>JAMJFZ010001562.1:4652500-9700000 GCA_026225945.1 Cricetomys ansorgei
AGGCTGAGCCCTTGCCTCTGATGGGCAGCTCACTTTTCCAGTTCCTTTTCTCATCTGTGGAATGAGATAATGCTAGCAGTGCCTGCAGTCATCTAGGGTTACTGAGGCTCAGATAAAACACTGCTTGTTGAGTCTAAAACATGGCACACCTTCAGGTGCTACCAGTGCTAACATATCCTGTGCCACATTCAGCATGCATGGCTGACCTAGAAGCTCTCAGACCCGCTCAGGGCTCAGCTACTCAACGGGGATTTTTCTAGGTCAACAAGTAATGAGAAATGTCTCAAAGGTATTGTCTATTTTTACTTTGCTAGAACAGCCTTCTTAGAGGCCAGTTAATAGCACTGAGAACTCAAGGGCTAGGAGACTTAGATAATTAAATACTAAACAAAATCATTCTATTCTGATAATTTATATAACACTGAAAATATGTATGTGAAGGTGCCTAGGTTAAAGTGAGCAATGCTCACAAAAAGTAATGGGAACAGATCAAACCTTTATTTTTGCCATTTCCTATTCATAGCAGGCATAGACAGAGACTGTGGGTAAGAGACAGGAAGAAGCAAAGACAATGATTTTCTGCCTGTGCAGAGTCAAGTAGAGAGAGATAAGAAGCCACAGAGTGCTCAAAACTCGCATGGTTGGTAAGATGCACCCATAATTTAATTTCCAAGAAGCAGGTTATCACTGGTTGTTATAAAAGCCTGTTTCCAATATGTCAGCCTGTTCTTAAGTTCAGTTATATGTCAGGTTTATGTCTTTCTGTTTTGTTGTGTACTGTACACAAGTCTGTCTTCTTTGAACACAGGGATGCCCCCCAACCTCAAACTCAACAATCGAAGTACACACACGCACACACACACACACACTCAATGGTTGCTCCCTGGTTATATTTTCTTTGAATTACTTCAAGACTTCATAGAATCGTTAATGTTCAAGCAGTATTTCTACTTCCAAAAAAGGAGGCTGTTTCCAGCCAAGATTAATTTATATCCCTAACAATTTGAGTTAGGACAAAACGGGAAGATCTGAAGGACCTAACGAGCCTGCACACTCTTCAGCTTTGATGTCTCGAGTTAAAAAAAACAAACCAAAAAAACAGCAACTTTAAAATATATTTGCAAAATTATAGAAGGCAGAACCATTCCAGGCTTTCCCAGCTCAAATGGAGTGTTGTAGTGGTATTATATTTTATACATCACATTAAATAATAACAAGAAAGAAACCTAATAGGAACCAGGTCCTGAATCTTTTCTGGATAATTCTGTACATTTGAAAACTAGTATGGTTTTCATGCCTCTCTTAAGCACTCCATAAAATGAGGTTCTCTCCAATGCGTTAAAATATTTCTGTTTTGATTGGCTCAGAAAGACTGGAGGTGCTTGAAATCATTTCTAATGAACTAAGCACATTGCCTGGCGTCACCAGTTACTCTCCTCAGAGCCTCTTACTCATTTATAGAAACCACATAGCTGAGAAGTAACACGATGAAAATCTTACACTCTGCTGGTTGAACATTGGATTATCGTTCCAAAGTCTAGGTCAAAGTTTACTGTTGGAGTAGAATGCCAGCATTTTTTTCAATTCTGAAAATGTAAATGTTTTAATTCGCTTAAGTAGCTTGCTTGCTTTCTTCCTTTTTCTTTCTTTCTTTCTTTCTTTCTTTCTTTCTTTCTTTCTTTCTTTCTTTCTTTCTTTCTTTCTTTCTTTCTTTCTTTCTTTCTCTTCTTCCTTCTTCTTCCTCCCCCTAACCTCCATTGTCCTCATTGTCCTCCTCCTCCTCCTCCTCTTCTTTTTCTTCTTTTTGATGGCAGATAAAGGGCTAGCAAGTCAGGGTAAGTTTTTTTTTTTTCTCTTTTTTTAATTAATGGTTTATTTACAGGATAGCAGAAAGGCTGACTGATATAAAGGGGATCAAGATCTATAATCACAGTTGTTCCTAGGATTGGTCAGAGTTCTTAATAGCAACAATTGAGCTTCTCTAGATGAGTGAAAAATGTAAGAGTATTACAATAGGGATCTGAACAGGAGAGGGAAAGTCAGGGTGAATAGCCATGAACAATATCCAAAGTCCTGTTTGCAGTGTTCCACCACTCCCTAACACAGGAGTCCAAGCTGCAGCTTGGACCACGGATGTCACCCACAGTGGACACAGATTGTGCCTCAAGAACCTTTGCTCCTAGGGCCTGATATCTCTGCCACTCCACCTGTCATCCCAGAATTGGTCATAGCCCTGCCTCACGAGCTCCAAAGTCAAAGTTCAAATGAGAACGTGATGCTGATCAAGCCCGAGATGGCTCTACTCAAGCTGCCAGGGAGGCTGGGATATACTTGAGACTTTTACTACTACTTTCATTTAGACTCAATGGGTGAGGAATTCTCTAAACGTGGGATGGGTTAAAACACAAGCTCTACAATGAAAACTATCCCTCCCGAAGGAACAGTCTGATCACTATAATTAAAACAGAGGTTTTTCAATCATTTTGATCCTCCAACTTCCTACTCTCGAAAATTCCTTAGGCGCTCAAAGAATTTTGGTTTTTATATGTTACACCTATCGATGTTTACCATGTCAAAAATTAAAAGGCGTATCTTAAAAATATTTTCATCAATTCATTTAGATAACAATTACATATTAGCATAAGTAACATATTTTATGAAAATAGGTATATTATCCCAAGCAAGGTGGCAATAAGCAGAATGCTTCACGAGAAGCGGTGGTCTCTTGTGGGTGTTTTGTATTAACTTGTAATATTGCATATCCTGCAGTCTCTGAAAAGCTCCACCACATCCTGAGAGACTGGAAGAAGATCAATGTTAGTATCATTATGAAAGTAATGTTGATGTTGGTGGCCCTGTAAGGGTCCCGGTGTCCCTCATAGTTCTAAAGTTGCTAGTTGGAAGACGCACTTTGTGACTGACACTAGATAGGGTTTATTAAATCAAATCACACAGCTGTTTGAGTATCTTTCTTCCTGTCATATATTTTTGTGCAGAGGTTGACAGGATTGAGTCTTCACTAATTTGTTAAAATGATCATGTTTTGAAAAGAGCTGGACTTGTGGTTATTTCATTGAGCCTTTTTTCACCCCCTCCTTTAATCTTAGAGATTGGTTACTTCCACCTCTAATTTCTGGTTCTGTGGTACTTGTATCTGGATGTCTTAAGAAATGGTAGACACGTTATTTTAAATAAGCCATTGTAAAAGTTATAGGTTTCTAGAATTGTTGCAGCTGTGGTGTAGAGGTCCCGCGTGCTGATGACGATTTCCCTTAGGGTAAGGTATATTTATCACATCCAGTGCACCCATGCAAGTTCACGGTTACTAGCTACAACATACTGTTGACTCAGATGCCCTTGTTTTCCCGATCTCATTTTCCCACTTCAGGATCCCATGTAGAATATCATATTCAATTCAGTCCTCACGGTTCCTCAGACTCTCCTTCCCTGTGGCCATTTCTCAAATGGCCCTTCCTTTTTGATGTCTTTAGCTGTTCTGGAGGTCATCACTTAGGCATATTACAAAACCCTTATCAGTCAGGGCTTGTCTGACATTTTGCTCATGGCTGGACTTGGGCTATGGATTTTAAGGCAGAAGACTGCAGAGGAAAAGAATTGTTCTCATCGTGCTGCAGCAAGGAACACAGGCTATCACCTTGACTTCACAAGTGTCCTTGACCTTGATCACTAACCTGGCTAGAAGTTCTCTCCACTGTTCAGGGTATTTGAACTTCTCTCTTCTGTCATGTATGTCTAGAAGAAAGTCCTGGACAGATCATAACTAAAGAGTGGCAAGTTATGTTCTACCAACCTGAAAGTAGAATATCTACATATGCCACTCGTAATTATTTTGCTTGGAAGATACTGTTTGTCTTTTCCCATTTGTTGATTCCCTCATTCATTTATATTAATATTAACCAATAGATATGTGTCTTCTACTTGGTTGTGTTGCTCAAATTTCTCCAGCCTTGGCCAGTCAGAGCTTTCACTTAGCTCCTGGGCACTTTGAAACACATCCCACTATTACGATGACACTTGCCCATCTATACTTCTTTCCTGGACTACATGACAACTCAAGCCCGTCTGCTTACCTCTGTCCTCAGTCCAGAACCAGCCATGTCCATAAGGAGCTTTGGCTCTTTTGAC
The DNA here is from genome assembly GCA_026225945.1 of Cricetomys ansorgei. Taxonomy (NCBI): domain Eukaryota; kingdom Metazoa; phylum Chordata; class Mammalia; order Rodentia; family Nesomyidae; genus Cricetomys; species Cricetomys ansorgei. The sequence goes on from JAMJFZ010001562.1 coordinate 4,656,647, forward strand.
TGGAAAATGGAATTAGAAGCCAAGACTTGAATGTTAGTTGCTTCTTGGGTGTATTATTGTTAAGCATTGTGAGCTGACAGTCCAAGGAGAGACATGTGCACACTAAACCATGAGTGCGTATCAAGAAACATTTAGAGAGGTAAACATTTATCCACATGAAAATAACCATAAATTCAGACTGATATGTCTAATCCACTGCCACAGGGAGTATTAGAACCCCTATCCCCTGCATTTTTATATTGTTGCAATATCATTTTAATGAAGAAGCAATTTGACAATGGTAGGTGTGGGAGGAAGTTGAAGTATGAGAAGAACAGGAACTCCAGAGGTAGTTGTGAATTATTTATTAGCAGTGATGGAGACTGAATGTAGGGTCATACTAGACTGGCACTGTACCACCAGCTGAGCTCACAACACTAAGCAGAGTTAAACACACAAGAAATTGTGCCTCTTTGTTAATAGCTACAGTTGGCGGATATCCATAGAAAAAGGTTGTGCAGTAGAGATGGACTTAAGTCCTGGATCTGTGTATTACTACTTGAATTAATGTGGATAGAACAGAATCCTCATGTTCCTTATCTTCAAAGAAAGAAAGCATAGCACTTTAATTCATGAGCATGTGTGAGTGGCTCAGTGAATTAACATTTGGAATTACCAGGCTCATTATTTGTAAGTTGTTATATACACTGTGGGCCAAGTATATTATTATCTCCATTTTACAGATGAAAATACAGAGGCACAGAAATTTTCTATCTTGCTCAAGATCTCCCAACTTGTAAATTAGAGAGCTACTTTCCCATAAACTATGACCTTTAAAGAATTGCTGAACATGTCTGAACTTAATTCTCTTTCTATCAAAATAACGTCACGGATGGCTGCTCTCTGTGTCTCAGAGTAGAATTTACCACTGAAAAGATTGGGATATTCTTCATGTCAGAGACGCCATGATGGTGGCGCTGAGGGACTCAGTGAGAGGGCTGTCTTTCTCAGTGCTCGTGGCATTGCCTTAAACCAGATGAGACAGAGGTCACTTCTAGGAGGGGACCTGGCTAAATGGTATCTCTGCCTCAGCTGTATCTGTTACTGCCTGTTGTATGAAAACACAGTGAAGGGTTCCAGGAAGCTTAACTATTTCTTGCCTGCTATACATTCCAAGAACCAGGACACCAGGCTATGCCAGGGTACGTGTGCTGGTAGAGGAAGAACTACTGGGGAGAACTGGCAGGCATGATCTACCTTCTCAGATCAAACTGATAATAGTTTTATACTCCACATCCACTGCTCTGTTCCACTCACATCTGCTTTCCTAAATGCTAGAGTCTAATTCCTTTATCTCACACAGTCCCTGGGCTTCACCATTTATTGAGGTAGAGCTTCATTTTGAATGTGGTACCCCAACCAGGCAAACACTAAAAGCAATCCTATCTTGCCTTTCGCTTCCCAGGGACTTGCTTCACTGTGTGTTTCCCCCGCTAGGGAGCTCTCACAGCTATTAGATGTATATTTAAGTAGCACTCTGGCATTTGGTAGTCACAGGTTCAGTTATGCACCAGGCAAATATGGCCTTTCTCTGCAGGGAGCCTTCACACCTTTGGAAACAACATCAGGTGATGAAAGCTATGTTTAATCTTGCCAGGCATTATTTAGTACTCATTATCACATGTAAATCTTACAAAGGCGGCTGCTCATTTTATTCCCATTTTAATAACCAGTAAACGGAGGACTTTTAAAAATCACACAAGGACTTGGCAGATGACGCCACATCCTGAGTTGTGTGTGTCGCGTACACATCCTCTTTCTTTCTCATACTTCCCATGAGGTGGGGCCACAGGGTCCAGTATGTCTGGGGCTGGGACAGCAGCTCTTACAGCTTTGCAGCAGTTTCTACTGAGAACTTTGGTTTGCAAATAGAAACGAGTCTCTGAAGCACAACCTTAAACAAAGTGTGGCTGGCAGCTGGGGTATGACAGCTGCAGAGAGAAAGATGTGGCCGGATGCTCTGGGGGTGGTTGGGATGCCTGTGCAGCCAGGTGACCGCCAGAAGAGGAAGTAATGAGAGGCAGTCTTAGCTAAGAGACACTGAGGTTCAGCCGCCCAGGCCTAAACCACAGTGTGAGCAGTGTCTAAGTGGTGCAGGGTGACCTTCATCAGGTTACAAAGACATATTTAGGACATACATTGCTTTCCCTTGCCCACATCATTTGATCAATTGTCCAAACAAATCTGATTCCCTCACCCCCTTGAAGTGTATATCTGATGTAAGAAATAAAAAAAAATATCTTGAGATTAAGGAGCAGGAGACGTGGGACCAGGGTATAGCTCAGTGCTTCAGGGCTCATATAAGGCCCTGGGTGTGATCTTCGGCATTGCAATATGCAACATAAAGAAAAATCAAGAAAAATACTATTTAAAAATCTGTTCAGGTATGCAGGAATGTTGAGCGTGGGTGTGTGATCCTTTTCAAGCCCATACCTTCTCTTGTTTTGTCCACCCCTCCCCCCTTTCTAAACCAAGGAAATTGAACTACTGAACTTGATGATACTTGAAATTCCAAATCATTCTGATACTATGACTTATTGAAAGCTTGTATTACCTCTAGCACTGAATTAGACAACTGGAGATTTAGACCAATCAGGAGAGTGCTTTTCCAGCTTTGTAGACCTACACAGCAAAGCAGCCACCGACACGTGTCTATAGAGCACTGAAATGTGCCTAGCATGACTGAACTTTCATTTTATTTCTTTTTATTTAAACAAAATAAGAAATGGATACTATGGTCATCTATTCTAAAAAATTAATATAGTCAAAATAACTTATATATGTGAATCTGTTTTATTTCATGGTAAATATAATGAGCTATAAACACATTCAATGGTTAAACTGGAAAGTGCTATTGAATGTAAAATAAAAATAATATAAAAAGGAAGTAAAATATCCCCATAATTTATTCCATGCCAAAATGGCAATACTTTAGATAAACTAAGTTCAAAAACTGTACTATCAAAATGAACCGAATTCACTTCATTTTTTAAATATGACTAGTAGAACACTTAAAATTACTCATGTGCATGGTATTTTTTTGAATTGGCTTTGGAGGTCCTCCCCTATACACTACAGTGGGTGGTTGGATTGGCATAATGGCCCTGTCTATCATGAGTTGTGTCACCATTTGAGGAAGACACCTGAGTCATCCTGAGTCACTGCTCTTAGCCAGAAAGACTTGTCCCAATTACTTTTGCTAACAGGGTCTACGAGAGCCAAGGGATCTGATGCAGTACCTTTGATTCAAGGGACTTTCAGATTTGTGATGTTCATAAGTGCTGTGGATAAAGGTGCTCTGAAGTCTTCATCTGACATCTGAATCTGACATCCTGTGCTCGTGCCTTCAGAGAGGGTATGCGTTTGGAGACCTGGTCTCCATCCAGCCTGAGCTCCTCAGCTGGGTGGAGGCTTATGCCACACCTCTACAGAAGTGACGCCGCTTGTGTCTGGCTTCCTGCAGCCTGGCCACAAATGTCTGGACTATTCAGCTGTGGACAGATGTGATGGCTAATTTTATGTCATTTTGACACAAGCTAGAGTCATTCTGGAAGACCGAACCTCAATTGAGAAAGTGCTCCCGCCAGACTGGCCTGTGGTACATTTTCTTGATTGATGATGTGGGAAGCTCAGATCACCTTGTAGGGTGCCATCCCTAGGCTCTCCTGAGTGCTACAGGAGAGCGGGCCGAGTAAGCCTCGAGAGAGCAAGACAGGAAGAAGCACTCCTCAACAGATTCTGCTTTAGTTACAGCTTCTAGATTCCTGCCTTGATTTCCTGCCCTGATTTCCCTCAGTGACAGAGGATGATATGGAAGTGTAAGATGAAATAAGCCTCTTTCTCCACAAGTTGCTTCTGGTCATGATGTTTTATCTCAGCAGCAGATAACCTAAGACAGCAGTTAAGATCTTCACCCACCCACCCATGTGGATTGAATTCTAGGCCCCTAATATATAAATGCTGGTAGATATTCTAGGCATTCGTTTAAAGGAGGATGTGGCAGGAATCTGAGTTGGCAGCCTTCTCTCCATCTGTAACTATTAAACATGAGATAAGGAAGAATCATTTTCTCTGGTCAGTATACGATGATTGGCTTGGTTGGACTGGGAAGGTTACCTTTCCTGGTATGGTGGGTACAGTGGCAGGATCAGAGTAAATCAGTGACCATTTTGAACAGGGGCATGATTAAGTAGAGTGAGCAGGAAGGACCATCTGTCCCTAGTCAGCATGTGAGTTCCAAGCTGGGATATTCAGGGGGCACAACTGTATTAATTTGCAAGGGCTGCCTTGACAGATCCCAGAGTAATTGGCCTTCCTGCGGTCTGGAGTCTTGAGTTAAGGTGTCAGACTACGTGTCTGAGGGGTCTCTGCTTGGCTCACAGATGGCTGCCTTTTTACAGTATCTTTACATGATTGTCTGTGATATGACCTAATCTCATCTAATCAGGACACCAGCCATATTGTATTAAGATCTTTTCATATGACCTCATCTTACTTTAGCTGCCAATTTAAAGGTCCCATCTCCAAATATAGTCATATTTTAATGTTCACATAAGGTGCAAATAAATTGGGAAGAATCTATTCAGTGTATAACCACCACCATGCCTGGTCAGTGGCATTCAAGGATATCAGCCCAATAAAAAGGGCAGAGCAATGTCAGCAGAATGACCATCTCACTTCATGGGATTCTCCTCTTCAAAGGAATAGCCATAGGGACATACATGGCTGTGAATGCAATGAATCCTGAATTTCCTTGAGAGACCACAGGCAGCACGGTGTTCTCAGAATAGGGAATTGTTATTTGAAATCTCAGTACCAGAGACCAAGCAAATGCAGCAGAATGTCCTTGGAAGATCATGAGTCTGACATCAGGCACAGGGTTATGGAACTTTGATGGTTAGCTTTGTTAATTTGACCCAGAATTCCCTAAGAGGCTAGTGAGAGATTGTCTACATTGGGTGGGCCAGTGGGCATGCCCGTGGGGATCATCTGAAGCTAACTGATGTGGGAAGATCAGGCCAGTGTAGACTGACTAGGTAAGAATTCCTAACCTCAAGACAGAGAAGTTGAGCTGAGCACACACCACCAAGTAGGCCTGTATGTACTAGTTTCTCTCTGCTCTTAACAGTGGATGTGACATAACCAGTTGTTTGACATTCCTGCCTCAACTTCCCCACAACGATGAACTGTATCTGAAATTGTAAGTGAAATGAGCCTCTTTCTCCCCTAAGTTGCTTAGGGCAGTTGTCAGGACATTTTTAGCACAACAACAGAAATGAAGCTGGAACAGGAGTATAAAAGTAACACATCGGCCTAATGTCTGCTGTGTACCAAGCAATACGGGGTGGCCATGCTGGAAGCACAGAACACAAGTCAGCAAAGAGTTCTGATTGTTGGAGGAGGCAACTTGCTTACAGTTCAAGGTTATGAAAAGTAAGAGACTGTTTAAAAGCTGGTGACTTGTGGTGGTGGCGAAATGGCTCATTGGTTAAGAGCATGTGCTGCTTTTGTAAAGGGTCAGAGTTCAGTCCCCAGTACCCACACAGGGTAGCTCACAACGTCTAACTTCAGCTTGGGGTGTGGGTGTGGGACACCTCTGGTCTCCTCTGGCACCTGTACTCATGTGCACATACCCTCGTATATACAAATAATTAAAAGTTGTATTATTATTATTATTATTATTATTATTAATTGTTTTATGCTGGCAATGGGCTGGGGGAAATGTCTCAATCGGTAAAAATGCTTGCCGTGCCACCACAAGGACCTCTGTGTAGAACCCCATGTAAAAAGCTGAACACAGTGGTGCCTGAATCTGTCACCAGTAAGCCCCGTGTTGGGAAAGTAGAGACAAGGGGATGGATCCCAGGAGCTCACTGGTCAGCCGCCTAGATGAATTAGTGAAGGACAGGTTCAGAGAGAGATGTTTCAAAAAATAAGGTAAAGAGCTATTGAGGGTGACACCTAACCTCTGGCCTCCACATGCATGAACACAGATGTACATAACCCCACATAAACACACACATGCCACACAAAAGATGGCAACCAAGTAATTGTTGGAATTAAAAAGGCGCGGTTACACATGTGTATGCACCCAAACTATCACAAGGATCCCAGATAGGGTATCGACTCCAGCCTGGATGCTGAGACTGTGGGGTGCAGCTGGTGTCTCCTGAAAAAAATATGGGAATAGTCTCATACTGGTTTGCCGACACCCGACAAATCTATTTCAGTGTGTGACTTTGTTTCCATCCTAACCTTAGGCTTCCCTGGCCAGAAAGATCAATATTCTCTACTTGACAAAGCTTAGAGAATCACATTGAGGCCTGTGTAAATAACAACAGACAAACTCCATGAAATGGCTGTGATGCTTTAAATACATGTATCTTGGGATGTTTCTTGGAAGATCAAGCAGATGGCTTGGGGGAATCTTCTTGGTTAAATGTGACAGAGGAAGAACAATTTCCCTTTAAAATGTAGTGAAGATCTTTTAAAAGCAAAAGGATTCCATTCAGAGTATCACCAATAGTTTCTCACACAGGCGGAAAAAATACACTCTTCCACCAATTCTAGATTCTATGGGTATAAGTAACCTAGGATCTTATAAGTTATATAAAACTACTGTGCCTAGAATGGAACTTCCAATTTTTTAGCTATCTCCAAGAGGTAACAGATCCTGGGGACTGGTGGGGCAGGGTGGGGTGGAAGGGAGGGATTCAGTGGTGGAACACTTGCTTAGCAAGTGAAAAGCTCTGGGTTTCACCAAAATAATGTAAAACTAGTTTGTCTTCGGACTCTCTTATGGTGCCTTGAGCCAGTGTCTTAGGACAGCCAGCTGTAGAGACCAGGATCGGTAGGTCCCCGCGTCGAGTTTATGGTTCTACGAACTTCGCAGGAACCCCTGGCAAACTGGGGTCTCTATTTGTAGGGAAAGTTCAGGTAGAAAGGAAGAGCAGGTGGAAGTCTAAAACATAGGTCTTTTAGTGGTCACAGAGGCAAATAGCCGGGACGTGGGCTTCTTTCCTCTCTGGTATCCCGATACTCACACCTCCCAGAACCACTCAGAAGGTGGAAAAACTCCCGCGTGGTCTCAGCCCGCCCCGCCCCCGGAGTTAGCCTAGACAGCCTGGAGTCCGGCCTTCGGGCGCCCGGCGTCCTCAGCCCAGCGCCCCGCCCCATCCACGCCCCGCCCACTCCTCCGCTAAGGCCCCAGCCCCGCAGCACGCGCCCCAGGCCGGCGCCCCGCCCCGCCCCCACGTGACGACCCCACCCTCCACGCGCGCTCCGATTGGCTCTTCGGCACAAGGGGCGGGGTCCATCGAAGTACAGTGCCCCAGACGCGGCTGCACTTTTCAAACCTCAACTGTAAGAAGCGTCGGCCAGCGTCTGTACGGTCGCCGCCGGGAGTCGCCTCGCGGGGGCCTGGCTGCCGGCGACCCGCCACTGTGGGGAAGAGTACGAAGTGAGTCTGTGTAGCGGCGACCCCGTCGGAGCTGTGGCCGAGCGGTCAGTGTCCGGGGTGCGGGGCGCCGGGACCCTGCGGGGAGCCCTAGGGCCGGGGCGCCCCGGAGCGTGGCCGTGTCCGATCGCCCCCGCGGCGTGTCGACGTGGTCGTCCCTGTGGCTCCCAGGCTCGCGTGCTGTGGGCACGGGACGCCTTCCCGTCGGGGCGGGTGGACGCGCCGGGCCCGCAGCTCGGGGGCAGCTCTGCGGCCGTCGCGTGGGCCGCTGTCAGTGCCGGCGAGGGGAGCCACCGTCGTCCCCCGGACTTTCCGGCTTTACTTCAAGGCGGTGGGGAGCCCTCTGTGCTTGTGACCCATCCTCAGGGTGGGCAGCTACATCGCCGCCACGGTTTGCACCTTTATCCTGGCCCGGCCTGACTGTGGGAAAAGGCGCTTCACTTTGCTTCCCTCTCAGGGTGTAGAGGAGTGGAGACAAAGTTGAAAGAAACTTTAGGGCCAGCTAGTGGCTTGTGCTGGGACGAGAGGCGCGCTGGCTTCAGCTTGCAAGTTGAAATTAATACGTCTGTAAGCCTGGTGATTTCAATCATACTCCAACCTTAGGTCTGTGTGTGACATTCGGTGAGCCTTTGGCTGACGTCATGTTTACATCCATGGTTCCGATAACGCCGAACCTTGCCGGCAGGGTTGGTGCAGTGTGAACTTAAGTTTTCCGAGTCTAGGAGAGTAATTGCCCTGGGCAGCAAGGTCTGCAGAGCTAACTAGGCGAGTGGAGACATCTGGAAACATGGGGTTTTGAACTCAAGGAGCACAGTTTTATTACACAGGGATATAATATAAACTCACTTTCTCATAGGTACACCGTTGTACAGTGAAAATTTTTATAAAAATTGAATCACGTTGCTTTAAAAATATGTATATGTCAAAAAGCTAGTCCATAGAAATCATGACCAAGTTTTAAACCCGTCTTCTCCCCCAATCTTTTTCTGATATTTAATTTTTTGATAGTTTTAATATTTCGAGTAATTGTTAATTTTTTTTGAGATATACATACATTTTAGATAATTTTCTAAACGCAGGTTTACTATTAAAATACATTAGTTACATGACTATGTTTAAGTTAGAAAAGTAACACTTCTCTAGTAATTAGAAAATCCTTTTTGTATATGGATAGAATGGTGACAGTTTCTCTTGGATTGTTAAATAGGAAATTAGAATTTCAGCTCTGCCAGGTGCTTGTCACCAACTCAAATGTCCTGATCCCCAGGACCAGCACGGTGCTCTAGAGAGAGCCTACTCTCACAGCTTGTCCTCTGACCTCTCTGCTCACATGTAAGAAAATGTAAGAAAAATTAAGAAAAAAAGAAAAGTACAACTTGGTTAAGGTAGAAGTGGCATTTTAGCAGATACTTCATTAATCAACGTGAATAACATCTATAGAAACTGCAGACATTTAGTGGCTGACATTTTAAGTCTTTCAAAACTTCGATTGACAATGTTAAGTGAACATATAAACGTATTTTCAATGCTTTGTTTTGTAGCTATCTGATAATGATAAGGGAGGATTTCTGTGTCAAAATCTCCCAAAATCTTAATTTTAGAGACTCAATTTAAAAACCACAAGTCAAGGAAAGAAATTACAAATTTATTCACTTTATCCTTAAATTTTCTTAAAATATGATATATTATAATACATATTTCCTGTATCTAAATTTCTTCTTTCATCTTGTCACTTGTCTACTATTGAGCCATATCCCGAGTCTTGCTTACCAGTTTTAAAGGATTTTGTTTGAGACAGGGTCTCCCTGTGTAGACCTGGATGGCTTTGAACTCAGAAATCTGCTTGCCTCTGCCTCCTGAGTGTTGAGATTAAAGGCTTTCACCACCAAACCAGCTCACTTTTGGCTATTTGTTTATTTATATGTCAGTGTTGGGGATTGAGCCATGGCTTCAAGCACAAAAGGTTGGCACTCTACCAACAGAGCTATATATGCAACCATACATAGTTTATAGTTTCTATACCAGACATTTTTGTACTGGTTCAAAACAGAGAAATAGTCTTTTCAATTACGTTACAAGTGCATATTTTTATATGTTTATGTTGTGATAAATGTTTCAATTTTGAGTGCATACTTTACTATGTTATCTATATATCCTTTCCCAAGTATTTAATTCATACTTAGTTATTTTAGGCATGTAAAGGAGCCTGCTTCTTTTAATATTTGTACATCTTTTGATTGATTCATTTGCTCTTTCCAACTAGACCAAAAAGAGATCAAACTTAAAGCATTGAGACATTTTAATGGTGAAATGGCAGTTCTTTTTTTAATCCTTTAAGGATTAGATTCCATTTTGCATTGTAATAGTTACTGTATAAACAGTACTTCAGTGGTGCTGTTAAGTAGGTTGTATGGTAATTTATTTTACAACAGAACCTAATTTTCCATCTGATGAATGACAAGCTCTGTGTAATTGTTGGCCCACCATTATTTCCGTTTTTCAACGTCTTCTCATCCTACTTCACAATTACAGGATTGATTTCTTTTTCTGTAGGTGGTAATAGATGGTGTCAGGCCTTAGTGTCTTGGCCCAGTGTCAGGCTAGGGTTCCTTGCCTGGGACTGTAACCCTAGAGTAATCTATACTCCATGGGTTGGACTAGATTCAATTGGTGTCCTATTGTGATTTTCAGGGGATTAAATTATTGAATTATTCTTGCTGTTCAGTATTTAAAAACAAACATAACAGTAAAACGCTGTCAGTAGAATACATAGAACATGGAAGTTAATCTGTTAACACCATTGCTTTCCTTTCAATCCCTGGCTGACTAAAACAAATGCTTCTTCTACATGGCAGAAAGTTCTTTTATTTTTTGTTTTATGGGTGCTAGTTAAGTAAATCTTCAGTTTATCTGTTTCCTAGGCACAACTGGGTCTCATTGGTGCCCAGGTACAAGCTGGAAGTTGCTTCCCCGCCATGTGCATTCACATTTGCCTCACTAACATGTAGATTTGTCAGAGTTGGGACAGGACAAGGATGTGGCTCTCAGATGCTCTTAGCTGACGTAGATATTTACATGAAAACAAGTGGTCACCTAGTCTGGAACAATTAGTAAGTACAGACTAAATGGTGTTTTGAGCTTATATTATAATCGATTATAAAAATAATTTTATTCACATTTCTGGATTATGTGACTACCTTGTTTTGAACTGAAATTCTGAGAGCAATTTTAAATATTTTTTATTTAGCCAACTACTGAATTAAGCAGAGACTGTTGAAAATTTTGGTACTGCAATTTCAAGATGAATCTCAGATCAGCTGATCCCTTTAGAAGTACATAAAATTCATTTTGCTGTGTCTTATCATTTATAGAATTTTGTCCAAACATTTAATTCTTACCTGGTACACCATGCTGAGTTGTTTAAGCTCAAGTAAAAGGTTACTGTCCTTTAGACACTAAATCTGATTGCAATCTAATGTTAAATTTTCAGGTAAATGGGTATGTCAAGAGTTCTCTTTTTTGAAACATAAAGAAAAGGCATTTAAGGCAACCTGTGGGTTTTAGGCAAAGCTTCCTGTGGCAGAGCATGAATAAGAACCTAGCCATTTAAGGCAAGGTAGAAAGGATGTTTGAGGCAAAGAAGTAAATCAAAGAACTTGAGATAAATTATGAGACTGAAGCGTAACAGGAAATGAAACTAGTGTACCCTCAATTTCCAGAGTCTTTGAGTATCATGCTACAAACAATTGTAAGTTATAGGTCCTCAGGCTAATAAAGCAATCAAAGCAAGCAACTTATTTCTAAATGTTTTCATTATTGTATTTTTTTTTTTGTTTGGTTGGTTGGTTTTCGTTTTTTGACAGGGTTTCTCTGTTGTAACTTTGGCTGTCCTGGAACTCATTCAGTAGACCAGGCTGGCCTTGAACTCAGAGATTCCATTCACCTGCCTCTGCCTCCTGAATGCTGGGATTAAAGGTGTGCACCACCACTACCTGGCTCCATTATTGTATTTTGTAATTTCTAAATTCATAAACATTTTTCATTTGATAACCTTGAAATAAATATTGCAATTAATATTTTTTAAATAGAGGTAGTTAGAGATTTAGAAGGATATTTATTCCGTGCTTTCTCTATTATTCAGTCAAAGCACAGATCAAATCTAGCATTTCCTTCTGTTCCTTCCTTCATTGATCCATATCTGAATTCTTATTGTAATTATTGTAATAAGAGTTAATGAAAAAAATGGGAAAAGTATGACACCATTATTAGTGCTACTGTATGATAGAAATCTTACTTTTACCTTATCTTCTGTTATGCATTTATGGCTTCTGGCACTGTGTCTATCTATAATCATTTACAAACACAAATGTATTAAGTCCCTGAAGATATTTTTATTGGTATAGTCTGATAAAATATTAAATAATTTCTAATTGAGTAAGATATATTGGTAATTTGTCAATTTAGAGTAAGTCATATTCTTATTTAGTATTGGTTATAAGTCTATGAATTGTAGTAGAGAAGATATATGGACTGTTTATGAGAAACAAGAGACTTTGGCAGTAATTTTAGGACACACAAGGAGAGATAGACTGGTTGGTAGCCCTCATGTATCATACATGACTGACAACCCCTATTTGTGAAGACTTTGGTGGACAGAGGTGACATTCGTGCTCCATTATATGTAAAATTGGCCAGAGGAGGAGAAATGGGAAAATACCCAGGCTGACAACTTGCTTAAGTGCAGAGAAATAGACAGAGGCAAACAAGAAAGCTGTATGGAGCCTCAAATAGCTTCTGGTGCAGGTACATTAGCAAAAGGTAGATGTGCCTAAAATTCGGTTTCTTAAGAAGTTGTCTAATGAGGCAAAGCTCTCATTCCAGGAGATGCAGAGCCATAATGAAATGCATCCTAACATCAGAACTCATTTTTGTATTTAAATGTATTTGAAAACCTTGCAATTGTCCAACATTGTTTTAAAATACATCTATTGTCATACAAGTACCTGTGGCATATTCATCCATTATAATGGCCATCAGTTCGTATGTGTGTTACAGAATTTGTTAGGGTATGAAATTTATACATGCCAAAGCCTAATTAGGGAAGCCCTTTAAGTGGACTGGTCAATAGATCTGGTTTAGACTATCATTATGCACTCATTTCACGTCTTTTTATTAAAACAACAAACCCCCAAAAACTAAGTTCCTTTCTTTCTCGTATAACTAAATAGCAAGCTTTGCTAAACTTAATTGTCATTAGTATTCCTGGATATCACATTTTGGACTTTAGGAGGATCCCAGTACAAATCTGCATTTTTCTCAGTATCTACAATATATATTATTCTTTGAAAATTTCATAAATTTCATACAGTGCATCTTAATCATATGAATCACCCTCTTCCTCCCTCCATTTTCCCTTAGAACTCCATCACATCTCCCTCCTAACTTCGTGTCTTTGTTTGTTTATTTAATCTCCCTGAGTCTGGTTAGTGAAGCCTATCTGTACATGGATGTGAGGTCATACTCATGGGGAATCTGTCAGTGGCCACACTCCTAAAGAAAGTGTCTCTCCCTCCTTAATAGCCATCAACTACTGATAGCTCCTCAGCTAGGATGGGGTCATAGGAACTCCTGCTCCCCCTGTGCTGGATCTTTCGGCTTGATTTTGTGCAGTTAACCACAGCAGCTCAGAGTTGATATATGCAACAGCCTTGTCCTGCCTAAAGGACAGCATTTCGAGGCACTGCTCCCTATCCTCCAGCTCTTATGTTCTCTTCCAAAATGTTCCCTGAGAAAAACATATATTTTGAAGTTACTGACTTACTCATTATATAGAATTAAAGCTAAGTTTATTCAAAAAATGCTAAGTATTTTTCTATGTAACATTAAACAATATACTGATTTTTACTTAGTATATAGCCTGGAGTCTCACATGGTTTCTGCATGAGATCGAGCCTATGATTTGGATAATGAGCACCATCAGCTATATGCAAATACAAAGAAAAATTTGAGGCCTTGAAAAACCTGACCAATGATGACTCTTGAACGTCAGGCAAAGTAAATTCTTATGATACCGCTTGACATCTTTGCTCTTGCAAATGAGAAAGAGTTTGCATTTTCCTGGCCATTTGTTCACAGCCATCTTTTCTACCATAAGGAAGATTTTATCTGTTGTATTATTGGATATTCATTGGATATTCATATTATTTGAAGTTTAAAATGTTCACTCTCAGGAGATGGCAGGACAGCAATCACAGCTGTCTTTTTTGATCATTGAAGTAGTGCTTTAAGTTTAGATAGTTTAGAAATTCTAAATATGACCATAATCTCACCTCACTGAGGATGACTACTGATAACATTTTGCTATAGTTTCCCAATCTTCCGTTGCCTTTTATGGTCTACCCACAAATTTACCATACTATTTATAAACTTTTATGTCTTTACTTTCACACTTAATGAGTTAAGAAGAAATCTTTGAAAGCGCAAATTTGTTGAATGTGTTAATGTGTTGGACTTTAGAGTTTATGAATTCAACAAGTTTTGGAAGTGTTTTTAAATTTATAAATCATGCTTAATTGAACATAAATCTTTGGTGCCATAAAAAGATCATCTTGCCTCTTGAAAATTGAGTGGAAAATGCTTATTCATAAAGTATTTATTAGTTCTACTTTCTATGAGGCAAACTCTTAGAATCTAAAATCTATATGAAAAAAATTAAGACTCATAAACTTGTCTCTCCTATCAATTGCCATGTTCTTTGTTGATGAAAAGTATTGGGAAGATAGCATAGTTGTATCAGCGATACTGGTTTGTCTTTTCTATTTGTAGAAATGAAAATAATAAAAGTAAGATCGTAAGTGTGGACTTTTAAGTGTAGGTACAAAATTCTAAAATCCAAAGGTGGTACAGAAAAAGCTTACCCTGACTGAATGTAGAAGTTGATGTCTGCATTGATTCAAACAATAAGATGTGACCAGTAAAACTGAATATCTTCAGAACTAAGAAGGTTTGAAAAAAGTTAACTGAGCACCAGATGTGATGGCACAGGCCTATAATCCCAGAGACAGGATTATAAATTAGTTGAAGGTCAGCCTGGATTACACAGAGAGTTCTAGGGTAACCTGGAGTACACAGTGAGACCCTTTTAAAAACAGAGAGCTGTCCATTTTGGTCATTTTTTGCCAGTGTTTTCACATGTATTTCATGTGTTTTTATTTCTGTTTTTCCTTATAAGAACTCCACAGTCATAGTGGATTAGAACCTACCTTAATGACCTCATTTTGACTTAGTCACCACCTTAAAAGTCCTTATCTGAAAAAGCAGTTACAGTGTGAGGTACTAGGGGTTAATATTTCACTTAATATAAGGAAGAAAGATGTAGTTTAGCCTATAATAGCTGTTAGGATTTGAATATATTTTGTCCTCTAAATGTGTTGAATTCTTACTGTGAGGTATTTTCCCCCCCTCTTAAGACAAGGTCTTGTGTAGTCCTGGCAGACCTCATACTCACTGTCTACTTCATGCTGGCCTCAAACTCTTAGCCCTCCTGCCTTAAGATTCCAGACTTTTATTTAGCCTTCTCTGAGTGCTGGGATTCCAGGTGTGTGTGCCACCACACCTAGCCATTGTGAGGTGTTAAGAGGGTGAGGACTTTGGGTCTGGTTATAGCCACTGGGAAGTGATTAGGATTATATCAGGCCTTTAGGTTAGAAGCCCCATGGTGATGAAGCATCCTAGTGGTTTTATGAAAGGAAGGAAAGAAACCAGACATGTGCATAGGCTTTCTGTCGCTTGCCATGTGATGCCTTGAGATGTCTCTGAACTCCACAGCAAGAAGGCCAGTATCATCTGAGACTCCCTGGCCTTGTGCTTCCAGAACTGTAAGCAAAAATAAACACATTTTCTTTATAAAGAGCCTGCCTTGGGCTCTTTATATATATACTATACTTTATATACTATATTCTAATATGTACTATATACTAATATATACTATATTCCAGTATAGTAGCAAAACCCAGACTGGTACAGTAGGGAACTTAAACTCTGTGTACAGCATCATAGCTGGAATAAAGCGTGAATGAATTCAGACCCGGGAGCATTTCAGCTCAGTTGTTTTCGTTGCTTTTTAATTTTTTTTCTCTCAGAAGACTGCATTGGTACTCTTAGACTCCTAGAGATGTATCCCCAGCTATCTAGAAAACTGTTTTCCCCCAAGACCAAAGGTTATAGAGAAACAATTTACAGATTTGGAAATCAAGCAAAACATAGAACAGAAAACACAGAACTCCAATCACACTGCCTGTTTGCTAAGTAGAAGATAGTAGTTGGCATTTGAGTGTAGCGAAATAAACAGTTGTTCTCAAGTGAGGAGGGGCTGTGGCAATGGGAACAGGCTCTAGAGGGGTATTATAGGAGTGCTAGCGGGATAATTCCTGATCTTTCATTAGGTGGAAATGCAGAAAATCAGATAGATCTTGAAATAGAGTCCACCATAATCACACAAATTCAGCTAATATGAAGTAGTAATTCGATATTAAAACTGGTTACAAAAAGTATCAAAAGTTGAAGACAGTATACATTTCAAATAATGGATTTGAACTCTAGGCTGATGATTTATTTGTGATTAGTCACTGACCCAGCAAAATGATTGAATTTTCATTCATGACATGCTCAGTACTGGGTTCTGCCAAAGGAAGAACTCTTAGAGTCTATGGAAGTTTCTAGATTTAGCTTTGGAAAGTAGCCAGTCCATGCAAAGTTTTGTTTATTTTCTCTCAAGGAACAGTAATATAACTCACAAAATGTGAATTTGCCACCAAGTTGGTCAAATGAAGTTAAAATGGAAGTCATTGCATTACTATATTAACTTACACAGGCGTGAGAAAGCTGTAGCCGTGAAGAATGATAGTTCGCTATCAAATGAAATGATGCCTCATTCCACTTTGATCATAACTATTTCTTTCTTATTCTTATAGCAGTTTGGTTTTGAAATGAAGTCAGTAGTTTAGATGCCATAGAGGAGGGGACACCAATGTGTGTCCTGTGCGAGCTTCTGGCTTTTTCTCCTCGTGAATAGAATAAGCTCCTTCTGTCAGCAGCACCTGTGTTGCTTTCTATCTTAATACTGTATTTGGAGTTGTTTAATGTAATGCACATCCTGCCTGAGATGTCTCCTTTTCTTAGTGATATTTAAGTTACATCCTCTCTCTTCCTGTTTCTTAACTAGGTGAAAGTAAGTGCCGGGGGAGAAGCATATCTGGTAGCCATCTGACATGTCTCGGAGAAGATTCGAGTGCCGCAGTGTCTCAGGCTTGCTGACTGCAACTCCGCAAACACCGATTAAGATGGAGAATTTTAATAATTTCTATACACTTACATCAAAAGAACTTGGGAGGTAAGGAAACTCTGATATGTACACTGTCAAAATTTAGATTTTTTTTTTTTATTTCTGCTATAAAAACTCACCCGGAACCAAAATCAGTGATTAGAAAGAAAAGCTGTCATCTCTATTTTCTTAGCTGACCAGAAAATCAAATCTGTGGAGGAGTCCGTATCAAACACCCCACCCAACTTCAGGTCTCGTTCTTTCTGCATCTGTGAATGGGAAGAGACAGCTTAGGCTGCCAAGTCCCCACCAGGGCACTACCATTGACTACCCGTGTGACTTCAATTAAACTATGATACCTCTTAGTGCCACTTAATTTACTTGGTCTTTGAGGGTTAAATGACTTAGCATTTGTAAAGTGCTCAGCACGTGTTGTGTGTTTTGCTTTAATACCCTTTTTGGAATTCCTAGCTACTGTGTTTGTCTAAAAGTGAAATAGGGAGATGCCTCTTCATTCCACACACATACGCTTTCATAAATTAAGAATGTCTAACTCATGTCTGATCTCACAGTTTTATATCACAAAGAATTGGTATTCTATAAATAGAAGGCTGTATAATTCTGCCTTGGATTAACCAAATAAGCTTTTCTTTTGGCCAAGGGTGCCTTTAACATTTAGTACTATAGTAATTTTAATATGAATGAGAATTAGAAAAGCTATGCCAAGTTATTTAAACCTTCTTAGGTTTAAACTAAAGGTGATTATGAAGCGTTAGAAGACAATGGTCATATATATCTTCAGATTTTTGTGTGTGGAGCTAAATGTTTTAGCTTATGCCATAGTGGTTTACGGAGTCTGTTTTTACTGATGAATGGACAATAAAACAGTACGGTAATTTTTATCTGAAAATCTCAGCGTGGAATTACAAATTGGCTGAACCGTGAAAGCTAAGTCTTTGCTTGCACCTTTTATGTTTATGGTAGAGGCAAGTACTGGCCTTTCCATTTTTTTCAGATGTTTTTCACATTGCCCTTCTTTAGTAACATAAAGATGAAACTGTCTCACAGGCATAAATATTTTGCTTTCTGCTCTGCTCATCTCTCCTTTGGATATTTAAACAAAACTGAACATCACTGGTTTCTGTGAGTGACATCATAGCCATCCAGATAGCCTTCCTCGGTGCCGTTACCCTCTTCTGGACTACTTTCTACTTCTGGTCGTTTCTGTTAAAGTGAGAGACCTCGTGTTAAACATAGCATTGCTAATTACTTACTTTTTAGATTGTAAGCAGACTATTGAAGAAACCCAGCATGCCATTAGACACTTCTCTGCCTCCTCCTGTACTTTGTCCTTCTCTCTCCTCTTCTCCCTTTCTTCCATCCCTTCTTCTCACTAACTATGCCCGATCTATGTCGTGTAGCATCGCATTCTGACTGAGCTAGAAGTTACTTGAGCTGCCTTTGCTCTGGATCTAAATTGGTGTGATGTTCTTTTGTGCTATCTTTGTTGTTTTGAGGAAATAAACTAAATATGTTTCATTGCCTTTTATTGAAAACATTTGGAAAGTGCTGTGAGCAGTTACTTAGACAAAGACTTGCTTAGTCTGTACAGTAAGAAGCATTCTTACCTGCTTTTCTAGCTTACCATTTGGATGAGTAACTTTATTTAGTTAACTTTACACAATAATAGGTAAAGGAGCTAAAAGAGCGTTAACTGTGTGGAGTGAGGACACTGTCAGCTTTAGATTGTCATACAGGTGAGGTGCTGTCATAAGGAACCATCATGAAGTGGAGTTAGTTTGCTTTTAGACATTGTAAAGCAAAAAGCTCATGATAGCATCTCATTAAAAAAGTCAGTATCCCAGCGTCGGATGTCTTCATGGAAGAGACGTAAATCACATCTTTGTATTGCTTTTGGCTAATGACTCCCATGGGAAGTGTTTTCAGCCTTGACACATTAAAAATCATACATACATATATTTATATATTTATGTATTTATCTATCACAAGCTTCTTTAAAATACTTTCAAGTTTGTAACCAGCCTGAGTGTGTTGTACCTTGTGAAGTGAGATTGGGATTCTAAGCTTGTTTCTCTTAGAGGCTTGCATATTTTGTAATATATAAACATAATTCTAGCATGTGGAAAGCTACAAAGTTATCTTTCTAAATCAGCTGGGTTTTAAAAATTAATTTTAAACTGTCAGTGTTTGAGAATTTATTTTCCCTTTAGCAATACAAAGGAAAATGTAAGTCTAAGTTCATTTTTCACTATTCTCAAAAAACTGCATTGTTCCTGTTTTTTAACATGTTGGGTAAGTTTTTTCTCCTCCCCTCCCCCAGCTGAGGCAGAGTTTCATCGGCCTTGTGGTTAGAAGGGTGAAGCAGATTCAGAAATAAACGTCAGCTTCCTTTGTGGCTAACCCTCCCTCCCATCCCTTCATATTTTATTTTGTGTTCTAGAATGCAGAGGCTAATGGCTAGACCTCCACTGCTGGGAAATCTAGTCAGCCTTGCCCTTTGAGGGTGTGCATTAACTTAACAAGGTTTTAGGTTTTTGTGACTATTTGTCTTAAATTTGATACAGGAACATTATATATTGAAGATTATTGTTACGCTTCTAAACTACAACTGCCATCCTAGAATATAAAACAGATACTTGCCCCCCCGAAGCCTCTGATAATTATGGTAAAGTATTTATCTTGTTTCACAGTGTATATGTATGCATATAGACACATGTAATTATGTGTGAATATATGGATGTACCTATCAACATCTCAAAAATTTAAAAATGCAATTGTGGGCCAGGCCATGGTAGTGCATGCCCTTTGATCCCAGCACTCAGGAGACAGAGGCAGGTAGATTTCTGTGAGATGAAGGCCAGCCTGGTCTACAGAGTGAATTCCAGGACAGCCAGGGCTACACAGTGAGAGCCTGTCTTGAAAAACAAAACACACACAAAAAGCAAATGTGGATTTTAAAAATAACACAATGTGTGGTATTATATAGTAGCTATACAAACTCTGGTGATTATTCAGAAGCATTTCAGATGCTATTGTATGTTAGTTAGCTAAATATAGATTCTCGTAGACTTGATTAATTAGATCAGATGTGTTCCCTGTTCTCATAGAGCTTTTCCTTAGCGGTGAACACTGTCAGAATAACCATTACCCGTGACATTTGACATTTGGTCATCTTTGCCCTAGATTCATGAGCATAAGAGTAGTTGAGGAAAGTCTCAGGAAGGCCTGAAACAGTAAGTAAAAATAGATGAAACCTGTTAATCTTGCTCTTTGTTTTGTAAGCAGTTCTAGCTCGTAGGTCCCGTCACATAGCTAGAGTGTGGT
Source organism: Cricetomys ansorgei (assembly GCA_026225945.1). NCBI lineage: Eukaryota > Metazoa > Chordata > Mammalia > Rodentia > Nesomyidae > Cricetomys > Cricetomys ansorgei. Next base: position 4,676,809 of record JAMJFZ010001562.1, read on the forward strand.
GGGCTCATCACAGCTGTGAGTGTGTGCTTTCAGATACACAGCTTTCTTGGCTTACTAGCTTGTTTCCTAAATTTTACAAGGTAAAGTTTGTTCTAAAACCCCAAATTCCCTTTCTGTTTTAGACAAGATTTGCTTTTGTATCTAAGTAAGAATTGGAAGATGTTAAACTTAATAGAGAAGCAAAGCCATTTTAGGGAGATAAACGATCCTATAGCTGTGAGACACGAAAGGAGGAATCACACCCCATAGTTCAGTTCTTGGCACTTGACAGTAAAGGATCAGGTGTGTGCATGCAACACTATTTAGTTGAGATGTGTTTTAAAAAATGAAGGCTTCAGATCAGCTTGTATGCTTTATTTCTAATTTTTAGCTATATATTTTAGATTACTGACACTGACTTTGAGGTAATTGGGAAGTAATGAAGAGGAATCTATCATTCTGGTTCTTGGGAGTAACAAATAAAATCCAGTCAAGTGATTTATTCCCCTAACCCACACACACTGTAGACATCACGTGTGTTAACATCATTGGCTCTTCTATCAGCTGACATTCTGTGTTAGAAGTATATTTCTGAGAGTAACTGCAGCAATGGAGTTAATTCCACACGTTCTGAAGATGTATTTAGACCTATGTTAGTTTCAGAAATTATATTGTGACTTATTCATAGCATGGGGGTTATTAAATTGTAATCTTTTAGACTAAAGCCTAGAAGGTTTATAATAGGCTTCAATTCTCAAAACCCTCTGGAATTTAGTGCAAACCTTCCTATTTAAGGGCATGACTGCATTTTTTGGTATGCAAATCAATAGCTTTTATTAGTTCTTAAAATAATCTTTGCTTCAAAATAGCTTTAAATCTTTGTAAAACTAAATGCTCATAATACATACAAATACCAGGAAAAATAATGTTTATGCTTTTAAGTTTGGGTAATATACTGAGTACTTCTGTTGAGAGATAAAAGCACATTTACTTTCCTAAAATGATAAACATGACATTACTGGGTATGTTTATACCAAACTTTTGATAACCCTTAATTTTCTTAGCTGATCATAAAATGCAATTGAATACTCTCATAGGCTCCATATCCCTTAGGTGTCTGTTAGAGGCATAGTATTGGTAGGCAAATGAAATTATCAGATACAGTGAAAATGTATCAACTGATAGTAAAAATAAATTGTTTATCCTGCTATGATAGTTAGTCATCTACATTTTGTCATGGTATAATTATAGACTTCATAAAAGAGCATATGGTATTTGATTCAGCTTATAGAGAAAAGAAAATTTTCTAATGGCAAGATATGTGAAAGAATTCAATTTAAGTTGGTGGTATGAAATTGTCCTTTTCTTTCCAGAGGAAAATTTGCTGTTGTTAGACAATGTATATCCAAGTCCACCGGTCAAGAGTATGCTGCAAAGTTTCTGAAGAAGAGGAGACGAGGGCAGGACTGTCGGGCAGAGATTCTACATGAGATAGCTGTGCTGGAGCTGGCCAGATCCTGTCCCCATGTCATCAATCTGCACGAGGTCTACGAAAACGCCACGGAAATCATTTTGGTGTTGGAATAGTAAGTATTGCTTTCATTCATTTAAGGTGTTTATTTTAATTGGTATAATATGGCATGAAAGTTGATAACAGTATGACAAAATGTATAAAGATGCCTGTTGATAAAATATTAGTGAGACACAGTTTATTGTCATACAAGGCTAAGAATGGCAAGGCCTCACACATATACACCAAAACTAATTAATAGCAGGTAATAAACAGAAGCAGGTAATAACAGCAGGTAATAGAACAGCAGGTAATAAACATTTTGAGAATATAGTAACAAGAATTTAATTCCATCATAATAGCACATAAATTGAGGTTTTTCTGTAGAAAATAACCTAATGACAAATGAAATTGAAGCCATTTCTATGTGTTATAATCTATTTTAATAAGACGCATACAAGGAAATGACTCAGAAAAGAGGCATGCAGAAAGTGTCTACTCTTGTTAAGACACTTAGAGCACCTGCGATATATGCACAGCAAGGTGGGGAATTGTAGCAGAGAGAGAGAAAAGAGTATTTGTTGTCAGTGAAAAGTTGCAAACATCAAAATACTCAGTAATTGATGAAGTTGTGTGAGTGTCAGACTGTTAAGATGGCTGTGGCTTGCTAACCCATAGTTACGTAGTTACAAATTTCTGAAGATGGACAACATTTGAAAGAGATGAGATAAATTAATGCTGCATTCACCTCAGGTTCTGTTAGGTTTTAACAAAATAATCTAATTTAGCACAAACTAAAAAAGATAAGTACTATTTTAGAGAAAATAATGCTACAAACTTTAGTAATTCTCTTTACCAGTCAGTGTACATCATTGCCCTTTGAATTTAAAAGTCTGTTTGTTCTATTTTATTTATTTGCACATGTATGTGTATGTGGAGTGTACGAGATGCGTGTGTTCACGCGTGTGTGTGTGTGTGTGTGTGTGTGTGGTGTGCACATGTGTACACAGGCATGTGGAAACCGGAGATAGATTTTAGGTGTTGCCCCCAGTTGATCTCCAGCTTACACATCATCCAATAGTCCACATTTAAATTTCTTTGACTGTCTCCAAAATGTTCTATAAGAACTATTTTTCTTTCAGTGTAGGATCCAGTCAAGATTCGTATAGTTATGTTTAATTGTAAAGTCTCTTTCATTGGTCTATTTTTTATGATACTGGCTTTTGGGGGTGGTGAATGTGTATCGCTCGTCACAGGAAATGCCACGTATTCTGGATTTGTCTAACTGTATCCCCATCATTAGACTGTAGCATGTTTGGCAGGGACAGTAGCGTGGATGATGATGCGTGTCTCTTAATGTGTCACATTAGGTGCCATCCACGTCAGCTGGCTTTGTTACTGGCTTTGTTAAATACCCTTCCCTTTGACAGAAGTCATTCTTCAGAAATTTTAGTAACCATTGACATTCTTGCTTGAATTAGTAATTACAATGGATGTCAGAAAATGGTTCTTTCTAATTCTGTTATTCACCCTGCATTTATTAAAGCTGGCAATCTTTTGATAAAAGGATTTCTTCTCCTTTTCTCCCCTTTTACTATCACTATGTATGCATGGTTTTGTTAATTAAATTATTAACTAACATTAATTAAAAATAATGCATTATGATCAAACTAGCAGGCCCTAATCAGTCTCTTCCAGTATTTTTCCTTCATGCCATATTTGTCCTGAGTTTATCAAAGATTAAAATTTGTCAAATAGGCTTTAAATCTCCATCCTGTATTCTTCTGGTGTGATCTAAGTGTTAGAAGACTTCCTGGTTCTGCATACCATGATCTCCCTGAATCTTCCCTGGCTAAACCTGGTCAGCCAACTCTGCATGACACTGGTTTTCAGTGGGTGATATTTGGCAATTCAGTATAATCCTGCTAATACTACACCTGGCAGCAAAGTGACTACCCCTTCCTGCCATTTTGTTAAACTAAAGTATGGCCCACTCCAGCGTATATTCAGAGTCAGAGTTGTGGAGTTCGTTTAGGTACATTTGCTTCTGTCTCTATTCAGTGTTGGGATTTCATTTATGTAAAATCCCTCTTAAAACTTATTTCTAACTATAAAAATAGGTTTGCATGATTTAAAATTCAAAAACGTGTATGTGTGTGTATGTGTATGTTTGTGTATATGTTTGTGTGTATGTGCATGTGTTGTGTGTGTTGGTGGGGGTTGAATCCAGAACCTCATTTATTATAAGTACATGCTGTGTCACTATGCCATGCCCCCAGCCTAATACATGGCTAATTTCCAAAGGACTCCATTAAATGGTGTACTGTTCTATTTAGCCTATCATTCATAGGTGGTGGTATTTGTGGAGGTGGAGCTTCAGGGTAAATTCCTGGAAGTTGATTGCTGGCTCAAAGAATAAATGTATGTCCAGCTGTGTACAATGTCTGTTCCCTGTCCCATCATTTTTAAAAGTACTTTTTTTGAGTTATTGCATTTGCTAGCTTTATAAATACATGCAAAACTTGATTTAACAATTAATAAAGCTAGTAGTTTTGATAGTGCTATTGTGTTTTTGTATTTTGCTGTTTTACCTCAATCTAAACCTTTTAAAAACCAAGTTGTTTCCTTTTATAAATTTAATGGAAGTTCTTGTAGTCACCTTGTCACTTTTAAATAAGTTTTAGATATTTTTATTTTTATCAAAATACATAACCCCACATAAAAGTATTTCTTTCCAGTTATAATGTCTCAGTGACTGTTTTAGTCCTTTCTTTGGCTGTTTGAATAAATAAATGCTACTTTTCTGGAAGGTAGTATTGTTACATCTTTTTATAAATTGAGAGATTTTGAGAATAGATGAGTCACTGCATCCCCATTCCTGAGGTGAAGACTTTGTTTGTGCTAAGTACTTTAAAAGCATATGCAAGTAATGGAGGAAATACCTTTAAAACTAGCCAAAGAGAATATAGTTTCCAGATAGGCATATTTTGAGCAAACTAAAGTTGACTATAACATGCACTTTTGAAGACTCGAACAGAAGCTGCCCTTGAAACAGAATAATTTGAAAGGGGAACTTACTTATAATTCACAAGCAATAACTCTGCAATTATGTAGGACAGAAATAAGATACCCCCTTTTTTTTTTGGAAATTACAAAGTTCTGTCAGTTAAATATGTCACTGTAGAAGACCATTTTAAAAGTCCGGTGTGCTAGCTAATTCAGCAATAGCCAGAATGAGTTTGGGAAGTCTTGATTTCTGGGGCATTCCTGTTAGCACCCTGGTGACCTGTGCCTTGTTTCTATGATTTTCTCAGTTCATGGTGAATTTTATACCTTGTAAAGTGCCTAGCAAACAACTTTCTGAAAATCTAATGTGTCATCTCTTTATTTTCTTACTTTCTTAGAATTGTATTTGCAATATTATAATTGCTAATCTTATCTTGGTGCCATTTCAGGAATGTGGTTAGACCACTCTAATTTTGAGTGGGATTTTTAGTTAAATGGTGTCACTAAAAAGGGAGGGGGTAAAGGTGTATTACCAGCCTACCACATGGATTCCCACTCCTCCCTCAAGAGACCTTGGGGAAGGGTGTGGACAGTAAACACTGATGCACAGATTAAATAGCCAGGATATTAAATATTCCTGAAGATAAATTTATTTTTTTTCAGATTGCAGTTTTCTTATATTGCTTTCCTGTGCATGATTTTGTAGTTTACTAATATGAATGCAAAGCAATGTGAAATTTCTGGTACTTAGACTGCCTTCATCATGATACCTCAAGTCAGACAATCAAGTTTCTCGTGAATTTTCAGGTTTTGGCTAATGGGGTAGTATTGAAATCGAGTGTATATTATTGGCACCTTCAGACATGTTCCTTACTAGCTGATAGTTTTTCCTGTGTTGTCAAAAACCATGTGTCATGGCTTTCCTTGGCATGCTATGTACAGGTTAATTGATGACAGATTACAGCTCTAGTGTAAAGCATTGGTGCTTGAAACTTTCAACTTGGAACTTAAACTCGAGACCACAGTATCTTACATACAACCTGTTTCTTAGTCCTGTTAACCATCGAGATGGTATACACACGCTGAAGTTCACATGGCTGTGTGATTTTTGCTTGATGGGTATGCAGTGTTTAAAGGTTATTTTTAGGTAAATGATTTTTAAAAATTCTATTTGAATTTTATTACAGTGCTGCAGGTGGAGAAATTTTCAACTTGTGTTTACCTGAGTTGGCTGAAATGGTATCTGAAAATGATGTTATCAGACTCATTAAACAAATACTTGAAGGAGTTTATTATCTACATCAGAATAGCATTGTTCACCTTGATTTAAAGGTATGTGACTTAGACTCATACAACACCCGTGTCCTTCTCTGTCCTTGGTAGGACAGTGTTAGCTGGTGTTGATAGACATATGTTGTGTGCTGGTCCTCGAGACTGCAGTGGTGCCCTCCGCCTGTGCACCGGCTACATTAGACGCTATCTGTAATGGCAGGCAGGAGAAGGCTGCTTGTGTGATACACTCCCTTAACTCCAGCGTCCTTACCTGGATCTGTATGTGTATAACCCTGCAGCCATCCTACTCCGTGCCGCCCTTGGGGCACATCTCAGACCTTTCCCCGCACCTTCTCCCTTTGAAGTGATTGGCTCTGATTACTGTCCGATGCACTACTGTCCCCATTCTCCTGCTTCCATATGTCACTCACCTTTCTCTAAGCGTCATGCCCGTTGTCTCCACGTCGATTACTCAGAATCCTTACCCTTGTCCCAGAACCGTGGTCTTTGTTGATGTTGTTCTTCCCTGTCTTTGCTCCACAGCTACTCACAGGCCTTACAGTCTGAATTAGCCTGGCTCATATTTATTGAACAATGAATTCTACTCTGTCTGTATAGTTGCTTGCATGAGCCTTTGAATTCCTCTATCACTTTCATAATGTAATTCCCGAATCACGGCCTGTGATACCCCAGGTCTGTCTTCATAATTTCCAAGTCTTTTTCCGTCTGCGGATTCAATACAATTTGAAACTCCTGTAAATACTTTAAAATGTACATTGCCCAGCTATTTCCCATATATATTCAAAACAAACAAACAGAAACCATCTGTATTTGTTCCACTGTGGATAAGGAGGAAATTTTTATCGTCTAGCCTCCCCATTGCTTCTCCTGCTACCCACATAGTTGGGAAAGAGGCAGCATAGTAAGTGCCTGGTGATTATTCTGATCAGCAACTGTTTGGTCTCTTTCCTGCTAAAGGCAACGTATATTATACAGTATCACACAGCACTTTGAAGACAGGATGGCCTGTAAACCTGTCTTTTTAATACCATAAAGCATGAACTTGACAACAGTTTCCCTGTCTGCTATGATAGTGTCTTGTAATTTAACATTAAGTATCACATTGTCCCCGAGTTAAGATACTGCCAGGATTCTTTGCACAGACTCTGTGAGCAGCACGTCTGCATTTATACTGGGTTCTGATAAGCCACTTTGTCGTAGCCTCTACGTATACAATGATAAAGTCGAGTCATGTGGCTTTAAGAGGCAGTGATGATACACACACGTCTTGCTGGCTGAGCTACAAACCGTAGGACGGTCAGGTCCTGCTCAGGTAGAACCATCACACGGTACAGAACCACTTTCTACTCTGGACATGCATATGCATACTAATTCTTCCATGCTCACTCTGCTGTCCCACACAGGACCTTTCTAATGGACATATTCTTTCTTTTCCTGATGTTCAGTCTGAACATCATCTCTACTGCAAAGACTTCATAGGCTTGTGTGTGTGTGTGTGTGTGTGTGTGTGTGTGTGTGTGTGAACTTTTTGTGGGCAGAATTTGGTGCTCTTTATTGCTATATATTCTATTAATTCTAATCAATCCAAGAGCTTATCAACTGAAAATCCTTCTTGACAGTTTTTTAATTTCTTCATTATTAAATGTGTACCCCTCCTAACTGGTAGTTCAGTGGATGTTGGATGAAGAACTATAAAGAATTGTGTAAGAGCTAAACAACAAATTCTATTCAATTTACCTTCAATCTAGGATGAGTACCCTTTTGTTGTCTATTTCTTACTACCTTTTGTATGCTTTGTTTAGCCACAGAACATACTGTTGAGCAGTATATACCCACTTGGGGACATAAAAATTGTAGATTTTGGAATGTCTCGAAAAATTGGGAATGCATGTGAACTTCGGGAAATCATGGGGACACCTGAATACTTAGGTAAGAATTCCATTTTATTTTTTATACCAATTTGAAATTTATAAAGACGTCTCTTTAAGTCAGGAAGTATAGAGAATTTGTTTTGCATTTGAAGAGACAAGGGAAGAGACAGCTGGAAGTTGCTTAGGAAGTTAGTTTGATAATTTAAGAATATTTAATCTGCTTGAAAATCTTAGCATTTATAAGAAGCCTGACTTTGTTTTGCAATGTCATTATAAGATCCATTTTAGCCTTAAAAGATGAGTTTACATGAGGTTAACAAAATAATACAAATTAATAACAAAGTAATAAAACTGCAATTGTAAAGATTATGGCTTCTAACATTTCATTTCCTCTTAATGCTTTTTCTGGGTCAGCTTTAATAGGCTGGCTCTCCCACACTGCCCAGCTGCCAGGTCCTCTGGGAGCACAGCAGTGACTCTGCTCACTGCCCTCTTCACACAGCTTCCACAAGATTGGATATGTCTAGTGCCTGAAGGAATTAAACCCCACTGAATTCCTATTGATATTCTATTTCTCTGCCTTCCATAATCAGAGTTCTAACTTAATGCAAGGTGATTATGTTTTAAAGCTTGCCTATGTTGAGTCTTGATTTAATTTTTTCTTTCAGCTCCAGAAATCCTCAACTATGATCCTATTACCACAGCAACAGATATGTGGTAAGAGTCTTTGTGATCTAAATGCCATCTTTCAAAATTTGGATAATGTATTTAGGTTTAAAAAACAATTTTATTAGTAAAAACAAGACTTTCTTTTAAAGATTTTATTCAAAAGATGTCATTAAATAATTTTTACCTGCCTGTCTTTTTCAGTAAGCTCTTGGGCCAGAGGCACAGAAATAGAAAACTCTCTTTCACTGATCACCGCAGATGAGTAAAGAGTGAGCCAGCCTCAGTCAGTGACACACACTCTGTAGTCAAGTAAAATACTCAGGAAGCCGGGTGACGCATTAGTCAAAGCATGAGGCTCTGCCTAGCTATGCAAGTCTAGAAGAATTAGGCAAGGCGTTTGCTGAGCAGAATGAGGTCAGATGCATACAGGAGCTCAGGTTTATAAGGGTTTGCCTCTAGGGAATTAAGGGGTTTTGCAGCTATCTCAGAGAGACCTGCACAGGGTGTAAAGAACCAGGATTGGCCCTGAAACTACTGTTGAGTCTACAGACCGGCTGACTGACTTTCTAGGCCAAGTGAAGGAATTAAGCCTTATTCCCCTGGTTCTTTGAAACTAATGGGTTTGCGATGGTACAAAAGATCTGGTGGCTAAGTACATATGTAAAGCATGCTGTGTTGTCTTTTTCTGGCTCCTAGTTGCCAGCCTTGTCCTTAACATATTTACAGCTTTGAAAAAATTTGCCCATCCAAACTCTGTGCTTTTACAGACTTGAAGACTGAGTTTGCACAAAACCCTGGATATATCACTTAGATCATTATTGTGTCATTGGACAAACTTTTAAAAGTGCAGGTGGTTTATGTACCCAACAAGTATCTGTATTGAAGCTGTATAGTAGACAAAATATGTTCAATGGATTATGTTGATATTACATGTAATATAGTAGACTCCCTGTTCTCTTTGTGAAGCAAATGGAAGTAACACAGCAATATTAGTTTTTATGATACAGTAATCTCTAGAAGCAATTTAAGCCTTTTTTAAGTGTGCCATTTTTGAGGACAGGGATGTGTGGACTATTAATCGCACTGTCTATAGACACTGTGAAATTAATGTGCATTTTAAGTTTTCTTCTCCCTTACTTGTTTTTCAGGAATATTGGCATAATAGCGTACATGCTGTTAACTCATACGTCGCCATTTGTAGGAGAAGATAATCAAGAAACATATCTGAATATTTCTCAAGTTAATGTAGATTACTCAGAAGAAACTTTTTCATCAGTTTCACAACTGGCAACAGACTTCATCCAGAGCCTTCTAGTAAAGAATCCAGAGTAAGTAATAACTAAGTGCTGTTACAAAACAGATAACATGTGCCTATTAAGAAAGATACATTCTACACAAAAATGCAAGTAACGTATATTTTAATCCCATGTTTGGAAACTGTGGGTGGGGATGATATGAAAGTTGAAAGGGACTACGAGGAAAGGGTGGTGTTATAGGGAAGGAAGTGTAAGAGATCTCAGTAATAAAAACTGTATTATTGTATGTATGGGATTGTTATAGTGAAACTCATTTTGTAAAATTAAAAATGCTAGTAAAATAAAAATACATTACAATCACAAGAAAGGTACATTCTAAACTTATAATAAAATTATTACACATTGGCTCAAATTTCTGGTAAATTGTAGAGAGACTTGATATAAAAGACCATTAAATAAACAAATACGTAACTCTAAACAGAAACACATAACAGGAAGTTTAGAATGAAGGTGAGATTTGAGTCAATGTTTTCTCAACCAGGTGCTAATCCTTGGCTTACTACCATGGGTCTTCAATGTGAATGATTTCTAGTTAAGTAAGTCTGTTACATAACAGCCACGAATTACTGATTGCCAAATCTTAAAGGATTAGATGTCTGCTCTGTTCATTTTATATATAAGAATGTTCAAATTTTGATTGCTTAAAAATGGAAACCGGAAGCCCAGGACCAAAGAGCGTATTTCACCCTGACATGTGCTGAAAATGCCCTGCATGGTGGGATTTACTGAAGAGAGGACTATATCCTTGACCCTAGCTCCAGACCCTTGATCATTGGTAGCGTCAAGTTGAGGAGTGGACCAGTTCTCCTTTAAGAAGGCTGGCTTGTGTTCCTAATACTGCATCCTGGGGGCCAGTGGTCTCGCTCTCCAAACTCCTGTTCTTGGCAGTTACCCTCCTGGAGGACTCAGTTTCTTTTTCCACAAGAAGAAAAAAAAAAGTTTTCTGAATGCTTTATTGGATGCTGTATTATTAATGCTTTAGTATTAATTTGAATCCAAACAATCTAGGTATATTTTGGACATGAATACATATTTCATATAAAGAGTATTATTGTGGTTTTTGTTTATAAGCCATTTTTGTTTTCTTAAATAGTATTTGCCTATATTGAAAATTTTCTGTAATGAACATGTTACTACTTTAATTATAAAAAGGCTATCTACAAAAACAAAAGACTAGAAATATCTGTCTACCAAGTGATGGATGTTTAACCTTTGAGTTTATAGATGTTTCCTTTTCTTTTGAAAAAAAAATCTTTTGAGTCTTTTGAATCAAAATATTGGATAAATATCATCGCAGACTATCTTTTCAAGATTTAGCAGTTACCATTTCTAAGAGCACAGATTAAAGCAGAAAATAAATTACTGATTTATAGTTCCAAAGGCTTTCCAAATTGGAAGGATTTGATAATTTTACTAATGTTTGCTTGGCTGACACATGCCTCCACGCTTGACAAGCTTGTCATTTAGTTCTGTGATACAGTGAGTGTGCAGCATAGGAATCTGTTCTCCAGTTTTTCTCTCTCAGCCATTGTAAACAGGAGCATCTTCATGTGTAAAATCTCCACAAGAGCAGACATCAGGCTTGCAGGCAAAGTCAAGCTTTCCTTCAGCTTTGTCCAAATTCTGTGTTTTCAGATATAATTAAAATGTATAATATTTAAACATTTTGCTTACTAGCCGCACTCATATATTTCAGGTGAACTGACTAATTTGGTTTACCAAAAAAAAAAAAAATATATATATATATATCCTTAGAAAATAAAGCAAGTGTTTACTCTTTTTAAAGGATATCTAAAAATAAAGTACAGTTCCTGTAGCTTTGTAGTCAAAGGCAAGCAGTCAGTCATTGACTAGAGAAAATAGTGTTTTAAAGCAAACATTAAAGAAGTAAGGTCCACGTTCAAAAGTACATTCTGAATACTACAAAACTTATTTTCCACAGTCTAGAAGATTGTGGTATTATTGCATATTAGAGGTAATTGGGAGGACACCTAAAACCATGCTTCAAAATACAAAAAACAAACTCATACTCTGGAGATAATGAACTGAGTTCCTAGAAAAGATTTCCTTGGTATTCATCAGATCATTGTTTATTATTTGGGAAGCACCAGTAGGAGTCTGGTTAAACAGATTATGGGATGGCAGAATAGAAGAGTGATAAATAAAGTATCTGTTAATTCTGTTGATGTAGAAAGATACTTAAGTGATATTACCTGCTTTGAGTTACCAACTCACCCAGTCGGAATGGCTATCATCAAGAAATCTGATAACCTGTGTTGGAGAGGATGTGGGGAAAGGGGAATTATTGCACTTGTGAGAGTGCAATAATACAGTCATTATGGAAATCAATTTGTTAGGTTCTCTAAAATTCAAACTAAATTTTTATATGACCCAGCTATTTCACACTTGGAGATAGACCAGAGGAACTGTGTAAACTACCAAAGAGATGTTCGTATACCCATGCTTATTGCTGTTGTATTTACAGTAGCAAGGAGATAGACCAATGCAGTACACATGCAAAATGAAATGTTATTCAGTTATAAAGAAAAATCATGAAATTTGCAGAAAAAAGAATGGATGGACTTGGAAAGTATAATATTAAGTGAGGTGCCTCAAACTAGAATTTAAAAAATATACATGTTCTCCCTCATTTGTGGATCTTAGACAATAATATATATATATATATATATGTATGTATGTATGTATGTATACAGCTCAAAGTGTAGAATAACATTTAAAAGGGAAACCAAGAAAAGATGATATTAAATAATGAGGAAGGGTGGAATGCAGGACAAAGGTCACATGCGTCATGAAAGAGGATATAATGCTAATTGTTTATCTAGTTTCAACTTTTTTTTGTCTTTGTGATGGTAGTGGATAAGTGCATAAATATTTAAAACAGTGAAAGTGTCAAAACCCCAAGTGAAGCCCCCTGGCTTCAGAAAGGCATTCTAACTAGAATATGGAAGGTCACTGAGACATCTAGCTTGTGACTGGGCAACTATTTGTTTGAGTGGCTACTTAATCTAGCTGCATGATGGTTTTATTTGTGGGCTCATTGCAATAAAAGGGTTTTGTTTAATAAAAGTAAAATGGTATATTATCAGTGGGCAAAGAAAGCAAATGACAAAAATGATCATAGAGAAGCTATCAGGAGGTGACACGGGGAAAAAATTATACTTTTCACTTCCTTAAAAAGATACTTGAAAGTACAAACCCAAGGCTCCGTTACTGTGTTAGTCAGGTTTCCATCCCTGTAAGAAGATCACATAGAGCTTCAGCTGAAGAGGAGGGAAAGGGTTCACCAAGACTTCTCCTATGTGGCTGTGATGAGATGGAGCACAGATGGTAGAGGAAGGCTGGGCCACATTATCGTCTCCAGGAGCATCCTCAGTGCTTTAACTGCACTCAGTAAGGCCTGTTTCCTAAAGGTCCCGCCATCTTTAGTAGTGCCACAGGCTGGTGTCCAAGTGTTCCACACAGGGACCTTTGGGAGACATTCAGTATCCAGACTTGTAGCATGTGATGCTGACAGCTTGGGAAAATTTGCCTCAGATGCAAATCTCTTAGTATCTTCCTTCAACGATCTGTTGAATGACAATAATGGCATCTATTTCTTAGGTGTCTTGTGATTATTAAATACTACATTAAAAACACTTAAAATAGTCCTTGGCATATACCTAAGCGTGTAATAAAAGTAGCTGTATCTACTGTACCATTTGGACTGTACGATGCATGCTGTCTTGCTGTTAGAAGACACCCTCGGCTTGCCTGAGTGCTCACCTTTCCCTTTCTGCTTTCTCTCGAAGGAAAAGACCATCAGCAGAATCCTGCCTTTCTCATTCTTGGCTACAGCAGTGGGACTTTGGAAGCTTGTTTCATCCTGAGGAAACTTCAGGTTCCTCTCAAATTCAGGATCATCCCCTCAGGTCCTCTGAAGATAAGACCCCCAAGTCCTCTTGTAACGGCAGCTGTGGAGGCCACGAGGACAAGGAGAACATTCCTGAGGACAGCAGCATGGTTTCCAAAAGATTCCGCTTTGACGACTCCCTGCCCAGCCCCCACGAACTCGTTCCAGATTTGCTCTGTTAGCAGTTCTCTCTGTGACTCATCTGGACTGACTTGGAAATTTGAAATCTTCCTTGGTGTGAGATTGTGTTTTTAGCTTCGTATTATGTTTATATTATGAATGCACTTTTGCTTAGAAGAACATAGGGAACAGTTTAAATGCTAGATTTCTATTTGCTAGCATATCATTTCCTGTCCTGAAATTGTTTTACAGAGAAAAATATTTAAATATATGACAAAAATGTAAATTTTGCATGTGAGTTCACATGCAGCTGAAAGAATTCAAGTTCAATTGAACTCATAAAATGTTTTACATATCAAGAAAAATGGATTATGGTTAGTGAAGATTGAATAAAATGAAAACATCAGAATTTAGTAGGTTCTCTCTAAGAGGAGCCCTATACCATGACTCTTTTGACAGAATTTGTTTGGGGAAACACTGTCAAGTGTAAACCACAGTATGGACTGCTTTATATATACTCCAGAGACATTTTACAATGGAAATGCTTCCCAATCACAAGTAGCTTGAAACTATGCAAGGTTTCCTTTGTGTGCCAATTGCTCTGAGAGAGGGCCCTGTCAACCAGAGCAGAGACAAGCAAGACTGAGCTGGGCTGTTTCTCTGCAAGTTGAGTCAAAGTATGGCGGCATTTTCCAACTCAGATGCACTTTGCACACCCATCATACATCAGGTCTAATAAGGTCTGGAAGGTAGATACAAATAAAGGAAAGAATTCCTCACCCTCTAGAATTATTAGAGGAGAATTAGATAAAACTAAAAGTGTTCTGATTTCAGTCCGTTACACACATTCATTAAGGGAAATGTTGGGTCCAGGCAGCTTACTTAGTGTTACGTGTCTCCTAAGTCTTCGAATGCAAGACTGTTATTTAGTGTCCTCCATAAAAGCACCAGAGCATCAGTAGAGCTGTTAACACCAGAGTCCTTAGTTGATGGCATAAAACATATAGCTTAGGCACTTTTGGGGTTCTTGTATGAAATTCTTAGTGAGTGAGGAGGCTTGATTTGCAGCTATCTTCAGGGTCCCTGTGCATGTATTGTTGAGAGTCTAGTGTTGAATCAGTGGTCAATAACTGTGTTCCATCCTGATGGGACGGGGCTTGGGGAGTGCTCTGGTGATTTCCCATTGGTGTGCACTGGAAGGCCTGTGATAGTGTCTTGTTAAGGTAACTGGTCTCGTGACTATGCTACTATATCAAACTCGGTTGCCAAAAATAAAAAACCTATGTATTTCCACATTGATGTGGGTATTAGTCTAACAGCTTGTAAATTCTTGAAATTGTTGATAAAATTCCAAATTCTTTAGATAACCTTAAACTATTTTAAATGAGCATCAGATGTCTTTGACTAAACAATGAATTCCCTTTTCATTTTTGTCCTTTGTATATGAGTATGTGTACAGGTGTATATATGCATAGATAGATAAAATACAGCCTTTAAACAACTTCATGTTATACATCCTTTGTGTATTATGCTCAACTCAGGTGCCGAAGGAGCCCTCCTTTCTGAATAATAAATACGCATATACATTCTTTAAGAAGTAGTCTGTTGGCCCAGTAAGCTAAACATTGAAGATGCTAAATTTAACTCACGTGTGTATAAAACTCAGGAGTTGTTGCTAAATTATTGACTGCTTGTGTATTTTATACCAGTGTTAATTCAGGTTAAGTCATTAGTAGGTCATTAGAAATGTTGTAATCACTTTCCCAAAAGGTGACATTTTATTCTAAAACTTTTCAAGAAGTGTTATGCCAGACAGACCCCAAAAGTAAACATTTGAAAGTTCAATTTTAAGCTACTTGCTTAAAAATCCCTTTTTATTGTCTTCCTTTTTCTTTGAGGGATCCTGAGGTGGCATGTTCCCTTGTAGTTAATGGACGACCAACTCGGAAACTCCACACTTTTCCTTGGGACAATGTTATTGTAAAACAGTAGCTAGCAGTTGCACACAGAATATAAAAACTGTTGTTCTGTAAAGGTGAATTTAAATATTTCCCATGTTGAAATGTGGAAATAAATGTCTTTTGAGAGAATTTATCAGAAAATGCCTTAATTCTTACTCTTCTCCTCCCAAGACTGAGGAGAAAGTCTATCAAGAACAGATAATGTGTCTCATTGGTTGAATGGGCGTCTGGCTGGAGAGCCCTCTGAGAGAATCAATGTTGGCAGCTCCATATCTGAGAAGAGCTGTTAACAGCGTGATAGCCTGTCTTAGGGTTTTATTGCTACGAAGAGACACCATGACCATGGCAACTCTTATAAAGGAAAACATTTCATTGGGGCTGGCTTACAGGTTAGAGGTTTAGTCCATTGTCATGGCAGGAAGCATGGCAGCACACAGGCAGATATGGTGACGGAGAAGAAGAGATCTACGTCTGGATCAGCAGGCAGAGTGAGCCACTGGAACTGGCTTGAACTTCTGAAACCTCAAAGCCCAGGCCCCCAGTGACGTACTTCCTCCAACATGGCCACACCTCCTAATAGAGCTACTCTCTGTGGGGATCATTTTTATTCAAACCACCATGTAGCCCGTAAAACTCAAGTTGCTCCTTTAGGATGGATCTGTGTGGGAGGGATGACGGCATTGTCATTTTAATTACCTCCCCACTGAGTTTACCCAGGTAGCAGCTATAGGAGATAAAGTGAGCAGCACTGGCCTTGCAACCTGAAGCAGAGGAGGATTGTATTAGAAAGAGTCAGCATGTCTTGTGGAAAATGTCAGTGCCAGGTGCTGGTGATAGGTTTTCACTGTGGGACAGTGCCTTCGTTTTGGATGGGTTACAAATAGATTCATGGGCTGTAGTTTAAATAACCTAAGCAGGATTTGCAAGCCTTGGTACTTTATAACTGTATTCTTCTGCTAGCCTGAAATTTGGGTTTGATATCCAGCTTAGAATTGTGTTCTTATTGTTACGTGATTGTACTTTATTTCAAATTTTGTTAAAATTATCTGACTTCCTGGGACTGGAGAGATGGCTTGGTGGTTAAGAGCACTGGCTGCTCTTCTGGGTTCAATTCCCAGCACCCACATGACGGTTCTCAACTGTCTGTAACTCCAGTTCCAAGGGATCTGACACCAATGCACATAAAATAAAATAAATTATTTTTAAAAATTATCTGACTTCCAATTGGGGAGTCATTACCAATTTTACAATTTATAAAGCTATTTTGAGTAATAATTTTAAAGCTCACATACAATTATGATTGCCACACTACCCTAACTTTCATTAAATAGCCATATTGTTTAAACTATATAGCAAATGTTACGAATACTTTAAATTGAAAACCCAAAAAGGTTGCTTATTGCTAACAAGAAGCGCTTTCTTAAAAAACACAGGCTTTGTGTTTTAAAACATTCTAAACCACTAGCTGTTCTCAAAACATTGCCTGGAAATTCTTTTGACACAAAGCAGCCTTAGAGTTCTCTTTCCAGTACAGCTGTGTGTATTTGGTCCTTTCCATTGGAAAACCCATGTAAGTTTGAAAAAAAACAGGTCTGGCCCCTAGTAATAATGCTTTTATCGGATGAGAGGGAATAAAAGGTAAGCATTTGGAGGTCGACATCTGTGACTAAGGTAGTGTTGATCCCATTATTCATGGTGTTAACAGTTCCACTTTGTATAAAGTTCCCACCCTTGCTGAGTACAGATGCTTTGCTCCTCGTGAAATATAAAGTTATGTTTCTGTAACTTCTGCTTATAATATTTTTTGTCAGCCAATCTGCATATAAACTCATTTATGTGTATTGTTGTTTAAAGATTATATTGTTGCTTCATTAACTTTGAACTGGCTGGAAAGAGTGGTTTATTCCTATAATGCCAGTGCTGGAGAGACAGAGGAGGATCTTCCGCACACTGGAGGCCAGCCTGGTCTGACGGTGAATCCCCAGACAGTTGGACTACACAGGGAGACCCTGCCTTATAAAAGCCCAAACAAGCAAAACCTGTGCCTAACATTACGCTAAAATCCTGACTAAGATACCAGCTCCTCCACAAGCCATATCGCAGCCCTCTGGGCGTGGGGACTAAGCACACAGCACAGCACCTCACTGCATGGGCACCACGTTAAACTGAAATCAGTGAAGAGTACGGTTAAGATACTAAAGGTCTGTGAAAGTATACTGCTTTACAGTCTGAAGTTTACCTCAGCGGAGAACAAGTTCTGTCAGGTGCATTTTATTTGAGAAATCCTTGAAGCAAAATCATGGCAGAAACCACAAATTACTTTTCGGGCAACTCTAGACTTCGAGGCTTCTCTGTGAGATTGGCTCCCAACCAGAAGGTAGGGAGCAGCTGGGACTGCTGGAGGCAGTGGGCACGGACACGGGAGGAAGGCCTCTGCGTCCCTTGGGAAGGTCTGCCTTGCATAAATGGAGTAGGCCTATTTTTGTGGGAAATGCTTTCACTTTATTTTAGTCCCCCCCCCAAAAAACCCATAATGCAGACTCTCATCTGAATAAAGGAATCAAAGTGACACTAATGTCACAAAATGTTTGGAATCCATCCATACACTCAGAAGAGCTTTCAGGTTTAATCTTTAGCACCACCAAAAAACAATCTCACCCCATCTCACCCCCCACACACACAAGAGGAAGAAAGAAAAATTAACAAATACCCCTTTTAAAGTTCATTCATTGGCACTGAAAACAAACAACAAAACAAACAAAACAGTTTTTTTCCTTAGGAAGTTTTCAGCCAAATCAGTGTAAAGCCAGTTTTATATTTAAGTGCAAGAAAGGACAGGCAAGCCTATTCGTTCTGACATAGAGCAAGACATCCTTCCGGGCCCAACCAAGGCAGAGGCCTACGGGCCCGGATGCAGGATAAAGTAATCCTTCAGGCCAACCAAAGAGCAAGGAGCCTCTGGGATATGACTCAGCTTGCTTTTCTCTTGACCACTGATAGTATTCTGCACATGCCCATGAAAGCACCAGGAGTGTTCCTTTGGGAGAAACACATTTAAGCAAGTAGATGAATAATGAGGTCGACCCTGCATGATACACTGCAATGTGTACTGAGAGAAATGGCGTGTGGGACTCGGTAATTCAACCTGTGGTAAGGAGAAATTTCTGTACGGGGCTACTTTGAAATTATATACCTTGCAAGGCCAAGATCTTGTTCTGGCCCATAAGCAATTCCAAATCTTTCTTTTTAGCTCAGATTTTCCTCCTGGGCATTAAGTCATATGTATCATTTCTAATGGGTATAATCTAAGCATCTTCAAATATGACATATCTCCAAACAAAATCACATATTCTCCCCATCAGTATTACAACTCCACATCCCTTGGCTCTGTGTCCGCCCTTGGTTAAGACTACCCACGTATCACAGCTGGACCTCTAGGTGTCAGGGGTCATTCCAATTTTTGTATTTTCCTATGCACCCCTTTCAATTGGCCATTAACTTATAATTCTTATCTCCTTACTACATCTTGTAATCATTTCTTGATGCTTACCACTCAGTTTTCAGTCTAGACCATCTATACTGGAGTCAGCAAACTCTTTCTGTAAAAGGCCAGTTGCTGGAGCTGGAGAGATGACTCAGTGGTTAAGAGCATTTGCTGTTCTTGCTGAGGACATGAGTCTAGTTTCCAGCACTCATATCGGGTGGCTCAAAACCAACTCCAGCCCCAGAGGATCCAACAGTCTTCTAACCTCCGTGGACACATGCGCACAAACGGGCATTCTAGCACATGGACACACAAAGTCCCATAAGTAAAAATGTTAAAAATCTTTGAAAAGGCAATTAAATAATGCTAGTTGCATAAGCTAGACAGTTTCTACTCTACTAAACTATCGGCCCCAAAGCAAGTATCAACAATGTGAATTATGCTTCCAATACAAAATGTATTAAGGTGGACAAAGAATCACTTAGTCAATCCCAATCACATGTTCATTACAATGATGTTTAACTTGTTCTCCTGCCTATAACATGATTAAGATGGGAGGAGAGGCCAAAAAGAGAGATGGCTGGGGCTGAAGAGATGGCTCAATAGTTAAGAGCAGTTACTGCTCTTGCAGGAGACCAGAACCCACATCAAGTTGGTCATAGTGGCCGCTAACTCTTAATTTCAGGGGATCCAGTGCCCTCTGGCCTCTGCAGACACTTGCAAGCACTTGGTGCACATAAACTCACACAGGCACACATATAAAGATAGTTATTTTTAAAAGGACCGCGCAATGTCAGCAGCTAAGGGAGAAATGACTCATCTGCACTGACTTTGTCCGGCAAGTGGACCTCTAGGAAGAAGATTAAGAAGCAATCATTGGACCTAACAATTTCAATACAATGGAGAGTTTGCAGGTAATTAAGTAAAGATGGAGAAAGTAGTGGTCAAAAGTATTGGTCATGCTTCCAAGCGATCTGGAGGACGAGAATAAAAGTTGGAAGTGTTTAAGCAACACTAGGAGGATGGAGAGGACTGAGGAATGTTTGTGGGAGAGCAGAGTTTACTTGGCGTAAGCAGCAAATATCTGTGAGCATAAGATGTTTGGTACTTAAGACATGCCAGCAAAAGTGGTGGCCCTGTGATTACAAAAATGGGTCAGGCTTGCTAGAAGAATGTTTTTTTTTTTTTTTTTTTTTTTTTTCCAGAGACAAAACAGAATGAAGAAGATGGCAAGCAATGGAGCTTGAAGAGTGAAACTTTAGCACAATGTGGGCAACAGAAGAGTTCTTAAAAAAATTAAATTAAATTAAAAATAAATATATTTTAGTCACATTTCCCTCCCCCAGGTCCTTCCAGATCCTCTCTCTTTCCCTGCCCACCCACCACCCAACTTGAAGTTCTTTCTCAAAAAACAAAATCCCAACACAACAACATAAACCCCCAAAACAAGAAAACAAAATAAAATCATATCCAAAAAGAAAGCGAAAACAAAGCAAAAGAACCCAAAAAGCAACACCAAACTGTAACCAAATAAAAGCATACAAAACAAACAAATACAAACAAACAAAAACCTCTGGAGTCCATTATATGTTGGTCAACTACTACTGAGCGTGAGGCCTGCCCTAGAATGGTTGGTATGTCACTCTATTGGAGAAAACTGATTGCCTGTCTCTCAGTGGATATAAGTGACAGTTCAGTTGTTAGCCTTACCCTAGTGGCTAGGTTTTCATTCATTCATTCATTCATTCAAAAGTATATAGAAAAAAATATAATAAGATAAAATGAAAACTCATATCAAAGTTGGACAAGACAAACCAACAGGAGGAGAAGGGCCCAAGAATTCTTGAGTAGTGGTATCAAGTGGGTAGGATTTAAGGCCTATCACAGACACTCGACATCTTAGTCTATGGTCAGTGGTTTGCCATGTAGAGATAGCTATGCAGTCTTCATAGTACAAGGTTATGAGCCAGCATTTTCCCTTTCACATTAAAAGATTTCTTCTGGGCTCGGGAGAGATGGCTCAGCAGTTAAGAACACTGATTGCTTCTCAAGAGGTCATGAGTGTAGTTCCCAGCAATCACATGGTGGCTCACAACCATCTATAATGGGATCAGATGCCCTCTTCTGGCAGGCAGGTGTACATGCATACAGAACACTCAGTTCTGTTTTTTTAATTCTGCGTTCTAGAGAGGGAGTCACTGATGTCTTCCATTGGAACTTTTATTTGCTAATATCTGAGCATGTTGGGGGAAGAGATTTTTTTTAAGTGGGTAATATTTGCATGTTAGAGCAAGTAGTGAGGTCTTGTCTAGTTCCCTAGTTTAAGTTGAGAAAAATCTCAGGACCTTGTAGACAGTGGTCATTGGGAGCTTCCAGGGTAAAGTATGACACTAAGGGCTGTGTGGGGTAGCCTTTTGATTGAGAAAGACAAGGCAGGAAGGACAAGGGAGAGAGCACTGATCTAAGAGTCAGTGGGTCATTCCTCTACTGTGGAAAGGCCGCATGAACAGAACATTGATTTTATGGAAAAGAAGTAGATTTCATGCAACCAGGTCTAAAAACACCTCATAACAGAAGCTACCAACCACAGTGCAAGTCCTTAAAGCTGAACATTGTCGAAAACACTGTCGGCTGAGCAGCCGTAGCCAAGCCGTTTCCCCCTCCCCTGCCTCCAGTGCAGTGGCTATTCCAGCTCACTTGAAATTGAAGATGAACTGAGGTCTGCTGAGTGTTTTCTCGGTTATTGAGAAAAGCCAGAAATGGTGCTGAGTGCTCCCAGCATCTCACATGTGTACTATTTCATCATTTTGTGACTATGAGGGGAGGGACCAAGAAACAGTGGAGTTGCTGGAGCTGACAGAACTGACCCATTGGTGTCCCTGAAGCTGCCTTCCCCTTACTTTTCGATATGCAATAGAAATAAAGCCCTATTTAGTTAAGCTGTTTTGAGGCTTTCTGACATTAGCAGCTGAGAGAATTTCCATTCACGCAATTTGTTTCCTCCTAATCTGGCAGAAGTGTGCGACAAAGCATTCGTGTACATTTTGCGAGCACACATATTTGTGTATTTCTACTGCTGTCTTTCCCAGTGGCTTTCATTTGCCCCGGGAATCCCCAGGTGAGACAGACATCTAGTGTACACTGTGCTTTTCATAATTACTTTGACAAAACTAACACACCTCTCCGGATGTTATCCATAGACACTTTGAATGAAGTACTAGATGGCAAAGCAATGTGGTTCAACGATGTTCAAGGTCTAGCTTACACAGGGATGGAATTCAAATTGTTTCGTGGGCACTAAATCATTTGTGTGTGCCTCAGTTACTCCTTTATTGCTGTGATAAAACATCAGACAAGAAGCGACTTCCGGGAGGAAGAGTCTATCTCGGCTTTAGAGTTCATCCAGATGGGGAGGCGTGCTGTCGGGTGTATGAGCCAGTTGATCATGTTTCAGCCGTAGTTACAAGATCAGATAGGAAGTGTCAACAGGCTGAGAGCCCTCAAAGACCACCCTCCAGTAACCCACTTCTTACAACAACCTTCCAGAACTGCCACTAGCCTGGGACCAAGTGTCCAAACAGCAGCTTATGCGGAGACATTGAAACCACCCCTCCACCCCACCCCCGAGACAGGGTTTCTCTTTTGCAACTCTGGCTGTCCTGGAACTCACTCCAATACCCAGATTGGCTGTAAACCCACAGAGATCCGCCTGCCTCTGCCTCCTGAGTGCTGGGATTAAAGGCTTGTGCCACCAACGCCTGTCTGAAACCACATTTTAAGAGTGAGGAATGTGAGAGCAGGCCTTGGACCTGAGGAAGCTCCGTTCGCCACTCTTTGTAGCTCTGCCAGCTTTACATCCGTACCAGGTCAGTAGTGGATTCTGGTACAATGTGCACCGATTCTCATGGTTCTTTGAAATCCCTAAGACATCTCCTAGATAGAAAGCCAATGCCGTGGAGTTTTGCTCAAAAGTCCATGCCTGGGCTTCCAGAACCTTCACTCTCGCTGATTCTCCACTACCAGCACTTTACCACTGTGATATTTCCTACAACTCAAGGTCTTTTTATAGCTTTGCACTCTTACCGAGTATTTTTTGTGACAGTAGAAAAGTTCCAACATTTTCCTATATGGTTTTCTTACAAACGTATGTGTACATAGCTATGATCCTACTTTTCTATCTCCTTACATGGAAATATAAAAGGTTTTTGTAGTAGGAAGTAAATCAATCTTTCAACTTGATGAAGTATACGGCCTCCTTCTCAAAAGGCCATACTAAAGAGACTTCCAAAACACCTCTCGGGTGGGTACGGCAAGAGCAAACGTGGCCAGAATCAAATGAATAATCCCTCACGTGCAGGCCTATGCCAACCTATGCTGTAGTCCACTCTTAGAATGAGCAAAAAAGGGATTATTTTATAATTAGTTCAGAGGATTCCACCCTCTGTGGTTCACCACTGGAATTTAAATCTAGTGATTATAATACCCCTTTGAAAGACCAAAGGAAAGATATATGCTAATTATCCCGATATTTCTAGCCAGATTGTAAAATGCAACTGGGTCACCAGTTACAAAGTGGCAAGTGGTGTACAATTAGCCCAGTTATGTGGGATGGTAAGCAAATGAACACAAAATGCATTGGTGGAAATAGTAAGACAGACTTACTGGACAAATAAGACAACAGAGTGTCTGTCACATAATGTATACTCCAGCCCATTCTCTCTGCAAACCAATGCTCACGCATAAGCCTAGATGGCTCTATTATTTTCTCTTTTCACCATTGAAACCTGGGTTATTTTATACCGAAATGTCATAATTTGTATAGCTGAATTAACTGCTTATATTGTCTCACTCAAAGTTAAGTTGTATGCACGGAATATTGTAGCTTATTTTTTTCCTTTGAAATCAGTTGTTAGCCCAATTTAATCAGGACGTGATTAGGTTTTAAACTGAGATGTGCACAAAAAGACCTCTGAAGTAAATGAATATTTAAGTAATCACAGACTAAAGACCATTGAAAACAAGTTTAAAGGGAGAGAAAGTGCATGGCCGTTTACTGAGAAGCTTTTTTGGCTGCTGTAACCTGTGTGAACGTCAACTACTTCTTTCTCTTACAGAACAGAAGCCATCAGCTGTTTGCTTCTTTGATTCGTTCTGGTCCTAATTCATTTAACACTAATGATTAAGCATGGGATACTACAAATGAACCTGCTTCCTTTCTTCCCAGAAATTGAATGATTACACTGGCCAATGGCTGGGACTTTTACATTACTAAATTTGTTAGAGATTTAATTACTTTGGCTTTGTTCCAGGACTCCTGAACAAACATGACAAACAACCCCACAATATTGGATCTAAGTAGTCAGCCTCATTTTGAACTCTCTTTACAGAATGTGTCTTTATTGAATGAGTGTTTGTATGTCTATGTAAAAAGTATTGCCTGTGGATGTATCTGTGTTATGAGATATAAAGCATAAAGGTGAAAGAATAAAGCGTCCTAAAGGACCTACCCTGAGTTAGGAACTATATTTGTCCCTTTTATTCAAGCTGTCTCATGTACTTTGCACGATGAGCCTGCAAATCAAATACCACCCTCTCTGTGCCCGTTAAGAAGCAGAGACTCAGTGCTGCATGCTGGGGTTTGTGCTGGGTTCTCCTGGTTTCTGCCATCCTGTCTGCCATCCTGCCTTCCTCCCTCCCTCCTTCCACTCCGTTCTTTCTTCCTGTTTTGTAAGTATACTAAATAATGAGTTCTTTAAAGATATTTTCAGGTAACCTTTGCCCTTTCTACCATACCAAAACAGAACTAAATTTTCAGAAATAATTTAAAAACTGAAGGAAGTGACCGGAACTTGATCATTCTTTGAAAAGAATCAAAATTTTTATTTTTGCATGTTTAACTGAAAATATATCACAAAGCCAGTAAAATTTATAGTACAATATTCTAAATTGCAGTATCTGTTGTAGTACACAATGTGGTAAGTGCTAAATAGAAGACGGAGATGTGAGCAATTTGCTATACTTCATCTATACTGCACACGAATGGGTATTGTACTGATTACTTATATCCACATGCGATTTGCTACACTTGAATCAGAAATTGGTTACTGTTAGTCTTCTATACTTCTTTGATCACAATGTCTGAGAAATATCTGATAAGCATAGTTCCCGCTGGAAGATCTACTCCAGGAAAGATGATCAGCATTTGCTCCGAGGCAAGAAATGCCTGACTCATCCAAGGAACTGAGAATCTCCAGAAAGAGGTGAGAGGAGAGGAAAGCCACGTGGGCGGGGATTGGATTAACAAGTTTAGCTTTTCCCTCAGGGGCACGAGCTCCTCCTCAAAGAGTTTTAAGGTTGAGTTTGACATAATCGTATTTCATGTTTTAAAGGATCTTCATTTGGGTGCAGTGTGGAGGATGGGTTGACAAGGATTAGAACTAAGAGATGTCATTCAGTATCACGGTTCCATGTATCCTGACAAGAGGATGCGGGTGTGGGGCTGAGAGAATGCAGGAATTCCAACAAAACCTGAGAAACTGAGCTGATAGAGTCTTCTGATTATTTGGGTGTGCCCCAGGAGGGAACGTGCTAAGGATCCTATCTAGGGGTTCCTCCTAAGTGAATTTGCATGGTTGTCAATGTAGTAATGCAGAGAACACAGACTGAGGAGCAGGTTATGGACAAGACAGTTCAGTTTGCCTTGTATTGTTGGAATGCTGGCTTTTAAAAAGACGGCTTGGTGAGCAGGAAAGCCTAAGTGTAGGTGCTGTCCCTGCAATAGAACATGGCGATGAGCTCAGGCTAAGGCGTCAGCAAGCTACATTGACGCTTGAGACATCTTCCACAATCCGGGTCTGCATTTCAGTCCTAGACTCTCCTATAGGATATCAAGTTGGAGGAGAGAGATAAGACAGGGTGGAAGAAGTGGTTGGAGGAACAATGGAAGGATAAAGAGTCTGTTTTCGAGGAACATCACCATTCCTATTGAGAGGGAAAAAGCTACTTCACCGGGTGTCTCTGCTGCTAACCACGTGACCTTTGCTATCCATCTGAGTCTTCCTATTCAGGTCTTTCCTTGTTATTAAAATCCCTTGATAGACTGACTAACTGAGATACATTCATGTAGAAGTTAAAATGACTAACTTAAGGTAAACTATCCCCAGAAACAGCTAACCGTTCCCCAAAAGTGGCCACAGAAACATTTGAGATCACTCACCCTCCAACTCCACTCACCATTTCTGACATGCCACTGCACAAGCAGGTGGCACTTGAGAGCTGTCAATATTCATGTGAGAAGTTAAACCCAAGAAGCACCAACTCCATCAAATTGACCAAAAGAATTTTTTTTTCTTGAAAAGGCTAGAAATGGGAACAACTTTGTATACATGAGTGTTGTACGGGGCTATCCTCTGAAGCAAACAGCTACTATATCAGGGACTTCAGCTGTGCCCACTTGCAAAAGATTCTAGCTTGTTGGCTGTCTACGTCCTCTCCTCGAGGAGCAAAGAGGGTCATGAGACTCTCTCCCTACTACCTGTTATGTGCCGGGCTGTCTTGACTACACATGGCCTCCCTAGACTACAGATGCTAGGGAAGACTAGGAGAGGGCCGATGTAGGTGGTTACATGAGAGCTGGTGGAGACTTTCTGCCGTGGCTGTTCAGCAGGGAGCATCCGGCCGCACATCCACAGCCGCATCTACTCACCTGCAGTCTCTAGGAAGCCCAGTCAACTAACTGGTTCCCTGGAGTGAACTTTGGAGGAAATGTACCTCTGTTTGTCTTTGGAGCCCTAGGAGGAGAGGTAGATGTTCTCTATGTCTCTTCCGGGGAAGAGATTTTAGCAACAATGAAGTTTATAAATTGTCATCCAATTTCTTATAATGTACCTAACCTTTGAATGTAAATAAACCTTATTCCATTCTCTAAATAGGGTGTGCTCTGTATTAGCTTTGAACTTACAGTAAAAACCAATGAATTAAATTAAAATTTCTGACAATGGTTCTCTAGCCTGCCTCAATTTAAACTCCATTGCTCGAATGCCAGGCATCTATGAGTTGGTGGTCTGAGATTCCACCTGGCCATGGCAGAAATTATAAGGCAACCTGAAGCATACTGAAGAAATGTGCTACCAAATGACTCCTGATGCTAAGTAGACAGGATTTGAAATAGTGCTAGAATATGGTACTTCTGTGATTGCATAGAAACGAGCCTAATGCTTCACATAATGTCTTACAGATCTCTTAACTTTTGTTTGTGTATGTTGTATGCACATATTCATGTGTGTGTACTTGTATAGGTGTGAGCCTGCAAATCTAAGCCTCACACTGACATTTGAAATATTCCTAGAGCACTGTCCACCTCATTCGCTGGGGCATGGTCCCTCGCCTGAACACAGCAGCTAACCTGGCTGGCCAGCTCGCTAGGGGAACCCTGTCTCCACCTTCTTAGTAGCAGAATCACAGACAGGCCACCATACCCATTCGGCATGCATGTGGGCTCTGGGAGTCTGGATTCTAGTCTGCATATTGCATTGAGCACTTTACTCAGTGAGCCATCCTCCAGCCTTCCACCTTAAGTTACAAGACTAGGTCTCTCCGGACTTGGACTGGCTGGCCAGTGACCTCCAAGATCCAACACAGAGCTGGGGTAAGAGGCCACCTTACTGGACCTTTAACAGTTGCTGAATCTGGATTCAGGTCCTCGCTCACACTTCCAGAGGTCACTCCACTATCTCCTCAGACCACGATGACAGTTTTATGGAGGTTATGATTCACACTTCATAAATTGACCCACTTAAAGAGTTAAAGTTTATGTCAATATTTTTGCTTATTCACAGGCTTGTGTAACCAACACCACTCATTCCAGAACATTACATCCTCCCCAATGAGAGATCCAGCATTTTCTAATAAACACATTTACTGTAAACCTTCTCAGCCTGTGATAAACCACTAATCTATGTTCTGTGGAGTAGCCCATTCTAGACACTTCCTACAAATGGAATCCTAAAATGGTCTTTTGTGATTGGCTTCTTTTCTCAGTGTCTTAAAATTTATAAGTTTTATGGAACAAATCAATATTTGCTTTCCTTTCTCTTGTTGAATAATAGTCTATGTACAAATATTATCATATTTTATTTATCATTAGTTAGATGTTTGAATCATTTCTACATTTTAGTTAAAAATAAATCATGATAATCAGGAATATTTATATACAAGTTTTTGTAGGAACACATGCTGTCATTTCTTTTGGTCATACACGTAGGAGAAGAGTTGCCAGGTATTGTGGTAACCTACTGACACATTGCTTTCTGGTTACATCGCTGCTAACAGTAAACATGAAGACTCAACATTCTCCTCTGCTCTTGTGATCATCTGTGGTGTGTGTATGTGTTATGTGTGTGCATGTGGGGTGGGGAGGAGTCTGTGTTTTTGTCTTGCATGTGTGTCCTGGTAAGGGATAGTGGCATATCTGCACAGTTTTGATGTATCTTTCCACTATGGCTTATGATCTTGAGGGTTTTTTCCACGTGCTTATTAACATTTATATTTATTCTTTGAGAAATGACTTCAAATATTTCCCCAAATTTAAAATAGAATGGTTTCCCTTTTTCATTATTGCTTTGTGGGCATTGTGTGTATATTCTACATACAGGCAAGTGTTCACAACTATTCTAGGACCTTCATCAAAGAGAAGAAATATTAGATAAATGAGGATATCTAATTTGGGCTCAACAAACCACATATGTACATGTGTAAGCTGATACAGCTCAGGTACAATTTGTTCATATTTTAGCAGGGAGAGCTGCTCATTACTTGCAAAAACAAAGGTCTCTAAAAATGTGAAAATACACAAAATATAGAAACCCTTTAGCAAATTCTAGTATATCCTTGCAATAAAGTAGTATTGTCTTCAGAATGTATACTGTACAGAATGAACACTCCTCAGTCTTGGGTTGGGAGCATCAAAGGAAAACCTCCAATGTGTGCAGCGTAGTCTCAACGAGAAGCACATGCAGCAGGGTATGAAAACAGGTGTGTCTGGGGTATGGTCTGGAAGTGTCCCCACGGTACCTGTTAAAGGCTTGGTCACTCACTGGCCTCTAGCACTATCAGGAGGTGGCAGAGGTTTTGGATGTTGGCCTACCGGAAAGAATTGAGGTCACTGGGGACATGGACTGGAAGGGGGCTCTGTCCCTATCACTTCTTTCTGTCATGAGGTGAACAGGACTCCTCGGCAACATATCACCGTAGGCCCAAAGCACAGGGGCAACTGACAGCACACTGAACCTCTGAGTTATAAGCCAACATATAATTTCCCAATGTGTAAGCTGACTATCTCAGGGATTTCCTTACAGGAGTGGAAAGCTGACTCTGGAATCTGGTTTTCTGTTTCTGTGACAAATATTTGGGAGAAACAATTGAGGGGGAGAGGTTATTTTGGTGTGTGGTTTCATCCCATGGCCAGCTGGCTACGTTGCTTGAAATCTGAGGCAAGACAGAATATCATGGCAACAAGAATGTGGCAGGACATTGGTTCCCTCACGATGTCCAAAAGGCTGAAAAAGGGAGCAGAAGATGAATCTAGGGACAGGATAGGACCCTCAGAGGCACATCTCCTAGTGACCTTCTTCCTCCAACAAGGCGGCCCACCTCCTAACTCCACTACCTCCCAATCATGTCATTGAATTGTGAATCTGGCAGAGACTGATTCGCTGAAGACCGAACCCTTGTGACTTGTTCACTTTCCTAAAGCCCCTCACCAGAACATGGCTGCAATGGGGACTATGACGTGGCCTTCTTTTGGAGAGACAAACAAATGTCTATCTGGGTAAACCCCAGATACAGCACTGACCCAGACCAAAGAAACAATTGCATCCAAGTCAAGGTTGGTGAACTAATGATGTTAATCGGGTTTCTTTCGGGTACAATGGGTAGAGCTATTTATAGGAACACGAGCAATGGACAACAGGCTACACCACTGAAGAAAATGACTCCCAGCCATCACTGACAATCCTTCCAGTAACTGCTATTGTGTGTATGCCAGAGTGTGTGTGGGGCAGGGTCTCACAAGTCCTAATTATGTGCAGGTTTCATGGGGTAATCACACTGCTGAGATTCAAGTGGGCCACAGCGTATCACGCCTGGTGAGCGCTGTTCCACCTGGGACCAAGCCTACAGTAGATGAGCCTGGGGTGGGGGTGGGGGCTCTTCATACCCAGACCAAAACACGATAGAGTTCAGTGAGGAGTCGTACTTGGATTCTGCGCAGTGGAATCTAGGTGATATTTTTTCCAGGCTTTACAGTTATCTATGATGAACACAGCTAGAGAGGTGGAAAATTGTCTTAGCAGCAGCATAAAAAGCGTAAAATTAAAATAATAGATTATCTTTAAAGGTCTGTGGTGGTTTTAGAAGTCTGAGATGGTGTTTCATGACACTGTATTGTATCTTTTTTGGTAAAGCCAGGAAATTAGGATCATTATCCCTGTAGTGTTCTGTAGCCATTTATCTTGGACTGTATTTCTCCAAGTGTTTAAGTTGCTTCTTGGAGGATAGCTTGGAAAACTGTGATACATTTCCTTGTTCAGAAACAATACTTTAAAATTGGTACTCTCCTTTCACCTTCCAAGACCTGGGAAATCCTGATCAAAGACCATTTTTGTTTTCATGCTGTTTATGTATCCTTGAAAGAGAGGCACATAAGTCTTTGAAAACATTCTTTGTGCCATAAAATTCCCTGTCGTGTGTTTTTCTGAGCTGAGGATATTCCCATGAAGCAGGCAAGCAATGAACTCTGGCCACAGCTCTTGGCAACTGCTGTCATTTCAAGACAAACCACTAATTGCCGAGGAATTCACTGCGAGCTAAAAAAGATTTTGGAGGAGACTCCTTGAGACTTCTCCCAGAATTCCTTTGTTCAGAACTCGAGGACTCCTTGGGCAGTCCTCCCCTGCTCTCCACGTGAATGTATTTTGAGACAAAGCTAAACAGAATGTTCTCGTGGGTTTGGCCGCACAACACTACAGAGACGCTGGCACGGGGCTGCGGACACACGTCCAGAAGTGCTGTTTGCAATCGTGATAGCAATCGTACTAAAAATAAGGACTTTCTTTGCAGTTCATAGAGGTGTAGGCAGAAAAGAGGCCGCCTCTGTCCTCTTCCGAAGGCCTTTCATTTCCTGTTGGGTGTTGATGTTTCAAAGCCTCCACATGAATTATGGGAATGTCCATAAATATTTTTTCACTTCAGTTTTCGTTCTTAGCAGAAAGTATTGTCTGTAGCTATCCTTTTTCTAAATTATATCGTTTTAAAATCTGAAACGTGAGCTTTCGCTTTGTTTTTTAGGAGGCAGACAAATCTCGTTTTCCTGCTTTGTTTAAGGCTGAGCGATTTTACGGAAGGAACACGCAGCTAGCATTCTTGTTGACCAGGTCTACCCCAAGGTGACCTGGTCCTAATGTTTTCCCTTTGAAGTAAATTTCCCTGCATTATTTCTGCCGGTAGTCATTGTTCTAGCAGGTGGATTATTTTACCACATATAGGAGTAACTGTTCCCTGTGTTCAACCCAGAGTATGTCTGCCTGTCCCTTATGTGGAGACAGCTCATCTCTGAGTTGTCTCAACATTTACGAATTTGGGTGTAGATTTTCATTCAACTTTTAAAAACCTTGGTAACTTTTACATAACTTTTAAGGAGAAGAAAAGTGTCACACAATTAGAAGTGGATTCCCGGTTGTCCAACCCTCGTTGGACTCTGGGTAATAAGATGGTCAATTTCTTACCCTCTTTGTGGAGTTAAGTGAAACAACCAAACTTTCCTAGTTCTCTGAGTGAACTCCAGCTGCTATGACAAAAAGCCACAGCTGAGTGGCTTAAACACCAAAAATTTACTTTCTTCAGTTCTGGAGGCTGAACGTCCAAGATCAAAGCCAACTCAGTTTCTGGTTTTCGGGAAGATGTCTTCATATTGTATCCTTACACAGGATGTCTTTCTCATCTCCTGTCATCTCCTAAAGGCACCAATACTAGCCATGGGGCATCATCTTTGTTACCCACAAAGGTCCCAACTCCAAACACCATCACTGGAGACTTCAATCCTCGAATTTTGAGAGAGACAAAATACTCAGTCCACAGCCATGGCCAGTGTAAGGCGAGAACAGGGTGCGATGCAAGCCGCCCTGAATTCCAGCGCTACTTCTGACACGTTGTACCTAATGGCACCCTCGTCTGCCTGTCTGCAGTTCCCATCACCTCCACCTGCTTTTCATGGAGTAAGCTTGGTATTTTAGCTGTCTCCCACTCGTAAGACCCCCTACACGGACTGTCTGGAGACAAGCTGTAGGAGTCTGTGCTTTCACAAAGCCTTCAACAGACACCATGTCTGCTGTTATTTGTAATTATATTGATAAAATCTAATAGAGTGTATTTTTTACAAAAATTTTTCTATTAATAGCAGGTTATAAGGTAAATTTTCATATCTGTTTAATAGCATTTAGGAGTTCATATTTTAAGAAACATGTTTTGCAAATTTCTTATTGAAAACATATTATTATGTTTTATTACTTTAATTAAAGCAGAAAATGCACCTACCATAGAGAGTGCAAAAAAGAAAAAAGTAATTCAATTTAAACCTCTGTAAGGGTATCCATGCTGTTTCAGATGACACAGTACAAGGATGTTCTTGCCATAAAATGTCCTGACATAACGTTATTTTCAACAATTCCATTACCTGGCACTTCGTAGGTTGCTCATCTTTTATTGAACCAAACCTCTCACTTTTGAATATTTCAATTAAAAACTATTCTTTACTGAAGACAATGTAGCTATTGTCCTTAAACGTGAATGTTTTTATATATTCACAATTATTTCCTTCAGATAATTTTTGAAAGTATAATCTCAAGGTCAAAGAATGTGCAAAATGTTTGCTTCTTTTAGGAAAGCTTACGATATTTTAAGGCCTATCAGCTGAGTTCCCATTTTTATCTTAAGTTTTATAGAAAATAATAGTACTTTAGTGTCTTCTATCTACTTCTTGTTGGTTGTGTGCCCTTTGTCTTTCCCTTTTATTACATATTGGGAAATAAGATTTTAAAATAATTTTGGCCCAGTCTAATGACAGATTGAAAAACAGATTTCAGATTTTTTTTCTGGATTTTTTTTCTTTATTTATGTGCCTTTGGAAATAGTACGGTGCTTGATATCATGAAAGCACAGTCTTCATCAGTGTGGGGGCTTCTCTGCTGTGGATGGACACACATGGTGGTCACTGGATGAACCTGTGAAGAACGGGGCAACAGACGAGGACTATGACCGGCAGTAGACCCTTTTCTCTGTTGACTCCAAACCTCATGGCTACAAAGCTATTGTTGGCTGGTAGTTTAGAGCTATCAAATTCAGCTCCATCTGTAATTGAATCAGAGATGCACATTCTCCTTTCCAAGGAGACTGATGCCCAATCCTGTCTTTGACAGTGATCAAAGTTTCTATTTATGGAAAATGTCAATGAAGATAAACATGAAAGAACACTAATATCTTTATTTTCTATCTAACTTAATAATCAAACATGAAAGTGAGAAAATTTCTGCCAAATGCAGTTTAGGAAGAATATTCTGGGTTGAGAAGCTGGAGTGAGGTCTGTGAAATTTTTAAAGAGCTAAAACAAACACAAACCCAACTTTATGATGTAGGCAAATGAAGTTAGAAAATCCAGTGGAAATATGTGTATGTCTCAGTCAAAAAGAGAGAGACCTGTTCCTGCATGGTTAAGATTAATGCTGGGTATTTTCTGTTGTGGTTGGTGGAATCTTCAAAGTTTGAAAGTTGTCATTTGCAGTTGAGATAGGCATTTCCTTGTCTTGTCTCTGCCTTTGCATGTGTGTACGTATGCATGAGTGCATGTGTATGCATGCGTGTGCATGTGCGTGTGCAAGCACTTGCACAAGTATGCATGTGGGCATATCACACCCCACACACTCACACTGAATCTCCACATTACTCATCTGCTGGTCTAGGACTACATGTCCGTCCTCTATAAATTACCCAAGGTAACGGACGCTTTGTATGTCCAGCTGCCAGCTGATCCTAGAATAGTCGGTACTCACTAAATACACATGTGGACCCTGTGATGACAGAATAGAGCCTCTGAAGAGTGCTGGGATAGAGCACTGATACCATCTCTACCTGTCAGATCAGAGACTGAGACTGATAGAGCTGAGGCTAATTCGGGATAGTTAGTGATGGAGACCACACACTATCACACATTCCCAGAAATGTGTTCCTTCAGCTACAAAAGAACATCAGCTCTGTGCCATTTTGACTTTCTATTCCATAACATTAAAATGATTCAAATAGTATTATAGAGGTTATTTTTCACTCTATATTTGTTTATATCTTGTTTCATTTCCCAAATAATTCAGAGCACTCTATGGACTGTCCACCAAGGAGGATATGGTATGGCAAGAAAAAGAGGGGCAGAGAGAATAAAGTAGAGCCATGAAAATACATGCTGGAATTATGACAGCTGGCCAAGTGACAATCACACACCAGACATTGCTCCAAGTGCCCCACAGATGGGAATTTAATTTAATTTAATGACAGCATCTCTGTCACCCCAGTTTCATGGCCACAGGAATGGAAATGCAGGGATCCAAGTCACACAGTTCAAAGGGTGGAAGCCATAGAAACCTAAGCAGCTCCAAGTACTGGACTGCTCTGCCTCCTTGTTTTCCTGACAACTGAGCATCTTTCTCCAGCCTGTTTCTGGATCCCCTTGGGAGACTGTGCAGCTGAACACTCTCACATGTGGTTGTGAGACCCAGACTCCTCTCAGTCTGCACTAAACAAGTCATTTGCTGGGGAAAGTGATCTTAGACAAGGCATCCCTCTTTGTGCACCAGTTTCCTCTTCTGTCAAATTCTAATGATGTCATATTAAATTAATCTTAATTTATTAATTAGTATTAATATGAATAATAATCTTAATATTAACATTAATATTCAATATGACCATGGGTAGAACATACTAACTCTAAGACCTGATACAAAGCAAATAATAATAATAATAATAATAATAATAATAAAGTATGACACTCTGAGATTGTTATAAGACTTATTTGATCAGATTTTCTGAGAGCGATTTGAATTATCAGGGCTAAAAATAGGAAGTCAGGCCTAGATAATATAACCACTCACTGTTTGAATCTCAGTTTTAATTAAACCATAGCTTTTGCCTTAGGTCTCTGACCTAAATTGGTAAGCCTAGCTTCTCTATATCCGGCTATTCATACCTACTGATTTAAAAAAAAAAAATCTGTGAGTTTCTAGATTAGTCTCTCTCTCTCTCTTTTAAAAAAATATATATAGTGTTAATCATAGAAATTTAGAAATCATGAAATGTAGGAAGCAAGGTCACTCGTCTCGTGTTTTAACACTGGTGAGAATTGAATGAATCATAATTCTTGGCATATGGCATGCTCCATGAGCGTACACCTTATTACATGTATTCATCATTAAGTATCAGAAAGAATAGCAAGAAGTGAATCAGACAGGTGGTCATCTCTGCCTGCTGGAGAAGTATGAGGCTGACAGAGGTGAGACTCAAGACTATACAGTTGGTGACACAGCCAAGAACAAGAAGTGGAACATTATAAATAACCACCTGCTGTCTACTGTTCATTCCCAGTTCCCTCTGATCTTGTACCTTCTTGATGGAGGTAATTATCTCTCAAATTTCATGTTTCTTACCATTCTTCTTAATTCCATCATGCATATACAAATATATGTATGTATGAGTGCCCAATGTATTATTAATGCCTAACGTATCAATCAGTATAAATATTAACATTAACACACATTAATATTAAAATGCAACACAGCAAAAATTAGAATATATTATAATTATACCATCGATCTATTATTAATTAGTAATATAATAATAAGACATGCTATTAAGATACTAACATTCATTCCTTTTGCCTTATACAACTGAAGTTCATTAATTTAAGACATTTAACAATAATTTATCATCTAGCTATAGCACAACTCATTCATTACCCTTCCTAAGGGGCATTCAGAGATATAGCTCTGTCAGTCAGAAAGCTGATTGCTTCAAAGGATCCTTGAGAGAGAGCAAACTCTTTTAACGCCACTGTCTGCAACACAGAGCCCTCTATCTGCTGTGGAAGTTTAATTTTAGTTGTGTTTAAAATATTGTTTTGTGCACTGTTGGGTGAGGGTCTGCCTAGGTCTTGGAGTTCTGTATTGTCTGTAGGTGTTGGATTTATGTGGGAGAAATTGATTGCTAATGATCTGCATTTGCTATCAGTAGAACACCTGAAGAGTTCTGTATCAATAAAAACACCTGAGCTCAGGGGTTCTACTGTTGAGTATGGCATTGGCCAGGATGATGGCTCCCTCTGATTATTATAGAAGCCAGGAAGGAGACCACCAAACCCTTCTATAGGTCCAGTGGACCAAACTCAATCCCGTTCTTCCCCAGCAACTGGCTTAGGAATGGTCACATGCTTCTGAGGACATATTCCCACCCCTTGAAGAGGAATACATGGTGCAGTAAGCTTTCTCTTCCACCCTTTGGACATTGCTGTGTAAGGATAAAGTGCTTGGCACTGAAGCAAACAAATTCAACTAGGAGCGGACCAGCATGGTCTTCTGGCTGAGACAGGTGCCCGTGAGACATAGAAAACCCAGGACCTCGTGGTGCCATTAGGCCGTTGAGTTAGATAACCTGGGACACGCTGACTCTGATCTCTCTCTCTCTCTTCATGTGTGAGACAGTAGATCCTATTTAAGCAATTTGAGTTGTGCCTTCTGTTCCTTGTAGCAGAAATATCCAAACTAACATGGCAGTATGCCATGCCTGCTTATCTAGGCATGATGTTCTACTCTGCTGGTGTGAAGGACGGTCACAGACTCAGGGGCTCACGGTGGCACACCTGTATTCGCATACAGTTCTGGAGGTCAGAAGCCTAAACTCATTTTGCTGGCAGGCCTGTGTTCTTTCCAGAGGCTTAGGGAAGAATTTTAGTTTTGTTTTTTTTTCTCCCTTGTCAGATTCTAGAAACTGCCTAGATTTCCTAGTTTATGGCCTGACTTAGTCTGAACCACAGTCCAAAAATACCTTACACAGAATAATTTATAAACAGCCATGGACTGCAAGAAGGACTTCGAGACAGGAGGCGAGGACATCCAACACGGAGACATCAGCAGATTCACTGAGAGTGAGGCTCCCTGTCATCAGTGGGTCCTTCCTGCTGGGTCCTTCCACGGTAGAAGGCGCAATCTGACTTCATATGCCTTTCACAGGGGCTTTATAATTTACTCCAGAGTGAGTAACATTGCTGGCCATCTCCATAACACTTGACAATTCAACTGAGACTTTACTGTGTGCTATTTTAAGAGCTTTACCTGTATGTGATAATCAAGGCATTACATTGAAATTATTGCCACTGTTAGATGACCATTTTGCAGAGGGACAAATTCAACTGTGAATGCTAAATTTGTCTACTTATAAATAAGTTGAAAGCCACAACTTTAATACTCTTTCAGAAAAAAAAAAAAAAAAGGTGGGCTTCGTCAGCTGGGGGCTGGTTAGGGCTGGTTAGGGCTGGTTAGGGCTGGTTAGAGTTTATCAGCTCTCCAAACAGGAAGTTCTGAGGGAGAGCTGGTAGGCAAGTTAATTAAGCATAATTAAGCACCTCCATCAAGTGAAGCTTTCATTTATGAGGGAAGAAAGGCTTTATTTGCAAAGCCCTAAGCAGCCTTTATTGGCTTGATCCCTGCACCATTTCTTGGCAAAGGGGGAG
This sequence comes from Cricetomys ansorgei, assembly GCA_026225945.1. NCBI lineage: Eukaryota > Metazoa > Chordata > Mammalia > Rodentia > Nesomyidae > Cricetomys > Cricetomys ansorgei. Next base: position 4,714,748 of record JAMJFZ010001562.1, read on the forward strand.
TGGCTAGGCATGACTCTCTCTGGATCAGATTCCCTGAACAAAGCCAAGAGTCCATTAGTGAAGAGAGAAGACAGGGAGCCTGAGAGCCTGCCCTCTCTAGGACATGCTTACCTGCAGAATGCAAGATGTTTAGCATGTTGGTGCAGAAAGACAGCTGTATGCCTGCGCCTGAGCATCTCCAAAGCCTCTGACTGCATTTTCTGTGACTCGGATCAGATTTCAGAGCTGCTCCCCAGCTGGGGCAGCATGCTGAGTTGTGACTGAGCAAAGGGGCAAGGTAAATGGAATTCTGCTTCTTATCTGCCCAGCTCAAAGGGTCTGGGTAGTAACAGTTCCAGATAACTTTGAAGATAATGTTTTATCGTGAGGAAGGAAAGGTTCTCATTGTAGACCCAGTGTGTATCATTTCAGATAGAGCTCTTTCATACTCACTGGAATCTAAAAACAAGTTTCTTTCTACACTCCCAATCCCAACCCAAAGCAACCTGTTTCACCAAGAGTAAAGCATGTGACAATTTATCTTCCCCAAACACAGCAGAACTGAGTCACCCATACAAGGACTCAGACTTTCCCTGCAAAGCAACCCCCTGAGCCTCAGCCTCCTGCTTCTCTGTCCTACAACAGAGGTTCATGTCAGAACCAACTCGGGATACTTGACACATATCCCATAGTTATGTGCAGCGGGCTCCTGTATGCATGTCCCGCTGTGTTTAGGTATCCATGCTTAAGAAGAGTAGGATTACTTAGCTTGGAGGTTTCATCAAATGGATGCACATATAAAAACAAACTTTCTAAAGTAAGTTAAGTGCAGCTTCCTCACCACAAATCAATAGCCAAATACAAAGCTGTATGCTCAAGAGGACTCTCCAGCTCCATGGCTGAAGGTGGGTGGAATATTCAAAGTAATAGGGGACACCTTCTGTTGTGACTTCTGTTGCACCATTATGCCTTCCCCACTGCTGTAGACCAGTCTCTGGAGTAATGTCCCCAGGAAATGCAATGGTACCCTTTGTACTGGAGTCAACCTTGTAGTTTGGACCACCAGGTGTCATCTAAATATAATGCTGCACAGAGTCCAACAGGTTTCTGCTGACTCCCACCAAGTGTCCTTGGTGGATTAGCAGAATCAAGAACCAAGCCACATGGGACAGTTTGGGTGAAAAAAAAAATTGTTTTTGGGTCTGTTTTGGGACCAATTGTGTGCCGTAGATGTGCAACACCACCACACTGTGTGCTGCCCACCTGTTTTTCCCATTCATCCCTATAGAGCCTGAGGACCTCCTTCTGGCATGTTGGTCCTATATGGAGGGGCTAAGGCAGGTGCTCCAAGCAGTCCAGCCACCGTGTAAATCACACAATGCCCCCACCCCGAGGTCTGAAACGATTTTTCCAGTTGAAAGTAAAATGCCATCAGATTTTCATCCTCTACTATGAGTCACTCGAGTGCCCCAGGAATGAGCTTGGATCCTTGGTTATTGATGCTGGATGCTGCATGAAAGGAACGAGTCCCTGGAGTTTAAGGCTCACATCGTGAATCTCACCCCAGCGGAGCTGCGGCTTTTGAGCAGGATGGAACAAAAGTCAAGTCCCTAAGGGGAGGTTATTGCGAAAGATCTCAGATTTTAACAGGGAGGTATTTTGAGTACATAACATATTGAACTTTAATACCATGCACTTGAAGGAAAAATATTTCCTTTGTAGCAGCAGCTCTTATTATGCTCTGGAGGAATTTTCCAGTAAATCATCTCACAGCTGCTTTACTGTACAGACCTTGAAATGTTATCCTTTCTTTGGTTACACACACTTTTGCTTTTGGAAACTTTACATGCTTTTCTTTACCGATAATACTTTATTGCCCCCGATATCAGCTCCTGGGGATGATTTAATAAAAGTTGACCCAACAAGAAATTCTTTTGCACAAGGCCTTCTAGATATCTTTGGCTAGATACCGTGTCTTACATAAGTACATTCTGTGTAACATTATCACTAAAAATCACAAAGACAATTTTGGTATTTCAAGACAAAAATCAAATGTTAGTTGTTGCTTCATACGAAGCCATTCTGTGTATATGAATGTGGAAGTAAGGAAATACAGTGGTGCTAGCAGGGGAATGGTGTGTGTGTGTGTGAGATCCGACAGACATTGGCAGAAATATGGCCAGGAGAAATTCTCTCCTTTGGTTTGCAGTTGACAATTTTCTTAATGGAGGAGATGATGTTCAATAACGTGCCATTGAACTGGTCTTTCAAGTCTTGAAGTATTTTCCAATGAAAGGTACCTGGAAGGTGCCTGTGGTGCTTCGAATGAGGATGTTCTCCATAGGCTCTGGAATTTGAATACTTGCTTTCTAGTTGGTGGCACTGATTGGGAGGCTTAGGAGGTGAGGCCTTGTTGGAGGAAGTATGTCACAGGGGGTGGACTTTGAGAATGTAAAGACTCGCCACATTCCTAGTGTGCTCTCTCTGCTTTCGGCTTGCGGTTCGAGATGTGAGGGCTCAGCTCATTATACCCACTGCCATGTCTGCCCCTCCGTGCCATGGTGGACTCTCATCCCTTCTGAACTGTAAGGACAAATAAACTCTTCCTTCTATAAGTTGCCTTGGTCACGGTGTTTGATCACAGTGGTAAAAAACAAATACAATATCTGTTCCAAAGCAATTCATGATGCGCTACTTCCTAGAAAATGCTCCTAGTGAAGTAGGATTAAAAAATAGGCTGGAAACTCTCCAACTAAAACTCCTGTTCACTGGGGCAGGGTTACCAACAAAGTCTGATAAGAAGTGAGGGTATTGCATGAGCAGTGGGGGAAAGAAGCAGAGAGCTGGCGCAAGGTAGCGCTGTCTGCTTTCAGGCTCATTTGACACCGGCCATGGTGCCGGTAGTGGCAGAATGTAGGTTAGGTGGCTCAGACTAGAGATGATCAACGAACAGAAAATTTGAAGGAGATATTAAAATGACAACTTACAGTGGTGGGAGAAGAGGAGTGGACCATTTCTGAAATGTTTGCATGTCACTGGAGAGCTGGGTTAAGGTTAAATATATACTCCAAAAGTTTACTGGTTGGAAACTTAATCCCAGAATTCATATACTGACGGTATTTTGATACAGAGCCTAATACACAATTAGGATTTGACGAGGTGATGAGGGCCGTGTGATGGGACCCGTGACTGTCTAAGAAGGGAACAGAGGCCTGCGGTGCGTTTGCTGTCTCACCTTGTGATGTCCTATGCTGTGTTATGATGCCACAAGAATGCCTTCACCTGGTCTCTTACATTCCCAATCTTTAGAACTGTAAAACACAAATCCATTTTCCTTATAAATTAGCCAGTCTTAGGTATTCGGTTGTGGTAAAGGAAAAACAACTAACAAACACATCTAGTTCTATTTTGGCTTATCTGCCAATTTTGAGCCACTTTGGGAATTTTATGCAGTGGCTCATTAGGAGGTCAAGAACAAAGAGTTCTTTCCTGCTTAGATTCTGAACTTGTTTGTACATTGGAAATAGCAATACAAGTTTGATTACTGAAAACAAATTACAGTTGAAGACAAAGGACTTGACTGTAATTAATCCCACCTGAGGGACATTTAGATGCTTTGACCCTAGAGTCCTGTGTCACAGTAGTTCAATTAGTTCAGGGCACGAAGAGTAGATTACTAGTAGTTACAGGTGTATGCATTTTTAAATACATAGGATCTACTTAAATGAAACTATATTGTGTAAGTGAAAAGAACATAGTTACTTCTTTGAGTGAAGGTTATCTCAAAATCACAAAAAAAATTAGTTTTTTACATAATATATAGCAGTAAGAAAAATGTATGAGTTTTCCTAATGTTAGAGAAACAGCTAGTCTGGGGCTTCTGGCCTTCATAAGACCCACTGAGGCTTGGTTCACCTGCCACCCATTTGGGCTACACCATGTGTATTTACACGGAGTCTGGGTAAACTGGCCAGCCAACTCCACTCTAAAGCATCTGTCATCTATGTACACTTTTGAGACCACTGTAAAGTGTTTCCTATTTGCCTATGGTTTCTTTCCACAAATCTGACACTAACTACCCAGAGTTAGCAGAGACTCTACAAACTGGTTGCAAGATTACTCTCACTTCAGACACCAGTTGCAAGACCTGACAGTCATGTGTGCTCTGACTAACTGCCTATAAATGTGGGGATTCCCATGGTCTCCCTGCAAGTATAAAACAATAATTTTCAAGGATGACTCAGTCCCTGGGAAAGCTGTAGAGTTATAATCACAGTTTTATTATAAAGAATGCAACTCAGGGGCAGCCAACTGGAAGAAATGCATAGGGCAAGGAATGAAGAACCTTAAGAGAGAAATGGACTGTTTTGAGAAGAATAAAATTCTATGACCGAAAAATACAACACAGAAAATGGGACTATCTACATTGATAATTATTAATGTATAATGGAACTATTGACATTTCAGAAGAAAAAATCTTGAAGATGGGTTACAGGTGCTATTAAAACTGAAGCAAAAATAAAACCACAGGAAGCAAACTGATGGAGGTGGGCAGGGGTGGGGTGGGGTGGGGTGGGGTGGGGTGGATAAATGGCAGCCAAGAATGGTGCTGCACACTTGAACTGCCAGCAAGTACAAGCTTGAGGCAGGAGGGATGCAGTTCTAAGCCAGTAAGACCATGACTCACAAGAAAGAAAGAAAGAAAAAAAAGCAAATAGAACCTTGGTGACCTGTGATACAAAAGCAGTCAGACTACCTTAAATAGTAAGAATGCGTTGGAACAGATAAGGATTTAAGGAAATACCTTTAAAAATCACATGATCATCTCAATAGATGGGGGGAAAAAGCCTTTGGCAAATTCCAACATGCCTTCATTATAAAAGTTCCAGAGAATGTAGAGCTAGAGGGAACATACTTTAACACATTAAAAGCTATATGTAAGAAATGTACAGCCAACAACATCCTAAATGGAAAAAGCTAGAAGCAATCCTGCTGAAGTCAGGAATGAGTCAGGGCTGTCCACTATCCCCACTCCTTTTCAACATTGCACTGGAAGAACTACTAGCTGGAGATAAGGCAAGAGAAGGAAATCGAAGGGATATATATAGGAAAAGAAGAGGAAAAAAAAAGTGAAGATGACATGATATTGTTCATTAGAGATCCCCTAAGTTCTACTAGAATTATAGAAACCACAAAGAAAATTATCAATATGGCAGGATAAAAAAATCAACTTTTTTTTTCACACATCAGTAGTTTTCTATACACCACCAACAAAGATACAGAGAAAGACGTCCTAGATACTCCCCTATTCACAAGAGCTTCAAATTGGCTGACATATAGAGCCCAAGAAAACTGATCAATATAAAGCAAGTTGATAGAAACAAACTCATATCAAACCCTCTCATAACAAAATTCCTACAAGCCAATGAAAAGGAGAAAATCCTACAAGAAACCAGAGGAAAAGCAATGCATACATAGGTGAAATAAGCAGTTGTGATAAAAGCTGTACAAAGAAATATATAGAGGAGAAGTAAAGTCTGTCAGAAGGTGGAAATGGCAGTCTGACTAGAGGTCCCATGATGACCAACACAGAGTCTTCATTGAGAAAAATCTTGTGGGAACTTTTGCTGGACTGGAAAGGAGGAAGGAACTGATAAGCAATCTTCTGGATTACATTGGTATTTTCTGCTTTGAAATCCATATGTTGTGTGGGTCAGGGTCAGGGAAAGACACTGAGGACTCATGCAGTTTCCTAGGTGCTCATCACCCAATAGGACTTAGCAGGAAGGGATGATCTCTATGACACTTCCTTGAAAGAGTTGCCAGAGGAACTAGTACTGAATTTGGATTCTAGGACAGAGAGAAAACAAAGGTGATCTCGAGACACTGCACTTAGGAAAGCGGGGGGCTGTAAGTAAAATATCAAAGAGAAAAAGGGTAAAGACCACTTTGGGATCTATAGTTTTAAAGAATAACGCAATGGAACAGTCATGAAGGTAAGTAGGCACCAGAGACTGGTTGCTCAAAGCTGAGCAAGTACAGCATCGGGAGCCATAGTGTGGAGGTGGCAGATGAAACTTCAAAGGTAGATGAGCCTCCTATGTGAGAACAGAGGGGAGAGGCTGCCAGCAGCGACTTGGTATCAGTGGATGTCCAGAGATGGAAGGAGTGATATGAAAGGAAATGTCAGAGAGCTAAAGAGATAAGGCAAAGTACTTACCCAGACCAAGGAGGATGTAAGTTTAAGGATCTGACAGGAGTGATTAGTTGTGAAGACTAGTTAAGAAAAATAAAGAAGTGGCTCCAGGTCATTGATGACAATGAGGTTGTTTCTATAGATGATGGAGATGGGAGTCAGATTGTTTAGGGTTTACAAAGATACCATGTGAAGGAAGTGGGTTTTGGGTAAAGGCCACCCATTCAGTGGCCTAGGATAAGCAAAGGGGAATATGTGTGGAGTTACAGGCTGCGACTTAAGCGTGTATTTTGCGGCTAAGTAAGTCATTCATTATTCATTAGAACCAGACCAGAAGAAGTATGCTTCCATATTCTTTTCTACATCTACTTTCGTGGTATGTCCTTTTCTGCCTCTTTCCCACCCCTGGCATGGGTACCAGAGGAAACCAGACAAACAGAAGTCTGCCACTTTATGCCTTTTGGCTCTTTGCTCTTATGAATCTATAATTTGAAGGAAAAGGGAACTTTTTCAGATGCTACCAACAAAAAGAATTCAAACTGTATCTGTAACTCCAATTTAGTTTTATTATCAAACAGAACATTACAAGGAAAACTGAAGGAAAAATGGTATGAAAATATACTCAAGTGTGCATTTGGTGCCTACTTTTCATTGGACACTATAAAATGTGCAGAGCAAAATATTGGGAAATAGGACATTATTTCTGTCTTATGAGAACCTGCCAGGTTGGTTAGACGTATAAATGAAGTGGCTAAGTAGGAATTCAAAGCCTGTGTTCCTAGACAATTAGTCTGGGAGATGTTATTAAGTGAACTCGGTGAGACTAAGAGTGGAAAACAGGGTCTGCACTGGACCTGTATGGAGATGGGGAGTGGAATTTGCATCTGTGCAGTAAGAGAGCAGTTATCCCTTTCAGAGACAATCCCCCTCCTTACCTGGCTTTCAGTGACCTCCTTTCTGTTTCCCTCCTCCAAAGCCCATGTTTGGGAGAGATTGACCATGCACCTCTGGGGTCTTGGTGAGATCCACCATCTGTATAAATGGAGTGGAGCCCAGGGCAATGTAATTCTGACCATGTCTGCAGTCTTATAAGATACCTTGCAAATGCCACCCACGTCACATTCTGTATTTAACACCAGCGCTTGACACTACTTCAGAGCACATAACATACAAACATATGATTTATAGGGACCTTTTGAGATAGCATTTCAGGTGGGAAGCAAGGGTGACAGCAGACACTGGAATGCCTGCTCTGCACTAGAAACTTAGTAGGGGACATTTTCTATTGTAGGACTCAATCCCTAGTGTTCTAAAGGTGCAGTCCCACATTAGAGATACAAAAATGATCACGGAGAGATCCGAAGTCACTTGCTGACATCCACCAGCCAGTAAAGACTCGTATCAGCTCCAATCCCAGAAAATATCTTCCTTTCTCTTACCTTGGAGATAAAAAAAGATACCCTTACCTTAAATTACTAGAAACATCTCAATGTTGGATCTTAAAGGATGGAAGATTTATAAAATTAATATATAAAATTAGTTACAAGGTCAATCAAAACTTTGGCAGGCTGAGAATTGCTGGCTAGGATCACACTTAACCTTTGATCAGGGGGAAAAAAGTAGAATGTCTGCAGAATGTTCTTTGGAAAGATTACCAAAGTAAATAAAGAGAAAGTTTTTTCGTTGCCCCAAGCAATCGTGAAAACACTACATATCTATGTGATTACCAGGCAAGGTTGAAAAGCATTTTATTGGGCAAATAAAAGTCCAGAATGATCTCTGTGCCAATGACCTTTAAGCCACTGAGAGACCAGAATGTGGAGCAGCACACTGTGTTCAGGCACCAGGACATAGTCTTTAAAAACTTTTAACGAATTGACTTAGAATGTTCAAATCCCCTGAGTTCCCAGGGAGGAAGAACTTATGCTATCTGAACAAAGACTGGCAAGTCCGTGTGCTTTCTGCTTCATATTGCTCTAGAGAAAAATGGCTTAAGGTATGACCAGAAAATACAGCATGTACTTAAATTATCTAATACAAAACAAACCATTTGTAAAAATCCTGCTCTCTGACAAAAAATGTATGTCGTCTAAATTCTAAATGTGTGTCCTCTGCTCCAATCTTAATGCATGCCTATGTTTCTTGGTGACTGCAAAATTATCAGGATTTTAAACAATCCATATTAAGAGTCCCATGTTAAAAGTGAAGTTCTATTTAAAATGAGTTTCTCTTCCTGGTTTGCAAGTGAACAGATCTCCCTCTAGTGTTCAAAGAAAACGCTACCGTCACCGGTTTTTGTCTGGTTGTGATTAGCAGAAGGTCACAGCATGGTAAAAAAGCAACATCATTGTTTTCTTAGGAATTGGTCCACATATATTTCAATGTTTTCATGAACAAATGCCGCATGCATGAAATGCCAGCTATGTTGTGTGGAGTTCTTTTATATCTAATCTTTCTGCTGAAATTTGACTTTGTACTTGAACAACTCTGTTAAAGAGTTGGAAAAATGTGTGATTTTTTAAAGGTTTCCAGAAAGAGAAAACAAGAGCTCTGGGTCTGCCCTTGAACTACCTTTGCCCACCCCCTCGTGATAATATCATCTTAGCAACAAAATGAAACAGTAACAACAAGACACCCAAACTGTGGGAGACGCCAAATTGTAAACTCAACTGAACTTGATATTTAGGGAAAGAAAACATAAACATGATTTCCCTCCCTCCCTCCCTCCTTCTCTCCATCCCTCCCTCCATCTACCCCTCCACCCTCCCTTCTTACTTGGTGGCATCATCTGTATCCATGGCTTTCGTTATCATCTGTGGATGAACTGCCAATCTATACCCTGACTATATGGCTTCTCTTATCCCAAGCATCTTTCATGGTCAATCTAATAGTCACCTTAAACTCCAACATATTTAACATCGAATTTTCATTTCTTTCACCTTCCACATCATGCCCTCTTCATCTACTAAGCAGCTTAGAAGAAAAGACCGACCAACCGACCGGACCATAACTGACATTTGACCTTAGCCTCGTCCTCACATCTAGCACATCTGCAAGTCCCATCGGTTTCCCCTCCAACGCAGTCTGTGATTTATCTCCTCCTCACCCCAATGGCTTTCCAGTCACCACTGCTCCCTCCTGCCTTCTCCAGTAGGTTCTTCGTTGGCCCTCCTGCTTCTGTACATGCCCCATCTCTGTGCACACCCCGCCCATGCCTCCAGAGGATAGACACCGCCACTCATTGCTTCCTTCCACACATTCACAGTTTCAAAAACAAAATAGAATCACAAAGAGCAATGCAAAATCCAGACCTCTCAGTGGCTTAAGTGTAGACAGTACAATTTGTTTTTACGTTTATGTATGTTATTGTGTGTGTGTATGTGTGTGCGCGAGCCTCAGCCTGTATGCGGAGGTCAGAGGATGACTTTTGGGGGTAGGTTCTCTCCTTCCACCATGTGGGATCTGGGGATTGAACTCAGGCTGTCGGCTTGGTGGCAAGCATCTTTACCTACTGAGCCATCTCGCTGCCCCTTATTTATTTGAGACAAAATCTCATATGGCCTGACCTGTCCCACCTCCTATCTCTACATAGCTGTTGTTATTATTTCGGTCTTCCCGCGCACCTTCTCCACCTATCCCAGCCTGGAGCTGGCTGGGAAGCTGCTTTCCGCCCTGGCCAGGGGCGAAAGCTGAAAGCCGTGGGAAAGCACCGGGAAGCCTCGAGGGACGTGGGTTCCTTGGACCGCGTGGGCAGCCTGATCCCTGGTTACTGAGAACGAACCGGACACGAGAAGAAATCCCGCGAGTCTGAAGTCTGATGAACACGAGACCCGAACTCGTTTATTCCAAACGCTCTTCCCAATAAATAACTTCTTTCCCCAGGGAAGGGCCGGGATTTCTCCCTTGGGCGGGGAAGCCTTGATTAGCATGGCAGGGGAGGGGCCCACCTGGCCAACCTCCACAATATTCATGGCCTTTGCAGAGACAAAGGTGTATAATTCACCAGAGTCAGGCAGAAAGTTTGCCATTCTGTTTACTGAGTAGCAGCTTCCAGGGCTTCAAGAAAAGGAGTCTGCTGAGTGTCCTGCCAGCCCTGGTGGGCGAGGAGCACTCTTGCTGCTTCATCTTAACTCTTTAGCCCAGAGCCCTACACATAGCTAAGGTTGCTCTTGACCTACTGATTCTGCAGCATCTGCCCCCCAAGTGCTAGGATTTAGACAATATATTTGAAAGGCAAAAGAAAAAAAAGTCTTTTTTATAAAAAAAGATTCTCCTAGAATCAGCATAACTTGGGGTATATAATCCTTAAGCAAGCATTTGGTTCATATCTGATAAAAATCATCTTATCAACAAAAACAGAAATAATAAAACACCCTAAACCGGGTAGAGAGCACAGGACCATTAAAATCCAACTGAACACGACGCTGGGGAAACTAAAATATGAAGTCAATTTCTGTTCTCCATGTAGTCTTTCATAGTTAGTTAGCTGGAAACCAGCTCTACTTTACCTAAAACGCACTTCCACATTTATAGATTAGTAAATCAAAGTATACAGGTCGCTATGCCCAAGCGACACTCTAAGAAGCTGCAGAATTGATGCAGGAGACAAAGAGCAGGTGTCTCTCCACCACTTGAGGGACCAGCTTTATAACATCTCTGATCTAAAATTCACTTTCAGAAGTACGTTGATCCCTGTCAGAATTTTAAGCCAGTATCAGCCAGAAGGGCCAGGAGAAGGGATTACTTTATTTCTTTCATGATGGTACTCAGTTTGTGGCACCCCGGACAAGGAAGAGAATTACTGTGGAAACCCAGTCCCTGTGCCACATTCCTTCTGCTTGACAGAGTGCGGGACAACTGGCAGGCGCAGAAGCCTTGCTTTTGCCCAATTTCATAAAATGGTTTCCTTTCCGGAATTCTGGCAAGGCGCCTTTCTGAAGGCAGATTTAGAAGCAGGATTTTGCAAATGAGGAGTTGGCTGGGGAAGAAGTGTGAATGGAGGGCTGCAGACAATTCAGAAAGTCACAGTGGTGCCATGTCTGCTGTGACAACTGTGGCCTTTGAGAGCTGCGGATGTGACCCGAAGGCAGAGGACTGAAGAATGTTTATTGATGGGAGATTGTGGACAGCAAATGGCTGGCAATCTCAGGCTCTTGTCTGGCTAGTATGGTCGCTATTAATCCCTAGATGCCCCCCGGCCTACCCAGGTGGGCTGAGGCCCTCCATGAAGTTGTCTGGGTGACCTGGGGCTGTTCCTGGGAAAGTGTTTGGAGAAGGCCTTGCTAGCTGTGACCCTGTCAGACCTTTCTTTCTCCCGCTCATTGTCTGTGACATAGACCCTCAAGGACATTCCCCCTCTTCTCATATTCTTCTCGCCTTCTAAATGTTTTTAATGTTTCTGTATCGGTGACGCAAACTACTATGCTCAACTGGCTCTCCAATCCTCTCAGTGTGCCTCTAGGACACGTAACAACAGCTACTGCCTCTTCAACCCATTCTCCCCCTCCCTCTAGGCCTGGCTGCCATTTATCTCTTCCTGAAGTCGAGGTCTCTGTTTTCACTCTCCAGATTTTGGATCTGCAGCATTTATATGTAGGCTGCTGAGAGAGGCAGGTAGTGTTAGAGACGAGCTCCTACTTGAACACACTTTGGAGTTACCAGTTTGTTTTTTTTTTTAATTTTAATTTTCAACTAAGACTCCCAAGAAACTTATGAGAAACAGGCTACCCTGGTTAAGGTTAGGACAGTAAACTTAGCTCATTAAAATACCTAACTGGCTGAGTGTGGTGATACACATCTTTAATTCCAGCACTTGGGAATTAGAGGCAGATGGATCTCTGTGACTAGGAGACCAGTCTGGTGTACAAAACAAAGTTCCAGATCAGCTAAGGCCACACAGTGAGACCCTATCTCAAAAGATAAAAAATTCAGGCAAGGTTGTAGAACCCTTAAGTAGTATTGGTGGGAATCTAAACGATTATAGTTGCTTGGAAATTAACATTAGGCTAAAAAAAGAAGAAAGAAAGAAAGAAAGAAAGAAAGAAAGAAAAAAGAAAGAAAGAAAGAAAGAAAGAAAAGAAAGAGAGAAAGGAAAGAAAGAAGGAAAGAAAGAACTTGAAGGTAGAATTTTATTCACATGATCCACCTGTATGACTCCCAGGCATATAACCAGAGGAACCCAAGGCAGTATATAATGTAGGTATTTGCACCTCCATATTTATTGAGGCGCTGTTCACAATGGGCAAGTTACAAGAATCAACCTAGAGCCTGGCAGTGGTGGCGCATGCTTTAATCCCAGCACTTGGGAGGCAGAGGCACGGATCTCTGTGAGTTGGAGGCCAGCCTGGTCTACAGAGTGAGTTCCAGGACATCTGGAGTTACAATAAAGAAACCCTGTATTAAAAAACAAAAAACAGAAAACAAAAAACAAGAACGAACCTAGGTACAGTAGATGAGTAGATGGAGAAATGCAATACCCACAGAACTGTGCAGTCACAAAGAAGGAAATTGTGTCATTTGCGAAAAATAAAAGAAAGAAAAAAAAAGATACAACTGGAGATCACCATGTCAAGTAAAATAAACAAGACTGAGAAACACAAAATGTCACATGTTTTCTCTCATGTGGAATGGAGATTTAAAGAGAAAATCTATAAAGCTAGGAGGAGGAGTATTCAGCGGGAAGAGGAAAGAGGGAAATTGTGAGTAAAATACAATTAAAGTACATGTATATATGTATGAAAATGTTATAATGAAACTCACTATTTTATACAATTAGTATATACTAAAAATAAATGAATGTTTAAAATGAAGTGAGAATGCCCAGAGCATGCTGCGCATCATCTTTATGCCCCTGAGCAGAGCAAGCTCAGGAATGTGCCTACCTATACGAATATGTATATTACAAATAAAATCCCCCAGCCTCCTTTGTTCAGGGGTGCATTGCTTTTAGAATGGTTCTAGTGTTTCCATACCCTCTGCAGGCAATGGTGTAAAACATCCTTCTAGACTGTTCTACCCCCTTCGTGGTGCTTTTTGGCTTTGTACTCATGGAGATGTGGACCCACTTCGTTTAGTTGGGTATCACTTTCTAGCACCAATTCTTATCAACTGTGGGCTTCTCGAATCTTCTCTGGCTCCTGTTTCAGTCACTGAGTCTGGCTCAGTGAGCCTCTTTCTCTGCTTCTTGCTGTTCACAGGAATGACTGTGACCTCACATTTGACTTTCCATGGCCAGTGTGCTTCCCTCAGGTCTCTAGGACTAAATAGAGATGTGCTACTTGTCTGCCATTGAAGTCAGGGCTTGACTCTTATCCCTTCTCCTCTGAGAATCACATTCTCCTATACCCAAGTCCTCGCTGAGGCTCACACGCCCCCATTTCACATTCCTTCCTCCATTGATTTCAGGTTCTGACACTATTTCACTTTCCCTCCTCAGCCTCAAGGCTGTTCTCCATCAGCCCGCTGTGGTACCAGCCATTGCAGGATACGTTCGTCTCTCTGATCCCAAAGCCCATGTTCGTCTCTCTGATCCCAAAGCCCATGTGCTGAGCCCTTTGGAAAGCAGCTCAGAGCCTTAGGGACTACTGCCATCACTACTTGAGAGGCTCCACTGTGGGGGAGGCCTTTCTTCTCTTCTCTCCCACTCTCATTCCTTCCCTGCCAGCTTATTTCAAACCCCATCTCCCTAGGCACCTTCGTCGGTCTTTCCCGCCTGCATTTCCCATTGCTTTAGCGCAGTGGTGGCTTTATCACAGAAAAGGAAGCTCGTTTTTTCCAGTAAGTACACACTATCAAACTCACACAGGGACATCTCCAGTTACTCCTTCCCTACTTCCCTTACAACATCCTCTCCAGGGTTGTCTTTACTTGGAGTTAATGTTACCTCTTGTCATTTATTGCTCTTGACTTTGTTTCCTTTTCATTTGTATTTAAACACAAGCGAGACTCTCCTGTTTAAAACAATACAGTTTTTGTTTTGGGCAATGGCCAAGGCCAGAGTCCTTTCACTCATTACCGAAATGGTTTGAATATTGTCTCGGCCGTTGGTGCTCTTCTCACCGTCCAGTGCTTCCGTGTCACGCTGCACCCCGAAGCGCCTTGCCATGCTCACCACTGGCCGCTTATTCATTAAATCATTAAAATTCACTAAGCTTTCAGAAGCTTTTGATATCATTCGTCACATTTCCTTAAAATAGCATGTGTCTGGGTTTCCATCATTCTATATTATTTTTTTTGTCTCCGGTCAATTTTTCTGAGTTCTTTTTTAAGGTCCCCTTCTGTCCAGCTTTTAACTATTGATGTTCAGTATTTCGTTTTGTTTTATTTTTTTTCTTTTGTAGATTTCCATTTGTTCCTGTTCCACATACTCTCTGAACCGTTTCATTGGAGCTTTGGGGGTTGGTGTTGGATCCACAGCCTTAGCTTTGTAGTTGTCTTCCGAGTTCTGCACAGCATGTGCAGTGCCTACTGGTGGCACAAGCACTCCCAGGTCCTACAGCTATCTCACAGGCCACATGCCCCACCCACCCTTGATTCTTTTCTCTCTTTTTAAAGCCCATTTATTCCCCTTTTCTCTCTACTGAATAATACCACCATCCAGTAGTTATCAGAAGCAGCAAGTGATCTTCAACCTTCCTCTTCCTTGTATTTACTTTTTTATTGGACAATCAAATCAGTTAGTAATTCCAATTACTAGGTTGTTACATCTTAATAATTCCACATAAATAAAATAACAATGTAATGCATTATTGTAGCATATTTTATGTAACACTGTAGCATAATATTTATAACAAAATTACTTGTAACATGTAATAAGTGCTGGTTAGATTTACCTGCAAACTTAACACAACCTAGAATCACCTGGAAAGAGAGTTTCGAGAGAGGAATTGTATAGATCAAGTTGGCATGTCTGTGGAAAAACTGTCTTGATTGCTGTGGTAGGAGGACTGGCTCATTGTGGGAGGCCCTGTTCTCTGGTTTGAGGCCCTAATGGAACCATCTCCCGAGCACCTCTCAATCTGTCTACTCTACTCCATTCTCCACCACGCCCCTAACCCAGGTCCGGCTACCACCTGATCTCATACTGACCTCTTGAAATAGCCTCCTCATAGGCATCTCTTCTAGCATACCTTTCTCCTATCCCTCTACTATATGGCAGCTAGGGTGGTCCCTCTAAAATGCATGTCTGATCTGGTCGCCACTGTTATTTGTTTGCTCCTTCTCCTTTCTTCCTCTTCATCCTTTCTTCTTCTCCTTCTCCCTCTTCTTCTTCTTCTTCTTCTTCTTCTTCTTCTTCTTCTTCTTCTTCTTCTTCTTCTTCTTCTTCTTCTTCTTCTTCTTCTTCTTCTTCTTCTTCTTCTCCTTCTCCTCCTCCTCCTCCTCCTCCTCCTTCTCCTTCTCTTCCTTCTCCTCCTCCTCCTCCTCCTCCTTCTCTTCTCTTCCTTCTCCTTCTTCTCCTCCTCTTCTCCTCCCTCCACCTCCTCCTTCTTCTTCTTTTGTGGTTTGAATGAGAAGATCATCCATTAGCTCATTTATTTGAACATGAAGCCCCCAGTTGGTGGTGCTGTTTGGGGGAAGTTTAGGAGAAGTAGCTCACTCAAGGCAGGCTTCAAGAATATAAAGACTCATACCATTTCCAGTCTGCTCTCTCTGCTTCATGTGTGCAGTATGGAGATAGCGCTCTTGGCTTCCTGCTCCAGCTGCCAGGCCTCAGCTCTGGCATTATGAACTTTATCCCTCTGGAACTGTAAGCCAAATAAACTTCTTTAAGATGCCTTGGTCATGGTGTTTTCTCACAGCAACAGGTAGGTAACTAATATGCTCAGCCTTCCTTCTCCCTCTCTCCTATCTTTCCTCCCTTCCTTCCTCCCTTCCTTCTCTCATTTTCCTCCTTTTGTTTTCCCCCTCCCACCTCCTTTCTACCTTTCCTCTTCTTTTTTCCCTTTAGCTTTCCTTTTATTTTAAGGGCGTTTAAAGCAAATATTGAAAGAGTGTGTGTGTGTGTGTGTGTGTGTGTGTGTGTGTGTGTGTGTGTGTATTATAAATGTATTATTTAATCATGCTTCAGTGCACAGTTTTCTGGGATTAAATCTCTCAAATGGCCAAGCAACTACCACCAGCATCTGAAAGAGCCCTTTTTTCCCCCCATCTTGTAAGACTGACATTTCTTACACAGTAAACAAAATCTTTATTCTCAGCCATGGGAACTTACCATTCTCTCTGTCTATATGAATTTGACTACTCTTTGCACTCCATATGCTTGGAATAACATGGTATTTGTCTGTTGTACAAGCACCTCCCATGCTGCAGCTTCCTGGTTCCTCGAGGTGGTCCAGCTGGCCGGCAGCAGCAGCCAGCAGCAGAGACTTTGCTCCCCAGCGGGAAGCCTCCGGGTATGGTGTGATTCTTACTGCATTAATTCTATCTTTGATCTGATCGGAGACCTGTGAGCCAATGAGAGTGAACTGGATTCTCAGGAGAGGTTGTCAGAGGAACGTCTCTCAGTTTATCAAAGCAAGGGTGATTACCTATATAGGAAAAAGGCAGGGGAGGGTCTTTGATATCCAGGGATGGGAGCCATTGGTTAAGACAGGGATACTGGAGTAGCCCCGTTTGCATGGGAAGCTTAAGTCTAAGGGTCAAAGTCCTGCAAGAGCATCTTCTGCATAAGGTGTGGTCCCACAAGGAAAAGAGGAAGATGTCTTATAAGAAAATGGGCTCATCCTTAGGCTTCCAGATACAGTGCAGATAAGCACCAACCAAGCCACATTCCTTTGATAATGAACCTCTGTGAAGCAGGCAATATTGCAGTATTTGCAATTTAACTCGGTTTCACCAGGGCTAAGAAAGTGGGGAACAGCTGAACTCCTGCCGCTCTCAGAGTGAGAAATCCGGGACTCAAGGCACACTTCGATCCACTCTTAGCACTAGGACAGCCCCACATTTGTCCGCCTGTGAGGGGTATTTTTTTGATAGCAGAATGTCTTCACAGTTCATGCTGTAGTGTGTTTTGGAATATACTACATCTTGTTTAATCTAAATATTCCTCTATTATATACATTTGAGTCACATTCACTTTATTATGAATATTCCTGATATGTGTGCACATATTTGCTTGTGTTCTAGCTGCTAATTATTTTGGTGCATATACATATGCAGAAGAAGAATGTTCAGGCCATAAGGTGACTCTACTTTTTTGAGTTACTCTCAAGTTGGTTTCTCATAAAGTTATACCAGTTTACAGTGTCCTGTCCTGTGTAGGGTTCTAGTTTCTCTGCATTCTTGCTAGTACTTGCTAATATTCTGGGTATAAATCTCTTGTAAATAATTGTTCATATTTCATGTATTGCTATTTTAGTCTTCTGATGGTGTTTTTCGTCGCACAAAGATTAAACTTGGATGGAGTTGAGTTTGTTTCATTTTGCTTCTTTTGCTGTTTTGGGTGCCATATTTGATAAGTTATTATAAAATCTAGAGTCACGGAGCCAGTGAAATAGCTCAGTGGCCAAGGACATTTGCTCTGAAGCCTTATGACCTGAGTTCAATCATTGGAACGCACGTGGTTAGAGTAGGACAGTTCTCACAGGTTGTCCTCTGACCTCTACACATCCCCCCAGTAAAGTATACAAAACCAAAATAAAATCAAACACCATGAAGCTCTCCTTCTGTTCTCATTAAGGAGCTTTAGCTCTTACGTTTAGGTAATCCATATGAGCTAACTTTTATGTGTGACATTAAGAGTCTACTTCCTGTCTGTGCATGTGGATATCTAGTTTTCTTGGCATCATTTGTTGAAAAGACATTGTTTTCATTACAGTAGCTCCGTACTATTGTAAAATCAGAAATGAGACTTCCAAATACGTCATTCTTTTTTTAAAAATTTTTTTTTAAATCGTTTGGCCATTCGAGATCCCTTAAGATGTCACATAAATTTTAGGTTAGGAGCCTGCCATTTCACAACAGAAAACTTTACAGTCAGGCATGGCAGCTTAAGTCTACAATTCCAGCATTTGGGAGGCTGACACAGAAAGACTGAGAGCTCGTGGCCAACCTGGGCTATGGAGCAAGACCATTCCAAACCAAAACAAATAAAACTAAACGAACTTTTTAGCGGGAGACAGTTTCCCTTAAAGTCTAAACTCCTCATTGTATTTTAGCAGGTCTTTAAAACATAGCATCTATTTATTTCTTTAGCTTCATCACTAATTGGCTTTACTCCACACCTCAGTCTGGTAGATTTGTTTTTTTTTTTTGTTGTTTTTTTGGTTCTTCTAATAGCCATGCAACATCTCAGGTTTGCACATGATCTTGGCTTTTCCTGGGACAGTCTTCACAAGGACTCTTTCAGACCTCAGCTTTCACATCCCTTCCGCACTTCCGAGAGAAGTAAGCACGTCTGTGCCTCACATCCCTGGCTCTGCTGGTTAAGAACATTTGCTAGCAGAGCCTGTGCCCAGCTACTGTCTTGGCATAGGATCATCTGGTCAGTCACACGTGGAGGATTTAAACAACTCTCCAAAGGCTCACTTTCTAGCGTGGGGGAGGAGCCAACAGAACTAAAACTGAGGCACCTGTATAAAGAAGGCTTCAGTCTTGAGTGCCTTCTTCTCACAACTCCATTCACCTACCTTAGCAATGAAATCTGCAGAAACAGCTAAATGAAGGCTCAAGGCAGAGGACCACGCCCACCCGGATTGGTTGAAAGGTGCAGAAGGCTGAGGGTCTGCGCTCCTGGCAGCTGCCACCACCTGCAGCAGGGTGTTCTACTCCACCGGGGCGCCTGGCACTCTCCCTACTGGACGTCCTAGATAGTTCTGGGCCTGACCACGCAGCTACAGATGACCGGAAGTGGAACCCGCCAGTTTGTTGCTTAGCAACGAATGAGGCAGGGACGCTAGAGCTCCCAGCTCAGAGAGCGAAGACTGAGCAAACTGGCAGATACCTCGGGTCCCCGGGTCCGGTATCCCGCAGAAGCGATTCAGGCCAGCCCTGCGCGGCCTGCAAGTCCTCGCCGCCATGACCGAGCAGGTGAGAGAGGGGCCGGGCAAGCAGGTGCGGTGCAGACTGCGGCTCTCCAGGACCCACGCTGCGCAGCTCCCTCGACCCCTGAACCACCGAGGTTGTGGAGGTTTCCCTGGGGTTTCTTTCCCAACCGCTGGATCTCGCTGTCGTCGTCGCTCTCTGGGTGCGCCGGCTGAGGAATCGAGCCCCACAGCGACCCCAGCTGCTCTCCGGGAGTGTTTGGGTGGCAGGAGGCTGGGGTGTCACTGTGGACGTGGGGTTCTTAGCTGTGTGACTTTCAGCAAATCACTTAGTCTTTTCTTTCGGAGGACGCGGAGACTCCCTATTTACCACACCCCTCCCACCCCTAGCTAGCCTGAAGCTCACTATTTAGAGCAGACTGGCGTTGAACTTGCAGGAACCTAGCCCCCAGCCTCTGCTGAGATTACAGGCCACCTGGGGCTTTCAGTCCTGTGGTGTGTAATAAAAGATGCATGCTATGCTGGGTGGTGGTGGAGCATGCCTTTAATCCCAGCACTTGGGAGGCAGAGGAAGGTGGATTTCTATGAGTTCGAGGCCAGCCTGATCTACAGAGTGAGTTCCAGGACAGCCAGAGTTACAGCAGAGAGACCCTGTCTTGAAGAACAAATGAACAAACAAACAAACAAACAAAAAACAAAACAAAACAAAACGCATACTATAATAGCTACGTTGTAAAAATTTAAAAAATCTCCCTTTGTTGAACATAAGAGTAACTGTGGCACAGAACCATGGTCAAGGGTTTTGATGCCAGCACAGCGTGGGAAGGCAGTAGCACAGACATTTTTCTGGGTAGCTAGAGAAAAATTCCAGCTCTCTACACTGTGAAGAACAAGAAAAGGACTCTAAACAGCCCAAATAAAAAGTTTTCAATCTGAAAATTTTACTCAGCTTTTTTTCTTTTAATCACTTCATAATGTTGTCTTTTGTCTGTTGAGTTTGTCGTAAAAATGGTATTAAAAGGTGAGTTAGGGGTTGAAGCGATGGCTCGGTGCTTACGAGCTTAATGTGCAAGCCATGAAGACATAAACTCAAACCCCCAGCACCACTTCAAGGCCCAGTGTGACTTAGTTTGCCTGTAATCCCAGCACTATGAGAGGCAGAGGCAGAAGGATTGGGAAATTTCTTGTCCTCCAGTTTAATTTCTGGTTCAGTAAGAGACTGTCTCAAAGTAGTGATTGGTTGGCTTCCGTGCATAGGCAACGGCACCCCGGATACACGTGGACATGCAACACACACACACACACACACACACACACACACACACACGGCTATTTAATCCCTTATTGTGCTAGTCAGTTTTTGTTGCTGCGACAAAATAAAGAAAGGCAATTCAAGAGAGGAAAATATTTATTTTGGCTCATGGTTTTAGAGGTCACTTGGCTCTGGGCGTTTCTGGGCACTGAAACAAAGCACTACATCAAGGCAGGGAGGGCATGGGAGAGTCAGAGGCAGAGAACATGGGGGAAGGAGACTAGAGAAAGATCAACATGTCAAAGACACACCCCCAATAGCCCACGTCCTTCAGCCAGACCCTACCTCTCAATAGCCCATTCAACTGTAAACTTACAGTAAGTTATTGATGAAAATAAACATCTGCATGGTTTATAGCTTCTCAACAGCATCACCACTGGGACCACTCCTCAACACGTGAGCTTTTGGGGAAGACATGTGATATCTATACTGTAACAGCTCTAGCTATTAGGTTATAGATTACTGTCCGAAAATGTCAAGCCTGTAACTCACTAACCAAATAAGTAATGGTTATCTAAATACTTGAGAACATTTTATTTCAGTATTTGTTCAAAAGACATATAATAAATTAGAACCAAGAGCAGGTAGGTACTTTGATACATATATGAAACTATAATTAGCAAGGAGCAGTGCAAGAACAAACAGCAAAAGAATTCCCAAGTTTCAGATACACGTAAGAAAAAGGAAAACCACCGCAGCAAACACCCGAGCAGTCATTAGACCTCACTGTGTGACAGTATTGCGCTTAAACCTCTTATCAAAATCAGCTGCATTGCCACCTGCAACTGAGTAGCTTGTTTGCTTGATGCCCAAGTAAATCTTTGGCCCAGTCGTGGGCCCATTGTCTATACTGTCAAAATCTAAAATACTTCTGGTACTAAATTTACAGTGGTTTTCCTGGAAAGCTTTTTTAAAAATTTTTTTAATTTTTATTTTTTATAATTCCATTAACCTATCCAGCTAGAGCTAAGAAGTAGCCACTACATAATCACTGGAAGTCAAGTTTTAAGTTTCCTTCAACTTTACAACAGTGATACTGGGAATCAACACCCTGTTGTCCCCATAACCTCCAAAAGGGCCATGTTTCATTGTAGAACCCTTGGAGTCACTGAGAAGGGGCATTATTAGCCCGTCCAAGATTCATGCTACTGTCTGCATACTGTTTTAGACAGCAGAGGGCCCTCTCCTACTATTTTGGTTGACTTTGTAATTTTAAAACGCATCTTGATGCTTTCTCCTATGCTAATTTAGAGTACAGTTTTCCTTTTGAAAGATGAAAGTTTTTGTACTTTAATCTAAAACAAATAGAATGGATTAAATTTTCAGAAATTCCATTTTAGCGTGACATTTACTTACGAATTCATTCCATTTGAAGAAGTGAGCAGGTGGTGGAATCGTATTTAGTGAGGAGGTTTTAACATATTCATCTCATTAGTGCAAGGTTGAGAGGGACATGACATTTTTCAGAGATGGCTGTCTGGGTTTTTCTCTTAAGTTAGGTATTTAAAGAGAAATATAAGTCCTTTGTAGTTGCTCATTTCATTTTTAAGGCTAGTAAGAAATACTTCAGACACTTAGAGACTCAATTGAAGAAGTTTCTGGAGTTTCAAAGTGTTTAAAGGAAAGTCCTCACACGCTGACGCTTGCTTGCGGGCAGAGGAGCAGAAAATGCTGTCAGCTTTGCTGCGCTCAGCACTCTTTTTAAAGTCGTAGAATCGAGTGGTTGTTGTTTGCCATGCTCATCCTTTTCTCCATCTTCTTTTAAAAATTAAATAATTTTTAATGTGTATTATTTTTTACGTGTATGAGAGTTTTGCCTGGATGTGTGGGCACCATGTGTGCAGTGCCCTCACAGGCCAGAAGAGGGCATCAGGACCCCCGGAATTGGATTTATAGACAGCTGTGAGCTGCCATATGGGTACTGGGAACCGAGCCCAGGCCTTCTGCAGAAGTAGCAAGCTCTCTTAACCACCGAGCCTCTCATGTCTAACCTCTCACGTATCATCCTGCTGTCATTAAAAAGAAGTCATGAAAAGGTTTACTGAGAAACCAATACCGTAGTAACAACTTTATCAACCACAGCTCAAATATGTGACACTCATATTTGAACCTGTTAAATTTTATTTTTGAAACAAGGTCTTACTATGAAGTTATGACTGACTTTGAACTCATATTCTCCTCCTGTCTCTGCTTCCGAAGTGCTTGGGATATAGATGAATGACATCATGACTGGCAACTCTTTTAAAATTTGAGAAGTTACTGTTAATTTAGCAGAGAAAAAATATTGTCAATTTAACAGAAACTTTTGATTGCTTAACACTTAGCTTATATGACAAACTACACAATATCCCTTCCAAGAGGTGAGGAGACACCAACTCCAACACCAACAAAGAACGAAAAGCTGGACAACTCAAGGAAGAGCTAGACTGTTTTGCAATTTCACTGTGGAATATAAATTTATATTAAGAATTCCTACAGAAAACAGGCGGCATGCTTTAAAATATAAAGAATATTTAGAAAGAGACCTTTTGCAGAGGTGCGAGGCTCAGAGAGCATGCAGAAGTTTGAGACAAGCTTTATTTTAGATCAAACATTGTAAAATTTGGCGGAGTGAATCACATTTAGCAATAATGAGTAAATGGGTGTTTTTGTTTTTTTTCTTCACACAGGATAAACTACCCGGCAAAGAAAAATCCAAGGCACCAGTGAGGTTCCTACCTCAGTTGTCTAAGGTAATTTGTTAATACATCCTCAGTCTGTATTTCATTATGATAGTGTTTTTCACTGCTGTCTGCTCTCAAATTCTGTGTTCTGATTGATTGCATCCTTATGGAAAAATTCTGTGCGGTACATACCTTGTGAAAAGCACTGTCTTTTAAAGTCACTGCATTAGTAATGTCCAGCATGGATGAACTGTTTGAGAAATTTGAGTCAAAGAGTTCCCAGATGGCCTTGAGGAGGAGAGTCGCTGCTGGAGTGAGCAAATGAGGGCCTAGGCTCCAGCTCCGTTTGTTCTGGCTCTGTGACCTTGGGGGGTCGCTCATGACCCTGAACCTCCTTTGTAAACCTAGAACAGAGGATTTGGTGATATTCAAGGAAAGGCTCTTCCGGTGCTAACCGGTTATAACGAAAGATTTTATAGGTCTTGGCTTTCGTTTTCATTATTTTTACTATAATCTATCATTGTCTGTGGAGAAAGACAGTTAACAGGCATTCTTAGTAGATTAAGTTGGAAAAGTTAGATTTCAAAGTAGTAAAACTTACCATTTATTAACTATGCCACTGAGTTTCATTCCTATGACTCCTAAGAGTTGGGTTTAACGAGAGTTTATGAGCAGATAGTATTTTGAAACATATATTAAAGGTTCAGAATGAAATCTATGATGGAATTTGCATTGTTTTATATGGGAAAGATTTCTAACAATTTGAAACAAAAATTTTCTTCAGTTTAAAAAAACAAAATCAATGCCAGGCAGTGGTAGGGTCGGCACACGCCTTTAATCCCAGCACTCTGGAGGCAGAGGCGGGCAGATCTCTGTGAGTTCCAGGCCAATCTGTTCTACAAAGTAAGTTCCAGGACAGCTAGTGTTACAACAGAGTAACCCTGTCTCAAAAAAAAAAAAAAAAAAAAAACAAAAAAAACAAAAAATAAAAAACAAAAACAGAAAAACCAAAACCAAAAAACAAAACAAAACAAAACTGGATGCAGCAAAATAGAAACCAAAAACAAAAACTTGAATGCAAACATTAAGGAAATAATCTTAAGCATTTCAAAGTGCATGTTTTAATTTTCAGTCTGTTGGCTTTATTAACACCAAGATTATTAGAAGTTTTATAAAGTAAAAATCATAACTTTTTTACTTCTATGAATATCTACTTTATGTTTCCTAGCTCACAAAGAGCTGAAACGAAATAGACAGTTCCTCTTCAAAACTCAACAAATTATAAAAATGAAAATATTGCTGTTAGGGGTGTCTAGACATGATAGACTTAATTCACTCACTGAATAAATATTTGGGGTTCAGACAAATGATTCTTTCAAGCCAACAAACCATATAGTTGATTAAAATGTGTTTTCTGGCTGATTTGGAACCTTACTATGTGCTTGTATTTTGGTATCATGTTTGAGAAATAATGCCTTTGAGATACTTTAGAAATCGTCCTTTGCCTTGCTTATATTTAAACATTAAGTTCATACCTGAGTGAAAACACTCCAGGAGCCCTAAGACTAAGAGTGCTTTTCTTGGCAGAACTTCCGGCTTCTGAGCCTTGTGCTTGAAATCAGGGCAGAGCCAGCGCTGCTGGGCCCTGACCTCTGAGCTGTGACCTTCCTTACCCTCTTTGTACACGTCACGCATACCATTTCTCTTTCAGAGAGACAGATGAGAGTGGAAAAGTGGAAGGGCAGAGGAAGGACAGCAGGGTCTGCATTCTGTCAATCTGATGTCTCATGACAGGAGTATCTGACAGAAGGGACTTGCAGATGGCCCATTCATTTGGGACATGATCCCAAGAGTAAGAGAATGGGAAGAACCATACTGCAAAGAAGGAGTTAGTGATTCGAGCCTCGATTTGGTTGTGCCAGTAAGAAACTGGGCAGTCCTGCCATGATTGAGATGACACATTACGTCCTGGAATTGCCCATCTAAGAAATGGCGTTTACCTATCTCCTGTCATCTTGCATTGATGGAGAATTGCTCCTGGGGATTGCACCAATTCTTTGTGGCTGCTTCTGTATGGGGACAGAGTGGACTTTCCCTAGAGCACTAACTATGCCATGACACATGCCACCCCATTGCTACCCCTGTAGAAAGAAAAATACATTTTCTTGAGGGGGAAACAGTACCATGAGTTGAGAGTAGCACAGAATACTCACTACAGCCAGGCTTGCAAACACTGGCAAGACCACAAGGCTAGAAATGATGAGTCACATCATGAATGATGTGATGTTCTGGCCTATGTGTGTGGCTGTTGGTTTTGGTCAGGCAGAGAACCATTATGTTTAAACATTGTGCTAGGTACACATTCTACACTGCAGTGTACTAAGGGGATATTAAGGCCCTCATTCACCTTTTCCACCTAGAAGGCTGATTGAGAATGGGGGAGGGGTAGAGGGGGTGCTCAAGAAATAGATGAAATAGATGGGTGGTATACGGAGTCCATGAAGTCAGGTGTGGCAGAGTGATATTGACCAGGGTGTTCTGGGTATTTGGAGTCAATTTTGCACATTACAACAGATTTCGGTGGCTGGCCTGAGTTCTCTGATATGAAAATCACAGGGCAGGTAAACCCTAAGATCCCACAACTTTCTTCTCTTATTCTCCCTAAAGGGGAGCCTTCTGCTCTGAGAATGGCTGTTACATCATTTAGCATGGATGTGTGCTCATTTTACTTCTGTCATCATATGGTCTATGAGGAACTGTAGTAGCGGCATAGGGCACGGTACTGGGGACTCGATCGTTCAGTTGATCTGGTATTTGTACTGGCTGGAGCTCATTGTCATTCTTTAACCCTCTAATCCCCCGTTTTCTTATCTTTTAAAAAATGATTGGTTAACCATTTTTGTAATTTTCTAATGTAAAATTGATATTATTTTAACATCAGTTTACTGAATTTATTTAGTAAATCTAGGTAAGTTGAGGATACAGGAGAGCAGGGTAAGAGATACGCACACATACGCACACATCTCAGAAATAACTTTAACTGTACAGAACAGTGTGCACACTCAAAGACGATCACTTGTAAAAAAAATACCTGTCTTGAACAAAGGTCCAGATTTGAGTACGATGATACTGTTATGATAATTAGCGTCAGCTGGTGTAACAGACAGACTTCCAAACCCTGAAGGCTTGACCCAACGCAATTACTCCTTGCCTTCACAAAATGTGAGAGGCATCAGGTAGCTCTCTTCCATCTTATAGTTATGCTTCTGGGGACACATGGCCTTCATGCTTGTGGGTGCAGGGGTGAGTAATGGAGGAGACATTCCTTATGCTTGACCCTCTGCTGCATCTATGCAGTACAGGTCATATTGGCCATGTGCTATGTCTATGCAGTACAGGTCATATTGGCCATGTGCTATGTCTATGCAGTACAGGTCATATTGGCCATCTGCTGCATCTATGCAGTACAGGTCATATTGGCCATGTGCTGCATCTATGCACAGGTCATATTGGCCATCTGCTATGTCTATGCACAGGTCATATTGGCCATCTGCTATGTCTATGCAGTACAGGTCATATTGGCCATCTGCTGCATCTATGCAGTACAGGTCATATTGACCATGTGCTGTGTCTATGCAGTACAGGTCATATTGGCAACAAAGCGGAGCTTGGAAATAAGATTGTTTGGAGAATGTGGATGAGAGCTTTGGAAACCAAGATGGAGATTTGTTTCTTGTTTACTGAGAGTTTGTTATGTTTCTGAACAGTGCAGTCAGCAGGTTCTTGGGAAGGCTGAGGTAGCCTTCCGTCACAGCACTGCCTGTAAATCAAGACCCCTGTCTTCTGCTGCCTGCCTTATTTAATAATGCAGTGAGTCTAGCTCCACTGCTGACCTAGTCCCTTCATATGTATCTTGTTTATTGTTTCTAGAAACATGAATGGAAAAACATTTTATGTGCCCTTGTATGGTAAATAGGGTAACAGGATAATTTGTTATCTAAACTGACATGCCATTGACAGAGAAAGTGCCACTAATTTGCTTGGGCAAGAGGTGTAAACTGGGGCTGTGTGCCATAAACTGGGATTGAGGTCACCATGAGAGGGACTGCAGTAGCTTTCTGTTGCTGGCCAGAGCCCGATTTCCGTGTGCTCAATGACATCACAGCCTTGTATCCCATCTCATTCAAATATAACTTTGCAGAATCGCTTCCCATCGGTCTCATCTAGCACTTCACTGTCTCTTCACCCTGTTGGATTTTCTCCATTGTATCATTACTTCTTGACACTACATGATATATCCATTCTGTAATAGCGGTCTATACTTCCAGCAGAATGTACATACCACGTGGAGAGGGCCAAGCACTGTCCATAACTATATTCCCACTGCCTTAAAGCAGCTCAGCATATGGCAGGGAACTTAGTAGATTTTGTTTTAAAGGAATGGCTTACCTTTGACCTGAGTTCACCTACATGTCCTGGCTGCCCACCCCAACATGCTCTCTCAAGCTTGCTCTTCTTATATTTGCCTCCAATTCCTGAAGCCCTTCCTGTCTTTGGTATGTGCATTGCTATCCTCCTCTGTGGAGATCCAATTGTGTTTCAGGGGTTGACTTCCACCAGTTTTTCTTTTGAAACTTTCCTTGACTATCATTCTCTATAGTCTGTCCTGGGTAGAAGCATATCCTATTTTATATGTGAAACAGGAAACACATCATTCCTTATCTATATAAAAAGAAATGAAACTAGTACAACAGTATTTGTCTCAAAAATTTTTTTAAAATATCAAATGTGCTACTTTATATAAACATATTCGCAGAATATGCCAAATATAATCAACATGAAATATAATCTAATCATTTTGAAGCATTACAGTGAGACAATTTACATCCTCTGTTTTGAATTATCTTCAAAGCCCAGCTTATATTTTATTCATAGATGCCTTTCAGTTGAGAGCAGCCATATTTAAGGGATTAGTAGCCTCGGAGGACTAATGGTGCTATTTGGAAAGCACAGATGTAAAGTGCAGGCTAGAAGACAGAGCAACCACTCTTTCTAGATCTAAAGGAGAGTGCTGGAGAAATGGACTTGTAAGATCCCTTACCTCACTGTAGAGGGTATAGCTGAGGCTGGCCAGATGTGCCAGATGAGGAGACATTTCGGAGGTGGCGCAGGCTTGGCCTGAGGGTGGATGACACCTGCTCGGATGCTGAAATCTTGGAAGGAAATCCCTCTCTCTGGCACTTAGTGAAACTTGTGGAAAGCCTTCTATGGAATGTCAATGAAACTTGCCTGCACTGGGTCAGCCACACACAGGTGGAGAGGGTGCCCACTGGCCAGGGTGCTGAATGCTGGCAGTCACACCAAGAGAGTATGAGAAAAAATATTGAAGAAAGCATCTCTCTCTTACAGGTCTCTCAATGTCCTCTAACATTATATTGGCTGACAATGGAGAAACATTTGAGGGTCATGTAGAGTACCCCAAGCAGAGCAGAAAGGGCCAATTCGCAACCAAGAGCCAGAACATTGACAGCTGGCCTTTCGGCACAGCTGATACATGCTTTGTATACCCCCATATTCTGTACCCCTTGACAACCATAAGTGCTTCCCCCTAGTTGGTGACACTCCTTCCACAGGATCGTTCTTGATGGCAGTGGAAGCTGCCGGACATTCCTTTTAAGATAACTTCAAAAAATCAGAACTGTACTCACAACCCTTGGATGCATTAACATGCTGTCAGTTCAGGAAAGGCTGATTCTGGTATGCAGAGGAAAAGTGGCATTTTAATAATAGAGGAGAGAGGTAAAGCTGAGCAAGCCACACATTCTAAGGTTAGACTAAATTCTCAGAAGGTGTGACGTATGAAAAAGTTTGCCTGCTTTTTCAGGCTTTTGATAAGTCTTGCTGGACACCATTTCTGTTTTATTTTGTTACCCTGCACTACAGAAAGCAATGCTAAGACAAACAGGCTCTCTATAGTCTTGGCTGCTCTGGAACTTTATATGAAGGTCAGGCAGGTCTTGAATTCACAGAGCTCTGCCTGCCTCTGCCTCCGGAGTGCTGGGATTAAAGGCTTCACGCCTGGCCCAAACAGTGAGAATTCTCAGTAGCAGAGTTTACCTTTGAACATTTAGGCTAAAATACGCTTTACTTTATATTGGACATAATAAAATTTGTGTTAATGTTTTTTTTTCTCTCATGTATTTTATGCAGGATAAACCAGCCAGCAAAGAAAAGTCCAAGCTACCATCAAGAGTTTTGCCACAGTTAACTTTGGTAACTTATCTATATATGTGTACTTTTTAAAATGTTGACATTTTTAAAGGTTTATTGGTTCCAATCTTAAAACAAAATACCGAATTTCTGATTTTGTGCCCTGATTTGATTCTAATAGAGAAGTTCTCTAAGCTATGTATGCTAATGATATAAATATACAGCAAGGTCATTGTGCCCATAATTTCCTAGTGTATACTGAGTTTTTAAGGACAAATAATAAAAGCATTGCAAGGATGGACTAGCAGAAGGAACGTCACTGTCAGGAAGAGAGGGTGCAGAGCAAAACTGAGTTCTGGAGAATCATGTCCCTCTCCAAGTCTGTTTCTGGACTGAAAATGGGGAGGATTCTATTTTCTCCATGGAGACAGACCTTTCAGTGCTAAAAAGCTGTGTTACAGACAAACTCCTGGATCCCAAACGGGAAAGACAATGGGCATTTTCGTTAATAAAGTGCTGAACTAGTTAATGTTTGTTTATTCTCTTTCATAACTGTCTTGGATTCAATGCCATTGAACTACCTTCTTGTAGCTTCTGGAAGTTAAATTCAAAGAGAGTTTCAGTTAAACATTGTTTTGTTTTTTAAGTAAAATTATATGGAGCATTTTTTTTTTCTAGCCACAGTGCAATAAAACTGAAAAATCGTAAGAAAATGTTAGCAAACTACACAAATCATGGGAATTAAACAGACTACTTTTGAACAACAAGTGAATGAAGGGAAAATCAAGAAGGAAATTTAAGAATTAGATTAAATTGGGAAGATAAGATTTCAAAACGTTTGGAAACTAGCTCTAAGAAAAGTTCCACAGTAGTCAGAGCCCGTGGTGAGGAAGTGGAGAGATGACGACCATTAAGCCCACCACTGCACCCCAACGACGAGGACAGCCAGGAGGCCAAACTGAACCCCAAGGAACTTAAGAAAGAACAGAGCATGACTAAGTAGAATGGATACCGAAAAATCAACCCAGAAAATCTAAGAAACAAACACTTGATTCTTTGAAAAAATAATAAAACTAAGCAAAGCGTTAGAGATGCTAGGAAAAAGGAAAGATTCAAAATGAAAACTTCAAAGAAACAAATGACTTTCCAGACACCTGTACTACTTCCTAAGAAGGCCGGGGATGGGACGCTAAGTTTCAGCTAGACAGTCTGAGGAATCCAGGCCTGTTAGTGTACAGCAGGGTGACTATGAATAGCAAGTGCACAATGCACATTTCAGAAAACTAACAGACAGAGTTTTGAAAGCTTTAACTGTTAATGGTAAATTCTCAAGGAGATGTGTTTAACCTCAATTAGATGTTACATGATGTATGCAAGCATTGAAACACCGCATGGTACCCCATTGGTATGTATTGGTATGTAGAATTTCATGCTGCTCTCTGTCAGTTAAAAACGAGTTGAAAGAAGTTTTATAGACAGTGGCCAACACGGGCTAGACTGTGTGCAGGAGACACTCCAGGTTTGGGTAATAGGCACTCGATAGCAGCAGGCGTTTGTTACTGTTTCCCGATAATGCCAAGGTGGGGAGACCCTGCTGCTGCGTGGTCACCCGTCTTCCTAGATGTCCTGATGTGCCTGCGACAATGTCTGAGCAACTCATAGAAATACTCATGTATTAAATGAAACGTTCTCTCTCTTACTTACTAATACTATTTAAATTTTCTATTTTAGACAGGAGCTAAGCCCCAGTGGCAGCAGGCTGCTCCATCATTCCATTTAAATCTCAAGCAGGATACCCAGAGTACAGAGCCCTATACTGTTAAAAATGAGCAGTCATATGGTAAGGACTTTAATTTTTTGATTAAAAGCATACATAGTTAATAAAGTGATAAAACTATAAAATCTAAGCCACACATGCCATATAGAAAATTTTCTTCGGTACATTTTTCCATCATAAAACAATTATTTCCGGTTTCTAGGTATTTAAGTTCATTGTAAATGCTTTTTTAGGGAGCATTTACTCACTGCCTCACCATTTATGTTGTATACTTGGCCTCTGTCATAGTCTCCTCTGTCGTCTTTCCTTGTTCCCTTTCCGCTCTCACAGAACTCCCACCTTCCTCCCAGCAAGTCCCTTCTGCATTTCATTAGGGTCGTCGGCCTGAACATGGGAAGGGCAGCTTCCTGGTGGCTACCACTGAGGTACCCTACCCTTCTCCTGCCCGGACAACCCTTGACTGCCCCGGGCTCCTTGGGGAGGCCTGGGGGCTTTTGAGCACCCCCCTCCCCGCTCCACAATGTCCATGGGCCTTTTGTGTCAAAAGCTGAGAACTTTTTTTTTCTAAGAAAGTTCTAAGTTGTGAATATATATATATATATATATATATATATATATATATATATATATAAAAATTAGTCATTAAATTCTTTTTTCTACTGTCTGAAGTGATAACTCAGTCAGTTAAACCTGAGGCCCTGAGCTCAGTCCCCGTGTCCATAGAAGAAGCCAAATGTGGTAGTTTGCCCTTACAATCCCAGTGTGAGGAGATGAGACAGGGGCATCCTTGGGGCTGGCTGACTGGCCAACTAAACCCAACCCACGAGTTCCAGGTCACAGTAATCCTGTCACAAAACCCACCTGAAATTGACCTCTGGCATCTCCACACGTGTGCACACAGATGCACGTGCAAATGTTTTAACTCTAATGTGGCACCTTTTAGATTGGTTACATTTAACATTAGCATGCTTTTGAAATCATGGTCCTTTTAAATTTTTCTTGAGTAGGGTAACTTTGTTTTAATCATAGTTTAAATCTTAATCCTTTTAAGAGACTGTAATACAGATATAATTGAAAATATTAATCATATTAGTCACAGCAACACACAATTCAACGATATTCTTAAAATAGGGGCTTTGATTGTGATGCTTTAAAGTAGGAGCTAAATAACTTTTGACAGTAAAATGCATTAGGATTCTTTGAGGTGAGAATATAAAGTATGGAATATTTTTCTTGATGGTGCTACAGCATCTTATTCCAAGGATTTACGTTTTAAGTTACCTTTAACCCAAACAACTTGTTGTTGTGTTTTTGTTTTTTTTTTAATTTAAGGTGAATACCTGGAGCAGTTTGGGAAAAAAAGCAAATTACTGGACCAAATTGAAGATAGCCGAGGCGGACCATCAACTTCCAGATCAAAAACCAAATCTCCACACAAAGAGCGGGAGAATTTTCGAAGCACTCTTGTCAATGTCATCATGTGAGTTCCACAAGCTAACCTGTGCGTTGTTACCCCAGGAAAGCCCGACAGCTGAAAATATACGCGCTTGGTGCATCTCTAGGGCTTGTCTCAAAGAGTTGTCACAGCGCAGTCGGTGTAAAAATAGAGGCTGGAAGAGTTTGAGTTTACCCTTGTTAAATATGTCCCACTCTTAAATACCACCACTTATAAAGGTGCCACGCTAATATCTGATGTCAGTAGTGAGCAGAGATTATCTGGCAGTTCTGGCTGTCATCACTGTAGCTGGTAGAGGATGTGGCTGCCGCCTCCTCCCCCCCATCTTGTCTGTTCAGGTGATACGGTGACTTCTGTGATGTTGAGGGTCTCCTTGCCTGGAGCAGGAATTAAGAAAGCCGGTGAGCAGCGTGAGCATGCCTGGCCCCATCCAGCCTGAGTTTCTGAGCTTTCATGCAGACTGGGGTGATTCCTTCTTTGTCCTGCTTCCACACAGCTTTGTGCAGGTTGTTTAGTGCTCTCTCTTGCTTCATCCTGACTCTCAGAGTGCTGACAACTACTTGTGGAACACAAGGGATTTCATAACCCATTGTGGCAAGTGACTCACCCATAGAAGGCCTTGCTGCCTTGATGGGCCACTTCACAATCTGGACCTCTCTGGGGAGCAGTGGTGCTGACTGCTTACAGAGAACACTCGGGCCGTGTGTCTTCCCACAGGTGGACTGAGAATGTGGATTCAATATTTTTTTCTTTTTCTTTTCAGTCAGGAACTTAGCAAAAGATGGAGTCAAATTTACAATCACTGAACTATGAATCCGGTCCTTTTTTGATTTTTATTTTGAGATAGTGTCTTGCTATATAGTCAAGGGTAATCTAGGACTTGGGATCCTTTTTACCTTAGTTCATGGCTGGGATTGTTGACATGTGCCATCACACCTGGCAAAAAATATGACCTCTGCTTTTCTCCTTCTCACCCTTTGTGCCTCCCTCTTTCATTTCCCCCCTTCCCTTCCTTACCCGGATGGTTTAGATATAACAATTTATGTGAATAAAAGTAGCAGCATTTAGTGCTTAGATGACCCAAGTTTCTGGGTAGACAATGACTGCTCTTTGGAAAGTAAACAGGTCTACTTAGCCTGGATCCTCATGCCATGCCATCCTGATTGGTCGGTCAGAAGGGCCTGTGTCAAACCCCGCAGGAATCCAAGCATGGAATGACAGAGATGGCGTTTCTTGATGTAACTTACTGTGATTTCTAGGCCTCATTTAATTGGAAGAAGAATGCATCATGGGTTTTCATTTGGTACAGAGCCTCAGTCTGAGTTCCTATTTCACTCAGGCTTACATAGAATTCTCTTCTTCCTCACTTTAGAATGCAGTCAGGAGTTACTCTGGTCTAGTAGAGTGGCATCAGTAGGCTCTCCTCTAAGATCCATGACCTCACTAGCCCTTGGTAGTTGAATAGGTTTTTAGTGCCAGACAAGACTTCTCTCTTGTCGAGCTGTCGTTTGGTCCACTTTGGCAGCTGTTGGCTACCACCAACATGTGAGCACCACTGTTTCACTTTGAGGAATACCTCGTCATGCTGGTTATTGCTGTGACTCATGGGCGTCACACTACTGATTGCTTCCCTCCCTTGGCAGCTTCGGATACTACGAAAGCTGGCCCTCAGGGAGGAGGATTTCAAGTTAAATCCAGCTGGAATCTTCTGAGTACCCTGTCAGAAGTATATGGTGTTTTCAACAAGAGGGACTTCAATCTCTGAGAGCAACTGAGGACAACAGCAATAGCCTATATTGCTTTGGGAGTCTCTTGGATTCCCATGACCAGTGATTTAAATAAGTTTTCTCATGCCTGGTGCTGGGATTTTTGTCAGATGAGCTGTGGTCTTGATGGGAACATTTCATATGTAATTTTAGGTAAATATAAAATGACAAGATTCCTTAGGCTTTTTCAAATATCTTTAGTGTTGTTTACTCCTCTTCCCACTTCCCCCTCCTCCTTGTTGTACTCATTTCCCCTTTTGTGACATTTATATCCTGCTATCCCCCTCTGTAGGACTCCCTCTCCCCATGACCTATGGTCCTTTTGTTCTTAACCCGCTCTCTGCAGTTACTCCAGGTTATACACAGCTGAAGATTTGGAGCTAGGAACCAGAACAGACGAGAGAGGACAAGCAGTGTTTGTCTTTCTGGTTCTGGGTTTCCTCACTCAGTATAATGGTGGTTATCAAAGTCCCGAGGGAGTTTGAGTGGATATGGGCTCATGAAATGAGAAGAAACATCAGTTATACGGGAGGAACAAGAGGTATTTTGCTCAGAGGGTCTTTGCAGAGCAAAGGGAAATACAGCGAATAGCAACCATCTATCTGAAGATCACTGAGGATTCCAAAAGTTTCATGCTGAAAAAGTAGATGAGGTAATCCACATTCCTAGATTTAATTATAAATTGTATTAATAAATCATAGTATCACCTTTCGCTTAATAAATATATCGTGATAAGTTTTCCACTTATAATGAAAAAACTTAAACTAAATTAAAAAAGAAGACATAAAGTTGTAATTTATGAACTGAATAGGTAAATGAAAATGGAGGCTGACCTTTACAGGTTGAGGACCTCTTCCTTTCCTAGTTTGTGAGAGGCTTTGTTGTGAATAGTGCTACATTTTTGCCAAGTTGCTTTCTCTGTGTCTACTGAGATGACCCTTAGGCTGTCCTCCTTTACTTATTCAATGCATGGTACATTTCACTAATGGCTTTCCTAGGTTTCACTCAGCCACTGCCTACCATCTCTATAATATTGCTGGATTTTATTTGCTAAATTATTGGAATTTAAAAGTTATATTTATGTACAGAAACCCCAACAGTGTTCCTCTAACCTCGTATGGTGACAAGTTCCTGGACTTCTCCTTTTCCAGCTTGGCAGTGCAAGCCACACATTTTGAACACTGCCCTCCCAGCAATGGTGGATCTCACCGCCTCTGTTGTAACGGGTTCCAGTAGCCTCCACCGGGTCATTCAGAGCTCTTTTGTTTTCCCAGGTAACATGTGGAAGCAGCAGTGGTGCATATCTTCTGATCACCAGCTGCAGCCTGGCTTTCCCCCTTGATGATGCAGTAATGATCCCCCCCCCATCCCACCCCCGACTTGCAACACAGGACAGGCAGAAAGAACAGTTGGATAGGAACACGCCATGGGCAACTGATACCAGATGAGCCGCTTTCTTCTTCCTTTTGTTTTTGATTGTTTTTGAGACAGGGTTTCTCTGTGATAACCCTGGCTGTCCTGGAACTCACTCTGTAGACCAGGCTGGCCTGGAACTCACAGTGATCCCTTTGTCTCTGCCTTGCAAGTGTTGGGATTAAAGGCCTGAGCCACACACAGCCCAGCTAGCTGAGTCTCCTAGATCTCTACCAGGGTCCCAGCAGGCAGATGGAGTTGAGTCACCTGACACCACAGTAACAGGAGCCTCTTTCGCCCTGGATGTCCAGTCCAGCGCCCTAGTTCCCACACAGAGGACTGACCGCTTCTTCACAGCAGCAAGGCTCAGGCCACTGGCTTCCTCTTGGCCTCCTTTCCTTCTGGCATTGTGCTTGGCAAGAGGAGAGAGATTTGCTATTTCATGGTGGGTTATTAAGCAAAATGAGCAATTTGGACTTGCCGTGTCGCGTCTCTCGCTCCGTTATCAAATCCCTACTATCCTCCTAAAATGAATGGGACTGAGTTTTTCCTCCTCTGTTTTCTGAAGAAGTTTCTGTAGAATTGGTTGGATTTCTTCCCTAACAGAATTCACTGGACCACCTGGACCTGAAGTTGTCTCTCTGGGAAATTATTAACTACTACTTCAATTGATTTGCTTGACATTGATCTAGTTATATTTTCTATTTCTTCTGGAGCTGTGTTTGGAAGGTTTTTGCCTTTAGGGTATGTGTTGTTCCTATCCAGGTGTCTAATTTTCTGTGTAATTAACTATTATTATAACCTTATTTTCAGCTGCCTTTGGTGCTCACTGACTCCAGGGTAAGGTCTTTCCGGAGGCTCCAGGGTGTTGCTTGTCTTCCTTCTGTAAAGATGCACTGCAGCATTTTAAATGTGGTCTGCCCTTTGTCTTTTCATGCTTCAGGGTTTTTAGTCCTGTCTCCTCAGAGACTGGTTTTTCTTCTTCCTGGCTTAAAATAATTTCACTTGTGTTGTTGCACTTAAGGAAGGGATCACCACGCTGCTATTTTGAACCAAACACTTCTTAATTTTATAGAGAGGAAATTATCAATATAGTTATATTTTTTGCTTTTGAGAAATAAAATATAACTTTTTTTTTCACTAGGCAAAGTGTCTCCTACTCTGATTGCTTTTGTTCTGAATGGAATGTCATTCTCCTATAAAGAGCATGCTGCTTAGATTAACACAGTCATGGGCAGATGCCTCTTTCCATTATGTAATTAGCTCTGTGACCAAAGGGAAGATACTTCTTCTCCCTGCCACTTAGTTTCTTCATCTGTGAAGTGCGTGTGTGCGGGGGCGCGGGGGGGGGGGGGGGGATGTAATAATGTCTTTCAACAGTACATGTGAGGCTTAGAAATAATACTTGCAAAACTATTAAGGGCTTGATTGGTGATGAATAACATCATTTCTGGTGAGCAGAAAGACTTTGCCTATAGCAAAAAAATTCTAGAATGATAGACTCATGGGATTGTGAAGCTGAAAAGATAGTAACACTCGCTCCAAATGCATGTTCCGGTTTCTACAACCCCAGCATTCTTCCTTCCAGTCCTGGCCGTATCGATTCTAGGCATTACTCACACAAAGGATGAAAGGGTGATGCCCAGGATAGGGGAAGGCTGGTAGAAGGAGATTTCTGCACTAAAAACAACCACAAGTACCACTTACCGATGTCATATACCTCATAGTGCCAGACTGTGAACCCAGACTTGATGATCTGAAAATACAGTGCTGTTTTATTAGTTCCTTTCTGGGCAAGCAGCAGCATAATGCGATTGCATCTGTGATTAGAATAATCAATTCCTGTCTTTTTACCTACTTAATACTTTGAGGCTCTCCCGCTACTTTTGTATTCTCATTCTGTTATTTGGTAAAGATTTATTGATCACCTATCATATATTAAATTAAATGGACTTATCTTACATATTTTTAAAACGTAAGCTTGAGACTCACAGAATATTGGATTCCTGGAATTAGGAAAGATAAATTAAAAGATATCTCCTGGGTGCCTACTTTGGTAGGTTTCTCAGAAACATATTCAATAAATCTTCAGCATCTGCTCATCACTCAGTGAGAGGACAGGTCTTCCGTATTCAGGACTCCTGCTTGTATCAACAGACCACAGTGGGCTCTAGAACACAGTGCGGAAGTTAGAACTAGCCCAGCAAACCTGTTCTTTGTGCTGAAGCTGTAAACTATGCCCTTCTTCACAATAGAGCCTCAGAAAACTTCATACCGTACAGCTCATATCTGGCACAGCTTTTGAATCGAATTAACATCATCACTCAATAAAAAACGCAAAGGAACATGTGAGTTTCTATGTTGCTCGGTGACAACATGTGGGATCCTAGAGGTCTGACAAAAGGTCTTCAGAGACTGTGTCTGCGTTTTCAGCAAAACAGCACTTGAACTTTGTATCAGCACTTCATTTCAAACAGATCAATAAACGACTACACATGCTTTAGGGATCATGCAAGAATAGACCTCGCAGGTTTGAGGAAGAAGGAACTTGACTTTGTAGTGGTGAAGCAAATGAACAAAGGCCACTGTGAGGGGTGTGTACCCATGAAGCAACTGTCTCCCCACGCATACAGGGGAAGGGGCGTTCTAAGAGGAACGTGGCACCAAGTAAACGTGTCCAACCATTTATTTTTTCCTCCTGTTGACTGAATAGGGAGCAGGCCTGGTTTATGCCGGCGTTCTGTGTTTGGACCGCCTTGGCATGTTTTTGACTCCTCTGTGTTCGTCTCTGTATTAGGCAGCAAGATGGCGGCTTGGACTCAGTTGTCGCTGACGAGAGCACGGTTTCAAAAGCGACCTCTGCAATAGAGAAAGACATCTTGGTAACGACTTACTTCTTTTGCAAATGGGGGGAGGACCTAAAACTACTGCGTGTCCTTGAGACCATTCAGTCCTTCCTTGTGCATCTCCGCGCAGCAGGAATGGACTGAGAGTCACATCAGACTATTCTGTTAGATTAACGGAGGAAGTGTCCTCTTCCTCGCCACCTAAGATCGCAGTTATGGAACCCCAAATCTGCCTGATCCCACCTTAAAGTTTGTCTCAATCAGATATATCCTTATGCATCATTGTTCTTTGACGATAAATGTCTGAATTATGATAATGTACATTTTAAAAAGTGCACCATCGTGTTTTAGAAGTAGCGAAATTCAGGCATTTCAAGTACGTAAGAATTTTTTAAAATGTAAACAATTAAAAACTTTAGCATTGCGGGCTGGAGACATGACTCAGAAGTT
Organism: Cricetomys ansorgei; assembly: GCA_026225945.1. Classification (NCBI taxonomy): domain Eukaryota; kingdom Metazoa; phylum Chordata; class Mammalia; order Rodentia; family Nesomyidae; genus Cricetomys; species Cricetomys ansorgei. The sequence goes on from JAMJFZ010001562.1 coordinate 4,753,796, forward strand.
AAGAGAAGCCCGGCCTGCTAGGCAGCCTGGGTTCAATCCCAAGCACTCACATGGCAGCGCACAAACTGTCTGTAACTCCAGGGAATCCAACACCCTTTTCTGTGGGCACCATGCATGCATGTCATGAACAGACATACATTCAGACGAAACAGCCATACACATAAAATAAAAAAAAATAGAAGCTTCAACATTATGAATTTGAAATTTTTTTGAAGCTTTTTGCCCTGAGTGCTGTGTAAACAATTATTTAGAGTAGAGAATTATCAGTTCTTAAAATGAGTATTAACACACAAAATATTTATAATATTATAATATAGGATAGAAATAGACTATCTTAGTAAGTGTTTCACTGCTGTGAAGAGACACCATGACCAAGGCAACTCTTGTAAGGAACACATTGAATTGGGGGCTTGCTTCCAGTTTCAGAGGTTTAGCTTATTATCATTATGGAGGGGAGCATGATGGCATGCAGGTAGACATGGTGCTAGCAAAGTAGTTGAGAGCCACATCCTGTAAGCAAGCAGGTAGGCAGAGGCAGGCAGGCAGGGGTGGGGGTGGGGTGGGGGGGTGAGGGATAGGAGGGGGAGAAGAGAGGGAGAGAGAGAGAGAGAGAGAGAGAGAGAAATGCCAGACAGCCATTGGGCCTGGCATAGTGTCTGAACCGCAAAGCCCCCTTGTAGTGACACACCTCCTCCAGCAAGGGCTCACTTCCTCCAACAATGCCACACCTCTTAATCAAGCCTTCCAAACAATTTATTACCTGGGGACTAAGTATGCAAATACATGAACCTATGGGGCCCAGTCTCTTTCAAACCACCACGCAGGCCAATTAGAAAAACTTCAGTTCTATTGTCTATTTCTAGAGTTAGTGTGAAACGATACTGACCCGAATGCAGCTTTCAAGATTGACTTCTGATTATCAAAAACAAAAGAGCAAACTTAATAATGCATTTCAAAATTGATAAAACACTAAGCTGTAATTCGGCATGAACTCTGCTTATCACCTCATATGTTTGATGATACAGCTTTGATGTTTATGGTATAGATATGAACTGAGAAAATGCTTTCACTTCTAGGGAATAGCACTTTAAAAAATTAAAAGGTCTCAAGCAGTGTTTATGTGAATGACACAAAGCACTTTTCATGATTTATAAATAGTCCTTCACAAACTTGGTTTTGACAACCACGCTCCATTACGGCAGCACTAAATCTTCACTCTCCTCATTCTTTGCAGAGATATTACTATTACATTCACCATGGGATCGACACTGATCACGTGGCCCCAATGGAGGATTCTTGGCTGGAGCACGTGCTGGATTTGGTTCCACAGCATCTGAAAGTCCTCACCAACAGCATAACGGTGTTGTCCGATGAAATGAGAGAAGATTATCTTCTTAGTGTAAAGAAATCCATAGGTAAACTGCTATAGCTCTTTTGTTTTCCAATTTGAGTATGTGTTACGTTAAAGACAACTTTTGAATTCAAGGTTAGTTAGTGACTGTGCCTGGCGCTGTTCGCTTTGTTGATTATGCAGTTTCTTACCTCATCAGTGTGTTCCTTAAGATCTCAGTCGACTTTCATTAATTAGGTATAAATCATTTTTGAATCAATTTTTCTATTTTTAAGGACACCACTCCTCATTAAATTTCAGCACTGAGGAAAGTAAATGAAAGTAAATGAAAGAAAAAAATATGATTTTCGGATCCTTGCAATAAGTCAGTAGAAAGCATTAGATACTTGGGAAACAGTCTCTCCCTTCAGGATGGTTTATTGCTTAAAAATTTCTTGGTACAGGTGTAAGAGACAAGAAGTGCACATGTGTGTGTATATGTGTGTTTATGTGTGTATGTGTGCATGCATGTGTGTGTGTATGTGTAGGTGAATAATTACCAAATATTTAACCATTAACAACTAGCATTAACATTACCGATAAGAAATTCAAATATGGTTGATTACATTTTTGCTACAGACCAAAAGGTGGCCAGCTGTGGTTCAGAGGCCATACCTGACCACTGCCCATTCTTAAATGAGGTTTTAGTAGCACACAGCCATTCATGTGTGTGTGTGTGTGTGTGTGTGTGTGTGTGTGTGTGTGTATTCTAAACACATTGTGTATGGCTGCTGTTGAGTTACCAGAGCAGAGCTGAGCAGCTGAGCAGAGCTCTTGTGACTCACAAAGTGGAAATGGTTACCATATAACCTTTTGCATAAGAAATTTGTTGAGACATGGTATAGACTTAGCAGGTTGGTCTCTGAGTAGGTAATAAGAATAATTTTTTAAAATAGAGATTTCTGGCCATATCTAAAATCCCTGAAGGCAGAACCTCGGAATCTTTATATTTAAAAAAAAAAAAAGATTTTCCAGCTGTTTGTGATAGTAGAGCATGCACAATGAACACTCATTAGCAGCTGGTGAAATAGCAAAGCACGGGTGCGATTCAGTCCTCCAGAGGACGGACATTCGCTCCACTCCTGGTAATATAAGATCATAGCAAGAGAGATGGCCAACTCACTGAACAATAAAGGAGCACAGTGAGGGCAGCGAGGAGGAGATACCAAAAGATGAGGAGGCGCGGTGACTTGGGAAGGACCCAAAGGTTCTGAACTGAGTCTTTGGAGTGGTGAGATGGGAAGTGGAGGTGATGCAGGGTCTCCCTAAGTAACTGAGGCTAGACTGAATTCAGTCTCTAGCCTAAAGTTGTTTTGAACTTGTGATTCTCCTTGGCTCTGCCTGCTTGGTGCTTGGGTCCCAGGTGTGTAGCAGTTTTCCCAGCTCTCGAATGGAGTCTTGAAGCATGAGAACTGTCTGCTAGAGATGAGAACTGTCTACCAGAGAGCATGCTTGGTCCAGGCCATGGCACAAGTAACAGCAGACGTGTTTCAAAGCCTTTTCTAGGCTCACTAATCACTGTCACGGATCACTGCGAGAGACAAAGCCTGAGGTGCATTTGGGTAAGAACAGGATCTGAGAGGGGCTTGGCCTCTCTTTAAAGCATCTGAAGGTGTAAGGACAGTCAGAAGAATTTTAAGTGTGGGGTAGCAGTGTGTGTTTTTGCACGGTAGAAAGTGTATCTTGAAAGACAGGCAGGAAAAATGGAGCTAATTGTGATAAAGACACCAAAGTGTAGAGCAGAGGGAGCTTGTTTTGCCTATTTTATAATGACTGTGTGATCCTCTTATGAGTTTAAAATGCAACAAGCTAAGGTATGCCTTTCCCCAGGGAAAGAAATTCTCTTCTTTTGCTGACCTACAATTCAACAAGTGTGGTTTTGATGGAATAACTATAGAGAAAGATGTAATATTAAAATGAATTATCATTTTCAAATGAAACAATATAAGTATATCGTTAGAAAGACAGTACGCACTCTCCAAGACATAGACTTGATAGTTTTTTCTCACGAATTTTTCTTCATAAACGCACACATTTCTCTTTATTACAAAACTAGCATAATTTAAGTCGTTAATTTTAATAGAATCATTTTACTTGGAAATATGCTGCAATTAATATAAGGCTATTTATGCAAACTTTTCAATTTTTCCTTAGTTGACTTTGTCTTAAAAGACCCCAGAGAGAAAGAGGACGACAGCAAGATAGTGCAGCTCCCACCACATCGCGCCGAGTAAGTGAGCGAGTGCCACACGGAGCAAGTGCGTTCGCACCACAGGATCAACAATACATAGCTACTGCCAAATCTAAGCCCTTACACTCACGTGTATTTTCTCATGTATGTGCTCGTAATTTATATGTTATACGCGTGCACATAGTTTCCTCGTGAGTGAGCTTGAGGGCAGTCTGAGGTACATGAGTCCATGTCTCAAAAACCAAACCTACCAAACCAACCAACCAAACCAACAAATTAAAAAACCTATAGTAGAAAGACCTTGACGTGCCTCCATAGAATGTAGATCAGGCTTCAGGAATGACACAGGTATGAAAGTTTGGTGATAGTTTTTTTTTTATAAAAACATATTGGGAACATTGAATAAAACAAATATATACATAGATATTTGATTTATTTATAGATTAAAATATAGAGCATATAGGGGGAAACCCACTCGCTGTACATTTATTTCCCTTAAAAGTTTCATCTGGAAGCGTAACTCTTAAATATTTGCAAAATAGAACATAGATTAAAGGTATTATTTTTTCCCAACAGTAGTACGAGCATTATGTGAGAAAATTTCTATGGAGGAGTTCTCTGGTTTAGACATGAGAAGCTGTCGTTCACGCACCGGCTATGGTGATTACGGGGTAGAGAGAGAGGTGGGGAAAGGAATTGAAAATTTTCCCTTTTTTGAACTGTGGTCTGCTGTTTCGAGAGGCGGCACTATGGAAATTAGGGCTCCTTGGCATTGTTAGTCTCATTAGTAAAGAAATTTAAGAGTGGACTCAATGGGAAGTCATTTTATTGGGGTTTAAAAGAAAAACCCAGGATGGGCAAACTAACTTTCAGCAGAAGAGGAGAAGGAAGAAAAGAAGTAAAAAAAACAAAAAAATCGTGCCCTTCAAGTTGGCGCGGAGGTCAGTCATTAAGCAAAAAGCAGCCACAAGGCAGGGAAAAGAATACTGGAGAAAGGGAGAGAAAGCAAAGGTTTCAGAGAAAGCATACACAGCCTCGGAGCCAGTCTTCCTAGAGGAAATTCCTGAGGGGTGGTCCTTTGGCCGAGTGATTGACCGGTCCAACTGTGGGTCAGTTTGGACACCTTAATAAACTCAGAGTCACCAGTAATGTGTTGGTGTCTCATTAAGGAAACAAATCAAAGCACTTCCCCGTGGTGTGATTTAACCAAGAGCAAGCCCAGATTTGAGTTCTCTACTCCACTCTTCTGTGTTTTCTGTTGTCCTGTCTGTCTGTTATATGAGTCTGAATCCATGCCTGCCTGGACACTGTCTTGTGATTCCATCTGTCCCTGTCTCTGTGTCTCTCTGTGTATCCCTGTGTGCTTATCCCTAACAAAGGGTTTCCTACGTGTCTTATGAATCTGCCACGCCCCCTTGTGTGTTTGTACATCTCTCTGTACAATCTAGAACATTTAAACTTCTGTACAATCTAATTAGCCTCTGTACAGTCTCAAACATTTAAGCCTCAGAGACTTACTGCTGACTGAGCCACTCTGATTAGCGTCTTCTGAACTCTGACTCTTCTTGTTGAACTCAACTCACTCATTGTTCTGGCCCAAACTCTCGTCCAAGCTGATGGCTCAAACTGACCTTCTGAGCTGGCTCACTGTTTCTGATCAAACTCTGAACTCTGATCGATTCTGGCTGATTCTCTGACTGCCTCAGATTGAACTGCTCTGCTCAGCTTCAAACTGACTCACTCTTCCTGTCAAATACTGACTTGTGCTGAGCTGCCTCTGTGTCTCTGTGTCTCTGTGTCTTTCCCTGAGCTCCCATTGCTCCATACTGCCCCAGGCGGTCTCTCTGCTCCTCAGTCAGATCACTTCATTGTCCCTGTGTCTTGTCCCCTGTCTGGCTGCTTCAGACTGCTCACCTCATACATACTACCTGCTGTAACTGACTCTGCTCTGAGCTCAGAGCTCACCTTTCTATGGTGAGAGTTGTGTGTGTCTCTGACTCACTCTGCTAACTCTTCCTCTGATTTGTCACTTCGCCTGCCCTTCACTTTGACTCATCTCAGAGGTCATTTCCTGTGTCACACTGACCCCTGAGTTCTGCTTCCTGTGTCTGCTTCCACACTCACTGCCTTCTGAGTACTGGGATTAAGGTGTGTACCAACATTCCTAGCATTCTTTCTTCTTTCCCTCAGGACCACACAGACCTCTGAATATAGACCCTTGGAATATAGATCCTTTCTAGCTTTCACACAGGCCTATTCATCTACAATATGGTTTTTCATCTCTCTTTTATTGAACAGCACAGAAAACATGACATGTGGAAGGAATCAGGGATACTTTACAAAAATGTTTTTTTTTTCTTTTTCTTTTTTTTAGGTTTCATAATATTTTAAATATTTGTATTAATTACTTGAGAATTTCATACAACGCATCCCAATCATACCTACTTCCTATTCCTCTAAGGTCTACCCTCCCCACTCCTGTTGCCTCAAAAAAAAAAAAAAAGAAAGAAAGAAAGAAAGAAAGAAAGAAAAGAAGGAAAGAAGGAAGGAAGGAAAACCAAGTTCATTCTATGTTACCATATCCTCGCTGGGGCATGTTCAGACTCCCAGTGGGTAGACCTTTAAAGAAAACTGACTCCTATCCCCACCCTCACCCCCCCAAGAAGGCATAGGCATCAACTGTGAAAAGCCAAACCTCGGAATCTATCACATTTTGGGGCAGGTGGGGGAGTTTGGCAGGGAGTCTTATTCTCAGCCATGAATCTGCAGTGTTGACACCACTGTTACAGAAGCTCTCCTGTCCATTGCTGATGGCAGCAGAATGGACTCCAAAGCAGGATGAATGGTGGACATCAAGATGGTCTATGCTGGCCATAGACCACCGGATCTGGTCATTGGATCACGAACATCAACATGGATTATGGTGGTGGCACTGATCAAGGACCTCAACATGGCCTCCTGCAGCAGCCCAGATCACAAACATCAGGATAGATCACAGACGTTAACATGATGTCCAGCAGCGCTGGTCACAGACACCAACATGGTCCCCATCAGCTGCTGGGATCACAGGCGTTAACATAGCCTCAGGCCGAGGTACAGAACAAGGGTATCAACATTGCCTCTGGCTATAGCAATGATCACATGTTCCCAGTAGCAGAGGTCACAGACATCAACATAGTCTGATTGTGGCATGCATTAAGGTCATCATCATGGTTTCTGGCCTCAGCACTGATACAAACTGAACCTCAACATGGCCTCCAGTGTCAGCAGGGATCATGAACATTAACATGGCCTCCAGGTGAAGCATGGATCACAAACATTAACACGGCCCGTGTAGGTATAGCACAGACCACAATTATCAACATGGTCCCTGGCAACAGCAGGGTTAACAGACATCAACATGGCTCTGGCTGTGGCACAGACAATGGACATCAGCATGGATTCTAGAGGCAACACAGGCCACAGACACGGACATAGGTTTTGATGGTAGTACAGTTCATGGAAGCCTTTCAAGGAGACTCAACCCAGAAAATGAAACATTCTTCAACCGGGATACCTAGTTGTTGCTCAGAATCTGGGTGATCCGGTGGACGGGCAGTGGGTTTGGGGGCAGGACCTGCTGGAGCTCCAGACTGCTGCACACCATCCTACTCTCAGCACCATCCATCCTGCTACCTTTGCAGCTGTACTTGTAGCCCCAGGGCAGTGCTGCAGCCCATGCTGTCTTCCACCCCATCAGGGCAAGCAATATGAGTAGCAGCAGCAGCAGCCACAGGATTGGCAGCACCAGCCTGGCAGGTAGTGAAAGGGCGAGGCGGGTCTGGTGGTGGCCCAAGGGCTGGTCCCTTGTGTGCCTTGGGTGTGCTCCCATACCTGCCACGGCTCCAGTTGTGTCTCTCAGCAGTGCTTGCCATTGTTCTGCTACCCAAAAGTCTCAGCTCCATGCCTCTGCTTTGTGGTCTGCTCTGTTCTCTAAGTGGCAGCTCTGGCCGGGTGGATACCGACAGGGTGAGGTGGATACGATTGTGACCCCAACCTCTGGGCAGCCAGAATACTCGCCTCACTTGGGGACACGCTGCTCCTTTGTCTGCCTTCTTGCTTGGGCCACCACCACAGCTGAATCTTCAGTTCAGTGTCTCTCCACCAGTGATGGGGCAACGCGGGACTGGCAGTGGCCCCAGCCTCCCAGCCGCACTCCGGAATCTGTCACCGCAAGACGGTAGCTCCACACCTCCACTCAGCACCCTGTTCCATTCTGCCATCTTTCCTTTTTCTACTCTAGGCTACTTGATTTTTTAGATCTGTCACTTTTTCAACCACATTTAATTCTTAAAGTTTTCCCCACCCGACTCAATGGCAGAATATCTTCCCTGGGTCCACAAACTCATAAGGAGCAGCAGGCGACTGTATAGGGAGCTTCCGGGGATGCAGCTAGAGCCCTTCCGACTCTTGCCCAGCCTCCGTCTTGAGTCCCTCCTTTACAGAAATCTTTAACAGAGTTTGTTTGTTTGTTTTTATTTTGGTTTTTCAAGACAGGGTTTCTTTTCTGTTGTAACTCTGGCTGTCTTAGAACTCAATCTGTAGACCAGGCTGGCCTTGAACTCACAGAGATCTGCCTGCCTTTGCCTTCCAAGTGCTGGGATTAAAGGCACACTCTACCACCAGGCTTTTAATATAATTTTACAAGAATTGAGTCACTTAATCCAAATGACCCACAAAACAAACAATATTACAAATATCATTATTTATCTTATATCTGAATGTTTTCTTCAACATTTATGGTAGACATTAATTTTATAGGCTACTTTTATCCTATTTTCATCAAATGATTATCATAACTCATGTACGAACACATGTGCATTAACTCTTGGGTCAGGATGTGGAAGAGTACATATATATAGTTTAAGACTATAGCTATGCATTAACTTAGATTGTAAAAGTTGATTACATAGGAAATCTTAGGTGATTAAGTTTGTTACATCGTTCTCCTAAAAGCAGATTAAACAAATAGGCTGAGCACACAGAAGGATAACAGTATTAAGTCTTAGTTGACTTCAAGGTGCATTATTAATTCTGATGTGAGGTCCAGCAAAAGTTACAGTCTCCTTGAATGTAAGAGATTTTTTTTTTTAAATCAAAATGTATTGCTAACGACTGTATTAACTGCTTTATGTTCTCATAGCTTGGATTGTTAGGTCTCTGTTTAGGCCAGAGAAATAGCTTCCCCCAATGGACTGCCACAGAGTCCTGACCAAGGCCTGTGTAATATTCTTTCTCTTGAGTAGGTGACTCTAAACTCACATAAGAACCAGATCAAGGATCACAACCTCCACACACTGTTGGAGAAGTTTATTTCCAGTTATGTTTAAAATGGTTGTTTTGGCATTGTTGGGGGCAGGGCTACTTAGGCCTTGGCATTTTGTATTATCTGTAGGTGTTGGCTTCATGTAAAAGATGTTTGATCCCTCATGATCTGCATGTGCTATCAATAGAACACCTGAGGATCTTGTGTGTCAATAAAAACCCCTGAGATCAGATGATCGGGGTTCCACTGTCCAGTGTGGCACTTACTGTCATAGTGGTTCTCTCTGCTGATGTCTGGCAGGGTTTGCAGGATAAGAAGCTGTCTCCGTGTCTTTCTTGCTGAGCAACACTGTAGGTATACTGCTACAACACACTTCTAGCATTTCTGGCCTCTAGCCAGGACCACGGACATTGTAGGTTATGGCCAAAGACAGGAAAGAAAGTCCCTCTCCTTAAACTGCCCATCTCATTTCTGTCTCCTGGCCTCACCATCTCCCCTCTAAAGAGATGATGTCAACTGCCACTTAGGGAATTGGGGAGACAACTGAGTTGGCTTCTTTTTGTTACATGGGGTCATCATGTGTGACAGTTGGGCCTATCTAGGAGACCTGGGAATTGTATCCGTGGTTACATTTCTACAAAATCTAGGTACAAGGAAAAGAAGAAGTCTTGACTGGCATCTGGATAGAGATGTGAGACAGAAGGAAAGGCAAGAATTACTTAGGGCATCATAACCCTAAGCAGAGAATCAGGAGCTTTCCTTATGATTGAATGCCATTTGGACTTCTGAGAACTTTACTTAGAACATAAAGGAGGCAGTGGGCAGTGGGCAGTGGGCAGTTGGTTTGTAAGATGCTAGCAGCTCCTGTTCTCCAAGCTAAGGACAGCCCAAAAGGGCAGTGAACATTTCTTCCTTTTTCTCTTTCTCTCTTTCTAGGCCTCCTCAAGAGTGGTGAAGATTTATTTCCATCTTTCCTTTCTTTTATAGTGAGAGGGTAAAAAGGCACAGTGCGGATCTGTTACAAGTTAGAAATCAATCAAGTTAGGAATCTGTTACAGTAGCTTTCAGGTACACTGGACTACTACAGCCTTGCCATTTTTGAAAGATAAAGCAAAAATTTAAATGTAGAGCCTGACATTAAAGGTCTTCATCTATGAATGCTAGCTATTGTCTCCACTTGGTCATTTTAAGTTGTATATGGCTCAATAGGATCAAGTACTTAGAGACAAGAATTAGTTATCCAATGTTTTAAATATTTAAATATAACTTAGAATTTATTACTATAATGAAATTATACTAACCACAGAGCATGAACTCTGTATATTTTGAAATTATTTTGTACCAGTCAGTTTTAATTGTCAACTTGAAAACCTAGAATCAGCTGGGAGGAGAGTCCTAGTAAGGAATTATCTAGAACAGGTTGGCTTATGGTCATGTCTGTGGAGATTTTCTTGGTTGCTAATGGATATAAAAAGACACGGCCCACTGTTGGTGACATCATTCCATAGTTTGGGACCTGAACTGTATGAGTTCAATATACATATATTTTCTCTTTGCTCTTGACTATGATGCAATATGCTGCATCTCGGCATATGACGCAGCTGCTGTTGTGATCTCCTTCCACTGTGACTTTCCTTCTAGGGTGGGCTAGGGTTTTCAAAAACCAAAAAACTTCTTTTTCCCTTAAGTTGCTTTTTGTCAGAGTATTTTATCTGTAGCAACAGAAGTGAAGCTAGGGTCTTCATATAGAAAAGCTAGCTCCTAATGTTCCCATTTGATCAATGTAAGTTATTTATAGACTCAATAGGAGCAAGGATTTAGAGACAAGAATTAGCTACCTTATGTGTTAAATATTTAAAGCAAATTTATGATTATTATCAAAATTAAGTTATACTGACCAGAGTATATATTTTATATTTTTAGACTATAATCACACATTTTGTGATTTCTAGGGATTGTATTAAAACAAAAATAATTGTTACTCAAAATATATACTTATTGTAAAAAATATTTTTTGTAGTTCTTAGGATCAAACCCAGGACCCTGTGTGTTCTAGTCGAGTGCTCTACCACTGAGCCGAACACCCAAACCAAAGCTGCTTTTATTTGAAAAGAAGATAACTCAGTTTTCCCTTTTTGTTTTCAGGATGGAAATTTTGCCAAAGCCATGGAGGAGATCTTTCTTATCTGCGCGTAATTATATCAGGGATCACTTGAATGCGATGAACCCTACAATGCTGGCCGTGCTGGATCTGTGGCACAGCACTTTTAAGTGAGTATTTCTGCTTTCCTGAAACTAAAAACCCTTTTAGGTTTATTTATTTCATGTGTATGAGTGTTTTGTCTGCATGTATGTGTGTGCCTGGTGCCTGGGGAGGTCAGGAGAAGGCACCGGATGCCCCTGGGGCTGGGGTTATGGTTGGCTGTAAGCCGGGCATGTTGGAGCTGAAAAATGAGTCTCTGCAATAGCAAGGGCCCTTAACCACTGAGCTATCATCTTCAGTCCTCTTACTAAAAACTTTAAAAGAAAAGGAAGTTATTTTAAATCATTTTCGACTTATTCTTTTTATTTTAATTGTAAATAAAGATTAATTGCAAATATAACGTAAGCAATACAACTTGGTTTTAGCAAATGATATATCATATATAGAGGTTAAGTGAATGTCTTTTACATCTATTGTACCATCCGCTGTACCTGTTCTCCATCTAATCACCACGTATGCTTTAAGGGTAATCTCAGCCACGGGACTCAGGGTCCACACTGTAGTGTAAGTGGCCTGGAGCATTAGCTGCTACAGTGTTCTCAACGGTTCAGAAGCATGTTAAACAGAGCCCAGGTTAATGGCACGTAGTAACGACTGATGCCTGATGGGGAGCAAGGCCTGCCTCACAGGCGCCATCCTGGTGGGGCAGAGCAGCTATGGCCAGGAAAGGCTTGGCAGGTATGGGTGTCAGGGTTGTTGTGCGTGCCTGGAGCAAAAAGCTTTGCCCGTCCATGCTGAGGTGGGCCTGCCACGCTGTGCAGGAACTCCAGCTTCACGCTCCTCTCTTGTAGGCCTGTTGTAAGTCTCAGGGAAGAAGCACTCCTGCAAATGACTTAAAATTTACCAAAGTAATGCAAATTTAGATTTCTCAAAGACGGCCTCTCTTAAGTCCTTCTGGAACCTGGACCACCCTGTATTTCTGACAATGGGAAGTCACCCTTCCTCACCCCCATCTTCTTCCCAGCCACCTGAACAATTGACGCGCAGCTGCAGTGTGGGGAGCATTTTCTAGATTGGTTTGTACTCTTTTAACCGTTTAGAGTTGAATGTCCCCATCATACATTCATCCCATAGACACACACTGTATTTGGGGGTTTGTTAGAACATTTAAAGCATATGTGTCTAACAGACATTTTTATATATCTATGAAGATATATCCTATTTTCCTCAAAACTATTTTACACACATCCCTGTAACTGAAAGTGGACTCAAGCAAGTCCTGTGTCTTTAGAAACTTACACAGGTCTCTACCCTGGGGCTGCTCTGCTCCTCAGGGCTGCTTTTCTTTTTAGAAAAGGCTTCTATTTGGTTGTAGAAGCCAACCCTGTATGCACCAAGCCTTGCCACTTTTTCTGTTTTAATTGTTCTGGTTTCAATGAAAACCAAGTCTAAATTCTCCACCAATTTCCAGTTTCTGTGCTCTTCTACTTCACAGTGATGCTTCACAATGTCATACACCTGTTGAATCGAAATACTTGCATTATTTTAAAATTTAGTCATTGTTATGGTTTGTATCTGAACGGTCCGTGGCTCACGTGTTGGAGGTGTTCCCAGGGCCTCAATATTCAGAGGAAAGGCTTTGGGAAATGAATGGACCCTGACGGCTCTGACCTCAGCTCATGACTTCACCATCTGCAGGCCTCCTGGGAGATGAAGAGAACTCAGGAACTTAGGAGGTGGGACTTGACTGAAGGGAGTAGGTCCTGGAGGCATGCCCTTGGAGACTGTATCTTGTCCTTAGGCCCTTTGCTTCACAAACTCTTTGCCTTCCTCCCTCCCTCCATTCCTCCTTCCCTCCATTCCTTCCCTCCCTCCTTTCCAGATGCCTTGAGCTGAGCACCTCTGCTTCACCAGGTCCTCTCCACTGTGAAATTCTGCTTTACCACAGGCCCAAAACACAGAGCCAGGCCACAGACCATTAACTGAAACTTTCGAGACCAAGAGCCAGAATAAACCTTTCTGCCTTTATTTTCTGTAGGCATTTTGTCATAGCAACAGAAAGCTGATCAACACAGGAAACAAATCTCAAGTTCTTTACAGTTTAATTTTGCAGAGTACAACTTCTGATGATAAATCTCGATATATGGTATTTTTTGGAAAAGATGATTTAGCGAAATCATTAGACAGCACAAAGTCTTGTTCTTAAATTGCTGTTTCTTGTTATCTCTTGCAGGAAATTACGTTTAGTTGACATAGAAGAATTTCACAACCGCCAGGATGCCTTAGAGCTGTCAGGCTTTCAGAGCATTGTCATTAGACACATGGAATCTGCCAAGGAGACTCTGCTTAAAACGTAAAGTTTTGAATTCTCACATAGGGAATTTTAAGTTTGAAATGTGGATTGGTGAAGCCCTTTTTTAACTGCTTTTAGAAAATCCATTTCAACAAGTTTTTAAGAGTTTAATTTGTCCTTAATCATCTTGGTCTGAACTATGTCCAGATATTGTACATAGCAATGAGTAGAAAAAAATGGAAATGCTCAATACTGGTGGCCTTTTTGTAAATGTGCTGCTTCCGCCTGTGCTCTGAGAGCTGTTGGGCACCAGGCGGAAATGACCAAGCACTAGCCACCACCAGATGCTCCAGCTGACATCCACTAGTGCATCCAGCCACAGGCTGTGTTCTGTCATCTTGACTTTGGATGAGGGCCACAGATGCATTTAAAGGATGGTCTAGAAGGGAAAGTATATGGTTTAAAAGAGCTTATAACCTCAGTGGTTTTAGGTTTATCAAAACATAGCTAAATATCTCCTTGGATTGGTCCTTCAGAATGGAAAAGACGCATATATAATGATTATGTAGGTGCAAGACAATGCACTCTGGAGCCACATAGGACAATTGTCTCTAGCGTGGCCATTAGTTTGTTATAAATAGAACATTAAAATTAAGCCAAATTAAAATTAAGAAAAAACACAAGAGTTCTGGCCACCCTCTTGATTTCTAAAACTTAATTAGATATGTATGTTGGTCATTTAAGATGAAATATATATTCTTTATGTTTTTTTCTCCAATAAATTAAAAATAAAACTACTTCTAAAAAGTTAGTTTTTTATTTCATATTATGTATAGTCGACATACATGTTGAGGGCAGATAAAGAATGGAACTGTATAAGTAAGTGCAGAGAAGAAAGTGACCTCTCCCGGGCAGGACACGGATGAACTACCTCAACCTGTGACTCTGAGGACAAACCCCACCACAAACATCTGTGACATGGTGTCAGGTTAGCAGTGTCTCCTGGTGCATTCACGGTGATTCTAAGCACCTCTGGGTGAGCCAGGATGTTTATCATTTCTAAAAGGCGGAAGCCAGCTCATAGCAGACACAATTGGTGAATAGTTTATCACTACAGCCCTTCCAAACCCAAGGGTGTTTTCATAATGCCCTGGTGGCGGCTGCTCCTCAGCAGCTTTCTAGAAACCCATTTCTCAGCACCTCTGTGCTTTTCTAGTTCTTTATCCCTACCCCCACTTTTTCCCTGGCTCTACTCCTCTCACTGTCCCCTAAAAGCAGGGCCTCCTTAGGTCTTCCTTGCTGCCTCTCACCTGCAGACCCACACACTGCTTCCATCATTTGATCGGTCTTCCCTACTGCAATGCACACTGAGTATATGCAGCTGAATGTCCCACCAGCATTCCAATGTTCGTAACAACACTTTCTCTCTCTCTTCAGCCTGTTGTTCTTGTCCAGGACCATTCCCAGAGCACCTTAACATCTTGTGGCTTTTTAAAAAATCCCCTTTGTTCATCAGACTATAGTTTCTTTCTACCTCTACTCTGCTCCTAGCAGAGTGTTGTATTTTTGAGATTTTACTTACTAACTGCAGAATTGGTCACTTCACTGCATGTAATTCTGCATCTTATATACATTCATAAGGTTGCTCACTCATTACCACTAATTCTCGAATGTTTTCTTTGGTTCCAAACAAACTTCCTCCCTTGGCATCCACTCCCCGTTCTCCTCCCCACAAACCCCTGCTAACCATTGATCTCATTTCTGTCCCAGTGGACTTCCCAGTTTTGGGAAATTACATTTCAGTAGAATAACATGGTACGTGGCCATTTCTTTCTGGTTTCTTACAGGAAGCATGTTTTCCCAGCTCATCCATGGTATGGCATTGTGATGGTTAGTTTTTGCCAACTTGATATAAACTAGAGATAGGTGGGAAGAGGGAACCTCAGATGAGGAATTGCTTCTAGCTTGTTGGACTGTGGGCATGTCTGATTTATAAGTTTGCTAGGTGGTGTTGTTTTTTTCAAGTAACTTTGAGATTTGTTAACATTTTATGTTCTCTATTCTGTTTGTATTATTTGTATTATTTCTTCCCCCTTGAGTTTAGTTTGCTCTTCTCTTTTAGTGTCTGGTGGGATTTTCTTGTATTTTAATGTAGATTTTTAGAGCTAAAATTTCTCCCTGTTCACTGGCTTTTGTTCAATCCTTGGTTTTAGAATATGATAGTTTTGTATTCACTCATCTTAAATTATTTTCTAATATGTCTTGTGATTTTTTTTTGGCTGTTTATGTTCATATAATCTTATCTCTACATGCTGTGAATCTCCAAGTGGCATATTATTAATTTCTGATTTTGAAGTTCAATCCCTTTATATCTATCTATTGAGACCTATTTTATGACTACCATTCATTTAGATGTCTTTTTGGAAGCATCTTCTGTGTCCTCTTAATGTGCATGCCTTCGTCTTAGTTTCCATTGCTTCTACCACTGGGAGGCCTATTTTTACTCTGCGTGTGCACATGTGTGTGTAAACAATTATGTGTGTTGAGGTGCACACACATGTGCGTCTGAAGGCCAGAGGACAACCTCAGGTGTTGTCCTAGACACTTTGTCTTTCGAGACAGGTTTTTCTCATTGTTGAGGCTGTGGATTTGACTTCAGTGGCTCTCTGGAAACCCCAGGGACCCTTCAGCCTATGCCTGGGCAACACTGGGGTCTGAAGCACACGAGTGTTTTTCATATGGATTCTGGGGATTGAACTCATATCCTCATGCTTCGATGGCAACTGCTTTACCAGCTAAGCTATCTTCCTAGCTGGCTGTAACTTACCATTTAAATAGATCATCCCAAAAATATAGATGACTTCTCTACTCCTTTTTCTCTATAAACTTTGTTGTTTTTAGTTTTCGGTCTCCCCGGCACGTTCCGCCACCACCCTATCCCAGCCCGGAGCTGGCTGGGAAGCCGCTTGGTTCCCGCCCTGGCCAGGGGCAAGAAGAGGCAAGCCGAAAGCCATGGGGAAGCACCAGGGACGCTTGGGACATGGGTTCCTAGGACTGCGTGGTGCCGACTGATCCTGCTTGCTGAGAACGAACACGAGATGAAGACGGCATCTGGTGGACCCCAACTCATTTATTACAAGGGATCACCCTGATATATAGCCTTTTACCAGGGAAGGGTGGGGGAGCCTTAATTAGCATGGGGCGGAGTGTTCCTAAGCAAGGGACCCGCCCCAATGCAGACAAACATGTTCCTTTAGCTTCTTATGAAGCGAGCAAGTTATATTATTCTGGCTAGGGACCTTCCCTGGCTGGGAGAGCAGGAGTCTGCCAAGCGTCTCATCCTTCATCATCTTTTTCAGGGAGTAGGGGCACTTGGCCTTGACTTCTACTGCTTTCCAGCCCCCGAGTCCCACAAAACTTCCTACTTCAGACTGTCCCTGAATATAATACTTCATATAATACTAATAAAATACTTCATTTTAGTGTCTCCCATTCCCTACAAAATAATAAATACAGATTCTTAATCTGTTTTTTGAAAACTTGCAGCATGACCCTCTTCTCTGTGCCCTCTTCTCCGGGCACACTTTCACCTGTAGAAACACATGATGTTTTATTTTTATTTTGTTTTATCTTATTTATTCAGGTTTTATCCTGTTTCTACTTCAGATACTTCTGTTAGGTAATTACTGTGTTCGCTATAAAACCTTTCTCCGAGTTTTCAATGTAAAATGTCTCTGTGCCCTCTGACGCCCTGGCTGTTTTTCCATGACGCACCTCACTATGAGAGAGGGATGATGTAATATCTTTTATACCTCCGTAACCCTGACCCTGGGCATAACTACATATTGTTAAAAAGGAAAAAGAAATTTAAATCTTAGGTTTCTTCCGTTAGAACACCCTGGCCATTCCTATAGACATTGTTTAAAAGTTCATTATCCTTCATGACAGGAAGTAGCAGCATTCCTTAATCTTACAGTGTCGACAAGGATTTTTATGAGCTGAAAACTTCAGTGGTTTCAGCATGAGGTGAGGTAGCTATATATGAAATCGAACTATTATTCTTTTATTACAAGGACACATGCACGTTGGAAACTCCATTTTAAATCAGTCATTCTTTCATATTTCACATTAAGGGAAATTGGGAAAATAAAATCCATGATGTTTTTGATTTGTGCCTTATTTTTAAGCTACTGTGAGACAGTAGCATGTCATACCATGCAGGTTTAACTTGGTATAAGCTAGCCCTTTGTTTGATCAGTTACTCACTCCAAAGCTTTAAACTAACAGATATTCCATGGAGACTACTTAAGAACCTGGAAAGAAGTGTCCAGTAAGGCTATTTCTCATATTTCTTCAAAGCCTGCAGGAACCATAATTGCAGAGTTAGATTTATGTCTTACTGCACCACATCATTGAGTCATTTTCTATTGGTTATGATCCAAAATTTCTTCTCCTAGGAGAAGTGAAAATAGCGCTTAAGTCTCAGAGAGTGGATAGTGTCGCTTGGCAATATACCTCTTTATGAAGACCTTTGAACATCTAGAATTTACTGATAATGCTTAATGTAAATGGAATAATTCACTGAGGGTATTGACTTCTAAGTGTCTTTTGCTCTTTCAAGGTGGTTTCCAGAAGTGCAGAATATTTATTACCAAGGCAATAAAAAGAAGCAATTGCCAACTGGTGACAACAGCGCCAAATTGGATTCTTTTTTCAACTGTGCTGCTACACTTATGACCTTACAGCTGCAGGACCTCACTCTTGTCTCCATGCAAGACTTCACAGATCTCATCGCCCAACCCCCCGTAAGTGCAGCTCATATACACAGCTGTGCCTTCTATAAAGTATTTCCAATTCTTTCGGAGAGGAAAAGGAAAAGATAGCTTTCCCAAAGAGAGGCCAGAAAGTATATCTTTAGACCTGTTGCACTTATATGCAAAAAGTTTAGGCCAACCTGCATAGTTAGGATAAGATTACCATCACAATGGTGAGGATCCGGGAAAATCCTTTGGGGAAAGCTTGAGTGATGGAGGTCTGGATAGAGCTTGCATGAAGAGTCCCTTTTTTTTTTTTCTCTAGAAGGAGACTGCTAGGTACAGTGTGGACAATGCCTTGGAGTCAGAATGTGCTTCTCTTGGGCTTGTCCCTCTAGTTACTATGTCCAACAAGATACTCAGTACCTCCCAGTCAGAACGGCGATCACTCCTGCTGTCTTTCCAGTAGGATCCCTCTCTGGTTTAAGTGTCTGAGGTGCAAGAGGAAGTGAATTCCATGTATTTAATTGGGGCTGGCATACTTTTTCATTCTTAAAAATTGATCTCTATGTGTATACCTATAGTTATTTTATTTATCTTTATAGGAATCTATTAGAGCTTATGAACACCCAGGTTTCATCATGAGGCTGATTCTTGATAATAACGCCATTAAGTTTGAACCCGAGTTTAGTGACTACATAGACATCCTTATAAATGTTTATGAAGTCATGATTAAGGCTGTCAGCTTTGTGCCAAGAGTTGAGACAAAACTGTATTCCAAGTGGGTAAGTAACAAGGACATTCTGATTGCTTGAGTTTGCTTGATTCCATTCTCTTGAGAGTTATTGACTGAAATCCTTTGCTCCACACAACATGGAGGTTAATCATATCAGCTTACAGTAAAGATTTGGGGGCCGGAGAGATGCCTTAGCATTTAGAGCACTGACTGCTCTTCCAGAGGGCCAGGGTTAGATTCCCAGCACCCACATCCATCTTATAACCATCTCTAACCCCCGTTCCATGGGGGCCCTCGTTTGTCCTCTGCTGGCACTGCATGCACACAGAGCACAGGCATACATGCAGGTAAAAACACCAGAACATGACACCAAAAATTGCTTAAAAATATCATTTCCACTAGCTTCTTATATAAAACATACACACTCTCCTAACCTGGTCTTCCACTGGATTTAGCTGAAAACATTCTAAGGGGCAAGAAGTGAAGTTGTGGTGGGGTTTGGACCAGTCGATGAGTGCTGGCTGTACGGCTCATGCTGTTTGCCAAAGCACTCGTCCAATGCCATCACCACAACCCCCGCTCTGTTAAACTGTCCTGTGACTGAAGCTGTGGCGATGGCATCCATGCAGCATTTCCCATCAGCTTCTGCCTCTGTCCTCAGATCTGCCTCAACATTTCCTCGGTGGCCATTGCAGTTTAGCCAAAACACAGGCATGCTCAACGAGTAATTAACTTGAGATGTTTTCAGGTTTAATGGTTCCAATCAGTAGCTTTCTTCTCCCTTTTCTGTTTGTGAAATGGCTTACTTATATCTCACACATAAAAAAATGTACAGATAGAATACTGGCGTTCAAGGCTTAAGTGGACTCAGAGTTAACACCTGTGAAACTGTAGCCCATCAAAGGAATGGGGTACTGCTGCCCCAAAAGCTCCCTTCCATCGCACCTTACTATGTACAATGCTCACATCCCCATCTTAGCTTCTAGCAGAAGCATTGCTAGCCTGAGTTTTGAAGTAATTATCTTTAATTTTAAAAATAGACTCACTAATTGTCTGTATGGTCCTAAACAATTTCTGTTTATATGCTTCTTGTGTTTATCTAAGTAGAGATAACTTATGTGTATGTAATTCATGATTTGGTTTTGTGCTAGCTAATTTTATGTCAACTTGACACAAGCTAGAGACCTCTAGGAGAAGGGAATATAGAGGAACATTTAATCTTTTAATCCAGCAGCATGGCTGCTGTAGGGTAGAAAGGATGTTGTTACGTACCTTTAATCCCAGTATTCAGAAAGCAGTGGTGGTGCACTTGGAGACAGGAAGCAGAGCTCAGAAGGAGTCAATGTCAGACAGGAAGTGACTTCTGAGATGAGTTAGAGTGAAGGGCAGGCAAAGTGATGAATGAGAGGAAGAGTCAGCAGAGTGAGGACACGTCCAATTCTCACAATATAAAAGCAAGCTCTCAGCTCAGAGAGAGGCAGTATGAGGCATGTAGTCTGAAGGGAGCAGGCTGCAGAAGGCAGAGAGAGGACAAGACATAGAGACAATGAAGTGGTGTGACTGAGGATAAGGTAGGGAAGCAGAGAGGCTGACTCAGGCAGTATGTAGTAGTGAGAGCTCAGAGAGGGGCAAGACACAGAGATAAAGAGAGGAGTCTGAGGCAGGGACACAGAGGCAGTATGGCAGAAACCATTATCAGATGGGAAGAGTGAGTCAGTTTGAAGCTGAGCAGAGCAGTTCAGTCAGAGGAGTTGTGGGATTCAGCCAGAGTCTGCCAAAGTCAGAAGAGTTCAGTCAGAAAGAATCAGCAGGCTCAGAAGGTCAGTTTGAACCAGTCATCTTAGAACTAGAACAGCAAGTGAGTTGAGTTGAACCAGAAGAGTCAGTTGAGTTCGATACAGCTCTGAATTCAAAAGGAGCTAGTCAGAATGGCTCAATCAGCAGTAAGCCTCGGAGGCTTAAATGTTCTAGATTATACCAAGGCTGAGGTTGAAGCCTTCTGGTTGTAGGCTTAAACATTTTAGATTGTATGGAGGCTGAAACATTTCAGTGTTCCAGAACTAGGATCAGGGGATCCTAACAAAAGGCTTTTGTCCTAAATCTACGGCTACAAGGGAACCCCAATTGAGAAAATAATCCCTGTAAATTGGACTATAGGGCATTTTCTCATTTAGTGATTGATGGTGACACCCTTGGGCTGGTGGTCCAGGAGTCTATAAGAAAGCAGTCTGAGCGAGTCATAAGGAGCAAGCCAGTAAGAAGCATTCCTCCATGGCCTCTGCATCAGCTCCTGCCACCAGGTTCCTGTCCTGCTTGAGTTCCTTCCTTGACTTCCTTCAATGAGAACAGTGCTGTGGAAGTGGAAGTCGAATAAACCCTTTCCTCCCTAACTGGCTTTTTTGTCACATCAGTAACAGATTTGGACATTTTTATGGTCTCTTTTGTACTTACTAAGATTTTTTTCTCTTTACAAATAGTAATATTTCTTTTTTATTCTGAATTTAAGAATTTTGCTCTGCATGGTCCTAGCTTGTGTGATCCTGCCCATTGGTGGAATTCTGCCCACAGAGGCACGTTTCTCTGGGTTCCTTCCCTCTCTTACTATGGGACAGACATAAGAACTTTCCTTGGGATGTCTTCGTAGCTGTTGTTTAAGTCAGCTTCTCTGGGATTCTGTCATCATTTGAAAGGTCTTGAAGGTTCAGCTTTGACTGAATGATTTTGACTTAATGATATTTTGGACACACTGGCTGTGTGCTTATCCAAGTTGGAGAATAGAATTCTGGTCATGGACTATTAAGGCAACTATTTCTTTCTTTCTCACGGGCAAAGAGCTGACATACTCCTCACTCTCCTGCCCCTTATTCGAGGGTTCTATCTCTCTTTAGTTTCGTCAGGGTCTGTCTCCGGAGAACTCTCACTCTGCTCACTGTCTGTGTGCATTATGCTGTCCTACTGTGCTCTGCTCTGAGGTTTTGTCTTCTGGTAGTCAGACCCTGTCCCCATTCCCTCCTTGCTAGGGAGTCTGACCAGCTCTCTGACCACAAAGGTGAGTGAAGTCTGTAGGCAGCTGCTTACTTAAGCACACAGTGACCTCTCTAAGTTGAGTTTCTCCCACCTTGGCCCCAGAGACCTCCCCAGCCATGCATCGGAAGAGGTAAATTTGGTGATTTTCTAACATATTTATGAATTCTGTAATAGCTGTTTTCTACTTATTAGTCCTTCCTATCGCCACATTTTGAAGTCTGTCAAAATTCAGTGCTTGCTTTCCCTTTGCATAACCCCAACTCATCTATCATATTCATTTCTAATGCTTTGCCTTTTTTCCAGACTGGAAAATGTCAAGGTAGCTTACAGAACACACCAATATAGCAAGATAATAAAATAAGAATTACCAAGCTCTAAGTACTGATTATAATTATCCAAATGAAGTCTATTGCTATGATTTTGTGGTTATAAAACATGACTCTTACCTTCTCATTGTCTAAAGTAAGAAGGATATATGATGAGTTTAAATTAGTACTAAAATACATAATTTACACTTCTCAAGAAAAGAATATTAATTCTGGCACCAGAGTTTGAAAGCTGGGATTTGCATGGGGCATTGCATGTGGGGGTAATGGTTTTGTCGACCTTATTTGGTCACAGTTTGAAAATAAAACTTCTGTCATGATCACCATCCCTAGATGTCTGTAGGTAATTTGAGGATCAGCCAGATTTTGAAATAAATTATAAGAGTACTTCGAATAAAATAATTACATAGAGTCTCAGTGACCTTTGGCAGTAAATGCAAAAGCAGATTCATATTGCTGTTCATTATTATATTTGATAGGAATGGAAAATAGATTAAAATACACCTTTACTTCCCACGGGAGGCAAACCTGTAAAGGCTAATGCGCCATGAGTCCAAGATCATAACTGTCTCATGATCTAATTTGATACCCTTTAAACACCTGAGGTATCACACAAAACATCATTTTTCTTAACTCTCAATGGGTACTAATTAAATTTAATATTAGAAACTTTCCAAGGTACTTCTTAAGTCTGAGAATCCAATTATGTCTAGAAAGATAGCTCTATTTTAGAAATTAGACAAGCTGCTAAAAATGTAAGAAACATCCTATGAGTATTAATGACCTTCATAAGAAAACCTATTAATCCACATTGCACACAGCCAGTTGTATTATTCCAAAAGCTGTTTTGTAGAAGAGACACCAAGTGTCTGCTGAGCCCAAGAATGAGGGGGAGTTAGAGACAGCAACATTTGGTAGTGTGCCTCCTAACTTCAAGCAAGATGATCTTCTGAAGTGCCAGTAGGGGGCATGGCAGGCAAATACTGGATAACTAAGTGGGCGTGATCAAGTTCAGTGTTGTCGAATGCCCACGACAGACTATGGTTTCTGCTCACTGCAAGTTTAAAAATCGCTTCTTCTAGATGGTAGAGCACTGATGTTTCTAAGGGTAACCATGCAGATCAGGAGCTATGTGAACACACTTACTAACCCTCTTATTTGCAAGGGGAAGGAGTCATTTTGTTGAGATTTATCTGCTCATTTAAAATTGTGGTCCTATCCATTCCTGCTCATCATTATCCTAACTGTGGTAGCAGAACAGGAATTTGACAACTAAAGATCAGCGATCACAGGTCAAAGACTGAGCGGCAGTCTTTCTTTGGTTTGAATGCGTTTCTCCATCTCACGAACAGGAGTGTGACGACACGACCCTGCGTGTGTGAGAGTGCCGGCCAACACCCGTCTTAGAAAGCTCGCACAACTGTATGTGGGTTTCGCTGTTTTGTGTCCTAGGTCTTATTTTTTTTGCATGTATTTTCAAATGATCATTCCCCCAACCGTACTGAAAGAAAACATAAACAGCTAGCCTTTAAGGAAAACAAAAGTTACGTGAATCCTACATTTTACAACACTCTTTGGTTTAGGTCGAACATATTTCTATAGATCAGAGACTAGCTAATGAATAGAGAAAAATAAAAACCAATATAATGAGCTTAACACTTTATGAGGATAATATAATGGGGCGAATTTAACTAGAGGTACTTCAAGTAATATTGTTTTCCTCCTTTGCTTAGGAAAGTAAGTCTAAGCCGACAACCTTGAAGCCCATAATTCTGAATGAAATCATAGAGGCTCATAAGCAAAAGATTAGGGAGGTGGTTCAAAAAGAGAGCATGGCGCCGATCGAGCATCTCAAACTGTATGACAAGTATCAGTTCTTGATTACCAGAAAAGCCGAGAGTGATGTCGAAGAGTTCCTGTCACAAAACCAGGGCTACGAGAAACTGATAGAGGAAATTCGAAAATACCAAAAGCTGGTAGAGGAAATACAGTACACATCTCGGAAGGTGAGCGGCCCTTTTCTTCCCCATTCTCACCTGAACTGAATGACCCTTCTCAGTTTGAACGGTTAGTGTTAGCAGTGAGAGCATCAGGGCAGCGCTGTGGACAGGCAGGGACTCACGGAACTGGTGACGCACGCCACGCACTGCGTGAGCCTCAGCACCATGACGCACGCCACGCACTGCGTGAGCCTCAGCACCGTGATGCACGCCACGCACTGCGTGAGCCTCAGCATCGGGCGCTCACACACTCACAGGTCTTGAGCTCAAGCGGCTGAGATGCCAGCGCCACTCGTGGACACCATGTCATGGGCCGCATCTCCTCCCAATTCCAAGAATCTGACTTTTTAATTTCATGTTGACAACTTTTTTATTTTTAATCTATAGCAATGATACCAAAATGTGCTTACTTCCATTACTTAAGGATATTAGGAATTTAAACATCCTCTCTTGGCCTTTTTTAAATCAAAAACATTTTTATTTTTCAAATTCCCTACCATGCCCACATATTACTTTTTAGATGCAGAACAAGTGGAATATTTGACACTCATCTTAACTGCTGGATATGGTGGTTCACACATGTAATTCCAGCACTCAGGAGGCAGAAAAACACAAATTCAGGGTCAGCTGGTTTGGACTACAAAACAAGACAATGTCTAAAACCAAACCAAACAAAGCAGAACAAAAAATGAATGAAGTCATATTGTATCTATTTAGCAATATCCCAATTTCTTGAAGTTTTAAAATCTATTACTCTTCTTCTAAAATAGATTTCAAGATAACAAACTTCAAGGACATGTACTCATAAGATAGTTATGGGGGTGGGTACCAGAAACTCCCCTATTTCCATATGTGAATTTTTTATTGTCTTCTGTTGTTTATTTTTGAGACAGGATCTTGCCTTTAGCCTGGAGCTCATTATGTAAACCAGACTGGCTTCAAACTTGCTCAGTACCCCTCACCTCTCAAGGGCAAGGGGTTATGGACCTGAACCACCATGCCTGGCACAACAACTTAAAAAAAAACAAAACCAAAAAACCTTCAAAACTCAACTTGTTACATTGCATACACAAAAAAAATGATGAGAATGGAAAATTATGAGCATCTCGTACCTATTCTTGCTTCTATCTGTGTTTATTACATCTTTATCACCTTGCAGACTGTTCGTTTGGGAATGTTTGAGATGCACTGTGAAGAACTGATCAGGGCTTTGGTGAAGCGAGCAGATGTTATCTGTGGGAGACTCATAGCGAAAATGTTCCGAGACCATCAGGAAGTAAACACAAGGTACTTAAGTGCCACTGATTATGTTTGTGCTCCAGGAGCAGTGATGCCCTCAATAGCTGTCACTCAACTACAGCGGTGGATTAGAACAGTGTCACAAGTGATTCAGAAGAAAAGACGAGGCTAAACTTATTTCTCCGTGGAGTGACATTTTGTGATGCAATCGCCTGTATAATTTCTTTCACAAATGTACCTTCTCGGCCATCTAAATTAAGTGTAGCACTGAAGCATACTTTCATTCTTTTGCACAAGTCAGGTGGACATTCACTTTATATGTTAAAATTTGTATAATCAACATATGAATTAGTTTTCAAAGTAGATTTACTTAGGAGCTGTGGTTATATTCTGAGGAGTTGGCCAATTTGGAACTTTGTTATAGTATTCTTCTTCTTCAAGGCCTTGACAAGTTGTCTTAACTGGAGAGTTATCTGTTGGCTAAACAGGGTGTGGGGGGAGGGGGCAGGGGCCAGAAGGCCGGAGAGGAAGGCACCGGTGGAAGAGGCTGGGGTGTGGGGAGCATCTTCAGGAAACCAATTGAATTTTTAGTTTGGAGTGCTGAGGGATAGTGAAAATGTTTTCCAATCCCGGCTTTTGCACTGGGTGAAGTGTTTGCTTTAATTTTATTGTTGACTCCACCCGTTTCTTATGACCATCTGAGCTCCAGGCAGCTCTACTTTCTTCTCCCATTATTTTGTAATTATACCAGACTCGCTGGATGTACAGAGGGCACAGCGGAACCTTTGCTGGGGCCCCTGGATGTGGGTGACTCAGTCTCTTTACCCATGTTCCCACCTCGCCACAAAACTCTACACAGCGGTGTCATGTATTCTCCGGTCTCTCTGCCTACAGTTCCATTGCACGGCCTGTTACCTGTATCCCTTATGTCAGACTCGTCCTCTGATGATTCTGCCACTGAGGTCTGCAAACATGTTAAAATAGCTCACCCATCTTCCAGCCCCACCTCGGCTCAGCGTGGCCCACATGCTCTTCCTCCTCACAGACAATCTTTCTGAAGATTTTTTTCCCTGAAGTCCCTTACCTCTGAACCCTATATTTTCTTCCCAACCCCCAACTACATTAATTATTTTTATTGTCCACAACCCAAACCAGGAGGGAATACTGGCATGTATGCCAGCTGTTTCTAGCACACAGTCCTGTTTTACCATTCCCTGTAAGCAGAGTTGGTCACCCCAAGCTTTGTACCACCTCTGCAGGATCAGCACAGGAACCTCTCCTTGGAGGAACTGCTTCTGGTGTCTGACTGTGAGCTGCGTGGGGGACGTTATAAAAACCTTATTCATTTTTACATCTCTGTCATTGAATTCTATAGCTGGGGGTATGACAGGTGATCATTAAATTTATATTGAGCGAAAAAGTAAATGAACACAAATTTGTATTGAATTCATCAGATGTCATATAGATAAATCACAATCTTTTTTCATGCAACAGAGCATTAAATAATAAATATGTGTTGGAGTGAAAATTAAATCATGAATTTATAAGATTGATCTGTCTGCCGTTTCAGATTATGTGATGAATTTGAGAAGATAGCAGAAAAAGCTCTGAGCACACCTCCGAACACAGCAGAGCTCATGGAGATGAAGGTACCGTTGATAAGCCTGTGTCGCTGTGAGCATCAAAACTGTCTCCAGAGCACAGAGAAGCAGATCCCTCCGAAGGTTAAGACGGAGGCGTCCGCTCCTCAGGACGTTGTAAATGTTTCATTTACAAGCCTACAGTCTGGTGCTTCTGGATGGACTCTCCTGGATGCTCCTTCTGGCCTCAGAGCGGTCACGCTATTGGGCCACCTGTTATAATACACTCGGTCTGTCCAGCTAGCACTCAGTTGAGTTGATTGGTGTAGATATTCTTTGGCATCGAGTCCGCTCCATTTGTCTCTCAAGCTCCAGCAGGCTCCCCTGTGCCAGTTCCTACAGCAGAGTGAACACCCAAGGATGCCCATTGTCCAAGTGCCTTTCTGCCGGTGTCACATTAATGAGTATCTCACTGACCAAACCAGGTCAGAGTGAGAAGACACAATAGAGCTGGGTACTTAAGGGTTTTAGAGCAGTGAATGCAGCCAACCTGCCGGGCTGTTCTTGAGAACAATGCTCATAATCATCACAGCGCTAGCAGACATGGTCAGGATTGGTCAGGGTAACCTGAGTTGTACATTCACTCCTCATTTTAATCAACAGATATTCAATCCTTCAGCAGTGTTTCCCTCCGTTTCTGTAAAAGCTGTATTATGTGATGCCCTAACATTTTCTGTGATGGTCGGCTGATGTGTTTCCAGCGTCAAATCATTTCATTTCACATTGGTTATTTTTCTAGTTACTTCTATTTTTTTAACTCTATTTAATGCAGATAATGTAATATATAAAATAGCTAATAGCAGCTTCATTTTTTTTTTTTTGTTCTTTTTCTTCTTATAACATTTACCTTTTTGGAGAGTCTTTTTTTTTTTTTTTTTTAATTTTCTAGAATTCCTCAAATCCAAATTAGAATCCTTTTACATTTAGTTTAAGGTATTTAACTGAACCTGGAAACGCGTAAAACGTTCGAATTTTATATTCAGAAATCATAGAAAGAATTCAAATGTTTATGTATACATATTCTTCAAATTATTGATTAGACAAAATTTATTAAAATTATTGGAACTGAATTTTACATCTATTTTTAATTTTACTCAGAGAGTTTTGTTTTCTTTAAAGTTGTCCGAGCTTAGGCTGGAGTTCTGAGCGCCTGAACGTGTTCAGAGGCTCACACAGACTTCAAGGGGCATTTTTATCTTTTGTTAGTTGTCACCGGCCATCACCTAGCTTTTTGGTGGCAGTAGGTACACACATCACGACTTTAAGAACTTGGGCTTATTCATCATGAGTTTCTATTGCATATAATAATCTTTAGCAAAATTAACAAATAAGATTCATTGTTTGGTATTTAAAATATCTCTGCATCTTAAAAAGTTTATTCCAATAAGGGAAAACCAGATGGAAAACTTAGTCATAACGAAATTCTGTCATTTATTATACACAAGGAGAACCATAAACCCAGTTATTGGGCTCTCTAGAAAACACATTAGCTAAATTTAAAAATACATATTTTGACTAGACTTTTATTGCTTGTGAAAACTATAGTTTCTAAATCAATCTGTTGCTTATGTGTTGGGACATTGTTGGTTGTGTGTTTTTATCTTCCAGCCATACATTTTAGACTCATTCTGAAATCTCTGCTACTTAACCAGTGTCTTCTCCCAGGCAAGCAAAATAGTTTTGTGACAAACTCTGACTAGGTGCAGTCTTTCTTCCTTCAGTTGATTTTGGCAATCGGCTTGAGCCAACAAGGTCTCCTGGGATCTGGCTCCAGTTAATAAACATTCTCCTGAGACGAGGGAGAGGCCTTGCTGTCACTAATGCATGTCAATAATCCTCTTGGAGAAGACCCGAGTTTGATTCCCAGCACCCACTTCGGGATGCTTGCCACTCAACATAGCCCCAACTCCAGAGGATCAGAGGCCATTTTCTGCCTGCTGCGATGTGAGCAACTGCACTCATATGAATACAACCTCCCCATCCCCATGCACACACATTATTAAAAATAAGAATAAATCTTTTAAAATAGGCATTCTAGAGCGGAGCTTGGCTGCGGCCCTGGCATCTCCTCAGACGCTCACACAACTCCCTCTCCTTGCCCCTCCTTCCACCTGTCTCGGCTCATTGCCCCTTTCACATGTCCTTCTGGAAAACTATTGTTCATGTCTGGCTACCTCAGAACTTTGTAACACACTGAAAGCAGCAGCAGGCCTCTCGGTGCAGCCCACACTGAAAGTCTGCATTTCTACTACATTTGATTAATAGCTGTCTTTCTCACTAGATAGCAAACTCCAGGAGGGCAAAAGCCGAGTCTGCACCTGGCAAATGTGTTGGGCGCATCTCTGGTGCCCCAAATCATAACACTGAAAGAATAAGTGAAGTCATTCAGGTGCTGTCTACATTTATCTTCCAGGGGTGCACAGCAAACCCGTTGGTCACCCATTGCATGTTTCTGTGTTGTTAACTATTTTCTCAAGTCTTTTTGTCTTCTTTCTGTTTGTTTAGCGAAGTGCTTAGGATCACTGAGAAGTAAATTGCGCCAAGGTCCCCAGTTCTGAACCACACTTTTCTGATGTGTCTGTGTGTATTCACTGTATCCCCATGGGGTGCATTTGGTAAGAGCGCTCACTTACAGTGCTGTAACCTATGTTTTCCTTCAGGCTCACATTCAGAAAGTGGAGTCAACTGACATGGTGGAGCTGGGACAGAGATTAGTGGATTCCAAAAACTGCCTGGCCTTCCTCATCGAGTGTGTCAACTTCTCCCCTGCAGACATCAGGCTAAATAACAGTGTTTTCCAGTGGTACGCCAGAATGGGAGAAATTTTTGAGGAGCACAGGAAAATCATTAAAGACAAAACAGAACAATATCAAGAAGGCCTTAAGGTTGGCATCATAGGTTTTTCAAACCACTCTCGTGTTCCAGAAACGTTTGCATTTGAACTCTTTGCAGAGCATTGCCAACTCCTCTGTTACAGAGACCACGCGCTGTGGTTTTCTCCCCCTGGAATCTCAGTAGAAGAGTCTACGGGTATTGGATCTTTTCTAATGGATGCTTAAAGAGTGATCCAACAGTGTGCTGGTTAATGTGGGGTCGCTTCTTGACTTTTCAAGGTAGTATGAAGAAAATGTTGGAAAACATTGCCCACAAGTGACCATTAATGGAGTAGTATTTATCTTACGCAGTTCATGCTTCTAATTTCAGTTTGTTTTTCCTCAACATCAAGATTCCCCTGCTGACCTCATAGTCACTCTGGATCTCCCAAACACAATGCCCTGACCAAACATGTTTTTCCTGGTAGAAGGTTTGTGGCTGCCCCTCTGCCTACTGTCTAGCCCTGTTTCCTGCTTTTGGCACCTTGTTCCTGACCTTGTTAACTCCTAGAAACTTCTGGTTCTCCACTCTGCTGCATCTGCATGCCTTGCACATTCTCTCTGCACTCTGAAGCACGCTGTGCACTGACCCAAGCCAGTCACGCTCAGTTTATTTTTTCCACGATGCCCTCTAGATCTTGGACAGATTCCCACTCTTGTGTTAACTCACTTCTGTGATAACAGAATCACTGCATGCAGGAGGACAGCACTTTGGACCCTGCTCGCTCCCTGCAGTCCAGTTCTCTCCACATTTCCACAGGGTTTATTTCCAATGCATGGACGTGGGACACATCCAGACTACAGCTTTCAGAGGGCCGAGTGAATCACCTAAATTTTTCAGTTTCATTTTATAGAAGAAACTAAAATTCTTAAGATTGTGTTAGGTCAGCCAGTTATGATGTTCTTTGGTTACAAGCTCCCTGTTTTCCTACCGCAATGAAGAAGATTCAGTTCATAGACTAGTTCATAGCCTTAAAATTGTTTATTTTTAAGCTATGGCTAATATTTCTATTTTGTGACTAGGCCTATTTCCAATACTGTAAATGTAGAAAACATGAACAGTGAATGTTAGATGCTTAAATCATAAAATAATGTAAATACCTAGGTGGTCCAGAATTATCTATAGTTGATTTTAAAGTGCCCTACTTAAAAAAATCTACACACAGTATTGATGCAGTTTCCTTCTTATTTTCTTTCACTCATTAAGTCAGAGCAATGCATTTACCAGGGAACAAGAGAAAAGCACAGAAATCAACCTTGGATCTATTAAACAGAAAAAAAAAAAAGACTCAATTTTTGAATAACCTAGATTTGACTTTTCAATATTTCATTAATAGATATTTTTAGAATCACGTAATTTGGGATAGCTTACCAATGACAGTTTTATAATAAGCATTTTCCCCCGAACACATACATCTGTTTTATGTTGGAATATTAAAACTTTAATGTTTTGCACCTGGATTTATTAGCTTTGCACATTTCTTGCCATGGGTGCTGATGGAAAGCAACAATAACTTTGGGATATGTTTGTTCGGTGTCACTAATTGAAGAGCCGTCTTGTCAACAGCATGATTAAAGAAGTTCAGTGTTTCTTAAATGCTATGAAAGTGGTACAGGTATTTGTAAGCCTAAATAAGCAGAGCTTTCTGACAACCCCCATCCTGCTTATTATGTTTTTCAAGTGCTCAGTCATTTGTTTGCATCAATTTTTCAGCATACTGAAGACTATAATTTTAACACATTTTTATTGAATGAATGAATGAATCAGAACTTTTCTTTTTTCCTTTTTTTTTTTTTTTTTCGATTTTTTGAAGCAGAGTTTCTCTGTTGTAGCCCTGGCTGTCCTGGAACTCACTCTGTAGACCAGACTGGCCTTGAACTCACAGAGATCCACCTGCCTCTGCCTCCTGAGTGCTGGGATCAGAGGTGTGTGCCACCACCGCCTGGCAGATCAGAACATCTTACCTTGTACAGGGCCAACATTTCAACTAGGGAATTGGGGAAATTTTAATGTATTGATTATAAATTTTAAAAATTATTTGTGTTTTAGAACCCAGTCATCTTTTAGATTATCTTTTTAAAAATATTTTGTCATGAAAAAAATACAATACAAATACAATATATATAATATATATAAATATAATATAAAAATTTTTGATAAGCTTTTCAAATACTTAAAATTTCTCTTGGTGCCCAGGGGTTTTAATTTGTAAGAATAGTAAGCACTATTGTATTGTTTTGATTAGTTGCGGTGTGAGCGGTTTGTGGAGGAATTGGAGAGCTATGCTAAGCAAGCAGAAGAATTCCATACTTTTGGAGACCTGCAGGATGTACAGCGGTATCTGAAAAAGGCCCAGGTGCTGAACAGCAAATTAGATGCAGCAGCAGACAAGGTACAATTCAAATCTCTGAAGGGTGAAGTAATTCAATGAAAAAGCAGTGTGTTTGTACAAAGTATTCACTTTTAAGAAATAGAATCATCCAGGGATGATGGTACATCCCAGTACTTGACAGGCTGACGCAGCAGGATTGTAAATCTGGAGCCAGTCTAGGTTACAAAGTAAGATATTGTTTTATTTTATTTTTTTAAATGATAATGGGGCTTGGAGAGATGGCTCAGAGATTAAGAACACTGGCTGCTCTTCCAGAGGACCGGGGTTCAATTCTCAGCACCCACCGGGCAGCTCACGACGGTCTCTACCTCCTGTTACAGGATCAGACACCATCACACAGATAAATATGCATGCAAAACACCAATGTACATAAAAATAAATAAAATATTTTTAAAAATTGACAAAACAGTTGAATTACGTTCAAAAAGAGAATAATAGAAGCAATTCAAGTTTCCAGGAGAAGCAGTCGGGTGGTTCTCTGTGGGTGGCGACATGTTTCTGTGGTCCTTGGCTTTTATTTTGAAGTAGAGTTGTTTTCGCTGCCAGTTTGTTACACACTGCATCATTTAGTCGCCTGCGTCATGGTTACACCGTAATCGCTGAGAGCAGCACATGCATAATAGTACCTGATTGCTGTGTAGATTTTCTGTTTCATAGGCGCCTGCTTAGATTGTGCAGCTGTTTGTACCTATTATTGTCTCTCAGAGTCCCTGTGTCCCCACACTGTTGCTTCAGAATCAGCTTTCTTTGTTTTTGGTTTTTTTTGTTGCTGTTTTGTTTTTTGTTTTTTGAGGCAGGGTGTCTCTGTTGTCATTTTGGCTCTCTTGGAACTCAGGCTGGCCTCAAACCCACAGAGATCTGCCTGGCTCTGCCTCCCAAGTGCTGGGATTAAAGGCATGAACCACCACTGCCAGGCCAGAATCAGCTTTCTTATTAGAAAAGCTTGGAAAAGAGAAAGCTATATGTTTTGCCACACATAATGCAATTTTTGTTATATTTTATGATGAAAAAAACTGTATTTTTCTTACATTGAAAGGCCTAAATGTCCGCCTACATAATTAAACAGTTCATAATCATCTTAAATAGGTCAAATACTCATTTTAAAAAGTTCGAATAAACTTTTAAGTTGCTTTATAACTGGAGCTGCTGAAATTCTAAGTCACCTGATGAATCGATGTATCCAGCTGCAACTGTCCAATTGTGTAGATTGTGCGACCTGCTTCTTCACATAACTCACAACTAAGAGAAAATGCTTCCTCCGCCTCTTCCTGTTCATCCTGCACTGTAGTGCTTGCTCCTTCTCTATAGACCTGTGGCCACACTGTTTCAGTTCTCTTCTGAGGCACAGCATTTATGTATGCATACGTAACATTGCACATGCTGTAAGCAGCTACCAATCTGCAATATTCCTCCTATTTATTTAAAATTATTATTGAATGACTTCTCTTGGTACTTCCACGTACATATGTCATCTTTCCTGAGGTGCATCAAGAACTTTTTGGAACCAGACCCTTGTCCTGTTTTCCAAAGCACCTAACTGTTCTTCAAAGCACTTAAATTCTCTCACTGAATGAAGCCAGATTCTCAATATGTCTTTGTGCATCCCAATACGTCTTTCTTTTATTTATAAATGTACTTGAATGTTTTATCTAATGAAAAAAACATTGCCTGAAATCCATGAACACAAAGAAATAAGGGGAATGATATTCAGTCTTTAAAAATGTAAATCCTCTCATTTATGACAACATAGATGAGCCCAGAGGGAATATGTTACATGAATGGACCAGATACAGAAAGACACACACCGCAGGATCTCATTAGTATATGGAATTGAAAAAGAGGTAAAGCCTGCAGAAGCAGTGCGTTAGAAGTGGTTACCAGGGAGTAGGGACTGGGGAGGTGTTGACTAAAAGATATGAAACTTCAGTGAAAAAGGAGAAATAAATTGGATAGATTTATTATGTAATGCAGTAGTTATATTTAATAGCCATGTATTATATATTTGAAAGTTCCCGAATATATAGCTTTTCGGGATGAGGTACTGCACACACTCATTAGCTTGAGTTCCTCATTTCAGAAAGCATACATATTTCAAAACTCCATATTGTACTCTATAAATACATAAATTCTATTAATTTGAAAAATAAAATAAACAGGAAATAGACTAATGCTTAGTCTCTACACTTACTGAAATTAACTGTTAGGGATCAAGGAGAACTGGTGATTAACATTTTAAACATCATTCACTTTCAGAATCACTTATCCAACACCCATTCTTTTCAGATTGAGCAGTTTAATGCGGAAGAGGAGGCGTTTGGCTGGATCCCATCAGTATATCCTCAACGCAAAAAGATTCAAGATGGTTTGAACCCTTATCTCCGTCTCTATGAAACTACTGTAGAGTTTAGTACCAAACACAGAGGGTGGACAGAAGGACCATATCACAAGGTGAACCCAGACCAAGTAGAAACTGATGTTGGGAATTACTGGAGGGGACTATATAAGCTAGAGAAAACCTTCCACGATTCTCCAAATGCACTGTCAATGACAAAGAAAGTCAGAGCACGGGTGGAAGAATTCAAGCAATACATTCCTCTCATCCAGGTGATATGCAATCCTGGCTTGCGCCCCAGGCACTGGGATGCCATGTCTGCCATTGTTGGCTACCCTCTGCAGCCATCAGATGACTCTACAGTCTTCTCTTTCATAGACATGAATCTGGATCCATTTCTAGACAGATTTGAAAGCATTAGTGAAGCAGCAAGCAAAGAATATTCTCTTGAAAAGGCCATGGATAAGATGATTACTGAATGGGATTCAATGGAATTTGTCATTCATCCTTACAGAGAGAGTGGGACATTTATTTTGTCGTCAGTTGATGAAATTCAGATGTTGCTGGATGACCATATTATCAAAACACAAACTATGCGAGGCTCTCCTTTCATCAAGCCTTATGAAAAACAAATGAGGTAAAATAATTTGTGATGCTTATACTGTGTTACCCAAGTCATGTGCATTCAATTTAAAGTTCTTCTGGGGATTGATTCTGCATTTCACATTTAATACTTTTAAATTTTTTATTTCATTTTGTGTGTGTGTGTGTGTGTGTGTGTGTGTGTGTGTGTGTGTGAGAGAGAGAGAGAGAGAGAGAGAGAGAGAGAGGTGCACATTTACAGGTGCTCATGTAGGCCCGAAGAGGGGTTGGATCCTGTTCATCGTAAGGAATGGTAACCTCCATTAGTTTGGAAAGAGTATGGATCCTTTTGCTCTCATTATGACAAAGGCATTAGGCAACATTCACATACTCATTTTTAATGTCAGCAGACTGATCTTACTCTTTTTAACTCTAAGAAATAATAATTTTGTGACTGAACATAGTTTAAGGAGTATAAACTCCAAACCTGAAGTAATAATGCCATTTCCCAAATTTTGGAAATCTATTGTTAGAGACAACCCTTGAACATCTATTGTAGTTTCACCTTTTATGCAAGATGGCTGGTATATAAGTGCAAATGAAAAAAACAAAAACAAAAAACAAACAAACCTGATTTTAATCGGAAGTTCTAAAGAGAAGACAGCTTACTACACTGAATTCTTACCCTGTTCTTCCTTCCTTCTTTTCTTCCTTTCTTTCTTTCTTTCTTTCTTTCTTTCTTTCTTTCTTTCTTTCTTTCTTTCTTTCTTTCTTTCTTTCTTTCTTTCTTCCTTCCTTCCTTTCCTTTCCTTTCCTTTCTTTCTTTCTTTCTTTCTTTCCTTCCTTCCTTCCTTCCTTCCTTCCTTTCCTTTCCTTTCTTTCTTTCTTTCCTTCCTTCCTTCCTTCCTTCCTTTCCTTTCCTTTCCTTTCTTTCCTTCCTTCCTTCCTTCCTTCCTTCCTTCCTTCCTTCCTTCCTTCCTTCCTTCCTTCCTTCCTTCCTTCCTTCCTTCCTTCCTTTCCTTTCTTTCTTTCTTTCTTTCTTTCTTTCTTTCTTTCTTTCTTTCTTTCTTTCTTTCTTTCTTTCTTTCTTTCCTTTCCTTCCTTCCTTCCTTCCTTCCTTCCTTCCTTCCTTCCTTCCTTCCTTTCCTTTCTTTCTTTCTTTCTTTCTTTCTTTCTTTCTTTCTTTCTTTCTTTCTTTCTTTCTTTCTTGTAATGTGTATCAAACAGTTTATATTTTACCTTAAGAAACAGACAACCAAATCAGACTGCCATCTTCAGTATGCATCTGACTGACTGGGGAAGGTGACATGGTAGTTTCTGCCTCTGGTGCTTTAAGATGAGAGTTGTCTCCTTCTCTGTGATTGGCTGTTCTCCTTCCAGGTTCCACAGAGAGCAAACTCATCTGAAAGTGGTATAGCAGATTCTTTCTGGAGGGACTGGGCATAATATCATTAACTAGTGGGAATTGTTCTGCATCATAAAGGGATTAGAGAAAAGAAAAAAAAATGCCAGAAGAAAGCAGAGGTATTCTTGACTCCTTGTGCAAAGCAGTTACTCAGTTCACAGATAAACTCTGGGAAAAAATCACTTTGAAAAGACATTTGAAAACACCTTATAACCTTATACACTTCTTTGTTTTAATAGCTGAAAATTACATATTACCACTTGTAAATGAGCGAGACACTAATACAAAGCTATCTCCTTCCAAGTTTTGTTGATTAATCATTCTTCCTTATGTTGTGGCCTCTGATAGCAGAGCAGTCACAGCTGTGGGTTCAAGTCTTAGCTCTGTCTCTTGTTAGTTGGGAGTAAGTGCACCTGCCACTTATCCTTGATTTCCCCACTTGTTAAGTAAACGTTGTGCACAGGGTTATCACAGAGATAGCTGAAAACACAAAGAGAGATTTTAGAACTGCAATTATAAAACTGTTAATCTTATAGTCATTATGATGTTTATAAAAGAACTCCAGTCATTAAGTTTTCCATGATGAGCCAATAACCTACTGTAATTTGAGTGTTTGTCCTCTGTGTGCCACATTGTATGGCAGGTTAGGGGAATGTCCCCACATTAGGGGAATGTGAATTTTGCAAATGCAAGCTCTACCTAAGTTATTAGCTATAAGCCTAAAAGTTAATGTAGTTGTTCTTAAAACAAGCTTGATTGAAAAAAATTCTAGTGATTTGCCTTTGAATGCAACCAGAGAAGGAGAAACAGCATCACAGTCACATGGGGGTTGGCAGGCCCGCTGTGGGTTTGAACTCTGCTGTCCCTGACTCTGCCTGGCTTCGCTGTTCTGAGAGCCACTGTGTTTGTTCCTCAGAGAATGGGAGGGCAAGCTGTTGCTGCTGCAGGAGATCCTGGACGAGTGGCTCAAGGTACAAGCCACCTGGCTCTACTTGGAGCCCATTTTCAGCTCTCCGGACATCATGTCTCAAATGCCAGAAGAAGGCAGGCGGTTCACAGCTGTGGATAAGACATGGAGGGATATAATGAAGACCGTTGTCCAAGTAGGTGAAAAACAAAAAACCCAAAAACTC
Organism: Cricetomys ansorgei; assembly: GCA_026225945.1. NCBI lineage: Eukaryota > Metazoa > Chordata > Mammalia > Rodentia > Nesomyidae > Cricetomys > Cricetomys ansorgei. Next base: position 4,791,618 of record JAMJFZ010001562.1, read on the forward strand.
TGAAAGCGTGATTATGTAGTAGAAGTGATGTGACTTTTGTTTTAAAAAATCCACATCAACTGTTACTGTTTCTAATAAGCCACTACTTTGCCCTCAATATACATTTTCTTTTCGGCTATTATCATAAAATTCCAGGAGAAAGAAAGGTGAAAATCAAAAATGGGTACTTTGTCCTCTCAGAGGCCCACATTGCACCAAACTTACCTAGTAACCTTTGTTGGCTGGCGTGTTTTCACCAGGGGCTCTGTCAGGAGGCAGCACCCGCTCTGGATGCTAGTCTGTCTTGGCCCTGTCTCCACAAGGTGGCCAAACTGCTGCTGACGTGTGCTGTGACAGGAACCAGCCAGGGAGCATGCGCTCTGCTCAGTCAGGATGTCTCTCCTAAGGAACTTTAAAAATTAAAAAATGCAAAAGGGAAGTCTATCCAAAGAGTCCAGTAAATGTAAACAAAATACAATAAAGACATAAAACACATAGATCCTAGAGAGGTGAGCTTGAGCCAAGGAAGAATTTAATAAAGCCCTACTCATACTAAAGAACATAGAATACAAGGTCGAATTCAGAAGGTGCTGGTAAAATATTATTTTGCAAACACAAACTTCTCCACTGACATTTTAATCAAAAAGACTATAAGACAGTGGAACTGCATCTAAAATGTCATAACTTGAAATAACAATATACAAACATTTATTATTTAAACTTATAAAGCTATGCCTATAGTCCTAAATATTGACCATAGTTCATGGATGGCAATTATGATTTCACAGAATGGTATCAGGAAGATGGACATGGGCTGGTTTAGTTGGCTTGCTTCAGTTTTATAATAATAGTATTAAATTTGTACAAACCAAGATGCAAAATTAATCACAATGTAATTAATTCCACACTTAACAGAACTATTAGTGAGCCACTGTGTAACACTGAATCATTTCTAATGTAGTTTGCCAATAAAATCTGTCACATAGTTCCCTTTCCACAATGAAAAGCCCTTATAATGTGTGTTAATTTCATTTAGAGAGGAATTAGTAGAATTGTTGTTGTCCCCCCCCCCCCCGACCCCCAACAGAAAATAGATACTGATATTCATCTCAGTGGTATAGTTTTTAAAAATAATTTTTTTGATGCAGAGTCTCACTTTGTAGCCCTGGCTGGCCTGGAACTTGCTGCCAGACTGGCCTTGAACGCCCACAGATCCCTTTGCTCCTGCCTTCCTAGTGCTGGGATTAAAGGCATGCATCACCACTCCTTGCCGGGGAGAGGTTATAATTGATAAAAATATTCTTAAAAATCTCATAGTTCTAAGGCGCTTTATACATTGTTCTGTGTCTAGAAGAGGTAGCTACTCTGCATGAGTGAAGAGAGAAGGGATGCTTATGGTTACGCGGAACTGTGCAACTCAAATAATAAACGGCTCATGCGCTCATTCCCAGATAAATAGGTCTGGGTTTCATTGTTACTGCTGCTTGTTTTAGTGACACTTCATTAACATTCGCTGCATGATGTCACTGTTTTCCTGGACTGTTTTTTCTCTCTCTCTCTTTCTCAATGTCAGTATTCAGAGAAGCTCTTGTGAACCTCCCTCCAAAGCTTTGAAGATAAGCATGTGGCCATATTTTCTCAAGAGCCCCAATGGGAGGATCCGTGTGGTGCAAGAGATTATCACAATCCTTAGTTGTTCCGAGAGAGGTTCTCTGTGTGGTAGACCTCTCTGTGAGAAAATTTCCAGAGGTTAAGAACAGAGTATCAAGGCTATTCTTAGCACGGTAGGCTCGATTGACATAGCTTGGTCTCATCCACATAATGGCCAGCTTGTAAACCTGAAGTAGTTTTATGCCTTTTCACTGTATATAGATCCCAAATCCCATCCTCACTCCAAGAACTTTCAGTGTAATTCTAGAAAATTCCAATTGGTTTTGGGTATGTGTGTGTTTGTTTGGTTATGCATTTGGTTTTGTATGTGAAGATTTATCTGTTTTCTAAACTTCAGGCTCATATTCTGCTCAGAACTCTCCTCCCCATGGTACAGGTAAACCCAAGGTGAGGAGACTCCTTCCCACTCTGCTTCGCTTATTCAGAGGCATATGCTCCAGGAGGAAGTGAGGAAGCGGGCAGAGGAGAGCAGTAGGAATTGTGAGAGGAAGAGGGAAAGAGATGCACAGTGAAAGAGTACTCCTGTGACTCACTGCCAGGTGCACTGGCCGTTATAACATGAACAACCAATTATCAAGGATGTCCAGGGATTTCCGTCTCCCTAAATACCCATCACTTCTTTGTGGCAAAAGCTTCCCAAGCCATTTCTTCTGACTATTTGATGTATACTGTTGTGGAAGTTTATTTTTAGTTATGTATGCAATAATTGTTTCGTGCACTGTTGGAAAAAGGGCTGCCAAAGCCTCGGCATTTTGTACTGTCTGCAGGTGTTGGATTTATATGGGGATGTTTGATTGCTCATGGTCTGCATGCGCTATCAGTAGAACACCTGAGGAGTTCTGTATCAATTAAAAACACCTGAGTTGGGATGCTCGGGTTTCTAGTGTCCAATATGGTGCTTGCCATGATAGTGGTTCCATCTACTGCGGTCTGATAGAGTTTGCACCTGTCGTCCTTGGTGAGTCTACACAGTAGGTGACAACTACAGTATGTAGTATGTTATTATAATTCATAATCATGTTCTTGTTCAATAGCACACCCGAACTTTGCTTCTGCATTATTGCAATTGGTCAAACCTTCCCCAAACCTTCCTCCTCCTCCGGTCTTCTCAGCTTCTCGTAGCCACCAGTCTAATTTCAACTTCCAGGAGGCCAACCTTTTAAAGATTCCACACATGAGTGAGATCATGGAGTGCTTGTGTTTGTGGGCCTGGTTTATTTCCCTTAACATAATGGTCACCAGTTCCGTGTGTGCTGTCACAAATGACAGTATCTCAGTTCAGCCATTGCATGTTGAGTTGTTTGCCTTTCCTGGCTATGCAATGTGCATGAGATGGAGATGTCTGCTCAACACATCAATTGCAGTATTGATGTGTATTTAGTAAGGTTGCTGGGTAGTGTGTTGCTTCAGTTTGGCATTGTCCCAGGGACCCCCATTGTGTTTTCCACAATGGCTGTATGAACTTACAGTCTCACTGTGCAAGAGACCCTTGGATTTTTCTCTGTGATTACTCTCACCAGTTAGTTGTGGACTTTCCAATGCTTTCTACTCGTTGTGCATTAATGTCTCTTGCAGTTTGATAAACTCTGTTTGCATCATTTCCTGCAGGATGTGTCTACTGGAGATCTGTTCTCTCGGCTTTTGTTTGTCTGGGGATGGTTTTATCCCTCTTTCTTCCTGAAAGGATAACTTTTCTTGGATACAGTATGTTTGATTGGCAGGTTTTCTCCTTCAGTGTTAAAGAATCTCACACTGCTGTCTCGGCCTGTAAGGTCTGCGCTGAGAAGTCAGCATCTGGTGCATCAGGACGCTCTGTTGCTATGTCCTTCCTCTCGCTCCCTGGAGAATGTGCTCCATTGTTAGGGCCTGGCGATAAGTGGGGGGGAACTTGAACTCAATCTATCTGATGATTTTTAAACCTCCCTTCACCTAATATTTGTATCCTTCTCTACTCTTGTTTTTTTCTGGTTTTTTTTTTTTCCTTTAAAAAAAAATCTTTGTACTCTATTGTCATTCTCAAGTTCCCCCTTGAACCCTAAACCCAAATATTTGCTCTTTCAATACAGGCCCACAGTTCCCCGTAAGTTTTCGTTATTCCTCTTCATTCTTTTTGTGTTTGCCCCTCAGCTGTGTTTTGAAGCAGCCTTCCTTCCCACACTCTAATGTTTCTTTGAGGAGACCCAACTTGCTCTTGATACCCTCTATCACATTTTAAATTTGGCCTGTTCTGTTTTCAACTAGATTTGGGGTTGAGTTTTACAAATTGCTTTCGTATCTTTTTAAGGTTTCTTTGTAATAGAACTGAATTGCTTCTGTATTTTCTTTAATCTAATTGAGTTTTCTTAAAGCGGTTTTTTAAAAAAACTCTCCATTAAACTCTGTCATCCATAGCAATGGCTGTCTGGTTAGTTCCTGGCATCTCATATTGACCGTAATAAGGTAACACAATTTCCTGAAAGTTTTGATGCCTGTTGGTGTGTGACGTTGCATAGATATTGGGGGTGTACAGATTCACTTCATCTTCCTGACCTGGCTTTGCACCTGTCATTCCAAAACCTGTAAGCAGGCAGCTTTATGCTTCTGAGCCATTAGTCACTTTCCTTCTTAGTGCTGGCTGGCGTCTGGGTCCGGGTTGTTCAGGAGTCTGCTTCTGGTATGTGGTCACTGTCTGAGTACCAGAGAATGATCCAAAGTTGGATGTGTGTCAAGTGTGTGTTGTTCTGATGAACTAGTGGGACTGGCAGTCTATGCCCACAAGATTCATCCTCGGGTACAAGGTCTCAAGCCTCATTCTTGTCATCAGGCTGTCATCAGGAAGTATAGACTGGCTCCTCATAGAAGGACCACGGATGAACCACCCTTAGGCTTCCATGTCACATCCACAGCCAACCATACTATCAAACTTGTCACACTTGGTCCACAGAGCATCGAAGCCCTAGTCTAGGACTAATGCCTGAAGTGCTGTACACTGCTCACTGCTAAGGTAGACTCATGAGTGACTCAGACTGCTGCGAGCAGCTCTGAGAAGAGATGTCTGGTGACGGAAAGGGCTGCAGGTCTTCCCCAGCACCGGGCCTGTTGGAGAGGATCCATGCACTGGCTGTCCTCGAGATAAAGGCTACTTGATCTATTAAGTACAGACGGGATATATCAACTGGCTCATTGTGAATAGGTGAAGACCTCAACCCAGCTCTGACTGCTGGTGGACTTTATCCTGATCACATTCTTTAGGGCTGAGCAACTTTGAGAATTGGCTGCATCTTGAAAATGGTGGCTTTTGGCACATGTCTCTAATGTGTGTGTCTCTTTGCTATGTACCATGAACAAGGATGCTGGTAGTCCTGGCATGAAGCGCAAAAAAATCCCTTATTGAAACTGCGCTATTGTTCTTGTCTCTTCTATAGGCAAGACTACAGTGGCTCCTAGAATAGGTCAACATGGCGGCACCTTGAAATATAAGAGATGTAAGCAGGAATGACCTTTTTTAAAGCACCAGAGATGTAATGAAATGGCATAGTTTAGTATTTTAAATTCTCTAAGATGTATTCAGAGGACAAGGAGTATCTGTGGTTGCTTTCAATAGAGCTATGGTTTGACATAGTACAAAATATTATAGTCTAATCCAGTGATTTGTGGGCTTAGGTTACAATTGTACAGTCTTTCCGGACTTGTTCTGTGAAACACATTTTACTCCCTGAGAAAGGTGAGTATAATGAGAGCTGGAAAGGAGGACACTTGAATGTGTTTGATTGACACTAGTTACTCAATACCTCAAACTCTGCTGACTCTCACTAGAAGACTTGGCAAAAGACTTTGACAAAAGCCAAAAGAAAGTATGGGTAGCAATGTATTGTTATCATGCTTGCTGGGGAGGAAAGAAACTCTCAGATATGGTTGAATGTGCTGATGTGAATGCAGTTATCAGAGACTCTGCTTTCAGTGTGCCAGTCAGAGGCATGAGTGGTTCTGTTGGCCAAAGAACCTCTATGGCTTGTTTCTATGAGATGAAATAGTTGGAAAAAGTTTGATATGACGTAAGGAAATTAGACATTGACTTATAGATACTTATGCAAAATATGCTTGTACCTTTCAGAATTGCACAGTGCTGCTCCACTCAAGTGCAGCCTTTAGAACAGGAGAAAGGCCCCCTCCCAATGTGCACAGTTGAGTTTATTAGTGTTTCTTGTTTGGAAGAGAGATGGTCAAAAGTGTGGCCCTGCATTGATCAGGGTAGTAGCAAACTGCTTTGCAGAAACAAGATTGAAAGGATTGATACCAAGGACGTGTAAGGAAGATGTATATAAGGGTTCACAGAACAGACTATGATGTGAGTGTACTTACAGTCTAAATGAATGTTTAGTAAAATGCACAATTGCAAAAGCACATGCATAATTATCTGGTTGACTGGTTGACGAGTTGACACATTTTTTGAATGTCAACTATCATATTCCAGTGTATGCACAGTGAGCTATGAAATAGAGTAGTCATGCAATATATAATCCAGCCTAGAGAACTTTTGAGAGTCAAGGAACTCATAATCCATGCCAGAAAAGCATAAACCAAACTCTTCTTATCAAGCGTAGGTGTGGTCACTCCAGACAAAGGACAAAGAAGTCACAGTGGCTGAGATGGAGACTATGTAATGGCTTGCAGTTACAGATTCCACTCTCCATCTCTGCTGATGACACCAGCTACCAACAGCAGATGTTAGCATACTGTTTCTGAGAGATCACCACACCTGCAGGAGCCAGGCAGCCACACAGAGGGACGTGAAGACACTGGCTCTCTTTCAGCATGGAGGGGAGCAGTGATTTGTCTGCACCAAATAGATTTTTCTTTTTGCATGCCAAGCATCTTGGAGCACCGTCATTCACTGACTTACAGACTGACGTATTCCTTTTGACTTTTCACTCCTTCCACACAACATTGCTTCTCCTAAGGAACTCACATTACAAGGGAAATGAGGCAATTGGCTGACACTCATGAGATTTATAGGTCCTACTACGAGCATTGACCTTATCAAAAACAGAATGGCTCGTATAAGTAGAAACACTCATCCGTTTGCTATGCTGAGGGAAGATGACAGTTTGTGGGTGTGGGTGTGTTATAAGGGATATGTTCTTTATTAGCTCCAAATATGTGGCTTCAAATATGGCACAGACAGGGAGAGTCTGGGAGTTGAGGCATAAGAACAGGATTAGCACATTTACTAATTCATCCAGTAAGTTACTCCAAACAAGCTTGCTCCTACATTCTTGGCCTTTGTTGTTGAAATGCTTCACCGAGGGGCTTACTGGATTAAGCGCAGTTACTGTCAGGGAGAAACACATCTGTGTAGGGACATGTCAGTGATTCTTACACTGAAAAGTCTGGATTGGCTATCTTATCCCTTTACCTTTCTGCAAGGACAGATAGCTCCTACTTCACCTGCTCTCTTGTAGCTGCATTGGCTCCCATCTTCCTCCCCCTACCTCCCTTTCCTTCCCTTCCCCCCCCTTCCCCTTCATTTCCCCTCTTCCCTCCTCCTCTCTCCTCTGTTCTCTTCCTCCTTCCCTCTTTCTTCCTCCTCCTCCTCCCTGCTCTCTCCGCCTTGGCCTTCCTCTTTCCTTTCTCCCCATTCTCACCCTCCTCTTTCCATTACTCATACTAAAATAACTCTTCCCTTGGGCTGTTGAGTTGGCACAACCCTTTCCTGGAATGTTCTCTCTAAATATCTTCAGAGCAGCACCTCACGACCTAGTCATATCACCTTGGCATGTCATGAAGAGACACAAACATTAAGCACTTTCTTTAAAACGGGATTGCCTTTTGTTTTGGTACTCCATGTTCCCTCCCTCCCTTCTGTGGTTTCTGTTTCTAAGTCACTGCAGGCATGCCTCAGAGATATATCTCAGGCTCTGCTCTAGATCACTGCACGCAAAAAATTATAAGACATCAGGTCATGAAATCCAAGAGGCTTTTATTGGCATATGTTAATCATACACAATGAGTTTCACGGTAAGATCTTCATACACGTGTATAATGTGCTTTGACCGTGTTTCTCACTATCCCCTAATGTGACCCTCCCGTTTCTGTTGGCTCCTTTCCTCTTCTCAACAAGTCCCACTTACATTTCCGTGTGTGTCTTTGAGAGGATCATGATGTTTTTAGTTTCCTACTGTGAGTGAAAGTTGTGCTCACCTCTGTTGTCTGTTGGTGAGGTAGCACTCGGTCTGAAGAACAGAAGAGCAAAGTATAGCTTAAGAAAATTACTAGCTGGGTAGTGGTGGCACACGCCTTTAATCCCAGCACTCGGGAGGCAGAGGCAGGTGGATCTCTGAGTTTGAGGCCAGCCTGGTCTGTGGAGTGAGTTCAGGACAGCCAGAGGCCAGAGTTACAACAAAGAAACCCTGTCTCTAACCTTGCCCCGCACCAAAAAAAAAAAAAAAAAAAAAAAAAGGAAATTGTTGCAATCCTATCACTTCTTCAGGCTCTAGGTCTCTTTCTGTCACATCTGCTACCTCCCATTCAAGTCTGGAACCGATTTTAAAGTCCACCCATCCAGGTTGGAAACATTTCTCTGAAGCACCTGATAATGTTCATATTTTGATCTCTTCCTGTGAGTCACAAATGCTTTTTAATGACACCTAGACTGGTTACTCTTTTCCAGGTTTCTGATTTCCTTGGCCCTGGCCTATCACAGGAACCACCATCTCTGGTAGCTCTGTGTGTGTGCATGCGTGTATGTGTGTGTTCACAAGTGCATGAGTGCATGTGTGTGCATATGCATATGGAGGCCCAATGTTAGCTTTTCATGTCATTCTTTAAAGACTAGATTTTTGAGGTGCTGCATCTCCCACTGGTGTAGCCAGTTTGAATCTTGAAACATGCAAAGATAAAATAAACACAGCCAAGACATGGAAGGCTAGAGAAAGATTTGTTACCTGCAGCAGGCTAGGTGAGCATGGGACTCACTTCCAGCATGGTGCTCTTCCTGAGCAAAACAAGCATGGAGATTTTATTCAGGACACCCACCAGTGTTCATACAGTCTGGGGCCAATTTCTTCCTAAGCCTGCTCACTTCGGGAGTACATTCCTGAGATTGCTGCCTGCACCATAAAATTTCATCTGAAAACAAAGGAAAAGACGATCTGAAGGGGCAGTTAGTACAGGAGTCTGTCCCTGAGGGCCTCACTTTGCTTAGTCACTAACACTGGCTGGCCAGTGAGCTGGGGGAATGTTCCCGGCTCTGCCTCCCAGCACTGGAATTAAAGTGTTTGCCACTCTTGACTGGCCTTTTCATGTGGGTTCTGGGGGCTGGACTCAGCTCTATGCTTGCATGGTGAGCACTTTATTAACTGAGGTCCCTGTGGCAGCTAGAGCCTTTACCAAATGTCCTAAAAATAATGTCTTATCTGTCAAAATCGTCCCTTTGTCCCTGGGTTGCAGGAAGGTGTTGGGTTGGCAGGGACCAGCACATTGATGCTATTGTACATCTCTTGGACGAACAGATGCATTGTCTAGGAAGTAACATTTTGAAAAGAATCTTTTTGTTTTTCCTTCCAAGCGGTTATTCTTCAAAGTGGGCTTAAATATGAAGTAATCCATGCTGTAAAAACGCCACCACCCGGGCTCTGCTGTTCCACTTAGAGCACACAGTCTGAGAAGATTTAGTATAATCCTCAAGGTGCCTAGGGTTTCTGGAATGGTAAATAAGTACCAGGTTCCTCAGCTTCTCACAAAAGGAGTCAGTCTGCTCTTTGTAGCTTAAATCTTGGCACTGGAGTTTTCTTTGTAGCTGTGAAAGTCTTAGATGAAAAAAGAAAATTTTTTTTTCTTATATTGAAAACTCAGCCATTTGGCGTGGCCGCCTTCATCGGTTCCTCTGCTAGAGCTTCTGGGTAACCGAGCAGCTTCTGCATCTCAGTGGCCTTGCACTTCCAGGTCCCAGTGTCTTTCCTTAAACATCAACCTCTGCAAACTTCCCCTCTCCCCCTGCAGCTTCCTCTCCGCTCTTGTCTTCGGCTTTAGAGAAGGCTGAGTCCGCAGGTCCCTTTCTTTCCAGACCATGGGGACCTTCTTGGGCGCTATAAAGCTGTTCATTTTCCTGTTCACGTGTCCACTGATTTCCCTCCAGAACTTGGCCATTGCATTCACAGAATTGTTAACTGTTTGCCACAGGGATCGATCGTGGCTCTCAGCACACCCTGTCTTTCAGCAGACCTTCCTCACAGTCCTAGCTTCTGACTTAAAGTGAGAGACGCTGACTTCATTTCCCTTAAACAGTTAGAAACCATTGTGAGATTAGTGATTGCCGTTCTGAGGGGCGGGGCAGCAGCCAGATTGATTGTCGCCGTTTTACATGGTGTTGAGAAACGCTGCTCAACCCATCAGGATGGTAACTCCAGAGATCAATGATCTCAGATCACCACAGCAGAGGTAATAATACAGGCTTGAAATATTGTAAGAACTCCTAGAATGTGGCACAGGGACAATAAGCGAATGCACGCTACTGGAAAAATGACAGGGGCAGAGTCGCTTGGCGCAGGGTCACCGCAAACCTTTCATTTTCAACATCTTCAATGACATGAGAGAATGTGATGAGCACACGGCTTACCAGTCATTATCTTTGTTATTAATCTTGTGCTCCTCGCTGCCCACAGAGGCCAGGATCTTTGTATTGTTCACAGCTGTTACCACGCCCCGAGCACTGGCTGACACGGAGCTGGACCTTTGAGAGATAGCTGTTGAATAGTCAGGACTGACCCTGGGATTATTGCTAGTCCTAAAGATACTTCTGAGTTTATTTTGTAAAATATCTGAAATTCAATTTTAGGTAAGTGGTTCCCAGGGATCCATATTTAATCCCAGAAATATTCTGGGTCTTAAAAGTTCCCTGTTCTTGAAAGAATCAGAGTTTTGGAGTCTCTCAGTTCTGTGCTGTCAGCTCGCCTTACTTCTCTGAGTGCCAAAGATTTAATGAGGTCCTTACTAGTTTTTTGTTGTCTACGGATTTAACATGAGGAAGGTAATTCCTCCAGAAGCTTACGAAGAGGCTAGAGCTTAATTCTATTAAGGATATGTATGTTACATTTCCTGTAGAGTTCCTGACAGCAGGGAAGAGAAATCTTTTTCCATTTGCCAAAATGAAAGCTTGGGGCTCCAGATACACCAGTCACTTGGTCTGGACCTGTCAATCAAGTCATCAGTCCTCATTTGGGCCACCCAGACCGGTGATGGTTATGAAGAAAAAATGTATATAAAAGTTATAAAAAGTGTTTCCATAACCAAAAATTATGAGAGGCAGAAAGGAAAGGAAGTCATAAGAAATTTTAAACTTCTTATAGCATCTTTTAAAGCACCCGGCTATTGTATTTAAGGCCTCAGCTAACCATTGGCAACCTGGCAGAGTTTGAAGGGTCCAGTGTTCCTTTAGCTCTCTATGTCTACAGGTTTAATGCACCATGCAAATGCTCAACAAATGTTGTCGTGGAATGACCGCTTTATATGAGGGATTTATGATAGTGATTAGAAGATTAAAGATCTTATTTGTTTTACGACAAATATCTTTTTCCAGCAAGTAAGATGGCTCAGTGGGTAAAGGTACCTACCCCAAAGCCCGATGAGACCTGAGTTTGATCCCTGGGATCCATATAGTGGAAGGAGAGAACCAACTCCCACAGCCTGTGTACTCCGATCTCTAAGTGTGCATTGTTCTGGCCAGTTGTATGTCAACTTGACACACGCTGGCGTTCTCAAAGAGCAGGGAGCCTCGCTCGAGAAAACGTCTCCATGGGATGTGACTTTAGGCAAGCGTGTAGGGCATTTTCTTAATTAGTGATTGATGTGGGAGGAGCCAGCCCATTGTAAGTGGCCACATCTATGCTGGTGGTCTTGGATTCTATAACAGAGAAGGCTGAGCAAGCCAGTACTGCTCCTCCATGGCCTCTACATTAGATCCTTCCTCCTTGTCCCTACCCTGCTTGAGTTCCTGTTCTGACTCCTTCCAACGATAAACAGTGATGTGGAATTGTAAGCCCAATAAACCCTTCCCTCCCCAATTTGCTTTTGGTCATTGGGTTTCATCACAGCAATAATAATCCTGAGACACACATGGTGGCATACATGTGCTCCTCCTCCAAACAAATAAAATATAATAAAAATATATTTCTTAAAGAATGGTAGGTTTTAAAATGTTAATTTTAACTTAATAAAATTGATAAAGTGTCTCATTCTCCTCCTCCCCAATCTCACTCTCTGTCCCTCTTTCTATGCCAGTTATGGGTGGGAGAAGGGACGAAGAATAAATGTGTGTAGGGGTGTAGGCGTTGTGGGTACCACTTCAGACATGTTATCTAATCTGATTGTCACACCTACTTTGAGGAGCTCTCATCCCTATTTTAAAACATAGAGATTAAACAAGCAATGAAGATCAGACAGACGCAAGGGAGAAGAGGGCAGGATAGAAATCAGTCTCTCTGGGAGCTTTATCCAAGTCAGTCTTCACTGTGCCTGTCTCCCCATGAGTAATCTTCCAGGCATGTCAGGATCACTTTCTTGTAGTTTAAGTCCATATGCAAATGCATACGGACCAGAAGTTTGTATTTGAATCAGAGCCATTTGAATCAGAGCTAATTTGGCTAAGTAAGGTTAACCTCAGGAACTTAGAATGGCTTCAGTACATCTAATTCAAAACCCGAATCGCCTCAAAATCCAAATCTTTTATTTTGGATTTTTGAATTTCAGATTTAAGATGTGCAGCCAGCCAGTAAGGTTGATACAAATATTATACATTCCACAAAACTTTGAAATATAAAGCATGCATATTCCTAAGCATTTCAGATGGAAGATACTCAGTTTATCAACAGTACCTGAATTGTTTTTTCCCAGGTTTTTTTTTTTTTTTTTTTTTTTGGTTTATTTATTGTTGCTGCTCAGTGATTATAATATTTAGAGAACAGCAATCAGTTATTCTAAAAGTAGAATATAACACATTTCAGGTATCAAGTCTAAAATAGTCAAATTGAGATAAACTGAGTTTGAAGCAAACAATTATTTTTAATTTGTGACAGAAAAATTTCACTTTTATTAGCAGTAATTCTTTTTTTTTTTTTTTCTCCAAACAAGAAAAGAACATTTTCTTCCAGAAGGTGGCGCTCAAAGAACACTATTGTGGGTTTTAGATTTAGACTCGGGAGAGGACTAGTCCGCCCTGCATGACTTGCACATTTAAAAGTTTGTGGTCTGAGTTTGTCAGTGTGTGTGCTGGGGGTGGGGGGAGGTCAGTGTGTGTGCTGGGGGTCGGGGGGAAGGGGAGAGAGAGAGAGATGTCTATTTGAAGCACACAGACGTCTAAGAATTATAATAAATGCCTTTGAAAATTAAAGATCACTAATCTCTCATTGCACGTGTTCCATGCTTTTATTGACAACATGGATATTAATGGTTACTATTTTTTCCTTTACTAAGTTATTGTATTTCTAAGTTACTTCATCATAGTTCAAAGCAAAGCAAAATTATTTTATTTTATATATATATATAAATATTCTGTATATTTATATATTTATATACATTTATAATTTATATAAGTTTATATAAATATAAAATATATATTATGTATATAATAATTACAATATGTAATTATTAAAACCCTGGGTGGAGGTATGAGATAGGCTGTAATCCTGGCACATGGGAGGCAGAAGTGAGAGAGAGACCCATGAGGAGCTCAAGGACGGCTGTACAGCAGGTTTGGGGCCAGAAACAAGCAAAAGAAGAAGAAAAAACCCAAAGCTCAGTAACAAAAAGCATGCATTTGAGAGTCCTGGAAGAGAATGAAGTGTTTTTGTTTGTCGTTGTTGTTGTTGGTACTGGGAATTGAACTCAGGGCCCCACACAAAGTAGATGACTGACTTAGCCCCTAACCCCACCTCCAGTCTAAGAATAAAACTCAAACACGAAACAATTCGCAGCTGATGTTTTTGGTTTACCTTTCAGTCAAGGTTGAGTACAATTTTAAAAAGTACGTAATTATTTAAACTTAAAATTCAGTGTTTACTTTTAAAATATCATCCTCTTGCTTTAATTTCATGCAACTTTCCTGGCGTGTCCTATTATATTAAAGCTTCCTGCTGTGTTCTCAAGAGCTTTGTAGCTTAATCTGATTGAGATTTCTATTATATTTAGCACCTCCACCCCCTCCAAAATATTTTGTTTATTTTGGAAAGAACTCTAACTTTGCTCCTGGTGAACAGCAAGCTTGGAATTGTAAGACTGAGAAGAAACTCGGATAATGTCAGTCACATGTTAGGGAAAAAAAGGAGGAGGGCCTGGCAAGATGATAATCTCAGCTCAGCTCAGGAGAGTGCTTGCTGCAAGAGCATAGAGACCTGGAATCTGTCCTTAGTTTGCAATTAAGAAGTTGGATGTTGTGGTGCACACTGTGACCCACAACAATTGAAGGGGAGAAAAAGATGGGTAGAAACCTGGGGTTTGTGGCCAGCCTAACGAAAATCACAGTGGGCAGCTCCTGATGATGAAACTGGAGTTTGGCCTCTATGCTCCTTACACAGGCACACTTGTGTATACACCACACACACACAGCACACACACACACAAACACACACACAGCGCATACACACATGTACACAACACACACAGCACATACACACACAAAGAAAAAGAGAAGAGTTTTATTTAAAACTCAAGATCATATTTTTATATATAAGAGTTTTATAAACCCAGTGGTTGGAGTACAGCTATTTTGAAAGTCAATAAACTATTTCAGATTAGCTTTTGGTTATAATTCTTGAGACCAGCAGCCAAACGGAGAACTCTTTTTAAAATGCTGGATTGAGTTTGAGTCACTTTAAAGCAAACAGCCTGCAGCGACACTTGCGTGTACTCAGACTTCAGAATCCCACGGCTTTGAAGCAGATGAGTCTTGTGTGTAGAACATTCAGGGAGAGCACACTTTGCTTAAGCCCCTCTGCAAGCAGATGTACAATGTAGACAGACGCAGGGTGGATGACTACAAAATCTTTCCAGAAAACTTCCCCACACTCAAGCCCTCACTATTTTCTAATCTATAATTATTTTTTAAAAAAACAGGACTGGTGTTGGTTCACTGTTGTTAATAACAATATTCAAAATAAAAATTATGCTGGCTTGCAGTCTGTAATACTTTCCATCAAGAATACAGGTCAAAGGTGTATCTCATGCTTTTCTCTTCACTCCCAGCCTTCTTAGGAGTTCAGATAGCACATTCTCTCTCTCTAACCTCGACCCATCCCTTCTCTCTCTTCCTACATTTGTACGTATAGTGGGAAGTTGGGAGCACCACGGCTTGAGTATGGAGTCAACATGACTTTTACATGAAAGAACTTGGCAGGCATAGACTATTTAAGACTTTTTTTTCCCAGTGATACGTACCTTCAAACGTTCCCCTAATCTTTGTGCTATTAGAATGTACAACCTCAAATATAGTGTAAATAGAAAGAAACTCAACAACCAGTATTTTGAATTGCATGCTGCACCAGGTAGTTTTTTCTGAACTTGACACAAACTAGATTCTCCAGGGGAAAAGAGAACTTTCACTGAGGAATTTCCTCCATCAGACGGGTTGATGGGCATGATTGTGGGGTGTTTTCTTGAGTAATGATTGATGTAGGAGGGCCCAGCCCACTGTGGGCAGTGCTTCCCTGGTCGCATGGTCCTGAGCTGTGAAGAAAGCAGGCTAAACAAGCCATGAGGAGTAAGCCAGTAGGCAGCACTCCTCCAAGGTCCCAGCTTCAGTTCCTGCATCCAGGTTTCAGCTTGAGTCCTTTCTTTGGCTTCCCTTGGTGATGCACTGTGACCTGGAAGAGTAAGATGAATGAAGCCCTTTCCTCCCTGAGTTGTTTTTGATGAACAGGAATCAATGTGAGCTGGACTGAGACAAGTGCTGTTGACCTTTTGTTTTTAGAATAAGCATGTTCTGACTGTTGTGACTATCGAGAAGATGCTGGAGAGGATGAAAAAGTCCAATGAACTCCTGGAGCTCATTCTTAAAGGGCTGAATGAGTACTTGGAAAAGAAGCGCCTCTTCTTCCCCAGGTTCTTCTTCCTGTCTAACGACGAGCTTCTTGAGATACTGTCTGAGACTAAAGATCCCACCAGGCAAGTAGCATCCATGCCAAGATGCTCGACTACATTTATTTGCTCAAATTCAATATTTTGCAATAAGACAGAACTCATGGTCAACTGTGTTTATATAAACTTTTTACAAGAATATTCTAAACATTATTGGCAATTATAGGCTGTGATCAGCTATCGAAAATGTAATGTCTCTGAGTCCGTATTCCCGAATGCGATGGAATCTTGAGTGGAGTTCTTATTTCATCACCTGTCTTCTTAAGATTTTTCAGGACACATCGCTCTTCCACATCACACTGGTCTTTTCATCCACATTCAAATCACATCACTAAAAGCCAAGTCTTGTGGTGCCTTATGGCCTGCTGTGATCTCAAATATAACATGAATAGGAATGAAGCTAATACCTAGCATTTTTAGCTGGCTGGTGTTTATTTTGATTTTTTTTTCTTTTTTTATAACAAGCACATTCTGACAGAGTAGCTCTTGCGAGAATGCTGGAGAGGCTCTTTCTCCCTCTGCTGTGCTCTGCCAGCTTCCTCGAAGTTCTGCAAAGGGGCAGCCTCTTCCTTCACACTGTTCTCTCGGCTCAGGATACTCCTTATACAGATGTCCACACGATTTCTTCATCTGTCTCCCAGGGGTCTTTACTGACAACGGCGCCAACACCTACTGCTCAGGGAGGCCTTTCACACGATTCCGTTTAGAGAGTTTATTCACTGTGCTACTTTTAGCATCTTTCTTTGAAAATGAAAACAAAGATGTACCTCCGACACCCAGCATTCTCTGGCCAGAGGAATGTCTCTGTCCTGCTTTCCTTGGTGTACTTGTCACAGACACGGTCAATAACAGACTTGCTGCTTGTCCTCCTGTGGCAGAGTGCAAGCCACACAGCAGCAAAGGTTTTCACTATTTTTTTTTTTTTAATTGTACATTCCTCCGTCCTTGGAAAAGAATCTGATCTAAAGCAGGCAGTGAATAAACGTTTTTATCAGATTCCTTTTATATCTTGTACCTACACAGAAAGAGTCACAAGGCCAAGACAAACAGGATAGACTTAGGCTCACATTTCCATCTGCGTTTCATCCACTACTTCTTTTGCCCATTTAAAGATGAATCCAGTTGAAATTGTACCCAAGTGTGGTGTTAGTCACAGTCTGTGTAATAGTGGCTAGGGAGGGGGTGGGCATGCCAGACCTGCTGAACCACTTACGCTGAGAAGTACTTAGATGCTAAGCCTAGCCCGTAAGTTTCAAAACTGCCCAAGAGTCGGTCCACTTGAAATGACTATGCCAACACTGGCTTATAGCACCTGAGCACACTTTAGAGTGCTGTAGCTGCAGCTGGCTTGTTCATTGTGCTGCTTTTAGCATCTTTCACCTCACTGCACTGAAAACAAAGATGTACCTACTACTTTGTACACATGAATTTTAAACAAAGATTAGTGTGCAAAAAATCCTGACTTGCTAGGAATTATATTAATCTGATCAATTGTTCAATTTTTTTTTTTTTTGACAGAGTACAACCTCATCTGAAGAAATGCTTTGAAGGGATTGCGAAGGTCGAATTTACAGAAACTTTAGACATCACACATATGAAGAGTAGTGAAGGGGAAGTTGTGGAGCTCGTGGACACCATCTCCACAGCCAAAGCCAGGGGCCAAGTGGAGAAGTGGCTGGTCGAGCTAGAGAGAGTTATGATTAAGTCCATTCACAAGGTAATTGGTTTCATTTATTATTTTAGAAAAAAAAGAATGACGGGGGGGCTGGAGAGATGGCTCCGTGGTTAAGAATACTAGCTGCTCTTCCAGAGGACCTGGGTTCAGTTCTCAGCACCCACATGGCAGCTCACAAATGTCTGTAGCTCCTGTTACAAGAGATTCGACACCCTCGCACAGACATACATACGGGAAAGACATCAATGTGCATGAAATAAAATAAATATATTTTAAAATGTTTTTAAATTAATGTCGCTACAGATATGACATTGATAAGTGGGCTTGTTTAAGTAGGAACTGTGGTCTAAATTACGATTCAAAGTCTAATTGATAACATATTAGTTACTTGTTACGGTGACAAAATATGTGACAAAAGCAGTTTAAAGAAAGAAGGGTTACTGGGCAGTGGTGGCACACGCCTTTAATCCTAGAACTTTGGGAGGCAGAGGCAAGTGGGTCTCTGTGAGTTCGAGGCTAGCCTGGTCTACAGAGTGAATTCCAGGACAGCCAGAGTTGCAACAGAGAAACCCTGTCTGTCTCTCCCTCCCTCTCTCTCTCTCTCTCTCTCTCTCTCTCTCTCTCTCTCACACACACACACACACACACACACACACGCAGAGTAGGAGGAGGAAAAAGAAGGGTTTATTTATTTTGGTGTTATTTGGGGCTCACAGTTTGAAAGGATACAGTCTGTCACAGCATGGACGACAAAACGAGATGAATGCTGGTACTCAGCTCACTTTTCCATTTTTATTTATGATTTACGAATGATAACCTAGCCTTTGGGACAAGGCTGCCCACATTCAGGCTGGGTCTTCCCTCCTTAGTCACATCTCTCTGGAAACACAGACATGAGCAGAAATTATTCTAAATCAAATCACATTAACCACTGCAAATAACTTAGAGAAAATGGGTAAGCCTGAGGTTATTTTGTAAGGATTCATTTACCATGGAACAAAATGTTGTCTATACCAAACAAAGGCTTGGGATGTAGTAACATGGCCTGATTTCATGGAGCCACATGCTGGTGCTTCCATCATGACGACACACATTGTTGTCTAAGTGATTTGTTTTAGTCCCCCCTTGGCAGCATCTTTGTGTAGTTCATGTACTTGGTGCCTGTGAATCTGATCACCTGGTGACCCCTGATTAGCAGCACTGGGTCACATGGTTTGTTGGGTGACATGATATGCAGAGATAGCTTGGTATCATAGGCATGTCTACTACTACTCACCTTTCCTTTTTAATTCCAATTGGCAGGGTGTTTTAGAGAAAATAACGTGGTTGTCACTTCATCATTAAAATGTGGTGGCAAGAAATTGTGTAGGAAATGGGTGTTTTTCCAAAATGCTGATGTGCAAATTTTATTAGTAAGATATATAAGCAAATGCAATATCAATAATACAAATAGGAAATATATATCATTTATCTCTGCATGCTGCTTGGGAGAGTATTATATGCACTGTATATTGTGTATATGATTTAAGTGAGTATAGTAGATGCTACATTGAATACTACAGAAACTTTACATAGCTGTGTTTGTCCACATCAAGCTATGCAGAATTCCCCTCTATGATTTTAATCTCTTTTTCTTCATCTCCCAACAGTGTCCTTCTAGAACGCATGTACTCCATCTTAAAATTTCTCTGCTGTGCTTTTCTAACCTTTTCCTTCTTCCATTATTTTGTTTTTAACTTTTTGGGGATTATAATATAATATTCCTTTTCCCTTTCTTCTCTCCGACCTCTTCCGTTTACTCCCTACACACCTTACTCTCTTCTAAATTCAATACCTTTTATTCCTTAATTTTTTCTAACGTTGCATTTTCTTTAATTGTTGTTGTAATTGTGTGTGTGTGTGTGTGTGTGTGTGTGTGTTCCTAAATAAACAAATACGATCTACTCAGTATGTATGATGTTACTTGTATGTATTTTTCCAAGGCTGCTCATTTGGCATTGGATAACCAATTGATATGCTGTCCCATAGAGAATGCTATTGTTCTCAGCATTGTTGCCTCTAGTTCTTTGTATAGAGTTGAGGCTGTGGGCTTTTCTCCCTTATGCATTAGCATCTCTATTGATGTCATTCTTGTTCAGGTTATGTTTAGGCAGCCATGTTGGTTAGACTTCATGTCTAGGAGACACAATCTCACAGAAAACTTTCTACTGGCCCTCACATTCTTTCTGCCACGTGTAGTAAGACACTTTGAAGGAATATTGTGATCTTGGTTTCTCTAAAAACACAGAATGGTTTTTGGAATACATTTTTTGTACCCATCTCAAGGGTGGTGGATGAGAGTGAGTTTGATTTAGACTGTCTGTTATCAGTGACTGTGATATGTTTATGTGCCACTACAAAAACCATAATTTTGCCATGTGCAGCTTATCCTTGTGATTACATGCAGCTTAGACTTATGGAAACCTTACTCAGAGTATATATTGGTTGAGGCCCAGAGAGCCAAAGAGGGAATTAGGTTTGGGGATATTGCGTTGAGGCGTTAGTCCAGCTCACCATCAGCTCCTGCTCTCCCAGATTCAGTCCACCAACAAGGGCAGTAAACATTTCGTTCTTCCTATCTTTCTTTTTTCTTTTCTGAGCTAGAGGCTAAGAAAGTATGATATCAATCTGTGACAGCTACTTCTTCTACAATAATCTCTGTGCCTTAAGTGTGGGAGTTATGTTGTAGATGTATTAGTAGGAACTGGCCTCTACACCTAAGTTCCCTTGTTGAGAGATAAGAACGACACTTTATACTTATCTGTGGGTATAAGTATAAATATTTAGTATGTAGTTAGGCATTATGCTGGTTTAGCAGAGTGACAGTTGTAGATTCTCCTCTAACATCTACTTCAGTAGCCCTAGGTAACTGCTTAGGTTTTCAGTACTAGGAATGGTTTCTCACATGTTGAGAGAGCCATAAGTCAAATTAGAGAGCTGTTAGTTACTGCCAATGTATGAGTGCCACTACTGAACCTTTGGGATATCTTGTCATACTGGTTGTCTATGTGATTCATAGGCCTCATAGCTGGGTAGTGCTGCTGGTTGCTTCCCTCCTTTGGAAGCTTAAATAGTACCTCATGGTACCAAAAGAGTTAGTCATGGGGAAGAGGCTTTCAGATTAGATTCGCCTTGAGTCCTTGGGGCCCTGTGTCATCTGAAGTGCCTGGTGTGCCATTGGTGTGCTTTTTGTTGTGCCATTCTCTAGCTTTTTGCTTTTATCTGTCCTGCGTGTGGTTTCTCTGGTTTGTTAAAAAATGTTATTACCATTGACAGTTACCTCTTGGCATTGTCTTTGTTCTATAAATATCCAGCTAAACCAAAAGTCTAGAAGGTTTTAAATGTTCTTATAGATTTCTCTGCAAACTCTGATTTTGACAGTCTCTTCTGAAATTTAAACACTGAAGTCGGTATCACTTCCCAGAGGATGTTACTATATTTTGCTTGGTATATATGACAGATAGAGAGTTTCTCATTGATATTGTAGAGAAAGATCTATCACCCCACTGAAAATGCGCAATGAAGAACCTGAGTTAGACTTTGTGTCTTTTTAATTTTCACCTTTTCATGAAAGAACTGTTCATCTGTCCTGTATGCCCCATCATCAAACCTATGTCCAGAGAAGATAGTGAGGTCTAGAACACAGGTAGCAGCTAGAGGTTGTGTGGTCTGGCTGTGTGTCCATACACATGAGATTATGTGGAGAGCTGATGTAATGGAACAAAAACCATGTGCCACAAATTTGATGGCTCTCATTTTGAAATCGCTTGCATTTATACTTTGCCTCAAAATTGTACAAATTTGCCCAACCCAAATGTATCTGTGATATCTTTGGCTAAAATTGGTCAAATATTAATTTCATAAACGTGGCTCATACACATTAATACTGTGTTGACAAAATACCTGCTCATATGAGATAACTTGTATGTAAGTATTCTAATCATAATCATGCTTTATATGAGTCCATCAGAACTGATAAGGATGTTGTAAAAAGTTAAGTTGTGTGAGTCAATTTAGTTTAATAGTTTAGCTCTTCAATGGGTATTTTATTCTAGAATGTTCATTTTTGTCATTTTTTTAAAAGCTAGCTCTTCAATGGGTATTTTATTCTAGAATGTTCATTTTTGTCATTTTTTTTAAATTAGGTCATTGGAGATGCAATTATTGCCTATACAAAAAATGAACGAATTAATTGGGTAAGAGAGTGGCCTGGACAGACTGTTCTCTGTGTATCTCAAAACTTTTGGACAGTGGAAGTCCAAACTGCTATACCACGGGGACAAATTGTAAGCATTTATTACCCATATTTTTCAGAATTTGGAAGATAGTTGTGATATAAAGAGCATACTTACCCTAATGTAAAAAATGAAGTTAGTCCATTCAAAAATATACTCTTTGCCTCAAGTCAAGTTACAGGTTTTAAAAATATAATATATAGAAAAATAAATACATAATTATTCAGGATTTATATCTGAAGCATTTGTTTATTCACATCATGTCAAAGTCAAGGAGCTGATTCTCAGTCTTGTTATGTACATTTTATGCTGTTAGAAATAGAATGGAACTAGGACCAAGAAAGTTACAAAGCCCAGAAACATCGGGAGGGTATAGAATAATAGAATTCTCTTTTGTACCCTTGAGTAAAACTACTCTGTATAGAAAAAAGCATCAGGTCACTTATTTTGACCATCTCTATTTTTGTGTACTGTTTTGAGTAAATTAATATTTTAAATTCTGCTTAATACCAAATATTCAAATGTATTTGAACATATGGGTTTAGCATTTCTATTTGGATGGCTGTTATTAATTTGAAAGACAAAATTATACATTACTTTCAGTAAAATTTCTCCATTCATCACAGACACTGTGAATGTCCATATCATCCCAGGCGTTGTGTTGGATTCCAGCTCAGCTAGGAAACACCTGGCATGAAACATTTTCCCTGTTTCCCACATAAATTCACTTTATTAGCTTTTGTTTGTCTTCAAGCTTTGGGGAATGTCAGAGAAAGCCTAAGAAAGCCTCTTTGGCCCATTTTAGTCCATGTACAATATTTGAAATTTGAGACACGCTCCAGTTAGAAATCACATTCAGTGTTTGAAACTTTAATTTAAAGAGCCATTTTATCATTTTCAACAATAATATTAATATAATATATACTATAATATTATATTAATATTATAATATAATAATATTAACAGGTCAGTCGACATTTCAGAGCTCTTTCTGCTCTTGTAAAGTTAAGTGGAGATATATATACATATTTTTTTTAATTTTTATTTATTTATTATTTTAACCCATCAAGTCTGGTTCATATTGGCTGCCTGCTTCTGATGGTAAGCCCTGTCCTGGAGTATGAACAATGTACCAGGTATCACACCATTGAGAAAACTCCCTCCTCCTCTCCCTCTCCAAGCAGCAATCAAATGCCAATAGCTTCTCAGCCAGAGGGTATGGGGAGTGTACTCTATGCCCCAGCTCCCCCTCTCCATGCTTAGATTTTGTCTGCCCTCCTCTTCTACATAGATCCCTGAGCCACGCGCGTGCGGGTGTGTGTGTGTGTGAGAGAGAGAGAGAGAGAGAGAGAGAGAGAGAGAGAGAGAGAGAGAGTGTGTGTGTGTGTGAGAGATAGACATCCCATTTAGTGTTGAACACTCTATAGAGTCTCTTATTCTCTGCATGTAGACCAGTTGTGAGTCTCTGTGTTAACTGCCACCTACTACAAGAAGCTTCTCTGATGAAAGTTGAGCAATGCACTGATCTATGTACCTAGAGCACATGTTCACCTTAGAATCTGTGTTTCCATCTCCATACTCAGTAAGTGCTGATTTTGAAATGAGACCATGGGAGATATTACAGGGTCTATAAAATAAATGAAAGAAATGTCACTCTCATAGAGCTCATATGGAAAGTATGTATGTGATTCTGAGTTAGTTTATTGGGATAGAAGGGTAGAAGGATCAAGGCATGACATAATTAATCAATCCCAGATTACACTGTTGTTGTTACCTTTAACTTCACTGGCTCAGTTTAAGAATGGCTGATAAGGAATAAAATGTAATGAAAACATTATCATATCATTTTTCCAGTTTAGTTAACTAGATTCTCATTGATTCATATAACATCATTCCAAAGAGCTTAGTTTTTAGTATTTTGGAGTCAAATTTCATTTCTAACATTATTATTCTATTGAAGGAAAATACATTATTCTTGTACAAAAGGATTTCTGTGGGCATACAGTTAATATGTGCACCAAATGTTAAATTTTGACTATATTGCGATAGAATGCGGAAACTGATGAGGAGACCAAGAAGCCAAATTGTACTGATGAGAGGACCAAGACGCACCTTATATGATGCTGGGGTCCAAACTGTCTTTACTAATTTAGCTACTAGAGAAAGTGAAGTTCACTAATTGGCTGCGAGAATTTAAACACTTACGTGGTTAAACATGAGTGGAACAGAAGTTAATTTTTCATTATTTAAGAAGCAAAATTACTAGCCAATCATTCATGTAAATAATAGAAATGAAATGGTGTTCAAGCCCCAAGCACTTGAATAAAGGCCTTTTGCAAACATAATAATTAAAGAGATAAAGTCTTCAAGAAGTGTCTTGTCTCTAGCTTGGTTCTATAAACTGTTCATATCCTCAGAAGTTGGATTTTTGGTTTTATTGTTGCCTTTTTACAACAGGCCTGAAATAAACTCTCAAAATACAGCCTTTATTCAAATTTATGAGAGCAGAGAAATTGTCCACCAGACTGCTGGAGCATATTGACAATTACCTTAAATACAGTATTTTTTTCATTGATTTTAATTTATTTTCATCAGAAATCCTCTCCGAGTTTTGAATTTTCTCATCTATTGCTATGGAGAGGCTCCTTAGCAAGACTGTTCCTTAGCACTTACCTTACCTCGCTTGGCACTGTTTATTTATCATCACCCCCCCACACACCACCACCACCATTTCTTTGGTCTTTTTTGTTGCTATAAGTAAATACCAAAAGGTAGATACTTCATACAGAAAAAAGATTACTTCTGTAGTCTGCAAGTCTAAGACTTAGGAAGCCCCTATCTCATTTTGGACTCTAGGGAAGGCTTTCCAGTCACAGCATGGTGGGTGGCACAATGGCACAAGAGAAAGACACGCAGTGTGAGAAAAACAAAAAGCAACAAAGCAACAAACAAAGAAAGCTGACAAGAGGCCAACCTCACCTTTAAATAACAACCTGTGTTCACCTTCTGTCACTGTGACACAACGCCTGAGATAATCAGCTAAGAGGAAATAAATTTATTTTGGCTCACGGGACAAAAGAGGGGAGGAAGAAGAGGAAAAGGAAGAAAGAAAAAAGGAAGAGAGATCAAAGAGGAAGAGGTTTCCACCATTGTACCTAATAAGGCCACATCTCCTCGATCTACTTCCCTCAGTAAGGCCCGCCTCCTGAAGTTTCCCTACACCGTCCAACGATGCCATCCCTACAACCAAACCCACTGGGGAACACCACATCCAAAACAGCCATTCTCATGGGAGTGAATCTGGCTCTACACAACTCATTTAATCCCTCTGAGGGTGGCTACCTGACATCCTGGCTTACCAGGCCATACTTCCTCCAGCAGCTTCCAGAAGCTCAGCCCTGCCACAGTGGAGATCAAGCCTCTGGCACATAAACCATCAAGGGACACGTGCAAATCATATTTCAACCGCAACGATACCGACATGTCACACCTCACCTATCAAGCTTATGAAAGAATGCTTGGAGGACCCATGAGATTGAAGGAAGAAAGAGGAAGCCTGAGTGTCTCAGGGTTCCAGGTCTCTTCGAGTCTCACTTCCCTGTCTGTCTGCCCTCTAAGTCTCTGTTGAGAGGATAACGTTTCTTCAGTAGCTTAGCGTCACAGACTCGCAGCCGACCACGTCTGGGCACAAGCACTTTGTTGAGTCCCTGGGAAGAGCTCTGGTTAGCTCTGACTGGCTCTCCCCGCCTCCTCCATGTCCTGTAGAAACCAGGCAATAAGATTGACAGCTCCGCAATAACCATAGCGACCAGAAGAGGGGTAGGAAAAAAAGAGACTAGCGCAAACCACATTTGCCCACTGTCTGCCCGGGTTCGTTTACTTAATTCCTTTGTAGTAAGGAAAATAGATTATTTTTAAATTGCATAGAAATTGTGATGAAAATGCAGAGCATATCAAATACATGGGAATATATACCTTTATATAAGAATATCACATATGAATAAACTAGTTCAAGAATTTTATTGTTTACAATGATTCTGACCACATTGGGAAATTGTCCCTTGGTTTTTTTTTTTTTTTTTTTTCAGGCCCTAGAGGAGTACTTGAAAAGATGTAACAATCAAATCGACGATATTGTCACTTTGGTCCGTGGCAAATTATCCAAGCAGAACCGTGTTACTCTGGGAGCCCTTGTGGTGTTGGATGTCCATGCTAGAGATGTCCTTGCAAATCTTGTGAATAAGAAAATCAATGACGACACTGACTTTGAATGGTTAAGTCAGCTTAGGTACTATTGGCAGGTAAGTGGCATCACTCAGCAGTTGCAGCTCGTAGCTTTTTGCTTCCTATTTGCTTGTTCCAATGGGTAACAGGATCAATAATGCAGGACTCTTTGCTGATGACTGAGTTCCTATACGTGGTTTTCCAGAAGCAAAATTTAGGCTGCCAATAACTGCACCTACTGCCATCAATATCTATATGTGTAGCCATGTGTGTGGTTATGTACCAACATGCAGGTACTTGTAAAGGTGGCAAGGCAGGAAGTAGGTACTTTTCAATGCATTATTATGCTTGTTCTGTACAAAATGTTAGGGTTAGTCAGCTTTAAGTTGTGTTTTTAGGTTCCTGGTGCTTCTAAGTGAGGAACAAGTCAAAGCCTTCTGTTCTGGTTTAGTCATTAAAGAAGCCAGAAACATGATCCATAAGGAAGGAATTGTTCAGGCTGTCTGGGTGGATAACAATGATAACCATGGCTGGGAAGGAAGGAGGATCTGGACAGTTATGGCAGCCTGCCCAGTGTGGGAGAGCTGGGAGCTCAGCGGTTCTCACGATGTTGTGCAAGTCTTAGGAGGTATGGCCAGAGGAGACAGGTAGGAACCAGCATCCTCTAAGCCACTTCAGGGCCACAGGATTTGGAGGTAGGAGTACGGGCAGTGAAATCCTTCTTTTAGAAAACAGATCCCCATTGTTGGATTATAGACATGGTGCTTATCTCTGTAAGCATTGGGCTCCTCCGCTAAAAAATGATAATATATAATACATGAGAAGTAATGTGTTTCCAAATAATTTATGAAAACAGGACGCCATTGACTTCCATTATTCATTCAGAAAACTAGCCATTGAATTCTAGTTAAATGAACTGATGCCCAAAAGGTGATTCTAAAGAAGTCTACGTTGTGCCATTGTTTATTAAAGAGCTTGGGATTTCATATTGCTTGACATTTTATTCTCTAACCAACTCCATTGAATCTGATCGATCCTAGGACAATCATTTAGAAACAAAGATGATCAATGCTGGTTTGCGATACGGCTATGAGTACCTGGGCAATTCCCCTAGACTAGTCATAACCCCGCTCACAGACCGCTGTTACAGGTAAGCCCTGCCATTCAAAGGTGAGTGGGAAATAACTTCCACAATCCCCCGTTAGACCAATGCTTGAGTTCAACATCCTTCATTCTGTAAGTGTATCCTGTGTTGTTTTCCCAGACCCTCATGCCCCGTCTCATTTTCTCTTTCTCTGCTGTTTTTTTTCTTTTGGTCTCCAGGGACTGGGGTCCTCTTAGGTATGGCTGTGGCTGGCATTTCCTATCCCCCCCTTTCTCCGTTCTTTCTTAAACCCTCTGGCTTCTTTTTGGATCATTTGAAGTGTATTATTTTTTCTTCCCCTGAAATATTGAATTTCCTAGAGTCTGTTTCCCTGTTCCAAGGTTTCCAGACTGCCCACTTCCAGACTTTAACCACCCCTGTCCCAAATAACCATGTCTGGACCTCTCCAGATTAACCATTTTATGTATTAAATTAGATTAGCCTCCCAGATTGTACTTCTAAGAAGACTGCAATAAACACACATTATATTTTGATTCTCTTCATTCCCCTCCCCCAGTTCATCCCAGGCCCACCCCCACCCTGATCCACATTTACTTGTTTAATCTATTGAGACCAGTTAGTACTGCCTGTATATTCTTGGGTGTGCTGACATCCCCTGGAACATGTTTGACCTGCCAGGGGTGACATCCTTACAAGACAAAACCACCACCACCCTTCTCTAAGCAGCTGCCTGTTACCTGCTCCTTATCCAGAGGTGGGACTCCTTGGCCACCTCCTCTCCCCATGCTGAGGTTTCTATCTGGTCTTGTGCGTGGCTGTCATAATCACCGTGAGGTCCTATGTACAACTTCCCTGTTACAGCCCCTGTCACACCTGGTTTCTTCCTCTGTCTTACTGCTCATCACAATCTGTTGTGGCATGTTTGCTGTGTTTTACATTCTTTATTGACTCATGGAAAAAGACTGCTATTTTTTTCCCCCTTGTCTCCAACATTACCACTTTTTTCTGGCATAATGGAGGCATTAAAGAAAATATACCGAACTGCAGTTTTAAATTATACTCTTAGAAAATACTCAGAATTGTGAATGCTTTGATGGACATTATGACTTCTCACATGTTTGATTACAAACTATGATGACTTTTGGGTAGAGGTTAGTGTTAGTTTCTGGGTCTCCTTATAGGTCTGCAAGTAGTACAGTTTATGGAACATGAAACAAACCAGGGTGAGTAGTTCAGGATCAGGAAAAGAACTGCAGAAATATGACTGTTTGTGCCTGGGGCAAGGGCAGACACACTCACTGGGAGAGCTGCACCAATGGCAAGAAGGCTATTGCTTATGATGGAGTGTCTTGTCCAGCTGAAACCTTTATAGATGTCACAGTATAGGACTCCTGTTAGAGCCAACATATATCCATGCACCCACCACATAGCTGTGAGGGAAGTCATACATTTCACCTACTCATTCAAGACACAAAAACACTCTGGTAGAATAGAGCAAAGATGGAGTAGATATGCCCTTTCCATTTTTATATCAAAATGAATATGACTAGAAAACAACATAACACGCCACTTCGTTATCTGGTAATGATAACCTTGGCAGAATCTGGGATAAACAAAAAACATCCTATTATTTTTCAGCTTCATACAATAAAAGAAGACACAGATTGAGTCACTCAAATGTTTTACCATCAGATGGGAAAGCTAAATTAGAAAACAGTCACAATAGAGTGTACAGGGCAAGAGACTAGAGGGAAACATTATGGCACAGGTGTGTGTAACCCAGATGGGAGCAGGGTTCTCTGGAGAAGAGAGTGTGGAGAAGCAGTGTGCTAAGGAGAGTCTGACAGAAATCGTATATTACGAGGTAAGTGGATTTGATCACATGAGAAGGAAAAGGCTCTCTGCATTGCTTCATGAGCAAGTTTAATCCATTTACATTTAATAAGATTAGCAAGCTATTGGGCTCATTAAAATTATATCCCCAGAACCTTAATTTTTGTTTTAATCCACTTACTTTAATAACATTCACTTTAATTAAATATTATTTTAATCATTCTCTTTATCTCTGTTATGTTTTTTTAAAAGATTTTTCTCTTGATTATTGAAGTTCACTGTAATATTACTAGAAGTTATTTATTTTTTACATTATTTGGTTGTTTTTTTTTTCCCGTCTCTGTCTTTCTTCCATTCTGGAAATTTTTCAGCTATTGCCATTTAAATTTTGTCTCTTAGCCATTTCTCCCTGCTTTACTCTGTGCCCTTTAACTTTTCTCATATTTGATTTCTAACTCTCTGGGTGATTCTCCCATATTTATCTCCTAACGGATAATTTTATATCCCTATGCTTATTCTGATATTTAATCTATTACTAAGTTTTCAAAGTTTATTGGGTATATTTTTGTTGTAGAATTTCAAGTTGCCTCTTTTATGTAATTGGCCTCTGTGTGTGTGTGTGTGTGTGTGTGTGTGTGAGAGAGAGAGAGAGAGAGAGAGAGAGAGAGAGAGAAGGAGAGAGGAGAGAGATAGATTCATTGATTCTGACCACTAGGAATCAAGGAGAGCAGGGCAAGATGCTGTGTGTGTAGGATACCCACAGGTCTCTGCTCATCTGCTGCTGCTGTTGTGTGTCTGACTCAACATTGACTTTCCTGTCCAGTTTTCATTGTGAGCACAGTTTGGTAAGGGATTCTTCCTCATGTTGTCTTTGGTGATGTAATCTGTAGATGTAACCACAGTTTCAGATTTATCTCTGAAGAAGTTTTAGGCTTTAGGGTTTTTCTCAGGTTCAGAAAAATACAAAACAACAACCACAACAACAACAACAAAAAGCCCAAAACCCATTTTCTTAGTTTTGGCTCACGAGCCATGAGAAACGGAAATTTGATGCATCTTCTCTGTGAAAAGTGATGCAGGTTTCTTACCCAGACTTCCGTGAATGATGAGCTTGTGAGCTTCCTGTCCTTTCTCTGCTTGACCTCCTTGTCTCTCCAGTGGGTGCTGAGGCAATGTGGTTTCCACTAGAGACAGAGCGGCATCCTAAGCTTCCACAATAGATCCACTTGCCCTTCTTGCTCAGTTCTGAAGATTCCCTGTCTGTGCTGCCAAAAATACATTTGTGCTTATTTACATATACCCAAATAATACGTATCTCTGCAGATTTGCCCATAATCATATCTCCATCATAGAATTCCTTCATTTATAACGCCTTTTATTCTTCAAGTGATGACTGTGGATTCTAAAATTGTTTTCCTCCATGTGACATTGCCATATACTTCTAATAACACTGGATGTTCACAGTGTCGGTTGGGTTCTCCACATCGACCAGAAGTCAGGATTGAATTCCCGAAGTGCATTTGTTCTAAATTTGTCATATACGTAAATACATGTATGCACATCCATCTGTCCTCTCCCTATCTATATCTATCTATCATCTATCTATCATCTATCTATCTATCTATCTATCATCTATCTATCTATCATCTATCTATCTATCATCTATCTATCATCTATCTATATCTATCTATCATCTATCTATCTATCATCTATCTATCTATCATCTATATCATCTATCTATCATCTATCTATCATCTATCTATCTATCATCTATCTATCATCTATCTATCATCTATATACTTTTAGAAGTAAAATTATCAACAAAGTAATGTACTGTCAGAGATTTTCTGAGGTCAGTGGAAGGAAGAAATTATTAAAGAGGAGCTGGCAGTTAGCATTCCATTCACCTTTTTTTGATCTATGTGTCCATGATTCTGTCCATTTCTTTTACTCTAGGACCTTATTTGGAGCCCTTCACTTGCACCTTGGAGGAGCACCTGAGGGTCCTGCTGGCACAGGAAAGACAGAAACTACCAAGGATTTAGCAAAAGCCGTCGCCAAACAGTGTGTTGTTTTCAACTGCTCAGACGGGCTGGATTATTTGGCTTTAGGAAAATTCTTTAAGGTTTGAGTCAACTCCTCATTTCTTCACAGTAGGGTAATTGATCAGAGGTGAAAGGAGGTTGGAAACTGACAAGACTGAATGCAAGAGGAAGCTTTACTGGGCCTCATTAACAAGTCCCAAAGACAGTGAGCTCTGCCTCCCTCAGGTCCCTGATGTGGCGGTCAGTGTTCCTGACTATTCCTCATTGGGTTTCATGCTTAAGAACAGTAGTTGGCTAATTGGGTAATATGACCACAAAACAGTCTCCCTGGCAACAGAAGTCAGGTTGCATAGATGGTTATCACAACTCATTCTTTCAAAAAGGCAAAAAAGGAAATTGCTTTAAATGTGATCCTTTGGGAAGATGAAAATTTGAGAACCACCCACTGTGCAAAGGCTTTTGTGTGGAATTCCAAAGATTTCTTTAACCTGTATGCTGTATTAATCAGTAAGTTTCAGGATTTATTAATTGACTACTATGAAAACACGACTTAGATTTTTTTCATTGGAAATGTATAACTCTTGTTTTATTTTTTAATGGTGCACATGTGTTCGTACATGTGCCCTGTGTATTTGTGAGTGTGTATGTAGATGTATGCTGTGTGTGAGGAGTTCAAGGTTGATACTTGTTTCCTTCTCAAAGACAGGGTTTCTCACTTGCCAAATAGACTAGTCTGGCTAGCAGTACCTGACTTCTTTATCATAATATTCTTCTCTCTTTGATTCAGATTGATATATTTCAATAGAACTCAGTTTGCTTATCGACAAATGCTAGCTGATTGTACAGATACACTGTTGATGTTAAGCTCATGCTGAACAGTGGAGGTACAAATAAAGATATAGTTCTATAGTTCGTACTATGGAGAACCTCAAAATCATTCGAGCATCATTTTTAAAAGCTCATCACAATTTGCATACTTGCATATATGATGCTAAGCAACCTGTTTTCTGTGACAACTAAACCTTTTATTATATTATTCATTGGCAATTAAAGAAATGGGTAGTGCCTTCTATGAAAAAAACGTATAGAACTTTGATCTGCATGGAGCTCCCGTTTAATCCACTGAGGTCAGTGTCATGGTCTCTGTGGCTTTATGCAAATTGCTTAGCAACTCATATAGAATAGCCTCAGTTGCCGGGCAATAGCAATCTTTAGAGGACCATGGTTCATACTTGGAACATACCAAATACACAGTGAAATGCATATGTAGGCAAGCACACACACACACACATACACACATATACACACACAGTTTATATAATTTGTGCTTAATAAAGATTTAATTTTTATGTTTTTAAAATTAAATATTTAAACATAATTGCTCATTCTTGCTTTAAGTTTGTTTTATATGAGTAGACAGCACACATTTGTGAAGCAGTTCTTTCTTAGGTTTATAAATTGGGCCTTGAATGTTAGTTGGCTAGTTGGGTGTTCTGATTACAGAGCAGTGTCTCTGGCAACAGAAGTCATGTTGCAGAGAGGGTTATTACAACCCATTCTTTAAAAAAAAAAAAAAAAGTAAATGAAATCAGCTTGTAAATAAGAAGTAAAGGCCTGAAAATTATAGGTTTACCTCTAAATGCCTAAAGATACACACAGAGCAAAGGCAATAAACTGGAAAGTTTTCTAGCTGATCAAACTCTTTATTCTCCTAGAATAATGAATTGGTAATGAAAAAATAAGCTGTCTTTAAAGATAAAGGTGAATAAGCAATTTCCTTGATAGGATATTAAATCCCTGAAAAGATCAGGTGAAAACACATCATTTCAGTGTAATATTCAATCAGATAAAGTTGAAAAATTTTATTATTCTTTCCTCCCAGGGACTGTTATCTTGTGGTGCCTGGGCTTGTTTTGATGAGTTTAACAGAATTGATTTGGAAGTTCTTTCTGTGGTTGCTCAACAAATCCTTACTATCCAAAGAGGTAATGAGCTTGTCTGTCTGTGCAGAGTGTGGTATGGAAATAGAAGAAATGGGGGGCGGGGCACAAGCTGCATGCATCTATGGCACTGCTAAGTCATTGACCTTGTGATTACCCACAGGCATTAATGCAGGGACCGAGCTACTAGTGTTCGAAGGAACGGAACTAAAACTTGACCCCACATGCGCTGTCTTCATAACAATGAACCCTGGGTATGCCGGGCGCTCAGAGCTACCAGACAATCTGAAGGTATGGAGGGTGGAATTATGGCATCTGTTTCTTTTTCACAATCTATGAATGCAAAAGGGAGACTATGTGATCCTAGGATAGTAAGCAAAATGAAATCTGCTTTTAGGCACACACTTTGGAGACTTACTCTAGAAGATAGTGTTTAAAGCTTCAAATACTTTTATAAAATAAATATGGATAACAGGTATAACTCCAAAATTTTATGGTTTTAAAGTAGCATTGATTATATAAATTAGAAAAGACAGAAAACTACCCACCCAACTCTTACTTTATTCTCTCCAGTTTTATATTCATTTTTAAAGTGTTTAAATCCAACAATTGTATATAAGTTCTTTTTAAGTAAATTTAAATTCATGATGAACATTTTCCCATCCTTATAAACACGATTCAGACTGTAACTAGGTTTATGGAGCTGTGTCTTACTGATGGGCATCTAGGTTGCTTCCGGTTTCCCTGCATTATAAATAGCATCGCTGCAGACTGCTCTTGTTTAAGGCTTTTGTCCGTTGGAAGACATCCCTTAGCTGCATAGCCTTCAACACAGGGTGAAATAGTCAATCTTCTGTATCGATTCTCAGTTCCTATTAACATGTGACACTCTTTTCTTTTTAAATTTATAAGAGACAAACATTGTCCTAGTTGAATAGAACAAAATCTTTACTTAAAAAAGTGACTTTTCAATTATTAGCGAAAATACGATGTTTTCTCTAGTTTTGTTCTACTTTTTACATGCTTGCAGGTGAATTGCAGGTTTATGGGTTGTGCCCGAAGAACAGTGTTGGAGAGTAGTAATTACACTGGTAACTGTTGATCCAAACCAAGTTTTCTGAGTAATTCCTGCACGCTTTCCACTGGTCACGTGTACGCAGCTCCCCGGAACGAAAGGGCAATTTTTCTTTTACACTAAGAAATCGATCCAATTGCCGCCAAATATTTTTGTATTTCTACTTTATGCCCTTTCTGTGCTTGATTTTAAAATGAGAAGTGAGGGTGGAGAGATGGCTAGGTGGGTAAAGGCTCTTGCTGGAAGCCCAAGAGCCTGAGGCAGGACCTGCATGGGAGAAGAGAGAGCTGACACTCAGGCTGAACTCTGAGCTCCACATGCGGGTTGCAGCGTGCACACCCTCAATAGGTAAATACAATGACATTTAAAAGAGGGAAGTGGCAAATCCCTTATCTAAGAAGTTCTCTGTGACTTCTTGCAGTTTTGTTCTGGAAGGCTCTTTCTGTAGCCATTCTGTTCCACGTTCGGTTACGTTATCCTTTTATCCAGTAGGATCAATTCGAATGCATAAATAGTCATAAAGGCAGGAAGGCGAAGTTCTGTGAGCAGCTGCTCATAAATGGCTGGTGGGCGTGATTGGTTGAATCTGCCAATGCCTCCTGTAGACTGTCCCATGGTGTGTGTGTGTGGAAGTCACAACCAGGTATTTGCCCTGTGGCTCCTGAGGTGTTTGTTGGGTTTTCTTTCTGCACTAAGCTAAAAGCTCCTGTCAAGCTCCCCTGGCTTTGTAGCTGCTACTGCTCCTCCCTCTGTGCTGTCTTTGTGGCTGAAGTTGCTATAGAAACCTGTTTGCAAGTATATATGGAAATTCCTAGCTGGGCATGGTGGTCTCAGCCAGTAATCCAGCTTTTGGGAGGCAGTGACAGGAGGATCAGGAACCAAGGTCACCCTTAGCTACTAAATACCTGAGACTTTGTCTCGAAGGAAACAAAAGGGATTCCTACCAAATCTGAAAAGAGCTTTGAACACTTTAAAAGAAAAAAAAAAAGGAGGGAAAGAAAAAGAAGGGAGAGAGGTGGGAGGAGGAAGGGCTGGACCCCAGAAAGATCCTCACCAGCGCTCACTGTTACCCTTCAGCCCTCTCCATCCTTGCTGAACCCTCTTCAGTGACTGCCCTGCAATTTCTGTTGACTCGGTGCTGCCCGTTGGTTGGCTTTCTTCCCACCTCTCTTCACTCTTCTTTTGGGTGTGCAGTTGTGACAGCTCCCTTGGCACCAATGTCTTCCGCCCTGGATATGACCACTGCAATTCTACCAATGTCTTCTATCAAAACAAATCCGGTCACATACTTTACAGATTTAAAAGCTACTGGGAAGCTGGAGAGATGGCTTAGGGGTTAAGAACACATCCTGTTCTTGCAGAGAACCAGACTTTGCTTCTTAGTACTCTCACTGAGTGGCTCATAAGCAGTGTAACTGTAGCTCCAGGAGACCCGATGCCTTCTTCCGGACTCAGCGGGCACATGCACTCACATGTACACAGACTAAGACACTGGAGCGCATACATACAGATAGTTAAAACATAGAAATAAACCTATAAGATTACCGGGTATTTTGTCTACAAAATAAAGCAAGTTTCTTTGTAGAGACTGCCAGAGTCTTGGCATTAAGAGCTAATGTGTGCGTGCTGCCATTTTCCTGTCTGTCACAGGGGTCTCATTAGCCTCTGAATGCCTCCTGTCATTTTGCATGCTGTTTGCTCTCTCTGGAGTTGTTCTCCTTAGCCATCGTTTTCCTACCAGACAAATGATTTCAGTGTTTGAACTAATAGAGAACCACTTAGCATACACACAGTTCAGAAATGACCAAGGGCTGTGTCCTGAGCTGAGCAGAGGTTCACAGCTGAACCGTCACAAGTCCATGTCTGTCGGTTCCTTGGAGACTCCTCACCTGGGTCTCTCTCCTTCCTGGGTTGCTGGTGGCCAGCTCCACATAAACTTAGTAGTTGGAGGGCTCTCAGTCTGCCCAGAGCGGTGGGGCAGCTGGCTTCTTTCTCTCATTGTGTGTATTTTGCACATCCCGGTATCAACAAACTCTGGGCATTGAGCCTGTGACCACGGGCTGCTTTTGATTCATCAGACATGAGTCAGGCACCAATCTGTATCCCTTCAAATGCAGGGATACCTCCCAACTGTTCATTGTACTCAGGGAGAGTGTGGAGAATTGTGGGGCTCATAACATTAGCTCCCATCAAAGAGAATATTTTCACGTGCCCCCCCACTTCCTTCCTTCCCAAATACATTATGACCTACTATAAAGAAGGTTCAGTGGCTGCATATACTTCCTTTGTAAATTTGCCATACACTATAGCTTACATATATTTTGATAACTGATAAGCATCATTTTGTGTGGAAAGAGCCCCATTTTAACATCCTGTTGTGCCTGGATTAAACCTGCAATTTCTTGAGCACATCTCCACTTCAGAGAAGCTGTATTTTCGATTGGAACTAGTCTAACGACTTGTTACTCAAAACCATTTTAGGATAGTTTCTTAAACGGGCATAGTCCAGACCTGCTGGCATTACAAAGCCAACAGCTTGACACATCCACAGCTTCCCAGGGGTCGTGTAGTATGAGATTCCCTTGTAGCATCTGAGGAAGACAAGCAGAGTAGACCTTTCATCACACTCAGCTGAAGCCAAGCTCATCCCTTGAATGGGACACCATATTTGTGACATGTCTTCCCTGGCTCTTTAGAAATGGTACACAATTATCATTTGAGTGTTTGCTTGATCGATTGTTTTTAGTTGTAGCAGCACGAGGCGGTCCTTGGAGCACACAGAAGCAGTACAGTTCTTTACATAACACCCTCTTCCACAAATGGAGTAGCCCTTGTAAGACTTATCTCAATCAAGTATTTCTGCTGCAATAAACCCGGAGTGTACTCACACTGACTGCAGTTGTGGCATGTTTTCACAACGCCGTGTTGCAGAGATCTTTGCTTCTTTGGTACTCAAGAAGGCCTGCCATTTGTTACATTAGAATCTGATTTATGTTTGTTTCAAAGTCACTGCATTTCCCCCAGATTTACTGCAATTGCTCAGAAACTTACACATCCAAGCTGAAATTCGGTATCAGTGTGGCACACAAAATATTTCTAAATTTATGACATGTGTGCGTGTGTGTGCGCGTGTGACAGGCACTGAAGTTCCACAGCATGTGTGCAGAGGTGAGAGAATGACTTCTGGAAGCTAGCTCTTTTCTTCTGTTATGGGTTCTAGGGACCAATCTCAAATGTCAGGCTTATGGGCTGCAGATCTTTACCAACTGAGAAATCTCATTGGCTCATCAAAAATACTTTGAAATAATGTCAACTTTTGTTTTTAGGAAAGGATATCTAGTAAAGGGAACGCCATCAGGATATGGTTTGGAAGTTCCTTTACTTACTCCAACTTTCTTCCCTTTAGTGTGAGTATGTCAGCTCATAGTGTTCCATAGCCACATGGCTGCAGTGTGAGAGAGGGGATGGGATCAGGAAGTGTGGTGGGTGTTCAGAGGGCAGCCTGCCACACAAGGCACCGGACGCTGACCCCCAGCTAGTGCTAATTTGTACTGTTGTAAAGCCAAACTGCATAACTTTTACCTAGACAGAGGCTTCTGACTGATTTTGTAAATTCGACCAGTTTCTCTCTCTCTCGTTAATTTAAAAAAGTAGTTGAGAACCTACCCCTTTGAGGAGGTACCATCTGAATAGCAATTTTTTTTTATATTCTTTTAGTTGTTATGCAGAGTCAAAGTTTAGATTCAAAGTTTACTTGCTGAATCTATATTTTTGACATTGTGTTTATGTGCGTGTGTGTGTGTGTGTGTGTGTGTGTGTGTGTGTGTGTGTGGTGTAGGCCACACACACACTGGAATGCCAACAATTCTGAGGGATTTTCTTGTCTCTGCCTGGCCATTGGGAAAGCAGGCATGCACTGCTGTGCCCACTTTTGTACATGGGAGCTGCGGGATTCAAATTCAGATCATCCTGCTTGCAGAACCAGCACTTTACCAACTGAGTCATCTCCTCAACCCTTATGTCTTACTCTTCAGTGCTAACCTTAGAGATAAAATTATAGTAGCAAGGCCTAGAGCAATTCACACAACACACTGGAAGGCTCTAGCTTCCTGTAAACCTTTCAGTTGTTCTCAGACTTGAAAAGGCATAAAAGGCCACTTGAAGAGACTGTCCTGTATTTTTATCTACCTGGCATTTTTGGTACTCTAACTAGTATCCAGATAAATGGACTATGCAAATACATTGCCATTCTCCATGGAGGCAGCCCTACTTTCCTGTAAGAGTATGGCACTTGGGAACTGGAGAGATGGCTCAGCAGTTAAGAGCACTGGCTGTTCTTCCAGAGGACCCTGGCTCAATTCCCAGCACCTACATGTCAGCTCATAACTGTCTGTAACTCCTGTTTCAGGGGATCTGACACTCTCCCACAGATATACATGCAGGTAAAACACCAATGCACATAAAATAAAAATAAATTTAAAAAATGTGATATTTCTTCTTTAGGACAAGAAAGTCATGTTTTAATATAAAATATATTAAAGTGAACTGTGATGCACACTAATATTCTAAACATAAATTTCATATTCTTCAAAATTTTAATTTTATCAATTGTTTACCATCACATGACATTTAGTCGTCCTAGAATATTTAAAATTCTATGAGTGCAAGTGATCTTTATAGTTTGCAAAATCTTTGATCCCTGATTGTCATTATCCATGACTTTTCAGTGTTCTTTGCATTATTTTGTTGGCTGAAGGACTGCTTAGTTTTCTTCAGACTCAGTATCTTCTTTACTTAACACTTGTTACTGGGACAGCTAGTTACCTCCAGGTTGTAGTTAATTGGATCCCTAGAGAGCCTTGACTAAAGGCTAGGATCCCGACAGAAGGTTCATTGTCGTCGTCAGCCCAAGTGAGAGACAGGATTTGCTTTCATCCTGGCTGGCTGTCTGATGCCCTTTTTTCCTGTAACATGTTGCTTTCCACAAAGAATATAGCAAAACTGGTACTGGACGTTTGGATAGAAACGTTTATCTAAAGCTAATGGTATGTTTATTACATATGCCTTAATGAGAGGCCAATTTTAGGTTTTTTTCCTATATGACCTGAGCATTGTAATGAATATATATTAAATAACAAATGCAATTAGTACGTGTGGAATTGCTGTAGAAAAGCAATAAATAACCCCAGCATTTTATTAAATAAGGGCAGGGTTGCCTTTCTGTGCCTTCTGAACCCTTTTCATGCACCACAGGCTCTCTTCCGGACAGTGGCGATGATGGTCCCTGACTACGCCATGATCGCCGAGATCGTCCTGTACTCCTGTGGCTTTGTCACTGCTCGGCCGCTGTCGATTAAAATCGTGGCTACATACCGCTTGTGCTCAGAGCAGCTGTCCTCTCAGCACCACTACGACTACGGGATGCGAGCCGTGAAGTCCGTGCTCACAGCTGCTGGCAATCTGAAGGTAGAACCAAGTGCTTGTGATCTTTGTGTTTCTTCTCGAAAATCTTAGGCCCAAGGGTCTTCACAAGAGTTCCAATATGTGGTTGGATTCATCAACTAGCTGGGGAAAAAAATACTTTGTTGACAACGAAAATAAAATCTTATAATGTTTTATAAAACTCCTCACAGGTAACTCTTGGGTTTGAGTTTAAAAATATAAAGCTAGGTATTGCCGAGTAATTTAGTCACTCACTGTCAAGAAATATTTCGAATGTTTTCTATTTGTATAACATGTAGCACTCTGTATATATACATTAATATATACAAAAGTCAAAGCATTGCCACTTACGTAATTGCCAATTGGAGTCATGTGTGGGCCAGCGGTAATCACGGTAAAAATGTATGCATTGTAAAATCATAACTAAACACATGAAAACAACTGATAATTCAGGGCCTGGCTGACTTCTCTCTGGAAGTGGAACCCTGAAGTAGAGCTGTATATTAGTTCTTTATGAAGGCAAGATAAGTTTATTGTTAAGAGCAAAGTCCAGAAGGTGACCTTGAAGTTTACAAAATGTTCACGTTCACGATTCGTAGAAGAGATAGGTTTTAAAATACATCCCATGTGATTAACAACAATGGTTTGCATTGTTATCCTCTATCATAATGCTATCAAGAACTCTGATATATAGTGGCGATATTCTATTTCTTATTAGCCTAACATAACTTTAACCCATTGGTTTTTTGGTAATAAACAGAAGTGCCTAGAAGCAACAATCTGTGCTACCCCTGCATGTCAGGATGACTTTGTGGCCAGATAATGGGAGAGGGAATGCGTTGTCCCAGTGCAGGCTGGTGCTGGATCTGAATGGAATTGAGCTATAAAAGTTAGGCTGCAAATGAATCCTGCAAATGAATTCTATCACTCTTTGTCACAAGCTAATTTAGAATTGTTGAATGCTTTGGCCTGAATATTTTCAAGTTTGTTTCTGTTATACCAAGAGACAATTTAAGCACTTGTTTC
This sequence comes from Cricetomys ansorgei, assembly GCA_026225945.1. Classification (NCBI taxonomy): domain Eukaryota; kingdom Metazoa; phylum Chordata; class Mammalia; order Rodentia; family Nesomyidae; genus Cricetomys; species Cricetomys ansorgei. The sequence continues at coordinate 4,832,013 of JAMJFZ010001562.1, forward strand.
AAAATAATAACCTCTCAAATAATAAAAATGGATTCTGACACTTCAAAATTTGTTTTTGGTTACATTAATCAAAAACAAAGTCCAGATGAGCAGGGCTAACTTTGACCTCTGGGAGCTTTGTAGAGGTCAGAGGCCGGTGAAACTGACAACCAGGCACTTGCAACTACTCAATCTTTTAAAGAGCAGGATTAACTTTCTTTCTTTCTTTCTTTCTTTCTTTCTTTCTTTCTTTCTTTCTTTCTTTCTTTCTTTCTTTCTTTCTTTCTTTCTTTCTTTCTTTCTTTCTTTCTTTCTTTCTTTCTTTCTTTCTTTCTTTCTTTCTTTCTTTCTTTCTTTCTTTCTTTCTTTCTTTCTTCCTTCCTTCCTTCCTTCCTTCCTTCCTTCCTTCCTTCCTTTCCTCCTTCCTTCCTTCCTTTCTTTCTTTCTTTCTCTTTGGTAGAAATGTTTTTGAAAATCAAGAGAGCATTCAAGGAAAAAATATAATCGTTTGTTTTAATGGGATTTTAATGAATGAGATTCCAAGTAAAGTATTTGGGAGAAATAATTCTAAGGTTATATATTGGGAGCATTAATTATGTGAATGCTAGTATAGACATAAGCAATAAGTTCCAAGTTCAGTCAGAGTTTTAGTAAATATTGGGCATTCAACAGACATTTGAGTTTAGGTTTTCTTAAGCACCCTCTATGACTGGATTAGTAGTCTAGCTAACCGGCTCTCTTCCAGCTTCTCTATGGAGCTTGATAACTACATGGCCCGTAGGCAGCCAGCAGGCACCATGGTGCTCTGTCTACCCACTCCAACCCACAACATTCCTCAGTCAAGAGTTTTACAAAACTAACCTACTGGGGGGTCTTGAGTAAGCAAGTACTACCCAGCGAACAGGAAACTGGCAACTCTCAATTCACTGGATTCCTGGTGAGCAGTGTTTTGTTTAGATTGTTCATGGGCGCTGTGCATTTGCGTATGTGTAGACACAAAAATGTGTCCGCGACAAATCCTCACGACTGTATTTCATTTCAGCTGAAGTACCCAAATGAAAACGAAGAAATTTTGCTGCTTAGGTCAATTATCGATGTAAATCTGCCGAAGTTTTTATCCCACGACTTACCGCTCTTTGAGGTGAGTGCCTTGTTACTCCAGGATGGCACTCTTGTAGTTCAGTGATCGTCTGCCTTCAGAGCTCTCTACAGGAACCCGGGCTGCGAGGAGCAGCGGTGTACCTCAGAGGAACATGGACCAGACCTGCTTCTATTTGAAGTGTGTTTCCCTGGAGTTGTTGCTTCTGATACTTCTTTTTTCCTTTTTTCTTTTTTTTTCAAGACAGGATTTTTTTGGTTGTAACGCTGGCTGTCCTGGACCTCACTTTGTAGACAAAGCTGGCCTCGAACTCACAGAGATCCTCCTGCCTCTGCCTCCAAGTGCTGGGATTAAAGGCATGTGCCACCACCTCCTGGCCTGATACTTTTGACAACTTGATATTTTGAAGTTTGTTTGTTTTTTGTCTTTTTACTGCACAAAAAATGATGAACATACAAAAATCACAAAATGTTTGCTATAAATTCCATGAGAATGTCGACTATATTGAAAAGTAGTTTGGTTAGCATACCATGGAATCCTTAGCACTTGATAAAATAAGAATTAAATTTCATCAAAAGAATGAGGGGACTTTTATGAAACTGTTTATTCAGGATAATTTTACACAAGAACCAAATTTGAAAATCTTGTTGTATTTTAAGATTAGATTATGAGTAACTGGGAAGAAGAGGAATTAGAATAACAGTTTCTATAATCAATACTAAGGCATTCTTGACCAAAAGAAGCCATAGGAGCATTGGCTCCCTTGAAGTGGTGGTTGTGTGATTCTGAACCACCGTCTCGCTAGCTTCCAGCATGTAAAGACTGAAGACACCGTGACTGTCATGGGGGAAGAGATGCTTCCATGAGTGTGCTTGATGTATTAGCTTCCCATAGCAACCGTGTTTCATTGCTTTGGAAGGAACTCTCCTCAGTATTTAGACTTGGCACGCATATACCTTAATGGAACAAACCATCAGGGAAGGATTTCAAGTGTTCACCCTAAAGTTTTCCCTCTGCCTCCTTGGTGCTAGGACAGAACAGATTTTGCAGGAACAAAAGCTGCATTTCTTTCCAGAAGGTGGGAGTGTGCATCAGTGGGCATGTCTTCATGTTGTGTTTCTGTGAAGCAGACACTTAGTGAACACTCTCTTAAGTGGAGCATACTAGACATTTCCAGGCAGGATAATTTCTTGTGTAAGACAACCACATGTACTGCAGGACATCACCCTTCTCCATCATCCCCCCCAACACACACACACACACACACATATCAGATATCTACAGACCTCTCTCACAGCTACAAGTGGAAGGACAGGCATTCTTTTTTATTTATTTAGAAAGTACTACATTTCACTGTGGATCACATTGTGTATGTGTGTATGTATGCGTATGTGTGTGCATGTGTGTGTGTGTCTTTGTGTGTGTGTGTGTGTGTGTGTGTGTGTGTGTGCGCACACGCAATACACTGGGATAAAATGATCAAATCAGGATCTCGCTTGGATTAATTACTTATCAACTTTGAACTCTGTCTGCCGCCTGGACCAAATACTGTCGGCAGGAGTATCGTGTGTGATGCAAGCCTGGGCCACACAGCAAATTACGGGCCAACCTGATACAGGAACAAATACCCTGCTCACCTACATTTCATGTTCCAAATGACAAATGGGAGCAAATGGTATCATTATTTCTATTTTATGATGGTGCCACTGCGACAGAAAGATGACAAACAACTCGTATTTGTGGCATGTACACGAGGAGCAGGGATTCTAGCCGACCAGGCTGCTACGCACTCTTCATCACTCTGCTGCACTGCTCTTTTTTCTTCTTTGCCCCAAAGGAACTTCCTGGATTAGATGAGGAGGTGATTAAATTAACAACTCAAATTTTAAAGTATAACTCAAGCAAATGTTTTCACATTAAGCACCTCTGAAATTTTACCTTTACCTTCAGAGTAAAAAAAAAAAAAAAAACATAGTCATTTCTCATGTAAGTTGTAATGAAGCTTATAAAATAGACTTACCGGTTTATAAAGGTTGTTCCTTCGACCTTGTAATTAACTATGTATTCATAAGCACTGCGTGTGGAATCACAGTTCTTTCCAGATACACATTTTTGCTTTTCTTCACTGACTTGCTTTTGGTGTCTATGTGAGAATCTGTTGCTTATGTGTGAGTGGGTCAATTCATGGGCTCCTGGTTCATTTCTGGTGACACATTTGTTACTTTACACCAATACAGCAGTTCATACTAAGTTCAGCAACTACATCATGTCAGACTTCCAGTTTTTAAATTAGTTTGTAAATCTTAATTTGTAAAACTTCAGGGTGTAAAATTCCTATCAGAAAACGAAGACTTGAACTGTTACAGTAGCTCTCTTTCCAGTTTATATTCAATGCAAACTTATTTTGTACATCGACTAATATAAAATCGTTTGCTTATGTCTTTTGGATATAAATATATTCAATGTAAAATCCTCATCTGTTATCAGGGTATTACTTCAGATTTGTTTCCTGGGGTGAAATTACCAAAGCCAGATTACAATGATCTGCTGGCAGCCATCAAAGACAACTGTGTGGCTATGAACTTGCAGATGACCAAGTTTTTCTCTGAGAAGATCCTTCAGATCTATGAGATGATGATTGTGCGCCACGGCTTCATGATTGTTGGAGAACCTTTCGGAGGGAAAACCAGTGCGTATCGTGTTCTAGCAGGAGCACTAGGTGACATTTGTGAAAAGGTTTGTGTGCTATTAATGAATCAATTTATTAATAATTAGCTTTGTGCAAGAAAGGATACAGGGCTATTTTGGAATACACTCTCTACAGGGCAGTGTAAAATCATTAAAAAGAGAAAATACGCTGGAGATGGCAAAATTAGAAGGGCAAAATGAAGCAATTAGTGAGCCCAACACATGGTGTGTATACCACAAATTTGCCTTCCAGTCCTCCATATATATATATACAGAAAAAAACTGGAGGTTTTCTTTTAATACTTTTAGGAGAGTATTTTATTTTTCTGTGAAGTTATAGTGCAAGCTTCTGTTATTCTGTTTCACTGAATGCCAGTGAAACTAGTTTAAAGGAATGTGTGTGCGTATGTAGTATACATATGTGCATACATGACTAGTGTGTGTATATGTAGTATACATATGTGCATACATGACTAGTGTGTGTAGATGTAGTATACATGTGTGCATACATGACTAGTGTGTGTAGATGTAGTATACATGTGTGCATACATGACTAGTGTGTGTAGATGTAGTATACATGTGTGCATACATGACTAGTGTGTGTATATGTAGTATACATGTGTGCATACATGACTAGTGTGTGTATATGTAGTATACATGTGTGCATACATGACTAGTGTGTGTATCTGTAGTATACATATGTGTATACACGAGTACTATTCAAATTTCATCAAGTTGTATTTTATCATTTATTTGTGTGTATGTGTGTGTGTGTGTGCATGCATGGGGGTGCCCCTAGAAGTGAGAAGAGGGGTAACTGATCACCTGACGTGTGTATAGAAAACTGAACCCCAGCCTTCTGCAAGAACATCAAGTGCTCTTAACTGCTAAGCCGTGTTCCCAGCTCTCAATGACTTAAATTGCCGATGCTTGTGCGTGCCGCATTGTGACCTTCTTTGAGGTGCTAGACAAGTGGGACTCTTTGGACTTCTGCAGCTGAATAGCTTTTACCTTATATGGTTCAGTGCTTGGAGCCTATGTGGGGTTTCTGATCATTATATTGTTGCTGTGGAGTCTCTCTTTCAATGAACATGAAAATAGCCACGTGTCCTGTTTACCTTGGAGCCACTTTGTGTTATTCCACTAACACTGTCTCTCTGTGTTCTCCCCGTGTACTCATTTCCCTGGAGCTTCAGTGTATTCTTAGTATTGTTATAGATTAACCTTTTCAAAATATTAAACAGTTTAACTCTTCATTTCTGTGGGATGATGCCTTTATTAAAATTTCTTATTTACAATTTTTATACAATATATTTTGATCATGTTTTTTCCTCCCTCAACTCCTCCCAAATCCTTCCCACCTCCCACTTCATGATTCCTCTCTCAAAAATAAAATACAAATAAAAACAAACAAACAAGAAACAAGTAAGACAAAAAATGCCAAAATGAAACAAAAAAGTCCACAAAACAAAACAACAACAACAAAGCCAAAACCCACCATGGAGTTAGGGATGGAAGCCCATGTCCAGGTCTGGGCCTTCTATTTTATAGGGAATTTAAGGTGATTTGTATTCAGTGTCACTAATTGGCACGCCTCTTATTTCTTCCTCTGCTTCTATCCTCACACCTTTCCCCCCTTCCTTCTTTTTCTTTTCTCTCTTAGTTTTTGTTCATTTGCTTTTTGTTTGTTTGTTTTTGTTGTTTTTTTAATACAGGGTTTCTCTGTGTAGTCCTGGAATTCACTATGTAGACCAGGCTGGCTCAAACTCAGAGATCTTCTGGGATAAAGGCGTGGGCCACCACTGCCTGCTCCTTTCCCTCTTGTTTTTAACAGCTTGCCTTCTTATCTTCCTTGTGTTTGACTTGTTTGTGTTTGGCCCACGCTACTGTCTCATTGTTATGCTATCTAACTGGATTAGTCACATACACACGAATGAAGAACAAAGCACACACTGCTGACAGAGGGACGGAAGGGAAGGTCTAGTGTGTCTTCTGGCCTCCTGCGACTCCAAAGGGTTCGTTCATTCTCTGGAAATTCTAAATTCTACTGTTGTTTTCTTAGCTGCCATCCTCAACCTACAGCTCCACACTGATCTTCAGAATAAAACCTTTCTTTAGGGGCAGCAACTTCATCCTTATTTAAAAAAAGAGTACAGTTTCGCCATATATCGGCAACAAGGTTTCTCTGTAAAGCTCTTTCTGGCACAGGGAAGAAAGCAAACACCTTGAGTTTGTCTTGTTACTTAAGATGATTATCTACACATTTGTGCTTTGATTTACTAGTTTGTGTCTGTCGAAAGCTTGGGCAAGATTGGAAAGAATTGGATTTGCTATGCTGTTGTATATAAAATAAATGTTTTTTATCATTTTTTTAAGAATTGGTTCAGCACAAGGAATTTTTAAGGAAATTAAATTATTCTGCACAATGTTGTAATGGCGGCCACATAACATGATGTATTTAGCAAAACCCACAAAGTTAAACACCTAGTCAACCCTAATATAACTTATGTGCTTTGATGTAGTTGTTCACTACAATCTTTTACCATCAATTTAGGAAAAGAGAAAGGAAGGATAGAAAGAAATTCTCACCACTTTTGCAGGAGGCCTTGATAGAAAAAGAGAGAAAAGTAGAAATCTTTACAGCCCTTTTAGGCTGTCCTAAGCTTGGAGAGGAGGAACTGACTGTGAACTAGATTAGCATCTCAGCTCACTAGCTGCAAACCCAATCTCTCCACCCAATGTTCTTCTATGCAAGAATCAATCAACAACAGATGAACCAACCATCCCAACCAACATCCTCCATGGTTCTCGGGGCATCAATCCTTATCTATTCTAAGCAAAAGTTCCCATAAACCCAAGAGGCACACAATCCTAAGAACAAGCTACTTATGGCAAAATAACTGCACCTAACCAAATTATAACCACCAGCATAGAGCATTCTAAATCAAACTCATAATCATCCACCACACCTGGGATGGGAACAGAAACCTAACCAAAAGTCATTTTGCATTTTTAAAGAAACCAAAATAACAAAAGATTCTTCTGAGCATCCTGCTACACTTTGGTTAATGGTAGTGCATCTCCAAACAACCATCAATAAAGCCCTCTGCCACCTCAGTGTGTAATGGTCCTGATGTGGGGGAGAATTGGCAGGGAGGCAGAGGAAGGATTTGAGAGACTTTGTACTTTGTGCTCAATTTTCTGTAAATTTGAGACTGCTCTAAAAATTAATTCTGTTAATTTAAAAACAGGCTTATATGCCCCAAGGGTGCCAACACGTCTTACAACAATGCCATAGAGCCAGAGTTCTGGCCAAAATGGGCAATTTACTAATATGAAGTTTGTGACCATGGGAAGAGCCTCTATCATTATATTGCTTTATTTTCTGTAAGAGAACATTCTGTAGCAAGGGTCAGCAAATTACAGCCCCCGGGCCACATCCAGCCAAGGCCTATTTTTATGATGCCAATGAACTCGGAATGGTTTTAACAGTTTTTACAATTTTTTTAAACCGAAAATAGAACATCATTTACTATGTGGGCCTTTACCAAGAACAGCTGACAATTCTTTATGTGTAATTCCAGATTCATAAGAATGAACAACATTTACTGATTTATTCCTGTGTGTTTTGTTACTTTAAGATACTGTTATAAACAGCACTTTAAAACTTTTTTCCATTGTTCATTGGCATTGTAGGGAAAATAGAAATGACTTCACACATTTCACACATTCGGAGCCTTGTGTCTGGCAGCTTCTTTGTAGGCTCCCAAAGATATTTTTATATACGCAAGCATGTTTTCTATGAGGAAAGACAGCATTCCTCAAAATAAATAACGTTGGTTTTTCTTTTTCATTAAGGGGCTAATGGAAGAAAACAAGGTTCAAATAACTGTTTTGAATCCTAAGTCTGTCACAATGGGCCAGCTGTATGGGCAGTTCGACTTGGTGTCCCATGAGTGGTCTGACGGGGTCCTGGCTGTCAGCTTCCGAGCATTCGCGTCTTCCTCGGTAAGAGCCTGTGTTCTCACGTGCAGATACTTAAAAGGTTATGATGTGTCTTGTGACCAGTGTCTGATTCTTTTTCCAGCTATTTCAAGCAAACATTCTGTTTATATCTTAGTATGCCTGCTGAAAGCGTGCTATTGGATGCTTTGGTGGTATTTCTGTGATGAGCAATAGTGGCACATGTGAGAACAGCAGAGATCATCTCTCTGGGCACCTCTGACCTGGAGGTGCTCGTCAGACCTCGTGGAAGGCGCAAAAGTAGATGTCACCTCTTTCCGCACTCTTTGAGTTGCTGCCATTGTGCTACCCAGGCATTGCTAGAGATACCTCAGTGCTCACAGAACAAAAATGCATGCCTTTGAAAGTGCCAACATTCCAGAACCTTTCATATAATGTGTTTGGAAGAGAAGGGGGCTGCATTGTGGAATGCAGAAGACTTAGGAGACATTCCAGTGACTGGGTTCCCTTCTGTGCCTTGTTCTGTGGGATGTGTTGTCCGTCACACTCAGAAACAGAGTCCGTAGATCATGTTCCCCATCTTCAGCAGGTTCTTGAAGATGGTGGTTTTATGGGAGTCAGTTTGCTAAGGCTGGTATAGAAAAAGAAGCTTACACGAGGGACATCTGTAACTGAATGCTCTTGGTCTCTTGTCCTGAAAGCTGTTCTCTTGCCCCACGTTGGAGTGCTGCTTGTAACTGAATTCTGAGGCCCATTCCCTTGCCCCAACTGCTACTGTGACACATTCCTAGCTTGTAACTGATTCTAACTGCAACAGATTCCCACTGTGCCTTTTACTCTCTAGCTCTAAAAAGAGACAGGGAAGAGAGGAATCTTCACCACTCTTGCAGGTGGCCTCTAGAGATAGATAGAAAGATTCATTGCACTTTTGGGCTGTCTTTAGCATAGAGACCATGAGCTGCCAGCATCTCACAAGCCATCCCACCACCGTCCTCTAACACGAGCTGGAGCCCGCCTGCTTTCCCACCAACCATCAACTGCCAACCAGCCACTGCCTCCTTTACATCCTAAGCTGTTCCCAGGAGCCAAGTGGCTTGTAACCATAAGGAAGGCTGCCCAGGACAGAAAACTTCTTGGCAAAGAGTCCTGTTGCAGACATCTAATTTCTTTACCAAAGTCTCTGTTTTATAGATGTTTTCTTTATCTTGGCTACCATATACCCTAAATGTGGTGTTCTTTACTGCTTAAAGGCTCCATGGACCATGAGTTACCACTGCTTTTACTGGGAGAAAGACCAATTGTGAGTAACATCAGGATGAACTCTCCCAGGGCAGAGATCTTGCCCAGTGTCAAGCTTTGGTAGTCGTTTGCAGAACAAGTCAATCATAAGGCACAAGTGAAATGGGCAGAAGTAGCTTCTCAAGTGGGCTCGGGCCCAGAGTAACTTAATACAAAACGTCTGGACAATATAAGCAGACACATCACTTACATAGAAACAGCCATGAGGTACCTCTGTGTACCGTTCTGCTACATAGCTTACATTACATTCTGCAGAAAGCTGTGCCCCATAAGCAGTGAATCTCCATGAAACTCAGTAGTTTAGGCAAAAAACAAGAGAGTACCACAGTGAAAAAGGAAGCCCTTCAGACTGTGAAGCTCAAGGTCATGTTTATACATCAGTATTCCCCAAAGTGACAGCTGACCGGGACTGGCAGCTCAGAGTGCAAGGGAACGCTGATATCACGTGATCACCCACAGAATGGGGTAACATCCATCCTTGCTGTCTTCTGAGCTTGAACACAGAAGCACCAGCCTCAATGTGAACATGGGATGGCTTGAGCCTGGGGCAGCCCACTGCCTTATGGAATTGACCACAGGGAACAAGAATATGTTATGAAGGATTTAAACCCATTCCCACTGCAACTCACATTAGCTGAAGGTAAATCAGAAGTCATTCTCATACACAAGCAGGTGGAATTGTAAGAATCAGAAAGGAGAACCAGATTTGACACACTCTTTCATATTATTTGACTATTTTCTGGGCAATGTGTAAGTATCTTCAGACTTCTTAAATATTTGTCAGGCTGTTATACTCATTTTATAACCTATGCATTGCTGATTTATATTATTACTGACGTACTGAACTTTCTGTGACTGCTACGTTGATTTTAATATCCTATACCATTATGAGACAGGTCAGCGCAGGAATGGTGTGTGTGTATAAATTCATTTCATAGGGGGAAGAAAAAATGTTAGCTTAGCACATAGAAGCCACTAATTTTATGAAAAACTAGTAAGAGAATCCATGCGAAGAGCAATTTATGAAGCACTAAGGATAGGCATATTTAAATGAACACTGTTTTTCCTGTCAACAGTATTTTCAGCTCTAATATTTTTGAAGCATTTTACATGTATTTAGCCTCAGAAACACTGAAAAGATTGAACTGAGGTAGGATGTTATAGCTTTGTCTCCCATGGCATATGTAGGCTTCTCCATGTGTGTGTGTCTGCGTGCATTCACATGTGTGTCAATGCTTTATTTAAAGCAGTGGTTCTCAACCTGCCTAATGCTGCAACCCTTTAGTGCAGTTCCTCGTGTTGTGGTGACCCCCAACCATAAAGTTATTTTCCTTGCTACCACATAACTGCAGTTTTACTCCTGAGCAGCCTCTCAGTTCCTAAGACCATGGGAAATATACGTAAATTGACTCTGTTATATTTTTAAGTTTTGAAATATCATGACGCAACTGTTTCCTTCATTATGTTTTGTCCTCTGTCCACTCTGCATAAAGTAGACTCCAGACAGGAAGTGGTTAATTTTTGATGGACCAGTGGATGCAGTGTGGATAGAGAACATGAACACTGTGCTGGATGACAACAAGAAGTTGTGTCTGATGAGCGGGGAGATTATTCAAATGTCACCGCAAATGAATCTGATCTTTGAACCGATGGATCTAGAAGTTGCTTCTCCTGCCACTGTAAGTTCTCAACTTTGGCATCTGCCTATGAAGCACACAATTCTTATAAATGCTTCTTTTTACTTAGTAGCTTTTACTTTAAATGGAAAGTATTTGTAGAATCTATTGGGAGAGTGATCTGTGATCCTGAAAGTGCAGGCATATCCGCTCACATTCCTTGGCAGATTTAGTAATTCAGCCATTTTTCTCTTTTATCTGGGATCATTTGAAAAATCACATGCTAAAACCAAGATCATGAAGTTATAAAAATCAAGTCTTTGCCCCAAAGAGGGTTGTAAGAAACAGATGCCCCAGGTCATCTTAATGGCCAGCAGGAAATAGATCTTATGCATGGGACTCCCTGCTTAACCTCACCTGATTCTGTTCTGGTGATCAACTGAAGTAGATTTTTCTGTCATTATGGGGGAATCTGAGGCTCAGCAGCTTCTTGGAGCTGTCCAAAGTAGTCGTTCATTGTGTTAAGCACTGCGTTTGGCCAAACTGAATCAGTGGTAAGGTTAGCCAATGGACTTAGTGATCTTTGTATGGATATACACAAAACAGAAAAACTTGACCAAGTGTGTGGGATCAGATACACATCACGTGACCCCAACCTCCGTCCGCGAGAAGGTATTATGGTCACCCATCAGTTTACAATCACCCATTTCTTTTGGAAAATGTCCCTCAGTCAACCTCAAGTGATGACTGCCCCTCATCTGTCATGTGAGCAGACTGACCCTGTGTGGATAATGGGACTTCTTGAGCACCGCCCCAGTGCTAAGCAATGGGTGTCCTTCCAGGTCTCCCGCTGTGGCATGATTTACATGGAACCTCACATGCTGGGCTGGAGGCCGCTGATGGTGTCTTGGATAAACACTTTGCCGCAGTCAGTCAGTATCATCCAGAAGGAATTTCTAGAAGGTTTGTTTGACAGAATGGTCCCTATTTCTGTTGAATTCATTAGGAGGCATACAAAGGTAAGTGAAACAGAAAATTTTAAGATTTTTTTAAAAAAAGGAAAACTTGAATTAAATATTTTGAACACATTGATTTTATTTTATTTTTTAAGCTAATGGGTAAAGTGCTTTTCAGCAGGTTTGATTGGATCTTTTTCGCATTTTGATCTTTTTTCTTTCTTTTATTTCTTTTGACACAAATTTTCTCTGTGTAGCCCAGGTAGGTCTAGAGCCCAGGCTGGCCTAGAACCTGTAGTTTGGCTGCCTCTGCCTCCCAAGTGCAATAATCATGGGCATATGTTAACATTCCTTGCTTAAACCTTAAACAAACCTGAAAGGCTTGTCTGACCCCGTGTGCCTGAGTCCAGCTCCAGCGGGTGCAGGACCTGAAGGGTGTGCACATCAGCGAGGGCATGCAGCTCACACGAGCTAATGTGATTAGAGTTCTGGAGCTGCTGTTCCTTTTTTCTTCCTTGTTTTTTTTCTTCTACCCTCAAAACAGCCAGCTGTTTATTTATATGAAATGAAATATCCTAGAACCCCAGGTGCTCACAATATTATTACCCCAAGCATATTTGTTTTAAGAAAATTATCACAGCATCATCATGTGTTTTTCAGCCCTGTCCGTCTATTTTTCCTAGCTAGTCCCAGAGATACTTCAGAAAGTTTCCTATGGTACACGCAGCACAGAAAGTCAGGTGCACTCTAGAAAGTAGATATCCAAGCCCATAGTATTTGACTGGCAGCAATTGCCCTTACAAAGTAAAGTGATTAAATCTATTTACAATGGGGTGAACTTTCCTATAGTAGTCATATAATTGTTTTTAAAAGACAAATCTTAGTACCTAACTCTTTTTCATCATGCTACGCTTTCTTGTTTTGGTCTATTTCTAACTCCTATCAGCCTTAAACCTCCTGTGGCTGCTTTGTTAACGTTTTTTTCCCAATCACGGAAGAAGTTGGAGTCTCAGAGGTCTGAGAATGATTACCTTTTCCACAAGAAATCTGAGTTAGATTCTCTCACTTATATGACCTTCTTTCCCCAGAATATTTAGAATTTGTACTATTTGTGCACACACAAGAGAAGGCAAAAGTGCCACAGAAAAAAAGAAGAGAGAATAGCAGACCAATCACACATCCATCCTTCTAGGGATTCGTGGGGAGCTCCATGGAGATTGCCCCAGCTGGGCAATTGCCACACAGCTGGAGACACTGTGACTCCTTGCTAACCAGAGAGCCATCTCTGTTGCACCCCCATGTCACTTTCCTGAGGCTTCATGGCCACCACCACCTGGGAATCACAGGATCCGAGATGCTCTCTCTTATTTCTGGTGGACAGTTGTATATTTTCATGTGCTTGTAGGTGTGTGTGTGTGTGTGTGTGTGTGTGTGTGTGTGTGTTTGTGTATGTGTGTGTGTGTGTATGTATGTATGTATTTGTTTCCCCAAATCTTCTGAAGCAATCAAATCCCTGGTAAAAGGATTTCAAAGGAAATAGGGCCATCTTGGCATACACTTGCGAGGAAAGAGACTGGGGTATCTTGGGCGGTGGCTGAATGAGGAAGATCCTAATGAGAAATGGTTGATGTGATGTGCCGTGAGCAGAGATCAGTGAAAATCTGCCATTGAAACCACACACACAGGTCCTGACCAGCCTCAGTAGTGGACTCTAAGCTGACCACAAACCACCTTTTCTCCAATACATTCCCATGCTGTATTATGCATTTATTAAATGCCCCTGCTCTTTCAGGAGCCTGGCTGGCACTTAAGTATGTTACAAACAAGAAGTAACCATGCTCCAGGCCATCTAAACATACATCTTCTGAGAGGCAGAATAAAGTAAGCTACATAGGAGTTGTGTCTTTTCCCTCATCTCTGCCAGAGAATCTAAGTCCTACATAGAAATGAATTTTCTGTGTTGCTGGCATGCACTTTAGCTACAAGGAAAAACCAAATCTTTAATGTAAACTTTCTAACATACTCGACCTTCTGCCCTCTCTTATAGAAGTCACGAATGGCCATTATCATACTAGATGTCTGCCTAGGGGAAACCATTTGTATTTGGGTATCCCTTTGATTTCAGTTCCATGAGCCAGAAGCTCAGTTCTGGTGTCTGTGTCTTTTATGGGGATGGGGTGGCTGAGTAGGAAGCCTGCCACTTCCGGTCTTCAGAGGTGACTTCACAGGGTGAATTTTCACATGAGAACCATGAAGGAGTGCAACCCTGAGGGCTGGAACAGAGCTGCTGGAAAGGAAGCCCTCGGGTGATTATTGAGAACATGGATCTCAGACACATGTGAGTTTCCTGGCTACTTTATAATTGTAAGGATGAGATGCCAAAAAATAAAGTGCGTACTGTGCAATTTCTACAGACATGGCGCAGACTCGGAAACCTCTCATGGAGTTGAGTTTACTGTAACTATTGCTACAGATTGTAAACACATCTTTAAGTGGATTTTATTTATTAAGCGTTTCACATAGATAAATTGTCATTTCTGATTTTTTCCATAGCTTGATTTATAAGATTAATAGAGGATAGAATCTATGCCTTTGATTAAGATGAACGCATGCCAGTGATTTTTCTTTTATTTGAGAATTTGCATGAGAGGTTTTATAAAGGGTGTATACCACCAGCTGCTGAGATGGCTCAGTGGGTAGAAGTGGCTGCTATGCAAACCTAGCAACCTGAGTTCTATTCCCAGGACCCACAAAAGGTCAGGCGTGGTAGGTGTCTCTGAAATATCAGCATTTGTATGACAAGATGAAAAAAGAGGCAAGACAATCACCAAGTGCTCACAGGCCTAGTATTGTAGGCACAGAGAGGCAAAAACAAGAGCCCTCACCTCAACAAGGTAGAAAAAGAGACCCAACTCCTGAAAGACCTCCACATGAATGCCACCATACATGCAAGCCCCACACCCGCTACATACACACGTCACACTCAAGGTAATAAAGAGAGTACATGTTGCTGTAGCATGACAGCCACTCTGGGCAAGAAATGGTCATTGGCCTCAGTGTCTCTTCATAAATGAGTGCCTTCCACACATTGTGTGACAGATAGATTGAACAGGCTCCATAAACAGGAGCTGCTGGTGTTTTAGCCAGTGCCCAGCTTCACTGATTTTATAGACTCTCCTTCTGATTTTTTAGGAGCTCTCTCCCACTTCAGATACAAACTTGGTCCGATCCTTAATGAATCTCATAGACTGTTTCATGGATGACTTTGCTGATGAAAACAAACAGAAAGAAAGAAACGATCGAGAAAATTTCTCTCTGCTCGAGGTAAGATGGGTCATTGTTTTCTCTGTCCTGTAGTAGAAAAAAGAAAAAAGAAAACAAGACATTCTGCTTTTGCCAAAGCCTCCTAGTCAATGGAACCCACTTTGCTCCTGACACTGGACTGAAGCCTAAGAGCGGTAAGAGGCCAAGCCCCAAACGCAGGAGAGCACTGTTAGTAAAACTTCCGCAGTGGTGGATATGCTGTGCCCTGAGTGCCGATCAATGAAGACCAGTGGTTAAAAGCAGAGGACATGACCAACCTCAGAAGTGGCCTCTGCCACAAACCATCCTTTCCCCAAACCATGATTTATTATCTTTCTACCTTGACATTTGTCTTTTTTGTGTAAAACAAGTTTATATTTAGGGAGAATGGATTTATGGAAGTATATAAATATAATTGAAGAAATAGAGGAGAATAGACAATCCATAGACATCTATCATCTATCTATCTATCTATCTATCTATCTATCTATCTATCTATCTATCTATCTATATATCTATTCAGCATTGGAGACTGACTTCAAGACCTCACGCATGCCAGGCTACTGCTCTACCATTGAGCTATATCTTAAGACGGATATGCAGATTTAAATAATAGTGGTGTGGGGGCTGGAGAGACGGTGCAGTGGTTAAGAGTGCTTGCTGCTCCCATGTGGGACCGGAGTTCTGATCCTAGCACCTGTTGGAACCTATGCTCACGTACACAGACCCCACACAGGCACACACACATTTACATGTAATTTAAAAACAATATGAAGTCTTAAAAAGTAGTAATGGACGTATCAATAGACCCTTGACAGTGTTAGATAAATTGCTCGTGGCAGTATGTAATTCTCCCAAACTCATATTTTATGAAAAATAAGTTACCTTTTAATTTAGAGACAAATTCCTGAGGGAAACAGTTTTCACGTAAACTAGATGTTAGGTGAACAGGATTAAAGGCAAATCTTCCTTAGCATGGTCATGGGTTTCTGTTTTAGCATTTAAAAGGAAACTTGATTTTGAGGCAAGCAGACTTTAGTGATGTAATTGGTGGGTGTGGTCTTCGGTGGGTCTCCTTTGTTTGGTAGAAGCAGGATGCCTGTAGAGCAGCAGTTCTAGTTCATATAACTAATGCTGAGATAGTATTTCAAATAAAACAATAGAAATTTCATTTTACTTAAACCCAGCACAGCAGCATCAAAATTGAAATGAATATATGTCCCCCCCTCTCATTCTCCCTCTCTCTCTCTCTTGCCTATTTCAATGTTATTTCGATGTCCCTTTAAAGATCAAGTGCCAGCATGAGTTTAAAACATGTGGTTTACTAGAGTCCTCATTGTAAAATTTGTCTGTGGCTTGAATTTATGCTTTGCGTCACATTGCTTTTAAGATTTTACAAGATATATTTCCTTGGGAAACTGATTCTTATAGAATCCTTAGACGACCTGTCATTACATGGTAGTTCATGTACCTTCTCTCAGAGATATCAATCTGGTCGATGTGATGTAAGCTCCAAGACTAGGGTGTCTCTTTAATTGCACTTCATCTTTTGTCTCTCCAATGCAGGGCATTTTTCTGTTTTCGTTGATCTGGTCTGTTGGTGCTTCTTGTACAGATGACGATCGTTTGAAATTCAGTAAGATTTTCCGAGAGCTAATGGATGGTCCAATTTCAGACCTAACCAGAAATAAGTATAAATTACTGAGTGGCACTGAACAAACATCCTCAAAGATATTAACAGTGCCATTTCCTGATAAGGGAACAATTTACGATTATCAGTTTATCCCAGAGGTGAGTTCTGAAGACTCCACCAACCTGGCAGAGTCCCTGCTGAGACATAGCATGCGGTGGCTCTGGGGCCATGTGTCCCTCACTGTTCACTTAACAGACAGCACGGGGTAGAGGAAGGTATGCTAGATCAGCATTCATATGGCCTGAGCTCTAGTCCTGGTGAAGTTATTCTCTTCCTGCACAGTCTTGGACGAGCTAAGCTTCCTGAGTGTAGTTTTCCTCCGTGAAAAAAAGTCCTAATGCCCAATGGGCCAGTTGTACCTACTGAATACAGTTGCCCATTATGACACCTAGCCCAGCACCAAGCACGTGCTGTTCGAGGCCATCGCTCAGAGAGTCATGTGTATGTCAGGACATTGCACGTACAGAGTACTATAGAAACACGTGCCTATGAACAGTTCCTCATGGATTCGATTATGAGACTTGAGTTCTGTCCGTTGGTTTTGTTGTAACTTCCACAAACACTGTACCTAGAACAAACCTTAGGAGTAACAAATAATTTAAACATATGTAACCTTAGTAGAATTGAGGCCATGCTGTAATCACTGGGCAGTGTCCTTTTTTTTCTATGTAAGAGAAAACTTTGCATGTCATTAGTGTTTCTTGAGTGGGGCCTTTCTAAGTTTACCAGGATGCTTTCACATCTTCAGTTTTTCACTTTTATTCTTAGACACAAGTTATGGTATGCATATCTGGTTATTTCCTTAAGATAAATTTATAGGAGTTTCTAATTTCTGTGGCTCTTGAGCTGAACTGCCAATCTCATCCTACAAGGAATTCTTGTTCTTTATCCTGCCCAACATGTGTTTGCTAATTTTATTTTAAATTATTCAGAAATCTGGAATTCCCAGAGAGAGGAAAGACAGAGGAAATGACATGTTGCTTATGTGGACTCAGAGTTCCTAGGTGAATTTTCTAAGCCTCTAAATGACTGTACACGTCCAGCTTACCGATTCTTAATCCTTCCTTCCCTGTATGAAGTCAAAGATACATGTTTGAATAGCTTATCCAGACCATGAAATGGAACTATTTTTTTCTCACCAGTTCTAGAACAGTCTGTGGTACAATTTTTAGACAGAGTATGAATCCTGTGTCCTCATCAGTGTCTTCACTAAATATGTAGCTGGTTGCCAGAAGACATAAAAATGAATAAAACACTTCTGTGCCTCAGTGTGCCCAGACCCTCTTCAGAAGAGCTTCATGCCGTAGTCTGGGCTCAGCGGTGCTGTATGAAGGCCAAGTGGATGAGACATCTGTTGTCTGTTACATGCACCAATGAGGACTGATTGTTGGGGTATTTGGCAAGGCCAAGGAAAGATGGGCTGCATCTGATGCATTTTGAATCACTAAAAGTTTATCTCTAATTCTGTATTAAGGATGGATATAGAGTATTATTGTTCTAGAGAGAAAACAATTTGGAAACTTTATTATCAAAAATAAAATTATGTAATTCACAAGTTAACTGGATTCAAATAGGTAGCATAATATTAATTCATGATAATCACAAATTGGGAAGTCTTACCATATTCCAATGCAGTGTGAATGTAATTAATACTACTCAGTTGTATATATTAATGATTTTAAATTATATTTATAAATTTTCATAAAAATCTTCTCTGAAATAAGCATGAAAGTCAAGTGGTAAACAGTTAACTCCTAGGGAAATTGTAGCCTGTTTTGTTAACATATTAAGTAAAATTCTTTACTCTTTGCCCACCGATTTATCAAATTTTGTCAATGTGATTAGAGAATCCAATATTGATCCCTGGGTTGTCAATTTCGTAACATCTGAAATGCCCAAGCATGGCCATCTCATCTGCGTTCACATGAAAGCCTAGTTTTCATATAAAATTTAACCTTTAGCCTGAGTGATTGCTCTAAAGAATAAGACAAATGTGTAAATATCAGCATCTCATCGGTCTTGATCTTTTCTACAACTGCACAGAAGCACAGAGCCTTTGAAAGTACTTTATAACATTGACTGTCTGGCTGTCTGCTATAAACAGGGCTTAGGACGGTGGGAACAATGGATAAGGAAATTAGGAGATGCCCCCCCAATTCCCAAAGACGTACTGTTCAATGAGATCATCGTGCCAACTCTAGACACGATCCGTTACTCGGCACTGATGAACCTACTGACCACCCATCAGAAGCCTTCAATATTCGTAGGACCAACAGGAACTGGAAAGAGTGTTTACATCATTGTGAGTACTGCAGAAATGTAACTGTATCAATTAAAGGATGCAAGGTGTCCTAAGAATGGTAATATTTAAAGTTAGCTCAATTTAAAAATATATTCAACTATTTTGTTGTTTAAATTACAGGGAATTTGAGAGTAATTGCCTTTTATTTTAGAAAATTCATTAAAAATGTGCCTTTTTAAAAACATTGTTTATTTATTTATTTATTTATTTATTTACTGTATGGGTGTTCTGTCTGCCAGTAGAGGGCATCAGATCCCATTATAGATGGTTTGACACCATGTGGTTGTAGGGAATTGAACTCAGGACCTCTGGAAGAACAGTCATTGCTCTTAACTGCTGAACCATCTCTCCAGCCCAAGATGTGCCTTTTTTAAAAAAGGAAGATCTTAGCTGTTTTGTCTCTGGTGGGCCGCCCGAGTTAGATGACAATGTTGTTTTATGTCACCAAATCACTGTTCCATTCATTTTGGTATTTTAATAAGAATAATAATTACTTATGATGAGAATTATGTCTCTTGAACACTGTTTTAGTGATTAGACTTGGTGGTTAATTTTCTGAATTGTTTTTCATCTGATGGATGCTTTGTAGTAAGAGGATGGACTTGCCACAATGATTCTTGGGCTATCCCAACTGTTAGTTATGATGGTGCCAGTGGCCATGATCGATATGACCCAAATCTCAGCTGCCCTACAGCTGGGGGAGGGGAAGAAAGGTGCTACTTCCAGACATTTTCTGTCCCAGATGTTCAGTTATCTCACATCCTCCAGTTTTTGTTTCTGGCTCTTCATTTATCTTAATTTAAATTGAATCCTTTAATCATTCTGAAATGTATTTGGGTATATGCTATTGTCCTTGTATCATTCATTTATTGGGGCAGAGTCTGAGGAAAACACAGATTTTTGTCATTTATATCTCCATCAAAATCAATCGAGGCAATAGACTGTACTGGTATTAAAAATGTTCCTTTTCAAAGAAGAACCATGCTATTAACACTTGCCATCCAGAGAGTTCTGTTTGAAATGCAGAGGTGATGGCCTGGAGAGATGGCTCAGCAGTTAAGAACACTGGCTGCTCTTCCAGAGGACCCGGGTTCAAATCTCAGCACCCACATTACAACTTACAACTGTCTGGAACTCCAGCTCTAGGGGAACTGACACCCTCACACAGGCAACCATGCAGACAAAACACCAATGCACATAAAATAAAAATAAGTAAACCGTAAAAAAAAAAAAAAAAAAAAAAAAAAGAAATTCAGTGATGTAAGCTTAACTTACAGAAAGATAACTGGGCATGAAAGCAAAAGGTAGTTGTGAATATCTAAAAGGACCCTCATCTATTCAGAGACAGAATGAGCAGAATGAACAGAATGAGCAGAATGAGGCTGGGGGCAACTTTCCTAACCTCAGTCCTAACTTCTCAGTCCATGCTGCTTCATGTTAAGAAGGAATGTGCACTGATAATGTGGCTGGTACCTGGGCAGGTAGAGACAAGCTGTTGGCATGGTAACCGTCATTCCGTATTATTCCTTCTCTTGCTTTGTTCTGAAATGTCAGGTTAGACTCAGGTCTGTCAACAATGATGCTCAGTATTTACTCTGAAATGCCAAAACATGTTTCAACTGTGGCTCACTCTGTTATTTCCTGTTGTGTAGAATTTTCTTTTAAATCAACTCAATAAGGATATCTACAAACCTCTGATAGTTAACTTCTCAGCACAAACTACAGCAGCCCAAACTCAGAATATCATTATGTCAAAGCTGGACAAAAGAAGAAAGGGAGTTTTCGGCCCTCCTTTGGGCAAGAGAATGGTAATGGCTTTTTGTTATTGTTGTTTTTTGTTTTGTTGTCATGTTTTGTTCATGTCCGCTGCTGTGGTCAGAACAAGAAACCTGATAGACTACAGATTGGCATCTTTGGTTTATTTGCTTGATTTTTATGATTTCTTACATTTATTTGTTAGTGTGTGAGTGTGTACGTGTGTGTGAGAGAAAGAGAGAGAGACAGAGAAATGGGAGAGTGCATGTGTTGGAGCAAGAAGACAACTTTTGGAAATGGTTCTCTCCTCTCCTCCTCCTCCTCCTCCTCCTCTCCTCCTCCTCCTCCTCCTCCTCCTCCTCTTCTCTTCTCCTCCTCCTCCCACTATGCATTCTGGAATCAAACTCAGATCATTAGGACTGACAGTAGGCATCCTTGCCCTCTGAGATAGCTCTCTGTATTTCACTGCTCCCTTTTTTAAAATGAATTTTTAATTTAAAAATTTCCCAGGCTGGGGATATTACACAACTGGCAGAGTAGCAGCTAGCATGCACAGAGCCCTGGGTTCGATCTCCAGGAAACTGTGTGTGGCAGCGAGCCTGTGATCCCAGCTCCCAGAAGACAGAGGCAGGGCGCCAGAAATTCAAGGTCATTCTTGGATACGTATCAAGTTCAAGATTAGCATGGGATACATAAGACCTTGTCCTTAAAAAGAAAATCCTAAAACTGGTCATATTTGTAAAAAACAAATAAACAATCAAACCTATAACTGGTGGCATTTGTATGGCACTGAATATCTTGGTTTTATTTTTGAGTGGCTGCCCTTTGAATTAAAAACAAAATATTGATCTGAAAAATTAGATCTTAATTCCTGAACTAACATTCTTAGAGAATTTACTGCCTGTTTCTTCTTCCTCTTCTTCTTCCTCTTCTTCTTCTTCTTCTTCTTCTTCTTCTTCTTCTTCTTCTTCTTCTTCTTCTTCTTCCTTCTCCTTCTCCTTCTCCTTCTCCTTCTCCTTCTCCTTCTCCTTCTCCTTCTTCTAAGAACTCTCTCTACCAAATGACTTATTTATGATTTTCTGCAAAGAACTCCCTTTTCAACTGTGCCTTTGCTGCTCAGAGGTTGTGCTCACCTAATAGCCACCCTTTCTTTGCTTTGTAAATCAGAGTGTTTCACTGGGGAAAAAAGTCTATTGACTAATAATTTGCCTCAACATCATTTGTATAGTAGGGCTCTATGTTAAGTGCTAACATTTTATTTTATTTTCTATTCTTTTATTTTTTCTTTTTGAGACAGTGTCTTACTATGTAGCCCTGGCTGGCTTAGAACTCAATATATAGACCAGGCTGGCTTCAATCTCACTGAGATCTCCTGCCTTTGCCTCTTGAGGGCTGAGATTGGAGACATGTGCCACCACGCTGGGCTTAATTGCTAATGCTTTTAAACCTTTCTTCACTTTTCCTTCCTAGATTGTCTTCGTAGACGATGTCAATATGCCTGCTCGGGAGGTCTATGGGGCTCAACCTCCCATTGAGTTACTTAGACAGTGGTTAGATCACTGGAATTGGTACGACCTCAAAGATTGCTCTGTGATTAAACTAGTGGACATTCAGATCATGTGTGCTATGGGCCCTCCAGGTATGCATTCTGAGTCTGTGGCTACCAAGAGAGAAAACCACTCTGGTCATATCTAAAGAGGTAACTGGAGAAAGAAGAAGCCCAGTTGAAGAATCTGAGTTACAGCACTCGGGAAATGTATTTTTTATTTGTTTCCACAAAGATCTAGTGGAATATATCACTACAGTCGATTCCATAAAGTGGGTGGCCCTGGGTGGAACATTGGCCAACCAATTCTTCCAAATCCTTTTTCATTTCCTGGGAGTTGACTCCCCATCTCCTGCCCCTCCATTCTGAGAACCCAGATACTCCCCCTGTGGGCTAGCTGGCATCCAGCCCCCTGTCATTCTTTTAAGCATCAGAGATGATCATTCCACACTAGTGCACACACCTTCTCCTGGTCTCCGGATTTAAAGCTTGCTAAGAGGGATTAAAATAGTGAGAACCCAAAGGAATGAACTCTTCAGCTTCCTTTACATTTTCAAAGAGAAGTTTGCAAACTGAGCTAAGGCCTAAAACGGCTTGATTCTGCTGAGTGGAGATCTTTCACTCTTTTCTTTCTGTCCTTAATATGGCATTCTATTGAAAAACAAACGTTTTTCTCTGAATATACTGCTTCAGACTATATTTATGCACCGTATATAATAAAATTATTCTGTGATTTTAAAATTACTTCTTTGTTTTAAAGTAACTGTTATTTGTCTGTGTATTTTGTTTGTCTGATTGAAGGCTGGACCCAGAGCCTGGAGTGTGCTAAGCCTGTGTCCTTCCCCGAGCTTGGACCCCAGCTCTATATAGTTTAAATATGATACAGTTCTGTGAAGTGACATGTTAAATGCTACATCACTTAGAGAAGTCTTGTGTTTGAAAATGTGGTCATTGCTCTATGGAAGCATGACATTCCCCAGATTCTTAAAATTCTAAGTAGCTACTGAAGTGGTTGCATGCAATTATAGACAAGTCTTACAGGAAATTGATCAAGATGTCGGGGAGGAATTCGCATAGAATAACTAAATTGAATTTACTCATGTAATTCAATTAGAAAAACAACATCTTAGGTTTGAGTGGAAAGTAGTTTCGATATTATTGTCTCCCTAGTTAATTACATAAATTATTTTGTGTGCCATGAATTTTTCGTCTTCCAAGTTACTTACTTTAAATTGCCAGGTAGTGAAGAAAGGTATTAGTCTAGCAATATCATTAAGAATTATCCTTTCTAATCTTTAGGTGGTGGCCGAAATCCAGTAACTCCTCGCTACATGAGACATTTCAATATTGTAACAATCAATGAATTTAGTGACAAGTCCATGTTCACAATCTTCTCCAGAATCCTGACCTGGCATTTAAGGACCTGGTAGGTGATTTGAGATAGCTTGGTTTTTCTTTTTCATTAAGAAGTATAAAATCCTTTAGAAACACGTCAAATGAATAAGATTTATTACATGTTTCTATGAATACATCTTTAGCCAGACAACGGTAACAGATGATGTCACTCTCCTCCCTTCTTGACCCCTCCCAGTGTGAGAGCACAGCACAGAGAAGTCACTGCATTCTGCTCTGTGGTATGTCCACGTGTGAGTGGTTATCTTGAGTTTCCATAACTGAGTGCAGCTAAGGCTAGAAAGAAGTGCCCAGTTTATGCTGTGACTCTGATATCTTTGGTACACTCCTCAGGTTCTGCAGGGGTGTTCCCATGCCCACATTGCAGGAGAGAGACTTGAGCCTATTCCCTGGGAAATGTTCCCCAGCTCTGAGGAATTCAATTCTAAAACCCAGGAGATGAGTCATCTTGGCTCCCTGATGCCCATTCTGGGGAAATTATTGTTTCTTGCTCTACCCGTTGGTGATGGAGCAGACACCTGGCTTCTCATTAAACCAGAAGCTAAATGTAGCCACTCTTTCCCAATGAATAATCTCTCTCTGGATTTTATTCTACCCTAGTCATATATTTTGCCTCTTTTATTCTTCTTTTTCTTGTTATTTTTACTTTTTTTCTCTGAAAACACTTATTTCCTTATGGGTCCTATTTACATAAAATTGAGAATACCAAAGAGTCAGAATTAGAAAGCATTTAGCTCTGTGTGTGATGACTTTCGCCTCTTCTTATGTTTTTGTACACAGTTGAGATCCACTAAATCTGTTGATCCTGCTGAATCCACAGAGTTCCTTTGAACATATCATAAAATACTGAATTTAAAGAATCTTAAAAATAAGTGAAAGTCTAGTATTATAATTAGAAGTGAGAGTTTTATAAGCCAAATGGTTCAACAGCAATTGGAAATGTTACATTGGTCACATGAAGCGTTACTGTGCTTGCTAACTTTTTTCTTATAATTTTCCCCCCTAAGTTATAAGTTTCCAGATGACTTTTTAGATTTGACCACACAAATTGTGAATGGCACAATGACTCTGTACAAAGATGCCATGAAGAATCTCTTGCCTACCCCGGCTAAGTCTCACTACTTGTTCAACCTTCGTGATTTCTCCCGAGTCATTCAGGGCGTTTGTTTGTCAAGACCAGAAACAGCAGAAAACAAAGAGGCCATCAAACGCCTGTGGGTTCATGAGGTACAGTTCCATGCCATGCAAATGTATCTCAAACAGCCCCCCACCCCCCCAGCCCCGCCCCAATACTTTAATCATTACAAACTCAAATCTGAATCAGAGTGGCCATCCACTGCTCTTGGAAGTTATGGCCACATATGGCTAAAGTTGTTCTTCGGATGGTCTGGCAATCCCTACCAATCTTGACTATATAGCTCTGGTCACTGGTTGAGTGTGTCCCACGTCTGGGAATGAGGACAGAGGCTCCAAGTTTAGTGAGCAAATGAGGCACAGAAAAATATGCTGAAATCTGGGGAGTGGGCTGGGGAAGTGGCATTTAGGTCACAAGTGTGCCTCCCGTTAGAGAACTTGGTCTGTCCCCAAAGGACAGTGTCACTTCTAAAAGTCCAGATCCCACGCCCTGAAAAGGTCAGCCCATGTAGCTCTTCACCCATCTCTGGGTCAGAGAGTCAAGACGCCGTGTGCGCTGACCTGCACGCTCTCACTGTACAGTGCCTGGCTTTTCAATGGTCTTTTTAGCAAACGTTGCGTTAAAACATGTAATGTGAAAGTTCCCTCCGGTCCCTCACGTTTGTAAGAGTCTGATATTTCATCTGTTCCTGGGATTCGCTCAGGAAGTGTTCTGAAGGCTGCTCTCTGAGGAAGCCCCTCTCCACTCCACACGCCTCTCTCCTCACTCTTCATGAAGCTCCTCTCCAGGTTTAAAGGGAAGCCCCTCCTTCTCTGTTTTGATTGCCATCGTTCATATTGTTTCTGTGTAATGTTGCTCCTCCCACCTCGAGGCCTGAGGGTGGCCTTGAGTTCCTTTCCTCTAATAAACCACATCATCTGAAGCGAGTCACGTGTCAGCTTCCTTTGCAGACCTTTTTTTTTTTTTTTTTTTTTTTTGTCATTCTCATTATGACTATTATACTTAATACCTTCGCTGTTTGGGCCACTTTAACCCAGAGCCTCTAGCGGAGTGGCCTATCAGTAACAGGCATCTTTATTTCAAACAGTTCTAGAGGCCAAGGCATTCTGAACCTGGGGAGTGGCAGATGTGGTGTCCGTGGTTTCTAGCCAGTGCTCTCTCCCTGTGTCCACATGGTCAGAGGCCCTCTGGTTTCTTTATAAAACACTAATCTACTGGTGAGCACTCCTCCCCATAGCCTAATTATCTCCCCAAAGCCTCATCTGTTTATACCGCCATCTTGGAGGGAAGATCTCAGCACACAAGCTTTGCAGTGACATAAGAATGTAGAAAGCAGCATTTCATCATGAGTCAGTCGTACTCCAAGAAGTATCTAGACATTGTCTCAGGAGATTTGCCCTTTTTCAGTCTTCTGTCTGCATCGTTTTCTCCCCATTATATGCGAGCCTGTGGTCATTACTGAAATAACCCCTTGTTTGCCTAAGCCACCCCAACCCCACAGATTCTTTAGCCATTACTTTGAAGTATTCTTCATAACACCGAACGTCACCCGGCACATTCTAAGGGTTTTGATTGCTTGCTGATTTCGTTACTGTAGCGGCTTTTGCTTATCGCCTGCTTCCCTAGCGCCAGGTGTAACACAACAAGTAAATAGTGGTGACAGAGCATATAAAGGCAGGCAGGAAAAATGGCCATTGTGTAATAGAGTTTATCACTGGGATCGTGCATGCCAGTCCTTCCTTCTAGCCCTCAATTAGTCTGCATGTGCTGCTGTAGATGTGTGACACATACAACTGCTTCTTAGCCTTTTTTGCATTCTGTCAGATTATTGAACTTTAACAATGGCTAATAGTTCTTTGGGTATTTAACAAGATTCACAAAAAAAAAAATCAACTTACAATTTTAATGATTATCTCATATTCTCATATATATTCTTATATGTATAGAAGTTCAGAATTTTGGTCCAGGGTGCACAGGGGTTGGTTTGGATACCATCACCTCTTCCCCTCAGAGTTTCTGGAGGGATTTTCTGTCTGACATTGAGCCTCTAGGCCTAGCCACCAACCTGCCTTTAGTCAGATCTCCCCTCAGTGATGTTTCCACTGATCAGGCTGTTTAATACTGCAGCCCAACAGTTTAATATTCCCACTCTAGCAGTTCAGACTTCCTTGTTCTATCTGCCCCCTCCCCCACCCCGTTCCATTACACTCGCCAACTCCCAGTGTGCTGGAATTTGTTGGTCATGCTTGCTGTCCATCTCCCCCTGCATACCAACTCCACAGGAAGCTTTACTTTTTTTTTTTCCTTACTATGATTTATCTTCAGTGCCAAGAACAATATTTGATGTACTGTTCTCAGCATTACAATAAAATGTGAAGTATTGAACTCAATACTCTAATCTGTGCTTTATATCTGTTCACCCAAGAAAGTTTCCTTCAGGGCTTAATATATGTTGACGACTACAACGGGTGCCTTTTTCCTTTCCAGCAATATCTGGTAAGGATCTGATACAATTTCATAAAATGGTTTTGAAGAAAACTGGTTTCCTCTCATTCCATTTAACTTCCCCATGATGTCCAAACTTTAGCAAGCATATTAACCTTGTTTGCTTGTTAAATATAAGTATTCTACGAATACAAAGCAAAACAACACCCCCAAGGAGAAAAAGAGATGAATGGATTTCACTAAAATTAAAGTTTTTCATGCTGCAAAAGAAACTACCAAGAAAGTGAAAAGACACTATGTAGGACGGAAAGTGTCTGTAAACCACGCAGTATGCAGAATATATCAGAACCTGTTATAACTGAACTTGCCATAATAAAACCCAACACTTGCTATGCTGGTTTTCTAAAGCATGCTCTTAGAGTTAGAGAAAGGGGCCAGGCAGGCGCTCAAGAGCATGCTGGCAAAGCATCCTCTTCCTATAGATACGTCTCCTGTACTGTTGGACCAGGGACCCTTTTGGTGTCACTTAGCTAAAATTGTCTCTTTGAAGGCCCAGTCTCCAAATGCAGGGGTGTGTAATTCAATTCAAAACAAACTATAACCACAGGACGGTAATATCGGCATGAAGAAATAATGGTTAAAGGCAGAAAATTTACTTATTTATTGTGGCCCCAAATCATATGCATCTAGTCAGAGATTTATTTTTAATATATTGTTTCTGGAATAACTTCCACCAGGAATGTTTAGACATCCACCATATGGCTAACACAGCTGTCCCTTGACCCAAGACGTTTTTCAAAAAAAAAAAGCTTAAAAACACAATAAATAACTTTTGTTAATAACCATTTAGAAGTTACCCGTCTTAGAAAAAAAGAAATGACTTAGGGGGAAGGAAACAAACCCTGGCTTCCGGTAACCATGTCCTATGACCTGAATCTGAGCCATCAGCTGAAGTACTCACTCAACTTCTTAGGAAATACACACAGTGAAAATTACTTTTAAATTTTATTTATTTATTTATTTATCTTGAGATTATAATATAATTACAACATTTCTCCTTTCCCTTTCGTTCCTCCAGACCCTCCCATTCGGATTCCCTGTCTCCTTCAGATTCATGGCTTCTTCTTTCACTAATTGTTATTGCATGCATATATGTATACATACACATATATATTCCTTAATATAACCTGTTCAGTCCTTACAGTGTTACTTGTGAGAATGTTTTCAGGGATGACTGGCATTGAACCAGTTGGTGGGCTCTTCCCCAGGGAAGACCACCTTTCACATTCCCGTCTTTCCTCAGTTGCTTATAGTTCTTTGTGTAGTGTTGGGTTTATTCTCATCCAGTTTGGCATATCTGTTAGTGTCACCCTTGTCCAGCTCATACTTGGGCAGTCATGTTGGTGAGACTTTATGGGTGTAGCTTCTGATGTTACTAGGAGACACAATCTCACAGCAAACTTCCTATCCTTTGGCTCTTAAAATCTTTCTGCTCCCTCTTACACAATGTTCCCTGAGCCTCAGGTATAGGAGTGTTCTGTAGATGTATATACTGGGACTGGGCTCCACAACTCTGCATTTTTATTGGTTGTGGTTTTCTGTAGTGGTCTCCATCTGCTGCAAAGACAAGTATTCTTGATGAGGGGGTGAAGGCTACAGTTACCTTGGGAATAAAGACAAATGTTTATAGATTGATGTTAGGGATTGTGCTGGTTTAGTAAATCAGTGGTTGTGGGTTCCCCTGCAATAACCATGACTTTACTAGTACTGAGTAGTTAGCTAGGTTTCAATGTATGATTTTCTTCTTGTTGAGAAGGTCTTAAGTCCAGTTAGAGAGCCATTGGTTACCACCAAGCTCCACTTTCCATTATTTACCCTTAGGGTTATCATTCCCATGCTTGCCAATGATATAATTCATAGACATCATAGCTGGTACAAATTGCCTTTCATTTATTGATCACTGAAGGTAATCATTGTATCAAATAGACATAATTAAAATTAATGTTTAAACTTAATTATGCGGTACTCTTAACTACTTACATGTGCTTTGATAAAAACCTGTGGATATTTTCTAGCAGTATTTTGTACTACCTATTTTATGTTTTAAAATTTACACAAAATAAATAATCAAGCTTGAAAAAAATTATTCTTAACACCACTTTTAAAATTGTGCAGGTCCTCAGAGTATATTATGACCGCCTTCTGGATAATGCTGACAGAAGCTGGCTTATTAACTACATACAAGAAATTCTGCTAAATTACATGCAGGAAGATTTTAATGACCTATTTAGAAACTTGGATTTTGATCATGATGGCATTGTGGAAGAAGATGACTTAAGAAGTTTAATGTTTTGTGATTTCCATGATCCCAAGAGGGAAGATACCAGCTACAAGGAAATTGCAGATGTGGATAATCTTCGGATAATTGTAGAAGGTCACCTAGAGGAATACAACAACTTGAGCAAAAAACCCATGAACATGGTCTTATTCCGATTTGCCATAGAACACATCAGCAGAATCTCTCGGATCTTGAAGCAGCCGCGAAGCCACGCTCTCTTGGTTGGCGTTGGCGGAAGCGGAAGGCAGTCCGTCACCAGACTGGCTGCACACATGGCTGATTATTCAGTTTTCCAGGTGGAAATCTCTAAGGGCTACGGTACCCACGAGTGGCATGAAGATTTAAAAGTGATCTTAAGGAAATGTGCGGAAGGTGACATGCAGGGGGTCTTCCTGTTCACGGACACCCAGATTAAAAGAGAGTCGTTTCTAGAAGATGTCAACAATCTCCTAAATGCAGGGGAGGTTCCAAATCTCTTTGCTTTGGATGAGAAGCAAGAGATCTGTGAAAAGATGCGTCAGTTGGATCGTCAGCGGGATAAAACCAAACAGACAGACGGAAGCCCCATAGCCCTTTTCAACATGTTTATTGATCGCTGTCGCAACCAGCTGCACGTGGTCTTGGCCATGAGTCCCATCGGAGACGCTTTTCGGATCCGTCTTAGGAAATTCCCTGCTCTTGTTAACTGCTGTACCATTGACTGGTTTCAGGTATTTCCATGTAAAGTGTAGATAGACTCCTAGAGATGTTGAATCTCCATCATCACCATCATCATGATTTCTTTTGTAGCTTCCACCCCAAAACTTAGATTAGCAGAATCTTTAATTTTATCATAATGTATATAGTATGCAATTATAACAACATAAATCATTACAGGGCATCGTTAATTAATCCCAATGTATTACAGAAAATTTTAGGACTAGTATGTCCTTATGTCAGGATGCTAATAGGAAAGGCATTCTTGAAATCCTAGGTGAGAAGAGCTTAGGAAGGGACTGGTCACAGAAGCACCGGTAGGGTTGAGGGAGCCAAGAGGGATAGAAGAAGACATGCAGAACTGAGCTACAGACCACCTTCTGGCTTATTCCACCCTCTGTCCTATTCTCTGAACCCAACAAAAACCAAAAGGAAAACACCACAGGGATTTCTTTAGTAAACGTCTGTCTCAGAAAGCACAGAGCTGAGCACACAAGGACAGAGAAGCATGACAGAGACAGGGGAGAAAAGCAACAAAGGGAAAAAACTCAGATCCCCCGGACTTTACACTGCTTCACAGAGCAGACTCTATGGTACAGTTCATCCTGTATGCACATCTAACACACAACCATTTATGACACTGGAAATTGACATGGGCTCTGTACCTCTACTGTATCATAGTTTATTCCAGGCAAGCATCCTTTATTGTTTTGTAACAGGGTAATACTGTAACAACTGGAGATGAAGAGGTACATACAGGGAACAGAGGCTCTCTATAGACAGCCTTTTAAGAGAAAGCCAAAACTGACCAGGATCGACATCTCACCCTAGATGTGAACTTTTAAAAATGGGTCTGGGTAGAAGGGATGGCTTTGAAGGGCAGAGCGATTAGGATAACAGGAGCAGAGGAACTCAGAGGAAAGTCTCCTGGTTGAGGTCAGAAAGGTGGGCAGGGCCAAATCAGATAAAAATTTGCAAGTTGGTTTGGCTTTGCTCACATGTGCACTGGGAACACTTCCTGAGTTGTCCCGGGAAGTGTGCTAAGGGTGTGGTTTGCACTTTGAAAGGTTGTCCTGAGTCTCTGTGGAGAGTGAAGGCAGCGAAGATAACAGTGGCATGAATTGGCTACCAAGAATAAAAACTTGAGTTAGGATGGTGGTGGTCCAGGAAGAAGGTAAAGGGGTTGACAGCTGTTTTAGGGGTGGTGCTTGTAGAATTTTCTCACAGAACAGAGAGGGGGCTGAGGAAGAGGAGCAGATAAAGAATGATTCCTGTGTTTTGACTTGGCCTTGATGGTGACTGTTGGTGACATTTACTGAGTTGAGGAAGAATACAGCTCTGAGGGGGAGGGAGGACTCATGACACAGGCTTGTTGGCTTTGGGGTGTCTATGAGCTAGCCAAGAGATACCAAGGAGGTAGTCATGTATGTGGCTCTGTTGTTTAGGGGAAAGATATAATAACTGTGGGGAAGATTAAACACAATAACATATAACATGCACAGAGACGCACGATTTGAGTTTAGATCCTCCCAACACCTGGTAAACAATTCCTCTAATCCCAGATCAAACTGAGAGAATGTCTACCTGTTCTAGCCACTGCCATTCTGCCCTAAGCAGACAAGAGCCGGAAGAAAGCTCTTCATGACTGTGTCTTTCCCATTCCACGCCTCAAACTGTTCCTCTCTATCTCTAACTCACAAGTCACAAAGGACTGCAGCAGTAACAGGAGCATATGTAGTGACCTGGATAAATGGCTAAAATATTCATTTTAAATTTAGTCATGGCCGGAAGACGCGTTGGAAGCAGTTGCTTCACGGTTCCTGGAAGACATTGAAATGTCAGAGGAGATCCGAGAAGGCTGCATTGAAATGTGTAAAAGCTTCCACACTTCTACGATCAACTTATCAACGTCCTTCTATAACGAGCTTCAAAGATATAATTACGTGACTCCCACCTCTTACCTGGAATTGATCTCTACCTTCAAACTGTTGTTAGAAAAGAAAAGAAAGTAAGGATGGGAATTTTCTGAATTTTCTGTTTTTAAGTAAGCTGTGAAAGTTAAAAAAAAATGTTTGTACAAAATGACATAGCAACGATCTGATCAAATGCTTTGCCTATAACTATTCTGTTTTAGTAAAACTCTTGAGATTCAGCCCTTAAAGAGTCTGAAGGCAGGAATCAGCTAATGTACCCACTTTCTCTCTGGGTTCTACACAACCGCAATCCCAGAGACAGCCACTTAGTTTATATAGCCAGCTTTTCTTCTCTACCAAGCTTTCATTTGGAAAGATCAATACAGAATGCTAGAGACATATGCTACAGCCAGTGTCAAAATGAGTTTTCAGAGAAATTGATTGCAAACTTCCTTTGGTTATAAAAAATAATGCTTGAAATGCACATTCTAATTAACATTAAACTTGAAAGTTGAAAATTTAGAAAACATTAGTGATGTCCTTTAAGGAAGCCTTCAGTTAATACTGGGTCTCAAAGGCTCACTGAAGTGTATTTTATATTGCATTTATATTTTTTATGAAGGGAAAACAAGGAAGACTTTATTGAGAGGCAGAGTGGCGTTCCCTGCAGTGGGGAGTCTGATAATGGGTGACTTTGCATTTTTTACCCTTGATGTATTTTTATCTTGGATGTAACAAACCAAGTTTAGTTACTTAAATCATTTATGAATCTAGTGAATCAAACTTATACATACTGTGAGCCATAAATTATACATTATATAGTTCTGAAGATTTTTTTAAACCTGAAACAGAAATCATAATCTGTAGCTCAATTACATTATATTTACAGTGGATTTCAAGACTATTAACCTAATAGAGCAAATTCTCTTAAATATTAAGAAAAATACTTAAAACAGATTTCTCAACATGAAATGTTAGTATGTATTTCCATAATTAATTCAAAATCTTCCAAGTGGCCAGTTCAAGAGCACAAGCATTTTAAAGAATTTTTTCGCATATTGATCAAAATAGCACCCGAAGCTTAAAGGACATTCCTCACACCCTACTTGCAATGGCTATTACTGCATTCTCCCAGGCTGGGCTGTCCTGGTGCCTGTGGCCCACACCCTAGCAAGTCTTACCATTAGTAATCTTTCCATCTATTTAATGAAATTTACAATTTCCACCCAAGGCTGCTACTTGACTTGACATGACTATTTGGCTCTCAAGATTCTTTACCTCCTGGAACCTTGCTTGTTCTTTTTAATTTACTTATCTAAGAGGACCATAAGTTCTCAGAGATTAAATTTTGGCTTTCATTCATAAACCAGGCTCTTGTTTGTACACTCATGGTACTTAAGTTTATCCTAATTGAAAGCAAAGTTAAACCAATGAGATATAAACTTACAGGAAGGTTGAAAGTCATGGCTTTCTGGGCATTTCAAATACTCTTTGGCCCTTTCAAATCCTCATCTTTCACATTTCTCTTCGTTATTTCCTGCAAATTAATTTTTAAATATTTATTTTTACATTTTAATTGAAATATAATTATATTATGCCTACTTTCCCATTCCTTTTCTTTTCTAACTCCTCCCATAACTCCCCTAAAATTGATAGCCTCATTTTATTATTGTTACACACATACACACTCACATACAACCTACCGAGCCTGTCTTTGTTATATGTGAATATGGTTTCAGGGCTGACCACTTTGTATTAGATAACCAGTCAGGGAGCTCATTCCTGGGACAGGCTAATCCCCCTCTCTCACCAGTCACTGGTTGCCTGTAGTTCTTTGTCTCAGGTGGGCCCTGTGAGATTTTCCCCTTCCATGTTAGTGTGTCTTTTGATACTACCATTGTTCAGATCTTGGTTTATGTAGCCCATTGTAAGAGATATTAACTGTTAAGCAAAAGGGAAAGATAGTAATATCCACAGACCCAGAGAAACTATGCAACAAGGAGGGCCCCAGTGGGAACACAGAAATCTCCTGGTAAAGTAGAAATAGGTAGGTAGGCTGGGAGGGGGCAGGAATTGGAGCAAAGGGAACCAAGAGAGGGAGAGGAATGGAGGGAGAGAATATATGGAGAGATGACTGGGGTTGGGAGATAATTAGGGGGTGATCGGGAGACCTAGTATAGAGGAAACTCACTGGAATCTATGAGGGAGACCCTAGCAAGGATCTCTAGTAATCAGGAATAGGGAGCCTGAACAGGCTATCTCCTGTGGCCAGACAAGGCTCCAGTGGTGGTACTGGGACACCACCCCAGCCACAAAACCTCCGACCTATGGCCTGTCTGCCCGGCAGGATCTGCTGAAACAATGGAAGGGCAGAACCCCATGCCAAAAGAGAGAACCCCTGTCTGAAACTGCAGGCCAGGCCAGGGCCTAGAGATCTACACTTTCAAATGTTCTTGCAAATTAAAATTTTAAAGTTCTCTTTTAATTTCAGTTAGAACTCTTACCTTGTGTTTATGTTTCTTTCGGTAGATTAAAGCCCAGGTCTCTCAATAGCCAGTTATGACCCAGAAACAAGTCATCACGTCTCCTGCCAAAAAGTCAGCACTTAAGTTAGCAAAGTGTCACCTAGGATGAGTGCTGACAGGAGCAAGCCCTTTCTCAGGCTTGCTACCGGAACTTTGAAGGAGACTGGATTCGCACACACTACCGGGTTGAAGACGGATCTGGGGCCTCTGTTCCCAGTTCGGTCAAATATTTTGCTTTCTCAGAAGAAATTCGACACGTGATAAAAATGTGCATTCTGATCTTGTTTTCTTTGTCTATGACAGCCTTTCCAGTGGTTGTTTTGGCTTTCTTTCTTTAGGTGACTCTGGATACCTCAAGCTGGCTGGGAAGCCAGATATTTTCTTGAAGATTTTAAATATATCACCTTTGAATATATGTCATATTTAAAAATGAATTGTTATAGATAAGGAGATTTTTCTCAGTAGAGAGCATATATGAACATGGGCAAGCACTTTAAAGAATATTAAAATAGTAGATTTAAAATTATTTCTAACCAGTTATTATCCTTTTAAAAATTGCTTTACAAAAAAAGAAAGTTGAGTTTTAATATCAATCTCACTTGTCCTTTTTGTCTTAATTTTTTAAAAATTCCTATTTCAAGATATAATATGGTTTTAACTTAAATACATTTTAAATATACTGTATACACTCTGTCTCACTGGGTACGTAGGCTAATACAGCCCGGCCTGGCTAGCCTCAACTTCTTAGCTACTAGGAAGATATAATATATTTTAAATGCGACTTCATCTCTAGCAATATTCAAAGTGATGTATCTTGGGCATTGAAGTCTCTTTGAATTTGCGATTATTAAAAGAATTATAGTGTCCTTGGAAGCACCTGACCAAGGTGACTCATGGTCAAGGTAGAGGTGTGGTGTTCATTTTGGCACAGGATGCTGCTCCTTGCCTTGTTTCCAGTGCACTCATTTATTCTTTGGAGTTTTTGTTATACACCCAGAGGCACTCAGAACCCAGAAGGGGCTAAGATAAACTAGTTGTAACTATGCATAACTGAGCATTGTTGTGTCCATGTTTTTTTTTTTTTCACAAACAGCTAATGCATGTGCAAGACTTTTAGACCATACCTTTAGTTACTTAAAAAGGGGTTTAAAAAAAACAAACAAACAAAAAAACCTCAAGAGCACTTAAGATGTTCCTCAATGTGGTGAACAGATCCCCGCATCTCACCTCATGTTATCTACCCGTTTCCAGTGAAGTGATGAAAATGAAAAGGAGGTATGAAGTGGGTTTGGATAAACTGGATTCGGCCTCGTCGCAGGTGGCCACCATGCAGATTGAGCTAGAGGCGCTGCACCCTCAGCTCAAAGTCGCTAGCAGAGAGGTTGATGATATGATGGTAATCATTGAGAGGGAATCCATGGAGGTTGCCAAAACCGAAAAGATCGTGAAAGCTGATGAAATAATAGCGAATGAACAAGCCATGGCCTCCAAAGCCATCAAAGACGAATGTGATGCCGACTTGGCTGGCGCCCTCCCCATCCTGGAGTCTGCACTGACTGCCCTCGACACCCTGACTGCGCAGGTAGGAGCTGTCCAGTGCTGAGGATTTGCCACTGGGGACCAAGGTTTAGTTTCTCTCAAATTAGCATTCAGACTTAAGGAACATTTTTAAATTGGCAAGAGAAGAGGGTCCCCTAGTTTATCTGGAAAAGGCACTTCTGAAAAGGAACAAAGCCGCCAATGACCTCTACCACCACCACCAGCAGCACCACCAACATCACCATTTCTTCTTCTTTTTCTTCCTCTTCTCCTCCTGTTCTTTCTCCTCCTTCTTTCTCCTCCTCCTTCTTCTTTGTTTAAAGTTTTTATTATTGCTATTTTTAAAGATTTATTTCTTTTTATTAGTTCTTCCATTCTATGTGTTTTGATCATATCTGCCCCTCTTGCTCAACCCTTCCCAGATTCATCCCCCTTTCTCCATCATGGCAGTTTTCCTTCTAGAACTTTGTGCCTCTCCGCACTGTCATCTCCTATGATTCTTATTCTGTTGTTTTAACTTTTCCTCCCAACTGACTTGTCAAAAACACTTGCCATGCTTCTAGCATTACTGCCGCTTCTACCAAACACAGAAAACAAGTTTCTGTACCTTAAGGCTTAATGTGAAAAATATGACTTTATTAACATAACAACAAATGTGCAAGCAGACATTTATTTCTATGAATAATTGAAACATTGCTCTTCAAGGATATCACAGTGGTAAAGTCCATGAAGAGTCCTCCTGCTGGCGTTAAGCTCGTCATGGAAGCTATCTGCATCTTGAAAGGAATCAAAGCCGACAAAATCCCTGACCCAACAGGTTCAGGGAAGAAAATAGAGGATTTCTGGGGCCCTGCTAAGAGACTTCTTGGCGACATAAGGTTTCTGCAGTCACTTCATGAATATGACAAGGACAATATTCCTCCGGCTTATATGAATATCATAAGGAAAAATTATATCCCCAACCCAGACTTTGTTCCCGAAAAGATCCGGAATGCTTCGACAGCTGCTGAAGGTCTGTGCAAGTGGGTCATAGCAATGGATTCCTATGACAAGTAAGTGCTGAGAGGAGACCTCGCTGATGGGTGGTTTGCACGCTTGGTGATGCAGACAATAGAAAACCAGAAGCCTTGTAAGCGAAAACATTTTCAGAAAACACATGTCTGAATTGCTGTTTTCATTCTTACTAGAGCCCAAATCATAGCAACTTAAAAGAATATATAATTTAAGACTTCTTAAGTTTTGGGACTTAGGACTACTCTCAACTAAGGAATTCCTAAGTGTCCCCAGAGCTTTTTGCTTATTTGCCATGTTAGAAGATTAAATTGGAGAATTTCTGAACATTTATTAAGTCATTTAAAAATAACAAAATTCTGACATAGTAGTAAAAACAGATTATTCTATATCTTATAAATGTAAATTTTATTTAAATCAGGGAAGGAGTTGGGGTGGCTTGTTAGTGGTAGCGCACCGGAATGTACAAGGACACAGGCTCTCGTCCCAGCAACAGGGGCACAAATATTCGGGCTGGAGAGATGCTGCAGTCTATAAAGTGCTTGTCTTCAGGAGCGAGGACCTGCATTCAACCCACAGAACCATGTAAAAGGAGCCTAGCATGGTGCACTTGGCATCTCAGCCCTGGGCAGGCAGCCACAGACAGACTCTTGGAACATGCTGGCAGCTATCTCAGCCTCCTCTGCAAGTTCCTGGCCAGCTTGAGAGACTCTGTCTCTGAGGAATGACACTGAGGTTTCCTCTGGCCTCCACATGAAAGCTCACACATGTGTGGCTGCACTGCACTCATATATACACATGTGCCTTGTACACGCATATCCATACAATATGGTCATACACAGAAGGGGGCAATTAGGAAGAAGAACCTTTCGTATACTTTCAAGTCTATTCAATGTGTTTTTTATGTGCGTGTGCCTGTGCATGTGTGTGTGTGTGTGTCTAGAGTATATGCACATGTTTTCATGGGCCTGTACACAAATGCATGTGGGTTCATGTACTTGGAGGCCAGAGGTCAGTGCTGGATATCCTTTCTCCATGGCTGTTTACCTCGTTTTATTCTGAGGCAGGGCCTCTCACCCGTGGGTTACCGATTTGTCAATACTATCCGGCAACTGGGTCCCGAGGATTCTCCTGTGTCTGCCTCATTGTCACTGAGTTTATAGATGTATCTGGATTTCCCATGCTGGCTGGGGATCTGCACTCACATCTCCATCTTCTGCAGGTCACTCACTGACCGATCCGTATTCCCATCGCCCTCAATATGTGGTTTCATATGAAATGAAAGACCAGAAAAACCTTCATCTTTTAATCCAGTCTGTTTTGGAATGTTACTTTGATGGAAGTACATAGGGAATCTTAGGGCTTGTCATATAGCTCAGTGGAACAGTGTCTGCCTGCACATACAGAAGCGTTACCCTCTTCTGCCCGTTCTTCATTTCTTTTAAGTTTCCTAATTTGTCGGGATATAATTTTTCACATCTTCCCTGATGGGCTTCTAGACCTCATTAGCATTCTTTGTAATGCCCTCTAGACCCAGTACCTCACAAATCCCCTGAGACCATGCTGAGAAAAACCACTTGTGAGCTTTATAGTCTTGTGACATGAGGAAACTTTCATGTTTATGAAGAAAACATTTACATTGTGAACAAGCTAAGTAAAATCAGCAACTATTATATGCCTTTTAAATACATACTCAGTGTGAATCATTATGCATATATACTAGTGTAACGCATGTTTCAGACCATGATATATTATCAACTAAAAATTCTAATTTAACATGCTATCATTTATTTACAAACGTCACTAATCCCATTTTCTTGATAGTGAGACATTAGGTCCATCCTTTTTCCTGAATAATCCTTTTTAATGTAAGATAAAGAGTCATAAATTATAAGACTCTTATAATAAGTTATAAGTTATAAGATAAAGGTAACTTTTGGTTGATGATATGTTCTAGGATTTTCTTACAAAGATAAAACACTAAGTATAAAATGCCTTCCTTTCTCTTCATCAAACTTAATCTCTAACGAGCTAGGCTAGTTTCTACCAGCATCGCCATGCTCTATATAAACACTAGAGTCTATTTGTGTGAAGTCACCACAGTTCACCAGGCTGCATATTTTATATATACACACATATACTTCATACGTCTGATAATAATTTTAATGGTCACTTATTTTAAAAACTATTGCCATGTGTTAATTGTACAGAACGGTAATTTTCACTGACACATTCAAGCAGGTAGATAATGTACTCTGATTGTAATCGCCAGCCCTCATTACCCTCTTCTGTTCTTTATTCATTTCTCCTGAGTTTCCTAATTTGTCAGGATATAATTTTTCACATATTCCCTAATGGGCTCCTAGCCCTCATTAGCATTCCTTGTAGTGCCCTCCTCTTGTCTCTAGTTCTATTAATTCGGATCTTCCTTTTCTTTTGGCTAGTTTGGCAATCTTATTATCTTTTTGCTTCACTGTTCCTCTGTGGTGTTCTTTTATCCACCATTTCATTAATTCCTACCCTGATGTCTACTATTTCTTAGCATCTACAGTAATAATTTGGGGATTAGCTTGTTCTTCCTTTTCTAGACCTTGTGGGTACATCATTAGCTTGCTTACTTGAGGTCTCTCTGGATTTTTTAATGCAGGCACTTGAGTTATAAGCTTCCTGATGGCCCTAGTCTTGGGGTTCTTAGTCTTTGGAGTAATCCCCGGCAATGGTCTCTTTTATTACTACAGAGAACAGGGCCACCAACCACTGTGCTCTCAGTTTAAGCTTCCTGCTGCTTAAACATCTTGTGGA
This sequence comes from Cricetomys ansorgei, assembly GCA_026225945.1. Lineage (NCBI taxonomy): Eukaryota > Metazoa > Chordata > Mammalia > Rodentia > Nesomyidae > Cricetomys > Cricetomys ansorgei. The sequence goes on from JAMJFZ010001562.1 coordinate 4,872,029, forward strand.
TCTGTATCCAACATAGGTCTGTGTCCCACCCACTGTGGCAGGGAATTCCCAGGGCTCTGTGGCTTGTGATTTTTTTTTTCCTATTGTTTAAAATAACCTGGAGTGGCTTGGTCTCAAACAATAGGCACCCTCTCTCAAGGTGATGCATAGGCATTGCGCACTGAGACACGGGGAGCAACACGTCTCCTCCACTGCTGGCCTGCCATGAGGAAGGAGTCCCCACACCGAATTTAAGGATTATGAGAGCCTTAATTTCTCTGTGGCCAGAACTGCCAGTTTGTGGTGCCAAGGGCTGCCAGGTTTACCCTCATGTTTGTGGCTCCCTTACTTTTTCCTGCAATGCCTGTCTATCCACACTTTTCAGCTGCTCAGATGGATTTTGTTTCATACTTACTCTTTTTACTGTCAGTTTCAACACAGGTTCCACTGAAGAGCCTTAGCCGGCCTGGAACCGACTATGTCAACCAGACTGGCCTCCAACTTGGATTGACTCTCCTGCCTCTGTTTCTCGAGTGCCACACACCTGACTCCTGCCATCTTTTACTTTGATTCCCAATGCCTTCTTCTCTTTCTCTCCCTTGTTGCCTCGACCCTTCCCAGTCACAAAGTCATATGGAGGCAGCTCCTACTCACCTAAGCATTTATTATACTTTGCCTCAGATTTGATTCCTAGCTGAAATACGGGATCTAGAAGTGGGTGTAAATTCTGCATAAACAAGTATTTTGAGTCATTGTAAAGAGTATTTGGAAAGTAAATTCATGGCAGAAAGTTCCCTATGATGTCCAGAGGAATTTACTTTTCCAACTTTATTGTTTTGTAGAGTGGCAAAAATTGTAGCTCCTAAAAAGATCAAACTGGCTGCTGCTGAAGGGGAACTGAAGATCGCCATGGACGGTCTCAGAAAGAAGCAGGCGGCCCTGCGCGAGGTTCAGGACAAGCTAGCCAGGCTTCAGGACACACTGGAGCTGAACAAGCAGAAGAAAGCTGACTTGGAAAACCAGGTCTGTGTTGACAGTTGCAAATGTTGTAAATAAGAAAACTGCTATCACCACAGAACTTGACTATCCTGTTTTCTTCCTAACCATAATTAGCAAGTTATGGTCTCAAGGCCAGACCTGCCCAATGCCTGTTTTTGTATGTTCCTAGAACTTAGAGTGATTCTGGCATTTAAAACATGATCATGTGACTTTATATGGCCAAGAAAGTACCTGGATAATACCACCCTTGGCCCATTGGTCCACAGAATATAAACCATTCACTTTTCCCACTTAGAAAATGAAAGCTGGGTTATTTCAGTCTCTTTTTCATCTCATGATGAGGAACTAGGTGATAGCCACACTGAGAGAGCTGGATCACAATAGCCTACAGCAGAGCTGTGATAAGAATTTAATGCTCAAAGCCATCACTCAAAATATTTTGAAGACCAAAACCATTGACATAATTTCCTTAGTGATCCCATATGCATGAAGTAACTAGTAAAGTCTGATTCTGTTACAGAATAGGAAAAAAACCATCAAAAATATTTTAAATATCAGTCAGCATTTTATTAAGAGTTGTTCACGTATAAGATACCTCCATTCTTCAGGAATCATAAAATTACTATTGTGTGTCTGTGATGTGTGTGCCTGCATGTGTGCACACGTGTATGTCCATGCAAACGTGCCACTGCAAATGCAGGCGTGCCTCAGGGCATGTGTGGAGGTCAAAAGAGAACTTTCCTGTAGTTGGTTCTCTCCCGCTGCTGTTATGTGCAATTTCAGACACCTTTATATGGAGAGCCATCTTGTTGGTCTTGTTCTTTTTCATGCCTGTAATCATTTTTTTTGGCAAAGGGAAAACGATATCAATATTGTTTGTTCTTCAGAGGCTGAAAAAGTCCTACTCCTCCTGACCCCCAGCACTTCTCAGGGACAGCACCCTGAGTAGCAGCCTGTCTCGCTTTCTCTTGCCACACCTCCTGAGGGTACTGATCCTTTTATGCTCTCCTCAGGAAGCCAAAGCACAGAGAGGTGAGGCAACTTGTTCATGGACGACCCAGCTTCTAGACTTTGTCTATGTATGACCTGAACCCATACATCTGACATGCCTGCACACTTTTCACAGTAACACACTTCCTTTTCCTCTAAGACCGGCTCTGTAATCTGTGTTTGAACGCATTTAGGACATTGTGCCTGTAGTTGTTCACTAATATCTTTTACCCTCAATTTATGGAAAGAAAAACGAAGGATAGAAAGAAATTGTAACCACTTTTGCAGGAGGCCTTGATACAGAAAGAGAGAAAGGGAGAAATCTTCACAGTCTTTTTAGCTGTCCTAAGCTTGAAGAGGAGAAGCTGACAGTGAGTCAGACTAGTGTCTCAGCTTGCTATCTGCATACCCAATCTCTCCAACCAATGTTCTTCTATGCAAGAATCAATGAACCAATGACAGACAAACCAACCAACCAACCACCAACAACGCACCTCAGCTCTTGGGCTTCAACCCTTATATACTCTAAGCAAAAGTTCCCATAAACTCAAGCAGCACGCAATCCCAAGAACAAGCTACACATAGCAAAACAGCTGCATCTAACCAATTATAGCCACAGGCATCGAGCATTCCAAACCAAACTCATCATCATCCAGCACACCTGAGATGGGAACAGAAACTTTGTCCAAGCACCATTTTGTGTTTTTAAAGACACCAAAATAACAAAAGCTTCTTCCAAGCATCCTGCTACATGTGGCCAACCTTTAAATGTAAGCTGTGACTGGGGATGATTAGATTTTATTTAAATAATATAACCACTAACTGAGTATATAGTTGTTCACTGGAAACGTTGTTCAACTTACTATGTGTTTAAAATATTCAGATTTTTCAAAATATTTTATTTTCAAAATAAATTTTCAAAAAAAATTGGAAAAATATGAAATGAATATGTGCATATATTTACAGTAACTACTTTTTTTTTTTTTGAGGAAAAAGAAGTCCCAGGAGTGTTTTCTTTTACGCTTTCTAAGGGCAACATTATTGTAGTATGCAATCTGGTTCATTCTGTTTTGAGTACTGTTGAAAAAAAAATAGATGAAGAAACTAGAAAGGTGGAGGTCTATTAAGTGGGAAAATTGAGTATGAAAGGTTTAATTTTGGAAACATAAAAATTATCACCCATTAGAAACCTTTTGATTTTTCAAACCTGTCTGTAGGTGAACTAATATTTTATATATTTTATTCTAAAGGCATTTATTTAAATAACAAGTTACTAGCTTTGGAAAACGCATAAGCAAATTTTTACTCCAAATATAAATGTCTGTTTTATTGATCATGGGGCTCCCCATTATAAAGTTTCACAGTTTGAGCCCAAAAAAACTTTCCTCACCTTTAAGAATAGTGATGTTTGTCTTTCTGGGTCTGGGTTGCTTTGTTCAGGGTAGCCTTTTCTAGGTCCATCCATCTGCCTGCATATTTCTATATTTCTTTCTTTCTTTCGGTTTTCATTTTTAACATCTGGATAGTGTCCGTTGTATATATTTATGCACCACGTTTTCATTATTAATTTACCTGTTGAAGGACATTTAAGTTGTTTCCATTTCCTGACTATTGTGAATAAAGAGAGCAGCAATGATCATGGCTGAACAAGTCAGGAAAGACAAACGCCACAGGTTCTCTCTCATCTGTGTTTCTCGACTCCCTATCCTCAGTTATAAGCGTAGCTACCACCCCTCATCAAGGAAGCCTCTCTTTATAGCAAATGGGGACCATCTCAGAAACACAACTGTACACAACCCAGAGATATCTGATTGTGGGCAGCCCAGTCCCAGTGGATACATCTCCACCATAACTCCTACATCTCAAGGAGCATCTCAGAAGAGGGGGCAGAAAGACTGTAAGAGCCAGAGGACCAGAGAGTCTGCTGTGAAAGTCTCTCCTATAGCTGCGCAAACAAGGCTGGAACGATGGCAGTATCAATGGGCATGCTAACATGGGAGGGGTAAAGATCTTCTGAGGTCCTACTCCTAGACAAAGAACTACAGGCAGAGAGAAGGGGATGAGCCTCTTCCAGGGATGAGCCCCGTTATTGGTTGTTCAATTTAGATTGTTAGCCTTGAAACCATGCAAAATGGACAAGAAAACTGGACCCAGCAGGATGTATGTGTGTGTGTGTGTGTGTGTGAGTGTGTGTGTGTGTGTGTGTGTGTGTGTAGGGGGGGGTCCTATGTGTGTGAAATAGATAGGTGTGTGTGTGCATACATATACATGTATGCATACACATATATGTAACAATAATAAAAAGAGGCTATCCACTTGAGATCAGGGAAATGGAAGGAGCTAAGAGACAAGAAAGAAGGAAGTGATGCAATTCTATTACTATTAAAATATTTTAAACCAATAAAATAAATACATTGATTTCATTTTTAAAAGAATAATGATGTTGTTACTTACAAATTAAATCACAGTGACTCAGTCCAAGCACCCCGCTGGAACTTTGATAGTCCATAAGTTGGGTGCTTTTCCTGAGTGTACCACCTTGATACACATCTGCCTCTTCCCCTTTCTATCGCATTGCTTAATTGTGTAAAATGAGGTTGGTCTGATTGTCTGACGCAGAAAGCAGGCTCTTAGCAATTGATTGATGTTCCCTTTGAAGCTTAATTGCAAGTGTCTGGGAGGATGACGCCATTTAACAACTTGAGAGATTGTGCTTTGTAAATAGGTCTAAATTGCTAAAACTTTTAACCTTTAAAAGCAATCTTAAATCAACTAAGGTAAATGAGGAGCAACATTTATAAAATATTTAAAATACAGAGGTATCGCTGGAACCCAGGTCCTCCTGTACGCTGTGTCAGTGCTCTGCTAACCCGAGCCCACGCCCATTTTTGTCAGATTATTTTAAAATGCCTATATTTGTAGGAGAATGTTCTTCGTTGCTTTCCTCTCAGTCTCCTGAATTGACAGTCATTTCCTTAGAGTTAGCTTGTATTATGATACACAAAATACTTTAGTTATTTTTCAGTTATTTAAAGTTATTACTTTAGTTAGTCTGAGAACTTTAGTTAAAAACTTGTTGTTTAAAAGCACAAGACGTCATGGACTTTCCATATGACAATGAAATCCATTAAAAGGGTTTTTGTGGGTTTTTTGTTTGTTTGTTTGATTGATTGATTTTAGAATTTCAGACTCATTTGTAATTGAGAAAAGCTGTCTCCTGGGTTTGAAATTCTGCAGAATTTCAGTTTATTTTCCCGGTAGGTGTGGGTAAGAGCGCACCTTTATTTTTCAGGTTGATTTGTGCAGTAAAAAGCTGGAGCGAGCGGAGCAGCTGATCGGAGGCCTGGGAGGGGAGAAAACACGATGGAGCAACTCGGCCCTCGAGCTGGGGCAGCTGTACATCAACCTGACGGGGGACATCCTCATCTCCTCCGGTGTCGTTGCCTACCTGGGGGCCTTCACATCTTACTACAGACAGGTGAGGGGTGCCCTGGGGTCTCTTCCTTGCCCCTCCCCCATCATGGCAACATTAACCTCAGGTTTGGTTGTTTGTTGTTATTGCTGTCGTTACGGGGGTGGGTGACTGGGGGGTATTTTTCCCGTTTGTTTTCATTTCTGGTGACTGCAAGGAAAAGCAAAATATTTTTAAACTATTCGTACTTACATATTTTAGACATCCTGTAAGTTCCTTGGTAGCCAAAAGATGCTATATGAAATACTGTTTTAAAATCTAATTTTAAAGCGACAGACTCTAATGATGAGATTGTAGTTCCTGACTCAGTGTAACTTGGGTGGATGGGTGGGGGGTGGCATGCATACCTGTGGGGATACATGCCTCGTCGGCTACCCCGTGTGAACGTTAGTAAGTCGTTCTAAAGCCATGTCAGAGACTGAAATATTAGGGGGTGGGGACAAGACCACCCTCACTGAGGACTCCAGAGTTTCCCTTACTGTACTTCCCTATCGTGTCCACTGAGCCTCGGTGAGGATTTTCCCCTAAGCAGAACTGATTCCTGCCTCCACTACAGCTTCTTTGATTTCTTGAGTTTTTAAAAATGAACCATTTTCAAATCCTCTCATAGATGGAGCTTCTATTGCTAGCCTTTTCATTTAGAGACCTCTGTCTTTACTTTGTTAAGGTCACAGAGGCACCATGACCTTCAGGCAGCTCAGGCTGTTCTTTTGTGCATTGTTTAAATGAGCTCCCAGAGGTATGGCATTAATGTCTTACATCTCAGGTGGTAAATATTTAACTTAAATATCTGGTTAGTGATGGATTAGTTTGCTTAACAGTTTTAGACATCGAAGCTTATGAAGCTTGAGACAAGTTGGAGGTCAGCGAGAGAATGGAAACAAGAACCATGGTCACTTGGCTCTACCCCCCTACATCAGTGGTTCTCAACCTTCCTAGTGCTGCCACCCTTAATACAGTTCCTCAGGCTGTGGTGACCCCTAACCATAAGTTATTGTCGTTGCTACTTTATAACTAATTTTTGCTATTGTTATGAATCATAATATAAATATCTGATATGCAGATGGTGTGAGGTGACCCCTATGAGAGGTCCACTAGAACCCCAAAGGGTCAGGACCCACAGGTTGAGAACCACTATCCTTCATCAACTTGGAACAATGGAAAGACTAACAGGCACTCACACCATCTCTGTTAGTTCAGTGCATACTCCTGGGCATCTCACTGGCTCCCGTTGAGTCTGTTGCCTGAGCAGAGAGAAGTGTCACACCATGCCATGCCACACCCACGCCTGACTCTTGGTTATTGTAGATGTTATCTGAAGAGTCTGAAAATTTTTTCTTTTTCTTTTTTTATTTTTCGTTTCTCATACAACTTACAGAATACATCCTGACCCCCCCCCCCTCCTCTTTACCCTCCACCTCCTAACTCCCCCCATCTCCCCCAGATCTACCCATCAATCACCACCCACAAATATCCCGCTTCTTCCCAGAAAAGAACCATCCCCCCAGGGTTACAGCACAATCAGGGCATGGCCTAGCAGGATGGAGGGAGGCCAGGCACTGTTTTTTGTGTTTTTTTCTGTGCAGTCTGCTAAGCCCTAAGCCCTAAACCCAGTGATTTCCTGTTTTAGGCTCTAACACTCCCGGAGGATGATGAACAACTTTTAGAGGTCCTCGAATTACCCAGATTTCCCAGGGAAACCTCTTGTTATATCCACAGAATTATCTGAATACATAATCCTTAGGAAGTACATGAGATCTGGCTGATCCCATCCCACTTACTGTATTATAGACTGTTGCTCCAACTTGCTCCAACTCTTTCCAGTGAAACAGCCTGCCACATACTCACAGCTGTAAGAGAAGAACTCTGCTTTTCATTCATCCAGATAGCTGTGTATTATTTTCTAACATCCAAAGAACCAATAACCACTGTAGCAGTTAGGCTACTGAGTGGCTCAGCAAGAACGACAAGGAGACATTTTCATAGCTGCAAACCCTGCTAGGCAGAGGGAACCACTATCATGGCAAGCACCATACTGGATAGTGGAATCCTCAGCCTCTCATCCCAGGGACCTTCACTGATACCCAAGCTCCTCAGGTGTCCTATTGATAACATGTACAGATCATGAAGAATTTACATAAAATTGACACCTACCAACTGTACAAAATGCCAAGGCCTAGGTAGCCCTTCACCCAACAGTGCACAAAACAACCATTTTAAACATCACTAAAAATAAACATCTACAACACATAACACCCTGCAATTATGAAACAGAAGCCTGGCTTAAAAGAAGTGATTAAAAAGCAGCATCCTTGAGAGATGGATAATTTGAAATTATGTACCATTGGTGGGATGCAATGAGGAAAAGAGTGTCAACATTCTAGATAATATTAACAACTTTTAAGGTCATGAAGCCACCATTTGCCCAAATCTGTCATGACCTTTAGGGGTCAAACTAGAAGAATATCGATATAACCTACTCAGCAAGGGTAGGAGAGGGGAGGGTGGTGACAACCAAGGCCTTCCAACGGCTCTACACACACAGTGCACCCTCATAGCCCAAAACAGGTACCAGCATCATGTATATTCACTCTCCCACTTTGCTTATGGACACCCTCCTTTCATCTGAGTCTCTTTTCTTTCCAGTCATGTCTTTGACTGTTTCTGAAGCTTTTGGTCTGTAACCTGAACTTGAACATTAGTATTGTTGTGGCATTTGAATCCACTTGGAAAAACCAAAGACTAAGACCCAATTCAAAGTTAGATGAAATGAATTTACTCTTAAAGCTATCAGAAAGATGCCTGCGGGAAGGGGGTACGAGGGGGATTTTTAAAGGAGGATATCAGAAAGTTGAGCATTGCAACTATCCGTGGAATGCACAGCTGGGCAGGGAACTTGTTTTACTTCCCTCAGTTGTTTGCTTTCTTTCCTGCTATATAGTAATAAAAAGACCATTTCATTTCTTTCCCACAGTGTAAGCAAGTTTTACAGAAGCAAAAAGCAAACTGCTAATATCTCACAGCCTGTTACCCTAGTCTTGTCTCACCTGCAGGCCACTAGGATCTCCCAGGCATTCCAGAGCAAGGTCAATAGCTCTTAAGGGCTATTCCTGGCTCCATATGAAGTTTCTTTAGCCATCACAGGGACCTGTGTAAAGTATGACTCATATCTGAACACTCTAATGACTGGGACAGTGCCACCTATAGGTTAGATTGGTTAAAGCTGGCTGTCATGTCCGCACAGTAAGAACCTGGATGGAGCACTCTCCTGGTTCCTGGGCATCATAATTGTCCATGTCTCTGGTAGATAGGGCAAAATTCAGTGTGCGCCCTGACCCTTGTTAGAACTCAGCACAAGGGAGCCAGAATTAACGTTTTCTGCTTCCTCTACCCATTCTACAGGTTTAGTTTTGTACTATAATATAGTGTTTTAACTTATAATTTAAATAAAATATGTAAAATTCATGGAAAGTGTGATGGTAGTTGTGTCAACCTGACAGAGCTACACTCATTTACAAAGGGAATCTCAATCAGGGGTGGCTAGGTCAGGTTGGCCGGTGAGCATGCCAGTGAGGGATTTTCTTAATTGGATTTGTTGAGGTGGGAGGATCCACCCTGAATATGGACAGCACCATTTCATGCGGTAGGCTCTGGAGAAGAGTGAGCTGATCACTACAGGCATGCGTACAATCATCTCACTCTGCTCTTGACTGTGGGTGTGACTGCTTTAAGTTCCTGCCACCTTGAATTTAATTGGGAGCTAAAATTATCCATCCCCACCCACTAGGTTGTTTTCTGTCAGGTTATTTTATCAGTAGCAATAGAAATGAAACTAAGAAAGTCAACTACTTTGTAAATTTAAACTTTAGGATAATCCATAGTAAGTGTTCTTTCCTGTTACGCAATTCCTACTTTGCCATGTGGTCCATCAAGGCTTTATCTCGCCACTGATTGGAGTTGATTTTCATTTGAGTACACAGCTTAATGATAATTTTATTTGAAAAAGGTTGGATATACAAATCATTTTTGAGGGAGGGTTTCAACAGTAGTTGGTTTTCTCAGTAAATAATGAGTTATGGAGAGATAAAGATTATTCTTTTGGTAACTGCCCCAAAATTCATGTCTATTTTTCTCTGTGAATATTTTAAAGAACCAAACCAAGGAGTGGTCACTGTCGTGCAAACAAAGAGACATCCCCTGCTCCGATGACTATTCTCTGATGGGTACCCTGGGAGAAGCTGTGATAATTCGAGCTTGGAATATTGCTGGATTACCCTCTGACTCATTTTCCATTGATAATGGGATTATTATAATGTAAGAAAAAAATCTTTTCTCACAAATGATCTTTAATATCTGATTAGAGGGTATAGTTATTTGTAAACCTTTTAACAATTTTAGCTAGTAAACATTCACAGTATTGAAATGATTACTAATAAGTTGTATTAAATATGAATAATCTTTCTATTAATATGATCATCAAAGGTCAGAGACTACAGTAAAGAAACAGACTAGATAAAACTGCTTTTTCATAGGTTTTTCAAATTATAAGAGAAAAAAAACCTCTTCTGTAAATGAGTAAAGAGCAAAGTTTTTATTCTCATAAAATGAAAGTCCTGTTATAAAAGTTTAATAGATGCACATGGAGGTCTTTGGTGGTAATTGTCCTCATAGTTCTAAAATCTGTCCTTGTCACTGCTGCAGGATAAGTTTGACTCATCTCTTATTCTATGGGCTGTCCAGAGCTCTCAGACAGTAATCTGGCAGAATCCCCTGGTTGATTAGAAGCCATGGAGACGGGGACAGGAGGCCAGTAGGCCCATCTAGTCACATCCTCTTCTCCGGGTCTCACAGGTCAAGCTGTCTCAACATGAAATCAAATATCTATTTTATTTCCAAGTTCACAGTCTTGTTTTCTGACCTGGCCAAATGTTTTGGAGTTTAGGAGTGTTAGGAACAGTACAGGTGTTTCTTAGCATCAGTTGGAAATACTCGGTTCTACCATCATCAGGAAGCATCCAGTTCTGCATTGCAGGACCATTTGATTCATTTGTTTACTGCAGGAAAAAACAAACAAACAAAAAAAAATGACAGTAGTTAAGGTGAAAATGGTTGGTGTCTGGATATAAAGTCTTGAAATACAAATAACTAATAAGTATGATGAGTATGCTCAATTTTTTTGTTATGTGATATTTATGAAAATCGACACCAAAAGTAAATCCATTGTTGCCGCTCATTGGGTTACCCTGATGTGGATGTCCTTGGCATCATTTACTAAACTGTCTATATGGACCTAACTCATGTGCAGTCTAATCAGACCTGAAAGCGTTATAATACGATGAGAGCACCTCCAGGGAGTTGGGTAGCTCCTGCACGGTCCCAGAGGTGAACGGACCATCCCGTCTGGGTGTGGAGGTAATTCAGTGCTTTCTGATGAGCAAGACAAAGCAGAAGAGCTGTGCACGTCATTCCCACACAAATGAGTAAATCTTAGTTAGAGAACGCCTCAGGAACCAAACCGTGTTGCCTGTTTAGAGAAAATACTACAAAACTTTTCTTCGAGAGACTGAAATTCTCTGATTTAATAATAAATATTAATCCAGAAAGAAATCAGAAAGTGTAAATGATAAATATGTACACGTGTATGCACCTGAGGTGACGGTTTTAACTTCCTTTTCACAGATGTGAGTGGCATCTAGTTCCTTGTTGAATTGCTCAATATGCACAGTGTTTGTTGGTGCTTAACGCTGGAGTACATTTCGGAGATTGGCATATGTGGGAAATTTCTGAAATCTTAGAATTCAGCTTTCAGTTCCAACCTGTGCAACCAGACCACGAACAACTGTCCAAATTTCGTTGTTTTTGCTATTATTGTGCCTATTGTTCCCCTCCCAGAAACACTTCTCTCTTCAAACGCTCATGTTTCTAGTTGATTGCATCCTGCAGAACGACAGCTATGTCTTCTTTCCTTTCATTTGTAATTTATGTCCCTCTGTTCTACCTATCAAAAGGTATCTGTAAACACTATATCCATTAGAGGCCAGATTACATCTTATTCCTAACCCACCATTCCACTTGGGTCTTGTCATATTTCAGTACATATTTTATACTCAACTGTTGGGTAATATTTCTTACTTTTAAGATTCTAAAATTTCAATAATTATTATTCAATACAACATACATGCATCCCCCCCCTTTCACCCCACCCCTCTCCTGGAGCATTAGAAGTTTGTCAATACTCCATACCCTCTACATCTTTCTTATTCACTTGTAGAAAAATTTTGAAATATTTGTAAATCTTATGGTAACAACTTCACTGAGAAGAAAACACTGACATTTGTCATTACTGTATGCTTCTGTCAGTGTGTTTCAGCAATCGTCCGCTAAGAGGTTTCAGGACAAAGGTTTAAAGGTATTATTTTAAAACAATGGATAAGCATCTTGTTTGCTTGCATAATGCCTCCTTCTCTTTCTCAAAGATGCCGCTTGTTAATGATAATCCCTAATATCGAGCACTCATGGAGGACCTAATCCCATGTTAAATGCTTAATACATACTACTTTAGCTGAGTAAGGCATTGATTATTTAGGAAAACTGGAAGAATCTATAAAATTTGAACAAGTTAGAATATAATTAACTTTGGGGTTTGTTAACACCTAAAAGTCCTCGACTTTCAAAAGTCAGTGGTAGTGGTGAGTGCGATTGGATTGTATCTGGACAATTCTTGGATAAAGGTATTTTTGGTAAGTAGACCAAATCCATAGCTAACTTCACTTTTTGAGAGGCAGGCTTTGATATTCTGTAGGAGAGAGAGAAATATTTATTTCACTAGCTGTAATCACTGAGAATTCCCACTTTCTCATTTATATTTATGTGTTTGTATGTGTTTTGAAGATGAAGACAGCAAAATTCTCTGAAATATCCCACTGTTAGTGACCTGCACCAGTAGGTCATTCTTCAGTGATAGACTCCTAACAGAGGAGATGACTAGGGGGTGAGAAGATAGGATAAGAATCAGGTGGGATCAGGTGACCTTACACAAGCTGATGGCTCCTATAAGCAAGTTTATTAAGAAATACAGAATCTTATTCTGTATTCCCTGAAAGGAAAAGATGGGACATTAACAACCAAAAGCATCATACAATGTAATGAAGTCAGCTGGAAGCTAATGAAGCAGGGAACACAAAGGAAACACAGGCCATCTCAGGAGCAGCACAGACTCAGTACATAGTGGCCTTCTGACTGATAACAGAGCCTCTTGGATGGGAAGAGTTGGGTTCTCAGGATCTAAAGCCATAGATGCTCTAGGCCTTGGCCGCAGGTCTTACTGGCTCTGCCAAACTGTTCCATTTTAGAGAAGGAACTAAGTAAATTCCTTCCTCTAAGGCCTCAGGGAAAGCCCAGACCAGCCTAGCCCTCAACAGTTAAATATCCAAATTCTGTGTGTCAAATGCCAACTGCTGTGGCTGTGTGTTACCATGATTCAGAATCTGAATTTTTCAAAAACCATGAAGAACATTACTTAAGAATTCTCTTTACACAACAACTAAAGAACAGTCAAAGTCAGAAACACCAACTGCTAGCAGTTTTCATTTGCAAACAATTGATTTTAAACATTTATAAATCCAGCGGGATAGCTCAGCAGGTACTGGCCCTTGCTGTTAAGGAGGGCAACCCAAATTTGATCCCAAAGACCTACAAGGTTGAAGGAGAGAACAGGCTCCCACAGGTTGCCCTCTGACCTCCACACAGACAATTACATAATGCAAATGATAAACAAACAAACACACATTTAAAATAGCAACAGAAGGACATTGGATGGAGGAAGTAAGAAAGAAGACTGAAGAGAGACACAATTCTTTTTTTTTTTTTTGTCAAAAAATAATGCAAAATAATGGTGGTGATATAAGCAAGTAAATAGAAGACTTGTTTACTTTTATTTCAATATTTTCATCAAAAGTGAAGCTATTTGAAATAAAATGTGTTGCAAAACACCTTCCATAATAAATGCTTTCATGCATTATTCTAAAAACCAGCATTTACTTTTCTAGCTACTTGCAAGAACATAACCTTTGAAATTGTATTCATCTGGTATTTTGTACCAGCCCTAATTTAAAAAAAAAAAAAAAAAGGTTAATTCACATTCTCCTGACCTTGAATGAAGACATCATATGAAGAGCATTGTTTGATGGGACAAAAGTTGGATAAGACTGTTCACTGAGAATAGAACAGCATTCATTTCTTTGTAATTACAGTGACTCACCCATGTGCTCACATAAAAGGGAGAGGCAGAGTTATCCCAGCACAGTTTACTTAAAGTTTTCCTTCCCCCATCAATTTCATTGTTGCATTGTTAATCCTACCAGTCAAAGATAGGACTACTACCACAATTTTTGAGCCAATTTTGAAGCAAGCTTTAATTAAATACTGGCCAGGAGATGGACACTGGCCGGATCCATTCCAGTGGTTCCCAGAAAGCAGTGATGAAATACATTAGTGCTGTGGTTATAAAGGCAAAATCCATAAGGCAAGCATACGCCCTGGCATGGTTCTTGCCTAGCTACCTCCCACCTTCCTGTGATCAAGTACAAGCGGTGCACTTGGGTCAACCAGGATTGTTTATAGAAGTGAAAACATGTGGCTTGTTATCGCACATAAACAACAGCCCCCAGCATTTCAGGAAGCATCTGTCCTTAGGCAAGTGGGGTATTTTTGTTTTGTAGATATCTTAGGCACAGTAATTAAAACTTAAATCATAACTTAGCTCTCACATTATCTTTGCTGAAATTGTACATGTGGGCTTGCTTCTGGATTCTTTATTCTATACCCTGAGCTATCAGCCCATCATCGTACAAATACTGTATCATCTCGATTTGGGAAACTGTGTAGTCTTGAGTTAGGTAATATGTCTCTCATTTTTTGTTCTTTTAAAAAAATCATTTTTTTCTAGTTGTTACCTCAGTATAAACTTTAGAATAAAATGTAAATACCTAAAAAGTATCCTCTCACCAGGTGGTGGTGGCGCATGCCGTTAGTCCCAGCACTCTGGGAGACAGCGGCAGGTGGATCTCTGTGAGTTGGAGGCCTGGTCTACAGAGTGAGTTCCAGGACAGCCAGAGTTAAGACAGAGAAACCCTGTCTCCAAAAACAAAACAAAAAAATAAAATTAAATTAAAATAAATCCTCTTGGAATTTTTATTGGGATTACATTGATATTCCTGAACAATATTGACAGTTTGACAAGTTAGTAAATCTTCTAATTGATGAATATAGTATATTTCTCCACTTGTTTTAGGCCTTCAGGAATTTTGTTGTTTATGTATGCATGGCATTTAATTTTTGTTTGCTTTTGTAAATGCTATTAATGTTTCTGTCTGTTAACTGCTAGTGTTAAGAATTCCCACACTCTAGAAAAGATTATTTGCATGCTGACTTTGTACCCTGCAACTTTAAAAACTCATTTGGCCTTTTATGTCAATTTATTAGGATATTGTATATTGGCAATCATGCTGCCTGCACATAGTGACACTTTAATTTCTTTCCAATCTGTGTGCCCTTCGCCTCTTTTCCTTGGCTTATTGCACTAACAATGACTTCCACTATAACGCTGCAGGTGGATAATTAAATTGAACAATGTTGTCCACCCCGTCTAAGGGGATGCAAACACATTGAGCACCACAGGTGGTTGCAGCTGTGGGCAGCTTGATTGCTACTGTTAACACTGATTTCACTGGGTAAAAAAAGTTCCCTTATAGTC
Source organism: Cricetomys ansorgei (assembly GCA_026225945.1). Classification (NCBI taxonomy): domain Eukaryota; kingdom Metazoa; phylum Chordata; class Mammalia; order Rodentia; family Nesomyidae; genus Cricetomys; species Cricetomys ansorgei. The sequence goes on from JAMJFZ010001562.1 coordinate 4,887,223, forward strand.
TGTGTTGCTGTCTAGTTCTATGCTTACCTGACACAAGCTAGAGTCATCAGAGATGAAGGAACCTCAACTGAGAAAAGACCTCCAAACGATTTGACTTTCTTAATTAGTAATGTGGGAGGGCTCAGCCCATTGTGGGTGGGGTTACGCCTGCGCAAGTGGTCTTGGGCCCTATCAGCAGGCTGAGCGATCCATGAGGAGCAAGCCAGTTAAGTAGTTGTCCTTACCCCGCCAAGGCCTCTGCATCAGATCCTGCCTCCGGGTTCCTGTCCTTCCCAAGTTCCTGCCCTGACTTCCCTCGGTGATGGGCTGTGACCTGGCAGTGTAAGTGAAGTAAACCCTTTCCTCCACCCAAGTTGCTTTTGGTGGTGGTCTTTCATCACAGCAACAGAAACCTTAACCAAGACAGAAATTGGTACCAGGATAGTTCGGTATTGCTGTGACAGACCTGACCATGCGTTTTTGGAGACGACGGTGGAAGGGTTTTGGAAATCTGGGCTAGAAAAGTCACTGGATATTCAAAGCTTGGTGAGCTATTCTGTGCGGACTTGGAAGTTAAGAGTGTTGATAGAAATGCAGCTGATAGAAACGGCATTCGAAGTGTCAGAGGGAAGCTGAGGCTATCAGGGCTATTTGTATGCTATCTTGAATTAGGAATCTGTGGCTGAAGAATCAGCTGTGATTTACAAGAGCCCGGCACCACTGAAGTGAAACCTTTGCTTTACTGAAACAATGGTACTGGTCAGCTGAGCTGAAAAAATAGGGGTGATTAAGAAGAGACAGACATCACTGAGTGAAATCTAGGAAGTGTTTCCTCAGGGGGCAGCACTTAGAAGCTGTGTTCCAGAGGTAGCCAAAGTCAGACCTCACGCTGGCAGCTGAACTTGGTAGTTTAAGAGTCACCCAGGTAGTATCGGGTCATGAAGGGGTCATGGAGAGCGACTAAGGCTTGGTACTGTGTGCAAGGGCTGGAGTCCATAAAGAAAGCCCAGGGACAGGCTATTGATGAAAGTGCCGCCCAGTTGCAGCAGAAGCCCCAGCATTTGGAGGTATCAGTACCATGGAACAGCCTTCAGGAACAGCTGCAGCAATGGAGTTGGGCAGGCCTGAGCCTAGGAGACAATATGTGGGCTGCCCTAGCCCTTTGTGGGACCGAGTGAATCCCAGTCATCAGAAACTTGAGTTCATTTCACTGTTAGGATAGGATTTGGCTTTGCTTTGTTTAGATTGTGATTTTGCCCAGGTTCTTCCTTCTTGAGGTAAGATGATCTTATTTATTTTGACTTTACAGGAGTCCACAGTTGAGAGTTTGAACTTTTAATGATATTTTAGATTTTTAAAGAGACTGAACTTTAAAAATGCTTGAATTTGTAAAAACTGGAACTAATTTAAGTTTGTAATATATTTTACATTGTGGTATTTATTAATACGTGTTCTCTGGGACAAGCAAGAAAGGAAAGATTGTAGCTTAACAGTGATGTGTTTGTGTGTCAGTTGTGCTGGCTAGTTTTAGGTCAAACTGACACAAGCTAGAGTCATCAGATTGGAAGGAACCTCAATTAAGAAATTGCCTCCATAAGATCCAGCAGTAGGCAAGTCTGTAGGACATTACCTTAATTAGTGATGTGGGGGGGGGGGGTGGGGGGGGGCAGCCCATTGTGGGCAGTGCCCCTCCAGGATAGTGATCCTGGGAGGTCCTTACCAAGTAGTAAGAGTTTGCTTTATTTCACTGGTCTCTGCTCTGTTTATTCTTTTCATCTGGTTGCTCTAGGCACAAGCTGGTTTTCTTTCTCTGGCTTCCCTAAGGTCGAAGCTGAGGCTATTGATTTTATAGTTTTTCTAATGTGTGGATTTAATGCTACAAATTTCTGATTTATGCTTTAGCTACATACTCATTACATCAGTGTGTGACGTTTACTGTTTTACTACGTTTGGGAAGGTCAAGCTTTAGCATCTTCAAATATGTTTTCTGTGCTGGTCTCCTCCTTTTGCCCACCAGAGCCCCAGGGATGTAACAGCTGGACCTTTTAGTGTTGTCTAACAAAGCTCCGAGGCACTACTGTTTCCCAGTCTTGTTTGTTCTCCTCATTGTTCCGTTTTGGCCGTTTATGCTCATCTGTCATCTCCTTTCTACTATTGAGCCCACAGTAGAGGGAGTTTTTATTTCAGACATTATGTTTTTCAGCTCTAAAATTTCTGTTTCATTCATTTTATCTTTTTTACTTCAATGATGAAATGTCTCTTCTCCATTCATTTAAAACATACTCACCTTTACCTCCCAAAGAATAGTTGTAATAGCTGCTCTCAAGTTGTTTTCATGCCTAATCATTTCAGTGTCTTTCATTTCCTTGAGAAGAAAATGCATTCTGGCTCTTGGTATAATAAGTGACTTTTTCTAGAGCTTTCAAATGTGAAATCCTGGGTCCTGCCTGCTAACATCCTGTTGGCAGGACAGCGTTTGGTTTTAGCAATCAGACATGTCAGCTAATTTCTGTCTCTTAGTTATGATGCTTTCCAATGTTTGCTCAAACTTGAAAGGCTTTGACGTTTTGGGTCTGCTGCTCAGTACACACTTTCCAGATCTAAGTCTAGGACTTAGATGTGTGTCGCACCCCTAAGCCTTTGTGTGAGAGAGAAAGCAGCAAACAAAATACACAGCGCGCACACACACCAGGCTCATTGGCTCTCACACTGTCATTTTCTCATTTCTCCACTTAGAGAGATGTGTCCCTGTGTCTGCTACAAAAGTGACTCTGTTAATCCAGAAAGTAAAAGGAAAGAAAAAAAGAATCCAGGGTACTCACAACCTCCTTATTGATCATTTCTAAAATTTTAATTTTTTTCCTCATTTGCTAGTTCTTTGATTCATTTCTTAGAATCTGAAATTTGTTGAATTTTGTATTTTGAAGAGGGATTTTTGGGGTTGGGGTGATCAGTTAAAGATGCAGGGTACGATGGACTTATCTTGGTCAGCAGCAGAAGTCCTTTACTCTGATTTTGAAATGCTCTTCGCCGAGCTGGTTTTCTCTGTAGAGATAACTATGTGCGAAATTTAAATTTTGGAATGATTGAATTTCTGTATGGTTTGCCAGATATTTTTGCTATTTTAAATTAATAAGTTATTAAATATAGTTATGTTAAAATATATTAAATATGAAAGGAAAAATAGAATCAGCTTGTACCCTTCCTTCAAAAGACTACAGAATTTAGTCAGGCGATGTAGTTAGGAAATGATGGAATTGCCGTAATAGAATATTACCATTCTGTGAAGGTACCATAAATGTAATGAGGATGAATTGCTAAAGAGATTCTGAGAGAGAAGAGATCAAGAAAGGCTTTGTGGGATACATAGCTTTTTAGCTGACCTTGAAACATGAGTAGAATTTGGACATGAAAAGATGAGGAAGAAGTATATTTTGGACAAAGAAACAGCATGAACCTGGATATCATGGCTAAAAAAATCTGGGGGCAGCAGAATGATGAACAAGTTGTTCAGCTTCTTTGGAGAAGTCTGAATGTCACATAACACATATTTCTCCAAACTTAAAAAATATTTCTAAAATGTGACAAGGTGAAAAGCTCTACGTGTTTGTAATTTTATTTATTTATAATTTACTTTCACAGCCTTTCATTTTCTTAAGCATACAATTCTTTTAGTACTTGTAGCTATGATATGATACTAATCTTTGTTCTGTTTTCTTTCTAAATGTAGTTAATGCTAAGGACTAGAGGACCTGCCTCCAATTTTTCATATGTTGAACCCATAGTCCACAATGAAGCTTTAAGGTTTTAAAGTGAGGCCTGAAGGCTCTGAAAGGAAGATACTTATTCCAATAAGATTAGTGTCCTTGTAAGAAAAGAGGCAGCATAGGCTCTTACACATTGTTGTGATGACATACTGCCATGATGTTGGCATCTACAAGCCAAGGGGAAAGGTGTCTGGAGAAACCACCTCTGTGAGAAACTTTCTGTCGTTTAAGCTACACAGTCTGTAGGATTTGGTTAAGGCGGCTCAAGTAAACTAACATGTCCCATGGGTACAAAAGAGTGAGCCTGTCTTCTTACCGCCTGAGCTACATATATGTCTTGCATCACGCTGTAACTTATGGGCTGAAAATATAATTACTTTCAAATTCAGGAGACAAGCCATCTGATGGCATCGTAAATCATGTTATTATAAGAGTGAGTTGAATACCATCCTGTTCCATTCCTATTTCCTTCCCTTCTCTCCTCCTTCATTTCCCTGTCTGTTCTTCAGATGTTCTGCATGCATTTTCTCTGCTTGCTTTTAAAGAGTGTGAGAATAATTTGGAGACATTGGCCATGATTCTGGCTAGTGTTTATTAAAACACTAAGTCAGTGGTTCTCAGCCTTCCTAATGCTGTGACCCTTAAATACAGTTCCTCATGTTGTAGTGACCTCAACCATAAAATTATTGTCGTTACTACCTCATAACTGTAATTTTGCTACTGTTATGAATTGTAATGTAAATATCTGATATGCAGATGGTCTTAGGCTACCCTCTGTGAAAGGGTCCATATTCAACCCTTAAAGGGCTCACAACCTGCAGGTTGAGAACTGTTGCACTAAGTGCTGATTACGTTTCACATGAGGCAAGAAGCTACGTGGCTGAATCTCTCAAGAAGGTAGCAGATGCTCGCTGACTTTCTGATTCCCCAACTCTAGACATAAATTTAGTCCTGATGGCTGCTGCTTTTGATACTTGTGAGTGGGAATAAACCAGTAGGTATGAGCTCTCCCATGGTGTGAACCTTGACCTTCATTTCTGCCCGTAGGAAGCTCACAATCACAAGGCAAGTACATAATGAGCTACACAGATGACATCAAATATGCAAGTGTTTGAAACAAAGATGGGCTCATTGTTGTAATAACACTGCATTGTTTATAAAATATTGTGGAGGTTTCATGATAGAAAATTATGCTGTTCATTTTTTTTCTTAGATCATTATATCTTTACTGAAGAGAAAGAGGAGAGAGACTAAATGGATTTCTTTTTTTGTCTTGTACAAATGTCAACAGTAAGACAGTGAACTAACCTAAGTAACAGGATTAATTGATAGTAGGCTATTGGGGAAGTGGAGTTTCACTCTAGCATATTTTGCAAGAGCAGCAGATTTTATTAATCATGTGGTTTATAATGATTTTAGAGAATTTGTGAAATGGCCTTTTTAGTTTTTCTATCAGTGTGCATAAACTAAATCTGCCTGACTCTAGAACAAAATTTCTTCCCATGAAAAGTAAAATACTACTAACAAAGGATAAACTTATGGTCATGTGGGATTGACTAGCGCAGAAACTGATTATGGTTTGACCAGAATTCTCTCTCATCTCTCTTTCAGGAATGCAAGGAGGTGGCCTCTGATGATAGACCCTCAAGGTCAGGCTAATAAGTGGATCAAGAACATGGAGAAAGCCAATAGTCTTCAGCTCATTAAACTAAGTGACCCTGACTACGTCAGGACCCTGGAAAACTGTATCCAGTTTGGAACTCCTGGTGTGTAGATGAATAACAAGTGCACGTGAGGAAATGCCTGGGCAGGGCACAGTTAGCACACCGTTTGTAACAGGTTTTTGAAAACATCTGTGTCAGGCTTGCTATTAAGTGATGACTTTGCTGTCTCTCATTATTTATTGATAGTCAAATGAGGACCTCCCAGACAGTGAGCCTCCAGAAAGCAAGGGGGTCCCCTCTGTTAGAAAGCGCATTCGTGGTGCTCCTCTAATTTAGCTGTTCTAATTTCTGTCTGTCATCTGCTTCTCTTTGATTTTCATCATTAATCTTCTTCTGCGGTTAAAAGGGGCCATTTGACATCAATATGCCAATCATATTTTTATGTGGCAGTAGTTCCATTTTCTGTTTCTTCTTGAATTATACTACAAAAGTGGCAGGGAACAGGGAGCAGACTTTGCATGCCTAGCCATCACCTGACATTCACAATGGAAAGATTAGAAAAATGACAAGGGTTGTTTTTAACCAAGGTCTTATACAGCTGTCATACTTGCCAAAACAAAACCCAGCATGCCTGTGATTTGAGCTAATTGGGGTCCTATTTTAAATCTGTGTAACTTGTCAAATTTTGGGTGAATAAATACAAGCACTTATGAAATCACAGAATATGTAGCTCCAGGAGAAGTTCGTCAGGCCTGTCTCGCTCTGAGAGCTGTACAAAGTCATAATAAGCATGCTTTTGGTCCCAGAACATCTATATTTCCGTGTTGATAATAAGCTTGCCTTCAAGTTTTAATTATAATTTTAGGATTTTAATGTAAGCATGAAATGAAAAAAAATCTAAATCTATTTAAAGGTTTTGTATCTAAAGAATGGCACACACACAGTATTTCATTCAGTTGTTAATCTTGAATTTTAAACTATTTTAAATTGACACATAAAACTGTACATATTTATAGTGTACCATGCAATGTTTATACACACACATTCTGTCAGATCAAGGGAAGCATACTTTTATCCTCAAACACTTACATAATCCAGATCCCCTTCTAGCTTTTTTTAAAAGTGTACAGTATGTTATCTATAGTCACCCTGTTATGACATAGAGCAGCTTATATCTAGGGTATTGCGGGTCTGTAGGAGCTACGCAAAAAGGGGGCATAATCTCTGCTCTCGGGTATTTTGCTTGCGTGATGTCGTTATTGTATTGTCAGTGTCTGATGACCGCGCCATTTATAGGGCTTTGTCGCTGGTGTGGTTTGTGTTGGTTTTTTTAAATTTTCAGTACTGAGGATCACACCTGGGGTTTTGAGGAACCTCAGCATATGCTTTGCTGTGGTGGCACTGAGCATGTGCCAAGTGGCTTACTGGTAATACCTTAAAATATTGTGAGAAAGCCACAGATGATGCTCTGTGTGGGTTCCGAAAAACCAGGGAGGATTCTAGAAGGAATCGTCACCTTAAATGCTTTAAGCAATTAAAATTGCTTCATATAAATATTAGATATTTAATAAATTATAAATTAGATATTAAAAGTAATAAGAGACAAGCGATGGAGTTCTGCCAGCTGCTTGGATTCTTGACATTTCTCTGATCTCAGCCATATGTTTCGATGTTTAAGTTCTATAGTTATAGAGCACAGCAGTTAATAGAGGTAAGCTATCTAGTGTTTTAAAAATTATGCATCCTAATTGTGTGAGAGAAAACTACTTTGGGTGCCTTAAACAGCACTGCATCTGTGAGAGGCAACAGGAGAGGACAGAGGACCTTAGGCCGGAGTGCACAGGGTAGGCGTGAGCAGCATTGCACAAACTCTTAAAGCGTTATGTGTGTGCTGAGCACTGGGATTTAAATATGTCTCTTGTACAACTGTGCACGGGGAGTTGAATGTGTTCCTGTGTACGGCATGTATTGGGATTTCAATGTTTTCCTTACTCTGGGTTTCACTCACAGAACTTTGGAATCCCTCGGTAGCACACTCATTTTATTAAGAAGGCCGGTGGAGTGTTAGAGAGAGCTCAGCTGCGCCGCTGGGAGTGCATGTCCCGTGAAGGGAAGTACCAGGAGAAACTCCGTGCCTGCTGCCCCAGGCTACTGATTGATTTAGCCTGTCTTCTAGCATTTAACACAGAAGGAAGGTGGCAAGCTCTAATCTATTTATATATTTAGCCATCAAGTAAAAGTTTGAAAACACAAGTGGTTTAAAGGTGTTTCCGTTTGAGGAGTTATCTTTAGATAGTGGCCTGGTCGGGGACAGTGGCTTTAGATCTCTTGTTCTTCACAGGCAGCCTGGGTCAGAGGCAGAGGGTTTTGCCCACTTCATCCACCTGCCTCCACTTCAGTGAGAGCCACGTTGCCCTCTTCTGTTTTGTACTGAGTTTTAAAATAAAATGCTCTTTGGAGAAAAATTTTAAAAAGGATTCTGGTATTTAAAAACTTTGGCCACTAATGGTCTTGTACCTGTGTTTATCCTCTCAATCAAGTATAGATAGCGTGTTAATTGTGTAAACATTGCTGAGAAAGGAGTCAGTCTATGTAGAAGATACTCCGAAACTTCCCGGCGAAATAGCAAGGGACAGCATCGCATCTGGACCTCCCTTATTTTTCATATCTTGGCTGCCAGCATTCTCCCTCCATTCCCCTTCGTACCAAGGCTGCCAGACTAGTTTTTATTTTTATATTTTGCTTATTTATTGATCCCACTAATACACATTCGCTTTGTAACTGCCATACACCAAGCATCGTGGTGGGCACTACGAACCAGCGTGAGTACGACGGGCCTGGTCTCTGCTTGCGTGAAGCTTATTGGCTTAAAAGAGAAAGACAGAAACGGCTGGTGAAATGAGAACTAGAAAAATGGAAGTATGAGCACTTGGGGTGGGCAGCCCCTATAACAGTGTGACGCCATTTTCCTTTCTCCTGAATCCTCTTCCAGTCGATTCTTTTAAATTTCATCTTTTCAGCTACAGTGTACACATGTTGTTAGGGCTGGCAAGTGTTCCCTGAAGCGCCTGTATTTAAAGCTTGGTCCTCAGCTCTAGGTGCTGTTGAGAGTATAAGGTATCAGTGATTGAAGAATTCATAGCTTAATGAGCTATTCAGAGGAGGGGGCTCGCTGAGAGAAATGGGCGGCATGCCCTTGAAGGGTGCATTTTGTTTTTGGCCCCTTCCTTGCCCTCTCTCCCTGCTTCTGAATGCCGCAAGTTCCTACCATGATGTTGTAGTTTGCGTTAGACCTACAGTGAGAGGGACAAGTGGCCATGACTGAATCTCTGAAACCACAAGTCAAAGTAAGTCCTTCCTATTTCAAGTTATTTTCCCAGATGTTTCTGTCACAGTGTGACAGGCTGACACAGATTTCCAAACCGTCTGTCTGTCGTTGGGTTGGGTCATATGACTGTGTTCTGGCAAATGAGACATAAATGGTGGAAATGGCATTTGTTGCCCCAAGGAGTACTCTTAAATAATGTCCCTTACTTCCTGACGGGTAGAATACAGATATGACTTGAAATACCACATTGGCCAAAGAGATTTAAGCTACAGGTGGTGAAGAGTAACGTGTCAGGGTATGGAAAGAATGTAGATTCCTCGTAACCCAGACATGCTGTCCTCCCATCCCTCCAAGGGCTATCTGAGGCTCCTATGACTTGAAGAGGAGCCCCCCTTTGTTGAAATTATTATCATGGGGGTTTCTGTTACAGCTGAATCTAACTAAATAGCATGTTATCGACAGTGGGAAAATGTATTAATATGTAGTTTCCAGAAATTAACTATTTGGTCAAAGAAGCAGCTGAAATGCCCTGCCCCTGAGTGCCAACTTTAACTGTACTTTTTACCTGTCGGTTGATGACAGCCACCGTGCCACCCAAGACAGGGTGACACACTTCAGCTGTCTGTCCCTGTCTACACTGCTAAATTGTGATGGTGATAGTCTATGGTTTTTGAGTTGTGGGAAGTACAGCATGCTGCCCAGCACTTGTAATACTGTGCACAGATAGGTCTGTCAGTGATGAGCAAGTGCCCATGCATCCCTGATGTCTCAGGGCTATTCAGGAAAATAGTTTGAAATGTGACTTAAAGTGCCTCGAAAAATTTGGCCATGAATTCGCTTCTACAAGCAGCGTGAGCAGAATCAGGAACAGAGTTTTAGCCAAAACAACATTCACTGCGTCATTAATAATGGTAGGAAAAGAATAACCTAGACAGTGGGAAATTAGCACGCTTATTTATTATGATATATTCACTTTATTTAACTACAAAAATAACTCTGTGAGCAGGAAGTGAAAATGTGTTCTGAAAATGTTACCTGCTGTGTCTCTATTGGCCAAGATCCAAGCAGTGGATGGAATTTGTCACGAGGTAGTTTGAGAAATTCGTTCCATCAGGAGTAACCAGGGAAGGGATGAATATGTCTGCATGCTTGGTGCAATTGTCCATCAACTCCTCAGATTACCCAGGATCCTTCAAGGGACCCTTAGAAGGCACCTGGATTCCAGACTGGCTGTGCTAGCCGCTTAAATACCATCATGTTAGACTTTAACCTTGCAAATGCTTTAGGAACTGTACACTGTTAGGGATCTTGTGTCTCCGGGTTCCTTTCCAGGATGCTGTCAGAGTGGCATCTATTCTGGAATGCTAAATTTTGCTTAGAGTACTAACTTACATCTTAGGATGGAACAATATCCAAATATAATAATATCAAAAACAGCACTGGTTAAAAAGTGAGAAAACAGTAATGTTTGTTAGTTTTAATAATATGGGACAAATTTGTTATAATGTCATGCAGAATAACTAAGACAGAAATCGATATTTGTTTCATCTAAAGAATGTGTAGAAAAACTGAAAGAAATATTGAACTGAAAATTATTCATTAGGTAATTATGCTATATGAAGTTTCGCATCATTTCTCTGTCGGCTTATATCTGTTGACCTAAGCTATTTAACAGAGAAAAGGGAGAATGAAAAGGAACATCTAATTAAAGGTGGTTGTGCAGTTCCTTCTTTATACTTTCCTATATTTTCCAGATGTTTTATAATATGTATGAATTATTCTTGTAATAAAAATGCAGCAAACATTGGTATAGCTACAAAAATGCATCTTCTCTGCCGTCATGCCCTAAACACACATTGAGTCCCAGGCCAGGACTAGACCGTCAAGCCTGGCTAGCTGGCTAATGGGTGTGGAGGCAGGTAGGGTGGTCCTGTAGACATATCCACTGCTCCTTCGCACAGGCAGGCAAAGTTCTTAAGACATCATTTCTTTGTACCCTTAGTAGAGGAAAGTAACATTATTGGTAGGTAGGAACAGAAGGAATCTGGGGAGCTGAAAGAGCGTTTAGTCAGTATTCTAAATATGATGGATTGTTTTCCCACCTTTAGTGTTGCTAGAAAATGTGGGAGAAGAACTGGATCCGATTCTGGAGCCTCTCCTGCTGAAACAGACCTTCAAGCAGGGTGGGAGCACATGTATCCGGCTCGGAGACTCCACAATTGAGTACGCTCCAGACTTCCGCTTCTACATCACTACCAAGCTGAGAAACCCACACTATCTCCCTGAGACATCGGTGAAGGCCAGTACCTAAGTTTCCTCACAGTATCCTAACCCTGACCACACTTGCCTCCTCAGCCGTAAGAGGGCCAGGTCTTCCTAAGGTAGTTTGAAATTGTCCTCTGTCTACTTCCTGAAATTTCAGTAGCAATCTCCAAATGTTGCTCTGTGTGTGCCTGAGAGCATGAAAGGAGTCTCTATCATGTTTCAAAGAATGACTGTGGGAATCTAATCTGCACAACTTGTATCATCCTTAGGCTTTTCACTGTTAAACGCAGATGTCACATGACCAGTGTCCACTTCCTTTGTAATAGATGCTAATATGCTCATTATTGGAGCTGACATTTAGAAACAAGACTCCATCCTTTCTCAGACTAAGCTGCTGCTATCTGATTTTACAGAATTATTTAAAAGAACTATTTTTGATCAGTATCCTTTTAAAATACTGAAAATTCTTTTAAAAGGTAAAGTTAAAGTGTTATTCAATGGCTCAAATGACTTGTGGCATTGATCTAAGGCTTGGATCTTGGGGCTTAGGGTCTTCACCTTACTCTGTTTTTTTCTCCCTCATCCTCATCCCTGCTTGTCTCTCAAATGTTTGTGGGTGAGATGTGGCATTAATTTACAGAATCATGCATGAGAGGACATTATGAAGTACTGATTCTGATTTTTTAAAAATTACATATAGAAAAAAAGATATGTTCATTGTGCTCAGATATTCTTTTTTTTTATTGAAAATACTTAACGCAGACATCTCCACAGGGAGGAGAGGGCGGAGCAAGGTGGAGCGTTCTTACATATCTATCCAAGAGACATAACATGATGTGATGCCAGCTTGCAAGGGCTTCACACTGTACTCCGCAGCTGTGTGTGTGGAGTCGCATGAAGTGTGGGTCAAGAAAAGAAAAGTGGGGGTGGGGTGGGGACCACAGTGTGTCCTGGAAGCTTAGAGTCCACAGGTAGGCTGGACACTGCTGAAGCCAAAAGGACTAGAGGAGATGGGTGTATGTGCGTGACAATTCAGCTTGATTTTTAAAACATCATGGGAATGCCGTGACTTTTTGTTTCATTAGCTAAACACACTGGAGATATCTAAACATTGGAGAAATACCTAGTATCTCTTTTTGCTTTAGGAAAGAGACTAGCATAGTTATGAGTGTGGATTCGAACTGCTGCTCTATCACGGGTGTGGGACACATTGTTTAACTTCCCTGTGAATGCTCTTAATAAAAGTTACTGTGTTATTGATTGGAGTGATAGCTAAATAAGTCTATAAAATGCTCAGAATGAGGCCTACTGGACAGAGATTACGTGAGTATTAGCCATTTGCGTAGCTATTTAACTTAGCTGGATCTCACTAGGCCCTCAGCGGGGAAAACTCTTGGACCATCACTAAAAAGAGACTGAAAAAAATGAGGGGAAGGAAGAATGGAGAAGACACCATCGTGAAGTGTGGGCTTGGGTGGGAGAAGCAAAGCCCCTTTCTTTGGTACCAGAGGAAGCTAATTTGCACATAATGACCCCAGGTAGCAAACTTCCATACAAAACCAAAATGATACATCCCTGCAGAGGGAACAGTCTGTTGGCCAGGAAAGGCCAACAATATGTGATGTCTCCGGTACAGCAGCCAGATCGCAGAACACCATGCTGAACAGACAAAGACAGAAACGGGGAGCCGCTGCGTCAGTAAATGGCACTGTGTACTGCGCCTGCATGCCTGGGCAGTGACGCCAGTTTACAAGCCAGGCAAAACCACCAAAGGTTCTAGACAACTCAGAGATTTAAAAGAATAACACTGAGCCTCACCCATAAAAGGGAAAGAGTGGTGTGCGCGGCCATGACCCCTAAGTTTGTACCTAACATAAATACTGAGTTGGAGAGGGTTTTGAGTCTAACCTTCGGTTCCTGTGTTGGGACATGGCATGGCGCGGAGCCGAAACTGCAAGCAGAGAACAGCAAGTGCTTCTCCTCCCCCTCTTTTCTCTCCTTCCCCCTTTCTCCTTTTCCCCCCCTCTTTCTCCTCCTTGTCTTTCCTCCCTTCCCTTTCCCCTTTATTCTCTATTCTAAATTCCTTTGAGCATATGCATCACACTTTCCTGATCGGTTGTCGGAGACCTGGTTGGAAACTCGTACTCTAGCTATTGTGAATAGTGCTGGGTTAAGCATTGGTGCGCACAGGTCTCTGTGGTAAGTGGACCATGAAACCTTCGGATACCCAGAAGTGGCATAGCCAGGTCATATGGATGCTCTTTTTTCTAGTTGTTTTGGGAACCTCCAAACTGATTTTCACAGAGGTTGGGCCACTTTACACCCCTACATATTCATGCCAGGGTTCCTTCCTTTATATCTTTGTCAGCCTTGTATCGCTTGTTTTCTCAAGACTGCCACTTGACTGCAGTAGCAGGGAACCTCTATATAGCTGTGATTTTCTTCTTCTCTGGTGGCTTACGGAGCTTTTAGTTTTTTTCCTATGTATATTAGCCATCTGTATTTCATTTATGGGAACTGCCTGTTTAGGCCATTATCCATTTAATTGATTATGTGGTCTGTTTACTTGTTCTGGTTTTTGGGGTAGGGCTGAGGTTTTTATATAGCCTAGATATTAATCTTCTTTCAGATGTATAGTTGGCAAAGATTATCCCCATTCTGTAGGTTATCTCTTCACCCAGTCAGCTATTTCCTTTGATGCAGAGAAGGTTCTGAGTTTCATGAGGTCACATGCATTAATTATTGGTCTTATTCCCTGAGGTCTTATTGAGGAAGTCCTTGCCTCTGCCTGAACCTTGAAGTCTTTCTCCTTCTTTTCTTCTGATAAAGTCAGGGTCTTGGCTCTGACAGTGAAGTCTTTGATCCATTTTGGGTTTTTTTGAAGCATGAAAGATCGGATCCAGTTTATGCTTCTACAGGTGGACACCTAGTTTTCCCAGGACCACTTGTCATAGAGGCTGTTTTTCTCAAATGTGTATTTTTGTTGTTGAAAATTCAGTGATTATAGCTGTCTAGGCTTATGTCTGGATCTCAATTCTATTCCGTTGATCTGCATATCAGTTATAAGAATCCACCCTTTTCTAATCCATGTAAGAGCCCCCTAGAGCACCTGAGACTTAGGTGGGTTAAAACCAAACAGCACCACTTTACTATGCAAGTTATCCTTCTAGTAGGTGAAGTGTGTGTTGGGCTGTTTGTGACATGTTACATGCGTGCTCATTGGGTTTCCAGTTTCTGCTAATTTTCTTAGTATGGAAAAACAAAGCTATCGCATTTAGGTATGACAGAACAGCAAATTCAGCTGCAATGATGTAGGTAAGTTGTTATAGAAAATATATTTAAATCTTTGAACAAAATGGTCAAGAACAAATAGTGTTGTGTGTTGTTACCTGAGTTTAGATGGGTGGTTTCTAGTGAGGGATGTCCTTTGATTAAGGAACTGATGCCAACAGGAGCAAGCACTGAATAGTCTCTGTTGGCTGTTGGCAGTTATTAAGATCTTTTTCAAGTATTTTCAAGGCTAAGGAAATTATTTGTCACATTGTGAACAATAAGAAAACGTTGGTAGAAACTATTTAACCTTCACTTATCAGTGTCCTAGGAATAGGTTCTGTCCAGGTGCTTTCCGTGTTCAAATGATGGAATTTCCTGCTCTCTACTCATGCACCCACCTTCCCCACTGCTTTCCTGTGCTGTTTCTTCTGCCTGGAGTCTTCCTCAGCCCTGGCTGCACATTCAAATACCAAACACATGAATCCACTGCAGATCAATTCAAAGAGACTCTCTGGAGGTGAACTCTGGACTACTCCTGGCTTCCCAGTTTCCCAGGGAATTCCAGGGAACTGACAGGTTTGAGACTTCCCAGCCTGTCATGCTGTCCTGTGTTTCCCTCAACTATCTGCTCGCCATCTGGTCAGGCGTGGCTCTGTATCCCGTCTCTCGGTAAGCCCTCCCTGTCATTGTGACTCAGGTTAGGTACCTTTTCTTTATACCCTGAATATTTACCACGTTTAGTTCCTTGTCTCACTGCATGTTGTTTGTACTCTGTTTAGCCAAGTAAACAAAAGGGTCAGGGGCCAGGCAGCATCTTCTTCCTAGCATACAGCCTGATTCACTGCATTAGAAGGAAGTATCTTAGGAAATAATCTTCAAAAGGCTAAAATTTTAGGGGCTAGAAAGAACAGAAAACAACTCCATGTCCAAGGACAATTGGCATTCTTACAAAGTCCAGTAGGAGACAATCCCCGGGCTAAAGCTACTTGCCCTCTAGCCCAGGTAAGAAGTAAATAAAGCTGTGGCTGCACCCAGTCAAATGTGTGCTTAAGAAGGCAGGAGGCAGTAAGGAAGCACGGAAAGCTGGCAGGGTAGGGGTGCAAGGCACTGATAAGGCGTCCAGGAGGAGGTGAGTCTGCAGGTTGGAGGAGTTGGTCTGGTGTGTTACAAGGGTCAGAGTGTGCAGTAGAACGAACACTGAAGTGCAGGGAGGCATTTAACAGTCACCATGTTTGGGATTCCACCGTCAGCTCACTGTGCAGATGAAGTAAAAGACGTAAGGGCAAGTAGTGGACACTGAAGACGTGGTCGCAGACCCTAAGGCATGTGGGCAGCGGACTGACAAATACATAGAAACCAATAAAGTGAGAATTTCAAAGAAAGCCAAGCTCAAGTAGGTGTCTATTGGCTTCTGGACTCTTTGGTGGCCAGCACTAGACAGCGGCTATTATTGCTGTGTGTGTGGATGGGGCACAGAGGGACTGGGAAGGGAGCAGGTTACAGAGGAAAGCTGGATAATAAAATGAAACCAAGATGGAAAGGATAGAAAATAATGTTTCAGCAAGTGTAATTGTGAAGCATGGAGATCGTTCTAGAGCTGGCCGGAGCTGTGGATAGGTTTTCAAAGAACGTTAATGTAATTATTGGAAAGAACCAGGAAAGGGAGACCTTTAAAGATGTGGCCAATGTATGGGCATGCACAACCACAAGTCCCCCTCCACTAATTAGGCACCTGGATGCAGTGAACGTCAGGAGAGAGTCACTGATGGGCACTGTTAAAATGTAAACTTCCCAGTGTTTCTTCCCTCAGGATAGGGGCTCATTAGCATAAAAAATACTTCACTCATAGCATATCAGTGAAGTTCTTTTTCTCTCAAGATTATTACACATGACAATTACAATATTATTATATATTACATATACATATTACATATTACTTCTAGGAACCTTACGGTGAGTCCAGCCTGTTCTAAGGATAATTTCCAGCCTCATTCTAATTGATTTCACTGTTAAAGAATCATCAGAAATTGGACCAGTTTGAATTGAGAATAAATAAACCGTTACATGTATTCTCTTTCTGACTGTCACAAACCTTTGTGGGTCTTTAACCCAACAGTCAGGCTTGCCTGTGCCTTTGGCTATAGACTCTATGAACTCTTGTTTTCATACACATGAATGCTACAATATGTGTTCTATGGGTGAAACTCTAAGTCACACACACAGAAGCTTTCTTAGTGGGGGAAAAATTGCATTTTCAAAATGTACTCTTTCACTTGTAGGTCACATTATTAAACTTCATGATAACCCCAGAGGGAATGCAAGATCAGCTTTTGGGAATCGTGGTAGCCCGAGAAAGGCCAGACCTTGAAGAAGAAAAGCAAGCCTTGATACTGCAGGGAGCTGAGAACAAAAGGTTTGAAACATCAGGGCATGCAGAACTATTATTTATTTTGTGGTTACAATAAATTAACGTGCATTTAAGCACCTACTTAGACTAAATAGATATACCACATGGGAATTTCTTTTAAAGATTTATTTTTGAGCTTATTTATTTATGTGTGTGTGTGTGTGTCTGTGTCTGTGTCTGTGTGTCTGTGTGTGTGTGTGTGCCATGTACAAGTGCTTCTAGTGACCAGAAAGTGGCATAGGAACCCTTGGAGATGAAGTTATAGGCAGTCACAGATGAGCTGCCTGTTGCGTGCTGGGAATTGAACCTGAGTCCTCTGGAAGAGCAAAGTACTCTTAACTGCTGAGCTATCTCTCCAGCCCCCCCCCCCCTTCCATCGAATAGAAAAAATTTTGATGTAGGGGTTACACAGCCTCTGCATTGATTTAGAAGACTACATTCCTGAATCTCTTTCTTAGACATGGGAAGAGCTAGGAGGCTTGCCACAGGCCTGGACATGGGAATCTCAGCTCCTTAACAGAGGTGCTCCATGAAAGTCTGTATTCGCTGTATAACTGAGGCGACCTGTTTTCTTTGGAGCATGGTATGAAGGAATGCCCCACTTTCTGCTTATGATGTCTATATCACAGGCAAAAGGGTAAAGCTCTCCAAGTCTCGTAAAATACAGGAAGTAAATGGAGTGGTACCTTGTTCACTCTGAACTGAGGTACTGGGTGGCAGAGATGGGCCTGCTTCATTTCTCTCTAGGCATCACATGAATGATCATTAGCAAGGGAGCTGGAGCAAGAAGGCAATGCCTTTGTGACATTTCACAAGATAAGATATTAATAACACAGCACCCCCTTTCCAGATATTTGTCACGGAATGATGCGTTTCTTTGGGTTAGAAGTCTTTTTTCCACCCTTAGGAAAGACCGTATGTTTGAATTTCTCTTTAAACCATTTCTTCTTGCTCTGAGAAAACTGTGCTTCATTCCAGGCAGTTGAAGGAAATAGAAGACAAGATTTTAGAAGTTCTTTCATCTTCAGAAGGCAATATATTAGAAGATGAGACTGCGATTAAGATCTTATCTTCCTCCAAGGCTTTGGCTAATGAGATTTCTCAAAAGCAGGAAGTAGCGGAGGAGACAGAGAAAAAGATTGATAATACCCGAATGGGCTACCGCCCCATCGCCATCCATTCTTCCATCCTGTTTTTCTCCATTGCTGATTTAGCCAACATTGAGCCCATGTACCAGTATTCACTGACCTGGTTTATTAACCTTTTCATCCTGTCCATTGAAAATTCAGAGAAATCAGAAGTCTTAACAAGAAGGTATGTAAAGGAAATGCTAACTAACACTAAGTTAGGGAAACCGAGGGCTTTGGTTATTGTTTCAGTACGGCATGAACATCACAGCCACAGACCTACAGTGGCCTTGATTCCTCACTTCCCCAGAAATAAACTGAGGAGTTGGAAATCAAACGGATGTGTGTAACTTTGGCCTGGGAAACAATTGTTTACAGAGCTGTAGGATTGTAATATGATTCTAAAAAAAGGAAACGGCTAGCTCTAGTTAACCATTTGCAGAATACCTTATTGCCTGCAGGCCTGGGGAGCAGAGCTGAGTCATAAATCCGATGATAAGTGGACACTCTCCTTGAGCGACCTTCAAATCTGAAGTTTCACATTTGGGTGTACTACATGGAAACTTTGCCAGATACCAGGGCAAAACCAAGAATCTGATATTGATTATTTTTAATAATCACACAGTGTTATATTATGGTTACCTACATAAAACATCGTATTTACTATTGAGTAGTATATGAAAAAGCCAAAATATTAAGATCTTGTTTAACCTTAAGTCAACAGGAGGATAAAACTCATTTGATTTGTTGTTGGTGAAAGAAGTTTTCAGTTTGGCATTTGTTTCTATTGTTTGGGGTGTTTGTTTGTAGTTCTTGGAGTTTTCAAGTTAGTGGGCATTACTGAAGGAAAACAAAATTTTAGTTAATCTTTCTTTTAAAAGTTATATGTTTTCAGTATGTTAGTTAATCAGACACATATGTCTGTTTTCTACACTGGATTTTAAGTTCTGAGACAGGTTTTTATTTCATATTCTGTGTGTGTGTGTGTGTCTGTGTGTGTGTGAGAAAGACAGAAAGAGAGAGAGATGCTTGTGTGTGAGGGCAGGAGCCTGTCACAGTACACATGTCAGGAGAAGAGGAGAACCTCAGGAGCTGGTTCCAACTTTGCAGTTGTTTAAGGCAGGGTCTTGCTTGTTGTTTGATGCCATACACTTTAGGCTAGCTGGCCTAAGGTCTCAGAGATTCCCGTGTCTCTGCCTCCTTTCTTGTAATCATGCACCACCAAGCCTGGCCTTTAATGGCCTCTAGGGATCTGAACATGGGTCCTCAGACTTGCATGGTGGGTATTTTACCTGCTGAGTCTTCTCTCTGGCTCACAAATGTTTTGTTTCACTGTAGTTCTCAATATCAACCTGTTTAAGACAGTAGTCACCAGAACACTGTCTTCTATGTAGTTTAAAGTCCAGGCGTTTGCTGGAGTCCAGGAAAGTTTCTCTGACTGCCCCTGAAATGCACTTTCGGGGGTAAGGGGCTGGGGTAATAGGGTCGAGTAGTTATAATGAATGATTCCATGCTTCAGTGATTCCATGCTTCCACACTTTGGTCTCTCACTTCTTCTTATTGTACCAAAGTAGGACACATCCAAGACGTTCTTCTTCATACTTAGTAAGGAAGCCCTTGAAATTGAAAGAAATCAGATCTCCTTTTCCTTCATATAAGATTCAGATGGAATGTAGAAAACAAACACGCTCTTTATTTGTAGTGAAGGCCCTTCATCTGTAGGCAGTGGAAGCTGTGTGTGTGATTGCTGTAAGTGTGAGGTATAGACAGACGCATAGAGAAGACACATTTAAGTATTTTCCTGAAGGTAGCAATGTACCCACAGAAATGCGCAGAAATGAATTTCACACGCAGGAGCACCCCTGCGTAACTAGCACCCAGCTCAAGACGGAGAGCGTTACCAGCACCTCAGCATCCCAGAGACCTCCTCTCATCCCCCTGTGGTCCTTGACGCCCGTGCCCAAGGCAGCCATCGTCCAGCTTGTGGCACCACAGATCAGTTTGCCTATTTTAGAAGCTTGTCTAAATAGAATCACTGCATGTGTTCTCTGGGGCTGGCATTTTGCGCTCAACCCCTTATTCGTGGAACTCAGGCGTGTCATTGTGTATAGAGCAGTGTTTTGCTCACTTTCATTTTTAAATAGTTCTCCGTTGTGTGTCTAAATCTTCTCCTAACCCAGACGTGCTCTCCGGAAAGTCATTAGAGGAAGAAAGCAGTTCAAAAACTGAATGAGCATTAAACCAGAGTGTGCTATGTATCACGGGCAATCTGCAGAGAGACTGGTAAAACAGAAAGGCATCTCACCCCTTATAGTGAGCAAGCATCAAGTCTCACGCAGTTCATCCTCACCCTGCCTGCTAACTGAGGGGACCATCTGCGTTAGCAAATTCACTTTATCAAGAGGAAGAGCAAACTTTGCCCTTATGTAAGAGGAGGCAGCTTTGCATCTTGAAGCAAGGACCTTGCTTAAGTTAGACCCTGCCCTTCCACAGACAGGGTTTATGTTTCAAAGCAATGACTTCCAGGACCTTGGCAAGATATTCCTGGGTCTTAAAGCAAGTCCTGACTAGGTTTTGAAGTGATTTTTAAAGGATATACTTCACTGCCGACCCAGAAATTCACTAGGTAAAAGCACTTGCTTCACAAACCTGACCTAAGTTCATCCCCAGACCCATGGTGGAAGGAAAAAACGGACTCCTGAGGGTTGACCTCTGACCTGCACAGGTGCACTGTGGCCTGTGCGTAACCCACACTTATCTCTCTCACACACAACAATAAATAAAATTTTAAAAGCATCAGAGAGTAGAAAATACTTGAAAGTTTTAGACTTTTTTTAAATTTGAGGCTCTAAGAAAAAAAGAGGAAAGGGTGAGATTATCTATTTTCAACAGGAGAAAGAAGCCCTTTCATTTTAATGTTTAAATATCTGTTTGACCTGACGCTGACCCTGAATGGATCACCCCTTCTGCTGTTGAAAATGCTGGCTTCCAGTCTAGGGCCGCGACAGATGTTTCTACTCTTAGCATCCCTGTGTGTGGCTTTTGGTGCAAACTCCTGCAGTGCTGTTGCGGGTGGAGGATCCAGGAGTGGGACTGACAGGGGCAAACATTCGTGTGCACTCCCTCGTTACACCGAAAGCCTTCTTGCTCGTCCTCTTCATCATTTCCCCCAGCAAAATAAGAGTTTCCCACTAAAAAGCTAACTGTTGATGAAAGATTAAAGGGAAACTCTATTCTCATAAAGATGATTTGCCCTCCCCGGTTATTGATACACATGGTATCTGTGGGAGCTTAGCAGAACTAGGCTCAGCTACTCCCAAAGAACAGGAAGCGCGGGGCCATTCTCGCTAGCCTGACCACCACAGTTGTTTCAGAGCCTTGCTATTGCTCTGGTGTCCTTCTTATTCCTCTTACTCAAGTGTGTAAATGTATTCCACGCAAAGTGTTTTCTTTCCTTCTCCTTCGATCAGTGTTCCTCTGTGACACAGTTTTTGGGGGCCGCACGATAGACCATGCTGTGGACGTGATTTGATGAGATAATTTGTAGGTGCCCTGTTACCCACCGACGCTGAATAACGCTTTCTAATCTTTGAGCCCCACCGGAATATATCAGAAACACAGTGTTTTAATCTACGCTTAT
Organism: Cricetomys ansorgei; assembly: GCA_026225945.1. Lineage (NCBI taxonomy): Eukaryota > Metazoa > Chordata > Mammalia > Rodentia > Nesomyidae > Cricetomys > Cricetomys ansorgei. The sequence continues at coordinate 4,908,673 of JAMJFZ010001562.1, forward strand.
CACTAGTGAGGTCGAATTTGAGCTTCTAATGGCTTTGGAGGAAGGACAAAGATAGGGAAAGCTGGGGGAAAGGAATGGAGCCCCTCGCCAGCAGCAAGGCAAGAATCTGAGCCCAGCTGAGGACTGTGACTGCTTACGGTGCTCCTCTCTTCCCAGCTATCCCCTGCAATTTTCTAGAAACTGCACTAGAAACCCCATTTATAAAGACATGTGCTAGACTCCTTGTGAACACCAGTGACTGCTGACTTTACCTTGTCAGATTATTCCAATCAAGGCATCTTTGGACCCATCTCACGTATCTCTCACGGTAGGAGAGAAAGAAAAACTAGAACCCTTTTTGGTAACTCTTTGAGATGCAACTTGAGAATCACCAAAAAAAAATCACCAAAACTTGAGAACCACAAAAATGGCTAATGCTAAGACAATTAATTGCTTACTCTCCTTCAGGAAAGCATGTGCCTACGCTTGGGTCTGTCTTAACTGTCCCCTGCTCTCTCTTTGGATGCACTGAAGTGTGCCTAACTATCTTCTGAGTGTCTCTCAAACTCCACGTACTTAAGCCCATATTAAAATATTTTTAATAAAATCACCAACTCTGTTTCGTAAACTGGCCAGTCCTGAAATTTGTTTTAATATTGATGCCAAGAATCTTTGTTTGGCCCAAGCTGAGGTTCATAACAGGGAACAAGGGAACACCGAGTCTGCTGGCAGTGTGGGGCTGTCCGTTCCCTCCCCTTTGGGATTTTGGTCATTACAGTATTGTCCCGTCGTTCATCTTATCTACAAGAGGAAACCTGTCTTGGAGTGTACACGTTGGAACTCCATTCTAGGAAGAACAATTCCGAGTCCCCTTGTGTTAATTACACTATTAGAAGACACACAGATTTCATGTATGGAAAGACCTATGAACATGCCGGTGGATGCAGGAATAGAATGCTATTTTAAGTTCTACTCAGTTACATTTCAAGGGCTTCTGTCAAGGCCTTCTTGGCTACATCTTTACTACAGTTTTTCAGGATTTGCAGCCAGAGATAAGATACGGAAAACAAAAAGCAAAACAAACGCCGATTAGGATGAGTCAAAGCCAAGGGCAGTACTCTGCAATAGCTAAGATCTTGTCACAGATGGGTAGGTAGTTTTTCCTTTAGTCCATAAGGAGCACCAGTGTAATTTTCATTACTCATAAACTGTTTTTTTCTCTCAGATAATTGATCTGCTTAGAAGGTTTGAGCCATTAGTCCCTGTCAGTCATTAGCTCTCTACAAATGTCTTCTGTCAACAAGCAGTTAAAATTATAGTTTTTATGTCTACACAATAAATGTATTTCAAAATTTTGATTCCAGTGATTATTTTATGGAATAGCTATGTTAAAATGAACGAAGCATTGTATTCACATTAGGAATTATTGCGGATGTAGCTCACGCACATTGCACTGGTTATTCATATGTCCGTGTTTTCTTTCTGTGGCAAAGAGAAAAATAGTTTAGCCAAATCTACTGATTTTTCTGGCTTTGATAGATTCAGGTGCATTGAAGCACAACATTAAGCATTGCCATTAATACAATTTATTAATTTTATCCATTAATATAATATAAAACACATGTAAGTATTTACTTTCTAAGTAGGTCAAATTTTACCCCATCGTACAGTATTTTGTGATTAAAAAGTCTGTAAATTTTTAATGGATTTAAGATGCCAAGTACCTTTTTCTACAGGAAGACTAAGGGAAAAAAAAAAAAAAAACAGTCAGCAGTAAAATGCAGTTCAGTTCAAAGCTTCTTACCTGGTCTAGCTGTCAAACTGGTGAACCCAAGAAGAGAAGGTCTTGAGTGTCTGGAATTCGGCGGGATCCTTAGAACACACGTGTAGCAGGCTGCCCTGGGCAGTCTTAGCATTCTTCTCATGGTGGGCATGCTTGTGTTTACTCATCTCTCCCGTGTCTGCCCTTAGGCTTCAGATTCTCAGGGACCACTTCACTTACTCGCTCTACGTCAACATCTGCCGGTCACTCTTTGAAAAGGACAAGATGCTGTTTTCCTTTTGTCTAACTGTGAATCTGATGATCCATGACAATGCGGTTAGTAAGAGTTCAGTTTGTAAGAACACGAATGCTATCGTTACGGGAAGATGGTCTCGAGCGTGGACCATGACGTGATGCCAGTGTCTACGATTCTCTGTGTCTCTATAATACAACTTTAAAATCAACTCAGGATTACAGCTCTAAGCCCAGTTGTATTAACGAATTAAGAAGGAAATAACAGTATGTGATGTTCTAATCTTTGGGGCAGATTGGATCATGTCTCTACCCCTGGCCAGAGGTAGAAACTGGACTTCTTTAATCAGAAGGAGTAACTTTCCTTGAAAAGGCCTCAGCAAAACCCTAAACCTCCATATTTTTATACGGTAAAACTGAAGGTGGGATCTAAAGCTCACGACAAGTGAGGAGCCACTCTTCAGTATCCTCCAAGCCTGATAACGCTTGTCTAGCTATGTAACCCCATCATGATGCCATTAATTTATTAGTTTACCAATCTTCATGGTGATACATACGTATACATATATAGGTTAGAAACAGACATTGAAATTAATTAAGGCAAGGCAAGACATTACAAGACTGAAAGTCACAGTAGTAAAATATAAATTAAGAGCAGATTATATTACTATCACTTAAACTTTTATATGTTTTAATTAAAAAAAAATCTGTTTCTAGAGCCTGGAATAGTAGTATATACCTGTATATAGTGTATATATATACTAGTATATACCCCACACTTTGGAATTTAGGAAGCTGGGGCAGGAGGACTGTGAGTTTGAGCACAGCCTAGACTGTACAATGAGTTTGAGGACAGCCTGAGCTACATAGCAGTACCCTGTGTTTTTGTTTTGTTTTTAAAAACAGCTCGTTCTAGTAGAATCTTGTGTAACTTTACTAACTTATTCTTATTTTTAAGAACTTGTGCAAATTACTTAAATCTAACCATTTAGCTTTAACCATCTTATGCGAATGTGCACTAACTTTAAATTCTCTTTAAAACATAGCAAGAGCTTTATAAATGAAAGAGAAGCACTATAGTCATTTCTTATGTATTTATGTATTTAAGACTTAAATTTTCATATGGTAACATCTTGATAGAATTAGAAAAAATATTTATCATTTTTCTTTGTATTCCTTGTAAGCACTTCATAGTAGCTCTGCCTTGATTTTTCAGAGCCAGTGTTTGTAAGCAATCATTTTGAGGAGTCTATAGTATTCAAGTAGAATATATTCAGGTCTTCATGTTTAAACTAGTAATTCTGGAGAAAATAATAAAAAATAAAATAGCTCTTTAAATGGAACTTTTTTTTTTAAACTGGTCATATTTGGTACTTGGATTTCTCATGGTCATAGCAGCTGTTGAATTTCACGAGGACCACATTCTACTCTCTGCACTCTCCTCTCTGCAATGGCTGTCGACTAACAAGGAAGATTCCCTGCATGACTCTCTGGGTGTTTGTTTTCCAGATTAACAAAGCAGAGTGGAGATTTCTGCTCACTGGTGGTATCGGGCTGGACAACCCTCACACCAATCCCTGCACGTGGCTTCCTCAGAAATCCTGGGATGAGATCTGCCGACTGGATGACTTACCTGCCTTCAAGACCATTCGCAAGGAGTTTATGCACCTAAAGGACGGATGGAAGAAAGTGTATGATAGTATGGTACGTTTTCACCCTTTTTCTTATTCCAGAGTTCTTAAATGGAGAAGATGATGTTAAATAGTACACATTTACTTTTGTATAAAAGCAAGATTTCATAAGCTTCCAGCCACTCGTCAGTGGTTAAAATACAAATTTTGATTCCTTTTATCCCCACCTTCTAAGACAATAGTCCTGTTTCTATTTCGACCCAAACGCCTTGCAATATATAAAGCTATAAAACTTTGAGCCGCGTGGCCCTTGAAAATGTTTTGCTGAATTTCCTTAACAAGTTTTTTTCCCCATTTTCAATTTATATTTGAACAATTATTACAGGAGATGAATTAAAATTTTATCAAACAACTGTTTAGACTTCCTGAATGCAGAGTATAAGCTCATAATTTTTTTTTTATCATCGGATTGGAGGAAAGGGGAAATCTGGCATTTCAAAACAATTTTTATGAAACCCTGACTTTCTACTTGGATACTAAAAGTTAACACATGCCTCAGTGCAGTTTCTCTTTTGAGATAAGTAGCAATCCTCACCTTTTCAGCTTTACTTTGACATAAAGGTTAAATTTTTTCTCAGTTCCAAGTTACTGTTTTCTACTCTTTGTTTCTGCTCTTACGATTTTTACCACTCTTGAATCTAAAGGTAGCTGCTCTGTGTAGAGGCAGTTGGATCTAAACAGACAGAGCTAGGTAGGTGGCGGCACTTGGAGGCTGGGAGCTGGGTTTACCAATATTGTGCTTGGCTGCCTGTCATACGTGATGGTGAGACTGACTTCCGTCATTTCGTGTGGGTCTGCTCTGGATTGCTCCTTGTTCTTGATGAAAATATTTCCTAGAAACGAACATCTTTTTGTGAGCATTTCTTTTTAGTTTAAAAACACAATTGCATTCACTGTACTGAACCATGGAGAGAAACCACATTGCTTGTTCTGACATTTCAAAGATACACGTGTTGACATTAATTTTCCACAGGATAAATAAGATAAAATTTACACAAATGTTTCAATTTCAGGAATTAAATGTCTTCTCTAGGGATATGCTTATTTATAAAATATTATTACTTTTAGAAATAACCTCTAACACTGACTTATGTACTATAATTTTAGGAGCCGCACCATGAGGTATTTCCAGAAGACTGGGAAAATAAAGCAAATGACTTCCAAAGGATGCTTATTGTTCGTTGCTTACGGCCAGACAAGGTAAGTGAGGGCTCTGAGGGCAGCTCTCAGCGCGCCCCCCTCTACACAGCTCGCCAGACTTGCATTTCTTCATGGACTCAAGGTGGGTGGGGGAACCTGCAGATGCAATCCAACTTCTAAGGGATTTGCTAAAATGTATCTATCTTTATTTAAACCCTCTGGATTAATAGCTAATCTAATGTATTTTAGTTATGTTTTTTATGATTATTCCTTATGATTTATGGTTTCTCTGCTTCACAGACTTCTCCTTTTGCATGCTGTAGCCCAATTTTTATTTCATTTTATTATTTTGGTGAAACCAGTCAACAGCATTAACTTCAAGTTTATATATCAGAACATCTAGAGTGTTTTCTCTAAATACGGGTTTATATTCATACACATACACATAACACACAACACACACAGACAGCATTTAGATAATACATGGAATATTTTAAGACTTTAGTCATTGTTGACACAAAAGTCATTATCAGTATTGGTATTTTAGCTTCTCTCAATAATAAATATACAAAAAGCAAAGCTGCAAAGCTGCAAAGCTGCCATTTCCGCATATTTCAATACTCATTCATGTCTTCATTTGTATTAGTCTATGGAAAATGAATTTGCCTGTTTGTTAACCCATTGTCCTCAGAGATGTCAGGTATGTTCTAGACAGTGTGAGCAGTTGGTTGTTGGGGGAACAACCATAAGTGTCTGTTGTTCACAAACAGATTAAAGTTTTATGTAATTACTTAAAAACTCACTGTATCCACAATTTGAATTTTTTTAAAAAGAAAATGCTTATATTCCAACTCTTCCCCCATGTAAAAGCATATAAAATTCTCCCATATAAAATGGTGAATGTACATATTAAAGTAGCTTTTTATACATGTGAGTGATAATCTGGTACAAGGGCATTTCTTTCTCCGAGCTCCAGCCTGCCCAGCTAACAAGCCTCTGGTTTGCAGGACATAGCCAGGGCCCAGACATCTTAGGCACAGATGTGTTTCCACAGGTTTTAATTTTTTAGTCAGAATATAGTCCAGCCTGTATTAGATTTATCTTTATATAAAAAATTATAGAATATATTTTTAAACTTTTCTCTTGTTTTTAAAAATATTTTATTTATTTTTATTTTATGGACATTGGCATTTTGCCTGCATGTATGTCTGTGTGAGGGTGTTAGAGTCCCTGGAACAGAAGTTACAGACAGTTGTAAGCTGCCATGTGGGTGCTGAGAATTGAACCAGGGTCCTCTGGAAGAGCAGCTAGTGCTCTTAACCACTGAGCCATCTCTCCATCCCCTAAACTTTTTTTTTTAAATAGAGAAGGTGGTCTATAAAGTATCTATGGCCTGTGAAAGTCACAATTCTGTCCTGTTCTCTAAGGCTGACATACAGGAACACGTTTGGCATGACAGATCAAATGTCCCCTTTGATGACATTTAAAAGAATAATTTTTCATAAAAACTCTAGTGTGAAGCTTCAGAAGTTCACTTCCCATTTAAAGATGGTGAAAGTGAAATATTGTAACGTTTACTTCATGAGCCTTTATCCTGTCATTAAAAGAGGTTAATGAGCCATTTCCTAATTGTGACAGTTTCATCTGCATATATAAGTTTTTGAAGTTTTGACACTTTAATCTGAAAATAGATTAAACTATCAAATAGATCAAATATCACTTTCCAGATTCATTCTCTTTTTGAAGGTGGGAGTTACATGATCAGGCTGAGCTATTTTTTTGTGGGGAGCTATTTTTTCTTTTGGCTGGTGTGTTATTCTATTTGTTTTTAAATCAGTGGTTAAGCTTCTGTTTAGTATTGCTCTGACCCATATATTACCCTTCTGTCTTACAACTTTTTCATATCCAAAATTTTCCTCTGGGATTTTCCATTTTTTCTTGGATAGTAAGACAAGTTACAAACTGATACTTACCAATATTTTAGTTTTTCTTCACCATCTATGTGCATTTAAAGTGATGATAGTGGGTACGGACCTGCCTTGACCAGTTGTACTCAGCTGCCATTATGAGGTTTTCTGAGACGCTTCCCTGCCATCAAAACTGTACCTCCGGTGTTGATGTAATTTAAGTGCCATAAGGCTTGACTGCTGCCCACACCTGGAGATCTCCTGGATCCCAGATACCTCTGCAGTGTCGCGACATAAGCTCATACGTGTTGAGCCTCTGCAGTTTGGACACCGTTTACAACTACAGCTATTTCCCATCTATCCTAAGAGATGCAATTAATGGTCACCATTATCTACACCACCACACCCACATCCTTAACATAAAAATAATTATCAGAATGTCACCGTATTATCCAGAAACTTTGTGCTCATTATACTTAGTGTTTCCAGGTACTCCAAGTTTTAGAGGTGAATTGATTATTTTGGAAACTATAAACTTTATGGTGATATTTGGCTATTCTGCCTTTAAAAGGATGATTTCCCAAAGGAGGGTGGTATTAGCCTAGGGAGGAGGGGAACAGTGCTGTAGGGGACTCACATTTGAGCTAGTAGTGTATAAATTTAATTTCTTCACTATCTCTAGGTTAAATGATTATATATATATACTAAGAAAGTTAACAAATTTCTTTTGTGGGAGTTGTGGGAGGTGGGTCCCCTTTCCATTTTGTCCTTTCGGAATTCTTCCCTAGTACCGAAAGGTCAGAAGTTGCAGGCGCCAGGCTTTCCAGTGCTGTAGTTTGGGAAAATTGGAAAGATTTATGCTAAGTCTCCAGTAGGAAAATGAGATGGGCTCATACTTTCCTTTAAAATTTAACAGCTGTAGTATCTTATTGACAGAAGAGAGGAAGCATGTAGAGTGGGAAAGTACTGAGATGCGAGTGTTTGAAGTCCATTTACAAAGTGAAGGGCTTCTGGCCACAGTTCTATACCGTTCTGGGCTGTAGACAAAAAGCAAATTCATCAGCTTTCAATGAGTAACTTGTCAGATGTAAGTTAATAAGCTTCTCTGCCCTCAGATAAATCCTGTAGGAATTTGTGCCGAATGGAAAAGCATGCACAGAGAAACCACGAGCTTCTCTCCTGCCTTGGAGAAGACGGGGGCTACATGGGTCTGAGACCTTTGCTACCGACAGATTTCATTTTCCAGACCTAATGCTGGAATAATGGAACTGCAGGCGCAGGCCCCGTCTATCACCTGGGAGCCTGATTGCTGGCACAGCCTGCCTTTACCTTGGGAGTCCTAGTCTCCTGTTGGGAAGCCAAGCTTTGTTCAGCTACAATATGAGAGTGCAGCTGTGGAATTTATCTCCCCTCACCATTTATCTGCCCCTCAGGGGAGATGCTTGCATTCCTAACTAGGCCGTCTGGTGCTGACAGGGAAAAAGATGGCTGCACCGTGAGCCATGTGTACTTACGCTTTCACCAACTGAGCCATTCCCGTCACAAAACTAGCTGTGGGAGGAAAGATGCTGTTGAATAAGTGTTGTGTTTTGTTGTTGTTTTAATCTGATGAGGGAAAAAAATCCCTTTGAGAGAAGAATGGTAAAGAGAGAGGCAAGGTTATGGCCTAGGATGGAAAATTTGGATAATTTTAGTATTTCTGCAGTGAGTTTGACATTTGTGATAATTCAAAGTAGCTGAAACATGAAATAATTATCAAGAAATAAACTGTATTTGTGTGTGTGTGTGTGTGCGTGTGTGTGTGTGTGTGAGAGAGAGAGAGAGGAAGAGAGAGAGAGAGTTTTGTTTTTCTGTTGTTTAGAATTTCTGAAATTGAAATCTAATTCTCATAAAAATTTAATCTTGAGACTTTCTATTTGTTCATTTAATAGATGTTGAGCATGAATGGACAGTATACGCCATCTTGTTGGATTGGTCCTAGCTATCATACTGTGGTTCTTTGTGTTTTAGACAGAGTCTTACTATATAGGCCAGACTGACCTCAAACTCAAGATATTTCTGCCTCAGCCTCTGGAACGCTGGTATAGGTCTTTGCCACCATACCTGCATTTATCAAAGAACTCATAAGTGTGTTTTTACTCATCTATACCTTTTCCATATCTGCATGAGTTTAAGAAAGTATTGAAGTGAGATTTACAATTCTAATTTGGGCCAGCAAGATACTGGATACTGAGGATCTAGTATCCAGAGGATACTGTCTTTTTTAGATGCGGACATTTGTAAATTGCTTCTGCAGTTTGCTCCAAGTTGAGGAATGTTCCCAGCGTGTGTAATTGCTGTCATGGACTGAGTGTCATGTGTATGTGTATGTGTATGTGTATGCAGTCCCATCCTTGTAGCATGGCAGTCATTCTGCTGGCATGACTGTGGGGCCTTCACAAACGCCATCCATACTTCTTCCTCTGAGGCAGCCCATGTTCCCATCTACAGCTGGTATGCTCAGCTCACCGCCTACCTTCTCTGATAATTAAGCTCTTATAGCAGCTCTCACGGCGGTCTGTGTGGCAGGACTGGTTAGTTTGTTAGAACAAGATGAAGAAACAGAGAACAAGAATTTGTGACTTTAGATTTTGAGCAGACATAATGCATTTCAGAGCAGGGTTAAAAGTGCATTTGGTAGTTACTGCTGGAGACATAAACTGAAGTTAGGAAATTAAATTATATGAATGATGTTAGCCATATGAACATCCACAGCTATAACTCTCTATCAAAGGGAATGTGAGTTTCAAAAGCTAGAAGTGTATGTGAAATAAAAACAAATTTTCCCAAAGAAGCTATGTAAAAGAAGGCTTCGAAGGAGTCTATTGGCATTTTAGTACTGTAGCATTGCATTCTGCTTGATGGTCCTATTCAAGGCAGAAAACTGAATATTTAGCAGAACAAGGAAGGCCCCCCCCCCCAAAAAAGAATGCTCTAAGGGGATCTGGTATATTAGCCAAAGTTGAGGCACTTTCCAAGTTCACTTTCAAGTGCATACTGCTGTTCTTAGAAAGTCAAAGAAACATTGTCCTTTGGCCCCATGCCCATGCCTACACCGAATAAGGGTTTCAACTCTTTCATTGATGTGTCATAAGTCTGAAGAATATTGTCATTAATTTAGCCCAGCATAAAACCTTTATTTTACTTGCCTAGAAAAGGATTTGATAACTTTGTTCTCACCTATTGAAAAAGGTTTCAAATGAGCATCCGAAATGAATCTGGTGCACTCGTGTCTGCTGAATTGTTTCTCCTGCTTCTCCTTCTTCAACTCTTACTTCTTTCTCTGTTAGGCTTTTCTCCTCCTAAGTTTTATTGAGGGAACCGTCACAATGAACAAAGCACAAGTAAGAACATGTGTTGATAGTTGGAGAGAGCATGCTAACAGATGAGATCGGAACAAGAGCAGTGTCATGTGACCTGTTTAGGTCACTCCTAGGTCACAGCTAACTGGCATTAAGACCTGGAAATGCCAAGTGTAGATACTCATTGGGAAATAGGAAGAGCATAAATGGGCTTGAATATGTTCTTACTATTAGCACATATCAACTCCTGCAGGGACCCCACGCCATGGAGCCCTACTTTCTCAAGCAGGCAGACCCAAGAAAATCTTCATAGAAAATCCGTCAAGCATAGCTTGGATTGTTTCTTGAATGAGTAGCTTGTGTCTTATTACAGAGTTCGGCTTCCCGCACACCTTGACTATATCAATGCTTTTATCAAGATGTGGGGACGTTGTCCAAGGTCATAATGTTATAGTTAATGTGATAGTTGCTGCTTTGGAGCTGTGGGAATATAGTCAGTGTTTTAAAACACTGGCCTCAACCTTACACAAAGAACGATAGGCAACTAAGGAGTGCTGAGAGTGGGATAAACAGTCTCCCCAGGGAAGAACACACCAATTGATTATCCAGCACCAGCTATACATACAGTAATGTTATGCAGATATGTGTATATAGATAATTAGACAGACTAGGTTGTATTTAGAATATACATGTATATACATGCATATAAACAATTAATGAAAAAAAGATACCATGAATTTGAAAGAGAGTAGGGAAGGGTATATAAGAGGGTTCAAAGGAAGAAAAGGGAAGGGAGAAATGATGTAATAATAATATAATCTTAAAAAGAATAATAATTAAAAAAACTTCTCTTCTTCTCCACATCTTAGATAATAAAAAGAAATTAAAATGTCTGTGAATTTGGTGGCTCATACCAGTCATCAGTTATTATTTAAATCATCTGTAATTGTTTTTCTGAAAGGTATTTATATATACATTAACACCCTGTTCCTCCCACTGTCAACACCTAATCTATATAGCCAGAATCCTGTTTGTTTTGTTTTGAGACAGGGTCTTGCTACATAGCCCAGCCTGGCTTTGAACTTGTAAACTTTCTCATACTCCCGATCACAGGCATGTGGGAGCACACCTAGCAATTGTTTCGTTTTAAAACTCCTGGAAGACTTTGACTATTCTTTCAAATATATTCTTGTCCCTTTTAGGTCATTCCGATGTTGCAGGAGTTCATAATCAAGAAGTTGGGGCGCCCTTTCATTGAGCCACCCCCCTTTGATCTGTCCAAGGCATTTGGGGACAGTAACTGCTGTGCACCACTGATCTTTGTACTTTCCCCCGGAGCAGATCCCATGGCTGCCCTTCTGAAATTTGCTGATGACCAGGTACCTGACAACAGACAAAGTTATCTGACACTGCTACTTTCTTTTAAAATGATTAATTTTTGCTATAATCAAAGTCTTAAGGAATAAGCAAAAGCTAAAAATTGTCACTCAGCCATAGGAAGGGCTTGTGATTCTGAAACTTGACAGGGTCCCAAGAAAATGATACTTAATGGCAGTGCTTAAAAGTAGCTCCTTACGGAACTTGTGAAACTAAAATTGGGTGTGTGGTGGCACACATAGTTAGGATTTGCTGTTGGAGGCAGAGGCAGGAGGATCATGAGTTGAAGCCAGCCTGGACTAAATTTGGGAATTGGGGAGTACCTGCTTTTTTTTTTTGTCTTCTCCACAGCATTTACGCCAGTGATTTGCATTCAAGTCCTGGCACTAACTCCAGGGTGAACCTTCTGTTCCCACCCCTCTTCCTAATCTCTAAAGGGGCCTCTTTGACTCTCCAGAGCAACTATACATTACAGCCACTATGCCAACAATATGTTCTACTATCTATACTTGTTAGAGATTTTAAAGCATATTCAAATTAATTTGAATTAATGTTCTTGTGCCACGCTGTCATAACATAATGAAGTAAAAATCAGTGATTGGCTGTTTCTGAGAGGATTTTCCTCATTTTGGTGTGATCCAAATAACTTTTTGTGGTAATGCCATTGTAGTTTCTAAAACCAACACCAATTGCATCGAAGTCATGGCTTATAGTGAACTTTGATGGTAGATATTATCAGTGTCTTCTCTTTGAAATCTTACAGAAGGCTTTGAAGTAAATGGTGGCATCTCCATTTCGCAGCGAGGGATACTAAAACATGAGGGGTAGCGTCTTGAAAGCCACGTGACTTCAAGATTAGTCTCTACTGAGTCAATTTATACTTGACTAACCTGGGTTTTGTGTGAGCGCTGTGACAGCGCTCAGTGCTTGCTTCAGACGTGTGGGGATACTGGATGGCATGAATAAAGACGGAGATGCTCCACATAGCGAAGTAGGGTGACCATTCATTCACAAGGCCATTCCAGCTGGACTGTGGGGTGCCGACTTGAGTATTGAAAAATGGAAGCAGGCCGCTAGTTGGGGCGGAGTATATTGGAAATCAGATAAGCGTCGTAGTGGCAGGTCTAGAGTGGAAGTAGTGGAGGAAGCTCAAAGTGTCAATCATACACGGGGCTCATCTCTGCAAGTCAGCACTGCCTCAGCATCCCTTTAACGCTTCTGTTCCCTCTGTGTGTGTCTTCCACGTTAGGCGATGTCATTCTCCGGCCCCGTGTCGGTCACTGTGTTCTGCACTGTGTTCGGTTGCTACCTCTCCTTTTTTTCCAGAGTGATTTTTCCCACAGTGTTAGTGACTATAAGCAATGAGCAGCTGGAGAAAGCCCAAGACCCACTCTACCACTGCTCCTGTCTCCCTCATCCAGGAAGTCTGGAGACAACTGCTCTCGAAATGGGGAGATCCGGAAACTACAGCCGAGTAGGGAAACATTCTCATAGAATTTCTTAGAAAGTTGTTGACCTGGAGTTGGTGGTTAATCTTTGTTCTCCAACTTTATCAGCATCCAAGTAACCGATACATTTGCTCAAGGCAGAACAAGTTCACCTGCTGGTTCCTGGTTTCCTTCTTAGCTTTGTGTCTTGGGGGTTGCTAAACGACGGCTGTGTCCTTCCATGTACTCCTTTGTTAAAAGCTTCCTTAATTTTGTTTCCTGTGTCTTACATCAATATCCAAAAACTCTATAGAGTTTTCCCTCTTATTACTGTGGTTATTCCTACATTGTTTCCTCTAAGTGTTGATTTAGGTAGGCGTGTTCAGGTTATGTCTGTTTGGACCAACATATGCTCCTAAATGATACCCTTTTTTCTCTTTTACACAGGGCTATGGCGGCTCAAAGCTTAGCTCTCTATCTCTTGGCCAAGGCCAAGGGCCCATTGCTATGAAGATGTTAGAAAAGGCTGTCAAGGATGGAACATGGGTTGTTCTTCAAAACTGTCACCTTGCCACTTCCTGGATGCCAACTCTTGAGAAAGTCTGTGAGGTGAAAACGCAGACAGACATTTATTATCGTGTTCCTTCCCTGTCTGATTTTCTTATGTACATACCACCCATGTGCCTCGTTCCTGTCCTCTCATTTGATAGGCTGCAGGTTAACACTGTAGCTGGGTCACAGAAAAGATAGGTTCACATTGAGAACACTGCCTGAAAGAATAAAAAACACTCAGCCCGGCCTTAGCAAACTCCCCTTTGCAGAAGGCAGAGCTCATTCGGTGTGTCAGAATGTCCTTAGTCTGCAAGAACAGGCACAGAGATTGGAGTAAACCCAAAAATTTTTAAGGAGTAGTTACTCCTTAGCCTTATCATCGTAGTGCTAAGGGAAGGTTCAGGGACCTCCAGCTTTCAATACAATATTGTACTCTATTGTACATCTATATAATAGAGCTAATGCTGGTGCTTCAGGATACACAAGCTCTGACCCTTTAAAATACAGTTCTCTCTCAAATGATTTCAGCTTGATGTAATATTGTCTTGTCTGAGTGTATCACTTACTCCCAAACCTGGCTGCAGCAAGAAGAAGAGGAGGGTAGTCTTAATCTAGCCCTGAGCAAAGAATTATTTTTGTAAATATTTCAGAAACATCAGTGCAGATGTGGACATTTTAAGAAGACTTTAGTCTTTGAGCCAACTCTGAACTACATAGCACCTCTGTAAGCCTTATAGTCACGTGAATTAATTTTATCAGGAGAAGGACAAGGCCCTGGGCCTCCTCACTGAACTGTAGTGATTCAGACAGAAATGAATTCAGAGCTTTTGCTTAAATTGGAGCCATTCCATCTCTATTTCATAGACGCTTCCTCCTCTTTCCAGACTCTCCCTCACACACACTGAGATGATTCTTTGGGTCTTATTCACATTTTGCTTCTGATTTATTTTCTCACAGGAGTTAAGCCCAGAGTCAACACACCCTGATTTCCGAATCTGGCTGACTAGTTACCCATCTCCGAATTTCCCTGTGTCGGTCCTGCAGAACGGAGTGAAGATGACTAATGAAGCACCAAAAGGATTACGTGCTAATATCATCCGATCATACCTTATGGACCCGATCTCTGACATGGAATTCTTTACCAGCTGCAAAAAGCCTGTTAGTGATGGCTAAGTCTTGTCACCTCGGTCCTGTAAAGCAATTCAAGTGGCCCCTGGTGATCAGGGCTGTGTGCACAAAGTACAACTACAGATTAAATAGGCCTCCTGAGCTGCAGCACAGTTGGTTTTGATTACTGATTATTGACTGTGCTGAAGTCAATTTTATTAATATTTTATTTTAATTTCACCACATGCCCCATTCCTGCTCAGCTGAGATATTATGAGGTATCATTAATAATGTAGGCTTCTGTTGAGAAAGTCAGCTGTAAGCCATTCCCAGTGCAAATCTGCAAGGCTGGAGGACTTGTTCCAGGATATGAACTGAGCCCTTTGCTATCTGGAACCATCTCTCTAAATTAAAACATAAAAACATTTCCTCCATATAACCATAATGAGAGCCAAAATGATTTTCCTTCTCGATTGATGGGACTCATAAGGGTCTTTTCCAGAGCCACCAGGCAGGCAGGGAAAACACCCACTGTTTTCATGATTAGAATTCTGTCTGAATGTCTGTGACCTAAAATTGTTTCACGGTGTTTTGCCGTAATTAAAAATGGAAGGGCTCTTTTATAAGAGAGGTTATGAACCATGATAAGTTTTGGCATTCCAAATCTTACTGTCTTCATGTCTGAATGTTACTTAAGTGCACATCAAGAGAAAGCACTATAACTAAAGTATTTTCATTAAGCAAAAGTTTGGATACACACGCACACACATGAAGGGAGGGAGGGAGGAAAAGAAATTCACATACGCATTTAAAACTGAGTCAACCTTGTCCAGATCCTCCAAGACCTGTGTATGGGTGGCTTTCTTATTGCTGAGTCTTGGTGAGAGCTGGTGATTCCCACACAGGTAGAGAGGGCATCTCTCCTCTGATAGGCTGGAGAGATCCCTCTTTGAAAGTGTAACTTAACCTTCCTTTTCTTCTAGATTAAAAGGTCTGTCCCATAGTAATCACATTTTAGAGGTAGAGGCATTTATAAAACAGTTCCAACCCAGGATAAAATCTCACTAAATCCCATAACATTTTATATTTTAGCTTTTTATTTGGAAATAATTTTATAATTATAGGAAAATTACAAATATAGAAATAGTATAAGAAACAACCTATGACTTATATCCTTCGTATTAACCTACTGTCAATTTTTTACACTATCTGATTTGTGTTTCCCCTCTAATCATCTAATACATTAATATCTATAAATATATACATTATTCCTTGTCTCTGTCTTCCTCTGTCTCTGTCTCTGTCTCTGTCTCTGTCTCTGTCTCTCTCTCTCTCTCTCTCTCTCTCTCTCTGTGTGAGTATGTGTACTCAGTCATCTCCTGGCATCTCTATGAAGGATTGGTGATAGCCTAGAATTTCCAACAGATACTCAAGCACATCAATGCTTAAGTTTCATATAAAATGGTATGGCATTTGCCTGTAACTTACATATATGCTCCTGTATGCATGTTTAAATAATTTCTAGGTAACTTATAATCTGTAGTAGAATGTGAATGCTACATATTCTTATTACCAACATATTTAAAAATATTTTTAATCTGAGGTTGGGTAAATTTATGAATGCAGAGCAAGCAGAAGACAGAAGGCTGACTACATGTATATGTGTGTATACATATGAGCACGCACACACACACACACACACACACACACACACACAGGTTAAGGTAATATAGATATATCGTGGCACCTTTTATCCTTAAATACTTTCAGGAATGTCTAACCTTTTGACATTGAGATGCAATGTTATCATCTACAGAATTCACCTGCACTTGCAAGTCATGTAGTCAAGTTACCAAAAACTCTTAGAATGTTTAAAGTTTTGTGTTGGGTCATGTTCATAGCTATCCTGGGCGCATGTGGCCTGCAGGTCCCAAGTTGGAAGCATTTATGTATGTTTTAGGAATGAGGGCCTTGTTATTACCTTTTGTAACTTTTAACTTTTATGTCGATCTGTCGTGTGCTTCAGTGTTGTCATCAGTTCAGTGTTGTCATCAGTAGCATCATGTCCATTAGATGTGAGAGCGTCGGTCTAAGGTTCAGTATTACATTCACTTCTTGTCTCTATTTTACCTCCTTTATGCTGTTTCTGTTTTGGTGCTGGGGCTCAACCCTGGGACCTACGCATGCGTGGCAGTGCTGTACACATAAGCTTTCTCCTAGGGCTCTGCCTCCCTTAACCAGAAACATTTTCTCAGCCCCCTCTTGCTTTACAACACTGGCATGTCTGGAGAACGTAATTCCTGATATTGCTTTAAAGTGGAATTTCCCTCATTCAGAATCAGTTTGACATTTTCTAATAATTAGATTCAGCTTCTTTATTCTTTATCAAATTATTAAGTAGATGATACTGTCCTCAGTGAATAAAACTAATTTTTATCATCTAAAAAGGGCACCACTATCTAATGATTGTTTTCCTTCTTTTATGCTGGGGAAGGGGGGGGGTGTTCACCCTCCATCCATATTTAGTATCTGTTGAGCATTCTTACCTCATTGAGTTGGTCCTTACGTGGTTATCCCCCAGTTGCAGCACTTTGAACTTTTGAGCTTGGCACTCCTCATAAGCAGTGGCTCCTTTTTCCCACGCATTTATCTGACATGGACACAGGAATTACTGATCTTCCCCCCGACACACACACACACATACACCAATGATTTGCAATTCATTAATCAAGAATTATATACTCAAGTTCCAAATTTCATCATAGGGTCTCCATTAGACTGTTTTCTATATGTATTTCCGGTCCCAGCTTTAAGAATCCTATGTTGTTTCACTCCTCTCACTTTCTAATGTAGGATGTTCAAGGCTCATCTTGTAACTACGTTGGTCCTGTCACAGAGCCAGCCTTTTTATTTGAAGAGCCCTGCTTCTTTTGAGTGATGAATGGTATTGGAGATAGTGCAGTGGATATTAGATGAGTTCCTTGGTACTTGAAAATATGCATAGCTGGACATGGTGGCACAGTAATCCAAGTACTGTATAGGCAGAGGCAGGCAGAGCTTTGTGAGTTTGAGGCCAGCCTGGTTTATGTAGTGAGTTCCAGGACAGCCATGGTTATATGATAGGACCCTATCAAACACACACACACGTATATAGACATCTAAATATACAAATACACATGTATCTCATACACACTTAGAAGTTATGAATAATATCAGTACTTGGAATTTCACTGCATCTTCCAAGATTCTTTTTTGCCTCTCTTCATTCCACAATTGTTTGTCTTTTCATTTACATCGAGATAACTGGCTTCCAACAATTATCTATGGACTTGATCATGATTCAATATATATAAAACAATTCAGAGTTATACTAGCATGTTTATTCAATTTCTTTAGTTAAATTTATGCTACCTCTCTTTTATCAAGAGTGTTCGTTCCCTTTGTTCTCTCATTCTCCTTGGTTGATTTTATATTTTTCTCCTTGTTCCTCATTCTCTTTTTCAACTTTATTCTATGAAGGAAACTCATTATGGTATGGTATGGTATAAAATTTAGGCCTCCCTGTAATTTTTCTGGGTTTTGTTAAATAAAATATCCTATAGTTACTTGCAGTTGCAAGGAGAGCGATACAATATGTTATTGTTATTAAATATGTAGGCTTTGGATTCTCCAGGCTTTAATTCAGTGTCTCTGGTTGGCAAGTTGCATGCTGTCAGGGGAAGAGGATGCAGTTGGCATAACTGTGATGCAGCTGGCAGATGTTGGTACCATTCATTTCATAGTAGTTTTGAGACAGGAGAGGGCAGGCATTCCTCATCTCAGCTGGGAACTTTTTGACCTGGGCATGGGTATAAGGCAACACTCCACCCCCCTTCTGTCCTCCTCTGTGTCTGCCTCTTTAGTGTGCCCTTCACACAGGCTCTTACTGTGAATTTTCCTTACCACATGGTGCGAGTTGTCTTCATGAGCACCCCTTGCTTCCTGGGATTCCCACCAGGCTGCCCCAATGCTGTGTACCTGGTACTTCCCTCTGAATCTTGTACCATGTGGCAGTGGATTGCTCTTTTTCAGGTCTGAGTTTTGCATTTTCCCACAGTCCCCAGCTCTTGTGTCAACTCTGATGGCTCATTGATTCCTTCCTAGGGAGGACAACTGCCTCCCCTGCCCTTCACCAGGGAGGAGTGGTACAAGCAGACCCCAGAGTTATTTTATCTCAGGAAATTGCTCCACAGCCCTACCCCAAGCTCTGCCTTTACACTCGGTATTCTTGAAGGTTTTAGAACTGCCTATTTGGTCAAATTATCTTCTTTGAGATTTCTCCATAATTGTCTGGGACTATACAGAGTTCATAATTCTTCTGTTGTGTTGCTTCATTTGAACTCCCCCCCCCAAAAAAAAAAATCCTGTATGATTTAAATTAGATGGACTTGCTGTGTTTCCTAGAAATCTAGTATAAACAGCCATGTGTGCTGATTGGACTTGAGTATGAATGGGCACATTTTTGCCTGAGGTGCCTGTAAGAATACGCTTGTATTTTAGTTATTTGGGGGATGAAAATAGCCTCATATTATTTATAAGCAAAGGAATTTAATTACATGAGTTTAAAAATAAAGCAAGTCTAATGCAATGTTCACAGAAAAATAATGTCACGGGATAATTTTTTTCTCATTGCAGGAGGAATTCAAGAAATTGCTTTATGGCCTCTGTTTCTTTCATGCTTTGGTACAAGAGAGACGAAAGTTTGGACCCCTGGGGTGGAACATTCCTTATGAATTCAATGAGACAGATCTAAGAATCAGTGTGCAGCAACTCCACATGTTCCTGAACCAGTATGAGGTACCATAAACATCACAGCAAGGGCATTACCTTTTTTTTCCTCTTTATCATGTTGTAAGTGTTGGTGCAGTGAGCAGGGACTTCTGATTAATTCTGCTCTTATAAAATAAATTGCAAGGTAGTTCCCAACAGCCTACTAAATAGTACTTTATTATAACAGGAAATTATAACTGCTTTAGGAGGTATTTAGGATGTCAGTTTGTCTCTAAGGAGCCTCTATTTTGTCATTTATTTTGACACACAGCCACCTGTGGAGATTTGAAAAGTAGCGTTGTTACATTTATTATGAAGAGACTGTAAATCATTCAGGCTTAGAAATGGAGTGGGGCAGGGGAATGACCAGTTTTCCTCTTTTCTGGGGCATGACTTCATTCTTTGTGAAGTGAACTTTCTTATTTTCAAGTCTGGACTATTTGTCTAGAAACAAACCACTCAAAACTATTTAAAAGAGGACTAGATTCTGGAAAGAGGCCAGAGAGCCTGATGTGACATCAGGCTCACCTCACCCTTCACCATCCTGGTCCTCTCTGGGGCTTCCGTTACTATTTTGTTTCCATTTTGAGAATAGGGTCTCAATATATAGTCCTGGCTGGCCTGGAACTCACAGCAGTTCCCCTGCCTCAGCCTACCAAGTAGCGGGATTGAGGGCCATGCATTGCCACACCAAGGTTTTCTTTTCTTTTCCTTTTGTTTTTCCACAAGGCACTGCTTGACTTGCTTTCCCAGTCTGGTCTTGAACTCACTCTGTAGGCCAAGCAGGCCTTGAACTTATGGTGTTCCTACCTCAACTTCTAGAGTAGTTTTCAGAGTACTCTCCCTCCTTTCTCTCCCTCCCTTCTCCCTTCTCCCCCCTTCCCCTCCCTGCCATCCCACTCTCACCTCGTTCTCCCTCTCTGAGGAACATCAGACACTGGGCATGAATGGGATTACTCTTTACTGTTTGTCAACCAGATTAGGACAAGTTTGAAACTTTGAAAACTGTTCTGCAGATCACTTCAAGCTCCCTAAACCCCCAAAGCCACTTGTTTAAATTTTGGCAGAATCTTATTTAAATTTAGTTAGGTATCTTTAATTAAATCTATAAATAGAATGATTTTAAAAAAACACACACACGCAAAATTTCCAAACTTTTAATTTAGGCTTGCAAATGGGGAGGATTAAATTCTGTTTCCATAAAAGCAAACAAGAAGCTAAGTAAATAAAGATGGATAGCTTATGTGGAAGAAACATTCAGATGACTCATAAATTTGATGAATTGTTTTTTTATAGTAACAGCTACAAAAAGAGAGAGAAAACAAAAGGAACTAACAATAGAGACAAAATGCAGTGCCAGAGGAGGAAGTATCTGAGCCAAAATATTATAACAAACCAGTGAGGAACATTTTTAGTTATCAATTTGAATACTTGGAGCGTATATTCTACCTTTAAATAGTCTATGGTGAGGAGTTAATTAAAGTATACAAGTTTGGTTTATCTCTTAAAAAGATCATATCCACTATATCAACATGCTAAAGAGGATTTGAAACACATGATCCTATCAATAGATAAAGACAAAAACATTTGACAAAATCCCACATTCATTAGTAATAAAAAACACTCTTAGTACAGTAGGCATCGGGAGGAACTCCATCAGCATGAACAGGAATATTGTGTCAGTCATTGTTCTATTACTGTGAAGATACACCATAGCTACGGCAATTCTTATATAAGAAAGCATTTAAGCGGGTGCTTGCTTACAATTTCAAAGGCCTAGTCCATTGTCATCATGGTGGAGAGCATCTGCAGGCCAAGAGACAGAGTGACTGGGCTTGGCATGGGCTTTTGAAACCTCAAAGTCCACCCCCCAGTGACACTTCCTCCAACAAGGCCACAACTTCTAATCCTTCTAATCCTATCAAAGAGTTCCTGTCCCTGGTGACTAAGCGTTCAAATATATGAGCCTATGTAGCCAAACCACAAGTATCTGCAAAAACTAACAGCTGATGTCATGTCATGCTTAAAAATGTTCAATAAGATATAAGTATTATGCATACATAGAGGAAGACAGTTTTGTGATATGTGAAGTATGATGAAGTTAGGCAAGAGACACCTGGAGTTACCAAAAGTCAGGGAGCCCAGAACATGCCCCTAGAGGGTCAGCAGCATAGAGGCTCCCACCATTGCCAGGATGCTGTACTTCAACCCTTTTGATTTTAGTCACCAAGTGACACCCACAGAAAAGTAATCTAGGAGATCAAACAGGCAATGCTAAGAATTGAACTATAATAGGGAACAACATGGCAGAGATACAATCCTTATGGAAGAAAAAGAATGGAACTGATTTAGATATTAAAGGGTGGAGAGGGAAGGGAAAATCTTGACTTGTGTTAGAACAAATGTTAATAAACATATGTAGCAATTACAACACTCACTAGTATTTCAAAAGATATTATTAATCAAATTATATAAAGAAGTCACAACAGAATACAGGAAGTTGTCTCATCACTGGCCGAATGGAAATGAAATAAAAAGATCCTGGGGAAACTGCAGTCATTACCAGGAAAGAATATAAAAGGGAATATGTTATTACAAACTTTAAGGAAGACATTTAGCTTAGCAATAGTAGCCAAACACAGACTCCAGCCTATGGCGTGTGCTGCTGTCTCAGAACTGGCTGGTGACTGTGGCTTTCACCCTTAGGAACTTCCTTATGATGCTCTGCGGTACATGACTGGGGAGTGCAATTATGGCGGCCGGGTGACCGACGATTGGGACCGGCGCACACTGCGCAGCATCCTGAACAAATTTTTCTGCGTAGAATTAGTTACAAACTCAGACTACAAATTTGACTCGAGTGGCCTCTATTTCGTCCCTCCCTCTGGTGATGTAAGTATGCACCTTTAAGAAACCTAAAAGCAGGAAACCGTGAAAGGCCCGTTAATTAATGGCACCGTCTTTAATGGTGATTTCCCACCAGGCCTTTTAGTTTTGTTGTTCATCCTGGTCTGTGCTTCTCTAAGTTATGTAGAACAGAGAACACACGGTATGCAAAAGGAATTAGGTGTTTCCTGTTCACTGTGATGTGAGAATAGTTTCCTTAGTGACCTGAAGTTTTATCACCGTGAGCTTGGTGTGTAGGTAAAAAGACCTTGTCACAATTAAAATGAATCTGCACATGACAGGGGTCGTGAAATATTGCAGTAATAATTGACATTTATGTCACAGCTGTTTGTAGTTAGTGCTAGTAATGATCTCACTGCAGCATCAAACTAACATTGTGTCATTCTTTTTTCCCTTTACGAACAAGGAAGCAGATTCACTGAGGTTGATTGACCTGTCCAAAGCCACCAAGGTGGAAGGCAGCAGAGAGTGAGAACCAGCTGTGGCGCAAACCCACTGCTCTCTCTGCTCAGCCCCAGCACTGCCCTGCAGAACAATAGCACGGGGTCGCTTTCCAAGGCTTCCTAGTGTACTCCAGTCATTTCTCATTTGATTCCCAGGTTCAAATGGCAGGAATTGAGGTTGAACCCATGGTCAGAGACATACATGTACGATAACTTGATAGCCCTAACCCATCATCCCCTGGGGCTGATGCTAGGGTAAAAAGAACAATAATGCTGGGTTTTTACGTGTTAACAAAGCAAGGTAAAGGGGGATGGGTATGACATAACCCACATCATAAAACAATTAGCGATGAAGCCTCTATTGCCATGTATTTTCATGGATGCTTATGTATGATTATATGAGCATTGGTGGAAGTATGATTTTTTTAAGGATAATTTTTTTTATTATTTTAAGATTTCTTTTTATGAGTATGAGTATATGTAAGTGCCCCCACCTCATGTGTGTGCAATGCCTAAAGAGGCCAGAAGAGGGCACTGAATTCCTTGGAACTGGAGTTACAGGTGAGCCGCCTGCTGCGGGTGCTGGGAACTGAACCCTGGTCCTCTGCAAGAGCAGCAAGTGCTCTTAACTGTTGAACTGTCTTTCCAGCCTCAGAAAAGATAAATTTGATACATGTCCATATGGAAATAAAATAGAAAATATGTGCACATATGAATAAAATGATGTGTAATATTAATGGTAGGTATCTCAGGATAACAAAATTTAGATAACCTTTATTTCTAAATTTAGAAATTTATGATGAGAGTAAACTGGAGTAAACCAGAAAAGGTTATTCTAGTTATGATAAACTAAGAATAGTCATCAGCAAGGTGAGCGTGGAGGGTGAACCTTTATTCCCAGCACTGAGGAGGCTAAAGCAGGAGGCTTAAGAGTTTAAGATCAAGCCTGGCATGGTGGCACTTGCCTTAAGTCACAGTACTCAGGAGGCAGGAGCAGGTGGATCTCTGTGAGTTCAAGGCCAGCCTGGTCTACAGACTGACTTGCAGCACCACCAGGGCTACACAAAAAAAACCCTGTCTTGTTTGTGTGTGTGTTGGGGGGGAGCAGTTTAAGGCCAGACTAGGCTACATGGTGAGGTCCTGTTACAACACATGCACACACGAACCAAAAAAGTCACCAGAAAAATGTAATACAAAATTTCTCTAGTGACCCAGAAATGTTGGGGTGTCTTGGAGAGTGATAGAGCCTGTCTCAGCTCTTAGTGAGCTTGTCTTAGGGTCCAGGGCCCTGGAAAACTGACAGCCAGCAAAACTGCCCTGATCCAGTGGCTTTAGGGTCTTATCTTTCAAATTTGTAGAATGAAATTCACAGACTACAGAGAGTGAGCTTTAAAGAGTTTATTATAGATTCACAGGTGGGGACTTAAGAGGGATTGTAGACAGAGGGAGGGGGAGAGAAGAAGAGAGGAGAGGGACTGGACTCAGCAAGAGTAGAGACCCCGGAAATACATACCATTGAGCTGTTGGTCTGGGGGCTATTTAAAGGACTTAGGTAGAAACTGAGATGAGGCACGGGGAAGGAGTCCAAGGAGTCCACACACCCCCTAAGTCAGAGGTTCTCAACCTGTGGGTCACAATCCCTTTACATTTATATTTACTTTACAATTCATAACACTAGCAAAATTACAGTTTTGAAGTAGCAATGAAGTAATTTTATGATTCCACAACATGAGGAACTGTATTGAAGGGTTGCAGCATCAGGAAGGCTGAGAACCACAGTTCTAGGCCGAGGGGCTCAGTTCTAAGCAACAAGGACATAGAAGCAGAGGCCTCTTCTGGAGTTCCTGGCCTCCAGCAAAGACACCCTCAGAGCTGCTGCTTCACCCCTGCCAAACTGATCAGTTTTTATTTCCCAGTGTCATTGCTAGGGGACATTTCTCAGTTATACTACCAGAAGTCTCTTTCCTTATTAAAAATAATAATAATCAAACAACATTTCAGCTGAATGGTGCAGTACTCTTTTTTTCTCAAACTTCGTCCACATTGTCGTTTAGCGCTTGGCCCGGGGCTGATAGAGTAGGAAAGCACTCAGCGAGCGGTCTCGCAGGCTGCTCCTCTCCATGGCGCAGGGACTGAAAAAGCATTGTCTCTGAGCCAAGTTCTACCTTGTGAGTGACACCTAACCTCCTAACTTCTTGCCATTCATCTCTGCAGTACAAGAGCTACATCGAGTACACGAAGACTCTGCCACTGACCCCAGCACCAGAAATCTTCGGGATGAACGCCAACGCAGACATCACTAAAGACCAGTCTGAGACGCAGCTGCTGTTTGACAACATCCTCCTCACCCAGGTGTGTGCTGTGCGAAGCGTCTCTCCCGAGCCAGCCGGCAGGGATCTGCCCAGCCCACTGTTCCAGCAGAGGCTCCTCACAGAACTCTGCCAAAGTGAAGGAACTCTCAAAGGAAAAGAAAAAAAAAAAAAACCTCACGTAATCTTTTAATTATGGATTTCAGCACAGAGAATGTGGGCACCTCGCATTTTCTTTTCATCAGTCTTGCTTTGGAACAAAAGCCTCTCTCTGAGTCTCTTGCTTCTCGGAATCCCAGTTGTCTTCCGCTTTCACGCCTAAGCCTTGCCCCAAACACAGCATCTGTTACCTCCCTTTCATTTCTCTAGGTGGGAGCCCTCATCTTAAAGATACCGGGGAAGCAGTTTGGGAGCAGGATCTGTGTGGAATTTTACCGCTTTTATTTTCTAGCCCCTACCGATTTAACAGCAGCTGCTCATGTTTTACGATTCATCTTTATTTAATGTCCCAGGACATTTTACCTAGTTTACATAAAAATGTTCCTTTTATACTAGTTTATTAGATTACTTAATACTTAAGTATATGATAGCAATCTTACAAAGTGAATTTAAGTAAACAGCTGATTGGTGGAAGGCACGTAGCCCTGCAAGTGGAACAAATGTGCCTGGGTGGTAGAAGGGTAAAAAAATCTTAAAAATCTTAAATATGGGCAGCAATCAGTGCATTAAACAGTGGTTAATCCTGAGTCCAGCAAGAGCTGTTGTCTGTCTCTTTAGGGATAACCTCACTAGTTTGTTTGTGATTTTTGAAAGCAAATTAATCTAGATGCCGAGAATTCCCATGGAGATTAAATGCAATTTCAATAAATCAAGGATGTTTAATTAGGCAGACGCGGGTGTTTCTGTGGCTGCTCAGAGCGAAGCGGTGATGGTCCCGTTCCTGTGGCGCCCGGACCCTTGCTCGCGCTACTCTGAGAGCTTGGTATATAAAGTGCTGTGCATAGCATAGGGCAACCCAAGGAATGAGGGGTCATTGCTCTTCCTGTTTTATAGATAGGAAACAGAGGCACAAAAAGATTAAATCGTTTGAACAGAGTTGGGTAGTCCAGTTTCAGGCCCAGACTCAAAGCCAGGCAGTCTGGCCTTTGCTGGTTTGGCTCCAGAACCTGTGTTCTGGGCTGCTACCAGCTTCTAGATTCTATGGATGGGTCAGACCTAAGATGCTGAGAAGGTCAAGATTCAGGAGGGTATGGGGTGTGTTATCATAAATGGACAAGCCCATGAAGCCCCTGTTTCTAATCTCTGCTGGCCATTTTCTAATAAGGCAAAAAAGGACAAAGACTATTTTTAATTGCTCATTTCACATACTGGTGACATGAAAATCTGTTGTCACCAGAGTCCACTCTAAAGTCGGTGAGCAGACATGAGAAGTCAGTTCCAAGGCTGCTCGGCTGCGTGTCCTATATTCTCATAACCCCGATGGTGGGGTTATTTCATTGTCTTTGGCTTTATTTAAAGTCACTGGTGTGCGTCACATTGCAGAAACCATAAAACAGTGGGCTCATTCCAACAGAAAATGACTCAGAATCAAACAAGTAAGTTTGAATGCGCAAGGGTATTGCCTCTGTATGTGATTAAACAACCTATTTCAGCACCTTTGGACTCAGACTGGTGAGTGGTGTGACTCTCACAATGGGTAGGCAGTGGCTCTTGAGTCACAACCCAGAGGCAGAGACCAGAACTGTGGAGCTCTGTGAGCTAGTTAATGATGACAAATCTTTTGCACTAATGTCCTTAGCTCAGACATCTCAGAGAAAAATGGAAGAGGCAAATACCAGCTTTGAGAGTATAATTTTTGCAGAAATCCTTTGTTTATGTTTAATGGTCATACTCTATTTTAAGTAGAAAAATTATAAGACCAATATGCTGTAGGCTCTTTGAAAAGGATAAACTCTGCAAGGTCTCCTTAAAAATAGATCCCACTCATCTTTACGTAATAAAAGGAAAACGACCCAACCAGGTGAGGTGACTCACACTTGTAATGCCAACATTTAGGAGGCTGAAGCAGGAGGACCTCAAGTTCAAGGCATGCCTGGGCAGATGAGTGAACCAGGCACCCCGCCTTTTAAATATGTATCGTTCAGTGTGTGTCTGTGCATGTGTATGTGGGTATTTGCAGAGGCCAGAAGATGGAGTCAGATGTCCTGGAGTTCGGATTACAGGCAGTTGTGAGCCTCCCAACCTGGTGCTGGGAACTGAACTTTGAGTCCTCTGCAAGAGTAGCAAGCCATTTCTCCAGCTTCTCCTTTGCTTCAAGATAAGTCATAAACAAAGGGAGTGTGGGCTGGGAGCTGAGGTGTAGCTTTGTGTTTGTCTAACACACGTAAGGCCACAGTTTCAATTGCCGACACAGGGGGAAAGGGAAGGGAGCTAACCCTTAAAAAGTTGTGACTGGTGACTGTGAAAGCATAAAGAAAGGCAGCAGGAGTGAAAAGCCAAGCTAAACAATCACAAAGGAGCAGCACTCCGAGATGCTTCACAGCTGCTGAACACTACTACCTTCTCAAACCTGCAGCCCCAACTATGTGATTCGGGTGGAGGTAAGAAGGATGTCTGAGCTGCTGAAATAGTTTTGGTTGGCTATAGGTAGGCCTGGGTTTTTGTGTTATTTTTGTAGGGTTTGTGTGTGTGTGTGTGTGTGTGTGTGTGTGTGTGTATTTTGTGGCAGGGTACAGTTCCTGCTAGAAAATAGAATAATTTTTAATGTACTTATGCTATTTTATATGTAGGTCAAAATATAAAATGCAAATTATTCTGTAAATGCAGTAAAAAGATATTTCATTAGTCTGGGCCCAGCATTCAGTATCTTTTTTCCTTTTACATGTTTCAGATATTAACTATAAACTAAGTACCTTAGGACCATAAGAAATAATTATCATATGGGCACAGTTCTTAATTCTTTTGCTAGCAGGCAATTAAAACATGCCAAGTTTCATTGTTTTATTGCCTGGTTTTATAGGCTTTAGTGGTATATGGCAGCTAGGTAGAAATATAAGTAAAAAAACAATAATATTCACAGATTAGAATGTTTAATATTAATTGTAAAGAAACCAGGAAATGTAAAATAGGAAAGAAGACTAAACTCAGTTGTCTTGAACTGGGAAAATGTGAGCTAGTCAACTAACTATATTCTAGTCGTGCTCTTTCTCCCCTGTCCAGCAGACCCCTAAGAGTATATTTGTTCTCAGAATTTTGAAAAACCTTTCCAGAAAATGTAGATCCATCTACAAGATGTTACTATAAACACACGAAGCACAAATTACATCAGATGGTCCTTCCTAGCTTCCATGGGAATCACCCTACTCTGTCCTTAGAATATCTGGGCCTCCTAGAAGAGGTGAACTTACTTTCTCTGTCCTACAGGCTCAAGGTGAAAGCCATATCTCTGCTTCTGGCAACTGGTCTGCGTTAGTCATTAGCAAATAGACTTTATGGCAAGCTTTCTCAAGGCACGGTCACATTTCCTCACGGTTCTTAATGCTTTTCATTGCCCGGTTGCTCAGTCGAGGGAAACGGCTGCTCAGTGGGCAAAGCCCATTTCTCTTTTGCCACCAGGCAGTGGACATGCAATGTATTTGTTCCCCTAAGGTCCTGATTGTCTTCTGAACATATCACATGCTTTTCCTCCTCCTGTTTCATGATCATCTTCTCTCAAAACTTCATCCTCCATGGCTCTTACCATCATTTCAATAATCCTTGTGCGGAGAAGGATCATCAGTAGAACAGATAGCTTCCTTGTTAGATTTACCAAACAGTTGAGGGTGTTTGTAACAGTTTGGCTTCTTCAGTCTCGTTCATCAGGTTCTGGAGCAAAGTCATCAGATGAAGTAGTAAACGATGTTGCTGGAGACATCCTGGGAAAACTTCCAAACAATTTTGACATTGAGTCTGCAATGAGGAGATACCCCACAACCTATACTCAGAGCATGAACACCGTCCTTGTCCAAGAGATGGGACGGTTCAATAAGTTGCTGGTGACCATAAGAGATTCATGCATTAATATTCAAAAAGCAGTCAAGGTAAGGTGAACCAGGCAAAAGAATCATTAAGTTAATCACTGAAAATCCTAACTTGCAATGACCTCTGTGGCTTAGGTAGCAATGGAACTATGTTTTACACTCATTTCTTCTCTCACTGTCTTGGTGAAATACCCCAACTAATTTAATTAGGAAAAAATATAATCAGAATTGATAATAGAGAATAATGGGGGGGGTGGAAGTATTGAACAACCCATTTATAAAATGACATGATGATATACTGAACACTGAGTCTAATGATAAAATACAATGTATAATCCAAATTCATAAGGAGCAACTAGAAACATTTACCTGGGGGTAGGGTACAGCACAGCTCAATAAAATAGATGTCATCAGAGTTCATTCTCTGATCACAGTGTAATTAAATTAGAAATGAGTAACAAAAAGCTGATGTGCAATTTCCATATATTTGTGAGTTCAATATAACACTTAACAATGTACTACCTAGAGAAAAAATAATGAAAAGTACAAATACAAAGAAAACAACTGGTTATACAATGCCAAATGATCAGCCCTGAAAACATACATACAAGTAACATATTAAGAGGTTGTATTTAGTGACATATATATATATAGTATATATATGTATATATGTAATATATATGTAAGTATACATATGTATATATAGTATTATAATGTATATATGTAACACACACACACACACACACACACACACACATATATATATATATATATATATATATATATATATATACTTGTATACTTGTAACAACCATTAATGAAAAAGAGGCCCATGAATTTGAAAGAGAGGTATATAGGAGGTTTAGAGAGAGGAAAGGGAAGAGCAAAGTTATGTAATTATATTATAGTCTCAAAAATTTTTTAAAAATGAGTATGGAAGAAAATTAAGCATAATTTTCATTAAATTACAATGAACAGCCAGGTGGTGGTGCATGCCTTTATTACCAGCATTTGGGAGGCAGGGGTGGGGGATCTCTGTGAGTTCAAGGCCAACCTGGTCTACAGAGTGAGTTCCAGGACAGACAGGGCTATACAGAGAAACCCTGTCTTGAAAAGCCAAATAAATAATATATATAAAATGAACAAATAGCATATCAGCATATACAGATATATATATATATATATACACACACATATACATATATTAAAATACATTTTCCATTTTATAGAGGATGTGTATATATATATGAATGAATATATATATATAAGAAATATATGCATGTATATGTATATATATATATATATGAAAATAAAAATGCTAGATGAAATTAATGAAATACAAAATAAGCTTCCAATAGAAATACTCAAAGTACAGTATTATTTTTAAGGATTAACAGAAAGGACCAAGAAAATGGGAGAAAGAACAAGATTATAAGTTATTGTCTATATAGGTTGAGCGTATCTAATCTGAAATGTTCCAAACTCCCGAGTTCCACAACTGCAAATGTGGCCCTACACACGGCAAGGTACATATTTGGCCTCACAGTAAAAATGTAGGTACACTGGAAATGTTACATAAAAACACCTCCAGACTATTTTATAAGGCATATATTGAATATAGATAAAATTTTGTTTAGACTTGGGCCTTACTCCTAACATCTTATTAGAGATCTGCAAAAATTTCCAAATCCGAAATACTTAAGGATTTTAGGTAAGGAAATCTTTACTTGTGATAAAGAAATTGCAATAGGCACTGTAGTCTGAGGTCTTTACCATGAAAAATTTATCCTGATAAACTAAAAAGGATAGATTGCCAAATTGTGTAAGAAACACACGGCTATAGTCCTCCTTGTGTTTAAAAACTGAATGCTGAGCTGATAAACTGCTCTTTCCTATTGGAGGCCTCCTCTGGCCTGTTCTACATAGTGTTTAGTCATCTGTTTTTAGTTAAGAATGGGACACCGTGGAGAGAACTGTGATGGCACTGGTGACGGTTGACCACGGTCTTTACGACAATATGTTCTTGGCTGGGTCGTTTGGCAAGAAGCATCAACACCATTAGGTGTTTCTCCTTGACCTGGCTCTTTCTACTTTTTTTTTTTTTTTTCTTCTGGAAGATCAAGCCTAGCTTCGAGTAATGGGGGAACTAAGTGAGAAAAGAGGCCTGAGGGTGGGGTAGGGGAGTGTCTCAGCTTCCAAAGTGCATGCACTCTAACTTTTGGTTTCAGTGTGATCCCTGACCTCAACTGCACATGACACCCCCTATTCCATGTTTGTTGGCATTTCCAGGTCATATTCGAGGCTGATGGCACCCAGCTTTAGGGATGAGACATAATAATTTGTTTTGTAAACTAGATTTCAGATTCCTTTTCTTTCAGCACAGCCTCCCTTCCTGACTTTTACAAGTATCCTGAGTGGCTGGGGACATACACAGTGGTACAGCACTTGCTCAGCATATACGAAACCATAAGATTGAGTCAAAGTACTACAACAAACTAAATGCTATGTGTTTTAGTTAAGGTTACTATTGCTGTAACCAAAAAGCAAGCTGGGGAGGAAAGGGTATATTTGGCTTACACTTCCACATAGTAGTCCATCTCTGAAGGAAGCCAGGACAGGAACTCAAAGAAGGCAGGAAACTGAAGTCAAGAGCTGATGCAGAGGTCATGGAGGAGTGCTGCCCACTGACTTGCTCCACGTGGCTTGCTCAGCCTGCTTACTTATAGACCCCAGAACCCCATCCCAGGGATGGCACCACCCACAATGGGCTGGGCCTTCCCCCATTGATCACTAATTAAGAAATTAAGAAAATGCCTTGCAGCTGGATCTTAATGGAGGCATTTTCTCAATTGAGGCTCCTCCTCCTCTGATGATTCTAGCTTGTGTCAATGTGACAAGTTGGCCTAAAACCAGACAGTACATTATGTCAGCTACTAGTTGTTGCTCTCTAGCTCTCAGAACTGCGTTGCCATGGCTCCTTTCTCCATTGCTGTCTTGTCTTGTGGGGTTATGCCTTTAAATCAGATCATCTTTCACTGCTGTTTCAGGTGGGTTTCAAAAAGGCAAGTGAGACTCTTGAGGTTAGTTCAGACTTTTTTTTTTAATTTTTTTATTTTTTTTAAGAAATGACACATCTGGGCCAAATGCAAGATCAAAGAAGAAAAAAGTTAAAAATTATAGTTTATTGGTAACCCGGGGTTACCAATGACTGATTTTTCCTAGTTGATTATTGTTAAATTCTTTAAGACAGGAATTTTGAAGAGCCTTGGAGTTTCAGTATCCATACATGGGGATATTCAAAACAGACCAAGAACAACTAGACTCACAGTTGAATTCAGACTGCTTTGACTTTTCAGACTTTTTAATATAAGCTTCTTAGTTTTGTTTCCATCACTGTGACTTTAAGAAGGTAGATGAGGGGGCCTATATTATTAATTTACCTTTAATGGGCAGGTAAATTAAATGAAAGGTAGAGTGTGATCCAGTAGCCACTGAGTAGCCATGTATTAAGATTTTCCACTAAAATTTGGTTAGAGAAATCATTACTGTTTTTCTAAGGAAGGTTTGAAAAACTCTATGCCTTCCTCACAAATCCAAACAAACCTTGCTTTCATTAACAAAGACAACAGCTTCAAAAGAGGCTGCTTAGGACCACCACTACCAAGTTCACCGAGGTCTGTTGTGTTTCAGGGCCTTGTTGTGATGTCTACAGAGCTAGAAGAAGTGGTCAGCAGCATTCTGAATGTCAAAATTCCAGGAATGTGGATGGGTAAATCCTACCCCAGCCTTAAGCCACTCGGCAGCTATGTGAATGACTTCCTCGCAAGATTAAAATTCCTGCAGGTGAGTTCACCCATAGGAATACTGCTATCCAGTTTCTTCTTCTTCAGTTTCATCATCAGAATGCTCAGAGTGGGGAAGGTCTCTTTACAGTACTGCATATTCCAGGCACAAATGACCTCTACTCAATAATGTATCGTGTGTGTGTGTGTGTGTGTGTGTGTGTGTGTGTGTGTGTGTGTGTTTTCTGCATCTTAAGTAGGAAGTTTTTTGAAATCTGACATTCAAGCACATGACAGACTTTGGAGAGCGAGAAATATCTGGCATATTGACTTTCTATTAACTATTGAGGATTAGGTAGAGCCCTATACCAGAGCTTCTTAGAAAGCCAGACAAACTTCTAATGAGGGGACTTGTTCTTCATTGCCCAGCTTCCTTCTAGTTCTGCTATCTCAGTCCTCAGAGAAAGCAATTAATTGCATAGATACTGTGTATATGACAGGAAACCATGGGGAAGTTGGGCATGATGGTTCACACATGAAATCCCAGCACTTGGGTGCCTAAGGCATGAATGAGGATCACCCAAGGTTGAAGGCCAGCCTATGCTACTATCTGAGCTACATAATGAATTCCAGGCCAGGTCCAGTCTCTACACAGAACAAAAACATTGAGGAAGTTTCTGCAGGAATGAAATGAGCAACTCCCCTTTCATAATACAGTCCCTCTGACATACCAGATACTGAAGAAGCAAGATGGCTCTTGGAAGCTGAAGTTGAAGTATGAGCTCTTCTAGAGTAAAGGATTTTGATTCATTTCCTCAGAGAGGCTTCTATAATCTGCTATTCAGTCACTTGTTATTCAACAGCACAACATCA
Organism: Cricetomys ansorgei; assembly: GCA_026225945.1. Classification (NCBI taxonomy): domain Eukaryota; kingdom Metazoa; phylum Chordata; class Mammalia; order Rodentia; family Nesomyidae; genus Cricetomys; species Cricetomys ansorgei. Next base: position 4,942,350 of record JAMJFZ010001562.1, read on the forward strand.
AAACCTATGGAATACAAAATTAAGGTGTCTCTAAACACCATAAGCATTCACCACCCTGGTTGTTTGTGTTCTCTTATAGTTCTCTGTTTCAGTATGTTGGATTTCATGGTATTTTAGTAAAGTGGGAAGAAAAAGTTCCAAAAGAATATTCTACTGGGTAACAATGACTAATTAATTAGAAAAATAGGTGAATATATTACAATATGGCCAGACTTTATGGAAATATACTCATCTCTGTGACATGATATGCTTCTTAATGATGAGTATGAGTTCACAATGGTTTGTAGGATTTCCAGAGAAACCACCGGAGAAGTATAAAGTAGACATCTACCGTTACATATACATGTGCATTGTAACTCCCAAGCTAGTGTGATGGAGATTATGTTGACTTCAGCATAAATATTCCTTTGCTAATTATCTTGAAACCTTGAGAATGTGCCTTGATGTTCATTTAATCTCATTTACTAGTTTGACTAAACATAGGCAATGTGCATACTTGGAGATGCATTTCATTGCTAACACATTGGAAACTTGTAAGTCTGTTGCTCTGTCACCCTTGTCTGAATCTACTGCAGCAATGGTATGAGGTTGGCCCTCCGCCAGTCTTCTGGCTTTCAGGCTTCTTCTTCACACAAGCCTTCCTGACTGGGGCACAGCAGAACTACGCCAGAAAATATACGATCCCAAATTGATCTTCTTGGGTTTGACTACGAAGTGATGGATGACAAAGAATATAAAAGTGCTCCTGAGGATGGTAAGTACGGTGGCAGAGCGAGCTGGCTTGTGTCTGTGCGGTGGACAAAGTCGTAGAAGTTTGCTTACCTTCTCAGCTGCCAGAAAGCAATCATGTACATAACACCCTGAAACAAATCATAAAGCAGAAAGAGAAGAAAATGAATAGGATAGATGAGTCTGGATAAAAGGCACACCCTCCCCTCCCTGTATCATTTTCCTCCCAAACTGAGTCAATTAGGAATAAATCATGTTAGTTAAAGTAATCATCAAATTAACAGTGCACAGGTTAATCATCCATAACCTTGTGTTAGCCTTGGGCAATCAAGGAGGAGGAATTTCTTGAAGACCATACCTTTTCAAATCCCTGCATGCATGCACACACTCACCTACACAAAATAAATATAACAAACATAAATAAACACAAAGTAAGTAAGATGTAAATGCAGTGGACAAGGCCACTACTTCAAATAAATATTACTTTTTTTTAAAGCTAAAATGTACATTTTACCAAAATAGTGCTGACTTTAAATGAATGACATCAATCTCTCAGTGACGGTGTATACTGTTTCAACTAATGGTCACAGTAACTCGACTTCCCCAGTCATCACTGGCTGACTTTGGTAGGTACTGCAAACACCAACAAGCAACAGGTAGGCTCCTGTAACACACCGGCTGTCTTGATACCCACTGCTATCCTTTATCCCTGCTTCTGAGTAGTAAGGTGTCTCAGAAGCCTGGCTCTGCACAAGATCTGAGTCCTCAGCTGCTTGTTTCTTTCACCTCTCCCGCTCTCCACTCCATAGATGCCATTCTCTTCAGAGTTACTGATGGTTTTCCATTTTCCCGTGGACAAACCCCACGAGTCCCCTTCTGTCTTCATCTAAACTTCTTGGCAGTTTTGCTTGCCATGTCTATCTTCCCAGATGCACTTTCTCCCTTTGTTTCTAGGACGTCTTCTGCTAGTTAGTTACATCCTTGCTGATTTATGCTCTTTCAGCTGCCGGGGCCTCCAAGCACTCAGCCCTTGAACGACTTCTGTCTACTAACTCACCCCCTCCCTAGGTGACCTCATCCGTTGTTATGTCTTTGGACATCTTGCTAGATGCTTCCTCTGTGATCCAGAAGGCCGGTTCCGTAACTGCCAACGTGCCATCTCTATTTAGTATCCCCTAGAAATGTAGAAATTATAGTTAATTTCAATAAATAATACCACCATCCAGGCAGACTCCTGTGACTTCCCCCTTCCTCCTCCCTCTTCCCTCTCCATTAAATCAGTGGCTCCCCGGCACCCGCCAGCACTCACTCCCATGTGCCTGGCCTTCTGTGCCAGCTTGTTGTGTTGCCTTCCTGCTCTCGTCCAGGCTTCTTATGGAGCCGGCAACATTGGTCCATTCCTCAGTGATTCCCATACTTGCCTTTGTTGCCTCCCTCCTGTGGCAATGCAGATGCTGAGCTGTGGCTTCACCTGACATCTCCTTCCCTCCTCAGCTGCTCAGTCTGTAGCGGCGCCCCCCTCAGATGCTGCTGTGACAGGGCCAGGGTACCACAGAGCTGAAATTCACTTCAAGTTCATGGAAGCTGGCCCAATATTTCACACCACCTTTTATTCCGATATTTATCTGCAGAAATGTATTTAGGGACACCAAGCACACAGGGAAGTGGGCCACTGGGACACATGGCATGTTGTAACTAATCATGCTTTCCCCGGCAGCAGATGCCTAACCCATCATTAATCTGACCACTGGTTCAGAGTCCCCTTGTTATTAATGCATTTGGAATGTGCACACTGCTGAATCTCAGAGAGAAGTTTAACAACCCTCTGCTATGTTGTTTCATTTATTATTCCCTTTATTATGTAAGCTTTAAAAAAAACCCTCTTCACACAGTTTACTACTATAAAAAAAAAATAATCTGAGCCCTGCCCTCATAAAATTCAATATAGCTAGACAGATTGAGGACCCAGGCAAACAAAGTATACAGGAAGGGGGCTAAAGAGCTTTGAGTCAAGGAAAGTCAAAGGAAGGGCCTTTGACCCTAGAGTAGCGTTGCTCTGTTCCGTGTCTTTGCCACAGACCCGTCCGGTCCTTTACAATAACCTTCACAATAACCCTAGGGCATAGGCACTGCGCTGGCTTTGTTATGTACAGGCAGAAACTTGGGCTCAGGGCAGCTAAATAACTTCCCCAAGGACCCAAAGTGGCACTTGACAGAGATAAGACTTAAATGCAGGCATCTGACCCTCAACTGCTTTCTTCTACACCTGCTGTACTGAGTACTTCACAGGAGTGGAAGTTTGAAAACAGCACATTTCTCAAGGAAAGTCTCTTCATGGAACTGTGGTTAATTCTTAGTCCAGCAGCCTGACTCCTTTCCTTCTAACTTTTCTCAATGTCATCCTGATATAAGACAAAAAATAGCCTTCCAGTCTATGCCTGAGTGGAACAGATGCCCTCTATATCATTGGACCCAGCCGAAAGATTTATGAACGCACTGCGTAAAGTTTTTAAACTAGCTAAATACCCACACCCAAACTGTGAAATCGTGTCTATGGAGCGTAGAGATTCTACAGTCTCTTATTCTTTCCTTTTACCATTTAGCATCCACCTGTGTGCATTGTGGGGAAGAGGTTGTCAGGCACTAAAAATCCAGAGTTGCCTCAAGAGTGGTAGAGTAGCACATAAAATACAGTTTACTTAATGATTGGTGTGGAGTGGCCGTCGGTTAAGCAAGCCACTTTGCTGACTCTCAGTGTATCCATTCCATCATGCTATCGTTGGGGACAGGTATTAAATTGTGAATTTTATTTTGTGTGCACACAAACACACGTGTACATTTTTTACCAGAAAATGTGCTTCTCCCCACACTAGGCTGCATACCATTCCAGTTCATTCCATCCTTACTTCAACAGTTGCCTGAATGAAGATGAGAATCCACAGAGTGATCTAGAAAGACGGGATTTTTCCCAAAGAAATTCCTTACTTGTAGGACCCCAGGAGGGGGTAGGGTGGTCACAGCCACTATCCGAGTATAGCTTTGTCTGGAACCCGAGTTTCCTCCCCACCTGTGCCTCTCCTTCAGCCTTCTCCTTTTACACACTTTAATATGTGTATGCTTCTGGTTTCCCAGCCTTGTAAGTCAGGTGTGCCCTGCTTACCTAAGACTAAAAGAATGAAAAAGTGTCCAGTGTGTTGACACACGATAACACCAGCACTAGGGAAGCTGAGGCAGAAGTATTGAGAGCTTACGGCCAGTCTGGCTACCTTGAGACTGTGTCTCAAAAGGTAAATCAATAACTAAATGTCACACTAAATCTAGGAAGTCGCTCGGTTTATTTAGTGTTTAGCATTGGCTATTCCAGGCCTAGTACCTAAGATTCCTATTATCTAATTGCTAGTTACATCTGAGTGACTCAGTAGCTAACTGAGAGCACTGAGTCCTGGAAACGAAGGTAGAGAAAGTAGAGCGGAGGGGAACCCAAGAAGCTTTGGCTGGTGCTATGTGCTGGCCTGGTCTCCCCAAGTAGGAATTTCAGATGCAGAACTCAGTCAATGAGTGTTTTTGAATGTTAACTTCTTTCTTTGTTATTTAGGTGTTTACATTAATGGATTGTTTTTGGATGGAGCTTCCTGGAACAGGAAGATCAAGAAACTTGCAGAATCACATCCTAAAGTTCTCTATGACACAGTCCCCGTGGTTAGTATTTGGTAATGGTACTTGTGTGGTGGGTGTACATGTGCATGCACAAGCTCCTGCAAATTGGATATATGTACACACAGTCTGTTCTTGTTGTTCACGATAATTTTGTTCTATAAAACTGCTCCCAATGCTGAATTATTAAATATATTTTTTCTTAGTGGAATTCTGGATTGAGGTTCTGTGGTCAGCATTTTTGTTAGTTGATTGACACATATTGTTGTACTGTTCATGTTTGAAAGAAACTCATTTAATACACATTGTTGATTCATTGCTATTGACCCATGGTCAGTAGTACTGTGATTCTCTCTGAATGAAGCCCATCCCTCAGCCTCCTTGCACTTAGGAACATTGGACTGTGCTGGGGCCTTTTGCCTAGGAGTTATTTTAAATAATGAAATACCAACAAACCAACACAAGAATATTAACAACTGAACACCAAATAGACCATGCAGAACATAGCTGTTTGTAGTTCTGAGAGCTGAAATAAGAAAACAAGACTTTCTCTGGTTCAACTCTAGCCAGGAGGGTATACAGGGGATTAAAGACAACTCAAATCCCATGTCAGTTAATGACCACAAGAGCTCTGCCAGGGCTGGTTTTAGGATGATAAATGAATTTTGGTGTGTCATGAAGCTTGCAAATAAAGAATTCATGAATGATGAGGAAGATGAGCATGTAATTGCTTCTGTGTGTAACTGCATCATGAAAGAATAGATTCTGACATGATTTGAAGGGCACATCAGGGATGGTATGATGAAACATAGACTATTAGAGTCCATGAAATTGTAGGATTCTGTAAGCAGCTTAGAGACAGGTGAAGAGTCACCAAAGCAACTATAAAGGGAAGAACCAACCCAACCTGAGAAGTTCCTCCTGATCCTCCTCTGTATACACCAAGATACCCTGTGCACAGAAGGCTTAGGGCATACGCCTCCAAACGTAAAATAAAAATGTGACATTTCTGGAGATGAATGGGGTTGCAATCCCTTTCCTTTATGAGGGCATTCTTAGTTGGCTGCAGAGATCCCACAACGACTTGGGAGGAACACATACTCCTGGATATTAGTCACTGGCTTCTTCACGTGACAGTGTTTAGACCTAAGAACCCTAAAGGAGGGTTCCGAACAGGGGCAGTCAAGTCATGTACCTCGAGGACTGCTCATTATTATGAGATAAATTAATTTGGTCAAATTCTAAAAGATGTTTGTGGTTTTAGTTTATTCTTTGACCTTATAAGTCAAAGGCCAGCTGGCCCTGAAATCATGTTCTGAAGACTGGTCATGTTCTACAATAAATTGCGTGGTTAACATTCTAGGATCGTGGCTAATGACTAAAAAAATGTGGTTGTACTGTAGCTAATAGAAGAATGGAACTATATTATATTTTTATTTAAGTGAGAAAATTATGCTTTACGTGCATATCATACAGAAAGATTCACACATGCATATGTGTATCTGCTTTTCTTCTACTCTGGTCCCCTCTCCCTGTGACACCCTCTCTGATCCATAGTCACCCCTCTCCTTATTTCATTTAGTTTCCTTGTTGCTTCTTAAGCTTCTGCATATGATGAAGAATACACCAGTAAGTATCTCTCCACATCTGGCTTATTTAACTTAACCTGGTGTTCTCTGTTCCCAACAAGCACTTTGTTGTGAATGATTTCATTATTCTTTATGGCATCTATCTATCTCGCCATCTGTCTATCATTAATCCCTGTGTGTGTGTGTGTGTGTGTGTGTGTATACATATATATGGAATATATATACATATAACATATATATGTGGGTATGTAGAGAGAATGTATTATATGTATATATACACATACACATGTATATCTATCATATTTTCTCCAAGACTGAGTCCCCGTCCTAGCTATATTGCATAGTGTTGCAACAAACTTGGACATGCAATTATTTTTTCATGTTGACTTAATTTACTTTAGGTATACACTCAAGAGTGGTTTAGCTGGTAGCTAGACCATATTTCGTCCTCTTTTACTTTTTTGAGAAACCTCCATGCTATTTTATAGGGACTGCACTAACTTGCATTCCCACCAAAGCTGTGTAAGGGTTCCTTGGTATCCTTGCTGGCATTTAAGGCAATAGCTAGTCTGACAGGTCCTTGAAGCTTTCATTTCACTCCCTGTCTATATAATGACTTTGAACATATAAATGTAGAGAGAGGGGAGACTATTGAGGCATGGTTTGTGGAACCCAGGCTGGTTTCAACCTTGGTCTTCCTGTCCACTGGGATTTCAGGCATGTGCCACACCCAGGTTTCATGTATTTAAGGATGGTTTGGACTTCTTTTGGAAAGTGTTCATTCCATTTTTCCATTTTCAGTTGTGTTACTTTTCTTCCGATGTGCTTTTTGAATCTTTCATATTCCAAACAGGTCCCTCCGTCAGGCGAAGAGTCAGCAGATGCCTCCAGTTCTGCTGGTTGTCTGTTTGCTTTGTTCCTTTCTTGGTTGTGAAGCAGCTTTTCAGTCTTTCATAATCCTGTCTGCTAACTTTTACCTTTGTTTCCTGTGCTTCTGTGCCTGTCAAGAAAACCATGTACCAATTGTCCTGAAGTGTTTCTCACATGCGTTTCACTAGTCAAGTTTCATGTCTCTGATGCATGTTGAGTTTACTTTTGTACAGTATGAGACAGCGAGGTCCAACTCCAGCCTTCTGTGAGAGGATGTCTAGTTTTCCCTCCACTGCTCCTAAAGAAAGCCTTTCTTTGACATATACTTTAATGCTTTTTTCAGGATCAGTTGGCTGCAGATGCATGGGTGCCTCTACAGGTCTTGCATTATGTTTCTGTGCTCTGTGTATGGTATTCAATCCTAACTATTGTGTAGATTAAGTATAATAACAGTCTGTGTAGATGCTTCATCTGGAGTCTGCCTATTGGTGAGCATGGGGTATTGACATCTGCTATTGCTGTATTGGAGCCCATGTTCCCTGTTTGTTTAGTAGTGTTGTTTTATAGAATTGAGTACTCCATTATTATATGCATGTATATTTATTAATAATACATCTTCTTAGCCAGTTGGTGGGCAAACACCTTTAATCCCAGTACTCAGGAGGCAGAGGCGGGCAGATCTCTAAGTTTGAGGCCAGTCTGGTCTGCAGAGCGAGTTCTAGGACAGCCAGGACTACATAGAGATACTCTGTCTCAAAAAAAAAAAAACAAATAATAATAATTAATAATAATACATCTTCTTGATGAATTGATTCCTTGGTTGTTATGTGATGACCTTTGTTTTTTCTTATTTTTGTCATCTTAAGGTCTACTTTCTTAAAGTCTACTTTGTCGTATATAACTATTCATTCTTGGTTTTGGATTCCATTTGCTAGGGATATCATTTTCTACCCTTTCATTTCAGTCTGTGCGTCTTTATGTTTGAGGTGAATTTCTTGTAGGCAGCATATTTTGGGTCTGGTTTTTAATCATTCAACAACCTGTATCATTTAACTGGAGAATTAAGGCCACATTCATTCAGAGTTACGAAAAGTATGGTATGCCTGTCACAATTTCTGTTTCCTTCTGTTTAGGGTATTGTTTGATGCTTCCTGACTTATTTATATTCGTCTCTGTGATTTGATGATTTATTGTATTGATACTTGGATGTTTTAGGTTTCCCATTTGTATACCTATTCTTCCAGTGGGATTTATTCTTTACATGCTAACGATGATAGTTTCTCTTTCTTTTACTTCTGAGTTTAGGATTCTCTTGAAAGCATCTTTAGTAACGTTGATCTCGTAAGTTATTATCTTAGTTTTTATTTATTATGGAGGTCTTTTTACTTCTTCATTCTTGTTTGGAGGTGATGGGACCTGGGAGAATGGAGCCAATAAATGAGAGGACTAAAGTCTCATGGTGATAGTGCAAGCTAACTTTATTCAGAGTATCAGACAATTTATACTCTGAGGGTTAAGAGTCTCATGAGTAAGTGTCCAACCACATGGGCAAGCCACACGTTTTTCCACAGAGGTATATAAGCAACAATAGCCAGTTGTATTGAACAATTCGGAGTAACTCACTCCTATCCTCTATAACTGGGAGAAGCACGAAAACACTGTCCAAGAGCAATTCCATGTTTTGAAGAAATTGAAATCACAAAACTCTTGTCTTGTTGTCTTGGAGTTTTCTCACAAGCATTCAGAATTCTCCTCGCGTGACTCCATTCCTGGACCATGTTCCTATAATTCTAAAGGACAACTTTGCTGGATATGGGAAGCTTGACTAGCAATCATTTTCTTTCAAGACTCACATATGCTATTTTATGTCCTTCTAGACTATAGGGTTTCTGCCGAGAATTCTGCTGGTAGTCTACCAGGGCTGCCCTTCAGGGTGATTTGGTGCTTTCCCCTTGCAGGTTTTAAAACTACCTCTGGGACTGATGAGATGGCTTCAGGGGTAAGAGTACTTGCTGTAAAAGCAAGAAGACTTGAGTTCAGGTCTTTTTAGCACCTCTGTAAAACCTGAGGCACAGCTGCACACATGAAACCATGTTGGGGGATGGAGACAGACCCAGAAGCTTCCTAGCTAGCTAGCAGTGACCTTCATGGCCAAATGACAGACCTTGTTTCAAAAACCAAGGTGGAACATGATGGAGGAAAACGTCTTACATCCTTTTGGCTCCTCTAGGCATGTGCAGGTGCACATATGGGCACATAACACACATACACACACACACACACACACACACACACACACACACACACACACACACACCTGCTTTTTACTACCTTGACATTTAGACTGTAATGCATTGTGAGGATTGTTTTCTGGCCATGACTACTTGGGGATACACAAATATACATGCGCATGTTTTTTTATACACAAATGCCCAGGTTTTTTAAAGACTAGGGAAGCTCTCTTCTCGTATTTTATTGAATAAATTTTTCTGTGTCCTTAGTCATTTTTCCCTTCAACTATGCCATTTATGCAGGCATTTCATGTCTTAGCAGTGCTATAAAGATCCTATAGTCTTTTCATTCTGTCTTGTTCTTTCCTTTTTTTTCATGAGTATGATATTCTGAAAGACCAGTATTATTTGTATTTCTGCTTAAGCTAGTCTTATTTGAAACTTGCAGCTGCATTTTCTTTGACTTTTGAGAGAGAATCTTACTCTGTAGCTCAGGCTAGATTTGAACTCACAGCAATCTTCCTCTCTCTGTTCCATGAGTTCCTCATTCATACCTGCATTGTCTTAATTTATTTTTTACGTGTATCTTCTTGGGTCTCATTTGTCATTGTTTGTCCTGAGTCGTTTGATACGTTGGGTACGCCTACCCAGTTGTTGAACCTAGAGAGCTCCCCGTCTCCCAGCAGTTCCCCAGCTATGCATTCCTGGGGAAAGATGAAATATTTCTGTGGCTCCAGGAGCTTTCCTCCCAGACTGTTTCAGCAGTAGTGCCCACGAGTGACTTGAGTATCAGTGGGTGTCATGGCTGAGGTCCGGCAAAATACCTCTCCAAGGAGAGAGAGCAGGAAATATGTTGGGCAGTTTTCGGCTACAACTTTGCTGTGTATACTGAGGTATGATAACTGTAAGGAATTTATTCTCCCCATTTCTTTCATTTGAATTATCATAGCAGCACTGTCTAGTTTCCTGAGATCTGTCTGGGCTGTGCCTCTGGGGCAGGGCTACAGCTGGAGCTGGGGTGCTTAGGCTGAAACTATGTAGGCAGGGAGGCAGTGGAATCCTTTTCACCCTTACCAAAGACATCATGTCACATCACAGGCTCACATCACAGGCAGGCTCCTTGATACCCTGGTTCCCTGTGTGTCACACCTGTTCATCACCATGTGGTAGAGAATGGCTGTGGGGTTCCAGAGATGGGAGTATGTGAAGCTTTTGACACTTAGAGCAATTCAGTCAATCCCTCCTCAGGTTGACTATTGGCTATAGTACCTTGGAAGGTGAAACCAGGCTTCTAACTTCTTTTGGCTATGTACCTGGAAAGATCTGGGAATATCCAAATGCTCATCTGGCTGGGCATTTGCAGGAGGGGAGCTCCTCCCAGAGCTGTGGAACTGGGCAGCAGGTAGGCTGTTTTGTTTCCCTTGCCTTGTTGCTGTCCCAGGTCTGGATTCTACAAGGCTTTTGTTTTCTGATACTGACTTCCAGTGTTTTCTCACGGTTATTCAACTCTAGCTGTAGCTCTAAAGTCTTGCTTCAGTTCTTTGTGGAGGAGCAGGTAAGTTAGTTGCTGGGGCCTCTACTGAGCTATCTTGCCGGTCTCACAGATGTTAAACACATAGCACAGTAGGCATATTATCCATAATGGGGAAGCGATTTAGTTAAATAGCTGCAGCACCCCCCCCCCAAAAAAAATCTCTTCAGAATTTGTTATTGGTTTTAAATAAATAGGTCATATGATTCTGAGTATAAAATATTTCAAATTTTGTTTTTTGAAAGCACCAAAAGTCATGCCCAGGGAAGCAAGGCAAAGAGGTGACAGATAGTTGCATTATGTTTTTAAGTATTAGTGTCTTTATTACGGCACAGTGCAGTGTTTTATACATTAACTCTCTTTACTGTAAAAACATTTTTCATACAACCTGCAGGGAAGTCACTACATAGACAGCTCCAACGTAAATACAGGTCATAATTTAAAGTTCACTAAGAATATTTTCTCTATAGAAAAAGAGTAAAAATGACAACAATTCCCAGGCTAGCCCAATAAATTCACTTAAACCAAATAGTAGCTGAAATATTCATGAGTTGTGTAATACATATCTAATCAGTGTGAATTGCTTTTCATTTTGTAGACTTGTTCTTAGCTGGTTAGGAGTCTATATTTGAGCAATCATTTCACCGTTGACAAAAATAAAATCTGAGGCACAGATTTTCCTATGTACCTATGTACCCTTAATGGAAGTATCATGGTAGTTGAAGTACATGTCAGTACAATAGCTCTGACTGAAAGAGGTGTTTGTACTTTCTTCCAGATGTGGCTAAAACCCTGTAAGAGGTCAGACATACCTGAAAGACCAAGTTACGTTTCTCCACTGTATAAGACAAGTGAGAGGAGAGGCACGCTATCCACCACTGGCCACTCCACAAATTTTGTGATTGCCATGATTCTTCCCTCTGACCACCCCAAGGAGCACTGGATTGGACGGGGTGTAGCACTGCTGTGCCAACTTAACTCATAATTTGAAGGTTTCATCATCTCTTCCTACTTCTTGTATGACTGAGTAGAACATATTTTACTGTTTAAATTTTGTTTGGCTTAAATAAACTTACCTAACATTCTTGATTACTCTGGCCTCTTTAAAGTATCATGAAGATTCATTCACGCTTAATGTTCAGAGACAGAGACTGAAAAACACATCGCTGCACCTTCTCTTTTTGAATAACTTTATTTTGGGAGAGTTCCATAAGCATTTGGAACATATATAAAATGACACACCACTGTTGACAATGAAAAAAACAGCATTTGATCACTTCCAGCTTTATAAATTTAAAAAAAATGATTCAGTTACAACAAAAAAAAATGTTTAGATATTTTAGCAAGTATCACCTTGCAGGACCATAATCACATTTAAGCCACTGACTTACTGTTAATGGAAAGGTTCACACTGCATCTAGTTACTATAGTATTTCTAAGCATAATCACAGCTGATTGAATGCAATGTGATATACACCAAAATTCATATGGGTGTCACATGGTGACAGCATTATACAAGTAACATTGGTGACCTCCAACAAGCACATGTTAAAACTAGACTGGTCAAGCTAAGTGGAATGTTGGAGCCAAACAGAAATGTAGTGGAATTAGGATTGTCTAGTGAGACCTGAAACTATACATTAGAATGACGTAAAAACTAAATACTGGTGGAACCCTATCAAAATACTAGCAGCAACTGTTAAAGCCCTCCTAAACGGTTAAGAAAATCCACAAATAAAGATAATACCATTTGAGAATATAAAACTTTATATACTGTAAGTGTGACCAATCTGCTCTATATGAGGCATTTTAGAATGGGAGTACATTCCAGCTGTTGTTTTAAATGAAGCAGATTCAGTGCTGGAATGCATTATCCTCCTTGGGTGTAAAACTCAAAATGAGCTGTAAATGTATCTCGGTTTGGAAAGAGAATATTCAAGTCCCTTCAAGTTGGCAGCACTCAGTGCTCCAGCAGGCTGATCCCAAGGGCCAAGCCATGAGGTGAAGTGAGGACTGTGCCCAGTGCCAAGAACGTGTGGACAAAGCCACTTACTGCAAGGAGGGCTCAGAAAAAGACAACTGCTCTAATTCAAGCATAAATTACAGAAGTAATAACACCTAAGGACCCTTGCTTGTAACATAACGAAGAAATACTGGCGATTGTCGGCTAACACTTGGATGCATGTGCTCTCAAATTTTTTTTAAGAATTCACAGAGTAAGAGGAAAAGAACTGGAAAAGGACTGAAAACGTTTAAAATGGAATGGACAGGGTTTGGCTCTTACAGTTTCTTCAAGGGCTATCCTGGCTGCCAAGCAGTTAAAGCTAGCTGCACACGGCTCATTTTACCTCCATAAGCGGCACGAGCTATATGCACATGACTAGTCTACAGGTTACTGAGTCATAATTCAGGCTAAGCATGACTTACACTTCTCACACATCACTTGAGCAGTGGTGCAAGAGCAGGCAGCCAAACAGACTATTCTGTATCAGGCACCAACAGTGTATCTTGGCACAAAATGACGAAGTGATTTTGGCTTAGTCATGTACTTAGTACCACAGCAGCCATGGCACAATGCAGTAGCTGACATTTTATATGCAGACTACAGGCAGGACAAACTTGGATTTTACTGCCAGCCACAGCATGTGCTCTGAGTTCCAATGCCAAACTGGTAAAGTAACGTGAACACTCAGAACTTAAGTTTTCCAATTAGCCTGGTTAGTACAAGGGAAATGGAATGCCACTTCTCTGGTATTTTCTAGAGTGGTAATTTTAAGATAAAGGTAGCTGACTACATGCTCTGACTTGCCCCCCCCCCAATAAAAACAAAGTTAAAAAAAGAAAATAACCCCAACACCAAGTATAGTGATGCAAAGAACCATTATGAATCTTTCATTAAACTCAAGTTCACACAAACATACAATCACAAATTTCAGTAGTTTAGGCTGCAAGTTTGAACACTATGCAAATATGTACAAAAATAGTAACTCTAGATTCAAGAATAAGGGCATTTCCCCGATGCTAAATTCATACTCTAATGCAGCCTGGGCTTCCCTCTAGTTCCTAAGTCAACTTTATACAGTTTCAAAGTTGTCAAGTTGATCCCTATTAATCCCATATGTATATATGTAGCTGAATTAAAGGGCACTAAATTCATTCTTAGCACACACACAAAAAATGTCTGCTCAAAGTCCATTTAAAATATTTTTAAAGTTTAAATGATTTTTTGGTTTAATTTCTATTTCTGCATAGCCACAGAAGTTGCTACTAATAAAAAGACTAGTGTTTTATATGATTCTCTTTTTAAAGTCTTGAACTTCTATCAACATTGGTTTATGGAGTCCCATTTTCTCCTGTCTTTATCAGAAACTTTGTTTTTAAAAGACCCATTCATGCAGAGAAAACAGTACTGAGCACCAGTCTTTTGTGGTTAGGCTCAAATCTATGGAACCTGTGAGTGGTGCAGGCCACTGGACTCTCTGAGCAATGCACATACAGTACAAGGAACAGAGGCAAGCTGCACAAACAACTGGGAATGGTCAGAACTGGATGTCAAACACAATTTTGTCTTCATAGAGAGCAATCACCAGCATGATGGCAAATCCAAACAGCAATCCTAAATTCTGAAGAATGAACTGCCCGACTGGACAAAAGCCATGCTCTTCATTGTCCCCATCGCCATGCAGCATTTCTGGAAGCTGACAGAAGAAACAATCTTAACAAGACATTTAAAATGGGTAACGTTTATAAACAGGCAACTTCCTATATCCAGTTTTAGTAAGACTATTTTTTTATTACATCATTTCTCTTCCCTTCCCTAAGTTTTTACTGTTACAAAAACTTTTCCTTCTGATTTCCCTTAATATTGAAGCATAAACATATAGAATGTTTCACAGAAATGCCCTTTGGATTCCTGTAAGCAGCAACTAGGACAATGCTGGCTGGGTCTTTGCCACTCAAAAGTTTTATTCTGAATGCCAGCACAGCTGCCATAATCACAGCAAAGAGCTGACCTGTCTGCTGGTACATGGCACTTGCAGATATTCATAAAGGTGGGGCTGTGGGTACAGTCTGCCTGGTATTCCTAAGGACCCTTGTTTGGTATGACCATCACTAACACACACACACACACACACACTAAAATAAAAAAGCCAGAAAAGTATTTTCATAGTAGCTGCTAAATAGCACTGCCCAAAGTCCCCTAAGCAGGCATTTCGATGGGGGCTCTCTTAGGAACCTCGAGCAAAGCTTCTGGGTATTGCCAATACCTGCCTAGATGGCTTACAATGGCCTTAGCTAAATAAAATCTTCCCTATAGTTAAGGCTGTGTGTGTGTGTGTGTGTGTTAGAGAGAGAGAGAGAGAGATAGAGAAAGAGAGAGAGGCAGGGAGAGAGAGAGAGAGATACAGTTCACTTGTGGAGGTCAGAAGACAACTTGCAATGAGAAGCTGGCTCTGTACATCCACCTGAGGAGCCCAGGGAACTCCAGTCCCCAGGTTTGGTGGCAAGTGCCTTTATCAGCTGAGTTCTCACTGGCCATGGATATTACGTTTAAATAATCTTTTTTCTGCTAACATTAGAAAAAGCATTTTTGTGTTAATAATGTGAAAGAAAATATATGCAGGGCTTGTTTCCTTGTGTATGAACGTCAGAGTATGTGTGACACAACTGTGTCCTCGTAAAGAATAGCCTTATGACTGTTCCCTGCTTATTGTACAGATGACAGTCATCTTCAGTTTTCCTCAGAACACAATCCCCAGAGTAGGGCGGTCTGAGAAATGTGTTATCACTGGACTAAGGACCTCATATACCCTTTCTTCTTGCTCCCAATAAACTTTTGCATAGTCTTTAAAACTAAGAACAGATTTCATATTACTAAAAAACAACACAACACTCTGATCTAATCTGGGGAAGGAGCTGAGAGGAGTTGGGGAGTCTCAAAATATAGAGTATAAAATTATCAAAGAATGAATGAAAATGTTGTTTAACCCCCCCCCCATCCTCACTGTAAAATCTTCTAATCTCTAGCATCCTAGTACAAAGATCAGATCATCTTCATTCACAGTGGCTGTGAACTGCATTTCCAGGGGTAGGTGACAACTAATAATGACAATAATGTCTGCTCCCTTAGAGCCATCTCCTTGTGGGAGAGACAGTAAACTTGAGAAAAATAAAGACAAATGCTCAGCGTGCAATCAATAGATCAAGACACAAGTGCCAAGGAGAGAAAGCACAGCAGGGATCAGGGGTTCCACACCTGAGGAGCAGACTCAGTGCAGTTGTGTTGCCGAAGAAGTGAGGAAGCAAGGCACAAGAGGATCTGCAAGAAGCATGGGTTTCTACCTCAGAGAGTTGCTCTATGGCAGCGGTTCTCAACCTGTGAGTCACGAACCCTTTGGGGGTCGAACAACCCTTTCACACGGATCACCTAAAGCCATCTGCCTATCATATATATACACTATGATTCATAATAGCAGCAAAATTACAGTTATGAAGTAGCAATGAAAATAATTTTACCATTGGAGGTCACACAACATAAGGAATTGTATAACACCATTAGGAAGCATTGCTCTATGGCACACAGAGTGAGGAAATGACTCAAGGAAGGGAAGCAAGCACAAACACTCAAGTATGGTGAAAACTTGGCAGGTCGGAGTAAGAACTTAGGGATGTTATTCTCAGATGAGACTGAAAGTTTTGCAGCTGTGTGCTAGGCCTTGCTAGGAAGAAAAGTGAAAGTAATATCTAGTTAAAAGATAAAAATGAAATCTATGGAAACTGATAGCCCCAGAGTCTAAAGTATCTGGAATACCTTAGTAAACTGAAAATGAAACTGCTGTTGTTACTAACTTTAAGTTAAAGTCAGACATAAAGACTGGGAAGCATATAGGTCTCCTTCCCTCTTCCTGGCCATAAAGCAACCTCAAAAGATTCTGTTAACAGTGACAACACAATGTCCCACCCAGCATCACAAGGTCTCCTGAGAAGTATCATTACTCTGAAATCATATCTCTAAATAGTACTATCATGTGAGTTATGGCATTAATTGGTTAGAAATTTTTAGCATCTAGAAGAAATTCTAAGGTAAATGCCTCCCCCTAATTGATTAATTCAGATGTAACGGTCTTTTAACTTGACCATACTCTAAAAAAATAAAACAAAACAAAACAGTGCAGTTTCTAACTGCTTCCAAAGATGTCTTCCATTTCTGGAAGCTACATTCCATTTGCAAGTTTAGTACAACAGGAAAGATATCTAAAGCAGCTTACCATATCCACCAAGGCCACATAGAGGAACATCCCTGCTGTGACAGCGAAGATCCAGAGTGTGATGTTGTTGGCATACTGACCAACAGCCGTGCCTATGAGCATTCCTATGTAAGCCATCATGGCAGAGAGAAGATTGTACACAATAGCTTGCTTTACAGTCATGCCTGCTTTCAGAAGAACTGCAAAATCACCTGCAATTCAGAAATCACAGGGTAGTTTAAAACCACAGGATTTAAAAGCACAACCAAGAATGAAAAAACAAAAACAAAAAAATAATTTAAAAAATTGAGAATACATAAAGACACATCATTAACAATATAGCACGGCAAAAGTTGTAGGGGTGATCAAATTGTTCTACATCCTGTGATACAGTTACGTAAGTCTAAATACATGTGAAGAGCCAAGCAACTGTAAAACAAGCAACTGTCTTGAAAAATAAAAAAGAAAGGAAGGAGGGAGAGAGGGAGGAGGAAGCCAATTTAGAAATCAAGAAAAGTACAAAAGAAAATAAATACACCTGTGCTCTTTTTAAAGTAACAATCAAGAGTTAATTTCTGCTCTTCAATGGAAAATGGCCAAAGTTAGAACAGTGGTAACAGTCTCTTTAAGTATGTTTTATGCTACGTATACATTTATCTTCTTCCCAGAAACAACAACAAAAAATATAAGGAAAGTAAAGAGCTTTCCCCAGCGTCTTCCATGTGTTCATGGTGCACATGATTGCCTCAGCTGAGCTCTAAAGAGCTCTAAGGAGCAATGCTACCCAGAGCAGATGCTTGAACACAAGAGGAAGAATCCTAGGACTATTTTTCTAGAGAGCTAACTACATACACGTTAAGCAGACAGCAACAAGAACAGAGAGAGAACAGTAAGAAGAAACCAAAAAGGAAGGTGTTTTTCATTCATCTAAAATTGAACACTGGGAAAGGCAGTTAGCTATTACTCAGAGAGCTGCCAGCAGAACAGGCAAGTGCTGCTGACATAAGATTCTTGAAGCTGAAGGGTTCAAAGCAGTAACTTTACTTGTGGTAACCATTTTCTTTGTCCTAGTTATTAAATACACAAATATCCAACCAACCAATAAACAGTATATACAGGGTGTCATGTAGGCTACTGAATGGGCTCTGTCCTAAGATCTACGTTTCTAAAAATGTATGCTCTGCAACTTCCATGGCCTCAAGGTTCTCATCTATAACAAGTAAGTAGAGGTTAACAACAGAGAAAGTGCTTCAAAGTTATTATTTTTCCATATCTCAATAAACTGCTAACAATGAAAAAAAGCAACATTTTAAAATTATTTATGTTTGAAAATTAAAAGTTCTCCCAGTGTCTTCAAAATTGCCATTCTCCAGTTTCTACCTAATGCTATTCCCCTTATACCTTCCCCATCTTGGCTCCTAAGGGTCTTAAGGGTTGCTTCTGCTGTGATGAAACACCATGACCAAAAGCAACTTGGGGAGGAAAGGTTTTCTTTGGCTTACATATCCAGAGTCACAGTCTAATTGAGGGAAGCCAAGGAGGAACTCAAAATGAGGACGGGGAATGTGGGGGATGGGGGATGACCTGGAGGAAGGAGCTGGTGCAGAGGCTGTGAAAGAGTGCTACTTAATCACCCACAGATGGCTAGGTCTTCCCACATCAGAGGCAGGTAGATCTCTGAGTTCAAGAGGCCAGCCTGGTCTATAGAGCTAGTTACAAGACAGACAGGGCTACACAGGGAAACCCTGTCTTAAAAACAACAACAAAATGGGGGGAGGGGAGGAGAAGCGAGAAGTCAGCAGGAAGGGGAGGAAAAGAAGGAAAAGAGAGGAAGGAAGAAAAAAAAGAAAAGAAAAAGCCTGATAGCCAGATCTCAAGGAAGCATTTTCTGAATCGGGGTTCCCTCTTAGATGACCATAGCTTGGGTCAAGGTGACATAAAATCAGCCAGTACAGCCGTTTCCCGACCGTCTTGCAGAGCCCTGCACTGATCTCTTTCTTTTCTTCACTGGGGTTTCATTTAATTTCATCCAGTCTTTTCTAGGTTCTTGTACAGAAAGAACTACCTCACTTCTTTCTCCACAAATTTCTCTTCTGTATCTGTGGTAATCCATCCTGAACCAACTATGCTAAAATAAAGGAGCACCTTCTAGTAGGGGTATTAGAGAAAGAGACTGCTGATGTGTCCCTCACTTGGTTATGAAGCACACTGCTTCCTTTATGGTTTCACAAATAAGTCTTAGAAAGCAGCATGATTTCTAATGAACACTGGGAGAAGGACAAAGTACATCATACACTCTGACCCTCAAGGATCATATCCACCCAATGGTGTGTACAAGTAAACTGGCATCTTCTTAAAGCGTGCACATGTGTGTTCAGTCTTGGGCTCTCGATCTCTTAGGCTTGCTCCCGTCTCCTCCTCCTCTCTCTCCTTAGTATGATTCACAAAACTGATTCTTGTTTTCTTTGATGTAGATATCTACCGATCTTTGTCAACACATACCATGTAATCACAACCACTACCAATCTCTAGAAGTACTCTAATAGTCCCACAAACGCTCCTGGACACCACTAAGACAGCAAACAACTTGCTTCATGTTGCTGTCTTTCTGTTTTTTCCAGAACATTGTATGAATGAAGTCAAACAATATACATTGTTTGGGTCTGGATTTTTATCACTTGGCACAATGCATATAAGATTCATCCATGCCCCTCTATGGATCAGAAAATTATTTTATTGCTCAGCAATATTCATCCTATATACAAATAATGCCTTGTTTATTTACCAGCTCAAGGACATGCAGGTTACTTACCATCCGGGGCAATTATGAAATAACTGCACAGTAAACAAGCTTTTGTATCAACTCAACTTAGAGCCAGAGTATTCATTATATTTCTAATTTTATAAGAAATTCCATTCCCACCAAATATAAGTCTATAGTTGTTCACATCCTTCATAGCACACTCAGGAACTGAAATTTCACATTTACCTATCATTTTTTACCTTCTTTAATAAATGTCTGTTCATACCTTTTGTCTGATATTTTTGGTGGGGCCAGGAGGCAGGAATCCTGTCGCTAAATTAAGAAGTCTTTAATATTTGGTCCTAAAGACCTTTTATAAATAAATACATGTCTTCCAAATTTTCAGTCTATGGCTTGTTTTTGTTTTGTTTTTCCTATTCTCTAAACAATTTTGTTTTAACTAAATTTGTATGGAGTCATCTATTTTACTTTCTTAATGGATTTATATGTTCAGTAATGTGCCTAAAAAGAGATAATTCACCCAGACACAAAGACACTGTATGTGTGGTTTATTTTAAGTTAACTTTGTTCACGGTTGAGGTGTGAATCACAGACTTCTGACAGGTTCTGTCTTAGCAAGTGAACGTCCTATATTGAAGCATCATTTGCTAAACTCTATGTGGAACTTCTGGACAGATGGAGACACTAAGGTACTTTCCAATGATTTACATGTCTGTCCTTTTCCCAACACCACAGTTCTGGATATGTGACTAAACCAAGTTTCATATCAATTTTGTTGTCATTTTTCAAATTTTTAGATGTCAAATTGTTTCCTTTTCACATAAAACTTTTAAAAATCTCATTAATCTCTGTAAATGACCCTGCTGTTGTTCTGACTACTGGGAATCTAAAAGGAAAAAAGAACACTTAATAATCATGAGTCTTCTGGTCCATCAGCCATTTCTGTTGGTAATGGGTAGTTTTCAGTTTACAGATTCCATACATATTGTTAGATTTAAGCTCAGTACTTCATAGTTTTGGTGCAAATGGTACAGTCTTAGATGCTGTATAAAGTGAAACACCTCACTTAAAACTCTACTTGTTCTAGTCTTATTCCAGGCTGTAAAAAAGTCTCTAAGGTTTCTGGGTATTCACTTCACCTTCCTTCTCAGTAAGAGCTTGTTTAAGTATTATAACTAAGTCAAAGGATTCTCTACAAGTAAGATTAGACAGAGCACGCAAATCTTCATGAGATATATCAGTATTCTTCCTGCTGATAAAAGATCTTAATTAGCACAACAAATGATGTGTGCCTGCCAAAGCTGTTAATGAATGTGATCCAACACTATGGTTACTAACAATAACTACTGAGATATTTTTTAAAGTGTTTATTTTGATGCTCTTTATTCTTTAATATTGTATATTTAAAAATTCTATGGGCTAGATGGTTCACAGCCATCTGTAACTCCAGAGTCAGAGGATCCAATACCCTCTTCTAACCTCCTTGGGTACCAGGCCATGTACATGATAGAAATACATGCAGGCAAAACACCTACGCATAAAAAAATGAATAAATAAAAACTAAAAAGAAAATTCTATATAGTGGGTGGCCAATTTTCCTTAGGCAAGTAGGCATGTTACAGAGAACTATTTTGAATTAAATTTCATCTTACATGTACTCGAGGGGAATGGGAGAATGCCACAGCACTACAACTTGAGCTGAGTCCTAAAAAGATGTATCTTCATCAAAATGTGATTTCCTTGATGCAGAAACACACTGCTCAGAATTGGGAAGTCATTTGGATCGGGCATAGTGGTTCATGCCTCTAATCCCAACATGTGGTAGGTGGAGGCAGGACTGACACAAGTTTGAAACTAGCCTTATCTTCATCATAAGGGCCTACCAGGGCTATATGGTGAGATCCTGTCTCAACAAAACAAAATCCCCAAACCTGTTTTTTGAACATGTAATAACAATTATAAAATAAACATAAGACAATGATTATCCGTAATAAGAGAGGGAAATTGAAGTGAATAGGAAAATAAGAACCCACACAAAACATATGGATAGTGGGATTATAGTACACA
This sequence comes from Cricetomys ansorgei, assembly GCA_026225945.1. Taxonomy (NCBI): domain Eukaryota; kingdom Metazoa; phylum Chordata; class Mammalia; order Rodentia; family Nesomyidae; genus Cricetomys; species Cricetomys ansorgei. The sequence continues at coordinate 4,964,033 of JAMJFZ010001562.1, forward strand.
ACTTATCAATGAGCAAGAAAACACTAAGGGGGGGGCTTTAAAGTATTTTGAGAGCTCTACTTTATTAAAATCATGCAAGAATAACACACACACAGAAAAGACGGGGGGTGGGGGGGGAGATATTAACTGTCCAAACATCTAACTTTATAGCTGAAAGAAAGGACTGGAAGTTAATGATTATTCCAAAACCAGAGTGCTCGTTAGTGATAGTCAGGACCACTTCCCAGCATCCTTAATGACCCAAGTCTCTTTAATAACGTTTACTGTTTGGACAGCACCTGTGAAGAAATAACTGTCTTAGGTTCTCTACTTCAATTTTCAATTATGTAGTAGCAAACTTCACCCTGCTTCTTTAAGAAAATATAATGTATATGGTACATGAAATAAAATTAAAAAGGGTTAATACCACAATCAAGACATTTGAGAATGATACATCCTTTTAATTTATGACCATCAACCTAGTCATCATGTATGATCCTAACAGTGGCACTACTACAGAAGCAGAAGCTCACGGGCACTGACACTTCTTTGACACAGAAGCAGACACTTTCAGTCGTACATTGGGGTACACATGGCCATCAGTGGCACTCTACCCCAGCCAGTAGACTTTCTACCTTAACATTTCTGCAGGTAATGTATTTTACAACTGAAGGCGGCCTAGATTTGAAGAAAGCTGGTAAGATTTTTGAGGTTCATTACCTAATTCATGTGGCAGTTCATGACAGAAGACGGCTATCGAAGTACTGATTCCTCCAGTCAATCCAGCACTAAAAGCTGCTCCTGGAGAGGATTATATGAACACAGCAAACAGTAAGTGAGGCTCAGGGCTCCTGACTCTACCACTCTTGTGACTCGTCCATCTTTACACATCACGGCTTTTGAACACACCCTGGTGTGGCCTCGTCCCAGCAGAAGTCTATATTCTTTAGTATCAGTAGCTACTAGGATTATAAAAATGTGGTTCTGCTTTATGAAAGAAACTGAAGCCTATTTCTGAGTGATTAAGATCTAGATCCCAAAGAAAAACATGTCTTAGTCACAGTAAATGTTCTAAATTAGTCATCAGTTTACATCACAGCAACAGCATATATAGGCCACATACATTCTAGTGTATGTTAATTTGCGAAGGTCGATTTTTAATGTGAAACTTTTCTTCACTTTTCCAAAAATGTGAAAACTTCATTAAATACAAGACTGCAATTAAACTGGTGTCAGTAGGTGTGTCTGTGTTTGGAATACAATGTTAACGTAACAATTTCAGTAAGGTGACTGTACTTTAATGAGAAAAGCAAGTTATGTAAGAACTATACTACAGACACTTGTTTAGCTTCATAAAAACAAAAGCTACTAAAATTTCATCTTCACACTTCCAAATACCATCTCCTTTGGGGAAAAACAAATGGCAGCAATGTATAGCAGGACATGTAAAAAACTCTAGGTAAATTTTAACCTTAGGGGTAGGGTGCATAGGATTAGTAGGAACTGAGTAGAAAAAGGAAGGTGTGCTTAAAGGATCAGTTATAGCCCAGCTTCACGACGCTTACCGATGGCTAGCCCGTCACTGAAGTTGTGGATGCCATCCCCCATGATCACCATCCAGGCTATGTTGGCTATCCCTGTTTCTTTCAGATCTGAGCCAGAGTGGCAGGGACCATGGGAATGATGGGAGTGTTTGTGGTGCCACTGGTGGTTGTGCTTCCTCAGCACAGCTTTATCCTCGTCGTGGTGGTTATGCGACGTCACATGGATCTCGTGCTCATGAATGGTGTGTAGTCCATCACTGTGAGAATGGTCCATGATTTTCTCCTCCTCTACACTAAGGTAATTTTTAGAAGGGGATTCTTGTTGGCCTTCTAAATCTGTCAGTTCAGTCTCATTAAGTCGATCTTCAGAAATGACCGAGTCATCAGTTCCTACATTGGAATAAAGGACATGCTGATCGAGCAAGTGCATTCACGTGTGCTAAGTTACACCTGGGGAAGACAGCAGTGTGATGAACTGCTTAAATGAATACATTCTAAAATATTTTAGAAGTCATTGCATTAGAATAATTTTTCTAGAGCCTATCAGCTGTGATTTAAAGAACTTGCCCAAGTCAGTTAGCTGATGGCAAAGTTCTCTACACATGTGTTCCACCAATGGTAACGCTGCTCAGAGATCTTCACTAGAATGTTCTGATGACATCTAATAAGACTTTTTTCAAGAAGTATTTTCCAGCACTATTTATCTTATGACAAAGATCTATATAATTCCCAGTGGTCTTTTGGAACAGAGTTCTACAGCTAGAGAAGGTTGCCGTCTATGCTGAAAATCACTGACACATTGAGGGGAAGGATGAATTTAAAGATAAACTGAAAAGATAGGTTAAGCAAATTTTTTCTCTGAAAACTGTCTGAGCTGCATGCTTTTGTTAGACAACAGAACATGTAGACTTTAAATACAAGGGTAAGCCATTCTCCTTAGAAGCAACTCTCTATTTTCTTTATATAGCCCATTACATACAAAGGAAACTGTATACTGTCAAGAAATAATACCCCACACTGGGTATGGTAATCCACACCTGCAATCCCAACACTGGGAAGGCTGAGGCAGGAGGATGGAGAATTCTAACACTGACATATAAGGCTGTCTCATTTTAAAATACAGTATTTCAGCCAGGCAGTGGTAGCACACACCTTTAATCCTAGCACTCAGGAGGTAGACGCAGGAGGATCTCTGAGTTCAAGCCTAGACTGGTCTACAGAGTGAGTTCCAGGACAGCCAGAGTTACAACAAAAAAAACCCTGTCTTGAAAAAGAGGAGGGGAGAGGGAGGGGAAAGGGGAAGAAGCAAGGAAGGACGGAAAGAAGGAAGGAAGGAAGGAAAGAAAAGTATTTCTAGGCAGTAGATGAATGTTTTGTGGGCTGTTTTGTTTTTGATAGAGTGGATCAGCATTTTATTTCTTCTTTTTGAGATACTTAAACAGGGTGGTCTTGCTAAGTAGCCTAGACTTGACCTTTAGGCCTTGACCTAAAGATCTTTCTGCAAGTGCTGAGATTAAGGGTGAGTGCCATTATGCCTGAACTTTTTTGTTTGTTTGTTTGACTCATGTATTTCAAACTAGGAAATGGCAAGTTTTCCTTGTCCCTAATACATTTGGTTCCATAGCATGAACAGCACTGAAGTTAGCTAAAGTAAACAAATGAATAAAATTACGATATACACTCACATTTAAGGAAGAACACATTAGGAAAACCACAAAGAAAAGAAATTTCAAACACACTGTATAGAAACAAATTTTCAAGTTTTCTATTTTAAGTTTTTCATTGGAATTGTTGGCTACCGGCAAGGGGCTTGAGCTGCAGCCAGTCAGCATCCGGTGTGCTATTTAACTTATGATCTGAAAGCTTTCTTCCAATAGCTGATTCTTCTGTGCTCTCCTTCATAAACCATTTCTGTTTTCCCTGTGGGGAGAAAAAAAATTCTGTTATTAGTATAAAATCTGCAGCAATAACTAGTAATAATATATATCCTTATTAACACTTATTTGGAGGCACTTGGCATTAACATTATTCATAGATTTAAAAAAATTATCACTATATTTTTATTTAATGTAAGTCTGTGTGGGTACAGTGTGCATGTGAACGTTTACATGCATTCAGTAACAGGTGTACGGAGGTCAGAGGAGAAATTGGGGTACTCTCGCTTTCCACCATATAGGTCTCGGGTATGAAACTCAGGTCATCAAGCTTGGCTGCCAACTCGTTTACCCACTGACCCATCTCACTGGCTCAGTTCATCTACTTTAAGAATAGAATACAGCCAGGTGGTGGTGGTGGCTACAGCACATGCCTTTTATCCCTGCGCTCAGGAGACAGAGGCAGGTGGGTTGCTGTGAGTTCAAGGTCAGCCTTGTCTACGGAGTGAGTTCTAGGATAGCTAGAGTTACAACAGAGAAATCCTGTCTCGACACCCGCCCCCCAAAATAAGAATGCAAGGTATTAAAATTATTATACAAGCCAAATGGGTGTGAAATACTGAGTGTAAAACCTCTGTGATTGCATAAAGTAGCAGAAAGTTTGTAATTTTCATGCTCATTTCTCACTACAATGGAATCTCCCACTTCCCTGGGTGTGGCATGATGAATCAAACCTAAGCTAGAACTCTTATTCTGTAGCTTGCTTCTGAGACAAATGAGGGTAAGTTTATTAACACCAAACTTATGACAACTCACCTGAACTATGGAATCTAAGCAATCTTGTGCGGATTAAATATGGTAACATATGACAATCACTGATTTTAACAGCTTGACAATAAAAACAAGCATTCTTTCTCATGACTTTGTAAGCAAACACGGAATATGATTAATCCTCAACTACTCAATGTACTGACTGCTCCAGTTCATGGACTAGGCCTGGATTCTTCTCTCTCTTGACTCAGTAGTATGGCTTTTTACTACTTTTGTTGCTGTAACTACTTAACAACTCTTCCCACTAAATTTCTGCTTTCCTTTAATATTAATTTAAGGAGGCATTTAAGCTAGAACAGTGAAAATGAATTCAGTCCTCCCTGGCACAGGCACTTTCTGGATGGGTTCTGGGGTATAAACTTGTGTAAGCACTAAATGCTGTGTGTATGGCTGTCCGGCCAGTTGGGCCTGAAGCAGTCTCCAAAGATGAGCACCATCCTCTTCCTCCTTCCTGGGGTGAGTGCTCTACTGCACTTGTGAGGACATGTGAACATGCCAGGACTTAGAATGTTGGCTGGCTTTCGTCAAGATAATGCAGCATACTCTGTAATATAGTTTTTACTGTATTCATGTGCTTTTTTTATTTTTATTCTTTTTGTGTATGTGGACATGCATGTGTGGGTGTGTTCATGTGGGAGAACATGTGGGTGCCTATCTGTAGAGGCCAGAAATCCATCTTAGGTATTGTTCCTTGGGAATCATCCACTAAATATTTTCTTTTTCATCTTCTTCCTTTTTTTTTTTTATACACTCTGTCTCTTATTAACTGGAACTTGCCTGTTCTGCTAGCCTGGTTAGCCAGGAAACCAGTTTCCATCTTCCCTGTGCTGGATTACGGGTGTGCACCACCATGCTCAGCTTCTGTGTGGGTTGTGAAGACTGAACTTGGGTCCTGCTTGCACGGCAAGCACTTTACTGACTATGGCATCTGCCTATCACTTTGTTCTATTTGACTTAGGTGTAAGCATCCTTCCCTTTTTAAATACATAGTAAATATACATACTAATGAGGTTCAGTTTGGTATTATGAAACAAGCAGCCAGTATGTAATGATTAAAGCAGGGTAATTAATTAGTATTTCTCCCTCTTTATCATTTATTAATGATTGAAAACCTCTGTGATCCTCTCTTCAGGATCTTTATAAACTATAGACTACATTACTCTGAATCACAGTCATCATTAGGTTCCACGAAACACTGGAACTTATTCCTCGAGTTGTGGTTTTGCTTATCTTGTCTTCCCAACCTCTGGAAACCACTATATTCATGCAGGTGACAGCTGTCAGTGCCAAAACACAAGAGCATGTAGTATTTGTCTTTCTGGGTTTGCCTTATTTTACTTACCACATCTTCTAGTCCCGTGCATCTTGATAAGATTTCAGCTTTCTTTGGGATTGAAAATACTCTTTTGTGTATCTATACCAGCTTCTCCATTCACAAGGGCTGATCCCTTTTTAGGTACTGTGAGTAGCACAGCAATAAACATGGGTGTGCAGGTACCATTTATAAACTGATTTCATTCCCTTAGGCATACTCAAAAGTAAGGCAGCTGGTTCAAATGGCAGATCTACTTTTATTTTTAGTTTGTGGAGGAACCTTCATTCCTTCTCCATAGTAACTGTAGCAGTTTATGTTGCCACCAACACTGTGACAGTTCCTTTCTACATCACATTGTTACCAGAAGACCATTATATCAATTGCAGCCAGCCTGACTAGGTGAGATGGTAACTCATTATAGTTATTTTCCTTCTTGGAGGTGCTGGAGCTTGAATCCAGGGTCTAACAAACACTGAGCATTCATTCCACAATGTATGTACACTCTTACTCTAAGGCTTATGAAATTGTATATTGTTTCATGTATTTCTCAGCAATTTATATTTGAGAATTTCTATTCATATCATTTGCCCATTCTAACATTTACAAATTATTCATTAAATGATAAATTTGAAAAATAAAAACTACATATCTGTGCCATGTTGTGTTTTGATCCAGGGACACACTGCATGTCTAAAGTAGGTTAAGCTTATTTATCATCTCAAACCTTACCATCTCTTTGTAGAAGGAATATGCAAAATCCTATGTAGCTTTTTAAACTGTGAGGTACTTTTCTGTTGCTCACAGTCAACCTAGTGTGCAACAGCTCACCAGAGCTTAATAATATTCCTGTCTGACTGCAACTTAGTAGTCGCTGGTCAATACTTCCCCATCCCTGACCCCTCAGGCTCTGGTAACCACCATTCCATTCTCATCTACTAGGACATAACTTAAGATTCCTCATATGGAAGTTATGCAGTACACATCTTTCTGGGCCTACCTAGTTTCATTTAATTTGAACAATCTCTAGCTCTATCTGCTTTGTTGCAAGTAGCAGCATATATTCTTTTTATATATAAATGGTACCCCATGGTGCATATATGCTATAATTTTGTTTTCCATTCATTGTGGAATGTTTAGACTATTTCCACTTCCTGACTATTGTGTTACATCAACACTTGACTGCAGATGTTTCCTTAACATACGAACATCTCTTCCTTTGGATATGTATCTAGTAGTGAGATGGTGGGATCGATCATAAGGTGGGTTTATTTTTAATTTTCTGAGGAACTTCCATGTTGTGGGAGATTTTAGTTATGGATAATGTTCCAGTAAGGTGTCCTTGAAGCAAGTAAAGGATTCCCTGCCTACCAGTAAACAAAGGAGTGGCTATCCGGCTCTCCACAAGAATGGGACATTCCTTAGCCTTAAGGCAGATGACGGTTAGGCTCCATTGATTTGTATATTGGAAGGCTGGGTGGAGACAGAGAGGATTTGGAATAAAAAAGAACTAGGGCAAGGACAGAGAGCAGAGAGAGAGAGAGAAAAAGGAGACAAAGAGACAGCAGAGAACAAGCAAGAAGAAGCTAGGCATAGGAGGAGAACCAAGAGGAGAGCATAGGGTGAGGAAGCCTTGGAGTGAGTTCTCTGTCTAGCGGCCTGGGTATAGAATTCCCTGAGATTTGACATGGATTGTGATTAATAAGGAGCATTGGAAAATTCAACTCTGGACTCTCCATTAAGCGCCCAAACTTTAATTTTAACCCTTCCAGATAGCTTTCATAATGGCTACAGTATTTTGCATGTCTTTCTACAGTTTGCAAAGATCTTTTCTCCACATGCTCATCAGCACTTGGTAACTTTAAATTTTTTTCTTTTCTTTTCTTTCTTTACTTTTTCCTTTCTTTTCTGTTCTTTCTTTTCTTTTTTGGTAATTAGCTATTATTGGAGAGATTTCTTATTGTGGGTTTTGTGTTTCCTTTTACAGTGCTGGAGAGGCATCTTAGAAGTAAACCAAGTGTGTTTACCTCTAAGCTATATTCCTGGCTTCCGAGGTGACTCTGGGTTGTATTTTGCTGATTAGTAATATCGATTATGTCTAATCCACATGTCAATCTGGCTGTTTTTCAACTGGATTATTTGCGTATGTGTCACTAAGGGCTTGAGTTCCTTATTCTGGACATTAGTCCCATTAGATCATTGTCCTCAGTATTTTCTGCCATTCTGTAGACTGTTTCCTGTGCTGTGTGAGAGGCTTTTACATTTACTGTGATACCACTGATCAATTTTTGCTTATATTTCCTGTACCTTGGGCATCATACTTTTAGTAAAATCACAGTTTAAACCAGTATCTTGAAATGTTTTCCTTGTTTTCTCCTAACAGTAACAGTTTTATGCTCTCAGGTCTCTGACTTCTGTAGGAGGTGAGAGATGAGGGTCTAGTTTCTCCTTTTGCCTGAGGATTCCCACCACCACTTACTACTACTGTCTTGGTTGTTATGGTTCTGTAGCCTGTCTTGAAAGCATAACTGCAAGGTCTCCAGCTTCTGACTTTGCTCCTGTTCTTTCAGACTGCTTGGGCTCTGGGGGCCTTGCTCCCATATAAATTTCAGAAATGCTTTCTCTAGTTCTAAGAAGACTGCCATTAACCATCTTGCTATCTTAATGAGTGCTGCATTAAATCTGCAGGTTGGTCTGGGTTTTATGAACGTTTTAACGATATTAATTCTTCTGAAGGGAGGTCTTTCCTATTTTCCCCCTCAACCTGGTAGCTACTGTAATGGGATTTCTTGCATGATTCTTTTCTCAGGAGGCTCAAGTCATATTTTCCATCAGCTGGTTTTGTAGACTGAAACTTTACTGAATGCATTTATCACTTCTTCCAGGCTTTTGGGAGAGTTTTTAGGTTTTCCTGTGAATAGAATCATATCTTCTGCAAACAAGATGTGAATTCCTCCATCCTGTGTGCCCCTTCTGTTATCTCTTTTGTCTGACCACCATATAACTACGACTTCTAGTACCACACTGCTGTTCTGAATCAGGAAGCAAACATATTCCCAGATTTCCCAACTCAGCATCACGTTGGCCATGGGTTTATCACAAACACCCACTAAAATGCTGAAGTGTGCTCTCCTTCTATGCTCAATTTCTTTAGTTTTGTTTGTTTTAGTCATTAGAGAACACTAACTTTTACCCAATTCCATCCTGCATCTACTGAGACAACCCCCATGTGCTTCTTAGGTGATGGTCTCAAACAGTGTGTTCATTTCGTCAAGTTGCTTATCAAGGCTGACTGACTCTCTTTTCTAACATCACTTAAACAACTCCGATCATCACCTGTTTGCCATTCTTTGCGTGGGACCCTGGTCCTGTTTTCTAAATTATCCTATGACTGTCTCCATGAACAAATCTCTTTCCCTCCAACCAGCTGCTTCGCATTCTTATCACTGCTCTCCTGTCCACTGTCTGCTGGAAATCATTACTGTATCACAGAAGCCTCTGAGCACATTACATAATTGGATCCACTCCATTTTTCTCCTAAGTTCATCCTTTTCGTCGCCTTTTACCATTCCACAGACAATTTTTCTGGGATTCTCATCTTAATCAGTCCTCCTTTGAAGACAAGCAATCAAAACTAAGTAGATGATTTGAAATGTGATATGAAAACAAAGATAAGAAATAAAAAGTGTTTCCTGTTTAGACGGTAACTGGAGCTCATGAAGATCTAAGTCAGCCACACAACTAATACCTGTATAAACTAGAATTGCTCCCCTAATCCCAGTTTGGAGATCTATTCCATGTCTATTTTGTGTCAAGGGAATACATACAAAAACGTGTGTGTGTGCATATGTGAATGCACACACGCAAACCAACAAAATTATGACTACCCAGAGTACTGGAGAGAAGAAAAAAATACTTTTAGAATTAACAAGATAGAAGAAATCTGTAACTGTTGTCTATTTGTGGAAATTTTCACTCAAATATAATATATTGGTGCTATGTGTTACTACCTCATGGGAACAGGAACAGGAACCAATGGGAACAGGATTAAATCACAGCAAATGGTTGTGGCTTAAAAATCATCTTTCTGGGGGACATTTTCATACATGCAACATCAGATACAGACAGCTGCATGACAGTCAAGGTTGGCGAGACATCATCTCCCAAATAGTGTATGAGTATCAAAAACAATTACTGCTTCCATCATTTCCCTCTACTGTCTCCCGAGTTAGTCCTATTATTTTGACCCCCCCTTCCCTCTGGTATTTCTACTACCAGCGAAATAGTTCTGATAAAGAAGATGCTGTATAAAAACAACTTCATTGTAAGATAATACAATGAAAGTCACTAAAAATTGAAAGAGAAGATTGATGAGACCTTTTTCTACTTACACATTCTTATAATAAAGCTGATTAATAGCTTTTCCCATTCTACTTAAATATTAGGTCTGACAATACACAGACTGTCTCAGATACTGCTGTACCTTGGTTATTAATGACAAAGTAAATGTAACGACAAAAGTGACAGAGATCAGAGGCAGGAAAAAAAACCACAGAGATGAAATCCACCCAACACTGTAATTAAGAAAAACTGCATGTTCAGATTTTTATTTAGAATAAAGAAAACATGTGAGAAACACTTACTCTTTGTTGCTTGTAGTGCTTAAACATTCTAATGCAGTGCTCGATGATGAACAGTAAGTAAATGCCTCCTAGTGCAACAAGTCCTTTCAATACAGCATCATATTCTTCCAGAAACTTCTTAGATTCATGTTCGTGAGAATGACCATGTCCGTGTGTGTGCTGATGGCTGTGGTCATGTCCACCTTGAGACTGTTAGACAATGAAGAAAGTAGCTGAAATTATTTAAAATTCTGAATATAGCATCTTACATACAAAGGATATCTTCTAGTTTTAAAATTTTAATCTAATTTTTAAATTTTGATACATAAAAACTGTATAGATTTATTGGATTCCTTGGATATTTTGATACAAGTCATTAAATTTTCTCAAACATTTGTCATTTCTTTATGGTACAAAAAACATCTTGAAGTCCCCACACACACACACACACACACACACTTCCTTACCCATACTCTACCTGTCCTCCCTTTATCCTTATCAGTTACCTTACCTTACCGACAGGGCAGCAGAGCTCCCGTCTCCCACCTAACTGTAGCTTAGAAACCACTGTGGAGCCAACCTTTCTCCTCTCTCTTGCCATTCAACTTTCTCAAGTCTCAACTTTAAGAGATCAAAGTTTCAGATCCCACATGTGACATATCAGTATTTTTTAATTCTCCAAGTGCTTCACTGATAGTATATTACACAAGGTTGTCTTCCAGTTAATTTCTTTAGCTTATTACCTAAAATTATTACATTTCATGATAAAACAAATGCTTCTTAGGGTTAGAAAAATACTAGTGAATGAAGGAAGCCAAAATAAATAACAAATAGTAATGAGTCTTTTGTCAATAGAAATTATTATCATCACTTAAATCACAAATATTTAGTAAAACAAATGACCAACTGATTCAAAACAGTTCATTCCTGAACTGGCCATATGCATTATCATTACAACATCCTGTATGCATTTCTTCTAATGTACAACATTAAGTACATTAATGTACATAAATACATTCTTCTTAACGTAATACATAGATCAGATGATCTGGTCCGATTTAAAACTTAATGATTGAATTTGTTTAAAATATTGCAATTAAAACTGTGCAAATGGTCGGATGGTGGCAACTCATGCCTTTAAATCCAGCACTCTAGAGGCAGAGGCAGGCGGTTATCTGTGAGATCAAGACCAGCCTGGTCTAGAAAGTGAGTTTCAGGACAGCCAGAGTTACAACTGAGAAACTCTGTCTCAAAAACAAACAAAACAAAACAAAACAAAAAACAAAAACAGAAGATAAATAAATTAAAAATTAAAAAAACTGTGAAAATGAGAAAAACAAACTTCAACCTGTAAGAACATACAAGTACACAAATAAAACCAGCACTGCTATAACGTGCTACTAAAGAACACTTTCAATTCTTGCATTTTTGTGTGTAAATTTTAGCAGATTAGAAGGATTTCTTACATGGGGCAGTAGATGAAGAAGGGCGTCTCCACTCATTGTTCCTACAGCTAGTGCAACAAGGAATGTGAGAAGGAATTTGAAGCATCCTTGGTTGATGATGGGAACCAAAATCACGCCCAGCAAGGAAAGCAGGCTAATGACAGTGATAGAAATGATGCCACAGATCCACGCTGCAGGGAAACAGTCAGCATTAGTCCAGCAGCACAAAAGGAAAGTTCTAAAGACTAAGTATGAGATACTTGAGTCAAGAAGACACAACATCTTACCTAGACTACAGAAGACATCACTGTGCTTCAAAGTAAAACAAAAACATGATAGACAGCCAACATGAACACTTACAAAAACTCAGGTTAAGTCTACATTAGAATAGTGACTTCAAATGAATATGTCAGCCAATACTCAAACAGTAATAATTTTTTTCACTGTTTAAAAGCAGTGCATAAATAGTAAAGTTATTTAACAATATAATTATATAACTCGCCTGTATCAAGTGAAGTATTTATCTACTATATTATAATTGAAAGTTTTACTGACACAATGTTTAGAGTAACTTAATAAATCAGCTCCAAATTGAAGTATATTCACATGGTTAACAAAACATTGTAATTAACTGTAGCTTTGTTATAAGTAATGAATCTCAGGTAGATATGGAACACTCCTGTAATCTTAGCCACTCCATAGGCTGAAGTAGGACTGCAACTTCAAATCTAGATTTGGCATTCTGGACCATACGTCAGTGGGAGTGGCACTTGTTAGCACACATGAGGCCTTGTACTACAAAAAGTATCATTAAATGAGTGTGGAAATGATACTGAGATGTGCACTAAATGCTCAACTTTATCAAAAATTATGTTTATCTATTGTGCATGGCAGTCAGAATTCCATGTCAGGAGTCAGTGGACACAGTCGAAATGACAGTAAATCCTCATTAGCTAAGTTAGCTAATAGAGCTAATATAACAGATCATCTCTCACTAATAGGAAGCTATGTGGCTTACTCTCTGAACAGATAAGAATGGGAAACTAAGAAGACCAAACACCCAAACATATAACTAATACCACAGGGATGGGGTCATGACACTAGGTTTAGATTCAAATTTCCAATTCTTGCAAACTTTTTGAGGCAAGGAAAGAACAGAAACCCAGTTCCTTTCCCAAAATCTTAGGTCAGGGAAACATTACAGAAGCAACATGGCAAGTGAAGGCAAAGGATAAAAGGGAGGCTCCTCCCTGATGTTACACAGGACACTGATTAAAATCCCTATCTCAGGAAGAAAAGCATATAGTCCAAAGCTAAAAGTTCATTTAATAATGATAACAAAGTCATTGTACCTCTCACTGGTGGTAACAATGAAGTCTGTCAGAGAGCCAAACAGTGCGAATGGGTCAAAGAGGCCTCAATAAATTTTACACCTGAGGTTTTGAAGTTAGCAACCTAATAAAGTAGCTAAACCAATAAAGGTTTGTTAAATCCACAAACCTTATCATATTCGTGGGATGGAGAGAGATTAAAGAGAAGCTGTGCCTCTGCCTAAAAGTGACAAAGCAGTGCTGGTAACAAAGGCATCATGGAGACAAGATGTCTTCTACAGTGATGCTTGCCTTCCCCTTTCCAATACATACAGCCACACTCCAGTCTGTAAGTAATTTATCTCAAAGTAACGACTGGAAAGCAACTTTGATAAAGAATTTAAAGGAAGAAACAGTAAACTAATTGAGTACACTAATAATATATATTCCAAAATATTCCATAAGCTAATAAATTTATTTTAGCAATATATACCAAATAGACCAACCTTGATAATGCTAACTTCCTAATTATCAGAAATGTACATTAATCAGATTTATTCTGAACAACAAGAAAATTATGATTAATTACCCAAACTATCCAATAACAGTATTTTACTTCTACACCACATTCTCCAGGAAAATTCATAAAGGTAAAGACAGTAAATTAAAGTCCATCATTTGCAAAAAAAATCTAGTTGGGTAAACGTTTTTACCATGCTTATTTTTCCTCAGGCTACATTCCACACAATACACCCTATGTGGTCACTTCTGGACTATGAAAATGCTTGTAACAGAAATAAATCTCTAAATTTTAATCTGTAGAGACTGCCATTTACTCTACATACTATACATCTGAGAGGAGTAATCACTCACACAACGTAATGCGGAAAATTAATAAAATGTCAGCATTGGAAGCATACTTAAAATTTCAGCTTATTTCTTTTTGAAATTTCAGGCCATATTAAAACAATATATATATAATAATTAGCATTATTTTAATCTGCTCACAGAGTTGAGGGTAAAGTGTAACGGTGGAGCACGAAGTATTCATAAGGCCCTGAGTTTAAATCTAGTATGAAAAAAAAATCCGCTCATTAAAGAGCTGAGTTGTTCTAAAGTAGTTGAAATATACTACCTGAAGAGTAAACTACTCAAAAGGGACATCACCTTAAGCAAATATTTCTAAAATCCTCATGTCAACTTCTGCCTAGGTGTATCTCAGTTGTGATTTTAAGTCTAGGAAACATATAGTAAATGTTCTGCAACGGCAAGCTCAGATGGCTCTTGGTCAGCCATCCAAGAGTCAAGCAGCCAGATGACGAATTAACAAAATCTAACTCAATAAAGTTCAAATTTTCAATATGCTAATGATTGCACAAAGTACACTATAAGTGAAAACCAGTCAGCAGCAGAGTGACGCACAAAGTCACACACACCTGGAGGGTTATGTGAGCTCATGTGTAATAGCTAAGGGAATTACATCTCTCCCTCAATAAGGAAAATCTGCAGTCTGAGGGAAGAAATAATTTGAAAGACAAAAGCTTACAATTAGAAAATCTTGAGCACTTGTGTATTTGACATCTGAAACTCAAAAAACTATTATAACCTCACAAGAGAAAAAGCCTTCCATAATTCATTCCAGAGCCATCCCCACTATACTCATCTGTGTGACATCTATTTAATACTAGAACCAATGACACCCCTGATAGAGGGTGCCATCCCCACTGTACTCAAAGGGCATGGCATCTACTTATACTAGAGTCAATGACACTCCTTAAGCAGCTCAAAGAAAAGGATTATGCTGAAAGCTGGTCCTTCATGTGACTTACATGTTCATACAAAATTCAGATAAATGCACATTTAGAATGATTCAAAGGCTTTGGTAGTTTCTTGTTTACACAGCAAATGTTTGTCAATTACTTGATCATTGATCGCAAACTGAAAATTAACATCAAAAAGGCTTGGATAAATAAAATTAAATTATCTACATGTGACTTTGAACAGTCACCTTTTTAAAAGTTTCTGTTACTTCAATTAGGAAAATATATAGTATGGTTCTATAGAAAATATTCAAAGGGTATCTTCAAAAGACTATTTTTTGTTTGTTTTTGAAAGAGGGTTTTACTATGTAGACTCTGATGGCCTGCAACTCTATATACATCAGGCTGGCCTGGAACTCTCAGAGATCTGCCGGTCTCTACCTCTAGATAGTTCAGATTAAAGGCTTCTGCCAGCACATCCAAGTAACACAAAGCTGTTTAAAATACATTACCAATTAAAACATAAAAATATGTTTCTACTGGCTAACTCATTTGATGAGACAAATAACTTGGGACGATATCAGAGCTTAACTCTGTCATATGAATTTTGTCTTTGATTGGCAGAGACGGGAATAAAAACATTTGCTAGCAAGGGTATGGAGAACCTAGAATTTTTATACACTAATGGAAGGCAAGTAAACAGTATAACCAGTGAGGAAAATTGTTTGACAGTTCCTCAAAAAACTAAATATAGACAAGCCATATAAACCAGGAATCTTTTTTCTAGTATCCATGCAAAAGATAGAAAACGCAGACTCACATATATATCTGTGATCAATATGTTGCTGACAACTGGTCAGTACCCAAATGATTATCAACAGATACACATTGGATACACACATTGGAACATTTTTCCATTAAAATGAATGAAGCCTAAAAACATTATAAGTAAAATAAACTAAATAAGAAAACAAATACTGCCTAATTCTATTCATATTAAATAACTAGAACAGTTAAAATTTGTATAACGAAAGTAAAGTTGATCTTATAATGGCTGCAAAAGGCAAAAATATGGAGTTAAGGCTTAATCATTAGAAGGTGATTAATCTTAATCTATTTAGGGTGATAAAGGTTTTAAATAATAAATAGTGGTTGGTATATCATACTGCAGTAGTGGGTGTAATTATAAAGCTAAAACATGTTAAAGGGGCATTCTGGGAAGATTATAGAGTAGGAAGCACAAAGAGTCTGTCCCCCAAGACACTGGCAAAATCTGTCTGATCTAATACTTTGAAGCTCTATTGTGTCAGAATGCATACAATTTCAAAGGGAAGACTTGATGGCACAATGTAGTTGAGTTGATCAATGTCCGCTCTTAGAACGGCGATGACCTCTTATCCACCACCCACTCCTTGCTGCTCAGCAGGCTGATATCGTATGTTGAAATAACCTACACAAAGCATACATGAGGAGGGCAGAAAGGATCCCCAATACTGAAGATCTGTGATCACTATCTGTGATCACATATGGCCACTGTTGCACCTCCTTATTGTTGCCAGGGGCCAACACTTTTATTTTCTGCATTTTTCTTTTTCACCTTCCAATAGGCAAGCACTAAATACTAAGACATTCATAATAAACGTATGTATGGAAATCAGGTATTTCCTTCTTCATGGCATGCCCGTGAAGAAGCACAGTTCAGAAAGAGCCTGAAGAGACACAAAAGTTGGTTCAGGGTGCAGAGTTACCATATAGCAAGTTCGGAACAAAGCATTAATAATGTAAAGTGGCAACCCTTGGGAAGGAGAATAATCTGACTTCTAGAGTTACCACATGACTAGTATCACACTGTCACATCATTGGGTTTACAACAAGAATTCAGAGCATACAAACAGAAAAATAAGGCGCAAAGGAGGTAGGAGACACACACAAGTGAACAGAAACTGCCCTTGGGAAGAAGAGCCAATAGCACATCTTAAAACAGCTATCTCAAGGATGCTTAAAACAAACAAACAACAAAACAAAGGAATCCTACAGAAAACAATATATAAGCAAAATGAAACTAAAGAGCCAGAAAACCTAAATGAAATACAAAATGTACTCTGAAGCCAGTCAAGTATAATAAAGAAATGAAAAATCCACTAGAAGGATTCAAAGGCAGGTTTTGAGGAGGCAGAAGAAACAGCAAGGTTGAAACATAGGACGATGGTAAATGAGTTGGAGAGACAGAAAAAAAAAAAAATCAGACTGAGCAAAGCAAGTAGAACCTCACAGGGACCTCTGGCCACTGCCACAATGACTGACAAGCACACTTGAGCTCCAGAAAGAGAAAGAAACACCGTGAGTATATGAAGAACGGCTAAAAATGTCACAAATGTGGCGAAATGCACGAATATAAAACTCAAAGAAGCTAGATGAACTTTAAGACAGACTCAGAGAAAGCCACAGCAAGGTGCAATATGCTCACACGCCTGAAAAACAAAGAAACTTTGAAAGTTACAAAAGAAACAACTCATCCCTCATACACAAGGGCTCCTCACTAGGATTATCAGCAGATTTCTCATCAGAAGCTTTGAAGGTTTGTCCTCAGTACACTGTTGAGAAACTTCACATGTTTATAAGAAGCACTGGGCTCTAATTTGCTTGTAGTACCACTGTCTGGCTTTGCTACTGGGCCATAACGCGGGCCTCACAGAATTTAATGAAATACACGCACAGTATTTCTAGAGGCTGGAAGGTGGGATGGATGGGAAACAACTGCTTAACAGGATTAAAGTTTCGGTTTCGCAGGATGAAGAGTTATCAACAGTTGTAGCTGTATTATGTTGAGTCTATTTAGTACCACTGTACTGTACACTTACTAACTAAGATCAAATTGTGCTATATTTTAATACTAAAAAAGGAAGAAAAAATTTTCCTGTTTTATTGGTTTAACTTTTAAAAATTGTGGTAAAACATCTAACATAAAATTAGCTATTTTAAAAAGTCAAAACTAAACGTGGGAGCTGGGGACTTGCCTCAGAAGCACAAGATCCCAGGACACAGGCAGAGCTGGGCAGGGCATGGTTGGAGATGGGATGGTGACAGATGCCTAACCCAGTCCTCTAACTCTTACATGCTGCTTCCTTCATAAAATCATAGTGCTTTCAGAGCATTCTTGGACGAGGGTTTTTATATGTCACTTGTGTTTTACTTACTAAAGGAGGCTTCACCAAATTTTTTTAAAAAAGACAGGTGAGAAAAAGATAAGTATAATTATGCATGAACGTAGGGAAAGAGTGTCAACAGCTGATCTAAATGGCAAAGTAGGGAAAGAGTGCTAACAGCTGATCTAAACGGCAAAGTAGGGAAAGAGTGTCAACAGCTGACCTAAAGGGCAGTCTTAAATGTGAGCTAATTACGATAAAGATGAAGAAAACATTGTGTCGCTGCGTAAAACTATCACAATGCACTTACACTTAACTTCCAGGTGACTAGACACAAACACTAAGGTTAATAATCATCCATGAATTATCCTCTATTTCTGCCTAAGAAATAATATAAAGTAAGTCAAAGGTTTGAGAGATGACTCAGTGGTTAAAAGCACTTGCTGCTATGGCAGAGGACCCGGGTTCAATTCCCAGCCCTCACACAGTGGTTCATAACCATCTGTAACTCCAGTTCCAGGGGATTCAATGCCTTCTTCTGGCCTCTGAGGGCACAAGGCACTGTGTACAGACATATATGCTAGCAAAACACCCATACACATTAAAATAAATATTCAACACATTAAAATAAATAAATAAATGGGTGAACAAACCAGAAGGCATCCAGATGTCTATAAATGACAACCATTCCATGATAACTGTTTCATTAGCAAAACTAGGCCAAGTACTCCTGTATATGAGCACTAGTATAAATTTCCTCTTTAAATTTTAATTTTTCAAGAAATAACCTCAGTTCTCTACTACTATCAATTTGAACATCCATTTTTCTAGCAACTTACTAATCTTTTTCATGGAGAATTACAATTATTCTGACCCAGAAGTGTGAAGCTGTTTTGAATATACTCTATTTAGAAATACCTTTCTAGGCTGTTCACTGACTTTTTTAGCTTACATAAGCTCCTAATTTTCTAAATACACAAGGGGAAAAAAAGCAATGGATTTTTTTTCAATTTCTAACCAAATTGTTGTGTTTTTTCTAATCACAACTTAGATGATATAAAACAAAGTAAAACACAGCTAGAAAGGTATCTTTTAAAAAACTCATTCCTAACTAGCAATGTGCAAACTATTAAATACAACTAGTGAAATGTTCTCTTTATTTGCACCCAGGATACCATATATATAAAAAGAGCTAAGTGTCTGAAGCAAGCTTCACTTATTCTGCAAATTAGGTTGCTTGAAACGTTAAAGGTCTTCAAGCTTAGTTATTCACCAACTCCTTTTCTCATTACCAAGAGAGAAAATGCATTCTTTTAAAAAGAAGCGCTCATCTGTGGAAACTTTCTAATTAACTTGGTGCAAAGCATGTGCAAGATGGCAGTTTTCTACTTTGTTTCAGCATTTTAATTGGCAGAAAATGCTTAGCAGCTTATTCACAACCCCCCTTGGTAATTAAGCTGGGTCAACTCTATGACTAAATGAGCCAATCTTGTGAAACAAACGATTTCTACCATGCACACTATACAAGGTATTTGGTTTACAGAAGTCTTTGAACAAAGTTAATGAGGTAGTAGCTGAGTCACTGTGGGAGATTTATATAAAGCAAGTTAACCTTTCTTAATGGTGCAGCAGTCATTAAAAATAATTACTAGTGGGGCATTCTCTCTAACAATTATTAACATCTATCAGGACATAATTAATTCAAGCTGTATTTTTGACAATGCTAAAAACCACCTGCAAACAACTAATCAATATTCACTATTTGTAACTAACTTGTTTTCAAAACAAGCACAATCTCCTCTAAGGCTTTCAAATTGAATATGCTGCAAATTCCAGTATTACTAGTTACATACCTGTCAACAGCTTCATTTCAACATATTGATTATGGCCAATATTACAACATAGACAACACTAATTAAAAGCCTTAATCCACCACTGGCATGAAAACAAAGAAGTGAAATTTTTTTAGAATCTTTCAAAATAAAAAAAGAAAGGAGGGCTATTGATTTACAGTTTAGATGAAACAATCTTGTTTCCATTTTTTTCCTACACAGAGAAAGTACACTTTATTTTCAGTTAAGCTCAACCTCTGATTCCCTTTGTGCAGCAATGAGAGGGACATTCTCTAGTCTACAGAGACCAACATGTGTGAAGTCAAGAAAGAAGACAAATTATATCTTTTCCAATATAGACCTTCAAATTCAATTGTGGGTTCACTCTGTCTCTACTCTTTCTATCTAGGGGAAGCCAGCTTGAGGATTTTCTTTGTTTTTTCTTTCTTTCTTTCTTTTCCTTAAAGATGATATCTCATTATGTAGACTAGGCTGGTCTTAGACTCACAGAAGAATCTGTGTCTGCCTTCTAAGTCCTTTGATTACAGGGCATGTATACCATATCCAATTCTATTTTTAGACTATTTTTAGAATATTTCTCAACTACTGACCAACATTTAGAACCACAGTCATACCAACACTCTCTACAACCTTTCTTCTTAGGTCTACAAACCTGTAAAACTGTTATTAAATGTAACTTTATCCACCACCTCACTTCGCTGTCATTTACATTCTAATAGCATTAAGATCCCTTTCAGTGCAGGAACCATAGCAGAGAGAATAGGAATCAGGACTATAAACACTACATGGAAAATCTATAGCTCACACTGCAGCACTTCAAACCTGGCAGCTATGTGAACTTCAGTAAAGCTCTTCTCTACACCTCACAAAACTGAAATGTAAGCAAGTGCCTATCTTGAGGATTTAATAAATCAAAGAGTGAGGAACAGTAGCACAATCTGCAGTCATAGGTACACAGGAGGCTGAAGCAGAATTACATGAGCCCAAGTTCAGGGCCAGCCTGGGTAACAGAGAATCAAAACCCAACTCAAGAAAGAGTGAGTGAGTGAATGAATGAACGAATGCAATTTCTTTGTATAAGTGTTCAATTTAATACATAGTAAGGTCTTAATAATAGTAGCCTATTATAATTAATCTATCTAGTCTAAGGTTAATTTTCCATTGGAAAAAAATTTACCAGTAGAAGAAATGCAGGCACTCAGAAGACTGACTTCCTTTTTATTTGCAGTATTCCAAGATGTAAGAACTATCTGTATCCCAAATAAAATTCTTACAAATGAGAATCAGATATTCCTAAATGCATCTACTTTAGCATTATGTAACAAAATTTTAAGTAAATCTGTCCTTTACCATGCTAGAATTCAAATTTTATCCATATCCATAAGTACCACTTTTAGAAACTTCAATTACTATCCTCCAGAGCCGGAACGTCCTGGGTACTTCAACCTGAACTGTGTTCATTATTCCACACTCACAGTAGTTATCACTGCGGTTTTGCACTTGGTTAAGTACTTTACAGAGATTCTAGCTTTTAGAACATTTTCTATTCCAATTATATATTTAATGAGACTCAAAAGATGAATTTAAAATAAACATCTTCCTGGAATATAACAAAAACCTTGTAGGCTAATATTAAACAACTTATTCATTTAATCAACATACCAGAAACTCTCTTTACTGAGCTGCCAATTTTTATCAGACAAACCTTAATGTTTGTGGGCTGTTACTTATAAGTCTGTGCATTGTGGGCAAGTTACTTAACTTCTCTATGCCTTGGTTTCTATCTAAAAATAAAACAAAACCACACGAAAAATTAAAAATAATCACAAATTTTCTCTTTTAAAATCATTGTTGGAACTTAGTAGAAAAATAAAAAGCATATAGAACATTTGGCCTGTAAGTACCAAAATGGCTCAATTATACAGCCTACCATGACTACCTACTACCTGAGATGGGGGAAAGAGCAGTATTGCCTGCCTAGAAGATGGCTGGGAGGAGTGAATAAACTGGGTTTACAGGAATGCCTGCAATATGTATTTGTCAAGTAAATAAACTAAACTATTAATGTAATGTAAACTATTAAAAACAAACACCTTCTATGCCAGAGGATCTCATTTACATTTTAGAAAATAAATCTTGTTTAAGTGCAAGAGATGTCTTGCAAGGTGAAAGAACAAGAAGGTAATGATGCTATTTCAACAACTAAAAACCAACAAAAACAAAATGAATATAAGCAAATTTATAATAGAGTGCATGAAGTTCGAAGATATATATAATTAGACTCCTGATTATACAAGAGAAAAAAGGGAAAGAAGAAAACTAGAGGAAAATAAAAAAAGTTCTAGATTCTACTAAAAGAATGGCAGTGGCTTCAGATCCAAGGGAGCTATGAATTTTCATACAGTAGTTTTTTTGAAACGTTGAAAGGGAAGTCCTGTAACAGCACAGTGGAGCTATCTGGCCAACTAGATATGATGGGAAAAACAAAACTATTAGACTAGGAGCAGTCTGAAAACAGTCCTGATTCCATCCAACTGGAATCCACTAGAAGTAACCAGGATGAAGTTTATAAGCCAACTATGTGTCTGAAATATTCCCACAGCCTCTAGCGTCCCATTTTACTTCTTCAAAATCCAATCATCTTTGCCTTTCATGAAGCCCTAACCGTGCTAAAGATTAAATAATTGCAGTGTAAAATAACTTTAACTAGAGGTTCCATTATTTACATTTACTTGTCAAAATAGATTTCTATTTCCTTTTTAATCCTGTTTTTCTCTGTCCACAGCAAAACACTCCTCTATAAGGCCAGAAGGATTGACATAAAAATATACTAAGCCTATTCTTTTCCAAGTATTTTATATGCATATCTAAAGCTGACTTGAACATTAAAATCTGACACTAAAATGAAACCATTTAGTATTTAGTATTTCTTTTTAATTAATTTCTAATGTAAGTGCACTATTTTAAGGAGGAAAAAAAAAAATGTCTCTCTTACCTGATGCCCCTATATTCGCCTTATCTTCAGGAACCAGAGTTTTATCCTTATTTAAATCTTCAACTAAAAGTTTGTCAAAATGTTCAATACAAAGTCTGCTGTCGATCTGATACAGCAATGCAGGGCAAAGGTATGTAAATAGATCAGGTGAGATGGGAGAGTTGGCACCAAGACCATAGTGTTTTAACAACTGAGTGACGTTCAAACACTGCAAGGAAATGGATAAAACAAATTGAGTACAACCAGAGTTTTTAATACATTGTACAATAAAAATATTCCAATTATCATTTGAAAATAATTGCAATACAAATACATAAAAATCACCTTTTCTATAGGAGTTTACATAAAAATTTAGAGTGGGAATACATTCTACTAAATTATCAGGACTTTCTAGACATCTAGTAATTTTTTTTACTTCAACACATGAAAGATAATGACTCTGCCATGTCCCAGGCTTCATACAGGATCAGAAGGGCTCTTCCCACCAACTGTAATTATCAATGACTCAAAACCCATTTATATAGACTTTTTTTTTCCTGATAATGTCATTCCAGAACAATGCTACACTGAGTGCTAGGGCAGGTTTAGGTCAGCAAGTTTGATCATCATAATAGCAAAATAATAACAACAATCTATTTTTTTTTTTAAGCCACCAAAAAAACCTCATCAATATCAGTAAATTCTAATCCAATGTGAGTTGAGGGAAACAAAGAAGATGAGAAAGGGCAGGAATTGGGAGTGTCCCTCATTGCAAGGTCTTGGTTTAATCCTGGCATAAAAGAAAAAAAAAAAAAAAGATTTATCCATTGACATTTTAAAAACAAACGAGAAAGCAAAGTTTAAATCTATTGTAAAGAAAATATTAATGTCTTATATTAAGGTAAGGAACTGGACCCTCCCACATCTGATGCTGTTGCTCATTATTCTTATAAACATACATTCAATCAACATTTCTAAATTTTAACAAGATTGTCAGAAATCAGAAAAAAAATAGTATTGGTATACATATAACAAGAAGAAATATACTTAAAAAAAACCACACAACAAGGAAGAAACAATCAAAGGTAAAATGCCTCCAAAATATGAAGATTTGGGGGGAGACCATTCCAGTAGTACTGGGATTTCCTATCACTGTGTATTTCTGCATTCACCCAGGTCTGCGAAGGGGCTGAGTGAAGACTGGTTTCACAGCGGGCCTCACCTTAAAGAAATTGAGACAAGAAACCCAGTGCAGGTACAGAAACTGAAGCTAAAACAATGACTGGGAATCATTAACTTATTTCAATCAATTAATAATTATGCCAGATAAGCTGTGCTAGCTACTTCCCAAAAGGTCAGGTTGAACGAGAGCAAATGTTTTTTTTTTAAATATTTAAAAACCAACAATAGTATTAAGAGTAAAACTGTTACTGGAGAGTCAGAATACATAAACAACATAGTAAAATGAATTAAAGAATATATTTTCAAACAATATTTAAATACTTAGACTCAAGGAACACAATTTTGAGAATAAAACCCTGATTAAAAATTTTCAACATTGATTTCAATTCCTTAATCCTCAGCAGAACGGTTACCTGATGTTCCACAAGTTGTGATAACTACTCCTTATCTTTATCTAACTGCTCCATAACTACTTAAGAACTATAGAGTAACTACCACAGACACCGTGGTACATGTTATATACCTACTTCATGTTGGCGGTCGTCTTCATTGTGATCTTTGTGGCTAGGAGTGGAATAAATTGCACTTTTTTTAACATGTGGTGCTTCTCGCTTTCTCGTATGTCGAAGTTCAGCTTCACTATCAGGATCAAGATCTTGGTGTCCATGACCAAGATCATGACCGTTATGCTCTGGGATATGTACATGAGGATGGCCTGGGCTGTGTACGCGGTCAAGTTTGTGGACCCGATTATGCTCATATTGTTCACCGTGATCATGGGTAGGGAGGAAACCCGGGGTGTTGACCTCAGAGTTTTCTTTTTTTCGCTTCCCCTTTTCCTTCCTCCTGACCTTCAATGGCTTAACTTCAGATTGTTCTTGTGTTTTATTGGTCTCTGTTGAAGGTCCATGACCAGGCTCCCCACGCTCACCATGAGTGACAGAATCATTATGCACGCGACCAGTCGAGTTATGATCCAGGTGATGATGCAGACGGTGGCGATGATGTAAGCGGTGATTGTGGTCATGCAGGTGTTTATCATCGGACTTGATGGGTACTTCTGCCTCTTTCTCTGGATCACATTTGTGGTTTCTTTTTGATGTTATACTGGTTGTAGTATGGTTTTCTGAATTTAAATGATTGTGAAAATGCTGGTGGTTATGAGAATGAAAATGCTTTCCCTCCTGAACTGCCAGAATGTCTAAGTGAGAAACATGATCATGGCCAAGGTCCTCATGATTAATTTCAACGACTTTGATCTCTCCAAGGCCCAAGTTTGTTAAAAGTTTCTCCAGACCAAAAAATGATAATCTTCCATTTTCACCATAACGGTCAAAAAGTTTTTCAATATAGTACTTTTTTTCATTTTCAGCATCCTGCACTGAAAATTTGCTTGACTCTGGCTCTGTCATCCCACGGTGGTGTCTATGTAGCTCCTCGGGGCCATGGTCATGGTCTTCATGGCAGTGGTTGCAGTGGTGGAAAACAAACGTCAGCAAACAAATGAGGCAAAACTTCGTGTGTATATGCACCTTCATTTCTATTTTTCCTAAAGGGATTTTAAAGGACAGATGATTAGTTTATACATAGGTACATTCAAGACAGTAAAAGTCTTCTGCAGTTGCCAATCCACTAAACAAGTATTTTAATTCCATTTCCTTGCTGACTATAGTCATTCTCTGCTTCAATACCCTCTATGAAAAATAGCCCCCATTTAATTGTATTTGTGTATAGCCCTTTTAATCAATACAAATTTCTCAAGACACAGGATTAGGCCTAAAACACAAAACAGAACAAAGCAAACAATAAAGATTTTCCTTTTAAGATTAACACATGTACCCAGACTCTTAAAATAGAGATGATTACACTCTGGAGCAATTCTCTTCTCTGGAAGGGAAGAGGACAATCAGGAGCAGAAGAAGTACACACATTCGACTACATCATAGCATTTTATTCTTTAGTAAGAGAGAGATGAGAAAAGATGAGCTGAAGCAATCTGACAAAACAGGTGCCATTTGTTAATTCAGGATAACAGGATGCAAGTGTTCACTGTTTTCTTATGTACTTTCCTGTAAGTTTAAAAGATACCATATAACCTGTTCTAGGGGTTAAGGAATGGGTAGTTGTGCAAGAAGCATCAATAACATCAAGATCACCTTGAAATTAGAAATAGAAGTTATTATACTCTATTCAGACCTGCTACGTCAGAGAATCTTGGATTATGGCCAAAAAATATTTTAATTCAGCTTTCCTAGGAGTCCAATATAAACTAGTTAAAGTTTGAAGTATAAAAATTTCTATCAATAAATTATCAGACGCTCTCAGTTAGATACTGTAGTCAACCGAAGGCTCTAATTACCTGAATATATTAAGTTGAATTATATGTGACCATGTATGGGCTAAGAAGTTTTATAACAAATACAATCTACAGATTGTATTTAATTCCAAAGCTACGGTGAGGTTTGATTTTTAATCCAAATATTTTAATTTCTTATACAGTCTCATTGATAAAGTCATCATTTAAAAATATTAAATTTAGTGGCTTGGCTAGAAGCCACAGACCACCAAAAGCTGGAAACTACCACAAGTGAGGAAGAGGCAATGAGGCAATTAAGGATTCTCCCTCAAATTTTCCAAAGAGTCTCTGTCTGCTGACACCTGGGCTTAAGAATCCTTTAGCCTCCAGGGATGTAGAAGAGTAAACCACTGCTGGTTATACCATGAGTTTGAGGCACTCTGTTATAGAAGCCATAGAAAAGCTAACACAAGGGCTGCGTTAAAATCATCAGATCAGTATTTCAACCCTCTGGGTGACCAACTACATCTAACAATAACCAATAGTGGAGCCAGATGGTGGTGGTACACCATCCACTTGGGAGGCAGAGGCAGGAGGATCTCTGTGAGTTTGAGGCACCCTGGTCTACAGAGTGAGTTCCAGGACAGCCAGAGTTACAACAGAGAAACCCTGTCTCGAAAAAAACAAAACAACAACAACAAACAATGACCAATCATGGAATAAAAACAATGCCAAGGAGGGTATGAGTCCTGGCACAGGATGCTGGCTTCTCAAATTCCAATAGGATGAACAACAGAATTGCTGTGGTGGGAGCACACTAATCAAAGCAATAGGCTTCCTGACCTGTGTCCTCCATGCTAGCATAGAACCAACCAAAAGTTCTTCTATTTATTTCACATAGTTTTTTCTCCACCTTGATATTTTAATGGTCAAATAAGAAAAATTCTAAGGAAAGTCAGTAATCTATAAAGCCTAAAGCAGACAGTAATTACTTTTATTAATAACCGTAAGGGTTTCTGTCTTTATTTTATAAGCATTGAAATGTTCAAGAGAATAATTTAGATAAATTATTTATTTAACCTGGACAAAATCATACTAATTTTACTTGTACATGAATGAAAACGAAAGGCCAGCCAATCACTAGTAAGCAAAAGGAGATTTCCCATTCGTTTGTCCTGTTATGCCCCCTGCAGGTACCTCAGGCTTCCACTGTAGGACACTACTGTAAGGTGACGTTTGAGTTACCAGTCATCTGATACACAAATGTCAAAAGGTTTCTTCAGTGCACATTATTTCACTGCTCGATGAATGATTAGTAATGAATGTAGATTAGAAAATATTAAATGAATGATGCCATGGAATACATGAGATTCATGTTAACATTCATCACTATGTTTCACATTTGTGTAAAGAACTCAATGTGTTGCAAAGATTCTAATTTCAAGTCTCTAAATCACTATATTCAAGAGACAATAGTAGATATGCAAGAACATAAGTGACACAGGAGTAATCTTAAACTTGGGAGCTTTTTAAAATTAAATTATAATTTTTGCGATTTCAGTACTACTTGAGCAGATGTGCTTGAAGCATTCATTTGAACAAGCTACAAAGCTCTGCAGAGAGCCCTTCCCAAAAGGCAGTGGGTTATGGAATCAGCAAGTTCTTTTCTATCTCAGAAACAGTCTAAGACTGTTTCAGGAGTGAAGGGCCTCTCTACTCTGGTTACTCAGAAACACATCAACTTTCCAAGGATGGATGCTAGCTCAATGACAGAGACAAAAAAGAAAATACATGTTCAGAAACTTCACCCTCAGCAGCAGCCACAAGCCTCAAATACCATCGAGGACAGGAAATCCAGTCTCACCTATAATTTATGGAACTTCCTAAGCATTCCATGGAAGTTGAGAATCCTTTAACTCCCACGGGGTATCTGTGAGGTGGACAAAGGAATGTAGGAAATGTCAGGCTAGCTCACATAATACTCCACCCTAAATACTGGCCTTCAGAGAACTTGGTTGTGCCTTAAACAAAGTCTTCTATATGTCTCTGTTTGAGAGTTCTTCAGGTTTTATGTGTTGAGAGTATTAATTTTATAATTGAGGATAGTTTTAACTTGGCAAGACTGCTACACTCTGCTGACATCAGTATACAATCCTACTGCACAAGAAATGGAAAGACGAACTGACAGTAAGTTAACTAGCAACTGTCGACAAAAGTTGTGTCCATGTTTCACTACCATCCATCATACAGCATCACTAGTGAAAGCTTATGTATTCTATCACTGCATAATTTCTAATTAAGAGGGCTAATTTACAAGAAGGCAATTTCATCGCTATGCAATTACAGTATTTCCAAACCCAACTTCATTGGGAATGAAGTTCATCAATGTCCTCTTGTACTTAGTTTTAGTCTCTACACTATACAGTGTATCTGTGGTCACATTCTGATCATCATGAAATAACTCTGGATTGTTACTGAAGTTATCTCTTTACCTGGGTGCTGGCCACATGAGGATTTTTCACTTCATGAAAACAGTTGAATTTTATACCTAGCCTGCACATATGTTGTTATTCAACCAACGCTTAATTTTTAACATCTGTACAAAGACAAGACTTCAACTTTCAACCAGAAAACAAAACAAAACTGCAAACACTCTGCACTGATTCATGTTTTCTTTTTTTTTTTTTTAATCTTGAAATAGTTTAAAATTCAGCCGTTGTAAAAATGGCTCCGTTTCCATATTCCTTCCCAGTCAACTTTCCCCAGTGGTCTTACATAATCACAGAGAATTTTCAAAAACCAAGAGATTGATACTGATTAAATGATAAAACTACAGAAAGCCCCTGAATGTCACCACATTTGACATGCACTCTTAAAAAAAAATACAAAAAAATAACCAAAAACATTTTTATCCAGAGAGGGAAAAGACATTATTTGTCTTGATGAACAGAACACATGGCTGTCCATAGAGAAAAGCTACCCAAATCCTTACATGAAATGGAGCAGGGAGCTCAGATCAGCAGCACACGCACAACAACTGAGTCCACATGGAGGCTGGGCAGACCACCCGCCCCCAAGGTATACTGGTGGTGTCAGGTGTTCCCTCTGTAAAGAACACTTATCTTGGCGAATGTTAACTGGCCTGACTTATCCAGTTTACAATGCATACGTTAAGTCAAAACACAATGTTGTACATATGATGATTTTTGTCAATTTACATAAAAACAAAGTTTGAGATCTTTGATAGTATATACTTCCATAAAGGCTTACAAAATAGTTTAATTAGTGATTCTATTGAATTTTTTACTATATAATATCAAGTTACAGATTTTCAATTTTTCAAGTAAAATAGTAAACAGTACCTTATACACTAACTGCTTTTATTACAAACCTTCTGATATTTTACCTTTATTTTATACAAATGTATATAAGTAATATAATTTATATATGTAGATGTAAGTGTACAAACATAATGTAGAAAATTAAATATAAAAATACCCTGGAGAATATTTAACACTGATGGTATACCAAACAGTTTAGGTGAGAGTTCAAGGCTGTGGCACCGAATTGACTTGAAAGTCAGGGCTCTTTCTACCACATAAACCAGAATGTTGATGGGACACCAGTAAAGTGGCTCATCAAACACACCATGAAAGCTATTTTAAAGGGAAAAGAAATCATCCCCTAATATTTAGTCAATATAAATAATATAACAAAAACCCGAAGTCATTCAATTAAGTTACCAACGTGACTGACAGGAAAAACTACTAGGAAACACTAAACAGTCCTGTCCAACACTAAGTTTCTAGAAAGGCAATCAACTTGGTATAAACTCTACATATCATCTAAGTGTTTCATTTTAAAAAATTAAAAAGGGAGGACAAACGCATCTTACACTGTATTTTTGAAGATTACAGTTAATGCCTCCTCTCAGTTCTCTCTCACATATACACATGTAATAAACAAATACTAACAGGAAAGCATTGTAAGCTCATTATGCTAGCCCTTTTGGTGTTCTCAATTATTACTCTGAAAGACAAGGAGATATAAATTCAAAGAGAAACCACTAAACTGCTCAACTGGGATTGTACAAGAATGCCATGCTTTAGTAAACACCTGAAAATCCCCTCAAAAATGGATCTATGGTTTGTAAATTTTAAAAAGGACTTCACTTTTTTTTGAAAGTTTCATCACAGTCCTTCTTCATGAAAACACAGGTAGTTTCCTTCAGTCAATCAGTGACAATATGCACAGAAAAGGTGAGAAGTGGAGAGAATCTGCATGTGTAAGGAGAAATAGCAATCTAGGTGTCAGGTCTGTTAGAAGGGCTGGCAGACAAAGGAAGTGTTGCCTGAGAAAGCATGAAGGCCTGAACCCTGAACCACATTAAGATGGAATGAGAGAACCAACTCTGCAAAGTGCCTAGGACTTCTACACAAGTACTGTTCACAGGTACCCTACACACATGTATATATTTATAACTTAAATTTTTAAAAAGATCTGTTAAAGACTAGACTACCTTATTAGTTATGAGTCCTTAGATAAATATTAACATCTTTTAGGTCTTTTCACCTACTTATCAGTGGGGCTACTGATCTCTGCTTGTTTTAGTGAACTAAGAACAAAATAAAAATGCATACAACATTTTTAAGTGGTAAAAGGCTTACATTTTTATTTCCTTATCTTGCATTATTTAAACATTATTTAAGTGCAAGTTATTAACAGTAATATTGCTTGGGGCCCATCCTCATTTCTGATGTATTCACTAGATGCATCATCCTGTATAGAGCATTACAGACTAGCAATCAGAAAACTTCGTCTAGTTCACCACAGCATTGCTACTGTCTGTCCTCAGCAAAATGGAGTCCATAACACCTATGCTTGTCTACCAAGGGAACTAATGAAATGCATCCAAAACTGCTCTGAAAAGCAATTAGATACACCAGGGTAAGCACTACCATTGTCCAATGTGATGTTATTAACATTTGACCTAAAATTATAAAAAGTACAAAACTAGAGAGAAAAGACCCTTCATACTGGCTTAAAAGAAAGTTATCAAACTATTGCACGAGCACAAGCAGGACCAATTAGCACAGTCAAGAGTTGTCAGGTTCGCTCAACGTCAGCAGGAGGAAGGGCTCATCCAAACATATAAGCTTCATGACATTACAGAATTATTCAAAGGATACAGATCTGAAGTAATGAGTTCTCAGCAGGAAACAGAATCCTTTTGTAACCCAATGTGACTAGCTAGCTAATCTCCCAAAGCATGTTCACAGTTTAGAATGTCTATAAAACTTTCAATAACTAAATGAATGAATGAACAAGCAATTGAGACACTCTCTTAACCTCTCCATTGAGATTCATTCATGACAATGTAGATGTGTTCACTGAATTTGTGTATAATCCTGTACTTGTCCTTCCTTAAAAAAACTTAAAAAAATAGAATATCAACATCTATGTCTTAATTTAAGGTATCTCATTAAACAACATATCCAACTACTACTCTAAGCCAATATTTATTGTATTCTGAACACTTATGTGTTACTTTCTTATCTGTACAACTACTTTTACTTCTGTACCTTGATCTTTTGTTATAGGGATCCTGAAGCATACTGCAGGAAGATAATATTAATTTTTGCTAGTCTTTTCTACTTGTGAATACATAGAATTCCTGAGATGATTAAAAGCTCACTGGCTGAGACGCCTTTCAGTCAGTAATTATTGAAATGCCTTTAAAGCTATTGAAATGGCTAATTTTAGTTACTCTTCAGTAACGGCTTCAACTCCTTTCCATTCCATGTACACACAGATTTCCTTAAAAAACACTCATCATGAGGGCAAGATGCTTTCCTTCTCAGAACTGCCGCTGCCTAAGTTTCCATCATGGCATCCATCTTTATTCTCCCTCTGTATTTTTCCTTCACACCATGGTATCACTGTTATACCTCCCTGATGTTACACCATCTTGCCATTCCTAAAACTGCCAATTAAAATGATCCTTATGGAGTCAGGAGGTGGGCTGATGACCATAGGGCAAAGCTGTTCTAAAACTGAAAATTTCTGATGCTGCTGACAACACAGAAGCTACTTCTCTAACAGGAAATGAATTTTCACCATTGTTAGTTATTTTTGAGCTACTAGGGTGCTCTAATTGTTGAACAAAATGAGATGATAGAGTTCAAGTACTTAGCAATCTCTTACAAAAATGTAATCTAAATGACAAATGAATCTGTCAATTACTAACCCAATAGCATGTTTATTACCAGGCTTAATCATTTCTAATATACAAAAAACTGTATACAAATTCCTGTGCAAAGACTTAAGAAAAACCATTTTCCTCTTGCAACTACATTCCAGAACACAGAACTGATGTAGTTAGTTGTAGGAGAAAAGAAGTAACAAGAACAGTATCTGAGAAAAATATTAAGGTTGGGGAAAGGAAAAATAATTGTTTTGTACAATGGATCAATTGTAAATAACATTAAAATCATAAAAAACATAACACTAAATAGAGTTCCAAATCAAAATGACAATTGGCTTAAGGAACTAGTGCAGAAGTCCAGAGATATGCAGAGAGTGGGAAGAACACTAAGTCACTCTGCTTTACAAGAGACAATGCCTGACTGAAGGCCAAGGAATAAGCATGTTACCTGAAGACCTTATAACAGAACAGCAGAAAAATCAGCTGCAGGAATTAAAGGGGTGCCCAACCTCTGGGTAGAAGAAAATGAAGAAATTTTGTCTACCCTTATAAAACTTCATAAAACTTTCTTGATTTTTTTTTAAACCATATTTAACTTTGATTTTTAAGAAAACCCCTAAATTCAATGAAATTGTTGTAAGTGAATCAACAAAAGCCTAGCATATGTAGAAGGAAATTGCACAGGTCAAAAACTTTACAAGCCTTTGTTTTAACCACAATCTACATCTTAATTATAATTTATGCCATTATTACTGGATACTTGCCTGTAATTAACTCCAAGATGAGGAAGGACTGCAAAATTATAACACTGTTTAATCTTGCACACAAATTATTTAACAGAGAAATTCAAGATTCAGCTTTGTTATACTACTATCTAGAGTATGATTACATCACTCTCACTAACAGTACTGTTAGGTTTGGAATTAGTCAAAAAGCTGCTTTATATTTTTATAATTATTCCTGATTTGTCTATCAACATGGATTAGTTTTTCTATAAGTACATCACAGTTTCAGTTCTGTTACAGTGTCTTTTCAATGTCATTAATTGTCATTATTAATGTTTCCATAAATAAGCAATCATGCCTATTATGATTTTGGAATTTCTTACATGATTTTTAAGTGTAAGTAGCTTTTTCCCTAGCTATATTTAATATATAACCCTACAAGCATAACTAAAAGCAACAGAACCCCTAAAATACTAAGGTCTCTCATATCCATTTCCTTTTTAGGAAAAATTTCAGCCCTGGTCATTGGTATGCATGTGGGAACAGAGAGGGTTCCAAGTCAGCCTGGACTATACAGTGCGGCCCTGCCTCCAGCAAGGATCCAGGGGCCTGAAGATGTAGCTCGGTGCTAGAGCTCTGGATTGGATTCTATCACAAAAAACAAGCAAACAGATAATCAAAATCACTTACAGGAAGGATTGAATGCAGGTAATGATCATGAATTATGAGTTATCAGTTATGAAAGAGGATATAAAGCTCATTACTTTTTTAGTTCTAACTCATTTTTTTTTTAATCTGGTGGTGAGTAAGTGCATAAACCCATATTAAACAGTGAAAGTATAAAATCCAATGTGAAGCTCCATAACTTCTGTTCCAAAGGGTCACTCTAACTATTGAAGTTCACTGAATTATTTGTATTTAACACTGCTTATATACATTCACTCATTTGAGAGCATGTTAAATCGTAATTTAAAAACAAAATATTAAAAATAAAAACATTCCAAACATTAAAAAGTTATCAAGTGATACCATATGTAAAAAAAAGGTATATTTGGAAAAAGATTACTTCAATATGTGTGTGTGTGTATATACACATCACATACAATGTGATTGTTACGTATTTCATATCTGATGCTGCTAAAATTAAATGAGGCTTTATAATTATATTAAATACGTTTCTATGATATTGTTACTGATCTCATTTTAAAACACAGGAAGAAATCACTAATGGCATCTAACTCATCTTTCACAGCCTTCTGCATGAAGAGGCTATGTTTCTAACACAGTGCACAATGTACATCTTCATGTACACAGAGAATCTTCGTAAGGAATATTTAGAGCTGCTCACCAGCCCATAAGTATACAAATGTTGAGTCGATTAACAAACCAAAAGTATACAAATATGAGTCACTTAATGAAGAGATGAAAACAGACTCAGGAAACAGGAGGATGGAGACAGAAGCGGAATGAAGACATAAAAACAAAGACGATGTATTTTCTGCCTTGAAGGAGTTAAAGGAAGACACAGCCAACTTCTCAATTAGAGAAGCGAGCCCAGGAGCCATGGGAGCCGAAGAAAACACTATGATGGTGACAGGTGGAGCCCATTCCAGGCCTCAGGATACACCAGTTCACCTTCCACCTCCAAAAATGATCCAGGAAAAAGCAAAGGGGGAGACCACAAAGCTTTTCCAGTACTCGTGTGAAGAATTCCTGAGAGCTCAATTACCATGAGTTGCCATCTGAATGAACACTTTACTAATCAAGTGTTCTACCAGGAAATACTCAGAAGCAACATGAAGAATAACGATGGAGTATTAAGAATGTCTCCAAGGGTTGGGCAGACTTGAACTGGTCAGAATAAAGTGGCAGGTTTGTGGGCCTGCTGTGTCTACCACAGCTTAATCAATGCTAACACTAGCTCAAAAACAGCCGTGGACGGCACAGTCATGAATGATGAAGCCACATCCAAAGACAGTTTAGAAAAGATCTGTCCCTTGACTGCCCCAATTTAGTCCACATAAACACACCTCAGAAACTGCATCAGAAACTAAGTCTGAGGAAACTGCTATTTTAAAATGTAAAAGTTCACAAAATATGTGACAGTGAATTCACAAAAATGTTTAATTTGTAAAATCCCATCTGGAATGTCTTTTTGTTAGAGATCAAACAGCATAGGATTTAGGTCTTTTATTACCTCCTTACTGCATCTGAGATCTCCTAACTCATATATTGAATGAAAATCAATCTAAATCCTAAATTGATCACTGAAAGGTCACAACTCTTAGCAGTTCTTGCAACACTTCTGGCCAATACCGTAAGGATGTTCTAACACTTCTGATCCACGTCCCATCCATAAAAGCCTTTTCGGAATGAGATGGCTATTTCTCAAAGTTGAACAGAGATTAAGGACAAAATTATGCCTGCTAGAAATGTTGATTCAAGGACTAGTATTAGCTGACATTTCCCTCGCTTTTAAAGGGACTATAAAGCATAATTATAAAAGTGGGTAATTATAAAAATCTTCTACCATTAACTTTTAGATAGTTGCTATTAAAAAACTACTACTCAAAAGTAGTTTTTCATGTATTTTGTCCCCTCTGAACCCCCTAAAAAAACTATTCAGAAAAATATCCTTACACTTACATAAACCTGTACCTACCACTAGCATCCTGTTAGAACATCTTTTAACATTAAAAAGCTCACTAAGTATCCAGTCCCTGTATCTGTGTAGCCTGTAATCCTATGCATGTTCTATTAAAAATAATTGGGAAAATAAGATTCTATACTATTAAGTGATACAACACTAAATGATTGCATTCTAACATTTCTAAATGCCATGGGTGACCTACAGATTGAGCTGGGAATAATTTCAGTAATCTCACTGATAACCTTTTTATTTCAGTTGTAAATTGCTTTATACCCATTAAACACACTTTTAAATGTTTTGGTAAGTTTTTTTTTTTTGGAAAATTAAAATACTTTATCTCAGAAAAATCTAAATGTGACTGTGGCCCACCCACAGATCTTAAAGAATAAAAACAAATATTTTGGAAAACTGATAATTAGCTGATAATATGAAAGACTAAGAAATCTAGTGGTGATGGTAAAAACCTAGAGACTTTCTTTTATTCAAAAATTACTTAATTTTAAAAAAAAAAGGTCATCATATGAATTTGACATGTTCAAATTTTATTATCAGCACAATATAAAGTTACATGGGACAAATTAAGCCAGAAAGTTTAACAGTCTTTTCAAGACAAGAAGCCCAGATTAAAAAAATAAAGTTGCCATTACTCATATACAAAGCTAATTTCAAACACTTTACTTCTCTAATATCAATAAATTGCTTTTGCAATTTGAAAGAAATAAAGACTACATATTTTTTTGAAAGGTAATTTGATTCTGTGCCTATCCAAATTTGGGAAACTGGGGACCAAATATAATCACAATCAGTTAAAAAAAACCAAACAAACCAGATACACTTTTTTTTTAATTGGCAGCAGGATTCAGCTAGAGGAAATCCACAGATAGATCTAGGGCAGTGGCTTTCAACCCTCCTAATGCTGTGACCCTGTATTAAAATACAGTTCATGTGTGGTGATCCCCACCCATAAAACTATTTTAGCTACTACTTCGTAACTGTAATTTTGCTACTGTTATGAATCGTAACATAAACATCTGATATGCAGATGGTCTTAGGCCACCCCTGTGAAAAGGTTGTTCAACCAGCATGGTCGAGACCCACAGGTTGAGAACTGCTATGGGCAAGCAGATTCTAACTTTAGTACTTAGGACAGGTGCCAAGAAACTTCAAGGTAAATCAAACACTAGGGGGCGGCAAACTGTTGAGGATTATACTAGGCAACCAACTCAAAGACAGAAAGAGAAAGACTAAGACTGAGACTGTTTTGCTGTAGTGCTAGTAATAGGACCTAGGAATTAATTCACTATGGCTTCTAAGTCATATATTAAGTCATAAACCCCCAGCCTTTTGTACATTTTTAATGTGAATTACACTGTAATTAAAGATGGCTTAAAATTAAAGCACTGTGAATAAAAAGATATTTTGATTGTATTTCTCTTCCATTTTCAGTTGTCTTTGTCCAATTTGTGCATATTGGTTTTAAATGTGTTAGTGACAATGTCTCTTTGATATAAAATTTGGTAGCATTTCCAGTCCTGAGGTAGGCACTGCACTGACGAGGACTAGTATTTTTATCCAAATGACTTTAAGTTACTGCTAAGTTTAAACCTGACAGACAAGCTATGCCCAGTGACTGCATGTGTCATGGCACACTGATACTTTGTAACAAAAAGCTATGGGGGTGGGTATACACTTCCCTTTAGCAATCTGGTTTTGTAGAGAAACCGAAACATACACATGTAACTACAGAATAGAAAAGTGAAAGAAAAGCAGAAAGCATATCTACCGTTATCAGTTATTACATATGAGTTATGGATTTAAGAGATGCTCCTCTCAAAGGCCTAAGTAGCAGAGATCAAGTCTCAACCTGGAGTTAATCAATTTATCAGGCAAACAAAGAGAAAAAAAACGTTAGGATGTAGGAAAGATTAGAGGAATCTTTGGTTTATCATCATTAATGGCTGTGTTAAAATCCTGAAATAGGTTTTATAAGTCTAAATCGACTTGGAAAGGTAACCAAATTAGTTAACAGTATACCCAGGTTTTCAATCTTTAATCTCATTCCAAATCCATAGTCATTCCTATATGGAATGGCTCAGAGGGGACAAATATATATATATATATATATATATATAAACATGAACAAAGTAAAACTTCAATTAAGAGAAAATGACCAGCTCTTCTGTTGAAAAACTTCCCTTATATAAATCACTAGACCAGTCCCTGCATGGGAAACACCAGGCCTCACACCAGGGATTCAAAGTCTGGTGAGAGCCAAGATGACTCCCAAGATTGAGGAAGGGGGATCCTGAGTTTTGAGAACACAAAAGCTACACAGGAAAATCACCCAGCAAAAACCGAATATCTGAACAAAAAGGTGGGGTGAGGGTAGACGTTTACAAGCTTTAAGTGGACTATAAACCAGTAATAAGAGCTACTGCAGGCAAGCACCTCAGTATAAAATCTGAAATGCTACCAAATCCACAATGTTCTGGAACAACTGCATCAAGTGTGCTGGTATGCACATCTCACATGTCTGGATAGGCCTCAAACTGCAACTGCAGGAAAAAATACTGTAAAATCACATTCAATGTATGTGCAGTGGCCTAAACAAATAAAAACACAATCTATGTTTAGACTTGAGTGGTAGTCAAAGAAATTCCATTATTTAATATATCCAAATATCCCCAAACCAAGAAACAAAAATTGGAAATACTTCTGGTCCTTAGCATTTCAAATAAGGGATGTTCACCTGCACAGCTCATGATACAAATGTATGCCCACACATTTCCATACACATGTGCATCTATTTGCAGTATTAAGGATTGAGCCTAGGTTCTTGGAAACCCTAGGCAAGTTTCCTACCATTGAGCTATGCGACCTTTTTTTTTTTTTTTTCTTTAACTTTTTGAGACCAGGCCCAGCTTCCTTCCTCAGTCTCCCAAGTGGCTGGGTTTATAGGCCTTTAAGGCCAGGCTCCTTATGTTTACACCTGAGAAAACCTCTTCCCCAACCTCTTTTGTAGTAGCAGCAAAATCATTCTTGCACAGGGGTTGGTTGATATAATTCAGTTTTGTCAATTTGGGGAAGAGATTAAAGCCACTGACATTTAGTTACTTTCTAGTGAGGAAGTAACTTCCTGAATGCAGGCCAAACTTATAGTAGTACAAAACGCCTGAAAAAAAAAAAATTCTTTAAAGACCATTTACAGTTCCTGCTAGTTTGAACTTAGGCATTAGGCAGGCCAGCACCGTTCATATTTAGTGTTTTATTAAAGTATGAATAATTCCATCAAAAACATGTGGTTTCCCCGTAACTGTTTCAATGTGAGTGAAGAACTCATTGTATCCTTCCCTATCTATCTAGTCACAATCTAAACCCTTCAGTCTGGAAAACACAAAAATATTTAAAAAAGGCCGCCAACACGTTTTTATTTTCTTTATAGCATTTATCACCGATGTGTCTGTCTTTCTATGTACAGGAAGTGGAGTGTCTGGGATGGATTCCCAACGTCCAGAAGAAATGACTCACGAGGCCCTCAAATACTTGTAGATTAGGGGAGTCCTAATAACAGTACCCCGCTATCTTACTTGGTTAAGGCTTCCCAACTGCACTGTTTCAAGTCTAAGCCTCAAGCTCTATTACTTTTTCTTAATTATCACTAGATACACATCCAAAAAGAAAACAGAAAAGAAACCTGTCACATGCTAGGTACCGCACTTAACAATGGAGACATAAATCAAAGTTTCTAGATGACGGTAGATGGTAGTGTCTTTTAACTCATGCTTTGTGTCACTCTTGGAGCAGACACTTGGGTGAAGGACCCTTCCAAATCGGTGGCGGCGCGTCCTGCGGCGAGATTTCATCCACGTGCCCAGCTCCTTAAACTTGGCCCATGTGGACAGGCTCCCACGTGAACGCGTCTTCTCGGAAGCCACAGGGAGCCCTTCCACGTCACGCCACCCGTGGCCTCGCCGATGGCCCTGCCGGCTGGGGAGTTCAGAAGAGCCCCCAAAGGAGGAGCGAGGCGCGGAGCGGATGCGGACCCCGCCGAAGGCCGGCCACTTCCCTCCGCTCCCAACCGCGCCCACGCCGCCCCGCTCCCCGGTCCCCGGGAACAAAGCCCGCGGCCGCGCCACGGTCGCCCCACGCCCTGGCTCCGGGACCCGCGGGCCGCGCCACCGCTCCCGCGCGCCCGGCCGAGCCTTTTCGGTTGGCCGGGAGCTGAGCGGCCGCCGTCCGTTACCCCCGCGGCAGAGCCACAGGCACCGCGGCCGGCTCGCCGCCCTCGGCCGCGGGGATCTCCCAACCGGCGCCGCCCGCCCCGCGTGGCCCCGCAGCGGGCCAGGGGCGCGGGTCCCCACCGCCGCCCGCAGCGCACTCGGCTGGCTGCGGCCCCACGCGCCGGCCCCGCGTGCCGCTCTCCGGCTGGCCGCCACCTCCTGCAGCAGCTGCGGACACCCGCGCCCCGGCCGGGAGGCCCCGGTGCCGGTCCCAGCCCGGCCTCCCGGCCTCCCCAGCCGTCCCGGGACTCGCAGGCTCCGCCGCGCACGGGGCCGGTTCTGGGGGAGGGAATGTAAACAAATCGGGGTTTTATAGTTACCTCACACTCGAGTGCCGTGTGCATCTCCTCTCCGCTCGGTACCAAACCCCGGCTGCACCCAGTCGTGTATTCTCCAAAGCCGCCTGCGCTATCTGCGTCGCGGAGCCCAGCGCGCGGGCCGCGGCTCTACGCCGGCGGCGCACCCGGCCCGCTCGGGCGCCCTGCGCAGCCGCACCCCGGCCGCCTCAGCGCTACGCCAGCGGCGCACCCGCAGCTCCCAGCCATTCACTGCGCGGACGCGTCTGGCGTAGGCATCCGCGGCACCCGCAGAGCTACACCGACGGGCGGAGCTGGAAGAAATTCGATCTACGCAAATTGCGGAGCTCAGTAGCCCCGCGCTAGTTTTGTTCCGAGAAAGGACGCCGTGGGGGAGTTGGGGCGGCTTCTAACGCATGCGTGAAGCGCCCTAGGTTGCCTCGCCGGGCCTCTCACGTCTGTTACTGAGGCCTTGGGCTGGCGGATGAGAGGTGGAAGCCCTGAGACCCAACGCCTTAGCCTAGAGGCGTCCGAATGATCAATTAGGATGTTGATCTATCGCAGGTTAGACATCTGTATTAAATTAACTCCTCCCACTGTGTCCCAGCAACCGTTCCATTCTCAGGGCATAACTGAACTTTAGTGCTATGTGCAAAGTGTTTTGCATAACTCCCCCCACCGCACCCCCATTTAAAGCGCACTTACAGTGGGTCTTCCCAAACAGAAAGGAGAAGTTGAGTCTGAAAGTGTGTCACGCACTTCTGGTAGTTTTGGGTACCCTTCCAAGGACTTCCCACCGCTAACCAGTCAGTTTTACACCCAAAGGCAGAGCTCTGATCTGCCCAGCAACTCCGGTGGACTCATGCCTACATCCTGCTGGTTCTTGCATCCCTTTGCTCACACCGCCATTCTCAGTGCCTCCTCCCCTTAGGTAACTAACAACCGACAATTTTCTTAAAAGGAGGCTCGACAAACGCTTTGCTTCATTATTCATTACTCTCCTTCCTGGCTCTTAATTCATGTCTAGGCTTATTTGTATTCTGCCCGGATGCCTGTGTTTCTGTATTCAAACTGAACGTACTTGCTAGTGAAAGTGAAATCTGGGGGTGCTTCATGGGTGTCCAACAGAGTGTATATAACTCTGAGCAGTTTAATTGCCAGCTTTATGTGTCAGGTACCTCCAACGTGCTTTGCATGCGTATTACCGTACTACTCATAACACAGAGAAGAATGATTACCCAGAAAATGAAGGCATAGGAAATAAGTAACTTGTCTGAGAGCAGGGAAGAGGGAGGGATAGAGATCCGGACCTACTCAGTATGGCTACATGGCCTATCTAGCATATTTGAACCTCACGAAAGAAGCTGTTTTGCCTTTTGTTTGCCACCTCTACATTTGGAACATCTTCCATGTGCTTGATAAATGTGTGACTTTAAGCAAACTGTGCTTCTGGGATCCCTCTTTTTCTCATTTGGGGAAGCCAAACCATGACCTGACTCCTGCTATCAAAGGAAAAAGTTCTGAGAAGTCAAAGCAGGCTTTACCGCTGACGGAAGAAGACAGTGGATGACTGCAGTCCTCAGACCCGTGAATAAATCCAGGGATTATGTTAAAAGTATTGACTTAAGTTGCTTAGAGTTTATCAGGTCATTGTAAGTAGATCCTTCCTGTACAACGTATAAAAACACCCAACTTGCCTATATATTTAAAGGCTCCTAATTAATTGATTGAACACATTGTCATATATATATATATATATATATTCATCTTTCAAACAAGATAGAGCACTTGTATCACATTTTCCAGCACCTTCAGTGATTTGGGACTATGTATTTACTAAACAAACATTTACCTGGTATGCACAAGTACAGCTAAATACTTGAATTTAGACAATGAAGTATGGTCTTGCAAAACTGTCAGTAGCTACCGCTGTGAGTGGGATTCTTCCCTGCTCCCCAACCCGCAGTGTGGCAACTAAAGGGCTGATGCTCTTGCTCATACTGCTTCATTCACTATTATTTCACCTGTCTGTATCTGAGTTTTAAAGAATTGTGGGTTTTTTATAATTTAATTTTATTTTACATGCATTGGTATAAGGATATTAGGTCCCCTGGATCTGTTACAAACAGTTGTGAGCTGGCATCTGAGTGCTGGAAATTGAACCTGGGTCCTCTGGAAGAGCAGCCACTACTCTTAACTACTGAGCCATCTCTCCAGCCCCATATCTGAATTTTAAAAGTATCCATTCTACTTCTGTGAGATGGTATAATAAATGCAATGGCATTCTTAGTTCTTCCAAAGATTAGAAAAGAGCCAGGTACAATAATGGAAATACGAATCACACCCTACCTTGAACCTTAACTATTTCTGAAGGAAGTCCGTATCATAGACTTGGCTTTCCTTCTAATGAGAAAGTGCTCAACCATCCATAACAAAGTTAAAGTGGTAATGAATCTACCAAGAGCAGGACAAATTCTAAGAAATCAGACCTTTCAAACTCATTTTTTTTCATCAAGATTAGTAATAACCAATAATAATAATAATAATAATAATAATAGTAATAATCTTCTTAAATTCACTTCAGTCTAAACACTGATTTTCACATGGCCAAATATGTTTGAATGGGACAAGGTTTTGCCTAGACAAGCCATTACTTAAGAGAACAAAGGTTAAATGAAACGAAAAGTGAAATATTAAGTACCAGAATTGATATTTACAAATGGGAAAAGAAGATGCCAGGAATATATAAGCAAAGGTCTGAACCTAGGCTTCAAAATTAGCAATTACCCATCATTTCTAGAGGCTCTGTATTTCATATTTGGGAGTGA
This sequence comes from Cricetomys ansorgei, assembly GCA_026225945.1. NCBI lineage: Eukaryota > Metazoa > Chordata > Mammalia > Rodentia > Nesomyidae > Cricetomys > Cricetomys ansorgei. Next base: position 5,007,145 of record JAMJFZ010001562.1, read on the forward strand.
AATTCCATCTCTGAATCTGAAGCCAAAGAAACAACTCCTTCATGCCTTTTGGAATGTGTGGCACCATACCACAGCAAGACAGATGAGCAGAGAGCTCACTCCTATAATCCTGGCACTTGGTAGCCTGAGGGTTGCCATATGTTTAAGGACAGTCTAGGGTCCAGAATGAATGAGACCCTGTCCTTAAAACAGAAGAAAAACAGGACTGGGGAAGGGTGTGGATTAGTGACTAAGAGTACATGCTGCTTCTATGAAGACCCCTCGATTAGTTCCCAGCTCCAGGGAGTCCGACACCTTCATCTGCAGATATTTCATGTATGGGAACGAAGCTGCACACAGACATCCATGCAGATGTATAACTTAAAATTGACATAAAAAAATTTTAATGAGAAGAAGACTAGTTCTTTTTCAAGACAGGTAAGAGGGTCTCACAGGGCAGTCTCTATGATTTTCTGATACTGTTTTTGTCTGTGGAATCTTTTTTTAAAAGATGTATTCGTTTTTATTTTGTATGTGTGAGTCTTTGCCTACATGTACTATGTGCACCACATGGATGCCTGGTGCTCTTAGAGATCAGAAGAGCATACATCAGACACCCGGAGACTGGAGTTACAAATATGGGCTACCATAAGGATGCTGGGAGCCGAGCCTGAGCCCACTGCACGATCACAGGTGCTTTTAACCATTGAGCTTTCTCTCCAACCCCCATCCTAAGACTCTTAAGACTTACTGTTCCTAAAGTTAAGGTAAGTGGAGCTGGAAATATAGCTAGGAAGTAGAGTGTTTTCCTAGCATGCGTGAAGGCCTAGATGCAAAGAGAAAAATAAACAATAAATTTCAAGTGGGGCTTGGAGGACTCATGGAAGACCTCACCAGAGGGGAAGAGCTGCAGGTCTTCTTGTTTCTCAAGAGCAAGACTGAGTGTCTGAAGAGCCCAAGTCACTAAAATAACGCAGGAAGACAGGCCATCACAGCCTCAGTGAGAGATGAGTTTGACTGATGTGCCTGACAAGTGAAATTATGTAGTAAACTGAATTTCAGAGACCTGCAGAGACAGAAATAGATTGGAGATATGCTACAACACAAATATGTAAGCATCCTCCACCCAGAACAGAAAAACTGACCTCGGTATGATTTGCCAATCTGACTATAACATTCAAATAGCTGCGCCCTTGTCTCTAGTCATGGAGGTGCTAAGAGGAGGGCATGTTCTTCACAAATAAAAATGAGACCTAGCTCAAGAGAGAGAGGAAGATTTACTCAGAAGAACAAAGCAAAGCATTTATCCATGTGACATCAGGAAGGTTTCTTGTCCCAAAACTAGTAGGCATACTTACACATCCCTGAAATTCCATTGTTTAGCCCTTCAGTCCAGGGCCGTGAGACTCAATGGACTTTGACAGTTCGAGAAGTTCCTGTCCTTCTATTATTTATTTATGCTTCTCATGGAATTAATTTTTTCAGGCCTTTTATAAAAAAGAGGTTTCAAGAAAGGAACAAACAAGGTTATCTAGATTCCTAAGGGCAGAGGGCTGCAAGACAAAGATAATCAGCTCATGTCCCGCTCTTGCCCTCAGCCAACATTACCCAATGAAGAAAAGCAGGCTTGGTAGCCCTCCTGCAGCAAGCATAGGACCCAGCTGCCAACGTGCAGCCATTTCAGATCCTTTAAAATCCCAGCTGCACAGCTGACTTCAACTTGGAAAACTCAGCTCCTAGCCCAAAGGAATCAGAAAAAAAGTAGCAACAATGTTCGTAATAATATTACAAAACTTAAACTTATTTATGATGATTATGTTTCAATTTACGGGAAATCACCAACATAGGAACAATTAACCATGAGTTACCATTAAATATCATAAAGGTTTATTAAATTAGTTGAAATGAATAAATGCAAATTAAAGGTTCATTTTGAAAAAGTCATCACATGAGAACAAGTTTCAGATCTTGCAAAAACCTCCAAGATAACAAGGAGACTCATTTCGCAACTAACACCTACAAAAAAAAGTCTGTCATTTAGCATGGTGACACACTTAGCAAATACTGCATACTTTTGTTTGATAGAACTTTGACAGTAAGAATGCAGCAGAATTGTACGTTTAGGGAAAGCAATAAATGAGTTATCGAAACAAGAGTAGCAATTATTGGGCTGGAGAGTTAGATGACTCGGAAGTTAAAGGCATTTGTTGCACTGACAGAAGACCCTGGTTCAATTCTCAGTTCCCATGTACTGGCTCACAAACTTCCCTAGCCCTAGTTTCAGGGGAGCCAATGCCCTTTTCCAACCTCCACGGGAACCAGGCATACACATGGTGCACATACATGCATGCAGGGAACCAGGCACACACAGGTTGCACATACATGCATGGAGGCAAAACATTCATACCCATGAAGTAAATCTATTTTTGTAAGTAGTGATTAAGGGGATTTCTGAATTTCTCTTGTATTACTTTTGATTCTGAGTGAAACAGTATGCTTTATTTATAATAAAATAAGCTGCTTTTCTGCTCCCCCCCCACAGGATCACGTAAATCACCACTTCTTTCCACACAGGTTGGGAGAAGTTTTAGGTAGCCTTCTCATGCTCGAGGGGAACCCAGTAGTCTAGGACTTGCTGTGCCTGGTTTTCTTGCGGATGATCTCACTTATAGCATCAGATGATTTCATACTCAAGTTTCATTCTAATTATAAGGATAAGGAGATTGTTTCTCTAAGGAGTTACATTTCAGTTTGCCTTCCCACTATAAACACATGAATTTACATGGTTTAAAAAGCGTCAGGTAACACTTCAATGTTTTAAATATAATTCATTTCTACTGCAACCCTGTAAAGTGAGTATTATGTCTGTCCATTTTATTAAAATACCTAGATGGCAGAGGCAGGATCCCAGTTCTAGTCATCTGGTTTCACAGATTGTACTCATACTTCTGCCTCTTAGATCAAGACTCTGCCAGAGGCTGGGAAGATACTCAGCCCAGAAGGTGCTTGTCTCACAGACATGAAGAGCTGAGTCTGATCCTTAGAATCCAAAGAAAAAGTCCACATGTGGTGGTGGCTACCTATAATCCTTATACTGGGGAAGCAGTTTAATGGGTCCGTGGGGCTTCCTGGCTAGCCGTCTTAGTCAAACTCTAGGCAATGAGAGAGGGACTCTATCCCCCAAAACAGGATGGATGAAACCTGAGGGACAGCACTGGAGGTTGTCCTCCAGCCTCTGTGTACATGCACATCTGCATGCATGACCCACTCTACACCCCACACCCCACATATATGTATGACTACACCAGGCCTGATTTCTGTGAAGGTATCTAGATACTTTCTTTGAAATGTTAGTAATTAAAACATGAAAGGAAGGGGATTCATAAACTGGCCCTGGCCAGTCTGTAAATGCTGTGGGCCAATGGAAACTTTAAATTGTAATGTTAAATGAAATGAATAAGAACAAAACCATACTGGAATGCTTATATTGTGAACTTTTGTTCTCTCTTTTTGCTTTATCTTCAACTTCACTAGCTTAAATCAACTCTGAGGATGATGTTCATGTCAGTCTTTTAAATGAGAATGATAATTAGCTGATCCAGTTTTACATTCATCTCAAGGCCTTCCTCCCTACCATGGCAATTGGATCTTGTTATTCAAGTATGTACTTATATCAGTAAGGTGCATAAACGCTAAGCAGATCAGGTGTGTGGTAAGGACTTCAATCCTACAAATGTACATATGAGCAACTAATGCGCAAATCAGTCAGGACTAGGTGAGGTATGATAAAATATACCCAAGCAGATTTAGAGTAAAACTCATTAGTCTTCCATAGAAAAACAGACCAGTGTTGAGGGATAGATAAACCTTTAAGCACAACTCTGAGCTTCTATTACATGCAAGCTATTGCTTGCATTATTATTGTTGCATTAAGTAGCTGGGTACCAGAGTGGACAAAATGAATTCTGGCCCTTAAATAGCTTATGGTCTGGTGGAAGAGGTAATTAAAGAGGTAATTATAGCATAGAGTTGCAAATGCTAGGCTAGATATAGGTGTGGTTGCTATGGCAGCAGAGGCAAAAATGGGTTATACTCAGGCTTCCTGCAGTGAGTAACATCTGACATGTGACTTAAGGGTGAGTGAAAGAGAGTCAGGAAAAAACGTGGGGTCATGGGGGATGATCCACACAGCAGACTGTAGTGTGAGTGAAAACATGATTTTCAGATTAGGAAACTTAAACAATGCACCCCCCTCCACCTCCCTGAGTGTGGGGCTATTTTATGTTTTTTGGCATGAGGGATTAGGAGACATACACAAGATAGGACTGGTAAGCTGGTCTGTTGTGTACCATGTTAAGGCGTCTAAACGCTAGAGTGCATTAAGAGCCTCAGCAGAATTTTAAGCAGACAAGTGGTGTGAGCCCAAGCAAGAAGGGAAGGAAGATTAGGGTGGTAGGCCTAATTTAGTCCCTGGAAAAGGAAGAAAGAGGGAGAAGAGGAGAGTCTGAAGCAGATAAAGGGAGGACGGTGAGATGCTTCTGTGGGCAAAGGTGCTTGCTGCCAAGCCTGACTACCCGAGTTCCATCCTAGACCCTACACGGTGGAAGGAGAGAACCAACTCTTGCACATTGCCCTCAGACCTCCACACTTGCACTCATGTGCCCCACCCCCAAGTTATTTTACAAATAAGGCATAAGAATAATGGTCAATGATGCTGGAATCTCTACGTAAATGGAATGTGGGCAGCCTCGAGAAGCTAGCAATGACAAAAGAGTTGGATCAACTCTTAGTGCCTTCAGGAAAAAAAAAAAAAAAAAAAAAAAAAAGTGGCCTTACCCATACCTGGGTTTTAGTTCAAGGAATCCCAAGACAAACCTCTGACCTACAGGAACAGTAAGAGAATTGGGCTTTTTTTTTTTTAAGTTTTAAATACACAAAACCTATGATAACATGTTATAAGCAGTATTATAAAACTAAGGTTAGAAACATGAACAACCTGTGTGAGAAGTGGGAAGTGTAGAAGAGATAGAATCCAATTTGAACATCAACTCTACTCTGTAGTTGTGGCCTTAGTTTGGTCGTCCACCTTCGTCTTAAGCTTATAGGAGGGACATACTTCACAGAGTTTGGTTCTGTTTAATTTCTACTGGGAAGGGCCATCAGTGGAACAAATACACTAACATTGCATCCAAAATTCAAATAGAAATATCTACTACAAGATGAATGAGTCCTAAAATCACTGTGCTAAGTGATGCAGTCAAAGACATAACAATTGCGTGACTTCACTTCTGTGAGATGCGGAGAGTGAGTGAGTCTTAAAGATGGGAAATTGAAGAGGGGCTGGGGTAGTATGGAAGGGAAATACGGAGGGAATAAGTAGTTAATATTTAGTGGGTACAGAGTGTCTATTTGGGATGATAAAAATGTGATGAAAGAAAATAGACTAAAATGTTGCAAAAATACAAACTAAACAAATATACTACCTAGTGCATATGGTATTTGAGGAATTGGAATTTATTGTAGCACATAAATTATTTTATAGAGTCTTTATTGGTTGATTGATTGGTTTATTATTTGGTTGTTTTTCTGAGATAAGGTCTTACTACATACCCTAAGTTGGCCTGGAACCCACCATGTAGCCCAGAAGATTCTCCACATTGATCCTCCTGCTTCAGCCTTGCAAATGCTAGAATAACAGGTGTGTACCGCCATATAGGGCTCTGTGGAGTTCTTCATTTTTGTTTTAGTGCTAGGCTTGGATCCCAGGACCCCACTGCATGTTAAGCATACCTTCCACTATTGATCTATTCCTTAATCCCTATAGACATTTTAGTAGTTTTTTTGGGGGGGGATGTTCCGAGGGTAGTGACACACATCTTTAATCTCACTCAACACTCAGGAGGGAGAGGCAGATTGATCTCTGAATTCAAAACCAGCCTGATTTACAGAGCAAGTTCCAGGACAGCCAGATCAACATAGTGAGACCCTGTCTCAGAAAAGAAAGAAAAGAAAGAAAGGAAGGAAGGAAGGAAGGAAGGAAGGAAGGAAGGAAGGAAGGAAGGAAGAAGACAGAAAAGAGAAAAAATTATCATTTTCTTCTTGGATTTTAAATAAGAATTTCATATATGAAATAGTAACTTTGTCACTAAAGAGCTTCTGATACAACCAAAATTTGGCAATTACAGAGGCCAGAATAAATGCCACTATTCCAGCTCAGTGTGCTCCTCTCTCTTTCTGTATGAGTGTGTGTGTGTGCACATATGTGTTAATGTATGTGCGTGCATGTGTGCATGTGTGTTGGTACATGTATGTGGAGATCAGAAGACAGTCACAGGTGTCCACCTCTATTTTGGTATCAGGTAGGCTGGTCTGACTGGCCGTGAGCCCTGGAGATCCACCCATCTCCATCCTTGCAGCACTGGGACTGCAGGCACACATCATATACCTGGCTCTTTCACGTGGATCCTGGGTTCAAACTCAGGTCCCTTTGCTTGCAAGGCAAACACTTTACCAAATGAGCTTTTTCTTTTTCTTTTTTTTCCGAAGCAAATCTAACTGACCAATCTAACTGGTCATGGGTGGAGCTACCAGGCACACCTTAAATATGATGCAGATGCAATTTTAAAATTATTTGGCCTGGATCCAAAACAGATCCACCTTCATGCAGTAAATTTTAAGATAACTAATTTACATTTAACCTAATTAAATTTTCAGCTGTGTTTAGAAGTAAAGCCTTCATGTTCCTATTTATATCTCAATTTATTTGAATTTTTGTACTGAAAGCAAAGTGCATCTTTTAAATATTTATTGCATTTATACAATACCTAAGATAATACTCAACAACATTAAATAAGAAATATAATGGCTGATGATCAGACTTTCTACATCAACTAGGCAACAGGGTAGTGACAAAGGGTAGACAGAAAATAAAAGCGAACCCAAATAAAGTTCTCACAGCCTCTCATTTATCAGAACTACATAACTGGTTTGTGAGCTGGCATTGGTTAAAATAATTTGACCAGTTTCAGGAGGGATAGGTGACTTCCGCCAATTATAGATGAATGTCCAGTAAAGATGAGAAGGTGAGAAGGTGACTGAGAAATTAGTTTCAAAGTTTTAGTTTTGTCTCCTTTATCATCCAGTTCCATCCTACGGTAGCCTGCCACTTCACAAACACCATCGGTAATAAGGTGTCTATACTGTAACGTGGTTTATACATCCCAAGAATTATTAAAAGAAGGGACAGTCTGGTGGAACATCATTTGACTGGTTAGGATGTATAAGTGAAGTGTTACTGATAATCTTTAATAACTGTTTCCTCTGTACTTACTTGACCTCCTTTTCTCAAGTCACCCATTGAAGTGAGGGCTTCTGTTCTACCGCATCTCCCAGACTGTCACTGCTGACCTTAGTCACTAAACCACTTTGTCACTTTTCAAATGGTATTCAATTCAATTCAACTACTACTACTTCAAATGCGCAGGAATTCGACAAGTTTAACAGGGTAAGAAGACATGCCTAGACTAGACACCTTAACTAGTAGCCAAACATGGGGTGCTCCCTTACTGATTGTCCCCCACAAAAAATGCCAGCTCCTTTCTTCCATTGCAGAGCTCACTTCCCCTTAGGAAAAACCTTCCATACTCCGATATGTTGATAGCAGACAGAATTCTTCTGACCTTCCCCTTAACCTCTCTTGTGGTTCATTTCCAAGTTTATTCAAGGGCTCTTATTCTCAGCCTTCTACACATAGGCACTCTCTTCTGAGTCTTTTATTTGTTTTACTACACTGCTGTTTGTAAAGGAGTGTCTTAAGAACCACTTGCATCAACATCTCTAAGGACTCTTATTCAAAGTACGGAGTCCAACTATTCCCCCCAGGACATTGAAGGGTGAAAACCAAATTTTGCATTTTAAATCAGTTTCTCAGAAACTGTTTCTAAAATGTCAGATTGGAGGAGCCGGGTATGTAACTCAGTGGCAGAGTGCTCACCTAGCATGCTTAAGGCTTGGGTTTAATCTCTTTAAAACAAATCAACCTAGAGAATCACAACACATTCATCCTGAATAATTTTATGTATCCCTGTTTAGTCTGATTTCTGTAACTACAAGAAAATAACAGAGGTTAAGGGTACCTTGGGAAGAAAGGAAGTTTGTTTAGCTCAGTTTTAGAGGCTGAAGGTTACACTCTGATGAGAGTCCCTTTGGTGAGCCATGGCATGGCAGAAAGCATGATGGAAGCATATGTATGCACTAGAGATGGCAATGTAAAGGGAGCATCCCTGAAGGGCCCTGGGCTAGGTTTGCTCTATTGTAATAACTTTCTAGTAGGAGCTAAACATAATTCTGTAGGAAGTACCTTAATCGTTTTTGAGAGTTATTCCAAAGATCTAAAGACCTCCCTATCACTAGACCCCCCCCTTTTTTTGTTTTGTTTTGTTTTTCATTTTTTGAGACAGGGTCTCTCTGTTGTAACTCTGGCTGTCCTAGAACTCACTCTGTAGACCAGGCTGTCCTCGAACGCTCAAGCCTGCCTTGGCCTCCCAAGTGCTGGGATCAAAGGTGTATGCCACCACTGCCCCCGGCTTTAGGGCCCACCTCTTAAAAGTCTAATTCCCTCTCAACATCACCACACTGAGTAGCAAGCTTCTGACACATTTGATTTCAAGGACAAGTCACATCCAGACCTCAGTGAGTCTCACCATTTCAGTTACTAACGATATGCTGGTGACATCTGTTTCAGATATGAACGTCACAATGGGCTGTTTTACCAGCTGCTCAAATGTATGTACCTCATTGCTTGATACACATCATGGCTTGCTCTATTTCTCAGAATGGTCCTATTGTATGGAATGATAGAGGAGGGGTAACAGAGGCAATGTAATCAGTCTGGTCTCTGGTCTACATACCATCAATACCTTTAAGTTCTTTCTTAATTGTTTTCTCCCACCCATGTTGGCCTGAGTCCCCTGGGCTCAAGTGATCTCCTGTCTCTTCAGCCTTGAAAATAACTGGACATGCCACCATTGCACCTGTCTACCCTCATGACTAGACTCTTGGTTCTCCTTAGGCCCACATCATTCCCCTACTAAATGTTATTTATTACCTAGAACTAGCTGGCTCCTGATGAAGTCCACTTCAAATCTATTCTGCATAGTACAAGCCAGTAAATGTGATCAATTACTTTCCTGCATGAAATTTCCAGGACCTCCCACAGTCTCTGAGGTAGGCTTAACATTAGCTAACAAACATTTGACCTAGTCTGTTCCCATAGATCTCTGCAGATTAATCTCTTGTTACTTCACTCTAGAACTGGAGTGTCTGATTGGGCAGCTGCTGGTCTAGCTACGTCTGACCACAAAGCACTTGAGATGTGGCTAGTCTAAACTAGTATGTAATATGAAATATACTTGGATTTCTAAAATTTAGTGCTACAAAATTGGAAGCAGTTTCAAGACCTTTTCATATCAATTATATGTTGAGATGACATTTTAAACGTATGGGCTAAATAAGATGTTGGTAAAATTTGACTCGCTTCTCCAAGCTGTGTCAATTTGCAGTGTGGACAGTGAGTCTCTCTAACTCTGATCCAGACACACTGAGGACTTGCTCTGTCTTCTGCAGTGCTCTACTTCTCTGTGCTTGCAGCTCCTCCTCTCCATCGCTCACTTGTCTTTCAGGATTCCATTGAAGTGTAGCTCTAGCTTCCTTACTCCCTTCCCTACACAGACCAGCTCTGGCTTAGGAGTCCTCCCATACATATCAGCTAGACTCCTCACCACAGCACATAGCTTGGACTTGGGATTCACTTGTCCACACTTTCTGCGAACCGGGATGTATCTTGTGCTCATCAGCTCCTTGGAAGCAGGGGCAGTGCCTGTTTCAATGTGGTAGCACCTCAGTATCCCATATACTGCTTAGCACAAGAAAGGTGTTTCCTGAACTCTCAAAATGGCTACTGCAAATGACTTTCCTGGATCAAAAGCCAGGGAATATGGCTGATGACATATGTACAATATGGATTATGAAAAAATATTCTTACTTCATCCTTGACTTGTCTACATCCTATTCAACAACACATCCAACTCTAATTTGTTTTGCTCCCAACAAAAGCTTGAAACTTCACTAATTAATGTGATGAAGGAAATAAGACAACAAAATGAACACAGGTTTTATCTCCTAAATATTTCAAACCTACTTTACTGCTAGGAGACATTCACAGTGAGAAAAATTGCCTATCCATTGGAAAACATTTTTATAGCATTTCCTAAGATCAAATCTTTGCAGGAATTTAAATGAGACCTAAAATCAAATCATTTTCTCTATAATCCTGCAAAGATGGCATTCACAGAGAAGTTTTGAGCCCATCAAAAACTCTGGCACACTTATATCGTAATTAACGTTTACCACATTACTAGCAGTTTGTTAAAAAAAAAAAAAAAATCGTGTGCCAAATATAAAAGCAGTAAGGACAGTAACAATTTACTTCCTTCAACTACATCAGCTAGAAATTTTAAATGACATCCTCAGCATTCATTCAATTTGACCACTCTGAGATTTCAAACAGAAATGTTTTCAGTCTTTTCATGGCACAACTGCTTTCATCCCTTTGCATTTTTATAAGATTACAGCGCGTTGAGGACAATATTGCACTTTGCTTGTTATTTAAGAGTCCCCAGTGTTTCACTATCGGGACACTCCTTGACACTGCTTGTGTTCACAACGCTGATGCAGCAGCTTCACCACCTGAAGGAGGGTGTAGGAGAGACATGAGACCGAACTGAAAGAGCTCCCAGGGATGAAATCTGGAAGGACTAAGCAATAAAATAAAATTTTGTTTTGTGTAGTAATTCAAGTTTAAAGTAAATATCCATGAGTCTGTACTGATATAAATAAATGATTGAGTACCCTGACAAATGGAAGGAAGATACCAACATTCCATGTCGAATTTAAAATGATATATGTGGACCTATAATGAAGAAGCTAGACCTAACTTCCTAGTCCATAGACATGAGCCATGATTGGTAACTTCCCTTCAAAGAGTAGAGGGGGAGGAGAAAGCAGCTATATAGTAGAGAAATCTGACAGATACTCTCAGCCTAGCTGTCAAAGTCAGCAGCAGTGATAAATCAGGTTGTAGATGTGCTTGTGATAGGATGTGGTGAAAATGGCAGTTTAGGGTTGAGGGTGTACCATGGAGGGGAGCACATGTGGGGAGCGTCTGTGATGCCATGGGTTTGGTCCCCAGCAACTTAGTATTAGCAAACACGCACGTGCATGCACACACACACACACACATACACACATGCACACATATGTACATACACATGTACATACACATGTACATACACACACATACATACACACACATGCACACACATACACATGCACACACACACACATACATATGCACACACACACATACACACACACACATACATATGTACACATACACTCAGGCACAGAAATTATCCTCCTGGTCAAAATTTATAACCTTGGTATAAGCATGAATAAAACATCAAGGCTATTATATACAAGAGAAGACATGATGATCAAAGACAATATGAATTTAGACGTGATTCTGAAGCATGAACTAAAGAAACAAATAGTGTGGACTCAAGTTGATAAAAGTATATCTATCTGATGACAGACATATGGATCTCTATGAGTTCAAGTCCACCTTGGTGTGCATAGTAAGTCCTGGGCCAGCCAGGGATACAGAGTGAGACCCTGTATCAAGGGGGGGAAAAGTATATCTGCATTAGCCAGGCACAGTGGTACATACCTCTAGTAACAAACTCCGGAGGCTGAGGCTGAAGGACTGCCTAAGCAAAGGAATTAAAGGCCTGCCTGGGAAACATAGCAAGAACTCCAGATCTCTAATCTCCAGATGCTAGCTAGCTAGCTAGATAATGATAAAAAATAAATCAACATTAGCTCATAATAGTAGCAAACATATACAAGTATAAGAAGTTAATAACGGGAAATTATGGCATGTAGGATGTTTCTATACTGTTTTTATAACATTCCATAGCTCTAAGATTGAAAAATCATTTTTAACTTCTTGCAAAATTTTATTGACTTTTTTACATTTTTGTCCTAAATTCTCAGCTAATGCCCTCCTTTTAGAAACACCTCCTTTAACATCTTCAAAAATAATTTTAGCTTTGAGAATGTACTTTTCCAATCCCTGTTTCTTAATTTTGACTGACTTGTCACTTCATATTCTGTGCCAGGGGAAAAGAAACCTCAGCAACTCCCACAACTTCAACTGTGTCCTTTACAGGAAACATTCCAAAATCTATACTCTGAGCCTAGTTAGTCTCTTTTGTAAAGGTCAGACTTTCTTTCCAAATACCAAGTGGACATCTCTACCCACAGACCTTCAAAGATATTCAATCCAAAGGAGAAGTCCACTGTTAAAATCCGAACCCTCTGGTGTACCCGACCATGATTAACGGGCAATCATTGTAGCTTCCCCAGTCATTTCACAGGCCCTAACATACATGTTCAGGGCTGTTTCCTTTAGCATCCTTATTCTCTGATCTCATTCCAATATTTTAATCTGGTTCTATCTGTTCCCTTTGCTTCACTCAATTTTCTTGAATAATAACCAATCCATTATTCAAACTATCCATGGCTGACTTGTGAAGTGAGGAATAAGTCCAGGTACAGCTGGGATCTAAGAGCAGGCTGTGGGAGAGCAGAGGGAGATGTCACTATTTTATATTCTTTATGAAAGAAACGAAACTCAGTGTAGAGCAAAACCCATGATTGCCTTTAGGGGCCAGACTACAGACATAGGCTAACCCAAATGGTATTCCTTTGCCAACATTGCTCTAAAGCAATCACAGTGTGATGACTGCCATGTAGCAATGGGAAATTTCTCCTTTGCTTTAATCCTGACAGGTGGTTGTTGTGTCACCAAACAATTCACTGGCTCCCCACCTCCTCCTTCCTCTGGTGTTAGTAGAGCCCTGACTTTATGGAGACAACAGAAATCATGTTATCACATGGGAAGCAGAAGCCAAACTCTAAATGATTTATCTTTAGTCTAAATTAAGTAGTTTGCAAACATTTGGTTTCAGGGCCCTTTTCCATTCTTTAATACTATTGAGGACTGCAAAGTGCAATTAGGCACATGAATTATGTCTATCGATATTTACAATGACATGATAATTTCATTTGTTAGAAGTAAATGTAAGTTGGGTATGTGGAGGCTCATTATTGTAATCCCAGATTTGAAATGCTAAGACAGGAGACTGCCATAAATGTGAGCCCAGCAGGTGAGCTCTAAATCAGGCCATCCTCGAACACAAAGGGAAATCATGTTTCAGAAAGGAAGAAAGACAGAAAGACAGAAAGACAGAAAGAAAGAAAGACAGAAAGAAAGAAAGACAGAAAGAAAGGAAAGAAAGAAAGAAAGAAAGAAAGAAAGAAAGAAAATAATTATATCATGTATTAATCTGTATAATACTTTATAGAAAAATAATTTTAGTTTTCAAAATAAGGAAAACTATTGATCTTAATTGAACTCATGGCTTCTCTTGTCTATTTGTATCCAATCTGTTGATTTGTCCTCAAGCTGTTGCTATGGTCTCTTTCCATTCCCATATGAATGTGTAACTTAAAGAGGAAGTAGAATTGCAGTAGGCTTTCCACATGATTTTGGATATTTTTCTTTAAAGGTACAGTAACATTCAAGAACCAATAGTTTCTTGAAGGTTGATTGCAACATAGAATCGGGGGAAAAAAAAAAATCAGTGAGCTTTTCACTCTGATATCCTTCTGATTTCTCTCCTTTTACTCAAGTATGATTTTGTAACCTGCATCAGTCATTGGAAAAATATTGGTTCACTGGGTCATGTGGATCTTTCTAATGTTGACATGTTTCATCGCAGCATCTAAAATATCACTCCCGTTAGTATCACCACCAACCTCATCAGCTCGGCAGAAAAATCTCTGAGTCCTGGAAAGCTGCCAAACTCTCAGGGGTGGGTACGTCTTCTCCAACATTCTAATTTTCCTCAGAAAGCTGGGATTTTATCATTTGCAGCAAATCCTGTCAGTTGTTTTCCTTGAAGTGACAGGCTTATTTTATTCATGTACTCGAAATGTCTGCAAAAGGCTCAAGTCTGAACTGCCACATTCTGCTTGTTAGTCTTTCAGAGGAAAAACAAGAGTTGTAAAAAAGTGAACGTTTCACCTCACAATTCAAAGGACTGCATAAGAGATGGTGAGATGAGACAACTCGAGTGTGTCAGTGAGCACTTAAAAAAAAATCAAACCGTGGAACTTTCTATGAGTTCCTGACAGTGAAGGAGATGATCATCAGCCCAATTCGGTGACACTCCTTTAATTGATGTTAAACTATAGGCAGAGGTACACACACACCATGGCCACTTCTGCATTTTCAGTGAGGTAGAAAAGACAAGAGTTTAGCTGATTTGGAGAAATGATTTTAACCTCAGTAGCTCCCTGAAAGGGTTTTAGGACTTCAGGTTCTGGGGACCACTGCTGAGCTAAGCTTATGAGGTGCCATTTCATTCACTAATGAATTCTGGAAGAAACACGTGTGATGTGCCTGTCCAATGAAGGTAACTCTGGGAAGGGTACTTCCTTTGAACCAGATACATGTAACAGAAATATCTGTTTTCTGAGTATGGATTTCTGGACTACATGAGAACACTAGAAATCACACAAAAGGACAAGCAACACCCCTAACTTGGGAAAGAAAATAGAGGAAAATATGTCAGGGCAAACCGATGTCAGTTTTGGACAACTAAATTAATTATTCAACCCTGGGATGACCTTACTTTGAGAATTTTTGCTGTGTGGGATAATTTTGCATGCTTAAGTGACTTTTAGACAAGTATTGTGTTCCCTAAAGTCAGAAGCATCTCTACTCAGATAGGTTCTTATACTTCCCACCAACCTACCATTATTCAAAAGGCCCCAAGAGCCTGATTGTCCATGAAGACATATTTCAAACTCTGAGAAATGACCAAGTGAAAGAAAATAAAATTATTACAAGCCATTTAACAAGGAACAGAAGCTGAAAGGAGGCACATCATGTGGAACAACTAGAAATCTGGCTTATATGGAGGCAAATCTAATAAAAAAAGAAAAAGTTAAATTTTAATACAAGAACATTGGGAACTCAAGGAGATAGTAATATAACATCAGGCATTCAAGGAATAAAACACATTATTAATCAGGATCAGAAAGTAACCAGGTTTGCAGAGGCAAAGCTATCCAAGTACCAAGATACCAAATCAACCTGGACTCAATATTACAGCACCTAATCTAATAAGCTCTTCAGCGGCTGAGTTAGCAAAGTGGACTGAGGAATACATGGACTACTGTGTGATTTTAAGGCCAGTCTGCACAACTTAATGGGACTTCACCTCAAAAATACAAAATGAAAAGAGGTCTGGAGATACAGTTCAGTGGGGGAGCTTGTCTAGCCTTCAGGAAGCTCGGCTTCGATTCCCATGACCACAAACTAAAGAAACAAATGAAAAGAGATTGTATAGTATACAAGTATTTTTTTGTATAAGTGTTAGCACAATTAGTTCTCTACCACCCCACCAAAGATAAAGAAGTAGTCACGATTAGGAGAAGTTGAGAAAAGGAAATCTGTGAACTGTCAAGTTACAGCAGAGAGATATTTATAAAACAAGCCTGTTGTTTTGATAGCTAAATATAAGCCTGGAACTTTCTAGTCTAACTCTTTTAATCTTTAACCATCATTTTAATTTCTATGGGATTCAGAAAATGGAATGTTTAAATAGAGAAATATAAGAGAGGAAAAAGAAAGAACTGGATTTATGGACCAAAAACATTATTTCTCAGTTGCCCTATCTACTTCCCTGTTGTATGTCAATGGAAAAGCAGAAATGATCCGTAACTGCCTGTGCCTCTCAAGATCTGAGTTCCTCCTTCTACAAAAAGAACCTAGTCTACTTTAGAGTAGTTTTGAGGGGAAAAAAACCAATTTGCAAACATATAAATGTTAACTCCTCTAATGTATAATAATTTCAAAAGCCAAAAGATGGTATGTTTTAAGCTCACACGTAAAGGAGAGTCACATTACTTACATACTTCAGCTCACATGAGCTGAGGAATGAGTAAACCTGACCACATCAAAGATAATTAGAGGTTTCAAAATAAAAAGTGCTGCTTCCATATGACCATAAGATGAAGAGAGCAAATCTCAAGTAGCTAAGGGTTCAGGCTCAGGAGGAAGAGATAAACCCAGGAACCTTAACTGCTATTAGCATAAGGTATTAGAATTGGACAGAAGCAGAGGGAGGCTTGGCACCATGCTTTGCCTCTGACCTTTCACTGCAAAGAATTCCTTGGAAAAGCTTTGGTAAGAACAAAAAGATGAACTCTGGAAGTAATTTTACTGCAAATGAAAATCATGATTGAATATATTCAACTGAATTGATATTGAATAATATCAAAACCAACACAAGAGACACAGTCACAGTAGCACGGAGCAGCCTTGGGAACTATGCTCTATAAAAAACAGTAAGTGGTCATATACACAGCAGTAACTGAGCATTTATTGAAGCTCTTCCTGTGTCATGAAGACATCCTAGTTATTTTGTTCTTTATAATTTATCAATAATGATAAATATCTGCATTATAATGAGTCAGACTGATCTAATAGTGAAGTCAATACTTCCCCCATCTGTTACAAAGAAATATAGATCTTATAATCACATTTTATAATCTGGTAAATAATCTTCTACTTAGTTATTTACTTGTTTTGGTTTTTCAAGACAGGGTTTCTCTGTGTAGCTCTGGCTGTCCTGGAACTTGCTCTGTAGACCAAGATGGCCTCAAGTCAAAGATCTGCCAACCTCTGCCTCCAGATGGCTAGGATTGAAAATGTGTGCCACTACCATCTGGCTCTGGGAAAGATTCTTAACCTCAAAGTTGGACTGCTTTCTAGGATAGTTTCTATAAATAATTTCAAATCAAAATTTAGCAAGAGTTAGTATATTTCCATTTTATAACATGCTTTGTGAAACATTTGAAGGTCCTGAGGACTGAGCCCGTGGTCACATGTGTCAGGAAAGCACTCTGTCACGGAGTTGACATCCCCAGCATTATCAGTAACTTTAAGCAAATTGTAATAGAGTGAATTAGGGTAAAGTTTTACCTATCATTTGATGTACCAAAACATGGTTTCAGGGACAGATGTGTAGCTCAGGGTAAGAACGCTTGTCTGGAGTGCATACGTTTTGTGACCTGCTCCCCATAACACATAGAAAGACACATACGGTCACAGAAACACACATACACACTCAAAGAGAGAGAGGGGGGGAGAGAGAGATGCACACCGACACACACACATGTTGTGGGAGATTTTAGTTATGGATAATGTTCCAGTAAGCTGTCCTTGAATCAAGTAAAGGACTCACATCCTACCAGTAAACAAAGGAGTGGCTATCCCGCTCTCCACAAGAATAGGACATTCCTTAGCATTAAGGCGGACGAAGGTTAGGCTCCATTGATTTGTATATTGGAAGGCTGGGTGGAGACAGAGAGGATTTGGAATAAAAAAGAACTAGGGCAAGGGCAGAAGAGGGAGGAGACAGAGAGACAGCAGAGAACAAGGAAGAAGCTAGCAAGCAGGAGGAGAACCAAGAGGAAAGCATGGGGTAAGGAAGCCTTGGAGTGAGCTCCCTGCTTAGCTGCCCGTGTATAGAATTCCCTGAGATTTGACATGGTTTGTGATTAATAGAGAGCATTGGAAATTTCAATGCTGGACTCTCCATTAAGCGTCATAACTTTAATTTAACACACACAGACACACATAAACACATAGACACAAACAGATACACACAGAGACACACACACAGGCACAGATACACACAGACACAAACACACACACTTCTTTAGACTTTCAAGCGGTGTTCTGTTTTGAGGACAGTGTAAGAAAAAAAGGCATGCATAATATACATCTTGGAGCTGTATACAGTATACAGCTTAGAACTAAGTTTTGTTGAAAGTTTGCTAACTAAAGATTCACTTTGACATTTGAAAGATAGCCATTGAATGAAATGACTACTTCCATTCTTCTATCAATAATGTGGAAAATTTTCTTCTCCAAATTATTCATTTCAGTCAGGTACTACAAAACAATTAATTTTTAAGTATTGATAGTCTTGTTAGCCCACAAAAAGGAATTAGTGTGAATCCTTGTGTAAGTGGAGAGCCCTAACCCATGACACACCCTGGCCAACATTAGATGCTATGCTCAGCTGTGGTTATATACAAATACAGATACTGAATTTGTAGTTACTACTAGTGCTGTTACATCCAACAGAAATAAGGCGATGTAGAAGTAGTGGCAAGAGAAACCTGATGAAATTTATCTCAGATGTTGACAAGAAAGACCTGGCTCTAGGCTTTATAAGAGTGGGTAGGGATTATATACATGGAAGAATCTTTTACCAAGAAAGAGAAAAGTGAAGAAAAAGAAATGGAAGCAAAAATAAAGGATGGGCACTTAATAGTTTGCAATATATAAGCAACACCTCAGTAAGGCAGTCAAGTAGATCTCTGTACTAGAACCAGTGTTTTCACATTTCAGTATCTAAACACTTGAGTTGCTTTTAAGACAGGGGAGTCTTGCTTTTTGACTCAGACTGTCAGGGAATGGCAGGGCAGTCATGACAGCTGGGGTAGCTCTGTCTGGGGACAGAAGTATGAGGTGATGATCAGGAAATACTCTGGAACCCATCTCTGCCACTCACGCCTTCCATCCCAAAGGCTCCACAAACCCTCAAAACAGTTGAACACCTGAAGACCTAGCATTCAAACACATGCGGCTATGAGGGATACTTTATCAAACCATAACAGTGACAGAATATACAGGCCAAGTACAAGTACCAATGACACCATTGAGCCAGGAAAACAAACAACAACAACAACAAAACCCGAGCCTGTTAAGTGCACTTGCAAACAAAGACTGGATAAAGATGGAATGAAGAGAGGGCCCAGGACTTCCGACTAGAAAACTTTGGAATTAGCTCTACGTTCGTTAGGCTAACTTCTTACATGATCTGAGACCTCTGTTGTTTTACTTTTCTTGAAAGAGCTTCACTGATGCTCCACCTGAATCGGAGGCACCTGTAACAAATGCCCTCATCCTTCAAAGAGCTTATCGGAAGTTGCGGATGACTAGCTTTGAGTACTCTGCCTTCGTCTCTCCACTAGAAAGTGTGTTTATGAGGTAGAGGCTCTTTGTTTGAGTCTGCATTCTTCATGCTTCGCACAGTGCCAGCCGCACAATACTATCACACAAATACCTCACAATGAATGGAAGTGGATGTGGACACTGGCCAATGCAAGAAGAACCCACTATGGTGATAACAGAAACTTAACAGTGATGAACCTGTGCAAACCGTTTAAAATACGAGGTAGGTATTTATCTTTACTTCTCCTACAGGGAGAATGAATTAAGTAGCAAAGGATTAGAAGTAGGGGGTAGCCCCATGGTAGAGCACACACTTAGCATGCACTAGCTCTTGGGTCCAATTCCTGGAACTAAATCTATCACAAAAGAGTAAATAGTGAAGGCTCCAAGGGTTTTGGTCAATCTCTCCTTCCACGGAGGACCTGTAATGTAAGAATATATATGGAGAATTTTACATGTTTAAAGTACAGACAATTTATCAACACTCCAGTGTTCTCCCATAAGCACCCAGGATGGAGGCAACATCTGTACTTCCTGATTCTCTTATGTATGATGAATAGTCCATAAATGTTTACTGTTTCAACATATGCTTTAATTATAGCTTTTAAGCATCCTTTTGCATGCCTTAATTACAGTTTTGGCAAATGAGTTAGAAATGATACTGATTTTGCTGGCGTTCTGTTGGTCTTACTCAAATTGCCCATTTCCCTAAGTGCTTTTTATACCAAAGGTCCATTTCCAAAATGTGTTTCAATCTCTCTTTGCATAACCCCTCCACAGAGGCCTTAATATGTTGTTCACACATCAAAAACCAGCAGAAGAATGAGGTCTGCCCTGTTCAACTGTGAAAGCCTTCTATCCCCATCTTCACAATAGTTACTCCTTTCCAGTGAATTTTTACTGCCCCTCTGCACTTAGAGATTCTCAGGACAGCATCTGACCACTCGATAAACTATACACATCTTTCTTCCCTTGGGTTTACCTGTCTTGTTTCCAGAGCCTTATTCATTTCATTTCCTATCCTACAAGGCAATGTGTAGCCGTGGGTTAATGGAACCCACACAGCATGTTGGAACTGGTAGGGCTTAGAAGAATTTCTTCCTTGTTTTCAGCTACTCTGTGGGCATGTTGATTTGAGTAATATAATTGCCCTTATGGTGTGCTGCTGCTAAAGACGAGAAGTTGAGGCTGCCCAAATTGCATCGCCAGAGCTCTGCTACTCAGAATGGTGTACGCATAACATTTACCTAAATGAATACCTACATGCTTACTCCACTTTAAGGTGGAAGAGTGGACGATTATTGAAACTATAGTTTTTCTGCCTTATAGCTAGACTGGAAATGGGTGGAGGGTGATTCTTTCCAATTCAGATTTCTAAACCTACTATTTCAAAATGCTTTAAGAGATGGCCCAAGACCAAACTCACCAAAGTCATCACTGCAATTTGGAATCTACACAGATCACTGGTTAAAAAGAAGTACAAAAAAACACCAAAACTAGATCTTCCTGATCTAGGTGACCCCTTAGAAAAGAACAAACCCTTCATTTGATATGGAAAGGTGATATTTTAGAACACAATTTTAAGGCAAATCTTTGAGCTGTGGAGAATTTACTGATGCATCATCATGAATATATTTCCCCCCAGAAAACATAGATTAATGCGTTGAGATAAAAACAGCCAGGGGACGTGGGAAGACAGTTATGTGCAGAGAGAGAAACTGCATCTCCAGGCTACAACTATTTATCAGTTTTCCTGCCAATAAAACTTGCCAGCCTGTTTGTGGGCCTGGGGTACAGATGAGCAACTTTATACAGAAAAATCATGTCTTTGGGGGAAAATTTGCTCAGGGAAATTATTACCCATCAGCAATATTTTACCTGGTGTCCCCTGCACTCTAATCAGTACCATGCTCTGAAATTCTCCAGTGGGATCCAGCTACATCTCTGCTCTGCAGGGAGAGTCACTAAAAAGCTTTCCTAAAATCAAGAGATATGATTTAGTTTTTTTAAAAGAGGCTTTAAAAATTTTAATTTCCAAATAGTTTTAAAGTTTTGAGGGTTTTAAAAAAAATTATAAAGATTAGTAATACTTAGCTTGCAACCAAGAAAAAAGTACTTCTATTAAGTTTAATTTTAAATTGTGTTCATTAGTCTTTTTTCCTTTTCTTTTTTTCTTCCTTTCTTCCTTTCTTTCTCTTTCTTCCTTCCTTCCTTCCTTCCTTCCTTCCTTCCTTCCTTCCTTCCTTCCTTCCTTTCTTTCTTTCTTTCTTTCTTTCTTTCTTTCTTTCTTTCTTTCTTTCTTTCTTTCTATTTATTTTTTTGATACAAGGTCTCTCTCTATACCATGACTGTGCTGGAACTCTCTATGTAGGCCACGCTGATGTCAAATTCAGAAATCCACCTACCTCTGCCTCCTGAGTTGGGGATTAAAGGTGAGCACCACCATGGCGCTGTTGTTTCTTACCTGTTTATCACATAGGAACAAAGGCATCTAGAGAGAAGAGGTAAAGTGGGAGGTACACCATGCATCTACACCACCACCAAGACATGATTGGATTCATTGTAATGCAGCCCTGAATCTCAGTGAGATCCTTTTATCCTGGGAACAGGTTTCTGGTTATAAAAGTGATGTGTCCACAATGGAAAGAAAGAAAATACAGAGCAGAAGAAAAAATTAAACACTTTTAATTTCAAGTTTAGGAAGGCTAAGGAGCGACTAACTCAGAAAGATTTCTAAGGAGATTGTAATTCCCCATATGTTTGTTCAAGTAAAGTCAGTATCAAGATAGAAAGTGCAAATTACATGCTTACTTAAACTGATAGATTTTCCATAGATCTTTTTGTAAAAAATAGAGTCAGTGTGAGGGGGAGTGAGTGTTCGCATTAGCAAAATGTTCGGTGGGTGAAGGCGCTTGCCACCAAACATGATGATCTGAATTCAAGCTCCCTAAACTTACTGGTAGAAGGAGAAAATGAAGTCCTGCAAGTTGTCCTATCACTATGACACGTACACAGGCATGCATCTCTCTCTCTCTCTCTCTCACACACACACACACATACACACACGTACACAGAGAGAGAGAGACAGAGACAGACATATATTGTGTGTGTGCGTGCACTGAAGATCAAACTCAGGGCCTCGTGCATGTTAGACAAGTTTTGTATGACTGGAATGTATCTCCACACCGCTACATTTTTTTCCCTTATAAAAATTCAAGTTCATCGCCACTGTGCTTCCTTCCTCTTTGCTATCAGTGCTCTGCTGGTGTTGATTTAAAAATCCAAAATGGGCAAAGACTTTATCTTATACATATATTTTCTGGCTTGTTTCCCAGGCAAAGGATTGTACAAAATTGGTCCTTCCTAAATGGATTTGGGATGGGGATGGAGAATGGTGAAGATGTACTCCTTATACAGCTGGCTAACTAAATAAGTTGTTAACAGAGCTTTAAATTTCCAATGCTCTACTGAATAAAACTGGTTATTCTCAAGTGTTAGTTCCAGTTCAAATTAAAGAAGTGCCCACTTTCTCCTCCTCCCGAATAGACAGCTAGCACACCTTATACATGTTAAACATGCAGAGAACAGACCTTTCTATATCTGAAGGTGCCATATATTGAGTCATGAAATTTTTGATTGGTGAATAATTTCTGTGTGGTTTTTGTATTTTTTCCCCCCCTGATTATTGACTTTTTGAAAATAAGAACAACTTTGGAAACTTTGATCCATTTTTTCTAAGTGTTTATCCTTAAGGGGTGTGTGTGTGTGTGTGTGTGTGTGTGCACGCACACATATTGGGACAGGGGCAAGGGCAGGGCATTCTTCATTTGTCTTGGTTTTGATTTTTTGTTGTTGTTGTTTGTTTGTTTTTTGTTTTTTCAAGACAAGCTTTCTCTGTGTAGCCCTGGCTGTCTTGGAACTTGCTCTGTAGACCAGGTTAGGCTCAAATTCAGAGATCTGCCTGCCTCTGCCCCCTGAGGGCTGGGGTTAAAGGCATGTGCTACCACTGTCGGCTCTTTCTTTCTTAAAGAATGACCAGAACATCTTTATTCAGAAGGAATACTTTTGCATGGTAGGTGCAGTGCTTTGGAGTGCTTTAATTTGCAAGCATTAAAAAGAAGCAGCTGATTGAGGAAAAAAGAATAATATAAGTAAACACATGTGAAACATTATAGATGCTTTGTTTCATTTAAAATCTAAGGAGCTGGCGGAGAAGGTGGGAATCTCAGTGGTAGAGTGTGTGGTTCGGATGTGGGAGGCACTGGGTCTGATGCTTGGAACTGAAAACAAATTGACAACAACTAATTTTATAAAGTGAAAAGGGTTTTATTTTCTTGGGCAAGTTTTTCCTTGAGAGCTAAAGCATGTAGTCAATGCATTGGCTCAAACCTTAGTGATAACACCAAAGTAAAAAGAACTCTTCATAAAACTGTAAATGGAGAATACCTGTTACTTGTTCCATAGTATTTGGTTTACTGCAGTCTGTTTCATTTAGAAAACATACATAAAGGACACTTTTAGAGAAGGATATCTCACTACCAACCTGCATGTAAGTTATACAACACTGACAAGAGAAGGGGTAATGAATGCGGTTCTTTATTTTTATAAACACTAAGCATAGGGCAGCTCTACATGAACTGTAAATGCAAGCATTACTACTTAAGTAATATTAATTTTAAGTATTAGCAATATTGAGAGGAATCTTATTGACAGAAAAACCTACTCAAAATCATTGGCGTCATGAGGCATACGTGCCCTGTGGTAAGCAGGCAGAGCAGCCCTGAACACAATGACCTTTCTCATCAGTTGATCTTTATTTCTGCTTTAAGGGATATGACTCACTACATACGAACTTTCGCCCTTGCTCTTCTTATACTTCTTTCAGTCATGGTTGGGGGAACTTGGCCCAGGTCATGCCCACATAGTGTCACTTGGACAGGGTGTCTAATTGGCGCCCTCTTTGCCCACTCCTCAGGCCCAGGCTCCAATGATGACCTAACTTTCCAGGTTTTATTTGCAAGTCAGTTTGTTATATGTACCCCAAATTATTTTTCAAATTCTTGAGTTCCCACTAAATGTTGTGCCCTTAAGAAGTTCTCTTTTCTTATGCCTGGATATGAAGTTAACTAGTTACAGATTAAGGAACATCATCTAACTATTAACCTTTCACCTCACACTAAAGATATTCACCTAACCCAAACATTCTTAAAAATTTAAAATGCTTCATGTTAAAAGGTTAAATTCTAAATCACATATTTTGTTACAAATTAGTTATCAGTAAAAGGCAATGTGATAGAGAAATACAACATAGCACAGTAAAGAAATCCTGGCTGAGAACCAGGTATATTTGGTTTTGAATCCAGCATTTCTATTTATGAAGCAGAGGAAGTTATTTCACTGCTTCAACCTCCATCTTTTTATTTGCAAAATGTTCCTTGCTTTCCGTCAGGGGAAAATGTCTCTAAGGCTCTGATCACAGTTCTGTGCTCTAAGTGAACCATGGGATTTGTTATCAGAACAGATGATCACGAAAACAAAAGCAGAGGTTAAGATTTCAGCTCAGAGGTAGAGCTCAAGGCTCATGCTTAATACCCAGCACTGGGAAAAGAAAACAAAGTGCTTTACCAGGCTTGGTGGTACATACTTCTGATTCCAGTATTATGGCATACTGATGCAGGAGGTCTGCCACGAGTTAAAGGCCAACCTGGGCTACATAACCAGACCCTGTCTCAAAAGACATCATCATCATCAGGATCAGCAGCAGCAGCATCACCATCATCAAATCATCACATTAGGATTCTTTCAGAATGCTCTAGATTCCTCCTCCTTTCCTAACCTCTTTTCAAAGTCATCAATGCCTATTCATATATCATTCCCAAAATCCACCCTTTAATGCTTATCTTTCCAAGCTAAACTTTGTTCCAATGTTTTAGTCATTTCATACTTAACTGCTACAGATTTATTCTGACAGTCTTGTGCATCGACAAGTTGAAAATTTTACCAATCAAATGGTCTTTTGCAAGCATGCTGGCTCTGCATCTTTTTTCCTTACTCTTGCCTTCTGCTACTGCCAGCTTGATCAGGAGAACTGAAGCAACTCATATCAGGATGCTTTGTAGAACCTGGAGGTGTGGGCTATTGCTGAATACCATACCCAAGGCCTCAAAGACACTAGGCAAGTGCTTTCCCACTGATCTACTTTTCTGGTCCCAGCAAAGTATTTTGAGATAATAATAACAAGAAGAAAATTACTTCCTACCCTATAGGTAGCTTTCCAATGGGCATAAACGTCTACAACGTTATAAACTGCTCAAGCTTAGTCCTATGCTGAATTCAGTACCAAGGAAACTCCATCAAATATCACCTTCAAGAAAACCAAAAGCCAAAAAACAAACCTCACAGTATATATGGTGAGCAATTTCTAATTCTAAATATACCCTTAAGAAAATAGTGGTAGTAGTGGTCTCTTTTCTGAGTTGTTTTATATTATTAAAAACTTATGAATACATGGTGTAATTGCACACATATAAATACACTACTTAAATGATGTATATTCTAACATTGTCTGTCTGAGCAAATAAAATAAATCACTGTCTATGTCACAAATCTCCGTTAACCACTTCCTTTGATTATTATTCTGTCTTATCCATGGTAGTAGAGATTCAGAATGAAATGCTAGTCTGTGAGTAATTTCATCCTCAATGACTTTGATATAAATTAAAGGTACAAATAATCCACATATTATTTTTATATTATTGAAAACTGAGTTTCAGAGCAAGGATTTTCTAGTCTGCTATACTAATCTCTTAGATACCAGAGCTAGGGAAACAAGAGAAATTAGATAAGGGGTCCAGGAAGTGAAGAGTGTGGCAGGAAACAGGCTTTAAATAAGATGAGTGTACATACATATACCTGGATTCATTACTCTGTTGAATAGATGGGGGAAAGTCCACCTATAGCATGAGAAAGGCCCTGCATTCTTAATCCTCAAGAACACACACACACACACACACACACACACACACACACACACACACCCCATTACTAAATAAAGGACTGGTTCTTGAAAGGACCCTCATGTGATCTTCTAGAATGGTTAGTTCATATTTTATGGCAGCTACTTACCCAAGATTTGTGATGGGAAAATTCTGGAAAGATGAGAAACCTCAGTGTGTAAATACAGAGTGCTTGCTGACCCCAGGGTTTTCTACATAGCTATCTAAGCTTTACAGAATCACAGATAAAAGATGTCACACCCAATAAACAACTTAAGCCACTAAATTCAGCTCTGGTATTTACCCTCCATCCCAGGAAGTTTTATCCTACATATAATGCATCTTAGTTTACAACTTAATCCCTTTTTCTTTCTCTGAACTCTGGAGACATAAATTTTGAGTGAAGACAGCATTTGTACTTTTCTTCAAGTTAACTCAAGCTTGCATTCATATCTCAGCTCTTTTTTCCTAGTCCTTTAATTATCTTTGTTACACTTTGAATACTCTCCAGGATTTTAATGTCTGAAGCTCTGGAGCTTAATCCTGAATATAATGTGCTGGCACTGGCAGGTAGAGGCTTTGCTAAATCATATGGTCACAGTCCTTTAGGCTTCCTTTTCCAGTTTATGTTGTTAGGCCTCTCTTTCTCTCTCCCCCCCTTTCCCCTGTCCCTCCCACTCTCCCTTCTTTCCCCCATTTGCAATTTCATCCCTTCTAATCATTCATAAGGCATTGAACTTTAATACTTGGAATTCATAAATTTAATCAACTGAATTTCCTCTTTATTTCCAATACTGAACCAATGCTAGGCAAATGGAAGCAGTCCAAATGTGTCCAAATACAATATCGACATCTGAAATCCAAAACCAAACTCTATTATTGCTATGTCTCCATCCTCAAATGTGTTCATCTTCTTGTGTTTTCTGTCCGGACCACACACAGCACTACATACCCAAGGTAAAGGTGTTAATCTCTTTTATATTTTATCATCTCTCTTAGCATTTATAACTAAATGGTTTCCAAGTTCTAATGGGTTTAATTCAAATGTATCTTGTTTAGCTTCCTTGGATTGGAATATTCCACAGCAGCTTTTAGTTTTTTTTTGTTTTTAATTCAATTCATTATGATCCTCTCCTTTCTCTACACACACACTTTATCACGCCCTTTTTTACATCTAAGATAAAAACTTCATCATCTCCATTGCTTAATGTGTGTTTTAGACCCTGACACACCTCCTTTCAACCATGTGTCCTACCGCTTCTTCCCAACCAAACCTCTCATCACGGGTTATCAACGTGGCACTGTTGATTATTGAAAGTGGCTGCCTGACACGATAAGCTGCTTGGTCCATGAAAGACTGCCTGTGTCTACCAGGAAAGGGAGGTGAGGAAGGCACCTGTGCGACGTTGATTCTGCTGCCATCTTGCCACACTGATTTAATATGTACATGTCCTTGACTCTACATTTACTTTGATAGTTCAAGGCTTTATTTTCTAAGAACTGATCTGTTTTCGAGTTTTTTCCTTCTTCATGGGTGGTTAACTTCGAAATATTCAAACATTGATATTTGGGTAGGAGATGGACGACCCCCATGCCACAAAGCAGACCTCAGCTCTGTGTCATATATCAAATATGTATGACAGATCAGAGGTTCAAAGCAAAGTGGTAGAATTTTAAGTATCATAGACTGTAACATGGAAGAACTCATAATTTTACAACAGAGAAGGACTATGTCGCACTGATTCAAAATCCTGAAATTATAAAAGATAAGCTTATGTATCGTGAAGGACTATTTTTGTTTGGATTTTTTTCTTTTCCTTCCTTCCTTCCTTCCTTTCTCCCTTCTTTCCTGTCTTCCTTCCTTCCTGTCTTCCTTCCTTTCTCTTCTTTCTAACTCTGGGGCACTCAGGAATGAACACACTATTCTGTATATGTTAGGCAAGTGCTCTAGTGCTGAGCTACATCCTTAGCCCTTTAAGTGATATTAACAGGACATCTTTGTAAAACAAAGATGAATGGGCAAGCAAACAAATTAACAAAAACTCTCCACATTGTACAAGCAAATGTAGAAACTTGGGAAGAATTATTTGGGAGAATTATTAGCAACTTACATAAAAAAACTGTGACAACTCTAAAATATGAAGAGCTTTCAGAACCAACAGCACACTATTCAAAGTGAATATTGCCAGTGTTCTCCATTGGTTCTGTTTCCTTATTTAATGCTTTAAAAATTAACTCTATTTCAATCAGCTAGAGAGACAAATTAGCTCCTACTTAAAAAAAAAAATTGGGCAAAGACTATGAAAACAGAGAGTTCTCATTAAAAATAAAATTGTTTCTTAAACATAATGAAAATTGTTCAATTTCACTCATAATAGAAGGGATCCAATTAAAATATTTAAAGTTACCTTTTTAACTTGTTGGATCAAAGGAACATCCAAAATACTCTGCAGAAGAAGTTGAGGGTGGGGAGACTCATGTTTCTGATGATATATAAAATTATGCAATACTTAGAGAAAGCAATTTAGCAATAATCACTCAAAATTACAGTACATATACTTAGGACTCAGCTATTCCCCTCCTGGGAAATTATCTTACTGATACATTTTCAAATGTGGAAAATGTTCAAAGTGCAGAGGTATTCACTGTTTGTAAAAGCAGAATATTGGAGTCATCTTAACTGATGTACAATATATAATATTATATATGATAATATATAATAAAACATGGAGCAGCTTTAAGACACATTCCCTCCATTAAAAAAATAAGAACACTTCCTAATTAAATGAAAAGAGCTATAGAATGACTAGTTAGGCAAGGGAACATGACTGATGGGTAAGAATCAGGGCTAGTGATACAGAACTGCAATCCCAACCACTCAGAAGGCTTTGGCAAAAGGATACAAGTTCAAGACCACCCAAGCCTACGTAGTGAGTTCCATGTCAGCCTGGGCAAGGTAATGAGCCCTTACTTTAAGATAAAATGACAAGAAAAGGGAAGGCTGCAGATACAATTCAAAAGTAGATCATTTGTCTAGACTATACAAGGCCCTGGTTAAATCTCTAGTACTGGCTACACACACACACACACACACACACACACACACACACACATGCACGCACACACATGCATGCACAGGCACACACACACACACACACCCACACATGCAAACACACGCACGCACAGGCACACACAGAAACACACACAGACACACACACACACATACATGCATACACACAGAAACACACACACATACATGCATGCACACAAAGACACACGCAGATACATGCATGCATGCACACAAAGACACACACAGACACTGCATGCATGCACACAAAGACACACACAGACACTGCATGCATATACAAACACACACAAATGAGTTAAGTGAAATATAAACTTGGCATGCATTAATGGGAGCATGCTTAAAGATATTCTGCAAGTATACAAAACTGCTAAGAATTGCCACCTATCTGGAGGCCTGGATAGAGAGGATATTGGTATAAGAAAGATTTTTCAATTAAAAGTTAATTTCTAATTTCTAATCTTTCTTTTCTTTCTTTAATACTAGTGGCTGATGCAGTACCTTGAATCAGCCTGACCCAGGTTCTTGAACTCTACCACTGAGTAACTCCCCCAAACCCTTTAATTTTAAAAAATGTCATGCAAGTATAACACTATTGAAAAACTTAGAATTAATTTATTTTTATGTTCCCAGGATTTATAACACACTGAATATAATATTCAAAATTTAGGGTCATTCATATTTTTGAATCATAGTGAGACAGCTATTCTATTGAGAATTCCAAATGCCAAGATCATACATATATCCAGAGTCTGTAGCCTCCTAGAGATTGAAACTTCCTGCTTCAGTCGTTGTATAATGAAATAACTTACCGTATGTTGATTAGCTTGGGGGCATCTCATTTTTCTGTCATTAGTATTTGCTAAGTTTCTTCTATTTTATAGGTACTCTGAAACATCTCTCATCCTGAATTCTCTTGAATAAGCTTGGTCAGTCACAAGAAACAATGCCACTTTAAAACAATGTTGCTTCCCAACATGGGAGTGGTGGGTGGGGTGGGGTGGGGTGGGGTGGGGTGTATAGACCTTCATTCTCATTCCCAGCTCCACCCAGTGACCTCTTCCATCTCTACTATTCCCTTAAGAAGACTCTTCTGGTCTAGAAAAGTTAAGATTCCTTCCTGTCTCACTGAAATCTTAGAACTGTCTCGCAGATCCTCTTGGATGGTTTGCCTCCTCTTTAGGAAGTTGCTAAAGGCCGGGAGAGAAGGCATCTAGTTTTACAAATCTCACCAGCAGCTGACCTGATGGACACAGGGAGTCTATGTGCATGTTTTCATGGAATCTCTGTTAAATAAACCAATGCATACTCAGAGCATGGTGGGGGCACTGAGTTGAAGCCACAGGAGAAGATAAAAGAGGTGAGACAGTATCCTCCACCTTGGGGCAGTTTATCAACCAGTGAGATAAATACACATAATTACAATGTGGTCTCTAACTAAGGAATTTCAAATTAAATTGTATAAGAGTCACACCAAGGTGACTGCTAAAAGACAACCCCCCACCCCACCCCTAAGCTTGAGTAGGAGGCTGATCTCTGACTTGCCATGTAGCTGAGGATGATCTTGGACTTCTGATTCTCCAGCTTCCACCTTCTGAGGACTATAATTTCAAGCATGTACCACCATGCCTGTTTTCTTCAGTGCCAGGAATTGAACCCAGGGCTTCTGCATGCTAGGCAAGCACTCTACCAGCTAGGCTACATCCTCAGTCCTAGGAGAATTTTTATAATATATTATACATTTGAAAAACACAGTAATGTTTGAAAACTGGTTTTGAAAGACAGCTGTGATTCTCTCAAGGAGAATGAAGGCTATTAGTTCACAGTATCACAAGCCTATAGGGGCCAGACAAGGGTTACGTGGAAATGAATGGACTGAATAGGGGAAAGGGGAATAGAGGTCCCGAGGTCCGATCTGGAAGATTTTATCCTGCCTGGGACAGAACATTACCCAGTGCATCTGTCCAGTGTTTCCTCAGGGAACACAGCCCTGAGATTGCAATGCTCTAATTGTTCCCGTAACAGTAGAGTTGCAACCACGTGAAAACCATCAAAATGTGACCACAGCTTGAGGGGAAATGGTGAACTAGTAGAATGTGTTCAGCTTAGGTTGTCTTCAGGCAGGAGACAATGTGGAATTTTCTAGTATTTACTTAAGAATTTCTTTGAGCAGCTAAAGCAGACTTAGCAACAAATACTCCATGACAGAGCTCAGCAAGGGGCACTGTTCTCATTTCAGTGGGGAAGGGTGGGGAAGGGTGGGGACGGCAACAGGACTTCATTTTCCTTAAAGCAAAATTCAAAGACTGTGTTGGAAATGAGGCTGAAACAGTCTGGAAGGCTCAGAATGCTAAAGTAAAGCTCATCTGCTTAAATTTGACAATGAAAAGTCACTGGATATTTTAAAGAACAAACTGGAACTGCAATACAAACAAACAAACAAACAAACAAAAAACTTTCACCCTCGTGATCCAGTTGGCGGTATGCTTGGTGTAAAGGAAATGGTTGAAGACTCATGAACCAAATACTTATCAAGACCCTACTGTGTATCAGATGCTACCCCAAGTCCTCTTCTGAGTCAGGGACTTTATCTGTATTTCTAGCCAGCCAGCCTCCTGGAAATCAGTGCCATTACTCATAGAGTGCATGATCTCAGGAGATAAAAGTGTGGGTGACTCAAGAGCAGTCCCTTCCAGGGAGAGAGACTGTGGACAGATAAGCTCTGTCTTGAGTATTAAGGACCACTGAAACCCAGCACAGGATAAAGGGAGAGACAAAACACATAAAAATACAACACTGGTCTCTCTCTCTCTCTATGTATCATATCATTAAAAGAGTTTAGCAGCAGCCACAAAATAGAAAATGACACTAGGACACAGCTCTCAAGGAATAACAAACACCAACAAGCACTTTCACTTCTACCTAGAATCCCTTTAAGACCCGTGCATGTGTGTGCACACGCACGCGTGCACGCACACACATATGCCTGTGGTGCTGAGGTACTTACTGTTCAGAAGACAGTACCCCTCCTGCCATATCCCCAGTCCTGTTGTGTTTATTAAGTTCAACTGTTATACTGGGTAATGTTTGTATACATCTCTGCTGAAATATATTCAACCAGTACTGTAGATAAACATAACTGACTAATTAGAAACAAAGCATCATTCAAAAGCTTTCTATCTATTAAATTTCCACTTCGCTAAAATGCACATACCGATTTATGAAGTACATCGAGTATTTTTGTACACAATCCATAACAGCACAAATAAAATAACCTCAGAAAATGGGTTTCTGTCCAAAGTTGTTTGGTAGTTTTTAAAAAGAAATTGTAAGTACTGCTAAGATGTTAAACACTTAAGAATATAGCCACAGGGACTAGCCTTATCTGTCCTTCATGGTTTTATAAAGTATGCATTTACCTTGTTTTACTACAAAGCTTACATCTGTTTTTCAGATGTGCTCAAGCATAAGGAACAAAAGAAAAAGAGAAACGATGAATGTATTAGAAAGGCAAGACACACGTACATTGACAAAGACAGAAAGCAACAATCCTCTTGGAGCTAAAAAGAAAAGGGGGGAGGGGGTGTAAATCATTGAGGAAGAAGAAAGGCACACCTGGCTAAGAAACATTTTCCCAGCTGTGAGCTCAGGAGGTGTAGGGTTGGGGAGGAGGACAGAGGGTACCGGGGAGAGAGCATGGCTTGTGGACCTTACCATCAGAACCTTGATTCATAAAACAAATCAATCCACTTACAGGACCTGCTTAACTTCACCTGTTGGGAGGTAAGTTCAGTCTCTTTCCCCTTCTTGGAATGAATGGGGAAGGCTAGCTTCGGAGCGCTGCCTCCCACCAAAGGAATGTGTGCTATCTGGAGTTGTTTGGAAACCCACAGTCTTTAAAGGAGCTGTATCAACAGGTTTTTCCTTCAGCAGAACACTGAGCCAATTGTAAATGTTGAATGAAAATCCTGAACCAGTTAAGTACTACCTTAGGAATTCAAAACCTGCTCCAGGTAGGGTTTGCGTTTCTTTGTTTTTAAATAGAACCTCGGCTTATATTTTTATCTCTACTGTCTATTTGAACTCATGAGCATAGAGCACACAGAGGCTCTTTCCTGGCAACACAAAGAAAGCACATTTTGAGGAAAGTGTGAACACTAGCTTAGAAGTTTGGCTTGGGCAGAACACACTTCTCCCACCTGAGCAGCTGATGTGTCAAGAAAACAGCAGAGTAAAGCCAGGCACTCTGAGGAGCGGGACCAGCCTCCCGCCTTTATGTCTATCTTGTCTACTTGCAGCAATGCGGCCGCCTCCCTTCAACACAAATATTTATCTTTCTCTCTCCATTCTGTCTTAAAACAAGACTGTTTTGAGAACACGGGTAATGAGGGAAGGGCGCTTCACGTATCAGCCCTTAATGTTTAGGAGCAGTCATCATTGCCTATGATCTGGGTGGGGGATGGGAATCACAGGAAAACGTCTACCTGTGATGGCTAAAATCTGGAGACCAAGAAGCGTTGTGTATAGATGTTGTGGTGTGTGTATGTGTGTGTGTGTGTGCGCGCGTGCTCACACTTTGTTGTTGTGGCATTGTTGTTGTTGTTGCTCATGCCAGTGCCTACACTTATGGAGATCAATGGTCAATGGGTGCCCCCTCCCTTGCTCTGCACCTTATTGTTCTCCCACTCACCATTTCAGACAGGCTCCAGAAACAGGATCTGCTCTCTCAGTACTAGGCTTACAGGCATGCTGCGTCATGCCTGCTTTTTATATGGGTCCTGGGGATTTGAACTTATGTCCTCATCC
This sequence comes from Cricetomys ansorgei, assembly GCA_026225945.1. Lineage (NCBI taxonomy): Eukaryota > Metazoa > Chordata > Mammalia > Rodentia > Nesomyidae > Cricetomys > Cricetomys ansorgei. The sequence goes on from JAMJFZ010001562.1 coordinate 5,041,226, forward strand.
TTACACAGGAAGCATTTTACCCACTGAGCCACCTTCCCACCCCATCTCCACCTTTTAAAAAACACTAACCATTGTTAAAGAAACTGATATTCCGATTGGGCTTACGATGTTTCTGAAGCCATTTTTCTTCACTGTTTCCATAGGATTTGCAGTTTATTCTACTGTAGCAAAGGACTTTTACTTATCCTGAAAGCTGCTCAGCAAATAGGAAACAAGCAGCACAGTGCAGGCAGACCATAGGAAGGAGAAAATTTCTACCATCTTAGTTTATTTTATTATTAAGATAGGATTCCACCAAGTAACCAAAGCTGGCCTCAAATCATGAGTTTTATGATTTTTTTTTTTTTTTCCGAGACAGGTTTTCTCTGCTGTAACTCTGGCTGTCGTGGAACTCACTCAATAGACCAGGCTGGCCTCGAACTCACAGAGATCCGTCTGCCCCTGCCACCCAAGTACTGGCGTTAAAGACGTGCGCCGCCACAGCCTGGCCCAAGTTTTAAGCTTTTTATAATGCACGTCTACACACTTTCTCCTCCTCCCCGCTGTCCGTGTGGCCTTTACAACTTGGAGCTACAGTAAATTTTCATCTTTATTTGATCTCTGATACCAAAGTAATAGGACTAACTAATGTGGAGCCAGATGAAACGAGTGCTTGTAAATCTTCCCTTCCATTCCCACAATTTCTATGAAAAAGTAAAGATTTCCATGTGGGAGATCTTTCTGCTTCAGCTTCCCATGCTGGCATTCTGGGCCTGTACTACCAAGCCCAGAGAATTCCTGTCTTAACTATTTTTGATTGTTCCCTTTCATTTCCTCCCTTCCTCCCATAAATGTCTTTCTTTCTTGGCTTTTGGGTTATGTTTCTCTGGAATTCCTCATCCTTACAAGGTCATTTTAAACTAGATGCTAGTACTGGTATGAAGTGTCTGGAAGGACTTACTCAGCCTTGAAGATTCCTACCCTGCCATTCTTACTCTTGCCTGAAATTTCTACAAGTGGATCTTTTCCAAACTCAACAACTGAACTTCTAACCAATTTCATCCTAGCTATGTTTATGAAACTCACTTAGAAAGTCTAGATCAAAATCGATGCAGACATCTGTGGAAACCCTACACCTGAGTGATTCATTTAAATAATGTGTTTGTGGAGGAGATGTAACAATTTAGGATCAATCTATGCTTTACTGTTAACTGCAGCTGACTGTTAGCGAGCCACCGGAAGCCAAAACTCAGCTCTCCCTTTTCCACTACAAACTCAAGGTTTCTGGGAAAGTATTAAGTATGTGTAATCAAAGATGAGCAGCCATGATCTGCCCTGAAAGGAGACTTTCTCACAAAGCCCTTCAGTGAGGCTTATTGGAATGAAAAGGGCCTCAAGGTCATGATTGGGCCTTCACAGGAGGGATGGAGGGCACTAGGCAGAAATAGTACATCAGGAGATCTAAACATGGGGCCCTTAGAGGGAAGGAGGGGCTTCCCTTTAAAGCCTGAAAAGGCAAAGGAGCGAATTCCAAGAACACCCTCAGAGCAATCTCACCACCAGTCCAGTGGGAAGTCTTGGACCGAGTCCAGGACCAAAGGAAAGGTCTGGCATTTTAGAACCTTTCAGAGGTGGTGGGAAGTTTTGTGTCATATGATTTAGTCCAGCAGAGAGTATGTGAAAAGGAGCACAGAGGGGCCGGGTACCCTAAATTGAGAGCTGTCAAGGCACAGTAGAGTGCCTAATTCTGTCCCAGAGAGAGCTACCCAGGGGCGTGGCTTGAAAGATGCAGGCCCAGGTTCTAACTCAGGTTTATCTGACTGTAAAACTCCTTTCCTCACCCCTACACTGGGAGAACACACAGGGCATGGTGGTGCATTCTTATGATTTCAGTGCTTCAGAAGCAGAGACAGTTCGAAGATAGCCTGGTCTACAAAGGGAAGTTCTAGGCTAGCAAAGGCTGCACAGATAGTCACTAGTCCCAGTCTCAAAAAAGAAGAAGCAAAAACAATAAAATTCAGAAACCAAACCCCCCTCCAAAAAAGAGCAAAATCAAAGCTCAGAGCTAAACTGCTCTTTTATCTGATGGAGGAAAGGTAACTTCCTTGGGGGCAAAGGCTGCTGACTTTTATTTTGATGTGATTTAAGCCTGTATGCCTTGGGAGTATTATTTCCAAAGAGGTAAGCATGAGGTTAATGTTGATTGTAAAAATATGTACAAGTTTAACAATTCCTGGAAGTTTATGGAAGCATCAAAGTCATTGTCATTGTTACTTTCAATTCAAACATCTGCAGAAAAAAAAAAAAATGCTTTTAGGTCTCAGCAGAGGTAGTCAGATCTTTGAGTTCAAGGGCAGCCTGGTCTACTGAGCTAGCTCCAGGACAGCCAGGGCTACACTGAGAAGACCTGTCTCAAAAACAAAACAAAAACAAATTACTCATTTAAGATGATACAGTTAAAAAGTGAAGTCAGTAAAGTATGTCCTTGATGCCAAATGATAAGTAGCATTTTTTAAAGTTAGACGTAGAATACATTGGTTTTATGGCAACTTAGCTAATAATTCTGTTATTTCAGAGATAACAAAGAAAAGACCTGATAGCTGACTCAAAATTTGGGATCACTTTTTAAAACAGGCAAACTTAAGATCTTCTGCTTACACAAAACGAAGACTACACCTAAAACCAACTGTAAGAAAATTACACTCTGATGACCAGTTAGTTTGTTACATCATAACACCCCAAAAAACAAAACACAACAAAGGCCTGAAAGCATTCCTCACTGAGTTGGCTCTCATTTCATTTAGTTTCTCATGCAGAAGACAAGCCCTGAACAATATTTGAATTCCTCTTGAAGAAAAACACTCTGATTTCACTTTATTACTTTTAAATTAAGTCATGATTAGCTTTACCATTGGAAGGACTGGGACTGGGGCTTTCTTACTAATGAGTCTTTGCAGTTAAAGCAATTCTGAATTTCAAGGCCATACACGTCACCACTTAACTCCTCCTGATACAATAGCTGAGACTCTGAGTTTGCCTGATGAGGATCATTCAGAACTTAAAGTTTTAACACAGAATGGAAGTCTACTTGCAGTAATGGAGCCTTTGATTTTCAGATATAAGTATCCAGACTTTCAAGTTTGAGGAGGCTGTATTACTGCGTCAGAATTACCTGGAACGGATTGTTTGTGGTTTTGAATCCATTGGTGAGTCCAACAGCTAATCAACACGAACTACAAAATTCCCAGTTAGATTCGGGGTGAGGTTAGGAGACAAACCACGAGAGTATATCTCTCAATATTTTGTCTTCCCATATAGACCTTCTTGACTGCTTGATAATGCCTACCTCTGCACTGTATACCTCCCAGTGGTCGTCAGCATCACTCACTCTTACAATTCACTCTTATGAGTCTCCTTTATCTTGGATAGCTTTAAAAAGTAACAATTCCATGCCCAAAGGAATGCACATACTGGCTTATTTTTGAAGGTGATCCTTTTTCTTTCTTTCTTTTCTTTTCTTTTCCTTTCCTTTCCTTTCCTTCTTTTTCTTTTTCTTTTTCTTTTGGTTTTTAAAGACAGGATTTCTCTTATAACTCTGGCTGTCCTGGAACTCACTCTGTAGACCAGGCTGGCTTTGAACTCACAGAGATCCACCTGCCTCTGCCTTCAAAGTGCTGAGATAAAAGGCACCACCATCACCCAGCTGAAGGCAATCCTTTTCAATCATTTTTTGATTACTTTAAAGAGCAGTATTCTACTGACTCTTGCATGCAATCCTTTACCCACAATTTGGTTTGTGAATCATACATTTTGCACACAGATTTCCTTCCTGTTCCCATTGTCTCAACTTCTCCCAACTCTAATCCTCATTTTGAGCCTTTGTGTCTTTATATGAACTGATTTTGCGTGAATGTCTTTGTATGTGATTGGTAGCTACTTCTATTTTAAAATCATTAAGCTTTTTCCTCTTGGTCCCCATTCTGTGGTGAGAGTAATACATTTATACACTCCAAGTTTGCATGTGCCACTAAAGACACTCTTAACCAAAAGTAAAATAGTGAAATATCCAACTGTTTAACCCATGGAATATGCTTTGCTAAGCAGTTAACCCATGCAACACATGAAAAATAAACAAAACTTACCCTTTAAAGAAGGTTTCAATAGATGCTTTATGCTCTTTGCCTCTGTTTCAGCTCACTGCAGCTCAGGTGTCAGTTACAGAAGTCTCTTGGATCTAGGGACTGGGTAGACACAAATAGAAGAATAAAGCAAGTAACGTCACCTAAATCTACACCAATTTAGATCAGTCAGTTGCCAAAGCTTTATATAAGGTGCTATTCTTGAAGGATGTTTGGTAACCTAGCCAGCAGTCATCCTAGGGTCTTTTCTTTTTAAACCTTCAAGTTGTTCTTACTATTCTTTTTATGCTGGATAATTCTCAGGGTTTTATATCTGACCTCCATATTTAATGTATTTTAATTCAGCTTAGTAATGATCTATATATACATGCATCCATGAGCTCATCTTCCCCTTAGGACTTACACAGGTAGCAAGGACCAAGTTGGCATTCATTATTGCTTTCTGGCAATTACAAGTCTGACTTCATAAATACCTTTATTTCTGTGCTTGCATCCAAAAGTTTCAGGGAGGGAGTGTGATTAAACAAATAAAACAAGGACTTCTGGACCCATCCTTTCACAGTGCCCTGATTGTTGTAAACTAGTGATGCCTACATTCTGGCTTTCCCTCTTCTTTATAGCATCTCTCTCCAACTCTCCCCTTTTAAATTTCAATCATCCTTTTAAAATCTTACAAGTTTTATATACTTTCCAACAAAGTAGATTATGTTCTCACTCTGAAAATAATATTTTGTATGATCTGTGCAGTTGGAGAACAATATAGTTTACATTTGAAAACAAAGGATTTGACCATATATTAGTTTCTATTTTTTGAGTAGAAAGAATGATAGAAGAGATAGGAGAGAATTAATCCCCAAACAGACACCAATGGACCCATTGTTCATGCCTCTTTCGCCTCTTTTGAGGCCATAGTTCATGGAGATTCTTGGGTAAAATGATAATAAACACCATCTTCTAACTCCAATGACTCAGAGGAAAGGTATAACACAATGCAAAGGTAAAAGACTTAAACAGACATTTTTTTAAAATAAGACGTATAACAGGAAACAGGTGTACGTGAAAAGTATGCTTAGCATTCATCTTCGGGGAACTGTAATTAATACCATAGACACCGAAAACTCAAACCAATTAGAATGAATATTATCAAAAGGATGAGAGGTAACAGCATTGGCGAGATGGGGAAATGAAAACTCTCCTGCACTGATTTTTGGGAATGTAAATTAGTCCGGCCATGATGGAAAACAGTGTGGCGATTCCATAAATAAAACAAAACAAAAAGCTAAAATATGATTCTAACCAAAGGAACAGAAACCATTTGGCAAAGAAATGTCTGCACTTCGTATTCACTTCAGGAATATTCAGCATGGTGTTCTGAATGAGAATGTTCCCCATAGGCCCAGGTATTTGAATACTTGGTTCCCAGTTTGCGGCACTGCTTGAGGGTTGTCATGGAAACATCAGAAGGTGTACCCTCGCTGGCAGAAACACTTCACTGGTGTGTTTGAGAGTCTTCACTTCCAGGTTGCTCTCTGGAGAGCACTTCTTGCTCTGCTGGAGCAACGGGAACAGTGCCCTCAGGGTGAGACCCAGCCCAGGTCTCCCAGTGAAAGGAGAAAGCCTAAGGGGTTGCCTAGAAAACAATTGTTTCAACAAACAAAAGCTGCTGCTACAGTGGTCAAAGGGGCCAGGGCCATCCAAAGCTGGCAGCTAAACTTGGCAGTGTCATCAGGTCTTATTGGCCTTGGACAAGTTAAAGACTGAGTAAGTCATGCATTTTCCTCCATGGAGTGGAAGCAGCCAACAGAGAGGCATGTGTAGCAGACAGCAAAGCTGAAGGTGTAGGGCCGTTGAAGCCCTTTGAAACTACAGTTCCAAATACTGGACATGGAGTTACAGGATTGGGTATTCACTCTGCTAGATTTAGATCTTGCTTTTGGTCTAATATTACTTCACTGTGCTCTCATTTCTCCTTTTTGCAATGGGACTGTATGTTCACTGCCATTACATGTTGGAATTAAGTGATTTGGTTTTTTGATTTTACAGAGGGTTACAGCTATGTGACTGCCTTGAACCTCAGAAAATACTATGGACTTATGATTTGTATTGAGGCTGTTAGCAGGTACTGAGAATTTTGAAGTTGAACTAATGTATTTTACATTGTGATATGTGCATGAGCTTACTGGGGGCCAGGTACTGGAATGTGGTGGTTTGATTGAGAAATGCATTAGCTTAGGTATTTGAAGACTTGGTTCCTAGTTGGTGGCACTGCTGGAGGACTGTCATGGAACCTTTATGATGTAAAGTTTGAACGAAAATGAGGACTTGACCCACAAGCTTTGGCCAAGATGAACGATTTTATTGTGGATGCGAGAGAGAGCTATATCAGGAAACATCTGGAAGAGTCCAAATGGGCTATGAGAGAAGAGATGGGGAGAGCAAGAAAGGAAGAAGGAGAGGAAGTGGGGAGAGAGAGAGAGAGAGAAAACCAAGAGAGGCAGTGAGACCTAAGTGGCAGGTTACATGGAAATGAGAAGCTGGTGGAAGAGAAGCCAAGTCCTTGAGCTGGAGAAGTTTAGAGTAAGGAGCAGAGTGAGAAGTGCTGAAGGGAGCCACAGGTACTGAGTTAGCTTACAGGCCAAGCTTGTGCTTTTGGTATGCTAATAGACACCATTGTTAGCCATTTATCCTGTGTTTTGGGGGACCTGACAGGGCCCTGCTGGAGGAAGCACTTCACTGGGGGTGGGCTTTGAGAGCTTTCAGCTTTACCTTACTTCCTGTTAGTTCTTTCTGCTTCTATTTGTGGTTGAAGGTGTGATCTCTTAGCTTCCTGCTTCAGCTGCCTTCTTCCATCCCTCCCCATCATCTTTTTAATGTACTCTCATAAGCCAAAACCACTTCTTCCTAAAGTTGCTCCTGGTCACAGTATTTCATCACAGCAACCAAAAAATGACTTGATGCATTCATAAAAGCCAAAACATGGATGAAGTCAAGCTAAGTATTCACCAGAGATGAATGAATGAAGAAAATGCCACGAAAGTATTCACATTGGAATACTACCCACCTTAAAAATGGGAATCTTGTCATCTGTGACAACATGAGTGAACCTGGAGAACATTATGCTAAGTGAAATAAGTCAAGTGTAGAACAAATGCTTTGTGATCCCACTTACATATGGAATCTAAGAGACTCAAAGTCAAGGGTAGAATGACAGTCACCAGAAGCTAGGGAAGGGGCTTTGGGGAAAAGAAAAGATGTTCATTAAATCACAGGAATTGTAATTGGGCATGGTGGTGCACACCTTTAATCTCAACTCTAGGGATATATATGCAGGAGGATCTCTGCGAGGTCAAGGCTAGCCTGGTTTACAAAGAGAGAGAGAGTTCCAGGACAGCCAGGGCAATCTAGAGAGACCATCTCAAAAGTAGCAACAACAGCAAATCATACAGATTCTCAACAGACCAGAGAAATGTAATTTAGTGTAGCAGTTCTCAATCTGTAGGTCTGGACTCCTTGGGAGGTTGAATGACCCTTTCACAGGGGTTACCCAAGATCATTTGCATATCAGATATTTACATTATGATTCATAGCAGTAGCAAAATTACAGTTATGAAGTAGATACAAAAATAATTTTGTGTTGGGGGGGGTCAAAGAGTCTCAGTCTTAGGAAGGTTGAGAGCCATTGATTTAGTGATTTCCTGGAATGAATAGTAACTATAATAAATAATAAGACATTGCATACTTCAAAGTTGCTAACAGGTATAGTTAACATTTTCAGCACAGAGTCCATGAATTAATGGAGAAACAATGAATTAATTAGCTTGATTTAATTATTTCATAATATGCACATATGTCAAAAGTCACATTATACCCCATATATGGATATAATTACTATTTGTAAATTTAAAATATAAAAAAATCTTAAAATGCCACATCCTACTAACAGCTACTCTAGCATTCTCTGCTCCACCAGTGATGAAAGTCCTCCCTCATTTAAGCAGTCACCAGACACTTGATTTGCAGTCATGTTTTTCTTTGTCTTATTTCCTCATTAGGGCTCTACATCATTTTCTTCTACTTAAAGAACCCAACTTGGTCCTTTTAAAGAGGTTCAGTAAATGTTTCCTTAATTAAGATAAATTACTTGATCTTGCTCAGGACCCTTTGTCTAGCAAACAGAAAGCAAAACGCCTTAACTCAGTTCTTTACTTTTTGGCACACTCTTGCAGCAGATGGTGGTGACCGAGTGCAGCACTGTTTTCTTTTTAATGGAAAACCTCAAAAGGAAGCTGGATGTGGCAGTGCACACCTGTAATCCCAGCACTTGGGACATAGAGGCAGGGAGATCAGGAACTTAAGGCCAACCTTGGCTACATAACAAGTTCAAAGACAGCCTGAGCTACATAAGACTCCGTTTCAAAAAAAAAAACAACCAAAGGAGAAAGGAAACAAACACTCAAAATGTGCAGAACTTAGAACTGAATGGGTGAATGGGTAAGCACTCATACACGTGGCAGACGTGTATGTATGTGATTTTTAAATTCTTTTTGGCTAACCTAGGTAATTTTCGAGAGCAATTAAAATTCATTAAGTCCAACTGAGTTCCCACTTAAGTTTCTCTTCATGTCTACATGATTTCTCAATGCAGAAAAGCAGCGGCTCCCTGGGCTGCATGTCTTCTCGCCACCTCGCACTCATGTGTGGACGTCAGAGTATGCCGCCTCCATATTTTTCACTAGTACAATTGGGCTCGGGCAAGGAAGAGAGAATCAAAATGGGTGAGCTCGTAATTGTACTGTGTTCTCTGTATCTTACTCTTTATGTTCTGACCAGTGCCAGGTGAGCTACCAAACATTACCACTGAGGAAAAAGAGGAAAACACACATGTGCCTGTTGGGAGGTTGGTGTATAAGTTTGGTTAAGAAAGGAGACAATATATTGGCATTTGCCTTACACTAAAGATCAAAAGATGTTGTTATAATTGGAGCTTACCAGAGCCAATTTGTTCATCCTGATTTGTTCTATGTCACCAGGACCTACAACACTTACGTCTAAAGGAAGGATGACTATGTTAGGAGCTGAGGGTACAGTTTGATAATGAAGAGATTGCCTAGGATTCTCAAGACCTTGGGCTTAAGGTCTGAGTTCTATCCCTAGCACCATAAAAACAAAACAAAAGAAAACAAAAAAAAAACCCAAAAACCAAAACAACAGAAAAAGCAAGCTGACAAAAAACTAAACAAGCAAAAACCCCCTTTACCTTATATTGCAATTTGCATATGTTAAAATTATATGTCTTATGCAACTACTGTAACATTCTTCCTGGTGAACAAATACGTATAATATACATATACATAATATAATTGGATCTGATTTTTTTTAAGTGGCAAAATTTAGTAAACATTTACACTATGTTGGTTTGTAGAGAAATCTGCTTGTGCTTTTTCACGGGATTGGCTGCCATTCTTAATCTGCCTGCTTGGCTACTTGTCCAGCAGTTACAAAGCAAAAAGGCGAAGGAAATTGATATTATTAGAAGCCACTGAAATGGAGGAGTGAAAATAATCCCACTTCAACCATCTTTCCTCCAGTTAAATTCTAAAGTACAAATAAAAAGTTCCCGAGCCTGGAAGCCAGAACACTGCTCCCCAGTGAACTGTATGGCCAGACACTGGTGTGCCTTGAGGATGAGAAACAGCCTATATCTGGCTCAGGATAAGTAGTTCTCTGTCTATATATGGCAGAATGAAGTAATGGGAATGGAGGTGATAGGAGGGAGATTCACTAGATTAGTGTGCAGGCAGAGATGGAAGCCTCTACTGCCTGTAAAGACCAAATGTCTTTGGTCAAGAGGCTAAACAGGAAGGCACATTTGGAGAGATGGCTCAGCCATTAAGAGCACTGACTGCTCTTCCAGAGGACCTGAGTTCAATTCTCAGCACACATTCCAGTTCCAGGGGATCTGGCAACCTCACACAGACATACATGCAGGAAAAGCACCAATGAACATAAAAATAAGTTATGAATTCCTGGGTGTGGTAGCCATCCCTTTAAGCCCAGCACTCAGAAGGCAGAGGCAGGCATATCTCTGTGATTTCAAAGTCAGCCTTGTCTACAAAGGGAGTTCCAGGAAAGCCAGGATTATGTAGAGACTGTGTTTAGTAAATAAATAAACAAACACACAAATAAATACGAAGGCACATTGGCATGTTTCTCTCTTGCCCACACCACTGTGCTCAAAGTAACACAATTTGTCTTATAGTGCATTATTGGGGGCAGCGGTGGGGGTGCATAAGAGCAAAAGAGCCACGAGATAAGCCTTGATATTGCCATTTACTGTTGGTTACATAGTTCACATATATCCATATCCTCCAAGGCTAGGTCTCTTTATACAGAAAACAGGAGAAGTATGCCTATTTCACTGGTACCTGTTGTGCAGGTTAAGAGGACCATCAGGGCACCCCCTCGTGATGGGTGGGCCCTGACCTCTGCTCTTCAGGAATCCCCAGTGATTCTTAGAAAGCCCTTAATTCTTAAGCTGCCCTGAAGCCAGCTGTTGGGCAATTAGAGCTTTCTGCAAGTCTCTCAAGTATCCCACTAGCCCAAGAACACCTTGTCCCCACCAGATGTAACGAGCCAATCCAGTAAGTACCTATGCTCAGGTTCTGACCAACCAGAGAGATTCCCCCTAGTGACTGCTGTTTCATTAAAAAACAACAACAACAAAAAACCCAAGCACCCACATTTGGGGCTATCATGTCTTTTTAATTGGACAGCCCTGGCATGTCAGCATATATCCCATGGGAAATAAACTGCTTTAACTTTAAATTGGCCATATGTTACTCTAGTGTTTACTTGAGCCATTAGCACTGACCTCAACACAGGTTAGATGATACAGTGGGTGGCATTCTCTGAGAGATGTTAGCTGATCACAATGAAACATCATCTGCTCAGTCTCTCCCATCTGGAAGGAGAAAGCATGAAAAAAGGCTGTGTAGCATGGGAAGTTAGACAGATCGGATCTCCAGAGCAAGGGCAGCTGGCATCCACTCTTGTCTTCTTTTGTTTCAAACTTAATCCGTTTCCTCAAGGTCAGAGGTTGCTTAAGACACTCCTTCATTCAACAAAGGCTCAATGCACTCGGCTTCTGTGCCAAGTGACTACCTGTGTGTTGAGAGTACACTGGTGAGCACACACAGAGATAGTTGAACAGACGGTAAGACCCAGAGGCAGGCATAGTGACCTACAGCCGTAATCCCAGCACTGTGGAGGATGAGGGTAGATGACTCTGATTTTCATAAGTTCAAGGTTATATAGTAAGCTCCAGGCTAGCCTGGGGTACAGCATGAAACTTTATCTCAGAAACACAAAATCCTGGCCAGGCCTGATAGTACATTTCTGTAAGCACAGCTTTTGAAAGGGAGGCAGAGGTAGGAGAATTAGGACAAATTCAGGGCCAGCCTGGTCTTCACTGTGAGTTCCTGGTTAGGCAGGGCTATAGATGGAGACCTATCTCAAAAGACCAAAACAAACTAGCCAATAAAAACAAAACAACAAACAAAAATAAAAAATCAAAAATCCCCACTTCAAACAAAACAACCTCACACAAAAGAAATAACAATTGTTATGTGCAGTAATTATCTTTTTTATGAAGAAAAAAGCCCTAGTATTCCAGATGGAGAGGTCTGTCAAGGAAAGACCTTATTGAAAGGAAAATTTAATCCAAGACACCAAAAGGCAGACAGACTTTCTCTTCATATTTACAGTCTCTCTCTCTGCTGAGTTTATGATAATCAGTCTTCAACTGTAACTCCCTGTCAGTGGCCGTCACTCCCCAGACGTGAGAGATAGTAATATGTACCCAAGACAGACCACTTCCTCATCTAGAGGAGCCCTAGAACCCTGGCTGTTGCTGTGAGTTCTGGCCCAGGCCTCCAAACAAGCCAAAAGTCATGTTGGAAGCCGAGTTCGCCTGCAGAGGAGGAAGGGATGCTCCTGCCTCTGTCTCACAAGAACCAACAGTCCTGGGCACACTCTGGAAGCAGGAAAAGATTTTCCAGGGTAGCCTGGTGTGAGGAACTCAAGGAGACCTCCTCAGACCCACCTAATTCAGCAGTTCTTAACCTGTGGGTCCTGACCCTTTCATGGGGGGTGGGGTGGTCAAATAACTCTTTCACAGAAGTAGCCTAAGACTATCTGCATATCAGATATTTGCATTATGATTCAAAACAGTAGCAAAATGATGGTTACCAAGTAGCAATGCAAATAATTTTGTGGTTGAGGTCACCACAACATGAGGAACTGTATTAAGGGGTCGCAGCATTAGGAAGGTTGAGAACCACTGACCTAATTGGATGCTTAAAACAGGAGACAGACAGAACCCATTATTCATCACTACAGACCTGCACCTCTATACACAACCCTATTATCAGGGGGCCTGTGCATTTCTCCTGGCATCTAAAGGAGGCAGGCTGTGCTGGCTGGCTCACTGAGTTCAGCAGAGTAGCCCTTACCCATAGGGTTAAGGGTGGCGTGAGTCACCCATACCCTCACCTTTCACAGCTACGAGCCTCGGAATGGTAGTAATTTTGTTCACGCTAGAGCAGAACCATTCTCAAAGTTGATGAAGGCAAAGTACCAGGAACTCCTTTTGGGTTATAGTAATATGTGGGAGGAAGAAAAGAAGGAAGGAATGAGCTATGAGCTAAAACAAGAGAATGTCGAGTTAATGTTTGCATACTCGGAGTAGTATGTAATTAAAAGATTTCAGGGGGTAGGGAGAAGGTTTTATGGAGATTGCATTAAGTTAGTTTCAATCTGTTTAACAACAACAAAAAAAAATCACAAGTAATATTCTCTTGGCTGGCTTTCTTACATATTAAAACCTAGAATTATGCAGATAAATTCTCAGGCTAAGACATGTCTTGCCTAATTGAAAACAGAGTAGCAAGCAAGACTCTATGATCGCAGAGATAGTACTCATACTTAATGTAAAAACTAGAAGAGCCAGCCAGACTTGATTTCTATCAAGGTTTTCTTGGAGGGAATTAAAAAAGTAAAAAAGAAAGAAAGCAGAGGTATTAGTCTTTTAGAGAACTGAAATGACACAGGGCTGAGCTGCATGCCGCCGAGCACAAACGTGTGGATTATTAGTTGAGCTGTATTGACTAAGGTCAGAATAACCCTCCTACACAGAGGAGGAGGCTTCACAACCTCAAACTGGTCTCAGGCCCAATCCAGAAACCCTGGCTTTCCAGCATGCCAGAGTATTTATAGCACTTTCAAGGACTGTTGTAAAAGTCTCAAAATAAAATTAATATTGATTTGCCTGAATTTTAAAAAGACATAAATGTGAAATATAACATTTGGGGGAAACATGGAGAGTACTCTGAAAGACTGATCATCTCTGTAGCAGGCACTGCGATTTTTATTATGGTCCACAAACACGAGTGATATCTCTTTTAAAAAGAGTTATGCAAAGAACTAAAAGCCTTGTAAAGACAGAGTAACATAAATAAAAAAAAATTAAAGAATATCCTTATGCAATAATAATAATAAAAATAATAAAACTCAGTTGTCACAACATCCCTTCCTTCTGTTCCCCTCCACTCCCCTCCGATGTCCACTGTGAAATCAAGTTCGTCATGTTTATGTTTCAGTGCTGGGAATGGATTTACACACACACACACACACACACACACACTTTTCAGTACTGGGCATGAACCCAGGACCTTGCATAAGCTGGGTAAGTGCTATCCCATTAAGCCACAGCCCCGGCCCTGTAACATATCTTAAGGTCTTTTTATCTGGGTGTTTTCTTTCAGCACATTATTAAAATACAGTGATCACCAGACTCTACATTACTGAGAACACTGTGTACACTAGTGATAGATTTAAAAAAGGGCGGCCTTCCACTTTGATGCTTATTTGTGATTGTCTACAAGGTAGTGAGACAGAGGTATATTGACTAGATTTGAGATTGTTGTTCAGCAAGCCCAATATTTAGAATTCTGAGGCTGGGGAATGTGACACAGGGCTAGAACCTGAGTAAGCTCCTGACTAGCACCAGGTGCTGGTGAGGGGTGGTTGGGTTAGGGTGTGGAAGGGATGGAGGAGACAGAGAGGAAGCATAATTCTAGGCAAGTATAAAAGCAATAGTACTACTCACAATAAAGATCATGTAGTCATTTCCTCATTCATCCATTCACTTATTCATACAACTCATTCATAAAGAACCCACAGGTCTTGACATCTAGGGTCAGAGAACAAAAGCGAACAATACTACCAGACAAGTTCACCTAATTAACATATGTAGAGCACTGTATCCAGAAGCAATAGAACCTGTATTCCCTTCAGTGTACACGGAACATTCAAGAATTTGTGGCATAGCCTAGCATAGTGATCTACTCTAGGTATAAGGGAGGCTCAGGCAGGAAGATTACAAGTTGAGACCAGTGTAAACAGCATAGTGAGACCTTGTCTCCAGGAAACAAACAATAATGGAAAGAAAAGATATATATAAGGATTTAAGAAGGAAAACATGTCCCTGGTCATAATGGAAGAAAACGATAAGGTTTGGAGTAATGATAGGCTTGCCTCCAAATATGGCACCTTTGCATTTGAGAAAAGAGTGGAGGCAGGAATTCTCAGGTCTTCCCATTGCTCTTCTTCCATGAAATTGGACCTAGGAAGTCCCTGAGGCCCCGTTCCAAGCACATGCTTTTGCTAAGTTCTATCTGATCACGACTTTTCATCTTATTTTCCTATGATCTTTCACCCTTTCTCAAACCTATGCATAACAATATACTACAGGTCGCCCTGTTTCTTTGGGTGTTCATTTCTTTAAGAGGCCTCTCAACTCACAAAAGTTATCTTAAGTAGGTTGCTTTCATTTGGAAAAATCTGTCTTTTGTTTTAGAGATTTGAGCCACCTACCTAGAGATACTTGAGGAAATGGCCCTTTAAGCTTTGCTTGCAACATTCTAGGCCTTCCACATTCTTTCCTCAAACCAATTCCAAAGGCTTATGAACCACATGGTCAGAGCCGCAGCAGAAACATGCCCACTTAGTGCTTCCAGTTTTCTGGACTAGTTACTTTTCTAATTACTGTCAACAAATATCTGAGACTGCCACTTAAAGGGGGAGGGATTTATTTTAGCACACAGTTTGAGGAGATGCAGCCCCTCATGGCAGGGAAGGCAGCTCAGCAGGAACGCCAAGGCTACTATTGTGTGCAGCTGGGTTGTGCCTCACTTCTTAGCAGAATTGAAAGCAGATGGGGAAAAGGAAGTTCTAAACTTCAAGGCCCACCCTTTAGTCTCTGGAGACCAGTTTCCCCAGGCTAAGCCTGCCTTCCAAAGCTCCTACAACCCATGAGAACAACAGGAGTATGTAGAGACCAAGAGTTCCAACAGATTTGTCTGTGTGGGAAATTATACATTTAAACCAGAGCAATGAGAAATCGATGCATGCAAAGTGGACCATAAGCAGGGAGGAGTGGCATTGGCTTGTAATTCCTGTACTCCCAGCATTAGGTGTGCTGAGGCAGGAGAATCACTTTAACTCAGAGCAGGAGAGCAGACTGGTCAACCCAGGGGGAAGCCTACCTCAAAAAAGAAAAAGTAAATAAAAATTTTTTAAAGATGTAAAAATAAATATCAATTGATAGAAAGTATATTGCTCAAAAGTCAGAAAGGAAGACTTGCAAAAAACTAAGTAACAGAAGCTTAATCTCCAAATCAGGACTGGGAAATAGAGAAAAACCTCCAACCAGATGGACAGGGCTTTCTGAAAAGCTGTAGTGATTTGTGGCAGCCAAGTGGTGTAAGCCATTTCCAGAAATTCGGATCTATATTACATACTTTTTTTTTTTTAAATCTAGAAATCTGACATTAATTAAATCTCAGTTTTTGCAACAAAACTTAACTTTCAGAGCAGACTCCCAGCTTCTGCAGAACCAGCCAAAGTGCCTTTGTTCTACTTGAGGCTGAGAGCTCACTTCCTCTTTTTGGCAGTTAGACCTTCAGTTCTATGGTAAATGAAGAGTCCCTGTAGATCTGCAGCGGTAGTTCCGACTCTCCTTGCAGTGCATTGCTTACTCGTGAAGCATTATAAACTAAGACCCAAGAAATCTAAAAGTTCAGTGTGTTGACTTAAGAATTTTTATTTTCCCCTGAAAAGCAAAGTGGTTTATAATTGCTGTGATGAAACACCATGTCCAAAAGCAACCTGGAGAGAAAAAGGGTTATTTATTTTTATTTTTATTTGTCTAAGGTATCCTAAATCACAGTCCACTGAGGGAAGCCAAGGAAGGAACAGGATAGAAACATGGAGGCAAGAGCTGATGCAGATTCCATGGGTTTGTTCTTCATGGCTTGCTCAGCCTGGGTCTTTATAGAACCCAGAACCAGCAGCTCAGGGGTGGCACCACCCACAATGGGCTGGATCATCCAACATCAACCACTAATTAAGAAAATTCTCTATAGGCTTGCCTACAGGCCGATCTCATGGAGGCATTTTCTCAATTGAGGTTTTCCCCTCAAATGACTCCAGCTTGTGTTAAGTTGATATAAACTAGCCAGCACATCAAGCATCCTGTTTACCTATGTACTGGACCACCACTGTCTCTTCGATTCATTGAAAATGTTTAAAAGAAGGCACTGCATGCTAGGATAGTTAATAGCAAATGATTTTTGACAAGCGCTCATTCTGGAAGTAACAGCTATGTGAATACTTAAGGGCATGGCTTCTAGGAAGGTATGGCCTTTGTAGAATGTGCTTAAACCCCAGTTAAAATAGTCAAGTTCTTGAAAAAGCGACAGAACATGCAAGGAAATGACTGGCAGAATAGAGTCTTTCCCTCAGCCGACTGTGGGGAGAATGAGGTTCCTGAGAATCCTCGATGGGCTGTGAGGAATAGGAGAATGATGAAGCCCATGGGGCACTACATCCCACTGTGCTGATAGGCAGTGAGCTCTGAAGGAACTCTGCATCAAATGTGGGGCTGTACGACTGTAAACTCAGCATTCTGGAGCCTCCTCTCACAGAAGCACAGAAGCACACTGATACTGAGGCTACCAGATAAGGCTGATGCCCAACTAGAATATGTTCTAAAGCCACCATCCTGCCTCTCACATGCTAAGATTACAGAGCATTTCCACACCCAGTTGATGTGTGCTGGGATTTGAATCTGTGGCCTCTTGCAAAGCCAGGCAGGCACTATATCAACCTAGCTACATCCCCTGACCCAAAATCTTATAATTTGATAGTATCTTTCTGTCTATTTAGAATGCAGGCTTGACTTTTTCCTACACAGAATCTGAACTCATTCACCCTTGGCACGGTTTCTAGTTTTCTGCCTCCTCCCAGTTCCTAGGACAGTTGGATCCAGTTATCTACTGTACACAATGGTCTCCTGCAAACACTCCTGCAAACACCTCCCTGTGGGACAGTTAGATAGTCTAGATCACTCTCCCACTGACCCCCACAGCCTGTATGAATGGGACCAATATGCCACACTGGCCACCCCCAATCACATCACGATTGCTCTGAACTTGGGCTAACTTGCCATAATTCCCTGGATCCCAGTAAAAGCTTTGGTCCACAGATAGCTTGCTTTCTCTTGTTTCCTACCTAGTAATTGAGTGTGCTTGACCCAGATGGCCTGGTCCCTGGCCCTGCAAAGCAAGTTGTCTCTTCTCTCTGCAGTTTGCGGTAGATACAGTGCTTTGGCTATTATTTGTCTATTACTGTTGAGTTGCCTCCTCTGTGCACCAGACCAACATACCTGAGTGAGTGCTTTCCAAGGACAGAAGTTGGCAGAAACAAATAGGCCGAAGGTCAGACGACAGCCACCTGGTGTATGCAGGTATATACAAGCTTCCTGTAACAGGGACATCTGGTCAGAGAAGACTCTAAGGCATTCAACTATCCAGCAAGATAAAAAACTATTTCACGAAAACCTGCTCTGAGTGTCCACAGACACCTACTTCCAGAGCCCCTACTGAGCCCATCTGCAACTCACAGCCACCCTGCAGAGAGACGATCCCAACCAAACCAGAAGGAGACAGAACCTGGGCATGATAACTCTGTTTGCTCAGGGTGCTGATACTGGCTTATGTACTGAGGTTTACCTAAAATACACACAAGGGCGGACTCATACTTTCCTTATGTTGACTTGTACTCTACCAGTCTGAGTGTGAAATGAGTAGTTACACGGCTGCCAGATGCTCTTAGAATCATGCAGCGTCTTGGGCAGCCCGAATGAGAAGAACTGAGATGCGTCTAGCCTAAGTAAAGTGGTATACAACTGGAAATTAAATTGTTTCTTAAAATGAACCACCTCCAAGTACCCAGAAAGAGTATTATAGTCCCCTGCCTTTAACAGTGAGGCAGAAACTAGGCTAAATGAGAATCACAAATAGACTTTTAATTCAAAAGAAGTCGTTTCCTGGGCTAAAGGAAGCTGCTTATCTTTTGCCCAGAAAAATGCCATGATAATTCCCGGAGTTAATCAAAGATGAATGAAGTCCCAGGAGACAAGTCTGCAGGGCCCTTCCTTTGTACTTTTCCAGCACATTCAACTTCAGTTTGACAAACAAGTTTAGAAATTGAACTTTCATACACTGGCAATTAATTCTTCTGGAAAAAGAATCTCTAAGTGGTGGTGCCTTTACAGTTTCCACTTGGTTGAAAACAATGGCATTTTAGTTTCTGATATGAAAAAGCAAACTTGACAGTATATCCCCCTGAAAAACCTCTCGTTTTCTGGGAGGGAAATTACTTAGAAGCCTAGTAATTCCTGCTCTTTTTTTGTGTATTTTACCTTCTTTATGGTCAATCCTAGGAGTCTGGACTTTGCTCTTAGGTTTCTGTATCAGGACAATGAACTTTTATTGAAACAACTCTTTTTTAGTGGCATATTCATATAATTTGATTAATGGTATTGCTAGAAAACACAGGTTGCTCTCTGGCAAGAGTATTGACCATGATTTATGTCAGATGCTGGGTAGCTTCTTCTGCAAAGGTCCAAAGGGTAAATATTTGGGTTTTGCTTGACAGGTGGTCAATAGACAACTGTTCAGAAGCAGTCTCAGACAGTACATGTGTAAACCAGAGTGGCTGAGTTCCAAACAAACTTCATGTATGGGTGAAATTCATGTTTCATATCATTTCCACATGTCAAAAATCATTCTCATGGCTTTTTTTTTTCAACCATTCAAAAGTTAAAAAGTGCTCTCAGCTTGTACATGAGAGAAAAATAGGTAAGGAACAAAATTGGTATAAAGTGAAGGTGTTCACCCTAATCCACATTGTAGTCTGTAATTGCTATAGAGAGTAAGCAACATGCCCTAAAATAAGAGCAAATCATTAGTGAGTTGTTTGAATTCATATTCAGGAATCTGTAGGTTGCTTGAATCTTGATTTTTGTCTTCTTTTTAAAAATCTTTTTCATTTATTTTTAGGATAGTATACTATTTTAATAAGATTTTCATACATATATCATTGCATTTTGCTATCATCTATTTACATTCCTGCTCTCTCCCAAACCTCTTGCACCCCTCAGGCTGGCTCCTCCCTTTCCTTAAGATAGTCAGTCTACTCTTCTGCTTTCTTTCTCTTTTGTGTCTCATACTGCCCCAGCCTAACCTCAATCTTCTGTCTTAGTTGAGGATGACCTGGAATTCTGAGTCTTCTGGTCTCTACTTTCCAACAGCTGAGATTATAGGATTGTGTTGTGACATTTCTACTTCCCATTGTTGTGACATTCCACTTCTTTCTTCTTATCACCTATGTTCTACTTCCCAGCTTCTCTTTCCTTTGCAACCTCTTCTTCCTTTCTCCTGATGTAGTTTCTGCTTTCATGATATCCCGTATTTATAACTACAAACACATAATTCAAAAGCTGGGTTCCACAGATGTAGTTTATTCTTTACCTAATTAAATCACCGGTTCTAGTCTTGGAGCCCTGAAGAATTTCTGCCTCCATAAAATCTAGTCTTCAGTCTAGAGAAGGAAGGCTCCAGCCTCAGCTTCCATACAATCTAAAATGTTTAAACCTCTGTACATAATCTATCTCTGATACTTATTGCTGACTGAGACACTCTGATTAGCTCCTTCTGAACTCTGACTCTTCTGATTCAACTAAACTCACTCGTTGTTCTGGCCTAAACTCTCTTTCAAGCTGCTGGCTCAAACTGGTCTTCTAAGACAGCTGACTGTTTCTGACTGAACTCTTAGGACTTTGGCAGATTCTGGCTGACTCTGACTGCCTCAGACTGAACTGCTCTGCTTGGCTTCAAATTGATTCACTATTCCCTTCTGATACTGACTTCTGCTGAACTGCCCCTGTGTCTCTATGTCTATCCTCTGGTCTGCCTGCTTCACACTGCTCGACTCATACTGCCTGTGTAACTGACTGCTGTAAATGACTCGGCTCTGAGCTGAGAACCTGCTTTTATATTGTGAGAGTTGGGCATGTCCTCACTCTGTCTCACTCTGCTAACTCTTCCTCTGATTAGTCACTTTGCCTGTCCTTCTCTGATTCTTCTCAGATATCATTTTTTTGTGTGTGACACTGACTCTTTCTGAGCTCTGCTTCCTGTGTCTGCTTCAACACTCTGTTTCTGTCTTAGGGATTAAAAGTATGGACCACCACTGCCTTCTGAATACTGGAATTAAAGATGTTTGCTATCAATGATTTCTGAATACTGTGATTAAAGGTATGTACCAACATTCTTAACATTCTTTCTATATTCCATCCGGACCACACAGGCTTCTGAATGTGATTCCTTCATGTAGACCCCTGGAATACAGACCCTTTCTAACTTTCACACAGGCCTATTCTTCTACACACACATAAGAGAAAACATGCAGTATTCACCTTCCTGAATCTGGCTTATTTCACTTAACAGTGTTTCCCAGTTCTACACATTTTCCTCTAAATATTGTGATAAAAATGCTACATAAACTTCTATAACTCACGCTGTGCACGTGTTCCACATTTTCTTTACCATCTGTTGATAGATAGCTGGGATGGTTCTTAATAGCTGTAGCATCAAATGCAGATGTGCAAATATTTCTGTGGTAATTTGACTTCAAGTCCCTTCAGTATATAGCCAAGAGTGATATAACTATTCTATATGGTAGTTCTAGTTCCTGGATGTTTGCCTTAAAAAAAAAAAAAGAAAAAACGAAAAATATTTATTTTACTTTATATGTATAAGTGCTTTGACTGCATGCATGCATGTGCACATTGTGTATGCAGAGTGCCTAAATAAGTCAGAAGAGGGCACCTGATTCTCTGGGTTTTGAGTCACCATGTGGGTGCTGGGTACTGAACAGGGGTTCTCCACAAGAGCAGCGAGTGGTCTTAACTGCTGAGCCTTCTCCAGGTCCCCCACCTCTACCGCCTTTTTTGTTGTTGTCGTTGTTGCATTTTTGAGGCAAAGTTCATGAAACTCAAGATAACCTCTAACTTCATTTGTAGCTGAGGATGACCTTGAACATCTGACCCCTCTGCTTCTACTCCCAAGTGCAGGAACTGCAGGCATGCACCACCACAATCAGTTCTGTGTGATGTTGTGAATTGAACCCAGGGCTTCGTACATGCTAGGAAAACATCCTACCATCCTCATCCTTGGCCACATCCTCAGCCCCTGCAAGTATCTCTCGATTGACTTTTGCAAATTTATACTCCCAACAGCAACGAATACAATTCATCTTATTTCCCAAGCTCCTTGTCATTTGTTTTCTTGAAGATGACCATTTGACAGACTTTAATTTGCGTTTCCCTTGTTGCCAATAAGTTGAACACATTTTTCAAGTGCTTTATTGGCCATTTATGTCTTTTCTATTCAGTTCACTGCCCAGTATTCATTGGATGATTTGTTTTGTTTTGCCTTTGGTTGTTGTTGTTGATTTGGTGTTTCATTTAATTGTAGGTTTTCTTTCACCTTTCTTTTCTTTCCTTTCTCTCTCTCTCTTTCTTTCTTTTCTTCTTTTTCTTTTTCTTTTTTTGAGGCACTGTCTTCTATAATCGAGGCTGGCCTTGGGGGCAACCTTCAAGTTCTGATTTTCCTGTTTCTACCCCCTAAGTGATGGGATTACAGGTATGTGCCACCATGTCTGTTTTAAGTGGCTCTGTGGATCAAATCAAGCAAGTCCTTTTTCATGCTAGGCAAGCACTCTGCCGACTGAGCCAAATCCCTAGTGCCGATTTGTGTGACCCCTTGTGTGTGCTTATGTGCAGTTGGTAGAAGGTTTTTCCCATTCTGGAATCCTTCTCTTCTCTCTGGTGATTGTTTGCTTTGCTGTGAAGAAGCTTTTTAATTTCATTAGCTTTAGTTTGTCACTCTTGGGATTATTTCCTGTGGCATCCTTTACAGTAAATTCTTGATTGTGCCTGTGTCTAGAAGAATTCTGTCTGTATTTTTACTTTAGTAATACCAAAGTTAATGTCTTTGGCCTGTAACAGGGCCCCAGACCTTTGTAGTGGGGCTTTGCCAAGAAGTTTTTTGTACTGTGCAGCCTTCCTTATGGTTACATGCCACTTGGACTTCTGGGAACAGCTTAGAAGCCCTATAAAAGAGGCAAGGGCAGTTAGCAGTAAAGTTGGTGACAAGGGACAGTGGATGGGAAGGCAGCCACCAGGCTGAGACAAGGGACAGTTGGTGGGAAAGCATGTTAGAGGACAGTTAATGGGATAAAAGACGTTAGGAGTTAGTCTAGTTCTCCAGGTTTAGACAGATAAAGACAAACAGAAGGGGCTGTGAAGATTTCTTCCTTTCTCTCTTTTCTTTTCTAACTTTTTAGAGGTAGAGGGTTAAAAAACTCCAAGTTAAGAATCTTTCTCAATAGTAATTGGAACAAGAGAACTAGCTTTCTGTTATAAGCAGTTAAAAGCTGGACAAGAGAACCAGGAGGCAGAGTTCAGTTACGAGTGAAAAAGTAACAGTTACAATTGGATCCAAACAAATAAGGCTTCAGAGCTCAGATACAGCATCAGAAAGCAGTTACAGACCTCAGTGGGCCCTGAGACCTAAGCACAACTGACTCCATGATGGAAGTACAATTCAAGTTGTAAGACTCAGCATGTAGACAGTGCCATCTGCCAGAACTAAAACAAAGGCCTAATTCATCAAGGTCCGCATAGTTCTGGGAGAATCTCAAAATGTAGCTTTTTAGCTTCTGTAGTTCTGCTTCTAACTAACTGTTCTTGTTCACTGAACTGTGTCACCTCAGAATATGTTCTTTTTGTGCTTAAAACTCATCCTGAGAACAGCTCAGGGCTACACTGGGATTCCAGTGTAGTCGCTGGCTAGCTGATAAAGACTTTCTATTGGTTTAAAACCCATGTCTGAACAGTCTTCTCTGATGAATACCCCACAACAAGCCTACTTTGAATTGATGTTTTTGTGCAGGATAAGAGATAGGAATCCAGTTTCATTCTTCTACATGCAAAAGTATACATTTTCACAGCATCTCTTATTAAAGAAACAGCCTTTCCTCCAATGTATGCTTTTGAAATCTTTGTTTAAAAAATAGAGGACTCTAAATGTATTGACTTATTTCTGGGTCGTCTATTCTAGTCCATTGGTCTACAAGTCTGCGCTGTGCCAGCACCACGCTGCTTTGTTATTACACCTTTACACTACAGTTTGAGATCAAGTGCTATGATATCTGCAGCATTGCTCTTTCTACTAAAGATTGTTTTAGCTATTCAGGGTCTTTTGGCCTTCCATTTGAACTTTAGAATTCTTTTTTCTAGTTCCATGGAGATTAGCATTTGAATTTTGTTTCAGATTAAGTTGTGTCTTAGATTGCTTTTGGTTACATGGAATTTTTCTTAACATTGTTAATTCTTCAATCTATAATGAGGGAGGACTTTCATCTCTTGATATCTTCATAATTTATTTCTTCAGAGTCTTAAAGTTTCCATTGTAGGGATCTATCTCTTTCTTGGTTAGGTTTATTCCTAATATTAAGTATTTTATTTTATTCTTTTGAAGCTACTGTGAATGAAATAGTTTTTCCATCATCTCTTTTTCCAGGTATGTTCGTTATTGCTATTTTAAAAAGATACTAGTTTTTGTTTTGGTTGCCAGTTTCTTTGAAGTCTTTGGGCTCTTTTAACTATAGAATTATGCCATCTAAAAATAGAATTTGATTCCTTCCTTTCCTTATTCATATCCCTTTCATTTCTTTCTCTTGTTTTATTTTTCTAGCTGTGATTTCTAGCACTATATTGAATAAGAGAAGAGAGAGTTAGCACCTTTCTCTTGTTCCATAACTTAGAGGAAATAATAATGGCTATAGGGCTGTCATATACATCCTTGATTATATTGAAGGGCATCTTTTCTATTTCTGTTTTTTTCCCCCCCTGGAGTTTATCATGGGTCAATGTTAAATTTTGTCAAAGGTGTTTTGATCTTTGCTTTTAAAAGCTGTTCATAAGTTACTAAATATTCCTTAGGGAGTCCTGATGAGCATGACTGGCAAAAAGCTGTGTGATTCCTTCAAGTTCTGTGCTTTGTCTTAAATGTTGCTTTGAATTTGGCTTCCAGTTCCTGATTAACCTGCAAATTTACTGGTAAAGATAACCTCTAAGAAAAAGGCTTATTTGTTGGTTCTGATTCCAGAAGGTCTGTTTGCTTACTCAGATCTACTTCAATAAGAGCATGGTTTACTGCTCTGAAAAGCCAAGTGGCAAAATCAGACACTACCACACTCTACAAATCAGATAAGAGTAGTATAGTGGTATAGCTTTTAATCTCAGCTACTCAGGATTCTGAGATAGGATGATCCCATGTTCAAGTCCAGCCTAGGCTACATAGTGAATTTAAGCCAATCTGGGTAGCTTAGTGAGACCCTGTCTCAGAATAAAAGTAATGGATGGAGAAATGGCTCAGCAGTTAGCAGTGTTTGATGATCTTCCAGAGGACCCAACTTCCATTCCAGTACCTATGTAAAGCAGCTCACAATGGTCTGTGACTCCTGCTCCAGGGGATTTGATGCCCTTTTCTGGTCTCCGAAATCACCAAGTGTATGTACACAAACCCACATCCAGACATGCATGCATATACATTATTAAAAATAAAAATAAAAATAAACATTATTAATAAATACTGTTATATTATATATATATTATATTATATTAATATATTATAATATTATAATATAATAATATATATATATTATTTTATATTATAAATAAAAACTGTTTTGGAAATGTGATCTGTGGTTTAATACTTGCCTCATATGCACGAGGCCCTAGGTTTAACTCTAAGATTTCAAAAAGCAAACAAACAAAAATGAAAGATGGTTACATTATAATTATCTAACTTCTACTAGTAATAATTGTTGTAATTGTGAATATCTGTAATACGAACCTTTTCATTTCTGCTTTTCTGTAAAGAAAATTAAGAAGGACTTCATGTACAGACAGATAGTTGGAATGAAAAGTATATAGCAAGACTTAATCCACTAAAATGGAGTCTTTTGTAAGTAAAACCAAGAGACAAGTGAAGCAAACAGAAGCAATTTATCTTGTACCTTAGATTTTTACTGAAATGCATGCATGTAAATAATTTCAGAGTTCTGATTGTTAGCCTTGCTAACTAGTGTGAGTCTTTTCTTCCAGGCTTAGCAAGATTCACTAATTGATATATCTCTTTTGTTTTCCTCTCAGGGCACTCTTTCAAAGTTTAATCCAATATCTTCAACCAGATTTGATCTACTTCCAAAAGATTCTGTTCACACTCCTTTAATACAAGCTCTTGATATCCTCTTTTAAGAATGCAATCAGAAATTGTATCCTTAAACTCAACAATAGTTTTACAGCCTGGTAAGTTACCATGGCAACCCCTAGCTTACTGGAAAAAAGTAGTAGCAAAGGCTTCTATCCTGTTTCCATCATGGTGCTACACAGTTCCATCCTGTCCTTTGGATCCTAGATGAAATCTGCTTCAGATTGCTTCTTTTCTTTCAAGAGGTAAAATTGGAAAAAGCTTTTCTTTCTCTCTCTTTCTCTCTCTCTCTCTCTCTCTCCTTCCCTCCCTCCCTCCCTCCCTCCCGGAAAGGGAAATAATCACAATCAAAGGACATCTTATTGTAGAGGGTAGTTTTACTCTGGCTTTTGAATTTTTATGCCCCCTCCCATTTTTTTACACAATAGAGAGGCGTGTTAAACTTAAAATTAAGTTTCACAATATTGGGTACACTTTCACTGTGACTTTATAAAGGCCAATGACTGATTTAGAAAGGATGTGTACCCAGAGAAGAATCTAGAATCTAACTACATGCAATGGTTTCCTACTGTCTTTGATACTATAGGCAAGCAACAAGACTAGTGTCTGTCCTTCAGGGTCCATCAGAGAGTGTGTGGCATTGCAGATAATGAAAGTTGGGTCCTTCTGGTTTAATCTTTCCATTCCCTTAAATTTAAGATCCTCTCTCGTGACAACTCATTTAGTATCTGAAGTCTAAGAGAAACATGGAGAAACAGCTCTGAATTAGGTCTCTAAGCTCTACTTTACTCTGAGCCACTTTGGGGAGTCACAACCATTCGTACCTGGGTTTCTAATTTCGGGCCTTCTTTGACATAGTTAAAGGCTTTGTCTTTCCTAATATAATATTCTAGAATGTTTTGGTAGTTATTTTCAATTTTCAACTTGACACAACCTAAAATCACTTCAGAAGAGTCTCAGTGAAGGACTGTCTAAATCAGATTGGCCTGTAGACATGTCTCTGGGGAATTATCTTGGCTGCATTGATTGATGTGGGAAGATCCAGTTCACTCTGGGCAGCATCATTCCCTATGTTTGGGTTCTAGATTTTATAAGAGTGAAGAAAATGATCTAAGTAGTAAGCATGTCTGCATTCAGTTCTCTATTCTCTTGGCTGGAGTTGTAATATGACTATCTGGGACAACTTGTCTGCTATAATGGATCATAACCTACACTTTTAAGCCAAATAAACCCTTCTCCATTAAAGTTACTTTTCTGGAGGTATTTTTATCAGAGTCATAGGAATGAAATTTGGGCAAATGTGCCTTATCCATGAATCCTACTGCTTCTCTTTGGCTTTTATTTGTACATAAGCCAGATTTCTAGACTAAAGCAAACAATACCATGTATCTTCTTCGCACATTTCCACTCTTTAGTTAACACACTTGGAATTGTCAGGTAGCTAGACTTGTTGAGAAATGTGGATAAAAAATGGTGAGTTAAAAGAGTTCAACTCTCCTGGGATGGAGAGATGGCCCAGCAGTTAAGAATACTGCCTTTTCTTCTAGAGAATCCAGGTTTGATTCTCAGGACTAACATGGTAGCTATCAATTGTCTGTAAACTCTAGCTCCAAGGGATTCAATGCTCTTTTCTGGTCTCCATAAACACTACACTCATTTGGTGCATAGATAAACATGCAGACAAAACACCCATACATATATATGAAAAAAGATAAAATTGAATAAGAATTTTTTTTTTAAAAAGTCCATCTTGGTACCTTGGTTTTGCCTTAGTTCATTATTATTATAAGAAAAAAATGAAATGCTAGCACTACCTCCTTCAGAAAACTTTTGGAGTCAATTATTAAACACTGCCGAATCTGGAAAATCTGCAAATACTTCATTTACTGGTGGATGTAGCAGATATTAAGATTTAGGAATTCAAACAGTTCAAAATACCTCTTGTTTTGTAACCAGGAACCTACTGACAACAATTAGCATGGCAGCTCATTGCTATATTCCAAGACCCTCATAGTGAGCACTTACACAGCTCAATGGCCCTTAAGGCACCCACAGAACAATTGCTGAGCTATATCACAGACAGTGGGTAAGATGATGCTTCTCCCACACAAGGTCCCCTTGTGAGAAGTTCTATTGTACCTTGTCCCTTTGTGGGACATTTCTCAATCAAATCACTACATTCAACTCTCTGTTGCTCAATAGGTTCATGATCATTTCATGATACAGAATGCATTTAGTCCAACTTAAAAAGTCCTCATAATCTTTATCAGTGCCCATACTGTTCAAAATTCTAAAGTCTTTAACTATGATACAACTGTAAAATCTATCTATCTATCTATCTATCTATCTATCTATCTATCTATCTATGAATATAGCTTCTCATTCTGAAAGGGAGGAAAAGAGGCACAGTAGGAAAATATTGAATTAAAAAACAAAACAAAACTGAAACTCAACAGAGCAAATACCAAATTCTGTAGCTTTGTATGTGGTGTCTAGAATTGTAATTCTACAGGGCTTAGATGGCTCTGATCTTCCAGAGCCATTGCCTACAATAAGCATTTCTCTCTTGAGCTGGTTCCTCTCTCTCCCTGTGTGGAGCTCTCCTTGGTTGAAATTACATTGTTCTGGCACCTCCAACATCCTGGGGTCTTCACCACGACCCAGGTTCCTGGCTTCACTTTCATAGTTTCACACAATGGCTACTCGGGGCCTTTTATTTTGCCCCAGCAACTCCATTACTGTTTCACATAGCATGGCCTCAGTGGCTATCTGAACCCAGGGAGAAAAAAATATCCAGGATCCCCTCAGTACTGCATTTTCTATGTCTCAAAAGTCAGTAACAGGCTAGTAACACTTCCAAGTTTAGCTGCCAGCTCAGGATGGACCCTGGCCTCTTTGACCACATTAGCAGCAGCTTTTGTTTGTTGAAACAATTGTTTTCTAGGAGCAAGCAATCCCTTAGGCTTTCTCCTTTCACAGCCTGGGCTGAGTCTCACCCTGAGGGCACTGTTCCCACTGCTCCAGTGCAGAGCAGGAAGTATCTGTCTCCTTACCAGCCTCTCTTCAGCTCAGGCCTAGGACACTGTTCTAGGTTTCTAGTATTCTTTTTCTCTCTTTCTTGTATATATTTTATTTCTGCTTGATCCTCTTGCTCTTTTCTTTGTAGATTTGTATAGGAATAACGAGTATTAACAATGCCACAGACTCAATGTTATGCTGTCTTGAAATGTCCTTTGAGAAAGAAATTGGCCAATTACTTTTAAGCTTTGCCTTAGGAAAATTCTTGAGACACAGGCTAGAGGTAGCCAGATTCTTTGCCAATCATACAAATGGTGTCTATCCCGTTTGCTAATAGAGACCTTGTTCCCCTCTGAAACCACTTAATCTGGGCCTCTATCTTCTGCATTAGGCGGTGGTGGCACACGCCTTTAATCCCAGCACTTCCGGAGGCAGAGGCAAATGGACCTTTGTGAATTCAAGGCCAACCTGGTCTATAGTATGAGTTCTAGGACAGCCAGAGATACAACAGAGAAACCTTGTAGGAGCTGGGGGTTGGGGTTGGGGTGGGGTCAGGGCAACAAACAAACAAACACCCACCATGATCAAAAGCATTATGGAAGAAAAGAGTTTATTTTGGTTTATGGTTCCAGAAAGGGAATCTATGATGATGAGGAAGGCATGGAAGCAGTAGACAGATTAGGGAGCTCAGAGATCACATCTTCAATCATAAATAGAAAGTAATGAGGAGGAACAGGAAGTGGGTGAGGCTAGAAACCCTCAAAGCCCACATCCAGTGGTATACTGCCCCCAGTCAGGCTTTACTTCCTAAAGGTTCTAATACCTCTGAAACAGTACCACCAACCAGGGACCAGGTGTTTAAATAACCTGAGTCTATGGGGGGTAATTTTCATTCAAACCACCCCAGGTGCTATCAGCATTCTTTTGTATAGAAAGGACCTCTCACTTGCCTAGAACTTGCCAAGCAGGCTGGGCTGGCTGGTCTGTGCTCCAGGGATCCATCTGTTTCCATTTCCCCAGTGTGATTTTTTTTTTTAAACGTGAGTTTTGGAGCTCAAACTCAGTTTCTCATGCCGGCAAAGCAAGTCTTTACTGACAGAGTTATCTTCCTAGTTAGACAACAGCCCACTCCGCCCCAACCGTTTTTTGAGACAGAATCTCACTGTATAGCCTGGTGGCTGGCCCTGAACTCACAGAAATCCACCTGCCTCAGCCTCGCAAATGTTGGTATCCCCTCTTTTTTGAGGCAAGGTGTCCCAATAGCTCAGGCTATCCTTAAACCTGCTGGCTAGTTCAAGCTGGCTTCATACTCAGGATTCTCCCACACACTACCATAGCACACACGTACACATAATTTAGAAAAATGGCAAAATAACTTGTAGATTGACATCAAAGAAAAAATTGCAGAAACTACTACACCAGTTTCAGCAGACTTGAAACAAAACTGAGACTCACATTGCTGGGGCTATAGATGTAGCTCAGGTTAGTATTTGCCTCACATGTACAAGGCCCTGGGTTGGATCCCTATGACACCCCTTGCCAACACACATACACACTCAGAGAAAGATGAGAGAGGGAGAGACAGAGAGAGAGAGAGGAGAGATAAAATGTGAAAATCTTTTTATAAGTCTGTAGAACTGAGACCCTGCCTAGCTTAGCATGTAAACTATAGTAAGGAAAACTGTTCCTCACAACATCTATGACTCCTGATGAGAGCCTGGTACTAACTTTATCATGTTCAGATGCCTGCCCTGTTTCAATGAATGACAAACATTCATGAGGATTCTATATGCTACTTCTGTTCCCCTTTCCTGAATATTTCTCCTGAAGTTTTTTCTCAATCACATACTTTCTGAACAAAGAGTTTAGAAATCTGAGTTTGAGAAGCACCTTCTGCATTGGGCAGCCAGGAGTGTCTGACCTTGGAAGAGAGTTGTAATCAACACTTAATTCACACTTCAATTTTCCAATGGCTGGAGCTGGGGTTTCTACCTAGGAAGTGGACCCCCCTGTGTGCTTCATAGTTGGCACTGACCTGGAATGTCTACCCATCTGCCTGGGCCTGTAAGTAATTTTCTTTTATCTCTAAATTTGGACTTTTGTTACAGCTAATCTCAAGGTGAAACATTTAAAAAAATATAAAATAAAGAGCAGAGAGCAATGCCAGATGTAGAAAGCAGGATTTCACATTTTTTACCTGTTTTCATTGCTCAATAGTAAGTCCTCAGGAAATGCTAAATACTAATGCAGGACCATAACTTTGTTTTCGTTAATCTTTGATTCTTCTATATGTAATGCCAGTATCATGAATACTACATATGCTTTTAACATATCTTCAAGTGTATACTTTTCTTTGTGTGTGTATGTGTGTGTTATGTGCATTGTACTTATGTGTGTGCTAATGCACATCTGTGGATGCATGTGTGTGGAGACCAGGAGGCACCTTGTGGTATCTTTTCTCAGCAGCCATCTATCTTGGTATCTTTTGAATTTTTTTTTTCCAGACAGGTCTCTCCTAGGCCAGTTAAGCTCAACTGGCAGGAAGACCCCAGGAATCCCCTTAAGATCCTCCTAAGCCCTGGAATTAAAAGTGCTGCCAACAATGCTTGGCTTGGTTTTCCTTTCTTTCTTTCTTTTCTTTCCTTCCTTCCTTCCTTCCTTCCTTCCTTCCTTCCTTCCTTCCTTCCTTCTTTCTTTCTTTCTTTTTCTTCCTTCCTTTTCCTTCCTTCCTTCCTTCCTTCCTTCTTTCCTTCCTTCCTTCCTTTTCCTTCCTTCCTTCCTTCTTCCTTCTTCTTCTTTCTTTCTTTCTTTCTTTCTTTCTTTCTTTCTTTCTTTCTTTCTTTCTTTCTTTCTTTCTTTCTTTCTTTCTCTCTTTCCTTTTCTTTCTTTTGTATGTGAGTGCTGGGGATAGAACTTAAAAGTGGAGATCAGAGGACGACAACTTATAAGAATTGGTTCT
Source organism: Cricetomys ansorgei (assembly GCA_026225945.1). NCBI lineage: Eukaryota > Metazoa > Chordata > Mammalia > Rodentia > Nesomyidae > Cricetomys > Cricetomys ansorgei. Next base: position 5,073,064 of record JAMJFZ010001562.1, read on the forward strand.
CTGCTTCTCCTATGTAGGTCCCAGGGATTGATAGAGGTTGTCAGTTTACACAGCAAGCACTTTAAACACCGAGGATGCTTTGTAATAGTCAGTTTGTCTTGGACTTTTTTGAGTATAACCTCTAAGGTAAACCAACCATTTGGGGATTAATGAGCAACTGCAAGAGATAAGGTCACGCCAGCAACATATCCTTTCATCTATGTTTTGCATATATTATTTATCTAATAATTTTCTAGTTTTTTTTTTTCCTGATCGGTGTGAAAATTTTGCAAAGTTGCTAACTGCCTTCAGAGAATTTATTGTACAAATTACTGTGATGTGGGGAAGCACGAGCATGCATGTGGACCACTATCCTTGGATAGAAAATGATATGTCACATTAGGAATTAAAAGGATTGGTTGCTGTTTCTTTCTGATCTGATTTGAAAAGTGTTTTCCAAGGAGTTAACAGTTGAGGCTTGTAGCTCTGTGGTAGAGCACTGGTTTGGTATACAGGAGGCTCTGTGTTTGGTCCTTGGCAACCTCTACCCGCCCACATAAAGTTAAACCACACATGCAATTCTTTTGTACTTTTGTACACTGCTTGCCCGACAATTGTCTCATCTATTCAGTGTCCCACACCCTCCTAGGATCTTGTAACTGATAGAAAGTGTGAAGGCAAATCAAAGTGACAGTCTCTGTCTCATTTCTTTCTTCACAATTATGATATGCACTAAGAAAATCATGGGTCAACACTCAACATCTATTAGAGACATGGCAAAGAACCAGCCATCTGTTTTGTTTCTTCCTACATAACTGTTTCTTAAAACCCAGACTTGAATAGGTGAGATGGCTCAGAGGGTAACGGTGCTTGGCAGCAGTGCTGACAACCTCAGTTTGGACTCCCAGGAATCCACATGGTCCAGGAAAGAGCCAACTCAACAAGCTCTCTTCCCACCTTTACAGGCATTCCTTCACCCATACATCATACATACACAATAAGAACAAGTTCAGTTACACTGAAAGTACCCTAGACCGCCCTAACAATTAAGGCTTCAGATGAATGATTCCTTTTGCATGCAACAAGCATTTTTATGTGACACGTACTTTATCTTCTTCACTAGACTTAGCAGTTCCTACATTTATTAATCAGCCAAGAATTCAGAAAGAACGTTGAAAGGAAAAGGGTTAAGAACATGAATGTCATGTTCAAGGTCAACAAAATTTCTCCCAGGGAAATCAGATTCTTTTCTTTTTTCTCTTTCCTTCTTTTTTCTTCTATTTTTTCTTTTCCTTTCTCTTTTTCTTCTGATTTTTCCTGGAACTCTCTATGTAGACCAGACTGTCCTCAAACACTTAGAGATCTGCTTGCGTCTGACTCAGGAATGAGAGGTCTGGCGACCCTACTGGCCAAGGCACTGACCACGCCTCCCTGTTTAATGTGAAGTTCTCACTTTCTCAGAAACATTTAACCAGCCAATCTAGTATTCAGATTCTGACCAATCAGAGAAATCCCGTTTCCTTCAAAACCCTCATGACCTGCTTTCTGGGTCACCTGGGTCACCTCTTGACCCCTTGTCAAGGGTCAAGAGGTCTTTTAGGTCAAGGCTGACCTAAAAGAATAGGTTTTTTTTTTTCTTTTGCAAAATAAATGCACCCTTGCTGATTGCATACATGAGTATTGGTCTCTGCATGGTGATTTCAGTCTTAACAGAATCAATTTCTACTCTGTAGTAATTCAAGTTGTGGCTTCAACAAATTATTCTCTAGATACCCTACATGCACTCACCCATTGAACATTGCTCAATGAGGGCTTGAATAACACCGACTTCAAATATCTTAAAGTCAGGAAACATAAAGCTGTACCACAGAGACATTAAATATCCTTGGCATGGCTTTGAGAGCAATGGCTTGAGTCTAGGGTGAGTTGGATAGAAGAAATTTACCATGGCAACAGCTATTCAAGGTGTTGAATCCAAAGAAAAAAGGAAAGAAGAAATCATCTTTACTCCTCTGTCTTGGTAGGTGAGAGGTCAAAACAATATTAGCCTGGAGCACTACAGTAATGATATTTGGGGGAGGGGAGTTTGTGCTCTTAATTAGCATCATGATCCTAACCTGCAGCTCATTTCTCCATTTTATGATTTCTAGGGCTATTTATTCTTCTGGTGTTTTGTTTGTTTGTGTTTGTTTTTTGCTTGGCAATGATCATTTATTCTTAAACTTCCAAACCTTACTTTATAATTTTATCAAATTTCATAGGACCTGAGATGACCCTTGGGATATAAGGGGCCTTCAAATTTATACATTGGGGCTGGGAAATGTAGCTCAGCTGGTAGAGCATTTGTCTTGGCATCATATAAACCCAGTGTAGACGCCTGTTACCCCAGCACGTGGAAGGTGGAGTTCAGAAGTTTAAGGTTGTCCTTGGCCCTTAGCTAGCTAGAGAGCCTGAGGACAGCCTGGGCTATATAACTACCTCTTTGCCAACAAAACGAAGCAAAAATCATCTATCAGTACTAATTTTTACAGTGAGATAATTTGATTGAATGGGTTGTTTACTGCCATGGAAGGAGGACAAACATTGGTTTGGACAGTTACTCATTGTTCTTCAGATCCACAAGTTTTTAGGAGTACTAATCAAAAGTCTTAATCATTACTGTGTCAAAAAGTCCTCAGCTTATTTCCATCCCAGAATGCATTCTGCTAAAAACTCTTTCCTAATTATCTTCGGTTCTCTCAGATCTCCCACTGATATCCTCGAACATCTGCTCAGCCAGTTGTGCAGATTCCAGTCTTTACAAGGTGTGATTAGCTGTGTGGCTCCACAGACCAGTGCTTTACAGATGTTTGGCTTACCTTCTGCTGTAGTGTTTTATTGTTTAGTATCATTTGTTCTGGGTAACAATTTATAACCTATGTCTAAAACAAATGGTTTTGTTTTAATTTAAAAATAAGTCACATATAAGCTATTAGTGACAACAGTAAACACAACACCTGAATGATTTTGTTCTTATTGTATTTATCCTAATTACTGAAATAGATCAAATGAAGCAGTCCTATAAATATTTTTCTATCTGTGTAGACTTAATTAAAACTAAGTACATGTCTAATGCTATATACATTTATATTTAAGAAGAAAAGTTTATAACTTGATATAAAATTATTTTTCTGACTATTGACTCTAATAGCTAGTTTCCTTTTGTTGGGATGGATGGATGGTCTTTTCATTCATTTAAAAATATTTTTTCCTTCTTTCTTCCCTTCCCTCTATCCTAACTTTTGGCTTTATCTCTGTATCTTTTCGTTTTGTTTGGACAGGAGGTAGTTTAGCAGGGCATATTGGCATATACAGACTAGGGATACTGAGGCAGGGGAATTTAAGGCCAGCAGCAACTGAGAAAGATCTTATCTAAAAACATACGTAAATGAATAGGATGAAACAACAAGAAAAGGAAAGGAAAGGTTAGCACAGCAGGGAGGAGTCACTGAGTGTTAACCTGTTGAGGCTGTTAAAGCTTTAATGAAACAAGGCCATGAGAACAGTGTGGCATCCCTGTCCGGTTCACGGCTGGGTTACTATAAGTTATGGGACCCTCTGTGAAGATGCTGTATGCCAACTTACAAGGTCTTTAGAGAACCCTGAAGTGGCGATTCTCCATTTGAACTCTATACACATGATGAGGGAAATTGCAACACTTTACTGAGCAAAAATGAGAAGTCATGATCTGCTTTCTTGATAGCCTCAGTAAAGCTAGAAGTCAAAACAGGAAGTGCCATTGTTAAAGTGCAGGGACATGAAAGTTCCATTCTTAAAAACACCTTGAAACGTCTTGCCCAGGAGGACATTTTGCCTGCAGGAACTTTGGGTGGGACCATATGGCTTCCTGCGTTTTCTTCAAAGTGGTAAAGTTTGTTTTTGTTTCAAAACACAGCTTAAAGGAAACCCACTTAGCCTCTTCAGAAGTGAATAACATTCAGCTGCTTTGAGATTGTAGTGAGCATCTGTGATCATTTGTCATATGTGGCTAAAAAGTGAGCAATACTGATGAAATGCCACTATATATTTAGAGGGAAGACTAGTACTTTTTCCCAAAATAATTTCTTTTTTAAATCTCTACCTTTTCTCCTGGAAGATCTGTCTGTGGCTGAGTGTGGAAGGTCTGCTTTCATCTTCCTCCCAAATGCACTTACGGTGAAAAGTTCAAGTGCTATGGGGTTTGCACTTAGTGAGGCACAATTCCACTTTCTAGGCTCCTTGTGCACAAGTATTCATAAGTCATTTTTATAATATCTATTGCCTTGAAATGACTTTAAACAAAATAAGAAAAAGTCTTCAACCTGAAAAATGAAGGTAAATTCAAGAAAGAAACAATATACTAAACATTGTCTTGAGTTTTGTTTCTGTCCCTCCAAGGTTTTCATAGCTCATGTTTGATGGCAAATATTCTAGAATGACTCATCATTCAAAATAAGTATAGGCATTTTTTACAAAAAAGCAGGTGGAATGAATCTTAGCTACTTTTCTCTTAATGGAATATGACCGTTTCAGGCATGACTATACCAAAATATGGAGGGACTGACTGGATTAATTAATCTATTAAACATTAGTTAATTAATGGTTAATTAACAACTAACAGTTGGTAAGATGTCATCATACTACAAATACAGTTTAATGCACTAACAAAAGCAGAAAACAAAGTCCCCACATGATAGATCAGGAAGCAAGGTAAGACACTGCTCTGCATACATCTAGTTCCAATAATGAACTCGTTCCAGGGAACCTTTTCATGAATATTCTTTGTGATCCTTTAAACTCAACCCATCCTGCTGATTGTTCCTTATAACGATTTCTGGGACAATCCATGGAAGAAGAATTGTCTTCTTGCTGATCTGTGCAGCTTTGAGTATGACTGGCCTTAAGGAAAAATGAACATTTTGCAGAAAGATTGAACTATTATAAGAAAATTTGCTTGAAATTATGTTTCTTATTATAAAAACAAACAAGCACCTAGTAAGAATTAACAGTAGACGAGGAAGCAGGAGTAATCGCAGTCTATGTTTGAGACTCCGATGCAATCACAGGGCTCCTGCTTCAGCTGCTCCCTTCTCCCTCCGTGATCATGGCACACTTTCCCACTTCCTGTTTGACCTGGTGTGTTAGAAATCTAGTGGGCTTTATTCATGCTGCTGGAATTTTGATGTAGATAATTAAAAGGAAGAAAGCACTTGACTGTAGAATCAAAGTTCTATTTTAAAAAACTATGGTATTCTTACAGGAAAAATTTATAAGATAAAAAGTTTTTGGCTGGGCAGTGGTGGTGCATGCCTTTAATCCCAATACTTGGGAGGCAGAGACAGGTGGATCTCTGTGAGTTTGAGGCCAGCCTGGTCTACAGAGTGAGTTCCAGGACAGCCAGAGATACAGCAGAGAAACTCTATCTGGGAAAACAAAACAAACAAAACAAACAAACAAACAAGATAAAAAAATTTTCATTTAAAAGGTATTTTACAGTTTACAAATCATTTTCACATCAAGTCTGTTTCATACTATTTCGTTTGCGGGTACAATGATGGAGACCCAGGATTTTAGTCTGAGCCTCTCTCAGAGGTGAGACCCTAAACCATGTATCTCGTGCCCTCTCTACCACTGCAGACTGCAGTCCATCTCTTGCCTTCCTTGGTTGGCCCTTTCTCCTTCTTTCATCTGTGATTCTGGAATGCACTTCATGAATGGTTAAAAAAAAATAGATTAACAGTTTTCTGGGGGCAAATTTAGTATGCTATTTGTCTTTGCACTTCTAGTACTGAATTCCAAGTGAATCAATTAATGCTTGTTGAATGGATGAATGAACATAACAAAAATTAAAAGGCAAATTGAAACAGAAACACGTTTCAGATTCTTACATGAAATTAGAAGATTAATATTGTTATTTAAAATTTTTAATTTAATTTAATTTAGCACTAAGGGTTGAAACCAAGTCTCCATAAATGATAAGCAGCTGCTCTGCCCCTGAACTATATGTCCAGCCCTATTATAGTTTTTAGGTAACTATTCAGTGTGGAATATTATATTAGGGGACCCACAATCCAGCCATCCATCTATATGTTTCAGTTGTCTATATATCTGTCATTAATCTTGTTAGCTTCCTTCCAAATAGTACATTTTAATTAGATACTATCTACAGATTTTCAGGTCTTAAGTTTTAATTATACTTTTAAAAGTCTTCTGCCTTATTGATAATATAGATGTTAGAATACATTGTCAGTATTATACAGCTTTTTGGAATTCAACAAATTAAAACGGTCAAAATTACTATCATATCTGCAAAAAAAATAAGACTTCTTGCTAACATACATTTACATCGGTTTTATTTACAGTTGCTACATTCCTTAATAAATATCATGTTTATAAAAGCATTAGATGATCATTTTTATATATTACATACATATCTTATCTATGTTTATATGTATGCGTATGTTTATATGCCTGCATATGTTTATGTGTGCATATACCTGCTTATCAGATAGACATCCTTGATATATTGAGCTTTACTTTATTTCTCAGGGCCAGAAGCATTGATATAGTGTCTTCACAATTTCTAAATATCATACATGCATGTGCGCACAACACACACACACACACACACACACACACACACACATACTCATGTGTGCTCGAATGCCTGAGCACACACATGCTCTGTAAGGTTTCTAACTAAATGTTTGTATACAGGACTTGGAAAATAAAATGTAAAGGAAGAATCAATTAATTGTTGATTTAAGACTATATATTGCAGTGGTTCTCAACCTTCCTAATGCTGCAAACCTTTAATACAGTTCTTCATGTTGTGGTATCTTCCAACCATAAAATTATTTTCGTTGCTACATCATAATTGTAATTTTGCTACTGTTATGAATCATAATAAAAATATCTGATATGCAGATGGTCTTAGGTGAGCCCTATTAAAGGGTTATTTGACCCCCAAAGATGTCACAACCCACAGGTTGAGAACTGCTGATATATTGGATTTATGGTCTAGGAAAATACATTGAACAGAAAAACAAATCTCAAAAAAGAAACAAATTTCACAGAGTCAAACCTATAAAATCCATAAGGAAGAAACATCTAGACTCTACTTATTAATTTTCTGTGCTTCCAGAAATTGAACCCAGGGCCCACACTCCACCACTGAGCTCTGTTCCAAGCTCCAGGGTCAGATTCGAATTCTGATGATTCTATCAAGGGGGGGGGGGGGGGGTGCTGAAAAATGGTTCAAGCTATCACTCTGCCAACTTAGTTACTGTTGTCAGGGAACACTGCACAATGCCCTCTAGTGATGAACGACCAATGTACGAATTCACATAGAAACGACTGGTTAAGAGTGGAAAGCATTTCCCAGAGTTTTATGCACAAAATAGAAATTCTTTCTGTGAGAATTAAGCTTGATAGACTTAAGATGATTGACAGAGAGGGCTTATATTGATAGTGATGAGCTATATTAATAGAGATGAGTCTCACTCACGGTATGTGTTATGTCGATACAGATGAGCGTATTGATAGAGATGATTAGTATTGATAGAATGAACTGTGTTGATAGAGATGAGTTGTATAGACAGAAATGAGTTGTGTAATAGAGAGATGAGCTGTATTGATAATGAGGAACAACATTGATAGAGACATGTGCTATTGATAAAGATTAGTACAATTGATAGAGATGAGTTATATTGGTAGAGATGAATTGTGTTGATAGATATGAGATATGCTGATAGAAATGAATCATATTAAGTTGTATTGATAGAGATGTGCTGTGTCCACTCAGCGTGTGGAACTGCATCCCTGGCTGATTCTAGCCGTGTTTATGTTGAGATGCTGTGTTGCACCTACCTCAGATCTCCACTGCCCCTGCTGCTGTGCTCTCACCATCCAGTCTGTAACTGGCTTCAGAACTGATGATGCTCTCTAGGCTGCAGCCCCCAACAAATGATGGCGTAGAGGTGGAGCACATTAAAACACCAGAGTCAACAAAACTTTTTTTTTTTTTTTAAAGAAAAAGACTTCAAAAAAGGGAACCAAGATAATTTTTGAAAGAATCTGTGCCAAATTAAAAATAATAATGATAACAATAAATAAACTTTTGGGAGTTCAAAGAGTAAACTAAAATAGGGAGGAGAGGAAATCGTCTTTGTTTTGCTCAGTTAATGACTGTGAAGAGCTGGTTGGTTCCTCATACCAAATCCTCTTCAAAAGTGCCAGAGACGTTTCTATGATTGGTTGCAGGGATATTCCCCAAGGGAAAGAGTTTCCCTAGCATTTGTCATCTGTTTTATAAACAGATGGCACATGTGGGGTTTTATCTTTTAAGAGAAATATCAATAATTTGTCAACTGTAAGATTTCTACAGCCCAATATAGTTATTTGTTGTTAAGTTTTCACAATTATTCAGTTTTCTTGCTCTAGATACATTTTTAAAAAATGATATGCTTTTGATTGTTCACATCTATCTGTTTAAACTGAGTGGGGATATTTCAGTTGTCTTAAAAGAACACCAAATTGAAAACCTTTGTATGCAGTGCAAAGGAATTCTTACCAAAGTCTCCAGCTTTGAGTGCATGCAGTTGTTTTCTTTTGACTCTTGTCTGCATGCTGTGACAAGAGCATAAAGTGTGGAAATGACATAACCATCATTTCCACAAATCAAAGCTATGGGGAATGGGAAGGCCATACAGGGCTGATGCATTAACTGTAGATTCAAATAGCCCTCCACCCACCCACCCCACACCTTAAACATTTTCTTGCTCTTATGCATCCATTGTCTCTGACTTTTAGCCATCACTGGAAGGTCTTTTGTTCTGTGGCAGTGCTGGGGGTGGGACCCAGAGCCTTTTGCACGCTAGGTGAGTGCTCCACCACAGAGCTACATTCCTTGCTTCCTGTATTTCTTTGTTGTTGTTTTAACTTTATTTTAAAAATATTTTATCTCAAAAAAAAAAAAAAAAATGTTGTAGTCTTAAGTATTGAGACCATCCAGAAAATAATCAGTACAATTTCTGTGACTCAGGAAAAAATTTTCATACCATCATCCCAAACCCTCTTCCAAGTTTGTAGAGACCAGGTGAATTCTTTCTTTCTTTATTTTGCTTTTAAATAGTACATTTGCGTTTAAATAACTACTCAGGTCTGAGCATTGTAAGAGAGAGAAGGGCAAGATTTGCTTTTCTAGCTTTGTTTCTGCAGAAGTTTGGTTGGGCTGCAGCAAAACCCACACAACACTTCTTTTCCTAGTGGAAAAGCAATTGTTGAGAACTCAAAACCTCTTTCCAGTGAATACCTCAGATGGGCTGAGGGTGGAGGGCCTCTCTACATTCTGTTGGAAATCAGGAGAAGAAAATGGATTGTGTGAAGTAAAACTGTTAGGGCTAGCCGGGTGGACTTCTAAGGAACCACGAGACATTCCAAACCGCTGCAAAACACACGAGGCTTTATTGTTAACTGGGGCGCGTCGGTCCCACACAGGTCAAGCATGGCAGGCCCCGATTCCTTCCCCCGAGGCACTTTTATGGGGTTCAGGGGAAAGGGGTCTGGGGATGGGGGCTTGTGCAGCTCTGATTGGCTCAAAGCTCTCTATGTTAGACTAATTGGTTGGGAGTTTCACGCGCGGGATCCAGGGGGGTGGTCAATCCGTGCCCTTGGACTAGCCGTCCTTGAGACAGGGTGGCGCCTGGTATGCTGGGGAAGGATGAATCCTGCTGATAAGCTTAATGGTCATTTCCCTGTGGGTGGGGAGGAGACTGAAGAGTACTGTTAATGGCTGTACTTGGGAGGCATCTCTCAATAGGAGGCGTCTCCCCCTACACGTGACTGCTAGCACTCAGGTGAATCTCCTAGGTTTTATATTTCTTAAATCCTTTCAAAACTTTTCTGTGGTTAGTCTTTTCAGTGTTTGCTTTCTTTTGTTGTTTTGTTTTTGCTTTTGCTTTTTAAGACTAGTGTCTCCTGAAGCCCAGGGTTGGTATGTGGCTAAGAATGACATGAAATTCACAATCCTCCAACCTTAGGCATCCATTTAGTGTTTAAAAAGATTTTGAGGAAGTGATAATCTAGGCTCCCACCTTTTGCCACCTGGGATATAGCAAACCTTGTTAATATCTGTTAGGTCTCTATAGAGAAACGCTTAATCTTTTAATGTAGCAGTGTGGGTTCTCTAGTGTAGAAAGAATGCTATTACACACCTTTAATCCCAAGGAAGCACGTAGATATAATTTCAGGGCAAAAGGCAGTTTCTTCTTTTCTAATTCAATCCCTGATCCTTAGAGGTTTTCAGCCTCCATACAATCTAATCTTAGGTCTAGATCAATAACATTTCAACCTCTGAGACCTACTGCTGACTCACTCTGACTGAACTCAACTGACTCTTCTGGTTGGCTGATTTAACTCACTTGCTATTTTGGTTCAAACTCTTCTTCAAGCTTACTGTTTCAAACTGACCCTCTGATCAGGCTGACTGTTTCTGACTGAACTCTTCTAACTCTGGCTGATTCCCACAACTTCTCTGACTGAACTGCTATGCTTGGCTTCAAAATGACTCTCGCTGTTAGTTGTTGACTCTCCAAAACTCTTCCTTCTACTGAACTGCTTCTGTGTCTCTGCCTCAGACTGCCTCTACTATCTAAACTGAGAACTTGCTTTTATATAGTGATAGTCTGGCATGTCCTCACTTTGACTCACTCTGCTACCTCTTCCTCTGATTCATCATTTTGCCTGCTCTTCACTCTGATTCATCTTAGACATCCCTTTCTGACAATGACTCCTTCTGAGCTCTGCATCCAGTCTCTACTTCTTCCTTTGCTTGTATTTGCTTCTGTCTTGGGGATTAAGCGCATATGCTACCATTGCCTTCTAAATACTAGGATTTAAGATGTGTACTAACATTCTTTCTATCCTAGAACAGTCATGCTGAAAGATTAAAAGATTAAATATTCTTCTACAGTATCACATACCTTTAATCCCAATTCAGAAGGCAGTGGTGGTATCCACCTTTAGTACCAGTACTTTGAAGGCAAACGTGGAGCTCAGAAGAAGCAGAGAGTAGAGGCAAAGTTCAGGGTTCAGAGAAGGAAGCAAGGTAGAAGCAGAGTGTAGAAGCAGAGCTCAGATAGAATCGAGGTAGAAGCAGACAGGAAGTAGACAAGAGGCAGAGCTCAGAGAGAAGTAGAGAGTTAGTTCAGTCAAGCAGTTTGAGTGCAGTTAGTTCACAGACAGTTCAGTTAGAAGGGGAAGCTGAGAAGAGCAGGGCCAGTCCAGAATAAGCTAAGAGAGAAAGCAGAGAGTCAGAAGCAGATGGTTTACGATTTAGAGTTTGAAGTTAATAAGACAGTTAGTCCAAAGTAAGCTCAGTCTGCAATAAGTCTTAGAGGCTTACAGACTAGATTGTACAGAGACTGAAGCCTTCTAGGTCTGGGCTTACATCTTGAAGATTAGATTGTACCTTGTTCTTCCTTGAACACCCTCCACCCTGCAAGAATAAAAATATGCTTACAGGTCTCAAACCCAGAACAAAGCAGACCTGCCTGCAAGGTTCTCTCAGCATCCCTCAGTTGCTACCTGTTGCAGGGTATGGCTGGCATACCTGGTTCTCTTCCCTGAACTCTCTATCCCAGGGGCTGGACTGCCTTTTCCCCAGAGGCTCTTCCTATCACATAGATTCAGACAGATGTCTAAATTTAGATTCAAAGGGCTTCATTTTTACCTTATTCAATCACCAGTCCTTAGTCCTGGAGCCCTGGAGCTTTTCGGCCTTCTTACACTCACTCTTAAGCCTAGAACTGGGAGGCTTCAGTCTCAGACTCTGGACAATCTAGAACATTTAAGTAAATTTACAATCTAGTAAATCTCTGAGATTTACTGCTGATTGTTTGTGACCAAACTCTTTGGACTCTGACAGACTAAAGTGACTCTGAGTCTCTGAAATGCACATACCGAAATGCTTGGCTTGGCTTCAAACTGACTCACTCTTCCTATCTGATGCTGACTTCTGCTGAGGTGCCCCTGTGTCTCTGTGTCTCATTCTAGCTCTCATTGTTCCGTACTGTCTCAGTCAGCCTCTCTGTTCCTTATTCAGACCACTTCATTGTCTCTGTGTCTTGTCCTCCATCTGCCTACTTCATAGTGCCTGCATTAGACTGTTCACCTCATACTGCCTGCTATTATTGAATGCTGCTCTGAGCTGAGAACCTGCCTTTCTATCATGAGAATTGGGCGTGTGTTCATTCTAACTCATTCTGCTAACTTTTCCTTTGATTAGTCACTTTGCCTGTCCTTCAATCTGCCTCATCTCAGATGTCACTTCCAATCTGACATTGACTTCTGAATTCTGCTTCCATGCTCTGTTTCTGTCTTAGGGATTAAATGCATGGACCACCACTAACTTCTGAATACTGGAATCAAAGGTGTGCACCAACATTCTTTCTACTGTAGAGCAGCCATGCTAAAGGATTAAAGGATTAAATATCCACTACATACCACACCTGACCTGGTTTAAAATTCTTAATTTCATTATCACTCTCTACCTAAATATTCCTCTACATCTTCCTAACATATGTATTTTGGTTAACTGCCCCTTTTTAAAAAATATTTTGTCATCTTGGCTTCTGTACTGTGTTCCCCTCTTTCCTCTCTCCCTCTGCTTGACCCCTCTACTCACATGGCTCCAGCTCAGGGTCATGCCCACTCTGGACTCTCCCAGATGTCTCTGCCTCTGACTGTGCTCTCCCGCATATCTGCAATAAAGTTTCTCCTCCATCATACCTAGCAGCAGTTATATCTTTCCTTTTTTATTTCTTTTTTTCATTCAATATCTTTTTAGGTATCTAGGTTTATGATAAAATCTGTTTTCTTCTATAATACTTCTCTTCCAAGAAGTGTTTCTGTGGTGAATTTCACAGATTATAAGGTTAACATAATGAATAAAGCACAAATCTGACCAGCCACAAGGTCTATTTTTTAATCCTGGTGACATTTTTTAAAAAAATTTTAAATTTGCTGTCATTTTCATCACTAGGACTGTGCTAAAGCTACTCGCGTTCTGCCCACGTCTCCTGAACGGAGCTCTTCCTCTACCAAACAGATGGGCTTAGTGTCTAAGGTTGTCAATGACCCATTTTCCTAGTTATTGCCATTAACTTTGGGAGTCATTAGGTCAGATCAAGCCAGTTAGAGGGTGGTGTTAGGAACATTTTATTATCATATAAGTCCTATATTGGTGATGGAAGTTGGAGGAACTGGAGTTTAAGGTTAGAGGTCTGAGAATTTGGCCACATGGAGTGTCAGATTACAGGGGAATCTAGGTGAAGCCTTACACATGGAGCCAGCCCAAGAGCATGGAGTGTAAGTCCCAGAATGAAAGAAGGAAAGAAAAGACTGAATCAAGAATGAAAGAATCAAGGGCTCTAGCTGACATTGCAGAAATGCCTCCTTACCATCAATTCTTTTTCTACTCTTCATTAGATATTATTTGTTCCAGTGAAATCAGGTTGACTGTCTTGATTTAATGAATGGCATGGCATTTCCTTGTTAATAGGACTGACTCAGGGTTAAAGATGGGAAACAATTATGAGCAGTGAAATTAAAGAGACAATTGCTCAAGTTTTTGGAAGAGAAAATTCTTCTCTAATGCTGGAGCCCCAGTATCCTGGCAATGAGGTTGAAGTCTGTTGACAAGGTTCCAGACTCCCCAGCGGGGAACTTCGGCTTACCAGCCATTCTGCCCCTTCCTCCCCTTTGCTGTAATGGCGACAAAAGTCTTTCATTATGTCTGCATGGCCTAGTAATGCCTTAGCTGGCTGGTGTTAGCTGAGCAGGAGAAGCGGCCATTTTTTACTCAAAAGTAATTGTCTTTGTAAAATATCTTGCAGGCTTCTAAGTCCTGGCATGCGTAAAGCTACCCATTCATATTGATAGTAACAGATAGAAGCAAAGGGGGCTTAGATAGAGAAAAAATAAATACGCACCAAACAGCTAAAAACTGTAAAATAAAAACCTTCTTTGCCTACATGGCACTCTGCTCTGTTTGGGGCAGACGGAGATCTTATTCAGCTAACAGTGTTAAGTCAGATGTTCTTTCTTAGCAAACAAGATAAGTTGCAGGAGGAAGGACTCCCAGCCCCCATCCTGGGTGTGACTACATCTACATAGGAAACCTCTGAAGGCCTGAGCAACATCTGCATATCAAAAAACTATTTGGCTTTTTAAACCTCTTCCCAGAGCAATTTTCTCTCTTTCTGGCGTGGCCCTTTCCCTGGTAATGTATATTGTCAGTCTCTCCCTCCTTCTCTTCTTGGTGTGGTTTTTCCACTGACGAGGCACATTGCATTGTCAGTCTCTCTCTTTTCTTAATCTGTACACTGTTAATTCCCCTATTAAAAACGCTCCTGCGTTTTACTTCTAAAGCGTGTTCCACGTGTCATTTTAAAGGGCGATCATGCGTGTCATTTCCTCGGGTCCCATGAAAGAACGAACTACCCTGTTTGTTTGTCATTCTTCATTTCTCCTACGCTCGTACTCCCTCCTGCGTAGAGTTTCCGTGAACCCATTTGTGGGAAAGGCTGGTTCCCTCCACACTCTAATCCATAGGACCTACTTCAGGATCCTCATGTTTTGTAAGATGTGATGCAAGAAGCCTGGTGTGGGATTTGCATGTGACCGCTGTTAGGGGAATTGCTCCAAGACGAAACAGCATCATGTAGCAGTGGAAAGAAAAAAAGTGATGCTCTCGACTGCCTTGGGTTTTCGTAAAGCCAGCATTCTGAGACATGTGGGCCTGAAAATTAATCATTTAAACTATTTGGTTAGATTTTCTTTTACTTGTAACTAAAATCTTGCATTTGAATGAGTTAATGATTTCCTAGTTCTCAGAGCACAAAAAAAAAAAAAAACAAAAAACAAACCACTAGGAATTAGTCAGTCCCTAAGTCACTGTGTTCTCAGCACAGTCTCCATTGTGTTGCCTGACATATATTACTTCCATCAGCGAAGTTTCCGATGTGATAAATCCCCTCTTTTCTTACTGTCTCAACAATGTTGAGTTATTTTTCTATTGTTGTGATAAAACACCATGCCTGAGGCAACTTATAGAGGAACAAGCTTAATTTGGCTTACAGTTCCAGAGGGATAAGAGTCTGTAAGGCAGGGAGACACAGCAGCAAAATGAGAGCTCACATCTTGAACTGCCAGCAGGAAGTGGAGAGAAATAACTAGAAATGCTACTAGTCTTTAAACTCTCAAAACTCACTTCAAGAGATGTACTTCGTCCAGCAAGTTCACACCTCCTAAACCTACCCAGTGTCACCAACTGGGGACCAAGAATTCTAATGCCCAAGACTACGGGGGACACTAATTCAAACTACCACAAATATTATCTGTATAAAATCTTTTATAAAAGTACCATATTTTAGGGAGGCATCTGTCTTTCAGGTTGGGTGCAGTGATCTTCAAAAAGATTGAATGATGTGCTATAAAATTGAATAAAGAAGAAACCAATTAACTTAAAGTTTTGGAGGAATGAGCAGACAACATGGCACGTATTTATTTTATAGATCTTACAGACATCTTCATTCATGTGTTATTTACTTTCCTATGTTGTGATGAAATACCGTGACCATGGAAGCATATAGAAGGAAGAGTTCATTTGGACTTGGTAGCAGAGAGAGTCCACAATGGCCAGGGAGGCATGGCAGCAGGCAACTGACTCAGGAAGCTGAGAGATCACATATTCAACTGTAGACATGAAGCAGAGAGAACAATCTGGAAGTGGGGTAAGGCTATCAACTCTCAAAGCCCACCCCCAATGACCTACTTCCTTCAGCAAGGCTCCACCACTTAACTCTTCCTGAACAGTTCCGTCATCTGGGGACCAAGTGTTCAAATATGTGAGTTTATAGGAACATTTTTCATTCAAACTGCCATGATTCCTACCTTGATAAGACTTTTGAATATGAAATGAAAGTCCTTACAAAAATATTGTACATTACATAAGGTAGGCCTGGATCTTTGGTGGGTTACCTCATGTAATCCTGACCATTCCATCCGGCAGGCCCCATCAAATAAGTGGAGAAATTTAGGAAGATATTAATTAAGTTGCCCAAGTAAGTGAATACTGAAGATTGAAGTCAGATGATCTGCTGTGGGGCTAAGGCTGTAACTCACTTGGGACAGTGCTTGTCCGACAAGTAAGAGAGACCCTGAGTTCCACCCGTAGCACTTAATAATCAAGGGTGGTAACACTCCTGGAACGGAGAGGCAAGAGGCTCAGAAGTTTAAGGTCATTTCCCATTACATAGTGAGCCAACCTAGCAACTTGCGAACCTGTTTCTTTTTTTTGTTTGTTTGTTTCTTTTTGTTTTTAAACTATTACTTTATGACAATTAAAAAATGTGATTAATTTATGACCTCTTGGGCATTGCCAGGTTTAGGCTCTGACTGAAAGGATGTCAAGGTGTACCTTGAATATTTATGGAAAAACCATACGAACCTGTAACAGTGTTTTCTCCAGGGATGCTAACTAGATGGCAGCAAGTAGAGATTTATTGCTCACTGTTCAGTATTGTGTGCCTTTTCAAGTTTGGACCATATGCTTCCATTATTTTATCCAAAAAGGATGACATATTTAGAAAACGATCATATGGAAAAATTTCATCTTCAGCATAAGAGACACATCACAGTCGACATGGAGATCTCTTCTGGATCTAAAATAATTTCATTCTATGATTTTGTGAAAAGACTTCCACTTTAGAGAGTTCAAAGGCTCCTGCATTGATAGTCTCCCAAATCACTGAAATAAAAAGGACACTTTAAAAAGGTCCTCTGTATTTTCAGCAGTATCCATAGCTTATAAAGTGATCAAATGAATTAAATTAAATTTTGAAAGACAACCTTCAGATTCAGATTGGTACAGATATCTCTGAGGTTCAGTAAAATTGTAAGAGACCTAACTGGACTTAACAGGACAAGTTTGTTGTAACACCAAACTACCCAAGGGGTGGAGGCAGCAGCAGTTTAGAGTCTACAACAAATCAGTCAAGAGATCCTGTAAATGTGGATAAGCAGGGTTGGGGGGCTGGGGCTGGCTTTGCACATTTTTATTTATTGGGAGTACAGCAGGCAACATGAGAAATGGCTAGAAGACACTCCGTAACCAGAACGAAGGAAGATAAAGAAAATTTATGTGCACAAGCACTAGTGATTTGCCTCATTTTCTGATGACAAGCCCTACAGGAAACAGAACTCCTGAAGTCTGCCCTTGTCTGAAAGCATCTTAGTATGTATGCTTAACATAACTGCTTTATGTAACTGTGTCTCTCCAATGTCAGAGATTCTGACTATGTGTCACCATAAGAAGCTTTTGTGTAGAGTGGTACAGTGTTTTTTTTTTTTTTTAAGCAAACCTACTTGTGTGTTGTGTGTTCATAATTTTGTACAGCTTGAAACAGTAAGAACAATGAGAAACCATTCCATACCATTCCATACTAGAATTAACGTGGACATGACCAGTACAGCCAAGCTTCATTGCTTTTAGCATTGAAGACAGGCACATTTAATTTTGTTGCTACAGAAATCAAATAAGTTCTAACACATTGAGAACACATCTAACAAAATGCTCACAGCATTTTGCATATTATTTTCCCAAGTTCCTTCTATTCTAGTATTTGAAATGGAAAAAAAAAAAAATCTGCCCAGCATTCTTTCTGGAAAAGTCTGTGTTGTCATTTGATCACTGCTACTGGTTCATAAGTCATTCCTGGTTGAAGTCACAAAGCAACAGAAGGGGTCTTATTTATGGAATTTTGTATTTTTTTCTATTCCTCATACAGCTTGCCCTCTCTGAAGCCACAGCACAGAGCACTCTGCTTTAAATTACAGCAAGAGGAAGCAATGGGAGCCATTGTTAAGGTCTGAGAACTGCAGGAAGAGGGTGGCATCTCTGTGTGAGACACACTCCCACCCTTTGTGTTTCTATACAAGCCTTTCATGAGAGAAGAATAGAAATGAGATATGGGTGAGATCCATTGTAGATCTGTAGCTGGCCTCACAATAAGCCAGAAGAAAACGCCACAGAGCGTTTTCTTGTCTCTCTTTGCCTACCTGGGTCTTTCTGTAGAGAATCTTCCTTATGTCAGGCTAGAATTCCAGGCACCCAGTGCTGAAGTGCACACCGGTGCTGTCTGCCACTGGAGCCCACAATGGTGGTGCCACGTGAGCAGTGACAGTGCCAGACACTTCTGCCACTGCTCATCAGACATCACTGCAATAGAAACTGGGCTATCCATCGGTTTGCCCCCATGTCCACACTACCATCTATTAATTCTAGCATAACTTTTATTTTACTTCCCTTCATTCCAGTGTGACTAAGCCTTGAGGATGCCTCATAAAGTTCCATAGGTTAGTTGTCTCATTTAAACCCGCACCACGAAAATCCCCCCAAACTTAGGACTAATATACTTTAATCTCCCTGTCTGTGACCTTACTTCTATTCTGTTTGTAATTGTTTAATACAAGGAGGTAAAATCCTTTGAGACTAAGCATTTCCAATCTTCCTCATCTCGTCTGGAAACCTCTGCCCCATTTTGCTTGTTAGAGTTTTATAAAAGTATCAAGACTTCTGTTAATGAAGACAACTCAGGGAGCCTCTGTCATGAACTGTACTGAACTCAAATCAAGAAGCTGGCAAACAAAGAACCCATTAATTCATGCAAACCCTTAAGGAGGATCCTTAACACTCTAGCTCAGACTCTGTGTTGCTTTGAAATACAGTTGAAAATGCCTTCCTTAAAGGGTTGTTTTATGATTAATGAGATAATGTTCATAATGTGTTTTGATATCTTGGAGCAAAAGTCCAACATAAGGAAAACAAGTATTAATTAATATTAGCATCCAGATGCGGGGACTATAGATGTCCCAAGGACAAAATTAGATACAGGAAAGATGTAAAATTTTCCTGTTATCAGCAAATTCTAAGAAACTTGTATATGGTAGGTATCTTTTGACAAATATGCTAAATATATACATATATAATAAACTGACTCTTGAAATAAGGCAAGTGCCTTCAAGAGCCGTCACCAGGACCCAGTGAATGTCCTGGTACGCTGCTAAGTAGGGGACAATTCAACAGAAGGTTGATGGATGTTGTGGAATATTCTCTGAGCAAGTAGCTGCCATTTCATTAGGTTAGCAAAGTCTCGTTGTAAGCAGCCATCAAGAGCAGGATTTTTTGTGAAGAAAGCACCATGCACTTCAAACACGGGACTAGAAGGATCTGAGCAGGGTCTGAGCTGCAGGCCTCTTCCTTGATGATTACCTTTCATAATACCAGAAGGTGCTGAACAAGCTGCCAAGGGAAGGAAGCAACCAATAGCCCTACCCAGATGTCATGCCTTTGATGCATAATAATGGCCAGCATGGCAAGATATCCCTAAGAGTGCAATAGTGGCACTTATATTTTGGTGGTAACCAACAACTGTCCAAGTAGATTTCCTCCTCTCAACAGGGGCATGGGGGGGATCATGCCCGGTAGTGGAAACTTCCAACTTCCTGGGGCTAGTGAGGTCATGGATCTTAGAGGACAACCTTATAGGATCACTTTACTAAACCAGCATGATTTCTAATTGTGTTCTAAATAGTAATCCTTATTGCCCACAGATAAATATAGTTCTCACCCCTCATCAAAGAAAGTTCTCTTTACAAAAGACAGAGACCATTTATAGAAAACCATAACTGGTCAAACTGCAGAGAACAACTGGTCCTTGGATGTTCAGCCCCAGTGAATATATTTACAACAAAATTCCTGCAACTGAGGTTCAGGAAACATTGAGAAAGGGAGGCAGAAATATCGTAAGGGCCAGAGGACCAAGAAATCTGCTGTCAGATTGTGTCTCCCAGAAATGACAGAGAAGCTTCACCCATGTTACTTTAACAATATGGCTGCTGCCAGGCATGGTGGCACATGTCTTTAATCCCAGCACCCAAGAGCCAAATACAAGTAGATCTCTGTGAGTTCCAGGACTAGCCAGGACTACATAGTGAGACCCTGTCTCAAAACAAAACAAAACAAAACAACAAAAACAAAACGATTTGGATACCCAAACAAGACTTGGACGAAGACAACACCAGTAGTCATGCTAACATGGAATGGGGAACCTCAAGGGCTCCACCCCTACACAAAGAACTACAGGCAACTAATGACTACTGACAGCAGGAGGAAGAGTTTTCCCCAGGGTTGAGCCTCCTAATTGGTTATCCAATACCAATTGGTCAACCCTGAAATCATGTACCTACAAAGAAAACTAAGTGAATTGAGAAAGCTAAACATTGGAAACAAAAAAAGAGTATGACACCCCTCAGAGAAGGAGGGTGTGGGAAAGTTCACTGAACCTCATCTTAGATATAAGCCTCTACCTCAGGCTTTGCAATTCTGCCCTAATTGCATGTGACTAGGGGGTAGCGGGTAGGGGTAAAGGATGTGTACAGAGGTGCTACAGTGCTGGGGAAGGTTAACTGAAAGGGGTCACGTCTATGCATCTGCCACAGAACCATTGTCCATGCTGGGTGAACTTAGTGAAATTGTAGTTTGGTGTGTCTTTGTCCTTGGGACATTATGAGAAGGTAAATGTTTATATCTTCCAGGGAAGGAGTCCTCAAAGCGACTGGTTCACACTAGTTTTTAGGATAAGAGTCTTTCCTTCCCACAGTGAGAGAGAAGTGTTTATAGTAGAAACTTGCAGCCCTCACCTCCAGCATGAGGGAGTGAAACCTGGCAATCCTTTTAGAGGGCCTTTTGGCAATATGTTCCAAGAGGGCAAATCTGTGTACACTTTGACCCGGCAACTTGATAATCAGTATTTTGTGCATGCACGCACATCTAAGCAGGTTTAGCAAGCGTTAGAAACCACCCAGATGCTTGTCAATATGAGAATGGTTTCCTAACTTGGAATTCAGCTGCATATTTCATAATTAAGAAAGAATGAGAAAGATTTGTATTTGCAGACTTGGAAGTGTTTTAAAGATGTATCTTTCAACAAGGTAAAGAGCAGTCTGTGTGGCATGACTGTGCCCGTGCAAGCAAAGCAAAGAAGTGTGGATAATCTGGGGTGTAACACATAAAATATGTTTGTATTTTATATGAAACAGTTACTACCTGTTGCTAATTTGTAGGGAGAGAGTGTTACAGTGAGGAAAAACATATCTATTGTTATTTAATACTTTACAAAAAAGTGTACATGGCTAACGGGTTTTTGAGAGAAGTCCAGGCTGGCCTCTAACTCTGGATCCTCTGACCTCAGCCTTCCACGTTTCTGGGATTTCAGGTCTGTAAACACACACACACACACACACACACGTAATTTTTTAAGAAAGGAATCCTTTCAATCCACCCTGATTTAGCAGCTGTGCCATCAGGCAGCTGTCATACTCTGGGCAGAAACACCACTGGACACACACAACTCCAGGAATCCCGTGGTTACCCCAGAGTGGTTGTGTCAGAGCCATCTGCAGTATATCTTCAACACCTCTGAGACCAAACCTCCTATCTTCTAATCCAGGATAGAGGAGAGAGCTGAGACAGTGTTTACTGGACCCTGGGCATAGTTCAGTAGCACAGGAACTGCCTGGTTTCTTTGGTTGCCAGTATGGAAAAGAAAATTCATTTATTTTTCAATCTCACAAACTGGTCTCTTTAATTAGTTAATCAATCTTGGGGCTAGGGGTTGAACTAAGGCCTCACACACGTGTGCGTGTTACATCTTCAGTTCTCATATGTGGTTTCATTTTTAAGAAATGGATCTGCCTCAGATGAACCTAAAATAGACCCGGGACTATGTCACCAGTGAACTCAAATTTTCATTTCTAACCGTCACAAATTTATTAAAGGCTGTAAAGATTTCTCTCATGAACTACCCATTTGCATAATATTAAGCTTGAACATGAGCATTTAAAATATTACTCTGCTAATTTTTGAAAAGTGAACAGGTGTTACTTTCTTTGATAGACTTTTTCATTTGAAAACCAACATACAATACACATTTGTGGAAAAATATTTAAAAACTAAAGATTATACTTGGGAATATAGCTCTCTGGGAGAGCACTTACCTACTATGCATGAGGCCCTGGGTTTGCAAAGAAAGAATAAGTTGTGAAAGCTTACAATTACAGAGAAATCCTGCGCTTCAGTTTGTTCCAGTAAATACATCCTACAGAAGCTATTTCCAGTTTCTCATTTTAAAGGAATTTAAAAGTAGCTGCTAAAAGGACTCACAGTCATGATGAACACACGCTGTGCAAGAATGCAATTATGAATCATAGAAAGGAAGTCATATGTCAGCACAGTAAGTTGAATTTTTAACATTAACTTCATCTTTATTTGGATTCTTGCACAACATCCCAGACATTGGGTGGAAAAAATAAATCACAAACAATTTCTCACTTGTATGTTTAAGTTGAAAACACATCCTTTGGTAAGAGTGAAATACAATATTCTTTTGTGTGTTGTTTAAGATAGTTGGATGAATGCAATTTATCCAAAGAAACAAAATATTGCTTGAGAACACTTTGACCCACCTGAGCTGACTGAGACTGCATAGTCTTAAGGATGTGTGAAACCTTCTCCTACTTTAGTTTAGAAGGCTATGTGGTTAATTGCCCCTATGGCCAGAGATGACATCATTTCTTATTTCTCTCTGTCTTTCTGTCTCTGTCTGACAGTCAGTCAGTCTGTCTCTCTGTCTCTCTGTGTGTGTGTGTGTGTGTGTGTGTGTGTAATGCTGATATTAAACCCTGATTAAACTCAGGCCTTCAGGCGTATATGAAAGCACTGTGCCACTGAGCTACACTCTACCACTCAGCCACCTCCCTACCTTTTGTGCTTTAAAAGACTTCCTCCTCCTGACAATGGAGAACAAAATATCCTAATTCTATAATGGGAAAGCATTATTTTCCTCCTATGAGCATCATTAGCTTTCTGTAGCTATGTAAAATATCTGTAGAAGCTGTCCTATAAAGAGAAACATTTCACTGTGGTCTGCTCTTTGGAGATTCTAGTCCATAATTATTCAGCCCTTTTGTTTGCGGCAGTGGTGAGGCACCACTTCATGATGGGAGAGCCTGGCAGAAATAACCATTTTTCTATTGGCTGAGAAGGGAAAGAAAGAAGAGTCCAGGGTCCCATGGTCCTCTTAGAGAGTACATACCTAATGACTCACAGGTCTTTCACTGGGCCCCATGTCTCAGAAGTTCCAACAACTTCCAATAGCACCATCCCTGGGGAATCAGCCTATTAAATGCCTGACCTCTGAGTGGACATTCATGATCTGAACTGTTCAGAAGGGCACTGGACCAGAAGAATCAGTAACATCTGGAAACTGTTAGCAAGTAATTCTTGGACCTAACTGGGCACTGGGCCCAACAACCTGTATTATGATGATGATGATGATGATGATGATGATGTTTTGTAAAGACATAGAAATGTCATTCTTTGCAGTTGACATTATTACATATTAAAAAGACCGGATAGAATCTACAAAAAGGTTTTTAGAATTAGTGAGTTTAGGGCAATTGCATGTTACAAAGTCAACACATAAAAATAAGCACTGCCTCTGTAACTTAAGAATGAACAAGACAAAATCAAAATTAAAAAAACAAAAACAAAAGTCAAAACATTAAATTTTTAGGGTCCGGTGAGATGCTCAGTAGATAAAGGTGCTTACTGCTGTTTCTCACCCCTGAGTTTGATTCCAGAAACTCACATAATGGAAGAGAAAACCAACTTCTACCAATTACTAATTGTACATGTGATACATGTGTATCGTGGCATGTCTGCTCCCATACACACAAATAAATAAATGAATAAATAATTTTATTTGAATAAAAGGTATACAGATGTTCATTGAAATCTATAACATGTTCTCAAAAATGATGAAGGAAAATTCGTTGTGGGTCAGAAGACTCAGTAGGGCTGTGATGTCAATTTTTCTCACATTGATATAAAGATTGAACACAATCTCAAATAAATCACATCATTTAAAAACATGTATCTATCTATATCATCCATCTATCTATCTATCTATCTATCTATCTATCTATCTATCTATCTATCTATCATCTATCTATCTATCTATCTATCTATCATCTATCTATCATCTATCTATCATCTATCTATCTATCTATCTATCTATCTATCTATCTATCTATCTATCTATCATCTATCTATCTATCTATCTATCATCTATCTATCTATCTATCTATCTATCTATCTATCTATCTATCTATCTATCTATGTTTCTATCATTTATTTTCTGTGTCTAGGTGTTTTGCCTGCATGTATTCCTGTGTATTATGTGTATGCAGAGCCTGCAGAGCCTAGAAGATGGCCTCTGATTCCTTGGAACTGGAGTTTCAAGTGGTTGGTAGTGACCATGTACATGCTAGGAACTGAACCCAGGGACATATAGAGATATATAGAGACATATAACATAGAGAATGTGTTAAAGTGTAGACTTCTCTGTCACCCTAAATGCAGGGCCCAAGAATTTTCACTTTAAACACATACAATGACATTTCCTCTTCACTGCCATATAACTTCTCTGGACAGATTTCTCTGCTAATTCTATCTCCCTATCCTTGGTTTTGGTGTGCAACTCAAGGTGACCTTGAACTCAAGTTCCTCCTGTCTCAGCCTCCCCAGTGCTGAGAATACAGTTGTGGGCCACTCATTCCTGGCCCTTAGCTGTTACACTTTTTATTTTCTATTGTCCTTGCCCAACCACTGTCTCTGGACTTGGGAAGGGGCAGACGATGGTTAAAGATGGAGTTCAAATTGGGAATATGATTACAAAAAAACCAGTGTAAAGGAACAAGAGGATGACTGTGAATCATATGAGCAAAACACATTAGATACGTACACGCAATGCCATAATGAATCCCATTATATGTATTTAATATATGCTAATAAAATGAGTGACAAAAATCATTAAAATAATAAATTGGAGGATGAGGTTCATAGGTCCAAGAAGAAGACTATTATTGTTCTAATAAATGGCATGTTGTCAACAGCCTTATATTTATACCCATAGATTTGTGCTGCTTTCAATCTTGTTTGGAGAAGTTTCCTTTTATAGTGGGCAAGAGTTAATACAGAGTCTCATAATTGGTCAAAGTGCTAAGAATAATAGGCTGTGAGACAGGACATTGATATCCCTACATTCCTGCTCAAGGAATATCACAGGGGAGTGGGTGGAGAGGGCGTAAAAACCAGAGGATAGTGAAGAGCATGTGGAATGCTGCTTTCTGGACATGACACGGCTGTGGACCACCAACTCACAGCAGCTATGTTTACCTGCATAGGATCTGCTCAAGACCAAGCCAGTCAAAATTCCACTACGAATGGGAGCAAGGCTGCTCAGGGGCTCCATTCCCCAACCATGGAGATATTGGTAGCTGATGGCTTCTGGGGAGAGGAGAGTAATTCTTCCTTAGGGATGTGGCATCTAGTAGACTGCCATGCTCCAGTGGATGGCCCTGTGCCCTTGTGTACATGCTTAACACTAATTAGATTCAGTAGGTTATTAAAAAAAGAGAACATGACATTGGGAGGGGATGGGTTGGGGTGGAAATTGGAGGGAGGACAGGAAATGAGTACTTTCAAAACATATAGTATAGATATTAAATTCTGAAAGAATGAAATATAATAAAATATATATTTTGTTTATTTTTGTTCTATTTTTGCATTATTTTTTAAAATTTCCAGGCCCAGGGAAAGTTGTACAAACACCAGGCACTTGACCAAATTAGAAGTCATGCTCAATCATCAGGTTGCTCCTCATGCCAAGAAAATGTCAATGTTAAGAGCAGAAGACTGGTGTGGAGGCTGGAGGGTGGTCTTCTAGCTGGCTTCTGCTTCGCCTGTTTCCCTGCTCTACCCGAGAGCATCCGTTGACCTGAATACCAGGCCAGAAGGCAGCTCACCCATCTTGTTTTCCTCTGACCTCTCTGAAGATTCAGCCTTTCCTTGAACTTGCCATCCTGAGAGTCCTTCTCTTCCTGATGCTTCTGACATCTCCCTCTTAGCACCATGCCAGTCTATCTTCTCATTTCCTTTGTTTTGTCCACTGCTCATATGTTGTTTTTCTTTAGAGTTCCTTCCTTGGTTTCTCTCTCTTTCTCTCTCTCTCTCCTTTCCCTCCCTCCCTCCCTCCTCCTCTCTCTCCCTCCTTCTTACTCCCTCCTTTAATATTTTTGGGCGGTGACTATAGGTCAGGCATTCTTGCAAGCACTTTACAGAAATAGATAAACTTTGCACATTGTTTCATTCTTGGGGGGTGGAGGAGCAATAGTACCCCAAGTGACATAGCTAGTTAGTGATGGCGCTAAGGTTCCGACTACCTTGCTGCAGAGCCTACACTTTTAACCCCTCCCAGCACACCTACCTTCTGTTATTACTTCATAAGTGCATTCAACTGAGCTTATCTATTTCTTTAGCTTCATTTCTCAGTCATGTATCTCTAGCTTCACTCCTGTCCGTCATCTGAGTTCCAGTTCTGCAGTCTCTGTTGGTCACTAGGAAACTTCACCAGTATTTTCTCCCAGGGCTTGTGCACTGAGTGTTCACACCTGGAGCTCATTTTCCTCCTTGCCTTCATTCTTCATCCCGCTGTGTGATACTTCTGTTCTTGTCATCAATGCCAGAAACGTGGGAGCCACTCTTCAGTTCTCTCTGCTGTAATTATCCATGTGTACTTGGTGACCTAAGTACATTTATTCTATCTCTTTGGTGTTTTAAAAATTACATTTGTGCGTTTGCTTTTGTGTGTGCCACACTGCACATGTGGAGGTTAAAGTATAGCTTTCGGTAGTTTGTTTTGACCTTCCAGATGTGAGTTATGGGCATCAAATTCAGGTCATTAGGCCTGATGATAGGCTCCTTTACCTGCTGGATCAATTCACTGGCCTCCCTTCTCTCCATTTTTATCTCACTTTCATTCCCTTCTGTTTTCCTTAATGCTCCTATCTAATGCTCATGGTTATAACCAGTACTGTTCTTGGTATCTTGTGCAAATTGGTTTTTCTGGTATTGGGGAGTCCCTTAACTGATAATGCTCAAACCACTATAATACATGGGGCCATATGTGAAGACTACCTAAGAAGAATCCATAGGAACTTATGAACAAGCTTTTTGAATGCTTTCCTTTTGTCCTCATATTTTTGTGGGAGTTTTCTTGTTTCTTGTTATTTTACGTTGCTCCACAGCAAACCCTTTGCAGTTCCCCAAATTTGCCAACATCTTCATGTCTGTGTGTGCATATAGACATACCCTGACCCTGGCTCATTCCAGAGAGTTCTTCTTCTCCTCAGTAGACAGCCACCTACAGTTTCCAAGCCTCAGTTCTGCAGAGGTTGCTCATGACAGCTAATTTATGCCCATCTTAATAACTATCAATAATTATCCCTTTTTATGTGGCATAATCTCTTGAGACTAGAGACTTAATCTTCATATTGCTTATGCTCAGGGGCCCCAGGCAGGCTCTGCACTCAGAAACGTGTACAGAGTGATACGTAAATGAGCACGGCCATCCTTACTGAGCAAGTCCCCTTCGGCAACGGACAGCCCAAAATTCAGTGACACCTTGAGAAAGCCCCGTGCATCGCTTCTGTATTTTGGAGAATTTGGTAACCTTTTATTACTTTCTAATCATTTCTAAGTCCCTGTGTCTTTGCAACAACAATACAAAGACACTTAAAAAACAAGTTACGTGCTACATGCTGGTGCAGCATGGGGGGGTAGATGAGCCCAACCACACTATGCTCTCAAAGCAATCAACAAGGCCATGAGTAATGCTTGAGCCCAGGAGCTTGTGATGGTTCATCACCAAGGTCACATTCTCTTCCTGTTCACACAGCCAGATCAAGCATTCTTAGACGTATTTGTGGCAAAGAGACACAGGAACAAGGAAGCTGCTTTGATCTCTCAGTTCTACCACAGCAAAGCACAGACTGGGAGACTTGAACAATGGTGATTCATGATTCACAGTCCCCAGGAGGCTGAATTTTAAATCAAGAGTCGGAAGGCTTGGTTCCTTTAGGGGCCTTGAGCGGACACTGACCTGGCCTTCACTTCTAGATGCAAGTGTTACCTCACGTCTTTGGCTTTATTGCCTTGTAGCTATGTCAAATCTTTGCCTTCCATGACATGGCCTTGTCTCTTTGCTCTCTGCGTCTAAATGTCCTTCCTTTCATGAATTTACCCGAATCTAATATAGTCTATCCCAATTTGGTTATGTTAAAAATTTCTATTTCCAAATAAGGTCTTACTCTGTCTTCTAGGGTTAAGATATTTTTTTCCTAAAATTTTAATTTTATGTTTATGTGTGTTTTGCCTGTATGTATGTCTGTGTAACACATGAGTACCTGGTATCCCAGGAGATTCTGGTCACCTAAACTGGAATTACAATTGGTTGTGAGATACCATGTGGGTTCTGGGAATCGAACCCAGCTACCCTCAAAAACCAACATGTGTTTTAAATGCTGAGCCATCTCTTCAGCCCCTGGAGCACATCTTTAAAATGTTTTTTGTTTTTTTTTAAAATTACAACTTATGTATATATTTTGTGTATGTGTGGACTGGTTAGTTTTTATATCAACTCGACATAGGCTGGAGTCATTTGGGAAGAGGGAACTTCAACTGAGAAAATGCCCCACCAGACTGGCCTGCAGGCAAGCCTGTAGGGACATTTTCTTTGTGATCAATGTATGAAGGCTCAGCTTACTGTGGGCATTGTAACCCCTGGGCAGGTGGTTCTGGGTTCTATAAGAAAGCATGCTGAACAAGCCATGGGGAACAAGCCAGTAAGCAGCATACCTCTATGGTCTCTGTATTAGTTCCTGCCTCCAGGTTCCTGCCCTGCTTGAGTTCCTGCTCTGTCTTCCTTCAGTGATAGATGGTTACTTGGAAGTGTTAAAGATGAAATAAACCCTTTCCTCTCCAAGTTGCTCTTGGATATGGTGTTTTATCACACCAACAGAAACTCTATGTGTGTGAGCAAATGTATTGCCATGGTGCACCTGTGGAGGCCAGAGGACAACTTGCAAGAGTCAATTCTTTTCTACCACTATGTGAGTCTTAGATATCAAACTCAGGTCATTGGGTTTGACAGCAGGTGAGCATCTTGCTAGGCCCAGAAACATACTATTTGTTTTGAGTGGGGAGTCATAATTAACACTGTCACGTTCCTCATATCCTCATAAGCCATAAGTTTATCCTCTGCTCCTTGCCACTGCTCTGTAATGGAGGTGGTGATGAGGGCAGGAAGAGGGGACATAGCCTCAGGGCACACTTGATTTTTATTATTTAGGATTTCTCAAATCTTTTAGAATAAACCTGTATTTTGAATTTAATGACATAATTCTAAAATATGTTACAATTGATTTCTTTCTTTTCTGTATTTTTGTTTGTTCATTTGTTTTTTTGAGACAGAGTTTCCCTGTTGTAACTCTGGCTGTCCTGGAACTCACTCTGTAGACCAGGCTGGCCTCGAACTCACAGAGATCCGCCTGCCTTTGCCTTCCAAGTGCTAGGATTAAAGGCGTGCGCCACCACTGCTCAGTTCTTTTCCATATTTTTACTAATAGCATATAAATGGTTTTTGAAATCATCTAACAACTAGAAAATTAATTCATTGTGCAAAATAATTTCCTGGACTCCCTACACACACACACACACACACACACACACACACACACACACATACACGTAGAAACGAAAGATAAAATGCATTAGATAAACTGAAGAATTAGAGAATAGATCCAGATGGCCCCCCTAAAGCTTGTTTTTTTTTTTTTTTTGGTCCAGTTTAATTCAACCAATCCTTTTCTTTTCATGGGAAAATGTAAGCATTTTCCTCTATGAATACTCAGCTAGTGAGATGCTGAAACTATACTTCCAGTTTGTTGACTTTCCTCCTCCTCTTTTTTTTTCTTCTTCCCCTTCCCTTTTCCCTTTCCCCTTCCTCCTTCTCCTCTCCAATTCTCATCCTTCCATTCTACCCCCCCTTCTCTTCCTTCCCTGCTCCCCCTGTTCCTCCATCTCCTCCTTCCATTCTAAGACAGATTAGCACTTTGTGGTGCAGCCCGGCCTGGCCTCTAAGGATCATCCTCCAGCTTCAGCCTAACACGTGTGCCCACCACACCCAGGGAAACTTGATAATGTGTAGTTAATTATTCTTTCTATTCTAACACAGTGTATTACGAATCCATTCTTACAGATTATTTCACAATTTGGTTTAAACTGTTTAGAAGAAAGAATTTACTTACAAACTGAATCTATGTTCTAGCTTTCCTGGTGAGCAGGGTAGGTGAGTAGGAATAAGAATATATTATGTTGTCTCAAGCAAGACTTCTTGAGACCAAAAGGATATTTCATAAATAATTTAGACCAACATAGGCTTTGGGTAACAGGTTGCCAGTGACCCTATTAATGGATGCGACGATGAGTAGGGTTGCTTCTGAGTTGTCATTCTAGTGTTCCTAAATATTCTAAACATGGGTCAATTTGTTTATATTATATAATCTGATAAGCCCCAAATGAGGCTTTTTTTCCATAATAGTTTTTTGGGAAATTCGGTAGTTCTACTGAGACTCAAAGAAAGATGGCCCTATGTCCATTATTGAGAGTAATTTAATAATTAAACATGTATTTATTTTTATTATGTCCCAGCATTGTTCTTGGAGACAGGGGCAAAGGTAGTGTCTTAGTTAAGGTTTCTATTGCTGTGATGAAACTCCATGACCACGGCAACTTGGGGAGGCAAGGATTCATCACAGAGGGAAGTCAAGGCAGAAGGAGCTGATGCAGACACCATGGAGGGGTGCTGCTTACTGTCTTACTCTCCATGGCTTGCTCAGCCCACTTCCTTATAGAACCCAGGACTAACAGCACAGGGATGGTACCACCCACAGTGGGCTGGGCCCTCCTCCATCAATCATTAATTAAGAAAATGCCCTACAGGCTTGCCTACAGCCCAGTCTTTGGAAGCATTTTCTTGATTGAGGCTGCCTCCTCTTAGATGACTTTAGTTAGAGTCAAGTTGACACAAAACTATACAGTACAAGTAGTGGAGAAGATAGACAAAAACTTTTATGCTCTTGAGGTTTGCATTCTAATAATGAGGTAAAAGTGATCATACTATCTGAGACAATTAGTAAAAATTAGGATTTTATATTGCCTTTTTTTTTTAAAGTAAAGTTGTTAAAAAGTGCAGGCCCCCTCAGCCCTGACCTTGATTCCTTGGAAGTCTGTATGTGTGCTATAAAGCAGTGGGCTGAGATGTGGTCAGACATGATGGAAGTTTTGTGTGTGCATTTGGTTACTATTGGAACTATTCATGTGAACTCGAATGCTCTAGTATTTTGTAGTTTGATCTAACAGTTGATGAGTTTACAGCAAAGCAAATTCATTTATCTTACCCAATGGAAGCATTTACCAATTTTATAGTTGGACAGTTTCTTTTAAAAAATTAGTAGTAATTTCAGCATTAAGATTTCCCATAAATTAAATCTGTGTAGATTTCCAGGAGAGTTAGAATCTTACCAAAATAACAGAGTCCTACTAATTACTATGGTAAGTAAATCCTCAACCTCTCTGTAAATATTGTAGGTGGTAATTTACCCTTCTTTAGATGTATAAATTAAGCCACCAGGAGGTTAAGTAATTTGTTCAAGGTCACAGCATGTGGCAGGGTAGAAATTCAATCGAAACACCTTCATTACTGATTTTTTTTTTACATCAAATTATCTCTTTTGCCATATTTTAAATTATGGATATTAGCTACAAAATAACTGGTATCCATAAATACTTTTTTTTCTAGAAATAATAGCAAATTTATTAGTAATTTATCTACTTATCTATTTAGTTGTCATAACCCCAGTATCATTGTAGTGTTGACACAGTTGTAGGCATGCCCAATAAGGTCTAGGGAATGACTGCTTTAACTCTAATGATATGCAAGAACAGAGGCCTTAGGGAGATGGATGAGTTTTAGGTTAAGAAACATCACATGCCCAAAGTTGTCCAGACATTCATGCAGTACAGTGTAAGAGAAAATTTAATTGAATTTTTCTTATTAAGGCTTAGTCTCCTCCTAGGCCCTCTCTAGGCAAGAATGTGCTGTGAGTAGCTTTTCGGCTATACAAAGTGCCTCTCTGACACATGGTGAGGGCCCAGAAAAGAGGAATTAGATGTATAGGCAAGTTTTTTTTTTTTTTTTACTTTTCTGTGTTTTAGGAGAAAAATCATCTCTAACCCAAATTATGGAAGAGAATGTCCAGTTACAAACTTATCACCACCATAACAGCTTTTTTTTTTTTTTTTTTTTTTTTTTTTTTTTTTTTTACCACAAGCATGTCAAGTGCCTACCTACATACATATCTGGGCCCCCACCTACATACATATCTGGGCCCCCACCTACATCATGTGTGTGCTTCCATCTGCATCATGTCCATGCCCCCACCAGTATAGATGTCTGTGCCATTTACAGAGATGGCTGAAAGACACAATCCAAACATCCTGAAATGTTCTCATTCTAGTGGAAGAAGATGAGAACATTTTTCAAATTCCCTTGTACCCTATAATAATGAATTATAATAATTTTTCCCACTACTCACCATAAAACTTTCTGTCTAAAAAAGACAATTGAGGAATGGCACAGTAGAGCACAAACTGCATAACCATATATAAATCGTGAATTCTTTTGTTTTTGTTTCCATTTGCTTTTTTTTTTTCTGTAGGCCAGGCTGGCTTCAGACCTGCATCCCTCCTCCTCAGCATCCTCAGTGTTGGCGTACACCACTGTGCTTGGCATAAACCATGCCTTCTAAAGAGAAAGTCTGCAGTAATAGTTTTCTTTAGATCAGAGGCCCAGTCAAAATAATTGTGTGTGAGCACAATGCTGCAGATCAAGCAAAAAACCCTCCAAACACCACAGCAAACTCACACAGCACTGTTTGTTTCATGTGTGTCTTATATACACGAAGGAAATAATCATGCCCAGTTGAAAGCATGTCAGCCCTAAAATCCATCCTTATTCATAGTCTCACTGAATCTGCACAAGAAATGACTAGAATCACACTCCTGGAAGTTAAATGTCTGGAGGAAGCTAATTTTGGAGAGAGTTAATTTGGATCAAAAAGATTAAAGGAGATAAACTATCACAAGCAGACAGAAACAATCTTCTGAGTTAACTCTTTTTCTCGCATAATTAGTTTCCTTTTTTGAAAGTCTGACCAAAAATAATTCCAAATAAATTTGTCCCTGTCTCTGACTGCCTGCTGTGTACCTACCTCTTAGCACATCTTTACTTTTCAAGTGTTTACCTTTTAAAAGTTTTCTTATTTATTTAGTCATTATTGTATAAATGTGGGTGTCTCGGAGGCTGAAGCAGGGGAATTGCCGGCTTGGACTACATAGTGAAATCCAGGCCAGGCAGGAAAAAGAGCAGAAAGACAATCTATTATAAACAGAAGATTGACTTGATCAATTAACACTTAACTTAGAACTAGGACACGCACACACACACACACACATACACACACACACCAAGCTTTGAGAGATGGATTGACACTACCTAACATATAAGATACAGTAGAGAAAGTTACAGGCAGATCAGGCTCATCAGAGAAAAGCTATTTAGTGAATGTAGAGGCATAATACTTGAAACTGTTCAAAATGAACAGGAAAAAAAACCCAGTTTTTACAAATAAAATAAATTAGGATATGTGAACTATAAGACAACTTCAGGGAAGTCAAGAGGCATGCAGTTGGAGGCCCTGAAACCAGGGCTTCTTAAATGTTTTCCACTCACAACCTCTTTCTCCTGGGAAATAGTTATGCAACACCAAGTATGTAGGTGAATGGAGTAGGTATGTATATCAGACATGTATGTTACCAAGTCACAAGGAAATTTGTGTTAAAGAGATTTTTGCTAAACATAAATTTATCATTTATTAAATACAACAGCATATTTTCATACTAGTGAGATGGATATTCCTTACACTTACATAAGGAATTCAGTCTTAACTACATATTTGAAATGGCAGGATGTAAATCATCTTTGTCCAGAACAGATCTTATATTTATCAATACAGCTTCACATGGATCACACAAAATGCGGTACTGTAGAGCCATTTCAGAAACGGTTGGAAATTCTGTCCTGATCTCAAGCCAAAGTTCAGCTAATGATCTTAAAAAAACAAAAAAGCTAAAACAACCCCCCCAACCCCAAACTTTAATTCTGTGTGCATGTATGTGGGTGTGTGCACATGCATATGAGCCATGACACATGTGTGGGCATCAGAGGACTTTCTGGAGGCGATTTCTCTTTCCACCATCTGGGTCCTGGGGACCAAACTCAGATTTCAGACTTGGCTGTGGTGTCCTTACTGGCTCTGCCATCTCCCTGGCCCTCATTTAACATTTTTTTTTAAACAAGAGGAGTCAGCAACTCAAATTTTGATTTAAAAAAATCAAATATTCTAACAGAATTCAATCCAGTGGTAGACTGGTTTGACGCATGTGCTGAGGAATGATAGTAGGAAAATATTACCAGTCTTTGTTGGAGCTGAGAAGATAGATGGCTTAGTCATCTCAGTGTTTGTGGCGCACATGAGTGCCTGTGTTCAGACTCAGCACCCATGAGAAAGAAAGACTGGGAGGGAGGCACATGTTCCCTTTCCTCCCAGTTTTGCCTGGTTTCTGTATCTCTGGCATGGTGGTTTGAAGATGTCCTCCATAAGTTTTGGGCATTTGGCTACGTAGGCTGTAGTTAGTAGGCTTTTTGTGGAGGATTAGGGGGTGAGGCCTCGCTGGAGGAAATGTGTCACTGAGGATGGGCTTTGAGGTTTCAAAAACCTTGTACCATTTTGAGGCACAGTCTCTCTGATGCGTGTTTGTGGATGAGAGGTGAGATCACAGCAACTGCCCCAGGTACCTGTTGCCATCTCCTCTCTGCTCTGTCGTGGACACTTATCCCCTTGAAACTATGAGCCCCAAATAAACTTTCTTCTATAAATTGTCTTGGTCATGGTGTTTCATCACAGGGAAAAAAAAAAAAAAGGGGCATCTGGGGCGAGCCAGTCTAGTTGAATCAGTAAGGTTTATGTTCTACGAGAGACCTTGACTCAAAAAATAAGGCGGAAAATAATTAAGGAAGACACCTGATGTAGACGTCTGTCCTCCACATGTACACTCTCACACATACATACACACTCATATCTACTGCACGCAAACACACATGAACATACACGAACACATGCATGCACAGAACAATTATGCTTCTATAAGAGCAGAAGACTGAGGGTCCAGTTAGTCCTCTTACTTCACAACACACAGTAGTAATGAACGTAAGCTGAGCTGTTCCAGGCTGTGCTCATTGGGTTTGTGTAGTGTGAGGCATATGCAATGTAAAGTGTGCATCTTTTAAGTTCAAGTCAAGGTTGTAGTGGAGTCCCACAGTGCAACATGGGCAAGTGACTGTGTCAGTGGGGGTGTTTCCAAATGAGATGAACATTTAAATCATCAACTTAGCAATTAAATGGCTCTCCCCAGTATGGGTGGGCAATTTGCTGTCTGTTGAGGGTTGAACAGAGCAAAAAGGAGAGACTGGAAGGACTCACCTCATTGGCTTCCTGCTTACCTGACAAATAGCACACCATCTCACCTCAGCACTCAGACCATGATTGATGACTGAAGTTTTCCAGCCTTTGGCTTTGCATTGAAATTAAATAATGACTCTCCTGGGTCTCTAGCTCGAAGATGGCAAATTATGGGCCTTCTCAGTCTACATAGTTGCCTAAGCTGACTTACCATAATCTATCAGAGATGTCTTACCTGTTTGGTGATTTGTCTTTCTTTCTCTTCCCCTTCCCCTTCTCCTTCCTCTTCCTTCCTTCCTTCCTGTCTACCTTTCTTTTTCTGAAACACCTGAAAAGTATGTAAGAGTAAATGCAGAAAAAAATTTCTTTTTAGTTACATCATTTAAAAGGTAGCTGACTGCTTAACCAAGAATAATAACAATGTATTGTGAGATTTTTAACATCTGTTAAAGACTAGCAAATCACAAGGGATAAAAGAGGAGAAAACTGAATGCATTGATATATCTTACTCATCTATGACATAATGTATTACTTTGAGGAAACCCATAATAAGCTAAAGATGTTTAAGACCTATAAACATGTGGTAAGCACTAATATAACACCTAAGCTATAGCCAGCATGCTGATAGATAAACTACTAATAAGCTTGCTGCCCATACTCACAGTAGCATTGTTTATAATAGCCGAAAGATGAAAACAGCCCAAATGTCCATCAATAAAATGCAGCATTTACATTTTATTTATATTATTTTTATATATAATATATTTTATTTTTAAAAATACATTATATTTTTAAAATATTTAAAATATTTTAAAATATTTTCAATTTAATTTTAAAATATATTATATTTATATAATAATATGTATTATATTTTATTTATATTATTTATCTTTTGGTAAGTATTATAATTACTCTTACAATAAGCGTGAAACCTGTGTGGCCAGAGCAACAGTTCAGTGTTTAAGAGAGTGTACCGCTCTTGCAAAGGATCAGAATTAGGTTCCTAATACCCGTGTCTAGCAGTATACAATTGCCTGTAACTTCAGCTCCAGGGAATCTGATAAAGACCTTTTCTGGTTTTTGCAGGCTCTACTCATATGCCCATACCTCATTCCCAACACATATACATTATTAAAAATAAAGTAAGTCTTTTTTTTTTTTTTAAGAACCCACAAAGTACCATTGATGTAAAATAAGCCAGGAATAAATAGCAAATATACCACTCTACTTCTACAAGACACATAAATTAGGAAATTAACACAGAAGGAAGGTAGAACAGTAGTACTAGGGGTTGGGAGAAAGGAGCTTGGCTGATTACTGCTAATGGATTCTGTCTTATGGTTTTAACTCTAACTATT
The DNA here is from genome assembly GCA_026225945.1 of Cricetomys ansorgei. Classification (NCBI taxonomy): domain Eukaryota; kingdom Metazoa; phylum Chordata; class Mammalia; order Rodentia; family Nesomyidae; genus Cricetomys; species Cricetomys ansorgei. The sequence continues at coordinate 5,110,083 of JAMJFZ010001562.1, forward strand.
TATGCTTTAAAATTTTTATTTTTCAGTTTATAGAAGCTGTTTTTCCATTTGGCATCATATTCGGTGACGCTTACTTGTCTTGATCACAGAAAGGGACACTGTTCATTTGACCAAGGACAATGGTCGGACTCCTGGATTGTACCCATAGAGGCTCAGCCCTTTCACTCCCAATTCCCTTGCTGTCTCCTCAAGGGTTCAGCTTCTCAAGATCTCCACACACTATACTTCAGGACCCAAACATGGCTAACTTCAATGTTTCCAGAGAATCTGAGTCTCCTCTTGAAAATGTCTTTGGTAACTTAGGGAAGTGAAAGTGGTGTTCTACACTCTCCAGAGAAGAGAGCAAAGCACACATATATTGTGTCCTCTGCTCTTCTTATCACTGCAACAAAATACCCGACGAAAGCAGCTTAAGGGAAGAAAGGTTTATTTGGCTCACAGCTCAAGAGTACAGTCCACCATGGTGGGGAAGGCTGAGGCAGGAAAGTTGTTGTTAGCTCAAGAACAGCCTTGATACATAGAGACAACCTTTCTCAAAAAGAAAGCCAAAGAAGAGGTGGACGAGGAGGAGGAGAAGAAGGGGGAGGGGGAGGGGGAGGAGGAGGGGGAGGAGGGGGAGGAGGAGGGGGAGGAGGTCAACACTAAGATATGTGTTAATGGTAAGAACAGAACAAGAATCTTTTAACAGTGAAAGCAAAATCAGTTTAAAGAAAAGTACATAGAATTATTCATGGTATTTTGTGTCTTTTAATTTTCTGTAAATAAGCTTCTGGATTTGATCTAAATCCTACAAAAAAAACAGCAAGTATTATTTTTCTCCAATAGCTTTATTTTCCCCAAGTGATTTTAAAAACTGCTTGAGATTTTTTTTTTTTTTTTTTTTTTTTTGTTAAACCTGCCTTTTGTCTCCACCTGGGAAAGTCTAATGAGTGAGTCGCTATAATTGAGCCTGAAACCACTCAATCCTTAGCCACTCTAGGAACTCAAGCAGATCGAGCTAATTGGATCTCAGTCTGCATTGATAATGACACCAGCGGTTCACTACAATGCTTGTATGTCAGTGTAGAAAAGTTTAAATGCATTTTTCTTACTCAGTGTTTCCAGGTGTCCTTCTCAGTGTGTGCTGTCTATAAATTGAGTAATAAAGCTATGCTCTCTAATTTGCTGAAGGACTCATTATTATTCAAATCCCAGTCATGTTTCTTTTTTAAAAATAGTCCTGCAGAGGGAAATGCTGAATACTGCAGAGCCTAAAACATTAGTTAAGTAATCTCAATTTACATAATTGGCTCTTTAAAAAGATTATTTTCAATTTTTATTTTATGTGCCTGAGTGTTTTCCTTGCATGTATGTATGAGCATGTGCATGTCTGGTGACTCTACAGGCCTGAAGAAGGCATTGGATTTTCTGGAGCTGGATTCTCATGAGGAGCCAGCCACCAAGTGGATTCTGGGAACTGAACCTGGGTCCCCTGCACAGCAGCAAATGCTCTTAACTGCTGAGCCACTTCTCTAGCCCTTAATTTTTATTTTTTAAAAATTAGTAATGTCATTTGTCACCAGATAATTCTTTGCATGTGAACATAGCCTCAATATTTTACTGTCTTCTTCTGGGTGTAGTGGCTCACACCTGCAATCCCAGGACAAGGGAGTTGGGGAAAGAGGAATGTCAGGAGTTTGAGGCTAGCCCTGACTATATAGGGAGTTACAGGCCAGCCTGGGCTATGGAGTGAGCTCTTGTCTCAAAAGAAAAACAAACAACAAAAAAAGCAGGCTCACCAGCTGTTTTCCTCCTAACCTCCTAGTTCAAAATCCCCTTATGGCTGGCATTCTTTTAGAATTCAGCAAGTGGGCTTGTCACACTCAAACCTTGTACAATCTTCTTCCCAGTTTTACCCTTTTCCTAGAAAATCAACTTAGTTCGCCTACCACAGAGATGACTCTTCCTATTATATCATTTCCTCAGCACAGAGTCCTGCCCTTGGTCTCTGTCACACTGTAGGGCTGGTCCTTGCCAGACTTCTTCCAGAATGTTCAGAGAGCTTTAGGAATATCCACCATGCTCATTGGAGTGCTTTTGACACAGAAAGCCACCAGTTTCTTACAATGAACACGATTTTATTTATTCATTAGACTTCTTCCTGGCCACATGTTGATCATTACTCTGCTAAATAATTAGCATATCCCTACCGATCTGCTGTATCTTCTGTCTACTGAGTCCTCTCCACTCTGGACTTCTGCTTGGAAATTTCCAGCTGCTGTGGGTCTTCTTGGACAGTTAGCTCTATGTGTTCAGCTCAAATCATTGTCTGCGTGTTATCTGGACACTCTGAGAGCAGGAAGTTGCAGCATGCTAGGACTTCTGATATTTGTTTGCTATCTCTTTGGGATCACTTTGCCTGACTGACTAATGTTCAATGTCTTGAAAACTACTGCTTAATATATTTAATCTGAGCTGGGCATCGTACCTTAGGCCTGCAGTCTCAGGTCCTGGGACAGGAGGATTGCCATGAATTTGAGGCTAATATGAGTTTTATAGTTCTGAGTTCCAGACTTGTGTGGCCTACAGAGAGAGATCCTATCTCATAAAACAAAACTTGTGTATGTACACACACACACACACACACACACACACACACACACACACATATGTTTTCCTTGTAATTTCAGCCAATAAAATGTGTTTGTTCCTAATTATTGTATCTCTGCGGTGAGAGGTGTTTCCAGAATAGTGTATTAAAATAAAAAGTGTGATCATGGAGAAGAGTCCTTTATACTAGTGGTGTCAGATTGATAGCAACACTTGTTGACCAAATATAGTTAAAATGGCTGTAAAAAGGTATATTTGCCATGGTGAATAGACTGATAAAATGAAGAAAAAGATGCCTTGGAATTGGTGGTTTTAATTCTGGGTGGGTCAGTCCCTAGCCACATGGCTTCTGAGCCTTGGTTTCTTTATCTGATACATAAAAAAGGAATAATATGAACAGCCTGGACATGCCATTGTCACAAGGATTAGATAAGGTGGTGCGTGAAAACTGGGACACTGTGGTCTCTAAACAAAAGGCATTCTTATCCCTATCACCCCCACCCCATCTGCCAGTCTTGCTATCCCCACAATCACAGTGTGTTTTCTATTGTGGTTTTATGGAATCTGAACAGCAGAAGGCCTTGTTATAAATGTCTCCAGGAGACAGGACATAGAGTTTTTGTTCCTTTCCTCTTTTATTTCTTCACACTTCAAACACCTACTATATGAAAGAGAATGTGTGGCAAACTTACGGAATAAAAATATGCATGATCAGGTCCTAGCTCTTCAAGAGCTTATAGACCAAGAGAGATGGGAGAGATGCACATGATGTGGCAAGACACCACCTTACAAACACCACCTGAGTTTGTAAGAGAGCTGATGGCTTGCTGGCTGACAGATAAAAGCCCTGTGTCTGTAACCAATGTGTCTTCAGCCTCTTTTGTTGTTTACGTCTTCAGTGTCTGATTTATTTCAAGTCTCAGGCTCTGATCCAGTTGACCCTGTCGCTACAGAAACCATTTGATTCTCCCTACTTAGTGTGTTCAAAAGTCACTTTGTGGCAGACTGTATCCTTAATGAGCTGACAAAACTGGGGCCAGAGTTCCCCGAGTCACAGCCCCTCATCTCGGGGACTCATTGCCTCTGGACACGAACTGATTACCTAAGGCTCTGACTTTAGGAAAAGATGAAAGGCCTCTCTTTGTAAGCCTTCCTTGATCTTGACACTGAAGGCCCAAGCGGCGTTTCTCATCAAGCTCTTACTAACTCACCACCAACTGATCAATAAGAATTTGGCAGAGAGGAAGGAAAGAGGGCAGGATTCTTCTCCTTCCGGCAGGGAATTAAAGCTAGCATGAAGAAGGGTAATCTTACAGAGGAAAAAACACAGAAAGAGCAAGGAGACGGCTTTCTGTCTGACCTCTTTATTGTAAAACAGCATCACACAACTGCTGTGGAGTTTTCAAATCCTAGGCTCTTCCTGTGGACACAATTAAATACTGTGGAGCTATGGATATCAGGGGTAGTGCAATCATGATTTGCTATCTTTAACGTTATTTTAAAATGTACTATTTTAGCAGAGATAGTTTTAAAATTTTCAGACTGAACAAAATGCAAATTTCCTTCTGACCAAAGGAGTAAACGAATGTTTCCTCCTTTAGTAGAGACAGAAGGAAAGAGATTACAAAGAAGAGGACATTGTAGGCATGACCTGCGTGCCGTGAGGATCGACTATTGCTCCCTTCACCTGGCGACAGCGGTTCCAGTCGCAGGCCTTTCTGGTCTGTATCATATCAAAGAAATCACTCCACTGCTGACAGACTAGGGTTCATTAAAATCTTCTGGGATTAATGCCAGTGGCAATTTGACCTTGCTCATCGCTAAGCCATGATTTGGGATTATAACCTCCACCTACAGGGAAGAAGCTGTGTGCTTCTTAAGTACATGTTTAATGGGTTCCAGGCACTCAAAGCACACTTGCTGCTGTTCCCTCCTTTCTCTCTTTCCCCTCCCCTCCCTTGTTCTTCTTCTTCTCTTCCTCTTCCTCCTTCAAGATCTATATACCCTGCCCAAGCCCACTTGCTTCTGAGAGGCAGTTTAAATAATGGCTAAGCACACAGCTTTGCAGTCAGATTTCTGCTCTGCCTCATGTCTCATATTGATATGCATTAATCACCCTCTCAATGTTTCAGATTTGTCATTCATTTGATGTAAGGATTCCATGAGGCAATTAAAATGAGGATGTGGCACAGTGCCGGGGAGATACTCATTCAGCCCAAGCATGACGGATGAAGCTAGTGCAGAGCAGAGGGTAATGAACAACCAGTAACTAACAGTGTCACAGATGTGGTGACTACAGCTCAATGAGCTTTCATACCTTGCCCAGACATTTAGTTGGCAGGGTTTGGAACCCGTTCTCCATTTCAAGATTTTAGATTTTGTCTAGTGTCATCTTCACCGTGATCACTGAGGTAGGTAAAGGTGTTGGCTTGGTCCAGTGGAGGAATATGGAGACTACTTCGCCTTGTAGGTGTTCCAGGTAAAATGGTATGTTGGACAGTTGAACCAGGGATTATCCTGAGCTTGTCTTTGGCAGTGAAATGGAATGTTGATATCTATGGGTGTTTTGTATAGTGTTCAATGCTTTGAGACCAAAGACCACTGTCACATTAGAGCAGACATTCATTTTCTAGGAAAGTCTTCTTCAGAGATTTGGTGTTGCACACAACAAAGCCTTATCTGGTCTGTGCAACATGGGCTTAGACAAGTGATAGATGCTGCATCTTCAATAGCCATAGGGCTCTTATAACGATTTTGAAAAGGGAGAGTCAATTTCCTTTGTTTCTCAATCTGCCAAGATGGTTATTGTTTATTAACTGACCAGATTACAAAAACACCATGGCAACACCTAGTTCATTCATCTAGTAACCCTGTTTATTGATCTTCCCCATTGCTACCATCTCTACCTTCTACAAAATGGGTTGTCTTTTTCTTCCTTTCACCTGGTGAAGAAGATAATCTGGAGAGCCACAGGAAGTGATTTGCTTCCTTGAAGCATTTTCTAACTGTAGAGATGGAAGTAGAACCTCCATGCAGATGATGCCATATTTACCAAGAGACTGAGCATTATCTGTCAAGACAATTCTGTTCTTATTGATTTTGCCATACCCATGCTTGTGGATGAGCTCATTTACTGACATCAGGTTGGGGTAGCCTCATGCAATGTATGATTCTACAATCCTCAACATGTTAACTGAAGCCATGTTTAGCTTAAGAAAAGTGCCACTGTAGATCTGACGCAGATGGAGAAGCTGCAATACCTTGTGGAGTGGACCTTTGAGTTTACGTCATTGATACCTCAGATTCTGATGACAAACGCCATTTTCCATTATGCAGGTTCATTGAAATTTGTACCTTTTCTTGCCATACTACCTAGGCATTTGAATCTCAGTACTGTACATCTGCCTGTATTCCTTGTGATAGTACTTTGTTTTTTTTCATAGATAAGCTTCCTCCTTGCTTTTTTGAAGTGTCTTTATGGAAAACTTCTGCAGGTGCTTCATCTTCAACTCTGCAAAATTCCTTTGCTTTTTTCTTAAGGCTTTCCGCCACAGCAGGAACCTTCTCGCTCTTCTCTGGCATGGGCTCCATGGTTCCTGCTGGACAGTGGGGTAGTCAGTTTTCATGGAAGCAGATATTGTTTAGATAATTTACATAGATATTTAATTTATCATTACATGGTTCTGGAGACATATGTTTTATTATCTCTATTTTTTTTTTTTTAGTTAGACATTTCTGTTACACAGTCTGTAGTATGTGAACCTATGGGTTCTTCAAAGACCCATATTATCTTTGAGTATAGAACATTGTCTTGCTCCTAAGAAACCAACAGATATTTTCATGCAATTCATGAAAATTTAACTCAAAGACCAGTGAGATGGCTTACCAGGTACAAGTGTTTGTCATGTGTGGTAGTTTTGTGTTTGTCAACTTAATACAACTAGAGTCACTTGGGAAGAGGAATTACTTCCATCAGATTGGCTTATGGACATGACTGTAGGGTTGGTGTAGGAAGCCTATCCTGCAGTGGGTGGAGCTGCTCCTAAGTGAGTGGTCCTGGGTTGTATAAAATGGAAAGTTGAGCAACCCGGGGAAGCAAGCCAGTAGGCAGCACTCCTCCACAATCTTTGCTTCGGTTCCTGCCTCCAGATTCCTGCCTTGAGCTCCTGCCCTGTCTTCTATCAGTGATTGTAATCTGTAAACTGAAATAAGCCCCCCCCCCACTGTTTTCTGTAATGGTTTTATCACAGCAAGAGAAATGTCACTAGGTTGTATCATTTAAGCCTAACAACCTGAGTTCGAGCTCCAGAAGCCATGGTGAAAGGAGAGACTGCCTCCCCCAAACTATCCTCTGACCTCTACACATGAGCTATACACATGAGCTATGGTGTGTTCATGCAAGCACAGAGAGAAGAGAGAGAGAGAGAGAGGGAGAGAGAGAAAGGTACACACAAAATAATAATAATAATAAAATTATTTTAAAAAACTAACTCAAAATTATTACTTTATTCCTGGTACTGTGTTACAATTCTAAGCATCTTAAGACCTAGCCATGGAGTTTCACTGACTTTATTATGTCTTATTTATGCTATTTTAAAGATAGTTATAATTTTCATTGTTTAAAATAAATTCAACGAGTAAAATAAACATTGCTCCCATGCATGTCTATAAGATTTAATGATTGTTTTGAGGAGATTGAAAGGTAGAAGGATAAAAAACAATTCAGAACAAAGAATGACCTTCATGCTCTGTATAAATGGTAGGAAAAGAACAAGAGAGGGCTTGTGCTTTATTCAGATAGCACGCCAAGGATGCAACTTAAGAGCCAGAACTAGATAGTCTAACTTTTAGATAATCTTGTGTCACACTGAAGTAATTCAAGGCAAAAGCACAACCTGCAGGCCAGATTAAGACCACAAGACTATTTTGTCTGCACTTGAGAACACAGACCAAGCTGTGGCGATGCTGCCTTTGTCGGCACTCAGCTGGAGCGAGGGACCAATCCAGTGTAAAGCTGCCTCTGAGGCCCCATTCAGATCTTACCCTTGAAATCTGAGGATTCAGTCTTGCCACAGATCCTGGAACGGCTAAGCACTTCCATGGAAATGCAGCCTTCCTAGAAGAGGTCACAGGGATGGCAGTAAGGACTCCTTTCCTGCTTTAATAGCAAGTCCTCAGCCCTTCTCCACGGAGTGAACTGCAGGGCTTAACTGGAGCCCTGACAAATTACTCGCCGCTGCTGCTGCTGCTGGGTTCAGGTGCCCACCGCTAGTCACTCGCTAGGAACCACAGTGCTCCCTTGAAGTTCAGTGAGATGCCCGCTGGAGGCCACAGCCTAGGGACACTTGTTGCTCGCGGAGTGTTTCCTCTCTATTCAGGAGACATGAAATCTTGAGGATATGGCCCTGGTTGTACAAACATGACACTGGAGTTAGAAACAGGGTTCTCCTCTGATGAAAGCTCAGGGCTTTTTTTTTTTTTTTTCTGTTAGGATGAACTCTTCCCTAGAGATCTCAGTCTGCACACCTACTACACACAGCTGTACATACTTGAACTTTGGTAGTGGTCACAACCTAGATTACAAGAGAACTCTAATACATAAGTTAAGGCAGAACACCAGTTTTACCCTTTTTTGACCTTGAATCCAGTGTAGATAATCTCAGTCCTTAACACTTGAGAACAATCAGAGAACATTATACTAGGAAAACCTCAAGACTGTGTGAATATGACATGATACGGGGTCATAAAATACCAGCCAAGAAACAACCAGTGTGGATAATGTGGGAGGAGCGATGGGTAGGATGCAAAATACTGAAGGTATAATCTTTTAAAATAATTTTAGGTCTACCAAAGAATTTCGTTTTTGCAAAATAATCACAACATGTTTTAAAATGGTGCCAATATGTCTTCCTGGGCTCCCCTTCCCCACCCACAGTAGCATGTCTTTTGTCGTTGTCCTTGTACAGGTCATATTTTGGGAGCCATGGTGTGGCTTCTGACATTTCTCAGTGACACAACCTCATAGCAAACTCCCTGTTCCTTTCAGGAGTATCCTTGTGAGAAAAGAGTGTTCTTGTATAATCTTATACTTACTTACTTTTTTTTTTGTATATAAATCTAACTTTAAGTTTAGAAAAATCAATGTAAACAAGTGAAAAAACAAGCTTCAGCCTTTTACCCTCTAAAAGAAGACCGGGGAATGAAGACACGGGTGCTTAATTGTATCAGTCTCTTTCAACTTTCACTTCCAAGGTTATCGTCCTTCAGTGAAGATAAACACTGCTAAAAGCTTGTCAGCCCTTTTGGAGACAGGAAAAAGGATTTGTTTCTCTGCCTGTCTCAAGGAGATAGATGTGGGCGTTGGTGTCCTTCTGCAAAGCAGTCGATGAGCCTAAACAAGATGAAGTGGCAGCATGCTGATGGAGTACATTCAGAGGTGACAGCAGCCTTTGCAGACAGCCCTGTTTTCTTTATTATTCCGCGAACAAGATTTCAGAGGGTTCACAGTTGGAAAAAGGGAGGGAAAAAAGTGCCCTGCCAAGGTTAGAAGTCAGGGATTCTTTGTGTCTCGAGGAGGACCTGCCAGCCCATGAGGACTCAGAACTTTCTTCTGACTCAAGGATCTGGTCTCATTTTTCAAAAAGGAGAAAAAAATGAATGAAAGAAAGAAAGCAAGAAAGGAAAAAAGAAAGGAAGAGGAAACAGGATCAGAATATCTTAAACATTTATGGTAAAGAGTGAAATGGGCGTTAGACAGTTTTTGAGGTTAGATTCAGATTTCTTTTGCAAGAAAAGAAATTTTGCAACTCTCTCATTAGCGGCTGAGATAGGAGGTCTTTGAACATGAGTCATGGTTATGGTTGTGGAGGTTTTAAAGCATTATCTAGTTCAACTGACTGTTTTAAGAGACTGGGAAGCTGAGACTCAGTATTAATTGACTTACTCAGCTAGTAGGGGCAGAGTGCAGGCTGAAGCCAGGCTAGCTCTGTGTTCTCAGTCTGCTGCTTTATTCTTTTAGTCCACGCTGTTCTGAATGTACACCGTCACGCAGAATGGCAGTGCTCATGTGTGGGGACCTCTGTGGGCTATTCAACAAGGCTAGTATGTTATCAATACTTGCACTATTTAAAAATTCTGCTTAGGATCCCCCTGCTAGCTTGTATTAAGTAGAACAGGTCTTTGTTTTTGTTTTTGTTTCAATTTGCCTTCATTTCTTTAAAGAATTTTGAGATTACAATATAGTTACATTTTTTCTCTTTCCTTTCCCTTCCTCTAAGCTCTCCCATGTACTATTTTCGCTCTCTTTCAAATTCATGACATCTTTTTCTCTAATTGTTGAAATATATATATATATACACACACACACACAAGTAGCTCAATCTATATAATGTTACTTGTATGTATGTTTTCAGAGCTTGCCATTTGTTATGCTCTTCCCTGGGAAAGACTCTTTCTCCTCCTCTCAGCATTCCTCAGTTCTCTGGGTAGGGTTGATGCTTCCTGGATTCCCCTTCCCCACCCACAGTAGCATGTCTCTTGGTGTTGTCCTTGTTTAGGTCATATTTTGGGAGCCATGAATGTGGCTTCTGACATTTCTCAGTGACACAATTTCATAGCAAATTCTCTGTTCCTCTCAGGAGTTTCCTTCTGAGAAAAGACTGTTCCTTGTATAACCTTTCCATCCCCTCTTATGCAATGATCCCTGAGGAGTGGTGGTGTAAATTTACCAGTTAGAACTGGGCCTCACAACTCTGTATTTTGATTGATTGTAGTTTCATGTAATGGTCTATTTATGTAATCTGTTGCATCAAGAACTTTCCTTGATGAAGGGTGAGAACTATATTTATCTGTGAGTATAAGGACAGATTTATTTAGAGTGTAGTTAGAGATCGTGCTGATTTAATAGCGTGGTAGTTGTAGGTTCTCCTCCAAGATCCACGACTTCATTAGCCCTGGATATGTGGCTATGTTTCCAGTGCAGCCATGTTTTCCATGATGAGTGAGTGTGGGCGTTCTTTCTAGAAAATTATAGTAAACCTGATTAGATAGCTAGAAACCAACAAGTCCCAGCAATCCTTCTGCCTCTGCCCTCCAAGGAGCTGGAGTTACAGGAGCTTGTGGGGGATGTCCTGCTTGCTGTGTGGGTACTGGTATTTGAATGCTGGTCCTTACAATTATTTAAGAGCTCTTAAACACTGAGCTGTCTCTTGAGCACCCTCAGATTTTTATTGGGATAGAGTCTTATATATTCAAAGCTGATCTTAAACTCACTAGTTAGCTGAAGATGATATTGAACACCTGAACGTCCTGCCTTCATTTCCTGAGTGCTGTGACTACAGGTGGGTGTCCCCACACCCGATTTACGGAATGCTAGAGATTACACAGGCTTGGCAAACACTGTACCAGCTGAACCACATCTCAAGCCCTCAGACTTGAAATGAAAATGGCAGTAAGTTTCCAGTGGCATTTCACGTCATATAAAGAGGTCAAGATTCATTTGGGGTCTACTTGAGTGAGTTGTGGTTAGTGTACTTTGGGTCTTGGTACATTCTTTTGACTCAACATCTGTTTTTAGGTCAGGAGCAAGTCTCTTGCTACTTTTGGTTACTTCACCAGAAATTGACCAACTGTGGATTTTCTTTCCTTGGAAGAATATGGAGTCTTTTTAAATATCGAACAGTTATGAAATGGTGAATGGAGGTGTTTAGGATATGAGAGAAGAACATATGAGAACTTGGGAGCTCTAAGATTTAGACCAGGATGGACCTTCCATTTCCAGTTGCCTAGCATCATTCTAGCGTGTGGCTTTGCATGCTTTATTTATTTATTTTGAGGAATAGTGTCTCTACATTTTAAAAAATGAAAGGAGGGAAGTGTATGATTGGAGTTAAACTGACCCGATGATTTGTTCTGTAAATATGAAAACTGAATAGATTGCTGACAAGAGAGCAGTGGGGTTAAGCAGATCCAAGATGGAGCACGTTGGTCATACCTAGATTTCCTTGGTTTGGGCTCTTCAGCATTCCTGTCAACTATGTGAACTCTTGCAGATCTGTCTAGCAAGTTTCTTTTTGAGTAGACAAGGCTGAATTAGGAAAACAGTAGCAAGCCTTATTAAAACAAGCTAGCAAATTTCTTTTAAAATATAAACAGAAATAGCAGGTGAGTTTGTGTGAAGGACACTGCCCTGGCTTCTGGTTGCCTACCCAGTGTATGTTGTCGTTTGTGAGCAGAGGTGCACACGAGTGTCTGCATGGCGAACAGGTGTCAATCAAGACAGTAACAGTGTCAGTGAGTGTCAGCAGGCAGTGCTGCCCTTCCTATGTGGAGCACTGGGAACCAGGAGAGGTGCCTTAAAAAACAGAGCTCTTCAGAATATGACTTACAGATCTGTGCAAACAGAATTATATTTTAAAAATTCCTTTTATGGATAAAGAAACAAGTTAGATATTGACTCTAGTTATAAACAGGAAATTTGTTTAATGGGAAAAAATGTCAAGTAAATCAGTCTTTAATACCCCCCGTTTTATTTACACACTGCCTGTTGTTTTTATTTGATGATAAAGGAAACTACTGAAAACAACTATAAACCAAACACCTTGCCTTCAAAACGTTTTAGAATTATGGGCTCAGTGGCTAAGAACACTTGCTCTTCTTGTAGAAGAACAGAGTTTGGTTCCCAACACCCACGTAAAACAGCTCACAATTGTTCATAACTCCAGTTCTAGGGAATCCAGTGCACATACATAAATATATACATAAATATATACATATACAAATATACACACAAATGTATATATACACAAATATATACATATACAAATATATACATACACAAATATATACATATAAATAAAATCAATCTTTTCTTAAAAATTTGAAAAATTACATTTATGTGCATGTATGTTGTATGCGTGCATACTTTTGGAGGTCAGAGGACAACTTTCTGGAGTCAGTTCCCTCTTTATGGGTCTCAAGGATGGAACTCAGGGTGTCAGTCCTTGTTCCAAGTAAGTGCCTTCACTCATTAGACTATCTCACTGACCTGCACCTTGACTTTTAACAGATAAAGTTGAGGTTAAACCTTGGTTCTGCTCAACAGTAATAAGAAAATTCCTGATATGTGTTCCCCAGGCTCCAATGTCAAAAGAAATAGTTTTTGCTACTTTCATATGGTACTAGCCACCTGGGATGCAGCCCTTTGGTTGTGAGCAATGTAAAACACTTGGATAGGTAGAAGACAGAAGCATGGCTGGTGAGGCTGGAGAGAGGGCTCAGTGGATAAGAGCTCTTATTGGTTAGTTTGGTTCTCAGCACTCATGTACAGGGATGCCTGTCCCCTCAGGACTGTAGGGAGTGGAGACAGCATAAGATCCCTGGGCCTTGGTGGCTACCAGCCTAGGTCCAAGTTCAGTGAGAGGCTCTTTCCTAAGGGAAATATGGACAGTAGAATTAGGTCATGGACCTTCCTTTTCTGGACTCCATGAACCTACCTACACATACTTTGTGGGTATAACACACACACACACACACACACACACACACACACACACATATATCCCCCACATGCACACATATACACACACACTTAAATTTCATTTAGGCAAAGTACTTGACTTTACTATCTATAAAAATTTGAAATTTATGGTTTTAGAGATGACCCTTTCCTTTTCTTCTCTCCTTTTTGTTCAAGTTGAAAAAAATAAAAGTGACTTTGGTAATTTCTAAGTCTAAATGTGACTTATAACTTGGCTTCCATTTCTCCAGTCTGCGCTCTCTGCTCCTCTCTGAAGGGATGCAGTCTGCTAATTTGCTTCCTGTGGATGAGAAAAGCTTGAAGGGAACCTGGTGTTGGGCCTGAATGAGGGTGAAGTGAAGAGACACGGTTCAGACTCTGTTATGCAAATGATAAAATCATGAATAAAACACTATTCCCCAATACTATATACTAATTGTAAGACCATTTCTATTTTGTCATCATTCCTAGGATTTCAGAAACAATGGTTGGGCATCTGAAACTGTAAAGATGATGGGATCTTGGCATTGGGAGTAATTTCACTAAACCATAGTCACTAGTATTTCTATTATTTGGGAATGTCTAACATGCGATTATGTTAGGGTATTAGAAACATTCCTGGATAAATTAAGTAGAATGTCAGTATTAATGCGTGCTAGTCAAGTATAAGTCTCAGTAACAATAACCTGCAGCTTTTTTCTCTTTAAGAGCAGCATACTTCTATTACACAAGATGAAAATCATGCCATATTATGAGGTGTCAGTGGTGAGAACTGTTAGGTTCATTTGTGATGAGCTGGTATCCCTGAGTACTGCTGTCAGCCGTCAGCCTTAAATCAGGAGCTACACCTCCATGAAGTGCCAAATCCTTGGCCTTAGATGAGAGTCTATCACATGTTAGCTGGTAACCGGTTGTCATCCTCACTTGGTTTTTGCTGTGATCCTCTCGCCAGCCATCCCTAGGCTGGAGAATCCAATTAGGCTTAAGAATATAACAGGGAGTTTGGTTTATTCAAAATAAGAGAAGAAGGATACTACTTTGGGGCTGGGCATGTAGCTTAGTTGAAACAGTGCTTGCCTAACATGCACAAAGCTCTGGGTTTCATCCTTAGCACCACATGAAACAGGGGTTTATAATCTATAATCATAATAATCATAATAATCATAATAATCATGTAATCTCAGAATATAGGAGATAAAGGCAGAGGATCAACAGGTTCAAGGTCATTGTTGTCTACACTGAGTTTGAGGCCAGTCTGAGCTACATGAGAACTTGCCTAAAAAAAAAAAAAAAAGACAAAACAAAACAAAAGCTCTACTTTGCTTTCTCCTCTTCTTCATCCCCACCTTTTCCATCCCTCTATATCCTTTCCCTCCTCTGTGCTAGTAAGATTTTGTGGAAGGATATCTCAGCTTAGCGTGTGTTGTGGAAATTTATTTTTAGTTGTGTTTAAAATCATTCTTATTGTGCACTGTTGGAAAAATGGACACATAGACCTTGGCTTTTGTATTGTCTGCAGGTGTTGGATTCATGTGGAGGATGTTTGATTGTTAATGATTTGCATGTGCTATCAGTAGAATACCTGAGGAGTTCTGAAAGAATAAAACACCTGAGCTCAGACACTCAGGGTTCCACTGTCAATTGAGTATGGTGCTGGCCAGGATGGTAGTATCCTCTGCTGAGGTCTGGAAGAGTTTGCATGCATGAGAACACCTGTCTTGTTGGCTGAGCTCCCACAGCAATGTGCTCTTATTTTTATCCAGCCTTATGCCAGCAGCATGGGTCATTCAGAGTGGCTATCTTCTTAGAAACAGGAATGAGTCCAAACAGGCAGCTTGTCCTGTGAATTCTTTTTTTCCTTTACTTTTATTAATAATTCGAACTTCATACAGTGCCTCTCGATAACACCCTTTTCCCATTCCTTCAGCTTGTGGGGCAGGATCATGGATCATGGGCATCACCATGGTTTGTGGAGGCAGCAGGCTGCTCTGATGATGAGTATTTACCTGGGCCATACTAGCTTGAGACCAAGCAAGACAAAGTTCAACCCGAAGTTGGCCCTTACTGCCCAAGCCCACAGGCACCTGGGCCTTCAATAGGCGCCCTGATATTTTCCAGGCATTCAGACACCAAGCAAGCACCCCAATATTCTGCAAGAACCCGGATATCCCTCAGACTCCCAGACATTCTACAGACACCCTGATATCCCACAGGCACCAGGACCTTCTGCAGGCACCCGGATATCCTGCAGGTACCAGAGCATCCCATTGGCACATAGGCAGAACCCATACGTGACGTACACCCAAGAGAAAAAGGAATTTAGAAACAAAGTTAGATTGGCTAAAACAACCATCACCTTACATAGTAGTATGATATAAAAGAAAAAAGAATCAGACTTAAGGACTTGCTTGGACCAGGTTACAGTGAGGGCACTTAACTGGAAAACAAAAGAAATTCTCTTAAACAAACAGGTTTTTTTTTTTTTTATAGTGATCACAAAAGCAAGTCAGATGCAGAGGCTTTTAGGCCTGAGAAAGCTTTCAGGTTCAAGCTAACTTACAAGTAATATTTTAACCACCAAAGTTTTATTATACATTGTTCAAGGCTTGGTGACTCACCTAAACTGGCTCAGATATATACAAAATGATACGATCTATATCCCCTTGGAAACCATGAATTTGTCTTTGCTTTGTGACATCTGTATAAATAAAAAAGCACCCTGATTGTGAGTCAGTCAGAGTCACAAGATCCTCCTAGCCTTGGTCTCTGACTCAATCTCTCTTTGTCTACTCCTTATCTCCTCTCTGGACACTATCGACTGCTGGAGCTGCTCCCTAGCAGCCTCCTGCAGGTACTTGGATATCCCACAGGCTCCTGGATATCCAATAGGTAGCAGGGCCTCCCAAAGGCACCCTAGCATTCTGCAGGCACCAGGACTTCCCACAGGCACCAGGACTTCCTGTAAGTGCAAGGACATCCTGCAGTCTCTAAGGACTCTTGCAGATGCCTGGCCAACCTGTAGACACCCAGATGCCCTGTAGGCACATGGACATCACACAGGCACCTGGACATCACACAGGCACCCTGCCATCCCTCAGGCATCTGGTTATCCCACAGGCATCTTGTTATCTGACAGTTAGTCACCAGGGTCTCCCATAGGCACCAGGGCATCCTGCAGGCACCCGGAAATCCCACAGGTGCCAGAACTTCCTGAAGGCATCAGAACATATTCCAGGCTCCAGAGAATCCCACAGATGCCTGGACATCATTCAGGCACTGGGCCAACTTGCAGATGTCCTGCAAGTTCTTATTTGTTAATTTTCTTAAACCCTCTTTTTCCCTAGTTATTAGGTATCTAGCTGATCTGTCTTTTTAATACTTAGTATAGCTCCTGTGTATTAAATTTAAAAGGAGAGTCATTCTCCATTCTTCCATCTATCTCTAGTCTTCTCAGTACTAGAGCCAGACCCCAGGACCTCATTCTTGGTAGGCAAACAGTGCACCTCAGGGCTATATGCAAACCTCATTCTCCATATCTAATATTTCCTCTTAAACAGAGAAATAAGTAGACATAATTTATGAGGAATATATTGTTACAGAGAGCCCACCAGAGATGACCAGTCAGACCCAGGTTATAGCCAACTGAAAGTTTTTATTCCAGCTGACTGCGAGTACACTTAGATATTTGGGTCCTGAGTGTAGCCCTGAGCATTTAGAACAAGGGGCTATTTTTGTTGTTGTTGTTTGTTTGTTTTGAGACATTGTTTCTCTGTTGTAACTCTGGCTGTCCTGGAACTCACTCTATAGACCAGGCTGTCCTTAAACTTACAGAGATCTACCAGCTTCTGCCTCCCAAGTGCTGGGATTAAAGGCGTGTGCCCTGCCACCACCACTCAGCAGACCAAGGGGCTTTTAAAGACAAAAACCACATACTGGCATATTACTCTGCAGCTATAGGGGGAAAGCAAAGCTGCTCAAGCAAGCAGTTTAAAGGAAGCTGTGGTAAGTGGTTAGCTATAGGGAATTCTGTACAAAAACCTAAGGGGCATCTTGACTGTGGGCTCCTAGAATAGAGTTGGGTAATTTTCCATGAGATTCTCCATCAAGATCAAATTCTAGTTAAATTTGAAATGGCCTTATCAAGAATACAAAATGGAGAAACCTCTGCCCTATCTTGTCCTATCACAATATCTAAAAAGAAATAAAATCTATATTTAGATGCAGAGAAACCATAAACATTGTTATTAATTTTTCACTTATGAGTTTATTTTCACTGAAGATTTTACTTTTTTATTACTTTAAACTTTGATTTAATTTGCACATGTGGGGCAGACTACTGTGTGCTACTGCATTTTGTGAAGGTCAGAGTATAGTTTTGGAAGCTAATTCTCTCCTTTTACCATGTGGATCCTGGGGATTGAACTCAGATCATTAGGCTTGGTGGCAAATTCCTTTACCTGCTGAGCATCTTGACAACCCAGATTTTATTTATTTATTCTTTTGAGATAGGGTCTTTCCACGTAGTCCTGGCTGTCCTGGAACTCACGTTATAGACTAGGCTGGCCTCAAACTCACAGAGATCCCCATACCTCTCTGTTTCTGAGCAATGGGATTAAATGTATGCACCATCATGTCCAGTCTCAGATTTTATTTTTTTGAAATTAATTTTCAGTTAGTTACAATGAAAAATAATGGGTTTCATTATGGCAGTTTGCATACATTGCTATTATCCTTTATTCTCTTCCATTCTCCTCTCCCAGTGCCCTTCCTGTGCCCCCTGCCACACTTCCAGCTTGGTCCCCTCTTTCCTTGAGTTAGTTCATCATTCTGCTTTTATATGACATGCATTTCAGTATTCCCTCTTTCCTCCTTTTATGAAGATATCTTGATCCCCTTTCTAGTCTCATGACCAACACACACACACACACACACACACACACACACACACACACACTTTTAAATCTAGGCTCTGAATATTAGAGAAAATATTGTATCTTTCTGAGTTTGACAGTTTTTGGTTTTCTTAATAATATGATTTCCAGTTTCATCTATATTCCTGTAAGTGTCACAATTTCATTTTTCTTTATGGCTGCACAAAATATCATTGTGTGTACGTACCCTATTTTCTGTATTCATCTCGTGATGCACATCTATGTTGATTACATTTTCTGATTGTTATGAATAATGAAGAAATAAACATGTGTTTCACTAAATAAATATATAAGAATATGTACTCATTTGTGCGTGAGTGTGTGTGGCACACGCATATGGAGATCATAAGACTATGCTTGGTTGTTGCTCCTTGCTTTCCCACCTTATTTGAGACAGGGTCTGGGTAAGCCAGGCTACCTGGCCAGTGAGTTTTTGGGGAGTCTCCTGTTTGGGCTTCTCATCTCTCTGTATGTGTGGAGTAGGGTTGCAGATGTTTGGATATTGTCCAGGGTGTCAGGCTTGTGCATCGAGTACATTTATACTCCCCAGACATCCCCAGATCTGCACTTTTGTTTTGTGGCTTTAAAGCAATCCCTCCTTAATTTATGCAAAGAACTAGTAATAAATGGGACCTCATGAAACTGAAAAGCTTCTGTAAGGCAAAGGACACTGTCAATAAGACAAAAAGGCAGCCTACAGAATGGGAAAAGAATTTCACAAACTCCACTTCTGATAGAGGGCTAATATCCAAAATATATAAAGACCTCAAGAAACTAGACATCAACATAACAAATAACCCAGTTAAAAATGGAGTACAGATCTAAACAAAGAATTCTCAAAAGAGGAATCACAAATGACTGAGAAACACTTAAAGAAATGTTCAACATCCTTACCCAACAGAGAAATGCAAATCAAACTACTCCATCTTACTACTGTCAGAATGGCTAAGATCAATAACTCAAATGACAGCTCATGCTGGCAAGGATGTGGAGCAAAGGGTACATTCCTATATTGCTGGTGGGAGTACAAACTCATACAGCCACTATGGAAATTAACATGGTGGTTCCTCAGGAAATTGACCTACCTCAAAACCATTCTACTCCTGGACATAAACCCAAAGGACAGTCAATCCTACCACAAGGATACTTACTCAACTATGTTCATAGCTGCTTTGTTCATAATAGCCAGAAATTGGAAACAACATAGATGTCCCCAAACTGAAGAATGTATAGAGAAATTGTGGTACATTTACCCAATGGAGTATTACTCAGCTATAAAAAAAAAAAAAAGACATCATGAACTTTTCAGGGAAATGGATAGAGCTATTCATCCTGAGTGAGGTAATCTAGTCCCAGAAAGACAAACATGGTATGTACTTACTTATATGTGGATATTAACGGTTAAGAAAAGGAGAAAGGTACTGCAATCCACAGAACCAGAGAGACTATGCAACAAAGAGGGCCCCAGTGGGAGCACAATGCTTTCCCTGGTAAAGCAGAAGTAGAACAGATGATGCATGTGGGATGTGGAAGGATGGGAATGGGAGAGAACAGACCAGGTTGGGGGAGAAGGATGGAGGGAGAGAGTACATGGAGAGATGACTGGAATTGGAGGACATTTAGGGAGGAATAGAGAGACCTAGAGCAGTGGAAACTCACTGTAATCCACGATGGAGATCCTGGTAAGGACTTCTAGTAATGGGAGAGAGGAGCCTAAACAGGCCATCTATTGTAACAAGGCTTCCAGTAGGACTGGGATACCACTCCAGTCATACAAACTTTAACCTATGGGTATCCTCCCTGCAGGAGGTGCTGGGACAATGCCAGGGCAGAGCCCCATGATAAAGGAGGGAACCCATGACCAATACTCCAGGGCAGGCCAGGAACTAGAGATTAGATAGCCAAAAGAGTATTTCTGAAGTTTTCCTGCTTTTCTAATAGATCAGTTCCTAGCCCAATCTCCATCAGAGAGGCTTCCTCAGGTGACTGATGAGAGCAGATACAAGGCCAAGTAAAGCACAGAGCTAGGGGAGCACAGAAGAGGTAGAGGAGTGATTGTAGGGACCAGAGGGTTAAGGACACCAGGAGAACAATCCCAGTGAAGTCAACTGACCCGCACTCTTAGGGGCCCACAGAGCCTGAAGCAGCAGACATGGGACCTTCAGGGTCTCCCAAATATGTCTTGTAGTTGTCTAGCTTGGTGTTCTTGCAGAACTAGAGGCTGGAGTTGGGGGATCTCTGATCCTTTTGCCTGTCCTTGGGACCCTTTTCCTCCTGTCCTAGTCCACCCTTGATGTAGGGATTAGTGCCTGGCCCTGTGCTGGCTTGTCTTGCCCTGTTTGAGAAGTAATCCTGGTAAGACTGCTTTTTTTCTGATGAGAGGCAGGGGTGGGACTGGGGGTGGGGGTGGGGTAGGGGGATGGGTAGATAGATCTAGGAGAGGGGAGATGAGGGGAGCAGGGAGGAGCAGAGGGAGGGGAGAAGAGGTGTTGGGATATATTATCTGAGAGAAGAAAAAGAAAGATATTGTTTGTGAATTTAAACAATAAATAAAACAGCCAGCATTGCTTCAAAGAAAGGTTTGTCTAATTTTAACCGGTTCAGTTAGTTACTTTAATCTTTTTTGGTATCCTGAGGTTTCAACAAGGGAAACATCAAGTGGATAATTTTCTATAAGTTATTAAAAGACATTTGAGAAGTTGATAGTGCAAAATAGGTCAAGAGATAACAGAAGGACAAAAAATGGGGAAAACACTATAGGGAGAAGAAGAGAAAGTTAGAAATTTATGTGGTATTTCCCATGGACAGACACTGGGTTCAAAGATGATTACAGTGCTCTGTCAGGGGCTTCAGCAGACACTCAGGGTTCAGCAGGGGCATTATTGTGATGGACAGGAACAAAGCATAGATTTCAGTTATGCGATCCTTCGGGAAAAAGAGACATATATTCAATTTCTCTATTTCTTGACAGAATATTGCACATGTGATTTAACATAGCAACTTGAATTATAATTATCTGTGGAATTTTCCCCTATGGGAGCCTCTTTCTTTCCTTCTAACTTCCTTGTTCCAGCACTTTTTAAACTCTCCTTCCCTGATAATATGTTGACTTCATTTTAGAATAAAATTAGATTTGTCTGAAGCAGCTTTAATTTGATGCCTGACTTCTGTGGGAGTCTGGCACTAAGTTTAACATTTGGATACATTTACAAGAGCCTTCCAGATGTTATTTTAGGAGTATTGGGAAGAGCTTTTTCCTTCTGTGCTCCCTCCCACACCAACCCATTTATCTTTGACTTGATCTCTAAAGGCTGAAATTCAATTGCTAATGTTCTGAATTTCTTCTTGGATACTGACACACCTGGGAAGAGCCAGTAACTCAGGCTTTATCGTGAACAAGGCTCAAGGGTGAGTTCACTTCTTGGTGTGTTTTTTTAAGTAGGATCTTTTATGTGACTCAGGTAAGCCTTGAGTTTGAGATCCTTCTGTCTTACTTCCAGAGTGTTGGGATTACAGCCATGTACCCCACATCCAGCAGAGGAGCTGGCTTTTGATAATAGTGTATAGATTAAGAACAATTACAAGCCATGTTAGTATATGCCTTCCATATCAGCACTTTGAAGGCAGAAGCAGACAGATCTCTATGAGTTCCAGGCCAGCCTGGTCTACATATTGAGTTTCAGGATAGCCAGGGATACATAACTAGAGCCAACAAATTCACAGACAAACACTCTACCACCAACTAAACAACAACAACAACAAAACTGAGTAGAGCAGGCCTGTAGCTCCATGCCAGAGTTCTTTGTTTAATACGCAGAAGACCTTGGAATTCATCCTGAGCCTGCAAAAAATAAAGCAGAACACCAAAACAAGATCCTGAAAAACAAATACAAAACAATACAGAAACGCAAGGGAGTTCTGGCATCTGGTGTAGAGACATGGCTGGGGTTTCTGGAAAGATTCTTGAGTCTACTGTGCTACTGACTAAGGGTAACTGTGGGATCAACCCCTCTGAACCTCAGTTATCCCTCCACTATTGTAGAATAAAATTCCTGGCCTAGTTTACCTAAACAGGGCTAGTGAAGGATTTGTAAACTGTGAGATGCTATGCCAATAAAGACAGAGATATGTATGGTTAATAATAATAAGATAAACAAACACATTAGGCATTTTACTGAAAATTTCCTTTCTGTCACTGACCCACGATATCACTAAGTTTGGAAGTCCTGTAACAGGATGGCAAGGATGCCATCACCATGGACAAGTGTCATGGGGCGAATGAGGGGATGATCCATGGATATGGAATCTAAGAGTGCTTTGTGAGAAGACGCAAACAGATTACTGTTCAGTAAGGTCATAATTTATTCTGACAGTCTGTTTAACCATATGCACAGATTCCTGAATGTGATTTAAATGTTAAGTCCTAATTATAAAACTCAGATTCAAAACAATTTTGAGTAAGCCTGTAGAGAATGAATGTGAATGCAAAGCATGTAGCCACTCTCATTGGGGAAATAAATGCACAGAAATTTTAAATTTGGGCCAGGTGTAAGCCCCTGTGAACTATTATCAAGTAGACTTGCATTGAAAATAAACAATAAATGTGAATAAAACTTCTAAAAGATTGCATTCTGCCAACTTGAATTATCCAGGAATGTGTCAGCGCTACCTAATCTCTTTATGAACCATTTTGAGATCATTTAAAAAATATATAGAGGTCTCTAGGCTTTCCAAACTTTTAGGATTGATTTTTGCTGGCTTCATTAGCACCTTTCTTGTTTCAACAGACTTTCTTTGTACATATTGAATTACTGGAGTCAACCGACTTGGTCAGTGTGCTGTGTGGGTCACCACACATGCCCTTTTGTTTAAATTAATCAGCCTCTGGAAAGGAGAAAGACAATTCAATTTCACCAACCGAATCCAGGAGAAAAATGAGTATGTCAAAGCAAGTGTGACATTCTTTCCAGTTGGCATGCCCAGTGAATGGAGCTAATAATAACCCCTTGAATTTTCTGTCAAGCAGATCGATATATCTCTTTATTCATTGTGGTCTAGATTGTAACATTCATCCATTCCATCATTTATCCACTTACCATTTATTGAAAACTTAAATTTGTGCTTAGTCACTACACTGTGAATAGGGTAAAGGACTAACTGAGAACCTGTCTGTAGCCTGGTGGGAGAGATTGACGCTACTAAGTACAATGGCCCATGTATTCCAGAAGCGGGTTATTCATGGGAGAGAGCTGGGACTAGTCAGTTAGCCTGGGACAAGAAGAGTAGACCAATAAACCACCAATGACATTGAGATTTATTTTGAGAGGCCATAGTGTAGTTAGGGTGGTAGCAGGGCAGAAATGGGAAGTGACCTTACTCTCTCTGAATTTTTAAGAAATATATATTTTAAAATAGCACTGACAGGTTTTATGGCATAGATTTGAAGGAAATAGTTCAGATTGACTTTAAAGATTTTGGTGAGAGTGCTGAGTCGTAGTGCTGCTCCCTAAGCTCACAAAGCTGCTCACTAACTTCGGCAGGTTAGAGGAGAAGCTATGTTGTGTTCTTAATGTGAAAAACATTAAGTACCTGCATAGTCAAGTGGCAATGGAAGGTAGATAGCTGGGATGAACAAGCTTGGAATACTGAACAGTCTATGTCAGAAGGCTATGTCTGAGAGTCTCAAGCAAACATGGTACTTAAAGACGTAAGACCTGGATAACTCCCTAAGAACAGCAATAGATGTCAAACAGAAGAGTTGGGCCCATCAGTGAAGTAATGGGTAGATTCTAGGAAGGTGACAAGGATCAGCAAAGACGGTGAAGGAGGAACAACTGGGGTAGGCACACTCTCTCTGTTCTCCAGGCTCCAGGCGTTAGACATAGAACCTTGAGGTGGAAGTGGAGGACTTGTCAGAGCCTCCTGATAGTCTTCAGAACCTCAGAGCTGAGTGTTAACTTTGGAGTCAATAAGAACACCTCTGAGATCTTGCTATGAGTAGCTTTGATTGGAAGTTTGGGATAAAACACTCATTAGAGAAGGTTCAGGGGGAAATGGCAAGTGAGGAAGTGGTAAGAGGAAGCGCCATGGATCCTTTCAGCCAGTTTGCCTGAAAACATGCTGCAGGCTTGAAGGTTGGAAGTAGTTGGAGTAGCAGCGGCCTTGAGATTTGAGGGCTGGATGTGAAAGAAATGTTCCACGCATTAGGGTCCTCACACAAGAGATTTATTGGAGTGGGGTGAGACACGAAGTGTCCTTTTCCGAGTAGGGAAAGGAGAGGGGGCGAGAGGGCTGGACAGCAGGGTGAGAGGCACAGGGCAGAGAGAGAGCGCCCGAATTGTTCACCGGGGTTATATAGGAATCGGCACCCGTCCCCTGCTGATAGGACAGGTTGGGGGCAGGTATAGGCAGGTAAGAGCTCAGAGGCGGTACCGTTCTGATACCTGGCCACAGAAGGTGGAAGTGTCGCTGGAGCTGGGGTGTGGGGATCAGAACGGGGTCTTGGAATGTGGCCAAGCAGCTTTGGGTAATTCAGAACAGGGTGGACAAAAACAGGATGTTCTTGCATAGTTACATACTCATGAAATACCGTAGTCAGAAAAGAAAACACCAGTGGTGCAGCCAGGAGCCAGTGCTTTCAAGAGAGGAGACAGAGGGTATCCAATCCTTTCCCTTGAGTAATTGTACAAGTAGTTTACCGGTTGCCATGGGGGCAGAGAGAGAGGCTGTGGCTGCATATTATGGCATGGCTGACAGGGTGGGAGGTGGGAACACATCTTAGCAGATAGGAGCCCAGGCAGACACAGCAGAACCTTTTCCTTTGCTTTCTTTAATTGTATAGTCTTCTTCCAAGTCCAGAATGTATTCAGTCTTGACTGTACTTCAGATTCCCATGGAGAAATTTTTTTAAAAAATTCTCATTTTGGGGGCCTGTTTCAGACTTGATTGATCTGGGCTGTGGTTTGGATACGAAGGCCCAGCACAGGCTCCTATGTGTAAACTTTTTTTAAAGTATTTTTTAAAATTAAAATATAATTAATTATTTACCCCCTTGCCTTTCCTTCCTCCAGTCTTTCTCATATACTCTCGTTTGCTCACTCCAATTCATGGCCTCTAGTTTTTTAATATTCCTAAATATACGAGCACAGCCTGCTGAGTCTGTATAATGTTACGTGTATGTATATGACTTCAGGGCTGACCACTTGGTTTTAGATGACCAGTTGGGGGCTCTCCCATGGGGAATACCATTTCTTCTGCTCTCAGCAGTCCTTAGTTGCCTGTAGTTCCGTGTCTAGGGATGAGGCCTCATGAGATTTCTGCCTTCCATGTTGACATGTCCATTGCTATTGTCCTTATTCACGTCTCCTTTAGGCAGCCATGTTGATGAGACTTCATGGTACTGCTTTCCTGTGTCTAAACTCTTGATTCTCGGCTGGGGACACTGTTTGGGGAGATCGCTGCACCTTTAGGAGATGCAGCCTTGCTGGGAGAAGTTGGCCACTGGAGACATACCTTGACATTTTGTAGCCGGCAGAGCCCGCTTTCTGTTTGCTTCCTAACTGTGAATTCAGTGTGACTATCCATCTCCTGCTGCCAAGCCTTCTCCATCATGACGGATTGTACGTCCTCAGACAGTAAACCAAAATAGAACCTTCCTCCCTAAAGCTGTTTGGTTGGGCATTTGGTCACCACAAAGAGAAAAGTAATTAATAAAATCTTGGTCCTTGTATCAGCGTAATCTAGGGCATTGAGAACGGCAGGTCTAGATGCTATAATGTATCATTCACTTTAAGTGGCTTGAAAAACAGATTTCTGTCGTTATCAGAAGGTAGAAGAGCTATAAGAAACATCTCTCTGATGTTTTAGGAAGGGGAGATTTGCTACTGCTGCTGTGCAACTGCCGGAAGGTTTGGGTATGAAAGCTTAAGTGAGTTGTGCAGGTCTAAGAGAGTGGTTTAAGGTATTCTCATAGTCACAAAGCTCGAAACTTTAGATTTTCTTCGGTCTTCCAAGTGTAGACTTAAAAACATCTCTATCCAACCTTCTCATTTTCTTGCTCTTAGTAGTTGCATGCAATAACCTTACTAATTGAAAAAAGAAATCATTGTTTCTCCAACAAATTTGAAAAATCTCTAATCAAACCATTAACCAGTTACTGTTACAGGACCACCAACCTCCAGCCACAGAACTGGAGTCTTATGACTTATGCTCGCTGACTGTGAGGATCAACAGTGCCCCAAATGTCGATGCTCCCAGACAGCAAGAAGTAGCCCGAAGGAGACCCCAGTCACCTCTTCCTATTTCCCTCGCCTTTTATAATAAACAAAAGGGAGGAAAGTTGTGTAACTGCTCGAAGAACCGTCCATTCCCTTGTCTGGTGCCACCATCTTTTTCTTTTCTCTGAGGCAGTTTCTATGCCTCTCTGCAACCTGAGTTTTTACCTTTTGCTGAAAGTCACAAGCTTTGTTCCCAGGAAGTTTACTGTGGAAGAGAAGGAGTATGCAGGATTGAGCCAAGGAAGAAGTTGAGCCGCGATGCAGGCCTGTCTTAACTTCCACTGGCTCTGTGGAGAGCTGGTGTTGCTCTGCATGGGGTTGTAGTGCCCTCCTATCCACTTGTGGGATGTGGCTCTCCTTGGGAAGCTCATGGCTGTAGGGAAGGTAGCTTTTATTGTTCCTGGCTCTGAAGGAGGTCACACTTGAAGACAGTTAGTGGCAAAGGACCTTAGAGAGGTGCTCAATATCTATCACGGCTGTTAATGTTCAGATGGACAGAGCTGGAGTTTATGACAGGCTAGAGGGGGCACATGAGCTTATTTACTCCATGAGTCCTGGGAGGCTCAGGTGTAGTTTTTAGAGAGACATATTAACTAGTTTATGGATAAGTACCATTTCTCTTCAATTCTTGTTAAACATAAACAAATTTATTTTACACATATGGTCAATTTTTTTCTACAGTTTCCATCACACAGAAGCTAGTTAATAAGCACACAGTTACTTTTTACCCGGAGCTCACCTTTCTGCAGTGTGTCCTCGATAACACAGAAGTACTGGAAACTCCATTGAACTTCGGGATGATTTTTTTTCCCTACCATCAGTCCATTGACTTATTAAAAGCATTACCATTTAAAATTACAAGGACAACTGGGTATATGAGTCACTGGATAAAACAATGAATGTGTGAAGCCAGTGTCAATATTCATGGTAATGAGCAGGACTGAGCCACCTGACCCATTCCACTGGCCCTGACAGCAAAGAAGATGAGAACACCATGGCAACCATCTAACAAAGTGCACAGAGATATCAAAATGAATTAAGGAGCTAGGCAGAGAGAAAAGGACATGCTCATCTAAAATACAGCCTCTGAGATTGAGAAGATTCAATATACCCTTGTATATATATTGTATGCTTGGCCTCAGCCTTACACCTTCTCAAGTGTAAATATACTCAGAGACACTGTCATAATGATATTAAAATGATATAAAATGATATTGCTCACAATTAAACGGGAGAATCATAAGAAATTGTCCTGCTAGCTAGAAGTAATGTGAAAACATTAGTCCCCAAACAAATGAAGTCTTTCCTGATGGTCTCAAGATTAGATAGACTAGAGGCCCTGGTCATTGCTAGGAAGCTTTCTACAATTTGCTTGGAATGCAGACATCATGCCAAGAAAAAGTAAGTGGAGGGAAGAGAGCTTCACAGGAAGGAATACTTTGAATTGACTATGCACTTGAATGAAAGAGTTTAAACAAGAGGATGTAATTTAGCATTTGTGGGAGTGGTGTGGTTGTTTTCTTGGTGCTGAGGATTGAACCTTCGGGCTTATGAATGCTAATCATGCACTCTATGACTAGCCACCCCCTCCTCTTTGACTCACAAATTAACTTTAATCAGCAAATTTAAATGCATCTTTCCCCACACCAGTTGGACTGGGCTCAATAATAGCAAATAACAAAGCACTTTAAACATGATAAAAGGAAATAAAGACCATAATCCTTCTTTTATTCAGTTGGTTTTGCTTTACATTGGTTTGCAATGACTCAGTCTCGGCTGTTGGTCACAGGATAACCTTGAGAAGGATATGGCCTTAAACATTTGTTCAAAATGTTATAAGTATTTATTTTATTGGAAGACATCAGTGTAGCATGTATTTTTTTATATGATAATGTGGCAATGTTTACGATAAAACAAAAAATGTCATCAGCTGTCTTTATACACTACAAAATGGTCTAGCAAGTCGCTCCCTGGGAGGTAAACAACATTGTATCATTGGCCAGATGACACCTCAGCAAAGTGCTACAGTGTGAATATCCACCCACATGTACCTAAAATTGTTTTTCACCCACCACTGCTTTTGGCAATGTTCTAGCAATTATTTTCTGGGTACAGCTCATAAACCCATGAATAAACAGTTGCTATTTGTACTCCACACTTAATAGGAAGCTCAGTTAATTTAGTGATATTCATCTTAGGAAAGCAACTGATTGGGTGTCAGATCTGCTAAGTGCCTCTACAGCAGTCACGGATGTAAGTGCTTTTCCTCAAATTGTTAATCATTAATCTAATTAATGATATTAATGAAATAGCCCCTCGTCTCGCTAGTCAATGAAGAAGCTAGAACACCCTTGTTCTGCTTTTGATGGCAAACCATTTTGAACCTCTCTACATATTTGTAGAAATTAGGCCATATCCTGACAAGGATAGAGACATTTATACACATTTTAAAGATGAAAGGGACACTTCAAATTAATATCTAACTTCCTAGCTTAATATCAGGTTGAACTCTTGGCTTTACAATTATGTTCTCTCTATCTTCTGCAGGTAATAGGATTTTGGAAGGGGGAAACTGGGAAACACTGATGGGAATATATGGGAGACACGGTTTTACCTCTACTGTTCAGGATGTTTGTCTGGGCCTGAGAATTTTAGAATGATATAGGAGAGATTCACAGAAGAGAAGCATAAAGAATGTTGTAGGCAGCATGAGAATCCTCAGAAGAAAAACCCAAAAGAAAAGGTAGGATCTAATGTTTACATAGTAGGAAGAACAAAGGCTCGACTGTTCAAAGAATCGAAACCATTGCAAGGACTGAAAGAAGACAAACTCCTGGTAAGGTGTGTATATTCAGAGTTCCCTTGGGCCACATGCCTTGTCCTCAATGAGAACATTTACCTTTCTTCTTTCTCAGGGGTGGGACGTGTATACCACCTGAGAATGTCATCTGCTTCTGAAAGAAAGAAGGAAGAATTGAGAGTTTCTCTTTCATCTGTTATTTTTCAAGTGCCTTTAGCTCAAAATAATCCTTAGGCGAAAGTGGTATACTTGGAGGTGGTGCATTCTGCTACTCTGCATTTACAGATGGAATCCAGGGGAAAATTTTCACCTAGGAGCAGAAGCATGGCCATTTTTAAAAATATTATCTCGATCATGTAAAATGCTATACTATAATATCTGGTAGACACTATTGCCTGTGGCTATTTGCATTAACTTAATTAAAAGTGAAAGAAAATAAAATCAAATTATTTGGTTACTCTAGTCACATTTTATGTATTTGATAGGTACTGGCTTCGTGCGGCTACAGAATTAGGTAGTGGAGACATAGCACACGTCCCTCATGGAAGGAGTTCTCTCGCACAGTACTATACAGAAGTAGAGTAGGGGAAGCAGACATTCAGTAGACAAACTTTTTTTTTTTTTTAAGGAGTTGAATAAGTAGAGTACTGTCTAAATAAAAAAAGAGGCAAATATTTATACACCCCAAGTGCTTCTTTTATGCAGTAACTTAACGTTTGTTCTCTTTAGCAACAATCAGGAAGAAGAAGCAATCTGTAACAAACAAAACTGCAGTTAAGACTGTGGGGAAAATCCTGCTACAATCGCAGAATTTTGGTGTTAGAAAGGACCTTTTATGTCCTCCTGTCTAACCACTGACTGAATCCACTTTAATTGGCAATTTAGTTGATGTTTGAATTCTTCCAGGAGCCACGCACATACTAGTCTCCCAAGAGGTAACATTTACCTTGGTGGTTGTCTAGGTGCAGTCAGCCTTGCAAGGATCAGTACAACCTTCCAGAAAGTCCAGTGGGGAGAGTGGTGGGGCGTCCTGATTAGTAGCTGGAGGAGTAGCGGAGCCAAAGTCCATTGGCTCCTACATTATAGGAACTCCATCGTAGAAATGTGGTCAGTCTCTTTGTTTTCATCTTCATTTTTAAACAAGAAAAAAAAAAAATAGCAAAAAGTATTCACAATGAGTCACAGAGTAAAATTATATGGGTTAATATGCTTTGCAAAGTTTAAAGTGCTGTGCACAAAGATGTTTTTATTATTACAAAGCCCTATGGAATTGTGGTGGCACAATAAAATTCAGAAAAGCTGGTATTGTGGCTGAAGAAAGCCTTAGGGAGCTTGAAGTTATTGCTTCAGCAAGCCTGGCTTGCAATGTCTAGTTGTTAAAGAATAAGACATCTGAGGTAATACAAGGCTATCAGAACATGCATACATAGAGATGACTCTCATCCTGGTCTCGGGACTCAGAAAGAGGCATTTTCCTAAACAACCTTATTGTGTTTGGCTCAGGAGGATCTTGAAAACAGAGGTCTTAGCAGTCAGAAAAAAATAGTAGATGGGTAGACTCGAAGAAATAAAACACTGCTATAAAGTGAAATCTTAAACTTTGATTCAGAAAGATTTTTAGCCTATAAGAATGCCCTGGCACTCCCAAGGAAAAACATGTTAATTTTAACATCTGGTCAGCTACTATAAAGGGAAGCAATCCCAGACCTCATTTTCCAAAATAAAGACGATGACCACATTGATAAAAATAGGACATTTGTGAATTAAAGTTTGGCTGAGGAGCTTGAACTCTTACCACCAAAGAAAATGTAGTACTAAGTGTCTGCATGTCCTCTACTTTTCTCCACGTTTGTAGAGACGGTAGGATGACAAACTGTAATGGTTTTCAAATTGTGGCTAAAAATAGGGTAAACTATGGTATATAATATCGATGTATATTATTAATTTGGCTGTGTGCTTCTCTTTAGTATAGAAACAGCCTTCACATAAAATAGCTGTTTTGCGTGTAGTAGTGTTTGGTTACAGTAGAGATATTAAAAGGAAACAGAATATGAGGTAATTTCCCCTAAAACCCTAAAATCTGTCAAAAATGGGACTGGCCTCTCAATGGTCCACCCTTCCATGGTGGGCTTCTCCCTGATATGCTTAGCCACCTTGCACTACCTCAGGTTTCTCATCTATGGCACTCAGGGTTTGGCTAGGTACTCTCTGTGGTTCATTTCAGGTTAAAACCAATACTTGTTTAATTCTTTACTAAGGCCATTGGGAAGATTCAAGTCAGCCTTGTGTAGTGAAGCACACCTTTAGTCCCAGCACTTGGGAGGCAGAAACAGGTGGATCACTGAGTTTGAGGCCACGCTGGTCTACAGATGGAGTTCCAGGACAGTCAGGGCTATATAGAGGGACTCTGTCTTGAAAAACAAATAAAATTTAAAAAGAGGATTCAAGTTAATACAAGTGGCGTTTTCACCCATTTATGTTGCTACACTTTGTTGTCATCCATGTCCCTCTTGATCCTCCATGCTCTCCTCTCAGTATTTCTTCCCTTTCCCCCAGCAGTCCTTACTTCTTCTTCAATGCCCACAGGCATTCAGTATCTCTCCCCTACTCTTCCTCTTCCCTTCTACTGGCTTCCTACTGTCCTTTTACTTCTTTATCCTCTCTTCCCCACCTCTCTCTCTCTCTCTCTCTCTTACTCTCCCTCCCTCTTCCTCCCCATCTCCCCACTCCTTCTCTCTCTTTTAAATCTATAGCCTGCATATGAGAGAAAACACGTGCTGTCTCTCTCTCTGAGTCTGCTTTATTTTGATTGACATAATGACCTACAGCTAAATCCATTTTCCTGCAAGTGTTATGATTCTATTTTGCTTTATGGCTGTAAAAAATTTCATTGTGTATTTATATCACCTTTTCTTTATCTATGCATCTGTTGGTGGGCATCTAGGCTACTTCCATTTCCTGGCTATTGTAAATAGTGCAGCAATAAACATGGGCGCACGTCTCTAGTGCTTGCTGACTTGGATTCCACTGGGTAAAATTGCTAGGCCATATGGTAGCTCTATTTTTATTTTTTTGAGCCACCTCCAAACTATGATTTACATAGTGGCTGCACCAGTTTACATTCCAACCAGCAGTATCTAAAGGTTCCTTTTCCCCAATAGTGCTTTATTTTATTTTATTTTACTTTTTTTTTTTGATGATGACCATTCTGACTAGGCTGCAATGGAAGATCAAACCAGCCTTAATTGGCATTTCTCAGATGCCATTTGCTTATGCATTTGTATCACATTTAGTATTTACAATTTTCGCACATGATATTATGCTATTTTACAACCCTGAGATTGAGACTAGGTAAGTCACTTGTCTTGTTCTATAGTTCTTAGTGTTAAGGCAGGCTAGATATGTTTTCATGTTGTTGTAGTTTGTTGAATATTTCTCTACCCGAGGTCCATGTCTAAAGGCCTGATATTTAATGTGTTGCTACTAGGTCGTGAAATGTTTAAGAGTTACAGCTTGATGGAAGGCCCTTACGCCATTTAGGATATGTCCCGAAGAGGACTGTGAGTTCCTCTTCTTCCTTGCTTCCAGGCTCACAGTTAAAACTTTGCTCTGCCTTGCACCTTTGCTGTGAGCTGTTCTACTAGAAGCCCAATGAAATGAGGCCATCAAATCTTGGACTAGATTGTCTTTTGTTGCTGTTGCTGTTTTGATCGAAACAAACTTTTCTAACTAAAGTTATATTGATACACGCTCATAACACCATAGACTGTGCACTTCACACAGCCCTGAGCTACCTGTGTGGCTAGATTCATAGTTAACAAAAACTAACCTCCCAGCCTGTGAGCCATTATGGGACACAATTGGTGAAATAAGTCACCATATGTGACTTCTGGTATCTTTGAATTATTAAAGTGGTGTGAAATAAAGAAATTATCTATCTGGGGCTGGAAACATGGCATTGTAGAAGAGCATGTGCTTAGCAAAGTCCTGGACTTAGTACTCAACTCCATTTAGCAACAAGGAAATTATTTGGTGTAAATGGTTAGCAATAATCATAACTCCGTGACATTAGTTCATTTTCATTAAGTAATTTTAAAATTATTTTGTTATAATTATAATTTTGTTATAATTGTCGATTCGCATGTAGTTATGAGAGCAACATAGGACAATACCGTATACTCGTCACCCAATTCCCCCACGGAAACACCCACGTTGCTATAGGACAATAACGTAAGTAGGAACTTGATACCGACAAGATTCCCTCAACCTTCCGAGCATTTCACCAGTTTTATAAGCACTCGTGTGTGTAGTTCATCCCTTACAGTTTATCCCATGGACGAGTCCACGTGAAACAAGGGAAAACAAGGACCTTTCAAGCCGTCCTTGTATTACCATAGCCATTCTAGAAACAGACATTTTTACTCCCCTGTAGTTAAATGTCACACAGTGGGTTGTATGGTGACCCGGGGAAGTTTCATGGGAAACCAAGCACTCTACCTTTTGCAGTGTCTGTGACA
Organism: Cricetomys ansorgei; assembly: GCA_026225945.1. Classification (NCBI taxonomy): domain Eukaryota; kingdom Metazoa; phylum Chordata; class Mammalia; order Rodentia; family Nesomyidae; genus Cricetomys; species Cricetomys ansorgei. The sequence goes on from JAMJFZ010001562.1 coordinate 5,143,712, forward strand.
TTTTGCACTCCCCTCAGCTCTGCCTTAGTGCTGCAGTGTCTCAGCATCATTCCCAAGACTACTGTTCTGTCTGTGTTCTCCTATTCTACAGGTGGGGGCTGGTTGGGAGAGTGGAACCCTTAAATTTGGCTTCTCTAAAATTAGTTTTGGCATGGGTAGAGTACTGGTGGAATAGATTCCACAAGGTGAGCTTCAAGGAGAGAGACTCCTGTTCTAGGCTGCACCTGTGCAGAGTGGAATTTCTGTCATCCTGAGATCAGAGAAGGCAGGCAAGGAGTAGACCATAGTTCAAGTTCCAAAGGCTACTGCTATTCTTGCTCAGTCTTGGTAGACTTTCTTGAAAAAACTTTTCACATTTTAATTTTTTTTAAATTACAATTAATAATATTTCTTGGTGTTGTAAGTCTACAGATCTTAGCCAAAACTCCTGTAGGAGAACTGGTGCTGTTGTTGTTTTAAGATGTTTAGTATAAATCCTTGGTCTGAAGCAGGGTTTGTAAATGTTTTCTTCCAGTCTGTCACCTCTTTGCTCCTTCTTTACAGGCTTTCAACCAGAAAGGAAATTTTAATTTTGATATGATCCAATGTACCTTTTCTCTTTAAGCAGGCTTTGGTTTTAGTGACAAGTCTTGAAAAGTAGTTTCACTTTCGTGGATTCCCACGCTTTTCTCTATATATTTTAGAGCCCACTCACCCAAATGTATAAACAACTTTGGCTTTTGGAAAGGATTACATTAAGGCTGTAGATCAATGTGGAGAGAATGGGCCTCTTTACTGTGTCCCTCCCCTTTTAAAATGAATGAAGCATCTGACTTCTGTAAATGTGAACTGAGCGTGTTGGAAGTAATCTAATTCCTGATGAGAACGTATGGTCATCATTCAATAGGAGTGCCTTTCTTCCTGAACTCTTACCTTGATTTAAACTTCTGTGTTAGTGTTTGCGTTTACCTGTGTTTCTATGGAAATATAGCCACATACAATGGCAGCACCTATGACTCAACACCAAGTTAAACTTCAGAATAAATGTTGAAATTGTTGAGGGAAACAGGTTACTCAGCCAAGTGGCTTACTGATTGCAGCTTCAGAGAGTGGACAGGGTCACATTTAACCTTCCAAAGTCCCAATCAGGATGGAAATGTGCTGCTAAAAAGGAATTTAAACAATTCAATCTTCTCATTTACATAAAGTTGATATTTGAAAGCTCTTATCTCAGTGCAGCTTTCCCACTTTGTTTTGCTAGTTATTACTAGAGGCAGCCTATTAGTTGAGTGCTCTTGTGGCTGGCCCTGTCATTCCCCGAGTTAAAAGGCATGCCTCATCCATAGCTACACTAGGGGATCACAGCAACTGCGACAGTTGTGGGTGCAGTCGTTGCAGTCTTCAGGTTTGATCTTGAGTTTTTGCAGCTTTAGTTTTTTTCCATTGTTGTTATAGTACTGTTATACACTAAATCCTATTCAATCAGCAGGTAAAAATAAAATTTGATTTGCAAAACTCTTTTCTTCCTAAAGCAACTTATCGGCACTCATTTCTATTAGAGGTCAAGATAGGAAAAGTGTAGATGATTAAAACTCAAGCAGGGCCCCTTGCTACTTGCTGCTGTATGTTCCTGGCTGGAGCCAAGACACTTGCTAAACATTTATTTGCGTTGCTTCTAGTTTTAGAGCAGTGGTCCTCTTTAATGAAGGCAGGTGTGTGAAAGTCACTGCGTATCACAGCCTTGTCTATGCGTTCCTGTGGCCCTCGCTGTTGTTGTTATATGCCGGTGTTCTCTGGGTGGCATGTGATTGGAAATCGCGTCTTGACTGGAGTAAGAAAAGTCAAAGTGTGTTTGCAGCTGGACCTAAGGGCTGAACAATGTCACCGGGTGTCAGTGTCTTCCCATCTCTTGCTTTTAATTGTGATGTTCAAACTTGCAGGTAGATTTCAGTCTGTTGAGAACTAAGTTTTCTTGTCTCTTGGGACTTCAGAGTCTTGTCACTTATCAGGTTGTGCTCATCCATGAGCCAATTGTTGTGAAACAGGTTGGTCTGTGCTCCAGTTAGCCAGGAGAAAGGCCAGAGGCAGACTGACTTTGAGGCCTAGAGGAACTTCAAAACACTCAACTTAAACACTCAACTTCAAGATCAAGGAAGAATAATTCAGAGCTGTCTGGACAGGGAATAGGGCTACTGGATATGTAGATGTCTCCAGCTGAAGACTCTCCTTGGGCCTGAAGGAGTTGTTCATTATGCTGGGCATGGTGGCATTCAATGTAATCCCAGCACCTGTGATAAGGCCAGTTTACCAGATTGGTTGGTGCTGGATCCGGAGTTAGGCTGAAACTGGAATGAACATGTACACACTGTATCTTGAGTTCACAGGGGCTGAACTTCCCAAATGATTTATTCTCAGTTTCTTATACCCTTCCTCACCAGGCAATGATCACAAGGGGCAAACCAGGTGTGCATACAAGCACGAGGTAAATGATCACGAGGTAGAAGGCATAGGTACAATCACATGGTTACAATCAATCAAGGTTAATTAACCACAAAACAGTCATCCTGCTTCATGAGACTAAGAAGGAAGGTCTCTTTAAGCAATCTTTGACTTCCCTGAAACAAGCTGTCTCTGGGTTTGTCTTTTTTATGACTTAGCCTTGCTCAACAGCTGTCCCAAATGAGATAGAGGCATTTGGCCGAAGGCACACAGCAGAATTTGAGCTCAAGTTCGGGGTCTTTCCACACACCTGGGAGGCTGAGGCAGGAGTGTGATGAGTTTGAAGTCTGCCTGGGCTTCATAGCCAGATCTTGTCACAAATTGCTCAGGAAAAAAGAAAACTAGCGTGTAGGAAACAAACTTATGATTGGAAATGAACAAAATCGGAAATGAATAAAAATAAAAAAAACTGAATAAACTAGGAGACGTGGCAAATGATACTTTCGAAACAAAACCCAGTTAAGGAAGATTTTCAATAAAATCAGGGTGACTCATCAGCAACCGTTGCTGTCGGGACCTCGGTTTCCTCAGTATAAATTTAGGGGGTGGTTAAATAATTTTCTCAACTGTAACATCCTGTCTCATCCCATGATTAGCACCCCCACCCCTGTGAGGGTAATGTGTCTTTCAGCCTGGAAGGATAAGCGTGTGGAGGGTGGAGAGGCTGCTCTTTGGAAATGCTTGAAGGACAGCACAATTCGGGAAATACCCAGGGGTAGGCACGGTGTTCTCGGGAAGAGAGTTAGAGTCAGAGCACAAGGTGATAAGATGAAAATTTCCCTGCATTGATTTTAATAAAATGTTTGGTTGTTAATTTTTTCCCCCAGACTCTTTTATTCAAAGGTATGCTTTAGTTCTTGTGTGTTCGATTGTTCTCATTTAGCTAGCTTACTTTCCTCTGACATTGGCTAGCATAGCAAGGTGGTAGAAGCTGATTTTAAATTTAGGTAGGCTGTGATTTGTGGGCAATTTTCCTTGAGAACACCCCTGTCATCATTTACTTAACAAATGTGTATGGGCTGTGTACTCAATGCCATGCACTGTCAGGGTGGTCTGTGGTTAATGAAATGAATCCCCTCATCTAATGGAGTTCGCATCATACTAAGGAAGATAATAAACAAATATGGAATGCTCTTTGGAGCATTAAAGAAAGTAAAGCAGGGCAATTGATTGAGAACAAGCTATGCTGTGGTCATCAGAAGAGACCTCTGGAAGACGGTGACATTAGAGGCTGAAATTAAGTGAGGAAAGCGAACGCTTCTTCTCTGGCAGAACTCGTGTTCCAGGTGGAGAAACCCTCAAGTGCGCAGGCTTGGTGTGGGAACAAGCTTGATGTGCATGCATCACACACCTGCACAGGCAGCCAAGGAGTCTGCAGTGGAGGAGCAGAAGTTGGGGTGGGAGCAGAAGTTCAGAAGAGAATAGTAAAGGAAATGAGATCAGAGAAGCTGCCAGAGGCCAGATCAGGTAGGTCAGCAGGGCTTAAGGACTTCCAAAGTTTTCAAAGTGTAATAAGAAACCTTGGAGAGAGCTTTGAGATTTCGCTGCAGCATCTAGTTTGCATTGTAAAGGGTCTGGGGCTTTTGCTGGGAAAGCCTGCCTAAAGGGGTGCAGACAGGAAACAGTCTGAGGAACCCCTGCATTCCCCCGCCTTTCCCCCTAAGGACTTTGCAATTGGCCACTCCCAGGAGAGCACACTTCACTCTCTGCCCTTTGATCGCCATTAGTGTGACTGGAGCTAGAGGATGCCCCATTCTTGCTTTGGGACTTAGACAAACATGTTCCTGCTCTCTCCTTGGAGGTGTGACTGCTTGGTTGCTAAAACAGCAGCTCTCAAGGAGGAAAACGCCTTGTCCAATTTCTTTCTCTAAGTTGTAGAAGTTGGCCTTAGGACACAACCACTTCATGTGAGGTTATTTATCTGAGGACATTATTTTCAAGTTCAAGTTCAGATCAACTTACTTAATTCATCTTGTACTCTACATGTTAAAAGTTGTAGAAACTTAGAAACTTTTTCCTGAGAAAGCTATAAAACCATTAGAGATTTATAATACCTATGTGAATAATATGGGCATAAAACAGAGAAGAGGTGCAATTAAGGGCTTTTTTTTTTTCTTCCCTCAACACTATAGCAATGACTCAACATTCAGTTGAAGTCAAGTTGCTGTCTGAAAAATTCCCCTCTCCTCGTCCAAGTGAAGTATTTCTTAAGAGTAACTCTAAAGGGGGCATGTGGGATTCTTATGCCAATTTTATAATTGTCAATAAAGACTGTGGCTAGCATATTAATGTCATGAATGACTGTCCTTACAGACAACCAGCCTCCATCTTGGAGAGTTCAGCTGTGGCCCCTTGCAAAAGATCATGTAAGTGGGTCAAGTTAATGTCTCCTTGCCCCAATAGAAACATGGAATGAGACAAAAGGTTCTCTTGCCTGAGTGTCCTTCTCCTAATTTACTACTGGGGGATGCTCCTCGTGGCCTGGGAGAAAGGCTAAAGTATGTAGAGGTAGAGAAGACAAGATGGGAGCTCTATCTAGTTAGCTATTGTGGAAGTCCTCACTAGTGCTAGGCTTGCCAGGTACGGCTGGTTGAGGAAGGAGTGTCCACACTCTTGTAAGTAACCCCTCACCTTAGAAGTCTATAATCCCTCTGAAACAAAGTCCAATATGGTTATTGGTCCCTCAGAGTGAACTTTGTTGGAATTGTGCCTAGGTTTGTCATTGGGAACTTGGGAAGAGGGGTAGACATCCCTTTATGTCTCCCCCAGAGAAGGAATTTTAGCAACAATTACTCAGTGCTCTGTTACTGTAATGGAATATTTGAGGCCAGCATAACTTACAAAGAAGCTCATTTACCTCTTGTTTTGGAGGTTTGAGGACATGATGCTGGCATTATCTTGGTGAAGATTTCATGGTTGTGCTGGATAGTTTTATTTCAATTGGATACTAGCTAAACTCATCTGTAGGTAAGCCTGTAGGGCATTTTCTTGATTGGTGATTGATGTGAATAGGCTCAGCCCATTGTGGGTGGTACCATCCCTGGACTGGTGGTCTTGGGTTCTATAAGAAAGCAGGCTAAGCAAGTCATGGAGCAAACCAGTAAGCAGCACCCCTCCATGGCGTCTGCATCAGCTCCTGCCTCCAGGTTCTGGTCCTGTTTGAGTTCCTGTCCTGACTTTCCTTCGATGATGAACAGTGTAAGTGTAAGTGATGGAAGTGTAAGCTGAATAAACCCTTTCTTCCCCAACTTGCTTTTTTCTTTTCTTTTTTTTTTGTCATGGTATTTCTTTGAATCAATAGCAACCCTAAGACAATGGTTTTCATGGTCAATAGCATCCTGGACATGATATGTATCAAAGAGGGAGACTCCCATAGCCAGACAGGAAGACAGAGAGGGACAAAGTCCCATCACGGTATTTATTCCTTTGAAAGGTATATCTCCTCAATGACCTAAGGACCTTCCACCAGATTCCACCAGGTCCTGACTTTTAAAGACCCTGCTGCCTCTTGAGATTGCTGTACCAGGAACCAATCTCTTAATACATGACTCTTCGAGAGACACACTCAAGTCATATACAAACCACACCAGTTAGTCTGTTTGAAGTACATTTATTGCTCTCAGCCGGCACTGTTAAACGAATATTGAATGATATTATACTTGCTCAGCGTCGAACATCCTGCTATTGAGATTTCTGGGTTGAGATTTGGCATGCATTGTCCATTGCTTAATGATCAGCTGCAGTCAGGTGTGTTCCTGCTGCTATTACAGTGCTGCACAAAAGCCTGCAAAGACACCGAGAACTACTTCTATGTTCACCGTTTGGGAAATGCTTCAGTGGTAATTATTCTTGAATGTCTTAAAAATTACAAATAGAATGTCCTGCTATCATTTATGTCTGGATGAAATGTTACAAATGATACATGATGCAGCTATCAATGTAACACTGAATCAAAACTTGCCACGTTTCCTGCATTGTACAAGGCCTTCTTTTTGTACATCAATATAATGTGGAGGAAAAACAATCTCAGTGGCCTACAATATGCTTTTTATAGAATCTTGTAGATGACTGAGCCGATAGTTGTTATTTAGCTCATGCTAAACAACTGATACCTACCTAGCTATGAAAAATATCTCTAACTATTGCATTTCACAGGGAGACTTTTTTTTTTAAGAACCAGTAAAGGAGACTTCACAATCTAATTTCACCTTCTCTATTGTGTAAAAATCTGAGTAAAGTACGAACGTCTTGGTGTATTTATTCATGTGATTATTTGAAAGGAGAACACAACATGTTTATTTCAAAAATGAACCCCCAAGACTGCTGCTGTGATGTAATTTTACTTTGTTGAGTCAGTTCTCTCCTGCCACCTTCATGCTGGGTCTTGTGACTGAACTAAAATTCAGCTACAGGGCTACAGGATCAAGGTCCTTCTGGCTTTCCCTTGTTTCTCTGCCAGGGCAAGAGGCTTCCTGGAAAGTTTTCTTTTCCACCTGACAGGACACAGCAGAAAAGGACAATTGCCTTAAGTAGTCTTGTCATTAGCAATGGTAGAAGCAAATCAAAATTGCCAGCTGTGCGCCTGAGGAGTCTTTTCAGATCTTCTACTCAAGTGGAGCCGGGACACTGACACTGCAGGAGAGAGTTTCGTGATAAGGGGCCAGGTGGCTGAAGGTACTTGCTGTGTAAGGCTGGTAGATAAGTTCAGTCTCCAGAACCAATTCGGAGGAGGAAGGGGAGACTGACTCAACAGACATCCTCTGACCTCTGCGTGTAGGCAGTGACATGAATGAGTGTCTGTCCTCCTTTGTCCCCTCCCCCTCCTCTCTCTTACTCCTCCATCTCCCTCCCTCTCTCTGTCTCTCTCTCTGTCTCTCTCTCTCTCTCTCTCTCTCTCTCTCTCACATACACACACACACACACACACACACACACAATTAAAAAAGGTTTGTAAGAGTTTCTGGATGAGTCAGTCAAGCAAAGTTAGAAGTTAGGATTTATTGGTTTGTTAAGTAAAGTGTGAGGTTTATTAAGAAAGCAATAGTACACACTGAGACTTAAGTGTGGGTGAGAACAGAAAACAAGCAAAGAAAAGGACATTAGTGTACCATAAGGTAAGGGGTTGGTGCCAACTTTTTCAGGAGAATTGCATCATGGAAATTTGGAAAGCATGTTTTATGGACAACTTTAATGGAGGGGAAGATTATTCTTGAGTTATGGCTGGGGAATTCCAACAACGAGACAAGATTATCTTTAGCTGTGCTGATCTGGCCCACTGTGTGTGGTCATGTGTAATTATTTTTAAGTGTAACATGCTATTCTACTGTAACAACTCTGCAGTTGCATTAGCCTTGAACCACTGTGCTGTTTGCCTCTTTTTACTTCTAAATTTATCTGAGTTACATTAACTGCAGAAGACCCAACTCAGTTGCAGGAAAAAAAAAGCATGAATAGGCAGGTTTTTGAGACACATCACTCTCCTTTCGTCTTTGTCCCATAGAGAACCAATTATTTATACAATCTCTTGTCTATTTCTTTGGACCCAATGGACTCCATCCCAAGCCATCAAACGCTCTCCAAGTCCATGAAGGTCTCCTAAGATCATTCAATATTTCCATAACATTTCCTATTAACCCCTCTCTACAGAGAGAAAGGTGCATATGTTTCTGAGTTACATTGGGCCAATAGGTATCTTCACCCCAAGGCCTTTCTTTGTGCTGTTATTATTTCATGTATTATGAACTTGTGTAAAATCCAGTGTGGTGGTGTGTACCTATCATGTCTGCATGTGGATCACAAGTTCTATGATGGCTAAGAAATTCTATTTTGTGCTAGGCACCCATTCCAAAGTCATAAATGATAAGTTCCCAGCAATGCTGACTTCTTGCCCCCCCTACCTCTCCACTCCCCAGAATGGTAAAACTGTGAGATAGTTAATCCCTTGCTTCAGTTTCTGTTAACTTGCCTATTTCTGTGTAACTGGGAATGCAACAGCTCCTTTATTGTTGTATGTGGGGGGAGAGAGACAGCCCCTCACCAGCTGAGAGGAGTGAAGCAGTTTCTCACTCAGCTGCTATTCCATAGGAAGGAGATACTTGCGGTCTCCATCTTAAAAAGTCCTTCCCTTAGCTCTTCTGGGAGGCAGAAGAGCTTTGTTTTGGCTTTGATGATGTTATTTTTCTGCCAGAAATAATTAATAAATTAATTTAATTACAATTTGAATTGAGTCTGTGGTCTTGAGCTCCATTAAATTTTAAGACCAGCACAATAAGATTCTACTTAAAAAAACAAAACAAAACCACATTTTTATGTCTTTCCTCCTATTCAATATGTCTTTATAATTTTATTTCAGTGAATTTTCAGAAGATGAAGGGGAAATTTCCCTTTTTTTTTTTTTACTGGAGAAGAAAAAATAAGATTCCAGTTGTTCAGCCAGAAGTGAAAATGTGCGTGTGTGTACAGGCATATGAATCTTCCTGCTTTTCCAGCTCCTTTTTTACTACAAGGAAGCAGTGGCGTTTGACTGAATTTCATCAATTAAAACTATGCCCAGGAGGATGGACTGAAGGAGCCTAAAGTCAGTGGAGAAATCCTGATATTAAGTCTCAAGGATTTCTGCATTGAGAAAAGGCAGAAATACTGTTCCCATATAATGTGGCTCCTTCCCTTAATTTCCCAGAAGAGTTATTCATAAGGACAGAAAACTCTGATCTGCTCAGGGAATCGATCATGTCTGCTTATTTACTTATTTTGTCAGAGCTTGGCTGGTCTAGGGTCCAGCAAACTGATCTGATACTGAAAGCACTGTGTGGTCTATCCAACTTAATTACAGTTCCTGGTTCATATGACTAAGCCCTCTGTGACAGAGAGGGAGACAAAAGTTTGATTCCAGGGGTAAATCTCCTTAGAATACTAATCATTATTTGAAAATTTCAGCACTTTCATTGGTTGGAAGTATTGCAGCATGTATTTAATCTTCCCTTTGATTATTTTTTCTTGAAGAGTGATTGCTAAAATCTTGGTAGCCCTGTTGAGAAACAGAGTCCAATGTTCCAAAGGTTTACTGCTTCTTTGGCGTAAGAAAGACACTCCAGCTTTAAAATGAGACTTGGTATGCTATGTCTTCCTGAGATGCTGAGGTGGAGGTAAAGTTAATACCTGAGCTGAGTGTGCCTTTCTCTGCGTGTGGTCCCTTTCCTTTCTCGCTCTGCTTTTTACTGAGCTGGTTCTAGAATTTTTGGGTGCCCTTAGTCACCTAGCCTCTTTCTTGGTACTACTCAATAATTTAGGTTTGGGGCTATGTAGTAAGACTGTCCCTTCATCATGGACATTTCCTCAGTCTACTGTAGAATCTACCCTGTGTGTGGGCACGGGCACAAGGAAGTCAAGGCTTATGCATCATAATGGCACTGATTCATCTCCAGGATGGGAAGATTTTAGACTTCATAAACTTAATTGTATCAGAGGGAATTTTTTGAGTTCAGAATAATGCAGTTTAAAGTAGCCCCACAGCACAAATTTAGAGGCATGATTTTGAAAACAGATCACAGGCCTTGATCAGAATCTTTTATCAGTATTTAAACAGTTAATAAATTTGGACAAATTACTTAAACTCTCTAAGCCTTAGCCAAAATAATAGTGAGAGTAGTGTTTTGTAGAATTAATGGCATGATATACAAAAGCATTTACTACCATCTCTGGCATATAGAAGGCACAAAGAGTCTCCTGATAAAAGATTATACTTCCCAGGGCTGGAGAGTGGCTCAGTGGTTAAGAGCATTGGCTGTTCTTCCAGAGGTTCTGAGTTCAATTCCCAGCAACCACATCATGGCTTACAACCATCTATAGTGGGATCTGATCCCTTCTTCTGGCATCCGGACATACATGCAGACAAAACATCCATACATACATAAATATAAATTCTAAAAAGGTATTAAAAATAGTTTTAAAAGACTACACTTCCCAGTTTCCCTTGTAGGCAGGCAAGGCAACCCCGTCGGGAGGGGCTATGGGAGGAAATGCGCTACAGTCATTTCCACTGCTAAAGGGGTGGCAGCCATCTTAATTCATCATTGTCTTGGTTCGGATTATTACCAAATTTATCTAGGGGTTGAAATACTTAATTACAGCACATATAAAGCTACTATCTCTACTAACCTTACCATTTGATATTTTACTGCCCCCAAGGTACCAAAGTCTAGTAATACTGACTTCATGCTTATCTCTGTCTCCTATGCCTCCTCAATACTGTTGCCAGATCTCGGTGTCAGAGGTGAGGGCGTGGGACACACATGAAAAGTTTTTTGAGAGAGAAGGAAACAGCCCCTTGGAGCTTCCTTTAGTAACAGCAGTGGACTAGAATTGGGGACGTACTCCAGTGGTACAGTGCTTGCCTTGTAGCCATCCTGTTTCATTTTATTCAATGAATCAGGTATCTTTAAACTTCTCAGTCCTTAAAGTCTCACCTAAATATTTCATAGGTATGTGTTTCTGTGTTTCCCCTGTGGTACTGCTATTGAAAGGATTTAAGAAATATAAAATGACCTCTAGGAATCCAGTGCCTCATCACCTGAGTGCTAGCAGTCACATATGGGTGGGGGGTGCCTCCTATCAGGAGATGCCTTCCCAAGAACAGCCATTAACAGTCTCCTCAGTCTCCTCCCCACCCACAGGGGAATGACCATTAAGCTTAACACCTATCAGCAGGAATTCCTCCTTCCTGGGCATCCCAGGCGCCACCCTGTCTCCCGGGCCACCATTCCCGAGCATGCAAATACCCAACCAACTAGGTTGAGAGATGCAGGACTTGAGGAGCTCTGAGCCAATCGGAGCTGCACAAGCCCTGTCCCCAGGCCCCTGCCCCTGCACCCCGATAAAAGCCCTGGGGACAAAGGGTTCATGGTCTGCCATGCTTGTCCCTTGTGTGGAAGCATGAAGAACCTGGTGCGTCGGATAATAAAAGTCTCATGCGTTTGCATCAGTCTGTACTGTCTCCTGGTTCTTTGGCCAGTCCTTTCACTATAGATTAGGAGCCAGGCAGACCCATTCTCTAGACAGTTAGGGTCAAGGCGCTCGCTGTCTGTATGTCCTGGTGAAACTGGTAGTCACTTCCAAGAACACAGAGGTTTCACAATAAACTCTACTTAGCTGGTGGGCTCAGGAGCTAAAATCCAAAGAGCCTCAATTCTTCAAGATGTTGGCTAAACAACAGCACCCCTATGCCTGAGCTATAGAATATATATGCAAAGGACCTGCAGGATTAAAAGAGAGGAGATAAAAATGTAAATAAAATGAATAATAAGATAAAATTTAAAAATAAAAAAGAGCAAAGAAAACAAAGGAAAGAAGAGCCCCAAGCACATTATGAGACAAGGAAGCTCCAAAGACGCGGCTGCGACCGCTAAGGAAAGCTGCCGTATGTGCTGGACCCCTTTCTAAGTTCCTAAAAGGTAAGCTGCTCACAACTCTGACTTCTCCCCCCCACAAACCCAGCATTGTAAAACTGCTGTGAGATAGTTAAACCGCTTGCTCTGGCTTTTGGAAACCCCCTTATCGCTGTGTAGCAGGAAGCCAGACAGCTTCTCCATGACTGTAAGCAGGGAGAGACAGGTCCTCACTAGCTGAGGGGGGTGAAGCAGCTTCTCACTCAGCTGCACATTCCACAGAAATGAGGTAACTGTGGTCTGTACCTTTAAAAACCCTTCCCTTAGTCCCTTCTGCATGGCATGCCTTCAATTTGGCTTTAAGGCTGTCATCCTATTGACAGTAATCAATAAATTCATTTAATTGTAATTCGAATTGAGTCTTTAGTCTTTTTCCGGTGGATTTGAGCTCCGTCGATCTTATTGATTTTCTCAAAGAACAAACTCTGTTTCATTGATTCTTAACATTGCTTTCCCGCCCCTATTTTATTGGTTTCAGCCCTGAGTTTGACTATTTCTTGCCATCTACTCCTTTTGGATATGCGTTCTTCTGTATATTCTAAAGCTCTCAGGTGTGCTGTTCAGTTTCTAGTGTGAAATCTCTCCAATTTTATATGTATACACTTAGTGCTATGCACCTGCTTCTTAGAACCATTAGTTTGGGTATGCTGTGTTTTCACTTTCATCCAATTCTAGAAAGTCCTTATTTTTTTTCTTAACTTCTGTCTTGACCCATTTTTCTTTCAGTAGTGAGTTGTTCACTTGTTTCTGTGGCTTTAATCTGTGGTGGTATGATAGGATGCTGAGTGTTATTTCGATTTTCTTGTATCTGTTGAGACTTTCTTTGTGTTCTGAATATTTAGTCAATTTTGGAGAAAGTTCTATGAGGTGCTGAGAAAAAGATGTATCTTTCTTTTGTGTGTTTGGGTGAAATGTTCTGTAAGTATCAGTTAGGTCCACTTGGTTTATAACTTCAGTTAATGCCAATATTTCTGTTTAGTTTCTGTCTGGATGACCTGTCCATTGGTGAGAGTGATGTACCGAAGTCTCCCACTATTAGTGTGTGAGGGTCTATCTTAGTTAGGGTTTCTAATGCTGAGAAACACTATGAGCAAAAAGCAAGTTAGGGAGGAAAGAGTTTTATTTGGCTTCTCTTCCATATCACTTCCATATCACTTCGTCATAGAAGGAAGCCAGGACATAACTCAACAGGGCAAGAACCTGGAGGCAGGAGCTGATGCAGAGCCCATGTAGGGGTGCTGCTTACTGCCTTGCTCATCACAGCTTGTTCAGCCTTCTTTCTTATAGAACCCAGGACGATGAGCCCAATGATAGCACCATCCTCAATGGGCTGCCCGCCCACCCTCATCAATCACCAATTCAGAAAATGTTCTACATGCTTGCCTACAACCTGATCTTACGAAGGCTTTTTCTTAATTGAGGTTCCCTCTTCTAAGATGTCTTTAGCTTGTGCCAAAATTGACATAAAACTATCCAGCATAGGATCAATACATGATTTAAGCTGTGTAGTAATGTTTCTTTTACAAACTTGGGTGCTCTAATGTTTGAGGCATTGATGTTAAGAATTGTAATATCCTCTTGGTGGACTTTTCCATTGATGGGTATGTAGTTTCCTTCCATATCTCTTCTGATTTGGTTTGAAGTTTATGTTGTCAGATATTTAAATAGCTATGGCAGGTTGCTTCTTAGGTCCATTTGCTTTGAATATCTTTTTCTACATTTTTACCCCAAGGTGATGTCTATCTCTGATGTTAAGGTGTGTTTCTTGGATGCAGCAGAAGGATGGATCCTGTTTTTGATATCCATCATGCTATTCTGTGCTTTTTATTCAGGAATTAAGGCCATTGATGTTGAGATATATCAATGAGTAGTATTTGTTGATTTCTGTTATTTTGTTGTTGGTGGTGGTGGCAGTGGTGGTGGTGATGTGTGTGTGTGTGTGTGTGTGTTTCCTCTTTTTGATTTTTGATTTGCTAGTCTGGCATTATTTATTCCCAGTGCTTTCTTGGGTGTAGTTAACCTCTTTGGGTTAACTACATTTTTTCCTGCTAGTACCTCTGTAAGGCTGTATTTGTAGACAGATATTGCTTAAACTTGCTTGTATCATGGAATGTCTTATTTTTTCTGTGTATTGTGATTGCAAGTTTTTCTGGGTATAACAGTCTGGGTTGGCATCTGTGGTCTATTGGAGTCTGTAGCACATCTCTCCAGGCCCTTATGACTTTTAGAATCACTATTAAGAAATTACACTCTGCTGAATGTAATTCTAATAGGTTTTGCCTTTATATATTACTTTGATCTTTTTCCCTTGCTGCTTTCAGTGTTTTTTCTTTATTCTGTATATCTAGAGCTTTGATTATTATGTGCCAAAAGAGTATCTTTTTCTGGTCCAGTCTATTTGGTGTTCTGTATGCTTCTTGTACCTTAATAGGTATCTCCTTCTTTAGGTTAAGGAAATTTTCTTCAATGATTTTGTTGAAAATATTTTCTGTGCCTTTGTCCTGGGTTTCTACTCCTTCCTGCATTCCTATTCTTAGATTTGGTCTTTCATAGTGTCCCAGATTTCCTCAATGTTTTGTGCCAGGATGTTTTAGATTTCAGTTTCTTTGACCTAGGTATCCATTTTTTCTATTGTGTCTTTAGTGCCCGAGATTCTCTCTTCCATCTCTGATATTCTGTTGGTGTGGGTTACCGCTGAAGTTCTTGTTTGAGTTCCTAAGTTTTTTATTTCCAGATTTCCCTTAGTTTGGATTTTTTTTATTGATTCTATTTCCACTTTCATGTCTTCAACTGTTATATTCATTTCCTTGCATTTTTTTGTTTGTATTTTCATAGATTTAAAAAAAAGGTTTATTAACTTCCTTTTTTTGGACATTTACCATATTCATAAAGGCTATTTTAAGGTCTTCATCTTGTGCTTTAGCTATGCTGCAAAACTCAGGGCCTACTGTGGCAGGATTGCTGGGCTCTAGTGGAGACATAGTGTCCTAGCTGTTTTGATGGTGTTTTCATAATGTTGTCTAGGCATATGGTTTTGAAGACTGTAATTCTAGGTGCTGATATCCAGGCTTGTCTTTGTTGAATGGGTATTTTGTTCCTTGGTTTTTGTTACTCTGTCTGTTCCTTAGGAGAGTATGGTGCCTGTGTGTTACCTGGTAGGAAATTACTGTAATCCTGATAGGTGAGGACACTGGGGAGTTCCAGGTAAAATGTGTTTCTAGGTATTTGGAGCTGACACTTAGGAATGGGGATGGGCCAAGAGGGTGGTTAGGGGTTCACAGGAGAAGGAAGCAAGGTGTTCCACTAGGATCTGTTAGTCCCCTGGGATGGGGGCAGAGCGTGAGGAGAGACCACAACAGGTAGTCTCCTACAGACCTGGGAATGAGACTGGGGGATTAGATATGGAGGACAGGAGGGAGAGGGAAAAACTGAAGCGTGCCTACCTGCTTCACTGGCCTACTTGCTTTTCTGTCAGGCTTGGCTGGTTAAGTTCCCAGGGAATGACTGGGATTTGGGGGGCTGGGATAACAGGATGAATAGGGAGGAAGGTTGGGGGAGAAGCTTGAGAAGAGAGGATCTCTAGCAGACCTGCTAGAGATGTGGGCACAGAAGAGGGGGAGGTAGAAGCAGATGGTCTGCCACAGAGCTGGAGATTGGACTGAGACCCAGGATTGGACTGGAGTAGAGGAGGGAGGTATGAAGGCTACCTCCTTCCCTGGCTGGAGTGTCCTGTGGGGTTCCCAGGGAATGTTGTTAGAGTTTAGGATTGGTCTAAAGCTATGTCTGGGGGGAAAATAAGTTTGGAGGGGAATATCAGTGTGTCCCATTAGAGATGGAGGCAGAGAGGGCGGCAAGGCTGCAGCAGCGGTCTGCTACAGAGCTGAGAGTGCAAAAGGGAGATCAGATATGGAGGAGCAGAGGGAGAGGTGAACATCTGCAGTGTGCCAGTTTGCCAGCGTGTTCCCAGGGTATGCCTGCTGGTGTTGGGGGCTGGGATACTGGGATGAGTGCAGAGAAGGATGTGAACTGTTAGTGATGGGGGTGGGTGGGAAGGAAGAGTAGACTGCAGAAGGTGTTTTGCTACAGAGCTGGGCATGAGACTGGGGTACTGGACTTGAAGGAGTGGAGGGAGAGGTGAAGATCTCCAGTTAGCCTACTTCCTTCCCTGACCAGGGTGGCCTGCCGTAGAGTTATGATTTAAAGTTATCTTGAGCCTGGGCGTGGGGGGCTGGGCTTCCAGCTGCAAAGCAGAGGGGAACTACAAGGCCACAGCAGGGTGCCTGTCCACTCTATGAAAGAAAGAGACTGCAGGGGTGTATGGCCTGAATTTTAGGAGGGCAAGGGAAGAGAGCTGGAGGATCTGTGATCTTAGCAGCTCTACTTCCAACAGGCACCCTATGTGGTAGAAGCTGTGGTGTGTTGAACACAGCTCCTTTCAGAGTCAAAGACTCATTTCTTTTTCTGTATTTCTTCTAAAGACCCATTCCCGTGGCTGCAGAGAGAACTGACTGCTGGTAATTCATAGCTGAGTCCCTGTTTAGGAACTGCCCTTGGCTGAAGTGAGCATTTAGCCTTGCTTTCAATTATGTGGGATTCAAGTGCTTAGAGCCCTACCTTACTCAGGCAACCCTAGAGGACCCGCCCGGGGAGCAGATACTGCCTGAGGCCCCTTGGGAAAATGAAAATTCTGAGATGTCATAAATTTAATTATAGAGGGCTAGGGGATGAAAGGGAAAGAAAATTACAATCTAAAATGAACAGAAGAGATTTCTCAGTGGTTAAGAGCACTGTCTGGTCTTCCAGAGGACCTGGTTTCAGTTGCCAGCACTCACATGGCAGCTCACAACCATCTGTAACTCCAGTTCCAGAGGACCTGATACCCTCTTTTGGTTTCCTCAGGCGCTAGACATATACATACATGGTGCACAGGCACACATGCAAGTGATATACATACAACATAAAATAATATAGAAGTTTAAAAGAGAACACAAGCCTGTTTGGCATTTTCCAACATATGTTAAAAACTCAATTCAAATCCCACTGTGACGACCACTAGTGCCATCCTGCCCTGGATGTCCTGGATGCCCTGTACTTGGAAGTCCAAATACTTCCCAGACTATCAACCTCAAATAATTTAGAAGTAAAACCTACTACTTATAAGCTGCCGCTTCTCTCCCCAAACACTCCGTCTTCTAGGTAATTCCAACTCTTAACCTGTAGGCAGTGTAAGATCAACAGACTTTCCTTTTAGGGCTAGAGGACATTGTCTAAGGACCTATCCCTATGCATGGTAGTTAGAGAAGCTTGTCCCAGGCTGTGGTCCTGTCTTTTTCAGGCTAACATCTACAGAAGCTCAATAAACCTTTGTGTTTCAGTAATGCTTCATCATAGAGGCATATTTTAACCGCTCTTGCTAGTCTTCCTCTGTTTAAACTCTTCTGGCCAGTCCTTTTTCCTTTAGGACCCACAGTTGTTCTCAAGAAATATTATCAGTTAACTTTCTGTAGCAACACCAGAGCCATAGAAACTTCTGAGACATGGAAACTGGGGGAATCTATTGTTTACAAAAGAAAATAGCTCTCACCTCAAAGGAACAAAAGAAGTGGTTTATTCTGGAACCAAATGTGACTGATCATAGTCCAGGTTCACAAATTTAGGTTTCTCCCAAATTCCAGGTTCCAATGAGGTAGTAGTCCATGAAGTTAATAGAACAAAGAAAAACAGAAATTAACATTCTTTTCAAATACAATGGTGGGTATGTGAGGTAAGTAGGTTATAGGCCTCAGATACTATCTTAGCCAGAACACATTCTCTCAGTCATTTGGTTGATGAAAATTAGAGGTCTGTTTGTACATTCCAAAGCATTTTCATAATGGTCACAATTATATTAGGTCACACACAGGGAGGTCAATCAGTAGCTATTGCAGGGGCTAAAGAGACCCCCAAATGCTTTTGCTTACAAAACGGCTCAACCTTTCCACATCACTGAAATTTTAATCAATCAGCCTTTGCTGATTCTTTCCTAGAACTCTTACTGACACTGTTATACTTAATAACAGAACCAAAGGGACCCCGGGAAACAGATTATGAGCTGGGACTAAGCATTGGTTTACTATTCTTGTAGGCAGATGGAGCATTGATGGCACCTGTCATAGGGTGCATATAGTTGTTAAGTGGTAAGCAGAGACATTAGTGGTAAGCAGAGACAGGGTACTAGGAAGAGGAAGCAAAGTGAAAGGTGGGGTAAGGCAGGCATTTAAGAGCTTGAAGCAAGATGCTGCTTTAGGTGGAGTGGTTGTTATTAGATGGATCAGAGCACAGAGGAAAACTGTGGAAGGCTGAGACGATTCATAACCACTACAAGGTAAAGGGTGAAAATCAGAGGATCTCCTTGGAAGCAAGAACCCCAACCTGCCAAAGGGCAAAATAGATTTGCATCAGACCTAAAACATTTTATAGGAGTATCAATGACATTGGTGTTTACAAGGTACCCTGGAGGAGTTCCAGGTTCTTGAGGCCTGAACAAGGAATTGATCAGAGACACACAATACAAGAGAAGTAGAGATAGTTTATCAGGAAAAGATATACTTCCAAGCAAGGGGGTAGGAGCAAAGAGGATTTAGCAGCTCAAAGAGCCTGCAGAGACAGTTTTTCAGACCACATTTGTGGGCTTTTAGGGGCATTTGCATAGTACAATCTTTCTGGAGCATATTCTACCTACTCTACATAAAATTTCACCCACCACATGCCTTGCTAGCATCTTAAATCCCCACCTGCAGGGTGAGTTTATAGTATAATAAGGCATAGGCATCCTTAAGTTTTGAGGGGATGGATTTGATGGAGACATCCCATTCAGGAGTTTGTGTTCCTAGCTCTCTCTGCATAATGTCTGGCTGTAGGTCTCTGTTCCCATTTACTGAAGGAGAAAGCTTCTCTGATGATGGCTGAGCAAGGCATTGATCTATGAATATAGCAGAATATCATTAGGAGTCATTTATTATTCTGTTTATTTATTTATTATTTTTTATTACTTTTTTTTTTAAAGACAAATGAATGGTATTTGGTTTTATCTTAGATCTATGGGCTATCTAGTCTCTGTTTCTTGGTCTCACAAGCAGGGTCAGATATTCAGATATGGGTTCCATCTCATCAAATGGGCCTTAAGTCAAACAGACATTGTTTGATTACTCCCATAAGTTTTGTGGCACCATTGCCCTAGCATATTTTGTAGGGAGAACAGACTGTAGATCAAAGGTTTTGTGGCTGGGTTGATGTTTACTTTTCTCACCTGCTATCCCTGCAGAGTACCTTCCCTTACCAAAGACACTAGAATGTAGGGGTAAAAGTTCTATGTAGGCAACAGCTTGACTTCTCCATAGTCAAAGAGTTGTGTGGTTGTTGTCTTCAGCAATGGGGCCTTGCTGTCGGTTTGAGGAGAGCAACCCGTTGTCTTGGCAACAGACTGGGCTGTTGGAGGATTTCCAAGGGACCCTCTTGGTCAATAACCCAATTGTATGTAACTCAGTCCTGGTACTGGAAACTTTATTTGGTGACAAGAGATGACCAGTTGGTGCTTTGTCTCCCTCTTTATTTGGAGACTTCTTTAGGCTCACCTCCATATATTTTAGGATGTTTTTACTGTACTAGGTTTCCATACCACCTTTCAGATGCCTTTCAATTTCAGACGTCTCTTCCCCCATTCCATCCCTCAACAGTATCTCCCCTCACCTGATCCTCCTGTTCCTGCCCTCTCCTGCCCCCAGTTCACCCATAAAATCAATTCCATTTTTTTCCTCCTAGGTATATCAATGTGTCTCCCCTAGTCCCTTCCTCTACACCTAGCCTCTCTGAGTCTATGAACTGTAGCCTGGTTAATATTTATTTAATGGCTAATATCTACATATAAGTGAATATGTACCATATTTATCTTTCTGGGTCTGGGTTACCTCACTCAGAATGATTTTTTTCCAGTTTCACTCATTTGCCAGCAAATTTCATGATGTCATTGTTTTTTAAAAGCTGAGTATTACTCCATTGTGTATATGTACCACATTTCTTCTATCTATTCTTTTGCAGAGGGACATCTAGGTTGTTTCTGGCTATTATGAATAGAGCAGCAATGAACATGGCCGAGCAAGTGTCCTTGTGGTAAGATGAAGTATCCTTTGGTATATGCCCATGAATGGTATAGCTGGATCTTGAGGTAGATTGATTCCCATCTTTCTGAGGAACTGGTTTCCATAGTGGCTGTGCACTTCCACTAGCACTAAAGGAGTGTTCTCTTTATTCCATACCCTTGACAGCATGAGGTTCATTTGTATTGTTGATCTTAGCCATTCTGACAGGTATAAGATAGAATCTCAAAGTAGTTTTAATTTGTATTTCCCTGATGGCTAAGGATGTTGAACATTTGAGTGTTTCTTGGCCATTGAAGTTTCCTCTTTTGAAAATTATCTGTTTAGATATGTACCCAACTTTTTAATTGGATTGTTTGTTTTTTTGATAGCTAGTCTCTTGCATTCTTATATATTTTGGATATTAGTCTTCTATTGGATGTAGATTTGGTAAAATTATTTTCCCATTCTGTAGGCTGCCACTATGTCTGTATAATGCTGACCTTTGCCTTACAGAAGCTTTCGGTTTCATGAGGTCTCATTTATTAATTGTTGATCTTAGTACCTGCACTATTTGTGTTCTGTTCAGATGTCTTCTCCTGGGCCCATGAGTTCAAGGTTATTTCCCACTTTCTCTTCTATCAGGTTTAGTGTATCTGGTTTTATGCAGAGTTCTTCAATCCATTTGGGCTTGAGTTTTGTGCAGGGTGACAAATATGGGTCTATTTCCATTCTTCTACATGCAGACATCCAGTTTGACCAGCACCATTTGTTGAAGATGCTGTCTTTTTCCAGCATGTATTTATGGCTTCTTTATCACAAAATGCATGTTTCTATAGATGTATGGATTTATGTTTGGTTCTTCAATTTAATTCCACTGCTCAATGTGTCTGTTTTTATGCCCACGCTATACTGTTTTCATTGCTATAGCTCTGTAGTACAATTTGAAATTAGGGATGGTTCTTTTATTGTTCAGGACTGTTTAACTTCCTAGTTTTTTTTTTCCATATGAAGGTAAAAATTGTTCTTTCAATAGTTGTGAAGAATTGTGTTGGAATTTGATAGGAATTATATTAAATCTGTAGATTGTTTTGGTAGGAAGGCTATTTTTGCTATGGTATTACTACTGATCCATGGGCATAGGAGATCTTTGCATTTTGTGATATCTTCTTTAATTTCTTTCTTCAAAGAAATTGTTGTGGTTAATCATACAAGTCTTTCACTTGCAGCACATGCTCTTAATCACTGAGCCATCTCTCCAGACCCTACACTGAACTTTTATTAACTTTGTTCTATTTTTCTTTACTATTTTTCTAGGTCACCTAATGAAGGTGTCAATCAGTATAGACTATGTCAGTATAGAGATATGCTATCAAATTTGGTAGCATTAGCCATGCTATGAAAATTTGAATGATTTAAAGAAAATAAAGCTAGGAATTCAGTTAGTTGTAGCTACATTCCATGTGCTCAACAGTCACATGCAAAAGGAATAGAATATATCTATCATTACAAAAAGCACCACAGAACAACACTGTCGTATAACTTGCGAGTTCTCTAGTAAAAATCTTATTGCCTAGTTTGATGTTTTCTGTCACCTATTCCAAATATCCAAGGGCTATATACAAATTTAGCTTCAATAGACACTCTCATTTCTGAATATTTCCCAAGATTATGTTTAGTAATTGTTTTGAGTTATAAATTCGAAGTGTACAATACATGTAGACTTCACACCATGGGCTCCATCCGAATTAATAATTACCATTCATTGTTTCATGTACCACATTCCTGGCTCTTGATATGTATTTTTACCTCACTCAGTTTCAGTAGTAGCACGGTGAATTGAATAATATCCATATTTTTTTCCAGTAAGGCACCTGTGACTCAGTAAATATGAACAGCATGATCCAGGTCTTACAGTAAATGGATGAGTTGATTGTGGAGTGGCTCATGCAGACCCTAAAGGACTTGCTTTGCATCCCTCCTGAAAGAGCTTAGCAGGAAAGCAGCTGACAATAAACAAATTAAGTTTATTCACATAGTCTGAAGTTCAGTTGAAAGCAATTTCTATTTTTCTTTAATATCCAATCTTGATAGTTTCCCCCTCACTGCTTCAGAATTAACTCCCAGCAGGCAAAGCTGATTCAGATTTTAATTATTCTAAGATAAAACATTTGTTTGTGTCTTTTCCTATTTCTCATACCATTTGTGGTCCCCACTCCCCATTCGGAGTTAAAAGTGCAGACATATACTAAATAGTTCTGTCTAATAACAAGCAGTGGGCAGGGCTTAGTCTCTGCAGATCTGAGAAGCACAGGTTCCACAATGCAGAAGACAGTGGCAGCTTGTGATAATCAGGCAGTTTCTCTCAGAGGAATCGCTGCCTCCTTCTGCTGGTCTAAGCTTTGTTTCCCAGTTTCCCTAATGATCCTGACAATCTGTCTCTTATCTGTTTTAGGATGCCAGAGAACTATTTAAAAACAAGATAGATTTTTTTTCCTTCTTTTACTAGCCATTTTTAAAAGGTGGCTTAGTGATGAGCCTGTTGCCTCTCATCTGCTCTCCCAGCGGAACTTGAAGTCACCTTCTTGCCGTATGGTTGAAGCTGTTGGAATCAAATTTTATACAGAAAATGCGAAGGAAAGAGAATTTAAAACAGAAATTTTTATGGAGGCACACATAGCTTCAGCAGCTTCTGCTACGAATACCAACACTGCCCCAAACCCATGGGGTCTGTCTTCTAGTTCAGTCTTGAAGGAAATTTCCAATAGTGACTGTCTACAGCGGTTGAGGCTGGCTAAGATTTAGATGACCCATTTCCCTTATCTAATGAATTCAGGCCCTGGAAACTTTGCAAAAGCTTTCAACTGACAAAACTCTAAGAGAGTTGATGCGAAATTGAAAGACAGCTGGCATGGACTCACAGCCTCTGGAGTTTAGCTCAGGAAGCTGCAAAATTGCACAGCTGCACGACTGTCAAATGAAGATTCTGGCGTAAAGATAGTCAAAATATTGCTAATAGACGAAGAACTTCATGCCTAAACCCTTTGCTCTGCAGAGAGGAGGCTTCGTATAAAATAAGGGATGCACCCGACACTTTCACATTTATCTCCACATTGCCAAGATGAGATAAGGGAGAATTTCTATCTCCATCAACATAGGTTAAAAAAAGTTCAATTAAGTTGGAAGAATATTCAACTATATTTTTTTTTAACAAAAAATGATTAGATTTTATTCCTGGAAACTCCACTGTTCTAATATGGTTTCCTTTTTCAAGCCATGTCTTTCTATGTCCCTGGGCTTGAGGAGCCATGAGAACTGTTTAGCACATTTCTTTATTATATAGTGAGAAACTTGTTGGGATGTTTCCTGTAAAAAGGCACGTGACAAATTGTTAGGTAGAGAAATAGTGTTTTTAGGCAATAAATGATCTCATCAATTATACATTTATATATTTCTTTTAAGTGAAACAAAACCCAACCCAAATGGCATTTACAACACAACTAAGATTTAACTGATGGGAAAAATCCCAGGATATTAAAGACACAGTTTGCTGAGCTGTAATTACAAGGCTGATTGTCTTTATGAGAACTTAAATATTTTGGCTACTTTTTCAAAGGAACTAGTTGTGACCATTCATATTGCCCATCAAAGCCATTCTGAAACAAGCTAAATTGTAGAGTAGGGGTATAGGTCAGTGATAGAATGATGTTTAGCAGGTAGGAGGTCTTGGTTCAAAAGAACAACAGTACAACATGAATTTGTGTTTAATTCATAAGGAATTTTCAGTACTTTAACTTAAAAATGAGTTTACGTTTTATAATTATATGACGTTGTAAGGCTATAAAATGAAGCACTTAGTAAATGTCAATATAGTAAAATAAAATCATTTGTAGAGTAACCATGGTCCCCTCACCTTCCTGAAGACTAAGGAGTAGAATCTAAGGCTCTCCCTGGCCTTTACCCAGCACAATCTCCTCTTGGTTTCTTCATGCTTGTACTCATCTCCACTAGGTACTTTTTACTGCTCATTGAAATTTCTGCTTGTGTGCTTTCTTCCCTGAGAGACGATGAGCCCCTTGACACCATAAATCAGGTCTTATTCTTCAGCATTGGGCTATCCAGGAATACAAAGGTGACACTGAGGACTATGATTGTCTCCCATTCTTATGAAGCATCTGCCTTGGTGACATCACCCTTTGGTTGGTTCTCCTTCTAGTTGTAGTATCATTACCTTTGGCTTATGGTTAAAGTTGCATTTATGCTTAAGCTCTAGGGAGAGAAGTACAGAAAAGCAGTGTTTTCCCCCAGTCACGGGACAATTGTATTTTTTTCAGTCTAGTGTCATTATTTAGGTCCGGCTTTGGACCATCGTAACTATTACTAGGCAATGCCATGCATTAGTTAACCAAAGTCAGAAGTCAAAGTTTCATGCCAGTCATAGCATGTGTCATACAAAGTTGTAGTTTCTTAGACTTGTATGGACTTTCCTCTCCTCATTTCTTCAAACTGCAATGGGACTTAAACTTTTATTTTTATAATTGAGGGCTGACCCCAGGGCTTTGTGCTTGTTTGCTAGGCACATACTCTACCACTGAGGTAAGTCCTCAGCCCTGAAACTTTTGAGGCTATTATAAAATGGATGCTGGTTGCCCATTGCTGAGGATGATGTGCTGAGGATGCTGGTCCCATATGCTAAGGTCCACTGGGCATGTTTTTATTTACACAGTATTTCTCAAATCTTTTGACTAGAAGATCTTGATTTGTAGGGCAGACAGCTGGAAAAATGCTGATCTATAATATTGAGTTTAATTTTTTTCTGTTATGTTTTCCTTTGTGCTTGCTTTTTTTTTTTTTTAAGATGGTGTCTTGCTATGCATTGTGGTCTGTTTCAAACTATATAGCTGTTCTCCCATTTCAGCTTTCCAGTGTGAGGAGCGTGCCACCATGGTTCATTTATTATTTTGTAGCATGACTCTGACTCTAGCTACTAGTTTTATTTCCATATCTAACTTATGACCTGGTAATAATAAGTTTATTGCTTTCCTCATGTATTTCTATGTTTCTTAATATTTTAAGACGTATTATTTATTTTGCTGGTTAGCATTTTTTTTCTCCTCTGAGTCACTCCTAATCCTTTAAAGTCAAGATAAAGGAGCCATCTTCTCCCAAGTCTTGCCTCCTGTCTACCACTCCTGCACTTTGCACACAATTCTGTCATTGCTTCTCCAGATGGCATTTCAATTCTTTATTCCCAGGCTTCTAGATTCTGAAGGGGTTAAAGGTGGAGTTTATGCCTCATTCAGTTCTGTAGTCACAGATTTTGGAAGAGAGGTAGTGTCAAATAGCTACTGAGTTGAGTTGTTTATTTAGAATATTTTTAAAAATTAAAATCAGTATATACTACAGTTTAGTGCTCATAAGTATCAAATGTTTCAGTAGTTAACTATAAACCACCCCCCCATGTTGGGGCCCAGGTTTCCCAGGCTATGAAATGCTTTAGCTTGACAAGGTTCCTGAAGCGAATTCACTGCCGGGAACTGGAACTCCCTAACTGCCTTGCTCCCTTGTTGTCCTCACTGTACGGTGGCATATGTTCTCTCATCAATAATAAGATCTGTATAAGCCAATAGTAATAGCTAAATCAATCCCTGAGCTGGCTACTGTGGGCTGGAATGGAACACAACCATGCTATCCAGAAGTAAATTGCAATAAAGCAACCCAGGTTTATTGCAAAGATTTAAGAAATATAAAACCCAGAAAATTCCCCTAAGTTAGTAGTTATTAGCAGCTTCTCCCCACCACTCAGCAGGGATTCTTTCTTCCCCAGAATACCCAGGCACCATTGCGTCTCAGGTGCAGGAGGCTACCCCCACACCTGACCGACGAGGTTGAGGAGCCAATCAAAATAGCCCAAGACCAGGGCTCCGGGGGACCCTAATAAAAGCCCTGGATGGGGGGGTTGCTCTCTCTCTCTTGCCCTCTTGCCCTCTCGCCTCTTGCCCACATCTCCCGCCCGTGCGCGGCAGCCGCCCCAAGCCGCCGCACCTGTCCCAAGCCGCCGTGTGCGCCAAGTTCATTTAATAAAAAGGCCTCGTGCGGTTTCAACAGCCACCAAGACTGTCTCGTGTTTCTTTGGGGTTTACCCATCCTTCGTGGAAGAAAGAACCCCCATTTTCGCGGGGGCCAGAGCTGGACCGCCAGGACCCCCGCACCCCCAATTTATTTTTTTAATTGAAATAGAATTGCATCACTTTCTCTCTTCTCTCCAGACCTTCCCAGCTACCTGTTATGGAAGTTTATTTTTAGTTATGCATAAAATAATAGTTTGTGCACTGTTGGGAAAAGGGATGTCTAGGCCTTGGCATTTTGTATTGTCTGCAGGTTGGATTATGTGAGGGATGTTTGATTGCTCAGGATCTGCATGTGCTATCAGTAGAACACCTGAGGAGTTCTGTATCAATAAAAACCCCTGAGATGAGACACCCAGGGTTCCATTGTCAAAAATGGGACTTGCCATGATGGTGACTTCCTCTGCTGAAGTCTGGCAGGGTTTGCGTCTATTAAAATGCCTCCATGTCTTCTTGGCTGAGCCACCACAGCACATGTACTACTACAGTTACACTTCCTAGAACTCCTTCCTTGTAGTCAATAGCCCTTCTTCTTTTATTACTTACACACACACACACACACACACACACACACTCACACACTCACACACACTCACACATGTATTTGTGTACATATAAACATATATGAGAGACAGTATATCAGGAAGTCTGCTATGAAATAGTCTATCGTAGGAGGATTGAGAATACACTTACAAAATTTAGAGTTATTCATTTTATTTTATGTGTATAGGTGTTTTGCTTGCCTGTGTGCATGTGTACCATGTGTGTGGCTGGTGTCTGTGGAGGTCAGAAGAGGTGTTGGATACCTTGAAACCAGAGTTGCAGTCAGTAGAGAGAGGCTATGCAGGTGCTGGGAATTGAACTGGTTCAAAGAGCAGCAAATGCTTTTAATCACTTATTTTTGTGTGTACGTGAGTGTCTGTGCCATGACACACATGTGGAGCTCAGAAGACAACCAAAGGGTGAATACTCCCTTCTTCTTCTTCTGCCATGTGGGATCTAGAACTCAGATTAGTGACAATATGCAGGATGAGCCATCTTTTTTGGCCCCTAAAGTACCATTTCTCAGAGTCCATGTATATCTATCTGCTTTTTTAGGTTTTAGATAATAAGCCTTCTAAAGCACATCTAGACATTCTTTAATATGTTCATGACAATTTGCAATTGTCAAGGTCAGTCAATAGTTGTGTTCTGAGGATACTAAAAGGTAAAAATAAAGTTAACTGCAGGTGCAATAATAGTTTAAATCACATTTTAAACAATTCATTAGAAACCAGGCATTACATTCATTTGTGTGGAACTATGCTATATATTGTAAACATAGACCCACTATGTTCAGATAAGGGTAAAAATATTTCTTTCATCCAAGAGAACACATTAGTTCCAGCTTGGATATGAACCAACCCCTGATGCTCATGTGGAGAAAGCTTGGTCCTCAGTGGAGCAGTGTTCAGGATGAGTGGGTTACAGGTTCTAATCCACTGCTGGAGTTGTTGCGTTGTGGGTGGGGGGATGGTAGAAACTTAAGCTGGGAGAAAGGTATATCCTTAGAAAGTACATTTTACCCCCTGCCTCTTTCTCCTCTTGTTTGCTTCTAAGCTCCATGAGCTGACAGCCTACTTTGCTGTATACAGCCTCCCATGCCCAGAAGAGAGAAGAGTCAGATGGCCGCAGACTGAAACCTCTGAAACTATGATGTGGACTAATCTCTCTTTCCCTCTTTCCCTCCCTGCCTCTGTGTGTGTGTGTGTGTTGTGGGGGGAGTTCATGCATATGTGTGTATGTGTGGTACTGGGATTGAGTCGGCCTTGCACGTGCGCAATGCACTATGCTGAGCTGTATCTTCAGCCCTCTTCCCTCCGTTCAGTTGATCTCTTGTACATATTTCCTTACAGTATTCCATCAAAGGCTGACTAATGTATCATTCAGACTCATTCCAGCTTAATGAAATACATAGTGAATTATATTTTGTGTAGCACAACAGAACCTCCAATCCCTACCTAATTGTAACTCAGTTTTCATCGATCAGTTCCTCTATCTCTCCCTCCCCCAACTCCTCAGCTTCTCACAGCCACCACTCTGCTTGCTCCTTCTAGAAGACCACCTTCCAAGACATAATGATTTCCAGTCCCATCTGCATTTTCACAAAGCACAAATTTCATTCACTATATTTTTATCAAATTTCCTTTGTCCATTTGTCTACTTGTTGGGCTTTTAAAAGTTCACTAGGTCTTCCATATAGGACATCAACAGGTGAAATGTGAATTCTGAATACAATTTCTTTAAATGCATGTGGTATACACTTTCTTGTTCTATGTGCTTACTTATAGAGGATGGATATTTATTTATTCATTTAATTTACTTTATGCAACCAAGCATCTGCTTCAGAACTTTCTTCTCTTAACACTGCCCATTTTCTCCAGGGAATAGTACCTCTGCCACTGTGAGCAAGCTTGAGTGAAGGATTTTTCTCTCCCCAAGGTGCATAGCAAATCGCCTTGCACGGAATGTAGAGGCAAAAGCAGTGGAGCTGGCTCATACGATGGGATGCCCAGATAAAAAGCCCATTCCTCTTGCTGCTCAGAGTCTGCTCTGCCCTCCTGGCTCTTCCTTGTTTTGTTCCCCTTCTGCTTAGTTGCGCAGTCAGTTTCTATTGCTTACAAAGAACCCTATGGCACTCAAGGTCATTCCACTCTTTATTTGTTCTCAACCACATTATAAAATCACGTCTTGGTCAACTTCACTCTTTATTGGGTTTTATGTTGTTGTAAAGTCCAATATGGATTTTACTGTTTCTCATGTGGGTAAAAGTCCATGGATTTGGTTAGCGTAACACTTTGTGTTACTTGCCAGACAGAGTCAGTTTGGAAGTTGTCACTTTAAATCACGTTTCTATGATGCTTTTTCACCTGCAAGAAGGACTAGCTGCTGTCTAGGCAGTCCTTCAGCCACCTCTAAAGCACTGGGAATAGTTTTTAAGGAGAATTGGTAAAGATAATTTCCTCGCCTTGTGTTTTTTATGGCATCGGCTTTCTAAACGAAGATGTCTATTTCTTGTGTTTCAAAAGAGCAACATGATGAAAGAAACATATGTGCCTGGTACCCACTCGGTCTCTGAGAGAATTGAAGCCATTCACCTCTGCTTCCCATGTGGAAAACTTGTAGTTTTATTTTTATTTTATTTTTTTGAGAGGAGAACAATATTTAAAATCCAGGAATAGAGAAAAAGAAGTACAAATGTGTATCTTCACCAACTTTAAAAATTTCTTTTATTAGTGTGTGTGCGTGTGTGTGTGTGTGTGTGTGTGTGTGTGTGTGTGTGGAGTGTGCTGGTGCCCATGTGCTATGATGCACAGGTGGAGGCCTGAGATCAACTTTTGGAAGTTGGTTCTCTCTTCCACTGTGGGTTGCTGGAATCGAACTCAGGTTGGAAGGCTTGCACAGCAAGCACTTTTACCCACTGAGCCATCCCTCCAGTGCCTTTCACAACTAGTACAGCACATTTCAAGGATTTGAACTCCATCACAGTGAGAAAGAAATGGACGTTATTTAGATGAATGTTAAAAGGTAGAAATGCTGTTCTGAGTGACATGTCTGTCATAAATTGAACTTCTGAGTCACAGGGGTGAGTCAGTACTTTGCCAGGTACTCTCCAAAAACCTTTTTTGTAGGCTTTAAAATACGAATACCTTTAGAATGTCAAACTTATGTTTCTTCAAAAGGAAGAAAATCCTTCTGGAATATTAAATGGGTTTACGGAGGGAAGACTTTTGGCTAAAAGGAGATCAAATATTTTCTTTTATCAAAAGTTCGGTTCATCACTGTGAGTGGAAAAGATTGTGGAATAGCTGCTGAGATTACAAAGGAGCCTCGGCTGCTGCAGCTAATGACAGCGTGTGCCGGTTCTGTCTTCTGCCTTTGTGCTTGCTCTGTAAGAGGGCTCGGCGTCGGTTTTCTTTGTGTGCTTCTCTTTTTGTGTGTGTGATTATAGAACTTGATTATTATGGGCTTGAAAATTGTAGAGATTTTTTTTTCCCTACATTACATCTAACCTTGTGAGATAAAATTACCCACCGATGTGAAAAGAAGGCACATGAAATGAAAGTCTAAGATTTGTAGTATACATATGTGAAAGACTTTCCCTTCTTGGCGGGGTTGCGGCAGAAGAGTAAGAATGAAGAGCGACTTAAGGAAATGATTAAATTGATGACATGAGTTTCTTGGAGAAAAGAAGTACCACAAATGGAGTGCCCTAGACTGTCAGAGGCCAGAGTGCTGAAATGTAGCTGTCTTAGGGTTGCTTCCTTCTAAGGACTTTGAGGGAAGGATTCAGCCCCGTCTCTATCATTGGCCTTCAGTTGTTCAGCTTCTCTCATGTCCTCTTCACAGGGGTTTCTCTTCGGAAGGACACAAGCATACTGGGTGACCCACCCTAATGCCCTCATTTAACTTATCATTTAACGTTCTCATTTTAACTTACTATCTGTCTAAAGACTGTCTCTCCAAATTAAGCTTTTCTCGGAGGTAGAACCTGATCATATGAAGTAGGAGGAAAACAGTTTAGTCATAACAAGTTGCACTGGTCTTGTTGTGGGGAGTGCGCCAGAGATGACCACTCAGACACAGTTTATAGCCAGGTGAAAGTCTTTATTCCAGCCTACTGGGAGGGCACTCAGGTATTTCGGTGCTAAGTGTAAACCTAAGCATTTCGACCAAGGGGATTTTAAAAACAAAAACCACATACTGGTATCTTGCCCTCCAGCTGCTGGCAGAGCATCATATAAACAAGCAGTTTAACAGAAGCTAAGAAAAGCTGTTAGCTAGAAGGGGTTCTGTACAAGAAGCGAAGATAAGTTAACTGGGGCATCTTGACCTTGGGTTTCTCTAATAGAGTTGGGTAACTTTCCACAGGATTCTTCATCAAGGAGATCAAATTCTAGTTAAACCTGAAATGGCCTCAGCAAGAATACAAGACGGAGGAACCTCTGTACTGTCTTGCCCTGTCACAGAATGCTGAAAGGGAAGAGCTAAAAAATAGATTCTTATACCTGGCAGAGAAGA
The DNA here is from genome assembly GCA_026225945.1 of Cricetomys ansorgei. Taxonomy (NCBI): domain Eukaryota; kingdom Metazoa; phylum Chordata; class Mammalia; order Rodentia; family Nesomyidae; genus Cricetomys; species Cricetomys ansorgei. The sequence goes on from JAMJFZ010001562.1 coordinate 5,174,936, forward strand.
AGAGAAAATGACCTGGCCCAAGCTTTCCTGTTTGGAAACTGAGGACTCCAGCTCCAGCTTTGGTTTTATTTCTTGGTACCAGTTCCTCCAGAATGATGAACTCACTTGGTCTTTAGCTGAGACATCTGTTCTGTTCCCACAAACCCCATCCTGGAGATCTCAGGCTTATGTAAGGATTATTTTTGCCATTTCTGAAGAACTGACCTTGCTGTAGATTATACTCAACAGGCAGGCATGTTTTTGTGACATCTTTGTCTCCTCAGTGACCATACAAAGGCCTTGCCTACAGGAAGCATTTAGAAAATGGAAGAAATGAATTCACCCAAGAGACTAGGAGCAGGCCTGGAAGCAGCAAGGATTTTCAAGCTACCTCCTCTACCCTCCCAGGGGTACAGATGAAGTTTCCAAAGAGAGAGTTAGGAAGGGGTGTGGTCTGGAATCCATATAGAGGTAAGTAGTGGAGAGAGACTAGCTCCCTGGGGATGACACCATAGGTTACAGAAGTGCAGGTATTCATGCCTCTAAAATACAGTCCAGAGCAACATCTTTCAGGACTATAGGATATGGAAAACTCAGTTATCAAAGAAAAAACAGCCCTCTCTGGACACACTGCACCTGTCAAGCTCATCTTTTCTTAGTCACACTTACTTCTGCAACAAAGAAAAAAGAACTTGCTTTTTGCTGTGGTGGAGGAGGAGTGGAGAAGTAGACTAGAATTCACACAGGACCTATTTTTACTCTTTCTCTTCTAGGAATGTTTATTAAAGGCATCGCTGACAGAAACTGCCAGGGAGAATGTTTTAAATCAAAAAAACAATTCATACTTTTCTTAAAAATTATCCTCCACCTTTTTATCCTATTAATTCCTCCCAAAGTACTGTTTGAGTCCTTGTTCTTTCTGGGGAAGGACATAATGGGGCAATTCATACAAATAATGGGAGTCTTCAAGTTGTTTAAAATGAAGAACCAGCCTACCTCCATTTTAGGCTTAAAAGCCATCTTATAGTGCAGACAAACTAGGCTCATTCCTATTTATGATTAAATCTGTTTCTCAAGGGTCAGGCTGTGCCCCGCCTGTAACCTTAACTACAAATGGATCTGTACTGCCTGTTCCAAGAAGCAATAAATACGCCTTTGTTTCAAAACGATGTTTATAACCATCTTGCATCCATGCCTTTGTTTCAAAAGGTTGTTTTGACCACCTATGACTATTTGGTTATGACTCTGTTGTTTTGACCACCTTGTTATGTTCTGCCCACCTGTTTAGTCCACCAAATCCCCCATTTGGAACCCCCTTATCCCTGAGCTATGAAAACCTTGCCTTTTTCATATCCAGTGCTGACCTCTAGAACCCTGCCTTAGGGGGAGGCAGCCCCTGTACATGAATTAAAAAAATTTTGCTTTAATTACTTGCTTGCTTTAACTAGTTTGGTCATGATGATTTAGGTTGGAAGTCTTTTTCCTTTGGGATTAACAAAACACCCACAAACTTTGCGGTGAGGAGAGAATTCTTAGGACAGGGAAAGTTTCTTGAAGGAACGTGTTTTGTGTTTTGCAGGATGTAAGCTAATTATCCTGGGACTGGAGCATGAAGAGGTTAGGGGTCTGCCCCAGTGCTGACTTCCCAGTACTGCAGGGAGAAGCCATGACAGTGGTGGGGCAGTTGGGGTGGGGCATGGGAGGTGCTCCTGCGGCAGGTGATGCTGAAGGCAGTTAGATCAAAACATTCCGTGGTGCAGAGAAGCTGCTAAGACTCAGGGAACACAAGTTATCCACTGCAGGAAGTTCCTAAGACTTTTAAGATCCACATCCCACCCCTTGCACATTATATAAAGCAGTAACAATCGCTGGGTGACTGGCTGAGATCTGACTGGCTGAGCTGCCTCCAATCTGAAGGGTAGCTGCAGTAGTACAACTTTCAAACGTTGTCACTCCCACCGAGGTGGGCTTTGTAGTAATTAGCTGCATTTGAGATACCCATGCTCCTTTAAGTAACCCCAACGTGCCGTTTCACTGAAATAGACCTGGGTGGCCTCATTTCTTTGATCTGTCTTTAGTGATGTGCTTAAGGTGAACAGTTGCTTCTTTACATCTCCCAAGACCAAGTGACAGGACAGTGGTGTTAGGCCCTGAACATAACACTTCTAAAATATGTTGCTCTTCGCTCTGACCAATTTTATCTGAAAGAAATGAAAAGCCTTTCTAATCAGAATCAACACTCCCCTCTGCCTTTGTTGTATTTTTTGCTCCTCCACTGAAAAACTCAAGGTGAGGCTGAGTTCATTCCTTGACTTGATGAAGAAATAACTCCTCATCCCTTCCTCAAGCTTCCGTAACTCCATAACCCAGGAAAAAGAACGAACCATGTTGTCATACCTAGTGGGCTTCTGTAACTCCACTGTCCTCTGTGTCAGTTCCATAGAAAATCACTTAGAGTCATGGTGCGCTGGGTGAGCTCAACAGACTTTGTCCTAGGCCACTGTATATTTCTAAGTCTATTGAGCTTCCAAAAATTCACGATTCCCTGACAGTCCTCCGTTTCTACCTTCCCTACAGTGAAAAATATACATGGCTTTTTAAGTCACATTGGGCTGGTGTGTAATAATGCTATGTGATTGTCTCCATGAATGTAATAAACTTTTCAATTTCTCTCTGATTGACTTCCTGTTATCACTTTATTTCAGCGAACCTTTAGAGGGTGAAAACAGTCCCTATTGCAACCAGAGAAACTCCAAATGTGGCAGAAAGAGGGGGCGCGGGGAGGGGGGAGATATACTGACTGGGGTTTCATGTTGGCATAGGCAACAGTCATCTCAGTTGTACCTGTTGTCATTGGGGACATTCTAAAAAACTGGCAGCTGCACTGCAAAACATGGAAAGACTTCAGAATGTAAGGGAACAATTTACGAGAGATAACACAAAGGTTAAATCTTTTAGATGGTGAGGCTGTGCAATCTTGCAATCTTGGCATGTTGGAAGTGGAGGCAGGAGGGTTAGAAATTCAAGGGTAGCTCTGGCTATATAGCTAGTTTGAGGCTAACCTGGGCTACATGAGACTTTGTCTAAATACAACACACACACACACACACACACACACACACACACACCACACACACATACACACAATAAAACAAAACAAAAAATAAAAAAGCAAAACCCAAGCAAGTTTCTCCTTTTTTAAATGGCATCTTTATAGAATAAGTATTTCAGAATCAAAAAATAAATATACTTATAAAAACCTGAATAGCTCTAGCTTACTGAAATGTCTCCTGTTCTTTAAAATTTTTGAAATTTAAGAAATAGCTGGCTCAAGCCTAGCTCATAAGGACCAATTGCTGAATTTCCAGATATTTTTTTAGCTGGGTGTTGAACACAGCAATTATGAAAAATTAAATGATACCATTTTGTGATTCAATACATTGTGTTAAAAACAAGGCAATGAACTTCAAGTGGACTCTTATCTGACTGAACCACTGTATACAGCAAGATGCTCCCTCCCAGACCCCCAAGTATGCACATACCCCACCCTAGAACCAATTTGCAGCACAAGAAGATCTTTAATTAAGCAGGAAAAGAGAAGGTGGCTATTTTTGAGTTATACAGAAACCGCAAAGAAAAAAACTTTGCAGGGATACACGGGAAAGGGGAGGACCAGTCCTGACTGGTGGTGGGCTATGATTGAGTGTGTTAATCAGAGTGTCCAATGGGGGATTTCCGACTGGGGCTTTGGCGGGCTGATCAGTCTCAGAACTGGGTTAAATGGCCAAATAAGGGAATTGACCTTGGTGGCTAGCATTAGGAGTGTGATCTAATGGTTTATTAAGGGGAACGGGGGAGGAAAGATAGTACCTGCAGGTGCCATGTTGTTCTCAGGGGCAGATGCCATGTCTGCCAGGCTAGGGCCTGCTAGAGCCCTTCACTACTTATTTTTGTACATTTTATTATCCATATTGTTGAAATTTCTTGGATATGTATGTTATGTGGAAATCCTTTAAAATGGTATTATGCGTCACATCTCTTCCCGGGTCTCTTTTCATGACATCATGAAGGTAGCTTGAGATTGGCCATGTCTGGGATATTTATAGAATGGGACTGGCAGGTGCTCCCAATTGGGAAGATTTCTTTCACTTATTTTGCTCCCTCCTTTCTTCCTGCCCCACCATTTCCAGTACATTTGACTCTTGAATGCTTGTTAAACATTTACCAGTGAGCAAGGAGCACAAGGAAAAATAACAATGACGAAATGGGCAAGTAATCACAAACGGGAGCTGAACAGTTGGTGTTGCATATACTAGGAACATAGATGGAAATGTTATCATCTTTCCATATCAGAATTTACATGCCCAGCAAGTCTTATTGACTTCATATGATAGAAATGACTATTTCCAATCACAGGTTTTTCATTCTAATCTTAATCGCCCATATTAGCTCTCAGATCACATATTATACAATATACTATCTATCTATCTATCTATCTATCTATCTATCTATCTATCATCTATCATCTAGTCACATATACATACTTACTACTGATGGCTAAGAAAGGATTAAAGCAGCTTTTACATGATAAAGACTCTTCTGAGTGTGGGAGGAGACAGCTCATACAGGCACAAGGGAAAGTTCTGTCAGGGTTCGGACAGGAATTTTCATAAGCTGGAGGCATGGAGTTGTTCTGAGTACAGAGCTGTGGCACGTCTTTAGGTCCGGGCGGCAGGCTGCTTGAAGCGTCTTGAAGTGGCCTGAGTGTCATGGGTAGGACAGAGGCAAAGGTCCTTTGTGGCAATAACTTCCCAGGATGAGGCTCTCCTGTTGCTTGTCATCACGTAGCAAGGTGACTGTCAGCATGCCTGTCACATCTGTTACTTTTCTAGTCTCAGGTGGGGGAGGGTTACCTAAACCATGATTCATAAATTCATGTGTCTGACGTTTCTAATCTGATTTGATACATCCACAATATACGTATTTATTGGCAATAAAGGGTTATTTATCTTATACTGTGCTGGCCAATGGGACTTGTGTAAGTCATTCAGTCATTCATACACTCAAAGTGGAGCGAGTCAGGTCAGAAACTGTTCATAAAACAGAACAATTCCAGGGAAGGCCCAGCCTGAAAACCTCTTTTCTAGTTAACGCAGAGTAACCCAGATCAGGCTCAGCCTGAACCCCACAGTTAGGAACAAGAAGAGAATATGTTCAAAGAAATGACAGGAAGGTGATTTCAAAAAGAGCAACTAACATTCATCCACATTCTCAAGTACGTGTTTTAGACAACCCACATTAGAAGCAGAATAACTAAGTATAGTAGTTATACGAAATTAACTTAATACAATGTGGTGAAGCTGGAGATGCCCTTTATATCTAAGGAGCACTGGGCTGTGGGCTGGGGGAGCCTATGTAACAGCCCTACTTTACAATGGCTGTCTGGGGTCTTACTGCTTCTGTAGCTTCCTTTTTGCTTTGTGTCTGATAGTTTCTGGTTAGAGCTTTGCTCTCATGGCCAGCTGTCCTTGTTGCTGCTTTCTTACCCTTCTATTCTCTTTCTTTACTATATATTTCACTAGTCTGCAAGTTTTCTCTTTTTTCATCTTTTCCAGTTTTTCTTTGATCTTTCTCCGTGCAGACTTTTCTAATCACTTTGATGTTGTCACCCCATCTGTTTTTACCATCTGGTGTCTTTAAGGACCGTGAGTCCCTGATCAAATTGTCATTCTTTGTTAAGTTAACTTCTTGGGTCTCCATTTTCTCTTTAGTAAAACAGAGGTATTTTACATCCCTTACAGAGATTTTTATAGAATTTAATGATGCATCACCCATAACGTACTTAGAAAAATTTCCTACACCTAAAATAATCAATAGCTGGTCCTATAGGCTTAGTATATTAATCTAACCTGAACTTGTTATTCATATGCACCGTGCTCCCTGATTGCTATCACCTTGATGCCCTGAGAAGAGTCCAGCCTTTCTTCTAAACACTGTTGTCAAGAATGGGAGGCTTGATTGGGCCAGGAGAAAACACTGTGAAAAAATGAGCTTGAATGACTTTGCACAGATAAATGTTTCACACTTTGAAAAAGTATAATGACCATGATAAATAAAAAAGAGCAGGGATATCGTAAACTGGAGAGTTCTAAGGAGACAGAGCCACCAAATGAGATGCAAGAGTCTGTCTTACAATGGACCAGACCAGAGTTTATCTTTAGGTTACAGAATATGGTGTGAGTAAGAGATGGTTAAGGAAGGATGCGCAGAAACACTACCCCGTTACTGAAACACATCAGGAATTCTAAAATAATTTCAGAACAGAACAAAACAAAACAGAAAAACCTTTATATAGAGTACACATTGAACATTCTTAAGTAAAAAAAAATTATGGAATGTGGGGGGCTGATAGGTAGCTCCATGGTTAAGCACTCACTCTTTTTGCAGGAGATGCTCATTCTGTTCTCAGACTCCCCACCACAGCTCACAACTACCTGTACCTCTTGTTCCAAGGATCTAACACCCTGTTCTGGCCTCCATGGGCAGTGCTCACATATGATGTACCTAGATACATGTAAGCAAAATACTAACACAGATAAAACAAAAATAAAATATTATTTTAAAAAAATCTGAAGTGCTTTGAGCATAAGTGTTACATCACTGATGAAAAATTCTATACCTGGCTTTATGGCAAAAGTCATAGTCAAAACTTAGAAGCACTAAAATACAAGTAGCTTTTACCTGTGGACAGAAGGCATGTATGAAATCTGAATAAATTTCATCCTTGGACTAGGGGACAACCTTAAGATATCTTATTATGTTTATTGAATATTTCAAAATCTGAAAATAAGTGAACACTTGACTGCAGTTTACTAGATACGGACGCTCAACCTGTGACATAGCGGTAGTGAAGGGGGAAGCGCGAAAGGCTCCGTGGAGGTAACAGGCATTCAGAAAGATGTCTTAGAAGATGGTATAAGAGTTCAAGCCTGATACCATCACAGAAATCCACACGCTGGGTAGCTTAAGCAGCATAAATTTCTTTCTTACAATTCTGAAGCTTGAAGTCTAAGGATCTAAGTCTCAATAGCCTTACTTGCTTATGGAACTCCTGGTCATAGGTGGCATTACGTGCTGCCCTTCTGTATTCATACACTTCTGATTCTTTTCTACTTTATGTAGGGCATTCATTCTATTGGGTTAGGGACCAGCCTTCATGCTCTACTTTAACCTTAATTAATCCATTAAGTCTCTGTCTCCAAGGACATTGGAGATTAGGACTTCAATATAAGAATTTGTGGAGTCTGGAGAAGAGAGATTCAGATAACAGTTAGCCAGTTTTGAAAGGTCTTGAAGACAGACATAAACAATGTCAAAGGGGACAATATATAGCAGTGACTTAGTGTCTTTATGGCTAATAAGTAGCTAGATTTGAAGGACATAGAAATACAGGTGTAGCAAGAAAAATGGTGTCATTTTCTTGGGGCTTCCAATGCATCAGGCTGGCAAAAAGAAGCTGCTGACATTAAGGTAGCTATGAGACCATTGTGGGTAAATAATAAAGACCACAATGAAGACGGTGTATAATATCAAGAACAGTAACAAGAAACAGATCTGACTGCAATGGGCACTACTCAGAGTTAATCCTAAACATAGTTATCTACAGAGTACGGGTGGTTCTTATGCAGGTTGTTGGAGGTATGTAAAGCTGATGAGTTCATCACTGAAAATTTCAGAATGTAAATTTAAAGACTGGGGCTTATAGAAATACAAACTTAAAGATCAGAGAGAGGTAGGACTCTCTAGTTTTAGGAGTCTTCAGTGGTGGGTTGATAGCAGAAATGAAGTACAGGTGGGTAAATAAGATAATGACTCCAGCCGGTGTAAGAGTGGAAAGAGCCTCTGTGGCTATCAGTTAAGACCCTGGCCAGTGCTGTCTAGCCTGGACAGCTACAGAACGAATTTTAGAAAGCAGACTAGATTGTGTTTCAGAGACATTAAAGAAGAAGAAGAAGTTTAAAGAAAGAACACTGAATTTGGCAAATTATAATCAGCTATTGGTGACATTTGAGACGTGTTTTAAAAAAAAGAAGTTCAAAAAATAAGAAAGAGCAAATGTGAACCATTCCGAATCTGTGCACCTTCATTTCCAGCATACACAGGGGTGATGAATAGGCAGGCAGAGACCTGCTCTTTTTTAAATGCTAGCTCTGTTCATAACACAAGTCTCCATCTGACAGTGGTCAGCTCTTTCATTGCAAACACTGACGCTGGCATTTTACAGTGGCCCATAGCATCCCTGAATTAATTTGATTCCTGCGGCTCACATGATAATTGCCAGGAGAAGAAGCAATCTGAGGCACTCAGTTGTGTAAGGGCAGTATGTTTTATGACTTTTTCATCTCATAAAACAAGGCTAAATTTTTTCCTTACAGTTGGAAAAAGCTTCAGATGGAGATAAACCTGACCTAGGGCCGCAAGTTTATGGGTCCAATTTATTCCCTCTGTAAATTCCTGGAACAGCTCTCTGTGAGTTCTCCCACAGGGTATGAAGTCTTATTTTAGTCAGGTGTTCATGTCTTTTCATGTAATTAAGCAATTATTTTCTAATGGATTAAATTTTTAGTAGGCTTTGAAAGATGTTAGGAAGAATAGCATTCTGCTGTGTTTAAGTAAAGTCTTAATCCTTATTCAAGGAGTGTTTATCTGTTGAAGATACAGCAAATATCAGTATCTTTACTTTGTAGACAAGTTGTATGATGTACTTGAAGTAGTACTGAAAGTCAAACATGGGGCTTTGTAGACCAGAGCATTTATTAATCTGATCTTTGTTCTCTTTTAATACCCTTGCCTCTTTTATGTCTACCCTAAAAAATGAATTAACATAAATATTTTTTGAAGAAGAAGAGGACAAAGTCATGGATAAATTCTTATTTTTTTTTCCATAAATGCTGTTTGAGAGCAGTAGTTGTTGCTATGGGTTACAAGCTTGCTTTCCTATCAGTGAATTACAGGTTCTTTGTCTAATGCACACTGTATCTTACAGTCACATTCCACCAGCTTTCTTAAATCGTTGCCAGCATAAACATAACCTAAATAAAACAAGAAGTTTTACAAAATTGATGCAGCTTGAAGACATATCTGTATCCTTGCTTTTCAAGTAGGTTTCTATATATTCTCAGTCTTCACCAAAGGAACAGATTGTTCACATGATGTTTCGTTTTCCAGGTCAAACTTAAAGGACAATTCAAACTTCTGAGTTTCTCAATGTGCACATTCAAAACTGTTTCCCATTTCTTTAGAAATCTAATTATTTTTTTCAATGACGGGGACATGTAGCCCTCTCTCATTGGTTCAGTAGATTTAAGTAGACAGAAAGCATCATTTAATGAGCTATGCAACGTGATACTATCAGCCTGTTTCCATAGAGAACAATGCACACATATACACTTCTCACTGGGATGAAAGCCTTTGTAGATATAAATCATAGTGATTGTTGTTTCTCTCTGATGAACAGCATCATGCCTGTGGGATCAAGAAACTCAGACCTCATAAGGTAATGACTTCAAGCTATACCAGTGGAGGAAGAGAAAAGGTTTCTGGGAAAATGAGCTGAATTCCTCAAGGACAAGTAGAATGCAAACAACAGTGGGACTGAATTGACTTGGGCACTCTTTTCCTCAAGGGCAGCCACAAACATTTGTAAATGGAAGGCAATGAACAAAAGAGAAACCTAAAGGGGCATGCGTATCCATGATCAAGACACAGTACTCATAGTCTTAGACCAGAAAGACCTATGTTCAAAGAATTAATTAGTGCCTGGCTTTTTGTAAGAGGTGCTAAAGATCCAACTTGGGTGCTCATTCCTGGGCAGAAGACATTTTCCCACTAAACAGAATTTGAATAGAAAAAAATTCAATAAATTGGAAGATGATATTAGGGAATTTACTCTGCACACTATGTAAAACTCACAATGATAAGTAAAGGTATGAAATAAGTTAAGAGAAAGAGAGATCAGAAAGCCGTGTTATAATTTTCATCTAATGGTTACATGGTCTACTAGTTACTTTTCTGGTGCCTATGGCGAACTACCCGAAGAAATGATAGTTCTTGGGATACAATCTCTCACAGCAATGCAGGCACAGTGGAGGCTCATCTTTGGCAACAGGAGTCTGTTGCACGGAATTTTCTTCACACCATGATCTTGTTCCTTAGACGAGGAAGTAGAGCTGGAGCCAGAACTGGACCCAGCTGTAATCACCAAAGCCTGACCTTAGCTTTAGACTTCCCTTAGTTGTACCTACTTCTTAAAGGTTCCCCTCAAAACTGTACCAGCATCTGGGGACCAAGTAGTCCAACACACGAGCCTAAGGTGGATGGTTTACATTCAACCCAAAACACCTGGAAAATTTTAAAAAGTTGAGTTTAAAGAGATAATCGAAAATATCCCACAACTGGAGATTATGCAGGCTTTTCCAACACTGGGGCAGAGACATATTTATTTAGCTAGACAGAATAGATTTGAGCTGTCAGATTAAAAATGCACTTCCATAGGGATATGGATAAACAACAGTGCATTTATATTTAGACATGTATAGTAAAAATGCTGAAGTATAAACAGGGAGGAAAAAACAGGTTACTGCCAAATGAATAGCAGTAAACGTGACATTTGACTTCTGTTAATAGACACCATAAAACAACAAACACAGTGAGAATATTGTTAGAGAACCAACGTAGAGGCACCATTTAAAAATCAAGGACAAAATAAGCCATGTTTAAAAAAACAGATCATATTACTTTGTGGTTCACAGACTTTTCTGAAGGAACTACTAAAGTGTGTGTTTCAATAAGAACATAAGTAACCATGGAAAAATGTAAAGAGTAAGATAAAAAAAAATACCAAGTACACTGTCTGTTCTGGAATTGTGAAATGCCTGGTAACTTCAGAATTAAGTAGTGTAAGTGAGTTTCCTTTGGGGTTGGTTATTACTAGCATCATTCAATCATATATAAGCTACCAAAGAAGTCTCCCCACTACTTACTAATTCATATCAGAAAACTTCCAGAGCCTCCTGTACTACCTCATCAAACTCCCAACAATTTTCTAATCCTGGAAGGGACTGGAGGGAGTCTACTTACTTTCAGCTTGTTTATTGATTCTTTATTGATTACTTCCTCATCAAGCCATTATTTGCTCCATAGGGTAGACTTTTAGTTATCATTGAAATATCTCTGAAAATATCAAGAATAAAATTTTGAAGTCTTATTATTTTCAACATTCAAAATAATTAAAAGAAGTCTGAAAACAGTAACACACACACAAGCATACATACATCTACACTATAGAAGGTTGGGTTGAAGACTATTTCAGGAAGGCGCTGATAGATACGTGAAGCCAGGAGAAGTCCAGCAAGACAGAGAAAAGGACAAGACATTGATTTAGAGTTAGTTAGCTCTAGAACACTCATCACAAAAGCAGCTTTAATCAGTTGGGAAATAAAGGTGTTGACTTTAGGCAACATGATATGTAGATATCAGGCAGCCTTTGGACAAAAGAGTGGAGATTAAATTGAGGCAAGCAATGACCTGATGAACTCTTCCCAAGGTCTGACACTTGCGTTGGTTGCTGAGAGGAACTCAGACATAAAGAAAGTTTCTTCTCTGGAGAGAATCGGTGTAGTAGGGGACAAACATGGAAGACAATTTAACAAGACACACTACTGTTGTGACTATGAGTGGTCACACTCATAATTCAATTTAATTTAATTCCAATTAGGGGTAATTAAGAAAGTGTTTATAACACTAGTTTAAATTGGATCATGAGAAATAAGTGACCACCTCTATGCAAGTTTTGAGCAAAGATACAATGGTGCATGGCGAAGAATAGGGCTGGAAATGAAGTTCAACCTTCTGTCAGATGGGCCTTCCTATTTATTTATCTCCAAGGAGGAATTCATCTTCCTGAAGAATTTTGCTACAACCTAGAATAGAGAAAAAAATGTAAATCTTAGACGAGAAAACATTGAAATGACAAGGAAGGACAAGGTTCTGACAGAAGAAACACTCATGCATACTCACACATGCACGTATGCACACACACTACTCCTGAACTGTTCAGAATTGTCATTACCATCTATCTGTCATTCTGCAACATTTTTTTGCTCAACTTTCTAGAGTGAAATATATAACTCTAAATAGATCTGGTTTATGCTTTTACTTTTCTGTTTATCCAGGTTTTAATGACAGATTTTTAGATTCTAATGAAATAACATGATAGACAATATTCCTTAAATATCTTCCTACCTGTCTCTTGGTGAATTTGAGCAAGATTTCTTTAGTGATTACATTTGGAAAGGGAATGACTACATCACAGTGTATAGGTAACTCCAGCTGCTTGTGCATGGTCTTTTGTGTTTACCTCCTCACCATAGTGTCTCTTCTTCTGGCACTCACTTAATGGCTATCTAATATTACTGACTAATTTTCAAGGTGTAAGGTGTACCTCTTGGAGGTGTGGGTAACAAAAGCCAAAACAAAACAGTGACACTTAGGAGGCAGAGGCAGTTGATGGATCTCTGAATGTTTGAGGCCTGCCTCATCTACATAGCAAGTTCCAGGCTAGCCAGGGCTACATAGACATAACAAAGTTAAACAGAACACAAAAATGGACATGAAGGAGAACTAGCCTCAGCTAATGCTGGCATTTTGCAGGGCCATGAACACGGCAGGGAGCAAGCACTGCCATTCTTGCATGGTGAATCTTTCTGGAAGGTGGCAGAGTTCCTTCTGAGAGGCTGGTGACTATACTTTGCTACTCAATTCTCTGTGTGTACATGGCAAGTCAAATCTGGGCTATTCCCTCCTTAACCCCTGTGAATTTCAATCTTAAGCTTATAAAATGGGATGCTCAAAAAAGAGAAAGAAATCAGTGTTAATAATACTAATCCCTTTAGATACAGTAGAGAATAAACAGCAATAACAAAAAGATTCATTCTAAGTGTTTCCTATGTGAAGCAGGGAACGTTAGATGTCATTTTGTACTAGATATGTCATATTATCTTTGAATGTAATAAATCTCCAGCCAATTAGCTGATGAAAACAGTTGATCAAAGAGACTTGAAGTATTGCTCCTGCAAATCTCTTCAGCTTCTTCCTGTTCCATTTGCACAGTCTCTTATTTACCAGGCCATTGTCTGATAGGACCATGCTCATCCCATGTTTGTCTCTTCAAGTCACAAAGATGTGCTGAGTAGAGTTGGGAGATACCTTGCCAGACTCCAGACCAGCAGCAGCATCAGCAGCAGCATCAGCATCAGCAGCAGCATCAGCAGCAGCAGCAGCAGCAGCAGCAGCAGCAGCAGCAGCAGCAGCAACAGCAATAAATAATGCAATATTGAATGTGTGTTACATTTTATTTATCAGTTTCACATATGAGTCTTGTTTCTACTTTTCATCATGTATGGTGTCATGTAACTAATAAATGATAAGCTATCTGTCCCTGTCCAGTCTGATTCTGAGGTTTAATTACTGCTTCTACTCCATTTGATTGCTGAATCATCAGAATGAAGGGGAAAGTATGGATGTTTTTGCAGCCCTCACTCTGAAGAATTTGAATCTTCCTTTCTTAAGAATATTTATTTATAGGGCTGAGCAGGTAAAGGAATATTTATAATCATAGAGAATACTACATGAGACACATATATGTTATTTTTCCTTCTTTTTAGACAGTCCAGTGATAGCCTTCCTTTTATGCCAATGCTGCTTAATTCTAAAAATGTCTTGGTAGCCATTAAGCAAAAAACACAGAATAAATACAAGTCTCCCTAGCAGTTCCGAGAGGTGGACACAGGGGACACACTCCTGGTGTGGCTGCTTATTTATAGCTCTATTGCAATGCCAACTGTTTGAAGCACTGGAGGAACTGTGCATAGCAGACACCCCGACCTGCTGCCAATGTGCTGTCTTTGATCTTGAGAGTCTTTTACTAAGTTCTCATGTGATCTCATCTCATTGCCCCTTTACTGAAAGCAATTTTCATGTTTTATATTTAATCCTTTTGAGGTGCTAAGCCAGGTGGTGAATTAATTACTTTTGTAGGTTGAGGAAAGATCTCAACTCAGTAGTTATATTCAGCTAAAGTTAGAAAAGTTTCTTTGAAGACTGTATGAATACCACTTGGGGTTTTATTTCATTAAAATAGATTTAAAACACAGTACATTCTGGTTTAGTTACTGATTCTAAATGTACTTGGGCATGAAGAGTCTTAATTATTACTAAAAGCCAGAAGGCTGGTTTGTTTGTAAACCAGCTTCCTTCTAGTCAATGACAAATTTCCCTGGAGGTGACAGTGTGAGGAGGTCCGTGTGATTGGAAGTAGGAGAGAAAAAAAAAATCTAGCTTGAAATTTCTAGAACTTTCTATAATTTACTTTGATTATATATATATAACATATGTGGGGCCATTTCAAGAGAGTAATATAGTATACAGAGACTTCTGCTGAGAGGGAGGGGTGGAAAGGGTTGAGAGAGCTTGGAATTCAAAATCAGGAAATAGAATTCTAAATCTTGTTTTTAACACTAACTTAAAGTGTTACAATGGGTAAACACTATGAATATCATTTAATCTAGGACATGAGGAGGCCATGTTCTCTGGTATTGCACTTCAAGTGCTGTCCACCTTGTCTTTGGAAACAGGATCCCTCACTTAGCGTGGAGCTCGCTGTGGAGGGCTGACTGGCCAGGAATCTGCAGGAACCCGCCCATCTCTCTGCTTCTCCCGCACTGGGATCACAAGCACATCACTGCACCATCTCTTTTACAGGGGTGCTAGGGACTGGACTCAGGTTACCAGGCTTGCACAGCACAGACTCTCCTGACTGACCTCCCCAATTCCAACTTCTGTCATTCTGCATATAAAGAGAGAATAGTTTGTCAAAGAGAGACTCCTTATCAACTGTAATCACGTTAATTGTCTGAAATGGAGGTGATACTCAAAGCATGCTGCCCATGTCTGAGTCTGAAACACTCCGAATGCATCGCAAATCATTGTGGGTCTGAGGTCATTCCACTTGGAGAAGGTATGAGCTTACCTGTTCCCCTTTGCAAGTGGGGCAAGAAGCCGGCTTCTAAATGTTTCAAACCTCATCATTTGCAAAGATTCAGACAGCACTGTCATCTGACATCCCCACCAGCTCCTGTTAAAACCAGGCAATATAGTGATATAAAGAAAGGCCTGTCTTAAATCAAGTGGAATGCATCTTCTGCAGTGATTGAATGCAAACCTTGACTATGTAAGCATTTTCAGAAGAAGGTCATTGTCTATGGAATTAATTTTCATTCTTGGCTCAACAATGCCTGTTGGCTGTCAGAGCTTGGTAAAAATCCCATCTATTTAGTTAGGGACTGGCCTGATTGATAGCGAAGGACTGATAGGAGTTAAAGATAAACTACTACAGCTAGGAATACATTATTTAAGTGTCCTTAGTCCTG
This sequence comes from Cricetomys ansorgei, assembly GCA_026225945.1. Classification (NCBI taxonomy): domain Eukaryota; kingdom Metazoa; phylum Chordata; class Mammalia; order Rodentia; family Nesomyidae; genus Cricetomys; species Cricetomys ansorgei. The sequence goes on from JAMJFZ010001562.1 coordinate 5,190,403, forward strand.
GGTAGGAATTAAGCATCTGTCTCAACATGCTATATAGAGTAGGAAGTGAAAGTTCTAACCTGAATATGGTTAAATAATGAAAGCTCTCATGTACTTAACATACAAGAGGATACTCAATGAACTTTGTTAATTTTGTGTTTCTTAAATTATCCAGATTATTCTTATTTACTAGACACAGGTCCAGGATACATTAAGCGTTAAAACTTAATTCTGTTACCCTGTGTCTTACTATTCTAGACCCTATTCTATATTCTAAACAAAGGATTTCTATCATCCAAGAAGTATTAGTTCAGTCTTGTTTTCTGTAGTTTTTGTTTTCAAAAGACATAAGATGCGTAGCTCAAACTTACTTTTTCAAACTATTTGAATGCTACTTCATAAGATCCTTAACACATCGCCAGAGTGTGTCTAAGTTTATCAACATCCATATTTGAATGCACATCTTATCTCACATTGCCAATGTGCTCAACAAGTCTTATAGTGATTTCAGGATGAAGTCTCAGTACTTTAGAGCAAATCCCAGTCTATACTTCCAAGGAAACTGAATTCAACTAAAATCTGGCATGAAAGGAAGCCATATTTTAAGTTATAAGCATTCAAAGATATATATCAAATAGCAAAACTCATTTTTAAAATGTATTAAAAACTACTTGACTTTAAGAAGAATCCTTAGTAAATTAGCCTGACAGGTGGTGGTTCATTTCTGACCAAGCAGAGCAAACTATGATCCACTTGTTCTTTTCAATATGTCCACATCAAGTACCAAACACTAGTTAGTAGGTATGGTAAAACAAATTATTTAACTGACATTTATTAGTCACCTGTCACAAATCTTGCAAAGCACTAAGAAAAAACTAGATGTGAAGATAGTTAAATGTAAATAAAAGTTACCAATTCCATTATACAAATGCAAATGAAGAAGAAGGAAAGGTGGGAGGAGGAAGGTTAAAACACTTGGTGGAGAGGCGGCAATTTGTGCTGGCCTATCAGACCTCAGGCAGCAGAGCAGCAGAGGGTATCAGGTCTCAGGCAGTAGAGCAGGACAGGGTATCAAGCCTCCTTACCCAGAATGCTAGTTAACTTGCTTTTCAGTTAAAACTAGCATTTCTCTTTTCCCTTGAAGTAAATGTCCCTTGTATTTCTCCGTACCTGCCCTGTCTGTCACACCTGTCTGCAACAGATTTCCTTCTTCTTTCCTAGTTTCTCCCTATCACTTCTTCTAAGATGGTCTTCAAGATTGTCTAGGGACTTATTCTACTTCTTCTGTCTCCTGCCTTCCAAAACTGATTACTATTATACTTATAAATTATTTATAAAAGTCCTTTTTAAAATAGCATTACTCTCTTTTGTCATCAATTCATTCAAGGCTGTTTGAAGCTTTAAAAAATGATGTATTTACATTGTTTCTTACTACAATGCTTAGAATTGAGAAAGTAATAGGTGTGATTTGAGTGAATGAAAGAGAGCATGAGTAAGATATGTTATATGTATAATTTCTTTATGGCTTAACATTATGGTAAACAGTTGGATTTTGTTTATGCACATGCGTGTTTGTGTGCGTGTAAGTGCACATGTATATATGGTTGTACATGAATGTGGATGTGGGTGTGAGTGGGTGTTGTTCTTCAGGTGCTGTTCATCCTTGGTATTTTTTCTTTTTTTTTAAGACAACGCCCTCACTGGCCTGGAACTCACCAACTAGGCTAAGATGGATCACCAGTAAGTTCCAATGGTCTACCTGTCTGCACATTCCCAGTGCTGAGATTGTAAGCACATACCATCTAGAGTATCTGGATTTTAAAATATGTGTTCTGGGGATCAAATTCAAGAACTTGTGCTTGTCAGGGAAGTGCTTTACCAAGAGTCATTCCCCCAGCTGAGGGGGGTGTCTCTGCAGGTGTCAGCTAGAGACACTAAATGATGAGAATGGAAACCGATTCACACTGAGTTCGTCAACCTGAGTCAAGACTTCTAAAGAGTCTGATATCAGGCAGCTTATCCCCAGAATATTTAAGCCCGGTATACTTTAGAGAAAAATTTCCTGGTGTAATACAATCCCCCTTCCTATGCATAAGGAAGTATAATTACATAGAAACTTGACTCAGGATGTGTTTCATTTCTTCCAGGGGGATGGGTTTTAGAGATAGGCTACCTGTGCTAGTTTAACGCCTAAGAGTCTGACTTGGTCTCAGTTTATACAAAGAGAGTAGAGGTCATATGGGCTATTATTACCTCTGGTCTTGGTTGTGGGAGCTTAAAATGGCCTGGGCTGTGGGACTGTCATAGAGCTAAGAGTGGGTTGAAGCTGGCTTGGAACCCCGCATCATCCCAGGAGATGAGAATGGCAGGCATTCGGCTGCTCCTCACCTTAGCCCTGGCCAGAACCCAGCTAAATATTAAATATTGCCTGCTTCACAGAAGCAAAGGAATGTGGTTTGGTTGGTGCTTATTTGCCCCGTAGCTGGAAACCTAGGGATGAGTCCATTTACTGATAAGGTGTCTTCCTCTTGTTCCCTGTAAGAGCACACCTTATGCAGAAGGTGCCCTTGCAAGACCTTGATGCTTAGACTTGAGCTCTACATGCAAATAAGGCTATTTCAATATTTTTGTCTTAATCAATGGATCCCAATCCTGGGTACCAAAGACACTCCTCTGCTTGTGGCCCTATATATGTACCCTACACCCCACATTCAAGGGGAGATGCCCCCTGAAGCATGTTCCCAAGTGTCTGTCCACTTGTCGACTCACTGGAGGTCTGCCAAGGACAAGGCAGGATGCTGTAAACCCACGGCCACCCTGCCATGCTGTGTCCTCCCTGCTGTGTCCCTCCACCTGGAGCTGGCCCCGTGGGCAACCACTGACTCCAGGCAGGGTACCTGCAGCTGGGACATACAGGAAGATTCCCACCCCTGGGACTACACTGGGCCAACAGATAACACAGATCACTAGGGTATTAATCACTTCCAACTCTTAGCTTTCCGGATGGAAGAACAGCCTTTTCACCTTTCGCATTTGAAAGAAAATCCTACATGGTTAACATTTCTGGTTTCTCTGGAGCTCTGTAGACACAAAGGTCTTCATAGTGTGCTCCCAACACCCAGTCACTAGTAAATTCTTTTAAAATACATTTTTAGGGGTTGGAGGAGAGATAGTTCAATGGTTAAGACACTTGATACTCTTGCAGAGGACCTGGGTTCAGTTTGTAGCACCCACATTAGGCGACTCATACTGCCTGTAATTCTACAGTTACAGTGTATGCAACTGGGAGATAGTTCTGGGATCCAAAGCCCTCTTTTGCCCTTTGCATACAAATGTTGTTACACATGCAGACAGCAGGCATACACAGTACATATAAATTAAAAGTTAATTTCTTTAAAATATATTCTTATTTTTATTGGCATATAGTAATTGTATATATTTATTGGTAGTGCATGTCTATATACAATGTATAGCAATTAGATCAGGGCACCTGCAATATCTGTCACCTTGGATAGTTATCATTTCTTTGTGTGTATGTGTTTGGAACATTCAAAATTCTATAGGTTATTATAAATTATTCAGTTACTTGACAGCTACAACTAGCCTACAGTGCTCTATGACATTAGAATTTTTCCCCATCCGACTGTACCCAGTACACAAAATTTTAAGTTAAAAATGATAACTATATATTTATGTAGTACAGTGTGATACTTTGACATACATGGCTTTAAGTTGCACTGTCCTGAGACAAATGATATTGGCATCTTTTAAAAATATTTGTTTTTATTTTTTTGTGTGTAAAATATTTTGCCTGTATGTATGTATACCATGTATGTGCCTGCAGAGGTCAGAAGAGTGCATTAGAAACCTGCTCTTTTGCAGGAGCAACAAATGCTCTTTAATACTGAGCTATCTTTCCAGCCCCTTGATTATTATGGAAATTTATTTATGGTTATGTATAAAATATTTGTTTTATGCACTGTTGGGTGAGGGACTGCCTAGGTCTTGGCGTTTTGTATTGTTTGCAGGTGTTGGATTTATGTGGGGGATGTTTGATTGCACATGATCTGCATGTGCTACCAGTAGAATACCTTAGGAGTTCTGAATCAGTAAAAACACCTCAGCTCAGATGCTTGGGGTTCCGCAGTCCAGTATGGCACTGGCCAGGATAGTGGTTCCCTCTGCTGAGGTCTGGAAGGGCTTGCATGCATGAATATGCTTCCATGTCTTCCATGCTGAGTGATACAGTAGCCAATCTACTGTCTACTACACTTGAGTATCTTTTAATGTGGTTATTTATTTACATTTTTGATGAAGGGTCTTAAAAATTTGCCCACGTAAAGATTTTTTTTTTGTTTAAGTCAGTTGTGGTAGCACCTGCCTATACTCTCAGCACTCAGAAAGCTGAAGCAGGAAGCCAGCACAGGCAATACAGTGAAACCTTACTAAAAGAGAAAAAAAGGAAAAAGAAAAAAGAAAGGAAGGAAGGAACAAAAAGGAGAAAAGACAGACAGAAAGAAAGACAATCCTCCCGAAATTGTTTAACCAGTTTGCATGGATGCTTTATATTTTCCAGTTTCTTGAGACTCCAGTTTAATTCTGTTTAGTTTTTTTACTTCCAGGAAGTGCTAGACAACCAAATATGGCCAACCGTTCCTCCCAACCTAGGTAGTAGCAGTAGCACTGTCAATCACCCAGCGATAGAGGTTGTCTGTTCTCTCTGTTTGAGCTGGCTGTGAGTTGTCCCTCTCTCCAAAATACACACACACACATGGAGAGAGAGAAAGAGAGGGAATGAGAAAGAGAGAGACAGACAGAGAGAGGTTGAGAGGTTTTATCTTGACAATCCAGCTGCCCAGTGTATAAGGAATATAAGGAATTCTGAGAAGGTGGGGGAACAGGAATCCATCCAATTTGAGACAACTAGGAGGCCTTTCCAGTCAATGCTTGGCTGTTGTTTCAAGCTGCCAAGTGTGTAGAGACTCCTCAAAAAGCAACAGGTAACTTACAGAGGAGGAATCAAGGTTTCTTAAGAGTGTGTACACACTGGATTCTGGTCAGGCAGTCAGTGCTTTTAAGAAACAGATTGAACTTGGTGTGGTAGCACATGCCTGTAACCTCAGCAATTCAGGAAGCAAAGGTGGAAGATTTTGAGTTTGAGGCTAGCCTAATGTCTATAGCAAGACCCTGTCTCAAATATCCAACTAACCTAGAAAAAACCTAGAAAAGATCATATTGAGTGAGGAAACCCAGGCCCAGAAAGGCAAACATTGTATGGTTTCCTTAATCTTAGGCTCCTGGCTCCAAATCTTTAGATGTGGGTATATAACCATGATTAACTGCAGAAACTGTTAACTGAAAAGAAAAAAAGGTACCATTTCTCTGTGTATGTGGTGGTGGTGGATGGAGAGCAATAGAGATCGAAATAGCAGAGTGCTAATGATCCGATCAGGGAAATGGAAAATGGGGCTCTAAAGGGAAGGGGGAAGCAGGTAAATATAGAAGGAGGGATGACGGTAAAATAACAGTAAAGGTGTCTAGAAAAGTCATAAGGAATTATATTATTAACTATCTTAAAAAATCTATAATACATAAGTCTGTGTATAAATGCACATATATAATTTTAATATTTCTGCCAAGAGCTAGAGAATACCTAGCTAAAAACCCAACACTAGGCATGAGAAGCTCTCCTTTGAGTTGTTGGTCAGGGCTGTTCAAGAGACTCCCAAAACATTCAGTCTATTGATATTGCCCTTGCGTTGTCCCCTCGAAGTGGAAGGTAAATCTCTGTTGCTAAGGACACCATGTACTTCAGATACAGGGCACAGAGGCCCCTAAGCTGGTACTGATATGAATACCCCCACCCTGAGGACTAGATTTCACAATAACAGAAGGCACCATGCAGGCTTCCAAGGGAAAGAAGCAACCAGCAGTCCTTCAAATAATCAGCATGGCATGATAACCCTAAGGTACAGTAGTAGCACACATTCCTTGGTGGTAACCAACAGTTCTCTAATTGGACTTAAGACCCACTAAACAAGAGGGAAATCACGCCTGGTTCTGGAAACCTTGCCAACTACACAGAGATAGTAAACTTACAGATTTTGGGGGAGAATCTACAACTACTACTTTACTAAACCAGCATACTCTCTAACTACACTAAGCATTTGTCCTTATACTCCCAGGTAAGTGTAGTCCTTACTCCTCATCAAGGAAACTTCTCTTGGCAACAGACAGATCCATTGCAGAAAACCATAACCAATCAAAATGCAGAGTTGTAGAGCCCAGTTTCAGTAGATGCATCCACAAAACAACTCCAGCAACTATGGCTCAGGGAACAGTGCAGACGCGGGCATGGAACATTGTAAGATGCAGAGGACCAGGGAGTTTGTTGTAAGACTGTGTCTCCTAGTAATGTCAGAAGCTACACCTGTGAAGACTCATCAACATGACTGCCTAAACATGAGCTGAACAAGGAAAACAACAGACATGCTAAAGTGGAGGAGGGAAAGCCCTTAAGTCCTCAACTCTACTCAAAGAACTACAGGCAACTAAGGAAAGCTGAAAGTGTGAGAGAGAGAGTCTTGCCCAGGGAATAACACACCAACTAATTATCCAATATCAAGTGTTCAACCCTGAAAACATACATACATATATGGACAGAGCAGATTACATTTAGGGATATATATATGTTTACACATACATACACATATACACACGACTGCATATAATAACAATTAATTGTTATTTAGGGATCATCATGAATTTGAAAGAACAAGGAGGGTATAGGAGAAGGTTTGGAGGGAGGCAAGAGGATGGAAAAATGATGTCATTATATTATAATCTGAAAAATAAGAGAAAAATATGGAAACAAACCCATAAACAAACACAAAAACAAAAATCCAACATTAAGCTTGAGAAGTTCTAAAGAAGTTGAAGCTTGGCACCATGGAGAGAGCCCAGGAGAGGCTATTGGTGAAAGTGCAGTCCAGTTGCAGCAAGGGACCTCAGTAGTTTTTGAGATGCCAGTACCATGGAACGACCACCAGGAACAGCAGCAGCAGTGCAGGGGAGCCAGTTGGATGCTGGAGGACAAGCTGTGTGTGCTGCAGAGGGCAGAGACAGATCTAAGCTCTTTGGAGGAGCCCAGAAGATCATGAGTGAATTCCAGATAATTGGGAATTGATAATATTTTTCTGTCGTCCAAAAGATATTATGAAAAACTTGATAGATGTTTGGTTTGATTTGGTCCTGTGCATTAGTAACCTCTGTGATTGTTACTTTTATAAATAGTTTTGCTGGTGTATGTTAAATTGTGTTGTAAAGGTAAAGCATTTTTTTTATATATAGAAAAAAGGAAATGTTGTGAAAGTTTATTTTTAGTTGTGTTTAAAATAATTGTTTCTGTGCACTGTTGGAAAAAGGGATGCATAGGCCTTGGCATTTTGGATTGTCTGCAGGTGTTGGATTTCTGTAGGGGATGTTTGATTGCTTATGATCTGCACTTAGGAGTTCTGAATCAATAAAAACACCTGAGCTCAGATGCTAGGGGTTTCACTGTCCAGTCTGGCTTTGGCTATGATGGTGGATCCCTCTGCTGATCCACCTATGAAAATGTCTCCTTATCTTCTTGGCTGAACCACCACAGCAGCCAACTACTACAAAGCTCTTTTTGAGTTGTTTGTCAGGATAGTCCACGAGATCCCCCAAACATACAGCCTATTGCTATGCCCTTGGTTATCCCTCAGAGGTAGAAGCTTTCTCCCTCCCCTGACTGACCTACAAGGACCTTCCAAAAGTAGAGGCTGAATAGAAACATCAGTATCTTATGACTAATATTTCTTATATACAACATGAATACACCTGAGCAGAAAAAGATGTAAGCTTTATTATTTTAAGCAATATAGTGATAATTCTCAGGATCGTATTCTAACTGCAGAAGAAAGAGACATTTAGAAAGTCCTATGACACACTGCAAAAAAGACTAGAAATCTTATGTTGCATCAAATATACAATATAAAGAACACACTTTTTATAATGTGTTTTTATTTTATGTAATGAATTTTTATCCAAAATACAATTTAATATATGTAAGTATTTAAATACTGGAAGTTCTGAGAAACATGAGCCCATTGTGTAGTATAGAAAATTATTAAATATATTTCACCCAATAGAAATGAGCATGCTGGTTCTTTGGGTGGGGGTTGCAAGTGCTAGATCAGAGTCGATTCATCAACACTTGCTAATTGGATAAACTTTGTCTCCTGTCCTCTTTTATTTGCTAAGTTCTCCAACATATTTCAGTCTATACATTAAATATAGATAGATGTCACTAGTGATATTTTTGAAGCAAATACTACGAACTCTATAGTCACCATATATTTAAAATCTTTATTCAGGCCCATTGTGAATTAGTGACTAAGTTTTATAGGTGATGCAAATAGCATCTGCAGAAAGTCATTTAGCATAAAATTATATTTTCCACCCACTAGATAATTAGAGCATGGTGCATTCAGGGAGGAGAGGGAGAGAAAATTATCTGTCAAGAATATCTCTAGGCATTTGGTAAAGGTCCAGGTTTGGGATGAACCTAGGTAGCATCTTGTTATAAGCATTGAAAAAGTAATTTTCTTTCTGAAATTGAAAATTAATGTAATGTTCCTGAAGGGAAACATTTAGTAATAATCAAGTCAAAGCACAAGAAGCTCGATTCTTTTCTGTGACCTTTGTTGTAATGTATTAGTAGCACTGCATCTCCACTCTTAGCTAGAGCTTGACTCAGAGCCTAGATCGCTGGAGCCTGTAGTTCTCAAGCGCTCCAGCTCCACTTCATGGTAGTCAGGGTTGAGCTGATGGACATGGGTAAAAACCTGTTTCAGAAATGTGCAGCCGATGCTTTGGTCTGACAAAGCCCTCTATAGTAAAAGAAAAAAAAAGTCACGCTAGTGTCAGGCTACCACACTTGTAATTCTAGCACTTAGGAGGCAGGGGCAGGAAAATTGGGATTTCAAAATCAGCTTGGCCTATGGTGAGTCCTTGTATGAAAACAAAAAAGGTAAAATAAACAAATGAAACCTCAAACAACAAAAGAAAATATTTTAATGGGTTAATGCCAAATCCTGTTCAATATACTTTTATTTTCTTAATTTATTGTGGTTATTCAGATATTTGAACTGAAAAGGAAAATATATGCATTAACATTTGATACACCGCTCTTTGCAAAAGTATACTATGCTAATAGTAAATGATTATAATTTTAAAATGAGTATGTTAGATATCCAGAAAATTCAGCCCCATTATTATAAGGCCATTAAATAAACGTAGTACTTGGCAATTTTATTACAATCCTCATAGTTTCCTGCTGATAAAACCTCTACAACATCCCGAATCACCATCCAGAGTCTTGCATAATTTTTAATGAGAAAGCGGTGTGTTGAAAGAGGAGCCCTTGCTTTTCTCCCTTGGTTACATTTGAAAACCCCCTCTGTTCCGTGGAGCCCCACATTGCAGAACATTTTTTCCTTCTTTCTCTCTCTGAAAGGATCTCTCCCACAGCCTTCCTGACAAGGAGTCTTTCAGCTGAAATTATTTTCATAGACAGAGAAGCAAAAGAAGGAATTAATTCCTCACAGGACGAGACATGTCAGTGTTTGACAATTTTAATTTGCACTGAGTTTTCTCAGCGGGAGTCCTGGTTCTGCCTGACAGGGCAGGCTCTTCTCCAACACAGCTCTTCAAACATGTCAGTCTACGGCTTGAGAAGCTTCTGCTCTCAGAGAGATCACTGGCTTTAGTGTGCAACTGGAAGAGGGAACTGGGAAGGGAACCAGACTGATACCTCAGAAAGAAAACAAGCAACAGCTTTTGGCATCCTGTTCTCAGGGTGACAAGGTTACTCTCTTCGTGAGTTGTATCTGTGGTAAAGATGATGATTAAGCTGGTTAATCATTTGGGAAATAATTTCTAAATTGCATTCCTACCACACACACTACCCAAATTTGCTAGAGGTGAATGAAAATTTAAGAAGAAGAATGAGACTGTTAAAGTAGTAGACAATGTATGGTGTACACACACATATACACACAGTATACATAAATGCAACATATACATGATACAGTATATGTATGTAGCACAAATGTACTAATATATATATATATATACAAACACACACACATGCACACATTCTATTTTTAAGATGGCAAAGCCAATTTTAATATTATATCAAAGAAAAATGTAAGAAAAATCATTAAACCCAATCATTTAAAAAATTGGAGTCTCTCTCTAAACTTGAGAAGATCAAGACTTTATTTCTGTTAAATTAGTCTAATTCCAGGCTTGTAAATACTCTCTTCTCCTTCCTTCATTGAAACTAGAGTGCTTAATGACAGAACCAGATGGGCTTGTGGTGGAGTAGGAGAGATAATGGGATGCAAATGTCCTGTCTTTTATTTCCAGGGACTTTCTCATGTGGTCATTTCTGATGTCGAGAGCTCTCTCTATGAGAGTCACAAGAAGATGTACGGAACCAGTCTCCATTACCTGGACATACAGTGTAACCCATCCCATCTGGAATCCCTGCCACAGGCAGCTCTAAAATTGCCTCTTCTGAAAAGCCCTTGCTTACTGAAGCAGGGACAACTCAGACTTCTACCACTTTCCCCACTGTCTTTTCTCCCCTCTTCTATTCTCTACTGCTTCCTGTTTTAGTGTATACAAGATGGAGAGCGATGAGCAAGGTTCTCTACATCAACTCTGAGAGCCTCCAAATGCATGTGTACACATGTCCACACATACGTGCACATGTACACATGCAAACACACACACACACACACACACACACACACACACACACACACACACACACACACTGTTGTGGATGTGCTCTGCTTGAAGACAGAAACCAGAACCATGTTAAGTTTCCAAAAACAAAAAACAAACAAAAACCCACTGTTCATTCACTGTATGAAAATAGTAGCAAGACTTTGTATCTACCTTCAATTGATATCTTTCCAAATGAATATATAGAAAGGGGAACCTCAAAGTATTCACTGTGGCTGTATTTGAGAGGAGAGAATTCTGGGTCATCTTTTCTCTTTAGCTTTGTATACTGCTGGCAGTTTTTCTACATTCCAAAGTTATTTCCACCAACTTGGTGGGAAATGGAAAACTCAGAAAAGAGATATCCTATCAAAGGAATCGTCACAACAACAAAATTCCTGATCACAATGAAACAATTTAAAATCCGTTTGCTTACCTGTTTCTACCTCCTTCTCCAACCTGTACACACTTAATGTAGGGTGAAGAGTCCAAGCTCACTGAAAAGTTTCAGTTCACTTCCAGGTTTTGAAAAAGCTACCAATTACTGAGAGGTCACGGGACTAGAAACTGACCAATTCCTGAGCTCAAAATCCCACCAGTCTCTGAATTTGTCCAAGCTCAGGGCTTGAAGTCCCCCCAATCGCCAACCTGGAAAATTTCACCCCGGAAACTGCCTCCTCAGAGAGCCCTATATAAGTCCAATCTCCTGACCAGTTTGCTGCTGCTTCTCACCTGAGAAGAGGTAGCCACCCTCCTGTGCCTTGCCCTGATATATCTCTAGCGTGAGATTTGTTGTAGGTGTGATTGTGGCATTCCTTGGCCCCTAGCTGCCAGGATACCCGTCCTCCTAGAGCTGTAACTCTTCTACCAGGGAAACTTTTCCCCCCAGAGCCTTAACACTTCCACTGGAGACATCTTCCCCACTTTGGAGCTGAAACTCTTACCCTTAGAAGATAGAAACTTAATAGGGGCCTGTTCAGTTCCCAGGACATTTCCTTAAGTTCCCTTCTCTCATATATAGATGAACTCTGGTTTTCATTTTAATTTACCCTTGAATGCTGCAATTATGCCTAAAGGAATCTCTTCTGATTAAAGAATCTTATGCTTATAGTTAAGTCTCCAACTACTCTGAGCCTTTCAACTATAATGGAGAACAGGAAAGATGTCAACACCATGTACTGGGACCTTGAGCCAACATTCATGTCATGAAATCAGACAAGAGAACACTGACAGGACTACTAAGGTGGATGTAACCGAACTGGGGGGTGGAGATCAGTGATCACTGTCAACTGTGAAAGTGGAAGCAAAATCACTGAAAGTCACTGTGACAGGAAACAGAAAAGCAAGACATGTGTGTGTGTGCGCGTGCACATATGTGTGTGTGTGTGTGTGTGTAAACTCACTATGGGAACTTTCTGAAAGCAGAGCCTGGGACTGAGCAGCCATTTTGACTTTCTAACCTTAGGATCTTTCAAACCTGGTTTTTGATAGGCAGGTGAGAATGGGCCCTGAACTTCTGCATTTGGAGCAAGCTCTGCTTGTGAGCTTTCTGATCTTCAGTCTGAGAAGCAAGGGACGAGGTGATAGGTGAGCCTTGGGAGCAAAGACAAGACCGCCTGAAGAGGATAATTTGGGCTAAGGACGAGCAGGTGTGGAAGCCAAAACAGGAGAGCTGTGCTAACCAGCTTTCAGCTCCTGCACTAAGCAGGAGTGAGCTCATCTGTTGAGAATGAATGTGGAGGACTCTGGGCATGAAAGCAGCAGGGAAGTCTTGGATAACTGTTGTGAGACGCTTATTAGGAGATCAAGAAGAGATGAACTGCTTTTTCGGTGAGGTGCATTAATAACGTAATTAAACCATGGGATGAAGTGTGGGCTTTAGGAAAAGGAAGTAAAGATGATTTTCCCCAATTAAAATTAATGAGATAAATTTTACCTACAGTAGCCACAATGAGTTTGGTAATGACTGCCTTAGAAGGCCCAGGAATGCAATTCACCCTGTCACCTACATATTTCAAGCAGCCTATTTCGGATTTAATTCAGTTTTCTAAACCTTTTCTACTTGCCCAATATTCTGAAAGTGAATAACAAAAAATATATATATACACAACCACTAGCTGTAATGAGGGTGCCCAGAAACAAAAACCATGTAGAAAAGCAAGAGTTTTTGGATTGTTTAATATACGGGCGGTTTTCAGCTTACCCAAGTTAATATTTCCACAAGCAATTATCTTACTTGGCGTCCACCCAGGACTCTGGGCAAGACATTAATCCTTTGGCAGCAAATGTCGTGGGAATCCCTAAAGTCCTTCTGAAGGTGGCATGGGTTTGTATCCCTAAAAAACTGCCTCTCCTCTGGTTCTCCAATACTGTGTGTGATTCAGGATCCACTGGTGGCTGGTAACTTGGAGACTGGTTTTAAGTGCAAAATGACTATGTTTTAAAAGCAAACCTCTTGTATTGTTGGTGTGTACATTTGAAGCAGAATAGAAAAAGGAGAAAAGAAATCGCAGAGATTCATATAAGCGGGAGTCGCTCAGTGAGTGGCTTGCGGTAGTCAGAGTGTACCGCAGTAGAACAGGCAGATGGACCGGCTGAGTATGGGCAGGCCTGAGACATGCCTCCAATCTGCCGGGCTCTGTTCCAGCGGTGACTGGAGCTGCCCAAGGCTGATACACACATTGGCGTTGCCATCCCTCCCACTGGTAGTAATGTTAAGGACTCTGAACTTCCCTGTCTTCTGAGTGTTTCTCCTGGGCTAACTTCTAAAACTGCACAGTCTTCTCCAGACTTCTCCAAAGGCATTTTTCTTCTTCACTAAATGACCTCAGCCTTTCCCCTCTCCCTTTCATGCTTATTTACATCCTGTATTAAATATCAGTTTCTTAAAGACAAAATTCATAGCTTACTTTTTTTATACCCTCTATAGCATCTAATTTTATTTTAAGGAGTTATCAGCATGACTGTTGTTTTTAAAAACCAAAACACAAATCCAATTAGATATTTACAGAGAGCTAAAAGCAATGGCGATCATCATGTCCCTCCTCCAGTTCTGGAGCTCAGCAAGCACAATCAAGGGTACCACTTTTGTTTCCTCCATATCTGTCATGTCTTTGCTTCTAATTGCATGTGGGCATGTGATAAAAACTGAAAAGGATCTTTGCAAGAAGACCAATCAGGACTTTATAATGCATGCTTGATGAGTTAGACCTTATGCTCACAAGCTGGAATGAAATGCATTAAACTTTATAGAGATAGTTCTCACACTCTCAAATTACAGAGACTAGAGAAAAAGGTAAGAGTTATAAATTTAAAGTAACAATATACAGAAAAAGAATTCAGGGTTTTAAAGTCCTGTCTCTTGTCAGCTAAAACAGTCAATGCATTTTAACGGATGAGATGAATTTTGCGTCTAGCTTATGGGAAGGGTACTTTTTAAATGTGGAATTGACAGCATAGCTTGGGGTTGTTAGATGATACCAGTCTCATTGGCTCAGAAGTTTTAGAACAATTCATAGAACTTATTTCCAGAAGTTTTCTCCTCTAAGAGATTCAATAAAAATTTCCAGCTGATTCCAGGCTATTATGTACCATGTTACTGAGCCTCTCTGACCTACCACGGGGCTGTGTCACTCTGCAGCACAGTGCTTAAGATGCTGATGTCAAATACAAAAAAAAAAATCTTTATCTGCCTTACTTTCTTTTGAAGACACGAGTTCTGTGTGTATCTCTGGCTGGACTTGAACTCACTATGTAGTCCATGCTGGCCTTGAAAACACAGTCTTCCCAGTTTAGTTACCTCCATGCTGAGATTATGGGTCTTTGAAACCATGCCCGACTCTCTGCCTTCCTCTTTATCATGTCGGTTCTAGCTTCTCATCCACAGCAATATCTCATGATATTAAGATGAAACTGTTTATATAATAGGTAGCATTTAAATTAAACGGAAATGCCGAAATATAATTTGCAAGCATATTTCAAATATAACTTAGTAATTAAGGTTCACAGCACGCACTTTTAAGCGCATATGGCATACGTTCCCCCTATTGTTAAAATAACTTATTTGACAGAAATAAAAGAAATATCTAATAATTATCTGCCAAATACCAAAAATTACAATGTTTACCTTATATGCTGTGGCGAAGAGAACCTGTCTAGGTTTATTCATGTGGAAACTGAAGTTTGTAATCATGGAGAATTTAAAAATCAGTTTTCAAGCAGAAAACACTAAAGAACATTTGCTTGTTCCGCTTCTTCTGTGAAATGTATTTATTTTCTGTGCTAATGAGGTTCCTGCCTCTGCCCTGAGCAAAAGGGGGTACTTATGTATACATTTTCTAATCTCAAGAAAATTGTGATGGGATCTTTGGTTAACAGGGAAAAAAAAGAGTGAAAAGAAAGACCAAGTTATTCTCAATGCTATCATAGCTACTTTTCTCTGTTGTTGTTGTTTTACCAACTTAGTTTAAATTAACTTGGCATGACTAGGGAAGTTAAAGAGTATGATATCAAAAAAATTGCCAAGACCCAAATCTAACAGAAATATTTTAATTATCTGAATAGAGTCAGCATGTAGATATTTATTTATTTATTTAAATAATCTGCAATGTCAATCTCAGCTACTTAGGAGAAAACATTCAGGGACTGAATTTGTCCCTTTCAAATTACTTTCTGACCTATGAGTATCGGTGTCTTGAACCAAGTAGAGAGTGATGTAATCTCTGCCTTGGTGAAAGCATGACTTCAACGTGTCTCAAGTCACACGCACAAATGTTGTCCTTTGCACCTTGAAATGGTGGGAGACAGTTTTTCTCTGCAGCAACTATAAATACCAAGTTAAGAAGCCACATATATCTGGTCCATTTTGCCCCTTTTCCTTTTCTTTGGTTCTCCCCAAACATATCTGGGAAGGAAATTTCAAAGTGGAAATCCTATTTTTGCTTGCTTGTCTAGCCCACACTGGCATTTGTTCCTGCAGACGCCTACATTCACACACAGTGAAGGAAATGCCTGAAACCCATCCACACTGATGATCACAATGTAAAGAACTTGCTCTTCACTCCCCGTAAGACTTTATTAGATGCGTCCCAATAAGCATCCCATGGCTACTGGGAGCACATGGCCTGCCGTTGGCTTTTAATGAGCCTTTCCACAGGTTTCTTTACTCTCTCTGCTCCTCTAGGACAAAGATGGTGAGTGTCAGGGAAATGCTAATTATATGAAGATATTTTTCTGGCTAATCATTAAAGGAGTCTCCTTAATGATGGCCTCAAAGAGCTATAAGCATCAATTAAAAAGCAAATGCAATTTTCTACTGACAACTTAGGTATCCAAAAATGGTGCCCTTTGTGAAGCTGTAATGTTTAGGCATGAATAAAGCATTTTAGACTGCGCAATCATTTTCATCCTTTAGTACTAACCGGAGGATGAAAGTTAATGGAAATATGAAAAACGAGTAAAGAATTACAGTAATTTACCAAGCAGTGTTAACTTCAGTCAGTTTTACAACTAGAATTTGCTGAAACACCTAGTAGTTATTTATACATCGCAAAAACTTGTTGGGTTGGCTAATCAATAAAACATTACCTCTTCTGGAAGCATTTTAAACATACCAAGCAAAAATTAAAAGGCGATGAACACAACTGTGCTGAATTTTATTTCTACTGAATGTATAAATTCCTTCAAACAGTCAACTTTAAACATTTATTCACTGTAATATTGTCATCAAAATCAATCAAAATCAGTGTTTTCCTCCATATGTGACCGGGTACAGGGGGAGGACCTGCTCGCTTGTCTTAAAGTGGCGGTTTAAGTGTTACAGAGTTAATTAACATGCTACCAATTGAGCTGTAACTAAGTGAGCAATGAATGGAAACCATACTTTATAACAGCAGTGTCGGAGAACAGCTAAAGACTTCTGTAGGTATCGCAACTAGGATAATTATGTTTTACCAGAATGATTTTTATGTACATTAAAGAAAAATTGTAGAAATTTTGAAAAAATAGAAAAGAAACTATTGAGGAAAATTTAAGGATCTCTGTATTTGGCACTTTTCAATGATTTCCCTCATTAATTTAGTTAATATATCTCTACCTGAGAAATTTTAAAACCTAATTAACCAATTACTTATTTTTTTGGTTAACAATAGAGTTTAATTAGGATTGCTTGATGGACACTGGTCAGTTCTTTAGTGAAACATGGGCTACTTTGTAGCAGGACTCTTTGAAGAAATTTTTTTGTCCCGTTCAGGCTTCCTTATGATTGGATGCTGCTTGGACTTCTGGGAACTTTGCTTAGAATGTAAAGGAGAGTGGGGACAGTTGGTAGTTGACAGTCATTGGGTTGTTTTGTGTGATACTAGTTCAGTGCTCTCAGATAGAAGCTAGCTCTCTCTGTAGCTCCTGTTATACAAGCTAAGGACAGCTAAAAAGTGCAGTGAACATTTCTTTTTCTTTCTCTTTCAAAGTCATGCGCAAGAGTGGTGAAGATTCCTTTCTATCTTTTCTGAGCTAGTGGGTAAAAGGGATTGTGGGAATCTGCCACATGTTAGGAATCAGTTACAAGTTAGGAATCTGTTACAGTAGTGATTTACAACACTACTTACTGGTGGCAATACCATGAAAGAAAACGACTCTCCCTTTACCTTTGTGATTCTGTATTTGTATGTGTGTGAAGACAAGTGTGTAGGGTAGAGGTTGGTTCCAGGTGTCAGTCTCAATTGTTTCTCCACCATATTTTCTGACACAGAGTCTGTCACTGACTTTGGAGCTCAGTGGTTTGCTTAGACTGCTTGGCCAGCAAACCCCAGGTATCCCCAGTTCTGGGATTATAGATATGTACCAGCAACAACCAGCTTTTACATGAGTTCTGGGGCTTGAACTTAAGTCCTTATGTCTGCATGGCAATCACTCTTCTCATTGAACTACTTCCCAAGAGCCTTCAATAGTTATTTTTTTACACTCCCTTTGGCAAGCACAACTTGCCACATACCAAGGAATGAAGGCTGTGAATATTCATATTCATATTCATATTATTATTATTTTGTTTTTGTTTTTTGAGACAGGGTTTCTCTGTTGTAACTCTGGCTGTCCTAGAACTCACTCTGTAGACCAGGCTGGCCTTGAACTCACAGAGATCCAACTGCTTCTGCCTCCCAAGTGCTGAGATTAAAAGTGTACACCACCACCACCACCACCAGGCTCATATATTTTTATCAAGAATGAGCTGGTGACCAATAACTTCAACAAATAATCATAGTTTATTCTCATTAAAATGTTTTCTACTGTTGTTCTTCCTCTTAACTGCCCAATTCCTTGTCTATGGTTGTAACTTAGATGACATTCAGATTCCTTGTTTTGCTATTGCTTTCCTCTACTTCCCTCTAATGAACACGCTCATTAGCACATCCTGAATGTTCTGAAACATACCTGGAAAATTTCTGATTTATCTCTCTTTCTTTAAATGCCACATGAACTTTTGCAAGTCTTCCTTTATCATATAGTTTCCATGTCCTTTTCCAACTGTATGGCTTCAAGTTTAGAAAATCTGCACCTCCCTCCAACAAGAGTTAAACATAGTCCCTATATCAGAAAATTTCAGCAACTTTATGAGAAAAACAGTTTTGATTTATAACTGTTTTTAGAAACATTTTGTCACGGGAGGAAAGAATTTAAGCGTGGTTTTGAAGAAACAAGTTGAGAGTAATTTTGAGAACACAAATGATAAAGAAAATATGAGACCTACTCTATATCAAATTACTGAAGTCTGTCACCTGTATGCAAATTAAGGTGGTATGTAGGGGATGTGTGGGAAGACAGGGGACAGAGAAAGCGGTAAGTGTGAGAAAGCAGTAGTGATAAAAGAGTAGTCAGTGTCTCTTTCTCGACAAGGCTACTCCTAAAAGGGACACAGAGGTGAGCAGGACAGCCTTGGAGACACAGACCTCTGTCAGATTCCAGCAGGCCCACACTGGTGAAGGAACTTGAAGGAGTCATGAATTCTCTGTGTGTTTCATGTCTGTTACCCGTTTTCTCATTTTGTAGAAACCTATTTTAGGATCTGAGTTTTTCAAGGACAAGAAACACATCTGTTATGCTTTCTTGGCGTGAAACCTAATACAGTAAATGAGGGTGTTAAGTAAATATTACCAGAGCAGAATAAAATGGAAGATGAACTGCAAAGATTAATCTCACCTTTGACTTATGTCTTACCCGGCTAAGTTATTTATTTATTTTTTATGATACTAGGTAGGAAACACTAGTTTATCTTATATAAATCCCTGAAACCTGATTCAATATTAATAGAAATATTTTGTTTTCCTCACCTGCATCCCAGCATAGCTGGTGAATGTTGAATTTGAAGGGCAGATATCTTAAGTGAATTCTCAACATCGTAGGAAGATTTCTGATGGACTTTGACAAGCTGAAACAAATAAATATCCTGAAAATCCCTGGGGATAAAGAAAGGATTTTTTTTTTGTAAAGGGAAAATATTCAAAGGATAATGCAAAAAAATAGTTAGCTGTACACAGATATCCACTAAAATATATTGCTTTGACAGAGGCAGTCATAAAACCATGGCATGTGGAAAGACAAACATTGTCTAGTGCAGTTTCTGGTATCCCCATATAAACAAACTAAGACAAAGAGAAGTGAGCAGAGGTGTCCAACACGAACAGGTAATAAGTCAGGCAAAGAGGAGCTCATTCTGAGTCTTTCGCCTCCAAATCCAATACTCACAAAACGGAGTGATGTAAAGAGAATGATAATTTAATGGAAAATCATATAAAATGCCCTACTTTGATCTCAGTGATTATAAGAGACATGAAAAACAAATGAAGAGAACTTGACCAAGGTCTATTAAAAACCCAGCAGAGTAAAAGTTTGAGCAACAGAATTTAATGGAGGAGTTTCAAGGATTATAATTATTAAGCTTTCAGGAAAAACACAACTATGTAACTACTTGGCTTCAGGCAAAAAGTGATTTTTATGATGCAGTGGTAACCAGATATATTATCTCCAGAGTCAGAGTAGAGATCATAACAGTTATGACACCTACTAGTTTTGAAGAGTTCTCCTGTCTAGACAGGTAAGAACTGATTGGGGACATAAAATTCTGTGACTAATATTGAACAGAAAAATATCTAAATATTTAGATCACGGACCACATCAAAGCTTTTTGTTTGCCTAATCTTTGATGGATAAGTCTGAGATACAACATGAAGTTTGTTATGTGTTTAGTCCTTGTTCCTGCTTTCTGTCACAAAAATCCTAGATACCTTATAATTTTCCATGTAAGAGAGTTATAGGAATCTCTCCTGTATTTGATTTTGTACAAAGTTTGTGAAGACCTTTGAATTTCTTGAGTGATAGGCGTATCACTACCTGATACTCAGTACCTGAGCTCTTTGGCCACACTTGAGTTTATGCTAATGGGACGAATAGGGGTAAAGGCTGAAGATGGCTCCAGGCTGGGACCAGTCACTACAAAGACAAGATGATAGAAGACTGGGGAGTCAGAACTGTCAGCTTCTCCCAGCAGTCTCCAGAAAAGGGGTGATAGGATGAAAAAAACCAAGATTTACAAAACTTCTGGGACAAGAAAAGTAAATCCTGGTTTTGAGGTGTTTCTCTATAGAAACTAAAGGTTGGTATACTCTGAGAAGGCATGGAAACTCCAGGCCCTTCCCACAGGTCCTTTCTAAAAGGTCTTACCCTTATATATGCATCTCTTCCATCTCTCTGTTCATCTGTATCCTTTGAAATATCTAGGAAATGTAAGTAATGTGTTTCCTTGTGAGTCATTCTAGCAGGCTAATCAAACCCAGAGAGAAGGTAATAGGAACTTGAATTATAAGCAGTCAATGGGAGTCTGGGGCATACAATTGGCATGTGCATTGGAGAACAGTATGATGGGACTGCTCCCTCAACCTGTGGAATCTGATGCTATTTCCAGGTAGAAAAATCAGAACTGAATTGAATTATAGCACATCTAGCTTGTGTCCATCAGAGAATCGGATACAAAATTGCTTAGTTAGTGGATGGAAGTGCACCCCCTCCATCTTGAGTCAGATGGACTTACTGAATTGAATATGTTACTAGTGTTTTTTTCTGTCTATACAATTTTTTTAAAGTTGTAATATCTAAATGGAAGTATATCTATTTTGCCTTGAGAAAACAAAGTTTCCTGTAATGATATAAGAACCACGTGAATGCCTTAACATAAAAGTCCTTCCCAAGCCCACTGTTTAACTAACTGGGTGCATTGTCTTGTATCAGCTCATTAGAAGTTGAGAAATTAAACCACTGCAAGAAGAAACAAGGGACTGACCAATGAGGAAGTGCCATACCACAATGGCTGCTCTAGGACTGTGGAGATAATTCAATAAATCTGTTTTTTTGTTGTCGTTGTTTTTTTTGTTTTTGTTTTTGTCTTTTTTGTCCTTTTTAGTTCTTTTTTTTAGCTTTTTCACTTACTAGCTGCAGAATTGTGAAAGAGGAAAAGTGTGATTAGAATATATTGTATGAATTTTTTTCAATTAAAAACGGCCAATAACAATCAATTACCAAACAACAAGAAAAAAAAAAAAAACTTTGTAGAAGTTAGACATCTTCCTCTGTGCCATAGTCAAATGCAAAATAGGGGCAAATTTGGCACGAATCTGTGGTTATGATGATTAAATAATTAAGTGAGTTGAGAACAATCAAGCACTGTAAACAGCTCTTGACTCATCAGTGCCCATTTATGGCAGAATCCTAGTACGTGGAAAACCCCATTTGTAAAATTAAAATTTTATATTTATAATCCCAAATACTTAGAAGAATGAAGCTCGTTTGAAACACTTTAATAAATGCTCCTGAAAGCTGAAAAACTTTTCTACTGTGAAAAATGTCCTGGCACATGCATGAAACTTGCAAATTTTCATTAATGCCAAAGCCATAAAATGTTCAGATTGGGAAACTGGTCACTGAACCCATGTCCGGATAAAGGCCAATGCAACCCCAGACCAGGAAGCCAGAGTGAAAGAAATGCTACCTATTTTCTTGATAACAAGACAGTCCCCCTGTCTCTTTCCACTCTCACCTAGAAGGAAGATACCTAAAGGTTTCAGCCAAACAGGAAAATGTAAAATTGCCAGACTTGTAATACATCCTTGGCAAACAGCCTTTCATATGACCTTACTTGCACAGGAAGCCAGACCCGTTTTAAGGAGATGTTCATGGCCCATTGTCAATTCTCTAACACTTGGAGTTATCCCTCCAAAAGCCTGCAGTCAGGATCCCACTCGCCTTATGTGTAAACAGTAGGGGATGGTGAAGATGGTTGGGAGTGGAGTAGAGGATGGGAAACTTCTATACTCCAGTCCAGTGAAGTAGATTTAAGTAGACTGGCAGTAAGTTTTCAGTAAGATTTTCCCAAACAACTCTCACTTTCCCACAGCAGAGCTTATTACCCAAAGGCACTTTGGAATGGAGAGAGTGTGAGCATTGGGCACAACTCTGAAGCAGGCAGATTGTTTAATGTTTCTCATTGAACCAGCACTTAGAATTCTAAGCTCTTTCAGGTCTCCAGCTTTCCATTTGCTGTTTTGAAGAAAGATTTGTTTTAATTTGTGCTTGTGTGTGTGTGAGGCAGCTAACATTGGTTGTCAACTTGACCATATCTGGAATCAACTATAACCTCATCTGCTGGGCACTCCTGTGAGGGATTTTCTTTTCATATATATAATGTATGTTATAATATATATTATCATTCTCTCATACAATGAACCTGATCACAGCCCCTTCCCCACTCTTCTCGGTCTTTCCAACTTCCCCTTTCCTGTAGATCCTCTGCATATACATGATGTTTGTTAGCTTGATGCTTTTGTAGGACTTCTAGCAGGAGGAGTGGGGGTGTCGCTGACTCTTTTGCCTATTCTTGGGACTCTTTTACTCCTACTGGGTTGCCTTGTTCAGCCTTGATATTAGGGTGTGTGCCTAGTCTTATTTTGTCTTGTTATGCCGTGTTCAATTGATATTCCTAGAAAGCTGCTATTTTCTGAAAGGAAAGGAAGAAAGAGTAGATCTGGGGGAGAGGGATTTTCTTAATCAGATTATTTGAAGCCAGGCAGGAAGACCCACCTAAATCTAGTCTGCACCTTCTGGTGACATCCCACATGAAAGGACATGGAAGAAGGAAACTGCTTTTTGCCTGTCTGCCCTTGCTCTCACCAGTGACTTCATT
The DNA here is from genome assembly GCA_026225945.1 of Cricetomys ansorgei. Classification (NCBI taxonomy): domain Eukaryota; kingdom Metazoa; phylum Chordata; class Mammalia; order Rodentia; family Nesomyidae; genus Cricetomys; species Cricetomys ansorgei. Next base: position 5,213,426 of record JAMJFZ010001562.1, read on the forward strand.
TCATCTGCTGCTGCCAGTATTGAATCCAGCTTCATCTGGGTTCCAATGCAGACAAAAGACGAGCAGCTCTGCAGGAATCCTCCAAGACTCCAGGGTCAGGTTGGGACTACAGGACATCTAGCCTTTTTGACAGAACAACTACAGGATTCTCACAAGCTAGTCTAAAAGCACACACACACACACACACACACACACACAGTTCTCTGAAGTAATAGAATTGATAGAATGAGTGTATATGCCTGCCTGTGTGTGCAAGTATGTGGTTATATATGTGCATAAAAATTCAGGTGGCCACAAAGGCCAGAAGAGGGTGTTGGATGCCATAGAAATGGAGTCATGTGCTGTTGTGAGCCTCCTGATATATGTACTGAGAACTGAACAGAGGTCTTCTGAAAGAGCAGCAGACACTCTTAATCAATGAGCCATTTTCCTAGTCTCTTTACCTGCAGATTTAAGAGTTCTTAGAGTCCATAGTTGTGTGCATCCATTTCCACATATATATATGTTATTATATGTATATGTATATATATGTTAATATATATGATATTATAATGATATGTAAGTATGTAAGTTAATGATGGGCATACATAATAATTGTCAAACAGCATAAATTTTTTTCTCATGGCCAAAAGGAACTCTATTGTGAATATATACCATCTTTAAAATACTCCATTCTTCAGTTGAGAATCCTACACTGACTCTATAAGGCAGTACTTGTGAATGACCCTGCAATAACATCAGGGTCCAACTATCTTGGTGCTGTGTAGCCTAGGAGGCCAGGAGTGGTATGGCTGCATGGTAGTAGGACTTTGCCAAGGAGTTCTTTTGTACTGTGTAGCCTTCCTTATGGTTATATATATATATATATATTATATTCTGGGAACAGCTTAGGAGCCCTATTTAAGAGAGTGTTGTCAGTTGGAATTAGCAGTTAGTGGCAGAGGATGTTGATGGGAAGGCAGTCAGGTCTAGGCTCAGATAAAGAAGAGTTGCTGGGAAGACTTGGACAGAGGAGAGTTACTGAGAGAGTGGATAGTTGTTGGGAAGAAAGGCAGCCAGCAGGCTGAGGCAAGGGACAGATAATGATAAAACTGTTAGATGTTAGTCTAGTCCTCCAGGCTTCAAACCAATAAAGGGCTGTGAAGAAATTTCCCTTTCTCTCCTTTCCTTCTTAACCCTTTAGAGGTAGGGAGACCACAAGCTCCAAGAATCTGTCTCAGTAACAGCCGGGCAGAAGATCCAGGAGGCAGAGTTCAGATACGAGTGAAAAGCTAACAGTTACAAATGGCCCCCAACAAATGCAGCTTCAGAGCTCAGGTAGAGTGTCAGAAATCAGTTGCACTGCTGATTTCTAGGCCTTTGATGACCCTCCATACTAACTTCCACAGTGACTGGAGTGATTTCATTCTTACCAGCGGTGTCTAAGGATTCCCTTTTCTGTGCAGTGTTGCCAGCATTTATTGTTACTGGTTTATTTAATGACTCCCGTTCTGATAAGGGTGAGATGGAATCTCAATGTAGTTTTAATTTGCATTTCTCTGATGGCTAAGGATGTTAAACAGTGTTTAATATGTTATTGGCCTTTTGTATAAGGATTGGTCATTTCATTCACTGGTCATTCGTTGATGGTTGTTTAATCTCTTGTTACTCAGGTTTTAGTTCCTTATATATTTTACATATCGACCTTTGTCAGGTGCGTAATTAGCAAAGATTGTCTATCTTCCCAGAGGCTGTCTCTTTACTCAACCACTTCCTTCACAGTGCAGAAGCTTTTTGATTTCACAAAAGTCCATTTGCCAGTTGATGGCTTCATTTCCCAAGCACCCACAGTACTATGAGAAGTCACTGACTGTGCCCATATCCTGAGTGTTTCTTTTATTTTTTCGACTAGCAGTTCCAGGGGTTGAGGACTTACACTTAGGACACTGGTCCATTTGGAGTTGGGTTCTAACTAGAGTAGAAGATGGAGATATAGCTTTATTCTTCCTTATGTGAATATCCAGCTTTTCCAGCATTATCTATGGAAGAGACTGTCTTTTCTCCAATGTATACTTTTGGTATCTTTGTAAAAATTAGTCAGGTGGCTGTTGTGTGGGTTTGTATGTAGCTTCTCTGGTCTATGCCATTGAGCTATTGGTCTGTTTTTGGTCAGTATGTGCTGTTTTACCACGTTGTTCTAAGTACAGCTTGAAATTTGGCATGGTGATGCTTCCAACATCATCATATTTACTTACGACCGCTTTGTCTACCCAAGGCCCTTTGAGATTTCATTTGAATCTTTAGATTGTTTTTCTACTTCTGTGGAGAGCAACAATGGAATCGTGGGGATTACATTGATTCTGGAGACTGCCAGATTGTTTTTGATTGTATAGCCATTTTCACAATGTTAATTGTGCTGACTGAAGAACATGGGAGGTCTTGCCATTTTCTTCTGTCTTCTCAATTGCTTTGAAAAATTTGAAAAGTGTTTGAAAAATTTCATAGTAGGGATAATTCACTTCATTGATTAAATTTATTTTGATTATTTTTTAAAATTATTTTTATTATTTTTTGCAAGCAGAAGTTTGTCACTGTTTATTTATTTATTTATTTATTTACTTACTTATTTTGGGCAACTGTGTATAAGGTTATCTCCATGATTTCTCCCTCAGCACTTCTATTATTGGTAATGGAAGAGATACTGCTTTGGAAGTTTTCAGGCTGCCATTTTGATGAAAGTGCTCATCAGTTCGGAGAGTTTCTGATGTATGGAATCACTTACTGTTGAGTAAGTCATTTTCATATGGTGGTTTTTTTTTTTAGTTCATTATATATTTTTCTAATATATAGTTGGCAAATTGGCAAATTCTCATTCTGTGGACTATTTCTACATTTGGATGAAGGTCTTCCTTGCTATGTAAAAACTTTTATTTATTTATTTATTTATTTATTTATTTATTTATTTATTTATTTGCTGTGATTGCTGCTTTACTTTTTAAGTTTATTTTTATTTATGCATATATGTCAGTCTTTGTGAGTATATGACATGTTTGTGAATGCCACAGAAGAGGGCAGCAGATCCCCTGGAGCTCACAGGCAGCTGTGAGCTACCCAGTGTGTATGTTGGGAACTGAACTTGGGCTCTCTGGAAGAGCGGTATGAGCTCTTAATTGCTGGCTCATCTCTCTAGCACCCATTTCTCTCACTTTATGTGATCCCATTTGACAATTTTTTGGGAATTTTCGTATGCTGTTGGAGTTCTTCTCAGAAATACTTTGCATATGTCTGTATTTTGAAGTGTTTGACTTATGTTTTAACAGTTTCAAAGATTCAGTTCTTACAAGAAAATATTTTTACTCCATCCCTTTCCATTTGTTTAGTTTTTATTTATCCTACAATGAAGTAGGAATGATTCATATTTTTTAGATTTGTTATTATTTTTAAAAATTATTTTTGACAAAATAAATATAATAAGATAAAACAAAAATTCTAACAAGGCTGGATCAGGTAACCCAAATAGGAGCAAAAGAACCCTAAGAGTAGACACATGAATCAGAGGCCAACTCATTCACACACTGAGGACTGGGAGGAGATGGGGACACAATTTTTTATGGAGGAAAGTAGGGCAATGCACATGAGAGAGGTCCAAGAGAATTGGTCTATGCTTACTAGACACTTTAACCAGCCTACTTAAAGCTTGTTAATTGGAGAGGGAGGGTTAAGGTTATTGAAGGCCCAGTCATCTAATAGCTTGTATATAAAGGCTTTCAGCCTAATTGTATTGCAGATGTTGGCAGAACAAGGTTTCTGCAAAGACAGAGGAAATGGGAACTGCTCTGGGGGGGGGGGGGCTTTTCAACTGGTGTGCCAGGATCTGCCATTTAAAGGGCCAGGCATGCATGTGCCATAGGCCGAGGTACTAGCATAGTGCAGGTGCTGATGCCCATCTCTAGTGCTATTGGAATCCAATTGTCACCAACATGTACTGTGTTTTCAATATGCTGACAATGAGCCACCTGACATTAGACTCCCCATGTCTGATCCAGGTTTATGAAGTTAATCTAAATGGAGTTTTTATTCTCAACTCTTTGTGGGTTTGTTTTCCTGCTTGGACAAAAGCAGGGTTCCCTTCATCTCTCTCTCTCCCTCTCTCTCTCTCTCTCTTACCCTCTGTCTCTTTCTCTCTCTGACCCCCCCCTCTCTCTGACCCTCTCTCTCTCTTTCCGTATAATGTCTGGTTGTGGGTCTCTGCATCTGCTCCTGCCTGCTGCAAGATGATGATAATCAAATAAGGCACTAATCTAAGAGTAAGGCAGAATATCATTAGGAGTCATTTTATCGATACTTTATTTTAAAACTGTAAGTGTCTGGGCTACCTAGTCTTTTGTTCTTAGTCACCCAAACATGGTCAAGGATGGGTTCCATTTTGTAGAGTGGGCCTTAACCAGATTAGATATTGGTTGGCTACTCCCACAAGTTCTGTCTCACCATTGCCCAAGCATATCTTGCAGCCAGGACAAATTGTAAGTCAAAGGTTTTATGGCCAATTTGGTGTTGACGTTTCTCTTTTGGTATCTTGTAGAGTCCCTTGCCTTACCAAGGATGCTAGAACACAGGGGCGAAGTCAGCATGTAGGCACCAGCTCAACTTCTCCATGTTCAATGAATTGTGTGAGTGTTGTTTCAGCAATGGGGCTCTACTGTCAGTTTGCAGAGAGGAACCTACTGTATTGACAATAATGTGAGTTGTTTGGAGATTTCCACGGGACCCCGCCTTGGCCAACAACTCAGTTGGATGAAACATACTCCCAATACTGGAAGCCTTGTTTGGTGACAAGAGCTGGCCAGTACTTGGTCTCCCCCAGTATTAGGAAACATCATTAGGATCACCTTCATATATTTTATAAAATTTCCACTGTTCTAGGTTTCCACATCATCCCTCAAATGCCCTCAATTCCAGCTGTCTCTCCCTGAATTTTCTCCTCCAACTGTATCTGTATTCTTACTCTGCACTTGATCTGCCCTTTCTCTTCTACTTCCCACCCCCAGTCAACCCTTAAAATCTATTTCTATTTCCCCTTCCCATGAAGATCCATGTGTCCCCCATCATCCTTTCCTCTCTACCTAACCCCCCCTGAGTCTATGAACTGTAGCTTGGCTAACATTTATTTAATAGCTAATATCAACATATTAAATAAATATTAAGTAAATAAGTACCGTATTTATCTTCCTGAGTCTGCATTACCTCACTCAGGATGATTATTTTTTTACAAGTTCCATCCATTTGTCAGCAAATTTCATGATGTCATTTTTTTTTTAACAGCTTACTAATTCTCCAGTGTGTAAATGTACTACATTTTCTTTATCCATTCTTCTATTAAGGGACATCTGGATTGTTACCAATTTCTGGCTATTATAAAGAGCAGCAGTGAAAATGGTTAAGCAAGTGTTCTTATATAAGGATGAAATGTCCTTTGGGAATATGCCCAAGAGTGGTATAGCTGGATATTGAGGTAGGTTGATTCCCATCTTTCTGAGAAGCCACCATTCTGGTTTTCATGGTGGTTGTACAAGTTTCCATTCCCATTAACACTGAAGGAATGTTCTCCTTATTCCTCATCCTGTCAGCATGAGGTGTCATTTGCATTGTTGATCTTAGCTATTCTGAGAGGTATAAGATGCAGTACAGAAGCTTTTCAGTGTCATGAAGTCCCATTTATTAATTATTGATCTTAGTGCCTGTCTATTCAGAGGTTTTGTCCTGTGCCCATGAGTTCAAGGTTATCTCCCACTTTCTCTTCTATCAGGTCCAGTGTATCTAGTTTTATGTGGAGTTTTGTGCACGGTTATAAGTATGGATCTATTTGTAGTTTTCTACATGCAGTCATCCAGTTTGACCATAACAATTTGTTGAAAATGTGATCTTTTTGGAAAAAAGTGTGTATTTCTGGATTCTTTATCAAAAATGTTATCCCATAGGTGTGTAGACTTATGTCTTGTTCTTCAATTTTATTCCACTGATCAATGTGTCTGCATTTTTGCCAATAGCATGCTGTTTTCATTGCTATTGGCCATGAAATATTGGCAACTCTAAAGTAAAACTTGAAACTGGGATTGGTGTGACCTCCAATAGTTATTTTATCATTGAGGACTTTTCTTTAGCTATTCTGGGTTTTTTTTGATTTTCCATATGAAGGTGAGAATTTTTCTTTCAAGAACTGTGAAGGATTGTTTTGGAATTTGATGGAGATTGTATTGAACCTGTGGATTGTTTTGGTAGGATGTCCATTTTTACTGTGTTAATCTTATTGATCCATGAGCATGGGAGATTTGTCCATCTTCTGATATATTTTTTAATATCTTTCTTCTAAGACTTAAAGATTTTATCATACCAGTGTTTCACTTGCTTGGTTAGAGTTATCCCAGGATATTTTATAACAACATTTGAGGCTATTGTGAAAGGTGTTGTTTCCCTCATTCTTTTGCAGTCTGTTTTCCATTTGTATATAGGAGGGCTACTGATTTTTGGAGTTAATTTTATATCCAGCTTCATTGCTGAAAGTGTTTATCAATTGTAGGAGTTCCCCAGTGGAATTTTTGGTGTCACTTATGTGTACTGTCATATATCTGCAAATAAAGATAATTTGACTTCTTCCTTTTCAATTTATATCTCCTGTTGTCTTATTGCTCTAGCAGACACTTCAAGTAGACAACCTTATCTTGTTCCTGATTTTAGCAGAATTGTTTTGAGTTTCTCTCCATTTAAGTTTATGTTGGTGATGGGTTTTTCTTTAAATGGCCTTTATTATGTTGAGGTATGTCCCTTGTAATCCTAATGTCTCCAGGACTTTTAATACGAAGGACTGTTAGATTTTTGTTAAAGGCCCTTTCTGTATCTAATGAGATCATGTGGTTATTTTTCTTTCAGGATATTCAAATGACAGATTATATTTATTGATATCCATGTACTGAACCATTTCTGCGTCTCTGGGATGAAGCTTACCTAATTGATTAAGGTTGATGATCTTTTTGATGTGTTGCTGGATTTGGTTTGCAAGTATTTTTTTTGATCATTTTTTCATATATTTTCATTAGGGAAAGTGGTCTGTAATTCTCTTTCTTTGTCAGGGCTTATTGTGGTTTGGGTATCAGATTGACTATGGCCTCATAAAACAAGTTGGACAATGAACCTTCTGTTACTATTTTGTGGAATAATTTGAGTAGTATTATTGTTTACTGTTCTTTGAAAATCTGGTAGAATTTTGCATTAAAACCATCTGGCCCTGGGCTTTTTTTCTTTTTTTGGGGGGGAGGGGAGACTTTGACCTCTTATATTTTACTATATTAGTCTATTTCAATAGACTTGCTTGTCTGATATTGACTTAACTTTGGTAAGTGGTATCTATTATTACTGCTTACCATTATCCATTTTGTTTAGATTTTCCAATTTTATGGAGTACTTGTTTTTAAAGCATGTCCTTATGATTCTCTGGATTTCCTTCATGTCTGTTGATATGCCCTCCTTTTCTGATTTTGTTAATTTGAATATTCTTTCTCTCATACTTTTAGTTTGGATAAGAGGTTTTCGATCTTATTTATTTTCTCAAAGAGTGAACTCCTTGTTTCATTGATTCTCTGTATTGTTCTCATTTCTGTTTTATTGATTTCAGCCCACAGTTTGTTTATTTTTTGTCAATTACTCCTCTTGAGAGCACTTATTTCTTTTTGTTCTAGAGCTTACAGGTGTACTGTTAAATTGCTAGTATTAGACCTCTCCAGGTTTTTTTTGTAGGCACTTAGTACTATGAACTTACCTCTAAGAACTACTTTCATGTGTCTCATAAATTTGGCTATGATGTATATTTGTTTTCATTGAATTTCATTGAAATCATTAATTTCTTTCTTTATTACTGTCTTAACCCATTTTTCATTCAGTAGAGACTTGTTCAGTCTTCATGAGTTTGTAAGCTTTCTGTTGCTGCTATCTAGCTTTAATTTATGGTAATCTGATAGAATGCAGGGGGTTATTTTAATTTTCCTATATCTATTGAGACTGACTTTGTATTTGAGTATGTGGTTGATTTTGGAGAAAGTTCCAAGAGGTTCATAGAAGAAAGTATATTCTTTTGTGTTTGGGTGAAATGTTCTATAAATATCTATTAGGTCCCTTTGAACCAAACTTCTGTTAGGTCCAGCATTTCTGCATTTAGTTTTTTGTCTGGATGACCTGTCCATTGGTGATAGTGTTGTATTTACGTCTCCTATTATCAGTACATAAGGGTCAATATGTGACTTAAGCTGTAGTAGTGATTCTTTTACAAACTTGGGTGCCTTGTATTTGGGCAACTGATGCTAAGAACTGAAATGTCCTCTTGGTGAATTTTTCTTTGATGAAGATGTAGTGTCCTTCCTGATCTCCTTTGATTAATTTTGGTCTTATGCCTAATTTTTTAGATATTAAAAATCTTTCACCAGCTTGCCTTTTAGATTTATTTGTTTGGAATATTTTTTTCCAAATGTTTTACCCTGAGGTAAAGTTGATGTTGAGCATCAGCAACTTGATGTTGAGCAACTTGGACACAGCAGAAGGATGGATACTGTTTTTGCTCTCATTCTATTAGTCTGTGTCTTTTTATTGGGGAATTGAGACCATTGATAATGAGAGATATCAATGACCAATAGTTGTTGATTTCTGTTATTTTATTGTTGTTGTTGGTGGTGTGTGAATGTGTATGTGAGTATGTTGTGTGTGTGTATGCCTTCCCTCTTTTGATTTTGCTAGTGTGAGATTACCTGTTCTCTCTGTTATCATGGGTATAGTTAACCTCCTTAGGTTGGAGTTTTCCTTCTAGGACTGTCTTTAGGGCTGGATTTGGAGATAAATATTATTTAAATTTGGCTTTATCATGGAATATTTTGTTTTCTCCATCTATGGTAATTGAAAGTTTTGCTGGATACAGTAGTCTGGGCTGGAATCTGTAGTCTCTTAGAATCTGCAGGCCTGTCCAGGTCCTTCTGGGTTTAGAGGCTCCATTGAGAAGTCAGGTGTAATTTTAATAGGTCTGCCTATATATGTTACTTTGTCTTTTTCCCTTGCAGCTTTTGGTATTCTTTCTTTGTTCTGTATGTTTAGTGTTCTGATTGTTATGTGCTGAGAGGACTTTCTTTTCTTGACCCATCGATTTGCTGTTTTGTATGCTTCTTATACCTTATAGGTATCTCCTTTTTTTAGGCTAGGAAAATTTTCTTCTATCATTTGTTTGAAAATATTTTCTAAGTTTTGAGATGGGATTCTTCTCTCTCTATTCCTATTATCCTTAGGTTTGTTCTTTTCATAGTGTCCCAGATTTCCTTGATATTCTGTTTAGGAGACTTTTAGATTTAACATTTTCTTTGACTGACGTATCCATCTCTTCTGTAGTGTTTTTGACACCGTGATTTTCTCTTCCATTGCTTGTATTCTGTTGGTAAAGGCTGCTTAAGTACCTGTTCAAATTCTTAACATTTTCATCTTTAGAATTCTTCAGTGTGTATTTTCTTCATTGATTCTATTTTTATTTTTAGGTCTTGAACAGTCTTATTCATTTCCTTCTACTGTGTTTGTATTTTCCTGGATTTCTTTAAGGGATTTATTAACTATTTATGGACCTCCGTCATACTGATTTCTGGATTTGGTTTTATTGGGTAGATATTTTGTTACTTGGTTTCTCTTTCCTTTCTGGATTTTCAGAGTGTGTGTTGCCTGGCAGGAAATTTTCTTTGAACATGATAGTTGTGGCCACTGAAGGTTCCAGGTAAAATATGTTTCTTTTTACTGAGAGGTGACATTTAGGAATGAGATAGGCTAGGAGAGGGGTAAGGGGGGTGGTGTTCACAGGAGGAAGGAGCAGCAGAGTGTCCAACCAGCATCTGCTTATTTCAACTCTTTGAAATGGGGGGAGACAGTAAAGAAAGGTCATCCCAGAGGGTCTTCTATAGTGCTGGGATGAGACTTGGGGGTTGGATCTATAGGAACAAAGGGAGAGAGGACGCTCTATATAGATAGCCTCCCTCCTTTCCTGGCAGGAATGGTCTGTGGATTATCAAGGGGTGCCTGTTGGAGTTGGGGCTGGGATAAAGCAATGAGTAGGGAGAGGGAGATTAGGAGGGGAAGATCTGTGAGGTCCACAGGAGATGTGGGCAGAGAGGGAAGGAAGGTTGCAACAGGTGTTCTGATGCAGAGAAAGGGATGAGACTGTGTGTGGGGGGGTTGGGTTTGGAGGAGAGGAGGGAACTGTGAAGGTCTTCAGTTAGCTTACCCTTCTCCCTGGCTTGTTTAGCTGGTGTGTTCACAGGGAATGCCTGCTGGTGTTGGCGGCTGGGATACGTGGATGACTTAGGGGAAAGAAGGTTGGAGGACAAGATTTTTGCCATCCATTGGGGATGACATCAGAGAAGAAAGGGAGACTTCAGCAGGTGTTCTGCTACAGAGGATGAGACTAGGGGGATTGGAGCTGGAGAAGCAGAAGAGGTGAAGATTGCTATTTTTATTATTTTTAATTGTATGTCTGTGTGTGAGTGTGTGCAGATGAGTGTGGATACTGGGAGAAGGCCAGAGCTGTCAGACCCCTGAGAGATGAAGTTATAGACAATTGCATGCTACCCGTGTAAGTTCTGGGAGCTGAACTTGGGTTCTTGTGAGAACAGAGAACAATCTTAACTGCTGAGCTATCTCTCAAGCTCCACAATTCATATTAATGTTGAAATTTAGCCACAAGTTTTGTTATTTCTGTTTCTAGAATTGAGAAATCGTGTAAAATTAGTGTAGAAAAAGCCTTTTTAATTTTTTTTTAGTTACCTATCAGAGCCAAGAGATTGTTCCACAACTTAGACTTCAATCATACTATCAATAAAATGAAAACAAATGAAAAACTCTTCTTAGTTTCCTACCAACTTAATATTTGGGAGCTGGAGAGAGACTCAGCAGCTAACCTTATTGCTATGCAATCATGAGTACCAGGGTTTGGATCCCAGCACCCACCACAAGCTAGGCACCCTATAAATGTCTGAGACGGTAGCTCTGTGGGGCCTAACACCCTCTTCTGGTCTCTGTGCACAGGTGCACATAATCGTACACAATGAGCCTGCTGATACATAGAGACACGATGAGTCAGTCTCATTACTTAAAGCTAAAAAGCACTCAGATCACAATTTCACATGTCAAAGGCTTTAAATTAGTCTCATTTATCAAGACTCATGATCATACATATTTAAGTAAAAAATCCCTAAGAAAATATTTACTGAATTATCTCAAAGCAAAATTGGAAATCAACAAGCTTCATAGTTGTGTGAACAACAATTTTGAGAATCTCAAAAGAGGGGAAATATGTAGTTAGGAAATATTTTTCAAATGTAGATGTTGTAAACAGTGAGCAAAGACTTGCCTTCAGCTTCCTATCTATGTTTTATAAAGACTTTTAAAACACTGTCGTCAGCAAAAATGTACTTAGTCCTGACTGTATATAAATGGATAGCTAGGTTATATGTTTGTGCTTTGTTAGGCAGTGTTCCATTATTGTACGAAATATCCAGAAAAAAATCAGCTTACACAGAGAAAAGGGCTATTTGGACTCATGGTGACAAGGTTGCTGTACATAGGTAGTTGTCTCTGTTGGGTCTCAGTCTGTGGGAAGGCAGCATCTGTGGCAGAGAGAATATAATAAGTCAGCTTGTTACCCATATGGTGACTAGGAAGCAAAGGGAGAGATACTGAGACAAGGTCCCATGATCTCTGTTGGGGTTATGTTACTCAGGGCCCAAGACTGCCTAGTTTGGCACTGTTTCCTATAGGTTTTATTTCCCTGCAGTGCCCCAGGCTGGGGACCTATATGTGGGCCTCTGCATAGTCTTTTTTCTGAAGCACAGGACGTGTTTATGAATACCTGAGGTTAACTTCATGAGTCAACCTATTGTCTTTATTTGCTGCTCTTTGATATTTTCTGTCTCATTAAAGTGAAAGTGCTCCTGGTCTCCTTTAATAAACACTGCTCCAATTCATGAAAATTTGCTTGGAATTTCTTCAGAATGCGACCAGAGGCAGTAGCAGCAGGAGGGAATTCTCTCAAGATAAAGAGCATTTCAGAAGATAATCAATAAATTCTAGGCTCCGAAATTGATGGTCAAAGGATGTCATGGGCATTTTAAGAAAAATAATTAGTAATTATTTATCTAGGATTATGTTTAATTTTCAGCCTATCCAAACTTCGTTGATAGACCTGATGAATTGTTTTGAGTTCAAAACACACTCTGGAACACCCATACATATAGTAATTCAGATAATGAATAAAATAGATAAGTCTGTTTTGTAAATTATTACCTAGTGCTATCATTAGATTTTGTTGTTGTTTTGTTTCAGGATCCTATGTTTGGATGCATTAGTTTTATGTTGATGTGATATAATTTGAAAAAAAAACCCTATTATTATACAAATATTTACTTAAAAATGAAAAACATCATATTCAGAGATCTATCAAGGCATCAAGTACATATATGTTGGTCATTGTTGTTAAATTAAGGTTTTATTCATGTATAACAGTGGTCTCTCTGAATGTTCACCTGCATGTCAGAAGAGGGCATCAGATCCTATTGTATATGGTTGTGAGCCACCATGTGGTGGCTGGGAATTGAACACAGGACCTCTGGAAGAGCAACCAGTGCTCTTAACTGCTGTGCCATCTCTCTAGCTCCCCATTGTTCTTAAATTAAAAAGGTTAAAACAATATGGTGTTTTAATTTATTAATTCATCTAATAACTGGAACTGTTTCAGAAGGAAAAGTTTAAATTATCAATGCTTATGAACATTTTGACACTATCTTACATTTATATCTTTTTTCTTACTCCCTTTACTTTTAGATATTTTAGTAGTCTTACCTTTAAATGTACTTTAAGGTGCCTGGGAACCATGAATAATCAATTTCATATTCTAAACCATATTTGCAGTGAAACATTATTTACTAAAGTCTATATTTTCCCAATAGTAAATTATTACCTTTTGATATACCAATTTTTCAGAAGATAAATATCCCTGACTTGTTCCCTATTTGAACATAAATTGTTATTAGAAAGTAATAGTCTTTTTGGTCCAATGCTAATAGTTATTGATAATAGTTTCATGAATCAAGGCATGTATAGTAAATCTGATGCCTGTTTTATTTGATATAAAATTGGTAAGGATTAACTACAAGGGCATACCCAATAAGAGAGCATGCCTCTCATAACTCAGAGAGTAGCTCTGGCCTTAAATTTCCCAGTCAGAGTAAGATGGAGATAATCGTGGTGTTCTGTGAATGTTTTAAAGGTTACATTGGATTTCTAGACCTTATGGACTATGTGTATTATTATTTTGCTAAGTATTATTGCTTATGAACAGTATTAGCTATAGTTTTTATTCATTTTTGTTTTCTTTTAAGTAAGATCTTTCTAGGTAGCTCAAGCTTGGACTCAAACTCACTCATGAACCTTCTATTTGCCTCTTGAGTGTCAGGATTCCAGGTATATCATATTAGGTACCCTTCTTGCTTAAAGAAAGTATAATGAATGAGTGAATTATTTTAAATTAAATAAATTAAATTAAATTAATTAAATAACCCCAATTCTTAGCCTAACCTCATGATAGAGATAGTTGAATTTCCAATTGCTGTGACAAAACGCCATGACCAAGGCAACTTACAAAGGAACATTTTATTGGGGGGTACAGTTTCAGAGGGTTTGAGTCTCATGAGCATCTTGGTGGAGAGTATGGCAGCCTCGGACAGGCATGGTGCTGGAGCAGTAGGTGAGAACCTACATTTGGTCCACAAGCATGAGGCATGGAAAAAGAGCTAACAGAATGGCATGAGCTTTTGAAACCTCAACCCACCTCACTCTTGCCACACCTCCTCCATTAAGGTCACACTTCCCAATCCTTCCCAAACAATTCCACCAAAGGAGGCCCAAGTTTTCAAATAGATGAGCCTATGGGGGCCATTCTCATTCAAACCATCACATTGGGAAGGAACTTGATTTGAAGAGTATTGTTGAAGCAAGTTTGACCATCTGCATGTTTTTAGAAAATGAGCTCATGCCTTTAACCCCAGCACTTAGGAGGCTGAGAAAGGAGATTGTATGAATTTGAGGGAAAATCCTATTGTCACGAAGAAAGTTTTGAGGATGTTTTAAAGATACAAATACTGACAGATTCCCCTCCAAAGAAGATAAACATGGCAAATACTTGAAAGAGGCTTTACATTAAGAGCTGTGAAGGAATGGTAAGTGAATGAGATTTTTACATGCCTGTTACAGTATCTGAAATCTAGACATTGCTGGCAAGGATGTGAAGCAGAAGGGCCTCTCATTCACTTACCATGAGAATACAAAATGTTGTGGAAATCTGTGAAGATAGTTTGACAGCTTCTTACTAATCTAACATACTCTTGCTGTATAGTACAGAAATTACTCCCTTGATATTTGCCTAAATGAATTGAAATGTAGTCTGCATCAAAGCCTGTACATGGACATCTATAACAGAAGTATTCATAATTGCTAAACCAGGACAACAACTGAGATGTCCCTCAATAAATGAATGCATAAATTGTACTACCCCAGCCACCCAAGACAATGAACTTACTGAGCTAAGAGAAATAAGCTACAAAGTCATGCAAAGATGTTAGAAGAAACTTAAATGCATATTATTAAGTAAACAAGGTTGCTTTGACATGGCTATGTACTGTATGAGTTCAACTACATGAAATTCTGAAAAAAAGCAAAAATAAAAAGATTAGAGGTTACTGGGAACCAGTGAGGAGGGAAAACTTAAAAGGAAGACTATAGAGGATTTTTAGGACACTGAAATTATTCTGAATGATGCCATAATGGTAGATACACAATTATACAACTGTCTAAGTCCAGAGAATGTACAATGTGTGTGAAGAATGACTCTAAACTATAGTCTTAGGGTGATCATGAGTTATGTAAGTTCGGTGATTGTAACCAGAGTTTTACACATGAATGATGTTGGTAGTTGTTGAAGTTGTGTAGATGTTGGGGTAGGAAGAAACTAAGACTATTTTAAAAACAGGTTACAACAGTAATAGCAGCAACAACAATAAGTCTCACAGATGAACCAAGAAACTTGTTTAGTGATTTATCGATCTGAATATTCCAAGCTGAATGTTGGTTGGGCTAGGAAGTCATGAGGTTTGGAACGTTTGTCAATAGCCTTTAACTTTTGTTTGTGGAAGAGATTCTTGGTATATACCAAGAACTAAAGGTGCATATTTTTGGAACTAATAAGAACAAGTTAGTTTTCAAATGTCTTTGGATATTTATTAACTGTCCATGGACAGACTTGTCCCAATTACGTCACAGCTGGAGTGACTTACTCTGCCCCTCTCTTATCCATATGACCTCATTGTCTTGTAATTGCAGAAAGACACGTACACTACAGTTGTACATAGACTACTGACTCTTACTCCTATATTGAGACAACTTGGAACCATCTAATAGACTGTTACCCATCAAAGATTACCCTGCACCTGTTCAGGAACACCCACACTTCACTTACTTAATAAGCATATGCTAAGCTGGTGTCAGACTCTGAAGTGTGAATCAGGAAAACATCTCAGAGAGTTTCTAAGAATCACAGTCCATGTGTAACTAAATTTGTGCCTGGGATGTTTTCCTTTGCTGTCTTGATTGGATTTGGTGGCTTCAACCACTAATAAAGAACCCCCAAAATGGAAGATATATATATGTATAATATGTATATATATGTATAATCTTTCTTCAAATACTTAAAATGAAGAAAACTAGTCAGATAAAGATAAAATACTAATAAACCCACTTAAAGATAGAGTTAATAGATGTTATTTAGCTGATTGCTAGAATAGGAAACTCTTTAGCACACTACTGATGTATAGTCAACAAAATTATCTTGAAATAATTGAGTGACTTGTTTACATGCATAGGTACATATACTGATACTCTATCACAGGGCATAGGATATCTGCTGTGAAAATATGATGCCAATTCTGGTTCAAAATGAGTAAAACATCATTCTATAACCAAGTTTATATAGTAGAATAAATATATGATGTGTGGCAAATAAATTTTTATCTTTATTTTCTATATACCCCAAACTGTGTTATGATGGAGAAAAATCAACAGGGTCTTGTAAAAATAACTGTAAATTCAGATCGAATCTGCTCTACTTGTCTCAGTGTACTTATGCAATAGTCAATACAGATTTTATATTGGAGCTGTTTTTCTACTCCATCCAGGTGCCTCCTCTTATAATGGCTATGCAGTGAGAAATTAATGTACCTAGAAGGCTCGGAAGATAGAATGGCCTAGATGATGTTCTTTTTATCTTTCATTTTTTATGGTACTGCTAGTCAATGTGTGTCCTGGGTGCTGTAAGGTGGTCCTTTTGAATGCCACATGCTCTTTATTGAATCTCCTGTGTAGACCTTACTGAAGCTCATGATTGCTGATATTCAATTTAATTACAAAGTTATGTATTCTGCTAGTCAGCCTCTTCTACCAGTCTCTAGTTTGAGAAAGTCCATTGATTTCTATGTACGTACTCTGAGTTTCCTCTCTGACATGCTCATTCACTGTTGCTCAGGGGACAGTAACTCACATATTTTATGGGGTTTGAAAAATATGAACTCTGAGGGACTGGCAGGCTGGAAACAGAGCTGGAAAGCAGCTGGAAAGTGCTGCTGTTCAAATCCAGGGTCTCAAGATAGCTGGAGATAATCTTCTTCCTCAAGGGACCATGGAATTTCCTGTTAAGGCCTTCTAGTTCATTGGATGAGGCCCACCCAGACTGTTAAGGTAATCTGCTTTACTCAAAGTCCACTAATTTAAATGCTAAGCTTAAAAAAAAAAAAAAAAGAAAAAGAAAATGCCTTCATAGCAACATGTACACTGATGTTTCCTCCTCCCCCCAAACTGGGTGCTGAAACTGAGCCTATTGATACATAGTCTTGCAGTCCTAATTATCACATTTATTTGGAGCAGATACATTCTCACCAGACCTTGTGCCCCACCATTGCTCTGCTGTGCTGGGTACAGAGAATACAGCAGAAGTTTGATCCCATCATGTTCTCTCTGAAACCTACCAGATGATCTTGTATTGCAATGTGTAAATTGTTGTACACTTCTCCCCTCTAGGTCATAGAAATTAAATGTATGGATCCTTCCTCTACAACTTGGATTGAACACCCTGTATCTGGTCATCTCCAAACTCTATTCTTATCATTCCAGAAGGCTTCTTATTTGTTCCTCTCAGCAGACAGTTCCTTTCACTCTGCTTTCTATTAGGTTAACATCATAAATCTCTGACCTGAGTCATCCAGGCTTAGCCTTTCATACACAAGGCGGAACTTTTGGAATGTAGAACATTTTTTTTTTTTTTAATAAAGTTTAGGTAAGAAAGAAGTTGATGTTTTTAGTTTTTTAACTTAAGGAATAAAAAGCAGAAGTTGATTTTATATATAGTCCATTGACCTTTGGACAGAGGAGTAAATGATAGATCATATAGGAAGAAGTTAGCAAAAATGAAACAAAAAATTGTAATAATTGTAACAAAATACATGTCCATTGTACAAACCCAGGAACACTCTAATTTGGTTATTGCATGATATGTACATCTGTTGGTAATCAGTCAATGATCATTTCTTTGTCATACAAGTTAGAGTGTATGTAGGTATTCAATAACTCTTTTCTGGAATACATTATGTAGGAAAAACAAATAATACTATTGTGAGAAAATAATTCTATTTTTTTCTCTAACACTGAACACTCTTAGTATTATTTATCTTGTCCAGATTGATTAGATAGTAAGGGATATAGAGGTGTGTGTGTATGTGTGTGTGTGTGTGTGTGTGTGTAACATGTTTCAGTTCATAGAAATTTGCATGATCTAGCATTTCTAAATATATGCCAAAGTCTCATTTTGTGTTCAAAATAAGAATTTACCATTTCAATAGCAAATTAAGAGAACTGAACATACAGAATTAAAATTTAATGTCACATAGAAGCAAAGAAATAGAAGTTCTGTCATCAAATAATGAAGCTATTCTAACATTAATTTGTTTTTAAGTAGCTTTGGGCCATCAAGATACATATTCAGTAATTCTAAGTAATTAAAGAACCAACCTATTATAGTGATTTCCAACCAGCTAAGATAAACATATCTGAACAGAGGTAGAAAAGATGAATATTTTTATTGACAGTGCTGAGGATGGAAGCTGAATCCTGCACACACCCCTTCCCCTGCTCCAATACTGAAAGATGATCTTTCTAACTCAGTGAACAAGACCTTTTGTCTTTTCTCTAGTTCTGTCTTGTCCAGATAGCTTGCCAGCTTCCCTGGGCGATTTCCTAGCCTGGGATATAAGAGCAGCTCTCCTTCCCAAAGACCCGTGGCTTTCCTTGAACACATCTGTAGCCCCATGAGCCTGCATATTTAACGTCTATCTTCCTACAGGAAACTCACAGCCTGAATGGCAAAGCTGCTGTATTAACAGTCACACTGGCAGAGATTAGTCTCCTTGTTTTATAATGATATTTCAGCCCAAACACTGCTCCGTTCCCTTCATCTCCTCCAAATGTTTTTGCCCCAAAGCCCACCATTCGTTATTCTGCTCTTCCTTTTCCACAATGAATAATCTCATTACTTACTGTTCTCATCAGTGCACTTAGATAAGAATCTTCGGAGAAATTACAAGGAAAGGGAGCAGATGACATTTTTATCTTGGCATAGATTCCTATGGACTTTGGGAATCATGTGGGGAGTGTATATGAGGCCAAACGTTAAAGACCTGCTTAGAATGTAGTTTCTGAAAACAACAACTCTTCTCAATGATTTCCACAAAATCAGAAAATGACATTCTGGGCAAATGCATTCCTATTTGGCTTTTTAAAAATTATTTTATTTATTTATTTATTTTCACATTCTACCATCCCTTTGACTTCCAGGAAATATTCTTTCATGAGAAAGTGGAATAATCAAAGCGTCACTCAGAAAATGAGATTAATGATTTTCCTGCCTCAGCAACTTTCAGATTATTCACTAGGCTGAACTTGTTTTCTCAGCATATCCTACAAGCTTCTTGGCTACTCCTGGCCAATCTATAATCTTAAAATGCTGGAGTCTCTATGCTAGGCCAGTCTTAAGTAGATTTACTTAAGACAATCCTATTTTGCTTTGATCCTTTCCCGAGGTTATCTCCTCATGGTTACACATCCATCAGATTTTTGACTGAGATACTTCCTACAAAATTACAGCCTTCAGCACACAGCTTTAGGTTGGCTGTGATAAGAGCACTGAAGCTGTAAGAAAGAAAACTAAAAAGAAATGCATAGAGTTCACAGTCTTTCTTTCATATAGACATAATAGGATGAAATTCCCTGCAGGGCCATTTTTATCCTATATTCTCCCACTGTGTCAAATTCAGCTATATTGGACACGGAAGGCTAAAGGTATGAAGTGGTGACCATTTTTCTAAAAGCCATTTCTCTGGGTGTCTCAGTGGCAATCTCCAAGGTATATAGCAATCCTTTTCTGTTGAAAGGTCATCTCTCCTCCCCCTTTCATCTAATATCCCAACTGCTCATTCATTTGTTTGACAATTGGAGAGAGTAGGGCTGAAAGGGCCACATGCTGCACCCTAGTATTCCGCATCTCTCTGTGTAGACAAGCAGACATCTAATACGCTTATTAAAAGTTTCAAGATGCCTTTGCTTATCGCCCATCACATAACCATCACAAAATGGAGTTTTTATAGAATTTTCAACTGCTAAAATTGAGACTCAAGAAAAGTGAAGCACATACTTGGAACCGGGGGTTCTGGTCTGTTATTTAGCAAGTTTTTCTCCTAAGTGATAATTATGCAAGTTCCCATGTGATCTTGGATGGGGACTTACGTCATAAATGTGTATATCAAGACTTTATAGAGATATGAGACCAGAGAAGGTGGGCGTTCTGCGGGAGAACAGGGAGCGCAGGGGCTTTGGGTGTGTAGTCTCAGGTGGAATGTCACCTAGAGAAGGTGGGGGTTAGTGGAGATGGCATTAGGCAGGCATGGTAAGAAAGGATGCTGCAGAAGAGATGTCCCAGGAGCGTCAGTGAGAAGACAGTTACCTTTCCTGTCTTTTCCTGAAGAGAGTAATTCTTTGCTGTATGTGCTTACATAGACACAATTTTAATAACTTTTGTCAAAACTAGTATTTATGTCTGCAACTTATAATGCTATATACGTTATATAATTATAATCTAAAAACAAGCAAATGCTTGAATACTATGCTCTGAAATATTGTTATTTTAATTAATACAAATACAAATTTATTTATCAACTAGTCAGCATTGATTTGTAATAAATATTTGATATTTCTATAAAGATAGATTCTAACAAATAAAATGACTTGTTTGTTTGTCCCAACAGATGGCAGACCTCTGTGATTTCAGCAGTATAAAATACTATTGAGAGCATGGACTTTTCTTATGACCTATTCTTCTTGCTCAGGGAACTGACTCAGTTTCTAAATAGATTTTCCAATACTAGTTCTTGTGACTTTGGGTTAAGTTTTGATAGTCACAATCATAGAGACAAATCCAATAATTTCAAATTAGTTTTCAAGGGTTCCTTCTCCTTTTAGTCCAGTGTTTTGGATGGCTCGGCCATGCTGCTGCTCACTCTTGCCTTCTTGTAAATGAGATGTGACCAACAGCTTATGTGAGAAGCTGGTCTGCAGAAAAAGAATGAATTAAAAATGTTCATATTTATGCTCTAAATATTATACTAGAACAATCACTATACTAGAAAAGTAAAAGAACTGCATTCAGTTTAAAAGAAAGTGGAATTGTTTCTTAAACAGGACAGATATCCATGGGAAGGCAGAAACGTTCTCACTATTTTAGAGGTTAAGATGCAGATTGGAAGGCTGACATAGTGTCACTATAATTAGAAGCAGGTGCATATAAATTAGAGAAGAGAGAAGACTAATTGATGCTAATGAACCTTTTAAAGTAAAAACTTAATGAAATGCATAATTAAGCATTAATGGCCAAAAGATGGGCAATCTTTCTCCAGTTCACTTATGTTAGATTTTGGTTTAAGGTGAGCTTATTTTGTTACTAGTGCTAAAAGTGTTACTGCTCCTATATCATTATAAAAACAAGCAATACAACATTTTTTTTTAATACTTAGTTTTATATACATGAAATCAAGGTGGCAATGTTCTGATTTGGTTGTAAGCAAGAGAAGTACTGAAATCACACCCAGGATATAGGGTCAGACCCAAAGTAAGCCAGTATGTCCCTCCATCACTGTAAAGGCCTATCCTGATTAGTTTCAAATCTTTTGGGATAGTCACAGTAGCAGTGGTTATAGTGTGTGTGTGTGTGTGTGTGTGTGTGTGTGTGTTCATGTGTATGAGTACATGTGCAGGTCATGTGGAGATCAGAGTACAACCTCAGCTGTTGGTCTTTCCACCTTGTTTCAAATAGGATCTCTCTCTTGTTGTTCACCTAGAGTGCACCAGGATAGCTGACCTGCTGGTTTTGGTTTTTTTCTTGTCTTTGCCGCCTGTCTCTAGTGACATGGAAAAAATGAGAAGAGACAGTGATGGAGGCTGAAACTGTCAAAATACTTTGTTTTGTGGTTTCACCCTGGAAGCCATATGCATATACTAAGAAATAATTAAAAATAGAAAACATGAAAAAAATTGTAAAATATATAGCAAATATAAACTAATGAACCAAACTGTGAACTAGTGCGAACCATGCAGAGGAAGAATTTCCAGTGATTTTGTAATATAGCAGTTGGACTTAACACCTTGCTTGGTATACTGTAAAGAAGATGTACACAGAGAAATGTTGAGCTGCATTCAGTGGCTGGGGAGCTGGTCATGCTGGCAGTGCATTTAACAACTTCTGGTAGTCATCCAGAACCATATCATCTAACACAGCTTTTGTATATCTCTACGTGTGTGAAAAATTCAGGAAGAAAATATGACACAGCTGTGTGGGATTTAGAATTCTGTTGCAAATTTCTTCCAATGGCAGCTTATTCTTTGTCAGAGCTTGTAAACTGTTTGTTGTGTATGGCCTTAGTTTGAAAGAATATTAGAATTAATATAAAAATCTAAAAAAAATTATTAGTAGAGTCACAGATAAGTATGCTAAGACAGATGAGCATGGACAAGCACATTTTAGGAATCAGAACATTTGTAATAATAGGAAAGAAAAAAACAACATCAAAGAAGTTAAGCAAAAATCTGTTAGTCATTAACTCAAACTAAAGTTGTATGAAATGATCCATGTGAAATACATCTTCAAGCATTGTGAATTTCAGAGCCCCTGAGACAGTGACTGCATGGTCTCTGTTCTAAGTCTCCAGAGCTCAGCTGGAGGTGTCTATGTAACATTTTCTATTCAGGGGAACAAGCATCTTTGAAGACATTGCTGCTTGCAGTTCAGGTCGGAGAGGACTTAAAAAAAACGAGCCTAAGACATCTGGCAGAATGGGTAAAAGAAAGCTCACCTATAGTATTATCTTCACGTTGAAATGATGCAGGAGCTGACTGGAAGGGCTTGTACTGGTCTCTAAAGAAGGGACAATGGAATCATGTCTTCTTTGAATGCAGTGAGATACTCAATGAATGAAACCTAAAACCAAGCAAAGAGGCCTAAAAGCAAAAAATACAGAATGTTATAAGAGCTTTGGAAGTAGCTAGGGTTTTTCTGACCATTGATAAAAGGATTCAAATACTTCTGCTTTCCTATACAGATTGCATTTCAGAATGGCTAACTGGTGATGAGATATTTCTCATTTCTAGGAAGATATTTGCTACTAAATGCAGCGAGAATGCTAAGCTCTGAATGAAGAAAGGGATGGAGACGGTAGTCACAAGGGCGACTGGGATCAGTAAAGGAAGGTGTGATGGAGACCTTGATAATGCATGGATTGGTTGTGTGAAAAGTGGAGCACAGGCTTACCAGAGTAAGGCAAGGTTTGCCTCAACTCATAAAGCATTATTCACAGAGACAAAATTAATTGGTAAAATGAGTATCAATCAATAGAGTTTCTATTTATAATTCCAACTTGGGAAAATACAGATGAAAAGGAACACTAGAAACACCATTTTAAGAATCCAATTAGCTATACGTAGATCGGGGAAAAATTGTACCTACAAATGACCTAGTTTCTTCAACAAAGAGCATGAGGAGCCAAGCATGGGACTTCATGCCTGTAAATGAAGCACATTGGAGCTGAGGCAGGAGGATTGAGTTCAAGATCAGTCTGGACTATACAGTGAGGCTCTGTATCAAAAAAAAAAAAAAGTATGGAAAAAATTAAATAGAACACATCAAAACGAAACAAAACATTAAAACATGAAAGTGGAGAGGGGAAAGAGATGTTATAGATTACAAAATTACTTTGTCAAATAACTGGATTTATCAAACAATTGGACCCAGATTCTTGATTTATTTTTAAAAAATTTAACAACTCAATTTCTAGATAATGTAATACATGCCAGATTTTAGTTAATATGAAGGAGTTATTATAAATCTTGTTGAGTGAAGTAATAATATTTAGGTCATTTTAGAAAGTTCTCCTTTTATAGAGATTTATTTATGCTGAGATATTTATGGTAATTTGACATTTTCTCAAATTTTCTTTAAAATATCTTGAGAAAGAAGGCAAAGGGACAAATAAAATCAGAACAGTGGAATGAAAGCAGCTGCAGGAGATGCCAGGCTGCTGAGCACAGAAGAGCTACTCAGGAGACCCTCTCTGTTTTCACTGTCGCTTCTATATCTGGAGCTGGACAGACAGCTCAGCAAGAAGCAGCATGCTCTGCTTTTACAGGGGACCTGAGTTAGGTCCCAGCACCAAGTCAGGCAGCTCACAGTCACCTAGGACCCTAGATCCTGGAGCTCCAATCCCCTTTTCTGGGTTTAGAGACACACACACACACATACACATAAATAAAATATATCTTAGCATTTTTTATATTAAAAAACTAGAATATATAACATTCAATATAACCAATTTTCATACTATATGCTTAGATTGAAAACATACTTTAGACAAAGAGAAATGAGGAATGGGCATCTTCTGTTGTCTACTTTGACTCCACTGTTAGAGTCAAACCTTTTTCCAATTAAAGCTCTAATATTTTCACTGAGGAATTATTATGTAATTATTGTATTAGTTTAAACTGAGAAGAAAATATTATACTGAACATTTAAAAGTGAATTAAACCACAGAACATCATTTAATGGTGTTGTGTTTAACATACCTGGTGGGCAAACTAGCTATATTGTGGAGTCTGATGCTGAGATTAGCACTATGTTAGAACTTATTATATATATATATAATATATATATATGATATATATAATATGTATTATATATTTGTATATATATATATTTCCCTATTCACATTATTCTTCAAAAGAGAACTATTTCCTATCTTACACTAGTTTTTGGTGCATATGTACGTGTGTATGTGTGTGTATGCATGCACCTGTGTGCACTTGTGTGCACATCTGTGCACGTGTGTGGAGCAGAAAGGACAGTGACAGATTCTTCTTCAGACATTGTTCACCTTGTGTTTTTGTGACATGGTTTCTCACTGGCCTGAGATTTGCTCAGTAGGTTGGCTGGCTCGCCAGGGAGCTCCAGAATCTACTTTTTTTTTCTTTTTTTTTTTTCTGCAATAATACTAGAGTTACAAGCACACCTTGTATCACCATACCAAGCATTTAAAATTCAGATTCTGGTTACCAAATTCAGGCCCTCATGCTTTCAGAGCAAACATTTAGCTAGTATTTTACTGATTGCATCGTCTTTTCAGTCTCACATCTTCTCTTATATTTAAATATGCATTGTTTGGATAAATGGACTAAAACACTTAAATGATGGTCTAAGGTTACCCATTTTCCCACAAACAGTAAAACTTGTTATCTCTCAGTGTGCAGTTTTTTTTGAAAACAAACAAACAAATTTATTTTCAAAGAAAAGAAAAGTCAGAAGCTACAAATTTTGGTATTTTGTCATTTTAATGTCCCCTTTTCCCCAGTTCAGCTGTTGACCAGCACAGAGTTTCACTTGTATGCTGCTTTATGAGATGACCTGAAGATCGTTATGAGATGGCAGCAGTGTCTTCAGAGATGATACCAGTGATCCAGCATCTATAATATGCACTGTTAATAGAGGGCTCCAGAGAATTCTGATGGCCAGAAATGAATAATGTCACCCTGTGCTTGTGGCTCCAAGCACAGTAGTCCATGTGCGGTTAGCTCATTAGCCCCAGTATTTCCATTTCTCCATCTCTCATTCTCAGGGAGGAGAGCTAACATTGGTGGAAAGAGCAACACAGGAATATTAGCAGTGCTCATGTACTGTGAACGTTCTGGGCTGTAATCTTGCAAAACCAACTTCTGATGGTTTTGCAAAGCCATCTTTGAGAAGAAACACTTAGATTCAGAAAATAAGAATGAGATGTTGGTGTCTACTCTGAGTGTGGAATGATGGTAGTATGCTTAGTTTACTTTTGTCTTTCCAGGTTTATAATGTTGCTCTTCTTCCAGAGTCTTCAGTACTCTCCTGATCTCATGATGACTAAGAAGATCTGTAGCCAGGGATCAGTAGGCTAGGATTGTGAAAACAAGTAAGTATTCGGAAACTAAGAATCCATAATGTCAATTCTGCAACTATCTTCTTTACAGCTTTAGTCAAATAATTGCTCACTTAAATATTGCACATTTGAGAAAACCTGTTCTGGGTGTGACTTCAATTGCTCTCATCTCAAACATTTTTTTTTTTGTCTGTGTCACATATAAAATAATGTTCTATTTATATAGTTCACTATGGATGATGATGACAGTGAAATGAACTGAAAACAATGGAGCTAAAGAGGCCATTTTCTAGTTGATTATTCAACATCCTCCAAAATTTGTAATTATAGAGCTTGAAGATCTTGCAAAATATGGATTAAAAACTTAATGAAAAAGGGTAGATATATTCCTATATTCTTAAAGTCTTATAAACACCTGAAGTTTAAGAAACAACTTCTTCTTTGTTGGGACGGAAATGACCTCAACTTCTGAGAATACATATTCAGTTTGACTGACATAAATTGCAAACTATTTGTAGAAGTAGAACCTCATGGTAGGTTAATTAAGAGAACTAAGTCAGGTGTAATGATATATACTTTTAAGCTCAGCACTTGAGAGATAGAAGCAGGTGGATCTCTGAGTTTGAGGCCAGCCTGGTCCACATAGTGAGACCTTGACTCTTAAATATTCAAGACAAGACAGTTTCATTTCTAATTCTTATTCTTATGTATCTGCTTTACAAATATTTCATTTAATTGTATCTAAGGATGTTATGAGAATCAACAAAATGTGATGAATGATTATATTATCATCAGGTGTCTACAGGGTATTTTATGGGTAAAACAGACTTTCATTTCTCTCTTTTTAAAACTGTGGTTTAAAGTACAGATACATTTTTAGTACATTTAATACATTTAATACATTTTTAACAAATCATCAGGGTGGTAGATGCTTGTCTCAGTCTATCGAGCTTCCATTGCAATGTTTAAAAAGCATACACATATGTATTTGTAGCAGTACACTGCTGGGCGGCTCAGCAAACAGGACAAGGAGGCATTTTCATATGTGCAAACTTTTCCAGACCTCAGCAGAGAGAACCATCACCATGGCAAGCACCATACTGGACAGTCGAACCCTGAGCATCTGAACTCAGGTGTTTTTTATTGATATAGAACTCTTCAGGTGTTCTACTGATAGTACATGTAGATCATGAGTAATCAAACATCCCCCACATAAATCCAACATCTGCAGACAATACAAAACACCAAGACCTAGGTAACTCCTCACCCAACAGTGCACAAAACAGTATTTTAAACACAACTAAAAATAAACTTCTACAACACGCATTACTTCCTGAACATTGCTCTGATTTTGAAGAAATATTTATAAGATTTCTCAAAGTAGCCTGAGTATAATTCATAAATTTCTTACCTTCTATAGGGCACAGAAAAAATTCAATTTTAGTCATTTCTAAAGTATAACTATGTGGTGGTTTGAATGAGAATCACCCTCATAGACTCCACCCTAGTTGGTGGAAATGTTTTTGGAAGTATTAGGAGTTGAGGCCTTGCCACTGTGGGTGGGCTTTGAGGATTTAAAGTCATGCCAGGCCTAGTCTCTCTCCTTTTATGCCTTGTGCGCGTGGATCAGATGTAAGCTCTGCTATTACTCCAGTGCCATGCCTGCCTATGTGCTGCCATGCTCCCTTCCATGATGGTCATGGACTCACTCCCTGAGCTATAAGTAAGTCCTAAATTGCTTTCTTTTTAAAATTGTCTTGGTCATGGTGGTTCTTCACAGCAATAGAACAGTAACTAAGAGAAGTGCTTCTTTGATTTTACCTATTGAGAGAGACCAGAAAACAATTCCTTATCATGATCTTGCCTTTGAATTTCTGAAGCTGTTCACTCATTACTGATTGCTGAACATAGTTCTAAATCTTCATATTGTGGTTTATGTTTCAACTAAAGGCATTTGAGGAAAGGCGTGTAGAAGATGTGTCGTTCCTGAGTCTATATCCTATGACTGCAATGACCTATTTTATAGCCTGTCTGTGTAGTCCGGATTCCTGAAGGCCAAGTAAAATCAGTAGATGAAAGAAATTGGAAACCAATAGAGTTGAATGCTCACTCTGTTCCAGGAATGTCCAACATCATCCATTTTATTCACTCTTTATAGTGGCTCTGAGAAAAGATGTAAACATTTCCACTTCCTGCTTTACAAATGCAGAACCGGACAGCTAAGAAATTAGCGATTTTCTGGACTGTAGCAGGCTGCTGAGAAAGGGAGATTAACTAGCTCTGACCAAAAGTTCATCTTAGGAACTCTACCAAATTACAGACATGACTATTGATTTTAAACAACAGCAACAGCAACAGCAACAGCAACAGCAACACAAAACAAAAATCTTTTCTTCCCTGTAACCCACATTTTCAACATCTCTCTATTATTCCTGTTTTCTAATTGGGTAGTCCTCATTCCTTTTGTAGAGGTGACTTTTCAGAACACGTAAGCAGATGCAGGTTTCACCTGGTCAATAGATGTTTTTCATGGTCTAAGGTATGGGTGTTTTACTGTTTCTCAGATTTATATGGATAAAGTTTCTTTCTCTATTTTGATTTAAAACACCCAGACTATTCAATATGCTCATAAATTTCTTGCTCTACCAGGTTCTTAATAACTTCATCAAAAGATTTACCTTTTTCTCAGCTATTGAACACAGCTTTCTAAATAATCAAGAGTAATATACTGATAGTCTCTCTTTTCCCCTCTCCAGAGGGAACACAACAATTCAGTTCATATGTGGGGTTATTTCAGAATCAATGCTTCTATTTTGTATAATGAGAAGAAAATAAGGAATTATAAGAAAATAAACCACGCATTGTTTTACAACTATCACTCACATTTGCAAATGATTCCCTGATAGCCTTGATAAGAATCCATTTTGTTGAGTCATTTCTGATTGAGTTAACAGCTACTAGGCACCAAGTAACTATTTAAACTTCTTGGAAAAGGCAGTGAGGGGTCAAGTAGTTTTCAGAAATGACTTCATAAATTACCTGACATTGAGATTGATATTTTTAAATTTTGGCCTCATGGAATGGTTGCAATTCATTTATAAAATTTATCATGAGCTATTAAGGAGAAAAAGAATAACACCTTTCAATTTAAATACACTATTGCCTTTTCAGAAATATAAATGTCTGATATTTATTTTGTTTGGGTTTCAGTGTCCTTCAAAGGAGTTTGGTTATAAAAGAATTGTCAAAGCATATGGATATAAAACTAGGATGCTTTCTGAAAATTGGTCACAGTGCTTTGACTTCATGGATCTGATTCTCTAACTCACTGAGTCACCTGATATACTGATTACTTTTATTGTTTCAAAAATAGTTTCTTCCTCCCTTTTGTATAACTTAGTTCCTTTGTAACCTCAAGGGCAATTTCACCGTGCTTCTCAACTTTGCCATCCTTGGCTGGCACTAACCAAGTTTCTATTTTTACCAGACAGTCCTTCCTCAATTCCTGGTTCATCCCCTTCCTACAGTTTCCTTTCTTAACTTTTCCAACCGTGACCCGTGGAACTCTTTTAGTAAACAAGTTTCCTTGAACCTTGTTCATGTTTTTAATTCTAGGATCAGCCTTCAATAAAGAGCCAGATAACTAGTGTCTTGACATCATCTCCTGATAGTGCACTTTGAATATTGAATTTAAGGTTTTAAAGCTTTACATTAATAAATTGTCTTCTCTAATTATCAATCTCAAAGGAGGCACAGAGGAATTCATAAATTCCATGCCCTAAGATAGAGTTAATGAATCTTCTCTTAAGTGCCCCCATTCTGTGTACACTGCCTAGTAAAACAATTTCAGTGCCATGGGTTCTCTTCAAAAAAAGCTTTCCATTTTTTTTCTGCCATGATAGTTTAGTAAAACTGCTTGATTTCATTAGAATATACTCCTCCAATTTTCCTCACCTTTGAAATCTTTCCAACACTGAAGCTCTAGTGTAAATCCCACCTTCTTCAAGAAGTCTTTCCACCAAGTACAGAGATCTGCAGCTGGGAAATGTACAGAGTGAGAGACGTGGGAACATTCAAGGTCCAGCAAATCCCCCCACTCAGGGCTCAGAGGCTCCTGTGGAAGGGGATGCAGAAAGAGTGTAAGAGCAAAAGAATGGAGGACACCAAGGAAACAAGGCCTTCTATACACAGCAGGACCTACGCACATATGAACTCAGAGATTGGCAGCAAACACAGGGTCTGCATGGACCTGGGGCCAGATGGGTTCCCAGTGCTGAGAGGAGGAGTGGACAGAATTTCAGTCCTAACCTGGATGCAATCTCCAATTGATAATCCCTCACAAATGAAAAATTAGTTTTCCCAATGGGGTCTCACTGGGTATACAAACCACTCAAGGCCAGGGCACATGCCCAGCAGTAGATGGCCAACACGAGACTAACTCAATGGCATTTTTGGAAGTTTTTATCCCATAATGCTTTGTCAGAGAATTTTTTATTTCTTTTTAACCTTCCAGGTCCTCTGTGTATTTATTACCATTTCCACTTTTCTGTTTTCATGGATTTTTCTGTGTGAATGTGTGTGTTTCTGTGTCTATATGGGGTTTTTGTGCCTTTTCTTTGGCTTTTTCTTCTGTTTGTTTTGTCTTATTTTGGTTTGTTTTTGTTTTATCTTATTTTATTTTGTTATTATTTTTTAGATGTCTGCTTGTTTTCTCATGAGAATTAGAAAGAAAGGGCACAGGTTTGATGGGAATGGATGTGGGAGGGTCTGGGAGGAGTTGGCAGAGGGGAGAGAGTAATCAGAATATACTTTATGGAAAAAAAACCCTATTTTCAATTAAAAAAAGGAAGCAGCCTACTTACATACAATTTCAACCAGACTTTTTTATTGTAGCTAGCAATCATGGAAATGGTGTCTTGTACTCGCTTTGAAGTATGTCTGTATTTGCTTTCCATCTGTCTTTTAAGAGCAAGGACTCTCTCTATGAATTTCTGTAAGGATAGTTCAGAGTGTGGCCCACAGGAGGTACTTTATAAAATAAAACTCAATTACCAGAAACCTGAGTATCCCTGGAAAGTACTCAACATGGGAGTTAGTATTGGAACAGCCAGTTAAATCATAGGGGAGTCTACAGGTACTGCCATGTACTCAAGATTCTTAGGAACCAGTGCTGGAAGACATTATAAGCAAAGCATTGTGGTTGGGTTGCTCTCATGCTGTCAGGGAATGCATGACTTATCTAATTTTTGCCTCATATTCACTCCCTGAGACCAATTTCCTCTAAATCAGATAGCACAGTGCCCACTCTATTATAGCATGGGTCACACACAGCCCTTGGTCTTTTAGCTGTTATTACCATCTAGCAACTTGGACATACTAGAGACTTTCTACAGAGGATTACTATAGCTCTTACTTTAGAGCCAGGCCATGCTTGCCACAGGTTACAGGGCACACAACAAACAAAATAAGCCATCTCACCCATCTCACTTGCTTTTGTCATGGTGTTTGATAATAGCAATAAGAAGGGAACCAAGACAGGACCCGTCAAAGCAAAAGAATCTAAGCTAGGTCAGGTCTGAATCCTAGTCCAACGATCAGAGCAAAGAGAAAAAGGGAATGGCACCACATAGATTATAGGATAAAACATTGTGTCACGGAGCTTTGGAGGGACAGCTCTTTCAAACATTTGGAAGATGCCCAACATAGTAGGTTTCCTGCGAGTGTGATTTGAGCTGGAGGTTATTATGTTCAAACAAGCTAGTCATAGAAGGACAAGTGCTACATGATCTCACTAATATGTGGAGTCTAAAGCCTTGGTTCCATGAAAGTTAAAAGTAGCCAGGTGGGCACCAAGGTCAGCTAGCCCTGAGGCTAGCCCTGAGGAAGTATAGGGAAAGGTGGATCAATGGCTGCTCAGTTACAGATAGATAGGAGAAAGACATTATGGTGCATCATTGTACCCAGGGTGACTATTGGCAACAGTTCTGTACTGTATGTCTCAAAAGCTTGGAAGAACTTGGATGTTTCACCATAAATCATAAATGTCTGAGGAGCTCGATATGCTTTATCTGATTTAAACATTATATAATACGCACATATCTGATGCATTTGCATGAAAACAACACATGGCACAACATTAATATTAACAATATATAACTTTTATGTTTTTGTGTGTCAGTTAAAAAGGATAAAATTACAAATGCATAGTAAATATTATAAAAAATTACCAAATATAACAAAATAAAAGAATGCATTGATAGCCCATAAGAAAATGGGGTGTATATGGTATGTAAATAACCCTCTCAAAATCCCAATGTGAACAAACTTTGGTTTATTTCTTGCCCTAATAATGTTTTTTCCTCAGAGTATGTTTAGGAAAAGATACTTCACTAAGTACTTAACCATTCAGAACTAATTACACCATTTAATCATTTTCTATTTATAATTTCAATTTGATCATTTCCAATTTTGTGATTACATGCTAAATATATCTAGGTTTGTAAATAATATTTCTTTAAAATGGTGCATAGTTTGATATATGAAACTTTGGATTTAAAAAATGCAATAACTTTTATTTGTCCAGAATTTCTTTATGGAGGTTGTCACATCAAAAAAAAAAATGCATGAAAGAAGTTCTTTCTATTGGTTTCTTTTATTGGAGTGTGGTTTAAATTATTGCTTTCTATCCAAATTTTGAGAAATACTATGGGATTTTCATATCCAGGGGGATAGTAGCTGTGAGAACAGAAGCAATAATAAAAATAATAATGTGTACATCTTCAAAGGAGATGTGAAGGCTGGGCAAAATGATGCTGGCTTAAAATTCTGGAGGCATTCAACAAATGTCATTACTTTCAAAAGCATAGCCCATAGATTGGTTTCCCTACATGGTCACTTCATTTGTTGTGTTTCGTGAAGTCCTGCCTAAATCAGTTCCTCATCATTGTGATCAAATACCCTGACAAAAGCAACTTAATGAGAGAAAGGGTTTCTTTTGGCTTGCACTTCCAGAGGGACACACATCATGCCGGGAAAGACTTGGGGAAGGGATGGTATGAGAGCAGGAGGCTGTCTGACCGTGATGTATCCACATGCAGAAACAGTCTGAACAAGTTGTGGTGGGCTGGAAAGCCTCAGGACCTGCCCTAAGTGGCCCATTTCAATCAATGAGGCTCCACTCCCTAAGGGTTCCACAACCTTCCCAAATAGCACCACTTACTGGGGAAAAAGTGTTTAAACTGGTAAGCCTATGGAGATTTCAAAATCAAACCACAAGTCTTTCTGTCCTGCTTTCTGATTGATCTCATGCTATATTTTTCACTCAAGTTGAATTATTTTTTATTTATCCTTCTGATCTGTGTCTGTGTGTTTGTTGCTTATTTTCATCCTCCAACCTCCTGTAATGTTCACACTCTTAACTTTTATAAACTTCCCATACTTGTTCAAAGACCTGTTCACTCTCTGTCTTTTCAGAAAAGATAGCACAGTATAGTGGAGAGTCTACGTTCTCATGTGTGGACTGACTTTGAACATTTATCTGGGGGCATGGACCTGTGACCTTGACATATTCTCGTAGTCCACTCATCTCTGAAATGGGGATAAGAAACATGTACCTACAAAATCCTTCACATGTACCTTTTCTCTTGCTGACTCCTGCCCCCTTTGTCTGCACATACGATAAATGCCTTTCTGTTTTTCTTCTCCGCATTTATCCTGGTTGTGTCTCATATGAAACTGTAGCTCTGCAGATTTAGAAGACCAGATAGTAACAGTTGTACTTAGCAGTAACTGGGTAACTGTTGTTTAGAGATTTGTGCAATTAAATTGATTGACTTGCAGCCATAGCAATCTGTTCCCACTCGGCGATCAGGTACCCTTTCTGTAGTTGTGACATTACCGGAGAGGTATCATTCTGCTTCATGGCAAGTCTGCCTGGATGACTGCCATGATCTTTTCTTTTAGTTTGAGGAAAATACTGGGAGTGAAGAGAACAAAGGGGCCTTTGCTTTTGCTCTTCAAGAGTGAATTATTTTCTAGGACAGTTATGGTCTGAGTGCTGCTCTTATAGAGATTAAAGCTTGCAGTAACCCTTCTGGTTTAGGTATCAGCTATCTTTGGGAGTACAGAGGCAAGCTGCTAAAGCTATGCTGCAACAGGCCTCTAAGTGCCTTCCAAGAAAGGGTAGGATACAACAGCTTGATTTAAGTCAGAGCAACCGAAACAGACCATTTAGGCTTCAGGGAACACCATAAAAGCACATGCATTATTGTGGGTGTAAAATTTTTATCTTTATCAGTGTTGTTCTATAACAGTTAATGGTTCTTTCATAGAAACATTTTTTTTTCTCCTTATAGTTGGCTGAGTGGAATATTGATTGTTCTATATCCCATTTCCTTAAAGACATTCTAGCTTTTAATATATGTCTCCTAATAAAAAGTTTACCATCTACCAGTGTCTGCTTTATGTTGCATCGAGGTGTCTCAGAGGTGTGACTAAGTGTTTACTTTATCACTTGCCTCTGGCTATCTCCCCTCTTTGCTAGCCATTTATGAAAGGCAGAAGGGCATGGTATCAGTGTCCTCTAGAGGAATGGAGCCAATGGAAAATATATCATCATAAGAGAGGGCTTATTAGATTGGCTCACAGAGTCTGAGACTGTAGAGTACTGCAGTTGCTGTACACAGGCAGGAGGACCAAAAAATCAGGGACTGCTGAGTCTAAGAAGCTGAGCCTCAAAAGAGGCCAGTGATGCAACTCCTTTTCTTAGGCATGAAAACCTCTTGGAAACTTTCTTGTGGGAGTTCACAGACGACTGCAGTAGAAAAAACATAGCTGTTCTAGAAGAGTCATTCACAAGTGATAGCTAGCTTCCCCCTTTATCCCGTCTCCTTCCATTTTGGCCCTTCAGGCTCTTGTTACCCACATTTGGAGTGCATCTCTTCCCCTCAGTTTTCTGACTCCCATTCCCCACTTCTTTGCAAACAATCTCACAGACATACATAAAACATGTGCTTCTTTAAATCCATGGGGTCCCTCAGTCCTGTCAAATTGAAAACCAAAACAAACCATGACAGGCTCCATGGTGGGGAAGGACAAGGCTGGTTCTCAGCTCACCACTTAAAAAGTGTAGTTTTTGTTTCTGTTTCTTTGATAAATTACTTTGACAAAAAGAATTTAAGGAATAAAGGATTGGTTTTTGCTTACCACTCCAGAGGAGGCACAGGCTGTCATACTGGGGAAGGTATGGTAGCCAGAATGTAAGTTCAGCCTTCATGGTCCATCAGTGGTTGGTAAACAAAGAAAAAGGAGGTTCTGTCACAAAAATCAAAACAGAAAAAAAGAAAAATGCCCAGCAAATCCGAACAATATTTTTTTTCAAGTATTTTTATGAATATAGAGTACACATGTTTGAAGTCCAAGCTCTGACACCAGGAAGGAGGATGGGTATAGGAGGCAGGGCGGTTGAAGAAACTGAGAGGAGTCACAGCCAGAAAAGACACTCACTAGTACATTGTGTTCTGCTTCCTGACTGCAGACAGAGTGTGAACAGCTGCCTCAAACTCCTACCAATAGGATATCTCTCTTGTGATGGACTGTTTCCCTTCAAACTGTGAGCTGAAATCAGCCCTTTCTCCTCTATGTTGCTTTTCTTAGGGTACGTTATCATGGCAATGAGAGAAATAGTTAAGATACCAGTCATTGTAAATTCTACTGCTTAGTATAAAATTTTGTTATAATTTATGTTAAGAGAAGATAAAATTTTTAAATTTCAAATTCAAAAGTTGGCCCTTAAACTAATTTTACTTTCTTAATTATGCACTGATGGAGTTAAGCCAGGAAAAAAAAAAAAAACAACATACATTCCAGTTACCATATACTGAATGTCTAAATATTTTCTCTGGCTCAAATCATTTGTTGTAATTTCTATGAAATGATTTTTCTAAATTATTTTATTTTGCATCAATGTCGAGAATATATCTTTAAATATGAATTCACTGAAGTTTAAACTTTTCAAGCACTTAACAAGCTATCATTCCAAAGAATTTCAGAAACCACCCATATGTTTTAAAGATAAACTTTCGTAATTAGAAAATTAAAAGTACCCGTATTCAATTGACAGCCTGATTCTCACTGTAAATTATTTCCTTGTGCCATTGATCCATCCCAGGTTAAATCTGGTAATGATTCAAAGGCTGCAGCCCCTGTCAAGGCTGCTCAAGTGCTCTGGAGTTCAGTAGCACATGAGGCTGCTCTTGCATAGCATGAAGGATAGTGAAAGCCCCTTGCACACTCAGTTTTTACAGTACTCAGGGGCTGTTAGACCTCCAATCCATGTACATTCTGGAGGTAAGAATTTGAAAATGCTCATCTCTAGGGAGATTATAATTTTTGCTCCATGAAATTCTAAGAACCAATGATTTCAGACTTTGGCCTATTTCATGTTGACTTACAACAACTTTCAGGGTCAGATGAGCATTTGAGTTCTGGCTCTACTGTCTACTCACTTTGTCTTTGTGTCTTTGCTTCCATTTTGCTAAGCTAGAGTTTTTTTTTATCTCTATTCAATTGCTACAATCCTGCTTCCCTGGGGGTCACCTGTGAATTTTCCCGATAAGCAGCCTGAATAATCTAGTGAAATCAGTTCACTACTTTCTTGATTCAGAAAACCCTAGAAAGTCAAATCAAGAGATTTAGACCTTCATATTTACTTTAAGAATACCCCCAAAACTGCCCAGACCATTGAGAATGTGTATATCCCAAACCTACCAAGTATAGGCAAAATGTTACTTTAAAGGGGAAGGGATGGCTGGAGGGATGGCTCTGTGGTTAAAAGCACTGACTTCTGCAGAGGACTTAGCTTTGATTCTTAACACATGGTAGATCACAGCAACCTATAACTTCAGGTCCAGGGGATTCTGACACATTCACATACTCCTACATATGTATGCATAATTAAATAAATCTTTTTTTTTTTTTTTAAAGAAGTTGTCTGTGTAAAGTTAGTAGATGTGCTAAGGCCAAACAGAGGGTTGAACATGGGTTTGTGGTTGAAAGAAAAGTGCTAAATTTATGTGAACATGCTTAACATGCAGAGAGTGATGCTGAACTTAAATGTTTAGACAGGGACTTTCTGGTCTTTTAACACCTCCAGGTGAATACAACAAGCTGTACTACCACCTTCCAGAGCTCAGCATCAGATTCACCCACACCTGAGCTCCCCCTGCTGCTTGAAGACTAGCCTCACTGAAGAAACAAGCTGTCTATCTAAGACAGTTTTTCTGGAAGACACTGAAGGAGCAAAATCTTATGGCACAGCAATAGATCAAGCACAAAATGCATGCAAATAAAAGTAATAGTAAAATAAAATAAACCTCAGTGTCATTTTGTTAGAAACTAAAGGTTATGAGGGCCAGTTTATGTTTAGAAAACAAGGTGCTGATATGGGGACCCAGTATGAGTTAGTTAAAATATGGCAGGCAGAACCTGGACATGGGAACTACAAATCTGCACAAAATGGCTTACTCCAGATGTCTTGGATCCTAAAGTCAACAGTGATACATTCTTATATAACTGTTTGTGGCATAATGCCACTTTTGTATGATTATGTATGCATAGGATCTTGAGGTAAGAGATGTAAGCCTTTGCCTCCTCCTTCCCCA
Organism: Cricetomys ansorgei; assembly: GCA_026225945.1. NCBI lineage: Eukaryota > Metazoa > Chordata > Mammalia > Rodentia > Nesomyidae > Cricetomys > Cricetomys ansorgei. The sequence continues at coordinate 5,250,735 of JAMJFZ010001562.1, forward strand.
GCCTGCTCATGTGCATCTATCTATCTGGAGGCCTGTGTGTTGCCTCCGTGTAGCCTGTGTGCTGGTCTGCATGAGTATCTTTGCCTGCCTGTGTGCACCATGCCCGGCTAGTTTCCTTTTTTGTAGGCAGTCCAGATCCCTTGATGGGGCTGCTAATTTTCAGGGCAGGTCTTCTCACCCCAGTTAACTTAAACTGGATAATCCCTCACCAGTTTGTCAAGAGGCTACCCTAACCTAATCTAGAAAGTCCCTTTATGTGTACCCAGAGACTCTTTTCTGGGTGATTGTGGTGCTAGAAAACTGACAGTCATATAAATCACCACGGCTGCTAAATGGAGTCTTGGATTGAAGGAAGAAAGGCAGAAAATGATGGAGTTAATTTTAAAGATACATTCCAGGGACAGCTTTGTTTTTGTTTACCAATTCAATCTTGGTCTAATCCTTCAGATACAGGTAGTCTTTGACAAAATTGCCTAAGTGCTAAAGACCTACTGTGCGAGTTAAAAGGACCTTGGAGTCAGGACAGAACACACCTGGACACTCGATTCTTAGTTAGAGGAGATGCATTTGCCCCAGAGAGATAGCAGAGAACAGGGGGACGGGATTAGGGAAAGAGGGATATTTTGTCCCTTTAAGATCAAATGGACTGTCTCTGGAGAGGATAGAGGCAGACATATGATCTCAGGCCAAGAAGGTGAGTTATATAGAGTTCCAGGTAGGAAAGGAAAAAGAGGAGGTACACCAGGAGAAATGTTGGGTGGCTGATTCTGATTGGCTAAGAGTGGAACAAGTTACGTTTTGGAAAGAGGCAGGACTCTGTGGAGGGGTTTCTGGGAGATGAGCCTGTGTGTGTGAGGCTGGGACTTAACTTAGATCTGGCTGTATTTTTCATGGCCCATCACCATCTTGGGGCTATGTGGGACATGTACTAATAAGATCAGTTTTGGGGGGCTGGAACAATGGCTCAGGGGTTAGGAGCACTGGCTGCTCTTGCAGACGACCGAGGTTCAATACCCAGCACCTATACAGCGGTTCACAGCCGCCTGTAACTCCCTTTCCAGGGAATCTGATGCCTTCTTCTGACTTCCACAGTTACCATGTACACACATGGTGAACAGACATACATGCAGGCAAAACATTTATACAATATATATTGTATAAATGTATAAGGTATATATATATATATATATATATATATATATATATATATATATAAATTATATATCTTATATATAATTAGATTGGCTGATTGGCTTTGGATACATTCATGCTGTTAACCTTGAAGCTACTCAGTGAATGGGAGCCTCATACTGTGGTAAATTATTGGCAGTGAAATAGCTTCTAATCTCAATTATAAGAATGATAGATAAATACCAATTATGAATACTTTAGTATTTACTGTATGCCTTCTATTTTCTAGGTACTGTTTACATATTAAGAAAATAGAAGTGAGGAATCCTCAATCTCAAGCAAATTCCCATCCTAGAGACCAGAGCAGTGACAGATGAGAAAAAAGTAACAATATCACATTTCATAGAAAGGCAACGAAGGGTTGCCTGTCAAGACAAAGGTGCATAGCAGTAAACAGACACCGGATATTGCTTGGTGACGAATACAGAAATGGTATTTGTTAAGTGTTCACTGTATCTGTCCAGTATTTGTTTATATGCTTCTGTTAATTTTCAGAATCCATGAAGTTGGTTGGTATTATCCTTGTACTATATATGCACAAACTAAGGTCCACAGGAGTTAAGTGATCTGCTCAGGATCTCAAAGCACAATTGTTCAAGTTAAAATCAAACCAGGCCTCTGTTGCCTTTGCTCCACTTTGCAGTTTTTCTGACATTTTCTTTTCTAAATAATGGGTTGCGTTATGCTCTTCCGTTTTTAATCACTCTCCACACCTTGAACCTGTTACTTTGTCTCCCTTTTGCTGGTCCAAATTCCTCCAACAGCTGCTCTTCTACGTTCACATTTCATGTATTCCATTACCCTACTTGTTTATTCATTCTACTCTGCCATTTCCTGATGATTGCTTCTTCCCCATCCAAGATTCTCTTTCTAGTTTTAACACACACACACACACACACACATACACATACACACACACACACACTTTCTCTCTCTCAAGGGACATGCATGTGCACGCTGAAAAATCTAGAATCGTCACATGAGAGAAAAATGTGGTATTTGTCTTTACAAGCCTGGCTTATTTTGCTTAACATAGTCATTTCCATTTCCAATCATTTTTTTCCTGCAAATGTCATGAGATGACTTTTCTTAATGGCTGAATAAAATTTCACTGTGTATACTTGCACCTCATGTTTTCTTTATTCCCTTATCTGTGCATGGTCATTTAAGCTGATTCAATATCTTTGTTGATATATGCTGCATCCTGCACGGCTTTTTCCTGGAAATCTGACTGGGGCAGAGAGGGAGTGAGAAAAGAACAGACACACAGACCCATACGCAGAAAATCTCACATCCGGTGGGTTGTGCTTTCTCCACTGGAGCAGTGCAAACTTTTCAACAACCTGAAACCCCAGCATGTTGATTACATACAGCATAGGGAGGAGGAGTTAGCTGGTCACAGTAAAAAGTCCCTGTAGGGGAGCAATCTCAGGTTACAGCCATCCTGGAGGAGGAAACCTCAATGCTAGTTTTTGCACGTGTGGGTCCATGTTCATAAACCCTCATACTTAGACCAGAAGAAGGCTCACATGGGGAAGATTTTGCCTCTACCATGGGTCTGAGACACATTGGGTTCTTGACACACATAGCCACGCCATGTTAACAGTCCTTAGGACTTTATCTGCTCTTTTACACACTCAGTCAAGTGCAGATAAACACGAATTGGCAAAGATCTCCTTTTTGGGCTTAGAGCCCTCTGTGCATGTACCCGAGGTAGTATAGCTGGATCGTAAGACAATTCTATTTTTAGTTTTTGAGATACCTCTATGTTGATTTCCACAGTGGCTGTCTAACTTACATCCCCTCTAGTAGGTAATAAGGATTTCTCCTCCCCCATATCCCCACCACTACTTATTATTTTCTTGGTAATCATTGTGAATGGGGTGAAATTAAATCCCTCTCTCCCTCTCTCTCTCTCTCTCTCTCTCTCTGTATGTATACAGGCACAAAGGCAAGTGCTCAGAGGAACTAGAAGCACATGCCACCGCATCTGGCTTTTTCTTATCTTTTCTTTCTTTTTATGTGGGCTCTTGGGATCCAGCTTGGGTCCTTTCTGCCTGTAAGACAAACACTTTACTGAGTGAGCCATCTCCCCAGTCCTAAATGTGGTTTCCATTTCATTTCCCCAATGGATAAGGATGTTGATCACTTTACAAGCATTTATTGGCCACTTGTATGTATGTATGTATGTATTATTATTATTATTATTACTTTCAAAGCTAAGTCTTTTTTCTGTCTATTGATAGGAAGGCTTGTTTTTCTGTCTATTGTTAGGAAAGATTGTGTTTTGGATGTTTTGTTTTTACAGTTTTTGTATATTCTAGAATTAATCCCATGTCTGCCTGTCTGATATATGACTGGCTAAGACTTTTTTTTTTTTTTAACAGCCTGTAGACTGTCTTTCTTCACTATGGTGAATGTTTAATTTCTGTGTAGTTTCCAACTTTATGTAATTTAAGTTATCATTATCAGTTCCTAGGATTATTTTCTGTACTAACTGGAGTCCTTCTCAGTAAGTGCTACACCTATATCCTGAAGTATTTTCCTTTGAAGGACCTAAACTCACAAATGAAGGACCTAAACTTGCGCCCCAAAGAGCCAATCAGATCATGCCCCAAGGAGCCAATCAGATCATGCCCCAAAGAGCCAATCAGAGATCATATCCCAAAGAACCAATCAGAGATTGTGCCCCATAGCACACCAATTCCCTAGTGCCAGAACTTGATAGAACAGAACACCCAATCTTTAACCACTGGGTTAGAAACTCTTCCCTCCTCCTGTAACCATGCCCCGCCTAACCCCAGCTCGGGGCTTTTCTGTCTGAACCAGCTGTGTGGTAGATACAGAGAGCCCCTACTCAAGCTTGAATAAAGGCTACTTGCTTTTTGCATGCCCACTCATGTTCTCTGGTGGTCTTTGAGACCTAAATTCTGGGCACAACAACCTTAGGGGCCAGTCCAGGATTTCCAAGCCCCCAGAGACCCCTGACCCATTGAGCCAGCACTGGTGAGTACTCACTGACTCCTATTCTTGTCTTCTGGGCCCATATTGAGTGCCTGTTGGGTCAGGCTGTAAGACCCCAGGCTGTGGGAGGAAGCACCTCACCGGCCCTGGCCCAAACCCTGCCTTGCTGTGCGGTGCAGCCCATGCTTGCCTGGATGGCCACAGGCAGCGCACTCCCTAGCACCTCATCTACTACAGCAGCCCCCTTGCCTCTGGGCCCAGACTTGAGGGGCCCCTGGCTGCTGCTGCTGCTTCTACTACAGAGTCTCTTCCCCACGCCCTCACCCACCAACAACTTCGCCCTGGACAGCATGGCTGGCGCGATGTATCTGGTGGCCATGAACCACCTGTACCAGCTGTCTAGCACCAACCTGAGTCTGGAGGTCCATTCGGTCGTGGGTGCCATGCCGGACAGCCCGCTGTGTCATGCCCTGCAGCTCCTACTCCTTGCTTGTGCAAGCATCCACTAGCCCTTACCTGATAGTACAACAAAATTCTGCAGCTGGACTGGGGCCAGGGTCTGGTAGTCATGTGCGGCTCCCTCTGCCAGCTGCGGCCCCTGGACAACATCTCACCCGTGTGTGCTTTCCTCTTACCGGGCTTCCTGCCTAGCCAGTTATCGTCTTCCCCAGCAGGCTGGACGTGGCCGCCAACCACACCAATGCATCCACCGTGGGCACTGGGGGCAGCCGGCTGCTGGTGGGCGCTATGTACATAAGCTACAGCAGGGCCTTCTTCCCGTGCAATCGTAGCCTGGCAGACCACTGCTTAAACAACACACCCGAGAACACCATCTGCTCCTTGGATGTGTGCAGAGACTTGGCCAAGGTCTTCACCTTCTACCTCAACCTGTCTGACAACATCCTGAAGATCAAGCAGGGTGTCAAGGAGCAGCACAAGCTGGGTTTCCTGAGTGCCTTCCTGTGCAGGGTATGCAGCCTTAGGTGTTCCTGACATCCCACCTTATGGCTAGAGTACAGGTCATAGCACCTGAGGGGTACTCTACCTGTGGGGACTGTGTGTGCACAGCCAATGCCTACTGTGGATGGTGCACTCTGGAGACCTACTGCACACTCCAGCAGACTGTGCATGCAAGTGAGGTGCATGCTTGACAAGGACAACCAGTCTGGTAGCTTACGGCATGCATCTTCCTGCTGTGTGGCGTGGTCAGAGATGCCAAGAAGCTCACAGAGTCCTACATCTTCTGGGCTTGTGGTGTGTGGGAGGCGCTGGCCATGGAGACCTCTACAGTTGACTCCTGTCCTTCTTCCCCCTACTCTTTGTCTTCTTTGAGCAGCCCCAGCTTGTCCTGGGTGCCTGCAACACCCTGGCTGCAATCTGCACCTTCTGCTTCGCCTACATGCAGGATGCTATCTGTGTGGACTGCCTACTTCGTGCTGGACAGTCTTCGAGAGCAAATGCATACAGCTGCAGCCAGAACAGCTGGATTGTGATGTGGTCCACTTGCAGCATCCACTGCAGCAGCCACTGAACGTGTCTCCAGTGTTCTGCACTCCAGGGCTCACAGCTGTGGCCATGGCCAGCACGACAACTACTCTGCTGTCTTCCTGGGCCCAACCCCAGGGAGGCTCCTCAAGATCCACTTGAATGAGAGTATGCAGGTAGTAAGCAGGTGGGTGCTGCCGGTGGCCTATATGGAGCTGGTGCACCATCTCATGCAGTTTGATCCCATGGATCCTGGTTACCTATACCTGATGACATCCCATCATATGGCCCAAGTGAAGGTCGCAGTGTTTGAGGAGCACTCCACCTGCGGGGACTGTGTAGGCACAGCCGATGCCTACTGTGGCTGGTGCACTCTGGAGAACCTGTGCACACTCCAGCAGGACTGCACCAACTCCAACTCTGAGATAGATATGTGCCAGGTCTACATGGGTATGCTCTTGCAGATCTCAGGCAGCCTGCCCGGCCTCACTGGTATGAAGATGGCTCGCCCAGCATTCCATTGGCTCCTGGATTGTAGACTGCTGTTGTGGCTCTTTTGCATTGGCTTGTGTCTTGCCACATCATCTGTCTCTGGGCTCCTTGGCAGGTTTTCAGGTTGGCTTGAACAGGGAGGCTTAACAGCGCATGCGTCAACAGCTGGCTTATCCCTGGGCATGTCCTGGGCTGGCCCTAAGTGGGAACCCAACAGTGCATGTGCTGTGTGTGCTTGCTGTCTGGTAAACCGTGAGTGTATGCATGCTGTTTGTCAAGCTGCCAAGCCATGTGTACTTGCCGTTTAGCAGCAGGCATTGTTACTGCCACATATCTACCCTTTTGTTTTTAAATTTTTCTACAACTCAGTGGGAACCAGAGTTCTTATGCTCTGATCTTGTTGACCCCACTTCAGGGGCCTCCAGTATAATGGACTGTGCCTGTCTTGGGTTGGCCTGCTGGACAGGTCCTTACCTGTCTTAGACTACCAGTCCTCAAAAGGTGGCATCCCTGGAGAGTGTATAGGGTGTGTAGAGGATTAAACAGAGGCCACATGGATTTCCAAGAGCAAGGCCCGTATCACCTCTTTGGGTGGACGAACACTTGCCCTCCTTACCCTCTAGGGGTGACCCGGGGTTCAAGTTAGCTTCAACACATCATAGTCCTTGGACAGTCCCACAACTCCTTTTTTGTTTTTATTTAAGTGGAAGAGGTATAATTGCCATTATAATTATTAGTCTCTAATTGAGAGACAGTTTGGTATTGGATTAGAGCCCAATTTTGTGACACTTTTGGTTAAGTTGTTTATCTGCTTCTGTAAGAACTGGATGACACAAGGGCAAGATAACTCTCAAGTTGTCAAGTATGTCAAGTTGTCAAGTATGGGGAGAAGTCAAACAATTACGAGGTTTGAACATCAAGGCATAAAGACATTAGGGGTGTAAGGGGCTTGTAGAACCCTTTGGAAGTTTTGGGGTTAGGAAAGTATCCCATACTGTTAGCCCAGAGTCATTAAAATTAAATACTAAAATAACATCCCTCCCACAAGTTCTGTCCAGGTAGAGGTGTGGAGCTGTGAAGCTGGCAGTAGTGCAGATCTGTGGCTCCATCTGGTCTGTCTTGGAGGTTATCGGCCTCTAGATGGCATGTCTGGACAGGTGTGCTTTAGCCGGAATCCTCTTTCTCAGTCTTGGATCAGCTGCTGGGCTTGGGCTTGTATAAACCTGTGGATAATCTTTTAGAGGGGTTTGGAATCCCAGAGTGGAGAGTTGGTGCAGGGACTAAGTCCTTGACACCAGAGAAGCACAGCAAGATGAACACATGTTGGTTCCTATAGCATCTATGAAAGAAGCTTGGAAGATTTTGGAATTTGGGTGGGACTCAGAGAGATGGTGTCTCTGAGTGGAGGTCTCAGGGGACCATCTTCTTGTGACTTCTTGTAAAGAAGGCTAGGTTTGTTAATAATAAAGGAAAGATTCACCATGTATCAGATCTGGAATTTCCTTTTTGGTCTTGCCTTCTTGGTTGGAATGATTTTTTAGCCATTCCTATAAGTGTAAGAAAGAGAAAGGTTTGTGGCTACCAATTCTTGGGTGTTGTTTCTCTTCACGTGGTAGTCCCTTTGCACCTGTAGAGAGATTTTCATGGGGTGAGACCCATGGGAGATTTGATCAAGCCAGCCTGGTGGGCATGAATTTCCTGTAGAGGAATATTTTTCAGTTTTTACCGGCCTTGAGGTAAAGTCTGGTTTTTCTTTCTTCTGAGGAGAGTCAACTGTTCTCTTGATCAGTGTGGATTTGTTGTGACCTCTGCAATTTAGACTTCTGTGGGAAGACAAAAATTCTTTTCCTTTGGGGAAGAGGGGATTTCCCTGTATTCCATCTGTAAGTGGGCCTTGCTCTAATGCTGTTCAATATCTAAGTATATGGAGAAAATTGCCCAAGATTTGTTTTTGCTGATTTTTATGGGTGTTTGGTGTCCCTTATTCGTATCGTTTTTATGCTTAAATTTTATGAGAAGGGACTAATATTAATGTTACAAGGTTGCCATGTTTGCAATCTGTATTGAAGTGTAGACCATACCTTAAGTTATTATAAAAGCTGTGGCTCTGGGCCAAAGGTATGAACCTTTTTTAAGTCTTTCACTAAGCCTGGATGAGACATTTGTTGATTTTATAAAGACTGGATTAAGTTTAGAAGTAGGGCAGTTAGTACTCTATGTAATCATAAATATTATAGTCTTAATAATCCCAATTTAACATGGGCATGATATTATGGCTCCTATCTATTATCTTTTGAGCTTTACGTTGAGTTGGAAATTTAATTTTTATCTGTTAGGGCTGTTTAGATCTTTCAACTGTAGGAAGCAGTCTGCGTTTAAAGGCGTAGCTTTTTGTCTGTGGATGTCTGTGGACAGACACCAAAGCTGGCAGTCTGTGATATGGCAGATATTTTCAAGATGGAAATAAATCAAGAAAGGCATTATAAACCCTTAAATTCTTATCTATATCACTATTTACCCTAGGAAAGTGAGGGTTAATTCTTATTTCTTTAAAGCCTACTCTGAGTCGAGGTGGCAGCTGGCCTGGGCTGTGGCAGGGCATTAGGGCCTGGGCATGAACACACTCCACTCAGGTTCTAGGCTTTAGACCGCGGGGCCTGCAACTCAGCTCGGCTGCCAGGGCTGTCGGCACTCTGGCACACAGGTGTAATGTGCCGCAATCTATTGTTCACCGTATGATATTAAAACGTATCTGAGCACTAAAGCCTTAGTGGCTTTTGTGTGTGGGGGGCTCTGCTGCTTAGACCATGCATTTAGATTCAGCATGGCCGAAGTCCACAAGGATGTCATGGGGAAGACACAGTTTTGACCAATCATTGTTTGAGGAGGGAGGGCATATTTGCTCATCTGTGGTCGGGATTGGAAGTGACCTGTAACTGTCCAATAGGCTTCTAGGGCTGGTGGGCCATCCTGTCTGTCTTGGAAGCCTTTTCGGCCCTTACTGTGCTTACCGTACTTTTTTCAAACCCGTTGGGAAGGGGGTTTGTGTGCGCACATGCGCTGTTTCCCAGACACGTGGGAGTGCGCAAACTTTAAAATTTTAAGTTGGAAATGAACAAGAGCATAAAGCTTGTTAACCTATTTTTTTGGCGACTGTATTTGCTGCTGTATGGATGTGTAGGAAGCCTGCTCTCTTAACTGAGAGGTTGAGACATGTGGCCATTTCCCTGTCTGCCACGGCCATTACCCTTGTCTCTCATGAGGGGAGACTCATCAAACCCAGGCTTGGCATCCAGAGGGACAGCAGGAATCAGCTTTTTCCCACCTTGGTGGTGCCATCTGTAGTCCTGTGTGACAGAAGCTCTTGCCACGCACATGGCCACCACCGCCATTGGCCTCTCCTCTGTAGTTCCAGGCTGCCAGAGGCCTGCTCCAAGTCAAGAGGCTAGGTGGGGACCCCGCAGCGTGGCTAGGGGGTCACAGGACCGTGGGTTTTACCTCATCCTGATGTGACCTTGGTGGGCCTCCATGAGTCTAGTCGGTGAGGAGACACAGGTGAACTTAACCTTCCAGGGAAAACAATTCAAGCAGTGGGAGATAGGTCAGAACTGGGGCCTCAGGCTTTATCAGGCTGGCCCTGACCCAGGCGTCCTATTTACTATTAAACTGATAGCTTCAACTGTTGGTCTGCTGAAGGCAATCGGCCCTAATTCAGTTCTATCTGGATCTGTTGCATACCAGGAGGTTATTACCCAGTCCCTAGGCTCCTCTAGCCTTCCACCAATGACTCTGGACCCAGTCAATCCCTGCTCCCGGAGCCGAGTTCTGAACTTCTATGGGACCTAATGACCCAAACTTACCAAGTCCTCAGGTCAACTCGCCCAGACTTAACTAGTTCCTGTTGGTTCTGCTATGAGGTTAAGCCCCCTTACTATGAAGGGATAGTTGTGAGCTACAACTATACTCTAACAGAAAACTCCCCGGAGAAGGACCATGTATAGGCACCATGGCCCCTGCTCATCAACATCTCTAACACCACCCTAGCATAACAGAAAAATTCCTGCTCCCTCACAATGACAGCTGGTGGGCCTGCTCATCGGGTTTAACCCCCTGTATTCACTCTAAGGCGCTTAATGATACTAGTGACTTTTGTATAATGGTTCAGCTGGTTCCCTGGGTCATTTATCATTCAAGTGAGAAGTCTTAAGTCTAGAGAACACCCTGGCCTTGAGTGCACCAGAAGAGAGGCTGTCACTGCTATCACCCTAGCTGTCCTCCTAGGGCTAGAAGTAACTCGGGCAGGAACCAGTGCCACTGCCCTGGTAATTCAACACCAGCAATATGATTATTTCAGAGTTGCAATAGACTTAGACATAGAAAGGCTAGAAAACTCAATCTCCCATTTACAGGACTCACTGTTGTCCCTAGCAGAGGTGGTTCTTCAAAACAGGCAGGACCTAGATTTACTTTTCTTACAACAGGGCAGATTATGTGCAACCCTTAGAAAAGAATGTTGTTTCTATGTAGATAATTCAGGTGTTGTCAGAGAATCCATGGCCAAAGTTAGAGAGAAACTTCTAAAAAAAAAAAGAATGTGAGCTGAGCCAAGGCTGGTTTGAATCATGGTTTAATAATTCACCCTGGCTGACCACACTGATATCCACAATACTGGGACCCATTATTCATCCTTCTATTGGATGTGACCATTGGTCCCTGCCCCGTATCAAGCTCACAGCCTTCATCAGGAACCAGGTAAATACAGTATAAATGATGGTCCTCCGATCCCAATATCTACAACTTAATTTCCTAACTGGAGTCCTAAAAGACTATGAGGACCTGTATCAGGACACCTTCCCTGCTCCATGATTGGAGCAAGTTACTAGATTGGGGTGGGGGGGGAGGAGACGAAGGACCTAAACTTACAAATAAAGGACCTAAACTTGTGCCCCAAAGAGCCAATCAGAGCTCACGCCCCAAAGAGCCAATCAGAGCTCACGCCCCAAAGAGCCAATCAGAGCTCACGCCCCAAAGAGCCAATCAGAGATCACGCCCCAAAGAGCCAATTAGAGATTGCGCTCCCTAGCCCACCAATTCCCTTGTGCCAGAACTTGATAGAACAGAACAAGACCCAACCCATAACCACTGGGTTAGGAACTCCTGCCCCTTCCTGTAACTGTGATTAAAAAGCCGGTCTAGTCAGCGCTCTGGGTTTTTCTTTCTGAACCTGCTCCATTGGTGCATGCAGAGAGCCCCTGCTCGAGCTGGAATTAAAGGTACTTGCTTTAGTCTTTGGAGACCTAAGTTCTGGGCACAATACTTTTACCAATTTCTGCATTTTAGATATTTGATCTACTTTAAGTTGATTTTCAGGCAGCGTAAGAGACATGGATTTATATCGATTCAGTTTTGTTTTGAAATCTAGTTTTTATAGCATCGTCTCTTTGGAAAGCCCAGAGTGTATTTTGAACATGTCCGTCAGAAGTTAGGTAGCAAAGCTGTGTGGGCTCACTTCCAGTCCCTCCCTTGTAATCTATTGGTCCACATGTGTGTCGCTCTGCCGGAAACATGCTGTTTTTGTTACTCTGGGCCTGTGGTCAGGAACCGGTGTACTTCCAGTGTTGCCCTTTCTATTAATGTTTTCTTATTAATTTTAGGAGTGTTTTTTAAAGATTTCAAAGGCACGCTATTAGGATTTTGGTGGAAATTGCATTGAATCTGTAGATGCATTTGACAACACAGCCAGTTTCGTGACATTGTTTCTGTTTGTCCACGGGCATAGGAGGCACTTCTGTCTTTACTGTCTTAAGTTTCTCCCAGTGTCGTCAAGTTTTTATTGCTAAGGCCTTTTATCTCCTTTAGGTTTATTCCTAGGAATTTTATTTTATTTTTTTGAAACTATTATGAACAGGATTTATTTATTTATTTTCTAGGAAAAATTATTTTTGGATGGGAAAGCTAGTATCTTTTGTTCGTTTTTAGATTCTGCTACTTTGCTGAAAGTATTTTTTCTAGTAAGGCACTCAGGTATTTTAGGTGTAGGAACATGTCCTCTTCAGGGTTAGTTGATTTATTTCTCTCCTGTTTTCTTCTTTTGTTCTTTACTCTAGCTAAAGACATTGTGTTGAATAGGAGTGGAGAGAGAAGGGGGCTGGGGGGACACCTTCTCTTTTTCCCAGATGTTGGAGAAAATGTTCTGGGATTTTTCCCATTTAGTATAATGTTGGTTATAGCTTTGTTATATTTAGTCTTCATTATATTGAGGCATTTTCCTTTTATTTTTAATTACTTCAGGACCTTTATGATAAAAGAATGTTGAACTTTGCCAAACATCTTTCTGCATCCATTGAGGATTCTATCCTTTTCTACATAAATGTTGTATGTTGTATTACCTTCATTAATTTGTGCATACATGTAAAGTTATTTAGTGTGTGTGTGTATGTTTGTGTATCTGTTGGTAGGCATGTGCTACAGTGCATATGTGAAATTTATAACAGCTTTCAGAATCAATTCTTTCTTCTGATTGTGGGTTCTGGGGATTAAATCCAGGTTGTCAGGCTTGTGTGTCAAGCACTTTTACCCACAGAACCGGAGCCATCTCACTGGCCCACTTTATACTTATTTATCCAATCATCTCTGGAATAAAACCAATTAGTTCATGATGTATGATCTTCTTAATGTATTCGTAAGTTCTTTTTGAAATAATTAATTGAGAATATTTGTGTCTATGTTCACCAGGAAAATTGGACTGACCTGGATATCTATGAGTGAATATTTTTATGAGAATTTTTCAATGTATAAACTATATTCTCATACACATTGTTACTTACTACATACCATAATCCCAATGAAATAACATTATCAATTTAGTTTTAAAGAAAACTGAGACTTGGAGAGATGAAATTGCCCCATATTAGAAACTAGCATGACTCTAAGGCACTTGCTCTGTCTATAAGCCAGAGGACAAGTCAGGTGATATAATTTGATATTTAGGGAAGTAGACCCTCAAGTTCAAGCTTAGCATTTGAATCTCAGTTCTACCACTCAGTGGCTATATAACCTTGAGATCTCAAAAACTCAGCCCAAGCTTTTGCCCTGTGTAAAATGAGGGTAATGCTAATCTTTTGTTATTATAGGTTTAAATGATTCAACACTCCTAAAGCATTTACAACACTTTCTGGCATATAGTCAGTGTTATACAGAAGCAACATGTTCATATAACACCAGAAAGATAAAAGTAACTGGATTTAAAAATCAAGTGTACTTTTGTGTAATTAAGTGTTCAATGATGTGATTTTGGCAATAAGTATATTAGAAATTCAGAAAAGAGAGCACATTACACATGTACATGGCATCCCAGTTCCCAGGAGTCTGTTCAAAGTCCTGCAGACACTTTCTTCCCCTATTTTTCCTTTTAAGTTTTTTTTTGTTATTATATGGCTCAAATATTTTAAAAGTAGTAAATTATGTGAATGAGTAAATTGTATATATTCACTATGCAACAGGTCTCTGGAATTTCTCTTTATAGTAATATTTCTTCTTCTTTTTTCTCTTCTTTATCTTAAAAAAATAGTTTCCTGATACATACATATATATATATACATATGTATATATATACATATGTATATATATACACACACACACACACACACACACGTATATGTTTTTTCTTTTCTTTTTTGAGACAGGATCTCACTTGCTTAGGCTAGCCTTGAACTCACTCTAGCCCAAAAAGGCTTTGAAGAAGTTGCTATCTGCCTCAACATCTTCAGTAACTAAGATTGATGATTTTCACTATAAGATCTGTCTGACTCTTCCTCTATTCTCACTGAAATTTTACATTCCTCGATCAATGCTTCTAAAATTTCTTTTCTTTCCCACCCCTTACAGTCCACTCCTGCAGTAACAGCCATTTCTTTATACTTTCCTTTTATGAATTCAACATATATATTAGTGTGTGTGTGTATGTGTGTGTGTGTGTAGCTCTGGCTATCTATCTGGAAATTGCTAGCCACAAATTCAAAGATCCACTTGCCTCTGCAGTGTTGATATTAAGGATATATGCTACCATGTTTGGCTTGAATTCATTGTTTTTAAAGGTTCCTGTTAGTTAGAACATATGTGTTTATGTCCGTGCCTTTTTTTTTCATTTTTTCTCAAAAGTTAATCCATAGTGTCAGGAAAGGCATAATTTCCCTTTTTTTCCTAGTCTTTCTTTTGTCTTTGTTGTGTGGGGATCAGACACAGGACCTTGCCCAGTCTTTGCTATTTCCTTTTTTTCTTTTTAAAGAAGGTGAACAGTTTACCATTGCTCACTTACATCTGTTTCTCGTCTGTCTAGCCACTGATGGATACTTGGATTGATTTCATGTCTTGGATATTATGGATAATAATTATGTAATGGATATGCGTAAGAAGTCTCCTTACAAAGAAGTTAATTTTATTTCTTTTGACCAACTGCTCAGTAGTGGGATTACTGTTTTCAATATTTTGAGGCATGTCCATGGAGTATTTAATAACAGATGCACCAATATACCATCTCACCAAGGGCTCTCTGTTCTCTATATCCTTGTAATCTTTTGGTGGGATGGGAACAATAAACATTCTAATAAGTGTGGGGTGATGTCTCATTCCAAACTTAAGCTCTCAGTCCATTTCAGTGGACCCAACCTTCCATCTCTACTCTGTAGACTCAGGATCATGGTCAAGCCTATCAACCATGCTGGATGGTGTGCCTCGAATCTCCAGATGGCTGACTTGAAGGCTTTTCCTGTTGATATCTGTCTATTAAGAATGTAATAAATTCTCATTTTTTCCAGTGGTTAGACTACTAAGCATGGCCATCAAGATAAAAAACAATCAGGGTAACATGATACCCACATGTGCATTTGCCATGTCATGTCTGGGAAACACTTTCCTTGATGTTATCCTACATTTCCTGCTCTTACAATCATTCCATCCTATATTCTGTTAAGTCCCCTGTGCCTTGGAGAGAGGGTATGATGTGAGGTAACATTTAGGGCTGAACACTCCATAATCTCTTGTTCTCTATGCTATTGCCATCTACTTCAAGAAGAAGCTTCTCTGATGAGGCTTGAGAGTTGCTCTGGTCTATGGTTACAGAAATCAATGTTTTTACTGTAGTAAGTAAAGGTGATATATGCTACATGTTGGTATATAACAAGTAAAGGTGTCCTCTCAGCCCTGTTTATAGGTGAGTGATTAAACAGATGTACATTATTGTACTCAGTGTGAACAAACATGCTGTGCCACAACCCACTTGCTAGGTGGCAGGGCTTTCTGACTGGTTGGCCATTCTTAAGTTTGCAATCAGTACTCTAAAGCTTTTCAAGGTATAGAAACAGTTTGGAATGTGTATGTTTACAGTAGGGAAGCAGTCTCATCACAGTGGCTCAAGCCTGGGCAGTCATGTGTACCATACAGTGAGAGAAGAATATTTTTGTTCGTAAGTCAGCTTTTTCTACCATTCTGTTTAGAATGTCTCCTTCCATTGTTTTGTTTCATGCCCTTGAAATGAAATCCACTGCCTGGTGGATGATTGGGGTAAACTCCAGCTTCTGAATTTTTATACCATGTCTCATTGTTTCTCTTCTTTTACTGTAGTGGAAACCACATAGTTCATCTCTTGTCTAGTTTAGTAGTGAGCAGGTCATGGCCAGATGCATTCTACAGCTGGAAGGAACATGACTGTAGCTCCAGTTCATCTGAATTATACCAGAAGCATCATACAGAACACATTACCAGATGCTGTCAACTTCTATCCCATTTGCCTATAGCCAATTAAAGATGCAGTTCCATCTTCTACTTTTAAGAGTAATAATGTTAAGATGTGTTTTCTATATTATGAAATTCAGTTGTTCTGTGTACACAATTCAATGACTCTTAGTAATTTTACTAAATGTTTCACTATCTCTCTGATTCAAGTATTGATCATTTTAACTCATTTAAGAGAATCCCTCGTGCCCATTTCCATTACTTTCCATTTCCATGTTCACCTTAGACAGTCATTTTATGTTTTTATAAGTGTTCCCACGGAATCATAAAACACATTCTAATTTATGTCTAATTTCTTTCACCTGTGCAATGACTTGCATCCAGCTCTGATGTAGCATATATCAACAGTGCATTCTTACATAAGGCTGAACAGCATATATATTCCATCATGCTGATGTCTTGGACATTTGTTTGCAAGTTTTTACATGGATATTAGTTGTTCAGAAGGTCACTGAATAGTCTTGAATTGTCTTGAACCTTTGTCAAAAAACAGTTAATTATGAACACGATTGTGTCTATGTGTTTGTATATGCAGATCTATCAATCTGTCTAGTCAATCTTGCTTCAGGGATCTATCCTTGGCTCTTCTATCCTGAACCTCCCTGGTGATTATAAATATATAGTAAATTTTAAAACTGAAAGTGAAAGGGTCCCATCCTTATCTTTTCCAGAATCCTTTTGAAGCTTAATGGCAGTTGAAATGACTACTAGAAAAAAAAAAAAAACCACAACTATTTGAAGTTTGACAGAGTTATATCGAAGTTTTATTTAATCTCTGGATCCTGTGGGGAGGGAGTGACAATCCGTGAGCATGAAGGGCTTCTCCATTTGTTTCTATCTTTATTTTCTCACTGTAAAGTTTTACAACTTTCTGGGTACAAATCTCGTACTCCTCAATTTATTCCTTTGATTTTATTTGAAGCTATTGTAAATAGAACCATGTTCCAAATTTCATCTTCAGATGGATTACTGTTCTTATGTGAAGTTCAGTAGAACTCATTCATTTTGATGACTACTAAGGAAATTTATGTTCTAACAAGGTGCTGGCTGATTTAAAGTGGCGCTATAAATTCTGAAGGGGAATATAAACCTCTCATGAATAAAACCATATCTTATTCATCAGAGTATACCCGAAATCCTTCAGCTGTGTTTCACACACAATGGGAGCCTATCATATTGCTATTGAATAAACACATGAATTTTGGGACATTATCTTTTTAGTTTAAAATAATTGTTCCACATTTGTCATTTGCTTTAATTAAATCTTCACTTAATAAGTGACAGTAATTAAAAATTCAACATAGATTCTTATCACATTGGGAATTCTTTTATTTATTTATCTATTATTTATCTATCTATTTATTTATTTATTTATTATTTATTTTTGTTTTTTCAAGACAGAGTTTCTCTGTTGTAACTATGACTGTCCTGGAATTCATTCTATAGACCAGGCTGGCTTCAAACTCAGAGATCCACCTGCCTCTGCCTCCAAAGTGCTGGGATTAAAGACATGTGCCACCACTGCCTGGCATGGAAATTCTTATTTTAATACCAGACATAGTGGTATGTACCTTTAATTTCAACACTCTGGAGGCTGAAGTAGGAGGATGGATGCAAGTTCAAGGCCAACTTCATTTGCATAGTGAGTTCCAGGTCAGTTATATCCACATAATGATGCCCTTTGTTTATTTATTTATTAATTATTATTATTATTATTTAAAACTATAATAGGAACAAAAAGAAGTATGGAGTTTTATTGTTGATAAGAATAAAGGTTTATGCAATGACATTATGTATTAGCTTTGTGCGTGTTATTATAAATGTCTATAGTTTAATAAAATACATAATTTTTACTTGGTAGATAATATAGTTTTCAAGAAGGAATATATTTGTGTCTTCAAAATGTTTCAGAGAATCTCCACCGAGTTTTATGCTCTTGTAAGTATTGCCAGGAGAATACAGATGCTGCAGCGGCAGCCGGCACACCTGCATTTGTCCTGAGTGCTGCTACTGTCTTCACATACCTCTGCTCCACACTACACATTTGGACACATTTATTACGTTTCAAAGCAGAGCATATATCTGACTATCATGATGGGTGGTCTTGTCTCAATGTTACCTTCACCGATAAGAGGGTTTTGTCTCATAAAGTGGAGAATCAACATTTGTAGAATGCAGGAGGAAACTTCCCCCCCAAACTGAACAGTAGATATTATGATGGACTGATCACTGACAGGTTACCAAGATTGAATGAGAGGACCATGTGCCAGTTCCCTGCTTTATCTGATTACCTGCCTGTCTCAGGTTTTGTTTTTTATGAAGTATTACATTGCTAATATTTTAAGTTTAATATTTTAAAATAGGCATGGGAAGGTTTTTATATCCTTCTGGCACTTTCAGCTCCTTCATGAAATTCTGTAGATATTTAGGCAATCACAGAAATGATTACTTAATATATATTTCTGTAGAGTCTGAAAGATAAACATCAATGACCTGGCCAATTTTGAACATAATGTATCTCACTTCACCACTTGATGACATCTTGGGATATTCTTATTGATAAAACATTATCTAAGGATGAGAGATGGATACAGTGTATTAAGTATGGAAGTAGCTTATAATGAAGAAGCAACATAAAAATTAATAGTTCTGTTAAGAATTTACCTGTAGCACAAAATTACACAGAAGAGCATATAGAATGTGCCTTTATATACTGCTTTGAATATATTTTATTGTATGAAATAACCGCTCTTCTAAATTAGCTTTACTCTTTTTCGTTGTTTTCTTGCATACCTATGCAACAATATTTATTATTGTCAGCTCTACTTGCAGAACATCACAATCTTTAAATGACAAGTCTTTTTACATCCTACCGTAAGATAGTTGAAATGGGAAATGACTTGTTTGTTCTTTACTGGTTTGATATTATCACACTATTCAGACGTTAAAGAAGGCTTAGGGAGTCCATTTGATAACAACTGATGTTTCTATGAATGTTATTGTACATTCAGTTAGAACATTCAATATTGTTGATATTATCATTCATTTTCTATGGTAATATACATATTTTGGAGGATATAAGGTCCTCGTAAAAGCGTTGTTCTTTCTAAAGTAAAATCCATACTCTGAAATTGATTTTTTATTAAACAATTTTTTATTAAAAAGAACCTGAATTCTTACAATAAAAGCAGAAGCCATAGAAGCCATACAAAAATTTATCAATATTTTGATGTATACACAGATCTATAGACCTTAGTGATGTAGCTAAAATTGAGTTTTAAACAATATTGCAACCTGATATTTTATATTTGTTTCCTTTCCTAGTTTTCTTCCTCTTCTCCCTACCTCTTCTTTTTCTATTTTGAGACAAGATCTTATACAGCCTGGGCTAATCTAGAACTCAACATTTATCCCAGGCTGTCTTTGAGCTTTTTAATCTTCTTTCCTTAGTCTTCCATGTGCTGAGATTTTGGGGATGTACCACCACAGCCAGCCATGGCTTATCTTTGAGCTGCCTGTCATCAGGTGGATTTTAGTAATACCAAATGTCTTAAGAAAACTTCTTTGTAAATCAACTTGCTGAACTGTAATGATTAGAAATTTCATTGAGCCAGGTCCTAAATTTTGATTTCATTTTCTTTCAAAATAATCTGAAAAATTTAATAAATACAGTAATGAGCACAGTTTCCAACATGTTAGCACATTTGAAACTTTTAGCTAATTTAGAGAGTGTAAACTTTTATGACATTATGACATTGTCATTTTTTCCAGTGACAGAATGTAACACATTGATTTATAATCTCAAATGGTGTGTATGATTTCAAATTTCTGTAACTGCATACTGAAATTCTTTGACTAGTGAGAAGAATCTTTTGATGGTGCTTCTATTTTTAATTAGATAAATTTATATCCTGTGCCAGAATGGAATAAAACTGAGAGCTATGATTTTACAGTCTCCAACTTTGGCAAAACATTAAAAAGAATCATAAAAGGAAATGACTTATTTGGTTAAGTTTGTCTTGTAAAATTTTTTTTTTTTTTAAGGAGAGTGATTTGAAAAGTACTTCTTGCACTTAAAATGTTGTATCTGTGAAAATATTTGGTTTGAATTATTCACACATTTCAGTAAAGGTATTGCCATTAATAATATGCCCTATTAGACAGGAATTATAATGGCTTTCCCAAGCTTCTCATGCCAATGGAGAGATTTCTTAAAACATTATGGAGCTGAGAGAACTATTCATTGTAGATGTGAGTAATTTCAAAACACTGAAGATAAATGAAGATAACTTCATGAAAATAATTATAAAATAATATGATTATATAGATAAATTCTTCAGAAAAATACCAAGATGTGGAATTATAGACAAATCATATTAAAAAAAATCTATGAATAGGATGATAGAGTTTTCGTCTGTTACTTGTTAATTTTATGTACTCAATATGAAATTTTAAAGTTTTGTTTAATGAATGTGCCTGTGTTATTTTAGTTTTTTAGAAAACTTTATTTTCAAAAATAGTGTTAGTATTATTTGAAGAGATAATTAAAATATTAATTAGTCTAGCAGTATAATGCAACTAGCTTGTTGGTGACTAATATTTTAAAATGTAATTTAAATTATGCTAATTACTTGATTTACTCAAAGGATTCTACTTTCTGGTGATTGACTGTATAATCTGCATAGAAAAGACAAGGAGAGAAAGTCCCCAGTTTTGAGACCCATCCTTGACCAACTGAGTACTAAGTGTACCAGTTCTGTACCCAATCTGGTTTTTTGCTTGTTTCTGTTTCTTTCTGTTCTGTTCACACCCTTGGCTTTTGGGTGTTAGTAGTTTAATCACAGTTACATTTTATAATTAGTAACTAGGTCCCAATAATGTGGCTGCTTTGTTTCGACCTCGGGAACCTTCCTTGACAAGTGTTTTACCATAAGTCTGTTGGCTTGGTTTTCCTCAAGGAGACTTGATTCCAGGTTGTTGACTTCCATACTGGCTAATGGTTTTTATGACCTGTTTTTTTTTTTTTCCTTTTTTCCTTCTTTTCTAAAATTTACATTACAAGTGTGTGTGTGTATATGTGTGTGTATGTGTGTGTGTGTTTCTGTATTTGTTGGCACCTATGCCACTGTGTGTGTGTGTGGAGGTCAGAGGACAGCTTTTAAGAATCAGTTCTCCCCTTCCATCACCTGTTTTTATATGTTGTGCCATTTTGCTAGCCTAGTTTTCATCATTACCATTTTAAAACTTATTCATTATACATTTTTCCAATTGAAAATTTTAGCTATTTATTAAGTTTTCTCTTTGTGATAAGATGAGCTTAGTTGTACTTCATTCTTAATGTAAGGGAGACAGTTGGATAAATACTTGTTTGCATTTTATCTCTAATTTTTTTATTTTTAAGTTCAGACTTGTCACCTATTAGCTATCCTCCTGTCCTTCCTCTGGAGTGCAAAGATTACAGCTGTGTATCACCATTCCTAACTATTCACTATTTTTAAGCATCAAACTTCTATCTTTAATTTTTTTCTGATCATCTTAATTTTAAGTAAAAATGTTTTGGTGGGTGCTTATGCACTGAACTTGTCAAGGCCACAGTTGTATCGTGAAATGTAATTAACACGAGTTTGGTCTCCTTCTGGAACACCAGGGAGGCTTCTTTCTACTAGGATATCCCACAGAAATGTTATAGCTGCAATTATGATGGGATTTATCTATGAAAACTAATTTCTTTGTTTTTTAAATTCCACAATTAGTAAACTTAGCTGTAAATATTATTCTTCCCATCCTGGTAAACTTCAGCTACTAGTTTTATGAAACGACAAAACTAACTATAATGGTAAAAAAAAAGAAAAAGAAAAAGAAAAAAGCCTGGAGATATATTTCTAGAGCTATTAATGCGTGTAGATGTCCCATGCATCCCCCTGTGAAAGATCATGCTTTGCTGAAGCAAACAGAATGTAACATCCTGCTGATGGCTCCATGCCACAGGAAATGACACTTTTTCATCCTACAGGTTTATCAGGACAACAAGCATTTTTACATTACTTGGATTAACTGAACTTCTTTTGTAACAAAATGTTTAAGTATGCTGATTGGTCTTAAACATTATTACAAGGTGTGTATGCTTGTGGCTTGCTAAGCTTATCTCATCATATCTTCCCTCGCTTAGAGGGCCACAGGGAAAGCTGTATTCCATGCTGGGTTTGGAATTTAAGTATGGGCAGTATCTATGAATTAATCTTCATTCTGCTACCTGTCTATTCACGTATTCATGTCCCCACGAAGGTTGGAGCTACCGGTGTCCACTGATTCGTACACAAGTTCCTCCCTGGGCTACATTCTACTTCTCTAGAAATGTTACAGTGCTACTAATAACAAATGAAGCAATGTAACCATGTGTGCTATACCAATGGACAAAGAAACAGACTTAATCTTCGTTTGAATAAAACCACTTTGGGCATCTCATTCACATCTCAGCTGTGTGCTTGCTAACATCTCACATTGTCTTTTAGTCCTTGTGCATAGTGCAGGAACATACCAGTTAAAGACACAACATGTGAAAGATCTTAATTGGATATTGCACACTTATTTTCATTTGTCCAAATGTAACCTGCTGGAAAATGCTTTATTTACACTTGTTATATTCTGTTAATTGCAGATGCTGTCAGATATATGTTACTAGGACTATTAGAACATTTGAATACTCATCATGACATAGCTTCAGAGATCAGGTCATTCTTTACCGAAATAAAACACAATTAGCATAAGAGAGTTTCAATTAGCATAAGAGAGTTTAGTGAGGATAATCGTCAATACAATGCAGGGTGTTGGCTCTGTCCATGGATGACCTGCTTATCATTTATATGTTTGCCTTGTCATTCATGGTAAACAAGTACCAAGAAGAGAGATGGGGGGAAAAAAAAACTTTTTATGCCTAATAGTTATGAAAGCTCATAGGGTTTTAGAATTTTTGTGAAGATCATGTCAATGTGTATGAAGTACTCAGTTAGAGCCAGGAGTCTGTTGGGAATTCAGTAAATAACTTCCCTCCTGTATCAATAACATTTGTTTGGCTGCTTTCATAGACTTGAAGCATATGCTTCATCTTGCAAGTTAATGAAGGCAGAGGAGATAGTTTAGAAAATAGTAAATCCAACAGAAAAATAAGATTTCCAGCAATGCACATGTTTCAGAGCTCTAGACATGAGACGCATGAGAACTGAATACCTCACTGACACCAGGTAACTGAAGCTGATACGCAACCTGGGACTTGAATTGTCCTCAGAACCCTGGACCCTCTCCTAGAGCAAAATGAAGGCTTTCCTGATGAACGAACAACATGACTTTCTTTTCCTCTGACTAAAATTTTACATTTTATTCAAAAACTACTAACATGTCAGAACTGTGTTTCTGAGTGTGTATGAGCATTAGCTCTCCCATAGACTTACATAACCACCGCTGCAGGCAGAACGCAGAAATCTAACACGCACCAAATCGCCTCTTACTCTTTTGTGGTCAAATACTTCTAACCTTCAGTGACCACAGTTCTACTCTCTCTTCTACATTTTCAATTTTTCTAAGATGTCATATTTGTGGAATGGCATGCTCTGTATCTTTTGAAGATAGTTTCTCTCGCTCATCACGTGGGTTAGACTCACCTATGATGTTGCATGTTCCACAGCGTCGTAGCTTTTCCCCTTAGTTGTTGAAGAACAGTGACCCACTAGTTGCCAAATAATCACACATTCCCCTATAGAACTCCAGTTGCTCCCTACTTGGTTTTTGGAAGTTATCAATAAAGCCGGCTCCGGCATTCATGCTAATATGCTCACATGGAATAGCTTTTTATCTCTGATGTGAAATAAAGGAGATTGCTAGATCATGTAATAGGTGTGTGTATAACTTTGAAAGAAATTAACAAACTGTTTTCAAAATCTCCTGTATCATTTTATATCCACGGACTCCAGCAAAGTATGAAAGTCAGGTGCTCTCCATCCTCATGAGCACGTTGTGAGGTTTTGTTTGTTTTAGGATTTTAGTTTCCCTGGTGTTTGTAATGGTGTCTCGTGGCTTTCATGTGGATTTCTCCAAAGACCAGCCACACTGAGCATATTAGTATGTGCTTATTTCTCGTCTATGTGTCTTCTCCAGTGAAGTACTGATTTAAATCTCTTGTCTAATTGGCTTGTTTCTGATAGAATTCTGAGAGGCTTTTAGAAAATATAAATTTTAGATATAAGTCATTTGTGGGACCTAGGGTATAAAAAGTTCTTTACAGGTAACATGTGTATATTTGATTCTTTTGAGAGGGCTAATTTGTAAGACTTAACTATCAGACGTCTAGTGATTTTGTTTCTTTCTACCAATGACTTTTTCCACCAAATCAGCAAAATGTCTTCATTGGCCTCTGGTCTCTTTCCTGTCAAGTTAATGAACTAAGAACAAAAAAAAAAAATCTGGTCACCATTTTAATTTTGTAACAGTGAGAATCTTGAATGGCACCTTCCAGCCAGTGTTTCACACTACTCAACCTCACAGAGTTTCATTTGATATCATTGTAAAATACAGCTACGCTTTAAAATTTTTTGAGAAGGTTAGTCAAGTTGATGTTTATAAAGTGCTCATTTAGAGCAAGGTACTTGTTGAAAATTCAATAGTTAGCTCTCCTTCCTGTATCAATAACATTTGTTTGGCTGCTTTCATAGATTTGAAGAATATGCTTCACCTTGCAAGTTAATAAATGCAGAGGAAACAGTATAGAAAAGAGTAAACCCAATAGAAAAATAAGATTTTCAATAATACATGTGTTTCTGATTTCTAGATTCTCTGCCAGATACTGTAGTCTGCTGACTAGCTGCTTAGGAAGTCTGAGAATTGGCCTGTCAGCCTATGATGGACAACTGTATAATGTACTTCCTTGGCAACTCAATTAGAGCTACAGCTATGGATGGGAAGAGGCCAGAAGAAGTGATTAGAGCTCATAAAGGCATTAGCCGTCCGATAATTGTCTAATGAAGAGCCAGTGAGTGCTTCCACAACCATGGAATAAGTAGAAAGTGCTTAGTTAAACAGTTTCTTTGGTGTTAATCAAAGACTGATTTTCTCACAGTAGATCATTAGTTCTGATTTTATTTATCCCAAGTAACTAGATTATCTTAGATTTCCCTACTGTAACTGTAAAGACTTTAAATTATGATTTTTTTGTCCTTTAATAGTTTTGTTTTTTAAGTTATCTAAGCAGATAATTTGACCTTGGAAGATAATACAAAGACGTTAATGTAGATAAAGGTTAATCTCTGTACAGGAAAAAGCCTCTCAAAGTCACAGCTAAGATTCACTCTTGCTAGCATGTATATGGGGCCAGGATGTTTGAGTAGTCAGTCACTGATAGGCAATGTCACTGATTTCTCAGCTTGGCTGAAAAATTGTTCCCTTTACCTACAGAGGGGGGTCTCTAAAAGTTGTTAGATACTGGAGTCAGGCTTCAATTTCCCAATACTCTGCTTCAATGGGATGGGGTTTGAAGTGGATACTGGGAGTTTAAAATGTCCTAAAATGTTCTAACATGTAAGAAAATTTGAGAGCCACTAAATCATATACAAATGAAAAAAATCATGCTAAAGGTCACTCTTGACTGACAGCTATGTAGAAAGGATAGAGTGTCCCATAACAAGATTTAATTAAACTTCATAAGAAATTTGCTTAAGCATTTTGCCAGAAATGTTAATTTCTTCCCCAAAGGAAGATGAAATTGGCTTTCATACCAGGTTTGAGTCAGTTTATTTTTTCCTGCAGATTTGCACTGGAGGAGGAATTATGAAACTTGATTCTTGACCCGTCTTTGTTTCTAACTTACTCATTGGCTGAGTTGTATAGGGACTTCTTATCCTCACTACCCTTGGGTTTATGTAGAAAAAGTAGCCTAGCCATAGACTAGATAAATTTTATACTATTTTACATCTATAAAAATTTTTAATCTTATAAATTAAAACTAGTAACCAATGTTACTAAATTGACAGAAAAAGTAGAGAAATAAAATTATAAATTTAATTAAAAACATTTAATTAATATTTGAAATCTGAATAAGTAGAGCCACATTGATGAGGATAACAAAATGGCTCAGTATTTAAACAAACTACACTTATACATTAGCATAAGCAGCACTAGTCACAGCTATACACCCTGTGATAGTGGACTGTCAACTTGATAGGATCTAGAATCGCTAACCAGAAAAGTCCTTGGCCATGCCTGTGAGGGATTATGTATTTTTTAATGTTAGAAATTGGGCATTATTTTTATTTTCTCTACTTTTTACTCACAAAAGTTCAAAGGATATTGAGATAAAAACTTGTAGCCCACTACAAAGTTCAGAGAGAAGTTTTAGTTTTTTATTGTTACTTCCATTGTTTGAACTTGAACAAAGAATAAGCTGAGTATTATGTACCTGTTTTCCCCACATTGCCCTCGGAAACCATGGATAGAGATATCCTTCCTTTCTGCCTTTTGAGGTACTCAGTAAAGTGCAGAATTCATATTATTGGCCTTCAATCCAAATAAAGACAGGCAAGGCAAGCAGTGTTATATGCCTGGGAATGACAGTAAGATGGTTTTAGGTTCAGCACATATTAATGAATTGAGAGAAGCAGAGAACAGTTCTCAGAGTTGGACTACAATGATTCAATTCTCACAGGGATTATTTTTATGAGGGTAATTTAAGTGAGAAGACTCATCCTAAATGTGGGTGACATGATTTCCCCCAGTGAGTGTCCTGAACTTCATGAAAGGAGAAAGCTAGCTGAACTCCATCATTCATGGCTCTCTGCTTCTTGATTCTGGATGCATTGTGACCAGCTGCCTCACATGACTGTGCTGTGACTTTCCTCCCAGTTTGGACTGAACCATTAAACTGTGAGCTAAAATAAATGTCCCTCCTGTATATTGCCTTTATCAGGATATTTTATCACAGCAACTGGGAAAGAAACTTAAGACATTGTCACATCTACACAATCATACACAAAGTCACAAAGATATGCCAGTCTCAGACAAATTCACTGGCTGCAACTCCAGAACTCTTGAACGCGAGAGAAGACTAACAATGGACTTGCTTTCCTCAATACAGTTAAAGACGAACTAAAAATACTGTCTGATCGCTGCTCTTCCCTATCACGGAGCATCTGTTTCCACTAACCACCCACTCCTGTATTCTTTTCTAGTGTTCCTCCGAACACCAGTCTGCTGTTTATGACGCCTCTGCAGCAGTCGGGACCTTTTCCCACTGAGACTGACTCACTAAGCATTGTCAATTTTAATTTTGTTGAATTCAGACTCGGGAGAATTTGGAACCATTTTCAAGACAGAGACACAAGAAGTTGATCAGAATACCATTCTCTCTTCACCCAGGATATCTTTATTGCTGAGAGGGGATGTGCAATGTTCTTTGAACATTTTGCCTCCTGGCTACAGTCTATACAGTTTTCCATGTCACAATCAGAACAAAAGTAACTCTACATTTCTGAAGTTTTGGGTGTTTGGCTAATGTAGATTTCACCCACAATGGAAGACAACCCAAAGAGCCAGAAACTTAGTGCTTGCTGACAATTCTGTTGATAAAGCCTGCTATATTAGAAATAAATTAAGGGAAATACTGATTTTTATGAGAACCTGAGTTCTGGGCCTCTTTCACCAAAGTTTACCAAGTTCTCCATGTTGGGCTGAAGAAGCCATTCCGAGTCACTAGAAATGTGATGATTGAGCATCTGATATCCAATAGTCTGTGTATGCCACTCTAACGTCCTAGCCTTACCCTGGTAACTGCATTATGCAATTGAAATCTGAGCTCCAGGTTTGCTGCGATGGAAGCTTTCTGTACATTCAAGACTATGGACAATCTTAACCTACTTAAGTCTCCATCCACTGTCTGCAATTCAAGTGCATGTGAGACCTGTGCTTCTGGTTTAGTGAGGCCTGCAAGCAGGTCTCCTTTCCTATGGTTCCAGGTGTCCCAAGCTGTGACTGGGTCTCCAAGCAAGCGTTCCTGGCTGGAGGCATGGGGCAGACCTCTGAATCACTCCAATATTCTCTGTCCTTGTCATCCTGTTTCCTTTCAAAAAGGACTCAATAGCAAAGGAGTTGGATGTCTGCTCAGACTCACTCCCAGCCCAGAATGTCACATAAGGATTTTTATAACGGGACTTCCTCGTAGTGAACTCACAGTTTTGAGTGCTTATAAACATAGCAATCAGAAAATCTACAGCACAGCTTGCCAGCAGGACTAAGGTCCAGGCCTGGGACCTGCTCTGGTGTCATGTGGCTCTTTCCCCAGAAATGTGCACATGCAAAGGCAGATGTGCAATTTTTCCTTTCCATATATTGTGTCTTTTCCATGTTAATGAAGTTGCTTGGATCACTCAGGATGGAACTTTAATAAAAAATCTCTTTAGTGAGTCATTCCCTCTCATGTCAGACCTCGGTACACTCCATGTATGTCTTCTCATGTATTTATGTATTTATGTGAATTCTATTTTGCAGCTAAATGAAAACTATATGGACCCATGTGAGCACATTTAACTTACTGAATTTGAGAATAAAACCAGGTAGATCAATTTGGACTAAAGTCAGGTATATAAAGCAATATGAAAATTAAAGAAAATGTTTTTCTAGTTTTTATTAAGGAATCTAGTGCTAAGATTTATCTTTTTGGTGTATAACTGTATTTCTTTTGGAGCTTGCTCTTTTCCAAAAGTTTACTGGGAACATAACCCCTGTCACTCCCTGAATGTTCTAATACTATGAGGTGTAGGATTACTTAAGGAAAGACATGTAAAATGGTGCCTCAATTTGGATTTGGCATAAATCGCTTGATCTGATTATGAGTTTAGCTTCATGAAGATTCTCTTTTAAAGTGTGCTTATCTGAATTATCAGTTAGGAGACCTGGGTTTTACTATAAATGTTTGAAGAACCAGGTCCCATAGCCCATACATGTAGTCCAAACACCTGGGAGGTTGAGGCAGGAGGATCACAACCTTTATACCAGTCTTAGCTACATAACAAGACCTTTCCTCAATACAGAAAAATGTATGAGTATTCATTTCTTCTTAATCCTTTCTAAAAGTTGCTTACTATTTCAACATGGTATTCATTGTTCTTATATTTTACCATCATAATATATAGTTCTACAAATTTAAAGTTTGTAGGATTTATACAATGGGAATTCAAGTTATTAATTCATTTATATTTTTGAAATGTATGTATAATTTAAGAAAGCTTTATTTCACCTTATTATTGTGTGTTTGTTTGTGGTCAGAGGAAAACTTGTGGAGTTGATTTTCTCCTTGTACCATGTGGGCCTTATGGATGCAACTCAGGCCAACAGAGCTGGTGTCAGGTACCTTTACCTGCTGAGACATCACACCAGCCCTGTATGTGTGATTTGAAATGTAATAAACTTTCAGTCAAAAGTGTTACATAGTATGACAGTGAAACTCTATACCCTAATTAATGCATTATTTGTTTCATTGATGGACATTTGAAGTTTCTCCATGGTTTTACAAACAGTTACAAGAACATGCACCTCTATGAGTCTATGCTAGGTGTGCATCCTTCAGCATTTATCAAGGGAAGGTCACTACTTACGATGTCCTTTTCTGCCTAATCTTGCACAGGTTTCTTACTTAAATCTTTCTTTGCTTCTTCATACTCTTTGCTCTATGTTATTTTGTTCTGAAGAGATTCTCTTACTTTCTAATTTTGTGCACAGTCCTTTTGAAGAAGGGGTTGTGAGACATCAAAGACATTTCCAAGAGCTTGCTGGTGTTTTTGTCATGCATGTTCTGTAGATCATGTTAGTGTTAATTTATTAAACCAGGAACTCCAAGGTCATAGATAGTGTGTATTCAAAGATCAAAGTTAAATGGCTCAGAATCTTTTACAAATTATCAGTGTGTATGTGTGTGTGCGTGTGTGTGTGTGTGTGTGTGTGCGCGCGTGTGTGTGTGTGTATACTATATGCTGATAAAGGGATCTATTAGCATACTCTTTTACTGAAATTCGTCTTTTTGTACTTAAGCAGCCTGTGAGTGTGTGTGCATGATGGTGTGTATGCTACATCTGTGGTGTGTAGCCGAGTTAAGAATGAGGCCTTAGTTCTTACTCCTGTGTTTTTTGAACACAAGCCATCATGTAGATCAAGGGAAGCGTCCACAGGGAAAGCAAAGCTCCCTGGACGGCTGCACTGACAGCCTGCCAAGCTCGCGGCTTTCTTTTCTTCCCTAGCCCCAAGGGTCTGCCTCATTTCCTTGAGAGAGTATCTGTCCATTTCAAGTTTGTTTGTGATATCTCACCAGAGTTTCTTAAAGCTTTGCAGACTGTTTTTCTGGCAATTGCATGTGCTCATCTTCAGTTTTACTAGATATTAACAAAATAGCTTTACAAATAGTGCTTCAAGTGCCAAGTCCTACAAGAACATGCCCACTAGCAGAACCTGTTATTCATGCCCTCATCAATACTTGGTAATGAAAACATGGTATAAAAATAACCATATGGCCAGATAGAAACACATTCCATCAGATAAGTAAGTAAATGGTGTTTGTTAATTTGTACTTCCCACATTGTGAGTGACATGTATCTCTACATATCCACAAATAATAAACATTATGTATCTTCTGTTCAGGGAAGTATTCTTCTCTCCTCCCACCACAGTAGGCTTCTGTTTGCTTGTCTTTTGTTTAAGCCATTTTCTTTTTTATTGCATATCACCTATAGCTAAACACAGGCAGTAGCAGTACATTAGTAGTCCAAAAGTATGTCCCAAAGAAGGTTTTACTTGTGGAAAGTTCGAAAGTAACAAACACTAGCTTAAGTTAAACTGCTCCTCAGGACAAGAACACAGACATTAAAGCTTCTAAAGTTGTTGGTTCTTATTAGTTTGTGACAAAATATCTAATTAAATCTCACTGATAATTCCATGGTGGATGACCTTTGCCGTAGCACAGGAAATAGCGGTGAGACAATTCCAGAAGGCTGGTATTTACTAGCTGCTTCTTATTGCAAAGTACCACAAGAAAGGAACGAACAAAGAGTGAGCCTGTGCTAGCTCATCCATGGCAGAGTTGAAAAGAAAATCAGCTAGACTCAGGAAGCTGTGTTGCCAAGCCTTCTGGTATCCCCGTTAAGAATTTTGCATCAGAAATCCAGGTTACTAGTAAAAGTGAGTTTTCGACCTTGTGCTCCCACCCAAGCTCCCAGTTTCCAATGGGGTTGAGATGGCAGCAGTTAGGAGAAGGAAATAGTCACCATAAAAGATCAACAAATTCGTAATGAGAGTATCTTGCTTAAGATGTATTTCTAAGTGGGGTTCTTAATGAGTGTAATATACATAGGAAATTGTTATGAAGAAAATATGTTGGAATTCTACTGAAACAAGTAAATAAGTTAGTTGTTTAGTGTAGAGTTATGGCCTGCAGTGAAGGTTCCAGCAGCCTTAGGTGGACATTTTCCCCTGACAAGAATAGAAATTCAACAGTCAGGAGCATGTGCAGCCTCATGGATCTCTTACACACTTGGGCTTTTCAGTCAGGCACCACGATACATGTGAATCATCTGGGGGCCTTTTATAAAATATCAACTTCTGTGTTCTAATTCATTGAATTAGTTTGGGGAGAGGCTTCAAAGTGAGCACTTAAAAAAATTTCTATAGAGTCTAATCTGCAGCTAGAATGAAAAACTCCAACACTTACTGCACAGAGTATGAGGGGGAGCTGATATTAATGTGCCCTGCTTACAGCAATATAAAACACAGAATCTGCGGTCAGCTGACCAAGAGGATCTCCATCTCTGTGCACGTGTTTGTGTATATGTGCATACCATATGTGTATGTATGTGTATATATATATATATATATATATATATATATATATATATATGTATATATATATATGTGTGTGTGTGTGTATGTATGATGCATACATGTGTGTGCATGTGTGTGTATGTGTTTTCACTTAATGCTTAACCTTGGATACATTCTTGCCTCATTCTTGGGCAAAAGCTTTATCTCACTTTTCAGGAAAAAAATGACACTGTGTTTTGTAGATATTCATTCTTATATCACTGACAAATGAGTAAGCCAATACCCAAAACAGTTCTAAATCTACTGAGCTCACAGCCCACTTTGCCTTGGCAAATTTACCATCATCAGTGCCCTTCTGCATCTTCCTGTGACATATTCTGCTACAGCTGAGTCTGATTCTAACCCTGTGTAATGTCTGTGACTCAGCAAATCTTCTTTTGCAGAGAACTCTTGAGGACAGAGATCTAAGATAAAAACTTAGTGTACCTCGTAACATGGAGGAACACATGTCACTGGTTTGTGTAGAAATTCCATGCTGTCTGGTTACATATATTAGAAAATTGTTTGTTTTCACACCCTTCTCTCCTGTGGTTTTATGAAACCACCATTCTCCTGGCCCTTCCTCCATGTACAGGGTGAAAATGGGAAAAATACCTGCTTATTTTCTGAGGTGCTAAAAACATTAAACAAAAATTTCTGTGTACTCCATCATTTCTATATCTCTATGGATCAAAATGCTTATAGTACAGTTATCAGTTGATGGTTTGCCAATCTGCTTAACAGAGAAAAAGCCAATACACAACAGGCACTGTTGATGTCAGGCTGTGCCCTGTTCTAAGTCACTCAGTGGTGGCTTTTACACTATTCCTGGTCCTGGGTGACCCTATTTTACAAGCGTTTGGCTCCATTTTGGAAGTAATGTAGAGACACATAGATACTGCCATCTATCTATCACTACCCACGAGGTACAGACTGACAACCCTAAAAATAAAAGGTACCTGCTCTAAACTTACCGAGGGAGATTGGAGTTATTTGAGCATGTGGGTGGATTAAAATCATGTCAGGGAAATAAAAAAAACAGGTATCTGAATTTATAGAACACATGAGACTGATGAAGGGTGCAGCACCTTTACCTGGACCCCAGGAAGAGGGCAGCTGACACTGTGATGGCAGTGGCTCCATTGATCTGCCATGTGATGCTCATTGTGCACATCAAAAAGTACTGGCAGGCAGAGAACTCCCAGCTGTCCTCGGAGCGTCAATTCTTCTTGGCCTATACAACTGACATGGGTTATTCGAATTGATGTGTCCATCTGCTTGTGCACCTGGACCTGGTCCTGTGCCTAACCTCGATGATCTTGAGCCTCTGCAATTTGACTCAACCCTGAGACCCTGGGACTTAGCTTTGTGCACCTCCAGCAGCTTTGCAGTGATTCATTTTACATCTATACCTGTTCTCTACCTCTGCCTCCATTAAAGCCTTGAGTTGAAATCCTTGAACTCTGTGGCATCCTTAATCCTTTGCAGTCATTTTTTAAAGACACACATAAACACACACACACACACACACACACACGTACACACACACACACTCAATTAAGTTGTCTGTGGGTAAATTGGTGAGTGTCCATCTTTACCACCATCCTGGGGAGCTGGTACTTTTATGGTGTCCTAGAACAGGTCTGTAAATACACACACACACACACACACACACACACACACACAAGCGTGCACACACACACATACATTTTCTTTAACTGTCCATTATCTTTCACATCTTCAGCTCTCAAATATAAACTCAGTGAATGGTTTCCTTCAGAAATAAGAGCCGCTAAGAACTATAATTGTAACTCACAAAACATTTTCAAAAGGTCCATAGATGTTTCAGAATACTGAATCTTAATTTTTAAAGCTCTCTTTTATAGAACTAATTTCTAAGTACACAAAGCCACCATACCCAAATTAAAAGACTGGTCAGACACTGTCATGTAGAATATGGTTGTAGAAATTCAGAAATTTAGTTTCTGAGAACTGTCACATGGAAAAGGAATGAGTTGCCAAGGTTCACCTGTTTTGATTTGTCTCCCTTTGTTGATCAGTAGTGTAAGTAGGTCAGCCCTGAATGTGGGTGCAGTGGTTGGTATTCTAAGTTTTTATGCTGTAATTGTTAGCTTTTCTTTTTACGAAAATATATGTATTGGGCATGATTAGTTATTCACACTTAATTTTCAAAGTCCTGTTTAGCAAACTAGAATAATTTGTTGTTTTTAATTAAGTTGCCTGTAGGCAAACTTGTGAGTGTTCATCTTTACCATGGTGCTGGCAGCTGGTGCCTCCATGGCATTCTAGAACAGGTACCTAAATTCCCATGGCTTGTACCTACTGGGTTCAATCTGACAAAAGACTAGAGCTAATGAGTTCAATTTATGACATTCATTTAATATTGATGTTCCTTTGGTTTGGGACAGCAGGGTTGTGATTAGCTAAACAGAAGGATCAATGTGGATTTCTGGTACTGTGACAGAGGAAGAGGTTAGCTCTGGAGACAAAGTGGATCAATTTGGTATTTCTCATATCTCCTCATGATCACAGTAATGGACCACAAAATTTAAGGAGACCTCCACAATCTTTGATGTTTCTTAGCTCTTTTAAATCCACCCACACACCTTTTCTTGCTTGCTTGCTTGCTTGCTTCCTTCCTTCCTTTCTTCTTTCGTTGTTGTTTGTTTGCCTGCTTTTACATATAGATTCTCAGTTTGTCAACTTTATGATGATAACTAATATACAGTTTTGCACTTCATCCTTGCTAGGCAGAACTTGTATGCTATTGTTCTAAGTCCTGATTCTAGATGTGTACCTGGAAACAGGTTCTTTTTCATCAAACTGAGTGCTTCTTTAACCACACTTATTTGTTACATAAAGAATCAAGCTGACCACGAGGGAGATAGTTTGTACCATGAATATGAATGATGTCCCAGACATTGTCTGGTGTCTGCTGAGGATGGAGGGGAGAACGAGAATGTTTTGAGAACAGAGCCTCAAAAACATTGGGTTAACAATTGTTTGGGCAAAAGAAAACTAACCAGATAAGTGGATGGCTGTGTCATGAGCTGGCTGGCTGCAATTCTAGTGGGTACCTTGAGTGACCAGCTTCTAGGTGTCAGGACATCTGGGTAACTGCAGTTGAGGAATTGAGCTGAGTGATCTCAGAGAAGCTCTTCCAGAACTCAGGCTGCTCAACAAAAGAAAGCCATTGATTTTTAAAGAACACTGTCCTTGAAACAACACATACTTACACTTCAACTATATAGCTGGCACCTAAATGTACCTGCTGTGCATAATCAAGAAGCATTAATTTATTTTATAGTATACAGTAGCTTACAATCACATGGGAATAGCCAAATGTTGGGAAATAATTTTTTTTTTTTTGGAGTAGAGCTTCCTTTAGTAGTTCTTGAGAGAATGAAGGTACTGAGCCTTTCACAGATGGATACAGTTATGCATAGGACATGAGAATAGGGAAATCAATGCTATCAGATTAAAAGTCAGAGAATCTTTTATCCCAGTTATCCCAAGTTACTGATGTGGTATGTGTAAGGAATATTACCTCTTCAGTCTGAGTTTCATCAGATGTAGAGTGGCATTTCTGCTATACTTACTTGAGAAGCTTTTATTCTTAAGAAATATAGTGTTGAAGGTAAATATTTAAACTTAGGAAATAATACAAAGGTAAGGCATTATTAAAGGTGTCATTATTGAATTGTGCCTTACATTTTATTCAATTTTTTAAACTCTGTGTATTCTGAGGGAGGGGTGAGCTCTAATGTTAAGTGCTTATTCATATTGTACCTTTCATGAAGTAAATCAAACATTTCCATTTTGCATTATTCAAATTGTATAAGAAAAATACATGATATATCTTTTACAATTTCAAAATGGAATAATGTATCAGCCATTTAAGAGAAGATTCAAGTTCTTCAAAGTTATTTTATATATTAAAGTTAATTTAATTATACTTGGGAAATATATGTTTTCTTAGTTACCTCTTTATTGCTGTGACAGAACACAGATGACCGAGGCAACTAATGAAAGAAAGCATTTAATTTAGGGTCCCTATTCCAGTGGAGAGCATCACAGCAGGCAGGCAGGCACGGTGCTGGATCCACAAGCACAGGATGGAGAGGCAAGGAGAGAGCTAACTGGAAATGGTGTGGAATTTTGAGACTCCAAACCTGCCACTAGTAACACATCTCCTCCAACAAGGCCACATCTCCTAATCTTTACCAAACAGTTCCACCAAGTATTCAAACATATGAGCATATGGGAGC
The DNA here is from genome assembly GCA_026225945.1 of Cricetomys ansorgei. Taxonomy (NCBI): domain Eukaryota; kingdom Metazoa; phylum Chordata; class Mammalia; order Rodentia; family Nesomyidae; genus Cricetomys; species Cricetomys ansorgei. Next base: position 5,286,833 of record JAMJFZ010001562.1, read on the forward strand.
CACTCTCCTTCAAACCAACCCATATGTTTGCAATGTATATTGATTATAGTCATCCCCTCAGTTCCTCCTTCAACTTCCTCCACCACTCCCATCACATCTTCTTTCCAACCTCATGTCCTTCTTTAAAAAACATTTATTTATTCAGTCACTGATTTATTTTGACATACTGTGGCCAATTAGTGCTGTCCATATGTGCACAGATTTTCAGTTATTAAATAGGTCACGGGGAATCTACCAAAAACTGATTCTCTCTTTCCCAGCTGCCATCATTATCTCCTCAGCCTGGGATGGAGTCTCAGGAAGTCCTTCCCACTCCATTCCGAAAATTTTAATTGGTGTGATCTTGTGCAGGTCTTGTGTAGGTAACCATAGTTACTGTGAGATCACATGTGCAAAATCCATGCCATAACCAGAAGAGAACATTTCATAGCACTCCTCCCTATTCTTTAGCTCTTATATTCTTTCTACTCCTCCTTTCCTGATGTTCCCTAAGACTTGGGATAGGGATTGGAAGTTGATATCCAGCCTGTAGTTGATCACTCACAGTCACTAATTCTTATTACTTTGATCAGTGATGAGTGTATGTATTAGCCATGAAACACTGCAATAGGACTAAAGTTGGAGTTGCACTACTCTATAGATATAGACATGAATATTTATAAGGCAGTTTAACAACATAATTCTTTGCATTCTTCTTAGAACCAGACATCATTAAATATCTATACAATTTTACTCACCAAACACTTTGTTAAATATAGGGGAACAGGGAAAAAAGATTTCTTTTCAATTCTACCAAAATGGACACATTGCTAGAGATCACATACTCCAACACAGGAGAAACATACTTGAACTAAAGCCCATGCTTCTCAGTTCCTTTAATGTTCACTGGGTAGAATGGCAGCAGTCACTGGTGAAGCCTGTATGGACACTCTAGACCAAGAACATATTAATATTAACACATGCCCAATGGCACCCCAGCCAACCTTGGACCTCCCATCTCTAGAAAAAAAAAGAAAATAAATAGTTTTTTTAAATGGTTTCTGATATTCATAGCTGAGTCAAATTCTAATGAATATCTTTAATCTTTTGGATTCGAACTAGCAATGAATAGAAATATGGACTTACCCTAGAGGTTCACCAACAGACTGAAGAATAAAGAAAAACATGGTAGATACACACAAAAGAATTTTTCCTACTGTAAAGAAGAATGAAAATTTGATACTTGCAAGAGAATGGATTGAAGTATGGAGTATCACGCCATATGAAATAAGACTCAGAAAGACAAATGTTTCATGTTTTCTCATATTGAGAAACTAAATTTGAATTTATATACATGTGTATGTAAAATAAAAGAGGAGAAAGAAAACTGTGAGTGTGAAGGATGGAGGGATGCAAGAGTAAGGTAGGGGAATGGAATGTATGTATCACAAAAGCAAGGAGGGACCAGCCAGGGAAGGCAGGAAGGGATGAAAAAGAATGAAGTATAATAATACACATGTGTGAACATGTCACAGTGAAAATCATCACTTTGTTAAACTAAAAAATATATATAACTAAAAGGACAAGAAGTGCTGTGCTAGCTGTGGGCAAACATGGAGGTGTCATTGCCACGCCCGGCATCAATGTCCTTTCGTTCTGTTTTCTAACATGGTTAAGATTTGGGGTTGTATTCTGGGAATTTAAATATGTTATTTTGATGAGGTGTAGGATAGATCTATAATGGAATAAGTTTAGGGTTCTCAATATATAGGGCAATTTCAGCTCAAACAAACTATTTTAATTTGAGTAGTTTCCAATCTCTGCTTTCAGCCATGCTTTTTAGGTGCTGGGCTCCCACTGAGGTTGTTCTGTGCTTGTTCTTAGATTGCAAAAAATGGGTGGCTTGAACTGAAAGATGGGCTAGCTGGATAAAAAGAAAAGATTGCCCTAGTGAGGTGAGGTAGCCAGGGAGACCTTGCTAGATAAGGTGTCATACTCTTTAACTTTTCCAAGTTGTGAACTAAATAAAACTATCTCTGAATACCATGCTTCAGGGAAAACAGTTAATTCCATTTTCAGAGACGAAATGGTAGGTGGATGTGGTCCTGTGAGAAAGTGCACTGATAATAAAATCTGAGGCACTGACTCTTTGGAGGAATACTACAGGACAAAGGTAAAAGTCTGATGCTAGATTCCATGATGGCTGGAGTTCAGTGTGGGATTCTAGTCCCTGAAGGCCACTGGAAAGCTAGAAAAAGATCGAACAAAAAAAAAATCTGTTTTCATTTTCGTTTTATATCTTAGAGCTAAGTAGCCTTCTTCTAAAGCTGGAGTTACAAAGGTTCATTTAACTTTTCCAACTGTTAAGTGGGACCAAGTTTCCAGAAGCCTAATTCAGTTTAAGCTATAGCTTACACACAGAAAAAACCTATTATATTTGCTAAAATGAAGTGAGAAAAGGGATGGCAAAAATATCCATCATCTCATTATTCTCAGGCTGCACATACTACAGAATCCATTTTAAAATAATGGTTCTGGAGAGGGAGACCATTATGGGGTCAGAGGCCAGAGTAAGGAAATGATGGTTAATCTCATTCAGACATAAAAACAGTGTTAAAATAGGTTGGGTGAATGGTCATAGAAATGAATTTAGTATTCAGAATTCTTTCTTGTAATTTTTTTTGGTTTATTAAAATTTCCTTACATTTTAATGTGGGATTACATAAGACAGAGAAAAAAAAACAAAACACATGTTCTTTGATTGCAAATTAGTCCACAGGCTATGATGAAACTACTGCCCACAATTCTGTTATGATGATTCATCTCCCAAACATTAGTCACCCTCCTTCAAAGGATGCCTCTGAAAACAGAAGCTCACTTTAATATCATTATTTTTTTAGTCTTACTTTCTTGGAACACTCAAGGCTCTCTTCAGAAATTAAAAATATAACACAAAAGCCACTTTGGCCTAATAATTTCGACAAAGGAAAACTTATTCAAAACATTCAACTGTGTGATCCAAAAGAAAAATTGTTTTCTGAGATGTCATACAAACTCACTTGGTGCCACCCATTAGGTAACATGGCATTCACAGTAACTTTTTAATTTGTGTTTCTTCAAGCTTAAAGGAGAACCAAATAAAAATTAAAAAAAAATCTATTCAGTTCTTTTGTTAAGGGTCAAGACACATCTTAGAATTTCAGGCAGTTGGGCTAGCTAAAAGAAAAGACCAAAGACAATGCTTTGAATTATGGTAGAAAACACACTGAGGAAATTTAAATAATATCCAAAATAAACAAGAGGGAATTTTTGTATAGGCACAACACTGGCAGTGAATACTGCTAGGATTAAATGCATTTAAGTATTCAAGTATGAGATAACATATATGAATATTTGGAGAATTAAATGGGACCATGTATACTGAATATACACACCGTGAGAACTGGGTATAGTCGAATTCCCAAATTGCGAAAGAAGTCAGAGTTCTCATTGGTGCACAACCTCTGTCTGAGCTTCCAAAGCACTTGCTTCTGTTGTCCCAGATCTCAGTGTTAGTCTCCAGCATGCTGCAATGTTTGGAGTTTGTCCCTTTGGCTAGAAACTTGTGTAACAACTGCATCACGACAGCACTGGCACCAGCTGAGTTCAGTGGGAGCTGTTGTTCATACTGAGGCAGACCAGTTCCTAGGACACCACTTTACAACAGGGCTCAGAAACACATGATTGTATTTTCCTTTGAGACAGCCAACTGACCTAAGCAAATTGGGAGCACACTGACTAAGTTGTGCTTATTTAATTATATGCCAACATCAAGTGGATGTTCCTGGAAAATCAAGTATACTTGGTCATGTATTTATCAGAACTCAAAATATTCTGTGAAGTAGTTTGCATATATTTTCTACTTTGTTTTGTGTTTATATTTCATCATTTATTTGTAAACTATCTTCAGATATATATGAAAGTAAGTAGAGGAGAGTTCTGCATAATGCATAATTACAATATCCATAGTATGGTTCTTTTAGCTTTTTCAGGCACTGAAGTCGGCACCAAGTTACATTGCAAAGGCTGGGCTTGTAGGTCCCAGCAATGCTCAAAACTTTTTCCCTGGAAGAGAGGCCATCAACTATAATCTGAAGAAAAGTGAGAGTCATATTCAAGAAAGTGACCTATGTACTTGTCTACCTATGATCAGATTAATGGTAGTAAGTATGAGCCCCAGTTCAGAAGTGAAGCCAGAGCTATGGAGGTAGGATAAGACAAGAAGAACAAATATGAAATGGGAAACTAATGATCAAAACTGAAAACAAAAGAGAAGCTGGATGAGCTGAAGATGAATTTATACACTTAGAGATTCAGGGTTTGGGCAGCCCAGGATAGCTTGTGACTTCCTCTAGGAAAATAATAGGTTTCTTTTGAATGCATTAAAGTACTTAATGGCATATTCCATAGAAAGCAACGTGAATCAGTCTAAATGCAAATCCTATGCTCTTAATAAGTGGAACAATTATATGTGTTTTTCATCAGCAGGAAGGGGTTTTGAGTACTGTTCAAGCTAGAAACTGTTGACATTTTACCCTACATCAAGTTCATAAAAATTCTCTCTGTAGAGAGAAAGAAGGTGTTTGGCAAGAATAGCTTTAGTAGATAGAACATGATAGAACATCAGTTGTAAAAGAGATACTTCTGAAGTTACCTGCATGTGTGCAGTCATACAAAAATTGTTTTGTTTTCTTCACGATTACCTCCTTAATATAGCTCATCTTCCTTGAAGTTTTTACATTGTGAGATTTGTACTCATCTCAGCAGTTTGTAGGGTCCATGTCTCCTGTTTGAATTGAGGTCTTACAGATGATACAATGCAGATAGGCGATGCTTCTGTGTCTTTACAGGCATAGCCCTTAAAATGCCATGCACATCAATTAACATTGTGTTTTTGGGACACTAAAATTCAGAATTGAGCCCTCATGCTGTGAGGAACCATGAGCAGCTTCATGAATGTACACACAAAGGCATTCTAGCCAATAGTCATAGCCAAAGTCCCATGTGTCCAAAAGCCATCCTTGACCTTGGCATATTGGAGTGGATTTACAAATAATTCCACTCTGTCAAGTCATTCCTAGTCTTTTTACCAAGCCAGCAGGTGACACGTGAGGCTGAGACACATGTTGCCATGGATCCACACTCACATTACATGCTTGTGAGCAAAACGCAGGATTGTTTGTTGTTTTGAGCTACTAAATTTGAGGTGTTCATTATTCAGCAATAGACTGCAACAAATCACAAATAGAAACATGTCGTTTGCATTATAGAAATACCACTTTGATAGTGACATTTTATCTGTGACTATACCCATGAACATGGCTTTGTCTTTTTCCATATTTTTACAAAGGGATAAAGCTCACTGAAAGAATGCAGTGCTTCTTTGCATTTGATTAATGTTAATTTCAAACTTTATCAGAAACAAGTTTATGCTTATAATGGAAAACATATAATTGTCTAAATTTCTACTAGCTATTAAAATAGTTTTCTTCTGAAGATTATCGAACATATTGCATTTATGATAAAAACAGCATCTTAGCCAGAGGTTTTATGGACATTAATAAAATAAAATCATTAATAAAATAAAATAAAAATAAAATAATGCCCTTCCTAAGCATTATTTTTTCTTAGAAATACATTTGTTAATGTAGAAGTGTCAGAAAACAGTGACTATTAGAAATTACGGCTTATTATTCAATGCAGCACTAATTCGAGTATTAAAAAAAGCTTAATTAATCATTCAAAGGGAATCTCTAGTTTCTACAAATGTCTTCCATATCAAGAGACATTAAGATTTCATTATAACATCTTAGGTTAAAAAGGAAGCATTTAGCATTTCTGTTTTAATTGAGTTAAATGACTAAGCCTTCAGTGGTACGCATGTAATATTCTAGGAAAAGCGGGGGGGGGGGGACTTTACATGAAAGAAGTACTAATAAAGTTTGCTTTAAATATTCCTGAAGTAACTAGGTATTATTGCACATTTCATAAATTATTCTTTAGAAATATAACAGATTATCTCTTTCAAATTGACTGAAAATAACCGGACCTTCCAAAAATGGTCAAGATAATGAAACCCTGGAGAGAGATGATTCTCAAGAGTGTTGCTGGAGCTGGTGGGTGCTTGCAGGAACTTCATGAAAGTAGTGCTTTCTTGAGCAATGGAAGCACCCTTTTTCCTCCCTCTTCTCCTTCCCTTCCTCTTTTCTTCCCTGCAGGGCTTTAGCCCCACAGGGATAGCCAACAGAACAGTGAGGAATGCTGGGAACTCCAATAGAGTTGAACCTTGTAGGAAATAGACAAAATGGCAACAGAGAATCATGCGTTGTGAAAACAAGTGGCGGAGTGTACGTTTTATTTAAATGTGATGACCAGAGCAAATATTTAAGCTAAGAGTGTTTGAGAAATAGCGACACAGAGAACATAGACACTAAAAATGAGAAAAGCGGACAAGCGATGGTGAGCTGTTTATTCTAAAAATGAGCCTTATTTTTTAATCCAAGTCATGAGTTGTTTAGGCTTCAAGAACACATTTTGTGAATAGCCGTTGACATTTTTTTTCTTGTTTTGTTGAATCCTTTATACAGAAAGACACTCAATATATTTTTTCTCTGACTTTTATGTTGATTTAAACTATTGAAATATGAAAAAGTCATTTTCCATTGAGGTTGAAAATGTTAGTTTGGAGCACGAGAAATAATATTTTAGATGCTGCTAATTCATTCTTGGTAATGACCTCTTTAGTAAGTCCAGACGTTTTCACAGTACAAACGCTCTTACGTTCTTAAAAGCCTCCATGAGAAATATGATGAGTGTCTCTTAGGAAATAGTTATTGTATATATTCCATTTGCTCTAGCACCTCTTTGCCGCCCATTTTCCTTTTGACTTTTTAAAAATTATGCTTTTTAAAATTTTGATGTTTGATTATTTCATACATGTTGGTGATACAGTGGTTCTCAACCTTTTAATGAAGTTCCTTATGTTGTGGTGACCCTCCCCACCAACCATAAAATTATTTTTGTTATTACTTCATAATTGTAATAGTACTACTGTTAGGAATTTTAACATAAATATCTGATATGCAGGATGGTCTTAGGTGACCCTTGTGAAAGGGTTGTTCAATCCCCAAATGGGTCATGACCCACATCTTGAGAACCCCTGAATGTATCCTGATTTCTTTTTCCCCTCTCCTCTTTTATCTTCTGGTGTCACCAACCCTCCACAAGCCCTACTAGTCTCTTTCCTAGGTTTAGGATTTTTGGTTTGGTTTTGTGACCCATTTAGTTTAACAAAAGCCATCTATATAATCATTAGATTGGGAGAATCCATTGCAGCTTGGTAGAATCATTGGTGGGTATATAACTGAAGTCAATAATTTCTTTGCTCCTTGAATCTTCCAGTAGCAATAATTCCATACTGAAAGGCAGTAGCAAACAGTTCAATACCCTGAGGCCCTCCTCCATTCATGACCCACTTGGTTATTTCAGTTTCTATCCCTTTCCCCACAAGTGACCTGGCATGTTCCCTCATCTTTCTCTTTCTTCTTTATTTATTTACTTACTTTGTACGTGTATGCCTGTAATCCCTGATAGCTGACCAACAACCACATTGTGTTTAGTTGCTTACCAAGGGTCTCTTCCCATCACCTTTTCCTCTAGTATAGATTAGTCTCTGTTAACTCTGTGAACTCTGATTGTGAGTGATGTTTCTAGTTGGAATTCAGATTGATGTTCAGAATTACTCTTGTCAACCGGGCAAAGGGACACATTCCAGGCATTGCAGCAAATAATGTAGGAAACTTTGCATGGGTCATTTCAATGCCTGCTTTATAGCTGCAAGTCTTCAAACTTCACTTCTAGAGAGGGGACGATGCAGGTTGGATTCTCTAACTTTGGTCCCAATCAGTGTTTCAGGCTTGAGGAAGCCTGTCCCTGAAAGAAGTGCTGATTCTCTAAATGCCAGAGCTTTCTCCTTTTTTGAGAGAGCAGTTTCTCTTGTGTACAAAGGTCTTCCTCCAACACAGTCAGCGCATTCTCCTTAGCATTAAAAAATAAACAGAAGCGACATATCCTTAAAATAACTATCTGAACTTGAGTCACCTGTGTTGCACTGAAGCTCTCTAAATGAATGAACTGTCAAACATCACACAGAGGTGGGAATTAAAACTGCTGAACTCAAGGTATTAGAGACAATAATGTGCTTCTTCAGGGCAGCACGTCTGCCAGAGTTCAAACAACTGCTGTGACACCACGTATCTCTTGGTATATTAAAACATTCCCTTTGAATCACACAGGCTCTCGGCTACATTACTGAACCTCCAAGAGATTTGCACCTCGAAACTATCATGCAATTAGAGTTGACACTCATATAGTTATATAGAAGAAGAACCCATACACAGGGGTATTTCAGAAAACACAAGCAAAACAAATGAAAACAGCTTTCTTGGGCTGGAGACAGGCATGAAGATTAACCATGGTTTTTGAGGGATTCTTTGAGCTTATTGATAGCATTTTATTGTGATGCAGTTTTTACTTTTTATTTGCTGAAACATGGTTATAGGATTATTTCCTTATAGAATCAGAAATGTTTGTAACATTCCTCCAAAGGCACAGATTTTAATAAGCCTTTGCTACAGATAAAAAGTTATGGTTTCAATATGAAGTCTGCCTCATATGCTCTGTACTCTGCAGGTGGTATTGTTTGGGGAGTTGCTGGAGATGTAAGAGGTGTGGCCTAGCTATAGAAAGTAGGTCACTGGATATGCGACTTTCAAGTTTATAGCTGGACCCTGGTTCCTGCATTCTCTTTGCTTCTTGTTTACCGTAAAGTAAAGAGTCTCTGCTACACTCCTGCTTCTATGAACCAAGAGACCAGAACAACTCTTTTAAAACCATGACTCAAAATTAGTATCTCCTCTTAAGTTTTCTCAGGAGTTTGTCACAGAGACATGAAACTAGACTAATACAGTTACTCTACAATTTCTCTCCCATGCATTCTAAGTTTTCAGCTAGCAGTATCAGAGGTACTAAAGCCCCTCTTCTCTGCCGAAATTATAAATAAATATAGCAGAAAACCTATTTTCTCCTGTTCTCTAATAGTGTAAGTGAAGATTTTCTGTGCAGGTAGGACCTCCTTAGAAAGAAGGAAAAGTGTTAGAAGTCCAGCCTTGCCTAGACTGTCCTTCTATGCTGAATCCTTATGTGACTGCTCAAGTCAGACTTAGAAACTCTCCATTTTACTGCCCTTCTATGCTGAATCCTTATGTGACTGCTCAAGTCAGACTTAGAAACTCTCCATTTTACTGCCCTTCTATGCTGAATCCTGATGTGACTGCACAAATCAAACTCAGGAACTCTCCATTTTGTTCATGGCAGGAAGGATTGTTTCTTCACTGCTTTTTGAGATGTCAACTTAAGACCTTGGCCTTCAGTTAAATCAGAGTGTGTGGACATCTCTCTGCTATGTCAAAGGTTCATATAATGGGCTCTGTTCCATGGAAAGTGGTCAAGGTGGCTTCTCAATCTCTGTCCATGCTTTCTTTGGCCTTGTTAAAGGTCTTGTACGGTTATTTAGCCAACCATATTTTACCAAGACAAACCTATCTGGTTTTTGAAAATGAGGCCTGTACAATAGTAAAAAGACTTTGTCTCTTCTATTTGCAGGGTCTGCCTTCCCCTAGCACTTCAGAGACAATGGATCCATTTGATTGGGTGTTGGGCTATTTATAGTGCTAAGATGCAGTTCTTATCTAGGGAATGTCTCCTAAGAAAATTATTTTGATTAGATCTGGATGAGATAAAAATGAAATGATTGTTTTTAACATTTTCTGTGGCAGTCCCTTTCTGTATCTGAACCCCCAGTTTCTATTCTGGGCTCATGAATTCTTATCACATCCTGAACACACTTGTTTTCCACCAGCGTGACTTGTTGACTTGTGTTTCTGTGACTTGTCTTACTGTTTCTCTGCCTTCCATACCCAGATCTATTCACAGTGAGGTGGATCTTACCATACATACTCTTCATGCACATAAGGGTCTCATACAGTATAGTTCAGGAGGAATTTGGTGTTCACTCTGTGGTAATGTGTTCAGTTACTATTGCAATATATCACTCACTGGGCAGCCTCAACAAGAGAAATTCTCCCAGATTTCTGGAGGGTCAAGGTCTCACATCAAAACTCATCAAGGTCCAGTTTCAGGTAAAGTGATTCTTCTGTTCATAGGCAGTGGCCGTAGTCTGTCTTTTCATGAGCGTTCTCTCAGTAATCTGGGACAAGGGGGACAGAGATTTCCAGCTCCCTGTGTAAGGTCACAATCCTAGAAGATCAAGGTCTCACACTTAATTATTTACTTGTAATTATATTCTACAAATGCAGGTGCAATGGAGGGAAGAGCTTCTATATGAATGTTAGGGGACCTCAAATATCCAATTCATAATTTATTTCATTTTGTTATGTTTGTAATTAATAGTGTGTCATTTCTTGAAGAGTCAAATGCTTAAAACTTGTAAATGTGTATTAAACTTTTGCATACTTTACCCTTTGTTGGAAAATTCTTTCTTCCTCTCTTTATTTCATCTTTTCTGATTGAGCAAATGTATTCAGATATGAGTCATTTATACTCTAATTTATGCTTTTGCTTTTTTTAAAAAAATTTTTCTCTCATCATGATCACAGTTTTACAGTTTCCCCTACTTCCACTCATCATAGCCCCTCCCCTCATCTGCCCTTTCTCCCAGGTTCACTTCTCCTCTGTTTACCTTCATAAAAGAACAGTCATTTTAGGCATATCAACTGAACACACAGCATAACAAGATATAATAGGACCAGGCAAAACACTCATATCAAGGCTGGATGAGGCAACCCAGCTGGAGGAAAAAGGTCCCAAGAGTCAGGGACAACCCCCCCCCCCCCCCGCCACCCGCTAAACAACCATAACATATATGCAGGGGACCTAGAACAGACCCATGCCGGTTCTATGATTGCTGCTTCAGTCTCTGTGAGCCCTTGTGAGGTCTGCTTTGTTGATTCTATGGACCCAGTTGTCTCGGTGTCCTTGGCTCCCACAATTCCTCTCTTCAATGTTTGACTGTGGATCTCTGGATCTGCTCCAATTAGCTGCCAGAGGAAGCCTCTCTGATGATGATTGGGCTAGGCACTGATCTATAAGTATAGCAGAATATTATTAGAAATGATTTAACTAATCTCTCTTTTTTTTTATTTTGGCAAGTTGTGTTTAGTTCTATCCTAGGTCTTTAGGCTATTTGGCCTCCATTTCCATACCATCCAGGCAGTGTGAGGCCTGGGTCCCTTCTTGAGTTATGGGCCTTGAGTTAGACCATTGTTGGCCTCCCACAAGCTCTGTTCCTCCATTGCCCCAGTACATATTGGAGGGAGCACAGAGTACAGTATTTATGGTTTTGTGACTGGGTTCATGTCCCAGTCTCACCATTGGAAGCCTTGCCTTGTTATAGAAGACGGCCAGCTCAGGTTTTGTATTCTCTATTACACATCAATCCAAACCAATGTAGGTTAAAACTATTAAGTTAAACAGTATACGGTGAGATCAAGATTTTGATCCACCTGCATGGGTTATCTTAGGATGGCTTAAATTCACTCTGGGAATTTTTTTAATGTTATGATGACACGGCTAAAGTGATACGGTGTTGTAAAAATATCATACTGTCGAATTGTTACTAGACTATTGTTCTAATGAGTTATGTATGAGATACCACTGTTCTGTGATGCTAACACAGGTCTTCAAACCAATAAAATACTGTGTTTCTAAAAAAAAGGAGTCCTTGCTAGGGTTGCCCTCATAGATTCCAGGGAGCTTCCACTACACTAGGATTCCACATCACTCCCCAAAGGCCCCCTGATTCTAGTTGTCTCTCCCCATACTCTCTCCCTTCATCTCCCCTCCCACTTGATTTCTCTTGTTCCCAACCCTACCTGTCCTCAGCCAATCTGCAAAATCTAGTTTATTTTCCCTTCCCATGGAGATCTATGCATTCCCCTCTAGAACACACCTTGTTATCTAGCTTCTCTGGGTCTGTGAACTGTAGCATGATCATTCTTTACTTAATGGGAGATATCTACTTATCATGTTTGTCTCTTTAGGTCAGGGTTACCTAACTCAGTAATTTTTTTTCTAGTTCCATTCATTTGCCTGAAAATTTCGTGATGCCATTTTTTTTTTTTAACAGCTGAATAATACTTCATTGTGTATATGTACCACATTTTCTTTATCCATTCTTCAGTTAAGGGTTGTTTCCAGTTTTTGTCTATATTATAAGCAAAGTCACTATGAACATAGTTGAACAAGTGTTCTTGTGGTAGGATAGAATGTTTTTGGGGTATATGTCCAGAAATGATACAGCTGTGTCTTGAGGTAGATCAATTCCCAATTTTCTGAAGAACCATCATATTGATTTCCATAGTGGCTGTACAAGTTTGCATTCCCACCAGCAAAGGAAGAGTGCTCCTTTTGCCCCACATGCTTGCCAGTATGAGCTGCCATTTATATTATTGACCTTAGCCATTCTGACAGGTGTAAGATGGAATCTTAGAGTAGTTTTGATTTGCATTTTCCTTATGCCTAAGGATGTTGAGCATTTCTTTAAATGTTTCTCAGCCATTTGAATTTCCCATATTGAGAATTCTCTGTTTAGATCTCTATCCCATTTTTAAAAAGTTGGATTATTTGTTAATATCTAGCTTTTTGAGTTCTTTATATATTTTTGGTATTAGCTCTCTATTGGATATGGAATTGGTGAAAATCTTTTCCCATTATGTAGTTTGTTGCTTTGTCCTTTCTAATACATGTTATCTAATAATAAAATAAACTACTTGCCGGACTGCTTTATGATTTTAAAGAATTCTTTAGGAAAAATAAGTTTTGGGAAGTTCCTGGTTGCTTATTTAAGGGTGAAGGCTTAACAATGTCAGTAACTTGTTCAGATAACACAGTTTTGTTCACATCCATTATCCAGCTTAGATAAGGATATCCTCCTTGAATTTTCTTTAGTTTTCTTTTTTTAATAGTAGTTTTAAGTTTCAGCACCTTTAGGATAAAAAACATATCTCTGTATAATATATAATGTTTTGGTTGTTACACATGAGGTCACAGTGTTAGGTGTTATGATTTTCTACATTTTAATAGTAATTAATTTAATAGTAATACCACAGATATAGGAAGATCAAACAATATTGGATGAAGATATAATGCAGTGTTTACATTGGCAATTAGTGGATACACAGTACATTGATTCTACACTAAAAGAAAATCCATAAAGGCATTCTCCTAGATTGGCTATTGAATGTTCTTACTTTGTTTTCCAACTGTCACAAATTTAACTAATTTTTATATAGTATCTATCACTGCTTGAAATACTTTCTTCTGCTGAAGAAGCACAATTGCACACACTCAAGCACATAAAGAGTTAAAATGATTCCCTATAATTGGGTAACAGTGCTGCTCCTGGACACTGCAGGCTACCAAATAAAAATTCCATTACTAGAAATTAACCCATTAATTTTTCATATTTGCCCACTATTGAGGTTCTGAAGACTCCCCAAAATTACAGGCTATTGCCAGTGCTCTTGGTTGCCTTCAGAACTTGATGGGAAGATCCTATTGATGAAGATACCACATACTTGAATCATAGAACATGGAGAAATCAAGCTGGAACTGACCAAGAAACATCATCCCTATTAGTTAGCCTTTTTGGTGCTCTAAGATGTTATATATGACACTGGAGGAGAAATGTCACCATCAATCTTTCCCAGTGGTGAATCTTGCAAGATACAATAATGACTGTTCTGGATAAACATGTTCCTGGTGCAATACTGTCATAAATATAATGGGAGTAACCAACCACTTTCTGCTTAGTCCTGTTTCATAAGATGAAATCCATAGTTAGCACCATAGGCAAGAATCTATGTCTAGACAGGTCATAGACCCTAGTGGAAAATATGTTGTTATTATTCTGCTAAATGGACACAGTATTAAACAAACCTCAAATGACTTACCATTTAGAGATTCTTATTTTAAAAATAAAAATAATTATTACACTCAACATTTTTTTTTATAATGACTGAAAATACTGGTTATAACATTGCAAACAAAAAGAGAAAATGAACAATTGCCATTTAAACTTTCCAGAATTTTAAAACAGCATCAAGAGAAATGCAAGATCAAGCCTAAATTGTAATTATTTGCCTATTTATCTATTTTTAAAATGTGTGTTGCATCTTTGTAGGAAAACAGTTTATAGAGATTCTAGAACTAGACATAAGAGACTAGACTGGTATTATTGTACATTTGTTGTCATTAATTTTCCTAGGAAACAAGCTTTACAAGGAATGCCTCTGCAACTGCTGACAGAACTCAAGAGATGACATTATTCATGTTCTGTCTGCTAAGATTCACTAACATTTAATTTGGATTTTACTACATGATGAAATTTGTTAACCAGTGGATATTAACTCATCCCTCTGCATCCATTGGGGACTGGTTTCAAGGTCCCCATGAATAGTCATATCTGTGAATTTTCAAGTCAGTTTCTTTTACACAGAAGGCCATAATCTTTATACATCCTTTCATAGACTTAAGATATATATATATATATATATATATATATATATATATATATATATGTATGTATGTGTATTATTTATACCTACTATTTTGCAAATGCTATGTAAGTAGTTGTACTGAATTGTTCAATTACAATGAAAAATGTTTATATACATTTGGTATATATGCATGGTAGCTTTGTAAATATTTTCATTTTGATATTGAATCTATGGATATGAAACTGGTAGATTTAAATGTCATAAAATGAAGAGTAAAATTTTGCACTAATGGACACTTCTGTAATAAATTCTATGATTTTGTACATGTTATTGTTATTGATTTCTTTAAAACCATCCAATTACAAAATATTCATTACTTAAAGACTGAGAGTAACAGAAGACAGAGTAAATGTCACTATGGCTATGAGATATTAAGCATGGAATTCTAATTACAGGGCATAATTTGGACAGAAATCTGGTGGAGGCAAAAACGTAATTATTATAAAACTGTTGATAGTGTAGGTAAATGACTTGTCCCTAAAATTAAAAAGTCAGACCTAGTTAATTATATCTTAGCTAATAAAAACTTCAGTGATAAGGTTTATAGATTGGTGAAAAATTAATGAACTCTTTAATGAATTTTTAGTAAGTTATACAAGTCAGAAGTAACTTAATAAGAAGCCTAGAAATGTTAAGGAGAGATTAGATTTGCAGAGATACATAATAAGGCTGAAAATAATGGAGTCCATCTACTATAAAGGAGTACTTTAAAATTAAGCCTATCTTACTGGCTGTATCTCATTGTCTAAAATGATGTAGCACAGAGTAGCATTTAATAAATACTAATTGCATGAATTAGTGTTGAAATTTGGGCCTTGTAAGAAAGGAAAGATGATATATACATGCGTGTGGTAACTCTGAGGGCTATTGGCACCATTTCAAAGTAGTCAAAGATCTTTCTCTGAACGTTATAAGCTGCTTTCTCTCTCATCTTAATCAATACATTTTAAAACAATTATTTTTACTGCCCGCCGTGTGTGCATCATGTGTGCACAGTGCCCACAGAGGCCAGAAGAGGGCATCCAATCCCCCTAGAGCTGGAGTCATAAGTTGTTATGAGCTGTCTGATTTGGATGCTGGGAATTGATCTCACGTTCTCTGGAAAAGCAGGAAGTGCTTTAACAACCGAGCCACTCTTTCCAGCCCCCTCAGCCCCCTTCATCACTATAGTAAAACAGTCCTCAGCAGTTCATAGCAAAAAATCTTTCAAACATATACCTCTAAAAGTTCCTTTGTTCCCAAGGAAGTCACGTATTCTTGACAAATCTCTATTCCCTGTGCCTACCACACTTAATGCAGCTATCAGAGTGGTTAACTCCTTGACAAGGTGACTTTTTGGTTGGAATTTTCAAGACTTGTTTGAACGTCTCCAGTCTATCTACATATTTGGGAGCTGCATGTGGGAAAAATGCTTTTCTCATTGTGGGTGCTGAAACCTTCCCCAGGGCCTCCATGGCTCCTGTGGCCTAGGGCTGTGATGGTCTACCACACACAGGTTCAGTGCAGACTCTTGCGTTTTAGTACTTGTATTCTATCTCTAGCTTTAATGTTTTCAGGAAATAAAATTGTCTGTTACATGAGCACATTTATTTGGCTTTCTTCCAAATCCTGTTTGTTAGCTGTTATCTTTCCAGGTGACTGTAGAAAGGAGTATGCATTCAAGTATTGCAAATAAAACTATAACCAAGTTCAACAGTGGCACATACGGCACACAGCTCTGTAGTCTCAGGGTTATTTGAGATCTGCCTAATCACACGCAGAGCCAGCAGTCAGTGAGGCCTACAAAAGTGAGACGAGTTGACAGTTGGAGTGAGACCTAGCAGTCATGAGGACTAGGCAGTGTTTCAGAAGAGAAGGATTTCAGTGTCAAATAATTAGGAGTGCTTTGGGGAAACTGGATCAGCCTTTGGGTAATTTTTTTGAGAAAACAATCCTCTTGTAAGATCCTGCTGGAGACATTAAGCTGAGGTGAAAGGCCTTTTCAAGCAATTTTGTTGGAGTATGTTTGTTTTGGGAAACGGTACGAATTAGTACATGATTATAAATAAACCACTGTTTAATTATATTGCACATGAAATTAAAAGTTTAGAACTTATTTATTATTTTAAAATATTACGTTTTATTTTTACTAATATGCAAAAACTGAAACATTTGAAAATGTTTTAACTTTATTTTCAGACTAAAATCCCACTCACCAATTTTTTGAGGGGTAAATTTATAAAATTTTACACTGATTTCAAGTGGGACCAATTAAATGCCTTTTTCCATGGTTACTATGTTAACTGAATATTGGATCCTAGATATGTTAGCCAATATGTATGTACATGCATGTATATTAATCCAATGCTTTGAAATTTCTCTGAAAGTTTTGAACTTTATAAACTAACAAAACAACTCTTTTTTTTTTTTTTTTTTTTTGAGACAAGGACTCTCTGTTGTAACCCTGGCTGTGCTAGAACTCACTCTGTAGACCAGGCAACAAAGCACTCTTAAAAATGACTGATGTACTTCACTAATGTGGGCAATATGCGGTTTGCAAGTTAAAGAGATGGTGGGAGAGAGAGAGAGAATGTTTGTTTGTGGCCTTGTGGCCTTTCTGGATAACATGCTCAAATAAGATAATTTATTTGCACAAACTAAAAAGATATTTGGAATTAAACCCAGGATGTCATATATGTTAAATACCACACTCTATCACTAATCTACATACTGATCTTGGAAATTTATCTTCTTCTTTTTTTTTTTTTCCAATTATTACTATATCATGAGAATTTTTCCCCATTGAGACTTCTTTACAAATTGTGCTCTTCTTATTATTCTGATACAGCACTTGACAGAGACATCTTCAGGGAAGAAGGGTTAGTTTTGGTTCATAATTTGACAGGGTATGGGCATAGTCTCTCATGGTGGAGATGCCAGAGCTGAGTTCATGGTAGGAGTTAACAGATGGAACTCCTTACATCCTAATGCACAAGAATGCAGAGAGAAGGGAGAAGGAGGAGAAGGAGGAGGAGGAGCAGGAGGAGGAGCAGGAGGAGCAGGAGGAGGAGGAGCAGGAGCAGGAGGAGGAGGAGCAGGAGGAGCAGGAGCAGGAGGAGGAGGAGGAGGAGGAGGAGGAGAAGGTAAAGAGCAAGAGGAAGAGAAAGAGGAAGAAGAAGAGGAAAGAAGTAGGGTCACAATTCAACCCCAGCAACCCACTTCCTCAAGCTTCCCCTACTTGCTAAAGGCTCCACAGTCTCTCCAACAACAGCAACTGGGAATCTTAAATAATCAGCCTAGAGGGGATGTTTCTGATTCAAAATGTAATAATTTTGAAGAGTAATCAGGATTTTGCTAAATTTATTTATAAAAATTTAGTTTTCTTTCTCTTTACTCTGGGTTCTTAGATAATTAAAATTCTTTTGGAGTGACACTACAGCATGAAACATTAATTAAAGTAGCTATTTTGCATACTACTATTATTATTTTTTCTTTAAAGTAGATTCCTAGAACCAAAATGCCTAAGTCAAAAGAAACAGAGTGTTTTGTTAAGGTGCTTTCAGAGAATTAATACCAAATTTTCAGTCCTAATAGCAATGGATGAGAGGTACTTTTGTCTCTAGCTTTTATGCCCCAGTTGGTACTGAGAAGTGCTTTGAGAAGTTTTGCAAGTTCACAGGAAAACTAATATCATTTTAATTATCATTCCTTTGTTTACTAATGAGGTTGAACTTTCATTTAATGTTTATTAGCTGTTTGTGTCCCCCTGCATGTTCCTTGCTCATTTTTTTCTCATTTGAATATTTGATGGATTTGCATTTTAAAAGAGGAATTCATTACCAGAAATAAATCTCTAATTAGTGAACTTACAGAGGAAGTGCTTTCTTAGAAGAGGGAGACCATTATTATGTCTATCTTTAAAGAATATTCTGTAAAGAAAGGGATGAGCATATGCTGATTAATGAAACTGCTGTGTCTTAAGGAGAGTGCTGTTTCACTGGTAAAAACAGTTGAGCTTAGTGCTTAGAAGCTCACCAATTTCTTCTTTTTAAGAAACTATGAAAATGAATTGAAATATATTTAAAAACAGCATGAACAGTGGCAAAATAAAGAAATCGTTCTCCATATGATGATAAGCATTTTATTAAACAATAGCATTGATTTATTTCTAGAATTTTTGAAAATATGTAAGAGAGAGCTGTCGGGATGAGCTAAGTATTGGCATTAGAATACTACAGCAATTTTTATATACCATTAATTGCTACTGTTACCTTTTTTGAGATTAAACCAGGAATTTCTATAACCTCTGCATGTAAATGATTTGGAAATGAGTGAAATTCTGATGTTTATGCTTTATTTGGTGGTTATATAGATGAGTACAACTTTAATTCTGACTTAGAACCCATCCTTGGGAAAATATGAGTAGTAGAATATCAAACATCACAATGAGGTTACAAGAAAAAATGATCAGGCAAGTTTACAGAATGTAAAATGCAGGTCAAGTGGGTGGCTGTTAACCAACCAATAGTATTCCATATTAGTCACAAATTTATTTATTTATTATTGGTAATATAGATAACTTCTTATTGAATATATCTTTGTCAGTACAACTGCAATATGATTTGAAAGTTCATCCTCACTTGCCTTGTACCACTAATAGTCACTATTAATTGGCAGAATTCCAGAGTTAATTTTTCAACGACTTTAAAAAAATTTTCCCCTTTTGTTAAATATAAATTATTTTCTCATACATACAATATAAAATACAATATAATCTGAATTCGTTTTCTCCTCCCTCTACTTCTACTTCCAGTTCCTCCTTACCTCCTGCCCCATCCAGATACACTCCTGTTGGACTTCAGGGATCCAAACTGGGACCCCCAGGGTCCAAACCGGAATGCCACATCCCCACAGAGACTCACAGACGGGATATCGATGCAAATAGAAAGAGGATTTATTCCAGTGCACTAGGACCGTTCTAACACGCAGGATAGAAGCGGGGCCAAAGAGCAAATGGTGAAGTTTTTTATACAGTTGTTGGGCATAAACCGAATTGGTACAAGTTGATTGGTTCCCAAATTGTTTTCTCATTTTGATAGATAGGGGCCAGTTAACCTTTAAGTTGATGATAGCAAGGTCACGGGCACCAGGAAATGTACACTTAGGGTAAAGTCCCTTGCCCAAGGCTATTAGGCGGTGCCTGTAGCCGCTGCTCATTTTAGGAATGTGGGCTGGGTCACAGTGCTCTTGAATTAAGCCTGACAATAATTGTTTTGTGGTTTCTGGGGTGGGCTAGTTCCTGGAACAGGGAGTTCTGGAATGTCCTGTTAAGAGTTTAGGATTAATGACCAGGGCCTGGGGTCTCCGGCCTCACATTTCCCCATTTTCTTAAACCCTTTCACTCCCCACTTTTTCTTTTTGCACTGCTCCAATCATGGAGCAGCTGTTTCTAGCTCCTGATCACTAGCATTGATTAATTTATAGTCAACCCCTGTAGGATTCCTAAGAAACCGGTACTGTTGTCTGGGAACCATAATCTGTACTGCACTGATTTCATATTGTCAACTTAATGAATCTGAGTCTATCTGGCCTCAACAGGTAATCTTCTGGTGTGCCAATAGGCACTATACATGCCATGTCCCCAGTCTTAGGGAGTTTTCTTTTGACTAAAAGTTCCAGCCTGTGGAAATGGGACGTTGTAATCTCTTAGACTGCTTCCTGCTGAGAGGGGACGTCGTCAGGGGCCCCAAACAGGCTGGTATTAGTCAAAAGCTTGGGGTGGGGGGCTAGGCAGTGGGGTACATCTGGTTCGCTGATCCAGCGGAGTGGTCACATCAGCTGTACTGGTCATCAGCTGTCAGCAGGTCAGGTCCAGGACTCACAGTAGTCGAAGCAGTTTGATTCCTGGATGGTGTCTGTTAGCCAAGTAGTGATCTATTGAGACGGATAAAAACTAGAGGCAGAAGTTAAAGTTTACAGAAGCTTACATTTGGAACTTTTTATCATTGTAATTCACATTGTAGAAAGAACAGCTAGCAAGTGTTCGTTAAACAGCCAACGAGAAATCACCTTAGACTTGAGCCTATTTAGGCACTTAAAAACATATATTTGAGGGACCTTAAAGTGGCCCATAATTTACACAACACAGAATCTGTTTTTTGGTTAATTAATATCTGTTTACAGAGTACAGTATCATAAAAAGTTTTCAAGTAACTAAAACCAGGTTATACACTACTAAGACAAAATCTGTCATTTTAAAATGTAGAGAATGGTTTTTGGCTTCCTTTAGCAACAAAGTATGATTTCATATATCTAGAAGAAAATGGGAGAGCCAAGCGAGCCTCTAATCCAGATAAAAACAATCATACCAGCTCATCAGAACATGTATCCAGGATTTTAATGTTATAACTCTGAACCTTTTCTTTTTTCTTTTTTTAACTTTTATCTCAAACCACCTTCTCACTTAAAATCACTTTTTTAGACCTTCACAACTTACCTAGGACACTCAAAACTTAAATCACTTTCTTAGGCCTTTATATTTTAAACCTCATAACATTCCTTTAAACTTTCTTTAATCTAACTATCTACCAAATATAGAGTTGTTATCACTGAGAGCAGTCACTTTTAGGCAAAATTTTTTAAATAAAGGGATAGTAAAAGTTACATCAAAAACCTATTTATCTTTTAACAGGGGGCCTGTTAGCGAGACAATCCTGTTTGTCTTATTCAGACAGGGACTCTAGTAGTCTCAGAGAGAGAAACTGGTTGTCTATTGCTGTTAAACTAACAGAATTATAGTTAGCCATCAACACCAGAGATCTGGGAATACTAAATTATAGCAAAAAGTATAACTCAATTAAAATGACAGAGACTTACCCATACCTAGACAGATGACCCTGGACTCTCCGTGTTCTCTGTGACCTTATGGGGAGCAGAGGCCTCAAGGCAATGACAGTCTTCCGTTGCCAGGCCAGTCTTCAGTTGCCAGACCAGTAGGTATCTTTCTGTGGATAAGACTCAGAGAGATCGAACCCCGCTCTGTCCATCCAAAGCAGGATGATCTACTCTCTAGTGTCTTATTTGTAGGCAGGTCTATGGCAGGTGAGGCATTGGGCAGTTTTGCCCAGTGGTACGTTTCCACAATCCACAGAGGTTGCTCTGTCCCTGTCCGTCTTCTCTGGAGGTGCTGGGGTCACTGTTAGGATCTGGGGTCTCTACTTAAAACTCCAATTAAAAGTCATAATCAGCAGATCTCTGAGGGGTGAGGGCTATCTATGTTAAGTATCTCTATGTTAACAAAACTTTGCCTATAATTTTTTTCTGCTTTACTGTACTATCTAGGTCATTGTAAACATCTTTTTAACTTAAACTGTCTCATAGCCTTGTGAATTTAAATATCTTAAAAGCTGTTTTTGAAAACATCTAGCTTTTGTAAAAACCTAAAGTTTTCTTAAAGTAGTTTAAAACCTTCCAACTTTGTGTTTATAATATCTCATAGTGTCCTTTTTAGCAGCGTTCTGTTTTAGGCCTAAGCCAACTGTTGCACTAAAGCTCAGATATCATATAACTTCTTAATTTTAAAACTGCAGGTTTTTATAAACAAACTTCAGTTATTTTTGTTTTGTTTTAAACGCTTTACTCTTAAACTGAAACGATGACTGTCAGCAAAAGATGTATTCTTGTATTAGAATACACAAGGATACAGTCTTTGTTATCTTATTAAACACTCTTTTTAAAATCTTAACTTTATAAACCTTATTTTAGCATACAAAAACACTATATAAAATCTATCTTAACTTAGTTTTTTCTTTTTAGATCTATACCAGAAAACACATCTTTAAAACACATTTTTAAAATACACTCTCAAGAGGGTTGGTATTGAGGCCTCAGTTATGTAGGGACCACTGTGATGAGTTAATCTTTTTGTTAGTCTACCCTCCTGACCCTTTGCCTTTTCTCTCAGGCTCTCCAAAGGAGCTCAGAGTATCTGCTCTGTATTGGCTCTCTACCCCTGTGTGTGTTTTTACACACCAAGTATGTCATCTTGCCATCTCATGCAGACTTAAGACAGTCACAGAACTCTCCAGGAAGCCAAGCTTGGGTTAAGTTCCTGCCTTTTAGTTTTAGGGGCAGCAGCAGGAAGGAGGGAACAAGGTATTTTCCCCAGGCCTACTTGCCTCTCACTTTTCTCAACCCCCAGAAACCCTCTTATCTCCCTGGCAGGGAGCCAACCACAAAGCACAGCACATGGGATGTCCTTGGGACTTGAATTAACTGAGCTGTTCTTTCTTGCTTCCCTGGAACAAAGTTTCTGGGTTTCCTAAGACCTCCCCTCTTAATGCCAATTGTTTCTTCTACTGTCTTAGGAATTGGGGAGATTCCACACACCCTGTGAAATTTGCTTCCGTCTAACATCTCATCCACGCCCACTTAACTTCCACACCGGGTTGTCATCTTTCTCCCACCCATGTGGTCCCCTCCCTCCTGGCCCCGGCTCAGGACCAGTTTTTTCTCAAATACAAGTATAATCTTACATACAGACAGAGAAATCTTAATCAGGTCTGGAACAACAGAGGAACCTTAGGACTTTTTCAGAGATGACTTGTTGCCTTTTTACAAATTGTCTGTTAGTGGCAGAAGTTATTTTAGCATTTTGGCTAGTAGCACAAGCTGCTCCAGGTCTCTCCTCTAAGTTTGCAGCAAGACTCATTTCTAAGTAAACTTGCCCCAGATCTGGCAAGCTAACATTTAAGACAGTGATATTCAAATGAACACAAAATATACATTATTTTTATACATTGACACTGGTGATCACCAAGACAGAATTAATACATCAGCTGACACTTAACATCTTGAACTCCTGCCCGTAGTAGGATCAGCTTATCAGAACTTTACAGCCAGAATTCAGTCACTTTTTACTTTAATTTTCAAAATAGCTGAGGCTTAGCAAAGCTAGCAAAGACAAGCAGGTAAAATATACATCTTTGCACCCGAATAGACCTTCCAACTGTGTGCCTGCAGCACCACAAATAAAGTTCCTCTATTGTAATGTACATTCCTTTTGTCATACCCTCCTCGGCAGTCTGCCTTCCAGGCCTGTTTGAATCAGCTCTGGTGTAGTGGCAGTTCAGCTATCTTAAAAATCTCTCTCTTATTAAACATTGTTCTTAAAGATCCTATTTTATTTTCAGCATAGAAGAGAAAAAAATCATACAAAATAAAATCTAATTTAATTTAAATATCTGAGATTTGTTGTCTCCTTGAATGGCAACATGTGGCTACCTCCATCTCCTCTTTGATCCTGGAAAAGAATGGTAGCGTCCACATCCTAAATGGAGTCACATCCAAAATGCAGTCACACATATGTTACTCAGCTTTAATTTAATGCTCTCTTTTTAAACTTACACTAGAAAAAACATCGTCATTCACACACACTCAGATAGAAAACAGAGAGACCTCAGAACTTCCCTTGATATGACCTGATGCTTTTTTACAGTTTGTCTGCATAAGCAGAGATCCGAAACAGTTCAGCCTAGCGTCCTTTTTTTAAAAATGTCTGTCTCCGTAGCCATGTGTGCAAATGGCCACAGAGACGACAGGGACAGTGCGCATAAACCATTCCGGAACTCTGGCCAGCAGCAGAAACTGCTCCAAGAAGTCTCTCCCCAAACAGCAGCCTGTCCTCTAGTTTCTAGCAAGCTCTATCTCAGTGGCAGTCATTACAGGACACCTGAATCTTTAAAACCATTAGTTTTCTTTACACAAACAAACCACATACATATTTTAAAATACCATTTGAGTGATTTTTACACAAGAAAGTTTGGCTGTTATCTCAGGAGTGGGTGAGCTGCACCCCCTCCTGCCTCTTTTTGGTTGCTTTGCCTCATTAACTCTTTCCCTCCTGTGACTGAAAGCCCCAAACCAAGGCTGTTGAGTTGAAACTGGCAGCTCTGGCTGGGGTGGGCCCCAGAGGTCTGCTCAACACAGTACCCCCTCCTCGGCAGCTGGTCTTCCACCCCTTGTTTAGGCTTGGCTTGCATTCCCGGCTGGCAGCACTGCCACTTACCCACAGCATATGAGAGGAGTTGTTTGGCCCACGTTAGATCTCGAGTGTTACACAGGGAAACAGACAAACACAAAACACATAACCATGAAACTGAGACAAACATGAATCAGATAAGACAATGGCGCCGCACAATTTCTCAGAGGTTTTCAGGTATACATCAACTGACTGATAAGTCGGCTCTGTCCTTGACTCCCTTAAAATGAGACATAACTATGTCAAGAGGTCCAGATGGAGTTTGTGCCACATCCAAAAACAAAGTCAGTCCGAGTCTAGCCATACACACACACACACACACACAGAATCATACAGAAACAGCAGTGCACCGTCCGGTGTTTCCAGAGTCAAGTAAGCACCTGGCACCACTGTCCGCCCAGAGCTCTCGGCCAGAGAGTCTGTCAGTGGAAAGGCCTCCATAGCCTCTAGATTCCAAGCAGGTCAGGACCTCCAGGTGGGTCCTATGACCCCAGATGGGTCCTCTCACAACCCAAGCTTCCCGACACAGGTCATCACGACCCCAGACAGGAGGGTAGCTCATCAGCAGCCCTCCTACAGCTATGGTGTAACCTCAGAACAATGGTCAAGCGTCAGAGAGAGGGGGGTTGAAGTCGACTGTCCCATTGTCAACAAGTCAGAAAGAACCAGTGAAAATACAAGAAACAGATTTTTCAGATGCGCCCAGGAGGGGACTTCCACAGCTCCTCTACGGAAGTCACAGAAGGTTGAGACCGGACTCTAACAGGCATCTCCAGACGGAGGAGAGGCTCCTCTCCCTCCTCCCGATGGAGAAGGATCCTCACGGACTCCTCTCCGAACAGATGGGGGGAAGTCCTCCTAGACCTCTCCCCGTACAGATGGGGGGAAGTCCTCCAGGACTTCTCCCCGTTACCAGACTCTGGAGTGTCCTCCAGGGCCCCATAGCCTCCAGATTCCAGACCCTCCCGTGGCGCTTCTCACAAACAGACAGACAACAAGACCTAATATAGATAGTCAGGCAAATGAGTCAGTCACAATTAACACGAAAATCAGACACAAAGAGAAACAGAGCTCCAATATCGGACAGATGCCGGACCTGCCAAACCAAATGGCAGAGATTCCGGCCAGATGCCATGGGGCCAACTTCCCCCGGCTCAGACGGAGAGGAAACCTTACGGTGTCCCCTCCAACCCCACTGGAGCGTCCTCCAGGGTCGGTTCTGGCTTATACCATCCCGGTAAGCTTAAGCCGTGCGGCGGGATCCTTACGGACCATGCACACCACAGACCATTACAGACACAGTTACAGCTCTGACCAGTTACTTGTTCCAAACAGACAGGCAGACAGGCGAACAGACAGACAGACAGACAAACAACAGATGCTTGAGCTTACCTCCGATACCCAACTTGCGGGGTCTGGGGGGATGTGTCGATTCCCGGTCAGGGAACCATAATGTTGGACTTCAGGGATCCAAACTGGGACCCTCAGGGTCCAAACCGGAACGCCACATCCCCACAGAAACTCACAGACGGGATATCGATGCAAATAGAAAGAGGATTTATTCCAGTGCACTGGGACCGTTCTAACACGCAGGATAGAAGCGGGGCCAAAGAGCAAATGGTGAAGCTTTTTATACAGTTGTTGGGCATAAACCGAATTGGTACAAGTTGATTGGTTCCCAAATTGTTTTCTCATTTTGATAGATAGGGGCCAGTTAACCTTTAAGTTGATGATAGCAAGGTCACGGGCACCAGGAAATGTACACTTAGGGTAAAGTCCCTTGCCCAAGGCTATTAGGCGGTGCCTGTAGCCGCTGCTCATTTTAGGAATGTGGGCTGGGTCACAGTGCTCTTGAATTAAGCCTGACAATAATTGTTTTGTGGTTTCTGGGGTGGGCTAGTTCCTGGAACAGGGAGTTCTGGAATGTCCTGTTAAGAGTTTAGGATTAATGACCAGGGCCTGGGGTCTCCGGCCTCACATTTCCCCCATTTTCTTAAACCCTTTCACTCCCTTTCTGTCTCTCATTAGAAAAGAACAGGCTTCTAGGAGATAACAACAGCAAAATAACAAAATAAAATATAATAAAATGAGACAAAAATCATCACATCAAAGTTGGACAAGCCAAGCCAACAGAAAAATAAAAGAGCCCCAAGAAAAGGCACAAGAATCAGAGGCTCATTTGTTTACACACCCAGAAGTAGCATTAAACTACTAATCTGAAGGCTGTCCTATATGTGCAGAGGCCCTCATGCAGACCCCGCAGGCTCTTGCTGCTCCAGTCTCTGTGAGTTCATATGCACTTTGCTCAGTGCTTTAGAGGGCTTTGTTCTCCTTGTGTCCTCCATTGCTTCTGCCTCCTCCATTCCTTCTGTCTTTACTTCCCGAGAGTTCCCTAACTCTGAGGGAAGGAATTTTGATAGAAACATTTGGTTAAGAGCTCTGTGTTCCAAGGTCTCTCTTTCTACACAATGTCTTGCTGTGGTTCTCTGTATTTGTTCCCATCTCCTTCAAGAGAAAGTCTTTCTGGTGATGGCTGAAAAAGGCACCCATCTATTAATATATCAGAATATTATGAGGATAAATTTATTGTTACTTTTTTGAATTATTTTATTTTTTTACATTTATTTTAATTTATTTTTCTTCTCTCATACAGTACATCCCAACCCCCTCCTCCCCTCCCTCCACTCTTCCCTGCTACCCTCATCTCCCTTCTCCCTCAGATTTACCCTCCACCCACCAGCCAACCCCCAAACATCTGCTTCTCCTTAGCAATCCTCTCCGGGTTAACACCAGTAGACGTCTAGTTTGACCAGCACCATTTGCTGAAGAGGCTGTCCTTTTTTTCAGTGTGCATCATTGGCTTCTTTATCAAAAATTAGGTATCCATAGGTGTGTGGGTTTATGTCTAGGTTTTTGATTAAATTTCATAGATTAACTTGTCTGTTCTTATGCAACTATCATGGTGTATTTATTACTAAAGCTTTGTAATATATCTTGAGATCAGGAATGGTGAGACCTTCTGCAATTCTTTTAATATTGGGTTGTTTTAGCTATCCTCAGTTTTTTGTTTTTCCATAGGAAGTGGAGAATTGTCCTTTCAAGGTCTTTGAAGAACTGTGTTGGAATTTTGATGCGAATTGCATTGAATCTGTAGATTGCTTTTGGTAAGATGGCCATTTTTACTACGTTAATCCTATCAATCCAGAAGCATGGGAGATCTTTCCATCTTCTTATATCTTGCTCAATTTCTTTCTTCAAAGACTTCAAGTTTTTATTATACAAGTCTTTCACTTACTTAGTTAGAGTTACCCACATTTTTTTTTTAATTGAGGCTGTTTTGAAAGATGTTGTTTCCCTGATTTCTTTAGATTTTTTTTAGATTTAACTTTTTCTTTTGCCTATTTATCCATTTTTTTTCTGTCGTATCTTCAATGCTTGAGAGTCTTTCTTCCATCTCTTGTATTCTGTTGATGAAGCTTGCCTCTGTTTTTCTTCTAATTCCCAAAATTTTCATTTTCAGCATTCCCTCAGTTTGGGTTTTCTTTATCGATTCTATTTCCATTTTCAGGTCTTGAGCAGTTTAATACATTTCCTTTTACTGTTTGTGTTTTTCCTGGATTTCTCTAAGGGATTTATTCAATTTCTCTTTAAGGACCTCTATCATCTTCATTTAGGATGTTTTTAGGTCTTTTTCTTGGGCTTCAGTTATGTTGGAATATTGAAAGCCTGCTAGGTAGGGTTCATGGGCTTCAGTGGGGACACATTGTCCTGGCTGTTACTGATTATGTTTTTCTGCTGAAGTAGGCATCTGGGATTGGGATAATTATAGGTCTGAATGATGATATCTGGTTTTGTCTCTGTTGGGTGAGTGTTTTGTTCCTTGGTTTCTGCTTCCTCCCTGGACCTTAGGAGCCTGTGGTGGCTGTGTGCTGCCTGGTAAGAAATTTTCTGTGGATCTGTTTCTCCAGCCTACTCAGCTCTTGTGTTCCCAGGGAATGTCTGCTGGTGTTGGTGGCTGGGATAATGAGATGAGCTGGGGAAGGAAGGTTGGAAGAGAAGCTCTTCTGATCTGTTGGGGGTGGGGCAGAGAGGAAAGGGATATCACAGCAGGTGTTTTGATACAGAGTTGGGTATAAGACTGGGACATTGGATATGTTTCACTGGCCTGCTTGGCAGGTGTGTTCTCAGTGAATGCCTGCTGGTGTTAGAAGCTAGGATAATGGGGTGACTTGGAGGAAGGAAGGATGAGGGGAAACAGGATGCATTGGGAATGAGGTCAGAGAGGAAAAGAAGACATTCCAGCAGGTGTTCTGCTACAGAGCTGCAGATGAGACTGGGGGATTGGATCTGGAGTAGCCAAAGGAGAGATGTGGATCTGCTGCCACACTACTTGTTGTCCTGCAGGAGTAGCCCTTGGGTTAAAAGGGGGTATCTGCTGGGATTGGGGATTGGGACAAAGCAACAAGTAGAGGGAGGGAGTTAGAAGGGGAAGATCTGCAGGATGGGAGGTGAGAATGGGGGGATGGGTGGGAAGGAGTAGGCTGCCACAGGTATTCTGCTGCTGAGCCTGGGATGAGATTGTGGAAATAGATCTGGGGGAGCAGAAGGAAAAGAGAAGATCTGCACATAGCCTACCTGGTTTTCTGGCAGGCATGGCCTGTTGGGTAGCAGGGATGGCTGTTGGTGTTGGGGGTTGGGACAAAGCAAAGAGCTCAAGGAGAAAAGTTAGAAGGGAAAGCTCTGTGGGGTCCATAGGAGATGGGAACAGGGTGGCCAGGAAGGCTGCCACAGATATTCTGCTGCAGAGGGGAGGATGAGACTTGGGATTGGATCTGGGGAATAGAGAACACCTTAATCTAGCACATTCATAGTTTTTGTATAGATTCCTTTTTATGCATTTGACCATAGGTGTAATCACACTCTATGTTACCTTACAGCTTGTTCCTTGTATGCAACATTATGGTTTAACCTTCCTAGTATGAGTCATTAGTCTAATTGCTGAATCTTTGTATAGTTTAATTTTATGTAGAATTCTGAGTATTTAGATTTCCCTTTTTATTTTTACTACAGCTTCTTTAAGTCTGTTCTATTTTTCTTGGAAACATTTCTTAACACTTAGCAATCTGTCACAGGCATATAACCAACTATCTTCAATTCCAACATGCTAAGAAGACTGGTAGAAAATGTCAGGGATGTAAAACATACTATGTTGGGTTATAATGTCATGTTCTGTAGTATAAATTTTTGGAGTGATTTCCTGTGGACCCCAGAGCACCCCTCACTCCTCCTTGTATTTCACTGGAAAGAGCATTGGTTGAGTAAACCAAAGACCACTTCATGCTACCCTGTGTGATCCCTGTGTGATCTTGGGTAAACTACCCTCTGAGCATCTATTTTCTCATATATAATGTGTGACTTCCATAGTCTTTTTTTAAAAAATGATACTTTCACAAGAATTAAACAAAACAGCACATGATGCCTTTTTAAATGTGTACACTCAATGGGTTCAAGCTAATGTCTGATTCCTTGCCTTCTCTTCTTGAGACAGGGTCTTGTTATGTAGCCCAGACTAGTGTGAAACTCTCCATTATTCTGCCTCTGCATCCTTAGAGTTGAGATTACAGGTATGCATCATGCCCTGTTAAAAAATGGTCTCTAACATGCTCTGCCTTAAGTTTTTGTGAAGTTTCTAGAACACAGAAATAATTTGGTTTTCTATCAGTTAATGCTAAGTAAAGGTGTGAGTAGAAGTCTGGTCCGAAACAATGGTCTGTGTCTTTCCCCTGGTTGACAGCAACATTGCCTTGAGCTTGCAGCTGCTTTAGGGGAAACTGGCTCCTGCCTTTCTTCCCCATGCAAGTCTTTTAAACTAACTTCCCCTTCCTCCCTCCCTATTTCCTCTCTCCCTTCTTCACTTCTTTCTTTCTTCCTTCACTGTGTTTCTTAGCTCTTTCTTTCTGTTCTGGATTGTACTTAGGATCTCAAGCTTTCTGGGTAGTCATCTAACACTTAGCTATATAGTCAGGTCCTTCTACCCTTCTTTTATTAGTTAAAAAAATCACATACAATATTATGTGCTTCTGCAACACTGTGGCACATTCATGTAAACATTGTTTTTGGGCACTTCCCTCCCTCCATCCCTCCCTCCCTCAACACTCCCACACCTCTGCAGAGCGTCTTCTGCCTTCCTCAAGTAGCCCTTTCTGCCTTCCTGTCACAAGTTTTCTGTTACTCTCTTTTGTAACAGAAAGGGCCATAGGGCCTGAGAATTACCATACTAAGTAACATATCTCAGATGTAGAAAGACAAATTCTTCATGTCTTATCTCATATGAAGATCCAGGATTTCAATTTTGCATATGTGGATATGTGTGATGATGTATATATATGCTCTTTTACCTTTGACACACTTTATTCTCCATAGTCATGTCCTTGAAACATCCCTTTCCATATTTTGTTCACCAGGTGATTAAGATTTTTAAACCCAACTAGGACAGAATAATTAAACAGGTATTGAATGTCACGTTTTAAGGAAACTTTAATGGCTGAGTGTTTGTGTTCACTTAAAATTCATATAGTGAAATCTAACTCTTAGTGGGATGAGTTTTGGGCTTAGGGACAGTGATTAGATCTAGCCAAGGTCCTAAGCACACTACTTTCAGATAGAAGTCTCCTCTCTGCTCTTCAAGAAGGTGTCTGACTACAAATCAGGACACAAGCTCTCCATGTGATCAAATCATGTGTCACCTTGGCCTCTCAGTCTCCAGAACTGTGAGAGATAAATGTCTGTTGTCTGGGATAGCCAGTTAAAGCATTTTGTTGTAGAAATTCAAATTGAATAAGAGAATAAAATGAGATTCTAAAGCCATACATGAATATAATGCCTTTCATTCGTATAAGAGGGATGGTACCTTTTCCTTCTGTATCACACACAGAAAGATCTTGCTGAAATAAGATGGGGACTCAATGTTCTGGGAAGGCCTCTTTCTGTTTAGAACCCAAGATTAAAGAGAAACAATTTTTCCTTTTCATCTGTCACAAACATGTCTTTTATGACATAGAATATATTTTACTGGGAGTAACCCATAGCTTAATGACTCTAGTTTTCTCATGAGTAGAACAAGAAATTATTGTGTAGTTAGATTAAAAAGAAGGGCCATGTTTCCCAAGTTATTTTTGAAAGTTAGAGATGACATGAAATTATATTTTTAAAGAGACCAGCATGTTTCAATTGTACATCGTTTGAAGTTTATAGTTTCCTGTTAGAGCATGTAAGTGTAAGAAGGGTTGTTGAAGGAGGAAAGGTGCAAATTCTATTGAGTGACTCAGGTTGAATAAAGTGAAGCAGGGCTGTGGGGAGGAGGGTATAGGGCTAGGGAGAAGGTGAAGCAGAGCTGTACTTCAGACTCAGCTCACTTCATTTCTCACCTGTGCTGTCAACTCCTGTTTCCTTATCTCCCGAGTGGGGTTAATGATGATATCCTCTGGGCTAGTCACGACTGTTCCATCCTCGTTACGTTGTGAAGGTAAAATCCTCGTTACTTTGATGGAGTGTTACCCTGTTTGGGTTTTTATAGTAGAAATTTATTGTTATTAATATGTTCTAGTATCTCATATTTACCAGGAGATAAATTGTGGCTAAAAAAATGCCTATAGTTTTAAGATGAAGAAATTCAAGAGCCAAGACTGAAAAATCATGAATCCAAGGCCAAACTGGGCTACATAGTGAGGTCACAGCTAACCTGAGATACTCTATTTTAACACATCAACAACAAAAAGAAAGAAATTCAAATGAATCATTACCTCTTTTTAGTAAAATTTTGTCTCAAACTATCTATTGTATCCCAATTCTAGGACAGGACAAATTATGATATGTAGTTTACTATTTATGAAAACAGTAATACAAACAGCTAGTTTGGGGAGAAATGTTAGGGAGAAACCTCAGAAGATATGTTGACTGTTTCAATATTGGTGCCTGTTTCTTTTAAAGAGCAGATTTTCTTAGAAGTCTCCTGAATACTTGGAGTTACTAAGTACATTATATGCAAGTTATTTTATCAACCTCATATTTAATTCCACTGAATAAAACTACATGGAGAAAAGAAATGAAAGAAAAATGAAGGAGGGTGTTGAATGGCATAAAAGGAAGGAAGCAGGACCAGGCACCTTTGTCGCACAGCTCACAGTTTCCTGAAGTTAGCCCTGTGCACAATAAATATTTTGATTGTCATTTTACTAGGATTTCTTTTAAAGGTCTCAAGAAAAAGGTCTAATGAACTGCCCTGGAATGCTTTAAAATTAACATTTTAAAATTGCCTTGCAGCTACACCTCCATCATTGTTAAGTCTAGTACCTGCATGAGTTAACCTCCCAAACACACTATTTTAAACTAGCTGAAATGTTTTGAGTCAACTATTTATTTTATAATTAAATATATAGAAAAGTCATAAAAAAGGACAGAGACTCTCAGATACTCATTACTCAGTCCTTCCTCATATTAACATCTTACATAGTCACAGAATGTTTAAAGGGATCAGCATTGGAACATAACAATAACTGAACTCAAGATGTATTTGGGATTTCAAAAGACTTTGCACTGACATCCTTTCATGGTTTCAGCATTAAATCCAGAGCACCAGATCACAGTTAGCCTTGCCTTGTCTGGTTTGTGCTTATTTTTCAACCTTCCCTTTGTCTTAGTTAGCCCTCTGTTTCCCTCATAAAATACTCTGACAAAAGTGACTTGAAGGAGAAAGGGTTAATTTTGGCTCACAGATCTAGGGTATAGTCCATTTTGGTGGGGAACTCCTAGTGGCAGGAATTAGTTACATTGCTTCTACAATTAGGAAGAAGTGATTAATGATTGCTGCTGCTCAGCTAGATTATCTTCTTTTTATGCAGCCCAGGGAATGGTGCAGTTTATTTTTAGGGTGGGTCTTCCTACTTCAATTAATTTACTCAAGATAATTCCTTACAATTGCTCCCTATGGCTTATGTCTTAGGTGATTTATCCTAGGTGATTTGAGATATCAAAATTGATAATCAATATAAACAACCAAACCACGTGTATTCACTTCCTATTGATGTTTTCAACAAGTCAGGACAAACTGAAGAACTAACAACAAGTATATTACATTACAATTCTGAGCCTAGAAGTCAATGAACTAAAGTCAAAATGTCCGCTGAGTGCCTTGTTCTTTCCCTGCCTTTTTTCATTCAAACTTCCAGTGTTTCTGGGAAAATTCTCAAGAACCTAATGACATCAGACTTCTGACTTGCAGGACTGTAAGACAATGGGTGCATGTTGTCTTAACCCGTCAAACTTACGGTAATTATGATGGCACTATTGCATCACAGTTATAGCAGTTGTACTTGGTGATAGGGAAGTAATTAGTAATAGTGTTAGAAACTGTTTCAGGAAAGTGATGAGAAATAGAATCTTGGGAAAGGGATTTGAGAAAGGAAAGCTGCATTGAAGAGAGCATATATAAGTCAAAGGAAGGTCTTGATACTTTCCCTTCATTTGGCCCTGGCTCATGGTCTTCCTTGTCTGGAAGACCTCTTCCAACTCCCCTACATTTTCATGGTAAATTCCTGTCTATATGTTTTTCCTGACTTTCAATCAGAGTTGGCTTTTGCTTCTTTGGTTTCCTGCCACATGTACAGTTCCTGTTGTATGATATTATTTCTTTCCTCATTAAACTCTATGTATGCTTACCTCTTAGCAGCCTGATATGAATATCCAGACTTTTTGTTGAATTAATAGTTATAGAGAAGATTCTTGTACATTGATAAAGTGATTATAAGGCTATACTCTCTCACCCTGTGAAGCTTTGTTATTTCTACTGTTTAGGTTCAGCTCAATAATTAGGTTTCTATTCAAATATTTGGTAAGATAAACAGAAAGATTAACTGCTAGAACAAATTACCCATCAAATTAGAACTTAAGCATAGAAAATCTATTTACTTATGTGAAATGACTTTTCTGGGAAATATTTGTTGATCATTATCTTAACTTTCAAAAGTAAATTTCCAAGTAAATCCTAAGTTACAGCTTTCCATGAAAAGGGAAAATATTTATAAAATCAAATATGGAGCTATTTAAATTTCAGGAAAAGGCATGCTAAGACATGCTGTAAATATGTGAGAGCTTAAACACACCTGCATTGGAAGTTTAAACGCACACAGACATGGGGTCAGGAACTTAAACCAATTAGAACCACCAGAAGGCAAGCTTTACCCAAATAAACAGAAATAACAATTCAGGCTTCAAAGTGTCATACAATTTTCATCTTTGAAACCAGTTTCCCTTTATACCTCATCACTTGTTCCTGTCAATCCCCTCTACTTCTCAGAGACCTGCCTCTTCAATTATCAGAATTTCCCAGGGCTTCTGAAACCACACTGCTCAGCTAGTTTTTCCTGCTCCCTTTCAGGCTCTGGTTCCCACACTTTGTTTTTTCATTATCTGATAGGCACTAAAATTTGCTTAGAGTGTGCAACACCATCTTACATAACTGGTCTTTCATCTGCAGCCTCACCCATCTGAAACAATGTGGAGAAGGAAGAAAACAGGGACGCTGTTACAAAGCCCAGGCCCTGCAGTGGAAAACTGACGCTGGAGAGTCCCCCAGACACTCTTGCTGTCTGCTTCCTTTGACGCCATCGGTTTCTCAGTGCATCCTGAGGATATCAGTGATGTCAAAAACAACTAAAACTTATGATGTTATGATCTTGAGTCACAAGGACGAGTCAGCTTAGGTTCTGAAAACCGAAATAAGCCAGAATTAAAGTGGACAGTCTATAAATAGA
The DNA here is from genome assembly GCA_026225945.1 of Cricetomys ansorgei. Classification (NCBI taxonomy): domain Eukaryota; kingdom Metazoa; phylum Chordata; class Mammalia; order Rodentia; family Nesomyidae; genus Cricetomys; species Cricetomys ansorgei. Next base: position 5,322,316 of record JAMJFZ010001562.1, read on the forward strand.
AAATGACAGCACTTAGGGGATGAGCTGCCTTAGTTTTAAAATACATTTCTGCTCTGGAACAATTTTGTTTCAAATAATGTGAATGTATTTCTAAATTCACCTCCAAGTAGTACTTTATGCTTTTAATTTTATTTTAAAAGTTAAATATTTGTGTTAAACATTTTGGAGATTACTAAAGAAATCCTCTGTTGCTGTATCTATAGAAAAGAAATCTGAATGGTGAGCCTCAGTCAGCCCAGAAACCAGCCCAGCTCTGAAGCCAGAAACTTGGGTCCAAATCATTCCATTGCTGGGCTGTGTAACATTTCACTCTCTGCCTCAGTTTCTTCACTTGAGAAAAGAACATATGTAGTGTGGGACCCGGGGGCTAGAAAGCAGTAGAAGTCAAGGCCAAGTGCCCCTACTCCCTGAAAAAGGTGACGAAGGATGAGACGCTGGCAGATTCCTGCTCTCCCAGCCCAGGAAGGTCCCTAGCCAGAATAATATAACTTGCTAGCTTCACAAGAAGCTAAAGGAACATGTTTGTCTGCATTGGGGCGGGTCCCTTGCTTAGGAACACTCCCCCTGCCCTGCTAGTTAAGGCTTCCCTGCTCGAGGGGAGAAGCCACGCCCTTATGGGGAGAGGTTATTTATTTGGGGAAAAGCCTTGGAATAAAGGAGTTCGGGTTCGAGTTCGGGTCCACCAGATGTCGTCTCCTTCATTCCGGACTCCCGGGCCTTCTTCGAGGCTCGTCACACATTTCTCAGGCCTGCGGGTGGACGGCTCCGTGAAAAGTCACCGAACCACGGATCCCGGGCCCCCACACACCGCCCGCCGCTTGGGTCTGGGTCTACCCGCCTGGCCAGTGGGACGGATGCCAGACGGCCGCGGCGGGACAAGCACAGCGCGGCAGAAAAACAACAATGTAGAACTCTCTGTAAATGCAGGGCACAGGGAAATCACAAATAATCATAGTTTCAAAGTATGTTTGATTTTACCAATGTCTGAAATTCAAGTTACAAATCTTAGCATTTTGACAGGTATGAAAATCATTCCTGGGAGACAACATAGAAAACATCTAGTTCAACTCTCACCCAATATAGAAATTCAAATACTCCAACAGCTATTTATTATCTGTAGGGGATTCAGGGAAAGGAGTTCCATTCTGGAAGTCTGACTTTGTTTTGTTGGCACTGCAGGATCCTGCCTCTACTACTCTCCTCACCTAGCTTTTAAAGAAAGTGAATAAAATACACACCCACATCCTGAGCATGGCTCAGTTTCTCAGTGATACACTCTATACCTTGTGTGAAATGTTTTTAATCTGTAGGAGAACCCTGAAGAACTGATATTATTAGTTCTATTTTAGTGACAAAAATTGAAGCTTAAAAGGTCAAAGATCTCTTCTGAGGGCACATAGTAAGTAGGTTTAAAAGTGATAGAAAACTCAGCAGCAAAATCCCTTCATGATGTTTGAAATCACATGTTAATTTTCTGTAAGCTCTCTCTTTCCCACAGCAAGCAGTTCCTTCCCTAATATGAGGAATATATTTATTAGCTGTCTGTGTTCTTTGACAACAAAAGCAAAAACAAAAAAACTGAATACTGCTCTTAAGCATGGCACTCATGGATGAATTCTTCTCTACTGATAGATATTCTGATTTAGAGGTATAGCCTGGCATTTTTTTTTTCTGCAGCTGTATCAAAATGTTGACTGATGTTCAACTAGGGATCAACTAAGCCTCTAATCTACCATCTCTTTTGTTAGAAATCTCTCACACCTGGTCTTCCTCATCTTGGACTCACGCAGAGGATCTGTGTGTTCACTTGTTCGTGTTTTTAATCATAAAATGTCGGTTAATTTCATTTTATGGGCTTGTGTTCTGCCTTGTCAGAATCACTTTGAATCTTAATCCCATCATATAGCATATTAGCTCTGCCTTTCAATTCACTGTTATTTTTAAATTTGATAACCATGATTTCTGTGCCTTCATCCAGGCTGTTGATAAAAATATTGAACAGGAAAGGGCAAAGATACAATCTAGCAGCCCGGTACCAGAGACATTTTAGTTAATGATGCTTCGTCTAAATGAGTAATGGCCTCGCGATAAAAGTGAATGCAGCTTTGTTTGCATAATATTTAATAGCTTCAAAGCTGTATTTTATCATATAATACATTATTGTGATCTAATCCAGTCTGACTGAGTAGACAGAGGAATTAGATTGCAAGGGGAGTTGTGAATGCCTGGCGTGTTCTGGGATTTTTGGGGCTCTGTAAAGATTCCGTCTTCTCCAGTCTCTCCGCATTCAGATCACTGCCATGATGAGTCTGAGGAACTTTATGTTTGTGACTTAAGCAATACAGAACTTGGTCTATGTTAACGTTTTCTCTATTACGGAGCACATTACACATTTGTGCTTTATCCTTGCACAGGGGCCATGGCAACTTTCTCTGCACTGTTTAATCTTAGTGTAAGTGCTGTGACTGCTTTTGTGTATGTTTAAGATGTTATACTTTGTGAGTTTCTGTTTCCACGTATTTATCGCCATGCCGTATGTGCACTTACTATCTTGTTTGTTATCTGTTGCTGCAGAATGCTAGCTGTAGAAGGTGGGGTTTTTCTGGTGTTTGCCTCCCTTTAATTTTTTTCTGTATTCTTTTAAATTTTAAGTTGTTATTATTTTTAATTGTGTATATGTGTGCGTGTGTAGGTATGTATGTATGAGTGCAGGCAGCTGCAGAGGTCAGAGGCATGGGATACCCCCGGAACTCAAGTTATAGATGGATGTGTGCTACATGACTTGCAGGGTGGGAGTTGAACTCAGATTCTCTGGAAGAACAATATACTCTCTTAATTGCTGGGCCATCTCTCCAGCCATGTTTGCCCACTTTTATATTTTGTAGCATCCAGATTACATAGTAGATATGTCTATCTATAGTAGTAGATAGTATATTTAGGTACTCAACATCTAGAAATGATTGGGAAACATTTAAGGTTTATGGGTCTGCCAAGTTTGTATAAGTGTGTTGGAAGTTTTAAAGGAGAAGTTTGATACATTGAGACCCACCATGGCAGTGAATATATGTGAACTGAACAAATGTTAGCTGCTTGCAACTGTCCTTTACTCTTACTCTGGGCCAGAATAAATGGGGGCCCTCCGTGTTCCCCAAGGTTCCTGGCACTTGTTACATGTGGCCCAGGCCTGTCTACACTCAGTTCTAATTTTATTCCAATGTAAATTCTAGTTTATAGCTTTTCTCAAAGAGCACATTACTTGGGGTAGGGATTTTAGCCTCCAAATGTCTGCCTTTGGTTCCTGTATGACTTTGCTTCCTGGGTTGAGTGTGTGCCTCATTCACTTGAGGCTACAATGCATTCTGGCCTATGCCTGCACTGCAGAGTCAAGCTTCCGTTCCTTTTCCCTCCTCGTCTCAGGTTCTTCGACAATGATGGCATGATATTACAGACCAGGCAGTCAGGATTTGACACATGCAAGAATAATTTTTCCATACTCCTGAAATGTTTTATGTACCTCTTCAAATGGGATTAGATGTGCTTAGGAAATAGAGCACAGCACATACAAAAATACCCACAGATCCCTCAACCCTATTTTATGCCGGAGAAAGAGAAGTGACCTAATTACTGTTTTCAACTGCTTGACGGATTGTGTCCATCTGTTTTTCTGCTCTGCTGGGAATAGAACTACAGGAAATGGGCTTAATCTGCAGCCTGAGCCTTGTGGTTTAAACATAAAGGAGAATTTCCTGACAGTGACTAGTGGATTACAGAATTTGTTTCTTATGAGATTTAGAATTCCATCTGGCCAGGGTATGGTGAAGGGTTTGATATAGTTTCCTCTGAAGATGGTAGATGTAGGTTAAATGGCCCTAACAAAAGATTTTAAATTTAGTTCATGTGCATGTGTGCACCTATCTGTGAACATGTGTATGCACATTCCTGGGGAGGCCAGACAAGGGTGACAGATTCCCCTGGAGCTGGACTTTCAATGTGAGTTCTGGGAACAGGATTTAGGTTCTCTAGAAAGACAGGAAGACTTTCACCACTGAGCCATCTGTCCAGCTCCCAAATGGCCTTCTCATTATTCTTCTTTGTAGGAATATATGTTTATTCAGAAATAAACAACTACAATGGTTTCACACTCTCCTAATATTCATTTCTAAAATAATATTTTAGTTGTTCCTTAAGAGTTTCATTGTGTAATTTGGTCATATGCATGTCTTGTTCCATCTCAACTCTACCCTCTTCGCCTCCTCCAACCCACTATGACTTTCTTCCCCCTCTCTCTCTCTCTCTCTTTCCCTCTTTCTTCCCCCCTCCCCGCCCTCTCATCCAGTTTGTATTGCTTCATCCCTCTCGGGAGAGGGCCTACCTCAGAGTGTGTTCACCCTGAAAGCTGACTCTCCCTCTTCCTGCAGCTATCAAATGTCAATAACTCCTCAGCTAAGGGAGATTTTGTTTCTGTATGCCTCGCTCCATGTTGGGGTTTTGTCAGGTTTGAGCTTGCACAAGTCTTGTGTATTCTAATCAATCACTGTGAGTTCATTTGCCTTGCTGTGTTCAGAAAATGCTGTATTCTTGAATTCATTCTCATCTTCCAAGCCATCTGCCTGCTCCTCTGTGAAGTTCCCCGAGCCTTGGAGGAGAGACATGATATGACTATCCCACATAAGGGTGCACGCTCTACAGCTTCTTGTCACCTGCATGTTGACTGAGAGCAACAACTCAAGAAGAGAGAATCCATTCTAGATACTGCTTTGTTTATTTTTATTTGTTAGCATGTGTCTAGTTGGAATACTGACCCCCATATTATAGGATAACTTTATTAAAACTATTTTCATGTATGTAAATGCTTATTATATTTTAAGGAACATCTACAGCAATAAGTTTCTATATTGTTTATTCAAAGGCCTTTAGTGTAAGCTATCCCTTCCCATATTCCCTCCTCTAGTCTGTCTTCCTGTCTCCCACCCAATTTCTCCCTTTCTGTTTTATTCTTCTTCTTGAATCTGCTCTGCTTTGCCCCGCTTCCTTGAATCTCCCACTCCATGTCCTCTTATTAATTTCCTGACCACTATTAAGAATTCTAAATGCAGCACATATATTGGAATATCCAAAGCTAACATCCAGAAATTAGAGAAAACCTTTCTGGGTCTGAGATACCTCACTCAGAATGATTGTTTTAGCTCTAGCCATTTATTAAACACTTTGACTAAGCTAATTTACTAAGTTTCTTAATACATTAAAATTTACTAATTCAGTAAATTTACTAATTTTCATTACCTAAAGTAATCATTCTTCTAAATAGCTGAATAATATTTCTTGTGTAAATGTATCACATTTTCACTATCTGTTAATCAGTTGATGGACATCTGGCCTGTTTCCATTTTCTGTCTGTTGCAAAGCAATGAACATGGGAGAGCAATGAATACCTTTGTAGTAAGATATAGTATCCTTGGGGTATATGTCCAAGAGTGGTGTAACATAAAATTTTATTTTAATGGAGGAACACATTTAAAACAATCTCAAAAATGAATGCTATGACATTTTCTAGAGTGTAGGAGGACAGATCTTTAAAAAATACCACATTTATGTATTTTTTATTGTGTGGCAGCTGGAACAGTATCCATAGGCAACTGCTCATCTGATCTCAAATGCTATGGAAGAGAAATCTGTGCAGTGTGTTTTATTAACATTGCAGTAGTCAAGATTTTTTAATTTTGAAATTATTTAAGGTCAGCTTACCAAAAAAAATTTTTTTTTAAATTTTATGCTTTAGAGAACCAAGACATGAATTGGCTTTCTTTTTATCTCTTGCAGATTCATTGATTTTAATTTGTTCTGTCCATTTGCTTTATTCTTTGGTAAATCTTTTCTGTATGTAAGGAAAGGTGCCTTTAATAGCCTTGACAAACATACATCTCTGCAACTTAAAATTTCATAGGCTGTAGTCTTTATTCATGAACTATGTGATAGTCAGATAAAGGAGCACTAGAATGAAATTTAGTGCCAAGAATGAAATAATGAGATGAAAATGGATATGCATGAACTAAACATCACCCCAGAAAGCTGGATAAAGAACAATAATAAAAGGAGGTGAAAAGGGAAACAATAAAAATGTAATATAATAAGAATCAACCACATCCCAATCTTTAAACATATTGTAAACATGTAACTATAAATAACAAAGACATTTAGAAATTTTGCTCTTACAAATTAGAGTTTAACTGACTATTCAAGTTCACCTCATATTGCCTACAGAAAAATCATAATTTTTCAGTTGTTTTAAGAGATTTTTTTTGAATCACTTGACTCAAAAGTGACTTGAGTCACTTACAAAGGTAGAAACCTTGAGCCAAATCCTCTTATAGCAACAAAAATAAAATTATTATATATCATTTATGTAATTTATTTATGAAATAAATATACACACATGAACATACAGAACAGATTAATTATATATGGATTCCTCAAAGCAAAAATACTTTGTCATTACCATAAGTATGGGTAGATGTTTGGTGGATCACAAACTAAACCAAACCAAGTCTTCCTTCACAGGGAGAGATTTTTTTTAAGCCAATTAGGCTCATTGACTTAAGCATTTATTCTTTAAAAACATTTTTTTTTATCATTTGAGATTATAATTATATCATTTTCTCCTTCCTTTTCCTCCCTTATAGGGTTTATAACCCTCCCATGTACCACCCTTGAGCTCTTTCAAATCCAAGGATGCTTTTTTCTTTATTTAGTGTGTGTGTATATGTGTGTGTGTGTGTGTGTGTGTGTGTGTGTGTGTGTATATATACATATTAAATATAACCTACTCAGTCTGTATACTGTTAATCGTATGATTGTATATATGTTTTCAGGACTGATCATTTACTATTGGATAATAGTTGGTGTGCTCGTCCCTTAAAAAGACAGTTTCTCCCACTCTCAGCATTCCTTCTGTCCATCACAGCAGGGAAGGTACCATGAAGAATCTCAGTCCATGACAGTGGGGGAATATGGCAGAGACTGTTCACATGGGGTGGGAGACCAGGAAGCAGAGAAAACAAGGACTCTCCACTACTGTTCTACTTCCCCCATGTAAAACCCATCTCTTAATACTTTGAGAGCTTCTTGTTTAAGAATGGGCATGTAAAATGTGAGTCTTCAGGACACAGTCCAGATTCAACCCATAATAATCAATGTGAATAGTTTTAAACATACTTTCTAGTAGGCATTTCATGGTACATCGATAACAGCGGAAAGCTATTATAAAACTGTAGTTTCTATTTAAAAGTTAAAAAACACCCTAAATTTCTCAAATCTTTCTGAAGCTGGCCATGAGGAAGATGGCTTAACATTTCAGATATTTGAGGGACATAGCATTCATGGGTATATTTCTAGTATGTGTTAGAAAACAAACTAGAATATAAAAAACATACACATATTTGACATATAATCCAGGAATGAATCAGAGCTGTGCAGGCTAAGGTGCACATGCAACCTCTGTCTTTATCCTGTGTGGGACTGAACACATCTAAGAGGCAGATATAGAGGATTTTAGAATAGAATAGCTATCCTTGGACTGTGCAAGGAAGGAGAGTATACATTTATGTAAGATTTAATTAATGAAAATAATTCATAAGCAACAAAATTAATGTAATTAAAAGTAAGGTGAGAAAATTAATATATATTTTCTGGAGGTATTCCTAGACTCCTAGGAAAGAAATGGAAAAAATATTCTCAAGATATATATATTTGACTGGAGGAATATGGGCAGTGTAAAAATAATTGGGTTGGGATGAGTTGTAGAGAAAAGTGTAGGTAATTTGTGGGATTTTCTTCCAAAGAAAGCCTTTGAAGAAGGAAGCACCCAGTGACTTCACTCACAAGTCACTCTGTTGGTTGTGAAAGGCAGCCTAGGTTATGTTTTGAGAAAACTTTCTTTAAAAAAAAAAATCAAGGGGAACTTTATAGCCCTCCCCTGGTTAACATGCTTATTGGTTTTATTGGTTTAATTTATGTTTAACTTTATTTTCAGCATTCAGGGACAGTGAAACAGTGCAAAATTAGATTGATGCTTTTATTTTGAAGTTGTTTAGCTACATAAAGAGAAAGGAACTCTTGTTTTTCATCTCTAATGAAGAATTCAGATGATGTTTTTGAAGAAAAAGTCATGGTTTATAATGATTTCCTCACAGGATGGTCCCAGTATTTAACAATTATGTTCATTTCCCTCAACTCATAAAGGAATTGATTTTGTGTACTATTTAAAGTAGTAGGAAATGTTGAGAAGGCTGTCAAATGAATTATTTGTATTTCATCCTCTCCAGCTTCAGGAGGTGATGAGAGTAACAGAGTTCTTTAGACTCACCAAGGAGTCTAAGTTGGTAGGAGCTGGTGAATCATTTATACGAGTCCAGCAAGCCTTGTAGCCTTGCTAAGAGCTTATTTTTTGGAAGTGAGACTTCAGAAATTCTGGTTAATCCATTTCCTACAATACTTTTTTTTTTTTTCAAAAATCAGCACATGCTCAGAAGATGTAATTGTGTGAACTTAGGAAATTCTAATGTTATCATTCAACACAATGTATCTGTCTTTTAAGATGTGAAGGAGGCTTCACAGGACAAAGGGGGCCTAAGAATTTGTATTTTAAAAAGTGAATTGGAATTATTTACATCAATCTCTCCTCAGTCTAGCATCACATGTAATAGCTACAATTTTCATTTCTGCCATAATGCTCTATTTTTGTACGCATTTCATAAAGTTTAAAAGTCATTAAACTATATATCTTCTCCCTCTCTTTTTGGGTAGTTATGACCTCTCATGGTTAAATGGCAATTAGGGATTAAGGTAGGTGATAGAATTAATGTGGGCAGGCTTTATTCTCCATTTGGTTTTAGCACAAATCAAAGAAGATGAATGTCTAGCCATTAGAAAGCAATTAAAACCCACTGCCTCCAGCTGGGGATGTCCCTCAGTGGTAGTGTGTCCGCCTCACATGTATATGGCTGTGTTCGATTCCTAGCATGGAGAAAAACAAAACAGTTGTATGTTATGTTAATTTTGTCCTTGAAAGTTCTTATGCATCACCAAGAGACCTTAAACCTTGTGTCTTCCCTAGTCTATATCCTAGCACAATTTCTTCCCTAAAACTCAGTAGAAGATTTTTAGTTGGTTCTCCATATTGGCTTATTGGTAGAAGGTTCTAGGATCTTTTAAGGGAGGGTAGAGATAAGGACTTGAGGAAACAACATCCCCCTTGGTTTCTAGTTTTCACTACCATTTGCATTGCTCTGTTGTTTGGGTGGTGTCCCGTCTTCCTAAATTCAATGTTTCTGGTCATGGGTATTTTGTGGTTTGAATAGTTATCCTTTTATCTTTTCTAAGCCTTCAAGTTGAGTTTTTTCATAGTAAGCAGAAGTTAGGTGTCAATATTTACAATCTATGTGTATTCTCTGAGCTCCTACTCTAACATAGGTAACCTATATACTTCTACAATATGTATCAGTTCAGACTGGCTTTGAAAACCTTATGTTGTCAGTCTGTACTTGAGCTCCTAATCCTTGCTCCACGTCAGCCTCTGGAGTTTTAGAATTACATATGTGTGCCACCAAACTCTTTTGTTGTTGAGAATCATAAGAAAATTGATTGATATCCTTTCTATGAATGGATAAGGTTAATTTGAGAGAATTTTAGGAAATAGAATTTTAGGAAATTTTAGCAATGGTAGATCTTTGTTGGTTACTCACCCAGTTTAGTTATTTTAATTAGCCCTTCTTTTTAAGTACTCTTTTCCAATACTTAGTACAATCAGACTTAAGTCTCTGACCTCTACACACTGTGACAATGTGACATGCACCAGAAACTCTCCAACACACATGTGCGTGTGTGCACACACACACATACACACACACACACTGAATTAATAAATACATGTTTTTTAAAAAGATAATTATGGATGAAATTTCTCCTTCAGGATAGTATGTTAGACTCATTTTCAAATGAACAATAGGGTGGAAATGCCCAAGAACAACTCATGATGTACCTTGAAGGACTTAACCCTTCTCAGTCTCTTAGATCATCTGGTATATCTCACACAACTTTTTTCATCTCTCACCATCTTGAAAGCTGTCAAACCTACATATTATTAGCAGTACATTACAGGAGTGTCCTTCCATGGACAATATTTGTTTTCTCTTTTGACTGCCTGCTCTAAGTCAATGACAATTGACAAGTCCTTTTAAGGTTCAAATGGAGTATCTCACAGGCAAGAATGAATTTATAATGAGCTCAGGTGAGAATGTCATAGAATAAAGGGCACTCTTAATAAAGTGATTTTTAGTTCCACACACATGTTTGTACATGGTACAGAAATATTTATTTCTGAGTCTTTCCCTCAGGTAGTTTGTTTTTAAATGTCCTTTTAAATTTAGTCAATGAGGAATGCTCTATAGAAAAGCTAATCAGGTGATGTTCTTGACTTATTCACAGTCTTAGGTAGAAAAAGTCCATCTGAAGTCACAGATTTTAAGTAACAATTGTTGCCTAGATGAAAACAGTCTAGTCTGTGATTTGAATGTTTATTGAAAAATTTGTTTCATGTGATTTTTGACCTAGTTACTAAATCTGGCTTCACAATAGACCAACAATTATGTGATTTCACCTTTGGAACAGACATAAGTAAAATTGTTTTTATGAGGACAAATTCATATTGTATTAAATTTCCATATGAGCATTCAAATATGTAGAGGTTGAATAGTCTCTGAGGTCAAAGGAATTGCAATCAATGCTCTACAGAAGAGAAAACTTGAATACTCTTATTCACATGGTTTGTGACTCAGAATGTTTTCCATAATGCAGTGAATGAAATTCAGTCATCATTTACTGAAGTGTATTGCCTGGGGCTTAGAACATTCTTGATATTTAGCAAGCAGGAAAACTAAACTGAAATTGTGGCTTATGAATAATGAAACAGATAAATCTACTCCCTTTGGTGAAATGGAAATAAATACTGTACACCTCTCCAAATATTTGTTTATTTGTCTGGTTAATTCACTCCTGCCCCTAGGATTAAAATTTCCCCCTTTCTTTAAAATAGAAATAACTAGAAAGCGTTCCCAGTTGAGAAACATATTTACAGACAAACTACTTGTAAGGAGTATTTGCTGTTCATAATTACAGCTTTGCAGTAAAAAAACAAAAACAAAAAACAAGTAATACCAAGTAGGGGTTAACAGGGTTGGACAGTTGACATAGGAGGATCATCCCAGATTATAGCTTCCTTACCTGTTCAGAAATAGAAGTGACTTTGAATGTCTTAGCATATTTGGCCTTTGCTGCCTATCTTAGAGGCTGTGCAGGATCTATGAATTTAACTTGGTTCTGCCTTTCACAGAAGTGTCCTGGGAAGACAAAGGAAATGTTAAAGCACCCATCACTTCAAAGCTTCTCTTAGCCAGTGGATTCAGACTCCTTCTCTTGCTTGTGTTTCTTGAAGTGTATTCAACACTAAGATTCAGATGGCTGAGCTGTCTGAAAGCTGGGCTTTCAAATATATGTATATATACATGATATATTTTTCTTCTTTCTTCCTAGTTTATAGCTCTTTTGGCTGGTAGAGTTATTTGCTAGTGTTTGAGTTCTACTTATTTTAAAATACTATGTCCATAACTGTCTGAATATATTAATGATAAATTTAATTTGTGAAATCTTCCTAATGTTTGAATATTTGAAAATATGAGCTAGACTTAGAAACTGAATTTCTCTTTCAGGGTTATTTACTCTTCTTGGTAGATTGGAAGTTACTTTAGAATGGGTTTATGCCAGAGCACTTAATTCTTGTTTTATGTTGGAAAGGTGCTGCTGGACATTTTATCAGTGGAGAGGGGAGGAAACAAGATTTCCAGCTGTTTGTGAGCTTGGCACTATAATATCACTATTTCATTTAAAGAATCTCCCGCTCTTACCTGCAGCTAAAGATAAGCTTATATGCTGTGTGTACTAGGTATAGCATGTCATTAAGTACCTAGACAGTAGACATTATTATTCTCATTTTTACATATGGGATTCTGAAACTCATAAAGGTTTATTAACCAGTCTAAAGGTTACACACCTTGTAAGAAGTAGACCCAATATTTAACCTCAGCTTTCACGGACCATACAGTTCTAAGTGCTGTGGTCATTAATGTCAGCATCCAAAGACAAAAGCAAAGAAAATGCGCTAAACTGCTGTACCATTTCCCCCAGTTTCTCTTAGTCCTAGCCTAGAAGAACTTAGCCTAGGATTTGAGCAAGAAATACATGATTCTGTGACCTCAAAATAAAATTTTAGAAACATTATAATAATAAATTAGAGTGCATGCAGTAATCACTGGCTTCTACAGTTACCAACCACTAGGTAGTATTTGTGTCAGTGTGGTTAATGTTATAATCAATTTATTTTGCTGTATTTCACTTTTTATGTATGCAACAGAGTGCTCTATTAAGATAAATTGAAGATAAAATAAGACTAAAATGGTTCTTAAAATAAATGTAAAATACATTTTAAGACAATGAAAAAATAACTCACTAGACTTTGTCAGTGTTTCTTTTCTTTTCGTTTTATTGATATTAAAAAAGTCTGACATTAAGCACCTTAGATTCAGTACATCACAGTGTGTACTGTGTCTACACAGGCCACCCAACCTACTCACATTAAGAAAGAAAAAAAACCACATTTCCCATCGTGCTTGTTAAATTATTTCTCCATCTCTTCTCTATTTCCTCTCTTGTTCCCCTTCCTCCAGTGCATCTTCTTTACTCTTTGACATCACCCAGTGTAGTGGTGCAACTGACAGATGCTGTGCATTATGTGTTGGATAGTATATGCGGCGAGACAGATTTCCCACAAGGGAAATTCACAAACAGAGTTCCAGAATCATTTTGAGCAGTGTCAGCATCAGCGTAATTATTGTTGAATCTGTAGGATGATGACCTTCTTTTGAAGTACTGTGCTCATTTTAATAATTCATCTCAGGGCGCTTTGACCTCCTAGGAAAACCTCTGTTTAGGAATTTAGGAGATTTAATAGTAATTTTAATTCTGACATCCCCTTCCCATGACATCTTTAAATAAATCACTTCACCGCATCTGGAGCCATATGCAGAATAAGAACGAACAGTTCTCATGGATATTGAATCTAGTCAAAGTCATTGTGAGTGTAAGTGAAATTAAGAAATGCCCAAATTGCAAAAGCTTTAGGAAACTCTTGCAGACCCGTAAGTAAAATGATCTCAGTTTATAAAGCTCAAGGTTTCCAGTAAAAGTGGTCAGGACATGGGTCCTGCTTGCCTTGAACATTTTTAGGTGCAGATTGTCCTTGTGTATTCCTTAGAATGGTTCCTGGACATGCTTGTTTAATGAGGTAATAAATGATTTTAAAAACAAAGCTAATAATGAAATAGATTTAGGGTAATATCCATGAATTATCTTCTCATAAAATTTGATAACTATTAATGGAAGGTTGAGAAGTAAGTTTACCTTATTTCTGTTCAATGTCAAGCTGGGGTTATAGGTCAATGATGCTGGTGTTATACACTACTTTTAAAAATCTTGCTTCCTTTCCATATTGTAATTCATGGGGTTCCCTGCTGGGTAAAAATGTTGATGACATGTGCAGGAAGAGTCAGTTTCTTCAAGAATGTAGGGCCTGAGAGCTACCCATGCTCCAGCGAGTGGTCCTACACTCTACACTTGCAGGCAGACCTAAGTGGACTTGTTGTGTATTAAAAAAATTAAATAGAGAGCACATAAAGTTAGTAGGGAAAAATGGTAATGGAGGGGAGGAACTGAAGAGGATGGAATGGGGAACAGGTTTGATCCAAATATACTATATGCATGCATGAATATCAAATAAAACCTTTTGTGAAGATCTTATTGCCTTACATTTGATCCAATGTAATTGAAATATCTAGGCAGAAATGATGAGTTTTTCAATAAGACAAAGTTCTAGAAACTGCAGATATACATGCTAATAAATTACTATACAGCTAAAAATTTCTGGAAATCGAGTTCTTAGTAATATTTTTTTTAAAAATAAATACTATTGGCTGAGCACAGAATCTTCATGACAAAAGTTTAACACAAAATCTGCTTGTCAACCTAGCAAAATGCACTTTAGCAATAGAGATTTAACTTCAGAGTTTGAAACACATTGTAATTTATGTAAATAAGTTAGTCTCTCTTAAAAGTATGAGCACAACTAAGAAAATTATGCACACACATATGCATATATAATAAATACATATACACACATTTATGTATTTTGGGGAGTTGGCTTAGAAATACAATATGTAGCCACTTGGGGGCACTCTTTACTCATTTAAAGGAGCTTAGAGACCAGGAGAAAATTATGTGTTTGTAATAAAGAAACGTGACAATCCATGGAGAATTTCAATAGTCTAATTTTAGACATAGCATGCAGGTGTTTTGGAATTCTGATAGCCTGGATGGGCTGGTTTCGGAGTCTGCCAGGGTGCTGGAGGTTGAGGAATGCCACTCAGGTTGTGAAATGTATTGGGGTTTGTATAGCGTGATGTTTTCAGGCTGCAGCATTTGGCATATGAGATTTACCTCTTTCATTTTCTTTTGTCTATGTTCTGGAGGGCATGGCTTTGAAAGCAGGTCCTGCACACAGACAGCACATACATAATGATTTTCCTAAGGAAGATTTTCCTTTTAGGAATTATTTAGATCTTCAAAAACTCAACAAGGTTGTATCTGACAACCTTTTGGTTACTGGATAGCTGAGTCTTATTTACAAATAATATTTAGAAAAGGAATCATGGAACAGCTGTCACAAGTCAGTTTGTTCATTAAAGAACATTTTTTTTTTTAAGTAGCACAAATTAGGATGTATATGTGCACACACACTGAATAAGTGGGTGGTTAAGTCAGTCAGACTGCAAACTGTTAACAATGGCGTGCTGGCCAATTGTCACTCTTTCACATGAGCAACCAACATTCCAGAGGTTTAATCTGACACCAGTCATTCTAATAGAACATTAGAAAAGAAATTATATTTGCATATTGTCACTGGGATACATGGAAATAACAATTTCAACCAGGTCTGTCTTGTTCTTCCTTCTTCCAGTAGTATGCAATGCTAACTGCTTTTCAGTGTTTGGAGTTGGGGTGGAATTAAAGTCCCATGTCTATCTTCATTACAATCACAGTGTATGGGCAGCAGTCCCAGCCTCCAGCATAAAGAACCTCCCAGAGCGGAGCACATTAGTGAGTACAGTTCAGCTTTATCAGCCGTGGCATCGATGACATTCAGAATGGTTCTATCAGGTCTCCACCCAAACCACTCAATTATGAAAATCTGTGCAATGTGGAATTTGTATGCCACTGCACTGGCAATGAGGTATCACTCCTCCCGTCTTGATGGAGAAAGTTTTAGCTGCCAGTTTAGAGGTAGTTTATTTTTACCAAGTGTAGTCTCTATCTGTTTCTAGAACTCTCAGATTCTGACTAACATACAGATGTCCCAGTTTGAGTAATGCAAGGGTTTGCACAGGACAGTCACTACTTTTTTTTTTTTTTAAAGAAGCTGAGCGATTTGTTATGCCAGCTTGAGAACTACTGTTAGTGAGGAACAAATCTAGTGACGGTTTAAACATTAGACAGAATTTCTGCCCCTGTTGAATGTTTTTACCACTGTTTATCTCAATAGAGGTAAGATTCCCAGTTTCAATCAGTCAGAGTTCTTTTGAACTGGGTGCCCTGTGGGATGCCTTGATGCCTGAGGGGAATTCTTGTGCCTGTGGGACATCCTGGTGTCTGGGCACCTGTGGAGGTCTGGGCACCTGTGGGATGCCCTGGTACCTGCAGGATGTCAGAGTGCCTGCTTGGTATCTGGGTGCATGACTAATGTCTGGGTGCTTGCTGGAGGCCTAGGTGCCAGTGGGTTTTGGCAGTGAGGCCCAACTTTGGGTTGAACTGCATTATGCTTAGTCTTGGGCTACATGGGCCAGGCAAATATCCAGAATCAAAGCACAATGGTGGGAGGGTGGAACAGGGAGGAGTGGAAAGATGGTGTTATTGAGATACAGTGTATGGAACTAAAATATGTAATAAAAGTATTATAAAATAAAAAGAACTGGGAGCTAGGATTTAGAAATATTTATGCCATGATCCAGAATGGCTTAGAACTAAAGCTATAGAGGGCTTCCTTGATAAAAGTGTTGGTTTATCAAGAATGCAGTGTTCATCAACACAATTTGTTGTTTTTATAACAAATATCCATGGTTACACATAGAGGTACTTCCCAGGGGGAGCAATGTTTGTTGATTATTGCCTTTTCTCACATCATTTGTGGCATATCCATTAATCAAAAAAAATTATTTTTTTCTATCTCCCATGTACCAATTACTCAAAATGATGTAAGCACATCATCCTTGGAGTCAGGAAAAGGTGTCAGAGATAATCTGGGGATGGGGATATAGCTCAGTAAAGTATTTTATTGGCATGTGCAAGATCCCAGTTTCAATTCCCAGGTGCTAAAAAGAAAAGGATATTTTATCCCTGTTAACTGAATTTTTCAGAGATATGTGAATCACTATTGTTAAGATACACTTTGAAGAGTATTGAGAATCTCTGATCCATTTTAGCTGCATTTTAAAATTAATTTTGAGGCCCATGAATCACGGGAACCTAGGCTCTCGTATCTTTTATTCTGTTAACTCACAATAAAATACGGTCTCAAGCCAAAAAGCTTTTTTTTTTTTTGAGTTATCACTGTGACATTCCTTCAGCTACCATAGAAACTTATGTCACCTACTTGCTTTGCATCCCAAACATGCTCTAATTGTCCTGAGGAGCATAATTATGAGGAGCAGAATTTGACCATTGGTCCTAGTCCTTAATGCTGTCATATGAATGTTAATAAGAATACTCACTTGCAGAGGAACACTTGGATGGAGGTTTTGTTATTTTGGTTTCTTTAAAAATGCAAAATGGCATTTGGATTAGGTTTGTGTTCCCACTCCAGCTGTGGTATTGTTGTTTACGAATTGGATTTGGAATGCTTGATGCAGTTGGCTGTAATTTGGTTAGGTGCAGTTGTTCTGGCACCTGTGGCTTGTTTTTGGGATTGTGTGCTGCATGGGTTTATGGGAGCTTTTAGCTTCGGGTATAAAAAGTCTGAAGCTCTGAGATTGGATGTGGGTGTCAGTTGGTAGTTTGTTGGTTGGGTTGTTGTGATAATTCCTAAAAGAACAAAGATTGGAGAGATTTAGTTTACTGTGAGCTGAGACGCTAGTCTGACTCACTGTCAGCTAGTCCTCTTCGAGCTTAGGATAGCCTAAAATGAGGCTGTAAAGATTTCTACCTTTCTCTCTTTCTATATTAAGGCTGCTTGCAAAAGGGGTGACGATTTCTATATTAAGGCTGCTTGCAAAAGGGGTGACGATTTCTTTCTAGCTTTCCTTTCTCTTTCCCTAAATTGAGGGTAAAAGATTGTAGCGTATTGCTACAGTCACTTTGGGAAACAGGGATATAGTGCCTTCCTATATCAGATCAGTACCGTACCACTGAGCTATATCCCTAGCCCTAGCTTCAACTTCTTGATCATTGAAAGCATCTGTTGGCAATGCTTCTGGTTCCCTAGGCACTAGCCAGGAAACCACACAAATCAGGTTCTTTGGTCTTTAGGAAACCAGTCATCTGAGTTCTGCAATATGGTATGCGTAAAATGAATATAGCTAGGATTATCAACATGCCGTCCAGTGTTCTCAGTCTATGAAAGCCCTATGGAACTAGGGTTAGTACCTATTTGCTTCATCATCTTTTTTTAAGGTTTGCATACTGATGACACTGGCAAATAACAGCTTCTGTTCTTTCAACTCTTGCTTGCTTAGTAAGGATGTAAAAGTGGCTTGGGAGTTATTTGAGCAAGATCTCTTAAAATCATCCACTATTGTGGCTAGAGTAAATACAAAATGTAAACCATGAATTGTTGAATTTTGCTATAGAAGTGAGATGTGATGACTATATTGCTTAAACCCTGTATTTTACAGACAGGAAATGAGTTTAAAGAAACCTATTTTATTTTAACTGTAGGACCAAGTTTACAGCTTTGTATCATAAAATGCTAATCACATAACCTGCAAAGGAGTGAATAAAAGTTGAACATTCAGGCTTCATGGTTGGAAAGTCTTAAGTTGCTTTTCAGTTTGTTTTATTGTCTTTAGACTTCCTCCTATTATTATTTATCCTTAAACCGTCTCTAAATGAGACATCAATAAAAGCTTTAGTTCTCTCTAGTTGTTTTTATATTAGAGAATAAATTTACAATATACATTTATTCTGACAGTCATAAAGGGCACTGCTTAATAATATCCACCATAATTCTCAATAATAATCTTACAGCTTTTCCAGTGATGCATTGTGCCTTTCCTTGTCTTAGACAGAGAGAATTTGACTTTGAAGGGCTGGTTGCTTATGAGTGTACCCTCATTTGATAACTGTGGTTGTGCCCTTAGTGATTCTAATAGTACTTGCAAGAAAGTTAGGTTCTTAGTACAATGCCAAGATTGATTCTCTGCTGTGGTTTCTTCTACCAAAATCTGAGCAGGGGTAATCAAGGATAATTGCATGCACAATGAGTTCAGGGGCGACATAAGTTGGAGGTCCTTTCACGTGGCCCATGATGTGTAGCACACAGTGGAGGCCATGAATCTGCTTTCCGAGTCCATATCTGGTCCCCTACACACTCTCACCAATTTATTCTTTACTATGTCTTTTGTATTTGTCTTTCTCTGCTGAAACATTTTATTCTGGAAGCATGTTAGAGATTTTTCTGTTTTACTATCCTGTCCAGTCTCATGTATAATGTAGTTTCTGTATCATGGTTGATAAGTGCACTCACAGTTTGCATGTGAGTTTCTAGCAGCAAATTATTCACTACTTTTAAAATAATTTTAGTATATTTGAAAAATAATTATTAGTGACTACTTCACTTACAGTATGTAAAAATGTTGTTCCCTGCAATATTCAGTTACTTGTTTATTTGATTTCTTGAGAAAGGATCTCACTATGTAGGAACTCACTATGTAGACCAGACTAGCCTCAAACTCATAGCAATACTCCCCTACCCAAACCCTCTGCCTCCCAAGTCCTGAGATTAAAGGTGTGGCTACCATATCAGGCCTGTAAGAACATTAAATCCTGACACTCAGGAGACAGAGGCCAGGGGATTTCTCTGAGTTTTAAGTTAGCCTGGTCTACATAGTGAGTTCTAGAATACCCAGGGCTACACAGAAACATCCTGTCTTGAAAAACCAAAGAAACAAAACAATCCTGTCATTTGCTTTTGATTTCAGATCTTATTCAAAGTAGATACAGTCTCTGTTTTTTTAAAATAACATATCATGAAACATGTGAAATCAGCTTTAATATCCAAGCATTGCCTTGTTCATCATCAAGACACGTTAGGCATGCTTTTCCTGTGCCAGTCAGACGTCTCCAGATCTTCATGTGGCACAGTAGTCTACAGACTGCTTGTTAGTTTGCTTACTCCTTGCATTTTTATAAAAAAAATATCAGCCTCTTTCTAAAACCAAGGCATACAGAGTTGAACAGAGTAATTTCTTCTGACATGAAATTATGTTCCAGTTAAAGTCTAAGTTTAGGATCATACCTGCTTCTTTGATTGCTTGTTTTAGTGCAAATGACACATTCTCAGCTCACTTGGTCTTCAGCCATAGCTTCAGCTCTCTCACTCATTCTCCCTGTTTCATATATCCTCCTTCATTGACATTTCCTTCATAGACATTACTTCATGTTCTTCATCATATAATTTCATTTGTAACCCTCCTTCATACCCCTTCCCTCAGATCTCCCCTTCCTTCACACACCCTCCTTTATACTCCTTCTCAACTCTCCTCCTTCATATGGCATCATTTATAGCCCCTCTTCCATATACCTTCCTGAACCCAATATCTCTCTACCACTCTTTCACTTCATTTGTGAATGCTACACTTATAATAGTTTAATTTCAGTCTCTGAATTCTTCCATTAGTATATTTATCCTAACTTTTCACAGTTGGGATGGGCAGGAGTATGTAGTCATCAGAGCGGAGCATGGGTGCTCATGGCACAGCATACCACTTACTCCAGGCTGCTCAGCCTCCTTGTGACCTTTAGGGAGTAGGTCTCACATCAAATCCTGCAAGACTGCTAAGTCTCTCCTTAGGATACTCTTTATTTTCATAACTTATGAATTTCCTTTGTCTGGCTTCTCAGTTCCTTGAGCTAATTCTATTTATCACAGTCTTGCTTGGCTTAGAAACATTCTCATTTTGATCTCTAGGGATGTTAGAACTGTCTTTTTAAAACACTATTTTCAGCAAGTCTTTATTCATGCCTTCCTCCATAACAAAAACATTCACATTTCTGTTAAAAAATTCAGTAACCCCAAGTTATTTTTTGACACAAAAGTTATCTTTATTTTTCTATTATCAAAGAAATGAAAACATCATAGATCCATCATTGCTCCTACTGAACCTGAAAGACAAGCAGACCTTGGACCTACATCAGATGTATACACCTGCATGCACCTTGATAGAGAAGCAGGTTTCTTACTCTCATCAATTTTTCTAGTATTTTCCAAGACTGTACAAAATCTGACTCATCTGTGTTAGATGATTCATTAATGAACACCGCTTCTGTAATTGTGAAGTTTGTTTCTTTTACCTTTCTGGACACATATATCACAGGTAGTTACTTATTTCTCTAAATAAGAGATAAATAATTTCTCTTATTTTTTTTTTCAAATGTAATTTTTTAACCTTGATATCTAATTTATAATTAAAATGTATTGTGGTTATCATTAATATCTATATATGTATCTATATATGTATATCTATATAATCAATCAATCAATCAATAAGTATATCTCAGACATTTTTCTACATTAATTTAAAAATATTTTTCTGATTTGCATATGCAATTCCGGTGAAAACTTTGAAAAAATAGTTATAAGGAAGAATACAAATTACATAGAATTCTATCAGACAGAAACATAATTATCTTTCTAGATATTTATTGACAAATACATACTTTTATTAAATTAAAATAATTCTGTTATACTTCTCTGTACTCTATGATTTTGGATTAGCGTTGTACTGAAAACAGTAGCTCTCATTATTAATAATTTCAGTAGGCTGTGATTTTTAATTACTTTATTATGTTTCTTTTCTGTACACCATAGTTTATAACCTATTGCAAATTTGGGGAATATTTAAATTGCTTCCGACTTCTAGGAAGTTACAGGCAATACCTGCTGGCATACCAAGTTGATTTATTTTACATTTGTCACTTTGCAATTGCTGTTGAAAAAATTAGTAGTGTGACAGGAGGTTGAAAGTAGCAAGTTCAGTAAATGTGGTAATTATAATCCTTGTCAGTGTTTCTAAGATTTAAAAAAAAAAATCATCTAGATGTAGAGTTTTAAAATTAAACATTTTGCTTTGAATTAAAAAAAATATGACTTAAAGACAAATGAGAAATACAGCAAGTTGTTTCAAAAATAAAAAGATTTATAAGATCAAGTTTTAAACACATTAGAATGGTAATATTTTGTCACTGAAAGTCTAATCATCTTCAAAAGAAAGAGCTAGCTTATTGAAACAATCTTTCTCTTTCATAGTTTCAGCACTGGAGAAACTGCTTATTGTTTTGCATGCTTTATCTAATATAAATATTGCTTAAAAATGAAGAAGAAGGAGGAGAAGAAGAAGAAGAAAAAAGAGAAGGAGAGGGAGAGGAAGAGGAAGAAGAGGAAGAAAATTACAACCTGTATCATGGAAATTCCTTTAATTAATCATTGTCTATCTTTTGGAAGAGAAAGATGGATTGATAAAAGCTATTAAATTTGAATTAGTGCATATTTTATGGACTCTGCACCGTTAAGGGGAATATTAAACTTAAAGGTGGCCATTGCAGGCTTTATGCAGCACTTTATAATTTATTTTCATCTCTGAGTAACGTGGATGTATTGCCAGCAGACCAATTATGCTGCAGAGATGAAATAACAGTCTTCAGCAGCTTGGCAATCAAGAGTCCATTGTCTAAAAATCTTCCTGGTGCTTATAATGTAAAATTGTTGAGGCATCTGCTTTTTTACTGTTGCAGAATTCTGACTGTTCGCAGTGTCCACAGGCCCATATATCATCTCTGACCTTCTACCAGCATTCAAAAGATGTTTTATACTGACTTGCAATGTGCTTGTTCCCATAAAAGAAGTTATGGCCACGATAAAGGTAAAAGAGCTGCAAGTAGAATTATATGAATGAATTAATCCATACCCTGATTTATACTACAGGAAAATAAAAATGGCAATGTTTTCCCACATAATGCGAACATAATTTTGTTTCTTTTTAATGCATTCTGGCACCAGCCTCATCTTTCAACATTCACGGAATGCAACTCTTGCTAAATAGTTTTTCCTTGTGAATCACTCCCAGGAATCCATCCCCAAGGACGCACACTATGAAGAACTTGTTGGATGCAATACAACAACAAACATACAACAAGGCATTTTGAATACAAAGAACAGTGAGTTGTAGATTTTGTATTTCACTTTCAATTCCAATTCAAGAATTTGTTTTAGCTAAGTTGTACCCATATCCAAAATATACGTGGAAATACACTATGGGAGTGATTGGGGAGAGGGGTTGCATCTGAGTTGGATTTTAAGGAATAGGAATTCACATTCAAATCAGTGATGCTGTGTGATATGAGAGGATCGTATTTGACACATAACGACATGCTATTTAGGGTTAAAAAAGAAAATAAAAACAATCACAACAATTCTAAAGCTATCATATGTTCCTATCGTTTAGCTACTATTCAAGTACACAAAACTATATCCTATACAAACTGTGAAAAGTGATCTTATTCTTTAAAATTTATACTATGTTAAAAATGGGCTGGCAACAGAGGAAGAGTGGTGGTGGGGCTGAGAGATTCCTGGCAGAACAAGTCCCTCTCCTGGCATCTCTGTAATCCCAAGGACCATGCTCTTTCCAACAGATGCTGTAATAATTGGTAGCCAAATGGTTGGTACTGAAGAGGCTCTGAAGGCTGGAGTCTACATCTGATAAACCCTATGAGTTTTCGGATTCTCTGCCCAGCTGTAAACTCTAAATCACCCCAACACAGTCTATTTCTTCATGATTAACTTGGCATGCTTGATTGTGACAGTTTATTGTCATTGAACAATTTTGGCATTGTTCAGTGGCTGTCAGTCTTCTGGAAAACATCAAGGGATGCCCCTGGGGTAATGAGTTTGCAAAACACCCTGTAGTCAAAATTCTTGAACCCATAGGATTGGGGAAATGGTTGCTTAGATAGGTTTCTTTTATAATTTATCTTGAGATATCCTTTGTTGAGTTATTAATTACTTTTAAGAGTATAATTTTCCACTATCAGAACACATATCATGGAACTTCCTACACGAAGCAATGTCAAGATCTCAAGGAAGTAAAGAAGAGGAATAAAGAAATATCTGGGGAAGACTGCTAAGTTTTCTCTCCTGTATAATCTATTATCTGCCTATATCTATCTGTCTTGTCTGTCTGTCTGTCTATCTATCTATCTATCTATCTATCTATCTATCTATCTATCTATCTATCATCTATCTATCATGTATTTATAATACTCTCTCTTTCTGAATGCAGAAGGGATATTTGAGGAGAGGAAGGGAACCAGAAAAGGATGAGAACAGCAATGAGGAAATCTAGTGGGGGTTAATATTAATGATGATATGTGTGGGTTAAAATGTTATAACAAAGCCCCTTATTTTGTACACAAACAAAAAATTTAATTTACAAAATCATGCTGGTTGCAGGGCTCATAACTGCAACCTCAGCACTGAGAAAGCTAAAACAGATAATCACCAAGACCAAAAGGCAACCTTATGGTGTGTACCAGGACAATGTAGGATAAAAGTAAGAGTCTGTCTTAAAACAATTTTTAAATGTTTATGTCTTGCTATTTCAAATTATGATTATGAATGTTAGTGTATGGGTATGTACATGTGAGTTCAAGTGTCCAAGAAGGCATGATGAGAGCCTTGATCCCCAGGCACTTGAGTTATAGGAGGGTGTGAGCCACTTTAAGAACCAAACTCAGGTCCTCTGTAGTGTGCACTTTGAACTGCAGAGCCATTCCAAAAGCCTCTAAACAATGGTTTTTAAAACAAGTACCAGAAGCAATTATATTATAAACCATAACTGCAAATCCACATATTCTGTCTAAAGGGCTTTGGGGAAACTCCAGATTTATAGGTCATAGTCACTGTTTGCTTGTCTTTCCCAAATGATAATAGTCCTGGCCCTTCAGCCCCAGGTAGAGTCTCCTATAAAATGTCAGTCAAATTGGTCTCCA
The DNA here is from genome assembly GCA_026225945.1 of Cricetomys ansorgei. NCBI lineage: Eukaryota > Metazoa > Chordata > Mammalia > Rodentia > Nesomyidae > Cricetomys > Cricetomys ansorgei. Next base: position 5,346,736 of record JAMJFZ010001562.1, read on the forward strand.
GCTCATTGTCTGCTTCCCTTAGCCCTGCAGGATCTGGGATTACAGATGTGTGCCACCAGGCCCAGCTCCCATTGGTTTTCATTGCCTTCTCTTTTTTGATGTTAGCACAGGACTAAAAATGAGTAAGAGAACAATGTAAGGATTGGCAGGGGAGCCATCTTCTTGAGTCCTTAGTTATCACCAAATGTGGAGCAATTCCTGGGCAGGTAGGATCAGTCTTCCCTCTCATTTGTTGCACCTTCAGGATTACAGGTGCATTCAACCATAGAGAGAAGTTCCATGTTGACCTTCCTTTTTTCAAACCTTCTGTTTTTCCATTCTCAGTTTTATCTATTCACTTGTCCATTTCAAAGTTTTTGTTTGGGGCATTAGGGTTTTGATAAGTAGTTACAGAAAACCTTGAGAACTTTATTGTATCTGAAAGACAGAGAAATGGTTAACTTGCAACTTAGACAAATTCTGAAAATCAGCACTTGATTGGCTTTTTAAGAATGCTGATGGCAATTTTTGATAGAGTTAAAGATGTATTTATTTTTTTCTGCTGACTTTTTTTATAGAGAAAAAAAAAAAAGGTTATAACTAAACAATGCCATTTCTTCAATGATAGGTTTTCTACCAGAATGAAGGGATCCCAAGCAGACAGAACTTCATCTTTCCTGATCTATTATTTGGTGGATTTGATGTTTTTGCAAGTTGGACTGAACCATCTCATTATAACAGATTACAATGTGCTTCACAAGCCCAGAGGATGGTATCCTTATAAAGTGGTGACCGATGCAGGAGAACTGTCACAGACAGTACAGAAGGTTACGCCTTGACTGTTGGAAGCTGGATCACACTCAAAAAAGATCACTGTGTTTTCCTCATACAGTCAGTCACCCCTTTCTGTGAGCTACCATGCTAAAAAATTCTTAAATAATTTGTTAACGTTTTATGCAACACCTGTATGGATATAATTAGATTTTTACTATTTTAGTAAACATATAATCCATGTTTCAAAACTAAAGTTGCTTACTTAAAAGATCAGTGTTACCGGTTCATAAAATTTTCTGCTTTGTTCTTGGTTATTTTATTCATAAGTTCAGATTATATTTATATTTTCTTCATATCAAATATAGGACATCTCAGAGTTCATCCCTTCTCCATCCAAAGCTGATTCCTCATGACCTTGTTAACAAGAGATTAATTCTTTGAATCCAAATTCTACCCTCTGTTTCTGGGAATCTTTGAAAAATGACATTTACATGCAATTAAGTCTCATCATTTGCAAAATGTTGTCACAGTAGCTCCAGTTGAGGCTGACTAGAGCAAGCTGTTTTACAGTATTACATGTGATACTATGCCAGAAAGTAAGCTTAGAACATGATGCCTAACATCGCCCTCAGCAAAAATGTTACTGCCAGACTCAATAATAATCAGTACCCACGAAGGTCCAAAATTGGATAGTTATTGTTCAGTTTGAACTTTTATGAGCTTCTAAAAAAAATGGTTCATAAATGCACAAAAATGTCGAACTTTCCCCTTTACTTATAAGATTAAAAAAAAAAAAAAAGCAGGAAACCAGCTCATACTTTGCAGGTGAGCCCAGATTAGCTTTGGACCCGAAGAGAGAGGAGAGCGATTACTTACAATTATACTGTCGTCTGTCTTTATGTGATTTTACACAAGATTTTTAGGGCAAGCCCACTAATGTATACTCAATATAATTACTAAACTCCACCCGCATACTGAACATGTGTTGTCACTGTGATTTTATTAATTTCACCCTCATAAAGTGGTTTAGTGTACAGTGAGATCCTAGTAAACTCTTACTGCTGCCAATAAAAGTCCATGGGAGTCAGGAATTGGTGCATGCCAAACTCTTCAGCTGATTGTGCTTGTGACGGAGCAGATAAGGCAAATGGTGTCACATCAGAATGGATGATATTACAGGGAGCATCACTTTGATGAGAGTAAGTATATACTTTGTATTTAAGCATTCCTTGACTTGAAAAATCAATGTATTGTAAACATGCTTGAATCTTTACTTTGTCTCCTTATATTGCTTTCTGGAACCTGGATCACTTCACTGTCAGCCAGAGAGTTTGCTTTCTTTCTTCATTGCATTAGTGAATTTCCCAGGAGTGGCTGTGTGATGCAGGATAATGCCTTCACAGCCATAAGCCCAAATATAGTCTTCGTAAAGCTATTGAATATTCTGTTTTAAATTCTGCTCAGTGGAGTTTACAGTTGTGATCTGTGAATTTAATCAGTGGTTGTTATTCCAAGTTACTTGTGACAAGTAGGAAAGTTCTTTTGTCTGACCAAAAAATATAATAATAGTTACTTCTGACGTTGATTCTTATGAGATCTATTAAAGAAAATTTCTCATAGTCTCACTGGTGTTTTTCCTTTTACTCCTACCAGGAATCAAATTTCAAAAGTCTAAGCCTTATCCAGAAACCAAACTTCTCCTTTTTCTTGATGTCTTTAGGAGCGACAGAATGAAGGTCAAGAAAATAAAAGACAGGGGTCTAAATCTATAAGACAGAGACAGGATTACAAAACAATAACTGTATAAACATACCCTCTGTACTGACAAAGTATAGGGAGCTGAAAGACCTGGCTTTAAATACATGAATAGTGGTAGATATAAAACATAATTTTATATCTTTTAAATTTTAGATTAAAATAAAATTAATTTTAGATTAAAACTTGTAAAAATATATCCATTAAAAATATAAATGCTGTATTCATGATCCTACACTATGTAAACCACAGTAAAAAATGTTATCTCTGTATAGAAGTGAGGGGAATGACACCATTAATACTGACTATACTAGTAATATTGATAGTTAGCATTGATCATGGGGTTATTTTCTAGAGATGATAAAAAATGTTTTGCATGCATGCTCTCATTCAATTTGCATGGAAATATGTATGGTGCATCTTCTGCCATTGTGACATTGCTACAGAGATGGGAAGAGACACAGGAAGCATAAATAAACAGTGCTAAGTGACTACTTCAAATCAGAGCTTGATTGCATTCCAGAACAACATGGTGCTTGGCTTCCATTGTGTATAAAAGTCCGTGAGCAGAACAGAATTCCTCATCATTCCAAGTCTCCTCAAGGTGAATCTCAGCTCAGGTACCAAAGTTGATATCTGTCAAATGATGGCCTCAGAGGAAAATCCAAATTGGATCCATAGGCTCCAATAAAGCCCTAGAACAAATTCTACATTTATGTCTTATTCTATTTGATTTTTAATATTTTCTACATAAGACAATTATTTTCTGTCATGACATAGCACCTTAGGTTCTGCTCAACATTGTCCTTGTATGGTGGTGTTAGGTTACTATAGTTTGAGGAAAGTTGAGGACTGTAGCAAAATTCTCTAATTTCCCAAGGGATAGATGTACTGTGCATGCCCAGATACTATAAGGTTTGGATTCCTGTATATATGTTTCTTGTTGAATGCTTTAACTCACAATAACCTCACATTCAATAAGCACTGATCTTAGAATTTAAATTCCACTATCGCTCCATATTTATCAGAAAAGAGAGCCAGGAGTACAATTACATGCTTCACCCTACACCATGAGGTTCAATGCCAGGGAGTTAGAGCAAATGGAAAAGAGAAACAAGTCAGGTAAGGTGAAGAACATGTTCAATGAGCTTGGCTGGATCAAGCTGGCTTTCTATCCATTGGACATTGCTGTTGTTACTCAGTTTTGCCTGCTATCTCCCAAAGGCATTGTGGAACTGCTTCACACTGAAACCGACTTCTTGGGGGAGAGGAAAGACTTTTATACTAGATCTTCTGCAATTGAACTCTTCCCCCAGTATGCCTTTAAATTGTCAGTACTTGTTTGGTAAAACCCAGCTTCTCCAAAATTAGAGAAGGATTTGCCCTGCAGATACTGCATTAGTAGCAGTGCAGCACGTCTGCCAACACGCAGGGCAGACCTCAGGGCTTCCCATCTTCTGGTAGCCTATAGCTTCACAAACCCACATGATGAACCTGCACCTGTTCACAGGTTCCCACTTGGTCCAAGTGAGGAAAAAAAATTCCCAGAACAGGAGGCAGAATACATGTGCTGTGAGACATGAAATATAATTTCCTCAGGTTTTTCCCTGAGATCTTGGTGACCAGGAAGTAGCTGATTTGGTGAGTTCAAATAATCAACAAGATTCAACTACAGAAATACATATCTTTGTGATTACAGAGACAGAGATGGAGCTTAATGAGCCTTCATCATTAAATACTTACACTATCCAGATGAACCTACCAAGTTGTAGGAATTCTTCAGGGGAACTGAAGAAGCATTGCCTCTGTTCTCCATTCTTCATCCCACAAAAGATTCTCTTTGTTCTATATTCTTGCTGTGTATGAACTGAGACAGTCAAAGGATTAGGCAGACAGTCTTTAAACATACCTTGTACAATACCAGATGATTTAGTCAAATCAAGCTCTCAACATATATTTTGAAAGGGGAAGAAATGTGGTAAGTAACAAAGGCTATGCTATCAACTTGCTTTTAACTATTCTTTCTCATCTCTGGCCCTGGAAAAAGCTTATAGATTAGGCATTCTTCTTGGGATAGAAAACATACTGCTTCTCAGAACATGTATGAATGCATTAGGTCTATTGTGACCTTCTGGTTGGGAGTAGTACTAGAAAGGTTGTGGTTTGTCACCTCATCTGGATAGCTACAGTTCAGACTCCAGGAAACCACTTTTGAGGCTGTCACTTCCTCACTTGGGGATTATGGTATAGATGCTTTTGCTAGAAAGCAAATTCAGTCAAATGTTGGGGTACGGCAGTATAGCCTTTCCCTTGTAGTCATAACATTATCATCCGATCACCATTCTGGGATAGAGATTGCCTTGGCCTGGTACCTGTGTGATGTGTAGTAATATCCCCCAATCTGAGACATTTCCATCTTGGAGGCAGATTCTGATGACCTTGAAAGTTACAACTTGAAATGCTTCAGCCCAGAGGGATGCTTGTTAATGAGAACAAGAGGAAGTAGAAACTGCTCAGGGACCTTTAGGGGAATGGTCCTAAAAGCAACAGTTCCAGAAATGTCTGTGGTATCCTTGGTGATTCTGTCATTGCTAGGGGCCAGGAATGCAGGCAAGAAGTTCCAGTTGTCAGTTCCTTGCTATCTTTTCTAAATGAACACTCCTGCCTGGATGTTGTATTCAAGGATGTGGCAGAAACTGAAAGGAGGTACTAGGCAGGTCTCAGATGGGGCAACTGGACTGAGTATCTAAGTCCTTTCTCCATGCCTTATGTGAGTTTCTGCCATTAGTCTTATAAAAATCCTGCAGACTAGCAGCAAAAACCAAAGGCACCCCATTTCATTGAATCCACTCCTGATGTATAGGAACTCTGCCTTTTAAATAATAAAATTTCCCTTTAAAACTCACTCCTTTGTGATCTGTGAATTTCATTGTTGGAATCCACAAGATAAGAACTCAGAAACAGTGGAAGATTTACATGGCTGTGAGATTCCTATATCATAACATCTAAGTTAAGGTCTACCTGACTGTGAGAAAGAAAGTCAACATCACTCTCAAAGACCCTGTTTCTCCTTATTTTATTAAGACTTAGGGAGTACACAACTTGTAAGTCTTAGGAAATGTAGAAGAATAGGCCTGTGTGAAATCTAGGAAGGGTCTATATTCCAGGGGTCTATATGAGCAATCACATTCAGAGGCTGGTGTGGTCCTAATGGAATGTAGAAAAAATGTTAAGAATGTGCATACACACCTTTAATCCCAGTATTCAGAAGGTGTGCACACTTTTAATCCCTAAGTCAGAAACAGAGTGTAGAAATAGACATAGGAAGCAGAGCTCAGGAGTCAGTGTCACACAGGAAGTGAAACCTGAGAAGAGTCAGAGTGAAGGACAGGCAAAGTGACTAATCAGAGGAAGAGTTAGCAGAGTGAGCCAGAGAAAGGACACACACAACTCTCATGATAAAAAGGCATACTCTCAACTCAGAGTCAAGAAGAGTTAGTTATAGAGTCAATTACAGCAGTCAGTTGCAGCAGGCAGTATGAGGTGAGCAGTCTGAAGCAGGCAGACTGGGATAAGACACAGAGGCAATGAAATGGTCTGATTTGGGATAAGGCAGAGAAGCAAAGGGGAGAGACACAGAAGCAGCTACACAGAAGAAGTCAGTATCAGACAGGAAAAGTGAGTGAGTCTGAACCTGAGTAGAGCAGTTCAGTCTGAGGCAGTCAGTCAGTCGGAATCTGCCTGAGTCAGAAAAGTTTGATCAGAAACAGTAAGCCAGTCAGAAGATCAGTTTGGACCAGTCATTCTGGAGAAGAGTTTGAACCAGAACAGCAAGTGAGTTGAACGAGAAGAGTCAGAGTTCATAAGGAGCTAGTCAAAGTGGCTCTGGTATCAGTAAGTCTCAGAGAATAGATTGCATGGAGGTTTAAATGTTCTAGATTGTACAAAGGCTAACATCTTCTAGTTCAAGGCTTAAGACTAGATTGAACAGAGGCTTTAAAACTTCAGGACTCCAAGCTATAACCAGTGTTAAAAAATAGTAAACTGTCCTCTGCCCTGAATCAACTCTTACATCTGGTATCTGGAATCTACATCTACAGGAAGTCCATGAAAATTACAAGAGTGACACAGCCTCTCTGTCCCCAAGGTTGAACAAGCAGTAAGGACTGAAAGAGAGAAAAGAGTCTGAACTATAGATCTGGCTATAGGTTGTGTAGTGAGCTCTGGAGATGTAGTTTTATTTGTTGCTATCCAGGCTAGGTAGGTTCTCCAACGATGCAGCTTCTTTTAAATCATTCCTGTTTTTGTTCATAGTCTTTCATTGTTTCCCCTTCACATAACCACAGTGAATTCACTGGTTTGCTAACTTGAATTTTGCCCTATCTGGAGTTGGTAGGTATTTATTCATATACCCTCAGGAAAGTCACACAACATCAAATAGTTGAACAGAACAAGTTTTAAGATCACACTGTGGCCTAGTCTAAATTATTTTATATTGTGTAAAGCAGCAGTTTTTTCAGGCTGTGCCTTGTCCCAATAGACTCAATTTTAAAATTATTTATTTCTATTTACTTATCTATTTTGTGTATGTATGCATACATGTATGGAGGTCAAAGGACAACTTGCAGGAGTTGGTTTTCTCTTTCCACTATGTTGCTAGAGTTTATAAGTATTCAGAACCTCTATGTTATAAGTTGGCATTGGCAACTCATATTATACACACGATATTTTGGTTTGCTTTGGTTACTAGTAACCAAAAACACTCAAACTAGTGTTTTTCCAAGCTCCCAGGAAACAGATAAGGTGGAACATTAGAGTTTAAATGGCTTGAAACTGTTTATTCTTTTTCTTTGTTCTGTAAAGTACCTTTGCTTTTGTTCTCTGTGCCTTTGTCAGATGTTTGCCAACAGGACTGTTGCAATTCTCAGACATTTTACTAACTCATAATGTGCAGGCACAGTGAGTGACAGTAACACAGGGCAGATTTCACCTAATGCTTACAGGGTTATTCAGTCTATCAGCAGGATAGTCTATCAGTTTAAGTATCTAGAAGATGCATTCTTTGTAGAGAACATCAGGTAGACCCTTCTCTTCCACCCCCCATTTTTTTGTGGTGATGTTGAGATGACATTAAAATACTAAGCATGTTAAAGCATGCTTATTTCTCCCCCAAAGCTGTTTCTAAACAACTAGAGCCCAAGTTCAATGATAAATACTATCTTGAGAATCAAAAAGGAAGCACGAAAATACAAGTTATTTTTTAAAATATCATAATGAATGTTCTACATGGGACTTTCATATTGAACAGAGACATGAAGACTGCTCTCAGCTCAGAAAGATCAATTGTGAATCAACAAGTTATTCCCCAGCAAGAATGCACTACACTTATCTTTGAACTTGGGATAATTTTATTTAGACTTTTTGTCTTCTGTGTGGTTAGGTCCACCAAGGCTATCTACTTGCCCCACTCACTGGATTTGGTAAAAACCTACTAGTAGGATAGGCAGTTTATAATTTTGTCTGTAATGAGGTGTACATTGTACAAATTATTTAGAAAACAGAAAAATGTTAGAATGAACAACATTTTAAAGTGTTAATTTGATTTTCTCAAACATCCCATTTCTCCAAATATATAAAAGATTAGTTTCTAAAAAGGATGAAAAATAACTTGAATCATATTCTTGAAACTGAATTTGTCTCCTTGACATTTAACAGATTCTTGGAACACAACTATGAGAACCCTGAGAAGCATCCTTCAAAATCAGTGGGGTGTCCTGAGTACTAGAGTAGTCTGTTCAGAATTGAAACAGAGCAAGAGAGAAGACGTATTTGTCAAAATCTTAAAAAAATATTGTCAGTAGATTTTCCTTTAGTCTGTGAGGTGCTGAAGATTTTAACCCAGTTGTGATACTCCCTGGTTTGATAGTTTAACTTGTTTTCTAAAACCTTTCTCAGTAGACAAATTGATAGTGTGCCTATTTAAGAGTCACAAATGGAGTGATTATTATTTGCTCTGGTCACCCTTGAGCAAACTTGAAGGAGGGTAGTTTAAAAAAAAGATGAAGGTTTATATATGTCTTATTTTTAACAAATTCTGTCATGTTAGAATTATTTAATCTTCCTTACATAGAATTTATGGATCAAGGAGTAAATTTGTTAATAGAGAACATATTTCCTGACTTTATTATAGGGCCATATATCTTCTTGTCTGCATAGTGTAGGCAATCTTAGTCATTTTTATGTGCTTTCTTGAGGAAAAAGTCTTCAGCAAACATTAATGAGTGACAGTGTTATATTTTTGTTCTCTGGGCTATACATATTCTTTCATCTGGCTGAATGTCTGTATAGTTAATGTCTACAAGGTAGCAAAACATAAATTTTATAATCTCTTGGACAATTGAGTGCTTTATCTTCTGATACACAAGAATTAAACTCTTGGCATTATCTTATCCAGTCAAAAGTCTTCTTGCTATTCTGTGATGCAAACATGAAGCAAGAATATTGATCTTGCCTGGCAAGTCTAGATGTTGGTTTAGATATGAATAGATGAGAATACAACTTATTGCTACAAGTGTTTACTCCATCTCCTGAGGAAATAGTATATTCACCAGAACATTATTATTTAAGTAATGTTAAGTTTGTTGAGCTATAATAATCTATTGCAGACTATCTAGGATTGATAACTAGGAATAAAAGTTTGCACATGTATATCATTATTTCACAGAATTTGGGTCTTTATTTCTTTATAATTTAGTTAAAATGAGCTGATTTTTGGAAGAATAATCTTAAAATAAGTTTCGAATATCCTATACCTAGACACTGTTCAATTTTACCACAGTGCTTAATTAATCCAAACTGCACTGATTTTAGGGGAAGGAAAGAAGGGGATGTAGTGTTAGGGAACATGGAGCACAGAGCAGCATTAATGTATGCTACACTGGGTTAAGGGGTCATGCAGAGACTCTGTTCAAATGGAATCTTACTGATTTTGGTTTAATGTTTTGGAACATCATAACTTCCTGGAGATTTGTGAATAGTTGTCCTGGCAGGACTCACTATAAGACATGATGTGGACATAAAGAATATGTATATGCACAAATGATACTGATTCTCACATCAAGATGACATTCATCTATAACCCAAATGCTTTAGTCTATGAAGTAAGATGAGGCAATGAGCAACTCCCCTGCCCCTGCCACACAGCACAGCAGTATACAGCACGAACCAATGGGGTATAATAAACAAATAATGCAAACTTTCACAAACCAAATAATTCCCACCATTACCCATGATTAGTAAAGGATTCAGTTCATTTTACAGAAGGCTCTACAAATTAAATTCCAACTCTGAAAGGTACAGCTTGATCAATAAAGTTTGTAAATGACTTTACAGATGAGGGATGCCATTCAATAGTGAATATAAACTTCAGTTGCTGGAGCATTTAAAAACTGCACAGCTGAGATGCACTGCAACCCAGAAGCAGGTGCTGGATCTGTTTCAAGTTAAATGGAATCAGTGGAGTATTCATATTCACTAAGAGTAGGGTCCAAAAGTATGGTAAATTATATATAGTGAATGTCATGATTATTAAATTTGCAGGCCAATTAGCCAAGTAGGCAATCATCTGACAGGTACAATGTGAGCCTAAATCAAGAAATGTTAACTTTGTCAGAAGTACTGTTGGCATTGTCTTACACAGTAATTGCAGCTTACCTAGATTATAGTCATCCTTCCTAGAGGGTGTACTCACAAGGGGAAATGACAAAGAGCAATGCTGTATTGTTGGCTCGTGTTGTGTCCCCAGTTATTGTAAGAGAATCCCAGTGGGCTGTGTCCTAGCTAGGACAATAATATATTCTACAGAGAGAAGACATCAGACAATCTTGCTAGTGGTATGAAGTGTGTAAAATAAACATACAAACAAATAAAATAACTAAATAAATGAAACAGTGTAAGAAGAACAGAGATGTGTGTACATGCAACAATTATTATTTTAGGTAAAATGATGACATTTGAGCAGTGAACCAAAGGAAGTAAGGGAAGATGTGCATGGGCCAGGGACTCTAATGAACAGGATTCTTCACCACAGTAAAGAAGACAGAATAGAGAGAGAAGAGCAGGAAAAGTGATTATTGACACTATCTATAGGATGTAATATCAAGGTAACATGGAGCCTGGACCAGGAAGTGTACTAAATTGTCTTGATGATAACTCAGTAACAAATGAGAAAGCACTGGAAGATTTTTAAAATTGTTACATTTTATAATATTAGATGACTTTGTCTATGAATTACAAATAGTGTGCATACATATATTTTTCATGGAAACAGAAGTATAACAATAAAATTCCTAATATCAAAAAAGCAAGGTATATGTTTTAAAAAGTATTATTTATTAGGATTCTGATTTCCTAAAAGCTTCAAACTCTTGAAGTAGCATTTGAAAAACTTATCTGTCACCCTGTACCGCACGCTGGTGCTAGAGTCAGAAGATACTGATGTTTCTATACTCATGCTTTGGTCTTAATTGTTGCAGAAATGATCTTTGTGGTAACTAGTAGAATGGTGTTTTATAAAATATTCTGATTATTAGTTGTTTATAAAATATATAAAATAACTGCATTTTAGAAGGAATATATTAAAGTACTGGTAATGACAACATCACCTTTCTAGGCTGAGGTCAGAATGATTTGGTGAGGGGGGCTCCAGGGTACTTGATATAATGCCAAGTACTTTGTAATTACTTAACTTGCACATAAAAATACAATTTTAATGGGTAATTATGCTTACATATGCTCATAAGTTAATTATAGTTAATGATTCCTTACTATTCAAGTAATTGCTTATCATTTTCAATGTAGCCATGGTTTCTTCTCCAAAAGTAACTTTTGTTTACTCTTGTTCTAACAACAATTAATTCATTGGGAGAAAAAAGAAAGGGAAGTATGTAGTCCTGCATCGTGGAACTTTCTCCTGCCATGGGGCCCGTCACCACCACCAGCTTCTTGTTTGGGGTTTCGGCTGACAGTGGCCAGCTCCAGGCCAAGAGGCTTGGTGGGGTGCGGCCACCGTGTGGCTAGGGGTCACGGGCCGTGGGTTTTACCTCATCCTGCTGTGGCCTTGGCGGGCCTCTGTGAGTCAGCAAGTGGACAAATGAATGCCCACCTGGGGCACGCTCGGTGGACGTCTTGTTTATTGAGGCTTTGAGAGTGCCTTTTATGTGGCATAATCGGGGGGGGGGGGCTTGATCTGGCCACAACAGTGGCACTAATTGGTTGAGTCAGGGGCTTTGGACTCCGCCTCAGATGAACACATTTGAGCCTGTGTCCCCAGCCTGCAGGGGCAGACAAAGCATTTTTGCTTCAATGAGGTAGGCAGTATTAATATCTAATAATTTAGCTGAGTTTAAGCCAGGACTAAAATGTGGAGTAACAAACACCTGCCGTCCTCACCCTCTAGGGGTGACCTGGGGTTCAAGTCAGCTTCATCACACTATAGTCCTTGGAAGTCCCACAGAAGGATGTCTTTGCCTTTGGACCATGATAATAGGACAGGCAAAATTGCTCAGTGGATAGGGGCATTTGCTGCTCATGCCTGAAGACCTGAGTTTGACCCTTGGAAATAACAGTGAAAAGAGAGATTTGATTCCAAAGAGTTGTTCTCTGAGCTCCACGTGTGTGCTATGACACATGCATGTGTACATACTACACACACACACACACACACATACAGACATACACACACACATGTGTGTACACACATGTATATGTATGTACAATAGTAACAAATCAAATAAGTTAAAGAAATATGGTAATAAATTCTAGACTCAGGATTGAGAGTGAAAGCAGAAATTCTGTGGACTCTTTCAAGCAGAGTTATGTTTCATGGACACAATCCAGCAGTCTAGGTAATGGAGAAAATTCATAACTAATTGCTGCTATATCAGTTTTAATATCCACACTCATTTTGAGAACTTGATATAGCCTAACTCTCAAGGGCATGCCTATAATTAGGCTTTTGAGGTGTTCAAGTGCTTTATCACAGAGAGACACTTGAACTCCAATGTGAGAAGGTTAATTATTTAGAATATCCCTGAAAACATTCCCTGGTATGAGTGGATTACATGAAGACACCCTGAAGTGACTACAGAAGACCTAAGAAAGATAAATGTAGAAATCAATGACTCGTCTATGCTGAGTCCCAGAGGACCTCTGTAGCATATTAACATTATCCACTAATCCTGTCTTCAGAAACTGCTTTAAAATGCTATTTCTCCCTCTTACAATACATCCTTCTGGAGGACTGTGCTTAAATTGAGCCAAGACTTTGAATCTCCTGACTTTTACTGTAGGATTAATCCATAGAAATTCCTGTGGTGATGAATAAATATGCCTTGCCTGCCATGTGTGTCTCTCCATGGTCTCAGTGCACGCTTCTATGATTATAGGGCTTTTAAACAAGTGTAGCAGAATGCTGTTTGCACAGCTAGTTAGAATACTGAATTTGCACAATTCTCCTTATTTGTAGAGGAGAAAAAATTAATTTCATAATTAAAGATGGGAGGTGAGTTTCTAATAGTCATTTTCCTTACTAAATGTTTAGGAAGTATTTATTAATTAATTGTCTCAGGATAAAGGAGATATATCATTATAATCTTTTATTTCCTTTTTTTCCCATGAATTGAAACCCTCCTTTGTTCATTAGAGATAAGAAATTTCTTCTTAAAAATTCAAAAATTGCTTTCTGTTATTCTATGTAATGACATTGAAGCCTGTTAAGTCCTTTATCAAAACTAGGTTTTAATTCCTGTTTGCCTTCAATCTTATCAGTGGTGCAAACAAAAGCCTTCCTGTCTGGCTGCCAGAGCCACTTCTCCATGGAGTTGTGGTTCTCTCCTGGATGGGCAAGTCTGGCTGCAACTGCTACTCACAACTGAACTTGGCTCAGCCTAGGCAGCAGATTGCATGACACAACTCTATCAGACACCATCTTCCATAAGATAATAAAAAGTATTCCTGATTGAATTTAAGGCCTGCTACACAAGACCAAACACATACCTGACACCATAATAGAGGCCAAGAACTTGTGTCTAGATGGGCCCTAGGCCCCAGAGGAAAACCTACTACTGAGTAGGCAAAGAAGGGAAATTAGATCTGGGAAAAGTTGTGGGGAGGGGCAAATGGGATCAAAACATTGTGAGCTGTATGAAGCAGTTTCCTCTGAGTTGAAACTGCCTTCCTGGAAGGAAGCTCCTTCCAGACTCAGGAAGTTCTCATTCCCTCCAGGAGGGATGAGGCTAATGACATGCAGGAGGTAAACAATTCAGGAGACCAAAGAAGTTCCTGAAAGAAAGGAGAAAACAGGGCCCCTCTCCAAGCTTATAGGAGAATAAACACCTGCTGAGGAAGAACTCTCCTATCAGCCAAGCTGCTGGCCAGTCCCCTGAACTGTCACTCAGGCTGTGTGTGTGTGTGTGTGTGTGTGAAATAATGAAACTTCTGATTCCTCTCTCTCTCTCTCTCTCTCTCTCTCTCTCTCTCTCTCTCGTGTATGTGTGTGTGTGTGAGACAGACAGACAGACAGACAGACAGACAGACAGAGACAGAGAGAGATAAGGAAACTTCTGAGTCATCTATGCTCCAGTGAGTAACCTCAATGAACTATTTATTGGATTGCTAAGTTGGCTGTTGCTGACTCGTTACTTTGGTCTATTGTTGCTTCCCTGTCTGGGGTGAGAAGACAGTGTTGGTTCACATCTCTCAGGAAAAGTCTCACACAACACACCAACAAGTCTACAAACCTGAGTATTTGGAAAATGGATGCAATGGATTCAATAATTTTGATGTGTAGCACTGTCTTAGCCTTATAAAAACTCATTAGACTTGTTGCTAAGCATTTTTTTTCCTGTTTTTTTGAGGCACTTTTCTGTTTCTCTGTTGTAACTCTGGTTGTCCTGGCACTCATTCTGTAGACCAGGCTGACCTTGAACTCACAAAGATCCACTGCCTCTACTTCCTGAGTGCTAGGATTAAAGGTGTGCACCAACTCCCCTCCCCCACTTTTGTTAAGCTTTTTAAAGGAGAAACAATATAGTAATTTTTAATCTATTCTTGTTTCTGATGACAAGATGAAATAAACTAATATATATGAATCTACTGTCCCTTATCCCCAGAGAAGATCTTTATATGTACCCAGGTGCTCTAGCTTTTATTTTAAAAATGTTCCACATAGACTCAAATCTGTGTCCCATTTTAACTGCCCTTAAATAATTTTATGATACTAAAAATGTTTCTCAACCTTTTTAAGGCTACCATTTTCTCAAAAGAAAAATACGCATGCCAATATTATTTAGATTTCCTGAGAATAAAATGAGAAGTAGCTCAAAGCATGGTGTATTAATATTAACATTATCTAGTAAACTAGACATTTCAATACTAAATACTCACTCTTCTATCACTATACCCCTCCCTGTGATCATTATCATTTCTACCCAGAGATTTTTATACTAGAGATGAACAATCATCACCAGTGCCAATTACTAAGTTTTAAAATCACTCCACCCCAAGAATTCTTAGGATCCAAGCACGATTACTGAATCAAATCTTATTTATTTAAATAAAGACTGTATTCCCAAATATGAAAGTCTTTTTTTCCACCCAAATATTTAAGTGGTTATCATGATGACAAATAACAAGATAATTTTTTGAGAAACAACATCTGAGTCACTGTGTGCAAATGTTAGCAAGTGACATTTGAATCAGCAATGTTTATTAACTATCTGCTGTGTGACTGACATGATATTGCATAAATGCAGAATTAAAAACAAATGAATAAGATAAATAAGAATAAAATGTCACAGAGTTTCTCTTAAGAACTTTGGTATTTTTATTTCCCAAATAGTGCATTTCAAAGTCATATTCAAGATTTTATAATTTTTCTACAAAATCTTACAAATGATTTGAGACACATTTTGTGTGTTTGTGTGTATTTACTCTTAGGTATATATTCTAGGTTGGCCTCAAACTCACTGTGTGGTTGAGGATGAACTCGAGCTCCTGATCACATTGCTGTACCTCCTAAGTCTTGGGATGATAGGTGTGCACCTCCGTGTTCACACTCAGTTTCAGTGGTGCTTGGATTGAACCCAAGGCTCTGTGCATGCAGCAAGCCATCAGTAACTGACCAACATCACCAGCTGGTCTCAAACATTTTCAAGAATTTGAAAATAATGGAAAGAAACATCACTGGAGTAATTCCCCAGATATTGCTTCTGATTCTATTTTACTAAAATCCTGAAGACGTTCTGAAAATAATGTAATGAGAGAATTTTCATGCCCACTTGATGAGGTACCTCTGCACATAGTCTCCTGTGTACAAATGTCCTTATTGATCCTCCTGCATTTCATCATTTATAAGATAGCAAAATTAAGTGCATGCACACGGGGCGGGGGTGCAGAGGGCATCACTAGGCTGTTTGGAAGATGTAATTACCTTCTTTTAGAGGTTCATGGGTATTGGGAGGTATCTCTCTCACAAAACCTGGCCAAAATCACAAATAAAGTAGTTGCTCAATAAAAGCATTTAAAAACTATGTTAATGTTTATGATGCAAACTGTTTCATGACAATGTATTCAGTATCTTGACATTTGTTCAGGTATCATGAGATTTATATAAAAGATGATCAATTTAAACCCTTAAAATACAATCATCAGAAACTAACACAGACTTGTCAGCAAGTAAATACATTGTCAAAATAAATATTTTAAATTTTAGTGAGTCTTTCAGTGTAACTCATTTTAAACATCAGAATACAATTTTCATTTCTTAGTTGAGTTTGGCAGCACAATGAGGAGGGTAATTTCACCGGTGGATGCATTACTGCTGCCTAATTTAGGAGAGTCCACGTCCCTGCTGAGGTTCTCACACAGGCAATACGGACTCCATGGGCTATTTGAACGTTTTCTTCCCAGGAAAGAGTGTCAACCTGCAGGAAACCTGAAATGCAGCCATTTGGTACAAGGGAAAAATAATTTCTTGGTCTGAGTCTGTATCCAGTAAGTTACCCCTTATGACTGTGTAAGTAACATCCACTAAGAAAAGAAGATGTAGTGTGTTGTTTCTTTGGATAAAAGCACTCTATTTCTCTCTCATTTTTCTCTCTTTCTTGGCTCTAATTTTTTCATGAAATATTTCCTACTTTTGAAATACCCAGCAGATAAGAATCAATAATTTGGAATGCACCATGCAGCTTGGAAATAAATTTTGAATGGCTAGGTTAAGGTCCAGGAACCCCTCTGTATCTTTCAGATGTCATCTCTGTTCAAAGTTTTGGGTTTCCAGTTTCTATGCCTTTCCTCTTTGACCAAAACACATTTCCTGGTACAAAATATTGCCTGTCAGATTTTAAGTTTTGAGTAACGTTTTAATTGTTAAATATTTTTTATTAACTTTGTATTCACTTTATGCCTCCTTAAGCTTGAGGTTGTGTAGCTCATGCTCCGGCTGGGATTCTCCGAGCTCCATTTCTGTTTTACCAGCAGCTCCTTGTCAGTCATCAGGAGACCCAAGGGCAGGTAAAATGAAAAGCTTGGCTTCCCACTTGTCCCTTTTCCTTACTTGTCTGCTTCTTGCTTGTAGCGGCCGTTAGCTTGACACTTCAACTTTCTAAAGCAAGGGTTACTTCCCTTAGCAGATCCTGAATCAGCTTTGAAGTTTTCATTCTAGAACCAGACCTTTTAAATTCATTGATATTAAGCTTTTATTTCTTTTTCCTCTTTTATTGAAAGTAGATTCTTTTCTCACATAATATATCGTGATTATAGTTTTCCCTCCTTCTATTCCTCCCAGTTCATCCCTAACCTCCCCCCGCCCCCATTCAGTCTTACTCCCTTTCTGTCTCTCGTCAGACAAGAGCAGGCTTCTAGGAGATGATGTTAAAATATAACAAAAGAAAATATAATAAGATCAAACAAAAACTATTGCATCGAATTTGGACAGAACAAACCAACAGTAGGAAAAGAGGCTAAGAGAAGACTCAAGAATCATAGTCCCACTCATTTACAATCTCAGGAGTCCCATAAAAACACTAAACTAGAAGCCATAGTATAAACACAGAGGCCCTGGTGCGAACCTGTGCAGGCCCTGTGCATGCTGCTCCAGTCTCTGTGAGTTCATCTGAGCTTTGTTCAGTTGGTTCAGAGGTCCTTGTTTTCCTGGTGTATTCCATCCTCTCTGGTTTTTACACTCTGGATCTGGAACAAGTCTTACTGCTGCACCCTTAGACACAGTGTCCTGACTTTCCCTGCCCCTCACCTTCTGGGCCTGGACCTAGTTTCTTTGGTTCCTTCTTGCATGACTGGCTAGAGCAGTAGTTAATTAGGCCCCTTCCTTTGTTTGCACAAGGCCTTATGGATGTAGCTGCTT
Source organism: Cricetomys ansorgei (assembly GCA_026225945.1). Taxonomy (NCBI): domain Eukaryota; kingdom Metazoa; phylum Chordata; class Mammalia; order Rodentia; family Nesomyidae; genus Cricetomys; species Cricetomys ansorgei. The sequence goes on from JAMJFZ010001562.1 coordinate 5,364,665, forward strand.
CCTGCTCCCACTGCTCCTTTTCCAGGGAATCCTTTGTGCTTCTGATGATTTAGTTAACTAAATATAAGGCTGTTGTCACAAAGGTATTTAGTAATTTATTTATGTTTTAAATTATTCAGTTAACTAGGGAAAAGTTGTCACTTGGTGTCAGGAATTCATTGACTAAATCTTCTAAGTCCTTATTTCAATTCAAATGGGATGCAGGTAATGTTTTAAAATGTACTTTCTGTCAGGCTAGTGTCTCTGTGATTCATCAGTGATGTTTACTGAAATAATTTTCCCTGTGCTAGATTGTCTCATTGTATACACAGGTCACAGTTTATCTATACCTTTTGGGAAGAACCATTTGAAAAATTGTGCTCCAAATATTTTGTAATGACTTAGTGATAATTTTGGCTGATCATTTTACACATTTGTTAGATATTCTCAGATGACTTAGTAGTAATTTTAGTTGAACATTTTATATGTGTTTTAGAGATTAACAGATCTGTTATCAACCAGTGCATTTTCTGATCTATAGATTTTTTTGCTTTTCCCCCTCTTTGAGGCAGTATTTCTCTGCTGTAATTCTTACTGTCCTGGAACTCACTCTGTAGACCAGGCTGGCCTTGAACTCAGAGATCTGTCTGCCTCTACGTCCCAAGTGCTGGGATTAAAGGTGTGCCTCACCACTGCCTGGCTTGCTGTTTTTTTTTTTAAACCTCACAAATATAACTAGATTTATTTGTAGTAGTTCATAGTCCCACAAAAGGACATATAATTTCCCACTGTCCTGCTAAATATTGCCAAGTTTTTTAATTCTTTTTTTCTTTCGTGTTTTTGTGTGGGATTTATGTATATTTGATGTTGTATGTTTGATGATGTATGTTTGTGAGCATGCCTGTTGAAGTCAAAGGTCAGTGTTGGGTGTCTACTTTAACTAAGATTCACCTTATTTTTTCAAACACTGACTCTGTATCTCACTGACTGGAGAGACTGGCTAGCCAATGAGCACCAGGGACTCTCCTGTCTTTGCCCCCAGTACTGGACTTATTAGCTTGCCCTGCTGCATGCATCCTTCTCCGTGGGAGTGGGAACTCTGAACTCAGGTACTCACACCTGCATGGCAAGCACTTTCCCAACTGAGCCCTAATTTCTTAATTCTTAAAAATAAATATGTGTAAATATGTGTATGTATGTGCAGATATTTTGGAAACAAATCCTCCAGAGATGGACCCATATCTGTGGCTCAGAGACACCTCTATCTCCATTGGGTCCTGGGAACTGAACTCCAGTTCTGTGCAGGAATGATGTGGTGGTTTGAATGAAAATGGCTCCTATAGGCTTATTTATTTGAATACTGGGTCCTCAGTTGGTGGAACTGTTTGGGAAGGATTAGGAAGTATGGTCTCATTTGAGGAAGTAGGTCACTGGGGTATCAGGCTTTGATGTTTCAAAAATTCACTCTCTCTCTGTCTCTCTATCTCTGTCTCTCTCTCTGTCTTTCTCTGTCTCTCTTTGTCTCTCTCTGTCTCTCTCTCTGTGTCTCTGTCTCTCTCTCTGTCTCTCTCTCTCTCTCTGCCTTGTGTAAGCCACCATAAACCCTTTCTTCTACAGTTGCATTGGTCACGGTGTGTCTTCACAGCAGTAGAAAAGTAACTAAGACAAGTCGTAGATGTTTTTAACCTCCAAGCTGACTTTCCTTTTAATGTGAAATAGTTTTACATTTTAGTCTGTATTTCGTAAAAGTCAAACACTTCTTATGTTTTTTGGCCGTTTGGATTTCTTTGCTTCTTGAAGTTATTTTTCCTTTCACGGATTTTTTCTTTTTTCTTTTTTTTTTTTTTGATATCTTAACTCCCTTTTTTATAAATTTATTTTATTTCCTTTTTCAGTTATTAAGTTATTTATTTCACTTTAAAAATCTTTGCCTTTTACAAGGACACTGTTAATAAGAAAAAATGGCAGAACAGGAAAAGATTTTCACCAACTGCATTTTCAACAGAGGGCTAATATCCAAACTATATAAAGAACTCAAGAAACTAGACATCAACAAAATGAATAATCCTATTGAAAATAGGGTATGGATATAAACAAATAATTCTCCAAAGAGGAATCTCAAATGGCTGAGAAGCACTTAAATGTTCAACATCCTTAGCTTTCAGGGAGATGCAAATTAAAACTATTTTGAGATTCCATTTTACACCTGTTGGAATAGCTAAGGTCAATAACTCAAATGACAGCTCATGCTGGTGAGGCTGTGGAGCAAGGAGAACACTCCTACACTGCTGGTGGGAATGTACACTTATACAGCCACTATAAAGATCAATATGGTGATTCCTCAAGAAATTGGGAGTCGACCTTCTTCATGATGCAGCTATGCTACTTCTGGGCATGTAACCAAAGATGCTCCATCCTACCACAAGGACACTCGCTCAACTTTGTTCATAGCATCTTTATTCATAATAGGTAGAAATTGGAAACAACCTAGATGTCCCTCAACTGAAGAATGGATAAAGAACTTGTGATACATTTGCACAATGGAGTACTACTCAGCTATTTAGAAATTTAAAAATTGACTACATGAATTTTGCAGGCAAATAGAAGAAACAAGGAAAAAAAATCATCCTGAATGAGGCAACCCAGTCCCAGAAAGACAAACATAGTATAAACTCACTTATATGTGGATATTAACTGTTAAGCAAGCAGAAAGGTATTACAACCCACAGACCCAGAGATACTGCAAGAAAGAGAGTCCCAATGGGGACACAGGGTTCTCCCTGGTAAAGGGAAAATAGGACAGGTGGGCTGGGGGAGGATGGGGAAGGGAACAGAAAGGGCCGGATATGAGGAGAGAGATCGAAGGAGGAAGTCTATGGAGAGATCAATGAAGTTGGAGGACATTTAGGGGGTGATCAAGAGACCTAGTGTAGTGGAAACTCACAGGAATCTACGAGGGATTCCTGAACAGGGCATCTCTTGTAACCAGGCAAGGTTTGCAGTGGTGGAACTGGGATGCTATCCCAGGCACAAAACTTTTGACCTATAACCTACTGCTGGGTTGCCTAGGGATTAATACCTAGCCTTGTTCCATCTTGTTATGTCCTGTTTGAGTGGTAACCCTGGGAGGAATGCTCTTTTCTGAGGAAAAGCAGATGTGGTGATGTGGGGGAATTGGTTGAGGGGTAGATCTGGAAAAGAGGGGAGATGGGGGAAGTGGAAGGAGAAGACGGAGTAGAGGAGGGGTGTTGGGATGTATTATAAGAGATAGGAAAAATAAATAAATAAATTAAAAAAATCTTTGCCTATTTCAAGTAGTATATACTTTTCTGAAATTTTGACCTTTTATTTTTTTCAGAAATTACACACATATTTATTATATTCTAGTATACTAGTCAGAGTTCTCCATAGAGATAAGAGGGAAGGATAATTAAATACAGAAAGAAAGTCAATGTAGTGGGGATGGACTATGATTACAATGATGAAGAAATACCCTTGGGAAGCATCTAAAAGTTGGAGAACTATGGAAACTAAAAGGATAGTTCAGCCATATTTTGATGACTAATCCATGACTAGTCTCAAAATATAAAAATACTTTTTGAGATTATAACTATATCATTGTCCCCTTCCTTTCCCACCCCCAAACTCTCCCATGTACTTTCCCTTGTTGTTTTTCAAATCCATGGCCTCTTTTCTTTAATTGTTCACACACACGCACACTTTCACACACATGCATGCACATACGCATATATATATTTCTAAGTATATAAATACAATCTGCTCAGTCTATATAGGAAAATGTAATCCATTCATTTTATCTTCATAGGGCTAATGACTAAGTCCATTTTCTGAACTGATTAAAATGAAAATTAAATGCAGTTAGTTTGAGTTTTAGATTTCCAGACAAAGTGACTATATTCCTATTCATTGTAGGAAAAACAAAACAAAACAAAACAAATAACACAACAACAACAAACAATAACAATAACAATATCTTTCAGGGAAAGAAAATACTGAATCCCTTTAGCTCACACTGGAGTACATGGTAGCTACATTAAAAGGGTGACAAAATCTTTCTCTACACACAAAAGGCACAATATTCCATTAGACTAAGATTAGACCTAACATAGTCAGATGAACGGAAGCCAAGAGACCCCTTCTATCATCCTGAAAAGCTGCCTTCTTGAAGTTCTGCTATGTGTTAAAGCCTTGACTTAAAAAAATAAACATTTGAAAATTAGAAAGTATGATTTGCCACTAGACACTTCTGGTGGGATATTAAGAGTAACAGAGAGGAAGGATAAATTAAACATAACTTCTTCCTTTCTGCTGTAATGTTTTCCAAAGAGTAGTTGCTATGGTGTGCTGGTCATTCTGCACCTTCAGAAACTTTGATTTATATTTCTTATGATTCTGTCTTTCTATTTTCCAGTTAGTTTTCCTCCATCTGTCTAGGGCTGCCCTCACTTTTCTATGGCACTGTTGAACACAGTCACTTCTTCTGCTTCCCTTCCCCAGCTGTACGCTAACCTTCTGGATATACTTATTGAAAATAGTGAACATGTTTCAGACTCTCTTACTGCTCTTGTCCCTTCAATGTAGGTGATAGTGAAGACTTATTCAGCCCATTGGTTCCTTTCTTTACATACTTTTCTTCAAAATCGCTTTCTTCATCCTCACATTTTAAAGTTAGCCCCAGTATTGCACCCTAATTTCAGGCTAACTTAGGCTATGTAGAAGTAGTTGGCTGAACACTGCCTCAGCTCTTTACATTCTTGGATTTGTAGGTTTTTCAATGTTTCATTATGGAAAAACTAAAGGAAACCACTAGGTGGAAAATTAATTTTCTGGAATACAGCAGCAGTGGCTCTCATGGCTGGATGAAATGAAGCTGTAGACTTCATGCAGTCTCAGTTCAGAGCATTTTAATTCTCTGTAGGTTCTTAAACTCTCTTTGATGGCCAATGAGGAAAGGTGATTTGTATGAGAGTCTGGAGACCTCATCGAATGAATCTAGAGACAATAAAAGAAAGTGATTTGAAAAATCCTATATTTTCCTTCATCCCATTTTCATTTGCTCAGCAGTTCTGTCTTTACCTCCTTCTCCAAGGTCTCTTCACATAAAACCTTAGCTGTGAATAGCTTTGCTTAGGCATAATGCTGAAGTGGGATTTTAGAAGAACTCATTTCAGTTTGCAGCTTGTGGCTCTGCTTCAAGAACAAAGTCATGAGCAGGCTTTGTCTCCCTCTTTTCTATGTTGCCATACACAAAAAATGTTTTTAATTTATTATTATTTTTAATTCATGAGAGTGAATAATTATTTACTGTGCCTTCTACTCATGGAAGCTCATAATTTTTATTTTGTAAAAATGTGTGTGGAAATATTCCTATTTTTATAAAAGTTCACATATTATGACTTAGTTTTTAAATCATGAATATAAATGGGGAGACAAGAAACCTGGAAGGAGGAAACTTCATCCCCTAGTAGAAATTGAACAGTTAACTTAATCGACTGATTCAGAGTGTGTATCATTCCCAGGGGAAAAGAGAACAAATAATTTGGTCTAATTCCTTATAAACCTACTGTGATGGTCTTGTTGTCAGTTTGGCCATATTTAGAGTTCCCATAGACACAGACCCCTGACTACGCTTTGTGTACACATAGCTCTGCCGTACACACTAAATAATATTGGCTTTGAGAAAGGTGGGGCTGGGTTTTGTGTAGAGGAATATTTAATCTTTTAATCTGGCAATGTGGCTGCTCTGGGAAAGGATCACATTAAAGGCCTGTGTGATCCAGTTGAGATGCAGCACATGTCTTTAAGTAACCCAACTCAGAAGGCAATGGTGGCACATGCCTTTAATCACAACCCTCAGGATGTAAAAGTAGGTCACTGTTCTCAGTTCACGGATCTCAGTTCATTGTTCTCAGTTCAGAGTTCAGGGTCAGTTCAAAGAGAGAACTGAGATTGAGAGAATGGAAGGAGATTGAGTAAGAGCACACTAGTCAACTGAGAAGTGAAAAGTCAGAGGCAGAGTAAAGTACAGAGTGAGTATACACCTTTATTCCCAAGTCTGAGTGTGAATCAGAGTGGAGAGGAGGCAATGTGATGAGTCAGAGGAAGAGTTAGCAGAGTGAGTCAGAATGAGGACATGCCTAACTCTTACATAGATAGCAGGCTCTCAGCTTTGAGAGGTAGGCAATCAGAGAATCAGTCAGATAACACATAGAGGCAATTCAACAGAAGGAGTCAGTGTCAGACAGGAAGAATGAGTTTGGGAGAAATAGTCAGCTACAGCAGAGTCAGTTTGAAGCCTAGCAGAGCAGTTCAGTGCTGTGGTATTCTCTAGAATGGTCATGCCACACAATGTAGGTAGAGGGAACTGTCTCTTATTATTTCATCCCAGAGAGCTGACAAAGCTTGACCCCTGCCTCCTGCACTGACAGACCAGGGTTCCACTAAAGTCCCACTCCCCTTCAGAGGGCCAGCTGCGGTTGGCAGAATTGCTTACCTGTTTTTACCAATGCATCGCCCCTGGGTACTGGGGTACTCATCCTTCCCTGAAGTGCGATAAATACACCCTAACCCTTGCAATAATGTGAGTTTGCCCCTCTGATGGCTTTCCCAGAATTCAGTGTATTCCATGGACTCTTAAGATTCTCCAACTTAAGCCCTGCTTGGATGTGTCCCACTCACACCTCTGTACTTCTTTCCCACCAGCTGCTGACAGCTGAACCCCATAGCCAGTGGTCCAGCCATTTGGGTGGGAAAGAAGCAAGGCCCACTGTGGACTAAGGGGGAAAGAGAAACAACTCACATAGAAAAGTTATGGGAGTCAGCTAGAAGTCAGCCAGAGGCAGCTAGAGATAAAAGAGTTCAGTCAGAAACAGCTGGCTCAAAAGGACAGTTTGAACCAGTTAGCTTGGAGAAGAGTTTGAGCCAGACAATCAGCCAACCAGAAGAGTCAGTTGAGTTCAATACAGCTCTGAGTTCAGAAGGAGCTAGTCAGAATGAGTCAGTCAGTAGTAAGTCTCAGAGAATGAAACATTCTAGATTTAGGTTCAAAGATTAAATTGTGTGGAGGCTGAAGCCTTCGAGGCCTGGGCTTGCATCTTGAAGATTAGATTGTATGGAGGCTGAAACTCCTAGGACCAGGGATTGAATTAGCAAAGAATAAACTGTCCTCTGCCATGAACCCATGAAAATGATAAATACAAAATCAAGGACACATACATCTATCCCTATAGGTTTTCATTTAGACTTGTGTTGCTTCTATGACTACAAGTTTATCTGATCATTATGAAGAGAGTGTAGACTTGTTTTGAGGGTTTTTTCTAGTAGTAAATAAAAACTTGCTTAAATCATCTGCCTTAACTATTACCATGCATCAGTTTCAAGCTGATTTGTAATGTGTGATACCTGCTGTGGTTTGGGAGGAGGTGGAACCTTCTGCAGGTAGGTCTAGACAAAAAAAGTTGGATCACTGGGGACATGTTAATGGGAACTTTGGAACTCTAGCCCCTCATCTTTCTGTTTCGTTTCCTGGATGCTATAAGGTAAGCAATCTCCTTTGTCATGTGTTCTGTAGTTCCCAAAGGAAATGGCCAGGTGACTACACACTGAAAATTCTAAAGCTGTGAGCCAAAATAAACTTTACCTCCTTAATAGTTGATTACCTCAGTATTTTGTGATAGTAAGAGAAAACTAATTCAGTGACTTTCCTGATGCATCATGAAGTGAGGGCTGAAATCTTGTAACAAAGGATGTTTACAAGGAGAAAACATATAAATTTTACATGACCCCAGGAAACTTTTTAATGAAGCCCCAAAGACTCAGTGTTTACTTGTGTTTTAAAGGCTAGGTTCAATCTAATAAATATAGAAATGACAGGAACAAATAATTTAATGGTGACATAATTTAGGACCAATATATTCTTCATGATAGTTCTGGACAGCATCCCTTTCTCCTAGGTTGGGCTGGACACATCTGGCATAAAGTTGAGTGGTATGTTTTCAGAGACTTTCTTTACAGGCAGCCCCTACACAGAGCAGTAGTTTATATTACCTGTTTCTGTGACAGAAGAAGGGATGGGAGGTAGAGGAAGGGAGGGCTATAGAGAGACCCTCAGAGACCTTCTAACATCCTTCATTTTAGATTTACACTGAGCTTTACAAAGCACTGTTTGAGTCTTTATCTGAGTCTTCTTAGCACATTGAAATAGCCTTATAAGAGTCCCTTAGAAACAGTGCTATGTGTTCTTACAGACTTAAAAATATGATTGGATTTAAAGTTGTAGTTAGAATTGCAGGGGTCAAAAGAAACAAAGCTCTAGTGTTATCTAGATTGGCAACGTTTGTAAAGAGCCTGGATGTAGGCAGACACTCTTTGGAAGGATTGTTTTTCTTTCTGGGGCCTTAACCACTTTCGCCAGTAACTCATGGTAAGGATTTGCCATTTAATCATATTCACACATAACACAATTCAAATTTAGCTCAGCACTAAAAATCCATCAGAAAGGAAGCCCTGTTCTTCATTTGTAGAAGGTAATAATTGCGCCCCCCGCGCCCCCCCCCCAAAAAAAAGCATTCTTCTCTTCCCAAGCTTGAAACTACTGTATTTTTTGTTTGATAATGCCAAAAAGTTTAAGGTTTTTGGTCATTTAAAATGGCTTTCTTTTTTTTTTTTTTTTTTTTTAAATCTATAAAAGGAGCCATTTGATTTTTTTTTTTTTTTAGAGCAAATTCCCCCTTTTAACATTCCAAATAGAGGATCAGTTGTTAATATATTACATTTGCATAATGCCTTGGAACTAGAAGGCTCCCAGGGAGCCTTCTAACCTTGGGTATATAGGAAAACCTGCACCCACCAGAGAAACACAATAGCATTCTAAGCAGAGCATATTATAGTCATTCGGTCTGCAGCTCACAGAATAATAATCATTTGTGTGATTTGCAAGAGAGCACAAATTCTTTCAAATCATTTCCTTTCTTCCCTCACCAATTTTTCTTCTAGAGGCAATTAGTACTTTGCTTGACAAGGGATTGAGGAAAATTTCTAAGATTCTTTAGCTACTTTGGCTGTTAGCATGCCATTCTGCTTCTATGTTAATTTATTATTATTTTTAAGTTAATAGTATATTTGCTATGGAGTCAGATGTAGGTTTTTAATCAATTAAGAAATACTGGAAATGAAGGGTTTTGTTAAAGCAAAGGTCAAAGTGGGCAGGCAAATTCTATCTCAATTACACCTGTAATTTCTGGTGAATTATACTAACTTTTTATTTAATGGTGTTACTGTCTTTACAGAACACTTTAAAATATATTAATATGCAGTAAAAAGAGTCAGATTTACAAAAAAAATCCCAAATTTAACCACTAAATAATAACTATTGAAATAATTTTAAGTAATTGTAATTCAAATTTCTTTGTGTATATTATAATTAAAGAAATTGGCCAGAAATAATAGCTCTATAAAAACGAAAAAAAAAAATGTGATAATGCTGTCTAACAAGAAGAAATTTAAATTTACTTGACTTTAGCTGAGAAAAACATGCAAACTATGGTGATATCTAAACTTGTTTTATTGCATAGATTATTAGCTTCTAAAGTCTTTTTTCAGTAAAGAGACAAAGATCTGAGAGACAATTAGGTTGTCTTACTGTATTTTCCAGTCATAATATGTAGAGATATAGGTCTATGTGATAGCTAGGATGGGATAAAATCCAAGGGTCTATATGAAGGGATCACATTCAGAGGCCTGTGTATTCCTGGTGGAATGTAGAAGGCAGTGGTAGCACCTGCCTTTAACCCCTATGACAGAAACAACTTGGAAGCAGACTCAGAAAGCAGAATGCAGAAGGAGCCAGTGTCAGACAGGAAGTAACATCTGAGATGAGAAAGAGTGAAGGGCAGACAAAGTGGAAGAGTGAGCAGAGGGAGTCAGCACGAGGACATGCCCATCTCTCGTGCTAGAAAAGTAGGCTCTCAGCCCAGAGAGTCAGAATAAGAGACAGAGAGGATGAGACACAGAGGCAGTATGAAGCAAGCAGTCAGGATTACGACACAGAAGCAGTCTGAGGAGTCTGAAGCAGAGACACAGAGGCAGAAGAAATCAGTATCAGATGGGAAGAGTGAGTCAGTTTGAAGCCTAGCAGAGCAGTTCAGTTAGAGAAGTTGCAGGAGTCGACCAAAGTCTGCCAGAGTCAGAAGAGTTCAGCTCAGGCGGTAAGTTTGCATCAGCAGTTTGAAGAAGACTTTGAGCCAGAACAGGGAGTAAGTTGATCAGTATAGTGTTCAGAAGGAGCTAGTCAGAGTGAGCTCAGTCAGCATTAAGTCTTGGAGGCTTAAATGTTCTAGATTGTATGGAGGCTGAGGCCTTCCAGTTCTAGATTAAGATCAGATTGTATGGAAGCTGACAAGCTCCACGGCTCCAGAACTAGGACCTGCGACTGAATTAGCAAATGAATAAACTATCTTTTACCCTGAATCAAGGTCTACAACAATCGACAATCTTTCTGATATGAAGCTCATTTATTTACTTTCAGTTCAATGTCCAGATGCAGTTGGTACTAATTTAGTTGATTTCTTTCCTCATGACTAAATGTGTACTTTTTCTGAGAAACAATTTGGATCTTAGATTCTTGGCTCACATTTTACTTTCATAGACTTATATGAGCACTGTCACCATGCTGGCTACTGGCATTGCATATGGCTCGGAAGACACCCGACCAGCTGAATTGCTCACTCTGTAAGCAACTTGGTTTTTACCTGCACCTCAGCATCTAAGGAGTATTTCTTGTCTCAGAAATTCAGTACAGTTTAATTCTTTTTTAAGGACTATTCTTGAAGTAATCCATTGTACATTTCAAATTTCCTTTTACTTAAGGAAATTACCTTTCACTCATTCTCATGTTTTTAAGGCTTTATTTGAAGCCAGTAGGGCAGGAAGGGTAAACATCTTTTTATGGAACCATCAGTGATCCCTCCTACCCATATGATGATCTTTTCTCCCTCTGCTTTCACTTCTTGGTCATAGTCATCTGCATTAACTTAGAATAATCACAACCCCACTCCCTGTCTTTCTCTTGTCTACTATTCCACCTGTCAGATTAAGATACTGTTTTCCTGCCAGGTATTGGCACACATCTTTAATCCCAGCACTCAGGAGGCAGAGGCAGGAGGATCTCTGTGAGTTTGAGGCCAGCCTGGTCTACACAGCAAATTCCAGGACAGCCAGAGTTACAACAGAGAAACCCTGTCTCGAAAAACAAAACAAAACAAAACAAAACAAAAACAAAAGATCTGCCTCACAGATCTTTTGAAGCTTTTGCTTTTTCCTCAGAAGAAATGGTTAACGATGATAAAATGGAAAAGGAATAAATTTGTAGACAAGAAGAAAAAGTTCACAAGCTTATATCAAAATATAGGCAGGTGTACATGCCTTTGCGTTCAGGTAAGAAACAATTTAATGTGTATATGTTACAAACTGTTTCACGACCAAAATCAGATTCAGTTGTTCTTAATGATTTTCCTTTAGCTCAGCAATACATTTATGAGATGGCTCCATGTCACCAGATAGAAGCAGGATTTGTTTCATTGTTTTACATCCCAGCTTACTTATCCAGTAGCTTCTTGTTCCAAGGAGCTTACTTTCCTTATTTCCATCAGCTCTCCTAGGTCACAGCTCATTGGTAACTAATTAGGTCTATTTTTCTTCTGTATCTGCTTCTCTTGGCCTGGGGATTCAGAATGCAGATCTCTGCTGCCTGTCTTGTTTTACTGAGAATACGTAGAAAGGGAAGGGAACTTGTATGTTTGATGGTTCCTCTTAGCTTTTCCAACAAATGAAGCCTTACCTTTTTTTCTGCTTTTATTCAAGTAGAGGGAAAGGAGTCTGGAGATTCAATGGAAGATTTTGGGAATTTTTTCTTTAATACATGATTTTTTTTTTCAATTTAGTAAAGTGGGCATGGCAACGGTATTAACAGCAGACTGTTAATCATCAAAGCTCCATGATATGCAAACCTACCACGAAGTGTTTTAATTTTTGCATGTATTTAATATTTTCTGCTTTAAAACACATTTATTTAGTGTGTGTTTGTGCACACCTGTTTCAATGTATGTGTATGTGTGCTTCACCACAGTATGTATATGGAGGTCAGAAGACAACTTTAGGAGGTTGGTTCTCTTCTTCCATCATGTGGGTCCAAGAGACTGAACTCGGGCTGTTCGACTTGGTGGCAGGAGTGTTTACCCCCTGTCCCCTCTTCCTCATCCCAGTATTCATTCAATTCTACCTTTTGTGTATGAATGATGGCTTTCATTTAGTTTTGAGAGAAGGAGATGCTGAATTCATTTTATTTTGTTTCTTTGGAAGACAATATTTTCTATTAGGTTTCACATGGCATATTCTTATCATTACTGCTTCTTATATTTAAAGTTCATGTGTTTGTTATTTAAGTAATAAAAATCTTAACATGAAATTATCAGTGTTACTGTGAGCCTTCTGTTATTAGTCATAGCAAAAATAATTTTAATAATATAATCTTTTAATTACAGAAAAACCTTCCAACTTTCAAATGATTATATTACCATATTTATTATTCTTAATTTAGGATTCATGTTCCATATAAATATTTTTAGTAGAATCCACAATAATAGTTGCTCAGTGATTTTTGTGCATCTAGGATTATATACTGTAGCTTCTAAGTATCATTTTATTTAGCTATGGTGTAAACTCTTGGACACTGTCCCAGTGTAAAGGCTAGGGAACTGAAACTCAGGGAAAAGAGAGACACAGCTGTATCAAGGTCATACTTGGGTTCGAACTGGGTCTGGCTCCTTTGCTGGATCTTTTGATCATACCGGGCCATGTCTTTCAGTTGCATCTTCCATGGCTTGCAACCTTTCTCATGCATTAGACTTTTGGAAACCCTAAGCAAAGAGAAAATATGTTTGATTCTTATACATATCAAATAGCCAGTGACTGAAATGTTTTAATGTTGAAACTCTGTCATTACTCTACATTTCTTTTCTATGGGACATTGATCTTGCACATTTCCAAGTCATGTTTTAGAATAGTGAGCGCTTTCTTGGCCGAGGGGCTCCCCTAAGTCTGAACTTGATCCTAGCTTCTCACTGCCTCTTGGATGAGCTGAGGGCAATAGCTCCTTATGTTTTGCTCTGTTGCTGAAGTTCCTCTTCTTTACCTCTATCAGATTTCCCACCCTGTCAATCTCTAAAAGGTAGGCCTTTAAGTCAACTCAATTTGTATGCCACAAGCAGACATTTTTTCATATTTCCTTTCCTCTCTAACTCAAGAGTAGTAATGACCTTCAGAATGTCTTTCTTGTGCCATACCAATTTTAGAGAGAACACTAAAAAAATCAAATGCATCTTAGCATTGATTTTTTTTTACCACTCTCTCCATTTTTATAACCTCCCTGAAACTGTTTAGATCTTCAGCCTATATGTTTGGGTATGTGCCATAATCAAATCAGTTATCTCGTGGTTCTGTAATAAGATTCACTAGTGTCCTTGCCTAGGTGGTATAGCCATGCTGTATTCATTCAATTCCACAAGTGAAGGCCTTTACTTAATAGCCACACATTTTTGCATGTGCAATTTGGTAGTGTAACTTTTAATCAAACTGTGATTAATTTAAGCAAAAAGAAAGCTTAATAAAGGAGACTATGTTACTCTCAGAATTTCATGGAGACCTGGTTCTCATAACGCTGTTGAAAGGCTGACAAAATTGGAATCACAGATGCATAGAATCTGATAGCTATAGTCCCATGGACTCAGGAAAGAGGAGTTTGTACACATTGGCTTCCCTTCCCAACTTCCTTCTATCTAAGCTCCTAACCTATGAGATGGTGCTGCCCAGATTGAGGGCAAATCTCCCCACTCCATGTCATTGTCCATCATCTGTAGAAATGCCACTATACAACCATTTACAAATACATCTCATCAGTTCCAGACACTTATTAATTCAGTCAAACTGACCACAGTAATGAACTATTACAGAAAACATCTTTCACTGAGTATTATATCCATTTCACTAACACATTCTGGTACAGATAAAGCAACAGACCCAAACAAAATACCTTTGTCGATTGTCATTTTGAATCACATTTTTACTTTGAATATTTAATCATATCCTGAAAACTTAATTGTATTGCCATTTACCTTTTCATTAGTAGATTATGTTTACTAGTATATCATGCACAGTATCTATAAATTCAACCACAATGGATGGTTTATTTACTAATGCAAACAGGCTTAATTTCCATTATGATCTGAAAGTCTTTGTACTCCCTGGATTCATATTTTGAAGCCCTAACCTCTGGCATAAAGGATTTAGATGTTAGGGAAGTTTATTTTCAGTTATATTTTAAATTCTTTTATGCACTGATGGGTGAGGAGCTATCCTAAGTCTAGGGTATTCTGTATTGTTTGCAGGTGTTGGATTTCTGTAGGGGTTGTTTAATTGCTAATGATTTGCATGTACTATCAGTTAAATACCTGAGGCTTTCTGAAAGAATTAAAACACCTGAGCTGAGATGCTTGGGCTTCCACTATGGAGTTTGGCACTGGCCAGGATGGCAGTTCCCTCTGCTGAGGGCTGGCAGGGTTTGAGTCGATGAAAACACCTCTTGGCTGAGCCACCCCCAGAAGCCTTACAACTACATTTAGAGGTGAGGCCATTGTGAAATAATTACCTTTAGATAAGATCGTGAAGGCTAGGGCCTGTAAAATTAGTGTCCTTATGGGGAAAAGATACCAGTTTTCTCCCATAATTTCTCTTTCCCTCTCTTTCTTTCCTCACTTTATATTGTTTCTCTTAACCTTGGTTCCTTCAAAATTGTGAGGAACAAATGTCTTTTATTTAAGTCATACAGTATGCTCTATTCTGTGGGGCAGATTGAGCTAAGACAGATTTTTGGTATTGAAGTTGTGATACTACTCTGTCAAATACCTAAAAATGTGAAAACAGATTTGAATCTGGGTGCAAGATGGATGTTTGAAATAAGTTTCAGATGCAGGTGAACAATTATCCAAGAGTGCTATGATAAGACCATTAAAGGTGATTTTGGCAAAACCTCAGGAAAAAGAAAGCACTGCAGAGGGGCTTTATTAGAAAAATAAATAAGCAGATTTTAATAGAAATATTATGACAGAAACTCTTCTGAAGAGCTTTCCACCTGAAATGAGAAGTATGTTCTTAGAATTTTGAGTAAAGATGATCCTGGTTATAAAAGAACTTGCATGAATTAAATTTATATTCTAGTATACTCTAGTATTTTTTGGAAAATATACACATGATGAAGAAGAGAAATGTTTAGTTGAAGATATCTCTAAGAAAAGTATGGGGGGAAAATCTTGGGTCTTCCTAATTAATTATCAATAATTACTATATATCAATATTACTATAAATAAGATATATACTTTTTTTTTTAAAGAAAGCATTGTTGAGCAAAAAAAAAAATTCAGAAAGTAAAGATTTAGAAAGTTCTCAGCCAACTTTTGAGAAATTTGAGAAAATTTCAGAAGAGAATAGTGTGTGATTAGCTATCTCAATATGAGATCATATTGTATGAGAAGAAACTGCCAGTATAAAGAGATGGTATCAGATGAAGGAAAGCTGTTGGGTTATTAAGATGCTAGCCAGTCAGTGGTGACATATGATTTTAATGCTAGCACATGGGAGGCAGAGGCAGGAAGATCTCTGCTAGTTTGAGACCAGCCTGGTCTATAGAGCGAGTTTCAAGACAGTCAGGGATACACAGAGAAACGGTCTCAAAACACATGAAAACATTCTCTAACACAACACTATGAAACTGGCTGAGAACATACACTTACTTCAAGAAAAGGATAAATAATCCAACAAATGTTTCGAAGATGAGGATTCATGTCTCTGTTTCAATAAACCAAATGATATTGAGTGTCAGCATTGGGGAGGGTTACTTGTAACTGTGAGTGTGGAGGCACGATTTCTCTACAGAAGAGCCTTGTGGGTTGGTTTGTGCCTGGTAAAGCATCTGAAATGTAACCTTGCTTGACAGAACTGCAGGAGCGTGACCACCATCCCAGTGAGATGTAAAAGGCAGCATCACAGTCCAAAATGATTCAGGAGGTAGGACATCATACCAAAGAGAGTTATTCATGAGTCATAGACATAATAGTGATTAGCTAGGTTTACTTTGCCTGGAACTCACTTCTCCTTTCTAGTTTGTGATTTCTCCCATTGGAATTGGAATGCCTATCCCATGCTTCACAGACCATTGCACTTTAGAAATAGGGTATTTGCTAAGTTTCACAGGTTCACAGATCAAGGGGGTTTTTGATTCAGTGTGAATCATACCTCAATTCGTATGTCTGATTCAGGTGATATTTAGAAGAGGCTTCTAGACATAAAACTGATATTGAGGTTAACAAAGAAGTAGAAGGTGCTAGATGGTGTCATGTTTTGTGTGTGAAATGTGACCCAGAAACTCAAGTGTCCAAACACTTGATTGTCAGTTGGTAGCCCTGCATTTGGAGGTTGTAGAATCTCTAAAATATGCAACCTAGCTGGAGGAAGCAGGTTGTTTAAGATTGCTTCATATCTTTACTCAGTGTCCTGATTGTCTCAAATTTTGACAAGCAGCTTCAAACTCTCAGTAACACAATGGCTTCCCTTTC
Organism: Cricetomys ansorgei; assembly: GCA_026225945.1. Classification (NCBI taxonomy): domain Eukaryota; kingdom Metazoa; phylum Chordata; class Mammalia; order Rodentia; family Nesomyidae; genus Cricetomys; species Cricetomys ansorgei. Next base: position 5,381,329 of record JAMJFZ010001562.1, read on the forward strand.
AAGCCATGAGATAAAAGAAGTCCTTATTCTTAATATTTCTTCTAGTGAGGTATTTGGTCACAGAAATGAGAAAATAAAGAAGGAATGATTATACTTTTCACATGGAAGCACTTGTCTTTTTTAGAGGGTGAGGAGCAGAATGCTATGAGCTGAATATGTATATCCTTTCAGTTTATATGTTGACACTTTAGCCTCCAAAATAATGGAATTAGGAGGGATTCCAGAGATATGAGCCTTTTAGAAGGTGATTTGGTTCAGATGAGCTCATGAAGTTGGTGTCCCTATGTTGGTTCTGGTGTTCTTAGTAGAAAGAAAAGAGATCTGGACTCTATATCCTTACCTTGTACTACTATAGCAACAAGACAGCATTCTGCAACCCAGGATGGAAGTTTTTGTCACAGAACCACATTGGCCAGTTCCTTGATCTTTGCCGTCCAGCTCCATAATCGGAGGAGATAAATATCTGCTCAGTAGCTGTCTGCTGTGTAGTGTTGTGTCAGACTGACATGTACTGTTTGATTGGTGGAGTTTGTTCCACAGTCCTTGGCATTTTGATTTTCAGTGTTATTTCTTTTTTGAAATCCTATTGTCTTATACAAGAATGGAGATTCTGCTTTTATGTCATTAGATTTTTTTTAATTGATCAAGACTGATTTAAATGGAGTTGATAAAGTAGTCTCATCACACAACATAGTGATCTACTGAAATTTCAGAAGCTTCCCCATTTATCACCTTCATATGTGTAATATGTGGATACTCACATATTCTCTGCTTACAATTACACTAATTACATCAGGAAACTTAGCTGTATCTACTTAGCAGCAAGATCAGTGTTCTTGTTTGAGTAAATTTTCTCTGATACATTTTATACTAGGCTCTTCTCTGTCTTTTAGACTGCTTTGTTTTGTCTGACAGTATAAAATTTTTAGTAGAAAATACTTTCTATATTCATTGAGTGAAGGATACAAAATAGTGACTGTGGTAGCTGATGACTTTCTTTGTATATTGTTATGCCTCTTTGGTGCTAAATTTGAGTTAAGATTCAAGATTATCTGATGTTAAAAATATTCTTCTTTTTAAGGCTTACTTACTTATTTATTCATTTATTTTTTTACCTCAGTTGTAAGATTCTCAATAAGTGAACTTGGTAGATAACAGTGTTTCTTCTCATCATCCAAAGTTTTGACACCCAGGCTGTAGACAGGCCTCATTTACAAAATAGTATTGGCATAGGTCTGCCTGACTGCACAAAGTCCAATGGTTGTCAGATCTAAAGAGAAAAGGAGGTCTAGATGACCAAGGTAGTGTCCAGAGTCAGAGGAGAAATATTCTTCAATGGAAACGTAGGAATAGGAAATGTAATTTCCACCCCTGAAGGGGTTATACAAATAAGTAACAATATAAATGTACTTGAGGTGTGTTTATATCTTACTAAGAAGTATATTGAGTCCTCTTGGCTATAGAAATCTGATTGTGTATCTAGAGCATGTCTTGGTGGTATCAGAAGATGGCTGATAGGAGAATAAGCTTCACTGAAGTAGTTTTTTTAAAAATAATTGTCATAAACACTTGAGAGAACAACTTAAGGGACAGAAGATTTATTTTATCCCACAGTTTCAGTCCATGGTTGTTTCATTTCATGTACTTTGGCAGAATTTCATGGAAACATAAGCATGCCATGAAGGACTTCTTTATATCATGGCTGACAGGAAGCAGAAAGACGGCGATCCAGGGCCAAGTTCAACCTTCAAAGTCATGTTTTCAATGACATAGTTCTGCCAATGAGGTCCAATCACATCAAGCTCCTACCTTGTCCCAAAAAGCTACCACCAATTTGGGATCAACTTAGAATATAGAAAACTGTGGGATTTCATACTCAAGTCAGAACATGTACAGTGTATACATTTGGTGTGTCTATAGCTACAGTTGTAGATTATACTTGTGCTTCAAAACATATTCTTCTGACATGGACATCTTGACCTCTCAATACAATTTTGTCACATTTCACCATGTCTTTCTCTACAAATAGAAAGCTCCAAAGCTAAATAAACAGATAAATAAGTAAATAAGCCCTCCAATGATCTACCCTATTTATTTTTAATAGAAGCAGCTTTTCTATTTTCATTACAGGATAATGAAGCCTTATTGAAAAGACCTGATGAGGGCAGAGCCAGAACACTAATTTCCTATTCTGAACTTCTGCTTAATTAATCCCTAAAACCTATTGATGATTCCATTGACATCTGGCTTCTCTTGTGGATGCCAGGCAGTTTGCCCTTTTGGGGTCCTTTTTTTAGCATTAAAGACAATGGTTAAATGGGTCTCAAAAGGCTTCTCTGTTGGGATCCAAGCATTTTGTTTAGCAAGGATAAACATAGAGTTAGTGAAACAAAGAAAAAAGGCAATTGAGAAAAGTATTTCTTATAGGTTAGTAAACTTGAAAGTACCAATACCCATCCTTTCATAAAGAAAAGTGAATCCATCCTGCTGGGAGAAGTCAAGAGTTGCCTTTCTCAGGAAATCCTTGGTCTACTAAGCTACATTTACTCAACAGGGAAGGATTCAATATTCATCATCCATTTAAGGTTTTAGAATTGTGCATGTCTATAAAGAAGAGTCTTTAATTTTTGTTTTCATGATTATCCTTGATGATGATGACAACGATGATACTGGTGGTGGCAGTGGTAATGATGATATGAAAATGATTATCTGTTTAGGTAGATCATGCCTTTACAGGCACTGGCAGTGGTGGTTGGGTGTTAGAAATAATGGTCATGTGCATTTAGAAATTAAACACAGACCAAACATATTTGAAAGACAACTCTACAGAAATCAAATAAAACTTTGTGCCCCAGAGATTAGAATCTTTATACTGAAGGGGTTGTAGTGCTTTAAAGGATATCAGGAGTCTGAACTAATATTAGAGAGACTCCTAAACGAATATTATAGCAATTTGATGAACTAGAATGACTGTTTATAAGACACAGAAGGAAACTATATGCAGGGGATGTATGGAAGCAATCAGAGTAGTTAGAATTAGAGAAGGACAGACCCTGGCTTATTGCATAGTTTTTGCCCAACCTGTGGTAGTTCATAGAGGACAGGTGACAAAGAAATGATAGTGACAACAGCAAATAAGTCACAGTACAGAGTGAACACATGCTCACTGAGGGCCTGGGTTAGTTTAGGAACCACATACCTTTCTCAGCAAGGACTCAGGTCTGCTCTGCTGCTTAGAGGACAAATAGTGCTCTAACTCCATTTATTATGGTAGTGACATATACCAAAGAACTATTTTCTGTAGTACTGATTGGATTAAATGAGTGTCTAAGCATTATTGTAAACTGTAAAAATCTATATCAATGTTACTTTTTAAAGCTACTTTATATTTTACTATTACATGTAAAAAATATTTATGTCAGCAAATTTTATTTATTTACAAGTGAGAGATGAGAGAAATCTGTCTCAAATTGATTTAAGTAAAAGAAATAACAATGATAATTCTGGACACAGTAGATCCAGATTCTTCAATGATGTCTTTCTATTTTTCAATTCTTTCTTCTTTTATTTTTTCACGGCTGAACTCAAAGAATAAGGAAAAAATTCCCTTTCATAATGAATGATTCTAGTCAGCCTTGGATTATCCAAGTATCTAAAAAGGAATCAGCAAGGCAGTCCTCAGAAAGTTCTTTGGAGTGTGTCCTGGTTAAGTGCTTACCCAGGAGCTCAGGGTAGAATTAGTTCTGTTTTCTCTCCATAGGAATGTCTAAGCCATAAAATCTCCAGTTTCTAATCATGGTCACATAGCAAAATAGACATGGATTTTGCTCCTATGTCTCAGTAATGTTTCTGAGAACTTATATTACCAAGGAATAATATGTTAGTATTGTTATGAAAGAGGTTAACTTTTAAGGAAACTTTAAAAAAAATCTCTGTGTGTGTATGTGTGTGTGCATGTGCATGCGTGCGTGTGTGTGCACGTGTGTGTGCATGTACGTGTGTGTGCATGTGCGTGCGTGTGTGTGCGTGCGTGCATGTGTGTGTGCATGTACATGCGTGTGTGTGCATGCGTGCATGTGTGTGTGAGTGTGTGTGTGTGCAAATGGAGGCCTGAGGTTTATGTCAGGAACCTACCTTATTCAATGAGGCATTGTCTCTCAGTCAAACCCAGAGCTTACTGATATGGTTAGTCCTGCTACCCAGCAAGTTTTGGGGATCCTCTGTCTCTGATTCTGAGGCTGGAATTAAATGTGGCCACCGTGCCTACCTGGCTTTTTCATGAATTTTGGGGCTTAGAACTCCCATCCTCACATGTGCATGAGAAGCATTTGATTACTATGTAATCTTTCCAGATCAGGAAGGAAGTTTTGAAGGTGACAGGTTACAGTTTCATGGGTACAAACTTATCTCTAAATTCATACATCGATTTGTGCCCATTACATATGTGCAGTCAATCATACCTAAATAATGAAATGACTTTTAGAATGTATCATTTGTGTGCTTAAGTGTGGCTTTAAATCCCTTCTGTTTGATCCTAGTGGTTGAATATTCTTGTTCAGTAGAACAGTTAGAGAGCTGGTGCCTAGGTCACACTCTAGACTATCTTTCCTGTAATTACACAAGTTGAAGAAGATACTTCTGAGTTTCAATTTGTAAAACTGAGGTCAAACCCACAGTGTTAAATGTTAGAACTCCACTATAACTTTCTCTGTGTATTAGCTACTATGTGTGCTGTTATAACTAACAAACAATTGACACTTCAATCACATTATAGAAGTTCTCATATACTTCCTTTCAGCAAATCCCACAGCTTCTCTACAGGCAACATTCACTTTACTCTATCTTCCTCCCTCCCTCCCTCTCTCCCTTTCTCTCCTTTCTCTCCTTTCTTTCTTTCTTTCTTTCTTTCTTTCTTTCTTTCTTTCTTTCTTTCTTTCTTTCTTTCTTTCTTTCTTTCTTTTTATTCTTTTGATACGGAGTCTCACATGTAGCAAGGCTAGTCTAGAGCTCAGGATCCTCCTCTGTGTATTTTGGTTTTATCATGCAGACATAATGTTCTCTCACCCACACTAAATAGGCTGCATTTGAGATTAATCCTCGTTGTTGTACCAGTAGTTCCCTGTGTTGTACTGCCAATAGTTATTTCATTCTAAGATTATACGTCTTTTCTAGTCTCTGTGGACATTTGGCTTGTTTCCAGATTGGGACTATAGTGAATAAAGCTGTTGTAATTATTCAATTCAAGTCTTTTCTTGACATATGTTTTCATTTCTCTTGGGCACTCATGAATGGGATTAGTGTCTTTACAAAGGAGCACAGAGAGCTCTTCTGTCCTCTTCCTTCATGAGAGGAAATAGTGAACATGAAAGTCAGCAGCCAGGGAAGGAGTCTTCCCAGGAACCTCACTGTGCTGGCATCCTGATCTGGGAATTCCAACCTCCAAAAACATAAGGAGGACATCTCTCATTTATGTAGCCCATAGTTCTTTCTTTATGGTCATCTGAGCTTACTGAGGTGGAAACTGTGTCTTCGTTATTATTATTATTATTATTATTATTATTATTATTATTATTATTATATTATTATTATTATTATTGGCAGAAGTGAACAGTCAACACCATGAGGTTATTGTAACATTTTTCAAGCTTGGTCTAGTAATCCAACTTACTTTGATTCATGATTTGTGTGCTGAGAATTTTATTCCCCTGATCACTAACTTATATAGGTAAGACATTATGGTATTTGAGAATATGCATTACCCACAGCCTTTTAGATAAGCTGTCTGTATTTATGCATATTATTCTATTTATTATGTCTTCTTTCCCTAACCATTTCATTCAAGTTAGGGCTCAAAGTTATCTAAATTCTGAATGTTTCAAAGTAATTTTTTTCTTTAAAAATGATTAAAAATTTGTAATAGTACACTGCTGTGGTGGTTCACCAAAGAAGCAACATGAGAGGAATATTCATATGTGTAAACCCTGCCAACCTCAGCAGAGGGAACCACCATCCTGGCAAGTGCCAGACTGGGCAGTAGAACTCCAAGCATCTCAGCTCAGGTGTTTTTATTCTTTCAGAACTCCTTTGGTGGTCTACTAGTACCACGTGCAGATCATCAGCAATTAAACATTCCCCACATAAATCTAATACCTGCAAACAATACAAAACGCCAAGACCTAGGATAGGCCCTCACCCAACAGTGCACATAAAACAATTATTTTAAACACAACTAAAAATAAACTTTACAACAGAAATTGATAAGCCATACTTTGCATCATCCATGATAGCTCACATCAAAGCGAAAGCCCGCAGTGTTGGATGGTGTGTACATACATGCATAGACTTGTAGATGCACAGAAAGAACTTGAGAAGGGAAATTATTTTAAAGAAACAAAGTTAAAAGTTAGATAGATGCACATGTTTATGCAAAGAAGAGGAGACCAAGAGATCAGTTCAAAGACCTGAATAAAGCATAACAAATTTTAATCTTGAAAAGCTTCAATACTACAGTGGACAATCACAATACAATATTGGGTAAATGGCTATGCCTTTAAAAGACCATGAGCTGAATATGCTATTCTGTTGTTGCATTATCTCATAATTTTTTTTTTGTATTTGAAAAGTCTATTTTTAAAAAAATGAAGGACAATAACATATAATACTATTTATTTAAAATTTTCTTTTTCTTTCTTTTTTTTTTTTTGAGGCGAGGTTTCTCTGTGGTAACTCTGGCTGTCCTGGAACTTACTCTGTAGACCAGGATGACCTCAAACTCACAGAGATCTGCCTGCCTTTGCTTCTAGAATGCTGGGATTAAAGGCATGTGCCACCACTGCCTGCCTTAATTTAAAATATTAAAAAAATCTTTTAAATAAAAAATGGTATCAGGCAGGGTCACCTAAGCAAATCTTTTAGTTAAAGAACAAATTATTCTCAAAATCGATCTTTGAAGCCTAGGATAGTCATATCTCTGGATGGGAGCTGGAGATCTGCTAGGAAGTATACAATAGACCATTCAGTAAGGTTGTTAGGGATTGATTATATACAAAATTTCCATTTTGTTCATTCCATTATGTGGCTCCATGCTGTGGAAGCCCATGCTGTGGCTCTGGTGTATAAACCGAGTCAATCTTAAGCAACTAACTATCCATTGAACAGGTGAATGAGGAAACAAGTGGTACTTCAGGTAGGTGATTTTGATAGAATATCATACAAAGGAGTTATATAATTCCCAAGAAGAATGGGCAAATGACCAGGAAGAGTGGTAGTGCTGAAATGTGTTACAAGAGGGATCTTGTCAGTTACAAAGATCTTATAGACACTAGGTTTGGGCATGACTGGGACTTGATTGGGACTTAAGGCCTTGTAGGGTCTGGAAGAACAAGCTTGATTTCGGACAAAGAAACACACCGTGGCAATTATCTGGAAAGATACTCTAGGACAAGAATATGGAATTTACATAGTTTGGAGCTTGGAATGAGATAGAATTTTGGTCTCCATCTGGAGTTAGGTTGGAACTACCAGGAGATAATCAGTGTTTCTAATTTTAAAGAAAATTTATTTGACAAGTGAGTTAAGATTATGTTTGCAGTGGCAGGTAGGGTTTTCCCTACAATAATTAACAGAAAAGAACTTCATTCTAAATTATATTTTTATAAGTGAGAAAGAAGCCTATTAATTTCTTTTAAGTAGAAGTACCCCAGGAGGTGCTATAGACATGATGTCTTTGCATTCTCCCTCAGCCAAGCACTTTCTTTTTCTTCCCTAGCTTCTCAAACCCTGGCATCAGTGCAGGGACAGCAGGGGAAACTGGGCAGGGATCAGGGAGACAAGCCATGGACATTATTACTACAAGGCCACAAATGGATATATATTTAAGACTATGCATAAACTTCTTTACACTTAAAAGTGAAAGTTTCTGTTATTGGTAATTGTCAAAATGGAGGAAAAGTAATAATTTGGAAAGGTGTTTGTTTGAACATTTAATTTCATGTGTCCTGAGTTTTCATGAGAGGCTCTAGATTAATTTTGAGTATAAAGTAGTACAGCATAGAAATCATCTGACATTCCCATGCCTTTGATTAAGATTGGTTTTTGAATATAAGGTTGCCAACCCATGACTGGAGGCAGTGAATGAAAACATAGAAAATGAAAGTAACACCAAATTTCTTTTTGTTTAGAACAATTTTCCATATTTTTGTATGGGTTTAGAAATAAAACCTAAACTATTTATAAATATCAATCCACAAGACAACTGAAAATAAAAAGCAGTGCCAATTTAGAGAGATTCTTAATTGACTATTCTGAAACTTTGAATGAATGAAAAGAGAGCCCTTTTATCCTTTCACATATGGGACTTACTCCTTTAAAAAGTGAATCCCAGGCAATTGCTGTAAAGTTGGGTGACTCTGCCTGTGATCTAAGAAACAAGATAAATTATTCCAATTGTAATTTTAAAGGAATGCCAAAGAAAATTCGCAATCATAAGTAATGGAATTCCTAAGTAGCTAGAATGTTATAACAAACATCAGTGAAATTAAAAGTCATGGTGACATGTATGCTAAGTTCATTTGAGAACCCCCCTTTCTCTCTTAGTTTCTTTTTAACTGGCATGAAAATTTAGAAATTGTACGTCAGTGGATGCCTTGTGATGTTTTAATATATGTATGCATTGTGTAATGTTTAAAGCAGGTTAGACATGTGCACCTCCTCTTTTATCACATGAGGAAATGTGCAGTCTTTCCTTCCGGCTTTATGGAATGCACATTGTCACTGTCTGTCCTGGGTTCCAAGCACTGGCAAAATAGAATTTCTTGCTGCTGTTGTATTCTAACTCAGTGTCTGTTGATCGTCTTTGCCCGTCCTGCCTTCTTCCCTCTACTGGCTCAGTTCTGAGCAACCACCCTCTACTCCAGACTGCTATAAGATAAGGTTTTCAGACTCCACACATGAATGGCATGAGGCAGAAATGGAAAAGCTTTCTTCTGGGAACTGACTTTGAATCCTCTCAAAGAGCAGCATAGAACCTTAACAGATATGCTCCAGCCTTGGAAAGACTATTTCTATGAACTGTCACTTGCATCATCCACATGGTCCCAAGCCCATGGTATCCAGTATGGAAGCTATCTCCCCCAAGTCTGTTCTTCATGTACGTATGTAAGTATGACCCCTTAAAGGAAGCACAGACACTTTATCAACTAGCATTTCCTGGAATGATTCTAATGAATTCTCTCCCTCTCTGAATTCAAACATTGTCATTTGTATTGTATATGTGTCAATCTGGTACTGCCTATGAAATCTTTTTTTATTTTCTATCTTAACATTATTTTAAAGGCAAATTTATTCTAAAAAGCATAGTATGTTCATTGAATTTAATATCAGGATATAAAGTCGTAGAAGGAAAAACTTTCATAAAGCTTTCCTCCCTGAACATGAGGCAGTGCATTGAGATTTGTCTGTACCTTAAATACATGTGAACACTAGTGAAGAGCTTAGAATGATAAGAACAGTAATTCTGTTGAGGGAGTTCGCCAACCTCTCTGTGTTTAATCTGACTGCTTATTTCCATGCTGAGCTCTCAGAGACACAGATTTAATGTGGTAATTCCAATCGATTTAGAGAAAAATGAAAGTACCGGGAACGGAAAACTCTTGGCACTTTGTAATGGCATGTAATAAGTTTATAGACTTAGAGACAATGTTTTTAACCTTGGTGCTTGTTTCAGAATGTGTTTTGTTTCACACTACTTTCGCTAACAACTGGCTGAATATTGGATTATTGAACTGAGGAGTTCATAATACTCTCATCATTTGTCAGTACAGTGTTTAGAAAATGAGTTATTAAAGAAGCTTTGATTCATAATGCGAGTTTTAATCTTCTCTCTGATAGTGCTCTGGAGACTGTAAGATGTAAGCAGGGATGGAGAATTAAGGTAATGATCTACATTTTATTCAGAAAGAGAAATAAATAATATGACATCAAATATCACCTTGTTTTTTTTTTTAAACATTTGTTTGCAATGATGTCTTCATTATTACAAATGAAAATTAAGGTTACACATTTACAACTTAGTATGAGTCAGGACCAATAAATATTAGATAGCTCTGACTCACTAAAATGACTGTCATATGATTCAACAACCACCATTTAACATGCAAATTTAAATTTTCTGAATATACTGTTTGCAAACACTCTTTATGATATGAATCCAAGTTCAGTTGTAGTAAAATACATACAGTAACTGTGGTTGACTCTGTTGTGTCTCACTTACTTTTTCCTCTACACATATAATTTCCTCAAAATGTCAATCTGATATAGACTTGGCACAATCTCTTATGGCAACTAGTGCCCATCTTTTGAATGTCAGATTTTTAAATAACATTTGTTGTAAATGTTGTAAATGTACATTTAAGTGTTAATTAAAAAATTGTTCTTGTGGGTTCATGGCAAAAGGTAGTTTATTCTTTACTAATTTAATCCCAGGTTCTAGAGGATTTCAGCTTCTATATAGTCTAATCTTCAAACCTAAACCTAGGATGTTTTAGTCTCCCAGACTTGCTGCTGACTGAGTTCATTCTGAACTACCTCTCTTCACTCTCTGCTGTATTGTGAACTCTGAACTGTAAATTGTAAACTATCTGCTTTCTCTCTGCTTATCCTGGACTGGCTCTGTTCTTCTGGGCTTCTCCTGTCTGTGAGCTGAATCTCTTCTCTCCAGCTTTTCTTCTGAACTCTCCAACTGAACTGAACTCTCTGTGATCTGAGAGTCTCCTTTTATATTGTGGGTGTGTCTTCACTCTAACTCAATCTCAGACTTCACTCTGATTCAGTCTCAGAGTTTGGGATTTAAGGCATCATTATCATTGCCTTCAGAGCATTTCATCATTCCGATCACACAGGCCTTTAAATGTCTTCATATAATTCTTCATACAAGTCTTTAGATGTGATCCCTTCATACTATCACACGGGTCTTCAGTGTGATCCTTTGCTAGATTAGCTATGATGATGGATTAAAAGATTAAATGTCCCTTTACAATTTGTTGTCACTATCACTGTCACATGTAGCTCAGAATTCCCCCTCCCATGACCACCAGGCTTTAAATCAATAATATTAGAAGTACTGTTTCTATTATCTGATTAGAGGTGTTAATGGAACATCATCCATTTGTGGTTAGAAAATACGAGAGTTGAGGAGTTGTCATGTGTCTATGAGGCATATGATTATAGGATGCTTTATTAAAAATGCTTTTGTCCAATGAAAACATTAAATGATAATGTTGAGGGCTGCTTTAGGAGAAATCTTGAATACCATGACAGAACGCTGGTGGAAATTATGAGCCAACAATACAAAGGGGAGAATGGTAGACTCTAGTGATAGGTTGGACATCTTGATAGAACAATAACAATGTCTGCTGCTGGGTACAAATGCAAAGTTATAACATTGTGTGTTATGGTGTTCTTTGTACAAACCCAGAGAAGCCCATAGACATAAGCTTACAGCATCTTGTTCAGCCTATGTGACCCTCATTCTTACAATTGCACCCTGTCACCAGGAAGACTATATTCATAAGAGGAGGTTACTTTTGATTGTGGATAAACATTTGAGTTACATATAGCAAATGCAAGTGACTAAAACATTCAAATCAAGCTGTGTCTCTAATTTGTCTCAGTGTGGACATTAAAGCTTCTTTTAAGGCCTCAGAAACAATCATAGGCTATGCATATTACTTTCCTAAATGTCACCATTGTCTGACGGCTGTACAAGAAAATGATTTACCATAGATTTTGTGAGGCAGTAATATTTAATCAATTGAACAATACCTACAAACTCCTTCCAATTATTTTTGATGAGATACAATGAATCATAACACATAATTTTAAATATTAATTCACATACCGTGCATGAAAATGCTTCCATTAAATGTACATCACTTTTTGCCTATTATTTGATGTCAAAGGAGACATGTGTCTTCATATTTACTTTGACACATAAGCAATTCACATTGATTCTGGAAAATGTAAATATAAATATTTAAGGTAATGTAATACATAGCTATGAAACATCTTAAAACCTTTTTTTCTCTAGGCAAGAATGTTTCTCTTGATTTTTCAAACTATTATTTAGATCTGTGACCTTAATAAGGCAAGTTGTTTGATATTTAACACTCTAATAGTGTAAAGTATGTTACCAGTACATGAGAGGATAGTATGATCTGGTCCAGGCTATGTGTCTTTCAGACCTGGTCTTTTAAGATGCTTACAATTTCTTCCTGAAATGAGTTAGTTTTCCAAATACTCAGTTTTTATGTCATTGTTGTTTGATAGGCCTTTATATGTAGCATCTTCCAAATAATTAGGTTTTTATGTCATTGTTGTTTGCTAGCTTTGATATGTAACTCAGCCTGGCTTGGGACTGGCAATACTCCTGCCTCAGCCCACTGAGTTCTGCAATTCTAGGCATGAGTCAGTGCCACATCTGCTAAGGATCACCTTTGTTTTTGGTAACATTGCTAGCCTCCTCAAATTTTATGTGTAATAGATGAGATTAAAACATGAATTGTGTCAGAACATTGCCTCTGCCTACACTGACATCACCAAGCATCATTTTTCTCAGAAAAAAATTGCCCTAAATATGAAACAACTTAAAAAATTTGTTTCCTTCAGATATAAACAGAAAATCAAGGACTGAAGAGATTTTTGGATTTGAACAATACTGAAAGCTACTCGCATACTGTATACATATAATTTGTTTCATGGGGAAGTTACAAATCCACCCTCCCATACACGATTAATATACTGAGACTCTAACCCCATTATGAATATACTTGGACGTGAATCATTTGGGGCTGAATGAGGGATAAGTATGGCCTCAAGGGTGGGGTCTTCATGGAGTAAATAACATCCCTGTAAGAAGAGAAAGATTCCAAAGCATTCTTTGTGTTCTCCCTCTCATGTTTCCAGTTGTCTCTCCTACTATAAGGATAATTAAAATTATCTTTAATTTCCCTGTCTAAGAACTGTGAAAAATAGATGTTGTTGATACCACCAATGGTACATAAAAGTATTCGATGACATATAATAAAATACATATACAGTGTATATATAATGGCATATAATAAAATAGCAGCATAAAGATGTTAGTACAAGGAGCAACTAGAACATTAGTCTCTCTCCTTAATATTTCAAACATTCTCCCTAGTTACAAATAAGTTTATTCAAATGATTGTTTTAAAACCATAAAACAGCACAGGGATCTTTAATCTTGTAAAAATTGTGTGATATGTTTAATTTAACAATGCATTCACAATTTAAATAATGACACCATCAAGGTGAGACACTGAGGGAGAGTTGTTTCTAAGTATCAACATTCTGTGTTTCTTTCAGAGATGACAGTAATTCTTCACAAAGGGGATTTAGAGAGAAAATTGACTGAATTCAATAGCAAGCTTTGCCTATTCAATAAGAAATTATTCAACACTTTTCTATCACTTGAGAAATTATTGGCACTTGTTACCATTGAGATTACAGATAGGAACTTTTTATATCCTAAGAAAGCAACTAAGATTAAGCCCCTTGAGTTAGGACTTGAAATTTCCTCATATAGACAGAACTGATTGCCTTCTTTAGGTTCTCCTTGTCTCCCTCCCTTTGGAAGGTCTAACTGTCTTTCTTTTTTAGCATATAAAATTGCTTTTGAAAATTTTCTCAATTTTATGCTTTCCATACTAATACAGAATCAGAGACCGAATATTCTGACTGAGTACATCATCAAGAATAGAATCTGAGAATGCCATTTTGAGAAAAACAAAGTCAAAGCATTTATGATAGATGACTTTTTGAAGCACAGTTTATACTCATTACTTTGCTGACACTGGTATCATTTTATAAACTCAAGCCAGAAAAGCTTTTCTTTCCTCCACAGGGCAATATGTAATTGAGTTATCAAACATATTTTTACATGCTAATTATTGAAATGAATTCTGGAATGAATATTTATATAGCTGAATGCTTGATACTCAACAGCCTTCAGTTTTGAAGAATTTATTTTCACGAATGATTCTGTCAAATAAAGGATATGCAATTATTTAAACAGTTTTGAAATAGTTAACATATATTTGTGCTTTATTTGATAAAAATTGGACATATGTAATGTTACTACTAAAGTATATCACTTTTGTTTACATATGAGGTTTTCCATTCATTAACATTTTATAGATCTAATACATTTTACATAGAGGAGTATAGCATAGTTCTTAGGTATGAAATGTATATCAGCAAAATTATTTGAGGGCAAAAATAGTTACACAAATAAATGTTCATATTATTTTATAAATGTTTAAGAATGGACGATTTAAAATGGAGACAAGATACAAGATACTGTCGAGGCTAAAGGGAAAGAATATACCTTCTACCAAGTGCAAAGATCCCCAGAGTTCAGTTGAAAATACGTGTATATAAATGACGAATGAAACATATATATAAAATCCAATTGCACGACTGAACTGGCCAACAGTTTGGGAATGGGTGAGAGTGGTAGAGAAAAAAGGTTTCTACGAATCTAGGATAATTGTCCAGTACTATTTCTTTTTTATAGTGTAGGACTGAGTGGTCTTCAAGTTATTTTGCTTTAGATTCCTTAATTTTGAACAAAACCAACAAATCAAATCAAATACAAATGAAACAAAGCACATGGAAAGCCTCTCCCTTACCCATGATGCCTTTTCACTCTTGCTCCCTTCATTCTTGATACAGGGGAGGACTATTAGTGTTTTTTGAATGTATTAGCCATGCTCTCTCTTCTTGAGCTTTGAATTAATTCCCTTTTCTTTATATTTGGGATATTTTAGGTATCTGCTAATTTTCTTACTTCAAATGCCAACTTTTCAATTAGGCACAGTATGGTTACTAAAATAGCTTGTTAATTAAAATTACAGTTTAGATCTCTAATCTTACAGATGTCTTTCATAGTATGACACTAGTCATACTTACTATTGTTATACATAGTATAATAATACCATGTGTTATATATACATATACATAATATTGTATATATATATAGTATATATATACTATATATATGTATGTTATACATAGTATGACTAGTGTCATATATACATTCTCTAGTGTGGTGCCATGATACCCTCTTAGTTCATGTTCTCTTGCTAATACTCTAGCGCCTACTGGGTAAGTTATACAGAAAAGGGTATATATTGGTTCATTATTCAGGGCAAAGGTTCAAGAGCCACATAGGGTGAACTTTTTTTTCCTATAGAGTCCTGTGACTACTCAAAGTACCAAATGATGAGGAATCTTGTGAGGGCATGGCTTTTGTAGAGGTCAGCTCTCAAGATAACTTATTAACTTATCAAACCACTGAATAATAAATTACATGGAAGGGCTAATCCATTCATGAAGGTAGTTGAATCTCCTCGGAAAGGTATCACATGGATTCTCATCCTAAGATCTTAAAACAGACAATTCTTTCTTATTATTTATATTTTGCTTTACTTTTTCAGCAGAATTTATATGTAATATAATTTTTTTGTACTTAGAAGTTTTCACGTTTATTCAAAATTTTGGCTACAAAATAAAAATTCTAGCACACAGTTTCTAGGCATTACAAGGTTTCAAGTGTTAGAGAGATTTCTTCTGAGTTAAATTACTACTACAATTTTAATAGCATATGTAATTCAAATGACACATGTTATTAATTTCATAATTTTACTGAGAATAATTCTTTTAGAATGTGTCTCTTAATTAAGGTGATGACACTATTCATTTTTAAATTAATGCGGGCATTCATGAACAGGTTACTTATTGTTATAATAACAATAGGTTTGCATATATATCTTTCAGCTCTGAGGAGTGTTATAAATGCAAAGATGAAAATGGAAGTTGTGCTGAGGTAATATTATTCAGAATTGTGTCGTGTCATAAAATGTTAATACTTGACTAACTAACAACTTGTCTAAGTGCTCCTAAAAGTTATTGAAAGCAAAACTTAGAAAATATCTGAATTGCAAAATCATTTCTTATGTGGTCATTGGTATTATTCACCTTTTAAAAATTGGAGATGTGTAACAATCTTTTGTGGATGAATCAAATAATTTTAATTATACTTATACTTTCACTTAGAATCATCTTTTCATGAAGCTCAGTAAGGTATAATTGGGGTAAAATCAATCCCATTCTGTTCAAATTCCCATTGCCTCTGAACACAAATTTATGTATTCTTGTAAATGTTAATTTCCAGATTATAAAGTTTCTCAAAGAAGTGGAAGACAGAAAAACAGACACTTGAGAGTAATTATATGTAGTTAGATTGGAGTTTTCCTTTTTAGGTTGAAAATAATTACATTCATACTTATGCTTTTGACAGTATTGAAACAGATTGTCAACACTTAAAAGAGCAATTCTATTTAAATGACTGTGGTTCCCAACATTCAGGCATTCCATCCTTTGCAACCTTTCTTTTTTCATGCTAACATTTTATTTAAAAAAAAAAACCAAATGAAACCAATTGAAAGTTTTGCATTGTCTTGTTATTTGATTAGCTACAGTTACATCCAGAAAGGATTAGAGTTAATGACATAAAGTCTATAACCAGGGTATTTATATGTGCACTTATATGATTAAGAGGAATCAATGCATGTTTAATTTTTTAATGTATGTATTCAAGGCAATTATATCATTAATAGGGGAGTAAGAGAGCCTTATAATTCTATTTTCAGCTTCTAAGTTCAGCAGTTGATTTAGTATTACAACTTGGAAACTCCTATGCTAACATACTCTGTTAGGGGAAGTATACACGTGGCCCTGCCCTTAACCAAGAATAGATACTTGCCTGCAAAAGGGAAATCATTTTCTCCACTGGATTATCACTGGGCCTATCAACCACATTCCAGATCAGGCCCGATTCACAGAAGTAGTTGGTCAACAAAAAGGAACTACAAGGTTTTTTGTTTTATTTTAGCATTTTTTGTTTTGTTAGTTTTTTTTATGTTGTTGAGAGAGGGGGGGGGACGCGGAGTTGAGTATATAAGAAATGGGGATACTGTGGGAAAAGTTTGGGGAGGAGTAGAACATGATAAAATATATTGTATGAAAAAATTAAATTTAAGAGAATTTAAGTCTCACTATGTTTATTATCAATTTCAGCTTTTTGATTCACATTTTGGATCTCATTAAAGTCTCATACCAAGGATCTGAAAGATCAAATACTTAAAACTAGAAAAAAAAACATTTGATAGTATTAACTTATGAATAGAAGTAGGCTTTATCAAATCATCTTAACATGATTATACATGTTGATGAGTTCATAAAAGCAACTAAATTTATAAATCTACTTTAAGGAATCAGAGATAATGTTGCATTTTTATTTTACATTAGTATATTGAACACTGATTTTAAAAATCAAAGTAAGCTGCTCATCCCTAGCACCCTCGTCAATATTTACATGTAGCCAAAGCTAACTCAACATCTTGAAGTCTAATAGACATGGGTTTAAATTTGTAAATTTGGGAGCATTACACTCCCAGCTTATATTTACAATGACACAATTCAGTGACATTTTATCATTTTAGTTTTACACATTTAACACATCTAGCTATTTGGTATTGTTAATGTTAGTAATCTCCCCCTTTCTGTTTAGTGTTATAATGTAATTTAAAATATTGGGCAATTATGGTCTTTAAATGTGCAAATACTTTGGAATCATTACAAGACATGTTCCTTCATGAAATTATTGTCCTCTTCACAGTGTAGGAGCTTCCATGATTCACTTTGGTGAGTGATCATATTTGGGGTGAGTATCCCTTCCAGTGGGTGTAAAAAAAAATCCACAAAGGACTAAGTACAAATTAGCTTCTTAGTTTTATTTCTTCAAATGTGGTATCATAGAAATGATTTTCAAGACAAACTTGGCAAGGTGAAAGAAAGGTTAAAAAGAACAAGAATGAGAAAAAAAAATCTATATAGGCAAAAACTTACTCTAAATGTTGAGAAAGCAAAATTTTGAGAATACTGTATTTACTCATGGTGTTGATTAGTGAGGGGGTTTGAAGACAATTGTTATTAGATTTCTATTAAAGAAAGATGAGGTAGATGATTTCAGAGTTTACAGTAGTAAAAATAGAGTGGAAAACCAAGTAAGAAATTATATTTTTTAATAGCATCATAGCTGATGTTTGGATATCAGAGATGGACACCTATAAAAGTTGACAGTGTAGTGTTGGCCAGCTAAAAAAAGACAAGCATGCATCTTGAAAGAGAGACATATTTGAAAAAGCACTGTGTGGATTATTTATTGAAACTTTTATACTTTGATCAAATGTCATAGTGCAGAAGTCAGCATTTATAAGTATCATACAGGCTGTATTACTTCAGTTACAATACTATTACCAATGAATAAATTTTTAAAGCAAAATCTTCCTAAAAACTCATGCAAACAAGTCATTTAATTTTGATTGAAGAATAGAATCTCAAGTCATTGAGTTAGGTGTTAAAATGAAATTTCTTTTTAGTTTGTGTGGATTCACAAGAGGATTACAGGATAAATTTTCTGATATGACACTCAGGCCACACTGATATAACTGAACCATTCTCTGTATGTTTTTGCTGGTTCAGCCATATACTCCCTGTTAAAGTCTTCTTGTTTGTATCACAGATAAATGTCTATTGCAGTCCTTTACTGGTACTTCTTCACATTTTTCTCTCAGTGAAGAAGAAGAATAACTATCATAAATGCACATTATATCTAAAGATATAGTCTACTTCTAATTTGCCTTGTTCATAAGTTCAGGAAAGAGCAACAATTTTTGTTTTTTTTCTGACTTTCTTTTTTTTCTTTTTCTTTTTTTCTTTTCTTTCTTTCTTTCTTGTTTTCTTTTTTCTTTTCTATCTTTCTTTTTTTTTTTTTTGGCTTTTCAAGACAGGGTTTCTCTGTTGTAACTCTGGCAGTCCTAGAACTCACACAGTAGACTAAGCTGGCCTTAAATTCACAGCAATCCACCTCCCTCTGTCTCCTGAGTGCTGGGATTAAAGGTGTGTGCCGCCACTAGCTAACTTTAGAGCAACTATTTTAAATTAATTTTGCATGTGCGTCATTTTTACCACATCATAAGCTGCCATAGGATACAAAGTAAAATAACAACATACCCGTGCAAGTGTGTTAGAATGGCCTCAAGATCAGACAATTATAATGTAAATACTTCTGAGGATACAGAATAACAGGAATTTTCAATGCTGGTAGAAAAGCAAAATGGTACAGCAACTTTATAAGACAGTTTGGCAGCTTCTAACAACATTAAACATATTCCCCTTCCATGGTCTAGTACTATACTCCTTGATATTTGCCCAGTGGAGTTCAAAACTTAGGATCACACAGATAATTGCACTGACTGTTTACAACAGCCGTGTTCCTAATTACTAAACTTTGGAAGCAATGAAAATTTTCTTCAGTGAGTGAGTAGATGAAGTATGGCCCACCCAGACATTAAAAAACAAATGTGTTATGAAGTCATGAAAAGTAATGCATATTACTAAGTAAAAGAAGCCCAGTTGAAAAGACTATATACCATACATGCCCAAATATATGACTTTCTGGAGATGGCAAACTATGGAGCTATGAAAATGAGCAGTGTTTTCCAGGGATTATGGAGGAAGAATGAATCAGTAAAGCATAGATGACACATTGGTGGTGGATAATTATTATGGGACACTTGTTGAGACCCACAGAACATAAAAGGGCAAGCAGGGGCTCTCATGTAAGATGCTGGATGATAATGAAGTATTTGTGCAGGTTGGCTAGCTAGACAAAAACAGATCAGTCTGGTGGGAGTTGTGTATAGTGTGTGTGTGTGTGTGTGTGTGTGTGTGTGTGTGTGTGTGTGTATAACTTCTACAGCTCTTCTCAGTTTTACTGTGCACCCAAAATTACTCTAAAACAATTTTAAAAAAACCCTCAGTATATGTAGTAGAAAAACTGACAGTAAGCATTTATATTGAATTTATTTGGGTCAAAGACTCACCTTTAAAGTGAAAAATCAGGATCAGGTTACATTATGGAAAAATAATTACTCAAAAGCCTTTAAAATGACATATGTCAATAATTTTTGTGAGGTCAGTTTTGGAAAGGGAATTAAAAATATTTAGTCAGGGCAGCATTCAGATGCAGTAATTTTCTGTTATGCAAATAACACCTTCTTGTTAGTCTCAAAATGGTGAAGGTTAGCGCAGTAAATACCAGTGATAGCAACATAGTTTGCAAATGAAATTAGCAAGAAGATTTTAATAAGTCTCAGAAGTGTGAACTAGAGATAAGAAGACAAATGTATCAAAATTTTCTTAAAAGGTCAAGGTCTTGAAGTCACAGATTTATGGTCATTTTTGGCTGTGGGATGAGTATATCAATAAAACTTTTTTTATATGTGGGATGAAGAACATTAAAAGTGCAGAGCATGAGACTTGGTGACATGCTTACATTCTAATGAACTCAGGTCGTGTTTCTTGAGCTTTCACTCCTCATAAAGATGCTACTGGGTGATTTCAGAAAGATCAAAAAGATCTGACATGTTTTCAAGGAAATACCGCTTGGATTTAAGTTTTTAAAAGCTATAGAACAATGTGTACTTTGTGACGGCTTGATGGAAAAACACTTTTAAGATGCTGTGTTATTCAAGAACAGGGATGAAAGCGGTGCAGTTAGCTCTGTAGTTGGAGAGAAGAACAGGACAGTGTACAAGTTGTATTTGCAACATTATTGAACAATGTCTTGAAGGAAAGAAGGCAAAAAAAGTTGTGTTCTGTGTTGCATTATTGTCTCTGCAATTCTCTGTGATTGAGCAGGTTTTTTCTTATTTTAATGAAATCATTTTTGAAATGAAATCTCACTTCTATTTTAAATTTGTAGCAAACTATTTCCAACCATAAATAGTGAGTTTAGTGTAAGAAATATCCATGGCTGATCACTGTGTGTGTGTGTGTATATATATATATATATATATATATATATATATATATGTATATACATATATATATATATATAATTAAATAAAACAGAAAAAACAAACTTACCGAAATTCCTGATCACATGGCATACAATGATTTTTTTATTAACTCTTTTACGTTATCAGTCATGAATAATTTTCAACAGCTGTACAAGGCTTACATTACTATAACCCATTAATATTAACATTTAGAATATTGTACTAGAGACTTTTCTATCTTACTAATTATTGTCTGCTGTTGTGGAAGTTTATTTTTAGTTATGTGTAATAAAATAATTGTTTTCTGCACTTTTAGATCAGGGGTTGCCTAGGTCTTGGATTTTGTATTGTCTGTAGGTGCTGGTCTTATGTGGGGAATGTTTGGTTGCACATGATCTACACGTGCTATCAGTAGAACATCTGAGGAGTTCTGAATCAATAAAAACACCTGAGCTCAGATGTTTAGGGTTCCACTGTCCAGTATAGCACTGGCCATGATGGTGGTTACCTCTGCTGAGGTCTGACAGGGTTTACATCTATGAATGTAAATGAGCTACCACAGCAGCATAATACTGCAATCTTTAAACCTGCAATCTAGAAACCCCAGATGGGCTGGGGATACAGCTCAATGTAGAACACTTGCCTAGAATTTTGTAGGTGTGATGCTCAATCTCAAGTACTGCAAACAAAACAAAACAAATCAAAGCTACCTAACCTATGACCATCCAACACAGAATTCTCACAGTCCTGTCTAGAAAAATACCCAATGTTTCAGACATTAATAAATATTTATACATTTAAATGCACAAAATGTTTATTATAACAAATGTTTATAGCTCTAAGGATACAACAGTGAATAAAGTATCTGCTCTCCTATAACTTGTCCTGGAACCACACAACAAAAATATGGTAAAAATGTCATGGAGAAACTACAGGCTGACAAAGAATAGGAAGGGCATAATGAATGGAACAATCCAGACTGTAGTTTTGGAGGTCGATACTCTTGGGCTCTTTTGCATTCCTACAGAATTCAAGTTCTTGAAAATTAGACTCTGCAGCTGTCCTGGTTAGTGACACAAGCTTGCTGCTCAGGTGGCATCTGTCAAAATACAGTGATGACCTGTGCAGCGTGGGGCCAAGGAGAACCAGTAGAAATGTGTTGCTTTCTGTCCTGGGAGTGAAGAAGACCTTTGTTTCTGTTCCAGGAATTTCATTTTTATCATAGGCTAACTAATTCACATACAAACCTGTGAAAGTCAAATTCCAAATCTGACAGTACTTTGTGCACCTAGAGATCAACCCAGATTCTGATTTCAGAGTTCACCTCCTCGATGCTCTGACCCTTAAACTAGTTTCTTATATAAGTATTTTCATTTTATTTTAAACTTTCTATTTATTTCTTTTTTATTTTCCCCTTTTATTAAAAGTAGATTCTTTTCTCATGCAATATATCCTGATTACAATTTCCTCTCCTTCTACTCATCACAGTTCTATCCTACTCCATTTCTGTCTCTCAACAGAAAAGAGCAGAATTCTAAGAGATAACCTCAAATCATAACAAAATAAAATATAATAATATAAAGCAAAACCATTATATCAAGGTTGGACAAGGTAAATCAACAGAAAAAGAGCCTCAAGAGAAGACACAAGAATCAGAGACCCACTCATTCATGCATTCAGAAGTCCTATAAAAATAGTAAACTGAAAACTATAACATATATGCAGAAAACCTGTGACAGACTTGTATAGGCCCTATACTTGCTTTTCAGTCTCTGTGAGTTCCTTTAAGCTCTGCTTGATTGATTTAGAGGACTCTGTTCTCCTGGTATCCTTCATCCCCTCTGGGTCTTACACTCTTCCTCTTCCACAGGGTTCCCTGAGCTCTGAAGGGAGGGGTTTCACGGAGACATCCCATTTAGAGCAGTGTGTTCCAAGGTATCTCTCTCAGCATATTGTATGGCTATGGATCTTTGTATTTGTTCCCATCTGCTACAGGAGGTTACCTTTTTTTTTTTTTTAAAAAAAAAAGAAAAGTAGTATTTGGTTTTGCTATTGGTCTCTGGGCTATCTTGTCTCTGTTTCTTGGTCCCCAAGCAATGTCAGGTATGGGTTACATCTCGTGGAGTGGATTTTAATTCAAATGAGACATTGGTTGGTTACTCTCACAAGCTTTTTGCCACCTTTGTCCTGGCATATTTTATAGACAGAATAGATTGTAGATCAAAGGTTGTGTGGCTGAGTTGGTGTTTATTTTTCTCAAATGGTAGCCTGCATTCCAAAGACACTAGAATGGAGGGATGAAGGTTCTATATATTTGTCAGCTCAACCTTTCCATGCTGGATGAGTTGCGTGGGGGTTGTCTTCATCAGTGGGTCTTGCTGTCCATTTGAGGAGAGCAACCTATTATCTCGACAAGAGCCTTGGTTGTTTAGGGATTTCTATGGGACCCATTTGTCTGAAAGCTAAATTGGATGTAACCCAGTCTCAGTGCTAGAAGCTTTGGTGACAAAAAATGGCCAGTTAGGACTCTCCCTCACTATTTGGAGACGTCATTGGGATGTCCTTCATATACTTTAGGAAGTTTCCACTGGATTAGGTTTCTATACTTCCTCTCAGATTTTAGCTACCTCTCCCCAGCTTCCTTCCCACAACCCTGCCTCTTCTCCCCCTCCTCACCTTATCCTCCTGTTCCTGTTCACTCCTGCTCCACCTATAAAATTTGTTTTATTTTCCCCTCCCAGGAGATCTAATATGTAAATATTTTAATGCCTGTGAACTTGCAAGACCACTAAAATTCCTCTATTAACCACAGCATTTAACTTTTTTTAAAAACTATAGTAATTTTTGTCATTATGATCTCATTTGCTATTGGTATATTTCTTAGGTATTTCATTTCATACCACATAAATATACCAAAAGCATCCATCAACATTCTTACCATAGATCTATCGTAAAATAATGTTTAAACTGAAATTCAAAAGAAACTTTATATCTCATTCCAATGCATTTACGCTTGCTGATTCATACTAAGCACTCAATGTGTCCAAGAATTCTACAGAATTCTGGCAGAAAAATGAATGTAACTATACGATATCTGTCTTTGGTCCATATGGTTTTTCTTCTCTGTACCTGGATTTATAGACCTGTGATTTTGAGCTATAGTCTCAAAATTGCTACTCTGGTCAAATTATGAGTTTGCTATTATTGCCAAAAGTTACTAGAGGCCTCTATTAATGCAGCAATAGAGGACACAAGCAAGAAAGTGTGTATTTATCAATGGCGGTCTTGTCTATGGTACTTATTTGAAAATATATTTTATTTTGTATTTATTTGAAAATCTATGCATAAATCTAGAATTAGGTCCAGCAAGCCTTGGTTCCTTTGCTTTTAACGTACATCAGATTCATTACTTTTTCTTCAGATTTTCTTTTCCTTGTTATATACCTATTCTTCTCTACCTGTTTCTCAGCCCCAGCATAGTTTATGGACTCATCCTGAGGGATTTTAGAAACAGATATATTCATGTCCACAATTTCAAGTAAATCTATGTGATACAGGACTAACAGACTTATGTAGGTTTAACAGACCCACTGTTCCTTCTGCTAAATATCACCTGAGACTAGCCAGACTGGACATGTTTTTATTGGAAAATCTTCAGCATTTTCCTGTTTTCTGTGCATCTTATGTGTCCATAGTATGAGGTCAACACTTTGGCTCCTTCTTTTCACTTTTACTGATGATCTGACGTAAAAATCTTGAAATGTACTTTGTATTTGCTGTGGTTTTGAAAGTTTTGTTACAATGCTATGGTTCAGAGCTTGTGCTGTTATCTCTGATCCAAAGTGAAAGTTTAAAAAAGCTGTTGAGTGTTAATTTGAATGACAAGCAAGTTTTTACTTTATTTTTTCCAAGTAATGTGGCCATCTGTTTATCTATTCACGTCCCATCTGTCTATCTACCTTCATATTTTTATGATGTCTGTGTTTGTATTGAGCAAATTCATTTTAATCATTATCTTCTGAGTCCATGCATATAAAACCAAGAGAAAAGGGCAGCAAATGCTTTAATTATTCTCCTTATGTATTTGATATTAAAATGCAAAATTAGTTTATCTGAAATATGTACACAGTGTCAATCCCATATGATTTTAATTTGGAGTTAGAGTTGGCATTAATAAAATAAGCATTTGTGTCTGTTGAGATTTATAGATTTATTTTGTTGACCTATGCATGACATTTAGTTTAGCATGAGAAAAGTAAATAGAGTAGTGGCTTATTAACAGAGGAGATCATGTTTTATGTAGGTTATAATTGCAAATGCTCACTAAAGGAGCTATAGTGATAAAATATGTAAACCAGAAAGATTGAACTTGGTGCTTATGTAGAACTGATATAGTGAGTTAAATACCTAACTTTTTATATATTGGAAGCCAATCTGAAGGGTGTTTCCACTGTGGTGAACTGAGACAGTATTGGCTTGGAGGACAGGCCTCACACTTTCTAACTTCTTGGTAAATATAAGCTGCATGCATGTCTCACTTCAGGCTCCTACACTGAGTGCAGTCTGTCTTCCTAACATGTCAGAGTGACTCTCATTGCTTCTACTTCTTTTTTTTCCTTCTGTTCTCACTCAAACAAATCTAACCCCCTCTACGCCTACCCTTTTGCTGTACACAGGTTACACATCAATAGCAACATATATTTAGGGCTTTTCAAACTCTATAGAGACTTGACAACTTCTTGGAAATCATTGTTATTTTCCCTCTTAAATTTTCTTTTGAGTTTCCATAATATCTAGGCCAAAATTTTAATTCTGAATCTTACTATCCATTCAATTTAATCATACTTGATTCTTTACAGAGAAACGGAGATCACATGAGATACCCCAAGTCCTGAATTTCATCTTCTAAAGCCGCCAAAGATCATGCCCATGCATCCCATGGGATCCAGAGATAGCTGCTCCATGCATCCCATGGAATCCAGAGATAGCTGCTCCATGCATCCCATGGGGTCCAGAGATAGCTGCTCCATGCATCCCATGGGGTCCAGAGATAGCTGCTCCATGCATCCCATGGGGTCCAGAGATAGCTGCTCCATGCATCCCATGGGGTCCAGAGATAGCTGCTCCATGCATCCCATGGGGTCCAGAGAAAGCTGCTCCATGCATTCCATAGGGACCAGAGATAGCTGCTCCATGCATCCCATGGGGACCAGAGATAGCTGCTCCATGCATCCCATGGGGTCCAGAGATAGCTGCTCCATGCATCCCATGGGGTCCAGAGATAGCTGCTCCATGCATCCCATGGGGTCCAGAGATAGCTGCTCCATGCATCCCATGGGGACCAGAGATAGCTGCTCCATGCATCCCATGGGGACCATGTCACATCAACTCTCACACTCCATAACTATGGTCTCTAGTGTCCCTTCTCCTCAGCCACAGACATGCACAGGAATCTTCCGACTTTGCTTTTATCTTTCCTTCAAGCTCTTCCTCAGCCTTTTACTGTTTTACTTCCTCTTAAAGGTTTCTATTGTTTTATTTTCCACTGAGGTGGAAGCATCATAGCCTACATCATCTACCTGGAAATGTATAGAAAGTATTAAGCCAATTTGTTTGTGTTTTCTCTTTACTCTTTTTTTTCCCTGGACTTTTAGAAGTCTTTGAACCATGGTAAGTCTAACTTGACAAGACTATTGAATCTACTTCTTTGCATTCTTTCTAACTCTGCCTTCAAAGCCTCACATCTCTTCTTCTCACAGTTATAGTGGCCACTTTATCTAGTCCCTTCCTGTATCCTGTATCCTTTATCTTCCCTTCCTGGTCCTTTATTATATATATATATATATATATATATATATATATAATATTAGTGATGAGCATATACAACATATGAATTGTAGAATGCAAATAAAATTTTCAATAGGTCATTTTTTTTTTCTTTTAGAGAAAGTCAGTACATGGAAAGGCCTAGCTGAGTTTACTAGTAAAAATTCCCTAAGTCATACCTTTTCTTCCATCTGACTCTGAACTGCTTTGACTGTGTCTGAGGAAATATTCGATTTTATATTCTGGCTAATATAAACTTGCAAAACTTATGCTAGTTCATTACTGGGTGTTTGGACAGGTGATTTTGACAGGTCCCTTCACCTGGATTTGCATGATGACAGATAGATGTTGATAGCACAGGTGACATAAACTGGGACTGTCCCAAATCTCTCATTGACTAGAAGCCACCAGAGCAAATAACGATGGAAGCACACAAAGACTATTATAGTGTAAACTTGGACCTGACACTCTGGCATCTCCATTGCATTCCATTGAACAATCATTGGTGAATCAGATGATTTAGGATTCTAGATGTGCTGGGAGGAGCTGTGAAAGCAATATTTTCAAGTCCCTCCATTCAAAAACAGGAAAGTACATTTTAAAGTATGATTTATTAGTCACACGGTAATCCATAATTATGACTCCCTTAAAGATGAATGAGTAAATAATAAATGTTGCAAAAAGTGAGATAGGCAGTAGGTTGTATGTTAAAATATGCTATCCTATGTATGTTATAATAATGAGTTATTTTGTAAATTCCAGGCCTCATAAAACTAATGCAGGAGTCATTTAGACACATGGACTAAGTCATAGAAATAATTAAAGTTTGATTTTAATTGTGAGTTGTACAAGTTAGATTAAAAATGAAACATTCAATCATAACATTTTTCAGAAATGAAATTATACTGAAATGCATCAGCAATATTATTAAAGGTAATTATTTATAGGAATAATAATTATGCTAAACTTTGTCTTCAATATGACAAAGGAACTATTTATGGAAACAAGATGCCAAACACATGTTCAACAGGATAAAAGAGCATTGGAATAAACAATGATAATTTAAGAAAATCAAAGACAGCCATCTCAGTCTTCTCCAGGAAAACCTATAGAAAAGGGTGCTAATAATTTTGAGAACTCTTCTCCAGGAGCTATGTGAAATTGTCTGCAGGATGACGGGCTGCAGTTGATCTTGTCGATTTGTCCATGGCATGGCTTCCAGGTGCCAAGCACCTGAAACTTGCACTCAGCTAACAGAGGCATGCTTCACTGGAGTGACTCCGGAATGCAAATAAATTGGATACCACTTAGAGACCTGAAATGCCACTGAGAGATGAAAGGCAATCTCTACCGAAAGTGACAGCAATATTTTCTTTTCTGGGTAGGGAAAATGTAAAGGAAGGTGAGAGACTTCTTTAATAAAATAAAGAAAAATGATAGTGCTTCTATTACCCCCATCTTAATATGATTTGGTAAATGCCTTAAAATAGAAGTACATTAAATGTCAAGGCAATCAGAACACAGGCACTGACTTGTCATGATGTAGTAAAAGAAGTGATATTCAAAACTAGCAGAGATGTCTACAAAAACCATGAAGCAGTGCATATTTTAGAGCCCTTGACTCCATAATGACATACACCAAGGTGAGTATGATGTCAGCCTCCCTGAATGTACTCAGTGGTTTTCAAAAATACCCCTTAGTGATAAATTTCTTCTTTCCTTAATAAATTTTAAATTAATTGATCCCAAGGCACTGACTTCTCATCAAATTTAAAAACCTGACATTTTACACACATAAGCCACAGCCTGCTAAATAGTCTCACAGAAATTCACACTTAACTTTGAAACTAATCAGGCATGTCTCACTCATTTCTCAAGACACTCCAGCATATTAACTCACTAAAGATTTAGCCTTAAGCTTTTGAGATAAAAATGTCTCAGTTAGTTGGTAGGAATGGCATACTAGCAACAGTAGAATAAGTCTCATTTGAAACTTATAACTCGAATATCTGATTATAATTTTAATTGACAAAGTCTCATATAACTATTTTATTATACATTCATTGTCTTGTTTGATATAAAGCATATTCATATATTTATACTTATATATTAAAGACTTATATATGCTCTGTGTATTCATATGATTACATAAATATACTCTTTCTGTCTCTGGCAAGGCAAGCTGGCTCAGTGAGTAAATGTGCTTGCTACCAAGTCTAATAGAAGGAGAGAAGCTTTTTCTATAAGCCATTCTCTGACCTCCACATATTCTCCATGACACAGACATACATGTGTACACACACACACACACACACACACACACACACACACACACATAATTAAAAACATTTCATTTTTCTGTGTTTAAACAGTGAAATTATTAGCTTACATAGTATGGTATAGCAATGATTAGACGAACTATATGACTGCCAATAACATTCTCTCACCTCTATGTTTTAAACCTTTGAGCTCTATGTGTGGACAAGACCATGTTCATTTAATGACTGAATATACAAAATGTTACTTTCATAAATTTGAAGATAATATAAAGTTTAGAAACATATTTTTATCTACTAATGATCCAATGAAGACAAAATATTTATTTAACTGTATAGTCAGATTGTTATAAAGATATTGATAGCTAAGTGACAATACTTGAATAACTGTTTCTGCAGGATGTGGGTTTCTGGCTATGTCTGATTTGGCACGGGAAGGTGGTTCCCAGGTTTTACAGATCACAATACTTTGGCATTCAGTGGCTTCATTCATGTAGAAGATCCAAATAACCACATTGCATCCCTGAACTGTTTTCATGCCTGGAACTGCTAAAATTAGGTTTCCTTCGTATAAATGTTTCAAAGCAGTTTTCTCACATATTAACTTCATTTCATTCTTTAGCATGTTGTGAAGAAAGACTTTAAAACCACCCAAATCTTAGCTATGGCATAGTCACCGACTAACAATCTGATCCTGGTCACTTTCTTCTCTGTAGTTTCATTGTAAACTAACACCAGAGTAGCAATCGATAAAACTTACTCTTTGGAAAGGTTATTTGGTTCTTTTAGTGCCTTTAGCAAAGAATAATGCACGGAAAAATCTAATAGAAGGTCTATGGAGCAGAGACCTTTAATGGAGAACATCTTGGTCTCTCTGAGTATATCTCCCCTCACCCCACACTTATCGACAACTATACAAAGACAAATTGCAGAAGAAAATATATACTGCTGAATGTGACACTTTTCTTTGCAAAATTGGAATTTTTTTTTTACTAAAAATAGAAGTAGTCATTCTATCTATTGTGTAAATCAATGGGACAGATAACAGAGAAACATTATTTATAAGCATTATGTATATTTTATATGTATATATTACATATACATTATATAATATATATTCATGTAATTCAAATGGAATTATGCCACATAGGGTGATAATGGTTCTCCCAAGAGCCACAGATTATGTAAAAAAAATGCAGTGCCAACCATGGAAAACCTCTCTCTGAGTTGTTGGGACCAAAAATTACTCCACAATTTTTAATGAAATGGTTGACCTTACTCTAAGAATTAAACATTTGCTTTATATTAAATATTAATGATATTACTAAAATGTTAATAAAAAGAAAGGAAGAAAATCAATCAATGTTACTTAACTCATGGGAAGATTGCTTTATTTTTGAGAAGTTTATAAATGAATACTATATTTGCATTATTTCTATTCTTCTTACTCCTCCCATGCTTCCCCACTCATTCTAGACATCATAAATTCATGACCTCTTCTTCTATTGCTTTATACATTGCACTGGAGTTATATAAATGCACTACCATGCCCAACAAACTTCTCTTTATAAGTTAATTAGCTTAAGCATTTTGTTACAACGATGAAAAGCTGACTAATGAGTCATTTATCTTATCTCCCGAGTCTTCTCATTCTCCTCCAGAATCTAAGTAAAAGGATGTTAAACGAGTAAGTTAGAGGCTATAAGAAAATGTCTGAAATAGAAAAGGGTGAACAAGCTGTAGACAAAAGGACACAGAAAAGCATGGGTTGACTATGCTACAATGTAAGTCTGTCTAGTGCTTGAATTGTGCTAAAATGCCTAAAATTATAACTGTTCCATTTGTATTCCCACAAATAGGAATAAGATATGTGTCATAATTACCTTTTCATTGCTGTGACAAAGTACTATGATCAAGGCAACTCATAGAACTTACAATTTCAGGGAACCCAGCAGCGTGCAGGCACAAATGGCACTGGAACAGTAGCAGAGGGCTTACATCTAGTCACAGGCAAGAAGCAAACACACACATACACACACACACACACACACACACACACACACACACACACGGGGGGGGCAAGTGAGAGAGCTAACTGGAATGGTGTGTGCGTTTAAAATCTCTAAGCCCACCCCTATTAGCACACTTTCCCCAAGGCCACATCTTCTAATTTTTCCCCCAAATAGGAGAATAATTAGACATTGCTTGTTACCTCTTCCAAGGAAGAGGTGATGGTGAAATATGACAGCACTTCTTCAGTCAATGTTTCTAATCCTTCATGATTGTGCTACAATAATACTAGGCAAGTAAAATCACACATGTTGGAAATGACAGCTGTTAAATGCTCCCATAGTGGAAAACAAATGCTTCCTTGCAACGACTTTAATTAAAATCAATGAGACTTGTTAGCCTTAGCATGTTATGTGATTTCTTCTTTCCATGCTTTCAATAGCTAGCCAATCAATATTAATATTTTACAGTAGGCCCAGACTATAACTCTTAGAGATGTTTTTAAAAAGTTATTAGAGAATACTGGACACTAATGGAATCAGAATGTCCAAGCGGTGTGGCTAGTTTTAGAAGTTCTACAAATTATGTTACAGCAGGCTTCAAGAACCACTGAAGAATAACAGTAAGAAGAAGGGGGGCATGCAGTGAGATGCTTAGCAAGTAAAGAAAGGTGCTTGCTGTTAAACATATATGTCAAAAAGGTAGAAAGAATTTCATCAAAATTTCCCCCAAATGCTTTGTATGTCTAATAAGTCTTAGAATTCCACAGGATATTCTTTCAAAAATAAAAAAAAAGGTGACATTTTTCAATGCACTGAAGTCTCCTACATAGAACCTGCTTCCCTCAGTCAAGTGATCTGCCTTGAGAAACTCCAGTGAAAAAGCACAGAAAACTTAGCAAGTTTGACCCATTTATGCTTATGAGGAATTGAGGAATTATGAGGAATTGTTTGACTCATTGTGCTCTCTGCAAGTCAGAAGGAGGCTCAGAGAGCAAAAGAAACAACAGATTGCATTGCACTGAAGGACATGGAGTCCTTTAGATAAGTATAAAGACCAGGAAGTGATGATTTCTCTTTTCCTATCTAAATGACCATGTTTTGAGTCAGAAGGTACAATTGGGTCTTCATGTCACACTCAAGAAAGCTACTGTTTACAGATACATACAGATGAATGTATATATCATATTGATTTTCTAGAGTTAGTAGAGTGTATCGTGGTGCCATTACACAGTACACACCTGTTGTCTTACAGGTATCTAAGATGGAAGTCCAACACTATCCCAGTAGTATACAATCTGAGTTTCTGGAGTGCTGTATTTCTTTCAGGAATCTCCAGGAAAGAATTCATGTTCCTGCCTTTTCTAGATTGTAGAGGCCATTTCACTGCATGGCTTGTGGTTCTCTTTCTTAAATTATAAAGCAATCAGGAATCCTTCTCCCTTAGCATGGTTCTTCTTTCCTTTTCTGCCACTGTCATCTACTATTTAATTTCCTGATGTTAGTCACAGAATCTAGGGATTGCTATGAGGAAGTATTTTGGGGAGACATTATGTTCACATACAATCTCACATGTTAAAAGAAATTCTAAGAACATACATTACAAGATTGATAGTGGGTGAACAAATTAGGCATGGTTATTTTATTATTTAATTATTAGGCATTTTATTTTCTTCTTTACATCTCAATTATTCAGACATTTTCTAATCAGCCTAATCAGAATAAATGATATTTTGATTGCAAACTTCAAAATTATATTTGTTATTCATTTACTGAGTATCACTGAGACAAATACCATCCATCAAAGTTTATTACTTGGGAACTTAGAAAGTAATTTATTTTAAAAGTTGATGGCACACTGAGTGAATATCATGGGCTCAGAGGCTTAGGAAAGAGGCCATGCAGGAGAGACGATCTGGCCTTCTCGGCCATTGATTCCGGCACAATCAATTGACTTGGATCATGCAGTTAATCCAATTCAGTAGTTAAGAAAATTGAAAAGACCAGCTGTGTAGTTTTTTGGCCCAGTATTTTTACTTATTTATTTTTTATAAGAGACACTGAAAGCAATGTTATTTTGTTAGCCTGTCTAGACCTTCAGAGAAGAAAAAAATAGAAACACAAAAAGGTTTTTTTCCTCTGTTACAAAATAATATTTTCTAAAGAGAGTAATAAAGATATAACCTTAATTCTCATAGGATGTTCAGAAAAACAGAAAACACACTAGCTTAAATTTCTATGAGTATTTAGCTGAAAGGAATTAAATTTTAGACACAATAGAGTAGTCCCAGCCCATGGAAACATTTAAAAATAGCTTTTCATATCGGAAACAAAGTAATTCTATTTGCCCTTAAATAGGAGCAAATATAAGCAAGACACACACAGAGTGTCAATAAGTTCATAAGTGTGAAGGTAATGTATTCTGTTTTTGTGTCACTCCTAATTATGACTTGATGAAATGCTACATTCAAGCACAATGCAAAAAAGAAAAATAAATAAACAAGCACTTGCTGTCATTCATGTAAAACACAGAAAATGGCTCAATTAGACACTGCTGTGGAGTGCATACTAACTGTTATCAGAGTATAACTAATTTCCTTTTAGTGAAATGAATTCATTCTTAAACCATCAAATGAAACATTTAGTCCTTACTGTATTCCTATTAATTGCATTGTACTTCGCAGGCTCTTGTTGAATAGAAGAAGGGAAATTAAAGAAAAGGTCACTTTCCTTCCTTGCCAGTGGCATGCTAATTAGCAGGAACACAGGGAGCAGCCCGTGAGGTGACTGGATATCTGAAGTGGAGTGGGCAAGAAATGATAAAGCATGTATGGCATGGTGAACTCTGCAAGAGCATGTGGTCCTGTTTTCACAGCTGGGGGATGATTTTTAAGTGTTAGGTCTTTCTTAGGAAAGGCAGTAGTTTGTGTTTCCAAAGCTTATCTTCATTTTGAGAAAAATACACCTATTTTCCTGGTCATTTGATGACTGCAACTGGTCCCATATCCTCCAGGAAGGCTATTCCTTCCTCTGGGGTTTGTAGACATAGATTCATCAGATGTAGACATTGATTCAGATTCCAAGCTTTTTATTCATATCACTGGTTCATAGTACTGGAACCCTGAAGCGTTTAGGTCTCAGTACTATCTACTCAAGTCTAGGCCTGGGAGGCTTCAGACTTTGTACAGTCTAGAATATTTAAGTCTCTGTACAACATACTCTATCTCTGAGACTTATTGCTGACTGAGGCACTCTGACTGGCTCTTTCTAAACTCTGACTCTTCTTGTTCAACTCATTTGCTGTTCTGGCCAAACTCTTCTCCAAGCTGACTGGTTCAAACTTATCTGAGCTTGCTTACTGATTCTGATTGAAATCTTTTGACTCTTGCAGACTCTGGATGACTTTGCCTCAGACTGCACTGTTCTACTTGGCTTCAAACTGACTCACTCTTCCTGTCTGTTACTGACTTCTAAAGAACTGCCTCTGTGTCTCTCTGCTTCTCTGCCAAATCCCCAGCAGTAGCTTTATTCTCTCTTTAACTTGTACCCTGTCTGTCTGCTTCAGACCACTCACTTCATACTGCCTGCTGTAATTGACTCTGCTCTAAGCTGAGAGCCTGCTTTTATATCATGAGAGTTGGGCATATCCTCACTCTGAGTCATTCTACTAACTCTTTCTCTGATTAGTCACTTTGCCTGTCTTTCACTGACTCATCTTAGACATCACTTCCAATCTGACATTGACTCCTTCTGAGCTCTGAGTCCTGTGTCTGCTTCCACATTCTGTTCTGTCTTAGGAATTAAAGGCATGGACCCACCTCTGCCTTCTGAATATTGGAATAAAAGATGTTTGCTACCACTTCTTTATTGGGATTAAAGGTGTGTGAAAACACTCTTAACATTCTTTCTACATTCCATCCAGACCACACAGGCCTCTGAATGTGATTCCTTCATATAGACTTCCTGGAATATAGACCCTTCCTAGCTTTCTCAGAGGCCTATTCCTTCCTCTACAGGGGTTATTTTTCCTCTTTCTCTTTCCATCAGTGCTTCTGTCTACAGAATGCTTCTATCCTATCAGTCTAATGACTATATGATGTATCATTGAAGCCATTACAATTTATTAGTGTCTCATTATTCAAAACAGCAGTAACTAGGTAATGTGGTTAGTTCAAGTTAAATTTAAGTTAAATTATAGTTAATGAGCGATTGCCACTAGTCACTTTTGAAGAGCTCAACACGGAGTGTTGAGTGGATAGTGGGTTAGGAGCTAGCACACTTGAGTAGCCTGGATAGAGAATTTTGTTATTACTGAAAGCTCTACTGGATAATGATGAGATAGAGAGTAAAACTAGTCAGTATTAATAATGCCAGGAGAGCAGTTATTAACTGCAACTGTCACTAGCCAGTGAAGACATATGACTACCTTTCTGTGGGCAGCTTTTCTCTGTTCTGGCTTCTTCCTCCATTTTTGCAGGTGCAAATCATGTTTCTATATAAAAACATAACAAACATAACAAATATAGCCACTACCACCTGTCATACTCCTACATTGATCCAATTTGGGACATTTGATATTTAGTCAATTCAACAATAATAAATCCTAGCAAAAGAAACATTACACTGTTAAAGTGAACATTTGAATCAGTTTGATGTTGCTTTACCACTAGGTGATGAATGTATATTTACTAATTTTTGCTATTGAATGTTTGTTTGGTCTTTCTAGAGCAGTTAATGCTTCATATGTATCAGTAGTGTACTGTGCAATTTTTATAGTATCAGTCGGCTGTTGATTGAGTTTTAAGCAGTCAGTTAGGCTGGAGTATTCTTATGTTAGATTGCATGGTGAGTGGAAAGTCAGTCATCTGCTGAAAACATAGAAGACCCTAACAGAGTGGCAGGGACCCTTAGGAACCAGAAGAACTAAGTGCCGAGACCAGCACCAAAAAGGAGAAACAGTAATAAGCTTGGAAGCTAGGGTCCATTAGAAGAAAAGTGTAGATTAAATGGGAGAAACAGTAAAAAACATCATAGACAATTGTTATAAATGTCATACTCTTGTCTTTCTTGAATGGTTGGCTAGTGTAGGGTGTGCAGATTTGTCTGACTGGTATAAAAACTTCTTTATAGAAGTGGGCAGATCCCACAAAGGTAACACCTGATGCATCACCATTAATGGCATTTCGACTCCACAAATATTCTTGAGCTTGAACCAAACCATGGTTTCATCCATTTCTCAACAATACTGTTTGGACATAGTCAGTTGCACTTTGGACTTAACAAACTCTCCTTCTGAACTACAGTTATGCATATAAACACCATGCTGTAATTTTTTCCACAGTAAATAAATCAAAGTTGTTTTATTTTCCCATTTCTTTTATATGGGAAAGTCACATCTCTGTGATTCATGAAAAGCAGTAAGTCATTTATTTTTGGGGAGAAGTAGCTGTATATTAGCAAATAAAGATTTAAATGTGAAAATCAATATCACATAATTGCAATATCAGAATGTTTCTTGCTTTGAAAAGTCAAAAAACACATTTTGGGTACCTGGTAATAAAATAGTGTGTACATGCTGAGTTCTGAATTGGGCTTATAATACAGGAGAAAAAACACAAAACAAACAACAACAACAACAAACTTCTCAACAACTTGAAGTTACTCCCTTCATTTGAAGAAACAAATATGATTTGGAGCTTAGTCAATAATTGTGGACAAGTTCTCTATCATGAGTGATTAGGAACTGCAAAATATAAATGTTTTTTATTAAAGAAATTATTGCAGTAGAATTTCTATTATAAAACAGGACCATTCTCTTAAGTTTTGTTTTAAAAAGGCAAATATATGAACTTATTTTCAAGACATAAAGATGAAAATGAAAATAGTAATTTTTCCTTGTTTTCATTATGCACTTTGGTAATTTTTAGAGTTAAATACTGGATTTCAAAAAATTACAATAATTTTAGCTAATATCTTGGTAATTTGCCATGTACTGAGCTTTTCTAATTTTCCTTAAATGTAATAGGATGAGTTTAATTCACTTCTAATATGGAGTGTGAAAAGTTAAAATAGATAATTTTGAAAAAAATAAAGATGAGGGCATAATTTCCATAATCACTATTAAAGTATAAAGTCCAGTTATTGAGAAATTATTTGTTACTGACTATATTCAGTTAGATAAATGGGAATAAAAGCAAAGTCCAATAATAATCTCAAATAAAATGATACTAAATATCAAATGAAAGAGATGTCTAAATCAGTGGATAAAAGACAGATTATCTGATTAATGGTGTTGGTGTAATGAGAAAGTAACTGGGAGAAATAGAGGAAGAGACATTCATTATTATATTTTATTCAAAAATAGATTTCAAATATAATACCAGTATAAAAATAAAGCCACAAATTCAATAGAAAAATGCATGATGAATTTTGTAGGTAAAGAATTACTATATTAGATTATTACTCAAGCAAATAATGATAAAAAATGACAGACCAAATACCTATATATCATAAAAATCATGTAAACAAAATATATGACAAACTACAAGAAAGGAAAAATAATTTTTATTACCAATGACAGATATGTAAAAAAAATGTTTCTGCAAAAACTCATGCAAATCCATGAGTTACCCTTCATAGCTTCACCATTTTGAGCACTAATGACACTATCATCTGCTCTTTCTCCATGTATTTTCCATGTGTGACCAGCCTATTCCAACTGTCTATATTCCTCTGTTGCATCATTACAGTGACCTTTGGAGGATGCATGTTTCTCTTCAAGAATTAACATTAATTTGTTCTCAGAATGATCTTTTAAAATTTTAGCTCATCATTATCTGGCTTCACCATCTTTAAATATTTTTAAACTGGCAGGCAACACAGGATGTATCCTAGCCTGTGGTCACTGCTCCTGTTGACTTCAGGTATTTTCAGTGACTGATGCTTTTTAGAATTCACTCACTCCAGGTCTTCCATGGTGAGCCAGTTTACATTGGTCAAGTTCCAATTCATCCTCAGAAGATCTTTATTTGTCTTCAAAGGTAAAACAATTTCTGGTCTACCTGTCATACTGTATATTTTTCCATATTACTTACTACTTCTTATAACAACCTGATTTCTTTGCTTTTACCTTTTTTTTTTCATGAAATGTCAACTCCCTGACAGTTGGATGATTCTCATCCCACTTTACCTAGGATAGTCTGACATGTAGAAATTGATGCTTGGATAAATATGCCACAGTGCATCAGTGCAAAGGGATTTATAGTGACATAGAAAGTCCTGAATAGTTACAAGGGAAAACATTGCTGAATCAAGAAAGCATGATTTCTCACTGGTTATGGCTGTTGCTCTTGTGAACTAGATAGTAAGACCTAACTGCTGAAAACATCAGACACTTTGGTCTCCCTGCACAGAGAAACTATACTATAAATAGTCTGGAAATTTCCTCTCTCCAGGCTACTTTTCATGATATTAAAAGATGTCAATGCAGGCAGCTGGGCATTATTGGCCTTACTTACATGTGGAGCTTGTATGCTCCAAAACCAAACTGTCAGGGAAGATGTGCCTACTGGTTCAACAGTAGCACAACTGTTATGGCTGTAACCAATTGCTTTCTAATTGGATTTGAGGACTGTTCGACAGAAGGAAATTATTCCTGGCCCTGTGAACCTAGTTTAAGGCTACAGAAGTCATAGGTCCTAGTGGGGAAGCAACTATTTCTGTTTTGCTAAATGA
This sequence comes from Cricetomys ansorgei, assembly GCA_026225945.1. Taxonomy (NCBI): domain Eukaryota; kingdom Metazoa; phylum Chordata; class Mammalia; order Rodentia; family Nesomyidae; genus Cricetomys; species Cricetomys ansorgei. Next base: position 5,420,158 of record JAMJFZ010001562.1, read on the forward strand.
CATACTGTCAAAAGGCCCCCTAAACATATATGTTTATACCTACAGACTAGTCCTAAAGGAAAAAATTATATCACCTTCTCCAATCTCAAGTAGTGTAGCAAGAGTTGCCAAAAGAATGTAAAAGCCTAGGATGCAAAGGGTGTTGGGGGTTGTGATATGTCTTCTGAGTATGCCCATATGACATCTGTGTCATGGAATTATGATCATGGAATTCTAGACCTCACAGAAGCTACAATTCACTACACAGAGTCTTCACAAGACCTGTTCTTCAACAGGTAGTCATGGATGGTTGAGGGGCTCATAGAGCCCTGTCCCTTCCTGAAAAGCTATTGACAATTAATAGCAACTGAGATAGCAGGAGTCATTTTCCCCAGTGATTTACTCACTGGTGCCTTGCCCAGGCTCCAGTGAATAAATTCATACCTACGCCCCTATGGGTGACCCTTTTTAGGGCCAATAAGTCACAAAACAAAATAAGCAACAAAAAGACACGAGTATAAGAAGAGGCATGTTTGGAAGAAGGTGATGTTGGTTGAGGTACAAGGTGAACAAGAGAAAGTGGTGGGTGATTTTGATCAGAATGCAGCTTCTGTGTATATGAAAATTTCAAAGAACAAATTAAAAGAATATTATTTTTAAAATATGAGTTCTATTTGTAAATTGAATACAAATGAGTGGATAGAAATGAGTGGATACAAACATATGGAAAGTTCTGCTGCATTCCTGCTGAAGGGCCATGCTGAAATGAGTATAATTAAAATGCTTATGACTTTTTTCTCATTTTTCAATACAGGGGAGTTCTTTTTATGGTTATAAACCAAATATATTTTTCATAGTTCAAAATAGTCTTGCGAAGCTACACCTTCCTTATCATCCTAATTTGACCACTAGTCCATTCATTAGGCAAAAATAATTTAGAATACTTATCAAAAAAAGAAAGAAACAACAACAACAAACATTTGTGTGACTCTTAATGTCATGGTATCATGTCATGTAAATTGAGTACAGAAGAAGGGGAAACTTGATAGGTTATTTTCTTTAATTGACCAGAAAGGCCTAATGTTATTCCCTATGATTTCCAATGTTCAGCTCTGCCTTATCATATTTTTTCTTTGGAAAGTTGTGCCAAAATTTTTAATGTAACAGGTGTGAGACTGATTACCTTTAGTCCTGTTTACAAGATTGGCCCTTGTGTAACATCTGGGAATTTTTATTTCCTGTCATTAACTGATAAGAGTAGCTCACTGCTAAATTGTTCTGCCTAAACCTAGCAACAGATTTCCTTAAATCTAAGCAAATGGCTTGTACAGAATTCTTGCTTACTTTCTCAGTGTCTGGGATTTTGATACTTGCCAGGTGCAGGCTGCCTACAACTACCCACGGGGAATAACCACCATGGGCCTTGAGTTTCTAATGAGCTTCTCTGGTTGGAAACACTACAGACACCTTGTCACAACATGTTTCTTGAGAACTAAGAGCATCTGGTTTTACTCTAGGGAGAGGCTTCGGGGAAGAATGTGGCTGATTCTCACTGGACTTTACCTGTGTAGCTTTTCATATTTCTTAGTATCCTTTTGCTATAATAAATCCTAACTCTGTGCACCACTGTGTGCTGGGACCCCCAGAGTCCTGGTAAATCATTGAACCCATGGTGTCTTGATGGATCCCTGACACAGAAGTGTCCTTGTAGGGTAAGAACGTTTAAACACTTTCATGTAAGTGTTTTAACTATATGATGACTAACATGTATAATATCTTTTCTATAAGGTGAGATAACTTCATGGTATACTTCCTTATGGTTTTGTTATACTTTACTGATTCACAATTAGAATTAGATTTCAAACAAAGTACAAAACCCTTAGTGTTTCAATAGACTGGATTCTAGATTAGGTTAAGGAATCAGAATTTTCTTCTGTGTGATAATTTAGATGTTGGTGACAACCCGTATAACATCTATATCATTTAACTTCCGTAACTGTAGTTTTTATTTGGTGCTATGTAGTAAGAAGTAGATTTGGAGGTGGAATTCACCAGAGAGAGATCAGAACTGAGTGGATTACAGCATCTGATCTATGACTAAGGTGAGGGATTTCCATATGTCTTCCAAAATTGTTTGGGACAAACATTAATTTTCCTATTCTCTAAAGAGACTCTGATCCTTTTGAAACTTTGCAGCAGCAACAAACACAGTATCCTCTTTATTTTCAAAGTTGAAGTCATGACATGATATGAATGTCTGGGTGTTTGCTACTGTTTACCTTATAGTATACTTGAAGAATGATCAAACAGAGAATGAGCTCATGTCCTTACTCTGTTACTATCTAACTATTTGACTATACATGTTATTTAAATCTTCTAAGCTTCAATTTCCTTATTGGGAAATTGATTTTAAAAATACTATTTGATCTCTGTCTGTGGCTGTTGATAAGGAGATAATAGGCTTGAATTTCTAGAAAGACAGTAAAGAATGATAACTGTTTTCACATGAAATGTAGACTCAGCAGAGATAGTCCTAATCAGTCATGGGGGCAGGGATGGAGACACTCATTGCATTGTTGAGATGGTCAGTTACAAAAAATGGTTTAGGTATGTTTAGGTAGTCAAGTGCTTCCTAGTACTTTACTCACAGATCAATATTTCTAGCTCAGTCAGCTTACAAAGTGATCTCTTCAAAGGTTTCTACTGTAGAGACATTCTATGACAAGAGCATCCAACTTTTACCCATCAGCTGAGCAGACTGGTTTAGACAAATGCTTTTGGACTCAAGCCATATCTTTCTGAAACTAACATAATGGTGGACACAGCTCTCTGTTTAGTGTGAGTGTGCTGTGGAAAAAGGATTCAGAAATTGTAGTCTGCTCTGATTGTCATCTTTTCCAGAAGAAAGGAAAATGTTTTATGGGCTTAGTATCATCTACCCCAGAGAAAGTTTATATTGGATGTTTACTTTTATTTTTACTTCAAATATTTCACAAGAGACTAAGGACCTAGAGATCAAATTCCTGTCTAACTTTCCTCTGGTTCCAGTGGAGTCTTGGTAGATGGCACTGACAGATGTTTTCAGTTGAGTATGTGAGGAGTAGTGTATAGGATACTGTTGCTCTCTATTCTGTTGTTCTGGTCATTTGAATAAATTCAGTGGTTAAAACATAGAAACGTGATTGGGATTAAAAGTTCCTTCTTGATACTTCCTTTGTTGAAAGTAGAATGTCAGGTGGATTTGTAGAGGAGCCTAACTTGCAGTATGATGCTGTACAAGCTGGTTATTAATTTAGGGACAATCATTTAGTTTATTTCACTAATGTAGATGTTAATAATAGTTGCTACATATTTTACATTAATGAGACAGATCAGTGGATATGAATGCCCTTTGGAAAATGTACAAAAAGTAGAGTGCAAGTGTTAGGACAGGGCCAGTTACACTGTGCCTATATTCTTCACCTGTCTTTTTATTTTTATTTTTAATTTTTGAGATTGTATTTTAATTACACCTGTAATTAAAGAATATTGAATCATTTAATTCAGCAACATGGCTGCTCTGGGAAACAATCGCATTGAAAGCACTGTGTGGTAGCTAGGAAGGGAGCAATTCCATGGGTCTAGAGTAAGGGATCAAATCTACAGGTCTATATGAAGGATTCACATCCAGGGATCTATATGAAGGGATCACATTCAGGGGCATGTGTGGTCTGTATGGAAAGTAGAAAGTGTGCACACCTTTAATACCAGTATTCAGAAGTCAGTGATGATGCATGCCTTTAATACCAGCACTTGGGAGACTGGAAGCAGAACTCTGTAGGTGTCAGTGTCAGACAGGAAGTGACATCTGAGATGAGTCAGTGTGAAGGGCAGGCAAAGTGACAAATCAGAGGAAGAGTTAGCAAAGTGAATCAGAATAAGGACATGCTCAACTTTCATGATATAAAAGGAGGTTCTCAGCTCAGAGAATCAAGCAGTCAGTTTCAGAAGCGGAAGGTGGAGGCTGGTGGGAGACACAGAGGATAAGACACAGAAGCAGTTTGAGGAATCTGAGGCAGAGACATAGAGGCATTTTGGCAGAAGAAGTCAGTATCAGACAGGAAGAGTGAATCAGTTTGAAGCTGAGCAGAGCAGTTCAGTCAGAGAAGTTGCAGGAGTTAGCCAGAGTCTGCCAGACTCAGAAGAATTTGCTCAGAAACACTCAGCTGGCTCAGAATGTCAGTTTGAACCAGAAGATTGGAGAAGAGTGAACAGTGAGGAATTTGAATCAGCCAACCAGAGAAGTCAGAGTTCATTATAGCCCCAAGTTCAGAAGGAGCTAGTCAGAGTGGCTCAGTCAGCAGTAAGTCTCAGAGGCTTAAATGTTCTAGATTGTATGGAGGCTGAGGCTGAAGCCTTTCAGTTCTAGGCTTGAGACTAGATTGTACAGAAGCCAAAACACTCCAGGTTTCTAGGCCTAGGACCTGAGATTGAATTAGCCAAAGAGTAAACAACTTTTTACCTTGAAATATGTCTACACATTTCTCTCTTCCATTTTCTCCCTTCAGTCTCTCTCATATAGCCTTTGCTGTTCCTCCTTAAATTCACAACCTCTTTTTTATTGATATTGTATAAATATAAGTATTTGTATATATGTATACACCCCCCCCCAAAATGTTATGTCCTGAAAATGTTACTTGTATGTACGTTTTCAGGGATGACCATTCAGCACTGGACAACCAGTGTATTCTTCTCTGGGAAAGACCCCCTCTGTTGCTCCCAGCTTTATTCAATTGCCTATAGTTATTTGGATAGCTTTGATGTCTCCTGGGCTTTGGTATGTATGCGGTTGTTGTCCTTGTTCTGCTCTTTTTTAGGCAGTCATGTTGATGACACTTTATGAGTACAACTTCTGGTGCTACTAGCAAACTCACAGCAAACTCCAATCCTATGGCTCTTACAATCTTTCTACCTGTTTCTACAATGTTCCCTGAGTTTGACATGTGAGCATGTTGTCCTTATATACTCAGATAAGCACAGTCTTCACCCTTCATCAAGTAAACTTTATGAAAGGGATGGAGACCACTACAGAAAACTACAATCAATATACAGACTTCTGGAGCCTAGTCCCAATGGATATTTTTCACACTGTTTTTTTTTTTTTTTTTTTTTTTTTTTTAAATTTCCCATACTATACTTTTTGAAAATCAAATGTGATCTACTAACATCTCTGTTCATCCATCAATTCTAGGAGTAAAAAGACTTAAATAACTTTATTTCCTACTATTTTCCAATTTTTGAACAAGCATATTTTTTGTAATTTGAAGTACAATACAGCTTTCCTATTCAAAAACACTTTTCACTGGACTACACATTGAATAGAGAGGAAAACCCCAGCTCCTTGGCATGGTACTGATGCTTTCTATCATCTGAGCATAGATTTTAATCTATTTTATCTCTTATTGTTTATTTATTTCTAATGATTTATTTTAAGTTTTAATTATGTATCTGTATGTTTATGTGAATGGATACTATACATATGTGGGTACACAGAATAGCTGGGTACCAATCCAGATAGGTTGGATCTCCTGGAGTTATGAGAGGATGTAAGCCACTTGACATAGGTGACTGGAATTTAACTCTAGTCCTCAAGAACAATACTCACTCTCGAACACTGAGACATCTCTCCAGCTTGTTCTTTCTATCTTTCTATCATCTATCTCTATCTATCTCATCTATCTATCTATCTATCTATCTATCTATCTATCTATCTATCTATCATCTATCTATCATCTATCTATCATCTATCTATCTATCTATCTATCTATCTATCTATCTATCTATCTATCTATCTATCTATCTATCTATCTCTCTATCTATCATCTATCTATATCAATCTGTCTCCCTATTTCTTTCTCTGTATCTCTCTCAAAAGGTTCCAATTTGCTTTTCACATGGAGATAATGTTTTTTCACGTATAACTTTTCCCTCAAATGCCATTTTATGCTATCTTTTAAGATCTTGTTCTTTAACATTTACATTGAGTTCTATTGTTTTCCAATTTTTTCTCACATATGTGAAAAGGGTTTCTTTCACAAAGCATGTTTGCTTGGTTTAATGTGTTTTCTTGTATTCAAGCTGTAGTCTTGTTTGCATGTACATTCACCATGGTGCCTAATAGTGCATCTTGATCCTGATACTCATTTCCTAAATGTTTATGGGTTTAAAAAAAACTACAATAAAACAAATGACCCAATGATGCCTCTCTCTCTGTGGTTTTACCCCAAAGCACAAAACTATTCCCTGAGGATAGCATACATAGAGAGATGAAAGCTGTAAACATTAGCCTGATAGTTTTTAAACCTTTAAAAGCCAAGGAAATCTAATAATGAGTGCATCAAAAATTTGTTTTTCTGTTTCATTATTTCTCTGATCTTTGTGGTACTGATTAACTTGTAATCACCATGCTAATGAGGTCCCTTGTGGGCTACTTCACATCTTTAATCTATGCCCATAAGGTGAACTGCAAATACACTCCTTAATCACAATTAGAATCTAATGAAATACTTTAAATGCACAACCTGTTATTGCTCTCATTCCTTGAAAATAATACTTAAAAATCAACAAAATGAGAAATCTGCATTAATACATTTCCGTGCAAAGGATACTATTACATTTAACATGTTTGTTTGATGTGTATAAGAATGAATATCTGTGTGATGATGTTATCTCACTTTACAAATACAATTTGAGATATTCTTAATAAGAAAAGCAATTATATATTCATATATAATGATACCCATGAAAAAATAATAAATCAGAAAAAATAAAAAAACATAGCAATTAGTTATAATATGCAAAATTAAGGGTAATAAAAGCAAGCACACACATATGCTATAATATTAAAAGTAGGTTATTATGTAAGCATGAAATATACTGTTCACGCATCTTATGAGAATAATATCTTCCATGCTAATACTCATACTTTGTTCTTTTTTACAGGATATGCCAAAGAGAAGCCTTACTTTCAATATTTTTGTTTCTGAAGCAGGTGATATCTATACCACCTGAATTAATAATACATTTTATTCAATATTTTTGATGTCAAATTACAAAAGAATATGATAGTTAAAATTAATTTAAAATAGAAGCAATTTTCTTATTGAAGTTGAGACATACTTGTAAATGTACTTCACCTGCATCTTAAGCAGCAAGTGTGAAACCTGTGCTACTTATTTCAAAATGCACCTTATATAGCCTTTGCCTTCCAAAATACTTATGTGATCTACCCCATCCTGACTTTAGGAATCTTTAAATAATAAAATAATTTCTAGAATAGCAAAATATAATACTCAGAATTCTTTTAAAATATTGTGCAGCTCCTTTCTCGAGATACACTTTTGTAAATATGTAAGGTACACTATTGCTTTTTTTTTTTAACTAAATGAACATCCTTCCATAGTTAAATTTCTCTTATTATCTAATTAAATACAGAAGAGAATTGTCACAGAGACCTCTATTTAGTGCTGACATAAATTATTTTTATATATTATTAACTTAAAATATGAATATGTTAAGTGAGGATAATTTGTGCATATTATTATTATATATTACAAACTTGTGTCTTATTAATTGCCAACAAAATGTCTAGGGGAGCTATGTATTTTAGTGCACACCTGTAATGCTAGCCCTCTGGAGACAGAAGCAGGAGAATTCCAAATTATAGGTTACCTGGATGCCAAATTGAAACCTTTTCACAAAATTTAACATTAAACAATCCCCCCCATTGGAAAAACAAACAAAAATCCTCTTCAAGAATAAGAAAGGCAGCTAAATTACTTTATTTTGTGGCTTGGTGACATTACTTTTTTTTTTTTTTTATACATTCTTGATCCTAAATCCTTATTAGTTATACAGTTTTCAAATGTTCTCTCCTATTCTTTACTTTAGCTTTTCAATTTTTTAATAATATTTTATGTTTTCTGAACTTTTTGATAGTTTTAAAAGTTCAATTTTGTATTTAGTTTATATTGCTGTGCTCTGATTCAAATCTAATAACTTTCTGGTAGATCTAAGATTATGATAACTTTTATTTCTAGATCTAAGATTATGACAATTTCCTCTTTGTCTTCCCCTGAAAGTTTTGAAAAATTTTAGTTAAGATATTTACATTCTTCATCAATTTTCAATATTATTTTGGACATAGTATTAGGCAGAAGTTCAACCTCATGTATTGGTGTGGTTCAAGTTATCTTACAACTGTTTGATGAATGGAAAGTTTTTCTCCATCAAGTGACATTATCATCCTTGTGGGAATCAATTGGTTTTGCATTCATTGTTTTATTTCTACATTCTCAATGAAATTTTATGGGCCTATATATTTATCATTGTACCAATATGAGAATTATGATTAAATCTTGATTTTATTTCTTTTCAAACTTGAAGAATGAATTCTACAACTTCACTATTCTTTACTGCTTTATCTATTTATGGCTACTTTAAATTTTGTTATTTTACTCCATAAACACATGAAAGCATAGGTGATAAATACGGGAAGTAAAGATGAGAAACAAAAACAATGTGGAAAAAGATGTATAATTCCAGCACATTGACTATTTTTGGCAAAGAAGAATTGATATTACAATAATAGCATAAGCAGTTCTTCAGTCTTGATACAAGTATTATCACTAACTCACTACAACTGTAGTTTTTGCACTGGTTTCATACAAAACCAAATCTCTCAACAACTAGTCAAGGAAGGGGAGAACATATTGAGAGATTTCAGGAGAGGAGGAATCACTGTCTTTAGTTGTGTACCCACTACTGAGTAGGTTCCAATTGGCAGTCCAAACTCCGTGAACATGAGAACTTTGAGAGGAGGAATGGGGTGATTGACAGGGGTGGTAGGCAGGTTTGGGTGAGGGTCATCACTAATCATTATGTATGTGTGTGAAATTATTTTAAAAAACTCAATAAAAAATAAAATTTTTAAAAGAAAGAATACTTTTAACAAGGTAATAACATTTTCTCAAAATTGTAATTAAACTGACAACTTTTGAGACAAATTCCTTGGTTACAACAGTCTTTGGTGACACTAAATGTCTATCTAGAAAACTATTAACTGAACCTTTCTTTTGGCACATTTCCATAAGTCAGCCAGTGACTGGTCACGAGGGACTAAGGATTAATTAGTTCTCGTGTTTTAACTGAAAAACAAGGGCTAGCTGACAAGAAGCTGCAAAAACTCAAGGTGCTAGCTTATCAGAGCTATCCCAATCTTCCACCTGGTTGTTCTTAGAATCTATAAGGGAGTAATTGTCTGGGCCAGCCGGACAGTCAATGGGGACCACTGGACCTGTAGGAGAGAATGAGGGACGAGAGACGCAAGGAAGAACCAGCAAGACAAAGGTTCTGATCAAGCTGGCAAATTTTATTTTTCTCAGGTGGGCTTTATAGTCGGCAGAGCAGGATGTAGGGAGAGGTTAAGTGGTGCAGGTGTTTGGGCAGGTTATTGCTAGTTTACCCACTCACCGGGGGGCTATTTCTAAGCATTAATGTAGGGCAGGTTGTTGCTTGTTTACCCACTCACGGAGGGCTATTTCTAAGCATTAGCTTGTTCTTGGAGAAGGTCATCTTGCTTGTTTTTCTTAACTTTGTACTAATCTAACTCTGACTTAACTATGAACTAAAAGCTATGTGCAGTGATGGCTGAAAGCAGGTTGCTATTTCTAGCGGGCAAATATCCAAGGGTCCGATGGCTCTCGGCAGTGTAATTTCATCTCAGTCAGATTTTTTCCATAAAATTCTAAATTGGGATGAATTTAGTTTATGCTAGTGGCTCTTGGTCAGGCTGTAGTAATCAGGGTGAGTGAATGCTGCAATTTAGAGACACTATCCTGTAGAGGACTGTCTAGCTCACTCTGCAGCTGGCTCATTATGACATGCCACCACTGGATAGGCTTCTTTTTCTCTCTATACCTCTTCTCCTGTATACAACCTATCTATCCTTGGCTTAGTTTTGAAACTAATAAAGCATAGAATATGATTTTTTGAAAAATAAAACTATAAAAATATGAGCAGTCAAACTAAGAAACATTATAAATACACATGAAAAGTCTAAATTTGATTTTAAAAGTTTTGAATCTAATTTAATTTGAATCTAATTTTTAAATTCTTCATTAATTATGCCCATCTCAGCATAATAAAGGACAACTACCAAGTGATAGCAGTTCTTTTATTCATTATCTAAACTTAATTCTAAAACCAATCCTAATCCACTGATATTAGAATCTACATATTCCAATTGAGTTATAGCAAATTGTAACAATACTAAATACTTAATAAAATTTTCTATTAAATGATTAAGACTGAGTTGATATGCAGTCATTCAAAAGTCTGACACTCACTTCACAACCTCAGAAATGCAAGGAAACAAAGGGAAATGAATTATTGGTGAGGATCTGTAGAAAGAAAATGGGCGAAAGTGGTGAAACAAATGTTAGAAGAGCCTTTGTTTGCTGTCTTTTCTCTTAGGACAAAGCCACCATCCTGGTTCTTGACCCCTGGTTCAGTAACTTCTCTAGGGATGTCAACGCCTTCAGTGGAAAGTCGTTAGAAAAATACATTTGTGAGTGTATCATTAATAGAGAAATATTTAATTCTCATCTTCAGGGGCAAAAACCAAGTTGTCAAGCAATCTTTCCCCATCCATCAGTTACTAATAAGGAGAAAACTAGTATATTTTTACTTCACTGATACAATTTTTCTCCTGAAGAGTGTTGTGTTGTACTTGAAAAAGTCTACTTCTGCCTGCCCTGATGCCATTCTCCAGGTCCCATTATTCAACTGAACTTTCACGATCATGGGAAACCATTGAAGCTGTGAAAAGTACTGTACTATGAGGAGTAAATGAGCTGCCTTTATCACCTTCAGCAAGGAACTAAATTAGACTCACACTAATGATGGTATCTATTCTAGGAAAAGTCTCACTGCCTACCCAAGTATACTGTATTACTCAGAAATATAACAGATTAGGAAAATGTAGTCAATATATTTGAGTGATACAGAAAGCAATTTTGGAAAATTATTTCAACTCCTTAAGTCATTCAGAATTTAGCCTAACTTTCATGTATTTCTACTGACTAGTTTAATTTTTATTTTTGTATCAAGAGTACTTTTTATTTATTCTTTTTCAAGAGTACTTTTTAATCTACTCCTCCTTTGATTATATGGGGCACACTTTACTGAGTACAATCTAATTAAAGAGATTAGTTAAGGTGGTAAATCCATAGACAAAACTAGAAACAGTGGTTAGGAGGTTATCTTGAACCAATTAATTCAATAGATAATTTTTGTTCTCCAACTGTACACCAGACACGGTGCTGTAAAAGGAAAAAAACAAGGGCTAAGATAAAGTTTTTACCTCTGAAGCATCAGCAAACATAATGGCTATGTCTGGAGAAGGTCAGGTGACAATGTCTAAATATGAAAGGTGATTGAGGATAATCAGGGAAATGTTTGCCATGTGCTATTTGTTGCTCAGTATTGTGCCTGGTACTATTTTTCAATTAAAGAAGTTAAGATGATTTCTATTTTACCAGTGAGGAAAAATAAGATGCTAAGGCAGTTAGTTTGGTATGTAACTACTTATTTTAGATGTGATTAGAACTCCAATATTGCATTTTACAAAACATTTGCACTTTATACCATATCAATGTTTACACAATTTCCCCAGTCATAACAAACCAGTTGAATTTCTTAAAACACAGATTGATGACCCCAACAGTTTGGCTCTGTATTGGATGTACCAGGCCAGGGATGGGAGAAGCTGCATTTTTAGCAAACAAGACTCAAGTGTTTCTTTTTAGTAAAGCAAATTTTGTAGCTCAGACACACCACATTTTATACTTATTATGAAGGGCAAAGATACATCTGTGGAGGAAGGATGTTATTTTTGAAAAAGTTTTATATTTGACCTTGACAGCTAGAAAGAGAAGAGTTTTGTAAGTGGTGAAAAGAGACATTTGTTAACAAAATTTTGTCAGAGATGTTTTTATGGTAATATAAAATAGATTTTTATTTTTCCCTGGTTTACTTGGTGTGTAGTATAAGCAGCTATTTTATATTCATTCATTCATCCATTCATCCATCCATCCATACATACATACATACATACAGACATACAGACAAATATATATATAAAACCAACATAGTCTTTCATGATTAACAGTATGTGTAATATAACTTGTAATTTGTCATATGGTAATAAAAGATAGTGATTATATATCTTATACATATGTGGAGAGAGAGAAATAGATATTTTTTAAACTCCTATCTGAAATTCCAATGCAGCAGCATAAGCTTTACCTGTAGTTGTACTTTCTATAGCTTCAGATCCACTGGGACTTCAAAATAGTAAGTGGAAAGAAGAATTTGTAAGTTTCACCATTTATTGCTGCATTGATTCTTTTTTAGTAGAAGTTGTATGAGTTACTTTTCCCATTGCTGTAACAAAACACCTGACCAAAACAAAACAAAACAAAACAAAACAAAAAACAACATAATGATGCAAGAATTTATTTTGACTCACAGTTCAAGGGGATATAGTGCATCATGAGGCCAAAGCATGGCAGAATAAGCATCAATCTAATGGTGCCATTACATTGTGCACAGGAAGTTGAGAGTGAACAGGAAGTGAAGTCAGGCTATAAAACCTCACACCTGTCCACAAATGACCTGCCTTCTTCAACACGATGACTGTAAATAGGATTAACATACTGAGCATTTGCTATATGCTAGGCACTCCATTAAGCAGCCTGTCTTTGCTACAGTATTTAGTCACCTATTAATCTTCTGTGGTGATATAGTTTCATTTGAAGGAAGGTGAGCATATGGGAGTCAAATATGCTTGCTGCTATGTTCTCCATCTTCTGTCTGCTTAGTGATTTACTAATGATAATGAGCAAAAGTAGGCAAGAAAATGTAGAGTTGTGGAGCCCAGTTCCAATGGATCCATCTTTAAAAAATTCCTGTATCAAAGGTTCGGGGGATATTCTGGAAGAAGGGGTAGGAAGAATGTAAGAACAATAGGATCAGGAACTTTGCTGAGAGATTGTGTCTCTTAGTTTTGTCATTGGCTACACCCATAAAGTCTCACCAGCATACCCTCCCAAACATGAGTGAGATGAGCAAGAACGCCACCAATGGACATGCCAAAGTGGATGAGGGAAAGCCCATGAGGCCTCAATTGTACACAAAGAACTATTGGCAACTGAGTAAAACTGGGAGCAGGAGAGGTGGTCCTTCCCAGTGAAGAGCACATGAATTGGTTGTCTAGTGCCAAGTGGTCAGCACTGAAAACACACATACAAGTTATATTATATGGGCTGGACATATGTTTCAGAATATGCATGTATGTACATATTCATATATGATTATAATAAGAATTGATGAAAAAGGAGGTCATGAATTTGGAGGAAAGCAGGCAGGGATATACTGGAGACTTTTGGAGGGTAAAAGGGGGAAGGAAAATGTAATTATATTATAATCTCAAAAACTTTGTACAAAACAAGGTAAAAGAAGAAGCTTCGGGAGAAGCTGAATTTTGGGCCTATTGTTGCACATTAGAGGCGACACAGGAGGCTATCTCAAAGAGTAATCTGAACTGCTAGCTTATGTAGCCAAAAAGAGAGTATAGCAGGAACTTTTGTACCAATTATAGCAGACCTGGTGCAAATGAAAGTCTATGTTCATACTCATCACAGAACAGACCACAGACTACAGCACAGTCCCTCGTGTAATAGAAGGACTGTGTTTGCACCATCACGTGCATTCTTTAGATACCAGGGAAAGTGCTTTCCTCCTTTGAAGGTAAAATGGATTGTCTTGCATAGAGTGCTGCTTTTCATTGCCAGTGTGTGCTGACTGAGGTGTGATTTCAGGCATACTTGCATCCTGCTATAAGGACTGTCTAGTAGGTTGCCAATAAAATTTCTTTCCCAACAGCTCTATGCATTAGGCTGCTATACACAAGAAGAGGTCTCTCTAATGACCTCACTTAACAGTTTTAATAGTTCACAGGAAATACCTAAACAATAAAAACTTTAAACATGGAGCCTTCATTCCTACATTCTAGTGTCTTTGCTGTGGGAAGGTACTCTGTAGGCCACCAAAAGAGAAATATGAACACCAAACCAGCCACAAAACTTTGACCTACAATATGTCCTGCCTGAGAGATATGCTAGGGCAATGGTGGCATAGAACTTGTGAAAGTGTGAGACCAATGTCTGATTTTATTAAAGACCATTCATTGAGATGGAACTCATACATGACACTACTTAGGTGACCAAGAACCAGAGACTAATAGCTGAGATACCTAGAGTAAAACCAAGCACTACTGGTCTACAGAAAGAAAATCAATGAAATTACTTCTGTATATTATATTCTGCTCATAGATCAGTACCTAATTTAGTCATCATCAGGAAAGCTTCCTCCTGCAGCAGATGGGAAGAGATACAGAGATCCACAGATAGATATTCCACAGAGATGGAGAGGAAGAGGGAGAGAGAGAAAGAGACAGACAGAGAGAGAGACAGAGAGAGAAAGAGAGAGATGGAGAGAGACAGAGAGACTGAGTCCTTGGAATAAATAGCTCTAAATGGAGTGTCTCAAATTTCTCCCCTCAAAGTTAGAGAACCACACATGTAAAAAGAGGCAGAAAGATTGTAAATGTCAGAGGGGATGGAGGACAGCCAGAGAACAAGGCCCTCTAAATTAACTGAACAAAGCACATATGAACTCACAGAGACTGAAGCAGCAAGCACGGGGCCTACACCGTTCTGCACCAGGTCCACTGCATATATATTATAGCTTTCAGCTTACTATTTGTAGAACTCATGATTGTGTGAATTAGTAGCTCTCTGATTCCTGTGCCTTCTCTTGGGACTCTTTACCTGCTTTGTCCACCTTTGATGGTTGGACATGATGGTTTTTATTTTATATTATTACACTATATTTTGTTATGTTTGCTGTTAGCTCTTAAAATTCTGCTCTTTTCTAATGAAGGACAGAAAGGGAGTAGATCTCAATGGAAAGGGAAGTGGGAGAAACTGGGAGGAGCAGAGGGAAGGAAGATGTAATTATGATATATTGTATGAGAAAAGAATCTATTTTATTTCTTTTAACTTAAAATTATTTATTAATCAATTAATTTCTATTTTATGCTCATCAGTGTGTTTTGTTTATGTGTATGTGTCGGTGAAGCTGTCAGAAGCTCTGGAACTAAAGTTACAGACAGGTATGAGCTGCCATGTGAGTGCTGGGAATTGAACTGGATCCTCTGGAAGAGTAATTAGTGCTCTTATCCACTGAGGCATCTCTCCAGCCTTCAATAATCTCTTTTTAATATAAGGGGAAAAATAAATGAAAGGAAAGTAGGGGAGGGACTATTGAGGACTGGGAAGAGGTTTGAGGAGGCATGAAAAGACATTAACAATGGTGAAATTGATCAATGCATATGTACATATGGAAACATATGTATGTATGGAAATGTAGTGACACCTACTAATTGATACCATTGGTGTGTGATAGTCATTGTATCAATGAAGTAAAATAATCAGGTTGAGTTATTTATATATATATATATATATATATATATATATATATATATATGAATTAATTAAGGAAACACAAAAAAAAAAGGTCTATGTAATGGCCCAGACTAACAGTTTTAATGGTTAACAGGAAACATTAAACAATAAAAGCTCAGTGGAGGATCAGCACAGAGCTAACAATTTTAATAGCACTCATCAGTACTTAGTTATATTTAACAGTACTTAACAGAGCTTATCTTCTGCTGCAAAGCACTATATAGAGGAGAGTTCTTCCATCTGCCTTAGTAACAGAAACAGAAATCTGGACACTTATAATCAGTAGGTGTTTTTTTCTGGCTATTTCACTTGACATTATATATACATAACTATATATATATATATGTGTGTGTGTGTGTGTGTGTGTGTGGTCTAGTCCACATATATAAACATACCTCTAAATATATGTGAGTTGGAGTATAGCTCTGTGGTTGAGCACTTGCCTAGTGTGAATGAGACCCTAGTATCTTGGTCACTGTTCTGTTGCTGTGAAGAGACACCGTGGCTACTGCAACTCTTATAAAGGAAAGAAATTAATTGGGATTTGCTTACAGTTTCAGAGGTTCAGTCCGTTGTCATCATGGCAAGGAACCTGATGGCATGTGGGCAGATATGGTAGCTGAGAGTTCTACATTTGTATTGGAAGGCAGCAGGAAGAAAGCAGAAGACACTGGACCTGGCTTGAGCGTTTTAAACCCCAAAGCCTATCCTCAGTGACACACTTCCTGCAAAAAGACCACATCTACTGCAACAAGGCTATATCTCCTAATCCCTCTCAAGTAGCACCACTTCCTAATGACCAAGCATTCAAATATGAGAGCGATGGTGCCATTTCTATTCAAGCTACCATACCTAGGTTCAATATCCAATATTACCAAATAAAGAAATTGATTATAAAGGAGGCAGTAAATAGTAAATATTTTTATTGTATTATTTTAAATATGACTCAAGTTCATATAAGCATAATTTGTTACGACATGAATCGTTCTTGCATCCTTCAGGGAGTTGTTTGTAAATACCTAGTTCAATAATGAGAAATTGTCTCTTATCATTTAACATACATTCACTTAACTATGAAGTTCCAGTGAGCATATAATATAATCTGTGACTATCAAACTTTTCATAAAGTGATAGTGTAAGATGAAGATGAATTTAACACCAACGCTGCTGGATGTAAGGCAGTATACCGCGGAGTGCGGTTTGCTCATCATCCTAACTTTGTGAATGACCGAATACCATGGCTCACTCACTGCTCAGCAGCACGGAGGAGCATCATGCTACAGTGCATAACAGAGGAAGTGGTCAAAATTCAGAATCTGAAGTTTCGCTTACTTTATTGTTTTAGCATCAAAAACATCAAACAGCTCTGTGTTGAATGGGCACTGTGACCTGGGATGACCTACGGAGTGTAGCTGCATCAGTTTCAAACTTTCACGTGGGGGAACAGCTGTAGCAATGGGAGTGCAGTGCATCTGTGCAGTGCCTTTCATCTCCACGCATTACACTTATTTATAAAGTTCCTTAGCTGAGCAACCTTTTCCTTACATCTCCTTCAGCAAGATGTGTTGTTACCTTTATAGTGCACTGACATTTTCTTGGCACTCAGGTTCACCACCCGCCCGCCCCTGTGGTATGGCAGTATTTATTTTGGAATTAAAATTTTGTGATGAGGGGTCAAATTTATATTTTTGTTTATTTTTTTAAAAATATCTTTCATATTAAACCCAGGGCCTGGCTCATGCTTACAGATCCTAAATAAGTGGTACGTGCTCAGCTACACCCTCAGTTTCAAATCTTAAATAGCTTCGTATCAATCACTTAATTGTAGGTATAGTTACTTTATTCACTCCCTTTTATTATTCTAAACTTTATTTCATAGGTACTCATATGATGTAGTTAACATTATTTATTGCCAACTTGTTTTAGTGCTAATCTACTAAAAGAAGTAAACAAAACCTTAAAAAATGTTAATTAATTTAGATTACTGTATGTGCTTTGTATTATCTTCCAATTTGTTCTTCATTGTGTGCCATAGGAGAATTACAGCGTCCTGGAAACCTCGGCATTTTTAACAGGAAGATGATGTATGAAAGCAATAAATTGTAGATCACTCACTGTGTAAGAATCAACCTTAGTTCTCCCAGGCTCATAACAATAACGTCAGAAAGCCAGACTTGGTCTTTGCTGACTTGCGTCTCTGGGAGAACTGAAAGAGACTTGTGTCTGGGGGCTCTGGTGAAATTTTGAGATCCTACAAGCTTGCTTCTTTACTTATAAGTGAGGCTGAGAATTGTGTTCTTGCAGCTCCCCATATACTATAGACATATTTTTTTCCTTGCGTTGAATAATATTTATTTTTGCTTCATCCAATAGCATTTCTTATTAACTGCATTATTGCCAGGTTATAATAACAAGCACATATTTCATACTGTGGTTTCAATCGGAATGCTTCATTTTCAAAAAACATCCCCCTCCCCCCATTTTCAGAATTACTCTTTATTCTTTTGACATTTCAGTCATGGCTGATTTTCGTCTGTAATCTTACTTTTTGCTGTATGCATGTTGCCATGGATACCATCACAGAATGTCTGCATTTTACAAATTGTGGTATAAAATTACAGGCCATTACAATTGTTACGTTACTGTTCTGCTCTGAGTGCTGCATTTTCACCTATGGCAAGGGTTATGACGACTATTCATTCCAAGAGGATTTGAGGTAGTTCGGTGTAGGAGTAGGTCAGTTGTGCTGTGGTTTTACCTTCAATCAGTGTCAGGTTAATATACATTCCAGCTGGGTAGCATTTAATGGCTGCTTTTAAGTTTACTGTGAATGATAACATTTCTAATTAAGGTTCTTGATTTGGGCTCTAATTTTCCATTAAATATCAAACTTCACACCAAATTCTCTTTAGAAATGTAATTGCACATATTTGTTAAACCTTTGTGCTGGGTAATACACCAAGTGAGTCAGATATGCAAATCAGTATTAAAATAAAATATAGCCTATTAGACCAACAAAGGAAATAGGAAGCAGTCAGTGTATTTCAGTCAATGTAATTGAATGCAGAAAATGGCTATTTTTGTTAACAAAAAAAAAAAAAAAGATTCTAACCAAGAGTGAGACAGCAATATAGACATCAATAAAAAAAACCCCTGAAAATTAATAAACAAAAGCTACCAGGTCTGGGCTGGAGGGATATAAGTAAGTAGTGTTACTGAAACAAAGAAACATGACTGTCTTGAGTCTTTGGGTGGAAGTTAGATTCTTGGAGAGATTGCTGGCAGATGCTGAAACCGTAGAAGAAACACAACATTCTCCAGAGACACTTATGTTACAGAAGTTTCCTTTCTTCCTCCTGAACTCTGATCTCCCATTATTGCTCTCCAAGGGTCTTCTGACAAACACGTTGGCAAATCCAGATTATAGCCATCTGCCTCCACAAGAGCATTAAGAGAGTAGGAAAAGATTAGAGAATGAACATGGAAGAAAGGGACCCAGCACCTTTAGAGAGAATACTAAAATTCAAAACGGGCAGGGAGAAATGGAATTACTGCAAGTTCTCTTCACATGCTGAATTGACTTTATTTTGTTTTTGAATACAAATATGCGGAGAGCTACATTGAAGAGGTCAGCAGCAAGCAACACATTGACAAGGCATCACGTTCCCATATGTACTCAAATAAAAAGACACGCTTAGATAGTAAAAAGCAAACTTGTCAGTTTAATGAAGGTCCTTGACTTTACTAAAATTTATCATGCTATCAAGCAATACATTTTTAAAGTAAATCTGGGATCCAGGAAACCTTACAGTATGGTGCATATTCTATTTTTCATATTATATTTGTCTTAATCAATGTCCTATTGCTGTGAAGAAACACCATGACCACAGCAAATTTCTTAAAGGGAAGCAATTATTTGGGGCTGGTTTTCAGTTCAGAGGTTTAGTTCATTATTGTCACGGCAAGAAGCATGGTGACATGCAGGCAGATATGGTGCGAGAGGAGTTTAAGAGTTCTGTATCTGGATCTTCAGGCAGCAGTAAGAGAGAGAGTATCACTGGGCTTGACTAGAGCTTCTGAGAACTCAAAGCCCTTTCCACAGTGATATACTTTCTCTAACAAGGCCACATGTCCTAATCCTTTTAAATAATGCCACTCCTTATGAGCCTATGGGAGCCTTTTCATTCAAATCACCACAGTATTTTTTTATATTCTCTTTATTTCTTCATCACCAAGAGATGAGCAAGATCTGGATGTTCTGGTCTAATCAGAAAGTGATTAGTTAATTCCCATAATATTCGTGCCACTATTGTACTTATTCACTATGGTTTGAAATTTAGCTTCAAATTTCATCATTTCACTTTTACTTATAGTTGAATTTACATATACTTCTGTCTTATTATTTGATGGATATCTCAGCTGTTTCCAATACCTGGTCATTGTGAATAGAACTCTAGTGATCACAGATGTGCAAGTGCCTCTGTAGTAAGAGTTCTTTGGGTATATGCCCAGGAGTTGTTTGAGCTACATAATGTGAAAGATCTACTGGCAGTTTTCTGAACCCCCACACTGATTTCTATAGTGGCCACAAGAGCTTGCACTCCCGCCAACAGTGGATGAGGCGCCTTTCTCCTATAACATGCGCATCAGCATGTGTTGTCTTCCATTTTCTTAATCTTAGCCATTCTGACTGGAGTGGGATGAAACCTCAAAATTTCTTAGACATGTGTCTTTCCTATTCAGTGAACTCAGTTCAGTTCCATAGCCCATTTTAAAAATTAGCTTATTTGGCATTTTGTTCTTGAGGTTTTTGAGATATTTATATATTCTAGATATTAATATTCCATTCATATATGTAGCTGCCAAAGATTCCTATCTATTCTGTAGGCTACTTTTTCAATAATTGATGGCTTCTTTTGCTACACAGAAAGATTTTACTTCCGTGATATTCCATTTGTTAGTCTTATTTCCTGCACTACAGATCCCTATTCAGAAGAAAAGTCTTTTCTTTTTCCAATGAGTTCAGTCATATTCTATACTTCCTGTTCTATCAGATTCAGGGTATTGGGTCTTATGCTAAGGTCCTTGATCTATTAAATAGTATTATGCAGATTAAATCTAATTTGATTTTTCTGCATGTAAGCATCTAGGTGTTCCACATTGTTGAAGATGCTGTTTTTCTCCAGTGTATATTTTTACATTGGTAAAAATCAGGTGACTGTTGGAGTATAGACTTATACCCGGGTCCTCAGTTCTATTCCACTGAACAATCAGTCATTTTTTTCTAAATACATTGCTGAGTTTTTATTGCTATGGGTCTGGTATGTAACTTAAAATCAAGAATAATGGTATTTACAGCAATGATTTTACTGTTTAGGAATTATTTTTAGATATTTGTGGTCTTTTGTACTTCAGCAGGAATTTTAAGATTGTTTTTCTAATGTCTTTGAGTATTGGAATTTTGATAGACATTGCATTGAATATGTTGGATAGCCTTTTTCTTAATCTTAACCCCATCAGTCCATGAGCGTGGAAGTTCTTTCTATATTCTTTTGTCTTCTGTAATTTCTTCCTTGAATTTAAGATCAATGTTATAACAGGAATCACAGAAGAGTATTGTAAATCTGACCACAAACCCTTGCATCCCCCTGGACTTTAGAGGAGAACTTGTTGGTGTTATTTTCTTAAATGCATGTAGTGTCACACTACTTTCTAAATCCTCATTTGTTGTCTTAGTTAGGGTTACTATTACTGTGTTAAAACACCATGACCAAAAGCAATTAGATGAGGAAAGGATTTATTTAGCTTACATATCCTAAATTAATGTTCACTGAGGGAAGCCAAGACAGGAACTCCAACTGAGCAGGAACCTGAATGCAGGAACTGATGTAAAGGCCATTGAGGAGCGCTCCTTACTGGCTTGCTTCTGATTTCTTTTAATAGATCCCAGAACCATCAGTCCAGAGATGGCACCACCCATATGGGCTGGGCATTCTCCTGTCAATCACTAATTTAAAAAAATACCCTACAGGCTTGCCAAGTTGACCAAGTTTATGGAGGTATTTTCTCAAGTGAGGTTCCCTCCTCTCAGTCTATAACTGTGTCAATATGATATCAACTAACTCCTACATCTATGTACTTATAGATTCCTACAGCTCTCAAGCCTCATCAGGGATACTTCTTTTGTAGTATATGTTGTCTATAGAGACTGACAGCTGCTCAAAGTTCTAAGATTAAATGTCTGTGAAGTGATAACCATCATGGAAGGGGAGGCAGAAAGATTGTAATTGCCAGAGTTTAAAATCCTGCAAAATTGTGCCCTCTTGAAATGGCAAGGCTCCTGCACTAGAACTCATAGCTGTAGTGGTTGCCAGCACAAGACCAAGGCAGTCAGTATTCCTAGAAAAAGTATAATTTTACTAATTTTATACATAACTGATTCTTTTAAAGATCTTTGATCCTCATTGAAAAGGTTGCTGAACAAAATAGGATAAATACAAAACAGACAGAACAATTCTGTTTCTATGTTTGGAAGAAACTAAGCTATTTAACAAATACACATGATCTATCAGGAGTGTCTGTGTTATTTGGATGCAAAATCTTTGAAAAAAAAAAAAAGCAAGCAAGCAAGAGAAGCAAAACAAAACAAAACAAAACCTTCCACCGTAATTGCCATCACAACAAAGCCAGTCATTAGTTAAAGCTAATCAATAATGAACGTGAGGATCAGTCATAATTAGGGTGATAGTTTTTTATGACAAGCACCCCATGGAACACTTTGTTTTCTCTGCTGTTAATGACATGCTTTGCTGTGTAGTTCTTACTATGTAGTTCTCCAGCATGGCCTTCACCAAAGATGCACAGATATTTATTGATGAACTAATGGCAAGGCAAGTTTTCAAGATCACTCCCTGATTTATTAAAAATTTCTTTGATAATTCGAGTTGCTAATTTTATGGGGAGAGAGTAGAATTAAATTTAGAAGGCCTCAGAGAGATGTGGTTATTAGCTAAGTATTTTTTTATAAACACAAACCAAGAGTTAGCTTTACTGTCATGTTACTTTAGGGTGTTTTAGAAACAGACATTTGCTACAGTGTCAGTGATTGCACCATCTGTAAATTCCCCAATGCCTTAATATGTTAATGGATTTGGAATTACGAGGCACTAAACATAAACTTTTTATGGGAATAAAATATTTTTATAGTGTGCTGTGCATTTATTAATTCTAGATACATGAACTTAAAATTGAAATATTGTGCTTGTATCATTATGCTTCAATAAATGCATGCTTAATATAAGAAATAAACTGCATGACTATTTTCAGCATGTTTTTGAGATTTATAAAACGTTTAGTTTACTGTTTTATTGAAGTGCCTTAAGTGCAAAAAGTGTGCCAAACTACAAAGAAACAACATACTGAATTTCAACAGGGAACTCCTGTGCTGCCATTTCTCTTCTGAGGAAAGAAAACATGCATTCCAGCCCAGCCACATCCTCCCTTCTTCCCTCTCTCAACTATTTCTCCCTCTTCCCAAAAGACAGTCACTATCTTCACAGCTACTCCAGTAGTTGAATGTGATCTGAACTTCAAATAAGTGGAAATATGTCTTCTCATTTGCTCATTTCACTAACTTGTAACTTGAATACTCTAACATAAATTGACATTGTTTCAAGATCTAGATTTTCAGGAAAAATGCTTTTGCGGATATTCTATTGGATGTTCATGTTTATACATTTATGTCAGGAGTCTGATTGGAAATACATGAATATGTTCATTTAAATCACATTAGAGTGTTTTCTAGAGGGGTGGTACCAGTTTACATGCCACTAGAGGCAGATGAAGTACTTCGCTTTGCAACTGTTGATATGGCTTACTTTGATGACCTTAGCTCTTCTACTGGCTGTTAAGATTTTCATTTATTAATATACACATTAAAGTTTCTTGGAAAGTATTGATTAATTATTAAGAAATCATATTTTATAAACAGTTGGAGCAAGCCTACTGCCCTTCAAATGGACTTCTTAAATTTTCTAAGTATTGTATGCTATAGCTTTCATTTAGAACTTGAGCGTGCTGTAATTAGAATAATTCATAATATTTGGTATTTTGATGTAATCATAAGTAACATTTTACAACTATTTGTTGTGAGTTATGGAAAAACACTTGATTTTGAATTGTTGACTTTACTACTTTATTTAATTTTAATTTACTCTATAATTTTAAAGAGAAATTTCCAGTGTTCTTGAGCTGTCTCTGTAGGTAAGGAAACTTGTTGACTTGTGTTGATTTCTGGTTCCCAATGATGGAAAGAGAAAACTTGTTTTCACTAGTTGTTCTATAACTTCCATATGTATGCTGTGGACACACACACACACACACACACACACACACACACACATGCATGCATGTTTGTGAGTACACACACACTCTCTAAAACATAATGTAAACAAATTAAAAACATTTCTACTAAAATCAAATTGTAGAAAACTATGAGAATTTTTACACTTTTAATTTTTAATATATGTAATACAATATATTTCCTATCTATGGTATTGATTAAGTCTGTCACTAGATTTAAGGAACTCATAGTGTTAAGGGACATTTTCACCTCATTTCTGATCTTTGAGACATGATTATCAATTTTTTATCAGTGGATAGAATAAAGATCTTTTTGTTGATATTTTCTATCATATTTAGTATTACCACGTAAGTAATTTTACTAAGAGAATTTATTTTAAATGGATGTTTGTGTATATTTAATGTTTGTTGGCAACTATTGAGATGGTCATATATTATATTGTGTAAATTGTCTATTTATATTTTCCAAACAATTTTTATGTGATCAATTAGCTTTTCATTCCAAATACACACTGGTCATGATATATTAAGTTTGCTTCCATAAGACAATTTGGTTTCTTAATATTTACTTAGAAATATTTATATGTATGTAAGATGTACATTTTTCATTATGATTAACTTATAATTCTGCTGAATTGATTCTATTATATGTTCTCATGTGTTTATATAATTTCTATATTTATTATTAATATTGTTCTTTCATTTTTTGTTTTTATTTTTACTTTATTAATAATTCTTAATGTTTATTGCATTTATCTTCAGCTTATTTTTATTAGATATTACTTTAAAATTATTTTTTAAACATATTCATTATCAGTATGTGTCATTATGTGTACACATACTTTGCTACAAGTTTAGAAGTCAGAAGACAACTTTCTAAAGCTGGTTCCCTCCTTCTACTTTTAGTGGCTTCCGAGAATTGAACTGTGTTATCAAGCATGTGTGGCAAGCACCTTTACCAGCTGAGCCATCTTGCTGGTTGATTTGGTATCTTGGCTCAACGTTTAATTTATTACACTATATGCAGTTATACTAGAAATTAAAACTAGGAAGAAATCACTGTTTTTTTTCTAATGAAATTGTATATATAATTTTTTGTATGTTTGAAAATGCAAATCATTATTTTTAAGTAGTTAATATTAATTTAAATTTACCCATTTAAAAAATTATTCCGAAGCTATTACTTCAGTTCTAAGTTCAATTATTTTTACTCTGAGTCAGAACTTGTAGTATTCCTTATTATTATGAGAGTCTATTAGTAATGGATGTTATCAGTCTCATTTTCTCTGAAAAAGATTTTACCTTACCTTCATTACTGGAGGATTTTATTTTCAAGCTTTCCAACTGTAGGCATGCAGTTTTCCATAATTTTGGAAATGTAATAAGAAACATTTGCTTCTGAGTTTTCTTGTTAGGAAGCCAGCAGTCAATCAAATTGTTCTTTGGGTGGTCATCCCTTTTCTTTGACTATGTCTAAAGTTTTATATACGTTTGTTGATTTCTGTTTCTAATTTGAGGAGGTCATACACAAACTTAACTATTTCTATTTTATTTTATGAAGTAAGCTTTAAGTCTTTACATATTTAGAAATCACTTTGGAGTTATAATTATTTGTTTTGTAAATGAAAATTAATGGATAATAATGATTTTGAATTATAATTATCTTATTAGCACTTTGGAAGTTCTAGTTATAGGTGGTAAATATAGAAAACTGATATATTTATTTCTATCATTTTATTTCTATGATTTAATTATTTTTGTTTCTATGTGTATGGGTATTTGCCTACATGTAAATCTGTGTACCATGTGAGGCCAGGACACAGCATTGCATCCCCTGGAGCTGTAGTTACAGTTGGCTTTTAGCTACCATGTGGGTGCTGGGACTCCAACTGGGGTTCTTTGGAAGAGCAATGAGTGCACTTAACCACTGACCCATCTCTTTAGCTCTATCATTTTATTTGTTTTCCATTGAATGTCATCAGTATGCCTTGGTTATTTATTTATTTATTTATTTATTTATTTATTTATTTATTTATTTATTTATTTATTTATTTTTGCTAGCTTGCTTCCTTCAGGTGTATCAATCATACAATGTACATTACTATCTTCTTTCTTTTAACCAAAGACTATGAAATAGTCCTTTACTGTTTCACCACACAGGTGACAAATCAGGCTTTCTTGGAGAGTAACTTACTAATATATGTGTCTGGAATCTCCAACTTTAATGAGAAGATACTAGAGATGAAATCTAAAAAGATAAAATAGCATCAAGTGGCACCAAGAGCCAACTGAAACAAAGCCCAGAGAACATTCATTTTCCTTCCTAGGTGCATCGAGAATTGGATGAATTTATGCAAGAGAGGGTAGTTAAACAACTGAAATGTGGCAGATGGGGAGTCCACAAGACTGATTAGAAATAAGTTCAGAGGACACATTAGAGCCAAGCCAACAGTTGAAGCATTATTTAAGAGCAAATATGTATGAGTATTTTCATAGAGAAAAAAAACCATCAAAACAGAATTGGGAAAGGTATATAAGCATATTGAAGCAATTAATATGAACATATTACAAATGGAATGTGTGACACCTCATAGAAAACATGGAAAAATCCACAACTGTGTTTCACTTCCTGCTCTTCTCTAGAATAAGAGAGATCCTTCATGGTTACCCTTACTCTCTGTTCTCATTTCTGTCTCCTTGAATATCCTGATCCATTGATTTGTGATTTTTTCACGCTGTTGTCAACATATCTCATTGTATTGATATTGGTCCATTTGTTCTGTTTAAATCTGACCCATGTTAAAAGGAAAATTTCTTTGAGCCTGTTTCTGTCTTTAGATTTCATCTTATTTTTTTTTACATTCAATCTTCATGGAAATATATTTATGATCTCCTATGTGCTACATCAAAAGTATCCTTCCACTTTGACATTTATTTTTAGATAGACTCTATAGTCCAAACTATCCTTCAACTACCCTTGCTTAGTTTCCCAGGTTCTAGGATTATAAGATAACTGAATCTATTCTTATTTCTTGCTTGTTAATAATTACTCTACTAAATGTGTTCTATCAAGATTATCATTGAGGTCTTGCCTGAGACTTTAGCCAGCATCTGTCTAACAGCTTGAAAGAACAAAAACTCACAAGCTTCTTCTTACTTCAACTCCTTGTTAATGAAATAATATTTATAGTATCAAGAATGTGTAGGATTTGGAACTGTCTATAATAACTCCTGGTTACCAAGGGTTGGAGTGACAAAGATAGAGATGGTGATCAATAGAGAAGATATGAACAGAGAAAAGTAGTTTACTCATTAGCTATGAGGTTCTGACCAGTTTAGGAAAATCAGAAACTAATTTGGATATAACCAAAGACAGTGTGCAATTAGCAATGATGGATATGAAAGATCTCAGAAGAGAGAAAGATGGTTAAGGTTTATATTTTTTCCAGAAAGCAGTTCTAGGAACTGCTATGTTCTAGAACTAGTTCTAGAACTGCTAGTGTTCTAGAACACTAACTATGATTATCAAGGGGTTTAATGAACATTAAGGTGAAGAGTTTTAGTTTGAAATGTTTGGATATCCATGTGACTGTGTGCTTTAATGTTGAATTCATAGAACTTGAAGGCTTCTGGAATTCCAGAACATCATTAGTCTTTGGTAAGAGAAGAGTGGATGAGACAATTAGAGTCACAATTCTGAAGCCTGCCAAAAAACGCAGGTGGAAAGAATTGGACTAGTGTGGGAGGATGTGTTATAGCCCTGTCTATTTCTATCCATTCCCCATTGTGTGTCCATGCCTGGTTTCCTTTATTGGCTTACAGCTATTGCTGCACATTTTACTATGTGCAGGACCTACATAACCTCGTTGGCAGGTGTACCCAATGCTATTCATTTCATATGTGCTTAGCATCTCATCTCACAAATGCACAGTGATATTTGGAATCTTGTTTATGTTGCTATCACCTGAGAACCCTCTAAGATCACCATATTTTAGATATAATTAAGTACTACCTTAAGTAAATATTCGTCTTAAAAGATAATGATCTTATCTTTAAGAGCAATTTTCTGGAATGTTTAGAAAATAACCTATGATAAAGTGAGAACTTAAGGTCACAGAATTTCTTGCTTAACAGATTCAAAAAACTTTTATCATGGATACAAATTAAATAAAATCTCAGATAATTTATTAACTAGTGCATACTGATAAACTAAAATGATTGACAAAACAATTTTATAATTCACATTTGCAAATTTTCTTTAAGTTACCATTGGAAAATTTATATATATGTTTTATAAATATTAAAGTTAAGACTTTTTTGAAGTTGCAAACCTATGAAACAGCTGCAAATATTAGGAAGAATTCTTTCCATTTTGAGACAAAGTGGTTGAAATCTGTCTGCTCAGCAGGGGATGTTGTTTTGTAACTTGAAAAAGACTTTGATTTTCTTTTATATTCCATGTTCTTTTTTGTTTGTTTGTTTTTGGAAAGCAGCTGAAAGTCTCTTCTACAGGAAATTGTTGAATCAGAGAAAGTCAAGTCTTGAAAGACAGTGAAAGATACAGTCAGAAGTGAGCAGGGAGCAAGGAGATTTCCAGAGAGTATGCACTGCATGCACGGACCGTGCTGACCCCAGCTTCTCCATCCCAGGAAAGGCTACATGTAAAAGATCCTCTTACTGTGATGCATGGCATTTGGTCCTGAATCTGAAATCACTCAAGGTTAAAAAGAAACTCTAAGAGTCCAGAGCAATGTTTCTTTCTATTCACCACTTATGGATAGGACATGTAAATAAGCCCATGCACTAACTGTATTTCCATTTTACTTTCAAAGTGATTTGTTTTGAGTATGTGAAAAAAATAAAGACTGAGTTTTAAGTCCACAGGGAGAAAATTGCCTCAGAAAGTCCATTCTATGCTTCTCAACTATTATTACAGGCCCAAACATCAAAATGCCAGAGAGCTGGTGGAACAATAACGGAAAGGTCAGTCGGCATGATACCAACTCAGTCAATGAAAGGACTTGCCGTGTAAAAGCAGTTCTCCTGGAAAAATGAAAATGGTAAAGGAAACAATTTATTCATATGAGGCTCATTTGATTTTTCAAAAAAATGTATTTTATCTTTGCTATGAGGACTAGGGAGCCAGAGAAAAATGTCACTGTGAGCTGTTATTTGCATTTCATAGGTTGAGTGATTGGCTGAGTAATAGCCACATCCTACTCTATAGGAGGGAGAGAGTGAATAAAGGGGTGGAAAGGGAAATGTAAGAGTGTGTGTGTGTATGTGTGTGTGTGTGTGTGTGTGTGTGTGTGTGTGTGTGTAAATCCAAGTCTCTATCAGGGTCTCTTTAACCACCCCTCTTCCCACAAGGACTGAAAGTAAACAAGACAGAAAATACTAATCCCTTCTATACCTCTATTTCAGCCTATCTCCTACATTATTTTAGTCTCTCATTCTGAAGAAGGTGTGCTACGGGATACGCCCTTTCCTCATGGCCAGGTTTGGACCCTACCTCTTATTTCTTTGGCAACACCAGAAAGATAAACATCTAAGATGCTCCTCTTCAGGATGCAAAATGCCATATGTAATTGAGTTTTTGATGTTTTTTTAAGGAAAAGTTACATTATCCTGGTTGAAGAATAGTATCTGAGTTTTAACTCTGGTGCTCGTGGAAACATGGCTTCCTGAACTACACCAAAAATAAGAAGACTATATACTTGAGACTGTCAGTCACATTACCAGAAAGCCACCTCTGCACAAAGCTAATAACCTGAAGCTATACTAAGCAAGTGGATGAATAATTATCTCTTTGTGAGCTAAAGTACTTATGCCCTTCACAGGCACTTCCCTTTGCCATGTAACATTAATTCTGACTTCTTTTCTGAGTTCTAACTCAAAAAGCTTAATATTTGATTTTCTTTCTTTCTCATCTTTGCATATGGGACAAAAATATGGTCATGCTCTTCTTGACACACTGGGTTTCCTCACTCTTTGAAACACCTACACCACTTGTACATACAGCAGATAGCCTACTTTCACTGCTTAACATGCCATTTGTTTTAGACCCTCACCCAAATGCATGGCCTTCTCTTTTCCTCTTTACTTTCATTTCCTTGCAGTTGCCATGATTTATAACTTTCCTGCCATAATGGTTTTCTTTCAACCACTGATAAAATTGTTTTCATTCTTTGGAGTCTGTTTCTGAATTCTGTCCTTAATAAGTCCAAACAAAGAGATTCAGATTTTCCCATTAACATAGACATGAGAAAACAAATTCTGTGCATTCAAATTGCATAAAGGTTGTGTTTTACAAAACCATTGATATTTAGTCAAGAAATGTAAAAGGTAAAGTAAAAATAAAGTAAACCTTAGCTCACTAGAGTGATAACAGTGGATGGAGGGCAAAGGCATGATAGGAAGATGAACAGATTTAGAACATAACATAGTCTTGGACAGATGGTGATTTAGAAGTCAAATTCACTGAGTCTTCTGGGCTCCTACCTTTCCAGAAATGATGCTATTATTTGCAATACTAAACCATATGACATCTTAGTAAACCAAACTGAAATATGAGAAATTCCAATTAAAATGTTTACAATTGAATCTGACATCCTCAAAATAACACATTAAGTACATACGCTTGGAGGGAATATTTTAAATTGGCTATTTCTTTTGGTGTCTGAGAATTGTCCACAGTTCAGATATTGCTTTCGCAAAACACATTAACCTTAAATTTCACAAGTTTAATAGGGAGATATATTTGATCCATGCTTTATACAAACCTGCATGTGTTGGCAATTTTCATTACCTCTTAAGTTTTCATATATTTGTGTATTTATGTTTAATGTTTTATTTGTGTCTTTTAAAAATATCTTTATATTTAAAAATATTTTAATACGACTTTTATAAACCAATGTGTTATTTATTGTAGCCCTAGACCTTTTAATAGATAATATTGGGCAGGTACACTTGTTACTTTTTCAAATATATCTATCATTTGTCTGTAATCACAAGATTATGAATTTTATTGTCTGCTTCTTCAATTGGTACACATTCTGCTCAGCAATATTTATATGCTTGTGTATGTGTGTGTGTGTGTGTTTCAGTGTTCACATGTAGTTTGGTTTGCCCTTCCTTTATTTCTCCAAAATATAGGTTTATTCTGAAATACTCTGGCAGAAAACTATAATTAGAAGGAAATAATGTGTATATTGTTGGGTATTCCTTATTACTGATCAATATCTAGGTCACTGATGTGTTCTCTTAATTCATCACTGGATGTAGAAAAATCCTAGGACAAAGTTAACAACAAAAACCTAAAATAGAGATGAATTTACATCTGTATATTTTTCATGAATTGATTCTAAGTTTCACATGTGTCTGTACAACTTTAAAGTAAGGAACAATGAGAAGATGATAGAACTTGCCTCATACCATTTAGACCATGTATTTGGTCTTAATATATGGACATCAACACAGGACCAGAAAAACAGCTTTTTGGTTGATTATTTAATTTGTTGTCCACACAGGATATTTCAGAGACAAGGAGAACACTAGCAAGAATCATGTAGAAATGGCAGCTGTAAACCAGGACTTGCTTGTGTGAACTGAGGTAGACAGATCCTGTAGAGTTAGTGTAGCAGTCACTCAGATTGTTCATGTGTGTTATTCTCAGCTGAGAAAAGAAGCTTACATTTCTGCTTTCCCCCAAAAACTTGCTGATTTTTTTTTTTACTTTCATATTTCACTCAGGTGAATAAATTTTGTGTTCTTTGGGAATGTACACCTTTTCTTATCTTCTATTCTTCTGTTTATACAAGACTTTCTACTGCTAATTTTAAGTACAGGAACCATGCTAATTGCCAGGATGACATGCATAGGCCATATTTATATAAAGAGAACTCTAACTCCAGGTAAACTTCTTAACTCCTGTCTTAGTTTATTTGTCCATAAAACTGGAAGGCAGATAGTATTGATTTTGTAGCATTTTTGTGATATCTGATGGATAGGGGATGGATGTAGCGGACTTTAAGCAATGTCACACATGTAGGATGGTCACAATTAAAATGAGAACAGTGACTCTGACCAGTTCTCACTTTGCCTGGCCTTTGACTCTATCCTTGTCCTGAATCTACTCTGTATGTCCTGTCTATAATAATGCCTTTTATTCTCTCGTTTTTTAAAAACCATATCCCAAATCTTACATCGAATATACCACACCCCTTTCCCATGCCCATTATCATTGACACATGCTGCTTATGTACTTTCTCATGCCCTGATTTCACATGTAGTACAGCCTTGGTGATATAGGCCAGAGATCATTTAGGTTCATTGTAGATAACTGTCTTTGCCTCTGCAAATGAAAATCTTATCACCTTTCTTCTCTCTTCCCAAGGGACTCAAGAGAGAAGAAAAAGAGAAAATCACCATGGAACATGGAAGTAGCAGAATATGTTGAGGCACGTGGCATTTGTACTTTGCTGCTTCTAGCTTATGGAGAGAATCAATTCTGTAGTCGTTTTCTTTGGCTATAGATCATTACATGGTTTGTGAGAATATATTAGGGATTCTATGTTGACAGACACTTTGCCATAGCATGTGGCAAAGTTCTGGAGTTAAGTTATTGCCAGGTATTTTATATTTTCTGTCAGAGATAAAAAGACTTTAAGTCAAACACATTAGTGCAATTAGTAACCATTCTACTTATATTCTCAGAACATGCGCACAGTGATAATTGGCATTAAATGAATTGAAGTAATGTATTTTTTTTTTTTTTGAAATGTTTGGTTTTATTTGAAGTTGTAAGATAAAGCTGAATCAGTACAAAGAGTTAAATGACTGTTTAGTGCATGTTAGACACTAAGCTAAAAACTTCTGGGATAAAACATACATTACTAGCACATGGGCTCAGTTACTAGCATTGTAAGTTCAAGATGTCTATGAAGCAGTTAACATTTTCAATTAAAATCTGAAAAGACCAGGTCTGTGAGCGATTATTTAATGCATTATTCCAATAGGATATTTCAGGCTGATACAGAAGATAGCAGTAGCAACTATTCAGGGTCATCAGTACAAGCCTGGATTGACCTCTGTGACCCTCATTGTGCAGCACTTCTAGACTATGAAGTCCAAGTGGAGACATCAGATGTTCAGTTACATGAGCAAGCCCTCAGGGTAAAGGATGATCCAGGCTGAAGATTTAAGTTGGAAGTGTTGGTTTACAGGTAACATTCAAAGTCTTGGGACACTTTGAGCTCCTCAAAGGAGTTTATACTAAAAAGGAGGAGCTTCTAGGATTGTGCTCTACCTTCGAAGATTCCTTTATGACTTCAGAGGACAAGCTGTGCTGAGCTTTAGTGAACTCTCAAGATAGCACTCCTTAAAATTCGAAGCACAGATAACTCAATTTACTTTAAAATACTTCAGCTGGAATGTAAAATATGTTCCCATTTCAATTTTAAAAATTCCTTCCTTTGTTGAGATTATAATATAATCACATTATTTCTCCTTTTCCTTCCTTTCCTTGCTCTCTTTCAAATTCATGGCTGTAGACTCTTAAAGGCTTGCAAGTGTCTAGGCTCCACCCCCCACACCTATCTAATGGCCATAGGGCCATTTCTAGCCCCTTCAGATGGGAGAATGATTAAGTCATATTAAGCACGTATCCCGGACTTCTCTAACACTGCCATAATGACCATATCCAGCCCTGAAGGCAGAAAAGTGGCCAGTTTAGGGTGAAAAGGGTGAAAAAACCATGAATCACTGAGCTGTGTTACTGAGCCAGAAACCCAGCAATCCCTGAGCTGGAAATGCCACTAATCACAGAGCTCTAAATCCCACCAGTCCCAGGCCACCCTGGGAAAACCTCCTCCTCAAAGAAACCCTATATAAAGAGCTGTATTCTGCTCAATTTTCAGTGCAGTTGCAGCTGCTGCCTTCTCAGTTTTTCTCCCAATAAATCTCTTTTGTGAGATTTGCTGCATGAAGCTGTCTTTTTTGTTGGTTGAGAGCTAAGCAGAGTGGAGCAGAGCTGGAAAATTTCAGCTCAGCTGGGACATTTTTCCTCTCAGAGTTCCACTGGGGACAACTTCCTCACTTTAGAGCTGTGTGGTTCCTTGGTTCCTGACTGCCAGGCACTGTTCCTCTCAGAGCTGTTAACACTTATGTTGGGGCCACCATCCCCATTTCAGAGCTGTGTGATTCCTTGGCTCCTTTCCATGTGTGTCTGATCTGTAAATACCAACAGTGGCCTTTTATGTTTTCATTAATTATTGTTGCATACATATGTGAGATATATATATATGTCCTGCTCAGAATTTTACTTTTATTTAAAGTTTTCACATTGCACATTGCATTTTTTAAAATCACTTTAATCTACATCCTTCAAGGAATAGCTTCTTTTGAGCTGAGATCACTAGGAATACACATTTTATGGGTACTTAGCATTCGGAAGGCCTATGTATAGAAATGATTCAGCTATCTGAATTTTCCCGTTCCCATAGTATGTGCCCTATGACTATTAGTGTACTGAGTAGCATACTGAGACTTTCTATTAAACTGCTGTTTCTCTAGTCAAATGAGTAGTGTTAAAATTATATAAATTCAGCAGAAATATATATTCCTACCCATTAGTAGTCAGATGAAATAACCAAATGATTGCAACAACCAATGCCTTTCAGAAAGGCCCCCATATATAATATTTAAAAAATACACATAACTCCTTCCCTTAAATTTCTTTAATTGAGTATTAAAGTCTAATTCTGTTACTGAATAAATATTAATTCAAAATTTAGTTCACATCACAGGCATTTGACTATTTGATTGCAAGACAAATATTTTCTTTTTTGTATAGTCAAGCTGATGTAACACATTACACAGTAGGATATTTATATGAATATGTGTGTATGTGTATGTGTGTATGTATGTGTATATGTTTGAATTTGTTTGTATGTGTGTATATATTTGTGTGTATGTATGTGTCTGTATTTGTGTGTTTGTATGTGTCTGTACATGTATGTGTGTGTACTTGTATGTATGTGTATATATGTGTGCGTATGTGTGTGTCTGTGTGTGTTTATTGATTATATGTATGTGTGTATATGTGTACATATGTGTGTGTGTATTTGTGTGTATGTATGTATACTATTAAAGTCCTATTCAGTAAGTTCTTGCTTGCACTCATATTTTGAAATGTTTCCTCCTAGTTTCCTGTAACGGTTTCAGCAATTAAAGTGTTAAATTAAGGCTTTTTATCTAT
Source organism: Cricetomys ansorgei (assembly GCA_026225945.1). Classification (NCBI taxonomy): domain Eukaryota; kingdom Metazoa; phylum Chordata; class Mammalia; order Rodentia; family Nesomyidae; genus Cricetomys; species Cricetomys ansorgei. The sequence goes on from JAMJFZ010001562.1 coordinate 5,455,381, forward strand.
TAGAACTAACAAGGGCTTATTAGAACACATTCTAATAAACCCAAAAGGTCATCAGGGAATAATTTGAGTGCTTATGATAATAATAATAATAAAAAAACAGGATGGACAACCTAGAAAAAATAGATAAATTATAACTTCAGATGACTTATCAAAATTAAATTAAGTAATTATAAACAATTTTACATAGGCATACAATAACTAATGGGATTAAAATCTCTCAACAACAATACCACTACCCATGATTGGTGGCTTCACTGCTGATTTCTATCAAACTTTGAAAGAAGCTATAATACAAGAAAAGTTTTCACACACTGCCAAATTAAATCTAAAATGTCAGTATTAACTTGATACCAAACCTAGGTAAGGAAATAACACAAAAAGAAAACCACAGACCAAATTCCTTGAAGAACATTGGTGTTAAAATTCTTAACATGATATGTGTCAATTGAATTAAAAAATAAAATTAAGATCATATATCATGACCAAGTTCTCCTTATCCCAAGGATACAAGGTAGTTTGACATGTGCAATTTGATAAATGTACTATATAAATAAACCCAAGGACAGAAATCATCCAATCATCTTGGTAAAGACAGAAAAGTCATTTTACAAAATTCTACATGTTCTCATTATAGAATCCCTGCAGCAAATCTAGGAATAGTTAAAACAAATCTCAACATAATAAAGATGATATAAAATAATATATAAAAATCAGTAGTTATTAAATATACCAGTAATAAACTTTCTGAGAAAGAAATATTTCTTCTATAACAGCTTAAAAAATATCAAGGAATAAACCTGGGAAAGAATGGGTATGACTTCTAAAATGTAAACATTAATACACTGAAAAAAATTATTGAATAAGACACTAAGTACTTGAAAGACTTCCACTTCCTGGATTGAAAGAATTAATAGTGTGAAATAGTTATATTACCAAAGTAATCTGTAGGTTCAACTTTATATCTGCACAACTTCCAATGTCATTCTTCACAGAACTAAAGAAAAACAGTTCTAAAATTCATATGGAAACACAAAAAATCATGCTAGCTGCCTTAGTCACTATTTTATTGCTGTGAAGAGACACTATGACCAAGGCAACTTTTCTGAAGTAATGCATTTAATTGGGGCTTGCTTACAATTTCAGAGGTTTAGTCTATTATCTCCTTGGCATACTGGCAGGAGGCTTAATGGCATGCATGTAAGTAGGTAGAGATAGAGATAGATAGATAGATAGATAGATAGATAGATAGATAGATAGATAGGTAGATAGATAGATGAAGAGAATAAGAAGGTATACCTGGGCCTGGCATGAACTTTTAAAACCTCAAAACCTGTCCCCCAGTGACATACTTCCTCCAACAAGGTCACACCTACTCCAATAAGACCATACCTGCTGCTACTCCTAATCCTTCTGAAATAGTGCCACTGTCTGATAACTAAGCATTTAACTATATGAGCCTATGGGAGGCATTCCTAAAAACCACCACAATAGTCAAAGTAAACTTGAGCAGGTAATGTTGGAATCCAGGTTACCCAGACTATGGAAGCCTCAGCTTGACAAGGTTCCTGGGCATTTGCTGTTGGGAACTGGAATTCCTTAACTGCCTTGCCCCTTTCTTATCTTTACTGTATGGTGACATACGTTTCTCATCAATAATAAGATCTGCATAGCCTAATAGTAATATCCAAATTAATCCCTGAGCTGGCCACTGTGGGCTGGAATGAAACACAGCCATGCTATTCAGAAGTAAATTGTAATCACATCCAGACTTCCAAGTCCTGGAATGTGAGAGCTACCCAGGTTTATTGCAAGTGCATCGTAAAGCTATTCCTGGAGTAAATGCTGATCTTCCCAAGAAGAGATAAGCCTTAATAAATAGAAGCCAGAGAGCTTAGTTAGAAAGTTAGTGCACCTGGAAAAACAAGCTGACAGCCCTTCACTAACAAAGAATACAGCAAACCTGCACCAACTTAAAAGTAAACATTCCCAGGACTTAAAGAGAGAAATAGCCTTCAACCTAGCCAGGCCACCAGATAAGATTAGAAATTTAGAGCTTTGACTCAGAAGAATAGATACATACCAAAGAACAAAAAAACCATAAAATCTTCCCTTGGCGCCTTCATGGCACCCTGAACTATCTGTGCAAGGCAAATGGCAATATAATTCAATCAGCAGTGATATCCCTACCATCCACTAATTGATCATTGAATCATTTACTCTTTGGTGATAACTAGAAACCTTGAAGCCTGCAGCCGTAAGGAGGAAAGACACCTTCGCACTGGTTCCTGTTTGAGATATGCCTGACATCTGCATCCCTTAGATCAGTATTTCTGCAGTTTGCTACTTAAGCTACAGAAAATTCTTGGTCAGAAGAACAAGAGAACGAGATGAGAAGAATGAGATGAGGACAAGGACAACGGACATAGAGACAGAGGCAGACAGACAGGAGAGACGAGGCGAATGAACTAACTGAGGAGTATAGATTGTAAGGCCTAGAGAATTGGATTGCTAGCTTAGAGAAACTTTGTTTTATTCCCTTAATATGCACATTGTTGCTTTTCTTTATCTTTCTTTATTTTACTATTAATGAGGCGCTCTTGCATGTCATAATCACCATAAGACGTATTCTATGTGTCTTATTAAAGAGCATTAAGCTTGCCAACTAAGGGTTCCATAGAAGAGTGAGGTACTGCGCTCACTTGTCATGGTTTACGTTGTTTATCCTCCTTCATGGAAGCTGAGGAACCCATCGCAGGAACTAGAGCTGGACTCAGACCCCAGCACAGGTAAGGCACTGCTGGAGGTACCATAATACCTAAATTCTAATGTATTATCAGCAGTTAGGGGACAGAAGAGCAGATCTATTCTGTTTTCTCAGGATTGAAACCCATTTTGTGAGATTTCTGAGAAAGGTTGAATTTAGGCTTCTGTTTACCCAGTAAACATCCTTCTATTTACTTGATCAGAGTCCTTCTGTTTTGAATATTGTCATGACCACTGACATTTTGGGAGAGGGGATTCTTTGGATCTCATGAAAAACAGAGAGAAGAATAAAAAGTACAGATATGCCATTTAAGTCTGCATAGATGTCAGACACATGACAACAGTCACATGACAGGGAACAGAGCTTTTAAGAAAGATTATGGGAATCCAAAGTATCAGTAAAAACTACTTTTGTTCTGGACAGCATCTGAAAGAAAGAGACAGATAAAAGAAGAAAAGAAATTGTTGCTTTTGAGTTAAGACTCAGAAAATTGAAAGGCCCAGCTTAACTTCATGGTTACTCAGCTATCAGGGAGAGTATTAAGGGGCAGGAACTCCTGTAGGAAAACCACAGCACCTCATTAGAGGAAAAATATTCATCTTGATTCTTTAGCACAGTGTAAGGTAAGCCAGTCTTCATAAGGCTGGTTCATTGGCCACATGGTTGAAACAGTCCAGCTGGAATATTCGTCCTCCACCCACTTCTAAGATCCTCTTCTCTTGATCAGAAATTTTCCTTAAAGATTTAAATGTTCTAGAATGTATGGAGACTTAGGCTAAAGCCTTACAGAGGCAGTGAGAAGGTGACTTGTGGTTCCTTACAATCCTACAATAACTCATTCCTGATGGATATTTAAGGTGCTAATGATATGTGCCATGTATAAAGTTATATGTGGAACAACTACTTGTAAGAGAGCACATGTAATAAAGGCACATTATACAAATGTCTCCCAAAACAATCACATAGAATGTGCAATGAAACAAAAGCTCCACACTTTCCTGCAATATTGCTGCTTAAACCACTGAAAGTTTTCTTTGCTCAGGCCAGCTTCCTCACCCTTGAATGTGTGCCATCTATTAAGAGCTGTCCCTATTCCTGCCATGATTCCAGGGGCGTCTGCCCAATTTTATGTCATAGGACTAGAGAACCTGGAATCTTCCTGAAGTTACCCACTGCATGCCATTATCTGCTAATAACAATGTAATTTAGCTGTTTGTCTGAGCTGTATAACAACCAACACAGTAGCCTTAGAAGTTATAATAGGTTGCCTAATTTTCTAATGAAAGAAACTCCCCAGAGTAAGTGCTACTTTAAGACAAACTCTAAGAGAAATCTTTTACATACAGTTCTTTCTAATGGGGCTCAAGTGATGTACCCCACAAGGTTCCTACAACTAACACAGTGAACAGAAGTTCAATAAGTGGGTTTGACAAGTTGACATAAGGAGATTGGAGACTGATTGTTCAATCATAGAAACTATGATAAACAAGGTGAAATGTATAATCAGTATTTAATGGACAATAGGAAGCTATAAGGCATTTTTGAGTGAAGTGAATGATATGACAGCATCTTTAGGAAGATGGATGAGGCAACTGTGTTGAGAATAGATTAGAAAGAGGAGGGAAATAAAATCAAGGGCCTACTTAAGTACTTTGTTGTAATCTAGACATGGAATAATAAGGGTTTATGAAGTTATTGGTGTTAAGAATGGCATAGAAAGGGAATTGCAGTAAGAGATATTGATAAAGGAGTAGTGTATAGAGTTTGACTCTATGTTCAATACATGCAGAAAAGGATGCATCAAATAATGCATTATTTTGAGCAAGCAGGATAAGTAAATATCAATTTGAATTGTAAGGGCTTGGAAAATAGGGGAAAGAGCAGATTTTGTGGAGAAGGTGATACAGTTGTGGACATAGCTTTACGGTATTGCACTGTGACTTAAAAGTAACACGCTTAATAAGAACTTGAATGCATGTCTACAGCTCAGTAGAGGAGGCTGCCACATGACTGCTGTATAATTATCTACATAGACTTGAGAGTTGTTCCAGTCATTTCTTCACTGTTGTCATAGAACACCATGACCAAGGCAACTTGTAGAAGAGAGGATTATCTTGACTTAGGGTTCAAGAGTGCGAGAATCCATAATGAGGAGTGCAGTGTGGCAACAGTGGTAGGAGCGGCAGTGACAGGAGAGGAAGCTGAGACTTTACATCTGGAGTCAAGGAAGAGAGAGCACATTAGAAAAGGCTGAAGCTTGTCATCTCAAAGTTTGCTCTCAGTGATGTACTTCCTGTGGCAAGGCCACACCTCTATGCCTCCTCAAAGGCGTCACCAACTGGGGAACAATTATTCAGAAGCTCAGAGTTACAGAGGACTCTTCTCATTCAACTATTACAATAGTGAACTTATATGCAGTATATTTTTAGGTATGTTGAATTTTCCAAAACAATTAAAGGCTATCAAGTTTAAATATCAGAAACTAAACTTGATTTCTGGAAAATAGTCTTTTTTTAAAATAAATAATTACATTTATTTCTAAATAATTATAATTCATTATTATTATGGGCATCTATATTTGTAATAATATAAAAAATATTACTGTAAATAGATAAACTGTTTCGTGTGTGGTGGGTAGAAGATACTATTTAGGAGCTCAGAATATTAGTACTTATGTTTCTTTTGAAAACACTGTCATCTCCCAGTGTATTTGTAAAGTCTTCTTTCTGTTAGTTTTGAAATGCTGAAACTGAAGTATCCTAGAGTAATATCACAGGAGCTAACAGAGTTCATGTTCAACAGGGTTACCTGTTTAATTACTAGTTAACTGTTAATGCTTAACAGTGCTACCAGAAATATTATGACAACATTACAATTGTGAATCTATTGTCTGTACATATGCAACACTGAACATACTTTGTGTATTTTTTTAGATATATGAGGCAGAATGCATCTTACCAATATAATCATTCAGTTGTGTCAGTGAGAACCAATTGCTGCAGAATGCATACATACCATTAACATGTTGGAATTAGAATTCAGCAAGAACAAGGCTTATCAGTAATAACAATAGATACCACTTTGAAAAGTCCATAGAGGGAAAGGTTTTGCTTAACTCACCATAGTCTCATGACTTTCAGAAGCAGAGTTTGAAAGCAATGAAAGGATTTTTGTAGTGGAGGGGCAAAGTCACCACACAACAGAATTCCACATGAGAGGTTTATTAAGGGAAGGGATGGGGGAAGAGAGAGCCACAGGGAAGAGAGCTGCCTCAGGGAAAGGAAAAAGAAGGCTGTGTCTGAATGGCGTGGTGGTGCCCTTATTAAGGGGGTCGGTATGGAACATGCACAAGGAGCATGTTGCCTTGGCCATTAGAGATGATATGGGGGGATGTTGGCATGCTGACTCATAGAAGGCAGTGTGTGTGTGTGTGCAAGTGTGCGTGATGGGCAATTCTTTAGGCAGTTCTTGGTATACACAACAGAGGTCACATAGGATTCTTGAAGAGCTTTTCTTATATAAACTGGGGTTTCAAGTAGTCACTAGGCTTTTCTCTTGCTCTTATTAGTCACTGGGATTGGACTTACAGTATATAGACTTCCACCTGCTCCAGACTGATTTCTTTGCATGTTGCATGGGTCACATGTATCTCTGTCTTTTCACCTTTTATACCAGATGCTATTTCATGGTATGCATGATTCTTAGTCTGATCATCTACTTCCATTACAAACACTAACAAAATGTCTGGTTAGTTATGTTACCTGACAAAACTGAAAGTTACTTGCAAAGAGGGAACTTTGGTTCTTTGATGAATTACTTGTGTGGCATTGTCCTTATTACTAATTAAGGTAGGAAAGTCCAGCCAGCCCATTGTGGTTGTTATCATCCCTAGGCAGGTGGGTCTGAGTTGTGTAAGAAATCTAGCTTAACCTGAGCCAGTGATAGAGCCAGTAAACAGTATCCCTCAATGGTTTCTTATTGACTTCTGTTTGGTTTCTTGCCCTGACATCCCTCAATGATGTACTGTTTCTGGAGGTGTAAGCTGAAATAATTTTTTTTGGTCAAAGTGTTTTATTACAAAGTTAACATGAAAGTATAATATAAAGGATTTGAAATTTTCTAATTTCAAGAACTTGGGTAATATAAGTCTAAGGAAGAAAATCATTAGGAGATAGATTAGAGATGAACAAAGGGTGTATTAAAGAGATGAGCCTGTGTAATTTTGTACTGATACAACATACGCTGTACTATTTATTTTACTTAACAAGGGCCAGTCTGCAACTGGTTGCTAAAGACTTTGAAATAGAAATATAATGACAGAGATAACTGATAGGCTGCCTCCAATAACTAGGAAGATGACTGGTGGCATGTAAGATGACTGAGACACAGTCTTGTTTGTGTTTATTTGAAATCATTGATTCATGGCCTGTATTAAACTGTGCTTTAACTCTAGATGATTGAGTAACATTAAAGTGAGAAGGTATACAAAGTTGTTACTGCAATTCTCTGTATCTTTAATAGTGTAAAGCACATGTTAGATGAGTACTCAATAAAATGTACATGCTTACTCCAGAGCTACTCAGCTATTCATAATTCCTCTGAAACAACAACAAATACATAAATAAATGAATAAACCACCAAAATCTTCATCCTCTGTAAAAACCAGAGGTGGAAGCCATCCAGATTTTATGGAATGTATTTATCAGCATCTGGATTTGGTGGCTTGCTTTGCCAAGTACAATATTACTATACCAAGTCAATAAAATCAGAGAATTGGGAACTCATAACTCTTACTTATCTTGTAATACAGTACATGTTGTTGACTACACATTTAAGTTCCACTTATTAGTCTATTTTTATTATTTTTATTGCAATAAGTTCTATATTAGAGAAAACATTGTTCATCTCAGAATTACAGATACCATATATTTTCTTCCAAACTTTTAATCTCAAATTATATCTATATGAGAGGGATATTAGTGTTTGTCTTGTTTTATTGAAAAAGAAACTGAAGGTAAATGAATGTAACATTCTGAAAGTCCCCTAGCTAGAAATGGAATGATAAGATGCAAGCGTTGGTCTGACTTCATTATGTTGCTTGCTAGAAATTAGTTTATTATTTCTTTCATTTCTTGTTTCAAATAAAGCATTAGTTATTAATCCCCCCCATCGCACATAGTAAACAGATGATTTAATACAAATACATTGGAGCTTGTTTGTATCTAGCCCCATTTCTTCTAAGCTTTGGAGTTTTCATTTGTTTATTATAATTTCTAAATGCTCATGTATGTTAGAGAATATCAGCATATCAACAATCTTGATATCAAATCTACTTACATAGTTATTATAATGATCTAAACAGATGCTTCATTATGTTTTAGCTTATTTTATGCTGTTTCTCACCTGGGTAAGATGGTGAAGAATTCCTTATGATTCCCTGAAAAACAATGAGGCTGTGTTATATGAATAGAGTTTCAAAGCAATTAGCAAAATGGCAAAATTGTCAATCATACCTTTCTTCTTTCCCCCAAACCAAATCCCCAAAGTGGTTTGAATAACTTTTTCATTTAATCTGTTTGTTGACTTTTCTTTGTAAAGGTAGTTCAATAGTCAAACATTATTTTCTTTTTCATATCTCTTATTAATTAAAAAAGATTCTTTCTTTTTTTGAATCTAATACCTAGGTTGTTAGAGACTACACTCTTTTATTTTCCTAGAATCATAATTACCATGAGTAACAAAGCTATCACATGCAAATTATATTCAATACCTTTGAGTCTTAACAAACACATCAGTATTTTACAAGAAGTTCAGACCCCAGAGACAGCTACAAAGATTTTTTTCTTACGCATTGAGGAAAATGTCCTATGCATTAAAATTGCTTTATAGATAAAATTTTGGAAAGTCATGGAAATGTTTTTCTTTTAGTTATCACTAAAAGAAGTAATATTGATGCTACTTTATAACAGCATATAATTTTCTTTTGAGACGGTCCCCCCAAAAATCTGATCAAGTGGCAAGAAGGTGTTATACATTGGGCCACACCCAATGTATGAGAAAGCATTGAGCTAAGAACAGGCCATAAACATTCCATCAAAGCGTTTTAAATTTGATTACACATGTGTTTTGTTTGAGTATAACTAACAAACAAATAACAACAATAACAATAACGACAAAGCCAAAACAACAAAATATCAAATGTCAACGCATAGAATGATTAACCCAGATTCTTGTGTCTTTATCTAACCATTTGTTTACTTGTTTACATTTAGCTGACATCAAATGGACTGTGTGGGGTTGTGCCCCATATTAATCATACACTTGAGTTCCCAGCTTCTCCAATTAGCTGCAGGTGGCACAAAAGGGAGCAAATCAGGAGACTGCCAGAATTAGGAAGGTTTTAGCTATGTTTACAAGAGTAATGTGAGAGTAGGAGACTAGATCAGATTTTTTTTGTTGTGAAATGGCAGCTGAAATTGGTTAATTTTATACTGATTTTAAAAATAATTACGGCAGATGCTCTTTTCAACTAAGGTAGCTTAATTTAAGTAAAAAATAATTGACCCAATCTCTTGAGTGAAAGGAAATATGTGGTGATTATGAGTAAAATATGTAAATATGTACACAATTCCATATTTTATTTTTCTCAGTGAGCTGGAACCATTTAGAATACTATGTTTTGAAATGCTATTTTTTATTTGATAATTGCCTTTGGTCCATGCTGTTCTACAAGACAAAATTTACAGTGAATTTAAGATATAATGATGAACCAAAACCATTAAAAATTGATCAGCAAAAAGTTTAAAAACTTTTTTTTCACAACATGACAAATACACATAGTCAGTCTGATGCTGCTTTCTGTATGCACATGGGAAGAGAACATTTGGTAATTAAAGAGATGTTAGCATTTGGTTCCTATTCAGTTGCTGTGGCACTCACAAATGCTGGAAAGACAACCTAGATTCTTAGGTTTGGTTAACTGATGGATTTTTCTGTAGTTAAAGAATGGGTTCATCTTCTGCTTACAATGATAATGCTGAAGGTTCATGGTTTTCTGTGTACAAGGGGCATATTCTTTGTGCTCCTGTCTCAGCTCTGGTGATATCTGAGTGACTGAGGCAGTGAAGTTTTATGTAGAGCTATTAGTTTCTTTTCTCGTTCTTGTAACAAAATACCCCAATGGAATCAACTAAGGGAGGATGTGGTAAGCAGTCCCTCTGGATACGCTGGCTTGAAATACAAACACCCCACTTTTTAAAAGATCCGTTTCTCTCTGGCCTTAAGGGACAGAACTCGGACTAAGGTCAGATAGCCTGAAGCTGCCCGGTTCTGGGAAACTGCCTGCTGGACTAAATTAACTTTATTGCTTCCTCATTCTATGGGATGTTCCCACCCTTATAGATTATACAAGAAGCCCCTAGAGAAAATCTCACAGCTCCACGCACTTCCTTATTGCTCTGGGACATCCTAACACTACTGGATAGACCAGTCCATCTGCTAGATAGAGTTACCATAGCAACCTGCTTACACATTCCCTTCTCCTGTACCCAAGTTTACCTACCTTAATTAACATAGTCAGGATCATTCCCCCTAGGCATGACCAGAATCCCATACCTCAATGAGACTAGATTCAGCCAAGTTGAAAATTAAAAGTAACCACCATACACAACCAGAATGATGTATAGTATTGTTCCTATATATATGATTCCAGGGCTTTGTTTATAAGTTATTTTAGAATTTTTTGAATCTTCTTAGCTATTTAATAGTTATCTTGTTGGAATTAGAACTGATCAGATTTTGTTTTCTTATTTATAATTTAAAACTGTAGCAGATACACTTTTTAAAAATCTTCTGCACTACAATAAAAAATTCCCCCTAGAAGCTACTGTTCTTAGCTCTTAGGAGAGTAAAGTTTTGCTTAAACGGTACCATGTCTTAGGTCAAGATTCCCAAGAAGCAGGTTCTGAAATAAGAGTTTAACATGTATTATGATGGTCAGACTGTCTCATATGAGACAAAGACTAAAACATCAGACATGTATTAGATGGTGTTTTAGGGACTAACACCTGTGGGATGAAAGGAGAGAGGAGAGAATTAAGCAGAGGAAGATACTGCATTTTCACAGAAATTCCACATAAGACCAGAAAACTTAAGTGATACTCAGACTGATCTATAGATGAAATTATTCTCAAGCAGGTGCAATGAGAACAAAAGACAATTTCTGACATGTAAAGCTTGAATGACTCAGGCAGAGGGACGAGTCTCTGTGATGGACTGAACTGGGACCTCATGGTCTCCAAGTCTTTGATTGAGGAAAGGACTACCCACTGACACAAAGGCCCCATTTTTATTAATGAACAGAGCCGTGCAGTCCAAATCCCACAATGCCTGGCTGACTAACTTTGATGTCATTAGGCAAAGGGCAAGGCTGAGAGACATAGTTGTTCCCATATCTCCTTGTTGGACGCTGCTGAAGGAACCATAAAAATCCATTTCATTAGCAAAACAATCAAATGCCTTCAACATTGAGTTTGCAGAGGGCAAGGTAAATTATCAATTTCATCTCCTATGAGTGTTGAGCAGACAATTTCTGGTTCCCCAAACTACCATTCTTTCTGTATTTCAGAAACCTGCAGCCCATTCATACCCAGAAAGCTCTAACATCTGAGGAAGACCTTCTTCCAGCAGCTCCTGCTGCCAGTCACAGCAGATGTTTTAAAGTTCATTTTACTGCACAGATAGTGCATCTAGCTTCATAACGTTTGAGAATAAGTTCAAATATTTCTCTGCACTGGTCCTCCTGTGAAACAGCCACTGGTTATGAGATGCCCTAACAATGAAGATTATACAGGCTGATTCTTTCAATAGGGGCAATTTTGACAGGGGTTGATAACTGAGAAATCTCAGCAGTTACAGTAGATATCCTTCAGGCTGTGTCTACCATTTTGTTCAGAGTTTTGTTTATTACTGGGCCTTTCGAATTCTATTCTTCCCAGAAGATTGAGAGCTCTGAATTTCCTGGAATAGGTCTCAGAGTGATGTGGCACAATGCTGAGATGGAGCCAAGATATGGGGAGCCAAGAAAGCTTAAGTGAATGTGTCAAGAGTGGATAAAGTATGGAGTAAATGTGTATTGTTTGACCTGGGCACAGCCATATTAAGGACCCAATGCCTCTAATCTGTGGGAATGATATAGCCTTCCCCTCACAGGGGAGCAAGGCTCAGAGTGATGGCAAAGCTTTACTCTGGTCCAAGTGTGAATCTTTACAGTATATGTTAAGTATGAGAGTTAATGAATGATTGGTCAATGAGTACAAAAACTAGCAGCTGCAGCTTTCTCTTTCAGGATGTTTACAGTCTGAGTTTACTTCTACCCTGTCTTTATCCCCTCTCTGTGCTGTACCTAATAAACACACTGAGGATGTATGTAGATTGTTGAATAATAGGTGTATTCTATTAGAAGAGGTGTAGCTCAACTGATCCTAGCTTTTCTGTATGTGTGCCTGTTATTTTTCATGTGCTCAGTGCCCCTGTCATCTTTCTTAGACCAAGCTATGTATGACTAGGCATTAATATACCCAGATTTCTATGGTTGTTGTAATATCTACTTGCATTGTGACCACATCAAGTATAGCCCAGCAAGTCTGTTTGTTTCACAACTTTCCTTACATAAATAGAAAAAATTGTTTACTTAAACAGCTAGTTGACATTAGGTCCAATGTAGCCTACACAAATGGCAGTGTTGCTGACAAGTCCTAAATGATCACCTGAACTCAGCTCAGGCAGGACTCTGACTGATTAACAGAAAGATTGATATTGTGTAAATAAAAAACCTAAACTTAACATTCCTCAGAGATCTTGTAAAGCAGGTTTCTAGTTTTTCAGAAAAAGCCATTACTTCTCTTATCTTCCCCCCATGGTCAACTACTTCAGGCAAAAGGCATCTAGTGCAGGAGTCAAGTCCAGCTCTAGTCCACATGGGGTTCCTTGGCCTCCACGAAGGGGGATAAATAACGAAGTGAGCACAGTACCTCACTCTTTTATGGGACCCTTTAGTTGATACGCTTACGCGCTTTAATGAGACACATAGAATAGACTTTATGATGATTATGACATGCAAGAGCATTTTCTTTAATAATAAAAATAAAAAATTAGAAGTAAGAAAAGTTAAGAGAGAAAAATTAACAATGTATACACATTGGGGAAGACTCCCCTCAAGACAAAGTTGTCCTGACTGAAATAGCAAAACTGCTAGCTTCTTATCTAACAGAAATGCAAGTGTTCGGGCATACAACAATGCAAGAGTGTTCATCCCCTCCTAGCTGCAGGCTTCTAATCTTCAAGGTTAATTTTAGTGGGTAGCCTTAACACAATAGTCTATTAATGAATAGCTGAATTTTAGGTCTGTATGCTTGCTACAATAAAGAGGGGGCAGGCATTCAGGGGTGAATTATCTATCTGCTTTTTCAAGCTTGCTGACATACTGTCGAGACTTTGTTTCTGTTCTTGACTATGGCTTTGTCTCTATGGGAAGATCAGTTTACCAAGAATAATTTTTTATATCTCCACAGAAAGCATGAATAGTATTCACACATGCCAAAAACTTGAAGGCCAGTAACACCGTTACAATTACTTAGAGTTGAGATGGCATTGCTCCTCTCCCAACCAGCCCAGGAATTGATGTGAGTTTTACTATAAGGCCAAAATAGACAATATTATTGATGAGAGGCGTTTGTCACCATATAGTAAGGATGAGAAAGGGGCAAGGCAGTTGGTGGGCTTCCCTAGCTAAGGGAAAAACCAGGATCCTTGTCAAGCTGGTTACATCCACAGCCTGGGTATCATCAGCCCCCAAAAAATCTTGTAAAGCAGGTTTCTAGTTTTTCAGAAAAAGCCATTATTTCTCTTATCTCCCCCAATGGTCAACTACTTCAGGCAAAAGGCATCTAGTTTCTGATTAACTCAACAGTCTGAAACAGATCCAAGACCCCATGGTAAATTCCAGGCTGTTCTGACTCCCTCTGCTTACTGTCTTCAGAAAACTGAAAAGGCTTTTCCCACCAGCCACTGATCTCTGCACCTTCACTCCCCTCAAAGACAGCCCAGTCCCCAATAACCTGTCTTTTTACTCACAGAGTTGTCTACTTTGGTGGTTTCATGTGCTTTTGCTTACAATTGGGAGTTAGTGTATGTGAGGGGCAAAATATTTATTTGGTAAGCACTTTGAATTGCCTAAAATCTAAAGTATTGCCTAGGAAGTGTTAGATATTTGTTTCTCATTTCATTCAATGAACAAATTATCCAAAGTTGGGCACAGGAACATAGAGAATATGACTGTATTCACAACATATTTGGATATACTGAAAGAACATTTCACCTTTAGGCTAAGGTACCAATATTAGGTCTTTGCAATATCTCATCCTCACATCTAGTCAAAGTTAGCCATAACATATACATGGGACTTGAGCTAAAAGAGTGATGTTTTGGTATAAGTAATCAGAGAAGGAAGAAAAGAGAGACAGGAAGGAATGAAAGAAGGAAGGAAGAAAGAATCGAAGGAAGAGAAACAAGGGAAAGAAAGAGAAAAAGTGTGCTAGACTCTGGGGAGAGGTGGAGTATTTCACAGTATTTGTGAGAAAAGACTCAATGTGGCCTTTGATTAATGGCCCTGGGAAAGAGAATAAGGAATGTACCTAAAAATACTACCTTTGATTTAGAAAGGTTGATGGGTGAGAACAGTAAGTTATTAAAACCAAGAATAATTTAAGAACTAATTTTACAGATAATTGATAATGAAATGATCTGATAATAGTGCAAATATAGTACAAAGGGGTAGAGTTTGAAGAAACTATAATTAAGAGGATTAAGGAGACCAGCTGAAAATAATTAAAGAAATCAAGATTAATGGTAACAGAGCAGAACAAGAAACTTATTTCCTGGAGCTAAGCAGTCTTTGGAAAGGTACATTAGATATGGAATTTGTCCAAAAGTCTTCAGTGGAGATGAGAAGAATCACACTTTGCTGTATATCTTCCCTTTTCCTCTCAGGAGGGTAATATGGTACTTAACTGAGAGATTATCCTTTGATTTGTATAATATCAGTAATTGTTTTTGTTTGTTTTACATTAGACACTGTTTTCCAATGAAAGCACTTCTACCAAATATACATGAAAGGTATTTTTTCATACAAAAATGCATAATTAAACACAATGTTTTAATAATATATTTACATTATTCTGATAGAGCAAATGTTGCTTCCTATTCTTTGAATATATCATCTAAATGTACTTGTTATTATAAAGACAAGAATAGGTCATGTGGTGTTGTATATAACTTGCTGGAAGTTTGAAGTACTATTCAGTGATCTAAGAAAGGACATTTAAAGTGGAAATCTATATAAACATGTATGACTAGTAATGGATATATGAATATAACTCTATTATGGTCTAATCTATTGATAAGTCTATTTTCATAACAATTCTATTGCTTGTATTCACAGGCTTTGAGTAAAGTATGCATTTAAATAATATAAATTTCCTTATAGGCTTTGTTATTCTTTAATATTTTTAATTGAAATTTTTAATGTAATTTTAAGTTCACATAACATTATGAAAAATAATACAAAGATATCTTTGAGTAGTTCTCAAGCTTTTTACCAATAGTGGAATTTTGTATAATGATGGCATAATATGTGACATCCAGGATATTGACTTGCTGTAATGCACACATCTACTTCAGATTTTTCTACTTTTGCTGTACTCATACATGCACATGTTTATTTAGCTCTAAGCCACACCATCACAGGTGAAATGTCCTACTGACTACCATGATGAAGATGCTGAAATGCCTCATTGCCATTACCACAGAGACCCCTTTATTTTGCCCCTTAATAAGTGTATCCTTTTTCTTTTGTCCATATTTTCAGGCATGTTGTTTTATTTGTATGTGAATAACAAGGTAATTCTGAGCAAACTTTAGTCTGAAACAGACATGGAAGGAGGGCTGTAACTGTATTTGCTTTTCAACATTAAAGGAAATTGTAATTTTATAACTAAGATACTTACTGTTAATTCAAGGTCTTATAGATAATGACCACAAAGCACAACCTGCAGTTAAATACATTTTATCTATGGCCATTTGAAGCATAAGAGAATGGAACTGTTACAGGATTTAAGCTTGTACTCAGAAAAGGGTTCAAGGAACATGGGTTAAATGCTGTAAGACAGCCAGGAAAATTCCCAATGAGAAACATTATTCTCATAAGGTAGATGGACCAAAGTAAGACTAGAGCTGTCACTGATAAGGAAGAGAAAGCCATCATGCTATCACATTAGCAGGTTGGAGAGCCATTGGACAGTTTTACTATTTTCAATGTTTATGTTTTGTCAGTGTTCAAGATTGACTATGGAGTAGTTTTAATTTACATTGATCTGTCAAGATGACAAAAGCTTGTGATGGTGACATTCTACAAAATTTTTTACCTTCAACAGGACAGCACATGAGTACTATGCCCAGCTCCTGGTTTCAGGGAGCACAGAGCTTTTTCACCAGGACTGTGATAGGACTGTTTCCTTCGATGTTACTTATTTTGTCTTTATAAAAACTATTTTTTTATTATTTTTAATTACATATATGTGTGTTTCAATGTGTAGGTATATGCAAATGAGGTCATGTTACCACGAAGGCCAGAGAAGTCAACCTTTCTTGAACTTGGAGAGTTATAGACAGTTGTGAGCTGCCTGATGTGGTTGGGGAGAAACCAACTTGGGTTCTTTGAAAGAGTGGTAACATGCTTTTAAGTGCTAAGCCATCTCTCTAGTCTCCAGGTCATAGTCTATTTAATATCATTTTATAGTTTTACAATTTATTTCTTTTTGATATTTTTGTCATTAAATATATTTTGGCTTTGTCATTCTTAAAAAGACTAATACACCTTTTATTTATGAGTGTGGAGTGCTGTAGAAGTTTATTTTTAGTTATGTATAACTGTTGTATGCACTGTTGGTTGAGGGGCTCCCTAGGTTTTGGCATTTTGTATTATTTGCAGGTGTTGAATTTATGTGGGCATGTTTGACTGCTAATGATCTGCATATGCTATCAATAGAACACCTAAGGGGTTCTGGATCAATAAAAACACTTGAGCTTAGACACTCAGAGAGTATGGTGCTCACAATGATAGAGGTTCCCTCTACTGAGATCTGGAACAGTTTGCACCAATGAATATGCTTCTGTGTCTTCCTTGCTGAGCCCACATAGTGGCTAACTACTACAAACGGTGTAATGTGAGGCATAACATCAAACCAGCTAATCCAACATGGAGACAGGGAAGAAGGAAAAGAAACTCCAGACCTCACAGAATCCATTTTATTTTGTTTTGTGCAAACCTGTCCAGATACTGGTAAGGTGATACATTCCTGAAAAGACACATCTGCTAGGGTGATGAGAACTTCACCCGACAAAGGAACTCTTCCTTCAGACATGGTTACCAATTATTTTTCCTGCAAACCAGACTCTGTCTTAAAATCTGGAAATCTAGGGTTAGCACACAGAGGCTGTCTTCCAGAACTGGCAGAGCTTGCATTTTGTGCTAGTACTCGAACTTGGCACTGTAAGAGTCACCCAGGTTGTGCTGGTTTTGAAGGCATGAAGACATTGGAGAGCAACTGAGGCTTGGCACTTGAGTGGTCAGGAGAGGCCATTGAGAAGGTGCAGCCAAAGTAGAAGTTGAAAGCCCAGATTGAAGGTGTCAGGCAGATAAGTTGAGGCTTGGCACCATGAAGAAAGCCCAGGAGAGGCCATTGGTGTAAGTACAGCCTCAGTAGCAGATGAAGGGGTCATACATAGAAGTTGAAGCTTGCACCAAGAAAATAGCCCCAGAAAGGCTATGGGTGAAAGTGCAGCTCAGTTGCTGCAGAAGACCCCAGTTTTCTGAAGATGCCAGGAGCATGGGATGACTACTAAGAACAGCAGCAGCAGCAGAATGAAGCCAGCCAGAACCTGGAGGACAAACTGTGTACTGAAGAGGGCATAGACAGAAAAGTGATTCAAGCCCTTTGGGGGAGCCCAGAAGATAATGAGTGAATTCCAGGTAATTGGACATTGATAATGTTTTCCTGTTGTCCAAAGACATTGTGAAAAGCTTGATAGATGTTTGGTTTCATTTGGTCCTGTGCACTAGCAACCCTTTTAATTTTTCTTGAAAATAGTTTTGCCAATGTAGTGTTAAATTTTGCTGCAGAGATAAAGCAAATTTTTTGTGTTATACAGAAAAGGGGAATTGCTGTAGAAGTTTAATTTCAGTTATGTATAAATAACTGTTGTATGCACTGTTGGGTGAGGGGCTCTCTTGGTCTTGGCATTTTGTATTGCTTGCAGGTGTTGGGTTTATGTAGGAGATGTTTGATTGCTAATGATCTACATGTGTTATCAGTAGAACACCTAAGGAGTTCTGAATCAATAAAAACACTCAAGTTCAGATGCTCAGGGTTCCACTATCTAATATAGTGCTTGCCATGATGGTGGTTCCCTCTGCTGAGGCCTGGAAGGGTTTGCATGATGAATATTCTTCCATGTTTTCCTTGCTGATCCTACATAATAGGTTTACTAATACAATGTAGTTCTATAATGAAGAGAAGATATTGGGTTTTGCATGTTTATAGTGTATTTTTCTTCCTTAACAAAGTTTTTTTTTTTTAAATTAATTCTTCTTTGAAAATTTTACAACTTGGATTTGTCTATCACTAAATAGAATAATTTTGGTTAATGGAGATCATAGTGAGTTTCACACCAGACTACATAAAAAGTTCTAGTGGAGCTTATAGCTACAAAGTGATGTCTCAGAAATCAAACAAAAATAAAAACAATATATCATTACTTAATAAAATACATACAAAGCTGTTCAGTAAAAGAGAAGGAAAGAAAATGTTGGAAATGAAAAGTATGCCTGTCAATAGAGGATGGCTATATAAACTATAAGGATACTATGTCATTAATAGAAATAATGAACTAGAACTCTACCAATTAAGTTAGAGAGGCTTTCATTTTGGAATGTGAAAAAACAAAATAAAGAAATGCTATGGGTATGATCATAACTCTTAAAAATTCAATGACAATAATTTGTGTGCACGTGTATACTCACAATGCCCTATATACTGGTCATAATAGTCTACATGACGGAATTTACAATATTTTTTTCTGTGGAATATTGTGTTATTTTAGAGATCCTATTATAATACTTTTACAGATACAGAATTCAATAACTTTTCTGAAATTGCACACTTACTTTCTGTGTATCTCGTGTCTTTAGATGTGTGTCATCTAAGAAAGCAACAGAAAAGCCACAGAAAGCATCATCCAAGGCCAACATAAAGAAGTCCAATCTCTATAATAATATGGGTGCATGTGGAGGACAGCACGGAGAGTGAATGTCTGTTGTAGAACAGTGCATGCTTTCACTTAGATATAGTGGCTAAAATAGATGCATGCAATCAGAGTGAAGTAGGAAGGGCTGGAAGGAAGTAGGGGTTTGGGAGGAGGAATGAAAGGAAAGTTACTAATCACTGAGCATCAGTGAGCAAGAGGGAAACCAGATGAGATGTTCTAGATGTGCTGTACTTATAACTACAGTCTGCAATGCTGTATTCTATGCTTAAAACTATAGCAGAATAAACTTGTTAATTATTCTTACCACAATAAAGAAAAATCCTGTAAAATACAAAGTAGCAAAAACAAAAAACAAAAACAAAACAAACAAAAAATCCTAAACGACTATGGCCATACTGGAATAGTGAGGATTAGATGTAAAATAAAACAAAAAATGATTCGGATTTGTCGTGGTTAACTTAAGTTAAAGTGAACTTGGAAGAATCTGGATATACCCGAGAAGCAGTCTCAGTGCAGGATTGTCTAGATGAGGGTGTCCTGCATGCATGCTTGTGAAAAGGTTCTCTTAAAGTACGTTAATTGAACCTGGAAGTCCCAGCCTGGAAGTGACAGCACCATTTCATGGTCTGGGCCCAGCACTAAATGACGAACTGAGCTGAGCACAAGGATTTGTAACTTTCTGTTTCCTAACAGCAGGTGTAATGTGAACAGCTCCTTCAAACTCCTGCCTCCGTAAGTTCCCTGTCATGATGGACTATCACCTGATACTGTGAGCCAAAATAAACCCTTCCTCCCTTAAGTTACTGTTGTCAGAGTATTTTATCACAGCAGCAGCAAAAGAAACTAAGCCTTCTTTTTATGTATCCAATTCTATGGATTAAAATTATATGTGATTTTTGACATTAGGAGATAATGTTTAAGTTCAGCGTTAAAAATTAATTTAACATAAAAAACATACTATTAAAAACACAAAATGTACATCCATATTTAAACATCTGTGCAAAATCAAAGACCATGTACAGATAACATGAAATCTATAAGCCAGGCCTCAGAAGATGACTTCTAACAAATGGCAGGCTGACAATGAAAGATGAGATGGCCACTGGGATGCCCTCCAATGCTGTTTCTTTCATGGCTGGAGGTCCACGACTTTCTTGTTCTTATACAGAAATTGTAGCGATTGCTGTGACACAGTGAGCACCTGTGGCAGAAGTCACATGTGAATCAGGCTCCCTTCTGAAATATTAGTAACTCAATCTCCATGTGAGGAAAAGTTGCAATGTACAGTGCACTTAAGGCAGTATAGGAGGAGTTTTCTCAGACACTATCTGTATATGATGACAGTCTGTGTGACACCCCCGTGTATATTGATAGTGAAATTTTGTCTGAAAGGGAAACATTTAGAATCATATTCCAATTAGCTGTAAAAATCTGTTTGCATCAGTGGACTGATTTTTTTTTCCAGGAAATTGTGTATTTTGATGCAGCAAATATTTGGCTTGTTTTTCTCAGTTTCTCCTGTTAGTCTACTTACATTAATATTCTACAGCTCAGAGAACAGTTTGAAGAGGTTTCTATCAGTTCATTCTTGGACAGGTTATTGAGATGTTCAGGCTGTAGAGGACTAGCCAAGTACTTTAGGTGCTTTAACAAAAGGTGTAGCATGAAATGAGAAAGTGCAAAGAGAAAAGAATTTTTTTCTGATCCAGACACATATTTCTAAAGTATTTATTAAATGTCAGGGAGTCTTCCTTGCACTGTAGAGTCAGCAGGAGCCTAACAAAAAATGTCCCAGGAGCTTACTATGTAGTTGAGATCTCCCCAGGTGAAGAATGAAAACAAAATTTAGAAATGATCTCTAATTTGTTTCCTGAAAAACTATTATCTCTTGGGAAATAAAAACTTCCCAATAAAATAATCCAAGTCTGAAGTTTCATGTCAGAGATACCTTAAATATCCAATATCAGAAAAAAAAAAAAACAATAATAGAATTGAGGAAGAAAATTGTACTTAGAGATCCATAGTTTGACATAAAGTCTCCGATTGGTGGAAGCTACTCACATCTTAGTGAACCTGACAGGCCTTCAACAATGAGAATTATTTAAACAAATAGAGCTGACAAACATAAAATGTCCAGCAGAAACTGTCTCAATTTTGTTTCTACTTTTAATATTATATTTCCATAAATAACGTTTATAAAGAAAGAATCTATACTAAGCTCTAAAATTCTATAAACAAGGCTTTGTAAAATATTAAATTGGAAAAGTAGAGATGAGACAGGAATTAGAAGTACATTTGTCAACATTTTTATAGAATTAAATTCTTGTTATGGTGAATCTTGGTTGTCAAGTTGACTATATTAAAATAAACTAAGGGATATGCTTCAAACTTGGAATGAGAGTGTGTTTCCTGGAAATAGTGGGTGAGGGGAGCTCTCCCACAGTGGGCATCATTTCTGTATGCCCAGATAGAAAGAGATCTGAGGCACAGGTTCTGCTCTCCTTGCCTGCCCTACCCGTTGCTGGCAAGTGCATCTGCTCTGTCTCTGCTACTTATGCAGCCATCCTTCACTGGAACCCAGCTTCTTTAGCTCAGTGAAGGCCACTGGGTTTCTAGGAATCTTCCAAGCCTTTAGTGCTAGATTAATACTTCTCAGGTGTCTAGCCTTCTGGATCTAACTTTTACCGGCTCTCAACTTATCCTATATGCAGACAGCTATTGTTAGATGATCCAGTTGCATCATATAAGCCAACCTGATACCTTTCCTTTGGACTATATATTCATTTTTGTCAATTCTGTTCCTCCAGAGAACCTTGACTAAAATAACTTGTCAAGATGCTACTTGGGAGGATAAAGTAAATTCAGTATTTATTTACTAAATTATTCTATATTAACTTGGACCATAATGAAATAGACACATTTGACGTATTTTTGACAGCTTTGCCTTTTAACCTTTTATTTTCTATCCACTTTTGGAACTCCATGCAGGTAAAATGATTCATTTTACATCTGTTTATGACTTGTCTAGGTGTACACTACCCACTGCTGGTTCTTTGTAAAAGTTCCAAGTTCATGACACCTGAGCAAATATAGAGCATAATGAAGAATTTAAAATATTGTAAATGATTAAATGTGATTTGTATGCTGATGATATTTTCTTGACCATAGAGTGGTCTACATAGACAAAGCATTTCGATGAGTTTTAGGAAGGACAGATATCTAGACTTCAAATCTGAAAGGATCTGGGAGGGAAATTAAGTACATGTAAAACATAATGAAATGAACAAGATTGGCGCTAGGGTGATGTGTATTGGGAGCAATAATGTAATCATTGTCATTGGATTGATATGATACATCTATTGTGAGAGATTATGAAAGAAAGTAATGAATTCATATTTCTTTTTTCTCTCCATGAGACTGTTTAAGAAGTTGTAATTACTATGCCATTGCCAGATAACAAACCAACTGTTTTCAGTTTGTCACAGACACTTCCTCAGTTATCTATAATTTCAGAAAATTTCCTATCAGAAGGCACACATGTGTATACACACACACACACACACACACACACATGCATACACACACATATACACACCATAAACTGAATAAGATCAAGTCTTAAGACACAAAAATGTTGCTAAGAGTACCATCGAGGAAAAAAAATTGGAAGGGATTTTAATGAAATACAGCTTCATAGAATTATACTATGGAAGGAACTCTATCCATCATGTTAGCCACTAGCAGTGAAAGGAACCCTATAAATATGTGTGAGCTAGGAAAGTAGATCATTCCTGTGCTCCCACTCTTATAAGAGACCTTTAAACAAGGCAGGGATAGAAAAGGAAGACCTTACAGTGTCCTGTCAGCTAATTATTTCAACTTTCAAGGTTTCCTAACCTTGATCTCAGCTTAGTCTGAAGTGAAAAAATGTGCTTTTACATCTCAGAGTGTCAAGGAATCCCCTATATGTCTCCAGAGTCTGGAAGAAAAATTTGAATTGCTGAAGAAATTAGGTAGAAACAATAAGGGATGCTAATCACCAAGAGCCACATGGTTTGGGGGCTACAACCATAAATGATTGATTGAAAATCCTATACAGACTCCCAGGTTCTGACATCTTGATTTACTCATATTTCCTGCAATTTGTATGCAAATGTGGTAAAATATGTGTATGGACGTATATGTCAGAGATGCGAGGGGGTGGAATGTTGAGAAGCCAGCCCATCAGTCACTGAGGACTGAGAATTCATTCAATGTATAGATAGCATTGCTGTAAAAAAGTGTTTAACATTTATTCCTTGGGACCACAGATCATTTGATTATGAGTCTTGGCATCCTATTGGTGACAGTTAATCTGAATTCAGTGAAAGTCAGTAGCTGAATTACTTATAAATGATTTAGGTGTAACCATATGTCCTGTGACTCTCTTTAGGCTACTGTTTAGAATAGACCATGATGACATGATGGTGAAACAGAGTGTTGGTCTTTTTTCCTCTTAACAGGGACAGTTGCTTTAAGTTTTTTATTAAACTGACATCTCCGTTCCAGTCCAATATCTTTTATGATGTCACATATCTCCTGTTGGAATTTTTATTAAATTGAAAACTTGCAGTTATTTATGGTCTCATCAATACAGAAAATCATACAGTTTTTTCCATTTATAATGTTAAAAGTCTTTTATTTGTCATCTTATGACCCAGGGGTGTCATATTCATCTTTTTTCCCCCTGTAGCCTTATATTTAAAATGTACTATCCTTTAGAGATGGTAGAGTTTAGATATACATGTCAATCTTAGATTTGGAAATATTTGATTATGTTAATGTAGCCTATAATATTGATCAGAGATGAAAAAATAATATCTTCATCATTGACCATTTGTAATTTTTGGAGTATGAGCCTCTGCTAGTGGCCCTTTGACTCATAGAAGGCACTTGCACATTAATAACTTTGACTCCTACATCAGTAAGTGAGCTGAGAGACTAACACGGGCAAAATATGTTTATGTGTATACTAAAATAGATACATATTATGTAAATATGAAATAAATTTAAATGTACTTTGGAATATAATAAAGCTAGTGCAGATACCCTAAACTAGTTTAACATTATATTATATGTATGCATAGAAGAATTTTTTTGGTTTTAGAAGGAATTGGCTTTTATTAAAGAACAACTGAAAAGGTATAAATTCATAGTCTATGAACCCAATATTTTGTTGCTTAGTTAATATCTATTCAGCAGCATACCATATCTTTTTCTTTATTAAATATGGCTCTAGGAGTTTTGTTATTTTGTTTATAAGCTTTAAATTATCCTTTTTAATAAACCTAGGTCATCATTTATCATAGGTGTACATAAAAGTCCTAGTTAATGAATAGCTTCTTTATTTACATGACAGACATTACTATCACAGATTACTTTTGCTTAATACCATTTTCAAAGGATTGTCATCCAGCATTCCATCACAGCAGGTATGTGAGAATTGCAGCATTTTTAGTTGCATTTCCAGACACAAATCATGGAGGATTCATTGCCATGTACCCTTCCCTTTGGTTTGACACATATTTCTTTTATTGTATATTATGGGCATGGTCTCATCGTTTCTGAAATCTTAAGAGATTCTTCTTAGGCTAGAAAGAACTCCCTTCACAGCAGACATTCAGTAAATATGAACTGACCAGATCTCCTTGTTTATTAGAAGAGCAATCATTGCTGTCCTTTACGGCCATGGGTTCATTACTGAGTGTAGCAAGGGAGTGTGTAGGACAATTTGACTTGGTTTGTAGCATGCGTCCATCATTTGCAATACAAGCTGCAGCCACAGCTCTCCCATGAACTTCTTTGCTACCCCTCCACCCATTTTTGTTTGTCTGTACCTAGTGTAGTTTCTCGCCATTCAGCTGAAAGCTTGTGAAGGAAAGTTCTCAGAAGGCAGCCTTGGGAATACAGAGCAATTCATGTCCATAATTCTTTCTTTAAATGAATGAAGCATTGAATTATAGAACTGATGGAGTGAAAAGTAGGCTAGTTCTCCTTAGACTGCAGCAGCACCTGTGGCACTCCCTGTAGTTAAATGAGTTTTCTTCAGCAGAGGTTGCCCCATCAACACTTAGTATCATCCTCAGAACTTCTAAATTATTCATTAATGCAAATTCCAAAATCTAATCACTTTATTCTACAACAAAGCTGAGAGAAGAAAAGATTAACACTTTGTATCTCTTTAATGCACATCCTACTTTTTTTGGACTTAGTGGGTTTGAATATGAATACATATGATTTTTAAAATAATTATGTAATATTAACATGAAATGGTTCTGAAGTGATTTGATTATTTCTGTAACAAAGGAAAGATTTTTGCTGATTTCCTTTAATTCTCAGAAAGTCACAGATACATGGATTTCTGTTTGCTGGCAGCAAAAATCCTGCCAGTCATTTCATCCCCATCCCCTACTCATGCATGGATCAATTTCTTAGTACATTTTTAGGGTCTATTTCTTTCCTTCTTTGCAACAGAGGATTTACAACAGCATGAAAATGAGGCTGTAGGACTACACTATTAGCTATGTAACATGACTGCCATTTTTAGTTAGTTTGTTTTTTCCTTTAAGGTTGTACTCCAGTCTCACCAACTTGTGTTCCTGGCTCCCTTCATTGGGGAAGAAGAATACATACTGATATATTTTGTAAACCAAGGTCTCTTTGAGGAAGTCTGGCATCCAGTGTTGGGCATGGCATCATGTCTGTTAATTCAACATAGAGGCAGGGAAGAAACAAAACAAAACAAAAAAACTGCAGACCTTGCAGAGTACATTTTGTTTTGCTTTGTTTTGTTTTCTGAAACCTTTCCAGATACTGGTAAGGTGAGGTTGTACTGACAAGCTGCATCAGCTACGGTGATAAGAACACCACCTACAAGGGAACCCTTCCTGGAGATAAGCTTACTTGTTATTTTTCTTGCAAACCAGACTCTATCTTCAAATCTGGAAGTGGTTCTTCAGGATTAGCATACAGAAGCTGTCTTCTAGAACTAGTAGAGGTTGTATCTTGTGTTGGCCACCAAACTTGGTACTGTAAGAGTCACCCAGGTGGTACTGCTTTTGAAGACATTAAGGGGTCATGAAGAACAACTGAGACTTGGCACTATAAGAGGCCAGGAGAGGCCATTGGTGAAGGTGCAGCCTCAGTAACAGTTGACGGCCCAGATTGAAGTGGTCATGTAAAGAAGATGAGGCTTGGCAGCTTGAAGAGAGCCCAAGACAGGCTATTGGTGAAAGTGCATGCCAGTTATAGCCAAAGACTTGAGGGTTCTGAAGATGCCAGTAGCATGGCACAACCACCAAAAACAACAGAAGCACTGGAGTGGAGCCAGAAAGAACCTGGAGGACAAACTGTGTGTTGCAGAGGGCAGCACCAGATCCAAGCCTGTTGGAGGGTCTCAGAAGATTGTGAGTGAATTCTAGATAATTGGACAATGAAAATGTTTTTCTGCTGTCCAATGACATTGTGAAAAGCTTGATAGATGTTTGGTTTCATTTGGTCCTGTTCATTAGCAACCATTGTGATTGTTCTTGTAATAGTATGCTGATGCCAGAGTGGCTCAGCAAGGAAGACAAGGAGGGGTATCTAATAACTGCAGACCCTGCCAGACTTCAGCAGATGGCAAGTGGCATATTGGACAGTGTCTGAGTGTCTGAGCTCAGGTGTTTTTTATTGATTCTTAACTCCTCAGTTATTCTACTGATAGCATATGCAGATCAACATTCTCCACATAAGCCCAATACCTGCAGAAAATGCAAAACTCGAAGACCTAGGCAGCCCTTCACCCAACAGTGCACAAAAACATTTCAAACATAACTAAAAATAGACTACAACACTTCTTTTTGCAAATATTTTTGCTGGTATAGTGTTAAATTGTGTTGTAGAGATAAAGCAAATTTTGTCTTATACAGAAAACTGGAATTGCTGTAGAAGTTTATTTTTAGTTCTGCATAAATAACTGTTGTATGAACTGTTGGGTGAGATGCTCCCTACGTCTTGGCATTTTGTATTGTTTGCAGGTGTTAGATTTATGTGGGGGATGTTTGATTGCTCATGATCTGCATGCACTATCAGTAGAAGACCTGAGGAGTTCTGTATCAATAAAAACTCATGGTTCCAGTGTCCAGTATGGCTCTGGCCATGAGGATGGTTCCCTCTGTTGAGGTCTGGCAGTGTTCTCAGCTATGATTATGGCTCCTTGTCTTCCTTGGTGAGCTGCCACATTGCCACTGCAACAGATGTCAGTGGAAGTCACTTCTCTAAGTTGTTAGTTCATAGACTTACTGCCATATGGATATGCCATTTTGTTATGGTTTTGGAGATTTTGTGTTGCTTAAATGTTGTTTCTCTTTAAAAATCCTATAGAACCATTCACAGGCAGTTTATGAAGGTGATTATCATCACCTTGGTTTTTCTAGTTCAAAGGTCAGAAAAGAATTTGTTAGGATTCTTTATAAACCATGTTCAAAGTTTTTGTGGAGTGATATGGAGTATAAATGCACATTTGCAGACATAAATTCACACTGAACACACAGCATGTTTTTATAGTGTGTTGGCTGAATTACAGTGATCAAGGGTTGCCTGTACATTCAAACTTTCAGTAGCAAGAAATGATGAATTAAAAGCAGGGCAAAGTATGAGCCTTTACTTTTCTTCACACATATGGAACAGTGAAAATTTCACTTCATTGTAAGGGTAGACAATGTTGATGATGAATATCAAGACAATATGACAACTTGTCATCTGTGTGTGGCCAAGACAAGGAAATAATTGCAATTTACACATAATAGTATCACATGCTATTGTCTTCGTAACTTCTTTGTGTTATTCCAGTCCAAGGAACTCATCCCTAATGAAAGCGTGAAAGTATGTGGCACACTCTGAACCAAGGCAAGAAATCAGAAAAGAGATTTAATCATGATGGAGGAAAGACCAGTCTGTAGGTATATCAAAAGCTGAAAAATAAATTCTTTATTCAGAGGTCAAACAGCAAACAGATAATAAACCTATTTTTTTAAAACCATAAGTACTAAATCAGAGTGAGTATGACACCCATGGTGGAACAGATAATCATGGAGCAAAGCGTGCACTATGACTTACTCAAGCAGTGTTCCCTGAAGGCATCAGAGGAATGAATATGTCAGACAAGTCATGAATTAAACAGTCCTTAAAAGGCCAATTCACAAAATCCACAATGTGAGCAATGATTTAGAATCGTGAGTCTTATGACAGCCATAGAAGTCAGGAACAAATGATTGACTAGAGAAGTCATGTGAAGTTATTCTAATGTTTAATTTAGCTTCTTACGTAAAAATACCCTTTTCGGCAACATGGCAGGAAACATCATATGAAACTGACATTTTACTAGAATTTTAATAATAATTGAGAGGTTCTTTTAAAAAATTGTATTTCCATATTCTTATGAAAGAAATCAGTCTTTGAAGTATATATACCCAAGTTAAAGAGTGTAGATTCATTTTCACCTTTTTCTTTATAGAAATAGTGTTATCTTTTTAAGAAATAAAAAAAGAAGGAAATTATAAGTGGTAAATTATAGTTAAAAATTGGCTTGTGTTAAAACAACGTTGTTGACCAATTCAGGCTCTGTAAAATACATTAAGCTTTTAATTGCATGGCCTTTGTTAGTGAAGGGTTGCAGCATAATTGTTAGTGAGCTTTCAGAAGTGCTACTTGGAGATAATGTTTGAATAATCTATTGCCTGAATTTAAATAATTTATGCATGAAGTAATGTGGAGTTATAATTGCAATCACAGTGTTCAGTTCAGTAGCACTGAATCATATTTGAAGTTATGTGCCGATTACACTATGTAGCTTAGGCTCCGCTTTTCATTTAATTTTTAACAAAGAATTCTGAGGAAAGGGAGATGACTCAGAGCTTGACAAAACTTCCCAAGTGAACTTTTAAAGAGTCCTTTTCTAAAGATTTTTATTATTTTTGATATTCAAAGACTAAAATCCAATCTTGCATGCTTCTGTGCTATAGAGATAAAGCAAGGGGTGGAAAGTGCCCCTGGTTAGACAGAAAGGACTTTCTACTTCTCCACGCAAGAAGCAGCAGAAGGAGCTTCTCTCATCAATCGTTTCCTGAAGCAATAGTCCTGAAGTGTAAACAGCATTTTATATGGACGATAGTGGAACAGAATGTGTTATGGCTAAAAACTGTGCACTTCACTGTGGAGAATGGATTAAGCCTGTGTAACAGGGAATCAAATATGTTATATTTTTTAGTTCAATGAAAGGGTTAAGAGCTCATAAAAAATATAAAGGCAGTTTTGACTTATTGAGGCAATCTGTAATTTTTATCATAGCGTATTCTAATCAACTTCTACTAATAATCTTAAATGTTATGCCAATCAATTAACATTAACTCTATTGTGTGACACAATTTAAAAAGGTACTTTTTTAATTTGATGAGAATTTAATATAATATATTTTGAACATCTTCATTACTCAATCTTTTCTCCTCCCTATCCTCTCAAAAAATTCTGTTTTACTGTTAAGTTTTAGAGGACTGTTTTTTCTTTAATTGAAAAAGATATCAGGGGTCCTTGATTTATTTTGTATTTTTATAAACTCTTTAACTAATTTGACCAAAATTAAAGCATTTTAATTATAATATTTCCATTAAAATGATTTTTTGAAACATCAAGACTTATTTGTCATACCATGAATCTTAAGATCATTGTCCCCCAAAGTTTTATTTACTCTTACAACAATATAAGAATATTCCTTTATCATGCCCATCAAAAGTATACTCAAATATTATCAGTACTAGCTAGAGAACAATGAAGTATGAAATGAATTGCAAACATAGAATTTCATTAACTCCATCTGTGGCACCCTAATGACTAATGCTGATGAATTGACTTAGCAACTGGAAAAATACAAGGCTCTCTTTTGCTTCTGACATTTCTAAACAAAATCAGGTAGAGATATTTTTGGCAAAAATCTTTTGAAAAATCAGATGAAATTATCCAGTCTTTTAAAATGAATTCTTTTCTGTTTTTGTAAACCTTTTGCTCTGTGATATAAATTATTTCACTGTAATTTGGGCAAATTCCCTCTGCTAGTTTATGATATCTAAATTTAATTTCGGGATCACCATGAGAATATTAAAGATGAGCTAGTTAAGTATGAACTACCACATATACATTATGAAATCAACAAGTCAAGAGTCCAACTGAAGATTTGTTTGTGTTCACATCTAGTTGAATTTAAGCAAAGTTCTACTTTTTATACACCTTCCAGAGAAAAGCAGGATACTCTGCCCTTACTAATTCACATTCCTCTTCTCAAATGTGAGTACATTAGAACAGCTTTCACGATTATAGATATACAGTATCAAGAAAGCGTTAGAAACCACATGTAGTTTGAAGCATAATGTTTATTTTCAAATGAAAACATCTATCAGAAAATCCAAATTCAAATTTTGAGATTTATTTTTAATGATTTCTTCTTATTGAAAATAATAATTTAAGCTGATTGGAGGATAGTAACTTAACATTCTCAACTACAACTGTCAAAGGATGAATAACCTAAGGGAATAGTTCTGTCCAGGAAACATAATACTTAGGCCTTTATTTCTAATTGAAGAGAAAACACGTTGTTCAAATTTAATATAAAGTGTAGAGGCTAGGGGTCTGAGCCCTTCAACCAATCTGCCTGTACCTTCATTCACCTTCTGTCACTTAGAAGGCACTGTGGCCATAGGCAGGTCATTTGAGATAGTCTTAGTTTACTTATCATTAAAAAAATTGTGAGGATCCTAATGCCACCATGAGTAAAAAATCACTTAGATATGTGTTGACTACATAGTTATCGCTCGAAAGTATTTACTATTGTTTGGGATTATCATAAAGTAGAATATTTGGTAGATGAACTTGTTCTTTATAGATATCCCCTGTTCTTGGAAATATAAAAAGAAACAATTATTTTGATACAATTTTATTAAAGATCAGTCTGAGTCTTGTCATTATGTTGAATGATTCTTTTCAATACTAATTTACAGTGGACCCATATGATTTTCTTTGGAAATGATCAGTTCAAGGCCAGGTGTGGTAGTACATGTACATCATTCCCAAATTCAGTAGGTTGATCCAGGAAGACATGAGTTTGAGCCAGGATGTGTTCCATAATGAAATCTGTCTTTTTAAAAAACAATAGGAACAAAACAAAATAAAAACTCAAAACCAAAATATCATATCACAACCCAAAGGGACAAACATTTTCTATCAAGGACTTCATATATTCAATCTGTTGATTTATTTTACTTATTTCTTGTTTATCAATTGGATGAAATTATGTAGTTAATAGAGATAAATATAATATTTAATGTAGAAGTATATCTATATTTTTATAACTAAAATTATATATCCTCTTTACATGTCTTTGAAATCATATTATTTTTTGTCATGATAGGAGAAAGTAGGCTGCCATAGAAAGTTTTCTAGCTCTTTCATCATCACTGTGAGTTGATTGGCTCCCTGAGTCAGTTAATAGCTATGCTGCACTTTTCATCTGTAAATTGTAATCTGAAGGTGGAACACATTAAGCCCATTAGGATGTTTTACTACACTTTACAATGCCTGATGGAGGAAATGGGGCCCAGTGAACGGAATATTTGTCACTAAGGATCAGCTTATAATTCTAATGTGTTTGAAATTTTGAGAGTTGAAATAAGTAAGAGTTTTCACTTAAACTATTTTAAAATACAATGTCATGCCTTGAGAGATTGTTCTGTTTTGTGTACTTACTTTATGGACTTTGTGAAGTTCTAACTGTTGAATGTATTTCTTATAATGGTATTTCAGGTAGAATTTTTATTATCTCTGTTGTGTCATTCCTCCCCTAAGATAATAAAAATTAAACTGATTGATTAAAAGTGATTTCAAAATATAGTCTCCTATAACTGTATCTCTTTGTATTTAGTCCAAGATAACATTCCTTTAATCATTCCTATTAAATGCATTTAAAATAGCTTTTGAAGATGACAGAGATAGTAAGATACTGCTTAATTCATATTGCTGAGAAATCTATAATTCTAAATGAAATTTTATATTATGTTTAATTTCCAAAAATACAGCATCCACTATGATTTTAAAATAAATTATTAAATTATGGGATATTTAGGAAAGATAACATACATTTACTTAAATTTATATTTTCTAGCTCAGAGGAAACTTCAAATGTCTGTCTTGTATCAGGTAGTACCACGCAAAGTCAACTATTATTATCATAAAATACTGAAAATTAACACAGGAATTTAAGCCATGGCAATGTGAATCAACAAACTTCTAATGTTATAAATTTGGTCAAGTGATTATACTTTTTATTAAAGTTTATTTTACTTGTAAATATATGTATACAAGAGTGATAACTCCACTTGAGTGCATGTGCCAACCAAGGCCAGAAAATGACACCACCCAATCTGGGGTTGGAATTACAGGAGGTTGCATGCAGCCCAACATGGTTACTAGAAACTGAATGCATATCTCCTTCAAGAGTTGTAAGAACTCTTAACCACTGAGAATTCCCTACAGCCTCTATTTGTCTTTTTCAAAAGTTTTAGTTTATGTTATTGTAAAATGAAAAAAAAATATGCTGAATCATCCAGAAACTGTTACATATTATCACTAAAATAGTGGGCAATATTCATTCATACATCGCAGCAAAACAGAGAAGCAGCTAATAACTACCATTTTTAGACATTTATGTCACTGAATATACAAGTCATGAAAGAATGGTAAAATAATCCTTTTAAAAATTAATAATCATTATTATTGTGGAAGATTATGTGTAGCATGGAGTGTTTACTAAGATGAGAAGATAACTTTATGAAGCTGATTCTCTCCTTCCATCTTTAGGTAGATCCTGGGGATTGAATTCAGGTTCCCAGGCTTGAATGTCAAACACTTTTATCTGCTGAGCCATCTCAACAGTTCAAACAATTTGACTATAATATATTCAGTGTGATATTTTATGAAAACATAAGTGAAATAAAACTGCTTCCTCAGAACAGTGTGTAATATTTACATAGTTCCTGCAAAGTGGTTCAAGGCTGCACATTTGCAGGAGGTTAGGGTCTCAATGGAGAATGTTATGTTGGTTAGCAACAGGAATGAAACAGCTGTAGTTCCATTTCAATAACAATGGTAGGTGGTTTCTTCTATTTGGGCTTTCTCCTTCATCTTGAGCTGACATTAACATTGAGGACAAAGAAAGCAGAGTAACCAAAAAACAAGCAAACAAACAAACACAAACCACATTTGTTGTGGTTGAAGAACATTGCAGTGCTAAGAACCATTCTGAACAGGAAGACTAGCAATGGCATCAGACATTATTATACAGATGAGCCAAACTCGACAAGTTCATTCCATCTACACAAAAGTGACTTTGTAGAAAAACTCAAATTAGATATGACTGTCTCTTTAAATTCCACACAGGTTTCTAAGGATGGGTCATTTGATACTGATATTATTGGTAACCCTTAAAAGATGCTCCAATCTCGGGCATTTGTTCATCATGGCTCAGTATGAGATAAAATTAGTATCATTTATAAGAACATTTATAAAACATGAGCAATATGCTTTTGTCCTATGTAGGAGGTGCAAAAGAAATACATAGATTCTTAAAGAGCTTTCAGTATAATTAAAACTTCAATTGATCTTGATCTTAAAAACCTCAAGCCAGCAAACCTTGGGAGCCAAGCAGGATAATGGTTTGAACAACAACATGGAAACTGGGAAGACACACTTGCTTGAGAGAAGAAAGATGATATTGTTTTTTGTTATATCACATTTCATACTATATGGGCTGTCCATGAGGTATTTCAGTGAGATATGTCTATTCTGTCAGTTTTTTACCTCTGCTGGCCAAAGCACCATGATTCTGTAGACAAATTCTGTATGTATGATTCTGTATGACACATATGACACACATCTAACATATTATTCATGTTTCATATCTTTAAATGTTTCTTCTTTAAAACTGTGTGACCCAGATGTGCAGTGGTAGCATATGACTTTAATCCCAGCATTAGCGGGGAAGAGGCAGGCAGAGCTCTGTGAATTCAAGGCCAGCCTGGTCTACAGAGCAAGTTCTAGGATACTTAGCATTACAACAGAACAACTCTGTCTCAAAAAAACAAAAACCAAAAAAATAAAAAAACAAAATAAAAACAAACGAAAAACTGTGTGGCCCTGCTTACACTTATAAAACTTTTCATTTTCTCTCATATGATATATATATATATATATATATATATATATATATATATATATATATATATATATATATATATATATATACCATTTCTGCATTGCTTCTTTTGGTATGTTTGTTATCCTTATATGCTAATACTTAAATGTCTCAGTGGTCTCATGTTTGGATATAACTTCCTCCTCAATTTGCTTGAGTATGTCCTCCTTCATTGACTGCAATGTCTATTTGGGTTAAAGAATATCACATTGTGTGGTTGATGGACAGGCCTTGGTCACTTGGCCTTGAGTTCAGGGAATGAATGTGTGAGTGTGCACATCTATAAATGTGCAGAACTTCAATTTTTTTTAGTTTGAAATGTTTTCCTTTATTTACTAATTGGGATTATTGTTATTTTTTTCAGTGCTGGAGAATCCAACCTAGGGTCTCATTCAGGTGAGACAAATACCCTACTACTGAGCCATGTACTTCTTAGATCAAAAAAATATTTGCTCTCCTGCTGTTTGCTGGAGTCATTCACGTGATCTGGCTGATAATGTTACTTTTCTCCTTCTATATAAGAGATAAAAATGTCCTAAAATTTTGAGTTTTTAAAAATTAAAGTATAGGGAAATGTATTTGTTTCTTAAAGGCTTATTTATGTCTCAAAGTATTAAGTATCAGATACATTGTATAAGAAATAGTACAGGGAGAGGTTAGAAAAATCAGACCCAAGCTTGGTTTCTTCTTGATAGGTTGCTCTTATGGACAATTGTGGAGTAAGAATATGCATCTGTTTGTGTCTCTATTTACTTCATGTTAATATCTCCTCTGACATCTCCCTCATTACATTCATGAAAGGAGATGGGTCTCTTTGTCCATTTACGCTTCTTTAACAAAAATGCCACAGACTTAGCAGTTTACATAGAAAAATCCTTTATATGTCACAGTTTTGGAGACTCTGAATTCAAGATCAAGGTTCAGGCAGATCCAGCATCTTATAAACAGCAACTGGCTGCATCATTACACGATATAGGGTTGACTAACTCCATAACTGTCTCTTTGTAAGATCATTAATCTAACTTATGAGGTCTTTGCCCTCATGACTTAATCTGCTCTTAAAAGGCCCACATTTTATTGTTATCTCACTGGAGGAAGATCTCAACATAGAAATGTGGGGGAAGGCAAGGGTATTCGGATAATAGCATCCTAAGATTCTATTAGAAAAGTACTCTTCCATGTAGATATTTACACATTCTTTTTTATTGCTATTTCATTCACTATAGCAAGGAAAGGAAACCAACCTAGCTATCTACTCACAGATTAATGGATAATAAAAATCAGATACATATATAAAATGGAATAGTATTCAGATCTAAAAAAAAAAAATGACATAACAAAGTTTTCAGGAAAATAGATGGACTGATAACGCATAGTACATTATCAGAAAGAAAAACCCTGCATGCTCTCCCTCAGATTTAGTTTCTAGCCTGTGTATGTGTGTAAACAAATAATTGTGTACAATTGTATAACAAATAAATGGAAACAAGGAAAAAATAAATATTAGGTAATAGAGAAAGACTGAATGAGGGTAATGGACACTTGAATCATAAAAGAGAATAAAACCTAATTGTTGTTCTGGTTTTAACTCTTAAATGAATTTTTCATTTTTTTGTTGGTGGATCAAGGTATGACAATATATTTGATAGTGAAAATGTAAATATCCAATATGAAGTTCCACAACTTCACAATGGCTATTCAAACTCAATGAAAGTTCACTGTGATGTGTAGACTTTGGACAATATTAATGTGTGGTATTTTTTATTCACAAGTTCTTTGGCCTTGAGAAGCAGTTCCATGGCCAAGAGCACTGTCTGCTCATTCAGAGAGTTTGGGTTCAACGCACATCACCCGCTTAGAGGCTAACAACCACCTTTACCTCCAGTTCCAGGGAACCAGTGACCCCTTCTGGCCTCCACCAGCTCCAGGCACATAAATGGTGCACACACACACACCTGTAGATGAAACATTCAAACACAAATTAAAATTAAGTAAGTCTTTAAAAAAGCTAAAATTTTAAGTTTTTATAATGAAATATTATTTTTTTTTAAATAGAAAATAAGAAACATAGAATTTTAATTTCTGGATGTTACTCATGTGAATCTTTATTCTCTATATAAGAGTATAAAATTAACCATCATTAGTCCTGTGTATGTGGAGGACAGAGGACAGCTTTATGGAATCAGTTCTCTTCTATGTATATGTGGATCCCCGGTGTCAAACTCAAATTGCCAAGCATGTTTTGGAGTCACATTACCTTCTGAGCCATCCTGAGGCCCCATTAATTTTTTTTGTAACAATTTTGTTTGATATAGGAACTGGAAATATTAAGTTTAAAGGGCATTTTGATAGATATAGATCGAAGTGATAATTAGTAATAACCTGTATTTTCTTGAATATGACAAAGTAATTAATCAAGAAAAATATTTATATATATGTACACACATATATGTATATAATAGGTAGGCACTATAGGCAACATTTTTCTGAGAAAATGAAATTATCTCAATTATAAGTACTTGTTAAAATAACTGTCATTCACTTATGATTTTAATGTATTGTTATTTTTGTCTCAAATAGCATTAATTACTCTCTGAATTCTACCCTTTGTCTATCTATATACATATCTACTTATCTATGTCACATTTATCTTGACACCTTTGATTGACACTGGAAGTAAAAGAAAAACGCTTTCAATCAGTCTATTATATCATGGAACATTAATTTACCGATCTAATACTCAGCTTTGATTACACTTAAAAATAGGGAAGTATTTTAAAAGATAAGTGAGTCATGATGACAAGAACACTTAGAGTTGTGAAGTCAATCCCACTTTCATCTCATCCTGAGAAATTCCTTCATTGGGAAAGGCTACAGTTTGGACATGTGTTTTCATCCAGAAATTCAAATTTGTTTTTGACAAATATTAATTAGTATTCCTAACCTACAAAACTAATCAGTATATATGAAGCACACAATAAAATCTTCTATTTAAGTAAGGTATTTTCTAAGTAGCATAACATTGGATTTTTTTACTTTTGAGTACCTTTTCTGCCTAATTTAGAAGCAAAAAAGAACCCACTATCAGAGTATTAGAAAAAGTAGTAACATAAGTCCATAAGATACATATTGGAGTCTTGATATATGATTGATTCGTCTTAAAAAATATCTGCTGGAAAACCAACTCTGTAACAGTTAATTATTAATAATATTGTCAGAATATCACAAAGAAACAAAGATAAATAAAACAATGATATTCTATCTTTATGTAAAGAAAGTATGTACATAGTAATCTGATTAAAATTTATCAAATTATAATTATAAGTTGAGATATTATTCAATAATATCATACATCTCTTATATTAAACTCTTAAATTCTAAATTTGATAGGACATTTAGTGCAATATCCTCTTTAAAAATTACTGGAAATATTACCTTTTGTTTTATTTTGTATTAAGACTATCTTAAGACAAATGATATTTTAACAATTATATGTACATGCCTGGGGCTTCAGTTTCTGAAATCTAATAGAAAAATTAATGTTAAATTATTTAAAACCAAAAACCATCCACAGATTAATTGGATACCTAGGATAATTATTCTGTACATATTATTACTCCTAGCAGACAGATTACTACCACATCTGCTGGCTCAGGCTGAAGAACAATATGGATTCTAACAAACTGGCTTTCTACAGTAGTGAAAGTAATAGTCATTGGTTAATATTTCTGCTAGGTTGGTTACTGAATTTTGCATTACAAAGACAGAAGTTCAGTTTTCTCCAAAATATTTTTTCCTTACCTCTTTTTATAAAAATAAAATAGATTAAGAAGTAATGAAAGAAACTAATATTCTGATTTACATAAAACACTCAAACATTTGATTTGTGTGTCTCTGTATTTGATATGTACTTTATATTAACATTAGTATTAATTTTAAAGTATATTATTTTAGGAAACTTACTTATGATAGATGTTCTTTAATTAAGGACAGTTCTATGTGATTAAACTTGAGGTAAGGCCTGGCTAAAGTCAGCTGTAGAAATAGTTTAAGCTTAGTTCCACGTAAGAGCAGAAATAAGATCTACAAAGAAATATTTCAGTAAAAAGTATTATTAAATGTTAATGAAAATTCCCAATAACTTGCCTAATGGTGTGTGTGTGGGGGGGGTCAGCAGCATAAGATATTCAGAACCTCCTCCATCCCTTTTGATATACATATATACATATATATATATATGTATATATGTATATCAAATGCCAGGGAGAGACTCTTAGCTATCTGTAAGTTACTTGTGTTCCTGTAAGCAACCCTTCACCCAACCTACAGTATATAATCCCAATAAACAAATTGGTTCACCAAGCTAAGTGAGTGGAATCATTCCTTTGGTGGGGTGAATACACATTTTTTCACATCCTCCCAGGAAATGTTTGTGTAAACCTTGGCATTGTAGTCAAGAAACAACAGAATCAAAACTTTGTAAGCACACTCATGGGATGTAAAAGCTTGGAATTCATTGGAAAAATCAAACAGCAAGAAAAACAGAATAAGGTAGAAACAATGGATGAGCTACCCCTAGTTCAGCCTTTAATATAGAATCTGTGATTCAGCATGCAGATAGGGACCTTAGTAACTGCACAGCAGGAAACTATGTTAATTAGAATCAGGAATTCAAGAGTGGTGCTTGATGCCCAGTTCATTTTATCTGATAGGAATATTCACAGAAAATTTAGGTAAAAGTCAAATCAGTATGGAACTTGAGACTAGTGTGGGATATTAGCAGTTTTGTTGAGCCCATGGTAAGAAAAGGACTGACAGATTTTCATGATTTAGATTGGTATATAAATTGGATTAGTACGTGATTGAATTAAAACCCTAGTGGCAAATGTGGTTACTTTCTTATGAGTTTTTTGATGAGGTGGTCTCTGAGGCCCCATATATAACGCAGGATATTGCTGTGAGTTAGAGACTATTGCTAAAGGCACTGCATGCTTTTGTTGCTGCACATGGAAAATCCATCTGGAACTGAGCTGGAAACTTCTTCCTTGCTTGGAACTATTGTAGTGCTGGGAAATGCTACTCAAGCTGCTGGTAAACACTTGTGACCAACAGTCCTGCTTGAATGTGTTCCTGCCTGCTGCACAATCAATGAGCAAGGTAAGATGTGCCACTAGTGCAATAGTGAAACAATTGTGTTCAGCCAACTTCTTTCCCACTGGATTTAAGATCTGCTTCACAGGAAGCAGATACTACAAACCAGGCCAAAATCCCTTTGTTGGTAAGGTCATAGGATTTAGTAAATAATCAAAGTCTTTGTTTGTTGACTTGATTTGACATGTCTGTCATGTTTTACCCTAAACATTTATACATATTCTTACAGATCATTTATACTTTAAGTTGTAGAGATTCATAACTGGCCAAAGTACTGAATTAAATGACTGTTGGACTGATTTTCATGCCTAAATGGGAGAGCTATGCATAACAGATGGTCAGAAAGAATACAAGAAGAGATGTAATGTCGAATGCTGTCTCCTGAGCCTGGCCTAGTCATTGCTATGTTAAAATTAGAATAACTATGATTACGTACAGAAACTCACAGATTGGGCCCACTAGTGTATCCTGTGGTTTATATTAATGGAACATGAAATGCATAAAGCTTATTTCCTTCCCAAGGTTATATAAATGGGTAACAATTTATGAGACACCCCATATTGATGCTGTAGCTACCTATCTATTGTCGTGCTAAGCAATCCCAATTAAACTCATTGTTTCACCAAGTTAGATTTGGTTGCATTTTGTTTGTTTGTTTGTCTTATTTTTTGTCTTTTGATGACTTGATTGGCATGAACAAGTAATTTTTTGCCTCTCCCTAAGGAAAATTAATACAATAGTAATATTTTTAAATCTCTGGAGAGTAGAGTCCAAGTAAGAGACTCCAACAATAGAATAATATTACAAGAGGAGAGAAGAAGAGGAATGTGTATTCTCTTTTCCTTATTGTCTGAAATGCTTTGTCTCCTTGTCTGTCTGGCACAATCTTGATCAGCCTTCAAGGCTCAGCTCAAATCACTTAATGCTGTTTTCTGTCCTGACTTTCCAAGCAGAAACAACTAATTTATCTTTTGTATTTCCACTGCCCTTGGAACAAACTATATTTTTGACTTTGCTGTAAACTCTGTCATTAAGGGTTTTTTTAGCTGTCTGTCTCTTGAGATCATAGCCACTCTATCTTATTTATGCAGAGGCATTTTCAGTTCCCAGAAAAAAAATTCTCATACTTAAATGTTGTTAGAGAAAGTTTGATTGTATTCCTTCTAAAGAATATATTTTGAAAATGCTGTCTCATTTTAAAGATTATTTTTAAAAGATAATTTTTAAATGACAATTAAATAGTGCTATTATGAAAGTGGTAGCAGTTATTTATCACAAATTGATAACATAAGGCAATACCTGGAGCATGTTCTAAAATGGTGTTCTTCATCAGAATGCTACACCAGAAATTAACGTTGTTTTTAGCACTACCCGTCATAAAAATGTTCAATCAGTGAACTTAGATTGAGCTATTTATGAAAATTAGCTTTTAAATATTTATGTCCTAAGTTGAACATTGCTTACTGTATCACTGGAAAAGATGGGCATTCCTTCATTTTTTTCTCAGCCACTGAGTCTGTCCCAACCATTAATCCATGGAGATTAGCATGCAGTGCAAGTGTGTTGAGGATACTGTGCTTTAAAGGAGTGAGGAATCTGACCAAGGATGTCCCATGTTCTCTTATGGTTCATTAATTAGATGAGTGGATGCTCCCTTGAAACCCATGGTGGATTGGAGCTACAGTTTGCTAAGGAGTGAGAATTCCCACTGCTTTCCTGAAAACACTATTGGATGCAATACACGATTGTAGTGCAAAAGGAACTTATACTCCATTCTGTTCTGATACAGAAGGCAGAAGTGTATAGGAACAGGTGATAAATTAAGTTTAATATGGCTTGAGTTGCTTTCTGTAAGTTTTATATGAAGTTTGACATAAAGCCATGTCTGTACGGGAACTGTAAGTGACTGGGCATTAAACACCACCAGTGAACTGTAAGCCATCATGAGGGGAAAATGGCCTAATTGGTAAAAAAAAAATTCCTAAACTACTACTATAGCTTTCCAACCAATTGAGACTTGACTAAGCTTAGTATCTGAATGGTTAGACAATCGACGGGATGAAAGTTTCCCAAGAAAAACTATCCAAGAAAAATCCTAACCCCAGCCAAGAAGGGTAAATTTTTTATGCATCCTCACTTTTCTGTGGTTGAAAATATATGTGCCCATGAAAGCAGAGCAGAGTCATTTTCCATTTGAATTGTTGCTTATCTCTAGCATAACAATAAAAAGAGTTAATATCTGAAAAACTAGACTTGTGATTCTATCTTACAACAAGTTCATGGCATTCCGTGGAATAACATTAGATATTGTTACTCCACTGCGTACTAGCTTTGTGCTATTACAGGGTTAATTTACTTCTGAGACTTAGTTGTGTCATCTAAAAATTGAACTAGAGGAGTTGTGACATTTCTATACAAGGGTATCTGATCTGAATCTAAGTCTTTCAGGTGAAGTGGATTTTTTAACTGGGGTAAGGATTGCTCCTCTGTAATGTCTCTGGATTACTAGGATAAAAAGCAAGGCCTGCCTGCTGCTTGTCAATGTGGTATGCTGAAAACGTGGGTTCTGCTAATTAACTCAAGATGGCAATCTCCCAAGACTGACTGTTTTGAAGATTGTAGGTATTTCATTTTCATTCTGTTGTGATAAAGAGGAACGTGATGGGAATGATCGGCATCACTTCCCATTATGAGCCCGATAATTTGTCTGCTGTAATTTCCTAAGCATTTTCTTGGAACACAGCCAGACATTTGTAAAAGAGATCATCTTCCATTTCATACTGCTCCAGACTGTGAAACAATAACTAATTTGTGATAATAATGATTGTAGCTTATATAAACACACATAAATACAAAGAGTGCTAGAAAATGAGCTACGTTCTTAATTCATTGACAAGTATACCACCAGCCAAGCTTTGACAGGGTGTATTTAGCATAAGTTAGTCTTATGCATGGAATATTGAAGGCATGGAAATATGATAAGTATATGTTAGTATACATTTTGTATCAACCACATGTTCAGTCATTATTTATTATGCACCTGCTATGCATTGGTACTACTGTAAACAGTGAACTAGATAGGTAAATCCCAGGTGCTGGAGAAGCTTTTTGGTATATTAGCATACGTTTGCAGATTATCACCAACTTCTCTCCTGAATTTATCATTTTCACATACAGGATGTTTAGTCATTTAAAATTTTATATTTGAAGATATTATAGTTACTGTTCCCATAGTAAGAGTAAAGACCGGTTAATTGTGTCTTATCAGCTACATTTTTTTTAAAAAGAAAATGACACATATCAACTTTACCTGTGAACTTAGTGGATACCAAATTTACGCGTGAACTAAAAAGTTAGTGGATACTCCTTTCCTGTGATGGCTGGTAAGTGTAATATGGATGGAGTACCCTATATGATGTGTTATTACTAAAGTAGGCAAAAGTCATTTCAGAAGACCAACTATTTAATGTATATTATATTTATTCTTTGAAAACAGGTAAATTTAATACAATGCTATAATGTTTTAAAACTCAAAATATATAGTTTACTGAAATGTCCTGTTTCTCAGGCAAATTACAAAAGAATGTCTTTCAACTACTTTTTAGCATTTAATTGAGGAACAACTGTGGATTATGTTCTTTTATGAAAAAGCTATAAGACTCATTAATATCCTTGGAAGATTTATTGCTCTCCTCAGTTTAGACATGGAAAATTCAAGTTCAAAATGGTTTGGGATTTGCTTCACTTATGGAATATAGTTACAGAAGATCCAGAATTAAATCTATATGTGTACAGATTAACCCAACCAATTATTTTACTATCTCTAAAAGTTTGAATATGTAGTCAGAGATAATTGATTGATCAAAGTCTGTGACACTTTTTGAAAGATTTTTTTCTCACTATTTTGCATTAAGGAGAGAGATATCAAATATATAATTTAAGAGAAATAATGGTTAATATCATTCGAAAACTGCAGTGACATCAGAGGAAATAAATAGCTTAATTTATATTTAATATTTTTAAGAGCTGTCTAAGCACAAGACAATGTAATATGTAATATGTAATGGTAATGACAGAACCAAACAGGCTGAGGCAGGATGA
Source organism: Cricetomys ansorgei (assembly GCA_026225945.1). NCBI lineage: Eukaryota > Metazoa > Chordata > Mammalia > Rodentia > Nesomyidae > Cricetomys > Cricetomys ansorgei. Next base: position 5,499,096 of record JAMJFZ010001562.1, read on the forward strand.
TTATACATTTGAAGAGAGTCTGATCTATGGAGTAAGGTAAAGGCTACTTTTAGATGTGCAGTTATACCATGTCTCAACACACACACACACACATGCACACACACACGCACACACACACAAACACACCACACATAAACACACACACACACACACACACCCCACACACACATGCACAAATATATATGTATTTCCCCTTAAAGTTGCTTTCTTGCATTATGAGGCAAAATCATAATGGCACATCTTCTGCTTCATTCAGGGTGTGGATTTGACTGTTTGCTGTAGTTGAAGCTGTAGTTGAGTTTGTTGGTTAGGTAGCAAAGAAACACCATAAAACTCTTGTTTGTTTCAGTGTTACAAAAGATTCATTTAAAGATGAAATTTTATCGAGTGCATGTAAGCTACATAATGATGCTATAAAGCACATCTTGTACTTGAAATTATAAGAGGTATATGAGATTCATTTAAAAAATAATTACTTAGACATTACTTCAAACTTTCAGAAAGCCTTGAACAATAAAATTTACATTTACCATTTAACAATATCTACTGATTCTTAAGTTATTGTTGTCTCTGTTTAAATCTGAAGTGTTTCAGAATAAATTTTCAGAAATTTTGTCTGTTAACTGTAAATAAATAGGGAGATTTATAAATTGACTTACATGGAAGAGAAATATGCGATTGGCAGGCTGAGAATGTAACTGGCTTGTAGAGTGCCTGCCCAGTAAGCACGAAGTCTTGGGTTTGAGTGTGGTGGTGAATATCTGCAGTTCCATAATTCCAACGTTCTGGAAATAAAAGAATTAGGAGATTAAGGTCACCATTGGCTACATAGTAAGTTCAAGGCTAGCCTGAGCTTTATGAGGTCCTGTCTTAACAAATACAAAAGGATCTGTTAACCTTCTGCAGCAATGAAGGATTCATGACAGTGTTAGAATGAGCAAGTAACACAGAGTCTAATGGTAATATTCACAATCTGGAAATTATAATGTGTTAACTTTGAAAATATTTTGGTAGCCCACTTTAGTGTCCACATTTTTTTAGAGCCAAGACAGAGTTTCAGTAACCATGGTGATGGGGTATTCCTTAGATCTTTATCCTGAAAAGTTTTATAATCATTGATAAATTTAAGTAGTCTTTTCTGGTCATCATGAACACAACTTCAAATCTCCTGATCACCCCTTTCCTGCTATCTTCATTTACTTTCGATACTCTAGACCCAAGTCTGGTCACCTCCAACAGTATCCTCCACAGTCTTCTCTACTTTGACTTTCATCAGCCTAGCAAAATCCCTGAGCAGCCTCAATCCTGTTATCCAGTTCTTAATCCCTGTGTTCTCTACCAGGTGAAAAGATTGTGACTTCTACAGTGCCATGGTAGTCAACTTCATTCACATGTTTCTCAATGCCAGAGAAGCAGGCTGGTAATTTCCCCCATCACTTTGGCCATTATAAATATACACTCTCATATATCTATCTCAATAGCCCCAGCTCAGATTTTTGGTACCCACTTCTTTCTTATTACAACCTTGACTATATAGCCTAGGACTTTTGTAAAATCAATAATTCAATCTTTTCTGAAATTTGTCTGCTGTACAGAAAAGGTCCTAAGTTGTGTTGAAGCACTGTCAGCCCTCCAGCTATGGAGAATGAGAGATTCTTTAAAACCTGACAAAGCAATTCTCTGGCTTTATTCCTTTACATAAATTGGTGTTAAATTTCCCTGAGTCTGTCATTTTCTTTCTTCAGAGCCTCAGTGATGCTCAGCAATATCCAGATTATTTCACAATCTTGGTATGCACAATCTCCTACACATGACCCAAAGAGCAGAGATGGGATACAAGCCACTGCATCCTCTCCAACATATGTCATGTGCTCAGGAGTTAAGTATGGACACTCATACTCCTATAGCATGCCATGCATATCTATCTTACAAACATTTGTGATGTGTGCAGAATCTAAAAAGGAACCTCTTAGCAACTTGATCTTAGAAGCTGAACCCAAGAAATTCATTGTGGTTTTTCAGAATGTTTTCTTAAAGAGAACAGTAAGATAGAGAGAATAGCAAAAGAGAAGCTGTGAAAAAAGTGAGGCAGAATGAAATCTACTCTGGGTTTCATTAGTAATGGGATCACTTCACGGAGTCCAAAGCCTGGCCTTCCGTATTCAGCATCAGCCAAATATTGGCTCCAGGATGCCCTGAATGTGTTGAGAAGCATTGATCAAGTACAATTCTCATGAAAAGCGGTTGTTAGCTACCAATGCTACAGAAAGTAGGGAAGAATGAACTTTTTAAAAACTGGAGCAATATCAGTGTCACACATAGATTAATCTGAAATTATAATGTTGTCAGAAAAAAGTACTACGTAGTTCCCACTCTGTGATTCCATTCATGAAAACTGAATTTTTGATTCTGCTTTATATTTTGATTTTTGTGGTAGTCTAGAATCAGATGTAAGCTATAGAAGGAAAATTCAAGAAATGATAAATATTTGAGAACTCTCTACAAATGTAATTAAATGCTTGTCTGCAGGGGAGACAATAAGGAGTATGTTTTTATCGGTTGAGGGAGGTCACTTTACCCAGGGCCTCCCCTGCCAACTGTGAAGGGGCACTCCTACTTGCTTGCCTTCCTCCTGGCTCAGCATGTTAGTCCCCTTTGGAGTCACTGAGTCATTTTTAGATATAAAATCGTTCCCACCTTTATTCCCTCTCCTTTTCTCTAATTTTTATTTCCATTTTCTTTTATGTCTTTGTATCCTTCTCCTTTCTTAAGTGACAATTCGGAAGAGCTTACTCTGGTTCACTTTTAGTCTCAACTCATTTCTATTGCTCTATATTATTTCACATGAAATATGATTGCTTTGAGTAAACCCCACTTGAGCCACCCCCTATAAAAGAAATTTATGTGGTTATAAACACATCACTTACATTTAAGCACCCAGTTTAAACAACTGAGGCTGCTCCCCCAGGACTAGCAATTTACCCAGAGCCCTGCGTCAGAACCACTGAATCAAATGTGTATGGTATACAGGAGTATTAATCCCCCTCCACCCCCAAACCTTAGCCATCCCTCAGACTGTTTTGGTATAGTTGAATAAATGAAAGACTCTAATTTGTTTGTTACTGAAACATTTGTTTTAATCAATTTCAGATATTCACTGCCTTCGTATCTAAAAACGAATTATACTGCAGTTCTCAGAGGAAACAATTACATACTAGTGATGAAAAGAGTGCTGGCGCGGAATCCACACACTGCTACGCTGTGTGGAAAATGGACTGTCAGGTACTTCAGGAGCATAGATTATCACAAAGTCCACTGGTCGCCATTCATCATCTTTTTTCCCATCTTTCAAGAACCATGAGATTAAAAAAAAAAAAAATTAAACACACAGTATAAGGTGAGTACAGTATAAGGTGAGTACAAAAACAAAACAAAACTTGAAGTCACCTTGACTATTTTCATGTCCATACACACATTTCAACTGAGGAAAAACATGCGAGATATTCTGAAAGCAAATAACAAAAGTGCTTTATATAGCTGACAAGGATGTTGAATGCTGGAAGCTATCAATTATGTCTGATGGTCACTGTAATTCTGGCTGATGTTTAATGCTAATAATTTAAAATGTATTTTTGTCTTAGTCAGAAATTCTCTAGGGAATATATTTACCTGCTTTAAAACCCATTTTTCATTTTTCTCAAGAATTTGCTTTTAACACATTTCTGTGCAGTCTGTGTTTTTCTTACATACACTATGTTGATTTCTCTTCCTCTCAATCTCTGTTCTAACCTCCTAGAGAAAAGGATATTGCAGGTATGAAGAAAATAATTTTTTCTTTTTTAAATTTGCTGAAAGGTCATAATCATTTTTCTTAATAATTACTAAAAGATCATGACTACAATGACAGGTTTTCGCTGCCATGGAAACACAGATAGAATTGTGGGTAGATACTATCAACAATGATTCACAAGGTTTAGGATATACTATGCTAATTTGAAATAAATGTTATTGAAAAACCTGATAATTTGAAATAAATGTTATTGAAAGACCTGATAATTCTCCATCATTTTCAATTAATTCTCTTTGGGATGGGTGGGATATTAGAATTCAAATACAATGTCGTTGTGTTTAGCATCTGCAATGCTGATGGAGAATGGATGTAATTGCCACTGGGACACAGGAGAGGGGTAAGTCCTTTCCTTTTGCATGGTCTTGGCTGTAATACACTGGGAAAGAAGGGTCAGGGTTTTACACATCTGAACTAAATAGTTATTAGTTGCAAGCTATTCCTGAGAAAGAATAAGTCAGAAGCTTAAGCTTGTCCTTCTGTTTAGAGCTATTCATCAATACTTAAAGAAATCTTTTTCATAATTTTTTGTTTTATTTTGTTTTTTGAGACAGAATTTCCCTGTTGTAATTCTGGCTGTCCTGGAACTCACTCTGTAGACCAGGCTGGCCTGCAACTCACAAAGATCCACTTCCTCTGACTTCCAAATGCTGGGATTAAAGGTGTGGCCCACTACCTCCCCACAAGGAATCTTATGGCATAGTGCAGTGTCCACTATGATTGTTCTCCATTTCACAGGTTGACTATGGAGCGTATAAGTCCTCAAAACCTGTTAGGACAGAGAGAGGAAAGGGGAATTATTTTTGCCAACATCTTTTCACATGACTTTAGCAATTCTACTGGGAGAAAGGGAAACATATATGTGTCTCTGGAACACTAGCTGTCTCTGCTGTGTTACTGCTGCAACTATTTGAGAGTAATTTCTGGCACCAGAGAGAATTTGCTTTCATGAAAAGGTATGCTCATTACGTGAGTAAATTAGTCCAACACTCGTCTATATCTCACAACAGAGCTATTTGTTTGGATTTTTTTTTTTTAAATCTAGAGTTGCTCTGTGTAAGACGAAGAGTGAGTTACACATTATTTCTCTGTTACTGACTTCAAAAAATGCTTTATACCACTTAGAAAACAAAACAAAAAACCCTCTTGTTACTATTTATGCCAAGTACACATCTTTAGTATCATATGCTAGTGAATTTAGAGTCTTTTGGCAATTTTGGGGAGGGTAAAACTCTATTTGCTATCACGCCCCATGATTGTTTTCCTTTGGGGATTGTGAATAGATGCCTATTCATCCTGGATAGGACACTCGCAACATGCTGAAACAACTACTTGCCCTACGTCTAGCTTGGAGTGTACTGAGGTTACTTATGGAAGCACGGTAAGGGGTTATAGGAATGTGAGTGATTCAAAGGCTACTGTGTCACTGAAAGACCCAACCCAGCCCAGCCTTGGTGAGGATTCAGTGCATCTGAATCTTTACAGCTCCAGACCAAATATCAGACAGCTTAATTATATAATGTCTCCACCCACTTAAAATTAGTAGTTTATTATAAACACATTGGTATGTGCCTTGTAAATCGTGTGACTTCTAGACTTCATGAGTCTTTTAAGTTTTATGAGCTTCTTTATCCTGTTTTCTTGGCTTCCTACGTCTCAGTTCAGGTACATCTCTCTGTTTTCCCCAGATGTTTCAATTTCCAGCAAATGAGTACAGAACAACTAACGTGGTTTGTTTCCTAATAGTCCGTAAGTAGAAGTGCTAGGTGTGGCAGATTTGCTTCCGGACGAGCAGGACCAAGGCACCAGCTGTGTTGTTGCTCTCCAGTACTTGAACTGCTCCCTTTGCCAGCATGTTTCATCATGTCTCACTACTCTGTTCGTGTTTAAATTATCAATCTAGAAGCAAAAGGAAATGGTTACCTTCCCTCCAGGAAGCATGTAAAAGTTGCTTAGATAATATAGCTTTTGCAGTACCTTGTTCAAGATTCAATGATATAACTGGCTGAGAAATTTATCAGTACTTGAGATGACCATGAAGTAAGAGGAGGAACAGAGAGGAGTATGGGATGGGGTGACTTACTTGCTAACTCATGACTAACTGGCCAGTCAGCACAGGTAGGGAATTGCTTATGGTAGAGGACTTCTGTTATCTTCAAAAGAACACAGGGCATTTATTCTTCTCTTCTTGAGGCAGGACAGCAGAAAATCTACTTATTTGGCAGGAACTAAGATCAGTTTCCAAACAGCAGGGAGTAAAACTGTATTCATTAGAGCATATAATAAGCTTTCATTATTTTTGTTCCAAGTTAAATTTAGAGGGTTAATTCAAATGCACTTAGAATGTAATTACTTTCACCAGAATTTTTCACACTTTTAGAATAGTACATAAATGCATTCTATCCTTAATTTAAATTGACATCCACCATGTGACTTCTAGAATAGTGTGGAGATGATCCTTATGTCTTACCAACTCCAGGGAGTTAGTAAGTTAAAACAGCCTTGGAGATCCATATAATTTTAACTGGTGATATTAGTTAAAAATATTCAATAAGAAGAACTAAATGTATTATAAATATGTATCTCCATTAATGTTTCAGGAATGGTATTAGTTTAGTGTTATATTATTTAATGTAATATTAAGGATATCTTTTACTCTTTTATTAGAGACAAGTGTAATTTGCTAATGAGCATTACTCAAATTTTACTTCAAAAAAGAAGAAATGAACAATTTTTAAGTTCAGAAATGTGCAGTTTCTCCATGTGACCTAGTGGGATTTTAATATTCAAATATAGTTTTCTTCTTTTTTCTCAAGATAACTTTTTCAAAGATAAAGTATAATTCCAAAGGCAAAAATTTCATTGTTAGAACTCTCCAATTCAGGTTCATGGTAACAGAGAGAAAAAAATCCCAAGAGCAACTCTTTTATGACCTCAGTTCTGAACCAGCAGTGGTCACCACAGCTGGGATTCCCTGGGGACAGGTCTGCTGAGTGCTCATTGAATTATGCCACTTGCCTGCATGTTCAGTCAATCTTCAATGACTGCTTCCTCTTAAAATGAAGTCTTCCCACATTTCAGGGCACTACTGAGGCTTTTGTTTTGTGTAAGTTTGCTGAATAAAACTTATACACTGGATATGTTTCCTCAAATATTAGTTCTTCTCAAGAACCATCATTGTAATATTGCAACAACTTTTCTTTTTTTAAGAAATGAGCTCTCTCTCTTTATCTCTCTCTGTCTCTCTCTCTTGTCTAAAACTCTTAATCATTTTCCTTTTGAAATATTTCTTCTGTGTATAACTTTCCCAGATTGTCTAAATTTCTCCACGTACCCAAATTTGAGATAGTTCCAAATAAATCATCCCACAGATTTTTTTCTTCATGTTATTCATTATACTATAAATCAGAAAACTCAGTAGTGGGAGTGGTGCAGGTTTCTTCACCATTTCAATCCCAGGTTCTGTGAATTTTATTACCTTATGTATTCATCAGCACCAAAGTTTCCTGAAGATGAGGCTAGCTAATCTCCAACTCATCATTCTTCCTCATAGAGGATACTTTCTGACCTATTGAACATTCCTGGTCATTCATTCAAGACTGCATAGTCTGTCTACAGTGTTTTTCCAACTTCTATCATCCATCAGTATGAGTTTGATGTTTACATTCAATGCTTGCAGTATTTTATCTATTAAATTATGAAATACCTCTCTCTACAATAGCACAGCTTGGGGGTGAGTAGGGATGGATATTACAGGGCAGGTATTCTGGAGTATGGTCCTCCAAAAAAAACAGCTGCCATGATCAGATCAGCTATACCTGCTTGCAAGAGACTATCAAGAGAGTCCTGTGGACTCTTGATGTTTCCTTAGAAGATGGTCTGAAGAGGATCTTTAGACTTTCACCTAAGAATCTAGCTGCTTTTTGAAGCCATTTGTTTGCAATTCTGCCTTGATTGCTCTTTAGTGTGTTGAGGTGGCACAGTCTCAGAAGCTTGTGAGGTGCTAGAAGGAGTAGTTTTCAACTTGTGAGTTGCTACTATCAGAAAACACAAATTTCCTGGGCTTTTAGATCCTTAGATGCTCCTCAGTAGCAAAATTATTAGTTATGATGTAGCAACAAAATTTTTACGGTTGAATGTCACCATAACATGAGGAACTATATTAAAGGGTCATAGCATTAGGAATGTTGAGAACCATTACAAGTCTATATCATCTTTACATTCTTATGATCCACATTGACATGAACCTTATGCAGAATCAAGTGACTTGTAAATTGTTAATAAATTTTATCTTATAACCATTAACTTCTATGTATTCATTTTCACAAATGGAAGCTGTAGTATATTTTTTAAAAAAATGGTCCTTCCCAGCTTACTTTTCCAAATTGGGCTTTATTTTCTAAATATTAATTAAAATATGCTAATCAAGTTTAAAACACAGCCACAGAGTCCATGCCAACTCCATCAATCCCTGACAGTAGAAGATCAACAAGGCAGCCTTAGCTAGGCCCTTAGAACCTGTCTCTGGTGGTGCAAATGGCTAGGGACCTCGCCTGGAAAACTACGCAATCCCTGAACCAGGCCCAAATGGTGATTGTGTTGTCATAGAGCCATTTAGCCTTAGATGCTTAAGCCCTCGATGCAGAATGTTATTTTGAATGGTAGACATTATAATATAACTCATAGTAAGCAGAGAGACTTATGGAGAAGTCAGTATGCCTTAAAGACAGAAGTAAGGACAATTTTGGGGAACTTGTAGCCAGAAAGACCTGTTGACTCTGAGAAAAGTCTACCATAGAAAACAGTTAGGAAGGCAGGCACTTGGAGCATCCTTCCTCCTCTAGCACTTTATTTGATGAGGAGACAAAGTATGTCTTTGGTGTCCATGTCCACTGTGGCTGGCCAGGGAGTGAGGCTGAGTTAATAAAAAAGTGCTTCCTCAATATGGAAGGGCCCCCAGGCTGATTTTTCAGACTTGGATGAGGCTTTGCTAGCAGTGTAGTTCAGAGCACAGTGCTTCTCATACTAAGTGCTGTTTGCTTTAATGATAAAAGAACAATAAGAAAAGAAAAAAAAGAAAAATTGCCTTTTGGATCCAGGATAAATTTAAAATCAATTGGAAGAATGAAAGAAATTCCATATGAGTTACACAAGTTAACATTATGCAAATGTGAAAAGAATAAGATCACTTCTCACCTCTGCCCAAAGACCACCACTTTCTCAACTCCTAAGAATTCTATCATTCCATTTGCAAAGTGTTGGACCACCTTCCCAGAATTACTCATTGAATTGGAGGCATCGTACCAGTTGCTAAACAACAGGGAGACTGCCACCTGAAAGATAATTGCAGGGAAACCTTAAATCCTGCCTGAGTAGTATAAGAGCACCATTTGAGGGCTTAAGTTCCCCACCCACAGGAATCCCAGCTCAAACTCACTCACAGATTATTGTTACCCAATTCTACTCAGTTCTGGCTATCATAGAATCTGTTCCCTTTCACATGGCTGTTTAAGTTTGTTGTTCTCTTATCTGTTGAAAGATATCTTAGAACCTTTTATCATCATAGGGATTTTCTATTCTGGTTTAAATCATACTTTTTGGAACTTTTAAGACAATTAATCAAGAATGAGGACATAGTAATCTGAGCTTCAGCCTTTAATCTCTCTCTTCATCAGTGGGTAGTAGACATGTCTGAAGAGAATCTGATGATCTTGTAGTTGGAGAGAAGACCATGGCCAATATCTGAGCTTTTTCAAACTGCTCCTGGTGTTCAGTTTTGTGGCTGGTGTCGGAAAAAACAAACAAAAAACAAAACAAACAAACAAACAAAAACAAAACCTAGCCTTGGATTCTCTAATCTTTGCTACATTCTTAAAAGCAAACAAACAGAGAAAAAAACCAAACCATTTTTTGAGACCAGGCATCCTTGTTTGGCCCAAAGTGGCCTTAAACTCCTGAGATCAAGTGATCCTAGTCAGTATCAGGGGCAAGTGTGTACTACCACATCCATCTAAGTTCTCTAACCATTTGATTACACCTAATTTAATGGAAGATGTGTTCTTCCATTTTTGAGAATAAACATGGTCTCAGTTCTTTCGTTCTTTCTTATCATTCCTTAGATTGAGGGAGAAACATGAGTTCTGTGGTTGATGTATCTGCCGTGTGCTGTACCCTTGGATAATATTTAGTATGTTAAAGAATTGCTAGAACCGTATGTATTCTTACAAGGTTAAAGGTAATAAAGTTGCTGCCTTTTCAGGATCAACACTAGGAAAATAACTAAATGCTGAGTGCAAAGTCTTTGGGAAATACTAGAGAATTAGCAAATATACTACTATTTTGTTTCTAGTTTCTGAGGCATAGTCTTTCTGGCTGTAGCCCAGATTAGCCTAGAACTATAAGTCCTGCCTCTGCCTCATAATTGCGGTCCTAGGTATACATCACTGTACCTCACTGTCTTAGCACTTATTTTTCTTACTACAAATCTGACTCAAATCTATTGATGTTGGGTTCTTCAATGCCTCCATGTTTTAAATCCATTCTCTCTTTTTCTCCAACTTTTTTCATAGACTCTATGGTATGTTACCCAAATAATTTTCTTAATATCACCAACAAAATATTTCCTGTCATGTTATTTTTATCATTCTTTATCTAAAACAAAATCATACTTCCACCAGTCATCTGTATTTCCTAACTCTTTACTCTCCTAATGGCCGTAAGAGAAATAGCACAATGATATACATTTCTATCACAACAAATATGTGGGTTGTGGTGTGAGCTATAATTGAGACTATCTGTTTGGGAGTTATTTTCTAAGACTACAGACACATCTCTATCTACGTCATGCTTGGTAGATGCTGGTGTTTGTTCATACTCAACATTTTTCTGTGTGAATTTTTCCTCTAACTGTCTATAAGTTTTTATTTACAACTGTCTGACACACCTCAGTGTTACCTGTTTATTTCTTCTTCTTTGGAAAACCCTTAAAAAGTTCCATAAATTAGATATGAATGAAAGTGCTAATATCAATCTCTTCCTGATATTCTATGGTTTCAAATGAAAACTAAACTCGTATTTGTGGCACCCACAGAGCTCCTCAGCATCTGGCTCACACTTTCCTTCCTGATTTCATTTCTATTGTTTTCAACTCCTTGAAAATTATGTGCTTTAGTCACACTAATCAAATTTCATTTTTGTTCTGGCTTTTAGTGCAGCCATTTCTTCTGCTTGAAACACTTCCCTCTCCCTTTGTCTTTATTGTCTCCTACTGGGTTTTTAGTCTTGTTTCCTAATATCTACAGCATAGAGCAAAATGTTGGCCCCTTTGTTCTGTGTTCTGATGGCATCTTATTGATGACACTCACCTCATCAAGTAGTGTCAGCAGGGATGATCTCATTCATCATCCTATCCTTAGTTCTTAACAGGCTTCCTGAGAGATGTCCAAATCACAATGTTATCAGTAACATGTGTTGTATCTGACTAATATGGAATATATTTAATGTCATTGATGTTTTTTACCTGATTTTCATATTCCCATGTAAGTCTTCAATACATTCATATTTGTCTTTCTAATGCAATATTATTAGAAATAGTATTATAAGCAATCTGTGGCAGTTTAAATACAATTGGCCCCCATAGCGTCACATATTTGAATCCTTGATCATTAGGGAGTGTCACTACATGAGAGGGATTAGGAGGTGTGGCCTTGTTGGGATGGGTGTGGCTTTGTTGGCAGATGTGTGCTACTGAGGTTTAGGATTTCAAAGCTCAAGCCAGGCCCAATAGCTCTCTCTTTTGCTGCCTTCATATTTGGTTGAAGAAGTATCAACTGCCATGGCAGCTAAGCGAGCTCTGATTACATGCTTTCCTTTTATAAGACTTGTGATGGTCATCGTGTCTCTTCACAGCAATAGAACACTATGACTCATCTTAATTTGTCAAAAAGGTAAGATGTTCTATACCATTCTCTGCACATCATTGCCATAGTTGACACTGCTATTATTTCAGAAATCTCTAAGAGGAATCTTTATATTCAGATGCATGCTTTCTAAAATCCTGTTATTCTTTTTTTTTCCCCAAAATTTTCACAAACAAATTCTTTTCTCATTTGAATTTCTGGCATGTTGCATTGTTGCATGCTTGGATCACCTGTGTCTGGATGATAATGCATACCATTTTGTGTGTTCTCAGTTGCTATATGTGACTTTTCTGATCAACCCCAACTTCTCTCTCCACATCTCCAACTCACATTTACTTACTTTTTCTGAGCAGGATTTGTCAATACCCAAGCATTCAGACACTTGATTAGTGTTCTGCCCATGGTACTGAACCACATGGGAGCTGATCTTTTTTTTTAAATGGGACCATTTGTTATAGGGGTGAGAAGCTGGTTAGAGCCTCAGTAGTTTCAAGATTGTCACTGCCCTGGGAAATGAAGGGGACCTTCCAAATCCACAGATTATTATGATAAGCACTTCAGAGATGAATGCTTTAACATTCTTTCCGATTTCCTGGAACTTTTACATATGCATTCACTTTACTGTTCTCCGGGTTATGTACTATGAATATTTATTAATGATAATTCACAAACATTGCTGAATAGTGATAAAATCAACAGTACATCATGTTGTAAGGCACACTTAAATTTTGTAGAACTGCAATAAACCTTTAATTTTTTTCACTTTTTTAATTTCATTTTAGTATTTATCAAAAGAATAGCTGTTAATTTTGACAGAACATGTGATATTTGCATGATTTAGATATTTATTTAGATTTAGGTGTAGATACATAAAATATTGTATTTTTTGTTACACATTTTGTTAATGCTAATGTAGATGTTTATGTTAAAACACTAAACAGACAAAAAAGGTATTTGTTTAAGAAAGATGTTCTATATTAAAAGAGAAGCGTAGATCATCCCTCTAGTCTCCTTCTGTCTGTCTGTGGCACTCATTACACAGATGTGATTCTCGTTCAATATCACGACTCTTGCTAGTTAAAAATATTCCCAGGAAGAATGCACAATATGTCTCTCATACTGTGGGAAGGGTATTTAGAGAAAAATTTCCACACAATTCAGCCCCATCTGTCCAGACTAAAATTGAACACTGTGGGTTAATATTCTGTCTTTTCAGAAAAAAAGGAAACAAAGTGAACACATGAACTTTACCACAAGACTTTGTTTTTTAACTTAATTGAAAAAAGTGGTACCACTGTTGACATGAAAGCAGAGGACAGGCATAATGAAGAAAGAAAAATTCGACACTAGGAAATTTAAATCAGACTGTACCATGAAACTCAGAATTCTTGTTTACATGTTGTATATCAAATTATATGTTTAGGAAAATGATAACTTTCTTAAGACAGAAAACCTAATGAAAAGATGAAAGAGGAAAACGACTTATAATTTCACTATTAAAGCATTTCTCTTCAATTTTTCCTGCAGTTTGTTTTGCCGCCTTGTAGAAAAAGTTACAATACAGTAAGAACAAGTGTTTTCCATTACAATCAAGTGAAGTGAAAGCACTGTTTTTCTAAATTATTATATATTCTCCCTCATTTCTAGACTTAGTAGAGAAATTATCTTCCCTTCATCTGAGATTTCCCATTTAGTACTTACATTGATACCCATATTTTTCTTATTAATCCTGACCATTTTGCTTGTCTCATACTGACTATCTCTAGAACCATTCTCCTGAGGCAATCTTATCTATATGTTCTTTGATTTACTTTCTAATATTAAGCAATATTATTTCTAGAGTTATTTAAAAGCCTGCAGTTTTAGGCTTAAAATAGTGATTTAAAGCATTCTGAATAATTTTTGTCATTAGTTATAACTTTATTTTTTTTAATTTTAAAGGCTAAGAAGAGAACTTAATTTATAGCTGTGACAAAATTTTGCTTTTTTAAGTAAAAATACTGCATAAAAACTGTGAGGACCAAGTGTAGATAGAGCTATAGTCTGTGTTTGTATCTTATCACATATCACTACGGAAAGATAAGAATTGCGTTACTTCCTTTTCAATAATCATCCTTTTGCTGCTGCTGTTCTTTTATGAGGTGACTGAGTAAGAGAGTTAGTTGAGTTGCTGGGTGGTAGTTTAACGTGTAAAATGCTTGCCATGCAGGCAGGATGACCTGAGTTTAATCCCTAGAATCCATATACAAAAGCTTGGTGTGTTGGCATGCAACTATAATCCCAGCACTGGGAAGGAAGACAGGTAGATTCCTGGGGATTGCTAACCATCAAGCTAGCCTGCTGGGTGTGTCTAGGCCAGTGAGATACCCTGTCTCAAAACCACAGATAGATCTGAACTGAGGAATAAATAACACAAGATCGTTAGTTAAGTGTGAAACTATATGTGATAATATCTTCATTTTTTTCTATCCCAAGTGGAAATATTATTTTGTGTTAGTATTTATTCAAACTTTAGTAAATATAGGCTGTATTCTAAACAGCTTTTTTGATTATTGCATAGGTTATAGAAATAATTTATAGAAATATAATATATAGAAACAATTTCAAAAGTAAGTATTATTTTAGTGACATCAACATGTGAAATTTCATTTAACGGATTTAATTTAACTGCTTTGTGAGATATGAACTTCTGAGGAGTAAAATTAAGAAGGGGGTAGATGAGGTTGCCTAGACAAAATGACTAGAAGGAGAATATAAAAGCCCTTCAGATCTGGGGGGTACTTGAAGTTCAGATAGCAAGGGATGGGATGGTCTTTCAAAGAATGAGATGTTATGGGGATAGACAAAGAAATTAAACTTTAAAAATGAAGAATGGTAGAATGATGTCAAGTGCTGTGTAAAGTCAGATAAAACTTGTATTTTCCGGTGGGAAATTAGGAACTGAAAATGGGCTAATGCATATTAGAGAGTGAGTGGACATCTAGGCAGACATTCAATAAATACTCTATTAGAGAACTGTGTATAGTGAAAATAATAGTAGTATCCTAGAAAAGAAAGAATTAGCAAACCTACATTGTCAAATATACATTTAGCAATTTTGTTAGAGACTTTTAAAAGCTGAGAAAATAATGTGTGGAGCCAATTTATAAGGGTAAACTCCATTGACGTGTGTGTGTATGTATGTGTGTGTGTTGTCTGTCGTCCTAGACGTTATTGAATATTCTTAGCAATTATTTGGTATATGAAGGTTAATAAGTGCTACAAGATAAATGACCCATCACACAATGTAATCAATCTTCCCCACAGACTAAGATTTCCTGTCTATATCTCATTTGGGGAAAGAATAAGGGCCACACAGAGAATTACAAGTATTCCCTTCATTCATATACATAGGGAACTTACTTGCTGTGATTTTCTAGTGAGTTTCTCAGTTTCCAGCCAGTTCTGTTGGCATTCAGAGATACAACTCAACAAAAGAAACAAAACATGCATCTTTATCATAAAAAACCTATTTCCCATTCTGTACCTACCTTACTCTAAACCTCTTTACTAGTCATTGCTCTTTTTTAAGGCATGTGAGATGTACATGAACAGAAAATACTGATAGAATTTTTCTTTTTGGCCATATCCATGGTATCCCTATGGATCCATGGTCTTAGTGTATTGATCGAGGACCTTGTTTCTCAACCTTCCTAAAGCTGTGACCCTTTAATATAGTTCCTTATGTTGTGGTAACCTATAATCATAAAATTATTTTTGTTGCTAGTTCATAAATGTAATTTTGCTACTGTTATGAATTGTAATGCAAATATCTGATATGCAGATGGCCTTATAGGACATTCGTAAGAGAGTTGTTTGATCCCCAAAGGGGTTGCAACCCATAGGCTGAGAACTGGTAGTTCAGAACAAAAAGGCCCTGTAAGTGGTAGAGTCTCCCATGAGTCTTAATAATTTGTCACTCCAGGCCTCCATGGAGCTTCTGGTACACACCACTGGGCAGAGCTTGCCTGTATTTTCCATCCTTTCCATTCTTTTGTGTGTTTAAGAATCACATTTGAATCTTGTTCTAATGTGGATTTTGCACACTGATAATCACACTCTCTACCACATTCCCAGTAAGGACAATGCCTGTTTTATTTGCCCTAAAACTTTAGTGGCAGTCATCTCAAAGGCTACTTTCTGCTGTGTATTAATAAGCCTTCATTTTGATAATTCATACAATATGATAGAATTTCTTAGGGATCACTAGAAATATAGCAACAGCAGTGATGTGTGGGCCTCCTGTGAAAGAACTATTTGTGGATTTTAGGTGGCACTTCTCCTCCTACAGGGAAGAGGAGAGATTCAGGTATGAGTAACCATAGGTGGGAGTAGTTATATATAGTCAGTAGCAGTAGAAATAGTGAACAACTTGTCCAAGTGCTACAATGTTTTTTTAGATGAAAATTTGGCAGCCATTCAAGTAGAGACATTAATGTCAGGAGCAGCAGAATAAAGTCAGCAGGGAAAAAAAATCTACATTCTCTTTCTTCCACTCTCATACTGAAAAAAGTTGGATGGCTTCTTTCAGGGAATCAGTGTAAGATCTCACCCACCCCTCTTCCAACCTATTGTTATTGCTCCAGGCTGATTGCTAATGATAAAAAAACAAAACAAAACAAAACATACACACTAACACAGGCAAAACATCTCCAACAATTGGATTGTTAAGTACCTAAAGGAGAGCTGATAGAATGTATTAAGCAAGTGCTATGACACCACTCATCACTATACCCAACCCAGCTGACCTTATTATTTATAGCTGGGCTACAAAATAAAGACAAGAGCAGTATTGGAATCAAGATATGGTTAGAACATTGTAATAGATGGAGTAAGACAGCAAAAGACAACAGTGACGTTAGGGTATGAAAAGTAAGACATCAAACATTGTAAAATTGGTAAAAATGTGAAATTAGTTATAAAATTAATTTAAGAGCTTTTGGTCACCTAGTTTAGTAAAATTTGGATTTTTCTATAATAATCTTATTAAAGTATATCTTTTAAGTCCTCAAAAAACTTTAGTACAAGTCAACACAACTTAATTCTAGATTTGAAATGAAGCATTTCAGTTTCTAAAGCAATCTTACTTTAAAATTTCATTATTGTTCTCCCAAAATGTGATTAATGATAAAAAGATAGTAATAATAATAATAATGATTGTGAAGGGTTTTTTTCCCATCAAAGTTTATACTTTTAGTGAGGTTGTTTAAATAAAGCCATAATTAAGAGACAACATTGGTTTCTGGTCTCCTTGTGTTTTGTACAAAGTAACAAGTAAGATGACATCAGTGTGTAGTGTGGAGATCTACTAGGTAACTACTTAACCATATGCATCCCTCTGGTATGCACAGTGGATGCATCATTTCCTAGGAGCATGTACTGCTACATTAACTGTTTGACTTTTGTACAGACTGTTCTGGATGTAGGACATTGTGGACACATTGTTACCTCTATTGTGGCAATGTAGGGGTCCCTTAAATCTCTCTGTCTGGCAGAAGAATAATAAGAGGAGATACAAGACTGAAAATCAGTTCAGTATAACTTTAGTTAGCTATCACTGGTTCAAACTTTTAGAGTCTGACATCAGGTGGTTATTTTAGCCATATTTAAACAGAGCACAATTTTGAAAAAAAAAGTTTTCTGATGACAATTAATTCGGTCCTCTGTACACAACAAAACTTAAGACATGTTTACATTGAAACTCTTTACAAAGTACATACGGCATCTTCCATAAAGATGGGTTATGTTGACTTACAATTTTAAGATAAGAATCTAAGAAGGATGACTGACATAATCATAATGCCTGTGGGAGTAAAAATTATCTTATCCCTAAGATAACATGAAAGTCACTTAGGTTTTATAAAGTACAAGTGACATCTCTCATAATGATGAGTTTTATATCCTAAAAGCAATGCTCAGGTGTAGGGCTCCGGTCCACAGAGTTAAGTTGAAGCAGGAGCCATCCTCGCCCCCTCCCCCTTGCTGGGGCTAGCAGGATGCATGGAGACTCCTTTTCTTTGGAGCCCAGGAAGCCGCTACTTAGTAAACAGATTGGCAAAATGTCTGCCTGCCCTGTGGTGAATTATACACCTTTGTCTCAGCAAAGGTCATGAATATTGTGGAGGTTGGCCAGGTACGCCCCTCCTCTGCCATGCTAATTAAGGCTTCCCACTTGAGGGATAAGCCACGCCCTTATGGGGAGAGAAGTTATTTATTGGGGAGGGCGCCAAGTCTTGCTTCCATCAGATAGATTCTGGGCTCCCGGGATTTCTTTCATGTCCTGTCAGTTCTCAGCAAGCGGGGTCAGGTGGCCCACGCGGTCCGAGGAACCCACCGCCTTGGTGCTTTCCTGTGGCTTTCTGCTTGAGCCTCTCCCCCCTGGCCAGGGCGGGACAGCCAGCCCAGGGCAGGGCTGTGCCGGGGAAGACCGAAATAAAAACAACACTCAGGATTTAAGGGAGTAAGTCTGAGACAAACAAATATAAATATTCTGGGGTAGTCAGGTGAAGCCTGGCCCTATAGAGAGCAAAAGGTAACCAGTTGTAAACTGCATTCTTTCCTAGCATTCTCGGAGGAAGACAGGCAAACATCTCCTTTCAAAAAGATGCCCCTGCGTGTTTAACTTCCCTGGCTTCTCCAATGCTTACCTGTGTATACAAGGACCTTTTATCTTCTACATGGCAAAGCGAAGACACTAGCATTTTCATCAAGGAACTCTTAGTAGCTCCGGATTTTAGTAGTCCTGAGATAATTTCTTCATGAAAATATCATGAAATGGATACAAAATAACTAGTTATCTCAGCCTTGTTAGTGATAGCCTAAAATTTTAGTAGTAGAATGAGGATCACAAGTTCAAAGCCAGGCTGTGTCAAACCCTGAATTTGAGACCAGTTTCCTTATTTCAAAGAACCAAAATATTATCAGTAAATAATTGTGTAACTTATTTATTGGATGATTCAAACTATTTTATACTTTCATGAAAATGGCCCTACATAGTGTTCTCATACAATAAAAAATAAAATAAGGGCATAACTATAAGAATTTTATTACACGCCTATTTCTATCATTATTATATGAGAGAAAACTGATAGATATTAATTATATTTTTTGTATATATTATTCCATAATTTCAATATATTGAGAATTAGTGCAGATGGTAATTAAGGTAATTGGAACTGTAAAGATGAAAAATAAAATATAATGTTTTCATTATAAAAACAGCTCAGAATTGAGAGGGAAGTTCTTGGGATCACATTAATTAGTCCCTATTTGATTTTAGCATAGAGAAAGTTGAAAATCCAAAATTATCTTTTCAGAATTCCATTGTCACTGGGACTTTGGATTTAAGCTATTTTCTAGAAAACGGATATACTTGTGTGAGACTAAGGTGCAGGAAAGTAGCAGAATACACCTCCCTGCTGCCATTGCAGCTAGCTGACAATCTGGATATGTGAATATTTATAAGCAGTTGTCAAGATTTATACTTTATATCTCTTTCAAAAGTAACCTACTTAAATCAAGTTTGAAAATTAAATTAATTCCTTGAGTCATCTATCTTCTCTTTTTGCTATGATTTTTGGAGTTTTTATTTGTGAAAAATTGCATTGATGGATTATTTCTTTGTTTTGTTGTCATTGATTACTTTTTGGCTATTCCAACTAGGTTTGCAGGAGGAGGGGGGTGCCACCATCTCATTATTGTCTTCTTGCTGCCTGTCCTATTGCCTGTGTGCATTCAGCCTTCACAGGTAGTGGCAAGTGTGAGCACAACAGACACTTGCACTGTTTGGCTCCTCAGGTCAGTTTGCAGGAATTATTTGTCATGGCTTGGATCTAAAATAGGCCCAAAGGTTCACGTGTTGAAAGTTTTGACCCAAACTGCTGGCACTTTTGGGAAGTGGTAGAAATTTTAAGGCTTTGAGACTAGTTGAAGGGAGTGGCCCCTGGAGAACGTATTCTTGGAAGCTCCATTTTTGCATCCTGCCTCTTCCTCCCACTTTCCATCTCTTCTCTCTCCCTCTCTCTGCTTCCTGGCCATTATAATGTGAGCAGCTTTGCTTCAGTCCCTCCCCTGTCATGATGTTAACATATACCTCGCCACAGGTTGAAGAGGGAAATTACCAGCCAATCATGAGCCCACACCTGTAAAACCCAGGAACCTAAATAAGTATTTCATCCATTCAGTTATTTTTTTCTAAATGTTCTGATACAGTGGCAGAAAAGTGAGTAACCCACACCGTACATTGAGAATGGGCTCTGGTATTTCATGTTCCTTATCTCTCTCAGTCAGCAAAGGGAGGTGTGTACCTCCCAATATGTGTACACACATATTGATCTCACCGAGATATACTAGAGTCTGAGGCACTCAGGTGTGCTCCAACCATCAAGCATGGAAAAAGTCTTTTGCATTTCATATCTTCTCCTTATGTCTATTTTACAAACTCTTCTCAGATTATTCAGATTTTTATACAAGGCCATGAATTTCACCAACTACTTGATAATTGCTCCTTTTTTAAAAAAATAGAACTTTGCTTTCTCCAAATTGACACATATCAAGGTCAAAGACAAAATTTGCGTGGAAGGACCCAGATCATAACTGACAGCAGCTGTTAATTCTGTCACTACTGGGTCATCTTCTATACTTAGATAACACACATGTGTTCTTCCCATCCTGCTCCTAGTGTAACAAGGATTTAGTCTGTAATTTGATGTTTTTCATTTGTTCACATTTATTAACTTAACACACAATATTTTATTCTTAGTCCAAATACTTGTACTAAGACTTGCCAACTATTGGATCAGTGCCTGCTTGATACCTGGGTGTCTGTAGGATATCCTGGAGCCTTGGGAATGTTCTGATACCTGCAGGATGCCTAGACATCTGTGGAATATCTTGGTGCCTGTGAGATGCCCTGGTGCCTTCCAAATGTCTGGGTACTTGAGGGATGTAAGGGTGCTTGAGGAATGTCTGGGTACCTCTGTGGTGTCTCGGTTCCTGTATGGTGCCTGGTTGACTGTTTGATGCCCAGACATCTGCTAGATGTCCTGGAAACTGGAGGATGCCCTGGTGCTTCTGGGATATCCTGGTACCTGCTAGAGGTCCAGGTGCTTGCTGAAGACATAGGTGCCTATGGCAGTTGGGCAGTGAGGACCAACTTCAGGTTGAACTTCATCATCCTGATTTTGGGTTAGCATGAACCAGGTGAATGTCCATGAACAGAACCACCTGCTGCGTCCAAAGTCCATAGTGATGCCTGTGATCCATGCTACTGTCATAGAAGTTGGACTTAATTTTCTTTTATCCATTTTGTTTTTGTTTGTTTGATTGTTGTTTGTTTATTTTTTGAGGGTACAGGGGTGGGAGGATGGAACAGGGAAGAGGGTGTTATCAAGATACACTATATGAAACTCAAATTATTAATGAAAGGATTATAAAAAAGAGACTTGCCAACCATGATGATTAAGACTCGGGTTTGATCTCCAATCCTGGAAATATGTGTATATTAGTCTGTGTATAAATCTCAATCTTATAACTTCTTTAGTTCTTTCTTATAAACACTAAATGAAACTTATTTTACCAGTGTTTAAAATGTGAAAAAGATATGTGAATATAAAATGACATAGTATCTTAATCAGCAAAAATTAATATTTCCATTATGGGAATCTATATTTTATTATCTGTTTAAATTATTTTAGTATTTTAACATGATAAATTATAATTTCAAAGTAGAGAGAATAGCTTAATAATGATTTATATGATTGACAAAGTTAAAAAATGCACAGTATTTAAATGCTCAAATGCATTACCAACAAATCTGAGCAAGTTATCTTTCTCTCTGAGAATAACAACTACACAAGGAGTTCTTGAATTAAAGGAAGAAGCCTCATGAACAGTGGCAAGCAGATGCTTTATGACACAGAGCAAAAGTGTGGACCCCAGTGGCCTTGAATACAAAATTCCCCATCTGAACATTTTTCAAAGCAGTTTCTCAGAAATGAATAGCATTTCAGTTTTTGTATGTAGAGACCAGATATTTCATGAACTCAGGGACCTGACTAATCACTTGTGAATGCTAAGAACTCTTCAAAAATAATAAAAATGAATTCTCATGAAGGAACAAGGCACATAGATCTAGATGTGGGCTTTTAGGAACAAAGACTGAAATATTTCATTACATTCAGGAAGAATTGTTGCTTGAAATCTCATATTAAGATGTTCACTGAGGTGCCAAGAGCAATGCCTTGATGGATTACAGTGCAAAGGGGGAAAGGAGAGGAAGGTCTAATACTACACATGTTACAAAACTCATTTCACCTGTGAAGGGACGAATATTGATTTCATTCATCTCACTTAGTTGAGAGTCTGACTTAAGAAAAATTCAAGTTCATTGACATCAACTCCAAAGATGACAGTAGTGTACTGAGAACAGAAAGAAAAGGGAAAGGGAAAATGATAAATGTAACTTCATTAAGAAAATTTGAAAACACTATTTTTCTTCATGAAAAGACAGCAAAATAACCTCAAATTCTGGCTGCATCTTATATTTATGGCAACTTTCATGGAAATTGTGATCCATGGGTCCTATATTGTATGTGTATGTGTATGTGTGGGTGTTGGTGCATGAATGTACACTTGCACATGTGTATGTGTATTTCTTAAGAACAACCAGTACACACAACTGAATGGCACTGCAACATTCAACTTCATTTTCTCTATATGCTACTACTACCCTATGTTTGGATATTTTGCTTTAAAAATAGCAAGAAGTTTTACAAAAAGTTGTAATAAATATAAATATTATGCTCTTACATTTTTTAAAAGTAAAATGTAATGTTATTTTAATATTTCCATTATTTTTATCATAGTTAAAATTAATATTTTAACCAAAGGAAATATCACCATTGTTGCCTCTGAATATTAGAAATTTCTGTGATTCTTCAATTGTTACAATTTAAATTGGAAAATATTTGTTATTTCCTAAAGATAATTCATGATTTCAGATATGATGGGGAACATACAGTAAAAACACCTAGATGAAACAAAACCTAGAAGGAAATTTGGAAGGTTATCTTATTGTATTTCCTTCATCTAATACATGAAACATTGTTTCATGACAGGACACTTTTCTTTATATTGTGAGGTATGCCTTCTCTGAGGAAAGCAACTACTATTCTTGGGAAATACTTCAGGTAGAACATGGACTTTTGGTTTGGTATGCTGGAGATTTAGTGTGGAGATAGGAAATGCTGTCTAGTTCTCATGACAATTTTTGAATTATAGAATTACCAGAATTCTGTACAATTTATAGGGAAGAAATAGAAATAGGAATCCCAAATTATTTTTTGTCTTGACCCTCATCTATAATTTTGCATAGTATTTACCTATCAAGCTAGCATGAGCCTGTTTATCACCAGCAGAATGAGAATTTTTTAGTCAGAGTACTTGATGAATACATGAGAAAGGGTTAACCATGTTTGAGAGAAGGAGCTCCTTTAAAGAAGGAATTGCAAGCAGGCAACTTATAAAGTTACTTAAATCCTAGGACCATAGAAAATTGTGGAAAGGTAATATAGCTTTGATCAGTTTGAAGATACTAGGCAGATATTTTAAGTTGGCAAATAAGGCTGGACAACATTCTTTCTAAATTGACTTAAATTCTGACAAATGATTTTTCTCTGACTTTTGAAAGATAAGGGCCACACTTTGTCAAGTGTTGAAGAATGGTTGGGTTCATTAAGTTTTATATCTAGCAGTTTTGTCCAGTGTAGTTAGTGAAAGCCAGGACTAATAAGCTCCAAATGAGGACAGTGTGGATGACTGGAAGGTGGTTAAGGGCGCAAACTTCCTCCTAAATGATCACCTCTGAGAATCTGTGACTCTCTTCTGTCTCAAAGTAGAAATAGATAAAGGAGAAAAACACCTTGCCTCATGAAAGGGATAAACAATCCTGAAGCATTTTATAACTAAATGGAAATAAGAAGGGCATGGATAAATGTTTAATGGTAGATAAACTCCCTTCCACAATGCATTTAGGGAGAACAAATAATGAAAGGAGAGGAAGTGTTCCAGTTTCTAATCAGTCACTTACAGGTGGATGAGCGAAGTTAAAAGAATAGAGCTCCAATATGTTTGAGCCCAATTAACAAACTAGGATTAACTTGCATTTCAGACATGAACACTTGTCAGACCCAAATTAAGTAATGATTGATTCAGCTGAAATACATGAAAAACAGAATGCTTAATTCCAATGTACATTTGTGTATTTTTCTTCATTTATCTCTATTTTTTCTTAATAACTATTTGACCTATAAAAATCACAGATGGTCTGGTGCTTTGATATTTCACCTTTTAGTTATTGAAAACACAAGATGAATTGTGTGGTAATCCTGTCTGATACAACACAATTAAGCTTGTGTAGAAAAATATATTCTGCCTTAAGTATGAAAAAAATGGGGTTGAGTGAGAAGTTATAGCAAATGTTCAGGAAAATATTCAAGAAGAAATAGTATCTGTTAGTAATTTCTACAAAATTAAGTCAATTGTGTCTAACAAATTTGTGTTTGCTGTCCTATGGAGGACACAGTTTCCCTGGATGTTCCTTGGATCAGGGCTTTCCCTAATCCTAGTCAAGAATATGCCTGCTGTTTTCTAGAATGAGATTCCATTAGTTGAATAAGTTGTTCTGCAAACTTGTGATTAAAGTTTATGTGTTTCCTTTTTATCAGCTGAGCCACTTCATTTTTCCTGTCTTCCAATTAAGAGAAAGACATGATGTTTCTCTTTTTTTCCCCTGTGCTTCTTTCTCTGCTTCTTTCTTTGTCCTTCCTTCCTTCCTTCCTTCCTTCCTTCCTTCCTTCCTTCCTTCCTTCCTTCCTTCCTTCCTTCCTTCCTTTCCGTCTTTCTCTTTCCTGTCTTTTGAGACAGAGTTTCTCCATATAACCCTGGTTGTCCTGGTAGACCAACCTAGCCTTGAACCTTCTGCCCTTACCTCCTGAGTGCTGGAATTAAAGGAATGCACCACCATGCCTGGCTTCACAGGAATGGTAGTAGATACTGTCTTACAACTTAATAGAAAGTAAAAATTTGAGTTTCTGAAGAACAATAGACTTATGTATCTAAAAACCCAGGTTGTATACTGCTACTTTTAAAAATAAGCTTTGCTTAGTCCAAAGATCTCTCCTGTCACCCTTATACAATGCAGAGGTTTGTAGAAGCCCTCACAGTGCTCAGAAAATCTAGGGAATATTTTGTAATTTAATATCATTGGCAGAATAGAAAATCTTTTTTTTTTAATATTTTGAAACTGTTTTCAAAACTGTTTATTTGTTACCATTCACATTTTCTGCAACTGTTTCCTTTATTCTGTTCTCTGAGCCTTTCTGCTCCCCAAGGTTTTAATAGAAAGAATGTGCAGTTTCATTTTTTTTTTTTAATTTCCACTTCTTCAAATTGTACTTGCTAAAAGCTTTGTGGTGGCTAAAGACTAATTCTAAAGAATCGACAGACAGTTCACACTTCAGGAGACTGAGATATTAACAACTTTATCCGAGGAAAAATAGCTGCTTTGGGTAGTGGCTTGAACATTTAAAGAAGGCTCCTTGTATCCTTTGTAAGCTAACACTTAAAAAAAAAAAAGAAGGACTTTAAAAATTGTGTGTTGTGTGTGGGAGGAGTGGGGCTCTGTGCAAATTCTTTAGTGTTCATAGCATAAAGTACTTTTTTCCTTTTCAGACTGAGACTAAGACTGATTTTTGTTTTCCATTTTTTCTATATTTTCTATATACCATATTTTCTATATTTCTATATTTGCTATAAATACTTTGCCTATTGAGAAACACTAATCACTGGCCCTAAAATGAAAATGGACTCTATCATGACATTGTAGGGAAGAGTGGCAAATGGGATTCATTGAGAATTGAAACTTTGTGAAAAGACTCATAAAGGTTTATTCTCTTGCTATATTACCATGAACTTACTGAACTATTCATCCCTTCACTCTATAATACAGCACTGCAGAGTATTCTTAATCTCGCATAAAAAGATAAAAAGCATAGTATGTGTCTTCTCATTCTTCCATCAGCAGCCCTCCCTACATAAGAATTGAGAAACAGTGGTAGAATTCTAGTCTCATAAAATACGGTAGCATTCATTTATTATTTGATACTTGTTTTAGGTAAAATTTAATATGGTTAAAATTGGTCATTTGATTGTGGTATTTCAGTTCTTGGCTTACATGCTCAGCATGAATTAAGAAGGAAATTGGAGAAACAAAGGAAACTATATTAAGAGAAGTAAGGAAGACACATAGAAAGATAAATTTCACATTTTCCCCTGTATGTAAGACTTAAAGTCAAACTCTAAGGAGAGTAATGACAACGAGAGATATGGAGGGGTGTTGGAGAAGAAAACAGGGAAAATGAAGGCTGACAAATGCACACTCTGTCAATGCACACAAGTATGTGGTACATACTGAACCCCACTAATATGTGCAACTAATATATAGTAACTATGTTTTTGTTTATGCCTTTAGATATAGGCCCTCATCAATATCTTCAGCTGGTCTAGAGTTAACTATATAGACCAAGGTATACTAGAATTCTTAATGATCCTTCTGTCTCATATTCCTTAGTTTTGGGACATCTGTGGTTAATCATTTATGTTAATGACAGTCTTTGAAGAATATTTTATCAATCTATTATGAGAGAATACTGTGGAAAATTTAGATGAAAAACACAATAATATTTTCCCAATTCATATTCATTTTCATAAAAATATAAATTTGCCCAAAATTTAAACTTTAGGTTTTATTTTAGTTTCATAAAAATTAAAGTGATACACAATTTTATTAAGATAATACTTTATGTGCAAGTTTATCAATCATTTAAAGTATCTATACTGAGACATAGCTGAGTAAAATCAGCAGACATTAAAAATAGAAAACCAACCTTGAACATTTGGAAAAGGTCGTGTCCCACCATTGCTCTGAAATCTAAATTATCCTTTCTTATATTATATATGTTATTATATATATATATACATACACACACAATATATATATCTATGTATAATATATTATCCATATGTGTTATATATTACACACATAAAATATATATGCATATATATAATAGATATATATAGATATGTATTAAATATATGTGTGTGTGTCCAACATCATCACAGAATATTACAGAACATTGTCTAAAACATTCTAACTGAAAGAGAATATGCTCTAAACATTGTTCATCCAGATGAAATTTTGTTCACATCTGGAAGAGCAAGTATACATAATCAAATATATAAGAATCCAGAAGATTTTGGAACACATCACTACTAAAAAAACAAAACAAGAAAAGGAAACAAAACTACCAGAAAATGAGTAGAAAACTGTGAAGAAAAAACTCGTAGCATGCATGTAAGTGATCT
This sequence comes from Cricetomys ansorgei, assembly GCA_026225945.1. Lineage (NCBI taxonomy): Eukaryota > Metazoa > Chordata > Mammalia > Rodentia > Nesomyidae > Cricetomys > Cricetomys ansorgei. The sequence continues at coordinate 5,526,324 of JAMJFZ010001562.1, forward strand.
GAATGTTTAACAACCATGGAATATATTTTTACAACAGGCAATTGAATATTATATATCTTGAGAATATATAAATGTAAAATAATAGAATGATGGCTGCATTGATACTAAGCATAGGACCAAAGTATGGCAAAGCATGGTGGGTCAAAGTTTAAACATAACTGTCAGTAACACAACACCCCAATAGAACAATAATAGTGACAACCATTTATGTCATTACGTGAAAGAGATATTTGCTATATAAATTGATAAAAAGGATATCTGAAAGCATTTATTCACCAAACGATGACCCAATGTGTTATTTATAAAACAAAGCCACGAATAATGTAAATAACATGGATTCATCTTTGTCAAATCGGAGACTCAAAATAATAAAATACATATACAAAAAGAAAATTAATTAATTTAGTAGTTTTAAATGATATGTCATGAATTTTACAATTGGAGGTTATCTTAGCTGCTATACTTCCTACTGTGAAGAAACACTGACCAGCAGCCACTTAAAGAAGGAAGGGAGGGTTTCTTTTAGCTTAATGTTTGAGGAACTCCAGTCTATCAAGGGAGGAAAGGCATGGCAACATGAACTTGAGATGACTGGTCACTTTGCATCTATAGTGAGGAAGCAGATAAAAGAAAGGAATTATAATTGAGCTACAGAATCTCAAGGCCACCTGTGTGATCTACTTCCTCTAAGTAGGCTTCACTTCCTGAAGGATCTACAATCAGCCAGGATTGGGACTTTCATTTCTGGGGAATAAATATATATACACATGAGCTGATGTGGGGTATTTCACATTGAACCACAATGTTCTGCACATGCCCTTTATAAATCTACAACACCTTATAGTGTAAAAATAAATTTATTCTAACCCCAAAGGTCCTGAACTTTCTTCACAAAACAAGTTCATGAATTTTTAATTTGGCTTTACTCAACTCTCAAGACATAGGCAGAGATACTTTAAAAGATTCTTTCCCAGAATATCACACAAATTGCCTGCACTTCGGCTCCCAATAGAGACCTTTTTCCCTGATACCTCATGAGCTGAGATTTTATTGTCCACATTTCTCTTGGCATTTTGACTCTTCCTTGGAAAATCCCCTTGGGCTTTGCATACAGCGTTTTAGGGTGCCATCACAGATTAAATAACTATTTCACATTTCGATGCAAACTAATTCCGAAGGTCTAAGAGACACATGCTCTGGTTTATTACAGCTGTGACCCTAGTCATACCAATTTTTCTGTATTAGTTACTTTCCTTGTTGTTGTGATCAAATATCTGACAAGAAATGTTGTAAGGGAAGATGTAAAATTTGAGGGGTATGGGGCTCACAAAAGATATACCAGTAGAAGTATAAGGCAATGGGTTACACTATATTACACACACACACACACACACACACACACACACACACTTATATATATATATATATATCTCCATGGAACCCCAAAAACTCACCTCATTGACTCTTTTCCTCCAACAGAGCTGTATCTCCTAAAAGCTCCACAAGTTTTATAAGAAGAGCCACTTGCTGGGCCAAGTACTCAGGCAGAGGAGCCTATAAGGCTCATGTAAAGCAAAACAGAGAAAGTATAAGAGAGAAGGTGATGAGAATGAAGAAAAGAAGGGGACAACCTATAACTTTATATAACTGATTATATAAAAAGAACAATGACGTTTAATAACTTCCACTGTGAATAATATTATTAAATATAATATAAATAATATAAATATAATATAAATATAAGTATAATATACTATTATTATATTCTATAAATATAATATAAATATTACAAAATATAAATATAAATTATATAAATATAAATATCCTTTCTAGTCTCAAAGTAGAGATAAAAATTATAAACGTGAATAAAAATATCAACAAGCATAGAATTGTTAAATACAGTAATTATAAAGAACAAATATATAGATCTTTTTTTTGGTATTTCACAGGTATGGACAACCTACATTAAATTAGGTTTGATGTGAACTTTCAATAGAAGTGAATTTAGATTTTTTTTATCATTGCTTACAATTAATTTTGTGTAGTCTATTCATGGAGCATTACAGAAAATTATATTTGGTAATGATGTTGGTGTTTCTTTGTAACTTTTCAGAATGGCAAGGTTCTGCTCCCACAGTTGTTAATCCAAGTTGAACTATGACATTCATTTCCAATTTTTTTTTGTCTCTAAAACATATAAAATGCTTTATTTCCATAAAAATGTCTCTGTTCCAGTTGCCTAGTCTCTGACCTTAATGTTCCAAAATGTACTGAGTTAAAAGAACAGCAATTTATTATTGTTCATGAATTTATGAGTTTACTGGACGTATTTGCTGGTCTGAGCTGAATCTAGATGATTTGAATTTCATTTTTCTCATATCCTTTTCAGGATGGGCTGATACTGGAAGTCCTTGACTTAGGTCAATTTCTATTTATCCATGTATCTCATCTATCTTACTGCCAGACTCCCCTCAGCATGTTCTCTCAATGGTGTGAGGGGTCTAACTAGAAAAGAAACTATGATAATAAACATCTTTGTCACTTGACCCAACCTATAATCACCTGGAAAGACAGTCTCAATGAGAAATATCTATTTGGACAGAGGACAACAATTGGGTTGTCCTCTGGGCATGTGTATGGTGGATTGTATTAATTAAATGAATCTGTGTGAGGATTCCTAATCCACTGTGGGCAGCACCATTTCCTAGGCAGGGTTTTCTGATGTAGAGGAACATTTAATTTTTTAATCCAGCAGCATGACTGCTCTATCAAAGGATCACTTTGAAAAGCCTGTGTGTTAGCTATGAAAGGATCATATTCACAGGCCTGTATGAAGTGACAACATTTAGAGGCCTGTGTGATCTAGATGAAATGGTCTGAAGGCAATTGTAGTAATGCTTTTTATCGCAAACTCTGAGATTAAATCAGAGTGAAGAGTTGGCAGAGTAAAGTCTGAGATTGAATCAGAATTAAGTCTGATATTGAATCAGAGTGAGGACATGCCAAATTCTCAGGATATAAAAGGAGGTAGAAAGAGTCAGTCGGTTCAGGCATTCAGTTCAGACAGAAACTGAGGGAGTTAGGAAGATAGAGTTAAGAAAGAGAGTCAGAAAGAAGAGATTCAGCTCATAGACAGGAAAAGCTGAGAAGAGCAGAGTCAGTCTGGAATAAGCAGAAAGAAAGCAGAAAGACAGAAGCAGACAGTTTACAATTTACAGTTCAGAGATCACAGTATAGATCAGAGTAAAAAGAGGTAGTTCAGAGGACAACTAGTCAGAGTGAGCTCAGTTGGCAGTAAGTCTCAGAGGCTGAAAAATTCTAGGTTTAGGTTCACAAATTAGATTGTATGGAGGCTGAAGCTTCAAGATCAGGCTTACATCATTAGATTGTATGAAGACTGAAACCTTCTTTTACTGGGGATTGAATTACCAAAGAATGAACTGTGTTTTGCTATAAATTCATGAGAATAATAAATATAAAATCAAAGCCTACATCTGGCACCAAATATGGTTGGTAGAAGGATTCAAGATTGGCTGAATGATGACTGTGTCCTGAACTACAGAAGATAGAGAAATAAAGAGAGCAGAAAGCAAGAGGCACATATATATTTTTTTCTTTCTGTTCTTGACTATGGGTGCATTGTCATTAGCTACTTCTAACTTCTTTGGCTGTGATTGCTACAAAATTGTGGACTATATCCTTTAATTGTGGGCCAAATAAACCCATTTCCTCTTAAGTTGCTTTTTGCAAAGATATAAACATCACAACAACAGAGATGAAACTAGGACAAAAAGAAAGACTTTTTCCAGTCTCTACTTAGTATTAAGCTTGACACTGACCCATTGGTCAAAGAAAATCAAATAACCAGATATAGAATTAATGAGAAAGTTGTAATGTATGGTGTGGTTTGGATATAGGATGTGTGAAAAACCAAAGCTATTAATTCAACCAGTTCACCACAGATTGCCTGATGGGCTATTTGGAGATAGAGTGATTACATTTGGACAATGTTCAAAGGTAGTAACAGGGCCCATAAAATTTTTGATTACACATTTCTAAATTAAAAGGAATAATTAAGTTTTATTTTCATTAACATGGCAGAAGGAAGTGAGACATTCTTGAACACACTATGGTTATGAAGTAGAGAATGGAAACTATAAACTTAATATGGGTGATAAAAACCTACTTTTGAACTTATGTTGACATAAGCAGTACAAACATACATTTAGCCGAAATAAACAGGCAAAAACTGAGGGAAGATCACTTGAGAGATATGAAAGTGGCTGCCATGGGTAATTTGATAGAAAATGAATTGCTAGAAAAAGGGACATAAACCAACCATTGAAATTAATGTTTTATTTACACATGATTTTTACTGGTTGTTTTCTTTAAAGAATGACAAATTTTTAAAATTTATATTGATTATGTCTTTCACTCAAGCTTAATTGCAAAGCCAGAATTCATTTGTAAGTGAAATAATAAACACCATTGTATTATAGATAAGAAAGTTTCAGATTTCAAAAATCTTATCTCCTGTTGCTGTTAGCTTCCTTCCTACAAGCTTCTTAAATGTGTGAGTTTATGTAGAGGGAAAGATGGCCTGAATTGGATGACATTTAGGGGCTGATCTGGATACCTCGAACAGTGGAAACCCCCTGGAATCTACGAGGGTGATGCAAGCAAGTACCTCTAATAATGAGGAATAGGGAGCCTGAGCAGACCATTTTCTGTAATTAGGCAAGGCTTCCAGTGGTGGGACTGGGACACCATCCCAACAACAAAACCTTCGACCTATAACTGATACTGCCTGCAGAATCTGCTGGGACAATAGAAGGGTAGAACTGCACACCACAGTAGGGAGCACATGCCTGACACTTGCAGTGCTGGCCAGGAATCAAATACTGATTACCTAGGAAATGACTCCTAATGATATCCTGCCCCGCTCGTAGTTTGGTGCCTAGTCCAGTATTCATCAGAGAAGCTTTTTCTGGCAGCTGATGGGAGCAGATGCAGAGACCCAGGACCAAACATCAGAAGGAGATCTGGGATCCCTATGGAAAAAGGGGCAGGAGAGATTGATGGGACCAGAGAGTTTGGGGACAGCAGGAGAATAAGCTCCAAAGAGTCAACTGACCAGGGGCTCACAGAGATTGAAGCAGCAGACACGGAGCCTGTAGGGTCCCCTAAAGATATCTTATTGTTGTCTGGTGTGGTGTTGGAGTGCGGGGGTGGGGTGAGGGAATGGGATAGCGGGGGTGGGAGGAATCTCTGACCATTTTACCTGCCCTGCCCTTGGGACATTTTTCCTTCTGTGGGGTTGCCTTGTCTAGCCTTGATGTGGGGGTGGTGCCCAACCTTGTTTCATCTTGTTATGCTCTGGTCAAGTGGTAACCATGGGAGGTCTGCTCTTTTCTGAGGGGAAGAGGAGATGTAGAGGAACTTTTAATCCTTTAATCCAGCAGCATGTCTGCTTTAGTAAGGGATAACCTTCAGAGTTCTTTGTGATCCAGCAGAAATGAAGAAAGAATGTTAGTCAGGCTAATCCTGTCCTCTGTTTGTGTTAATGTTAGGTGAGAGGAATTTCTGTGGTTAAGGCAACATAGCACATGCCTTTAATCTCAACTCTCAGGATACAAAAGGATCAGTCAGTGGAGTGTGGAGGCATAGCTCAGAGAGTAGAAACAGTATGGAAGCAGAGTAGAAGCAGAGAAGAAGCAGGGAGGTAGCAGTAGAAGCAGAGTTCAGAGAGGTGAGGTGGAAGCAGACAGGAAGCAGACAAGAGGAAGAGTTTACAGATTGAAAACAGGGAGGTAGAAGCAGAGCTCAGAGTGAGAAGTGGAAGAGAAGTAAGTAGAAGCAGAGGAGGAAGCAGACAAGAAGCAGAGAGCTTAGGGAGAGAAGCAGGGAGTTAGTTCAAGTCAGGTAGTTTGAGTATATTTAGCTCATAGACAGGAGAAGCCAAGAAGAGCAGAGTCAGTCCAGAATAAGCAGAGAAAGCAGAGAATCTGAACCAGACTGTTTATAATTTACAGTTTGGTGTTCACAATACATATCAGAGTTAAAAGAGGTAGTGAACCAGTCAGTAGTAAGTCTTGGAAACTGAAAAACATTCTAGGTTTAGGTTCACAGTTTAGATTGTATAGAGATTGAAGCCTTTTAGGCCCTGGTTTAAGATTATGTTGTATGGAGGCTGAAACCATCTAGGACTGTGGAGAATTACCAAAGAATAAACTGTGTTTTGCCATAAACTCACAAGAATAATAAACTCAGTGCTTATAGGGGTTGAGAGTGGGGGTGTATCTGGGGGAGAGGGATGATGAGGGGAGCAGGAGTGAGCAGAGACAGGGGAGGATATGGGTCAGGATATTATTATATGAGAGAAAAATTGAAAATGTAAAAATTAAAATAGCATGATTCAACCCTGAGTACCTATCTAACTGGTCTAGTGTTGTCTGGATTTCTTGGTGACTTTTCCATGGAGATCATCTCCTAGTATACAATATCCCAGTGCAATGGTAATGGGGTCAAAGAAGAAACAGTGTTGAAAACATGGCATTTCTTTTTGTCTCCTGTTTCTAATACCACCCAACTTAAAAAGGAAGGGCACACAGGGTTCAGGTACAGAATTCAAAATAACAGTTAAAACAAAGACCAAGTCTCCTAACAAATGATCCAAAGATAGCTAAAATGTATCTCAGCGGTAATGTGTTTGCCTAGTATACACAATACCCTGAGTTCAAGCTCAGTTACTACACATACACAACATGTGCATGCACTGTAAAAGTATAAAACAAGCTGAGTGTGGTGGCATATGTCTGTAACCTCAGCATTTCAGAAGATGAACAAAGATGATTAAAATGTAAGACCAAGGTCAGCACTGAGACTTCACAGTAAGACCCAGTCTTAAAACAAACGCGCGCGCGTGCACACACACACACACACACACACACACACACACTCATGTATACCCACCTACATGCACAAATCAACAAATGATTTAAATATAGATTGTATACATATATGTTTTGTTTATTTTTATTTTAAATTAATTTATTTTTATTCTCTCATTGCTCCTTATTTTATTTTATTTTTGTTTCTTTAATTTTTTTTCAAATTTATTTTTAATTAAAAGAGAATTACCTCAGTTTCTCCCTTTCCCTTTTTCCCTCTACCCCCTACCATGTAACCTCCCTCTAACCTCTCCCTCAAATTAATAGCCTCTTTTTCTTTGATTATTATTGTGTGTGTGTGTTCAGATATATAAATGAACCCCTTTTTGGTATCTAATACAAAGCGATCAGCCCTGAAAACATATACACAAACAGACTCAGCAGGTTGTTCTTGTATGTTTAAAAAAATAAATGTCAGTCTCAAACTTTGAAGTAATATTTTTAATTTTGGTGTAATTTTATTGCATCTCTTAAGATCTACTGATATATTAATTTCTTCTAAATTACAAATCATTACATATGAATAGTAAAGTGTATTAGATTAATATGAAAGTCAGAAAATTTATTTAAAACAAAAAATGTATGTAGTATGAATTTTCTCTTTGTGTTCGCATGCAAGGCGTACCAGGGTAGATACATTACAGTTGAAATAGTATATAACAACTAGGAAACTCACTTTAGGATGACTGCATCTTCCCCTTTTTTAAAACAAAAATATCTCCCCTGCAATGATGATACTTCAAAACTTAAATAGCTATATTAAAAATTCCATTATTAGAACTTATCTCTTGTGTTCTTTCTGGTATTGTTACTTAAAATTAAATTTATTTTATAAATATCTAGTGTTTGATAGATTGCATACACAACTTTGGACATTAATTCTGTCAGTTTATATGTTGAGAATTAAAATTAAATTCTTCCTTTTTGTAGAACTATAAAGGATAAGTTCATAGTTTTGAGATTGTGACATGCTTAGTAAAATGTATCATTGAAGTTTAAAGTATCCTGAAAGGGTTATTTAAGGACAAGCTCATAATCAGTCTCCTTTTAAAATATGTGTCATAACTAAAGAGGATAACAAGGATACAGCTTTGTTTCTTGAAGGCAGCAAATATGATATTGAGATTTTATATGATGTAAATATGTAAAGCTAGATTGAGAAGATTATTTCAACTATTTCAAAGCCATTGTTAACTTCTTTCAGGAATCACACTTTAGACTTATGACAATCATAGTGTCTATTTTTCCAAGTCTATTGGAGTATTGCAGCATTCCAGTTGAGTAATTTTCTCACTCATTCATGAAATATTTGAAATTGGAATTTAATAAAATTAATATAATCTATCAAATTACATCAAATTTGAACTCATTTTTATTATATATCCATAAATGTTTTATTTGTGTTTAAATTTCTTCTTGGTTAAGAGCATAACCATTTTACTAGAAGTAAAGACATATTTAGCCTTTTAAACTTTAAAGATATTAATGTACATCAAAAAATATAAGGTAAGATTTAGGGGAATACATGTTTTCAATCTAATATTTTTCTGAAAAACTTGAAAAGTAGGAAAATATTGAAACACACGCCTTTGTGTAACTGGAGGACTAAAGACATGAATATTAATTGACTTGAATCCTGAATAGTTTTTTTGGTAAATATAGCTTACACTGGTTATATTTGGAAAGAACTGGTTTCTTTACATTGTTAAGTAACAATCTATAAATTGAAGATAAACACAGTAAAAGTATAGATTTGTAAAATACTGAAACAGTCATTTTCAGGACAATGGGAAATATAATTCAGCCACATGTTCAGTCCATTACTAATTACTAGTTTCAAATTGCTTGAATGTGCACACTGATTATTCAAAATAGTTTATTGAAAATAATGAAGGTAGAGACTGGAAAGTTGGGTCGGCAGTTTGCTGCTCTTGCAGAAGATCTGAGTTTAGTTCCCAGGACCCACATCGAATGGCTCACAACTGCCTGTGACTCCAGCTACGAAGGGTCTACCACCCTCTTCTGGCCTCTTTGAGCAGTGTACTCTTGTGTCTTTGTACAAACAAAATATAAAGTAAGAAAGAAAGCAATGTACATAATCCATGCATTACTTCTTTTTTTTCTTATTGCTGATAAAATACTGAAACAATGAAAAAAAGAAAATTGGGAAAGTAAAGGATTGTTTTGACTTCTAGTTTCAGAAGATATGATCCACCATTGAGAGGAAGTCAGGATGGTTATTGAGGGTGGCAGGAGTGTACATGTGGGACTCCTTACTTCCCCAGGAACAGGAAGCAGACAGAAAGTATGGATGGGCTATAAAACTTCAAAGCCCTCCCTAGTGACCTACTCCTTCCAGCAAGGCTCCACCTTCTAGAGAGTACACAACTTAACAGTGTTTCACCACTAGGAGCAAGTGTTCAAACACAGGAATCTGTGAGGGACATTTCACATTCACATCATGACAATAAAGTATGTTCAAGATTTTCAAGGAAATGAAAATCATCTCTGTAGACAGGGATGGTGCAATGATTCAAAGACTTTTTGACCACTTAATAAATGTGGAGCATTTATTAAACAAACTGGCCCACATTAGAAATAATGGGTATGAAGCAATCATAATTCTCAGAATCATTACAAAATGAGACTGAAATATCTAGAACCACTCTAAAAGATTTAATTTTAATATATCTAGGTGCTGATTATCTACCTAATTGGTCAGTGGTTTTGAACAATAACATAAATAATTACAACTGCTAGACAAGGGTCCAAGCAATTATTATACAACACAATCAAAGGATAAAAGAATAAAGAAGTTAGACCAAGTCAACAAAATCTAGAAGTCAAAATGCCATTTTCCTGGGTATTTTATGGATTAGTGGGAATAAACTACTTGTGACACTCTTAGAGATTAAGTAGCTTCAGTTTTCTGAACCTGAAGGAAGTAAGGAGACTTCATAGGACAGGAGCTGCTACTATCTAAATCAGAATGATTTTTCTTGGTTTGTTAAAGCAGATGGAGCCTCATAGACTTGTAGATGTAGGGTATTATTATGTTTTAAATATTCAGAAACTTTCTGACCACATTAGGGGAGAAATATGATTTCATTTTATGTAGTCTTTATTAATTTTAAAGGTTTCGTTTTTTAATATTCAAGTTTTTTTTCCTAAACTTAAATTCATCTAGACTTAGCTCTGTTTTATAAGGACTTTGGGTGAAGTCATCATTCCCATCTTGGACATAAGAGGAGAGTTGAACATACTGAAAGCAATATTTCTTGAACATGTCAGAGCACTGATTTCATAAACAGCCCAGGAATCTGATGCAAACTCAGATAGCCAGAGCCAGTATGAGTCTCCTTGTACAGGAGCCAGTGGACTAGTAACTGGTGGAGGGAAGGGTGCCATCTGTCCAGTCCAACCTACTGATAAATTTCTTATTCCTTGGAGCAAAAGGGGTACCACCATATTAGGGTCAATGAAGACTGTAAGTACACAAGGGTATTAAAATAATATCACAAAAACTAAACAAGGATTTTAATCAGACACACCAGTTAAGGACAGTGTACAGCGCCCTCACCTGTCCCCGTAGATGAACACCTAGCGTAATGTAGGTGTACCACATAATGGTAATGTCTCTCACTGTCCCATCATATTACCAAATGGTCAAGTATCAAGGACACAAAATTCCTGACTGTCTCAGGGTCTTCAACTCAGCTTTGTTGACATGTCCTACTCAAATTGCTTGTGGTCTGTCCTCCTGTTTACCTGTCTGGACCTGCCATCCTCCTTTTCCCTGGTCCTGTTCTTTGCCTTACTCCTGTAGCTCAACTATAACCCTGCAGCCTGACTTTAACAATGGCCGGCAATTAGTGTCACTGCAGTCTCTCCATCTTCTCTTCTGTGTTGTTCATTATCTTGTTAATACAAGATTCTACAGTCCTCACCTTCAACCTTTCAGTCTTTGGAGCTCCTTGAACCACCTTGCTTCTTCAAACCTTTGTACCTATTCTGTAACATACACACATACAAATAATTATAGATAGAATAGTGTGATGTATAATATATGATCTTAGAGTTAATATCAATAAGTGAGATTGGAGTAAATGAATGTGTGGTTGTCCAGGGCCAGGGCTACCAAAGTAAGCCAGAATATTTGACAAAAACTGTTTCTTATGTCTAACACAGTACACTCTGAACAACAATGAAGGCCTATCACTCAGGAGAAATTACTTTCCTAGTATCTTGTTTTCCTTAGGGATGGAGTATTTTCTGAATTCTAGCTCCCTCCTGGCTTGCCTAATGTGAGAGAGAGTTAAATGGTTCTTATGAAGGTCATACCCGAGGGACACAGGAGAAACAGGAGAACATAATATTAATTTTGTAGTTAATACTTGGGATTTTAGTTGTCCTGTGATTCTTTACTGTGACATTTCTAGGTTTGAAATGTTAAAAAAGATGGAAAACAGAAAAAAATCAGAGGCCAGCAAGATAGTTCAATGTTTGATTCCCAGAACATATGTGGTAGAGCTAATGGAATCCCTCAAGATGTTCTTTGACCTCCCCCTTCCCCTATGAATTAAATAATTGAATGTAAAAAGAGAGAAAGAATCCAAAGAAATGCTAGAAACAAAACAAAATAAAGAAATAAAAACCCACTGTTAGAATAATGGGGAATGAGTTTGCTGGACTCATCCTTAGATTATGCTAATATAAAAGAGCCACTAAACTTGAAAATACATCACTAGACAATTCTCACTGAAGTTCAAGGAGAAATAATTAATGACATTTACAGAGACACCAGAAAGCAGAACATCTAGGAATTCCAGAACAATTTGTGAAAGTGTAACATTAACAATCACACTGTCTGAAGGAAAAGAGAGCACATAACAGGAGAAATATTTAAGGGGAAATGGCTGAGAGCTTTCTAAGCCTGGGGATAGATGCTAAATCACAGGTCCATGGAAGTCCAGAGAACTCAAGGTATGGTAAGAGACAGAGATTTGAATATGTTTTATTCAAAACTACTCAGGAAGTGGAAGATAAAAAAAAATCTTGATAACAGTCACCAAAGAATAAAGTCACCTAATCTCCAGAAGAAAAAAGGAAAATAATTATAGCAGAAGTCGTGTCAGACACCATGTGAGGAATAAGGCATATAGAATAAATTCTGAAACACAGCCACTAGAATTCTGCAACCAACAACTATCTTTCAAAATTGAAAGATATATATTTAATATATTAAAATCCCCCAAATCATAATGTATTGTGAATTTGTCAGCATCCTTGTAAGAAACTTAAAAACTTATTTTTAAGGAAGCAAGAAAATCACATAGGTCAAAATTTAATCTACATGACGGAAAGAAAAATGTTTGAGAAAGAATGAATGAAGACAAATTAGGATAACACGATTTGTCCTGATTTTGACTGAGTTAAAAGAAAGATAGCTGGTTAAAGTAGCGGTGGTAAGAGTACACCAGGAGCTTATTGCATGTGCATGACTGAAATGAGTGATGGCAATGTCACAAAGCGAAGGAGAAAAGACCTAAGCACAGTGTGGTAGAAAATACCTGAGTTCGACATGCAGTAATACATCATAAAGAAAATGAACATAGGCCCATTAAAATTTATATTTTAAACTTTGGAGAAAGCTAGCTCTAGAAAAGTTAAATTAACTGTTTCCAAGAGTCACAAAAAATTTAAAAGTTGTACAGTGCATCTAATAGAATCCACAACAGCTTGCCCGTTCTTACTCCCACTAGCCTTCATCTGCAAATGTTGCCATTTATCTGCTCACACAGAGAAACTGGGTTGACATGTTGGAGTGAATTTCAGTTAATAGCAAAGGAACTTGTAGGAGAAAGGAGTGATCATGGCCAGTGTTTTTGAATGACAGCACAGCTACAGTCTTTCCAGGCCCATGGGGCTCATGTTTACGAATGTCACTTGAACCCTTGAGAATGCTCTGTTGTTATGTCTCGTCCAAATGCAAGCATTTCCAATGTTACCCACAGTACACTTTGTGATAGAATAGAATTTCCTCAGAGCTTATATTTATTCCTTCTTATATTTCTTTTTTCTTCAAAAGTCTAGTTCTTTTTTATGGAACACTATACTACTGTATATACATTATACAATATCTAAGTTTCACTGTGAGATTTTATTTGTGCAAATGAGCATGTATGCATTTTCATTATATGCTTACAATGTACTTGAGCAAACTCATTCTCTCACAAGCCTCAACTCCCTCATCTTTTTTCCTAATCTTCCTACATCTTCCCTCCTAGAATCCATATGAGACAAAACTTGTGATAATATTTTCTAAATTATTTCACTTAGCATGATGATGTCCAGTTTTATGTCTTTTCTTGAAAATGATATGAACTTTTCTCTTTCTGGGTGCATGATGCTCCATTGCCTGTGTAACCATATTTTCCTTAGCTTTTCATCTGATGATGGACACTTAGGCTAAGCCCATTTTAGTGCCATGGTGTATGTAATGCATAAAAGCTGGACTCTGTATTTTGATTCCTTCAGCATCCAAAACTTGAGTTCTTTTCTTTTTCTTTTTTTAGTTTTTCAAGACAAGTTTTCTTTGTTATAACTCTGGCTGTCCTGGACCTCACTCTATAGACCAGGCTGGACTTCAACTCACAGAGATCCTCCTGCCTCTGCTTCCCAAGTGCTGGGATTAAAGGTTTGCACCACCACCACCACCACCACTTGGCAAGAACTTGAGTTCTTAAATGTTTTTCTGTTCAGATGATTTCTGTTTGTTCTACTGCCTCCTCATACTCTAACAAACTTTCTCTCTATCCTTTGATTTTTTTTTTAATTTAAACTTGTATTTTTTATGTGGTTGTTAACATGTGTTTTTGTTTCTAACCCTGATTATTTTGTTATTTCCAGCTGCTGGGAATTTCAGGGGCAGTCAATTCAAATTTCTCTTAATTCCTGGCCCCACTAAGTACTCAACAAACATTACTTGAATGGTTGCTGCTGATCTAACAAAACCCCATCATTTGGTCAAAGCTCTGTTTCTCAAAATTGCTTATGAATGGAAACAAAAGCCAACAGAAAAATCTGTTTACTAAATTTGCGTGCAGTTCAGTAGCCTTGAGGTTCATCTGGGTCATATTAAGGTATCTGTAGTGGTACCTCTGAGCAGATAGCACTCACTCAGGCAGAGTTAGATAGCTCTCTTTTCCAGGAACTATGAGCACCTTTCTCTAGTATTATGGTCCCAAAACTGTCAAAGCAGTAGTGTCAATGTCTTTTTTTTCTTCCAACACTGACATTTCATTTTGTTTTTTTCTTTGGTTCTCACTCAAAAGAAAAGCTATTGTTTATCATCATCATCATCATCATCATGTTTATGAGTGTATGCCTACCATGCCGCGTTTGTGAAGACCAGAGGACAACTTTGTGTGGTTGATTCTCTCCTTCTACTTTTACATGGGTTCCAGGGTTCAAACTCCAATCGTCAAGCTTATGCAGCAAGTGACTTATTTGCTGAGCCATTTTGGTTCTCTTCGGTTGCAGTTTTATCCAGTACTTATAATATCAAATCAAAACAGGATATTTTTTTTTATAAACATCCTCTTTACTCATATCCGTATTTATTAGGTAGTTGAAATAAAAGAAATAATTACAGGGAACATTTGCTAAATAAGAGTGCTGATAAAAAATAAGTTAAAACATTCTGAAAAATAAATCTATCAACCTCATACCTATAACTCAATCATATACTCAATGTAAAATGAAAATGTTGACTGAGAAAAAATATTTAATTAACACTAAAGCAATTGTGTCTTCTATAAACATGATGAGTTTGCAATGAGGTCTTCTAGTAATCACAAAATAGCACTGTCTAGGCAGATGGCCAAGGCCTTATGCTCTATTCTTAAGATTTATCCTCAAATTTTGAAAGAAAGTCTGTATTTTAGACTAAGCTGTCTATGGTAAATAGTCTTTTAAATCATCACCTCTCAATTATACATTCGGGACCCAACCTTTGAGGAGTCCTGGTGAACCACAGCTCCCAGTAATATTCTTTGAGTGGTTTCTGAGGAGATGCAAAGAACAGCTTAAATGCCAGCTGGTCGATGCAAAGCAGGTGGTCTTTTTCATTTTCCATTGTCATTCTTGAGACTTTTAAAGTGAGAGCACCTGATCAGAATGCTTACCTTACACTTCATAAGTTAAACCAAAAAGGGGAACATGGCTTTACTATTAATTTATGTCCAAATGTAATTAACTTAAACATATAAACATTTGAAATCATACTGCTTTCATCATCCAATTAACTGATCAGACTTTAAAAGGTATTTATTGTTAGATTACTTTCCTAACAATCAAAGCTGTTGGGAAATACTTTGGTCTCACTGCTGTTGTCTTCCCTGTGATAGGAAGATAACAGTCATACTCTGCGTTATACAGTAAATGCTTGCTACAGAATCACTTATGGAATCCCTGAGGTGGAGAATCAGAATGAGTGGAGAATGTACTTATTTTTATAATGTATGCTAATTCAACAATCCAGAAAATTCTGATTACCACAGCAGGGGCTTGCTGATTTTAATATTTATTATTGGCAAACTAGTCATTGTGTGACTCATCCTCAGCTATAGTAGTTTTCCAAGGGACTTCCTGAAGCTTTACAAGACAGAAATTGACTTGTAAAAATTTCCAAAGCAGAAAGTCCTGGTCTTGGAGAAATGTTGCATAAAGAATACAAAGAGTTTGTTTTTATTTTGCTTTTCCTCTTTTGAAGTCATTTATTCTTTGTCTGGTGGACACATAGACATCTTTCCTTGAATACATAGAGAATGTGTGATGTGTTTTTCACCAACAGAATGGACAAAGTGCTGAGATGACTGTGGGGTATTGTGTATCATGACACATGTTCTATTGTGAAGTGTTTCACTGTATCACATTGTACTGTGTTCTGTTTGATGCTGTGTTGTGATTTGGTGATATTATTACATTATGTCAGATGTACCCTTAGAAGATGGTCTTAAAGAAAGCTGCTGAGAACTGAACTGCCAATGGAAAGGGGCCATTGTCCTAGTCAGTGTTCTATTGGTATGAAAAAGACATGAGCACCAACACTCTTAGAAAAGAAAGCATCTAATTGGAGCTTGAGTACAGCTTCAGAAGTTTAGTTCATTCTCATCATGGTGGAATGCATGGCAGCATACAGGCAGATATGGTGCTGAAGAAGTAGCTGAGAGTTCTATATCCAGTCCATAGGCAGCAGGAAGAGAAAGCAGTGGGACTGGCTTGGGCTTCTGAAATGTCAAAGCTATTCCCAGTGACATACTTCCTCCAAGAAGGCTGTGCCTCCTAATCCTTCTAAGTAGTACCACTTCCTGTTGACTAAGCATTCAAATATATGAGCCTGTGGTGGGGGGGCATTCTTATTCAAACCACCACATTTGCATTCCTTGGCCCTCATAGGCTTGTAACTGTATCATAATGCAAAATGCACTCAGACCAACTTTAACAGTCCTCATAATCTGTTCAATTTCAAGACTGTTTAAATCCAAAGTATCTGTTACACTGTTTAAAAGTCCAAAGTTCAAAGTCTCTTTTGAGTCTCATGGAAATCTCTTAATTGTAACCTTCTGTAAAATCTAAATAAAAAGGCAGATTGCATACTCCTAACATACAATGGCACAGAATATATATTACCATTCCAAAAGGTAGGAAAGGGAGCAAAGTGAAGAAATATTAAACCAAAGCAATACCAAAAGAGAGCTGAGCAACCTCCAAACTCTGCAACTCCATGTCTGCTGTCAAAGTGCTCTGCAGATCTCCAACCCCTTCCAGCGTTGTTAACTGAAACATACTTGTTTCTCTTTGGCTGGTTCCTCACCTGATCTATATCTGTCCTTGCAGGTAACCCACAACTCTGGCATCTCCAACATCTTGGGGTTTTCAAGACAAGGGAGATTCTACAACCCCTTTCTTGTTTTCTTGACTCTACCACATGGCTGAAACTGCCAAGTTCTTCTGCTTGCTGGGTTGGAACATGGCTCCCACATTCAATCATATTTGTATCAGTTTTCTGTTTTCAATGGTTTCCTTCACTGCTTAAGCTTTTCTTTAATTCCTTTTCACAAGTTGGAAGCTTAGCTGAGTAAGGTGTTGTCCTGAGGTCATCATTACCTTTACTCCATTTTGCATCAGGTTTTTTTTTTTTTTTTTAAACTTTTTATCTCTATGAGCCCTAGACTTTGTTCCATTAAAAATTTTTTCTCCTCAAACTGTACATTTTCAATTTTTCCTTGCTCAGCTTGCTCCTTTTCATTATAGATCTGTATGAAAGTGACCACTAATAACCACATAACATAGTCAATACTAGGCTGTCTTGTTTTCTCCTCTACTGATTCCATTAATCCCAAACTGTTCAGTTTAGCCTCAGACAGATTTTTTGGACATAGGCAAAAAGTAGCCACAGTATTTGCCAAAACATCACAATAATGGTTTCTAGGCCATATACTAATATTTTTCCCCCTGAAACTTCTTGAGCTGGACCCCTACAATTCTAATAGCCCTAATGCTGCTTCTACTAGGACGGCCCATTAAGCCCAGATTAATATGCTCAGTTCAACTATTTTCCTAATCCAAAGTCTCAAGGTCCAAATTCCACCAACAAGAAGCATGGTCAGGCCTGTCACAACAATACCCAACTCCTGGTACCAATTTCTGTCTTAGTCGTGTTCTATTGCTGTGAAGAGACACCATGACCATGACAACTTTTACAAAAGAAAACATTTTATTGGGCTTGCTTATGGTTTTAGAGGTTTAATCCATTATGGTCATGGATTAACAAAGCAGTATGCTGGCAGACATGGTGCTGGAGAAATATCTGAGAGTTCTACATCCAGATCCACAGGAAGCAAGAAGACAGAGCTTCTGGACCTTGCTTGGGTTTCTTAAATTTCAAAGCCCACTCCCAGTAACACTTCTTTCAACAAGGCCATACCTTCTAATCCTTCTAAGTAGTACCACTCCCTGATGATTAAGAATTCAAATATATGAGCCTATGGGATCATTCTTATTTAAACCACCATAGTCATGTACAGAGAGTTGAGGGTGGTGTTAGGAAGTGAAGCTATCATAGCCCTCAGTCACTAAGAAAAAATCATATCAATAATTCCATGAGTTTGGAAGTCTGACCTCCAAAGAAGAATTTATCCTAGCTAATACCTTCCAGGCCACCATGTAATGTGGCAAGCAGACATTGTTTGACTGTGCCCAGACTCACGATCCACTACCACCATATGACAGAAAATGAAATGTATGTAATCAAATCAATTACTTAGTCATTGTTCTGCCATTGTTGCTTATATATTATAGTGTACCATTCTCAAGGTTTTAAATTCATTTAACTATCTGTAAACTCAAGGATTTTAGGTCTATTTTCTCTTTTTATTTTTTATAGATACAAAATATACAGTCATTAAAAAGAGAAAAAATATGTGTTATTTTAAGTTCCAAACGTTATAGTTTTTTTTTTTTTTCAGAGCAGTGGAGAGCAAGTACACAGGGTGCCATCTAACATTTGCAGCTTAAAGAAATGAATAAATTAGACATGTGTTCACCAGAGGGCATATATAAAATTCTACAGACACGTGAAGTTTTATAAATTAAAAGGTTTATATAATTAGTATCTGAAAGTTGGGCTATAACTGTCCAGGTTTTCCTCTGTGCCCCTCCAGTCACCACTTCATGACTCTATAAAGATATTATTGTGCAACCAAAATACAATACAAATAAATGAGTCTGTGAAGGAATAAACTTTCCATTGAAGTTAAAATATTCTTATGCTTAGAGTAGACATTTTACCCATAATTTTTTAACATTATACTTTGGCCAATTAACATGTACTGCTTCATTAAGTGATGTAAACATTCCAGGCATTCAAGTATTTCCTCACACAGCAGGAACATATCACATTTGTTCATTTTACCAATCACCTCATTAGAAGCAAAGTTAAGTAACAGGCCTCTAGTTGTCATGTTTATACTGGTGGATGGAATAAATTTTTTCAAAATTTTACTTTTATTCTAGAAATATATTTTTTGGTAAAATTGTCAACTAATTGTTTTTCAGTTAATATACATTCAAGCAAATGTCTGCTAACAGCCCAAGTTATACAAAAATTGAAAAGATCCCATGTTTCTCTTATTTTTTTCCTGTAGATTATCTCTCTTTAAAATCAGTACAAGAGAAAATTAATGGGTAAATTGTCATTTTAATTAACATTATTATGTGTCAGGATATTCTTTCTTATTCTATAGCTGTATTTAACAGGATCCCACATGAAATATTGATATTCATAGAATTTTTCTCATGATATAGCCTTTCCCTTGCTTTTTTTGGCTGTAAAAATATTTTAGCTTTTAGAAAACATTAAAGATGATGAGAAAAGTTAAGAAAGTTTAAGAAATTTTAAGAAAATTTCCTTCAAGATTTTAAAATTTTATTTCAGATTGTATCAGATTTTTTTAAATAAATGAGCTTTTTTCTAAAATTCTCGAAATTTTGTGAGTCTAAAATTTCAGTTCCTTTAGAAAGCTATAGTAGACTAATGAGCCATGTGTGGGCCACCATTCTCTCTACGCTTATGTGGTAATTTCCTGATTAATGCTAATTAATGACATGTCACTGTTCATTTAAAATGAATGATGAAGATGACTATTTAGCTCTGATACCGAAGCCACTCAGCAACATGTCTCCAAATGTTGATGTCAGGTGGCTGTGCCAGGTTCCAGAGGACTCGGTGCTATTTCCCCTCTCTGCTACAGTAATTCAAAATTAAATGTTTGTTTTCAGGTATCCTAGGCCTCTAAACACATGGGTGATTTAGTTTCTTCTCCTGAATGCTGTTTGATTTATAAGTGGCTTTGGTTGGGAAATTCGGTAAATTGCATCTTTTAAGAAAGGGAAGGAGGATTTGTTTAACAAATAATTCAGAGATGAGACCTTCATAAAATGACCTTTCCCAAATTCTATCACATGCTGCACTGTGTGTGTGTGTGTGTGTGTGTGTGTGTGTGTGTGTGTATGTGTGGCATGCTTTCAAGGATTCTGTTCAATCAAGGTTAGTTCTGCGAAGTCCTGTTGTCTCTTCTCCTTACAGTTATTATTTTGGTATCAATTAGAAGGTATAATCTGCTGCATTCCTAGTAAAGATTGTTGGCAAATGTGAATCAATACACAGTCAGACTGAATTGCAGCAGTAAAATAATCTCTGTTTAAAATTCTCATTCTGATAGGAAAGTGTTAGTCAAAACAAAGTTTAAATGATACCTTTAAGGGAAAGTTGCAGTATTAGTATTAGGTAATCAATGCATAGGTTTTACAGACTAGTGAAAACAAGCATGCCAGAAAATTTAAATGAGCAGGTTGAATACTTGTAGTTGACCAAAAAGCTTAGAGTAGTTTATGATTTTTTTTTCCCCTCAGAGCACTGGAAATGAGAATGGTTATTTTATTTTTGAAGGCATAGTACCCTTTCATTTGTTAGATTCTTGGATTAACATTCTATTTCCCATTTGTTCTTCACCATCTTTTAGTTGACTGTAGAACAGACCTAACTGTCAAAATGTTCAACTCAGGTCTATACTCTAGTTGAATTTTGTCATGCTGATAGACATTTAGAGTTTAATATGAACATTTTTCTTTGTGGCTTCTGCTGAGAAATTGTTATATTATTTAGAGTGATCTTGGAGATTTAGGATTTAGGATCTTGGAGAACACCATTTGAGAATTAAAGGATATTGGGGAGATTTAAGGTGATTTAAGGTTGATTTCAAGCCAGAAGCCACCATTAAGATCCCAGAAAGAGTTGTACTGAAAATCTTTTCATGGGCATGTCATAATCTTCTACTTGAGAGGAGGACATTGTTATGTTTTTAACAACAGTCTCATGAATTCATTGGATAAGGAATACATGCTGGAATGAGATAATCATGCTTCCCATTCTATCTCTCAGTTATGGAAAATGGGTTTCTGAAAATCAGGTAAGTTCAGTACTTAGTTTTTCACAAAGTTCTTTCTGTGAGTTCCATATTACTAAGTCAAGCTCTGGTAAATAACCCCCCCCCTTTTTTTTCTGATGGAGAAAAAAAAGTGTCAGTGTTAGATATCATGTGATCATGTTTAGTAGTGTCTTTGGTCTACTGTAGCATTTGTCATTTAGTGTCTAAATATAATACATAAGTAACCAAATGATTATACAGAAGAGAAAAATAACACTCATGAAATTATAAAAAATTAGTAACAGTTACATTTTATGTCATTGTACATTTTGACCAAATTATGGCTAATAAATACGTGAAAACCAACTATTGGCTGAATACACTAGTGGAGCAATAGTGAAGGAAATGTCAGTATTTTAGTCATCTAGAACCTTAAATCAAAGGGATAAAGGAAATAATGATTAGGACTACTAGCTATTATTAAAATTAAAGCAATGATCATCTGTTTTTCTTATCACCTGTATTATGTTATATAAATTTTGAGTAGAGATTATTGAAGTCTCTTGAGACTCCTGATCAAAATATATTATCAAGTAGCCATCTGCATAAAAAAATCTGGTATAAGTTATGTGACTTAGGGCATCATTTCTTTTCTAGGAAATGTCTGGTGGCCCTTATCTTGAAGTCACTTATGGATTGCTAGAAGGAATCGGGCTCTTAAAATTGTAGAGAATGGACTAAAGTAAAATTTATTGGAGTTTGATGACTATATATTTATTCACAAGCACTTGAAAAGATCTTTTCCAATTGGGTTCCAGGAGGTCTGTCTATGTTAATGTTCTAAAACCACCAAGCATTCATGTTGAAGATTATCTAGTGCCTACAATGAATGAAGCTTGTGAGATTTTAGCTTTAACTTTTGGAAGACATTATATGCTGAATTAGCTTTTTATAATACTTGGCCAAATTAGTATAAAGTTTTCAAAGTCATGTTATATAAGGTTACTTTCATTTGATTTACATATTTTCTAGAATTGTTTTATTAGTCATGAACAAAGCCATGTTGTTGCTCTCTATTTTTTTAATGATAATACTGTTTCCTTTTAATGGTTGGAATTTTCTGGAATAACTTTGCTTGTTCACTTTATACTGTGAATGTCAATAGTCAAGTTTTTGAGCATCACGCACCATAGGGATTATTGATTAAGTTCATTCACAATGAATTGCTTCAAATTTGAAACTGAATTGTTAGATTTTATTGTATATTCCAGAAGATTACATAGGTGCATCAATCAACTGTGAATGGCTATTTTATGGCTACACATGTGGAGGGAGCTAGCATATAATAATAATAAGCCAGGATATTTCTAGGAGCTTATAATGCCTTCGTGTCTCATACGTTAGTCATTTACCATATATATCCATTGAACACTGGCATTTTGGCTACTCTGAAAAGCATTGTGTTGTAGGGTAAAATATAGATTTGTTTTTAAATTTTGAGTTTTTAAAAGAAAAAATAGAATAAAATACTTCACCAATATTGTTTATGTTTTAATTTAGACATTAAATTAGGAACTTTTGTTACTGTGTCTATATAGATTGCTGTAAAGTGTTGTAGACAAGCTTTTGTGTTTTCTGGGAAAATAGCTTAGAATGAGATTGTAGGATCATTACATAAATGCATGTTTGTTTTTTAAATAAGAAATTGCTAACCTGTTTTCTCAAATCACAGCACATTATATGTTTATTATCAGCATTACAGTATATGAATAGCAGTTGCTCCAATTTCATGCAGATATTAATATTTCTTTCTTTATATTTTTATTACAGTGGGGACAACAGTGGCATGGAATTGTGGCTTTAACTAGCAGTGCCTAAAAACTCATGACACGACATATTTCTGATTGCTTCTCATTCATGTCTTTTTCTGAAGTTGCTATTCAATTCTTTTTTAGTGAAATGCTTATTATCATATTGCATTATTTTTGTTTTATGTTTTGAAACAGGTTTTTGTGTGCCACAGACCTGAATCAAACTTCCTACGTGGCCAGAGATGCCCTCAAACTCTTGACCCTTCTGTCATCATCTTCCTAATGTTGGGATTATAGGTATGTGCCATCATGACCAGGTACGGAGTGGTTGTGAATTGTGCAGAGATGATCTTATATCTTTAAGATATATTTTCTGGATCAAATGACTTATCTGAGATTTATTTAAGAAAGTGTACCTACTTTATAACTAACCTTTTCTTTGCCTTATTCACATTTTGTAAAAAATTAAAGTTTTAAATTTGATGAAGTGTAGGCTCAATTTTTTCCCAAATTTTTTTCCCAATATGTGTCAAATTGAAAAAAGAAATACTTATGGTTGCAGTAGGATTTCAGTTATTTTTATTTATTTATTTTTTAATTATTGCAAATAGATTGTTTTCTCACACAATATATCTTAATTATAGTTTCCCCTCCCTCTACTCCTCCCAGTCCCTCCCTACCTAACCATTCTTCCAGATCCACTCTTTTTTTGTCTCTCATTAGAAAAGAACAGACTTTTAGGAGATAACAACCAATCATGCCAAAGTAAAATATAATGAGTTAAAACAAAACCTATCATGTAGTTGAACAATTTATGAAAAAAATTAGTTTGATATCTATAGCTATATATATCTATTGATATATATATATATGTGTGTGTGTGTGTGTGTGTGTGTGTGTGTGTGTGTGTATCATCCTCTAATCTTGTTCCATTGATTTATATGTTTGTCTTTGTTCCAATACTAACACTGCATTACTTGATCATTGTAGTTTATAGTTAAGACCTTAGATTATGTAATATCTTCCTGTTTTAATTTCTTCCTCAACATTATTTTGTTTTTTTAAAGGAATTTGAATGTTCATGTAAAGAAACAGCCAGTTATTATCTCTATCTCATATCTCTTGGTTTTTCTTTTATACCTGTGAAACTAAAACTGACATTTTTTTTTAAGGCATGAGTGACTAGGAGGCAATGACCACAGTAGGTAGAGTTCATCAGAAAAACAAGCAGCTACTGTCAATTAAATCCTAAAATATTCAATGTATGGGATGTTAGATATGTGGTATGCTAGGTGATGGACCTAGGCATTGGCATCCCTTTATAAAGATGTGAGCTCACATCTTTTTTGCTGGGAAGTTTTTCAACATTTAGCCTAGGACAGGTTCTAGATAGAAGTGGGTTAAGAACTTGGTACTGAAGTACCAGAGTTAGTAATCCAAATGAACAGTGCTGGTTCCTGAAAGGAAGGGTTATAAATAATAGGTCACAATTGATTCGCCACAGAGATCACTAGGAAAACTCATCAAAATAAAATAGGTCTTATTAATAATCTTTATCCTCCAAAAGTAAGTACAAAGGTTTGGAAAGGGTAGTTACAAGGCAAGTTTTGTAGGACTAAAAGTAACACACATGATATTTGGGGGTGAAGCTTCTAGCAGGGGGTATAAGAAGGGACCATACAGTAGAAACTTGAAATAGTATTTACTCCCCCAGAGTTGGCAGAACAGGGCATTTAAGGAAACTGGCTACTGGAACTTTTCTGTTCCGTCTTCCCAGAACAGCTCCAGAAATGGGATTGAGTTAGGCTTGCTCTGCAATTTTAGTAAATTCCATTCCTTGGGTTCTTAAGTTCAATTTTCATCACTCAAATTGTGTTGTAAGATTGCCTTGTATTTCACAGATCATCTCCACACAATTTGCAATCACTCAAATTAACTGAGATATAACATTACAGCTCACTCAAAGCTATTTGGATATAGATTAAAACTAAACACTGATTAGAAAGTAAATTTACATTAATTTGTTTAGCATATTAGACTAGCAAGAAGATGTACATCCTTTCTAAAATTGATATGTAAGAAGCATAAAAATCTAATGTTGAATTTATTCTGTATGACATCTTTAGATTTTACATGAAAACTCTGGGAGATATTTGAATATCAAGGACAAAGCTTCTGACCTGAGAGTAACACTATGAAACATCAATCCAGCCACCTAAAGATGTTTAGGTTTCATCACGTTTCCATTATGCTTGACCAGATTTGCAAGTCCGCAGGAATCTAGATGCCAAAACTGTTGTTCTTAAAATCAGAAAGGAAATGAAAGAAAACTGAACGCAAACTATAGTAATTGTTGTTGCTCAATTCACAAAACTGCTATTGCAACTCTGCTTGAGTAAATATCATCATCTTCATACCAATATAGCTTCTTGGAACTCAAGAAAACTCATCTTTTCTGGATAATAACGTTATATTTTTGCTTCCTTTACATGTAGTTAAGTAGAACTGAGAGAGAGGGAGTGACTTTTACAAAATCACTTGGTTGGTAGGCATAAGGTTTGGAATCAGAATGTCTTCACTGTAAATTATATTTTCATGTCAAATTGAAGCAAATGACATATAAACATTTTTTTCCCTAGGATCACTATATAAGATTCACTTTTCATTTAACAACTACTTGATTTGTATCAGCCATTATCCCTTGGTAATATTCACATACATTTCTGTAAGTTTTCTACTATCCTTAAGATAGAAAAAAAATTTAATGTCATCTTAAGATTATGCCACTGATATTAGTGGCATGATTCATCTGGCAGAAAATCATCACGTGCTCTCTTGTTTATATAACTTTTATATGCTCATGAATATCACCAGATATTTAAAAGGAGACATACTACTGAATAAGCAACAACATTAATGAATCTAAGATATTTGTCTTAGGCTGATTAAGCCAGGCAAAAATACTGTATATCATAAGAGTCTACTGTTTATGAACTTGGACCAAAAAAAGAGCAGAAAAATAATTGTCCTTGACAATTATTCTCTATTTTATGGATATATATATATATATATATATATATATATATATAATCTCTAATATGAGTCCAGAGTAAAGATTTGTATATTGGTATATATTGGTATACATTTCATTTTCCAAATAAACTTTTTTTCTATAACTCACATAAGGGTTTGCTTCATCCAGTGTCATGTGCTGCAGTTACAGAAATTGCTTTATCACTCTTTATTTTCCCATACTTAAATCAATTAATAAAGAGGTCAAGGAGAATGAAAACAGAAAATAGAAGTATTAATTCATGAGTATATGTACATGTTATTTACACTAAGCACCTACAGTCACTCGCCATGAATTGAAGTTCCATGTAAAAGCTACATCTATGCTAAAGATTGTGTAGTCTGACTGAATAGAACTTTCTGATCATGGAGACTACAGATAGTGTCAGACAAGGAACAAAATTATCTTGGACAATCTCCAATCTCCTTAAATAACCATTTATCACACAGCATTATATCTGAGGTAACATCTTTCTATTTGGCACAATGTTGTCCTGTCAAGAATATATTGCTTGATTTTCACTAAGAAGAAGCATTAGGTACTCAAAACAAATTTCTACCTAATAATTGCCATCTCAGCTTCTTAAAAATGTCAAGTTCAAGAAGATACCAATGAAAAGCTATAAAGGCTATTATTGGATCAGTTAATGAGTTTGACTATGGACTATGAATTAAAAAAATGAAATTAAATCAAAGTTGCATTTTGTTTTCATTCCCGTTTATTTAAATATGCTTAAATGAATGTTCTTGTTATGAAATGTTCACTAAAACTTTCAGGAGGAAGGAGACATGGTGTTTCACATATACTCTTAAAAGCTCAGAAATGACAATGTGTTTACATAGTTATTTTGGAGGAGTGAAAGATGAGTGATGAGCAATAAAGGATAAAGAATGATAGCAATGTGAACGCATTGTAGTATATCACTGATGAATATTGGTATAACCCGTGAGCGACTGTTTGTACTATTCTTACCTTTGTCTTGAATGAAATTGTATCAACATATAGCAATACAAATGTGCACACTCAGAAGTAAGATAGCTCTATTGCCAAATGTTTACTTTCATGTTTCCTCTAGCTACGGATATGTTTCCTCTCTTCTAATTCTTAATTTCATCAGTGTAAAGATAATAGTTTTTTTCATTTGTCAGTCTAGCCGAGATGTTTTATCATCCTTTGTCAAATCAAAGTTGTGCATTGTTAACTTTCCATATTCAAATGCTGGCAGGAGATAACTCACTAGGCAGAATGAAGAGATGAGAGTAAATGCATTTGCATAGCAGCCACTCAATTTGAGCCACTGTGCTTTGCAGGATGCTCTCAAAGCTGGAAGAGTGACTGTAAGTGATAGACATGAAAGCCCTTGTTTCTTTAAAGAAGGAGTGTAGTGATATAATACTGCTTTGTCCTCAGCACACAGCTGAATAAGCAGATGGAAATATTCAGCTGGAAGAGAGGTTATAAAGGCATTTTATCTTATTCTTCTAATGAATAATTTCATTTGTCCTTTTATAGTAAATTATGCTCTTTATTTTAAACAGCCTTTTCTTTTTTATAAAGTGCAAAGGAAAATTTTCAGGCTTCTATTTTCCCTGGAGAATTAATCAAACAGAAAAATCTTGTTACTTAGTGCCTTTTATATTCATATGCAGAAAAACACAGTCTAAATGAGAGATTCAAATCTATTGCTTTTTGTGATCTGATAGCATATATCCAATTCTCTAGCTTTGGAAATAAGAGTAGTGAATAATAACTATTGCTAAGGATTCTATCTCTAGAACTAAAAAGTCTGAAGGATTGTGTGGCAAAAAAAAAATATCGAAAAATATATTACTATAACCTCTAGTCTAAACTTAAGACAGCAAAATGTCATATACCATTATTTTAATTAACCATGCTCCGCCTACGTGACAGTGCTCCTGCCGTAGTATAATGGGCTGGAATGACTCTGCTTGCCTGATGGCGTGGCAGCTGTCATGATGTGCCACAGTACTGCATCACTCACATGTCCTACTGTGAGCAATCCATTTTACTGTCTGATTTTTTAAAGCTATCACACTTGCAATTAGGTAAGTACACAATCTTCCACTGTTGTTTTGGATATGAGATCTTGCTGTATAATCTAACTTTGAATTCAATATGTAGCTCAGGTGGATCTAGAACTTCTAGGTAATCCAGACTAATCTCAAACTTGAGATCCTCTTGCCTCAGCCTCCTGAGCACTGAAATTATAGATGTACACAATCTCATCCATCTCATGAATCTTTATAATAACAAAAGTTATGCTTGCCACTGATATGGCTCTTGTCAGTATATTTCCTGTACTATGTTTTCTATAATCACCTTAGCTTGTTTATCTCTCTCTCTGTAGTATATAATGTGGGTACCACCCTTTATACATCTTATACATCAAGACTTTGTATAAATTGATTAAGTGGTGTTTGCATAATGATGAAAATCTAATAACCCATTTCTTAGAAAGTTTCTCTGTGAGCAACACATAACTATAATAAATTGATGCTGAGAATATTTTAATTGAAATAGGATTGTTTTAAATGATGTCTCAAGTTGACTACAATTTCTAGAAACTTAGAAAATACAAATCAGAAATGATTGAGTGGTTGCATATCTTTTAAGAGATATTCACATTTTAAATACCGCATACAAATTTCATGTGAAAAGACATTAAATAATGTCAATAAAAGATTGTGTTAATGTATGTTGGTAATAATAAAAATAATAATAAACACTGTTACTAAAAATGAGCTAGCAAAATATTGCTTCTTCACTCTTTCAATACCAGGAGTTCCTGTTCTCTTTTTATATTTGAATTTCTTATTGACTCATAATATTTGTACATATTTATGAGCTACAATATGATGTTTTTGTTCATCTATACATATGTATTGCCAGGAGTTGTGAATAGAAATCCTTCCTTGGAAACAAGCAGTGAAATATAATTGTTTGAGTCACAAGATGATCAAGTCTAAGATGTTTTCTTAGGCTTATATCTGCTCAAGCCATATTGAAAGTGCATCGCCATCAAGTGTATCCTAGATCATGGAGTACAGGGTTTTGAATATTTTGAATGTTTGGAGTAGCCACTCAGCTACTGTGTATCAGATTTGAGGACTGTGTCAATAAGAAGATCCTAGAAAAACTGAGATTGAATCAAAATCTTGGTGCTATAATGTGCTACTCTGTGGGGCACTCCATCAGCTCCTTTTGGTCTGATGATATTTGAGCGTGGCTACTTTTGTATCAGCCCCAGGGCCACACATACATTCCAGGTTGACACAGTCTACCTTTCACCTACCTCCTCAGTACTCTGACTTGGTTTTCCACAGACTTCTACTTTAAATTGTTCCTGGGACCTTTGTCTGCGGTGGACACATCCCTCTTAATGGCTGCTAAAGTGAACACAGTTACTATTTACATGTAGTGCCCAATTAAAAAAAACATTTTATTAAGCATTTTTCAAGTATTTAAATACTTTTGATATGATTAGTAAGCCATGAATTAAGACTCATTACTCATACATTTTGTTTATAGATTATAAACTAGAATTTCCTGAACAATTGAAAATATTTTTGTTTTGACAACTAGAACCATTTTAAAATTATTTCAAGCACAAGGATATAATATAATAAATATTATTATTTGAATGTATATACACAATGACTTTCAAATTTTCTTCTTATCTTCCTTAATATGTCTCTGTGCTTTGCTGTGCTGAAGTTTCAAATAATAGGTGGGTTGGTGGAGCTCAGGGATTATGATAGTCAAAGTTCTCTAGAGGAGCAAAACTGAGGAGTGAACATACATCACAGAGGGGATTAATTAAATTGGTTTACCTGGCTGTATGCTCTCTGGAGAGGCCATGAACCTGTAGTCTACAAGATGCTCAGTACATGATCTAGTTGCCTGTGCAATCCCAATCTGATGCTGAAGGTCTGAAAGATTCCTCAAGAGGCACAGATCTTGAGCTTACATTAGAAGGCTGAAGAAAATGAACTCTGATACCAGTGAAAGGTGGCAACAGTAAAGATCTGCTAGAGGCTAGTCCCCTCAGCAGGTTTCAGACCAAGCAAGACAATGAACAAGATTAACATGGCAGGCATAGAGGCCTTACCCAGTATGTCAGAGTCCCAGGGAGTGCCTAGCACTACAGCAGAAATTCCAGGTTATTGTTTGATTCTTGCCCAGAACTAGCATGTGCTTGCGGTTGTCAATCTTTCTTTTCAACAGGATTTAATTTTTCCTGTACTGGTAGAAAATTTCATATTCTAGTCTTTTGTTTTTGTTTTTGGTGGTTCTTTCTCTCTGCAGTGCTTCTGTTCATGGTGTAATGCATACAGTCTAAGGAAACGCTCTTATTCATATGACCACTTGTAAGAGTTCAATCAAAACATGAAACATGATTTCTGTAATGTTAATTTCTACAAATCAATGTCCTTTTGCATTTAAATAAGCAGTCATCATGGCAGATGCAGTTGAGCAGTCTTCATACCTAGTTACTGTCTTAGACTGTAAGTGTAGGAACCTTTTAGTGCCACTAAGTCACAGTGTCTATCCTGCATTCCTGATTCATGAAGGTGGAAAATCTTGTGCTTGCATTGTAAACAGATATACTTAAAAGAATTGGGACAAGTATGTATTTCCTGTTTTTTACAATATCTTCACATTATAACATTTAAATGTGCTCTTATGTTACAAAACTAAAAGGAAGACTGTTGGAGGAGACAGAGTGGCAAAGAAGCAGGATATTGGGGAATAAATATGGTCAAGGTATGTTATATACATGTGTTAATATGGACAACTAAAGCCATGATTTTGTACAATTAGTAGCTGCTAAAACAGCAGATGCATTTTAGTAGAGGTGATATGTATAAATTTTATAGAAATGTGTTCATATTTGAGTATCATTAACATTTGGCTTTTAACATCTTTAAACTTCATTTTATAAAGCTAATGTATATACTCTAAAAAGTTAAATATCTAAACTATAGATTCAAATGGGTTTTTTTTGTATTTAATAATTTTTTTCCATTTTTATCTTTTCTGAATTCTAATTAAAACTTTAACAGATGTATATTAATTCATGATTATTATATCATGGGGCTCATTCTTGTTCTTTCAAAATTACTTTATTGAAGCAATCCATTCTTTCTAGGAATTATTCTCTTTTCTCCTTAAGGATTTAAATTACAAGTTTGAAGAGAATCATTTTGTTTTCTGTTTTTCCTTGCAACCTACAGGGTAGGCTTATAAACAGCTTCCATGAGGTTTCAGTCAGAGCCAAACTACCTAAACTGACAGGACCTTTAAAATGTTTGTTTCTTCTACACTCACATGCTGTGTGTGAATCTACATCCTCTCTCCTTGATCTGCTATCCTGGATCCGGGGTGGAGGAGCCTGATGTGCTTTGGGAGAAAAGACTTTCTGTAGCTGGCTTGTGGCTCCCATGAATTCTTGTCTGGTGTGACTTATTTCATTTGTGCCTCCTTTTGCTGGAGAACAGTCCTTGGGAATTCTGAAGGAGGGGCACTGGGTAAAATGCTCTCAACTGTTTTGCCATCTGGCCCCATTAGTGACAAACCCCAAATGAAGTATCTACAAGTCTCTTCAAAATATTTCCCTACTCCCTTATCTATAACAGTATAAATGCAGCTACCAGTATAGAGACAGAATAGGTGCAGGAGGAGGGGAAGATATTAAGCTCACTATGCAAAACTCTTAATTACTTTGCCTAGTTTCAGAATCCCCTTTGAAACCCTGCTCAGATCTGCCATGGACCTTTGATTCAGCCACTCTTAGCTGCTGAGGGAAAGCTCTGGACATCTGCTGCTTTCTTGTGGCAATATGTGGGTGGAAATCTAGGTGTACATATGCCCTGGGAACTAGTTTTTAAGTAATATTTCTGTGTTAGGCTCCAGTATACATTGTTACTTCAGATGTTTGTAATGATAATCAGCTTTCCTTCCCATCATTGCTTCCCTATACTTTGCATGCATTCATAGGTCAGCTTTCTCCTGCTGATTCCAAAGGTATATTCTCTAAAATCAAATGCCTTACTTTTACAATAAATATTTAGTTCTACACTATTTTAAAATATATTGTATAGATCCTTAGTTTATAATTAAATATCAGGGAAGAGTAGCCCTATGCTGTCAGTGATCTGTAGCTGTTCTGCAAATTGTTCTGAAATAAAATAAATACATACACACACACACACACACACACACACACAGATATATATGTATATGTATATTGATTTATCTTTGTCTTCTTTCATTTTATATGACAATCTGGAAGGCTGAATATTTGGTCACCCATGAGTAGTTCTTTCTCAATGTTGATTCTAAAATAAAGTTCTTTTACTTTTTTTAAAATTAAAATTATCCCTGTGTCATTGTAGCCCACATTAGAAGGCCTGCAGTGACTAATGTGAAATGCCACTGAATTTCTTTGTGAAGCATGTTGTACCAGAGAGGCTCACTACAGTAATCCAACAAGGGTCATTGGTGATGAGGAAGGTAGTGCATGTTTTTAGTGTGGATACCAGTGAGGCTTACATCTGCTATAGCCAGGTAGGATATTGTTTTGCTGACAATGAACTATGATTGTACCAGGATGTGAAGGGTTCAGTTTTTCAAGTGGATACAAGGGAGGCAATTCATGTTATATAAAGTATATTAGCGATAATCAAAGTCTTAATGCAATTCTCCTGTATAGTTCGTATGTGCAATGAGCCATAGTAAATGAAATGTAAAGTAAGACTTCTGCAAATAGTTTAAAAGCCTTAAAAAAGGAGACAACCACTCTTGGAGTAAATGGTGTGTTGTAAGAACAGCAGCTGTCCAAAGATCAGGGTTCTACAGAACCTGGAAGAAGAGTCTAGGATGAATATTAATTCTCACTGAAAAGCCTCATTAGTACCTTACTAAAAAGATACTAGACTTCTGTGTACATACACAGATGCTTATAACACACATCAGATTACAGGTCAGTATACATCTACAGTCAACTCAAAGCAAGCTGAAAACTGAAAGAACTTCATAAATTCTGCTTTACATTTTTCACTAACAAGAATCAAGAATTTCACAGAACTGATTGAGTCAAGTTGAACCTGCCTCCAGAAAAACTGAATTATATTTTCTGAAAAATGAGTCAAACAAGACTATTAAAGCAACAAGAGGCAGTGGATACAATCAATCCTTAGCTTTAAAGAGGGAAAGCAGATGTGAGAGGATCACTGCAAGTTCCAGGCCAACCAAAGCTACATGGCAAAAATCTTTCCCAAAACAGCTAAACATAACAAAAACAAGCAGACAAAACAAAACAAAACAAGAACATCCATGCTTTTATTCAAACATGTATCTCAGACTTTGTGACTTTTCATTCCTAATTTTATGGTCACTCCTTCCTTACTCATAAAACTATAGGATGTACATTTAAAAAGAATCCTTTGAGACCAGAGAAATAAGTAACTAACTCATTTTAATTTAATTTTCAGCTTTTAAAAATCCTAACACTTACATATCTGTAGATTATATCCTTTGAACAGCATGAATTCAAAAGCCACTGGATCAGGTAGAATATGACACTTAGACAAGTATCTTTCTTCATATCTGTAACTTTGTTCTATTTCTTTGAGTCTACTCTGCTTGATAAACTACAATTTTGCTTCATATCGATTCTTCTTAAAGCAGCATTTTTACTGCCAGCCTAAACCCCAAATTGAAACTACCTACCTCCTAGACATCGATATTCTGGAGTAATCTATGCTATCATGGTATAGATGATTTTTTTTCTTTTCTTTTTTTTTTTTTTTTTTTGGTCTGAATGGGCTAAAGATTGTACCTGCACTAAAGTTGCATCTGTGATAAAAATTGTGGCGTCTAGTGTGACTTCTCTAGTCTCACGATCCTGTCCACCTCTGAAAGTACAGTCATTTAGTAACGAAGTGTCGTCTCTCCTGTAGGTAGAAGAAAAAAAAAACAACTTCTGTCTCTCTTCTGGGACAATTAAAGTGATGACTGAAGGAGGCAAGGACTCTGAACTTTATGAGTGATTTGAGAATGGCTTTGCTGTTTTTAGGTAAATTTTGTCATATTTTACAATAGAGTATAAAAATATAATAATGCATGTTTTACCCGTTGCTGTGCTCTCATAATACGGGAAATAGAAATATGCATAATTTTTGAGGATTGTAAAAATTTCTAATCGATGGTTTTGTGTTATAGATTCCTTTTGCTTTAGTACATAAAAGAACATACAACCAATCACACTTTGGTGGCTAAAACTCCTGGTGATAGTATAGAAGTTTGCAAATATTGATAAAATAATTTTATCAACATTGTAAAATTACTGAGGCAATACAGTACCTGGAAGTGACTTAAAGAGACAGTTCCAGGTACATGGTTAGCTAATTGTTTTAACCAGACTGTCAAGCTTTCTAATTTCACACATTATTCCAAATGCTAAAGCTACCATCTCTATTGTCTATTAACACTGGCTAGACACAAGATATTTTCCAATCTTTCCCTGTAAACAATTTGTTAAAATATTTTCTAGGGGTTTATCTCTCAATCACATTTATTTAATCAAGGACATGTCTCATTATTTGAAGACAAGACGCTCTGCCCAGTAATGATTGACTATTGCATTTCATTCACAGGCTGGACTGATTACACCTCCAGGACTTTCCTTATCAGATCTGTGGCATTGGCTGTCCTGATCTGGTTCTCTTGGTTAAATGGAGAATATGTCAGAAATGACCACATAGCATAGGTGTGAAATTTTATCTTTTAAACCATTAGAACATTTAGAAGAATAATTGTCATTGATGTGGTGTCAGTAAATGCTATTTTCTCTACAGAAAAAGTGTTCTTAATTTTACTGTTGCTGAAATTGAGATAACTAGAAAGGAAAATACCACATATATTCATAAGAAAATGTGTAAGTATATACATACATATACAAATTATTAAAATCACAAAAGCATGCCAGAAAACGGATGTATATAATCTGAGGTTACAAAATTGTAGAGCCACCCCTACCCCACCACACACACATGTTCTCCTTTATATGCAGAATCTAGCCAATAATATATGTATACATGTAAACAAGTGGACAATATAGTAGAAAAGAGCCAGAAAGGCTCTTTATTAGAGCCTTTGTTCTAATATTAGAATATTAGAGGAAGGACAAGGGCTGAATATGGGTAATGGACACAAGCTGTGAATGAGAATGAGGATATAAAGCTGATTTGTTGTTGTTTTCTGAGACAGAGTTTCTTTATTGTAACTCTGGCTGTCCCGGACTCATTCTATAGATCAGACTGGCCTTGAATTCACAGAGATCTGCCTGTCTCTTCCAAGTGCTGGAATTAAATGCATGTGTCACCACAACCCTTCATAAGTTAATTGTCTTTATGAGACGAACTTTTTCATGTTATTTTTCTCCTTCTTGGTGGGGAATAAGTACATAAAAGGTATTCTCAACCGAAAGTATAAAATGCAATGTAGCGCTTCACAGCTTCTGTTCTAAATAACTACTCTAACTGTATAGGAGTTTTATTGAGTTGTTTAGTATTTGCATCTGGCTAATGTTGATGTGTGATGCGATATGTATAGCTTTTGAAATAATAAAGTATAAAATAAAATATAATGGTTTGTATTAACAATAATGAGAGCATAATTATGGACACAATTGTCTATTTTTGTCTACCACAGAAGCAAAACTGAGTGTGCAGCTATGTATTGTACAAAACACATACTGTAAAGAAGGTGATATCCCACTGACAGAACACTAGGAGAAGCAGAGAGATTTAGATGTTCCTCACCAGTGAGCAGAAACTCCAATTTGCAAAATTTTGGAAACTTTCCACATATCATACTACCAACAGTCAACACAGGAAGCTGGACTTAAAAATTGATTACTTCTGATACCAAAGCTTAAGGTTGTGACAAGCTTCATGATGAAGAGGTTATTTTACTCCTTCAAAGAATAAAGTTTATGACAAATTTAAATTTTACTTCCTTGGCTGCTGAGGAATATAGATAAACCACAGTTAAATTATCCAGTAAATTTACTTATTTAATATTTGCAGCAAAATGAGAGAATGTGATAGAGTTATTATATTTCTATCAGGTGCATAACATTCTAGGTCTTTAGATTTCTCAAAACATAGCATACATACATGTACTGTGACAGTTAGTATTGAAGAAATAATGTTGGTCTGTCATGTTATATTTACACTTACTTTTCCTAGAGATTCTACTTCAGTTCCCTTCATGCAGATAGCCTAATGACAGAAAAACAAAACAAAACAAAACAAAGCAGAACCATGATTCTATGTAGGTCCAGTTTGGTGCATCAGTGAATAAACTGGGACCAGTTAAGAGTATGGGTTAATGGTTATTTGCAGAAGCATGAGTATCTCAGGCAGCTTCAGCTTTGAAACTCTATTGCTTTCTTCCTAGAAACTGTTTACTTCTAGTATAACCTCTGAAAGATATCTCACTAGTAATGTACATTTTTGTGAGCTTATTACATGTTTCTTGTGAATTTAATAAGCCCCTCGAGACTCTCCTATTCCTTTTGAAGGACAAGTAACAGCTGTATAACACTCCATCCTTCCAATCATCACTAACATTCTTCTTGGCTCTTTTCTCCATGATGGTTCCTGAGCCTTGCATGTATAATTGTGTTTTTCCATTTGAGGCTAAGAATTGGCATGATATGCCTCAATAACGGTCATTTATTCCCAGAAGTTTGACTGGTTATGAATCTCCACAGTTACTCACTGGAAAAAGTTTCTTTCATGACCAAGGCTAACAGTACCAGTTATCAGTGGATATGTGAATAAATATATAGAAGGCAAATTAGTAATCAAGCCATATCTGTTTAACCAAACAACAGCAGTACCTTACATATTGGGGCTATAAATTCTCCAGCAATTAATTTATATCTTGTAATGAAGTAGCAAACATGGGTTTCCATTTGTAGAACTATTCTCAAATCTAAGTGGAAAGTATTCTTTAAGTATGTGCCCAAGAATAGTATGGCTGGATCTTGAGGAAGAGCTATTCCCATTATCTAATTCTGCCACGCCGTCAATAGCAGTAACAATAACTTTATGTCTTGTAAGGTCTCTAGGGCCTCCTGATCTATAATTCACAGGGAAAATAACCCACTGTGATGCTGAAGCCATGTAACTGCTCCTCCCCAGCTCATCTTAGTTCTGTCAAACCATGTTTTGGTCCTAAGTATGTTGCATCACTTTCCTAGGGTCTCTTTCTACTCAGCCCAGACAGTAATGATGAGTCAATGGAATGATCACATCCAAATCTTGCTTGGTGAACCAATGAGTTTATTGTGATTATTTACAAGATCAAGAGTGACTTTGGCATCTACAAAACAGAAATGCCCACACCAGCATACATGAATGGGCACTGAAGCTTCATCATAGAAAAATCTCTTCCTCAGCAATTGTTTCTTATTCATATAACCTTGTGGAAATGTTACCTGAGTCTTATGACTTTCTTGTGAGTTTAATCGGCTTTATGATCCCTTTGCCTCCCTCTGAAGGAATGTTCCACTCTGTAATAAACAACTGTAGAACATACAAACTGACCTTGAACAACCTATTGCGGCAAACTACATGAAAGGAATTCATGTGCTATGCACAGGAGTCTGAGGAATTTTTGTTTTCCTTTTTTAGCTGTAACTTGAAATCAAGTTCACCTACTTCAAGTGATTGTTGCTCATTCAGTTGTAAACAAGCTTACTGATTTGTTGCTTTTCTCTTCTCAATCATAATAGTTTTACTCAGTCTGTTTCTTAGAGGGAGTAAATATTCAGAAATGAGTTCAGTTTTACCTGCTGTGATCAAAACTGGTCACTTTTATGTTTTTTTAATGACAAATTGGAAAATAAGAATCCCATTGATTTCCTTTGTTGCAATAGTTGCAATGGTTCTTTTGCATGGACCATGAGCTGCAGTTCCTGCAGCTCTCATCTCTCTAGATGCATACAGGTGAACTTTAGAAGTGAAACAAGTGTGGTCCAATTCTGCTTCATGGGTTATTTTAATTTTCAAAGTGATAGGGTGGGGGTGGGGGTGAGGGAGTTGGTTTTAGAAGTATGATGACTTTCCTTCTCAAAAAATAAAATAAAGAAACAAACTGTGGTTCTTGCAAGCTGCAATGAAGAACCCAGCAACTCTGAACCTAATAATTCCAGAGTTTTGTTTATTTAAAAAAAAAATCTTTACTTAAAAAACAATAGATGCTTCAAATATCTGGCTACAAAATACTTGATGCGAATTTTCATTTTCATCTTCTGATAAAAATTCTTTTACAGTAAGGTGTAGACTTAATACAGAAACTTTTTCTTTTGTTTATGACATTTTTCCCACCTACAGATATTTGTAGACACATGGACAGATGATTATATTTTTCTGAAATTAGCTCAGTACAAGTATAGAAAAGCACCTAAGAATAACATATTTCAAAGTGAAAATTCCAAAGTATAGGGCTCCTTTATAAATAAAACATTCATAATCTTATAATGTATTTTCTTTTTATTTATTAGTATATTTAAGAAATTCAGCTGATTGCTCAATTACCACGTAAATTTGCAAATTTATAATTTCAAAAAGCCATGTTACTTTTGTCAGAAGATGAACCATGGCAAATTAATAGGTTCAGGGAAAAAAATAAACACTTTAAAATGATAAATATTTTGCTTTCATGAAAAATAGAATCTCATTAACATGTATTTTCGCAATTAATTAGTGTGAAATTTGATGCTAAAATTCTGAATTCTTAACAAGGATAAGACTTGATTTCTTTATAGGAAATGTTATAGTCATAGTCATGTGAGGTATTTCTGCTTGCTATGTAAAAATATATGATGAAAAGTCCATAGAGGTTTTCTCTAGAAATATTAAAAATGTGCTTTTCTCACTATTTATTCCACAGAGGTCTCATACTTCTGTGACATTTTGATACTAAACTCAAATTACTATATACATATATATATGTATATAGTAATATATATATATATGCATTTGTGCTACATACACAGCAAACTATTTCCCAGCAATTTTCATGTGTTTTGAATACATAGGAGTGTGTTATTCATTCATTTACTATAGTCTATTAGATATAAATCATTTTATTACAATATCATGACTTCACATCTATGGAGTAGATCTGTACTTTTTGACATTCTATTATTTACCAGGAGTAAACCATTGTGAAAATAATTCCAAAAAACAGTGTTTCTTCTTTGTTAATAAATGCCAATTGTTAATAGTTATAAAACTATTTACTAAGACATTGTCGATACCTTAATCATGAGCCACGGCAACTCTCAGGGATCCAATATTCGGGCTGTTCAGGAAGAAAGCTCACTTCATGTCCTCCTCACACAGTTCTCCTCATCCGTCTCCTCTGGAGTCCTTTATTCTTTTCCCAACCCCCTCTCCCCACACAGGCCTTCATTATACAAATGAATGGAACCTAACACTTCTCAAAGTCTGCCAGCAGACATGTCTCCTATCCTGGTGGGTGTCCAAACTGGGGGTGTGTTAAAGTCTTCTCTGATCACCTGGCTGCAGACCATTGATGGTGATAGGGAACCTTCATCTGGATTAAGGTAAACAAATGGCCTTTCATGTGGAGATCTAGGTGGCTATTCCCTTGTTTTTGGAAGCAAGGCCTTTACATGCTGCAAGGCATCAGGAAGTACCCTCCCCCTAAACAGAACACAAAAATATGCTTCTGTAACTATAAAATATCCCACAGCACTTATTCATCTATATAGGCTCTACCACATAGTTTTCAAGTTCCTAGGATCTTTTCCCTTAAAATCAGAGAGATTGTTGACACTATGCACTGCATTTGTTCATTACCTGCCATTTTAGGAGAGTTCTTTGAGAAATGTGACCTGTCCATTTGAGTTCTAATAATGCTTCACTGTGAACAGTTAACTTTATATAAAATACCTGTTAACATTATCTCATTCACACAGCAATTAAAAGTAACATTTAAAATGAAATGTGGAGGTAGTCCCTATTATGTCCGTATGGCAACTGAAAATTGAATTTTTGCCTTTAATGGCTTTTTCTTCCCAGCTTTATATTTGGTTTGTTAGTTTCCTGTAACTGTGGAGTAAATCTGCACATAGCCATTGCTACCATGTTAATGAGGAATCCACAGATCACTGAAATGATATGAGAAGTGTCTATCCGACACTCAGGTGCTGTCACATATGATGATCTCAGCTGATGCTAGTGTACTTTTATGCAGTTTCTTTGTTTTCTGCAACAATAACAATGTCTTGACACAAAAAGATCCTTATGCTAGTTTGCTAGGGTTGTTATAATAAAATATCACAAACCAGATGGCAGAAAATAAAATATATTCCTTGAGGATTGGAGGAATTAAAAGTCTGCTATTAAAATGTCAACAGTATGGTTGTGTAAGCAAGAGTACCTGAGAGTGATTGATCTCCAGGACCATGTGAACAGTGGGGTGAGGAGTAAACATCTGTGATTCCAGTTCATGGCATGTAAAGACAGGAGGGTTATTTCAGTCAACCAATCTAGCTGAATATTGTGAGTTCCCACTTCAGTAAGACATCCAATCTCAAAAACTAGTTCAAAAATAAGACAAAGACACACACTGACTTCTAGACACCATAAGCACTCCTCCATAAACACACACGCACTCACACATGCACATGCACACACATTCACAAGGTGTCAACAGAGCCATGCTTCTCTGATGCTGGTAAAGAGACTTCCTTGACTTTTCATACATCTGGTATTACTGATTATTCTTGACTAATTCTTGTAGAGCTTTTATTCCAAAATTTACTTTGATGGTCACATGACTCTCTTCTCTGTCTATTTCTGTGTTTTCATTTGTATTTCCTTTTTAGCCTCAAATATTTTATACTCGTGTTTTAAATAACAACTAAAAGCTATTGATACTTATATAGAATGTATTATTTAAAATATTTGAGAATCAATTAAAACATCCAATATCTCACATAGTCACCATTTATATGTTAGGAACAAGTATATTAGAAAGGAGCTTGGCTTGGGATTTGTTTTTTGCTCTGAAGGAATTCAAATGCTTATGTTAAAATTATATTCTAAACTATATAGTTATATGAATTTAGTATCAAAATCTCATAGAAATAAATCTGTGTAAAATAAATTCTAAGAAAAATATGCTTTTTAATATTTTCAAGAATACATTACATTGTTAACTGCAGTCATTATGATATATAATAGATTTTTTAAACTTCTTCCTGTCTGATTAAAATTTTTCAGCCTTTGATCCATATATCTCTGCTAGGCCTCATCCAACTACCTTTCAACTCTATCTTTCTACTTTCTTTTCTGAACTCACATCTTTTATATTCCACATGTAGAGAGATCATATGGTCTTTCTCATTTTGTGTGTCTTATTTCAATTAATAAATTATATTTCATACCTATCCATGCTGTCAAAAATGTTAGGGCTTCCTTTTGAAAGACATTTATATGTCTAGGTCTCTGCTATAACCAGTTTCAAACTTTATTATGTTTCTGTTTTTAAAAGATTTTTTTATCTCAAGACTTATTTTTTTAATCATTCAAAATGAAATATCACCTGTCTATTATTGCCTTTCCTCCTTTCTTTCTATAAAGTCCCCATCACTGTCTGACAACGTGCCTTCGGTATGTGTTGTATGTGCTGGGTGTGGGGATGTGTATGCACATCTGAAAGCCAGAGAGAACTTCAGTTGTCTTGATCTTGAACTCTTTGATTTATTCCCTTGAGACTATGTCTCTTTCTGAACCTAGAGCTAGGTTAGGGGCAGGAAAACCCAAACGGTTCTCCTGTTCCTGTCCCCGGCACTGAGATTACAAGCCCGTATGGCCGCACACACTTTTTTCCATGGGTGTTGGGGATCTCAACTCAGGTCAACATGCCCTTATAACATAACATGTTTCCACCCCTGGCATAGAATTTTTATTCTTTACAGAATTTCTTCTTCTCTACACTGTTTTAAGAAGTAGAGCCCCTGAACGAACCTGAGATAAATAGTCTTTGATGCCCAGAAATATGTAGCACAGCCCTACGTGGAAACTGGAGATTTCCACAGAGCGGTTTTTGTTATCTTTCAAAGATTTTCTTTGATACAAATGATATGATTGCAACCAAACAAAGGACATTTTCCTAAACCACAAAAGGAAGCAAAGTCAAGAGGCAGAGAAAATGAGACATTATTTCAGACAATAGCTGTGATGCTAGGCTGAAATAAATACAAACTCCCAGCTCTTGTATGTGCAGGCTACTTTTTAAGCAAATATTTTTAACAACAGATGACAATGCAAAGCTTACAGCATCATTTTCAGAGTGGTGCTTAATTGGAACCATTTCCTATTATAGTAGCTTGGTGCATTGCAGAGCTGATTTCAGCTGTTATGGGATCAAGAAAGAAAACTGCGGAGTTAGTGACAAGTTCAGAAAACCAAACTGGTCACACTGTAATAACATCTTTAATGTCTTGGGAAGAATGTATAAACTCTGTTATAGTTTTTTCAAAGTAATTTTCAAATGCAAATACAGCTGCTAACAGATCCCTATCTCTATGAGATAGTGAATTTTCTTACCCTACACTCATTTGTTTTTTTTTTTTTTTTTATAAAGAATGAAATAAAGGTCAGTGAGTATTTAACAGTTACCATGAGTAGCTCACTCTTTCAGCCAAAATATTTCCATTTTAGAGCAAAGAAGGAGAAGATGATGAGGACTGAATTATTGCTAAAATGTAAATTGCCTGAATTTTCCTGGTCCTGTTAAAGTAGACTTCAGAGCTTTAGTTCAGAATAGTGTGTATTGATCTTTACCCTAACAATGATGCTACTGGAGCCATTAGTTCTGCTGTAGCATTAAAATTAAAATTGTTTGGTTGACAAATTATTGAAATATATGTTTCAAATGTTTGTGTTAGTATTTATATTTAGATCATTAATGAAACAAGCAAACACAGCATCACCGTGCTACATTCATCCACTTCTATTCTACTTAGGTTTACTATGCAAATGTTAAAGTTTACAATGCCACAAGGCTGATTTCTGTAATGTTTAGAAATAATGTATTTCATTGATATGTTTATTTTCAAAATTACAAACATGTTTCTTGATGTAAATAATATGGACACTCACTTATAAGCAAAATATTCAAAATATGTAGGACATACAACTCAGACATAATTTTTCCAGAATGAATTTACATTTACCTCTAAATATTAACATTTAAGTCTTATAAGATCCGCTGTGATCTTGTGGATGGCAGGTGTACTTTAGAACTGTAGTTCTTACACTCATGCTTAATATATTGATTTTTTATAATTTCAAAAATTCTCTACATAATCTAGGGTCAATAGTCACTACATCATCTTAACACATAGATCTATAGTCATTCTTCTATTCTAAAAATATCCAGTTGATATTGTGTTCCATATCAATCTTGTAAGGGTTTGAAGGGAGGAATACACTAGAAGTAGATGATCCTTGAATTAGGTGCTTAAGACTCCTTAGCCCTTTCTAGTCTCAGAGTCATAAACTCCACTTTTGTGAAACTAATATATGTGTCTATGTGGAACTCATATGTTTCAGGAACCCTGGGTTTTTTATTAACTGCTTTATCACATCCTTTTATCCCTCTATCTACCATCCAGTCACATTTTCTAGGGGTTAATTTAAATTGTAATGTCAATGGGTTATATTTATGCATTTGCCAAATTGTGTTATAGGTGGGTCTGGGCCATATTAAGCAAGAATTTGAGAACATGGTATTCTGTACCAGGAAGTATTAATAAGTATTTTCAATCTCCTCTTTGGAATTTCAAAAAGTACAAATTAATGTGAAAGTTTCTGCCAGTGAAGGAAGAAATGAGTTCTGTGTTGCTTTATAGTCAAGCAAGCCAACTCCCTTGCTAAACGGAAGAACAATTTGGCATTGTCTATTCCTAACCAGGAGTAGACATTTTTCTTTACAACAGCTTAAGAGGGACTAATATCTATTGAGAGGGAATAATGAAGTATGTCTAGAAGAAGGTCAGAATATAGGAAGCTTCTTTTCCTTCTTCATACCCTTTCTATGAATTCTAAGTGAAATCTGTGTGATCAAAGATTTATGGTAAGGATAGATGCTGTATGTATGTGCATGTATTATAGGCCTTTCTGTCATCAGGAACTCAATTTGTGCCA
This sequence comes from Cricetomys ansorgei, assembly GCA_026225945.1. Lineage (NCBI taxonomy): Eukaryota > Metazoa > Chordata > Mammalia > Rodentia > Nesomyidae > Cricetomys > Cricetomys ansorgei. Next base: position 5,570,430 of record JAMJFZ010001562.1, read on the forward strand.
GATCATTGAAAATATTATAAGGAGACTAAGAATTATTTGATATACATCAAAAACTTTGTTTTACTGAAACAAGGTCTTGCTATAATCCCAGCTGGTTTTGAAATCATGGTCTTCCTGCCTCATATTCCTGAATGCTGGAAAAATATTAATAACTATTACTACCATGCTACGCTCATCAAAAGCTTTCAAAGAGAAGGTGAATTATAAATACCTTTTAATCTTTTAATCCTTTGCCACATCTTCAATTGTGGCAAAACTGGATGAGAAGTAGGACAGAGGTAGTATGAAATGTAGAATGAGATCCAGGTAGCCTATTTATGATGATTAATCCCAGTGAGAATGCTAAGGTCTTAAAATGGATCATAGCTATAGAAATGATAGGAGAAACACATAGTATACTTTACAGATTTGGAGAAACACATTTGCTAAAGTGTTTATTGAAGAAAATAGAAGAGAGTTATATGATATCGAAAATGTTTTCTAGCTTGGTTTCAATGAGTGTTATTTTTTTTAGTTTAAATAAAAATAGTGTTAGAAAGGGTTGGATAGCTAAGTCTTATTTCAGCCACACTATATAAAATGTAGCGAAGCAATTGTAAGTAAATTGTCACTTGCTGAGATCGCCTAAGGGCATTGTGTAGTGCCCATTTATTCCAGATGTGTTCCTTGTTTCTCTGTCCTCTTGTTCACTGACTAGTGACTGCTTTAACAGTTTCCCTGCTTTTGCCTCACAGGCATTTGTCCACCAGTGAACAAAATTCTTTCAGTTGCTATGAAAGAAAGACCAGGACAAAATAACTGCAAAGAAAAACAAAACAAAACATGCAAACAAGCAAAAACATATGAAATAACTTTCCCAAAAACTTATTAGTTAGCTTGTTATTATAACAATTGAGATTATAAGCCTCTTAGGGGCAAGGTTATTTGGGCACATAGTGTAGTGGTTTTATCCCATGGTCAGTTGGCTCAGTTGCTTCTTGGCCTGTGCCAGGTTAGGATTTCATGGTAGGGAGTTTGTTGCAGGGCAAAGCCCACTCATTTCTTGGCCAAGAAATATAAATAATAAATGGTTTTGCATGTCGAGGTCCCACAATCCCCTTTATCAGCAAGCTACCAATGCCAGGAAAAGCTCCCTTGGGGTCCTACTTCCTCAAGTCTCCAACACCCCCCCGAGGAGCACCAAGCTGGGCCTTAACCTTTAGCACATGGACTTTGGTTGGACATTTAAGATCTGAACTCTAGCAGTCCATAAATAAAAATGACCAAGCTAGCGGTACAGTCAAGAATTTCACTAGAGCTTTGTAAAAGGATTTAGTTTATTTTTAAAATTTTATTTTTATTTATGTTTATGTGTGTGTGTACCTGGATGTCTGTATATGTATCACATGTGTGCAGATGCTGCAGAGGCCAGAAGAGGGCATCAGCTCCACTAGAATTGGAGTTAGAGGTGGTTGTGAGCCACCCTGTGTGGGTACTAGGATCCAAACTGTGTTCCTCTGGAAGTTAAATACAGATTCTTGACCAGTAAGCTATTTCTCCATGCCCCAAAGGTCTGATTTTATGTTCAAAATCATCAAAAAATTAGATTCTTTCTTGGCTAATTGATGATAAAACCTTTCAGTGTCAACTTATGTGAGTGCCACTCAAATATAATCCTCAATACTGGAATCAAAGGCTTCCTGTTTATTATAATGCAAAGAAGTAACCAAATGATCACTCTTTCTCTCCTCCATCTCTCTCCAGCTACCTGTCTGTCTGTCTGTCTGTCTGTCTATCTATCTATCTATCTATCTATCTATCTATCTATCAGGTATGTGTATGCCTATCTGTCAAAATTGCTGGTTCTGTCCTATCTTTAGAAAGAGTCTTATTCAATTTTGTGTTATAGAACTATGGTAATGTGCTTGGATTTGCTGTATCATCCCATAGTGGAAACACAGGATTAGAGAGGGGAGAGATCTCTTATTTCAATATTACATTTACTTATTTATGTCTGTGTACATAGGTGTCACTGTGGGCCTGTTATAGCATGTTTGTGATGATCAGAGGACAGCATGGGCAATAGATTCTCTCCTTCTACTACGTGAGTTCCAGAGATCACACTCAAGTGACCAGGCTTGGTGACAAGTGTGGTAATCTGCTTAACCATCTCACTAGCCCCAAACTTGCTAGTTTATACTGAACTTACTATCAGTAGTTATGCTATTAACTCTTTTATGAGGCTTAATAACTTCCTAAAGCTCCCAACTCTTAATAGAGTTAAATTTTCATTTAAATGTTAATCTGAATTTTGGGGTTAACAAAGTTTCAAATCATATTAGATTGTGGAAACATAATATGCCAAGTGGCAGAAGTCATATTTTCTCTCCTTTAATAAAAGGAACTTGAATGTTCCCTTAGTTTCAGACATTCTTTGATCTCAAAAATTAAGTTGTTTTTTGAAATTCAAAATTTTCATCTTTAATATATGTTGTATATATGTAATAGCAATTAAGGAAAAAAGAGGCCATGGTTTTGAAAGAGGACATAGAGGGTGCATAGAGGGGCTTGAAGGAAAAAAAGGGTAAAATAGTGTAATTTTATTATAACCTCAAAAATTTTAAATTATTATAAAATGGCATTTTTCACAAGATTAAGTATCACATAAAGAGTCAACAAAGAAAATTACAGACCAATTTCCCTTTTGAACATAGACACAAACATTCTCAATAGAATACTTGCATACTGAATCAAAGAACTCATCAAAAATATCATCCACCATGATGAAGAAGGCTTCATCTCAGAGTTGCAGGATGGTTCAACATATGAAAATCAATAAATATAATCTATCATATAAGCAAACTGAAAGAAAAAACAGATTATCATATCACTAGATGCAGAAAAAGCATTTGACAAAATCCAACCCCATTCTTGATAAAAGTATTGGGGAGATTAGGGATATAAGAGACATACCTCAACATAAAGAAGAAAGTTTACTGCAAGTCCACAGCCACTATCAACTTAAGAGAAAAATCAATGTAATTCCACTAAAATCAGGAACAAGAAAAGGTTTTTCACTCTTTCCATTTGTATTCAATGTACTACTTGAAGTCTTAATTATAGCAGTAAGGCAACTGAAGGATATCAAGGGGATACAAATTGGAAAGGAACAAGTCAAAAACCTTTATTTGCAGATGATATAATAGTATGAATTAGTTACCTCAAAAATCCTACCAGAAGGCTCCAACAGCTGATAAACACTTTCAAGTAGCTAGATAAAGACTCAACTAAAAAAAAAAAAAAAATCAATAGTCTTCCTATGTACGAATGACAGACTGAGAAAGAATCTGGGAAACAACTTTTTTCAATACCCCCAAATATTAAAAAATATCGTTGGGTAGCCCTAACCAAGCAAGTAAAAGATTTGTATGAAACAATTGCAAGTCTTTGAAGAAAGACGTAGAAGAAGGTATCAGAAGATGCAAAGATCTCCCATGCTGATGGATTGGTAAAATAAATATAATCAAAATGGTTATCCTACCAAAAACAATCTACTGATTCAATACAAATCACATCAAAATTTCAACAGAATCATCATAGATCTTGAAAGAACAATTCTCAACTTCATATGGGAAAACAAAACCCAGGACAACTAAAACACTCCTAAACAATAAAAAGAATTGTGGAAGATTTCACTATTCCAGATCTTTGGTTATACTACAAGTGATAGTAATAAAAACTGCATGATATTGGCATAAAAACATACACATTGATCAATGCAATGAAATTGAAGACCAAGACATAAAACCACACTCTTAGGATTACCTGATTCTTAATAAGAAATCATAAAAACATGCTGGAAAAAAGAAAGCATCTTCAACAAATAGTGCTGGTCAAACTGGATGTCTGCATGTAGAAGAATTTTTCCATACCTATCACCCTGGACAAAACTCAAGTCCAAGTGGATTAAAGACTTCAACGTAGAATCAGTTACACTGAACCTGAAAGACGAGAAAATGGGGAATAGCCTTGAACACAGGGGAAGTCTTCCTGAACAGAACACTGATGATGTAGGCTCTAATATAAAAAATAAAAAATGAGACTGAAACTGAAAACCTTCTTAAAAGGCAAAGGACAAAATGACACTGTCATTTGGAAAAAGTAGCAACCTACAGAACAAGAAAAGATTTTTACCAATTCCATTTATAATAGAGATTGATATACAAACTATATAAAGAATTCAAAAAACTAGATATCGAAAATCCACACAATACAATTTAAAGATGGGGTATAGATCTAAACAGGGAATTCTCAATAGAGAAATATCAAATGGCTGAGAAACACTTAAATATTCACCATCCTTAGCCTTCAGGGAAATGCAAATCAAAAGTACTTTGAGATTCCATTTTACAGCTGTCAAAATGTCTAAGATCAGTAACAAAAGTGACAGCTCATACTGTTAGGTATCTAGAGCAAGGAGAACACTTCTTCATTGCTGGTGGGCATGCAAACTTGTACAACCATTATGGAAATCAATATGGCAGTTCCTCAGAAAGACGTGAATCAATCTACCTCAAGATCCAGCTATACTATTCTTGGGCACACTCAAAGAGTGCTTCATGCCACAGAAACACTTACTTAAGCATGTTCATTGCTGCTTTATTCTTGATGGCTAGATATTGGAAACCACCTAGATGTCCTTCAACAGAAGAGTGGATTCCAAAAATTAGTACATTTACGCAATGGAGTACTACTCAGATGTTACAAAATTACATCATGAAATTTGCAGAAAAATGGTTGGAACTAGAAAAAAAAATCATTCTGAGTGATGTAACCCAGACCCAGAAAGATATATTTGCTAGGTTTTTGCTTATATTTGGATATTAACCATTAAATAAATGATAACCAAGTTACATTCCACAGACCCAGAGAGGTTAGGCATAGAGGGAAGGACTGGGGGAGGCACATGGATTTTCCTGGGAAAGCATAATAGAATAGAACATAGCTCTATATGAGATGGCTCCATCAGATCCCTCCCCTCAGAGTTCAGGGAACCCTGCAGAAGAGGAGGCAGAAGCAGTTGGGGACACAGAGGGGACAGAAGATACCAGGAGAACCCAGCCCTCTAAATCAACTGAGCAAAGCCCCTTTAAACTCATAGAGATTGTCGCAGCAGTCATCGGTCCTATGCAGGTCTGCACCAGGTCCTCTGCGTGTACACTACAGTTCAGTTTAGCAACCTTATGAAAGACTCCTGAATGTGTAGACAAGTGAGTCTTGGATTTTTTGCTTTCTCTTTAGACTTTTAAAATTTTCTGTTGGCTTGTCTTGTCTACATCACTTTGATATGATGGTTTTCATTTTATCTTATTTTTTTCTGTTCAGCACATATTTAATACAAAGAGTATAGCAAAAAAAAATGTTTCTATACACAATCTTATAACATGGTAGCTCTAAGTAATATTGGAAATTTTAAAGAAGAAAAATGTGATTTTTTTTCTTTTCCTAAAGGAAATAGTATTTTGACATAACTTTGATTTTCTTATGGTGCTGAGGACTGGGCCTGCAGCTTTATGCATACTAGGCAAGAACTCTAAAATTAAGCTGCATTACTAGACCTTGTTGGCCTAGCTTAATTTTAAGCAGTGACACAGGATACCTTTCACACTGCTCATCTGATACCATACGCATGTAGTCGGTGATGTCATTTCATATTTTTAAAAAAAGAAGAAAATTTTCTTAAATCATTCACTGAGAATGTGAGACAGTATAGGCTAATAATACTAAGTTCATTCTATCTTATGTATTTTATTTTGTTATGTTTAAAAATATGCTGCAGGTGATAGATGGCTGTAAACAGAGTGAGAATCAATTTCCTCCAGGGATCTGTTCTTATATAGGTTGTCTAATCTCAACTGTTCAGTGATGGATATATGTACACACAGGCAATGCTAATTGGACTCAGTATGTCTTTTTAAATTATTATCTAATATTATATATCATATATAATAATGTACAATATATTGTAAGATATAATATATAATATAATATAATAATATAATATAACAGTAAAGCTATATTTAATATGATTATTATATGAAATACTGTATAATTATATACAATGAGTAATATATAATATAATATATAATATTATATAATAATTAAAGCAGAGATCATGAATTTGGGAGGAATAGATGGGGTTCATAGGAGGAATTGGAATGACAAGAAACGGGCGTGAGCTAGATGCAGTACTCATATACAAATTTCTCAAAGGAATTTAATGCATGAGAAAGTTTACCAGGACTATAACATTTCATTTCCATTGATTACAACTCAGCATCTACTATATAAAAAACAAATTCTCACCCAGGATATGCAGTCAACCAAATAAATATTTCTAGAAAGTGAAAGATGCCAATGCACACTACCTTGGAGAAAATGTGAAAGATTTTCTGGTAGAGTAGAGGTGATGACATCAGGAGAAAAGACTACAAGTTTAGGGGCAGCAAGGCCACTCTCAATGTACATGCTAATGGACGGTGGATCGTTCTCATATATGCTTTCATACATGAGTTCTTTCACTTGTTCACTTGCAAAAATATCCAACATTTGCTGTGCTTCAGGCATTGGAAATGATAGGAGAGCAATCTGATATAGGGTAGATCTGCAAGACACTTGAAAATGTGCAAAAGGAAATATGAAGTGCAAATTCCAATGTGAAAAAAAGGAGGAAAAAATGTTTAGGATCACATGGCACTTTGGTGGAGTGTGCTCTCAGTCCAGACTCTAGGTTCTAATGATTATCATCTTATTGTCCAACTGATTGACATGCTGACCTTGCAAAGTTTCTTAACCTTTCTGGGTCTCAGTTTGCTCATCAGGAAGATGAGGCTGCTTGTAGTACACACATTATTGGTTTGATATGAATATTGTACAAATGGTCTCCAATAGTGTTATTCTACTCGTCTCTTCTTTAGGGTTTCTAAATTATTTCCCTGTACCAGTGGAATTATTCTACCAATGAACATCAACACCATTTTCAGGCTTTTAATATGTATGGCTAAATTATTTTAATTTTTAAATTATTGTACCAATTTATTTTTTAACAAAACTCTTAATTAGCTTTCTTGCAGCCTTTCCAATATTTGCTGTTTGCTCATTTGGATGCAAAAAAAAAAATAGCATTTCATAGTCTCAAAAGTTCTTATCGACACAGTTGGTATGGTTCGGCATTGTTTCCCTCAGGCTGGCTTTATACATTCATACCCCTTTTGTGAGTCATTTATGGTTTTATTTTCTCCTTTGACAGAATGTAGGCAGAACCTGAAGAGCTGATTCCAATAGCCTATTTGGCATTCCTTAATAGACGGTGAACATTTTCTTCCTTCAAACTATTTCTTCCGTGGTTCTCAATACTATAAATGCTCTTCAGTGTCTTCTGTAGTCTCTGTTAGTTGCTTGCTCTGAGTGTCCTTTGTTGGCTTGTATTCTGAGTAGCTTTTGAGTACCAATGTTTTATATTCTCTGCAGAGTTCAGCAAAGCTTGCCCAGGCTGCTGATACTTGTGTTTATGTCTCTGGACCGACTTGCTTTACTCCAGATTTATTTATTCCAAATCTGGGCAGCCATAAAGGCAGCCAATCATAGCATATTCTAAAGTAAATTCTTGATGTCTTTTTATTCTCCTGGAGGTAAATGTTCAATATTTCAGGTGACTGGTTCTGGTATGGTTGATAGGACACACCCTCAAGGGTGAAGAGATATTCTGATCCATGCAGCCCCCAAAATTACTGCAGTTTAAAATGCTTTTCTTCCCCACGGAAAATCTTGTTCTACTTGCTTCTTAGATATTAATCAGTTGAGAAAAATTGTCTGAGCTCCTGTAGTGGATTTTTGAGGATCTCTTTACACCCCACTTAGAAACCATGATAATTCTTTTAACATGCACATCTATCATACAGGTTTTTCTGCTTAAAATTGCTGAGAATCTACTACTGTTGTTAAAATAAAGGCCACCATCTTGAATCATTTGCAAGGCTTGGAAGTATGTGCCTTGCCTTTTCCATACTCTCACACAGAATCTCCTCCCAGTTGTGTCTATTCTAACACCTGACTGCACTATGGCCCTTTCCAGATCCTGATGTTCTGTTACTATACACTCCCTTTACCTAAATAATCCTCACAACCAATTATATTCATGTAAGAAAGTCTTTCTTGAAGTCTTGACTAGACCCTGATAATTCTACTTACTGTGGCTTGACTGTCTTCTTCAAAATAGTTATTATGATTATTATTAAATGTTTGATTGAGTAATTAAATGGTGGACTCCTGTGGTAGACAATAAATCTAACAAAAAAAAGACTAGGATGATAATGGAAAGTAATAATTTTTTGGTGATTTAAAAAACATTTGGTTAATTAGCCACATTATATGTCATATTCTTACTTTTTAAAATGGAAGCTTCATTCTGAGTAACTTCTAGTTTTATTATGATTATTATTTATCATTACATATAATTATATGTATGTGTAATTTATAGACTTAACAGTATGATACAAATATTTCTTCAAGTTTATGTACATAGTGTATTTTCACATGAGGCCTACAGGATCTGAACCATGTGTTTGAGTAATGTTTAAAGGCCTATGTAAGACTAAGTGCTATGTGGGCCTAACGTGTAAAATAGACTACTAGTTTTTCTACTTGCTTCCATTTTCTAGCAGGTTACAGCACTGTGTTCATTTTAAAAATTTGATTCATCTGGATGGTCTCTAGACTGCATGATAGATTTCTTTCACATTCAAAGGAAAATAATTTGACAACCAATGCAAAAATCTGAGTACCTGCTATATCAAGACTGTAGATAACCACCAAAGTTAAGATAATGGATAGATAAAGCATATTTGTTTCCATATTTGATATAAAACATTGATACTCTAGACTTGTGTGTCTCTCAGATGGGTATGGTCTGGGCACAATGTTAAAAGGTTTCCCAAAGGAAGCAAGGTTTATTCTCCTACCTTCTTGGTTGTGCTCCATGTTGTAAGCACATGGGCATGGTATTTGAAGAAGAGGGGGTGGCATTTGCTTTGTTGAGTCTTACACATGAACCAAAGTCATTATGAATTAATAAACTCTGTAATTATGTAGCCACCAAAAAACCCTGGGGCCTTGTGAGGAAGGTAGCCATTGGGTTGAGGTGTTATATTTTCCAAGCTTCAGTGTGTGGGGTATGTATCAAGGATGGAGTACAAATAAGGGGAAGGACAATCTGCTATTAAATATTGATGTGTGATAACTTTGCTAAAGAGATGGAATAAAATATTCAAATAAGAAGATTTAATGCACAACAAACTATGTAATATAATCCATATTTTTAGTTGATATTCATTAAGTGCTCAATTCATTCTAACCAGTCTTGGTTGTAATTATATAAAAACAAATTATATGATTTTGGAGCTCTAAGTATTATTTTGAAATATACATTACTAATAACATTTAGTATATAGATTACTAAGATTTATATAGTGAGTACAGATCATTCTTTAAACATGTAGATTTTTATTATGTACGTATATAATTTACATGTTTGTGTTATAGAATTTAGGAGGACTCCCAACTCACTAAAGTTGTCAAATGATGGAAAGAGTGCTAATTACAAGTATAAGAATACTTTGGAAAGGAGGGAATCTAATTTAGTTTCAATTGTACTTGGCTTCTGATAATTTTGAACTGATGTTAGACTATACCTCCTAAATATTAAGTTGAAAGTCTGTTATATTTTTTTTTACCAAGGAATTGGTCAGCATTGTTGGATGGTTTTATCAGATATAATTGTGTCATTTTATTTTTTACTAAAACAAAATGTATAAAGTCATATAAAGTAAGAATGTTTGATTTTATATCATAATTCAGCATTGTAAAGTGGTAATTAAACCAAAAAATGTTGAAGAAGTTTGAGTTTTTCTACGTGGAAAAACATACTTTCACAAAGCACAGAGTAAATAAATGTACAAAGTATTATATTGGTTACAGCTAAGTAATATGTCTATTGTAGTTTTAAGGCTCAAACAATGGTTAATTTTTAAATTCTTGCTAGTTACAATACTTGCTTTGTTTTCTGGAAGTTTTAGTTATTTATTCTACAATAAATTTGAAAGAAGGTAGAGTATTTGCTTTTCCTTATTGATCACTTTTTATTTCGAGCGTCTACTTTTTATTTGTAGGTGCTGAGATACTTCTTATCTTCCTCCCCTCCTTCCTTCCTTTCTTGCTTCCTCCCTTCTACTCTTCCTTCCTCTTCATCTTTGTCCTTTCACAGTTTGTGTATTGTAGTGAATAAGCTTGATCTTTGCTCCTGTGAGTCACTTAAACATTTTGTTTGGCGATGATCTGTCAGATTTTGTGCCTTTCCTGTGGCAGAGGATATGGTGCCCCTAGACACACACTAATTGCTTACAAAAGTCAGGCATTACTGGGGGTCAGAATACAAATCTGAAAGAGCCAAATGTCACTAAAAGAAAAACTAGAAATGACAATACCAGTGCAGAGCTGGTAAAAACAATGTCTATGCTTCTGATTAACAATTCTCAATAGGTCACAATGGATTACTTGAAATTCTTTAGTTGAAATGAGCGTCCTGCCACCAAGATTGATCTGGTTATCTTAGAGTTGGCAGGGTAGTGGTTGAGTGCAGCATTCTGATAGATTAGTTCCTACTTCATTAGAGAATTTGTCTTCCTGACTAGTGCCCCAGAATTTTTACTACAATTTTGAAAGTGAAAAATTTCAAGTTTGTAGTTTGTAACCTGTGACAGTTTAGAAATTCTTACAGAACCATGTAGAGAATGCAAGGGATGCTCACACAAAGCAACTTCAAACTACAGAGTGGATGATATTTTATGTACTTTTAAAAATCAAATTAAAATTGAAATGTTTATTTAGTACATACCAAATCACTAGATTTTGTGATTTATAGAAAATACCAATTTAGCTCTTATTTTCTCTTGAAATAGTCATTTATCCATTTTCACATTATTAAATGTATATGTGAAAAGTTTTAGCATTCTAAATTTATTTCTGTTTTATACATGCTATTTTGACATGAAGTTAAACTGAGACAATGATGAAGTATTTCAGAATTTTGTGTGTTAAATTTTTAATTTTTTTTAATGTTTTAATCTTAAAAAAATAGAGTACAACTTGTTTTGTCATTCCCAATAAATACAAATGGCAACTGTGATCTCCAAGCTCTATTTGCATGCTCACATTCCTCTCATTTTTATTCATAACAGACAAGTCACTGGAATACTCTAAGTCTCCATCCAAGCTGAATAGCTTAGGAAAACATGGCAAACAACATCTACTGCCATTAAATTAATGAATTCCTGTTATTTGCAATGACACGACAAACCTGGAGGATACTATGTTTAGTTAAACAAACCAGTAACACAGAAAAAAAACTTCAAGATTTTACCTGAATGAAAAGACTGAGAATATCTGATCTTAAAGAAACCACAAGCAGAATGATGGCTTCCAGGGATGAGGAAAGGTGGACATTTGGTTGTTCAGTGGGCATAAAGTATCAAATATGTAAGATGAATTAATTATAGAGGTCTTTTACACAATATAACACACACATATATTATAATATATTATGGACTTAAAACTATGTCTAGTGTTCTTACATAAACCTGACAAAATACAAATAGCCAAAACAAAGAGGCACAAGAACATACTGTGGGGAGACGTTGTCACATGTGTGTCATTAGCATGATCATGTGACAATTTCACATGTGTGTGTATGTATGAATAATCAAACATGCCCAATTTTTGCAAACCAATTACCCCTCATGGAAAAAAAAGCTGTTAAGAAATAGAAAGGAAGGAATATTGCTCAGTGCATAAAGGTGCTTAGTGCTGAGTCTTACAACCTAAATTCAATCTCAGGCACCCACATAGTAGAAGGAGAGAAGGGGACTCCTGCAAGTTGTCCTCTAATCTCTACGCATGAAGAGTCCCATGCGTATCAGCACCAACAAATAAATGTAATCGTTTTATTTTTATGAAATATACAGTTCAATGTGATGGGAGAGCTGAAGGAAATAAAAATGTAATGCAACTTATAGAAAGTTCTAGATCATATATGAATGAGCCGTCTGTTAGTGACTAGACTGGAAGTTCCACGATAGCAATAACAGCAAGAAACCCTACACTGTTTCCATCATAACATATTTCCATTTTTTAGAGCGGCATCTTATTTAATGTTTTTTTGAAAAAAGAAGAAGGAAGAATATGTGACAAACTACCTCATTTTTTTTCTGAACAAAATGAATGAACAAAGTTTGAATTTTTAGGGCTATTTGTGATTGAGATTTTCCTCAAAAGTTTTTGAATAATTACAACCATCAGAATAATCAACCATCAGAAATCAGCTTCGATAGGTAGGAAATAGTTTGCTTTGATTTTAAGTAATTGTGTAATGGAAACTAAACTAGCTTGTCTCAGAACACTCTACCAAGTGGTTGACAAAATCTTTAAGTCCAAACTATTTTCAGTTGAGATGTCAATGTGTGGTGCCTGTATCCTGTATCTTTATGGAAAGGTTGTTCAAGTTTGCCCTGAGTCTGCCTATAACACGAACTCATTCAGAGAAACTAGAATCAAATCTGATTCCAGAATTAAAGGGAAGAAAATTTTCTTGCTAGTTCATCCATTCTGGTAACCACCATGCTCCTCATCCTAAAGGGAATGCCTCAGAGCGACTCTGAAATGTTGCATCCACCTATAGTATGGGAGCAAAATCATACTGATGATTTTCTTAACTGTGTTAGCATAAATACAACAGATGGGTATTTCATACTCCAATTGTGGATTAAAGATGTCATTTTATTTGTAAACAAAATTTGTACCTGGAACCATTGCTGTAATAAATTTGTTATGCTGAAAAGAAGAGAATACATTTTAGAGAAATGAAAATATTTGTGAGAAAAGAAAATATTCCTGTGTGGATGTTCGAATTTTACCAGACTACACTAATCCCCTTTTTCGTGCAGTCTAAAGACAGATAAATGTCATCTTGAAGTAATAACCTGAAGGTTTGTCTGATACAAAACCATGTTTGAAGTAATTTCAAGGTAAGGGAAAGGGAAGACTTTTGTCTTCAGAGTGGTGACACAAGATATCCTAGGCCTGATCTCAGATTTCCAGTTTGTTTATGAGTCATCTCTTACTTTTATTAGCTCTCTCTGACATCAGCACCTCCCTTGTCTTCTTCCTCCTTGCTGTGCTCTCTGTGTTCTGATAGCAGAATGGGGTAATGTGGCACTTGGTGAGCAAGAGGAATCAGGAGAAAGTGACTGCCCAACTCCCAAGTGGAAATGTTAGTTCAGTGGTACATATGACTTTAAGTCTGTGTCTGTCATGGTTGCCACATGGGCATGAATCTGAGTTCTCAGGACCCAAAGTCCAAATTCATCAAGACACACTCTGAAAATAGTAAGTGCTCTCCTCTGCACTCCCTATTTGGTAGGAGCACTGCTGCTGTTCCCCAATATCCACTACCTGGAGACTCTTTGGCTTTTAATTCTTGTTTAGGAGAGCTTTGGGGAAGGCTTGTGATAGTTGCTCTGGGACAGAGCTTCTGGCACATTGCAAAAATATATAAAACTTTATCTAATAACAGAAAAGACTAGGTTTAGTGGTTAAAAAATGGCTCTTGAGTTAGACTTTACATCTTAAATAAGTATTTTCAGAAATACTAAAAGGTATTTACTTTTATGGAAATTCAAATGAAATATAATCATTGGTATTTATTAATTACTATCCACAGACTCTTTGTTACTGGTATGTGGGTTATAATTTAAATAGTCATTGGAAACCTACAGGTTGAAAAATGCACACTTGAGAATCTCTCGTGGGTTTGTTGTATACTGCGGTATACAGGGACCATCAATCATTTCACTGCCTCTTGTTCCTTCCAAGTTTTTGATTGCTTATATAAGCCCCAAAAGGACTCATTAGGCTTGCTTCCTTTCCATTTCGAAGTCCCAGTGCTTAGAGCACTTTTGCAAATAATGATTTGAACTTGGGTAAAAGTTTCTGAAACATACCAGAGATCAAGCCAATCATCCAATATCAAACATCTCCAAAGACAGGACCTGCAAGGAAAATCTACTTCTAAAATTTCTATCATGAATTCATTAAGAGATTATATGGTAATTATACCCCTGATAATACAATGACTCAGGAGCAGTGGAGGAAGATAAATACACAGGCAGTTTGGATTGAGGGTGCAGGTGTGTGTATCAAGAATGGAAGAGAGAAAAAAGTGGCAAAGATATTTATCTAAACAATGCCCTACCTGTTTATACTTCTTTGCAAACTAATTTACTGTTTCAAATACAACTCATTGACTTGACTTAGACCTTGAAACCTTGAATGATCTTTTGTATGCTTGGTATGCTAAATCATATAAGTTTCATATTTTATGCCTAGAAAAGAAGGATAACCAGCATTTAGGGATTGCATACTTAAGGATACAGGTTCATTTATAGCTGATGAGTTTCTTGTAAGGCCATGAGAGGGATGTTGTGTATTTTTAGTTTTTAAAATTCGTATATATACTGTGCTAGATACCATTTGGCATTGTCAGTAGATGTGTGTTTTGTGATTCTCTCACCCATCTTCCCTACCCTTGGGGACTCCAGTTCTCTCTTCCCAGATTACTTTCCCTTTTTGTGCCCTGTGAGTACTTTCCCTTTTCCTACCCCATCTTCCTCATCACTTAATAGTGCTTACTTGATCTCCTTTACAGATTTCCAGGCTTTACCAACTTTTAGATTTATTTGTTCTGTCTCTCTTTCTCACTCTTGCTCTCTCTCTCTCTCTCTCTCTCTCTCTCTCGGTGAGGATCTGCATATGAGAATATGTGTTTTTTGTCTTTGTGAGTTTAGGACCTCACTGATATTTTACTTTCGAACTCCATTCATTTTTCTGATTTCAGTTTTCTTTACTGCTGAATAATATTCCACTGTGTATATGTGTCAGATTTTTATTATCTGATCTTCTTTTGATGAGTTTTTAGGCTGTTTGCATCTCCTTGCTGTTATGAATATAGCAGAAATAAACTTTGATGTACAAGTGTCTCTATGGTAGGATTGCTGTGGGATCCTTTTGATCCAATCATACCAACAAAAAACTTGCTCAAAGAAAAGAATTTGTTTTTAGTTCAAGCATAAAAAGGAAAAAAAAAGAAAAAGAAAAAGAGAAAAAGAAAAAGAGAAAGAAGGAAAGCTGGACCAGCCAGGTATATAGTCTGAAATGAAAGTTCAGAACTATGACCCCAACTCAATAGTTTTTACAAACTATTTAAGCTTGAAAACCATGAACATTTTGTGCCAACATAAACAAAAGTTAGTCAAAAGTTTTAACCAATCAGAAACACTAACTCTAATTAAAACTAACACTAAAACTAAATCACTAACAGTCATGGTCAGAGTCACCATAACCCAGAATTGACACATCTCTGTTTCCAAAACAAGTACCTGACAGTCATTTTGATTTGGCTTTATGTTGGGCTCTGAAGGATTTCCTCATTTTCTTGGGAACCTGAAATTTGTCTCTATTTTAGAATAGATTTTGCAGTTTAAGATGGCATTGGTTTTGTCATTTTATACCATATCAGGATATTGAGTCATTTGCCTATATACTCAGTAATGGTATAGCTAGTAGTTACGTCTTAAAATTTTCGAGATGCTTCCATATGGCTGCCTATGGCCTAATCCAAAACTTGAAATGCTGAAACTGCTAAGGAAAATATAGAGACTCCTCTTTGAAATATTTGTGTAGGTAAAAAGCTTTCTGAAGTTTCTGAACAGAACAGTAATAGTGCAGATGTAGCCCCAAGAACTAATAGATTGGATGAAATGAAATTTGAAAGTTTCTATACAGCAAAAGAAACTATCAGCAGAAAAAACAGCCAACAGAATGGGAGAAAATCTTTACTAGCTACACTTCAGACAGGAGGCTGATATCCAAAACCTACAAAGAAATTTATTACCAAGGAAAAAAAAATTGCCAAACAATAATGAAATGAAATAGATCACAAACAAACAAACAGAAAGACAAAATGGCCAATAATATTTTGAAAAGTGTTCAACATCCCTAGTTATCAAGGAAATGCAAATAACAATTTTGAGGTATCACCTCACCCCAGTTAGAATGGCTATCATCAGAAGTCTTACAACAAATATGGGAGAGGATGTGTGGAAAGATATTTTAGTCACTAGTGGAGTGGATCCAAACTAGGGTGAATTAATAATGGAGATGGCTTGGTAAGTAAAGTGTTTGGTACCTAACCCTAAGTAGTTAGGTATGAAGATGTCTATCTGTAATGCCAGTGCTGGGGAGACAGAGACAGGCAGATCATGAAAGATGCTGGCCAGCATGACTACCTTATGATCCCAGGTTCAAGTGAGAAACCAGATCTCAAGAAACAAGATCGATGGCTCTGGAGGAAGGCACCGAGTGCTGACTTCTGACAACACTCATGTTTGCACACCCACACAAACAGGCATATACTTGGGCAAAAAATGAATTTGTATTATTTAGAAGAGGCACATTCATCTGAATAATACTCCCTACTTAACTATATTTCTTATTGAATCAAGTAGTTGTACCCATATGCATTACATTTATGCCTGTCATTGAAGGCATTTGAGGCTATAAGATCGGCAGGAGCTATCAGTTCCTTTGATAAAGAGAGTTCCTTTAAGAGGAAAATTGCTCTTAAAAGTAACTACTATGTACATTTTTTCCTGAAAAAATATAAAATAGTACTGTTGCATATGATTACTTAAGTATACATTCATTAATACTGGATGTTTTGTTGGATTTGGGCAAAATGCCTCTCCTGCAATCAAAATAATCCATCAAATGCTTCAAGGTTGATAGCCTGTATATATTGTTCACAGGAACAGCCTGACATAAATATTAGACAAATATGTATGATACACATACCATTCAGTATTTGAGATCAAGTCTTATAAAAGGTTTTGAAAGCTTAAAGTGAATGAAACTATACTAACTCAACGTTTTGCATGTCATACTGTACAGGAAAACATTTTTAGTGCATTTTTATTCTTTTGTTTAATCTATTGTTGCCACGTTGCATTACCATGATTTATGAGCTGTTACCTTAGTTACAAGCTTTTTCTCCTAATTTAGTTGAATTTGCAAGTTCATAAAAATAAGACAGAATATGGCATTAGCAAATTAAAGTAAACTCTCCTAATTTCCACAACGATAAGTCATAAATGCTTTCTTTCTCCCTGGCATGCTCCTTTCCTTCTGTATGTGAAGACTTTGAAGACATTGGGAGAGGATGGAGCTTTTGTATGCGAGTTAATCATTTCCTTGTTAACCTTTTGCCGTCGGCCACAATGAGATTCATTCTTCATATCACAGTAGACTCATCAGCGGGAAAATGCTTTTATCTGTGCCTCTTGGTTTTACAGGACTGGAGGGAATTGGCACCACTTGGGAATCATTAAAGAGATAATGGACAAATTATTTTCTCATATCTTCATTCAGGCTTCTTTCCCACTGGTGCCCTAGTCCTCAGCAAGCATCAATCAGAATTATTCATTAAGCACTGAGGAAAGAAGAGTGTCTTAAGGGAGACTGAGGAGAGGAGCAACAGGAATCTGGAAGCAAGTAGGAGTGGGCTTGCTATATCAAAGCAAAGTGGGGATTATTTTCTGATTGGATCTTGCTGATTTGATGAGGTTGGAACTATGTAGAGGAGATTTACTTATCTTAAAACTGTGAATTTAGAGGTGGTATGCGATCTCCAAAACCCAGCAACCCAGCTCCCAGGCAAGGAAATGTAGAGTAGCAAGCATCCCTTGGACATTTCTTTTTCTGTTTTTAGACTCTTTGTGCAGGGCATGTCTAGTTGTTAGTCATTAGATTTTAGCGCCTAACTTATTCTTGTTAAGAAAATTTGTGGCAGATCAGTTAATCAGGCAATGAAGGCTTTACTGGAGAATATTGCTGCGGGGAAGGAGACTGCACTTTATTTCACCAAGACAATTGGGAGATCTACAGATAGAGAGCTGGTTTAGCATGATTCCACCTGAGAACCTCAAAGTTCAGGCTCATAAGCAGGGTACTGCCATTGAACTCCATCTCTAGATACAATCTTCTAAATGAAACCTTAGGACAGGATAAGCTGCTGCAAGTGACCAGACTTTCTGTGCTGGCTAATCTTTGCTGTGAAGTTAGACTTCTATTCTCCCAGAAAGAGTAAGATCTCCCTGCATGGACTGTGAAACTACAAGTTGGAAGATTTACATACGAAAGAAAAAGTCACCTTACAAACCAAAAGTCATTATTTTCAAATATTCTTACTTCAGATATATTTATCTGAAATAGCTAGTGATTTATCATAAAATTCACTGTGCTTGAATTTTCTTAATATCTCCTGTTCCCTTTTGAATGAAGTAACTGAATTTATGTGTTTTTACCATGTACTCAAAGCAGTGATCTGCCCTTTATTCTTTAACAATCTTCTTTATGTATTGTGTAATATTTAACAATTAGAAATCTGAATAAATTGTAAAAAAATAAAGAAGTCATAGCAGAAAGTTTTTCTGTATGTTTTTAAATAAATGCTGTAAGCAAAGGAAGCCCAAGGCCTCCTGTCTGGAAGAAACTTTTTGGAGGTGAGTCATACTGAGGATGCACAGTAGCCTTTGTGTCTGTCCCAGTTTTCGGCATTCCGGTTGGAAAGGGATGCCTGTGGTGCAGATTCTGTTGTTCTACACCCACTGCTGCCAGAAAAGTCTGACTCATACTTGCTTTAATGAGGGTGAGCCTCTAGAGAAAAGTACTTCACAAAATCACTGCTTTAGAGAAACATTACTCTGTGCCTTAAAGGCCAGTATGAATGTATAGATTATGGAGTATATTCCTCCAGAACTGAGATGAAGGTGCATGCTTACATTCAATACCATTGCGTAATGGGAGCCAGGCATGGGCTAGCCTGATCTCATACCTTCCTACTCTGAAAGAATCAGACTCTACTTGATTTTTGTATCACACGTTAATGATTATCAGGTGGCAAGTCGATCTCCTGATACAGCCATAAAATGCCTTCTAGACCATATTGTTAGTGGAAAGATGTTATATCCTACCTCTAATGTTTTAATATACATGGAAACGATACAAACTCAAGGCTATTGCCACAATGATGAAGACTACTTTCCCTTTGGGTATACTTTAATTTTTCATTTTAATATCTCATAATTAAGCAAAGTAGTGTTGTACTATATATTTTCCCACAGATGTATAACATTGTAAATTCTTTCCATGAGTAATGAATGGAGAAATTATAAATTCTACTTGCAGCTATAACACAGCTTTTTAAGGAAATCTCTCACCCTTTTCCATTTCAAATTTAGCAGGTGGATGCCCTGTATTTAACTTAAAATTGCTGTAGGCTACTTGATAAAACATAAGCAAACCAAGCTCTGAACTGAATTTTGAGTATGTCATATTAAAAATATGAAGAGGCAAAAATGAGGCCCAGAATAACAAGGTTATAAATAAACTGCCCACTGTTCTCATGTACATTTAGTAAAGAGATTTGGGAATAGTGCAACTAATCCCCAATGCACAATTAAAGTCTCTTCAGTAATTTAACAAATGCATGGTGAATATTCATTTGGAGATATATTAAATAAACATACATAGCATAGAGGAAGTTTAATAGCTAAACAAATGGAAAAGCAGTTCAGAAGCTCTAGCTTTCTCAACGTTTTCTAGAAAAAAAAAATTGCAAGGAAAAAAAGAAAGAAAAAAGAAAGAAACAAAAGCCAAGCACACCTAATGGCAAAATGTGGGAATTCTGTCGAAGTTATGTAATAGCATGGTATTAGCTTTTAGAGACTATCTTAAGCTGTTAATTAGACATTTAAGAATTGACAGTGATAGTCTGTAGATTGAATTCCATTCAGCTTGTTCCTTGTTCGTGTGATTCTGATGTATATAGTCATTGCTCATGGGTATGGATACAGAGAGATGTGTAGGTGTCGAGATTTTAAGATACTCTTCCAGTTTTCTTAAATGGTATTTGTTGTTCACAATTAATTTAAGGCTGCCTCCCACTAGGATCTAAGAATCCTAGGCAGTGGCCTTTCCTTGTCTTCTGGGGTATTTGCTGCAGGGGCTGCCAGTGAAATGAAGCCTATGACTTTCTGGAGAATCCGGTCTTCAATTTCCCCAGCTCAGGTTTGTTCCTAGTGGATTTCTTCCAAAGTGTGCAAACTGAACTTCAATTAAAGAAGTCTGCAGGGCACACAGAGCAGATGAACGGCAAGAACGCTGAGAGTACTCATGACAAGACTTTGGCAGGAAGGATGCTGGGGCACAAAGCAGGTCTCTGGAAGGGCTGCATGGAAGCAAACATTGGTTGCCCCATGGGATTTGAGAGTAATGTTGTTTTCTCATTTTGCTGGGACCTCAAGAAGAAAACGCTTGTTATTTCAAATAATATGAAAAATCACATCCTTTAAAATATGAGCGGTACAAAATCCCAATCTTGTGCTTTTAAACATCTGTTAAAGGAAAGACAGGGGCTCTTAGTTAACTAGCATTGCCTTTTTCTTTCACTGAAATCCTGACTGCATTCATTTTGGCTGAGGTTGTTCTTGGAAGCTTTAAACATTCCCAGGGAGAGTCTTTCATTTTTTTAAGTATAGATGATTTTCTATTGGCTTTTGCTTAATTTCAGCATATTTTCATGCAAACGAACTGCAAGCAGAGAGTAAAATAACCAGATGATCACTGGAACTCTTTTTGAGTTGTACTTCTCCGTCTCATTCCTTGCTTACTGTGTGATCCCTAGCATTATGACTCCTGACAAAAATATGCATTATTTTGTTGGATATTCTGGCTACTTTATTAATTTAACAGTAGAAGCAATTGAATGGCTTTATTTTGTTTTTCTTGAGACCCTCATTTGTCTGAATTAGAGAATTGCATGAAGGATATCTGGTGTAGTTTTATTTAGAATTACAATGATAAGTAATTACAATGGTATTAATAGCCAGAGATAAGACAGTTTATGTACGGCAGTACCCCTTCCCTCCTGAATTTCATATCTGAACTTCTCAGTAACCCTTTCCAGGGTAAGTACCTATGGATCCCTGAAAGGTATTACCACGATTAACATATCTGCATGGTCCTACTGTGCAGCTGGTACAGTTATCTGAAGCTGTTGAAGGCCCTAGGATAGTTAGGAGGCTGGATACATTGTTAACTAACAGAGAAAGATCTGACCCAAAAGTCTGATCTCAAGTAAAGGGTATCAAAGTTGATTAAAATCTTCAGTCTCTTTTACCAACAATTTCTTTGTGTCTAAAGTGCAGATTTTCAGTTATTGTGTAGTGGGTTATGCAAAGAATGCAAGGGAATGCGTAAAAATTGAAAGTTATTTTTATTCAGGTAATAAATATAACAGTAACTTTAGAATCAAGATAGATATAATAAATGTGGAAGGTTAATGAATATATGAACCTCACCAAGACTGTGAGCTCTGCTAATTTAACTTAAAAGCTGATTGATCAGCATGAAGTCCCTGTAGCTAGGTAAGTTAGATAAGAATTCATTTTCACGACATTTGAGTCACATTTTGATTTGTATGATATGAATAACTTCAAAAGATTTTTTTTAAATAACCAGAGTTAGTTCATAAATCAATGCAAACTGATCTTTAAATTATGAAACAGTTTAGTGGACTGATTATTGTGTTCTGATGGTCTTTTATTGTACTGTCTTACAGTGTGGAAGTGGGAATGGAGTGGGAGCAGTAACACAAATTACTGAAGGTGGGCTGATCACCTCACAGTGTCGTGCTTACTATTCATAGACATGCATAAAACCTTCTCAGGAGAAATATAAGTTTCTTGGATGGCTTCCTTGGTGAATCTCACACCTGTCACAGCCATATCCCAACAGCAGAGCCAGAGAAGTTGCAGTAATCTCAGGATGTGCTCACCGATCCTCATAGAATATTTTTTACACATCTCTTCCTTTGGTTTCTAGTTCGTACAGTCCATGCAGACTAGGCTTATGCATCATGTCTCCAATGAAGCTGATGGACCATTCAGTTTAATGTTAACCTATGAGAAGTTTCCTTATATTCATATGTGTGTGTGTGTATGTCTCTCTCTCTCTCTCTCTCTCTCTCTCTCTCTCTCTCTCTGTGTGTGTGTGTGTGTGTGAGAGAGAGAGGGGGGGGAATGCATGAATCAGATAAGGTATCTTCTATCAGTGAGGTATCTTCCTTTATTGCTCTTTGCCTTAATCCTTTACTTTACACACTCCCACTGAACCCAAATCTGGTGGTTTTGACTAGAGCGACTGGCCAAGTCCTCCTGGGATCCACCCATCTCTGTATACCAGTGCTGGGGCTACAGGCACATGCAAGCATGCTTGGTTGTTTATTTGTGTGATGGGGATTTGAACTCAGGTCCCCACTCTTATATTGAAAGTGTTCTTATCCACTGAGCGGTTTCTCTAGCTCTTCTCTACATTATACTCTAATTTTGTTGCTTCACATTATTTATTACTTTTTATATGTCTTTGTTTGTTTAATTGCTGTTTTTCTTACTTCTAGAAGGTAGACACTTGGGAGTGTAGTTTCTTTCTTGGCCCAAACATGTAGACTATTAAACACAGAAGTCAATATGACTTTTCGAAATTGGATAACTAAAGCCTTCACTTTTTCTGTGAAAGAAGATAAAGACAAACTTACATAGTTCCAGTTACTCGGGAGTCTGAGGCAGGAGAATAACAAATCCAAGATGTGAACTGAAGTTCCCAGAAACAAACAAATAAACTATGTTAAACATTCCATAAGTCTGATGAGCTGATTAAAACTCTTCGATTGTATAGAAGTGGAATGTTATAGGTTGGGAGCCAAGTTATCTTTGTCTGCTGTCTTTAAGTCTCATCTGTGTTTGAACTGACATCCCATTAGGACTATCAGATAAAATTATCTTTGGATGTAAAAACCGACCTCTTAGCTTCCACCAACCCAGAGGCTAGTAAAGACTTCCCTGATTTGATCTCACCTGCCTCCCTGATGCTCCCACTGGTGTATTTTTTATAAATAACTGTTACTGAATTTGCTCTTTGACAATTTCATATATGTATATTTGGATAACAGTAACTGCCCTACCCTTTCTCCTCTCTGATCTCCCTTACACCCTTATTACCTGCCCCCCCCAGTACCCTTTCCTTTTTCCTACGGGTCCACTTTCCATATTCACATGTTCTTGATTTGTTTTGAGACTCGCTGAGTTTATGCAGGATGCTCTTGTTCCTGTGGGTTTAGTACTCTCCACTAAAACAGTATAGCTTCAAACTACCTTGGCTTATAATTTTTATTTTGTTCTGTTACTCTAAAAACTTTATGAGGCTGTTACCAAATGAAAATGTTGCATTTTGAGTAATCTCGTCTGTGTTCTTGGGCCATGGTCATTTACATTCCAGAGTAAATTTCTTTTCTCTTTGAACAGAGAGCAATTTTTGACATGAAGTGCATTCAAAGTCAATGTAGGCAACTTTGTTATCTCCTCACAAGATTAAAAATTAAAATAGGCATTTTTAGGAAGAAAGAAAGAAGGACAAATTTGCAGAAAGAAGATAATGTGAAGTTCCCCCCAGTCAATCTTTATTGGGAGCGAGAGCTTCACAACCACAGGCTGCCATGACTGGGCCCTAAAATGTCAGATAAAGAACTTTAGAATCATAGTCATAGGCATCCATAATGGGACTCAAGGTAGAGAAAGTGGCCTTCCCAATCCCAGAATATTAGGAGACTTAGAACATGAGAAAATGCCCTCAGTTCTGGAGAATAGAATGGCTTTCTGATGCTGGAATGCTTTCAAGGGTTGGTGAAATACTTTACACCATGTGGACTAGCTAGGCCAGGTCAACATGTCAGAAGTCACTGATAAAATGTCAGGTAATGTCTTCTTTTGTCTAGACCTCAGGGAGTTAGTCTTACTAACAGCTTCAAAGAAGATTGATCCTGCAAGTCTGCAGCAAAGAACGTTTTCTTAGGCATTCAGAATTTCTCACTTGGTTTTTTTTTTTATTATTTTCATATTTTTGAACTTAAAATATAATTACATAATTTTATCCCTTCATTTAATTTTTAACCCCTCTGATGTACATAATTTTTCTCAAATACATAGCCATGTTTTCCTTAATTGTTGAATATATGTATATATATATTATATTCATAAATACATAAATCAACCTGCTTGGTCCATATGTTATTTCTTATGTATAAGATTTGAGAGCTTTCTGTGTGGAAGAGATTCTATATCCATGAAGGCTCATAGGTATAGCTGTTTAAATAAGAGCTGAACAAGGATTACACCAATGGACATGCTAAAACATGGAAGGGGGAATCTCATAGGGTATCAACTGTATAAAAGGAACTATAGGCATGCTAACAGTGTGAGAAATAGTTTTCCCTAGGGAAAGAATGCTACATGCTACATGAAAGTTTGAGAAGACTTCGGATAGAGAGAGAGAGAGAGAGAGAGCGAGAGAGAGAGAGAGAGAGAGAGAGAGAGAGAGAGAGAGAGAGAGAAGAGGGAGAGAACTAGGCAAATGAACAGTGTGTGATCTAACAAGATGTAGGTAAAGCAAGCAAAGAAGTGCTTGCCTAATGAGCGCGCATGATGTCCCATATTCAATAACTAGCACTACAACAAAATGAAGAATATATGGTTACTGAGTTGGTCGGGATGAAAACCACTGATAGCCAGGTCAGTGTTCTATATTGACTGTATTTCTTGAATTTCTTGCAGAGTAAGTCAGGGACATTAATTCATTAGGTCTACTTTCAGCTTTCTCCTTTCTTTTAGGAGCAAGTCATTGAAGACTTTAGTGAAGCTTTCTGCAGAGAGTTACACCACTATTATGGTAATCTGACCCTGCTTTTAATTCAGATTCTGTTAGGGTCCTTTTAGTTCTATACCTCTGCCACATAGAAGCAACTGAGAAAGCTAGCACAGCCAGGCTCCACAGGCAAAGCCTTCTGTGCCATTGTGGATGAAGCTATGCAGATAAGCCTTTTTTATACATTCATCTCCATATGAATAGTTAAATATTTCCAAATACATAAAGGCATTGTTTTAGTGACAAGGTATAAGGATATGAGGCAAAAACCAGTCACACATTGCTGGTGTGTTGGGGGCATCTTTACATTTCTCTGTACAGAAACCAATATATGAGTATTCATCCAGTGTAACAATACTGGATGGAAAGTTGCAAAGAATGCTAGGCAAGAAAGAACCTTCATAGAAAAGAGTGGAACATGACCATATGTTTCAGAATTCAGGTAGAGAGGCTGGTGAGATGGCTCAGAGAATAAGCATTATTGCTATTGTAGAGTACCCAAATTTGATTCCCAGCACCCATATGCCAGATCAAAATGTCTGTAACCCCAGTTCTGAGAGGTCTTATTACCTATTCTGGCTTTAGAGGGTACCAGGTACACACATAGTGCACAGGCATGCATGCAGGCAAAACACCCAAACAGGAAAAAAAGAATAAGAAAATAAATAAGAATGCAGGCCCTATGACATAGCCACCAAACCTGTCAACTTATGTTCTGTCCCTGGGATTCTCATGGTGGAAAGTACATATGCTTTTATAATTGTTTACTCACCTTAACGCTAACACGTGGAGGCATGTGTACACTGAAACACACATACACACACACACACACACACACACACACACACACACACGCACACACACACATACACACACACATACACACACACGCACACACACACGCACACACACACACACATACACACACACATACACACACACGCACACGCACACGCACACACACGCATACACACACGCACACACACACTGCATGCACATGCTCACATACAAAATAATTGTGGAGAATAGAGAATGTGTCTTTTCGTATTCAGAAAAGTTTGTGGTTGGGGATTCATTGAACTGTTAT
The DNA here is from genome assembly GCA_026225945.1 of Cricetomys ansorgei. NCBI lineage: Eukaryota > Metazoa > Chordata > Mammalia > Rodentia > Nesomyidae > Cricetomys > Cricetomys ansorgei. The sequence continues at coordinate 5,596,477 of JAMJFZ010001562.1, forward strand.
TGTTTAGAAACCACAATGCTTGGCAGAGTGAAGCTGTTTCCTAGGGATCTCAAATGACCACTGGCTGGCAAGGAGTACAGACTGTTGTGATTGCTTAGGTCAATGGTTCTCAACCTGTGGGTCACAATCCCTTTTGCTGGTCAAAGACTTTTTCACAGGTGTCCTCTAAGACCATCTGCATATCAGATATTTACAATATCATTCATAACAGTATCATCATTAGTTATGAAGTAGCAACAAAAATAAATTTATATCCAAGGTCACCTCAATATGAGGAAGTGTACTAAAGGGTCAAAGCATCAGGAAGGTTGAGAATTACTGGCCTAGGGGATAATCCAGTGGAATCATTGAAAAAGGGCATTGGTGTTGATAAAGGCTCTTTCAATTTACCTTTGTTGGGAGGCAAGATACTTGAGATTCCCTCCTGCCCTAATTGCACAGTGTTTTGAGAGAGATGGAATACACAGGCTGTAAAAGGTTGATGGAAAGTTGGAACTCCTGTGATGAGTTTTGTTACTTATCACTCAGCTGCAGTGAGACTTAAGGAGTGCAATTGTTTTTCAGTCACTCATGCTTCTATACATACTTCTATACATTTCTTGATTTACCAAACTGGACATAGATTTATTTCTATGGCTTGTCAGGTCCCTATCTGGAGTGAAGAGACATTTCTTTTAACATCTCCTTAGGAGAAAAAATTATACCACAACATGACTGAAATTATGTATCACAGATTCTATACTTGATTAGGAAACAAATATTTAAAAAACTAAATGTTCTGTAAAATAGGATGAAATTAATATAGTCATTATAATGTTTAGAATTACATATACTAGAAGTAACTGTGTTAGAGATGAACAACAGGGTTCAGAATTCATAGGTCAATAGCTAAAGAGTCTATGAATACAAAGTAAGCATCTTGAAAAATTTGTGTTTAATTTGGGTAGAGATTTGAGTTGATTTTTTTTTTGCATATGCTGCCATTGTACTCTGAGAATTCTGGGCATTTTATGGATGCAAGTAACACAAACTCTGACTTATGCTTTCGATGCTTTATTAGTGCTTCTGTAAGTTTACAAGGCCCAGGGAGCCACAGAAAAGTTACACTCATGAGGAATGTGAGGATAGTTTGCTGGACATCAAGACATGAAAGATATTTAATACAAAGTCTTTTAGTGAGCAGGAAATAAAGAGGCTGGAAGGAAAGGAATCTAATGAGCCAGAATATGAGTTCTGGGCAAAAGGGGAGAACTATGAGACCAGAAGGGACTGTAGTACTAGAGGTACTTGCTTGATTGTCACTGATTTAATTATTATTATTATTATTATCATTTTGTATTTTCATTTTGTACAAGTGTCACACAACTGGGAGCTTCAGTTGTGAGTTAGGGGAACTGAGGTGTAAACAAAGATATTGGAATGTGGGCAGCTTCAACAGAAGGAAGCGCTCAGAAGGAAATGATGCTTTGTCAGAGAAGGCTTGGTTTTTATTAAAGCATGGCAGTAGAAAGGCCTTCCTTGGTAGTTTTTATTTTTATTTTTTTACAACTTTTATTCCCGAGTGAATATTAACAGTCAATAAAATATGTGAAGAAAGCCATACAAACATATGGTACATTGGGAAAAAAAACCATACACACAGGGCAAGAGAGACACATGGAGATTGGTAGGTTTTGACTTCTAATATTTCTATTAAAATATTTCTTTTAGGCACCTTGATACAAAATCCTGATATAGTAATAGAAATCTCCAGAGTAGAGACTCAAAGGTATATAAAGTATGCTTAATGCATCAACCATGATCATTGTTGTCTCTGGCTAAACAAATATTCCTTTATTGTTGGAGATTTGGTTTTTTTAAATGTAGATTTAGCAGTTTGTGGTAGTTAGGAATCCAGGGATATGCTGTGGTAAATTGTTATAAATTTCTACCCATAGATGAACTGTTCTGTTGAAGTTTTGTTTTGATGGTCTAGTATGTGCTGAAAATTTGAGCACCGACCTAGGGTGTGGGAGGAGTAGGGACTGGGCAAGAAGACAGGCAGAGATTAGAGTTAAGATGAACTTCAGAGGAGCATTCAGCCAGAAAAATCTTCTCAGATATTCATACTGAACTATTTTTGGAAAGCAAGACATTTTAAGATTCAATTAAGGAAACAGAAGCTTAGTTCTGAAGCATCTAGTGAAAGGGCTATTATTTTCACATTGTCGTGACAATGGAACTTTATTCATAGAAATTACACTGGACTGAAGAAAGTGTCATTGTATAAATGCACAAAAATATGTTTCTTATACTTAATTATTCTTGGGGGAGACTCTTGAAGTTTTCTTTAGGAAGTAAGTTGTTTCCAGAGTAGTTTTTCTTTTTTGCTAAAGAATATTCTGCTTAGATAGCATAGGTTTTAAAGAAATGCTAGTTTTAAAAGAGCACATGAAGTAGAATTATGAGGTCCATTCTCAAGACAAATCAGGTTAGGAAAGGCAGCTGTTACAACAGAAAATTCACTGTGAGGAAATACGTAGCCTTGGCATGTGGGGATTCATCAGAAGAGCAAGGGAGCATCATGGGCTGTGATCCACATCTTCTTAGCACTCTGGTACAATATTGATTCCCATTAAACCCAGAAGAAGGCATAGAATCCAGGATTGTGGATTGTATAGATCATATATAAAAATGATTGACCACATGGGCTGTTTATTGACAGTGTCAGAACTCTGCTTTCTTCTGATACACCTTACTTTCAAAACATTGTGGGGAAAAAATCAAATTAAGCTGAAAAGAGAGTTTAAATTAGAAGGTAAGCCTTCAAGGAAGGAGTCAGCTTTGTAAGATAAGCTCCATCAATGAAAATTAGCAGTGGAAAAGCTTACTGGGGTGCTCTTCTATAACATCAAGCTATTAATAGGACCCAAAACCTTCCACATTAAAATAGATTAACTTAATGTTTGTTGAATAGTTTGAATACTTCTGGCTCATAGAAAGTGGTCTCTGGTTACTCTCTCTATGTCTCTCCTTCTCCCTCTTCTTCTCTCCTTCTCCCGCTACACCTTCTCTCTTTTTCTCTTCTGTCTCTCATTTAACATGATAGATGAAAGCTTAAATATTATATTTTAGTGGGATCATGTGATTTTCCCTGCAGTCCACATTGTGTAATATTAAAACGAGATGAAATATATCTATCTCATCACGCTTATCCTTTCTTTATGATGACAGCTTTCAAAATCTATTTTTTTTTCAGTTTTTAGAGATGTGCTGTTCCTTGCTGTTGTCTGTAGTAATCCTCACGTGAACAGGGGAACTTCATACTGCCCTTTAACTATAACAGATCACATTGGTGAATCCCTCATCCTTCCCTGCCTGCAACCTTCCCTAGCCTCTGGCAACCACCAATCCTATAGATGTCCATGATATCAACAGATTCTACATGTCACTCATATCATGCAGTACCTGTCTGTTGTGCCTGGCTTATTTCATATGACAATCTCCAATTCTGTCAAGGTTGTTGGACTTTTTAAAAAATGAACTTTATGTTATATTTTCATGACAGGATAGAGAAGAAAGGATTCTTAAACCAGTGTGCAGCAGAGTGCTGCTCTATAGCCTTTCAGACAGAACAGTTATCTGATTTTTAATTACCTTTAAGTTCAAATCCTGAGTCAACCAGAAGAGCCTGATCATTGCTGGAGATAGATCAGGTTTCTCGTGATAAAGGCAAGAAGCAGGCACAGAGAAGACCTGACCACGTAGAGTTATAACCTGAGCTACCTAGCTAAGTGTATGAACTTCCTTCATGTAGACTAAATGTGGAAGTGCCCATACCAGCTCCTTAACAAGAAAGGCGATGGCATAGACCTGCAGTGGGAACTGAGGAGGTGTGCAGTCAGCTACATCTGCAAAAGAAGGATTTGAAAACACAGTTAATCTATTTGAATGCAAGACTTTTGTTTGAGCCTGTTCATAAAGGCAGGTCTGAGTTCCACCCCTGGGCCCATGGTAGCCTTGTGAGCGGTCTAGTGTAAATCTTGAAACATTGTCCATGGGAGTCTTTCATGCAAACTGTGCTTGCAACTGTCTTGGAGAATTTGCAAGATTTATTTTGATTGTCCATTGTTCTCCTTCTTTACTGTGTCATGTTCAAGGAATGTCTTTTCAGGAAACTATATGACATGGTCACTCCAAGGTTTAATTAAATGTCTGCAGATCTTGATAATGGATTTCTAGCCTCCTTGTCTTTCTGAGTGCTTCTGTAGTTTCAATCTTAAATGCCACTTTCCCCATTTTTAAATCCAAATTTTCTTTCTTGCCACCGAGCCTAATTACTACAGTAAAAGTTGTGGAATATTCCATATGCTGGGTCTAGCTCTTACTACATTCTGTTTTAGTCAGCTCCGAAATGACCTTAAATGCATCTGGAGGTACATACACTGTCCACGTTCTCTGGCTCACTATAGTGTATTTTGTCTTATGTCTGTACAGTACACATAGCTAGGCCATCTGCTCAATGTAAAAAATGATTTATTCTAAAATATTTTCTCCTGTCAATAAGACAAAATGGCAGCCTACAGAATGGGAAAAGATTTTCACCAACTTCATTTCTGATAGAAGGCTACTATCTAAAATATATAAAGAACTCAAGGACCTAGACATCAATAAACCAAATAATTCAATAAAAAAATGAGGTACAGATCTAAACAAAGAATTCTCAAAAGAGGAAACTCAAATGGATGAGAAACACTTTAAGAAATGGTCACTATCCTTAGCCATCAGAGAAATGCAAATTGAAACTACTCTGAGATTCCATCTTACACTTGCCAGAATGGCTAAGATCAATAACACAAATGACAGCTCATGCTGGTGAGGTTGTGGAGCAAGGAGAATACTTGCTCATTACTCGTGTAAGTGCAAACTTGTACAACAATTGTAGAAATCAATATGGTGGTTATTTAGGAAATTGGAATTCTACTTAAGTCAAGACCCACCTATACTATTCCTGGGCATATACCCAAAGGACACTGCATCCTACCAGAAGGACACTTGCTCAACTATGTTCATAGCAGCTTTATTCATAATAGGTAGTAATTGGAAACAACCTACATGCCCCTCAACTGAAGAATGGATAAAAAAAATTGTGGTACATTTACACAATGGTACTACTCACCTATTTTAAAAAAATGACTACATGAATTTTTAAAGGCAAATGGATGAAACTAGAAAAAATTCATTCTGAATGAGGTCACCCAGTCCTAGAAAGACAAACTCGGCATGTACTCATTTATAAGTGGTTATTAACTGCTAAGTAAAGGACAAAGGCACTGTAATCTACAGACCCAGAGACACTGAACAACAAGGAGGGGTGCTATTGTGACATAGGGATCTCCCTGGTTCGGGGAAGGCAGAACAGATGGTGCAGGTGGGCTGGAAGAGGATGGGAATGGGAGGAGGGAAGGCCAGGTGTGGGGAGAGGGGTGGAGGGAGGGAGTTGAGGGAGAGACAGCTGGAACTGAGGGACATTGAGGGGGGATCTGGAGACCAAGGGCAGTAGAAACTCACTGGAGCCCACATGGAGACCTTTGCAAGGACCTCTAGCAATTGGGGATGGGGAACCTGAACAGGCCATCTCCTAGTGGAGATGTAGCCTGCAAGGTTCCCAGTGCAGGGACTAGGACACCATCTCAGCTACAAAATCTTTGACCTATAACCCATCCTGCCTACAGGACCCACTGGAACATTGGAAGGGCAGAACCCCATGTCAGAAGAGAGAACCAATGCCTGATTCTGCAGGGTAGGCCAGGAACTAGAGACTGAAGAGCCAAGAGATGATTTCTAATGATATCCTGTTCTACTCATAGATTGGTACCACGTCCAGTCTCCATCAAAGAGGCCTTTGCCAGCAGCTGATAGGAACAGATGCCCAAACATCATGCAGAACTCCAGAAAACTCACAGAAGAGGGGGAGGAGGCATTTTGGGGACCAAAGAGGTCGGGGACATAAGAAGAGCAGGCTCCCAGAGTCAACAGGCCAGTGCTCTTGGGGTATCTCAGATCCTGAAGCAGAAGACACATAGATACTTTGTGTGGTTGACTGGCTTGGGGGGTTCTTTCAGAAAGCCTGTAGGCTAGAGTGTATGTGGGAGTTCTCTGACGCTTTTGCCTGTCCTTGGGACCCATTTCCTTCACCTAGGTTTCCTGGTCCATGCTCAGTGTGGGGACTGGTGCCTGGCCTTGTCTCATTTGTTGTGCCTTGTTTGAGCGGCAACCCTGGGTTGACTGCTCTCTTCTATGATGAGAAGCAGGGGTGAGGAAGGGTGAATGAGTAGGAATAGGGAGGATATATAATAAGAGGAGAGGGAGGAGGGGGGAGCAGGGAGGAATGAAAGAAGAGTAGGTAGAAGAGGTGTTGATATGTATTATATAAAGGAAGAAAAATAAATTAAAAGTTATAAAAAATTTAAAGCATAAAAATAAAATACTTTCTCTAGAAACCTCCGAAGCTCACTCATTTTTGTGATTCTTAGTTTTGTTTTAAATCATGACTTATTTTTAAGCTCTATTAATTCACAAAGAACAGAAAGAGTTTGTAAGAATTCTGACAATAACACTTCACTGGCTTGAAGTATGAAATGAACACTGGGTCAATATGCCATCTCAAAAGTCACTCCAAAGAGAATTCAATTAATTATTGTTAGATGGTTTTTCTCCAGTATAATACAAATGAAAATGAATAATATAGATTTTCATCTCCTCATTTTTCTTCACTTTATGAGATATTTTATTTTTGAATCCTGTTTTGTTATTCACAAAAGTTATTTTAAATTTCTTTTTTATAGAATAGCAAAATATTCTGCATATAAAAACTATTAATATTAATACATTAAATGAGCACAAAGCAATAGATGCATTCAGAGCAAAAAGATTCCTTGTGGGGACGTTTTAGTTTTGTTTCACTGAAGGTGGCATAACTCCTAGAGGACCAGTGTTCATGCTAATTGAATAATAGCATCTGTACTAATCAAGAACAACACACTAGGTAACAGGACAGAAGAATGAATATGAGATTTTCTTTCACTGCAACAAAGTATTTTTTTTAGAATATTTTGAATACATGTATTTAGTGGATAAACGGAAGGAAATTTTTATCAAGGACAAGGTGTAATGATGACCTCTGTAACGTTACCGACTTTTAAATGGCATTAAAAGATAGATTTCCAGTTCATCTACTAAAGCAAAGACTTTTAATTTTGCTTTAAAAGCAAAACTTCTATGCATTTTTTTTGTCTCATGATGGTAATTGCTGCCTAGTCTGTGTATAGATGCCACTTAACCTATGTAAGCCTTCTAAATATCGACAGGTATTAGATATGCCTCTTAAACTATGGAAAGCTTTTAAATGACAAGTGTTACATATATTATGTACAGGAGCTTAATTTTCAACATAACTTTGCTCTTATTGGTTGTTTTTAAAAGTCTTACAGATCATTGTGTTTTACTTTTGGTAGCTGTAGTTTTGCAAAGCATTCTGGTTAACTTGTGCATTACTTGCTAGTTGTGATTTGAAAAGCTGTATAACTGTCAACATTCTACACAAGTGCAGCTTCTGACCTTAACAATGTTCAAGATGCTCAGGTATTACCCACAGGATAAACAAAAAGGACTTCAGGCATGCCTGATTGAAAAGACAGTTCCTCTATACTATGGATGCTAAATCTGGCCTGAAGAGCTATTGGCACTGACTCTTTGACATATGTCACTTACTTGCACCCCCACCTCTGTCAGATGTTGTTTACCTGGCATCATAGGACAATGGAGAACTAACTACCAATTAATCAGCAATGTCTCCAGAGAATATTGCTCAGACCAAGGAGGGGAGTTGTCATAAATGAAGTAAATCTACTCTGGAGATGGTTGTTTTCCTGTGATTGAAGTGCTTGGGAAGCTGAAACAGGATTATAAATTTGAGACCAACCTAGGCTTCAAGACCTAACCCTGTCTTAAAGCAACAAAATGGTGCTGCTTGTTTCAGCCCTTCCAAAAGTAATTAAAGCCAAGAGGTTACAGGAAATTGTTCCTATACGTAGCTACTTGGTACTGTGTTCTAACATTAGTTCATTACAACTAAGGTTATTTTTATTATAACCTTCTGATTATTACATTTGTCCCACAGATAAACATGCTCCACCTGAAGACTGAGGTGCTAAAACAGATAGTAGAGAAATGTATCCAGCCTTCCAGAAATGAGGGGGATCTAAAGATGCAGATTGTGTCAGACTATTGAAACAATGGCTCCTCAGGAAATGAGAATTTCCTATGAATATCATGCTGCAAGAAGGAAAAGGTACCAGCCAGGTTCTTTTTTCTTAATACAAATTTAACTGCCAGGTATGAGGGACCAGTTAGTTTCTGGTAGATGGATGTTCCTGCTGAGTTAACTTGGGAAGGCAGATGTGAAAGCAGTGGGTAATTTTTGTAGCAATCAGGTCTTGAGGGAGACAAAAGTCCCAATAAAGCAGATTTTGAGCAGAAGATATTCTACAGCTAATTATTTTCGTTGTAAGGAATTTTAGATTTTCAAAATAGGTAAGACTTGAAATTACTCAGAGACAAAGGAACTGGCAGAACTCTTACTAGCCTTAGCTGGACAAAAGCAAAAATTTGAAAGCTAAGTATCCAATATTCCTGTAATAAAAGACCAGAAAGGACTGAACTCAACGTTCTTGTGAAAGAATAAAAAGCAAAGCAGAGATTTTTATACTAGTTTCACAGAGGTGTCATGGACTCAGAATGCGTATCCGTGGGGTAGATCCTGTGGATTTTGTCACCCTCTCGCTGAGTTACAACCCACAAAGTCAGGCAGTCTGGGGCCAGCAACAAGTCAGTCCCTTATTAGAAGGTTCCTAGCTTCTGGTCTGTCTGCCTGTTGAGGGTGATTTCTGCCTAGATGAAGATGATGTCTTTATGCGCACAATAAAAATCAGAAAAAAATTGAAACACATGAGCTGGGTGTTAAAATAATCATGTTGCCATTGATAATTTAAAATAGTTAATAATTAATTTTAATTAAATTAAAATTAATATTAGAAGATTAAGAAGAAAACTCAAAATAGGTATTTGAATACGATGAGAATTAAGGAAAAGGTGGAGATGGTAATGTACAGATTAAATTTTTAAACATGTGACAGAAAAAAATCTATTTGTTTCAACTCTTGCTTTTGGGACAAACCATATACAAAATTTTGCCAAACCAATGCATCAGTAGCTAGATTACTGATGCTCAAATCTCATACATTCTTGTTTCCCAGGCTGTGAATGGAGACTTGTATTATGAAGTAATTTCTGTGTTGTTCAAGAAAGAGCTTTTCACTGTACATAGTAAAATACCAAGATTAATGTGGTGTATATTTCATGAAACCTTTAAGTATCACATGTCACACATAAGCAAAATGATGAGCAGACATGGATATTCATCGCATCACGGTTTAAGTATTCATGAAGAGCAACTATTTATAACACAATCATGTATTAACCATTAAAAGTAAAACAAGTTCAGAGATAGATAACATTATCAGCTAAATATTCACCAATTAAAATCCTTTAGAAGTGAGAACTGATAATAAAACATGAATTTGGTTGTAGTTATAATAGAAAAGCAGTCAAATGTATCTTAAAGAGAAAGATATGCTGTGATGAGGTTAAAATGGTGAATGAAATTAAGCTAGGGATAAAAAGATGACCCCCCTCTCTATATATCATATATAGCATATATATAATGACACATATATGCAATGTGCAAGAGTCTTTAGAGCAAAATGGTGGCTACCATAAGCTAGGAAGTGAGGTACTGAAAATATTTCTCAAAGGACAAAAATTTCTTGAAAAATCACTAAGAAAGTGCAATTTATATGTTCTCATTACAAAAAACTGGCGAATATATAAGCTAATGTGTTATTAACTAGATTGATTTAGTCATTCCACAATATATATTAACATGAAAACATCTGGTAATAAGCATAAATTTATGCAATCTTTTTCAAATAAGGAACTGATTAATTATAGAAAGATAGACAAATGCAAAGTGAGACTATTTTTCTCCCTTAGAACAAATTCTAAAGCTTTTCCCACACTAGACCAAGCTTCCTGGAAACAGTTTTCAGATTTTCTGTTGCTTTACTCCTCATCTAAAACTCTGGGTGTCAATAGATTTCAGTGTGAAAGTGCATGTCAAGTACTGTGAATGTAAATCATTGGTTAGACCAATCAAGAAATGCCATTGTGGTTTTCATTCATGATACAGGCTTTGGACATTTTTTTCTTTTCTCTTTCAGAGTCTTCTAATCTTCTGAGGCCTCTTGCAAACTTTCTCTTTTGAGTGTTTTTATGTACCCATTTCCTTTGGCTTGTTTAATTTCTGTAATATTCTTTTGAGGTCTAATGAGAAATACTGCTACAAGTAAGTATCGTCACTGGGAAAATATAGCAGGATGTAATAGGATTTTGCCCTTAAAATTTTTGGAATTCAAAAGGAACCTATGTTGAGTAGTGCTTCACCCAGCAACAAATCTGATGCCTTTAATAGTTTCTCTAACCCTAACTCTGTCTCTCATTCACTTATTCATTCCTTGGATGCATTGACATTGAACACACAGATTTTTTGTGTTACTATCAGGTTATACAAAGAATATGCTTCCAGTGGAGAATAGAATAATCAGAATTTAACAGAATTCATTGAAATTAATTCAGGATTAAGGCTTCTAGTAGTATATCTCAGAGTGACAATATAACTCAGAAGTTAATAAATATATCTGAAATTTTTGGTGCTTTTGATTTTTACTAAACTTTTGTTGTCATAACATTTTCTCTTGTTTTATGTTATTCTAGTTTTTAAAAACTAGGTTTTAAAACCTGCATACTTTGATATTTAAATATATATGTATTTATATGCATATTTATATGCACGTATATAGTTAGATATGTAAAACAAAAGGCTGGCTTATTATATTACTATTATTATATTATTTTGTATTATTATTAGTACTGTAATAGTATTGAATTTCATATAGAAAATGTCTTTCAATTATTAAGGGAGTTTGGCATATTCATCACCTCCCATACTTTTCCTTTAATCTCACCTCCTCCCCACACTCCCACCAGTTTCCTATTGTGATGTTTAGCCTCAGTTGATAACTTAATGAGATCTAGAATCACCTGGGAGATAAGCTGCTAGAAAAGACATTGGGAGATTATCTTGACTAGGCTAATTAAGATGGGGAACTTGCCTACTGTGGGTGGCACCATTCCTTGGGCTGAGATCCTGAACTTTATAAGAAGGATAAAGGGATGAGAACACATGCATTAATTGCTCTCTATTTCTTGACTGCATGTGTAATGTGAGCAATTGCCTCAAGCTCATGAATCTGTAAATTCTGTACAATACAATGTATATTTCTATAGGTTGGGTCAAAATGAACCTTTTCTCCCTTTAGAAGTGTCTGTTTGGGTTTCACAACATAAACACACACAGATTTGTGTGTGTGTGTGTGTGTGTGTGTGTGTGTGTGTGTGTGTGTGTGTATGTAGTTTTGTATATCTATGAAGAATTCACTGGTGACTTAATAAACATTGAAGAGTTGAATTGAGTTAAGAATAGTGGAACACACCTTTAATCTCAGCACTCAGCAGGCAAAGGAAGGCAGATTTCTGTGACATTAAGGCTAGCCTCTTCTACATTGTGAGTTCCAGAACAGCCAGAACTATACATAGTGAGATCTTTTCTAGAAAAAAGTAATAAAAAATAGCAACACAAACAAGCCAAAAACAGAACAATAAAGGAAAAATGAAACAAAAAACAAGAGTTTAATTGGATTAAATGTGCCCTACTAAAGGGTGCTGGTAGGAAGGAACATGTAAAAGGTTTTGACTAGATCATTTAGGTGCTTATACATTCTGAGGCAGAAAATTTCTTCTCTTAGAGTGTTCTGAAACCTAGCTTTTGACTAAGCTTTCAATTCAGTGTCCTGATGCTTTCCAGCAAGGCTTTCTGCTTATTTAGTCAAGTCTCAAGTCTGTTCTTTAACTGAAGCCATAGGGAGTTTACAGAAGAATAGTATAATATATCATTTGATAACAGAAACTCTCATAATTTTTGGTACAAAACTTACATTTTTTTCATTCACTTTTATTTTTCCTGGATTTTATTTAAGGTCTCTTCCTGTGTCTAGTGTTAAAGTATGCATTAATTATGTGGCTATGCTGTTGATTACTTTTTCATTTCTTCCTTCACCACTGTCTCTTTGTTTTATGGACCAGTAGTTACACTCATAGGGAATTTCTTATCAGAGGATTACTCTATCCATGTACTCAGTAGACCACTGTGGACATGAATGTTATCTGTCCGTTAGGAAGCTGTACGTATATGATTCAGACGTAAGATTCAGAATTTCCTTTTTTTTTTTTTTTGTTTCACTGAACTAAAGCCACGCAGTCTAAGGCAAGGCAGCTGAGGAGTAAGGTGGATAACAATATAGATAGGTGTGTGTGCCAAGCGTTAGTCTAGTCCTTCTACTTCCCACCTATTGTTGCATATCCCTTATGAGGGAAGACAGTACCAATAAACATGGCTGCTGAGATTCATTGATTTGTAAGATAATAACTGCTATCATGAACAGGGAAGTGGTTGAACATTATGCAGCCTGAACCTCATTTCTTCAGTGGTGCTATTTTTCGTGTTCTCCTGGATGGGTATCTCAACCTGATCTTTTCTCTGTTTATGGTATTCGTTTCACTTAATATGTTTTGTATCATTTTGATTATTTAAAATTTTCACAGAATGTATTATATTCCTCTAAATTTTACATATTTTACATTTCACAAAATCATTCATTAAAAATATTAATCCATTGTGATATGGCATGTTCTTGAATTTTTAAAATTTGTATATAGCATATTTATCTGTTAATTGTATATTACCTTTCATTTTATATTTACTAAGTGGATGTGCTTTATATTTTATAATTGTTTTCTTCTTTATTTAAAAATATTTCATACTACATATTCTGATAGTAGTTTAGATTCCTTCCAGCTTCTTCCAGATTCTCCACAATTCTGTAACTACTCAATTCTACACCTCTTCTTTCTCTCTCTTGTTTTAGAAAACAAACAAGCAAACAAAAACAAACAGAATCAAAAATAAAACAAAACAAAGAAAAGACAAAGGAAGCACACACAAATAGAATTTATAAAACTACAAAAGTAGACACCATAATACATAAGAAAAAGACCAGTAAGACAAAATAAATATTCAAGCAAAGCAATATGAGACAAAATATCTACAAAAACGCCATTAAGTTAATGGCATTAACCTCTGTGGGCCCTGTGCATGCTTCCACAGTTTCTGTGAGTTCATATGTGCATCAGTCCCGTTATATCTGGAAGATACTGTTTCCTTGGTGTCATCCATCTTCTGTGACTCTGACAATCTTTCTGCCTCCCCTTCAGCGTAGGTCTCTTAGACCTGAGAGGAGGATTTGATAAATACATCCCATGTAGAAGTGGATGTTCCAAAATCTCTTTCTGCACATTTTCAAGTAGTGGCTCTCTTTCATAGTTCCCTTGCACTGCAAGAGGAAACTTCTCTGATGACAGCTATATGAAGCATTGAGCATTGGGTGGAACAATGTCATTAGAATCATTTTATTGCTATGTTACTTTAGCACAGCAAGAGTATTTGGCTTTCTTCTAGGCCCATGATCTATCTAATCTTAGGTTTTTAGCCACCTGAGCAGTGTCAGGTATAGCCTCCATTTCCTGTAACATACCTTAAATCCAATCAGATAGTCTTTAGTAACTCCTACCACATTTGTGTCACTATTGCATCTGCATATAGTGTAGGCAGGTCACCATTGTAGAGTGCAGGGTTTATAGCTGGGTTTCTGTTTACATTTCTTCTCTAGTAAAATGCAGAGTACCTTCCAATAACATGAACACTCCTAAGTTAGGTAGGAACCAGAGGGAAGAATTTCTTTGTGTTCAATAATATATGTAAGTGCTATTTTTAGCCAAACAGCCTTATCATTGTGATGGTCAACATTCTATGTAAACTTTAAATATACCATGCTTCACAGAGCAAAAAGCATGTATGTATACACACACACACACACATACACACACACGCATACACATATATATGCCTCTAGTATGTAAACACCTAGCTTGTACAGACTGTACCCTGACAGCACACTTCCCTTTTTTTTTCCTAAATGTTGAAGACTATTATTAAATTGACTGATCTTGTAAAAATTGCTGTTCTAGCAAAATAATATAATATGAACTTCTATTTCTGTTTTTGTAATCAAACTTGCTTACTCTGCTCAAAAAGATAACTAGGACAGCTACGAGACATATGAAGAAAAATGAAGACCCTGCCTTGACATAGGCAGAATGCATGCAATCTTGTCATTTTTGCTTTTATAAACCCTGGGCTGATGACATCTTGAGAACATTCTCAGGTACAGTCCTGGCCCTACGTTGGATGTCAGTATCTAAATAAAGAGCCTCTTATTATTAAAATTTATTTATGGTCATGGTGAAACTCTGACTGATCCCATGCCCATAAAAACCATGGGTTTGTAGAGAGCAAACAATAGCCTTGGCAATAGCTTGTGATGTTTGAGGATTTCCATAGTGCCACTTTGGCCAATGACTCAATTAGATGTAACACATTCCTGGCATTGGATGGTTCATTTGGTGGCAAAAGCTGCCTAGTTGGGACATTGTATTCCCCTTACTTGGTGCATCCATTTATATATATGCTTGTATACATACATATATATGTGTATATACACACACACACACACACACACACACATACACTTATATAGAAAGAAATTTTACAGTAGTAGGTTCCATATAACCCCTCAATTAGCCCTCAGTTTTAGGTGTCCCTCCCCTTATTCCCTCCCTTAAGCCCTCTGTTCTCCCTTTCCCCATTTAATCCTCCAGTTCCAGTCTTTCTCTCTAGCTATGTTTTCTATTTCCTCTGTAGATGGGATTTATATTTATAAACAGAATATAGCTTCAATTCAGCTTAAGCAAACATAATTCTTTGTATTATGTAGTGGTGAATAGACATTTATTCAATGATTAAAGAATCTATGGCTGGTCAAATATCCATACTTATGATCTTTACATTTTGAATGTACTGATAACTTATACTGAGTGGGTTTGGTCATACTAGAGAGGTTGATTGCTTGTAATTTGATTAAATGAAATTATCTAGATACCATTATAACTATTATTGTTTATCACTTTATTATGAAACATATTTTAAATGAGTCTATCTTATTATTTCTTCAGATTTAATTCAAAATTTTAAAAGATCTGAGAATAATGTTCAAAGGTATTCATTTTGCTATTTTCTTGTCATTTATTCATATTTCCTTTTTTATAACTTGAACTCATTAAGTTGAAGTGATGATCTAAAAGCATTTCAAATTACCGATAGCATAAGATTAATAGGAATGTCTGAGAATCTATGTTAAGAAAGTCATTGTTCAGAGGGTCATATTTGGATATCATGACAACCAAAGCTGACTGTCTAGTACGGTGTTTGAAGACTGTAATGATTCAGGCATGACATTTTGTAGAATCTCCAAATGCTACAGTAAGCAGACAAGCTGATCAACTAATTGGATCACTTCTTGCAATGAAATGCCATACTTTAGACATTTGGAGCCCCGAGGTGTTCTTTTCTTTGCTGCTCTTTGACATTGCAAGGAAAATAACTGTATGGAATACCGTGAAGTCTTCCAAAAATAAGAAGTAATAAAAATAAAAGGGCCCTTGTAGGTAGTATAGGCACAAAACTTTCTCTTCTCCTTTAGATGGGGATCACATTTTGGATTTGATGAATCTTAAAGGCCCCATGCAATTTCTATTTTCTTCAATTCTGTATCTATGACATATTAAGTTTTAGATATGATATCAAAGACCCAGAATGAATGATCCACAAGATTTGTTTGTTTGTTTGTTGCAATTTGTTTCTCAAGAGGTCAAATAGGAAATTAATCAGTGCAAGTGATTTCCTGAAGCTGTATAATCACTGTAAGTCAGGATTCAGAGGGTCTCCCTTTTATATTTCACATCCTTCTAGATATACCCTGTTTTAGAATATACCACTAGTATATCCTACTCAATTAGTTAGAAATCTTTGTCATTAGCAAGAAATATATTTGCAGACTGGTGAGTTAGGTCAGTGGGTTTAGACTCTTGCTACCCAACTTAAGGACCTGACTTCCATCCCTGGATATGCATGGTATAAGGAGAGAACCAACTTCCAATTGTCTTTGAGCTTCACAGAAGTTTAACAGCATTTGTTAAGACCCACAGCATCCCATCTACTACTTGGACACAGTCACTCACAAAAAAGAATTACATGGTAAAAATATATTTTCAACTTGGAGATAAAAAATAGGTGATATGTGGCAAAAATGGCTTATTCTATTAAAACTATTATTATCTTAATGATAACATCTTAATAATAATTACTCATTAAGAGATTTTTTGTATACCGAGGCTTGTCCCAGTTGCACATCCTGTGCATGGGCAATGGTGGTGGGAGTGGGGGGGTACCTTAGTCTGACCTCCTGGTCTTCCTCATCATATTCAACTATCAGATCTTACCTGGGGTGCTCATCTTGTGCCCAATTTTAGTCTGGTGAGTTCACAGAGCCCTAGGCCACCTGCACTCCTTTCAGTCCCCCTAACCTAGTCTGTTTTGTTTGGCCTGAGTCATGACCACTGTCTCTGGCTTGTAATATGTTGATAGATGAGATAAAAGCTGATCACCTACTAGTTTATACTACTTTATTTAGAAATAATTCCATTAAATTATCATCTTCTATGATTTATTTTATATGTCTGATAATTATGCATACAGCTTATTTCTGGCAAAATATGAATTTAAATGTATTATAATTCAAATAAAAACATCTGGAAGTGTTACCACTGAAAAATATGTTAAATTTACATTTGTTTCATATTGCATGAAAGATATCTATTTAAAAAAATTGTGTTTAGAACAAATATAAAAAAATGACTAATTGGTGATTGTGGCTATAAAAACTTATTACAAAACATTTCAATGGTTTAATGTTAATAAATGCACAATAAATTTGATAGCTTATATTTTGTTGTATCATTGACTATTAAACTAACTTAATATTAACAATGGCTTAAACTATGGGGATTAAAATGTATAATTAAATAGATAGAGCATCATGAAGCATTCTTATTAAGTAGTTAAGTCTCAAATACTTTGCAGAGTCCCAATATTCTGTTTTTTGTTGTTTAGACTTTCTATTTAAGCCTTAAGAAAGCAGCACATTTTTTTCTGAACATAAACTGTATCAAGAGTGGTACAAAAATGGGAATGATGGGCTAACTCTATTCGTGAATATAGACATAAAAATTTAAACTTTACCCAACTGAATCCTGGAGAATAAATCTTCTTATTTATAGACCATGATTAAGTAGCATTTCTATCAGGAAAGTAAAGATATTTTAGCATTAGTGAAGTTGTGTAAGTGTTATGCATCACTAGCATAAAGATGGGGTGAATTATAAGAATATTTTAATGGGAAATATATGCATATGATGGGTTAGTTATTATGTATTAGTAAATAATTTATCATTAGGTATATTAACAAGTATTTGATAAATTACAATGGGACAATCAGGTTTACACATGGTTAAGGTACAATCAGGCTCTAATTGTACTCTATGTAGAAAAAATAAACTCCAGGTGGTTTAAGTATTTTAACGTGGAAATTACTTTTAAAATTTTTTTTAAAACATGAATATTTTAATGAATTCTAGATAGAGATAAACTTCTGAAACAGAGAAGACTGAATACACACACACTCACTCACACACATACAAGCAACAGCAGCAAGAACAACAATAAGAACAACAACAAAAAACCTCTACACAGTAAGATGACCATAACTCTAGTTCATAGACTTTAAATAAATTGGGAGAATAGTACTGGGAGTACTTACCAAATTTCCATGTAGAATACATAAGAAATTCTTAAAATATACAAAAGATAATAATAAACAAAATTTTAATGAACATAGAGTATAATGAGTAACTTAGGTCAACCTATATTAAAAGTTGTTGAACTTTAATAGTATCAAGGCACAAAAATAAACAGTTAAGGAAGCAGATACTTGTGTAGGGAAATAAAAATCTCCTCACAATATAATATTCACTGAAAAGATTTGGCTGGGAATTACCTGAATCAATCATTAATCTGGCTAATGGGCTAAATTTCTGTGCTAAGTCTGAAGAGGTTGTCCTGAGGTAGAAATACTGGTAAGTGAAGACATAGTGTTATAAGATGGATTAGTTACTTCTTTTAATGTATCTGTAGCCTACACTAGATATACAAAATGTTAAGTATATATTTTATAATATCATTTCTATGACTGGTATGTAAATCCTAAACATACAGAGAAGCAGACATATATTGCTATAAAATAACCTGGATAATATTCAGGGCTGTCTTTGGTGGGGGAGAAGTTGTTAGTTTATTATCTGCCCAATAAGTTTTTTTTTTTTTTTTAATCAGTGGCTTCTTTGAGGCACTCTATGCACAGGTGATAGAACTGTTTCTGTCTGAGGCAGTCCTGAGCATTCTATGACTTAGAGATGCATGTGACCATTTCCAATAGTCTTAGATGATGCTGAAGATGCCAACATTGTTACTTAGGGTGAAGATTTTGATTCACAGAATATCAACCTGGAGAATGAATTGATGGACATGACACTCAACCAGACACTAAGAATCTAGTGAGCTTGTTTGGAGAGAAACTTTCACATGTGCTTTCATGCTTAGAATCCAGGAGAAGGATGTGTCCTTACTCCTTGAGAAGTGGACAGCAGAATCATTACTTTTGGAAGCCATCTAGACTTTGTCCTATGCTGTTTCCCCCTTAACTATATTTTCAGCATAATAACTGTGAATAGAAAGAAGCTCTCTTTAAATTGTGGTTAGTGTCAGAAGTTCAGGAGATCTTTTAAAAACCGTACTTTTTAATTTTGCAGGTATTTTGACTTTAGACACTGTCTGCCAAAGAAATACTGCTTTATCTTTGTATTGATACAGAGTTAATTTATACTATATATATAGGTTCTTTGAATGTTTTAGTTTGTTATATTTTATTTCAAGCCACATTTCAACTATAATAGAATTATAAACTCTAGTTAGAACTAACAATTTTCAAGCTAAAGGGAAAGCTGCATAGGAGAGGTTAACTTCTGTCATTTGTGCCTTAGATAGACTTTCTGATCTACTAGTTCTCAATATCGTATTCATTCACTAATGTGGTATTTTAAAAATTTATCAAGGAAGCACTCTTTAGCAAAAGACTGAACTTTTTGTCAAAGGAGATAGGTACTCTTCTTTTTAAAAATTAAATTCATTTATTTACTTGGAGCCATTCTTACTACATTGAGCAGTTGTACATCAGTGGACAACTTGCAGAAGACCATTCTTCTCTTTAACTTGTGAAACTTGGCATTGAACTCACATTGTCAGGCATGTTGGTACCTCGCTTTACCTGCTGTGCCATCTTATTAGTCCAGGATGTTCTCCTTAACAATAAGTATGATAGTTCTTTGAATTAAGCTGAAGTACTAGTTCCTTTCTCTGATGGTTAATATTTCATTATTTCAGTGAAAGTAAATAAAATGCTTTTGTTTTCACTATTTGACTGTTTTCAGCAATCAATTCATTGTTTATTTAAGGGAAGGTATTTCTGGTACTTGTGATATTGTTCAGTGAATAAAGTCACTTGCTGTGATGTGAAGGTCTCTGCAAATGTCAATGGCCAGCACAGTTCCAATCCACATGAAGCATGTAGGAAATCTGTCACAACAGGACTCAGTAGCCAGCATTGGCTCAGTCGTCTAGAGTCTGGTCCCAGGTAGTTGTTTTAGCCATATTTAAGTGCAGTACAATTTTGGAAAAAAAGTTTCCTGATGATAATTAACTCAATCTAGTGTTCACAAGAAAGATTAAGACAGTTTTTACGTTGAAACTGTTTACAAAGTACAATGGCCTCTTCCATAAAGATGAGTTTTATTTACTAAGAAACAATGGCCAAGATAAAGGTCTAGGGAGGAAGAGTCTTGTCTGGGGAACTCAGGTGTGGCCTAGCCCTACAGATAGCACAGATCATCAGGCTATTAACAACATTTATTGTAAGCTTTCTAGGCAAAAAAGCAGGTATACATGTCCTGCATTGAGGAGACAACCCTGCATGGTTTACATTCCTGGTTTCTTTAATAATTATCTGTGAACATGAGGACCTTGTGCCCTCTACACTGTTAAGCCTTATAACATGAGGTTAGTACCCAGGATCAACATGATGGAAAAGGAGAACACACTTTAACAACTTGTCCTCTGACCTCCACACATGTGTGGGGCATGCACACATACATATACACACAAATACAATAATGGGTTAGTCTTAACTTTTTAACATTAATAGTTTTGCGGAGTTTTTCAGAAAAGCAATATGTTAATTTTACTAATTTAACAGTGAAAGGTGCCCAAGCTATGCCTACATTTCCTTGCTGTATGCAATATTCAGTTAAGATCTGGCCATGTCTATTTTGCTATTCAAACAACAAAAATATTTTCTGGAAAATCATTTTATTGCTCAAGAAGGCTATACAGTGACTATAAAGTGGGTATCAGTCTGAAAACTTTCTTAACTAAACTAAGCTTAGCATAGTATGTATACTTTCCAAAATGTTGAATGCTGAGATAGTGTAGAATGAGGTAGGACTCATGTTCAGGGGCTACATTGTTTTATTTTCTACTATTAGTTTTGTTTTATTTTTTTAATATTAATTTTGTTTCCTGCATATGAATATTTGCCTGCATGTATATATGTGTCACATATGTGCCACATATGTGCCTGGTGCAGGAGAAACCAGAAGAAGGTGTTGGATCTAATGGAACTGGAGTTATGAATGACTTTTAGCCACCACTTGAGTGCTGGAAACTAAACCTGATTATTCTGGAAGAGCAGACAGTGCTCTCGACCACTGAGCCATATCTCCAGTACCTTTTCCACTAGTTTTATTTCTAAAAGAACTGTATTTGAAGTCTTCTATAAATTATTGTCATGCCTAATTTTAGTCATCAACCTGACTATGTCTAGAATCAACTATGCTGCATATACCCGTAAGAGATTTTCTTGAATGGAATGTTTGAGGTGGGAAGAGCACCCCTAAATCTGGCCATGCATTCTAGAGGCTCACCACATAAAAGTAAGTGAAATGACTAAGCTTTCCATTTTGCCTACTTGTCCTCACTCTATTTTCCATCTTAAAAATTATTGTAGAGACCAGAGGAGTTGAGGACCCCCCCAAGAACAAACCCCACAGTGTCAGCTGACTAGCACTCTTAGGGGCCCACAAGGACTGAAGGTTCAGACATGGAACCTGCGGGGTCCCCTAAATACATCTTATGGCTGCCTGGATCCGTGTTCCTGAAAAACTCCTACAGGCTGGAATAGGGAGTTTCTGACTCTTTTACCTGCACTTGGGACCCTGTTGCTTCTGCCAGGTTGCCTGTCCCACAATTGCTTCAGGGATTGTTGCTTGGCATTGTTTCAGGGAGGATGGTTCTCTTCTGGGGAGAAGCAAAGGAGGGGGATGTTTGTGGGTGGTGATGGTGGGGTACATCTTGGAGAAAGGGTAAACAGGGGTGGAGGGCAGTAGACGGGTCGGGATGTATTATATAAATTGTATGAGAGAAAAAAATATTTATTTTTTAAGACTGTAATTACATAATTTTCTTCTTCTCTTTCCTCTCTCCATTTTCTTCAAAAATTCATGGCCTCTTTTTTTTCTAATTGTTATTACATAAAAATATGTATATGTATTACATATATATTCCTAAATACATAAATACAACCTACTCAGTCTGTATAATATTACTAGTATGCAAGTTTTATTCATTCTGTTCCTTTACAGAAAGCTAACTAATACAAATATCAAATGTTTCATATATTTTGACATTTTAAAATTGTCATTTTAATTGATAAAACTATATTTTTTGAATTATGATATTTCAATATATTTATACATTGTAAAATAATAAAATGTAGCTAATTAATATGTATGTTATATTACATAGTTAAGATTTTTGGTGTGTAAATTTTAGCTTCAATTTTCAGCATTTTCAGGAATGAGATATTTTATGGCTACAGAGAAGTGTTGCACAATAGATTTTTTTGAACTTACTACTTTTATCGACATATAATTTTATATATTTTTTTACCAACAGCTCCTGAATTCATTAGTGGTAAGCACTAACCTAACTTCTGCTTCAGTGGGAACAGCCTTTTAGAAAAGAATGTCCATTAGACTACACTTCAGTTCATTCTGTATCTTGGTTATTGAGAATAATGCTGTTTTGAGCATCGTAACGCATCCACACTCTGCATGGGTTTGCATTGCACAGCTAGCCATCAGATCTTATCTCTTGTCATTTAGTAACAGTTATGCTAAAAGTGTCTTGTAATTTTGATTCAAATTTCCCTGTTAGTGCTATCAGGTGTTTCATATATCTGTTCCCTAATTTTATGTCTTTTAAAAAGAGTTATCCATTCTAATCTTCTGGCCAGTTCTAAATCAGAATTCTTATTTTCTTCTTATTGAATTGTCTAGGTTCCTTGAATATTTTGAACAATAATCCATTGTTAGATGTACCGTTTCTATATATTTTTCCACATGATGTCTTTTCAGTGCCTTGCTTGCTTCCTGTATTACACAGAAACTTCTTAGTTTGATGGAATTCTGCTTATTTATATTTAATTTTGTTTCCTATGCTTTTGTAGCCATGTCCAAGCCCTTCTCCACACCACCGAAATGATGATTTTCTTCTGGGAGCTGGTTATTATTCATACAGTATTAGCATGCCTTCTTTCTTCATCATGCATGCCTGTGACAAAATTTAGTCTGAATAATATTTGTGTAAATGTGTTAGATAAGTTCCTGAGTGCTCTGTGTATGCAGCCTTAAGATGAATTAATTCCAGAGATATTTGCCTTGCCTTCCAGTTGCCATAAAGATATGTACCACCTGCTGTTATTAAACTTCAGAACCTGCTTGTGGCACACTGCAATAGTGTAGAGTCGTAGCAGTTTAATAACATTTCTAGAACTTTCTTATCCTTAGAATGCACAGTAAAAATGATTTAGTGCCAACCCAGAGATTCTGGGAAACAATAGAATGCATTAATTATGGTACTACTCAAGGGGAAGAAACAGGAAACCCAGCAACAAATAGACTTAATAGCAAGAAACCAGAAGATATAGACTACAGTACTGAGAAGCTAGACCAAGGAATTAGATTCCACTGAGCTCTAGTGACATAAAGCGCTTTGTTTAATTGATAGATTGCAGGACTTAGCCAGACAGGTAAGCCTTCCAGCCATCTGGGCTTCTTTCCAATTCTGCACCTGAGGAAGCTGGAAAGCCTTTATTTTAATAGCTCAGTAAGTGATAGTTATCTGGTATCTTAGACTCACAGAAGAGAGTTGCTATGGAGCTAAAAAGGATTATAATGGCACCCCAGAGGAGACTGGGGCTAATACAGTGATACCCCTTGAGCCACATACAAGTCTCTACAGGACCAGGCTTGAGAGAAATCTTAAATAAAGAACCAGATGAAAGCAGATCTGACTAGATTCAACTAAACTTGAAAAGTTTGAGACCTCTTTGGTTGTCCAAAATATTCTTTGACCTGAAAGCACTAGAAAATACTTACATGCTTATGTACTTGTGCCTCTATTATATATATATCTTCCATGTAAAATTTAAAAATAGTTTGGTTAAGAAAAATAACTACTGAATATATTACATGCTTTTGTATACCTTTTATCTTCCTTAAATCAATGCCACAATTTTATGTTAGAAAAAGTAGTAAACATTGTGACTCACAGAAAAAATCTTTAACTTATTTAAGTCTGTAATTAAGGTAGAAACATAATTCACTACACATATATTAATTCATTTATGTAAAATTCCTACATGATCATTGGATAAACATTACAGAAGATTTGAGCAAACAAAATATGAGTGTTTTCCTATCTCAAAAGTTATGTAGTCTGGCTGAGCATTTTTAGTGCTATAGAAAATTGCATCTTGACTGTGAGGATGCAGGATTTAAGAGTGTGTAAGATCCTCAGTAAGCAACTAAGGAGCTGCTGGAGCTGAAAAATGAGGCTTAGACTGAGGCAGAGATTCCCAGTTCACATTACAGAACTTTCTCTGTTCTTTCTACGTTAGAAAACATAGGATAAAAATTCTGAGTAGGTTGAAGAAATATATTTACAGATGGAACAATCAATATAAGGATAGTGAGGGACTTTGAAATCAAAGCATTCAGTATTGAGCATCCATATGACTGTATTTCTATAAGGAGGTTAGTCATTAGAAGACAGTTTAAAGAAAAGGAATATTAGTTTAGCACATCATACACTTAGGCACAGATATTTTAGATAAATTATATCATATATCTGAGTTTAACTTTGTAGGTAATGAGGTTTAGGAACTTAGAAATTTATTACTATTCCTTCAGCGAGTGTAGCATGATTCTTGACTTGCTTGTCCCAGGAAGTGGGCAACACATGCTCTACCCTCTCTTTCTATAAATCAGCAGTCATGCAAATTAATGAAATTTCACTACGGAAAGGAAATTGAGTGAAAGTCTATTGATGTAAATGGGAACAACAAAAGAAGGAAGAAAGCTTAGCTTAAGGGCAAGCAGGGAGCCTACTGAACAGACTGGATTAATTCCTTGTTAATAAATTTGTGTGGGGAAATTTCACAACAGTGGATTTGTTCAAGCATGCCAGTGCCCAGGTTTGACTCTGAGAAAAAGACAGGGTGCTCTGATTTAATTTGATATCAGTATTGGGCAGATACTTGTATCAGGGTAGAATAAGAGTTTGTGACAACTGTAAGTCACAGAATGAAATTATTACCTAAAGCAGAGGAAAAGTGAGTTACCTATAGAACACATATTCCAGCCATCAGTTTCAGAGTGATTATTTACAGAGAAAGAACTCACATATTTGTGAATAGTTAGCCACCAGCAGTGTAGAATCTTCTCTCAATCTCTTGGACTCTAAGATTTATGACCATGGTTGAACAAGCCTCCACAGACATGGTTATATTGTAGATATAATACCTTTGAGATAATTTTTAGGCTAAAATCTTCCCAATGGTTTATTTTTATTATTAAATTGCTCCATAAACTGGCAATGGATTCTGAAGTCTGTTCTTCTAAAAGTATTGAAGAATACTGAGGATATTTGAAATTGCTCAGGTGGAAAGAACCCATCAAGGTGTCTTAATTTCACTAAAGCAAAGAAAACCCAACATTTTATAGCAAATTACTATTAAAATTTTTATTTCATATAGCATTTATAAATACACTTACTTTACTTAAAAATCATATTTTAAAAATACTCCTCCTTTAAACACACAATCTCACTATACAACTTTGGCTGGATTCAAGCTCACTATAATCCTCCTGCCTCATGAGATCCTTTTTACCCATGTTAAGACTTTCAGAAAACAGTATATTAAAAGAAGCTTTTTTGGCATGGTTCTGTTGGCAGAGCTTGCAAGGATCCAGAGTACAGATAAAATACTTCTACTGAATTCATGTTTTTTGCATATGATCAGCACATCTCAGGGACATGTTCTTATGCCTAATTCTATTTTTTTCCACTTTCTCTTAAGAAATACTGTCAAGTCCTTGTGGGAAAGGAAATAATAATAAATTAATGTGTATTGGAGAGTGTCAACCTTGATTTAGTGCAGGAGACTTTGGACCTTAAATTCCAGTGGACTGTCCCTGTAGATAGGGATGAAGAAGCTTCAGCGCACCCGACCTGTTCACAGCATGGCCACCTGTACTCCATCAAGGCTGTGAGCATGTGCATGACAACTTAAAGGGTGGTCAGAGACTGATAAATGAGGATTTTTAGAACTATCGTAACAAAGATAAACCCTAAAGGGCCCCTAGCATCTTCATTTCTTTCTTCCTAGTCTTGCCTAGGTTATATAGATCAACTGATGTTATCCATGAATTTAATGAAATGAAAAGCTATCAAGAAAGAGAAAAGTTGTAAAAATGTACAGTTTTTTTTATAAACATTTAAAATGAAAGTGCTCTTCCTGCACTATAGCTGACCCTGAACTCAGACTATTTCGCAACCCTCAAGCCTGTGATCCTCCTGCCTACACATGTGCTATCAGGTTCAGCTTGCAACATGATTTTAACCTCATGTTTCTGTTTTGTACATAATGAAAAAAAAGAGCAATAAATTTCATATAATATTTGTTAGGAACACCCAGGCATGTTTCTTGTCTAGAACTGTTGTCTAATTCTATATCGACATCCAGTTTCCATATAACTATTTATCAGTTGAAAAACAGATAACCTTGTTTTGAATGTCAACTATGGGAATATTTTCAGTGTTTACATGCAATATTTTGTTTCATTCATTCAGTAACCTCAGCTAGACACACCAGTAGTATTCCTGGTTCATAGACGATTGAATCCCAAAGAGAAGATTGTGGCTTTGTAAGGTCAATAAAAACAGAGTCTTTGAATCCAGTAGAATCACCTGCCTTGACACACCAACAAGAGACAGCTTCCCATTGTTTGAACTGACTCCTCTCTTGATGAACTCTGGGATTTCTGTCACGCCCCTTAATGGTCTTGCATTATAGTAACGTAGCCGTACAGTTCATGTCTCTGAAAGCAGGAATAACATCTCAATTGTGTTTTTAACTCCTCTATTGTCACTTGCATGTCATTCATTTTGTACTTGATGAATGAATAATGAAGGATTTCATTTTTGTGGGAAAGTTTCAGCAAAAAGAACCTAAGTAGAAAATCACATGCAGAGTAGATGACAGCTCTTCAAATGTCAGACAGAAGTGTAACTGTCTTAGGCTATTGTTTATATAAGATGGATTCCTTGAACAAAGATCAGAAGATCATCAAGTTTGATCAAAACATCAAAATAATTACTGTTTTGTTGTCTGTACAAATAAAATTAATCTTGATATTCAAATATTAGGTAATAGACATTACTTTTATTGTATAATATAGCATTTCATGGTATGATTCATAATATGAAGTAGTTGAAGTCACTAAATTTTCTGAGTGACTTGGGTAGAAATGAAGAAGAAATAAAAATTGAAACAATTCATAAAGTATTGGATAGCTTTACTAAATGATTTACTTTTGACAATTTTCCAAAGAAAATAATAAGATTATATTTATATTTGTATGTATAGAGATAAGAAGTTTAATGCAAAAGGAGAAATTAATTTTAGTGCTTTAATTCTATTAGCATTTTTACTCTGTTTGGGGCCCTGAACACAGGGTCTAATGTATGTACAGCAATCACATTACCCACTAACATCTCCCTAACTCTCCTTTACTTAAATGGTGATACCAATTAAATTTTAAAGATATAAAAGACCAACAAAACAGTCCTGCAGGCTGGATTACATTTTGCTGTAGGTTTTGAAATGTGATTTTGATGGTATTAAACTTTTCATGACATGGATATATTCTTTGAACATGCACACCTCTTTTATAATTACCATTATTTCCTTTATCTTTTGGTATTTCTTATATTTTTTAAACTCTTATATTATTTTTGCTTTTTATTTTCTCTCTTTGGTTGAAGTTTGCTTTATTCTGATACTATCCAAAACTTCTACATTCTAGCTGCTTTTCTCAGTTTATGTTGACATCTAATATTGTAGATTATTTGGAAAACTGGGCACAACATATCGTAACTATAAGCTCTTAGAATATTTAGATCATAAATTATACTTGCAGGTTCTAACAGAATTTTTACTCTGGTATTTAATCTACCTATGCATTTTATAACATTTTCCCATTAAATACAGAATGTATAAACAGCTGAATGATGATACCCAGTTCCTCAGCCACACATGATAGTGGGCTTAAGGATTTTATTTTCCTCGAAAACTACTACTATATATAAAGCTCATCCATCAACTGTAATGAGAGCTGTCAAGAATATTTAGTGAGAAATAGCTGCTTGATATGCTAATAGCAGCCCCTTAGTGAATTCATTTTGTTCTGCTCCTTGACATTAATGGTTTTCATAATCTAATGAGTGATGTGTGCAGCAGGAGAAGGCCACAGGGAAAGACCATATAAACTTACAGTAGGGAAAATCTTTATTAGTGTTTGCTCTTGTGCAGCAGAATTCATCTGTATATGTCCACATGCTGCAGCCTTTATACATTTCTATTTTCAGCTCTCATTTGCCATCAGGCCTTTTGTTTACTTACTGCTCACTTGCTTTCTCTACCTCTGCATTTGCCTGGGCTCCCCAGTGGGTCTGATTAGGAAAAAAGCTGTCAGGGGACATTTTTTCTTTTTTTTTGTTCCCGCAAGAAGATGATAATTTTGAGTCTTTAAGATACTACTGATTTACAAGGATTAAGCTGTTGGAGCCAGAGAGGTGCTGATGGGATCAATAATGATTTGATTGGTTAAATCAAGAGTGTCATTTTGAGTCCCCCATTTTTGGGAGCTATGTTTGTGATTAATTTATGGGAACTTCCTTTATGGCATGGTTTTGAAAGTAGGACAGATATTCATTTGTCAGGAGTAGTTAAATTGGATGCTGCGAATGGACACCTGAATGACTTCTCAAGGTCCTTTTTCAGTCTTGCAACTTTATGACTGTAGTAATCTAAGCAGAGTCTCCTAATTCATTAGTTACAAAAGGGCTTTGTAAGTGTTCACCATCTGATACATACAAATAAACCACATCAAAGGGTTGGGTCCTAACATATCTCAACAGGTTTGAATTTAGATTATAATCAAATATTTGAAAGAAACATTATAATTCACTTAAAAGTAAGTACTAAACACATTATATAATAAAAATTTTAAAAAATAAAATTGGAGAATGAAATATTGATATATTTGAATACTGCTTGATTAAATATGCTATATATTGTGGGAGAATAGCATATTTTAAAGTATACAAGAGGGATATCTGTTATTGAATTAGAGAAAAGGGGGATTTGGTTTTTAAGCAGAGGAAAAGAAAATTCAAATTCTGTCTAACAAATACTTAGATTTTCTCCCAATTCTTTAGGTTTAGGTAGGGTCTTGCTATATAGCACAGCCTTGCTTTGAACTTGTAATGCAATTGATTTTTATTCTAGCATGCTGGAGTTACAGGGAGGCACCACCATCCATAGCTGCAGGTTTTAAATTAACTAAATAAGTTCACTTCATAGCTACCAGTAATCTAGTAAATTTGATAATTTATGTTTTCAGTAACAAATCACATTTTTCTAAACCTACAAAAGATTTTGTAGTCTTTTTGGTTGTTTCTGTTCTATTGACAGATTCCCTGTGAATGTAGTTGTGTGTGTATGTGAGGTACATGTTGTGGTACTTATATAGAGATCAGAGGACATATTTTCTAAGAGATTTGTTTTCTTCTTCCTCCATATTCACTAGGCCACCTTGCCTTGTTGGTCCAGATCCTATATTTTTCATAGCAGTCTCACAGTTGGAACAGAAGCAATAATGGAGTTTTTAATTTACATTTTATATATTCCAGCAACCTGTGCAGAACATTTGAGGTGAATGGTCATGATGCTAACAACTAAGCAGTTTATTTTTTCTGAATGGCTACCAGTCATACTCTCCTGCTTAGCACAAAATTTTTTTAAATAAAAAATTATAAAAATTTATAAATAAAAAATTATAAAAATTTTTAAATAAAGTTATAAAAATTTAAATAAAAAATTACAAAAATGTTTCTCTTTATTTTTGAGATAATAATTACCACATTTCCCCTTTCCTTACCTTCCATCAAAACCTTTCAAATGCCCTTCCTTCCCCTCTTTCAAATTAATGGCCTCTTTTTTCATTAATTATTATTAACTATGTGTGTGTGTTTATTTCTAAATACATAAATACAACATTGTCATTCTATACAATGTTATTTGCATGCATATGTTCCAGGACTGACCTGCAGAGGAATATTTAATATTTAGTATTAAATATTAAAATAAAATTAATAAAATAAATAAAAATAAAGTTAAAATATTTAATCTGGTAGGATCACTGTTCCAGGGTAGAAAGAATGTTAGTACACACTTTTAACCCCAGTATTCAAAAAGCAATGGTAGCATACACTTTTTAATCCCAGTATTCAGAAGGCAGTGGTGATGCATGCCTTGAACCTCAGCACTTGAAAGACAGGAAGCAGATCTCAGAAGAAGTCAGTGTTAAACAGGAAATGACATCAGATGAGTCAGAGTGAGAAGCAGGCAAAGTGACAAATCAAAAGAAGAGTTAATAGAGTGAGTCAGAATGAGGACACACCCAACTCTCATGATATAAAAGCAAGCTTTCATCTCAGAGAGTGGGGATAAGAGGCAGAGAGAAGACAAGATACAGAGAAAATGAAACAGTCTGACTGAGGATGAGGCAGAGAAGAAGACAGGCTGACTGAGGCAGTATGGAGCAGTGAGAGTTCAAAGAGGGAAAAGACACAGGCAAAGAGAGGAGTCTCAGGCAGAGACACAGAGTCAGTTTGGCAGAAGTCAGTATCAGACAGGAAGAGTGAGTCAATTTGAAGCTGAGCAGAGCAGTTCAATCAGAGAAGTTGTAGGAATCAGCCAGAGACTGCCAAATTCAGAAGAGTTCAGTCAGAAACAGTCAGCTAGTTCAGAAGGTCAGTTTGAACCTGTCAGCTTATAGCCAAAAGAGCAAATGAGTTGAGTTGAACAAAAAGAGTCAGTTAAGTTCAGCAGAGCTCTGAGTTCAGAAGGAGCTAGTCAGAGTAGTTCAGTCAGCAGTAAGCCTTGGCGGGTTAAATACTCTAGATTGTATGGAGGAGGAGACTGAAGCCATCCAGTTCCAGGCTTGAGACTAGATTGTAAGGAGACTGAAATGCTCCAGGGCTCTAGGACTAGAACTGGTAATTCAATTAGCAAAAGAATAAATGACTTTTGCTCTGAATCAATGGCTACACTGACTATTTGGTATTGGATAACCAACTGGTGTGCTTTTTCCCTGGGGAATACTATTTCTCCAAGTGTCAGTATTCTGTGATTGCTTATAGTATTTTATAGGATGATGCTTTGTCAACTTTTCCCAGTCCATGTTAACTTGTGTATTGGTGTCATCTTTGTTTAGGGAGTCATACTGATGAGACTTTATGGGTGTCTATTCTGATATTCTTGGAAGACAAAAATCTCACATAAACTCCCAATCTTCTGGCTTTTTTCACCTGCTTTTCCAAAATGATCCCTAAGCTTTAGGTGTAGTAGTTGACTTGTAGATGTATCACTTTGGACTGGGATACACAACTCTGTGTTTTGATTGGTTGTATTTTTACTCTTCTGTTACAAAGGGAAATTTTATTAAATAGAGATGAGGACTTAACTTACATGTGGGTATAATGACAACTATTTGCAATGTAGTTAGGAGCTATCTTGGTTTAGTATATTGGTGGTTTTAGGTTCTTCTCTAAATCCATGACTTCATTATCCCTGGATATTTGGCTAGATTTCCAATGCCATAGCAATAAAGATGTCTGAAAATTCACAACAAATCATACTGTCAGCTATGTAGCTAAAAGTGTCTATAAAACGTATAAGTTAGTGTATAAATATCCATACATGGTTTAAATGAAAATTTCCCTTCTGAGTTTACAATGTTCCCTCCAAAAGCCATAGACCAGCTAACAAAAACCCAACATGAGTCATGAGAGACAATCTATTGAGTTGTTTGCCAGGGTTGTCCAACAGATTACTACAGCATTATAGGCTATTGCTATCAATGTGATATCCCCTCATATGTGGAAGGTAAAGTCTCTATTGCTGAAGACACCATGCACTTCAGACTCAGGGCCCAAAAGATCCTAAACTAGAACTAAGCTGAAAGCTTCCTCTCTGACAGATGTCTTTCATGGTATTAAAAAGTGCCATGTAAGTTTCCAAAAGAGGGAAAAAAGCAACACTCCTACCCAGATGTAACATTTATAAAACACTGGAAACCTTCTTCTGAAAATATACATTTCATGACTTCAGTAACATGGAGTCAGTCATATTCCAAAATTATTACGTAGTATATTCCAGAAAGAAACAATTCATAAGAATTAAATTATGAGAAGTGTGATAAAATCTACTGTACTCATTTCTTCTCAATAAAAGGTGAGTGGTTGTCCAGTGCACTCTCTCTCTCTCATATATATATATATATATATATATATATATATATATATATATATATGTCATATTATATGGAGGTTTTATAAATATAAATTTTCTATACTATAATATTTAGTGACCAATTTGTCTATCAGATCAATTGTCTTAACATTGCGATCCTTGAGTTATTTTATTCAATAGCAGTCTAAAGTGATACTGTTAATTTGGATATTCCAGAGAGAAGCTGCTAATATCTTCCTTTCAGTAAATAAGAGAAAGTGTTCCACTTAAGGAAAGAAACTGGAGACCTATCCTATTGCTGATGTAGGTTACTGATGTCTACAAGAAGAACAAATCTACATGCAAAATTATGAATTAGAAAAATAAAAGTTCTGTTAATGATCTGTCATACTACAGAAGGTAATATGCCCTGCATATATACTTAGTTCAGATGGAAGAGAAATAAATTATTGCTGTTTGTATTGTTAAGTTTCTGGTAACTCCAATGATTTTAAAATATATTCTTGTGGATAAAGAAACACTCTATTTCCAAATTATGGACCAGAAGTAATCAGTGAAAGAAGATTCCAGAATTCAGGGAGCTAGCTTAATTTTACTCCTTTAGGTGGCGCATGTCCTCTTGGCTTATTACTTGGTTCTATCTGCAGAAGCTGAGCTCCGTCTATCATTATTTACTGACAGTTCATAAGAGAAGAAATTTATGAGTCCTTTTGATTGCTAATTTGTAGACCTTATCCATTATATCAACAGATTTAATTGGCCATTCCACTTTCAATAAGAAATGCTAGCTCATGTAAGACAATTAAATCCATTTTCAAATAAAAATTCTTAGTCATTATATCAACTCTATAAAATACAGATCTATTGCTTCCACTATCTTTACTTACACTATGAATTATGTGATTCAATTGAGACAGTAATTAAGTTTGCTTGACATGACTACTTTTTCACAAATGCACCAGGCTCCTTAATTTCAATCACTTGTTGTTTTTTGGTTAGTGGCTTATGAATGATATCATATGTGATAGAAACCTGTCTTATAAGTAGCATAAAAACTCATAAATAAAGTTAGCATTGAGCTCCTTTTGCTCACTGTAATTTCTTAATTTATTTGTTTTAAAAGTAAAGTAATAAATAATGTATCAAGTATCAAAATTACATTGATTGATTTTTTATTAAGTTATTTTTTATTTATGTGTATATGTGTGCCCATGTGCATGTATACCACATATTTGTAGTGCCTTCATTGTCCAGAAGAGGATATCAAATCACCTTAAGCTGGAGTTAGAGGTGGTTATGAGCCCCTGATACAGTACTAGGAAGAAAACCCAGGCCCTTTGGGATAGTAGCAAGAGCTCTTAATTGCTGAGTCATCTCTCTACCCTCACTGGTAAATATCTTTGCTGCCTGCACACATGCTCAACATCATCAGTTAGTCTGTATTTCCAAATCATGAAGTTAAAAAATATTTATTCATAGATTATGTCATATGCATGAATTATTTTTTATCTCTTTTTTATTCAGCTATGATAAAACAAAAGTAACTGATGAAAGTGAAATATGGAATGACTATAATAAATCAAGATTTGTGAGGTCTACAGAGGTAGGCAGTGTTTAATATCTGTCTCTCAGCAAGTTAAATGACCATGTTAATCTTTTAACATTATATATATAATATATATATTATATATATAATACACATATATATATACGTATAATATATATTATATATAATAATATATATAATAAAAGAGTGTGTATATGTATACATATATGAGGAACATTTAACTCTTCAATCCAGCAGCATGGCTGCTTTAACAAAGGATCACATTGAAAGGCCTGTGTGATAGTTAGGAGGAAGGAATCACATCCAAGGGCCTGTAGGAAGGGATAACATTCAGAGGCCTGTGTGTGGTCCAGATGGAATGCAAAACAATGTTAGTCAGACTAATCCTGTTCTCTGTGCTAATGCTAGATGAAAGAGATTAATGTGGTTAAGGCAATGTAGTACACAGCTTTAATTCTGTATATGCCTTTAATCCCAACTCAGAAGACAATAGTAGTATATACCTTTAAACCTAACTCTTAGGATATAAAAGACTCTCAGTTTACAAGCGGGAATTTAGTTCAGGGAATGGCAGAGCTCAGAGAGTAAAAGTAGAACTCAGAGAGAGATAGAGAGAGTGAGATAAAGAGAGAGAGGCAGAGCTCAGAGAGTAGAAGCGGAGCTAAGAGAAAGGAACGGTATAGAAGCAGTGTAGAAACAGAGTAGAAGCTGAGAAAAACAAAGCCAGTCTAGAGTAAACAGAAAGAATGCAAAGAGTTAGCAGCAGATTGTTTATGATTTACAGTTCAGAGTTCACAATAGAGATCAGAGTCAAAAGAAGTAGTTCAGAAGATAGTTAGTCAGAGTGAACCCAGTGAGTTGTAGGTCTCAGAGGCTGAAACATTATGGGGTTAGGTTCACAGACTAGATTGTATGGAGAGTGAAGTCTTCTAGCTCTAGGCTTGTATCTTGAAGATTAGATTGTATGGAGGTAGCAGTCTTCTAGGTCTAAAAGATTGTATGGAGGCTGAAACCCTATAGGACCAGGGCTTGAATTAACAAAGAATAAACTGTCCTCTGACATGAACCCACAAGAATAATAAATCAATGCTCACATCTATGGCTACATTCTATTTCTTTATTTTAAAAGATTGTCAGTATTAAATGTCTCATAGTCACCATCTATTTTATGCTAGTATAATGTATTTCTAATCATTATCAATTTTGCCATTACAAACACATCAATTAATTTAATTATATTATGTTACTCCCCATTTTAAAGATTTGTTTATTACATTTTATGTGTATAAGTATTTTACCTGAATGTATATATTTCATAATATGCATGTCTAGTGCCAATGCAGGTTAGAACACATCAGGTCCCTTTGAACTGGAGTTATAGATGATTGGTTGTGTACTACCATGTGGGTGCTGGGAATTGAACTCATGCTTTCTGCAAGAATAACTAACTATTGCACTTAACTTATGAGCCACCTGTCCAGTCTATATTGTTCTTTTTTAAAGCACATAAATTTTGCATACATTTTCATAATTGTAAGAATTTCATGTGCAATATCTTAATTCTATTTCTACTAATTTAGTAAAGATTGTTTTATATATAAATTTGAATATAATACATACATATATATGTATGTGTTTATATCTATACACACACATATATGCATTTATTTTATTATTTCAGAGAGATTGAAAAAAAGAAAAGTCGTGAGAAATGATTTCTAGTTCATCAGCTAAGTATGACACTCACATATACACCATAATTCTGCACAAGGAAGTATGGGTATTGCCTTTGTGTTCATGGTTTTTCTGTCCATTGGCCAATCTAATGCTAATTTCCCTGAGTACTTGTTTTCCAAAGCATTTTTTTTTTCTATGCTGGGCCATAATTTCTCCTATGCTTATTTTTACCTCTTATATCTTATTAGGACTAGTCAGGAGATGCTACTCATCACTCTGTTATCTCTTCATTCATGTAGGGTTATCACATTCTTTCTTTTGAGCTTAATTATAAAAATCTAATATTGTGTGTCATACATACTTATGTTTGAGGATATACTTGTCTCCATCAGCTAGGACTGCCATATTTCCTAGAAGTTGTCTCAACATATTCTGTCTGTGTATAAAATTTTCCTTAAGATTAGATATTTTTTAAATGTGTGAACATATGATAGAATATAAATATATTTTCCT
Organism: Cricetomys ansorgei; assembly: GCA_026225945.1. Taxonomy (NCBI): domain Eukaryota; kingdom Metazoa; phylum Chordata; class Mammalia; order Rodentia; family Nesomyidae; genus Cricetomys; species Cricetomys ansorgei. Next base: position 5,632,570 of record JAMJFZ010001562.1, read on the forward strand.
TTAAGAGCTATTTTTTCATACATCACTCCTACTGACTTTAAGCAAATGAAACTGAACACAGAAACAATCTAATAACCTGCATTTTAATGTACCCAATTTTATAAAAAAATCATACTATAGAGTGAATTGAAATTATTAAATATAATTGCTAAAATATATAAATTTATAATCAAAAGCTGAGAAAAAAGAGTTCCTATTTTACTTTGAAAATTGCTTTTTCCTATTAATTTCTTTATCTTCATGAAAATTCTAATACTACTGATAAATCCTTGAGCTAAATATTTTTTTAATATTCTTCCTTTGTGAGGATATGTATGCGAGTATTCACATTCATATGTATGCATCTGTTAATTTGAGTGTTCTGGAACATAGGTACACATTCTTGTGGAGGCCAGAAGTGGACATCAAGTTTCTTTCTGTATCTCTATCTACCTTGTTATTTGAGAGGATTTCTTTTCGAATCTTGAGGTTATCTATTTCACTAGACAGGATGGCCAGTGAGCTCTAGGTATCTGTCTGTCTCTGCTCTACCTAGTGCTGATGTTACAGACATGTGCTGCTGTGCCCGGATTTTATGGCTGTTAGGGATCCAAGCTCAGTTAATCATGCTTGTATGAACACTTCAATGACCGAGCCATGACTTTTTGTTTAATGTTCTCAAACTATTAAATCCTAATGTGAAAGTAAGCTTCAGCATTGGCACATTTTTGTGGTGAGTGATCTGTCTTACCAGCTTTTCCTTATTAGGCATTGGAGTCCAGGTCACATGGATGTACTATATCTTCAGTAGGTACTGATTCCTTTACATTGACTGTTAATGCATTTCTTGTTCCAGGACTTTAGGACTCTCTAAATTTGCAAAATGATAGACTGTGAAGGAGTCATTTACATTGAAATTGGATATTTATTATAGCAGGCAACTAATTTTTAAAGTTCAATAGCTCTCTAGAGTTTCTCATAGGAGATGTAACTACCCCTAAGTTATTACTTTGTAATAAATATGGAAATGAATGTTCTTATATCTTTTTCTTCTTACCTGACAAGAAGTAATATTGTAGATGCCTTTACATCACCAGCATCCTGGGATTTGATGAGGTAGATATTCTATTTCATAGATCCTTCTATATGACCACTGGATGCATATTCAGTAATTCATTTACTGAATTCCTTGCTAGACACAGACAAGATTAATTCATTTCTTTCATTATTGATAAAAATATAGCATGGCATTAAATTAAAACAGATATTTATGTTATTTATGTTAGGTTATAACCCAATCCAACATGTTGTGTTGTGAAATTGCTTTGCCTAACATGCAAAGCCAAAAAGCCTGAGAGTAAATCTCAGAATACATAAATACATATATATATATATATATATATATATGAGATTTATATGTATATATGTATATATACATATATATATATATATGAGATTTATATGTATATATGTAACACAAATGTGTTTATGAAATGAAAATGAACATAAGTAGAGCCTTCTTAGTGGATAAAATGTTTGCTATGGTAACATGACAATCTGAGTTCAGATTCCTAGAACCTATATAAAATATGAGTGCAGCATTGTTATTCAATAACTCCAGTATGGAGTCATTTCTGGGGGCTCACTAGTCAGCCAGTCTCAACCAATTGACGAGCTCCAAGTTCAGTGAGAGGCCCTAGCTCAGAAAATGAGATAGGGAATGATAGAGAAATAGATCTAATGTCTGCCTCTGGCTTACACATATGCACATATATGTATGATCATGCACACATACATACACAGAAAATAAAACAAAAAATATGCCCTTGGTTTTAGGGAGCAAAACTGTGATTTATTAAGAAAGAGCCAGGACTTTAATAGCACAATCAGTCAAAAAGAACATGACAGAGTTAGTTCAGTTTATCACATTTTCCAATGAGTAAAGACCTTACAACTGGAGTGTGGCAAAAGACACTCAACTTTCTCAGAAGTTATAACCTTAAGTGAGCATATTTTTATCTCAGAATATTTAAATATAATGACCACTTCACATATACGCATAAGCGTTCATTTTAAATGACAATAATGCTATCAAAATTTCTTAGTTTTTGCAGTTTTATGATATTTTCATAATCTAACCCTAGAAATTGTGCTTTTACAAATTATTTCTTTTAATTTTTGAGAGTATAATTGCATAATTTCCCCATCACTTTCCTCCCTCCAAACACTTGCATATATCCCACTTGCTGTCTTTTGAACTCAGTCTCTTTTTTCATTAACTTTTGACATGTATGTATATGTATATGCACATGTACAAGTATATGTGTATGTATATGTATTCATGAATGCATAAATACAACCTGCTCAATCTGTATGTTACTTGTAATTGTCCTTTTATTCAATTATTTATGAGTTGTCTACTATTTTTTGCAAGATAAGAAACAAGAAGGAATTGTAACTATAGGTGCATAAATACATTCACAGGATGTGTTAACAGCTATTCAGACCTATGTATTGTTACATCCTTAGACACGTACACTTAAAACCCCTCATAATTTTTTTTATATTACAGAAGTGAAAATTTAGACACAATAGACAATTAGGACAACATTCTGGGAGGATTTCAGAGCTGAAGCTTCTTCATTAGAGTCTTTTCTATTTTTCATATGTCTAGTCTAGCATCTCTAATCTTTAAATTGTTTCTGTCATGTTCATATTTGCTCTACTGCTGTCTTTTAACATCTGATATCTTCTCTCTCAAACTTCTAGAAATACCAGTTGAATCTACTTCTTGACTTCTTCTTGGGTCCATTATTTTCATTATATAAAATCCAATCATTTGCTAAACAAATATGATTATTCCATTGCTCTATCTTAAGGCTTCTAGGGCATTCTGACCTAGGGCAAATTCAGAAAGTACTTTTCTCAGGCTGTGAAGCTCTTATTGTGATTCTGCTCTTGGTATACTAGTGATGTTAACACTCTAGCTTCTACAAATGGTTTTCCCTTTGTCTGAAATAGTTTTTCTTTCCCTTCATGTTGCCTGAGTAAAAAGAAAGAAAGCAAAAGGTGAAATATTACTTCTTCTAGGAAGCTTTTTATTTACTTTTAAATCATGGCTTATTTTTCTTCTCAGAGTACATTGTTAATTTGCATTCATTGCATGAATCTTGGAAAGATCTGTCATAAATGAAAATGTATTGCATGAGGCTGCATTCCCCTGGATGGCATACAGTTTTCTGCATGGAATACACCCAGGAAGGAGCTGTTGAACAAACAGAATCTTCCTAAGAGAGACAAAAGATAGGTTTAGTAATCAAGTGCGAGTGTTGATTCCTTGTGATAAAGGTGTTTTAAGGAAATGATAATGATCAAAATTTATTCTCAGGTCAGAAAGCATCAAGGACTATTTTTAAGAAATTATTTTTGGGTAGAACTTGAATTTTCTTTTAAAAAAAATAAAAGAATGAAAAGCCAGAATGTATGAGTTCCTGGGTGTTTATATTGGAATCATCCAGATTAAGATGAGTAAAATAACACCATATGGAATTTATTTCTAGCTTATACTTTGAAAGTAACTTATATTTAATTAAAACCATTTACAAAGCTAGAAAGAAAATAATTCTAAAAATGATAAGAAGAAGATAAAGTTACCTGAATAAAATTGTTTACTGTGGAGGAACTCAGTACCAATTATCTCATTAAAGGAGAATTATAGTGTTTTCAGTTTTCTCACTTCAAGAGGTGTGCAATGACTGGAATTATACTGGAAGAAGTGGTTCATAAGAACACACAATTTCATCTCATAACAATGAAGAAAATGATATTGCTTGGAGATTAGCTTTCTCATTGTATTAATTTCCCTTTATATTTCAAACAATATCAAGTTATTTGAATAAAAATGACAAAATAACAGAAACTAGTGAAATATAATCAGATACTGATAATCATTGTATGGACATGAGAAGATACCAGTTTAAACCTATGCAAGTATGTACTTTGGGCACAGATCCTACTAACAAGTAATGGTTTTCTTTTTGTTCTTAATTGTATTATTTCCTTTTTTTTTATTTTTCTTCTTTCATGAAACCTATACAATACATCCCTACTCCCGTCCTCTCTTCCCTCCACTCCCCCCAGATCTCCCATCTCCACTCTCCCTCAGATGTATCCCCCTACATACAAACCCACTACTTCTCCTCAGAAAAGAGCAGTACTCCCAGAGTTACTACTCAAACAGGGCATGGCATAGCAAGATGGAGGAAGGTCAGCTCTAGTCCCTATATCAAGGGTGGGCTAGGCACCCTAGCAGGAACGAAAGGGTCCCGAGGGCAGGTAAGAGGGTCAGAAACTTCCCCCACTCCAGCTTGTAGGATATTTGCAGGAACACCAATACAGATAGCCACCAAATATATTTAGGGGACCCTGCAGGTTCCATGTCTGCCCCTTCAGTCTATATGAGCCCCTAAGAGTGCTAGTCAGTTGACACTGTGGGGCTTGTTCTCCAGGTGTTTTTAAACCCTCTGGTCTCTGCCATCTTTACTCTTCAATCTCTGCGTAATGTTTGGTCCTGGGCCTTTCCATATGCTCCTATTAGCTGCTGGAGGGGCCCTCTCTAATGAAGACTAGGCAAGGCACCAATCTATGAGCAGAGCATGAAGTCATTAGAAATCATCTCCAGGTTATCCAGTCTCTAGTTCCTGTCCTGTCCTGCAATTTTAGGCAGGAGTTCTTTCCTTTGGCATGAGATTTCATTCCCTTCCATTGGCTTAACAGATCCTCAAGAATGGATAGGCCATAGGTCAGATGTTTTGTGGCTGGGATGGTGTCCCTGTCCCACCATTGGAAGTCTTACCTGGCCACTGGAGATGGCCTGTTCAGTATCCCTATCCTCAGTTACTTGAGATGCTTGCTAGGGTCTCCCTCCTCGATTCCAGTGAGTTTCCACTGCACTGGGTCTCCCCTGTTAGTCTCTCCATATATTTTTTCCCTGTGTCCCTCTCCTTCTCCTGGTCCTCTCCACTCCCATTCCTGTCCTCCTCCAGCCTATCTGCACCATCTGTTCCTTTTCTCCTTTACTGGGGAGATGCCTGTATTCCGAATGGGGCCCTCTTTTCAGCATAGTTTCTCTGGTCTGTGGAAATTAGTACATTTCTCATTTGTTTAACAATTAATGTCTATATATAAATGAGTATATATCATGTTTGTCTTTCTTGGACTGATTTATCTCACTCAGGATGATTTTTTATAGTTCCATCCATTTACCTACAAAGTTAATGAGGTCATGTCTTTTAATGGCTGAGTAGTACTCCATTGCATAAATGTACCACAATTTCTTTATCCATTTTTTTGTTGTGCATTGAATAGGTAGAGACATAACTCTATAATTAGTCATGTTTATGAGAAGCTCTGATGAACTAAAAAGGGAACATGTTTGTAACTGACATCTCATGAAGTTCTTTAAAGACATTCAATCTTCTTCTGTTCTTCACATTTAATTTATTCTCACAATTTTATTGATGATTTCATTGGGTCTACAAGACAAAAAGCATCATTATTCTGGTTTGCAAGCCACAAAATATGGCTGGTCTACCAAAACAACCTTATGAGTGCACTTTGTACTGTGTACTGTGAGTGTACTTTCTTTCTTTATAGTTCTAATCCCAGAGAGTTCATATTTTCAGTAGAAGCCACTGGAAGAACAGATGAGAAATATTCTGCTCTTCAGCAACTTTAGTTGTGTCTGAGTGAAGAAATTATCCACATCATACTAAAGAGGTGTTATGCATGGTTTCAGAAAACAAATGAAATCAAAACCAGTCAAGTCAAGGCTCTGCAGTTGCAGTATGGTTTCTGACACTAATTTGTTATTAGGAACAAAACAAAGGAATCTCTGACATGTCAGAGTTGTGCTTGTGTAAGGTTTGGTCATTTGCAATTGCCCATCTGCTTACTAATTCTTCACTTTGTTACAATTTAAGTCTTGGTAGGTTACATAGTCTTTTTTTAGAAGTTTAAGAAATGTGAAAATGCTATTAAAAACAACAACAATGAACAGTTAGCTATCATATGCGTTACCTTACTTTTAAAGTATATTTTAAAGTTATCTGATACTTTTTAAAATCTGCAACATTAGCTAATGTAATGGGTTGCTAATATTTTAAAGGTATTTCCATTTCTGTGCCATGTATGCCAAAGGACAACATTGACAATAAAAAATCCTAATCACTATAACTAAGTACTCCAAACAAGATAGTAATCATGGTAAATAGTAATAATAAAATTTGTAATGAAATAAGATAATTAAAAAGAACAGTATGTGTGAGTTAATGTTGGATAATATTAAAAGTATAAAAGTTAACTACAGTTACTCAAGGTTTATGTGAAACATTTAGCATTAATGAAAATGAAATAAATGTGAATTAGTATTGAATAGAAAAACTTGCTTCAACTGGCAAATTTTGGAAAGTTGAGGACTGTTGCCAACACCAGAAGAAACATAGTTATCCCACATATTGTGGCTGAGCAGCTAAAGTTTAGGAAGGTTTTAGAGTCCTGGAGCAATTAGAAATGTATCTGTGGGGAAATGTACAATAATTCACATGCATATGTCTATAGCAACACTTTGAAACTCAGGAAAATATTTGTGTATAAAAGGGGTTAAATAAACTATTGCCCATTTCATGTAAAAATAGTATGTAAGTTTCCCTTTTCCTTAAAAAAGCCAATCTGTATATTGATGTAGAGAAATGTACATCAGCACCTAGCTTTAATAAGTTAAGTATGTCTATGTTCATACAGTTCTCATTGCCTGGAAAGAAAATAATTACCTGAATGTTTTATATACATACATACATATGTGTGTGTGTTCACGTATACAAAATTGCTCACATGTTTAATGCCTGTATGTATGAAATTCTACATGTTTTTCTCTCTACATATGCTCAATTTTTTTTTTTTTAGTCTAGCCACTCCAAAATATTTTAACTTGGCACTATTTCAGGAAAAGAAGGAAATTCAGTGATGAGTGGAGATGAAGTGATAGAAATCTTAGTGGTAAATAATCATGTTAGCTAGGAGTTCTCACCATTGTAGATATTTTGAGAATCTCAGTGATGGAATAAGAAATATAAGGGTCTTTCACTCTTTTAAAATGTATTAAACACATTTTAAAAAACAAATAAGTGATGGGTTTGTTTGTTCAATTAAAACTAGAATTTTTGGCCTGAAGTGATAGTTCATCAGGTAAGAGAACTTTCTGATCTTCCAGGGCACCCAAGTTCTGACCTGGCACCCATGTTGGCTAGCTCACAACTGCCTGTTACTTCAGCTACAGGGTACCAATTGACCTCTTCTGGCATCTGAAGGGGGTTGCGCATATGGCACAGACAGAAGACACACTTACATACATCTACAAAAACATTTTAAAATGATGATTTCTGTTTTTGCAACATTGTTATGGGAATTGTTATGGGAATATAAAGCAGGAAGTCTATCATGTGCCATAACCTTTTGGGCAATGGAGACCTCAAATCTACCATGTATGCAGTTATACTGTGTACAGTAGATTCCAGTATAAACACATGAGCATAGACTGAGGATGCTGTTTTGTAGGGCAATTGTTTAGTGTGTATGAGGTTTGATCTCCAATACTAGGAAAAATAAACTATTTTTTATTTATACGGACATGAACATTTTTATTGCTAGGTATTTTTAACTAAACCTTTCTATATTTACATGTACAAATATCATTTGTGTGACATTTGTTGATACTTAACATAGTACCATGGAAAGGTGGTAGCCTAGGAGCAATGGGCTGTACCATGTACCCTAAGTGTATAGCAGGCTACACCATCTAGGTTTGTGTCAATATGCTCTGTAATATTACATGAGGGTGGAATGTACACATCTCAGAACATATTCCTCTCATTTTAATGACACAAGGTTGACATTTTCCAGAAGATTTGAACATCAATAAATACCCACTCCAATCATTCATATTGCTAAGCCTAGAACTCTGGTGCCAACTCTCTTCCTGCCCAGCAGCAGCTGGGATGGATTTGGGATTGAAAGAAATGTGAAATGGCACAGCAGATATGGGATTGCTTAATGAAAGAAAATATCCATTTGTGACTGTTTCCTTCAAAGTAGATCAAATATGTTGCTGTATTATATTGTGTACTTTTCAAATATGTTGGTTGTACTAATTAATAATGTTTTGGCTTTCCAAGAAGGTTCCAGTTCCCCAGCAATAAAAAGATAAGAAGTTTAAGAGTTTACAAGTTGTATTGCGAAGTTAGCTGATAGTAACAAAGGCCAATATAAACCAAACATTCAGTTCCTCGTTAATGCATTTAAATGTGTGAATCTTGCATTTCACACTTTACAGTTTATTCATGGTGGGTGTGAGGCAAAGCTAGTTTAATCTTGAATAAATGGGAAATAATGTTACATCATTTTAGTTTGCTTTCTTCTGCATCAAAATACTTTTATCTCTTGAGTATTCTTTTGAGCCTGTCATGGTCCCAAATGATACAAGTATCAAGTGGTATTACAATTTAAGTATTTTGGATGACTGAGAATTTAGAAAATGTGAAATAAAGTACTATTTTGGAGTATCTCTTTTTTATTTTAATTTATTGATTTTGGATTTTTTTACTTTAGTTTCTCACTTTCACTGTTTATTTTTCTTACCATTAAGAACACTATAACTTATTTCTTGTTACTTTTAAAGGCAGAACAAAAGCAAAATGAATCACAGTCAACATTTGCTTTTAGAAAGGTCCTCTTACACCTAACATCATTCAGCTTGAAAAGAGTGACTTGGAGAACAATTGCTATGAACTCAAAGCTTTCAAAGCATTGACACAAGATTGAAGGACTTGAAAGAAAGAGAAAATTGGACCCTGAGAATCTGCCCTGCTTATTTTCAAACAATCAATGAGAACACTGATCTTACCAGTTCTCAGGAGTCTCTTTTGTACAATATAGGCTTCCATGGCTCTGGATTTTTTTCTTATTTTCCTCCTTTACAAAAAATATGAGAAAACAAAACAGATGAGAGAAAATTCTTAAAGACTGACCAAGATACTTTAATCATTAATATAACAGGAACAATGTTGTAGATGTGTGAATTCAACTTCTCAGTAGAAGAAAAAAAGAAATTGCATGGCATGAAACTCCTCGATAAACACACAGTGAGATTCCAATCTTTAATTGTATCACTTTAAACTGCTATTAAAGAATAATGAGTTGATTAGAAATATTAAATTTTTCTTGTCACTTTTTAGAGATGGCTACATGGCAACTATTTGTAATGTGTCTGTTTATAAATTGGCATAACTGAAATACACTTCATTTCTTTTTAGTTTATCATTTTTATTTATTTCTTGTTTGAAGTCTTGATAAGAAAAGCCAGCATATAAAGATATTGGTAAAGCTAAAATTTTACTAATGAAATTACACTTTTTTAACATTATAAATGGTAGTATTCAATAACTCCATAAATGTATTCAGCACATTTTTGTCATATCTATTCTCTAGTCCCTCCTTCTGATTTGTATTGGATCTCTCTAACACAGATCTCTCTCTACCTTATGGGTGTATGATAATCCACTGGGTCACAGAAAACCTACTAGTGTACACTGCACCAAAGAAAAGTGTCTCTCCTTTCCTCTGCAGCCATCAACTTTCAATTAGCTCCTTAGCTAGGTACAGGGCTTGTGCAGGAAATTACAGTTACTATGAACCATGAGTGCAATAGCCGTGTGATGTCCAGCTTTTCACAGCATACCACCCATCCTCCAGCTCTTCCATTCTTTCAACTCCCTCTTCTACACTATTCTGTAAGCCTTTAGGAGCATGGTATAGTTGGGCATTCACACTTGATAGTTCTCAGCAATCACTTTGCACACAGATGAGTGTCTGCATTCGCTACCACCCACTGCCATAAGACGCTTTACTGAGCAAGATTGAGACAAGAACAAGTTTATGTATATAAAAAAAGAATGCTTTGTTTCACAATGTGACCATTTAGCTAAAAAATAACAATATTTTGTCTTACACCTTGTGAATTCTCTAGCCATAAGTGGGATATTGAAGGATATTGAAAGCTAAATATTTGTGTGGGGATAGGGGCAGATGGATGGGAAAAAAGGATATGGATGGGTTAACCCAAACTAAAGATGCACAATAAAACCTTGTGAAACTCCACTAGTTTGTGAGCTTATTAAAATATAATAAAAAAATAGGAATTTGAACAGAAGTATTCTGCATAGGTGAAGCATATTACACTCAGAACACATTGGTTATTGAATGAAAATCTCAGTGTCAGGCATGGGTTAACTTCTTATGAGTTACTGATCAAGGAGGCATCAGAGGCACCCAAAACAACATAGGTAATTGCTGGTTTTTTGGTTATTCACAATAATTACATATTCAGACATCATTGCCGAAAAGACCAATACTTTGGTAGCCTTATTTAATATTTTATTTAATATCAATATGAACAAAATTTTATTTTATTTTTGTATATAGTAAAGAGTGATACATAATAATATAATGCGATATAATGCAATATGATATAAGAAAAATAAATAAATAATAGATGATAAACTCATGGGCTTTTTTGCTTCAGTTGTTTTAATTCTAGCAATTTGGCATCAATTTGAGTTACTTCTTATGTACCTTTGATACACATCCATTATTGTACAGAATCTTTTTCTTTCAGCACATCCTTTCTTTGGTCACTCTATGATGCTGTATGTCATATGTGTACCCAGTGGTCCAGTCTTATTAGGAGTTCTTGCTATCACTATGGGAGAATGGCGATTATAAGCATTATCTGTGTGGCCACTGGGTGTGCCTGCTTCTCAACTGACAGCTGACAATGAGCAAACTCATAAGGGTGTACAAATCTAACAATGTATACTTTTCTACAAATATCCCTTTGTTTAGACTCATGCATTTGTAATTTCTTCAATATCATTATTTAATTTTAAAGTTACATTGATTGCTTTTGGCTTTTTCCTCTATCAGTAAACTACAAGTCTCCCAGTAAACAAACAAATATTCACCACCTGCCACCAATATACTTAATTTTTTATTCTGGTGTACTTACATTAAACAATATCAAATTGTTAATTTATCATCCATTGACTTTTTCTGGCAGTAAATGATGCTTGGATTTCTTTAATGCTAATGAATGTGGTTTATTTTCTTTCTTTTAATTTATGAAATATATTAATAGTTATTCCTGGATTTTTCTATGTGTAACCTGAGGTGACCCTGAATTTGTGGGATTATACTTCAATCTCAGATACTGGGGTTACAGATGTGTGCCTTTATGACAACCCAATCTTTTTTTTTTTTTTACCATTGACATTTTTGTTGTACATGTTTACATGAGAACATTTCCGTCACCTAATCTTTTCTTTATTCATAGCTACATTTGTCAGCCTCTTAAATGATATAAAAGCACTCTACTAAACCACTGGCACATAATTTATCCAATTAAGAAGTTGAACATTAGCCTAGCAGTGTTGGCACATGCCTTTCATCCCAGCACTTGGGAGGTAGAGGTAGGTAGATCTCTGTGAGTTGAAGGCCAGCCTGGTCTACAGAGTGAGTTCCAGGACAGCCAGAGTTACAACAGAGAAACCCTGTCTCATAAAACAAACAAACAAACAAAACAAACAAAGAAATAAGTAGAATATTACTTTTTTAGTTTTCTCCTCTTTTATCTGAGTAAAATTATTTAAAACTATTTAATGTCACATCAGTGGACTGTATAGTTTTATACTATTACTGGTGCTGTTTTAGCAATTAAAATTGATATTATAATATAGTCACATAATTTCCACATAGATCATTTTAATTCCTACTCCTCATCAGTAGTGGGTGTGGGTCCTACCTGAGAGTGGGCCTTAGTTAAATCGGTTGTCGGATGGTTATTTCCACAAAGTTTGTGTTATCATCGCTGCAGTAGCATATCTTGCAGGTAGTATACAATTTTAGATAAAGCGTTTGTGATTGAGTTGGTGTATATGTTTCTCTTTTGATAGAATGTGGATCTAGTTCATAAGGGGAATTAGTCTGTAATTCTCTTTGGTGAGTCTTCATGTGGTTTGGGTATCTGGATAACTGTGGCCTCATAAAATTAATTGGGCAATATTCCTTCTGTTTCTAGTTTGTGAAATAATTTGAACTCTTCTATGGAAGTCTGGCAGAATTCTGCACTAAAACAGTCTGGCTCTGGGCTTTTTAAAAAATAACGGCTTCTATTTCACTAGGGGTTATAGATCTATTTAAATTGTTTATCTGATCCTAATTTAGCTTTGGTAAGTGATACCTATTGAGAAAATTATCCATTTCTTTTAGATTTTCCAATTTGGTAGAGTATAGTTTTTTTAAAGTGTGCTCTTATGAATCTCTGGATTTCCTGGGTGTTTGTCTGGATGACTTGTCTATTGGAGAGAGTGGAGTTTTGAAATCTCCCATTATCAGTTGGTGAGAGTCAATATTATTTAATTAACATTAGTCAAGAAGTCATTAAGCAACTGAAATATATTTATTAATTAAGTATTTATATTTGCCTTGTGATTTAATGCATGAAGTATGATGTTAAAGAGATGATAGACAGGCAGGAGACATGGCTCAGTGATTAAGAACATTGGTTGATCTTCTAGAAGACCCAGGTTCAGTGTAACAACTGTATGTAACACTGGTTCCAAGGAATCTGATGTAATTGTCTTGTCTCTGTGGGCACCAGACACACATGTGGTACACAGACATATGTCCATTTCATATACATAAAATTTTAAAAATGCTGGTGTTGATATATATCATAGAGAATATATAATTAAACTATTTTGTTGAATACCTACACACACACACACACACACACACACACACACACACATACACACCTGTTATGGCCATAAACTTTTAATTACCAGTAAATAGAAAATTTACATGGAACTTTTGGCATTGAGAAAGGCATTGTCTTCTACTAGAAGATATGTTATTATATAAAATTATGGAATTTTCCCCCATGGAGATGGGGACATAGATTATTTGAATACTTGAAGAAATATTTCAGAATATAGCTTTAGGAAAAATAGTAGCTTTATAAAATATTTATCTCAAAAAAATTCTGTGTTTTACATGTTGTGAAGATACTTCACTATTAATAATAAAAACAACAATGATAATGCCATAATTAGAATTTTAAGAAAAATATATTCATACCAAAGAATAGCATAATCATTATATATATTTATTCTTTCCTTGAGTTTCACCAGTGTTAACTACAAATTTCTTTCCACAGACAAATTTCCATGCACCTACTTTTAAGGCATTTATATATAATTTACTGGTGTTTTATATGCTCAAAATTGAGCAGTATCCTTATGATTATCAGGACCACCCTACACATGGACCCAGAGACACCCACACCCACAACACAGACACATACAGACACAGACACAGACACACACACAGACACACACACACACAGAGTGTCTGAAATTGTGAATGCTTAACACCATTGAAAACTGCTCTAAATCCTGACTATGAATGTACATGTTTATACTACTGAAGATAGTGAACTTCTGAAGTTATAAGTATAATAGGATCAATGAGTTTTGACAGAAGCAGACATAGTTATGACAAATTCCACAGAATAGTTACATTGTCCTCTACACATGTTTTTGCTTCAGATCTGAACCATTAGTTTGTGGAGCCTGAGGCCTCCTACACTGCTACCTACAAACTCCATAGACGTTATTAACTCTTCACTCATAATTTACTCATATATTTGAACATTTGTTTACAATTGGTGGTATTTTTTGGGAAGGATTAAGAAGTGTAGCTTGTTGGAGGATTTGTGGGGGTAGACTTTGACAGGTCAAAAGCCTATGACATTCATATCCAATGTTTCTTTTTCTCTGTGTCCTACTTGTAGATCAAGTTGTAAGCTCCCAGGTGTTCCTGCTACTATAACCTTGCTCTACCATTATGAACTCTAACACTCTGAAATTGATAGTGTAAATTATATACTTTCTTTTATAAGTTTACTTCATCATGGTGTCTTATCACAGCAATAGGAAATTAAGTAATACAGGTAACACAAAGCAGATCATTATAAAACACGCAAGCTCTGTGGCTTCTGGAGTCTAGGAGCTTTGCCAGATTTCATTACATAGCCACAGGTAACTGAATCATTAGCTACACTATTGAACTTTATCACCAGCCACAATCTGCTCCTAAAGGTCAGAGTAGGATAATGTGTCTCAGGATCTCAACACTTTAATTGCAGCTTGGTCTTTCTGCCAAGGCCAGAGCTTGTCCTGAATCATCTTATTAATTGTCAGGAGCCTCCATGAATAACAAATACCCTCCTGTCACCTGGGAAATGTTTAGGATTTATAAGTTACTTTCCAGAAATCAAAGACAAAGACTAGCCAAATTCTTTACTTCATATGAATTAGCTATCTAATTCATGGCAGAAGTACCATAGTAAAATATTAGTATAAGCTGGATATTTATTAAATATATTTTCTGTCATCAAATTTTGTAAGTACATGTAGCATTTATTACATTTAAGAAGTCACACTTGAAAAATATGTAAATCAGAAAAAGCCATAACAAATTTAGAGAAGACAAGAAGCTGCAAGGGCCCCAAATCTATTAGAATTTGTGTACTTACATATGATTTCTCATCTAGGAGGACAACAGTAAAATGAAAAACATAATCTATGGAATTTTCTGGTAGTAATAGGTATTGATTATTGAAAATGAGGTTTGAGTGTTTTATTTTGAAATCCACAATACCCTATATAGTAGATGCCATACAATACAATAACAGAACATTCTAAAAACCTGTGAAATTGATGTGTTAGAGTTAATAAAACAAGGCATTTATACATTCCAGTTAGTCGTCATGAGAATGTATGAAACTTGGGTACTCAGATTATGAAAAAAGTTTGTTGTACTAAAACACACAAAGGCGCACAGTATATATAACCCCAGGAACTTTTTCCCATTAACATAGAGCAGATGAAATTCTCACTAAGATAATTCAAAAAAGACAGAATGGCTTGTACTGTTAGAGAAATACATGCAAATAAAAACTTGGAAGGCAGAACAGAGAAAGAGAACCAACTATGGAGAGAACCACACATAACACACTACTGATGAGGGCTCATTGAAAAATTCCAGGATAAACACACACCTGATGAAAGGTGTTTGTCATAAACAGATAGCAAGACTGAATCTGGAAGTCATCCTACCTGAAATTCACAGATCTAGTTGACTGAAGCTAAAAAACAAATAATAATATGTTCCTCTTATTTCTATGGTGATATGATCTATGTATGGCAAGATTGTAAAAGAATGTTGGTGGATATACAGATAAATAATATAGATTAAAAAGAGATCCAACTTCTAAAGGAAGAAGAAAAGATGTAAACTAACTGACAGGGAAATTACAAAAATGTAGATTAAATAATTCCAAATTTTAAGGGAGATTGTTTCACAGAGAGAAAATTACTGAGTAATAGCTTTTGATATGTATTTTTAGATGCATAATTTCTATAAAGTACATTCTCACCTGTTCAGAGGCTTCTTCTGCCTGCTGATGCTAGGACTTTAACTTAATGAGTATTTTCCTCTAAAGAAGTATTAGTTCTTTAGGAAAATACACTGAACTTCACAAAAGAACTGGCTTGGTCACATTCTCCATGAAGTATCTTTGACACATTATGTATCACTTCAACATTCATCATGATTCATTGTTAGAATGCAAAAAGAAAGCATCATTTGTTGTTGTTTGGCTTACATTGTGATTATAATTAGTTCTATTTTACACTGAATTTCATGTAACATTATGACAGCCTAGTAATTAATAAATAAAAAGATGTTAGGAAATATATCAACAAATCCTAATTATAGTTGACACTTTGTCAAAATCCATTTCTATATAAATTTTTTAAATATTTGGTTCACATAAGCTAAAATTAGGCTCTAACTATGCGCCAGGTTGTAACCTTTTGTCCATTATTACAAACTGTGCAATCATTTCACTCAGAAAATTTTTACCAATGTGTAAGCCAGTTTTCCATTACTACAAGGAAATAGCTAAGTTGGATTGTTTCATGATGAAGAAAAAGAGGTAATTTAGCCCATGTTTTGAATTTGTGTGGCCAAGATTCTGTCTGGCTGATTTCATGCTTGAATCACACCATGATCAGTGCAATAATTGGAGTGTTTTGGGGTGACTGGTTGTATCTCCAACAGGAGCAGGGAGAAAAACTGTAGGTAGAGCCAGGCTTCCTTGTTTTGTAATGACTTTCTTATGAAAACTACCAGAGAATTAAATTTGAAATACTAAGGGACTGAGAGACAGTTTCAAACCTGCAAAGAATGGATGACTGGCCATTGACTGCAAAGTCCCACTTTGCAAAGGTTTACACATCTAAAAGCACCACCTTGAGACCAAGTAGACCCAGGGATCACAAACCACATTCAGGACAGAGCAACATACTCTAAATTAAGAAAAAAAATCTCTCCAAATGTGCGTCATGTAAAGCCATTTTTACAATTAAAAAATGCCACATTCTGTGACTTTTAGTTATTTGGCATTCTACAGGAATGCAATTCAATGTGAAATAACTGATTAGAAAGACAAGGCAGTCACACATTCACATGTATTTTGAAGATGGCCTACTGAATCAGAAATATTGATAAAGTAACAAATGTAACAGCTGGCCCAGGACTTCTTATCAGTAGTTCCACCTAGTGAAGGAGATGGGGACAGGTTGAGAGAAAGCACACCATGAGGGTACTTAATGTGTTTCATCACTGCTGAAATCACAGCATTTATATAGATGTCCAATAATTAATTTTTCTCTGAAAGCTTGCTTTATTCTACAATCAAAAGGCCAGTATCATATCAATTATTGAGAAAAATCTGAACCATATAGCCAATTAATATCAGACTGAAGTAGGTGAGAGAGGTTTGCTTTGATCTGTTTCTGAATGGTCCATAGATAATAAACATTTCTCCTGTTTTTTTTTTTTTTCATAGAAAAAGAATAGTGCTTTTGCAGGATTGATGTTGGGGAGCTGGGAAGAATGGAGGGATGGGAAACTGTCATCAGGATTATTGCATGAGAGAAGAATAAATAAATATATAAGAACAGTGCTGAGTTCACCTCATCAAACCTGAAGGTAGAGAAAAGCTGTTTTCTTAATTGAAGAAATAGAAAAGTCTCTTCAGAGACTTTCCCTCTCCAGCAACTTACCACAGGGCCTAACTCATATCACAAATTTTATAGCAACCACTTAGTCTTCAATCTGATTTAAATGTCCTAATTTTTCTTTCTTTCAATGCAAGTGTGTGATTTATTAAGATATTACGGGCTCTAGTGCATTCATATTTTCGAATTTTGTTCACAAATGGAGTTTCTCTAAATATGATAGAAATATCCACCAAGCACAAGCCATGTGCACTGTGACTCATTCTCATTCTAGGAGCAAAAGGGCTCCTGGAGACGAGGTTACTTTAGCAGGTCTCATGATCCAAAGTAAAGTGACCCCAAATGAAGCCAACCACAGTGTTTTACATGGCTGAAACAACATCTGGTGATGCCTAGATTTATAAGGGTTATGATTTGATTTGACAGGTAATTTCTGAGATGAGAATTCATGTACCAAATTTTGATTGCTATTCTTTAGCAGAAATAATTTTGTTACCAGGTTTAACAGAATCTCATTACTGAGTGCCTTTGGGGAAGGGGTGGAGCCAATGTTAATAAAGTGAAAAGAATATGAACAAATTTCCAGAGTAATACAGGGAATGGCTCTTAAAGGCTCTTTTTTCTCTCTTAAAAGACTATTTGGGGGCTACTTAAAACGTTTATGACTTATACATTAACATTCCTTTTGACAGAATATTGAACAGGTAGTTTTATTCAAGTGACCTAATTATATGCATCAAATCATTGTACTAATTTTAGAGAATGAAAGCATTTCTAAAGCCATCCAGAGGACTTTACATTACTAAGACTACCAGCTTCTGATAGAAGAATTTGAAATAATCATCTAAACACAAAAATGTTATTTAATGACAGATAATTCACAACATTGTGTTGCATTTTTTAAAGGTCGGTATTCTGGGTACTGTTATACAAAAGAAATTACTAGAAAAGTAATATTATAATAACATGATTTTGGTGTTTACTTACAATAAATTGCAAGTTTATAAATATAGGTTCTGTCTGTGTTTACATACAAGTGATAAAGTGGTATTTATATCCAATCAAACAAGCAATAATTATAAATTAGCAATAACAATAAACATGTAGTAAGCAAATCTGCACATACCAACCAAGGTTTTATGTGTAACCTGTAAGAGACTAATATTATGCTTGGTATGAAAAGAAAAATATAACACAGGTTATGAAATGCATTCTAAATCACATAAAGTTAAGATTCATAATTGGGAAAAGACTCAAGTGAAAATGTGCCTTAGAAAGTTAAAAATCCATTTTTAATATCTTATTTGTAGACTGCATACAAAGCAAAGAACTACCATAAACTGTATATTGCATTTCCAATTTGAACTGTAAATGATCTTGAACACATCAGATGTAACACTTACATGGCAATCATTCAACATTATGTTCCTAAATAAATAAATTAAATCATATACAACAATCATATTTAACTTGTGCTCATATAAAAAAAATCTATTGAGTAATAGTAGATTGCTGAATTTAAATCTCAGTTATTAGATGAAAAGTGTTACATGTGGATTACATTGGATTGTTGAAATATAGAAGCTTCACTGACATAATCCAATGCAAATAAATCTATTTTCTATATATGTAGAAGCAGTGTGGACACTTAGGACACTATCATCCTCTTCCTTGTGATTTAATCATTTTTCAGAGTATTATTCCTAGGAATGTCTAAAATAAGTATCATTGATGGAACTGCATTGGAAACTATATCTGATTATCAATTATCTCAGCCTAGAAACAACTCAATCACTTTCTCTCACATATTTCTAATGAGGGTTAGGAAAAATATATTGAGTCTGGACAGCTGCTTTCCAGAAAGTATGATGAATGTTATGCTGTACTGAATATCTACACTCAGTATCTGTACATTGAATCCTTTCCCTGACTGATGAAATTAGACCATTAGGATCTTTGGGAGATGATTAGGTCTATAGAACCCCATATTGTTGAATTCTCTTGAAAGAGATTGGTGGCCTTATATAAGAAGCCCAAGGGGCCTTATTGCATTTGTGCAGACATGAAGGGGGGAAGGCATCATTCATGAACCAGGGAACAAGCACTTACCATATACCCTTTCTGCTTGACAGCTGATCCTGATCTTGTGCATCCGAGATTCCAGAGCAGTGAGAAAGAAGACTCTATTCCTTATAAGATACTTAATTTTGGCATTTTGTATCTGCACACTGGCAGAGGAAGCAAAGTTTTGAGGAAGAGGTATCCCTCATACCAGAATAGAAAAGCTATAGTTATTCTTCCATACATCAATCAGGAACACATATATACACAGATAGACCTTCTCTCTGTCTCTGTTTCTGTCTCTCTCTGTCTCTGTTTCTCTCTCTGTCTCTGTGTGTGTGTGTGTGTGTGTGTGAATGTGTGTGTGTATGTGTGTTTGGTAGTAGGTAGAAGCCTACTATGAGTGGTAGACAAATTCAAACTGAAATTAGAAATGGAGAACAGCTCATACATGGCTATTCCTTGGGCAAAATAGTATTCCATAGGTGCTGTGGATTCCTGGACCTTCAAGACAATTTATATTTGCTCATCAGTATTTCTGACTGACCCCAGTGGGTGTTGTGAGTGTTGTGCATTTCACATGGTCTTTGTGAGAAAATTGGGGCATCTTACCTATGGAACAGTTATGGGGGAAGACCTGCACCAAGAGCTGTGTAGGATTCAAGAAATTACAACACAGACTCCAACTTATTCTGTTTGGTTCTTTGGTGATTTGCACCTGAGAGAAAAACAGAAGGACCACTGAAGGTCTCCATTGACCTTTCCAGTCTTCTGAACCACTTGACTGAGAAAGAAATCTTTTGGTTGAAATTTATATTCCATCTTTGAGGATTTTGCTATTTCTTATCAATTTCTGAAAGTAAGCCATAAATATGTAAATATTTGGTATTTACTAAGTTTTATTTCATAAGCAAACACTGTTTGACTGTCATCCATTTGACAATATTATACACTTCTAGTCACCACAGAATGAGTGAATGACAAATAGGAATCATAAAAAAAAAAAATCCTTGCCATTTATTGGACACAATGAGTGCCAACATATTTTCAAAATGTGGCAAAACTATGCATGCCTATAATCCCAGCTGCTAGAAAGGCTTAGGTATAAGGACAGTGAGCTGCAGCCCTGCCAGAATTGCAGTGTTGTTTCAAATCCAGTCTGGACAGTATAGTGAGCCTTGTCTCAAAATGCAAAAATTTAAAAAGGCCAGGGATATAGCTTAGTGGATGAACACTTGCCTGGCTTGTGTGAAACATTGCCTTAATCCCCAGAAGCACAATATAAATAAGTAGATAAATAAAGTAGGTACATGAAGGAAATAAAAGAGGAAGATACTCTGGGGGTTACTAGGAGTGGAAAGATGTTCCCTGTGGTGCTTTGTGAGTATGTCTTGGAAGAAAAGCCAGTGGACCAAGCTGCAGACATTTTAGAAAGTAAAATATAATGGAAGGTTGGGAAGAAAGATCTGTGGATGTAGGGAAACTAACTGATGTTGTACCTATCTATGCTCAGCACTGTGGACACTGACAATGGAAACCTCTGGAGGGTTGATGACATTGGAAAGAAGATGAAGAGTGAGCACGAGACTAAAGTTCAGGATTCTTGATGTGGCCAGAGCACAGAACCCATAGAATGAGTGCAAAAGTTGCTTTAATTGCTATAAGAAGATATGTATGATTTTGATTTTTGAATTATATGAAAGGTTTCTAATATTGAAGAGATTAGACTAAGAATCCTGTTTTGATCTTTATGTTGGAGGGAGAAATAAAAGCTTGATTTCTGAGTACAGGTTGAAAGCTTGATTTTGTTGTTGCAATGATTTTTATTCTGCATGATTCTATCTGCATATTGTTTAGCAGCACATGGCCACTAATCTTTAGGATTTGGATATTGATGTGTTTTAAAGGGAATTTTTTCATGTTTTTCATTTTCTGTGCTGGGAACTAGGAGTCTTCTAAGCTGAATATGAAGGCTTCAATGTTGATGCCAAGAGATATTTGATTTTATTTATTTTTTAAAGGATATTGAAACAGCTTGCAGAGAGACAATATCTGTGTAAGTAACGTTTTAAAAGATGTTAGAAAACTAAGAGAAAAATTATTTAGTTTTACTTCTTTTATGGATATCGATATAAATGTATATGTATAATTCTCTCTCTCTCTCTCTCTCTCTCTCTCTCTGGAGACAGATATATGTCAGTTGTTCTAAGTAGCACATCTTTTCCCTTATTTGTTCATCTCTGATATTAAAAAATACTTTTAATTTTATATTGTGCTCAACTGGAAGTCATTTGTTTAGGCTCAAGGAACATCACAGAAGAACAGAAAGACTTTAATAGCCAGAAGCACAAGAATGCCTGCTGCTAGGTGGTATATTCTAGACACGACAGGGGATGTCATGCACCCATGAAATCTCAGCAATATGGTTGTTTAACAAGACCTGCATAATGACAAAGGCAGTCAACATGCCATTTCAGATGGGGTAAATTTTGCAAAGGCCCAGTCCTCAAGGAAGAGCTATAAGGAACTAGTAGCTAGCGAGAAAGCAAAAGTCAACTTTCTCCAAAGACTCTAAGAGAATATCCAATCCCAAATAAGTGCTCATCCATAAACACATGTACATTAAAACAATACAGATGGGCTCAGTGTGTTTGTGTGTGTGTGTGTGTGTGTGTGTGTGTGTGTGTGTGTGTGTGCATGTATGTATGTATGTAGGTCTTGCTTGTGTTTTTACCTTTGGAGTCTTTTAAATTTACTCCATATTGAGAGATTGCATTAGTTTAGATGAGGTTAATTTGTTCCTTACTGATAATATATTTAAACATTTATTTATTTTATTTTATATGCATGAGTGTTTTGTCTATACGTATATAAGTGCACTGCTTCCATGACTGGAGTCACAGAGGTCAGAAGAGGCATGTATCGCCAGAAACTTGAGCTTCATATGATTGTAAGCTACAGTATGGGTGCTAGGAACTGAATTCAGATCACCTGTAAGACCAGCAAGTACTCTTAGTGATGCGACACCTCACAGTTTCTTCACTAATATTTTTATTGAGCATCATTTGAACAACTCCAGATTTATATTCTGAATAGGCCTGGATGGTTGAATGTTCTTGACACTGTTCATCCTTGAAACAGGAATGTCTGATTTGTATGACAGATTCATGTTCTCATATGTTGAATCTAATACATTCCATGAAAGATGACTGTTACAAATTGAAATTCAGAATGCATTTTTGATACGTTGTTCAATGTATTCATGTTTTTATTGTGTATAATGGTCATAATTTCAGTTAATAGTGCAATCAAAATTACTCTTCATGTGGGCTGTCCAACTTTTACACCTCTGCATTAGTCTAAATAGATATTTAGAAAAAATGTAGCAGATATGGTTATTGCTTGCTGAACTTATCAAATGTAACTATAAACTGAATGTGTGTTTTGATGTAGTTTATCATGCTTTTTTATTGTTATACTAAAACTGTCAATAGCAGAAGGTGTTGGATTAATGGTATACTTCCTCCAATGAGCTCTGTGTTACCATTCTCCATTAGCACCAGAGTCCTTAAAGCCATATTCTTGGAGGATAATCTGATACTGTCCATGCGTTGGTAGAAGAAGGTAACATGCAAACTGGACAGTTGTTGATTATCTGGTCAAGTTATGTTTTCTATGAATCATAGAGGCCAGAAGTTGAACTAATTGGGGGTAGGAAAAAGTATAAATGGAGAAAATATAGAACTTTTGCATTGGTCTCTGCAAAACAAATAATTATATTTCCTGTGACCAGCCAAAGAACAAGCAACAAAATCCATAAACTCAATGTGCAATCACAATCTACTTTGAGATCTTTGCAAAGGATAGACAAAAGTTTAAATTGCTATACTCTAGTTATTCTACATTTGATTACTAAATATAAATTTATTAAATATAGAAATGAAATATAAATATAAAAATTATGAAATATAAAACATAAGTGTAGCTAAGGTTAGAATTCGTTCATAAACCAGAAGTTAATTACAACTTCAGAAGGACTAGAAAATAGCTTGATCAGTAAAATGCTTGCCATGTAAGCATGAGGAAGAGTTTAATTCTCAACATGTACACAAAGCCAGCAACTCCTTTATATCATATCCTTATATGATAGATTTGGTTATTTATAAAGTTTTGATAGCTTAGCTGTTTGAAAGTAAAATGTTGATTTTTCCAAGATTTATACATGCTTAGGAAATTCAGCCTTTGAGCAAGACACACATTTTTCATACTTTTGGCTGTTATTCTGATTTACAGTGTTTTCTTGGTGGTTTGTGTAACAAACATTTTCCCCCACCTTGAAGCTGGATGTCTAGGTTATAAATCCAGATTCTCTTTCCCTTTAGGTAAAAGAAGTCCTTACATGATGTCAATTAATTTGATCAAAGAATACAGATGACAAAATATGTTTATCTTTCTTTTTTTTTTCTTTTTGCTTTCTGGAAGATGTTTTAATTAACCATTTATGGAGTGGGGTAACCTATTTGCTGTAATTTCTCTGTATGGAAAGGTCATGCCTAAATGGAGAAGAGGGTGAAGTCGACATGAATCTCATTCTAAAAATGTCAAGAGCTGTTTCAGAAGTGTCTCTAAGTGTTCTTCATTTTTTTTGTGTGTGTGTGAGAGATTTATTGCTATTGGATAGAATTTTAACAGCAATTGTGGCAGCATTATGCTAAAATACTCACAAAACTGTTCATTTGTTGATGTTAAAAATAGCTATATTTAAAAAATTGATGAATGCCCTTATTTTGTGTTTCTTCATGTTTAAACCCATATTCATATCTCACAGGGCAGTCTATCATGAATAGTTTAGTGTACCTAGTCTTTCATAATTGTTTCTATTTTTCTTTAATAAAAAATAAATTTTTTTTCATACAAACATATCCTGATAACTTAGGATAATGAACATTTCTTTAAATGGTTTCCAGTCATTTGTATTTCCTCTTCTGAGAATTCTTTCTTTAGATCTGTATTTAAATTCAATTGTGTTGTTTGTTTTCTCGATGTGCAGTGCTTTGAGTTCTTCATACATTTTATATATTAGCCCTCTAGCAAATGTGTAGTTGGCAAAAAACTTTCCCATTCATTAGCCTGCCATTTTGTCTGATGTTGTCCTTTATCAGACAGAATTTTTTCAGTTTCATAAGTTCCCATTTACTAAGTGCTCTTCTTAGCGCTTGTGTTGTTGGTGTTCTGTTCAGATAGTCTCTTCCTGTGCCAAAGTGTTCAAAACTATTCCACATATTCTCTTTTATTAGTTTCAGTGTATCTGGTTTTATGTTGAGTTCTTTGATCTAGTTGAAGTTCAGTTTTGCATGGGATGATATATAGATATAGATCTACTTACATTTTTTTTTCTATAAGCAGCCACCCACTTTGGTCAGAACTATTTGTTAAATATCCTGTTTGTTTTCCAGTGTGTATTTATGAATTGTTTATCAAAAATCAGTTATCTATAGGTGAATGGACTTGTGTCATCTTCATTGTCTTCAGTTTGATTTTATTGTTCAATGTGTCTGTTCCTGTGCTATTACTCTACTGTTTTACTATAGTTCTGTATTACAATTTACAATGAGGGGTGGTGAGACCTTTCACAATTCTTTTATTATTCAGAATTGTTTTAGTTATCCTGGGTGTTTTGTGTTTACGTATGAAACAGAAAATTTTTCTTTCAAGTTCTCTGATTAATTGTGTTGGAATTTTGATGGGGATTGCATTGAATCTGTAGATTGCTTTTGGTAGGATGGTCATTTTTACTGTATTAATCCTACTGATCCATGAGCATGAGAAATCTTTTCATCTTCTGATGTCTTCTTCAATTTCCTTCTTCAATAAATTCAAGTTTTTATCATATAAGACTTTCTCTTGTTTGTTTAGAGTTAGCTCAAGGCATTTTATATTACTTGAGGCTATTTTGAAAGGTGGTGTTTCCCTTATTTCTTCCTCAGTTGTTGTGGGAGATTTTAGTTATAGATAATGTTCCAGTAAGCTGTCCTTGAAGCAAGTAAAGGGTTCACTGCCTACCAGTAAACAAAGGAGTGGCTATCCTGCTCTCCACAAGAATGGGACATTCCGTAGCATTAAGGCAGACGAAAGTTAGGCTCCATTGATTTGTATATTGGAAGGCTGGGTGGAGACAGAGGATTTGGAATAAAAAAGAACTAGGGCAAGGGCAGAGGAGGAAGGGACAGACAGACAGCAGAGAACAAGGAAGAAGAAGCTAGGAGCAGGAAGGGAGCTAAGAGGAGAGCATGGGGTGAGGAAGCGATGGAGTGAGCTCTCTGCCTAGCTGCCTGGGTATAGAATTCCCTGAGATCTGACATGGTTTGTGATTAATAAAGAGCATTGGAAATTACAATGCTGGACTCTCCGTTAACTTTATTTTAACACTCAGTCATTTATCTATAGGAAGGATAATGATTTTGTGTGTTAATTTTTTATCTTGCTACACTGTACAAAGTGTTTATAAGCTGTAGGTATTTCCTGGTGGAAATTTTAGGGTCACATATGTCTACAACCGCATCATCTTTTGATACATCATCATGTATCAATTTGATTTTTATGTTTTGTTAGGAATTTATTTTCTGAGCTAGTCTATTTCATGCTTTGTATTCTTGTACTTTGATAGGCCTTTCCTTATTAAGGTTAGGTAAATTTTCTTGAAAATATTTTTTGTGCCTTTACCTGGGTTTCTTCTCCTTCTTCTATTCCTATCATTCTTAGGTTTGATCTTTTCATAGTGTCCCAGATTTCCTGGATGTTTTGTCCCAGGATATTTTTAGATTTAGCATTTCTTTGGCCAAAGTATCCATTTTAATGTGTCTTCAATATGCCTGAGATTCTCTCTTCTGTATCTTGCATTCTTTTTGTGAGTTTTGCCTCTGAGGTCCCTGTTTGAGTTACTAAGTTTTAAACTTCTAGAATTCACTCAATTTTGGTTTTCATTATTGATTCCATTTCCATGTGAGCTATATCACATTTCTCAGGGCCTACTGTAGAAGGGTTGTTGAGCTCTAGTGGTTATATATTGTCTTGCCTGGAGTTGATTATGTGTTTTTGCACTGGCATGTAGGCATCCTTGGATAATAATTTTATGAGTTGATATCTGGTCTTGTGTTTGTTGGTGGGTGTTCTTTTCTTGGTTTCTCTTGCTCTTTCTGGTTCTTAGGAGAGTGTGGTAACTATGCATTGCCTACTAAGGAATGCTTCTGAGGTATTGACAGGGCTGCCATTGGGGGTCCCAGGTAGAATGTGTTTCTGGGAACTGACACTAAGGAATGTATTTGGTACCGTTAGGGTCTGCATAGACTCCTGGTAATAGGAGCAAAGAGAAAAGAGTAGCCACAGCAGGTGATCTGCTACATAGCTGGTGGGTAGGACTCAGGGATCAGTATTGGAGAGGAAGAGGAAGAATGAAGATTGCCTATTGGATTCCCTGGTCTGAGTGGGTAGTAGGTTCCTAGGGAGTTAATTAATTCCCCAGTAACATTAGAAATCACATAGTAACCAACAATAAGCAAAATAAGGACAATGTACAAAAAAATACTCCGTGTTTCAGTCTGATTCCATATAGGAACATTATTTTTGGGTCCAGAATCTATAACCTCTGTCCTGTCATAGTTTCCCTCAAAAAAATTACACATTCTTTACATCTTTCTCAAGTCTTTCCTGCAACACATCCGGCCAATACTCAGTATATTACATGCAAAGCTCAGCTTGGAATCATCCATCACCCATAGCTCTACAATCTTTCTGCATTCTCTTGCACATAGATTCCTGATCCTTGAGAGAAGGGGTTTGATGAAAACATCATATTTAGGAATGAATGCTACTTGTCATTATCTGTACATTGGCATGTAGTAGGTCTGTGTGTGTAATTCTCAATCTAATGCAAGAAAAACTTTATGTAATGGAGTTTCAGCGAGACATTGATCAATAGGTATTGTAGTATGTCATCAGAATCATTCTATTGCTAGGGTCCTTAAGCAGAATAATAATAATAGGTTTTCCCTTAGATCCATGACCTATCTAATTTTAGAATCTTGGTCACTTTGACAGTGTCAGGTGTGGGTTCCCTCACATGAGGTGGGCATTAAATTCAATTTTTAAAAGTTATAGACTATTCCCATTGTAGGTTAGAGTATTTGTAGCTTGGTGGTATTGATGATTACTCTTCTTTTCTAGTATCTTGCAGAGTTCCTTCCAACACTGTGAATGCTATAAGTAGGCATGAAGAGACCAGTTAGGTACTAGCTCAGCTTTGTTTTTGGTGACATCAGTAAATATTGTCTTGAACTAAAGGGCCTTGCCTTCAGGTTGTAGACAGCAGCAATAATTTAGAAACAGTCTGTGATATTTGGTGGTTTCCATAGGACCCCTTTGCCCAATGCTCAACAAGTTGAAGGCTGTTTCTTGCATTGGAGGTTTTAGTTGGTGGCGTAAGATGTCTAGTTGAGGTATTGTCACCCTCTCATGATGACTCCATTTTGATTCTTTTCACATACTGTCTCTATAGTATTAGGGGTCCATATGTCTTATAAAAGGCCTTCAGTGTTAATTTTCTCTTTACATAGTGCCTCTGTTTCCTTTCTCTCCCATCACCTTCCTCATTTAATGTATTCTAGTTCCCTTTGATCTCTCCATAACACTATATTCTATTTCCCTTTCCTGGGGAAACTCTCTTTCCCCAGGTCCCTTACTAGATATTCAGATTGTAGCATACATATTAAAAACTTAACAGCTCACATTCACATATTAGCAAAAATATACTGTATTTGTCCTTTTGAGTCTACATTACATCACTTAGGATCATTTTTTCTTTATCTCTTTACCTGGAAATTTTATAATTTAATATTTTTCCTATCAGCTGAATAATATTCTACTGTGTGAATAATGACATTTTAATTATCAATTCATGAGCTGATAGACATCTGTTTAGGGTGGAACACTCAATGTCTTTTCTGAACCTTTGATAAGCCATACATCTCTCCATTGACTGCTGTCAACTGTAAAAATATGCTTCTTTGAACAAGATTGGAAGCAATCCAGGCCTATCAGCACTCGCAGCTGGTAAGTGGTAGGGAGTTGAACTCACAGCAACTGTGGTTACCAGCACAAGACCTGAACAAGGTCAAGTCAGCGTGAATCCACATATGGATGAGGTAAATCATGTCCTAGACATATATCTTACTGATGAGTATTGGGAATAGATATTTTTTGGTTGCAGAATAATCATTCTTCTCTAAAAATGTAGCCACTTTGAATGTCTTGTAGTAGATAGCCCCACACTCATGCAAGTATAGACAGCAATAACTGGACTTAGTGGGTTATTAAAAAAGAAAGACAATGTTGGGAGACAGTGTGTTGGGAAGTATATGAGGGAGTTAGAAAGGGGATATTGGAGCAGATAAAATTATATTTCATGACGTGCTGATATGAAGTTATCAAAACCAGAGAAAAATCAATAAAGCAAATAGTTCATGAGGGTTAAATCTAGGAATAATGAATAAAGTTTTCCATTTAATAAGATGACTTTGAGCACAATAATTTTCTTTTTTTCTAGAGAATTTGTAGTTGCATATTTTCCTTTTATCTACTTTGGAGGTCCATCTTAATTGCTGTGTTTAGAGGATTTGCATTTAGAATGATTGATATACCCTATAATTACAACTGTAATTCAGGTAGAAGTAACTGAATAGTTTTGTAATGTGATGTTTTCCTTTATCTGGCTAAGAGAGCTGCTTGCAGTGAGTATTATGTGAGGGCCTAATGTTTCTCCTGGAATCTCTGCTTGTGACTGTCCTGTCGTTCCAGTGTTTTCCCTGTGGTAGATCTACACCTTGTAGTTCATTTACCTGCAACTCCCTATTATTATCCTGAGGCTCTCCTGATATATTGGTAGTACATGGTTATGGGGGTGGATTCTGGACCAACAGTTAGGCTTAATTTTAAATGAGTCGAGTTGTGCATTTTCCATACCTTAGTATGCTTAGTCTGTGGAAAAAACCTTACTAGGTTAAATTCCCTTCAAATTATTTTCATAAGGGGAGGTATATTAGGGAGAACAGAAAGTTCTGGATATCATTTTATATGATTCCACTCTACATGCTCAATTGAGAAAAGATTCTTCTCCAGTCTTGCTAGGGAGAACCAAATAAGTGTCCTGATGGGTAAAGTGAGAAGTTCGTGAGTTCACCAAACACTGGGTCTTTTCAGAGTTTTAAACTTTCAAGCCACTCTTCCCTGAATCTGCAACAAAATATTAGTTCCTGTTAGTAGTGATTCCTCTGATTCTGACTCTAGGACTAATAGTCCTTGGCTTCTGCTCCAGCGAAAATGTGGGTCTCAGCACAGACTTTCTGTTTCTCTATTTTTGGGATAGTTTTCCCTGTGACCTTAATTTTTGATAACTCTAAGAGTGTTTGCTCAGATTATTTTTCTGTGTTGTGAAAACAATGGGGGTAATGAAGACTTTTTACCTATCTTACCAGAACTGAGAAGTCTTCAACTATCTATATGTTCACCAATAGTTTTCTTCTAGTGGCTTTAATAAGCTATGGTGTTCGATTCTACTCATAAAAACATCTGTGGACCAATGTCATATCATTAACATAAGCTTTGATTTGTGTGAGTTTCAAATGTAAACTTAATTTAGACCACTAAACAATAATTAAGTGCTGTTATATTTTTCTTAGTATCCACCCATACAGATAAGAAGGTTTTACAAAGGTAGGAGATTGAGTCTCACTGATTTTGGGTTTATACAATAACTAATCGACATACTGGGTACAGAATCTCTGTAGCATGATTTAAAGTTTCTTGTTCTTTCTACCTCATTACAGTGCCTGATCCTCTGAATATTCATATTATGTCATGGCTTTAAGGATCTATTACCATCTAGTCCAGACATCTCTCTGATGTTCTTCTCAAGATCTAAGCCATGTAGCTTTTTATCCTAATAGGTTTCTAACCATCTCTACTGCCAAGAGATGCCTCTTTCTGGAAGAGTTCCAGTGACAAAGCAAGACAAAGAAAGCAATCTAAAATGATGCTTTATTGCTTTGTATTATTTCTCCATAACTAATTAGCTTATAATAGTTTCACTGAAATCCTAGTACATAGTGAGTTTGTATTTCCAAGTCTGAAGGCTTTGAATGGGATCTATTTTAATTTTCACTAGGAAGTATAAATATTGACACAATAGAATTGTCTCATCCTGGATTGTATTCTGTAGAATTTCCTTTAGAAACAGGGAAAAACAGAACAGTTGACATAAAAAACCCAAAAAACAACAACCCAAACCTGAGACTTTACTTGAGAAAACTTTTTTTGCCTTTATCAAAACACAGACTTCATAACTTCAGGAATACCTACCTAAGCAAAAATAATACATCATACAGCAAAGTTCTGCAACACTAAGTGAGAAATAAGTACTAATATAAACAGTAAATATGGTAAAGGAACTCTGCTTTGTTAGCTCCTTCAGCTCCTCTTCTTCCCTGTTTTTCCCAGCTCTTAAAACCCCACATTCTGCACTAATTCTTCTCCAAAGACACCATCTTAAAACATATCCAATGTTGCTGTCAAATTATAATGATTTTTTGCTACCATCTTCCCCTCTTTTAACAACTATAAAGTGAAAATATGATCATATTCATTTATTTACTCATTCTTTATTCATTTTAATTCATTTTGGGTATGTCAGTGAGACTTATTTCATATTCAATTCATTTCATATTCAAATGTTTTAAAGGTGGTGAATGTTTCTACATTAAGAATTATAAAATCTATCCCAGGATAGTTAGATAGCACATGAATCATAGGAATTGTGGATAAAGCATGGCTAGAATTCATAAAGACTTATGCACGTGCTTGCTTCAATATCAGGTTTTTAAGTAGTAAGGTCAGATGAGCATTTGACTCCTCTATGGTACCCAGTCAGAAAATCTAGTCTTAGGAACACTAACACTGAAATAGCAGAAGATGAAAACTGAGAATGGTTGTGTGAGTGGAAAAACAGCTTATAACCATATCTTAACAGTTACCTGAGGTTATGCGGTTTATATAGCTGTGTGGCTCAGAGGAATCTAGGAGAAAGATGCGGTATATGTATACCAACAGGGTGGTGGTTAACTCTGGTTGTATCTCCAGTAAAATTAAAGATCTGGAACTTCTACATGTGACATGATTTGGACTGAAAAAGAGAAGCCTCAAGACAGTTCTAAAATGGATATCATACAGGTTGGAGATGAGAAGAGTAACAACCAAAAGTGTAACAAACATTTCAAACCAAAATTGCATGTTTTCTCAATATATGAATTCATGTAATTATGTTATGCAACTAAAATTTTAACAAAAAGGAATTTACTATTATAAACTTGCATTAACATAATAACTAAAAGAACTTTTAAATTAAGGGCCACTAAATATTAAGTATAAATGCAAAGGGAAATATGAATTATGAAATTACTATATTATTAAGAATATTATGTGCTTGTGTATGTTAATGTGTCTGTGTCTATATATGAAATAGTGGGGAAAGATGGAGAGAGATGGAGAGAGAAGAAGAGAGGAGAGAGAGAGAGAGAGAGATGGAGAGAGGAATTGCCATTAAAAGCACACAACTATTCTCTTACTAAATGCCACATTATTGAGAAAAACTTATTTTATTTCCCATTTATTGATTTATGGGTTAATCCTTCTCTGATACCTTCAAAAACATCAACACCAACATTATTGGGCTAAATATCTGATATATTGTCCAAATATACTACCTTCCCAAAGGTCATATTTATATTCTTAATAATGTTTAAAGCTCTTTGAATAGTCCCACTGTACAAAGATGAGAACTTTCATTCCTTCCTTCATTTCTGGCATGGGGCAGGCATTGGGGCTGTGTTCTCTGGGACTATTTGGAGCAAGAATCTACAAAGGGATTTAATTGTAACTATCACCCTGATTATCCTTAATCAGGAAAAATAAATCTTTTTCTTAAAAAAAAAAACCACTTTATTCAGACAAAATGTAGCATATAATGCAGAAGGTAGAATATTTAAATGAGATATCATGCCTCATTTATTTACCAACTTACACTCTCATTACCACTCAGATGAATTATATAACCAATGCTAAGTTTTTATTGAAAATATGGAAACTTTCCTTGCAAACTGTCAAGAAATTCAGCATAAAAATGTGAAGTGAAGGCAAGGCATAAAAAGAAAAATGTAATAATTTGCAAATGAAGAAATGAATGTTGAAACTCACAAATAGAAGCTCAAAGTTTTTCACAAGTGACACCTGCTTTGTAACCATTGGACTTAGAAAATTTCAACTATTTGAGAGTGCCAGGAAGTATTAAGAATTTTGGAAAACTCTAACATTCATTGTTAATTAGAATAACAGCACTTTGGTCATTTCTCAATAGACTTTCAACCTATTTTTACTTTTATACCATGATATTTATCTGCACCTGGCTGTTAGTATCACAAACAATGCAAAACATATGAAATACAAGGAAGCATGGCTTGAAGTGGAGGTGATGGGTTATTTTTGCTACTAAATTTAGACTATATCAATAATATATGCTTTAGAAACCTCAAGGAAGTGTTAATACACTCTAGGTGTGGATTTCTATTTATTTATTTATTTATTTATTTATTTATTTATTTATTTATTTATTTATTTATTTATTTATTTATTTATTTATTGTTTTCTTAAGACAGGGTCTCTATTGTAACTCTGGCTGTCCTGGAATTTACTCTGTAGACCAGGCTGGCCTCGAACTTACAGAGATCTGCCTTCCTCTGCCTCCAGAGTGCTAGGATCAAAGACATGTGCCACCTCAGCCTGGCATGACTAGCAGATTTTATGAACACAATACTTAATGAGTAAAGCAGGAAATAAAATGTCTTCTTAAAAATATTGCATATGGGAAGTTCCAGCCAGTGGACAGACCAGGTAGGCAGCCTGCCTGCAGAATACTTGGTTCTCTTCCCACAGCCTACTCCTCCACGATCTTCCCCAATCTCCACCAGTCCCACTGCCCAGGCTCACAAGACCTGTGGACAACCCCCAGTGCTATCACCATCCAAGCCAGCTAAAGAACAAGACCCCAGCACCATCACAACACACATCATTTGAAGAACTAGTGTAGGCATGTCAACCAGCCAGAAGAATAGCACAGGCCAGGCCAGTCCACAATAAGAATAGTAGCCAAGTCCCAGCCCCTAGCCCCGACAGAGAGTCTCTGCTGGACCAGAGGCCAAGACTCCAGCCCTCAACTTGGGCAAATACCCGCATATCAACAAGAGGCCACAAATAACTGAAGACCAGAGAAGAAACTAAGAATGAAAGAAAACAACAACAAAACAAAAACAAAACAAAGCAAAACAAGGAACAAAACATGTATCCAATAAAGTCAGGAATTCAGCACCTAAACCTATAATCACTCCAAGCTCAGATGCCTAAATGCCAATGTAAGAACACAATCAACAACAACCAGAGCAAAATGTCACCATCAAAGCCCAACTAGGATACCTGAATACCTGAATACCTAGACACAGCAGAAGCACAAGAAAATGATCTCAAAACCAAGTTTATGAGGATAATAAAGGCCCTTAATGAGGAAACAAACTAAATCCCTCAAAGAATTACATGAAACGACAGACAATGGGAGAAATTGAGTAAATTCATTAAAGAAACACAGGTAAACACAAACAAATGATTAGAACAAATGAATAAATTTCTTAAAGAAAGCTAAATAAAAGTAAGCAAACAGTTAAAGGAAATGAACAAACTATTCAAAACCTGAAAATTGAAATAGACGCCATATAGACAACATAAACAGAGGGAATTTTGGAAATGAATAATATAGAAAAGTGATCAAGAACAACATAGGCAATTTACAGCAACAGAATACAAGAGATGAAAGAGAGAATCTCAGAAGTTAGAGATACTATAGATGAAATAGAGACATTGGTAAAAGAAAATGTTAAATAAAAAAATCCTTAACACAAAACATCCAGGAAATCTTGGATACTACAAAAGACCAAACCTAAGAATAATAGGAATAGAGGGAGGAAAAGAATCCTACCTCAAAGGCCCAAAAACCATTTTCAGCAAAATCATAGAAGAAAAATTTCCAAACCCAAAGAAAGAGATACTTATTAAGGTACAAGAAGCATACAAAACACTAAATAGATTGGAGCAGAAAAGAAAGTACCCTTGCCACATTATAATCAAAACACTAAACATACAGAACAAAAAAAGAATACGTAGAGCTACAAGAGAAAAAGAACAAGTAACATATGAAGACAAACATGTTAGATTATACCTGACTTCTCAACAGAGACTCTAAAAGCCAGAAGGTCTGGAGAGATGTGGTACAGACTCTAAGAGATCACAAATGTCAACCCAGACTACTATACCCAGCAAAACTCTTACTTATCATAGATGGAGCAAACAAAATACTAAATGACAAATCCAAATTCAAACAGTATCTATCTACAAATCTAGTCCTATACAAGGTACTAGAAGAAAAACTGCAACCTGAAGAGATTAACTACACCCATCAAAACACAAGAAGTAAATAATGGCATGCCATCAGAATCAAAGGAATAGAAATACACACACACACACGCACACACACACACACACACACGAATATAAAAACAACAACTACAAAGTAACAGGGTCTAACAATCATTAGTAATTTATATTTCCCAACATCAATATCTCAATTCTCCAATAAAATAACATAGACTAACAGAATGGATATGAAAACAGGATCCATCCTTCTGCTGCATAACAGGAAACATACCTTATCATCAAAGATAAACATTATATCAGAGTAAAGTTTTGGGAAAAGATTTCCCAAGAAGCAAGCCAGTACAGTCTTCTAATATCTAACAAAATAGATTTCAAAGCAAAATTAATTGGGAAGAGAGTGGAAAGGACAACTCATCAAAGGAAAAACCCACCAAGATTACATTTCAATTATAAACATCTATGCCCCCAACACAAGGGCTCTCATATTTATAAAAGAAACATTGCTAAAGCTTAAAACACATATTGACCACCACAAACTGATAGTAGGAGACTTCAATACCCCTCTCTCACCAATGGACAGGCCATCTAGACAAAAACTAAACCAAAAACCATCGGAGCTAACAGATGTTACAAATCAAGTGGACCTAACAAATATATACAGAATATTTCATCCATACGCACAAAAAAAATACACATTTTTCTCACCACCTCATGGACTCTTCTCTAAAATTAATCACATACTAGAATACAAAACAAGTCTCAATAGATATAAGAAAGTTGAGATAACTCCTTGCATCCTATCAGACTACCATGGATTAAAGGTAGATTTCAGCAATAACAGAAACAACAGAAGACCTACAAATTCATGGAAACTGAACAATGCTCTCTACTGAATGATAACTGGGACTAGACAGAAATAAAGAAATAAATTAAAGGCTTTATAGAATTCAATTAAAATGAATCCACAACATACCCAAAGTTATGGGACACAGTGAAGTCAGTGCTAAGAGAAAAATTTGTAGGAAGCAGTCCCTCTAGACACTGGCTTGAAACATAAGGCACCCCAGTTTTGTTTTAGAAGCCCTGTTTCTCTCTGGTCTTAATGGACAGAGTTCAGACAAGGTCAAATAGCCGAAGCTGCCCAGTTCTGGGAAACTGTCTAACTAACCCATTCCTATTGCTTCCGCATTCCACATTTCCACCCTTATAGATTACACTGGAAAAATCTCACAGTACTTCCTTATTGTTCTGGGACATCTTGACTCTGCAGTTTATTGACCCAGCGACCCCTAAATAAACTAGACCAGCCTGCCTGACCATAGCAACCTGCTTACACATTCCCCTTTCCCCTCCCCACCTGAGAACTTCTTATAAATACTGGTACTTATATTCAATAAATCGAAGGCTTGATCAGAGAAAAATTGTCTTGCCTTCATTTCTCACACTTCCTTGTTCCCCCAATCCTTGCTCCCTCTCCTAGGGCTTTTATTGCAGAACCCCACAGACCAGGACAAAAATTCATAGCACAAAGTGCCTACCAAAAAAAAAATGAGTGGAGGGATCACACACTACTCAATTAATAGCATATCTGAAAGTTCTAGAATAAGAAGAAATAAGCACATCCAAAATTAATAGATGGCAAGAAATAATCAAGCTGAGAACTGAAATCAATAAAACAGAAACAGAGAACAATACAAAGAATCAATGAAACAAAGAGTTGGTTCTTTCAGAAAATCAACAAGATAGGCAAACCTCTATTCAAACTAATTAAAAGACAGAGAGAAAATATCCAAATCAACAAAACCAGAAACAAAAGGGGGATATAACTACACATATCAAGGAAATCCAAAGAATTATTAAGTCATACTTTAAAAACCTGTACTCCACAAAATTGAAAAATCTAAAAGAAATGGATAATTTTCTCAATTGTTACCACTTACCAACTTTAAACAAAGATCAAAACAACAATTTAATCAGACATATAAAGTACAAGGACATAGAAAGAGTCATTAAAAATCTCCACACCAAAAAAATTCCCAGGCCAAATGGTTTTAGCCCAGAACTCCATTAGATACTCAAAGAAGAGTTAACACCAATTAATACTCCTCAAAGTATTCCACAAAATAGAAACAGAAGGAATTGTGCCAAACTCATTTTATGAGGCCACAGTCACCTTTATACTCAAATCACACAATGATTCAACAGACAGAGAATCACAAACCAATTTCCCTCTAGAACATAGATGCAAATATACTCAACAAAATACTTGCAAACCTAATTTAAGAACACATCAAAAAAAAAAATCATCCACCATAATTAAGTAGGCTTCATCTTAGAGATGCAAAGATGGGTTCAACAT
Organism: Cricetomys ansorgei; assembly: GCA_026225945.1. Taxonomy (NCBI): domain Eukaryota; kingdom Metazoa; phylum Chordata; class Mammalia; order Rodentia; family Nesomyidae; genus Cricetomys; species Cricetomys ansorgei. Next base: position 5,669,812 of record JAMJFZ010001562.1, read on the forward strand.
ACAAAATTCTGACAATGTCGCCCACCATACAAACAAGCTGAAAGAAATAAAAACACTCAGGATTATCTCACTAGATATCAAAAAATCCTTTGACAGAATTCATCACCTCTTCATAATAAAATTATTGGAGATATTAGGCATTCAGGGGACATACCTAAACATAATAAAGGCAATTTATACTAAGCATGGAGCCAACATCAAACTAAATAGGGAGAAACTCAAAGAAATTCCTCTGAAATCAAGAATGAGACAAGGTTGTCCACTTTCCTCATACCTATTCAATACAACACTTAAAATTCTAGATAGAGCAGTAACACAAATGAGGAAAATCAAGGAGATGCAAATTGGAAAGAAAGAATTCAAGGTACCTTATTTGCAGATGATATGACAGTATACAGAAGTGTCCTCAAAGATTCTACCAGGAAACTCCTATAGCTGATAAAGATTCAGTGAAGTAGCTGGATACAAGATCAACTAAAAAAAAAATCAATAGCCCTCCTATATACAAGGGACAAATGGACTGAGAAAGATATCCGGGAGACAATTCCCTTCCTAATAGCTGCAAATAACATGAAATATTTTGAGGTGATTCTAACTAAGCAAGTAAAAGACTTGTATGACAAAAACTTTAAGTCTTAGAAGAAAGAAATTGAAGAAGATATCAGAAGAGGGAAAGATTTCCCAGGCTTCTAGATTGGTAGGATCAACACAGTATAAATGACCATCTTACCAAAGCAATCTATAGATTCAACACAATCCCTATCAAAAACCCAATACAATTCTTTATAGACCTTGAAAGGACATTACTCAGCTGCATATGAAAACAAAAAAGAAAACAGGATAACTAAAATAATACTGATAAGTAAAATATCTTCTGGAAGTATCAGCATTCCTGATTTCAAACTCTACTACAGAACTAAATGTTAATAGCATAAAAACAGATATGTTGATAAATGGAATGGAATCAATATTCAGACATAAACCCACATTTGAGCTTTAATAAATAAGTCAGAAATATACAATGGAACAAATAAAGCATCTTTAACAAATTCGTGCTGGTCTAATTGGATGGCTACATGTAGAAGAATGCAAATTAATCCATGTTTATTATCATACACAAAACTCAAGTCCAAGTGAATCAATGACAGAAACATAAAACCAGATACATTGATCCTGATAGAAGAGACAGTGGGGAGTAGCCTTGAACGCATTGGCACAGGAGACAACTTTCTGAGTAGAACATCAATAGCTCATGCACTAAGATCAAAGATTAACAGATGTGACCTCACGAAACTGAAATCTTTTGTAAGTCAAAGGACACTGTCAATAAGAAAAATCGCAGCCTAAAGAATGGGAAAAGGTCTTCGCTCTACTTTTGATAGAGGGCTAATAGTCAAAATGTATAAAGAACTCAAGAAACTAGACATCAACAAAACAAATAACTCAGTTAAAAATGGGGTATAGATCTAAACAAAGAATTATCAAAAAGGACTCTTAAATGGCTGAGGAACACCTAAAGAAATGTTTGACATCCTTAGACATTAGGGAAATGCAATTCGAAATCACTTTGAGAGTCCATCTTATGTTTGTCAGAATGACTAGGATCAATAACACAAAGGACAGCTCATGCTGGCGAGGATGTGGAGGAATGGAAACACTCCTTCATTGCTGGTGGGAATGCAAAATTGTACAGCCACTACAAAAATCAATATAGTGATTCCTCAGGAAATTGAAAATTTACTTACCTCAGGACCCACCTATACCACCACTGAGAATATATCTAAAGAACACTGAATCCTACCAGAAGGACAGTTGTTCAACTATGTTCATAGCAGCTTTATTCACAATAGGTAGAAATTAGAAACAACCTAGATGTCCCTCAACTGAAGAATGGATAAAAAAATGTGATACATTTGCATAATGGAGTATTACTCAGTTATGTAAGAAAATTACATCATGAAATTTGCAGCTAAGTCAATTGAATTATTAAAAAAAAACCAACTGGAGTGAGGTAACCCAGTCCCAGAAAGGCAAACATGGTGTATACTTACTTATATGTGGATATTAACTTTTAAGCCAAGGAGAAAGGTATTAGTATCCACAGATACAGGAAACTAAGCAAACAGGGCCCCAGTTTGAACATTGGGATCTTCCATGTATAGTGGAAATAGAACAGAGGGTGCAGGTGAGCTGGGGGAGGATGGGAATGATAGTGAAGGGGATCAGGAAGAGGAGATGAGTAGAAGGAGAAAATAAATGTAGAAACAATCAGAATTGGGGGACAATTAGGGAAGATCAGGAGATCTAGGTTAGTGGAAACTAACTGGGCTATATGAAGGAGACCCTAGCAAGGATCTCTAGAAATTGGGGTTATGGAACCTGAGTAGGACATCTCCTGTGACCAAGCAAAGCTTCCAGTGGTGAGACTGGGACACCATCCCAGCCACAAAACCTATGACCTATCCTCCCTACCATATCCTCTTTGACCACGAAAGAACAGATCTTCATGCCAAGGGAACCCCAGCCTGAAACTGCAAAGCAGGTCAGGAACTAGCCTGGATAACACAGAGAAAAGTTATAAAGGTATCATCTTCTGCTCATAGATCTGTACCTAACTAAGTTCTCACCAGCAAGGTCCCCTCCAGGACTTGAGAGGAGCTTATGGAGAGGCCCAGGGACACACATCATGCAAAAATCCTGCAGAAGAGGAAGAAGAGGGATGGAGGATACTGGAGGATTTGAGGACCCCAGAAGAACAAGCCCCATAGTGACAACTGTCTAGCACTTTTAGGGTCCCTCAAAAACTGAAGGGATAGAGACAGAACCTGCAGAGTCCCCAAATATATCTTAGGCCTGTCAGGATTGGTGTTCTTGAAAAACACATACAGGCTGGAATGGAGGAGTCTCTCATCTTTTTCCCTACCCTTGAGACACTTTTGCTCCCACTGGGTTGCCTGGCCCACCCTTGATGTAAAGATTGGTGCCTTGCCAAGCTCTGACCAGTAACCCTGGAGGGGCTGTTTTACTGGGGAGAAGCGGGGGACAGGAGGGATGTTTGTGGGTGGGGATTGGGGGTAGATGTGGAGGACTAGGGATATGGGGGTATCTGAGGAGGTGGAGTGTGGGGGGAGGGGGGTCAGGATGTACTGTATAAATTGTATGAGAGTAAGAAAGAAAAGAAAGAAAAAAAACCAAAAATGTATATGCTCTCAAAATATCTTTAAAAGATGTTTTGAGTGTTTTAAATGGTCATATAAAATACAATGACATACTTTAAGTATGGTAGAGCATCTGTATTAGGTAACAGTGAACAAAAACTAAAGAATCCAACTGCAGAAGGAAATTAATTAAGTGGGTGCATTATGTACAACAATAATTACAGTTTGCCAGATAGCAAGCTAATTTTTATTTCTTATATTTGAGAAAATAGTAATGATTAAAGCAATACTAAGATAACAAGACATAGTCAGTTTGATTACTATATTGTTTGTGAAGTTAATATCAAGAAGACTATGTAATCAATTGTCTCACTGTCAATCTGTAATTAACATGAGAGACAAAGCAAGAATGCTAACTGCCTGTCACCATATTTGGCTTTTGATTGTTCTTTTCTAGGCTATACAGATGACAAAAAGCTACCAGAAATAAGAATTTTTTCAAAAGAAAAACTACATTTTCACATAGTAGTACTTTAAAACTAGACAGCAAAGGAGGCCCACAACAGATCTACCTTAAATTCTTAAACCAATTAGCAACTTAGCAATACATAATGCCAACATTAAAAAAGATTTCTGGGTTCCTCTTGCATGACTAGAGTTTGTATTTATCAACAGGCAAAACTTCACACTGTTAAGAGAATGAAATGATTTTTAGCAATGCTTACAGGTAATTATAGCACTTGGGATCTTGAGGCAGGAGGATCACTAATTTGAGACCAGCCTGAGCTTTACAGCAAGATTCTGTCTTAAAACAAAAACAAACAAAATGAATAAATATGAAGAAATATTTAATAGTTAGGTTGTCTATCTCTGTAATAAAATACCTTGACATCTTAGGGAGGAACTGATTTGTTTCCGCTTATAAATCTCAGATCACACCCCATTACTGATGGAAACCAAACAGTAATTCAAGCAGTAAACCAAGCAGGAGCCTGGAGTGAAGAACGGAAGCAGAAGTCATGGGTGAGTGATGCTTTCTTGTTTGATCCTCATGGTTTGCTCACTCTGCTTTCTTATATAACTCAAGAACAGCTGCCCAAGTGTGTCACTGCCCCCAGTATGTTGGAAACTCCCATGTCAATCAAGACAATGCCCTACAGACTTGCCTATAGGCATGTTGTTAGAGGCACTTTCTGATCCAAGGTTCTTTCTTTTCAGATGATCCTAGCCTGTATGAGATGAACCTAAAAACTAGCCAGGACAAAATGTAACAAATAACTTAAATAAAAAGTATACAATAAAGAACTCCTTAAGCTCAAAAAGTAAAAGCCAAATGACCTCCATGCATGAAGATGCATGCTTATAAGCCATCACAGGAAAGCTGAGACAAGAATGTTAACTATGAGTTCAAAGTTAGCCTGGGATTCCTGAAAAATACCAGTTTAATCAGGGATACAGAGTAAACTTTGTTTCTGAAAATATCCCTCCACCTCTAAAAATGGCTTAAAATGGGTAAAAGATACAAATGAACAACTCCTTATAGAAGGTAGATTGTTGATAAGTAAGTGTTGAAAAATATTTTCCATATAAATTATAATGGGAGACTTTCACACTGCACAAATATTTAACAGTATATATCTATTACAATAGCCAGAATTCCTCAAACTGACAATTGCTAACACAGAAATGTCATTCATGTTGATGGGTACACAAGAAGGAAAACACGTTTGAAGACTGCTGGATGTTTTCTAACAATTTCTAATAAGCTTATTGTATATATTTTCAAATACTTGTTCACTAGCTGTAATGTCTCTCAATATTCTCTCTCTAGTACTTACTATGTATTTTAAGTTTTACTTTTAGATTAAAACATGCCTGTGAGTTTTCTATAGTGACTGTATTCACATAAGCACCAACTTGAAGAAGCCACAATTATAACTGGGGAACCAATATACAAACTTGGAATCATGTCTTCACTTGATGACTATGAGTGTTTTTAAAATTTGCATAGTGTTCAGTATAAAGCAGTCATTTTTTGCTTAGAATTATTAAACTAATGACCCTTCACCTTGCTACTATCAGTAGTAGTTCTGAGAAATCATCTTCAGATATGATTAGCATCTGTTTGAACTTTATTATCTTCTCTTTCTTGATTTGCAGAGCAACATATTCTTCTGGCTGACCTGTTTTCAAATTATTTTTATGGTTGAATGCAAGCATGTAGCATGTTTCAATAAAATCTACCCCTACCCATTCCCCTACAACTTCTCCCATTCTGATCTACCACCTTTCCTTATCAATTCCATGTACATTGTTTTTAAATCCACAGAGTCCATTTGATGATGGGTTTATGTGCATGGGTATAGGGCCTTTATGTGCATGGGTATATTTACTTGAGCATATGCTGCCTTTCTAGGACCACATCCCTAACACACATATGGTGACATGATTGGCTTCTTGCTTTTTGAAGTATATTTATATCAATAACTTTTGCTAATTTTCTCTCAGTTTCTCTCACAAAGGCCTCTCAACCTTTGATTGTTTTAGAACTCAACATTTGGCCACTTTCTCCTTTGTTCTCAACACATCCTTTTTTAAGACAAGATTCAGCTTACCACTCCAGAATTTTGTTGTCTGACATGTCATCAAAAATATTCTAATCTGAATTTCTGTTGTCATTGACAATTTTACCATTGGATTTTATTTTTCCCTGTTTTAGTCATTGCTATTCAATTTCTCCTATTCATTAAAGAAATATCTTCTCTTCATTACTAGTCAAAGCCCATAGAAAAAGGACTTTTTGCCTTGAAAGTAATTTGAAATCTGTGGTTCAGAATAAAATTTAGTGCTATTCATTCTAGTGAGAACATCAAAAGAGGATTTTCAGATAGAAGAAATGGTACATGTTTAAAGCAATGAGCTCATGAAGAACACATGTGTTAATAAAAGAAAATATCAACCTTTATTTATTGAGCTTTTTCTATATTCCAGATGAATTTATATACATTAAAACCTTTTAATGGCTCAGAATTCATAGCATTAGTTATTCACATCATGTCTGGTTTCCCATCCTAGAGAAAATCTCAAACTACATTTGAGATTATGTTTCTCAGTAAAAATTGTACACTTTCTTCATTGCATGCCAAATGTGCATTCTCTCTTCTGGCACTTTTGATATGTGCAAACTATGAAATGTTTTCATAGAAGTGATAATAATTCATCTTTATTGCTTCCTTTACATTAGATCTAAAGAGTTTTTTCTCACATCACTAGTGTTCCAGTGCTTTTTATAGCATCAAACTTTTTCATTTCTATCTACAGCTCCCCTAGCTGATGAATCAGTTATATTGCCATGGAATCTTGGTCTCCAGTGGTTGATTCTTTCTAAGGAAGTGTGAATTACAGAATGAAAGAAGCTACACCTGCAAAGGCTGACTGATTGATGGTACTTCAGCAATATTGAGAAGTTAGAATTGGAAGTTCTAATCTAAATATTCCTAGAGAATCTGTAGTTCCCTAATTTCTTTATCGCATGCTTTTGTATGTGTCCTAAAATCTCGTGAGTACTGGGTACACCATTTGGAATGTATGAACAGATCTCTTCCTTCCTTCAATGACAAAGTTAAATATGTTGTCAGAGAACATTTCTGCTACAGAGGTCTCTCCACTTTGATGTAACTCATCTACTTGTTTCCATCAATGTATTTGGACAGTGCCTTGATTTATGGCTTTTTTTGTTCTATTACTACAAAAACTTCATGAAACTTTTGTTATCTTGGAATATAAAATTTGGGACATCAATGTCTTGGAGACAGAGTCACTCATGCTTTTTTGTTTTTCTCTAATTCCAATATGTTAATTTTTGTTTTATCCTATTATGTTTTATTACTTTAGATATTTTATTATTGTGCCTGTTTGTCTTCTAAAGAAAGACAGAAAGGGAGTGGGTTTAAATGGGGGTATGTGGGGGAGGGAAGGAATTGGGAGTAGTATAAAGTAAAGAATCTACTATCCCCTTTGAGGTGAGAGCTGATTCACTAGTTGACAGAGGTTACCAATTCCTTTACCAAGTCCCATGCTGAGATTTCAGACTCTGAGCTGATAGTTATTGCAGGATGTATTTGAGAATCAATTATGTAACTGTAATAAATTTGCACAACTTAGATCCTTATCAGGAACTTTCACTCTAGTCTAAGAACCTGGATTGTCAATTCAACTTTTAAAGTCCTCTCTGACCTGGCTCTGAATTCAAAGAGATTTCGCCTTTGCCCATCTTCCCTGTCCCTTTTCATCCCTTAGTTTTCTTGCTGCTCACGTTCTGCTCCCTTCATGGTGCTTGATTTTTTTTTTGTCAGTTGTTAGACAAGACACATGAGTATTATCTGTATCTCAGTTGAAGTTCAGTCCTGAGGTTTTCCTTGCTGGTATGCCCTTTGATATTGACACGCCACTGCAGGAGTGGCATTAATGATAAACCCCCATTTGTTACTTTTTTAAGTCATTGTCTTCATTTACTGTAGTCTGAAGAGCTAGAAGCATGCTTTAAAATGTGACAACTGGTAATTTATCTTCCGTGTAGCCCCTAGAGAGAAACATCAATATCAAAGTTCTAAGGGAGCTGAGAGACCGTCTGCCCACACACCATAGAGAGGACTATGGCCAGGAGCACTGTAACAGCTTCTTCGATTTTTTTTAAAGTAAACAATGAAGTGAATTGTATTGGATAAGAGACATGGATTAGGAGGGGGATTTGGAATTGGAAAGTAATTTACTAGATCTGTAATATGAGAAACAAAATCTATTCAGCAGTCATGAATGTAAATACAGATAGTGTTTCAAGGAACCACATGATTTTAACTGATCTATTAACTGACATGATGACCTTTTGAATATGTGACAGTAGTTCTGTATTCTCTTGACAATTTACTGTCTTTTAATTTTATTTATGACAAAACTGAATAAAAAATCATGTTAGTATGCTGTTTATTTCCTTTTCTGAAAATAGATTTTTTTCCCCACATAATATATTCCCTCTCTCTACTCCTCCCAGTTTCTCCCCATATCCCCTGCCATTTAGACCCACTCTATTTCTTTCTCTCATTAGAAAACAAACAGGCACAGTAGAAAAATATATAAAATAATAAAATATAATAAGATAAAGCAAACATTAACATATTGGAGTAAGATAAAACAAACAAACAAAAGGCTCTTGAAGAACATAAGAAACAAAAACCCAATCTTTTGTGCAAAAAGACCCCTCAAGAATTGCACAAAATCACTAAGCCTTAATCTATATATAAAGGACCTGGTGCAGACCTGCCCAGGCCCTGCTCAGGCTACCTCAGTCTCTGTGAGTCCATGTGTGTGATCCTGTTGATTTAGAGAGCCTTGTTTTCTTGATGTCCTCTATACCCTTTTACTCTTACACTCATTCTGATTCCTCTTCCATGGGATTCCTTGAGCCCTGAGGAAAAGGATTTGATGGGAACATCCCATTTAGGGGTGAGTGTTCCAAGGTGTCTCACTTTCTGCATATTGTCTGCGTGGGTCTGTATATTTGTTTTCATCTGCTGCTGGAGGAAGCTTCTCTGATGATGGCTGAGCAAAGCAGCCCGGCTCTATGAGTAGAGCAGGGTGTCATTAGGGGTCATTTTATTGCTACTATTTTTTGTTATTGTTTTGTTTTTAGATCAGTAGTATTTAGTTTTAGCCTACTTCTCTGGGATACTAGTTTCTGGTTCTTGGTCACACAGCAGTGTCAGATATGGCTTCTATCTCATGGAGTGAGCCTTAAGTTAAATCAGATTTTGGTTGGTTAGTCCTATAAACTTTGTGCTACCATCTCACTAGCATATTTTGCATGCAGGACATCATGGTGCATCAAAGCATTTGTGGCTTATTGATGATTATGTTTCTTGTTTAGTAAAGTGAAGACTATGCTCCTATAACAAAGATGTTAAATTATAGGGGTAGAGGCTCTATGTAGGATCCAGATCAACTTCTCCATGTTCAATGAGTTGTGTAAGTTTTGTTTTCAGCAAAGCTACCTGCCTTCAGTTTGTGGCAACAGCATGGATTGTTTGTGGATATCCATGAGACTCTTTTGGCCAAGAACTCAGTTAGATGTTACCCAATCCCAGTACTAGAAGCTTCATTTGGTAACAAGAGATAGCCTTTTGGGGTTCTACCTTTTCCATTATTTAACAATTTCATTTAGATCAACTACACATATGTATGTATTTTAGGAAGCTTCTACTGTATTAGGTTTTCATACTACCCTCCATGGTCCTTAATTATAGCCATCTCTCCTTGTCTTAATTATAGCCCCTTCCCCACGTGATGTTCCATTTCTAGCTCAACCCTACATCCATCCATAAAAACTTATTTTACTATACTTCCTTTGGGATGTCTATCTATAGTCCCTTACTCTGTGCCTGACCTCTGTTGAGTAACCTATGCTATGCTAAAAGGCTTGTTTTATGAACAATTGTAGACTTAGCTACATGTTGTTCCTATATAGAATTAATCAAATTCAAGCTTCTATAACATTTTACTTCATGCCACATCAGATTACTGTGGCTAGATTGGAATTAAAAGAGCTAGAGAATGGTATTATAATCAAGAATTTCTTTTCTTTCAATATAGATTCAGATTTTTGCTTCTTTGTTCCAGTGGTGGTCATTTGTTCACTTTTTATTTCAGCATGCATTGAATTGATGTGTGTGTGTTTTATGTGTGTGTGTGTGTGTGTGTGTGTGTGTGTGTACATGGGCACTTACTAAGACTATGTCAAAGTTCGACTTTTGCTTAATAGAAAAATTATGGTATATTCTATCATATATGAAACATAGATTATCAATGGCATGTAAATGACACATAATACAATAGGCAAGTAGTTGGTACAACGTTTTTAAGGAGTGACATCTAATTTGAGACAAGCTATAGGCCATAAATTATATAGGAAATGACATGGTAAGTTTTACATCTTTATAACAATCTTTATTCTTTGAAAATGTAATGATTTATTGAATGTATTTTGATTTTATCTAGTCATTTCTACTTCCTTAAAACTTCCCTAGTGCTCCCAGAACATCTCCTTCACGAATTCCTGCCCTTTTTCTTATTGTTGCTAATAACTCCCTGAGTTCAGTTAGTGTTGCCCATACGAGCATGGATATGTGGCCATCCACTAGCAGCCACATCCCCAAGGAAGAGTGATTCTCTCTTCCTTAGAAGTCATCAGCTTCCAATAGCTCCTCTGAGACCTTAGGATCCATCTACCTAGGAGTTATATTTTGTACAAGAAAGAAAAGTAAGTACATAGATACAAATGTAACATAAATACATTTAAATATAAATTGAATTGAATAAAGGCAAGTATTCAGGAAATATGCCAATGTAGAAGACTCAACCATGGCAACTCAGAAAATTTAATATCTCTTCAATACCTCTCATGCTAATGGTGTTAGAGTGAACTCTAGCAAAAACTTCAACTGTAAGTAGATAATATTAAAGATAGACAGAGGCTTCCTATTTCTATTTAAAGTTTAGTGGGCTTTAATGGCTGAGCTGTTTCTCCAGGACCTAGAAAGGAGCAAACTAAGAGCAGAGAAACTAGGTAGGAGTCCTTGGCGATAGTCCACAAAATACTTAATATAATCCCCAGTGACCTACCTGTGTGCTTTGATTCATAATTACATCCTATCTCATGATGTTATATTAATAATATGAAGTTCTTTAAGAACTTGACAAGATTTAAATATCAACTCTTTTGAATATTTCTAGGCCACTGCATATATTTTTGCATGCATGTATAACAGCCAATCTCCTATGTTGATTTTTACATTACTAACACCCCTTTCCTAATACTGTCAAAACTTTTGAGGACTGCACAATTATGCCCATGAAGGATGGTGAGTTTGATGTTAATGTTAGAATTATACATTTTGAGTTTCAGTATTGTATCAAGTTCTAATACAATTTAAACCCTGATATAACTATAATTTAAAAAAGATGCTAAGTCTTCAGTGCTTCTTCTGACTCGTGAGCATCTTACAAATAAAAGAAAGGTAGCTAACTATAGTGACCCAAGGTCTTTGCTTTTCTTTTTTTTTTAATTTATTCATTTTATTTTATGTGTAAGAGAGTTTTGCCTGCATGTATATATGTATACTACTTGGATGCCCATACCTGAAGAAAACATCAGATCCCTAGCAACTGTAGTTACAGAGAATGATGAGCTGCCCTCTGCAAAAGCTGCAAGTGTTCTTAACCCTTGAGCCATCTCTATAGCTCCATAACTCATATTTCTTATAGTAAAGATGTAAAGATTGATGTTTGACATTTTATAGGAAGAGTTAGCACATAGTCAAGTTTAACAGATGACAGGTTTACATTATAAGTAATTTTACATGCAAGAATATTAGGGAAAATTATATTATCTATTCTGTAGAAAAACAAAGACACATAAATGACTAATTGTCGTAACTACTGTTATGTGGACACACCAGTGTTTACTGTATAGGGAGAGCTTATGCTGAGAAAGTTGTATTCTTTGTGTTTAGGTATACACAAAACCATAGAATGTAATGGCTGGTTTAACCTATAGAATTTTCTAATCAGTTAGTTACTGACAGAAAGGAGAAATTGTATCTTATGAAAGGTTTATTTTATTTCTCTCACTGTAATTTTCAGAGTACAGCAATGCTTTGAAGATTTTATAGAGAACCTGATAAATTTTCACAGTATCATATAGAAGGGATATGAATAGAAAAATGGCAAAAAAAGAACCATCTTGTTTGCACATGCTCCTCTGCTTTATTAATTCATCTCCCATTTATATTGAAAAAGATGAAAATTATTATAATAGAATTGAATTTATGGATTGTATTGGCAATTTAATCTCCATGGCAACATGAAAAAATTCATGAAGTAATTAAATATAACATTTGTAATTTGCTGAATAATTTAGTTTTCTAGTAATTATTAGCATAATTATAAAATGGCATAAACAACTGTATGACTCAAATGTGTGATTACATACAATGTATGCCAAGTTGGCTCTTATAGAACATGTTTCACTGATTTTACAGCAATTAATAAATGCACTGTGCAGCTGTGCTGAAAGCACTAAGCAATGTACCAGACTTGTGCCTGTGTTTCATCTAGATGCACTCATACTGGTACTAGTTGTGTTATGTAGTCCATTCGTGGGTCTAAATGCAATTTAGGTTACCAATTGCTATTTAGTGTGTAGAGAAAAATAATGGTAATAATCTTACTTGAATGATTTCAGCGTCCTTAAGTCAGTTTATGTCCAAGTATCTCCATCTATTTGAATATCTGTAACAAAACCTCATATATTGTACCACATAAAGAACAAACATTTATTGCTTACTGTTCTGGAGGCTGGAAGTACCAGAGCAAGGAACTCTGATGTCTGCCAGGGGCCCTTTTTCTGCTAAACATGTACATCTTTCTCACTGCATCTTCACATTGAAGCATGAGGACATTCTTTGGGATCTCATTTAAGAGGTATCTTTGTGCAAGTTCTATCAAGGGTTTACAGTTATTGACATATCCTTGATTGAATAATAGTCCTGTCTATTTGAGAGGGTTCCTTTTTCCACCAAATATAGAGCTTTAGTGGGTATACACATATGTAAGGAAGGATGTAGAAGGTAGAGGACACCTGTCTTAGTGAGCCATATTAGCCAAATCAGCCCTGGCAAGCAATGCGATGATAGATTTAACAACCAAATTGTCTTCATATCCTCTGTTCTCTCCTTTGTACCTGCACTGATTCCATTTATGAGACTGTCTCTTTATGACCTAATCATTTCTCAAAGCCATCTCTAACAGCATCACATCAGGGATTGGATTTCAATATACAAGTTATGAAGGGACACAAACGTTTAGTCCATTGATTTGTTCAGGGAAATAGAACAATGAGGCTATATATTCTCACTGACCTTTCTGAACTGTTAATACCAAAAATAACAATGATAATGGCACTAATTAAAAATGATGACAGTTTCCCTGTCACTTTTAATAGATTGCTTGATCATCTGTTTCTTAAATCTTTCTATTCTCTTTTCCATGATGTTTTCTGAGCCTTAGGTGCATTAGCTGTGTTGTAGATGTGTCCATTAGAGCTGGAAAACATAAAATCAGTTGTTCTCTGTGTTTTGAAAAATTGTGCATTTCTATGACAGTCTCTTTCTGCTGCAAAGAGAAGCTTCATTGATGAGGCATTAGAAATACACTTATCTCTGAGTATAAAGTATTTAGAATGCATTCACATACATATAAAATATATATGTACATATCTGTATATATATAGTTGGCTACATATTTATTTATACAATAGTAATAATAAGTGTTTTTCCATGTTTACCATCATTATCTACTATAAGCTACAATCCTCGCTAAATGATAGTATAAAATAAAATGATAGTATAAAATAAAATAATTTATATGTCATACTGTAGTTCGTATATATTTTTCTCTCCTCCACTTTTTAAGGGGAACTCTAATTCTTTACAGTTCTCCAGAACTTAACCTCAAAGAGGTTAACCTTAACCTTAACCTTAAAGAGGTGAGAAAAGCTTGTTTGGTCAAATGCTGAGATGTGTTCATGCCATTTTCTTCACTACTTTGCTGTAAACTGTAATTGAAAAAACAAAACAAACAAAGGAACAGAAAAAAAAACCCAAAAGCATGGTCAGCCAATACAACAGTCCAAGAAAAATGAGGGAAGCTGATAAGCACTGTTGGGAAAAGTTATCCCATGCACATGAAGATTCATGCCACTTAAAATTTTTAAGTTAAATATTATTTTTAATACTTACTATATTTGGGAATATATCTGTAAATACAACTACAAATATGAATGCAATAACAATTGATGAAAAAAGAAGAATTAATTTGAAGGAACACAGGGTATATGGGAAGTTTTGGAGGGAGGAAATGGAACAGAGAAATGTAATTAAAATACAATCTTAAAAATAAACGAACAAACAACAACAAGAAAAAGCCAAAAACTTATTGTAAATTTTCTGAAAAATGTATGATATGGTCAATGTTTTTACTTTTATTTTTTAATAAATTATTTTAAATTGTCATTCATTACTGTACTTGCCATGTAGAGTACCATGTATTGAAGAATCCCAATGTGAAATACTGAGATCTAGATAATATTTTCAAGTGTTATTAACTGATGCCCTGTCCTGAAACGTTGACCATAAATGCCTTTTATTTGAATCAGTAAAGTATTGTGTTGAAACAGATTAAAATGAGATGAAAGAAACAAAAATATCTACCTCAAATTTCTGATGCCCAATGGGAAGCCAGCCTTGAAAACTCTTCCCGATTTTGAAGTTGGTGACTAAGTTGAAGACATTGGTGCTAAAACTACCTATGTGTGACAATGCAAAGTCTCATACACAAATGGCTAAGGGGATGGATTGAGATCATCATTATGGAGAAGTCTATTTGGTAAATATCTCCAGGAATAAAATGATGTGCTGGAAGTAGCGGGCAACTAATGCCTGGGGAGATAATACAGTGCTAGAAAATGACACAAAATGATCAAAAATACTGCATAAGAAAACAAAACTTTGGATCAATAATGAAACCTCAAACAGGCAGATAGTATTTTAATGTACTCAAATGTACAACCTGCCACAAAGTTCCCATTATCTTCTGGCTTTTTTTTTTTTTTTACCAAATTATGTTTAGAAATAGGGTAAATGGAAAAAATATGTTGATTTTAGTTTTAGAAAAACAAGTCCCTCTTTGCAAAGTAGCAGTGAAACATACGGTGACAACTGGCAATGTGAAATTTTAATTCTTCCTCCACTGGATGTCTAAAAGGTGAGGAAGGAAGGTAGAGAGAGGGAGAGAAAAGGAGAGGGAGGGAGAGGAAGGAAACAGGGGGAGAAAAAAGGAGAGGGAGATGAGAGAACATACAATCAATTTATCCTCATTTGAGCACAAAGGCAACAATCTCTCTACTTTTTAGTCAGACTTAGAGGGCCCTAGATACTTAAAGCCCATTACAGACTAGGTCAGAGTAAGTAATTGAGTAATTTTAAATGCCAGTAAGTATGATCCTCAATAGAAATAACAAAAGTTTTATTCATAACAAAAATATTATGTCGAAAAGTACCTTTTGTGTCTTCATTATGCATTCTGCTATAATTTGTCCAGGCTTTCTACATCCATTCTTCTGTTCTTCAGTAGTTTTATAAAATCCTGGTAGCTATTATTACTAAGGGCCATAACACTTGCATTTAGAGCTCATGCTGAGAGAGTAAGCATTGTGATAACATCCTCAGCAGCTCCTTCCTTCTTATTGGGTTAGCCTCAGCCAGATAAGAGCAGTTTGGAGGATTCTGTGTTGCTGACTTTGAAACATCCAAGACCCTGAGGTCAATACAAAAACAATTCTTTATGTTGCATTTAGTGTTCCAATAAATGAATAAATTTAAGAAAAATACTTGAAATTTAGAGTCCAGTATATCCTGTATTGCCTTCGAACACTAATGCATGCACTTTGGCAAAAGAAATTTTGGGAATTGTAACCCTTCTGCTTTATGTGAAAGAATCACACTTTGGTTTCTCAAACAAAAGAAAAAAACACATATTAATGTATTGATCACTATCTATGTCATGAGTTTGGGTGAAATTAAATCTAAATATAGTCCATAATACATTGCAATATATAGTATGGGTCAAAATATAACAAGATAAGTTACAAATAAAAGAAAAAGAACAATAGTAAGTAAAAGAACAGTAAAGCTTATAAATAAAGGAAACAAAATCTCTGAAAACAAGATTTCATTTCTTAAACCTGAATATTTTTATAAATTGAATAAATAAATGATGAGATAGGAAACTAACTCAGGCTCTTCCGGAAACAGACTTGATGTCACTCAGCCATGCATGCCCATGGTTGGGTTAGTACCTATTAATAGGGAAGATTTTAGTAAAATTTTGATACCAAACCATCCATAAGTATTATTTCTCAAAGATAATTGTTTAAATACTTTGGGGCTTCTCAATACCATGAACGTTATTGTGGGATTGCCATGGAGCTAACAGTGGGTTGAAGCTGGCTTAGCAACCCATGTCGCCCTAGGAGGAGAGAACGGCAGGTGTTCAGCCGCTTCTTACTTTAGCCCTGCCAAATCCCAGCTAAATATTGCCTGTATTTCACAGGAAAAAATGGAAAATAACCTGGGAAGTGCTTGTCTGCCCTGTGGCTGATAGGGCACCTCCCTCTTTGTCTCTGAGACCACCAGGCCAGGTGCCCTGCCAGCATGCAAACCAGACTCCCCACCCTGAGTACCCAGGGGTCCTCCCCCTCTGGGAAAAAGATATAAGCAGGAAAGACCCACCATTAAAGAGAGCATCACTTCCATCAGAAGGCCTCCTGGGATTCTTTTTATTGTGTCCCATTCGTTCTCTGGCGCAAGTGGTCAGAGCACACCACAGATCCACAAAGCCCATGCTCATTCTCTGCGAGCTTTCCAGCCGCCCAAGCGGGAGCTTTCCTTTCCTGGCCAGAGAGAGAAAAACCGGGAACCAAACTGACACATTATGCTACAAGGAATATTATTTTTGGACTCTATGTGATTCGTTTCTTTAGTTTTAATTGAAATAATATTATATCACCATCCTCTCTCATTTTCTTCCCTCCAGTCCCCTGTACCCTCTAAACTCTCCCATGTCCTACCTCACTCTGAGTTGATAACCTCTTCTTCTTTATTATTGTTACACATGTATGGGTATGTATGCATGCATTTATGTATGCTTGTGCACAGGTATAGATATAGACACATAAATACAGCCTGGTGAGTTGTTTTTGTTGTCTGTATGAATATGGTTTCAAGGTTGACTACTCAACATTGGACAAATAGTGAGCGGTTTCATCTCTGGGACAGACTAATTTCTCCTTCTCCCAGAAGTCATTAGTTGCTTGTAGTTCTTTCCTAGGGACTCAATCTTGACATTTTTCCATGTTAACATATCAATTAATATTGCCATTATTTAGGTCTTTTTATGCAGCCATTTCTAGGAGAGACTGTTGAACAGCAGACTTCCTGGTATTTGGCTCTTACAATTTTTCCAACACTTCATTTGTGATATTCCCTGAGCCACAGATCCAGGGGCTAAGATGTAGATGTATGTGTTAGGGCTGGAATTAAATTTTACATTTAAAGTAAATATATGTTTTACTTTCCTCAGCTGTACATTTCTTTTCCCTCTTAAACATCTGACTCATACCCCATAACAAAAAGGAGAAATGAAAGAAAGCAAAAAAACAGTTTTCTTAACTTTAATTCTGAAATTCAAAGCCGTGATGTACATGGTTTTTGGGAGAAACAACTCTAGAAATAATGACTTTTCTTTACCTCCACTATCTTGCTTCAAACTCCTTAGAGGAGCATCACAGTCACACCAGGGTGTAGGATATATTTCAGGGACATATTATACTCAATTTTGAGAGCAAAATCAGAAAGAACAGAAAGGCTCCAGAAAATGTTGAGTTTTAAGGAAAAACCCTTGGGTTGAGGAATTCCAACAAACTATAGTGGGCTATCCATCATGACATGCTAATCAAAAAGATCAATAGTAGTTTAGGACAGTTAAATGTTCAGTGAATGTAATTACATTAGAAAGAATAGAGAGTAGGAGTCAGTGAGTTCAGGTCTGTGTCTGAAGGGATAACAGCAACTTTCAGGTTTTATAGAAAAGAAAACAGAAGAAGGATTGAAGCTTGTGTAGCAAGACAGAGCCCAGTTATCTTGGTCTGGCTAGCTGTCTGATTGATGAATATATCAGCTCTGGTCCTCTAGTCTCAAAAACATTCTTGAGAAGTTGTTAATATGGTCATCATTTAAGGGGAACAGTCTGATTCCCATGGGATGATTATGCTTGCTCTGCAGGACAGACTGACCTCCATGGATAATTTCCCTTATTTGTATGGTGATCTATCCTAAAGATGTACTATTGCTTGTGATAGTTTTAGACTTGCATCATAAAGATGTGTGTTGAATGGCAATGTAGTACCTAGAAGACAATGTAATGAAAGAGGTGAGGAAATACTGTTAGAGAAGTGAGGATAGATTCAGAGAAGTATACGGTGGAGTCTGTGAGGCCAGTGGGCCATTTAAAGAGGAACAGCCTAGGAATATAAGCATATCGGAGTCTTGTTCTTCTTTGTTGTTTCAACTTTAAATTTATGTTCGTCTAGTCATAGTACGGGACGTGCCAATGTTATGTTTCATGACCTGAAGTATATGTGTAGTAGATAAAACATGAATTATTAGAAGAAATCACAAATTCAGACATAGAGTGTAGGGAGGACATTGGCACCCCTGGGAGAAGCTCTTGTGGAGAGATGAAGTCAAAATAAAGCAAGTGTTTCCTCCTCAAGATGTGGGCATAATAGTCATTCATAGACTTGAGTATTTCCTTAAGAAATGGGACATGACATATTTGGCTATGTTCATATTTCTTCAGAAAGCTATGCTTATTCTCTGTAATGGCTAATTTAATATAACCCTGTAGTAGCTAGACACTGTATGGGCTCACCAAGAGGGACACAGAGGCATATTCATAGGTGCAAAGCCTGCCCATTCCTCAACAGATGGAACCACTATCCTAGCCAGTGACATACTGAACAGTGGAACCCTGAGCATCCCAGCTCAGGTGTTTTCACTGATACAAAACTACTCAGGTGTTCTACTGATAGTACATACAGATCATTAGCAATAAAACATTCCCCACATAAATCCAACATTTGCATATAATGCAAAACTCCAAGATCTAGGCAGCCCCCACTCAACAGTGCACAAAACAATTATTTTAAACACAATTAAAAATAATCTTCTACAACAATTCCTGTTTTCTTTACAAGACAAAAGAATTGCATCATCTCTACAATTTTATCGCTACATCAGCAAAACAATTTACAAGAGGAACAATTACAAGGGTTACTAATGCACAGGACTAAATGAAATCAAACATCTATCAAGCTTTTTACAATGTCTTTGGATAACACAGAAACATTATCAATGTCTAATTATCTGGAATTCACTCATGATCTCCTGGGATCATCCAAAGGGCTTGGGTCACTTCTCTGGCCCTGTCCTCTGCAGCACACACAGCTTGTCCTCCAGGCTCTGGCTGGCTTCACTTCACTGCTGTTGCTGTGCTTAGTAGTCATTCCATAGTACTGGCATCTTCAGAACTCTGGGGTCTTCTGCTGCAACTGGGCTCCCCATTCACCAATAGCTTTGTGCTGCCAAGCCTCAACTTCTTTAAATGACCCCTTTAATCTGGGCGTTCAACTGCTACTGAGGCTGCACTTTTATCAATGGTCTCTCCTGATCACTCATAGTTCCAAGTCTCAGCTACTCCTCAATGACCCCTTCGTGTCTTCAAAACCAGCACCACCTGGATGACTCTAAAAGTACCAAACTCGGCTTCCAGCACAAAATGCAAACTTGTAGAATTCTAGAAGACAGCTTCTGTGTGCTGACTCTGAGGAAACACTTTCCAGATTTTAAGATAGAGTCTGGTTTGCAGGAAAAATACGGGTAACTTTGTCTGCAGGAAGAGTTCCCTGGGTAGAGCTCTCATTGTCATAGCAGATGTGTCTTGTCAGGACTTCATCACTTCACGTATATCTTGACAGGTTTGCAGAAAACAAAACATAACAAAACAATAGACTCTTTGAGGTCTGGAGTTTCTTTTACTTTTTCCCTGTCTCCACATTGAATTAAATTAGCTGGCATGATGTTGTACCCTTCTTTACTTTTCCTACCATGGTGGGTGCCATTTGTAGTACTTAGCCCCTATGTGAACTCACCAAGAGAGACATGGAGGTATATTCATAGGTGCAAAGCCTGCCAGACCTCAGCAGAGAGAACCACTATCCTGACCAGTGCCATTCTGACAGTGGAACTCTGAGCATACCATTTCATGTGTTTTTATTGATACAGAACTCCTCAGTTGTTCTACTGGTAGCACCTGCAGATCATTAACAATCAAATATCCCCACATAAATCCAACACTTACAATATCTAGGCAGCCCCTCTCGAAACAGTATACAAAACAATTATTTTAAACACAACTAAAAGTAACCTTCTACAATATAACCCTGAATTGTCTATGGAGCACCAAGATATTTACTTAAGCAAATATTATTCTGGTTGTTTTTAGAAGATGATTTTAGATGTCGCCAATATATTAACTCTTATATTGGTACACTGAATAAAGAAATTTTTTTTTCCTGGTTCGGACACCATCCAATGAGTGAAAGTTTGAATAAAACAAATGGTTACCTAACTCAGAATAAGGTAATACCTTGAAACTCAAACAGAAATATCATGTCTTCTCAACACATAAAATTATGGCTTTCTGATGGTAACAAAACCATCAGTATCCTGGTACTCCCAGGGCTAACTCAACACTGCAGACCTTGCCATTATCATGAGACCTAATTCTTTACAGTGGTTCCCTTGTCATGGTGTCTCTTCACAACAATACAAAAGTATGTACAATAAATTATTTAGATATGTTTTATAAAATCTGGTGTGTGTGTGCTATTATCTGTCTTTGAGTGGGAGTAGAGGATCGTGATCAATACAAATACAATTATAAATTGAATTTCTGTTTTCTAAATAAAAAAAGCAATGCTTTGTCTACTAGGAAGAAAATAAGGATACTAGCTCTTGAGATGTATCTTGTCAACACAGATTTATTTTGTCGAACTGCTTTAACTGCTTTTCTTTATGTGGTATTCTTTACAAAATTGATGAAAGTGATGGACTAAGTCTAAAGCAGTTGGATTATTGAATATATATATATATATATATATATATAGTTTGTGAATAAAGACTGATGTATGCATTCAAGTACCTTATTATATTTTATGGAAGCCAACATCTTAGATATAGGATCTATATTTTGTTGATTTGTTAACGATCAGCATTTTTTTCTACTTGATAATAGGTTTAAAAGTACTGATAGTTTAGGTGGCAGCTTAGTTTATAATATGTAATTTTTACCTTATAATTATAAAAATCTATTAGAGAAGCAGTGCTTTCATTTTCATCTTTGTATTTCTCAAAGACAGTTGTCAGAGAGTTTTGGAAAGTCTTGGTTTTTATTTCCTTGTCTTTTAAGAAGAGATATTATTTGACTATCTGTGTAATATTTACATCTTAGATTAGTAAGTGGATGAAATACATTTTAGGACAAAAAGTTATTTATATGAAGAACTGAGTGCTAACAGCATGTCTCAATTTGCCAATTCAATTTTACATGGAAAAAAAGAAAGAAAAATGCACAAATTATTGTACATTTTAAAATAAAATATAATTTCATCACTTCTTTTCTTTCCCGCTGCAGCCCTTCCCAGGTTCTCCTCCTTCAAACCCCATACCTAAATCTGTAATTTATAGCCTCTATTTATTGTATGTATGCATATGTAGGTATTCATGTTTGTTTTAGTTGTTTATGTTTGTTAGGTTTCAGTGTTGACCACTTTGCATTTGATAACCAAGAAGAGGGCCCATCCCTGGTAGAGGCTAATTTTCTCTCTCCTGATAGTCATTAGTTGCTTCTTTTTCTTAGTCTAGGGATGAGACCTCATGAGATTTATTTACCCTTTGGCTGTAGCCATTGGCTTTTTTTATTTATGCAGCCATTTCTAGAAAATACTGTCTCACAGCAGACTTTCTGGTCCTCTGACTCTTACAACATTTCTACAACCTCTTCTGAGATGCTCCCTGAGTCACTGATGCAGGAGCTATGGTTTCCATGTATCCAGTAGGGCTGGGATCCCTACTATCTTTTGATTTCTCCATTATATCCAGTTGTGGTTTTCTGTGATGGTCTCTATGGTAACGAGCTGCTGATGGAGGGAAGCAATTGGTAGTCCTATCCAACTGCAACTCCTATGAACCACACAATGATCAGCATAGAAAGACATCCATAAAGGTGCAGTGGCATTATTCACCTGATGGTGACCAACAGCGATCTAGTTAGACTTCAGGCCCATTAAAAGGAGGAAAATCCCACCATATAATCATGTTCTACAAACAAGGGATTTTTTTTTAAAACAGCATGGCTTATTTTCAATTTATTATTTGTTTTTCAGTTTAATAGCAAAATAATTTCTTAGAACATTTATAAGTATAATATACTTTGCATATTGGAAGAGGAATATGGATCATTCCTCATGGGAGCATTTTGTTTATAAACAACACTGCTATCCTCACTAACTTTAAATACAAGCACGATATAACCCAAATAAAATAGAATAACCTATTTTATGTTTGCTAGCTTCTTTCTGTTTTATGAAAGTTGAAGGCAAACATGTTTCCAAGGTTGTCAAAATTACCACTAAGATGTTGTCCTCTCACAAGCTGAGAATTAAGCTTTCTATAGCATCCTGGATATCAGAAGCAACTATCACCCTGACACCCAAGCCAGAAGCAAATGCCTCCTCTATCCACCAAAAGAGATGGCTACAGTCAGAGTTTTGTGTCCATGTGTCTGCAAGAACACCAAGCTAGACAACCTATTTTTTTTTTACAATAGTTCCTAGAATTGTTAGAACAAAAGAACTTAGTATTAGAGATCAGTATAAAGTTGATAAGACAATTTCAAGACTTTTATATTTCTGAATATATTTGATGTCTACAAACTCATTTTGAAATCCTGTATAGCATGTGAGGTCTTTTAGCCTTATTACTTATTAAATGAGCCGTTAGCTGTAATTTTTCCTTTTAGGTCTGTTTAAAGATGTAATGGTAAATTGGTGAGACTCTATGTCACTGAAAAACAAGAGTGTTTCCCCGTCTCTAGATAAAGAGCTACAGGTGCAGATATTAGCAGAGAGTGAGAGACTTTGAAATACTCATCCCTAAGTGGAATATCTCCACCAAATCCCTTCCCTCAGAGCTCAGGGAACCTGCAAAAGAGAAAGCAGAAAGAGTAAGAACCACAGGAGATGGAGGACACTAAGAAAAGAAGGCAAGCTAAATCTGCATGAGCACAGCTCATATGAATTCACAGAGACTGAAGCAGCATGCACAGGACCTGCACAGGTCTGCACCAGATGCTTGGTGTATATATTATGGCTTAGTGTATTTTATGTTTAGTGTTTTAGTATTTTATGAGATTCCTGAGTGTGTGAATGACTGGCTTTCTGATTCTTATGCCTTCTTTTGGGCTCTTTTCATTCCCTTGGTTTGTCTTGTCCAAGTTTGATATGATAGTTTTTGTTTTACCTTACATTTTGTTTTGTTATATTAAAAATGAATGAATGAATGAATGGAAACCTAGCCACTAGGGTAAAAGTTAATAACTGAACTATCACTTATATATATTAGGATATGGAAATCAAATTTCTCCAATATATTGATACTGGGTATATCAACCTCTCCAGGACAGGCCTCAGATTCAGGAATAGTTGATCAACATATAATCAGACTCCAAAGTTTTTTTGTGTGTGTGCTTTGATTTGGCTACAGTTTGGGGTGTGTGTGTGTTTCCTTTTGGTATGTGGTATTATTTTGATTTATTTGTTTTGGGGGGATTTGTTGTATTGGGTTTTTGTTTCTTTTTTGAGAAAGGACTTTAATTTGTGGTTAGGGAAGGTGAAAAGATATGAAAGGACTTGGGGGAGAGGAAGGATATAATCAAAACATATTTGAATTTGAAAATTGTGTTAAATAATGAAAAATATAATAACAATTTTTTAAAAAGAGCTACAGGTGACTATTGGTCACTAAGAGGGTGGAAATCAATCTTCTTCATAGAGAAGACCCCTGATAGGCCATTCCATCCCAAATATCAGTCCTAAGTACACATATACATGAACAATACTAAAGAGACTCAGCAAGTTGTATTTATACACAGATACATGCATATATTGTAACAATAATTAGGGGAGAATTTATGAATTTTAGAGGGTATAGGAAAACATGGAAGGAATAGGAGGTGAGATCTGGTATGATTTAAATGATGTATATACAGTATTTATGTATGAAGAAGGAAAACAGCAATAGTATAAAAATTTTGAGAAAGCTCTAAGATAATCCATCCATTGACAAAATAGATAGTGGTTGAATCCTATGTGACAGGTGCTGGTACATAGCAATGAATAATGCAATCATGGCTATTCGCTCCATGGATTTTACTGTCCAGTATAGGCTTTTGCCAAGTTGTTAATCTCCACCAAGACAGTAAAAGTGTAAGAGTTACAGTGAATACAGAGGGAATGCTGCCTACTATTTATATGCGTTTTTATCACCTGCTATCTATTATCACTCCTAGGTTTTTTTCTTTTTACTACATTTATTCTGTGTCAGTGTTGTTCCTGTGCAACACCATAAGACAGATGGAAACCTCTGCACTCCTCTGCATCCTTTTCTGTTGCTGCAATCATGGCACACTACCCCTCGGGTCTGACTATTGCCAGCTTCTGGATCCTGGGTTCTCTCTTTCATACTTTCCCCTAAGTCTGCTTTACTAGAAATAACCTATTTTCAGATTTATACCTCTTAAATGTGTTTGCTTATTAAAAACTAATTTCTGGAAATAATATTTCAACAAAGTGGTTCAAAATATGGAATTGATGCTATCTCAGTAGAAATGTGTGAATGTACTCAGACACTCCTGCAGCCAGGAGCATGCCATAGGGAACACTTGGGAAAGTTTTATATTTTACTTTGGTATCTGAACTCAATCTATTTTATCATATATACATATATAACATATATAGGTATGTGTTGTATATATATATGTATGTGTTGTCTAGCTATTTCCTTCAATGTTCAACAGTCCTCATTGTTCAGGAAGTTAACAAAACTTAGTTGTCTCAGGAAGACTTCTGAGACTTCTGAGACATGAAAGTCATGTCCTCATGGCTTTCCCAATGTCATCTAAGCAGTAACATTACTGAGAAGGGGGAACTCTCTGGCCAGTCTAGTTGCCTCTACATTGATCAGGGATCTTCAGGGATGTAGCTTTCCCTAGCAGGCGTTCATGCTGGCATGGGTTTTTCAGTGATGTCAATGCCTTTGCATTAACCACATTCCTGTAAGAAACCACTCCTCTAATTCCTGTAAGTTGCTCCAGTAAATTCATTTGTTTAGTAAGCTAGCTAGATAATGAATCAAGGGTAGGCATACTTATTTTATTAAAAAATACCTACTATATATCTAAAATTTCTAAAGATTTGCTTTGGATAAAGAAGAGTGAACTAATAAATAATCTACCCATTATTAGCTTTCTTAAATTGTAGCAAAGTGACTAATGAACAACCAATAGAAGGGCTATATAAATTTTGTTATTTTTTTTATTATGGTGACAACAATAAAATGAAATGTGTTGCAGACCAGATAATATATGCAGAATACAAGCATATAAAATATTAAACAGGTTTTTTAAAAAAGGCAATATAAGAACAGAGGTTCCAAAAGAATTAAATGAGTGAGCACAGTTCCAGAGGTAAACTATTCAGGCCAAAGTAAGAGCAAGAGCAGGTTGCTCACGCAGGACTCTTTGATGTGTTCCCAAGGTAGAAAGGAGGTCAGTATAGGTAACACAGGATAGTGATGCAGAATACTGGAAAACACACTCTGAGCTTAAGCAGCCTCATAATGTTAAGCTTTTGAGGCTAGAGTAAAACCTTTGCTTTCATTTTGATGGGGATGAGAAAGGCTAATAGTTCTGAGTAAGGGAATGGCATTCTCTGACTTCAGTTCTAACAAGGTTATTGTGACCACTTCACTGAGTCTAGTCAGCCCGGTACAGGTACACTTTGTTTCATATTTTGCTTTACTGCACTTTGTAGATACTGTCTCTTTGACACATTGTAGGCTTGTGGCAAGTCTGAGTTTAGTAAGTACATTAGTACTTTTTTTCTAGATAATCAGTGGCTGTTTCAGCAATAAAATGTCTTGGTAATTAAAGGACATCTTTTTATGTATAATGCCACTGTAGGTTCAATAGAATACATGTAGCTGAATATGTAATGAGAACCAAATTTTTGCATTGCTTTATTGTGAGATTTGCTCAGTTTTAGCGCTGTGAAACTGAACCTGCAAGATCTCTGGGTCTGCATATTTAAATAACTTCATCTAGGATTGGAAAAGTTGGATAGAATTATAATGTCTATGATATTGTGTGCTACCTAGCTGCCAATGAGCCTCAAGAGCCACAAGCCTGTGAGTTTTACTGCTCCTTCTAGATATGCCTCTCCTAGTAAAGATATTGTATTACATTTCTGTCAGCCAGACAAGCTGAACTCTGCCTGACTCTTAACTCAATGAGTTTCATTTCACTAATCAATCGAATTGTTCAGATAGGTAGCCTAACTTCTTCCTAGCAAGCTCACAAGAGACTATGATACTTCACTATGAAAAATAGTTAGGTTAAGTTGATAGTCTATTCTTTTAAAAGTAAATTCAGGATATTTTGCATATAGATTGGATATAAAGGGTTAGAGGAAAATAGCATCTCCATGGAAGAAAACAGGCAGAAAACTTAGTGTTTTAAGCTACCAATATATTTTCCAACTTAACCACAGTTGCTAATTGATGCATGAAAATCTGTGCCAGGGCATGCTGAGGAAGCACCCAAGGAGCTTAGCTTGAGTACATTCTGTCATAGGCATTATATCTGCTTGGGTTTGGCCAGGAACATAAAATACCTTATGTACTTATTGGTATAAATCCATGAAGATAAACAAAATAAGGAGCTAGCATGTAGCTTGAGAAGAGTGATCTGTTTAAATCTGGCAGGTACTCTCAGTCCTTTCTGTATCTGATCATCCTCTGGGTTTTCCTGAGCTGCCCTTTTTAGCCTGACTCCAATTAGAAATGCAGATAGAATTGTAAAGATATGTAAAATGAACCATGAAGCGCTGTTCATGTCACCTTTGCTTCTCATGGAGTCCTGACTCTGCATTGCTGTCTCATTTCTCCCATGGCCAAATATTGTTGCTTTCTGCTTCTTTTCCCTGGTGTTAGTCCAAAATTATTCTGTGTGACAAAGTCTGTCTCAGTGTCTGTTTTCTGAGAACTGAAATTGCAGTGAGGTCCAAGAACTAAACACTGAAGACTTTCTAGTGGTAGGAAACTAGAATTTGAGGACAATCCATGAAGAAGAAATGAGGGATTTGAAAACAAAACAAAACAGGTACGTATATCTCCTTGTTAAAGAAGAGCCATTGGTGAGTCAAAAGAGTGAGAACAGATGCTTTGTCAAAACTTGTTTATGAATCATGTGCTGAAAAACCAGGAATGCTGTGTATATTTGCAGATTTTCAGTTACCAGGAGGAGATCGTGGGGTGCTTTGCTTCTTAAAAGATGAAAGGAAGTATGTTTTTATGTGCTGTACAAAGAATGAATACATGATGGAAAATAATGCAATAGACAGAAGGGAATGGAATCTCTTACATAAGTCAAAAGGTTGTGTCATTTTATTAATGGTAAATCTATTGCTAAAGGGCAGTATATAAACCACGAGTGAATACAGGCTCATGTACAGAAAGTATTGAACATAGTGATATCTATCAAGCATCATGCCTAAAGGATAGCTAAAGGGGAAATACTTTTAAGATACTAAATCTCCTTCCTTTTATAGCTTACAGCATCAGTCTTCTCTTATAACTCCATCAAAGACCATTTCAAAGCCCATTCAAATAGCTATCTCTTCAGTTTCTTGATCAGAAGTCTAACAAATACTTATCTTGTTGCTGATTCCTTGTTTTTACTTCTATTCTTCCATCTAACTTACATTTGCCTTCATATGTCTTAATTATTTCTATTCTTCTATATAACCTACTTTTGCCTTTATATGTCTTAATTACTTATTATTTACCAACACAAAGAAACTTAAAAAAGATATCAAGTGAGCCCTCAACTGGTTGTCCACATTCTAAAGATGTCTGCTTAAAGTCCTCGGTTGTTCCATGGTAGTTACTCGGTTTTTCAGAAAACCCAAGCCCTCTGTTTCTTAATCTGTCCAGTAATCAAAACACTCAGACTTCTGTTTCTATTAAATCAGCACACGTACAAGGTTTCAGACAGATCTACTTTCCCAACTTTATGAACAAAGCAATAAATCCTATATCTTATGCTCTATACTTAATTAGGTCTTCTATATAAATAGCTTAACAAAGGTCAATGGATGCTTTATCTCTGCATGGAAAGAATCTCCAGACTAAAAATGTTATTTTACTATTTGAATGTGTAATTAATGAAAGTGTGTCCAGATAATTTTACATTAATTTTGCATTCCAGCAATCAGGGGCTTATTGTGCCTGTTATTCCAAGAACACTTATGTCTAGATGGTGTTCCTTTCTTAGCTCAGTAATCAACATTAACAAAGGTGAAATAGGCATTATTGTTTGAAAGTGAATTGAGAATTAATGATTGCCTGCATTTTAGATGTTCTAAAAACTTGAAGACTGAGAATTTTTATGCGATAAGAGGGTGATCTCATTCTTAAACAACACATAATGGAGAAACCAAAATTTATTCTAAAGTTATGCTTTCACTAAGCCATTAATATTGGCTCATTTTCTTATAATGTATTTTTCTTTTTGAAGTTAAGAAAAATCTTGATTCACTGAAGCTTTGGCTGTGAGCTCCTGCTAATCAAAGTTTTACTGCATCTTCTTCCCAAATCCACCTTTGATGTTAATTAGAAATTTAATTTTTAATTCTTATACCTTTGTGACTATAACTATCCTCTTTATATATTGATGAACTTTCCAAATTTAAGACAAGTCATTAAAGACCATAAGCTTCAAAATATTATCACTGACATGAGGAAATGGTCATGAGGGATGGAAAACTTCCCGTAATATGTTACAGTTATTAGCTAATAAAATGTTGGATTGTAAGCCAATCCTACATAAATAAAACAGCATCCTAAGTTTCATTTATGTTGGACTTTTATATGTCATTCCTTTTTGCGATCTACTGTAGCATTTTTTGACTTTGGGAAATCACAGGCATTTTTTTTCTAGATAACATCTTTGATGCAATATTGAAAAGTCTCATTTGATCTTCAAACACCAAATTCTGTCAATTGATGATTAAGGAAGACACAGATCCCAAAGCAAGCACACGGATCATCTCTTTCTATATTTTCTTCTCTCTCTCTCTCTCTGCATTTGCTTTAAGACCTAATTCAGAATTATGCTCCTGAAAAGGTAAATTCCTCAGCCATGGCCCTTGTCTAATAGATTACATATTTTCTCCTAAATAAAGAATGTACCAGGCCAATTTAATGAGTCTTACAGGAAAGTTGCTTTATCCAGTGACCATGTATAACAGTGAATCAGGGATCAAGCAAACACATTTCTATGTGTGCAACGAAATACAGAGAAATGAAACAAAATTTCCTAGACTCAAAAACATGGACATCATTCCATAACATTTAAGTTCTTAGTTACCAGCGCCCTGCTTTCTTCTGTGAGTGTGTTCAGTATCTGACATTGTTGGAAACGGATGAATGCATTTACCTCCTCATGTACTCTGGTGGCTTTTAGCAACTTTTAAAAACTTCTCAGATTCTAAAGTTGAGGTAACTTTATCTTTGTTAAAATTAAATTAATCCTCAATTTAAAAAAACATTTAAGCCGTTCAAATATGTTAATATTAGAGATCATAGCTTGATTCTTCTCTCCTCATATGGAATGAAGTTTTCCAAAAATGATAAAAATTAGCCTGCTATGAGACAGTTTCTCCTAGTAATGTCAGAAGCTGCACCTATAAATGCTCATCATGATGACTGGCAAACATGAGCTGAAAAAGGATTATACCAGTAGACATGTCAAAGTGGATGAGGAAAAGCCCATGAGATGTCAATCCTACAAAGCATTATAGGCAAATAAGGAAAGCTTAAAGGGGGAGAAAAATACTTTTTAGTGAAGAGCACACCATTGGTTATCCAAAGCCAAATGCACAGCCCTGAAAATAATAAGTAAAATACAATTAACATTATATACACTGAGCAGGATATATTTAGGAAGATATATACCAAACATGCTATATTTATAAATATTTGTATATACAACATACATTCATGTAATAATAATTAATAAAAAAAGAAGCCATGAATTTGAAAGAGAACAGGGAGAGACATATGGATGGGTTTGGAAGGAAGAAAGGCAAGGTAAAAATGATGTAATTATATTAAAATCTCAAAAATAAAAGAAAAAAGTCCTTATAGTATGAAAGTTAATTAATAATTGATTGAGTGAACAATAAAATACCAGTGAGCTACGCTGGTAGCTTTAATTATCTTACCTCTTTATTGTTGGACCTCTTTCTCCCCATATTAGTA
Source organism: Cricetomys ansorgei (assembly GCA_026225945.1). Classification (NCBI taxonomy): domain Eukaryota; kingdom Metazoa; phylum Chordata; class Mammalia; order Rodentia; family Nesomyidae; genus Cricetomys; species Cricetomys ansorgei. The sequence goes on from JAMJFZ010001562.1 coordinate 5,700,356, forward strand.
ATACTAACTTTATTTATTGTTAAGAAGTTGATTGTCTGTGTAAAGATTAAATATTTGAAAAGTTCAGTGTCAGAGCTACAGTTATTATATGATTAAGAAAACAAAATAAGAAATAAAATTATTTAATCCAATCAAATTATTTTATCTTATACCAAATGTTAATTCCTAAAACATACACATATAAGCAATGTTAAATGGAGTAAGTGGATTGTATTTATATATTTATACTTATGTATGCATGTACCAGTAATAAAGAGGAAAAAGAAAACAAAAGAAATAATAAGTGAAAGCGCAAAGAGGCTTTGGGGTAGAGGAAAGGGAATGGTACAAGGGAGAACGCAGGATATGGTAATAAGGGATTTAAGATAAAAATATATTGTAAAATATTTAAAATGTCATAATGAAACACCACATTTTTTACGATTGATAAATGATAATAAAAAATAAAATTAACACAACATAATTAACACAATAAAAATAAAATAGAATATAAAGTCTAATTTTTAAAAAAAACCTGTAGACTAGTTCCAAAATAAAAGAAGATAGGTTTATATTTGTATTATTTTTAGTTTGCTTTTATGAGTTGGACAAGTTGTAGAGTAGAAGCCACTTCAAATGTATCATATAGGAAAATTAATGGTGGATAAAGTAATAGTCAGAAAATTAGTTTTGCCAAACAGAACATAGCTCATTGCCTCTAGTGTTCTGCACGTACCAGATGCATGATTTGTGCTTTGGGTACTAAATCGTCTCTATAGAAATAGACAAATTCTTTGCATAATTGCATCAATAAATCTCCTGAAGAGGCAATATAGTTTTTAACAGTGTTCTTTCTATGTAGTAAATACAGCGATCAAAGCTAGGAATTTTAAGGAAACTTTAAATTAGTTAGGCATAAGATCTGTGTCAAAGTAAAGATGATGAAAACAAATGGAAAACTCAACCAGAGATTCTCTTATAAGTATTATAAATATCAGGTAAGCAGCACATCAAGATGTGTATCTCATTAATGAAGACACTTTCAACAAACTCACTAAAAGAATATTATTAAGACTTTGAAGCCAACATAGTAATAGTTTCCAGAAATATTAGTCATTTTTAAAAGAAAAAAATGACATTTAAGTTTAATTGTACTATTTTAAAATGCACACTTTTTTTGTTGAGAATAATCCTGCAATATGATAACTATAAAGTTTATAGTTAATAACTATAAGGTTAAATTAGTAATCTAGCATGTTTGTGAATAAAACACATTCTAAATTTGAAAATTTTGTATGACTTGGTATCAAAAGTTGTCCATCTTACTCTGAAGCAAGTTTTAATTATTAGAGGCTCTACTGTTGTTTATATATTAATACAGAAATACAAATACAGTCAAATCGCCTAATGATAACATGCTGGTAAACAAGTGAATTCTTATAAATAGTTGATCATATTAGTAATGCTGAGACATTCTCCCAGTCCTATTTTGCAAAATGACACAGGTCACAGGATACCAAGAAGAAGGATGTGAAAGTTCAAGTCACTGCAGTTACAGATTATTAATTGATGTTTTAAAGTGTTCAGTGTTTGGAGCAAAACAACTTTAGCACCACCCCAGTGCCAATATTCCAGCTGTATCTGCTCTAGACAGATTGGGGGTGTGTCCACGATGCTTAGCTTTCAGCTGTTCACCAGAGCCTACTGCCAAGATGAAGAGCCATCAGAAATACAGAAAGTCTCTGCTCCATTTGCTGAAATTCATGGGGAATAAGCAATACCATGTTTGTGTGCTAGGTTGGGAAAAAATAAAGATACTTTACATTTTCTTGAATCGGTTTTGTAAGCTGCATTGAAATTTCACCTGCAAATTTGAATTCAAGGAAAAAAATATACCTCTATATAATTGTAATAATATTGGATACCAAGTTAACATAATTTTATATAAAATAGGATTTATGGTTTATTGTCATTTATATTAGAAAATTTAATGATTCTCAGTAGTTACTGGGCTACTCTTATGTAGAGAAAATAAAATACAGATATCTTTAGGGTAGACTCATTCATTTTTCTTTGGCTTTTGCTTCTAAGTTGTGCATTTTAATATTTAGATATAGATCTGATAAAAGACTGAAATAACTATGTATTCTTAGCATCTCTTAGGTAATTTATTATGGTGCTGGAATGACTTCTAGAATCATTTACCTGTCCCAGTCCTGAAAATGGCTCCATGGATTAGATCTCACACTCCCTTCCACAGTAAATGTAAGCTGTTGAGCCTCAATTCCAGCCTGCTGAAAGGTGGTGTCTAATGATAAATGGTTTGAAGTGTTCAATGAACTCATTGTTAGACCAGGTTTTAATGGCTTGGTAGAAAGTGTTCACTTTTGATTATGAGTCAAAATTTTCAGGAAGATGTAAGTCTTTTTTCTTTGATCTTTTTTTCTTTCTTTGTTTCTTTCTTTGTTTCTTTGTTTCTTTCCTTCTGTAAACATCATTTCCAAATACTTATAATGAATTTCAGAGGATGGAAGAATGTATGCACTTCTTTGAACTCAAAAAACGAACTAATGAAACCATTTTTTAATATCTCACACAAACACATGAGGAAGAATGATTTATACAATATAGTTCTATAAAAGAGAAATAATCATTTTTCATTATTAACTTAAGATAAAAGTGGTTTCTTAGCACCAAAATTTATTATTCAATTGAATATTCATAATATCATTTAAACAGAGAAACACTGAAAAGTGCATTTAACTAGGAAGTTATGTCGTACATTTAAAAAGCAGAAGCAAACAATGCTTCTGTAAATGAACAGAAAGGAAGAGAACAATGGCTAGGTTACATGGATAATTCTTTTCAACTTTGGATTAAATTTCAAATTGTAATTTAACTAAGCGCTGAAGTGGATTTTAGTATAGTTATTGGGTTTTGTTGACATCACTCTTAACATATCTTTTATTTCTATCATAAATAAAGCCTATCCTAGAAAGCCAGGCCTGTAGACATACCTCTTCATGACCCATAATTGGAAGTGTCACAGATGACTGCAGCTTTTGTAACATCATGAGAAGACTGTTCTATCTTGGGGAGTAGCAGGGTGGGAGTGGGAGGATTGGGGGGCCGATCTGGGAGATGAGGAAGATTGGGTAGAGGAGTTGGGAGAATGAAGGGAGTGGCAGAATGGTGTTAGAATGCAATATGAGAAGAAAATTCTAATAAATAAATAAATTAAAAATCATTTATTATTAATTTTGTGTGTTATGTATGTGTATTATGTTTGTCATAGTGCACAGGTAGGGGTCAAAGGACAGCTTGCAATAATCAGTTCTTTCCTTCCAGGAAGTGTGTTTTAGGAATTGAACTGAGGCCATGAGTTTGGGTGACTGAGCCTTTGCCCCCCCCCCCAGACTATTATGCCATCCCAACTCTTTTTTATTTGTTATTTTCCCAACACACTTGAGTCTTGGCACCGCCTGATGTGATACTATTTTCTCTCATTGGATCAGTGTTTGTATTTATGTAGTAAGATGGGAACAGCTTATACCCTTTTCATGAAGCATATTTGATTCAGAAAAAAATTATAGTAATTGAAGATTTAACCTAATTTAATTTTATAAAATAATCATATTTCTTTCATTTATGATTAATGATTTTGTTTTTTGACAATTTCATATGATGTATAATAAGCATTCTGGTTACTCTCCCACATACCATCTCTTATTTCCTTCCTTGGCTAGCCTCCTTTCATTCCTGTAGATTTCTTTCCCATATTCATGACTGTTGTTTTGTTTTGTGTCCCACAGAGTTTAAGTAGGACTGTCTGTGTGACTTTGAATTTGGAACTGTTTATTAGAGCCTGCTGGGCTCACCAGTAGTACACAGCTGCATGCAATTCCCCCCTTCTCCCAGAATCTGCCTGCTGCCAATAGTTCAGCAGTAAGTCTGAAGGCCATGTGAGCCCCCTTTCAACCCACAGCTAACTGTTGGGTTGGCCTGAGTTGAGTGGGCACAGTGCCAGTGGCAGCATCTGTTGTGAGTTTATGAATGCCATGCACTTACTGTGCTCAGAGATGGTATTTGTCAGACCTTCTCACTATCTTCTAATTTTTATTCTTTCTGACTCTCCCTTCCACAATGTACCTGAGCCTTAAGAGGCTTAAATGTCTTGTTAAAGACTGAGCCCTCTGGAATCCTTTATTCTTAATATCTTGTGCGGGTATGTGCCTCACATTCACCTACTTTCACTGCAAAATAAATGTCTCCTGTGATTACGCCTGAAAGTACCTTTTGTCTGTGTGTTTAAACAGATTTAGAAGGTAGTTTGAAGATGTGCCAAATTAACTAAGAAGCACTGGTAGATGTTGTGGAAGTTTATTTTTAGTTGTGTTTAAAATCACTGTTTTTGTGCACTGTTGGAAAAAGGGACGCATAGGCCTTGCTTGGCCTTTTGTATTATCTGTTGGTGTTGGATTTATGAGAGGGTTGTTTAATTGCTTATGATCTGCACATGGAATCGTAGAACACCTAAGGAGTTCTGAAAGAATAAAAAGACCTGAGCAGAGATGCTCAGGGTTCCATTGTTGATAGAGTATAGCATTGGCCAGGACAGTGGTTCCCTCTGCTGAGGTCTGGCAGGGTTTTGGTGTGTGAAAATGTTTCCTTGTTTTCCTTCCTGATCCGCCCTAGCAGCAGCATACTGCTACAAATGATGCACCAACATGGGGCAGGACATCATGCCAGCTAAACCAATGTTGAAACTAGGAAGAAGAGAAAGAAACTCCAGACCTCACAGGATAAAGTATGCTCAGGGAAGCTACCAGAGGATAGAGATTAAGGTATTAATTGAAGGCTCCTGAAGGAAGAGAAGAGAGAGGAAATAAGCCTCTATGAAGAGAAAAGATTGTGAAATTAATAAATTAATGAGAAAGAGGTCTCAAAAGTGAAAGCCACAGAAGAGAGGCCTTTAGAGAAAGAAATTTTCATGGTAAAAACAAATAATTCATTTGGGAGCAGGGAAAAAGCAAGATTCTTACTGTTTTTCCTGATCATGGAGCCGATGCTCTCTCCTACCCCTGGCGGTTTCTACTGTTTCACAAAGTCAGTTTTCTGATAGATGCTTTGTATGTGTGTGAAGCTCAAGGTGTTGTGTTTGAGATATGTGGAATGCATTGTATGTTTCCCCTTAGCAGCGGTGAAAAAAATCGCTAAACTGCCAGAATGTTTCAATGGAGAATCTTCCCACTGGCCCTGGACCCCCTGCATTGTGGAAGCCATGGTTTAGAGACAAAAAAAAACCAGTTTAGTTAAACTGAACAGACACACTCCCTCACCCATAAACCAGTCTACAGACAGTAACTCCAGACCAAGAGGAAGCTCTTAGGGCAGACAAAATTACAAATTGTTTTTTTCCTGTAGACAAAGTGACCAGTTATTTTTCCAGCAAACCAGACTCTATCTTAAAACCCGGAAAGTGTTTCCTTAGGGTCAGTACACATAAGCTATCGTCTAGAACTGGCCTATGTTGTATCTCATGCTGGTAGCTGAACTTGGTACTGTAAGAGTCACCCAGGCGGTGACTCTGGTTTTGAAGTTATTAGGGATCTTTGGAGAGCAGCTGAGGCTTGGCACCATGAAGAGAGCCCAGGAGAGGCTATTGGTGAAAGTGCAGCCCAGTTGCAGCAAGGGACCTCAGCAGTTTTTTGAGATGCCAGTACCATGGGATGACCACCAAGAACAGCAGCAGCAGTAGGGTAGAGCCAGCTAGAGCCTAGAGGACAAGCTGTGTGTGCTGCAGAGGGCATTCTCAAGGCTAGTTTCTTAATTCTGTTTCATCCGTGGTTTCTTGGTTGCAGCTGACATAATTGAGTGTTTGGCTGTTGGTTCAGATGTTAGGCTTAGTGGTATGTACATGATCCTTTCAGGATATTTGAAATACACATAATTTTAGTGTATTCAGACTCATTTCCTTGAGAGTAGAATGCCTGGTTTGGGGGTTTGTCAGAGGAGTGTCATGGATGCTGAATGTCTTTGAAAAGTAAATTAAGAACAAGGTTGGGGCTCAGGAAAGACTATTAAAAGACTGTGTACACAGCTAACATTTCCTGTTTTAGTTTTGTAGGTCATTAAAAATATGCTACTATTTGTGATATTTCAGAGAAAAGATTTGGATTTTAGATTGGTTACACCATCTTTATTGTAGCTTGACTTTAATGATATGTTAACCTAGATCTTTCCTTTAAAAACATTTTACTGAAAGAAACATACAGTTTGGTATTATGCTCCATGGAATAAAACAACTATATGTGCTATATTTTCTGTTTTCTGTGTGTATATGTATGTCAATGTGTGTGTCTATGTGAGCTGTATGTGTGGGCATACATATTCAGAATTTTGCTTGCATGTTTATTATAGAACATGGCAATTTGATGATGTCAGAATAAGTCAGTCTCCTTTTTTTGTTCTATTAGATCTACTCAGTGCAAATTAAATTAAGAACTTTAATTTACCTACTGCTTTAAATATCTGCTTTTTATAAAGTATCATTTCCTCCATTTGGGGGAATATTCCTTGTGGTGCACCTTGTTGGAGAAACTGATCTAAATACTTGTGATTTGTGTGTTTTACCCTTAAGAGGAGGCATGCTCTATCAATCTTGGATTTTGTGTTGAAATCTCATTGCCTTTACGGTTTCCTGGGTTAAGCCATCTTTAGAGAGTGCTGAGTAAATCCACACGGTAGAGTTAATTCAGAACAGTGGTCCATTACTGCTCCCTTTTACTCTTCTCTGACAATTTCCTTTCTTTGATATATAGAACATATTTTGCTCTGGTTTGAAACTACTTATGGGGGTTTCCTTCTTCTCCAATCAAATGGTTGGATAAAATGGCTACAATTCCATTCCTTCCTAAAATTACTTGCCATTTAGTGTGCACTCTCCATTCATCTCTGTTTACTTCTTAGCTTGCAGGTGATAATTTCTTTCTTCACAAAGAAACCACAGCACTGTAATATCCAAGAATTCTGTTTCATTCAAATTCCACTAAGTTGTATGTTCTTCTTTATGTATGGTACTTTTCCCGCTACTTACAATTTAGGTTAAAAAATAATTCAATTTATTTTTTGTTAAAGCTTACAGGACTATAATCTGAATTCAACATCACTTTTGAGTTCACTATACATCTGAGTGGCAGGGCCAATGATAAATTTAAATGCACACAGTTGGAGTGATTTTTCTATAAACTGATAATGCAAAGCACTGTGCATGTATGTTTCCTTGGTTCTTCTCCCTGTGGAAGCTCGGTGGTCATTTAGATCATCACATATTTCTAAAACATCTGAAGTAGGACATTAGATGGCCTATACTTTAATCTTTTCTCTCTTTTGTTGTTCTGTTATTCATTTAATTTTCTTCTTTATTTGTAAGATCATCCAGAAAAGGATATGAATATCCCAAATGCAGCTACTTTATATTTTCAAGTAAATGTAATAACAGTGTGCTATCAGAACATAGATAGAAATAGAGCTAGGGAAGACTCAGAGCTAAAAACACATAATATACTGACACTAAGCAGACCTTCTTTATGATAAGTTCATATTTTGCTAGGAAATATTATATACTTCTATTGTAATGTTTGAATTCTAAAAGGTTTAGTCAATCTTGACTCAGGTTTTAAAGAGAACTTGACTTCAATGTGTGTGTGTGTGAGTGTGTGTGTGTGTGTGTGTGTATGTCTGTGTGTGTGATAGTCCACATTTTGTCTTAGCATTTTGAGTCTTCTTAGCAATAGACAAACTGGTCATAATAAAGATAGTATTTACTAGGCTTTCTCTTGGAGTTGAAATTATCACAACTTCAGAGCTCATTAAATGTATTATTTTATCTTTTTCAGTAATTTGTTTACTCACAATTCAATTCTTGTGATAGGCCCTCAAGGCAGCTATTCCAAAACAGCATGTATTCTCCTTGTCTTTACTGAAATGTTACAGCATTTTGTATTATTACTTTGAAAACAAAACTTACACAAAAAATCCATTATCTTCACTAATTTTTTTTATTGCCTTTCTACTAAAACCATACACTCACACACACACAATTTCCTACAGACAAAAAGGCATTTTTGAGAGATTTTAAAGATGATTTGTGAATAACTACTATGCTGTGATTAAGCAGCCCAAGGTATGAGGATAAAAGTACTTAGGAGAAAAATATTATATAGAAGTTTTAAAGTTTTAATAAAGAATGCACAATGTAAAAAGAAACATAATAGATAAATTTTCAAAGGGGGGAAGAGAGAATTACAAGAACTGAACAGGTTATATTAAGTAATATATTCCCAAATATATAATATGTATACATATGTATATATTTATATACATATATGCATGCAGTAACAATTAGCTTAAAAAGGGCCATGGATTTGAAGGAGAGTGGAAGGAGCCTATGGGAAAGTTTGGAAGGAGGAAAGGAAAGAAGAAATGTAATTAAATTATAATTTGAAAAATAAAAGTAAATAAAAAAGAAGTTAATTACTTACACTGTCTCCAGAGTCATTTGTTGGGGTCCCACTTAAATGATAATGTAGGATTTCTTTACTGTAGCTTCCTATGCCTGGGAAGTAGCTCTGCAGCTAAGGGAAATATACATGGGTCTGTGGGTCCATGCAGACCTTGATTAGAGGACCAAGAGCTAGCAGAACATACAGATTTCCTGGGAGCACAGGGCAGAGGGCATGACTTGGCCTATTGCAGAAACAGGGTCACATTTATAGAGAGAAGAAGGGTGTCTAGTATCCAGAGACATTGGTGGAAATACATTGGTTAGGACAGCAAAGGTACGACAGCCCTATTTGCATGTTGGGGCTCACAGTTTGGACCTAGGTATTTTTCTGGGGACCAGAGGGAGAACCTTTATATGATTATATAGGGAGAAATAAGTTAGAGCTCCAGGTAAACAATCCTCCAAGTTGTATACTTTTCAGAGGGTAGTGCTTTGCTGTGAAAACAAGCAGCATAGATTGTGGTTTGTCAGAGCAGGCTAAGAAGGAGCAACAGAACTCCTTCTGCTCTCAGAAGGAGAGTCCCAGGGTTCCAACCTGCTTCTATTCCACCTCAGCTCTAGGACAGCCCTACAGATAAGACCTGAGCAAGTCATTTTCTTGTTAAATAGTACATTTTTAAGGTCATTTTTCCTTACTGACATCAGTCATTTGGTGTGAGGCCTTAGGAGTTAGGTTTTATTTTTTGCTAGAGGGCATAGTAAGTTACTGGGCCAGGCTCCAGTCAGGGTATTATTGTCAGAGAATGGGCAATTTTCTTTTTTTCTCTGGCTTCTTACTTTTGTCTCTACCATAACCTCTATAAAGAATAGGTAGGTAATATGGTGAATATATATTATCTAAATTACCAAATCATGAGAAAAATAAAGTATGTTAGTTAAGACACATTGCATTTTTTAAAGCTTGGATTTTGCTGGGCAGTAGTGGTACACACCTTCAATCCCAGCACTTGGGAGGCAGAGGCAGGGAGATCTCTGTGAGTTTGAGGTCGACCTTGTCTACAGAGTGAGTTCCAAGACAGCCAGAGTTACAACAGAGAAACCCTTTCCAAAACAAATAAACCAAAAACCAAAAACCAAAACGACAATGACAAATAAACTTGAGCTTTATTTTGTTGACTTAAAACTATTATTTTCTTAAGTTGTTATATCTTGGCAGCTAGAACAAAAATTCTGAAGTCTCATTCATATTAACAATCTAATCCACCCCAAATCAGGACTGTCAACATTATTTTGGAAGCACAATCCCTGTTCTTTGATATGAAATGTCAGTCAGTATGATCTCCTAGCAAAGCCACCTTCTTAGAACCAAGGGCCAATTACAGGGCCCCAGTAGTGTTCCTGAGACCCACATTCATTCATTCATTCTTTTATTTCTTCCCAACCCCTGATTTCTCTTTCTGTTCCAGGACTGAAGACTGAATCCAAGGCCTTGTACATTCTAGGCATTTATTGTCTCTTTGAGGGACTTCATCTCTTGGTTTTTGATATAGTCATGCCATATTGCTGAGGATGGCCGAAATTTAGTATGTGGTCTCTGCTGGCTTCAAACTGTCTTCTTACCCGATCCTCTTTGATGTCCCAGCCTGCGGGGTTCTGCAACGATAAACCTAGGAGAGGGAACGAGGATTGTCGGGAACACGGAGACGAGAGAGATGAGACAAGCCAAAAGGGGATCTGGTCAAGTTTCGTTTACTGAATACACAGCACAAACTTTTAAAGAAGTTTTGAGGTAGGGAGGGGGCATGGGAGTGGTGAGCAGGTTATTATGGTAACTCTATAGGGGGAGGTAAGCTGATGGCTATGGTAACTCTTATCTGAGGGGTGGGCTAGCTGCCTATCTGAGGTCACTGGATCAAGGAGACTAGGGAGTCAAGAAATGCAGCTGCAGGGCTTCTCCCAAGACCGTCTGGTGACAAAGGTGCCGTTTTTATCTAATTTATAGAAGTAGAAACCTTCCACAGAATGAGGGAGAGATAGAGTTGTTAATGAAATGGTGGTTCCTTTGAACTGGGCGACTTCAGGCTAACTGACCTTTGTCTGAACATTGTCCGTTAGGACTGGAGAAAAGTGGAGCCTTTTTTTTAAGGCAGAAATGGGGTGCTGTCTCAAGTTTGAGCACCCAAAACATGGCCAACCACAATTTGATGCTGGGGTTATAGTGTACAACACCATGCAAGACCTTAAGCTGGCACTAGCTATGATTCTGAAGTTCCCAGACATTAGCCTCAAGTATATGGGCTGGCATTGGTCTCCAGGTAGGCTTTAATTCAGTTCTGATGTCACCCTCTACCTGAGTTGCCTGAGTTGGCCTCAGGCACCAGGACAGATTTGAGTTTTAAGGACGGTACTCTAAAGGGTTATAAATTATGAATAACCAATCTAATGCTTTTTAATTTGCTCTCTGTTTATCTAATATTTAAATAAGAAACTACAAATTTGTTTGGTAGAATCAAATAGAATGATATAGATGATATTGAACAAAAATGGAAGTAGTTCTCCACTTTTTCTGAATTCCTGATTCTCCTGCTTCTACTTCTGAAGTGTAGGCATCACCATCTTGGACATTTCAATCTTTTGATTATTATTACTTTATTCTTATTGTCTTACTATTTTAACCAGTTTTATTGTCATTGGGATAGAATGCCTGACAAAAACAACTTGAAATAAAAATAGTTTTATTTGGTTTGTGGTCACAGAGGGTCAATCCATGATTACACAGCTCCATGAGCTAGTCCTGTCTTAGAGGTGGAAATGCATCTTGGGCAGCTTCTTCACCCCAAGATGAAACAGAGACAGCTCAGGGGCCTACTACCCCCAATAAGCCCATTTCTTGTCTTTATCCCTCTCAGTAATAACATTATCTTATGAATCCATCTTATTAATCCATGCATTTGACCAGAACCCTGTGATCTAATCATCTTTTCAAACACTGTCACAGATTTTCCCAAAAGTCTGCTCTACTAATCTCCCATGTATTTATCAATCTGTCAAGCTGACAATTATGACTACACATCACTTCTAGCCCTCTCAACTCATTTGTCTTTAACTCTCTCACTTTTTACTCCTTTCTATTCTCTTTTCTATCCCTCTACTTTAGACTTTTGTGTGAGTGGATTACTTCTGGTTTTATCTTGTTTAGTTTGGTTTGGCTTTTGATTATTTTATTTTGTATTTTAATAGCATACACTCTGAAAGAAATAGAAAATCTCCATGGATTTTTTTTTCAATATGTGGAAAATGGAATCATGACTAATACAACTACACAGCCACCATTGTTTGAGTGGAAGAAAAATTTACAAATGAAGCCCAACTATAAACCCCAAAGGTAAATTGTATTAAGATCCTGTTTTTATTTTCTAAAGTTGTTACAGTGAAATAAGTGGGCTCAAATGTAAAGTAGTCATAGAATTAAAACCTATCTCAAATTGCAAATAAGAAACTACTCAATAAATTATAATTACACTGATTACTTGGATTAAATGTAAAAGAACTGTAATTATATCATGGGTGCAATGCATTTCAACATTTTTACTGGGATGCCTTCGATGATACCCCAGCTGTGATATGGAAACACCTATGAAATACAATGATTCTTCCCTAATGCAAACTGATTAGCATAGGAGTTAAAATAATGTAAAAATTAAAACAATGTGTTATACTATGAGCTACTCATAGTAATAATTTACATTAAGAAACCTTACTAAATTAAAATTCTTGGTCTCTCTTTGAGGAGTGTGTAGGCTGAGTACTTACTGATGTTGCAAGAAGACATTTTGGAGACAAAAGAATAATAAAGTAAAACTCCATGTTTTATGTTAGGTGCACTGAATTATGTCAAAAGCCATATTTTCATTGACTACTGGGTGAGATGAAGCTTCTGCCCCTTGTCTCCTCTGTACTGCTGGATTATGAGATTCAGATGCCTGGAATGAAATAGTGTGTAAGCATAAATAAAAAAAAAGTCTGTTCTGTAAGAGGAAGAGTAGCCTTCTAACTTCTGCATCCCTAATTCCCATATATGTATGATCATCACAGGAGAAATAGAGATTTTCTTATATAATACTTTTATTAATAACTTGAGTTTCATACATTGTCTCTCAACAACACCCTCTTTCCATTCCTCTGCATTCTACCCTCCCATCCCTGTCCCCTAAAAAGAAAAGAAAATTGAGTCCAGCTTGTGTGGTGGGAGCATGGATCATAGGTTTCACAGAGGATTTTTAAGGCAATAGACTGTTTTGATCATGGACATTCACTTGGGGTATATTAGCCTGAGATAAAGTATGATGAAGTTGAACCTGGAACTGAGCTTCACTGTCTAAACCATAGGCTCACAGGCATCACTCACACACCTGTACCTGAGGGATATCCTAGTGCTTGTGTGATATCTGGGTGTATACAGGCAGTCCAGGCACCTGTGGGATGTCTGAGTGCCTGCATGATGTCCAGAGGCCTATTTGATGCCCAGGGGAAACAGATTATTGATAAAAAAAGAACTAAAAAGTGACAGCTCCATCTCACTGGTTTATAAATTAGGTAAACGAGTGAGAGGTTCACAGAACTTGCCCAAGTTAGTAGTAATTTTATCTTGCTAGATTCAAGTATAACCTTGATTTAAATTGAATTTTGTCCTATATTTTCTATTCTTTAAACACGTATTTCACAATTGACCGTCTATTTAAAATAAATTAACTTAGATAGCCATAGTGGTGCTTACCTTCAATCCCAGCAATTGAGAGGCAGAGCCATATAGATCTATGTGAGTTTGAGGCAAGTCTAGTCTACATAATGAGGTTCAGGATAGCCAGAGATACATGGTGAGACCCTGACTTGGGCCCAACCTCCCAAAATGAAGAAGAAGAATAAGGAGGAGGAGGAGGAGGAGGAGGAGGAGGAGGAGGAGGAGGAGGAGGAGAGGAAGAAGGACAAGGAGAAGGAGAAGGAGAAAGAGAAGGAGAAGGAGAAGAAGGAAAATATGAAATAAGTTAATGTGTTTGGTATGCTACATTTTGTGAGTCTTCCTATGATAATTTTTATCACTGTGGTAGTCAATCTGTTCCTTTTCTTCTGCTAATATTATTTCAGGGGGCCATTCATTTATATTAGCAAAACTAAAAGCAGATTGTCCAGTCTGATTGACTTAAATTTGTGTCCTTAATTAAGTCTGATTTCCATGTTGTGTTTATACAGGTCATGTTAAAACAGATTATGAGTGATTTCTCCCTTCTGGTTGAAATATATGTGTTGTATTCATTAAAAAATATTCCCTTTTCTCTCAACAGTATTACATGTTAGTTTGTTTCTTCTTACTCCAACACCTGTTTTTCAACAAACTGTGTTTAACACAATCTTATTTATTTGATCAGCATTCTGCCAAAATATGAACACCTCATCTGATTTTCAAAAGATATGTATACTTAGAGGGAGGGGAAGACATAAACCTGAGTGGATGGGCAAATGGAAGATAGATCTGGGAAGAGTTGGGAGAAGGTTAATGTGGTCAGATAATGTTATAGGAATTCTCAAAGAACTGATTTAAAAAGCGTCCAGTAGAAATCTAAAGTGTTTTAAATTATACACAGAGTCATATTGCTTATACAAATTATAACAAATTTGTGTAAGTGGATTGTCTAAAACTAAGGCTAATTTGGATGAGTGAAATGAATTAATGTAATAGGTGAATGGTATGTTGGGAAATTGACTTCCCAAGAGGATCTATGGGCTTTGTGAGTCCCTCTTTTCACCAAAGGAAGAGGAGTGGAGACTGTTCCTTTCTCTATCTCAAGCATAATAAACTGCATTTAACAGATTCCTTAGAAAAGTGAGGCATCCTAACAGTAGGTATGGGTGTGTCCCTGAATGTTTTGCCTACTTTTGGAACCCTTTTCTTCCTACTGGGTTGCAGTGTCCAGCCTTAGTATGAGGGTTTGTGCCTAGTCTTATTGTATCTTGTGCCATAATTGGTTGATATCTCTGGGAGGCCTGTTTTTTCTCAAACAAAGCAGAAGGGGAGGGAAATTGAGGGGGGGTACTGGAGGGATGGAAAAGTGCAGTTGGATGTATTGTATGAGAGAAGGAAAAGTAAATAAAAAGAAGGAAAAATAGAGACAAAACTATGGAGATTATAACCAATACTGTAGAAATTCAGAAACTCATATTTCTCTAAACTGAAGAGTATAAATTAAATATATGAATTTCTAGACATATATTGTCTACTAAAGGTAAACCAAGGTAAAAATAATAGATTAATTAAACCTGTAATATCTAATGAGATAGAAGCAGTCGTTTAGACTCTGCCAAATAAAAAGTTTCCAGGATCACATGGTTTTGTTGAACCTCAGAGATCCAAACTGGGACCCTCAGGGCCCAAACCGGAATGCCGCACCCCCACAGAGACTCACAGACAGGATATCAATGCAAATAGCAAGAGGATTTATTCCAGTATACTGGGGCCATTCTAACACGCAGGATAGAAGCGACCCCAAGGGGCAGAAAGCAAGCCTTTTTATTTACCGTTGAAACGGTTGCTAGGGGGCTGTACAGTTGCTAGGCACAGACCAAGTTGGTACAAGTTGATTGGTACCCAAATTGCTTTCCCATTTTGATAGGTAGGGGCCAGTTAACCTCTAAACTGATTGGCACTAGCATATAGCAAGGTCACGGGCTCCTAAAAAGAATACATGCTCAAGGTTCCGGGCAACTGGGTGGAGGAAACTCTTTTACCCAAGGCCATGGGCGGTCTACGGGGGAAGGGGAAGCTCTCCAGCCCAAGGCCGTCTCGTTTGTCCAAGAAAAGGTTTTTTCTTTAACTCTGGGAACTCTCCAGGGTCACGGTGCACCTGGCTTGGGCCTATACAATTTTGGTGCTCTTAGAAGCCTGACTAAAGTTTGGCTGTTTTGGTCTTTTTCTATACTAGGGACTTGAATCTTAGGCCTGGGGCGAGCGTCCCGACCCCCACAGTTTCAGTACAGAATCCTGTAAAACCTAAAAAGAAGAATAAAAAACCAAACACTTCAGATTAAAACTAATCAAATCAACTCAAAACAAACAAACCAAGAAAGAACAGTGAGGCATTCCTACACTGGAGCATGCCATCATAGTGCATGCTTTGGATATGAGGATGACACTGAGAGTAGCAGAGACCTGATTGTGGGAACTAGCTTCATTCCCTCTAGATTCTGGGTGAGAACTGAAATAGTGTTTCTAAGGCTTTTTGTGGGCCTCTGTAGTATAGATGGTCTGGGGCCATGTTAAATTCTGACCAATGGGACCTGAAGATAAGGAGTTACTCACAGAGAAGCAGCATGTGCTAGCAGTAGAAGGATGGTTGGAAAATCAAGAGGAATATCAGCCTTTGCTTGTCTAGGAAAGTATCTATTAGCAGGGAACAAGATCTTTCTGTCCTGTGTGCAGCAGTTCCTCTGTCTTTACCAACTGTGGATCAAGACTGTGTTCATGTCAGTGAAAAGCCAGTGCCAACAGATAAAGAAACCAAATGCTGTTTCTTATCCAGAGTGACTGTCAGCCAATATCTGGCTACTGCTCAAGCAGAGAATGTATTTCAACTGAATGCAGATTAATTAGTATCCTGGATGGTGATTCTTTACTCTCCAGTTTAAGGTCACCGTGGGAAGTGTGTGTTATTTAAGAGTATGCTGTAAAATTGTGGATCTTGAAGAAGTTGCTGTGGAGTAAATTCTTTCCATAATGAAACAATTGCAAATGGATGAGATAAATAATAAGAAAATTAATCATTGCTGTGATCCTTCACATTATATTTGTTTCTTATAATAGATTTATTGATAGTCTTAAAAGTAAAACTATATAAAATATTTTCCATAAGAACAAATTAGTCTCTGCATACACTTCCAGTATGATATAAATTTTTGAGAACATTAGGAAAGTGATAAGCCTAGCGTATTATCAACCAAGACTACAGTAGCACTATATAAGAGGTATTTTTCCTCCTGTTTTATCTTTTTAAAGATTGCAACTTTATGTCTGCTGTGGATGCATTAACTACTTTTTGGATGACAACTAAACTTTGCATTCCTTTACACAGGGACAGGGTTATTTTTTTTTTCACTAAAAATATTCTTCTCTTGTGTAATACATCCTGACACCTTATCCTCTCCAATCATTCCTCCAAGCTCCCCACATCTCTCCTCTCCCCCAGTTTTATACCCTCAAAGCCTTCCCCTTCTCCACATGAAAGAGCAGTTCTCCCAGAGTTACTGCTCAAACAGGGTATAACAAGATGGAACAAGTCTGGGCACTACTCCCTTCATCAAGGGTGGACTAGGCAACACAGCAGGAACAAAGGGGTCCAAAGGGCAGGTAAAAGGGCAACAGACATCCCAACTCCAGCCTGTAAGAATTTTGCAAAAAGCACGAAGCCAAGCAACCATAAGATATATTTGGGTGACTATAGTAGTTAGCCACTGGGTGGGCTCAGCAAGAGGCATTTTCATACGTGGAAGTCATACCAGATCTCAGTAGAGGAAACCAACACCATGGCAAGTGCCAATCTGGAAATTGGAACTCTGAACATCTGAGCTCAGGTGTTTTTATTGAATCAGCACTCTTTAGGTGTTCTATTAATAGCATATGCAGATCATCAGCAATTAAACAATTCCCACAGAAATCCAGTACCTGCAAACAATACAAAATGCCCTAGCAGCCCCTTACTCAACAGTGCATAAGACAATTATTTTATATATAACTAAAAATAAACAGGGGACCCAGCAGATTCTGCATCTGCAGCTCAGTCTCTGTGAGCACCTAAGCAT
Organism: Cricetomys ansorgei; assembly: GCA_026225945.1. Taxonomy (NCBI): domain Eukaryota; kingdom Metazoa; phylum Chordata; class Mammalia; order Rodentia; family Nesomyidae; genus Cricetomys; species Cricetomys ansorgei. The sequence continues at coordinate 5,717,691 of JAMJFZ010001562.1, forward strand.
ACTGGTCAGTTGACTCTTTGGGGCTTGTTTTCTTTGTGTCCTTGACATCTCTGCTACCTGCAATCTCTCTTACTCCTTTTCCAAGCATTATCTGAGCTCTCTGATGAAGACTGGGATAGATACCAATCTATGAGCAGAGCCAGACATCAGTAGAAATCATTTCAATGCTATCCCATCTCTTGTTCCTGACATAACTTTTTTGCAGGCATGGGTTCCTTTGGCATGGGGTTCTGTCTTTCCATTGTCCCAGCAGATCCTGCAGAGAGAATGGGCTATAGGTCGAAGGTTTTGTGGCTTGAATGGTGTTCCATTCCCATCACTGGAAACTTTGCTTGGCTACAAAAGATGTCTTGTTCAGGCTACATATGTCCCATTACTAGATGTCCTTGCTAGGGTCTCCCTTGAAATTTCCAGTGAATTTCCATTGCACTAGGTCTCCTGAACACTTCCTAAATGTCTTCCAATTCTGGTCCTCTCTACATATATTCTTTCCTTCCACCCCTCTCCCCCAGCTGGTCCCCTCTGCTCCCATTCCTACTTTCCCCAAGCAAGACTGCACCCTCTATTCTATTTCCCCTTAACCAGGGAGATCCATGTGCTCCACCGGGACCATTTTATTTGCTTTGTCTCTCTGGGTCTTATAGTGCCTTCTTCCTTTGCTTAACAATTAATATCCACATATAAGTGAGTATATACTATGTTTGTGTTTTGGGAACTGGGTTACCTCACTCAAGATGATTTTTTCTAGTTCCATCCATTTTTCTAGTTGCCTGCAAAGTTCATAAGGTCATTTCTTTAATAGCTGGGTAATAATCCATTGTGTAACTGTACCACAATTTCTTTATCCATTTCTGAGTTGAGGGGCATCTAGTTTGTTTCCAATTTCTAACTATTATAAATAAAGCTGCTGTAAACATAGTTGAGCAAGTGTCCTCATAGTAGGATTAAGTGTCCTTTGAATATATGTCCAGGGGTGTTATATCTGAGTCTTGAGGGAGATTGATTTCCAGTTTCCTGAGAAATCAACATATTGATTAATATAGTGGCTATACAAATTTGCAATCCCATCAGCAATGAAAGAATGTTTTTTTTCCCCCACATCTTTGCCAGCACAAGTTGTCCTTTGTGTTATTAACCTTAGCCATTCTGACAGGTATAAGATGAAACATCAGATATGCATTGATATGCATTTCCAAGATGGCTAAGGATGCCAAACATTTAAGTGTAACTCAGCCATTTGATAACCCTCTTTTGAGAATTCTTTGTTTAGATCCTTACTCCATTTTCAATTATATTATTTGTTTTGTTGATGTCTAGTCTTTTTAATTCTTTATATATTTTGTATATTAGCTTTCTATCAGAGGTGGAGTTGATGAAAATCTTTCCCCATTTTATAGGCTGCTGTTTTGTTTTATTGACAGTGTGCTTTGCCTTACAGAAGCTTTTCAATTTCATGAGGTCCCATTTATTGATTTTTGATCTTAATGCCTGAGCTATTGGTGCTCTGTTCAGGAAATTGTCTCCTGTGGCAATGTGTTCAAGGCTATTCCCCACTTTGTCTTCTATCAGCTTCAACATATCTGGTTTTATGTTGAGGTCCTTCCTTGGTCCACTTGTACTTGAGTTTTGTGCAGAATGATAAATATGGATATTCACATTCTTCTACATGTAGACACTAAATTAGACTAGCACCAATTGTTTAAGATGCTTTCTTAGTTCCATTGCATATTTCTGGCTTCTTTATTGAAGATCAGGGGTGTCTGTAAATGTGTGGATTTATGTCAGGATCTTTGATTCAGTTCCATTCATCAATGTGTTTTTATGCCAATACCTTGCAGTTTCTATTACTGTAGCTCTGTAGTACAGCTAAAGATCAGGGATGGTGATATCTTTGTATGTTCTTTCTATTCTTCAGGATTGTTTTGGATATTCTGGGTTTTTTTTGTTTTTCAATATGAAGTTGAGTATTGTCCTTTCAAGGACTGCAAAGAATTGTATTAGGATTTTGATAGGGATTGTGTTGAATCTGTAGATTGCTTTTGGTAAGATGACCATTTTTGCTATGTTAATCCTACTAATCTAGGAGCATGAGAGATCTTTCCATCTTCTAAGATTTACCTCAATTTCTTTCATCAAAGACTTGAAGTTTTTGTCATACAAGTCTTTCACTTGCTTAGATAGAGTCACTATAAAGGATATTTATGCTATTTGTGGCTGTGGTGAAAGGTGTTGTTTCCCTGATTTCTTTCTCAATCCATTTGCAATTTATATATAAAAGGGCTGCTGATTTTTTTCTTTTCATTTTTTTCTGTTTTTTCAGGTTGTCACCTGTAGAAGTTGCCTGGTAGAATTTTGGGAGTTGTTTATACTATCATATTACTGCAAATAAGGATACTTTGACTTCTTCCTTTCCAATTTGTATACCTTTCATCTCCTTCAGTTATCTTATTGCTCTTGCTAGAACTTCAAGTGCTGTATTGAATAGGTATGGAGAGAATGGAGAACCTCATCTATACTAGATTTGAGTGGAATTGCAATGAGCTTCTCTCCATTTAATTTGATGTTGACTATGGGCTTGCAGTAAATTGCTTTTTCTTGTGTTTTATTATTTTATTATGTTTAAATTGTTTTTTATTATGTTTATTATGTCTTTTGTATCCATAATCTCTCCAAGACTTTCACCATGAAAGGGTGTTGGATGCTGTCACAAGGTGTTCTGATCGTGAACATTCCCTTGGTCTATATTAGCCTGTATGACGGAATTTGACCTGAAGTTGGGCTTCATTCCCCAAACCTGCAGGCATTTGGACATCCTGCAGACATCATCCAGGATGATGTTGTGCAGGCAACAGGACTTCCTGCAGGCACCTAGACATTCTGCAGGCATCAAGACTTCCCACAGGCACCAGAGCATTCTGCAGTTGTTTAACTGTACTCTAATAGTTAAATTCATCTATCACCTGGATAGAGTGAAACTCAGTTGAAGAATTGCCTCCATCAGACTGGCCTGGAGTCTTACCTGTGTGACATTTTCTTGATTGCTCATTGAAGTAAAATGATTTAACCCACCATGGGTATACCATCCATAGGCAGGTGGACCTGGGAAAAAGAAGCATGAGCCTGCGAGTTCCTCCCTAATCTCTGCTTCAGTTTTGCTTCTAGGTCTGCCTTGAACTCCTGCCCTAGGTTCCCCAATGACTGACTGCAACCCAAAAGATGAAATAAACCATTAAGTCCTTCTTTTCCTAGTTTCTTATGGTCATGCTGTTTTTCGCTGCAACAGAAAGCAAAACAATCACAGCTGAGTTAATTTTATACAGAAATTTCATTTAGTAAGTTATTGTAATGTTTTGAGTACTTTGCCACACCTCTGTTGATATTTCTAAAGTCTGTTTTTATGATATCACAAATATGTTTGCATTGTTCAAAATTATATTCCATGGAAGCTAAAGAATTCCATATTTAAGGAAGATATTAAAATTGTATGTTAAATAAAATCCAAGAAACTGGGTGACAGAATTGGAGGACTCTTTTTCCAGACTATTCATTTTTATTTTCCTGTCATGCTCTCCACATTTTGACATGTACACTGGGCCTTCAGTCAATGAGGATTAGGAGAGATTTCTTAGATGAAAAAGAGATCTACGCATTAGCTTTAATTTTATCTCTAGTGTTCACTGATCCCTAGAACAAATATTAACTGCACTGGGGAAGCCAACCATATGAAAAGAAAGTCCTTCTAAATTGTATTATGTACTCACACAATTTTTAATAAGGCTGTATGAAAAACTAGAAACCTATCATATTATAGAGTGATAGTCATATTTAGAATAGTCTGCTTAGGCAACATTCTCAGTTTAAAATTGTAGTGGGTGTTCAGATTTAGGTACTGACTTGAAATCACAGGCAAAGTTTACATTCAGTGTAAATATAACATATGCTACAGGACAGGCTTGGTGCAAGTGTTTCTGCTATAACTATTTCTTGACATCAAATAACACAACAAGATTAAGCAACTATTGGGATCTTCTGCTTTCATGGGGCACTCTACACAGAGGGTATTGAGATTATAAGAATGTATTGTTTGCATCCAACTTCAAACAAAGTTTTCTACTGTTTTGTACTAAAATTGATGCAGGCACATTTGACCTTTATGGATCATGAGCTCTGAAAGGGAACATTTAAACTTTGTGATTTTTTTTTGCAGTCTTATTAATTGACATTTTGATTTACAGGCCTCCCCTCAGATGAAACTGGCATTTAACAGAATGAGATGGAGATGAAGGATCTCAAGAGGTGTTTATTTGTCAGAAGTGGTCGGGGATGTGTGAGTGTCCCAGAGAAGGGCAGGTACTTTCACAATAGACCACATTCATTCATTATGTTAGACGAAGCCTCTGACAGCAGAATTCCTCCTACAGACACAGTCATGAGAAGGTGAACACATTCTCAGCTTCATGCAGAGGGCTTACATCTAATAGCTACAGCCTCATTTGTTACTGCTGTCAGAGGGAGATGTGCAAACACAAGGAGGCTCGTTGACAGTAGGGAAGCCATCTGGAAGCTTCACCACAATGTTCACTTTGACTTTGGATGTTTTGACATGATGTAGACATTTCTACTCTGAATGTGCTCACAGCAGCTGTGGCTTTCTTCACTGTACTCTCTAGAGAGTTTTCAACAGGATATTCAACTTCTTAGATTACTAGTCATAGTCCCTATTTAGGGTTTAATCGGTATCATTATTTTCTAAAATTGTGCCCATACTCAACAGCTCCAATCTTGTTAACCAATACCAATAGAGAGATTCATATAAAGTCAGACAACTATAGATTAAGTTTATTTTTTGCTAACAACAAAACACAATCAAAGAAGTTTATCAAAGTGTAGTGTTGGGTTTCTAAGCAAAATTTCCTGCATGCTAAATTAGAATTGAAGTATGCTATAAGGTCATTAGGTAGGTCAAAATTTAGATCACATTGCTTAATACAATACTTTTAATATTTTATTATAATATAATTTTATGATTGTCAAACCATTAGGAATATGAAGCTAAAAATAGCTCTTCAGTATAATGCCATCTCACACTTACCATAAACTAACCCAACCTCAAGCTCCATATTGCTATAAGTAGCCCTGTTTATTAACTCTTTAAATCTAAGGACAATCCTTTTCAGGAAAAAATACAAAAAAAACTCATTTCCATTTTAAAACTGAGGAAACAGAGGCCCAGCCTACTGTTTTTACTGCCATGTAAATAGTGAGTCTAATGAAAATTAGACTCAAATGGCATGTTTTCCTCCAAGGTTGTGCTTCCTAACTAATTGCATATTTTTTAACTAATGATATTTGCTAAATAAAAGACTTTGTGTTGGAACTCAGTTTCAATTTATAGAAATTTCATAAAACATTAGTAAATATTTTAGAACAACAACAAAATAAAAACCAAATCAAATGATAGATGAAAGTATTAGAGTAGAAAATAACAGATTCTCATATCTAATCAGTAAAGTGTTGTAGGGTCATACTTGACTTTGTCTTCTTTAATTAAATAATAATGAAAATATTTAGTAAGGAATTCAGTGTTGAAAGCATTAACAGTGGTAAGCCATGCATTGCTTTGCAAAGTTCATGTGGTACCATGTGTACAAACACTGCAGATCCTAAAGTCATCTTTATCTGGGTTGGAAAATGTGTCTGTTTAGTATAAAGAGTATCATCAAATGAATGTTGATATCTCGGTTATTTTATAATTATTATGATTCAGTTGAAATATTTCATTGTATCATCTATGGTTACACATGTTATTTTTAACTAATCTTTATTTTAAACATTGCTGTTATTTTTTTGTTGCTTCACAGTTCATAATAATACAGACATAACTGTGAATATTCTTTTTGGTAAATATTTAAACTCTTGACGTGCAATTATAAGGTTGAGTCTTCATCACTAATTTCTAGAATTCATTACTTTAATTCTACCTTTTAAACTGACAATTGATTGTAAAATATATAAATGAGCTAATAGATGTCATTACACTGAAACTGGATCATCTTCATATGGCTCACCAATAAAAACTCGATTTGCTATACATTTTTTTATGAAACATGGATAGATGCTTCCTCTATATATATATCTAAGGAACTTAAGTTTCAAAGATTTGCTAACAAAGAGTAGTATGATTTTCAGTATTCCTTTAGGGAGCCAGTAACAAAACTCATCTTTTGATTTCTAGTCTATGAAATGAATTTCTAAACAGACATACTTTCAAATGCACTAGAAGGAGATAATAAGCATGAAGGAAGTTTATGGAGCAGGATGCAGGAAACAGACTCCCTGCTGTTTCAAATTCAGCAGTAGGAACATTTAAAGCTCTCCACTTCGCACAGCTTAAGAGCACAGGCAGCTCATTCAATCGTTCCTCCTAGTGAATGCACACACTGGTCTTGCTTTATTTTATTGTATTTTTTTTTGTGCTGCTGACTTTAAAGCATGTGAAATTATGAAATTAGGCTGTTAGTTCTATTCTTACACATATGTCAGTAATCCCTTATTAAGAACCATATTCGATTTAGTGAAATGATTATGAATATAAGTACAAATCCCTTTAAGGGAAATTTCCTATCAGCTCTACTCACCTTCTGAAAAATTTAACACATAGCCATATATTCGAGGAGTAAAGAACTAAAGGAAGATATGAAAGGTGACCTAAGAAGTTTATGCCCTAGTAAGTTCTCCTGATTGAGAGGTGGAATATTATTGCTACATTTTAGGAAAAAAAAAGATTTAAGGAAAAATATTTATTATCATAAGCTATAACTCCTAGAAAGCAAGCAAACTGAAATAAATTAAGAAATCTTATTTGGCTCATACTCTCAATGATTATTCTTGAGACCACGTTTCCTGCCACTAGGGGGCGATTTTATATTGGACTTTTTTTTTTTTTTTTTACATTTCAATTTCAATGAACCTTCCAGATGCTAGCTTGGAATTATTAGCAGTCGGGGGGTGATTTTGAAGACCTGTTGCCTGATATCAGTGTTGGACTCAACTTTATTTCAGTAATGGGCAAGTCTTGAGCGGCAACCGCGGAGGCAAAGCCAGCATTCTTTGGAATTTTCAGGAAAGGGATTGATTGCTTTCTAAGAGGGAGCAGATAACTTTGTCATGGAAAGAAGGCTATTTAATGGAAGAAAAGCCTTCTGAAAATATCTCTGTTTCAATTTCTTAGGGATGTGCATTGATTCTAAAAGGAATTATAAAATGCTTATAGGGATACTTGTGGGACACTATATTATATATATAGTATAATACTAGTTGATATGCTTGCTTGGCCCTGAATTACAAGTTAGTGTAGCTGGTTTTAAACAATATTGATATTGCAACAATCTCCATGCAATTTTAACGGAGGAAAAGAAGAAGCAGTGTCCTATTTTAAGCACGTTTTTATTATAAATCAAGTATTTAAAAGAATTCTTTGTTTTCTTAGTGTTCAGTAGCAGCAGGTCTATGGCTGCCTGCCAAAGCCCCAGAGCTCAGAGCTACTGTTCCTTTTGGCTAAGCCTGAAAAAAAAAAAGCCCTCTGTTTAAGATCATATATTTCACCATTATTATCTATATATCTTGATCTGTGTCCTAATCCTTTATAGATTTATTTTTTGGCTGCATAGCTTTCCTAATAAAGAATCAACAGGCCTTCTTTATAGTAAAAATTTGAAATAACAATCATATTTAAACACTCCACACACATGTACACACAAGAGGACACATGCATAGGCCCATGAGCCAAAGTTAGGAAAGATTCATGTGTTTTTGCACCTGTAGCACCATAAAATGATGCAATTTCCTTTATTTCCAGTGAAAATCTTACTTAAAACTAATTTTTAGTAATAATCTTTGTTTCAATGGAATCATTTTACTTTTTCCCTCTGCACAAGTTTATTTAAAAAAAATTATCAATGTGAAAGTAGTGTGATTTTTGGTTTTATAGTTATATAATCAAGCAAAACATTTTTTTAATCTTTCAGGTAACTTATTTTTATTTAAAAAACAGCTGTTGCCAAGACACAAATTGATAGACTGGTTATAGGTAAACATTTTAGACTGTCAGATTAATATCTTATTCATTGCAAGCAAGATATAGAAGAATCATTGTTAAACATTAATTTACTTGGCATGTTTAGACGTTATAATAGAAACATCATTGTACTGGAAGTGAACTTTAAACATCAAGAATACTGTCCCCTGTGGGGAAAGCAATCTGGGGGAAAATGATCAATTCTTTATCAATTTATTTGTCTTGAGTGGTAGGAGCTTGGAAACTGTGTCAAATACTTCTGTTGATGACAGTGACACTTACACATAACCCATCTGAGTCTGATTGTCTGCCCACAGGTGAGAAAGAAAATATATATGAAATGTTGGCTGTGAATGAAATATATGGTCAATTGTTTTAAAAGTTAAAAAATAAATGAAAACAAAGAGAAATGAGAATAATTCATTTCAAAACTATGAATCATTGTGGATCAAACTTTTATGCATTTGTTACATGCATATATAATATGAAAATTTCAAACAAATATAGAAGATGCATAATCTTGTGAACAAAGTGTTTCATGGAGACAGTTGAAGTAGCACTTTAACTCAAATAAACTGTAATTCACACATCTATTTTAATTGTTTATAAACTAGCAAAGGATTATTTCAAAACTAATCATGAAGATTACACAAAAATCTTTAATGTGAAATATTTATAAGTAAAAGTGCTGTGCAATCTTACTTTAGTCTCCTTGAGTTTAAAGTCACCAGTGTTCACCAATATGTACAAAAAGCCTGTACAGGAACTGCCATAAAATGCATATTCAGAAAGAATTGGGAGATGTAACTGGATTTTAATAGTGAGTTTCTCAATTCTCTGAAATATAAATACTGATAACTAACCTATTAAAGATTTCTTAATTTATTTTATTTTGCATGTATGATCGTTTTATATGTCTGCTGCATGTAAATCACACTCATGCAGTGTTCATGCATGTTAGGAAAAGTCCGCCCAATTGGAGTTAAAGATGTATGTGAGCCATCACATGGTTGCCGGGAAGGATTCTGGATCCTCTAGAAGAGTAGTAAATGCCATCTCTCAAGCCCCAGTAATCCTTGAAGTTGTAAGAGAGCACAACTTTTTGAAATGGAGTGAAAAATCCCATATTTTTGGAGTGAAAATGAGAAAGAATACTTGAAGTCCAGATCTAAACACCTATCTTTCCATTGGCATTAGTAGTACTCTAAAATCTATTTCAAGACCTTTCAGAAAAGACAGTTTTACTGTTTTAGTATAGTTCAGAAATAGAAATACAGAACTTACTGGTAATGATTTTCTAAGAAAATGGGTACTCATAAATGCTGCCAAGTATCGATCTATTGGATGTATAAAAGCCACAACCAACTTTTGAAGAATTGGGCAGTGTTACTGTCTCCTAAGCTTCAGTCAGGATGCACAGCAGACTTGCTTACCTGGAGAAAATGGTTGTGCTCACCATGTGTTTGTAGCCACAATAACTTTTAAAATAGTTATTAAGACAAAAGTATGCCAGTTAAATATATCTGCAAATCAGATGGAACAAAAGCAAGTTTGTGTCTTAGAAACATTAAATTACTCATCAATTTCAACTTTAGGGATTTCAAGTGCTAAATGTAGCAAGATACATAAAGACAAAAACCACATGTGGGAAGCTGTCTGAAATACTTTAACCTAAGCCATTGGTGCTCTGGAAGAGATGGTCTTTGTTTCTTGGTAGTGTTTTATGTTCATTTGAAATTTCATTGTAACCATGCTGTATTTCTTTTCTACCCCTCCCCAAGGGATAATTATGATGTATATCTTAGTTTTTGAATGATTTGATCTTGTGACTTCAATAAAGATGACTCAAAACTCAACATTGGGTCGGATATTTTAATTTTCAAATGGTTTAATTAGATTTTTATTTATGTAAGTACATTTGAGCCTTCTTGAGTATGTTGTACCATGTGTGTAGGAGCTCTCAGACCCAGAGGATGACACAGGACCCTCTGGGTTTGGAGCTAAAGGCAATTTTATGTCATCATTTTGGTGTTAGGCATTGAACTTGGAACTTCTGTAGGAAAAGGGAATGCTCTTAACTGTTGAGCCATCTCTCCAGCTTTATTATATATTAATTTTAATAGTTGATTTTAGAACTATTATTGCATATATTGTGTTCTATAGTTAACAAATTTCATCTCCCATAAAAACGGAAACACTATCTGGTGTATATAAATATATATTTTGTGATATTTGTATACAATATTCTTCTGAATTAACTTCAAAAAATTGTTGTAAACCCAGGTATTATTTAAAATTCAGCAAGATGGTTATTATTTATCTTGCTTTTTATATTGCTTGTGACTTTAAAATTTTTTTATTTTTATTTTTGTATGTGTTCATTTTGCCTTCATATATGTATGAACACCATTTGCATGCTGTTGCCCACAGAGGTCACAAGAGTGTAGGATCCTATGAAACTGGAATTACAAATATCCTGAGCCACCATGTAAGTATTGTAAATAGAACCCAGATCCTCTGTAAGAGCAGCCAGTGTTCTTAACTGCTGATCTCTCTCTCTTTCCCCTAACATGTGACTTTAAAAAAGTAGGTAAGAGAATCTTGAGATTTAAAATAATCAAGACCAGCTTCTGGGATAGCCTTGAAAGTACAGATTGATTCAGACTAAGTACATTGTGTAAAAGGAGAACTGAGAGGCTCATTCAACATTTATCCAAGGTTGTATAACAACATTAATATGCATATATATGTATATGATGAGATATGAATAAAGAAAAATCCAACATAATTGAGAAAAAAACAAAGTAAAATGCAGGTAAGATTTATCATATCAGAGAGCTTCACAAGACTGATGGAGGAAACAAAGCTATACAGAGGACAAAGAGTGTTTTAACACAAAGGTTTCTGGTGAATGAGAGATTAAAAAAAGCTCCTGAAAATATGAAGCATGTAAGAAATGAGCTTGATGTCCATCTCATTTGAGGCAGTGACTTCTTCTTGTTCTTGAGAAAGCATCACTAATAATAGTGTTCCTTGCGTGACAGTATTAAAGACCTGATACAATAAAGAATTAGACTACAGTGATTGTACATGTTCACAGCAGTAAGTTTCACCTGCCAGTGCAAAAAATTGAGGTTTAACTTTGTGTGGAAAGAGATTTGAGTGGTTTGTAGAAAATAATCATGCCATTAAACTGAATGTATTCCTTTTAGATATTTTTAACATTTGGGAAAACCTATTGGAAATGGACAGTAGTTCTCATCACTAACGAAGAAGCTCTCTTCAGCTGATAACTGCTCGTGAAAGAAAAATTAGTTTATAAACTACACTTAAGGGCAGGTCCTATGCTCAGTAGTGGATGGCCAACACAAAATGAACTAAATGACATTTTCTGTAGTTTTTTTCCTTCATCTTACCTATTTTTAGTGGCTTACGGATCCTTTGCTTGTATATTATAATTTCTAATTTTGTGTTTTTATATTTTTTTGATTGGTGTGTGCATGTGTATGTGTTTCTTGTTTCTTATGTTTATTTGCCTGTTTGTTTTCTAAAGAGAGAGAAGAAGAAAATATGAAATTGGATGGATAGAGAGTTGGGGATTATCTGGTCGGAAATGAGGGAGGGGAAAACATAATTAGTATATAATCTATATGTACTATTTTTTATTATCAAATTAAATACATTTGAGTTTAACAGGATAACATTATATTTTACTTCCCTGCACTTCTCCAAGTCCCTAAGATACCCTGTCTCCAGCCCTTTCCATGCTCTCTGCCTCTGCTGCCACTTGCTAGACCAGCTTAATAAATTACTATATCACAAATACATCCTTTTGCCCACAAATAAGTGAAGCTATAGCTCCTCCTCAAGGATGACTCTCTTTATAGCACAGAAATCATCATCAAGAACCATAACTAGAAACAATGGAGAGATTGACAGATTGTGAGGATCCTGGGCTCAATAGATGCAACTACATCACAGCTCCTTCGTCTAAGACTCAGGGAACAACATAGAAGAGGAGGTGGGAAGATTTTAAGAGTGTTTTCATTTTGGGTTTATAGAGAGCTGCTAGGGAGTTATGATTATATTCCACATGTATACTAGTCTGAAAACAGGCAAGTTATGTGTAGCATTGGCATATACACATATGTTTGATTGCATTGCAACCAGATTTCAGCACTGGGGTTAGCGAAAAATAAGGCATTACTCCAGACTTGGTTTCAGCAACTGGAAACACAGAGAACTGGTGTAATTGAAATGGCACTGGGGATGTGGATGTAGTAGTTTTAGAGAAAGTTTAAGTTTGATTTGAAACTTTTATAATAAGCATTCAAGGGAAGATTTTAAACAAGATTATGGGAAAGAACTATGACAGTGATATGCAAATTGAATGCTCAGATTTAGCTGCGGTTTCAATCAATGAAACTGAACTAGATACCAAAAGACTGAGTAAATGTAGAAGAAAACTGAGGACTAAGGTTGAGGGTGTTATAAAAGTTTGAACTATCAAAAGGAAAGGTAACCAAATGAGACTAAGGAGGAATGGCCAGGCACTTGAGAAATGAAGGAGGAGTGTCTTTGGGTAGGAACGCCAAGTAATAAAAGTGTTTGTTCTCTCAGATATTTCATCTGGACATGGTGACATATTGTTGTAACCTCCTCAAAGGGACACTAAGGAGGAGTATAAGAAGGTTAAGGTCATCCTCAGCTACCTAGTAAGTTTGAAGAAATTCAAGGATAAATGAGATTCTCTCTGGAAAAAAAAAATGATAACAGTCTTCTCTACAGATGATCAGACACATTGCTCTTCCGGTAAAGGCACCTGAGACTTCATTTACAAAGGTCCAGAAAGAACAACTGTGAGGACAGGAGGGTTTTCATAGTTTCTATTCTGTGCATTACTTTTGTTGAGGTAACCTAAAACTTCTTGAAATACTGATACCTTGAGCTGGAGTGATCATTCAGCAGCAGCAGCAGTGTGTGCATGTGTGTGTGTATGTGTGTGTGTGTGTGTGTGTGTGTAAACTTAGAATTTTCAAAAGTGAATACTTATATTTGTGGGTTAGAAGTTGTGTGAAACTAAGAAACAATTCTATACAAGCAAAAGTAAACACACTAACACACATATGAAGAGAGAGGGGAAGGGAGGGAAGCAGGGAGAAAAGGAGGAAGGGAGGGAATAGGGGAAAGGGAAGAGGCATCTTTGCTTTTGGCTAAAACTCAAATGCACAAAATACAAGCACACCATTATTCACAGTTACATATAAACACAAAGTTGCTTTGCTTGGTTTAAAATGGTAAGATTCTAAGTTTTAATAAAGATATGTATTTTTAGGGTAGGAGATAATGTTTAGCCGTTAAGAGTACATTCTGCTTTTTTCAGAGGACTCAAGTTTGCTTTCCAGCTCCCATACTGTGTGGCTCACCACTGCCTGTCACACTCTAGCTTCATGAGATCTAACACCTTACACTAAATTCCAGGCAGCTGCATTGAAAATTATAGAGTCCCACACACAGACACACTAAAAGAAACTTTAAATTTTTAAATATTTAAAGTTTAGATTAATTTTGTTTTATTTTTAATTTATTAATGATTAATTAAAATTAAGATTAAATTTTATTCTAAAATAAAAAACTTAAAAATATACATTTTCAACTATAACAAACTATCAAATATTGAATTAAAAGAGCATAATGATGTCAGTGAAATGTATATGGTATATGTGGATGATTGAGATTTCCATCCAGAAGAGCTAACTCAGATTATCAGAGGATCAGAGCTGAACGAAACAGTAGGTCAAGCACATGTTTCTGTAGAAGGTGACAAATCACACATTAGTCCAGGGTTAGTTAATATTAGTCAATCATTATTAGAGACTGAATCAGTTAGTGAGGAATGGAGGTACATATTTCTGAAATTAAGAAATTTAAAAATGAAAAGTAAACAGCCTGAATAAAAAAGGAGAGCCATGTCTTTGATACAGACCATTTTTGTTAGTTTCTGATTTTAGTCATCCACTTTTTAAATAAATGGACACTAGAAACATGAAGGGTAACATCTACCTGGAATACAGTGTATATTCAATAGTTACTCCTAGGCTGTAAAGTGAATAAATAATTTAGAGACTACAGAAGGAAAGTCATCTTTAGGATACTCATTGCATGTATCATTATAAATTAATTATTCTAAAAGGGTTAGAACATAATGAAACTTACTCTAAGTAACTATGTATCTTATTTCATATATTACTGGAGAATTCCTTTAAAGCTGAAGCTGTACTGCAAGCATCCGATATCTATTACTATTCCTCCAGTTTGTCACTTTTGAGCACATGCATTCTGATTACATTGTTTCCTTCCATTACTCCATGCATCACTTTAAAGCTTTGATCTCAAATGGAATTAGAAATTTCTACTATTTATTCTTCCTTAAAATTCAGCAATGTACCTTGAAAAATGACTTAGCACTCCCAAATCTTAGAAAAGTGTTAACAGGTTTTTATATTTAAAAGAAAGAAGTTTTAAGACTACTCTGACATGCTATGAGCTTGTAGAAAAAATAAATTACATTGCTATAGTTGTTTTTAAATGATGAAACTTTCTTTTGCTTTGATGCTGTCCTATGATGCTAGCATAAATCTGGAAGAAAGGAAGCAGGAAAAGAAGGAGGAAGAGAAGGAAGAAAGGAAAAGGGAAAGAAAGAGGGGAAAGAGGGAAAAAGAAAGAAGAAAAGAAAAGGAGAGAAAAAGAAAATCACACAAAACAAATGGTAATTGTACTTATGAAAAAGAGAAAATATTAAGAGAATAAATATTCAAAGAGCGTTAGAAGTTTAGACTTTAATTTTTTGGGGTATGGATGTTTTTCCTGCATGGATGTTTGTGTGCCACATGTTACAATACCTGCAGAGGCCAGAAAAGAGTGTCCGATGACCTGAGAGAGAAGTTACAGAAGGTTGTGAACTGCCATGTAGTACTGGAATTGATCCAGGATCCTCTGGAAGAGCAGCAAGTGGTTTTTAGTACTGAGCCATCCCTGGGGATTGACATTTTACAGATTTGTGTCAGGAGAGAAATATTTAAAAAAATAAGTGAGATAGGTAATTTTCCTTGTCAACAGAATTGGATTAAGAAATAACTAGTACTGAGGCATGCCTCAATTGGAGGATTCCTATGAGCACTTTCCCACAGAGAATTAATTGTAATATCTGCCCTAGATGTTGGGACCATTACCCCATTATCTGGAGCCAAGGACTGAATGAAATGGGGAAGAAATCTAGTTGAGTACCAGTCCCTTTCTTTTGCTTCCTTGTCCATGAGATGTGAGCAAGCAACCTTGGAACTACTATTACCATGCCTTTTCCAACTGTTGGACTTGTTCTACCAGGGGCTTTCTTCTCTGCTGTCACATATTCTGTCACTCTAAGAAGAAAAGAAACAAATACAATGATGTATGAGCTGACACATGCATTATTATGAGAAACAGAGCATGTGAAAAGCCAAGCCAAGAGACTTTTCATATGTAGTAGGAGTCAGGAAACACTGAGGATCTCATGAGTGGGCATGCTTAATATGTCGAGAGAGCAGAAAACCAGGAAGTAGGAGAGCAGGTCTCTCTACTCAGGGTGGAAGTTGAACAGAGGAGTTTGGTTCTGTAGTCAAAACAGTTACTTTCTACAGGTATGTGGTTAAGAATGGTCTCAGAGAGAGAAAACACACAGTCAGAAAGGCCAGAAATTCTGGGTATTAGATTGATTTCCCTAACATTTTTTTCCATTCCTCTGGAAAATAAGAAAAGTTGTATAACTAACTAAACATAGGGCATTATTTTCAGTGAAATAAGCCAGGCACAGACAAAAACAAACAAGCATATACTCTCACCAATATGTAGAATTTAGAATGTCCAACTCCTCAAAATTGAGAGTGGAATAGTTACCAGAAGCCAAGGAAAGTAGAAAGAAGGTAGAATATGGAAATATTGATGAATGTGTACCCAAAGTTAGATATGATTTCTGGTATGTTATTGAACAGCACAGTGACTAGATAACATATAAGCTACATATTTTGAAATGTTAGAAAAAAAATCAAAAGTTTTCACCATTAATAAATAATGAATGTTTGAGAGACTGATATGTTTAACCTGGCTTATACATTACACAATATGTATCTTCACACATTGTGTAGCTGAACATAAGGAGCATATCTTTACATTAGTTCCAACACTTCAGAAGCAAAGAAAAGAAGTGATTTTTGTGTGATTTTGGCCTCTGTGGTTTTGAGGGCAGCCTGGTCTACATGGCAAGTTCAGGTCAGTCCAAGCTTTTCAATGAGTCCTTATCTAAGAAATAAAAAGTGATATAATTTAAATATGTAAATACGTTGTTTGTTATCAGTTAAAATAAGTTTAACAGAAAAACAAACATTTTGTTAGAAAACTCAGAAAAAAATGTAAAATTAAAAATGAATGAGATACAATGTTATAGAAAAGTCCCTGATCTTACAATCTTTCTAGCCTCTCTCTGACCATATTACCTTCAGGAGTGTTTTGTAGGGGGCATGGATTTGAAGGAGAGTGGAAAAGGGAGAGTTCTGAGGGAGGGAAGGAAAGAGATAAATACTGTAATTAAATTATACTCTCAAAAAACAAACAACACTAACAAAAAATGTGAACTAGGCATTTTGTAATTTAACTACAACAAAAATGAATACATCTATTTAAAATGAATTTGCATATTTCTTCAGATTTTTTTTGCTCCTTAGTGATTCATTTTATATTAATTTTTTTCATAATCATTAACAACAATTTGTTTTACCTTGCTTTCCTCTTCTCTCTGAGTGTGCATTCCTTGTGAACTGAGGTTTAAAACATTTTTTTCATGTACTTTTTAGGACCCTCACAATGATTAATGTATTTTGCTATGCTTTGATTGATGCTGATTAAGTCAAGCAGTGAGTTTTCCCCCTTTATAATTGTGTTCAATTAAGAAAAATTTCAATAGAATTCTGTTACAAAATGTACTTAAATATTAGCTATGATTTTACAGTTGCACGACTACATAACCATTTCCTGGATTAAGAAATGGAACATCTTCAGTCCTCCAATATATTTTCAACCTGCCTTCTCCTATCATCAGAAGTCAATGACTTCTCATGGATAATAACTATTCTGACTGCTACAGGCATAGATTTTTCAGCCTGTTTGAGTTTCATAAAAATAGAATAGTAATTTTATTTTCTGTGTATGAATTCTTTTATTCAATTCCATTGTTGACATATTTTTAATTTGTTTATTGTTTTAGTATATTCATTTAATTTTACATTTCAGGTAATGGTATTAGTATAGTAACATTTATTCCTCTGTTTCACTATGATGAGCTATTAGACTTATTTTTATAGTTTTGCATTATTATAAATTTGCTTTAAAAAATTTTGTTATTACTTTTAATGGACATAGATACTCAGTTCCTTAAATATAAATCCAGGCATAAAATTGTTCTGTCAAGCAATAACTGTTTCTAAGTAATACCTATCAGTTCTTTAACACACTGTGTCTCAATTTATAACTCTATCAATAATGCATGAACATTCTTCTTGATGCATGTCTTTTCCAACATTTCATAATGTCTATCATTGAGTAAATATTATAGCTGTTTGGATAGACACACATTTCAATTTGTTTTAATTCATGATTCTCTGATTATTGATGTAGTTGGTTATGTTTGAATTGACTTTACCTTGCAAAGACTGTCACTATCAGCTGTTTTGAGCTGTTTTCATATTTGATATTTCATCATAGTTATTCCTTATATAGGATACTGGCATGAGTCATTTATCATTCATTGTATTGTACATATCTATGACTTACCTTTTCATTCTCTAAATTTTGCCTTTTGATGTATTGCAATATTTAATTTACTATAGTACTCGCTGAATTTTTTTCTATGCAGCAAGTGATATTTGTGCCTGTTAAAGAAATTTCTGCCTATGTAGAGAACAAGAGGTTAATTTATTTACTTTCTATTGTTATCACATTGTTTTAATTTTAACATTATGTATGTAATCCATTTTTAATTCATATCTCATAATTAAATATGAGGATTAAGGTGTTTTGCCTTTTTATCAGATTATTTGTTGATTGGCAACACTAACTGAATCAAACATATTTTCCCTTTTGAATTACAGTGAGTTTTATTATTAATAGTCAATCAAGTAATTGTGTTTGTATGGGTGTATTCATGGACCAGATCCTTTAGTTTATGAGAGCAGCCTATGAACTAGAAGTCACCCACAGACACTTTCAAGAGTCTATGTGATAAAAATTCTGGATGAGCTCATTTATATCTGTAATATAAAAATGTTGGACTAATAGAAGTAGAGAATAGAATGGTGAATATCAGAGGCTGGGGAAATGAGACAAAATGATCAAAAGATACAGTGTTTCCATTGAATAGGGAGAATAAACTTTAGTGACCTATGTTTTACAAAATAGTGAAAATAATAAATTAAACTTCCTTGTATTATCCATTTTTTTGTAGCTGGGTATTTTCTCATTATGTTAGGTGGCCTTAGGTTTTATTTTAATATTTTAGCAATTATTGTCCATTCAAATTTTGCACATGAAGCCTGGCCTTGTAATTTTTATGGTGTTATTTTTGTTTACTTGGTATATTTGGTGTCAATGGGGCTGTTATTTCTGCTGCTGTAAAGGAGAAGGAGCATTTTCCCAACTTGGGTGCCCCACTATCTGTTTATGAGACTTACACCCACCGGTTCTAAGAAATTTTCTTGGGTTATGATCCCTCTCTACTTATCTTGACAGCTGGAGACTTTGTAGAGTGGGAGATATGATTTTTTTTGTTTTTTATTTTTTCTGGCCAATAACTCTGGGTAGCATTCCCAAGATATCCCTCATTACTGGTAATGCTGGGCCCAGGAGATGTTTTCAAAACTCCTATCTAGATCTAGAACAGAGAAAGATGAGTCCAGGTATTCTTCTGTTGCTAAAATGCATCAAGGAATGCTGGGGCTGTATCACAATCTTCTGCTCTTAAACTTTTGTATGGGGAGATAGGTCTGAGTTGCCTGGAAGGTGCCTTATGTCTAATATCCTAGCCTTCCAAACTCTCTTTTCCATCATTTCTCTTTTGTGTTTCTCTCATAGTTACATCTTATGTGGTTTTCAGAACTTATGGTTGTTCTTAACCTGAAGAGGACAAAGAAATAAATTTGTTCCATCTCACCTGAACCAGAGTCATGAAAAGTCATTTTTATGATTACAATTTATTGTTTAATACACAACAGTGGACTATTCCCCCACCCTATAATGGAACAAATTGTTGATTTATTGTGGCTCAACTAGAATGAGACATTAATCTTGCATCAAAATAATTGTTTTAAACTGTTTTATTAGTTTAATTGGGTTGCGTTTGCTGGTGTGCAAAGCAATTTCTCTCTTTATTGAAAGTTTCATTAAAATTGCAAATATGCTACTTTGATAAGAAAAATAAATTGCATCTTTGCTGGGGATATGACTTAACTGATAATGTGCCTGCTGTACAAGCATGAGGACGTGAGTTCAGACCCCCTGCACCGACATAAATGCTCCTGGTAGTGGAATACGTGTGAATGCTTGGGGCTGCAGAGGTGGAGATAAGCATGATCCCTCAGACCTGGTGGCCAGAAATGAGCCAAAAAAGCAAGCTCCAGTTTTATTGGCAAATGATCTGTCTCAGAAAATAGGGTGGGCTGTAACAGAGGGGGATACTGATGTCAATCTCTGGCCTCTGCATCTGCAGTCACAAGTGTACACACTCAGACTCACACCTAAGCACACATACACTGCTTTCCCCCATAAATAATAAATTGCATTAATATATAACTTAGAAATACTACTAGTTTTGTATATCTGCAGCAGAAGTTCATCAACACAATCTGTATACAGAAGAT
Source organism: Cricetomys ansorgei (assembly GCA_026225945.1). NCBI lineage: Eukaryota > Metazoa > Chordata > Mammalia > Rodentia > Nesomyidae > Cricetomys > Cricetomys ansorgei. The sequence continues at coordinate 5,737,713 of JAMJFZ010001562.1, forward strand.
GCATATTATTATTAATGTAATAGTTATATTTTTGAAATTATAACATACTTGCTCCATTTTCTTCCTTCCCTTTCCTTCCTATAACCCCTCTCATTTACTCCCATTATTCTCTTTCAAACGCATGGCTTCCTTTTCTCTGTTACATTACATATGTGTGTGTATGTATTTATGTGTGTATGTGTACATACATTACATGTATATGATGTATAGATGTATATATACATATATATGCATATACAATATATATATTATATATATATATAAATTCTAAATACAGAAATATAACCTGCTTAGTCTGTATAATGTTACTTGTATGTGTATGTTCTTAGGACTGATTAAGTATATTCTTCCTGTTATGAAGAATTTATCTCCTAGAAAATAATAGGAATATATTTCTATGATAATAATATCATATTTGGAAAGAACAAATGTGGATCTTCTAGTGCTTAATGTGAAGCACTAAAAATTCTAATATTATTTCAATCTACCTTTGATGTAAACATTCACTATTTGACTTAGAAATTCAATTTTGTAAGAACTCACTAATATTGAAGATGACAAATACTTGAGAGCCAGAAAGACATTGGATTCATTAAAGACTGCATGCTAGGACACCTTTCCAGATTTTTGACCTTTAAGTGCAACAATATTTCATTTTTGTTTTATTTAAAGAGTTTCAAACACTTCATTTACAAGTCATCCTTTTTCATGTCTATCTTTTACACCACCTTTGAGAATAAGGCACTGTCCCTCTCCGAGGTCTGCAATTTTTTCAGGTCAATATAAGGACGAAAGTTTAGTGTCTCTTTGAGAAGTATCACTGTATATTCTCCCTGGCTCAGACTTTCTAATTCTCACCCCCACATTTCTTTCTTATTCTTGCCAGCCTCTCTAGACATCAGCGGACTCCCTTGATGGGAAAAGGTGATGACATCAGCGTTTCTGCTTTCAGCTGCTGTGTGCTCTGTCAGAAAAATGAGCAAAGCACCTGGCTACTTTCCTAGAGAAAAGTGAGGTACAGAATCTTTGAAATTATTGCATCAGTATGTCTTTCTGCCATGGTGACTAGAACATTAGATACAAATCCAATGCTTGAATCAGGTAATAAATATTGCAAAAGGTTGCAGTATGGTTGAGAAATAGTTCTTGACCTGGATAGGGTCAGAGTCAGTGCAGCAAGAATGGGGATTGAAAGAATATGTGTAACAAACAAATGGCTGTTGATAAAAAAGATAGCATGGTGGATAAGCAATCAATGTCCTATAATTTAATGAGGTAAAAGAAAATGATTTTTTTTGTTTTCTGTTTATAGTTACATTTATAAGTCACAGAGACACATAGTAATCAGGACTGACAGTACAAAGTAATGGCAAACCAGCTATAACAATAACAGTGTTGGTAAATATAAAAGGAAGATGAATGAGATGACCTTTGCCCCCTTATACATCAGTCAGTGTCACTGTTATACTGTAGTTATTGCAAGCAATCAGATTAGATACTTACTCTCATGTTATAAATGACATTGATGACCTTTATAATAAGATTATTTCTTTAATAGCGAACAGTGACAAAGATCACAAATAAAGAAAAGACATGTGTGGCCATTTGGGAAATATCAGTGGGTATTTCTGCAAATGTTGTAGGCTTGGATGAGCTGTAACAGTTGAGACATAAAGACAAAAACAAATATACCTGTGTAAATGAATGTTTTTGAATAAAAAGCTATAAAATTTTTTATCCAAGCAAGAAAGTATACTCTTTTACTTTCATAAAGAGTATAAAGATGTTTTTATTACATACAGGATGTGTTGTACTGAGGTGTGTTATAACAAGGTTGTTCCAGTTAGTTATGTTTCATGGTCTGAATATACAAAGTAGACTATACCAATTTCCTGTGGGGCAAAAATCAATTGATAACTAAGCAATCAGCCTCAAAGAAACATGTTAGCCATGACAAACATATTAAGTGTGATATAGGGTCTTCTTTTCATGTACTATTTTCTAGGGATGATTTACCATTTTCCTAAGCCAGGCTTAAGGTATTTATATGTTACTCCCTGTGTAAATGTCATAGTACCACAGACAATTTTTTTCCAACATTTGCTCAGTATAGAAATATTCTAATCCTGTATGTTGGAAATTGTATTGCCTTCTGGGTGGTGCATAATCCACAATCTCCTAGGGTGGCTACAGATGCAAGATTTAGAGTACTGGCATCAGTCCTTAAAGAAGATTTTTTTTTACTAAGGCCCTGTTTGCTCAATTATAATTGCTAGCAATATTAATACAAACTCCTAGCACTTATGTATATGGGAGGTATATATTGTTATATGTGCTGCAAAAAATGGTGGTGAAATGGGGAAAAAGGATGTGCTGAAGAGATAAAGGGAGTTTCTTATCTCATGTGTGTGTAACTCAAGAGTCCATAGAGCCAGACATTTAGTCATGTAAAATTTTCACTGAGTCAGAGGTTCAGGTCCTTGTCTCAAGAAACAAAGAATGAAATTCACTGACCACAAGAAGGATGAGGTGAAAACAATTATTGCAGAAAGAAAGCTTAGAAGAAAATTACCTAAGGATTATAGAAAGAAAGCAGAGCTGGTGCTGGTGAGGTGCTCAGTGGGTAAATATGCTTGCTACCAACTCTGATAACATGAGATTCATTTCTGGGACCCACATGGTGGAGGAAGAGAACTGGAACTTTATACACTGGCACTGGCAGTTTAAACACACGCATGCATGCATTGAGTAAAATGTTAAAGAGAAAAAGAAATCAGAACAAAACCTGAGAGAAGACCTGTGGAAGGTATGCGAGAAAGATGAGACTCCCAGGGTAACTAAAGGAGGTTGCCACTGAGCTGTTTGCTTAGGTATTTTTACAGGATTTACTGGAAGAATGTACAAAGAGACTGGGGTAATTTCTACTGAGATGGGTTAATTATCATAAACCAAACCAAGCATCGCATGTTGTGTATGTTCTCTTGTCCTAACCATGCTATGAGCACATACTACTTATGTGCTGCTTACTCTGTCTACTTAGTGATGATTGAAGGCCTATTTTGTCCATCTCTAAATTCTGCCTGGAAAACTTCTGGCTTTGATATATTGGCTGGCTGTTGGGCTGGAGTTGTTATTCTCCAACCTTGGTGGAGTTGGCTGTTTAGTAATTAGTCTATGATTTCTTTTATCTTTTTTGTTACTTATAATTTATTTTTTTCATACAAAACAGAAATTGTACAGTATGGTTTATTCCTATGGTAGAAAATTCCTATAATGCCCTGATGCCTCAAGTATCTTCAACAAGTTCCACCCAAGCCTTTTACATTGAATATAGATGTCTCCTGGATTATGATTAGTGTTAATAAAATGTGTTATGTTTGGTAACAATCAAGTTTCTACTATCAAAATATGTTAGGTAATTTTTCAGCTTGAAAAGAGGGAGAAACTAATGAACTAGACAACAATATAGGCACGATCAAACTAAACAACAAGGAAACCTGAGGTCCAAGCAAGTTATAACTAGGAATACAAATTAATACTTTGTTCTCCAAGAATATTGTTGGCAATGTTATGGCCCTGGCAAATTTAGAAAGGTGGTCACACTCTAGGTTGTACATTAGGATAATCTTAGCAAAAAACATAGTAACACCTGATTCCTATGGCAATGATTCTAACAATCCTTCTGAACTCTCACCAAGCATGCATATGATGAGCAGACATACATATATGCAAATACTCACACAATTATATTTTTTAAAAATCTAAGAATATGAAACAAACAGTGGCACTGGAGACTCCATGCAGTGCTGATAGTGCAGCACACAGGCTTGTGTGATAGCTTACCTTAAAACACCATTAGTTTTTAAAATATATATACTAAGCAAAGCATAATTTTAATAATGTATATTTGTATACAGTGTTTTTAATTCACAAAAGTGTATGTGTTAATAGGAATATTTTATTACAAATTCCATAGGCTATTTTGTCCTTTACACGAGGTGATCTTCTTGTTCAGTTACTTACTGAAAGAATGGTATAGGTTTTCTGTCAAAACTTTCTCTTCCATGCATACCAAAGAGTGTCGATAAGTTCCACAGCACAGATACTTATATTCTGTATTGGAAGCACCAGTACTTCGTAATTACAAAGTTGCGTTGGTTGACTTTAAATAAATATATCAAGATGTATAGAGTCACATCTAGCAGTTCGAACAACCAACCAGAGAACAGATAAAAATCGTAACCAATACAGAGTCTAATAAAAGTGGAAAAAAGAGGAGCCAGGAAAGTGCTTGAAAGCTAGGCCTGGACATGAATTAAAAAGACATACTAGAGCTAGAGAGATGGCTCAGCATTGAAGAGCACCTGTTGCTCTTGTAGAGTACTGGATTCAATTCCCAACACCCATACAGTGGTTCACAACTATCTGTAACTACAGTTCTGATGCCCTCTTCTGACCTATATAGACACCAAGTATACACATACTGCACAGATATACATTTTGCCAAATCATTCATACATAAAATAAATTGAATACAACTTTAAAATAAAAGGGGAGAAGAAAATAATAATATATTCTCCATCATGGTCAGGATCAAGCTAAGCTAACATAACTAACTGTAAGGCAGGAACCTGGATCTAGTTGATATAATATATCACACAGCTAGGATAAACAAGAGATGCTTCAGGATAGGAATGCAGCACTCTTGTCTTCAGGTTCAACTCTGTTAAACAACTTAGAGGATTTGCTGCTAAGATATATTCTATAAGTGTCCTATATCTTACCAGCCACGTTTTACAGTCCTTTTTACTAATGTGGGAGTTAGACTACCTAGTTAATAAGAACTCAGCTATTTCTCTCTGATGTATACTTTCATATTTTGAGGTGTTCAGTGATTTCTGGCTGAGAAACTGTGAGAGTTCACAGTTGCTGATTTATAAAACATTAGAAACATAAGCCTGAGCAGATCAATTAACTTTCGTGAGCCTTGGTTATAATTTAGAAGTATGTTTCTCCCACACAATTAGATCTCAGGACATATATAACAGACAGGCTAGGTCTTCGTCTAAAGAATTTGAAAGCAGCCATATCTCTAAAAAGAAAATTGGTTTAACTAAACCCAGAACAAACTCACTCATAGATTCTTAATTATATTAGAACAATTTATTACACTAGCCCCCTGGGATGAAAATATACTTATCAATTCTTAGAGGCAAGTGTTATTTAAATCTCAACATTTTTTTTTCTAAAATGCTCAAGGTATAATCAATGATTGCCACACAAACTAAAATTAGGAAATTATAGAATATTATTAGAGGAGAAAATAATCAACCGATGATCACAGAGAAAGTCTGTTGGGCTCAACAAACAGAGAGTTTAAATTAACTAAAATAAGCATGATGAAAGAACCAGTTTCATAAAGAAATGAGAAATTTCAAAAGGGTGATAGAAAAATTGCACATATGTATGTAGTGGACAATTGATAAAAACATTTTTAAGCATTGAAAATTATAAAATGACATCAAATAATTAGGAATGAATCTAAAATTATCTAGTTATCTTTGCATTTAAACTACTAAAGATTTTTGAGGAAAAAAATTAACGGCTTGGGTCCTATTAAGGGGAAAACAAGAGAACAGTTCTTTAGTGAAGTAGAAAAAGGCTGATAAGGAGCAAGAAATAAGGCACAAGGTTAAATAACACCAAAGATTTTTTAAAAAGCTATAAATAATATTAAAATACATATATGATATAACATCCATATGTGTGTGTGTCTAACAACAATGTAAAAAGCAGCCTTGAGTTTATAAAGAGCAATGAGTGATATATGGGAGGGATGAGAGGGAGGAAAGAAAGGGGAAATGGTGTAATTATAATTTCAAAAAAAAAAAAAAGAAAAAATTAAAAATGCATAGAGGAGTGAAGTGTTGCTCTGTGGGTGACCTAGGTTACCAGAGAGGATTACCTGAAGGTGAACACCTGCTGTAGATGTGAGAGGCATCATTCTAAGCACAGTGTCCCAGTCTGAATGAATGGCAGAATGAAGAAAGCTTCCTAGTTATCAGTGTGTGTATACTGTTCTACCCTGCAGTGTCCTCATCACCACTATAGGCTGAAGCCACTAAAATTCTGAAACACAGTAAACCCTTCCTCCCTCAAGTTGTTTCTGTTGGGCAATTTTGGTCACAGGAATGGAAAATATATAAATAAATTTTCTGTTATGTATATTCTTTTAGGAATTCTGTAAGTTGCTATGTATAGCAAAATACTTTTTATTAAAGAGAGCTATAATAATCTAGAACTTCTGATATCTTTAGATATTTGAAGAACTCATAGACTCATAGTATATCATCATAGAATTGGCTTTTGCCAAGAGTTCAATGAAACTATATGAAACAATATATAAAAAAGAGAGAACAAAGATAAACATTGTGTCAAAGGCTCTTCCAGGCAGGATTTCTGAATTCATACAAAAAACTATGCTTTGTTCTGAGATTTATCTAATGCATATTGGAATTGGGACAACTCAATATAGGTATTACCCAGAAAATTGTGCGTCAAAGCTGACCTCTAACTCATAGCCATCCTCCTTCATCAACATTCCGAGTTCTGAGATTATAAGAGTTATAGAATTATAGGAATATAAATATTCTGTTGTATTCCTCCACTCTCATAGAATACTAGAATACTTAACAAGCTTTTCCACTTGAAGGCCATTAACTGACATCACAGAGTTTAAGGAATTGACCAGTACTTCACTGATCATCAATATTTGCTTAGTGATCACAGAACCACAATTAAGCCAACAGATGGAGACAGGTGATGCTTTGGCTTCTCCAGTCAGAAACATAACTATCCCAACTTAATTATAACACAAGTCCTGTATTTAATGTGATATGACCTCAATCATAGGCAAATAAGCCAAAAGAGTACAATAGAGCAATAAACCCTCAAATGGATGGTTAATGTATAGTTAATTGACTTTAAAGAGCCAAGCGGCTATATTGGCTAATGGCATAAAACAATCCAACTTAAATTTATTTTGAAATATTGAAAATTCAGAGGAAAGTGCAAAGATAGTTCAGATGTGTTTTTATATGTTCCCATACCAGTTCACATTATTGGTAAATACAATATACTTAAGATGCATGTAGAAAGCATAAAAATATCACATCAACTTACCGAGTCTGTATAGTTCTATGTCATTTGGCCCATGCACATTTGTGTGAAAACATTGCAAATATAGAACTTGCTCATTACTAGAATGAATTGTTGTGTTACTCCATTAAATGCACCCTTTCCTGAACCATCTCTAATCTCTGATAAACTCTGATCTATCTATATCAATATTGACATTTGGGAATGTTATGAAAAGAATTATATGTTTTATGACCTGTTGATACTGATGTTGCTTTTCATTCAGCATAATCCACTTGAGAGTGGTTCAAATTGTTATGTGCATCAGAAGGTCATTTATGGGTTAGAAATAGTAAGTCAGTGGTGAGTAGAAGAGATGCTGATTTGAAGCCTATGCATAACAGAAAGTGAAAAGGTAATTTCTTTTAAATGCTGAGCAGTATTTCATGATTATATATATATAAATAAATTTTAACCTTTCATCTTGTTTAGGACATTTTGTTTCTCTTAACTTACTCAGCAAGTTCAACTATTTAAATGAAGTTGTACAAAGTTGTACAGGTTATTTATTTCTCTGACAAAAGGACCTGGAAATGCACCACTTGGTCATAGGTTAAATGCAGTGGTTAGAATAAGAATGCCCTCTCTCCCCCTAGATTTATACATTTGAATGCTTAGTCACCAGGGAGTCGAACTGTTTGATAGGATTAGAAGGATTAGGAGGTGTGGTCTTCTTGGAAGAAGTAAGTCACTGAGGGTTTGACATTTCAAAAGCCCATTCCAGACTCATTCTTGATCTCTCTGCCTAAGTACAAGTACTTAGAACTGTCAACTACTCCTCAAGTACCAGGTCTGCTCCTATGCCTCCATGCTCCTCTTCATGAAGATAATGGACTGACATCTGAAACTGTAAGCAAGCCTCCCAAAATGTTTCCTTTTTGTTTTCTAATAGTTTCCTTGGTCATGGTGTCCCTTCACAACAATAGAACAGTGATCAAGGTCATTAAGTGTATGTTTAATCTTTTTAAGGAACTGTGAAAACATTTTCCTGAGTATCCTGACTTCCCTTCCAAGCTGAATGAGGAGAATTTGAGAGAATCAGCATGTTGCATCCCCCTTTAAAATATGAACTATTCTGATTAACTTGTATGGCTTACCCATGACGTCTACATTTATAGTGACTAGTTACCCTAAGTCAGTCCCCATACTTGATTTTCCTTCTCCAAAACTATTTGGTTAAGTCTCTTTTCTTGCCTTTTGCCTAGTCAATAATTGAATTGATTGTTTTATTATAATTGGGACTGCTCAAAACTCCAGATATATTCTTTATTTTTATATCACCTGTGAATATTTTCATCCTGTAAAAAATGTTAAAGCAATTGAACTCAAATTTACAAACAAAATAAAAATCCCTTTGTTGTTTTATATACAAAAATTAATTTAAGATTAACTGTAAACCTAAATGCAAACACAGAAGAATCATGGTATTCTAGAGGAAAACCGAAGACAACACATTACTCTTTTTGATTCAGAGTCGGCTTCTCATCCAAATACACCAGAAATATTAGTAATAAAATATAAATATAGGAGATTATATATAAATAAAAATCAGCATTTATCTAAAATAATTAGAAAATGACATAAGTCATATTCAGGGAGACTTTATCACATTTGTATGACAGATCATTGTAATCTGGAATTAATCAAAGTCTCCACAAGTTGGCAGTAAAAGTTAGAGACATGACAGAGAAGGTTGTTCAGTCAGTAAAGTGTTGGTCTTATAATCATGAAGATCTGAGTTCCTAGAACTGATGTAAAAATTCTGAGTCTGGTGGTACACATTCTTATTCCCAGTACAGAGGAAGCAGAGTCAGGAGAATACAAGGTGCTCCTTAACCAACTAGTCTAGCCTAATCAATGAACTCCACAGCAATGAGAGACTCTGTGTCATAGGAGATGGATGATGCTTCTGAGGCTGACATCATAGTTTTTCTTCTGTGACACATAAACACACACACACACACACACACACACACACCCCTATACATACTTGTGAACGCACATACAAACATGCATAAAAACAGTGGCAAACTCAGTTTTTAAAATGCACAAATACCAAGTACTTTACAAAGGATGATAAAGAAATAGTAACGACATATATAAATATCCAATGAAATTGAATTTAAGTTACAATGATCTGTAGTTCACATTAGCTGAAAAAATAAATATAAATCAAACCAGAAACACAGATTTTGTTGGTTTACAAGAAACTAACATTCTTACAAATGCCTGGTTAGAATTGCTCAAACATTTTGAAAAATTATTCTCTGTATTTTTAATAAAATGAAACGTATGTCCTCCATAGCAAGTGAACACAGCAATGTTCTCAGCAATCATACATTTAAGACAGGCTGAATTTCTTTCTTTCCTCTCTCTCTTTCTCTCTCTACCTGCCTTCCTCCCTTCCTACTCCCCTCCCCCACTGCATGTGTGTGTGTGTGTGTGTGTGTGTGTGTGTGTGTGTGTGTGTGTGTTTGGAAAAGACTTGCTATGTAGTTCTTGGCTGGCCTGAGTTCTCTGTGTAGACCAGGCTTGCTACAAACCTACATATATTCTCCTACCTCTGCCTTCAGAATTCTGGGTATAAAGGCATGCACTACCACACCCAGTTAAGACTGTTTCAAGAGAAAAATCATTAATAAGAAAATATAAAGACGAGTTGCAATATATTTTTACAATGATAAAATAATCATGAATAGGAAATAAGTTATTTAGACTTAGACATAACATAGCTATCATAGATATTATCTTACATATGTTATAGAATCAGTATGTATTATTCTACTGATACACAGTAGCATATTATACCATAGATTTATATAGTATATTATATAATGAATATACGATTATAGTATATTAATCAAATGATTTGATCCAAATATCTATGGCCTGTATAACTCCACTCATCTATGAAGCCAAAATCATACAAGGCAGATCTCTAGAGACAAAAATCAAAAGAAAGAACAGGGACTTGATGGAAGAGAACCAAAAGGGAAGGAGAAATGAAATTCTGATGAGATGGAAATAATTTAACGTAGTTTTGCTAGGAAGTTACAGAGATATATAGAAGTTGTCCAAATTCCTTTTGTTGAATGATCTAAATTTGTTTAGTTTATTTCATGTCAACCTCACCGTAATAACAACAACAGAATTATTTAGTGTGAAGTAGTCTATGTTACCAAATCAAACACTCAAGGAAGAGATGTAAATAATCACTGGACATATGTATATGTGTGTAAGCTCATTCATAATCAACATAATCAAATAATAAGTTAATGCAACATTTGTCTACCAAATTAGTAAGAATAAAGAATGAATAATAATTTTTCATTTAGTGAGTGTGTGTGTGAAAAGAGGCTACATTTATCTCTAATGAGAATGTCAATTGGCAGAACTTCAGACAATTGTGTATCTCAAGCCTTAAAACATCTCTATAGCTGCTACTCATATTTCAATTTAAAATCATATACATAAATTGAATTTATTCACACTTCTTCAGCAGTAAACATGATAATAGCAGTACTTCCTGTGTTGATATATACTCATATAGCTGGTCATGGTGGCAAACACATTTAATCCCAGCACTTAGGAGGCAGAGACAGGGGATCTCTGTGAGTTTAAAACTAACCTGGTCTACATAGTGAATTCTAAGGAAGCAAGGGCTACAAGGAGAGACCTTATCTCAAAAAAAAATGTACTCATACATAACAAAATAAAATATTATTTCAGATAGAATTGTTTTTCCTGGTGAGTGAGGAAAGTCAGATAGGACCAGGATTTTAAAAGATATAGAAGAAATGTTGCATTACTTAATTGGTAATGTGCTCCATTTACATATACCCAATTAGCTGAACTTCTGTGGCAGAGTCTTTTAAAAGTGACCAAATACACCAACAGTGCAAACATGCAGACCAATGGAGTTGGAAGGTTATTATATCTGGTAATTTCTGTAGAATATTCACTTTAAATACACTTGGCATCATTGCCAATCATGTAATTCTTCTGCCCTACTGATTCACACTAATCTTTTAAAAGTTAGGCCATTGGGAGAAAGGGGTAAGGTTAACAGTTTTTCTGTTCCTTAGAAGGTGTGAGACCTGTTTCTTGGGGTGTGCTTTAGATTGACAACATGATTTACCAACTTCACCTTCGTCTGAGACTATTGTATCTTCTGCCTTCTTTCTCAGGTGGTCTCAGCATTTCTGGCTAGAAGTTTCCTCCTTTGATTCCTTTTATCGCAGTTGGTTTGTTAATGAGATACAGGGTCTGCCTTCCTTTACTGTGGAGCATAATTCTGTTATCAACACAAGCACATTCTGCCCAAGGTGATTTCTCCAATGGCTTTAATCCCTCCTTTTAATCCACAAAATAAAGAGCCATCCAAATGAAGGAATGAGTAGTCATTTGGCGTGAAAAGAACTTACACTTTAGATTGCAGATATTCTAACCCACTGTAAAAGCTAGATAAAAAAATTAACAAGGATGTTTAATTAATTGTTTACAGAAAGTTGTCATAATTCTGTTGGGAGACATTCCTAATAATTCATGCACATAGAATGGTAGGGATTTGTTTATGAGTTTAAATGAATCAAAAGCTCTGGAACAAAGGACACTAAAAAAAAATCAAACCCTTGCTGGCAACCTCACAATTAGCAAATGACTTACTTGAGAATCCTCTTTTATCTTTACTTTCCAGTATATTCCTGGAAGTACAGACAAAATAAAAATCTCAGCTAGAACTTCAGAGGTGGAATACTTTGGGAGACTTTAGTATATAAATAGAACTTTACTGATCTTGATTAATTGGAAGATTTTGCATTTACATAAATAATATTTCTATTTCATACACACACACATACATACACACAGAGAGAGAGAGAGAGAGAGAGAGAGAGAGAGAGAGAGAGAGAGAGAGAGGAAGAGACTATCTCACTCAGACACTTGCATGCATGCATGCACAATACAAAGTCTATTATGTCAAGGACTTACTAGTATTTCCAAATGAAAAAAGTAAATAAATTATTCTGTGTTTTGTGGAAAACTTTGTGAAAATAAATTGATATTTTTCTATTTATGTATATTTACACTTCACATTTTATTTTGAATAATTATATCTCTAGGATCAAATTTTATTTAATGGTAAGTCTAGATTGTTACTCTAATACCTGGTTGTACAAGATATAGCTGTTCATAAAAAATTTCTGTACTCTAATATTGCAAGCAGATTCACCTGCTTAGTTATCCAAGTAGGAGCAATAAGATTGCATTAATATTATTGAAATAAAAAAAAATTACTTCTGGGGTCTATTTTCTCATTCCTCAAAATTATGCGAAAAAAATGAGTAGGAACTCATAAGGCATTTTAATTAAGTACAACCACTGGTGTTTTTTCTGAGAGTGGGCACTGGTCTGCCCTCTCCAGTTTGTCTTCCAACTTGAATATTGATTCATGAGATTAGGAAGAATGGTTTCTTGGTGCTTCTGTATATTATCCAGCTTATACCAGGAAATATTTTTCAGTACCTTTTCAGTACACATAATTAAACCTCATCCCATCTACAAATACTGAGAAGTCTGACTAAGTCATTAAGTTTATTTATATAATAATCCTGTTAACCAAAGGATAACACATTTAATCTAAATTAACTTTTCTCATCTGTCATATAGAATGACAACTCTTCTTCTATAGGAATACTGACCTGGCAAGCCCATATGTTTCATAACTGGTCTTCATGCTTTCATTAAAAAAAAAAAATAGGATTCCTAAGACAAAACCACACCAAAACAGAAACAACAGAAAAAAATTTAAGCAAATAAGTTCGTTAAAGAAGACCTAAACTTCATCACAGATTTCTAACTCCAACCAATGTTTCACCATGATTATATTTAGAAATGAATGCAACAGAATTATATGAAAATTAATGTGGATAAATAAGTCTGCTCAAAGTTAGTCACTTTGTTATCTTAGCAATACTACTGTAGTTTTAATTCTCTCTCTCTCTCTCTCTGTGTGTGTGTGTGTGTGTGTGTGTGTGCCCTTGCCTTGCCTGCCTGCAAATGTAATATTGTACAGGAACCTGTGCGTGCATGCCAATGTGCACATGTGGAGGTCAGAGGAGAATTTGCAGGAGTGCTTTTTCTACTGTCACAGAGTGTCTTCTGGATATTAAACTTGAATCCTCAGATTTGGTGACCATTTCCTTTTTCAGACAAGCCATCTTGTTGGTTCATGATACATTCTTTCATTGCTTTGAATTTTATTTTGGGATTTTTTTTTACTTGATTGCTTTTTGAGGCAGAATAATAATTTGTAGCCTGAGCAGGCCTGGAACTCATTATGTAGCCTAGGCTGGCATTGAACGCATGGTAATTCTCCTGTTTCAGTCTCCTGGTTCTAAAATTACAGAATGAGCCACCATAGCTGACTGACTATATCATATATCTTATGCACCATTTACATCTCTTTGATACTGAGTATCAGGATCAACCTTGCTCAAAGCATTTCAGACACAGACACTAGTAAAAAACAAATTAATTTTTTGGGACTAGGATCTCCATCACATGCTAGCATCAAACTGACTGACAAATAAGCCAAGAATGACCTTGAATTTCAGCTCTTCCTGGCCCTACCTCTGGATGGGATCACAGATGTGTGTTGCTACCATGCCTATTTAATGCAGAGCTCTGGACCAAACTCAGGGCTTAGAGCATGCAGAGCAAGGACTCTGTCAGCTATATTCTCAGGCTACTAGAATTTTCCAATTTCTTTTGACAAAAGAAATTCTTATTTCTACAGAAAATATTAAATACTATTATATAATTAAGAATATATTTCTTATAGATCACCAATAATATATTAACATAAATTACATAAGCATTTTTAAACTGTAAGGTCATGTTGATATATTACTAGATATTAATTTGACTGCTTTCTTTATAACTGCATATATTATTTTGTATGCTTTAAAAAAATTCTTTGGTTTTATTTGAATGGTATATATGGTAAATTGCATGGTTCCATAAGGGACCATGGAAATGACTATAACATAGAGTACAAAAGCAATTGATAAGTAAACATTGAAAATGCTACTCTTTTGAATTCTATTTATATTTATTTTGAAGCTGAAGATATCTTTATAATAGTACATAATAAAAGATGAAAGCAGAGTTGTGAAAAGACTACAAGATGGGTCAATATTTTTTATTTAGTTGTAACTTTGAAGTGTTTCACAACAGAACTTGAGAATTTATTTTTAAAAAACACATCTTTAACAGGACATCACTAAATCTTTCAACTAAGAGAGATTGTTAAGGCTTTCTAAATGATAATATCTTTAATATTGCATTCAGAATGCAATTTATCAATTTCTTCTATAGTGATATAAAAGAAGATTGGTCACTTCCAAACAAGAGATCATTTGAAAGTATTTGAGGCAGTGTTTAAAATAGTTGCCTTGTAAGTTACATCAGGCTTGTAAGTTACTTTTTATGATTTACATTGTGTAAAAATGGGCAGCTCTTTGGTTTTCTAATGACTAAAATATGACTATCATTATATCATTTATTTACTTATTTATCCAGAGACTCACTATCTCAGAATTGCCTAACATTCATGATTTCCTGGCCTCAACATTCCAAATGCTATTATTATAGGTATGTTCTATGATGCTTATCTCCTTTTTACTTTTTGTAATGATTAAGTGAAATTAAAACATGTAAGGTTTTTGTTTCAGACATATTGGGAATTCTTTTTTTTTAAATTTATTTTTATTTGTTTGTTTTGTTTAGTTTTACTTATTCATTAAATGTATGAATGCTCTGTCTGCATGTACACCTGCATATCAGAAGAGGGCATTAGACCCCATTTTAGATGTTTGTGAGTCACCATGTGGTTGCTGGAGAAGGTGAGTTGAGCACACAAATGAGGGCTCATGGGTTAGTGCCCAATTGCAGTGTCAACTATTGTGGGTTCGCACGAGCAGCTGCCCAGTTGTGCCCAGAGGATACCGTTCCCTTATAGTCATCCACCATTTCTGGCTCATAAACTCCTCTTCCACCTCTTCCGTAAAGGTCCCTTAGGCTTGGAAGTTTGGGTCCAGTATATATTTCCCCTTTAGGACTAGGCAGCCTACAATCATTTTATTCTCTGCATCTTGGCTAGTTTTGTCTCACTGTGTTTGTCACTGCAAATAGAAGCTTCTTAAATGACGGCTGAGGAGTATAAGTCATTAGGAATTGGTTTAATAAGTCCATTTAGCTGAATAATAGTAATATGCTCTCCCCTAAAGCCTATGACCTGTCTAACCATGGATTCTTAACCTAATAATGGTGCTATATATGAGTTTCATATTGTGAAGTGGAATGTAAATCTATCCAGAAACTGCTTGGTTACACTCAAGATGGTTGTACCACTATAGTACTATGGGACATGACTTGCAAGGTCAGTCATTATTATAGCTCCTAGGCTTTATAGCTGGGTATGATTAATCATTACTTTTCTCCTTCAGTAGCATGCATAACACCTTCTAGTACTATGAAACCTGTCTACTAAGAATATAGATAGGTCTGTACCAGATGCATTTCATCATATTCTATGATTCAAATATTTATGTCTTTAGTAATAGGGTCTTATTCATAACTCTCATATGAAAAAGAAGAAATAAGCAAAAGAAACTCTAAGTCACTTAATACTTAGGATCATCTTTTGGAAGCAGGTTTTCTCACCATTGTCCAACCAATCCTTTCACAATGACATCAGGACATTGCTAATTCCATTAAAATTTCTTCCAGATCCTCTGCTTATGATTGTTCTAATTAGCCATCATAGGTTTCAAGACTTACATTGTCTATTCCATTTTTTCTTCACACAGGATCTCACACTAGACTATGTTTAGCTTTAAACTCACTATGTATCTTAAGATGGTTAACAGAAATCTTCCTCTTTCAACCTCTGGAATGTGAAAATCAAACAATGTTCTACTATGTCTAATTTGATGTATCGATTCCTCAGATTTTTCACAATCTATTCATGTTATTTAAAAACACAAGGTGACTAATCAGGAATCTTACACCTCTGTTTCTA
Organism: Cricetomys ansorgei; assembly: GCA_026225945.1. Classification (NCBI taxonomy): domain Eukaryota; kingdom Metazoa; phylum Chordata; class Mammalia; order Rodentia; family Nesomyidae; genus Cricetomys; species Cricetomys ansorgei. The sequence continues at coordinate 5,753,992 of JAMJFZ010001562.1, forward strand.
GTCCAACAGCAATCTCAAGTATCATTGACCACAAGAAGCAATCTAGAACTCAGAAATATTAAAATGTATTGAGAAAAGAGGTTGTTTAAACCAGAAAGCCCCCATTACAACTCAGTTCTCTGTTGACTCTTCAGTTGTGGTTGCTTATTGCAGATGAAATGATTTACTTGATTAGGCAATTTGAGAAAAATAAGACAATTCTGAGAAGCTTAGCTTCTTCGTTTTGAGTGGACATTCTGTTCTTTCCCAGGCTGGCCTCCATGATCTAGGGTGCATTTTGCCAGTGCATGGGGCAGCAAATATGCTAACACCACGGTTGTACTCTTTTATTTTATTTTTTCTTTTGATAATTAATAATGTTTTGGGTTTTAATTCTAATTTTTTTCTTTTTGGTGAAAATAGATTTTTTCTTGCATAATATATCCTCATAACAGTTTCCTTCCCTCTACTCCTCTCAGTTACTTTCACACCTACCCTCCCATCTACCCTTTTGTCTCTCATTAGAAAATAAACAGGCTTCTAAGAGTTAATAATACAAAGTAACATGAAACAATATAATATAAATGATAAAAACAAGCCTAACACATTGGAATTGAACAAAACAAACAGAAGAATATAGACTAATAGAAGACTCAAGAAACAGAAACCCACTGGTTTTCACATTCAGGAATCCCATAAAAACATTAAACTGGAAGCCATAATATATACACAGAGGTTCTGTAGGGTAAAAAGAAAGAAGAAAATATATAAATGAAATATAATTGAAATTAAAACTTAAAAATAAAAAAAATTTTAAAAAGAAGGAAAAATCCTGATGTGATATTATGAGACAAGGTACTTCCAAAGATGCTATTGAATTCATTTTCTGCTGGCTGTCTACAGCAGGGCATGTGTCTACTATTAAGAATAGTTTGTTTCCCCTTTGAAACTCACTTAGTGAAAATTAAATTTCCATTTGCAATTTCAGCTTGAAATTGTTTCTGAGTTAATGGTGGGACATGTATGTATCCATGTCTTCTTAAAGCTCTCAGACTCCATCTGGTACAGTGCTGTGCATACTGCCTCAGTCTCCGTGAGTTCGTATGTGCATCAATATTGTTGATTTAGGTGGCCTTGAATGTTTGGTGTTCTCCATCACCTCTGGTTCTTACGCTCTTATACTCTTTCTGCATCCTTTTCCTGGAGGTTCCCTAAGCTCTGAGATGAGGGCTTTGATGGAAACATTTGTTTAGGACTGAGTGTTCCATGATCTTTTATTCTCTGTATCATATCTGGCTGTGTGTCTGTGTATTTGTTCCCATTTCTATAGGATAAAGCTTCTCCAATGATACCTGAATATGACACCTCTAAATGTTTATAATAGAAAATCATTAGGAGACATTTTTATTGCTTTTGTTTGTTTTGTTTTGTTTTAGAACAGTTGCATTTGGTTTTGCCCTAGGTCTCTGGGCTATCTAATCTCAGGTTCTTGTTCACCCAACGAGTGTCAGGTGTGGGTTCCATCTTGTAGACTGGGCCTTAAGTCAAATCAAATATTGATTGCTTATTCCTATAAGCTTTGTTCCATCATTGCACCAGCAAATTTTGCAGGATATCATTGTACATCTAAGGTTTTGTGGCTGGGATGGTGTTTATGTTTCTTCTTTGGTAGCATGCAGAATATCTTCCTATCCCAAAGAAATAAGCATGTAGAGGTAAAGGTTCTATATAGACACCAGGTTGAATTATCTATGTTTAATGAGTTGTGTATGTTTTGTTGACAGCAGTGAAGCCTGGCTGTCAGTTTGTGGAGAACAACCTGTGATCTTAGAAATAGCCTAGGTTGATTGGGGACTTCCATAGGACCTCTTTGGCCAACAACTCAAATAGATGTAATGTGTTCCCAGTACTGGAAGTTTCATTTAGTGAGAAGAAATGTTCACTTGGGGCTCTGTCTCCCACAATATTTTGCTATTTTATTAGATAGCCTTCATTTATGTCTATATTTTAGGGAGCTTCTATTGTATTAGGTTTCTATACTACCCTTCAAATGGCCCTTAAATTGAACTGTCTCTCCCCACATACCCTTTCCACTTTATCCTCTTGTTTCAGCATTTATAACGATCTACTGTGCTCTGCTTTTCTATGGAGATCTGCCACACCCACTTCCCTACTCTATACCTAACCGTTTTGGCTCTATGAATGGTAGCTTGGTTATTATTGACTTAACAGCTAATATCCACATATAAATTAATACATTCCATGTTAGTGTTTCTGAATCTGGTTTATCTTACTCAGGATTTTTTTTTCTAGTTCTACTCATTTATCTGAAAATTACATGATTTAATTTTTTAGTGTTGTATAATAGTCCACTGGGTAAAGGTACCACATTTTCCTTATCCATACTTCTGTTGAGGATCTTATAGGTTGTTTCCAATTTCTGGCTGTTATGAATAGGGCAGCAATGAACATGGTTGAATGTCTGTGTGTTAGGGTGGAGTGTTGTTTGGGTATATGCCCAAGAATTCTATAGCTAAATCTAGAGGTAGATTTATTACCATCTTCCCGGGAACTGTCACTCTGATTTCTATAACAAATGTGTAAGTTTGCCCTCCCACCAGCAATGGACGAGTCTTTGGGAACATGAACTTTCACTTATTTTGTTGTTCTTAGCCACTTGGATTGGTGTAAAATGGAATCTCAAAGTAGTTTTGATTTACTGATGACTAAAGATGGTAGATATTTAAGTGTTTCTCAGACATTTTAGTTTACCCTTTTGAGAATTCTGCTTAGATCTGTACCCTATTTTAAAATTAGGTTACTTGTTTCTTTGATGCTTATTTTTTGTGTTCTTTCTATGTTTTGGATATTAGCCCTCTACCAGATGTGTAGTTGGTGAAGATCTTTTCTTGTTCTGTAGGCTAAAGTTCTGTCTGAAAGATGGTGTCCTTTAAAATTTTTATTTTAACTTAGTCCTTACCAGTATTAGCTTGAATCTTTATTAGATGTTTTTTTTTTCTTTCAGTTTTCATTTGTTGATTTCTCTTACCCACATAACATGAAACAATATGGTTGCCAAAAGGCTTCTTGCAAAGCTTCTGCTCATTCCTTGAATACACATTGGCTAAAGCTAGATTTTTATTAATAGTGCTCTCATGATATAATCTCCTATTAGGATTTTTATAGCTAATTCTTCAATATGTGTGAGTAACTTTAATTGAAAGCATAAAATTAAACAAGGTAGGCTACATAGCCAACAACTTTGTGACATGAAATGTCAACTTTTTTTAGGAAATGACTCCATTCCTGACAAAGCCCAAATTCAGGACACAGAAATGGGAGGTCAGAATTAATATTTCATTAAGGAAGTTGGTTGGGAGGTAGGAAAATTAAGGGAAAATGATGTAATTATATCAAAGAAATTTAAAAAAAAAGATTTTATTGTAATTTTAAATAATTATAAATGAACAAAGTGATCATTTTCTGCAAGAACTATAGTAAAACTATCAGGGTTACCTATAAAACAAACTCATAATAAAAATTGTTATAATAATAATATGAACTAATATATAGTGGCAATATCATATATTTTACTAAATTTTGTAACATATTGACATGATTTAGACATTTAATAAGGAATCATCTGAAGAATATGTATTAGTGGATAATAAAGATGTAGGCTATATAAAGATAATTTTAAATGAATAATAATGAAGTGCATCTTTAACATTTAAACTTAAGCATTGAGATTACAATGCATTAGTAACTTTACCTAGTCTTTATTTTGTGATAAATGTTGTTGGTAGAGGCAAATTTCTTTCTCTTTCTTTCTTTCTTTCTTTCTTTCTTTCTTTCTTTCTTTCTTTCTTTCTTTCTTTCTTTCTTTCTTTCATTTCTTTCTTTTTGACATTGGTTGAATTGTCTAGTGGACTTATGGTCTTTACTGCTTAGGTATCTAGCTACCGCTTTCCTTAAAACAGTTCATTTGTTTTTCATAAATATGAAAATACTTTTGCCTCCCTCAGACTTGCTTTGGTCATAGATACATGGCTTTTGGAATTTAAGTGAGCTTCTCATTTTATATTGAGGTAGTCTGCATCAGCATTGTGTCTTATTACATGTTTTATGTTAAGATATTTAAAAGTAATTACAGCCTGTGATTAATTTCTAACAATAGAAAGCATCACCAGTTTTCTAAAAGCAGCAGAATTAACTTCCTTCTGAGCCAAAATTTATGCAGATACTAAAAAGTTCTTATTGGAATATAGAAACTATTGTCTGTGGTTTTGATGTATGGAAGCAACTTTTGCTCTCAATCCTAAAACCTAATGAACTGACTTTATATAAATAATTTAATAATTAGGTCAATCTACTTTTAATGTTGATGTCATATCCCAGGTTGACGCATATAATTGATATCTTTTTTATGATCTAGTTGCATGACACAAGAGAGCAATTTCTGCAGAATGTGAGATTCTTTAAAGGGAAAGGTAGGCTATTTTTTCCTTATAAAAATGTGTAGTATAAATACAAGATCTAATTTTATGAGTAAAGTTCCTCCCTACTTATTCATTTTGTTATTTTTCTGATTTTTCTTTATGTAGTTATTGCTATAAACTGTGAAGCAGCTTTCATAATGGGCATTGAAGTGAATGATGACCCAAAAGATTGCATACAGATAAAATGTGGATGACATCACACCGATCTGAAAACTAAAATAAGCCAGGTCTTTAGAGAAATTTATTTGAAAACTGATGTTCTTGCTGTTGCCAAAAAGGGGGGATACATTAGTAATCAATTTGAACATAACAACAAAAACAGCAACAAAAGAAAATAAATCATCATGAGATATTTTCAAAATAACTACTTGCAACTTTATAAAAAATAGTTCAATGAGCAACAGAAATCTGAATTCTTTGACAGCAACTTTCTAGATACTTTGATTGAACTAAGGCCGTATATAGTTGCTGAAGAGTATGAGGTAATTGTTTTATAGAACCCACTTTCTAATATCTTCTGCCTGTTGTGTTTGGATATGATGGTTTCAGGAATGGAGATTTTAAGATAATTTCTGTCCATAAATGAAATTCTTAAAGCAGTCTCATTGGAAAAAATATCTATAGTTCTGGAGTTTAGGATGGAGGCCATGTCTAGAATCACAAATAATATAGAGTAGGTTTGTTTTTATCTTACTGATATCTGTGCTTGTAAGTGCAGACTCAGTTATGTCATGAAAGTAAATCAGTGACAAAAGATATCATTTTTGTAAATGTAATTAATAAATGGTCAAATAAAATAACGCTGCACCTTAATGTCATATTGACAAGTATATCATAAGAATAAGAATGTTCTTGTTCATTTGGAACCTCTTTATTTTCAAGGTGATTTTAGAAGGACTGTAAATCTGTATCTATGTAGGTTTAACTACAGGAGGAGGCACCCTTTGAAAGAGCACACAGATCCACATAATAATCAATGCCACCTCTTCTTACATTATACATATTGCCACTTTATTTTTTTGCAATTATGCATTTTGACATTGTTTACATCTTCACCTATTAAAACAACTGTCCAGTGAAACACAACTAAGGTGGCCAAAGTATTGTAGTTTTTCTTGAATGATAAAAAAGCCTGAAATTAGCTATTAGTTTGTGTTTCTATTATTCCATCTCTGATAGGAACCATCACAACTATGAAGGCTTCAAATATTCCTCTCATCAGTAGAAGAGTTTAATTGGGTGCAGATGAGTTCTTTCAAATTGATGAACTTGAAATATAGTTTTTGCTAAAACTTGGTAGGGAGAAATATTTTAAAGCAGGACTTTTCTTTGATGTTTATTTTTGGAGGACTTTTATTTTCCAACTTGGATCTTCCTAAGTGACAGTTGATCTCTCTGAAAGCAGTGGTGATGCTGTGCTTCCTGGATCCTCACCTCCAGGAGACCAGTGCTCCTTCCTTGCTGTCCACTTCATCCAATTCGGGAATGAGTCCAAATATTCAGAAAGGCTTTAGCACATGCTTAAACATATCTAGCACTCTTTCCAACCACTAGCCATATCACTTTATTCTTACCTTTCTATCAGAGTGAAGAAGCCTGTGGCTTGCAAGATGGCACAGTAATGGAGAGTAATGGAGCTTGCTACTTGACCCCGCATACAAAAAAAGATGGAGAGAACTGAATTTACAAAGGTTTTCTCTGACTCCAATAATAAATAAAAAAATTAAAAAGAAGCATAGATGCATTGTTTTATTGCAAGTTGTTTTATACCAAGTTGTTTATATTCTGTACATTCCATTTCTCTATGGTGATATCTGCACAGATGCAGTGCATACCTGCAGAAGGATAGCCAGAATGATCCACTTTAACCAGTCAGACATGGTTCTATTACCAACTTGGTTCACTTTACTTTTAAAAGATAATACATGAAAATCTTGTTTATGAGCTTATGATTTAGTCAGAAAGTTTTATTTAATCAGAATATACCATTGCCCAGACTTACTAATCAAACTAAAATTTGTTATCTCTAAAGCCAAGACATTTCAGAACACCATATCTGATAATTGTTTATTTCACCCTAAATTTTGTCACACCTTATGGTTTGTCTGGGGAGAATTTTAAAATTGTCTCAGGGTTAAGTCCATGTCTCTTCATGGAGGCTTGATCAGCTTCAGCCAGAAAATGTTGCTGCCAAATGCATTATATTCTCATTAGATTTCTCCATAATCTAGACTGCGATCTCTGGTAATAAAATATCTGTAGGAAGTGGAAAACTGAAAATTAAAGACTATTAAGGAATCCTAATACAAAAATTTATAAACACTTTCAATTTAAGTAAAACTTGAAGCTGTTGGGTTTACTAGTTCTAAAGGTACAACATTTTCTTAGACTCCTGTTGCCTTAAAGTTTGAGAAAATTGTGTTATCAGATAAAAAGACTCTATTGTTCAATTTAGGATTATAAAATTCCCAAAGTTTCTTTACAGAAATAAAAAGAGGGATTTTCCCCCAATGTTATTAGAACACCTCCAAGCTGTGCCTCATTAGATTTCATTTGTTGTTAGTCCTGTTGTTCAATTAAAGAGGAAAGCATTAAACCAATTAGGCCACAGTAGGTTAGTGTAGAGAAGTTCTAAAAAACTTGTAGAATCTTGGTACACATTTGCCTGCCATTTTGTCAAAGTGCAAGTCAGGTGGAACAGACAGCTCTTTGAAGCTGTCCCAGGATGAGTAACAGGTAGACATCCCGAAATACTTCAAAGCACGGCAAAGAAGAGTGCAGTTGGGAAGTCATGGAGTGTGAAAGCGAACCTCAAGTACACTGAGTGCCACATGATCTTAAGAGATGTACTATGATATGGACCAATTTATCATTTATTAATTATTAATTTACTTATTAATAATTAATTTATTAATTTGTGACATTGACTATGCTCTTCCACTTTCACCTACTTCACATATTCATTCTCCCACAACCATGTTCAATTATTACCATCTTGCTCATGATTCAAGAACATTGTACTGAAATGTATTTTTTATAAACACTAAGAATATGTAAAATGGAGATTTTATATTTGCAACCTGCGAATATATTCTTAATAGTATGAAAATGGGTAAACAAAGACAGATATATTAGATAAGGGGAGACCTTTTAGCTTTTATGATTTTCTACAATATTCTAGTAACTGCAGTATGGCATCACTTTAGTTTTACTGTCTTATCATCTGTGTGTTTTCAAAACATCACCCCAATGCTGTGAACACTGACCTTTGCTTGGATATTGAATGGTTAATCTTAAAATACCTTGACTATATTCAGTTCATAATAATTATGTAAAGTTTCATCTATTTCATTAATGTCTAATGATGGACTCTTTTAAATTCAGATACTCTGATTAAAAGAAAAATTACATAGATCACTGAAAATAGTTGTAATTGTGTGTTTTATTTTGTATCTTACAGTCTTTTGGTGGTCTCTTGATTTAGGATAAGTATTGTCTCTAAAGAACTGTTCCAATTAATGTATACATTATCAACATCTAAGTACTAAATTGTTTCATAATCCCACAAAAATCATTCCATCAGAAAAAAATCATTTTCCAGCCCATTGTCTTTGTTATAATTATTAATGTACAGAAGCTGAACAGAGATTTTATTCATTTATATATTTTTGTAAAAACTTAATCTTGGATAGAAGGTAACTTGAGAACTGAATGATTTTTCAAGAGATAAAATGCCACACTTCTTCATAAAATCTCAATTTGTTGCAGGATTTCTCAAGTGTTATGGAACACAAAAATGTCTATACTATCACATATAATTTATGTATGGATTTGGAAATTCATTATGTTTTTACCTCAAATGTTACTTCAAGTCTGTTGTCACAAGTCTGTTTTGAGAACATTTAGAGAGATGCTTGATACTGAACCTGGAAATAGAAGCTGTGCTTTCAAGTTAGTTTACCAAGTGTATTTTCTTGGCCTGAGAAAGACCACATATAGAAAAGGTACAATTATAATAGCTTTTAATGCCTTACTATGATGCATGTGTGTGAATAATGTATGCATGTAAGTGTGGGTGAGCATGTGCCATGCATGTGGAGGATAGATTACAACATCTGGGAGCCAATTCTCTTCTTTTGAGATATCTGGGGACCAGATTTATATTACTAGGCTTGCATGACCATGTATTTGCCTACTGAACCATCCTACCAACCATACCCTGATTAGTACATAATCTGGACCCAAACCTCAAACAGCATTTTTGCTGCCCACATATTTGTCAAAATGAACCTGTAGGAAGGAACTATTTTTGATTCTTAATTTATTTAAGGGACTATTATAAATTTTAATGAGAGCTCTTCTCAACTGGTAGGCTTCAGATTACAGCCTGTATGCTATTTCTGTTTTTAGAGGGAAAATGCTAGAACACCTTTTTGGTCCTGAGTAAAAATGGATTCTGTGAATGGGCTAACCAAGTTAAGGCCCCAGAATGTGGACTAAAGAAGAAATTTCAAGGGTTGAGTTTCTTTAGTTGGCTCTTTAGCTTCAGTCCTAATAGATATGCTCACTTTTTATCTGGTGCCATCTGTGTTTGCATAAGGCTAATCTTTGCTCTATCAGATTTAATCACTCCTAACATAAGATGACAGGAGCTGTATTGACCCTGAGTAAATATTTACTGAAGATCCAAAGCTGTTTCTTAACAAGGTATCAGATTGGTCTCTTCTACTTCCTTTATCAGTTGCATGAGAGTATCTTTATCCTGTGGGCTTTTCTTAGAACAGAATATGTGGCTTCAATTAATAAGGATGCAGTGTTCTAAGCTTCCTGGAAATGTCATTCTTGTTGCATTTACAGAGCAATGTAATGTAAAGTTATTAAATAAGTGGTTTGTCTATTCTGTTTCCTGGTCACATGTGCTTTTAAGCCTAAGAAGTTTCCAAACTCCCTGATGAAGGATTTGCATTCTAAATTGAATTAAACTTTGGAATCACTAAAGATCACTTTATGATGGAATATTGCCAACATTGTGTTTATATTCATGTGCTGTAACGATATAGATAGCAAAAGAAAAAAGAATGAGGAGAATTCCATGATGATATAGTGCAATCACAGCTCCATTGATGTTGTATCGTGGCGTTAGGTGCTGCTGCAGTTCCAACATTAAATCTCTTGCAGTGGAGATAATCCTACTAGGTCCATAAATAAGCAAAAAATATGTCATAAATTCAACTAAATTTTGATATCATAAACCTAATTCACTGTCATAAAATCTGGATTCTGTGTTAGAAGAAGGACCAGACTTTCTAATATGTCCATGACTTGGAGAGGAGTCGATGTGAACTGTGTTTTTAAACATATACTTATAAGAACTGAGGTCACATTATCCACATGCACTGAATGTAATATATCAGATTCTCCTTAATTACTAGACATCCTTCATATAATCCACAACTCTCTTCTCCCTCTGTCTCAGTCAGCCCAACTCAGTCATTGGTGTCAGAGATGCATAAAGAAACATGGCAATCAAAGGGGATAGAGGGTGTTGAAGCAAATATGCTTTAGTGATCTGTTGTACTACATGGTGACTATAGTTAATAATGATAGACTTTCCAAATTTCTATAAGAGTAGTGTTTGTGTTCACACTACAACAAAAACATAACAAAGGAAAATAAAGAATGAGTAGGAAAGATGCTAGATAAACAGCTTGATCAGCTCATTTTACAATGCATGTGCATATCATTACATCTCAATGGATCCCTTACATATGTACAACAAAAATTTTATATAATTTTATTTTTTTGTATTTATAGACCTATTGTGTGGCACAAAATTTGTGTCAAGTAATGTTTGGCAATTATATATTAGTGAATATGTCAATTACCCAAAAAGTCATAGAATCAAAGTATAAAGTATAAAGTAAACTTAAAAATGAACTGTTTCCTTAGTGATTTCTTGGGGTTGTTAGAGAAATAGCCTACTTAGAATTTAGTATTGTAATTAACAAGTGAGGACATTAGAAACTCTGAGGATGGAGTCTACCTCTATTTTGCATACAGGTTAAAGTACTTACAGTATTTAGATGGAAGCCTCCTAAACACCTGACAATATAATTCTGTCCAGAAGCTCCATGACTATGGTGTGTTCACAGTGATGCTAGAATGCAGCTGCTACAATAGAAACTGTCAATGTGTCTACTAAAAATTTCTACAAGTGAACAATTTAATGTCCTTACATATATGAGTCTTGTCTTGAATGCTCTCACCTGCAGAAAGCTCTTTCAAGGCACTGAGATATTATAGACACTTAGTTCTCTTCTCCTTATTGCCCATGGCCTGTGTCTCCCAGGTCATACCCCAAAATCCAGGCTTCTCTTCACTTGCATGGTTCTGAGAAAACTAAATAACAACTGGATAAACTCCCTATTAGTTATTACAACTACCAGTAAAATTCTAAGTGATTTAAAACCTACTTTACCTCAGCACTTGCACCAACTGCTGACCTGTCCAGGGTCTCAAAATGTCCTCTTCATTGAGAAAGTTCTGACACTCCTTCTCCTGAAACCAAAGCAACAAATCAAGTGCACCCCACCCCAGTCTGGAGGGAAAGGCATCACTTTCCTCATGACACACATTACATTTATATTCCCTTTGTATGTGTTGGTATCTGAGCTAGTGTTTAATTTTCTTCAAGAAAGAATACAAATTACATGTTTACTTTTCTATGTAAGGCTTTGTTTGCCAATGGGAAAAAGGGAAGAAAAGAAGAATAGAACTCGTTGCAGTTTGCTGTTTGGTTTTAATGAAAATACAAAAACCTAGTAAACAAATACAGAAAAAAATCATCAAAGTAATCGAATAAGGGCAGTAAATAGCACACAAATTCTGTATCCTTAGAAGTCACAGAGTTTTCTGTTATTCTTCAAGAATACTAAGCGCAATGTGCTCTGGCAGAATCATTAAGTCAAATATCCTTATACCACATGGTATATAATGAGAGGATTTTGTAGAAGACATTCTCAATCTTTATTTTTAATAAACTCTTTAACCATTATTTTTAATTCTTCACACTGCACATAGCTCCACCTCAACTGCATAACTTCCAGCATTTATAAAAGATGGAGAACTTCTCTTTAAATCATGATCAGTTTTTTTCTCTTATCCCATGCATCAGAGAAATGAATTTTTTTTATGCTGGAAGAGATTTAAATGCTGAAAATGTTCTTTGTGTTTTCTGTGTTCTTATTTTCCAAAGAGCTCTTTACAAACTCAAAGACAGTTTGTTACTTAGCAATAACATTGATTCAAATCGTAGCAAGAAGGAGCCAAGAGCTGAGAAAGCTTCCTGGGTAATGATATGAAAATTAGCACATGAAACACTTATCTTACTCAGATGCTGATTAAAGGATGCAGAGTCAATCAGTGATAATCTTCATCACTAAATTGAGGCTACTAATAAAAATATAAATTGAAGAAAATACTAACACTATTTGATTTGTGTGCTTCTTGTATGTAATCAAGTTCATTGCCAAGGAGTCATAAAAACCACACCATTTGTGCTGCTAGAGTGGAAAACTTGATTTCTAAAAGCGTAAAGTATAGCTTAAAATAAGTATTTCAGCAAGTTGCACATCTATGTGCTGACTGATTTTGCAGAGCTGGATGGCATGAGGAGAAAGAAAAGAAGTCTGTGTTACTGCCTGCTGCTCTAGTAGGTCTTCTTTATTGCTGCTGTCTACATTTATAGAATCTCTTTCAGATATTTTTTACTCCTAGATGCTTCTACTATTTGAAAGAATAAGCATTTGGATCACCCCTTTCTCTCCACGATATGTCATCTCAAGTAAACATATTCAAAATTACTTAAGGTGCTTATTTCTGATGTAATGCATATCATGTTTTTTTCCTAAACATATGTGACTCACATATGCTTACAGTTCAACCCTTTTAAGCTGGATAATGATGATTATGTCTAATTTTATTTTTGGAGGGGTACATCTCAAGGTAAAAGACAAATTATCCACCACAACAGTTGGGTGTAAATAACGAGATCTGCTTTCTTCCTCTCCCCAACTCACTGTCCTTACCACCTCTGTAAAGTTGTCTTCAATAGATCCTACTCGTTTTCTGCAGTCCATTCAGTTTAGCATCTCACCAAACTTGGGCAGTTGAAAGAAGTCCTTCATGTCTCCCGCACTAGAGTTTTGGGTTTCTGGCAGATCACCGTTAACCATCATAATTTAACCAAATCTCTAGCATTTTTGTTGCTCATTGGTTGTATTATAACTCATTACTGACCATAATAAGTTCCGATACTGAAATCTCAGATCCACCACCTTCTGACACATCCCTCATATTTTCCCTCTGGGAAAAGAATGAATATCTTAATTGTGGTTTCCTATATAATTAAAAGTACGAGGCTTGAATTTGAAGATTCCATGTTTGATATAGGATCCATGTTTCATAAACCTTGGCTTGCACTGTTGTTTTATATCTTAAATGGCATGTGTATGGACATAGAAACTAAATTATAAAAAGTATTTTTAAAGACAGACAAATACATAGTCATTTATGTTTGATCACTGGTTAACTCATTCTTTAAATAGAACATGGAATTGACCTTTTACAATCACTTATTTACATTTTTAAAATTTGAGATACATTAAGTGATGTGACTGAAATCTATACACATTATATAATGTCCGGTTTCTGATTTCAAAATTCATGCTCTTATTCACACTGATATACAAATCACTTTTTTAAATTTAAAAATAGTAAAATTTTATGTGTTATGTATTTTGTTTTTGAAAGCCAAAATATAAGACATATGTTGCTTCACAGAAAAGACAAATTTTCTGTGTGAAGAATATAAAAAGACATTTAAAATACTGCAAAATATTATTGTACCTAGACTTGAGAATTAATTTTACTTAAATTTTGAATGTTTATATGTTTATAATATATTTATATTGTTTATATGTTTATGTATAATAAAACATAAATGTTTATATGTTTATATATGTTTATAATAAAACCTGGTTACTCTGGTGGCTCTCCCTCCTTCTTATCTCTTTCAATACTTATCAAATCTCAGCTCTTTCCCAGTCCTATTCTCAGGTTTACACCTTCTGATTTTGTTGAATGACCCATTTATTTGAATCAGAGTCATCGGTGAACACATGAGATTGGGAATATCCATGGGAGATTGGTAAGGTCAAGAATGGAATACAACTGAAGGTAATTGCTTCATCTGTCCCTGAACCTATAATGAGGAGATAGTTTATCACTAAGTCAGAGGGCTAACTGAATCCGTGCTCAATTCTTGCCTGCCTATTCATTGGTCCCTTCTCGTTAAGACTCAGTGAAGTTACCTCAGTGAGAATTTGGGACTACAGTGTCTTTGTATTGTTCAGCAGATGGCATTTTGAGGGCCTTCTTACTGTCTGTGCATCATATAACCAAGGAATGTGAATTTTTCTTTCAACAAATGGGTTTCATTTTTCAGGTTTGCTGAGAAATCAAGAACAATTGGAATAGTCTGTATTATTTTAGGGTCTTTAGAGCCTACCTAGTCTACCACTTATAAATAGCTACTCCTCACCTGGCACTAAAGAATTTTCTTAACTCATAGATTCAAGAAATAACTTTTCCCATCTATGCAAGGTATCTCCCTTACAACTTTGCTTAAAGTTTGTTATGAGATTGTAGGCTTCCATATGTTTTATTCATACTCACTTAATTCCATTTGTACTCCCCTCCATTTCCTCCATTCCCTATCTTCCATCCTCCAATTACTTAAACTTTTCCACTCACAGCATTTTCATCTCTACTTTCATATTACCTTAGATCTACTGTGCATCCTTCTTTAAGACATCTTCCTCCCAATGGTTGATTTCTAGACTCCTGGCCTCCACAGGAACTCTAACTTGAAAATACAGAATTAGAGATTCAAAGCTCAGATCTGCATATGAATGTGAGTATGTAGCATCTGTTTTTATGAACCTGGGTTGCATCATTCTGTATCACATTTTTCACCTTCATCAATTTTCCTGTAAATTTTATAGCTCCATTTTCTTCTGATGAATAAAGTTGCTTTAAATGTATATACATTTTCATTTTCCAGTCATCAATAGCTAGACTTCTGGCTGATTCTGTTTTCTATATATAATGAGTAGAACAGCAGGAAACATGACAGGAGAAGTCTCAGTTGTACAATATTAAATACTTTGGGTATATACCTAGGATGAGATAGCTGGGTCATGTGATACTTCTACTTTTAATTGTTTGGAGAAAGTCCACAGTAATTTCATTAGTGTTTGTACACGGTCAGTGAGGAAATAACCTTTTTTCTTTCTCTGCTTCCTAAGGAGAATTTCTTATTGTTTGATTTCTCATTGATAGATATTCTGATTGGGGTGAGATGGAACTGAAAATAGTTTTTATGTACATTCCTCTGCAGCTAATGGTGTTGAACATTTTTACAAATATTTATGGCCATTCCTATTTCTACTTTGAAAATTCTCTATGCCTGTATGTGACCCTCTGAAATTGGCATGCTTGATTTATTCATGTTCTTGATGTTTGTTTTTTAGGTTCTTTGTGAATTCTAACTAAACATTAATCCTTTATTGGATGTATAGCTGGAAAAGATATTCTTTCATTTTTTAGGATGCTTCTTTACTTGGTTGAGAGCTTCTTTTGTTGAGCAGAAACATTTTATGTTTACCAGATTCTCTTTTGTCAATTGTTGTTCATATTCTGTTCAGAGTCCTATTTAGAAAGTCTTTACTTATGCTTATAATACTGTAACTTACTCCCTCTTTTCTCTTCTTTACAGAGTTTCAGGATTTTCATTGATGCCACTGAACTATTTGAAGTTAGTGTTTATGTAGGGCGAGAAATAAGTGTCAAGTTTCATTCTTCTATATGTAAGCACCCAGCTTTTCCCTATACCATTTGTTGAAGTTTTTTTTTCCCTGCTGTGTGTATTTTGGCATATTTAAAAAAAAATCAAGTTGCTGCAAGTGTGTGTGGGCGTAATTTCTGATATTCTACTCTATCCCTCTAATCTATATGTCCATTTTTATGCCAAAACAGTGTCATTTTTATTTCTATGGCTCTTTGAATGTGATTTGAGACTTGGAAGAGTAATGCATCTTATTTTTGTATCATTTTTGCTTAGGGTTGCTTTGGCTATGTGGGGTCTTAAGGAACTATGTTGAATAAGAGATAAAAATGGAATTAGTAGTTAGTCCTATTCCATTCTTTATTTTATTTATTTTATTTGTCTATTTATCCTGATGTTGGCTGTGCATTTGCTGCAAAAAACAAACAAGCAAACAAAAAACCCATTATTTTATGGAGGTATATTTTATCCAACTTTATATTTTCTAGAACTTTTTTATGATGGATTTTTTTCATAAGCCTTTTTGACATCTATTGATACGTCCATGACTTTTGTCTTTAAGTACATCCAATTGATTTATTACATTTACTAATTTTTCTGTGTTGTGCTATCCCTCTATCCTTAAGACCAAATAAACTTGTGAATAACCTCTTTGATGTGTGTTTCTATTCAGTTTACAATCATCTTGTTGAGAAGTTTTCTGTCTATATTTTTTATTTGTATCTCTCCTTTTGTTGTGTTTGTTGTCTTTTGTCTTTCTCTAGTTTGAGTATTAGACTAATACTGGTTTTGTAGGAGGGGCTTGAAATTCTCCTACTTCCATTTTGTGGAATAACTTGAGAACCTTTGTTTTAGCTATTCTTTAGTAGTCTGGTAGAGCTTTGCTGCAGATTCTTCAATAGATGGTTTTTTTTTGGGAGGGGGATAATTTTTATTATTGCTTCTATCACTTTGCCTGTTACAGGTTTGTTAAAATTATTTATTTCATCTTGGTCTAACTCTGATCGATCAGATATATCTTGAGAATCATCAAATATTTTCCTGTTTTCTAACAGTTGGTTTTTGAAATATGTCTTTCTGATTTTCTAAATCTCTATGCCTTGTTTATGTCTCTCTGTTTATCTTTAATATTAGTAAATTGAGTATTGTTTTTTCTTTTAGTTAATTTGACTAGAAGTTAACTAATTTTTATATTTTCAATTAAAAAGCTCTTTGTATCATTACTTTTCTGTTTTTCTATTTTTTTGTCATTTCATTTCTGGTTTTTGCCCTGGTTTTGAGTTCCTCTCAACTACTCCATTATACAATCCATTCTCTTGGTGAGACTTTCCATTGAGTTTTTGTTTTGGTTTTGAATTAGACTTCTAGAACTTTAGATTTCAAGCTTAATTACATTTTGGGTTTTCTTAGAATTTCTCATGTCCTGTGTCCTCGTCGTTTATTGCTTGTTTGTGCTTCCTTGGTCTTTGTCTCTTTAAGATTCCCCTAGGTGTTCCTTCATGAGCTCTTTGAAGTCATTCATTTCTTTGGGCACACTTGTAACTATTTTAAATTCTGTGACTGGACTTTCACTTGTTTTCTTACTTCAGAATATTGCTACAGATTTGATGGACTTAATGCAGGATGGCAAGCTGGGCAGTTTCAAGGTGAATCCAATGGTTAGCACCATGAGTAGTGGTCTCTTACCAGAGCTATAATTCTAAGGTGGGACAAAGGACAGATTAGCTGGAGAATCCTCAGAGAATGGACTGGTAGGGAAGGGCCAAATCAGGGAAGTCATGTCATTCTGGTGCCAGAATCCATGTGGTCTGTGAAGGTTAAGCAGGGTTTCTGTGTTAGTATGAGTGGGGCTTAACCAAGAAAAGCAATATCTCTAACAAAAGGCCCTTAATTGAGATTCCTGGAGTCACATGGACAGGCAAGATAGTTTTATTTTCAAAGAAAAACTTAAATAAAAAATAAAAACAAGCAGCTGATTTTAAACAGAGAGCAAGGGATATCACATTTTTAAAAATGTCAGCAAAGTTTCCAATTTTCTGTAAAGTAATTATTTTATTTCCAACACAGCAAAATAATACTACTTGGATGTGTATGTAAACTATACTTTAAAATTGTAAAATATTGAGTCTGTTACTCATCTGGCTGTTTAGTATTTTCTTTAGGAAGATTTTCTTTTTAGCATTAGTTGAGAATGTTATGAATATTATGAATTTAATAGAAATCATCAGTCCAAATGTCAAGAATAAAAGGAAACATTGTATTTCTTCTGTGGAAACTGGTTAAGAAGTTTAATAAAATATTATTCAAATATTAACCATCATTTTACCTGTAATAGTTAGTCTTTAGGTACTTACTACTGGTCATTCTTTATTCAATTAAATAAAAGTCACATAGAAAAATATTATTTCTGCAATTTCCAGTAATTCTCACAAATTATTATTTAAAAAATCCACAGATTAATGTTTATCAGGGAACAGCTATCTCTAGTGTTGTGTACATGTATGCATTAGCCATTTCCAAAACTAGTTTCACTCTCATATAAATTCAGAATATTTATCAAGAACATCGGCTGCGAGAGATATACCTTTTAAAGACGTGCCTTTGTACTCAAGTGGATTCTTGCCTCAGACAGTTTGTGTGAAGCAGTCATTTCATATTTATGAAGGTGAATAGTAGTATATAGCCAAATATCACACTCTCTTGTGACAGTAAACATTCTTTACCTGGAAATCCTGGAGAAGATTCATATTAAGCATGAAAAGCTCCCTTTTTGAAAAAGTATGCGACATAGTAAGGGAAACAAGCACATGGACTATCATAAAGCCTCAAAGTAGATACAATCTTTTTCATTATTTCGAGAGGAGAAAACATATTCACAGAAATTGAATATTTTCATGACTAACTTAAAGGCTCTCAGATCAGATGATGGAAGGATTTGAATGAAAGTGGCCCCTATGGACTCTTGGGGAGTTTCGCTAATACAAGAAGTAGGATTATGACTGGCCTGATAGGATTGTACTTGTAGGAGTAGGTGTGGCTTTGTTGGAGGAAATGTGTCACTGTGGGTAGGCTCTTAGCTTTTGGAGACTCAAGCCAGGACCAATGTAATTCTCTTTTTGCTGCCTGCCTATACAAATGAAGGACTCTCGGATTCTTTTCCATGATCATGTCTGTCTGCTGCCATGCTTCCTGCCACGACGATAGTGGGCTTTAACAGAAACTGCAGAGATAATATATTTCTGTATGATTTTATTTCATTGAAGAATGACCAATAGTAAATACCTAAAGACTAAATATTATCAGTAAAATGATGGTTAATATATGAATAATTTTTTATTAAACTTCTTAACCAGTTTAACGGCATTATATAGAATCATATATCAGATGACTAACCTTACAGAAGAGAAAGTGAAAAGAACATAAGAACCAGAGGGAATGGGTGACACTAAGAAAACAAGATCTTCTAAACACAGCAGAACCAGGCACATATGAACTCACAGAGACTGTTGCAATGTGCACAAGGTCCCACAGGTCTTGGCCTGATGGGATCCCAGTGCTAAGATAGCAGTGGACACAAGCACACATACCTAACCCAGAAGCTGTCTCCATTGATAACCTCTTGAAAATGAATAATTGGTTTTCTCCAACAGAGTCTCACTGGATTCACAAATACACAAAACACCTTTAAACCCAGGTACCTTGCATAGCAAACACAAAAGGAACTCAATGATATTTCTGAAGGTTTTTTTTCTTGTCTCACAATTCTTCCTCTGGGCACATAATTCTTACCTTACAGGGCTTTTGCTTACTTATTATGATTTTTGATTTTTGTTTGTTTGTTTCTATCTGATTTCTGTGTTTGTCAATCTCTGCATCTACATGTGCCTCTTGTGCTTTCTCTTTGGCTCTTTAATTTTACTTCCCTCTGTTTTGTCATATTCATGTTTGTTTTAATCGTATCTTATTTTATTTTAATTTATTTTGTTTTTAAATGCCTGCTTGCTTTCTAATGAGAGAGAACAGGGACAAAGCCATGGATTTTAGTGGGTGGAGAGATAGGGAGGATCTGGGAGGACTTGGGAGAGGGGGAACCATAATCAGAATATATTGTATGAAAAAAATCTAATATCAATGAAAAAGAAAAATTTATTCTGCTTCCATTACTTACAACCTCCATATAACCTATAAAAATCAAATTCCTGACATAAACTGAATAATATTTATTTTAATTCCAAGAATGAGTCACAATCAACAGTTGGCAAGTTCCAGAAGACACACTGAAGAGCATAGGAGTTGCTCCCAAAAGATAAGGGAAGAATCTCTACTTTATAGTCTTGGAAATGGAAATGTTGGCCTTGACCTGTGACTCTCATGTCACAGAGCAGGGGCTCTTATAAAAACTCAGCTCAGGTGGATTCCTTTGAACCAGTAACATCACAAGTTTAGTGGTTCAGGTTCAGTTTCCACAGGAGAAATACAATGTTTTTCTTTCAGAGCTGTAAGCCAGGCCCAATTAAAAGTTTTCCTTTAATAGAGTTGTAGTGGTCAGAGTTTCCCTTCACAGCACTAGGACATTGACTAAAACAGATGAGGCAGAATTTTTATACATGGCTATATTCTTCTGAGTCTTATATATTACATGATGTAATGCCAAAAAGCTCCACTTCAAACATATTTGTACACAGAGTAGAAAGGGAAATATTTATCTGTCCTTCTGTGCTCAAAATCAAAGTTCAAAGTGGATTATTTAAGTTCTTTGAATTCTTTGCCTAATCTGTAAAATGGAATATGTGGAAGAAGGAAATAATTTAATTTCTTGGACCTCATGTGGAAGACAGAAGTGGATATGATATATTTTCTTGTACTGCTCCTCATCTTACCTTTTGAGGCAGTATCTATCACAAAACTATTATCTTTTAAAAAAATAGTACAGAAAAAAAATTATATATTTACTTCATTTAAAAAAAATCATGATTCTTTCTTACTTATAACAGTAACTCTAAAGTCTAGGGTATTTCAATTGTAGGTACCTCATCTGGCCTTAGTGCACTACAATGCAATATATTAACTCTTGGAGAATTACTGCTCTCAGAGAGACCAGGGATCCATCTGTTTCACCATGCCACCCCTGGCACTCGAATTTCCGAGCCATGATACTTCCTTCGTTTTTGTGCTGGGATCCAAACCCAGGTCTGAACTCAGGTCTTCATGTTTGAACCAGAGACACTTTACTGAACGAATGCCCTTCACAGTCCTTATTCTTCCTTTTAAGTAACCTGGGGCGTCCAACTCATGGGACGGTGCTTCCTACATTCATGCTGGATCTTCTCTGCTCAGTTAATTTTCTCTCAAATGTACTAAAACACATATTTAGCTTGTCATATTGTACCAGGTAGCAAAAAGCTACTGTTAAGGAAACTAGATAAAGGGCACAGGGTGCACTGTGCATTCTTACATTTTTGAGGGGGAGGATTGCTGGTTGAAATTTGAAATAGAATCATGTTATATAGCTTAGGCTACCTGAATCTCACTATCTATCTCAGGGTAGCTTCAAGCTATCTGCTGTTGCATATAGCTACTAAGTGGTTCAACAAAGAAGACAAGGAGGCATTTCATAACTACAAACACTGCCAGACCTCAGCCACTATAATGGTAACTGTCATCCTGGACAGTAGAACCCTGAGCATTTCATCTCAGAGGTTTCATTGGTACCTAAGTTCCTCAGGTATTCTATTGCTAGCACATGAAGATCATGAGGAATTAAGAATCTTTTACATAAAGTCAACACCTGCACATATTACAAAATGCCAAGACTTAGGCAGTTCTTCCCCTAAAAATGCAGAAAACAACCATTTAAAATTTAACTGGAAATAAACTTGTGTAACATTTCCCTCTTTTCTGTATGAGTCAATCAAAAAAAGTTTTTTTGCTTTATATCTACAACATAATTTAACACCACACCAGGAACACTATCTACAAGAGGAACAATCATGAGGCTTGCCAAGATTCACAGGATCCAATGAAACATCTATCAAGCTTTTCACAATGTCCTTGGATAGCAGAAAAACATTATCAGTGTCCAATTGCCTGGAATTCACTCACAATTTTCTGAGCTGTTCCAAAGTATTTGGATCACTTCTTTGGCTCTGACCTCTGTAGCACACGAAGTTTGTCCTCTAGGCTTCAGATGGCTCCACTCCACTGCTGCTGCTGTTCTTGTTGATCATTTCATGGTACTGGCATCTTCAGAACTCTGGAGTCTTCTGCTGCAGTTGGGCTGGACATTCACTAATAGCCTCTCCTGGGTTCTCTCAATGGTGCTAGACCTCCATTTCTCTACATAATCCCTTCAGTTTGGGCCTTTAACCATCACTAAGGCTGCACCTTTACCTATAGCTTCTCCTGACCTCTCATAGTGCCAAGCTCAGTTAGTCTCCACTATACCTTCATGCCTTTAAACCCAGTACCACCTGGGTGACTCTTATGCATTACCAAGTCTGGCAGCCAGCATAAAATGCAACCTCAGCCAGTTCTGGAAGACAGCCTCTGTGTGCAAACCTGATGAAACACTTTCCATATTTGAGTTAGAGTCTGGTTTGCAGGAAACAAAAAAAAAAAAAGAAAAGAAAAAAAAAAGCTCGTCAATTCATATTTGAGCTCAAAGTTGGGTAGAACATTCCAAAGACTTCTTTATAATGTAGTAATCCTTAGTCCTGATTCTTTTAGCAAGTGTTTTTCTCAGCATCATCACAGGTCTTTCATGTCTTCAGGAAGGGTTCCCTCACGGGATGGAGATATCATCACCAGAGTAAATGTTCTTGTCAAGACTGCCTCACCAGTATCTGGACCATGTATAAACAGGTTTGCAGAACAAAAATCCAAACAAACAAACATCAACAAAAAACTGTTCAGTTTAAATAATGAATGTCTTGACTCCAAGCCCTGGCTTCCACAGTTCGGGATACTGACTGCTTCGAAGAATCTCCAGCTGAAACATCCTGGTGGTTTGACATTCTTTTCTACTACCACTACATTTTAAACATAAGAAAAAATTTCTACAACAATCTATTTTAGTGTTCTTAGTGTAGGGATTAGAGATATGTGTCACCATGCCTAGCTTTCTCTATATATCATTTCATATACTTCCATGTGAATCTATAATTAGCTCAAAATAAATACTTTGAATTAATGTATATGGGAGAGAATTCCAGTAAATAAACCTGGAAATGAGTCAAAGACCAGTTTGTGGTCAGATTGGATGCAGACACCTAAATTAGTCTAGACTTTAGATTTAGTGTTATAGAAAAGATGAAGGTAGAAAACATCTCAAACAGAAATAATTAAAAATATATTTTTTTCTGTAGTAATGCAATATATTAAGTTTTAGGAAATCAGTGTTCTAATTTAGCTAGAGAAGAAAAAGAGAATACCCATAAATATGCCCCTAAAAACCCTAAGGTTTTTAGGCAAGATGACTGTTAGAGCTACAAACAGAAAATAGGGTGGGAGAATGGTGCAGTTGACATGTCTCAAAATATAAACTCTTGAATTGTTTTTAAGAAAAAAACATTCCTTAGAGGCAGCAGAAACGGGATTGGGAGCATGGATGAGCAGAAATCTGCAGGCATATTTACAAAACAGAGACATTTTTTCTTTGTATTCAGCTCTTAAAATGATTTTTCTCCTGAAATAAAGTTGGGTGTAAAAGCAGTAGCCTCATCACAAGGTGTAAGCTGGCTGTTGACATGAGCTTTCACTGAAACTGTCAGGGACAAGAGGAGCCAACTGCATATTGAAGATAGATACTTTTAAAGTAGTAAAAAGATCTTAGAGATAATTCGACATTTCTGCACTTCAAGTTGTGAGAATTCCCATTTATTTTATGCAAGAAAAGTATAAAACTTTCAGATACAGATTACCAGCTTTCATAAAGTTTTTTTTCCCATGATTTGTCAGTGAGTTAAATAAGTCAATGTGCATTTTTCAATTTGTTGTGCAACAATTTTCAGTGGATTAACGATTACAAGTGCTTTCCAATGTCTTAATTGGTACTGTGATAAATGTAGTCAGATATTTCTCAGATGCAAGTATTTGTTTTTGAAAACACCATCTAAATGCATGAACAAGACAATATAAGTTTTGATGATGTTACAATAAGAGATCTAACCATCTCTCCCTGGTAAGGGACAGTAACTTACTACCTGCTACTTTTCTTGTTTTGACTTTGTTTCCCTTTAAATTGAAAGTAACCAGATAACTGTGATGCCACTGGATTTCCTTCCCTACCTATTTAAAATTTGAATGTAAGTCAGCCAGTATCTAAAATAAAGTGAAGAAATTTTAGTTTTCATTTCAAACCACTTTGTATGCTAGCAGAAGCTCTATGAAAAGCCCCTACAGTACTGTGCAACAGGAAGACTGAATTCAGGTGTCAGGACTGACAGAGTGCTGGTCAGACTGGAAAACCCGGTGGGTAATCTCATTTCCATTTGCTAGTGAAGCAGAAAAAACAACATGTTGTGTGTCAGAATACAATGAGGAATTACTCTGGCAGTTTGAATTTTAACCATTGGTAAAGGGAGAAATACCTGACGTGGGTTGTCAAGGTGTAACTTCACAAAGATAAGGCTGGTTTAAACTATGTGGGCAGCTTGAATTTTGATTTTATCAGAAATAGAAAGAGCCCTTTAGCTTGAAACATATGCCCCGGGGAATCAGAGTCTGTGAAATCTTAACTCTCATAGCTGATGCTCAAATCTGAAAATAAAGGAAGTCCTAAAGTTTTCTCTGTGAACATTCTACTTTGCTTGGAATTTATAAAGATGGTAAAATAGACTGGTGGACAGAAAAGAAAATCCATGCTTTAAGTTCTTGCAGAGGTAGCCAAGATTTTTCACTTAAAAGGTATCTAGAATTCTATTTCATCCATGAGCAATGCTTTGCATTTGGTTTGCACTAAGTAAGAGGATAATTAATATTAATTAGCATATATATTTGAAACATTACAGACAAGTCATTTGTTTAAGCTTTTTAAATGTAAATTTTAAATTTATACTCTTATAGTTTGAGATTGGCCTTTGTAAATTAATGAAACCAATCATAAATGAATCAATTTGCTAGGTAACATGTTACAAAGTTAAAGAAAAGGTTTTTAAAAAATAATCATTTAAAATTCATCTCCGCAGATCAAACTACAATAATAATGACGCTGTGTATGTTTCCAAATAACAAAAAATATGCATATTTGTACAGATCACATATATTCATAAAATAGACTGTTAGCAGAATACCACATCTATCTATAGAAACTGGCCTATGAATTGCTATTTATACTTTGAAAATGCATTCTTTATTGACATATGTGAAATTAAAATGGAGATAATTCTGTTAATTAAATAATAATACTCAAGTTTCCTTAAAAATTATTTACATTGCTTTAAGGGATATGAATTCCTATAAGTAATGTCAAAATAAAGTTTCAGAACTGCTTTACTTTTATTCCACTTAATCCCTCCTATTCCATTCTTCTCTTTATCTCTTTATAGTTCTATAGTATTAAAATCTAACAATTTGTTTATTAATTATTTTCTTATTTTTGATTATGTGTACATGCATATAGTATACATGTGTGAGTATGTGCACAGTAGTTCAGATGCTCTTTGATGCCAGAACAGGATCCTAATTCCCCAAGAATTAGAGTTACAAACAGTAGTACCCTGTCTTACCTGGGAACTGGGAACCAAATTCAGGTGCTCTGCAACAGGTGCAAGTGTTCTTAACTGCTGAGCCATCTCTCAAGCCCCTAATAGTAACTGAGTAATCTTTTTCTTTTAATTTAAAATCTTTTTTCTTCTATCATACAACTCATAGAATACATCCCGAAACTCCTCCTCTCCTCTCTCCACACCCTCAGCTCCCCCATCTTCCCCAGATCTAACCCCCATCACTAACCTCAAATATCTCCCCTTCTCCCCAGAAAAGAATCATCCCCCCAGGGTTACAGAACATTCACAGCACGGGATAGTGGGATGGAATGAGGCCAGGAACCAATCCTTAAGTCTAGGGTAGGCCAGGCAGCTCGGAAGGAGAAAAAGGTTCTCAAGGGCATGCAAAATATTCAGAGACACCCCCACTGCAGCCTGTAGGAGCTTTTCAAGGATACCAATCCATATATCATTGAACATTTAGGGGATTCTTCAGGTTCCGAATGTATGGCTTCACTCTCTGTGCACCACTGAGAGTGCTAGTCAGTTGACAATGTGGGGCTTGTTCTGGTGTCTTCAGCTCCTGTGGTTTGCACCATTCCTCCTCTCCCTCTTTCGTGGGGTTCCCTGATCTCTGCATGGTGTTTGGCCCTAATCCTCTCCACAGGCTCCTCTCAGCTACTGGAGAGGGCTTCTCTGGTGAGGACTGGGTTAGGTACCGATTTATGAGCAGAGCATGACATCATTAGAAATTGTCTTCAAGTTATCGAGTACCTAGTTCCTGGCCTGGCCTACATTTTCAGGCAGGGTTTCCTTTCCTTTCCGTTGTCAAGGAAGATCTTGCAAGGAGGATAGGCTGTAAGTCAGAGGTTTGTGGCTGGTATGGTGGCCCAGTCTCACTACTGGAAGCCTTGCCTGGCCACATGAGATGGCCTGCTCAGTCTCCCTATCCCCAATTACTAGGGATCCTTGATAGGGTCTCCCTCATAGATTCCTGCTAGTTTCCACTACACTAGGTCTCCAGATAGCCCCCTAATTTTCTCCCAATTCTTGATCTCTCCATATATTTTCTCCCTCCATTCTCCTCCTGGTCCCCTCTGCTCCCATTCCCATCCTACCCCATCCCCTGCACCCTCTATTCAATTTCCACCCTACCAGGGAGATCCCAGTGTTCCAACTGGAGCTGCTTTTGTTGCGTAGTTTTTTCATGTCCATGGATATTAGCACCTTTCTTCTTTATTTAGCAGTTAGTATTCACATATAAGTGAGTACATACCATGTTCGTCTTTCTGTAACTGAGTTAACCCACTCAGGATGATCTTTTCTAGTTCTATCCACTTGCCTGTAAAATTCATATAGTCATTTTTTAATAATTGAATAATGCATCATTGTGTAAATGTACCATAATTTCTTTATCCATTTTTTTTCAGTTGAGGGGCATTTAGCTTGTTTCCCATTTCTACCTATTACAAATAAAGCTGCTACGACATTGATTGAGCACGTTTCCTTCTGCTAGGATGGAGAGTCCTTTGGGTATATTTCCAAGAGTGACCAGAGCACTGACTTAATTTGCAGTGGTGCTGGGCTACTTGCTCTGGTTTTGCTAGCAAGGGAGGCAGGGCTGGAGGAGAATGTGGAGGAACTTCGGAGGAGTGGGTTTTAGGGACAGAACCAAGTGCATTCCAGTCAGCGATCTCATCTGGTCAGTTCACTGACTTGGTCTCAAGTAATTTTCAAGTATCATGAAACCACAAGTTTTATTCCTTTAATTGATTACTACAGTGAAATGTATTATAATAAAATTTAATAATCCATATATTCTTGTGGTAATATATTGTATATATTAATGGGTTATTATTTTAACTTGAACTGTTTTTCTAGTACTTTAGATATGTATTTGGTATCAATATTCTCACATGGAGAACAGAAAGCATTTTTTTTGTTTATGCATGTTAAGTTTTCAAGTTTATATATCAACATGTTGCTTCCTTAGATGGAATAAAAAAGGATAAATATTTGTTTTTGAAATTTGAAGAAAAACATTCATTGAATTATTGATGAGCATTTTTAATTAACTGATAAAATCACATTTATTTGTTTAATTATATATTTGTAGAATTTATATAGTTTTTAGTATATTGTGTTATTTAGTATATCTCATTTTGCCCATTAAATTTTGTTTATCAATTTTAGATATTTCTTTTTATTAACTCAGTATTTAGTCAATATACTCTATTTAGAAGACATTCTTAGTATCTCTGTTCTTAGAAAATTGGTAGAAAAACATCAGAGGAACACCTAAATTTGAACTTCTATGTTTGCTTATGTTTGCCGCAACAAGGAATTATACACACTTAACACATTAAAGGAACACTGTTGCTTGTAGAATCAATGAGTACATGATTGGTTCAAGAAATTTCAAAAGTAATATACAGACTGAGTGTGACAGAAGACAGCTGAGCAGGGATTTACTCATAGTAAGAAAGAAAAGACAAGATATGTCAATAAATGGTACCCATTTAATAAATTGTGCTTGTTATGCCAGCATAGAAGATTCCTGATCTGCCTTGTCCAGCCTTGAAGTAGGGATTTGTGCTGGTCTTGTCCATTTTACCAAGCTCTGCTTGATTGATAATAACCCTGAGAGCTCTGTTCTTTTCTGAGGGGAAGCTGAGATGTATGGAGGGGATCAGGGAGGAGTAGTGTAGCTGGCAGGAGTGGAGGGAGGGTAGGCAGAGGCCAGGATGTATTGTACAAGAGAATAAAAATAAATTTTGAAAAATGTGAGCCAGGTGGTGGTGGTGTACACCTTTATTCTCAGTACTTGGGAGACAGAGGCAAGTCAACAGAGTGAGTTCCAAGACAGCCAAAGTTATAACATATAAACCCTGTCTCAAAAAAAAAATAATAAAATAAAATAAAATGCACCAATAAATACACCAATAAGAACAAAATTGTAATTTTGAAGTAAATGTTTATTCAAAAAGAATCAACACTAAACAAACACCCTGGCAAAATCAGAACTCTGTGCAGTATTGTATCCAAATCTGTGTACATCTCAAATGAATGCATTACCTGTTCCTCATGGTTGGCAGGTTATGTACCTTAGTTCTCTCAATTCTGTGCTTGGCTTGAAATATCCAACTTTTCACATTTAAAATGAGCTTTTCTGAGAGCACTAATGCTTCTTTATGTCTCATTCTATATAGGCCTTTGTTCATAACTTTTAGCCAAATGAAAACATTAAAATCCTTGCTTATTTCAGGCACAGTTTGTATTTCTACACCAGCATGCACACCAATGAAGTCAATGCTTGAGGAATTTTCCAAATATCCCAAACCTTCCATATTACTAACTGATATTCTGAGATAATTTTGTGAATCCTCTTTAAAATGATAAAAATTAAAACTTCTAAAATAAATCATTTGCCTGAATTCTCAAACCATCCTTACTTCCTAGACTGAGTTAGTTAGTTCCATCAGATTTTTTTCCTTCTAGAGAAAAGCTTCTACTGGCCATCTGTATCCATAAGCCATGAATTATGCCAAGAATCCTAGTTATAGTCCTTTAACATAGGATAATGAAATTTATCAATGGCTTATGGGTCACTTGTGTTCACAGAATATTAAACAGGTTATGTTTTCTTAGATATCAACTTATTAATCTATGGAACATGTACTTCTGAGACATTTTCATTGAAGCTTACTAGGGGCTTTGTTATGATGGATACAATGAAACAAAAGGGTCTTTGAAGTGCCATCATAGTGAGTGGTTTAAGGTTGGCATGTAATATTGAGAACGTGAGGGAACACAGGATAAGACTACCATCCATGTGTCCTGAAGAGTCATCCAAGTCAGTGGATGGCACGCTCCATTGTACTTCCTTATATTAATGTTGGTCTCAATTGTCACCTACAACTGCCATTGGAAACTTTGGCATGTATCTAGGTATTTTTTGCCACTCAAATGAGCTAAATAATCAGCAGGAAACGTAGAAAAGTTACTTAAGAGTATACAAGTCTTCCCCCTCTCATCACTTTCTTTTGTTCTGCTATTTTAATAGCAAAATTCATCTTTTAAAAATTCATTTAGGAAATACAAAATGGTTATGATATGCTCTCTTTATCTTGTGAGTAAATTTAGTCATTTCAAGTTCAAAGAACAATGCACTTTTGTTCTTCGTTTTTCGAAATCAATTCTATCACACAAAACCTATCATTTTATGGCCATCATATTACAAAATGCAATTACATATTACTCTTCTTTAAGTGGTTGAAACAAACACAAATGTAGAAGCATTTAAAGTGGATTTTTACTGCTAATGTTTATTTCATTTTGTTGAAGAATATATACTGCAATTATGTTATTTTTGCTTTATCATTTATTAAATCCGTTGAGGTTTGGCATTATATAATCTCCATTCTAATCAATTGTCTAATTTTGCACTGTGATTTCATTTGTACTACTCATATTTGAACATTATCTAATCATTGGGTCTGGGGGGATCACTTAGTAGTTAAGAACAAATGCTGTACAAGCATGAGAGCCTTAGATCAAATCTGCAGAATCTGCATTAAGAGTCTGCTGTAGTCATATGTGTCTGTAATCCCAGTTCTGTGGGTGGAGCATACATAGGAAGAACACTGGACCTGCTAGCTGCCTGCCTCACTCCAGATTCAGTAAGCAACCCTTATCTGGAAAGTAAGTTGGACATTGCTGAATAAGGCTTCTTAGTGTCCTCCTTAGATGTGTAGGTAGGTATACACACCTACTTGTGAGCATAGACCCCCTCCTCCACACATACTCCCCATGTGTACATATTTAGACATACATATATTGACGCACAAAGAAAAACAAATTATTAATCATAGGATGACACTATGATATTTTTATCTTATCACTTTACCAACCCCAAATAGATTCTTAACCTTTGATTATTAAGAAATCACATAACTTATCATTTTATTAAGATTTATTTTACTTTTAATTCTTTGTGTGTGTGTGTTTGTGTGCACAGATATACACATGAGAATGCATTCATGTGCACTGGACCCATAGAGTCCAGAAGTAGAAGCAGGCATCAGATCTCCTCGAGGTAGAGGTTGTGAGCTCCTGATGTGAGTGCTAGGAACTTAACTGCGGTTCCTCTGCAAGAGCAAAATGTGTCCTTAACCACCGGCTATCTCTCTATTCCCAGCTTTTATCGTTTTTGTTTATTAATTTGGAAACACTTTTCTAATCAAAGAATTTTTCAGAAATATTATATCGCTTGATTTTATTGGAAAGCAGATTCAATTTGTTTTGACAAAAGAGAAATGCTATATCTGTGAGAAATTGTAAATGAAACAGTAAATGCAGCTACCTTTAATATGAATTTTATTTTTGCTACTACACAGTTTGTGAAGTTACCTTCTTGATTGTGTTTTCCTCGGGACAGGAAGTTTATAGAGTCTCTGCATTACACTAAATTTTAATTGTTATGTTGTTGTCACTTCCACCATTTCCTCTTACAGATTCAGCGACACATTTTCTTTACTTCTCTGAAAAGATTATTTAGAACGAAGCAAATATCACTATTGTCATTCTCTCTAAAGGAATACCCTTCTTTATAAATGGCCATGGAATCTGATGAGATGAGTAGGCACAATCAAAAGCACTTTTTATTTTTCCTGGATGGAAATGTTCTTGGGGGACATTGAATTTTTCCCTTTCCTCACTTCAAGCATATATATTATCTGCCATGCTTTGTTTGCAGAAGCTATCTGGACAAGAGAGAAAAAATGAAATGGCACTAATAGCTTCTACACTTTCTCCCCCCGAGTCCTCTTTCCCTCTCTTTTCCCTGATTCCAATCATAAATAATAGAAGAGGTTGTATTAAGTATGGTAAATGTCTAAGATTGGAATAGACTTACAAATGGCCAAAAAAGATGGGGACAGTTTTCCTAATTGATTTAATGAGAATAAAATTTTGTTATGTAGATGTCCCACACACTACCTCTGCCCTTCAATTTAGTTCATGAAGACATGTCATGATAACCATTTATCTGAAACGATTTTTATAATCTTGAATATGAAGGATTTTATACTATATATTTAGAATCTTCAGTATTTGAGCCAAAACTACAGAGCATAACTCTTTGCAAAGATCAAAGAATTACTTTTTTGTGCTGTTTAATATAGTCATTTTAGGATACCTTTGGCTAGAAGATACTTTTATGTGTCCAGTACAGTGACAAACTAATTTGAATGTTACTTTTCCTAACTTAAATATACTGGTCTGATAAATGAGGAAAAAAAGTAGTCATAGAAACTGTCTTTTACTTTGATACTTAATACATCAGCATTCTTCTCTAATTTTTCACATATGACATTGTCAGTGGTAGTCACTAAATAGAACTACGTACATTTTTTTAAGTTTGTAAGAAATAATAGTCATATGTATAGGTTTCCTTTTATTTCATTCCATATTATTTTAATTTTTATTTTAAAATTTAAAATATTATTATTATTATTATTATTATTATTATATGTTTTGAGGGTTTCTGTGTTGTAACTCTGGCTGTCCTAGAACTCTGTAGACCAGACTGGCCTCAGATTCACAAAGATCTGCCTGCCTCAGTCTCCCAAGTGCTGGGATTAAAGGCATGTGTCACCATTTCCCAGCTTCATTCCTTATTCTTAAAAAGTATAAAGAGGGCAGAAAGATGCTCAGTGGGTAAAGCCATTTGCCTTAAGCTGGACTACTGAGTTCCATCCCTGGGAATCATATGGCAGAGGAGAAACCAATATATACAAGTTATTCTCTGACTTCTATACATATGGCATTGCCACATTTTCCAAAACACACAGAAAAAAGGATGAAGAATTTTATAAATAATAATCAGAAAAGAAATAATATAATATTCTAATTTTTATGCAAAACTTTTACCAAGAGAAAATTAATGTTTGATTATGGTTCTTATTTTATCTACTTGAAAACAAACATAAAATACTGATCTATATCTTACACATAAGACAGAATCTTCTAGAATAAGCAAAAATTATAAGTCATAAGACTATATTTCTTCAGACATTTCATTCACATGTGCTAATTAGTTACTGTCTTATAACAACAATGTTTGGGCCTGGAGCAGTTTTTGGCTTGAAGGAAATTCTCTTGTAATCTGAAACTAAATGATAAACATATTTAATGAAAGTCATAAAATTTTCTTCATACTAGTAAGTTCAATTATATTGTTATTATTTAGTTCAATTTGTAACTTTTCTATATGTATTATAAATTAAAACTTGAGTCCATATTTTCCTTCAATAGGAACACAAACATTATGATGTCCTACATAAACAGGAAGTGATTTAATGCCAAGGAAAAATTAAACACAGTTCTCCAGATGAATGGATGAGATTATTATGGTCCCAAAGTTCAGTCATAAACACAGAGTCATTAGTAATGATAACAGGAGCTAAATCCACCCAATCTACCACTTGAATCAAAGGAATATGAGGAACATAACAGTAATAAACTGTTCAGAGACACTCACTGCAGATGCACAGGTCAAAGCAGCTAGAATTGCCAGAAAGAGATTCTCAGGTGATCTAGGGCTCTATGGTTCTACAGAAGAGCTTCTTCCTTAGTGCACATGGACTTAACTTCTCCCCAGGTGGGCACATTCATTTCTGATGATACGGTTGGTTGATATATCATTTTGCGCTTTAGCTGAAAGTTTGCTATCTTTCTAGTAACTGTCTTCTCTCCCTTCACCATTGTCTTTGATGGCCTGGGGCTAGAGTACTCAAAGAGGAATCCATAATGTTTCAGTGGATCCATCTGCAATGACAGATTGTACCCCTCCACAATTTTCATCTGGAGAAGTAAAAATAGGACATATTAATGCATCAGTTTGCTTATTTCCTTCTACAATAAAATCAAGGAGGTTAGAATATGCCTAAGTATATGTCTATTGCTGGAAATAATCCTACAATGTATTTAAGGGTTTAAACCAGAATAGATGAATCAAACACTCAGTTTCACCTATTTTTGTTGAGGAAAAATAAGTACTAATAAATTGATGAATATCTGGACCATGAATTCCTCTATACCCTCAGATGGACCTTCAATAAAATCTGCCATGGAATGGGAGAAGTTTGGACAATTTTTGTAATCACAAATTCAGTTCATATGAGAGACTTCCATAGTTTCCCAGCAGGATAATGATTTTCTATTCTTCCATAATAATCTGCAAATGATATTTGAAAATCCATAGAGTTTTGTAACATTTAAAAAAACTGATTGTTCGTTAATATACTAGTGCAAGGATAAAATCCATATAACAGTTAACATCGGGACCTCCCCTGATTTACTAATTTAGCGAGAAGAGTAGGTAAGCAGTTAATGTTTTATGGCACTTGTAGTATAAATGAATCCATTCCCCAAAGTTTTATTCTCTTGTTCTATAATACCTATAGAAGACAATTTAGTGGGGAAAATAAGTAAGTTTAAAATCAGTGCAGGATCCACACAATACACAAATGCCTCTTTAGTCTGGATTCAAATAGCTGTGGTTCTCTTCTTATTTCTCAAGATAATGAGAGTACTGTCCAATGTCATCTTTACCTCTAGAGTTTTAAATAAATTGACGAGTTCATTGAAAATATTAAGTACAGCACTTGAGGCCAAGGAGAAATTGGGAAACAAATTCTATTTCCTTGCCAAGCCCAAGTTTGTGTAGGTTGTAAAATTCACATTTTCATAGTCTTTCCTATATTCATCAGGAAGTGAATTCAAGATTACATTGATTATCAAATTCCTCACCCCATGCTTCATGGTCATTTTCTGGCAGTGGAGGATACATATCTAAAGAAGCTCCAGTAAAGGAGATGAGGGAGTCATCACGTAGATAGTTATTGGTGGTGCTGTCTTCACTTTTGATTTTGAGAGTCTATTTATTTCCTCTTTTACCAATTTTAAGGTTTGATTATCCAGTTTATATTCATTCGAAATATAGAGGAATAGCCCTGTATGAAAGCTAGGGTCCACATTCCAGGGGCGACATTCAGAGGATTGTGTGGTCTGGAATATTAATACCTTTAATCCAGTATTCAGAAGGCCATGGTAGTCCAAGCCTTTAAGACCTTGAAAAAGCAGTGGAAATAGATACAGAAAGCAGAATTCAGAAGGAGTCAGTATCACACAGGAAGTGACCTCTGAGATGAGTCAGAGTGAATGGTAGACAAAGTAAATAATCAGTGGAAGAGTTAGCAGAGTAAGGTCATGCACAGTTAAAGAGAGTTACAGAAGAGTTAGTTGAAGCAGTCAGTTGAGAAGTAGGCTGAAGACAGGGTTGAGAAGCAGACAGGAGTCAGTTACAGAGTCAGAGCAGAGTAAGGTGCAGAGGAGTTATAGAAGCTGAAGCTGGAGTGAGTTACAGAGCAGTCAGTTGAAATAGTCACTTATAGAGGCAGGATGGATCAGTGAGAGCTCAGGGAGAGATATAGAGACATAGTAGAGCTTGGCAGAAGAAGCCTAGAACAGAGAGTGAGTTGAACCAGAAGAGTTAGAATTCAGAAGGACCTAGTCAGAGTGGCTCAGTCAGCAGTAGGTCTTGGAAGGCTATGGCTAAAGCCTTCTATGTCCAGGATAGCTGTTTAAATGTTTTAGATTGTAAGAAGGCTGAAGCCTTCTAGTTCAAGAATTAAATCTAGATTATAAAGAGCCCAAAATGTGCTAGGGCTCCAGGACTCTGGGCTAGAACCAATGAATTAATTAGAAAAAAGAATAAACTGCTATCCGACCTGAACCAATGTCTACATCTGGGCGAATCCACATGTACATTCACATCTACAGCTAGAACTGGTGACATTTGGGTGAATACATATCTACATCTCAACAAGGAATTATCTATATCTTCCTCAT
This sequence comes from Cricetomys ansorgei, assembly GCA_026225945.1. Taxonomy (NCBI): domain Eukaryota; kingdom Metazoa; phylum Chordata; class Mammalia; order Rodentia; family Nesomyidae; genus Cricetomys; species Cricetomys ansorgei. The sequence continues at coordinate 5,788,992 of JAMJFZ010001562.1, forward strand.
GATTAGTATCCTCCGAAATTATTTTGATAACAGTTCAAATTAATGTCCAAGTGACCAAAAATTGAATGGGGATTTTACCCCTTGTTTATATGACTTTTTAGTATATTTTTCAGACTCTGACCCATACTTCTTCATCTAAAGTTCCTTCTTTTGGAAACCAGGGATTATAGTCATAAACAACTTGCAAGCAATCTAATAGTTGTGACTTTGATACTTTTGTTCTTCCTTTTTTTAAAAATGATGTACAAGCTCAATATAAGGCCACGTCTTCCCTGGTTCCTGCTCAATTATTCTCACTTATCTCTTGTGAGTGCTCCCTATCTTCTTTCTTGTAGCCAACTTCAGGTGCCTGATTCATGGCAACACTTGTTTATTGCTCTAGTTGGCAGTGGGACCTGGGAGAACGGAGCTAAATGAAGGGGACTAAAGTCCCATGCGGTGGCCAACTTTATTCAGAGCATCAGACAAATTATAATGGACGTTATGAAGAGTCACATGAGTAAAATGTGCAATCATAAGGAGGAGCTGCATATGGCAAAAAAAAATTTTTTTAATAGAAGCACATAAATAAATAAAAATAGTCAGTTGTAATGAAAAATCTGAAGTGAACTCACTCCACTATACTGGGAGGGACAAGAAAGCTTAATCCAAGAGCAATTCTTTTTTTTTGAAAGAAACTGAGATCAAAGGACTTTTGTCTTGTTTTCTTGGAGTTTTCTTGCAAGCACTCAGAAATGAGTCCACTCTTGAACCATGGTTTGTTTGTTATGTCATTTGTAAATCTAGTTAGTTCATTGTAGATGTCAGATTGGTTGTCAGGCAAGGACAGCTTTTTTGGTTAGAGGTTACTCATGTAGCTGAGCTGTTAGATGGGGCATTTTATCCAAGGCCTCAAGTTTTCTAGCTCCCAGTTCCAGCTGGAGTAAGTTTTCTGTTTATAAGACTCAGGATATATATGGACAATTTTAAAGATCTTATTTTAAATTATGTGTGTTTGCTGCTTTGACAAAATATCCTGACAAAAGCAATTCAAGGCACAGAGTGTTTGTTTTGGTCACAGTTCTAGGAGACAGTTTACCATGGCAGAGGAGGTATGGCAGCAGGAGCTCCAGAAAGCACCTGTAATGGGGAACTGGCACATGAATACTAGTGTCCAGCTTACCTTCCTTTTATTCTGCCTGGGATAACAGCCTGCGTGATGGTGTTGACCCATTATTAAGAAAAGCCATTCACAAGCCAGTTAACCTGATCTAGATAATTTTTTACAGGGATGCCTAAAGTCACGTCTCCTATGCAGTTCTCAAGATCCTCTCAAATTGGCAGTCATTATTAACTATTATGTGTAATCTTAATGACAAATGAATTCTTGTTTGAAATGCAATACAAATGTTTACAGGATTTGAGAATTAGAGTGTAGACACATTTTCTGTCTAACACAAGTCTCCTCATGACCATTCAGATACATATCCTTTGCATGTATTCCATAGGCTGATGATAACATTTTGGTGTCCCTATGAACTATTTTTAATCTGAGTGTCCTGAGAAATTTTAGGAAAACAGTCTTCCTATTCTAACATTTTTTTTTTGTGGTGAATATCTTCTGACATACAAACAAACAACAGTGAAAACTAAACCCTTTATCTTTCTACAAAGTGGTATTCAGTGTCTATTGACAATGAATGCAAAACACCAGGCCCAATGAAATGGACAACAAACTTAGAAATATTAGAATACTCTCTATGCACTATACATATCAGAAGACATTCTTAAAGAAGTAAGAGAAAAAAAATGATGCATGAAAATGCTTTTTAAGTAATACATTTTTTCAGAGTTTACTTCATCTGTCTTTCATTTACTCAATAATCTAAATGCTTCTTCTTCCTTAAGGGGAAGAAAATGTGTCAGAGAAGTTTAAAGTCCTGAGCATTCTATTAAACTGAAACAGATAATAAAGTATTATTTTTACACTGGTTATAAACTTTTTGAGTTATGTTTCCTTCCTTTGACCAATGGGTATTTTAATAATCTAGTAATTTTAAAATGTATTAAAATCTATAGATCAATCACAAAGTATGCAAGAAATTAATGTATATAATTAATACACGTGCATAACCAGGTAGAAGAATGCTGTGATTACAAACATGTCCATGTGAGCATTGAAGAGATCTGTTCTTTGAACAAAAGGACGTCTTCAACTTAATAGTAAGAAGAATCAACAACATTATTCTCCTTATACGAAAGTTAATTGTTCTCAGTAAACTTTATTTCCAAAAAATTCATATTCATAATTTTACAAAGGTACAAAAATTTAGGTAAAACACACATCAAATATATATCTATATCTATATCTATATCTATATATATATATATCACATGAGAAAGTGGTCTGTGCTTCTTGTTTTTCATAGTAGTTTTATTTATTACTTGAGTTTCATACAATGTACTCTGCTGCATCCTCTTCTCTCTGTTCCATCCTTCAACTCCTGTGCCCTCAAGATGAAGAAGAAAAAAATAATGATAAAATTAGGTCCAGCCTATGTGGTGGGAATGTGGACCACCAGCAACACCATGGTTTTTGAAGGCAGCAGAATGGACATTAACCTGGCACTCATTAGCCTGAGATCAAGCATGACCAAGTTCAACCTGAAGTTGGTCCCCATTGCCCAAATATGTAGGCATTTGGATTGCATGCAGGCACCTGGACATCCCTCAGCCATGTAGATATAGATTCTGGGTACATTTTTTTTTCTGTTTCTTCTTTAAGAATGTCTTCTGATATGTATAGTCCACAGATTTTATTCTTTTCCTAATTGAATCACTGGTTCTGTCCTGGAGCTATAGAGGTTTTCAGCCCCAGTACAATCTAGTCTTAGTCTTAAGCCTGGATCTAGAAGGCTTCAGTTTTTGTATTATCTAGAACATTTAAACCTACATACAATCTAATAAACTTCTGAGACTTACCACTATGGACCACTCTGACTAGCTCCTTCTGAACTCAGAACTGTGCTAACTCTTCTGGTTCAACTCACTATTGTCTGGTTCAAGCTCTTCTCCAAGATGCTGGAGACAGCTGACTGTTTCTGACCAAACTCTTCTGACTTTGGCAGACTAGGGCTGATTCTCTGACTGCCTCATACTGAACTGCTCTTCTTGATTTCAAACTGACTCACTTTTCCTGTCTGATACTGACATCTGCTGAGCTGTTTCTGGGTCTCTGGGTCTCTCCCTGAGCTCTAATTGCTCCATACTGCCTCACTCAACCTTTCTGCTCCTCAGTTATACTGCTTCATTGTCTTTATGTTTTGTCTTCCATCTGCCTGTTTCAGACTGATTGCCTCATAGTGTCTGTTGTAACTGACTCTTCTGTAACTCATCACGCTGAGCTGAGAGCCTGCTTTTATATTGTGAGAAATGGGCATGTCCTCATTCTCCTAACTCTTCCTCTGATTAATCACTTTGCCTGCCATTTACTCTAACTCATCTCAGATGTCACTACCAATCTCACACTAGCTCCTTCTGAGTTCTGCCCCCTGTGTCTGCTTCCACACTCTTTATGTCTTAGAGATTGAAGGCATAGACCACCATTGCCTTCTAAATACTGGGATTAAAGGTATTCACTACCACTGCTTTCTGAATCCTAGATTAAAGGTGTGCCTACATTTTATCCAGACAACACAGGCCTCTGAACGTGATTCCTTCATATAGACCTCTGGAATATAGACCTTTTCTAGCTTTCCCACAGACCTATTTATTCCTCTACATAGGCATCTGGATGCCCTAGTGCCTGCAGGATGTCCAGGTACCTATGTGAGGTCTGGCTGCCTGTATTATGTGCCTTCAGGATGTCTGGGTGCCCGTGTGATGTTTGGGTGCCTGTATGATATTCAGGTGCCTGTGGGAGGTTTGGGTGCCTGCAGGATACCCTGATGCCCGCAGTATGTCCTGGTGCTTGTGGTATGTCCTGGTGTCTGTGTGAAGTCCGGGTGCCTATGTGATGTCTAGTCTGGGTGTCTGTGTGATAACCAGGTGCCTGCCTTATGTCTAAGTGCCTGCGGGGGGTGTGTGGGTACCTGAGGGATGGAGAGGTACCTGTGAGAGGCCCTCATACCTGCACCATGCCCTGGTACCTGCTGAATGTCCAGTTCTTGAGACATTTACATTTTCAACACTTGGGACAATCATTATAGCATGGAGCATTTCAGCCCCTGTACAATCTATACTTAAATCTAGAACAGGAAGAGTTCAACCTCAGCTTCCATACAATATAGAATGTTTAAGCCTCTGTACAATCTAATCAACCTCTAAGACTTACTGTTGACTAATCCACTCTGACTAGCTCCTTCTGAACTCAGAGCTTACTGAACACAGTTAACTCTTCTGGCTCATCTCACTTGCTGTTCTGGCTCAAAACTCTTCCCCAAGCTGCTGGATTATACTGACCTTGTGAGCTGGCTGACTGTTTCTAACTGAATTCTTCTGAATCTGGTTGACTGTGGCTGACTCCTGCAATTTCTCTGACTGAGCTGCTGTGCTTGGCTTCAAACCAACTTACTCTTCCCATCTGATACTGGCTTGTTCTGCCAAGCTGTCTCTGTGTCTCTGCCTCAGACTCCTCAAATTGCTTCTTGTAACTCACTGCGTCAAACTGCTTCTGTGATTGACTACTCCATACTACCTCAGTCAGCCTTTCTGCTTCTCTTCTTTAAGCTCAGTCAGACTACTTCATTGGTTCTGTGTCTTATCCTCTCTTTCTGCCTCTCTATCTAGCCTTCTGATCTGAAAGCCTGCTTTTATATTGTGAGAGTTAGGTGTGTTCTCACTTTGACTCACTCTGTTAATTCTTCCTTTGATCTGTCACTTTGCCTGCCCTTCAGATGTTACTTCTGACATTGACTCCTTCTGAGCTCTGCTTCCTCTCTGTGCTTCTGATTGGGGGAATTAAAGACACACTCTACCACTGTCTTTTGAATACTGGGATTAAAGATGTGCGCTAACATTCTTTCTACCCTAGAACAGCCATGCTGATAGATTAAAATATTAAATATACCTTTGTAAGAGTTATATAATTCTTATAAAAAATTGAAACTGAACATAAAATCATTATAAACGTGTGTGTGTGTGGGGGGGTCTCTCAATTCTGGGCAACAATGACAAGTAAGAATGAAGTAAATGAATGAAGAATTGATGTGAAGGAGAATGCTTCATTTAAAATTTAATTATAATATAGTTTGCTACTCAATGACTCAAACATATATCTTCCAAGGCTCTCTTAAATTATTACTTTAAACAATAGTCTCTCTTTCAGTGATTCAAAATTCATTGGGGATAGTCCCTATTTAGTGTCAGAATTTTAAAAATGAAGACAATTAAGACATTTCTTTCAAGATATTTGTAATATATTTATGGCAAGTTTCATTGAATTACATAAAAAAATTTAGGGAAATAGTGCCATAATATACAATTTGTATATCTTGGTATATATTGTTTTACTGTGTATATTGGTCACATTATTTTGTGATCAAGACTGTGATGACATTGTTCACTATGTTGTTCACTGAGTTGTTTACTATGGGTGATAGGAAAGCTTCAAGTGAGTTAGTGCTATGTATGGTGAACCTAAAAATGAAAAAAAAAAAAATAGTTTACTTTGAAAAACTGAAATAAGCTGGTAATTTGCAAGACACTATGGGAAAGTCAGGATGAGTGCTTAAAACTGAAATATATTAAAGTAAACTGTTATATTTGGTTTAGAGACAGTTTGTAGATGATTTGGATGCCAGGATTTTTTTTTAAAGCAAGGGGCAATCCTAAAATGCTGTTGACATAAGTGCCTGTGGAAGACATGATTGATGAAAGTGCTAAAGCTGTATGCAGTGTTTAGTTGTTAGAGAGGTCAGTTAGGAAGGCACTGGAGATTTCTACTGAAGAGCTCACAAAGACTTGGTCTTCACTAATGGAAATAAAAAGGCTAGACTATTTGGAGAAATTTAGAGGCAGAATTGACAATTTCGGTAGTGAAGAGGTTGGATGACGCCTATATTTACTATCGAAGGTGTGTTTCTAATAAATAACTAACACTTATGCAGGGACAATCACAAGATATTTATGAATATATTTAGATTAATCTTCATAGGAATTGATGATGAAGTTGTTAGACTTTGAACCCAAGTAATTTGACACCAAAGTATTTATAAACCACAATATTATATTTTCATTTGGTAGAATTTTAGATTACCAAGATAATTTGAGGTCATAACAAGATCTTGAAGGATATGTGAGTCAAGTGTCTATCAGAACTCATTATATAATGCTGAGCCAATGGTGTGATATGAGTGAAATTAATATAGATATGTTGTTTAGAATTGCCTTAATAGAACTTCAGCAAACAGCATTATTTAGTTGGAGAGTAGATACAGAATAAAAATGATGGAAATCTCTTTAATCAATTCAAAAAGTACTATGATGACACATAACACATAATTATAGGGTAATTGATGTTCATTTTACAATGTTCAAATGGGAGTAAACATATCTAACTCCTAAACATTTATTTGTTGGTACTGAAAATATTCTAAATAATTTCTTTCAGTTTTTTAGTTAGAGGCAGAGCATACTAATTTGTAGCATCATCATTGTTGTAAATGACAAGATTCCATCACACTGAGAGGCAATATCATTCCATTTTGTTGTATACATTACACATTTTCTTTGTCTGTTTCCAAACACTGAGTTTCCTTCCAATTCATAGTTATTGTAATACTACTAAAAGAGCCTTTTCCACTCCCATGTCTTGAAGTGTTTCCCTTGTGCTTTCTTCTTTAATTTCATAGTTTGGGTCAAACATTAATGTATTTAATCTACTTCAAACTGATTTTACTTAGTGTGACTTGAAATAAAGGTCTAGTTTCGATCTAGATGTGCATACCCAATTTTCTGTGTACTGTCTATTGAAGAATATTATTTCTGCAATTCATATTTTATCATAATTTATGAAGGTCAGTTTGCTGTAGTATGTCAATGGACAAGTGAGTTCTTTGTCCTACACAAGATGGGAATCAGATATGAACTAGTTCTGAAGTAACAGGAGAGTGAAAGGTCTTAAAGGCAATTCAAACCATCTAGGTATTCCTGAAAGAACAGCTGAGTTTACATGACTTGGAGGAGTAGTAGCCAGCTACTTCAATGGGAACTTAGTCCTGAGATTATACAGTTTAATGTTCAGTCACTTTCAGGTCCATTCTCTTTCTATCATAACATGCAGCTCAGAGACTTGATATGCACAGTAGGTATTCATGTTTTTTACATATCATGTCTCACCAGTATTGTAATTCTTTATTCAGTATTGTACATTTGATGATGATAATAATGCAACAATTATTCTCCAGATTGATTCTCCTATTTTCATGGTATATCTTAGGGGAAGCCCCAGACTTCTTTAGTAGAACACATAGGTTTAGAACATTGTAATTTCTAACATTTTATGTTTGATAGGGATGAAGACAAAAATTCAAATTTTGTTTCACTAAGGCACATTTTGTTTCACTACCTAAGTCTGGGGTAAATCCAAAGACATCAAACATAACTGACTTCTTTACAGGATATGTTTGTTTCTCCTGACATAGATATTTATTACATTGGACCTGATCCTGACTTACAAAGGTCTAAATCTTGCTTTAGAGCTAGTATTTTATAATTCAATGTATAGAGTCTTATTGTTCAGTGTTCGTAGTTCGTGAAATAATGTGGAGAGAGTTTTTGGATGACAAGCTAATGGTGGTTCAGAGGCTCAATTTTCAGACGATTCTCCCAAATGAGCTTGCAGGTCAATAACCAACACTTGGTTTAACATTAATAGGCCTGGTTCTGCTGGGATTGGCATGGTTACACAGATGGCTGCTTGACACAGATCCAGCTTCTGACATGTCACTTCTATACAGAAGATATCTGGCAATGGCTACTCTACAAATGGGCCTACTATTCTTTGTGCACTGTACTTTTCTTTTTCTCTCTAAAGCTTCCTTTGTTCCTGTAAAAGGGACCCAGGCCAATGTCTCCATGGGAGCCTACTCTCTTGGTGGCCCCTTGATAAAGAAGAAGAAGGCTGAATATAATGTCCCTGAGTTGGAAACCTTTGTGAATGTGTTAAAGGCTGTTGCCCCTTGTCAGCCTATTAAATGCAAGTCAACTAAGGGACAAGATTAAATTATGTATGAACTGTTACTTAAAGAACTTTTCAGAACTGTATAATGTAACCAAGTTCAGGGACAGTAATTATACTACTGAGCTGGTGTTTCCTGAACCAGCTAGGGCTTACAGAGAACCCCAGAAAACAGGAAAATGTAAAGTCAAGAAAAAGAGGAATTGATACTGTTAATGCTAAAGAAATATATGATTAGTGTTTGGATAGATATAAGAAAGAAGTAGAAGAACTAGAAAAAGCTTAAAATAAAGCTGTTTCAATGAAATCATTCTTGCTCAGTGTACCAAGTATGGGAATTCAGCTATGTGATTTTTCTGTGAGACTTTGAATGTGCTTGACCTTGATACACTCTTAGATTTGCAATGTACTTTACTAAATAAAAGAATGGGTTGGTTCATGCTCAGTATAAAGAATCCTCAAGCTCTGATTCTCTCCTGAGATGACTAGCTGTCATCTTGCACCAGCTTTTAACTCTTGAATCTATTCTGTGTGCTGCTCCCAGGTATTCATTTCTCAAAACCCTCCTCATGCCATGCCTGGACCCTGGTTCAGAGTACCTAAGACATATCTATGTCTATATATCTGCCTACTATGGTATATATATATGCCTCCCAAGTGCTGGGATTAAAGGCATGCACCACCACCCCATGAGTACTATGACACAGATTTTTATATCCCTCTCATTTCCCCTAGTAGGAAGCATGTTTCTCCATTTCTGTTGTATAGGGAATGATACAGACCATTCTTTCCCTCCTGCCCTCTTCAGCATGCTTTATTATTATCCCAAAACAAGGTACTGCCGTATGCTGTTTTTGAGCACACATGTAGGTAGCTCTATGTATGCATAGTTATTTTATATATTTGTTTATTTATTTACTTGTTTATTTATGGTATATATATGTTTCTGAATGTATGTATGTGTGCTACATGTATTCAGAAGCCCATGGAGGTCAGGATAGAGTATCAGATCTCCTTGAACTGGAGTGCTATGTGGTTGTGAGCTGACATGTCAGTCCTCTGCAAGAGCAGTTAAGTGCTATTGACTGCCAAGCCAATGCTCTGGCCCATGAATCACTTTTAAAATTGGTATTTGAGGTATTTGATGATGAGGGCCTACTCAGCTTCTAGCTCTGTTCCTTCTTTCTAATAATTGTTTGTATCACTTAAAAATAATAATGTCACTGTCATCTTGCCTGGTTTTATTTTATGTGCCACATTGATGAGACTTCTCTGGCACTTCTGGGAAGCAAAAATCTCATAGCACACTTTCTATTCCTCTGACTCTTACAACTTTTCTACTGCCTCTTCCTCTATCATTCTTGCTTAGGTGTCCTTGCTTAATATAGTGTTATACATGTACCAGTTGGGTCCAGTAGGAAAGGGCACGGGTAAGTTGACATGATTATATATTAATTTTGAAAACTTAAAAATAAATAAATGTGTTAGGATATAATTTTAGATTACTAGTTTTTTAGATTTATGTTTTATTTTCATTATATATGTGTGAGTATTTTCCCTGCACTTATGTCTGTTCAGTGTCAATAGAGACCAGAAAGGGCATCAGATATCCCAAAATTGATGTTACGGACAATGCTTTGAGTCACTGAGCCATCTCTCCATCCACTAGAGTACTATTTGAATTTCATATCCTTACAAATATTCTGTATTTAGCTAAGAATAGACACTTTGGATTAGTTATCTTGGTGTGGTGGCACAAACCACTATTACGAGCACTATAAAAATGAACTCAGGAGAGTGGGGACTTCATGGTCTGTGCCAGCTATACAGGATGTTGGAGGCCAGTTTGGGCTACACGAGTCCCTGTTTAAAATATATAAATGAAAAGAAAATTAATAAAACAAATTAATAAGTAAATAAATAGATAAGTCTTTTAAAAATATTTTATTTCATGAAATGTGTATTTCTAACTATCGAGAATCTCTTTAAATGTGTTTGGGAAAATGCTCCAACTTTATTTGTAAATATGCTACTTTATTTCTGTCACATTAAGATTAGTTCTATGTTACACTAGTTTACCAAGATAAATCTATCTGTAACATACAAATAACACCTAGACTGTAGTTTATGAATATATGCATACATTCATCTGTTTCTTTATCTGCCATCAATTGCCTTTATAATCTGTAAAGTGTGGTTTAGAAAATCATCCCATTAAATTTATTTTTATGTTAATTTTCATTTCTAGTATAAATAGGGAATTTCAAGTAAGAAACAGTAAATAGTACTGGTTTTCAGTTTCCAGGTAGTACTTTGACATCTGTGCCTCAAAAGCATTTATTGTTCTAACAGAGGATTCTGGGTTCATAAACATGGAAAAGGAGAGAGGTACTGTTAGCTTCACTTTTCTTTCTGAAACTTCAATCCTCAGTTTTAAATCCATCCTCCAGGGCTCTTTTATTCCAACTAAAGTGAATAAACAGCCAAAGTGTTATGATGACAGGCAACTTGAGCCTTAAATATAAAATCATTGTGTCTCTTTTCAGTTTTGATCTGATGAAGATATTTCTTTATATGCACTCACAACTTCTCCATTTTTCTATGAAGTAAAGATAACGTTTCAGAGATTCTCAGTAGAACATGCTAAATAAAATAACATAAAATAGTCATGCAATCTTCAAAGGGTGAAAGAAATCACGTCTCAATGCCCTTCAAACTCTTATTGACAAAATTTACAGTATTTTAGCAACACAAAGTATAAAATAAATATGAAAGAAGATAAAGTAAATATTCCCTGAATTCAAAATGAGTAAATGCTATTTAGATTTCATGTTATGAGAGGAGCTTATTTTAGTAGAACTCTCACTTGAATGAAGGGCAGATTCCCAGTAATGGCCATTTGCAAAATGCTTCCAGAAATTGTAGGCCATACTGGAGAACTGGAAAGTTACCTTTAGGAAAACTTTCTACTCTAAATATGTGTTTTTTAAAATTACCTATGCTTACAATTCTTATCATTTTGATTGTACTTATTTATTTACATATCTTTGCATCCATGTCATGTTCCACGTGTGGAGATCAAAGTACAGCATATAGAAGTTTGTTTTCTCCTTAACCATGTGGAGACTGGAGTTGGAACTCAATTTACCAAACCTGGCTGCAAATTCCATTACCTGCTGAGTCATTTTGTGGTATTACAATTATTATAATTGTATTTTTCCCCATTTTGTTTAAATTGATTTTAGTTATTGGCTATATTAGAAAAATACATTTATGCCATGCTAGATAGGGACTTTTATTATTATTGTCCGATGAAAAGATGTTGAGGGAGTCTCAGCTCTATCACAATGACTGAAATTCCAGACAGAACCTGTCTCAAGCACAAGCTTCTCTGAGAGCCAAAACCTCTTAAAGGAGGAGGCAGAAAATTAAAAGATAATTTTCACTGAGAGTTTCAGAATAGTATTCTCCCTGCAGCCACTGCTGAGGTGAACATAGCCTTGAACCTTATTATATCAAGCTGAATACTGTTCATGTGATAAGAATGAAGTGACCCCGTAGTCTGGTACTTGACAAAGAGGCGAGGCTGGTTTTATAAGTTATCAGGACAGGAACTAAATTTACTGTTATCCTATCCTTCCCAGTGACATTTATTTACAATGCCTCCTAACTCTTTGGTGACTGGTATCCTAGTTCTGAAAAACCTTATAAAATTGTGAGACATTAACAACATAGTCTTAAACTTTAATCCTTCCATTGGCATTTGCTTATTTTATAAATCATTTCTGGTAACTAAAATCTTGTTACGTCTCAAAGATTATATTGTACTGAAAATCAGACACTGTAAAAGAGGGAAAGGTAATAAAGTCTTGCAGTCTTTGACCTTGCATGTGTTTGTTGTTAAAAAAAAAAAGACAATCTCATTTATGCAAAGAACAACTTTATTTAATCAACCACAGTCTGTTTAATGGAGCCTTGTGAATTAATGTTATTATATTTAAGAATAAATTTTCATCGAGTCAGGTTTCTTTCCATTTCTCCTGCTTTTAAATCTGCTCTTTTATCCATAAATTATAGTGAATGAAGAGTTCACACATAAAGTATAATTGTAGTTATTAGTAGATGTCTATTGTATACTTTTCTTCATCATTTTAAATATAAGAATATGTTCTTAGAAATTTAAAGTAGTTTAAAGATAATGAGGGAATAATGCACCATGCTTAACTGGATTTGTAACTTACATATACAAGCAAAATGCCTATTACAGCAGTGTATGCCTGAGTTCCCAACTACTTGGGAGGCTGAGGAAGGTAGATAACTTGAGTGTAGGAGTTCTAGGTTGTCTTATGCTATATCTACTGGGTGTCTGCCCTAGATTTAGAATCAATGTGGTGACCTTCTGGGAATGGAGAAACACCAGGATTTTAAAGGGGAGGTGAACTAGCCCAGGTCATATGAAAGTTTCAACACTGATTATTTTACTGATTAACAGAAAAATAAATTGATTTTATATTAAAATAAAGTAGTTGAGATTCATTGACAGTGGAACTTTTGCTTCCTGCTCACATTAACTGATGTCAGCGTATGACTAAACAATTAAACAGCATCAATATCAGCAACATCAACATAGAAACCACCAATGTAGTCACTGTGATCCTGAAATGTTTATTATAGAGAGTATACTGAATAAAGAAAGGACGATAACAAGTCTCATGAACTCCATGAGCTGAGTATTTAGAACCCAAGGAGAATACAACAGCTGCAGTTCACAGAATAGAATCAACCCTACAATGGAAAATGTATTGGGAAGATATGAGAAAATTCTCCCAGATCAACTTATGAACATGAAAAGGATATTATGGAGTGGGAAAAATCAACTCAAAATGTTGAGAGGTGGCATATTTCTAACATGATTGAGAATAAAGTTTATTTAAGAGGATGAATGTCATGGGGCCGGGGGCAGAGGACCTAAGGCAGTGTCTTCTGAGTTCTGAATAATGACAATCTTTATACAAATTGTTTTTTGTAGAGGAATATTTAATCATTTAATCCAGCAACATGGCTGCTCTGGGAAAAGATCATATTCAGGGTCTATATGAAGGGATTACATCCAGTGGTCTATATTAAGGGATCACATTCAGAGGCTTTTGTGATCCAGATGGAATGTAGAAAGAATGTTAGTACACACCTTTTATTTCAGTATTCAAAAAAGAGTGGTAGCACATGCCTTTAATACACAAGAAAATAAATTCTCTGAATTCTTGTGGAAGCAGTGCTCATCAGGAATCAGTGTCAAACAAGAAGTGACATCTGAGATCAGTCAGGGTAGAGGGCAGGCAAAAGTGATAAATCAGAGAAAGAGTTGGCAAGGTGAGTCAGAGTGAGGGCATGCCCAACTTCCATGATAGAAAAGCAGGCTCTCAACTTAGAGAGCACACAGAGAAGCCCAGACAGAGGATAAGACATAGAGACACAGAGATACAGAGGATAAAACACAGAAGCAGTCAGTTACAGAGGCAGTATGAGTTTAGAGCAGCAGTCTGAGGCACTTTCAGAAATCTGAGGAATCTGAGGCAGAGACACAGAGTAGACCAGCAGAAGTCAGTATCAGACAGGAAGAGTGAGTCAGTTTGAAGCTCACCAGAGCAGTTCAGTCAGAGAAGTCACAGGAGTCAGACAGAGTCTATCAGAGTCAGAAGAGTGCTATCAGAAACAGTCAGCCAGCTCAGAAGATTAGTTTGAACCAGCTTGAAGAAGACTTTCAGCCAGAACAGTAAGTTACTTGAGTTGAACTAAAAGAGTCATAGTTTAGTACAGCCCTGAGTTCAGAAGGAACTAGTTAGAGGAGCCCAGTCAGCAGTAAGAGGTTTAAACAATCTCGATTGTATAATTAGACAAAGAATAAACTGCCTATGCCCTTAATGTATGTCTACAGTTCTGGTTCTAGAAAATCTTCAGAGAAAGAATGTTAATTAAAACTGACACTAAATAACTAACTGCATTCCAGAGCCTACATGCCACACTGAAATCTGAAATCCCTAACCCTAACCCCAAATGAAATAAAATAAAACTCTGCAAAATGATCATAAAATTGGCCATCTTTGATTAAAAAAAAATCAGAAAAAAGTCTGGAGAGAGGGTTAAGAAGTTAAGAGCACTGGCTTCCCTTACAGAGGACATAGGTTCAGTTCCCAGCACCTATGTGATGACACATACCAGACTCTCATTCCAGGTCCAGAGAACTTGAAGCCTTCTGGCTTCTACAGGCACCAGCCTTGCACTTGGCACACTTGGTGTGAGAAACACCTGTACAAATAACAATTTTTAAAACTGAAAAAATAACCAAAAATATCTAACAATGCCCACAGATACTTCTATGGACAAATCATAGATAGTATGGAGGTTTCACTTTCAAATTTATGAAATATAATATAATCTTAGAAAACTAGATTAGTTTCAATGCGAAAGGGAAAAGAACACTGGAATTAAAGAATAAATACAAGTTAGCACAATAGCTTCGAATACAATTAGGGGTAGGTCAGCAATATAAAATAAAATAAAACAAAAATCTGAAGATTTTGCTTGAGCACATGCTGTCAAATTTAAGGAAAAAATAACTGTAAGTGATTTCTCCTCAAGAGTAACCTTTAAAATTTTTATATGTAAGAGAATGACTTTTATAGTTAATTAGTTCTCTTAATTGCTAATTAACTACAAATGGTAGAAGGAGGCAAGTTATAGGAAACAAAAGTATGAGCTACGTGATGAGTAATTATCTCCTGAAAGGATATTACAGTCAAGAAGAGAATGGAGTAATGGCTTGCTAGCAGTTTGAGAGTATAGATTTTATCCACCAATAATTCTCTCATTTTGTGGAATGTGGAAAATAAATATAACTCCCAAAAGAAAAGATGCAAATAAAATGATTATTTAAATATATTTATCTAAAGTGTGCCGTGAAAATATTTTAAATGGCAAATAAGAATTAGCCTGAAAGAATATAGCGATTTTAGAGGCTCTAAAAGTGATTCTAGAGGTAACTGTGAAGCCGTAAGTGTGAACAGTGAACATCGAATGGCAGAAGCAAAACCATGAGCACTGGGTCCAATGGGATTGATACACACTGCTGTTCTGTGGCCACTACACCAACTGACTACTACCTCAGTAGTTTATAGCAGTAAATTCCATTGTTTTGCTCCTGAGCTCCCTAATGAGGATCCATGAGCTACAAGTGCCACTCAGGCTAATTCCATCAGGGTGGTGCAGAAAATGGTCTGCGGCCTTCATATTTCCTTTTCTGGAGGCTGTGTGGATTTAATTACTCTTGAGTCTTCCTTATATCCATTCTAAAATGCTGACTTTTGCCCCAGCCTCTCCCATCACCCTTAGCTCCCCACTATTTGAGGACACATATTGTTACATTTTGGGAAATGTTTTCTTTCCATCATAAAACCCTCACATAGGAAAATCTGCTTTATCACATAAGCAAATTCATCCACAGGTTCTAGGGATCAGAATCTTAACAGTTCAGAAGGACATTATTTCATATTTTTGAAGATGAGTAAGACACAGACTGTATATATAAGAAGAGTAGGTTAGGCAAGCACAAAGGTCTTGAGGATCTATGTTCTTTCAAAGGAGAAACATTTATTACCTATTAACAGAAAGATTAATAAATCCAGTCAATTAAGAAATAAGAATGCTAAAATGCCATGTATTATGAAATCCAATTGCAAGCATAAAAGGATCTTGAAAATTAAATTATGTAAGTGAATAGGATAACAATAAGAAAGTAAAAGGTAGATAAGAAATTTATGTTTCAAATGGGATAAAGAGCATAGCAGTAATATAAATATAAAATAACAGAACACTACTAAAATATCAGATACATTTAGGCATAATTAAAAACAAAATAATAAGCCAGGTATTTGGAAGTATGAGGTAGGGAGTATATGAGGTTGAGGCCAGCCTAGGTTACTGGGACCTCATGTTAAAAAAAAGATTCTAACTCAGCTGGTATGAGAAACTTTAAAACTAAAATATATGGAACCTAGGTTCAAAGGCATAAAACAATGATGTAACTGGATTAGTAACTTAAATCAGAATGGATTTTTAATGTTGGATTTGTTTTACTTGTCAAAAGTGAGGAGGTCAAATTACGAAAGATTTATAATGAACTTTCAAATAAAGTAGGATCATACACCCTCATTTTCTACTACTTATCTATAACTAATTTAGCTAAATAAATAGGATAAAAATATTTTCAGCCAAGAATTGTGGAATACACAGCTCATAAAGAAAGTTCACAGGCAGCATTCAAGAATCACTCAAGTAATGAACTCCACACCTGTGCTCACATAAGTGAATGCTCCCCAGAGACATGAAATTTAGGGAAGAAAAGAGTTAGTGTTTGTTTTGAGGAGAAAGAAGATAAAAAAAATCATGTGGATGTAGGAATATAACCAATATACTTCATATGTTTATAAGGGTGTAAAGGCTGATTTCCTCTAGCACTCTTTACCTTCTGAGGCATGATCTTTATTGAACCTGATGCTCACAGTTTGTTGTCTGTTTAGACTGACTATCCAGGGAGCTCCAGTCTGTGCCTATCCCCCTCTGCCCCCATCTTCCCCAACACCCAATGCTAAGTAAAATTTTCATGGCTTCTGGGTATGTCCGTACTTAGAGCTTCAAACTTGTGTAGCAAGCACTTTATCCAGTGAGCCATCTCCGCAGTAGTAGAGTCAGTTTTTGATCTGGGAAGCCACATTTGTGAAACTTCTGTACCTCATGAACTGTGCAAGCTTATTGCCTGAAATCTTTAGTAGCCTCAGCAGAAAGGACCAAGGATTCTGCTGTTAGGAATTTTTCTGCAGAAGTTGTTACTTTCTGTCAGTATAGGGGCACTAAGCAATTGACAGTTCCTACATTCAGCCTTTAAATTTATTTAGAAAGCATAACAATATGCATTTATATTTCTACATCACTGTTATCTCATTCTGTATGTTCATTAGTTGATTTAAAAAACCTGTGTTCAAATCAAGTTGTGACTGAACTCAGTCTTGAATAGTGAAGCATCTGTGTATTCCTACCTCCATAATCACTTGGCAAAGCCATTGCTCATGGAAGTCATTGCTTTATGCATTGAAACAGAGGGAAACAATGGAATATTCTAGATCAGCTGTATACTTGAACCCACAATTTATATTAACAATTCCAAACAGCAAGAAATACTTATATATGTTGAGGACTCTCAGAGCTCACTGCTCCCTTGGCCTCTTGGTGGTGCCTTTTTCCATTTTGCAACTTTGACATTTGAAGTGCAGCAAACAGTTAGACAGAGATATCCCAAACATTGGGTAGCTTTCTTCCCTCCTGAATCCCTAAAGTGTAAACCTAAAATGACACAAACAAATGACAAATGACTTGGAAACATCAGAATTCTCTTACTCATGTGCATCACAGTGAAGTACGAGGTGGGACTTTTACTCAATTTACTGAACAGTCAAGTTTACATGACTCTGTATTTCTGTCACCCAGGCAACTCATACATTGAGATTCCTTTAGATTTGTTTGAGGATGTTAACTTTAAATACTGACTCAATTCATTAGAATCTCCCGCAGAGTCTAAGTGCAAGGCATGCTATCCAGTAGATATATTGGTATGCTCAGTGCCAAGGGAACACCAGCAAGAATTTAGAGCCAGGGCATGGTGCTTATGCCTTCCATTTCTGTGATGAGCTGAAGAGGCAAAGGGTGCAGAGTAAGGATATTAGCAGTCAAGAGAGGATAAATAGAGGGCAACTGCTATGGGAATAAATTTAAAAGTATCCCTGCCAGGATTAAGGATGTTCTAAAGACACACAGCCAAATGTGTTCCTAAAGGCACTTACTAGAGGAGAAGGTAGCTGCATTTTGTCAAACCATTGATGTCAGAACCCTAAATAACAGTTATAAAGAGCAAAGAATTGTATTAGTAGTTTCTAGAACTGAGGAAGATAAAGATATAGATTTTTGTATTATGCATTTTACATGCTGAAAGGAATTAGAGGTATATTTTGTATTTTTGATTGAGACACAAGGCATGGAACTACTTATCTACATTACAGTATTGTAAAGAGGCTCTGAATGTGGGGGAATATTGGTTTATAGGCGCTTTAGTGTCACAGATATTCCTGGTGGAGTTTCATACCAGGAAGCTTATCCTAGCTGTCTGGGAATAATCAGTTCTCTTTTAGACATGGCTGCACAGAGATCACTTATGTAACTATTTTATAAGTGAAGTATCTTATAAGATATACAATCACGAATATTTCTCATATAAAAATTAAGTTGCCCTCACTAATTATCCCATCATTTTAATGATATCTGGACAGGTACTGATGACTTGTGGTTGATTGTGTTCAGGAGACAGTATAAATGAAAGTATCAGCAGTATAATGAAAGAACTGTTTTCAAGAAAAGCTGGTGTACACTGATGTAAAGTTTGCCTACCCTTTGATACCCTTTGCCTACTAATTTTACATAATTAGCTATATATATATATATATATATATATATATATATATATATATATGCGTCCCCAGTGGGAGACACTATGAAAATGGATGGTGGCCAGACTATATATAAAAACAGAAATCAGAACTTGTAGCAACCTGCTCAGGAAATACATCTCTTATCTACAAATGCCAGTAAGTGACTACTATGCCTTTTCAGATTTGCAGAAAATCACTTGCTTTCAGTACTAACTGTCCAGGAAGCCAAACTATAACAATTTGCCCCAAATGGCCACAGTTTCATTAATAACTGATAGTTTGCTTAATTTTTATGCCGACTTCCAACCCCAGTCTGTCTAAAGGAGAGCAAAGGTGCTTTGCTGATCAATCAGTTAAAGTGCCTTACTTGCTCTTGGCATGCTTACAGCTTCTTCATGCTGGCATCTGTGCTGTGTGCATGTCTGAGGTCTTCTCTTTTCCAGTATAAAGCTCTTCTATCCTCTATTCCTGCCATTGGGTTTCTGTCAAAATACAAAGTGTGGTAGTTCACCATGGTGGTAACAAATGCTGATAAACAGTCTTTTCTTTTCTCTTGGATTGTTCACTGGCTTCCACATTGCTATTCCATAGAGCCACTTTGTAACATTCTCCAAAATGAGCATATGATCTCTTCTAGGCAGTGACAAACCTTCAGCTTTTTCCTTGCTTTCAATTCAACTCAAGAAGTACATTATCTTTTCTTTTTAATTTCATAGTTTTTGTTTGTTTGCTTGTTTGTTTTAATTGTTTTGTGGTTCTATGGTTTTTGCTGTTAGAATCAATCAGGATTCAAAGTTGAACTCATGTGGTTCTTAGAACTTCCTTCCATGATACACATTTATAATAATTCTCAGAGTCTCACACCAGCGCAAATCCAGTGTACAGATCTTTGCTATAGGCACCATCAAAAGCCTCACATCTATAATTGGTGTCTTGTCAATGTTCACTGACTAGAGGGTAATTAGTATTTTAATTTTTTTATAATAAATTTATAATAAAAATTTTATTAATAATTTGAATTTCATACAATGCCTCTTAACATCATCCTCTTCCTATTGCTCCCCCATCCCACCCCTGTGCCCTCAAAAAAATAAAAATAAAAAAACAAATTAAAGAAACTTGATTCTAGCCAGTGTAGCAGGAGCATGGATCACAGGCTTCACCATGGATCCTGGAGGCTGCAGTTTCTCTGATGTTGGACATTCACATGTCCGGCATGACAAAGCTCAACCCAAAGTAATGCCCCACTGACTCAACCTACAGGTACACTGACATCTCCCAGGCACCGCAATGTCCTGCAAACACCAGGGTGTCCTGCAGGTCCTCAGACATCACACAGGCACCAGTGCCTTCTGCAGGCACCTGGATATACCGAATGCATCAGGCAGGCAGGCACTAGGGCCTCCTGCCAGCATCAGGATCTCCTGGCACTGAGATATCTCACAGGCCCCCAGACTTCCACCAGGCACCAGGACTTTTTGTGGGCACCAGGCCTTTCTGAGGAGACCCTGACATCCTCCTGGCTCCAGGAAATCCTGCAAATGCCCTGGCACTGGGCAACTCACTCAGGCACTGGGCCAATCCTATAGACACCCTGATATGGATTTTAATTCTTGTTTGAGTATAGAGAAATTTATCTCAGTGCATCCAGTGACTATTTTCACAGGGAAGTAAAATGGTATGCTATCGGCTTGCTTTGGGGTTCCAAATTTTTCTTACAAACATCAAATATTTCATTACTAAAATCTAAGCTTTCTATTTTATTTATTATCCAGAGGGATTTGTTTTCTTTTGTGTCAGATGGTAGTTTATATTGTAAAATACTGTATTTGTCATCTTCTAAGAAGTGGAGTAGGTATTTGGTATTTTTCAGCTCTGTTGTTGACTTAAAGCCATTAAGTATGATTTTTCACAAAATTTTCTATCTTAGACTCATTTATTTGACTGGGAAATTATAATTGTAAATCAATTGGTTATTAAATAGATATACTCTTTGGCTTTATCTGTCCAACTATTTGTTGCATAGTGTAGTTCGATTGAAATAAGAAACATTGATGTAAGATTGAGTTATGGTTTAACTCTTCATAATGATCTGACATCTGATAAATGAATTGCACTTTTATCAAGGCTCAGTTCTCTTACATGTATAGTGATAATGGAAAAAATGACCATTTCAGAGCATTAAAAGAGATGCACTATATGAATATAATGCAATTTAGATCTTCATGCATATTAAACTCCCAATATCTGAATTTTCAGGTTATTGTTTTGATATTTTCTGTTATTGGCTAATTGCAAAAAAATTCAAGTGGCTCTATTGCATATTTTTCATAAATAATTGTCAAATAATATGTCAAAATTTCACACTTGTTTTTCTTTATATTTTTTGGTTATTGGCTTAGTAACATTTTTTATATTATAAAATCTGTGTATCTAAAATCCCACTTTATATTTCAACATTTGTTTTTCTTTTCAAGGTATGAGGGCTAATAATTTAGTATGCAGTTATTATTTTGAAGTCTAGAAGTCGAGAAGTACTACAGGTACTAGAGTTCTGCACAACCAAGGCCATAGGAACAATAGAACTTGATAGATGTTCAGATGCTAGTTGTTATGGATACAGTCATTTCTTAAGTTTTTTGATTTCATTTAATTTGATGAACAAACAGGTGAAATTTATAATTAATGAAAATAAATAATATCCCAGGTGTAAAAAGAAACAGTAGCCTAGACTTAAATGTCATTTTACAATATTGAATCTCTAACAGAGAATTATAACATTGCTAGAATACTTAGTTTGCTATTTAAATGCTGCGTAGTTATTGCAAGACTGGTGCTTGCAAATGGTATTATTGTAAAAATAATGCTTGTAATTAAGTGTCATAACATGCTTTTATAAATAACAAATTTTATTACTCATGGCTCAAACAGTATCCTACCATAGCAGTGTTTCATACAGGTATTTCTTAGTCTTATAAAGCACTGTGAAGAAAAATGAAAACAAACACTTAAGTTCATCCTGTAGGTTGTTTCTTAACAATTTATATCCAAGGTTAGCATTAGAACGAAACTCAGGTCATATTATTATATATTCCTTTTCATTCAGTAATAGTAATAACTTGTCAAATTATTCACCTTTACCTGAATTGAGTGGGTCATTATTCTCTAATAATAACATAAATTTTTTTTCATGAGAGTTCATCCAAAGGTAAAATGGTGTTTTCATTAAAAACAAAAAATAATATACCATTAAATATGTTATGAACAAAAGAGCATAGAATGTAGATTTTGTATTTAGATTCACAAAGATGCAAAGTATTTTTAGAAATGTTTTTGAAATGTATGTCTGATGAGCTCTTAAGTTTTAAATCTGTATACACATGACTATGTGAAACTTTCATTTTAATATTGTGCCTTTCTACAGTAAGATACTTTTAGTCAAATTAATCTCAGCTTTTGTGAAGCAATGACCTTTGAGTTTATAGACAACATCTGGAGGAAACAGCTGGGTAACTGATCAGGTGTTTTTTCAAGTAAAAGTGCAATGTGGTGTTCCTGTGGTACTGTTTAGAGATTTTCAATTCTCACATCATGTAGCACACAGTGGTGCTATTAATTAGAAACTGATGGAAAGCCAGAAATAAATCCTTATGTCAGGCACAGTGTCTTACATGGAGGAGATTCAAAGTCATGCAACTTTTTGAAATTGAAATGTTCAGGGTAACAGCGAGGATAATAGACTCCCTGCTACCAAGTCAATATTTTCCAACAGCTAGATGTTAATTTCATTAATACCCAGTTTGTTCTTTAAATTTATAATTAAAATGGTCTATTTTTTTAATATTACTAATAGAAAGTTATTGAATTGTTGAGATTTCATTGTATTTTTATAAGATAAATCCAAATATACATTTGCCATGGTAACAGATATAATAACATAGCTAATATTCTGTCTTTCTCTCTCTCTCTCTTCCTCTCTCTC
Organism: Cricetomys ansorgei; assembly: GCA_026225945.1. NCBI lineage: Eukaryota > Metazoa > Chordata > Mammalia > Rodentia > Nesomyidae > Cricetomys > Cricetomys ansorgei. Next base: position 5,811,667 of record JAMJFZ010001562.1, read on the forward strand.
AGTACATTTCTCTTTTACCTGAGCTCTAATAACAAGTATAGGCCTGGATTATGATAATTTTTATAAATCTTAAGGTTCAGGTATTGCAGAGGAATCACCTTGTGTGAAAGCTAAGGTCTATATTCCAGGGCTATATTCAGAGGAGTGTTCTGGCTATAATCTAGATACACCTTTGATCCAGTATTCAGAAAGTGGTGGTGACAAACACCTTTAATCCCAGTATTGCGAAGGCAATGGTGGTACACACCTTTAATCTCCAGAAAAAACACTGGAAGCAAACACAAGAAGTGATATCTGATATAAGTCAGAATGAATGGCAGACAAATGACTATTAGAAGAAGAGTTAGCAGAGTAAGGACATGCCCAACTCTCATGAGAAAAGGTGGGCTCACAACTCAGTAAAAGAAAGTTACGTAGGAGTTACATTCAGTTAACAGAGTTAGTTAAGAAGAGTCAGTTGAAGAGTCAGACAGAGAAGTGAGTTGAAGCAGTCAGTAAGAAGAGTCAGTAAAGAGAGTCAGTTGAGGAGCAGTTAACAGAGTAAGTTGAGTTACAGAGGAGTTACAAAAGCTGAGACTGGAGTGAGTTGCAAAGCAGGCAGTTGAAGTAGTCAGTTTCAGAGGCAGGATGGAGCAGTGAGAGAGAGCTCAAGGAGAGATACAAAGACACAGCAGAGTTTAGAAGAGGAAGCCCTGAACAAAGAATGAGTTGAACCAGAAGAGTAAGAGTTCAGAATGAGCTAGTCAGATTGGCTAAGTCAGCAGTAGATCTCAGAAGGCTGACACTGGAGCCTTCTAGGTCCAGGCTAGCAGTTTAAATGTTTTAGATTGTATGAAAACTGAAGCCTTCCATTCAAGGAGTAAGACTAGCTCTAGGGCTCCAGTACTAAGATCCAATGATTTAATTAGACAAATGAATAAATGGTTTTAAACCTGAATCTACCACTACAGGTATCTTCCAAATCTATAATGGACATTTTTCAAAATATCTAACTGGATTTCTGGTCTCTGCTTCCATGTATCAGCTAGCACTATGGCAGTTCTTTTTTATCCAAATCATGGTAAATAAAAATAATTATTCAGAGATCTCAAACCTAGATATCTGGTATAATTTTATCAGAAACACAGGCCCATATCCAACCTCAGACATACTAAGTCAGAATCTACCGTACCATAATATCTCACAGTGATTTAACCAGATCTTCCATTTGGAGGGAATATGTCTGGAAGAGGCATTTTTGACTATAAACTCACATGATTGCACAGCTCTTGTCAGATGAATTCCAATCAGATTAAATGGATGGTAAAGGTTAGACTAGATGATTGTATCATTTAAAAAGCTTCAAGGTAATATTGATGCAGAAAGTTAACCAAACATCCATCAGAACCATTCATCTACGCCCATAAGAATGAATGTTCTAGCCTCTTGCTGCAGAGATGTTCATCCATATATATATTTTTTTTTCTCTCTCATATAATTTATACACTACATCTTGACAATGTCCTCTCCTCCTTGCACCCCTATAGCTCTCCCCATTTCCCCTACTCATCCTTGATCAGAGGATAGTTGATCAAAAGTTCCCAGATTCTCAGTTCAGAGTCTACTACTGAACTACTGCTTTATTAAGGCAAACAACACACACATATGCACACAACTTTTAAGATTTTCAAATAATTAACTTCAAATAATATTTCATATGGAAAAAATAATCGTAGTAGTCAGGAAAGATTTAAAGAATGATTAGAAAAGATTGAATGACCTCCTCTTCCCCAATTCCATGAATTTCCCACTTCTACCTCTTCCAAGCATTAGGTTCTTCCTAGGTAGAAAACTTCATACAACACCCACAGGGCTCTCTACACTCTCTTATCTTACCTATAGTAGTAAATGTATTCTTTTTTGCTTTTCAAATTCAGAAAATGAGACTGCTCCCTAAGAAGGTCTCAGCAAACATATTTTCGAAGCTGTCTTTAAACCAACCTCTGTAACTTAGTCCTTTGCTGATTGACTTAAGCCTCTTGGTGAGTTCAGGACTGGTACAACAAAAGAAAGACAACATTTACTGAAGGAGAACTAGTGTTCCTCTGACAAAAGGAAAAGAAATTTATACCACAGGAAAAATTGGCACGTTTTAATTCAGGATTTTTGCCTTCAGTATGCTTTATGGAATTAGACTGAGTAACGACTTGTACCTTTATACAGCTGGACAGAATTTTAGACTCAATATAAAGTCATAATAATGTAGAAACTTGTGCATTGTGGAATATCACAAACATGGGGATATTTTGTAATGTATAATATTTCTTAAGGTAAAATGCTTTCCTGAAAAGGCTGGCCCAATTCCTAAAGCAAGGGATAGTTAACAAAAAATAATTGTTCATCAAAGTTTTGTTCATTTGCATATGAAGTAAATGACTTTGCTACTTTTTGTTCATATTTAAATTCTAGTCAGAAACTCTATTTCAGCATATGAAATTTTGAAATATGAATTGCATGTTACATTTATGATAATCAATCATGTTTCAGTGTAACCCACACTGCATAGGAGACGTTTATTATGGGCATTATCGTTGTCGTATAGTAAAGTGCATTGTTAATGAAGCATGAGAAAGGAATAATTTCAACTAATAGGCATATATGTCAAATTTCAATTAGGACTAGGTTGGAATCCTAAAGAAAGAAGAGCATATAAATTTAAACCTTTGACCTTCAACATATAAAGTACAAGGTCTGAAGGGAAAATTAAATTATTTTATGGTAGCTTGTAAATTTGAATAAATGAATGGCTTCTGAAAGTCTTTGTCCTGACTCTAAGACTGTATATGTTTGAAAAAATAGGATGCATTTTCAATTCATGGCTTTGACATGATGACTTCTACTGCTCATATTAGAATGCTAATGAATGAAAAAAATGAGCTTATTGTATCCCGACTGTTAAGTAATTCACCAAAAAATAGACGAATAGTACCTGATCTGTATATGATGAAACAGATCAGGACTGAGGATGTTTCTCTGAGTAATGATAAAAGGATTCCTTGTATTCTTATGTATGTAGATAATGTCTAGTTTCCATTGATGTGCATATACATTCAGTTTCATATATATTCACAGTTCAAGGCACATTCACATGTTGCAAGCGGCTGAGCTCTTTTTAGTCCTCTCAGACTCTGTCTTTTTTCCCCTTATGGTTATTTTCAAGGTAAGTCTTAACATTTGCCCCATGCACACATAAAAACAGTTTATTATGTATCAAATATACATGAAAATCTACTGTGTTGATGTATGGTCTCCTGATCATTTTCAACAGATAAAGTAGTTGTTACTCTTTCCTGTGTTATTTAAGGTTCTGATGGCATGACTACATTTATAAAATAAGCTGTCCCCCTGGCTCATGTATTTTTGTATGTTAAGGATAGACATCCCATTCTAATTATGTTCTGGCAATTTTGTCAAGTATAGTTCATGGGGAGTATAAGACAAGAAAAAAATTTAAAAGTTAACATTGTATTTATCACCTAAAAGTGAAAATATTGTTAAAACAGGAGAAGCACACAAACACTTAAATACAACAATGTATCTGTGTTGTAGCCATTAATTTTATTTCTTGTCTGTCTTAAAGACTGATTTTGGTCTCTACTTTTAAAAAGGAGAAAGGATTTCTTTATAGTCTTTCCCTCCTTTTCAACTGATTTTTTTTTCAGACCTTTAAGTCTGAAAAAAATAAAAAAGCAATTTATTACTAAGATGTGAGATAAAGGGCAGAGAACTCAGGTGCTGAGATCAATGGCATGCTGCATACTCTCAACAGAGGTAACCAAGGTCACACAGAAGGAAGATTGAACTGCTATACCATGGATTTTAAGGCCTTTTCCAAAATCACATTGTCACACATGGAGAAATTTTAACCCAAATACCAACCAAGACTTAGTAATTCATCAGAAATACCCAGTTTCAAAAAATCACCAAAAAAAGCAGCACACTATAGAAACTGGATAGAAATACTCCGCTACCAATGCTCCATTTGAGATTAATTGAATGGGATGAACATGTGAAGAATAGAAAAGCGTTTTATCTATGTATGTTAACTAGATAGAAGTATGACTGATACACAGCAGGCTTTATAAAATTTTCAAAACCAAGGCAAACAAAAACTGTTGGTCATTAATGGTGTGAAAATACATTTTTTTTTTTTTTAGTGAAAGCACTTTTCTAATTTTTTTAGATTAAATCTTTAAAATGACTGCACTACAATTTAGTAGTGAAATTCATTATTAAAAAGAAAGCTTTTGTTATCCTGAGGTGATCTCCATATCCTTGTACTTAATATATTGATTTTATGATAGAAGACAAAGAGTCTTGCAGAACCTGTAATCTGACACGGGTATTTGGTTAAGGATGGGATGACTCTGGAACCCTTGCCACCCTAGGCTCCATCAGTATGGTTTGCTTTGTTTTAGTGCTATTTCAGCAACTTATTTTATTTAAAATTTCAAGACAGTCTTACAATTAATTAAACACTTTTATCAGTTAAGTGTTAGTGTACAAATAGATTTCTAGGATACATAAAAACAAAATTTTAAAAGAACAAGTTTCTAATTTTATTTTTTTAAATAGTAAGTTTTATTATACATGTAAAAGTTAAATGGTGTTTTACTCTTACACTTAGGCAACAAGTTCACTAAATGTTACTATTATCTATACTTGGATTATCTATGCTTGAAGGTGACTAGGATAACACAAAGACTGCCAGTATAGAAAAAAATCATTTACCAATTTGGATAAATTAACTTTAATATTCCATCCATCTTCAATAATATTCCACAAATGTTCAAATTACTACAACTCATCATTATATAATTGTATGCTATAGTTTTGATCTTCTTTTTGCTTATTTGTTTGCTTCTATTAAAATTTTGTAAGGACACATTAAATATTAAACTATAGTTATTGGTATACCAATGATCTTATACTTTCCATATTTCCCATTTCCATTTTGTCTTTCTATGATGTCACACTTACAAATTCCTACCTTCTCCAGTTTTGTCTGAAAGATTACAGAGAGCAATAGTGAGCACTGTATTTATGATTCTCTGTTTTTTTTGTTATTGTTGTATAAAACATTCACCTGTTTCAAATCTTTTCTTAAATAAAAGCTTATTTTAAACCATTAATGCCTAGGTTGAATATTCATTAGATGGTGGGAAATAAAGCAGACACACTAGCATCTAGTAGTCTTCATAGTAGCTACTATTAGATTATTATTTAACTCAAATCCATGTTTCTATTTTTAAAGGCTTTCTTTGATCTTTTTAATTGTGTGAATGGGTGTGCATTTGGAGGTAAATAATTGGAATAGAATTCACATCCTCTGTAAGAGCAATGAGTACTTATAACCACATAGCCATTTTTTTGAGCTGGATCTTTTAAGTTTAGAACATGGAGACTGTTTTTACTAATGATTTTCAGTGACTTAATATGCACATCATATATCCAAAGTTGTCAATGGCACCTATAAAGCTAATATTAGTGATGGATCATGCCATTGTGACAACTCCCTGAACTACATGCTATGACTTTCAAAGGATTTAAAAGTCTGCATCATGTAACTTGTTCTTTAATCTTACATACCAATCAAGTTTGTTTTCAGCAACTCATGTCCAATAATGAGTATAATTTCAAGTTCAAAACCAAAACTGCCGCAAAACAGGATTCAATTCTATAAGAAAAATGCATTGGTATAAAAGAGAAATACCGTATTCCATTATTCAGATGATTATACTTATTAGTGCAAAAATCACTTGATGTGTATGATAAGAAGGCTTCTAGCAGATGCTTCTTTGATGTCAGATATAAAGCAGCACATACCTCATTAAACAACACATCAAAAGCATTAAAATGCAACCATTAATCTATATTTCATAATTTCCCCCATAATAACTAGAAGTAAAACTCATTGAACACAAATGAAAGAGCTGTAGAAGAAGGTGATATTAGAATTCACATATGGCTCAGTCCTTATTCTTTGAATTCTACCAAACATCTGTTGCTTCAAATTGAATGTTAGAATAGAAAACAGATTAACATATGAATGGGAATTCAGGAAGTTTTCCAACAGGAAAGATGACCACTTTGACTAGATCATTAAAATATGTACCCTATCAAAGAATTCTAACGTAAATGAGATGCTAAGCACCCTCTAGCCAGTTCCTGTATTTCACAGATGAATAAATTGAGTCTCATAGCTAATAATTAAGTTAATTTAGCCCACACTACCCATCTCATTATACTCTTGATTAAAATGGTATTTTCAGATCAATATAGTAATCTATTATTCTGTCATGCTATTTCATGAATATTATTTCTCTTACAAAATTCTTATGATTCATACTGTCAGAAGACACAGGTGCTCTTTAGCAGCATATACCAGGAATAAAGAGGCAAAGTATGTAGTACTGAAAGAAGGTTCATTATATCATTATATGAATATCATTAATTCATTGGATATCTCCTGCCCTTCAGTTGTGTCAGACACAACATTCATAAATTCCTGCTAAGTTGCTGTTCTTTATTGTGGTGATGCATTATAAAAGAAAGACCAAATCTGGTGCCTTTCACCCAAAAGTGGGCCTGATCTATTCAGAAGAACTTGAGTCTCTCCTAGTCTAATCAAAGACAAGTATAAGCTATGAAAATAATTTAATACAAGAGAGTATAATTTAAGAAATCATCTAATCTATAATGTTCCAAATGAAAACCATCCTCTATACACACTAAACTGCACAACAAATATGATAATGAAAAAGGATTGGGGGACTTCTTTCTAAATCAATCTTTTACAGGAATCTCATAAGGTAGAAAATTGTTTTTCTGGCCCTACTGACTTACAGAGCAATAACAAGCCACCGTCAGATATTACAGCACACACACACGTTTCTTCCAACATTTTTTTTTATGAGTGTTGCTTTCAATGTCTCACTGCTTCTTGTGAATGTTCTTAGACGTGTTACCCACCTCTCTTTTTCCCTCTTTCTCTCTCTCTACCTCTCTCTCTTTCTCTCCCCTCCCACACATGCACACACACAAGCACATTACTCTGAGTCAAGGACATTCATTGGGTTGCCAAGGAGAAATAGGTAACATGGTACTTAGGGTTGTCCAAAACAAAGTAAGATTAATTACAATATGTTTCTAAGAGATCAGTTAACTTTAAACAGACTGAAAATACAGTATGTGTTATTAACTTGGTTTGTTGGATGAAATTTAGATATATAAAGGCAAACTTTAAATAGCATTTATCAGAAAAGCCAATCCCACCTCTATCACTATTTTTATTTTCTTTCCAATTAAGTCTGAAAAGTCCTTCAGCCTTTAATCATTTCTAGGCAGGTTTTAAGGAACACTCATATCTTGACACTTTTTTTTTCCTCCATGACATGGTACTTCTACCACTGTCCCTTTTCACACCTAGAGACTATTTAACATCTGTTCTCTACCTATTAAACAATTTTGTCTTTCTCCAATAATATCTAAGTCTGGGCCTACTGCCTTGCTTCCTGAGAACATATTTGTTTCCTTTCACAGTACTCCGATATCATTTTGTGCAGGAGTTAGCCCAGTGTCATGAGCAGGCATGGTACATTTCAGCCTCTTACACAGTGTGCTTCTTCAGAGCGGGAATGATGTTCAGTTCATTGTCATGATGCCAACATCTAGAATTGTGCCTGGCTTACTGGGAGCAGATAGATACACATAATACTTTGTGACTAAACACAATGAATAAGCTGCTTTTCAGGAAGAAATTTCTGATTACTTATTTTTAGTTTCCAATTTCCTCTAAAATGTGTCTGTCATTTTCTGTAGAGAAATAACAAGTCCAACATTTTAATAGGGTTTAGTCTACTTATTGTGTTCCATTTGAATGGATTACTTTTACACACAATTGAGATGAGCTTACTGTATAGACAACTCTGCTTGGTTGTGAATATTTTCCCACAAACTAGAATGTGGTGTTTTGGTCTTTTTTATCCTGTTGGATCTGCAAGAGTTATTTAGACTTTGTTTGTGGCAGCTTTCAATGCAGAACAATCAATACACAATTGTTTACTTGCTGATAAAGTGCCCATATCTTTATTTTATTTAGAATTAATCAAACGTCAGTTATCTTTAAATATAAATGTACTCCTATCATTTAAATGTTCATATAATTCTGATATCTGGATAAAAGATATCATCATGGAGACATGATAACCAATTAATTATTTATCTATAACATTAATTATTAGAGATTTGAAGCTGTAAAAATGTTTTAACTACATCAGACATGAGTAAGTTACATGTTACATATATGTATATATATATCATTCTTATTCAATTACATATAATGTAAATAACAATTGTTTTATTGCTAGCACACTGATATGTGTTCAGCTATGGAGTGAATATATTGTGCAGTGTTTTCAATGTCTCCTTATAAAGTTTACTGTTAAGGAGCAAAAATTTGCTGTCTGCAATGTGTCCACCATCCTTAGCTCTACTACCTGACTCCTACATACTGCTAGCCTTCCACAGCCAGGTAAGATGACCAGGGGTTTTCAATATTTACTTGTGGAAATTAGACCATAAAATATATACTATACATTTGTTACTATCTATTTGATATATTATCCTTGTATTATCTTGGAAAATTGACATTACTCAAACAGATTAATCATTAAAACTTTATTTGTTTTTCTGAGTAGATTCAACTTGTTTTACAGTTTTTACATTGTCAGTTTTAAATCAGAAGCGAATTTTTTAAATACACAGATATTTGTAGACCTCAGTTATAAGCATTAAACTATTTGGACTCAGTATCAGTCTTTTGAAAATGGACAGCACTCAACAGTCATTCTGTATTGATGTGTGTCTGCCCTAATCTTATACTTTCTGCACTTTAGCTTTTCCAGTTCTTGTGTCTGAGAGGTATGAGACTATTAGCTTCATTTTACAGATGAAGAAACAGAAGTGTAGAAAAATTAAATATCAAATGCATGGTGGCCTAAGCTGTAATAGATGACTCCAGTCTGGAACCCAGGCAGTCTACCTCAGTTCTTTTAACTACCTCACCATCACACCTCTCAGGGGAAAGCTTATTTTTCTCTCTGCTCAGACAGAATTCTACACACACTGAAATAATTTCATCATTACTTAAAGTATATGTCTTTCTTTTAAATTATAATAAAAATACATTGATTATATCTCATAAATGGACTCACAGCCATATAATCCTCAGCTTTTAAATATTAAAATCACTGTAGCTACCAACTTAAACCTAAATGCCCCAAAATAAATTATTTAAACTTTTGAGTTCCACTGAGCACATTACTTTTCTGAAACTTCAGTTGATTAAAGATCACAGTTTCTTCAGCAAAAGCATATACAATAGAATGTATTGCAGGCCATGTTGATGTCTGAGATCCATGCTGCCACTGGAAACCACAGAATGAACGTGTTTTTTTGGTTTACTTGTTTTGCTTTTAGTTTCTTTTTGTTTGTTTGTTTGTTTGTTGTTTTGAAGGGTATAGGGGTGAAAGGGTTAACATGAAAGGAAAACGGATCCATTGTATGAAATTCTCAAATAGTTAATAAGAATATTAAGTTAAAGTAAAAAATTATATATATATATATATATATATATATATGTGTGTGTGTGTGTGTGTGTGTCTGTGTGTGTGTGTGTGTGTGTGTGTGTGTGTGTCTGTGTGTCTGTGCATGTGTGTGTATCTATTATTTATTTCCAGACTCATGAAGAAAGTGGGGTTATAAATGAACTACTATGCATGTGTGTGTGTGTGTGTGTGTGTGTGTGGTATGTGTGTGTGTGTGATATGGGCTGTGTGTATGTGGCATGTGTGTATGATATGTGTGTGTTGCCTACATGTGTTGTGTTGTGTGTATGGTGTATGGTGTGTGGTGTGTGGGTGATATGTGTATGCTGCCTGTATGTGGTGTGGTGTGTGTATGCCAGAAAAAAGGAAAAAGGAAGAACATGTGTAGTCTAGAATTAGATGTCAGATAACGGAATGTTGGCCAGGAATAGAAATGAGGGAAAGGGAACCATGGAGGTGGCAGCAGAGTAGACCCACAACAAATGATCATACTGAAACAACTCATACCACAGTTCAAGGGATGCATAATTCCTGGATTTGTGAGAAAATGTCTTCATGTTGAAATCTCAGCAATTCACATATTTTAAAGTGTCAGTGAATTGGTCACATGCATGTTTTCACTAAACCTAGCCATAAGGTCATGGGCATTTCTAATTCAGTAGTCTAGAGGAGAAAAGTGATGGAAGCAAGTGAAGGATCAGAGTGGCTGTCCCTGTGTGTGAATCCTAAATGAAGGACTCATAGAATGTTTAAATAAGAGAAGGACTCCATACTGAAAACTTTATAAGAAATGAGAGTGAACCAAGTGAACATTTTATTTCAAAGTAGATTTTTTGAATAATGAATAATACCTTGCTGTCAATAACATTAGCATTTGTTTCTTACAAATGTATGGTGTGTATTGTAAAGCTCTTTAGGGTAAAGTTAATAATTATATATTACAGTGACTTTCATCATCTAATCAAATTCCTGCCTTGATATCATATTCAATAGAGTGTAAATCACAGTTATGGACACAGACTATTCAGAAAAACACTTTACTTGCCACTTATATGGTGCAGTTGAGAGATGTTTCATTCAATTAAATCTAATGAGGAAACTGTCAAGGCAACATCAGTTTTAAAACTACATTGTCTTATTGTAAGAGTGATAATAGGTTGGTGTCCAGTGCAAATAAATCATTTGTGGAAGCAGATGGTGGTTCTTTTGGAAGGTAACCAGGTCTTACAGACACAACAGCGAAGACAGAATAGAGTTTTAAGACAGGAATAGAAAGTTTCTAAGCCCACATACGAGGTAATATTCATGAGCTCCTATAAACATGTTTCACAAAATGCTATATGAATTTAGTATTTTCAGGTAATTTTACTTACCTCAGCTAGTTAGGAAAAGAAATTTTAGGTATGATGAACATTTAAACATCAACCTAATGCATGACCCTAATTATTGTTAAAAGATGGAAAACAACTCAAAGTACTTCATGTTAAGTAAAAGTAAAATATGTTTGTTTTGATAATATACTTTTTAATTTTTATTGAAAAAAACTTACAGTATATTCTGATCATGTTTTTTCTCCACATAAGTCCTCCCAGATCCTATCTAGTCTGTCTTGACCTCCTTACCCACCAAACTCCACACCCTTTCTTTCTCTTTTTTAGAAAACAAATAGGCAAACAAAACACAGATCACAGCAAAACAAGGACAAAACAAAGAAAAAACATAAGAAACACACATAGACACATATGCACCTATACTCTCAGACACACACAAACACACACACATCACAACTCATAAAAAACAAAATCTGAAACCATATTAAACAAAAGACCAGTAGACAAAAAATATTCAAACAAAGTAATATGACACATAAAGCTCTACAGAATTACATTGAGATCATTTTGTGTTGTCTACTGCTGGTTGTCGGGCCTGACTTAAATATAGTTAATAGTCCCAGTGAGATTCACATCCTATTTTTAGAGATAATTGTTCATCCATGTTTATTGCTACTATATTCATATTAGTAAGAAATTGGAAATAGCCTAGATGTCTACCTCATGATACCGGCATTTTTAAATGTATAAGCAATCTTCTAGCAAAGTTGTTCTCAGGTACTGGCCTTCTCTTGCTTGTATTCACTGGAACATCCATAATGTAAAGTTTTCTCAGTAACTTTCTTAGCCTGTGTAGACCTCCATAATGAGTTGCTGTTTTTCTATGCATTATGGACACAGTCTCTTCTTTGAAGTTGATGTCATTTGTTTCAATGACAGAGTTCTCCTCACCAGGCACCCAGGCCTGAAGACTGGCTACTAAGGTGATAGATACTTTATCTCATGAGTTAGTTTTTCAGAAATGATTTGAAAAACATCAGCTCACAAAAACCTTTAAAAGTTAATTCCATAAAAATATTTATATTGGGGACCAGGAAGCTGGTTCAGCAGGTGAAATCCCTGGTTGCACAAGTGTAGATCACAAGTTCAAACCTAGGGATTCCCATAAGGATGGAAGGAGAGAACCAATTTCACAAACTTGTTCTATGAACTCTGCAGGTCTGCTGTGGCAAGTGTGTACCAACATAAACAGATAAGTACACAGAATTATAATAAATAACATACACTTAAAATAAAATACTTGTACTGTAGTCATATGTAGAAATATCTCAGGTATGATTTGATGATCCTGCTTGGAATGATGGTATCTCTTAATACAAAGTCCACATGACTTTTAAGGGTATATTTCATGTCTTTATGCCTGTTGCTTATTCAACTTTGCTTATTTAAGTAAATTTTTATTATATTTAATATTTTTGCATTCTACAAGAAGATGGTTAAATATTTTATTTTATATAAATAAATCTCCCTTCCTTCACCCAGGGTTCGTTTTAGGAACCCAACAAACTTAGAAAGATGACGGCTTTGTGGAAGGGGTTCTTTGTCAGTAAAAAAGACAATGTCATCTCTTTTCCAATATGGAAATTAACTGTAAGATAATTAAGAAATAGGTGTACAGTTATAGGACTTGGTTTTTTTTTATAATTTCCTACTCTTAGCCTCAGGTTCCCAGATAAAATAAATAGAACATACTTCAAAGAACATGGCAAGTATAACATTACAAATGTAATCAGGTAGTTGATTTTATGGCCACAGCAAGCTTCATTCCCAGGAATTTATGCCTCCAAAGACTCACCAGGCAGAATGACTTCTACTTAGCCATATTTAGACTGTCTTGTGCCCAATACTAATTCAAGATTTTGTTGACTTGTTTTGGTCAGAATTTGGACTATATTTGTCTATTTGAGTGTTTTGCCACCAGGAAGCCTGGAGCAAAGAGCTGTTAATTACATGTGTTCCTTCTGGTAGTGTCAGCGGAGACAAGTGTTTGCTTAGGTCACAGTTCCTACACCAAAGGGGCATTCAGATATATAGGGTAGTGTAAGACATAAAGGAAGATATAAAAAAGTAGTAACTAGAGTAACATACAGTGAAGAGAGGGTTAACTTGGTGCAGGTGGGCAGGAGACTGTTACAGAGTGAGTGTCCTTAGGTCTTGAAGTAAGCCACAAATGTAATTTTGATTATAGGAGGACAAGAGCAAAATAATTCTGGTCAAATAAGATTAAAAAGTACAAAAGGATGGACATGGATTGTTGTGAATCTTTGAGGAAATTAGTGTGAAATAGTAGTAAGTTTGCTTTGGAGAGTAAAGAAAGATACAGAAAAACTCAGGCATAACAGACATTGGGTTTGTAGGAGATAAAATTTAAAACAAGCACTAATTTATATTCACATTTACAATTTTATTATAAATTATGCGGTCTGAGATCATAGCATTATTGTTTTGATGTTTTCTGTCAGTTCAAGCATAAACAGTACATGTAAGCAAAACGATTCAACTTAAGCAAGACCTTCAACTTGCAAATATCAATTCTGATATTTTAGTGGAGATCTGCAGCCCATTTCTCTTATCTTTTATTCCTGATTCTCTGAAATAGTTAATATTTTTTTGACTGACATATTCAAATGTGTAAAGAATATCAGACCACAAAGCATTTAAGAATGACATTGGTGGCCAGGCATGGTGTCACTATAATTCTTTCTACTTGGGAGACTGAACTGGAACATTATTTGAGAACATTGGGATAATACAGGCTGGCACTATTTCAAAAGAGATCCTGAAGCAAAACAAACAAATAGAAAATTGGCACTGCCATGATTCTGCACCTGTATTTTAGCCATAAAGATTTTTTAATGAGATTTCTTTTTTTTTTTTTGCTCATAATCATTTATGAAATTACAAATACTTGTCCCAGATCACATTTTAAACCTAAGGTGGAATAGAATTTTTAGTCTGTAAATATGCATAAGAATTTTTCCTAGACTATGAACACTCTTTTATGTTTACTATTAAAACAGAAGAAGGAATCAGAGCCATATATATATTAAGTTCATCTATTTAAATAAAAAGGAACACCTGGTGACAAGAGACAAGTGATATATAGGTGACAATAACAGGTTGTTTAGAAAGCAATTCCATGGTAAATTATTTTTTTCCTCAAAATAAAGCCATATATAATCTCCCAACAAGATGTGCAATGCCCACAGGGAACTCTTTACTGCACACTAAACCAGACATTATTGCTTCATTAATCTTAATTCCCATTTTACCTAAGAATTCTGTGTCCCTTACAGAAAACTACTTTGTTTTATACATCAATATGTTCTATGCAGTTTTGAGGACACAAAACATTAAGCACATATCTAACTTTGAAATTTAGCAGGCATTTTGATTTTAACTTCCTCTAACATAGAACATATCAAACAAACTTCATTATTCATATCATCCATGTAATTAGAAAGAGATTTCCATTATAAGAGTCAATACTATGAAACTCATTGCTGAAAGGACAAAGCGATGATATCAAGCCCTGTTGTGTTTTGTCTATGGCCATAATGCACTCAGGATAATGGGTGTGAGCAGTGGGGCTGCTCCATCCCTCTCCTAATATGCTTATTATGAAGTTTTATAAAATTTTATATATATGTGCATGAATTTATCTATTCATTTTAATTTTTTTTCCTTCTCTGAGAATGTATTTAATATTTCCAACATTGATTCCCTTTACTTTACAGCTTTATTTCTTCCTTTCTGAACATTGGATCTGAATACCTTGTCTGATCCCTGCTATGCAGATCATAGATTCCACAATTACAAAGAACAACTCAGGCTAAAATATTCACTCTATTCCTCTTTTCTTGATCTCAATCTCTCTTATTCCTCTATAGACACAGGGGATGGAATATAAAACAGTGAAGCATCTACCTCTCCCATTCTACCTACAAGATATGGGAGAGCCCTGTGTCTCTCCCTTCTCTGATTAAAAAAAAAAAAGCTAGCAACTATACATTAAAAGGAAAAGAAAATCTCACTTGAATATGTATATTTCAAACACTTGGAAATAACCAGCTTTCTATTCCATGTTTTGCAAATGTGTTTCATTCACAAGCTTATGCCTTTCATTCTTTTGTTCCTAGCAGCAAAGCTTTTTCTCGGAGGTTCAGTTAGGTTAATCTAATAATTGCCAGGTGATATTCAGCAAGCCCTGTTTTCAAGTGTATTTTGACAAGTCACAATTGAAAGAAGGATGCTGATTTGTAGTGAGCAGTAGACAAGGCAGAGCTACATGAAATGATTTAGAAGAGGCCACATGTGGGGGCTGTATACAGCTAAGAGCAAAACAACTGAAAGACTTTGTAGGGGGAACTGACAAGACTGGGAGCCAGTAAAAGCAATTAGTTCATCCACTGTGGGAGGAAAGGAGCCGCTTTTGTTGTTGTTGTTGTTCTGTTTTTCTTAAGTAGCAGGCTTTGCTTTTCCTCACTTTGTGTCTGCAGCCTGTTTCACAAGCCAAGAGAAGACACAGAGAGGTGCGAGTTATGATTAATCCACTGACCTCAGCACCTCCTGTGGATCTTTAGCGAGAAAGGGCTATGTTACTTTTGAGAACAGAATCAGCACAATGGACAGACTCAAAGTAAAAATAGCCAAACCAGAGATCATGAAATAGAAAGGAAAATTCTGTCATTCGGTAAGTGTGATTTCTGTCTTCAAGAACCCCATGAAGTAGTAAGGTTTTTTGTTCTGTTTCTATTTTCTTCCATGTAATTATCTATCTGAAAAAAATGAGGAAAATTAAAATTATTTGTTCAGTGTTACGTAACTCGAGATGTAAGTGGATTGCAAACTCTGGTTGCTGTGAATATCAAATATTTTCATCCCACTATACCGCAAAATTGTAGTCAATGATTTTCTCAGAAAAGTTTTATGTACATAGAACAAAAATAATAGATACATATCAAATATCTGCTTCTACAAGACAATTGGCTCAGTGCTGCAAACAGAAAACCAGGCCACCAGTCCACTTCAGGTTCAAGTGTTTGAAATGTTTATCCACCTGAGAAGCCTTTAGATGGATTTCCTTCCCTGGCCTTCCCAACTCTCCTTCCTCTCTTTCCACAACCCAGCCCTTCTAAGCCCTATTTTCTTTTTTGTCTTCCTCTCATTCTGATATTAAGCATAACATGGCTCAGATGGACTATCATGCCCAAAGTTAGACATATTGGTTTTATTTTGCATTGCTGTTTCACTCTGAATAGTAAATCAAATGGAACAAAACTAAATTTACTTTGGGATTAAAAAACTTAAGCACTGTAAAAAATGGAAAATAATCTCACATGAGTAAATATTTGAGGATAAAGCATGATCATCATCTCCATGTCGCCTTTTGGACAACTTTCACTCCCCAAAGGGAGGGAACAGACATTTGTTGAACTCTTGATTCTTCTTGGAAGGGTGTTCCTTTCTTTGTTTCTCCTTTCTATTCATTCACTAAAAAAATAATGAGGTTTTTATATATTTTGCTTAGTATCTTCCTAACTGCCAATTGAGGCTACTCCATCAGTAACAAAAGAGAGTGTTTTAGAGTGAAACTAGCTGATATGTATGTCACATCCGTAGAGAGAACTTGTCTTTTATTCACATTTCCCCACTGAAGGACTGTACAAACTTTATTCTAAAAAGTTGAAAATGACCAAAATAAATGGAAATGCTAGTGAGGGGAGGAGCTGAGTCCTATTCCTTTAGAAAATATGAAACAAGAGTTTTGTTTTCTTTGTTAATATGAACTTATTTATATTATTTATTTAGTTTTATGTGGGTATGCACTTCATGCTCATGGAAATCAGAAGGTAACATGCAGTATCTGTTTCTCACCTTCTACTCCATGGACCCTAAGATTGAACTGAGGTTGCCTGAACAGGTTGCCTTTACTAACTCTGCCATCTTGCCAGCACTTGTTTATTCTTTGAACTTTAGTTTTCAATATTAGTCTTTTGCCACTAAAGACTTATAAAAATGTAAGGGAAGAGTAAAGTGTTTTTTAGAACTCACTATATGATAGTTGGCTCAAATAAATAAAGCAACATGAATAGAACCTGGAAATTTTACAATAATCTCACATTCATCCTGTTACCATAATTATTAGAAAATGTCATTAAAATATGCTTAGTTATTACTGCTATGTTTTGTCTTTAAATATTACCCTTGGTAACTAGGAATGAGTCATTTTAGGAATCTTGTAAACTCAAAAATTTGTAGATATTTAAATACTTTATAAAAAATGGTAAACTTGCAAATAACCAATAATCCTCATTTTCATGAATTTAAATGATATCTAGAGTACTTATGATATAATATTGAAGCTGTGTAGATGGTTGTTCTGAATTGTTTGAAAAATAGCAACAAGAAAATTTATCTGTACAAGTTTAGTTCAGAAATGTATTTCAATAACCAGTGATTTGTCTCTGTGGATGCAGAACATAGGCGTTTATAGTCAAATGTGTAATTTAAATTTGCTTTCTCAATGAAACACTTAGGGTAAGTAAGAGCCAGTGGGATGGCTCCTCAGCAAAGGGCCTGCTGATTTCTTTCCTTTGGATTCTCATGGTGGGAGGATGGAACCAAGGGCAAATTTTCCTCTGACCTCCACATGCCTGGTTTGCTGATAAATCTGAACCTACACACAATGAATACATGTAACAAAAAATGAAAAAGTAAAATGGTTAGCCGGGTGGTGTTGGCACACACCTTTGATCTCAGCACTCAGGAGGCAGAGGCAAGGGGATCTCTGAGTTTGAGGCCAGCCTGATCAACAGAGTGAGTTCCAAGGCAACCAGAGTTACAACAGAGAAACCTTGTCAGGAAAAAAATACAAGAAAAAAATCTCATTAGAAGTGAAACAATATTGGTATTTGCAGCAAATGAATTTATAAAATATTTGCATACAGCTACACTTTTCTAAATTTGTTCAGTGCCAGAGGGCATTAACTTCAAATACATGTATTTATGTTGACCAATAGTTTTTATACAAATTTCAATTATATAACTTTATTGAAGAAATTTTCATACATAAAAATGTTCAACAATATTTTTGCATTATAAATTTCTTAATTTCTCAAACAAGCTACTCTTTACCAAAGACTCTACTTTAAGTCCTAAAAATAGAATATTTGCCAAAATTAGATTTGGGCAATTTAATTTTTCCAATAAAAATAATAACCTACTTATTGAATCTCATGCAAGTGAATAATTTATATATTTTCTTTCTGTAAACAGCTTTCTAAAATTTAAATGATTTGTTATAAAATCGAACTTCCATATTACAGATATTACTGACATTCATTTTAACTAGTATTTTATATTTCTATATATTATTTAGCTATTTTCTTTGTTCCAAATACATATAATATTTTATGATAAAGGAATGGATAAGTATTTTAAGTTAGTGAATTATTTCAGTTTTGAGATGCATATCAGATATTGTGATTCCCATTTGCCTTTCATAGAGTGTGCTTCTGGGGTATTTTGACTTGAAAGCACTTCTAAGGAAAGGAATTGCACTTATAGTGAAGCCCTAAGAAATATTCAATTGTTTTTGCCTCTCCATGAACTCATTAAAATAGGTTGAAGAAAGCGAAAGATAAACAGATAAGAAACAAAGCATTTCTCTGCAGTAAATCAGATTATTCAAAATGAACAATGTCTTCCTCTAATTTTTTCCCAGTATTAGAAGATAGCGCAGGAATGTGAGCACTAACACATACTCATAGGGAGTAATTCTTCAACTACGGAGATACATTGTTCAAGGAATTCTTACCTTCAGGTGGAAATTTGACACATGCAACCGGAAAAGCTATGCTTTAAAGAAATGTCATATTTAAACTTTTCATGTTCTTTTATGTACCACAGCCTTGTGTATGTTTTTTCTTTCTTATTTTTTCTCTTCCTTTGGTTTGTTTCCTTTTTGCTTTGTTTGCAATATTGGTTATTGAACCAGGTGTCCCTCTCACACTAGGCCCACACTTTACCACTAAGCAATGTGCCCTTCTGTTTGTATTTTCTTCTTCTTCATTTTTAAACACTTATTTTTAAACAGTTTATATTTATTTTATTTTTTATTCAATATATTTAATATTCAGTAAATACAGGGAAATGTGTTGGGCATACTAAAAACAGCCAAAAGAGCTCCTCCACCCCCTTCAATGTCTCAGTACCCATGCTCTCATCAGCACTAATGACTAAGACGACATGTTTCCTATGCACACGCTCCATAACCTCATTTAAATCGTCTCATCATGGCTTAGGCCACTGCTGTCTTCAGGGGAAGTCACTTTGTATCTCTCCCAATCTAATACATCTCTTACTTTGTATGACTTTGTGTTATCCCTTTGCTTCCTGATTGAAGAAATGTTTTGTTGTTGTTTGGATTTTTTTTTTTTTTGTGCATGGACCTCTAAAGACCTTAAGACTTGGGAGTATTCGGAGTATTAGTGATGCAGTGTACTTGAGGGAATGGAGCTAATAAATGAGGCAGACTAAAGTCTCAAGCAATAACCAACTTTATTCAGAGCGTCAGGCAATTTATACTCTGAGGTTTAAGAAGAGTCATGTAAGCTGGGCAGTGGTGGTGCATACCTTTAATCCCAGCACTCAGGAAGCAGAGTCAGGAGGATCTTTATGAGCTTCAGGCCAGCCTGATCTACAGAGTGAGTTCCAGGACAGCCAGAGTTACAACAGAGAAACCCTGTCTCAAAAAATAGAAAAAAAAACAATAATAAAAGTAGAAGAGACATGTGAGTAAAGTATGCAATCACAAGGACATGCCACGTATAGCTGAGAAGCAACAAGTGGCGAAAACATGTTTGCTTGTTTTCATGGAAGCCTATGAGTAAATGACAATAGCAAGTTGTAATGAATAATCTTGAAGTAAACTCATTCATATCCACTATATGTGGGAAGGTCACAATGACACATTCCAATAAAAATTCCATGTTTTGAAGAAACTGAGGTAAAAAAAAAAAACAAAAAACCAAACTCTTGTCTTTTTTTTCTTGTCTAACAAGCACTCAGAAATCTCACATGACTCCATTCTTGGACTGTGTTCCAATAGTGAAGTATTTTGTATATCATCCCCCAATTAAGATTTATCTGGTTCGTCTGCATTAAATTTAGATGTGTTTGGGGGAGGACCACCAGTGTAAATTGTCTTGTTTATTAGAGAACATCAAGAAAACAAGACAAAGACTTCTTGACCTAGATCACCAAACTGAGATAGATTTTGTCTACCACAAAGTTAGTATTTTTCATTTGCAATAAAGTTCAGGAAGCATGTAGCCCCTCAGCTAAGGCTTTTGCTGCCTGGTGATTTGTGTAGGGGAGTAGAGTGCCCACAAGGGCCATAAGAGAGCATCAGATTCAGTGTAGTGGAAATTAGAAGCAGTTTTTGGCACCTGACAAGAGTACTGAGAACTAGACTGGGGTCCTATGCAAAAACAGTATGAGCTCTTAACCACTGAGCCACTTCTTAAGCACAAATTATATTTCTTATATTTTATTTCTTCATATTTTAACGAGGAAGGAGACATACTTACAGAATAGCCCAACATGTTTGAAGCTTTTTAGGATAACAGTTGCTGAGGACTCTCTCCAAACTTTAGAAGACAGAATAGGGATTTCTGCTCACCACAACAACAATCAGATACCGCACTGAGACCTGTGACTAAAAACAGTCTCCCTTGTAAATAATCCATTTGTATAGACTTTCTGATTGCCACGTTAGGGAGAATTGTCAGAGACAAGGGTATATTTCACAGTTTTGAAAAATGGCAAATGTTAATCAGAGGTATGTAATAACTATTGGGAAAGTGGCTTATGTAGGTTAGATATCCTACACCATTAGCCACCCCTTTGTGTGGAGGAGACTTGATGAAAATGTGACATATAGTGCTCCTTTGTGCTTGTTCACTTTTTTATCAACTTGCCACAAGCTAGAGTCATCCAAGAAGAGGGAATATCATTTGAGGAATTGCCTACTTCATCAGTTTGCCTTGAAATTCAACCTGTGGGAAATTTAGTCAATTAATGACTGATGTGTGAAGGGTAAGCACACTGTGGGTGGTGCTGCCACTGGTAGTTGACCCTGGCTTGTATAAAAAAGGTAGCTGAAAAGGTCTGGAGAAGCAAGCAATTAAGCAATGTTTCTGGGTCTTTGCTTCAGTTCCTGCCTCCAGGCCCCTGCTTGATTTCCCACCCTGACTTCCCTTCCTGAAGGACTGTGATCAAGACACATAAGCCAAATAATCTCTTTCCTCCTTCAGTTGATTTTGGTCATAGTGTTTTCCATAGCAATAGTAATTAAATTGGACACTTCCCTTGTCAATGCTGGTTCATGCATTGCTTTTACTAATGCATGACTATTACAAAGCCCTTCTTATGTTATCACTTAGTGGAAAGTGAATGGTCTAAGTTTTTATTATATAAGGAGTAAGGTGATTTTTTTATGGCTAGGAATTGAATTTTATGTTAGATATAGTGTGTTATCTCTATAGCCTCAATACTTTGTGTGTGTGTGTGTGTGTGTGTGTGTGAGAGAGAGAGAGAGAGAGAGAGAGAGAGAGAGAGAGAGAGAGAGAGAGAGAGAGAGAGAGAGAGAGAAATCCAAAGACGCTCAGAATCTCTGATTTATTGTAACAGATTTTTCTAAAGCATTATATCAGAGATGCATTTGAACCAGAGACTGACAAGGAACATATGACCATGGAAGTCACAAGATTATTAAGTATACTGAGTTATTAAGTAGCTTTTTTCCTGAAAGCATAATGCAAACACTAACCTGGGGTTGCTACCTCACAGAGAGAGGGAACTGATATTTATGGTGTGATATACTTTGAACCAAAGACTGCAAGATAGTGATGTGCCCCTGGTAGATAGATCACATAGGTCTGGTAAGTCAAATGTATAAAGAGTAGAACCTCTCTTTGTCCAGAAAAATGACCCAGTTGAGGAATATGCAATTTCCTTTCCCAGAATTTTGAGCTGCAAAGAATTAGAGTTCCTGTCTTATAGGATACAAGCTTACTTCAGAGCTTCAATAAATTGTTGATGACCAAGAAGCTGAAGCTTCATTTTCAGATTCTCATGCAATAGCTGAACAAGAAGAATTTTCTGTAATGCTGTGGGAAGAACCGAGTAATGATCATGAGAATGACAGCACATGGGATATGAAAGCATCAGTGCAGGATGGATCTGAACCTCTGGAAATTTTTAGAGAACCCTCTTGGAACTTCCATCTCTGATATATAAGTAATATATATAAGTAATATGCTATTATCTCAGCCATGGCTTAGTAAGGGCTACATAACACAATTTACTTCTCACTGATAAAGTTTTGATGGAACCTCTCAGAAAAAGCATGGGCTTCATAGCAGTTAGTGACGGTGAGAAGAATCTAGAAAAAGTGATAGGAAAAATACACTAATATTGTAGTATTGAGACTATCAATTTTTATGCTAACTCTTATTTTAAGGGTGTTGTTTGTTTTATAATGACTGTGAGTGCTTACCACTCTGCAATGTCAGGAGCAGAGCACTGTGGTGCATGTAAATCTCTGGCCTGTATTATAGAACAGAGTAATAATGCATCATTAATAATATGGGGAAAGAGTTATCTACAGCAAACATATCCTTTTCAAGAATGCAGCTGTTTTCCTTAGATCTCCCTAATTATTGTTAATAAATAGGATGCAAACATATAGTATAACATATTTTTAACAGATGTCCCTTACTCTCTAACATTAGCAAGGGTCATATTGTTCACAAGCCTTTTCAAAAACTCATAAATATGACGTTTGTAAATTTTTACATATAAAATATTATAAATCAATATTCTAGAAATACCAGGTAGTATATTTACTCTTTATATTTATTTGAAGAAGTGGTGAGTGATAAATTAAGTAAATAGTGGATAAGCATTAAATGGAAGGCAACTCAAAAGGGGTGAGTTATAGCTAAAGCAGCAAATGATTTTTAGATTAAGTGTTGAGTGACTCCTTTTGAAAATGAGCTTAGTAAGTTCCTGCTGTACATTATTTTTACTACTGAAACTATGTAAGACTTAGTAGTGCTTATGATTTTCATGGCTTACTTCCAATCTATTAATTAGGCATTGTCTAATCCGTGAAATGTAGTTTGCTTTTGGTGACTGTGCCCCAAAGAATTAAATTTCTAAAATGACTAAATTTTGTTCTGCCATCCTTCCAATTAATTGTGTTTAAGCACTAGTCAAATTATCTGAGGGTTTCCTCTGGTTTCTACCATATTAGTATTCCTGGATACAAAATTTCAGTGGCCTTTAGATTTGGGTACAGAAACTCAGAACCAAGCTTCTGCAATGTCTGATCAAGTGAGAAATAAAAATAATTCCAAAGTGTTTGAACGTTACAGTAGGATCATGGTATCTTTCAAAAGTTGATTCACCAGAAGAGTGTTTACTGTCCCTGGATGATCCTTCACAAGTATGACCTTTTCAAAATTTTTCATTCTCCTTATTTGATATATGTTATCCAGCTAAGAACCTTGACATAAATACATATATTAAATATTCACAAAGCTTCATTGTTTCAGTTTTATATCAATACATATAAAGAGTCATTTTAATATTTAAAATCCTCATCCCAAGAACTTTTCTAGGAGTATGGCAAAAAGTTTACAGAACCCTACAGTAATTATGTAGCAGTAACTTTAAAACAATAGATAATCATATTATTTATACAGAAAAATCTCTAAAAATAAGAACCATGCATGAGGTCATTCAATTCAAAACATATTTACTATTAAATCAGTCTACACAGGAAAATTTGCCCAACGTTCTCTCTCTCTCTCTCTCTCTTTCTTGTTTAAAGATGCCTACGATTCAGTAAAGTTCCTGGATACAGAATTTCATTTTGCTATTTTTTAGCAGATGTTGCTGACAATATCTGTACCAATTGACAAATTATTACTGTAAGAGAATCCTAAATGGTCCTGAAAATTTCTGTAATGATATAAAGAAATGGCTTGGGAATCATAAGGGATACTTACAGCATCTAAAAATACTTATATAATTTGCATATGTGATGGGGAAATACTTCTATGAGGCAAATTGCCTTAAATTACAAAATATTTATTGGTTGAAACTAAAAATGCACATGTGATTATTTTCCCTTGCACTAACCATAATCTATACTGAGTGGAGACGAGGCTGGTGGAGTGTCTCTCATGTGCCATGAATTAGAAAAAGAAGCAACACAAGTTTCAAATTTTTTTTGTATCAAGACAATTTCCAGACTTGTAGTTGGACCACCCATGTGTTTGGATTAGAAGTGATAAGTCAAGTGAATTGATTCTAGGTGATTCTAAGTATATAGTTAAAGAGGGGATGATATAGCACTTCATGCTACAGATAGTGCACATTGATGAGAAAATTAAGTGATTAGAGTAATAACTACATGGTCCCATAAAGTGGTCTGTATCTCTACCATCAGTCTTGACTCATTGTTCTTGGCTCTTCTGTAGATGAAGGTGTAGATGTAAATATTGATTTGCCAGATATAGACTTTGATTTATGGCAGAGAACTATTTATTTTTTTGCTTAATTAAATCACTGGTTCTTAGCCTGGAGCTCTAGAGCCCCAGAGCATTTTGTCCTCATTACAATCTAGTCTTAATCCTAGAACTGGAATGCTTCAGCCTTTGTATAATCTAGAATGTTTAAACTGCTAGCCCAGACCTTAGCCTTCTGAGACCTGCTGCTGACTGAGCCACTCTGACTTTTCCTTTTGAACTCTGATTCTTCTGATTCAGCTTACTCCCTTTTCTGTGCTTCTTCTGCTGAGCTCTGCTGTCTCTCTCTCACCCTGTGCTTTCATTGTTCCATCTTGTCTCTGTAACTGACTACTTCATATGCCTGCTCTGTAACTCACTCCAGCCTCAGCTTCTGTAACTCTTCTGTAACTCACTCTTCATCTGACTTTGTTAACTGTTCCTCCATTGACTCTTCAGACTGCTTCTCAATTGACTGGTCAACTGACTCTTCAACTGACTGTTAACACCTCCTCCACTGGCCCTTCAGCCTACTTCTCCATTGACTATTCAGTCTTCAACTTCTCAACTCACTTCTACATCTGACTTTAACTCCTATGTAATTCTCTTTAACTGAGCCTTAGCTCAGCCTGCTTTTTCTCATGAGAGTTGAGGATGTCCTTATTCTGCTAACTTTTACTCTGATTTGTCACTTTTTCTGCCATTCACTCTGGCAGACATCACTTCCTGTGTAACACTGACTTTTTCTAATTTTTACTTGCTGTGTCTACTTCTACTGTTTTTCCTCCCTAGGGATTAAAGGCATGGACTACCACTGCCTTCTGAATACTAGGATAAAAGGTATGTCTACATTCTATCCAGACCACACAGGCCTCTGAATATAGCTCCTGGAATGTAGACTTTAGTTTTCACACAGGGTTGCATCTACATACTACAGTTGTCACTTAAAACTTATTCTGTGGGAATAGGACCAAGGCCAGGCTTACCACAAACAACTTATTTTTAAGATTCCGGCTTCTAGAGTTTTGGCTTCATATACTGCTTCTCTAACATTTTAAAATGGATAGTTATGTGTTCTTTTACATTTTGTCCAGATTTTGTTGTTACTTTTTCTTTGGTTGAAAAGGTACTTTGGAAATGGCTAATGTACCATTATCAAAAACAAAACTGCAAGCATCAGATTTTTATAATTATTTATTTACATATTTAGAATTTAGTATATGAATAATTTTTAGGAAATTCAGGAATCCATAGAAAGACATGAAAATCAAGAGGAAAGAGAAAAACAAAAGGTGAAAATTAAGTCAGAAAAAAAAAAAATTGAGACAGAAAGGGCAAGATGGAGCTGAGTATGAGAAGAAAGTTCCTGGAAACTTGGCATTTTAAGAGTTCATGTAGAGTAGAAAAGTTGTAGTTATTTAATCAGTATCACAATCTAAAACCCTGTCATATGTTAGCTTTCCATGCTAAACTTAAAATAATATATTTTCTACAAGATCGAGGTTCATTTTGTACCTACAAACTTACCTTGTCATATAGATTAGTTATTTTTCATTCAGTAGCTTGGTCAAAATGGCATGTATTTCTTATCAAGCTGCTGTAATTCATACCCACATCTGTGTTCACCTTATTACTTTTAAAACCCAATCTAGAAGAGGCTGGATGGACATCATTCTGTTTGTTCAAATCTTAGAATTTTCCCCTATGAATTGTAGTCAGACTTTTTAAGAACCATACTTCACAAATTTCCATATTATTAGTTTAAAAACCAGAAATCATAATCTATAATAACTACCAGGTATTTGTTCTTATCACCATTGAAATGAGTAATGGAAGAAAAACACCAAGGACTCCTTGCTTTATATTTATATTCCAAATCTGTAATTTTTAGTGTCTTCTAGAACAAGATTTTCTTTACTTGTAAGTTTTGTTTGACCTTATAAGTCATTAAAAAATAATGAAACTAATAGCAAACACGTATTTGCCTAATGCTCCCTATGACTTTGATCTTCTGGGAGTTCCCTACTGCATTTCCTATGTGCTTTGCCCCAGTGTGAATCTAAGGAAGCAATCTTGAACATGAGTGACTGTTCTACATAGAGGATTTGTAAATCAAAGATTTCCTAAGATGTATTAAACACTATACTACCAAACCTTATAAATCACACATAGGCTAAGTCAAAAAGTGAATTCTAATTCCAAAAGCTGTAGTTTAGCTATTCTGCAAAAGCAAACAGGAAAAAGCAATATGAAATTTATGGATTCTAAAAAAAAAATTTGGGAAATGTAGTGCCATTTCACAAAATAATATCCAGTTTGGAAAGGAAGGAAAATAAAACCCAGGTAAATGTTTAATTGTCTGAGGTAAGTGTAAGTGTTTAATTGTCTGAGGTAAGTGACATATGGACATTACAAGTGGAGCTGCACTGCTGTGTACATGCTGTGTACATCTTGTGCTGTGTATTAACACTGATTATACAGCAATGACAGATAAGAATGATGAAGGAGGAAGATGGCTTTTTCACTTCAAGCACCAATGACATCTTTTCACAGCAAGGATGAACTTCTTTAGACATGTAGTCATCCAGAATTCTTAAGTTAATTCTTAAGTTCAATCCAGAATCCTTGGGGTAGGTAGGCTTTGAGAAGAAGTGACAGTTATCAGGGTGTTACCAGCAAAAAACTTGTTAATAGCACACTTCTACTTAGTGATTAGGAACATCATTATGCTGTTTCAATTATAATGCCAATAAAGAGGAATTCACACCAAAGAAACAAATTGTTATGTATCCTTTGAAGAGCTTAATCTATATCTTATATGATTATAAGATAGTGTAATTTTAAACTATGCCCATTATTGGACACATCAAACCCAGCCTTTTCACTTTATAAAACAATGCATGACATCTCTAGAAAGTATTTTGAAATGCCTCAGTTACTCACCATATGCACAGAAAGGTTTAAATAAATATTTCTAAGAATATGTGGCTTGGAATTGACATACTAAAATTGAAATATGACTCATTATTTTGTTTATCTGCCTTATTTTTTCATGTCAAGTTATTTCATTGAATAACTGAACATTCAAGACAGCACAGATTAATTAGGGGGTCTAATTAGAAGTTCTATTTCATGATTTTCTGAAGTTACAGCTACTGTTATACACTATAAAATGACCTTTTTGGGTTAACAAAGGCTACTTAACCCTACTCTCCTCTTTGCAGTTAATGAGGATGAAGAGGCTGAGGGCACTGAAGATAATTCTGCAGACAACTGAGATTTTTCACTCTTGAACTAATTTTACCAATAAAACCTCATTCATATCTTGTTTAAATGAAAAAAATTACAAATTTTCTATTGTTTAAAACTTTAATACACAATCTTGGAACTCTTGTGTTAAATAGCAACTAAACGAAATGCCCAGAAACTTCTCCAACCCTCTCTGCTACTATTTATACAATGGTGTAGTTAAAACTCAGTTGTGTTGGTAGCTATATACAAAGGAATATGAGTAAACATATTGTTTAAATTATTAAAGACTTTAAGGTAAAATGATATTAATAGTTTATAAATATCCAAAGTTTGAGCATTGAATAATTCAAGATATCAAATTCTTCACATTTGGCTCTCTAATGTTAAAGCTTCTGGACCTGCTGCATTTAATTACTGACTCTGGAATGGCAGCTGCCTATCCTTATGCGAGCCACTTGGAATAAATCAGCACAAACAGGGTGAGAAAATATTTTAAGGTAAGAAATATTAAAGCAGGAATTGGAAGACATGGATACATTTTTAAGTCACTATGGAAAAGAAGAAGAAAAGTGCAAGGAGACTTTGATCAATGACTAGATGAAAAAATGAGTAACTTCAATCAAACCCACCAATAGCACTTTATAAGCTCAGAAAAATAATTTACTGAAGGCTGGGCAATTCACATCAGAGGCATGCAAACACTAATAGAAATGAAAAAGCTCAACCCATCTATTTTCTGATGACACGCACATTTTATTTTCACTCTTCATCTCAAATGGTAATCAAAAAGCCTCTTAATAAATATTAATGGAAAAGCAAAACTGGGAAATTTAGTTATTTTATGGTTGTATATTTATTTCAATTTTACTCTTCAAATGATAAGCAAAATATATTGAGAATTGGGTTAATTTTGCTGATAAGCATGGTTATGTATGTATCTGTACAATATGACAGCTATGGAAATTTCAGAATTTCTATTACAGAAAAGATGTCTTACTTTATAAATAATAAAGCGTTGTTTATACTACTAAGGCGATTAAAATATGTATAGACATTTAGAAGTTTTTTGGCTTTTCATACCTTTTATGTAAGATACTAATTTTGTTGCTTTATGTGTAGACCAAACTATACTGTTGCGATTATGTACCTTTTAGGAACATAGTTGTCCTAATAGGAAGTGATTTGTCGAAGGCTGCACAGTTGTTAAGAATGCAGACTTAGTTAATCTAGATCAGGGTTCAAGTGCTTCTTAACTTCGTGTACTAACCCATCAGTTAATCTGACACCTATTTTCTTTCTTTCTGTAAATATCAACTTGAGAAGAAAACAATGGAATAGCCATATATTGAAATCCATGACTCAAATATAAACTTTGCTTTTAGGGTATCCACAATTAATCAGAAGGGAAACAATGATTACCTTTTATTTGAATTGTTAATTGAAATCTAGAGAGCACATGCAACCTGAGCTTCGCAATCAGATATAACATGGGGACAAAAAGAGAAAATAGAATTATAAAGAATAATACATTAAAGGAAGAGAAATATTAATTTGAAATCAATACTTTAAATTTTAAAGTAATTTGTTCAGAACCAAATTGAATAATTTGGATATGGGGATAGGAGGTTAAAGAGTTTCCATTCTGACCTGGGTTACAGAATGAGACTGTATCCAAACAAAACAAAGTAAGCAAACAAACAAAAGCCCCAAAGAAAACAAAGCACCTATCAAAACTTCAGATTGATTATGAGTGTGATTACCTGGATTTTATTTAAATAGCCATTATATGAACAACACCTTCCAGACCAGGGTTTCTCAACCTCAGACCATACATATTTTGAGCCAAAACACTGGGGGAAGAGAGGGGCTCTCTTGTGTGTTGTAGAAGCAGCACCCCTCTCCTTCCTCCACTAGGTGCCAATAGCACTCCATCCCAGCATGACAAATGAAAACAATGTTACCAAGTTGTGCTTAGACAGGTTAGTTAACAGTAGGGTGACAGTAGGAAAAGTAAAACCTTAAAGACATTTTTGACTGATTTATTCACAAAGAAAAAACAAGCAGTTGAAAAGATGGATGTATTTCCATGATGCTGATACCCCATAACCATATATAGTGCTTATGTAAAAGTTAAAGAATGCATTCATTCAGTTAATCAATTACCACTTATAGAGAAAAGAATGTGGATACAAAACAAGTCTTTGTAATGCTCATATTTGCTATTATACCATAAAATTTCTAAGATTTTGGAGATTTATAATTACTTCAGCCTTTTGACAAAAGTCAACATAATCACCCATCTTCCAGAGGACTACATGTAGTGACAATCATGTAGTCCTTTTTTAGTGACATAATTTGTTTTGCCTTCATAATTGAGAGTTAACTGGCTGTGGTAATTAGTCCAATTGGATATAATGTTTCCTCAGAAAAGAAGAAGAAGAAAAAAAAAAAAAAGAAGTACTTTCATGTCCATGAAAATTCCCTCTGAGTGTGGGAGTGATGAATAATACATGCAAGATAAAACATGCTCTGACTCTGGATCACAGACCTGAGATCCGTAGAGAGGCACAGCCCTATTATAGACTTGCTAATCATCAAACCCAAATAATTTAAGCTTTAGGCCTCAAATAGACCAAAACATTAACCATTAGGCATTAATGACATGAAATTTAACAGGCTAGAAGCCTAGACGAGGTAACACAAAAAGTCATTAAATAAGAATGAAGATGTCAAGTAAGGTATGTTCATTCTGAATTATTTTATAAAACTAACTTACAATGTATGGTAAATTAGAACCTTAGAAATAATTTTGTCCTAAAGGCCTATGTCACTAAGGAATGTGGCCTCTAATCCACTGGGCCTTCCAGCTTTGCAGGTGCATGTTTACTCACTTCGTGTGTAATTTGTATTATGTCAGGCTAGTATATATCTATACAGACGATGGTGTAGTAAGTAACTTCGTGAAATTAAAGAAGAAAAGATATTTTATTTCAATAAAATCAAGCCAAGAAACAAAGTCTGGTTAGAATTTGAGCTGCTTTTGAAATTGTGAAGCACTAGTCAGGAGCTATGTCTCTACAAACGTTACTTATGACTTTGATTGACTCATCTACTTCTTTTCTGTAAACTAAGAAGAATAATGCATTCCATTTGCATTTCATGAAGCTGTTTTGATAATAATCTTAAATGTAAAGGTATCTTTATCTTCTCTATAATTTTCTCTTAATATCTCTTTAGAATAACTCATTTGCGCCATTAGCGTAACTGAGTTAACCTTCATTACTTCACTAATTCCTCTTGAGCATGAGAAATTTTGGAATAAGTTGAAGGAAGATAATAAAGGTCTATACCTACTCTTGCAAGAGTGCTACCTGAGCCATCACAAAAGAAACACTAAAATATTTTCTGCAAGATGTTTACATTTTGAACTCGGACAAAGTTTTCCTATCACCATTTGTCTCCAAAGCTAATGCATTTCTTCTGTAAAAACAAGGACAGAAAACAAAATAGAAAAAGTTACCATTAGTGTAATAATTAAGGGGATTTTTGTTTAAGGTTTGTGTTTAAATATAAATATTTTTAGAAAATTATGACCAAGATTATAGTAGCTTTGGGGCTTGAAAGCAGAGATTAGAAAACAAAGTGCAACATATATGTATAGGTATAGGTATACGAAGTATACTTATATAGGTATATGAAGTATGTATATATGCAAATATTTATACATGTATGCATATATGTTACACATGTGTATATGTAACTATAAACATAATTTTACATACAACTCTATTTAAATAAAAAGTATTTTGTTTTGCATATTTCATAGGGGTTTTATTCTGCACATTGCATACTTTTATAGATTTGATATACTACAGATTAAACTAACATTTTATACAAATCAGATGCAAAACACATTTAACTTTTGTTTTTTGTTTTCTAAATTTTTTTCTATTAACATTTTTTTTTTATTCAAAGAGCACTGTTTTTTGAATCTGAGACAATTATTTTAATATTGTGTTTAAAATGTTAAGAACTCTGACAAAGTTTCACTTTGCCATTTTGAATAATTTCCCCCCATTTTGCATAGTGTCTCCTACTGCCAGCAGTTGTTGATGTCTCTAGGAGCAGATGGTTTGTGGGGGAGGATTGTTGAATGAGATATTCTGCATCTTAGTCCCAAGACTGCACAGTTGCTTTTGGAAAGGTTACAGAAATGACAGCTAGTATTTGAGGAATTGCAAACCAGAGAGTGAAAATAGCCAGACAACTGCATGGAGACCATCCAGATAAAAAGACTGTTTGCTGAAATCCTGACATCTGAGAGAAGGAAATGCAGTGACTACATGAAGTGTGCATGGTACGAAGGTGCCTGACATATTGGCAGTCTTTCTCATATCTGTACTTTAACAACTTTCATAATTCAACTTTGATATCAAAGATTCTACAGAAGTTTCTTCAGCCAACTAGGATAGTTTTCATTTTCTGTACATGTAAGGCAGTGGATTTATTCTTGCCCATTTGCATGATATATGCCTACATAAACTAAACATTTTCATTTTGTTTCTTCCATTAAAAATACAGTGTGGCTAAATTATCTCTTGTCACTTAATTTATGGACTTATCCTTGATCAAAGAAAATGCTAAATTTTGAAAAAAAAGGAGGAGTATTGTATGAGTTTTGGTTAAATCAGCTCTTCTAAATACAAGGAGATATTAGTTGGGAATATACTTAGGATTCACTCTTAGGAGCTTTCAGCATCGTTATTTATCATTATTTACAAATTTGTGTCATAATAATCTTCAAAGCCCATAGTGCATTAAGCTAGCAGCGTAAATAGAACTAGCTTGTTATTGTGGAAGTTTTCCTTGTCTGCTTTTCTATCCATCAATCACAGTCATTTAGTGAATATTTTGGAGTTATCTTTCTGAGTATTTAAAAGTTGAACAAAGTAACAATACATTGTGTTTAAATGAAATTGTCTTATATGAATTATTTATATTACATATTATTAATTTGTATGTACAGTAAAAGATTCCTATAGAATATTTATAATCATTCGTTCTTCAAGAACAATAAATTAGATGAGGGCTTATGCACAGGCTATCAATAGCTAATCAACTTACCTAGCCTTAGGAAGGATTAAGTCATGAATCCCAACTGACCAAATATCTCTACTTTTATCATTATTTCTTTGTCATAACTTCCTTCTTTCTAATACACTAAAAACACGGGGCAACATCATGATGTTTATTCAGATTTGAGACACACAGAATTCTCTTTTTTATAAGGTAACAAAAATAGAGATGGTCATAAGAAACAAACCTAAGCACAAAGAAAGCATAAGATCTTAGTCCAGTACAACCTGGGGACATAAGAAAACAGTATACTGTCTGTATACATCAAATGAGACAATTCCAAAAAGTTCTCAAGCTGATTTGATCCTCAATTCATTGATTTACTTCAGGGAAGTATAAACATAAGTTTCAGTGATACCATCCATAATGTAGTCAAACTGAAATAAAATGGAGCATTGATGCATTGCACATTATGTACTTGCGCTGCTAGAAGTTCTACATTGGCCCCCATATTTGAATTCCACCCCTATACATAGTAGAAAATATTAAAAATTTCCTCTCCTATCTATCTCAACATTAGTTTGAAGTAATGATTAACAAATTGTAGTGACATATGAAAACCTACATGACTTGGATTATTTAGTTTGTATTTAAATAAATTTCTTAGGGGGGATTAATTGTAGGGTTGTATAAAAATTGAGCATTAAGTGCAGTGAGTTTCCATTTGCTTCCTCTCCCTGTGAACACACTTACCACCATTTTTCATATTAACATCTTGCATTGATGTGGGATATTGTTTGAGTTGGTAAACTATCATCAATCTGTTATTATGAACCAAAGTTTATAGATGCCATTAAAGATTGTTCTTTACAGAGCTTTACACAGCTCTGAGATATTGATAAGTATATGGTGCCTCACATCAACCATTACAGTATCATAAAGAATAGATTCACTACGTAAATATGCCGTGTACTCCATCTTTTTGCCCTTTCTACCACCACAACACAGAAGAATCCAATCACTGAACTTTTCATTGTCCCAATAGTAGAGAGAGATTTGAGTCTAACACGTATATTTTATAAAATACTTTATTCATGAAGGGTATTTTAATTCTGAATAGAAATAGAAAGAAAATATTTAAAATCTATGATGAATGCTTTTGGGAGACACAGCTGCGGTAATCATTTTTCTAAGTACTTGAATATGAGAATATATATTTATTTACTAAGTACACCTCCGTGGTCAATATAATGATAACTGTATGTATGTTTTCAGTGCTGACCATTTGCAAATAGTTGTCCAATGAAAAATGGGGAAGACCACATTTCCTGCTTCCTTGGTTATCTGTAGTTCTTTGTGGTAATGGATTCTCTCCCTCAAAAGCCTACATTACACCTTCTGGAATTAAGACTGATGGCCAGCAGGTATCACTAACAAGGACTTTTAACAAGTGTCAGTATTGTAAAGTTATGAGTAGAAATAACAGATAGAAAAAATATTGAGTAATTTAAAGTTTTCTTCATTTAGATGTGTAAATGTGTTAGATTTAGGTTTTCTTTGGTAGACAGACCAAAAAATGCTGTTTAATGAAACTAAAAGATCTCTAGTCTCTTATCCAATGAAAACACTCAAATAAATAACCTTTGAGGGAAAGTCACATCAGATTTTCCAGTTTCTTACTTATGCTTTGATCATGCGTAAACATCATTTTTCTCAGACTTGTTTAAAGCTGTAGTACTTTGGTATGTTCCATAATGCATGCAGGTCCAACTACTTCTCTTGCATTGTTTCAGCTATTCCAAAACCCAAGCATAGGATGCTCCTGAAATACTTGTGTACTCACTCTTTCAAGATTTTCTATCACACTCTTTACCGTGTACCTAGTCTCCGGATTCATTCACATCAGGAAATTTAAACATGGATGGCTTACCTAGAGACCATATCAACTTGAATTTTAATTTTCCTCTTGGTTGATGTGTGACCATGTTATATGATTCATTTGTACACTTTTGTATCTTAAGTTACTTGTTCAGTATACAAGCTGCTTGGGCTGCTTCTTTTTCTGAATGCTTTATCCAATGTCCAAACAGTGGTATTTTAGGATGTACTTAAAGCCAGTGGAATTAAGGCAAGATTCAGTAATTTCCTGGACTACCTGTGGATGAATTGAGTGTTGAATAGAATTAGATCAACATGGATATGTTTCAACATGATTATCCCAAAAATGATATGGCCAGAAGAACACTTCAGTCCAAGGACATGGTCCTTTCATAACTCAATGGCTACTGTTAAATGTATGTCCTTACTATTGTAGAATTCAATTCTTTATTGTAGACTGGTGCCTCATGGGAATATGGTCAAGGAAAGCTAGAGTTTTTAAAAAGTCAATACTTACATCACTGTCTCCTTTACTTTAAAGAAATGCAAAGAATGATACACTGAGGCAGGCATGACTGTAGCAGGCTATTACTTAAGAGTTGTCTACATAGTTTTTGTCTACTAAATACAGCAAGCTATCAGATCTTTCCATTCAAGAAAGGGTAATTTTCAATGCTGCAGTCTATGCTGATAGGCCTAGTTCCTAAGGTATCACCATATTCATAATCCATGCCTTTGGAAATGTATAATGGATATTTTTTTGTTTAGTTTTCACAGAAATAATCTCTTTGGAAGAAACATCAATGAAACCTGTTCACTATCTTTCAAGGCTCAGTATCATCACAATTTCCATGATCAAAGGGAATGATTCTAACTTAAGTATGCTGGCAATAAGTGTGCCAGAAAATTCTATATAGACTTATTCATTAAAAATGTTGAATCTGAATTGATTATAGCTTCAATTTAGTTCTGAAATTTAATCCACCACTAACTATTTAATGAATTCTGTGAAGTCAAGCCCTTGTGTAGCAAGGGCACTATGAAGGAATATTGCAGGAACACCTCTAGATACAATGCTATTTTTAATTATCAACTTTGTTCCAGTGGAAGGTACAAGTAAAGGTATACATTGGTGTCCATTTTAAGGTTATTACTGACCTTCCAGTAAAACTTTCCCCAGTGATTAGAACAAGTAGATTGGTTATTTTTTAAGCTGTAAGACTCCAGCACTATTTGCTAATGTGGAACCCCATAAAGGAAAAACTGTATGTTCTAACAATATGAGCACATTACAGCTCAAGTGATTAATTTGAATTAAAAAAGCTGATAGGGAAGGAAAAACCAGATGTGCTATAAAAGCAAGTCAAGGTCTTATTTAAATAAATTCCAGCACCCAGCCATTTAACAATGATTTAACTAGCATTTTATATAACTCTGTGTGCCAGCCACTTACCTTCATGAGAAGGTCAAAGATTTCTTTGCAATACTGCTAGACCTTAGAAGAGTCTAAGAAACTTGTGTTCATTTCATAGTTAACTTGTATCTAATAATGAACAAAAATCAGAACTCCTTTTTAGAGTATTTTCAAGGTAAACCCAGCGATCACTCTCAATGATATTTTCTCACATCTAATCTTTTATTAAATATTAAGTATCAACATACCTTGTACGAGTTTGTATTTTTTCAAAGAAAATTTTCTCTATTAAAAATACACAACTTCAGTGTCTGGAGAAATTCCTGGTGCCTGTGGGATGCCTTGGTGCCAACGGACATCCTGGTGCCCGCAGGAGGCCCTGTCACCTGTGTGATGTTTGTGTGCCTGTTGGAGGTCCGGGTGCCTGTGGGATAGCTGGGTGCCTGTGAGCTATCTGGGTATCGGTGAGCTGGACAGTGCCTGGATGATACCTAGATGTCTGCCCCTGGATTCTGGGGGATGTTCTGGTTCCTATGATATTTCTGGACTCCTGAGGGGTGCCGTGGTGCCCACAGGAGGTCCTGGTGCCTGCAGGATGTCTGGATACCTGGGGGTACTCCAGGTGCCTGTAGAAGGCTTGGGGTGGGGTGTCTAGAGGCTCTTGTGCCTGTGGGAGGTCCTTATGTCTGCTGGATGGCCAGTTGGCTGCTGGAGGCTCTGGTCTCTATGGCATGTTAGGAGGCTTGTGGGATGCCCTAGTGCTTGCAAGATACACAGGAGCTTGGTCCGTGTCCAAGTTTGGGTGGTGAGGCCCAACTTTAGTTCAAACTATCATGCTTCATTTCGGGCTAGTATGGGCCAGGTCAAAGTATACAATTACAGAGCCATCTGCCTCCAAAGACCATGGTGAAGCCTGCCATCCATGCTCCTACCACAAAAGCTTGACTTAATTATTTTTCTTTTTCTTTGTTTCTCTTTGTTTTTTGAGGGGAGGTAGAAGAGGGAGAAATGGGAAGTGGGTGTTACCAAGGTACATTGTATGAAACTCAAATTATTATAAAAAAGTACACAACTTCAGGGAATTTTTATCAAAAGCAACAATAACAAAAACAAAAAAAGTAAAAATTTCAGGAGGTGAACATGACGATAATAATAATATTAATTATCATGATGTTTACTTGAATCACAATAAGCTACTGAAGCTACTCAGTAAGAATCAATACTTCTCTTTGCCTTCTGTTGTCTTGTTTTAAGGAAATCATATAGACATGACTGAGTTTTGATTAACTTGTTTTAAAGCTACACAGGTCAACTTCCAATTAAATTGTGCCAAAGGTTTTATTTTTACCATTTTAAATAATTCTTTCGTAGGGTTATTATAGGACAAATATGCTGTTAGGCATTGTCACCCGTCTTTGAACAACATAGCTTCCAAGGAATGTTTTATTCTTTCTTTTTCCTTCTTTCCTTTCCTTCCTTCCTTCCTTCCTTCCTTCCTTCTTCCTTCATTCCTTCTTTCCATCTTTTCTTTCTTCCTCCCTTGCTTTCTTGCTTTCAAAAGAAGGAAGGGCGTATTTGGGATTATGACCCCGGAAGGGTATAGTTTCATCAGTGTCACAGGTAGCATGGGCACAAAAAGATACTTTCAATGAAGATGTTTTTTAAGGAAGTATGTCATGTCTTTTATGATCCATTAAAATAGAAGGAGTCTTCACTACCTGTGGGTTCAGTGTTTGTGAACTGGTCTGCCTGTTGAAATTTACAAGTGCCTTCACATCATTTCCAGTAGTACTGAAGTAATTGAAGACAAATGAAGAAGGCAGATAAGAGAAACTTTAAGCTGCACAATGTATGTTTTTATCCAAGAAAGGACTGACTGCTCAGTGACTTGGCTCTTTAACTAGTCTTTCTACAGATCTTTTAGTATCACTCACTTTGCATTTGTGCTTTTTTAGATAGTTATACATTTTTTAGAATGTTTCTGCAGTACAATGCAGAGGTCTTCTCTGATGCTCAAGAGTACAAGAACCTGCAGTTACTACAAAGCCTATTCATGGTAGAAGAACTTTGCTCAAACATGCACTTTAGTGCAATTGAATAAGTTGAGTGTGTTTGGATACACACACAGAGACATACATATATGTCTAGAAATCCGTGTAAAAGGAAGTTTTGTACTGTCTGATGAAATATTTTGAACTGAGGTTTGCAAATCTTAACCTCTGTATTTCCTCTAAGAACAAGGATCATAATTGTCTAATTCCATACTCAGAAAAGCCTAACTAAAATTATTTATGAGAATCACCTTCTAGAGAGAAAATAAAAAAATAATAATTAGAAGTCCTTCAACTGATGGATTAACATGCATAATGTTAGAAGCAATATGGTGTAGGTTTCTTTGTTATAAAATTCCCAGTAGTCTGTTAAGATTCAGAAAAACCAAATCCAAATTTCAGTCATGAGATTATATTCGATACACAAATTATAATGGAATATCTCTCAACTAACTGACATATATACCCACAAATCAGAAGAAGATTGCTTCTACAGTGTATTTAATTTCTGTATTTTATCCCCCATTTTAGCTAGTGGCATTGCAATAACTCATCTGAAATGTTTGCAAAGTTTTCATTCAATGATTCAAATATTCTTCATTCCCTGGAACTCATTTACTGTTGTCTGCTCACATAGAAAACCATCTTGTGGTCTGTGTTATCACAAAAAAAAAAGGCTACATTTCAGAGACTGGATTCAAGGATCATTTTTCAGTAAGAGAAAAAGAGATGAGGTTCTGAATAATGAAGATGTGCATTCCAGTCAGCAATGTGCACCATAAACTAGAACCCTCTTAAAAGCAGGACACTGCAGTAGGAACGGGGTACATACCTCCTAGAGTGACATTAGTTGCTGTTCACAAAGTGATATGAAAGTAAGAAGTCATTTTAAAGTGGAGAACATAGCTGAAGAATCACACTTCTAGAATTTACAGTGTTTCATAAATTTGTGAAATTGCTCATTGGAAAAGAAATAGCTAAAGCAATAAAAGTACCATTTGAAGAGCTTCTGAAGTAAAGGGGAAAATCTTACTTTGAAGATTGAACTTATATCATTTTAAGACATACAGAATCATATTTTTTGTCTATTACTATGTCACCTGGGAGTCTATGGGAGTAAACTATTTTTCACTATAAAGAATAAACATGTACAGGGCATAGCAGCAAATTAGATATGTTCATTTTAAAACAGGAATAGTGAATTTGATAATAAGTATTTTGAGGATATTTGTTATAGTTATCAGTATGTAGAAGGGAGATATTAATAGTTAACATTAAATTTGCTGCCTAATTATGGGTAAATATTTGAGGTAATGACTTTGTCTAGATTTACAAAACAGTTACTTATTTTAATTTCAGCTTGTGGAATATTTTAGTATTTTTTGATGTTTTAAACTTTCTTTAAATATGACTAATTGTACAACCTCTATTTTTGACTCTATCTAGGCTTGATGTCAAATTCATTAATTCTAACCTGCTCACTTGCCACTGACATGCCCTAGCTGATCAGAACTTTGCCTTTATGCTACTCCTCTTTGACTTAAAAACATTGATTTTTCTAAGGTCTCCTTGACATTTCCACACAGATATTTCAAATTCCCAACAAAAATGAGAAATAAAATGACTTTTTTAAAAGTACAGATTATCTCCTGTGTTCAATGAATGATCCCCTCATTTATGTAATTACAGAAGAATAAAATCATCCTCTCTGTTCACATCCATTCTAGGCTAACTCACATTGAAATATGTGTCTTTGGTTCTATTGTAACCACTGGCAATTTCAGGGTTCATATTGCTTACAATCTGTTCTCTACAAATCCACTCTCTTCATTATGAAGACTTCTCTTGAACATTCCAAACATTCTGGTAAACAGTTTTCTTTTGTTTTTTGTTTGTTTGGTTTTGAGATAAGGTTTCAGTGCATAGCCCTGGCTTTTCTGGAACTAGCCCTGAAAACCATTCTAGCAGATATCCCTATTTTTGCCTCCACAGTTCTGGGCTCAGATAAACAATTTTCAAAACTTCCTTTTGTAATTGATGGTCAAATATTTCATGCGTCATTACTGTGTTTTCTTCTCTTTTTTAATATCATTAAATTTTACTTATTATACTTAGTATATCTTAGCAAAATTTTCAAATAAAGTATCATTATACTTTTGTCTTATTTACTTCCACTACGGCTCCTGTATGCTCTCTCTGTCTCTGAATCTTTTTGGTCTCATTAACCCCACAAATCCTCACTTAAGCTCTTGTATCATCTGTTTCTTATTTTTGATTTTTTTTAAATTCTGTTTTACATATTTCACCATGCCTTTTGGTGTCCTGGTTGGCAAGACTGTGGGCATAACTAATAAATTTACCATCATCTAAAATTTTATTTTAAGGTGTTATTTCCTTTTCAATGCAAACCCACAACCCTAGTTCTAGGTTTATGGACTCTCTTTGTGAGGCAGATGTATGTAATGCACCAGTTTCTCAGTGATGCCTTTCCCATCCACATCTTCCTTCCACTTGAATTCTGAGTATAGATCTCAGTATTGAAGATACTCAAATAATTAAAAATAGAACTGCCATATAGCCAAGTTATACCACAAGGCATTCATTTAAAGGACTTTATATCTTACTACAGAGACACATGTGTCTGTGTTCTTTGTTGCTCTATTACCAATAGCTAAGAAATGAAATAAATCTATATCTCCATGAACTGGTGAATGGATATTGAAAAACATTATATACATGTATATATATACACACTAAGCATGTATATAACACATATATATGTGTTTCTATATAAACATATATATATAAATATATAACATTTATATAACACACACACACACACACACACACACACACACACACACACAGACAATGCAATAATGCTGAATTCTAAAGAAGAATAAAATACTAAAGTTTTCAGGTAAACGGATTGATCTTGAAAATGTTACACTGAATGTCTTCGCCAAGACTGCCCAAATCAAATTATGCAGGTTCTCTTTCATACATGGGTATTAGCTTCAAATGTTTTATTTGGTGTTTTTGACCAAGAGAAAATTCAATCCGTGACTATAGAGCCAATTTATTATGAGTGAATGTATAAGAGAGAATAGTGGATTATGAATTAAATGAAAATAGAAGGGGAGATATTGGAGGGAAAATGTTTAAACAGGTAGTGAAGTGCAATGATGTAGATGAGGTATAAGTACGCAGAAAAATGATTTTAAAAAATGAAGCATGTATGGGAAAACTATATGGAAACCTATGATCTTATCTTAAGTAAGAACATAAGGGGGAATAATAGAACACATGTGACATGAAAGAACAAAGGATGGATACTCTGTGAACTGCTTTAGTGACAATGGGTAAAGGGGAAGAAGGTGGAGCAGGAGGTGGCTTAACCAACACTAACCATATATCTGGATGCTTGTGAAAACCCATCAGTTTGGAAACCAATTACAAATACAATTTTTAAAAATAGATTTTAAACATGGGCGCCATGCATAGGTGAACAGTGCTACAAGCAAAAAGACACACTATTAAAAGAAAATCT
The DNA here is from genome assembly GCA_026225945.1 of Cricetomys ansorgei. Taxonomy (NCBI): domain Eukaryota; kingdom Metazoa; phylum Chordata; class Mammalia; order Rodentia; family Nesomyidae; genus Cricetomys; species Cricetomys ansorgei. The sequence goes on from JAMJFZ010001562.1 coordinate 5,853,506, forward strand.
CAGTGCTGGGCATGGTTTACCTCACTTTGTGTTATTGTTCAAGTAAATCCAGAGGCACCCAAAGAAGTGGAGGCTATTGCCGTTTTTTGTGGTTCCCTCCATGGTTAAATATCATGACTATGTGGAAGAAGACACCATACACTTTGGTTTTAGAACACCAACAATCTTATGCTAACCAAAAATTTTTCTGCATGCTGGCTAACTTTTGTAATGTCAATGGTCCTATGAGGTATTCTGGGGTGGTGGAAAGACATCAGAGTTCTTACTTATTGTTAGATACTACATGATACAATACTGAGCTTCAACGCGAGTTGAGTTCTCTGGTGCATAGTTGGCAAGACTGTGGGCATAACCAATCACTTTCTCAATTGGTTTTGGGGCCCGTTCCATAGAAATATATCCATGCCTTCTCCAAATTCATAGCAGAGACACTATTGGTGCTTCAGAAAATTATCATCTTGTAAAGCTGCCTTCTTAATATTTATTTTTATGATCAGATTTGTGTTATTCTTTACCTTAGTCAGAAAAGTTTCTTCTTGAAGCAGGTAGTAGTTAGTGCAAAGACTCAGTGTAATGAGAATAAGTAACTATGACTGCTCAGCTGTGAATGGGATATTTTATAGCAACCATAACAACCATAGCAATCATTATAACCCCCCCACACACACACACACAGACACACAGACACAAGGCTTAAAGCATGCTGTGGAAAAGGGATAAAAGAATGCCAGAGTTGGGGCAGGGAAGAATGCTGTGATATACTTTCTGGACATGACTCGGCCATCGCACATATGAACTCATCACAGCTCTGGTGACCTACACAAAACTTATATATAATCAAGTCTGTCAAATATACCAGTTGAGATAAGCAAGGGGTAACCAAGAGCCTGGCCATTCTGATTTCATTTTAAACACAATATTTTTATTAATTACTTGAGAATTTCATACAATGGATCTGAATCGCATCTACTCACTTCCAGTTCCTGACAGGTCCACCCTCCCACAACTATGCCCTCAAAAACTAAATAAAACAAAAAACCAAACAACAAAAAAATCCAATCTTTGTGTCAGGAACATTGATCATGGACATCAACATGGCCTCTAACAGCAGCACAGATCACGGACATCAGTATGTTTTTCTGCATCAGTAGGAATTGTATAATATACATGTAGACATATATTATATAATGTATAATTTATGCCAAATGGATGTCTAAAGTAAGAGTTCTAATCACAGCATCACAAAATCCTTTGTCAAGCATGACTGGTAAATGTCCCTAATGTATATGCCCTCACATTTACATTCATATATAGACATTCATATATAATGTAGTTCTAACATGGGATATGAATACGTATTAAGTGATTTTCATGTATTTCTGAGCTTTTTCCTTTTTATTTTATATACCTTAACTATATGTTAGCATAAAAAGATCTACTTTTACTTAATCTTTTTTCTTTTGTACATTGGATTGTTGACTCTAATAAGTACACATGCTGCTATATCCTGAGGGTGAGTGAAGCATACTTTCTTGTCCTTTCACTATGTGATGGGCCTGATTGTTTGCTTTGGCCAAGGAGATGTTGGTGAGTATTATAAATGCAGCCTGGAAGGTGGTTTCTGTTAGAAGTTAATCTGGTATGTTACTGTTTTTGTCATGCTATAAATAACCTCCAGAGACCTGTTGCCTCCTTTCTGATTTCACAGTGACATTTGGGGACCTGATATAACCAGAGTGTATCTGATATACAACTCACAGATCTCCTTATGAAGCAGATTTATTTATTGTTGCAGAGAAACTTAGAGCCATGAAGGATAAATGCTTGTTTTGTATCTCATGTAAGCATAGTATTTGTGCCAATGTAACAATAGCTGGCAATAAATAGTCTTTAATGTATATGTACTATTTTTATGAATAGAATTTAAAGTGTTCTCCAATGGCTCTTATAAAGAATCTACATTTAGCTCATAGGCTTTTGAGAAACTTAACAATGAGGTTTATCACTTCATCAATGGATTGGTTCATTCATCATAGTCAAAATGATGTATTTTATATTTGAATGGTTAATTAAATGTGATATAACCTATATAATTAAAATGCCAATTTCTTCAGAATTTCAAAATACCTCATTCCTGGATATTTATTATTTTATTTTTCAAATTTTAAATTATATTTCTCTCAAATTGCTTATTGATTATTTTCCATTGAACCTGCTTATACATTTTGAATGTTTATTCAGATCTTGTAATAACACATGAGATTCAAAAATGCCAAGACAATTCTAGTTGAGCTAGAGAAAATTGTAGTATTTGTTATCAAGTATAAAAATTGATTTTAAATTGAAGATAAAACACAAAAGAAATATACCATGAGTAGAGATGAATTAATGTGGGAAGATGAATTCCAAAAACTTGCAAAATTACTTTAAATACTCACAATATTTGGGAAAAAATAGTTTAAAATGTTTTCTCTGTAACGATTTTATTGCTAATCATTCTGAAGGTTTGTGATAATCCAAGAATTATTTGAATAAGCAAAATTAATGTGTTTACACATTGAGAAATGCTATAGCACCACTGATCATACAAAGTGAAATATGTGATTGATTTTAATGTTATGAAATGAATGCTGTATGAATATAATGATTTCATATTGTCTAGCAAATTGATGGATCTTGCTCATAAACTTGTAGTTAGGTACATTATTGCATATATGGATTGTTTTAAGCATGGAATTGAATTATATCCACATTTCTCTAATTGTGTTTTCAAAATGAAGGCCCACTGGGTAAATAAGTGTGGAATTCACCACCTGCAGTAGATTGTAAATTGCTATTAAGCAAGTAGGAAGGTTATTCTTTTAAAGCTCAGAGATTCACTTTAGAACTCTTGAATAGTTGTTTTCTGAGCCTTTTTTTCTTTTTATATGCCTTCATATTTTATTTTTTTGACTTTTATTTTATCCGTGTGCATAATGGTAACATTTATCTATCCTTCCAAAAACAGGCTCATCCATGAGGTTCTGAAGTCAAGGATGCTTGGTTTAATTTAAGCAACTGTTTTCCAACTTTCATCAGATTTCTGAATATCTCTTGAGCAGCAATTGTTCTATCCCTTGAATCCAGCAGGACCTGGAGAGTTTGAAACGTTCAGCATCTAGAGAGGACTGGTGGAAGGGCAATGATTCATAGTATTTTCCACTCTGCACAGAAAAGTGTTTAGCTAGTGGTCAGAAGTACAGTTTAAGTCAATGTTAAAAATTCAGGATTCCCCTGGATTCTTGACTGGGCAAATAATAGAGAATACTGAGAATACTTACATGTCTTGTTTTTCTACACTATCATCATGCTTCTCATTACTCTTTAAGTTAGTTTTACTGAACTATATTTATGCTTCAGAAGCAGAATCACAAAAAGGCTACAAAAAGGAAGATATAGGTTTCTGTATTTCCAATCACTAGTGTTGAGATGTTGTGAGGAGCTACTTAGACTTTCTCCTCAAGAAAACCACCATTTTTTAAATGATTTATTTTGTTTTAATTGTGTTTATCTGTGTGTGTGTGTGTGTGTGTGTGTGTGCGTGCTTGTGTGTTTGTGTGTAGGTAGGTATGGTCCTGTATATGTGAAGGTGCTTCAGGAGTCTAGAAGTTGTAGTTGGATTCACAGGTCCTAGAGTTATATTCGTATGTGAACTGTCAAATACTGGGAATGGGAAATGAAAGTCAGAACATCTCCCAGGGTTGTAAATGCTCTTAATCACTTAGCTATCTCCCTAGCCCGAAACAAACATTTAAATGTTAAATTTTATACCAAAAATACAGTATTCTGAAAACTAACATAAGTGATATACATCTATTCCAGAAAATATTATAGCTAAGAGAGCTAACTTGAAGGATTAGGGGCACATTTCTCATAAGTGCCCTTCATATCATAGAATATTTTCCTCCAGCACACTTACTAACACTGTTGCTCAAACTTCCCTTCCAGTCTGTTCAGAGGCTAGAGGCTTCGGGACAGAACCACTAAGCCAAGAATTTTAGAACCAACTCACTGGCAAGCAGTTCATGGAGGAATATGATTGAAGAATAAGGAGAAGCAGACCACAGTGCCCATCTTTTCCTCCTCTGCAGTGGCAAGAGAGCCTGTGCTTAGGAAAGAAGCCAACAGCAAAAACTGGACTTGATAGCTCACCTGTGAGAAACTATCTTTCTTTGAAACAGATTCTAAGTAGGTTTACATGTAAGTTTCTACTGAAGAAAAGGATATGTATGTCTATACCAGCAGCTCTCAATCTGTGCGTCGTGCCCCCTTTTGGGGTTGAAGGAACCCTTCTCAGGGTAGTCTAAGACCATCTGCATATCTGATATTTATGTTATGATTCATAAAAGTTGTAAAATCATTGTTATGAAGTAGCAACAAAAATAATTTTATGATTGGGGTCATCACAGCATGAGTAATTATATTAAAGGGATGCAACATTATGAATGTTAAGAACCACAGTTTTATACAGTTAGGGCAGGCTATTCATCACTGAAACTTTTGAGCTGGCTACAATTTTCTGCAAGATATATTTAATTTAGAATATCTTTATAATGAAATTTTAATTAAAAATACAAGGAACAAAGGCACACACACTTGAACATTTGAGGTTAATAGCTCCACATCTCTAGTAAGAGGATAGACTTCTAACAAGATATTTTCCAAAGTAAACCAGGATAATTGACAAGTCAGAATTCTCCTAGAATCAGAGCCATCCTTGGAGACTGACAACACTGAGCATCCATAAAAGCTAAATCAATGGGACCACCAGTACTCCAAGGCATTGCCAAAGGAATAACACAATCAAATGCTTGTTGGTAGAGGCTCACAGATGGTTTTGATAAAAATAGAAGACTATATAGAAATGTAATGAGGAAAGATACCATCAAGGAGAATCTAGATAAAATTTTGCATACATCCCCATTGATAAGGAGACTACCACACACAAACCTCTTTAAGGACTTACATCAGAATTTTCATATAGAGGGTATATAGAGTTTACCAAGAGAGGCTAGAGAGTAACTATATAAACACAGACAGTAAAAGCAATTAGCCCTGGAGTAGATGGATATAAATTCTAAATTGATAAACCAAAAGCTATAAATAAGGAATTAAAAGATGATCTAATTCACAGAATGATTTAAAGACAGACAAATGTGACAGGAAAGGGAGGGCAGGGAAGAGTGGGAGGAACAAGTAGTGGGGTGATATAAAGGACATTGTTACTAAAAGCATGCCTATTTTGCCAAATTCCTGGAAGGGAAGCTACAGTGATCTTTGAATGTAGAAGCCCAATGTTATATTCACTGCTAGGCTATGTCAAGCATATGTAAGGTTTCTGTCACAGGCATATTAGGAGATAAAGTGCCTGATATTGTGACAAAACAGAATTTATTATCTATCATCTATCTCCTATCTGTCTGTCTGTCTGCCTGTCTGTCTATCTGTCTGCCTCTGTGTGCATGTTTGTGTGTGAATGTGTGTATGCCTCTAAGTGCATGGGCCACGACATGCCCATGAAGGTTAGTAGACAATCTGGAGTCAGCTTCATCCTTCTACTATGTGGATTGTGGAGATTGAACTGGTACCTTCAGGCTTGGCAGCAGGAGCCTTTGCTCACTGAGCCAACATACCAGCCCCAAAACAATTTGTTTTTTTGAGGGTTGTTCATTCAGAAAAAAAGTATGCTATAGCCCCAACACTCTAAAAGTTGATAAAAGAATTAACATTTAGCTGAAATCTGCAAATTGGCTCTGTGAATCTTACAAAATTACAGAAAAATACATAAAACAGTAGGATACAGTCAGATTCAGACCCCAAACAGACATATACTAGTGTTAAAAGGATGAACAATCTGTAGTAGCAGATGTATTTGTATATTTGTCCTGTGTTTTATTTCACCACATATGGCTCTGTATTATCACTGAGCATGAGTGCTGGGCTTCTGCTCCCGTGGCTGCAGTCAAGACAGAAATAGCATTTATACACATTTTTCCAACCAAGGTATTCCAATTACATCTGACTTTGTATATTCTTCTGACATTTTGTTATAACATTAGGTCACCAGAGGCATTAAATAGCATGGCAAAAGATTTTCACTCATTCTCCTCGACAGACTAACTCTCATAGAATGTATGGAATCATACACATTCTATATTCAATGTTCCATTAAAAGATTTCAGAATAGGAAAACCCTTATGAATGCACATACAGTTGGATGCATCCTGTAGAGCTTCTGATCCCTACAAATTCAGTTCAGTTCTTCACTCTTCCTCCATCTTGCTCTTGGCCTCCACATTTCACTTGTATAGAAAACTCAAAATGAAAGATGGGACCAGCAACTACTGTCTTAGCCTCAATAAATGTCAGCTATTGAATTCAGAAACTAAGAACAATTGTTGTCTTTGAAAAATGATAATAATGCAGAATTGAAAATGGAAAGAATGTATTCCATAACTCAATAGAGTACAAATTATCACACTCCATAACATAACTGGTTTCTGTAATTGCGCAGTCTTATTTGATAGATTTTATTTAAAAATATGAGTGAAGTATAACTTATCTCCTTGGCATATTTTGACTTGAAATCATTTCCCATTCTGTAGTAATTGATTTGGGGCAAAGGCTTTTTAATCTTTTGTCTAATTAAATAACCAGTTCTTGGTCCTGGAGTCCTGGTACATTTCAGCTTCTTTGTAATCAAGCCTTATTCCTTGTACTGGAGGACTTCACCCTTCCTACAATCTTGAACATTTAAAACTCCTTACAATGTAATCAACCTTTGAGACTTACTGTTGGCTAGCTTCTTCTGAACTTTGAGTATTTTTGTTCAAGTCATTCACTGTTCTGATTCAAACTCTTCTCTAGGCTGACTGATTCAAATTGATCTTCTGGGCTAGCTTACTGTTTCTGACTGAACTCTTTTGACTCTAGCTCACAGTGGCTGATTCTCAGACTGAACTGCTCTGCTCAGCTTCAAAATGACAAACTCTGATACTGACTTCTGCAGAGCTGCCTGTGTCATTTATTGCCCCATACTACCTGCTGTAACTGACTACTGTAATTAAATATTTAATTTAACTGACTCTGTTCTGAGCTGAGAGCTCATATTGTAAAAGTTGGGCATGTCCTTTCTCTGACTCACTCTGCTAACTCTTCCTCTGATTAGTTACTTTGCCTGTCCTTAACTTTGACTTAACTCCGACTTCACTTCCTGTGTGACACTGACTCCCTCTGAACTCTGCCTCTTGTGTCTGCTTCTACACTCTGTTTTTCTTAAGAATTAAAGGCATGGACTACCACTGCCTTCTGAATACTGAGATTAAAGGCATTTGCTACCATTGCTTTCTGAACACTGGGATTAAAGATGTTTGCTACCACTGCTTTCTGAATACTGGGATTAAAGGTGTGTCTACATTCCATCCAGATCACACAACCCTCTGAATGTACACCCTGGAATATAGACCCTTTCTATCTTTGACACAGGCTTATTCCTCTACACCATTCATTCTCTTGTTTTTAATTTGGATCTTCAATGAGACAAGCCTGAAAATGATTCCTATGAATTTACTCTTCTACCAATAAATTAACATGCTTCTACAGAATATAAACAAACCAAGACACCAGTTATTTTACCCATTTCTTCTTTTCTTAGTAAAGGAGAATGTCTGAAATTTTGTAGACTTTATCACATGTGAAACTAACGTAGTCACATTTATGACATCATTTAATACTGAAAAGATTGAGTCTAAGATATGATACTCTAGGGGAAAGGGGGGTGGATGCAGAGAAAATTGTAAGCAGTTCACATGATTTCTCTCTTACCCCATCCTTTCCTACTCATGATCAAAATGATACTCAAGTAGCATCCATTTGAGCTGACCAATTATTTCAAATTTCTCAGTGATTGATTTTTAAATTATCTCTATTAAATTCTTGAATTAGTGCTATAAAGGACTCTAGATATTACTCTTGTGGCGATATTATATTCACAAGTGGGTAACTTATTATAATATAATTTTATATAATATCTCATGTTCCTCAAGAGTTTGGACTAATAAGTGATAAATTGTACTGCTGCTATTGTTGAAATAACTCATAATTGATTCAACATACAAGCAATATAATTTTATGTGTGAGTGTTTCTGCTCAAGTAATGAGTCATTTAAAAACTAAATTTACAAGAACTAATGATAAAAAATAATTGTCTATAATTGCCACAGTTTCAAAAATTTATGATAAACTTACTTAGTATCATATCACATATTTTTCATATTTTTCTTGGACACATTGTTTTGTTTAACAATCAAATGATACATAAAAGCATTCAGTATTTTATTACTGTGTTTAGATACGCTCATAAATATAGATGATATAAAGCATAAAATACAGAGGTCATAGAAAATTCCGGACTAATATCTTGATTAGAGAATAAAGAACAGATATAGACACTCTGTAATATATTTGTAAAGATTGAATAGATGTAGTGCATCTCGTGTACTTTATGTTCATGACAATATATCCACAAATTTCTATAAAATGTCTTTATCTTAAACTTCAAAAACTTCATAAGAATAATATATGTATAACAAAATTTTCTAGCATTAAAAAATGTGAATGTAAAAAATGATCAAAATGTTAATGTAAAAATAGCAGTTGGAAATTCAGTCTGTTGTTCTTGTGTGTGAATACGTGTGCTTTTTTTTTAAATTTAAAGAGCAGCATGAAATAACTGTAAAAGAAGTTTGAGAAAAATGACTACTAAATGTGGAAAGATTACTGGTGAGCTGAGCAATCAAATCGAGATGTTCATAAAATTTAATGAGTTCATACAATAGCATATAAATAATATGTAAAAGAACCTCTCTTCCGAAATTGTGTTATAATAAGGTATGGAAACTTTCAAACTATTAAAACATATGTAAGTTAGTAGAAATAATACGTACAGACACAGTAAGTACAGCTCTATTTTGAATTGTGCATAATATCTTACTCAAACTTAAAAAATCAACTGAAATGAACAAATGTCAATGCTTACATGCTAGATCAAACTATGTGTGTGTCTAAGTATTATGAACAGTGTCTATTCTCTTAGGACTATTTTATAATGTATTTTTGTATTTGTCAGTTATTTGATTTTCTTAAGTCTAGTTACTCATGAAGTATGCCATCTCCTGACAATTGATACTCAGATTTTTTTTCTAGATTTTGTAGCTTCATAAATATTTCTAGACTAATTTTAGTAAATATATGTTTATGTGGTGGAATAGATATTATATAACATTAATTTAGTCATGTACAGTTTTATGTTTTTATCATAGTGTGATCTTCTTAATAGTAAATAATAATTGTCTTTGTAATCTAAAGTAAATGCCTTAATCTCAGATTTTGGTAATTTAAAATTAAAAATTTAAAGATTAAAACCATTGTTAATTAATGATTTTTGCCTAATTTTCAACTTTATGTTTTTCTTGCTATGACTAAGGATCAGACTCTGACAAAAACAAATTTTTTTAAAGGAGATTTATGGAAGTCCTCTGTTGATCCTTTGTTTTCTACATCATAGAGAAAAATTTTGTTCAATATTCCAAGTTTCCTAATACGTGGTTAATGGTAAATGAGCACCAACATTTATTTTAAAAAGAAGGGATTATAGGATAAACCAATATCCACACATTAGGTATCTGAACTTCAATTTTTTTCTATAATTTCATTTTAAAATCCATGTCAATGCTGTAACCAATAAAAATATACTGGGGAAAAGTCGTGCTTCTTTCTTTCCAGGAAAAAGAAAAAAAAGTCCTAGAGAACTAAGAATTTGAAACATCTAACAGAATATCCAGAGAACACTAAACAGATGAAGCATCTGAAAAGAGATGACACATCCTTTGGAAAATGATGTCCCAAACAAAATCATCAACTGGTGACTTAGAAAAGAAAATGCTGTTTGCTAAACTTCATGTTTGTTTTCAGCTTGGCAATACGGGATCCAAATGTCTTTTGCAAAGAAAATTAAGATAAAATAAATACACCTGTCCTAGAGACAGTTTGATACTTGCCATGCAGAGGATAGTTTACAGAAGTTTATGGGTAATGAAACATAGTTTTCAGTTACATAACTTCTCAAATTTTGTTATAATAATTTTCACATGCTTCAAGCATTCAAATTTGAAGGACAAAAAACTGATGCCATTTGCTCATTGAATCTTCCAAAGTGTAAAATTTAAGCTTCTGTCAAACTATTCAGTTAGATACATTGAAAACAATGCATAGGCTTGAAATCCTTGGGAATTTAATATCTCCCATGGTGAAGTCATGTGCAGATATTATGGCTCCCCAGTGGAAAAATTTCTCACTCAAAATTGACATGAAAATTGCCTACTTTGAATAGAACTGTGGATTGCTTTTTGATCCTTTTAAATGGCATGGAGCAAGGATATTCAATGTCTTTTTAAAATTTGTTCATTCCGTCCAAACTAACTTGTGAAGACTAGGAAATGCCTTTAACCTACTAAAAGCATGGAGCAGAAAAATAAGCATTCCTAAATTGAATCATGTGAGCCACAGTCAATGGGCCTGTGCTCTGTCACCCCAATAACTATAACATTACTTGTGTGTTCTGCACACTTCATGCATGTGTTAATGCTGAAATGTCCTTAAACATTACTTTTTAAAAGTTTCTATGTTCTTAAAACAAGACCAGCTGTCTGAATACCAGTGAGGATCAAGGCAGCCTTAAAAGGATACCAGTGATGATACTGATACAGATACTTGCTAAAGAACACTGGGAAGAATCAAAGAAAACATCAACTGATATTTGCTGTGATTGTGGAGATTACTGCAGCTATTGTAACTGCAGCTGAAATGGCTCTTTATAAGGGCATTAAAACTGCTGAATTTGTCAAAGACTGGTATGAGCATTCTGTAGAACTTGAACTCAACAAGGTAAGAAAAAATACACACTTAGGATAGGCTGTGATTTTGTTTGGGATGAGTTTAAAGTTTTAAGGGAAAAATTACTAAATTGGACATTGTAAAAAGCCTGACAAATATTTTAGCCTCATATATCATTTAGAGAGATATCTTCCCCTAATAATCTTTATAATTGTTTCGATTGTGATAGTTTTTCTGATGTTAAATTGTGTTACATATTTTCACAACATAGTCAATAGTAGCTTAGACAGAAAAGAAGAGCTGCAGTGGAATATTTAAACATTTTCAAATATTACAAAGTTACATGCATTCCTATACAGTACTAAGAATTGTGAACAGGTGCTGTATCTAGCAGCCAGAGCTACTGCCAAAAGATTACCTTCCTTAGCTATTGTAACCAGCTTTGTTGCTGTGGATTCTTTGCATGCAGAAAGAATGTCAGTTTGGAATACCAGTGATTGGCTACTCATTGGCCCTTGTAATTTGCCCACTGAGATCTTTGTGTTGAAGCATATGATTGTATTAATGCTAGTGGGGGAATTTTCTGGGTTCCTCCCTCAGCCTAAGCCTGGGTCAAGGCTAAAGGAATACTTTGCCTGAGGTTGTGACTGGCCTTAAAAAGGCACCTTGTCAGCCAGATGATGTTAGGGGTCAGTGTATAGAGAAACCCTAACCCTAATCACTTAATCAAGAAACATGGATGCTCTGGAAAAGGATCCCATTGAAAGGCCTGTATGATAGCCAGGAAAGGATCAAATACAAGGGTCTATATGAAGGGATCACTCCAGGGGTCTGGATTGATTGATTCTGAATTGTTGAGATGGAGAGATCACATTCAGAGACCTGTGTGGTCCAGTTGGAATGTAGAAAGAATATTAGTACACACCTTTAATCCTAGTATTCAGAAGGTAGTGGTGTACACCTTTAATTCCAGTACTTTGGAGACAGGAAGCAGAGCTTAGAAGGAGTCAGTATCAGAAAAGAAGTGACAACTGAGATGAGTCAGAGTGAAGGGCTACAAAAGTAATGAATTAGAGCAAAAGTCAGGCAGAGTGAGCACAAGCCCAACTCTCATGAAAGAAAAGCAGGCTCTCAGCTCATAGTCAGGCATTCTAAAGCAAGCAGTCAGTTATAGAGGAAGTGTGAGGCAGTTTAAGGAATCTGAGGCAGAGACACAAAGAAGTTTAGGAGAAGAATTTAGTATCCAATGGGAAGAGTAAGTCAGTTTGAAGACAAGCAGAGCAGTTCAGTATGAGAAGCTGTAGGTATCAGCCAGAGTTTGCCAGAGACACAAGAGTTCAGTCACAAACAATCAGCTTGGAAGGTCAGTTTGAAACAGTAGTTTGGAGAATAGATCGATTCAGAATAGCAAGTTTATTGAATCAGTGAACCAGAAAGTCAGTTGAGTTCAGTACAGCTCTGGGTTCAGAAGGAGCTAGCTGGATGGCTCAGTAAGCAGTAAGTCTCTGGGGCTTAAATGTTCTAGATTATATGGAGGCTTGGGCTGAGGCATTCTAGGTCTGAGCTAGCATCTTGAAGATTAGATTGTATGGAGGTCAAAAAGCTCCAGGGCTCCTGAATGAAGGGCTAATGATTAAATTTGGCAAAGAATAAAAAGCCTTTTGTCCTCAACCTGTGATTACATTGGTGCACTGTAGAAGTTTTATTCATTAAGAAGTAAGATCTTTGTCTCTGTGGCTAGTGTTCTTCCTAAAAATAATACCTATAAGCTCTGGGTCAGTCCATAAGTGGTGAGATCTTTTACCTAGGCAGTCTAGGCTTTTATCTTGGAGAATTGTCTTTGTTCTTTATTGAAACCTGCGTAAGATATTAATATTCACATCTACATGTTTAATTTCAGGATATTTATTAAAACAATTGAAAAATTTAAATAAAAAATTTATTATTTTAATTTATGTGTATATGTCTATATGACTCTATTCAAGAGCCTGAGAAGGCCAGAGTGACATATTACCTGGAGCTGCAGTCACAGAAAGTTGTGAATAGCATCCACTGTAGCTGCCAGGAATCACGTCAGGGTCCTCTTGAGTTCTGAACTTTCAATTACTGAGTCATCTTTCTAGGCCCTGAACTCACTTCTATATTAACCCAAGGTTACAACTTCAATTATTTAACATGCTAAGTTAAATTTTTTTCTGAATTTTTGAGTATTATCATTTGAGCATAGCAATCCAACATACATAGGAATCAATGAATGTGCTATTTTTGTAAGACGTGAATTTTACCACTTGCTATCTGTAAGATTATATTACAATTTGAAGTGGAATGCTCTACATTTGCATCCCATGCTCTTGATACTAGCATTGAACTCAGTGAAACTATGAGTGGTTGGGAATTAGATAGCTCATTGTGCTTGAAAATCAGCATTCTCAGGCATAGTGAAGCCAATGGACATAAAACTATCATCAACACTTCCACCCTAGTCATTTTATAGCAATATATATAACCTTAACAAACATGTGTTTAGATGTGGGTGCTGTTGCTGGGAAATCAGCTTAACAGATCCTAGAATCACCTAGGAAGAATGTCTTGAGAAATTATTAAGATCAGGTTGAACTGTGTACATATCCTTCAGTGACTTGTCTTCAATTTTAACTGATGTGAAAAGCCAGTCATATTGTTGGAAGCACCATTCCCCAACCAGGAGTTCCTGAAGAGCATAAAAGAAGAGAAAGCTAGCTGAAAGAAAAAAAGCAGGCCGGTAAGGATGTTTCTGTGTTTGTGTGGGTTTATCTTTGTTATTTTTTTCACCTTTTTAAAAATTGAGAACAAATGCTTCACTCATACAATGCATCTGGATCACAATTCCCCTTCCTCCAATACTTCCAGCTCCCCCTCCACCTCATCTCTGCTCCAGATCCACTTCCCCCATTTCCCTTCAGAAAAGAGCACTCCTCCAAAAGATCATCTAAACACAACAATATGACAAGACAAAAACCCTCATATCCATGGTGGATGAGGTAAGAGGAAAAGGGTCTCAAGAACACCCAAGAGTCAGAGACACCCCAACCCTTGTTAGGAGTACCACAGAAACACCAAACTAACAGCCTATTCACAATCATGGAGGACTTGGTACAGACCCATGCGAATTCTGTGCTTACTGCCTCATTTTCTGTAGGTCATTTGGATACCACTCAGTTGAGTCTGTGGACCTTGTTCTGCTAGTTTTCTCAATCCCTCTGCTCCTACAACCTTTTCTCCCTTTTTCTTGGAGTTTCCAAGCTCCAAGAGGAGAGATGAAATGGAGACCTCTAATTTAGACTCTATCTCCACATAATGTCTGGCTGTGGGTCTTTGTACCTACTCCCATTAGCTGCCAGAGGCAGCCTCTCTGATGATGATTGGGCAGTGGACCAATCTATAATTATAGCAGAATACTGTTAGGAATCATTTCATTTATCTAGTTTTTGCCAATGGTGATACAAAATGATAAGATAGGTAGATTTGAAGATCGATAGATAGATGATAGATGTAGATTGATCATAGATAAATATGTAGATGATAGACAAACAGGCATTGATAGGTAGCAATTAAAGGAAAAGAACTAATAAATTTGAAAGAGAGCAGGGAGGATACATGGTATGATTGAAGGGGAGGCAGTGAAGGAGGAAATATTTAATTATAATATAATCTCAAAAACAATATGACAAAGTAAAATATAATAAGATGAAGCAAGAACTATCAAATCGAAGTTGGACTTGGCAGCTCAACAAGACGAAGAATCCCAAGAGCAGGCACAAGAATCAGAAACCCCCTCATTCCCACCGTCAGGAGTCGTATAAATATACTAAACCAATAACTATAATATATACTCAGATAATCTGGTGCAGACTCATGTAGGTGTTGTGCTTGCTGCTTCAGTGTTTGTGAGCTCATATGAGCCTTGCTTAGTTGATTCAGAGAGCCTTGATTTCTGGGTGTTCTTAATTCCCTATGTTTGTTAACACTCTTTCTGCCTCTTCTGAGAAATTCCCTGACCTCTGAAGGGGAGGGATTTGATAGAGACCCCCATTTAGACTTTCAGCATAATGCATGGCCGTGAGTCTCTACATCTGTTCCCATCTGCTGCTAGAGGAAGCCTCTCTGATGATGACTAGATAAGACACTGATCTGTGACTATAGCAGAATATAATTAGGAGTAACTTTATTTATACTTCTTTTAGACCAGTAGTGTTTTGTTTTACTCTACATTTCTGGGCTATCCAGTAGTTGATTCTTGGTTACCCAAGTAGTGTTGGGTATGGGTTGCTTCTTGTAGTGTGGACCTTAAGTCAAATCAGAAATTGTTTGGTTTCCTTTGTCTAACTGATTTCCATTTTCTTGAGGTAGATTAATTTGTTTTGCATTTTTCTATACAGTACTTTAAAAAGGCATTAATTCCCCATTAGATTTCCTTTACCATCATTTGATATACAATATTATTTTTTGTACATTGGTAAATATTTTCTACATTTGATAACATATTCATTCCAATTGAGTTGGTTGGAATATAAATAATTCTTTAGTGTTTTCCTATCGTTTTTACATTTCTTATTTTAACTTAATAGTATTATAAAGAATATTTTTTCAAGTATGTTGACATTTTCATGAAGATTGCTTTGTGTCTAGTATAGCTATACTTCACCATTGTTCTGAAAGTATTAAAATTCTGAAGCTGTGTCCACCTGTTGAACACATTGTAGTCTGCATATATATTCTTTGAAGTTGGTTGTATTATTCAAATTTTCTAAATTATTTTGCCTCTTTTACAATCAGATTATTTAGACTAATAGCACTTTTGATATTTCTGCATTTTCTCTTTAGATGCATTTTTTTTAGGGGCTAGTAGTATGTATAAATGTTTACCCCTCAACCAATTATCAATGTGATGAAAATTTTTCAATCCCTCAATCATGGTTTTAGAAATTATGAAACTACAGTGAAATTTATGATATCATTTATATTAACACTATATAATGAAATTGGTCTGAGCTGTTAAAAATATAAAGCATTATAAATTAATTTTAAATATAAATTGAAAAGAATATAATACAAAAATGATTTGTGTTAAACATCAAAATATCTAAGCAATGTTCACATTGCTGTATTTGTTAACATGAGCATCATTAAGCTACCTAAGAAAGAATGCTGTGTAAAAAGCACATTTGAACTCAATCTTTTTCATAATCAATTCAAATGAATACCATCTGGGATTGATGGATTGAGATTAGATTTAGTTCAGCTTGACTCTAAACTTCCAATTATTCCAAATCCACTCTACATATCACTTTTCCTTAGGCCAAACACTGTGTATGATAGAAGTTCAGAAGATACGTACAACAGCTTACCTGAAGTTGGCACTTCTGCACATATATCAGTGGCTAAAGGCAGTCTTATAATCAAATCTAAGCCAAGAAGGAGAGCTAATATATTTTGCCTGTATCTAAACGAATGATGTTAATGGCAGACAAACAAACACACAAACAAAAATGCAAAAATGTTAAAGTAAACAAAACAGCAACAAGAAATAAATATACAGGAAAAGATGATATTGGGAATGAAGTAGTTCACCATAGTTTCATGGTATGTGATTAAATTATAAAACTTATGATAACTTAAAATTTGCTTTCACTTGCAAAAGCAAAGGTTTTAAAGGAGAATACTATAAGTATTTTAAATATCCACTTAAATTGTTATGAAGGAGGTAGCACTGATATAGGTAAAGGAAAAGGGAAGCCTATATAATGACTTTCAAATGTTGAAAGCTTGTTTAGTTTGATTTTCTAATAGAAAGAAAATGATTTGTGCATCTAATCTCTGTATCTAAATTTAATCATTTAAGGAATGTATTTTAATTTAAATTAAACAGGAACTGAAAAAAAAAAAACTCCGCACAGTTATGAGGTAGAGGATCTATAGGGTTTCATCTCCTTAAATATGAGTCAAGAATGCTGGTTATCGATGGAAGCCAAGGAGGGTATTGGGAAGGGTGGTTAAAGAAACAAATAAAAAAGGATTGCCTATTTCTAAATTTCAGTTTAGAAAGAAATAAGGAGCCATGGCTGCATGTTTTACAGTGGTTGACAACAAATAGTAATGATGTATATATTGAAAAAGATAGGGAAAAAAAACTTTAAAAGTTTTCCCTGTAAAGAATTGATAAATTTTTGAGATGGTGAATATTTTTAAATAAACTTAAATTTCACTGCATACACATGTCAAAACATCTCATTATTTCATGAAAATACAGAAGTTTTATGTTTGTATGCTTCAGTTAAAATAATTTTTACAAAACATTAAATCACTTATTTAGATGTATATAAATTTGAATTTCAAAAATTTTCACTTGAAAATAGGGTCATGCTCATTCATTTCTGTAACATTCACTGTCCCTCTAAAATTTGCCAGCCACCTCTTATGTTGCATCCTGTAAGAAGGAATTACTTAAGTATCTGCCATGTTACACTTCTTTTCTGGTGTGTATGTGTGTGTTTTACTTCTACACATTAATATATTGTTTATGGCTTTTCTCTAATTAATGTCTACTGGCTAGGTATTTCAGCAGAATCAAGTACTTGGAAATTATGTTTGAACTTTTGAAAACTTTGTCTATTATATTGAAATTTTCTGGTCAGGCAGAATATTTTTCAAATACTTAAAAGTACATTAACAGTTCTCCTACTTCTCAACTGACATCTGATGAAGACTTTACAGATAGCTAATGCCTTAGTAGGAAGAAATATGAGAAAATATATGTTAGTAGTTAAACAAATGTCATATTCTCAATTATAGTTGCAACAAAGGTCTATTTTCACCTTGCTTTTTCTTTCCCTCTCTCTCTTCCTTTCATTTCACATGGCTCCATTAGTTCACACTCCTTACCATCTGGCTGCAGATTTTATTCATCCTTTAATATATTCTTTGTGTCTCCATCTCAGAACTTGGATGGTAAGTGTTGGGAACAGCAATTGTCTGTCCATAAATTATACTCACATTTGTGTATACTTACACAGCATCATACTTAGGCAATGTTGAGGTAGAAGTAGATGTCGATGTATACATGGACAGATGTAGTTGTAGATTCAAATTCAAAACCATTTATTCTTTTTTCTAATGAAATCATGGATTCTTTTCAGGAGCCCTGGAGCCCTGGGGCTGAAGAGCATTTCAAACACGGTACAATTTAGTCTTAATCCTTGAACTTGAAGGTTTCAGCCTTTGTACAATCTAGAATATTTAACCTGCTAGTCCAGACTTAGAAGACTTCAGCCTCAGCCTCCTGAGACCTATTGTTGACTGAGCAACTCTGACTAGCTCCTTCTGAACTCTTACTCTTTTGGTTCAATTCACTCTATGTTCTGGGTTTCTTCTGCTGAGCTTTGTTGTATCTCTGTGTCTCTTCCTGAGCTATCACTGCCCCATTCTGCGTGTCTTTGGAACTGACTACTTCAATTAACTGCTCTGTAACTCACTCCAGAATCAGCTTCTGTAACTCACTCTTCAACTTACTCTGTTATCTTCAAGTTATTGTATTAACTGCTTCTCAACTGACTCCAGTCTGCTTCTCAAGCCACTGACTCAACTAACTGTAACTGCTCCTCCACTTACTATCTCTTCTTACTATATTTAACTGACTCTGTAACTTCAATGTAACTCTACTTAACTGAGATGAGAGCTGATCTTTTCTTGTGAGAGGTGGGCATGTAATCACTCTGCTAACTCTTCCTCTGATTAGTCATTTTGTCTGCCCTTCAATCTGACTCATCTCAGATGTCATTTCTTGTGTGACATTGACTTCTTCTGAATTCTCTTCCCTCTGTCTGCTTCCACTGCTCCCTACACCTAGGGATTAAAAGTATGGACCACCATTGCTTTCTGAATACTGAGATTAAAGATGTTTCTACATTCCATCCAAAATACACAGGCCTCTGAATGTAGCCCCTGGAATGTAGACCTTAGTTTTCACAAAGGGCAATTCCTCTACATATTTTCCCTTTCTGTTTAAGATAAAAATTGTGCTGTGGAAATAACATTAGCAAAGTTTGACTATTACAATAGAAACAACTATCACTCCCATAAACTTGTCAGTCTGAATGTCATTTTAAAGACCCACTTCAGCCATAGATGCAATGATCTTCCATGATTGCATCAACCATCAGTCCTAGTTATTTGTCAAGTTCTCTTCAATAAATGTCTGTTTCAGCATCAATGGTTTCCAGTCTGACAAACTATAGTTTTTCTTCAACTAGTTTTATGAGCTGTCTTTCTGCTAGAAAGCTTGTTATTCAGATGAAATCTTTATCAATTTTGATGGTACACATAGTTTTTCATTTCCTGTGGAAATAAAAGCAAATCCTTTCCCCCAACATAACACATTCCTGACTTCCATTCTGATGTTAACACATTCTTATAGTGTACATGCTGATTGAATTCAACAGTTTTTCCTACACTAAAGCGTCTTTTGGCAACTGTTGTTCCTGTCTCATTGGCATTCAAAAAATTTAAAGTTAATAAAGTATTATGCAGTCTGTCTCCAGGAGTCCTTATTCTTATTCTCCCTTCCTGTTTTTAAGCATAGCTAACATTTTTTTTCACATTTTAAACTAGACATAGGACATATGATATAGCTCTAAACATGCTCATAAGTAACCAAGTTTGTCACAATTCTATTCATACACAGGTAAGACAAAAAAATCAAGCCAAATTTCATAAATTGTCAATATATAGTGTCAGTTTTAATTTGTCTCTGAAATTGAAGGACTGTTAATCTGAGCTACCCATTCTTGTAATAAATCACTTCCCCATAGATTTATGGTTATACCAGCCACATATGGCCTCAATTTTCCAATTTGACCTTCTAGTCCCACACATTTAATGCATCTTCCACTTTGTTTTGCTTGGGAAGTGAACATCCAGTTTTCTTTTCAGATCTTTCATTATTCTTTTTAAAATATAATCTGTAGGCATTTAGTGACACTTGACATTAACTGAGAGCTCTTTTATATATTTGGAAAACAAGGCATGGATATATTAAGTTATTCACATGGGAATTGAGCCCATGAGAACAACTAGAAGATCAAAATATTAGCAGTATAGTGTTGTGGGGATAGTTCAGTTGATAATGTGCCTGCTGTGCCATCATGATATATGAGTTTAATGAATCTTCTTCATATTTTTCTTGTTCACTTTTAATCTTTAGTTGGAATCCTAAGTCCCATTTCTTCATTAAAAGAAATGTTTATAAATGAAATAGAATGACATCATCTTCCCTTCTTCTGTTCATCCCTCCAGTCTGTACCAACTTCCCTACCTGGAACTACTCCCTTGTGCCTCCCTTGACTCTCAGGTTTATAGCCTCTTCTTTTCTTTTATATTAGAATGTTTACTCTATGCCATTGTAGGCTGGATATAAGTAACATGTATTTGGTGTATTTGGAGTACTGTAGGAGCACAGAAGAGACTCTGCTCTTAGATATTTTGACCATGTTGAGATTGCTAAAAACTAAACATGTATTTTGTATTATTATATGCCCAGGAGTATAGCAATATCAGGGGAGGAAAATGATGGATTATGGATTATAAACAATGTAGTTTTGAGTGTCAAAATGAAAAGGGGTAGAGCTGTGATGGTTAATATTGCCAACCTGAGAGGGTCTATAATCACTTAGGATATAAGACTCTGGACTTGTCCATGAGGGATTATCTATATTACATTAATTAAGTTTGGAAAACCCACATTAACTTTGGGTGACAACATTTGATGGGTATGGGTCCTGGACTTAATAAAAAGGAAAAGAGAAAGATGAACACAAGTATTCATCACTCCCTGCCTCCTGTTTGTGAGTGCAGTGTGAACAGCAGTGTTTTCTTTGCATTGCCATGCTTTTCCTACCATGACTGATAAAATAAGCCAAACTAAACCTATCTTCTTTGGAAATTTCTTCTTTGTTGGCATTTTTATCAAAACAACATGAAAATTAACTAATACATTGTCTAAATGGTTTTGTTCTTGGAATTCATATTGTAAACTCCAAGTCTTAAGGTAAAAGTTTCAGACAATGTGTTTCAGTGGAAGGTGGTTAACTCATGAAAGTGCCTGGCCATTGTGTACTGAATGTGTACAGTATGCAATAGATTCTTTCCCATCTTACTTCCTCAGAGTGATTTCTATTTTTCTTTCAATACAGCTCTGACACTCTTCCTGTCCACCTACTCATACTCACAGGTGTATGCAAATAATTTGGATCCATGTGCGGAAATCTAAGTGTAACCATTGGTTCAGGACAAAAGGCAGTTCACTCTTCAGCTACTTCATTCCCAGTTCCTTGGTCCTGGAGACCTAAAGCATTTTGGCCCCCATATAATCTACTCTTAAACCTATAACTGGAAGGCTTCAGCCTCCATACAATCTAAAACATTTAAGTCTCCAAGGCTTACTATTGACTGAGACACTCTTGACTAGCTCCTTCTGAACTAGAACTCTTCTGGTCCAAATCACTAGCTGTTCAGGCTTAAATGCTAACCAAACTTACTGGTTTAAACTCAGCTTCTGATTCTTCTACTTACTTTTTTTGATCAAATTTTTCTAACTCTGGAAGACTCTGGCTGATTGTTTGACTGCCTCAGACTGAACTGCTCTGTTTGACTTTAAATTGACTCACTCTTCTTATCTGATACTGACTTCTTCTGAACTGCCTCTGTGTCTCTTCCTCAGATTATTCAGACTGCTTCAGTGTCTCTGTGAGCTCTCGTTATTTGAATACTGTGATTAAAGTTGTGTACCAACATTCCTTCTACCCTAGAGCAGCCATGCTGCCAGACTAAAAGATTAAATATTCCTCTATGTCTAAGTTTTGTACTACCTGAGTAAAGAGGCAACATTTATATATAAATTATACTAATGTTAAGAGGCTGATATCAGAAAATCTTCAGTAACTGATTAACTAATTAAGTAACTGTCTTAATTTATATTTCTGTGATAAGACATCATGATCAAGATAACATAAAAAAGAAAATGTTTAGTTTGCTCTTTTAATTCTAGAGTGTTAGAATTCATGATGATGGAGTAGTAGGAAAAACTGAGAGAAAACACTGAGTCCTTTTTGAATTTTTTTTTCATAGAATATATTTTAATCATGTTCTCTTCCAACTACTCCCAGAGCCTTCCCATCTTCTTACTTACAAAACATTATGTTCTTTTTCTCTCTTTCAAAAAATAAGACCAACCAACCAAACAAATAAACAAACAAAAAGAAATAATACCCCCAAAAGTCCAAGAAACAGAAAAACCCTCAAAAGTACAAAAATGACAGTCAAAACAATCATAGGACACTAACACAAAATCAAAACAAATCAAAATGAAATAAAAAATGCACAATATTATGACTGACTTCATTATGTGTTGGCCAGGTACTCCTGAGACCTCCCCTGAAGCATAGTTGATATATGCAGTGAGACTCCATTGGAAAAAAAACTGATTTTCCCTTTGCCAGGGGATATCAGTTTCAGATAACTTCTTAATTAGGGGTGGGACTCTGTGTCTAATTCTCCTGTCCATACTAGTTCCTTGTTTGACTTGAACATGCACAGATTTTGTGCATCCTGCCACAGTTGCTTTGAGTTCACATGGACATAAGTCCTGTTTTATCTGGAAGATATTTTCCTTGGAGTTATCCCTCCAGCTGCATCTTATAATCTTTCTGTCTTTGCTTCCGCATGGATCTCTGAGCCTGTTGAGAATGGATTTGATGGAAACATTTCATTTAAAATAGAGTGCTCCAAAGTCTCTCTCTGCACACTGTCAAGTTGCAGGTCTTCATGTTGATTCCCATCAACTGCAAGAAGAAGCTTTACTGATGTATGCTGACCAAGGCACTGGTACATATGTTATCAGGAGTCATTTTATTGCTATGTTCCTTTAAAGAATAATATTATCAAGTTTTTCCCTAATCCTATAACCTATCTAGTTTCAGGTTCTTGATAACTTTATCAG
Organism: Cricetomys ansorgei; assembly: GCA_026225945.1. Lineage (NCBI taxonomy): Eukaryota > Metazoa > Chordata > Mammalia > Rodentia > Nesomyidae > Cricetomys > Cricetomys ansorgei. Next base: position 5,876,469 of record JAMJFZ010001562.1, read on the forward strand.
TGTTAGGTTTGGTCTCCATCTCATGATGTGGGCTACAAATCCAATTGGTTACTTTTTATTACATTTGTGTCACTCCAGGTAGGTTACTATTATAGGATGCAGGATTTGTAGCTGGGTGATATTAATGATTATCTTGTAGATAATCTTGTAGAGTGAATAGTACCTTCTAGTACCATGAACCTCAATAGAGGTGAAGTTTCTGTTAAGATACCAGATTGGCTTCTTAATGATTGATGACATAAGAGTTGTCTTCAGTAACAGATCCACACCATCAGGTTGAGGGGAGCAATCAATAGTCTTGGCAGTAGCCTGTTACATTTGGGAGTTTCCATGGGGCCCTTTTGGCCTATGACTCAATAAAATGCAACCCATTACTAGCACTGGATGTTTTACTTAGTGACATAAGATATTCAGTTGAAACATTGTCTCTTCTATTATTTAGTGACTCTACTCATATATGTATATATTTTAGAAAATTCCTACTGTACTATATTTCTATATGGGTTTAAAAATAGCCTTTAGTGTTAGTTATCCCTCCCTTATTCCCATCTTATTCTTCTTTTCCAACCCCATCCATATTTAATCTTCCTATTACAGTTTCCTATTTTCTTTCCATAACACTATATTACATTTTCCCTTTATTGAGAGATAACACACCCCAACCCCTTACTAGTAGCTAACTGCTATAGTTACTTATATTATAGAACGTATTTTGAAAGTTTTTTTGATTTTGTGTAATTATGGGTTTTATTGTGTGTACATGTATGTCTGTCTCTTTGTGTGTTTCTTCTGCTTTCTATTTTTTATTTTGTTTTTTTCTTTTTTGCCTATTTGTTTTCTGAAAAAGAGATAAAAAATGTAGGTAGTTGGGTGAATGGAGATGTGGGAAGGAACTGGTAGGAGGTGGTAGGGGAAGTGTAAATAATCAAATTATAATAATCATAATCAGAACCATAATAAAAAGATATTGCATAATTTTTCAATTAAATTAATATTTCATTAAAAAAGCTAGCATCCATACAAAAGAGAAATAGTGTAATTGTCATTTGAGGTCTAGGTTAAACCATTGAGGGTATGCTTTTTTCTAATTCTATCCCTTTACCTGCAAATTTCAAAACTTCATTTCTCTTTTTAGACAAATAATATTCCATTGTATAAAAGTACCACAATTTCATTATCCGTTTATCAGTTGATGGTCACCTAGCCTGTTTGCAACATATATCTATGACAAAAAAAGAGCACCAGTTAACATAGAAGTGCAAGTATCTCTGTAGTAGAATGAAGAATCTCTTCTTTATATGCTCAAGAATGGTATTGCTAGATATTGAGGTAGATTAATTCCCAAATTCCTTGGGAACTGCTACACTGATATCCATAGTGGCTCTAAGTTGAATAGCAGAGAGTGAGACTCTGAGAATGGTAGGAGTCTTTTGAAATCTCAGTGCTAAACCTCAGTGACATATCTCTTTCAATATGTCCATACTTCCTAATTCTTTCCAAAATATTCCACCAACTAGGGGCAAGTATTCAAACACATGAGTCTATGGGGGCCCTTCTCACAGAAACCACTACAAGCTAATTCTAAAAAAATGAGAATATAAAGATAATATTAAAATACAAAATGTTATATAGAGTTAAAAGCTAGTAAATAATTAGTCTTGATAGTTCCAATCATTTATCATTTAAAATTCTTATCCTACAATTCTATAGCCCTACAATCTTAAGTCTGCTTCATGTTCAAAATGTTCCACAACCTTTTAAAATAGCTTTCCCAAATGAGAACCATGAGTTCAAACCCTAGACCGTGGGGAACATTCCACATTAAAACCGTAACACTGGGATATTTTATTTCTTTTCATGAAAATTTATTCAGAATATGTACTACTTAGTTGTTTTTCATTATCAGACTTTGTAAAGGTTCTTTATGTTGTAACCATACATTCCTTACCTATCATGATGCTTGAAATTACATGTATTTATATATTTATGTTAAGAACATAGAAGTACTTTATTTTGACTTTCCATTTTCTATTTCCATACTATCTTCCTTTGTCTCAATATTTTTCTTTTTATTCATCTTTAAATATGCATGCAGTATAATTTATTTCCTCTGTAGTTATTTATTATTTGTTATTGTATCCATGCCTCATTAATGATATGATTTATCTTTATATTCTTTGTAATCATTATGTATTTTGGGGACTATATTAGACAGGGACACATAGAATACAGGACGGCAAGAAAGGAAATGAAATATTCAGTAAAATCTGCTTCTCTGCAGCATGATTTCAACAAGAGATGTCACAAGCTGAAGGATCTACACAGTAACAGAATAATTTATCTCTTTGCTCTTCATTTTGAAGAATGTATCTGCCATGATATTTTCAGAAATAAGTCATACTGCAAATAAGTGAATGTGTTTTGATGAATTTCTATTTAATTCACTAAGCTCATTTAAATATTTTTATGCACAAACAATATATACATATCATATTTTATCTGCGTTTTTTTATTTCTCTTATTTTACTAGATTTCAAGTGTACCAATTAGCCATAACATTCAGTTGTTATTTTTGCCAGCCATATGAATTCTTGAAATGTTGCTTAAACTATTAAGTGTTGATGGAATACAAGACACCAGGAAAGCAGAGAATGCGAGGATGTATATGAAACCTGAGAAGAAAGTTATGTTCTCATTTGCACCCAAGTCTTTGGAGATGAATTCACCCAATTATGTTGCAATATCTGTAGTAGCTTGGTGACAGTTGGTGACATGAAGTATGAAAGATGATAGATTTCTAGATTTTAGAGTGTCTCATGAATTCCTGGTTGAGCCATATTAGTAGTAGCAGAGGGTGAACTGGCAGTAGAAGTAAGAGCCATACACCTCTCCCTGACACTTGTGAAGATCTGATATATATATATATATATATATATATATATATATATATATATATATATCCCTAAGAGAAGGAATAAAAGAGAAGTTGTTTCTTCATAAGTAATATTAAGCAGTAGGAAAATGTAGTTACAATTATAAGAACACAAGTTAACAGTCCTTAGAATTTGTTGCCACAAAGTTGTTCTTAAATGAAATAGTAGAGATTCATAATCTCTAATAAGGATTTGTTAAAACTTCTTTATTCTTTTGCTTGCTTCAAAGAGATCTGTCATTATGTTCTTAGAAAATGTCAAATAATGATCCCTATTATTGTTTCATAAGCAGATGTGCAATTCTTACGAGAGCTTCAAGCCAAAAGCAAACACTGAGACATTTAATCAAAATATTCTAACCTCTTTAAAATGCAACTGTGTATATTTGTTGTTATTTCAACTTGTTAAGCTGAGACTTTCCCAAATTTAAAGTAATCAATTACTCATTTCTTTAGTCTCTATGTACACACTTGCACCAAATAAAAACCTTTGTGTTGGGATGAAAGATTAGATACTCATTTAATTCAGCTTAGGTTCTGTTTGTTTTCAATTAAGAAGGGAAAATCCTATCAAGCACTATAGGTTGTATTTGTTTAAATCCAGTTATATAACCAAATAGAACATTTGTGTTTATGGTCATTACTGTTTTGAAAGGAATTTGCATTATATAAATAATTGAAATAAAAAGAAAAATAATTTAATAGATGATAAATTAAATTAGATGATTTGTCCTCTAATGGTAACTTCACATCAATTGCAATAGAAATATGAATTTTTAAAATATTGTATGAGTTTATATTCTGGTTAATGCATGTATTATGCATAAATCTCTGTCAAACTCCAAGTTTATCTCCAAGGAACAAAAAATATATTAGTAACTTTAGAGATACCATGATTGCATTTTCTCACATATGGCCATTTATCATGTAACATTTTCAAATTTCATAAGAAACTATGTTATATTGAATATGTGTGGATGACAAGGAGACGAGAAAACATCTTTCCCCAAAGAGGCTAGTAAATTAATCTCCAGAACCTATCCAATATGCTGTTTTACATGACAGAAGAAACTCTGTAGGTGTGAATGAGCTTAGATATCCTGAAACTAAGATTGTTCCAGTTTTTTCCAGGCTGATCCATTCTAGTCACATGATGCTCAGATAGTAGAAAAAGCATGAGCTGACAAAAAAAGAGATATGACTAAGAATTGTCAAGAAGAAATTCAACTCTAGGATCTATAGAGACAATATGGAAATGTAAATTTATATATACATATATATAAATTTGCTATAGTTACATTAATTTGTAATTTGTTACAATTTGTTATGGTAGCAATAGAAAATAATGCAATACATCGTATTTTTAAGATAAATATTGCTTTATATACTTACATTCATCACAAAAACTAATTACATTGGATAATAAAAGCTGAATTCTATTGTGTTTTGTATATCATAAACACTGCTAAGATTCCTTGGGAGAAGAAACACATACAGAGTCCTAGTCTACCCAAATACCTCTTAGGAGATTGCTCTACTGTGTCTGGCAAAATCTTATGAAATTGATAAATATACATAAATTGTGCAAAGATAATTTCCATTGAGATTTTGTGATCAGGGCCACCATAGGTCTGAATATACACATTAAATTTTGCCAGGTAGCAAATTAAAACCAGATATAGCCATTATTTGTCTATGTTTAGAGAAATGATTGATTCCATGGGAAAATGTCACTTTTATTCAAAACTTTGTCTTTTTCTACATTTAGAATATGGGAGTATGAATAAAATCATGTTTCTGAATAAACCTTACAGACTATAATATTTCATAAACTTGACTCAAATAATAGTTGTAGAAGTCACACTCATAAGAAAAACAGTAGTAAAACAGGGATATAATTAGCTTTGATTAGCCTAGTTTAAATTACCTGATAAATTACATTAGGGAAAATATTATTTATAGAAGAAAGATTGTTATTTTAGCTTAAACATGTACATGATGCTGTGAGATTCATAAACTAATATCAATCATGCAACATTAAGGAAAAACCTTTACCATACATATGCAGCAATGTTTTTAAAACTTAATTTCATACTAGAGAGGCAAGTTAAAATTAGACTTTAAATAATTTTCTCATCATGTATAAACCAGGTTTTTATAGTTTAAATTTAAATTTATGTTGGAGTAGAAGTTTAAAAAAGAAGTGGAAAATATATGTCCATGAAAATAAAATTACATATTAAAGCACCTACAAGTACAGTGATATTTGATTAAAAACCATATAGGTTTTGATATATATAGTTTACACTTAAAAAGAGCCATAATTTATATATGTTCCTTTCTTAAATTACTATCATCTATCTAACTTCTGTGAATATATCTTATTTCTAAAGAGTAAATAATTTTGTTATATTATTTTTATAAACTCAATACAGATGGTGTATTATTAGTTCTCCAGAACTGAAAGAATGAAATACACACAGGCAGCAGGCAGACACACACATACACATACACACACACCCCAAACACAACACACACACACACACACACACACACACACACACACACACACACATGCACACACACATACATATATATTTATATTTCATTATATATATATATATATGGTTTATTAGATTGACTTAAGTACTGTGATTCAGCTGATCTAATTATGGCTGTCTAGAAATAGAAGATCCAAGAATCTAGTAGTTGTTCAATTCATCACAAGGCTGGATGTCTCAGCTGGTCTTCAATATACACTGTAATCTTGAAGGAGCAGGCTCTAATGGCAGTAATGGAATGGACTTGCAGGAAAGGGCAAGAGCAAGCAGACAGAAAAAGAGCTTCCTTAGTCCATGTCCTTTGTATAGGCTGCTAGCAGAAGGTGTGGTTCAAATTAAAGTTGGATCTTCCCATCTAAAAATTCTTGATGAAAGGGCTTATATTTCCACCCCTGAAATCTGGATTAGAAGTGAATTTTCCCACTTAGTATGACTTAATTAAGAAAAAAAAATCCCTCACAGGTGTGCCCAGTTATTTGGGTTTTAGTTAGTGCCAAATGTAGTTAAGCTGACAACCAAGGGTAGCCATCACAGGTTACAAACTCATGAAAATACTCTTCTATAATTTTGTTGTTGAGAACTATTATGATTCTGATACCTTAGACTAGAATTGGCATTTTTTAAAATTAAAGATAAAGTTAGCAAAATTTTTTATAGCCATATTTGCTGTCCCAACTACTAACTCTGTCCACTTGGAGCTCTGGTGAAAGCAGAATGCTGTATGTTTTAGAAACAAAGACAACTGGTTGGGATCTATGAGTATTTTAGTTACACATGCAAATGTATGACTTGTGTGTTTTCAGACTGAGCTGTTTTCAAGCCCTTTCTTTATAAACTGAGATTCTTTTATTGTTTTCACCAAATAAATCAATGTCATTCTGAGACTGTTCACCATTGTTGTGACACTTCCTAGAATCTTCCCCAGCTATGGCATTGGGTATTAAAATATAGGTGTAATATTTATGTCTTGGGAAAAAAGTGAAAATATTTCCAGAGAAAATTTAATATTTTTCTGTTTTGTGAGAATTTCATGCACAAATACTATATTTATGTTATTTTCAATATTCCCTCTCTTACATTTAACTCTTCATCATGCCCCTCCACCCAGAAGTTTGAAAAATATTTCTGCCAGTTAATTGTCTTTGATATTCATTGTAATATGAACCATGCGAATATATAATATTTTCTTTAGTTGAATATATTTTTACTTCTGTAGACAATTAAGTTTGACTCAATTAAAACTATTTTCTATAATGGTTGCTGAGGAAGTAAGAGTTAATTTCTTCAGTAATGCAGCCACTTTTATGTTGCCCAGGATTTTCTAATACCTGCTCACCTCTGCTTCTATGGCTAATCTATTTAACTCATTTCATCTTACCAACCAATCAAACAACCAGCCAATCAGCCAACCAACCAACCAACCAACTGACCAATCAACCAACCAACTAAACATCCATCCAACCAATCATCTGGCAAGTTGCAGGTAGGAGGAAATCAAGCATTCATTTTCTGTGGTCCAAACAATTAATACCTAACGATAAACATATCTTACTTTCTCAATGATGCTTTGAGAAATTGATTATAGTCCTTTATATAGCTTAAAAATTGGAAAATAATTGCCTACAATCCAATCTTTCCTAATTTTTTTTTAGCCTAAGGCTTCCCTTCACAATCTCCTCAACTCTTAATCACTTCTTTTAAGAATACTAAGAGTATATCTACAAATTCTCTGACTAGAAAATGGAACTGAAAATGTCATTAAGCTTTCTTGGACATGGAGTCTTGAGTTTTATACCAAATCCTGAAAATAATGCACTTTTCTCCCATCAATTATTAACCAAAGACTTCACTCCAATGAAAGTTTTTTAAAATAGTCAAATTTCATTCTCTTATTGTACAAAATTTTCAAGGCCAATAAGAAAGATAAATAGTTGCATTTTAAAAGAATCTTTAACTAACTAGAAATACTGAAATTATGGTGAAGTTTATTTATGTTCATCTTTGAGGTTATAATGTTGAAGGTACTATCTCATGGGGAAAATATTTGTCACTAAGATGGTAAATCTTTATGGTAAACTTGATTGGATTTAGAATCATAATGAAAACACATTTTGGGAGTTTCTGTGAGGTTTATGGATGGACTTAATGAAGAGGAAATACTTGTTCTGAATGTGGGCAGCACTATATCAAGGGTGTGATTTTAGTCTAAATAAACAGGAAAAAGCAAGCTGAGCACCAACATTCATCACCCTCTGATTCCTTCCCATGGATGCATCTTAATCAGCTGCCTGGATCTCCTGTTATATGAATTAGCTACCAGGATGTACTGGATCCTCAAACTGTTACTAAAACTAAATTATTTTTTCCTAATGTTTGTTGCTTGTACCCATCCATGGGACCCTTTAGGTGAGCGAGTAGAGTTGGCGCAGAGCCAAGACACACAGGCTCCTGGAGTCAGGTGAGTGGCAAAAGGCAGACTCAGTTTATTATGGGGGAGAAGCCTATTATACCCTCCACCAGGTCCAGTGTCCCATTGGCTGCCAGACTGCAGTTGCTGTTCCCTGGGTGTGTCTGGGTAGTTCTGTCTCTGGGCATGCCTAGGCAGGTCTGTCTCTGTGTATGTCCACGTGGGTCTCAGGCCTTTTTCTGTCCAGTGGGAGGTCCAGTATTCTCCTACAAAGGTTGAGTTTACCTGGTATTCTGTTACAGAAATTAGAAAAGTTATAGAGAGAATTGAAAAAACATCTAGCAATTTGCTGAATTGAAATTAATCATTTCTAATGGTATTTTGGAACAAAAAGAGGTGGGGGGGGAGAATTACATGCAGTAAAATTACCTCAATAATTTTCATAAAATTGTTAAACAATGCTCACATTAAAAATATTCTCAATCAATTTTTTGAGTTAGCATAGCTTTGTTGTGTTTGTAAATATATTGTGGCCCATGACAAGTTTATTTTTGTGTAGATAACTAACAAAACACAAATTGAATAAGAGGTAAATAAACATACAAAGTGAGGGAAATACCTTAAAGGAAAAAGCTTTTAAATTTCACTTAGTACAAAAAGGCTGGATAGTGGAAAAGAGGCAAGGGTCAGTTGGAGTAAATACCTGTCTTCTCTGGTAGAAGAGACATTTAAAAATCTTTTTGCTTTTTCTTCCATAAAAAAAGAAAAAAACTTAAATCAAATATCAGGATTTTAAAAGTCATCATAAAATTTCAGAAGGAGATAGTATGTATTATAAAAAAGAAAAAAAAATCATTTGCTAGATAGGCAGGAAGAATACTACAGCAATACACTCTGCCAAAAAGATTGTATAAAAACTCAAAGAACTTGGAGAATTCATCATTTTATGGTAAATTTATTTACAGATGACCATATTGAGATGTGAGAAGCTGAGAAACTTCCTTATAGCTGCAAAGTCAATTAAAGCTGCAGTTTTATTCTGTTCCCAGCCCATTCATTCTCAGAACTTCTATACCCACAATGTTATCTTAGTTGTCTTCCAGATGCACTTTCAATGGTACTGCAGCAGCAAGCACAGAGTGGAACTTGAGTAAAGAGAAAATTAATGTGAGTGGCGTGAGAATGGATTGTCACACATCTATAATTAATGAGGCTGAGTGGAACACTAGGTGGTATGGACTTGAATATGTAAAATTCTTCCTAATGATAAAAAAATTAATGAATTAGGACAGAAATAAAGTTTGAGAAGGAATTTTTGAACAGGTAATATACATTTGACTTTACTTTTGCTGAGTATAAATTGGTAATAGCCTTCTAGATCACAACAGACTGTTGAATTTCAGGTGATGTCCCGCAGGTGCTTGAAGGTCTTCTGTAAATCGAAGCTGCTATTCTTACAAGCTCTCTGATCAGGATACAAAGGAATATGACAGAGATAGAAATATGATAGATGTCTGAATTTTCATTCAGTTAGAAGAGCTCACAGGAACACCATAACCTCTAGTCACTGCACACATTCCTCTTTCTTCTCTCAGATTCAGAAGGAGCATGTGTTCCATACTTCGATAAGGCTAATTGCAGAGATTGTATAAATAGCATTGAAAATACCTGTGCTTAAAGTGTTTTGCTTTTTTAATCACACTAGTTTAGTTGGTACTTTGTCCTTTCATGAAACTCAATGACATTTTTAAACAAATATATTCCTCAAAGCAAATAATGTTATCTCTGACAACTCAATGAATCTTCTCATGCAAATTATTGTCTATATTGCTCAAACAATTGTGAAACTGTAAAGCACGCACTGAAGCACCAGAGTCCATCATACTTCCAACAGTTCTCCACTGAGAACATTGTTTGGACTTTCTCTTCTCATCTTTGTGTCCTTTGCAAGTTGAAACTTCCATGTTATGGGGATTTAGTGTGTATTTTATCATATAGTATTCATTTATAATACATTCATTTAATCTAGAAAGGTTACTACATTATATTCAGTCATCTAGGAAATGTAATTATTCTGGCTATGCAGTCCTCTGACAGCAAAATTGCAAGTTAGCATGATAAACTGTAGAATGATCTTGGGAAAGAGAGAAGATAAAATAAGAGAAAAACATTTGCATAGCAACATCTCAAGAATAACATATAATGTCAAATAAATGCATAAAACCTTTGTCATATAGATGGATATTCTCTTGTAACTTATTTAGCTTGGCATCTTTCCTTTGAAATAGCATATGATGTATTTCCTTCTGCAAATGATTATTTTCCAGTAAAAATATATGATCCTCTTTTGTAGTATAAGCACAGAGAATTTAAATATGCAAAACAGTGTAACTGTGGAATGGATTAGAGGTAAGTCAGTGAGACAATGTCTTCTGAGATACTTTATGGAGTGATGGAGTTCTGTGTGTGCATCAGTGCATGACTCTAACCTAAAACTATACTATCCAGACATTGATTGATGATGGTTATGGTTACTGCCAGACAGTAACTACAAGAAACTATAAAATGTCACTTACTTACTTTTTCAAATACCATTACCAGTGTTTCTAGTTAACTCTACCATCCTGGAAAGATCTTCTGCTTGAAGTTCTCTTGCAACTGCTTCTGAGCATGGTTGTTCTATTTCCGATCAAAACTATATCTAAACTATCTTAATATATTTGATCATGCTATTAAATCTTATATCAATGTTAATATTAAAATACTGAATCTTGATCAAAGTATTTATTGAGAGACAGAAAGAGACATATCATCCTTTCTGATTGACTCACCTCAATGTCACTATGGACCCACAGGAAGCCAATTCAGATTGTAATATCTACGCTTTCCCAGTAGAAGCTGGTGAAGTCAGATCTCATTTCACAGCAGTACTGACTCCAGTAATAGAAGGTATGGAAATAGAGACTTTTACTTGTAGATCCAGAAGCTCTTCTTATAGCTAGCATGTCTCCAGAAACCTGCTTAATATAACAATGAAAGCCCATGATCTCCATTAATAGTGTATGCCAGTTTAATCTTTACAAGTGAAAGAGAAGCCTCATGAAGTAGGCTCCCTTTATGCACAGTGAAATAATCACAAAGCCATTCCATCATTGTATGTGCAGTTGTTTTTCTAGCTACCCAGCACATGAAGGCAGAGGACTATAGCCATGTGTTGTGAAATTAATATATCATTGAAATTCAGACTTTTCCTCTTAGAAATAGAAACTTTAATACTGTCACTTATATGTGGTATGTAGTTGATATCAGAAAATTATCAATAATAATATTAAAACATTATAGGGAATGTGAAGGGTGGATTGAAAGTATATTGCTAAAGATATTTTGCCAAATTCTGGGCTAAAATTGATAAAATGACTTTGTACATAGAAAAGAGGTAGTTAAAAATTGTTGTTAAATATTGTTTAAGTAATACAATGTTAAATGACAAGAAAGTCAAATTGAGCATAATTTTCTTAGTTGAACAATAAAGTGAATTGCTGTTTCCAAAGTGATGTGGGATGTGAAGACTCTGATTATAAACATGGGGCATTTGAGGTTCTTATGGTACTTTTATTAGAAGTAGAACAATGATAGGTTAATGTTTTGAAGAAAAAGCTGGTCTGGAAAGCAAGTTCAGCCTTTTTAGTGCTGTATATAGTTAAGTTACTCCATTTTCCTGATTCTTAAGAGAAGTCCAACTTAAATGTGAATAAGAAAATAATAATCATTTACTAAGAACATATTTTATAAGAATATATTTCTCACAACTACAAATGGACACATGCTAGGTTCTAAGAAGGAATTATTTAAGGCCAAAGTGTGATATATAAGAGGAGATTTAAGATCATTCTGCTGTATCTTGGACTAGGTTATTTTGCTCTCTTTTGTGATGTCTTTAATACCATCTCTGGGAGATGTAAGTATCATGATACAATGACAAATATAATGGTGCTTTACTAATTTGTGAGCAAGCTCCTGATGAGGGCTTACAATGGGGGACCTGATGTACAAAGCCAGTAGGATAAAAAGTAAGAGCCAAATGAAGCTTCCTCTACAAATTTTAAACAGAGAATATCATTATCTGAACAAATACTAAAGCATAAATAGTGGAAGCATGGACTCTGAAAAATGAAAAGCCATAGTTTGAACTGCAAACAGTAGTATTCCTGACTAAGAGAAAGAAACAGAAATGTTAGCAAAATGAGGTTAAAATTGCTGTAGCCTTTCATCATCCATTTCTGTGTGTTCAATAGAGGATGAAATGTGAATATTAAACCTAAACATTGGGTCCAATATTTTTCCAAAGATTAAATCACTATCTACATATATCTATTAGGAAATTCTCATTTATCCAAAAAAGATCTCAAATTTAGTAAACTTAACACTAAAGATCTTTCTGTCAATATTGCTACTAACTGTATTGTTTTAATTTCAAGTGATATCAACATTCATTTATATTCTCATATCACAGATAAATCTTCTTCCTCCAGCACATCACTTTTATTCAATTACAAACATTTAGTTTTTACTTAATGTATTTTGTTCTCCCATCCAAATCAAATACACACACACACACACACACACACACACACACACACACACACACACATACCTCTAAATATTCTGTTAACAATCTATACCTCAGTTCTTCAGGAAAATCTAAGTTAATTTATATGTAATCAGTTTTACCTACTATAACATCACCTGATAAGTTGTTGGATCACTCTCCTAAAATGCCAGCATGATTTGTCAAATTTTTGTTTTACGTCTGGTTCCCTCTCTTCCCATTGTTTGCATATCTCACCAAACTCTTTGCAATACAAGTTTTTTTGAGTGACTCTTACATTTTCTCCTAAATTATTTATCTAGCCATCAACATTTCTTGTCTATCTTTGTATCAATTTCAATAAATTTGTTTTTTTGTTATCATATAACTCAATAGGCTTTTATGGGATTTTGATGTATACCTTTTGTTTTAATCTTCCTCCCTTTTCCCCTTCCTCACTGCCCCTACTAGTCAGTTTCTTCTTTCATGGAACAAGTGTTGTTATCTCCTGTTTTCTTTTCTTTTCCCATTTACTCAACCTTCCCAGAAGACCTATTTTATCCCTGTAATGATCCCCATTTTAGTTTCAGTGAACTACATGCCCCAGATACCTACCCAACTACCCAGGGTTAGTGTTGTCGTGGATCTTAAAGGAGAACCTATTTCTGCCACTTCAGTAGACCAGCACAATCTGTAACTGAATTCTAAAACGTATCCTTATACACACATCTCATCCTTCATCAAAAAAGCATCTCTTTGCATAAGATGGAGACTATTATAGAATACCATAATGGTAAAAATATAGAGAACAAATGATCTTGTGGATCTCAACCACAACAGATATGGCTCCATTACAATTTCTGTTCATAAGGCTCAGGAAACATCATAGAAGAGGGCTCTGAAAGGTAAGAGCAAAAGGACCAGAAAGTTTCCTATGAGATTTTGCCTAATAGAAATGGCACAAAAACTACATCCATGCTGCTTCAACAATATGGCTGCATAAACAAGACCTGAAAAATAACAACACCAATAGACACTAATGGAAAGTTTAAATCTCATGGAACTCCACTCCCAGGCAGAACTACATACAGGCAAATAATGATTTCTGGGAAATGAAGAATTAGTGGTTCCCAAGGATGAAACCCTTAATTAGTTATACAATACCAAATGGCGAGCAACTCTAAATGACTCAGCATTTTATTTCTGTGTATTTGTATCTCTCTGTGTGTGTGTGTGTGTGTGTGTGTGTGTGTGTGTGTGTGTGTGTAACAATAATAGTCAGAGAGAAAAAGGTTAAAATTTGAGAGGGTCATAACAGCTATTAGAGAATTAGAGGAAGGGGATATGGGGATATGGATGGAAGGAAAAAAAGGAGGGAAATTAAATAATTATCTTAATTAAAATAAAAAAATAAAATCTATGGTGATGTATGAAAAATGGTATTTTCCTTTTGGGACATGGGACCCTTCATTTAAGATAACAATCTCTGGTTCTACCTATTTTCTTCCAAATATTATGGTTTCATTTTTCTTTGTGGCTGATTGTTGTGTACACATATAATTTTTCATTTATCTGTTGAGTGATAATGTTGGCTCTTTTTCTAGCTATTGTGGATATCTAAGAAATGAATATGTAAATAACATATAAATAACCCTGTGGAAGGCTAAGAGTTCATTGGGAATGCACTTCAGAGTTGTATATATGTGTCTTGTGGTAATTCTACTTTTTGTCATTTGAGAATCTTTCATATGATTTCTACAGTGGCTGCAAAAGTTTGCATAATTGAGAACATTTCACCATCAAGTAATAAGGGCTGTTCTTTGGTCAAATACTAGCAAATATTTGTTACTTGTTTTCTTTCTTATTTTATATAGATATATTTAATTGAAATAAAATTACATCACTTTATCCCTTCCCTCTCTTTCTCCTACCCACTCCCAGCTACACTCTTATACCCACTTAAGTTGATAGCCAAATTTTCTTCATTATTGTTAGCCCCAACATGTATATATGTGTGTATATATATTTATGTATTTATGTAGCATTATATATGTATATAAATACACACATATAAAAATGTGTTTGTGTGTGTGTGTGTGTGTGTGTGTCCATGTGTATACTCAAGTACATATAAATAGTACCTCCTGATTCTGGTCATTTGTCTGTATATAGTTTCAGGTCTGTCAATTCTTCATGGGACAGTGAGAAAAGGGCCACATCCCTGCAATAGGCTAATTTTCCTACCATCAGTAGGTAGTTGTCTATAGTTCTTTGTCTAGTGGAATGTTCTTGTGACATTTATCCCTTTTATGTTAATATGTCCATTAATACTTCCATTGCTCTGGTCTTGTTTAATGCCTCTATTTTTAGGAGAGACTTTTCATGGCTCGTATAGTCATTCAGTTCCGTATTTTGTGATATTCCTTGAACCATAGATATGAAGCTGTGATATAGGTGTATAGGTGTCTTCAAGCTATCAGTTTTTATCTGTGAAGTGTCTGGTTGTGGTTTTCTCTGGTGGTTGCCTTTTTTTTTGTAAAGAGAATCTTCTGTAGTGAGGAATGGAACTATATTTACCTCTAAGTGTAAGGACAAGATTTCTGTGGGGGATTCTTTAATTGCTTATGATCTGTACGTGGTATAAGTAGAATATCTGAAGAGTTCTCAAAGAATAAAAACACCTGAGCAGAGACGACACTCAGGGTTTTTCTGTCCAGGCTTGCTGTGATGTTAGTTCCCACTATAGATGACTGGCAGGGCTTCGATGTATGAAAATCCTTCCCTATCTCCCTTGCTGAGCCACCCCAGCAGAAGATACTACTATAAATGATACATCAACGTAAGAGAGAACATCACACCAGCTCATCCAACATGGACACAAGGAAGAACAAGAAAAACAATTTCCATGCCTCGAAAAGTCCATTCTGTTTTGTTTTCCTTGGTTTTCTGAAAACCTGTCCAGTTACCAATGAGGTGGTCTTGACAAGACACATCTGCTATGGCAATGAGAACTCTACCTTATGAAGGAATCCTTCCTTAATGACCAGTTGTTTTTCTTGCAAACCAGACTCTATCTTAAAATCTGGAATGTGTTTCCCAAGAGTCGGCACACAGAAACTGTCTTCCAAAGTTGACTGAGGTTGTATCTCGTGCTGGCAGCCAAACTTGGTATTGTAAGAGGCACCCAGGGGTTGCTGGTTGTGAGGGCATGAAGGAGTGTTTGGAGAGCTGCTGAAGCTTTGCACTGTAAAAGGCCAGGAGAGGCCATTAGTGAAGGTGCTACCAAATAGTAGTTGAAGGCCCAGATTGAAGGGGTCATGCAGAGAAGTTGAGGTTTGGCACAATAAAAAGAGCCCAGGAGAGGCTAATGGTGAAAGTGTAGGCCAGTTACAGCAAGGGACCCCAACAGTTTTTGAGATGCCAGTACTATGGGACTACTACCAACAACAGCAGCAGCAATGGTGTGAACCAGTCATACCCGGGAGAACAAATTGTATGTACTTCAGAGAGCAGAGTCAGAGAAGTGATCCCCTTGGAGGAGCCCAGAAGGTTTTGAATAAAGGCCAGATAATTGGACATTGCTAATGTTTTTCTGCTGTCCAAAGACATTGTGAAAAGTTTGATAGCTGTTTGGTTTCATTTGGTCCCGTGCATTAGCAACAGTCATGATTGTTCCTCTTGTAAATAATTTTGCTGGTATGGTGTTAAATTGTGTTATAAAAGTAAAGCAATTTTTTTATACAGAAGGGGGAAATGTTGGGGAAGTTTATTTTTAGTTGTGTTTTAAATTGTTTTATGCACTGTCAAGAGAGGGGCTATCCTAGGTCTAGGGCATTTGATATTGTTTTTAGGTGTTGGATTTCTGTAGGGGTTGTTTAATTGCTTGTGATCTGCATGTGGTATCAGCAGAAGACCTAAGAAGTTTTGAATCAATAAAGTACTTTAGCTGAGACACTTGAGTTTACTTTGATGATCAAATATTGTATGGCCAGGATGGTGGTTCCCTCTGCTGAGATCTAGCCTAGTTTCCACCTATGATTATGCTTCCTTGTCTCCTTGCTGAGCTGCCATAGCAGCTAACTACTACATCAAACTTCTATGAAGTCATTATTATCTTCAATATTGAAGCCAGATAATGATATAAAAAAACTATAGACCAAGTTTTCCAATTAACATAGTTGCAAGAGTACACAAATTGATTATCTAATACCAATTTTCAATCATGAAAACATACATATGAATACTATTATTTAGGCTGAGGTTACAGCTAGAACTATTTATGTATATACATGCAATTATATGCATTTACAACAATGAAAAAAGAGGCCATTTATTTGAAAGAGAGCAAGGAAGGTTATATGTGAGCATTTAGATATAGGGAGAAAGGAGAAATGATATAATAATAATCTCTCAAAAATAAAAGAAAAAAGTAAAATGTTGAAATATAATTATCAGTATGATGCTTTTGGAAGGATAAGACTTAGGAAATAATTGTTAGTAGGGAAGAGCCTTCATGAATGGAATAAGTGCCACACAGAAGAGGTCTAGAGGGCTGCCTTTCTCTCTCTGCAAGTAAGAACATAAAGAGTCATGTAATAATCAAAAAATGACCCTTCTGCAGAGCCAAATCTGCCAGGGACTTGCTACTTGTTCTTTTGCTTTTGATTTTTACATGCTTAATTAACACACTTATTTAAATCCAAAAAGAAAAAAGCCCTTGCAAAATTAATTCCAGAACACCTTAAGATTATACCTCACAACCAAGTTTGTTTTCTTTTAAGGATAGTGTAACACACGCAACTCAAAACATGTAACATGCAGGATAATTTCTCTTAAGGACAGAAATTACACGATCATCTTAATAGATGAAAAATGTATTTGACAAAGTTCAAGATGATCAAAATAAAATCACTGGAGAAATTAGCCATAAAATGAACATATCTCAAAATAATACAGGCATTTCCTGACAAACTAATAGCCAATATCATATTAATGGGGACAAATTGAGAGTATTTCATATAAAATGCAGCATAAGAGTGCCTATTCCATCAACTCTTATTCAGTATGGTACTCTAAGTATTCAATAGAGAAATAAGATCCTGTAAAAATTAAAAGAATTTAAGTCAGAAAGAAGTGAAATTATTTCTATGTGTAGATGACATGTAGATGATCCTCTGTTTAGAGATTCCAGAAGACTCTAGCAGAAAGCTTACAGAACTGATTGATACTTTCTGCAGAATAGCAGGATATCAGCATGTTCCTGTAAGAGACTATTTCATAAACATTGGGTTCATTATTGAAAGAAACAGTGAAAAAGACTCCTGCCACATAGTGTGCTACATAACGTCAGATTCTCACTATCAACTTGGACATTTGAGTAAACATTTGTCTTTTTGAAATTATTTTTAATTAATGGGTTGTTTTTTGTGTTCCACTTTAAAGGGTAATCTGATTTGGTAAATCTTTTGTGACATTCTCCCCCAATTCTTTCCATTCTTCCGTAGTTTCAGAATGGTACTTGTTGTGTCTGCAAATATTGTATCTCAGAGCACGTCAGATGGCTGCCTTTTATTATTTTATTTTATAATGCCATCTGTATTCAGTATTTTACTATTTCTAATGAGGTAATACCTGAGGCAATTAGAGCTTAAATAATTTATATCCATATTACCTGTAACAATATGTGATAAAATTCACTGGCAAGTACTTTGGAATGCAATTTTACCTATTTTTATCATCTCATCTTTTAATAAGTATTTCTAAAACTATAGTTAGGCATGCTACCTCTTAAAGTCAGAGTCTATAAAAATGATGAGGCAATTTGGAGCAGTAACTATCTTTTACCTCAAAAAGTGTGTAATTATATTCCTCTAAGATGAAATGAAATTTAACTACTAGAAAATTACTTCTAGTTTGATTTTAATAATGCTAATATATTAAAAAAGGAGAAAATATATTGTATAAAGTGTTTTACATCTGGGAATTATTTTTTTCAAAAAAACCTGAAAAATTAATTATTAATTTCAAAATGGAAAGTATTTTTATTTGTTTTTTATATAGCTCATTTGCTATATGAACTCATTTTAAAGTCTCATTTTGCCATTCATCATTTGGAAATGGAAATTGTAGGTAGATAAGTTACAAAGGAGTCCATCAATTTACTTTGAAATTTAACACTAAGGGGTTATTCTGTTATGTCTGTGTGGTTGTAGTCCCCTAAAAATATACAATTAGGGGTATCACTATGTGGTAAAAATATTAGTCTCAAAAATGAATCTTATTAGATTAAAGACATTATACCCCATTCTAATTTTGCAATAATATTTTAAGTTAAATTTCTTATCTATATTATCAGTTCAAAACAGTAGCAGCCACTTCATGAAACCTTTAGATAAATTAGAACTTAACAGTAATTCTTTTATTTTGAATAAATTATTTTTTAAATGACAGTCTTATGAAACATTGTCCTTGATCTCAAATCATACTACTACAAAACTCCATACACCTTTTTGTCTCATTGTAATCAAACAGAAAACTCAAAACCTAAACTAAGGTTAGATGAGTGTCTATTGAGACCGCAATACACATATTGCTATACAAATTTGATTTTGCCATTGTCCTCTGTGTCCTTCCTTGTTTCAGAAAGAGAAAGAATTTATTTTTATTAACATTTAGCATTCTGAGGTACATACTTAATGTTTTAATGAAGGTAAAAATATAGTGATTAGCTGGGCAGTGGTGGTGCATTCCTTTAATCCCAGCACTTGGGAAGCAGAGGAAGGCAGATTTCTAGGAGTTTGAGGCCAACCTGGTCTACAGGTTGAAGACAGGCTGTCTTCAGGACAGCCAGTGTTACAACAGAGAAATCCTGTC
The DNA here is from genome assembly GCA_026225945.1 of Cricetomys ansorgei. Lineage (NCBI taxonomy): Eukaryota > Metazoa > Chordata > Mammalia > Rodentia > Nesomyidae > Cricetomys > Cricetomys ansorgei. The sequence goes on from JAMJFZ010001562.1 coordinate 5,895,830, forward strand.
TCAAAAAAAAAAACAAACAAACAAATTCACTGATTATATTTTTGTTTGTATTACATCTGATACCTCCTATGTAATAGGAGATCAGCCTTAAAAATGTTCTAAAATCTTTTACAATATATTCCACACTACTCCTGGTGAGTTTATGTAGTTTTGCTGAAATTAATTAAAAATATATCCACTTATTTTTTTCTTTCAAATTCCAGTCTTAGATTAAACTTTAATTAAATGTTAATTTACATGTAATTTATGATATATAGTTTAGAATAAAGTAACAATAGTCAAGCACTAAAAGTATGTAGAGTTTATTTGTGTTTATTTCTTAACTATCCTTATTTAAAAAATGTGTGATCGACACTGACAGATTAATAAAAACATGATTAATAATTTTATCTTTCAACTTACATGGAGCAATAATTAATGACAAAGACACAAATCTAATAAAATCTACACATTTTATACCAGCTACCAGTCATTGTAAATTGTAACAGTCCACAGTATGTGCATCATTAAAGCATTTTCAACCACATATTCTCTGATGGGTATAGGAGCACAGACTTATAATCCTACTACCCAGCTAGATGCAGGCTGATGGGAAGTTCAAGGTTAGCTACATAGTGCAACTTAGCTAGGCATGTGAGAGTAAGCCTCAAAATCAAAAACAAATAAAAAATATGTATGTGAACTCACTAAGTTGTCACTAATACCTGATATGCGTAAATTAGTAAATTTAGCTTAAGTGTTATGTATTCCAAATGTGCACTACTTCTAATAGGATTTACTTTTAGTTATATTTCTTATAGATATACATGTCCTGCTGATACAGATATCTTGCAAGTACTTTGTGCATAATTAATACAAAATTCAATGCAAATGGATATGTATATACTTAAAAATATAGGTATAAATGTTTGTCTAGAATATATTTACACACATATACATATGCATATGTGTGCACATATCATTGTTAAAGTTCATATGATGTGTAAGCCACTTCCTTCTAGGGGTACAGTTAGTAAGTGTTAATGAAAATTGGGTTAATTTCACAATAGATATGGATCTATCTGCAACAAAAGATAGTGGGTAGCTCTTGAGAAGGTATCTTTACAAGATATCTGCACCAGTGCCACAAGAAAAGCTAAGTCAGATCTTCAGGCAGAGGAGGGCAAAATATTTGCACTAGTAATGGAAACTCAGGTTGACTTTGGCTTTCAGTCTGTTTGTTTGTATTTTGTAGGGAACTGTTTAGAGTTCAGAACATTTTCCTAGAACAAATTACAGCTTAGGGATTCAACTAGATTAGCCTAAATTACTCCATTTTGTGTTAAAGCTAGGCCTCAGTTTATCAGCACACTTTGAGTTTGAATATTAGTCAGGGATTTTCCACAATGGATGAGACATTCTGCCAGGAACTTTCTGGATTTTTCATTCTCTTTGTTACCTGCTTTAGTTCTTTGCTGCAGTTAGGTTGCTTAGCTACGCAAACAATACTATTTCCTTATTGTGTTCTGTACTTAAACAGTATGCTGATTTTCAATAAATGAGACTTGATCAGAAATTCCTGTCTTGTCTCCATTTCTCATGTCCCTTGCCCTCTTTTTCTTTAATTCCCATGCCCCTTCTCTAGGTTCACTTTGCTGACCCGCGGGCCAGGTCAGTATTTGGTCTAAACAGATGTTCCTAAAGTTTTAGAATCACATCCTTCCCATTTGTTACCCAAGAATTCATAAAAGAAGCACAGTGTCATCCTGAGTTCACCTACTCAATTTTGCATTTCATTTTTTCTATCATCTGCCCATGGCTTGGCGGAAAAAAAGAAACAAGAGAAAGAAGAGAGAAATTATTTTGAATTTGTTACAGAAAATCAAAATTTGAGCTGAGCTGAGAGTTAAATTGTCTGTACTCTTTATTTTAACAGTATGTGCTCAGTGTGCTGAGGAACATGCACACAGACACAAGGTCTCCTTATTGTTGTTACACTAAAGTTCCAAGAGTCACTTTGCTCCTGAGGCCATTGCTCCAGCAGGAATTTCCTTAAAATTAACTGATACCAGTGTGGCCACCAACATAACATGCTACTTTTCATTTTCAAAAAGCTCAATTATCATTGTACTCTAGCTGATTGACATAGCTACAGCCATCCACATGGTGATTCCTGCTTTGCTAATTAAGGCCTAATTTCAGTGACATCACACACTAATCTGAACAAGAGAAATTATAAAGAAAGTAGTAACTATCAAACTCTAGAATTGCATAATAACTGCAGAACTAAGATAACTCTGGAGAATGGAAAAATAACATAGAAGGAGAGGAAGTAGTGCATACAAAACTAAAACAGGTTAACAGGAAAGGGAACACATTTGAAAGAACATTCTTTAGTTTTCAGATCTTTTTTTGTGTGTGTGTGTGTGTGTGTGTGTGTGTGTGATTATGATCTATTGTAGGGTCTGAATAGATCCAACAAAACTCAAGGGCCGAGACCAAATTTCCAAAGCAAATGATCGTTATTGAATTGGACAACATGATTGGCTGGCTAACTGGCAGGCCAGAGACACAGCAGCCCTGGGCTGACTGCTACCCTGACCTACATTTCAGAACAATATTTAAGCACAAAAACTGCATATACCTGGGCTAAAGCATATCGAATACAGTTATTTTTGCCAATCAATCATATTCATTTGTCCTTTACTCTCAAGCAAGGATATGACAAAGGTGAGACATAGGAATTAGCAATTTGTGTAAGTCTGTGATCAACATAACTCCTAGTGACATGATCAGCCAGTTTCTTTGTGGTCAGCTGGATTTGGAAACACAGTCTTAGAAAATCTTATAAAATCTATTTTATAACAGTGCTTATTAAGCATGGTCTGCAAGTAAGGAAAACTAAAAATAAAGAAAAGAACCTGCTATAACAAAAGACTGAGTGGTCAACCAAGGAGACCAAGAGAATCCCTGTGCCTCTATCCAACCATGAGCAAGCATATAGCCTATCATTAATTAAGTTTGAACTTGAATTCACATTCCCCCCTTGGCCTATGCAATTCTTTTAAATCTTTGACAAGGTAACAAGTGTATTACTTGATATTGGGACTTAATAACCATTAACTTAATGGTACACAGATGGGAATTTATGTATTTTCTTAAGACATTAATGATGCAAGGGCCAACAGTAATTAATAAATACAGAAGGATTACAGGCCCTGTGATAGCTGACATCAGGGTTAGAACTATCTTAGCTAGTGAATCTATCTGTTGATAGATCTGAGTCTATTTGGCTTTTGAATAAGTATCCATCCTGGTATGCTAATAGGCATTACAGTCAGCTGTTCTGTTCCTGATGTTAAGGAGTTTTCATTTGACTAAATGTTCAAGCCTAGTAAGGGAATAGAACACCATATTCTCTTCTGGAGATGCTCCATGCTGAAACTAGGATGTCATTTTCCAGGAACCCTAGGAATGCTGGAATATTAGTCAAAAGCTGGAAAGGGATTCAGGCAATGGGATATTCACCAGGAGCATCTGGTACACTGATCCAGTTGAGGCTATAGGAGCTACCACATCAGCTGGACTGGTCCATATCAATTCTCAGCCTGTCCAGACCTCACAGGCCTTTGAGCAGTTTGTATTCCATAGCTGATTTCTGGTTGTACCTGTCAGCTGAGTGGAAATTGGCTTAAACATATATAGACTAGGGAAAGAAATTAAAGCTTAAGAAAATTAAAGGAAAAATCTTACATCTGGAACTTTCATATCCATATTTCTGGCAGTTGGGGAAGGAAAGAATTCCCAAGTCCAGGGAAGAGAGATAGAGAGAGATAAATTATACTCTCTGGAATAAGAAGGGGAGAGACTTAAGTTGTATTAATCACAATAAATTGTTCTTTAAGTTTAGATACTTTAGGTTGCCACTGTTTGTAATCTATATTGAAGTAAACATTGTAGAAAAAGCAGCTAACAGGTGTTTGTACTGTTTTGTTCACAGTTTCGGCAGGTTCATGGCAGCAGGTTAGGCATTGGGACAGTTCTGCCCAATGATTAGTATTACAACAATCCAGGTGAAGTTGTACTATCTCCATTAACTTCTTTGAAGATCTCTGGGTCACGGCTAGGATCTGGGGTCTCTGCTTTTCATAGTAAGTTTTGTTATTAAACATTAAAAAAAAACCATATGCAGCAAATCGCTGACGGGTTTCAGGACCAGAATCTATTAAGTATACTTGAGCTAAACAAACTTTGCCTGTTTTCCTAGATACCTCTCTCAGGCTCAACCTTGAAAATGTATACAGAAGGCTAAATAGAGTTTATTATAGCATTTAGCATGACTACAAGCACAGTTTTGAACACATTAAAGAACTTGACCATCTATAAGGTGACTGACTATTGATCTACATGTACTTTGAATTATATAGTTCATAGGAAGTCTGGACTATAGTTTTGTTTTATTTTTGTATGAGTCAGTTTATCAAAGACAGATAAATCTTAACAAAGCCGGAAAAGACAAGGGAGTTAAGATATGATTAGCTCAGATTCCGATGTTTAGTAGTTGTTGCCCTAACTTTGATTGATCGTCAATTATTGGGTTTGGGGGATATTAGTGTAGCCTTGATGCTTTCTCAGTGTGAGCCCTAAACATTTAAACAATTTTTTTGCTTAATATATTTCAGTCAACAAGAACAGTTTGCCAGAAGCAGAGTTACATAGGTTAAAAAAGCAAAGTTAGCACTTTTGAATATTTTCCCAGACCATAGACACTGATTGATTAGGTATATCTAAGATTATCTACGTACTTTTTAAAAAATTATTAAACCTGTATTATACATTTTAAATCAACCATTGCTACAGATTTTACAGATTTTTAACTATATCCAATAAATGTATAAATCCTGAGGTACAGAAAGGTTATACAGTAGTTCCTACCCCACCCAACCTCCCGCAAGAGACAGGTTTTTTTCTTTGTTGTAACTGTAGCTATCCTGGAACTCAATACTCTAGACCAGGCTGGCCTTGAACTTCGAGAGATCTGCCTGCCTCTGCCTCTGCCTCTGCCTCTGCCTCTGCCTCCTGAGTTCTGGGATTAAAGGCATGTACTACCACCACCCAGCAATCATACAATATTCTTACAAGTTTATATCTTAGTAAAAGTTTTAGGCAATTAAGTGAAACCAAAAATCTAATTTTTCTTTCTTTCTTCTTCTTTTACAAGATACTCTGCCCTGCTTTTTTTTCAAACTCAAGAGCCAGCTTTTTAATATAGCAGGACAGCATAAAATATCTGTACCTAAAAGACATTTGAATCCCTGCTATACTGTACCCAGTGACCAGAAAGCTTAGAAATGAAGAGTTCTGAACTTTGGCTATCGAAGTGGCCACAGCAAAGGGCAGTAGCAGATTTGGGCCTGGGTGGGGGGAGTGCACACAGAGTACACACTGGGGCTAGGCTGAGGGGGGTGTGCCTGAATTGCCCCAGTCTAGCAGTGTGAGAGTTGCTGCAGCTAATGCTTGGTTCAGTTCCCAAATTCACCTATAACTGGCACAGAAACATGCACAAAAGATGGCGGCAGGAAAAAAAAAAAAAACAATTTCAGACATCGTAGTTGGAATACACAAAGACAGGTAAAACACAGGCAAGACACAACAAAAATGACAGCAAGGACAATGACAACAATTGGGATCATTCAGAGACAAGGGATCTGATTGACTGGGGCAGGTGGCCAGGTCTGACAAAAACAACATCACAGACAGCGTAGATAGTCCAGAGGGAAACTGTGCCTTCAGATGGCTACCAGACATTAAAGGAGGCTGTCCACAATTAAATGAGGACCACCCAAGAGTACAGAATATGTGGGTTTTTCCAATGTGGATGGTATCACCAGAAATATGAGCCTTCTGTTGGAAATACTTAAAGTTCTATAAAACAATGTCTAGGAGCTGGTTTGAGACCCATAGTCTCCAAGAGAATAAAGAGAAGTTCAAATACAGAGAATGAATCTAAGCACAGAGTTTGACACAGAGGGACAGAAGAACAAGATGACCAAAATCAGTCGACTGGAGAGACAGATGAACCTAAACCCAAACCTGAACTTGATATCCTCTGAGAAGGACTCTTTGAGGAGCTAGGGTGTCCTCTGTACTCAGACTGTAGGAGCAATACCATGTCCAATTTCTCATTTCTGAGACCCCCAAAAGTGCACACACCCAGAACCAACTTAGACTTACACTTTGGAGAGTGACTTATTAAGGAAGCCCCTGGGTTTGGCAATTCAGGCTTTGGGGACTTGGGCCCAGAGTTTTTGGGTTCCAGACAAGCCCATAAATGTTGTAAGCTTTGAATAGATTCCACATGACTAAAATACCAAGTCAAGATTTCCAAAGCAAAGATCCTTATTGAATTGGGTAACAAGATTGACTGGCTAACTGGCAGGCCAGAGATACAATAGTCCCATGAGCTGACTGCTACCATGACCCAGTTATCAGAACAATATTTAAGCAATGATAATTATAATGATAATGATAATAATAATAGTAATAATAATAATAATAATAATAATAATAATAATAATAATGATACCTAGGCTAAAGCATACAGAATGCAGTTACTTTTTCCAACCAATCATGCTCATGTGCCCTTTGATATCAAGGGAGCACAAGAAAAAAATGAAACATGGCAATTAGCAATTTGTATAGTGTGCGATCAGTACATCTCATGGTTACATGAGCAGCCAGTTCTCAAAATGTTGCTGTGGTCGGCTGCATTTGGAAAAACAATCTTAAACAATAGCCTTATTTTGTCTGATTAATTAAGGTTAAAATGGGTTACAAAATCACAGAGAATAAAATGGAGTCAGTAGACAAATGGAGTCAGTTAGGCAGAGCCTCAGCCATCCACAAGGCATTTCCTGATGATAATTCTTTGTTAATTAAGGCCCAATCAGAGTGACATCACACACTAATCTGAAAAAGAGAAATTATAAAGAAAGTAGTAGCTATCAAACTCTAGAATTGCATAATAACTGAGGAACTAAGATAACTCCAGAGAATGCAAAAATAACATAGAAGGAGAGAGGAAGTAGCGCATACAAAACTGAAGCAGGGTGTAGGAAGGGAACACACTTGGAAGAATACCCTTTTGTTTTCAGATCTTTTTGGGGGGAGTCTGGCCAAGGTCCACTAAAGGGGCAGTAAGGTCAAGGAGTTAGCTCCTCATAATATTGCCAAGGATGAAACGTCCTTTAACAGTACAGATAAATGTTTTTAGAGAACTAACAACTAGATTCTTTTCTGATTCGGTAGGAGACTGGCTCAGAATCCTACCCAAACTCATAGGGAATTCTATAACACAGTTTATACATAACTCAATTATACAGTGAATCCACTGGAGATACTGGCAGGAGTTACTGGAAAATCATTTTCAGAGTTGCCATAGTAACTTGATTGAAAATGAGAATCCCATGTGTTGCACATACCACTGGGTGTTATATATGTCACAAGAGCAGAGTCAAGAGTGTACTGCCACCAGGAAGAGGAGGTCTGCAGTGTGTTTCTTGCAGCCACTGTTGGTTGTGCTTAATTTTAACAATTCATGCTGACCAAAAAGAAGTGTTTACAGAATCCATGTCTGATATTATAGATCCAAGGGAAGAGGGTTGAATAGATTATCTGTGGAGTAACTATTAAATTAAGAGCAATCCTCAAATTACCTCAACCACCTAAGATCCTGGATTAATACAAAGGAAACATGAATTTGGGCAGTGGAAGAATAAATTAAAAATGCCACTATGACCTCACTTTTAGCTACAGAAATGTGGACTGCTACCATTCTATATAGTTTTTTTATTTTTTAGGATATAAATGTGAATAATAATTTGTATATATGGGTTTATATGAATTAGTTTTTCTTCTCTTGTATCCATCTGATACATATATATATATATATATATATATATATATATATATATATATATGAACATTAAAAATTCTACTAATTTAATCTTTGGTCCAGTATGTTCTGATTGTACTCTACCTTTAAGGCGTACTTACTGATAAACTCATGATGAATAATATAAATATTTTGCAGAGACAGAAACACTTTAGACAAGCATTGGGAAACTATTGTTGTTTTAAGGAGTTCAGGAGATCGACGTTATTTGCACAAATATTAGTTACATCTTGTCAAGTAGAAAATGGGGTTTCTGATGATTTACATAAATTCAAAACTGTGGAATAAGGTGTAAGGATGCTGAGTAGCCAAAAGAGTAGCCTGTCAGTTACTAAGACAACATCTCCCACAAGCCAGTTGGTCTTCTATTCTGCTTCCTCCTGCATATTTATGAGTTGTCAGCTGGCTGTCTAGGCTCTGAAACCTGGAGGCAGAAGGCAATTATTCCTTTCTTCTTGTTTCCTTTGGGTTTCCCATTTCCACTTCACCCTTCCAGGGGTATCATCTTTCCATAGCAACCATGTAGTTCACTTTACAGATTTCAATATCTGGAGAGAGAAAAAACATATTATATACCTTTCACATACCAGCACCAATCACTAGCCACTTGTCTTCAGATATCTGAGGCTCATCTAACAGAATTCATCCTCTAGACTTCTTGGAGGTTTTATTCTCTTTGTTTTCAGAGCTTTTTTCAGTTATAGTCAAAGGTGACTCCAATAATTGTGGCACTCTCTGTGATCTCCTTTTCTTCAGTTCAGACAGAACTTGTGACCAGATTTTAATCTGAAGGAAATAGAAATGGGTAATAGCAGATGCAGTCGACACCTAAACACTGGACCTGGGGTTGATGGAGTCGAACACTACCTGGGTAAGCCTAACTTCCTCATGTCACGTGAATGAACTAAAATATGGGATGTGGCCCTAAAGGTTAGAAAGATGATCTGCTGACATCAAAGAGCAAAGTCCGTGTTAAAACTCCCAATGGAAAAAGTTGTCCAAAGTACAGAAATTCTATTAAGAACCTAATTGGGCTCGAAAGTGTTAATTACCACTGTTACCCTGAGTCCAGACTGGTGAGATGCTGAGCAGAGATTTGAGGTAAGCCTACTCTTGATCCCCAGAACTGTGTAATAATAGAAAGGCAATGCTCCAATTTACTAAGTTCCTGATAAGTAGGTATGTGGCAGTGGAAGAAATATACATAAATTGGTTTAGGAGCTGCATTCATGATAGCTACATTTAGTGTTCACCACTAATATTTTAATATGTCTTTTATGTTTCTGCTGCCTTATTAATAATATAGTTAAATGTTCCCTATATAAAATTGTCTTTTTCATTTACAGGTATTATGACTACAGTTATAACATAATTCTTTGCTATTGTCAAAATAATTCTAGCTATTATCCATCCTGTAAACAAAAATAACACAAATTGATCCTCTTGTAAAAAGCACCGTGCAATTAAGAAGTATTATTTATGACTTTTACAGAGGTACAGTAAATACAAACTTAAGTTATTTATGCTGTAGTTATAGCCTTATATGCATATAAACACATTAACTGTCTATACTAAAATTCAAAGAAAATTATATACAAAACAATATAATTTTCAGAAATGTCTTAATTATATCCATATCCCTTTAAGAACTAAAAATCTTTTATTAGTATAATTTCAAATATTCTTCTAATTTCACAACAATCAAAGTGTCCAATTGATTGCTCTATGTATAATACCATAATTGTGTAATTTATTGATAACTAATTAACATTTTATCTCAAATCAGACAATCATCTGGATTATTATAATATTTCTGAAAAAATTAGGTCTAAAATTAATTTTTAACTTTTGTCTGACAAATAAAAATTGCATACATGTATTAGTGGCACCATATCTTAAGGTATTAATAAAATATAAAAATCACTTGAAAATTTACTGATGATAAATATTGACATAAGTGAATTTTCTCTTTCCTCGGCAGTCTCATTTTCTGTAGCTCTTTGTCTAGGAGTGAGACACTGAAATTTTCTCCCATCCACTTAAACATGTTTGTCGATATTGCCTTTGTTCCTGTATTGTCCATGCAGCCATTTCAAGGACAGACTGCTTAACAACTGAACTCCTGTATTCTCATTCTTATAACCATCAGCTTTGTTCTTTTGCATGAGCCGTAGATTCAGGAACTGTGATGTAGATGTACCAGATGGCGCTGGGCTCCCACCATTGATTGACTTTTACATAGTTCATTTTCTGAAGTCTTCATTTCCTATAAATAGAAACTCCTTTCTGAGAGGTATTGATCCTGTTTACCTGTGAGTATTAGAATAAGATGTAGAATGTAGTGAAGAATTATGCTGGTCTAGCAGAGTGGCAGTAGTAGATTCTTTTCTAAAGTCCATGGTATCACTAGTCCTGGTAAGCTGGTTAGGTTTCCAGTACCAGGAATGATTTCCCTCCTATTGACTGGGTCTTAAGCCCAATTAGAGAGTTGTTGGTTGTCACCAACATGTGAGTGCCACTGTTTGGACCTTTATACATATCTTTCCATACTGGCAGGTTGAGTACCCTTAATTATTGTTCAATGCAGAGTGATCAGCACTAAAATCATATATACACAAACAACAGTAATTGACTCAACAGAAGAAAAGAATGGAGTAAAGTAATATTCTCTTTCAATTAAACGTATGAAAAATATGAAAAAATTAACAAAAGAAATATGTCTATTTTCCTTAAATAACAGGCTAAGATTATCAAAGGGTAAGAGAAATATTCAAATTATGTTTCACTATGTTGTCTAATGATTCTATGTTGTTTCAGAAATATTTCTTAATAAACGTTCTAACACATTCACTCTTCAGTATTGTTCTAACAAACAACACAAATAGAGGCAGAATTTGGCTAAAGCAGTATTCTATTTCAAAGTAAGTATTAGCCTATTCCTGACACTAATAGTTTACCTCTGTAGAAGTGGAGTTCAGTTACACTAAATCTATTATTTACTAATATCACAATATCCTACCTCACATTTGTATTCTTTTGAAAATGACAGAAGGCATTTGAGCAGTGACCTCATCACTTTGAAATTGGGGATGCATTTGGATACAAATCCCTGGGAATTTGTGACTCTATTCCACCCTTCTCCAACTTGTCTACCTATTAGGAGTGCTGTGCTTCGTATCCTGTTTCTGAGTTAAGAAGCCACTTAGAAAAGTCTACAACAAATGAGAAAAGTAACTCAATTTGGGGGTTTTCTGGGAAAATAGCTTTTTATCTCATTCAGTCATAAGAGGAGATAGTAATTATTGCATGAGGTACTGAGTCTCAAGCTTTTCTTTCAACTTATTTCACTCTCCAAGAACAAAGGTTATACCAAGGAGAGCACAGCAAAGAAATGTGCCAGTGACTGACAGTGAGATCAGGAGCAGTGCAGCAAAATATCTCAGAGGGCATTGTAAATCCACCTAACTCCTTATCCCAACTATCCCGTTTCTCCAAAGTTGTATCCATATCAGACCAGATGCTGTGAGATATGTATCCCTGAGTGCAACCATGATCTTAAGTCTTCTTGATTGTTCAATCTGCCCAGCGAGAGCTTCTGTCTGTAAGAGGATGTCCATTGTACGGTCCTCTTTTATTTTCAATACTTCAACCTCTGTTTCCACTTCACTTCACTTAGACGATAATAAGTGCTTTTTAAACACAGTGGTACATCAAAGTATAAGTCAGCACTGGGAAGAATTATTTCTAAGTGTTCAACTCTGAAGACATCCCCAGAATATGACAAAACAATAGCAAAGATCCTTCCCATTTCCGCATCTGCAAATGAAAGCAAAGAGATTTGCAGCTTTTGCTATTTCCCAGGTGGTGTTTAGTTCCTTCTTGACTTTATTTCTGCATTTCATTTCTGTTCTGAATTAAAGTTGCTTTCTATGAAGAAAAGCATCATCTATCTTATAATGGCAAGTGCCGTAGACTCCAGAAAGAGCTTGTCCTGTTTCAGGTGTAGAACTCAGCTTGAAATATGGATGACATGGTCTGGCATCAATCACTTTGCTTCTTGCTCATCTCATATGCAAATTCACATCTACACCATGGAGCAGTGTTGGGAGCATAGCATGATGCTCTTAAATATTTTTAAATTGCCAAGTATACATTTTATGTTAGGTGCTCTTATCACAGACTTCTAAAAGATAAAAAGGGTAAGAACAAACCTTGAGAGGTGATCAGTATTTTTATTGCATGTATTGTGAAGGTATTTTCATATCTCTATTTGTATATATTACATAATTGTATATATTAAAATTCTTTAAGTTTTATGTGTTAAATGTCTGTTTTATGGAAAGTTTGTCTTAATAAAACTTTCAACATATAACAAGTAGACAAAAGAATGTCATTTCCCATTTCTAAATAGAGTTCCTGTGTCTTTAAAACTTTTAAAATGTGAACGTACACATTGTATATGTACATATAAACTAATTATAGCTACTATGGCTGCAATGAAACACCATGACCAAGAACAAGTCGGTGAGGAAAGGATTTATTTGGGTTACACTTCCACATTGTAGCCCATCATTAAAGGAAGTCAGTACAGAAACTCAAAGAAGGCCAGAACCCAGAGGCAGGAGCTGATGCAGAAACCATGGAGGGGTACTAATTACTGGCTTGAAACTTATGGCTTCCTCAGCCTTCTTTCTTATAGAATCCAGGAGCACTAGCCCAAGGGTGATGCCCTGTAATGGTCTGTGCCCTCCCTATTCAATCGCTAACTGAGAAAGTGCACTACAAGTCTGCCTACAATCCAATCTTAAGGAGGCATTTTCTTAATTGAGGCTCTCTCCTCTCAGATGACTTTAGCATGTGTTAAGTTGGCATAAAACTATCCGGCACAATATTAATGAATCTTTTTCTTATTATATAATTAGCAATTCCATTTGGATGAAGGACATTTAAGTAAATTAATTATAAGCAATAATTTTCAGTCATTTATTCCTTTGTATTTATTGACATTTATTGACAGTAATATGGCTTTCACTTGAATCCTATTTCCAAATGTCATGTCCTCAAATTTGCTACAGATGTACAAACATTTACTAATTTAAGGTGTTGGCTTAATATTCTGAAATATGTGAAACTGCATAAATAAACACAGTGACATTTTGCAAGTCAATTGGTAACTGCTAACTTTTTTTCACTTTTACCGAAGTTGGGGAAATTCATAATTAGCACTTCATGCTTTCAGAACTAGGCTGAGTCTCAGTTGTCATTGGGCCAGGGAGCCATTAATCAACAACTTCAGAAATTACTGTTTAGGAAACATCTAGCTGTGCCTATATATTTTTAGGAGGCTGATGTTAACACTAATATGGCAGTACAGTTGTACAATGTAGTCCCAATGGCACTCAAATCCTGACATTTGCCCCTGTTTGTTAAAGATGTTCAAGAAAGTATTATAAATTATATCAAATTAATGCAATGTTAAATTAACTTCTTTTAACAATCCTTATATCTTATATATACAGAAACCTACTGTAATCTTAAAATCTACAATAGTTCTTGACAGTTGTAAGGTCTTCATATGACAACTGAACATTTTAAAAATTACACACACACACACATATACACACACACAAACACACACACAATGCATGTGTGCAAATGTTTTCTCTAGCATAGTCAAAATAGCATCACTTCTACTTCTAAATGTATAATATTACAGACCTATTATTCCTTTGTGTTACCATTTAATTTTGAAAACATTTATGAAAACGTTGAACCACTAATTACGGACATCTCTTGCTGTGGTTTTTCATTGTGACAGGTTGACCAAATATAATCAACTATTCCTGGTTCAATTGATTTTTATCTGGACATAGGCCAAATGTTTCTTTTAACTCATTGAACTTGTTGTGTATAACAAATAACAGATTACCTTGCCCTAAACCAAGTTTATTTTAGCTCACATTTATGATTATTCAGAATATTTGGTCTACATTATTAATTAATTCATTTCATTTCTATCAACCTTATACATCCAGATTTTAATGTTTTCATATCAGTTGGAGATAACTTGCAGAGTACCTACCATGTGATTAAAAGAGAAACTATCATACGTTAATAAACTAATAATACTATACTCAATGTAAAGGAAATATTAGACATATAATTTACATTTTTTTGTATAGGAAGAAATAATTGAGCAAGTTGTATCTACATATTTAAATACATACAAATACATATTTACATACACATGTATAAATGTATAAATATACATATATGCATTTAAGAACAATTAGAATTTGAAAGGGAACAAGAAAATGTATATTGGAGGATATGGAGGAAGGAAAGGAAAGAGGAACTGATGTAATTGTAATATAATCTAAAGAAAAATAGATAAGCACAAAATAAACTAATAATTATAGAAAGAAAAACAATAACAAAAGAAAAGAAAAAATAAGTGGAAAGAAATAAATCTGATTAGCTACCTTGGAACTAAGTTACAATTGTGTACAGTGGCCTATAATTCCAGAACACATTTATTCCTCCATTTCATTTATAAATGGAATTGCATTTTAAGATATGAACTTATTTATGAATACAATGTATAAGACTATTTTATGGATCAGAAGCCGGTGAGTGGTGGTAAGGCTAAACTCTGTGGCTCCCAGAATTTACTATCTGGCTATTTATAGACAAAGTTTGTTAGCCATTTGTGATCATTTTAACTTCAATTGTCAACTTGATTTGAGAAAGAAATATCCAGGAAATTGGTAATGTGGTTATTTTGTTGAATCTTTGAGGAAATTTCTGGAGAGGTTTGACTGAGAAAGGAAGACCTAACTAGTATGTGGGTAGCACCATCCTGTCCTGAATGACAGGAGAAAAGGAAAAATCCAGACCAATAATGACATTTCCCTTTCCTTTATTTCTGATAAGCATCATGAACCAAGTTACTCCTGGTAACATGTCCCCTCCTTTATTAAAAATAGATACATTTCTTGTACAATATATCCGTTGATTTAGAGGGACTTCTATTCCTGTTTTCCCCCACTCCCATCCTGTCTTGCTTACACACCTTCTCCCTCCTCTTCCCTGGCATTTCTTGATTGCTGTGGGGAGACATTTGTAGAGTCACCCCATTTAGAGCTGCACATTGCAATGTCTTTCTTTCTCTGTGTAATATCTGTCATACTTTCTTCACCATGGCAATCTGCATTCCTCTGAACTGTGAGCTCAAATCAACCCTTCTTACTTTCAGTTCCTTTTTGTCAGATAAGTGGTAACAGCAATGAGAAAGTCACAGCAAATCATAATCTCTTATTAAAAAGGTGGCAGCATTTTCGTTATTTTTATTTAGTTTTATCTTAACAAGAGACATGATTTTTCTAAAGGAAAGATTTATAACATCATATTTCAAGTTTTGGCAGAATATTGTAATCATGAAACAACAGGGAAAATAATATAAAGAGAAACAAAAGAAGAGAGAAGAAATGACACAAATATCCACTGGATTTAAGAAGTAGGTTGAAAGCATACAGAGAAAAAAGAAAATTTCTTGTGATTTTTATAAACTTTAGGAAAATATTACTGCAAAACACTAAGAAAATAGAATAAATAGAATAAAGTTAAAATTAGCTGAGATCTATAAAAATTGATGTGTTAGTAAAATTGGTTACCTTGCTCTTTTATAAAGATTCATAATTATATAGGAATAATGGAAATTGCACAGATTAAATATTGTTGAACTAGTTACTGTTAATGATGATTTATGGATATAAATACGTGTATACACATATCTGGACGTTTGGTATAAATTTTACTGATTGAAGTTTATATAATTGCTGTATGACATTTTCTTCTGAATTGTAATGTTCTTTCCAACTTAAAACATTTTTTTTCTCAAAGAAGAAAAGGAAGGCTCAAGACCTTAGAAGACAAAGAAAAGGTCACATATCTGTGAGAACAGAAACTTGAAAGATTCTTGAAGAACACCAGCCAGCAGTATAAAAGCAGTAAACAATTTCTGTGTGTGGAGACTGAGCAGCCACACTGAGGAAAGAATGAAGAGTTGGTTGCAAGCTGGATCAAGGGTGGCTGGTTTCAGGACTCTTCATCTATAACATAATCCTTATATACATATAAAACTTAAAAATATGATAGAATATTATCCAGAAAGAATGTTTTATTATTGCTCAAATCTTTTATTTGTAGCCCAAGGTTGTAACTGATGAATGTCATAGTAGTTGCATTTGTAACTGACAAATGAAAGTCTTCCTAGCATACATGCTAGTTGATACATTTTTAAAATAATTTAAGATAAAAGTGATATGTGAAGACACGTATCAGAACTTCATGTTTGTTAGTGACAAAAGTAACTTCTTGGTTGTACTTTATACTGGTGGAGTTGAGGGAGAATATTTTTTCAGCTTGTACTCAAATCTTCTAAACTAATAGTCACAAAAAGCTATAGACGTGAGGCATTTTTAAGTTTGACATAAAATATGAATTCTTTTTCAATTACTAAGTCTAGATAAAGTTATAAAATTATGTAAATCCTGATTTACTGTTTGTTGACCTCTCTAAAGAAATCCTTCCACTATAGCTAATTCTTAGCTAAAGTCATGGTGCCAGTGGATGCATACTGGAAGAAGTATGTCTTAGTAATCTAACCAAAAGTAATGCTTATAACATCATAATTTGACATAATATCAAATTGTCATAAAAACAATTGAGAAGTGGTAGATTTTAAATATTCATTTTCATTTGATTAACTATATAATTAGATATTTAAATTTTTTACAATGTCTAACCTCATAATGTAAAGTTTTTGAAAACATTAAAAATGGCCTCTGTTATCATAAAAAAGAAGTTCAAGGAGTCTATATTAGTCAGAGGTCTCTAGAGAAACAGAACTGAGAGAAGAAACATATTAAAAATGGATTTACCAGGTTGCCTTATTTGGTGTGGTCTGAGTTGTCCAGCAGTAGCTGCTTCACACTCCAGAAGCATAGGACATAAGGCTGAGTACCTCAGCAGTAACAGTTTGACACCGAAACTTGAAGATTTTGGGAGAGCCACTGGTCTTCAAGCTACATCAAATGTGTGAAGAAGCTAGATTTTACTATCAGTGAAGCAATGGAACAGCGACAGGGTATATGCACTTGTCAGTAGAAGCGGGGGCTAGATAACTGATATTGCCATTGTTCCAGACCTGCTTATGCAACCATTTCTAAAAGAGAGTGTTTCATAGCTGATTTACTGATATATTGGGTCTTCAAATCCTTATGCTTCTTTTCAACAATGTTCCTTGAGCCATAATTTCAGAAGCTGTGAGATAGATGTGTCAGTTGGGGCTAGGGTCCCCATGATTGATTAAGGAGTGTGAGTTACCTGTATCTGTGAATGTAAAGATAAGATTTAGAATGCAGTAAGAATTATTGTGGTCTAGGAAAGCATCTGTAATAGATTCCTTTAAAGGATGTATGACTTTACCAACCCTAGTCACCTAGCTAAGTTTTCAGTACCTTTATATTCACAGATACAGATAACTCACAGTCCATCTCCTTGCTGGGTGCTTCCACTTCAAGGAATCTGACCCTATACCTTATTGGGAGTTCAGATTACCAGATTAAGTATAACACATATGTAAATTGGAGGGAATTAGATTTGGGTATGAATTTATCTTGAAGAAAAATATATCTCTCATAACACAATGCCATAAATGGAATTAAAGATAGTTTTGTTCTTGTTTCATTTAAATGACTTAAAAGACTGTTCATATCCTGCTTAAACCAGCATGATATGGCTAGATGGAAGCTCAAAATTCCCTCAGATTTTAGCTTTTACTTATGCTCAATAAAATTTGTGATGTGAGTCATCCTTTCCTATATACCTGTAGGGTGAAATAAAATAAATGTGAAATTTACAACTCATTGAGCTAAAATAATAAGACAAATTTGCCTTAAATTATCAGTGATTTTTTTTATTCAAAATAAAAGAACACTCGATTTCAGTGAAGAGAATTTTTTTTTTAAGAAAGCATGCTTTCCTTCTGTTTTGTGGCTTTTAAAGGCATTCTTCTATTTTATATTTAACACTAAGCAAGCCAGTCAGCAGCATCCCCCCATGGTCTCTGTTTCGGTTCCTGCCTTGGGATTCCTAGGCTGGTATCCTTCCATTATAGGCTGTAATCTGTAAGATGAAATAAATCTTTTCCTCCTCAAGTTTCTTTTATTATACATAGAAACACAAAAACTGAGGCAAAATTAACATGTATTAGAAGATATTAATGCCTAAATACTTTAAAAAGCAAACCAGAATGCTGAAGGTAGATCTTACATTATGTCTTAAGATCATATACTTGTATTATAACTGCTATAGATATATTATAACTCATCTATAGCTCTCAAAAATACTCCAATAAGATCCTTTCCTTAATAATGGTTATTTGTCTGTCCTTACTTTACGAAAGTCAACTATACATTTTCTCTATTTAACAGTGGTATGGTAGCATTGACCAAGGATGTAAGTTTATGAATCTTAGTAAAGTGAGCTAAATTCCTAACTTATATCTGTAATTAATTTTTTCTCTGAGTTCATTTTCCTTTGCACAAATAATGTTTAATAGATTACCAAAATCAATAAGAAGATGAAAAATTTCAAGATAAATAAGTGCTTGCTTTTATTATACTTACTCTTTTAGTTTTTTAGTTTTATTGGTTTTAACTATTAGTTTGTATGTATCTGTGAGTGAAAGTGTTCATAGACGGCACAGGTGTCAGATACTTGGAAATGGGGATACAGGTGGTTGTAAGCAAATTGACATGGGTGATGAGAAGTCAACTAAGTCCTCTGCAAGAATATTTCACGATCTTAACTGTTGAGCCATCTTTCAGCTCCTATTTTTATTATTTTAAAAATTGCAAATATTACTATTTTCTAAAGTCAGGACTCTTGTAGAAATGGCAGTGGTATTTGTTAGATATCTTGAAACAAATAGGTTTCTTTATATTTCTATAAATATTATATATCTTCCCTGAAAATAACATGTAACCTTTAATAATAATGAATAGTTAACAGTAACTATTCATGTCTTGCATGTTTTCTTTGGCAAAATTTGACTATGATAGTTGAGAAAGTAAAGACTGTGGTGATCAAGCCTGTTAACATAAGTTTGATCCCTAAAACCTATAAAAAGGTGGAAGAGGATAACTGACTCCATGACAGTAGTCCTCTGACCTTCAAACTTGAGCCATAGCATGCACATGTCCACATAGGCATATCTCTCTCTCTCACACACACACACAGACACACACACATGTACACACACAGACACTCCCATATACATTCACACAGATATGCATAAACATTCGGACACACACACAATAATTACACATACAATTTTTTTAAATGGAATCTTATGGTGTAGATTTTTAAGGTTACTTTTTAAAACTGATATTTTAGTTTTTTTCAATTTTATTCTTACAAGAATATGATAGCAACCCAATATAGAAACGTTTAAAATTTAGAAGACTGTGGTCATAGTCTGTATGAACATATAAATGAATACATAATAATATTTAGTTCTAAACACATTTGATAAAAATTAAAGATAAGATGTAATTAAAATAAAATATAAAGTTTTCATGGACAACAAATCTAACATTAATATTCTATCAGATTTTAAAGGAAGTGATGACTCATTAATGCTGTAATTATTGTTACCTAATATAAAATATACAACAGTTTTGCTTTTAAATCATAACAATCATACTATGTATGATGTATATGATATGTACATATAAAATATGTATATATTAAATTTGAATATTCCATGAAATTTCTTTTAAATTGGAAAATACATTGGAAAACATATTTACGTATAATCTCAAAGAATATACAGTGACTGTATATGGGTTTTGGTTAGTCTGACATTTTGGATTAGCTATATATTTCATAAGTTAAAATTGCTTCATAACAGGTCTGGATTTTGTTTATTTTCTTTACCAGAAGTAGCTATTTGTATCAGTCAAAAGAATACACCACATGACAATATGAATAAAAATTATTAAATAAAAATTAACTCTTTACAGGCAAGAAAACGCTAAAGAATAAGTAGCTGTAGAAAATCTACTCCCTATAACTGTGAGGTAGAACAACAAAATAAGAATCCATCTACTGGCACCTCTGGAATACTTCAGGGGATCTTTATAAAAGCCCCTTATTGTGACTTTGTAGAACTTATTCCCTTAAAAAGGCTTCCACACCTTAGTAAAAGGTGTGGAGTCCCACTCAAGATTTCTGGTAGGACTACAACTATTGGCTTCTAAGACTTGTAAGAACAAGTGAGTGATAACACATCCAAGTGGTACAGAAGTTAGCAATAATAGTCAAAAAGCCTGTGGTAAAGACTACAAGTTGTTCATACATGATACAATGGGAACGGATGTTACAGTTAAAGGACAATGTTAAGTTTAAAGCAGTGATTCTGGAATCTTGAAGAATGAGAATCAGTGGTACCAATAGCAGTATATGGGAAAGTCAGACTGAAAAGATAACAAACAATAGATTCTGAGAAGCAAGTATAGTTAACGGTCTGGATGGCCAACTTCTGTAGATTATCTCTTGAGTCATGGATGCCTTACAATATTGCTCTCTCATATATCTTTGTTTCTACTTTAAGTAAGTATATTAAACTTAGTGGTAAGAAAGAAGGATGCTAAAAAGAAGCTTCACCAGCCAGTGACTAAGAGACAGCAGAATGTCCATGTCAATTACTGACAAATCTAATATCAAAGATGGAGAGAAGTGGAATTTGACTGTTCCTAACTGGGTGAGTAGTACATGAACTGTGTACAATCATCACTGTGGTTGGACTAGGACATGCATAGATTACATAAGCTCTCCATTTATTCTGACCATTATAGCCACTCAATCTAAACAAAGATTATCTCAACCTTCTTCACGTTTCTGCCACGGTTTATAAAAATCCATAGACAAATGACTAAGATGGACTTTTCCATGTCTGAAAACCCATGATTCTCTCAGGAGTTTCTTTCATTTAACTTCTAACTATTCTCCAAATCCTCACTTTTCTGTAATTCTTAACAGTTTACTTCTGATTTGAAAGTTTCCACGTAAGTATGTGTCTTTAAATTACTTCAGTGTAAGAAAAAGAACGTGGAGTTAATCTTTGGTGACTGCACTTGATTTTCATCTATTTCCTTTGGTCACACAAAAACTACATGGCAAAAGGTCCTGTTGTTCCTAAACCCTGCATCTCAAGCCTCAATTTCACTTTGCTCCAGTGAGTCCAGAGCTACTGATTAGCCTCTGAGTTTGACCAGGCCTGCACAGTTGCCTTGTGCCCACACAGCCATTTTGAGGACTGAACAGATGACAGAGAAGAAATAGCATTCTGTCATCTGTGAGTCAAGTCCAGAATGTTAAAAGAAGAAACTGCTAAAATTTAAATGCATGTCTTGATGTGAGTTTGTTGCTGGATGATTATTCAGTTACATTCCACAGAAGTAATAGAATATTGGCAAATATAAATAGTTTCCCCTACAGTAAATAAATCTAAAATTTTAATAGGTATGATCAAGTCCACATAAGGTAATTTTCCTTTATATTAATGTAAAAAATCAGTTGAATAAAGATGTTAATGCCATCCATCTAACGTGCTTAATTTTGTAAGAATCTAATCACTGTAGAGAGAATATTATAAATTTTCAGGTCCCCTCCTTCCTCAAGGTGTTTGTGTGTGTGTATGTGTTTGAGGGCAGGGGGAGTGGGAAGGAGAGGTGATCTGTGTAGGAAGTGAACATCAAAACATCTTGGATCTTGGCGAGGTAGACATACTCACAAATAATTGCATTAGAACTAATATCAGATGATATTTTAAAATCTCCATTATATTCTAATTGTACTTAAGGGATAATATATCACAATGGAAATACAATCAAAATTGCAGGTTATGAGCAGGCCATAGATCCTAATATGGTTTACTACTATCATTCTATTAAATGAACATCATATTAAATAACTCATACTGACTTATCATTATACACATAGATTAAAGCATCTCTCAACCCTCAACCTTCTGTTTCCAGTATATGGTGACTAATAGAAACCCACAACTGACCAAGGTGAAGAGAAGAAATTGCAGAAATTTCAGTCTAATTGGACCACATATACCAGCTTCCTCCCTTCAAAAGGCTAAGGATCATTGTAGAAAGTGCAAGAGTCACATGGAGTATACAGGAAAATAGCATCTTCTGGACTCTGCAGGACAACTGCATATATGAAGAGAATGTATCAGTCTGCCTAATATCAATGAAAGCCCAAGCCAGAGCAAATCCCAGCAAGAAAAAGGAAGCTGGGCAGTGAATTTCACCCTTAGTCAGAGAGTCATTGGCAACTGATGGCAGACGAGAAACAATGAATCAAAGACAAATTGGATGGGAAGTGATAAGGTGTGAATTTGGGAATAACAGTGGGGAGAGATGAACATGATTATTGTACAAAATTCTCAAAAAAAGTAAGAACAAATGAATAAAAAAAATGAATGTAGTCCTTCCAGATTCCACTATACATTTCTTATTTTTGTATGGTTGTGTTTATTTTCTTGCTTTAGTTTTTGAGGCAAGGTCTCATTATGTAACTCATACTACTGTGAACTTATAACTCTTTTGCCGCAGCCTCCTATGTGGTGTGACTAGAAATGTTGCCACCACTCCTGGACAGTCATTCTTTTAAAGATTTTTTTTTTAAACTTTCTCATATTACAAAATTGTTGAGCATCAGTTTTTTTTTTGAGCATATGTGTGTATATGTATGTGTAAAGGGCTTATGCACATGTGTGTTTAAGAGTGGATGCACCCATGTGGCAGATTGTGCATCAAGAAACAAATTCTACAAATACTGCTGGCTTAAGTTGTAGATTATGGCCACCAGAAGGAGAAATCTAGATTACTGAAGTTGGGTCTGAGTGCTATAATACTGAACTCTGAAGAGGTGGCCACCAATAATAGTCACAAGTATAATGAAGTGAGTTTAACACAATATTTGTTCCAGATAAGGAATGACAAAGCTGGATTCTGTAAAAATTCATGATAGATATTTAGTACAACATTAATATTTTAGGTAGTCCATTGGTTCATTGAGTGTGGAATACAGCATTATTTAGTACAAACTATAACTTGGAGACCCAGATCTAGTCTTATGGGTAGATGAAGTTATATGTAGAGGCAAAAGTTTCTAAAGAATATATAAAATTCTAATGAAGAACTTAGGTAATGGATGAGGAGGGAGTTGCAGTAGAGGATTAGAAACACTATGTCAGTGAAAATCCTAGGCTAAGTTCTGGGTCAAAAACCTGAAGATAAACACAAATTAGTTCATTGACATTTTCTTTACTAATAGAAAATAGATTCATCTCTCAGACAATATAACCCTATCACAGTTCCTCTCATTCTCTCCTTTCAACTACCCTGCACCTCCCCTCTCCCCTAGATCCACTTCCCTTCCATTTCCCTTCAGAAAAGAGCAGGCTTCAAGGAGAAAATACTAAATAATCTTTAAGAAATGAAAATCAAGCTTGAAGAGCTAAAGCTAAGACAAGGCTTCTATCACTGTAAGGGAGACCTTCATGAATATCCCATGGGGTATGTTTCCCAGACTGATTATAGATAATTGGATTATGTTTGGAGTTCATTCTTGAACCCTAAGGAAGTAAACTTTTTGGAAGTAAAAATTTAATATTTGTAATACTAAAACTTAATTGACCACCACATATGAGCACTAATTTGGGTCATTTACATAGTAATACTCTATAAAGTTAATTTTTTAATTCTGTGCAATAAAGAATTTGGTGTTTTTAATAACAGAAGTGGTTCAAAATTCATGGACAGAAGGTTAATTAGTGAATAATTGATGAAAGAAAAATGCTAAATTAAATTGCAATTTTTGGAGGAATTCACAATACATCTGTTTTTTGATTATTTAATGGTACTCTCTTGAGTCATATAGAAGAATGAGGTTGATGGGAGTTGAAGGCTAACACATGTCTCTGAAATAAAATATCATGACACATTAATTGCCAGTTCTATTAGATTTCATATATACCTGTAGGATAAGTTGGATCACAAAACTTCAGGTTACGTATTTTATATTAATAATGTATTTTGCATTGGTTTGGCTGTCTGTTCATTTTATCTGTCTATTCATTTATCAATTATCTATCATCTATCTATCTATCTATCATCTATCATCTATCTCTCTATTATCTAACTATACTTAATATATATGTATAATAATATAATATTATTATAATAATATAATAATCTGTAAAGATTATAGAAATGAGACTTAAATAATAACAAGTGTATTTTATTTTGTATACCTTTTCTATATCTTTTATACTTATATAAATCTTATAATAGTAAAAAATTATAAAATACACTTATTTCTAGTAAACCTTATCTTGACTCAGGGAATATTTGCAAGGATATAATAGATAGTTGACCTTTTAATAAAATTTCAGCCTTTTTCCTCATGTTTAAAGAATATTCTAAATTTTGTGTCCCCAATATGTACTTAAATTAGGCAATATCTATGTAACTTCAAAGAATCTTGAAAATCTGCTTGTCGGAAGAGTAGAACTACTCTCTCAAATCCAATTGACTGTTATTATATTGTCCTGAAATATTTCAATCTTTGGGAAGTCTCATGTAACCCTAAAGTAGAGATCAGCTATTTTCAGAAATAAATGTTTCTTGAATTAATATTTGAAAAATTAAGATTTGAAATCCAAGATGAAGAAATAATAGATTTAACATCTGCTACATAATCTCTTATAATACAATTGGAGGAAAAAATTAGAAATCAGACTATAAAAATAGTCATATTGTATTTCTTGTAATTGTAGACTACTTGCTGTGCCTATATAAAGATATAATTATCTCTTTATAATTAAATAGAATTCAATCCTGAATTCCCATGCTCTACAAAAAACAAAAAAACAAACAAACAAAAAACCAAAAAACCTTTATCTTCAGTTGCTTTCATGAATGAAGCAAAAGACAGTCATTTATTAGGACCCTGTGGGTATTCTGGGCTGAGTTCCTATATTCTGCCTGGGGTTTTCTGTGATATTCTTATCAATGTCATACTAGCGTAGATTTTATTGCCTGGCCTGTGGAGACTTGATAATATACCTGTAATATTTTACCCTCTAGTAGAAGTTCCCTCAAGTATGTTCAGGATTCATCTAGATTATGAGTAATTCAGCTTTGGTTTCTGATGAGGCTCAAAGCTGTCATCTTCCATGACTATGACAAAATATTACTTATAATTAAGATCTAGGCAGATTGTCCTCATGCTGACATTTTCAATCATATCCTAATTATCTTAAATGTGTCCTACAATTAAATAAAGTCTTTAGCAAATACGCAAAGGGGGGTTCACTCTGTCTTTAGTGCAGATGGTCTTCTCTACTCCTTTTATCCTGAGTTCACAGATCAGTATTTCCAGTCGCCTTACTTCAACCTCTGAGTTAGCAAATTACATAGGAATTTAGTGTGGGCAAGACTAGCTAGTTCTATTCTCTACTTTTTTCCTCATTTTTTTTTTTTTTGTTTCAGTTTTGATGTTCCAATGACTCTTAAGGAATCAAATAGTACACTTACCACTCATATTTAATATGTGATATGATTTTCTCAAAAGCCTCACATAACTCACTACTGTAGTGTTTCCTGATACTTTGATCATCTTTGAGCTGGACCACTACAGATAGTTTTTGTGCTTTTGTTGTTGCTGGTACATACTGCAAGAAACAGACATTTCCACATAGCCAGTAAATATTTTGAATGTTCCTGTTTCACAGTGTTATACTTTGCTTCTGAAACATGCCCATATTTGTGAAGGACAATAATTACTTTATGTTTCAAATATTTGATGTCATGACTCAGATGTTCTGTTGGTCAACTTGCCAGTGTATCTTGACTGACTCCAAGATTTTTCTTAGAATAGCAGGTGGTGGTATCTGACTGGCTTATGCTCATTTCACCCATGCTGGTAGCAAAATTGTAGAGCAGGTTATTAAAACATCTCTAACAGTCATATTTTATTTCCAATGAATGAGATTTTATGTTAGGGATATAGCAATAAAATCAATATTTTAGAAGCCATCCATAATACAATTCTGTTATTAAACTGTTAATCCTCAATCAAATTACACACTGAAAAGGCTTCTCAGTAGGTGCCCACTAGTGGTTCTTTCTCCATTACTTTTTCTGTTTGATTAGCTTGACTAAACATAATAATCAGAGTTCCACATGTAGTCACAAAACATCTGCCCCCCCCTTTATTTGATACTACTTTAATCTCTATATTTACACTGTCCCAACCTGCATTTGAATCTATTGCAGATTTAGTTTCCTTATTCTTTCCTCTGTTTTGTTCAACAATTTTTCTGGCCTGGAAGATTTTTTTCCTCTTAATTATAATATTGTTCTAAAAGTAAACTTTTGAACAATATATGTTCAAGTGATATTAAGCTGGAAAATAAAGGCACTGTCATTTCTTGTCCTCTGAGCCACAGATAAATGAAAACTCATGCAAAATTTCTAAAAACATGAAGGTTTTGTTATGTGGCAATATGCTTTATGGAGTCTTGTATATTTAATTACGTTTTAAAATAATACTTCTTTAGGTAAATGCATTTTTTGATAGTTATCTTACATAGGAGATAATTTTATATAAATAGAACATTTGTCAAGACAGTAAAGGGGTCTTCATCTTTCACTTTATAGTTCCTAGTACTAGCAATCATGAATCATCATTGTGTAGCTTTCAACATGAAGAAATAAATATCGGTATAACACTACTAAACTAAGCAGATATTCTCAGAGTGCATTAAATCATTATGTGTGCTCTGAACCTCTAATCTATGGCAGGTTTTGAGGTTTTGTTCTTCATGATCTTAGACTTTTGGAAATTACATTTTAGATATTTGTGTATGAGTTTCTTACATTTGAGTTTCCCTGGTATTTTATCATGATTAGTCTGAGAAATATGTTTCTGTTTAAACTGAGAATACCATGGTCATGATGTATTTTCTCATTACTCCATATCATAGGGCACATGGTGGCAACAAATTATCACCAATGAAGAGATACGGACCTTGATAATCTATTATACCTTTACTAAATGTAAACTCAATAAACAGTCTTTTAAAAAATGATACTGGTTTTTGAAATTGAGTCCCTCTATACTTCGTGATCACAGGACAGAGATTATCTTCTGATCTCTGGAATGGATCCTTCATTTGCTTCCTCGCTTTCTTCTACATTTTGAGTTTGATTAAAACAAAATTTAAAAAAACATAGTTTTTTAAGTTAAAATATAATTACACCATATTTCCCTTCCCTTTTCTCTCTCCAACCATTTCTATGCTTGATCTCCTTCCACTTAAATATGGTGGAACACACTCACATATAAGCTTGTGTATAAATTTGGAAACATTTCACTGAACATCAACACTGAAGAACAAGAGCATCTATGTTCTTCAGGGATATTTGACTGTAATTTGCTCTTGTTTTGTTATGACTTTATCAGATTTTTTTTATTAGTGTTATATTGGCTTTGTAGAAGGAGTTTCTAAGTTTCCTTCTATTTCTCTTTTCTCTCCCTTCACACTTTTCTTTCCTTTTTCCTTTTTAACAATTTAAAAAGTATTGGTTGTAGATCTTTAAAAAAAAGTTTCAAGTGGGCCTGATCCCTTTTCACTCTTAGGGTTTCTTATCACTCTTATTATTATTATAGATATTTTTATTAATTTATTATGTGTCTATTATGGTTGTTGATCTCTTCTTGGTTTAGTTTTGGTGGTTTGAATGAATCTAGAATTTCTAAAATCTAAAAATTTATCTATTTCTTTTAGATTTTCCAGTTTAATAGAGTATATATTTTAAGGTATCCTTTTATGATATTCTAAATATTTTGGTGTCTGTTGTAAATTTTTTTTTACTTGTTCATTTTGATTCCATTAACTCAGGTTATCACTTTCTTTGGGTTAATTGGGTGAAGAATCTGTTATTATTGTTTATCTTCTCAACAAAAAAGCATCTTTGACTCTTGTTTCTTTGTATCATTTTGTTTCTATTTTATTAATTTAAATTCAATTTTTTATTGAAAATAGATCCTTCTCTCATACAACACATCCAACTAGTTTCTCCTCCTTCAGTTCCTCATAGCTCCTCCCTCTTCTCCCATCGCCCACAGATCCACTTCCACTCCATTTCCTTTCAGAAAGAGCAGGCCTCCAAGAGTCAGCAACCAAATATAACAAAACAAGGATCAATAAGGCAAGGCACAAACCACCATATTGAGGCGGGACAATGTAACCCAGCTGGAGGGAAAGAATCCCAAGAACAGGCAAAAGAGTCAGAGACACATCTTCAATGTGATCCCAACCAAAATTTCAACATAATTCTTTACATACATTGAAAGGCTGATTCTCAGATTTATATGGAAAAATAAAAATGAACAAACAACCCCCCAAATCCAAGATAACTAAAATAGTAGTGAACAATAGAAGAACTACTGGAGATACCGCCATCCCAGATTTCAAATTTTTATTATTTCTTACTGTTAGATTCAGACTTGGTTTGCTCTTGTTTTTGCTAAATTTGGGTAGTATCATTAATTTACTGAGTTGTATCATTAATTTACTCTTTCTGGCTTTTTAATGTAGTTTTAAAATTTTCCTCACAAGAGTGCTTTTAATATGTCCTAGAGATTTGTTGTGTTGTGTTTTCATTTCCATTTAGTTCCAGGAATCTTTCTATCTTTCTTGATTTCTTCTCTAATCATGTCATTATTCAGTAATGAGATGTGTAATTTCTATGAATTTATCTACTTAACAGAAATTTGTTTCATGTCTCTCTTAAGATTTATTGTATTATACTCAGATAAAGTAAGCTGAGTTATTTTAATTTTCTAAACTTATTAACTTTTGTTTTCTGTCACAGGTTATGGTTTATTTTAGAGATGCTTCCATGAGCTATTGATAACAATGTTTATTTTTGAAGTTGTATGGAATATTCTGTACAAATAATCTGCTGTGTATCAATACCTATCAATGTGGAAGTCAAATTAAGCAGAAATCTATATTATCTCAAACTTTAATCTATTACAATAGGTTCATTTTTAACATCTTTTTTTTGAGATTATAATATAATTACTGCATTTCTCTCTTCCATTTTCTCCATACAAGCCCTCCCATAAATTCCTTTTTTGCTATCTTTCAAATTCATTTCCTCTTTTTCCATTGTTATCACATGTACTTTTTTTGTTTTTAAGGCAGGGTTTCCCTGTTGTAACTCTAGATGTCCTGAAACTCATTCTGTAGACCAGGCTAGCCTCAAATTCACAGAGATTTGCCTGACTCTGCCTTCTAAGTGCAGGGATTAAAGGTGTGTACCGCCACTGCCTGGCAACCCTGCATTTAAAAATATTAAACATCCCTCCTTTTACCTACAATTTATTTATCATTCTTTTGTGCAGAATTTATTTGCTTATTCAGTGCTAGTTTTAGATTTATTATTCTATGCACTTATTAAAATGAACATTGTGTGTATGTTACATGTAATTAATCCATGAGGGGTTTAATAAAACAAAGAGACATTTTCATAGATACAAGCCTGCCAGACCTCAACAGAGCAAACAGCATGTCATAGCAAGAGCCTTTTTTAACCACTGACCCCTATTGCCTCATCCTCAAAGCCCCTCCTTACTGATCTATGAAATAATCTCATAGCTTGACTCATCCACAACCCTTCAGCAGCTGAGCTATGTCACCATTATGGTGGGGAAGCTCAAAGCTGAGTGAGAAAAATTCACTTGCATTTTTGCGTGAGGCTGGGGTGATTGTCATGAGATTTTCTTTATATAAACTTTGCTTTTAAAATATGAATTACTATGTTTACAACCTTTGGACAGATATAGGAAGAATTCCTTTAACAGAAATCAGCAATCATTTACATTTATAAAGCAGGCCTTTCAATCTCTAAAAATCACAAGGCCTGCCAGTGTACTGTGATCCTGGCACAATGATTATCTTAAAAAAAGATACGTTCAAATGTTCAAATGTTTATACATAGCTTTTAGTTTTCCATATTTAAACAATATTTTCCAATTGTATAAAGAGCCATATTTAATATGGTTAAATTTATTTGTCATCATCTATATTCCACTTTCTGGTACACTTACTTCTGCTAGATATTCCTATGGTTTTCATTTAATTGTGAAGGACATCATTAATCTCAAAGACTATCCCGCTTGATTTGTAGCACTGATAATGTTCAAATATACTGAAAAACTCAAAATGAAATTATATTACTATTTTATGATAATCATATCATTCACAACAGATTTTTCTTATTCATATCTTTACCTCAGAGGCCCAAATTTTTCTTTGAAAATATAATAGTACTCTAATACACTTTTTTATTATGCCATGGAGATGAGTAAAATTCAAGCAGGTGATCTATACAATTCAGTATAAATCAGCTTTCAAGGACCATAAATAGCTATCAATTATGAATCAGGAGTGCTTTCTCACTTGTTTTCAAGTTGTAATTGGGTTTTAGTATGAATGGACTCTTTTTGCAATAATTTTTGATAGACGTTAACTACAATATTAGTGTAGCATTCTGGAATTTTCCAGCTTGGAAGGAAAGATAAATCTTTTTTCCTATTCCAACTCTCACTGGGGCTCAAACCCAGCAAATTAACCAATACTGCCTTAGTAGCTCTGGAAATCTTATTGTTTTAATCCCATTTGATTACAATAGATTCAACAGTATGTTGATAACTATCATAAACCTTTTAAACATCTACAGAGTATTGCTTCAGGTACCAATGTTTTACTGGGTTACCTAAAAAACCCTTTGAATAATAATACATCAATTATGTTATTCTCTGTATATACACTGTGATTTACTCAGTATGCCAAGAATGTTATGCTGGTATATTATGCAGTTCCTCAATGTCATAACTGGGTAAGACAGTTGGTAGTTAGGTAAGAGCCCTGCTACCTCCTGAGGCCATGTTAATGTCCATAATCAGTGCTGCAGTTAGACACCATGTTAATGTCTATGATTCCCGCTATAGGCAGAAGTTGTGTTTATATCTGTGATCCCATATTGATTTCCGTGATCTGGGCTGCTGTGGGAGGCCATGTCAGTATTCATGACCTGACTGCCACCAGAAACCATGTCGTTGTCTGTCTGTGATTCATGCTGCGACTACAATCCATGTTAATGTCTGTGATCTAGGCTTACAGCACATAGCACATAGCATCCTGATATCCTTGATCTGTCCTGCCTCTGGAGATCATGTTGGTGTCCATGTTCTACTCTCCTGTTCTAGACCTTGTTGATGTCTGTGATTCCCCCTCACTAGAAATCATGTTGCTATTCCTGAAACAGGCTTCTGCCTGAAACCATATAAATGTCCTCCCATGCTGGAGACCCAGTTGATGTTGGTGATCAGGGCTGCCACTGAAAACCATGTTAATGTCCAAGGCCCAGTCTGCTACCATCAGCTATGGTGAGAGGAGCTTTTGTAGTTACATTAGTTGGCTGCAGATTCATAACTGAAAAGAACAGACAGTCAGTGCTTCTGTGTCAACACCCTCTTACACAAAAATAAAAAAGTAATAGAGATGCTGAGGTGTTGCTTTTCACAGTTAATGGCTTCTGGTGAGTGGTAGTGGGATAGGAGTCAGTTTTCTTTAAGGGTCTACCAACTGGGAGTTTGAATGATATGGCAGCACAGAATTGACAGAATGGACTTGTTTTTCTTTTCTTTTTCTTTCTTTCTTTCTTTCTTTCTTTCTTTCTTTCTTTCTTTCTTTCTTTCTTTCTTTCTTTCTTTCTTTCTTTCTTTCTTTCTTTCTTTTTGAGGGCACAGAGGTAGGAGGGTGAACCTGGGAGAAATAGTAAGTGTTTATGATTTGAATACATTACATGAAATTCTCCCTTTCTCTCTCTCTCTCTCTCTCTCTCTCTCTCTCTCTCTCTCTCTCTCTTTCTCTCTCTCATCTTGGCACACAGTTTCAGTTTAATCAATGAAAGGGAATCTGTGATTTATATAACAGTAAGAAAATGTCAACAGGAAAGATTATGCTTTATTTATTTATTTATTTTTTATTTTGGTTTTTAGCTTTTGTAAGACAGAAAAATTAAGCTCTGAAAAAAAAGTTTGCAGGCAGAATGGGTTTGGCTTGTATGATGGGACTGAGAGCTCTGGGTTATGCAAAGCAGCATGATATGGGAACAGGCTACATTGGTCTCAAGTATCTTTGACCTTCATGCAGACCACAACTACTTTTCTAATTTCTAATGCTCTCTCAAAGAAATGGTTCTGATATTTTGTTAAGATTACTTATACCTCAGATATGACCTTTTTTTACTTTATTTATGCATTTTTCTCTCTTGTATCATACATTCCAATACTCCTTCTCCTGTCCCTCCACTCTTCCAAGCTCCTACCTGCTCCCCTCTCCCTCAGATCTACCCACTCTGTCCCCCTACTCCTGTGTATCCCCAGAAAAGAGCAATTCCTTCAAGGTTACTGCTCAAACTGAGCACAACAAAATGAAACAAGGCCAGGCACTAATCCCTATATCAAGGGTAGACTAGGCAACCTAGCAGAGGAAAAGAGTCCCAAGTACAGGCAAAAAGATCAGAACCCCGCCCCTACACACCACACACATACACACACCCCCACACCCCCCCCCCACACACACACACTCACACTCCAGCATGTAGGAGTTTTGCAAGAACACCAAGTAAGACTACCACAAGACTTGTTTGGGGGACCTTGCAAGTTTCATATCTGCCTCTTCAGGCTCTGTGAGACCCTAAGAGTACTGGTTATTTGACTATGTGGGTTTGTTCTCCTGGTGTCCTCAAGACCTCTGATCCTTGAAATTCTTCCTTCTCCTCTTCTGCAGGGTTCCCCAAGTTATATACAATGTGTGGCCCTAGGCCTATGCATCTTCTCCCAGCAGCAGTCTGAGGAGGCCTATCTGGTGAAGATTAGACTAGGCTCTATCTATGAGCAAGGTAGGATATCATTAGAAATCATCTCTTGAATGGGTTTTGTTGTTGTTGTTGTTTGTTTGTTTGTTTTTAAGTTTGTTCATATGGTGGATTACATTGAGTGGTTTTCCTATATTGAATGACCCCTACATCTCTGGGATAAGCTTACTTGATATTTTTTATTTGTTTTTGGATTCTATTTGTAAATATTTTACTGAATATTCTGGAATCTATGTTCACGAGGAAAATTGATCTGTAATTCTCTTTCTTTGTTGAATCTTTATGTGGTTTCAGTAACATGGTGACTGTGGCCTCATTGAATGAATTTGGCAGTGTTTCTTCTGTTTCTATTTTGTAGAATAATTTGAGCAGTATTTGGCATTATCTCTTCTTTGAATATATGATAGAATTCTGCACTAAAACCATCTGGCCCTGTGACTTTTACAGTTGGGAGGGTTTAAAATAATTCTTCTATTTCCTTGGAGGATATGTCTGTTAAATTTATTCATCTGATCTTAATTTAATGTTGGTAGAAAATTAGTCATTTTTTAGATTTTCCAATTTTCTGAAGTACAGACTTTTAAAGTATGTATTAATGATTCTTTAGATGTCCTTGGTGACTGTGGTTATTTCCCCGTTTTCATTTTTGATTTTGTTGATTTGGCTCTTCTCTCTGTGTCTTTTAATTAGTCTATATAAGGGTTTGTCTATCTTGTTTTTCTCTAGGAACTCTTTTATTGTTTCTTTTAATTGTTCTCTTAGTTTCCATTTTATTTATTTCAGCCCTTAGTTTGATTATTTCTTGCCATCTAGTCCACTTTAGTATGGTTATTTCTCTTGGTTCTCTTTCCCTCAGATGTGCTGTTAATTTGATAGTATAGAATCTCTCCATTTTTCTTGGGTAGGCACTTTGTGCTACAAATTTTCCTCTTAGCATCACTCTCATTGTATCTCATAAGTTTAGATATGTTGTAGATTCATTTTCATTGAATTCTAGACAATTTTTATTTCTTTAGTTCTTTCTTGACCTAGTTGTTATTCAGTTTCCATAAATTTGTAAGCCTTCTGTTGTTGCTGATATTGTTGAAATCCAGCTTTGATATGTGGTGGTCTGATAGGATGCAAGGTTTAATTTCAATTTCCTTGCATATGTTGAGTCTTGCTTTAAAGGTAAGTTTGTGATCAATTTTGGAGAAAGTTTCATGAAGTAGTGAGAAAAAGGTACATTCTTTTGTATGTTGGTGAAATGTTCTGTAAATATCTGTTAGGTCCATTTGGTTTATAACATCTGTTAGCTCTAGCATTTCTCTGTTTAGTTTTTTTTTTTTAAGGTGACCTGTCAGTTTGTGAGTGTGGTCTATTGAAATCTTTCACTCTCAGTGTGTGAGGGTGAATGTATGTTGTTAGCTCTGGTAAAGTTTCTTTTACAAATATGGAAGCACTTTTGTTGGGGGCATAGATGTTAAGAATAGAAATGTCTTGGTGGACCTTTCCTTTCATGAGTATAAAGTATCCTTTCTCATCTCTTTTGATTAATTTAGGTTTGAAGTCTATCTTGTTAGCTATTAGAATGGCTACATCAGCTTGCCATTTGCTTAGGTCCATTTGCTTGGAAAATCTTTTCCTAACCCTTTACTCTGAGGTAATGTTTATCTTTGACTTTGCGGTGTGTTTGCAGCAGAAGGATGGATTCTGTTTTCACATTCATTTTATTAGTCTGTGTCTTTTTATTGGGGAATTACATGCACTGACATTGAGATATCAGTGATAAATGATTATTATTATTTTGCAGCTGTTGTGGTTGTGCTGTGTGTGTATATGAGAGTCTATGTGTGTTTGTTAGTATGTGTGTCTCCCTTCTATTGATTTTGATGGCAAAATATTATATAGTTCTTGTGTTTATAAGAGCATAGTTAACTTCCTTGGGTTGGAGTTTTCCTTCTAGTACCTTCTTAGTACTGGATTTGTAGATAGATATTGATTGAATTTGGATTTATCATGGAATATTTTGTTTTCATTATCTATGGTAATTGAAAGTTCCGTTGGTTATAGTAGTTTGGATATAGTAGCTGACATCTGTGGTCCCTTGGAGTCTGAAGCACATCTGTCAAGGCCCTTGTGGCTTTTAGGGTCTCCATTGAGAAGTCAAGTATAATTCTAATAGATTTGCCTTTATATATTACTTGCTCTTTTCCTTTTGCAGCTTTTATCATTCTTCCTCTGTTCTGTATGCTTAGTATTTTGCTTACTTTGTTGCAAGGGGACTTTCTTTTCTGGTCCAATCTATTTGGTATTCTGTATGCTTCTTGTACCTTGATAAGCATCTCCTTCTTTAGATTTGGAAATTTTTCTTCTATGGTTTTATTGATAATATTTTCTGAGATTTTAAGCTGGAAATCTTCTCCTACCTCTATTTTTGTTATTTGTAGGCTTGGTCCTTTCATAGTGTCACAGATTACCTGGATGTTTCGTGACAGGAATTTTCTTGATATATTTTCCTTTACCAATGTATTTACTTAATCTACAGTATCTCCAACTCATGAGATTCTCTCTTCCATCTCTTGCATTCTGTTGCTTTATCTTGCCTCTGTAGTTCCTGATCACTTTTCTAGGTTTTTCATTTTCAAGATTCCCTAGCTTTGTGTTTTCTTTATTGCTTCTATTTCTATTTTCTGGTCTTGAACAGTTTTGATCATTTCTTTCAATCATTTGCTTTTTTATTCTTGATTTTCTTTAAGGGATCTATTCATTTTTTTCTAATTGTTTGTATTTTCCTGTATTTCTTTGATGCATTTACTTAATTCCTCCCAATGCTTGGTTGTCTTTTCATGGATTTCTTTGAGGGATTTATTGATTTCCTCTTTAAGGACCTCTATAATCTTCATAAAGTTGGTTTTAAAGTCTTTTTTTCTGATGCTTTGGCTATGTCAGAGTGTTCAGGGCTTGTTGTAGAAGGACAGTTGGGCTTTGGTGGTGACATATTTCCCTGGTTGTTGTTGACTGTTGTAGATGTAGATGTTGTAGTTGATTTCTAACCTTAAGTCTATAACTGAAATGTTTATGCCTCCTATATTTACTGCTAAGTGATCTTGCTCTGAATAGCTATCTTCTGAACTCCAAGCTGTAAATCACAAACCATCTGCTTCTGACTCTCTGCTTCCTCTCTTAGCTTATTCTGGACTGTCTCTGCTCTTCTTGACTTTTTCTGAACTAAACTGTCTGTGAGCTAACTGCACTCAAACTGCTTGACTGAAGTAACTCTCTCCTTCTCTCTGAGCTCTGCCTCTTGTTTACTTCCTGTCTTTTTCAGCCTGGCTTCTGTCTGAGCTCTGCTCCCACAGTCTGTTTCTTCCTTACTTCCTTCTCTGAAGTCTGAACTTTGCCTTTGTTCTTTCTTCTCCCTCTGATCTTTTCCACTGCCTCTTAAATGCTGGGATTTAAGATGTCCACCACCACTGCCTTCTGACTTGGGATTAAAAGTTTGTGCTACATTGGGACTAAAGGTGTGTACTAACATTCTTTCTACCATATAGCAGCCATGTTGTCTGATTAAAAGATTAAACGTTCCTCTAAAACTATGTTCCTATGCTGGTGCTTCATCTTCTGGGTTTGGGTGTTTATAGGTTTAGGTGCCAAATTTCTAAGTTTTTCTTTAATAAATGTTTTGTTCATTGGTTACTTTTTCCTCTCTAGTCTCCTGTTCTTTGTGGTCCCTTGTCAAGCAGGGAGTCTATGTCCAGGATGGTGACTGGGACACTGCATGAACAGGCTTCCTAGGCACTCTGGTGCAGAAGATGTCTGCCTGAGTCCATATCTGGGACTCCAGCAGGTAGCAGTTGTGGAAATGAGTGGCAGTGTGTGTGAGGAGATGCTGGTGGATTGTAGGGTGGATTTGGGGGCCAAGCTGATGAGCAAGTTGCCTACCTGTTCTTCTTGATGGCTGCCTTGGCACTAGAGTCTAGTCTGACTCTATATTTGGGTCTTGGGCAGGTGGTGGTAACATGAAATTCTCAAATAATGAATAAAAATACTATGAAACCTGAAAAAAACTGATATCCTGTTATACACAAAAACAGATATGAAGAAATTATACAAATTGCATGAATGTTGGGCAAATGTAGAGTAATGTTAGAAGAATATGAAAGTATTTTACGTCAAACATATAAGTAGAACAACACAGGGAAAGGATTAGGAAG
Organism: Cricetomys ansorgei; assembly: GCA_026225945.1. Lineage (NCBI taxonomy): Eukaryota > Metazoa > Chordata > Mammalia > Rodentia > Nesomyidae > Cricetomys > Cricetomys ansorgei. The sequence goes on from JAMJFZ010001562.1 coordinate 5,933,065, forward strand.
TGTTCATTGAAGATCTGCATAACCTACAACTCAACAGTTCTATGTCTGGATCTATATTACATAGGAACAACATGTATGTTTCCACAAACATGCACAGAGTTTATAACAACATTGCTCTTATACATCAAGGCTAGCAACATTGTACGTATACACAGAATATGTAGAAGAATTGTAGCATATGGATATGGTTATCTTACAATCCATAGATGAGCTGCAGCATATGGAAAACCTCAGAGTCATGAAAACACAACGTTGAATAAATAGACAATCTTGGAAGAAGGATATTTGAGAACATACTATTGAGAAAAATCATGAAGAGCATAATGCATGCAGGCCATAAACAAAGTCCAAAATTTGTTTAGAATTTAGAAAAATAAAAGACAGTAAATACCATGAATACAGCATTAGTAATTTATACTGGGATGGAGGGTATGGTAACAATTATAAAAGCCTTTAATTATTTTGTAATTAGATGAACAGTCATTTAACAATAATTTTAAATTCCTGGTATCTTTCATAATAGAATTATTGTAAAGATCATTAAAAAAATTCTATCTTGATATTTAACCTCATCATTTAAATAACATTCTTATGAATGTCATGTATGTACTACTATTATATTTCCTTACCTGAATTTTTTTTTAAAATCTAATTAGAGGTATGTGTAAACTCTAATATAACATATATATATATATATATATACATATACATATTTTATATATATATACATATACATATTTTATATATATATTAGATATATGTATATGTTATATTAGAGTTTACACATACCTCTAATTAGACAAAAAATAATAAAAAATACATATATATATATATGTATATATATATGTATATACACATATATATATTAGAGTTTACCAATATGTTGAACATTTAAAGTATTTATACATAAGGGATAAGAACATTTATAATTCCTGGTTTGCTAGTCACATGTATTTTGTTTTTAATTAACTATTTCTCTGTTGAGAGTAGTTTTTTAAAAACTACTGAAAGAAATCTAAGTAAAAATATTTAATGATGCTAAAATCCAATATGGTTAAATTATTTATTACCAAATTCACTGAACTGATCTGGCCTTATTATAACACACTTCTATCAACACTATGTCCCAGTTTGCTGACACCTAGATAATTTCCAATTATTTTCAGAAAATTTCTGAATTTTGAACAAATTTTCAACTATAATATAATTTTTTTAATGCTGACACTATAAACAATGAGGATTAAGCTAGATCTGAGAATGTCTAAGAGATCTGTTTGGTATCTAACCGAGACTATTTAGAAGAGAAACTCAGCAGCCCATTAGTAACTAATGCATTCATATGTGAGTACAGGGTCAGCGCTATGACAGAGAGGCAAGATAAATTAATGATTAGCTGTGCAAGTCCTAACTCCAGAACACGGGCGTTTTGTCTTTTCCCCTTTGTCTCTGTTTTATATTAGTTTGAATTATTTATTATTTATTTGCTTATATTTTTCTTATATGTAAGCTGATGCATTAATAAAATTGAATACTATCATTATATTAAGATGTATTATTATTATATGGACTAGCTCAATATGAGGTAAGTTGTGAACTTTTAGTAATTCTACAGCTCATTAAAATTTTTCAGTTTAATATCTGCTCCTATAGGAAATGTTAAAGAAGATGACCCACTGAAGATTGTAGAACACATCTAGAAATACTGATCAGAGGAGGGTTTCACCTACTGTCAGGGTGAGGTTGAGAGGTGGCTTCGCAGGAGGATTCCAGTAGAAGTAGCCTTATGAGAATCTGAAGAACATAAGACATGAGAGAAAATTAATGTTAGACAGTACTTAGTAACTTGAGGTCTTAATCATAACCATTGAGTGAATTATCTAAGTAAGGTAGACCTACTTAGTAGTGAAATAGATACAGGAAATGTCCAAAATGTATAACTGTCTTGAAACAGATTTATCAGAAGCCACATAAAAGTAAAGACAGACTACTTAAAGATCCTGAAAGATGCTGGAAGGTTTAAGTCCAAACTATTTAACATTCCTGAATTAGCATGATATTTAGATTTTTATCAAATAGAGGCAAGAATACTATGTAAAAAATGATCAGAGCCCAGATTCTGTCATGAATTTAATGTAGGCATCATATGAAAGTCTTTAACTAGCATGATACTAGGCTGTTGCATAGTCATTAATTATCTCCCAAAATATTAATCTCCCTTGAATTATTAATGTGTTATAACATTTTAAAGTAATAATACTATCACAGTGGATTTTCTCAGAACTTACAGAAAAAAGAAAAGCTTGTATGGAATACTACTCATGATTGTTTAAAATGTAGAATTTTGGGGGCAAATGTAGTATTTAGAGAATAATACATTTCAAATTAGCTAGGTTATAAAGCTATAGTGGGTGAAAATATCAGGGGTTTAAATTTTTCATCCATGGTTTCTATATCATCTAATGTTCTTGTGCATATTATCTTTTTCTAAGACAGAAGATAAAGAGAAATCTCTATATGATTTGAAAATTCATATATGTACATGAAAATTTATATATGTACATATGATAGAATCTTTAGGTCTGTGTCTTTAAAATTAATATGATGAATCAAAGATGAGCTGATACAATTTAGATCTTCAAAGTCTTTCAAGGTACAAAGCCCATCTTTGCCACCCTTTTGGCTCCATTTCAAAGTTTAAGGAATACGAGTGTATATTGAAGGGAGGGTAGGTATTTAGGGATATATTGTTGGAGAAGATATTGACATCAAGGTTTCTTCTTTCTTTCTCTTTGTCTCCCTGTCTCTCTGTTTGTCTCTGTCTTTCACTTTCTTTACTTCTCTCTAATTCATTCTCCCTCTCTTTCCACTGGCTTTCCATAAGGTGAATCAATTTATGCCACAGCATGTTACTGCAATATGCCTGAAAGCAATATGGCACAGTAATCATGGATGGACGATACAACTAAAACTGTAAAACAAAATACATGTTTCATCATAAGTGGACCTGCCATTGTTCTTTTAACAAAAAGAGCATATATGATTGATGATAATGGAATCTTCATGAAGAGCACTCATGCTCTAGTGAAAGAAGCCACAGGAATATTATTTTATTTCAGGCACATGAAGACATATCTAGAAAAACTATGAAGCAGAAAACCTATCAGACATGCTATCTGCTGTAATCAGATGGTTATACTTTCACTGACAGTTTAAGAGAATTTGGAATCATTATGGAGGTAAAGACCTATATGAGTCTATGGGACTGTTTTCAGAATGAGTTAATAAATCTGGGAATAACCACCTGAATATTGTCATATGGACTTGCATCCTCAACTGAATGAGAAGAAGAAAGTGAGGTGAGCATCAATATTCATCCCTCTCTGATTCCTCACCGTAGAAGCAATGTGACCTGGTGCCTCACTCTCATGATGTTATGAATTACCTGTCATGATGCATTTTATCTTTTAACTGTCAGCCTAGATAAATCTTTTATTTCACTAAGGTGCTTTTCCTAATATTTTGTCACAATGACAAGAAAAAGTTCCTAATATGTGTGTTGCCTGGATTTTAGAATTTTCATCTCTTGGAACTATAAGAAAAATAGATGTCTTTCTCTTATAAATTACCCATCATAATGCATTTCTAAAATAATTACAAACAAACTATAAAAATATACAGGGTTGTATTTCTTAATAACATCCTAGAAGATTACTCACAAGATGATTTTATCTCAGAAATATAAAGTATACTTACCCTAAATAAGATGATTATAGCATCACTAGATGATATCACCTTATGTGAGCATTATAGCACATATAATTTTCATTAACTACAATATCCTTTTTTTCGCTTTTTGAGACAAGGTTTCTATGTCCTAACTTCAGCTGTCCTGGAACTTGTTCTATAGACCAGGTTGGCCTTGAACTCACAGAGGTCCTCCTGCCTCTGCCTATTGAGTGCTAGGATTAAAGGCATGTGCCGCAGCCACCTGGCATGAACTACAATATTCTTAGATCACACACACATACACACACACACACACACACACACACACACACACACGTATATATATATATATATATATACTCAGAAAATACTTTATTTAGGTAGGTCTATCATTTGTGTTTTTGATAATTTTCTTTCTTCTTTTCTAAAAGGTAGCAGAGTGGTACATCAATGATTATCATACTGCTCTCTTACTCCACTCAAAACTGTTTTTCATTACATGAGATATTGATACCTTGGTTTTCACTGGTGCAAGTTCCCATGCTTTTGTTGTCTATGAAGTAATTGGAGACTCTAGCCCAATTAGTACAATTTGGTCTCCTGATTTAAAAGAGGAAATCATTGCTAATCTTTTTAGCAACCAGTCTTAATAAGGGGCAAGCATAATGGGAAATGATGATAGAAAAAGCAAAGTCAGAAACCTTGCTTTAGACAAAGTTTCTTTAGACAAGATTTGCTTTAGACAAGATTACTTTCTTTAGTGAGAAAGTAATCACAGCCAACTAACTATTTGAGAAGAGATTTTACTTGGAACCCTTTGAAACGTTACATGCTTCATTTATTAGAATAACGTAGAAAACATCTTTCTGCAGAAGGAATAGATATTTGCCTATGAGCTACTTGATAAGTAACAGTTAAGAATCACAATTTACTTTTGTCATTGTTTTGTCCTCTAGGGAAAAATAAAATCCTTAAATTCACAGTAGACATTTCAGGGGTTTCAGAACTATGAACAATCTGAAAGAAGTCCTTGAGGAATAACTATCTAATCAGTTTATTTTTTACAGTTCAGTTGGCTTTTTCCTTTTTCACATCTAAATCAGTCTCTAGCCCATGGGACAGCTCAACTACATTGAGAGCAAGTCTCCTCTCCACAGTCAAATATCTCTGGAATAATCCTCACAGTAATACCAGAGGAGTGTGTCTCCTAAGTAAATATAAGTAGAGTGAAGTTGATGTAAGGCAAGCCATCATACATTGAGTCCTCAAATGACTCAAGGCACCCAAACTGAGCATTACCTGCAGAGCTGTAACAAACAAGAAGTGTCCAAATCTTATAATATTTATAATACTCACTATATATGTGTGTGTGTGTGTGTGTGTGTGTGTGTGTGTGTGTGTGTATATATATATATAACACTATGCTATACCAAATAGAAAACAGAACAAACAAAACAAGACAAAAGAAAAAACACAATAACAGCAACAATGCAACAAAAACTAGGGAAGCCTAAAATAGTAAATGTAGACTTCAACTGTGATGCCAGAAATACTGCACAATGGTTGTGAAAAGTGTACCATGCAAAAGGATACTAACAATAAAAGAACTTGAGTTGCTATTATGCAAGATCTTACCCCTTTCTTCATAATTCCAAATAATTATAAATAAGCTTTTATAGGCTTTTCTTCAAAATACTTTGTTTCTCCCCTTTTTGTACTTTTCAAATGATTCACTTTCTCCGTATAGCATTACTGTTTAATATTTGTTAAATAGCGTTAGTGTTTTTACTTATTGAGAATTTCACACATTATATTTTGACTATCCATTCTCTTTCCCCATCTCCTCTCAGACTATCTCCTACTTCCATATCCATTCTCCTCCTCTGTCTCTCTGTCTCTGTCTCTGGCCAATCTGTCTATCATCTATCATCTATCTATCTATCTATCTATCTATCTATCTATCTATCTATCTATCTATCCAATATCCCCTTAAAAAATTGGTGTCTAGCTTAGTTTGTGTTGATTAACTTTTTCAGAGTGTGGAGTGTGCCCTATAGTGTGGTCCATATACCCAATGGTATTTCATTGAAAAAAAAGAGGGCTCTTTCCACTCAGAAGCAATCAGATGTCCTGATCTTCTTGTCTAGGGTGAGAGTTTTTGCCTACATTTCTCCCTCAATGCCATCTAACTTTTTTCACTGTTTTTATACTATCATTTATACTATTCTCTCATTCTTCCCAATTTGTAAAACTATTGAAAATTAAATTCATAACACAAATAAGATTGTCACCAATAATTTTAGAATTTTAATGAAGTACTCAGTACTAGAATATTCAAAGTCTTCATTATTATCTGTTACTACTGAGAGATCTCCTTCTGTCATGGATACATGAGAAGCAGTGCAGTCACACTTTGTGATGAAAAAGAGAAAGTTACTTAAACAACATTTTACCTTTCTTTAGAAGTTGCAACTACTCTAAATTGCCATGTCCAATAAAATGCTCCTGCTCCATTTCTGAATGAGTCTGACAGAGCAGTACTTGGGCACTTTTCATCCTGTTCCTAACAAACTCTTGTGAGGATGTCCAGAGTAGATTTGTTTTAGAGAGGCAGCTCCCTTCTGCCTTTCACCTTTGATAGAAAAAGCCCTGTTTCTTAGAGTTTGCTCCTTGAGAATACCTTGGCTCTAGGCATGATACCATGTCTTGTGAACTAAGGAAGGGCTCTAGAAATGAGCCAGGAAGAAATGGTTTCTTCCTAAAACAGAATTCCTAGAATAGAAGTTACAGGATCTGCTGGATGGAGTAATATAAGATCTGTAAGATATTCTCAGTATGAGGCAATGCCAATGAAATCACTACTCATACTTTCCTTTATCTTGTGGGTATTCAATACATTTTTCCTATTAGTAAAATTAAGGTATAGAAGTACATATAAAGGATGACACTGTTTATAATATTGTTATCCATGCAAACATTAATAACTGTGGGATGGTTTCATGAAAAGACCAACACTTGTAATACCAACACAATTTGGGGAAGAGACAGAAGGATTCTCAGGGATTTCTGGATTGCAGCCTAGTTTTAGTTCAGTGAGAGACCCTGTTTCAAATGAATAAGGCAGAGACTTGAGTGAATTGGACACTTATATAGTCTCCTGACCTCCACACAAAACATGAGCACATAATGTGCATGTATACATGAAATATACACGTAAGACAGGCACAAAGAGAGGGAGAGAAAGAAAAATCAAGAAAGAAAGAGAAGAATCTATGGAATTAGGTCTTGAAATAAATCCTCCTTTGGTGAATAAAGAAAATGTTTGAGTTACTTTTATGAGATATGTGGTTAGACATAGGCTAAAGAGGAGAAATACTTAAATATTAACGATATATTATTATATAACAAGATATGTAACCAAATGTACAATGCTAGCATTTATTTTGCATCCTGTTTAACAAATTGTTTTATTAAGTGTTAAACAAATGCATCCCTTTCAAACTTGCTGCCTTTCTGCTTTTGTTTCCTACCAGATAATGTTTCTAACACCATGGGATTAAACTACAGAATGTCCTATGTAACATGGGAAAATGTAGGCATTAATAAGTGCCTGATAATGAAGAATTTGAATAAACTGAATATCTAATCAAATTGCAAATTAATCATGCTATTGGTTCATAAAATACAAATTTAAAGAGTTATTTTTAATGCCTTCATAATAGTGCAGTTATAAATATAAATATTTAACTTTGTGGCTTATCAAAAGTAAGCAAGATTGGTTCTGTGCATTGGTCCAAAGAGGCAAATAAATCATTCCAAATATTTGAGAAGAAGTCTAGTAGAAAACAAAATGCAAGGTGGTTTTATTTTTGGAACTGTTGCTAGTAGAGCATCAGAGCTGAAGTACAGAGAATGTTCCTTTCGCTCTATAGTCTTCTCTTGGGATTTAGCTTTGCAAATATTCCAGAACCTTTCTCTATGTAAGTATAACATGAAGTCATTTTCTCACTCAGAAAGCAGAAGAATATTATAAAGTGGCAGCACTGTTCACTTTAGATAAGCGTGTTGAAAACCTCTTCCAACAAAGAAATTTATATTTATTATATAAACAGATTTAAACCATTGGAGTGAAACTTCAAAGTGATTTGCATAATATTTGCTCATTATAATTAATACTCTTTAAACCCACATACAATTTAGAAATTACACACTACACGTTTTGAGTGTATAAGATTCATTTGAACTGGAGCATCAGGATATCAAAAGCCAGCCTATATTACCTAAGAAACATAAAATAAATTCAATAAAATGTATCTTCCTAAAATAGATTTAAGACTAATTAATAATTCTGTCTTATGAAAAAATAAGTCTTTTATTTAGACTCTCTTCCTCATCTATTGTAATTATTGCCAGTTTGATAATCTCTTACAATTTTCTGGTTGTGATGGCCAATCTTTGTTTTCAACTTGTCATCCCATGTAAAAAGGAAACTCAACTGAAGAATGGCCTCCTCTAGTTGACTGTTGGCCATGTCTATGGAGAACTGTTTTGATTATTTATTGATATAGAATGGCCAAACCCACTATGGGCTGCATTATTTATTAGGTAGATGGCCTTGCTCTGCATTTAAGCCCACTAGAAGTAAGACAATAGGGTTCATTCCTTTGTGGGTTCTGTGATTGCTCTAAGAATAACCATCAGAAAAATGTGGGACTTTATAGCCACCAGGACACTATAGCATGTCTGTTAAGAACATCAGCAGAATAAAGCTGGTCTGAGCTTATAAATTAAGTTGTGTTTGTGTTGCCAAAGGCAGAGCCAGAAATGTGGGTCTGTTCAAACCTGTTGGAATCCAAAAGGTAATGGCTAAGCCCTAGTTGTTTAGCTCTGGGATTTATATTTACAGTGATAAATTTTGGTTTTGATTTGATTCATTTAAAACCTTGCCTTGGTGATACCTTTTGTAATAAGAAAGCATGCAATTTACTTTGATTTTTACAGGAGTTCACAGATAAGAGACTTTGAACATTTTATAGGGCATTGAACTTTGAAGTGATATACTTTTTGTGGACTGTGTGGTTGTTGTGTTGTATTTTATATTATATTAACATGAGTTCTTGAGACAAAGGGAATGGTTATACTATAAAAGTGATACGCTAGTGTGTCAAACTGGTAGCTAATCTTGACTGTCTAGTTGACACATCTGGAAAAAGGTAATTTGAACTGAAGAACTCTATCCTTCGCGTTGACCTGTAACAATACGTATTGGGAATTATCGTGATTGTTGACTGATACAGGAGGGCCTAGTCCACTGTGGCTGGGACTATTCCATAGGTAAATGGTCTTAGGCTGTAATCAAAAATGCTATCTTTAAGCAAACAAGTAAGCAGCCTTTCTTCATGTTCCCTATTTCTGATTCTGCTTGAGTTTCTTCCATGAGTTCTCAATAATGAGTTGTAACCAGGAAGTGTAAGTCAAGTAAACACTTTACTCAACAAGTTGTTTTCAATCATAATGTTTATCAAAGTAACAGAAAGTAAACAAGAACATTGCTCAACATTTGAAAGTCATTTTATCAATTAAATACAAAAAGCAAAGCCAGTATAAGATTGGTATGCTCTTGTTAACAAAGTATTCATATTTTTTAAACGTACATATAAAATATGTGATGAAAAGTCAATGGAAACTTGCAATAAATTTTAAGAAAATAGCTAAATGTCATAAAGAAATTAACTATTTTAAAATTATAGTAAGATTTTAATCTCTTATTTCTGTAAATTGATAATAAATACAATAATATTGCTGTGCCATAGATATTCCTTCCTCTATGCTCATTGACTGCATAGATATATCAGTGTATTTTGGTGTGTGTGTGTGTGTGTGTATGTTACAAAAGTGAAAGTTTTCAAATTAATTACTTATTGGTTACTTATTAATTACTTATTGGTTCTATCAAAATAATCAAACAAAGAGACAAACAATTTTTATGTCCAGGAGGTATATCTCTGTCTTCTCAGGGTGATTAACCTTGTGGACCAATAGAAATTCATATGTCAGAAAATATTTTAGAGCTTTCTGAAGTCCATAAAAGAATCTGTGAATATTTAAATAATAATTGTGCAATCTCTATAAAATTTGCAACTTTAGTAGTTTAGAGGGCTAAGTGGGTTAATGATGCTTGCTGAGGAAGTATGATTACCTGAGTTTGAGCCCTGGAAACTATATAAAGGTAGAAGGAGAGAACAGACTCCACAAACCTGTCCTCTGACTTACACATGCATGTGGTGGTACATGTATGACTGCATATATCATACCTACACACAGTTAAGATAAATATATATCTTAAAATATAATTTCACTTCCTAGTAGCATATTAATATGTTTTTATGCAACTAACACCAATTACAGTTACTTTCCATATTTTTTATGTTCACTTATTTTATTTTATGCATGTAAGTGTCTAACCTTTCTGCATTATGTGCAACAAATGTATGCTTGTTGCTTGTGGAGTGATGCAACAGCCTGACTCCATCTTAAAATTGGAAGCCATTTTGTTTTAAGGTCAGAATAAGTTCATTTCTGTTTGTTGCAAAATTGAAATTTGACTGTGCTTTAACCTGTTTCTGGAATTTGATTTGCTGCCCACCCTGTGGAGTTTGACACACACCTTGGCACACTGATATGTTCTGCCAAATAATTTTAAAATGTTCACTGAAGTTTCTATATAAACATAACTCCCATGGAAATCTTCCAATTCTTTTTTAAAAAACTTTTTTTCATTTGTTTGCTTTTCCAAGACAGGGTTTCTCTGTTGTAACTCTGGTTGCCCTGGAACTCACTTTGTAGAACAGATTGGTCTTGAACTCACAGAGATCTGCCTGCATCTGCCTCCTGAGTACTGAGATTAAAGGTGTGTGTCACCACTGCCCAACAATTCCCCAACTCTTGAAGACCTCCTAACCTTGCAGTTTGGGGGACTATATAAATCCCATTGACATTTATGTTTGATGCTAATTTCTCAAACCCTGCTTCAGAGAGTTAGCCCTGTCTGACAGTATATAAAGCTTCCTTAATTTGATCAAATAATTTGGATAATAATGTTTAACAGGAGATCAGAAGAAAGTGTAAGATTCTCTGTAACTGAGGTTCTGTATGGTTGTAAGCCACCATATGTGATGTTGGCAACCAAATCCAGGTCTTCTGCAAGAGAAACAAGTGCTCTTAATGACTGAGCCATCTCCCCAGCTGCAGTAAATTCAATATATATATATATATATATATATATATATATATATATATATATATATATATATATATTCGATAAAAATTGTAATTTTTCTTTGTTTGGGGATTTATCGATCCCCAATATCATCTGTGCATGACGGAATTTTTTTTTTTCTACTCTTCCACTTTAAGCTATCTCATCTAATAAATCTCTTTCCCAGTTTTCAAATAAAAAACTCTCTCTCTCTCTTTAAGGCCATTGGTGTGATATACTGTACCTCCTAACACTCCCCTTTCTCTAAGTCCAATAATAACCCCCACGGTCACGAGACTCTCTCACATAATGAAGTTCATTCTGAAGGGATATTGGTCTCAGCTTCCTTCTCCAGGCTCATACATTTGTTTTTTTTCTAAAACAAAAGACCTGCTCTCCCATTTTCGGTCTTTATTTCTCTCAGTGCAGCTAGCTCCAGGTTATGAGGAGAAGGCTCTCTCTCTCCACTCAAGGCCCCATCATACAGGTTCCAGGATAATGCTGTGTCTCTGTCAATTGCTCTCCCAATCCAAGGACCAATCATAGACTTCTCCAGGAGCCTAAGGCTTTCCCTCCCAGTAGAGCTCAGTGTGACGTAGCATCTCAGCCACTTCCTTTCTATAACGTGCAGTTATCAATGATAGGTTTTTTTCCCCACAGAATAAAGAATAAAGCAAATGAAAACAATTGATTTAAAAAGATTAATAATATAGAAAGTTATTACAATAATATTCTCAACAATGTTTTTTCTTTTAAAAACCTACAAAAATTTTTAATAGAAAAAACTGAGTGACCTCTATATGAGATTTGACATGAAACTCTGGTCATTTCTGTTCAGTATTGTGTTAGTATCTTATCTAGCATGAGTCTCTTGGGTGAAAATGCTAACAGTTCAACAAAAGATAAGGTTATTATAGTTTGTAAAGAGATAAAGGCAACTGGCATCATAACTTATCACTGTTTTAATTGATATTCAGTATGTATCTGTAATATTAATTGTGCTGTATTACCTATTCCTCAATGCAAGAAGCATTGATTCTCCATGTAGGGCACCAATGACTTATGAACATTTGACTCTACTGAACTCTAGCTTGGTAAACCAATGAATCTTTTGGCATTACTTATAGAATATGAGTGATGAGTTACTTTCAGGAGCAAGGGTTAACACAAAACAACATCAATGTCACAAAGTCACATCCTGTCCTTGATGGGGACCTTATGGAAGCTGCATCATCATGCCCACATTTCAATCAACCTTCCAGTTGCTGTATCTTCTAAGAGCTCCCCAAATCACCTGCCATTAAGAGAATATGTAAGAGAATGCTGACTGCAATCCAAAGTAAGGGTACTGTTACTATCTTCTCCCTTGTATGACATAGTCCTAGCCACTTCTGTAAGATTCTACTAACTTACTGGATTTTGAGAACACCAGATCAATGTACTCTCTACTCTAAAATGGAACTCATGTTATGCCCAGAGGAAAAAGCTATACTACAAATTAGAAATTACAATTTACATAACAACTATATTATCAAATGAAAATACAAAATAAATATTATGTTTTATAAATTGCTATATTATAGAATGTAAATAAGTAATATGATCACAAAAATGCAAAAGCTTCCAAGGAATTCTAGACTGAACAGTAACAGCATAAGAAGATGTATGAGGGTAAATAAATAAACCATATTACTGCTTTTCTAATACATACAACAATAACTCATGATAAATAATAACTGTGCATGTATGAGTAAAGAAACAAATCTTTGTAAGAATACAGGAAACTATCTTCATGACTACAAGATAGAAAACATTCATTGGAGATACAATAGAGATTATAACAAAGTATTGACACATTGTACAATATTAATGTTTCCATTCAACAAAACTTATCATAAAGTAATAAAAGATAATCCAAGGATCTAATATCTACAGAAAAATTCTAAATAATCCAGAAGTACACCAAAATTTGGCACATTGTTTCATAAAAGAAGATATTTAAATATCCTTAGGTATTCAGATGTGTACTCAGCATCACTGACCAAGGAGGAAATTCAAATAAAATCCACAGTAAATCTCATGTATGCTACACACATGTGTCTATTATCCATGAACAGACCAGATAGGATCCCTGAGTTGATAGAATTGTAAATAAGTTTAAAAGAGTTGCTCTGTCTACTTCCTGTATACTACATGTAGCATAACTATTAATGTTTATAGCACATTTACCTATGATAGAGATATATTCACTGAAAGATATGTGAATTCAGGTAAATTGTATATTTTTTTAGTTTTATATCATCATCCCTGTTTCATAAAATGTCAAAAGCTGAGGGCTTCAAAATGAAGACTTGATCTGCTGAGTTATCAATTGTTATGTAAAGTTGATAACATTCTAAATAGACTGAACAGTATTATGAAATTCAATTTCAGTAAACCTGGTTATTTGGTTTTGATGTTTGCCATTCATGGGATCACAAATGAGAATAGTTATGCAAAATTTTGCTAAGTACTAATAATACAAACTTTGCAAAAGATGAAGTAAAAAGCCCTAAGAAGAAAATTTTAATGCAAGTGAGCTAAGATTTATTCCAAGTCTTTGGCAATTAAAATAGTTTGCATATGAAAGCCAGTAGAATATTTTCTATCATTATTGTGTGCCTCAAATGCATCAGTGTTCATTTTCTAAACTGAAGAAAGGAAACAAACAAATGAAAGAACTCCACTGTTTGCTACAGATGTTCAGAGTTGCTTAGACTATGTGTTCTATTTTCCCAAGCCAGCTGCTTAGGGATAAGCTATGCCTGGATGGTTTAGTTCTTATCAAGATGTTTCACAGACATTTTGAATTTCTTGGATCGTAGGATGAAGTAATAGGAACTTATAGCCAAGAAAGAAAAAAAAAGTATGAAAAATAAGAACACTTCTTTTCAATGCAACATACACAAAACAACATAAACAATAAAATTTATTAAAACAACAAAATTAAAGAAATATCTTTCAATCCAATTGTGTTCACTGCATTTCCGTATTAAGTTCTTGAACTGAGTTACAAAGTTTTCTTTTTATTTATTTTTTTATCTTCTTTGAATACTGCATGTTACAGTACACAGTTTCAGTGCAAAATGAACCCACTAGAACACAAGTGACATAACTGTTCATGGTGGTAACCAACTGCTCTTACGTTTGGATCTGGGGCCTTCTATATAGGAAAGAATTCATGTCTGATGAAAATAAAGCAAAAGTCCAGAGCCATGGAAGACATAAGCCCTAGGAGAAAACTTACTGATGTTGTTTTTCTGAAAGTTCAGGTTATTAAATTGACTTTGAAATAGTTGTCTTTACAACCATTAATGTGTGGTGCTTACAGTATTGTCAGAAAAGTATCTTCCTGAATCAGTTAGTGGTTAATGCTGATACTCATAACTGGTCAAAAAGAAGTGACTGAGGGCTCAAGTATAGTTGAGAAATACATGTCAATGTCCACAAAGGCTCAGGGCCCATTTCAGATGATGGGCATAAAGAGTATAAGAGCTCAAGGAAGAGGAAGAGGGCTGTGAAATGCCATCCTCTGTACATGACATGGCTAGTGCATATGTATTGATAGCAGTGGTAATTATCAACACAAGACCTGGAAACTATAAAGTCAGTTAAAATTCTACCAGATATCCTTGTCAGCTAGTTATCAGACCAAAGACTAGTATGCAGAATATATAAAGAAGTGAAAAAACACAAAGTCAAACAATAGAAACAAACAAACAAAACAAAACCCCAGCCAATTAAAATGTATGTATGTCCCTGGTACTAGAAAAGGATTCTCAAAAGAAGCAAATAATGGCTAGAAATATCTAAAAAAATGTTCATCTTCCATAACAATTAGGGACTTGCAAATCAAGAAAACTTTGAGTTTTCATGTTACCATAGTCAGCAAAGCAGAGATCAAAATCATAAGAAATGCTACAGGTACAGAAATGGAACCCTTATTCACTGTTTGTAGGACTACAAACTGATCTGGCAACTCTAGAAAGCATTAAATCCTCAATATCATGCCAAAATACCACTCTTTGGAAAATGTACAAAGAATAAACATCCTACTCTGCAGATGATTGCTAAGACATGTTCATTGTTACTTTATTCACAATATCTAGGAAATGGGAAGAAAAAAAAGCCTGTGTGTCCTTCAACTGACAGGTGGATAATGAAAATGTGGATCATATATAATATGGAACATTGTTTATCTATGAAGAAAAATGAAATCATGACATTTTCAGGGAAATGAGAAAGACTAGAATAGATCAAATTTAGTGAGGTAATCCAGACACACAAAATATTCTCTCTTATCTGAGGCTCCTAGTTCCAAATACTCATATGTGAATACATGTCCTAGATTAACTGCAGAAACCAGGATAATATAAAGGGATCATTGCTGTTTTGGGAATGCAAGAAAAGAGATAGGGAAATTATAGAGTACAAATGATCTGATGAGGAAAATGGGAAAAGGGACTTTTAATTATGAGGCAGAGGAAAACAAACACAAATGGAGTTGAGAGGGAGATAAAATTGTAGCAAGTATGTCTGGGAAGTAGCCACAGGGAATCACACCATTAGCTACTTACCTAAAAACACTGACAACACATGTAAAACATTGTATAAATGTACCTATATAGTTAAATATTTTCCACCTGGCAAGACAATGCTTACTTCAATAGCCAAAGATCACAACAACCCCAATATCATGTACACAAAACCCTCTTTTGAGTTGTTGGTTGAAGTTGTTCAAGAGACTCCTAAAGCATTAGAGGCTATTGCCCTTCATTTCCTCCCAGAGGTAGAAGGTAAATTCCTATTGCAGAAGACACAACGCTTCTCAGACACAGAGATCAGAGGCCACTGAATTGGAACAGACTTGAAAGCATCCCTTCTTGATGACTAGCTTTCATGGCATTGGAACATGCATGTAAAGTTCCAAAGAAGGGAAGCAACCAACTATCCTATTCAACTATGATACCTATCAACCACAACAAGGAGCAGCACATGGAACAATAACGTTACTCAGCTATAATACCTATTAATCACAACATTGAGAAACATATGGCATAATAATGTTACTTATACAGTAGTGGCATTTATTTTCAGCTGTAATAAACAGTTGTTTAGTTGACTTGTATCCCACTCAACAAGAAAGAGCTCATGCCTGGTACTAGAAATCTAGACAACTACTTAGGGCTAGTAAATTCATTGATCTTAGAGGAGGACCTACAGCTACCACTTTTCTCAATCAGCATAGTCTCTAACTATATTTTGAATAAATGTCCTTATATCAATCTACAGGTAAGTACAGTATTTAACCCTCATCAAGGAAACTTCTCTATTCAAAAGATGGAGACAATATAAACAAGTACAATTAATCAAAATACAGTTGTAGGGCCCATCAAGAGATACATCTACCATAGAACTCACACTCCTCAATCATTGCTATAGCTCACAGGTTAGTAGTTGGGTGAGTCTGATATTTAATTTCACCATCTTGTATATCTAACAGCATTTTCTAGCAATATGAAAGCCAGCCAGTAAGGGTGAAACTACCATCTTACTACCAACAAAAGTTTTTAGATATTCTACAGCATAAGTATGTGGTGTTTTTTATCATTAAGGTCTTACAATAAAGCTGTGGAGGGGAATCAGTAACACTGCTTATAGCCTGTCATATTAGGGGTAGGATCTATGAGAGCCATTTTGCTATCAACTCAGGTCTGTGTAACTTATTTGTAGTACTGAGATTTTATTTAGTAGTATATAATGTTTAGTTGGGGTATTTCTTCACCATTATATGATTACTTTAAGTTATTCTCATATAAATATATATTTTAGGAATATTCTCTATTAGGAGGTTTTCATATTAGCTTTCAAAATCCTTTTGTGTTAGTTAGCCCTTCCCATATACCCTTCTTTACTTTTCTCTCCAATCTACCACCCTCTTCAACATTCCTGTTTAGTTTCATTTTCATCCCTCTAGAGTAGTATATTCTATAACATCTTCCTATGTTCATTCTCTGAATATTGGTATGCATCTTTAATCCCAGCACTCAGGAGGCAGAGGCAGAGTTCAGTACAGAGAAGCTGAAAGTAGTGGCAAAGTTCAGAGTTTAGAAAAGGAAGTAGAGAAGAGCTCAGAAAGAGGTAGACACAAACAAGGAATGAAGACTCAGAGAGACAAGACAAGGCAATTCAGCAGAAGGAATCAGTGTCAGATAAGAAGGATGAGTTTGGGAGAAAGAGTCAACTAACAGCAAGAGTTAGTTTGTAGCCTGGCAGAGAAGTTCAGTCAGAGAAGTTGCAAGGATCAGCCAGAGTCAGAAGAGTTCAGTCAGAAACAGTCAGCCAGTTCCGAAAGTCAGTTTGAACCTGCCAGCTTAGAGAAGTGTTTGAGCCAGAACAGTCAGTAAGTTGAAACAGCCAAAGAAGTCAACTGAGTTCACAACAGCTCTGAGTTCAGAAGGAGTTAGTCAGAGTGAGTCAGTCAATAATAAGTCTCATAGATTGAAATGTTCTAGGTCTAGATTTAATATTAGATTGTACCTCATTCTTTCTTAACTCCCACAAATAAAAATATGTTCATAGGATGTAGTTCCTATAACAGTTTTGCTGTCTACCTGCTACACTTCCCAAATACACTACTTCTGAAGCACATCCCATAATGTCATCATTCATTTATAATTCCTTCAATGCCCCATGTCATTGGCCCAGCAATGACATATTAGTAACTACAATGAACAAACTTGGTATACATATATTAGTTTTAAATATCATTATTCAAATGTAAAAGAACACTGAGAAAAGAGTTTATTTTTTATAAAGTATTACAAAATAAGTAAGCAAGAAAGAAAACAAAATAATAAATACCACAGGAACACAACAGGACCTCTGCTGGCCACATTTAGAATACTTAAATAATTAAAGCAATGACTTATGAATAATTAAATAAAAACTTATTAGTTAACATTCATATAAATAAAACTCCCCTTAAAACAGAATATTTATTCACTGCTATAAAACGAATGATTACAATAAGAAATCATTATTTTTCTGTAATCACATCATAACTGGTTCAGTCAAGAATCATCAATGGATACTAAATAATGAAGAAGAGGATATTTATATATATTCAGAGATTATTATTAATGAACATAAAAGAAGATAACCTTTCATCCATGGCACATGTAAGTTGTGTTTTTAATCAATGAACATCATAACTTCACAAATGTGATACTTATGCACATTGTGTGCCACAGCATGATTTCTTGAGAATGACACAATATTACTTCTTTTGCATGGTAACTGGGAAAGTATAACCTAAGTCAGAAGAAATAACCACGTAGATAAAGATGATGCAAAATAGAGAGGTTAGTTATATTTTAAACATCAGAATGCTGATGCTATTAATTTAAACTGCTGTTGACTTACCTGGTAAGAAAATGGGTCCATATGGATTTAGATACTCTATCATTCATTATTAATGAGAATAGAAAAGAATATTGGTGATAGATTCCTATGTCCCAGATTCCAGAGGTTGGGTTAGAGGGATTCTGCACAGATACTGGGGATGTTTGTAATGGAGGAATCTAGAAATTAGAGTATTTTGATATTGTAACTAGTTTCTGGAAAATTGATCATCCTTATATCTGTAGGGAGCTTGAGAGCTCAGAAAATATATTCAGAAATGGAAAGTAGGTCAAGAAATGGTTATATATTTAATGTCCTGGGTATTTCTATAAAAGTTTGTCATTATCTATCCTGGATGATAGTAAATATATTTCCTTCAGCAGCACCTATGTGTCCATTTCCCAAATATGTCTCCTCATACACACATTCCAGGGAAAGTATCTTGGGAAAAACTATTTTATTAACACTTCAATGCACCAAAACCTTCAGATTCATAGAAGACTGTTTCTCAATAATAACTTACATCTATTCTAATAGTACACATATGCATTTTACTGTGGACCACAAAAACTTGGACCAAACCAGAATTCTCCATCCCGAAAACCATACAGTATAACATCAAGCAAAAGAAGGAGGAGGAGGAAGGTATGGAGAAGGAGAAGGAGTAGGAGGAGGGTGAGGAGGAGGAAAAATCGCAGGTTTTACTCAGTTTTCACCATGGCCTTAAAGAGTTATCTTAGTTTGCAACTGTTCTGTGTCTTCTCCATATTAAACTTCCCTGAGAGATACAACAATATCTACCAAGAAACCACTACAGGGGGAAAAAAGAACTCACATGATCAAGAATATATATCTGTGTCAATGAGCTGACTCATTGATTGAAGCACTGAATCATCAATGAATGGAATTTCTAGACTATTCACGTGAATAATTAATTGTCACATAAGTTTATAGCATTTCCAGCTTTATAAAGAAAATATGAAGCATTCATAGCAAACATAAATTATGGTTCATACACCAGACAAACATTAGCAGAAATTGCCTAAGGAAGACTATATATGATTGAGATTATTAGCCAGACACTTTAAGACAATGATAATAAATGTATTCAGAAAAATAATAGATATTGTGCCTGAAGAATAAAAAGTAGTAGACTTTTCTTCACCAAATAGAATAGAGCATTAAACACAGAAATCACTATACATATACAAATGGGAATTTGAAGAGTACTATTTAACAATTTAATCAAGAAACATGGTTGCTCTGTGAAAGGATGATATTCAAGGCCTGTGTGATCTGGCTGCATTGCAGCACAAGCCTTACGAAAAGCAACTCAGAAGGCAATGGTGGCACATGTCATTAATCCCAGCTCTTCAGATGTAAAAGGAAGCAGTCAGAGTAGACATAGGTCACAGTTCTCACTTCATGGCTCTAAGTTTATTGTTCTCAATTCAGAGTTCATAGTTGGTTCCTAGGTAAGAGAGAAGAAGTAGAAATTGAGGGAATGGAGGGAGATTGAATCAGAGCATGCTAGTCAACTGAGAAGCAGAAAGTCAGTGACAGAGTGAAGTATAGAGTGAGTACATGCCTTTAATCCCAAATCTGAGAGTGAATCATAATAAATACTTGTCAGAGTGATATAGCTAGCAGAATGAAACAGAATGAGGACATGCCATCTCTCATGATATAAAAGCAGACTCTCAGCTCAGAGAGTCAGGTAGTTAGTTAGATAATCAGTCTGATAAGACAGAAGGGCAGTTCAGCAGAAGAAGAGTGAATTTGGGAGAAAGATTCAGCTAACAGTGAGAGTCAGTTTGAAGCCCAGCAAAGAAGCTCAGTGAGGGAAGTTGTAGGAGTCAGCCAGAGTCACAGAGTCAGCCAAAGTCAGAGTCAGAAGAGTTCAGGCTCAGAAGTTCAGTTTGAACCAGTCACCTTGAAGAGTTTGAGCCAGAACAGTGTGTGAGTTGAATCAGTCAACCAGAAGAGTCAGTTGAGTTTAGTATGGCTCTGAGTTCAGAAGGAGGTAGTCATAGTAAGTCAATCAGTGGTAAGACTCAGAGGCTGAAACATTCTAAATTTTTGTTTTAAGACTAGATTTTATGGAGGCTGGAGCCTTCTAGGTCTGGGTAGCATCTTGAAAATTAGATTGTACAGAAACTAAAGACTTCTAGGTCTAGATTTAAGATTTGATTGTAAGGAGGCTGAAACCCTCTAGCACTAGGGATTGAACTAGCAAAAAATAAACTGTCCTCTGCCATGAACCCATGATAATAGAGAATAATTAATTTGCATATACATCTATGATTATGACTATATGCTATTCTTGAAGCATACAGTCACTAAAATGATGTTTGTTAGAGAGCTCAACAGAATTCTTCTAATAGAAGAAAGAATGAACAAATCTGCAGGCTAATTAATTCAAATTTGTGGAACAGAAAAGATAAAATGAGAAAGTGAATAATGTCAGAGTTGTAGGATACAGTAAAACATAATAACATATATTCACCAAGTATAAAGCCACTTGGAGAGAGGTGAACTTTTAATTGGTTCCAAAAGTTGCAAACCATTGTTTACAAATTACAACATATTACATATATATACATATATATATATATATATATATATATGCATACATACACACATTCTCACACATATATATACATATATATGCATATATAATATAACAATGTAATATATATAATATAGTCATATAATGTATATATTCTATAGTTATATATAATATAATATACATATAATATTATTAGCTTTATCTTATAGTTCACACTGAGACTTCATTGTATTCTTGAAAGAACAGTTCAGTCATTACTGGTGAAATGAAATACCAGTGTTACCTTCAGACAGAATGTCTACAGTGATGGAGATATGCAGCCATTTCTCTCTCTATGCAGAATTTCCTTCTATTATGACTCTGTTATCTTTACTGGAGTATAACATAATCTTTATCAAAAACAAGAGGGAAAATGTTTTTATAAACCGCTTTTTTGGCATTTCAGTATAACTAACTTATATTCTTTCTGTAAGTATAAGAGATATTTAATTCCACTTTCATTGTTCTAACATAGACACCCAGTTTTTTAATATGCATGATTTTACTCTGGAGAGCATAAAAGCAAAATGTGTCATAGAAAGCAACTAAAGAATTCAAACAGTTCTTAAAATATAAAAATGACTGCTTTATATACTTATGGAAATGCCTATCTCTTAAAATACCTTTAGAAATACAATTTATAATAATCACATCATGATGGCTTTTTTAAGTAATTGTCAAAAGTTTCTAATCAGAATTATATTTTCAATAAGATCACTGTGAAAATTTTCTTTAGCTTCTTTAGGAAAACTTAATTTGTACATTAATATAAAAAATAAATCCATATTGATTGCCCAAAATTTCAAACTCTTTAAGATTGAAGTGTAATAAAATAATGGTACAGCACACATAATCTACTCATATTGTATTAATTCTAAAGCTTTATTCTGAAGTAATAATACTATACAGCTCTTAAGATGCTAAAATATTAGTGACTTGCAATGTTTCAGCAAAAGAAATTGTGTATATAAATTATTTTTCAATATGGTATATGTTACAATTCAAATGTTATTTTAAAATCGTGTTGTTAATTGTTCTACAAGTTTCCCTTTCAAATTTAAATAGGCTAGAACTTCATGTACACAAAATGCAAATATAATGCTTCTATATAGATATAATTTCTAACAAGTATATCTTCTACTAGTTTCTTACACCAATTAAATCCTGGCTAAACTTTAAATTATTGTCAAAATACTGCTTCTACAGCATTTAAATTTTGCTGTGTAATCTCTTAAAGATCAATTATCTGTTATTGTATTAGACAACAATACATTGCAGTGCAGTAAATTTATTATTAGGCATATAGAAATGCTGGAGTTGTAAGAGGAGAAACTAGAACCTTCAGCACAGAGGTAGCTCCTTATTAATAATATATGCTACTTCTCTGTTGAACACACTAGACTTCAAAGAAAAATTTAAATTTCATTTCTACATTCACTACCTTTTATATATTTACATTATATATGCTAACTGAATTATAATGATTACAGTTGATCATTAACTTACATGAAACTAGTGTGACATCCATAAATTGATGCATATTCACTGAGGAGGATTACATTTCAAATATTGTTGAGATCATGTCTACATATGTGGATAGGTAGTACACAATATATTTGAATGAGTTACTCAAATTGTTTTCAATGTTTTCATTCTACAAAGTGAATCTATTTCCATTACATTAATTCCTTGGAAGATTCGTGGAATAAATATCTTATAATGATTATCATTTGTGATCTTATGATTCATGTTCTTGTTAGTTTCATAAAGGGAGAAAATATTTGATTCTTAAGAAATCCAGACTTTGACAAAATTTGAAACAAAATTTATTAACTTGAAACAAACTATAGATATATTAAAACAATAATCTTGGAAGGGACATTTGTTTCCCTGGAACTCAAAAATTGTCCTTAGGCTATTATCCATTTATTAAATTGGACTGTAAGTGCATTCAAGAAGTTCAGCCCAGATGACTGCTCTGTAGTATTAATTTCCACTGAGTATGTTTGGACCAAAGCTTTCTGACCTCTATTTATTACAGCAGACAATGCTACTTGAAAATATCCACTTAAAAAATCTTATTACTGTCAAATTCTTTATCTAGCCCAGTCACTTGACAATCTCACATGAGTAAGCATTAGAGCTTTTGCCTTTTAACCTCATGATCCTGAAGCATAAATCATTTATACCAGATTTAATTCATGTCTTTGCCAAGTTGTTGGAATCTTAGCTTTCATTCTGGTCTGTTGTCTACAATTTAATATATTCCATGATTACTTTCTTTTCTCCTGTTTCCTTCCTCTTCTCCCCTCTTTCTTTGTATGTAATTTGCATATGTTTATTTATAGGAAAGTTAATTCATGAAACTTTTTAATACTGAAATATATTTTCAGATTTAAAAGTAAAGTGGATACAATGAATCAAGATTCATATTTCATTTCACAGCATTTAGGAAATATTAAACAAAATCTTCATTTTTTGTGGTGATATAAAAATTCTCTGAATTTAAGGAAGTAGTCATTCCTATAATTAAGAACACAAACATACCTATAAATAAAGTGCTGAGGACACAGATGAACTGGAGTATTTTATAAACTGAATGGCTAGTTCTTAAAACATTTGACACATTAAGTTTCTCCTTCACCTAAATGCAAAGTTTTGCTAAAGAAAATGACTGAGTTTAGATAACTTAATGATAATCATTAGAATGTGTGTATACTGAGACTATATTTTATGACTTTTTAATATAACATGTATTGAAATGCAGATTAAGGAAAGAAAATATAACGCAGGTAATTATACACTATTAAACATTATTACCACATATTATTTTACTTCTACTTTATGGGTTATTGAGCTCTATACTACCTCAGGCATTCCGGTGTTTGACTAATACATAATTCAACTCCTCACTATTCCTGAAGGCGATCCCTTTCAAATTCATGACATTTACAGATGATTTGATTAATTCTGTAAGAATTTCATCCAATGTGTTTTTTTAATTTTAAACTTTAATAAAATACTCATACAATTGTACTGGGGTATTTTCCAAAATGTGTCATAGCTAATTGTAATCCTTTTTGCGCTAAAATCTGTTACACTAGTAGGGTAATGTCCCAGAATCTTGCCAGGTGACACATGTGGATGGATCCATAATAATGGTCCATCTTGCCACAAAACTGCAGTTGGCAGCACTGGTGAAGGGATAATACAAAGGGAGAACGGTTGATCCTTTTTAATCCTAGTGAGTTGAGAACGTTGTATTGCTTGTTCTACTTTATCAAGCGCTTTTGATGCTTCTGGAGTTAAATGTCTTTTGGATGTTATGTTTGACTCTCCCCCTAGGATTTGAAATAGCGGTTTAAGTTCTGTTGTGGTTAGTTTTAAAAATGGCCTAATCCAATTAATGTCTCCTAATAATTTTTGAAAATCATTTAATGTGTTTAGAGTATCTCTCCGAATTGTAACCTTTTGAGGACTAATAGTATATGGGCTAATCTTTGTTCCTAAGAAATTACCTACTGTTCCTTCCTGTACCTTTTCAGGAGCTATAAACAATCCTTTATTCTGTAAGGCCTTTGTTAAGAAGGTAAAAGCTTCTTGTAGCATGACAGTATTGTTGCTGCACAGTAGGATGTCATCCATATAATGACACATCCTTAATTTTGGATAAGCTTTTCTAACTGGATTAAGTGTAGCAGCAACATACAGCTGACACATAGTTGGACTATTAGCCATTCCTTGAGGAAGCACCTTCCATTGAAACCGACGGTCAGGTTCTTCATGATTTATAGATGGAAGTGTGAATGCAAACCTACATCTATCTTTTGGATTTAAAGGAATGGAGAAGAAACAGTCCTTGATATCCACAATTATAATATCCCAATTTTGAGGCAAGGCTGACAATAATGGTAATCCCTTTTGTATAGCTCCCATCACCTGCATTTGACTATTAATTGTTCTTAAATCATGTAATAGTCTCCATTTTCCTGATTTCTTTTTTATGACAAAAATAGGAGTATTCCAGGGTGATTGTGAAACTTCTAGATGCCCTAACATTAACTGTTTTTCTACCAACTCCTTTGCAGCATCCAATTTTTCGGAGGTTAAGGGCCATTGAGGAACCCACACAGGTTCCTCCGTTAACCAGGGTATAGGTAATGTATCCTCAATGGCCCCTAGGAAAAACCCAAACCTTGTCTATTAGATTTTTGATGTATCTTTATAGGCTCTGTCCTCCCTTGTAGCCTTTTACCTAACCCTTTACCAGGAATACATCCCATACTTTTCATCATGTGTTGACTTTGATGAGAGTAGTCGTTGGTAAGCTTAAAATTAAGCTGTTTTAATAAATCTCGTCCCCAAAGATTGACCGGTAAAGGTAGAACATAAGGCGTGAAAGTACCAGTCCGACCTTCCTCATCTTCCCATTTCAAAGGATGTGCACTAATAGTAGGTGATGACTCATATCCAAGCCCTTGTAGGGTTTGAGATGATTGATTAAGAGGCCATGCTTTTGGCCACCATTTAGAGGAAATGATACTAGTGTCAGCACCAGTATCCAGTATTCCCGAAAAATCTTTTCCTTGTATGGTGATGTTCAATGTAGGGCGTTCAGTTAGATCTAAGGAAACATAGGCACAATTTCCACCTGTAGACCCAAAACCCTGTTCTCCTCTGGCTACATCTTTACTAGGAAACAGTGAATGTAAGCTGGGCAAGACTAAAAGCTGTGCAACGCGGTCTTCAGGGGAGATAGATGCTACACCTCGGGGGGAGGAGCACAGAATCTTAACTTGACCTTCATAGTCAGAGTCAATTACTCCTGGGTGGACAATTAACCCTTTTAGAGTAGAGGAAGATCTTCACAGCACAAGTCCTACTGAATTTGGTGGTAGCGGCCCCTTAAAATCTGAGGGTACAGGCTGACAACCCATTTGAGGGGTCAATACTGTGCGGGCGGTGGCACAGAGGTCCAGTCCTGCGGAACCTGAAGTAGCTCTCCTTGGTGTCCCGGAGGTCTCATTGATATTTGTGAACCTTGTAGGACCCCATACATTTGAGGGCCCTGAGGTCGGGGGCCCTTCTGCCCGTTTTTTGTGTGATCAGGCTTTGTTTGTGTAATAGGCTTGCCATTAATGTCCTTAACTGAGCGACACTCATTAGCCCAATGTTTTCCTTTTCTGCACTTTGGACAGATGTTAGGTGTCTTTACTCCTGAAGTTTTTTGTCTTTCCTGTCTACACTGTCTCTGTATATGTCCTCTCTTTCCACATTTAAAACAGGTAATATTACTATCTTTTTGTGCTGCGAGCACTGTTGCAGCTATGCCTGCATTGGAAAGCGGACCACCAATCTCTCGACAAGCTTTCATCCAGGCATTAAGCCCTTTTCCTTTCCATGGAGTAATAGCATTTTTACATTCTTTGGTACACTGTTCATAAATGAGTTGTTTTATTAAGGGCATTGCTGTATCTGGGTCACTGAAAATCCTTCCTGCAGCTTCCATCATTCTTGCTACAAAATCTGAAAAAGGCTCATTCATGCCTTGTATGATCTTAGTTAGGTTTCCTGATACTTCACCTTTATTAGGAATGCTCTTCCATGCCCTAATAGCGATTTTATTTATTTGTTCGTAAACCTGTACTGGATACGCTGTTTGATTTGCACTCCACTGACCCTGTCCGGTCAGCATGTCATAATTCCAGTGTGGTTGCCCTTGAGTTGCATTAGCTCTTGCTTGGGCACCACAAGCATCTTGGAAAATAGATTTCCAGTCCAGATATTGACCCATGGTAAGGCAAGCCTTTACTGTATTATACCAATCTGTAGGAATCATAGCTAAGTGTGCCAACTTCTCTACTTGTGCCTGTGTGAAAGAGGCATTAATACCATAAGTTCTAACGGACTCTGCAAGATCTTTAAGTTGTTTATAGTCAAGAGGTTGATAATATCTTTGTTGATTATTATCTTCAAATACTGGAAAAGCTTGAAAAATCTTTCTCCTATCCTTGTCTGTTAAAAAGGAAGTCTTTCCTATTGAAGTTTTTGAGGTTTTATTTCTCTGTTTTTTCTTAGCCTTAGGCAGGTTAGGAAGAGGGGGCGCAGAGGGAGCCGCCGGAGCGTATGGCTCAGGACGGTAACGTTCTTCCTTATAGCGCGCAGCTTCCTCTTCTAGTTCTGTTTGTTCCTCTGTATCCAGTTTCTCTTCTGACCCCGAAGTTTCTGAGTCTGTGGTTTCTGAGTCAGAAGAGGAACTACTAGTCTCATCACTGGTTATTTTTAAATTTTCAAATTCTGCTAGTACTGGGTATACCCTTTTCTGACTATTCATTTGTTCTTTCTTTTTTTCTTTTTTCTCTTTTTCTACCCTTTTTATCTCTTTTTTAGGCCTCTCCCTCTTTTCTGTTTCTGACATGCTGTCTTGATGTTCTGCCAATGTACGCTGTCCTTCTTTTACCCTTTCTTGACATCGCTTATCTTCTAAGCAAGCTTTAACCATACGCCATAGTGGCCATGTGCCGGCGCGGAGACCTCCCTTTTCCTTTTCCCTTTGCAAATCTCCTCCTAGTTTACCCCAAGAAGGGATTGTAAGAGACCCGGTGGTTCCTGGGCGATGACAATTTAGACAAGGGCAACAAGCAAGAACAACAATAACCATACAAGCAAAAATGACCGCGCCTAGTGCAGGGTCAATCTCATAAAACAGCATACCTCTCAGAAAGAGTCTGGATCCACTTTCGTCCTGCGCTCCAGTTCTGAATCCTCCTGAAAACAGGGGTCTTCGCCGGTACTGAGCTGATGGTCAGGTTCCGGGGTTTCGGCACCAAGTGTGGACGCCCGCCTCGCCTGCAAGGAAGACGCCGCACACAGGATTCTTCTGGTTCACGCTTTATTGAGGACTGTAGCTTGATTGAGTGTTGAGAGCGAAAGACCCTGAATGTGTGAGGCACCCTGCTTATATAGGGCAAAAGGCAACGTGACCATCAACGATTGGATGCATGTCCAGAACCTCATTAGCATAGGGGGAGGCGGCAAGGATTACTCAACTTGTGCCTGCGCTGTTACTTGTTTACTCCAGAACCAAGCAAGAGGAGCCCGGAAGCAGGAAACCGGCGCCATCTTGTAATGGCGTTCCAACTCGGCTCCCAACACTAATGTACCATTATCAAAAACAAAAACACATTAGCATATTACTCAGCAGTTTAAAAAAATGATATCATAAAATTTGCAGGTAGGTGGATGGAACTAGAAAAAAATCTTCCTGAATGAGGCATCTCAGAATCATAAAAACAAATACAGTATGTATTTAATTATGTGTGAATATTAACAGTTAAGTCAATGATAACCAAGCTACAATTCATAGAACCACAGAAGTAAGGTAAGGGATTAGGTGGGGCAGATAGATCTCCCTAGGAAAGGGAAGTAGAGTAATTAGTTATAGATGGATGCCCCAGTTGGGGAAGTGTCAGGAGGATCAAGTGGGGAAGGGAGAGGGGAATAAGGTAGGAATACGAGGAGATATAGCTAAAATGAAGGGCCATTTGAGAGGTAGTATGGAAACCAAATAGTAGATGGTTCCTAAAATATATACATATATGAAGGCAATCTAAATTAATTTGCTAAAAGACATGGGTTATAGATCCCCAACTAAGCTATCTTATCACCAAATGAAGCTTTCAGTATGGGAAATGGATTAAATATAAATGAATTATTGTACAATGAGTTTACATGGGAATTTCCAACAAGGCAAGCTGTTTCCAAGACTATAGGTTGCTGTTTACAAAATAGTGGCAAGGTGCTATGGCTGAAGACAACAACTTATTGAACATAGAGAATCTGAGCTGATGCCTACATAGAGCCTTCATTCCTATGTTTTACCATGTTTGGTACACTAAGGTACTCTACATTCATCCAAATGTGAAATGTAAACACCAACCCAGCCACAAAACCTTTGATCTCCATTGCTGTGCTGCCTACATGTTATGCTAGTGCAATGGTGGCACAGAGCATGTGGGAGTAGTCAACCAACATCTGATTTTATTTAGGGCTCACCCCATGAGATGAAACACATACTTGGTGATGGAGAATCTGAGATAGCCCAGGAATGTAAGGTATAAGCAATAATACTGTTCTAAAAAAAAGAAGAAAAAATAGAGATAAAATGATACAAAATGACATTTTACTATAATAATAGATTAAAGCCTTGCTCAATCATCTTCAGAGAAGCTTCTTTTGGCAAAAGATGAGAACAAATATAGAGACCTCCAGCCAGACATTATACAGAAATTGAGACCTTGGAATACTCAGGCCTAAAAGGAGTGTCTCCTCCACCCTCAGTGCTTGCAGAACCTTGCAGAAGAGAAGGGATGGAAGACCTCAATAAAACCTTTAAATCATTATGTTAAATGAACAAATGAAATCACGGAGACTTGGGCAACATGCATAGAGCCTTTATGGTTGTGGACCAGAAGGGGCCCTAGAGCTAAAAGGAGAAGTGGACAAGTGCTCCCATTCCTAATCCATAAACAATCCCCAGTTGCTAACCTCTTTTAAATAAAGTTTAGTTTCCTCCAAGGGAGTCTCACAGGGAAACAAACTACCCTAAAGAGTAGGCTGCATACCCAACAAAAAATGAACTCAAAATCATCCTTGGAAATTCCTTTTCTCACAATATCAAGTCAGAGTCTTCCTTCCTTCCCTTCCTTCCTTCCTTCCTTCCTTCCTTCCTTCCTTCCTTCCTTCCTTCCTTCCTCGACCTCCCTCCCTCTCTCTCTCTCTCTCCCTCCCTCCCTCCCCCCTCTCTTTTCCTTTCTTCTTCTCTTTCTTTCTTTCTTTCTTTCTTTCTTTCTTTCTTTCTTTCTTTCTTCCTCCCTTCCTTCCTTCCTTCCTTCCTTCCTTCCTTCCTCCTCCCTCCCTCCCTCCCTCTCTGTTTCTCTCACTCCCTCCCTCCCCCCTCTCTTTTCCTTTCTTCCTTTCTTTCTTTCTTTTTTTCTTCCTTTCTTTATTTCTTCCTTTTCTTTCTTTCCTCTATAGGATATATATATTATGCTTCCAGTTTAGTGTTTTTATGAAATTCCTGAGAGTGCAAATGAGTGGGTCTGTTTCTTATGTCCTCTCAGATTTTATCTTTCTATTTGTTTTGTTGAATTCTAATATGCTAATTTTTATTTTATCATAATATTTTATTTTATTTTATTTTATTTTATTTTATTTTATTTTATTTTATTTTATTTTATTTTATTTTATTTTATTTTATTTTATTTTATTTTATTTTATTTTATTATTATCCCTTAGAAGCCTGCTTGTTTTTTAGTGGGATACAGAAAGGGAGTGGATATGGATGGGAGGGGAGGATGGAAGGAACTGGGAGGAGTAGAGAGAGAGGGCATAACTTAATCAGGTTATACATGTAAAATAATATTTTCAATGAATGGAAAATAAAAGAGTTGAAATAGATTTATCTTTCATAAGTCGTAATTGTTGTTCCAACAAAACACTGGTTATTATGAAACAATTAAATTATAGTATAGGGTAGGGGATACTCTTCTATGAGTTATGGTTCAAGGAAAGCCCAGAGAGTTCCCCAATACTTGGCACTTCATTACCTACCACAATTACATGGTATGATTCCATCTCTGAATGATAGAACATTTCCTGGCTGAATCTTTGCCAACTAATATTCTATGTTCTTCCAGGTCACGACCAAAATTCTTTTTATTTAAATTCTTCTTTGCTTCTGGGATAGTTCAAACCAAACATATCACCTTCCAATTTTACAGCAATTGGAACAGAGATCAAATCATAGATATTTGCAGAAAAGGTAAAAAATAGAACTCAAACAAACAGAAAGCTTTTGTTCAAGTATCCAGAATCAGAACCTTGCATATCTTCAGTTTCTTGGTAGTGTATAAGATAATTCTGCCTTCCCCTCAAAGCTCTTAAGGGAATATCTAACTTACAATTTGACACTGAAACAAGGTATCGAGAAGTGTATACAAGGTAAACGCCTGTAATTTATAACATTTAATATTGTATTCATCATGTCTTTTCTTGAGCCACTCACACATATGATGTTATCAGGTTCCTAATAAAAAGAAATCAATATATAGAATAAGTAGAATTTATTAGTGAACTTTAAAACAGGATAAGAAAATAAATTTGTTCAAATTTGAGTTGAGGGTCGAGTTCTTTAATAGTGTACAGAAAATGAAGCAGAGAAAAACAAGAGAAATAATGTAAGCCATGAGAAAGTGAACTTCGTTGGTCACAGTGTCTTTACTAGTGATATTTTTTATAATTACACCAATAAAATATAACAAAATGTTGATATGTGCATAACAGATGAGGAATAGGCAAGAATGTTGATAAACTGGAGGTATTATTACATCTTGATTTTTCATGTATGTCAATAAAGGGTTAAGAGAACTTTTATTAGAACCACAGGAAATGAGTATATTATTCAGCCAAAGAAATGAGCATTTAAATTAATAAAAGTATTTGGGGCATAAAAACTGGAAAAGGTTGCTGGATTTTCCAATAAGCCTTACGTATTATTTGACACTTCCTAAACAGATTTGAAAAATTTTAAGTTATGTTAATATGTTTATAAAACAAATAACCGATTTTATAATCTTGACTTCCTCTCCTTAATATAGAAGGGATGTTTTCCTTAGATTCTATAAAAAACGTGTTTTCCATCCAGAAAAATAGGAAAAAAATTTTCCACTCATATTGACATTTTATTTGAGAAATATTTGAGTTTAAATTAATTTTAAAATTTAAATATTTTGTTTTATTGTTCTCTAGACTCTAGGTCCAAGTAATTGTTAGTGAACATCTTTATTTCATATTCAGGGATTTAATTAGGACCATATGGTTCTAATTAAGTTCTAATTATTGCATTTTATAATATAATATATTATAGTGGGTATAGTGGATAGTGCTTCTATAGACATAATATTTTGGTATGTCTTTTTTGTTAATGTAAAGACAAATTTTCCCTTTTATATGGATTTTACTTTATTTCTTTGCACTAGTTTAATTAAATTATGTGTTTTCAGTTACAGAGGTTATGAGTATTTATATATTTTATCATGTATTTACTATTAAATAATAATGTTTTTGGAATGCTCAAAAATACATGTAGATTTTATACATGATCTGGTGTTCAAATTTCTAGGAAATCATTGTTTTATTTTTTTCAGACTATAATTTTATTATAGTATTTCTCCCTTCCCTTTCCTCTCTCTTAATCCTTATTCTTCTCCCTACTCTACTTTAAATCCACATCTTTTTTCACTAATTTTTTTACATGCTTATATATAGGGTATGTATGTATATTCCTAAACGTAACCAGCTTAGTCAATATAGTGTTACTTATAAATGTATGTTTTCAAGACTAATGGTTTGTGACTGGCAACCAAATGAGGTACTTTTCCCTGGGAAGACCACCTCTCTCTTTCTCATCTTTCCTCACCTGCCTATAGTTCTTTGTGTAGGATTGAGGCCTCTTGGGATTTTCTCTGTCCACTTTGGTATGTGCATTAGTATTGTCCTAATGTTAGCTGAATATCAGCTAACATTTGGCTAGTCATGTTGGTGAGACTTTATGAATATAGACTATTATACCATTAGGAGACACAATCTCACAGAAATCACTGATACCCACACTCTTACAATCTTTGCACCGCCCCTTCCACAGTGTTTCCTAAGCTTTAGGTGTGGGAGTGTCTTGTAGATGTGTTCGCTGGGACTGGGTTCCACAACTCTACTTATTTTGATTGGTTGTTTCTTTCTATAATGGTCTCCATCTGTTGCAGTACTATCTCTTAATAGCGTGGTGAAAATATGGTAGTTTGCCCAGGTTGAATCCAATATTCACTTAGTGATTGATTCCACAGAAAATTTCCAAGGATTTGTGTCAGAAAATTACACACAAAAAAGGAACATGTCATCTTAAATTCAAGAACCAAATAAAAAAATCTACCTATATCAATGTAATTTTCAGATGAAGGAAAGATTTAATAACTGTAAAATAAATAGAAGATGTTTAAAAATGAATAGGAAAACAAAATATATGAAAGTCAAATCTATACCTGACTCCAGAGATTCAGTCACATCAAAATTCAAAATGTGTGGACACAGTATTTTATATAAAAATAGTATAAAATATTATAAAACAGTGTATCATAATGCATTATATAAAGTGATAGCCAACCTTTTTTTGTAAGGTAGTCCCATGAGTAGGTTATGGCTGCATCCTACAAGATGAATATTCTATATTTTGTTTGCATTTATTTTGGGGAGGTTTTCAAAATATTAATGTTTAATGAGTAAATGAACCAAACCAACCAGTTCAGGATAGTATGGTCTTGGAAATGAACATACAAAACCATTTCTAATTCCAGGCTGATACATTCTCTATTTTAAATAACTAAATGCTTCTTACCCCTTCCCATGCCTTTCAATAAACTATAGCAGATTTTGACATGCATTTTGCTGAGCAATACGGGAAACATTTATACTTCCTTAAATTGATATAACTTATGGTTCAAATATTTAATGAAAGATTTCTTGAACAGACAGTAAAACATAATGTGTACAAGCTACAAGAAAGAAGTACAGAGTTATTCAATTAGTATAGGTACATCATCATCCTTCTGGAAAAGACAGTGCTTTTCACATATGGTAGGACACTAGGGAGAGTTCTACCATGGAAACAACATTCAAGGCCACACTGTAAATGGAGGCTGAAATGGTTCCATCTGCAAAATCATAACAAAGCTACCATTGACATAGTTGCCACATGGAGGTGCTGCCAGGCCTGGGAGTACATGAGACATATCTCTTAACAGTTGAAGCCTGCCAATGTGCACATGGAGCCTTGAGCCATTGACAGGTAGTCTGGTCAAGGGGTTCATATCTAGAAGGGCAAGTGTTGAGAGAATGAAAAACCACTTAGCAGAATGAAGAAAAATGGGCTTGATGACTGTGCTGGCTAATTTTATGCCAATTTGAGACAAGCTAGAGTCATTCTGGAAGTGAAAATTTCAATTGAGAAAATGTCTCACCAGATCAGCCTGTGCAAAGACCTGTGGTGCATTTTCTTAATTGAAAATCAATGTGGGAGTGCTCTGCTCACTATATGTGGTACTTCTACTGGGCTTATGGTCCTGGGCACTAGGAGAAAGCAGACTTGATAAGTCATAAGGAGCAACTCTCTAGTGATCCTTGATGGGCTCTGTATCAGTTCCTACTTTTAGTTTCCTTACTTGAGTGATGGACTACAATCTGTGGGAAAGAAAAGAAAGAAAAACAACCACAATGAAAATGTTTCTTCCTCGTGATATTTTAGCCCAGGGATATAAGTTCTAACAAAATAATGCTCTTCTGCATCATGGATATATTCTCATATATAAATTATGAAATGTATGTGAAAAAATTTTTGGCCTACAAGGATTATGAATATTTTCGAAAGCAAATATAGGAACAAGGCTTGAAAAAATACCTGCAAAAATACAAAAAGTATGGAGAATAATTGGAAATCAACAGGTACATAGTGATAAAATTGTTATTGTTATACTACTATGCTGAAGGATAAAACTGGTAGTTTAAGGCATATAACTTAAAATATCAAGATAGAGTATACATCTCAAACAATATGTTTATTATGCTCCATAAGAAGTGGTCTTTGAATGGTTGGCTGAAGAAAATTAAGAGCATCTAGATCCCATCAAAGGTCCCAAGCAGTGATAGCAAGAGAGCCAAGCCACATGAACCTGGAGGTGCTTTGGAGTCCTTAATTTGCATAGTAACGTTCTTTTAATCTGCCTATTTGGGGCAGAGGTAGGCCAGAGATGTATCTCAGATGTTGAATTCAGAGGTGAAGCCCTTGGCTTAGTAATACTTCTTTGATCAAAAATTAAATTCATTGTTCATAGAAAGAAAAAAAACAAAATAGAAATGCTGAATACTTTTATTAAAAAAAAACCACAAGTCTATCATATACTACTGACCAAACTCAGTTACCATCTCTGAAAAATGATATTTAATATGAAAAAAGAAAGTTATTACACGTGGCTTCCTGTGAATCCCAGTATGCTGATGAACACAAAACAAGATTTTTAAATAGACACAAGACAACCAAGGATTTAAATGTGTGGCAAAGCTTTTCATACAACCATTCCTGTTTATTTTGGGTTGGTTTTACATTAAAAGTAATATAGAAAGCACTTCAGCATCTAAATATAATAGAATATTTTTTCAACATTACCAAAGTTTTCAATTTGTACACTATAAAATTTTGTATAGTACTTACAGCACCCAATCATGTAGGTTAGTTCCTTAATAAATCAGACATGCGAACACAATGAATAAATAAGCAGTTAGCTGGTAGATTCACGGCAATGAATGGGGTGTAGAACATTTGTTCAGCTTGACAGGTACAAACATTTCTATACTGATGATTTATATAAATGTCTAAGGTGTATTCATTTTTCTGGGTGAAAAAATATCTGCAAAAAAATATAAAGTGCAGGGAAAAGTGTGTTATTAGAAAGTCTGATATTATATAAGTTATAACACGAATATTTCAGAGTGACTTTGATAGTCCTACAACTGTAGTTTCTCAAAATGAGAACATAGAGTACTCTGTATTTATTCAAACACAAGTCTAACCCAAGGTTGCAATGCATTACTTTTATCATTTTTAGATGTAAGTTTAAGCTGAAAAAATTTATAAAGCCACAGTAAAAAGTTTACTTCTAATAAAAGAGAAAAACATTGAGACAAACAGATATCTTTTATCAGATTCTGGGAATAACAAATATATTTTCAATGCAAACACTTGAGGAAAAAAACGTTCTGATAACTTCAATAAAATTAGTAAGAATAATGAAGGCAGAGAGATAAAATATCCCTTATCAAACATCATGCTATGTCATTTGTGACTATAATGTTTGATTTATGTAAAAGTAGAATTGAAATAATTTTTAGTAAATAAAAGAAAGATATGCTTTTTGTCTGCAGTGGCTGGCATTTTCTGCAAAACACAGTCTCAGACAGAGGAACAGACCTATAATAACAGAATACAGAGTTAAGGGAGGAAGATATGAATAACAGCAAAGAGAAGACACTGCAAGAGTCTAGTCTAGTATTAAGTTTGAAACCATTGAGGACAATGGATGCAGATTCCTTCAGGGCATGAAAGAAAAAAGCAAAGTTTACCTCAGAAAATTTTAAATCTTGACTGAAAAGGATGAAGAAATCTATTGGCCTCAGTCTTCAAAGATTTTCTAGGGGTCCCAAATCTTAATTCCTCAATGTATTTGAGTTGTTCATCTATTTTAGCTGGTTTTAAGTTTGATGTATTCTCTGTGGTTTGATTTTTTTTAAATTATGATGTTTTTCTTTACAATTTCACATTTCCATTCATTAATTCTTTCCTTCTCTTCCCCTCTCCCTGCTTCTGACTCTTCATTCCTTACATTTTTCTTATCATTTCATTTTAAAGACAAGTTCTTTAAAGACAAAGCTCATCTGCAATTTACTCTGTGGCCTAGGTTGGCCAGACTCATTACAATCCCCCCTGTGTCATCCACCCATATACTGTTATTACAACTGTGAATTACCCACACTTGAGTCTCAAACTTCTTTCTTAACTTTTTCTAGACATGGGACAAAGATAGGTGCATTTTAAAAGGTTATTCTCCTCATTTAATTGAACAAGTTATAATCGTCTTGACTTGTGATCTATGACTGTTGACCAGATTAGGAGAATCTCTCTAAATATACTTAAGTCACTCCCTTTCCTTTAATGTGTTTACCAACCTTGTTCCATAATACATCACGCATTAGCATACACACAGAAGCTTGTATAGCTGTGCATACCCTGTTCTTCAAATTAGCATGATCAAATTCCTGAATTCACCCTTCTATCAATTCAATTCTTTAACTTCAAGACCCATGATTCGTGTTGCTTCAAAAGTATAAAAACTGCCTAGGCCAACATTCTCATTTATTTTTCATTCTCTAAAGTTCTTGAACTAATCTCCTGCCAAAATAGAATAGGGTCAGTAAAACAGATGTTGCATTATGCTACAGAATCCAGTCTGATAAAGAACTGATCTGAAAAAACTCCCTAAGAAATAACACCTCTTTGTAGGTGTACTTAGGATTTGGCATTAAAGAAAAGTATAGCTTCACAGGTGTAAATGCAGCGGCCACTTAACAGTCTCAAGTTGTAAAGCCTTGGCACCTCATTCAGCTTAAAACAACTCAGAACATCCAAGCAAGATTCTGCATTATAATAAGCTGCAACATAGCTTAACTCCTTCTCTTTTCCTTCTTCGAACTTGCTTCTACATGTTGCCCCATAAGCACTCTCTAGTCATCTGCCTTCTATCCTGAGAACTCAAACTAAGGATAATTTCAAGAGTACCTCCTTTCACAAAAGAGAGAACATCCTGTAAACAGAACACTACACTAAACTCAAAAGGAGAAAGCCTTACTAGCCTGAATCACTTAGGAACTTAACTGAGTGGACAAAGTTGTTTTTCTTCAGTGTCTATCTGAGCTTTGAGGAGAGCTTAGCTACATTGGAATTCAGTTTTGGGCTTGTCACCATCATGGGTCTGTGAAGAAACTGTTCTCTACAACTAGGTACATTGAATTGTTTTTTTAAATTTTTACTGCCATAAATGATTAAACTCTAATTTTTAATCAGAAAGCATCAGTTCTTTGATTCAAACTTATCACTTCTTTTCAAAACAGAAAAAAAAATCTACTTACAATTACATGACTACAATAGCTGATGCAGAATAAACCTACACTGATTTAGGTTTGACACATATGGGAGTTACATTTAATAATGTGTTGCATGTTTAATTATATCTACTAGCAATGTTGTTGAATATGTCTTAACTTTCTCTAAGCTTAAAAACTAGTCTTTTACATATCTTTTCCATCAGCAAACAAAAATCTATTAATTCTTAAGGGACCTTTCAAATTTTCATTATAATGTATTACTGCTCTTTTGCTTGTATGTTTAATATTACACAACTCTGTCTTCATTTGCCCTTCAGTTACTGAGGTGAATAGTCTGACCTAGAGAATACTAATTACTTGGCTTATTAGCTTCACATTATATCAGTAATGGGGTGAGAGCTAGTATAATTACTATGTCTTGAAAAATTATATTGTTTTATTATCATGAACTCAGAGATGTTCCCAATATTTTACAAGTCTTCTAAGGTTGTTAAGCAGAATTATCATGATTTTAACTTTTAGGAAAAGACCTCAAGGACATTAAAAAAAATCCCTCTTAAATACTACAATTATGAGCTATGCATATCAATAAAAGGAACAAAACTTGTCTATAGCATTTTTCATATATTTTCTTCTCAAATATTGGTAAGTTTAGATTCCCTAATTAACCTAATATAGCATCAAGTGACTGGTAATGTTATTTCAAAGATAATGCATTTTAAACAAAATTTGGAGTGGACAGATCTTAACATCAAATTTAATGTGATGGTTTAAAGAAACAAGTTGCAGCATACAACTGATTGATGTCAGCACCAAGTAACTAAGTTTATATTCATCAACAAATTACTCATGCCTCTCTTGAATCAGCATGTTTGCTTGCTTGAAAGGGATGCAGGATGCAAGTAACCATTCTTGTCTTTTAACAGTACTAATATGTCTTTCATTCTTAGAGATTGTGAAATTATAACTATATAAGAAAGGTAGTTAATGTAAACAAGTAATTCACTATGTATCCATTATCAGATTGTAATACCATATGTTAATTTTAAAGAAAGAAATTATGATTTGACCATTAGAATATTATTTTATAATTTTAGAATGACTCATGTACATTTTAGCATAATCAATAATTTTAATGTTGTAATATAATTAATATATAGTAAAGTTGAAAATTCTGAGTACAGTGATCAAAGCAAAGAGAAAAATGACTTTAATTAGGTAATTCATTTGTATTAATTGATAAACACTAAATGTTCATTTTGTGTTTTGAGTTTGAGTTTGAGATAGAGCAGAAAAATAAGGTAATAAATAAACCCTTGTTTACTTGAAACATCTATTCTAATTTTGGGTGGGATAAAATTTATAGTTTTATATAAATATAACATATTAATATATAGATATTGAAAACAGATTTCAAACAACCCAAAAAGAATGTATGAAAAGCATTGGAAAATAAAACAGGGATTGTCTTATTAAAATAAAGTAATATAGACAATTTTACCAGGATGCAATTACTATCTAAAAAGCTACCTTGTAATACAGTGACCTAAGGCAAACCAATTTATTAGTTTTGATATAGCTTTGATATAGCTGAGTGGTCCTTTGAGTTTAGGACACATTCATTAGATCTAACTAGGTTCACTCATGCATTTGCACTGAAACACAGACTGGCCTGACTGAATAGATAATTTAAGATGGTTACTCCCAGATATCTAACTGTTTTTAGTTATATCTATCTATATACATATATATATATACAGATAATAGAGAGTAAGAGATCAAATAGATAGATAGATAGATAGATAGATAGATAGATAGATAGATAGACAGATAGACAGATAGATGATAGATAGACCAGATGATTCATTGTCTGCAGAAGGCCCTGGATCCTGTGAGATGTCAAGGGGGCGAGGGGTCTGTGGGATGCCTCAGTGCTTGCAAGATACCAGGGAGCCCACTCTGTGTCTGAAGTTCAACTTCAGGTCAAACTCTGTTATGCTTCATCTCTGGCTAGTAAGTACACAATCAGAACAGCCTCTTGCCTCCAAAGATCATGGTGAAGCCCACCATCCCTGCTCCTGCCACACAAGTTTGACTTGTCTTTATTTTATTTTATTTTCCCCCTCCTCCTGCTCCTCCTCCTCCTCCTCCTCCTCCTCCTTCTTCTTCTTCTTTTAGCATGAGGATGAAACAGGGAGGAATGGAAAGAGGGTGTTTTTGAGATACATTGTATGAAACTCAAATTATTAAAAAAGTATTATAAAAAAGAACATGTCAGAACAACACTTGGCACTATCAGAATTTCAAATATATGAGCAAATATAAATTAGTTCCCCTAGCACATAGGCTTAGAGATTGTATAGGTGATACATACACATAATAATACTAAAGATATTAGGCAAGAAAAATCTCAAATACAAGACCAGCATTGCTATCTATGGAAAATCTGTCTTAAACAACAAGATACACACACACACACACACACACACACACACACACACACACGAGAGAGATAGATAGATGATAGATAAATAGATAGATAGATAGATAGATAGATAGATAGATAGATAGATAGATGATAGATAGACAAGGTCTCACATTTTTCCCTATCATTTTCCGCAAATTCTATTGCTTTAGGCCACTGGTTATCAACCTGTGGGTTGCAACCTCTTTGGAGGTCAAGCAACCCTTTCACAGGATTGGATAAGACTATCTGCATATCAGATATTTACATTACAATTCATAATAGTAACAAAATTACAGTTATGATATAGCAGCAAAAATAAATTCATGGTTGGGGTCACAACACAAGAAACTATATTAAAGGGTCACAGCACTAGGAAGATTGAGAATCATGACTCGAGACTGATACTAGGTTAGTTTCCATTTCAGGAAAAAGAGCCAGATTCTTCTCAGTGGAGAAAAACAAAACACTGTTGCTGAGGGAAACAAATATAGTCAAGAAGTAACACCTGGTCACCTTTGAAAACTACTGCCATATCAGTAAATCGAAATTTGGAAGGATTAAGAGCAACCTAATGTTTTATGGCCACGAAACTAAGAGAGGTAAAATAAATGTGTTAATAATTCCCCTTGCAGTCTAATGCATTCTCAAGCTAATTGTGTAAATTTCTATGAGAACTCTACCCTGTAAAAGCATAACATATAATCTTATTTATTTCAAAATAAAATTAAATAGAGCTAAAAGGCTTATAGTACAATTCTCTGTATTAATTGATTCATTCATAATTATTAAGTCAATCCTAATGTTAGTTCAGAATTTTGCTATTTGACAGGCTACAGAGATGAATAGAAGAGTGTTTCCACTTAGGAAAATTTGTCTGCCTGGTTTCTATCATCTTCCTCTTCTGTTAGTCACACAAACCTCCTTAGCTCCTTTTACAAACTCTTATAGAATGTTGTTTGATTGCTCTTGTTTCTGAGTCAGAATCTCACCATAAAGCCAAGCATAGCTAAGCTTGGACTTGAATTCACAATCCTTCTCTTTCTTTAGCATCTTAAGTGTTGGAATTAGAGGAGTACAGTAATGCCCAACTTTATGATTTGAATATTATAAGAGACATAGAAAAATAGTAAAAAATATACTAAGCTTCTGTAATTCCGTGAATAATTATAAGCAGTCAATCTTGGGAGGAGAATCAAAGGAAACATCCAGATATCAGGGAAAAGTTGGAGTTTGAGGATGAGTAGAGATTGGCTTGAGAGAGTTACAAAGGTAGACATTGTCTATATCTTCGGAAATAGAATATTTATTACAGTAGGAGCTCTTGAAAGACAGAAAGCATGGCAAAAGGTTTGATGTTTTGCCTCAGGTGTTGTGTTCAAACTTATACCAGCATAGAAGATACAACAAGTCTTGAACTACTGTTGTAGAAGTTTTTTTAGTTATGTATAAAATAATTGTTTTATGTACTGTTGGGTGAGGGTCTTGCTAGGTCTTGGCATTTTGTATTGTTTGCAGGTGTTAGATTTATGCGGCAGATGTTAGATTGTAAATGATCTGCACGTGTTATCAGTAGAACACTGGAGGTGTTCTGAATTAGTCAAAACACCTGAGCTAGGATGTTCAGCGTTCCACTGCCCAGTATAATGCTGACCTTAACCATGGTTCCCTCTGCTGAGGTCTGACTGAGCTTGCACCTATGATTATGCCTCCTGTCATCCTTGGTGAGCTGTCCTGTAAGTGTATTGCTACAAATTATGTACCAAATTGGGGAACAACATAATGCCAGCTACATCCATTATGGAGACAAGGAAGAAAGAAGACAGAAAAAGAAACTCCAGACTTCGAAGTATCTGTTTTGTTTTGTGCAAACTTATTCAGATACTGGTGAGTTGAGGCAGCCCTGACAAGACACATCTAGGGTGATGAGAATGCTACTCCATGAGGGAACTCTTCCTGCAGATAAAGACCAGTTGTTTTCCAGAAAACCAGACCATCTTATAAAGTAATTGTTTTCTAGACTGTTGGGTGAGAGGCTGCCTAGGTCTTGGCATTTTGTATACTCTGCAGGTGTTAGATTTATGTGGAGGAATGTTTGATTGTGCGTGATCTGCATGTGCTATCAGCAGAACACCTGAGGAGTCTTGATTCAATAAAAAACACCTGAGCTCCAGATGCTCAGGTTCCACTGTCTAGTCTGGTGCTGGCCAGGACAATGGATCCCTCTGCTGAGGTCTGGCAGGATTTGCAACTATGATTATGCCTCCTTGTCTTTCTTGATGAGCCCACACAGTGACTAACAACTACAAGCTACATATTAACAACCTTTGCTGTAATGGAATTTTACTTTGGAATATCATTATAGCGTGTGTCAGCTTTTGGCTATCAATAGCTAGAGAGGAATTTGTAAATGACAGACTCTGGTAAGCAGATAAAATATGCTGTGGAAAAGGAGGCAAAATGTCACAGGCCCCTCACTATAAGGGTTGCATTGGAATACCTTAAACCTTATGCTGTTTCCTATAATTTCAGATGAAAAAGAAACATCAAGAGGAGTCCACTGACTCAGTGAAGTCACTGTGTGGAGTAATAGGAGTTTCAGTGATAATATTATGTGTTTACTCTGATGTTCATTCAGCTCTGCAAGTATAGTATTTAAACTTCTGAAACAGCTGAGTTCCTCATAAGCAATGGGAGAATAAGGACATTCTGGCATTAAAGTGTAAGTTCAGAAAATAAGCAGACTGTGCTAGATTAGTAGTACAATTCCATTCTTCTTACAATTTTAAGCTTCATCTATAGAATCAGGGAAATCTTAACCCATATGGTGAAGATTTGACTCTGAATTTGTTAATTTAGGAAGCCATGACTTCCTTTATATTAGAGGTCATTCACATCACAAAGGGATAATTAATTTTTAAAAATAGAAATAAATGTCTATCTTACTAAAGGTAAAACAATGCTGTGTAAATCCCGGAATTACTGGAAATTCAGAGTCAAAGGACATTAAGATTCTCCATGCCGCCAATTGTCTGTCTTTGAAGATTACACTGAGTCAGAAAAATCAAAGAGGAGCTAAAGCTTCTTGGGGAGAAATTGCCTGAGGATTAAATATCAGAACTCATTAGCTAGAGAAAGTGAGATTTTCCTTCTCAGTTTATATCCTAAAAGAAAAACTAGAGAACTATAAAGGAGAAAATGGGATCTGGAGGGCACGGCAGAAGACTGTAGCAAGGAAATGGACAAGCACCTAGGGCTGCGCTGTTAGATACTCATCAGGAGAGGTGAGATTTTGATTGTTGCTAGATTGGTACAGATGTCTGGACTCAACATATTAAAGGAAATAAAATATCAGAGACCCGATAGCAAAGCCTAAACTTGAGAGAAACAAATCAAATTCTAAGATGTAGTCAAGAAAGGTTAGAGAAAGGACGCTATTTAAAAGATAAATTAGGTGATGGTCCCTAGTCGTATAAAGGACTACAGATAGCATAGAAGTGGTTAATAATTATTGCTCATGGGTAGATGATAAATGACTACAGATAGCATAGAAGTGGTTAATAATTATTGCTCATGGGGAGATAATAAATTCAGGCAAGAATACTGTTGTTCAGGGAGGAGTTTCAGAGTAGGAGGAGTCATTCTAAAATATTTTGAGTATACAGTATAAATTATAGATATAAGTAAGTCATAAAAGTCATTATTCATGGCTTTGATATATCAATAATCAATTGAGATAATACTATTACTATGCCTATTTAAAAAAAATGTTAGTTTCTAAATCTAACATTGCATGCTAATATCAGAAATTGAAGTCAAATTCAGCTTATCTGAAAATAGAGGGCATATTCCTACTGTGTATTCTATAAATTACCAGGCCCAGAAGTTGAAGAAAAACACAGTTGCTTAAGAACTGGGGGTGGGGGTGGGGAGGTAC
Source organism: Cricetomys ansorgei (assembly GCA_026225945.1). NCBI lineage: Eukaryota > Metazoa > Chordata > Mammalia > Rodentia > Nesomyidae > Cricetomys > Cricetomys ansorgei. The sequence continues at coordinate 5,977,268 of JAMJFZ010001562.1, forward strand.
ACATGGTAATCTGTGTATTGTGCTGATGTGATAGCATTCTAATCTGCAAACAAAGAACAAGTCTTAGGTGCTCAAATGCATCATCTTCTGACAATCTAATTTAACAGTGGAGGTCAATTTTCAAAAATATTGAATCCATGCTATTAGTATGTTTGTATGATGTATTCTCTAGACTCAATCTTTTTTTCATGGGAATTGATGTTAAAAATCAAATTGCATGCAGAAGTAATTCAAGGCTTCTCATTTAGAGAATGATGAATTTGAGAAACTAAATACAAAGTGATCATGTTGAAAATTCATAAAGAAAAAAGTAAGTGTTTTATCTTATGTTTATCTTTTCTTCTGAGTCTTTAGCTTACCTCCACATATAGGTGGCATAACAGAAAGTTTATAGAATAGAACAAAATTTTCCTCAGGGAAATAATTTCTTTTTCATTAAAATGAGATTCCCCAATTTCAGCATACAGAGATTATCTGTATAAAGATAAGTATTAAACCTACCCAATCTACCATGACTGATATATTTCTAAATAATATTTTCTGTTGTATAAGTCTGCTGTATAAAATAGAGCTGCAATTGTTTTAGAAGGAACCTGAATGCCAAATAAACATATCCCAATCTTGTAAAATTCATCCTAACCTAACATGCCTGTCAAGGTAGGTGGCAGGTGCTATATAAATATTAAAATACATAGAATTCATGAATATTTATGTTGTAAAGTTGCATTTATTTTTATATACCTTATAAATAAGTAGGCAAAGACCTGCAAAAGCAAACAATTTAGTAGTGTCAGATGGTCTATAAATAAATTCATCTATGTCTGTAGTATGAATTCCCAATTAATTCAAAGCAGAATGATAATTTCTTTGGTTATTTTCACATTTTCCTAAATTTTATTTTGAAACATTTCATAATTAATATTTAGAAAATATGAGTCTAATATCTAACCTGGTAAACTGATCATAAATGAATGTTTTAATTCTTATTAATTTATAACATTAACATTTACAACTGCAGAAAGAATTAGAAAAATCAAATGCTTCACGTTTTGTTCTCTCTAATACCTAAGATGAAACCAAGTTTAGCAGATTATCTATCCAACTGAAGTTTTCAAGGGAGAGTTCAGCATGCCTAGCCTTTGTCTATAAATGCAACAACAACCAAATGTATGGACCATAAACTGCTTATTTATGTCAAGATATTGATGATGCTCAGTTTTCTAATAGAGCTCTGTGTATAATAATGGTTATTGCTCAAAGGCTCCTATATTTTTGGAGGTGGATAGAAGCAATAATTTATTTGCATTACAACCCCAAGTTATAGTTCATCACTGTTGTTGAGTGAAGGTAGGAACTAGTCACATCCAAAATCATGAACAGGTCACAGACAGAATAGTGTACACATGTTCAGCCCCTTCTCTACACTTACACAGTTGTCTGTTTCTTCCATATCAGTTAATATAACTAAGCCTATCTTGACCCTCAACAGACATAAAATACAATAATTTCTAAAAGAAATTTTATATTCACTTTTGTCTTGGTCTTGACACATATGCTAATACAGAATTTGACATAACTGAGATCTTAATTTAAGAGGAGATGAGGATCAGTGAAATTTCAATGGCCTGAGATCTTTACCTTCCTATCTAGGTATAAGAATCATATAGAAAATTGATTTTATATCTTAACTAAGAATCAAAGTTTTCATTTCCAGTGACGACTCTTATGGCCACAAGAAAGTTTTATTCTCCAGAGACTATAATTTAATATTAATTTTTAGTACCATATTGAAATCCAACCATGAATACTATATGGATGGAGTTCAAAAGTGATACATACTAGAGGCAAAATCAGTTTGATACTCATAACACATCTAAGTTTCCCAAGGCAGTTTCTTCCTTGATGCTGATGTGTAATGGCACATAATCTGTATATTCGATTAGATTTCTTAGATATTTACAAACATATTTTCTATTATTTTGTCAAATATTAGTTGATTTCCAGGTAAGAAGAAGTAGTTAGAAGTAGGTAGTGGGTATTATGTAGTTTTATGTAAGTTATTGTAATAATAAACACTTAAAAATTAATTGTGTCCAAGCACCCATTTTAAATAATATTGAAGCTATACTCAGTTTTTAGTGCTTTAAAATAATAGGCTTTAATACTACTGAAAACGTACTGACAATAGAGGTATTCTAGTCTCTAAGAGTATCCACAAATGTATGCAGTTTTAAAGGATTTTAATTTTATGTTTATGAAAGAATGATCCAGAGTTGGATATACTCTCTCAGGCTGTAGGGACTCAGGACATTTAGAAGCACACATTAACATAGTGTTTAAATTGTAGTAATATATTTATAAGATTGTGTTAAAGCATAATAGCATAATCTATACTCACCCTGCATGATTTTATTTCCTGCACATATTGGAAGGTGACTTTATAGCAGTTCATTCCAAATTAAGTAAAGAAATATGTTTGCATTGGAAGAAGTTGACCAATCACTTAGAACTTTATTCTTGATTGTTACATAACAATTGCTTATAGGAAGTAAAGCAGATATCTTTGCATTATAATTACTTAAGTTTTAAATAGGAAGCCATTGTATAGTGAGGATAAAGTTTCTGGTTAGCTATTTTATGTATTGTATTACTAGACAGTTCCAAGGTGGCTTTTAAAGGAAACCACAGTTCTGAATCTGAAATATCAAAGTTAAATTGAACTTTCTAAAGAGTCAGTCTGTTCATTGGAAACTGTTTATTTCCCATGACTTAAATGGTGTTCTTATGGACAATAAACCACAGAATGTGAATAGCCTTCCTGAAAAGTTTGAGAGGGTCACAAAAATTGTGCCAGAGATAAGTACATTAACTTAAGAAAATGCTTTGTTTGGTCCTTGAAAAATCTACAGCTTTGAAAATGCACATTTCACTCTCAAGAGCTGAGAGCCACAGGCACTGTCCTTTGGTAGAGTCTAGCTGAAGCTTTATTGCATGTAGTATTTACTTATGTTTTTAGCAGTAGCAAACTTGGATGAGCTTTCAAGGATGCCTGTGTCACAGCCCCAAATCCATTCAGTGTATTGCAGAAGAACACAGTACAATATTTCTGCTTTGCCAAACAGTTATACACCTATTATGAAATCCCATAGAATGTATTTGATATAGTACTTATATATTATGCTGCAAAATATATTTTGAATGATTAGAAATGCATTTTCACTGTAGAATTGAAACTAACCTTAAACTTGTGATTCTCTACTCTCAGGTTCCCACTTCTGGGATCACAGGTGTGAATTACCACACCTAAATTGTTCTGGAAAATGTTTGCAGCATATGAAATGCTAAAATGTCCTATTAAATAACTGTGTTTCCAGGTAAGCAGTTTTGAGATAAATTACTTTTATAACCATGTGTTACTTATTATGATAGTTACATGTTCAGAGAACTACTTCCTCTATTGATTTCATCACTAGGCAAGTATTACAGAGTATTTGTACCCAAATTTAGTGAACTTCAGTCCTTCAGTGTGGCTTCTTGATGTAATCAAGAGACACTGTGAGCATGACATAAGTGTGCATCCTTCATTACATGGCAGGTTGAGTATAGTAAAGTTTTTCATACATAGATATTCATTCCAAAACACTGATAAAAGAATATAAACAATAAGACTGATGCATTACTATTATAGTACTACTATAGTGGATTATGCATTATGCAAGTGTACATATCATGAATTTATATGACTTTCAGGACTGGAGATTCATACAAGCAGCATCACCACAAGCATGGTAACAGTTCTTGCGGTACAGCATTGTAGTTATGGTATAATAATAGGATTTTTTGGATTGATTGTAATCTTGTGGTATTGTTATTATTATGAACCTACAATGACCAAATAATGTACTACTTTTATGTGGTATATATATATGTGTTATACATATATATGTATGTGTGTGTGTGTATATATATATATATGTTTATATATATAGTCACATAGATTAATATTAATATTTTTATATTTATATACACACATGCATATATATGGGTAATTACACAATGGGTAGTTACATCCAATTTGAAATAAAGTTTATTTTTATAAAGCACTGACCAGTGTTTGCTAAAACCAGATGCTTTTTGGATCTCATTTGTGAAATATAACTTACATGAATATTCAAGTTATTAACAAAATAATCTGCATTGAAAAAATGAAGGTATTTGCAATTTCTTTCTTTTGATATTGGATACAATAAGCAAACATTTACAAGCATGGTAATATACCTATGAATCTGAATAGGTCCTTCTTCTCAGGCACTGTCATCTAGGATAATTAGAAGATTAACCTTCATTTAACTTAAAGAAGTTCTTAAAAATAATTTTGTAATTTTCAAAGTTTCCTGAGATAATCATTGAAAATGAAAATTAGTGCAAAACAAGAGTATATTTTGTTTTTGTATTTATCACGGATTAATATGTGAACTGTGTGCGACCAAACTCCATAAGAATATCAGATTTCAGAGACCAAGAAGCAAGTCATTTGATTATTTATTTGCACCTGATATAGTGTTATAAAACCCTGACTAGGGCAAAATGTGTTCTAGGCAGACAGATCAGCTGTAGAATATATAATTTGCCAAAACAAGACCCTCAGTCTAATTCTTAGTAATGCAATATTCACACATACACAATAATTATATTTTTATATGAGTGTTATATTACTTCATTTTAAAAAACATGATGATGGCTTATGTTTAAATGTGTGTTGACAATTTTTTTGAGATTCAATTGTTACTTTTAATCACAATCTAATTATTATTGAATATTTTATAATACATGTGTAGACAGAAAGAAGTGCACAGTTATAGAAAACTTTTTACTATCTCTGAATATAAGCATATAACTGCCTCTGCATGCTCATAAACTGGTTGTCACATTCATAGTTTTAGATGAGATATAGAAAATTGGTCATGAGTATAAAATTATGTACATACATTTTTGTTAACTATATTACTGGATATACTAGAAAATAATCAAAACTTATTAAAGAAATCAGTAGGATTTCCTTTACTAAACTTTATTTAACAGGTAGAAAATCAGATCTGAGATTTGTTTGTTATTCTTAATATCATGAATTCCACATTCTAAACTATTGTTAATTTCAAATTTGGTATAGAATCCAGATTGCATGTAGGTGTCAACATATAAAACTCCTTACAAATTACATATAACCTGACAACGTAAGCAGGAGCTTATATTTGTACATCTAGTATCCTTGTATCAAATTCAAAACAAACATCAACTTTAAACTATTAAAAATCTATCAAATCCAAACTTCTAAATATTATTAGTCAACATTGAAATCGCATCTTAAAGTAATACAACTGATTAAGTTGATTTGTTATACAAATTAATGGGGAAAAAAGTGAACTTCTAAAAATATCTTGAAATCTATCCTAAATTCAAACTATTTAATGGAAAAATAAGTAAAATTTCTTTGTCAAATCTCTGTTTTAAGTTTTCAAGAGCTTTATATATAATAAAATAAAAAGTCATCAGTTAAAAACAAAATAGATGATCATAGAACAATCAATTGCATGGATTCTAAAAAGTTTTCTATAACTGTACACCTCTTTCTGTCTACACATGTATTATAAAATATTCAGTAATAATTAGAAGCTACCAGAGATCCACTTTGATCTTTTTAAAATATCAAATATTGAGTGCTGTTGGAAAGTTTAGTGTTCAAAAGTTCACATAAATATAAAATACTTAGAAATCATTAATGAACTATGCTTGTAATTTATGAAAGGCAAGGTACAGATAACATTCTTTTTTGTATTTATTTTTATCTCATACAGTACATCCCAACCAAAGTTTCCCTTCTTACCACTCCTCACAGCTCTTCCTCCACTTCCCCTCTCCCCCAATTCCACTTCCCTCTGCTTCCCTTCAGAAAAGTGAAGGCCTCCTATGGATATATAGCAAACAAACAAAGGAAAGAGGAGTTATAATAAGACTAGGCACAAAGCCTCACATCAATGCTGGATGAGGCAACCCAGTAGGAAGAAAGAATCCTAGGAGCAGGCAAGAGTCAGAGGCATACACACTTTCATTGTTAGGAATTCCATAAAACACTACACTAACCATAACCTATATTTGCAGAGGACCTAGTGCAGATCCATGCATGCTCTGTAATCACTTCCTTAGTCTCTGTGACCCCTATGAGTCCTGCTTAGTTGATTCTATGGGCCATGTTCATCTGGTGAATTTGACACCCCTGATCTCCAAGGGGAGGAATCTGATGGCTATCTCCAATTTGGGTCCTATTCCACCTAATATTTGGTTGTGGGCCTCTGTATCTGCTCCCATTAGCTGCTGGAGGAAGTTCCAAATCTATGAGTGTAGCAGAGTATCATTAGGAATTATTTCATTGTCTACCCTAGGTCTCTGGACTATCCAATCTCTGATTCCTGGCTACATAGGTAGTATCAGGCATGGGCTCCCTCTCATAGCATGGGCCTCAAGTTACACCACTCATTGGTAGGCCACTCCCACTAGTTCTGAGCCACCATTGGCCCAGCTCATCTTTCAGGCAGGACAGATTCTAGTTATGTGGTTTTTGTTAGTAATCCGGTCCCAACACTGGAAGCCTTGCCTGGTTACAGAAGTGGCTGGTTCAGTCTCCATATCTTCTATTACTAGGGTACCCTCGCTATGGCCGCCCTTGTAGAGTCCAGAGAGTTTCCACTGCACTAGGCTTCCACTGTGCCCCTGAAATATCCCCCATTCCAGTTGTCTCTCCTTGTACTCTCTCCCTCTGTCTTCTCAACCTGATCCCTCCCACTCCTATCCCACCTGCGCCTACTCCATCCTCAATATCTGTTCTATTTTCCCTTACCAAGGAAATCTTTGCATCCTCCCTAGAGCCTCCTTTGTTATCTTGTCTCTCTGGGTTTGTGAATTGTAGCATGATTATCCTTTACTTAACATCTAATATCCACTTATAAGTAAAATCATACTATGTTTGTTTTATGAATCCGGGTTACCTCACTAAGGATGATTTTTTTCTAGTTTCATCTATTTGCCTCAAAATTTTGGCCATGGCACTCTGAAAATGCCCAATCTTGTGTGATAAAATTATTTTTAATATAATGGTTTAAACTCCACTAATTTTGTATCCACAGAATTAGTGTGATTTATTGACATTTGTATCCCCAAGGAAATGCTTTCTTGGAGTAAAGTTTGTTACTTTAGCCAAACATTTAAGGTAAATAGCTTATTGTATAAGTATAAACACTGCTATATTAAAATATTTAGAACTGGGCTAGAGTGATGGTTCATTGGTTAAGAGCACTGCCTGCTTTTTAAGAGGACTCTTGATTCCATTCTCAGTACCTATATGTGGCTCACATCCACCAACAAATCTAGTAGCACAGGATCTACTGGTATCTAAGGGCACAGGTATACATGCAGAGAAAACACCTCAACACAAAATATAATAATAGTAAATAAAAACATTTTAGATATTTGTAATTTCAAAATCTAGTACTGAGAAATGTATGGAAGAACATAAAGTGTAGCCACTGAAGAATCTGGAATCAATGATAATGGAATGTCTTTTAAATAATCCATACAATGATTCTGATTTCAAATCATGTGAGATCATGCTCTGTAGGAACAAATCTAGACACTAATATACACAAATAATATACTGATTACAAAGGTACATATGCTAGCACATAGAACATAGCACATATTTCAACTTGGATATAAGTTTTAAGAAACAGAAATTTATTTGTATTTCTGTAAAGAAATGATTTTGTTTAAATAAATGACCTATGAAGGAAAGTCTCTGTTCTGGTGTTTTTTTCTTTGTACCCTGACTCCATTCTCCTGGCTGCACTAGTGAGCATTCTATCCTTTTTGAGTACATTGTCACATCTATTATGATTATATGTTTAATTTAAGTTTTACATAATACTGTTCAAACACTATTCATATTTCTTTCAAATATTATGAAAGAAAATAATACATTGCTTTGAATGAGGCACACAGTGGCTATAGCTCCAGCCTAGGGATTCATTGCTTGTGGTTAGGTGGACAGAGTTGATCTAAATGACAAAGGCAAGCTGTTGGGGAAAGGATTTGGTAAGTAGACGTAAACAGAAGTTTTTGTGAGCTGATAAAGTCGTGGTAAAAAAAAAATCAATGTTCCTAGCTCAGTTTCTGTCCAGCACTTAAAGTGCCATGGTTAAGGTCAAGACCATCTGTGAGTCTGATTCTTCATCATTCTTAATTACATGACATCATGTACATGTCTCCAACTCATTCTTCCTGTTCATGTTTCTTTCCGTATATTCCTGACTGTGTGTTCCCTATGTATTTCATCTTCTGGCCTTATTCACTAGGCAATTATACAATTTCACAAATAGACGAAGAAATTTCTTGTGAGACCATGTCTTATTATGATTTTGCCTCGAATTAATGTTACTAGAGCCTGCCAACTTTGAGAAACTGATAAGTTCTAGCCTCTGAGCCTTCAAAATTGAGTGTCAGATACTGCAAAGAGACAAACTTGTAAAGATAAATGGCAGGTGGAGAGGCTTCTGACAGCAGGTAGGAAGCTTACCCCTGCTAGTTAAAGGACATCCTTTCACAAGCCAATGGATCATTTTTTCCTATCCTATTAATATGATCATACAGAATACTTATACACTTATCTATAAATATACATCTAACTACAGATGTATATTTAAGAGGCAAAAGATACATCTTTACAGATGTAAAATATAAAAATAACCATGGAAAGTTATTCTTAAATTGTGGTTATTCAGATTCATAAAAGTGTTTTATTTAATTTTAATTGAAATTAATTTATATTGTAGCAATGAAGGAATGAATTCACCTTCTTATTTATCACTTTCTAATTTTTATGAGGGACAAAAGCCAGATTGCCTTACATATCTCATTTTATAGTGTTTTTCTGTCACTTAGGTGACCCTTCTGAATAGTACTCAATTATATCTGACAAAGTAATGTTCATTAGAATACTGCTGATGACTTTCTGACCAAAATTTGATTACTTTTCATACTCTATGCAATAGTATCAGGAGGAAGGTCATTGCTACAATTACAATTAGTTTAAAACATACATAATAAACAATATATAAGTATTATGATTTAAAAGTGTTTAGTTCTACTATCCAATTTAATTCTAAATATTAGTGTGCTTGCAAGGATGGTGGTGTCAGATGCTCCCGCCAGAGTGCATTGTGCCTATTCCTACACAAAGAAGCTGTGGATTCTTTATTTCTTGCTGTTTCCTTTGATGACTGCTTAACCACGGTGATTAGGAAGATTAATTAGGAAGATTGGGTCAGAGTCAGACCCAATGAGTCCTGACTTCATAACTTTACATGTCTGTATAACCTAAACATTCTTCTAAGCCTGTTTTCTTTCTATAAAACAAAAAGGGTCACAGTATGAGCCTTGTAATGTTATTATAGGCCCATCTACCATCAACCCTGAGCAGAGGAGGGACTCAGGGAACCACTTTCTCACTGGCAAGCTATGTGTTACTATTGCTTTCAGGTAGCACAAAACAATTGCCTTCAGTTGTGTTCCAATGGATGACCGCACCAGGTTCCAATGGATATATATGGCCTTAGTTAAATTAAATGGGACACAAAACAAAATAAGTCATGGTCACTAGAATGAGAGCAGTAGAGGTATCTTTGGTGGCTTGGTGGGGGCCAGAAGATTAGAAAGAAGGAGGAAAGACTATGAAAGTATATTATAAACATGTCTGGAATTGTCAAACCAGGTTAATCAATAAAAGAAAACAAGAAATAATGCATACAATAAGCATGTTTTATAACACTAACTTTAACAAACATTAACAACTATTAGTGACTGTTTCTAATAAGTGGTAAGCAGAAGTCATCATTTCTGTTGCTAGATGATGCTTACTACTGCTAATGTCTTTTCCCACGAAATAAAAAGAATGAATCCTTCCAAGCAGAAAGTTCTACATATGTGGTTCATCTTTCTTTTCACAATTGTCTGAGTTCATCTACATCATATCCTGTGAAGGCACTTCCACTGGAAAGTGATAATCAAATAAATGCATGGTTGTGGTAATAACTTAAGCAACCTTCTCAATCTAATGTGACACATGCCTACTGGATTCTATGTTGTATAAATTGCTACTCTGAGTGGATATAGTATGAAGATGTTCCAGAAAGATGGAATAAAATAAATAGCAATAAAGCATGCCATTTTTAGTGAGAAAGAACTTGTTTAAAGGGTAATGAGTGATCTATTTTTACTGTGTGGGAAGCGGTCCCTCTGGATACACTGGCTTGAAACACAAAGGCACCCCATTTTTGTTTAAAAGCTCCATTTCTGCTCTGGTCTTAATGGACACAGTTCGGACAAGATCAGATAGCTCAAAGCTGCCCAGTTCTGGGAAACTGCCTGCTTAACTAACCTAACTTTATTGCTTCCTCATTCCGCATTTGCACCTTTATAGATTACACAGGAAGCCCCGGAAAAATCTCACAGCTTCACACACTTCCTTATTGCTCGCTCTGGGGCATCTTAACACTAAGGTTTCTCAACCTAGTGATACCAGATAGATAAGACCAGTCTGCCTACCAGATAGGTTACCATAGCAACCTGCTTACGCACCCCTCACTTCGAGAATTGAATATATACTGGTACTATGTGTTCAATAAATTGAAAGCTTGATTAGATGTCAGACTTGCCTTCCTTCTTCATGCCTCCTTGTCCCCCCAATCCTCACTCCCTCTCCTAGAGCTTTTGTTGCAGAACCCTGCAGGTCTGGGACATTGCTGGATTTAATAATCTGTATACATGTGTAACAGAAGAAGGTAACGTATTGGAAGACTATTCCCAAGAATCAGTCCAATCCAGACTTCATGGAAGTGATGCCTCAATCAACACCTTTTTGCTCAACTATCAGAAAACAATATTATTGTGCTGTAAAAATAACAAAAGTTTTCTAAGCTACTAAATTTAGATGTATACTTTAGTATTATGGAATGAAAATTAGCTAGAATACCACATATTATTCTGTTTCCAATAGAATATAACCATAAGCCAATAATAATCAGTAGCATCAATAAAGGTATTTATTTTTTTCTGACCCTAAATATACATTTAGTGTGCTTTTGCTGAAATATGAACAGAAATTTCATGAGAAAAAAAATATTTTCTTAAAATATTTACTTTATCAGATGATTGTGAATTAAGCTTTCCTGAAAAGCTCTCTTTTGGTCCCACCTGATTTAGATCCTTTGTCATGAAGCCCAGGAGGATCTTCTCTGTTTTCTTTGCTGACTTGGCACTTAAGACAGGCAGAATTGTGCTCAAAGGATTGCTTCTGAGGGTTGCCCATGTGCTTGGCAGCTGTTTCTTTCCACACCAAGACTACAGGGCAGTGCATTCAGCTTGCCTCTCTGTTCCTGCCTTGCCCTGAGATCTCTGAATAATATAAGCAGGGAATGCCTCTAGCAAATTTATCATTTCCCCAAAATAGATCATGAATATCACAGAAGGATAGCACCCTATAAATAGGAAGAAAGTTATTTGTATTAAATGAAGCTTTAAGGGTTTAAAAAGTATAATCTAAGTCAATGGAATGCCTGTAGGAATTTTCTAATAACAAGAAGACTTTTGAAACTGAGAAAATTATGTGTGTCTTTAAGGTATCAATGATCCACATCTCCCCTCTCTGTTTCCCTCTGTCTTGCTCTCTGCCTCTCTCATATTCTGTTCACTATGTGTACTTACACACAAACATACTTTTGCTATTCTTACTATTATTTGAGTTCTAATTTCAAAAAACTGAAAAAACTCCTAAAAAAATAAGGTTGGTTCAGATTAAGAAACGTTTTTCTTTATTTGTATGTAGTTTTATACTTGTGCTAGTTAATACTACCTGATTATTATTTTGTGATGCTTTGTTCTTGAATGTTAATGGAAATAGTATAGTTTGAAACATCTGCCTAGTTAAAAAAAATTTTTTTCTGATGTTTCCACTAAATATCTAGCAAAGACAAAAGTACTTTGGAAGTACTCTTCAGTCACACATTCTTATGAATAAATGTTATTTAAACTAATTCGTTCCTCTTCCTTGGTTCCTATTGCATTTTATGGTGTACTATGTGTATGAATACTATGTTGAGTGCCATTTACTATTCATTGTCACAAGGGAAAATTAAATAGCATAGTTAGCATATCTTTTTTTGTAACTAAATATGTAAGGATTATAATTCTTATATTTTTGTATGTTACAAATCTCACTCATAAGGTGTGAATTCTAGTCTTTGTTCTGATATGTGTGTGTGTGTGTGTGTGTGTGTGTGTGTGTGTGTGTGTGTGAATATGGATATATATCAGATATATATATCTGATATATATATATATATATCAGATATATATATCAGATATATGAATATATATATATATATATATATCAGATATATATATCTGATATATGAATATAATATGTACAAATATATATCTGACATATTCATATATCAGATATATATATGTACATATTATATTTATTTGTATATATATATCATATCTCTATATATATCATATATCATATATGTGTGTGTGTGTGTGTGTATATATATATATATATATATATATATGGTTATATAACAATCAGGTTTAATGATAAATTAAAAAAAATAGTTTTTATTAAGGATGTAAGGCATCTATGGCAGGATGATTTTCAGTGGTGGACCATGAGCTAGACTGAGGAAATCAGCTTCTCATAGAAGACAGCTTTTCATACCTATGACTTTTCTTCCTCCAGTCACTGGGAAGTAATTATTAAAATTGATGGGCCATGTGAAGAATGCTGAAGATAATGGAGGAGGGATAAATTGGTTCTAATTTAGAATACTTGGAATTAGATAATATAGTTCAATTTGTCCTTTTGCAATCTGGAATGATCTAAAACCTTCCAATTGTAATTCCACACATGTAAATTGTTACGCATGTAGACAATATGCAATAAATATTAAAATGATATAAAGAAAAAAGTTTTACTCTCAAAAACTACATTTTCTTTGAGTTTTCCATGCAGCTCTAGAGTAAAATACATAATCTTTTTAGCCATGAAATATATTTGAGACAAATTAAGAATCTTTTTGACTTGAGTATTGTAACTGAGGCGCTTCACTTCAGTTCATGCTCCATGGGATTTTCCCATCTTGTCAGGAGCATTGACAATGTTGATTGTTTGATGTGGTATAATTATGTGCTTACTTTGTCTCTTCACGGGGTGTGGAAACAGCACCAACATCTTGACCCACTACCATGATCTCACCTTGGCAAGTCCTATGTCATCATGTTTATAGCACTGAGTGAATTCATAAGCCATGGTGTGTAGAGGGATATTTAAACATTTTATCTAATAGCATGGCTACTCTAGGTTAGAAAAAAAATGTTAGTGGATACCTTTAATTCCATGTAGTACATGCCCTCCAACTCAGAGGGCACATGACTTTATTCTCCAAGACAGAAGCAAGTAGAAACAGAGGAGGAAGCAGAGCCAAGAACAGAGCTCAGGTGTCAGTGTCAGACAGGAAGAGTGATGTCTGAGATGAATCAGAGTGAAGAGCAGGCAAAGTAAGGAATCAGAGGAAGAGTTAGCAGAGTGAGTCAGAGTGAGGACACACCCAACTCTTATGATATAAAAGCAGGCTCTCAGTTCAGAGAGTCAGGCAGTCAAAAATCTGTTAGATAAGACATAGAGGCAGTGCAGAAGAAAGAAAGTAAATTTGGGAGAAGGACTCAGGCAGAGTCAACCAGAGTCAGAAAAGTTTAGTCAGAAGCATTCAGTTGGCTCAGTAGGTCAGTTTAAACCAGTTTGCTTGGTGAAGAGTTTGAGCCGGGACAGGTAATGAGTTGAATTAGTCATCCAGAAAAGTCAGATGACTTCAGTGTAGCTCTGAGTTCAGAAAACAGCTAGCCAGCCAGCATGGAACTTTCTAGGTTTAGGTTTGATAATTCGATTGTACAGAGGCTGAAACCCTGTAAGAACTGAGGATCGAATTAGCACATGAATACACTGCACATCGACACTTAAAATGGTCAATCCTAGACCCTGCCTGTGTGAACTGAATTTCATATATGAAACACATTGGTTGTTCTTTTTGAACTGTGCTGCTATTCAAAATTGTCTTCTCTCAACCACTGCTGCACAGATTTCTTATGGCTGCCTGACAGGTAATAAACTTCAGTTGAGAATCACAGCCTGTTTCTATTTTAAAGTTATTCTCACCTTCTTAGGAGTCTTCACCATTCAAAAAATTAATTAATAAATCAATAGTAAATAACTGAGGAAACGTGCTGCATTTTTGTTTTCTTTAATATAATTCTTTATATTCTACTTCACTCCAAAGTACTTAACTGCCTTGGTATTTAGTCTCTTAATAGGGATTTAAGGGCAGTGGAAAAATATTTAAAGCTAACTTTGGTTTGCATATACAGAATTCTCAAATTCTATTGTTTTCTACTTTGTGAAGTTGTTGGAAACTCTTGCATTTTTTGCCACATGTGTTACCTTCATATGTTTAAATGTTGTGCATATTTATGTAAGGTGATGGAGGGTGGGCCTTAGGGGGCTGTGAAGTAGAAACCTTTTCCTTTCCCTTCAATACTTGAAGTTTCTGCAGTAAGAAAACATTTTATATCATATTTCTTTACAGAAATATTCTACTGTGTCAGTAAACAAGCTTTGGTGGTACACCTTAAAGTAAATTTTGTCCTAGATATTTCAATTCTAGTCTGTCTATAATTACTAGAGCAAGGTGAACTGGATTCAGTAATTTTTAGATGACTATTTGTTATACTAGTCTAAAAAAAGGTGGTTTCCATAGCAACTGTGTCTGCAGATAGTTTCAGAATAGCCTTTTACAGCTTAAGAACCATGAATATATTTCATCCATTCAGGAATAAGGAAGCAAAACAGATTCCATAATTAATTCAATATTAAGAAGGAGTGATTCTCTGAAAGCAGTCATTCTCATTAACAATACTTTTGCTTTCTAAGAGAAAGCCCTCATATACACATAAACGTGTAGAGAGAGGGAGAGATAGAAAGATAGATAGATAGATAGATAGATAGATAGATAGATAGATAGATAGATACATAGATACATAGATACATAGATACATAGAGAAAGAGAGAAGAGAAAGAGATATTTCTTCTCTCAGAAGATAATAGCAGCTCCATGGTGAGAAAGAAAAATTTTATTTCTCCTTAAAAATTCCATGATTCCTTTAAGTATACTCCCTAATGATTGTGATGTCTCAACAATTATTCATAGAATGTTTTATCATATTTCCTTTGCACAGAATGCTTAAATAAATTTAATTTGCATTTTTCTAATGAACATTTATTGAGCATCCTCTAATACAATTCACCATGGAGAAGATGAAAGTAAAAAGATGACTGTGACACTGTAAGTTCTTTAAAGCATCAATACCTCTGAGAATGTAATAACTTTGTTAATGAAAGAAACATGACTGCTGGAAGTTTTAGGAGCAAGTGCTGGCATAACTGGGACACAACACAGAGCATAAGGATGACTTTCATAAAGGGACAAGACTCTATTTGAGAGTTTAAGATGACTAATAAAGCTTCATAGATTGGAAACTAATAAAAATTAAGGTTGAAAATTATATAAATAGTTTTATACAATATATGATAACAAATAAGGTATAGATAAAAATTCAGAACAAAGTTCCCATTGTCCTTTCCCTGTATTAGCACAGGCCAGATACTGTAAATAAATGAGATTAAGCAGGAGGCTCCCATTCCATGAGTAAAGTCCCTGCCTCTCTGAAGTGATGGTAGGTTGCAAAGAAAAAAAGAAAAAAAATCCTAATGTTGATTTTTAAAAGTAATGTATATTGTTTGATGAGAATAAAAACCTAAATTTTAGAACAAAATTAATAAGTGATAACTTACTATGGACTTATGATGTATCTGTTACTAGGACTTTGGCCAGGAAGATAACTACCATCATTGCTCAGAGTCACCACATAAAGTCCATGAGTCTGTAGTGGCTCCAACTGGCCCTGGGTTTCTTCACTAGAATTTCAACTACAGTGAAACTGAGGTTTCCATCTATTTGGTTGGTTTGGTTTGAAGTTTTGTACTGGGAAGTGAATCCAGGGCTTTCTGCATGCTGAACAACTGCTCTATAGATGTATTTGGCATTTACTTAATGGAGTTAGGAAAATAGCATGCTAGTTTTAAGATATGTTCTTTTTTTATTTGTGGAAGGAAGGAATTGGAATTGGAAATGAAAGTACTAAAGATCTTAAATTTCTCAGCAATTCAAACATCTTACAAATGTGTTCCATTTCTTGAAATAGCTTCCATTGTACGTTCTACATTATTTCCTTATAAAACACATTCTGATTTTTCTGCCATCTCTACAACTCTATTTTTTTCCACTTTACTTAAAATATAAAAACTCATTCTAGTTTCTTTTTTACTTAGACTTTTAATTAATTTATCAAATTATTTTACTATCTCCCTAGATATCACAATTTTCTGTCTCTCTGATTTAACCTTTCCTTGTTATTGCTTTAAATAGACTGTTGTTCTTTTGGGATCCTTACGAAGACTACAGATCCTTATTATTGGAAACAATGAATTCTTTACCAAATTACTCTCACTGTAAATGCATTCAAAATATTATGTGAGTTTGAAAATATAAAATAATGAATAAAAGTAGAAGAAAAGCATTCCAGATCATTAATTCCAAGTTATGTCTTAAAAAGCCTCTTGTGAGATTATACTTTGAGCCATCGAAAAAGTTAGTATACAAGTGATAGAAAGGACCTATTTCTGAGAAAAACACTGATATATCTTGTTAAACATTAAGAAGACAATCTGGTGCCTAACTATAGCCTTCACCCCTACAGAGTAATGTTAATGGTACTAGAAGGTATTCTGCACACTAGCAGAGGAGAAATGTAACTATAACAACAGCAATTGACAATGATGACCAGCACACATGACATACAAGTACAATACTGGCACAGACATTGTGGGAATAACCAAACACTCTCTGGATATAAAGCCCACTCCATGAGATAGAATCCATGACTGACATTGATCAAGTGGCCATGAACTCAGCCTGGATAGGATAGGATTTCCCAAAGGAAATCCAAACATTATTGTTCTACAAAAGGAACATAGCAATAAAATAACTCCTAATGACATTCTGCTATACCCGTATATCAGTGCTGTATTCACTCTTCATCAGAAGAGGTGCCTATTGCAGAAAACGGAACTAACACAGAGAGTCATATCTGGACAGGGTAGAGAAATTGAGTGAGAGACTTTGGAACAATTAGTCCTAAATGGGAGGTCTTCATCAAACCCCTCCCCTCAGAGTTCAGGGAGCTATGCTGATGAGGAGACAGAACTATTGAAATAACAAGAGGGGATGAATGACTCCAAGGAAATACTGTCTTCTAGACACAATAGGATTGATGCACACATAAACTCAAAGAAACTGTCCTAGCATGCTTTCCCAGGTTCAAAGCAGACAGTGAGGGGAAGTTGATATGGCCTTTCAACCCTATCCAAGAAGTCATCACCAATTCACATGTTTGCTAAGGAGTAATTTATTTTCTCCATTGGAGCCTTACTAGGTATATTAGCCACACTTAAGGGTAGGCCCATTGCCCAGCAGTACATGAATAATACAAAATGAATTTAATGATATTTTCGCAGAATTTTTGTCTCATATTTTACTTTGAGTATTTTTTTGTCTTGCTAACCTTTGGCTTGTATATTAAGGCTTCCAATTTTCTTATTTTATGTTTGTTTGTTTTTGTTTGTGTGAGTTATTCTGGTTTTTGTTGTTTACATACTTGTTTTCTAAAGAGAGAGAGAGAGAATGTAAAAGTATGGAGATAGTTGAGTGTGGAGATATAGAGGATTTGGGAGCAGTTGGAGAAGGGAAGCCATGTTCAGAATATATTATGTGGAAAAAAAGTTTTCATTAACAAAAAGTACAAAAATGTTAGTATACATCTAACAGGTTAATTAATATGTAATCAATTTATATGTTGTTTGTAAACAAATCTCATAATATTTTGCTGATAGAATGTTAAATTTAAGCTCTTTTTTATTAAAAACATGAAGAAACAGTGATTCAGAGATATTGAATAATTAGTCAATCTTGTATATTCAAAACAAGGAAAGACTAAAAAATTCTAGAGCTTAAATTCTCACCTTTTCTCATAAATTCATTACTATAGAGAGGAAATTTTCACAAAATTTTTGGTAGTTTTCCATATCTCCCTCCAGATTTTTACTTTAGTGGTTGTCCATATTTTCACTCTAAGAATTCAGACAAACAGCATTTTTCATGGAAGATTCATGCCTTAGGCTCTGAAATGATCTGAGGCCATATTATTCTCCTTCAGGCTTTGGTTCAAGAACCATTCCCATGATGATATCTTTGATGTACATTAAATTTATTCTGTTTTTATGTGATTTCCTTATTTTTTTTTCTCACAGTGCCACTAGTTCTATTTTAATTAGTTGTTTGGAAATGTTTTTAGGAACTTTTAAGAAAAAACTGTCCTTCCTTAGAAGTAAGGCACATTATTTTATTTTATTTTTTTGGCAAAATTGTATTAGTCATCAGAAGGTGCACATCCTTGTGTGTTGACCATAACTAATTAGCTGTATGAGTCTAGTCTTTTAAAAAGAGCTCTTGAATTCTTTGGAAACAAAACTGTGACTATACATATTATGTGTTTAGCATTATATACAACTCAGATAATATATAATAGATAAAGTTTAACTTGAATTTTGTAAAATATATTTAGAGCATATTTAGCATAACTACTCCAGACAAACCAACTTTGTGTCCTTTAAAAATATTACATCTATGAACATCTTTTTTTTGCTGCCCAAGTATTCTCGGATGTGTGCCCTTCCACTGCAGCATGTTTATCTTACCAGGTAGAACACTTTCAGGAGCTAACAATAGTTCAACAGTATAGAAATTTTGTTAATACTTAGACCACTTAATACCATGTAAAAAATCAGTCTAAGCCTCTGCTCAGTATTCTGTGGGAAAGCACTTACCCTAGACAGAAGAGGTCTTGTCCATATGCAGCAAATCTTGGTGTGCCTTTTCTGGTTATCAAGCCTCACCCAAGTTTTTTCCTCAAAAAATTTCTTCACCTAATTTGTCTTTGGCAACATTCATGCTAGCTTCTGATGATGCCATGAGTGAATTGGTTTGCATGCATTCAAATAACTAAGAATAAAATATTAAATTCAGAGTTTATTGAGTTAAAGAATTTGGGGACAGAATTAAGTATAGGCAGTTTAAATATTTAGGAGATCAAGTTACTCCTACTTTACTCCCTTATCCTCTAACTCAGTTCCAGCCACATTTTTTTTCCATTGAATACCACCTCTGCATGTAAGAAAATTTCCTAAACTCTCAATTAGTCTCTCATTATATTTTAACCATCACTTTTTATGAGAGTCCCCATATTTAAATGTCCTTTTTTTCTTTATGGAACTAATATATGTTTTCAGAGTATCTGACTTCCATCTCTCAAAGTCAAGCTTTGTGACAAGGAATAGAAGTATCCCTTGGCTCCTACATTCAGTCCCATCTTAGCATAGAGTAATTTTAAGACCTGTTGAACATCCACCAGAGCTCTTTCTGAATCCAGCCATATAACACTGGCACTGAAAAGACTGGTTGTCAGTTAACTAAGAAATTTGAAATTCTCAATCTATAGAGGTTTCCTTCTATCTACATATATACCTATGTATTCAATATTCTTAAGAGTTTGATACAATGTATTTTAAGCATATTTATCATACCCCTAATTTTTCTCAAATTAACTCCCTTACCTACCTAATACCTTGTGTGCCTCAAAAGATAAACGAACCACAAATCACCAATTTGTGTTTCCCAAACAGTCTTGTATATGTGGCCTCCCACTGAAGTATGGATGACTTATCATAGGGGCTACACTCTGTGAGAAAACTACCCCTTACCTGTCTACCCAAATAATTAATTAAGAATTAAATTAATTAATTAAATTAATTAATCTAAATCAATTAAGAATTAAAAGTTTCTTTCTATGTATATGTGTACATATGCATGTATCTAAGTATTTGTGTGTCATCTCAAACACATATGTATATGTATGAAGGTGTGTGTGTGTGTGTGTGTGTGTGTGTTCATGTGAGAGAGAGACAGAGAGAGAGAAAGAGAGAGAGAGATAGCTTGAAGGATGAAAAAAGGCAGTTGGGAAGAGCAAAAATTACTAAGCAGAATGACATACATGTATGAAAACACTATAAAGAAACTAATTTCTTTGCCTGATGATTAGCTACTTGTCTCTTTGCTGTAAGAAAATACCTGAAAAATCAACTTAAGTGGCTGCAGAGATGGTCAGGCAACCAAAGAACCTGTTACACAAGTGTTAAGACTTAAGTTTGAATTCCCTAAACCCATGTAAAAATACAGATGTGTAGCTGAAGACTCTAATAGCAACATTCCTATGCAGAGATGGGAGAGGGATATGGGAAGTGAAGACAGGACAGTCTTTGATATATGAGAGACTAACTGATCTATCATATGCAGGGATAAACAAAAGAAAACTGTATTAAAAATGGTGAAAGATGAGGACATATGTCCAAAGTTGTCATGTGACTTCCACATGTTTGCTGAAGTACATGTATGCCCTCATTCAACCATATGAATTTACATGAATATGGAAGGGGGTTAGATTAAAAGAAGGTTTCATTTTGGTTTTCTGTAGCAGGGGCATATTCCATCATGGTAGTGAATGTATGCATGCAGTAGCTGGAGACAGCCAGAAATATAATCCCATAGTAAGGAAGTAGATAGAAATGGAGGCTCACGTGCAGCTGACTTTCTCTTTGTAATTCAACTGAGAAAGAAGCCAATGCAAAGGTTACCTCCCCTATTTAGGTGAGTCTTCATACTCCAATTTCTTTAGTCTAGAATAACGCTCACAGACATGTGCAGAAATATGTTTCTGTGCCTATTCTAAACCCCATCAACTTGCTAATCAAGATTAACTATTATACATACTTAATAAATTATTTTTAAATAAAGAAATGACATGTATCAACAGGATGAAAAGAAAATCTGGAAAATATTCTCTTCTATAAGAACGACTTCAGAACCCATTATTCACATATTATTCTGATTCATCTTAACCAAATTATCATTTTAATTTGTTCATAGTGTATCAGACTTTGACATCAAATTTTGAAGCAACTCCCTACCTCTGAAACTGATCTGCTTCATAACTATGGTTTTCAAAATAAATCACAATGTTTCCAGTCAGGAAGCAAAGTATTCCAGCCACCCAGCCAAAGAAATGTACAGATTTATTAAACTTGACATTGGATATAGAAGCTGAACCATTAATCCTTGGAGTGTCTACATTTCTAAGTAATGAAAGATCTTTTTCTTTCTTCTTTAAGGACAACTTTTGAAGAACATGGTGTGTAAAGATTTTATTTCAAAAGTTTCATAAACCAGGTATATTGTGACAGACTTACTATTAGTTCGGTAGAATGAAGTATCCACCCTCTCTTTTCTTTCATTAAAGAAACGAAACTAAGATACCAGCCATTTTTTAAAATGGCACAAATATTATATATGACACATTGGTCATACATTTATCTAGAAAGAATATTTAGATCTTTAAGAAATATGAGATATAAATTATAGTATGGATGGGTAACTACTGGTAATCTAAATTTAAACCATTTTATATTCAATTTTACATACAATAAACAATTGTCTTTAGAGTTCTGTAATAATGAGCTGTTTATGGGGCTGGAGAGACTGCTCACTAGTTAACAGCACTTGTTGACTTTGCAGAGGACATGAATTTGTTTCCAAGTGCTATATGGTAAATCACAACAATCCATGAATTGAGTTCCAGGAAACATGATGCTCTCTTCTGGCCTATATGGGCACCAGGCGTGCACATGTTACAAATACTTATAAATAGATAAATGTTCAGACCATTAACATAACTATTATAAATAAATTATTTAAAAAGTAGTTTATTTTTGCTGTGAATCTCTATAAAGTGCAATTGATATGGAAGTTAAATATAAATTACCAACATTATCTTAGAAATTTTTCTGCTATATTTATTATTAATATATTATTATATTATATATAGAATATGTATATAATACACACACATACAAACAATAATATTAATATTTATATAGATATCTGCTGTATATTGACTGTTTTTCTAATGGAATAGTACTTTTGTTTAGCAATGCTTCATACTTTCAGTTGATCCAAACTAAATAATTAGGATTACAAAAACTTTTAAAAGTTGATGGTAATTTTAGCAGTTTTCTGGCTAAGAAACAGTCTAAGAAACACCCATAAACCACTAGATATTTATACAATATACTCATAGTTCTCCCAAACATAGGCCTCTCCAGATACTTGGGAAGATGCTGAAACAATGCAAAAGCATTGTGAGAACCACGAGCAATGCTGTAATAATGCTGAATCATGAGTCTCAGCCTAGACATTGATTTGTTCTGTGGCCTGAATAGATCACAAACACTCTAATGCATAGCCCTACCAGCTTTCAATGGTAGCTGGTCTACAATCATGCTTCAACTTGCTGTGAAGAGCACACGTGAATTAACAGAGAATCATTTACCACTCATTCTGAGGAGAGTTATACTGGCTGCTCCTATTTCTGTGTTGTTGTTATTAACATGCAAGGCACTGATGACCTGATATATACAATAAATTGAAAAAAGCCGTGGAGAGTAGCTGATGCGGAAGATGAAGGTAATCATTCTTTAGATTTTTTTTTTCAATCTGTAGCTTGGAAAGATAAAACAAAAGGTAATTACTGGCAATTTTTATTTCTTTTTCACTTCTTTAAAGACAGATGAGCTTACACAAGACAGAGTTTGAACAGAATGCAGAAAATCAATAAACCAATGGAACAATGACATAACTTCATTGTTCATATTGTCAAAAGCAATCTTATACTAATGATGTGATTAGGCTCATATATTATCACAGAAAGCTTTGTTACTGTAAAAGGAAGGTGAAAATAAAGTATGAGTGAAAATAAAGCCAATAATTTTAAATCAGGAGTTTTATAACATGACAGCTTCATTTTAATGTCAAGCAGTAGTAATGGCTATTTATATTGATTTCCCAAACAGCAATCGCTGATCCAAAGGGAATGACTATTTCTAATCTACTTTATATTTCTCCTAAGTGGTTTTCCACCTAAAAGTACTATTCACAAACCTTTAATAGTATATTGGTAGGCACATCCATTTCTAGCTCCAAAATAAGGCAGCTTCTAGCAATCACCAATTTATGGAAAGAAGAATTATGTTCTAGATATTTTGAGGATTAATGTAAGACATGAATGAGCTTTCTTTTCTCATTGTTTGTTAGTGAAAAAATGTGACAGTTTTTACATGATTTTCAACTTGATATGGTTTAAAATCAACTAGATATCCTCTGGGCATATATGTAAGGGAATTTCTGGAATGAGATACCTGCTTAAGGAAAGACCCACCCTAAATACCAGTGACTGATTTCCATTGACTAGGGTCTTGAATTGAGTGAAAAGGACAGCAAACTGAGTAATTGCATTCATCATTCTCTGATACGAGGACCCGCTGCCTTCCCTGCCAAAACTGATGGTTCTTTCAAGCTGTGGGCTACAATAAACACTTCCTTTCTTAAGTTACACTTGTCAGTTATTTTATCATAGAACAGGGAAAGTAACTAATATAATTTTTTGTATATATACAATATATATATATTCATCTATTCACCTACTCACTACACATTTATCTATCTATGTATCTATCTATGTATCTATCTATCATCTATATTCTGACCCAGCTACATATCTACCTACATTTCTACATCTATTTTTCTATAAACTGTCATCCATCTATCATTAATCATTTATCTTTCATAAGTCCACTTCTCTTTGTTGATAAATCTATTTCTCTTCCTACCACCTTTGTCTTCTTTTTCTTTTCCTAAATATTTTCTTTAGATTGATAGAGTACAGACAGATAAATAAAGACATGCAGGAACAATAAAAGGGAGACACACATGGAGTAGAACATACAGAGACAAAGACAGGTAAATCCATAGACTACTGGCAGCAAAAAATAGCATATAATGATTTGAATTTGAAGACATGCATTTCTGTATATTGTTCATACACATACTTGCGAATCAGAATTGATAATAGAAATGTTAAAGGGGATGAATAATATCATAAATCTGGGAATTGAAACAGAAGACAAGTTACAGAAATATTTAGAAGCTAAAATATTTAAGTAATTAAATTCTTCATACCCATTGTTTGAATAATGATCCTTAGCAGTTTTCTAAGTACTAGATAGGTGAAGGAGAGAAAACTATTCTCTGAGGGAAATGTATGTAGGATTCCAGTCTCAAGAGACCTATCACCCACCATGCTCATGTCCAAGTGAAGTGCAGCCCTCTAAAATGAGCCTAAGTAGGCCAATAACTAGAGCTCAGGAGTCTTTTTTTTTTAAATAGCCAAGGATAAAATTTAACCATAGAACCAAAACTTTCTGAAGAAGGTCCACTTAAAAAACATATAGGAAGTTCTAAAATTACTCATCTATTGCTCTAATTGGATTTGTAATGTCCAAACTATTAAAACCTAAGTTCACTAAAATAATTTTCAGTGATTCATAATGAATATTTTATATTAGCAGATTTTTTTGTTGGAGTAAATATTTTCATAAAATACATTCCAATTTTTTGACAGGTTTTACTGTGCAATCCTGGTTGGTCTGGAGCTTTTTATGTAGACTGAGCTGCCCACTAACACACAGCTATCCATCCCTCTAGGTCTCTTGAGAGCTGGGATTAAAGGGATGAATCACCAGGCCCAGTTTAGGGATTCATGCAGAATTTTATATTTCTCTTTGGCTTATACCACATTTTTGATGTATTTTATTCTACTTTTAGGTTTATTTTATTTTTATTGACACTTGTTAATTTGAAAATAGCCTTTCAATTTAAGTATATCAAAAGATTAAAGAAATATTATCATTCGTTATAAATTTTGTTCCCTGCATTATTTTAAAGCATTAATGAGAACATAAAATAGCCTTAAGATAATTGGTATTTTATTTTTTATAAATTTACAATAAATGTAAAGGCTTTTTATTAGCAGAAACAGAGATGAACTACTCAATGATACATCACCATTTACTTTCATATAAAATCCAGGATATATAAGCATAACTAAAAAGCTATGCTGGAACTATTTGAGATTTGATTTTTCATATTGTCTTCTGAATAAAAGAATGGTTGTATAATAAGGCAGTATAAATAGGGACAGATATTAAAAATATCAGACATAAAACAGAGGAAAGCAAAGGGAAAGAGTAGACATAGTAAAGAGCACTGAGAGCCAAGTTTATGGAGAAATACATGCAGTGACCTTCAAATATTAGGGAGATCACTAGGCATGGGATTCATATAGAAGTATCAGTGCAAAGATAAACTTCCAAAAGGCCTTTGTATGCCTTGGATACAGTTTATTAAAACCTAAGACTTTAGTTTTACCAACAAATATTTTTTTTAATCCAGTTTATTAAAAATGCTAACGAGTACTTTAAATCCATACAATATATTGAAAACAAGTTTCTGAAACAACTTACCACAGGAAGAACATTTTAATAAAATTAGACTCATCCAGAAATCAAACTTTTGATTCCTTCCTATGAATAGAATCCCTACTAATTAATGATTATAATAACAGCAATAAAACTATAATCTCTGAACTTATATTTGTCTTAGTGTGAAACTTCAATTTATTTTACCAAAAAATATGCATGACATTTTTGTAATTCATTGCCTCAAAGTTAAATTATTTTTCACTCCAGTAGTTTACTTAGTCTTACAATGTATTAGAATAAACATATAATATCTAATTTGAAAAAGACATACCATGATAGTACAAATCCAAATTTCTACTCAACTCTATTTTGTAATTTCAAATGTTCTTTCTATCAGACAACCAATCATTGCATGCTTGTAATCCTAGCACTAGGAAAGCTGTATTAACAGGATCTCCAGTTCAAAGGCAGCCTGTGTAATATGAAGAAGCCGCATGTCAAGGAATAAGAACATTTCAGATAATCCAATTTATAACTGCTCAAGTATAGACTGGCTAGGATTTTTACCCTACTTCAAGTAATATTTATCTGTTGCATAATTGAAACTACTAGTATTGGAGAATGGCTGTAGAAATGTCACTTAGGTGTGGAGGCAACATTCTGTCTGCCCATCTTAGTCCCAGGAATCCTTCTTCAATTTTTACACATTGATAAATACATGATAAGCAAACAAATTCTTGGTGAGTAACAAGAAGTAAAAGTAATATTAAAATTATTCAGTACAGAGGTGTTATATAACATTATATAGATATGGGAAAGAACAATAAAGATTTCTTCATAAAACGTAATTTATCTTTTCATCCCTTACGTTGTAAAAGCATTAGTAAGGAGAGCAAATCTTCTTCAGTGTCATTAAGATTGTTCCTCTGTTTTAGTTTACAGATCACTGAGGAAGTTCAATATCCCGAGTGAAAAATAAAGAGTGGAACAGTCTTTCCCCTTTTAATAGGTAGGCACTGTGATTTGTCTTCTAAATTGTTTCACGTATTCAAACAGAAGAATGGGGCCTGCGGCACATTGTCATTATTAGGAAACTTGTTTATGATGAAAATGTGAGACATTATGCTGAAGCTATTTTAGGTTCATTTGTCAGAAAGGGAAGTAACTAAAAGATAAACGATGGAGAAGGAGCTAACAAGCACAAAAAAGGTATTGCTCATGCTGTAATTCATCACTTAGATCTATGTTTTTAATAAAGTTGGTGTTTTGTGCCATTCTTCCTCATTTTATTTTCACATGATTTACAAATGGTGATTTCTACCTGTAGCCATTAACCAATATCCTGGTTATATGAAAGGCGATTGTAATTTTAATGATTGGACTTGATGTAGAAGGATGAGTATGGTTTGAAAAAATAATAATTCAAAGGAAATAAACCTTATGGGAGACTCTGTTACACAAGTAAGGCTTTTAGATCTCATTGCACATCAATATTTCCCTCCTTCCCCTTCTTCTGTTTCCTTTTTGGCAACAAATTAAATCTGTGATACATCATGCTGCTCAGTTCATAAAATTTTGTGTAAAATCTCACAGAAATAAGTTTTTAATGAAAAAAATGAATTTTATATATTCTGACAATAAGAGTTCACATTCAGTGTAGTGCACAGATCTTAGTGAAGAATTCTCTTCTTGCAATAGACAGCAATTAAAAACTGGTAAATACACAGCAAGTAAGAAAGATCATTGGGATGGCTGGTCATAAATGGCATGTCTATTTTGTGCCCGATTCCTGAAGGCTAAATCATCTGTGTAGAAGACAGAAAGCTTTTCAGAGTCCAGAGCTAGTAGATGAGTTCAAAGGAAGAGTGCTTTCTAGACACAACAGTGCAGTTGCACATATGAATTTACATAAAATGTAATAGCATCCACAAGATCTGCATATACAGAAGTCATAAAATCTCAAAATACAGCTAGACATGAAGTCCTATTCCAACATGCGAAGCCATTAGCATTTGATTGATGTTGGGAAAGTCAATTTTCTTTGACATTGTGACATGTGATATATCCTCCAGCAAAGACCCCACACAAAGGAGTAATCAGCCAACGCAAACTAGACTTCATGGTTTATAAGATAGGGAGGGAAAGAGAGAGTTGTGAAAGGGGGGAGAAATTGGATTATGAAATACTCAAAGAACAAATAAAAACATTGCTGTTTTTAGAAAAGTTCACACTGAAAGAATAGAAATTCACAATTCCTTAAATCTTTCTTGCTCAGTTAAAAGTTAGGGAAGAGTTGTGATGACTTGCAAAACAAAAAAAAAATTGTGTACATCTAACATAAAGGGTTATGTTATAGTATTGTGAAAAGTTTGTTTAAACTGAAGATCAAGTAATACAGATTCCAAAATCTGAAGAAGAAAATAAGCAGATGTTCAGTATGTTAGATGACTGAGACAAGTCTAATTGGAGAGACACCAAGTCTACATGGAGGAGATAACAGAAGAAGGAATTGACTTCAGTTTACAAGGAGATTTTTTTTTCTTTTAATTTAAATATGAAATACATTTCCTATGGAGTTTATTTTATAAACTGATATTTAGTGATTTCTTTCTTTTTCTTCAACTGGAACTGACAATGTTAATATTTAATTTCAAATGTAAGTTTTATCATTATTATATACCTATCTACCCCCACCCCTACAAATTACATAAAATAGTATACTAGGGAAAGAGAGATACTGGATGAGTTTATCTCTTCGGTGTAACTTTTTCTGAAACTACAAGATCAAACATTTTTGTCAACTGGAGCTGGATTCATTTATGGTTTTCAGAAAAAGAAGATGTCAAACCACAAAGGAAAGACTTTCAAGATGGAATGATCAGTTTCCTGTAGTTCCTTCACTTAACTTTGGTATTTCTAGCATGTAAGACCATTGTTTACTAAATTTTAAAAGTTTAAAACAAAATCATGACTTATAATAGGAGGACAGAGCTTCTATGATGAAGGACAAATAATTTCTAGACATTTAATCTCTATATAGTAATTGTAGCTTTATTATTCTGTTATGTTTATAAAAGTTGCTAACAGTAGATTGAAATGTTCTCAACAAAATCTCTAATGTGATGGATAATTATCTTTACTATAATGATTTTCTAAAGCATTCATATGCCACAGCATCATATTATGTACATATATTTTGTTAATTATGCCTCAAAATTGGAGAAAATGAAATATAGAAATAAGAAAGTTGACTTTACCCAAATTGTTTCCCAGGGTAGAATGAAAAATTATTATAGAGGTATTCAAGAGAAAACTTTAAGAAAGTATTATATCATAACTTAATAATTTCTACATGTTAACTATCAAAAAAAGCATTTAAACCCCATGTAACAAACAATAATAATAAAATGTAATTATTAATATGTAAATATATCATTTAGAAATCCAAGAATCATATTTTAGAAGTGATATTTTAAGAGATTTAAAGATCTACTAATATCTACTAATACACACATGTTAATTTTTATTAAAATATCTATAGGTTTTTATAATCTAATGACAATTTTACCCAAAAAATTTAAAAAAACATAAAAAATATAGTGATTTATTACAAATTGATATGTAACTTGCTGTTATATTGTAGGAGAAGTTTATAAATCTATTTTTTCTTTCAAAATGTTTTTGCTTTTGTAAATTCATACTTAGGGTAATGTGACAAATATTTAATGCCTGTCTACCAGCTAGTCTGTGTAAAATATCCAGTCAGACATCCAGAAGGCATGAATAGTTCATATCTATTTTAAGCAAGTTGAAATAATGAATTCATTATCCTTAAATGTGTATTTTGAAGAGACGTGCTACTACCATTATTAAGAATCTGGCAGTTACTAAAGTGGTATCAATGGTGAGAAGTATGAATCTGCCTTGATGGACAGGTACATAATCATGTGGGTAGGCTACCTTGGCAGCAGTGTCTCCCTCTCAGCTGAGAAAGGAAGCACATGATTTCAATAGTGCATCACTTGACTGGACTCCTAAAACCTGTAAATATTATCCCTACTCTCACTGGGTCTAAGCATTTGAGAACAACGAAGAAAACCCAAGCAATGTAATCTAGGAAATGAGTAAGTCACTAAATATCACACAACTTGTGAGTTTCGAGACCAAACTGACTGCAATGATGTTACTTTTAGTAATGTTTTGATTATTCCATGACCATTTCATAAAATGTATTTGATCATATTCATCCCCTTCCTCCAACTCTTTTCAGAATCTTCCCCACTTTCATACTTACCCAAGTTTATGTTCCCTGAGTAAGGGAGAAGAGCTTGAAATTGGCAGCATTAAGAAAGGAATAGAGGGTTAACATCATTAAGAAATGTAAAAAATTATCAAAGAGTTTATAAAAAACATATTATTAAAATAGAAAGAAGTAAAATAAAAACCACAAATGTTTGTAACACATAGATCATACTAAAATTTTAAGTTCTCTTTGAAGACCTGGTGGCAAATTTTAGACTTTTAATTTTGTTGTCAATGTGGCGCCTTAAGAAGCTAACCACTTTTCATCTAGTTTACTACTTTTTCTCAAATATATATTTGAGATTTCTAAGCATTGTGTGGAATCAAATCAAATAAAGACTATAAGATTATTTTTTTAGGAAGCACACGGAAAGCTTAATGTTAGACAGTGTTAAATATATATTTTTCCATAGAACAGTGAGGAAAACACACTACAACCTGAAAGAGTTTATTCTCTCCATCAGCTATGTGGGTTTCAGGAATTGAACTCAGATGATTGGGCTTGGTGACAAATATCTTGACATTCCACTGTTATATATTCACATGATGTGAGTTGATAAAATTAATTAATTAATTAATTAAATAAAATTAAGTGGACACATCATACTATCTCACCAAACCATTATTAACAATTTTCATTGGCAATAAACTATGATATACAGGAAGAACTCTTAATTAAATTTCATCTACAATAGCAACTACTTGATTTTTCACATCCCAGTTTCTAAGAAGATTCTAACGAAGGACACTTTTTTTAAGTTTGAATATTCCATACATGACTACAGCGTTTTTGAATAATTTCTCTTTACCTGTTCCAGTATTCACTCAATCAACCCATCCTCAGTATTTACTACCTCTTAGTCTATATTTACTGTATATTTGCATATTAATTGAATGCATACATGTATATTTATATATATATCATATATTAATGAATCCAAGTATGTCACCATTATTTCCAATGTTTAAAGATAACTACTCAGGATCAGAGTCTCATCTATGGGGAAAAATTCAAGAAACAAACAAAAGACGGGTTCTCTTATTTTCTGCAGTTATAGAGTACCTGCAATTCAACTCTTCATCTAAGGGTGGAGTCTTGTGAAATTTTCCTCCATTTCTGTTCACATGGTGACTAGCTAGTCTTTTCAAAGCAATGGCAATACCTTACATTGTTAGGGTATCCACTAAACTGATTTAATTAGCCAAAGAATAAAAAGCTTTTAACCTGAATCAATGCCTACAAAGATATACTAAAATACAATAAATAATAAAATAAATCTTTTAAAATAATAAAGTGCATTTTTTTCTCTTAAATAAAAGCCAAACACTGAGCTACTGACATGGAGTCTTGTTATTTAAATCCATTGTTTTATAATTTTCAATTGTGATATAATGAAATATGAAGAATAATTACAGGGTTAGTCAAAGGAATATCATATACCACCTACCAAACACCATTTCCTGTTATACTTGCAAGGTTTCCTAGAGCCGATCTCTGCTGGAATCCCAAAGATGTCTCTATACACATAATAATTGTGACATATTCTGAGGATCTTCCTGAAAGGAAGATACCTATCAATATAATATAATATACTTTTGGTATATGTACATTATACATACACACACACATAGATGTGTGTGTATATACATTTATATGTATATATGTGTATATATATATACACATATATATGCACATACATACTCATACTCACATGTATATATACACACACATATACATATATATATGGCTTATCAATGTCATAATGTTATCCAGAGTTTTTATGTAGATAAAATGAATTTTCTAAGTTCAAAATCTAAACCAGAATTTCATTTAAAATTAAACTGCCAAGCCTATCTTTTCTCCTTTGATTTAAGCAGTTTTTTGGCCTCATGTTCTCTTTTTTGAAACTGAAAACTGAATTTTCTTTAGAGAAAAGGAAGGATATTTTGTAGAAAAATTTTGGTCTCCTTTGTTATTTATCCAGGATGAAAATCAAGCTAGGCATTTAAAGGAAAATTGCTAGTGAGAAAATACCACTTCATTCTCTGTACATATAGTCTCGAGAGATGCCTGATATTGATTTTCCAAACTTTAATTAGATTGTTTATGACATACAGATGACCTAAGTATCCTTCAAGGTTTCACTTTTATAAGGATGCTTAGGCTATGGGGAACTCAGGTTCTTCTACTAATCTTAGTTTATTTGTGGTACATGGACTACATGACCCCCAGTACCAGAAATTTACTTTCAGTAGTGTTTACATATGACACTGCTAAGACAAATTTGCTTATTGGAAATTAATGTCCTTCAATAATTATATATTATATTAATTCAGATAAATCTGAAGGTAAAACTCGGATATGTTGAGTGAAAATTCTAAGAATGTATAAAAAACAGCTGTTTACTAGTCCTTTTTAAAAATTAATTTATTCCACCACACAACTGTCTGTCGGTCGATCTGTCTATCTACCTGTCCATCCACCCATCTGTCTCTTCTGGTTACTTTCATCCCCTCACCATTTCTTATGGCTCTCCCACTATTACCATCTGCCCTCTAATTTTTAAATGCTATGTTTTCTATTGCAACTTCTTAATAATCTTCTTTATTTAAATACTTCTAAAAATAAAAAAAATCTTAGTCAAAATATGGATGAGCAAATTCAAATGAGTTGTAAAGATATATTTACTTATTTGTTGATTTTTATTTGTTTTTGTTTCCCTGACAGAAAAATATATTTTTTCAGTCTTAAATTATTTGTATTTTTATTATTTTTCCTTTTTTATCCTTTCATTGAAAATGGATTCTTTTCTCATACAATATTACCCAATTTATACTATCCCCTCCCTCTAATCTTCCCAGTTCCTTCCTATCTCTCTTTCCTTCTATATCTACTCCTTTTCTGTCTCTCATCGGAAATAAACAGGCTTCTGATGTATGAAAAGACACTAATGTGTAAGTATAGCAGAGTAGCAATAGGAATCAGTTTCCTCCTCCTCCTCCTCTTCCTCCTCCTCTTTCTCCTCCTCCTGCTCCTCCTCTTTCTGTTTCTCCTCTTCCTCCTTCTCTTCATCCTCCTTCTTTTCTGTCAAAATTACTTGCCTTTACCTTAGGTCTCTGGGCTATCTATTCTCTGGTTCTTGTTTACCCAAGTAGTATTGGTCATGAATTGTTTATTGTTTAGTGGGTCTTAAGTAAAATCAGACATGTGTTGGTTACTCTCACAAGCTTTATTTCACCATTGCTGTAGCATAATTTATAGGCAGAACAGGTAGAAGATTTTGTGGCTGAGTTTGTGTTTACATTTCACTGTCAATATTTTGCAGAGTATCCTCTCACACTTAAGACACTAGCACATAGAGGTGAAGGCTCCATTTAGGTAGCATCATGCTTCTCCATGTTCAATGAGTTGTATGGGAATAGCCCTAGCAATGGAGCTCTACTGTCAGTTTTTAGAGAACAACCCATTGTTTTAGCAACAGCCTGGGTGGTTTGGGAAATTCCTTGGGACCCATCTGGACATTAACTCAACTGAATGCAACCCAGTCCCACTGCTGGAAGCCTAGTTGAGTAGCAAGAGATGGCCAGTTCAAACTCCTTATCCTCCATTGTTAGGAAATATCATTAGGATCAATGTCATAAATTTTAGAAAGTTTCCACAGCACTAGGTTTTCATGTCATAGTTCATATACCCCTGAATTCCACTGTCTCTCCACACATTCTCTCTACACTATACATCATCCCTGTTCCCAACTGATCATCCCTATTCATCCCATTCTCATCCCTATTCATCCACATTCCACCTATAAAATCTACTTCCCTATCCCAGGGAGATCTATTTGTCTCCCCCAGTCCCCTCCTCAATATGTAACCTCTTCAGGTCTACAGATTGCAGCTTGGTTACCATTTATTTAATGGCTAATATCCACATACAAGCAAATGCATACCACATTTATGTTTCTGAGTCTGGGGTACATCACTCAGAATGATTTTTTCTAGTTCTATTCACTTGCTTGCAAATTTCATGATGTCATTTTTAATAACTAACTGATACTCCATTTTGTAAATGTACCACATTTTCTTTATGCATTCTTCCGCTGGGTAATAGCTACATTGTTTATAATTTCTACTACTATGAACAATAAAGCAATGAATATGGGTGGAAAAGTGTCTGTGTGGTACGATGGAATGTCTAAAGTAGTATAGTTGGTTCCTTAGGTAGGTTGATGCCCAACATTCTAAGAAACTGACATACTGATTCCATAGCAGCTGTACAAGTTTGTACTCTGATCAACATTGGAAGAATACCTCCTATATTCCAAATGTTGCCAGCATGACATATCACTTTTGTTATTGATCTTAGTCATTCTGACAGGTATAAAATATAATCTCAAAGTGGTTGTGATTTGTACTTTCCTTGTAGCTAAGGATGTTGAATGTTTCTTAAAGTGTTTCTCAGCCATTTGGGATTCTTCTATTGAGAATTCTTTGGTTAGATCTGTACTCCATTTTAAAATGGATTGTTTTGGGTTTTGATATCTAGTTTCTTGGGCTTTTATATATTTTGGATATTAGTCCTCTATCAGGTGAGAGATTGGTAAAAAAAAAAAAACCTTTTCTCATTCTGTAGGTTGCCATTTTGTCTTATTGACAGTGTCCTTTGCCTTACAGAAGTTTTTCAGTTTCATAAAGTCTTATTTATTCATTGTTAATTTTTGGTGCCTTCTTTATCAGCGCTGTGTTCAGGAAGTTGTGTCATGTGCTTATGAGTTCAAGAATATTTCACCTTTCTCTTATACCAGGTTCAGTGTATGTGATTTTATGTTGAGGTCTTTGATCTACTTGGACTTGAATTTTGTGCTGGGTAATAAATATGGTTCTATTTTCATTCTTCTACATGCACACATCCAGTTTGAACAGCTCCATTTTTTTTAAGATGTTGTCTACTTTTCAGTGTATATTCCTGGCTTCTTTATCAAAGTCAGGTGTCCATATGTGTGTGTATGCCTGGTTCTTCAGTTTGATTCCATTGTCAATGTGTCTGTATCTATGCCAATATCAAGTTGATTTTATTATTATAGCTCTTACTATAAAAAAACAGTCAGTTCTCCAATAATTCATATTTGTTCAGAATTGTTTTAGTTATTATGTTTTTTTTTTATTTTGTATATGAATTTGCAAATTGTCCTTTCAAGGTCTGTAAAGAATTGTGTTGGAATTTTGATAGGGATTGCACTGAATTTGTGCATTGCTTTTGGTAGAGTTGCAATTATTACTATGTTAATCCTACAATCCACACACATTAGTGATCTTTCCAATTTATGATAACTTAATTTATTTATTTCTTCAAAGACTTGAAGATTTTATCAAACAAGTCTTTCACTTGCTTGGTCAGAGTTACATCAAGATATTTTATATTGTTTGAAGCTTTTGTGAAGGATATTGTTTCCCTGATTTCTTTTTCAATCTATATGTCTTTTGTATATAGGAGGACTATTAATTTTTTTGAGTTAATTTTGTATTCAGCTAATTTGTTGAATGTGTTTAGCAGCTATAGGAGTTCACTAGTGAAATTTTTAGAGCTATTTATGTATACTGCGATATCATCTGGAAATAAAAATACTTTGATTTATTCCATTCCAACTTGTATCCCCTTCTTCTTCTTCAGTTGTCTTCTTTAACTCTATCTAAAGTTTCAAGTACTATGTTAAAAAGATACAAAGAGAGTGGACAACCTTGTTTTGTTCCTGATTTTAGTGAAAATGCTTTGAGTTTATCTCAATTTTGGTGGATTAGCAGTTGTCACACTGTAAACTGCCTTTATTGTGTTGCTATCTGTCCCTGTGCCCTTAATCTCTCCAGGACTTTTATAGTGAAAGGATATTGGATTTTGTCAAATACCTTTTCTGTATCTAATTAGATGATCACATCTAATTTTAAATTTTAAATTTTAGTTTGTTTATATGCTGGATTACATTTATTGATGTTTATATGGTGAATTATTTCTATATTTCTGAAATGAATACATGATCATGCTGGGTGATCTATTTGAAATGTTCTTGGATTCACTTTGCAAGCATTTTATTAAGTATTTTTGAATCTATGTTCATAAAGAAAATTGGCCTGTAATTCTTTGTTGAGTCTTTATTTGTTTTTGGTATCAGGGTAACTTTAGTCTCATAAGATGAATTGAGGAGTGTTTCTTCTGTTTCTATTTTTTAAAATAATTGCTGGAATATTAGTATTAACTTTTCTTTTAAAGTTTGGTAGAATTCTGCACTAAAATCATATGGCCCTTGCCTTTTTTTAGTTGTGAAACTATTAATGATTCCTTATATTTCATTAAGGGTTATTGGTCTATAAAAATTATTTATATGACCTAGATTTAATTTTAGTAAGTGGTATTTATCAAGGAAATTATCCATTTCATTTATGATTTCCAATTTGGAGGACTATAGGTTTTTTAAATGTGTCTTTATGATTCTCTTGTTTTCCTCAGTGCTGGTTGTTATGCTTCTTCTTAATTCTTATTTAGTACTTTGTAAACTTTCCCTCTGCTTTTAGTTAGTTTGGATAAGGAATTGTCTGTCTTGTTAATTTTCTCAAAGAGCCAACTCTTTGTTTAATCAATTCTTTGTATTGTTCTATTTCTTTATATTTTATTGATTTCAGGCCTATGTCTGATTATTTCTTGCTGTCTACACATTTTGGGTGTGATTACTTCTCTTTGTCCTTGAGCTTTTTTATGTGTGCTATTAATTTTCTAGTATGAGATCTCTCCTGTTCTTTTATTTATGCATTTAGTGCCATAAACTTGTCTCTTAGAACAGTCTTCATTTTGTACCATGAGTTTTAGTATGCTGTGTATTCATTTTTATTGAATTCAAGAAAGTCTTTAACTTGTTTCATTTTTTTCTCTTGACCCATTTTTCATTTAGTAGAGAGTTGTTCAGTTTCCATGATTTTGTAAGTTTTATGTTGTTCCTTCTGTTGCTAATATCTAGTTTTAATCTGTGTTAGTATGTAGAGGAATAGACCTGTGGGATAGCTAGGATTGGATCAAATCCAAGGGTCTATATGAAGGGATTAAATCCAATGGTCTGTATGAAGGAAACATAGCCAGCGGTCTATATGAAGGAATGATGTTCAGAAGCCTGTGCAGTCCAGATGGAATGTAGAGAGAATGTTAAGCATGTTGGTACACATCTTTAATTCCAGTATTCAGAAGGCAGTGGTAGCTTGCACCTTTAATTCCCAAGAAGCTTAGACAGGAAGAAGAGCTCAGAAGGACTCAGTAACAGACATGAAGTGACATCTGATATGAGTCAGAGTGAAGGCCGGGCAAAATGTCTAATCAGAGGAAAAGTTAGCAGAATGAATCAGAGTGAGGACATGCCCAACTCTCATGATAGAAATCCAGCCTCTCATCCTGCTTGGAGGAAATTTCAGGAGGTACTAAGAAGAAGGTATATTCTTTTGTGTCGGGATGAAGTGTTCTATAATATTTGCTATGTCCATTTGGTTCATAATGTCTGTTTTATTTCTAATATAAACTTCTGTGCCATTGTCTTTTGGGAATAGATGTTAAGAATTGAAATGTCATCTTGATGAATTTTTCCTTTGATGAGTGTCCTTCCATATCTCTGTTGATTAGTTTTGTTTTGAGTCTAGTTTGTTAGGTATTAACATGGTTACATCAGCTTGTTTCTTGGGTACATTTGCTTAGAATAATTATTTATAACCATTTACCATAATGTAATGTCTATTATTCTTACTGTGGTGTGTTTCTTGGATACAGCAGGATAGATTTTGTTTTTTGTAACCATTCTGTTAGTCTGTGTCTTTTTATTGTGGTATTGAGACCATTAATATTGGGAGATATCAATTACCAATGGTTGTTAATTCCTATTATTTTGTTATTGTTGTTGTTGTGTGTGTCTGTTTTCCTTTCCTTTGATTTTGTCTGTGTAAGATTATTTATTCCTTATGTTTTTATGGGTGTAGATAACCTCCTTAGGTTGGAGTTTTGCTTCTGGCACTTTCCTTAGGGCTGGATTTGCAGATATTATTTAAATTTGACTTTATCATGGAATATACTATTTTTTCATCTATGGTGATTGAAAGTTTTGCTGTGTATAGTAGCTTGGGCTGGCACCTGTGATCTCTTAGAATCTGCAGCATATCTACCTGGACTTTGTGGCTTTTAGAGTCTCCATTGAAAATTCAGGTGTAATTCTAATAGATCTGCCTTTATATATTACCTGGTCCTTTTCTCTTGAAGCTTTAAATATTCTTTCTTTGTTCTGTATGTTCAGTGTTCTGGTTGTCATGTGCTGAGAGAGATTTCTTTTCTTCACCAATCTATTTGGTGCTCTCTATGCTTCTTGTACCTTTATAAGCACCTCCATCTTTAGGTTAGGAACAGTTTCTTCTGTGATTTTGGTAAAGACATTTTCAGGCTTTTTCAGCTGAGTTTCATCTCCTTCCTCTATTCCTATTATTCATAAGTTTTGTCTTTTTGTAGTGTCCCAGATTTCCTGGATATTTTATGTCATCTTTTTTTTAGATTTAACATTTTCTCCAACAGATGTATCCAATTCTTTTATCATATCTTCAATTCCTGAGTGTCTCTCTTCCATCTCATATATTCAGTTGGCAAAGGTTGCCCCTATAATTCCTATTTGAATTCCTAAATGTTTTGCTTCCATAATTCCATCAGTTTTGATTTACATTATGGATTCTATTTCCATGTTTTGTGAGCTTCCTTCCACTGATTGTCCTTTCCTGAATTTCATTAAGGGATTTATTCATTTTCTCCAATTGCTTATTATTTTTTGTTTTCTGCTAGTCTTTAAGGGGTTTATTCATTTCTTCTTTAAGGATTTCTATCATCTTCACATAGGCAGTTTTAAGGTCTTTTCCTTGTACTTTAGCTATGTGAGAATATTCAGGGCCTGCTGTGGTAGGACACCTGGGCTCTAGTGGAGACATAATGCACTGGCTGTTATTGACTGTGTTTTTATGCTAGAGTCTAGGCATCTGGATTGGGATGATTATGGGTTTAGGTGCTGATTTGTAGGTAGTATAATCTTGGTTGTTTGAGTGTTTTGTCCGTGGTTTCTGTTTCTTCTCTACATTCAGAGAGTATGATGGTCATGTGTGGTATGGCAGGAAATTTTCTTTGGACTACAGAGTTGTAGCCACAGGTGGTTTCAGGTAAAATGTGTTTCCGAGTAGTGAGAGCTGACACTTAGAATTGGGCTAGGCTAAGGGTCTAAAGGGGTTCACAGGAGGGAAAAGAGAAATAGTGCTTCACTAGGATATGCTTATTTTGTCTTCTTGAAATGGGGATAGTGAAGTGTCATCAGCCCAGGAGGTCTGCTATACCGCTGGGGATGAAACTAATTGGGTACTCTTAGGAATAGAAACAAGAGGGAAATCTACAGAAAGCTTCCTTGCTTCCCTGGCAGAAGAGGTCTATGAATTAGTAGAGATTGTCTGCTCTAGTTGTGGACTGGGATACAGTAATGAGTTGTGGAAAAAGGAAGTTAGGATGAGATAATCTATGGGATCCACAGAAGATGTGTGCAAGTTGGGGTAGAAGACTGTAGCTGGCATTATGTGGCAGTACTAGGGAGGAGACTGAGAATTTGGAGGGAAGGAGGAAGTAGTGAAGTTCTTCAATTTGCTGATGTACTTCCCTTTCCTACTCAGTTATTGTGTTCCCAGTGAATGCCTGCTGGTGGTGGTTGATGGGGTGAGTTGGGGAAAGGAAGGTTGGGGGAGACGTTCCTTGTGTTCTTTTGTAGAGGATCTCAGATCAGAAAGGCAGGCAGAAGCAGGTGCTCTGTTTACAGATCTGGGGATGATAATGGGGTGGAGGTAGAACAAGAGGGGCAAGAGGATAGGCGTGGACCTGCCTTTCAGCTTACATGGTGCCCTAGGGAAGAGTGGCCAATGGGTTAGCAGGGTGTGCCTGCTAGAGTTAGTGATTAAGTGATGTGTGAGAGAAGGGAGGCTAGAAGAGAATTGTCTATGGGACCCATAGGAGAGGTGAACAGGCAGGAAGAAAGATTGCAATTAGTCTTCCTTTGCAGAGCTGGGGATGAGATTACAGAATATATTGTATGAAAAAAATATCTATTTTTGAGGCCATGCCTACCAGAAATGTAGGCTGTCTGCTTGTTCCTCTCTTCTCCCAGATTCCATCTCTCAGTCTCATTATAAGTTGTTTCCATATGACCCATCAAATGACCTTTTGTTTTAGCTATCTTTTCCAATATCTGCTTCCTTGTCTCCCTTTCCTTCTCCCTCCCTATTTGACACTCCCATTCAAGCCACACCTCTACCTGACTCCTTGTCTATCAATAACTATTGTATTTCCCCATCCTAGGGAGATTAACCCCTCCCAAGTAGTCTCTTATTCTATACCTAATCTTTGTGGTTATATGAATTGCAGTTTGCTTATTAATGAATTAGAAGATCTTTTAACATTCTTACTAAAATATTACAGAGGGACAATTAGGTTAGCTAATGTATGCATTCATACCACCACAGTTCCAAAGGTCAGCCACTACAAGAAAGAAAAATTTAAGACCTACTTCTATCTTATTAAATGAACACTAAGTTTGATTTTGGGAAGAAATGAAAATCCTTATAAAATTAAATGTGGTGTTAAACATTAGGAGAAATACAAGATATTTTAAATTCCAAAACCTTAATCTCACTTTATTATTACTCACCAAATATGTTCACACTGAACCTTGTAGCTTCTTGGCACAGAACATGTGTGCATAGGTACAAACTGGATTCACATTCAGTATATCTATTTGGAGCCAGTGTGGTATTAAGTAAATGGTTATTAAGCTGCCCACAGCTCATCATATACTGGAGTGCTGTTACACCAACTGTGAGGGATCTTCCCTATTCTTTCTCTTGCTCTGGGACTCCTCTAGTATCCTCCATCTTCTCTGATATAACTGTGAACACCGACTATTAATCTGAATCTTTCTCTCAGATAATCTCACATCATCTTTTCTGACCAGTCTTGCTATATCTTGTCCTTATAGATTATCAGATATCAGATTTGACATACATACTTTTATCTGACTCTACCGAATAACACAATGGTTCTCAATCTGTGGGTCATGATCCCTTTTGAGGGTTGAATGACCCTTTTAGAGGAGTCTCCTAAAGCCATCTGCATATCAAACATTTACATTACTATTCAAAGCAGCAGCAAAATTACAGTTATGAAGTAGCAACAAATATATTTTTATTGTAGAGTGTCACCATAGGAACTGTATTAAAGGGTTGCAGCATTGGGAAGGCTGAGAACCTCTGGTAATAGATGCATTGTCATTGTCAGCTGCCTGTGTGCTTTCTAGCTTCCAATTCCAGAACTCACACTTTAGACAGTCTGCTGAAATCAAGAATAATAATAATCATAATCATAATCAATCATAATGTTTTCCTCAGGTGTCAGACAAAGCAAACAATTCTCTGCCTATGAAAGATATTTCAGTAAGGTGGGTTGTAACTGTGTCCACTAAGTGAACCAACTAAAATCTCTGGATGTCACCCATGCTGCTCCTCATTCTGCATCATAAACCCTTTATTTAACTTCAGAAATTCAGAGATATTCACTAGTACCACTGAGATGCCTAATTAATGAGTGAAGCTCCTTCTCTCCTGAACATGGATACTTCTGCTTCTACCAATTTTTCTGTCATCTGAGACTGTTTACTTCCCTTTGTCCTTGGAGCTTAGTGAAAATTCAAATCTACTCTGTCTTTATAAAAACTTTTGATGGCTTTTCATTCCATTCAGTATAATATAGTCCATGCCAGGCCTTCAACATCACTGCCAGTAGCTACCTTCCTCTTCATCATGGGCACCAACACATAGACAGTCCCTGACTCCTGGCCTTGTGCTCTCTGATAGAAGAGAGACTGGATTGTTTTCTGTCTTGTGCATTAATTTTCATACCCTGAATCTGCAGGACACCCATTCTGTCTTGCCAGTCACATGGCTTAATCCTTTTTATTCTTTTCGAGATGAAAATATAGTGATGCATAGGTTGGGTGTGTTTGAAAACATTTGCTCTAGTAATTTTCTTTACTAAAGATTCAGTCACAAGTTTTATACTCTAATTTTCCCTGTTTTAATTCTTGCAAGGGTGGGGGACCTAATTAGTCTATTTTTAGTCAATGATATAGCTTCCAGTTAAGAAGAAATTAAGAACCCCAGTAATAAGAAACACAAAGATATAACTGTGTGTGTGCATGCTTGTGTGTGACTAGAAAATATTTTCTCACATTTAATTCCATTTTGATCACTTTTAGTTTTCTTAAGGATTTTTAAAATAAATTTTCATATTAAAGTTAAAGAATAGCTTTAGTTTTCTCTGTAACTGTGTGAGCCAGTCATGAGGCTTTACTTTTGTAGACATAATTTCTTTCTTCTTTACACTGAAAGTAGATACAAATTTTTGAATATATATATATATATATATATATATATATATATATATATATACACACACACACACACACACACACACAAACATACCTATATATTTATCTTCATTAATATATGATCATTATCACTTTTAATGTTTAAATATTTGGTTTAGTGTTAAATATAATTGAGGTTGATTATGGTAAAATCTAATGAGAAATCTGGATGGATAATTTTCTAACTTTTTCTCTATGAAATCCTATCACATTAATATAATTCTTATACCACATTAAAATTAAAGTTTTAAAATAATGTCTGATATTTAAGATATCCTTACAAATTACTTTGAATATAGATATTTGTTAGAAAGTAGAAAATTTTTGAAATATCAATCTGGATAAATTGTGAAAATAGTAGATTCTTCCACCGCATCTTGCTGATCAAATTATATTTGTCACAATTTCTCATTGTCAAATTGTTTGATTCTAATCTTTTACATTTTTAAAGTCAGATCCTTTACCTGTGATTCATATTTTAGAATTACTGTTTACATAAAGTCTTTTATCATTCTCCTTTTTTTTTAAGTGAAAGTAAACAAAACTGTAGTGGGCAACATATACAATTAGAAGCATTTATTTAATCTCAACTTAGATGCTATATTATTTGTGTATATATGCTGTGTGTGTGTGTGTGTGTGTGTGTGTGTGTGTGCATTGATTGGTGTGCCACAACATGTGCATGGTGGTCAGAGCACAGCTTTAGGTGTCAGCTCTCAACTTCGTCCTTGCTTGGGACAAGGTCTATTTCTTATTCCCTACTGTCCATGCTGCATACTCCAGAATAGGCAGCCAACAGGCTTCAAGACATTATCTTTTCTGAGCCATCCATCTCTGTGTAGGAGGACTGGGATCAGAAGATACACATGCTTAGCTGTTTAACGCAGGTTCTAGAGATCTGATCTCAGGTTGTCACATTAGCTGGTCAACAGCTTCACACATTGAGCCATTTCTGGATCCTTAGGTAATATACTTTTCTTGTATGTCCACAATAGAAAGGAGAAAGGAGATGAAGGGGAGGGCTAAAGTTCTTAATAATCTCATGTTT
Organism: Cricetomys ansorgei; assembly: GCA_026225945.1. Classification (NCBI taxonomy): domain Eukaryota; kingdom Metazoa; phylum Chordata; class Mammalia; order Rodentia; family Nesomyidae; genus Cricetomys; species Cricetomys ansorgei. The sequence continues at coordinate 6,020,895 of JAMJFZ010001562.1, forward strand.
CCTCACTATATTATTTCTTAATTTACATTTTCTTATTTTAATTCCATTTTTAAAATTTGACACATGAGTAATGTATTTCATTATTTCTTTACTTCTTCTCCCGCCTTCTAATCTTTCTAAAGTCACCCACCAACTCCCAAATTGAATACCTGTTCTATAATTATTATTGTTGCTTCTTGAGTTTTATACTACTCAAATAATTCTCTGTTTTCATAAAATTTACACAATCAATCCTATGTTTCTGTGTGCAAATCCACAAATTTTTAGTCTTAATATAAAATGCCTAATTGTAAATTATGGTGAACAGCTACTCTTCCCTAACTCTGTATGATCTTTCATCTTCATTTTTGTTCATAAGTAAACATAATTTTAAACATTTAATTCATATTAAGCTTTTAAATAATCACTTATGATATTTTTTGAAAAATATTAGTATCTCCTTTAATGAAAACACTGGAGTTTTTCAGTCCCTTGATTCTGTTATCTCTTTGTTGTAGCTTAATTTCTCTTCTTTCCTATAATCTCAAGAGATTGTACATTTGTACAGTTCTAATGATATCTCTCAGTAAATCACTACCCATTTGAAGTGTGGCTCTCAACATTACTATTTTGCAGTATGATTGAACTAATTCTTATCACTTGTTTCAAGTTGCTAAACTTCACTGTCCCTTTGATTCTGTCCTTTCATTCTTGTTGCATTTCAATCTCCTTTTCTTTTCTTTGTCCTTTCTTCATTTCTATTCTCATTTCTATTCTCAGACATATCATACTTTTTATTTCATTCCTAACATTTTCTCAGAGTACAATTTCATCTTCCTGCTTATGATTCTAGACAATTTTTTACAGTTCTTTCACAATGATCATATTGATATCTGAACATGACTATCAAGATTTTTTTTTTTGAGACACCATTTCTCTCTTGTAACTCTTGCTCTCCTGGAACTCACTCTGTAGACCAGGCTGGCCTTGAACTCACAAAGATCTGACTGTCTCTACCTTCTGAGTGCTGGGATTAAAAGAGTATGCCACCACTGCCTGCATGAATGTAATTTGTTTTTTTTTAGAATTTACTTTTAATTTTCCTTGACTCATATAATACATTCCAATCCTCTTCCACCCCTCCCATTACTCCTCCCAGTCCCAGCCCCCAATATCCCTCTGTTAATGAAATACTATTATGTCTGGCAATACAGTAATAAGGAAAAGAGACAACTCTCGGGGATGCAATACCTGGGCAGCTTTGGCAGAGGAGGTCCATCTCATATCCTCTCTCATGGACTCTTCACATCACTCACTCTCTGGCTTCCCTGTCTCTCAACCTCTAGGTCCCTTACTCATTGAAAACTCCCTCCTTCCTCCACACAAGCATTAATAATACAAATGAATGGAACCTAACACTTCTCAAGGTCCTGCCAGCAGTCTTGTGGCCTATCCTGTCTGGTGTCCTAGCTAAGGGTGAATCATAGTTTTTGCTGGTAACCTGGCTGCAGACCATTGACGGTACTAGGGAGCCTTCATTTGAATTAGTGTAAACAAGAGGCCTTCATGTGGAGATCTGGGGGGGTACGCCATTGTTTTTAGCACAGAGCTGTTAACAGGTGTAGGAAGTCTGTCCTTTACTTTACATACTGAAAGGCATCAGGAAGCATCTTTCCCCCATACAGCATGCACACAGGAGTATGATCTGATAATAGCTATAAAATATCTAATTCAAAGATCCTACAACATCCTTCTCCCCCATATCTATCCCCCATCTGCCCACTCCATCCTCTACCTCTCCCTAAGAAAAAGCAATCTTCCCAGAGTTACTGCTCAAGCATGGCACAACAAGATGGAACAGGGTCAGGCACAATTCCCTACTTCAAGGTAGGACTAGGCAATTCAGTAGAGGGACAAGGTACTCAAGGGTAAGCAAGAGGTTCAGGAACACACACCCCTATTCCAATCTATATGAGTTCTGCAGAGGCAATGAACTAGACATCCTCAAGACATATTTGGAGGACCCAATAGGTTCCATATCTGCTACTTCAGACTCTGTGAGACCATAAGAGTGCTGATCTGTTGAGTCCATGAGTTTGTTTGCTTGGAGTACTAGACCCAGCTGGTCTCAGCAATCCCTCCTCCACTTCTTCCGTGGGGTTCCATAAGCCCTGCATTTTCTTTGGCGCTGGACCTTTGCATCTGCTCCCTTCAGCTGCCATAGAGAGCCTCTTTGTTGAGGATTGGGCTAGGTACTAATCTCTGAGGAGAACAGGAGAACATTAGAAGTCTTCTCCTGACTGTCCAAACTCTAGTTCCTGCCCCGCCCTGGAGTATCCATCATGGTTACCCTTCTTTATCATGGTGTTCTGCCTACTGTAAAGTTCTTAAAATCACTTGTAAATCATTTTATACAAACATTAAAGAATTATTAGAAAAATATTTTTAAAAATTTTTACAAGTTTAATAGCTATTTTTTCTTGATATCCATCTGCCATCCTTTTATAATTTTGTATATTAACTGAAGGACAGATATTCTTTTACATTAGGCTTAAGGATACTACAACTCAGATATGACCTGAACATGTATATTACTTAAGTTAAACTTACTAACTAAAATTTAAATCATTATCTTAACTAAGAATTTTATCATGTAGTAGCAGGTTGTAGAAACACCATGAGGACCAGTGTTCATGCAAATATAAAATGCAATTTAACATTATTCCTCCACCCCTCAGGTTTATGGTATCAACTAATAGGACGTTGTGGTTGTTTGAATGATAATGGTCACCATATAGGCTTATGTTGTAATACTTCATTTCTAGTTGATGGAAATATTTGGGATAGATTAGGAGATTCAGCCTTGTTGGAGAAGGTATGTTATTGAAGGTAGGTGGGCTTTCCATACTATTTCAAGTTAGTATGCTCACCCTCTTCCTCTCCCCATCCCTTCTCTGTTGAATTATTGTTGTCTAAACATGTAATCTCAGCTACTGATACTGACTGTTGCTGTGATGCCCATCATCATGGTCTTGGACTCACCTTCTGAAACTATAAGCAAGCCCCCATTCTTCTATATGTTGCCTTGGCCATGGTTTTTTTTCACAGCAATATAAAATAACTAAGAGAGCTCTTAAAGTATACAATTAAATACTCAATTGTTCATTAAACACTTGTGTATCTATGCACTAGAAATGAACACTACAAAAAAGAAATTTTGAAGAATTTTTTCTTTGTGTTAAGCTATGTTCACTGTTTCTCTGTTCACAATAGCCAAGAAATGGAAAGAAGCTAGATATCAATCAACTGAAATGGATAATGAAAATGTACATATACACAATAGAATATTACCCATCTGTTAAGAAAAAAATGAAATATGAAATTTTCAGGTAAATAAATGGAGCTGGAAATAATTATTCTGAGTGAAGTTATTCATAACTAGAAATATAAATGCCATATAGGTTCTCTCATTTGTGGTTATTAGCTTTGAATTCTCAGAAATACATGATTCATTTGGAATTGTCATGGAATGCAGAAAATAGTGTAGGGACATAAATGTGATTTTGAAAGGGAGATACAACAGAGTTATATAAGGTATAAAATGGAATAATTGAATAGTATGGATTAAATTGTGTTAGGGGATAGGGCAACAAGGCAGAAAAGGGAATACTAGGATGGTTTTTAACATAAAAATACTTAAGAGGTTATATGGAAATCCACTTCTGTAGAAACCTCCTAACATACACACAAAACACATATAAAAATAGTTGAAATGATGCTATCTATAATGGTGTAATAAAGCTCCAATAACATACCACAGTCAAATAAGTAAAATACTAGTTGGCAATAATGGGTTACTGCTTTTGGAGTTGTTGTTCAGTAAAATCCCACAGATCTCCAAACACTATGCTTCTATCGATGTTCTAGGTTACAATCCAGAACTTTACAATAAGACTCTATTCCTGAAAACATTGAAAACTTGAGTCTTGAGTCTTGGAGCATGATAACTCCAGATGGTAACAACCTGGAATCTTAATCCTGGTTGACTAGATTTCATAATGCTAGAATGTGATATGCATGCTACCAGAGGAGAAAGTAATCATCAATTACACTCAGCTGCGAACTCTGAGAGCTATAGGGAGGAACACCCTGGCAAAACATTCCCACGGTTGGAATAGTGGCATAATGTCATGGAAGTAAATATTACCTTCTTGCTGGATTTAAGTCTTGCTCCACAAGATGAGAAAAATGTGGACAGGTGTAGAAAAGAGTGGTGGATCTGTGAGGAGTTTCAGAGTGAATATGATCAAATACTCTATATGAAATTCTCTAAGAACTAATAAAATATTGATGATGTAAAAATAGACTACATAAAATAAATTTAAGCAGAAAATATAAGACAATGAAAATGACAAAGAATTGCTGAAAGATATCAAAGAATGTAAAAGGCATCCTATATTAATGGATTAGAACTATTTATACTAAGAAGGTTGTACTTCTGAAAGAATAGGTGTAAGAGCTTAGTGTGCAAATTTTTAAATTGTTACATATTCTATGATCTATTAATACCATTTAATGCCATCAGATGTAACACATAATTTGGTTACCTGACAATTTTTACAACAGTTAATCTTGAACTTTATATTATTTATCAATATGGATAATCTTTACTCTACTAGTTAATACATTCTTTTATCTCTTCCATTTCCAAAATGCTTAAGTGATTCACTCTTGTCTCTATAATCCTTGTACATAACTGTACCTTTAAGTTTTATGCACTCCGTTTAATTTCTATAAGGCAGAAAACTCTCATCTTTGATGATGTGAAAGTTTATGTCACAGAGCTAGAGAGATGGTTCAGCAATTAAGAGTACCAACTGCCCTTTGAGAGGACCTGGGTTCGATTCCCAGCACCGACATAACAGCTTATAGCTGTCTGTGACTCCTGTTGCAGGGCATCTGACAACCTCACACAGACATACATGAAGGCAAAGCACAGATGGACATAAAAAATAAATAAAAATATATTTTAAAAAAATGAAGAATACTTGCTTGGTTAAAAAAAAAAAGTCAGGTGGTGGTGGCAAAGGCCTTTAATCCCAGCGCTTAGGACACAGAGGCAGATGGACCTCTGTGAGTTCAAGGCTAGCCTAGTCTATAGAGTGACTTTCAGGACAACCAGATTTACATCAGCAAAACCCTGTCTTGAAAATCCTAGGAAAAAAATAAAAAAAAGGAAGGAATTAAGAAAGGAAGGAAGAAAGCAAGCAAGGAAGGAAGGAAGGAAGGAAGGAAGGAAGGAAGGAAGGAAGGAAGGAAAGAAAAAACTTTATGTCACATGTTATACCTAATGCTTTTATTACTTTAAAGAAAGGAATTTTAGGACTTATTGCACAATCTCCAAGGATTCTTCTTAGAAATGAATGGAATCATGAAATGTGGAAGAATTATTTCTTCTAGCCTCAATGGAGTTAAACTTAGCCCTAAATCTACCACATGGTTCTAGTGTTGCACCAATTTTCTTATGACTAACTGTTTCTCAGTCATAAGAACATAACAGATATATGGTTAAATGTAGTAAGAAATAGTGGTATTGTAATTTTGATTAACTATTTTATAGCTAGCAAGAGAGCTCGATAGGTGTTATAAGTTGTCAAATAATAGCGTATCCTACTATTACAGAGAACCTCAGTTCAGTTTACAACATCTATGACAGATGGCTCATGACCTCACAAACCTTTAATGTGATGCAACTCTAGGGTATCTGATAGACTTTTTCTGGCCTAAGCTAGATTGTGCTCACATACACTAACAGACACACATACACACACACTCGCTCACACATATACATATATACACACACACATATGTAATTCAAATAAAATAAAAATTCATATCAATTTGATCTCTAAGTTTATAGTACAGAATAATTTCACAAATACAAATGAAACCTAGTATATCAATGTGTCATTCTGTAAAATCAACATTATCAGATAAAATTATTATTACTAACAATAATTACATGTAATAAAATATGTTTATCTATATGATATTATTTGACCTAACAAGAAATGAATATAAAATTATACAATCCTATAATTATCAAGGTGAATGAATGAAACGCCACATTGCTTTTGAAAATGTCAGCACTCTTAACACTTATATTTGTAAATTCTTCAGAAGTGCTAGTGTTCCATATCTGTCATAAAAAATATGTCATTGATCTGATTTTTCATTGCTTATAATTACATATTCACATTTCAAGTTTGTCAAGTGCCCTAGTAGTAAATTTGAATACTTGAGATTATAGACAGGTGGGAAAAAATGAAAGAGAATAAAAATAAATCAAAAGTTTTTTCTATAGTGATAAATATTCCTGACAAAATCATCACACTAACCTGTTCAATTCTGAAATTGGAACTGTTGATTTTGCTATCATGTCAAAATTTATTTTCATTCCCATCACAGTATATGTCAAAGTATTTAAAATGTAATATATTTAGACAAGAACTACATACTACAATTGAAAAAAAAGCCAATTAGAAGTCACTAGAAAAACTAAAGTTTTGCTTAACTATTCAGGAGTAAAATACTGTTACTAGGAAACATGCTTTGTAATTCTTGAATTACATGGTACATGACATGATGTCTGGCTAGAGCAAGCTGTGTCAGAGGGAGGGTTTTCTTTACTGACTTTCCCTCAAATCATTGCATTGCTGTGGAATTTGACACTCCCTTCCACAATGACTACCCAAGGCAAGTGTTTTCTTTTCATATGTCATTCTTACTGATATAATGTCTCATTCTTTTTTTTTTCCTCTATTCAGAAGTGTCTTTGGAGAAGCCATGAGAAATGGGAGAGGGGTTCTAAAGTTTCTATCTGAAGTCAATTCTCTGGTTCCCACGGGTTAGCTTTGCACCATAAATATAATTCTTAAAGACCTTTCAAAGTACATGGTACTAAATTGATAGAACGTTATGTACATCCCATAGTTCCTTTCAAAACCAATTGCTATCTTTTAGGAACACTTGCTAGCAGTTAAACACTGCTAACAGTTCTAGCAGTTAAACAATATGTCAGCAACTTTGCAGAGTCTGCAGGTTTTCTGGCTTTGAATGTAGAGATTCAATGTTATATCTTCAGTAATATTAGGAAAATTGAGATACGCTTGATCTAAGATTTATATTGATATTTGTCCCTTAATCAAACATCAGCTTTAAAATGAAATACAATTAATTGACAAGTTGACTGCAGTGAAAATTTTGTTATATTAATTTTTATTATGGTTCTTTTAAGCATGAATATAAAACATAATAAAGGAACTCTTTTAGGGAATATCAATAAGATTTACTTGCTTTTAGCATTTTGCTGTATTAGATCCATCTTCTCATTCTTGTAACTGAATAGAGCTTACAGATATATAACAAATGATGTCTTCTTTATCATTTAAGCACTATGTACTTATTAGCTCTTGTAAAGTATTCAATTCTCTAATGATCTAAAATCTAGTTCTAACTGCAAACTGTTATCGACTAAATAGCTTGTATCATATTTTTAGGAATTAGCATCCATCAAGAATGATATGTTACCATTGGCTATTATTTCCCCATGAGTCACTTTTATACAAAATCTGGCACCAATACAAAGAAACACATAGAACTGCACATATATTCCTTGTTTTTGATTTTGTTTTTTGAGGGTTTTTGGAGACATGGTTTCTCTATTGTAACTCAGGTTGTTCTGGAGGTTACTCTGTAGACCAGGTTGGCCTCAAACTCACAGAGATCTACCCTTTCTGTCTCCCAAGTGCTGGGATTACAGGAGTGTGCCACTACCTCCCAACCTTTGTTTTTGTTTTTATCTTCCTCCATGGTGCTATACTGTCAAATGCTTTCTGGAATAGTCTATCCTTAAGATTTGGAACTTCTCATGCTCTTTGCTTGGTAGTCATATGAATCACTCTGAAAAGTTAGATATGAGAGATACGTTTTTTGCAAAATCACTTCAGAGATGGTCATGTTGCCAGAGAAGATGTCCAATAGGTAGCCAGTCATTAAATTGGCTAAAATTGATCCCATCCGTGTGAGTATCCAACATGAAGTGATACTTTGACATAATAGGATCACACAGCATGTCACTAACTTTTCAGTTAATTGCTTTAGCATGTATTATGACAATTGTGTCAGTCTTAACCACTGGTTTTCCTGTGTTATAATTCTTTTTTGTTGTGCTTCTGTTATAAAATTCTTCACCTATTAAAGTGAAACATTTCTTATTTTTAAAAATGGTCCGTGTTTAAGTCCTTCCTTTAACCATTAAATTTTACAGTCAATATTCTGTGTTATAATTATATAAATGGAAGATTAAAGGTTTGTTGCTATTGTTTTGTTTAGCATTTGCTAGCTTGAATATGGTTATGGATTGGTATATTTTTATTTTGCTTTTTAATTTTTTCTCTCTGTTTACACTATAAGCACCCTTTATAGACCAAGATTATCTTACTATTAGAGTGAAAGGTGCATAAAGGATCGTCTATAAAGCCACTGATTACTTGTTATTTTGATTTAAAAAATATGTTAGTTTAGACAGAGTCACTGTTTCTGATTCCTATTAATAACACTTGCGGGGAGAATATGAATTTATGAATATCAAAAGTCATCATCTATGGAAGAATCAACTTTATAATTCAGTCATATGACACCAAGTAACACAAATGTTGCACTCTCAGAATTCAAATTTGAAGGTATTAATTAGATCATCAGTGTGTGGTGCTATTGAGTCCATTAAACAGGGTTGGTATGCAGTCAATGAGGGTATTATGTCTACATGGCTTTAATATATCTATTAGGGATTGGAAAAAAAAGATTTTGTGGGAACATTAAAGATACTGATTTATACATAATTCAATGAGATACTTCACAAGTATGTTTTATACTCAAATGCAAATATAAGTAATTTGAAAACTTACTTAATCACAAAAATATATAGTTCATATTTTATACCTTATACTTGAATATATGAATATGTAAGCACTTCTATTATGATCTCATAATGTTGTTGGTATCTGATTTAGCTCTCTCTCATATATATATATATATATATATATATATATATATATATATATATACATATATATATATACATATATATGTCATCTTTCTACCTAACTCTCTATCTTTGGCTATTTTGAGTAAAGAAGAACTAAAAAGAATAAGAAATGTTCTTAAGTTTTTTTATTCAAAGACTTGATGTTTTTGTCAATCAGAATAGTGACATTTTTGCTACCTGTCACTAAAAATGCCAAAGAGAAGACAAGAAATTAAATTATTTAGTTGTGCTTCATTTGGAGGGTTTGTGCTCTACGAAGGCAGTAAGGTAACACCTAAAAAAACCATCCTTCATCACATCTGCAGCCAGTATGCTATATACAGAGGACAAAGATATCCAGTTGTGCCAGAGTATAATGCTGCCCCTCTGACCCTTGGCTAAACTTGTTCTCAATGTTCATGAAGTTGATTTCTACCCCTTTATCATACCCTGTTCTTGTTCCTCATTATCAATTTTTGGATATCTGAGTTCCAGAAGGTTTTTAAATACCAAATCTGATTAGTGACTTCATGGATTAGCCATGCACTCCTCTAGACAGTGAGTTAATTAAATAATTAACACAGAACAAGCAAACCATTGGCAGTGTGCTAAACTTTTAATAGCAAGTTGGTTGAGATTCCAATCTATAATATAGAATGCAATAGTCCTGTATCTAACATCCTGGATTGACTTTTCTCAGTGATGGACTGTTACATGGAAGTGTAAGCCACGTAAATATTTTCCTCCCAAAGACGTTTTGACTAGCATTTTATCACTGCAGTACATAAGCAAACTGATACAGGTACAAAATAATAACAGCAGGACTCATAAAGATGGAAAAAACTATATAGTTAACTGGTATCTATCATTTTACTTCTTTATTTTTTCATTTGAAACAAAGTTGGCTTTGAAGGGATTAGTGACAAACAATATTTCCACTTTGCCAGGTGTATCTATGCAACAGTTGCTTTAACTTCCATTGAATTCACATATATAAAGTGTACGACAGATTTTTGTGATTATGGAATATTCAAATGCTCTGTAAAAACACGCCATGGAAGTTAATGTGTGCCTCCTTTTCTTGTGTATTTAGCCTTATTTTCTTATCAAAAACAGACTCTGTCTTAAAATCTGGAAAGTATTTTCCTCATGGTCAGCACACAGAACTGTCCTAGGTTGTATCTTATACTGTACTGGTAACTGAACTTGGTACTGTAATAGTCACCCAGGTGGTACTGGTTTTGAATGTATGAAGGAGTCTTGGAGAACAACTGAGGCTTGGCACTGTGAGAAGCTAAGAGAAGATATTGGTGTAGATGCAGCCTCAGTAGCAGCTGAAGGCCCAGATTGAAGGAGTCATGTAAAGAAGATGAGGCTTGGCACCATGAAGAGAGTCCACGAGATGCTATTGGTGAAAGTGCAGCCCACTTCTAACAAGGAACCCCAACCTTCTGAAGATGCCAGTACCCTGGGAAGACCACCAAGAACAGTAGCAGTAGTGAAACGGAACCTGCCAGAACTTGGAGAACAAGTTCTGTGTCACTTCTCTGACTCTCCCTTTATGACCCAAGCTCTTTGGAGGAGCCCAGATCGTGAGTGAATTCCAGATAATTGGATATTGATAATGTTTTTCTGCTGTCCAAAGGCATTGTGAAAAGCTTGATAGATGTTTGGTTTCATTTGGTCCCGTGCATTAGCAACCCTTTTGATTGTTCCTCTTGTAAATAGTTTTGCTGGTGTAGTGTTAAATTGTGCTGTAGAGGTACAGCATTTTTTTTTTGTTATATGTAGAAAGGTGGAAATGTTGTGGAAGTTTATTTTTAGTTATGCATAAAATAATTGTTTTGTGCATTGTTGGCAAAAGGGCTGCTTAGGCCTTGGCATTTTGTATTTTCTATAGGCGTTAGATTTATGTGGGGGATGTTTGATTGCTTATGATCTGCACATGCTATAAGCAGAACACCTGAGAAGTTCTGTATTAATAAAAAGACCTGAGCTGAGGATGTGCAGGGTTCAACTTCACAGTATAGCATTGCCATGATAGTGGTTCCCAATGCTGAGGTCTGGCGGTGTTCATACCTATAATTATGCATTCTTGTCTTCTTGGCTGAGCTACCCAGCAGCATACTGCTATTGTCTTATCTTTCAAACTAAAAACAGGATATCATTGGATATAAAACCATTCTAAACTGAAGATATTTTACACATGTCCATCAAATGTTTCCTCTATTCCAAGCCTTTTCAGAAACACTGATTGTTTACCCTAGTAACTGTATACTAAGAAAAAGGAAATCCCTAAGCATTTCAGGACATACTGCATACTCTGTTACAAAATGTAAAACTATTTCCTAATTATATTTTGAATCTAGAGATCTGAAATTGATGATATCAAAATCCCAGTCAAACACATATCAAGGAGTTTTCAGTGGAATGGGTTTTGTTTCCTGGTTTGTTTGTATGTTTCCATTAAATACTTATTTCTATTACTTCAGATTACTCAAAATGCCTCCTTTATCTGTGAAGTGTGTACTATGTTAGTACAAAGAATTGAGATAAAACATTAGAGCTCTTTCTTTGCCTAACTCCCAGTTAGATAGTGAAATAGATAAGCTGTTCCATAAGGAACTGGAGGATTCAGTTCAGAATAAGTAATATGTAGGGTTAGCTGTTCCTAAAGCATACTTTAAAACATTTGCTTGCCCAGAGTTGAATCCAGAATAAACATGAATTGGCGAGACTTTCTTGAGGTGGGATTAAAATTTATTCTGAAGTCTAGATATGATACTATTGCTATACACAATGATACAGCATCTAGCATCTGTTTACTTTATTGATCCATCAAAACTAACACCAAACGAATAAGCTGTTACACAGAAATGCAATGTCAGCAGCATATAAACACGTTTAAAGTTCCTCCTTGGGGCTATGGCAATTCTCCTGCATCCTGTCATAGCATATTCTGGAGAGAATTGATTACTGTGCAGTGAATGAGGGAAAAATGATTTTCGCTAAACCTGATTTTGTTATTTTCTAAAAATTCTCTAGTTACCAATTGAAAAATACCAAATCCAAGCCTGGAGCAGTGGCAAACTTCCCTTGGATAGGATCTATAAAACATTCACTGGCAGGAAGATTATATTGGACTAGTTCCATAAAATGAGATGAAGAAATTTATCCTTCAAGGGGAAGATGTATTTTCAAGGTATGAAGTTTCCTCTTTCACATTTCTTCTCAAAGCATTGTTGAGATACTTTGAAAATGACTTATGCTTTGACAAGTAATCTGCACATTACCTAATTAAAATATTCACATATAAGTGATAGGCACTTGTACAGAGAACTCTCTGATCTCTCAAAGTTACAATAACTCTAGATGGGCATGATAAAAACCACCGTAAAAATAATTAAAGTTGGTGCCATGTGGAGAAGAGAAGCACTTGAAATTAGATTGGTTTTAGCACAAGGTATAACATGACTTTAGATGGTCCACTATTTGAGTACCAACATCTGCAAATGCACAATCAAAGGTACACAGAGAAATTAAGTGTGGCAAATACTATTTTAGGGTACCATTGTCTCTGTTCTTCATAATTTTCATGTTTTTCATACCCAAGGATAAATATTTAACCAAGAAAATTATGTCATAGTTCACTTAAATTTAGAATGTGTGTTGCCCTTATCTCATTTTATGCTGTCTGTGACACCCGAGAGGCAACTGACCCAAGTGCTACAGTACAAGAGCAAGAAGAAATTCCTTCTCCAGATCCAGGGGAACTTATAGGACATTGATCAGAACTCCCACATCTGATAGTGCTAATTAGTAATAAGCCTTACTGACTCAATCAAACTAGGGATGCTCAGAATTTGGTTCATATAAAATTGAATTTGGGGTCATCTGTTAGGTCAAACACAGCTAAAGTTCTACAAGTGAGAAAGTCAGTACTGAAAAACAATATTGTCTTGACTGTGTTCCACATTTCCTGTAGGATGCTTTATTTTATTCATTTTCTTCATTATTTAAACCTAAATCAGCTACTTTATCTTCAAATTCACACACACACACACGTATACATGCATATATATATATATATATATATATATATATATATATATATACATGCATACATACATACAATATATATTCTTGATTCATTTTATTTGTACACCTTTCCCCTGAGTTTTCAATTGGGATATTGAAATTTTCATTTCATCTTTATGTCAGGTTGTGTCCTCTTTATCTCTTTATTGAATTCAATATTCAAATTTTAAATTCTGTTTTCTATTCTATTCCGTTGTGTATTTTAATTTTTGTTTTGGACATCACTCAGGTGTTTATTTTCATCCTCTTTGAGTTCAATGAATTGCTTGTGCCTTCTATAAATTTCTTAGGTTATTTGGTAGTGTTTTTGATTGTTCTTTAAATTCTGTATTCTGGGGTTTGTGTAGGCACTTCTCATAAAGAACACTTCTATAGGACTAGTAGGTTTGATATGAACACTCTGTGTTGATCATTCATGTTGTTTCTCTTTGTGTGCTATGACTTTGATCTGGTTTTCAAAGAAATAGGAATGATGGGTGAATGTATCATTCTATCCAGAGCCAAATACTGCCCCTGGGTACCTACAACTACCTCATCCACTTGTTACACACAATGGTGTTCAATTTCACTGATTCTGTCTATACTTTTTAACATATCTGAAAATTGTCTCATTTTAATTACCATTGATTGATTGTCTATGTATAGTATGGGCTTAATTTAAAAAGAATACCAAGTGTATCAAGAACTTATCAAGAATATCAAATTTTAAATTTTAAAATTTAAATATAAATACACAAAGTAGAATTATTTTATGGGATTATTACTTTACTCATATAAAGAATATTCCCTAGCAAGAAGCAGGTAACACAATAAACCTAATTGAAATATATATATCTAAATCACCCCAACTCTTCTCCTTGTTCTCCTTTACACAGGCTTTCCACGTGTAGCCAGTTCTGGCTTTAGATAGGTGGCCCTCTTGCCTCTGCCTCCCCAGTGCTGGGATTACAGGAAAGTAACACTGTGTCAAACTCTATTTACTTTCTATAGGAAATATAGTTTTAGCATATTTCCTGCTCTAAATGAAATTGTATTTGTTTTGTTTTATTCCTCAGACTTAGTTCTATTTGTGACATTAAAATGAGGTAACAGGGCCTAATCGTTTTTAAAGAATATACTTTAATCATTTCATTGATCAAATGAGGTTCAAAAAGTCTTCAAAATCATTTCCTGTGATTAAATCCTACCTTTTAAGAAGTGTTTGAGGGGTGATTAAGCCTAACATCCACATTGCTTCTTTCTTCCATGTGAATAGTTGTTATTACCAATAAGCCATTCCCAACAAATTGGCACACATCGGACATCTCCAACTGTGTAGTGCAAAGGGATCATGTATCCTAGTTTGCCAAGAAACATCACATGCCACAAATATTGCCCTGGTGTAATTATTATCAGGATTCTTTCAGTATAATTCAGTGAGGAGACAAATGACATATTTGTAAAAGACTTTTACTCATTGTAAAAAGAATTCTGAACCATTTTTTTTTTGCTTTTTATGTTTCTTTTCTAGTTATTTCCTAATCATTCATACTTGTAAGTGTACCATTAATTTTCCTGCCAACTTATCAATATGTCCTTTGAAACTTATTTAACACTTAGAATGAAATCAAATATAAATTTTCAAAATCCCCAGTGCCTCTCTCTTTAACTCTGACTTTCAAGGGAATTATTGTTTATAATTCTCTGCTCCATAATGCCTGGAGAATTAGTGGGTAGCATTAGTCAGGAAGCTTAATGGTAAATACACCCGGAAGGTAATATAGAGAGGAAACAAAATGTAATTATTTTCACATTTTAAAGCAGAACATTTTAATATGTCCAATTCATACCCATAAGGTCTAAAACAGTATTGAAATATATGATTTTAAATGGCATTTTGTTATTAAAATAAATACATGTGGGTTATTTTGTATTTTCAAAATCATAATTGAATTATAATGGTTTTCCCTTCCCTTTCCTCATCCATTCAATCCTTTCTATATATCCCTCCTTGTTCTCTTTCAAATTAATGGGCAAATTTTTAATTATAAAACATTTAATTTGAATTAAAATATCACCTACATGCCACAAAAGCAAAGATCAAGTGAAACAAAATGGAGCAAGAAAGCTGTCATTCTTGGACCTTTCTGACTATGTAAATTCCTTTGAATTGTCAGTTCTTAAGTAAATCCAAAATTTACTCTTGCAACTAATCTATGTATTATATGAATGTTTATATAACCTTCAGGTAAATGTGTATTACCTCATGGTATTCAGCATATTGTTCAAATTTACTTATTTAAATTATAAATTTATTTTCTTGGATTATATTTCACAAACGTTAATTGAGTACATACTATGAAAACAGTTCCTACCTCTCAGAACATTGGAAAATTAGAGAAATATTAAACTAATAAAATTGAAATAAAACATGTACATACGGGGAATCAGCTCTTTGACATAAATTCATTTGATTTAACATTTTGCAACAATAAGCCAAGAGAACATAGCTCAATTGATAATGTCAAGTAATAAATCCTGTGCCAATTTCTTTTATGTCAGAAAATAGATAGAAAAAATGAGGACAAGTACCTGTATTGTTTTCATCACTCAATTTCTTCCCTACTACACAAATAATGCCTTATCTAAACAAAATTCATTGTTTATCAGGCTAGGACAATCATGAATCCTTTCTTGCTCTCTAGTTTCTGTGTCCCTGTTCTTAGACATGTAATTGATGTATTCAGTGTTTACCTTACTACAGGAAGCATGAGGCATGGTTCAAAGTTATCACAAATTTATTAATGATAAATGAGTATTAGCTCTTTCAGTGTCAGAAGGAGCTATGAAAGCTGCCCAGAAAAAAAATAATCTAATCAGTAGTCTTACTCAATTATGAAGTGTACCAACCACAACAATTATGCAAACAACAAGATGTTCTGAAAGGTGAAAAAGTACCACTTACATCATGGGTGTAGCTAACAGCTGTCTAATTGGGTATAGATCATACTCAATAGGGGGTTCGTGATAATTCCTAGGCAACTGCCAATGCTGGAGAGTCTATGGAATCTAGAATGAACCTATTACTGCCCCTGCCCTAAATCAGTATGATTTTTTATGCTTTCTAAAAATATAAACTTATAACTACAGATATAACTCTCACCCCTCATCAAAGAAGCTTACTTTTTTCAACAGAGAATATAACATAAAGCAACAACTGGTCAAACTCATAGATCAACATATTGCAGGGTATCCTGGGCCAGTTGATATATTTACAACTCAACCACTACTCCTTAAGGCCCTAGCGATGCCATGGAGGAGAGACTGAAATATTATAAGAGCAAGAAAGCCAGCAAGTCGGCTGTGAGAGTGTCTTCTAAATATAAGAGGGAAGCTATCTCCATGAAATCTCAATATTTAAAAAATGACAACAAAAATTGACTGGCAAATACAGATGAGAGAAACCCCACAAGGTTCACCATTAGATGAAGTACAACGTGTAAGGGAGGGATAAATCAGTGACTGATTCCCTGATAGGTAATCCAATCCCAAGTGGTCAACCCAAAAACCATATATATGTGACCAACACTAAGTAAGTTCAACAGGCTTCATTTATAAATTTATATGCGTAAATAATTGTAGCAATATCATTAAATAATAAGAGGCCATGAATCTGAGGAGTAAGAAAGACATGAGAGATTTTGGAGGGAAAAAAATGTGGAAATGATATATGAATGGCACTCAAATAAAATATGACATTTTCACAAAAATCAATTTAAAAATTAATTAATTAATTTGTAAGTATATTATAGTAATTTTAATATTATGTTTACTAATTATTATAACTGTCAGGTGGATTTAGGAAGGCTTAATGGGAGAAATTGGGGTGAATAAAATTAAAACACATTAAAATTCTCAAAGATTAATAAAAATATTTGATTAAAAAATACATCCATAAAAGAAGTGAAACAGGTTCAGAGTTACAATCATAAGGCAAGATTTCTCATGTCCTTTGTTCAGTAAATGAATTCTTCCTCTTTAGTATAGGATCCATGATACCAATTATCTAATTAACCCTCTGTTATGATTAATTCATAAACAAAGTAATGACTTTACTTTAAACAATAATAAAGAACAATCTTACAATTGTTTTACTGGACTATAAATTATATAGAATTTTACAGTTTTGTTCTTTGATAGATTTACAACATCTGTCTTCTGTTAGACATAGCTTAATAAATACTGATAAAACAGCCACAAGGCTTTCTTTAATCAGATTTGGTAGTGATCAGGAACATGCAGTTTTATTCACACAAATTGGAGGCGTGTTTTATAATATGCAACAATTATAATTCTATATTATCCTTAGCAAAAACAAAACCCTACTCTTCTCATGTCATTTTAAAAAATAGATGGGACATATAATGTTCTTTATATTATCATATGTCATAAAATTGATAATCACACAATAATTTGATACTAAGTATTATATGTATTAGTAGCTGATGTTGTCCTAAAAGTACATTATATTAATCTTAGTGTTCTTTAATTATAGGAAAACCTTAAAATTTTACTCATGTCTAGCTTTCAGTAGAACTTAGTCATATAATCATCATAATGGGTAACATCAATGTGTCAGCCTTTGCTGCTCAGTAGCAAAGGCTCTAAGCTTAAGTGCTTGTATCTAACAATAGCGACTAAATCTAGCCACTGACTATCAGTTTAACATTTATGGCATTCTAATTGTCTCACAACTCCTGAGGAAGTTTAGTTACATGGATGTAGTTCATTGTTTTATACTGAGGGTGGAGAAGATGGTATGCTTTCCATTTACATGGCATAAGATTTATGTGCTGTCTATTGTTTGTAAAGATGTTATGTCTGTCTTGTTTCATGTAAGCCAGTGACAAAATTGTTCCCTGAGAAATTTGTATTAAAATAAATGAGTAGGAAGAAAAGATATGGCACAATCAAGAAAATATTCATAGAAAATATATTACTATAATTCAGGTATGTATAGGCCCAGATGTTTATGTTTTAAAGATTCTTTGACAAAATACTATTTAGCATAGTTATGACTGGTCTATTTGAAAGAGTATTATTGCATAACTTATAAAATGTTTCATACAGTTCTACAGGCCAGTTACAAAGAAGGCATTTAGTAGCGAAAATTTCATGAAGTACAACTTCATACTTAGACACTGAGATTACCAAATTTAAATTTTTAAAAGTGCATATTTAGTCAGAATTTCTCTAATTTCTAGGGATGATGAATATTATTTGAGATATTTCTTAGTCTTTTTACTATTTGTTTGAGAACTCTCTGTTCAGGTCCCAGGTCCATTTCTTGAATGGCTCATTTGTTTTGTTAGAATATGTGGTTTTTGTATTTGTATAGCTGGCATAGACCCTCTCCTATTCTGTGGGCTTCTTCTCCATCCAGCTTATTATTTTGTTAATTGAGAAGGAACATTTCGTTTTATGGGCTACACTTGTTATTATCCTTAAATCTGCAAATGGAGTCCTACTCAGGAATTCTTTTGCCACATTGATATCATGTAGGGCCCTGCCCATGCTTTCTTCTAGCAGTTTCAGTGTTTGGGGTTTAATATTTGGCTTTTGAACTACTTGGAGCTAGCTTTTGCCCAAGATAATAGATAGGAGTCTAATTCCATGCTTCTGCACATGGACTCCCAGCAGTATTTGTTGAAAGTGCTTTCTATTTCTATTTCAGCATGTTTACAAATATTAAAGGGCTAAAGTTACAAGTATTTATGTTTAGGTCTTTAATTGTGTTTCCTTGATCTATATGTTTAGTTTTGATTATTTTTTTATTTTAAGATTATAATATAATTAATTACAGTTCTCCTTTCTTTTGCCTCTGCATACTCTCCTTCAAGTTCATGGGCACTTTTTTTTACAGTAATTCTTATTGCATGCATTATATGTATATGATGCACATGATATATATGTATGTGTATATGCATATATATGAGTATCCTTGCATTAACATGTTCAGTATATATAACGTTACTTGTATGTAAATTTTTGAGTTTTATTCTTTGGCACTGACAACCAATTGATGTGCTCTTTCCTAGGGAAGACTACCTCTTCTATTCTCAGCTTTCCTAAATTGTCTATAATTCTTTGTGTAGGATTTAGATCTCTTATGCTTTTTCCCATCAAAATAAGTTGCATACGTCTTACATACGATGGAACAAAGTGAATATTCTTATTCCAAAAAGAAAGAGTGAGGACATATCAAGGAATAAATAGATCACTGAAAGATATCATGAAAAAAAAATCTTGTATCTCAATGTCTGCATCTGGAGCCAATAATAAATCATTTTGGTCTCTATAATATAAAACCTTTCTCTTGGTTCAGCTCTACTGCAGATTTCTTTAGCAGATATTACATGTCTCTGACATTCAGAGCTTTCCATTATAACTGATGCTTCATCTACAGAGACTCACACAGTGGACACTTCAAGCATCATCGCATGGCTTCCATAGCTGCCACACATTGCCTTGTCTCAGCAAAATCTCTGAAATCACGGAGCAAGATCCTGAGCCACTCTATCTTGTATCTTTCTTGTCTGAAAAACAAATACCACATGAAAAATGCTGTCAAGTTCTGCTGTGGTTCTGGGTTAAGTCTAGTCCCCTGGACTACAGCCTTAGACCCTTCTGTATGCATTAGTGGCTGAGTCTACAAAACCAAGGCAAAGGCAATTCAGTTGTTTGTGAGCAAGGAACACCTTCTGTGGCATTCTGAGTTCAGGCTTTGTTCTGGTAAAATTTTGCATTTTTACAAGTTAGAAGATTGAGAAACAAAGACCCCAACTCCTAACAATAACACTAGAAACTGAGTAATGACAGTGAGGTGGTTTCTTTTATGACTTTGCAAAAACAGCTATTAGTCTAGAAAAGGGAGTATGCTGATTTAATGTAAAGAGGTTTTATAACCTTAAACCCAGGCCTCTTCCTCTTTTTCATTGGTTTAGAGATAGCTAGATTAGCAGAGTTTGGGAAAGGAGTTGGCTAAACTAACAGATATTAGTATAGGTCCAGTGTTTTGTGTTCATCTAAATTGGTTAAAGGTATTTTTGAAAATGGGCCATTATTTATCTTTCTTACAAAGCTTGATATTGTTAACTGTCAACTTTACAAAATCTAAGACCAACTAGTAGATGGTCCTTTAGACATGCCTGTTGAGGATTATGTTGATTACTTAAATTGAGGTGGAAAGATATGCCCACTGTGGGTGGCAACATTCCCTCTTTAGGATCCTGAAGAGTATAAATGCAGAAAAGGAACTAAGAAACAGTACACTTGCATTCCTGGTTGTTCTGCTCCTGACTGGGTGTGATGTTACCAGCTGCCTTGATGCCACCCCTCCCTCATGAAGAACTCTCCCTTGAACTGTGAGTTAAATATACCACTTCTCTCTTAAGTTGCTTTTGTCAGAGCATTTGATCACAGCAACAAGGAAAGAAACTGAGACCATCCTTAGATTTGTGCAGTCTTGGCATCACAAATCCTACCATCTCAATGAAGGAAATGGAGTTTCTCTTAAACAGTTAGAGTTGGTTTGTTGTCTTTACTCTCCTAGTCTAAAATTTTAAATATACTCACAGAACTTTCCTTATCAAGCTCTATGTGAGTTTGTTCTCTCCCACTGTAGAATAAGAACCCTCAGGAGCCACCATGGCAGACTGGATGTGATTCTTCTTGAAATCCCCTCCACTACACACATTAGTGCATTGATTTTAAATTCAGTCATACTCAGGTTCTTGGACATGGACAGAATGCAGCCAGAGAAGTTTCCCAAATAATCTCATGAATGGTTTCCAGCTCAGTTCCTTATAGAGCTGAAACTCTGTGAGCCAGTTCTCCGCTGTCCACATTTCTCTCTTCTCTCCATATTCTTGTCTTCTAAGCTCCATGCAGAATGGCAAATTCAACTCTACTTGACAGATTAATGAACTTTTCTAATTCAAAGATTTAAAATCTTCAGTGTTTCTCATGCAAAACAATTAAAGACCTAAATACTACAAAATCAAGGTTGTCACAATAGATCCATTTCTTGATACCCTATTTCTCTATTGGTCACTTCTCCTTCCTTGAAGCAGTATAATGCTCCTATAGTCAGGAAGAAGAGAATGTTGAATGCTGCTGCTACCCAGTTCCTTTTCTCCTTATCTTCTGGCATATGAGACTGTGCTGCTCACAGTAGGTTAGGCCCTCCTACCTCAAATAACTATTTGTGAAAAATACCTCACAGGTATGCATAGATACTCTGACACGATTCTAAAGTGATCAAATTGAGAGTATTAACTGTAATAAATATATAACTACATACCTCATGGTTTTCCCTTTTCTCACTTTCTAATGGTATTTGGACAGAACAGCATTATAAAATATATGAAGACATAGCAATGATTTGTGGTTCTTTGGAGTCTTGTCTTCTTTCCCAATATTAGATATACCAAGTCTTGCAAACATTTAAAACATAAGCCTATTTAAATTTCAACTGTATGGTATGCTTTGTGAAATGAAGTACCCACCTATAAAACCAACACCATTGATAGAAAAAATATAAATATCCACAAATTGCTAGAAATTTGAAACTTTCTACTATTCCTGGAATATTATATGATGGGAAAATATAGATACACTTATCTGTGGGTGTAAGGATAAGATTTAGAGACTAGTTAGGAATTATGCTTATATAGTAAGGTGTGCTGGTAGATTCTCTTATAAGTGCCATTAGCTCATTATCCCAGGAAGATGGATATATTTCTGGAACAAGCGATGATTTTTCATCTTTTCAGTGGGGCTTAAGTCCATTCAGATAGCTGTTGGTTAGAACCAATATGTGTGTGCTACTTATTGATATATTTTTTGCAATACTGGTCATAGTTTTGTTTTATGGGTGTCCTTGATGGAGAGGACTGTTAATTGTTTCTCTTTATTTACAGCATGTAGGAAGTAGGCATTCAGATTAGACTTAGCTAGAAAAATCTGAGTCCTATGTCCTGTCCTAAGTGCTTGGTGTATTCAACAATAGGGTATACCTTCAAAATTGAGAGGCAACCAGGGGTGACAGCAATAATTTATATTGTTTGGGGAGTTATTTGGACTCTTCTGAACAGCCATTTAAAAGGGAGTTTTTCTGGCAACTGGTACTTGGGTTTTGGTTAGTCTGTGGTTCTTGGGAGTAGCATTGTCAGCCCAATGATATTACATCCATATATATATATATATATATATATATATATATATATATATATATATATAAATATATATATATACACATATAATTAGACTTTTTTAGGTTTCATCATATAACCTTGGTGTTATTTGTTCATTGTCTGTCTTTTTCTTCTTCATTAACTTCCCCAACTTCCCCAATTGTTGCAACACAACATTTTCCAGTTTCTGCTTCATATCCTATGTATCCTGCTTTCCCTCTCTACAAATATCCCATATCAACTCATATCTGAAGACTCAGAGCTAAGAGGCACAGATGAACGAGGACATGTGAAATTAGTCTTTCTACATCTCGGTTAACTAAATCAATATAATCTTTTCTTCTTCTATCAATTGACCAGGAAAGTTCTTGATTTCAGTTCTCTTTACAAATAAATAATATTCTGTTTTGTATATGTATCACATTTTCATCATCCATTCAACTGTTGAAGGATATTTAGTTTGCTTACTTTTCCTAGCTATTGTGAATAGGACAGGTGTGAACCTCACTGAGTAAGTTTCTGTGGAGTGCAGGTGAGCCATTTGGGCATAGGCCAAAGAAAAACAGGGTCATATTGCAGATTTAGTTTTTGATTTTTGAGGATTCTCGAGACTGATTTCCAGAGTAGCTGACTTATTTTATAGTCCTATCAACAGAGGGTGCCGAATCTCCTTTCTCTACAAATTTTCCATTACTGTTTTTTAGTTGTTCGATTTAGTTTAACCAATTTGACTGGGTTAAAATGAACCCTTCAAGTCTTTTAATATGATACAATACTGATTTTATAAAGATAATGAACACTTATTCTTAGTGATTTTTATTTATTCTATTTCAAATTCTTTGTTGAGATCCCTAACTTATTTTTAATTGGGTCACTTGTTTCCTTAACTGTTTGTTTTAAAGTTCTTTGTATATTTGAATATTAATCCTCACTCAGATGTACAGCCGGCAACTAGTCTCTTATATTGTATGGGATTCTTTGCTTGGTTACTTGTCTCTAGCTTTTAAGTTTTATAAGTTCTCATTTGTCAATTATTTGCCTTACTTGTGTGTGTGTCTGTGTGTGTGTGTGTGTGTGTGTGTGTGTGTCTGTGTGTATGTGTGTATGTGTGTGTATATCCTATATCTATCTATCTATCTATATATATATATATATATATATATATATAATGTATGTGTATGTGTGTGTGTGTTGTGTATACTTTTGTAACAGCAGGATAGTTTGTAATTCGAGTAAGAAAATACTTTAAATATAAGTGTAAAGTTAAGTGTAAAAAAATGAAGAGTCCAGAAAAGAAAAGGATTCATATTTTTTAAAATATTATTATTATTATTATTATTATTATTATTATTAATTATCATTTTGGTTTGTTTTTTTTGAGACAGGAATTCTCTGTTGTAACTCAGGATGTCCTGAAACTGACTTAGTGAGGCAGATGGGGGGGGGGGGGCGTGTGCCTTTAATCCCAGCATTTGTGAGACAGACGCAGGTGGATCTTGTGAGTTTGAGGCCATCTTGGTCCACAGAACGAGTTCCAGTATAGCCAGAGTTACAACACAGAAACCCTGTCTCGAAAAACCAAAAACAAAACCAAACAAACAAACAAAAAATCATGTGCCACCACTGCCCAGTATGATTCATATTTCTAAAATAACAATGTCCATGTGCCATGCATGAGATTAAGTAATTCATAGACTTCATTTTATTTAATTCTTAAGCCTTGCTTCAGGGAAGATATGTTATGAATGATACAGATAAAGAAACTAAATTAGGATTACAGCTCATATGTTTCTTCAAGCAAAGTACTTCATACTGTAGTCTACCAAACACAGTGCTAGATTAAAACAGTTGTATAGTCCCAACTTTCTGATTTAGAGGTAAGATGAAACTTAGTTCTAGAGTTATTCCACATATTCTTTTTTATAAGATTTCCAATAGACTTGAAATATTTGGCTTGTATTAAAATACTTCTCTCCTCTCTCAGTCACAATAACCTATTTTAATCACTAAACATTATTTTAATATTATATTTTAAAGCTAGGATTCTAATATTGAGAAATCACTTGACATACATTTAATCTCTTCTTTAGGTATAAATCTTGTTGAAGTAGTAAGTTATTATAAAACCTGTCTAAGTGGAGTGTAAACACTACAGAGAGGACATTGAATGAAGTTTTATCTGAGAAATAAATGATCTTTCATGTGTGATGTTTTGACATTTGAGATCTTTTCTCTAAAACATGTTATTATTTAAAGTCTATTTTTTTCTCTTTTTTTGAAATGGAATCTACATTTTATTTAAGGTTGCCAAGTTAAATATGCTCAAGAGTTGTTACCTAATTAAACACAATTAGATGAAGCAAAATGAGTGACCTTACAATGAACATAGAGATTGACCATGTTTAGGGCATTTGTTAATTTTGAATCATAAGGTATTTGGATTCTTAGACTACATTAATAGAATTATGCTTATTTGAACAAAATTCTTAAATTCATTAAGTGTCAAGTAGTTGAATCCTTAGAATTAATGATTGTTGACATTTTATACTTAAAATTGTGTGGTGGTAAAATTCCTTCTTCAGCCATAACCTTGAGTAAATATTAAGATTTTAGGCATCATTTCATGAAATAATCTAACATAGTGTGCTATAACAAGTTATTTCATAAGACACTGGTAAATTTTATTCTCTTCACATTACAAACAGCCTGCAAAAGGCATTTCTTCAGAACTGTAAAGTGTTTATTTGTCTTTGACAATTTTGTTTGTTTTTATTTGATTTGAGAGGAACATTCTGCAACGGTAATATCGTAGAGTATATTCTTCAGATTAAATTTTTTAAGTGAGAGCATTTGTCTTAAGCATTTTATATAGTTATGAAGAAAATACTGCAGCTCTCTGTTCAAAAGCTCTGATGACAATAAAATTAGTCATGTATATTGGAGAGTATGTGGACTTGGTATCTAAAGTCTTTATATTCCTTATAAAATTTTATTACTATGAGTACTGAAAGTTACTGAAAAATCACTCAACATTGCTGAGCTGTCACTTGTTATCCTGAACTTAGTAATATTATAAAGGATGAATAAAACACCAAGATAAAAAATGGGAGGTTAAGAAAAGAGCAATAGTAAAAAACTACAGTGCAGGATATTAATTGTGTTGAATTGTGTGAGTTTCTGACAGGTAATAAACCAGTGATGGATATGATCTCTAAAATTTCATGTGCATCATGAGCTGAACCCTTAGTCTAATGCAGGGTCATTGCATTTTACAGTCTCATAAGCTTCCAGGACTTTGGCTGGCACATCAAAACAATTGCTTAATGTGCAATAAATTCTACAGCTAGCCATCTGCTTACCCTCTTGACCTTTTGAATTTTATAAAACATCAAGTCCATAATTTTTCACTTCATGAACCACCAGAATTTTGGAATATGTTCCATTGCAGGGTTACTTCATCTTTTATGTAACTAAGAGACTTAATACATTAGAAAATATTTGGCAGCCACATCCATTCTCATTGAAATGGTTATGAGGGCAATCACTAGAGTTAATAAGATTTAGGCTATTTCTACTCATTGAGTAGCTGGATATGCACATTTAAACAAATGTGTGCTAGTTATAGAGATTTTTGCAGTGCACAGCAATGCAAGGTATATTAATTAATAAGCCAAATGTTAAAAATCAATAATTATTCCAAAATATTTATTCTCATTAAAAATACATGACTTAATATTTACATGAGTAGAATATTCTATTATTTTACATATTGAATTTAACCCAGGAAATATTTACTTAACTGTGTCACAAACTAAAAAGCACAATGCACTTTAGAAGTAAGTTTAAAAAGTATGTTAGAAGTCTGTCATTAAAAGAAAAACTAGAACAAGGCCTTTGTGTGAGGTATCTCTGTGTCCCCTTGAGAAGCCCTGGGTTTAATTCCCAGTATCATATGCAACTTAAAACTACCTTTAACTCCAGTTCCAAGGGATACATCACACTTTTCAGGCCTCTGTAGGTACCAGGCATGCATGTGATACAGACACATTCTGAAAGATAAGCTCTCATACACATAAAATTAAACTAATACATCTTTAAAACATAGACCCTATAACTCATTCAAGTTCTTAGAGCAAGCAGCAAGCTCACAGAAGACCTCATTTGTCCTTATTACTTGTTCAATGTTGTCAAACTGCTTTCTGAATATTTATGTTTATTCCCATAGGTTACTATTGCTCTCAGCCTTGGTCATAGAACTGTCTGTTTGTAGCGTGTAAGTGTTAAGGCAAAGACTCTTAACTAGCTATCCAATTCACTAAGAATAAGTGGCTGTTTAGTGCTCTATTCTAAATAGGACAGCTGTACTTCCTTCCAAGGCTCAGGGAGCAACACAGATGAGTGGTCAGTGTCCAAGTTTGCTTTTCATGCTTTATAAAACACTAACCAAAATAAACTTGGGGATAACAAGGTTTGTCTTGCAGATTATAGTCCATCATGAAGGGAAATCAGAAAAGGAACACAAGGAAGAAATCCGGAGGCAGAAATCAAAAGAGGTCATGGACAATCATTGCTTTCCAACTTGTTTCTCATGGCTTACTCAGTGTGTTTTCTTATACATCCTATGACTAAGGTCAGTACCACCTCACAGTGGCATAGGACCTTCCACAAGAATCATCAATAAATAAAATGCCCCACACACTCGCCTCAAGCCAATATTATGGATATTTTTTTTTCAATCTTGGTCCCCTATTTTCAGATGATTCCAGTCTGTGTTAAAGATACAAAAGGTTAACCAGAATAAGCAGAAAGAATACATTGTTTCTGAACTAGAGGATGCAAATAAGTGCTTTAAATTGCTGATTTTGGGACATGATATGACTGTTGGACTCCTAAACTCACAGCAGCAATTGCCACCTACTCAAGACATGTACAAAACTGAGACCATCGACATTCCATCATGGGTGAAAATGGGCTCATAAAATCCCACATCTCCTAGAGGAACTGTAGACAGCTAAATGTTTGTAGGAGTAGGGGAAACCATAACCCTCAGTAAGGTAGCCATTGGCACTTTGCCCCCAACTCAAGCATATGCTCTTCTACTCATGCTCACAAAGGGATCTATTTCATTTCAGTAAGTCACAAAATCAAAGACATGAAAGTAGAAGGAAGACTTGGAAAGAGGGATGGGGAAAGGGACAAGAGAGAATGATGATGGGAGGATGTAATAAAAGCATATTATATACCTATATATTCAATTATAAAACAATAAACAAATATTAGTCTAAAAAACTGTGTTCACCTCATTACATTATCTTTTAAACTAGAAGAATTACAATCTCTAGAAACTCAGCAGTTACAGACGCTGGCCTGAGTTCAATCCCTGGTTCCAACATAAATGTGGAATGAGAAAATTACATTGGAAGTTGTTTTCTGACCTACACATGATATTAATATCTACATGTACATCATACACACACATACACACACACACACTACATATAATTTTTGAAAGATTATCTTTATAGTAAATATGTATGGAAATATTTCATATATTGAATTACTTTTATATACTTTGAAAAACATTTATATGAGCTACTTAACTTAAATTTCATAACTCTTGTGATGTGACATCTTTGAAATAACAGTACAGTATCATTGAGAATTTCAGAATGAAAGAGGCTTATATATAAATTACTGCAGAAATGATTACATTTGTGATCCTCACTGTTTTTCACTAAGATCTGACATCCTCATCTGACCACTGCACATAAGATCACAGAAAACATGTACATCCAAAACTGGTATTGTTGATACATTTCAATACCCTAAAACATTGGAAATTAGTGAGCAATTGGTTTAAATAAGACTATTCAATAAAATGTTGTTTTCACGTTTTAATGTTTTCCCCCTTAATTAGCTATTTTCTTACTGTTTTCTTACAATATACAAAGCCTAAATGAAGTGCATAATCAACAATGAGTGACAGTTGCAGGGTCCAGAAATGCATGCATGACAACCTTGCCAGAGGACTACTTGGTAACAAGCATGTGCACTATGATTCTAAGAAACAGCCTGTGGCAGAGCATGTAGAATTCAGAGATCATCACTGGAATCAGCCTGACTTGTCTGTATGTGAATGGATATATTCTGCTTCCAGTGACTCTAGCATTCCACGGATATAGCAAAGCCATCGAGCAAAGGAACTGCAATGATGTCTAATCAGACATACACTATTTCATTTTACAGTCAAGTTATGAAAAGCAGGAGGCCAAATAGAGGTAAACACATTCTTCTATTGTGTTTCTGATGTGTCAACTGAGAAATAAAACACACAGTAAATCATCTTGCAAATAAGTAATTCAAATTTACAACTGCTATCTCCCAGATGTAACCATGACATCTCCACAGTACATTGTGATAGGACAGTCTCTTAATATGTCACCATACAAAAAACTTAGATGTTACCAGACTGTGAAACAGATTTATGAATATTCTCTTTTGTGAGTTAATGCTGTCTAAATATTTGAACTCCCTGGGATATCTGATTATAATTCAGTGTATTAATTTTTGCTTGGACATTGCATACTTAGGCTTTAATAATTTTGCTTTCCATAGTACTAGAAATAGTTGAAGGAAATTTGTGTTGCTTTTATTCACTCATTCATTAAAAATTTCATCTTACCCATTCTTAAAGCTTATATTTTATTAAATTAAAGGTAGTTCCTGATCAAAAGCAATATCTATAAACTTATCCAGGTTGTGGCTATGATGGATACAGTAATGTACTGTAAATATCATGACTTTGAATTCAAATAGAATTCATCTAAACATGAATGAAGACCTGGCAGAATTCTGTCTCTGCTTTTTAGGAACTGTGATTTAAACTATATTGAAGATGGTTTGGTCAAAGATTACCTTTAAAACAGATTTAAAGTGTAATAAAGTCACTGCACATGTTCAATAAAAAAGGAGATAAAAACACAGATATTACTAGCCCACCATTTAAAATCAAGCTTTACAACCGAAAGTTTGTGCAAGTTCAAATACATCACTGAGCATGTCTGCAGGGAACTCTTTCTTCTCACAGCTAGGAAGCCACAACACTATTTGGGGCAAACTGAGTATTTATCAATATAAAACCAAAAATGGAGAAGAGAGAACAATTTAAAAGTCTAAGAATTTTAAATTCAAAATAAACTTTAGAGAACAAGGGATTAAGACAGCAGGTGCTCATTAGATGTGTCCAGACTCATCTCTCATCCTCTGTTGCTTCTATGAGGCTGTCTATTGACACAAGCTAAGTTTAGGAAACTATCACCTGTTCATGTCTCTACTGTCAGGGTGGCAGAGTCATGTAGGCAGGTACTATAGTCAGTGAACTTGAGTGTCTTATTTCCATTCCTACAGAACATGGAAGACTCTGTGTTTCGAATTTCATCAGAAACTTCAGAAATGAATGGAATCAAGAATTGTTCTACTCATAAATCTACTTTTGTGATTCTTAGCAATAAAATTTTATATTACAGATAGATTAGCATTCCTCCTACTAATATACATTTATTTTTATTTGCATATTAATGAATCATAACCTTTAAAATTCACCTGTATTCCTTTATTAAATCAAGAATGTGGGTTGATAAAATATTGTTGAAAAAAATTTAGTTCATTATTTTGGTTAAATATATACATACATAAGTACAGAATGGGAGAAAAGAGCTTTTATTCCAATTGAAACTGTTCAAATGCTCTGACTATCAATAACTAAAATGGGATATTCATTTTTTCATGTTATCCTCAGAATTGTTATGTAAAATTTAACATGCAACAAAGAAAATTCACTGTTTCAATATAATTTTTGCTGTTGTTCAACTAGCTTTTGGCAAGTGCAAAGTTCTCTAATATGATTATACTGTATAAAATATGAAATAAGGATACAAGCCAGTGGAAGTTCTCAGAGGCATGGAGTGAAGATTAAGATGGAATAAAACTGTGTTTGAAGTTTTATAATACCTGCAAGGATCTTGAACCTAGAAAATCTCAAAATTAAAACCAGATGCAATGAAATTCTCAGAATCTAGAAACGTATGTAAAATGAAACAATAATTATCTTTGAAAAACACATGAAAATACAAGTAAATATTATGAAACACAATTAGAAACCATAGGAAAAGAACTGCAGAAACTGTGGGATACCATAAAAAAATTTAGATTATAGGCATAGAAGAGGGTTAAGAATTCCCCCCAGGTCAATGGAATAGATAAGTTACATCCTCAAGGTATATAAATCATAGAACACTTACCCAAACTAAGGAAAGTCACAGACATACAGATACAAGATGAACATGGAACAGCAAGTAGGTAAGACTAGCAAAAAAATTCATAACATATATCACTGTTAAAACATTAAACATATTGAACAGCAGCAGCAACAACAACAACATAAAAGAGCATTGAAAGGTGCATAAGAAAAAAACACAGGCCACATAAAAATATTTGAGTAAGAGCTGATTTCTCCATGGCAACTATAAAAATCAGAAGATCCAAGACCAACGCATTCCAAGTTCTAAAAAGGTCACAACTACAAAACTAGTCTAACTCAAGAAAGCTCTCTGTTATTGTGAAAAGAGAAAGAAAATGCTTTATGATACAACTAGCCTAAGATACCTATTTCCGACAAAACTACACTAAAAAGAACACTGGACACAATACTCAAAATTGAATAAAGAAATAAATGAAGATTTAATAAAAATAATAAAAAATAAAATAAATAAAAAGAAAAGAAAAACTACACAACTAAGAATACATAATAAAAAAAAACAGCAGAATAGCTTGAATCAACTCAAAGCTTTCAATAATAACTTTATTAATGGCCTCAACTCTCCAATCAAAAGACAAAGCCTATCTTATTGTATTAAGAAAAAAATCATTCTTTCTGTTGTCTAGAAGAAACTAATCATAGCTTTAAAGATGGGCACCAACAAAAAGTGTGATAATCTACTGAAAATACTAAAAATTTTATACAATAAAACCATGGTACCACACAACTATGTAAAATATGATTTCATGTATTAATTGAAAATAAAATTATTTTAAAACTTTTTGAATAAATTATAAACCACATAAACTATTATTCTTACATTTAACTATATATCCTATGAGTATGAAAAATGTGTCAGTTTCTTTAAAAAGTTTATAATTTTTGTTGATCCAAAAGAAAAAGAGAAATGGATGATTCATATTGATATCATATGACCTCTCAATATATACATGATAATACTATTCGTTGGGGATAGCTACACTAGAAACTGATATTTCTGGTTTCCTCAAAGCAGAAAAAAGGAGCAGATCTGCAAGGAGCGAGAAAGAAATGTTCTTTGAATATCTTTTGAACTGTTTGGAATATGAGACAATAAAATGTATTAACAGTTCTTAGGAACAGATGGACAGCTATGTAAAACACCCCTTCCTTTACCTACTGCCTCTTTGGAAATTATAGTATAGAAAACTTGATGCACTGTTTCTTAATAAAGCTTCCCAAAACATTTACTGAAATAATGTGTTTCTGAAACAAGGAGTGCTGGAGTTATTGGGTAGCCAAGTGTCAAAGACTAGATCCTTACATGAAAACCCACTTAACATGCTCCCAAACTTTGTGGCAAAGGCTAGGACTTTCTGAATAGGAATCCCATAGCTCATGAATAAGAAGCATAATGGACTACAAAAAATTTTAAACATTCTGAGGAGCAAAATAATCACCTGAACTATCTCACAGAATATGAGACAGTCTTACTGAAATATTCATATTACCGAAAATTATATAACATTGATATATACAATGTACAAAGAATTAAAAAATTCAAAACCAAAAGAGGCAGGTAGGTAATGGAAATACCAAGATACTTCAAAGATAGAAATGCTCACAATCTTTGACTACCCAGATAATATAGATGGATGTGCATAGATATTTCAATTCACTCTGATATAAGGGCTGCTTTGTAAAAAGCAAACAGTCAATGCTGGTAAAGATATTGTGATAAAGACTCCTTTTCTACTGCTAATGAGAGTATAATCTTATAGGCACTATGGAAGTCAGTATGGAATTTCTTCTCAATATTAAAAAATCACTCAAATATACATCAGTACTGACTATATACAGAGGCACCTGAGCACACATATTTATTGTGGTACTACTCAAAGTAGCCAAGTTATGCAATCCCCCTTGCTGACTACAAATTGAAGAATGGAAAGGAAAATTCTACGCATACATATAGAACAGTTTTACTTAAGCATAGAAATGAAAATGACAATATGCAAAAATATAGTATTAGATAGAATAAGCCAAGTCCATTCAAACATAAAGCACATATTTTCTCTCATATGTGGAAGCTAGGAACTACAAAAGGAATTGAAATTAAAATGTTAAATTATTGAGATGTGAAAAGAAGAAAATAGTGGGGAAAGATGATTTGAAAGTGATTTAGAGTATTAATGTGATCAAGGTATATTAAGTAAAATTTAAGAAATTTCATGGTATACTTTTATTTGTACAATTAATATGCAACAATAAAATATGTTAGTAGCTAGTATTATTTATTTTTAATGTGGAGAGGCATCAACCACTTTCATCTGTATATTTTCTATATCATTGATTTAGTTATTAGTTATATAATTATCACCAAAATCATAATTATTTGAAAATAATTTATTTTTTAGTTTTACTATATATTAGACCATCTAAAAGATGAAAAATATAAGGAAAATAGATGCTTTATGAAATATAAATGTAGCAGGTTTGAGCTTTGTTCTTCATGTTCTGTGTATCGCAGGTTGAGTCTATTTTTACTTTGTATTGTGAGTCTCGATCTTCATTCAAGAGTGATTTTCTGACAGTTTAGAAAATATAGGACCAGAAATATTTAGTTCTAATTTATTTGCTACCAACTATGTTCTCTGCATATTGGACATCTTACCCAAACTTTTGTTAGGTAGGTAATCCCTGTGTGTGTGTGTGTGTGTGTTTGTGTGTGTGTGTGTGTGTGTATGTGTGTGTGTGTGTGTGTGTGCGTGCGCGCGCGTGCACTTAAGCCACATGATAACATTAGAGTCCTGTTCAGTCATTCTCCACCTTATTCCTGTGGGATAAGGTCTCTCACTAAATCTGGAGCTAGGTTGGCAGCCAGCAAATCCTAGCAGCTCTTCCATTTCTGTTCCTCACTGTGCTGTGATTACACTATGAATACAAAGATGCTCAGCTTTATATGTGGTTTCTGGGTTTGAATTTACTTTCTCATAAGTGTGGAAGAAAACCCTCTTACCCACTGAGCCATCTCCCCACCTCTTAAGATTAATATCTAATGTCAAATGACAAACCCTCTTTTTCAATATATTGCTTCTGAAGTCAAATAAATTGAAAATACTCAAAATGAAGTTGAAAGCATAAAACATTTTAGAATATTGCAGATGGAAGCACAATAATATCCCATACTCCTTCACTGCTTTATATTCCCAGGTGACACTTGCTGTGATTTGTGCATATTTAGTAGAGTATATGCCTTTAACAATGCTAGTAGTCATCCACTTCTAAGCAAAATAGAATTTGTCATGAGCAAATCATGTAACTCAGCATAGCATGGAGTTTAATGTAGTGCCCACCCACAACATCAAATCTGCCACAGACATCATGGCATCTTGCCCAAAGGATACTGTTAGAAATGCAGTTAAAAACCATATCTATATTTTGCTGGCACTTATGTTTCAAGTACGTTCGTCTTATCACATGTTAAATCCGGCAGGCTTCCATCATGACAGATGGACAGAAGCAGCTGGTGCCAACACTCAGCATGGCAGGATTGCTTACAGAAGGCTTGAGTAGACGGACAAGAGAATAAAACTGCTCAAAAATGCATCCAATTTGTCTTGTGAAATGAAACATTGCTTATTCCATTATAATTTAGGGTATTCAGGGTGCCACAGTTAATCATAACGTCAAGATTAGGACAATTATGAGTAACAACAATGAGTAAAAATTCATTGATTTGAAGAAGCCAAGGATTCTTCACAGTCTAGTAAAATGGCACAAAAGAGAAACTGAAACAAATTGAAATGGATACTAGGAGGAAATAAAAGCACTAATGGGAAACTAGATAACCTGCCTTTATAGGATGAATCGACTTTGCAATCTGTCTATTTTACTTTCTTTTGAAATCTGTTTTTTTTTTTCCTTCTTTGAAATTTTACAGTCTACAGTAATGATGTATCCAAGGACTCCATAAAAGGATTTAGTAATTCTCAAGTAAAAAAATAGTTATTTGAATTTGGTTTTGGCTTTTATTCAAAAGAAGAAAATCAGCAGACTTTAATATTAGAAATATATAGGCCTATAGATGATTTTTGAAAATGATAAATTAACGCAAAAAATAAAAGTCACACATTAATCAGAAGCAATGTAATGTACAACATTTTTAACTAAACTGCAAATATTATCTCTTTGAGTTATAATAAAGAAAATCTTTCAGTAGATTTTATGTATTCATTTTCTGTGTTTATGTTTGCAAAATTTGCGAAATAACAGATTCATCATCTTATAGTTTCGTAAGTTTGAGATAATGCATACATTTCAGTGACTCGAAAAGTGATGGTTGAGCTGGCTACCTATTGTTGTGAGCACTGTGTGGAAGAGGGATCCCCTTCTTTGTATTAGTTCTAGAGGCTGCGGGCTTTCACATTTCCTGGCCCCCTTTCTTTGTCTTCAGATTTAGTAACTTTTGCATCTTTCTTATCACTCCTGTCACATCTCCTGATTTTCTTGTACTCCTATGTATTTTGCTTCTAAGTACTCACTGATTACAATCAGATTGTTTAGATAGTTTGTGAAAATATCCCCATGCTAAAGGAAGTTATTAGTGACCTTAGTTTCATCTTCAATCTTAACTCATCAGTAGCGTAATGGTTGGGCATTCACAGGTCCCATGGATTAGTATGTGACTATCTGGAGGGTTAGAAGTGGAGCATTGTCCTACCTATCACCCTCTGGGTTAAAAAAAAATATGCATTTCAAACGCAAAATTTATTCGCTAATCACCAGGGTCTCCTGAAAGTCATCCCATCAGATAAGAAAACCCAAATTTTAGCATCTAAATCACCTAAATTTTGTTTGTGTTATGCTTTGCACATAATTCATCTTAGACCAAAACTACCAACTTGTCCATCTAGAAACAAGAAGCTACTTGTAGTTAAAACACAACTTGAGAATGACAGCTATTCTCTTTCACAAAAGAAAACAAATAGGATTTGGATATTGCTCAGTAAGTAAGAAATTTATCTAGGATATAAGACACCCTGGTTTCAATAACAAATACTGAAAAATAATTTCTTGTTTAGGTGGAAGGTGGATTTTGAAAGTACTTGGGAATGAATGTGTGTGTGTGTTTTTAATCTATTTTAAATCACATCAACACACACACACACACACACAAACACACACACACACACACACACACACACACACACACACAACACTTCTCACAAATCTGTAGATTTCAAGGTCCAGGTTTGATGGCTCTGCAACTGTTCAGGGTTTCTCTTCTTTAAAGGATCATAACTTTTAGGGAAAGAGCACAGCAGCCAAGGAGTGGACAGATTAACTCTTTTATCTATAACTCACTGACTCGTGACCTTCTCAGCTAGCCATGATCATATACCCATTGACATTCCAAGCTATTTGGAAACCACAAGTAAAGAAACTTCCCAGAACTCTGCAAGATACCTCTACAATCTTTAATGAGTGCAGTGTTTAAATCTAGAGCTAGTCTAGAGTAAAATATTTCTCCTTGTCTATCCTGGATTCATTTACCATTCTACCAGTATTGTGTCATGGATAAATAAGAAACACTGAGCTGAAGCTTTTTTTAATCTCTTTTGTTTTCACTCTCATATTTGAAGAATAATTATTTGATTGCAACTTTCATTTGTCTTGTTCTAATTAATTACATAGCCTTCTGATTGAACCATTAAACCTTAACCAAGAGCATTTGTTTGTTCTCAACATCAATCTCTTCATTCTACTTTTTTGTTTTCCAGGAAGACTAGAGACATTTCAGATCATTGGGTTTTAATTTTTTTCCATTCTATTAGTACATCTTTTGCTTGATTTTATAATGAGAAAGAAGAGATGTAGGTGCAATCTCAACATTGTTTTGAAATACTTAAGCCTCTTTCTCTTATTTACAGTCTCTATGCAATGTGTTTGTGGACATGGTTCTGTTCTGGCAGTTCTCAACGTGTGGGTCATGACTCCTTTGGGGGTTAAATGACATTTTCACAGAGATCGCCCAAGACCATCTGCACATCAGATATTTACATAATGATTAATTAAAGTAGCAAAATTACAGCTATGAAGTAGCAGCAAAAATAATTTTGTGGTTTGGGGGTGTCACCATGAAGAACTGTATTAAAGGGTTCTGGCATTAGAAAGGTTGAGAACCACAGTGCTAAGCTTTCTGTTAGGATAGCACAGGATTTCCTGCTTTAGAACTTCTTTGAAAATATCATGAATCAACAAGAATGGAAATATTTTCATAACTTAAATTTTTGTTATAGACAACAATCATATTATATTTGTACAATAAAATTTCAAAGTCTACCTGCATACTTATCTTTAGAGAAGGATTGCCTTCAGGCCTTATTATTATTATTATTATTATTATTATTATTATTATTATTATTATTCAGGCCTCCCAACAGACACACAAGGATATTAAAGTGGTCTTGAGTGTAACTGTTACAATCTAATATCTATCTACTGGCATTGAGTTTTAGGACTATACTCTGCAATTATTCATGACATTTCACTTCTATATACTAAATGGGTAATACAGCAAACTTCATTCAAGTACTTCCTTTTGATTTTGGCCATATGCATGTAAAACTTTATTTAGTTCTTGTTTTTGTAACAGCTGTGAATTCCTGATATTAATGGCTATGACCCAAGTATTTTTACCCACATATAAATAACATTTTTATGATACACATTTTAACCCAAAGAGGTAAAACAAGAAATTAAAATGAGTAATAAATTATCTTGAAACATTAATATAGACTTTTGATAGTAATTTGACAATATGTTTAGTTATTTATCATAAGCATAGAAACAAAATACCAAGGAAGAAGACGAAACACCAGGAATCTTGCATCATGCACAGATCCTGTCATCTGCTTGTGCCAAGTTTCCTTGTAAATGTTCATTATTTGCAGTACATCCACCTCATTTTGTCTGAGATGAGAGATGTGTGTCAGAAGATAGAAATGTAAGGAGATTATCATTAAACTTAATATTTGCAATAAATTTAGTCAAATTTTGAAGAGATAATATCTTCCAGTTTCTTCTTGGGTCTGAATTAGTTGCAAAACTTAAATGTAACAAAGTATATTACATATATGTTACTATTTATCTTGGAAATGCTTGAAGCCAGGAGAAACAGCACTTACCTCTATTCCCAACATTTCAGAGACCGAGGAATGACCACCAAGAGTTCAGTCATCCTCAGCTACATAGTTAGATGGAAGCCTGCTGGGCTAAATGAGATCCTGTTAAATAAAAGAAAATCATTTGAGGCTTACTGTGAAAAGTGTGGTCTTCACGGATACAGTTTTCTTGGCATTTTACTGAGATAAGTGAAGAGACAGGCAGAATCATGTGTGGAAGCAAGTGTGCATTCTAAGACCCCACAACCTCCTTGGAGAACAGTCAGAGTCAGCTCCAAGTTTGTCACTTATAAGATCTCTGATGTTTATTTCAAAAGAAGAACAATTAACCAGGTGATCAAGTTTAATAGTAGCATCCATATAACACTTTAGCAGTCATGAGAATAATTCAGAAATCGTTAAAAAGCAAATGATATGCTCAAAACTTCCTCTCAGGCATCATTGGAATAAAACATAATAGGAGAGGATGAACTTTGTTTGAACTCCTCAGACTAACATTTTTCATCATTGTTAATACGTTTCACTCACATTAATAGGTCTCTATGAGTTCCCTCTTGTGGCTAATGTAATATAAAGAAACCCGCTTTCTTCATTTACCTCTGATGGCACTGCATTAGGGAGATAAGAGTGTAACAGCAGCTGCATGAGAGATTTGTGTTTCAAATTCTTTCCTGCAGCAGTTGCTTATATCTATTGAAGATTAAAATACATATTTTATGCCACAGTTATGAGAAGGAATATATTTTCCCCAATTATTTTTCCTAGTTATTTCTAGACATACTGGAAGAATTGTAAACTGAATTATAACTCAAATATTGTCCTAGGAAATAGTAAAATATTTCCTATGCATATACAAATAGAAAGTGCACACCAAACACTTCCTCTTCTCAACAAGGGAATACAGTAAGAACTCTCTTGTCATCAGTAAGCATGCCGAGGATTTAATGAGAGCCTATTTCTCAGGCTTTATAGTTGTGCTCCTGAGTCTGTGTCTGTCAAATTTGCTTCCTTACTGCATGGTTTTCTATTTTACAATGATTTATGTTCGTATGTGCTATATCTTCTTCAATGAATCATAGTCCTTTTGAAAAAAAGAATCATGCCAATTTTAGCCATATATGTTCTTCAATGTCTTGGTCCAGTGCCTCTATATACAACAGAAAATAGAATAAAATAAGACTATGAATTATGGTTTTATTGACTGTACATCTGATGTGTTCATTTAGATAATTATGAATAGTGAAACATTCTATAGTTTCAAAAACAGAAGCAAATGATCTACACTTTAAAAAAATTTACGCAATATTTCATGTTTTATTTGCATTTAAATGAGGGAATTGTTATATTCATATATGTAAAAACTTCATTATAATTCAATAATTTGGTATTGTTTTTATTTTTGTGCTGGATTTTTTGACAGAAGATTCTCTGTATATTCAGGGCTTTTCTCTAAGTTACTATATAGCCGCCATCCTTCAACCACTGCTGCTCCTCAATCATCCTTCTGAGGGTGGGGGTCACATATGGTTTTTTTCTTATTGTTTCTGCCTGCTTTCTAAACCTGATATGTTTTTTTGGAAAGTTACTGTAAGAATTTCTTTGATACTTACGCATATACTAGTTAGAAAAAGCAGTCTTTTTTCGGTAGAATATGTGTCTCTGTGTGTGTGTGTGTGTGTGTGTATATATATATACATTTGGCTTAAAGAATTGCATTTTAAATGATCTCTTCCTAATAGATACAGTCTCTTTATTGATTTCTACAACTGTATATTATCACCAAAGTTTCCTGATTGAAGGAATAGCCTTCCAAATGAATATTAACAACCTGAAACTCTAAGCTTTCTTTCCTAAAACCTGAGAAATATTACTTCAAGATACTTTTTGAGCTAGAGAAGTTATCAATTCAACTCTTTAAGTGCTTAACAAAGTAAAGATTTTGCATAACTAAATTCAAGTGAAAACTTTGCTTTTCTGGAACAACTGATACTTTTTAAGTGGAGTTGAGAAATTAGTGGTGATTAAGAAGAGATGAGCATCATTGTGGTGAAATATTTGGGGGGTATGTCCTCAGGGTCAACACACAGAAAGTCTGGTACAGAGGCGATAAAGTCTGTACTTTGAGCTGGTAGATGAACTTGATGTGTTCTAGATCGGGCAAGTTTTTAAGGCATGGAGGGGTCATGGAGACCAGCTGAGGCCAAGAGAGTACATTGTTAAGAAGCAGCCTCAGTTCAGTAGCAGTCCAGGCTTAAAGGACTCATCAAAATATTTCAAGACATGGCACCATGTGTCCTTTTTACCTCAATCCATACTGTCAGTTTCTTGCTTTCAGTTCTTATCGTGGCTTCCTTCAATGGAGCATGATCTATGCTATATATAAGACAAATGCTCCACCCCATTTTCCCTAAGTTGCTTTTGTTCATGGTTTTTATCACAATAGAAACCTAATCATTGTTTTCACCATATTTTGTTTCTAATCAATAAGCTACAAATGATGGCTACAGAGAAATACTTGAAAATGTGGAATCTATTTCAGATGAAACACCCTGTGAGCAGTCCAGAGTCATGTTTATTATGCTTTTTTATTCAGATGAACATATAGTTCTTTTATCAGAGAATGTGGGAACAATTGAGGTAAGAAATTGTCATTGTTATATTTTTAAAATTGTCACATTATATTTTTAATGAAATGAGTTAGAACACATGGCTCATTCCTCTTTCAACCCACTTAATCGTCCAAGATAGCTTTTAAAATAAACTTATTTTCATTCAAGTTGTTGATAAATACTTGTAAACCCAAGAGTTACATTATATCTTCTTAGTTTCTTCCTTGGATCGTAACTTTGTGCAGTCCATGACACATTTAATTTTTCCAACAATAAGTATTTATATGAAGAATTAATTTTAAAAAGCCCACAAAACCATATATTGAGATCTATCATGAAAGGAGGATTCCATGATTTTGATGTTGTTGTTTATTTTTATAAGATGATTCTAACATAGAATGGTAGTTGATAGGTTTGTATTTGAAGGTCTCACATACTATTTTGTCCTTACAATCAGTTTGTGGAATCCTTGTTAATTATCTCTCTCTGAATCTATCTCCTTTGCTCTTTCCCCTACTCCTTTGTACAATCTCATCCCTTCCATCCTTATTACTAAGAGCACACTCTCAGTAGTGTCTGTAGATTAGGTCCTGTTATTCTTTTAGCACAAAGTATTAAAAAGAGATGTGATACCCACACTGCTGGATCCATTTGTCATGTAAACCTTTCACACAATTATCATACGACACTATAATTCTAATTTAACATGCGAAACTATTGTATGAAAAATTATAAGGCAACAAATCTGGTTTGTATAAAAAGGCTCATAGAAGTTAAATAGGAAAGACTGGTCTAGAAGAAGCCTGTAGGGATAGTACTCTTGTAATCTTTGATTGAACAGAAATTGTCTGGGTAAGCCCTCGGTCCTGTGATCCTATTAATGTGGTCTGAGGTAAGACATTGATATAAATAGCTTTTTCAAAAAGCAAAATGGCATTATTTTAAATGTATCTGACAACTCCTAGATTATATTTCACATCACCTCAATGACTTATGTGTTGGGTAACATGGATTAACAAAGAATGATGGTGGGCATATGGTCTCATTTAAGTAGTATATAGAAAAAAAGAATGACAGAGCTTGCTAGACAAAGTCTGTTCTTAAGAAAGTAAATGGTAGCCTGTAGTACCATGATGACAGAGAACAAAATAGGAATGGGGTAAGTGAGCATTGATCTCTCCTGCTCTACACCCAGCCAGTATGCCTTCATGTAGTTAGTTATCTTTCTCTACAGGATACTGTCTCATTACACTTGAAGTGGGAAGGATAACATTAAATTCTACGTACAATTGCTAAATAAGTTAACTCAGAACAATGTTTGCACATAGAATAAACACTATTTTACATGAATTATTATTTACTTTAAATAAAAACAGCTTTGCAAGGAGATTTGTATAACAATGTCTGGAAGAATTCTGCCATCTATTGTACTACTATATATACTATTATATATAATTTATTATATATGAAATATAATAAATTAATAGGTAATGTTTGTATTTTCATCCAAGAAAGTAAGCTAGGGATAGGAACAC
Source organism: Cricetomys ansorgei (assembly GCA_026225945.1). NCBI lineage: Eukaryota > Metazoa > Chordata > Mammalia > Rodentia > Nesomyidae > Cricetomys > Cricetomys ansorgei. Next base: position 6,062,920 of record JAMJFZ010001562.1, read on the forward strand.
AAAAGCTGTTTGTGTTGAGGGAATACAAGTCTACATAGAATAGACAGGAATAACCTTTTTGGGAAAGTCAAATTTGGTAAAACAGTAAGTCAGTTTTAACAGACTCCCAGTGAGATAAAAGCACATGAACAGCTGGGATAGGAGGAATAGGCAACTTTGAAAAATAAGCCTTCTTTATTGACTGGAAGAATAAATGTGCCATTAATCAAGAATAAAACAGGAAGAGGTTTGAAGAAAAAAAGTCAAATATCCCATTCTGTGTATGTAAAATTACAGACATTGCCAGGAATTAAAGCTAAGAATGCATGTCTTCTGTTCACAGGGCACCGATATATGGGAAGAAATTTAAGATATTATACATGTAACTGCATAATATATGTTAAGCACAAGTATATCTGTTAAATTAATTATGTCATAGATCATATTAATGCTAAGCATTATAAAGGTGGAGAAATTACAGGTATATACCAATAAGTCCACACTATATCTCCATATACACATAGAGCTATATATAATATTATATATAGCTCTATGTATATATAATATATATATATAGCTCTCTCTATATATAATATATATATATATAGAGAGAGAGAGCTATATATATAGTATTTTTAGTATGGCAACATCATGTAAAATTTCAGATAACCTGAATGCCCCTTCCTGATGACTAACTCTCATGATACTGAAAGACACAGTGCCTTTAGTGCTTCCAGATAAGACAGTTGATGAAGAATCCTACACATATATAATATCTATGATCCACAACAAACACCAGCATGACACAATAATCCTAAGGATGCAGTAGTATCCACATAACTAAGTGATAATCAATAGCTCTCTAGTTGGACGTAAGATACATTTATAAGAAAGAAACTGTCTGGTACTGGAACCATTGGTATCTAATCAGTAGTGATGAAGTCATGGTTATTGGAGGAGAATCTACAACCACTGATTGCAAACCCAGCATAATCCCTAACAACAATCCAAAACACTTGTCCTTCTACCCATAAATAAGCATAATTTTCACCCCTTTCTGTTATCTTTGTAACAGATAAAGACTGCTACGGAAAACCATAACCAATCAAAATGCAAAGTTGTCCCAATGGATAGATCTACACAATACTCCTATACCTAAGGCTCAAGCAACACTGAGAAAGATAATGCAGAAAGATCATAAAAGTCAGAGGTTCAGAGAGATTTCTGTGAGGTATGTCTCCTAGTAATGTCAGAAGCTACCCCTATGAGATCTCACCAACATGACTGCCTTAAAATGTGCTGAATACAGATGACACTAATGGATATACAAAAGCAGACATGAAAAGCCCAACTCTACACAAAGTACTATATGCAATTGAAAAAAGTTGGGAATAAGAAAAATGGTATTATCCAGGAAAGAACATACCAATTTGTTGGCCAGTATCAACTGGTCAGAACTAAAAAACAAAACAAAACAAAACAAAAACAAAAAAACCAAAAAACTGACATACAATTACTTTCAGAAGAGGCAATGAATTTCAAAGAGTACATGAAAGGTTTGGAGGGAAGTTAGGAAAGAGAAAATTGAGAAATCATAATCTCAAGAAAATCCCAAGAATAATATTTCAGATTATAACATATAGAAATTCAGTATTATTTGTATTGTGGAGTTCTGACTTCACTAAACATTAAATTTAATGTTTTATATTAGGTAAGAAATTCTAGGCAATAATAGGAAAAACAAAAAACAAAACAGTTCAAGATATGTGTGTTAGGGGTGCATAATTAGACTAAGATGAGAAATAGAGCAGATAGCCAGTCAAGTCAGAGAAGTATGACAGATGAGAAGCCAGAAAATCTAGAGTTTATCATTAACTATATAATGGAAGCAAAAAGTCTAAAATTGTGAGGATTGAGATTTAGCAGAAGCTCAGAAAGTTTATACACAGGAACAATACAAAATAAAACTGTGAGAAAAATGAATACAAAATAAGGTGGGTGTGTGTGAGAGAGAGGGGGGCAGGAATTCTAATTGCTTCTTTATACAGTAAAATAAACAATAAGAGATTATCTCTCCAATTTGTTTATGGAACCTTTGTATTGAGGAAATCCATAATGTTTTGATTTGACATAAAATATGTTATATCTGCATTGTACAAATGAGAAAAACTTTTTTTTTAAATCTTGTACATTCCTAGAATGTGTAACATAGTCCATAATAAAATGCTTTCCTCTTTTAAACAGTGGCAGAAGAGAGAGTTTATACTCAAATCAAGAAAGGCTCAACATGCTCCAAATAAAACCTGTGTCTCAGGACAGCGTTTCTCTTGCAACAATGGTAAATGTGGCTGGATAAAATTGTCTTTTTCTGAGTCATGCTAAGTTTTCTTTTCTTTATAACAATACTGTAAAGCACTTATTAAGTGCTCTAAATAGAACCCTACTCAACTTTTTTATTTGAATCATAAGGAGTCAGGAGCCATGTCAGAGTACGGGGCCAGTGTTGGGGCTTGAAGAGTACAGCCCACCATTTCCAGGGTATTGTCTCCTGAGTAGCCCTTTCTGCTGATGGTGCTGCTGGACTCTGACATGATGACTGGTATTAGAATCATCTTATCCATCTGGTGGTACAAAAATTCTGTGGAGTCTTTAGTTCCTCACTACTATTCATAATAACAGTGATGATTTTTCTGAGGGGCAAAGCCACTGAGCTGAATTGATGGTTCAACTGAAACTCCAGAAAGAATAACTAATAAATTTCCATAGTCAGAGGGACTAGGTCAGTGTGTTTTGCCAGCTATGGAGAAAGTTATCTGGGGAAAACAAAACATATTCTTGGTTGCTTGGAACTTTCTAGATCAGGAAGCAAATATAAAGGAAATGCAGTTGCTAGGGGCCACAGGTCTATGATTAATAGATGACAGGTGAGTTTCAGTTGCCTCTGTTAAGTTTGATCAAATTTGATTTTCCTTGTTTTACAATTTATTATTATGAATTTGCTGATGCACCTTGAGGATATAAAGACAATGACACAGATTTTCTTCTCTATATGATAAAAAGAGGTAAAAAATTCTCTTACTTATGATCCTTTGATTAGCATTAATAGAAAAATAATAGGATAATTGATTATTGTTTGGTTACCATAAACTACAACCTAATAATGAAATTATCTAAGAAAAAAATACTTGATTTCCTCAAACCCTGTTAATTTGTAATAGAAAATTCATTGTTTTGTTATGTGGGTATTTTCATGGTAACTTGCTTAAGGGCTTTTGTTCAAAGGGTATATAAGATATATGTGTGTTGAAGCTTTGTTGAATCCATGTATCTACAAGGCTGAATCCATGAATCCACAAGACAGAATCCACAAGGCTGAATCTACAAGGCATTCACAAGAGACCCACAGCTAGACAGTATCGGAAGAGAGAATCTAAATTGGCAGACTCCGTCAAATCCCTCCCTCAGAGTCTTTACAACAGAATCCTACAGAAGAGGCAGAAAATATGTAAGAGGTAGAAGGGTTGGGGGACACCAGGAGAACATGGCTCTGTGAGTCAACTGATCAAGGGTCATATGAACTCAGAGAGACTGAAGCAGCAAGCATTGTGCCTACATGGATCTGCACCAGGCCCTCTCTCTATATATATTATATCTATTAGGTTAATATTTTTATGGAATTCCTAACTGTGAGAATGAGTGAGTCTCTGAATCTTGTGCCTTTTCTTGGAACACTTCCTCCAATTGAGATGTTGTTTCATTTTATTACATCAAAAACAAATACAGTATATCACTTCTAGAAATTTCTATGGGACTCAAGTTTTAAAAAATTTAATGTATGTCTCTTTTACCTAGTCACAGTGGTTCCTGTAGTCTCTCTATTAAAATTCATCACTATTGACCACCTGAAGACTTCTGAGGGTTTTTGTGCATGAAGATTCTCAAATGACTCTTCGTCAGGCTTGGGAATGGAATTTGAGTATTATACTACATATATCCCTGAGGCTGTGTGTGAGCAATAGTCACTTGCTTCAGTATAAGTCTTTTGAACAGAATCATACAGAGTGAACAGCTCACTGTCATTATTATTTCTGTTAGACAAGAGAGCAAGAACTAAGATTGACACAGCACTGAGGGGCCTATGTGAAAATAAGGCAGGACTGTTTGAATAGTTTTTGTGTGAAACTTGGAAAATGTAAAATTGGAAGTGAAATATATCTCATTTTACTATTTGCTGCACATTTCCTTTCTGTAAATGTGTTTTCTATGTTTTCAATAGGCCAATAAAACACATCTAGGTCACTCACATTGATAAATTCTCATTGATTTTGTGTGTGTATATGTGTGTTTGTGTGCATTTGTGTGTGTGTACCTATGTGTGGGCTTATGTGTGTACATTTGTGTGTGTAAGCATATGTGTGTATGTCTGTGTAGGTATGGGTTTATATGAGTAAGTATATGGGTGTAAGTGATTATGAATATGTGTGTAGTGTGTATATGTATGCATGTGTATATATGTGCATGTGTGTGTGTGAGAAAGAGAGATAGAGATAGAGAGAGAGAGAGAGAATGTGTATGCATGTATAGGAGTATGTGTGTGGCATGGGTGCTTTAGGATATGTGTATGATGTGTGTATATATGTATGTCTGTGCATATGTGTATATGTGTATATGTATATATGTATGTGTATGTGTAGGCATAGGTGCCAGAGGTACACATAGACATTGATTCTCGTTCAAAGCTATTTATTCTTTTGTCTAATAAAATCACCAGTTCTTAGTACTTAGTACTGGAGCCCTGGAGTATTTCAGCCTCCATACAATCTTTTGATATATCTATTTCCCTGCCCTTCACTTTGACTCATCTGAGATGTCACTTCCTGTGTGACAATACTCCATCTGAGCTTCTTCTTTCTGTGTCTGCTTCTATACTCTTTTTCTGTCTTAGGGATTAAAGGTGTGTATAACCACTGGCTTTTGAATATTGGGATTAAGGTGTGTACCAACATTCTTTTTACCTTAGAGCAGCCATGACGTTGGATTAGAAAATTAAATATTCCTCTACATGTATACCTGTGTATGTGTGTATATATGAGTGTGTGTGCATTTGTGCATATGTGTATGTGAGCATGTGTGTGTATGTATGTATGTGTATGCCTGTGCATATTTGTATATACATGTATGTATGCCTGTGTATCTATGTATGAGTGTGTGTGTTTTATGCATATATATATATATAAATGTATGCATGTGTGAATGGGTGTATGAGTGTGTGTATGTGTGTGCATCTGTCTGTATGCATATCTGTGTATGTATGTATGTATGTGTATGTGGGTCTGTGCTTCCTGACTCCCTGCCCAAGACAGCTAATCTATTGCCCCAGCTTTGAGAAGGGAAGCATAGTCAGGGACTCATCTGGGGTTTGAGGATCTTGGGCTGAGGGCTTCAGAGCAGAGGGTTCAAACACCCAGGAGGCACTGTCAGTGAACAGCTCAGTTTATTGAAGCAAAGGGAGCCATATATACAGTAGGGTGAAAGGGTTGTCTTATTTGGTGATAAGTCATTGGCTAGGGCATTGATATCAGGAGAGTCCTATTCACATGTAGGGGGGCTCACAACCAGATACAGGTGATCATGTGTCATTGGTGGGGCCAAAAATCTTGAGAAAGCCTCCTTTACATAAACAGAAGTCTCACAGTAGTCAGGGGAAGAGACCTTACAAAGTCATAGAGGGAAAGAGGAATTCCAGCTTGGGATCCTCCAGCTACAGTGGTCAGATAAATATTAACCAGGCCACATACCTTGGAGAGGCAGGATTTTATAAGGTACTAAGGTGACATAATATATGGCAGCACTGGAGAAGCTTTTCTAACTGTTAATGCTTGCTGGGCTCTGTCAGAGTAAGAAAGAGGAGCAGCCAAATACCTTCTGCTCTCAAGGTGAAAAAATTTGTGGTTCAATCATGCATATATACTATCCTAACAGGGTATCACCCTGAGATAGGATCCTATGCACTTAGACTTATGTGTTTTGTTGTCATAGAACCTAAAGTGTTGCTTGTAACCATCCACAGGACCCTTCAGGCAGTGGGTAGAGCTGGCACCGAACCAGGACACGCAGGCTCCAGGATTCAGGTGAACGGCAAAAGGCAGACTCTTACCCTTCACCCGGCCCAGCAATCCATTTGCTGCCAGAGTACAGCTACTGCTCCCTGTTTGTGTCCAGGCTGGTCTGTTTCTGGGCATGCCCGGGCACATCCATCTCTGTATGTCTGCGCAGGTCTCAGGCCTGGTACTACTCACTGGCAAGTCCAATTTTCTCCACTCAAGACTTGCATTTTGTTGTGTTGTTCATGCGATTGTCCATGTGTTTTATATTATGATGAAAATTCTTAGCTTGGAGATTCAAGGTATAGTAGCTACTCTCAGATTAATTCTATAGTCCGTGATTTAATACAAGAGTGCTGACATTTTTGAGCTCCATTAGCTTTGTGAAGCCAAGGTATTACATCTTTGCTGTGCTGAGTTTGAAAATGCTATGAAAATAAGAAAGCACTGCATACACCAGGAAGAACATGAAGCAGAGGTAAAAGATTTTCATTGTTCCCAAGGTTTGTGAAATCTGAAGTTTTGGGGGACATTTTTTTTTTTTTGCCAACGTTGAGTAATTAACTGTAGTTACTTAAAAATGGATAACTTTAATTCATTTTCTGTACTTTCTCAAATGGATGCTAACTTGTTGGGATATAAAGATGGTATCATTTGATCCTGACTTCTTAATACATTGAACGTGATGTGTATTTCTTTTCTATGTGGAACACAGAAAAACCTTACTCAGATGTTTAAAGATAGTTGTAAAGAGAAAGATTTTACCTGCTAATGAAAGCTCCAGAAGCATATTTTGTTTCATGTATTTGGGCTTCTTTCTGCTGACTTATCTCCAGTTTACTCCTATGTATCCCTTCTTCTGTTTGCAAGGAACTAGACATGTGACAAGCTTAGAATTCTATCTTTGGCAAAAACTTTACCATTTTTCTCAAACGCTTTATAATCTACTTTGTTTTTGGAAAGCATCTTCATTAAAGCTCAGAATAGTTTCTGCTGCAAAAATATTCATCAGAAAGATTAAACTGCACACAATGAAAATACAAAGTAAGTCCAATATGAAAGAATTGGCTTTGCACTCTATCTTGAGCCACATTTGACTTCATTTGGGTGTTCTGCTGTTTTGTGTCTCCTCCAATACTCTCCCACCATTTCTAGAATGTAAAATCCATCAGCCTAGATTGTTTACATTAAAGATCATTAAGAGATTAACAAGTAATTGTCAATTTTCTCAACACTTACTTGTAAAATACATATATTTTTAGAAAGTGTGATTAAAAATCCAAAGTACAATCTTACTCAATTCTGTAGACTACTCATTAAGGAACACATTACCTGAATTAACTTAAATTATATTGTTACACGCTTGAAAACACTGCCTCATAGGCACAAGATCATATGTCCATTTTATTTTATAGTATATTGCTTCCTAATCCTGTTGCTACTATTAGATATGCTATTGTCCTAGAATCCCAGGCCTTATATTTTATCATGTTTATGTATTAATTGCCTAATTTTTCAATAAACCATAGTGTCACATGCAAAAATTAAATTTAGTATACATTTACTTGTGATTATTAAATCATAAATGATATTACTACTATGTCTTGGAAATAAGCCTGAATTTAAAGATATATAATGCGTTGTTTCTCTATAACATCAAACACCCCATGTCAATATACTGGTAATGTTTGCTTAACAATGAAATCACCTCTAGTTGTGAAAATTCCTAAGTACTTCTTAATGTCATGAAAATGATAATTCCGAACTTGGAGTAAATAAAAATATTAATATATGAATGTAATATTACTATAAAAGATAATTTTATTATTTTAGAATTTCATACTTTTATTTTGTTAGGATTAAACCCCCTTCCACAGCTTTCTCCAGATTCACTTGTCTATCCTCAACCAAATTAGAGTTGTCTTCTCCTCTTTCTCTTTTCCCTCCCTCTGTCCTATTAAGTCTGATTCATTTTGTTTAGTTGTTCTTGAGATTGGGGGCTGCTCTTGAGTGTGGTTAGCCTACCAAAGTCACATCATTAGAGAACACTTACTTTCCCTATCCTGGAACTGTTAAATGCAACTGGCCCTTCAGCTGATGGAAAAATTTCTTGTCTACACCTCACTCCAATGCTAATACTGGGATTGTGACTGAGGAGCTTACTTAACTAAGTCATGTGTAAACTATTGCATTCACTGTGATTTTATATACCCATCTGCATTGTGATGGAATCACTTTTTTTTAAAGTTATATACCCCTATTTCTAAAATCTTTTTGACCCCTTTTCCATGAAGTTTCTTGAGACTGTGGGAAATCATGTAATATACATTCCATTGAGAACTGAACATTCTAGATTCTTGTTCTTTGCATGTTGGATAGTCGAGGGTCACTGTGTCCATTACCATCAACTATAAGAAAATTCTCAGAAAAAGCTGAGAGATGCACTGATCTATGCTTATAAGAATAAGTCATTAGAATTATTTTAATACTATGCCCTTTTAGCAAAATTACACATTGTCAGGGCACTGTTCTTTCTCTTTAGTCAGCTTGTCTAACTCATACACACCTGCAGTCCATTTATTTGCTCGTCCCCTTTAACCTTAGCTTCTGTTTGTATCAGATCATTTGTTCATAAGGAACATTGGTGTAAATTCCTGTTTGACTTCTTTTGATTCGGTGTTTATAGGATTTTCACTAACCTCATAGCAAAATTTATGAGAAGACTGCTGTTGTTTTACAGTGTGAGACACTGAGTACCTTAGGTGTACTTTTTGGCTTCAGGCAAGCGGAACTTTCCTCCTTTGGTTAGTTAATAATATATTTGACTTCTTTATTTTACCAAGGCTGTCTTCTGTCTCTTCTTCTGTGAGTTATGAAAAGGAACATATTCATGAGACGTGATGATTTTATAGAAGTTTATGAAGTCTTTCTTTTTATTATTTTGTTATGTTTTAAATTCTATTCCATTGGTATGAAAATGATGTATATATATATATATATTTTTTTTTACTTCACAAAGCTTGGTATTCTCTTTGTATGTAATACATGATCATTTAGTGTCTATTATTTTTATTTTTACTTAAAGTTAATTATCCTCACTAATATTGAATTTTAATGCTGATATAGATCACTAATTTTATGTTACCTATCTATCAAACATATTTGTACCTTGTTCTTACTTCTTATTCTCTAGATTTTTCCTGAAATAGTATTGCTGTGTTAAGGTCTTCTTTCTTCTTGTTTTTTTTTTATGTTGGAGAGATAAAATCCAGTACATTGCACATGCTAGGCAGATGTTCTAACCCTGAGCAACATCTTAGTCCTTTGAATCCTCTCTGTAAGTCTGTTTCTTTTCATTTTTTTGTTGCTCATGTCAAGTCTTGAATAAGAAGTTGGTTTCTATTATTTATTTTTAAGGTATTGCTTAGAGAGTCATACATTTTACACATTTCCCAAAAATATGCCTTCTAAAAATTAAAGTCATTTTTTTTTTACCAAATTTTATATTTAACTTGACCTCTGCCTTCTCTGACATAGAAAGCCATGGCTACCTTTCATACATTTTTTACCTGTGAGAGCATGTATTTCACAACATTTTAATTTTAGCCACTCAGAATATCATTGCTTTATATATAAATTGTGAAATAATGTTGAAGTGGATGTAACTGGGAGTGGATTTCATAATTTCTTGCTTGCTAAAGAGTGGCAGTCCAATGTACCTTTCTTAACACCGTGGTGTTTTCTCTCATGATTCTCTCATACTAGCTTTATTTGGGAAAATTGGGGAATTTAATTTACACAGGCTTCCTTTATATACATCTGGGGTTGTTCTTGTCTGTTGTTTTCTTATCTGATTGCTCAGTTACCTGGGAAGCATATTCTTTTTGTGGCTATGTTTATACTAGTGTATATAGTGTCTTTATACTTTTTCCAAGCTTAAAAACTTATGATTATGTTTTACAGCTTGTGATATACCTTTGTACTCTCTGTGCCCATGCAAAAATGTGCATGAATTTATATACATTTTCATTTCCACGTTACTCTCCTTCTAAATATAAAGTTTGATATTTACATTCTAACATTGCAAATATTTCTTAAATATTACTCAGGGTTTTTGAGCCAAACTTTCACTCTACAAATTATGATTAAATACATAAATAAATATATGAATGTAATAATTATTATGAATGCATATAAAATATATAATATGTGAATGAATATAATTGATTTGGGATCATGTGCATATTTTACTAAAATTCCCACTATAATTGCTTGTGTGGATGAAGTTTATTTTCAGTTGTTAAGATGTAATGTTCAGCTTGCATTTTCTTTTTTATTACTTTACTGAATGAATTTGCCTATTCTGTTAAGGCATGACCTGCACAAGTTCAAGCCAGATGGATCACAGCCCTGAAAGGGGAAAGTGGACATGAACACCCATCTATAACCAAGGAGCTATCTCCAATTGATATCTACTTGCAAAGAAAAAAATTCATTTTTGCCAACAGTGTCTCAATGGGTATATAGAGCAGTCTCAAGAGATGGCCGCATGCCCAGTAATAGAGGGCTCTTAATAGTATTTTGTTTTTGTTTGTTTGTTCTATGGTTCTCTTCGTTATATATTATGTTTGCTGATTTTGTATTTTTATGGGTTTTAGGGTGTGTGTGTGTGTGTGTGTGCGTGTGTATGTCTGTTCTTGCAGTTTTTCTTCTTTTTCCTTTTTATTTTTGCATTTTGGTTGTTTGATTTGTTTGCTTGCTTGTTTTCTAAGGAGAAGAAAAATAGCATGAAGTTGGGTGGAATGGGAGATAAGGAGGAACTGGGAATACTTGGAGGAGGGGAAATTTTGATCAGAATATATTATTTCAATTTTTTTCTGGCAAAAACCTAATTGTAATCAATGCATGAAAGCATGCATTTGAGGTTTAAAAATCTGCATTGTTTAATAGGATTTTTTTCTTTATAAATATTTATGAAAGCACCAAACTTTAAACATGCAAATTTTGGTGAAATTTTATCTTTGGTGCATGATATTGAATTAACTGATATACCACTGATACATTATTCTATTATATTGTTTTACTTTTTGGAAATTTCTAAGGCAAAATTAAGTGTATAGGCATGTAGTCATATCTTTGTGTATTGTATGTTTGTATATGCTGCTTATGCATTTAGATTTATACATGAACTTAAAGGAAAACATATCTAGGAAGGGAAAGAGAGATCTAGATAAAGGTAAATAGATGTCATATAGATACATAGATGATAAAAGATAGATGGATAGATGATAGAAGGGTATGTAGATAGATAAACAGATAAAAGATAGATTATAGATACATAAACAGATAGGTAGATGATAGGTTATATAGAGTATAGGATGATAAATAGATGATAGATAAATAGGTAGATTATAGGTAAACAATAGACAATTTGCATGTATTTTCTAGAGAATATAATAAAAGTTATAATTTTTGTACAAAAAAAACATGATTTTATAAAGTTCAATTCAATTGCATTTTAGAAATAACTTGGCTATAATTCTGCTTTATGCAATTATTAAACACATCAGGTCCTTCTAGAGAGCACACTTGGGAAAGCTAATGAGAAGCTGATGTTTTATTAGATTCCCTTTTCATGAGATAAGAAATTCACAGGACTTATTGAAGTAGACAATATTATTTGCACCAAATTTGTTTAGAAAAATCTTGTTTTTTTTTTTTTTTTTTTTTTTTAACAAGGCTGCTTATCACATATAGGATAAATGCTTTTCAATAAAGCAAATACCAACCAAGATTTAATTCATATCTCTTATATATATGAAAGCAGATTTTCAGACTTATATGTTGGGTAAAATATTTCCAAAGATGGAATTTATCAAGAGTATTATAAGTGCCTAGTCTTTCCAGTGAATCAGTTACCAAAGCAACGGCATTAAATAACTTGATCACAGAGGAAAGAAATGGTTTGAAATACATTATTTGCCTTCTTTACTTTTACCAGAATTTTAAAACCAAAATGAAAGGTAGTATTAAGAAATCTTAAGACTGTTCTTTCAGATAAAATAAATCATATTTCTGAAAAGAATATCAAGTAGATTATAAAAAAATAGATATGAAGATATGTCAATCTACTATTCCTCTCTGCTTTACAGACTTCAAAGTTTTAATTTTACTCCAAAATACTTTAGTAAGTTTGAATTTGCAAAACTTATTGTTAGTGCTATGAATTATTATAGATAATCAGCAATCTTCAAAATTGCCCATTATTTTATGCAAATTACAAGTATGCTACTGTCAGTTGCTTTATTTACCAAATGAATAGTGGTAAAGCATATCATTAGACAGATTTAGACATACTTAGGAGTAAAGTATAAAACATTAAATGTGCTACTTTATCACTTTATTAGAAAAATCTCACATATAGAAATTTGTTCATCCAAAAGAAGTATAGTAATTGTCGATAAAATGTAGATATTTGAGACAATTCCACAGAGAGCTACACACCATTGGTTCCTATATTTTGAATAATGAGAATTATTTTTAATTTAATTATTCTGAGTGCTTCATATATGAGTACTGTATTTACATCATTTTATGACTCACTCTCCCATTCCAACTTTACTTGTGTCTACCCAACTGCCTTTCAAATTATGACTCATTCCTATTAAATTATTATGGACATACATACATGCACACAGACATGTGTGTGTACATATGTATATGTAAATACAACCTGCTATGTACATAATGTTGTTCATTTGTATGTGTGTTTAGGATTGACAATTTGGATTTTATAACCTATCTAGGTGATAGTAACCTGAAAAGCTGATCCTCCCCCACTCAATAATTTTTGATTGCATGTAATGACATATTTATGGGTGGGATCCTATGATGTTTCTTCCATTCATGTTGGTATGTCAATTGGTGGTATCCTTTTGTGGGACTTGTTAGGAAAACAATATTGTTGAGATTTCAACATTGTAGCTTCCCTGTCATATGTAGAAAATGAATAATCTCGCTTTTAAACCTAAGTTTAAAGAAATTTAACTACTTAATTGTCATTAAGGTAGACAATATTGTTAGAAACAAATATGATCAGAAAAATTATATTTTAAGAGGGAAAATTCACAAGCTGGGAGTCAACAAACAATATGTTATCACTACTGCCAGTGCCTGGAGGCCATTGTAAAAGCATGTATACAACGGTAGACATTTCAATATTGTTAATAACTTACTAGTTGTACCTGAATGACAATAAGATATTTTAGAAATCTTAAATTTATAAATTGATCTCTGTGTCTTTCTTTGTGAATATATTTGTTTAGAATTAGACAACATATCCAACACACTGTGATGAACGTCGTAAATTTTAATGCAGCTGTAATTCTACATGATTTACATCACCTGTATTTTTCCTACAACATTTAGAAAACTTTATGTAATTTTATTTTCACAAAAAATGAAAACACACATTTTCGTCAGGATGGTGTATATATATATACATACATATAAAGGATGGACTATATTCAGGAGTAGAGAAATTTTCTTTGGATTCTATAATTTTCTGTTGCTTTAAAAATATTCTCCAAACTCTTTTAAAAATTAAATGGCTTTTTTATGTTACTGTGATTATTTTTTTTCTGGGCACAAACACAATGTATACAAATTTCAATAGTTGTTCTTGGAAGGGCAACACCTTTGTTACCTATTAAGTTCAATCCTGTAATGATGAAAACATTTTTTTGGTACATCACTGCTTTCTATCATACTGTGAATTTCAATAGAAATACTAATTCCAAATTTCCTTAATGGACTTTTGCCTAGAGTATGTGCATTTACTTGTGAATGGTAACTTTTTGTGCCAACTCTTAGTACGGGATTAAATATAATGGATTATGGTTACTTTCATTGAATTGTTCTTGATAACATTGTAAATAAATAGAAGTATACAATAGGAAATAAAACCTAAAACAAAAATATAGAACTATGCAAAACTAAGATCCATCATAATGAAGAAAAATACATATCTTTCACTTTTTTTCCTGCTTTTAAAATGCACATTGTCAGGGTTTATTTTTCTTTCTTTTCTTTTTGTTTTTTTAACTGTAAGATGCATCTCATGCATATTCTTTTCTTAGGCCCTCATATTTAGCTTCCACTGAAAACTTTACAGTGGCATTGTTTAACAATTTGTAATACAAATGTTTAGATCTACAATAAAATTCATTAGTGTACTAGCTTAGAGAAATAAAAAGAAGTAATTTAGACATAAGTATGAAGAATATTAGGAAAACCTCTTGTTATAATTTGACATCCAATAACTTTTGACTTCCAGGTTATATGGTCTTAGGATAAGAAAGGCATTTGTACTTCTATGACCACAATCATGAATCTTGGAGGAGAACCCGAAACATCCATTTTATTAAAGCAGTATAATTTTTAAGCATATTCTAAATATGTGTCCTTAGACCCAAAGATCAGAGTAGTTCTCACTATTAATCAACAAAATGTTTCTTTGCAATGGACACAGGACCATTACAGAAAACCACAACCAATCAAAGTACAGAATTATGGAGCATCTTCCTGTAGTCCCAATAATCTCATTTCAATCAAACGTTACTCCCATATCACAATAAACCCAATAGAATAAAGCATAATTATGTTTATGCAAACTTGATTTTTATTAAGAAATGTTAGACTATGGAGGACCTTTATGTATCACACCAGCTTGGACTGAAGAAGCTCATGAGCCATAAGATTACACAGTCATATGGATAGATGACTCAGAGCAGAAACAAATTTATAGTCTTTCAGGTTCATAGAAAGAAAAAACATTTTTAGCACAAGTGAATCTAACATCAAATTTCAAGAAAATTCACAGTTGCCTTTAGTAATAAGAGCTTTATTAATAAAACTTCAAGTTCAAAACATAAACACATTTTTGTTTTTCACATTTTTCACATTTTTCATTTTTTCATCTTATGCTTTCTGGAGAGAAACAAAGCACTGCTCCAGAAGTGGAACACAGCCATGATCTGGAGAACTGGAAAGTGAGGAGGCTGGTATTAGATGCTATGAGCTAAGAGGTTTAAAGATCTCACAGTACAGAGGAGCAGAGGTCTTGACAGAGGTCATGCCATAGGAATCTGTTGTTCATGAGTCTCTCTTTGAAGACTTGGCAAAAGTTTAAAATAAAGACCACCAAAACATCATGAAAAAAAAAAAGACCCCAGCAGATCAGGGGGAAAAAATCTCAGGCTTTAGGCAGAGCTGGTCATAGTTCTTGTTCCTACGAAACTGGAGTGAGAAGTGTATTCTGTCCTCCCCATAATCTGTGGTATGGATGGCCCTACACATACGACAATACACATGAAAAAGATTTGAAAAAATTAAAAGTAGTCATTCAAATTGCTAGAGTATTTATATTATAAAATATTTTGAAATAAAAAAATAGGACTGAATTCAGAAAATAAAACACATATAGATAAGAATACCAAACTAATTGTTATTTTTTTCTAGAAAATTGTGGTAAGCAGTCCCCCTGGATGCTGGCTTGGAACACAAGGCACCCCACTTTTTAAAAAGATTCGTTTCTGCTCTGGTCTTAATGGACAGAGTACGGACAAGGTCAGATAGCCTAAAGCTGCCCAGTTCTGGGAAACTGCCACAGCTAACACAACCCTATTGCTTCCTCATAATTTCCAGGTTTCCACCCTCATAGATTACACAGGAAGCCCTAGAGAGAATCTCACAGCTCTATGCACTTCCTTATCACTTGCTCTGGGACATCCTAACCAGTTAGACCAGTTCACCTGCTAAGATAAGGTTACCATAGCAACCTGCTTATGCATTCCCGCTCTTCTCCCCACTTCGATAATTGTATAAATACTGGTACTATGTGTTCAATAAATCGAAGGCTTGACCGGACAGACTGTCTGCCTTTCACTTCTCGCGCCCCTGCCCATACCCCATTCCCACGCCTTCTCCTTAGGGTCTTGGTTGAAGATCCCCCGGGCAGGGACAGAAAATATTCTCAAAAATTCCTAATATATTTAATAGAAATGACAAAGACATCACCATAAATGGGATGCGCACATGCTAAGTAGAGTAATGTGTTTCAAACAAATACCTACTGGATGTTTTTCTAACAGCTTTTCTGTAAATAGAACACACTCTGGAAAATAATCTTTTCTGCGTACTAATCAAAAAGGTGTCTACAGCACTCTGACAAGATTTCATCTGGAGGATAATGTGTGAAACACTCCAGAAAGATTCTCCCCAGATACACAGATAATACAGGAAATAAAATTTTCCTTTGAACTAAATGTGTTGGCAAATGGTGGGATATCAATGAATAACATCTGAAACCTGGAGTGAATTTTTTTTGGAAGAGGAAATATAGAATGTGTAGACTGTTGTCATGACAAAAATTATCTTCTTATGAACATATTCGGCCACATTCAAACTAATGGTTTAACTGGAGGTATGTAGATTGACACTGCATCCTATAGATGGTCACTAGCACATTCTTTGTTGTTGCAATTGGCACTCCCTTGTCATCTTCGAAATCTTATGCAACAGGAGAATGCCATGAAACATTCAGCCTACCTAAAATCCAGTGTGTTATGTATCCATGTGTTTCTTCAGGATATTTGTCAGAGGTGACAGTTACATATTTTAAAGATTAACTTAAGCAGTAAGTAAACAAACAAATAAAACATATCTGTCCTATTGAAAATAATTGGAAATGATAAAAGTAGAAATTAAGCAGATTGTGAAAACCACTAAGACTATATTGAGTCATAACAAAATATAGCAATGAATGAAGACAGTGAGCTCCTTAAATATGTTAGGCATGGAAAGATTTCTTTTGAACTACTTAAAGATGAAGTTGTGAAGGTTAGATAATTCTAAACCCAGTACAGACATAAAGTCTCCACTGACTTCTGTTTAAGATCAAGAAAAAATAATAAATCTTGCAATTAACGTTTTAATTCTGGAATTTGTACCTTTCTCTTTTTTTGATTGGGAGACTATATGTGCAGACGCATTCATCTTTCCTCAAAGTTCTTTCTGTTATCTACTGGGCTAATTCCATTTCATTAATAGTTGGTGTTGTGTGGAAGAGTGATAATTTATAGTCATTTTTACTTTATTAAAATAGTGGATTTTAGAATCCAGTCAAATACAAAACCTTTTGCCAAGTCAAGATAATTTTCATGCAATATCTTTATATAAAGGCAAAATTTAAAAAATTAAAAGATAAAAAATTTATTAAAAAAGCCAAGTAGTGGTCACAAATGACTTTAATTCCAGCACCCATGAGGTAGAGGCAGGCCTGAACTCTGAGAGTTGGAGGCCAGCCTGCTCTACAAAGTGAGTTCCAGGACAGCCAGAGTTGTAACAGAAAAACTCTGTCTTGAAAAAAAAAATTAAAGAAATAAAGCAACTCCCTTTAGGGGGGTGAAAATGTGTGTGTGTGTGTGTGTGTGTAATTTCAATACATTTAATTTATTTCCCTCAGGAAGTAAATTATATTCAGATACAGTGCTATGCCTAACTATATACTACAGGTAAAACAAGCATTCAGTGATTTATTTTGGCTTATATGCTATATTTGAAGTCATGATAGTGGCTATATATATATATATATATATATATATATATATATATATATATTACTAAAAATTTCATATTTAAGCCATTAAACAGACTTGAGAACAAACATCAATTTAGATGGATTTGAAGCTTCTTGTCCACATATCCAAGATTTCATAAGTGTGTATGTGTCTATGTGTTTGTGTGTGTATCTGTAATGTGTGTACCTGCATATGAAGACCAGAGTTAGCTGACATCTTCAGACACTTTGTACCTTTATTTTGGAGACCAAGTTCACTTATTTGGCTTGATGAAATACCCTGACAAAAGCATCTTGGAAAGAGGGTGCTAAAATCTTAACTCTTTATACAGTAAATATAAAAATATAAGGAGTTATTTTAAGTCAGAATTTAGCATTAAAATAGTAAGAGTTTAGTAATCTCATGGCCTGGGCAGGTAAAGAATAATCAAGCATGTTGGGAAAGAATATCAAAAGTTTACAAACTTTTTTTTAGCTAACTTAAAAGTTTTTTAAGAGATTGCTATGAAAAAAGCAAGTTTTTATATATCAAGATAAAGAAGGAATGATGGTAAGATTTTGAGGCAGATGAGGATTTCGAGTATGAATTTTACTCTTTGATCTTAACTCGTTGGTCCCAAATCATGTCATTAGCAACATAGAATTTCTGTATCACTCTAAACTGTGACTACAACCAGTACAGGTTTGAGTCATTACAGCATGCTGGAATTTAGCAGCATAAATCCTGCTATCATCCAGTCTCCCGATTATCCAGTTCTTATAATGCAAAGCTGTGGGGGCACTGGATTCCTCCACCTACATTTCAAAGCCTGTTGTGGAGAGCCTATCATCTGATGGAGATCTGTTCCATGATCAGTCATAACAAAAAGACTCCAGGGTGCTGTCATCTATCAGAGGCTTCATAATGGAATCAAAACAGAGTCACCATTTGTGGCCAGGGTTACAGCACTTCAGAACTATACAACAATTAGCAAACATCTCAACACTGAAACAATGTAGAAGTGTATCTCATTCTATCAGTTTTCAACCATAGTGGTCAGGCTGCCTAACTTCTTGGAAGCCTAACTTTTGTCCTAACGTGTCCTGAAGGTTGGAAATGGAGTCCCCGAAGATATGGATCTGTGAGTTCTTTCAAATCCCTGTTGCACTCTTTGGAGATGATGATGTGGATATTAAGACTGTCTCACCATTCCTCTGTGTTTCAAAAGCAGACATACACCATTTTAATATCACAAGCTGATGGTTAGAGGGGAAGTTGATAAAAGATGGATAGTTTCCTGAAACATAACTTATATCTGAATTAGAGTATTTTTACTGAATGTACAGAGAAGTTAAAACTTTAGTATCTAATGAAATAAAATGAATATGTATTTGGAGGGACACGCGGGTGTACTATAATTTGAATGTTCTCTCCAAATTTCCTATTGAAAATTAATTATCATTATAGCAATTTTAACACAAGTATGAGCTGATGTGAATATGAAGGCTTCATTTAAGAGATGGATCAATCCCTTATCAGGAATGTTTTCATTAACATAGGAACCAGGTTGTTGTAAATAGGCAAGTTGTCCCTTTTCTCTCAACTTTATTATCCTTTATATTTCATCAAAAGATGGCATGACATGGCAAGGCAGCACTAGCCAGATGCCAGCACCATGGTACCATAAGCTTGGGATACAGATGAGTAAAGAAATGATTTCTGTCTTTCATATATCACATGAACTTAATAAATTCTGATTTAGCAGCACTAGGCAGATAAAGACAAACCATGTGCATCCACAGATTCTAGCCTCTTGTTCTAGAATATGCTTCTTTCTTTTTTTTGGTCAGAGATTATTATCAGTAAAAGCATCAGTATCAGTATCAGTATCAGAATCAATATTAATGATCAAATCCCATTTCATGTGTATGCTGGGCAAACATCATTGAGCTACGCAACAAGGCTTTACATTTATTTCGTTTTAAATTTTTCTAGTTCTCCTCATATACACCCCCCTAAGCACAGATGAATACTTGAAGTCTCTTTTTTCTTTTTCTTTTTGAAATTATAATATAATTAAAACATTTCTCCCTCCTTTTTCTTTCCTGTAAATCTTTCCATATATCCTTATTCTCCTTTAAATTTGTGGATTGATATTTCACTAATTGTTATTGTATGGATATATGTATATGCATATGTATTCATAAATATAACCTGCTCAGTCAGTATACTCTATACAAGTCTGTTACTTGTATGTATGCTTGCAGTGCTGACCATTTGGCACTAGACAACTAGTTGGTATGCTTTTCCCTGGGAAGGAGTATCTTTCCTGCTCCCAGCTTTTCTCAGTTTGCTATAGTTCTGTGTGTAGGGTTGAGATCTCATGGGCTTTCCCCCATCAACTTTGACATTTACATTGGTGTCATCTTTGTTGAGTTCACATTTGGGTCAAGGTGGTAAGACATTATGAGTATAGCTTCTGATTTTGCTAAGAGACATAATCTCACAGAAAACTCCCTAATCCTCTGATTTTACAGACTGTTTTGCCCCTTTTCTTGCCTGAGTCTTGGACGATAGAGTGTTTTGTAGATGTATCCCTTGCGACTGTGCTCCATTGCACTGCATTTGATTGATTGTGGTTTCCTATAGTCATCTTAGTCTATTGCAAAAGAGAAGTTTCCTTGATGAAAGGAGAAAGTTACACTTAAAGTATGTATAAGAAAAAAATTATAGATTTTTGTTATGTATTATGCTGGTTTAGTAAAGTCGTGGTTGTAGATTCTTTACCAAAAACTTGACTTCACTAGCACTAAGTAGTAAGCTAGATTTCCAGTACCAGGCATAGTTTTCCTCCTGTTAAATAGATCCCAAGTCCAATTAGAGAGTTGTTGGCTACCACCAAGCTATACATGCCTCTGTTGTACACTTAGGGCACATACCCTCAGACCATGCTAGTTGTTGATGTGGTTAATAAGAGCCATACCTAGGTAGAATTGTTGTTTGACTCCTTTCTTTGAAAAGAACTCTCAGAGGAATACCCTCAGTACAGATAAGAAAAGTTCATTGAACTCTATATGTATCTTTATACACAGAATTACATATATTGTAGGTTTCCTTTGAGTTGAATAGTTAATAGCATGATTGATTCCTTATGATTCTTTCAGGTATCCTTATTATTTTACCTCCTTACATACTATCTGTGTATTTACCTCCTTTCTCCTCCTAAATACCCCTTCCCATTTCCCCTATCAGATCACTTGTTTCTTGCAATTCCCTGTTACCTTATCCTTTGTCTGATTGTTAAAACTAGCCTTTTAATTATAATGTTCATATTGTAACCATCTCTGAATCTTTTGCTTCTGTGACCAACTAATTCATGGTTCTTGGACATAAATCTTATCTTATCTTTTATTTCTAAAATGTGTCATGAGGCCTGGTACATGAGAGTCTTCAAAAAACTGTTTATAAAAAATACAGTCTTCTCCTTAATATATATTAGCTAAGACCATAGGTCATTGTACATATCTCTCTTATCCTCCTTCTTCTGTATTAGAATTCATAAGTAAGGCCAGTCACATTTCAAGTTTCTTTCACACTTAGTTGCATAATCTTTTTTCTTAGTCATCTATTTAACATCTACAAAACATATATATTTACACTCATATATTTGTGTGTGTGTGTGTGTGTGTGTTTTTTAATGCATAGTATTATCAAAGTTTACTTTAAGAAAACATTGGATGGATGAGGCTTTAATTAGATTTCCAGTTTAAGTCATGTCTCACCTAAGGGAAGTGTGATACATTGCAATGGATAGAGATCTCACTTCCACTGGTTGTTATCTCTCAAAGGTGAGCATCAATATGTATTTCTTTTACACTATCTTGACACAACAATCAACACAGTCACCTTAAGAACAATGTGTTCTGAGGATAAAATGTGTTCTAACGGAAACCTTTGACAGACATCACTCCTCTTACTGAGGAGGAGTATGGAGAGATAGAAGAGTTGGGCTCAGTTGCTGCAGCCTGAGGTGCCTCATTAACCAGTGCTGTGCAGACAGATCTGCCATGGTCTTCCATGGCTGATGACTGATTAATGAAATCCCATGGGTAAGAGCCACTCTTCTCCAACATATTATAGTGACTTTGGCATGGTAGGTCTTGTTTTCTCTGACTGTTGCTTAATTTAGTTTGCAATAAGCTGATTCTTTGCCCTCAGTTTCCGGTAGCACAATGATTATAGTTTATAAATTCTTAATTCCATAACAAACTAAAAAAAAAAATGAATCTTTCTTATTAACCCCTACAGTATCTGAGATTTACTCTGGACAGATGAACTGGGACATTCCCCATTTAATAGGCAATTTCTCTTACATGATGTTATAATCCAGAAGAACATAAAGATAATTTTTAGAGAGACCTCACTGGTGTGTCAGAGGTTGAATGATTGTAAGGAAGTAAATGAAAATATCAATGACACTGAGGCTGAGATAGTCTACTACTCTATAATTATTGTTTTGTTTAAAATAAGACAGACAACTGGTGGAGGTGAGCTGGACAAACTATTTTGGATCTTTCTTACTGAGGTAACAGCACAGGTAAATTTTTCAGAATAAAGCACAGCAAATTGGTTCTGCTCATCAGCTTAATATTAGGGGTTCTACTGACACTCTTTTCAGTTAAAAATAATCACAACTTTAGACACTGAGTAAATATGGTTAGAGGTTTAGAAAAATCATTTGACAGCCTTTTGCCTGCTATCAAATTAATTAGACATTAAAATAATAAATTAGATGTTTTAAAATAATATATTATTATAATTAATTGGAAACAGGGTAATAACAATACTAACTTATTCAGTAGCATCTTATTTTATGCTATTGTGCCGAAAAAATGAAGGAATCTTATTATTTATAGTCTGTTGCTATTCTTGAGAGAGGTTTGACTGCGGTGGCAACCTCTGCAGGATGGTCTGTTAAACCTACTCCAGAGCCCAGCTGCATGTCAGCTTAAAGAAAAGAAGATTTCAGAAAACAATGAAGAGAAAAGCTACTAGTTTTCTTTCCATGGTTTCTTTTCATATAGTTTTTTTTTTTTAAATCTTGGGAAAACATTTGTAGCCCTGCTGCCTGCAAAAGTGATGTTTGAATGTATTCTGCAAAACCTGCAAAGCTCGTAACTCATAAAATATTCCTGAAGTTGGCAAGTTTTGTGAGATGAAAGGTTCACACAGCTCTAACAAGGAACTAAAAAGAAGACTGGAGTAACAGGCACAGCACAGAGGTTTAAAGCCTCTGTGATGGATACTGGGATGCATCATGATTCTTATCACGGACCCTGGAAGATGACACACCCACCCTGCTTTTCCTTCAGTATTGTTTACTTAAAAACTTTATCCACAGAATAATTAAAAAAATATATAGAAAAAAGCCCTGTACTTTCTTCCTTTTCTTTTCCCTAAAGGGAATTTAAAGTCTCCTCATGAAGAGTGTTTTCACATTTATATTTAGCTGCTTTTGCTCTAGCTTGCAAAATAGGTCTCTGGTTTCTGCCAGCCCTTGTAACCAAGGAGAATGATTACCACATGCAGGTGTCACTGATTGGTTGGAATTGAAAGCTGCACAGATTGACTAACAGGACTGAACCCATCTCTCTGCTCTCTGATCTCAGATGCTTCTGCCAAATGCCATCAGAGAACAATCATGTCTGTTGTAACTGACAGCATAGATAACAAGAAATATCACTGAAAATATATCATGAATGTTGGAGAGTTTATAAATATTATGGATATATTTGTTAAGTAAAGTCAATGACTAGTATTATATTTAACATATACATATACATTGATTTTTTAAACTAAAGATATAATTATACCATTCTTCCCTTTCTCTTTCTTCTGTCAAACCTCTCCCATGTACTACTCCTCCACACTTGCTGTCTCTCAAATTCATGACTTCTTTTTCTTTAATTATATGTGTGTGTGTGTGTGTGTGTGTGTGTGTGTGTATTCATAAATATACAAATACAACATCCTCAGTCCTTATAATGTTGCTTTTATGTATATCTTTCCAGAGTGGACCACTTGGTATTGGATCAACTATTAGGCAACTTTTCCCTGAGGGTGACTGTCTCTCCTGCTCTCAGCATTCTTTAGTTGCCTGTGATTCTTCAACTAGGAACAGGGACCTGTAAGATTTCCCCACTTCTTTGATAACATGTCTATTGGTGTTACTGTTTTTTCATGTCTTTGTTTAGGTAGTTATGCTGTTGAAACTTCAGGGTCTATCTTCCTGATATTTCTAGTAGAATCAACCTCATAGCAGACTTTCTGCTCCTCTAGCTCTTATAATCTTCCCGCCCCTTTTTCCAGAATGTTCCCTAGCTGTAGATTGTATCTTGTAGATATATCAATTCTCAATTGGCACAAAGAACAAATACACAATCAAATACTACTCAGCAGTAAATAAAATTGAAATCATGAAATTTACAAACAACTGGAGAAATCTAGAAAAGCTTATAATGAGTGAGGAAGACCACACCCAGAAAAGCAAATGCCTCATGTTCACTTTGCATTTTGATCAGATGAGTTTTCTATAATGCTGTACATCTGTTGCAAAGAGAAGTTTATTTGATGAGGGGATAGCATTATTCATTTTTGTGTGTATAAGGGTAAATATTTATAATGCAGTTAGTAGTCATTCTTGTTTAATAAGATGATAGTACAAGATTATCTTTTAATCCATAACTTCACTATCCATGGTGGTTGGCTGGATTTTCAGAACCAGACATGATTTCCATCTTATTGTGCAGGTCTTAAGTATAATTAGAGTACTTTTGGTTACTGACAAGTTATATATGTTGCTCTCATATCCTTAGAGTTATCGTGACATGCTGGATGCTGTTGTAGTTCATAAGTGTTATAGCTGATTTGGGACTGCTGATTGTTTCATCATTATACCAGCTTCTGGTACTATGAAAGCTAATCCTGAGGATGAAGGTTTTCAAGTCAGATAAGCTCAGGGGTCTCTGGATCATGTGTCTGAAGGGCATTATAACATTTTTAGTAGCAGAATGTTATCTTTAATCTCTAGAAGAAAACCAGGTGACAACAATAGCCTTATAATATTACAATAGAATACAATATTCTTGTAGCCTCTTGACTACCCTGGCCAACAGCTCAAAGGGGAGATTTCCAGGCCTGGTGTTTTGATTTTGTTAGGCAATCTACAGGTTCTTCAGGGAGAATTGTCAGGCCAACTGGTACAAATTTTAATATGTGTATGTATACAAATATGTGTGTGTGTGTAGACTTAGGTACACTATGTATAATTGTAAGTTAGATAATATAATGATTCTTTAAGCTTTTACAACAGCCAAATATTTCACCCGCTTCTTCCCTATTCTTTGCTGACATCTTCCCCTCCCTAATTAGTGCCTCCCACCATTTATCCCATTTTCCTTTCAAATTACTTATACCCTGGTAGTCCCCTACCTATTATTACTGCCACCACAGTCTCTTTTTTCTTTCCTGGTTTCTGAAATTGTGTATATATACATATATGTATATATACACACACACATACACAGATATATGAATATATGTATATATATGTGTATATATATATATATATATATATATATATACACACACACACTCACATCTGAAGATTTCAAGTTGAGAGACACAAATAAGAGAACATTTTCAAGTGCTGTTACCTTCATCATCTGTCAGCCTCATGTGTGTGCTTACTTGACGTCTCTCTGGCATTTGATTTTTTGTTGTTGTTTTTGGAGACACGGTCTCTCTGTTGTAACTCTGGCTGTTCTGGAACTCACTCTATAGACCAGGCTGGCCTCAAACTCACAGAGACCTGAATGCCTCTGTCTTCCAAGTGCTGGGATTAAAGCTGTATGCCACTACCACTGGCGACTTTTATTTTTAAAGTTCATTTTACTTAAGTTCATTGAGCTACTTCTTTATGTCCAATTTAAACTATTGAATTATTTGATGAAGTTTATAATGTTTCTTTAAAATTTTGTGTGCTTGCATTCATCTAGGTTACTATTATTGAAGAAGTTTTTACAGGAGTGTGGATTTTCTTGTGGCCAAAGCCTTGATCTTTCATATTTTTTGTATTGTTGTGATCAGATATAGACTTCTTTTGTTAGTTCTGTGTTTGATATAGAAACTTCAGTATGGGACAGAACACAGTGTGGGGACTACAGGGTCTGATGGACAGATATAGTTAACCAGTAATGAAATCAAGTGTACTCAGGGACTGACAGCAGGATTGTATCTTTGTCTAAGTTAAGAGTTTGGAATACATCTGGTGTTCAAGAAAGTGGTAGGGATGATTAGGAAGATGCATTCAGCTTGACCCTGCCACAAGATTTTCAAGAACTGGCTGGGCATAGAATTTCGGTATAACAGGCAAGAGGCTTGTAGGTTTTAGGCAGGAAACTAGTGTCCTGGTTGGAACTTAGACACTGAAGGTGATGCAAGCTGGGGTGACCAGACTTGGCCAGGACACTAGATCTAAAACCTGGGTCTGATCTGAGGTTGAGGGATTCATGAAGGGAAGGTTGAGGCAGACTAACCTGATTAGACCCTGGCACAAGATATTTAGCAACTGGCTAGACAGAGAGTTTATATGTACCACAAGAAGGGCTTGTAGGTTGTCATATTCAAAGTGTTTAAAATACCACTGGCTAATGCTTTTGAGCTCACAGACTGAATCAATTGTTAGGAAATTATTTTATTTTTAAATTCTAAAAGTAGTTTTCAGTTCTATCTTGAGGAATAATAGAGATAAACTACCTCTTCTCGATGGAAAATAGAATAACATTTGTGTCGTGAGGTTTTCACTTTTTACTTTTGTCATAAAGTGCTTGCACTTTTGTTTTTTTAAATACAAGTAAAAATTTAAAGTGTCTTAACATTCTGTCATTCGTTGTTTAACCTACTTTTTCAATGAACTAACCAAGAAATAGATTCAATAAAGGAAACATGCTTGTACTATGGAAGTACTACATATTCAACCCAAAACAATATGGTAACAGAACTGAAAGCTATCTTTTGACCTCATAATAGACAAAACATGTGTATATTATTTTAATTCAGAAAACCACTCATTGAGAAAAGTTTTGCTGGGCTGGAAAGATGACTCAGCCATTTAAGGCTAGGCTCACAACCAAATATATACAAAAAAACATTGCTTATAAGTGCTAGTGTCCCAGGTTATACCACCCTCACTAAATTGATTTGAAAAATAAGATGCTACTTACAAATAATTCTGAGGATCTAAGAGTCAGCAACTATTCTATACCAGTCGCACACATAGCTCCCTGGAAATGTGCTCCAGAGCCCTACCTACATGATGTCTTGAATCGAGAAGGGGACACTGACTTTTCCATATACATCACCTGAGACCACTGCACTGGGAGCTAAGTCAGCATGGTCTCCTGAACCCTGTTAACTCTGATGAGGCACACCTACACTGCCAGGGAACCAAGATCCAGGTGCCTGCCAAGGACTCATACATCAGCAGTACCTACAACTTCCAGGAATTTTGCTCCAGGAGCCCAACCTACTCAGTCTCTGACAGCAAATAGGAGATACAACGTTCCTAATGTAATCTCCCCACTCTCCTGTATGCTGTCTCAGAGATCCCTGTCCAGGTCAAAAGAGGAAAATGGCATCTCAACCCTACAGCAACTTAGTCCTCCAATTAATATTTTGAGGCCTCCACTGAAGCAAGAAAGACAACAAGAATGAAAAGGAATGAAGAAAGGAAGGAAGGGAGGGAGGAAGGAAGGGAGGGAGAAAGAAAGGGAGGAAAGGAAACGAAGAGGACTCAACAAACACAGTACTCACTCAAGTTACTCATATAGGTGCCAGCATACAAATAGAAACATCAAAATTCCAACCAACACATCTCCTACATATATTACTAATCCATTAGTAAAAGTGATTAAGGAAAAAAACCCAGAAGAACTCCCAGGAAAAATGTTCAGAACAATGACTATATGTTGAAACAACTCAAGATGGCATGAATATGATCCCAGAGAACAAAAACAAGAGGTGAAGAAAATAAGGAAGTCAATCCAAGATGAGAATATAGAACACAACAAAGAGATATAACTGCTGAAGAAAAGCCAAACTGAAATGAGGCAGGAAAAAAAGTCAATAAGGCCCCCACTCTACCCCCTGAGAAAGCCACAGTAGACAGCTTCATAAACAGAAAGGGATTTTCCTTTAAGAAGTAAAATTTGAGCTGAAAGAAAGGATAGAGGAAGGATTTGGATCACTAAGTAAAGAAGTAAAGGCCAACACGTATAAGCGCACACACACACACACACACACACGTGTAAAAAGTGAGGGGGTCTGATACAACTTGAATGACCTAACCTTCATATTATAGAAGAAAGAGAATAACAAAGTGAAATTAAAAGTAGCATTTTCAATAAAATCATAGAATAAAATTTCCCAATTTTGTTTGTCCTAGGGACAAACAAGCTCATCTGGTTCAAGAAAACTAAAAATATTGAATAATCATGATTAGAAACTCTCCATAACATTTCATAGTTAAAACTGTAAAATCACAGAATAAAGAAAATGTATTGAAGGCTGCAAGGAAAAAAAATGTCAAGTCACATATAAAGCAGGCTCACTAAAATAAAACCTCATTTTTCTACAGAAACTTTCAAAACAGAAAGGCACAGCAAGATGTATTATAAGTTCTGAAAAATCAAAACTGTTAACCCAGATATTATAACCAGGAACAATATTTATTAGAATTAAAACATATTAAAAACTTTCCATGACAAAATCACATTAATGGAATTAACAACCACTAAGCCAGTCTACTGGGGGTACTGACAAGAAAAAGATTAACATATGCAAAAGTTCAGAGGAAATAAATAATTCTTGACCAGTTAATCAGAAATTTAAGCAAATATAACAGCAACAACAAAAGCATGGAAATGACAGGAATGGTACACATAGTTTCACAAAGTTTTTTAATAATAACGGTTTCAATTCTCAATAGAAAGATAGACTACTAGATTATATCAGAATGCAGAATCCATCCTTTTACTCCCAGCAAGGATAACACTTCATCATCAATTATAGATACCTCGTCTGCGTAAAAGAATGGAAAAACATATTCCAAGCAAGTGGAACTAAGAAACAAGAAGGCATAGTTGTTCTAATATCTGACAGACATTGAACCAGAACAACATAAGGAGATAAAAAAGATCGTGTCATGCTCATTAAGAAAACAATCCACCAATTTAAATATTACACATTACAAAGGTGTACCAAATTTCAAAAAACAAAGAAATATTGTCAAATCTTAAACCACAGAAGAACCCCCAAAATAGTGATAATAGGTAATTTCAATACCTAACCCTCACTAATAGCCATGCCACTTGCATAAAAATTGAGCAGAGAAATATGAAAGTAAAATTATATCATAAACCAAATGGACATCTACATAACATTTCATCCAAATACAATACATAGCAATCCATCCAAAGAATGGATATTCTTCTCAGAGGTCAATGGAATTTTCTTCCAAATTGATGACATAGTAAGAAAGAGAGCAAGTCTCAAAAACATACGAAAATTGAAATATCCTGCATTGTGTCTAATCATAATTTTATAGACTATATATCAATAGAAATGACAGAAAGTACTCAATTTGTAACTATATGACAATTGGATTAAAGAAGAAATAAAAAGAAAATTTAAAGAAAATAACAGAACTAACTGAAAATAGAACCATAATTTACCCAAATATATTAGTTAAAATGAAAGCAGCCCTACAAGGAAGAGAATAGTACCAACTGCTTCAGAAACAAATTGAGGTATTTCAAATTAAAAATTTAATAATTACCAGAAGGCTTTGCAAAATCAAGAGCAAACACTTGACCATAGGAGATCTTCAAATCACAGCTGATTCTGTCGATTGCTTTTTGTTAGAATGGCCATTTTTACTCTATTAATGCTACTGATCCATTAGCATGAGAAATCTTTCCATCTTATGATACCTTCTTAAACTTCTTTCATCAATGTCTTAAAGTTTTCATCATACAAGTCTTTCACTTTCTTAATTAGAGTTACCCCAAGATATTTTGAATTTTTTGAGCTTATTCTGAAAGAAGTTTTCATTTCATGAGTTAATTTTGTATCCTGTTACTTTGTTTATCAGATGTAATAGTTTCTTGGTGGAATTTTTAGGGTCAATCATGTGTAATATATAATCTATAAATAAAGTTATTTTGGCTTTTTTTCTTTCCAATTTGTGTCCCTTTGATCTCTCTCTGTTGTTTTATTGCATTAGGGAAGACTTCAAGTATTATATTGGGTAGGATGGAGCGACTGTACAACATTGTTTTCTTCCTGATTTAAGCAGTAATGCTTTGAGTTTCTGTTAATTTAGGTCGATGTTGGCTGTGGACTTGTTGTAAACTGCCTTTATTGTGTTGATGTATGTCCACTACCTGTAACCTTTCCAGGACTTTTATCATAAAGGAATATTGGATTTTATAAAGCCCTTTTTTGCTTCTAATGAGATGATCATGTGGTTTTTGTCTTTCAGTTTGCTTATATGGTGGATTACATTTGGTTTCCATATGTTGAACCATTTTTGCATATCTAGGATGAAGCCTACTTAATCATGGTGGATAATATTCTTGATATGTACTTGAATTTGGTTTACAAATATTTTATTGAGAATTTACGCATCTGTATTCATAAGGAAAATTATGTCTGTAATTATCTTTCTTCGTTGGATCTTTATGTGATTTATGCATCAAGGAAACTGTGGCCTTACAAAGTGAACTGGGCAATGTTCCTTCTGTTTCTATTTTGTCTGGTAGATTCTGTGGTAAAGCCACCTGGTCTTGAGCTTCGTTGTGGTTATTTTTGTTGGAAGATTCTTAATGACTGCATCTAGTTCACAAGAGGATATAGGTTCATTTAAATTGCTTTAAATTGCTTAAATCTGATCTTGACTTAACATTGGTAGGTGGTATGTATCAAGAAGTATTCATTTCTTTTAGATTTTCCATATTGGTAGAGTATAGAGTCTTAAAGTATATCCTTATGATTGTCTATATTTCCTCTGTGTCTGTTGTTATGTCATCGTTTTTATCTCTAATTTTGTTCATTTGGATTTCCTCTCTTCAGTGTTTTGTTAATTTGGATAAGGGTTTGTCAATCCTATTGATTTTGTCAAAGAGCCAACTCTCTGTTTCTTTGATTCTTCAACAAAATTTCAACACAAATTTTCATAGATCTTGAAAGAACAACTTTGAGTTTCATAAGGAAACAAAGAAACTGCATGATCCTGAAAATAGTCCTAGATAATAAAAGAGCTGCTGGAACATCCTCAACCTCAAGTTATACTACAGAGCTGTAGAAAGAAAAAAGTTTTGCATGGTACTGGCACAAAAACAGACATGTTCAACGGAATCAAATTGAAGATCCAGACATAAATGTACACACCAGGGTACACCTGATTTTTGATAAAAAAAAAAAAAAGCCAGGCATATATGCTGAAAAAAGACAGCATCTTCAACAAGCTATTCCAGTCAAACTGGATGGCTGCATGTAGAAGAATCCAAAAAGACTATACTTACCACCTGCACAAAATTTAAGTCCAAATGAATCAAAGACCTCATGATAAAGCAGGATACCCTGAACCTGATGGAAGAGAAACAACTACACTTAGAGTGAGTTGCATGCCCAGTAATAAATGGCCAGCCCAAAAGTAACTTAACAGCATCTTTGGCAGTTCTTTGACTCAATGTTAAGACAGGACTTTTTTCTTCAATTTTATCTTTCATTTCCATCCCCTCTCCCCCCACCTCTCTCCCTCTTCCCCCACCTCTCTTTTCACCCTAGAGGTCTTTCTTATATTTATTGCTTCTGGTTTCATTTTTATGGTACTTCTGAGTATGTAACCAAGGGGTCTTTTAGACTACATCAATTTCTTGTATTTTATCTTGGGCTCTTTTCCTTCTGCTTGTTTCTTTTGTCTCATTCTGATTTGTTTGCTTTTCTTTGTTGTATGATAGCATATTATATTTCATTATTACCTCTTAGAAGCCTGTTTGTTTTATTGTTTCCTTTTTGTTGTTGTTTTTAGAAGACTGTTTGTTTTCTAAGGAGAGAGAATAATTGTGGATCTGGATCAGAAGGGAGGTAAGGAGGTATTGTGGGGGAGTAGAGGGAAGGAAAACCATGATTAGGATATATTATATGAGAAAATCCTTATCAATAAAAGGAAACACAAAATAAAACCATGGCTGAAATGAGTGAAATAGAAATTTAAAAAACATTTTTAAAATGAAAAATTGGTTCTTTGCAAAGATTGATTTATTTTACATACTTTTAGCCAAATTAAGCAAGGGAAATTGAGAGGAAACTCAAATTTAAAAATAAGGAAGAAATAAAAAGGAAGACATCATAAGAGACAGTGAAAAAAACCTGATTATTTCAAACATACTTTAAAAATCAATATACCACCAAACATATTATCTACAAAAAGAGGTGAATTTTTAGTTGCATGTGACCTACCAAAGTTAGATATTGAAGTAAACAATTTTAAAAGACACATAATAGACAATGAAATGCAAGCAGTACTTAAATTTCCTGAGGAGGAAAAAAGCAATCAATCTATCAATCAAAGAAACAGACAGAATAGCGCCAAATATACCCAGCAGATCATTCTACCAGGTCTTCAAATAACTAAGATCAATAATTCTCAAATTACTCTATAAAGTAGAAAGGGAAGGGACATTTCCAAATTCTTTTAGCAAATCTAGGATTATCTTGATATCATAGCAAAACAAAACAATAGAAAACCACAAATGAAAATTATTGGACATCCTCATTCATTAACATAGATGAAAAAAATTCAGTTATCAAATTCAGAAATACATCAAAAAGATCATTCTAAACTCAAATCATCTCCATCTCATTGATTTAAGAATGATGCCACACAAACAAATCAACAAATAAAATCCAGCATATGAATACACTCAGGGAAAGAAACCACAGCTATCTCAATGGATTCAGAAAAGGCCTTAAATAAAATTCAACATCTCTTCATAATAAGAGTCCTGAAACCAGGAATGCAGAGAACAGATCTTACTATAATAAAGAAAAGTTACAATAGGCTCACAGCCAACACTATGATAAATAGGGAAAGTCTAAGAATTTCCACTAAAATCAGAAAAAATTTGGCCACTCTGTCCCCTTCTGTTCAATATAATACTTTAAATCTTAACTCAAGCCATAAGATTAAATAAGGAGATAAAATGGATATGGATACAAGAGGAAGAACTCAAAAGTATCCTTATTTGCTGGCTATCAGGTTATATGAATAAAAGACACTAAAGAATCTGACAGAAAACTCTTACAACTGATAAGGGCATTCAGAAAAGTAGCAAGATACAAAATTAACAGAAAACATCAGCAGAATTCCTATATACATATAACAGAGGAACCAATAAAGAAATCATGGAAACAATTACAATTCATAATAGCTTGAGAAAGAAAGATTTGATTAAATCTACACAAGAAAGTGAAAGACCTGCACAATAAAAACTTTTGAACTCTGAAAGGCTACCCATGCCCAAATAGATGACTATGTCTATCACGTGGACAGATAACACTTAGGAGACTAAAGAGTGCATGATGGTGGGGATTGAATGTAGGAGAGATAGGGTAGATGAATTAGAGGAGAGTAAAATGTGCTATTGATTTGTTCAAAACACATATGCATATGAAATTCTCAAACAATAAGAAAAAAATATAGGAATACATCCCAGGCTTTTCAACTCTTTCTAACTGGATAATAAATGAATCATAGGATAATTTTATCCATGAGAAATTCAAATTTCTGACACACACACACACACACACACACACACACACACACAGTCCTTAACATTCTTAAAGATATATCAAAGATAGAAAAAGAACTGCTCCAAGGACTAGCCATTTATTTTCAGATAAGTCTTCAGGCCTTCTGTCAAATACAACCTCCAAATCAAATAATATATCTCTGTAATCAGGAAGACAGAGACAAAACTAGAGAACTCTTTAATCATGTCTGAGAAGAGACATAACAGGAACATTACCCATTACAACATACCAAAGGCTTAAGGAAGCCTCTTCCTAGCTGATTTGTGATAGTCACTTACTGACATCAGTGATAAGCACAATTCTGTCTTCTATCTATCTATCTATCTATCTATCTATCTATCTATCTATCTATCTATCATCATCTCTCTCTCTCTCTCTCTATATATATATATATATATATATATATATATATATGATTTTGATCACATGAGATATGAAACTGAAATGAGAGAACTGTGATGGAGGGGTTTGAGATATGAAACTGAAATGAGAGAACTGTGATGGAGGGATTTGGACAGATGTAGGGGCAGGGATATTGGGGAGAGGGAGTTTGAATAAACTCAACCAAAGCCAGTTATTTATGAAAGTGCCATAAAGAAAACTGCTACTCAGCATATTAAATCGAAATAAATATACAAATACTTTATCTTTGAATAGATTTCTCTTAGTGAAAGCAGATTATCCATTGTCAAGTTGTTTTTTTTAAGACTATCTTCAACCAAAACTCAAATCATACAATAAGCTTTATAATAATCTTTTCTAAACCTACCCCATGGTATACAGAGGCCTGGTGAATGCGTGTGTATGTGTGTGTGTGTGTGTGTGTGTGTGTGTGTGTGTTTGTGTATGTGTGTTTGTGTATCTGTGTATGTGTGTGTGTGTAAAATAATAGTAAGTTTGATTACTTTCCCTCTGAACTCTTCTGTAGGATATAAACAAAGTATAGAAAATAGATTGCCAGCATATCAAGATGTGATTGACATGGGGAAAGCATGGCATAATGTCCTGGAAGAAGGCAGTACAGGAAGTTAGAGAAGCCAGAGAACAGATGTCAAATTGATCTGCTCCCAGAATTTTATAGTTTCATTCCAGAGAGTGTATTGTAACTTATTGATCAAATTACCCAATTCAATAAAAGTATGGAGACTAGCAACACAAAAGCTCTTTCTGTATGCTCTGTTTAAATTACAATTAAGTTTCCAGCTGGATATCTCCAAAACATAGTAGAATCCTTATAGGAATGCCAATTTGCCTAGTTCTATTTTAGTTTCTTAGCGATATCACCTTATAGCAACAGCTGTTCAGAACACTGAAATTGGTATATATTTTTTCATCTACTGCTTGGCATGTTGAAAAACTGTAAAATATTTTCAGTTCATTTCAGGTTCAGGTGTGCCTAGGAGCAAATGTCGTCAAGTAGTCAGAAGAGAAGGTACTAAGATTGCAAAACACAGATGCTGAAACTAAATGCAAATTGCTGTTGGTTGGAAACCCCAACTGGGACTTTATTGCCAAACAGCAGTCACTAGAAGATCAGTAAGGAAATAAGCCAGAGCAAACATCCTGGGGAAGAAAAGTAGTGCCAGCTCACTGAACTAGCAACAAGCTAAGTGGGTTGGCCAGGCAGGGCCAAGGGAGATGCTAAGTACATTTGGAAGTCAGTACCTGTTCACAGGTCCATGAATTCAACATGGAAAAAATGTGTCAGAACAATAAATTTAACCACAAAGATGAAAGAATTTTTTTTACAGAGTTTATGCTGCTTATCAAAATATATAAATCTGTTAGGATTAAATTGATCTGTCTATTTGAACCTCACAAAGTTCTTTAAATTCATAGTGTTCTTAGAAAAAGATACTGGATATCTTTCACCACAAATTGAAACCTTCAAGGCCAGGAATAGGTTACATCTAGTTGAGTTGTTGGCCAAAGGGGCCCATGGAAAAACTATCACACATATTACCAATAACCACAGCTATTGTTTGCTCTCCAAAAAATGATGGTAAGACCTTATTGCTGAAGAAAACACTTACATTTCTCATTAAACATAGAGAAGTTAAGCCCTAAGTAGAGCCTTCACCACTACTGACTAATGTTCATGGTACTAGAAGGTACTCTGCATCATACCAGAGAAGAAAGCTACAAACTCTGCAATGTATAACAGTGATCAGCACTCATGATCTGCTAGTAGAACAGTGCCACAAGGGTTGTGAGGATATAACCAATCACTCTCTGATCAGATTTAAGGCCTACTTCTCAAAATAGCTCATGACTGACACTTGAATAACAAGGAAGCAGAGACTGGATAGGTCATGGGCCTACGGGAAAATTAAATGCTATTGTTCTGTTAAAAGAACATCACAATAAAATGAATAGTAACAACATTCAGCTGAACTTATAGAACAGTGGTCCACTCAGACATCATCAGAGAAACTTTCTCCTTAAGTACCTTAGAACAAATACAGAGAACCATAACTGGAAAATTTACAAAGAGAGAGAATTTGTAACACTCAGCCCTAAATGTGACGTTTTCATCAGACCTCTCTGCTCAGGGCACTAGGAAGCATGTGGAAGATGAAAAGGAAAGAGTGTAGGAGCCAGAGTGGATGGATGCCCTAAAAAATGCTTTCCAGACACAATAGAACTGATGTGTATGTGAACTCACAGAGAAGGGAGCAACACGTACACAGTCTGCAAAGATTCATGCCAGACAGGGTCTCAGAGCTGAGAGGGGGAATTGGCTATAATCTGCCATCCCTAATCAAGAAGCTATCTCCAAATGTCCACTGCTTGCAAAGGAAAAAAATAGTTTTTTTCCCTGTGGAATTTCACTGCATAAATTAACCACAATTAAGAGTAAGCCCCAAACACATCAGTAGATAGATGCCCAGCACAAAAATAACACAGGTATGTTTACAGACATTTTTTTCTCATATTTCTTTGTTTGGACATCTTAGTTTTGCTATTATCCTGTGATTTCTGATTTTGTGTGTATGTGTTTTTTGTTTTTAATTTTTTTATTATGATAAAAAGCTTCAGGATAATTCCTCAGTGTCTTTTGCTGTATACTTTCTGGCTAGAACATAAAACATAAGCTTATAGTCCATTCTCTCAGGTTTTATGCAGTCACATGCTTAGGGGAAACCTGTGCTTATTTTATGTGCAGTACCCTTTGACTATAGTTTTCCTTCATAAGAATAAATAACTAAGCTACTGTAGTATTTTACATTTATTTTCATATCCACACATATTTAGCAAATTTTACAATCATAGATTTAGTTTGATTTCCTAATGCTTCTGTCCTTTGTGAGTCAAATTAGTTAACTAAGTTAGGTCTAACTTGATAATTAAAATTATCAACTCTTCAAACAACAATCAAATCTCTACACTTGATTGAGTATTTCTTTCTCTACAGTTCCATCTGTCCAGACAAGGCCTAGTACAAGATGGGAGCATACAGTATGGTGAGTGCAAAGAAATGAGTGAAAATTAAGGAAATGTCACTGTTCACCAAGGACTAAGCTGCAAAAGAGAAAGGACACAAAGAGACATAGAGATATCTCTGGGATGAATCAGGCCTAATCTGGCTTTGGGCTCTATCCACAGATGACACTTATGTCAAATTTTAAGCAACAACTTTTATCTCTGGCTCTCAACTGTATTTCTAATATCTAAATATTTTATAGTGTGTACTTTCTTATATATATCTTATATAATGAGATAAACAACGAAATTGGGCAGTTCTATAAATTTTATTAACTATATATGGTATTTTTTGATCATTAAACATGGTTGGTCTTTCTTTACTAAATTGTAAAACTGTAATGTTTCTACTATTAGAATCAAAGTACATAATTCTTTGAAAATATTGTAATAACTAAATACATATACGTATATAGTGTACCTCTGTAAAACTCCTGTTTTTGTTATTTTACCAAGATGCAATTATTTATATAAAAAAGAAATTTGTAGATATTTCAAAGTACTTGTTGGGTAGAGTTAAATACGTCTTCAAAAGTTAGCTGTAATTTATTCACAATTAATACAAAAATAAAAACACTAAAATGTTTTTATCTGACTTACTTAACTTCTAATCAATTCTACTTTAAAACTTTTTTCTTTGCAGAGTAAAAATTTCTCTCTCATTCCCTCATTTACACTGAAACTCTTCAACAAATAAAGCTACATTAAGCTACCCTGGGCAACAGAAACCTCCCAAAACTGTATAACTCTTCACCGTTAAACTACTCAAATGTCCATTTATCAGGGAACATGAACTTTTAATTTAAATCCCCCTTAAAATACATTCAACAGGAAACATTTAAGCCCTTTAAGTTAGAGCTGAAATTTAAAAATATTTTAGCGTACATTAATTGCTTTCAACAAAATGTTCTGTATTTATTTCTTTTTAAAATTGTTTCCAATTTTTCCTGTTATACTCAAATTCCTACCAAAACCCACTGTTTACAGTCATTTTTGAGCACAGAAAGAGTACTGTTAAACTTTGTTATTTGATGATTTTCCTCAGTTTGTCTTCAAAGACATAAATATTCATCCAGACTGCTTCTAAATAGCACCATTCTTTTTTTTTTTTACTTTAGAAATTTTACTGTGGATCATATTTATCAACATCACATGATCAGGAGTAAGATTTATTTGTTGTGCCTTTTCTGCCACTTAAAGATATTTCTCATCCTCAATCTTTCTTTGACTCTCCTGATCATGGTTTTATTTTGAAGGTAAAGGTCAGTCATTTCTTAAAATGTCCATCAATCTCAATTTACCTCCAAATTTTTCATAAATAAATTCAATTTTTACATGCCTAGCAGAATTATGTGGAAAAATTTTTGTTTCTTTGTCCTCAGTAAGTAAAATCAAGAGGTATATAATTCTGCTTCATCTTCATTATTAATGTTTTGGATCTAATCATGCTTTTAAGGTGATGTCTAAGGTGATGTTTGAACCATAAAATTACTATCTTTTATTTTGTGATGTTTTAAGAAAAAAATTGCAAAAAGTTATCTAGAAACTATGAAAGTATTTTGATACTCATTAAATATTCCTCACTAGTAATAGCATGCATTTTTTTTCTACTTATACCTAACTCTCAGTTATCTGTCATCTATATGTGAATCTAATCTTTCATCTCTTTATCTATCAATGTAATCATCCGTCTAATATATGCAGGTATATCATTTCATTTCACTTGTAAGGAAGAGCTATATCTTACACTTTACTTGCTTATTTTTATCAGTTAGGAATTATGAATTGATACAATATTCATTTGGGTTAAAGTGGATACATCATGTACTTTCATATGAAAATCATTCATTTTATGTACCTGTCCTTCATTAAGATGTTCATAACTAGGTCTGCTATCCCTTGCGAATCCTAGTCATTTTTCTCTGTTTTTAGCAAAGTAATAAGTTTAATATAAAACATATCTTTTGAGGAAATTGAGGGACCACATATTATGATAATGAGATATATGGATTTAAAAGACTGTACAATAAAATAAGCACATGTCGGTATTTCTTATTCAATGTGCTTTTCAAAAGTTTTCTTATTTGAAATTCTGAGTTAAGCATTCATGAATCTTATCTGTTTTCCTCAGAAAATCCGCACCCTGTTCATTGTTCAGACTCATTGAAAACAATCTAGAATTTGAATGTGAGTCTATCTTACTATATAGCAAAATCACAATAATATTAGATTAGTCTAAATTAAAAATATCACAAAAATATATTCACAAACGATTTTAAGATAATAACTATGTCATTGAAAACTGACTAAAATTTACATGAATGAAAATGAGTTCTGCTATTATGTGGAATTAAATATCTGGATAATTTTGTTATTTCAATATAATTAAATTTGAGTATATGTTAATTATCTGAATTTTTGTCCAAATAACACTGAAATATCAAATCATAATCTTTATTTTAAAAAATCACTGAAGGACCAATCTATAGAAACCATTTTATATATGAAAATACGATATTTTAAAAGCCATTGCATTATATGTTAGCCCAGTTGAAAATAATTGTAGACCTTTATTATGCTGATGATTCTTTAGATAAAATTTAGCACTTTCCTTCCCCAAATTGTCCTCCATTGCATTTGTTGATTGACCACTAAATGGAAGAATGGCTGATACTGGATGAATTTGGTCTTTGCTGCCAGAGAAAGCTATAGAGATGTTTTATGACCTTCATGCAGCTCTTTCCTTCTTTATATTAGAGCTGCAGTCCTTTACATTGGAAGAAAATGATCAAGATTGACAT
Source organism: Cricetomys ansorgei (assembly GCA_026225945.1). Classification (NCBI taxonomy): domain Eukaryota; kingdom Metazoa; phylum Chordata; class Mammalia; order Rodentia; family Nesomyidae; genus Cricetomys; species Cricetomys ansorgei. The sequence goes on from JAMJFZ010001562.1 coordinate 6,102,841, forward strand.
GTAGTCATAGAGCCAAAATTTGTCTTATATTATCATTACCCCAAATCAATATATTACTATTTAAACTCCCCAATATTTCATGTAACTATCATTAAAATTAAAACTTTGAATTTTCTCTGTTATGAGACAACACATAGACACAGATATATTGAATTTCATTGCTTCAATTATGGTCTCATTAAATGTGCCATGTTGTAGATGAATGAATTCTAAACCGGCCAAGAACTGTTTTCACCTGTTCCTTAGCTGCCTACTGGACCAATGTTTTATCTATAATAGTTCCTCCCATTATTTTTAATTTATTACCAAAATAAAAAGAACAATTCATAATTTGTCTGAAAGCATTTTTATTATGATTAAAAGGTTTGCCACGTTAACATAGTAACTTTAAGTGAAAAGAAATATCAAAATGAGACTTATTTTTCCTTTTGAAACATAGCCTTTCAAAGTTTTCACAGTGATCCTTGAAAGAGAATAAGGCCACAAGAAAATGTTACTCTTGCTCTGGCCTTGGGAGCAAAGAAAAAGCAAAACAGAAATTCCCCATGGTGACTTTGTCTCTAGAGAATTTATCATTAAATCCTCCTACTATATGACTTTATCATATGTTACAATGATGCTATTTCTTTAGTTTGATTTTAATTTGAGGAAGTATCTGTGTTTATTTTTCTAATCCTATTACTTTAGCAAAAGGAAATGAAGACATTGATTCCATCATGAAGAGACCTTCTGAACACCTAACAGTCATTTCCGTTTAGAACACACTGGATTCAATTTTCTCAGGAGAAAACCACTGACCAGCAATGCCTTGGCCCCAGATAAAAGTATTTTTGCCAAATTGAACTTATACAGTTATCAACAGCCTCTGTCCTGGACTTTGGGAGGAATGATTATTAATGCTTTGCTAGTTTTCTTTCTCTGTCCACGTAATTGAGAACAATCAGTTAATATGTGTAAAAACTTCCTCTTCAATGGTGCCCTCAAGAGAAGTTCCTTCAGGTCTTTTCCAGAAACAAAAGTATATCTCATTTAAATAACTGGCTCCCTTTTCCACTCCCCTCCAGGACTGACAGAAACCAATTCTCTTAATTTCATTCTGATTGCTTGGAATACTAGGAAGTTCAGAGCTGGTGGATTTCTGTTTTGACATCTGTCTGCATTGTGGAGCAGACTCTACTCCCTTCTTATATTAACTCAATGTTTGTTATTTCCTATATTTTAGTTTATTCTTTTCATTTTATTCAGCTTTGCTGTTCAGTTTTTCATTCTGTATTAAACTTAAATATAAAACACATAAAATAATACATAATCAATGTTTAGAAATATGTTGGTGGCCTTTATTTGGTAACTGTAGAGGATTAATTAACATTAATCTTTTAATATATCAACATGGCTACTCTAGGGTTGAAAGAATGTTTGTACACACCTCAAATCCCAGTATTGAGAAGGCAGTGATAGCACACACCTATAATCCCCAAGACAGAAGCAAGTAGTAGCAGAGGGGGAAGCAGAGACAGGAAGCAGAGCTCAGAAGCAATTAGTGTCAGAGAGGATGTGAAGTCTGTGATGACTCAAGTGAATCAGAGGAGGAGTTAGCAGAATGAGTCAGTGTGAGGACAGGCCCAATTCTCATGATGTAAAGGCAGGAGCTTAGCTCAGAGACCAGACAGTCTGAGGCAGAGACATAAAAACAGTTCACCAGATGAAGAATGAGTTTGAAAGAGTCTGCTAAAAGCTACAATCAGTTTGAAGCTGATACATCTGATCCACCTTAAAGTGCAGACCAAGAAGTGTGTGTGATCAGGGGCTCTTCCAAAAGGTGCAATGGTGAAATGAAGGTGAAATGCCCTACTAGAGGCTTGATGTGGGATCCCATGCCCAGGTTTGTGCAACTACTGCCTTTCCTTTGCTGCAGAGATGGCTCAGGGATTAAGAACATTGGCTTCTCTTACAGAGGACCAAGGTTCAATTCCCAACATCCACGTGGCAGCTCACAAGTGTCTGTAACACTAGTTCCAGAGGATCTGGCACCTTCACATAGACATACATGAAGACAAAACATCAATGTAAATAAAATTAAAAATAAATAAAAAAATATTTTTAAAAATTGTGCTCCACCACATCACACATGTGTTCCTGCAAGTTCCTTTCTGCTGCTGCTTGGTAAATATCCATCTCTATCTTTACCAACTCCATATCTTCCTTCTTGATAGTGACCTTCATCAGTTCCTTCTCCCGCTCCTGTTGGGTCTTTTGCTCCCTGGACCATCTATCTCCAAAGTCAGACACAGCCATGTCCAGATTTGAATTCTGGATCTCTTTCTCCTCTGCATAGTCAGTACCCACCCCAGGTCATCAGTAGAAAGGAGCTTGCAGGAACACATGGGCAAAGTGGTCATGCACAAGTGCATGTGTTAGATTCCTTTTGGTCCATGATTTAAGATGGGTCAGATGGTTGGCTTCAAACTGACTCTAGCTGTTAGCTGACTCTCCCAAATTCACTCTTCCTCTACTGAACTCTCAGTGTGTCTCTGCCTTAGACTGCCTGCTCTTTGAGCTGAGAGCAAGCTTATATATCATAGAGTTGGGCATGTCCTCATGCTGACTCACTCTGTTAACTCCTCTGAATCACTCTGATTCATCTTAGACATCATATCCTCTCTCACACTGACTGCTTCTGAGCTCTGTTTCTTGTCTCTGCTTCATCCTCTACTTCTACTTGCTTCTGTCTTGGGGATTATAGGTGTGTACTACCACTGCCTTCTGAATACTGGGATTTAAGGTGTATATGAACATTCTTTCTACCCTAGAGCAGTCATGCTTATGGATTAAAAGTTAAATATTCCTCTACTGGTAACTGAGATTCAAATTGTTTCTCTGCATTTGAAGACTTAAATGACATCATGTGGCTGAATCATATCTTTTTTTTTTTCATTTGCTGGGTGTATGAGGAAATGGGCACCTACCAAGTCTCCTTCGGAATCTCCTTTAGCTTTTCATCTTAGTCTCCTTATTCCATAATTAGCATCTATTTCTCCGTGATGAACTTTTCTCCAAATATGTTTTCAGGTGCCCCCATGAGTACTTTTATGGATATTTGAAATTACAAAGTAACAGAAGTGAATTCAGATATGCAAACTCACTGGCTATGGTAGCATTGGTTCTTTAAGCCTTTTTGTCATGGTATGTAGATCATGAAAGTCTATCTACACTATTGGCTTTAACAATAACTGCTTCTAGAGTACTTTTTAAGTACTCTTTTTAACTTTTTAACAGATTTTATGTGCAGGGATATTCTCAAAGAAATCTCCAAGCAATAATTTATTAGCTGCACAGAGGAAAAGGAAATAAATTATAGAAACTAAGGATTTAGGAAAGTGATACTTCCTGAACACTTAGTGCATTTAAAAAATTAGCTTTCCAATTTTGATTTTTTTTAAAGTTATAGCTTTTTGTAAACTTTTTTTCCTTTGAAGAACAGCAGAATATGTGCATTAATCTGTAATGTGAGTGATTTGAATACACATCTAAACTATGTATATTAAAGAGCAGAAATACAGGCAGAGATACACAGATATATCTTTAAGAGGAGCTGAAGCTAGATTAAAATGCTTTCTATTACTTTGTGGAAGCCTTTTCTTCCCAGACTTTTTTTGTCACAGAGCTCTGCCTTATTCCACTTCTGTTCTTTACCTCTAATATATATTCTTTGTCACTACTTTTAAATGTCCCCTGATATGAATAGATTGAGTCTTTTATATTTTATACAATTGTATCTATGTTAATCACTGAGTCTAGAAGAATACCAAGATAAGTGTAAATCTCATAACTTTGTAGTAATTTATACTTTTTTAAAGATTTAAATGAAGAAAACTTAGAGAAGATAAATAATAATGTTTCTAGTAAAAAAAAATACATTACTGTTAGCAAATTGGAAAGAAACCATTTTATAATCCATATGATTGCTTTGTTACAAGTGCTCTGAAATTTTCTTCCAGTCATATAATTACTCTTCATTTGCCTTTGTCTCCCAAAATAGTTTAAATGCACATAAAGGAGACAGAATGAGATGCTATGTTAAGCTAAGATCCCATAGAAATGTGGGCATATAACTCAATCAGAGCAAAGACAAACACCTTCTCCACTTTTGCCAAGAGTTAGCTACAGTAGAATTACTACAAGGCTGCTTTAGAACCAAGGAAGTATTCTGCATAACCCCCAAAATATTCAGTTGGGCAGAATTTCTACATCATTTCAGAAAAAGAAAAAGAAGGCACAGTTTGTGGGAAGTACAGTCCTGAACTCATGAAGGCAAATTTCTAAGGGTTGGGAAGGCAAGAGGGATTTTAGCCAGGGATTTCTAGTTGAAATAGTCTATGCTCAGAGAATTCTTTCTCATAGCTGAGGATACACTTACTTGAATTGTCTGAAAGATGACTACAGGCAATTTTCCTTCACACCTGGAGAGAGTGGTAAAGATGGCACTCCAATGGGAAGGGGAAAACATTTCATCACAATGAGGAAGAATCATTGACAAGTGACATGATATTTTCTATAGTATGTTATTCAATTCCGTCATTATAAATTTTCTACTGTCTAATTGATTCATATTTTCTATCCCTTTATTATGATTTATAATTTAATACTTTAATTGCTAAGACAATGTGTTTTAACTTCTATCTGAGAAAATATTCTATAATTATGCCGAACTACATTTCATCAGCTACAATTTTCTCCCCTAGATCTAATACCTCCAGATATCTTACTCTGTCACCATTCAGGACTCATGTAACTATTTCAATGCTGGCATTTTTAGATCTAAATTAATCTATTAACTATATGCTCTTAAAATAATATTTCAATAGCATTGTCTCTTAAACTAATTGGATATATAACTGAATAATGTCTCTTACTATAAGTCAATGTGAGAACTGTTAATTATTAGAGGGAATTGAAGCTATCTGTTTCATTAAAAATAACAGGACATGTAATGCCCCTTTAAGATCAACTGTACTTAATAGGTAGCTACAGAGTTCCACTCAACAGAACAGAATTTCACATTATTCTTTGTGGAACAGAGTATTATCTAAAATTGAAAAAAATTATAATCCACAAGGAAAGAATTAACAAATATAAAATAATTAAAACGTATCTTTTTGTCTTAGAAGACTATGATAGAATCAAATTTGAAATAATCAGTGAGAATAAGCTAAGGAACAATACAATTAGACATTGAATAATATGTTTTTGAAGAGTGAGTCCTTGAATAACCCATGGAATAAATGGAATATTCCTGAAATCAAATAAAAATGATGGAATAATCTATCAGCAACTATAGAGCTTAACCAATGCAGCCCAGCAAAAATAATTATGTAGATATACATCTTCACATTTAAAAATTGTAGTGATTACAAATAACTTAACGATGCTCTTCAAGGCTAAGAAAATCAAGAAGGATAATTTATACACAATGTAGTATCAGACATTATAAAGAATATGGCAGAAGCTAATGAAACAGAGACTAAAAGAACAACATGTAAATCAGTCTGGCACAGTGACAAAGGGAGAGAGCTGCTGACCCCAATCAAATACACAGAACAATGAAATAATAGTTTACCAAAAATAACCTCCATAGAATCATGGGTACATAATATTTGCTAAAACTGTCAAAATCAGATACTGGAAAAAACAGCCTAGTTAAGAAATGTTGCTTTGAACACTGGATATCAACATGTAGAAAAATTAATTTTGATCCATATACTTACTACACGCTCCACAAAATTCATTCAAAGTGGATATACTGCTTCATCTTAAAAGCAAAATATTAAAAACCTTAGAGGAAAACCAAGCAAAATGATTTGACAATGTAGGCAAACAATACGAGAAAGTTACATGTTTTTATATGTAAACAATTGTCAATTTATATGCATTTTAAATATGTGCTACTGATGAAGTTGCTATACTTCTAAGACATACAATGAAACACATTCACAAAGAAGTGTCTCTCAATACGGCATATAACATATAAATGGCAGACTCAGGATTCTACACACGAGCATTAGAAACCCAGATGCCATTCATTTTACTTGAAATTCCCCGTTGACAAAAATCTAGCTGTGACTCCAACCAGTTGTCAGAAACAGTCTCACACCCACTTGGGTTTGGGCTGGGACTCAGATGGGTGATCCATTTCTTCCTAGCCACCCTCTACTGTGTGAAATATATTTTATTTTTAGGTGGCGTAGTGCACATGATTAAAGATGCTCCTGTATGCTGGTGGCATCAAATTCTCTGGAGTTAGACTTAGGCTGATGTGGGCTTCCTGACATTGGTGATGGGAATTGAAACTTAGTCTTCTGTAATAGCAGTACAAGTTCATAACTGCTAAACTAACTCCAGCCCTTAGATTATTTTCTTGTTGCTCATTTTACTCTATATTACTCTCTATTTTAAGAGACTTAAATAATTCATATCACTGAGTTAGTTTTGAAGACACATTTATAACTTAATGTTTTTATTGCAGTTGAACAAAGTTCTTCTTTGTATATAAGAAACAGATAATGCTAAATGACTATGGATTCAGAGTATTTTTTATATTATTTATGCAATTTATATGCTGCATATTCCCCTAAAGCCCTTTTAGCCTATTGGTAATTTAAAGAAATTGCTAGAGAATATGGTAAAATGCTAGGGTTGTTATGAGAGCAACTATAAAAAAATATTTAAGGAGGTTTACTTTTTAAATGTTTTTTTTTTTTTCACTCAGGCATGGTACTTGCTAGATTCTAGCTACTTCCTGCAGATGGGCACATTTTCTTACACCTGTACTGGACCCAAAAGTATTATCTGTGGGAAGACCTTACTGTTTTAATTGTACACTTGTATTAGGCTTTGTGGAATCTGGGCAACAACATTAAATTACATTTCTCAGCAGCTTCAGTGTTCTATTTCTGTAATTAGAGGCTTCTGTTCTTTATTGAACTGATCGGCAATGCAGCTCTATTCATCACCAGAGTCTCAGTTAATTATCCTTGCTAATGATTTTCATGGTGTAAAAGAATCGGCAGGACTCATTTGTAAAGATATTTTGCATTGAAATTATTGGATGGTATGACACCACAGTGAGCTGATAAGCTGTTGGTGGGATGTTGCTGTGGGAGATGATGACTCTTTTTCTATTGTGTTTGCTTTGATTGGGGAAAAGTTACAGAAGAGTGAATGCAATGTAATTTTGCATTTACAAGATTATAATACTCCAGGTGTGCAAGGAAGTAGAGAAGGAGCCAACCAGAACAGAGTGAGAAAATTAAACTTCCTCTGCATGCTTGAACCACTAGGGAGACTAAGTTATTTGCTAGCCCATCTAGGACAGGATTTTAACATAATTATTGTTTGATGAAGTGGTATTCCTACCTCATCATGTGTTTAAATTTAAATCCATCTGATGTGGAGAAAATTAATTTCACTGTTATTTTTGTCATCTTAAATTGTAAACAGGAGTTTCAGAATAAGTTATACATTTATAATCTATGTCATCTGATAATTTTGAAGAATATTTCTCATGAAAAATGCTATTGTAAATTTTTAGAAGATATTTAATTTTCAAAAGAGGGCAAACAACTTTAGCCTCATGATATATACAGAAATTACTGTTAAATGGAAACAATTTTAAAAATAATATGAATAAGTTTTAAAGAAAATATAAATATTAATTTTTTTTCAGGCAAGGTTTCTTTCTTGTAACTCTGGGTGTCCTGGAACTCATTCTGTAGATCAGGCTGGCCTTGAAATTAAATATAAATTTTAATGTAACTCCATGTATTAGACTATACTGAATGATCTTCATCTTTCTTTTAAAGGACTCTTCTTACCATGACAAATGATAATTTGAAAAATAAAGAGCAAAATACTAAAGTCAATTATAGACTATGTCAGTAAGAATTATTTCCATGAAACATAGATTTTTTTTGTTTATGTTTTGGGATTGTATTTTAATTGCAACTTTATACTTTCCTCCTATCACTCCAAATCTTCCCATACACACATCTTTATCCTTTCTTTCAAACTCATAGTTGATATTTCATATATATATATATATATATATATATATATATATATATTCCTAAATATATAAATAAATTAGTAATACACTCAAGCTGTTTAAAATTAATTGTGTATATATGATTTCAGGACTGGCTACTTGGGGTTAGATAATCAGTTTAGGGCAATTCTCTAGGGAAACCTATTTCTCTTGCTCTCTGCATTCCTTAAATAGTCTGCAGTTCTTTGTTTAGGGTTAGGACTCATGAGATTTCCTCATTCATGTTAATATGTCTGTTGATGTTATTCTTGTTCACATCTTATAAAACAGATAAGTTTATAAGACATTGTAACAAATGAATTCCTGTCTCTTTAATTTTTAAAACGTATTTGATGATTGCCATTTCAAAACTAAACCTGCAACACGGTGAGGAATTATAAATTGTAAAGTATAATAAATGCTATCTTTCAATAGATCATTAAAAATCAGACAGCTGGATTCTCAAATAGACTGTTTTTTTGGAAAAGTGAACAGATATTTTGATATCAAGTAATCATATAGATATAAAAAATCTTAGCAACACTCAATCCACTAGAACCACCTCCATATGCTTGCTACTTGAGTATAAGGCTGTTTCTTGTCTGTCTATTCAGTCCATCTAATAGCCAACCATCTATCTGTTTGTCAGTACCACTGATCCATCTATCACCTATATATTATTATGAGTCTTTCTATGATTTATTATTATAACGAATTGCACCTTTTTATGTCTTATTATTTGAAAATACAACCAGTAAGCTGGTTTAAAACAAGCCAGTAAGGCTTAACCTAGGATCTGTAAGTTCATGTGTTCTTTTCACTATGTGCAAACCTGATAGCTAATGAAACACTTTGGAATGAGGAACTTTGAGAATGTGTCCAAATATCTCAGGCTAACTGACCACTTATAAGTACATGTAGATCTCTTGTTTAACTTGGGTAATCATATAACCCTGGACATAGGGACTTATCAGGACCAGATGACTTAAAAGAAAAATGATGTAACTTTTTTTTTTATCAAATACAAATTCAGTTGAATAATAGCATATACCTCATAGAATTTTGCAACTATAAACTGAATTCAACCAAAGATCAAATGATAAGGTAAACAGAGAGTTCACTATCCTTTCAAATCTAGTTCACACATTTTTCTCATTGTTTCTATAACATCTTATGCTTTTGTATTTTTAAAACTCTTTGTGCCCTGGTGGTAGTGGCACACACCTTTATTCCCAGCACTTGGGAGGCAGAAGTAGGTAGATCTCTGCGATTTCCAGGCCAGCCTGATTTACACACTGTGTTCCAAGACACCGAGAGTTATAACAGAGAAACCCTGTCTTGAAAAAACAAAATGAAACAAAACAAAAAAATCTTATTTATAAGTTGAAGGTATCAATTATGAAGATATCAATATGAAGGTATCAATACATGTTGCATTTAATTTCCCTTGCAAATAGTTATTATTTTATAGTACTATTTCCTCAAGGTTTTTTAGACTGTTTAAGTAATCGCATCAATTTTGTTACTTTGTACATTTTCCTGATTTCATATTAAACCATACAGCAACAAGTTTCATAAATTCATAGGTCAAGATATTCCTGAAGATTACAACTAAGGGCTAAGTAGTACAGCTCTTGAATACCATCCATAATGCACTGTGTCAATGCCTAGCCTGACAACTGAGTATCAATCAATCATTCAATCAAATCAATTAATCACAGAATAAAACTAAAGCACTCTCTAGATTGGTGGAATGTTGTTAGTTTATGATAATTTTCAACCAAGCTGTCTTCATGCAACTCTTCAAACAAGATAAAATTAAAGCAAGCATGACAATAATAAGTGACTATGTTAATACTTGATATTCACATCAATCTGCTCTGAACACAGTCAATCAATTATGGTTGAATAGTTTCTCCTAGGAAAATATTGAAACATCTTCTAGTGGCTTGTAAAATTCATGTTTATAGATTTATTTTTGTAGATCACTTAAAATCATCTACATGAGTATTATTCTTTATGTATTAATACTTGAATTCTGCTTTTCAAATCTATTATTAGATATCATAAAGAAAGAGAATGGATATTTACTGATGTGCAGACCTAATTTAAATGTGCTTTCCATAAAATAATAAGCTTTATATAATAAATGGTAAAAATTATGATATAGTACAACATAAAATTAAAGAAAATCTGTTTACTCTATCAATAAAACAAAGCACTAAATGGAGTAAACAAAATTTGTTTATTTTAAGCAACCAGTGCAAATCATAAACAAAATAAATGTTACAATAGGTCAACTCTTTTTATTGTGTGGAATTATTTCTATCCAGTAATTTATTTTTCTTAAATATTGTAGTTTTATCACACAATTTATTAAAATCCTACTTAGCAAAAATCTATCTGAAAGAATTGATTACAAATGTGCTCTGATAGTTTACAAATTAAATCATCAATAAATGTGTATATTTTAAAGAAATCATTCTAAGTGGCATTAATCTGTTTTATATAGTAATAAATATAAACAAGATTCATTTTTAGAAAGAATTATAATACATTATTTTTTTAATTTACTTTTATTTATTATCATTTTGTTTGTGTGATTGTGTGTTTGTGTGTGTGTAAGTGTCAAAGGAGGGTACACACCCTTGTCTCTTCATATCTATGGAGGTCAGAGGACAACTTGCTTTTCTCCTTCCATTGTGGATACTGGTAGTCAAACTTGAGTGGCAAGCATTTTTACCTGCTAAGCCATTTTACCATCCCAGTGAAAATGTTTGGAGATTGTGGTGGTTTGAATAAAAATTGCCCCTATAGACCCATAGGTTGAGGCATTATTAGGAGGTGCCTTGTTGAAGTAGGTGTGGCATTGTTCAGAGGAAATATGTCACTGGGGGTTGGGTTTTGTGATTTCAGAAGTTCAAGGCAAGCCCTGTGTTCTCTTTGTGTTGCCTTCAGATGTAGATGTAGAAATCTTAGCTCCTCTCTAGTGTTATGTCTGCCTGTGTGCTATCATGCTTCCCACCATGAGGACAATGGACGAAACCTCTTTACTGAAAGTCAGTCCCAATTATATGTTTTCCTTGTAAGAGTTGCTGTAGTCATGGTGTCTCTTTACAGCAATAGAAAGCCTAAGACAGAAATTGGTACAAGTGTCTGGGGTATTGAGGTGATAGTCTATACCATGCTTTTGTCTTGAGGAATATGGACTTTAAAACTTTGGAATTTTGGATTAGGAAAGTAAGTGAATACTTTAAACCAATCATAATGGGCCATACTAGTAGGAACATGGAAGTATTAAGGGTGATTGGAACAGTGGAGGCCTGGCTCAAGAGGTTTCAGCAAAGAATATTAGTATGTGGTCTAGTGACTGGTCTTGTAATACTTTGGCAGCAAAAAAAAAAAAAGAAAAAAAAATGAGGAAAAATCCACTTGAGGCTAAATTACGATTGAGGATTAATACCTTTGGCAGAATACATTACCAAAAAAACCTACCATTGACTGTTTTGTGTGGCTTTTTGTGGCCAATTTTATGTAGATCTATAATGAAAAAGAACAGGCTTAGGAGGAAAATATAAAATGTACATTTGGAGGAGGAAATGGTCACCAGGAAGTTTAAACAGATTAAAGAAAAGCCTGATGGGAAGTGGAATAAAGGGAATGGTGATATCAGAGAAACCCCATGCAGCTAAATGTCTAACTTGTGAAAAAGAATTAAAGAAAAGTGAAAAGGAATTAAAGAAAATCTTAGAGCCAGGATTGGTGGCACACACATGTTTAATCTCAGCACTTAGAAGGCAGAAGATCTTTCAGTTCAAGGCCAGCACAGCCCACACTGCCACCTCCACCCTGATTCCCACCCAGGTCAGCAGGGTGAGATCCAGGACAGCCAAGCTTAGGCAGTGAAGGAAATCATCCAAAACAGAAAGCTAGTGAAAATGTATTTGAACGAGGGGACTAAGCTCCAGCCCGAGAGCAGCAATACTTAGCAACTTCTTCCACATGGTTCTGGCTTTACAGTAAAGGATACAAGAAAGGAGTTATGAAATCTCTTTCTGTGACTAAGGAAAGTCACCAAGGCCAGGCATGTGGCAGAGATGTCCTTGAATGAAGGGCAAGAGGGGCTACTGCATGAAACTGTGAAGGTAAAGCTTAGATTGCCTCAGAGACCCCAAAATGTTGAAGATGCCAGAGTCACAGGATACCTGCCAAGGAAAGCAACTAAAAGGTAGTGGAACCCTGCCAAGAGAAACAAATACATTGCAGTCAACAAAGCTCAAAGGAATTGAAGATCTGAACAGTGCCTTGACATCAGACACGGGGATGGAGAGTTGGGAGTTTTCCCAGCTGCTTTTCAGTCTTGCTTTGGTCCAGTATTTCCTTACTGTGTTCCATTTCCTCCCTTTTGGATTAGTAATGTATATACTGTACCATTATATGTTGCAAGTATGTGATCTGCTTTTTTCATTTTGATTTTACAAGAGATTACAGTTAAGAGACTCTGAACTTTGGTCTTTTAAACAATGTTGATACTGTGGTAACTGTGGAGACTTTTGAAGTTAGACTGACTACATTTTCCATTATTATATGCCTGTAGACTTAAGGGTGCCAAGGAGTTTAATATGGGGATATGAATGAAAACGATACTCATAGGCCCATGGGGAATAGCAATATTAGGAGGTATGGCCTAGTTGCCTAGTTCAGTAGATGTGGCCTTGTCAGAGGAAGTGTTTCACTGGGTGGTTGGGCTTTGAGGTTTTAGAAGCTCAAGACAGTTAACTTTCTGTTGCCTTCTGATCCAGATGTAGAACTCTCAGCTCCTTCTCCAGCACCATGTCAGCCTGCATGCCGTAATGTTTCCCACCATGATGACAACGGACTAAACCTCTGAACTGTAAGCCAGTCCCAATTAAATGTTTCCTTTATAAGAGATGCCATTGTCAAGGTGTCTCTTCATCAATAGAAACTAATAAAACTAACTGATAGAAAGACATTATATATATGTATAGTACACATTTAGTGGCAAAGAAGGATATTAAAATATTTAGTTAAAAATAAAACGTCTCAGCCAGGCAGTAGTGGCACAGACCTTTGATCCGAGCACATGGAAGGCAGGCGTAGGGGGATTTCTGTAAAGTTTGAGTACAGCCTGGTCTACAGAGTGAGTTCCAAGGCAGCCAGAGTTACAAAAGAAAAACCCTGTCTTAAAAAAATATTTTTTAAATAATAATAAATAAATTAATTAATAAAATGCCTCTGAATATTTTGGTAAACTTTACTACCATCTCACTATTTAAATGATTATGTTATGAAAAAGCCATGTAGAACATTAATATCTCTCATCCCAATTAAAAATGATTGAAAATTATAGTAGAACACATTTGATGTACAAGAAGAAATGAGTTATATTGAATATAGGGGGTTTAGCTTGGGTGTAGGAAAGAGACAGAGAAAGGAAGACACAGTGAATAGGTTAAAAAACAGTAGGTAAAAAACATATGGAAGCCCACTAATATTTACATGCATTTGTATTTATGTGTGCCAATTTGTATCCGTATGTGCAACAAAAAGAATAAAGGAGATCATGAAATTGCGATTGAATCAAGGGAGACAGGATAAGTTGGAAGGAGAAGAAGGAGTAAAAAGTATGTAAATGCAATACTCATGTTTGAAATTATAAATACATTTATAACTTGTATGCATATGCGTGTATATGGTATGCACATATACATATATATAAACATACATACACAAGTAGTGTATCAGTTCAGTTCCTCTAGAGAACCCTAACAAATACAATGGTGAATTATGTTGAATACTTTAACGTAACAACAAAATGCTGATCAATGGCTCATGTTAAGATCAAGATGGAAGAATACTAGCAGCAGATACAAAGAATGTACGACATAGAAGTTTGAAGTTAAGTTCTGTAAAACCAAAAACATATTGGTGACCACTCAATACACAAACGGGAGATTTGAAAGTGAAAGCATGGGAATTGGGCAGAATTTAAAAGTCCAAATGCAATTTTATATTGCCTGAATCATGACAGTATTGGTAAAGATGACTCAAATCTATTCTGTGGATAGAAGATTAATAACTTGGCATGATGAAAGAAGTTTGTTTTATCCAGAGATTATGATTTTAAATAGGGGTTTATTATGTTTGGTTATTACAATTCAACATTATATTGGGTAAGGATTAGACTAAAAAACTCTGCTAGAATTAAAAATGTATATGTCATTTAAGTTATCCACAGAAATAAAGCACCTCCATACTCCATATATTTTACATTTGTCAGATTACAACAGGAAGATAGGTTGGTTAGGAAGGAATTTGAATTGTCATGACATTTCACTGTACTTACGCCTTGCTTTCCTTGTATCTTATGGTACAAAATCACCCTCTTTTAGACAGAAGTAAGCAGGAACACCATGGGAGATATAGGCACTAAAAACACCATATACATGCTGTAAGAAGAGGCAGCATAGTTTGAAGATCACTTAACAAAACATTAAACCACCTAAAGCTCTTCAAATTACTACGAATTACAAGGAAAATGTCTATATAGGATCTGAACTTATAACTGAGTTTCCGAAGGAATTACCTGAAAGGGTAAATGCAGCAGTTAAAATTTCCCAAAACACTTATATTTTAAGTGCTATGTATAAATTAATAATTATTGTATTTTTTTTAATCTAATCACTTAAGCAGAGTTTTTAGTACTCAGAGAAACTTAAATGAGTGATGGCCACATTTAATTTTTGTGAGATGCTGGATAATTCTACTAAATGAGTTTATATGAGAGTCCTCACTTGCATTGACACTTTTTGTTACAGTCTATGCTAACAAAAAAATAATACACACAGTTAACCCTACAAATCTTGCCTTAACCTCAAGGAGCAAACACGTCAATGAAATGGGCAGTTCAGTACTGGTTAGCTGATTGAATGCAAGACTCAATCATAAATTCTCTGATGTAAGTGATGACATGAGGGAGTAGCCATAAAATAAATGCCAATTTACTCGGCACCTGTTCTGAGGAGTCATATAAATGGTTGTTTTCTGCCAGAGGGTACAAAATTCTTCCATTTTCCCCCCTTATTCCTTCTTTCATTTTTAACCCCATCGTTTGCCTCTTGTCTTTCTCTAACCCCCCTCGCTATTTCTGTCTGCAATTATGAAAACATCTAATTTCCTATTTATCTACTTACTTTAGTGGTTGTAAATAACACTATACAGTATACAGTCTTGAAGATCCAGTCTCCACTATTACTTATAAGTCATGTATATATTAGACATTATATGAATAATTATAATTTTTATTTCTTTATATAATCAAATCATTTTATATTTAGCAAACTATATTTGGAATTAAATACTATAATTTTTTATTAGTGATACATACATGTGTAAGTTTACTCATCTCTTTGCTACAGGTGAATTTCTGAGAAAAGAAAGAAAGAGTTTACTTTGGCTTATAACTTCCAGGGGATAACTTCCATCATGCCATTGTAGGTATAGCAGCTGCATCAAGAAGTAGTTGCGCACAATGCTTCCACTGTCAGGAAGCACAAAGTGGGGTATGTTGTACTTTGCTTGCTTTCTTGTTTTAATTCAGTCTTGGGTACAATCACAGGGAATTATTTGATCAACTTTCAGAATAGACCTTCCCACCTCAATTAATCTACTCTGAATGATCACTCTCAGACATCTCTGTGGCTTGTCCCTTCTGTAATCTTTGATTTTGTGGGTTATTTATAAAAATAAAGTATCACAATTCAAGTCTTGTGAACCTGACATGAAAACATGTCACTTTTATGTTATGATCTTCCCACTCCTTTCCTGTTCCCTATAGCCATCTCATAGTGAAAAAACAAAAACAAAAAAACCATGCATTTAGTCCAATTTCAAACATTCCCACAGTCTTTCTCAATTTTAATATAATTTAAAGTACGTCTGATAAAACGGTCTCCTTTTTTCCCCTTTTATTAAAAACTGGTTCTTTTCGCATACTATATATCTAGATCATATCTAGGAATAGTTTTCTCTCTATTCCTCCAAGTTCCTTTCTGCTTCCCATTCCTTCCCATTCTATCTTGATCCACTCTTCTGTAGTTTTCATTAGAAAAGAGTAGTCTTCTAAAAGATAACAAAATATAAAAAATAAGTTGTGATAAACTAAAATAAAAAACATCCAATTGAAGTTAGATGAAGCAATGCAACAGAAGGAAAAGAAACCAAGAAAAGGTACAAGAATCAGAGAACTACTTGTTCATATACTCAGGAGTCCCATAAAAACACTAAACAATATATAAAGAGAACCTGGTGGAACGCCATAAAGGCCCTGTGCTTGCTCCTTCAGTATCTGTGAGTTCATCAAAGCTTAGCTCAATTGATTTAAAGGGTCTTGTTTTCTTCATGTCCTCCATGACCCTGGCTCTTATACATTTTCCTACCTCCTCTTCTGAAGGGTTCACTGATATTGAAATTGCTGAGGGGAGCAATTTGATGAAGGCAATCCATTTAGTGTGGTCAGAGTGTTCAACAGTCTTTTTCCTTCTCTCTCTTTCTCTGTGTAATGTCTGGCTGTAGGTCTCTGTATTTGTCTCAATCTGCTGCAGGAAGAAGCTTTTCTAATGATCGGTTAATGAAGCACTGATCTGTGAGTATAACAGAATATCAGTAGAAGTCAGTTTATCACTACTTTTCTCTCTTTTTTTTAAGAACAGTATTTGGTTTTACCCTAGGTCTCTGGGCTATGTAGTCTCTGGTTCTTGATCACCCAAGCAGTATTGGATATGAATGCCATCTTGTGGAATGGGCAGTAAGCCAAATCAGATATTGGTTAGTTACTCTTATAAGCTTTGTGCTACTATTGCCCTAGCAAGTTTTCCAGACAAGATAGTATTGTCAGTCAAAGATTTTGTGGGTGGCTTGGTGTTTATATTTTGGTAGCTTACAGAGTACCTTTCTTCACCAAATACTTTAGTATGGAGGTGTGAAGATTCTAAATAGGCACCAGCTTGATTTCTCTATGTTCCATGAGCTGTGTAGTTGTTCTCTTCAGCAATGGGGCCTCGCTGTTAGTTTTTGGAGAATGACTTATTTTCTTGGCAATAGCATGGGTTTTTTGTGGATTTCCATGAGACCTCTTTAGCCAACAATTCAATTGGATATAAGCCAGTCCTGGTACTGGAAGCCTCATTTGATGACAAGAGATGGCCAGATGGGACTGTCTCTCCCTCATTATTCTGAGACTTCATTAGAATCATAAAATCAATCTCTCAATGGTGAGTTTCTTTAACATTAAAAAAAAATATAAGTTACACACTTCCAATGTGCGATGACACAAAGTATTCATCTCCATTCTAAAAGGGAGGAATGGGCAAATATCAAGAAATTCTAGCTCCAGAGGAAGATCAAACTAACAGAGCAAACAATATATCCTGCAGCTCTATGTGGCCAATTGAATGCAAAACTTAATTATTTGAACATCAAAGAACTAGGAAATTCCTTTTCCTCCAGTTCTTGATCCTACACAAAGCCTCTTCTTAAATCTGTTCTTCTTCATTCCTATAGCCTTACTTGACAGGCATCCTATAGTCCTGGCCTCTTGGATCTCTCAGCCTGTCTGTTGCAACTTAGGTTTCACCTTCACAACTTCATGAGATAGCCTCTCCCAGCCTCCTTGTAGAGTTGCTAACCCTACCAGATCATATATTATAGTATATGTAATGTCTTTATAACTTCCTGTATTTATGCTATGTTCTTTCAGGGCTTCGTTCTTTTCTCTTTTTGACTACCTCTATAGACTCTTCTATCTTTCGCAAACATACATATTCATCACAAGACAAATATCCTGGAAGTCATGAAGGATGCAGAAAGTTTCAATATTTAATTGCTATTTTGTTGAAAGAAGCAGATAATTTATCTCACATAATATTTATTTCTGTCTTTCTGTTTATGTTGAAGCTATAATACTCCAACTTGGGTGTCCCTGAACAACATCTCAGGTAGAAAATAACACAATTTGATTGATAGTTAGACTTTCTTAAGGCACTGAAGAGTGAGTAAAGCAAAATGAAACAGGATCTGAAGATATCCAAGAAGTTTTCTATATCATGACATGTATCCTGAGAATACGCCCTGTTTTACCTGTGATTGCCAGTTCACTTTCTGTTTAATATTAAATTTTATACTAGATTGCTCTCAGGACTTTGAAACAGTGTGTAAAGAACTGAAGTAATACACACACACACACACACACATATATATATATATATATAAAAGCAACCTAAATTGTGTTTATATCTGAGTGTCAATTTGGCATATGTTTTAACCAATTTCTGGCTTCCAAAACTAGACTTTGCCTATATTAGCCTTACTACCCAGTTCTAAAAAATCAGACTTTCAGGCCATCATTTTCTTTTCTGCCTTTTAATGGTGCCTGCTCATGGGAAGATCTTTGACTCTCTTTCTGGTTCTTAACATTTAGTGAATCATTCTCTGCTCAAATGAACTCTTCCAAATTTGTTGTTTCTAAAGTTTTCTTTTAAAACAATAGGATCTATTGAATATCTTAAGATACAGTTTGGGGGCCTTCATCAAGAGATGAAAACAAAGGCCAGAGTCTGAGATGAGTAAGCCAACAGCTGTAATTTGGTGCATAAACTTGCTACTCTATTTCTACCTTTACTTGGGTCCTGGGGATCAAGTTCAGGTCTCAAGACTTGTATAGCAACCACTTTTACCTGCAAAGTCATGTGAGATGGTTTTCAAACAATTTAGACAAAAGCAATGTTTCTGATAATTGAAATGTTTGCTCCTAGCATCAGTCAAAGGTAATACAGTGGTAATGGCAAGTATATTGACAAGGAAATATAAGTGGAAATTTTTTAATGTATTGAGAGACGAAAGATACTTCTCATAGAAACCAGTGATAAGAATGCTGCACAGGTATCACAAATTTGTACAGCCAGCAGAAATATCACTCAACATATATACACAAAAGTGAACACATTTACAGACAAATATGAACTACAAAAAATTGACTTCAGCAAGTCTGAACTATCCAAAAAGGTTTTTAAATTCCTTATAGTGAAGGAAAATGAAATTGGACACAAAATCTTTATCACAACAAAGAAAGCACCATCAAATTTGAAAATAGTTGGCTCATTATGATTTTTGACTATCATATTTTTCTTTGAAAATACACAAAGCAAAGCATTAGCATGGAATATATTTGTCATTTTTAAAATAAAAGCATACAAATATGAAATATTATATGTTTTGTAGACATGGATTCACCAAATGCCAGATGTTGCTTCAGGGTAAAGGTAGTGTATTCTTTGTTTAATTCGGTCACCAATCCTATTCCTAGAGCCCTGGAGTGTTTTGGCCTGTGTACAATCTAGACTTAAGTCCTAAAACAGGAAGGTTTCAGCCTCCATACTATCTAGCAGCAGTCTCCACTGCTGACTGAGCCACCCCAACTAATTCCCTCTGAACTCAAGACTCTTCAGATTGCTTCTGTCTCTGTGAGCTCTCACTGCCCCATACTGCCTCAGTCAGCCTCTCTGTTTCTCTACCTTATCCTCTGTCAGACCACTCCATTCTCTGTGTCTTGTCCCCATCAGACTTCCTGCTTCAGACTGATCACCTATTACTGCCTTTTTGACTGACTCTTCTGTAACTGACTCTGTTAACTCTTCTCCCTGTCCTTTACTCTGACTCATCTCAAATGTCACTTTCAATATGACACTGGCTCCTTCTGAGCTCTGCCTCCTGTGTCTGCTTAGAGACTCTGTTTCTGTCTTAGGGATTAAAGGCATGGACCACAACTGTCTTCTGAATACTGGGATTAAAGGTGTTTACTGCCAGTGTTTTCCAAATACTGGGATTAAAGGTATGTCTACATGCCATCAAGACCACACAGGCCTCTGAATATAGACTCCTGAGATATAGTTCCTTCCTAGCTTTCACACAGGCCTAATCCTCTAAAATATTTAATTAATTTTAACTATGTGTAATTATTATTGTGTGTGATATATATGGGGGAGGGCACATGCTTGGGCCAGTGTGGAAGTTACAGAACAACTTTGTACAGTAAGTTCTCTATCGCTACCTTTATTTGGGTTCTGGGTATCAAGTTCAAGTCTCAAGGCTTGTATAGCAATCACTTTTACCTGCAAAGTCATGTTATTGGCCAAATTATATTAGTTTTAAGTAAATATGAGTAACTTTAAAAAGAATATGTACTGAAATTACTTGCCTATTGATGTCAGAAATAGAAAACACTGGTAATGTCAAGAAACAGATTATATCATTACAAGGGCAGGCATCATAATAGTACTGATAGATACAGGCTAGTACTCAGTGAGATGATGCTTAAGCTACATCCTTGGAATTCAGAAAATAATCCACAATACCTCCAACATCAAAAGTATCAAAGCTGACACATTTTTACTCTTTCA
Source organism: Cricetomys ansorgei (assembly GCA_026225945.1). Classification (NCBI taxonomy): domain Eukaryota; kingdom Metazoa; phylum Chordata; class Mammalia; order Rodentia; family Nesomyidae; genus Cricetomys; species Cricetomys ansorgei. Next base: position 6,123,397 of record JAMJFZ010001562.1, read on the forward strand.
TAAACTGTTCAAAATAATAAATTAATACACAAATGTAAAAAATCATTAACACTAAAACTGAATTATACAAATCAAGAGATATAGATTAATTGATCTATGAGAAAAAAATTGTAGTAAGAAATAAGGGACACATTTAAAGTATGGAAAATAAAAGACATATAACTTAATATTATGGACTTAAATCAAATCACATGAATAGTGATGTTAAAGATGAGTGACTTAACTTTCTGTGTATGTAGAAATTATAAGACCTTTTACCATTCTATTTTAATCAATTGAATTGTTCAACTTTACTGATGAAGCATGCTATTAGTTAAATGATCTTTTATAACTGTGCTTGAGAAAGGAAAACTTGGAATGCTAGGATATTGACAATAACAGATTTCTTCCTCATGTGTCCTCAGTGAAATTGCTTGACCATCTGATCTTGCTGCCTTCGTCAAGGCCAATTGAGTCAGGTAAATGGTTGGATTATAAAGGGGCCAATCCATGTTTTGGACTGAGTAGACTGCATAATTTCCAATGAAAAATTGAACAAAGTTCTAGGACTAATGCTTTATTTTATTAGACAGCAAAAAGGCCTTTTGCAGGGGTGACAGTGTACTAATTTATACCCTTCCAGAGTTCTAAATAATCTTCATTTCTCCTGAGTATTATTAGATTCTTTTCATACTCTATTTCCATTTGTACTATAATTAGTATACTTTGGAATCTTTAATAAAATGCATTTAATTTCAGATATAATAAATATTGTAGAAAAACTTCAAACATCTTTTTAAACAAATAACTACTTATACCACCATTAGCCAAATGACAGAATTGTGAATAACCTGTGTTTTGATTTTTAAGAAACAAAAATTTTGAACTCCATTTTTGAAAGCAGAAACAATGAGAATTTCAAATAGGTTAATTTCCCAAATGTAGTTACATAATTGGTTCAAATGATGTGTATGGAAAGGTAATGTTATTTTAGTTATTGTTTTAAAAGCTAGTCTCTCTAAAGCAGATATGAAACTCAAAAGCTTTTGGCAACAATTTACATTTCAAAACTTTTTGCTGACTTGGATCCACAAACAGAAATGGCACTTTTCACTGGAGAGTTACATATATTTATGCAATCAATAAACTTTTTCTTAGTTGGTACACCAACTTTCAAGAAAACACTCCCAGATGGCTTTATTTTTACATCACAGCCATAAGATAAAACTCTAAATTATTTTAATTTGGGGACAGGATTGCTCAGGAGCTAAATTTTCTAGGCCAGGTGTTGCAAACTAATTTTGCTTACACAAACTCAACATGCTAAGAGTAAAAGGAGCCAAATTTATAAATAGAAAATTGGGGAACAGTTGAAACAGGTTAGCACTGCTAAAGCCAGAAAAAACAAAGTTATATAAACTCACTTAGGGACTGATGTTAGTTGCAAAACAAGAGAAAATGTTTCTAAATGGTTTCATTGTTTAGTAGTCAAGATAAATGTAATGTATCAAAGTATCAGATACTTATTTGAAAAACTTTATTCATCAATTTACTACATTTTTATTATTAAATGAATTATAATTAAAATTCTCACTAAAAAGAAGAACATTACATTTTATGAAATTTATGAGGAAAAGCAGCACCTAAAACAGAAGTAATCTTTAAAATAATTAGAAGTTAATATGAGATGTAGAGCAACCAAAATGTTCATCTTTGAGTGTGAGTGAATGGTATGTTATTCTTTTATGCCCAGATAGGTCTAAAACAATGTGGCCACCAGAAATACTGCATTAGAACGACATAATGTGGATTTTGCACTAAGATTTTTACTTCTTTATTACTACTTTGACAAAGGTTATACTTAAATTTGCACTGTTGTTTTGCAGTTAACTACACTTTCAGGTGAAAATTGGAATAGTTTATACAGTCTTTTTTTTTTTTTAACTCTCCTAACTGTTTATTTCTCAAATTTTATATTCTGTATAAAGAAGTGTTTAATAAGTTAGTGTTGGACTTTTTGCTTGTGTATGATAGCAAATCTTTACTTTCACTTAACATACAGAAAAATTATTATTATTCAGAAAAATACATTTTGTGAATTTACTTCCCCACCCCTTTCATATTGTTACTTACTTGGATGTTTCCAAAGTGTTGACTCAGAAATAAAACAAAATTTCTTTAGATATTTCAATATAAAATATAAAATCTTTTAAGTATCTTTATTTTATATTATACCATGTCCACAAATAGAATTCTTCAATTTGTCTCAGATGCTTAGAAATGTTACTATTAGTCTCTATCATTCAGTTTATTAAACATAAGTTTAGACAGTAATGATGATATTACTGTTTTATGAAGGTTCTTGTTGCTTTTGAAGCAACAGATGCTCTCACTGAAAATATAGCACCTACAAGGACTGTGTGTATGTGGTGGAAGAGGATATATATATATATATATATATATATATATATATATATATATATATATATATATATATATTATTAAATATATTTATCGCCAACTCTTGAACATCATTATAACTTGCTAGATTTAACACTAGGTATATTCTTTCATTTTTGGATTACTGATCATCCAGTATGGTATGCTGGTATATTCTAGATGTCATCATGTTCATTGAGACCCTGACATTACTTCCTTCTTGGAGTTGCAGATTCACCAGATGTAGACATTTATTCAGGATATAGGACAGTTTATTCTTTTGTCTAATTAAATAGCCAGTTCTTACAGCTGGAGCCCTTGAGTGTTTTGTGATTCGGCCTCTATACAATCTGTTTACTCTTAAGCCTAGAACTGGAAGATTTTCTCCATAATACTTCTAGAACATTTGAACCCATGTGCAATCTAATAAACTTTCAAGACTTATTGCTGACTGAGCCACTCTGACTAGCTCCTTCTGAACTCAGAGTTGTACTGACTTTTCTACAAGCTGACTAGTTCAAACTGATCTTCTGAGCCAGCTTAATTCTTTCTGACTGAGCTCTTCTGACTCTAGCTTACTTTGGCTGACACTCTGACTGCCTCAGACTGAGCTGATCTGCTAGGCTTTGAAGTGACTCACTCTTCCCATGTGATACTGACTTCTGCTCAGCTGTTTCTGTGTCTCTGTGTCTCTCTCTGAACTCTCGCTGCTCCATTCTTCCTCAACCAGTTTCTCTTCTTCTTTGCCTTATCCTCAGTCAGCTTCATACTGCCTCTCTCATACTGCCTGTGTCTGACTGCTGTAATTGACTCTGCTCTGAACTGAGAGCTCACTTTTTCTATTGTGAGAGTTGGGTGAGTCCTCACTATGCTAAGTCTTCCTCTGATTAGTCACTTTGCCTGTCCTTCACTCTAATTCATCTCAGATGTTACTTCCAATTTGATACTGACTCCTTCTGAGCTCTGTTTCCTGAGTCTGCTTCCACATTCTGTTTCTGTCTGGAGGATTAAAGACATGGATCACCACTGCCTTCTGAAGAGATTAAAGATGTTTGCTACTACTGCTTTATTGGGATTAAAGGTGTGTACTAACATTCTTAACATTCTTTCTACATTCCATCTGGACCTCATAGGCCTCTGAGTGTGGTTCCTTCATATCAACCCTTGGAATATAGACCCTTCCTAGTTTTCATAGAGGCCTATTCTTCAATACCTCCTCTCACAAAGAGTTTCTTGATTATTATTGCTGTTAATCTAAATGTAGATGAATAAACCAATCAATAACTTATGATAGCTAGCATTAGTCATATATGCCGTCACACAATAAACAGAATGGCATTCTTTATGTGAGATATAGGAGGCTTAAAAGCATGGTCTTTTTATTTCATTCGAAAATAGAACTCCAGTACATCTTGGTGCTTTAACCCCATGGCTAAACTCATTAGATCAGTGTCAAGTGCATCTTTATTGTGAAAAGTGTTGCCAGAGGCTATATATTTTGACAAATACCCATACTTGAAGTGATACAACGAATGTTGTATATTCTGATTTTATAAACGCCACATTGCCTTCATGTTACCACAGTTACTCCACCAAACACTTTTCTTTTAGAGGCAGATGACTTTGACAGAGGATATGAGCTTCTATGGCTTTATATATGTTATAGTGACAAAATAATTTCTCATCTTGGTTGATAAACAATGATTTTTGTAGACTTGGATTGTTGAGACAGTACAATTTCTTAGTTTATAGGCAAAATGTTCAAAATTGCAGAGCTTATGAAAATGCTAGTGTACAAATTGAGTAAAAATAACATTAAATTTGTTCTTTCTTCAATACAATAATCATAAACTAATTAATGGCTGATATATATATATATAAAATGTCTGTGTGTGTGTGTGTGTGTGAAATGAGTCAGAACAATATAAAATAAAAACAGAGACTGCATTTTCTCATACCAGGTATTAATCTTTACTATCATTTCTTGAATGTAGAAGTAGAACTAATATTTTTCTTTCTTTTTTCAGAAATGGGCTTTACCTTAATTTGTTATACAAATAAGATGACAACCAATTTTCCATACTATCTCATGTTTTTTTTTAATATAAATTAATTGAGATTCAAAAAGGCTACTTATAGTAGTCAAGCAACACAAATATTTTAACAAATGTTATTTAAATAAGCTTCAATAAACTTTGTCTGGTGGTGGTAAAAACTCAATGCCATTTTATATAAAAATATCTGAAAAAACGTTTATTTCATTTGACTTTTTTTATTATGTATATTTTTAATTGAAAAGAAATTCAATAAGTACTGATCACTGTTTTGTCTCTCTCAATACCTGTCAGATCTTCCCTACTTCCAAAACCACTCAACTCTATCTTTTCTCAATTTCTCTTTAGAAAACAAACAGGATAACAAAATAACAACAAACCAGAATTAAAACAAAAACAAAAACAATGAGAAACTATATGACACCCCCCACTCCCACACATACACAAAAAAAAAACAAAAAAAACAAAACTCATAAGAACACAAAACTGGAAACCACAAAACACAAGCAAGAGGGCATTACAACAAAAAATGCCCAATCAAAGCAAGGTGTTTTGATTTTATTTTAGAATGCATTTGTACTTCTTCCCTCCCTTTAGCATACAGTTTCTTACGTCTAATCAGATTTACTTTATTAAATGCTTTTGAGAACCATGAATCTGTTTCTGATGAAGGATCCCAATTCCCTTCTTCTCTGTTTGTCTGTATTTTAATGAACAATTGCAAAGCCTTGGTTACTGGAAATGTGTTTTTGTCTGACTGGCACAGTCATGAACAAATGTCTCATTAAAAAGACTCTGAAAACTTCGTTACTGGGTAAGATTATTTCTCACCGCCATCTTTTCCCTGCAATGTTCATATAAAAAAATATTTTTTTGAAATTTTCATTCAATGGGGGAAATTCTCCAGGATTTAATGATTATGACACTATTGAAATGACTTCATCAACCTGTGTCAAAGGCAGAATTTAACATGAGTGACTTTACTCTTTATAGTCTCAATTTTAAACCCACACATTTTATTGCATGTGGAAATAATTTCAACAGCCGTTAGCCACCTGTCCATCATTTTAAAACAAGCAAGGCTCACTGAACCTACAATTAGCCAATTACGCAGACAATTACAGCTCTTGCAATTGTCAACTGAAAAACAAGCTCACGCAGAATCCTCTGTGCTGAAGTGCTGTGTCACTGGCTCCGCTACAGCCTGGGGTTTAGCAGGCCATGGTTTTTATAGTAATGACTTTATAAAACGAGTAATTATTAGTTTTGTCATCATGGTTTTTACTTTATTCACTTATGTGAATATAGGCTTTAGCGCTAATCTATTATTTCCTGATGAAGTAAAACTATGTTTCATTTTCCCTCTAATTGTGTGGAATAAAGATTCAATTTTTAAAAGTCATACTTTTAAATGATTAATAATAAATATAGAACATTTATTTAAATAAATAATTTAAAAATGATATATGCATTCCAGTTAAACATTTTTTTAAAAATTTTCATTGAACCCACAAGATTTTAAATTAAAACATTGTCTTTGTCTGTCCTTTGCTTGCTTTGAAGGTTCTGACACACATTAACTGAGCTCCCACTGACCCACACCTGCAGTTCCATGTCTGCTAACATTTATGTAAAATTTAATATGTTTTCTTCCAGTGAATACAGACTATATATCAGTGTTATTACAGTACTGGTGACTTTCTCACCTATAAAAATTGCAAAATATTTTCTTATCATATTATCATAGTTATAAGAATCTCAAAATTCAAGTGGTAGTTCTTATTCCAAAATTATATAGTCCATTATTTAATGTATTAATTAAAAAGTACATGCATACACTTATTATTTTGATAATTGATTGCTGTACTGGTTGGCTGTCTTAAGGGCCACTGCTGTACATGCATAGTGGAAGAGAGTGCAGGATGGGAGCAGAAGAAAGTTTGAGCAGGCACAAGATAAACAATGTGTTAAAGATAAGAAAGCCTTGCTGTTCTCCAAGGCCACTCAACTTGGGCTCTGCTGGAGATAAATTCTTTCAAGTCAAAGTGTGAAGCATGCTGGTCATTGATAAAATAGGTGTGAGATTCACAGTAGTTTTATTTTTTCTTTTGATATAGCAGGGATACATAATTATGTTAATGACATGCTTTAGAAAGAGAAAGAGGAGACTAAAGCAATACCCTATTGATCAATTTATTTAAAAGATTTTAATAATATTATAAAGATTTTTTAGAATTTTGTAATGTTTAAGGATTTTTGGAAAATTACACATGAGGGCTGGGTTGTGGTGGTGCCATATGTTTAATTCCAATATTTGGGAGGCTGAGGTAGGCTGATCTCTGTGAGTTCAAGGCCAGTCTGGTCTACAGAGTGAGTTCCAGGACCACTAGAGTTACAGCATACAAAGTCTGTCTTAAAAAATTAATAATAATAATAATAATAATAATAATAGTAGTAATAATAATAATAATAATTACACATTAGAAATTGATAAAATCACACTTGGCATCATTGCCTTTGTGTCATGCACACAAATTCTCAGTTGGGAATCACTTAAAAAATACAAATGAAAAATCTGGAACCAACAAAAAAAAAAAAAAACTCTAGAATAATGAGTAAAAAATGATGTTTGGAAATAAATCAGAATGTAATTAAAGTAATTTGTAATAGATAAATAATAGAAATTGAATCCAAGAAACAATAATATTGTAGCAAATCTTTTTCACTAATTATAAGTGATCCTTATTTACACTTTTCTAAATTCAAATGTTTACTCTGTAAGCAAAGCATCAAGAGTTTAATGAAGTAATTGGTTTTGAAAGAGCAGTTAATAGTGATCTCTAATATGGGCTTAACTTTTAGATTCATTTTATGCAGTTTTTACTTAAAAATCTGATCATTAACACTTTAGTATATATGTTCATCAAAATTCTGTGGTTTTTACAAATGCTAGGATAATCAAATCATGAAGAGAAAACGTTTATTTGTCTCATAGTTTGGAGGTCCCAGGTCGTAAATTCTTGGTCCATTCAGTGCTTATGGTGGGAACGCATGTGCCGGTGCAGAGCACTGGGTCAAACAATGGGCTATGGCTGGTTTGATTTAATCCCTGCTTCCCCTCAAACAGAAGCCTTTCTTTGTATCTTGGGGGAAAAAATTAAAAATGCTTTATGGCCAGAAAGTAGGAGAAGGAGAGGGAGAGGCCTGAGTCCTGTGTTCCATTTAGAATATTCTCTTATCCAAAAGACCTAAAGATCTCCCACTCGGCTCCACATCCTAAATTTCCTACTGCATCCCAGTAGAATCTAAGGACCTTAACACACAGATTTTTCCATGGCACTTATCAAAACCAGGGTATATTTATTTCATTTCACCTGGATAACCATCTGATTCTTATTTGTAATGTGATTGCACTCCAGTTCTAATGTAGCTTAGCCTTGAAATCTTTCTTCAAAAGAAAAATTGTACTCAGAAGATCAAAGTATAAATAGCTATCAAAGAAGTCCATCCTAGCAGAATGAAATCACTGGCTATCTTTCTATCTACCCTGCAGTGTCTCACCCAGTAAGGTCATAGTGGACTTTGAAGAGACGAACATGTGTAAATCACAAACACAGTCACATTCAGAGGGCTTTTTTTACTACCAGTGTGTGTGTTGCCCAAAAGTAGGAGAGCTTCTTGGAGAGATACAGTGGTACCAATGGGGTTCTGGAATAAGATTCATTCTGTCAAAATTCAGGTGGGAGATATTGCTTTCTCAGAAGAGGAGCTGTTGACAGTAGATGGCTGTTGAAGGCAAATCACAATCCTTAGGAAGATGATATCTAGTAGGTTACCATGCCCTTGTGGATCGCCCTACATCTATACACAGATTAGCAGCACTAGTTGAACTCAAAGGGTTCATGACAGCAGTTAATAAAAGATGGGTGTAAAGGTGATAGGAAGAGAGTATGGAGCTAACAGGAATATTGGAGAAGTTAGTGGTGGATATACATGATCAAAATACTTTGAATAAATGTGTGTCATTTCCAAAGAATAACTATGAAATATTATTTTTAAATACCTAAGCCTGTAGCTTTAAAATGGAAAATTTTCATTGCATAATTCATACTATATCTTTTACAGAATGTGAATTCTCTGACAAAGTTTGTGTTTTTACAAATGATTTACAACATAAAACTGATTTTATTTTTCTTTTACTCTTCCCTGGTAAGTATAATTAATTTTTTTTGTGATAATCACTCAAAAAGATGCTCATAAGTTGGAGGAAACCTTCACAAGAATGGTGTTATGTCTGGTTATTTCTAAGGCCAGTCAAATTGAAGCATAATGCACCCTGTTGAGCTTTTGAAAATCACATACTAGGAGTCACACCAGAAGCTGTTCTATCTAGGACTTCCTAACCCTGTAGGCAGTCTAAGGATATGCTTATTTTTGATAACAACTTAAATTTGATTTCCTTCAGCAATACCCATTTGACTCAGAGGATGATGCATGATCTCTTTTCTATAACAAATTATATGCTCACAAAGAAAACTACCCCTGGATTGCCTGAAGTGTGATCTATAGTTTACATGAATTCCTTGTCTGCTCCAGGTGGAACACAACCTACAGAAAGTCATCATTTAAAGTTCAGTTTCAACCATATTGATTAACATTTCTACAGCTTCTCTTACTAACAGTAGCTACCACCTTAACTCCTGAATATCTGAATTTTGGTAAATAAATGCTATAAAGCATTTTTTTTCTTAACAGTTCAGGGAAATCCAAGAAATCCCAAAGTAGTATATATTATTTTCATTGCCTTTGGTTGCCTCTTGGAAGTAGAAGAGAAGTCCCTAATGCTTAAGAGACGACACATTTTGGACTTAGAAGATTTGATCTCAAATTGACTTAAAAGCCTTCTCTCTGAAGAAAAGCTTTTCTAGTCCCAGAATATAATATGCAAGCTGCTAAGGGAGGAAAGCAATCAATAGTCCCACTCAGCTGTGACACCTCTGAACCAAAATAATGGCCAACATGGCAAGATATCACTAACAGAGCAATTCATGGCATTTATATATTGTTCATAAAAAATAGCTGATCTCTAACAGAGCAATTTGTGGCATTTATATTTAGTTCATAACTAATAACTAATTGGAATCAAGGCCCACTTATCACAAGGGAAATCATGCCTGGTACTATAAACCTAAACAACTATAGGAAGCTAGTGAAGTTGTGGATCTTAGAGGAGAGCCTATTATTGCCACTTGTCTATACCAGCATAATTCCTAGCTGTATTCTAAATAGTCTTATGCTCACAGAGAAGTAAATATCACCCTCATCAAAGAAGTATCTTTGTGCAGCATAAGGAAACTATTACAGAAAGCTAAATTTAGTCAACATGCAAAGAACTAGCAGTGGTGTGGCCAGCCACAAGTGATACATCTACAACACAACTCCTACACCTAAGGATCAGGAAACACCATGCAAGTGATGACAGAAAGACTATGAAAGCTGGAAGACCAGGACATCTGCTGTAAGATTGTGGCTTTTTAATTATAACAGGGAAACTATGCCAAGGAAATCTCAGCAACATGGCTGCCTGAACAAATACTGAACAATTCCAACATCAGCTACATCCCAGTGGAGATGAATAAAATCTTACAGGTCCCACCCCTAGTCAAATTGGATCTACATGTAGAACTGCATAATAGGAAGAAAGCATTAAAATTTGAAGTCCAGATAATCGTATGTCATGGTTATAATAAAAATAAAAATCTACAAACAGCAGTGAGGAAAGAAGAATGGAACTGATCAATGAAATTGCTCATGTCTCTGCATGATGTTCTGTTCTTTTCTTTTTCCTTTTATTTTTTTTTTTAAAAACAAACTGTTGTGTTGGAGCACAGCCACATTTGTTTATGTATTTCCTTTGGCTATTTGGTGTTTCAGTGACAGGATTGGTTATTGAAACAGAAACTGTATAATACTTAAACGGATCGTATTTACTCTCTGGCCTTTTAGAGAGTATTCATTTTATTCATTTTAGAGAGTATTCATCATTTCCTGCTTGAGAGCATGTGTCCCTGTCAAAGGATGATTTCCAAATAGCCCTTCAGAGGAAAAAGTGCACACGTCTAAACACATGGATACCCTATGCTGGGAGGAGAAAAATGGCAGAATAGTTTTCAGCATGCCCACTGCTTTCCATCCTGTTGAGTTCTGTCATTTGAGTTTCCGTGGTTTTGTCATATCATGGTGTAAGTAGGTTATGACAGTTGGCATGGTGACTGGGCACACATTTTTCCCTTGTCCGTGTAGCCGCACACTGGGTCAAGTACACATGGAATTCCACCTGAAATGTGTGAAACTCTGTGTTTGAAATGACTATGATGATGGATAGGAATGTGTTCTCAGGTGGGATGATATGAGGTTCTTGACCTTTCTGAATGTAAACAGACTGGAAGGCATCTCAGAGCAGGGCAATATCTGAATGGCTAAGTACCGGCTACATGTGCTCACCTGCTCCTCGGTGATCCTCTCAGGTGGAAGTCACTGTGGGATAACAGAAATGTGCTGCTTGTCATCCCTGATCAGAACTTTGTAGAAACTGCTATCTTAACGAGTTTGCTGTATTCCTGAATAACACAAGACAGGGTCCCCTCATGTGTACAGATGCCACGTGTGCAGAGTTCTTAGTTGCTCTCCAGTGATGCTCAACAATGTGTCAAGTAGGCCTACTCTTATTTATTTTTTTCTAAATTCCATCTCCTGAAACACAGACACCAAACAGGAGAAGGAACAATCACCATGGCAACAAGAGTGGAGGCTCTTGATACACCTGTGTTCACTGGGACAAAAAGAAATTTTTCAAAGGTGTTCCCCTTCCAGACTTAATGACTCTGTTCATTCCTGCACCAGTAAGGCCACAGAACCCTGCTTATTTCCTTCAGATCTGTAGCTTCATTTTCAAGTGTGTTGAGGTGAACCAGCACAGAGCTCACTTTCCGACTTGTCAGAACTGCATGGAGGAATTTCTAGATTTCAGTTGGTCACTGCCATATCCACCAGGACAAATGATAGGACTTGGGCAGATATTTAAAGATGCTTTACCAGTAACGTGTTCTCTAAACTCTACACTATATTTTTCCTTTTTTTTTCTTCTTAATTTTATTTTTAATTTTTTCTTCTCTCATAATTCATCCCAACTTCCTTCCTCCCCTCCTGCATTACTCCCAGCTTACTCCATTTCCCCTATCCACCCATCCTCCCATTCCCACCCCTGCCTCTCCCCAAGAAATAACAGTCTCCCCAGGATTACTATTCAAACATAGAACAAGGTGGAATAGTGTCAGGCACAATTCTTCACTTCAAGGTTGGACTAGGCAACCCAGTAGGAGAAGAAACTACTCAAGGTCAGGCAAGAAGTTCAGGGACACACCGCCCTATTCCAGTCTGTATAAGTTCTGTAGAGCTCCAGGTCAGGCAACCTAAAGACGTTATTTGGGGACCGAGCAGTTTCCACACCTGCAGCTTCAGGCTCTGTGAGCCCATAAGAGTTCTTGTCAGTTGACTCCATGGGATTTTTTTCTCCTGGTGCCTTCTACCCGTCTGGTCCCAGCAATCCCTTCTCCACTTCTTCCGGTGGGGGTTCTCTGAATTTTTCATTTTGTTTGCCTCTGGGCCTCTTCATCTTCTCCCTTCAGCTGCTATAGGGAGCCTCTCTGTTGAGGATTGAGCTAGGCACTAAACTTTTCTTCTGGTGGCTGGCTGGTGGTGATCAGATTCAGATCAGGCTGATGTTTTCTTACACATGAACAGTGTGATATATGTTTTGTTATTCACTTTTGAAGGTACAGCTCCCTCAGTTTACTAGCACCATTGTTTGACTCACCTAGTGCCGTTTTACTCCTACATGCTTGTGCACTCTAAGTTTTCCTAAACCTTGCCTTTTAATGAAATTCTTGTTTGTGAAATTTGAGAGAGTACTTACTGCCTTCATTACTGGGATGACCCTGGACAAGACAGCCATGTCCATTAGCCGGTAAACGGTGTGGAGATAAACCACTCAGGAGACCATTTGAGGGAACAGCTTCTGCTTTATTGCATGAAAGCAACTACTTATATAGTGGAACCCTATTGACTGTGATTCATTAGGACTTTACCTTAGATTGGACAATGAAAGCTCAAACTGCCACGGTCCCTATGCTGAAGAAGCACATTAGAGACATGGAAAGTGTTGCTCTGCAGGCCAGCTAAAGGGTTACTCACACTAGAATGCAGTGTTCTGACTTCATGCACTTTCTTCTACAACTTACACTCCCAATTTCCTAGATTTCATCAAAGTCCCAAATATGTCTCCACTACAAGTGTTTTAAACTGCCAAAATAGCTTAAGTTATTTCTTTAAAATTAGCTCTGGTGTTATTTCTTAAGATGATAGATATAAAAGTCAGCAAGCCTTATTTAGAAATAAGCTAATACATTACCTGTTGTAAATAATGCTTTGGGCCGCTTCCTGGTTCTGCCTGCCAGGGCAATAAGCTGTGAACCAGGAGCTCACCTATTTGTCTTGGATCAGAGATCTGTGAGCTGACAAGAATGTATGGTATTCTTGGGAGAGTGTTGTCAGTGGAATATCTCAGTTTATTGAAGCAAGGGTGATTACTTTTAAAGGAAAAATGCAGGGGAGGGTCCTTAGTACCCAGGGTTAGGGGCCATTGGTTAAGACAAGAATTCTGGAGTAGTCTCATTTGCATGTGGAGCTCATGTCTAAGAGTCAACCATCATCGAAAAGACTCTTGCATAAAGTGTGGTCTTACAGGGAAAAGAGGAAGACACCTTATCAGAAACTGGGCTTCCAGCTACCGTGTTCAGATAAGTACCAATCAGGTCAAGTTCCTGTGCCAATGACCTTCTGTGAAGCAGGAAGTATTTAGAATTTAACTGGGTTTTGCCAGGGATAAGAAAGTGCGGAGCAGCCAAACTCCTGCCACGCTTGTGGGATTCAAAGCAAGCTTTGACCCACTCATAGCTCTAGGACAGCCCCACAATTACCCATCCTTAATGCTTTCCTAATCTATTGGAAATCTTTTGAGTAGAAAAGTGTCTGCCCACAATTCTCTAGTTCATTTTGCATTTTGTATATTTTTCTAGTGACACATTTCTTTGTACTAAAATGGTTCCTTCCTAAAATGAAGACCTTCAAAGTCTTCATACTTTAAGTCCAAGACACAAATCTACTACATCTTTGTGTTATAGTTCTGAATAAAATTTGATGCACTCCCAATTACTGCCCAAGCCTGCTAGGCAGAAGCTAGTTATTGGAGAATAGGAAATTGCATGAGTGGAATATGGAGGCACACTGTGAACCTCCCAGTATGAACTTGGCAGAGAAAGCCCTTCTGGAGTCACTAATCAGCCAGGTGGCAACAAAACGCAGCACAATTGTGTCATTTCACAGACTGGACACACCAAAGCATTGCTTCTTGGTGTATTTCCAGCAGAGAGCACAGTTGTGACACACTCTAGGTGTTGATACATATATCTTGTGTGAATTCACCTTCACAGCTATGAACTATTGGAAAATAATTGAAAATGGAGAAAAGGTGGAATGAGAAGGTAGGACAACATCAAGGGCATTTTTTTATATAGATCTTAATTTTACTGTTTTTTTGCATGTTGCAATACATTAAATTTAAGACTTGTAAGTTTATTACATATAACAGTGTACATAAAGTTTTCATTTCAGTCTATATCTTTGCTTTAGCACATGTTAATTCAAATCATGTGAGAATTGCATTCAGATAATTTAAATATAATTTCATTTGTCAATGCTGATATTAAGTAGCATAGACAAACTGTGATAGATTTATAGTGCAAATATCAGCAAGCACAATTTCAGCCATATACATATTAATTCTACCCACAAAAATATAAGTTTTAAAAGAATACTTATCTCCAAGTTTCTCATTTGACACATTTTAGCATATGTATCTTTCCTTTAGTGTTCCTCATGAGTGAAGCTATGAAAACTAGTTAGGAAGAGCTTTTGACATGAAAACTTCCTGAAAAAAAAGCACAGGACTTCTATTGAAACTTTAATTTTTGATAATCACTGCATCCCACCTTTCTGAATTCCCCAAAAAGTTTTTATCTAAATCTTTTATATAAAAAAAAAATCTAATTGGCCATTAATAGAGGATAGGAAAGTGGTACTTATAAGTGTCTCCCAGATATCTTAAAGTTGTAACTTAATTATATTTTAAAAAATGTAATTATATACCAAATAATATACATTATGTATAGAATATACAATTGTTATGTACACATTTTAAACACACACTATCATCTGGTCTCTATTTCTCAAACTGTACAATAGAATAGCCCATTTTCTTCTCTAAATTTTTCTTCCAGAAAAAAATATCACTTAAACTTAAATGACTATAATTAATTAATAAAAGTATAGCAGTAGCTACTGACAGATTATTTTATTCAGTTTCTATGTTAATGAAATGAAGATCTCTAACAGCTTTGATGATTTGGATCATAATTCAGTTTTTAAGTATTTTATTTGTAGCCCTGTGTTATTTATTAGTAAGGAAAACTAGCTGAAACAAAAGATTCTGATCTATTTCCTCTAGCAATTACCACTAAGAATGTTAAATTATTAAATATGCCAAAAGGTAGACAGCATGGAATTTGATATAATGCCTTTAAATTTGAACACTGGACAATATATTCAAACACAATTATTTTTAGGCATTATAACAATAAGGAATTCAGAACTCTACAGCCTGAGAGAACAAAAACAACTTAGGCAACTCTAGTAATTATTTCATGTTTTGATCAGAAAAAAACAAAAATCAGAGACAATGGAAAGAAATATAAAACCCAACAGAGAAAAAAGTTCTAAGTTATGGAGAAAAAGGGAGGATGATAGAAGTGTGTATGAAAGAGCACTGAAAATAAGTGCTCCATAGAGAAATAGCAAAGCATTCAGAGGTCGATATACATGTATATTATTATGAATATATATATGCATAATAATGACTATTCATTACAAATTAGCAATTATACATAATGCAAATTATAAATCATATTAATAACAAGCAATTGTTAAAAAGACACATACAAAACAGTTTTTGAAACATAAAGCTTAAGGAATACAAATTCCATTTAGCCATATTACAGATTGGAGTAGGATATTTGAATTTATTTTCAGATATTGTAAAGCTACATGTGCTATCTGTGCATTTAGATGAACTTTAAAGCATTTGCTATGTCTTGCAGCATTAGCTGCTGGAGGAAAGTTCACCTTCTGTAACCTGTGAGCTGGGTGTGAATGAGCTGTAGCTTTCTGAAATGCAAAAGAAATGCTAGTTTGAGGATAAAGCAACTGATGCTCAGATTATCTTGCCCTCTGCAGCCTTCATGTTAAAGGCATCTGTTTTAGTGCTAATGAAAGGGATTTCTATGGTTTCTCCCATTGATGTCCAACAAGGAGAGATGGTAACAGCTATGTCTCTCAGCTTTGACCTTCACCTAATGCCATCAAGATCAGCTGGCAGGTGTGGGAGATGTGGACTTACAGGTTTCTGTTCATTAATGCAAAGAATACTTTTGTATCTGTACCTTTCCTCAATAAAACTTCTGAGAGACCATGCTATCGGGTCCAGTCCATCAGAGAAGCTGGTCCCTCTGCCAAAGTTGTTTAGGCTTTACATTGCAGAGATTGCCTTTTGTACTTTATTGAATCCACACAAGAAATATAATTATGTCTATAACAGATACCATAATAACTATGGAGTGATTATTAGAGATCCTAGAGAAGTTACTTCTGAAAATGAAAATTAAGCATAAATTAGACTTTCACACCAGTAGGTCCATCCTACTACAAAACACAATTCTGAGTGATCAAACTGATCTGAAAGTAAGCTTCACTTTCGTTTAAGCTTTGTACCCAAACTAATTTAAAACATTTTAAAAAGCAATCTAAATATTCTACAAGTAACATACATTGTCATTGTGCAAAGAAAACACTATCTAGAAAAAGCAAGACAAAGGAAGGTGGACAAAAACAGTGAGGTGGTGGTGCACACCTTTAATCACAACACTCAAGAGGCAGAGGCAGTTGGGTAGCTGTGATTTCAAGGCTAGCTTGGTCTACAGAGTGAATTCCAGGACAGTCAGAGTTATAACATAGAAACCCCATCTTGAAAAACCCCAAAAAAAGAGAGGAAAAAAAGGAAGGTAGATAAAATCTTTAGAGAATCACAAATTAAAAAAAAAAAAAGGCATAGAAAGCCATTATTGCCAGTTGACATTTTCAGACTGCATGGCTGAAATACACTCTTCAAATTAAAATCAAATAGTACCAGGAAAAACAAAAAAAAAAAATATGAACAAACAAAAAACATGAGTTTAGAAAGCCAAAGAATGTTGAGCTAGGCAAGTGAAGGGGAAAGATGATAGACAAAAGATGAACTTGACTTGAATGATTCAAAATAAAATGGATTTAAACGAAAAATAGCATGGTATCAAAGAGATTGGATAATTTTAAGCATATGAAAAACACATCAAAAGATGAATAAAATGAAAACCATTTATGCTATCACATGGACCTTCTTGTAAATGAAATATTTAACTGTCATTTTAGTTCCAGAGACCATTAGGACAACCCCAATCTTGTATTTTTCTAACATAATTCCTTTCATCTGTCAAGGAACCTCAAATTCCACTTGTTTCTTTGGATCATGTGTGAACAACTGATTATAATCCCTTTCAAATTATTGTTAGAGTGAGATTAAATACTGTAATGCAGTAAAATGCCTTATATCATCTCTGGAATTGAATATATATAAAGGGAAAGAAAACATGTGTTTTGTTTATCACTGTCAGATATTAGAACAGTCCCTTATATGTAGCAGCTAGCCAAAAATACTTTAATAGATGATAAAAGAATAATTGACACACATTTAATTTAGAAACAAAAATTATTTTTCATTCATTGACTTTCACTTGTTATATGAAAATGTGTTAAGTTGCCACAAAATCTATACTTACAAATATTTGCTAACATTTAACTACAACTCTTCCTTTTGCAGAACAATGAATGCGTTACTGCTGAGTTCAGGATGGAGATCAATTTTAAATTCCCAAATGAGGCAAGCATCCAATATAGGATTGTTCCAACCGGTAAAATTCTGATGTGTTTGTTTATCTTCTTAATACCTTTAAACATACAGTGTGAAGGTCTGTTGATTGTATTGATCATGGCACATCCTGTGGAGTTTTGAGTTGCTCTCTTCCAAATAATAGGCTCACCTTGAAAATGTAAAGGTCAAAACATGGTAAAGGTTAAAACTTCTTGACTGACAAGCATTTATTTATTTCATGAGATTAAGGTTCCCCTAAGTCACTGTCACTGATTTTCTTCTGCCAGAAGCTATAAACCTTGTCCAACAACCATAGCAATTGAATGAAAATAAGGAGTAGAAATAAATCAAATCAGGCCATAAGAGAATCACCAAGGTGATAAGGCTCCTTATGTTAGGATTTTATGTTGTGTCTCATATTTGTCTTAAGTGTTTTTCCCAGAAACCTTTGCCAGGTTCTAGTGTTCGAAATGCAGTTATTTGAGCTGGCTTTTTTATTTGTGTATGTTAATATAGAATTGTATGAGAAAGTGCTTTAAACATGATTGTACAAGTTTGGATTGTTTTCTTGTTGTTGTTGTTTGTTTTTTGTTTTATTGTTTTTTCCTCAAAGATTTCTGGAAACTGATTATGATATAACTTAAGAAATCATCTGGAGAGTTCAACATTGCTAATCAATTAGGTTAAAACTGCAATTCTTAGGACGAAGAATTTTATAGATTTGCACAATATTATCCCTATAGTCACTGATACTATAGTAAAAATCTCAATCTGTTGAAAGCCTAGATAACATTTTATGAACAATTTTAAAGATTAACACAACTTAAAAAGTATAATTATACCGGGTTTTGTTTCAGGAAATTTAACTGGAAATATTTATTTTATGTCATGAAGATGAGTTGAATAAAAAATATATATACTCATTTATACACACATATATATGTATGTATAGATATAAAGCAAAATAAAAATTAGCAGTCAAAGGACAGAGACAGAGCAAATTTCAATAGTATGTTCATTCAAAACTGCAACATCTTGTGTTTGTTTTAGTCACTGAGTTTTTTTTTTTATGATTTAGCAGAAAGGGATATCCATTCTAATTATCACTCTACACAGAGTAATGAATTCATGTACTGGGCTTCTGTGCAGAAAGCTGACAGGACTGTAGCTAATTTCCAAAATGAATTCCACATCTCCATTAACATGATGACTATCATTATGAGGAACATGTGCTTATATGATTAAGTAGGAAATGTGATTGGAAAGAGCCTGGTAATGTCATAGTGCCTTATTGTTTGCAAAGGAACTCATTCTAACTGTTATTCCAAACATGAATCTACACTTTAAAAGTAAGTATTTTAAAAAGTCATCAATTCAGTATAATTATTGAAATTGAATTAGACATTGAAATAAATTAATGTGAACTTAAGTCAAAGAATTTATCCGTAAGATAAAAGCCTTAAAGGGAACTGGAAATTGAAAGCAATCAAAGAATTCCTTCTCTATAATCATGCATGTAGCTTGGCAGAATTAATTCTCTTTTTAATCTTTCAAAATTAGGAAAATATTGGTTTTTACAAAGAATGATCTATAAAACATTATTGTAACATTTGCACATTTACTCACTGAAACTTGAAGATAACATAATAAGAAAATAAGCTAAAAAATTATTCCAAGTGACCTGGTGTCCATCATGTTCATTTCTACATCATCCTTCAATGACTACTTTGAGTCTTTCTTTCTTCATTACTTACTAATGCACTCACTCACTCATTCATTCATTCATTCATTTAGTCAGTCAGTCAATCAGTTAGTCAGTCATTCTTACATGGGAAATTTCTTTCTGGATGACTCACAGTAGCCTGAATAGGTGTATAAACTAAGTTGTAAGTTTGAATTTCATTAAAATTAGACAAAGATGAACATTTCAGATGTAAGTATCAAGAGATACACACATTATGTTTTACAAATTTTCCCATAATATGTGATCATCCCCAAAGTTTGGGGAACTGGGATTTCAAATTTCTAGGCAATGATTTGACTTCAGCCAATGGATTTCTTTGCCAATAGCTGTGAAGAAACATTTGGCCCTTTAATTCAGCAGCATGGCTAGTCTAGGGTAGAAAGAATGTAAGTGTACACCTTTACACTCAATTCACAAGATGGTGGCACATGCCTTTAATCCTGAGGGAGTATGGAAGCAGACAAGAAGCAGAGTCAGACTTCAGAAGGAATCAAGTTGGAAGCGGAGTGTGGAAGGACAGCTCAGAAAGAGGTGGAAGCAGACAACAGACCTGAGAGAGAGAGAAATGAGGAAGGAGCATAAGCAGAGAGACCATAGAGAGAAGCAAAGTAAAAACACAGGTAGAGGCAGACAAGAAGCATGGCATAGAGTTAGTTCAGTCAGGCAGTTTGAGTGCCGTCATTTCACAGACCGTTCAGTTCAGAAGGAGCAGATGAGAAGAGCAGAGCTACGAGAAGAATAAGCTACGAAAGGAAGCAGAGAGTCAGAAGCAGACAGTTTATGATTTACAGTTCAGATTTCAGAAGACAGGTAATCAGAATGAGCTCAATCAGCAATAAGTCTTGGAGGCTGAAACTTTCTAGGTTTAGGTTTGAAGATTATATTATATGGAGACTGAAACCCTGTAGGACCAGGAATTGAATTAGCAAAGAATAAACTGTCTCGTGGTCATTGAACCTAGGAGAATAATTAAAAAAATCAACACATCTACATCTACACTCACAAATAGCCATAAAAATGTTTAAAGTATATCATAAAAATAATATATTCTATTGAAAATCTGTTGTTCTTCTATAAGCAGTGTAAAAGTACATAGTGTACAGTTCATGATTGCCTAGATCTAATCATAGAACATAAGCTCCATCATTTAACACCTGAGATATCTTAGAACATTTTTGTAACTTTGCACAAATTTCCAAAGTGGTAAATAGATTACAGGAGAATTTTCCCATGGGTTGCTTTAAGACTTTGCACATATCACCTAGGCATAAGTAGAATTGTGGAGGTCTTTAATATTTGAAATGCTCTTCTCTGTTGAGTTGATGGTGATAAACATAGGGAAAGCTATATTCTTATCTGGAAATTTTGACATATAAATGATGAAGAATCTCACAATTTCTAATACTAAAAATCTTATATTTAAATGTTTCTTAGGTTCATCTGTAAAGATATTTTATTATAATATATAAAATGTTTATTACGTGCATATATTGTTTGATTAGTTCAATTATATGATAAATGCTACCACATATCCTACCATAATGACAAGAAATAAAAACATAGTTACTGGTTACAAATAATGGAGAGAGAGGGGAGAGAAGGGGTATTATATCAATGACACATGCTGTTATTTCCAAAGCAGCCCCTCAAATAACTGCTCGTGATAATGTTCTAAACATTGTCATTACTGGGTAAACAGAAGAACTTTTATTGTGTGAACAGAGGCCTAAAGGTTTGTTTCTGTTTACCAGAAATATGCCTTAATCTAATAGGAGCCTCCTTTAATCATCTTGAAAAGTCAACTACCTCAGGCTAGGGCATCTAGCTCCTGATCAATCTGACCAGCATAGCATACATTATGCCATAGAACACCCCCACCCCCACCTACACACACAGACACAGATACACACACACACACACAGACACACACACACACACACAGAGACACACACACACACACACACACACACACCCTTCTGATCAGCATGAAATTGGGCTTGCTTTGCCAACATTTCCCTCCCCATCCCCCACAGATAATCTTTGACAGTTTAGTCTCCTCAAAAACCTTTCTACTCATGTCATGGTCCAGTTTTGGTGGTTGCACAGTAACCTTGCTTATATATACATTTGTGGCTAGGTAGAATAAGTAAATCTAGAAACTAACTGTCTAATGAGAAATTGGTCTGACTCCATTTGTAATCAATAGCCATTTTGATACTCTAGCTCAGTTAAGCTTTCAGTTTACTATAAAACATAAGTTTCAGTTTCTCTGAATTGGGCTGCTTCCATCCTATAGCCATAAATTGTTTTGTAAAAAATGTTCTGGTAAGATTTCCTTAACTGTGGATCTTGCTTTTGTAACTATACTTTCTTGTAATATATCTCTTCCTGCAGTTTTGTCCTTTTAAGGGAGCTTGAGGAATTAGCTCAGGGATGTTCTCCTGGACCTCATCTTTGGTGGAGACAAGTGCCAATCCAGCCTTAATTTGGTTATAATTAGGGTTAATTGTTTTTCTCCCTCTGTTCATGGGATTAACAGGACAAGAATCGACTGTAATAAAAACTAACTTTTTTAAAAAAAGATTTTTCAGTAATGTGACCACACATATTACAAAGACAAAAATCTTGAAAGGCCAATAGATGTTTTAAACTGATTGAGTCTCACAATCATTTAGCTATTGATAAAATGGAGACACATAATAGGACTCTAGGTAAAAATTGGTATTAAAAACCAACAATTCAGATCATGTAAAACTTACCTATTTATATAGATTAAGTAAAGACTATATAAAAATAGGAGAAAATAATTATTTGTATAGTTATATCAACATAGTAAATTAATGTTTTAAAGTTTATAATATTGAAAATTTTAACATTAAAAGGTTAATAAAGATAAACAATTTAAATTACATAAACTATATTGTATGTTAGCACAGAAAAATATTATTAAGAATTATGAACTTTTTTCTTGACAGAGTCACAGAATTTGAAAAGAAAGCAAGACTTTCTGAATGTAGATTTTTAGAATGACAAATCAAAACACCACACACTGTAGATCTGTGTATATACTATTGAATAGTATATAGATTCAATATACATTCATAACTGAAGCATTCACTCTAAGTACTAAGAAATTTTCAAGCATTTTTGTTTTTAATTAGATATAGTTTGTATAAGAGTCTTTAATCAATAGTTATCATGAATGCTAACTATGTGTAAAGATATATGAGCCATTTAGAGTTTAATCAATTGTTACAAACAATACAAAAAAATAGTAAATATTTTTAAATTATGTTGTTTGCACTAGAATTTAAGTCTACATTTTTTAGTATAAAATATAATTTAATATTTTTATCAAAAATATATTTTTATACAATATATTCTGACCACAGTTTCCCCTTCTCAAATTATTCCCCATTTCCCCTTTTACCCAAATCAACATGTTTTCTCTTTCTGTCTTTCATTAGAAAACAGGTAACTAAAAAAACTAATAATAATAATTAAAATAAAAACCAGAATTGGGCAAAACAAACAAATATGAAACAGAAAGAGATAAAGAAAAAGCATAGAAAACATATACAAACTGAGAGACACAAATATTTCCACACAAAAATTCCAGAAAAATAGCTATGCATGGAGCTTGCCTTTAAAAGAGATTTTTATACCAAGCAAGATTTCCCTGGAGAAAACTAATTTTTCCTTTACAAGCCGTTATCAATTGTAGACAGCTTCTGGGCTAATGATAGGGGCTGTGTTTCCAGTCCCAGCTCTAGCTTAGACCTGTGTAGGCCCTATGGATGCTACTGCAATCTCTTGGAGTTCACATATATGTCAGTCTTCTTGTGTCTGGGAGGCCTTGTTTCATTGGTATCTTGGCTCTTACAAACTGTCTCCTTTTCTTCAAAGTTCCAAGAGCCCTGAGGGGAGATAATTGATTAAGACATCTCATATAGAGCTGAATGTTCTAAGGTTTCTCAATTTCTATTCATTGTCTAGCTGTGGATCAGTATGTTTATTCCTATCTGCTGCAGGAGGAAGCTTCTCTGATAATGGCTGAGTAAGGCACTGATCTATGATTATAGCAGAATATCATTAGAAGTTGCTTTATTACTATGTTGTTGTAGCTAAAAAAGGGTATTTGGTTTTCCCCTAGTTCTATGGTCTATTTAGTCTCAGGGTCTTGGCCACCCAGGCAGTGTTGGGCATGGGTTCCAGCTCATGGAATAGAATTTTAATACATCAGATATTGGTTGGCCACTCCCACAATTTTGTACCACTATTGTATCTTGCAAGCTGGTCACAATTATAGATTAAAGGGTTTGTAGCTGGGTTGGTGTTTAATTTTCTCCTGTGATGACATTCAGAGTATCCTTCTGTAACATGAACACTAGTTAGTAGTGGTGATGGCTCTAGGTAGGCACCAGCTCTACTTTTCCATATCCAGTGAATTATGTAGGTGTTGTCTTCAGCAATAGGTGCTTACCAGAATTTGTGAAGAATCACCAATAGCCTTGTAAATAACCTGAGTTGTTTGTAGATTGACAAGGTGTCTTTTGGCTAACATCTCAATTACATGTAACCAATGTGTTGCAAAGGAGGTTTTATTTGGTGATAAGATACCTAGTTAGGGCTTTGTATTTCAGTTATTTGGTGATTCCATTTAGATTTATTTTATATATTTAAAAAAGTGTTCTACTGTGGTAGATTTCCATACAAAACCTCAAATGACTCTTAGTTGTAGCTGTCCTTCCCCATATTCCCTAGCTTACTGTCCTCACCAGTCCCAGCTCCTCTGTGCATCCATAACTATATATTCTGTTTCCCCTCCTGATGAGATTCTTTCCTTCCCCCTAATCCCTTACTTTATAAACTAATAAGATATTTTAACCACAACCTTCATGATGAAGAAATGTCAAAGAAGAAAACATTTATAAGAAAAGAAACTTGCACAAGCCATGTGATTTTAATAGAAAAGCTATGATGTGAATGTATAATACATAAAACATGTTTCTAAAGTCTATATAAATAAAATTATATAGAACTAGAGAATGAATTAGGACCCAAATTGTATTCATGAACCTTCACACATGTAATAGAATGACTTAGTTATCAGTAGGCTTAAAAAATGCAAAGGATTTAAAAACAGCTATGTATTATATGATAGAATAAAAAGTTATTAAAAAACCCAAAAACCAACTAACTGAAACTATATTCCTCCTTGTATCTCCCTTGATTTCCTTTCTTTCTCTCTCTACCTCCCTTTTAATCCATTTATTTTAATAGTAATTTTAAAAGCTTATGATTATAGTAGTCCTTTGGAATCAAATAATTGTTGTTACGTTGTTATCTATAGAAGATTCTAAGGTAAAAATTTTGAAACTGAAGTATTAGAGGAAAAATTGTGAAATATATTATCTCTCCAGAAATCTTGGTTGTGTCTTCTAAGCTATGATAACCACGTGACTTAATGTGTTAAATCTTTATATTACTTGAAGCTATAAGAGAAAAAAGGATTTACTTCTTTTAGCAAAATTGAGAATAAAGTCTTATTTTTGTAAGGCAATTGTTAATTTGATGGTTTGCTTTACTGTAGGGTCTCAAATACAAATAGAACTGTGCTGAGAGGAAAAAGGTACACTTCAGTATTGTCAATCAATTCTTGCAAAACTGTCAAAATAAGGGCAATGAAGGTGACTTTTTATGTGACATTGTTGTGAATGTGACATTTTGATGTAAAATTATTTTCACTGACATTTCCAAGGAAATGAAGACAGATACTGGGTAGCCATAATTTTGAATCATTGATTATGGTTATGTGTATTGTGATGTAACTGAATCAAATACTAAGTTACAACAAAAAATACAGACTCTGTAAACTTCTCTATTTTTCTTCTTATTTTCTAAATAGTTGTTTCTTCCTAACATTTTACCTAACATATATCTCCTTTTAAAACATATATGATAATATATTCTGTATTTTTTGCTTTGGTTGACACATTTTTTCCATGTGAAAAGTAGTTATAGTCTTTATATAACGGTCTTGACATAAAAAATAATTCATAAAACATGATTTTAAATATAATGAATAAAAGAGTGAAAAATATATAATTCTTACTATATAAATCATAAAGACTATATATTATTTGGATATCATGTTTACCTGTCATTCATATATATATTATAAATATATATATGTGTGTGTGTGTGTATTTATATATATGTATTTATTTATAATATTTACATTTTTGTATATATATTTATATTTATTTATTTATTTATATGTATATATGCATGTGTATACATATATATATGTATGTGTGTGTGTTTGTATATGTGTGTGATTATAAAAAATAAACTCAAAAGAAATGTATAGAAATTAGTACATTTTAATTTAAGTTGGTAAAATTATAAATGAAGGAGGTAAACTGCAAAACAATAAAAAAGAACCTCTAAATCCTAGTGATATAAACAATGTACTGAATTTTCAGTTATTTATGATACTTTTATTATTTATCATACTGTGTAAGCAATGTTATATGCTAAGGGACAAAGATTAATAATGCATGCTCTTCATCCTCAAGGAATATCTAATGGGATTTTATGTCTTCTGAATGTGTAGTTGCTACGGTGGCAGTTTTCTCCTTTGCTCACTTTATTCCACACTCAGCACAAATTGGAAGGAAATCCTGAGCATTGGCAAGCCAAGCAATTTAAACTCTAAACAACTCTAGACTTGCTGGCCTCCTTCAGCTCAAAGTGAACTAGAGAGTTTCATTAGAATGCTAAGGACTCATCCTTTTCTTTTAAGTAATATTCTGGTAAATTCTGCTCTAGTTTATTTATTCAATCATTTTGTATTGTGTGCTTGTGTGTGTGTGCATGTGTGTGTGTGTGTGTTGTGTTTGTGTATTCACATGTGTGTGCACAAGAACAGGTATCGCTCCACCTTTGAGGAAGGGTTTCATTCTGAATCTGTGGCTGTAGTTTCCTTGGCTAGTCTGGAAAACAATAGGCCCCAGTGATCCTGCTGTCTCTGCTTTCCTTGAGCCAAGGTCACCTGGTTTGTAACATTGCAGTTGCGGTCTGAACTACCATCCTTATGTTTTCAGGACAAGAAGTCGTACTTACAGAACAAACTCTCTAGGTCCCTAATTAACTTCAAGTGATGTTTAAAGTAAATGGTGAAACTGGAGGTACTGAAACTCACACTGAAATAAGTCTGACTTCAGTGGAAGGGGATATGTTTTACCACAGAGGAAGAATAGCAGTTTTGATATATTACTATTTTCTACAATTTGACTGTGTATTTTAACAAACTCCTGAAGCTATTTGAATAATAAGCATGCCAAACATTTAGACTTTCTAATATCTTATCAACACTTCCCATTTTGCAACTCACTCATTATGTCATTGAAGTGTTAAAACGAAGTGGGACATTTTTCCTTTACTTTCTTTTTTTTTTTTAAATTTTTTTTTAGTTCTGAGTCTGCCAAATCTTCCATTTCACAGATGACATATCAAGTCCAATAGAAAATTTAAAAAAAAAATCTGTCATTCATTTCAAAATAGGACTGATATACTGGTAGTCTAAAACTATTGTTTATGTCATTAAAAACACCTACATAAAACCAGCACACACCTAAACATCTATAGTTTATGTCCATTATTCAATATTTAAATAAATTAGAAGTTAAAAATCTAGATATGTCCAAAACTGGAAAAATTGTCCTTTCAATGATAATGGACTTCTTTACTAGATCTTCAAGACTCATCAAGTTTTCAGGAACAATAAATTTGACATTCGAGAAGGCATCCCACTTTCATAATATGTTTCATCATTTACTCCTTATCTTGAAATATTGATAATAATGTCCTTCATTTTAAACCTGATAACAATAAAGGACACATATTAAACAACTTGTTTAATAGATACTAGTATTAAGTCAGTAAGGTTTCTTCTTCTAGATTGTCCCACTGTCTCTTAATCTAAATCATGTTGGTGACTCTACTTGTTTGACTCACAGTCTGTTCTCCTTAATCTATAAATGTCATTTGGAGATATACATAATAGCAATTAGTAGAACCATTTAATTTTGTTACAATTCTATGGCATGCTGTTCTTTATTTGATAGTATTCTGCTGAAAGTTACATGGCTTAAGAAACACAGGACGAATGTTCACTGACACAAAATGATAGGTGTGTCTGGGAGGGAGGAGATTGCAGTTGTCTCAGGTTCATGCAGACTGATGAAGTACACACCTTCTGTAACTAAGCTCTGAAGTTACCACAGTAGGAGGACAGTCATCATGGGGAATCATCAGTAATGTTTTCAAAGTCCAGAGTGACTGATACCATGTTTTAGGTTTATCAGTGTGACTAGTTTTTGTTAACACCTTTATATGCAAATGAGTTGAAAATTATTGTCCTCTTTATGAAGGAACATTAGAAACAGCAGCAACAACAACAATAACAACTGGATATTAGAGAAGATCAGTTATGTAACCAGCATATTCTTTTCAAAGGATTGTAGCCCTGGCATGGAAATTTACAAGAGACTTCAGCAAGGTCAGTGGAAGAAAGCTTTACAAAGAAGGGACAAGACGTGTGAAGATTTTGATTGATGTGATAAGGGCCAATATGAGAAGTAATGCAAATTGTGCACAATCTAAGATTGTTTCCCCCAAGGCAGAAAGCAATCTAGCAACCTTCTGCTGCAGAGTGAATGGAAAATAATGTTGTAATTTACCACTGCTAAGAATAAACAAAGAGACCTCAAAGATTGAAAGATACTTAAAAATAAGCATTTGGTCATGTAGTATTTTATAATGGCACATGGATTTTATAATTGTTTCTCACAGTGCCAGAGAAAACCAAAGGAGTGCAGGGAAAATAAAAACAAAGACAGCAGCTGAAGTCAGCAGTGACAGACGCCCCACTGAGTGCTGAAAGCTCCATTATCTTCTGTCTTAGCAAGTCTTCAATCAAAGGAAATAGTGCTGGAAAAACAGGAGATGGAGAAAAAATAAAGCATATGCAAATTGCCCAAATTATAGTACAAACTGCTACCAAAGACAGAGAACAATAGAAAAGTACAGGCATTTTTTTTCTTCTTGGTTATTGCTTAAAACCAGCAAAAATTATATGTATTTACTCTCTTATAAGAGATAGAAGATGCTCTCTGAATAATCAAAGAGTTGTCTTTTCTATTTATTTGTCAGTTATTATAAACTCACAGAATCATAAATAGAGGTTTACAGTATCAGTCTGCTCTCTACTTGAACCTCCCCATGTAAGCCTGGAAAGACAAGGTGGTGTCATACACATTTGGAGATGTGTGTGCTAATCTGAGCATACAGTTGTACATGGGATGGCAGCTGTGTTTCGACAGGAAAGACATGAAGACACATACTTTGTTACCCTGCCATTGTCAGTGGATTTTGTCTGAAAAATCAGCAATTTTTTTTTGTCATCTGTTTGTTAGGTTTATTATCTCTTATTGATGATACTAATGATGACACCATTTTGTATTTACAAAATCAGTCAATGAGGAAGAGCAAAATTCAACCAAAATACTCTTACAATGTGAATAGAACAGAAAATATTTCTTAATATTTCATGTAATTTAAACATAAACTTCATGTGGTCTTTGAATCATAGAAGAAACTAAGACCTCAGACCTTGGGGTTATTATTATGATCCTGCTTTTTATTAATTCTTTTGAGATGTAGAACCGGCATGCTAAATCAGGAAGCTCTACACTTGCAGCTGTTCTAAAGGGCCTCACTTCCCACAGTGAAAGAAACATGGAAACTTGCGACAAATATGTTTATTTACTACTTTATCCACTAAAATGATCTTATAATTTACTTCCACTTTAATGTTCTTAATTGGCCTGCCTTTTAAAAACAAGTGAACACTTTCATTTAGTTGTATTTTAATTGACATTAAAAGTAATGAGTTTCATTACAGCATTCTTGTCCATTTTTTTTAACCAGTTTTCTTATCAGAGTTCTTAGCCAGCCCCTCTGCCTTCCCTTCATTCAGCCTTTCTCACATTAGCCCCCAACTGTTTTCATGTCATATGCTTTGTTTCCTCCTTCCCTCCCTCCCTCCCCACCTCTCTCTTTCTTTCTTCATTCATCCTCCCTTGTTTAAGAGTGTCCCCCCCCCAATAAATAGTCCTACTTTAGTTTCATGGCTCACCCATAGCACCCATAGTCTCTGTATCTGTCGTTGTCTGTCTGTCTGTCTGTCTCTCTCTCTCTCTCTCTCACACACACACACACACACACACACACACACACACACACACACACACACAAAGGAATTAGATTCTAAGTTCCCCATGTGAGAAAAAGCAGTATTTGTTTTGCTTAGTCTTAGTCTCATTGACTTATTTTAATTTTGATGCTTTACAATTTTCATTCACTGTTGCCTGTACTTGGTACAGTATCAAATGGGAAAATCTTATAAGCTAAAGCTTCTAATAAAGTTTCTTGGAGAGGAAAATAGAATAATCAGAAAAGGCAAATCATCATTTTTAAGTTGTTTACAATATCATTGGAGTTTTCATTTATTTCTATCATTTTAATATTGTATCCAGATTTTCAAGTTTGTGAAGGTTTTTTCGGGGGTGGGGGTGGGTGGGTTGAGACAGAATTTCTCTGTTGTAACTCTGTCTGTCCTGGAGCTCACTCTGTAAAACAAACTGTCCTTCAACTCACAGAGATCCACGTGCCTTTGCCTTCCAAGTGATGGGATTAAAGGAGTATATCACTACTACCTAGCTAAGTTTTCTGAAAGTTTTATACAGCCAGCTTTAGTAGGAGGGATCTGTATGAATGCCATGGCCATTTCAACCCTGACAGCCCTCCAAAATTAAAACATGATGCACCTTCAAAGTCAACAGAAAAGCCTAGCAATTAAAAAAAATTAGTCTTTTCAGAAAGTCTTTGAGAGAAACCTCGAATGGAATCGTTAAGCTATAAAAACAGTGATGCTATTTATACTATAGACTTGTGCTACTTTCAGCCTCAATTAGAAATACATGGCTCGAATGCAGAGATGTATGATTGCTCAAGCTGCTGAGAATAAGAGCCCTGACCTAAATAGAACATTTATACTACTACTTAAACCTTAGAGACTTTGAGATGGGAGGTACTATTAAGAGACTGAAAATAACGAGGACTGGATAGCACTGTATTCATCATTCACTGCAGCTATGCACCATGGATGTCTGAAATTATCCTCAACAAAACTCAGCCTATCAACAATATGGACTGAGAAAGGGTACACAGAATGTTACCTCTTCCTGCTAATTATTGGATACTGATAGATACTGAAGAAGGAGGAGTTATTTTCTTCTGTTGTGTATATTCTAAGGAACCCACTAGACTCCTCAAGTTGTCCCAAACCCATAGTCACACAGATGATCCTGGTTAAACCTAGTGAATCTCACTGACAAAGAAACACCCTAAGGCATGAATGTGTGAAAAGGGTTTTAAAGGGAGGCATTGATAGTGATAAGAAGAAGATAAGAGAGGATGGGATGTTATAGTGCAAGAATGAATATTCTGCATGCATGAATTATCCAACAAAAGATTAAAGTTATAAAAATTGGCCTATGTTTATAGGGAAAATACTAATTTTTCAAATCATATCATTAAAAAAAAGAATGCTCTATAATTAGATCCAAATATTGCTGTCAATCAGACTTTAATAATCTACTTATTAGGCATTATAAAGTGATAGACATAAATTTTCTTTAACTGACTTTAGTATTCAAGTGGTATAGAAAATTTCATAAGTATCACATTGCTGTGGGTGATTCTTCTAGGCCCAATGCCATAGAGATAACTAGTGGGTGTAGTTATTCTTTGCAGTTTGCTCAATAAGGAAATGAAGAATGGAAAGATAAAGCAATTTGCTAAATTCAGCCTGGTAGCTCAGAGCCATGTCTGAATCTTAAATAGATCCAATAGGAAGCTATATTGCTTAAACAGCTATGTAAATTTTTACTTACAATTTTAAAATTTTGATGTCTTTTTCTATTTAAAAAAATTTTTTCTCTCATCTATAGGAAATGTATGTTAAAGCAACATGTCTGAATAATCACGTTTTTAGAATAAATTGTGACATAGATTTATTTATAGAGTGGGATATGTAGTCTGATATGACATATAATGCTAATCTGTTTACTACTGCCCTCAAAGGAAACTCTGATCAACTTCAGGAATGTAGAGGAATATTTAATCATTTAGTCCAGCAACATGGTTGCTCTAGCAAAGGATCACATTCAGAGGCCTGTGTGAATGCAAAGAGAATGTTAATCAGACTATCCTGTCCTCTGTGATAATTCTAAGTGAAAGGTGTTTCTGTGGTTAAGGCAATGTAGTACACACCTTTAATCCTGTGCACACTTATAATACCAACTCTCAGGATATAAAAGGAGGCTGTCAACTCACAAGAGGTAATTCAGAGTAGAAACAGAACTCAGAGAGTAGAAGCAGAGTGTGAAGGCAGAACTCATAGAGCAAAGTAGGGTGAAAGCAGACAGGATACAGAGAAGAGGCAGAGTTCTGAGAGACAAGTGGAGAGTTTGTTCAGTCAGACAGTTTGAATGCAATCAATTTACAGACAGTAGGACAAGCCAAGAAGAGCAGAGACAGTTCAGAATAAGCAGAGAGAAAGCAGGAGCTCAGAGTGAAAAGAGGTAGTTTAGAAGACAGAGAAAGCTCAGTCAGCAGTAAGCCTCAGAGGCTGAAAGATTCTAGGTTTGCTGATTAGATTGTATGGAGGAGGCTGAAGCCTTCTAGGTCTAGGTTTAAGATTAGATTGTATGGAGGCTAAAACCCTCTAGGACCAAGGATTGAATTAGCAAAGATTAAACTCCTCTGCCATGAATGCAGGAGAATAATTAATAAATCAATACATACATACATCTACACTTATACTGGAACTCCTATGTTGTAGTGAGAACTGCTTATCTTCAGACCTAAATTAGAAGATGGAAAGTGGCTACAGCCAGAATGTGGTTGTGCTCTTTGTTGATCTTTCTTACTTCATTATTTCTTTTTTGTTTGTGATTGTGTAACTTTGTTCTTCCTGTTGAGTTTTGCAAATCTTCACATGCTCACAGTTGGATTCTTCTTAGTAGTCAAATACGGCAACAATGAAACTCTCTGCAAACTAAGCTACTGCACATGACTTAAGGAAGATAGATCCTCTATTTCTTCTGAAGGTATTAGAAGGCTTAGGACAAAGAAGGCTTTGCACATGAACTTCATATAACAGTGTTTTGATTCAGTATTATGCTGCTAGACTGCTAGCAAATTATTCAATTCAAAGATATCTGTTTGTTTTATTTGTAAAGTATAACTCCATACCTTTTTGAGTATATCCACATAAACATACATATAAACACAATTTTGATACATTAAAAAATTGATATATCTCAAAATCAAGAAAATTTCTTAGAAAAATATTTGACATTTGCTAATATCTAAATAGCATTATTGTGAATATTGTTGTCATCTTTTATTATAGTAGGTATTCTGCTAATATGGCAATGCTTATTTTATTTATTTAAGCCACAACTTTGAACGATAACACTGAAGGGAGATCAATGGATTGTTATTAACTCATTTCTTCAATGCTAACTTCATAAACATTTTTCTATAACATGATAATCATTTTAAACCAATATAAACTACTCTCTACCCTCCTGACACAGAAACCCCCACGTCTTATTTTAACCTCTAATCTTAGATGCTCTAATGAATATTATTGTCTGCTGCAATGTATTCTAAGTGAGGAAAGACTCGGGATGATAATTTTGTCAAGGATAATTTCCAGCACAAAAACAAATAAGAAATATGATATAGTTCTATCTGATTCTGTGTGCTTTTTTCTCCTCTCCTTCAATCTCCTTCTGGAACAGAAACTTAAACTCAAGCAAAATTTTGATAATCTAATTAGCAGACTCATCTAGAACTTTCAAGTACAGCAGCCCTTGATAGGACTGTAAATTTTCATTGGTAAAGTTCATTCTTGTTTGATTAGATGCACAATTAAGAAGTAAGCTAATGTTGGAATGCAAATGTGATTAACTTGTTTTGGAAACATTTCATTTAGATGGACAAGGTAATTTTTATTGCCTGATTAAAAATTACAAGTCCTAACCAAGAAATTTCTTGAAATGAAGTGAAGACAGATTTTTTAAAAAGGTGAAATCTACTATTTAATGAATCCTTCAAATCTCAGACAGATAACCATGATTATCCAAATTTTTCTACATTTTTTCAGAGAAATTTCTTTTTTTTTCATTGAATATACTTCCAGACTTTAGTTGCAAAGGCATTTTCATGTTTAATTTCACATGTGGCTGATCACTGCAGCACCTTAGTAATTACTCCTATGCAGCATTTATACATCCCATTCCTTACAGGTCTCAATTTACCAACTTATCAAGACTATTCTGCTTATCACACTGATCTTCCAGTCTTACAGATGGTTCAATAAAACTCTCCTCTATGTCTTCTTGATAATTTTGAATATAAGACAGTAACATAAACAAAATGTAGAAAATAATAGAAACTTTCCAATAAAAGTAACATTGGATAGTCCAGTCCACATTACAGCCAAATGTGTCTGGTATCTGAATCCAACACTTTAGCATCCTACAGAGCTGCACAAGGATGTGCTATAGTGACATGGCTTTGATGAAGGTGCTTCATCCAAGAGGACTCCCAGGGATGATCATGAGAAAACACCTAGTAGAAAACAATTGTGGAGAAACAAACTAATGTGAAATGTTCTTTTTTAATGTATCAGTTGGATAAATTCTAGAAATCCTGGTGAGAAAAGGTAGAGATAAAGATTGGATTCCTCTATAGGAGAGGAAACATCAAGAATGAGGAAATAACATTCTCACTATAAACTACTATCTTGATTCTATCTCCTCTTAATAATATCTTCCATAACACTTAAGTCCATGATACCAAACCCTACAATATAGGGCCTACATGCTGTCCTTCAAGATACTTCATAACCTTTCCCTCCCTTTCCTAATAATCCAGTAATTAACTCCTCTATCTCACTATTGTTTAAAAGTCTTCATGCCTAT
Organism: Cricetomys ansorgei; assembly: GCA_026225945.1. Classification (NCBI taxonomy): domain Eukaryota; kingdom Metazoa; phylum Chordata; class Mammalia; order Rodentia; family Nesomyidae; genus Cricetomys; species Cricetomys ansorgei. The sequence goes on from JAMJFZ010001562.1 coordinate 6,157,876, forward strand.
CACATATACAACGTATTATTTCTTTATTGGATTCATATCTAACTATAACTTTCATTATAGGCTGATTACTTCTCATGTATTCAATTCAGAGTGAATCTGAATTGCTCACTATTCCCCAAACCGCACATTTCTTCTTCTCTAAATGTGTTCCTTCTTTAAGAAACACTCTGCCTTTGACTTGTTACTTTTAGATTGAATGTAGATAATAATCCAGATTTGGATTAAATTCTGTCCTACTCATTGAATTTTTTATAATGTTGATGATAAAAAGACAAATTTATTATAGATATTCCTTTATTTGTAACTCTATGCTTGCAAGCCCTTATGATGAGTACAACCATGTGTATAGCTTTTAATTCTGGGAAAAATGCAGTTTATTCTTTGCCTAACTCAATCAGTAGTCCTTAGTCCTGGAGCCCTGGAGCTTTCCAGCCTTTGTACAATCTTATCTTAAGCTTAGAACTGGAAGACTTCAGCTTCAGCTGAATCTACGATCCACAATCTAAGAAGTTAAAACCTCTGAAACTTACTGATGATCGAGTCATTCTGACTAGCTTTTCTCAATTCAAAGACATAATAGCACAACAAATTATTCTGGTTCAACTCATTTGTTGTTCTGGTTCAAACTTGTCTCCAAGCTGACTGATTCAAACTGACCTTCTGAGATGGCTGACTGTTTCTGATTGAGTTTTCTGACTCTGGCAGATTGGTTGATTCCCAAACCTCCTATGACTGAACTGTTCTGCTCTGCTTCAAACTGACTTACTCTTCCCATCTAATACTTGCTTCCTCTAGTGAACTGCCTCTTTGTATCTGCCTCAGATTCCTCAGACTGCTTCAGACTTCTTAGACTGCTCTGGACTGCTTCATACTATCTCTATGTCTTATCCTCAGACTCCTCAGATTGCACCTGTGTCTATGCCTCAGTATGCCTCTATGATTGACTAGTCCATATTGCCTCAGTCAGCCTCTCTGCTTCTCTACCTTGTTCTCTGTCTTTGATCTGAGAGCCTGCTTGTCTATTATGAGAGTTGGCATGTCCTCACTCTGACTCTCTCTTCCAACTCTTCCTCTGATTTGTCACCTGTCCTTCACTTTGACTCATCTAAGACATCATTTCCCTTCTGGTCTCTGCTTCTCATCTCCTATTCCTGGGATTAAAGACATGCACCACCACTACCTTCTGAATACTGGGATTAAAGTATTCTTTCTACATTCTTTTTACATTCCATCAGGACCACACAGGCCTCTGAATGTGATCACTTCATATAGACCTTTGGATTTAGTCCCTTCATATAGACCCCTGGATGTGATTCTTTCCCAGAGAAGCCATGTTTCTGGATTAAAATATTAAATATTCCTCTACACATGTGTACTAACATCTAACACTGGGAAAGGAAGCTGGAAGTTCAGTGTTGAATGACTCTTACAAGAAAGGATTGTAAATTCCAGGTAAGGTCATATTTCATCATGGTTCTCAAAGTTACTCTCAGCCATAAAAGTAACTCTTTAAGGGGTTACCCTAAGTTCTATGTGGACAAATGCAAAGGAAAAAAAATGTATAAGGAGTTCAAATTTAGGATAACTAATTCCTAGATCCTATGGCAATAATACAGTCAGTCTTTTTTAAAGACGAGTGCCTTGTTAAATATCTACTGCATTTAGGTCTTTCAAAGACCTTAGTGTGCTTTCATAAAAATATTTATTATTTATTCATTATTATTTTATTTTATTATTATTTATTATTATTATTTATTCTTTATGAAAGCTACTTTAAGTATTATGATTCTAGAATTCTTGTTCATATAATTTTATTATATAATTAATATGTAGTGGGTATTTTCAAAACAGCATAACTAAATTTATCACATATATCACATATTTTTATCACATATTTTTAATGAAAAAAGGAGGTGACTTGAGTTTAATAATGCATTATATCTATGAAAAGGATATTAAAATCTATCTCTTTATATCAAGAAATATATAGTCAGATGGATATTTTACCTATTTAATGTGTAATGATTAATGCATTTTGTCTTTGATTTTTGAAAGAAATCTTTGTATCTTATACATGAGATTGTTTTACTAACTATTCCTAAAATATCTTATAAATGGTACTTGTTCTGAAGGAAAAATATGTTTCATAATGTGTACGAATATAGAAGGATCTGTATGAGTTTCAGGAAAAAGCAACTGAATCAGAAAAGAATGGAAGAAGCTAAAGTTCTGTTAACAGCTATAGTTGGCTGGCATGCTAAAATCTGTACCCAGTCTATATTCACTTCACAAGAGATTAACATTTGCTAAGACTCAGCTACATTTTTTTGAGATATATTGAAGTTGCTATAGTTTAAACAATAAGAGTGGAATAAGGATATTATATTTTGGATTCTTATCAATCATTCCCCAAGGAATATGTCATCCAGTGCCAAGAATATTGGTTAGATCTTTGTAAATGTGTTTATGCTGAAGTATCTGTGGACCTGCTATGCAAAGAGACCTGTCACTTGAATTAGATGACTTGGTTTTTCTTTACATTGGCCATCTGAATGCCGGTATTGGAAAAACAGGATTAGGCATAATACGAAATTTGCTTGAAACAATGAGTTTGTTACAAATCTTAGAGGGAAAGGCAGCAGCGCCTGGAACCTGTTTGCATTTGTGTGCATTTCAGACTAGACCTCTCTAAATAAAAAGATGCAGTGTTTCATACTATCAGCAATACAGTGCTACAGAGGGATTAGGAAAGAACTGGGTCTTCCACAGGATTATTTATTGGAAAGTTAACTTTTTCTAGGATTTCCTACAGAGCACACAAAAAGGGGATGTTATCCTATTGAAAGAGAAAGTATTAAGAAGGAACTGCCTGACTAGAGAGAGATGTGCATTAGGCTTCCTGACAGTGAACACAGATCAGCACATAAGAGCCTGGGAGCACCCTGTGATGCATGTGAACTCAGCTCAGCAGTATTTTCAGGACTGCTTTTTAGTGCTGCTTGAAGAAGAAGAATTCTCTTCAGAATGAGAGAAGAATTAATTAGGGATCAAGAAATCCACAGTCCTTCCACCTCAAATAATGTGCTAATTGTCTTGAAACTTCCCAAAAATTTCGCTTTGAAGATTTTTATTTATTGGGACTTCTTTCATTTGTTAAGGGAAAAAAATTAGGAAAGAATTATATTTCTTCAGATATTATGATAAAAGTTCATCTGTTATCTTAATTGATTTGAAGACAATGATGGTTCTTTCCTCATTTATTCACTGTTGTTTACAGAGTTGGAGGAAAGCATTATAAAGTAAAACTAATATCATGTTCAAGTTTTTATATTCATCTTTCATTCCAGGATTTAAGGCTAAACACTAAATGAACATTATGCAAACTGTTAGTTCTAAGGTTTAAATTTGAGGAAGCTGATCGTGTTTTTGCTAATCAGTTCACATTGAAAATCACATTGCCTTTAAGTTTCTTGATTAAATACATTATTCAGGTGGCTGTTTTCACAAATATATCATATGCGTACTAAATATTAAATAGGTTGGTAGATTAGAGTCAACAATTCCCTCTGAAGTAATAGAACTTTAGCAAACTAGTATGTTGGAAAATTAGATACTTCTGATTAATTCCCTTTAATAATTGCTTAGTTATATTATGATTGTTATCAGGAAAGATAAATTATAACATTTATTTTTAATCTTTTGCTTTCTTTATTGTTCATTCAAAATTTATCTTTACAGCAAAACTCCATAGAAACAAGTATATTCCTTATTATACATAGGAATCAAATATTCTCACCTGTGAGATTTCTTAAAAAAATAAATTTGATAACACTACTCTATGTCGTCATCACAAGTTAAAGCACAGTGTAGCTGTAAATTTACATTTAAAGTACATGCATGTTTGTTTTATGCTTGATATATTGGTAGAGAAGAAAAGAAAATATGTGCATGCATACATATGGATGTGCATATGTTCATACATACATACAAATACATATCTACCTACCATTGACATGCAGACATAAAGTATAGTTAAAAGCTATTATGCAATTTTTAAAGCATATACCTTTATTGTTATGGATAGCTTCATGAAGAACCTTACATATAATGAGTTACGTTCTAAAACCAAGTATGCTACCATCTATAAATATATGTAATGTTGACGTAGACGTGTATGTGGATATAGATTCATTAGATGTAGACATTGATTCAGGACAGAGGACAGTTTATTCTTTTGTCTAATTTAACCACTGAGTCTAGCATGTAAGCCCTGGAACCCTAGAGCACTTTGTCCTCTTTACAATCTACTCTTAATCCTTGAACTAGAAGGCTTCAGCCTTCATACAATCTAGAATATTAAACTGCTAGCCCTGGCATAGAAGGTCTTAGCCTCTGAGACCTTCTCCTAACTGAGCCACTCTGACATGCTCCTTCGGAACTCTGACTCTTCTGGTTCAGGCTCAAACTCTGCTATATCTCTGTCTCTCCTTGGAGCATTCACTGCTCTATCCTGACTCTGTAACTATCTCCTTCAACTAAATGTGTAACTCAGTCCAGTTTCAGCCTCTTAACTGATTCTTAAACTAACTCTTCTTAAATGACTTTTGTTGCTGACTCTTCAACTGACTCTTAAACATGCTCCTCAACAGACTCTTCTGTTTCTGTTAACTGAACTCTTCTTACTCTGTTCACTGACTGATTCTTACTAAGCTGAGAACCCGCCTTTTCTAGTAAAAGTTGGGCATGTCCTTTGCTAACTCTTACTTTGATTAATCACTTTGCCATTCAATCTAACTCATCTCAAATGTCACTTCCTGTCTGAGTTCTGCTTCCTGTGTCTGCTTCCATTGTTTTTTTCTAGGGATTAAAGGCCTGGATTACCTTCTGATATTCATATCCTTCTGAATACTAGGATTAAATGTGTTTGCTACCATTATTTCTGAATATTGGACTAAAGGTGTTTCTACATTCCATTCGGACCACACAGATCTCTGAATGTAGATCCTGGAATGTAGACCATGGCATTCACACAGGGCATTCACACATTCCTCTACAATCTAGGAAAATCCCTGTGCTTTGATTCTCTATATAAGTTTATAACAATTTCAAATTAGATCATCTATATAATCAGTGTACAATATATGTGAAATGCTTTATGTTTTAAATGCAAGTACTCTAATGATTGAGAAAGTAATACAGTCCAGCTTTGAAACTTTTGAGTCTACTTTTTTTACCTCATCTAGTGTTGGGCTTCTAAACTTACACAATAGTGCCTGGCTGAGCAGATGAGTTACTTTTTTCATTACTGTGACTAAGGTGCATAAGAGAAATATTTTTAGGAAAGAAGAACAGAGTCTACTGAAGCTCATTCATTTAGTCATAGTGATGAGAACAGTAGCTAATATAGTTTTAGTTAAAGCTAACATCCATATCTTGTAGTTATTGGTTCATATTCAAATGTAGATTACTCTTTGCCTAATTTTAGCACCAGACCTAGTCCTGGATCCTAGGAGCTTTTTGGTCTCTGTACAATCTAGTCTTCAGTCTAGACCCAAAACTGGAAGGCTTCAGACATCATAAAATATAGAACATTTAAACCTTCCTGTAATCTAATCAATCTCTGAGACTTACTCCTGACTGAGCCACTCTGACTAGCTCCCTTCTGAACTCTGACTCTTCTGGTTCAATTCACTTGCTGTTCTGGCTCAAACTCTTCTCCAAACTGAATGGTTCAAACTGACCTTCTGAGCCAGCTTACTGTTTCTGACTAAACTCTTCTAAACTGCACAGCTCAGCTTCAAACTGACTCACTCTTCCTATCTGATACTGACCTCTTCTGTCTTATCCTTGTATGTCTCTGTCAGATCACTTCATTGGCTCTGTGTCTTGTCCCCACCCATACTGTCATACTGCTTGCTGCTCCAGTCAGTGACTCTGCTTTAACCCCAGTGAAACCATTTCATTTTATCTGTATCTTGACCCATTTATGCTTCATGCCTCTTGTGTGCCCCCCATTCCAGACTGAAATGAAAGCCTATTTTTCTACCATGAGAATTCGAAGTGTCTTTACTCTGACAATTCTTCCTTTGTTTTATCACATTGTGTGCCCTTCACTCTGACTCATTTCAGAAGTCATTTTCTGACTGACATTGATTCCTTCTGAGCTCTGACTCCCAAGTGCTGGGATCAAAGGTGTGTACTACCACTGCCTTCTGAATACTGGGAGTAAAGGTGTGTGCCAACAGTCTTTCTACCCTAGAACAGTCATGTTGTTGGATTAAAAGATTAAATATTCCTGAACAATGTATATTTTATAACATGCTTTTTGTTAGGATGTCTACATGAACTCAATGTCTTCTGATTTGCCTGCTGTCTCTAAGGCAACACTCTGAATATAGTTCTTGAATGCTGCTGTGCTGCTTATTCTTATACCGTAAAGAAACTAGAGCTGCACAGCTGCATGGATGATGCACCATAGCAGCTTGTAGACTATAGGTGTCTAACTGTGGTTTATCACCAGTGTCACAAATAATGATCATCTAGAATTTGGAGGGAATTCTGTCTTAATGCTAATTTTGTTTATTTTTTTTTCTTCATGACATCTAAATGTATATCTTTGATGTTGAAGTATGTGTTAGATAAAACAGACAGATGGATCCAGTCTTCAAATGCATTCTGAGGACTTTCTATTGAGGAATTCAGACTATATATATATATATGGCTAATGATTGTTAATTCCTGTTATTTTGTTGTTGTTGTTCTTTATGGTGGTGGTGGTGGTGGTGGTATGTGTGAACTTCCCCTCTTTTGGTTTTGCTGGTGTGAGATTGCTTATTTCAATTATATCAAATGCTATTGTCCAATATACATTATGTTGTCATCAATTGTTGAGGATCAATTTTTATGTATAGAGAGAAAAATAAAATAATTTCCTTGTATGTTAGAAACAGACATTTAATTTAGTAACATTTTTTTAAAGGTAAAAAATAGCAACTGCTTAGGTTTTGAGTATTGACCTTGAATGGAACCATTTATAAGAATCTCAGCAACTTCATCTGCTATCTGTAAAAATTCGTACAAGTTGTACCATTGTTACAATTTAGATGTTTTCTGGTAAATTTATGATTTAGTTATTGTGATTTCAAGCAAAACCTTACACTTTACTCAGAAATGCTCAAGCCTGAATTTCAAATAAAGGACAGAGGGAGAGAAGTAGGTCTAAAGATGACAGCTTTAAAAACAGTATTTCCAAAGCCCACCAGACATTTTCTGAATGAGAATTCTAAGTGTTGACTCAGTTTCCCGTACTTCAAGTTTTTCTTTTGTTGTGTGGAGCTTTTTAGTGCATTTTTATATTTTTTGAGATTATAATTACATCATTTCAGTCTTCCCCTTTCTCACACCTAAGCCCTCTGTGTATGCCTTCTTGATTTTTTTCAAACTCATGGCCTCTTTTTTCATTAATCTCTGTACATGCAAATATATATATGTATATGCTTATATATGTATGAATGTATGTATGTGTATATGTATTCATACACAGATAAGTAAAACCTGCCCCATCTGTTTAATGTTATTGTATGTATGCTTTTAGGCAAAAGGATTATAAGAATCAGAGAATTAGGGAGTTTGCTGTGAGATTGTTTCTCCTACTAATGTCAGAAGCTCCATCCATAAAGTCTTAAACATGACTGCCTAGACACGAGATGAAAAGGACAACATTGACATTCCTAAGTGGATGGGTGAAAGCCCACATAACCTCAACCCTACACAAAGAACTGTAAGTAGCTAAGGAATGATGAAAGGCAAGAAATAGCTTACCGCAAGAAAGAACACACAAATTGATTATCTGGCTTTTTTTAAAAAAACAGATTTCTGTACTCAACTACTCAGATCATGATCTGTAGACCAATAGTGTCAACCTTATTTCAAACACTTGTACACATTAAATTTGAATCCTACATTCCAACCTAAACAGTCACAGACAGGTGTCACACTGCATTCAAGACACAGAGCTTCTGTGATTTGGTGACACCAGGATGGAGAAAATAATGAATCTTGAAAGTTCTACCATGCAGCACAAGGGATTGGGGATAACATGTCTAGAAGCAATATCTTATAGTAATAATTCTGAAATCCAGCTATTGATTTCTGAGCCTTTCAAGCAGAAGTGCTTTCTGTTTCATCCTATTTCAATGAACTCACCAAAACAAAGTATGTGAAGCTAGGAAACAGGAAGTTTTTGACACTAGAATTCCTAGTATAAGCACTTAAAATAAATTGTCCATTTCTGCTTCTTAAAATTCTGAAGAGATCCATTCATAATGACTTGGTTTTATTTATACTTTTGATCATTACATAATTAATGTAAATATGATATGGATAAATATGATAAGGATAGAACTTTAATATTTCAATATAGTGGTAATTATTTAATGATTAGCACCAATACCAACACCAATGTGAGTAAGGAGTTCATTTGAAATTCTTCAAGTCTCTACCTTATACTCCTGAGAACACATTTGCCAATGACATGAGCTCTGTATTAAGAACTGCTATGTGGAAAACTTAAAAAAACATGATGAAATAAATGCAAAATATTTTTCTACATTTGTTGGAATAAAATTCCATGTTTTTAAAAATGTTGGGTGGCAGTTTTTGTGCAAAAAAAGGTGTTATACATCACTGAATACCATTTAAACATCATAGAACTAATGACAATGTAATCAATAAACCCCAAGGTATTGGATATGAAACCCACATGCATATACTACAAAATTAGCATATTCTTTTTAAAAATCTATTTTTTTAATTTAGTGTGTGTGTGCGTGTGTGTGTAAAGGAGAGAGAGAGAAAGAGAGAGAGATGAGAGAGAGAGAGAACATGTTTACGTGTGTATGTACCCAGGTAAGCACTTTTCTGAGTATGAGCATCCTCAGACACCAAAAACTAATGTTGGATCCCTGGAGCTTGAGTTACAGGCAGTTGTGAGTCATCTTCCATGGATGCTAAGAACTGAACTCAATTCCTCTAGAGGAACAACCAGCTGCTAAGACATAACTTCAGGTCCTAAAAGTAGAATTTTCTAGTATATACTATGCAGTTTTAAAGCTAAGAGTCTCTGTTGAAAAAATAGCTTTCAGAAATACTCTAAAGATATAAAGGAAATTTGTGCACTTTCATAAACAGAATACTGATTAATATCTGTTCTGTGTTAAATAAAGACACTATTCTACTTTATGCTTTTTTACAAATTAGTTTAAAAACAGAATGCACACTTCATTTTAGAATGAAAAGAATTTCAGTAGATTAAATTACCCAATTCATCAATAATATATTATATTAAAGTTTTATTGCTCTTTTCAGAATCAGACCAAGTGAGACTTCGATGAAAGTAGAATGTCTAACATAGTTCATTAAGTTATTGGTAATAGGTCTTTAAAATTCTTCCCACTCACACATATTCACAAATATTACATTTACATAAACTTTTAAAGTACACTTCATACACCACCAAATTCCCAGCTTTGTTCCATTTTCTGAATGATATTTTTTCATGTAAAATTGTTGTATTTGATAAATAGAGCTTGTAAGGAATTTACTTGATAACTGTTCTTGGCAAAATACAGTAGCATTTTCCTTCACTTCCAAGTGAAATTGTTTATTCTTTTTAATATCTGTGCCTTTCTTTACAAAGAAAATATGCAATTATTTCATAGAATAAAGAAACAACATGTTATTGTAAGAACTACTTGACAGAGACCAATGAAACACACACGAGCTTTCATAGTATTAATGAGCTCTTAAAAACGTGTATAAGTCACACACGTGCAGGCTGGTATTAAAAGATGATACTGAGGGCAGCCACAGGGCCAGACTAAGACGTGTACATTTGCAGAGTTGTAAGCAGTATTAGATTGAAAAGACATGGTGGCATGTTCTCTCGGAACTCACAGCAAAGTTACGCTAATTCCGTCTTCTGCTATGAGACAGCGGAGTGAAAGAACAGTGCTGCAGGAACATAGAGAAGCCGAGAGCCCGGCAGAGAAGTGCCTGCCAAACAGCTGTAACCAGGGAACACCAGAGCGGGAATGGAGGCAGTGAGCACAAGAGCCTCAGCCTCCTTCTCCAGACACACAGGCACATCTTTGTTGTCAGGATACAACTGGACACAAGGTCTTTCCATCTGCCCTCATCTTTGCAGTATAAATATGTAAATTCTTAAAGTCCACATGTAAAACTACACTAAGTTGAATCAAAGAACAAAAGTAAAGAAAAAAGAAATCACTCTATGGTTGATAAAAGGGGATATTTTTCTGTTCAGCTTCCAGGTAGCCTAACATTTTAGTTGTTTATTAACTGTCTAATAGTTTTAGATTTCTTAAAGATAGGTATACATTTTTTTTAATCACCTAATCCAAAGCAATGTGGTATGTGATGACTGCCTCCACTGTGGTATGTTTATGTCATGTAAAATCAACTATCATTACCTCAAGTCATTTTCGTATGATGAAAATATTGAAAATTCAAATTTTTAGCAATTGTAAAATATGAAATATAGTGAGATGATTCTTAGCATTTAAATAATGTATGACTACATTCTTCATCTGGTTATGTTTTCTCATATCCTTTCTATTCCCAAAGATTTATTGTCTCTCTGTTTAGCAGCAACCATTGATAACAGTCTAATGCCAAAGCAGAATTCCTAATTACAATTTATTTTCAGAATCACGTGCTAGATTTTGTTTTTTTTATTGTGTATTTAGAGGCTTTTAGATTTACTCTCTTCATTTGTTCAATAATTATTTAATGAGTTTTTGTAGCAAAACCAAAGAATATGTTTGGTATCTTGTAAAAATATTCCTGGGAATATTTATATTTCCTGTCTTTTTTAGCTGGATACCTACTGGAAATACTGTGGGTAATCTTGTAACCCTGGGCCAAATTTCTTCAACATCAGGTGGCAACAAGTGCTCACAATTAGTCCTTCCCTCTCTCAGGAAGGACTGTCTTATTTAATGACTCTCCCATAGAAACTCTTCTCTTATATTTCTAACAGGAGCATCTGTATTTTAAAATCTCTTCCTCCCCATGTACTTGAAGGAAAATCCTATTTTTCGTGATTAGTCACTATGAATAAATCTGTTTGTTCTCTCTTTTACTCTGTTTTCTGTTTTTTCAGCTTTTTCATCTCCATCCACCACTTTGTTGTTCAACTAATTCCTTAACCATTTTTGGAAAGAAAGACAAGAATGAATTCTTTCATTATCCCATTTGCTTGGTTTTCTGATTTCCGGAACTTTCTAATTTCCCTCCATAATTTTTCCAGCTGCACAGCCAGTTCTTTAACCTTTTTTGAATAGAAATAAAATAAAATGAGAAAAAAGAGAAAAGAAAATCAACACAGGGAGCAAAGTGGGTGTATTCCAGTGGTAACAGCTGCTATAAGTACTTTACTGGCTTCTTAAACTAAAGTAACCATTCCTTTGATTCTTGCCTTTTCTTCTATGGCACTTGAAATCAAATTTCCCATTTTTTTCTTCTTCTTTTTCCCCTTATTTCCTAAGCTGTACTTTGAAGTGCCACTTGTAGCAGGTTGCTACTGTGCTGTTTTACCCTCCAGCTCAGGAAAGGAAAAAGAAACATAGGAATAAAGAAAGAAATCTTCACCATCCTTGTTGGGGGTCTAGGAAGGAAAGAAGAAAAAGAATGAAAGAAAAGAAGAAAGGAAGGAAGGAAGGGACAGAGAGAGAGAGAGAGAGAGAGAGAGAGAGAGAGAGAGAGAGAGAGAAAGAAAGAAAAGAAAGAAAGAAAGAAAGAAAGAAAGAAAGAAAGCGACAGAGAAAGAAAGAAAGAAGAAAGAAAGAAAGAAAGAAAGAAAGAAAGAAAGAAAGCGAGAGAGAGAGAGAGAAAGAAAGAAAGAAAGAAAGAAAGAAAGAAAGAAAGAAAGAAAGAAAGAAAGAAAGAAAGGAAGGAAGGAAGAAAGAAAGAAAGGTTATTGGCTGTCCAAAGCTTGGAGAGTGGGAGCTGATAGTGAGCTGGTCTAATATCTCAAAGCAATATTCCCTACCTAATTACTCCATCTGAAGTCCTTCCCTGACTCTTGGGGTTTCAACTAAAATATATTCTGAGCAAAGTTCCCAGAAGTCTAAGCTCTACACAATCACAAGGACAAGCTGCACATGGCAAATCTATGCTTTCCATAGTGGCATGAATCAAACTCATCCAGTACACCTGGGATGGGGATAAAAACATATTCCAAAAGCCATTCTTTGTTTTTTAAAAAAAACAAAATCATGAAACGCCTTCAAAATATCTCACTACATATACTCATCAAGTTTAATCTTGGCAGTTGTACTTTGTCTTGCTCTCTATTATAGACTCTTTCCTGGATTCTCTCTAGATATTCCCATGTGACACATGATAAGCAACTCTAGAATAATAGTCTGAAAAATTTGTCTCATTTACTTGATAATTCACTCAAGTAATTGATTCTAATCAGAAGAATGACTATCAAACAGTGGGTCATTGAACCATGTGTACTTTACAATATCCTTCAGCCCTTTTTCTCTCAGATGAAAACTTGACTGAACAAGTCACATGTCAATTTAAACATCAGTCAACTACATTACCAATGAAAAGGTGATCTCTGAACTGGAGTACCTTCCTAGTAGACTTCCACTGAATCTATTGCTTGCCATATTTCACAAATAGTACAAGCTATGATGCCTAACCTGCACTGAAGGTCTTGAGTGTCAATTTCAGTAAAGTAGAAGAATGTTCACTGAAAGAACAAGTTTTCTTATGTCTATCAGTTCTCAGATTCTACTTCCATCCATTTTCTTACAGGATGCACTGTCTACCATACACTTACTAACTAGTGAATTCTGATACCCTGGCTATAGCCATCAAATGTCAAAACTCATTTTCTTGCTACCTAAGCATTTTTACTCTGGGGAACTGGGGAGTGTCTGACTCCATGTCCTACTTAAATTTGCTAGATGCATGTAATAGCTACAATTCCTAACTCCTTACATGAAGTGAGGTCTACAGTGTCAAGCCATAAAACACAGTAAAATTCATTACTGGAGCTAAAAATAAGTTGCATCCGATGTCATTCATATCTGAAGAAGAGCCTCTGATACACAATCATGAGAAATAAGACATAGTACTTTGGACAGAAGTCTCCAAAATTAAAGAATATACAAAAAAGAAGAGAAATGCCATCCCTTAACATTAAACCTTACAACTTTCCTGCAATGATATAAGTACTACCTCTGTAGATCAAGACATAGATATTATTCCAATGGGCATACTTACTGTGGCTGTTGTTATTAGCATATTTATTTGATGTTTGAACAGGAAAACTTGATGAGCCCCAAAGGCTTCAAAATTTAGGCTGGAAATTTTTTTTATCAATATCCTCTTATTCCACAATTTCATTCAGCAGTGGCTAGAAAATTACTAAGCATCCCTTCTAAATTATCTGAAGTCTGCTTGGTAGCAGACCTGGACTCTAAATAAAATCTACCCAATCTTTATATGAAGTTGGTCAGACAGTGTCAGAGCATGAGTAATTCTGAATGAGCATAAGACTGAAATAAAGTTCTTTCCTTGAAGAAAGAAAAATGAATAGTCCATTGAATGTAAACTATTTCCCCAGATTAACCTTTCTCTTGAGTGACTCCATAAAAGAGACTTAAGTTAGCATATAATTATTCTGAACATATTCCTCTGAATTGGATGAAAACATAAACGAGAAAGAATTGTGTGGATTGTTCTTATGATCCACTACCACTACAGTTTCTACATCCCAGAGTTGCTTACATTATTATTAGTAGTATTATCAGATCTGTGCACCTGCAATTCAGATAGAATTCAGACTCCTTGACAACTATGTATTCCCAAAATATAGACCTCCATTCCCAAGTATTGCTTCTCAAACTGTAATGTTTACATAACTATAATTGAGAAAATGATGAGATTTTAAGCCTTAATGTTAAGGCTGGAGTTGCCACTCCATAGGGACATTTCCTATACTCATTCTTTATATATATCTTCCTGAGGCATCAAAATACCAGTGGTACTTAATAGTAAGACTAATAAACAGTAAGCTTGCTAAGTTGTTCTACAGCAAATTCTTGCTCAAGGTAGCCATATCTTCTAACCAGGTTGTCAACATTTTAGCATGTTTTCCTTCATTGTCATGTATGGGAAGTGGCATACGCAACTGGTATTGAGCTGCTTTATTTGTGTTCAAACAGGATTTTCACAGAATGGTGGTAACAATCTATGTAATGATACGGTTGTCAAAACAAACTATTTTGTAATGACAGCCATCTACATGAGCAGAATATGTGGATTTAGGAATGAATAAAAGACATAAAGCTCCATTTTAACTGGAAATAAATGTTGAAATCTATTCTCCTTTGTATCACTCATTTTATATCTGTTACTCACACAGTATATCAAGATGTTCACTAGGTGTTTTGAGAAAAAATGGCTTGAGGGCAAGCTGCTTTTTGACTGTTTTCCTAAACATTCCTTTTTTTTTCTTTTTTTCTTTTTTTGCAAGCCTGCCATATTATCTCCATTCTGACACAAGTTGTTTAAAGCTGGAAATAGGCCTCAAAATTGACCTTGTTATTAGAGTTTCCACTCTCCATGTCATTTTTACATAATCTCCTCTTCCCTCCTTATTCACATAAGGTCTAATAATGCTTGACAGCTTTTATGATGAAAGTTGATTATAAATGTTTGATCATATGAATCAGCTCTCAGTTCACTTAGTTTCCTTTAATCCATAACTTCTGAAAAGCCTGTGAACACTAATAAAGGAACACTTTTTTGGTCCCCTCTCCCCCTCCAGATCAGTTGTTGAATTCCTTATTGCAGACTTTCCTTGAATTATTTTAGCTATTCCCATCCTTTCTGTTACTAATTATATTTTTTGTTTTGTTACATACATTTTGATTTCCTTTTTTATTCATTGTAGCTCCATCAAATTCTCTTTCTCTCTGTCTTTGTCTCTGTTTCACTGTTTGTGAAGCCTCTGTTGGTCTGTTTTTCTTTCTCTCTGTCTCACTGTGACTATCCCTGTGTGTGTGTCTTTCTCTCTGTGTCTCTAACTCTCTCTCTCTTCCTCTGTCCTCTCCTCTTTATCATCCCATGAACTTTTCATTCTTTCTAATCATGGATTTTAGCTAAAGAGTGGCTTTCTGGTTTCAATAAACTAGATATAAGTCAGACAAAGACATGAAGATATCTGTCAGATTGATTTATAAGGGTCACCTTGTCATAGTCTAGTCACTGCCAATCTCTCAAAATAATGAATTACCCCCTAAAACGTGAAAAGGTACACTATAGTCACCCAAGACCAAACTCCACAAAATTTTGGAAAGCATGTGTTTGGAAAGAAGCTTATCAAGCTTGAGCCCTCCAGACCAAACTAGAAAGAAATCATAACAATACACATCACAACACAGGTATTTTGAATGTTTCATTTTCATTCAATTTTGTGATAGCCTTAAATTTAAGTTCTTAGCATTTCACTTGACAGGTTGTAAAAATGAACTATTGTAGAGGAATATTTAATCCTTTAATTGTACAGCTATGCTATACTATGCAAGCAACGTTTCAAATCAGAGGAAGAGTTAGCAGAATGAGTCTGAGTGAGGATATGACCAAGTCTCATGATAGAAAAAACTGGCTCTCAGCTCAGAGAGTCAGGAAAGAGTCAGAAAGAGAAGACACAGAGACAAGGAAGTAGTCTGACTGAGGATAAGGCAGAGGAGCAGAGAGGTTGAGGCAG
This sequence comes from Cricetomys ansorgei, assembly GCA_026225945.1. Lineage (NCBI taxonomy): Eukaryota > Metazoa > Chordata > Mammalia > Rodentia > Nesomyidae > Cricetomys > Cricetomys ansorgei. Next base: position 6,173,687 of record JAMJFZ010001562.1, read on the forward strand.
TGTTGAGCAGTGAGAGCTGTGAGAGGAACAAGACACAGAGGCTAAGTGAAGAGTCTGAGGCAGAGAAGCAGAGGCTGGTCCACAGGATAAGTTAGTATTAGATGGGAAGAGTGAATCAATTTGAAGCTGATCAGAGTAGTTCAGTCTGAGGCAGTCAGAGTATCCTCCAGAGTCTGCCAAAGTCAGAAGACAGTCAGCTGGTCAAAAGGTTAGTTTGAACCAGTCAGTTTGTAGCCAGAACAGCAAGTAAGGTGAATTAAATTAGAAGAATTAGTTGTGTTCAATACAGTTGTGAGTTCAGAAGGAGCTAGTCAGAGTGGCTTATTGAGTAGTAAATCTTGGGGCTTAAATGTACTTGAGTTATTTGGAGGGTGAGGCTGTAGCCTTCAAGTTGTAGGCTTTAGAGTAAATTGTATAGGAGCTGAAATGCTGCAGAGCTCCAGGTCTAGGACCGGAGATTGAATTAGCCAAGGAATAAAGTACTTTTTTAACCTGGATCAATGGCTACAAGTGTGACTATAGCCATTTATTAAATCTAGCAATATATTAATAAATACACATGAGACATTTTTAAAGATACAAGCTTGACAGACTTCGGCAGAGAGCACAACATGCCATCTTCAGCTCCAGCTGCTGCCTGGTCTTAGCAGTCAGTTTATTCTTATCTAAAAGCCTCTCCTTGCTCTTTCTTAGAAGTCTACTTGCAGAATCAAAGGGATACAATGGTTTTACTCCTCTCGAACATTTGGCCAATAGAGTATGTCCAACACAAAAGGGACTAGGTCACACCCTGTCCAAGCCACGTACAGTTTTATTGCAAGATTATATAGGATAATTAGTGAGATTGTGTAGCGAGGTTATATAGTTATATCATTATATACTGAGGTTATATAGGACAATTGGGAGTGACCAGACAACACCTTTTGTTTCCTCTGGCCTGGTGGAGTATCCAAATGACCTCTTTATTGGTAACTCTGTTTACATTGAACTAAGAGGGAGTAGCTTTTATTTACATTAGAAAGCCTATCATTTCAACTTTAGAAATCACATCTCCCCCTCCCCCCATCCCCCAGGCTTCAGCAGTCTGTTCAATAATTATCTTCAGTGAATATACCATCTGGAGATATTTTCAAATATACCACAACATCTTCTCTCTTTTGTCTAAGAATGGCATTATCTATAACACCAGTAGAACAAATAAACAATAAGAACAATTATGAGGATTGCTAAGACAAGAAATTTATCACAATTATGCAAAAGGATTAAATGAAGTTGCAATATCTGCCAAATCTTTCACAATGTCCAGCTTGGTTGTATCTGGAAATTTTTTGAAGAAAGACTATTTGAGTTCAGAACAGTTTGTGTTAGTTCCAAAAACTTAACAGTTTTAATGTCCTTAAGATCCATCTCATCTGTAGCAGAAGTTGATGTGTTGATCTTCATAATATAGTAACTTTCTTTCAGGAGTCACCCATGTCAGGATTCCCTAATGTGAGCTCTGCAAGGCCCATCTCCAACTCACCAGAATCTGGATCATCTGTTTTGCTCTGAAAACATATAAACTTTTAAAAGTAACACGTAGGAACATTCTAGCATTAATACATATATAAAGTATGTGATTTTTCATATGGTGTTGCCATACCATTATCTCTTTAAGCAGCAGGTAAAACAAAGACACATGTCTTGCAGATCATTACGTAAGAGAGTATAATGGATGCAAGAAAGAGAAATTTGGACTAGAATCTAATGTTCACGTTTGATTCCTTAACCACTGTCAATTAGGCTTCTAGAAGTTACAAAATTCATAGGAGCTGAACTTGAAAATTTTAAGGAAAGATAATACAGAGGAGAATAAGCTGCTCAAGGAAAAGGAAAACCTTGACAAAGGGAGAAGCTAGTATAGCAGACCAGAAATCAGTGTATGGTTGATTCGAGAATTCAGGTATGGGCATCTGAGAAAGTCCATACAGCTACTTTGTAGTAAATAGTGGGTTATTAAATTGTAGTTATATTTATGCCAAAGAAAACAAATTGTGAAATTACTGAGTTATTTGTGAGTATAATTTACATTTCTTATTTCTATCTGAGGGAAATGGTATCAGTTAACAAAATGTGTTCGGCTCTTAAATCTGGAGCTAATATATTTATGCCATAAAAATTTAGATTTTGATTCTTGACTCTAGTAGACAGACTATGACTGGGATGTAGCCCAAGTGGCAGAGTGTTTGTCTAGTATACACAAGGCTCTGAGTTCTATCCCAGCATTATAAAATCAAACAGTTAATTAGGACTCCAAAAAGAAAGTCTATGTTGTCCTTCGAATATCAGGAATAGTACAAGGGATTTACACAACTCTACGATGTACATATAGTCCATAAAATTGTACCACATCCATTGACATTGATATTGTTCCATTTATATTGAGGAAACCATTTTTTGTTTGTTTTTGTCTTTCGAGACAGAGTTTCTCTGTTGTAACTAAGGATGCCCTGGAACTCACTCTGTAACTCTGGCTGTCCTGGAACTCACTCTGTAGACCAGGCTGACCTTAAATTCATAGAGATCTGCCTGCCTCTGCCTCCTGTATGCTGCCTCCTGTATTAAAGACATATGCCACTATTGCCTGGCTATAAGAAGCTATTGTTAAAAAAGACTTTTTCATATCAGAATCCTAGTATTCTGATTTTACAATCTACTTGTTCTCTCTTCTATAATGTTCCCTGAGCCATAGATAAAGGAGCTGTGCTTCAGAATTTTCTCTTGGGGCTGAGTTTGCCATGATCTGTTGATCTCTGTTGTGGCTTTCTGTGATGGTCTGTATTTACTGCAAATAGAGGCTTCATTGATAAGGGGTGGTAGGTACACTTACCAATATGTGGGTATAATGATAAGATTTAGAATGCAGAATAGTCAGTTCTGGAACCATATTCACACAAACAATAAAAGTGGAATCAGAAGGATTTGTGCATGAGTATTTGTGCATTCATATGCATATATGTTCATATATACATACACGAAACACACACATGTATGTGTGTATAGTAATAATAATAATTATTATTATAATTATAATAATAGCAATAGAAAGAAACTGTGACTTGAAAGTGAGGGGAGTGGTTCCAGGAATGCTAGGTAGGAGGAAATGGATGGAGGTAGAAATTTTGTAATTCTATTTCAGTAAAAAACTTATTTTTAAAAATATATTGTTTCATATTTTTCCCTTAAATATGTGTTAGGAGGGTAGCTCTGGTGCTAAGTGCTCTGATCACAATAAAATTATAAAATAATTACTAGCAGAAGTGAAAGAAGCGAAAATAAAAATATTCTCTAGATAGAGCAAATTTCTCTGAACTCATGTCCCTGGTGTCAATGAAGAGGTGGCATAAAATATGTTTATTGGTCTCTGAACATTCTTTATAGGAAAACTAGTGACATTTAACTTTTTTATGTCAAGGATTTTTTTTTTTGCATTTAATTAAGTACACACATATCAAAGTAGAAAATTGATACAACTGAACTTTTGATTGCATAGGAAATGCTATGTGCTATAAGGTAATACTTACATAATTTTAGCATTGTGATTAATTGTAAGGTGCTCTCAGGATTATGAGAAATAGAAAGATATATGCAGAACAGCTCATTTGAAAATCATCACCATTTCCAAGATGATGTATAGCATAAGGAAACCATGTGCTGAAAGCTCAGATTATTTTAGTTGAAACTATTTTACTGAAAGAAAGAAAAAACACTTGCATTTGCTAATTGTTTGTTACCACCACTTTACTCTTTAATTACTGGAGATTTATTTCCTGAAATATTTTACATTTTGAATTATATTCCTTCAAACCTTCTTTTATTGGCACCTGCAGTGAGTGGGCGTTCTCCAGGCTTCAGAGGCTGAATGAAGTCTAATTGACTTCATTGTTTGCAAACAAAGCCCTGGTTTTCTTTGAATCCAGAATTAAAATGATTTGGCTATCCTTAAGATACACTAGAAGTCCACCAAAATGCTTCTATTGAAACACATGTGAGAGTGGAAGTCCATTTGTATGTTGGCACATCATTTTGATTTGTTACTTTCCTTTAAACTTTAAGTTGAATATCCATAAAGGAAACTCTTTAACTATAATACATAGAAATCCTTGCTGAATATTTTGAAAGACAGTACAAACTCATCAGAGATGATTGAGCTGACAGAAACTGCCTAGATATTGGTTTTCCACAGATGTACTGAGAAATATTAGGACTAGGCTATGATGAGCTCGAAAGCATTCCAACTTTTAAAACATAAACATCACCAGGAATGGTTTGCAAATTACAGTTATGGTGAAAGAAAGTTTTATCGTCATCACAATATTCCATTTTAAAGTGAAAACATCTGTGAAATACTATAATTCATTACCATCAACTGAGTTTGTTTTTTCCAGAGGATTATATATTTTGTAATAAGTGACAGCCTAAAAAGCAAATAAACTTAATGATACTGTGGCACTGTGTTCCATATTTAGGAACTGTAGCCATGTATCCCTTTTATTTATCACAGGGGACTGAAAAAAATCACATTAAGATTGTATTAATCCTTACCAAAATGTCCCAGAGTCATCTCAAGTTTATTCTTGAAAACTTAAGATTTCTTTTCTTAAGTACACAGAAAAGCATTTTTAAACTCAGGACTTTTATTTCAGCTTTACTTTAAAATAGCTATACAAAAACAAACTATAATGTTCCCAGAACAACTCTCTCACCAATGTTCCCTGTCAACCCTGTGTCTCTTTGGGAAGCATTGAATAGGGTGAAGCTTAAACACCAAAGGTTTTTAATCACCAAGATATGAAATTAGCATTCATTAGTGTTCTGTACAACATTAATCCCATTTTATCCAGAAATACATCTCTATATATTTTTGAAATATCTAGCAGTTAGTCTTATTACTGATACAAATAAAAGATGTATTTAGAGTACGTGGTTTATGCTTTGTGGAAACACCACAGGGAGGTAGGTTTGTCTATTTTGTTCACTGCAGAGAATGTAGAATGTTGGCTGAAAAAGACTGTAACTATGATCTTTTCACATCCCTCCCTCACCAAACTGTAGCATTATTTTAATGTGCTTTGGTCCTAAAATCTTTAGTATTAAGTTTATAATAATAATTATTATGCATCATGACATTGTGAACCTACTACTTTAGTGTCTGGTGCTGTATGAACTATGTATAATATGGCTTAGGTTGTTTTTTTGGTAGATGTATGTGTGTCTATATTTGTTTTTATTAAATATTAGGTAAGAGAGTTATCTGAAACCCAGCACTGTACTGTACACTGTGTTCATAGCTAACAAGAATATGGAACACTGTAACAAAATGCCAAGCATAGTCACAGTGGTATAGGAAGATGCAGGTGAGAGCTGTTATTCCCCCTGAAAAGTGTTCTGTTCTGAATGAATAATACTACATTGGCAGGATTGTGCATTTCAACTTTGTGGATGCCATCTCTAACCTGGACAGCCTGCTACAAAACACCTCCATCAAGAACTGAGGAGCAGGTCAGTCCTGTTGCCTTCTCTGTGGGATAACGAAAATAGTAAAAGTATTTTTCCCAGTCCTGAATTCACATTGTTCTTTATTCTGATGCTATAGCAGTGTATCATGGAAAGTAAATTTAAAAAAAAATTTACTCTGTAGCAATGTGTTTTCCCAAAAATACCTAGAAGTCGTTTGTAGAATCACTAAATTTCTTCCTTATAAACAAGCAAACAAACAAACAAACAAAAAACAAAAAAACTAAAATTTTCATACTAATTAAAGTGTGAAAGATCATATTGAGGCATTCAAATTCTCCACATTGCCTGATACTTGTAATTGCAAATTTTTACTTGTTTGTATATGTGTTGGTGAACAAATTCATACTTGTACATGGATGTTAGAGGTCAACCTTGGCTCAGGAACTCTTGATTTTGGATCTGCATTTCACAGGAGGTCTTTTTACTGGGTTTAGCTGACTGAACAACAAGTCACCAGGGACTTTTCCTTGCCTCAATAGCACAGACAGTACAAGTGTTGACACCATACTTGGCCCCTTCTTATGTAGCTTCTACTGAATCAAACAGCTTATCATTGTTTGGTGACTTTACAAAGTGAGCTATATCCTCAGATTCCTAAAGTTATAGAAAAACTCTGTTACTATTAAACTGAAAAGTAAGAGCTTTCATGGTGAATGTAATCCTAAACAGAGCTAGTTTTAAGTCTATCACTAGGGGTCAAATAATCCTTTAGAAATAAAGCAGATGTTTCTAGATCTGTACCATACCTAGGGGAATATTTTTTCAATACCAGAGATGTAAAAAACTATGCATGAACCACAAAAACATTTCTTTAACAATACTAGATGTTATCAATTTTTAAAAACAACCTGAACATTTTTTTGGTGGTTTATATAGAAATAGAAGTAACTATTGGAGGCTTTGGGAACGTTCCTGAAAATATATGTTTCCAATTTTCTTCATGTTCCTAAGTGGAAAAAGTTATTTTGAGAGAAAACAAATAACTAAAGTACTAAGAAACTGTCTAAATGCACTTAGTTACTCATTTATTATGCTTAGCTTCCTTTAAACTAATTATAGTCAAAAGGTGTTAATTAAAATATTTACTTAATATAAATAACTTCGATAAAACACACTGTTACAGTATGACACACTAATTTTACTTGAGCAACTTTTACAAAGTTTAATTATGTGTTGTCTTATTGATTTGGCATAGAAGATAAAATTATAGCTAATTATTTATTCTTGATTTCTAACTAATCCATTTTTTAGAAAATGATGGACTGGTTATAATTTCTATTTTTAACCTTTGCATCATCTAATACAAATAGCTAGCCAGCCATAAAAAAAGCACATGAAATAAAAGTTTACCAATTTTAAGTGAAAGATTTTGTGAAAATGTTAACTTTGAGAGAAATAATATTAAGTAAGTAGCAATTGGCCACATTCTGGGGTATCTGTGGAACAAAGCAAAGTTATGGGTGTTGAAAATCATCTTTCAATCTCACTAGAGTTGAAGAAGAAGACATCAGAATTCAGGGAAACATAATTTTTAAGGCAAAATATTAAAAATGTAGAGTTCTTAACAGTACCATTAATTTGTTTGCTGAAGCCAGTAGGTGCTCTTGTACACAAGTAGAAGAGAACTTCTTTATTGCTGAGCAGGGAATCCCCAGGCAGCACAAGGTGATGGGAACAAGTCTCAATAGTCAATGATGGGCAAGGGTAGTTTTCATAGAAAATAGAGAGCTTGGGTCTGTGAGACAGCAGGTGGTGGCCTCAGCAATATACCTTCAGAAAGAGATTAAATTAGAGGCAGAATAAAAGATGGTCTGTAGCCCAAATTAAATCAAAATCCTTGAGCAAACCTTGACAAAAAATCAAATATATCTGTAAGTAACTAGACACACATACAAATACAACTTGATATTTATGAGACAACAATAACTTATAGGTATACATCTAAAAGTGTAATATCTGGCATCCAAATTAAAGTTTGTCATTATGGAAAATAGTATCTTATAGACACATAAGAAAAAAACTGTAAATAAAATTAATAGAAGGCACCTAGAACTGTAAAGATGATAAAACATTAATCAAGATCTTGACAACTATAAAAATTTTATAAATTTTCAATGATACTAGAAAAAATAATTACACTAAAAGGAAAGAGAAATGGAAATCATTCCAAATAATCAAATGCTGTTTCTATAGATGAATTAGTAGGTAATATTGTAAATGAAAAATTCCTCATAGGACATGACTTAAAAATATTTGAGAACTTAGAATTCACACATAGACATAGACACTAACACCAACAAAGCATGATTAATAAAATACCAACTACAAATGAGTAATCACTTCCATAATCGATGAGACATTCAACAAAAAAGACATGTAACTTAAATAGTAAAAGAGAAAAAAATATCTGAAAAGAAGCAAGTGATTTAAAGAAATACTAACCACATATTTTCCAAATATGTTAAAATTTTGGTTAATCGATATTAAGACAGTCAAGGAAACTCAAGTAGTAAAAAGCAACAAACATACCAAGTCATGCCATAAGTTGCTGAAAGAGAAAGACAGAGACAGAGAGAGAGAGAGAGAGAGAGAGAGAGAGAGAGAGAGAGAGAGAGAGAGAGAGATAGGGGAAAAGAGAAAGAGAAAGATAGCCCTTAGGCTATCCAAAAGAAGCTACAAAGAACATCACTATGTCAAACCAGTATATTCAGTTGGCATATTTAATTTTAAGTGCCTGACAAAAATAATTGAGTAATGATAAAATAAAGTCTGTGGCATTTGCAAAGTAAAATTACACCATAATTTTGACAATGAAATAATATAAACATGTTGAAAAGACAAGCATCTATAGAGAAGCACAGATTGTCACTGAAGAAGTTCTCCAGTATTCCAAGGGATTCGGTCGGAAAACTGCTTTTCCACGTTCAATATATAGAACCTAATGCAACTGTAGTTCAAGGAGGCTAATATTCATTCAGAGATAAGAGAAAAAAGGAAAAAAGAAACATTGTGCATGTGGTACTGGTTATTTATTCATGAAATAACAAGATTAAGGGAGGCATGGAGTCTTACGGCATGGTTCCAAACAGCCACTGAATCCAGAGCATGTGTGGAAAGGTCAGAGTCCATGAAAGGAAGCCCTAAGTGACCTCTGAATGAACCTCTAGAAGCAAATTCTAATTTGCAAGGATACTGTAAGATGTTGGAGATGATAGGACCATGAAACATCTATCAAGAAAATCTGAGTCATGAAGTAGGCTGGACTCAAATGAGAGCAGTGTTACAGATAGTAAAGCTTGAAGGGAGGACCTACTGAAGTACTTAGAACCCAGACATCTCCACTCCTCTTTCCAAACACCAGACACTGGGCTGTGGGACTTGATGTTTACTACTGGGTTTTGGTCTTGCTTTGGTCCAGTCACTCCTTGCTATGCTGTTATTTATCCTATTTTGAAGAGGAACATTTACTGTCTCATTACATTTTGGAAGTATTTTTTGTTTTGATTTTATCACTGTTCTCAGTTACACAACTGCAAGATGTGTTATACGAGACTTGGACTTCAGAGTTTTCAACAGTGTTTGACCTAGTTGTATTTTTATACTGTCATGTGGTGACATGAGCCAATGTTGACAAGGCATTGAAGGTTTATGTAATTTTGAAAAATGGACAGGAAGTTGAAAGGTGTGAAATTGTAACAATTAATATTTGTTACCAATTTTCTAGATTGTAGAATCAACCAGCAGAAAAACTTCTAGACACAATTGTGGAAGATTATGATGTAGATATATTTGAGAGATATTATTTTGTTTAGGTAAAAGAGTTATAATAGCATCACCCTGATAGTGGGAAGTACCATTTCCTTGTCTTTGGTCCGAGGCTGCACCAAAAGGGTAGCTGAACACTACCCTTCGTCCTTTTCTGCTTCCTGACTATTGGTACAATTTATTCAACTATGAGGACTTCTTTATCATGATGGACTGTACCCTCAAAATATGACTGCACATAACCTTATTTTCTCTAATGTTATTTTTGTAAGGATATTTTACAAAAGCTAGGGAAAAATAAGTAACATTTCCTAAATACTTAAGAAAAAAAAATGCACTTCTATACAAATCACAACATAAATTGGAGATAAGCTTTAATCAGTTATAAAATAATATCAGGAATGTAACAAGCAATGACTTAATTTCTCTCATTTGAACACAGAAACAAAGAATAATAGAGCATTGGTTTTAGGATGAGGTATATAATAATTCAATAGAGTCCTATTCTGAAATAAACAAATGATTAGCCAAATTCAGAAAGGAAGAAAGTTATCTCCCATAGAAAAACATACATAATAATTATGGCTATTTTTCTCTCTTGAAACTGGAAATAAACACATTCCACTCTCACACTAGCCCTGTCCCACACTTCAGGAATGGGCTGGACTTAATTTGCAGTCAAAGAATGTAGAAAATTGTAGTTTAAAAAAAGATGGTAAAAAATCACCACTTTATAGCTAATGGGCAAGACAGACATACTTTAATGCTAGTTTAAGTAATGCGGGTTGACAGCACAGGTGATGCCATATTGACATTTTCTACCTCTGATATGGTGTGAGAAGAAGGGAATGTTGACTCTGCAATTTTCTTCTTCTAACTCCAAAATCTCTCTAAAAATTAAAAGTCATTGGAGCAACTCAAACGGAAGACATTTAAAAAATAACCAACCTGACTGTTTTCAAAGCAATAAAGACTTTGAACATTTTTCTCAGATGAAAGTAAGCTAAACAGAACAGGTGAGTAAATAATTCCACTTGGTATTCTGGGCCGGATGATGGGACAAAGAAAGTGTTTTTCCTGTAAAGCTCATAAAATTCAACAATGACGAGTGTTTGATTAATGCTAGTGAACCAATATTAATCTCTTTAGAGTAATACACCACCATTGTGATATAAAGTCTTAACCTGAGGGGCTGATAAATGATGGAGATAGAGGGAGATTAGATTCTGCAATATATTTGTAACTTTCCATGAATCTAAAAACCAATCAAAAATAGAAATTCTAGAATGGGTTTGAGATTTGTTTTCTCATTCAGAAATAAATTTAAAGGAAATCAGATTTAAATTATTTAAACATTATACATAAAACTATGTTACCCTAGTAATCTACACTAATTTTGAGTTTTGTGTTAGTTAAAAATATATTAGAGGGAAAGTTATTGAGAGAATGTGATTACATGGCAGAAGTCATTGTAAGGAGCTTTTTTTCTTTTTAATGGAAATATTTAATCAAGATACTATAATAGTATAGATGCCCTCAGTATTGTTTACTCTAATAGTAGTATCAACATTTTAGGAAAAAAAAAACTATCGGAAATTAAAGAAAGGATAAATTCACAATTACATTAAAATAGTTGATAGTAAAGAGACAGAGAATTCACAAGTATAGAAGACTTGAGCAAAAATCTCAAAGTTATTAATTAAATAAAATACCTTCAGAATTCTTGGACAAGACCTTGAAACACATACTATAGTGTCTTCCTTTGGATGCTAGAGGATGGAAATAAAGAGATCAAGAAAAATGCAGCAGGGAAGGGTGTTCTGCAAAGAGGAACTGAGCCTGTTTGTTTTCAAACAATCCTACCATATTGAGAGGTGACTGTAGTTGAAGGAAGCTGAAATATACTAGACAGTGCAGACAGCAAATCAGAAATAATCTGAAGGAATGAAAGGTAAAAATCATATCTCCAGATGGACTGTGGTTGGGAACTTTTCTAGTATAAACTTGTTTAGAAAAATTATGGAAATTGTATATAGGAAAGTATGAGGTCTCTATACCATCCATTATTACATGGAATCATATCACAAACAAATGCAACAAGGGAACTGCTCTCATCTTCAGTCCTTGCTGATCTATATGTTTTCCACGTTCACAAAATCATTCATTTCTTCATGCATATAACCAGTCATATTTCCAGAAATTGAATGTACACTTTTGACAAGACTCAAGAAACTAATACTGTCACACTATCATTAAACAGTGACCCTCTTATGAATAAGATAACTGTGATTAACTTTATGAAAAATATCATAAACAGTCTCCCAAGAAATAAATAATCAGAAAGTAAAGATCAAATCTCAAAATCAAGGAATGGAGTAACTTTACCTTGTAAGACACTGAGGAACATACTATGAAGACTACAGAAACAATAAGCACGGGATGCCTGAGGGGATGAGGCTTCCACTGGAGAGAACTCATGTGACAGTGGTTATACAAATGATGGCTGTATCTGCTTTTGTAGATGTCCAGAGACAGAAGTCACTCAAAATAAATGCCATGGTCTTTGAAGGCTGGCTCTTAGAAAAATAAATAGAGGTGAAATTTTTTTAAATAGTGAGTTATATTATCAACTTGTTGAAAATGAGGTCTAATACCCCTTGACAGAGAGAATTAAATGAAGAACATGCCCTTTCACATGTTTAAAATGAGCTAAGCATTGGCCCATTTTCTTCACAGCTGTAGATTACAATGCTTTGAAAGACACTTATTATATACATATACAAAAGAACATACACTCAAGCATATGCACCTCACATAAAGTCAACAAATATAAAAACATGCAGATATACAACTCTTAATATTATCCTATTAATGTTCAATATAATAATCATAGTATTAAATCAAAATGTTAATTTAATAAAGATAAAATTTGTGACATCAATTTTCATAGTAATATGTTAAAATATACTAAGTATTAAAATATTAAATGCTCTCATTTTGTTTTAGCTTTTCTCTTGAGTCAGAAATTGTATTTTTAATTAAATTAGCAATGTTTAAATGTCAAATCATTCATGAATATTTACAAAGTATTTCTTTTATATTAAGAAATTATGTAAAAGGGACTTTGTGCAGTATTGGTTTAGGAAAAATATATTCAATATACAGATCATAAACCCAGTTTCAAGCTCCACTCTTAGCATTTTATGTTAAATAATTTTGTAAATTAACTAATTTTATTAATCTCTAAAATAATAATAATTTATAAAGTCTCTAAAAATAGATAAGATAAATTATTAGCTTTCTTTAAAAAATATTGTGAACAATATTTATTTGAGTTCATATACTGGACTTCTTGAGTCTTCTGCTCATAGCCCTGTATTTATATGGTTAAAGATATAAAGGAAAGTAATGCCAAAACTACAGCATGATTTTCTATAATACTATGATGAGAACATTGGTTATTGATCCACAGATCTCCTTGTAAATATGGCAAATTGTTCATTTTTTTTCTTAAATTAGATCATTGAGAATATTGTTTGTGTTTTGAATAAATTCACTCCCCACTTTTCAAATCTTTCCAGATCTTACCCACCCATCTTTGGATCCTTTTATTTTTCATCAAGGCAAACTTAGGCTGCCTAAATATTCATAGATGTGTGGCTTACCACTTTAACTTCTCAAGGACTACACACAAAAATTTGATTCTCCATCTCCCATCAGTTACTAATAGGTTCATCACTAGGGGTAGAATTTCATGACCAACTCTGCTGTCCATGCTGAGATGTGGCTTGGGTTTGTAACAGGATCATAAGTATGCTGCTTCAAACACCATGACTTAACATGTGCACCAGTCATGTTTCCAGAAAATACTATTTCCCTATAGGCATCTACTGCCTCCAGCTTTCCCTTTTCATTCATATTAGGTTTATGTCTGAGAGATTTTATGAACACATCATTGCTTAAAGCATATCTCTCAAAAGTTTTCTTCCAAATGATTGCCTTAGGCTATATGTAAAACATGTCTGTGTCAAGAGTGCTGTTTCCTCTTAGACACTTATATTGACCTGTGTGGAGAATATGTATGGCACAAGAATGTCTACCAGGCCATCTATGCTCTGGCTACTCCTGACTGTATTCTTTTTATTTCTCACTATCGCTTAATATGATCTCTCATTAATTATTTGATCTCCAAGTGTGCACCTTATAGCCATTGCTATCTACACAATCTTTGCATACAATATTCTCTGATACCATGCATTTCATATTTTATCACTTCAGAGAGATTTTTCTTGTTAAGCTAAGGATTTCCTATCCATCCCATTCATTATTTATCAGCTTTCATTATTGACTGTTGCTCTCAGAATTCCCCCCTTAAAAAATATTTGCCTTAGAAAAGAAACTCATTATAGCTGTCCCTTAGTATATACACTCATGAACTACTTAATCCAAGCACATGGCCATTTAAGTTTAAATTAAACCAAAAATACAATGGCTTGGTTTTGTTACTCATATTAAATAAAATTTAGACATATGATTTAATAACTAAATATAACTAGGGAATAGCATATTAAAGAGTAAAATCTATTTCTGCAATTCTAATGAGTTCTGAGTAGTTGTTTCTTCTCTGTTATATAAGCTTCAAAGACTAAGTGCCAGTTTTTCACTATTGCATATCTAGAACAGAGAACAGCTCCAGACATGTAGAAAGTATTAGCAACACTATTTGTAGATTAGATCGTTAAGTAAAAATCCATATAACAACAATGTGACCCATTTTAAAAATGAACAAACACCCAAAATGCAGAGGATCTATCACAGATTTAAAGGATATTATGCATCCTAGATAAACAGCTTCAGCAAACTCCATTGCCTTTTCTGTTGCTCACTCTCATCTTCTTCTTCACAAATACACATATAGGAAAACAGAATATTCTTTTAGAAAATTCCTATTTTGTCTTTCTCCCAGATATAAGAAGCTGTTTCACCCATAAAAATAGAAAAAACAGTTATAGAGAAAAATCAGTTGAAGATAAAGAGTAATTACATGTAAATGAAAAAACATGATTGGTAAATTCAAGTCCTTGATTGAAACAGTAAACAGTCGACTGATTAGTACAGAAAACTCAGCAAATGAAGTAGGACACTCTCACTTAGGACTTCATAAAGGAAGGAGGAGAAAAGGAAAAGGTTAGTGGAAGCTGAACTTCTGTGAGGGAAGAACAAATGTCAGAGATCATATGATCCTATTTAATATAAACAGACATAATATAAAAGGGCATAGCAGTCCTTGATTGTTTAAGAAGTGGCTTTCCAATGTCTTTTTAAATTTTTTAACTGAAATTACAATAAGATTACATCATTTCTTCCCTTCTCTTTTCTTCCTTCAAACTCTCCCGTGCACTGGATTCTCTTTCAAATTCACAGCTTCTTTTTAATTTCATTGTTGTCACGTATGTACATATGCATGCACACACACATACACACACACACGTGTACACGTGCATACATACACAGGCACACAAACACACACACATCTTTAAAAGTTATACACTTAAAGTCTCACTAATATGCCTGCTTAAGCACGACCTGAACAAAGACAACATCAATAGATACAATACACAATAACACGAACAGAAGAAAGTTCACAGGGTCTCAACCCTATACAAAGAATGGCAGGCAACTAAGGAATGCTGCACATGGGAGAAATCGTCCTCCACAGGGCAGAACACAACAGTTGGTTATCCAAATGATCGTTCATGAAAACATATGTGCAAGTAACATTATTCACATTGAGCAGGTTTTCAAGGCATTCATATTGCCAGGGAATACATAGAGACAAAAATACCTAAATAGTCAAGGGGTTACAGTTGGAGTTTTAAATATTGAATATAAGAATTGATTCTCCCATACTATCTTCATAAAATAATGCTTTCACTAAGATCTTTATCTGCATAGCAATGTTGTTTTATTTACTAATAGGTAAATGTGATAAAGAAAAGAAGACAAAATAGATACTACATAGCAAAATGGCTTGGTCTTTTGTATTTTTTTATCATGGAAGGCAATTTATTATCTTCCTTTAAAAAAATCATCTGGTAAAGTGACTGGCTTTTCTTTCTTATTCTTTGTCTCCTCTACTTCCTCTTCCTCTCATATTCCCTCCTTCTGCTCCTCCTCCTTCTTCCTTTTCCTGTTTTTTGTACTATGTTTTTGTCCTGAGGATCGTCGGGTCTGTGTCTTCACATACGCTAGGACAGTGTTCTACCTGAAAAGCATCTCAGTCCAAGACAATTGAATTGATTCCTGAATTATTGTCTATAATCTAAAATCTGGATGCCATTCTCAGTGAACATTGAGCCACTTCTTGCTACATTCCTGTTGTAGACTCTGGCAAGGTTTTCTGGTACTATAAACATATAGCATTCATTGTAAGAAAGTAAACTATATCTTTCCTTCTGTGTGCTTCTTTTTATGTGTCTGGAATCCTTTCCAGAAGCTTCTGACAGGGCCACCTCTTTTATCTCATTCATTGGGGGCTTGCCACTTAGCAATGGCTAAAGCAATCATTAATGAGAAGTGTCAACTGCCAAGGCAGACTTCAGTAATGAGAATTTATCTCTGATCTGGAAGTTGAGTCACTCATGGCTAGTTACCTCTAAATTTTTGTACTTTCGCTAATAGAAATGGAAAGCAGGTGGTTTATTAATCAACTAGCATTGTGTGTCTGTACTGTTCAAATTCTGCCACTGGTTTCCTAAAATAAAAGGTATTTGTAGGAAGAAATAAAGGTACTTAGACAAATGAATTGTCCTGAAAATCTATTGTGTGGCTGCAGGTTGCTCTTGGTACAACCTTATCTCCGTCAGTTGGGTTTTCACAAACAATGGTGGAGCTGCAGTGATTTTGGCCTATGTTGGAGCACCAACATATGGCAACACCACAGGCCATGGAGGACAGGAAATCACTATTAATAGCTTCTAGTGAAAGTCAGGTAACAAGCCAGGAATCAGCAGGTCTCTGGAGCTGAGAGCCTCCACTTTCTGACAGATGGCAATGTAGAGCACAGAACCAACTTATTGGTCCTGTGAGGCTTAGCTATATTTAGGGCCACTAGATGCTATAGGATATTTTGAAGCTTACATGGATAAGGCATTTGGGGAATAGAATTCATGCTTCAGACAGGACCATTCTTTCTTCAAAATAATGATCTTATATAAGAGAAACTTGACTGCTATTTCTTTGATAATAGCATAACATTATAACTAAACTGTATGTGTATATGGATTTATATATTTATGGATATTTAATATATACATATATGTATGATAATTTATACAAGTCATATACCAATTCATGATCATCAAGTTCTTCAGTATTTTGTCAATAAATTCCACTTTGTCTTTAAGTTTTGTTAAGATTGTGCTCTTGGGCCTGAGATGGCTCAATAATAAAGTGCTTGAGGACCTGAGATTGGATCCTATGCTTGTTAGTATTATTTGATCTTACCATAAACTAGATTCATTTGTTAAGAGGGAAACTCAATAGAGAAAAATCCCACGCCAGATTGTCCTATGAACAAGCAAGCATCTGGGGCATTTTCTTGGTTGATGACGTATGTGGGAGGGACCAGCTCACTGTGGGCAGAGCCAACACTGGATAGGTTGCCCTAAGCTGTAGATGAGAAAAACTGAGCCATTCAGGAGCAGCAACTTGGTAAGCAGCACTCCTCCATGGTGTCTGCTCCAATTCCTGCCTCTAGGTTCCTGCTTAAGTGTCTGCCCTGACTTCCCTTTGAAAGACTAACAAGCTGGGAGGTAAAAATAAACACTTTCCTCTCTAAATTGCTTCAGGTAATGATATTTTATCACAGCAATAGAAACACTAACTGAAACATATCCCTACTACCCAAAATAAAAGCATCACAAAGCAAAGCCTGTTATCCCAGTGCTAAGGGCAGTGGAAGGAGATGCTCTGGACTTGCCATGCACCCAGTCTATCTGAATTACCAAGCTCTAGGACCAGGGGAAGATTCTATCTCAATAATATAAGATGGAGTGTGACTAGGGGAGACACTCTGCTGCTGCTCATTGTAAACACCTGAGCACACAATATACTCACATTGATAAAACAGTAAACATGATCTGCTGTGTCTAGGCTAGCACTTGACTGTCTGTCATTGACTATTGGCCTGGAGATTTCCCATGCATTAGTTCATCATAGAGTACAAAGGAACAACAGAGTATTTGTCTGAAGTTATTTTGAATATATATATTTCCATTTCAGCTAGAACTTTTATATACAACTCAAAATTAATTTTTAAAATATATTTGATAGTATTTAGTAATATGATGGATACAAGTTTACATGTATTTTAAGTTTGAAGATAAGCTTTAATTTTCAAAAACTGAATATTTTGTTGAATATTGAAAAATAGTAAAAAAAAATTAATTATAAAGTTAACGATGTGTTTTCTAATTTTATCCACTATATTTTTTTACATCTTACAGTAAAGAATGCAATAAATGCTATTTTTAACCCTTTAAATCACTCTTTACATCATTTACATGATTCATAAAAGTAATTTAATAATTTTAATTACTATCATGAAATGAAATTAAGGGATTATTTTTATCTTTATTAAATCACAATAAAATGCACAAAATAGAAATTCTTTCAGTCTGCATAAAACAATGGTATTCTATTCTGAAGATAAACTGTGAGTATGTATTAAGTCTTTTGGAAATAGGATCATCTAATTTACTAAGAATTTATCACTATTAGTTTCTTGTAAATGGAAAAAATATTAAAAATATTGAATACTGAAGAACACTAAAACAGGAATTTATTGAGATGATACAAGTAATCTTAATATGATATGTGATAAAATATGTATATTGCAGTATAGCTCCAATGGCAATAATTTACATTTCCTGAGCAACCAAATTAACTGGAAGTAAAAGGTAATAGCAACACAGAACAACATGAAAAATAAGCTGAGTATTACCAATGAGTCTTTGATCCATTTCTCATGTTAGTTTCTTGCCCAATTACTTATATTTCAGAAGAGCCAATGACTTGAATATTAGCATTTCTAGATTGTTCTTTGTTGAAACAAACATAAATGTTATGCTCTATACATTTTTAAAAACCATTTACTTTAAGTTGGTTATCTTTAAGTTTTCAGTTGCAAAATAGCTGTATGAACTAAGGTTGACTTGTAACATATAAAAAATAGGCAAAAAGAAATCACATTAAGGAGAGAGGGTTTCTAAAACTATGTTGAATATATTGATTTTTAAATATGAGGTTTCCATGATCACAGTTTATGTTCTAACGTATATGTTAATAATAAGTCATCATGTAATGTGTAAATATGATTTAAGATACACGTGTGGTTAAAGCTGTTGCCTATCATGCCATTTGTTCACTTCTTCCACATGGAGATAATTTTGGAGAGTAAATCTGATCTCTGTATATGCACAATGATAGCAGCCCATCACTTGGATGTAAATAAGATGTTCATCTATGTACTGCTGTGGACAATCAGATTATATTTGGTAAATTCAGGTAGCAGCTATGGCTATGGATAATGTTTCCCTGGAAAATAGTAGGCACACAGTATAAAATATCTAAGTATAAAATGAGGTAGTTATGGTCTAAATTCTGTCTTTGTCTGAATAAAAGGAAAACACATGTCCTTGACAAACCTCCTCATGTCAATGAGTCTGGTGTGAAAAAATGAATCTGCACTTTTCCACGCATCTTTTTATAGCTTCTAAATTAATATTACTGATATTATCATGGTTATTTTAAAATATTGTCTCATGTAGCCCACTCTGGTTTTCATCCTAGGGACTATCTTGGTAGTCTGAAACTTTTGCCTTTATGATGAAGAAGTTTATTTTCAGTTATTTTTAAAATGGTTGCCTTGTGCATTGTTGGGTGAAGGATTGCCCTAGGCCTTGGCATTTGTATTGTCTGCAAGTGTTGGCTTTACATAAAAAGGTGTTTTATTGCTCATGATCTATATGTGCTAACATTAGAACACCTGAGGAACTTAGGTATCAATAAAAACCCCTAAGATGACAGAGTTCCACTGTCCAATATGGTGCTTGTCATGATAGTGGTTCTCTCTGCTGAGATCTGGCAGGGTTTACATCTGTGAAGATGCCTTTATGTCTTCCTTAATGAGCTACCACAGCAGCATACTGCTACACCTCAACCTCCCAATTGTTGAGAGTACAGGTGTGTAACTGTAGACTTGGTTTATAAGAGTGTGGGGACGGAATCTTGAGTGTCATGCATTCAGGGAAAACACTCTAGCCATTGAGCTCTGTGTAAGCCCTCTTCTCTTATCTAAATTACTAATGAAGCATGATGAGAATTCAGATTAATAATAATATGATTATTTGTGCAATTTGACTGTCCTTTGAATTATCCAACATTGTATTTAGGTGTTTATGGCATATTTCAAGTTGAAAAGTATGAAGGACATGTATTTTTATGTACTATTTTTTGAATATGGTCATTCTGTCCAAACTACATTGTTTAAATTACAGTCTATATTTTTTATTATTTTTTTTAACTTGCAAACATATGAAAGATAAACAACATACAATCCTTGGAAAGGATAAATAAAGATGTGGAACAAAGTAGGTTGAATTCAAATCCTGGTTCATCATTGTGCTAATCACCTGTTTATGCTTACATTAAGTCATTTCAAAGGTTATTTGGGCTCACAACCCAAGAAAGAGTGGCCCCATTTCTTTAGATTTCTGAGGAGAGTAGCATAACATATTTACAACATGGAACAAAAAAAATTACTCCAACTCATGGGCCACACCCCATAGAGGACAAGGAACAAGAGACAAGGGCTCTGGACAAAATTTTTATACATAGGCCTCTGATGTACAGTCATATAAATTATAGCAATTGCTATATCTAGTTTAAACACTGTACCTTCAGTTTTCAATTTTTTGGAAAATAATTCTGTTACTAAAGTTTTATATCTTTGTTCTGAGATTCTAATAATATAACAAATTTAAAACACATTAAAATGTTAGCTTAGATATTATTGTCTTAATTTTATATTAGCTAGGAAGCTTCAATTCTGAACTGTAAAAAATGAAAAAGGAAACATCTTGAAATCTTACAAAAATGTTTGCTATATTAAATACATTTGTATACCATTATTTATATTATTTATATGAAAAATCTCATGTAAAATCTTTATGAACTGTTAGTTTTCCATCAGTTGACTGCATTATAAGATAAATAAAGATTTTTTTTTAAATTTTTTATCTTTATACTAACCTTTTCCTTTATGTTGGTGTACTGCTAAGTATTCCTTGATTAGGTAATATGAACAGAGATGAACCTATAGAATCTTGCTTTGCTTCCAGAGTTTGCTTTGTTATTGGGACTTGTCCATCATTCAGTTGGCATACCTTTCCAGAACTTTGAGCATTCAAGAGGAGTTATGTGACTATTTTCTGCAAAGAGGAACACAATGTGTTTCTCTCCCACTACAGAACAGAGATGATCTACCTTGTTCTTTCCCTTCCTTCACTACAACCTGAATACAAGCAGAGAAATCAAGCTGCTTTCCTAGAGCTGAGAGATAGGAGAAAGGCAGGAAATATTAGCAATGTTGTGGAATGCCATCTTCTAAAAAGGTTTATTGTCCTATTGCACATTCTTAAAAAAAAGCATTATAATTCATGAATTATAATGAGATGTTTATATCTGAAACTGTTAAAAAATGTAGATTATTTTTCAAATGTCTATGTTCACAGTAGGACAATTTGATGAAAAAGAAAAAACTATGGATTCAAAGGTAACTAAGTCAATAAGTGATTATCAATCACTCATGGGAAACTGAATTCAATCCACAGCATGCACATCACTAGCCGTGTATCCCAGAATCTAAAACCACAACATAGGTGTTTGGAAGAGACTGAAGGATTTCTGGGGGATGGTTTTTCAGCCAGTCTAGTTTAATCAGTGAGCTACGGATTCAGTTCAGTGACAACATGTCAAAAAATAAGGTGGAGAGGCTGAGAAGAAACCTCACTTTATCTGTTAGCCTACACATGTACCACATACATGGATTCATGCCTGTGTGTGCACATGTGCACACACACCCACACACACACACAAATAAACACATAAACCCATGATGTAAATAAGTGAAAATAATTGTGATTTATCAGAGGTAACCCATTAAATAAACTTGTAAAATTATATAATATGTTGTCAGATATAATAATGTTGTCACATAATCTTTTTCCATTTATCTTTAGAAACACAAAACTTAAATTATAAAACAAAATAAATCCATTAACTTTGTAGAGCATTCCATAGCACAGTGATTTGGATAGGCTTGGTACTAGCAGAACACTGAACTTAAGAGGCTCAATTACACAAAGGAAAAACAAAAGAATGAAAATTTTTATTACTTGTAACGACTAAAATACCGCTTTTATTCAGTGTGAATAGGAATTCGAGTTTTCTTTTCATTATGACTAAAGGTTATTAGCTCATTATTTTATTTTTAATAAAATTGCCTATATTAAATAAAAATTAACAGTGCTTGCTCTACTTTTAGGAGAATGTTTTAGAAAATAAGATTTTCAAATACCTAACTTAAAATTACTTCATGTCACATTTACTGAAAGACAATTAAAAGCAACATTGACAAAGCATTCAGTTGATACTTTTTCATATAGTTTAAGTGACACAATTTCTTATAGAATATATACTTGACATATATTTTTATAAGAAAATTTGGAAAAAGTCAATGATTTGAGGAAGTACTTGGACAAAACTGTCCATACGAAACCAAACTATTTTGACATTATTTAGTTATATTACTGTTTTTGAGTGATATTAGGCACTTATAAATTAGTACAAAGTGGGTGAAGAATTGTTTCTTCTCTAAGAAGGACCTGTACTTGCAATCAGGGTCATTTGACTGGTGCAGTTAGAGATGCCAAAGTATATGGTTGTTGTTTTTTTATGACAATAATCATGAACCTTTGTGTATGGTTGTTGTAAAAGTTTATTTTTTGTTGTGTTAAAAATACTGTTTTGTGAACTGCTGGGTGAAGGTCCACCTAGGTCTTGGCATTTTGTACTGTCTGCAGGTGTTGGATTTCTGTGGAGGATGTTTGATTGCTTATGATCTTCACCTGAGGAGTTGTGAATCAATAAAAACACCTGAACTCAGACTCTCAGGGTTCCACTGTGAGTATGGTGCTGGCCATGCCAGTGGTTCCCTTCACTGAGGTCTGGCAGGGTTTCTAACCTACAAAAGTGCCTCCCGTCTCTCTTGCTGAGCCTACACACTAGCTAACAACTACAAGTGATGCCTAACATGGGGCAGGATATCACACCAGATAATCCAGTGTGGAGACAAGGAAGAAAAGAAAGGAACTCCAGACCTCACATAGTCTGGTAAAGTACCCTCAAGGCAACTCCTATAGGACAGAGATTATATATGGTAAAATAATGGGTAGAAGTCTCCTGAAGGAAGAGGAGAGTGGGGAAGGAAATAAACCTTTATGAAGGGAAAATTGTAAAAAGAAAGAGGGCTCAAAAGTGAGAGCCACAGAATAGAGGCCTTTAGAAAGAAAAATAAAAATTTTATGGTAAAAACAGAATTCATCTAGGAGCAAGGAAGAAGCAAGGTTTTGACTCTTTTTCTTGATCATGGAAGTTAATACTCTTTCCTGCTCCTGGCAGGAGCCAAGGCACTGGAAAACAGAAACCAAAGCATATTGTTCTATAAACTGAGTTTGTTCATGGCTTTTTGTATGTGTGAAGCCCAAGTGGGTCTTGTGTTTAAGGTCTATGAAGAAGTGTGTATGTTTCCTTTTAGTGGTGGTGAAGAACTGCCAGAATGTTTCAACTAAAGATCCTTCTCACTGCCCAAGAACCCCCTGATGTAGTAGGAGCCCAGGTCAAGAGCTAGCCAAAAGCTAATTAGTTAAATTGAACAGTTTTATTTTCTGCAAACCAGTCCAGATCCTGGTGAGGTGAGGTAGTCCTAACAAGATACAACATATGAAAGTGCCTCCTGTCTCACTTGCTGAGCTTACACACCAACTAACAACTATCATATGGTTATATGCAACTCAGTGGCCTAAAATAAATGACATGACAAAGTGTGTGAGAGTGTGTGTGTACATATAACAAAATATTCTCGTGATATTTTTGTTACATTTTTGTTACAATTTTGCATTGCATATTTATGGCAAAGTCATTTTCTTAAGTATTGATTCACCTTAACATCATCATCTAAATTAAACTGGAGGAGACCAAGAGAAAAAAAAGTTACTTAGTTTCTTTTCATGTACAGTAGTGAACCAGAAACTTCTGAAAACATGAAAACAATGTACTACAAAGTGTCTTGGGCTATTAAGGTATTTGCCCAACTGATAAAAAGCACTAAGTTCAAAACTGAGGTAAGTTTAACTCAGCTATTTATATACCCTTCCCCTAAAAATATATAATGATAATCTTCTTCATTTTCATGAATATGTTCCATTCCAATAAACTAAAACTATTTTAGTTTTATGTTTTAATGTAAATATAATATGTCTGCTTTATGGTGTTCTTATTGCTATTTCAAAACTGTTTGTGTGTGCTATTTTTCATTTATTCTTGTATATTAATTAAAAAAATATTTGTTTATTACAGTATATATATATACTTATTTTGTGCAGAGTAATTTTTTTCAGAAACAAAATTGTTTTTAATCAGTACAACTGAAGTACTTCAGTCTCTCTGCAGAAGTAAAGATTGTGCATGTGGCACATGGGGCTTTGGGATTTACAGGATGAAGAGGGGGTGAGAAGACTTTTGGTATCTAAGATTCCATCTGCACGAAGGTTTCTCTGAAGTTTTGAAGTGGTAAATATCAGTAGGTTTGGTATGTGGATCTACTTATTAGAAGTTTCGACAGGTATTATCAGTCAAGTCATTTTTCTGTTTGGAGTTTTTTAACTCACCTAAGGGTTTTAGGTCATTATAACTTCATCTTAGTCCCTGAGGACAGATTAAAAGAAGGAGGAAATGTATTGTTTCTTTGGCTGCTTCTTGTGGAAGGAGGAAAATGATGGGGGCTAGGCTCTGTTACCACGATCTAAGAGGGGAATAGATCTTATTGGCTTTATGTCTCAGGAGAAGAGTTTTAAGTTGATCAGCTGTGGTGCATCATGCAATTGCTATCATATGTTCCTAAAGAGACATAAATGATTTCTCCTAATAAAAAATAAATCATTAGAGGGCTGAAAATTGATGCTTTGATTGCAGAGTGAAACTGAGGGTATAGGGAGGAATAGGAGTAGAAAAAGAAGACACAAAAAGGAACAGATGATAAGAAGTCAGTGCCCATTGATTGGGGCCCTCATATAGGGTGTGGAAGGAGTCTTATTGTGTCTTGAAGGCCTGTGAGTATTTGGCAAGGGTGTATAGAGAAGGATGTCAATAGAGTTGATAAGCTAGAGGAGAGCAAAAACTTCCCTTTGGGATTGCAGAAAGAGTAGGGGAAAGTAAGAGGCTGAGAAAGGTGGAGTCTTCTTGGGAGGTCCGTTATGGGCTTAGGACATAAGAAGAAGTCCATTCTTCATGCAAATACACAACTTGAGAGTTGTGTGGATTCATAGTGATGAGAGGACAGAGGCAGCCCAAAGGCAGCAGACCTTAGTGGAAAGACTGACCCAGTAGTTGGATGAGTAAGGAGCAATGTCAGTCTTTAAGAGCTGGTGAGTTCTGTTAGAGCGGTATCCAGCTATCTAGTGTGGATATATTTCAATATGAAAAGTTAAAAATAGTGGACACCCTTACAGAGATGTTGTAAGGGTGGTAGTGTATGAGGCCAAAGACTGTGTTACAAGCAAAATAAAAGAATGATAGAAGAAAAGTTTCCTTCTAGGTCCCCTCATTCGAGGTGGCAGTGCCTAGTTCCACTACTAGGACACTACACAAATGTTAGGAAAAAGAAGCAAAATGAGGCTACAGAACATGGATGCAAAAGGGAAAATAGTGGAATAATATAAGGAATTTGATCTACTCAAGGACAAAACAGATGGTTGATTTTCCCATTATACTCATACTGTTTTTACCCTGTATTTTACTTAGTGGGACCACCCCACTAAAATAACCAGACTTCTCCCTGCACAGGCACAAGAATGCCACAATATAAGCTCCCCTAGTAGCTCTCATCCCTTAACAGCTCCTTTTATTCCTGTTACATCTGCAAGAAGAGATTTTGAACTCTATGGAGGAGCTCTGACTGCAAGTATAAAACATCTCTTGGGGTGGGCTTTTGAAATTTGGATTGCTCACTGTGATTTATTTCTTTGAGGAAATCTTCAAATCAGAATATCTTTGGAGCACTATGAAGTGGAAGGAATAATAAAACAATTTTTTTTTTTTAAATTAGAACAAATTTGCCTATATCCTTATTTCATCTCTGAACCTTGTCAGCTTGCCAGGGCTGGCTCCCGGCAGGTAGAATATTGTCATGGCCCTTGGTTGCAAACCAGAACACAACAATAAGACCCAGTTGCTAAAGTCACCATACACATTGGTCACAGGACATGGAGAAATCAAGTCAGTACTGACCAGGAAACTTCATCTTTGTTGACTAGCTTTCATAGTACTGGATACTGGAAGGTTATATGAAGGCTAATGAGAGAAAATAAGTCATTAAAACTCTTATCCTGCTGTGGGCTCTGTGAACTCTGATAATAGCCAGCATGCCAAGATATGCCCATGCATCCACAAGTGGCACAAGCATTATATGGGTAACCATCAGTTGTTTGATGGGATTCATGGTTCATTCTACATTAGTAAACATACATCTAGTACTGTAAATCTGACCAAGAAAACATTCTTGAGGAGCTCCTCCTGTGTTCCAGGATAAACCTACTATTATTATATAGCCAAATAAGCATAGTATCAAATTGCTCCCTATCTTTGCTTCTTTGGATCTCTAGATTAGTACAGCTCTCAGATCTCATCAGAGAAGTTCTTTGTGCAGTGAACAGTGGTTAATACAAAAATTCACAAATGGTCAAAGTGAAGGAATAAATGGCAATGAAGAGTTTAGCCACAAAAGAGAAATCTGTATCATAACCCTTTCCCCAAATTCATGGACAATCACAGAAGAGAGGGTAAAAAATTAAAAGAACCAGAGGTCAGGTAGACTGGAGTAAAATAGTGTTTTCTGTATATGACAGAACCACTGTACTCATGAACTCAGTTCTATGGTTGTCTTTATAATATCAAACCATTTTATGTACTAGTGTGGTGTGGGGCAAGGTTCATGAGCTCCCACACCTAACTAAGAAGAACTGAAATATCCTGAACAGTTGACAGCTTCTGGGTGAGACAGTCAGTTAAAGGTGTAGCTTCTGGTAGGTCAACCATGCTTCCATTCCAATGGGTGGCCCCAAACCAAAAAGTATATAACCAACAAAAATTGGACTCTGTAGGCTTCAAAGGAGAGAGAGCAAGATGATTTGGAGTGGGATCTGGAAGAAATTAGCAAGGAGTTGTGAATATGATCAAAGTCCATTAGATGGGATTCTCAAAGAATTAATAAAAAATATTATTTAAAAAGGAGGACCATAGTATGTGAATGTACATTAAATAAAATTAAATAAAGGGGCAACAATTACAGAGAGGACTCTAACAAAAGGAACTGTGAGAAGTTACATTTGTTGGGTTTATTTCGGGCTAGATGATAAAAAAATAATTTCAAAAGAAACAGATCTTATTTTATGTTAGGTTTTAGTTTTACATCATCTTGGTAAATGGCATATCTAAATGTTGTTGAACATTTAATTTGACCAGTTGCCCAGGATCATTCTGAATTGAATTAACATGAAACAAAGAAAACTTTAAATGTATTGTAGATGAGGCAGAGTAGGGTATTACTGCAAATCAAACCAAGATTTAGCCCATTAACTTATGATTTCCAAAATTAAGATGCCTTAAAAGATTCTTGTGTAAGTTTTGATTTTGTTGGCCACATCCATCTTCTGGGACATTCTTAACTCCGACAACATGAAATGTAACTTGAGATGAAGACAATTCTTTGAAATTTACATTCATTTCACAAACTGTTTTCGGATTGTTTGTTTCTTTTAATGAAATAGAGACCATTTATTTTATTGCCTTGCAAAGCCATATGCCCGTAGCAGTGATAAAAATGATGAGCATGCTGTAGGATTGTTAACAAGTAGGTTTTATAGCGTTGCATGCGGGTTCTTTCTCACTGACTGAATACTAAAGGTTGCCTGCCGCCACAGCTGACACTGCCACAGCTGCCGTAACCACCATAGACATCTTCACTGTTGCTGCTACTGCCACTGCCTCCATAGTCCAGCCCATTTCCAGGGCTCTGAATCTGCTTGACTCCACCCTCATTTAGAAATATAGCAAATGCCTCCTCCCTAGGAAAAAAAACCCTGCCCTTTCCCTTTAGAAAAATCAAGTGCCTTTCCCTCAGAAAAGGATAAGTGCTGAGACCCTCAATACACATAGCACAAAGTTTATTTGATAAAGTTGTTCATTTTACCTCAGAATTAGAGTTCGTTTAGCAGAACCTTGCATATATCAATACAGTTATTAATTTGATTAATTATTCTCATGAGTTCATGGTAAAGGACCGTTTATTATTTGCTAATTCAATCCCTGGTTCTAATCCTGGTAGATTTTGGCCTCTGTACAATCTAATCTTAAATCTAGACCTGGAAGTCTTCAGCTTCTGTACGGTCTAATTTTCAAGAGGCTAGCTTGGACCTAAAAAGCCTCAGCGTCCATACAATGGAATCTTCATACCTTACACCTAGGACTTTTCAGCCTCTGAGACTTGCTGTTAACTAAGTTCACTCTGACTAGCTGCCTTCTGAACTCTGAACTGTAAATCATAAACTGTCTGCTTCTTTTTGCTTTCTCTCTTAGCTTATTCTGGACTAGCTTTGCTCTTCTTGGCTTCTTTTGTGAACTGAACTGTGAGCTAACTGATCTCAAACTGCCTGACTGAAATGAACTAACTCTCCACCTCTCTCTGAGCTCTGCCTCTTTTTCCTTCTAGTCTGTTTCCACCTCACTTCTGTCTGAGCTCTGCTTCCATACTCTGCTTCATCCTCTGAGCCCCACTTCTGCAACCCCAGTGCTGGGCTTAAAGCCATGTACCACCACTAACTTCTGAATTGGGTTTAATGGTTTGTGCTACATGGGGATTAAAGTCATGTACTAACATTTTTTCTACTCTAGAGCAGTCATACTACCAGATTAAAGGATTAAATATTCCTCTACAGAATCTATAATCAGTGTAATCACCTTAAGGCATTGGCAGCTGGGCTCTTCTTTCTAGATTATTCAAATAAGGTAAAAAAAACACAAATCACTGAGCTCAAACCCTTTCCAGTACCAAAGGCAGAAAAGTAAATATTTCAGGGTGAAAATTCCAAACTCAAACACACCAATCACAAAGTAGCCTTTAAGCCAGAAATCCACCAATCCCTGAGTTCAAAATCTCACCAATCACTGAGCTTGAAACCCAGCAATCCCAGACTCCCCTGATAACTCTGCCCCCTTCCCAAGAAACTCCACAGGAAGGGCTGCATTCTGCTTAGTTTTTCACTGCTTCTCTTCAGAGCAGGGGCATTGACCTTCCTGAGTCTTCCCTCCAAATAAAACTCTTTAGTGAGAGTTTTCATCAGAATGAATCAAACAGAAGTGAAGGAAAGCAGAGTTGAAAACAGATCAGCTTGGGATATTCATCCCTCAGAGCCAAAGCACTTCTACTGGGGAAACTTCTTCCCTCAGAGTTGTGTGATCCCTGGGCTCCTGACAGCCAGGGTACCTGTGCACCAAGATGGTAATACTTCTGTTGGAGCCAGCTTCCCCATCTCAGATCTGTGTAGTTCTGGCTCCTGGCTGTCTTTCCATCTCCTTCCAAGTTGGAAAAAACACTTAACAGGTTTATCTCTACTTTATAAAACTATTTATAACATTTCTTTCCCAAATGCTCTTGAGTATGTGGCCAGTGTTTTGTTTGAGTGTGTGTGTGTGTGTGTGTGTGTGTGTGTGTGTGTGTGTGTGTGTGTGTATGTCCATCTGTGTGAATATATGAGTACATGAGTGCAGGAGAAACCACCCATGCACAGATGGAAGCTGGATGAGAACAGCACAACCCTCAGAGCTGGAGCTACAGCTATTTAAGAAACTTCCAACATGTTATGCTATGCTGAGATCTGAACTCTGGTCCTCATTGCTGTACTGCAAGCATTCTTAATCATCGAGAGATCTCTCCATTCCTTGCAAATTTCTAGTGTAATTTTATGGATAAATGGAAACACTGAACTTTTGTATTTTAATGTGAACTGTGTTATAGCTACATAACCTGTACTGCATACAGGAGTTTGGTGCTTGATGATTTCAAAGGAGAACATAAAGCTGCCACAGCTGACAGAAGGACAGTGTTACAGAAATTCATCGCTTCAGCCTCCCCTCTGATCCAACAAAAGTCTTCATTTCCACAGTAATGAATTTTCTAGATATATCTTGTAGACCTCAAAGTACTGGAGAGGAACCTCCACTCAGACTTCATCCTAAGACACTGCTATGATACCAAATGTTTGTCCATTTGAAATATCTAAGTTGTGTTGTGTAACATTTGCCAAGTGTAACCGTAACCGTTCTCTGCCTAGTTGAACTTCTAGAATCAAGAAGGTGTGTTGAAATAAGATTCTTTTGGGAGTGGTGGGTAGAGCTTATGCAACTGTGAACAGACACATCACACAATCACCTGCTGCTGACATATGTCCTGGGTATTGTGGAATTTATTTTCAGTTATGTATAAAATAATTGTTTTATGTATTGTTAGGTGAGGAGGCTGCCTAGCTTTTGGCATTTTGTATTGTCTGCAGGTGTTGGATTTATGTGGGGGGGATGTTTTAGTGCTCATAATCTGCACATGTTAGCAGTAGAACACCTAAGGAGTTCTGAATCAATAAAAACACCTGAGCTCAGACTCTCAGGGTTCTACTGTCCAGTATGGCAATGGCCGTGAAGCTGGTTCTCTCTGCTGAGGTCTGGCAGGAATTCCACCTATGAAGGCACCTCCCTGTCTTCCTTATTGAGCCTCCACAATGCCTAACTACTACACCTGGGTCTACCTTTACCCACCTGGCTGTTCTGCTACTACTCCGTGGTAGTGCTTAGAGTAGATAGGAAGGCTTCATGTAGAAGCTGTGGGACAACTGCTAGTCTTGGGGTGATTCATCTATACTCCTGCTCTCTTAAGTCTTAAGTAATGATCCATTCAAGGGATCATCCCCATTCCTCCACTCCCTCCCTTGGCCAAAGCTTAGATTGTACAACCCTACCCCATCCCCTGTTATGTTGGCCTTGGGTGAGGAATTCTTCAGGGCTTCCTGTCTCCCCACCTTTATCCAGGGGCTTCGCTTTCCCCTCCTCCTCAACTCCCTTGCTGTCCATCATCACCTAACACTTGCTGTGGCAAGAAGCCATCAGATGAGGTTGGAAGAACCTGCCTGGCCTCCCTCACTTAGCTCAGGACCACAAACCTTCACTTGCTGCCAGCCTGGGAAGGGAGTGCCAGGTCCTAGGCCCTGCCACCACCATCACCTGGTGTGCTTTGTGGTCTGGTCTTGAGTGAACAGAGCGGTCATGGGATGACTCAGACATGCCAGTTCTCAGGGTCCTTGGTGATTATGCCTAGAGAAGGGCCATGCAGAGAGTCCTAAGCTCACAGCTCACACACACCGTTGGTTCTAAGTCAGTTCCTTTTCCCATAATTGCTCTGCTTTTACACATTGAAGAGGTTTGAAGAGGGCTCTCCTGTCATCCTGGCCACTAATCGGGTCTGATGTGGAGCCTGACAGCTGGAACAAGATGCCCTGACCAGGCAGACTAAGGTTTCAGTTTTGCTGCTACTCAGACACTCCGGCAGGCTCTCAAAACTCCCTGGCACTGAATTACCAGATTGGTGGACCTGGCCTCACTGTGTTCAAAATCACTAAATATTGACATGTAGATACATGCAGAAAAAAAGACAACTCGAGAAGGAAAAAAAAAAAAAAAGAATTTTGTAAGTGAATTGTTTCTGTTGCTGTATATCAATGGATCTGGTTTAGAATCTCTAGAAGAAATCAAACTTGCACTTGAAGGCCCACTTTTTGATATTTAAATACATTAGAGATAATTTTGAGACTAGCACTTTAAATTTATTCTATGCTATATAGTGATTCTCTTGTATATTTTAAGAAATATTAATTTAAATATTGTAGTAAGTGATGTCTTCACAAAAACAACAAAAAGTTGTTTGGGTTTTAATTTTGATTTTGCTTATTTTTTCAACAGTAGTATTATAAGTATGGCTAGCTGCTAATAGTATCAATAAAAGTATTCCTCGTAAGACAAGGGATTTTACTGTTAGTAATTTATAAGTCACAAATTAATATAATTATTGTTTGATGATAAATAATTCTATGTGGCTTTGGGTATTTATGCATATTTGTGAATGAATAATGCTTGCACAAATATGTTTGCACCAAGGAGAAAATCAAAAACAATTAGCTTCACTTAGAGACTGAATTAGAAATTGATTTAGATTTGAGAACGACAGCTTATGCAATATATATGTTTTTGTTGTTATTGTTGTTTTTGAACTTCAAAAAATCTTGATGGAAGTTCAATAACTGCAGGTCCTTGTGTTTATTATTAGCCTTACTATTTTAGATAGCACAGTGATTTTTTTTTTTTTTTTACGTTTAACTGTGATGCCAGAAGCGGAGCTCACGTTATTTTCTTCCCTTCTAAAATTACCTTACCTATTTTATTGAGTGGCCCACACAGGGATATTTAGTGCATAATTTGGGAAAAACTCTAAGGCACAAACCACTCTTTTAAAAGAAGGATTGCAGTGTCTTCGAGTTACAAACACCAAACTGTGCCCCACTGTTGCTCTCTCACTGAACTGTTTCTGTCTTCCAGGGATGGTGTCCATTGGAATTAAATCAGGAGATGAAGACAGGTATTAATATTTTTTTTAGAGACAAAATATAGCAGGGGTGAGAGTTGATAAGTATGCTCATGCAAAAAAAAAAACTAACAATCCAAGCAAAAAATCTCTGAGATTATCAAAAGCAAGAATCCTATTAATACCCTAACAAGAAGAACAAGAGTAGACTCATAGTGCTCCTGCAGCCAGGGTGGAGTCTCTGGGAAAAACTGAAATCTTGAGCATTGCATGTTTGCCCTTTGTGACCCAAATCTCAGTGAGACAAGACCTGAAGCAGGGAGCTTGGGGTGGTTCCTAGATCCCTCCCAAGTCCCTCTCAAAATCATGAGAAGATTCTAAGCAGGGGATTATATTAAAGAAAGAGGCAGAAAATTTGACATTGACTTTATGTTGTGCTCCATGAAGATCTTAGAAAATGTATTTCAATAAAATAAATTTTATGTCAACTTTCTGTTTAATATCATTCCTTACAAATGACATATCTAAATGGCATTGAATGTTTTTGTTTGATCATTTTTCTATGTTTATTCCTAAATAGGTTATTGTAAAATAAAGCTTATGTATGTATATATATAAAATGAAGCATATATATTTAACAACATTAATAACACATAACATGTAGTGACATATTTATTTTCACTAGGTAAAATGGAACCTTCAGTAGCTTGTAGCACAATATAGGAGTTGTAAAGCTTCTGTGGAGCCTGTGAAGGTGAGTTCATCTTAATTCCCACTTGTTGGAAAAGCAGAGAAGCCATTCCCACTTCACATACTAATCAGATTCAGTGGGTTTAAAATAAGTAAACATAAATATTATAAAAAGAGGAATATTGAATTGGCAGAAAAATGTGAAGGGGATCTTGGGAGGACCTGGTATTGGGAAGTGAGTATACATTATGTTCATGTATGAAATTTTCAAAGAATAAATAAAAATAAACATTAAAATCTATCAGAATACATTTTAGAAGATTTGAGAACTATTATTCACTAAAGAGTTGTATATCTGATTATTTTATGTCTGCTGTCATATTTTGTTTAGTAATGATTTTCAAGGAAATTAGTACATCATACTAAGAAAAGGGGAAAAATAATCAAATAATATAACATTAAATATTCCATTTTATGAAAGGAAAATGATATTATAATACTATTACTTGTTAAAATGATAGTGTAACTATTTCTCACTGGGTATAAAGTTTCTCTGATCAACAGATTTAATCTATTAACTTAAATAACTCTGTCTATAATGGGAAAGAAAGTGAACGCTTATTAATGTAGCTTTTTATTTCACTCCTTGTTTCTGAAAAGAGTGTTTGGGAGTGTAATCACACATGCATCTCAGCAGGCCAGAGAATAATTACTTAATCTATCATCTGATTAATTTTGGAACTGCTTCAGATATTCTGAGAAAAAAAGTCAATGTTTTTGGAAATATTTGTAATATTCTGAGAAAAGCAGTGTTAATTTACGGTACTGATGATAAGGAAGAGTATCACTTTTGAAAAGCCAACAAAATGAGCAAATTTAGCACTAAAATGCATTTGAGAAATTTTTATCGTGTGTCAGAACTCTGTTAATTTCATGAATAAGAACTAAGCACGTGCAGAACACACAGGAGAATTATCGCCAGAGTGAACATTGTAATTGATTTTGTAATTGTAAACAGAAAATCAAAGAGCAAACTTCATGCACTTGCAGAAGCTATGAGACTGATTTACTTTTTCAAACTGAGACCATGGAAATCAATTGTCAGAAAATATACATTCCATTGAAAGTTTGATTTGAAGATGTGAAAGTTTCTGTCAGTAGAGAAGTCTATGTAAATAGTTCTGTATTTACTATTTATTATTAAATAATAATAAATACTATGTAAATAATATTAGAGATTTTCATATTTTATTAAGTGGTAGGTAGGAAGGCTGCTTTACAGATACAGAAATATTCACTCTGAGTTTGTAAGAATGTGGCCACTGTTTTATCCACTGTTGGGGACCCAGACTTCAGGTTGAACTTCAGAACTTACCTAACTGGAAAATTATGGACCTAAAAAATAGTCAGTCCCCCCACCTCTTGCGGTTTGACAGCTAGCTGTCCCCGCAGTAACAGGATGTCTTGGTGGCTAGAGGCACCCATTCCCCCTACCAAAGAATACAGCTGCAGTTTCCTCTTTAGATTATAGATATGCTCCCCTTGAATACCCACTCCCCCTCCCCTTCAACACGCTTTTTGCTTTAAAAAGGCTTGCTCTGCTCAATAAAATCGGACCTTGATACGAATCATTGAGCTTGGTCTCGTTCCTTTTTCTCGCCATCCCATACAGGTTATTCACCCTCCTCGCTCCTAAAGTCCTATCTGGTCCTGCTGGGCGGGACAATCCACAATGACTTAAAGGCAGCCAAGGCTCCTTCCTCTGTCTTGATTTGAAGCTTTATCTTCTGACTGATTCCATCAATTAGAAACTCTTCCTTTTATTTTCTTATAAGTTTTCACATCCATCATAGTACAAAAAAATATTGAATTTAACTTACAGGAAATATTAAATAGAGAAAAATACACAGAATGTCACATGACCTAAATCTGCAATGTTTTTAAATGTTATCAATCTAATACCATTGTATTAAGGTTCAGCCCTGAAAACAAACATACATACAATTACATATATACATACTTACACACACACATCACTCACACACACATATGAAAAAGTAAAAAAGGGGACCATTTGAAAGAGAGCAAGGGGGAGCATGGGAGAGTTTGGAAGAAAGAAAAGGAAAGGAGAAATATTGTAATTATATTATACTGTCAATATTTTAAGTAAAAATTTGTAATTTAGCTTGTCACAGTGACATACACTTCTAACTCAATCTTCTGTACACAAGTCTATGAAGTGAGATCAGCCTGGGTAACAGAGTGATACCATGTGATAGTTAATTTTTCTTAATAACTTGGTAAGATTTAGAATCACCATGGACAGAAACCTCTCAAAGTGTTTGTGATGGATTATATAAATTAAGTTAATGGAGGCAGAAAGATTTACCCAAATGTGGGCCTCACTATTCCATGGATCAGGTCCTGGACTTTTAAGGAAGACAAAAACAACAACAACCAAAACAGAAAACAAGCTAAGCATAAGCACTTCTCATCTTTTGCTTCCTCACTACAAATGAGTGTGACAAACACACTCTGCTGCTGTGGCCATGTGTCTTAGCCCCTGTTCTATTGCTGTGAAGAAACTGAGGCAACCCCTATAATTTGGGTTCTGGTCAGGTAAACTAAAGTCTAAAGGCTGGTGTCTGTTCACCAGAAAAGCAGATCTCATAAGGTGGCAGGTTTCTGTGTACCAGGAACATCCCTTAATCCACCCTCAAAAGTCAACAACTTGGGCAAGAACAAGTTACTGATAAATCTGAACAGACCCCATGCTACTGTCACATAAAATATGCTTATTTTCCAAGATTTTGATTCTCTATATCCCCTGAGAGATCCTTGGCCATTGCTAGCTAATGGGCATTTCTTTGTTCCCATGTAATTGTCTAGTTTGATGGTTTTACTGCACTCTTAAATTTGGTGCCAAACTTGAAGGGGACTCCACCCCCAAAGAACCCTTTCCCTCTTAACTGAATCAAGCTACCAATTTGACCCTTCTGGGTATATAGATCATTTGCCTAGGCTGTTTCTCCCTCACTTGCTTGTTGGAGCTTTGCTCTTTTCAGCTCTCTGGCTCACTGGAGCCTACTCAACTAAAGTTGCACCAGTGTATTAGACAAATCTAGCCCACCTGGGTACCCCCATCATTTGGAATGCGATGCTTTCTCAGTGTATCCAGAGCATCTTTCTGACAAGTCTTAATCCCTTTGGGCATGGACTTAGATGGAGACTGTATCCTTATGGTACTTATTACTTCTCTCCCTATGGCTCTGCTCCTACCTGTGCTAATTTTCTACTGACACCTTTTCAAGTGCTATTACCTTCCTCCCTCAAACTAATCATAGATTCTCCCCACTCAGACTGGACCATTCAACTCTCTTTGCTTGTTTCATCAAGTCTCTCTCTTCTCAGACTTAGACACGTCATTAAGCCTCTTCATCTTATTTTTACTGTAACAGGGGTTGGCCACAATATATGTTTGACAATCTGTCTCAGTGGCCAGGAAATGGTACATTCAAATATCAAATCCTCATTTATCTTTCAAATTCTGCCAATATACAACACAGAAGAGTGGTCTGAAATCCCCTATGTTCCGGCTTTCTTTCTTATCCCTTACCTTGTATCTACTGATCAGATTCTCCTGGTAAAGGTATAAACTAAACAGAACCCAAAGCCCTCATCTTCCTCTTCTTCCAATTTTGATATAGAGTATTTGGCTCCTCCATGACACCTTTTTAGCCTCCACTACACACACTTCTAAAGTCTGTATCTTTATGGGTGCTAACCCATCCTTGCCCATTGACACCCACCCACTCAGCCTGCTTCATCTTAGTTAACCTCAGCCTCATCCCTGGTCTTCTCATGAACACCAGTAACTCACACCCACTCCCATACAGATGGTCTTTACTCCCTTAGAGTGGTGGCAAGCCTAATAATCCTTTACACATACACAACCTTTTTTCTAAAGAAGGTCTCTCCCAGGTGTAAAAGGACTTCAATTCTTTTCTGTTGATACTTGTAACTTTCCCAGAGAGTTCAGTGCCTTACCCAAATATATAACTTCACTTGACACAACATCTATGTTATTATTTCCACTATGCTCACTCCCAAGAAGAGTACAGTGTCTGTAGAGCCACCTAAGCCTATGCACATGTTTCCCACCACACAAATACTTCCTACACTGGACAGGGGGTGCTGTGGTAGTCCCCAGTTAGATCCCCACTGGAATTACCAGGTGGGTGCTAAGAATCAGTCCCAAAGATTAACTGGTGATTTTCCTCCTGGCTTAGCCTTCAAAAACCTTCTCATAAGGTGTTTAGTTTTGATGAATTGAGGGTAGGGGTCACCAATAGGATGCGTGATAAGCTTGCTAAGTTCCTTACCTGACTCACAGAGACTCTCCCTCAATACATAAAAGTAGATCCTAGTTATCAAAAGGCCATGCTTGTCCTCAACTCTCACTTCCTCTCTAGGTCAACTCCTACTATTATAAAAGAAATTATTGAATTAAGTGATGGCATACAATCCTCTCTGAGAGTTTATTTATTGTGTTTAGAGGAAGGAAGAACAGGAAAAGATGGAAAGAGATTCCTGTGATAGAAATATCAGCTTCTGGAAACACCCCTAACGTTACTTCCAAAGAAGGTCCATCAAGAGACTCCACCTGGAGCTTGCTTCCAGGATGGAAACACTGGCCAGTGGGAAAGAACTGCATTTCACGTTGGCCAATGCCGGGAACCTGTCCAAACTGTGGGCAGGTAGGACAATGGAGGGTCGACTATGCCACTTTTCCACATATGAACAGTGATGAAAAAATACTCAATAAAATATTCAAAAACAGAATCCAAGAATACATCAAAAAGACCATTCACCATGATCAACTGGACTTTGGACTTCATTCCAGAGATACAGGGATGGTTAAACATAAAAAAATTAGTCAATGTAATCCACCATATAAAAAAACCGAAGGTTAAAAAAAAAATCATCTCACTAGATGCTGAAAAAGTTTTTACAAAATCCAACACCCATTCATAATAAAAGGTCTGGGAAAGAACTGGGTAGTGGTGGCTTATACCTTTAATCACAGCACTTCGGAGGCAGAGGCAGGCAGATCTCTGTGAGTGTGGATCTATCTTAGCAGACTTCTACCAGCTGACATATGTGATCCAGGAATCAACCTACAACTACTCTAAAACCAGCTTACCTGCATAGTGTCAGGGGTCCTACAAAACCAGCAAACCCTGGACTTGCTAACCACTCAGAAGGGGAGCACTTGCTTCTTCCTCAGTGAAGAATGTTGCTATTACATGAACCAGTCCAACCAAGAGATGATTAAAAACTCACACAAATTGGTTTACAAACTACAACCATCAGGGATAGACTCCAGTGCAGAATTCTCCCTCTGGTCCTCTCTGGGGCCCTGGCTTTTACCCCAATTTCATCAACTGATCTCTGTCTTTCTCAGAATAATGATCACTTCTTGTATATTTAGGTTCCTTCTGGAGAGAATTAGTGAAATGCCCTGTCAGTAAACCAAATGAATCTGATTGAATTTCCTGAGGTCTCCTACCCTTGCCTGCCAGCTTGAGTTCCTGCTTTGTACCAGACCCCTTCTTCAGAAGCCTCCAATCAGCAAGAAGTAGTCAAAGGATTATCACACCTCATCAGAAACAAAAGTTGGGAATGTTAGGTCCAAAGCGGCCCTCCAAAATGCTGGTTACAATATCCTAAATCAAAGGACTCTGAGCTAGATAAACAGAAGCCTAAGTCAGGTTTCTGTTCTCTAGAGAGTAGGTATTGTAAGGTAGGTTTCTGTTTTTTAGAAACTTCCCTTAATTTTCCCCAGAAGGCCAAGTATCTCTGGCAAGGGCATCTAGCTCTTGATTGACTTAGTCAATGTTCTATTGCTGTGAGGAAACATTATAACCATGACAACTCTTTTTTTTTTTTTTTTTTTTTGAGACAGGGTTTGTCTGTTGTAACTCTAGCTGTCCTGGAACTCAAGACCAGAGTGGACTCAAACTCAAAGAAATCTTCCTGCCTCTGTCTCTCAAGTACTGGGCTGAAAGGCCTGCACAAATACCACCTGGCTAAATAATTTATTTATATGTTTATTTTTATTTTATGTACATTGATGTTTAGCCTGCATGTATGTTTGTGTGAGGGAGTCCACTGGAAATGGAGCTATAGACAGTTGTAAACTTCCATGTGGGTGCTGGGAATTGAACCTGGGTCCTCTGAAAGAGCAGCCAGTGCTCTTAAGCACTAAGCCATCTCTCAAGCCCCCATGGCAACTCTTATAATGGAAAGCATTTAATTGGGGCTTGCTTAGAGTTCAAGGATTAAGTCCATTGTTATCACAGCGGGAAGAATGGCAACATGTAGGCAGATATGATGCTGGAGAAGGAGTTGTGAGTTGAACATCCAGATCCTCATGCAGCAGGAGGAGAGAGAGACACTAAGCCTGGCTTGAGCATTTGAAATACCAAAGCCTATTTCCAATGACACAGTTCCTCCAACAAGGTCTCACCTATACTTACTCCTAAAAGGCCACATCTGTCAAGTAATGCTACTCCCTAATGACCAAGTCTTCAAATATATGAGCATATTGGGGGGTCATTCTTATTCAAGCCATTATACTGGTGAATTCAAACAGCCTATTTCAGCTCAAAGAATCCCATCCTAATGACTATCATATGAAATTTGCTTACTTTTCTGCCATTTTGGTTCTTTCTACCCCTTCCCCACATGAGAAAACCTCAATTATAGAAAAGTAACTAAGACATCATCTTAAAAAATAACAACACAACAAAATCTACAAAGGAACAACAACAAAATAAGCTTTAAAAAATTTAGCTATTATGAAAATTTTAAAACGTTTCAAATTGCCCTATAACATACTATGATCATAGCAGTGTGAATAGCAACAACAATAGTCAAAGGAAACAGATGTTTTACAGATTTCAATGCCATTCTTTGCTTTCTCTTCAAGCCTTTTTATTTGTTATTCTCTTTCTTCTTTACCTCTGTATCTCTAGATTTTGTGAAATCTGCTCCTTAGTTCTGGTGATATGCTTGAACAATTTGTGCCTTATGTTTCTATCTTGACAATTGAGATACCTATGAACTCTTACTTCAGCGTACACCCTGGTTTTGATGGCAGTCACAGCTACACATGAGAATGTCCCATAGAAAGTAAAATCATACTCTTGAATATTAATCCACATCTCTGCTATATTATTTTGCTTTCTACTGCTTTGATAAACAATAGTGTCTACATGTCACTTGAAGAACAAAAGGTTCATTTCAGCTTACAACTCTCAGGTCATAGTCCAACACTCTGGGAAGTCAGGGTATGAGCTTACAATAAAACATGGAATAAGGAACTGAGGTAGAAATCATGGATGACTCTTTCTTGGTGACTTGCTCCAACAGATTCCTCAGCCTACTGACTTATATCATTCAGGACCACTGTCCAAGGATGAAACCTGCCATAGTGGACTAGGTTCCCCACAACAATCATTAATCAAAAATATGCCCCCCACAGAATTGCTTATAGTTAATTTGATAGAGGCATCTTCTAAACTGGTATTTCATCTTCTCAAATGACTTTAGGTACTATGAAGTTGACAAAACAAACAAATGAATGGACATCCCTTAAGCAACAAGAATTTCTTTAAGTATTTAGAATAGATTTATTGTGTGTCAAAATTTGGAAACAGAAAAATGCCTTAGCAATTGTAAGTCATTTTGCTTGATCCAGAGGACCCCATTTCAGTTCCCATCAACCACATCGGACATCTCACAACTGCCTGTAACTCAGCTTTAAGGAGTCATAAACCTCTTCTGGAGTCTGTGGACTTCTGAAATCACATGCAGATATACTCAGAAATACACACACTCATATATACACATTTAAAAGTAAGATAACTGTCAAAAGTCTAAATAGCTACAGGGTCCCACCTCTGTTCCCACTAAGAAAGTCTGGGAAATTCAGGAAGTAGACAGATGACAAGAATGTTCTGCAGGTGTTTCAAGGCTGAGCTCTAACTACGGCACACATATTTTCAATGATGCTCTGTCCTGTCCACAATTGTAGTGTTCAGGGAAAGTCAACATTTGTTCTGACTCAGCCTTTGTTTGATTATTCATTTTCTCATTTTTTTTAGCCATTTATTAAATGCAACTATGGATTGTCTGGTTCTTATCCCTGACTGTTCAGTTTACGTTAAATTAAAGCATGATTAAATATCTAAAGAAACTTATTTATAACTTTTATTTTAATTTTATGTAAGGTTTGCTGATAATGTAAGATGTGCTCTATAAGAACAATTTGAAAAGTTTAAATCCTTTTACATCTGGTGGAAAAGAAAGAACTATTTAATGCTTCTACCAACTGGGCAACTAACATAGTGAGGAGTTTCATTGAAAACCACAAAGCTTCTAGACTGGCAGCAGTCAACATTAAATGTGAAGGGCTGCATAGACTTGACCAGTTGAAGTAAGTGGAAGTTGATCACACTGCCAAGTGGCATGTATGGCTTATTGCCATTTATCATATTACTTTGCAAACATCTTACTATGTCTGTAATCAAGTAGTCACACCATTGCTGGACAGTACATATATGCTTTATTAGTGATCTTCAAAGAATTATGATATTCAGATAGTATATGTGTAACTATTTTGTATTTTAAAACTACTCATATTTAATACTTAATTAAATAACATATTCTTAGGTAACTAAGGTTACACTAATGCTGTAAGAAATCAGGAGCCAAGTTTCTTTTCTTAAGAGAATGGAATGACTGACGAACACCCTCATTTTCCATTGCTTTTATTAGTGAAGACTACATATAATAATAACTAGTTACATATCAGAGGAGCTCTCACAACCATAAAGGAGGCATAGCTTTCATTTACATAAAAATGATCCTTCTAAATTTAAATTTACTTTATAATCTGACTGTTTATTAGATTTTGAGCTGTATCAAACAACGAGTAAGCAAGAGTTTGAAGATGGTATTATAAAACAAGGTCATCAGATACTGCTAAAAAGAAAAAAAATTCAGAGTTCCAAAAAATTCTCTCTTTTTCCATGGAAAACATTAAATGCAAATGAATTTATAAAAACCCACTGTGTAAAGCTGAAATGTGACATTTTGAGAAGTTTCTTGAAATGTAGAAAAAGGCTTAATATTGAACATGAAATGGGATTTTGTTGTAATATGACAACACAATTTAATGAAGTGGGTTATAATATTAAGAACAGGCTTCTTCTGAAACTTAGAGTCTCTGGTTGAGAAATATGCCAAGACTTATTCCTGGTAGAGTTAAAATGTAAGATTATATAAAAAAAAAAAAAAGAACGAAAGCCTACGGATCTAATTTGAATCTGTAATTATTGAAACTACAAATATTTCTACATATTCACAGTGTAATTATGTCTTAAAAATATTTTTGTGAAGAACAGTTTGTTAACTATGCATAGATTTCATCAGTTTGTGCATATGAGACTTTCTCTTTGATAAGAAATATATGCTTCATAAATTGGTCCTAAGATCTTACAACTTTGATGTGTATTTTATTAATTATTTTTTCTTCCAAAGAATAATGTGATCTCTAAATAATATATCTTTCTTTCATTCCATTATATTTAATCAGAAAATTCAAAACAACATTATTCCAAAATGATAATGACTCCAAATTATTTTTGACACTTTAAGAGTATTGAAATTGTTGAAAAGAAAGCTCACTTTAATACATAGACTCATGTAATCCACCGAGACTCTTACGAATAACATATTTTTCCCAGTATCAAAGTTTACTAAATAATACTAAAGTACTACAGATCAAATATTCAAACAAAATTGAGAGTTTTAGGGCAATAAGCATAACTATAATTTGAAATGTTAAGAATTATTCCTCATACTTAGTCAATATCAGACCATCAAGTAGTGCAAATTTAGAAGATTAATAGGTTAGTTCTGTGAGACAGAAGTTCTGGTCAATGAAAAAGATCAAGTGATACAAGATGCATGACTTTATTGCAAATTTTGCATCTCTTTGTGACAAAAATCCCATCAAAACTTGCAGTCATGATTCTGTTTAGGATATTTAATATAATTTAGAACATATCATTACAGAAATTTCTCAAAAAAATCACT
The DNA here is from genome assembly GCA_026225945.1 of Cricetomys ansorgei. Taxonomy (NCBI): domain Eukaryota; kingdom Metazoa; phylum Chordata; class Mammalia; order Rodentia; family Nesomyidae; genus Cricetomys; species Cricetomys ansorgei. Next base: position 6,216,888 of record JAMJFZ010001562.1, read on the forward strand.
CATTTTCAAAGAACTTTTAAAATAAATATACATTTTATATCAGTAGAAAATATGCAATTTCTTTATGTAGCAAGTGATATATGTTTTACATGTGCATACAATTTCATATAAGTGCTCATATACCAAATAAAATCCTGCTTAAATAAATTTTTAAGAACAAAAAAGAACTACTAAAATAAAATATTTTAGATATAAACTTTAAATTTCTCATTAATTATTCTATAAAAATGTCATCACAAACACATATTGTCTTTTCTATACATAATAAATTTTTATTTACACTTTCACTGTGTAAATCCAATATACTTCTAATATTCCATATATGCTGTCATGACATGTATTGCTTTTAATTATGAACACAAATAATAACTTGCAATTCAAATTAAAAAGTACTATTTACTATTCTCACTACCTTTATGTATTTGGTTTCTTTTGTATTTTTGTGCTTTCATTTATTTAAAATTGTGACAGTTTAATTGATCTCAGAGGTAGAATAGTTTAACAAAGTGAGTCTTCTATGAGTATTGTTTTTAGTTAATGGCAATGTTTTTCTTAAGAGATTTGTAAATTAATGAGACTGGTAGAGCAAGAATACCAGCACACTGACTCCTTATTTAAGAGAAATAAATATTCTGAAATAAGATTTGAGTCCAATTACCAAAATATGATTACCATGTTATTAATAATTTGGGTAAATTTTCCCTAAAGAACCATCCTTATTAATCTGCAGTCTATAATTTGTTTGGTGAAATGAGAAAACAATAAAGTCATGGATTGTTTGATCACCATGAAGAATTTATCACAATAAAACAATTAAATCAAGTACAAAGTAAATATTAACATTTATAAACATATATTTGAATATTCCTGAAGTATGATATAAATCAGTTAAATATAGTACTAATAACCAAGAATGTGACATGAAGCATTGGATTATAAAATCATTATTATAAAAAATATACCACCTTTTAAAAATCTTCAAATACCTTTCTCATTAACAAAAGATGTTTACAAGTATATAATACAACTATAAAAGCTCCTTACCACACTATTTTTAATTACATATATGCCCAGAGTAAAGAGCAAAATCAGCATCACTATGTTTGTCAACAGAAACTTATATTCTTTTAAATGAGAAATTTCTATGATAAAGATTTTTCTTGGAGTATTCCTTCAAATAATTGAATTATGAAGGTTTTATCAACCAATATTGGTTGATATATTCACATAATTAAACACATTATGTAAAGTATTTATAAAATTTGAAGTCAGAAAACAAGTTTAATGCATATATCTATAAGTGTAAGATAAACTTCCTTCAATACATTAGCTCTTTTGCAACTATCTCCATGTACACATTTAGATACTAGCATTCTTACATTAGAACAATATGTATTATGCATATAAAAATAAACGTGTATTCTTTCTATCATCACATTTAAGTTTTTATGCTATAATTTTCCTATTCTATTCTTATTGGATTGGCCACTGATTTAGAAATTTTCCTTGAAATATCAGTACAACAATTAAAGGGATAAGAATCTGTTTTTGAAAACTAATATCAAATCCTAATATAAGAATTTTATGCTTAACAATACCGCTGTGGCTTAGAGAATCTAAACATTTAGTCACTGTGTTCAAAAATTCAACTGAGGAGTGGTGTAGTGGTTTTGGAGCACTGACTTGACCAGTAGGAGGACCTGAGTTCCAATCTTCAACATCCGTGTCATAACAGCATTGATACACATTCCTGTAACTCCAAGGATACATGGTGAAGGATTAAAGACAAGATAGTCACTGGGCTTGTCACCAGCCTAACTCCATATGTAGTATCAAGAAAATGAGGCAGAGAGGAATAGAACAAAACAATCTCCTCTGGCCTCCCCTTCACACACATAGGGGCTGATGCTTGCACATACACATATAAGTATGTACCAGAAGCATACACCATATACATACCTACAAACACACACCCACATGTATGGTGGTATGGGAGAAAGAGAGAGAGTTTACATAAAGATTTATACTCACAGATTTTGGTATATTACCCATCTTCTTATTGCCAAATATATATATTCATATACATATATATATATGTATATTCATATATACATTTTTTATAGATAGAGTCATTAAAAAGAAGTGTTTTTATAGCTGGTATGGTAAAGTCACTATCTGTTGCTGTTTTGGTTAATGATCTTTTTGTTAAAGTTCCTTCTAAATAGTTACCTTTATAACCCATGGATTTGTGCTATTTTCAACCTTGGCCAGAGAAGCTTCTTTGTGCAGAGGATAGTGGTTAATGCAGACACATATGGCTGGGCAATAGTTCTCACCATCTATATTAACCTGTCCCAGTCTAAGGCTTAGGGAATATAACCAAGAGAAGGTGGAAAGAATGTAAGAGGCTGAGTATAGAGAGGAGAGTTGTAAAATGTTTTCTGGAAATCACATTGCCTTTGCACATGTGAACTCAGAGAAGCTATGATTGTCTACAGAAGACCTGAACAAGATCTGTAGGAGTGACTATAGGAAAGACAAGGAGGGCTTCTCAAGGCCCTGCCCATAGCTCAGCAGCTATGATGGTGAATAAAGAGTCACTTTTCTTTTTGAGTGTGGACTCTAGTAAGTTGCCCATGACAAGGTGTATGACTTCATATCCATGCACATGTCGCTGGAAAATGGGTAGTGGAAATGGTCAAAATGTATCACATACATCGATAAAAATTCCAAAGGATGAGTACAAATGTTTTTAACGTGGAATTTTGAAGAATTTTTAGTTATTTTTTTCATATTTTATATCAAAATTGTTCTGTGATTAAATTTAGAATTTTGTTTATGCATTAACAATATTATTAAATAGGGCTTCATTGTCACTTTTATTCATGTGTAATACAGAGAAATGTCATATTTATTATGGCAAAATTTTATGTTTTAAATAAAACTAGGTAACTTCCATACATTTTAAAAAATAAAACAGTGACAATATGAACTAAAAATTCAATTTAGACTTAATACTTAAAGCGCTTAAGCTTAAAACAAACAAACAACAACAACAAAACCAAGATTTTTGATCTGCATTAATACAAAGTGACTCTTTCCTGTGAAAACTCACAGAGCTGTCAAACATCAACATGTCACATTTGGTTTACCAGTAATTCCAATATCCTTACAGCACTGTAGATTTTTGGTAAATAAATAAATAAAAATGATTTTTAGGGAACCGATTTTTTTTTTTATTTAAAAGCAGTTACAGACATAACAAAAGTCCTACTAGAGTGCATTAGCCTTGTTTGATGTCTTTTGGGAAATGTTATGAACAATGCAGACCCTGCTTAGCTTACTGCAAGTCTTTAGGCTTAATGCTCCAAATACTCTTAAACAAGACCTTAGGAGATGTGTAATCTTTTTTCTCTCTATGTCATACCCATCCCAAATTCCACTTTCTTCTGTTAATTTATGAGCATTAACCTAACTGTAGAGCTAGTAGATTGGTTTTGTTCAGTGAGTACATCAACTTTTGAATAAAATATCAGGAGTTGTGGTTTAAATTAGCTTGTCCCAGGAGGTCAAGCTTATAGGCCAACATCTTTTATTATTGGTGCTAGAGGGATTCTGTACTGCTTTACTTTTCTTGAAAACAAAAATGTAACAAAATATGAGAGAACTGGACATCTCTGATTCACGAAATACCGTTTTCCCAACATATCTTAAAAATCAATTGCTATCATTCTATATATTTCTATAGTTTCATGTTCATATTATTGCAATATTTAAAAGCATTCAAAAATTTCATATCTCTGTGTGTATGTGTGTATGTGTGTATTTATGATGCTGAAACCGTCAAATAAAAGACTGAATGGATATAAAAACAGTTTTACAAAGCAAACAAGGCCTGAGAAATGCCATGATCCATTTCAAACAGACTGGCAGCTTAAATTAAGAGAAACACCTAGTTTAGACAGGAACATGACCTTTACATTTCTATTAGAAAGAAGGAATTTAAAACTTGCAATTGGAGAATAGTTGAGAATAATGAGAATAATCTATGGTAAACCATCCTGACATGACTTCTCATTGAAATGGAAACCATCACTTTGTAAAAGTCATAGAATTCAAATGGAAATATGCTAGGACAACCAGTGGTTCATTCAAAGATGGGTCACATGCCTTTGTTCTTCATTCTCTAGGAACTGGTGTCAAGATTTCAAAGCAGCAGACATATGTTCCAAGAGCCCAGGTTCACTGCCACACTGACAGCATTTCACTAGACGACATGAGTCAGCCTTCCCCAAAGTGGTGCAGAACAGCTTGTGTGGTGAAGTTTTAAGGCCACATTGAAAAGAAAATTTACTAAAGAAAGAAAAAGAAGAATATAGGATTTCCACAAAATGCATACAACATTCAAGTTTGTCTACTTCAATTTCCTTATTTTCTGATTACATTCTGATTTTGTTTTAATTTCATTTCACAGTTGAGGAAAATAATTCGAGAATCGGTATATACAAATTTTAAAAGTTTTCAGGTTCTTTATAGTGTCAGGTTAGTGAACTTTAGAGAAAATTTTTAAACATTTTGAAAATGATTCTGGACCACCGGTGCCTGGAATTTTGTCCTCAGCGAGTCTTGCTGTTTTTATGTCTTTATGTATTTATGTTTCCCATTAATTTTGGTTATTTATTTATTTATTTATTTATTTATTTATTTATTTATTTATTCGAGACAGGGTTTCTTTATTGTAACTCTGGCTATCCTGGAACTCACTCTGGAGACCAGGCTGGCCTAGACCTCACAGGAATCTGCCTGCCTCTGTCTCCTCAGGACTGGGATTAAAGGCATATGCCACCACTGCTCAGCAATTTGAGTTAATTTTGAAATAAGAAATTCGTTGTTTTGTTAATGCTGTAACAAAATCTTAGCATTTTGCCATTATTTCAACTTTTGAATTTTTTTATACCCAATTTCTGAGAAATTTTTATACATAAGTGATTTCTCTTTGATTAGTTTTTTAATCCCACCTCTACTTTCCACTGTCTCTAAGAGTGTTTATTAAGTACATTTTGATTTCTTCTTCTGCGAGATTAATTTTTCCAATTCCAATGTTTAGAATCATTTCTTTGTGATTTTTTTCCTTAAGATCATTTACATTTGTCAGAGATATCCTGTGACTTTCAGTTAGCACCTATTTCATGATCATTCTTAGACATCAGCTGAGATATCAAACTTTTGAGTCACCCACTGAATTACATTTAGCACAACTTTTAGTATCAAATATTTCTTATTTCTTTTCTCTCCTTCTCACTTCCTTGCCAGCTCTGGGGCTGAGATTTGGAAGGAACAAGCTCTACTTGCTTTTATGATATTCTACCTAAAGGCAGCTTTCAAATAATTCCATCCCTCTATTAGAATTAAGGAAACATTCTAACCACAATTTAAATCCTCTTTTCCACTGTCAGCACTGCAGAACATATAAATGTCTACAGTTTAGGATGAAAATAACATTTATTGACTGCTCCAAAGTGTGCTGAGTAGTTGCTCCACAGCATGGTCCCATTTCTTAAACTTTCATGTAGAAATATTAACAATTTACATCCTCAGGCCTGTAGTGGGCACAGGAGCATGCAATTTTAAAACTCATCCCTGGTGATTTTCATTTACTTGGTCCATAGCCCATATTCTAAAATAATTGCTAAGGGCAATCTCAACTCAGTGAGTAAAGCACAGTATAAGCCATAGGAGCTAGCTGTGTTAGCACCCTCCTATCCTCCTTCAAGGAAATAACCTCACTTTTTAAGCAATCATTTGCCCCTCAGGCAAGAATGAATGACAGTTTTCAGTATGCTGCTTTACAAAGAAATTGCTTAGACACATTTCACAAAGGCACTTATTATTGAGTTTCTGTATTAAAAACACTACCTAAAACACTAAAATCCTCAATACCTACTATGTAGATTACATAATATCTTACATATTTCTCCTAAACTTAGTATTGTCAGGATTGTCAGTATATACACAGGAGATCAATTTTTATTCCCTGGTTGCAAAGGGTTTTGTACTTTTTAGACTTGGTACTCTGGGTTAGCTCTAGGGTGAATATTTTATTTGAAGTGCAAATGGTGCTTAACATATATGTTTCAAAATGCTACCCAGATGTCCAGCACTTTGTCCATTTTGCCTAGGTTTCCTCTTAACTTCAGTCATTTCTCTGGCCTAGACTCTTCATTTCTTTAGACTCTTTCTAGCTTTTTTCTTCCTTCCTTCCTCCCTTCCTTCCTTCCTCCTTTTCTTTCTTTTTCTCTCCTTCCTTTCTTTCTTTCTCTCTCTCTCCTTCCTTCCTTCCTTTCATTCTTTCTTTTTCACTCTTTTTCTTTCTTTCTTTCATTTTATAATTGTGGAAAGTCTATTTTTGCAGTTGGCAATGGTTAATGGAAAGTCTCTTGATTGTTCAAAGTACTGAGAATAGATATTGATTACTCTGTTACCACTTCTAACTCCTAAGGAATATGACAGAAGAGAGGGGTGGAAGTATTCTAAATTCCAGAAGATGAAGAGAAGTGCTATGAGATAGTGTTATTGTAATTTGTATGTGACATAGCCACAGCCATTGCATGTATGAAAAGACAGTATCTGTGGCTACCTGAACAAGACCTACACAGGCACACATATACACACACAAACACACACACACACACTCACACAGACACACATGAAAGGAGGAGGCAAATTTTGTGAAAGAAGGGTAAGGAAGGATAGGGTAATGAGAGAGATAATGGGGGTATGTATGATCACAATACATTTTAATCATATACGAATATGATTAATAATTAATTATATTATTAATCAATAATTAAGAAGGAAAGCATCTAGGTTTGACATATGAGGGAACAGAGAGAACACATGTGAACATCATACTCATCCACTTTATGAAATATACTTCATGCATGGGGAATACACTAAAGGTAACTCATTGATTACAGTAAAGGATGTTTCATAGTTATCAAAGACACAGATAACTTAATAACAAAGCTCCTTACCATAATGCATTTCTTCTAATGAATGTAAGAATGAAAATGTGGGCTTTGTAGTTTAAGTAATTTTAAAATAAGATACTGTGGACTGGAGAGATGGTTCTATAGATGAAGTTCCTGTTGCTTAAGCATTAGGACCTAAGTTAGGATGTCCAGCTTCCACAGGCCATGACTATGTACCTTCTTGTAGTAGTTAGGCTGCTGGTTTCGTGGCTCAGCAAAGACACACAGAGGCATTTTCATAAGTTCAAATCCTGCCAGACCTCAACAGAGGGAACTACTATCACGGCAAATGCCATACTGGACAGCAGAATCCTGAGCATTTGAGTTCATGTGCTTTTATTGATCCAGAATTCCTCAGATGTTCTATTGATAGTATGTTCAGATCATTAGCAATCAAATATTCCCAATATAAATCCCCACAGACAATACAAAATGCCAAGATCTAGGCAGCCCCTTATCCAACTGTGCATAAAACAATTATTTTATACATAACTTAAAATAAACTTCTACAACAATTCCCATTTTCTGTATAAGCCAGTACTTCCTCTCCCCACAACATAATTTAACACTACCCCAGCAAAAAAATAAAAATAATAAAAAAAATAAAATATTACAAGAGGAACAATCATGAAACATCTATCAAATGTCTTTGGACAGCAAAAAAAGAAAAAAATTATCAATGTCCAATTATCTGGAATTCACTCACAGTCTTCTGGGCTCCTGAAAAGGCCTTGCGTCACTTCTCTGGCTCCACCCTCTGCAGCTCACACAGCTTGTCCTCCAGGCTCTGGATGGCTCCATTCCACTGCTGCTGCTGTTCTTGGTGGTCATCCCATTTTTGTGTGGCTCAGAAAGGAAACAAGGAGTCATAATCAAGACCTCAGCAGAGGGAACCACCATCATGACAGATGTCATACTGGAGAGTGGAACCCTAAGTATCTGAGCTCAGGTTGTTTTCTTGATTAAGAACCCCTCAGGTGTTCTTCTGGTAGCACATGCCAATAATAAGCAATCAAATACCTCCCACCAAAATCCAACACTTGCAAACAATGCAAAATGCCAAGACCCAGGGAGTCCCTCACCCAATAATTTTCTTGCATAAAATAATTTTATACATAACTAAAAATAAACTTCTACAACATCTTCTCTTACTCTACCAGTACCTGTCCATTTCACCAGCATCCATTAGAGGGGCTCTGTTCCTCAGAAGAGGCTTGATCATCCTCTAGTCTCATAGCAATAAATCCACTCACTGTCCCCATGCTTGGGCACCAGGCTCTGGAGTCTCACCTTCCCAAAGGCTGAATTGGGAAAAAGTAAGCCTATTATTGTAGGGCCTGCCTTCTTAAAATATGGTCACAACACTATTATAAACCTAAGTTTCAATAGTAATGTAAGAGCAAATGCTGTGTTTTAAATTTTAATTACTGTTCTTAAGAGATTTATAGAACAAGGACATAAATTCCTGGAGTACTGGGTGGGGGCTGTTCAAATGAGATATAGAAAGACATAATCCTGTAATCTCACTTCCTAAAGTCATAACCTCGTGAATATTGGGTAGCAAAATGCCAAGATCTTATTTGGTTATTCCTACTGCACAGGATGTGCTTTAAATGCACAAGATATGCTTAGTCATTTATATGTGGGATATAACTTAGGCAGGATATACATCAGGATATATGTCTGCCACCGATTGGACCTGGTTGGAAGTACACTGACTTAAGAGTTCTGCCTTTTTAAGCATCTGTGCCATGTGACTCAGTGCCATTATGTGGGAACTCTGAAGGTGACAGGTTCACTCTGTGGGTACCTCAGAATAGAGAGGGTCAGATATTATCTTCCTGGTCAGTATTTAATTAATTTAATTAAAGCTTGCTTCAAATTTAGCTCAATTGTTGTGGCCCTACTCTGAATAAGTGGGATTTACAGTAAACCAATAGAGGATTTATACACATGCAGCAAATAACAAATTAAAAATTTGTTTCTATAATATAAAAAATGACATATGAATCTGCGGTATATTTGATGGCATTTACCTGAGCAGCATCACTGCAATGACTTCAGTGCAGCCTGAGCTCTGAACACTGAACATGTATGTGCACATTCATTGTGCTTTCACAATGTGCATGCTGTAAAGCCATGCAATACCAATATACACTATCTTAAATTCCTCAGCTCTGATTTGCATATGTCATATCTTATGAATTGCAGTGTTTTTACTGTATATTTTTCTGCTCCTAAAGTAACATAATTGTTCAATTATGAGAAACAATTTAATATTCTCCTATTCTTATTCTTCAGAATTTAAGTGTTAAATTATTATTTCTTTAGATTCTATCATATTAAATGTTAGATTATAAAAGTTTCCATTTGAGTTCATTGTGGTAAGAACAATGCCTGCCACTAAATGGCGTGTATACAGGTTTTGCCAAACAGCTCATATATGCGACTTACCAGACAGCATGCACACAGTGTGCATGCTAGGCTAGGCTCCCACTTAGGGCCGGCCCACGACATGCTAGGGCATGCCCAGGGATGAGCCTGCCATTGACACATGCGAAGTTAAATCTCCCTGTTCAAGCCAACCTGAAAACCTACTGAAGGGCCCAGAGACAGATGACATGACTAGACACAAGCCAATGCGAAAGAGCCACAACAGCAGCCTGCAATGCAGGAGCCAATGGGATGCTGGGCAATGGTTTAAAAGGGGTCCCTCTTCCTGGAATAAGCAGTCTGCTTTTGCCGCTTTCCTGACTCACGGAGGAGTCTGTGTGGTTGACTCTGTGCTAGCTCACCCCCACCCCCAGCAATAGGTACAACATCTTAAGCAACAGTTTATGACTTGAGTTTCTTTAAAAAGTATCAGTTGAATTTTGACTTGCAATTAGGACCAAATTTCCAAACATGTCTATGATGAGTCTACATGTAGTTCTGCTGTATTGCACTATGTATTTAGATAAAGTGACTGAGTATCACTGATTCTAAATTCAAAAACCATTAAAGATAGTCTATCATTCTGCATTAACAAATAATTGGACATAATTCAATTTTTTTCTGTAAAATATCTTTTTCATTGATAAGCAAACTTGATTTGTAGGAAATGTAAAAAAATGAATATGAAGTGATTAAGTAAATACTGTTATGATTTTTATTAATTGTAGTAGGGTAATAATAAGTCATATTTTAGAAATATAATAGGATGGCTTAATGATAAGTCACACTTTATCTTTAAAGAAATCTTTGTAAATATTCTGTTTCTGTTATTATTTACTATGTGCATCCTGACCCAGAGGCAATTGTTAATCGTAGGGTAAGACACTGTAGGGAAGAAAGGGTTGCTTACAAGAATATGTGGGAGATAGCTCTCTGGAATCTGTGAACTTGGGCTTTGGGGAAAAATAAAAAGTTGTAAATGACATTAATGACTGCTTTCTGAGATGTAACTGGTACCTGATGTGAGCCTGGATGAGTCAATTGTTGTTTAAAGTACCCTACTCTAATCTCTTACATGACGAAGGCATTAGTTTATGATATTGCTAACATTATGGTCCCCATAGTCATCAGCAACAAGAGTTTGCAAGGAACACCTGTGTTCCTCAGGGTACCTGAATTGTGAAGGTGCCAGGTTACTTGGCTGAGACTACAATCCTACTGTTCTGTTCATTATGCAAACAAACATCTTTGTATCCATGGGGAGGTCAATAAACTTTGCCTTTCAACAATAAAGGACTCAAATGAAGTGAGCTCTGGGTTCAGTTCGTTAGACTGTATCCAAGCTCTCATGAATTAGAGGTTTGCATCTTGATGTGGTTTCTGTTCTTTATTGAAACTATGCCTGACTAAGAGCAGCCACAAATCAGTAAATGTTTGACGTGTGTAGCATGCTTATTACATAAGCAATAAATAACAGAATGCTAAAAGTCAAAATTTTAACTTTGCTTTGAGAAACAGGCACATATTTAATTCTTTTGATTCAAAGATTTTAAGGAGTTGCTAGAGTTGATACCAAATAAATAAGTAAAACTATTTTGCTATAATTTTACACATGGGTCTAAGGAAAATTTTCTATATTAATATAGTGTTTCCTTTTGCTAGCACCTGATAGTACACAGATTCAAACCTGCTGTTAACCTTGGTGGCCTCATAGACAAGATGATAGCTGAAACAGCCTGGGAGATGTGAAGGTGCTTATTAGGGAACCTGGAACCTATACTTTGAAAGCCTGACAGTTTTCATGTTTTCCCTCTTTGCTGTTTCTCTTTCTCCCCACCTGGTCTTCACATGTTTTTTTTTTGTTGTTGTTTTGTTTTTTTGTTTTTGTTTTTTTTTTTTTATGTGGGGTGTCAAAATACCTCTATTAGTGCATCAGTCACTAACTTTGAGACACCAATAATGTATCAGTGTCATGTTAAGGAAAGAAATAAAAGCACCACTCTCTTATAGTCATTTAACCAAGAGTGACTCCAGATTTGAATTCTCTACTTTCTGTTCCTAGTGTCTTCAGACCTCTGCCTGTCTGTTTGTGTAGTGGAAGCTTGTTTTTAGTTGCGTTTAAAATAATTATTTTTGTGCACTGTTGCACAAAGGGATACATAGACCTTGGCCTTTTGTATTGTCTTTAGGTGTTGGATTCATGTGGGTGAGGTTTGATTGCTTACGATCTATACCTGAGGAGTTCTGAATCAATAAAATACCTGAGTTCAGATGCTCAAGGTTCCACTGTCAAGTTAGGTACTGACCAAGATGGTGGTACCCTCTACTGAGGTCTGGCAGGATTTACATTTATGAAAATGCCTTCATGTCCCTTTTGGTAAACCACAGAAACTAACAATTACATGTTTGAGTCTAAATCTATGCAGGCTTGAAGGCTATCTTGTGAATCTGACTGTCCCTGTGTCTGTGTTTCTGTGTGGATCTGTGTGTTTCTGTCTGTTGTGTGACTGTGTCTGTCTAATTTGTGTTCTTCCCTAACATAGTGTTTTGCCTTTCTTGAACATACTTTAGGAGAAACAGAACTTATATGGAATTCTTATAGAAAATCAGATATAGTTCTTCATTAATAATAATGACTCTCCAGAAAAATGAATTTTATAGCACAGAAGAACAAAGTCAGCAATGAAGGGTGGGTGATGTTTTAGGATATTATGAGAAAGAAAAATCAGCTGTGAATGCATTGCATACAGAAGGAATTAGATAGTTACATAAATTGTTAATAGAATTTTACAAGGAATTAAGTCTCCAGCTCAGGTGATCTCAACTAAACTAGACAATAAATATCATTGTGTATCAACCAATATCCAAATGTGGTATCAACAACTATGGTAGCTACTTATTTTGTAAGATTGTTTTCATCTCTGTAATTGTTGCTTTCAGTGAATGAAACAAATGCATTTCTGAGTCAGAGGCATGGGAAAGCACACAATTTAATGTTATAGCTATGTAATAGATTAAGTTGTAAAAGGTGATAATATGGGAAATCAAAGGTAATTATAATTGTTATATTGTTCTCTTAAAAGTAGGTTAGACAAATAGGCAGAGTTCACAGGATAGTGGGATAGCAGACTTAAGTTTTAAGTGAGCTCAAGATGTGTCACTGAGTCTGACTGTGAGGTCCAGCAAAAGATCCAGTCTCTTAGAATGTAAGAGATATTTTCATAATTTTGCATCATCACTGTTTCCTTTCTAAATTTAACCAGACTTGCTTGGCATTGGTCTGAAAAATATTGTCTTATTTGGTTTCAATTAGTAAATATTCCTCTACTTTCATAGTGGTAGAATTTCCTGTAGTATTTGAATATTTAACTGGAGAAACAAAAGGAACTCATAAAGTAGCCAGTTGAGAATGGAGTGGGGGTTTGAAGAAGGAAAAGGTGAGAATTATGTAGAACAACATGATTTTTTTCATCTTGCTCTCTCAGAGAGACTATAGATTTCCATGAAAGATTGTATAGCAAACATTTTCTTGTCTTAACTTCATGGATACCAAGTATCTTATAAAGACCAAATGATTTAGTGAACAGACATATTAACAGGCATCTAATCTCTCTTTTTTTTTCTTAGATGTTTATCCTTTAACTTCAGATTTTAAGTGACAAACTACTTACATTTCTGGAGTTTATCCTCACCTTCCGTTGATCTTATGTTACTGATGGCATTTTAGCTTCAGTTTTTTTTATAGAAAAAGATCACGTTTGTTGTTACGTTGTGCCCTTGCTGTTTCCTCTTTTAGCAATACATTGTCTCCAAGTCTTCCTGGTCTTTCACTTTGTCCATTGTGCTAGTGTTAAAAAGTGAATGTCTTGAAATAAACATCCTGATCTTTATGCTTATAACCAACTCCAAGCAAACAGATCTGTATCTAAGAAGTTGAAGGTAGCAAGATACAGAAAGCATCATAACTTTTATGTAGTTCCAAGTCTTTTAAACCAATCCTGGAACATCAAATGTGGCTGGTACATCAAGGAGATGCAGATAAACTGAGTGTAGATGGGAATCTGTAAAATATGGGAAGGTTTATATTTCCTAAGATATTCAATTCAGACTTTCTAGAGCATCTAATTATACTAGTTACATAGGATTGTTTGGCAGCTAATTTGTCAATTTCTCTTCTCTAGCAAATATCTAATAAGAACTTAAGACAAAAATTAAAAATTTTCAGCACTCAGGAGATGGAGGAAGATTGATCTCAAATTTGAGGCTGGCCTACCTAAGCTTGTAAAAGATGCTATTTTAAAAACAAAGAAATAGAGAAAGGTAATTTCATTCTCTATGTTCTAATCAACTTACAATCTTCTCTTTTATATGTGAAAAGCTGTTGGACTTACCTGTGTTTTGACAATTTTTACTTAGTTAATTGCTTTATCAAGTCATACCTGGTATATTAATTTAGTTCAACTACAACTTGCTGTAGGCAATAGGCTAGTATGTCTGTCTTTGTATTTGTAGCAGGTAATACAATGCCTACTGTGTGAGTGGACACAAGGTTTGTACTGATTTTTATTATTTTAGTAAATTTCAAATGAAGTGAAGAAGTTGTAAAAATGTTATAATTAAGAAATTACATTTTATCCATTATATTACTATTATTTATTATTATCATTATTTTTATTATTGAAGCAAACTGTAATACGTGCTCCATAACAAGCTGGAAACACAGGGCTTTTCTCCATCAAAAGTAAGAAATGGCGAGGTGGGAGGTGGCTCAGTGTGTGAAGTACTTCCTGCATAAGTATGAGCACCCAGGTTTGGATCCCTAGAAGCCATGTAAAAACCAAGTGACTATAACCTCATGGGTGGAAGCATATACTCGAATTCTAGTAGTCACTGATGAGCCAGCGTACTGCACAACAAGCTCTATGTTTAAAAAAAAAACCAAGAAGATAAAAGCAATAAAGACATTGACTATCAGTCTCTGGCCTCCATATGTGTACATATGAGCTAACACATCAGTACACACAAATACAAACACACACACACACACACACACACACACACACACACACACACACACACACAGATGTGGTTAGCAATCAGAGCATAAAGTGAAATAAAGGAAAGAGAAATATTCATAGTGTCTAGACCTGCATTGAAAATTTCAAGCAGAGCTGAATACATTTCTCAGCAGATAGGAGTACTTGTTCTTACTGAGAACTGATGAATTAATTCAGTTCTGAGCACTTCCATGATATCTCACATCCACTCAGTACTCCATTTTCAGGGAATCCAACTCACTCTCCCAACCTCTGTAGTATTAGGCACATGAGAGGTACACAAACATACATACAGGCAAAACATTCGTGTTTATAATGAAAATAAATATATCTGAAAAAAATAGACAAAAGGAAACATCTAGCAAAGAAACATTCAAAAGAACCTAAAAAAATAAAATAAAACATTAAAAGAGCTCGTAAAAATCACAATGAGTATCTTAAAACTGGTTTTAATGTGAGATTTTCAGTTATTTTTAACAATTAATCTTTATTGCTCATCACTCTATTTTTTTATTTAAACTTTGTGAATAGAGACATTAAGGAAGGAATTCTGTTTTTAAAATGATAAGCCAAATATCATAGTACCATCTAAATGAGTCAGATTGTTATTATTTCCATGGGGTGGCGTGCTTCAAGTGATTTTAAAATAAAATTAAAAATTAATGATGTGGGAAAGACACATGTGAATTACTAAAGTATTTGTGATGTATGTGGGAGTTGCAAACAACAAATTTTATTAGTAAAGGTGAGTCTACAAAAACAATAGTACATTGTCATATGGTCAAACATTCTCACAAATATCTTGCATACAAACAGCTGCAATAGCTTATGATGATTTATAAAGATTCATGTTAGTTTCAGATGTCCTTTTAATATCTGAATTACTTTTATTTTATAAAGAACAAATAAGCACAAATTTAGCATGTAAAACAGTGTTTAGTATAAACAGAACACCAGCTCTAAGAATTTTAATTGGGATTTAGATATGTATATATCTGTGTATATGACTTAATATGAGATTTAGCTTCCTAAAATATTTTCAAGTGTACAACACAGTATTATAGAACAGTATTGTAGAACAGATCTCTAGAACACACCCATCTTATATATCTGAAATGTTATAAATACTAACAGCAATTTCCCACTTCCTCCACTCTCTGGAGACCATTCAACACTTTTCCTTTACGAAGTTAATTATTTTTAGGTAAAGTTTCTCCTAAGATTTTACAACAAACTGTGTTCTCCTTTGGGGAATGTGCTGAGGAAACATCTGTGTCTGTGTTTATTTTGCTGAGAGGTTTTAGTTACCTGTTGTGTAACAGAGGGCTTGTCTTCTTGTACGTCTTGAGCTGAATGCCATTATTAGTCCTCTGAAGTCTCCTCTAGTTAGTTCCAGTCTAGGTATTTTCCTTCAGGCAAAATATGATAACCATTTGATTTTTCAAACCCGGAGAAAGGCATCGCCATAGTATATTAAATATGTAATATGTCTAAATATGAATTATGTGTCTGTGTGTGTGTGTGTGTGTGTGTGTGTGTGTGTGTGTGTGTGTGTGTGAGAGAGAAGGCAACTGCATAAAGCAACCACACCAATGCCAAACATCCTGTCCCATTTCCTATACCACATTGGCTACAATCACCCACTCTCAAAGGATAATTATACAGGAATTTTTCTTACAAGGATCACTTCCAGGTGTTTTTTAACCTGGGTTTAAGGTATTTATGTTATCTATTTCCCAATCATTAAAAAAAATCATAAACAATGTTGATGAAATGAAAACCAATTTCAATAATAACAACAATAAAAAAGCCAAAAAACAAACCAAAAAAAATTGTTTTGCAAGTATTCCACTAAAGCTCCTTTATTAACAAAAATACAGGTCCAGTTTTATCAAATTCTATATACTTGTATTTTTATTTTCTTTCTCTTTTATATTTTACAATATTATTTGTATGCTAAAAATGGAGCACTGGCTATTTTACATGCTAAGCATCCACATTATCTGTTACCTGTTTCTCTTGTTTTAGTAGATAATGATGCTACTGAATGTTTATTTACTATCAATATTCAAAGTGAAATATTTGTTTGTTTGTTTAACACAGTACCTAAACTGGCCTCAAGGTTACAATTCTGCCTAAGCTCTCTAAGTGCCAGGATTACAGATACGTACTACCACAACTGGTTCAAAATCTTGTATACTAATTGATATTTAAATTGTCCTAAATGGAAAGGAAACCCATTTTTAGTTGTTTACAAAAGCAGATGATCAAAATCCAATTGGTTTGCCTGGTCAATACCTACCAGTTTTTGGGATGTAGAAGCTGGCCTGTGCTCTGAGTGAGATGATTCCCTACACTATCAATCCCTAAGCAGCATTCTTGTCCATTTTCCTGTGGCACTGTCAGCAGCAGCAGGGGCATAATGCTTTTCCACTTATACACACATCCCTATATACAGAGTTGCCCTTCATGGACCTAAGTATCTCTCATATATGTAAGCATCCACTTTTTTCCCAACACTTTCATACACTGAACTGTTTTCCCAGCTTTCCTTCATTCTTTTTTTCTAATGTGGGCATGACTTGATTTGCTTGGCTTTCAGCATTTATATTAACTGTTCTTTTTAGTGTGTGTTCATTTTAATCACAGTATACATGTTATATACAGAGATGAGAAAAGAGAAAGAATGCAGAAGATGAGTAAACTTTTGCTTCAATTTGCCATCCATAATGGAGATCAAGATAATTTAAACCATAGGACGTAATAAAGGAATGCATTTTATTATTATTTAATTATTTATGTTAATTTTGCTTCTTGTACTCAACCAATGCTAATTCAAATATAGATGGGGGCTGATAAAGAGTAGTCAATTGAGAAAATTGGACTTTTTTAAAAAAAAAAAACTAGTTTTATTTTTATTTCATTTTCTATCAAGATAACAGCTGTGGAAATCAAAACAAACCCTTAAGCTCTTATATACTAGCTTGTTAGTGTGCCACACAAAGTAGCAGCTTATAGTCTTCATTCAGGGGGAAAAAAAAAAACTTCTTGCTGAGGAGAAAATAAAGAAAATGCTATCACTAATTCTCTCCAAAATAGAATTATAACCTGGAATAGTGCATGTAGCAAACTAACAAACAAAAAAACTTAAACTAAACTAATATATAGAAATACTAGGATATTTGTGTTTTTCCTCATACATCCTAAGAATATGAAGATATATGTATGGATTTTGTTACCAATACTTTCATGAAGTAGGAAAATGCCTGTTAAAATTAACTGTTCTAACATAGAATTACTTGAAGTGTTTTTATAATATATTATCATCAATATTCTACTGTTTTAGCTATCTTAAAATCAATATTACATTCTTTATTCCATTAATGTTCTCATGATATCAACGCATAGGCTTGAGTTTATGCAAATAACACAGCTGAAAAATCATTTAAAGAACTACAGAGTGAGCATAATGTCGATTTTCTGTGTTGAGAGTACATACTGTTTATTTGTGGAGCTATATTTAGATGTACATACTTCTGAACTATGGCCTTAGAGAATGATAACTGAGTGGGAGAAATGCATACTAAAGTATTGGTTGATAAGGTTTAATGATCTGACATTTAACAAATTACATAAATGAAAAATACTCAAAAGGAAAGAAGAGTAGCAACCTTTAGCTGCAAGGCAATATATTTAGGAAATGAATAATCAAAAAAAATTGACAATATCCAATTAGGATCTCAAATTTAATATATTTAACAACCCATCCTGAGACATCCCCATATACTCTAATGTCCTTAATCACAGTAAATGGCATTTCCATTTTTCATGTAATTTTGAGTAAAATTTTGTCTTGATCTCGATATTTGTATCTGTTCTCATACTCTGTCTATATCTAATCTGTCACCACTTCCCAACATATTTTGTATTTTATTTGCTGGCTCTGATTGAAACCAGAGTCCTTCATACTCTTAGCAAGCCTTCCAACATCGAGTCATACCTCCTAAAGTCAGTTTTATTTTCTTTCTCTTGTGTTCTCTGTCCTTCCCTGTCACATGCCTGTCATCTAGTCTTTATTTGGCTTCTTTAGACTGAAAATATTTCTTTATCTGCTTTCACCTTCTTTAGACATTCCTCATTATAGCACTCAGAGAAAATCTTAAAAATTTTGGATCATATTTTTTCTGGTGTTCAAATGCTTCTGTTGCTGAGGATGTTGTCAGTGGCAGAGTACTTTCCTGAAATGTTCCGGGCAGGGACATGGGTTTCAGCATTATGGAGAGATTGAGTTTTGTTCTTATAATAGCCCTTGTACATGGCAACAGAGTAGTTTATAATGAGCAAAATAAAATATTTATTACATGCTATGTAGTTTTTATATTTCCACAAATACTGCTATTCTACAGGATAGAAAACCAAAAATTGATAGTAGAAGGACCATGGGATTTAAAGCTAAATATATCTTGAAGTCATTTATGCTATCTGAAATTTTTAACCATCAACAATTAGATAAGATTTTTTTTAGACATTATACCTCTGGTTAAAGAAGGCAGGGTATAATGAAATGTCTGTGCAGCTGAGAGTTTGGGTTTTATTACATTAACTGTGTGAATTTCTTTTTTGCCAATAGTGTTGGTATAATGTCTGTTTTTATAGTTGTTTATTTTCATAATTTCTTACTGTACAAATATACTTTCAGATTTTCACAATATTGTGAAGTTCTATTTTACTGCTTGGCAATCCCATTATTCTTACTTCTTTTTAAAGAAAATTCGATTGTTATTTATTTTATTTTCCTAAAGACTGTGCATGCTCACAAGTGCCTACCCCCAGCTATAATCCAAGTTCTTAATTAGTTTATTGAGGTATCCCTGGTGTGCAAAGAGCTGAATATATTTTAACACATACAACTCAATACACTAAGATACTAGTAACTTTACATCCATGAAAAAAAAGTACCATGGAACCAACAGATATACTGTTTTGACTTTAGTGATTAGTATAGTTTTAATTATTTTTTATAAGAATAGCTTAAAAAAAGATCTAATATATTGACAAGTTTTATGTATATAATAGAGTATTAGATGTGAATTTGCATGTAATTAGATCTAGCATTTATTGATGATGTAACAGAAAGTTTCTACCATTATCTTTCTTGTTTCTGCCCCCTTCCAACCACTGGCAATCACAACTTAAATTTTTAGTTTTGTTAGTTTGGCTATTTTAAATCCCACATATCAGTGACTAAGCCATGTTTTTGTTCTTCCTTGTCCAGTTATTGTACTTAGCATAATTTATAGATGAGGACGGCATAATATCTGTCCATTATCTGTAGCTCTTCTTCAAAGTTCTGTTGTTATTCTCCTACATTCCTCATATTAACTTATATTTTAGGTTGGTTCCATGTTCTTCACATCTTTCTACTACCACATTTAAGAATTTTATTTTTTATAAAATTATGTTTCAACGAGATTCATTTTCATTATCATCTAGAACTAAATAACACTTTAGTAGATGTTTCTACTTGAAAATCTCTTCAGTCTCCCACAAAATGAAAATGAGCTTCCATTCTTCAAGAATAGTCTTGAAGTATACATCCCATTATAAGACAATACTTAATACTGCCATTTTTCTTCACAGCAAAGGCTGAAAAGGGAGAAGTGTCTCATCTTTGTCTTTCACTCACACTGTATACTTCAGTACAGCTAATTTACCATCTGTTTCCATGAGGCCATAATTTAAATATTCCCAAGTTTACTCCTTTCTCCCTATTTCCTTTGCTACTCTGTTTGTGCTCTACTTTTATCAATTGGATTATTTTATCCATTTCAACTTGTTTCCTTGATATAAATCAGTCCATCTCCAAAGCATATATCATGTGTGCTAATATTATTTTTAAGATAAAAATCTATCACGATGGGATCAGTGTAATAAAAATAGACAACCATAATGATGTCAGGCACAGAGGGTCATACATTTCATGGTTCCAGATGCAGAAAACATCTAAAATTTTCAGTTATATAGGTGAAAAGGATAATGTGGTATGTGTAAGGACTTGAGAGACAGAAATATGGCAATCAATGTGTAAAATCACAATTTTGAAAAATAATCGTGAACTTAATTCTGGAAAATCTGATATATAACTTAGTGCCAAGATGTAATTTTAGGTTGGTAAGCTTAAAAATCTGTTTAGGTGTGTCTCTCACTAAGTGATGTTACTATAAATCTAAAAAGTATCATAGTCTCCTTGGAAATCAAGTGCTTTACTAGTAAATATTTTATTGTTTTTTGATATAAAATGTTTCTGTTGATCTACTTTTTAAGATGCTTGGTCAAAAGGAATAAAACCAACTGAAATAAGCTTGAAAAAAAATTGTTATGGGCTCAAAGAATCTAAAAATGATTCGGTCACCAAATCAAAAAGAAGTTGATGATAACTGTGAATTTAGTATGATCAAGCACATGTACAATCAAACTCACAAATCATTGGCATTGTGTCTAATTGTTTCTGTGCTTCCTCAAATACCATTTTGATTCTTTTCTTCTTTATTTGTATTCTCTCTAAATGAAGGAAAACATTCTCTAGAAATAAGCCCTGTGACTCAAATGAAATAAAACTTTTCTTAAAATCAAGGCTGTGATGTTTTATACAAAATACCTTTTAGAAATGAAATGCATATAACTTCCAAAACACATTTTGGTTTAAACAATAATGAAACTAAAACAATGTAGCGCCAAAGCAAACAAGTAATAAAAATAAATAATAACAAAATTGCTGAGTACAATCTGAACCTAGTTTTTGAAGAGATAAGAAGTTTAACCAGTGTAGAAAATGCATACATATTGCTGTCCCTTATTTGTAATACTGTAAACTTGAACTTGGTTTTATTTTTAATGTTATAACTTGCCTCTAAGAAATGCTACAGATATGTTTCAGTGAAAGAAAATATGTTGAAACTTTAGAAAATATTTACACTGTGGTGTTGTTCCTGCAATTCTGTTCAATAAAGAGCCACTGTGTTGCTGCTGCTCAGGGGGCTAAGTCAAATCTTTCCTACTGTTGTTTTGTTAGCAAGGCCATGCAATTGACCATAACAGTGAAAAGAATATAGCATTTCTCAATGCACTTTAATTTCCATATGTAGCTAGGGAGCTAAGCACAGTATGTGTTTGAATCTAATTTGCTTCTTTTCTTATATATACATAAAATGTGTGGTATCTAAATTGTTTTAATGGAAGCAATTATCAGAACAATATGCCCTGAAAATGCTGTGTTTGAGGAAAATCTGAACAAAATAGAAGTACATCTTTTAGAGAGAGTCATAGAATTATATAATCAAATCAAGAAGAAAGCAGTCCAGAACTGGATGGTTATATGATGTTCTTACTAAAGTAACTTTAGTTCAATGTACTCTACTCACTGTAATGCTTAAAGAGTGGTGGGACAGTGTGATGTTCAATGCTAAATTCAAATGACACGAACAAATAAACATTTGCTCATTATTTCATGTAAATATGCCTTCTTATGTCTCCTTATTTTGTTCATGATTTTGTTCCTTCAAATCATCAACATTTAGATTTAAATAATTATAAAGTATTAACATTTATTAGTGATACCTCCTATGAAAGCCTGACACACAAAAATGGTATTCATTGAATGAACATTAAGCTGTATTAAAGCAGCATTTCTTTTCTGGAAATCAAATAGCAATTCATAAGTGTAGTATTAGAAGCAAGTATTGACTAAGCAATTTTAAAGCCATTATATACAATAGTGATTGGGCAGTTATTTGAAAGGCACTCAGTTGTTCTCAGTCTAAATGTTTTGTGTTTTTCAATAATTGCTGAGAGAATTAGTAAAACACAGAAGAAAGTTGCTCTGCTAATTGTGGTACCATTCATTTTAGGAATGTTGGTAGTTACAAATTGACCCAGCCTGCATGTCAGTCAACTAGGGACCCTGGAGGAAAGAGTGAGGGGCAAGGGAACAAGAGGCACAAGAGAAAGGGACAAGACAGGATTCTCTGATTAAGTCCGTTTATTGAATGTTTTCACACCGCATATATAGGCTAAGGAGGGGGTGAAGAGAGGAAGGGACTAGCTAAGGGCAAACCTTCAAAAACAGGATGTTTTACACCTGGAGGAAGTCTAACTCTATATTTTGTAACTACCAAAGGATAAGCAAAAACTAAGAGAGAAAAACAACTCTTGTGGCCAGCGGTGGAAAATACTGACTGTCTAAGCAGTTCAACATCATGGCATCAATGAAGACAAGGCTGGGGAGTTTGGCCCTCCACACCAAATCTTGTAAGATATATTTCTTATCCTTCCTTTTCATGATCTTTGTCCTTTGTATACTAAGGTAACTATTACTCTTTTTAGCAGCTATACTATTTTTGTTACAGTAATAAGAATGCAGGTGTTTCTGATGATTAATATAAGAGGCAATTAGATATAAGCATAGATATAAGCCATTGAGAACTAAAAAAAACTTCCTGCTTCTCTTTTGTTGTTTGAAATATGGCATGGAGAAATAGAAGTAGGATTGATTGTTTACATTAATAGGAAATAGGCACGATCCACATTTGTGGTCTTATGTAAAAATATCTTTATTTGTGGGAATTTAAGGAAAAATAAGAAACAGTCTTCAAGGTGCAAGCCTGAACTTAGAGGGCTTCAGCCTCCAAGTCTAAACTGAACTTAACTAACTCTGAACTGAACTCTGACTAGCTGCCTTCTCAACTGCCTCTTCACATGCCTTCTTCAATCTCAGGCTTCTAGTTATTTTGCTTCTCACTCTGCTTCTCTCTCTCAGCTTCTTGTCTGCTTACACCTTTGCTTCTACTTTGCCACTTCTTCTGCTTCTATCTTGCTTCTTCCTTCAGCTTCCTCTCTCTGCTCCTCTGTCAGCTTCTACTGACTACTTCTACTCTCTGCTCCTTTTATATTACAAGAGTTGGGTTTAAAGGCATGTGCCACCACTTCCTTTTGAAAAGAGTTTAAAGGAATGTGCTTCCACTGCCTTCTGAGTTGTGTTTAAAGATATGTGCTATGTTGGGTTTTATGGTTTATAGTACCATTGCCTTCTGAGTTGGCTTAAAGGAATGTGCTACATTGCCTTTAGATACAAAGTCTATTTGCATTAATGAAAAGAGTCCTATAATTCATTTCCCAAATGCCAAGCCAGTCAACTGCTGACATTAGGCTAAGGTCAGGTTGAGAGACACAGAATATTCTCATATCTCCATGTTAGTAGCTGGGGAGGAACCACTTTCATTTAGCATTAGCACAGAGGACAGAATTAGCCTGACTTACACTCTTTCTAGCAAAGAATCTTTGAATGTTATCCTTTCCCAGAGCAGTTATGCTGCTAGATCAAGGATCAAGTGTTCTTCTACAGTCCTGTATTGTGATTATTCATTATGCTTATAAGAATATGCTACAGCCAATGCTCAAAGATCCAGCTAGTTCTGTTTTATATAGGAACTGTTGCAACTTCAAAATTCAAGTTACTTTTCATTTGTTTGAACTGAAGAGACATAAAAGGGAAAGAGAAAGAAATATTTTCCTTAAAGAGTAATTTGTAGTAATTTAGCTGCTGTGGCATCTCACCAAGATGTAAACTTTGCCAGGACTCAGCAGAGGGAACTACTATCATGACCAGTGCCATCCTGGACAGTGGAATCCTGAGCATCCCAGCTCAGGTGTTTGTATTAATAGAAGTCCTCAGATGTTATATGATAGCACATGCAGAACATGAGCAATGAAACATCCCTCACATAAATTCAACACCTGTAAACAATACAAAATACCAAGACCTAGGGAATCCCTCACCCAGCAGTGCATAAACTAGTTATTTTATATATAACTAAAAACAAACTTCTACAACAATAAACTAACAAAGTAGCTGGAGGCTCCAGAAGCTCAAGATGCTTGTCAGGGTAAAATTTAATTAGAAATGAAATACTATCCCAAGTAGTTTTGAATAGTATTTCAATTTTAGGATTCATTTGTTAAAGGAATCAAGAATGGTTGAAAATTAAATCCCAATTTTTTTCCTACCTCTCCCCATTAGTTGAAAGAACTGCAGTTTGAAGTTCCACAAACCAGGCATCATTGAATAAGAACTTTAGAAAATAGTACCATTCTCTGGACAGCTATAAACATCATACCTTTGGTGTCAATATTCCCTGATAGTTATTATGTTAAGAAGCACGATTTATATGGGCTAGACTACCATTTTTTTTAAAACTCCACTTCCCACCAGCTAGAATCCTTTTGTTTTTTCAAAATTTAAAAGAATTTTTATTTTTATGTGCATTGGTTTGAGGGTGTCAGATCCCTTGGAACTTTCAAAAGATCTCTAAATCAATAGCTTCTCTCATTAATGACATGAAGAAAATGAAACAAAACTAATTATAAAATTAAATATACAGGGATTATTTTATGTTCCCTTGTATCGTGACAAGGGAATAAGACTGTAAGAAAATCTCCACTTTCAGAACTAGTCAGGCTTTTAACAACAAAGCATTACTTTCCTTTCTATTATTCACATCCTACTAATGACATTTTCTAGAACATACTGTATACTTTAATGTTTTTTCCCTCTATTAGATGTTACCTTTTAATAATCTGTACAAAATTTTACATTATAATTAAAAATGTACACAATTCCAAAATTTTATTTACTTATTTATTTTTATTTATTTATCTATTTATTTGTTTTATTTGTGTGTGTGTGTGTAATATGTGTATGAGTATGTGAAAAAAAATATAGGTTCCTGTTGAGGGTAAGGGCATTGAATTGCCTAGAAGTAGAGTTATAGGCAATTGTGATCATCCAGACACGAGTACTAGGAACTGAACTTTGATCCTTTACAAGAACAGCAAACATTAACTGCTAAGCCACCTCTCCAGCCCTCCTGTGACTTCTTTAATAACAGTATCTTTAGAAATCTATAATTTGTATACCATTTATTATCTTATTTTTAATAGTAATCCTACACTACTAAGTGTATGATCTGTGCCACTAAAGTTTCCCAATGGAAACCAATTATTTCCATATTGTTTTTGTTCTTAAAACGCTAGGAGGCCATAAATTTGAAAAAGTACAATTCAAGAGTTATATGGGAGAATTTGAAGGGAGAAAAGTAAAGAGGAAAGTGTATTTATATTAGACAATAAAATAAATAATTTAAAAAATTTAAAATTTTTATTTTTACCTGGTGTATTTCTAGTAAATTGTTTCCTCAAATTTCTTTGCTTTCTAGTTTGTGTTAGTTCTTTGAAAATTTTATACAATGCATTTTGATCATATTCATCCTATTCCCCACTCTGTCTACAGACATCCCTCTTCTGAATCCTCTTAATTTTGTGTCCTTTCTCCATCTTATTTAAACATATCAAATATAGTTTGTAATGTTCATGTACTCTTGGATATTTGACCTTCCATTACACTATACACCCACCAGGGCCTCAAACCTTAAAACAAAAACAAAAACAAAACAAACAACAACAACAAAAAATCTGACTTTCCCTCTTTGTGCAGCTATCAATTGATAATAGCTCCTTGGTTAGGAGTAGGGCTTGAGTCGATCTCCCTCTGCTCTGCTGGGATTTTCTGATTTGAGCATTCATTAAGCACATTGTCACAACTGCTATAAATTCATATGTGCCACTGCCCTGCTGCATCCCTAAGACAGTGAGTGTTTCATTGAGGTCATCCTCAACCTCTGGCTCTAACAATCTTTTTGCTCCTTCTTCCACAAATATACCTGATCCTTAGAAGAACAGAGTTTGGTACAGATGTCCTATGTAGGACTGAGAATTCCATTGCATTTCATTCTCTGCTATTTTAGAGTAATGTATCAATGTGTTAATTACCGTCTACTGTAAACAGAATTTTTCTTAATAAGTTTTGAAAGATGTACAAATCTATGCTTATAATGATGAGTCATTAGGATTTAATTCAATAATATTCCCATGTAACAGAATATTAGAAGTAGTTTCTTGTCAAGGATCTATGGCCTATATAGATAGGCACAGGTTCATGTCCCCAATACTGGTGCCAGATATAAGTTTGACTAATAAGTGGGCCTTAAATAAATCATGAAATTCTTGGGTTACTTTCTTAATATTTATGCCAGTTTTGTACCAGTGCGCATACCTCTCTTAGGCCTGTAGTTACTCTAGCTTTCTCAGCTGGTTGAGACTGATGTTTACTTTTTCCCTCTGACAGCATGCACTATGAAAGGAAGTTAGAAAGATAAAGCTGCCAGAGTAGTACTGGTATGACATGTTCATGTTCTGCGATTTAAGTGTGAGGTGACTTCAGCAATAGGGTCTTACCATCAAGTTCTGAGGACTGGCCAAAAGTGTAGGTAATAGCCCATCATATTTAAGGGCTATGCAATCTCATTGACCAACAACTCTAAAAGAAGTAATCAATTTCTGGCACTGAGCCTTTAATTTGTTAGTTGTGGTATCTAATAGGTCATTGTTGCCCCATTGTAAGGTGACTACATTTAAGCTCTTTTTATTCATGTTTGTAGATACTTTAGGAAGTTACTACAGTAGTATGTTTCAATATGACTTTTTCAGAATCTCTCCAGGGTAACTTACCTCTCCCTATATTTCCTTCTCCCCACTGATTTTCCATTCCTCACCCAATTCATCACTTCCTGTTACTTTATTCAACTTTATCCCATTATACTGCTGTGTTTTATACTCCTTCTCTTAACAATCACCCCCACACTTCCTTACTAATTTCTGACCTCTGTGAGTATTCCAAATGGAATACACATGTTGGAAGATTCAAAGCCAATATCTAGAAATGACAGAAAATGTGTATGTCTTTCTGTGCCTATATTACTTCACTCAAAATGAAGGTTGCTAGCTCCATCCATTTACTTGCAAATTTCATGAGCTCAGTTTTGTTAATCACTAAATAAAATTCCATGTGTAAATGTAGCTCATTGTCATTATCCATTCTTCAGTTGATGAACATATAGGTTCTTTCTATTTCCTGGATATTGTGATAGATCAATGGACCTGGATGAGCAGGAACTTTTATAGTAGGATATATTCACACCACAGAGACTAAAAAAATGCATGTAAAGTAGCAAGTTGATATTCATACAGTCTCCATAATCACCAACATTTTTAAGTGGTCTGATTACATTATTGTCATCTTCAATAACCTTTCATTTATACTTAAAAGCTAATTGAATTTTTTTGGTATTCTATAACTAAAGACTAAGGAGTATGAAAGTAGTTATACTTAGTACATAATGTTTTGATGAAATAAGTGTTTTCACTATTGACTTTTGTATGGAGACAAACCAATAATCAACACTCAAAATCACTTTTTTAGAGCAAGTAATTTTGTATATTTTTCTTGTCTTAGTCATTACTGACGATGAAATTATTAGTATGACTAACAGTTCCTATATTTAGAACTATAAAATCAATATTTCAATGAGTTATTCAAATTTGGATGTGTTATGACAGAAATTTCCTTTTTATTGATTTAAATTGTTGAATAAATATTTTCAAAGATACAAAAATATAATTATAACTTATCAATGTAATATTTTGAATTTATTTTTTACTTTAAAAACCAGTCATTACAGCTAACACTGATTTTATTAATTTTCAATGAAGTCAAAGTATACGTTCTATAAAATTTGGAGTAAAATCTAGATATGAATATTTCAACAGAAAAATATCCATAACCATTATTTTCATTCCTTCATCAAATTATATTTAAGTTTTATTTTAGAGGTTGTTTATATAGATATCTTATAAACCCTATTGAACTATGTCTTAATTCATTGTGTGCTCTAAAGGATAATTTTAAATTCTCTTAAATAAAGGAATGGTTTTACTATAAGAAAGACATTTAGCATATAATAGGTTTATATTATCTGATCATATATGTGCTGTTAATTATATAAATACAGTCATTCATATATTTTGCTTAATTATAAGTAAGTTTTATTTAATTAGAAAAAATCAGACATTTTCCTTTCATTTGTTCTATCTTATATGATTTTACATGGACTTTAAACCCATAAATCCATAAAAATCTAAGATGAAAGATGCTACATAATGTTATATTTGCAATGATATTTAAATACAATTCAATATAGGGAAAGTCTAGTCATCAATTTACAACTTTTGAAGAAAATAGAAAAAAAATTATGAAATATCTACTTTGTGATATGTCAAGATACACATATGTATGAATCCCAAAGCATCTCCAAGTGATACTAGAGAATCCATTTTCGATCAAGAGTGAGGAAAGAAGAATTACATAATCATTGTATAATTTCTGAGAAGGAGTATGATTGCAGAAAATAATCTTGAAGCTTTTTATGATTTATCTCAATTAGTGATTGAGAAATATTTAATCATATAAATATATCATGTGATTTGAAACTCACGGTGAAAATATTTAGAAACAAAGAAGATAATTACACATTAGATAGCAGAAGAATTTGAAAATCTTTAGTTCAATTTGAACCTTGTTTTCATGATTAGTTACCATTGTTCAGTAATAAGCAAAATAATGCACCTTTATTGTTGCTTACAATGCTGAAAATACTGCATCAGTGTTCTAAAGACTTGGATATTTTAGGATAAACTGTAGTTTGAGGGATTGACTCTTCTTGGGCTGTTGATTCACTTCTGTGCTCAAGTAATGGATCAGATAGAGCAAAAAAGATGTCTAAAAAGAGAACTTCTTCCCCATTTCTCAGGAACTCATAAGGATAAGATATGCTAGGAAAAATGTAGGAAATTTGCAAGCAGAGAATGATATTCTATAGGAGCCTCATGTAATTCAAGTTAATTAACATACTAGTATATATTCCTTTCTGGATAGTGTGAATAGTGAAAAGAATGAATAGTATTCGTTCCTTTCTGGAAAATCCTGCTCATAAATAATATGTTAAACAAATAACAAAATGTAACTTATTTTAGTTAAACATATATGAAGATCACAAATACAATTTGAATTATAATGATAGTCTATTTAATATTTAAAAGATACTAGCATTGTAGAATTTGTCTCTTCAGTGATATCCTCTGAAGAACAAAGTTCCTAATATTTCAAACAGTTAAAAAATAAAATTTACAAGTAACATACTTGAAAAAATTAAATTCTCATGAGTAGTGTAGACTAAAATATATACATCAGATCAGCTTGAATTCATTTATGATGGTACAGAAATAGACAAAACTATTTCTGAAAACAACATTTAGAGGCTTCACCTCTACAGATTAGTATCCATGGTTCTGGAAACTAATCTGCATGTACCAGAGGAAGAAGATAATCATCAATCTAGCTACAAACTCTGTGACCTCCAATGGTGACGTACATGTAAGATATCTTGGGTCAATTGTGCAACTAAAACGGGAGTAACCAACTATGCTCAGATTGGTTATAAGTCTCACTCCATGAGATAGAGTTCATTCCTGATGTAGCTCATATTACCAAAAACCTGAGACATGATAGCCCATGTGTGCCTAGGGAAAAAGTTAATATTATCATTATTGATTTTAAACTTTCCTAATGCTGCAACCCTTTAGTACAATTCCTCATGTTGTGGTGACCCAACCATAAAATTACTTTTTCTGCTACTTCCTAATTGTAATTTCATTATTGTTATGAATCATAATGTACATATCTGATATGTAGATGATGTTACGTGACCCCTGTGAGAGGGTCTTTCATCCCTTAAAAGGGTCATGACTCACAGGTTGAGAACCTCTGTTCTAAAAGAGCACAACACTACCATGAGTAAAGACCTTTACTCATATATATAAGTACCTAACTCAGTCATCATCAGAAAATCTTCTTGCAGTAGATGACAAGTGTGGTGATTTGAATGGGGATGGTCTCCATAGGTTCATATATTTGCATGCATGGCCCCCAGTTGGTGAAATGATTAGTATGTGTGGCATTGTTCGAAGAAGTGTGTCATTGGGAGTGGGGTATGGGGTTTCAAAATCCCATGCCAGGTCATTCTCTCTCACTCTGTCTACGGTCTATAGATCAGGATGTAAAGCTCTAAGCTACTGCCTCAGCATCATATCTTTCTGCTTCCAAACATGATGATCATGGACTAATACCTGAAACTAAACAAGAGTCCCTAATTAAATGCTTTATAATATAAGAATTACTTTGGTCATGGTGTCTCTTTACAGTAATAGAACTGTAACAAAGACAAAGTTGGTTACAAGGAGTGGCATATTGCTATATGCAGGCCTGCCAATGCTGTTGTTTGGAGAAATATGGAAGAATTTGAGACTTTAGACTAGAAAGTAGTTTAACTCTTTAAGTTGGGCTTAATGTGCCACCCTAGTAGGAACAAAGGATATAGTAGTACTGAGGGCATTTCAGATTATGCAGGTTTCGAAGAGGGATGAATATTAGCAAGTAGTATAGAGACTGTTCTTGTGATATTTTGGCAAAGAATGTGGCTGCATTTTGCCCTTGTCCTAAAAATATGCTTGAGGCTAAATTTGAAGAATTTAATTTTAATTTCACTGGCAGAGAATATTTCAAGACAGCCTAGTATTGATAGTGTCTATGTGGTTACTAGTGATCACTCTAATGCAGATCTAAAATTTAAAAAAAGCAAACAGGACAAAAAAATTACATAATGCACTGTTTGAGGAGCAAAGAAAAACCAGGAAATGTAATGGAGAAGCTTAAGGAAATAAAAAATTTTCAAAATGGCCTGATGTTAAATGGAATAAATGAGGTGGTACTCTCCTCAGAGAAAGACCCCACACAGCTAAGCTTCCAGCTTGTGAAAGGGAAGTACAGAAAACTTAAGAAGCCAAGGAAACCAGCAAGAACATAATTTATGCAAATGCAAGTCAAGGAGGGGTCCAGGATCCTGTTTAGCAAGCAGAAAAACCTGGGATCATAGACCAGCTAGTTCTGGTTATAGAATCAAGATGGATAAAGGAAAGGGATTATGGAATCATCTTTCACAATTAAGGAGAGACCTGAGGTTAGATATTTAACAGGCCAGTCCTGGCATGGACACCAGAGAAATCTTTGCATAAATCTGTGTAGGTGAATCTTGGATTACTTTGGATACCTGCAGGCACTGGAGATGACAGCTATGGGAAATCTGCCAAGGAGTGCTGCAGACCAGGTGTGGAACCAGCAAAAGCTATAGAAGTGTGTTGCAGTCAACAAAGGTAGAATGAGTTGGAGTTCTGAAAAGTGCTTTGATATCATACACAGAGATGCAGAATGTGGAGTTTGTCCTGCTGGGTTTCAGTCTTGTTTTGATCCACTATTTCCTCACTATGCTCCCTTCCCTTCCTTTTAGAAAGGTAATGTATACTCTGGGTCATTGTGTGTTGGAAGTATGTGAACTGTGTTGGAGAAGTTTATTTCTAGTTATGTTTATAATAATTGTTTTGTACATTGTTGGGGAAAGGACTACCTAAGCCTTGGGACTTAGTATTAACTTCAGGTGTTGGCTTTATGTAAATGTGTGGTTAAGATGGTTGCTTTCTCGTGATTTGCGCCTGATGAATGCTCTCTAGCAGAGCCACCATGGAAGAACAAAGTTGCTGTAGAGGAATTCTTGTGGCCCTCTCTGCCACAGTCTCCAGAAATCAGGAGAAAACATTTCCTTTAGACCTTGAGTTCTCCCATTGTAAAGGTGACATAGCTGAGCCATTAAAGGGTTGTATTGTAGAAATTTATTTTTATTTTTGTTTAAAGTATTGATTTCTGCTCTGTCTAGAGAGGAACTGCCTAGGTTTTGGCTTTTTGTATTGTTAGCAAGCATTGGATTTATATGGGGATGTTTCATTGTTTATGCTATACATGTGCTATCAATAGAACACCTGAGTTCTGAATCAATAAAAAACACCTGAGCTCAGATGCTTGAGGTTCTACTGTCCAGGCACTGGCCAGGATGGTGGTTCCCTCTGCTGAGGTATAGCAGGGTTTGTACCTATGATTATGCCTCCTTGTCTTTTTGGCTCAGTCAAAGTACCAGTATACAAATGGTGCCTGCAACATGGGACATGACATCACACTAGATATTCCAAGATAAAGACAGGGAAGAATAAAAAGAAAATCCAGACCTCACAGAGTCCATTTTGTTTTATTTTGTCTTACTTTGTTTTCTGCAAACCAGTCCAGATACTGGTAAGGTGAGGAGGTCTGACAAGACACATCTGCTATGATGATAACTCCACCCCACAAAAGAATTCTTCCTAAGAAAAGGTTACCAGTTGTTTTGCCAGCAAACCAGACTGTATCTTAAAAGTGTTTCTTCAGGATCAGCACACAGAAGCTGTCTTCCAGAAATGGCTAAATTTGTAGCTTGTGCTGGTAGCTGAATTTGGAAGTGTAAGAGTCACCCAAGTGTTACTAGTTTTGACAGCATGAAGGAGTCTTTGGAGAGCAACTGAGGGTTGGCAATGTGAGAAGCCAGGAGAGGCCATTGGGAAAAGTGGAGCCTCAGTAACAGTTGGAGGCCCAGATTGAAGGTGTCATGCAGAGAAGATGAGGCTTGGCACCATGAAGAGAGACAAGGAAAGCTATTGGTGAAAGTGCAGACCAGTTGCAGCAGACCTCAGCATTCTGAAGATGATAGTACTGTGGAAGACCACCAAGATCAGCACCAGCAGTGGAGGGGAAACAGTCAGATCACAAGCTATGATTGCTGTAGAGATCAGAGCCAGAGAAGTGACCCAAACCCTTTGGAGAAGCCCAGAAAATAGTGAGTGAATTCCAGATAATTAAACATTGATAACATTTTTCTGCTTCCAAAGTCATTGTAAAGCTTAATAGACACTTGGATTCATTTGGTCCTATGCATTAGCATAGGTTTCCTTCATTATGCAAATAGGCCTTTGGATAAGAGAGCACAGAGTTTTTATATCAATAGAATACCTGAGCAGCTTCTATACAATAAAAACTTCTGAGAACAGACTATTGGGGTTTCACTGTTCAGTACGGCCTTTGCCATAACAGGGTGTTCCTTCTGCTGCAGCATTTGTCTCCTTTTCTTTCCTAATGAGCTACACAGCAGCTGACTGCTACAGATGTGCATTTCAATTTTGATTTAATAGGGGTTAAATTTCATTGAGATTGCTATGAGACTCACAAGAGACTTTGGACTTTGGATTTTTTTAACAGTCTTGAAACCGGAAAAGACAATGGGGGCTTTTAAAGTTGGACTAAATGAATTTTGCATTATGATATGTCTACAGGTAATTTGGGGCCATGGGAGTGGAATGTGGTGCTTTGAATGAGAATGGTCCCCATTGTCTCATATACTTGCATGTTTAGCTCTCCATTGGTGAATTCTTTGGGAATGATTAGATGTCAGGACCTTGTTGGAGTAGGTATGGCCTTGTTGAAGGAAGTTTGTCATTGGGATTAGGCTTTGAAGTTTCAAAAGCACAATCCAGGCCCAGTCTCTTTTTTCCCTGCCTGCTCTCTTTGGATCAGGATATAAAGCCCTCAGCTCCTGCTCCAGCACCATGCCTTTCTGTTTCCCACTGTAATGAGCATGGACTAACCCTCTAAAACTGTAAATCAGCCCTCAAATGCTTTATTTTATAAGAATCGCCTTGGTCACAGTGTCTCTTTATAACAACAGAGCTGTAACTAAAACAAGAACCAGTCTTACAACTGGACAATGTGCAGAAAATGAAGGACTTTGGAACACTTAGTCCTAAATGGGATTTCTTTATCAACACACTCTGCCACACCCAGGGCTCAGGCATCTATAGGGAAGAGAAGGCTAAAAGATTTTAAAATCTTTACTTTACTTTAAGGTGCCGAGGAAACAATGCTCTCCAGACAGATCTGGACTGATAAACACATGAACTTAGACTGTCATAGCATACACTGAAATAGGACAGGTTCAAGCCAGATGGGTCCCAGCACTGAAAAGGGTAAGTAGACACAAGAACCCATCCAAGAAGCTACCTGAAATTGATACTCTCAGGCAAAGTTAAAATTAGCTTTCTCCAATGGAGCTTCACTGAGTATATTAAACGCACATCAGGGTAGTCTCTGTGTCCTAGCGTATCTGCCTAACACAAAATCAACTTATTTGGCATTATTGTAGACTTTTGCCCCATTTTGCTTTCTGGAGTTATTTTGTCTTCTTGGTCTTTTATTTGTGTATTTTGGGTTCTCGTTTTTGGTTTTTCTGTTATTTTGTGTTTGTTTGCTTCTTTATTTAAAAATTTTGTCTGATTTTGGCTTTGTTTATTTTTTAAGGATTAAAAGAGAAAGGGAGAACACAAAGTTGGGTTGGTGGGGAGGTGTGGGGGATCTGGGAGGAATTGAGGGAGACAGGAAAATATACTATATAATTAAAATATAAAAAAGATAAATACAAGCTGGATAGTAGTAGCAAATACCTTTAATCCCAGCACTTGGGAGGCAGAGGCAGGTGGATTTATGTGATTTCAAGGGCAGCTTGGAATACAGAGTGAGTTCCAGGACAGCCAGAGAAACTCAATTTCAACAAAGAAACTCTGTCCCCCCCAAAAAAAAGAAAAAAAAAAAAGAAAGGAAAAAAGAAAAGAAAAAGGAGGTAAAACAAGAAATAATTTCCTAAAAGAAATGTGTCCATTTAATATGAAAATTATATATCTTAAATGCCTAAGCAAGGCCAATGTACTTTTATAGTGAATGTTATATTGATTGACTATTAGAATATAGTAAAATATAAATAAGTTATCTATTAAAACTACAATGTATCCTATAATAATGCATACATGAAACTGTGTGATAGATATTAATAACAACATTCATTGTTACGAATGACATTTGATTAGCATAACAACAATTTTCAGATGAGAAACATAAATAAATACAATTAGAAATTAAGTTCTCATTCTTCATTTGATAAATAAATTCACATATAGATTAAAATGGAAAACTAGAAATTCATAAAATAATCTACATGGTTCTTAAAATTATAATTATAAATTTTGTGTTTTTATTATCAATAATAAACAAATTAACAAGTCTCTGTTTTTTGGCCCATTTTCCATTATGACTCTGAACAGAATTTTAAAGTTTGTTTTAATGTAGTAAGAAAAGCACAAAAAACTTCAGGAGCTGGAGTGGTGGTACATGTCTGTAATCACAACAGTATGGTAAGATTGGTTGGCCCCTGAGGTAGAAGTGTAATGAGTTTTAGGAGAACAGCTAGGTATTAAGACCACACTTCAAATACACAAAGAAAAAACAAACAAATAAAAAAAAGTCAAAGAAGTCTTATGTTCATGACTAGCTCAAATGCATGTGTATGCATATTAGAGAAACAGAGACAACATAAGCAAATGTTTTTCCTATTCTCACACGGAACACATTTTACATTTTTACTATTTAACATCATGTTCAAGTAAGAGATTCCAGTGACTTTTGGGGTTTGCTTATTTTGTGATTATTAGCTTTGTTTTTAATCATGAAATTAAGTTAAATTTTATTTCATTCTGCCTTCTATGCACATATAAAAGTATGTTTTTTATAAATTATATTCAATGTTGATAAGTATTAATAAATGAATTCATAGGAATATTTATAAATGTACTTACTTTTTAAAAACTTTGAACTTAATATTTTTGCATTTTTAACTTCAAATTTGAACAATGCCATTTAATATAACATTATTATCATGCAAGTTTGTTCTTATGTTATTTTTATCAATCAGTTCATAGTATTGAATAAATGTATTAAACTTGGTTAAGCCATGTGTTATTTAGCAATACATTTCAAGTTACAACAAAAAGAATTTCCAACTATCTTTTTAAATTTTTTTTCTACTCTGTCTTAACAACAGGATATCAACATTTGATATATGTTGAAACATCCTTATGGTAGAATTTTTTAAAATCTCTTATGCTTGTAAAGAATCACTGTCCTGTAATTGTTTAGAGTTTATTCTGTTGACATTTAACCAAATTTGTTGATCATGTTTTCTAAAATGTCGAAGTTTATAAAACTGTTACCTACTAAGTTTCTAAGAACTCTGGGTTAAAATATCTCAAAATAATTTTGTTTATTAGTTTTTATTAAACTTTTCAATGTATCAGGCATGGTGGAATACAGCTGAAGTACTAATACACAGGAAATGGACCTGGAGACACAAGGCACAGGAAAGACACCCTGGCCTGAATAAAAATGTCTAAAAACCAGAGGAAACAAACACATTTTTTTTTTTGGTGTCTCTGCTCCTGTTGAAATCCATATGAGGAAAGGGGCAAAGGCTTTGTTATTGTTTTCTGCTTTGTAAATTTGATCATGTTGAACTGACCCTTGATATCTTTACTGATGCTTTTTGGTCTGCATGTTTACTTTTGAATTGTTATGACTATACTAGGGCCAATGAGATTACTCAGTGGGCCAAGTTGTTTGTCACATAAGCCTGATGACCTAAGTTCAACCTTGGTAACTCATGTGCAGATGGAAGAGAAATACAGATTCTACAAAACTGTCACTTACCTCCATACATGTACAATGGCATAGTTATGACCAAGTACATCACACATACACACACAACAAGAGATAAAATACAGTTTTAAAATTCACTATAGCTATATAATCCCTTTTTATTCTTATTTTAAGGTTACATCTATTTTTAAAAATATTTCAACCATTTGATGTTTTTTGATGACAAATCAGACCATATGTTTTTGTAACGTTTTAAACAGTCTGAAAGTGTTTTTTTTTTTTATGTCAGAAGATGTCATACAGCTATATTCAATGTCAATAGTAGTATAAAATCCTCACACAAGTGCTTTAATTTTTCTATCCACAGTCCCTTATTTTTTCTCAGATTTTAACTTTATTTTAAATTGGTTTTTTTCTTAATATAGCATGCTTTTATTCTCTGTTTTCTTGGAAATAGCATGTAGTTTTATTATTACTTCAACATTACTCTAGTGTGGGTTAGAACATGTACATTAGAACATACATTCAATATTAATGACATATTTTACAAGCAACAGGAAATAAAAGGGCTTCTCAGCTGTTCTACTTTTATATAATATGATTTCTCTCAAAATTTATTCTACTTTCTTGTGTTTTAATATTGTTCCTCTATTTTCCAAACTGTATATCATGTGCATTTATTTTCATAATGCCAACATGTGCTTTAAAAGTACACCAACAGTTTGTAGTTTTCACTGGCCTTGGATTTACTTTGAATGTTTTTCCACATTTATAATCAGAGCTACTGATAACGACAATGAAGCTTTGCCTTCAATTGTAATCACTTACAACTGGATAAATATATGTGACAATGCTTTTCAAGACATACTGCAAGTCAATGAAAACTGGCAGTTTCTGGAAGGTGAGAAATTCCTAAGATTAGTCCTATAACTGCTTCTTTTTAGTATTATGAGAATTTTCAAGGCATGGTGTAGAAAAGGAAGCCACAAGTGCCAAATTCTCAGTTAGTGTACTGCAGAGAGAGTTACATGGAGTGAGGACTCTGGAGACCAGTAATGGCCAGCCTCCTCAGGGTAATCAGTGGGATGGTGATGAGAGCATGAGCCTGAGAAAAATGCTAATGCCCCTGGAAACCAATATGTGTGAATCCCACAGAATAGGAACTAAATTTTCCTTCTAACATTCTAAGCAGAAAACCTCATCATTCACAGGATATTAAGCAACATCCCCACAAGGGATTTTGCCTGTAGTTAAAATTAATAAACCTTAGACAAATTCAACTTCAGTTCAGCCTGTGGTTCTTAAAAGCAAAGATGTTACTGTTGGTCAATAATTGACTGCATTATAGAACGAAGCTCAATAATTCCCTGATGAAAGATGAATGTCCAGCACCTGCCGAAATAAAATCTACAACATCTGACATTGAGTTAAGAGAATGAGGCAGTGAGAGGAAATAAATAAAATAAGCTATCACAAAGAAGGATGGAAAGATAACATATTAAATCAAGTCACAGCTTACATAGGAACTCTGCATGAAAAGGACATTACAACAGGTAGGAAAAGATAATTCTCTCAGTTCAAAAATTAGGTAAGAGAACAGAATGTTTTTTAAAATATGTAAGATACAATGTCAATAAATGTCAAGATCTCACCTGCAGAGGAAAAAAAAAACAAAACACTGTGGCAATAGAGAAAATTTCACCAGAAGGAGTTGAAAACACATGAGGCCTTGAAGGGACTGAAGGATGAATTGGAATTTAGAGCAACAGACACCAAATCAACATAAATTTACTTATTTTGATTGTTTTATTTAATTAGTTTTACATTTATTTTCTTATTTGATAATTGTGTGCATGAGTGTCATATTTACATCATGTCCACCCTACTTTCTCTTCCTCCTAGCTCTTCCCATGTTACCTCACTCTCTCAAGTTGCTAAACTCTTCTTTAATTATTATTGTTGCATGTGACTGTACAAATGTATACAAATTCAACAGCTAAGAACATTTAAACTTGTTGATACGTGTATATATTTGGGGCTGTTTAGATTGTCACTCTTTATCTGAGAGTAGAACTTTGAGACTTCCTCAATATTTTTAGGAATGCCAACTGATATTGTCGTAGTATTGGTTTTGTTTAAGGCAATCTCATGCAGAGATTTCAAGAATGCAACTCTCTGTTATTTACAGAAGATAGTATATCCTAGTGGATCTTCTGGTCCTCTGGCTTTTACAGACTTTCGGTTCCCTCTTCCAAAATTTTCCTTGAGCTATAAGTGTAGTAGTTGTGCTAGACATGGGTTAAATGGGAATAGACACAACAGTTTGTTTATTCTGTGTTATAAACAACTTTGGATTTCTGACGTGATCTCTATATGCTGAAAAACAAAGCTTCTTTAATGGAGCTCCATCCATCTCTGGATGTAAGAAAAGGTATTTAGAGTGTGGTTGAAGTCATAGCAGATGTTGGTACTATAGGGTAATAGAGACTTAATATATAAACAAAATGAACAGGAAAGGTTTTAGAATAATTTTGAAATTTTCCTAATTAAGGTATAAGTGAAATCAATCAAAGAAATAAAAAGAGACTAGTAAAAATATGTTTGAAAAAATTATAGTCCAAATTATCGTGTAAAATATTTTTGAAATAGTTTATATTTTGTATGTACAGCTAATATTCATAAAGTCAATATGGGAAATAACATACTTTATGTTAATGCCCTTTCATTATAATGACTAAAATTTAAATATATATAAACATGTGTATGTATATATACATATAAATATGAATATGTACATATATACATATACATGTATGTATATATATGAGTATTTATATGTATACATGTGTGTGTGTGTATGTGTGTGTGTGTATGGATATATAAGGATATTTAAGGATACCAGAATAATTTTAAATCATTTATGCTTAAGTCTACATTATGCTGTTAATTTGCATTAAACTGCATTAATTTCTGAGATCCTAGAGATCTTAGCACCTCTCTATGCAGTGTCAGTTGTTTATTTTTACTTAACTTCAAAATCTTTAGTTTTTTTCTCTTCATAAATATAACTTCTTTAAGGAGTCATGTACTTTCTATAATTTGGGAAAGAATCAGAGAGAGACAGTAGATTCTTGTTATTTTCTTCCTTACCAAAGTGTGCCAGGTTCTTTATGTGTTAATTGTTTTCCCTTTTAGATTTGAGATTCACAAACCTGGTGATCATAACCATTTAGATCTGTGCTAATTTGAAATATCAACATCCTTCCAGAAAATGTCATTAGTCACAAGCATTGCAAAGAAGAATATTCTGTTTAATAAAATTTTAACTTAAATGACATGGCAGTTTGACAGTAGATCTCAGTTGTGAAAGCATAATTCATTTTGAAAAAAAATCAACCCATAATATTTGAAAAAGGAATATTAGAGGCAAATGTCTAGCTCTAGCTCATTGGTCATTCAAAGAAAAGATCAATTTATTCCATAATTTTTTTAGATGAAGCATCAAGAACTAACATTTTAAGACTGTCATAGAGCCTCTATTATAATTCAGTGAAATGTATAAATTAGTTTGGCATACATCATGTCAAATAGAATCCATTATTTAAATTGGAAATAGAATAATTCCATCCTATAAATTATAGTGATAAATTTTATTTTAAATACTGATCAAGGGAATAAAAATGCTAGATGTTATAAATTTTATATGGTATTATAAGAGAACATTTTGTGTAAGAAAAGCCACATAAGGTAATACACCATTACTATTACTATAATATCCATAAACTATTTTAAAAGTCAGAAAAATATGCATTCATGTACTTAAAACTATAAAAAACTATATATTTTATAAATGTTCATTAACATATTTTGATTTAGTTGAAGGCAACTTCGGAAACTTTAGATTTCAAGAGAATTTTGAGAATTTAAGTGTACTTTTAGGAACTTAATAACTGAAAATTCTTTTCTCAAAATCTTCTACTGTTAGTATTTGCAATATCCCAGGTGATAATTCATTAAAGTATTCACTTCATATTAAGAAAAGGACAGCAAAGCCAATTTTAATTCCAAGAAATCTGACGTCAGACAGAGTTTATTATGTAATTGCTACATTGTTTAAATTGGAACCTCAAGCAAATATTACATAGAACAAATATTAAAAAGAATAATATTATTCTCATTTCTTATTTTAAATATTAAGAGGGAAACAGATATGTATGCTATTTTTTCCTAGGATTAATAATGCATATAATTTTAAAATTTGAATAATTTACAAAGGTACTAAACCTATGTTAATTTCATCTAACATCTAACACCAATCTGGTTTATAATGTATCCAAATACTAAGTCAGCAAATGCTTATTTAATAGTGTTTAAACGCTTATAGAGGATACTATGTTTTGAAGCATCTATGTGTATAAGTTGGAAAGTTGCTAAATGCAAACTATGATTTTTACTTATTTTAATTTGGAAAATGGCCTCCAAAAATTAACTAATAAGAATAAAAGTATAGATTGTGGACCAAGCTTTGTCCCAAACAGCATTCCTGGAGGAAGCATTGGAAATAAACAGTGCAGTATAATACATTGAAAAATGAAGTTCCCATTGAGCATCTCAGTAGCATAGAAAAAAGTAACTCTAGAAAAAAGACGTTTTCCATATTTCTTTTTCTATCTGAAAGTTAGATAACAATGGTCTATCAAACAAACAAACAAACAAACAAAAAACACTGTCAGTGTTTTGATTGAGACATTGAGAGAAAAAGATTGAAAGAAAAGAAGTTCAGATGTATTAGCAGAAGGACACATTAGAAGTACATACAAACTGAGCAACATGTGGAAGATGGCTCACAGTTAAAGCTCATATTTTGAAGAGAGGGAGGGCTCTGAAGGGAGGTACCCATAGGCTATGAAAGGGTGGGGTAATATAAATGAATCCAACAAAGGTGTTTCATTACCTAGATAAAAGTCTGACAGTGGTCACCAGAAGGTCAAGGATCATACTCCCAACTGCTTCATATTGTGAAAAGTCCTTTCTCATGAAATAAAGAAATATGAAATAAAAAAGTTTCTGTTTGAGTCTCTACTTCCTGGATATAAACTTCATTTTACAGAAAGCTTTTCAGAACTGTTGAAAATATGCTAACACTAGTTTATTTTGTTGTGATCTATTTTGATCTATATTTAGCTAAAGAATGATACTTTGAGCCAGGCAGTGGTGGTGCACACCTTTAATACCAACACTAGGGAGGCAGGAGCAGACAAATCTCTGTCACTTCGAGGTCAGCTTGGTCACAGAATGAGTTCCAGGACAACCTGAGCTAAAACAGGGAAGTGCTGTCTTCAAAAAAGAAATGCTACTCTCAATAATTTCAAATTAGTACAATAGAAAAATAGAAATGCTCAACTATAGCCCCATAGCCCTCTGCTTTGAAGTTTCTCATTTGTATTCTTTCTCATTTCTTCCTGACATGATGTAATACTCAGCCTTGTTTTTCACTCCCGAT
Organism: Cricetomys ansorgei; assembly: GCA_026225945.1. NCBI lineage: Eukaryota > Metazoa > Chordata > Mammalia > Rodentia > Nesomyidae > Cricetomys > Cricetomys ansorgei. The sequence continues at coordinate 6,259,371 of JAMJFZ010001562.1, forward strand.
GAGTTTCTCCTATGTCTGTGTTGAATAAGATGTATCAATAATGTTTTTCATGAGTAATGTCTAAGGATTTTGAGTGTTTTTAGGTTTGAATTCAGGAACATTCAAAGTTAGGTTTCTGTTACCACCAACACATTTAAAATTTTTCATTTATTCAATTTTAAACATTAATAAAATGTAGTCTGTTAAGTGCTAAATGGAAAAATCATGAAGATATTTCCTAAAATCAACTTATAATGGAAAGAGTAGGAAAATAAAGAACTTACTTCATCCCAAGCCCTATAGCTATAAAAGGATGAATTGTTTGACTGCCATAATGATTAAAGTCTAGTTATTTGCCTGAGTGATCTTTCAAGTATTTTTTGTTTTTTGCTTTAATTGTGTTTGATTAGTACTATGGTAAGCTTGAAGATAATTACTCCCTGGAATGTGTGTGTCCTCTGTGTGTCTTAGAATCAATAACTTTTTGCACATGTGAAAAGATATTAATATTTTGGAAAAATCTATGCAAATACTGAGAACAGACTTAACAAAAACTACCTGTGGTGAGTGCACAGATTGAGAAAATAACATGATGTGATTGTATTTATGTTTTTGAACCATATGTTTTACTTGCAAGGTTCTCAAAAGAATATTAAATTAGTGAAGGCGGGTTATTGTTTATATCAGTTGCTTTATCCTCATTCCTAGTCTATCTGAGTGATTATAAAACATTCTCAGCAAGGAACTGGCAATAATAAGACTTAATTCAGTTTCTAGCATTCTGAGAATTACTATGTTTAAAAATCAAAAGGAGTAGAAGAAAAAATACATAATATTGCATTATTAGGAAAATGAAGATATTAGAGCTGTGAAAGTAGTAATAGCAGGATTTAGTTAAACTGTACTATAATCCTGATGCTGTAATTCTTTTAAACAATTTATTAATGCTGAGTAAGTACACCTGTGTTTCCTACCCATTAATGTTGATAATTATGATTCATATTTCTCAGTATGTAGTAACACTGGAAGCTTGGTAATGTTGAAGTGTAACCACCTTAGTGTGAAGAAATTTGACCAAAATGAAATTCAAGACATTGTAAAGTATATCCATTAGCTACCTAAACAAGAGGACTGCATTACTTCATATTCATTTGCAAGATATTGGGCACCAAATGTCATAATAAGTTTTCATAGGCCCTTCCTCACTAGTGGACTATGCTGTATGTACTATAAGTGCATTTGATACAATTTCTCCTTTCTTTAATTTTGTTTGATTTATTAGAATAAAACTAATATGGCTTAGTACATTTATAAACATGAACTTTGTTTTTAATGCATTACACAATGTAAAACAGTTTTCCATATCTTACTTACTCTACAACTGAACTGTTAGAGAATACAATGACAATGTGTTAATGCCATAGAATATTGAATTTTATCATATATATACTTTTCTTGGACATTTAATCCTATAAAGTATTCCTTAGATTAGGAAGGTGGTGAGGTGGGGATGAGCTGAAAGATGGTGGGGGAGTGGAATAAAATCAATGAAAGTATATTGTATGAAAACAGACTGAGCAAGTTATATTAATGTATTTAGGAATACATAAATGTATACATATATTCACATATGTGTGTAATAGCACTTAATTAAAAAAAGGCCAAAAATTTAAAAACAAATAAAACAAGGAGGAAAATATAGAAGGGCTTGGAGGGAGGAAATGAAGGGTAAAATCATGTAATGATATTGAAATCCCCCAAAATAAAAGAAATAATGAAAATAAAATGAAAAAGTTATATGGAAAGCAATGGCTTCCCATATAAAAATTGATAGCTCAGTGGTTAAAAGTATTAGCCACTCAAGTCTGATAAACTGAGTTTGATCTGAGATTGATGTGTGGAATACTCCTCTGAATTCCATATGTTCTGCATGTAACATGAATTATTACATTAACTCAACACACGCACCCACAGACACACACACACCTTAATGTGTCCATTATGTATGTATGTATATATATATATGCACATGTGTTTAGAACTAACTAGTTGGGATTGGATAATCTATCTGGGAACTCACCATAGGAGAAAAACAACTCTCCCTCTCCCAATAGCCAGTGGCTGCCTGTGGGAAGAGTCATACAAAATTTCTCCATTTCCTTGATAAATATATTTCTCAGTAAGTAGTAACACTGGAAGCTCGGTAGTGTGTTGAAATGTAACCACCTTAGTGGGAAGGAATTTGACCAATCTGAAATTCAAGACATTGTAATGTGTATCCAATAGTTACCTAAACAATTTTGCAAGATATTGAGCACTAAATGTCATAATAAGTTTTCATAGGCCTTCCTCACTAATGGACCGTGCCATGTGTACTATAAATACATTTGATACAGTTTCTCCTTTCATATATATATATATATCTTTTACTTATGTGTATGTCTCTGAATGTCTATAAGAGTATGTGAACATGAGTGCAAATGCCCACAGAGCCAAAAAGTAATTTTACAGACACATATTATTTAACTTATTTATCCTAATGTGATGATACGTATTTAAGGAAAAAGATCCATGCATTGATATGGCCTTAAGGCACTTACCAACATGCCTAAATTTAAATGCATGCTGTTCAGTTTGACATTTTAAAGACTATAACTCCCTTGATTAATGGTAGTTGAATTTCTTTTTTTCCTTGTCTATACTAATTGATGAAAGCTATAGTAGGTCAGAAACATAGTAACGGTTGTTAAGGATCCAATTACTTTTCTGAATACATTAAGAAGAACTGCTCAATGTATCACAAGTACAAATGCAACAAAGTGGGCTACCCAAATGCTTCAATTCCATATTATGCTAGAGAAACTAAATATCACAAATAGTTTTGTATATGATAACAAATTCTTCTTAATTGTAAAATATATTCTGAAAACTATGATCTCCTTAAATTTAATATGTCATCTTTATGTACATTAAACTGTATTATATGTTAAGAAATTTGAGTTAGATCTCCACATAAGCTTAGAATTATAAAATATTTTAATAACTGTCAATTTTTGTTCTTCATTGGTTAGGCTGATACATTTCTAGTTAGTATTATAGTCAATAAACAGCTAAAATATGTACAATAGAGAGAAATTTCATCAGTACAAAATACATACCACACATTTACAAAGTCATTCTTTAAAACACCCAGGAATGTCATGTCCCTTCTAGAGACTAATTTATGAGCACTTCACCTCTGACAGTCACTGGCATTAACTTTCAAATGTACTCTACTAACTGCTAAAAATACAGTGAACAATTTATTCTTGGAGTGATTTTGCATGTTGAGCATTCATCTAAATATCCATAATAAAACATTAGACTTGCAATCACATGTAAACTACCAAAAATAATTCTATAGGTGCTGAAATATACTCAGAAGTACTACTTAAAGATTCTGGATAGAAAAATAATATTCTAAAAATAGGTAAATTCCTTTTTAAACTTTTTATATGAACACATTTTTTCACACAACATATTTTTATCATATTTTCCCCTTCTCCAACTCCTCCCAGATCATCCCATCTCCTTACACAACCAACTTCATGTTCTTCATGTTCTCTTTACTTCCCTCTCTCTCAAAATAACCCCACATGAAAATCAAGACAATAAACAAACAAATTAAAAACAATAAGGAAAAATGTCATGTCAAAACAAAAAAAAAGTCCATAGAAAGAAGCCACTACCACCAACAACAATAAAAAAACTATGGAGCTAATTTTGTATCTGGCAATTACTTCTGTGGATGGGACTTGCCAAGTAGTAGGGGTAGTTGATATACTAAGTTCATTCTATTGGAAAATACTGATTTTTTTTTCTTTCTTAGCAAATAACTTCTTGGTTAGGGATGGAAGTTTGTGCCCAAGTCCTTTTCTCAGGACTATGTTTTGACTGTTTCAAACTTACAGAGATTTTGTGCTTGTTGTCACAGTCTCTGTGAGTTCATATGTATATCAGTATTGTTGTGTCTAAAAGACACTGTTACCTTATAGTTATATAAATACCATTTCAGGTTCTTACAATCTTCCTGACTCCTCTTTTGCACAAATCCTTGAGCTTTGGGGAATGGTTTTAAGAAAGCATCCCACTTACAGCTGAGTGCTCAAGAAACTCCGTTATCCTTTATACTGTCCAGTTGTGAGTCTTTGTGTTAATTCAAACCTATTCCAAGAAGATAATTCTCTGCAAAGGACTGAATGAGGCACTTGTCAGTCGGTATACCAACATGTAATTAAGAGTAATTTTATTGCTAAATTCCTGTAGCAGAATATTAGTTTAGGGTTTTCCCTAGGCCCATGATCTTTCTAATATCAGATTCTTGGCCACTGAAGGTATTGGTTCTATCTCATGGAGTCAGCCTTAAATACAACCCAAAAGTAGTTGGTTTCTACCATAACATTGTGTTACCATTTATATCATTGAACATGGAAATAACAAGCTGGATTACAACTACAAGGGTCAGCCCTACTGAATAGTCTCACAGTATTGGAAGGAACTCTGATTGCTATTGTGGGAGAAATACTATCCAGCTACAAACCCTGTAGCCTCCAACATAGAGATGTTGGCAAGATATATAGATCCATTTTTTAAATTAAGCTGTTTCATTTATTTTATTTCTTTAGGTACAATTATTTATGTTGAATGTGCCTGTGAAGAGTGTGTATGAGTATGTGAACAAACAGTAAAGCACATGTGGAAATCTGTTTTGACCTATTACGTGTGTATCAGGTATCAAACTTAGGTCATTAGGCTTGGCAGCAAGTGTCTTTACCCCACAATGCTTATTTCAAGCCTTAGAGGTATTCTTATATAAATAGTACTGTCTATTAATTACTTGCATGAGATTATGTTTAAACTTTAAAAGTCAATATCCATTATTTTTATCCTCAGTTCTCATTCAAGACATTTAGTAATTATAAACTTTCCCTTGACTTATGCAGAATGGCATTCACTACTCATTACTATGGGATTTGTTCACATTCCTCAAAAACTGTGAAATTTTCTTTGTGAATATATTGTTATTATGATATATGATATTTGTATGTATGTATGCATAAAAATAATAACTAAAGGAAAAGCTATGAGTTTGAGAGGGAATAGAGAAGGTTATGAAAAGAGTTGGAAGTAAACTGGGAAGGGTAGAAATTATGTGAATATAGTATCTTTTATGAGTCTTTCAAAAATTAAAAAATAAATAAAAAATAATGTATTGTCAAGTGAATAAGAATTCCCACTTGGAAAACTCTTAGTCCAGGAGAAGAAAATATGAATGTTAACAAGAATGTTAACTCAGATGATTTAAAATAAACTTAAGAACTTCTCTGCCTAGCCAGACACTGTACATTCTTCAACATAACTACCCATGTGAGTCCACCTGGCCCTCCCTGTATGCACACATTTGTACCCTCAGATCTACCCTCAAACTCCAGGTTTAGACCAGGAACCATTCTGGCATATCAACCTAGCAAATTATATCAAACATCCTGACTTCTGCTCCTATCCTATGTACCTACTTACACTACCTACTTCTATCTATCAGTCACAAAATTAACAAAATAAATCCACATACTCAGATCTCATTGAAAAAAAATATAAACAATATGATAGATAAAGGCATAACCATCTTCTCAAAATTTACTAATGCTATAGAAATGGTTGACAAAATTACCAGGTTGAATCCCAAGGCATAGAATCTACAAAAACAATTATAATTTTTATCACCAAATTCTAAGACTTTCAGAAGGACAAAAGAAACTTGAATTAACTTAGAGAGTATAAATGACTGAAAGATGTCCAAAAAAGCTCATATAAATTACTATATTCACCTAATTTCTACCCTTTCAATTTCACCTCCAACTCTTTTCAAGATCCTCATGACTTCCTCTCAAACTCATAGCCTTTCCTTTAATTATTATTGTTACTGTTACACACACACACACACACACACACACACACTGATTACATGATTACGTATATGTACATACATAATATGCATATATATATATATATATATATATATATATATATATATATATATATATACCAATAGAAGTGAAGAAGCCAATCCAGGGCTTGGAAATGGAATTCAATGAAGTATTGAAGTGGATTCGAGCTAAAATTAATATGAAATTGAACAACCAAGTAACCCACATAAAACTTAAGGGAAATCCTTAAAAGTACGATATATATAGAGGAAGACAGAATATTAAGACTTGAAGAAAAAGTAGAATATCTAGCATAATTATGCAAAGGATATAAATAAATTTAAACACAGGAAAGGAATATATAGAAAATTTGGGACAGCCTCCCAAAAAACAGTTTTTTATATTAGAGGAATAAATGAAGGAGAAGAATTCTAGGTTAGTGGCATAAATCAGATCTTCAAGATCTGCAATATCAGGTAATAGCAGAAAATCTGAAACTATAGAAAGATAAACCCAAGCACATACAAGAATCATACAAGATACCAATTACATAAGACCACAAAAACACTAGGTAATTTCTCAGGAAATTGAGGTTCAAATTACCTCAAGACCTAGCTATTCCACATCTGAGCAAGTATCTGAAGGATCCTCCATCTTACCACAATGACATTTGCTCAACCATGTTCATAGCAACTTTATTCAAAATAGCTAGAAATTTGAAATAACCTAGAGGCCCCTCAACTGAAGAATGGATAACGAAAATGTGGCACATTTATTCAATGGAGTATTATTCAGCTATTGTAAAAAGTGATATCATGAAATTTGAAGGCAAATGGATGGAACTACTGAAAATTATCTTAAGTCAGGTAACCAGAAAGACAAAATGTGTACTCATTTGTAAGTAGATATTGTCAGTTAAGTAAAGGACAATTATATTACAACCCACAATTCCATAAAGATAATACAACAAAGATGGCCCCAGTAGGGTCTCATGGATCTCCCTGGGAAGAATAGAGCAGATACTGCAGGTAGAATGGGGGAGGATGGGAATGGGAACAGGAGGGATCAGGTAGGAGAAGTGGCATGAAGGGAGAAAATATAGGGAGAGACAACCAGAATTGAGGGACATATAGGGGGTGATCTGGAGATCTAGTGCAGTAGAAATTCCTTGGAATCTATGAGTGTGGCCTTAGAAAGAACTCCTAGTAACATGAATAGTAATACTGAATAGGCCATCTTCTATAACAAGATAAGACTTCCAGTGGTGAGACTGTGACACTACCCAGCCACAAAACCAATCTATTCTGCCTACAGGATCTGCTAGAACAATGGAGTGGCAGAACTCCATACCAAGGTAGGAAGCCCATGCCTGACACTGCAGGGCTGGCCATGAACAGAGGCTAGATAGCCCCAAGATGTACCCTAACAATATTCTGCTATGCTCATAGATTAGTGCCTAGTCCAATCCTCATCAGAGAGTCTTCTTTCAGCAGCTGATGGAAGTACATGAAGAGACCCATGGCCAAAAATTGAGCAGAGCTTGGGGGAACCCTGCAATAGAGGGAGAGGACCAAAGGGGTCAAAGACACCAGAAGAATATGCCTCACAGAGTCAACTGACCAGGACTCATAGTAGTTCACATAGACTGAAGTAACAGACAAGGAGTCTACATGGGTCTGTGCCAGTCTCATACATATATCTTAAGGTTGTCTAGCTTAGTGTTCTTGTAGAGAAGCTTCTCTGAAATATATCACAGCCTCAGACAGAAAAACATAAAAAGCCCAATTCAGAATTGTTGAAATATAACTGTGTATTTTATCTGACCATAATGAAATAAAGCTTAAAATCTGTGACAAACAAATCACTAGTAAATACAAAACTCATGAAGATTTTAAAAGTCTTTATTGAATGATCAAATACAAAAATTGAATGAATAAAAATATTTCCGGAACTAAATGAAAATACCTGCAAACCAAATACAGACACATATTGAAAATATTTCCCACCATCACCAAGATGGCTTTATCCTGGAGATGGAGATGGAGAAATGGTTCTTCAATAAACATAATAAACCATACAAAGGGACTTAAAGATAAAAATCACACAACCATCTCATTAGATGAAGAATAATATTAGCATAATCACACATCTTCATAATAAAAGACCTATAGAGAACAGAACTTGAGGGGAACATACCTCAACATGATAAAAATACATGAGAAGCCTAAAGCCCACATTCTCCAAAATTGAGACAAATTCCAAAGAATTCCATTGAAATCAAGGACAGAAAGTACTGCCCACTATCCCTACTCGATATCAATACTGCTTTTGAAGCACTAGCTGGAGAAGTAAGCTGAGAGAAGAAATTTAAAGAAATGCAAATAAGAAAGGAAGTCAACCTATTTCTATTTACAGATAATAAGACATTACACATAAGAGATCCCAAAAATTATATTGGAAAACTTATAGAAGTGACCAACAGTGTCTGTTATATAGCAGAAAACAAAGTCAATGGGCAAAAATTAACAGCTTTTCTGCACACCAACAGCAAACATGCAAAAAGAAATCATAGATTATTCACAATGGCCTTAAAGAAAGAAATATCTCTTAGGAAAATGAAACTCAAGCGTCTTTGAGATTTCATCTTATAACAGAATGGCAAACTTCAACAACACAACTGACAATAATATTGAAAAGAATGCGAAAAAGTGGAACACTTATTGACTGTTTGTGGGATATCAAACTTGTCCTAAGTAATGAAAATGTGGTACATATGCAGCATGAGATACTATGCATATATAAAGAAAATTGAAAACATAAAAGTTGTAGGTAAATAGATGAAATTAGAAAACATCAAATTGAATGAGGTAATGCAGAGCCAGAAATACAATGATCACATGCTCTCTTTCATATGTGGTTCCTAGCTTCAAATATGCAAATGTAAGCATATAAGTTGGAGTAACTTCGGAAACCAAGAAAGTAACAATAAGCATGGAAGTGTGGTAGGAGTAATAGAGAGGGGAGTGTCCGAGAAACGATATTGGAAAGAGACAGTTAAAATAGGGAGCTTTTGAGAGGTAGATAATTATAGATAAAGTAGGGAAGCTAGTAAATTAATAGTAAGGATATCTGAAAATTTCTTAAGGATCATATTTTTATCTACATAAAATTTTATCTACATAAAATTACATAGAATACTTATAAATCTATATGTACATATACATGTATAGCTTTGAGTGAAATTTTCCCATCTTTCCTGACACTGTTTTCTACATATGTTTTAATATTTGTGCTTATGCTATTACAGTAGTACAAGATATAGATGCATATGGATACAAGATTGTTGCAAGAATAAGTCATTGTAATGAAGGAGTAACTGTTTTAATGAAAATGCTTCTTAGTTATAACAAATGAACGTAGAACATAAATTAAAATTCCCATTCCATCCTAAATTTTACATTATAAGTGTGGAGATAGGTAGATAGATAGATAGATAGATAGATAGATAATTGACATATACATCTAAATGTATTGATATATTTGTTGTAACTAGATATTTATTTGTTTGTTTACTTACTTATTCTGTCATGCTGGGGACAAATGCAGAGCTTTGTGCATTACATGCAGCAAGTAGACTGTAAGTGTTAGACTGTAAGTGTCTAAGTGATATTAGTGACTCAAGGGTGTGGATAATAGGATGTTGAAATGTAATACTGCCTGTCAATATACTGCCTCCAGAATTTACTAAAGTAATGTTTTCTGAAAAAAACTAAAATAATTAGTTTTGTATCAGTAAGACAGTTGGATTATTTTAATAATTATTTTAGTAAAAAATTTTATGCATCAAAAGATACTGTTTTAGTAAATAATTTCTTGCTTTATTTTATTTTTTTAGGTTGAAAACTGGAATTTGCATGTATCATTGTAGACCTCACTTAAATATTAGCAGCAACAATTATTTATTGAGGATTTATTATATTCTAGGCATTTTTATTATTTTGTTTTCATTTTAAATTTTCAATTATATTATTAATCATAATATCAATTTTCATTATGTGTTTAATTTATGGAGCATACTACCACAAACATGCCTACTGTGAAATGTTACTTTACACTTAAATAAGGAATAATAAAGTAAAATGGCAATATTTTCATTTGAAGAGATGATGAAACCAAATTAAAATTTGATTTTTTCTTATTAAAACTCAACTAATATTCTTAAACATTTGCTGTAAAGACACTGAAACAAATACCAAAGATGTGCCTCCCAATTCTCCTTGAGTTTTCCACCTGAAATATATGATGGTAGATAATCATTACTCTTATGCTCGAATGTCTCTGAAGCCCTGACTATATATTTATCTATGATAGACATATGTTGAGTCCTAAGTTCCACTATTATTAATGTTTATAATGCTTATATAGAATTTCATCTTTAAACTTGTTAATTTGTGATTAAAAAAAACATCCCTGCTGTTTGAGAACATATTCAATAAAAGACTCTTCAACCCCCGCCTTTGGGGCTGAAGACAAAGGAAATTCTTGGAAAGCTGCATTAACATCTATCTCTGCTCTCAAAAACTATTATGAATGACTCAATTGTACAGAATGACTAAGTGATGGTCTCATTTCCATACAAATGGCCTCATTATAACTAAATTCTGAAAACGTATGAAGACAGTGTTGTTTAGAGCAAGTCTCGTGGCACTTTCCTTTCCACTAACTCAATATCTTCTTTCATGTCTAAAATTAAATGATTTGAATTCATCATGCACACTAGAAGACACTCAGATTCCCACTGCTGATTATTAGTTCTGTTATTTATGCAAGTTTATTTAAATTTATAATGAATTGTATTATATATATTACTCTTGAATATTTAAATTATTATAGATGTCTCAAATTTGTAAACAATATTTATCTTTCTATTTGTGATTTAATTAATTCAATAAAATGCAAATTTTTAATACTTAATTTACTGATGAGTGGTGTATGAAAATTGCATGTTCTGTATTACAAGTGACAAAAATTAAACCCAAAGTATCTATCCCAATTTTTATTCTAAGTTGTTTCTTGCTGATTTTGTTTCATGGTATAGTAGTTGCTGTTGACTTTGACCCATTTCTCCCATGGGAATTATATATTAGAAGATATACTTCTTAATATATTTGTTTGGCATAGGACATAGTTTGTGCAAAAACTATGGATCCTCTCTCTCAGGATCTGTCATTAAACAATGACCTGCTGGTTTAGGTAAAAGTCCAATGATTAAAACTAACTTCTCCTGTCAATAACAACTTGTTACACATCATCAGTAGACTTGCTATTGATATTTGAATTAATATATTCACAAATAATTAAGTTTGGCACAGGCACACTGCTAAAAAAGTAACTAATGTGTTTCTAGACATAGCATGGAAACCTTAGCAAAAGAATGGATGACAGCAGCAAGACCCTAATGACAGGTAAGTGTGAGTTCCCAGGGCTAAAGACTCTCACAGATTTGCTGGCAACTCTGACAAACCCTTTTAAAATTGCTTGTGCTGCATACCCATGATGACCCAGCCAGGGTGATAATGTGCTATAGACACATGACAAAATGCTACCATATGAAGTCATGCAAGTATCTTACAATAAAGTTTGCATTTAGATGCATAAGTAAATGAAGAAAACTAGAACTCTATTTGAACATTTTCACTAGTGATGTATTTAACAAGTAATGGTGGTTAAAATTAATGTACTCTCTAGAACATCTACCACTTTAACAGCTGAAATGGTTATTTCTTAACATCTAATGTGTAATTATTAGCTTTGGGAAGAATTAACAAAAAAGAAAATAGATTTCTCAGTTTCTGGAATTTATAGTAAGGATTTTAAAGTTAGCGACTCTGGAGGAAAATGTTTGGTATTCATTATCTAAAATTTTCCATTTAATAGAATTGCTTAAGCATTCTGTTGGCTCTTGTCTCATCTGTATTCAAAAGACAATTGTAGTCTCAATATCAGAAATATCAGATTATTATAAAACTTAATTCAATTAAGCCCAGTGAAGCAGTTAGATGAATGTTCAGCACATAGTATGCTGTCTGAAAGGGCTTATCTAGTCATATGTTCTCACATAATACAAATTGAACTTAGGTCAGCACATACAAAGGCTTACTGGATAAAATGTGCTTGCTGGACAAGCCTAATGAAGACTTAAATCTAATCCCTAGAATATATGCCAAGGAGAAAGAACAGTTTCCAGAACAGATGTCCTATAACCTCTATATTAGCACTGTTGCAACTACATACCCTTATGCATATCACACACACACAAACACACATACACACACACACACACACACACACACACACGTACACATATACACACACCAGATGGCATTTTTGTTTAAAATGAAATAAGGTCATATTGAGATATAGAGATAGATAATATACACACTTCTACTCAGAATAATTATAATATTAAAAAAAGTATAACCAGATAGTAACAAATAAAGCCTAAAATATCTTATTTATTAAAAATGTATTCCCTTAATTCAGCATGTAGTAATCTGGTTTTTATTCTTTAATTGTATTTTGTGGGAATTTAGATTAGTAAAATATATTCTTCTTTGCGAAGAGAGTAACTATCAAGCAAATCCATTTCTTATTCTTCCTTGGTGCACACCTACATCTCACAGTTTCCTTTGTAACTAACAGGAATTATGTATCACCAGTAAAGTGTAAATGTGATTAGCAGACTTTTCCAGCTTGTCTTCAACAAACATGCCATGCTTTATCAATCCTTAACTTCCTTTACTCTTACTGTTTACCACTTTGGTTGGCAATTGGACCTTGGAGAATGGAGCCTAAAAATGAGGTGGATTAAAGTTTCATGTAACAGCCAACTTTATTCAGAGAATCAAACAATTTATACTGTGAGAATTAAGAAGAGTCAAACGAGTTAACTGTACAATCGCAAGGACAAGTTGCATGTTGTAGGGGGACACTTTGCCAAGAAACTTTAGTACTGTGCAAGCTTCCTTATGATTCTATGTTGCTTGGACTTCTGGGAACAACTTGGAGGAGCTATTTAAGAGAGTGTGTCCATTGGAAAAAGGCAGTTGGGTGGTGTTTGGGGAAGAGTGAGTACCAAAACTGTATGGTGACAGGGGAATCACTGAGCAAAGAGTTGATGTCAAAGAAGAGAGTAAACTCCAGAAGCTGATATAGGGAAAGCAGGCAGAAACAAGACTCAGATAAAATGGAGTAAATGAGATTTTAAAAAGTTACATTAGGAACATTTCTCAGTAACAGTCAACAACCAGGAAAATAACAGGAGGTGGTATCAAGTTAACAATGAAAGAGTAACACAAAAGTCTTCAAAGCTTAGATACAGCATTTAGAAACAGTTACTACCTTTTAAGAAAATGTATACCTTTTTGAACTCCAAAGAAGGCTTGGAGCACAGACCCAAACAGCAGAAAACAGCTATACACATTAAAAAACCAAATCAAACCAAATCAAACCACACAAAACTTTACAGCATGTGGCAGAAAAGCCACACGTAGCAAAAACATACTTTTCAATAGAAGCATATAAACAAACAGCAATAGCCAGTTGTAAAAAATAATCTAAAGTAAATTCACTCCTACCTGCTATACTTAGCACTGTCTTGAAAGCACATTCCAACAACAATTTGAGTTTTTGAAGGAACTGAGGTCATAAGACTCTTGTCTTGGTTTCTTGGAGCTTTCTCAAAAGCACTCAGAAATCTTCACACAACTTCATTCTTGGACCATGGATTGACCATGTATTATCTATAAATGTAGTTATTTGAAAGTCATTGTTGAAGATAATGAGATTCCAAGATGGTAATGCAATTCATCCCCAAGTATCAACTACCAGAGAGAAAAGTTCCCCACCAATTAGGAAAGTGTAGTACCAACAGGAGTATATAAATAAATATAAATAAAAAATAAAATTATATTTTTTAACATTAACTTATTTAAAAACTAACAAATTACTGTAATTGTCTTTCGTTCTGATATAAGTTTTAGAGAATATTGAAGGATATTTTTGTTTAATAATTGTACTAGTTTAACATTAAATATCAGAACCTACATGTTTTCATGAATAATTAGCATCAATCAAAGATCTCTGTTACCCAATTTTGTCTTCTACAGATGAGTATCAAAGAGCATGAAGACATATTTATTTTAGCCATTGTGTGAAATAAAGCTTCTTGAGATTTAAATATGTATAATATATCTTATATGCCTACTTTTAAATGGTTTCCTAAAATGAATCAAGCATATCCCAAGCCCTTTGGATGAATTAAGCCTTTATAGTTTATAAATGCTTATATTCGTTCAAATATAAATAAATCAATCTGTAGCACTAAGAAGTCAGTGAGGAACCCGTTTTAATTAACTAATGAGAGATGTAATAAAGCAGTAATTTAGTCTACTCATTTCAAAGAATAAATTGAAATCACTGGATAATTTTCTCTAATGTTGATAAAAGATTAAAGAGATTGTGTGGATATTTTTCTGTTTGAAATCACCACTTCTAATATCAATAATATTTAAATGTACTATTTATTTTTACTTGAATGTAGATATTTTTAATAATGTGCTTTGGATAACGCTTTACAGGTCGCTGGAAGAAATTATTAAAGAGAAGCTTGTGATAATGAAACTATGAGATAATAGCTCCAGACTACAACACAGCGAGGGAGAAATGGAACTGGACACAGGCATGGAAGGAGTGCTTGAATGTTTACTTAGAAAATCTGTAGTATTTTCTTCAAATTTTTAATTGCGTGTTCTCTGAACAGAAAAAGCAAAATGAGATTGTATTTTCCTGCCTTCTCCGCATATTTCATTTGATAAAAGTGTAAAGACTGAGCCCAATAGAAAAGTAGGGAAAAAGAAGACAGTGTTATTCCATGGAACTTTTCAGGTTATCTTAAAATGTTTAAACTACCTAATGGTGATAAATTTGTCAAACAAAGACATTTTTACAGCTTAAATTCCAGTATTTAAGTATAAGAGTGTGTGAGTAACAATTGACAGGGAAATTATTTGATACTAGAAGTTATCTTTGACAATACAATATTCCAGCACTGAATTAATTCCAATGATAAAAATAAGCTTTATTTCATAAACACTTATAACAATTGAAATTTATCTGTTTTTAACTGTGCTTTTTTGTACGCCTCTAACTGCCTATCTATATTCTACAACATCATTGCAGAATGAGTACTCCTCAACTTCAACTTAGCTTTACATTTGTTCAAACATACTTTTGATACATTTTGATAAAGAGGATATGAATTACAGATAATGTATTATCTGCATGCATTCCATGTTTTGTTTTCCCTAGCCGTGAGATAAAAACAAGAAATATAACTAAGCAAAATATAAGTACATGCTACCTGATCCTAAAAATAGAAAATAACTTTTACAGTATATGATAAATATGTTTGCTACATTCCTGAATAAATTATTGATTTAGCACTTAAGATTAAAGTGTAAGTTTAAATAAATAAATAATGCACAAATATTTTTCATAAGGCTTTTCTTAGGGTTTCTTATATAATGTGGAAATACTTGGACTCAGTATATCATTTCAGGTGAATTCAATTTTAATATTGAATATTGTCTAATTTATGGTTACTATTGCTATGATGAGACACTATGGCCAAAGCAACTTAAGGAGAAAGGGTTCATTTCACTAAACTTCCATACCACTGTTCATCATCAAAGGAAGTCAAGACAGGAAGTCAAACAGGGCAGGAACCTAGAGGCAGGAGCTGATGCAGAGGTCATGAAGAGGTGCTTACTTACTCATCATAGCTTGCTCAGCCTGCTTCTCTATAGAACCCATGACCACTGGCCCTGATTGGTACCATCCACAAGGGGCTAGTCCCTTCCCCATCAATCAATAATTAAGAAAATATCCTACAGTGACAGTGAGATCTTATGGAAGGATTATTTCAATTGAGGTTCACTACTTTCAGATCTAGCTTGTTTCAAGTTGACATAAAACTAGCCAGCAAAGGCTTAAAAAATATAGTCCATTGGGGAATTCATTTAAAATATTTTAACAATATTATAATGACTCAGAGATGTAGCCAATAATCTCATTTTCTTTAGCTACTTAAATAGTAGTGTGAGAGGGTTTGACTTACTTTGTAACAGGAACAGTATCAATAAAGACATCTTTGGGAAAAAATTCAAAAACTCTCACTATGTTCTTATTTTCCTTGGTTCTTTGTATTTGGACTAAATATTATTAGCAGATCTTGAAGTACATTCAAAACAATCTAATCTATATTATCACATTTCTAATAAATAACATATTATTTTCCTTGTTATTCTCCATCTCTTAAAGAATTTTATTAGTGTTTCCATCATACGACATCAACTGAATTATTTATCTAACTGTATTCCCTACATTATTAATTTTCTTTCCTGTCCAAAAATACTTTCATTGTGAGCCACAAAATTATTTCATGAACCATGCTTTTATTAAGAAAGAAATATTTGTTTTTTATTTCCATACTCTTTTCCATGTTGATTGAATTATGTTATATTCAAACCAAAAGTGTATAACACCCATCTTTTTAGCCATGTGATGGTGGTACATGCCTTTAATGGCAGCACTAGGGAGGCAGAGGCAGGTGGATCTCTGTGAATTTGAGGCCAGCCTGGTCTACAGAATGAGTTCCAGCACAGTCAGAGTTACAACAGAGAAACCTTGTCTTGAAAAACCAAAAAAAAAAAAACTACCTTTTCATAAATTATCATTAAAATTTATTTTGTTCATTAATTAAAATTTACTTGAATCATCATTCCCACTCCCTTTCTCTACCCCTTTCCCCATTAGCCTGAACCTTCCCAAACTCATGCTTCTTATTGTGTATATTGTATATTACTTTTACACATGCATACACGCACACACTGCCAGATGTACACACACACATACAAATACACAGACACACATGCATACAGAAACACACATACACATACATATATATGCTAATACATATATAAAGGCAACTATGTATATAATAAATATATAAAACCTGCTGAGTCTCTGTCGTTTTGCTTGCATGTATTTTAAGGGTGATAAATGGGACTGGATAATCATTTGAGGTGCTCATAAGTGAAATGTTTGTTACTGAAGAAGTGGTTGCTGACTATAATAAAGCATTTTGCTGAACTTTTGTTATGCATGTGGTTCTATAAAATTGGTACATGTCATCATGTCCTAAATATTTCCAATAATAAAAATGCATAATTATAATTTTAAAATCTCCATTCTATAATCACATCTATTTTTTTAGAGTAATCCCTTTTCATACTTAAATTCCATTTGCTAGTCAATGTCATATCATAGAATTCTGTTCCATTAAACCTCCATGTTATTTCAAATGAAAAATATTAATTACATCAATTTTTACATAAAATTAACTGTATCAACAAAGTAAATTATGTAGTTGTGTCCCAGCACTGACAAGAGGAACATGTGGACATGGACTCTCACCCCACCAAGAATCTTTCTGCAATTTACTCCACCATGAAAGAGAAAATAGTTTTTCCAACAAAGTCTTAATGGACATTTTAAATGTAATTAAGGATTGGCCCCATACCCATTAACAGTTGGACAACATAAAATAAATTGGTAAGTTTGTAGATTTTTCTCTCATATTTCTTTTTGTGGTTTTTTTTTTGTTTATCAATTTGGTGTCTGTATGGTTTTATTTGTATTTGCATGTGTGTGCATGTGTCTCTGTGTGTTTTTCTTGTGTTTTATTTCTTTTTTAAAATTCTACACTATTTTTGATTTTGTTTGCTTTCTTTCTAAAGAAAGTAAAAGCATGGGGTTTTGTAGGTAGGGATGTGGGGAGGATCTTGGAGGAGTTGTAGGAGGGGAAACTGATCAGAATATGTTAAATGCATTTTTTTTTCAAAAAGTTAAATGTCATTAAATGAGGATCACATATTTCTTTTTTGCTTGTTTGTTTCCTTGTTTCTTGTTTTTTGAAACAGGGTTTCTCTGATATAACTTTGATTGTCCTGGAACTCACTCTATACACCAGGTTGACCTGGAACCACATATTTATTTCATATGCATTAACTAAACTTTCATTTTGGGGGGACAGAGATGTTGTTAGATATTCTGAAATTAAGGATTCTCAAGGATCATATAAAGTTAGATTTTTAAAAGTCCATATTCTACTCTGTAAAATCATTTTGTTGAAATAGTCATTATTGGAATTTGAGAACCACAGAAAGTAAAAGATAGGAATGATCCTTAGAAATTAGAAAACAATATACTTTCCTGCAAAAGGTTGTGTATTTATTGATTCTGAATTTTAACAAATACCAAAAAGTCTTATGCTGAACGTTTCACTCTTATTGAATAGAGATGCACATGTGTAGGAGAAAGACAATATCATAAGAGAAATTTATATTTTTCCTCCTTTTGGAGAAACTTATTTTGTTATTTTAACTGTGTGTGTGAGAGAGAGAGAGAGAAGAGAGAGAGAGAAGGAAGGAGAGAGAGGGAGGGAGAGAGAGAGGGAGGGAGAGAGGGAGAAAGAGAGAGATACTGTGTGTGTGAATGAGTTCAGGTGCCTTGTGAAACCCGAAGCAGATTTCAGATCCCCTGGAGCTAGAGGTACAGGTGTTTTTGAGACATGTGATGTGTATGCTGGGGACCAAACTCTACTTCTGTGCAATAGCAGTGAGCATTCTCCACCAACAAACCATCTTTGCAGTCCTTAGAGGTTGTTTCTTTACCAGATTTGCCAAGAACTTACATATGGACAGTATCTTCAGAGTCATATAAAAGATACCTGTATCAAGTCACACAGATAACTCTTACAACAATGAACCCTAAACTTGCAGTGGTCTTCAATAATCAGCAGTTTTATCTTTGCATATGCATATGACTGTAGTGCTTACATACATAGGCGAGTGTCTAGGTAAATGTGTGTGATGACTAATCTTGGTTGTCAACTTGACTACTTTTGGAATAAACTAAAACCCAAGCATTTGTACACTCTGGTGGGGGTATTTTCATAATTGAATAATTTAGGTGGGAAGAAACACCCTAAATCTGGGCCATAATTTCTGGTGGCAGCCCCATAAAAAAAAACATGAAAAAAAGAAGCTTTGGGTTTTTGCCTGCTTGTCCTCATGCTCATAGGCAAGTTCATCTATCCTTTCTAAACACTGGGATGTGTTTAGAACCTGCCAGAATTTAAGTGACTTCTAGGGATCCAAATTCCAGCCCTGAAAATGTTTGATCACCTGAGACATATCCCTTGCCAACGTTTATGTCTTTCACATTGAAAATGAGTGGCAGTGGATTAGCTAATATCTTTTATTTTTCTCCACAAGTCTTTCTCATTCTCTGGCCCAAATCATGGTAACATATTATATATAAGGAGATTTTATCAGCAAGAAGAGAAGAGAGCAGATGCTGAGAGTGAAGTAGCTTCTGAGGAGGCTGCAATAATATAGCTCCCTTCAGCTCTGCTTTGCAGATGACTAAACGAGGAGCAAATGCAGCCATCCACATAAATTTTTATGGAAGGCAGAAGGTTGCAGGAAAAAAATATAATCCTCTAGAGAAGAGAATGAATACCTCAATGGAATACCATCAATTAATATAGGTGGGATTTGCAACATTTGAATACAAGTATTATCCTTTGAGGTCTGTTCTGATAACATCAAAGAAAGTAGATAGAATTGTAAGGGAAGAATGAAGTGTGAAATACTTCAGATAAAAGAAAGATCTGTAAGAAACAAATCATGATGGAAAAATGATCAAGCATGATTAATATCGAAGAAACTGCTCTGGATGTAGTATCTTTATGATTAGCAAACTGAAACTTCAATAAAGGAGTCTAGTGTTCAATTCATTTTGGTGTCTGAGCCATTCTCAAACCCTGTTTAATTTAAACTCTAATTCTTCTGCTTACTTTCAAATGCATTTTAAATTAATTCAATTCTACATATTGAATAAAATTTTAACCTGAAAAAGTAAAAGAAATAATTACTTTTTTGAAGAAAAAAATGAAAAATTTTCTGAATGAAAAGATGTGCTTAAATGAAGGTAAAAGTTATTATGGATGGCAAATCGTATAGTCTCTGTCACTGTGACCTCAGGCTTACATACGGAGTGCCACTGAACTATGTTCCTTTTCTAGCCTTCTGGTGCTTTTGCTCAGAACAAATACTAACATATCTGATTGTTTAAGATAAAAGAAAAGATCAAAAAATCTCAGGCCTTATCATTGTTATTTATGTTGTGTATGTTATCAGTGTTACTTATGTTATTCCTGTTAATTATGTTTTTATTTATTCTATCATTTGGTTCTAATCGAAATAACTTATAATAGCCAGATTGCAATCTGGAAGACTAGAAAAGTCATTGTTCTTTAAATTCATTTGCATTATGTAGAAAACTAACACAAATAATTTAAGGGATAAGTAAGATTTAAATTAATGAAATATTATAAACTACATTTAGAGACAGATATTTTAATGGATAGAATGGCTAGAAAATATATCTTGGCATGAACACATTTGCACTTGGCATTCTGTTGCATGCATAGAGCCAGACAGAAATCCAGAAGAGATTTCAAGCTTATACTGGGAAAGTCCTTAAATTCAAATAAGATATGTAACATGATCATGGGTCTGCAAGTCTCTTTTAGATTACACTGGAAGAAGAAATGGAATTCTTTGTTTTGAATGTTAAGAGGCAAAAACAGATATCACATATCAGGAGGTAACCAGGCTTAGGCTATCTGTCACTTTAACTTATAAATAGAATCTACATAAACAAGGAACACAAACAATCTCTGAATACAAGGTGGTCCTAAGGATGAATTTAGGCTGCACTTCATACATGAACTGTGTCAGAATTTCCCAACTGGGAAACAAGAAGTTGACCTACACAAACTGACAGTATGAAAAAAGCGTTATTTTCATTTTTTTTTAAATCCAGACCTTTTTACTTTTTGCCTAAAACAGTTTACATTTTGTTTTGCCTTATTATGTCTACATTACATTTGTTATCTAATTTTTCTCTTTCTCATATGTTCATGAAATACCTAAAATTGTTACTATTTACCTCTCCTATATCTCTACAGAATGACTACAGATTTTACATGCACATCTTTAGCAGACTTCTGTATTTACATGCTACCAACAAACAAATCTGTCCAGTTTATAAAGCCATCTTTCTCCCAACTTCATTATTAGTTAAGTGGATACTCTATAATATTCAAAGGATTACATGTAACATTAAATAATATTTAATGTTTACTATTGATCAAGCAGAGTAGAAAGCACTTACTGAATGGTAAATCCTATGTTTAACCCCTATAATGCTATATATACTTTCCCATAGTGTTAAATTATTCATTAATTATTATGAAAAATTACAATAATGTCAGAGAGAAAGTTTTTAATTCTGTTCTATATTTAGTTTTGATATGAATATTCTTTGACTATAAGAAAAGTTTCTATTTTATGATCAGTAAAGATACATGACATTTAACAAAATCTCTGTTATCCAGTGAAGCACAACTTATTTCTTCCATGTCACACTTTCTTGACCATATGACGTTCTTCTGACCTAACTTATCAGATCAGGAGGATCTTCTGGCAAACTTCATCAACAAATAGACCACCAATTTCAGAACAGAACATACAAGTAAAGGCAACTTGAGTTGGTATTGCTATTGCCTCACAAGAATTATTTTGATTTACCAAATCTGGGATACTCTATACTATGATATAAATATATTCAAAATATTTAAAAGTAGTTAAGATATAAAAATATAGTTCATATTCCATTCCCCACAAATAGAGACAATACTCATAAATATTCCATGCTTTTCTGTGAAGACATTTCACTTCTAAGTTCTGAATAATATATATTAAGAAAATAAGGACAACACTACAAGTAGCTTGTGACAATGACACACTAGAGAGGAACAGAATATAAACTGTATGTAATTGACATAAGGAAAGATGATAAACATATTGCTATGATCAGTGAGCTGAGAATATCACCTATGGGACATTAACCTGTATGAATCTTATTCATGATTGACAGACTGTTATTGTTAGCCTGACTTTTGAAATTATGACAAATACCATGAAAAACTATCTTGGTAGGAGAATAATTAATTTTCTTTCCCATAATTTGAGATTATTTATCTCATTGTCAGCTGTTCATATTGTTGATGGGGCAGCGTGAGTCAAAACAAGACATTATAACATTATAGAGGATATCTTCTTACCTATAGAAACCAAGATGTGACCAGGTACCAAGTATAACATTTTCAGTCATTCCTTCTGTGATTACTTTCTCAAGGAAGGCTCCAATGCTTAGAATAGTTCTGCCAGTTGCACTTACCTTTCAAGCCATGAGACTATAAAGGGCAGCCCACATTCAAACTGGAACATAGAGTTCAAGGTTCAGGCATTGAATAAGATGATGTCTTGTTTTCAGTGACTAAACAATGTGACAAGTGAAGGACATGACGCTGATGTTAACCACCAACTAGGGAATGAACCGTTTAGATCTGAGCCATTTTTGAGACCTAGAATTCAATGAGTAAAGAAGACAGAATTTACTATTGAGGAAGAGCTGTGAAATGCATAGAAAAGTATGTTAATGTTTCTTACTTATTTATCAAACAGATAGCATATTTTGGTAATCATCGAAAACACAAGGAAAGGAAACAACCCTATCTCCCCAGACCTGTTCTGTATAGAAACTAAGAAAATAATCATATAAAAGAAGATTTATTGAAATGCAAAAATGTTTAAATTAAAAATGTCACTTTAAATGGAATTCTTTAACAAATGTTAATTGATAGTCAATGGTCATAAGTACAATTCTATAGTTATCCTGTTTTCAAATTAAAAATTCAGATGGACTTATAGAGCATTCACAAAATAACTAGTAGATAGAGAAAAGCCACTTTGATAGGGAGGTAAAGGCATAGGTTTTAACATATTAACTCTCAATCTCCTTCTTCCTTCCATGATGAATCTATTTAAACCTGAAGTAAGACTGTTTATTGTCTGAGGATCCAAAAATAACTGGAACCTCATACAAACTGTTAACTTCAGCTAGGATCACTTGAGCTATTAGTATGAACACAGCAAAATTTGCATTGAGAATGGAGAATAACAGTTCTAAAAATATAACAAGGTGATTTTTATTATTGCATATGCTGATGTAAAGTGTATATTGAATTATGGCATTGCAACCTCTGGAACTTGATATGTAACTATGAATATGTGGAATATATTGTGTCACTCCTCATCAGGAAGGGTGACCAAAACAATTTCATATGGGGAAGAGACAGTTCACCCTCACAGCTTATTCTAGGGCTATGTTAATTCTGCTCTATTACCATGCAGTCCAAAGGGACCTTGATCGACTTGACATTTGCAAACATTACTCTGAGTCATTGCATTGATGACATTGTACTAAGCCAAAGTGTTGTGAAGACAAATGCAGATAGTTTTACACATCCTTGTAAAAGAAGTGAGTTGCAAAATCTGTGAAATAAATCTAAGAAAGATTTAGGGAATTTCAACTTGTCAACAATTTTGAAATTAGTTAATCTCTGTTATATTAGACTATCTCTTATGATGCAAAGAAATGGCAAATTATTTGACAGAACTATTTGATCTTACAGCTTTCAGTGATACTAAAGAATACTGGGCTTCTTAACAGTTTGGGCCTCTCCCATAAATTAATTTTGCCATTCAAGCCAATCAGGTCCTATGATTCTACACAAAGATTCTAATTGACAGCTGGTGACAAGTTCCATGAACAGAAGACATTACAAAGTGTTATTTGGAAGGCTATTTTGTACAAATAAGAAGAGCTAGCCATGAGACATTATGTGTTCACGTAACAGGCATTAACCATAATGATCTTGATGGGTTTAAATCAGTTAAATAAAAAGTTCAGGGATAGTATTAAATTCTGGCCATGGCTTATCCCGGCTAACACTAGGCCACGTGAAGAGTATTTGAGTAAATCAAACAAACAGGCAATTCATGACTCTAACTCTGTTGAACATAAGTTCATGCAGCTCTGATTTTTTAAACTACAAGCTTCCCTGTGGTATGCTGATAGGAAAAGAGAACCAGAACTAGTTCGTGGATAATTTGTCTTGATGCAATGCTTTGAGTTGAGGATAAACTATGCTTAATTGTGACCCTGTACAATGAAGAGTGTTACAAACTCATGATGGTAAACAATGAGCAGTTCTAGTAATATTTTCAGTTATCTCATTGGTAATAAAGAAATAATGGCCTGAAGTTAGAGTCCTACATGGAAATGAGCTTTTTTTTCATATCTTTAAAGGAAGAAGAAATAAAAGTATGGTAGAAAAGAGGGAGCCCCAAGGAACAAAGCACATTGTGTTAAATTCTGATTGTTTTGGTATTAAATTTTATCAACATATGTAATTTTTAAAACAATAAAAATGCATATTTCTACTTCTAGAGGTCAAAAGTCTAAAGATAATCCTGGTGATATAAAGTAAAGATGTTGAAAGGCTTTAATTGCCTGTTAGAGATCTGAGAGGTGAGTTTGTTTCTTTACCTCTTTGAGATTGCAGTCCTTGGCTTGTACCTCTCATTCTATTTCGATACCAGCAACAGCCAGTGAATAGAGATGTCCCTTCTATATTCCCTCTTCCCCCCCATACACACACACACACACACCTTTCCTTTTCATAAGAAAACATACAGTCATGTTGGAACTATCTGCATATTGTGCAGTGATTCCCCCATCCCAGGGTCAGTTGATGAGCCATCTTTTTTCCTATCTTCTTTGCAGAGTATGAATAGCATTTGTAAGTCCTACAATTTATAACATCACAAGTTGAACCTT
The DNA here is from genome assembly GCA_026225945.1 of Cricetomys ansorgei. Lineage (NCBI taxonomy): Eukaryota > Metazoa > Chordata > Mammalia > Rodentia > Nesomyidae > Cricetomys > Cricetomys ansorgei. The sequence continues at coordinate 6,284,252 of JAMJFZ010001562.1, forward strand.
TTTGGAGAGTGATGTAGTTTGCTTTCTATTACTGTCATAAAACATAATGACCAAAAGCAACTTGGGGAGGAAAGGATAGACTACAGTCTATCATGAAGGGAAGGCTGTTCAATAACTCAAGGCAGTAACCTAGACACCAGAATTGAAGCAGAGTCTGTGGAGGGATACTGATTACTGTGTATACTCCTCATAGGTTGCTCAGTTTGCTTTCTTATTCCTCAGGAACACCTGTCCAGTGATTTCACTACTCACAGTGGGGTAAACACTTCTACATCAATAATCAATCAACAAATGCTTCTACAGACTTGCCCACAAGTTAAGCTGATGGAGGTAATGTCTCAATGAGTCTTTCAAATCCCAGGTGACTGTTTAGTTGCCAAAAACATAATCAGGACTTAGGCAGAAGCATTAATCTTCCACTATGCATGTTGATAGTCTTGTGTAATGGGTCCATCAGGTTTAGACTTGAGACTCTGTCTACATCCACTAGAAAGCTTCTGATATAGGAAACATGGTTATCTTCAGTTTCATGTTTCCCTTACAGATCAATAACTTAGGTTGTAAGCTGTAGTTTTACTAGATGAAATCAGTAACTTTCAATGGCCACTTGCATAGAGCTGTATTCTCTATTGTCTCTGATTCAAATTTTCTTCATTAATTAGAATAATTTTAAAAAGTTTATAAACTGCATTTTTCATTATTTAATGTAATATATTAGTTAAGGTGCTAAGGTTGCTATTCAATGAGATATTGTTTTGAATTGTGATTCCTATACTTAATAATTCTGTGATCTATGAAAATGGGTTTCAAAAAATGTGTCTATTAGTCATATGGAAAGCACAGGAATAATAAAATGTAGAGTATTAATTAGAAAAGTGGTTCTCAACATAATGCTGAGACCCTTCACTACAGTAAATGTTGTCCTTGTTGTGGTGACACTCAAAGATAAAATTATTTTCATTGTTACATCATAAGCATAAATTGCTACTGTTTTGAATTATAATGTAAATATCTGATATGCATGTGATTTTAGGTAATCCTTGTAGAAGGATTGTTAAATCCCCAAAAGGTTCATGACCCATAGGTTGAGAGCCTCTGAATTAGAAGTTACAGAAGTCAGTGTATGAAAGACTGATGAAAATTGTAGACATAGAATTCATTCTAAAACTGTAGCTGTTGTTATTCATGCTACAAAATTAGTTGTTTCCTTACGATTGAAGAACTATAAGTATAGAGTATTTATGTTAAATTAACTAAAATATTCATAATGATTCTTATTTCCTACTTTCTATTACTTGTAATATTTTGTAGTTAAAACATATTTTCATTAATAATCAGAAAATGTCACTAAAATCCCTCATATTGTTATTAAAAACATGTGTGATAAGATTTGTATAATGATTCTCAGTATTTGTGCTTGTTGAATTATAGGCTGTTATGAAAATGGCCCAGAAACTTATAACTGCTATATAAATAATTATAATGTTCCTGAGGTAACTCCAGAGAACACTGGAGTCATGAATGTAGATGATCCAGATCAGCAATAAGGTGGTTAGGATAATAATAAATAGATCTGGGTAGAAATAACACAGAATGAGTGATTACTGATAAATAATAGACACAGCCAAGCATTAGAAGAGTGAAATTTCCTATAGTAAAAATGCAGTGCAGCTGTCGTCACAATGTGCTGCCCTCATAGTCATGAATTGTGACATTTAGCTCATGCCTAGACCTTTGTTGTATGCTGTGATGTAATAACAAGGTATAATACTGAGTGTTTGGAATAGCAACCATGAAAATGTGGTACAAATGAGAGAACAGAGATATGTGGATGGGTTTTGTTATAAGTTTTGCTCCTCAACTCTGAGTTGCAGTACAAAAATCTGAAAAACTTGTTGTGGCTATATTGAGAAGTAAGGCTAAGCATGAGAGTCAATATTGAAAGTTTGTTAGTGATAAATGTGAGGAAGAAATGAAGAAATAAGTCTGAATCACTGGGTTCCTGAGTCTCCTCACACAGACTGCTGACTCAAGAAAACTACAATTGGTCTAAAACAGTGGTTTTATACTTGTGGGTAGCAACCTCTTTGGTGACTGATCACCCAGTCACAGGGGTTGCCTAAGACCATCTGCATATCAGATATTTACATTACAATTCATCACAGTTGACATATTACAATTATGAAATAGCAATGAAAATGACTTTATGGTTGGGGTCACCACAATGTGAGGAACTGTGTTAAAGGGTCACAGCATTAGGAAATTTCAGAACCAATAGCCTAATATAATGCTTTGAATGACGCGGCAGGGAAATCTCCAAATTATATCTCTGATGGAGATTTTGCTCAGTAGTACAACAGAGACCTTGCGATATCTTCCCTAAACAATAGTGTCTGTTTAAGATGGAATTATTTTCTGTTATCTACTAGATAACAGAATTGTTAGCATAATTAGCATAATAGCATAATTACACTTTTACTCTATTGGGCTACCTTCATCATAGGCATGATTTCATAGCTGAAAAGTTTCACCTTCAAATTCAGTCTAAAACTTATGAAAGTTATGAACTGCTGTTTGTCTTATGAGTACCTTTGACAGTGAATGTAAGAAGAATAAAACACACCAATTCCTGATACAATAAGTATAATTAACACCTTTCTCAGGGTGCTAAGAGATTTTTAAAAATAATTTTCAAAATTGCTTTGTTTTAAGAGTGTTAATCATGTTAGGAAATGTAATAAAACCTGATTCCTCATTATTTGTGTCAAATATGTTTATGTAAATATATTGTATTTTTCTTAAGGACTTCATCCATCACTGAGGAAAGTCATGGTAGGAACTCAACCAGGAAGGAACTTGGAGCCAGGAGCTGATGCAGAGGCCATGGAAAAATTCTGCTTACTGACTTTCTCCTCATTGCTTACTCAGTCTGCATTTTTAAAGAACCCAGGACCACCAGGCAAGAATGATTCTCACCCACAATGGGCTGGGCCCTCCCATATCAATCAATTAGTATTTGATTAATCACTAATTAAGAAAATGCCCTACAGGTTTGACTCTAGACAGATCTTGTCAAGGCATTTTCTCAATTGAGATTCCTTCCTCTGGATGGTTTTAGTTTGTGTCAGGCTGATATAAAACTATCCAGGACAATATCAAAGTGACAAGAATCAAAGTAAAAATTGTCTTAACTAGTTTTAAGCTGTTTGGTATTTTAAAAAGTAGAAAATATACAATGCTTATAAAACTTGTCAGAAGTCCTTATTTTTTATTTCTTTTGTTCATTTTCTAACAGCTATTTTCCTGTTGCTTGATATTGAGATTGTGTGTATGAGTGTGTGTGTGTGTGTGTGTGTGTGTGTGTGTGTGGTTTAAACTGAATGTCTATGGTATGAAAAATAGCTTGAATCAAACAAACTAGTCACTCACCGTCAGATATATTTTATACTAGAGACATTAAAGAGGTGACAAAAGATGGCAAGTAATAGATACATATATTGGCCTTTTGTTGTTTTAATATACAATATGAAAACTAACCTGTATGATAAATATACAAAGTATACATACATATATAGGCGTATATATAGATGTATATGTAAATTTGATGGAGTCTTAATTGATTTCTCTTTGGGAGAATTATCTTTGGAAACAAAAATAAGTACTCTTGTGTCTCTTCTGAACAAACTGCATACCACCAGATGGTGATCTAATTGGCAGTCTCCAATTAGATTCACATCCCTCGATCTATGTATTAGGCAGCATGAAGAACAGGGATGCATTCTGCCAACAGGCCTGACAAATCACCTGCCATGTAGCACCTGAATAACAGTGAGATCTCTGTGAGCCATGTTGCTCTTGCCAACTACTAATGTGCAGCCTATGAGCCATCTTAAGGGAAAACATATGAACTTGTTCATGAACTAGATTACTCATGGATTCCATTTTAAGCATCCAAGGATAAGTAGTATCAAGTACTTCAAATTAGTAATAACACTAGTTGTCTTACATTAAGGTTTAATTTTTTGTTTCTTTTCTGTTCCTTCTCTTCATCCTTCTTTTTTCTTCTTTTCTTCTCCTCTTCTTCTTCTTCTTCTTCTTCTTCTTCTTCTTCTTCTTCTTCTTCTTCTTCTTCTTCTTCTTCTTCTTCTTCTTCTTCTTCTTCTTCTTTCTTCTCCTCCTCCTCCTCCTCCTCCTCCTCTTCCTCCTCCTCTTCCTCATTCTTCTCTTCTTCCTTTTCATACAGATAAGCTTATCTCTATGTAGAGACAATAAACTATTTCAGTATGTGAAATTAAAGTGCTAACATGAAATACCAGTATATTTGCCTACATGTCCTGTAAGTAAAAATCCTCCAGAAATAGGCTGCATTGGCCGTGCTTGCAACAAGCTCATTGTTTATACTTTTAGAGTCTCTGAGGAATAGACTATGCCTCTAGTTTATCAATGTACTTTTAAGTTAAATCTTTCCTCAAAAAGTGTTTTTTAAAAGCCAATAATGACTGCTGTACTAACATTTTAATTGATGTCATTTTGTGAATCAATTAAAATAGTGAAAAATACATTTACAAAATAAATTTCACATTTTAATTTTTTCTCATAAGAAAACCAATTGACAAACAGGCCAAACTGAGGCATCTCAGAGGCTGTCCTCTCTGTCTAAGTCATTCAGGCTTACATCTTGGAGATTTTTCATTCTTCTCTGTACCCACTCAAGAATAATTCTGTCAATATTAATTCTTTTAAGAATTTCATATAATGATAATATCTACAACCTCTTGCAACTTCTAACATAGCAATTTTCTGCATCCTCACCTTCCTACTCACCAATTTCACGTTTTTCTTTCCTCTCCATTTTTTCCCCATTGAGTTCATTTATGTTGCTCTACTACTCTTGGGATTGAGACATGCTCTGAAATGTGTTTGATCTACCAGGGGTCACATCATTAAAGCAAACTGATTTTTGTTCTCCCAGACACTATCAAATGTTAACAGCACCTCAGCCAGTAGAAGAATTCCATGCCCAAATTCTCCACTCTGTGCTGGGATTCTGTCTGCCTTAACTTATGTAGTTCTTGTCTATGTTGTCACTATTGTTGAGTACATATGTGCAACTGCCCAGTTGTGTGTGTAAAAACTCTCTTTTGAAGTTTTCCTCTGTCGAACATTGTCCAAAAATGAAGTCATGCTAGGAAAATCCTAAAAGCTTGTGAGAAAACACCATGAAAACAAGATAAGAGTCTTGTGATCTCAGTTTCTTTAAAACACAGAATTAATTATTCTTGGAATGTGTTTTTGTGCTCCTCCCAGGTGTGGTGGATAGGAATAAGTTTACTTCAGACTACTCATTTTGCCTGCAGTTGTTATTCAGTATGGTTCTACAGAAAAATATGTTTTTGACTCATGTGATCTTTCTGCCATATACACGTTGTCCACCACATGCAGGTTACCCTTGTGATTGTACAATTTATTCATGCAGTTCTTCTTAACCCTCAGAGTATAAATTGTCTGATGGTCTGATTAGTTGGCTACTGCATGAGACTTTAGCCTTCTTCATTTTTAGACTCCATTCTCTCAGGTCCCAATGCCTCTAGAGCAATGACAATCCACTACCTCTGACTTTAACAATATTTCTATTCTGACCCTTATCCTCAAAGATTCCTTAGCCTTAGGTGTGTACTTTTCCATTTTGGACTGCACACACTTATCAGTTGCTTAATTTCTGCAGGCTGACAAATTGAGACTTTCTTTGCTTCCACTACAGAGGAAATCTTTTCTGATGAGGGCTGAAAGATGAATTTATCTATTGGCATAGAAATAATTGTTATAAGTCATTTTAATACAGTACCAACCCAGAAGGTTATTAGTATTGGTATTTCCACAAGGGCCTATGACCTCCCTTTCCCCATGTTCATGAATCAAATGACAGTGCCCAGTATTTACCCCAATTCAAAAAGCAGGACTTAGATCCAGTACAATTGAGGTTGCTTATTTCTGTAACATTACAGTCACTATTGCACCAATGGCCTTACCTTGTCAGGCAAGTCATTATGTAGGGTGCTGGAATCATAACTGGGTGATGAGTACTTTTCTCTTCTGGTAACACTCATTCACAACACCTCCCAACATTATGTAAGCTAGCTAGTACAGATGATGGTTCCAAAGCAGTAGCAACTTGATTTATCTGTGTTCTAAGACTCAAGTGTGTTGTATCTTCATCAATAAGGCATTATGTTCAAATTCTGTAGGACTGCCAATAGTGTTGGCAGTAGCTTATAATATATGGTGGTCAACAGGATCCCACTGTCCCAAAAAGTAAAAAGACATAAGCCATTCCTGGTACTGGGGTTTGTATTTGGTAGCATAAAGTGTCTAGTTGGGGTTTTTACATCCCAATTTTATAGGGTAACTTGATTAAAATACTTTCTATACATGTTTATATTTTAGAAAGGTTTTTTAGAAGATTTTCGTATGTATTTCTGAAAGGCCTTTAGTGTTAGTTTTATTTCCCAATAGTGCTGTCTGCCCAGACCTCACCACATTTTAATCCTTTAATTGTCCCATTAACCTTTTAACAAAACAAATAACAAAATATTTAGAATTTTTTATTAAACATGCACTAACCTACAACCTTATGGAATATGATCAGAAATAGTAATTAGATAAAATTCTCACTAATTCTGTTTTACATAATGGAATGAATATATTTGGCTAAAAGTTTTCCTAGGTTTACTCCTGTAAGCAGTAGATGTTCTTAAGTATTTGTTCTGAAAAGTCTATAGTATGGAAGTAATATAAAGCTAAAATATTTATTCCTGTTTCTGAATTATGTGTCAATTTGCAGAAAATATTTCAGTTTTAGACTACTACTTATTCAATAAATATTTACTGAAGTAGATAAGTAAAATATCCCAAAACTTACACTTTTTACAAAGACTAGCAAGACCATCTCCAATAGAATTCCAAGGAAATGTTACAAAAATCAAGAAGGCTCAAAATGCATCTATTTATTATATCCAGTTATAATTATTCAAGTGTTATTTGTACATCATTTCCAGTTTTTTCCTAAATGCGTCTTTTAAAGTCTTAAAATTAGAGAAAGAGATTTGAAGTGGCAGCCAAATAGTTAAGGAAGAAAGCAGTGAACAAGTGACCTTCAAATTCTAAATTTGAGTTCTGGTCCCTAAATATTTTATACTCATATTCTATGTGATAATAGAGCTTTGTGTGCTGCATTAACAATTTTCACATGGTGACAGGTCATTTTCTACAAAGAAATACCTTCATTAAATTTGAAATAGTTTGTGACCAAAGAGAAATTACACACACACACACACATGCACACGCACATGCACACACGCGCACACACACACACACACATACACACACAGGATTCGGCATTTATTCAGCTTGAGCTCTCTAAAACTTTAATAATGGCTGAGCCATCAGCGTTTTAATGCTACTCTTTCAGAAGCGTGGTCAAATCATAAAGGCATGAGAACAGGGATGAATATGTATTTGTCCTGAGCTTCATTCTTACATTTTTTGTCAATTTATTCTTTCACCAAACTTCAACTCAATAATTTTGTGATATCCTAGAATAAAATGATAAGTATAATAAAAATGCTCTGGGATAAGGACAGGGGAGCAAAATGTCTTATCCAACCTACCCCTTTACGTTTGTCCTTTATGTAGATAGATTTGGGCACTTAAACACAGTCCCTCTTCTGCTTCCACATTTTGTGTGTGTATATATGTGACCCACAGCATATCTTCCAACCTATGCTCTCAGGTCCTTCATTTTACTGGTGTTTACCATGCAGTGAACATCAGTGAATTTAAAAATCAGGAATAAAATGAAGAATGCACTATGCAAAAACTAGGCTGTAATGGGAGTTGATATTAACAGCATATTCCAGAAATGCTCATTTCTGTGGGTGAGAGTAGCTCAGAACATGCGAATCTGTACAGAGGGTGGTTGAGAAAAATAACATTGGGAGAAGATTAATGGGCTATCACACTACAGAATCAAAAAATAAAAAGGGTGCTGAAAATGGAATGGAAGTTTTTTCAAGGAACAGGGACAAAAATGGTTCCATAAATGTTTTCCCAAAAGACTGACTTTTGAGATATATTTTGAAAGAATAATTTTAATGAATACAAATATATAGAGCCTCAATAGCATGGGAAACAAGCCCAATAGTTAACAAGCAAGATCACATGAAAGTAAGAATATTCTTCATAACAAAAGAAATTAATGACCACCAAAATGGGAAAATGTCTTTGTCAATCATACCATAGACATAGGGTTGATATCTAGTAAATACAGAGCTGAACAATTAAATACAAAAAAAACCCAACAACCAGTACATAGGCAATTAAATTAATGAATAGTTTTCAAAATATATACACATGACCAATAAATATTTGTAAAGATTCAACATATTTAGCTATTGAAAAAACTGAATAAAATCACATTGAAATCCTCCCTCAATCAATCTGCAATCAGAATGGCTAACACTTAGAAAACAAATGATATCAAATGCCAGTGAGGCTATATAGAAAGAGGAGCTTATTCGCTATGAGTGGGATTTTAAACCGGTACCATCACTGTGGAAATGAGTGTGGCGATTTCTCAAAAAAACTGCCGTAGGACCGTCTTTCAAACTCACTGTACCTCTCCAAGACACATACCAAAAGGTCTCAATGTTCTACCAGAGAGACGTTTTTAGATCATTGTTTGTCACAGCTCTATTCATGGTAACAAGAAAGTAGTTCCAGTCTAGATATTTATCAACAGATAACTAAATAATGAATGGATGGTACATGTATACAGTGGAATAATATTCAATACACAATATAAGATTATGAAATTTGTGGGTGCATTTGTCATTGTTCTCCAAAGGAGAAAAACTCATAGCATAAGTATATATTTAAAAGGATTTATTAGATTGTCTTACATGACATAGTTCAAGTAGTGCAACATTGGCTGCCTTCACAGTGAGTGGAAAGGCTTAGAACCCAGATGTTGTCAGATGCCTCATCAGTTCCAATGCAGTGCAAAGCCTAGGGGATTCTTGGGGACTCATTGGTCTGCAATTCACACTGGAAGTTTGAAGATGCTGGGTTCTAATATTGGAACAGAACTGTGACAGCAGTGGTGAGAGCAATAGCAATATGTCACAGGGTAGATCACATTGCCAGCACATTGTGAAGACAAGCAGGGTAACAAGTAAAACTTTTCTTTCTCAGATTTTCTTTTATCTTGACTACCACCAGATGTTACCACCTGCATTTACAGTGGAACTTCTCTTTTAAATTAAGATTGTGCCTAACAACTTGTTTGTTAGTTCATCCCAGATCCAACCATCACAGCAGGACAATGGATCAAACTGCAAAATATTATATTAAGGCAAACTAAGCACAGAGAGATAAATCTCTACCTGAGCATCTAGTATTTATACATGTATAATTATGAGTGAATGAATGTGCATAAGGTCATGGAGTAGAAAAAGACAAATGAGGATAGGAAGATAGGTTTTAAGTGGTGGGTTGTAGAACACATGAAACATGAAAATAACATGTTTTTGTTGGGGGTGAGTAACATATCATATGTGATATGATAGTGGTATACTGGGGCTCACAAGAGTAGATGAAGAAAGCTGAGAAGGAAGTTGAAGGAGACTTGGAAGTTGAAGGAGGATGAAGATCAATCAACATTACATGTAAAATGCTATCAAGGGGTTGGAGACAGTTTAGTAGTTAAAAGTACCGACTGATCTTTTAGAAGACCTGGGTTCAATTCTCAGAATCTACGTAATGGTTCACAACTATCTGTAACTCCAATTCTATAACATCTGACATCCTCGCCTGGCCCCTATGGGCAACACTCATGCAAATGGCATATAGAAATGTATGCAGACAAAACATGCATAAACATAAAATAAATAAGTAAAATTTTAAAAGTGCCATCAGTAAATCTATTAATTGGTGTTCATACTAATTTTTATATAAAATAAATAAAGTCAAAACAAAATAATATGCTTAAGGGCTGAGGAGACTATCCTCAGAATTTGTAACTCAGCATGTAGATATGTAGCAGAAGGTTACTGTGTGGCTCAGCAAAGATGACAAGGAGTCATTTTCATGGGTGCAAACCCTGCCAGTCCTCAGCAGAGGGAATTGTCTGTCATGACAAATGCCAGACTGGACAGTGGATCCCCAATCATCTGATCTCAGAGGTTTTTACTGACAGAGAAGCTCCTCAGGTTTCTACTGATAGCATGTGCAGATCATAAGGAATCAACTGCTATTGAGGCTACAAATTTCAAATGACCTCTCCTGGCCTTTCACAGTGCCAAACCTCAGCTGCTTTCCAATGACCCATTCATGGCCCCCAAAACCAGTACCATCTAGGTATGCTTACACTACCAAGTTCAGCTGGCAGAATGAGATATAACTTTTGCCATTTCTGGAAGACAGTTTCTGTGTAGTGACCCTGAGGAAACACTTTCCAGGTTTTAAGATAGACTGGTTTGCAGGAAAACAACAACAACAACAAAACTCATCAGCTTAAATCAGCAGCTTCTTGGCTCAAAGCTGCAGCTCCCACAACACAGTGTCCTGGGCCAGTAGAAAGACTCTCTGATTAACATTCTGGTTGTTTGACCTTCTTTTCTACCACTGCTTAATCTCTGTCCTCTGGGAACTGCCCTGAGTATACTTTGCCAGTCTCTGTGAGGTCTGGAGTTGCTTTATCTTCTTCCTTGTCTCCATATTGGGTGTAGCTGACATGATGTTGTCCCATTCTTCCTCCTCCTCTCCCACTCTTCCTCTTCATCTTCCTCCTCCTTCTTATTTTTTTTAAAGATGGAATTATTTATTGTAAAGACTTTGTACTAGGAATTTTTATACATTACTTCACTTTATTCACAATGGGTGTAAGGAAAATTCTACTCTAAATGGTACTGACAAAAGGCTAAAAGCCAACAGAATTTGCCAACTAATACTTATTAAGTATGTAAAACATGAATTTTTCTTTCCTACATTCCAAAATCAAGATTCGAATCACTCTTTCACAGTATTGATTAAGAAATAAGTCTGTTATCCACACAGGCAACCTTAAGTTACAGCTCTGAGGACAAAATAAGGTCACATTCACATGATCAGAGTTCAGTTATTTAACCTCCCTAAGGTTAAATTTCTGTCTGATAATTGGAGATGAATATCTTCAGCACTTTAGAGGACACACAAGTGGTAAAAGACCACTGCCTTGCATACATCATTACTTTCTTTTGTTTATTTGTTTGGTTTGGTTTGGTTTGTTTTTTTGAGACAGGGTTTCTCTGTTGTAACTGGCTGTCCTGAACTCATTCTGTAGACCATGCTGGCCTTGAACTCACAGAGATCTGCCTGCCTTTGCTTCCTGAGTGCTGAGATTAAAGGTTTGTGTCACTAACCAGCACATCATCGCTTCTTTATTGTTTCAGCATAATCAGAGTGAGTTCTGATATAACCTCATCACATAGAGCAGAAGAAAGACTCACTATTTTAGGATGCTAAAAAAAGAGATCACTTTCTTGGTCTTTAGAATAGCCAGATACCACAGGAACCATGCCCACATAGGTGTAGCCAGCCCTAGAATAGGAAGAGAGTCAAAGCCAGGGGTACAATGATCTATAGGACCACACATTCAGGGCAACAACAAGGTCTGGCTCATAGTGTAGGAGGGAAAACACAAATGGCCAGAGACAGCATCAGTTGGGCCCCAAACCAAAGGCTCATACCTACCAAATGTAGGAAGAAGTTGGGTCCCAATGGCCAGAGCAAAAAGGATTAGAGAAATTGGGCCTAGCCTGATATAAAAGCAAAGAGAGATGGATACCTGCGACACCCTGGCCATAACTTTCAATGAGCTGATGGAAACTGCTGATGGGGACTATAAAAAGCACTTAAGCAACAGCTTCAAGTCCCTGTTGTTGCTGAAAGTCTCCTGCCATAGTACAAAGCAATCAGTCAATCATCCTGCCACCAGCCCCTCCTCTGTCCACCTCCCTTTTCCCACCTTAGCACAAACTGGACCATTCATCTCTTTGTCTCTCCAGCCTAGACTGTGACAGTTCATACCCAGCAAACAGAAATACTCTAGCTGGAGCCCTTAACGGATATCTCTCAAGCCAGAGGCTCCTAGGGCTATTTGGTCTAACAGAAAGGCATGGCCATGGGAGCTGGAGTTACAAAGACAGGCTGGCTACTGAGGGACCTTACTGTACACAGCTTGCTATGAATTTTATATAAAGAAGTTACCTATATGTTGATCATTTCAGCACATAGCATTGTCATCTCCTAAGAACAGAGACCACTGTTTTATGAAGATGAAAATGTCACTTTGAGTTACAAATTAAAATAGTTGAGCTTGGACATTTCCCATGAAAGAAATAACACTGAGCTTGGAGTTGAAAATTCCTGAATCCTTGCCCAGTTTCTACTCACCCTTTAACTCATTCAACATGGTTATAGCTGAACTCTATCCTTCACCCTCTAAGACCTAACGTACAGATGACAAGTATAGCAATATGATGCCACATGGTAACCATTGATGCTTATTCACTGCTCTCTGTCCACTTTCCACTACAGACTATCACCTCCCTCACAGACTACAAAGACCTCTATTACCAGTACCCTCAGTATTCAATACACATCTATTAACCAGTTCCTTAATCAAGTTTATGAAATATGCAACCTCCAAATCTATAAAATGTGGATAAAGTACACACCTGTCCTTTGACCCAAGTTAGTGTTCTGCATTGTCTGCAGGTATATTATTGATAGCACATGCAGATCATGAGGAATCAAATATCTATTACATAAAGGCAACATTTGCAGATAATACAAAATGCCAAGACCTAGGCAGCCTTCCTCCAATGATGCACAAAACAATCATTTCAAACATAACAAGATATAAACTTCTACAACATCTCCTGCTTTCTTCTTTTACCTCAGGCTGCCTCAAAGTCATGATCCTCGGCAAAACCTTCAGCTAAACCTACCACCATGTGCCACCATAACCAGCTTTAGGCTTTGTAACCCCCAAAAAAATAGAAAAAAAGAGGAAGAAAAAGAAACAAAGATGCTTGGTGCATCCTAGCAAGCCCCATGATTGTTCCTTTTATAAATAGCTTTGCTGGTGTAGTATTAGATTGTGTTGTAGAGATAAAGCTTTTTTCTTTTCTATTTCTTTTTCTTTTTGACTGACTTGTACAGAAAGAGGGAAATGTTGCAGAAGTTTATTTCCAGTTATGTTTAAAATGTTTCATTTGGTCCTGTACATTCTAGAGAGCCTCATGATTGTTCCTCTTATAAATAGGTTTGTTGTTATTCCCTACCTTCATGTGTAAGCATAGGCATCCCAAGAATAACTTCTACAGATTTCACACATGCTTGTTTCTCCATTAGTCCTGAGCAATAGTTATGCTTTTTTTTCTTCAATGAAGAAAATAAAATAAAACACATATCTTACTAGTGGGCTTAAACACAAAGAAAACACTAAGATCTTTTTTTTTTCAGGTGACCATATACATTTATGTATTTAAGAGTTGGAAGTTAATATGTTGAAGTCAAGTTTCTTTTATTGTAAATCCTTGCTAGAAAGAGCTTTATTAAATCACTTATTGATTTTCAATGTGGGTGGCATAAGCCATCAACTAGGGTCTTGTTCTTACCACAGCTCCTTCAAATATTGAAGTGCAACAAACTATGCACCCTCGAGATTGTCTCAGCCTTCTGGAAACCTCAATTCTCTTATAAATGGAATTACCATAAAAGTAGCCTCTGTCTGGACTCCAGACTCATTCCAATGTTATTTTATTATTTGTTTGCATACCCAGAGCCAAGACTGTTGTTCTGTTTTTCTCTCAGATTTTCTCATCTCCATTAACATAAATTAAAATAAAATTTGTTCACTCAGTTGATTGCACTTGGGTCCTATAAATATTCTTTTAATATTTTTTCATTCTCACTTCATACAATCTACTAAAAAATGTTAGCATGGACACTGAAAGTCAGGGAAGACAGATCTAAACTTTCCTCATTTCAATTTAATTACTTACACTCTTCAGGTTTTATTATACAAATAATTGTAATATTGTTTGTTTCTATTCCTGTCATTAGAAGTATTTCCTGTACTTAGAAGTCCAAGCTGTATACAATCACCAGAACAATCCACAAGTGGCAACAAAAATATTTTCAATGGAGGAATATAAAGAATAGTTTAAAAATTAATTGAATAACAGTAGAAATCAATAATGAGTAATCTGAAGTAAAGTACAGTTAGAAGGAGCTTGAAAATGCATTCCAAGAACAAGCACATATTTTGAAGAAACTGATATCAGAAGACTCCTATCTTGTTTTCTTGAAGTATTCTCATAAGCATTCAGAATTATCATCTAATGACTACATTCCTAGAGCATGTTCCCTGACATTTTTATGCAGTTTCCTTTCACCTGCTATAGTTGTTTTAGGACTATTTAGTCATAAATACTGATATAGATTAAAATATTCTACAGTCTCTGAAACACATTCAATTTACTATGGCCAAAACTCAATAATCCAGACCTTTATGGTTTGGCTTTCTAAGTTATTAACAAAATTCCTTGAAAGAAAATTACATAGTTTCATTTCCATCTTTGGTTTGTAACTGTTTGCTGAGCACTTATTTAATCTTTGTGTTTATTTATTTATTTAATGTGAGAGCACAGGATTCACAGGTCAGCTTAGAGTGCTAGAACTTTCTTTTTCCATGACCCAAGAAACAAGCACATTTGCTCATTGAAATATCTCACCAACCCATTAAATTCTTTATTTTTTTGGACCCCAATTTTATTATATGCACAATGATATTACCATTAGTGATGCATTCTCTGGATGACTATGAGATTAAGAAATTACACATACATAGTTCTTAGAACTATACTTGACATCACATCAATGAAGGGTTTCATGATATAAATGTCTCAGTGATTTGATATTTTTCCTGAGGCAATGTCTCATGCAGCTCAATCTTGCCTCAAACTTGCTAGACAGCTGAGGATGATGGTGAATCCCCAATCCACTTTAAACTACAATTTGAGTGCAAAGATCACAGGTGTGCACCACCAAAGCCAGTTTTAATTATATTTTACCTGAAATAATCATATTTGAGAGATATAAAGGAACTTGAAGTACTTGGTGGATCAGAAAAAAAGTATTTACAAACATTGGAATTAATAAAGGAAGCTAAAGATTAATGCTTCTGAATTTGGAAAACATAAAACTATAGGCTAGTGGGCCCCCTTTGAGCAAATTTCAGAGAATAAATACATATTAAGTATTTGATTGTGTTCCAATATATCATAGCTGTCATGAGTCAGGCTGGAATTATGCACAATCTGCTTTGGAGAGGAGCACTGATAAATTTTCTTGAGGGTATCTAAGGTTACAGAAGAGAAAATGGGTCAGGAAAATATTTTCATTGGAAATGATATCCACTATTTTTTATTCTAAATCTATTATTTTTCTATTAAAAACACAGAGTTAAAATGCTAAACTATTTGTTCCAGTCAATACTATTTATTACAAGTCAGTAAAGCATGGATTCAAATATCATTGAGATATTCAATGCCACAGAACATTTTTGTGAGATCTTTTTGATGCAAAGGAACACCTAACAGTATACTATTTGTGTAAAAACAAATGGCTGCCTTAGTATTTTACACATATTTTCTTCTTGGATATAAAATAATAAAAGCTGTGGCATAGACCCTTTAACCTGATAATATATATAAGTTTAATGTTGGAATAAGGTATTAAAATCCTGAAGGACCACTTTGAAGAAGAATAGAAATGTAACCTTGACTCTCTCGGGAAAAGGAAAAATATTAAAGACACTCACTTACATGCACAGCTATTTTTCAAGGTGGATCAGCTCTATAAAAATTATGACCTTTTTCTGTACCTTATTTTATTTTCTAGACCTAAAAATATTGCCAGTGCCTGAGGCGTAAGTCAGAGTGAACCTCCATTATCACTCCAGAGACTTGGCATTTTCCTCATTAGGCGCCATAGTATCTGACGGAGTGACCTTGTTGTTGAGAAGACACAGATGGAGTCTGTCAGTAAATCTTGTTAATGTAACAAGTATTCCTACTGTTAGATGAGTGTTGCACCTGATACTGGCATTTCTTCCCTTAGTAAACAACCTTTGCTCCCTTTCCAACATGGGCCTCTTCCCTCACGACATCAGGTTTTTCAGCATTAGCTTGTTCTAAGGATTATCTAAAAGTATTTCCCTTGCTGTGAGGTGAGGTATTCTCTCTTCCCTAATCGAAAACTCTTGCTGTCTTTTCAAAGCAATAAAGATGACATGAAAGGTGGCAAATATAAACTTAATCCAAGTGTTTTAGGCGAAACTATAAGGTTTACTATAAGGTAAACACTATTGTAAAAGGTCATGGTATTCTTTACACATTTTGCTATGTGAATCTTAAGACTGGAAAGAAAGATAATATTAATATGGTGGAGAAAGATTAGAATATTATTCCACTGTTATGCTTTAAATTTAGTGGTATAAAGAGGATATTGTACAACCAACTTAGTTAACATATTTAATTACTGATATTTCAATATAATTTCATTTAAAACCTTTTGATAATTAGACCTCTCAATTTGAATATAAGAATCAAATGATGTTGGTTTAGATTGTTTCAGTCATTAACAGTTAAAAAATCTATACTGATATTTACTTCCTAATATAAAATATAAGAATACAAAAGTTGGTAAAACATAGAAGAGGACATTGGTTTTACTGGATATTTAATGTGGGGAGAGTGAAGCAAATGTGAATTTTTTTCTGAAACAAAACCAGAAGTTTGAAAAGCCAAGTAAGCCAGAAAACCTGCAAATACCTTGTTTACAATGAAAACTGATTTTTCTGAGAATTTAGTTGTATCCTTCCATTTAAGATATATAAAAATTATTAAGCAAAGACACTATTCCTTATTCCATATTTTTCAGTTTGTCTTCCTCCCAGTCTTCAATGAGAGCTATTATGCTAAATAAATACCAAGTCTGAGATGACTCAAAGTGAATGGCAGACAAAGCACTAATCAGAGGAAGAGTTAGCAGAATAAGGACATGCCCAACATTCAGGAGAAAAGGCAGGCTTTCAGCAGTTAAGGAAAGTAACATAGAAGTTAGAGTCATTCAGTTAACAGAATCAGTTAAGAAGAGTCAGTTGAAAGAGTCAGTAAAGTAGAAGAATCAGTTGAAGAGCAGTTAACAAAATAAGTTGAAGCAGTCAGTTACGGAAGCAGGATGGATCATTGAGAGCTCAGGGAGAGATGCAGAGACACAGCAGAGTTTTGCAGAAGAAGCCCAGAACAGAGAATGAGTTGAATGAGAAGAATCAGAGTTCAGAAGGAGCTAGTTAGAGTGGGTCAGTCGTAGGTCTCAAAAAGTTAAGACTGAAGACTTCTAGGTCCCAGCTAGCAGTTTAAATGTTCTACATTGTATGAAGGCTGAAGCCTTCCAGTACAAGACTTAAGACTAGATTTTAAAGAGAACTAAATGCTCCTGGGCCCTAGGGCTCTGGGCTAGAACTGGTGATTTAATTAGACAAAGGAATAAAAGTCTTGCTCTGAACCAATGTCTACATCTGTTGAATCTATATTAACATCTATAACTACATGCCCCTGTGAGTTTATAAATAGTAAAGACTGCTGATTCAGTCTCAGAGGAGCCAAGCTGCAATGACTCAGACAATCCTGACTGCCTGGAAGAAGCAGATACCAGCTAAGAAGTCAAAAGACACAGAGACCATCTCAGCTGCTTGGAAGGGGCTCAGAACAACTGAATCATATGGAAAGGACATGCTCCAGCCTCTTATGATTCCTGTAAGTTGTGCATTGTGCTCCAGGTTTCCAGCTTTTGAGATCTGTCACCCATTCTGGGGTGAGTTTTGATGATGCAACGGTCTTTGACTCATTGCTACTATTGTAAGGAACCCTTCATCCACATTACTATAAATAAACTCAATAAAACTCATTGGTTCAGAAAGTTAACCTTTGGTAATATCCATACTTTGATCTGTCATGTGCTCCCTATCTGGGTGATTAGACATGTATTTGTTTGGAGTCTCCATAGGAAGTCTGTCACACAACACCTTGGAAGACCCAGAATAAACAAGTTAATGGTATTTTAGGGACTATATTATCATGTATGTTAGGCTCTATATTTAATTTTTATTGTACAACTTTGACCAAATATTCAGAAATGTCTTAGAACCATCATTTATTGTGATTTCTGGTTTTAGATACTTCAATCTATTGTCTCCAGCTCTGTTGATTTTGTAACCATGATGAGACAGCACATAATAGGGATGGGAAAAAGTGATTGAGGAAGTTATCACCTCATTGCTAACAGGAAGGAAAGAGATGAATGGACTAGGGATAAGGTATAATCTCCAGACTCATGTTCCCAGCATCTCATTTCATCCACTAGATCACATTTGAAAGTTTCCAAATTTCCTGAAATAGTAATAGCCAGGGGCCAAATATTTAATGCAAGGATCCATGTAGACTATTTCACATTAAAATCATAACGGAATCTCTCAAGTAAATGGACTTGGGACCACAGTCCAGGTGGGACTGGAATTTGTCAGCATGCATTTATCTTCACAGGCAAACGCCTTAAACTTTTAGTCTGATTCTGTCATTTTCTCTCTCTCTGTTTGCATACTTTCTTTTTCTTTATCCTGTATATATATTTCTCTGGAAAGCCAGAATAAAAGTGTCACAGAAAATAAAAGGGGAGAAATTCCATATGCTGACTGATCTATCCTTTCACCATTATACTTAAATCTTTAAGAAAAATACTTGTCAAATATGACCTTTTCAAATGGTATCTTCACTACTACAATTACAAGTGTGTATTCTCATGACTTTTGGGGTTGGACATTTTTTTCTATTTCCCCAAATCGTGAATGTTCCTTGGAAGATGGTTCTTAATTTATCCTTGAAGATGGTTACAGGTTCCACAGGCATGACTATGGCTTAATAGCATGCCAAGAGCTTGCCAAGAACAAAAATCTAAAAGAATAGGATGATATAATAGATTTAATCTATAAAATTCCTTATAAAATAGAATGAAAAAAAACTGAATATTATTAAGCAAAAGACCTGTTTTTATTTAAATTATATATATATGACATATTTATAAAGATGAAAAATAATCAGATAAAGTAATCTGATATTTTAATATCTTTATATCTTGACAAAGATATAAAAATAAATAATTGGATGATATAGATAAAGGAAATGCTTTCCTTAAAGAATATTCCTTGTTTTCCTTTTTAATTAAGTTCTTAATTTTTTTAAGTCTTTATACAATATATTTTGATCATGTTCTAATCTTCAGCTATCAAGAGAGAAATGAATGTGTGTAGAAAGATTTTAATAGTACATTTAAAGTATAAGTCAAAGCCTTCAGAAGTATTATAATTTTCATTGGAAATTTTTAATTTAACATTAAAGTAATAAAAGCATAGATCATTATCTATGTTTTAAATTTTAAATCTACTTAGTTTCTTTTCTCCCATACAACATGTTAGAAGATGTTTGTAAAATAAAAAGTACAGAAGCAGAAAAAGACAAATCGAATGAAATATAAATAAAATGTAAAAATAAAAATGCTATACACTAAGATAACTGTTGTGAAAATGTAATTTAACATTGAACATATTGTTTCTGAAATATACTTCCACTGAAACTCTTATGTTCAGGAGGATGTTGTTAAAACCATATTTATTTATTTTGGGGTGTTTATCTCTACACTTACGTCATCTTCTGTATCTAATCTCTGTGTTAGATGAAGAAAAATGCCTTTAAAAAAAGAAATTAAACTATAACTTCATCATTTTAACCCTTTCCCTTTCATTTCTCAAACTCCTCCCATGTCTCTCTCTTTGCTTTTTCTCAAAGTTATTAAAGTTTCTTTAATTGTTGATATATATTACTAAACATATAAATGCAACCTGCTCAGTCTGTAGAATGTTGCTTCTATGTATATGATTCAAAGCTGACCACTTGGCACTGGATAACTACTGCAACATCTCCTCAGAGGAAAATTATTTCTTTAATTATTTCTTTGGCTTTCAGCATTCTTTAGTTGCCTATAGGTTTTTTTTTTTTTTTGTCTAAGAGTTAGGGCCACACAAATTTCCTTATTCCATTTTTAGCACATTTATTGGGTTTGCCCTTTCTCAAGCAGTCATGAGGCATATATATGTTTAATTTTGTATTTAACTTACTCTTTCTCTATAACAAGCTACCCCTGATCAAAATCCTTCACCATCCTCATAAGTTTTTCCTTGTGGTCTTAACTTGGTCCCATCATAGCACCTTGCTGGTAAATTCTATGACTTGGTTCTGATCCCAGTTCCTCTAGCCTCCAGTAGAATCCTGGGCTTCAGAGAGAACCTTTCTTTAACCATGTTCTCCTGGGACATTGCTGAGATTGCCCTATAGCCAGCAGCTGCTTTTAGAAGGTTGGATAACTTATCAGATCCTAAAGGACCTAGGAGAGGTGTCTGGCCACTGAACTTATTAATGCTCAATTCTTTTCCAAAAGTGAAAAATCAAAATGTACATTTGAATGCTAGTCTCCTCACCAATACCCTGAAGCTGGACGGCAGCCTAGCTTCTGCCACTCCTATATGCTTTTTACTTAGTCAATGAAGGCATATCCCCATTCTCACTTCTGAGGAAACTGAATTATTGGAGTCCTCTGGAGTATAGCTGTTGATATGTTAAAGGAAAATAAGCAATATAGAAAATCCTGAAAATCCTTCCTCAGGGAAATAGCTGGCCTTTCAAATATATTGTTTGTGTATAATCCAATTTGAATGTCAAAAATACTGCATAGGTATTTCCTTTTTTACTCCAACTGTAACTCATTTTAATCTTACCCTCAGCAGATGGATGCCTAGAGTGATACAGGGCAAAGGCCAAAACTTAGAAAAGCAAGAGATAAGAATACTGTATTTGTAAAATCAATTACTCCTTCAGAGAAGCTTATTTCAAAGCTCTCTGCATTTGCCTTACAAATACCCATTCTTCGTGTTTAATTTACTTCACTATTGTACTCCTCACCTATTTCTTAATCTTCTTTTTTAATTAAAATGTTAGATGCTTAAGAAAACAATACAGCAACACATTTTTTGTAATGAAATACAGCTTTTTTCTTCCAACACAGCCAACTCCAAAAAACATTTGCCTAAGAGCTTACCTTTTAAAGGTTTTCAGCAGTTCAAGTAAATGCATAGATTTTCAATTCCTCAGTTAAGTTTCAGCCTGGAAGCACTCCCATTAAATCCACTTTTCAGTCAAGATAGAGAAGGATTTTCTCAAATTCAGAGGGTTCCCCTCTTTCAGTCCAGGTCAGTTTCCCTTATTCCACGCATGACAGTGGTCTGATTTCTATGTTAACATATACAATTTTCTAAACTTTAACAGAGTGGAATCCCAAACAGTTTGCTATATTTGTCTGCTTGCACTAAGTATAATGCTTCTAAGATTAATCTATATTGATACACATAATATTTTTGAATACTGTATAAATATCACATCTCTGTTAGTGATATTATAATGATAACATGAACATTCTTCTATTTGTTTTTAGAGATCACATGTTTATTTATGCATTTATTTATTTTGCAGAAAATACTTAAGGATAGAATCACTGTGTTACAATTAAGAGTAAATTTAAATTTGTGATAAATTTCCACTTCCCAAGGAAATTGCAACTTTTATATGAACTCTGATGAGTTACTGTTCCAGAGTTCTATACTTTCCTTCAACAGCTGTTGCTGTCAGATTTAAGGTCAGTATGTGGGCCACTAGACTGATGATGGATACCACCAATAGTGCATTCCACTATTGTACACTTAGGGTTGTTGTGTCATACCAGTTTTTATTGTGGTTCATATGTATTATGGGTGGACCATGAAAGCTAGTAGTCAGAGGAGAGGTTTACAATTCAGATCCTTTAGCTCCTTTTTGCAAAGTACACGGTGCATTGCAAAGTGCATTTTCAACAGTGGCTTATGTTTCACTCTGGAGGCAATTATAGGCAACAGGAATAGATTATAGTGTTTTGGAAGTTTCTTGTATAACATTATCAACAACTCAAAAGGGAGGGTCTCATGCTTGGAGTCAGTCTTTTTATTAGATCACTTATGGCTCCTAGTCTTGCCAGTCCAGAGGAGAAAATTAAATTCAAACTATATATGATTGTATATGTTAATTTATGTAGATAATATTAGTGTACCTTATGACTTTTTTCAGACATTTTGCTATTATAATGTCCTACTACCTCCTATTGTATTTATTGCCATTTGCCTTTCTAATGAAGACACTAATTTTCCTATTTCCCTCTTCAAATCATTTTTAATCTAGTTTTCCCCTTGCTGTTACCCACCGTTTTCCCCTTTTACTTTTCTGATTTTAGCAGTCACTCCAGGTTATATATACTTACATCTGAAGATGTGACGTAAGGAACTTCAGATGAAAGAGAGCATTTGTGTTTTCAGATATAGGTAGTCTTACTCACTATAAATTTTTCTAAGTCCATCCATTTACCTGAAAATATTGTGATTTCATTTTTTTACATGTGAGTAGCATATCAAAATGTATATGTAGAACATTTCCATTATCCATTAGTCAGATGAATGGCACTGAGTTGCTTCCATGTCTTAGTCTGTGTTCTACATCTATGAAGAGACATTATAACCACAGAAACTCTTATAATAGAAAGCATTTTATTTGGGGCTTACTCACATTTTCATAGATTTAGTTCATTCTCATCATGTCACGATATATGGTGACAAGCAGGCCAATACAGAGCTGGAGAGTAGCTGAGAGTTCCACATCTTGAACAGGCAGATAGAAGAGAGAGGGGTCTGGCTTGGGCTTTTGAAAATCTCAAAGCTTATCTCTAGTGACATACCTCCTAATCCTTTCAAATTGTGCTAATATCTGGTGATCAATAATTCAAAAATGTGAGTCTATATGGTGACAAGCAGGCCAATACAAAGCTGGAGAGTAGCTGAGAGTTCCACATCTTGAACAGGCAGATAGAAGAGAGAGGGGTCTGGCTTGGGCTTTTGAAAATCTCAAAGCTTATCTCTAGTGACATACCTCCTAATCCTTTCAAATTGTGCTAATATCTGGTGATCAATAATTCAAAAATGTGAGTCTATGGAAGCCATTCTTATTTACACCACCACATTCTATTTCTTAGCAGTTGTAAATAAAGCAAGCAATGAGGATGGCTGAGTGAGTATCTGTGGAGTATGAATTCTTCAGGAATATGCCAAGGAGTAAGCATGGCTGGGTCACATGGCAAACTTATTTTTAGCATCCTAAGGTTTCCCAACACTGATTTCAAGAATAACTGGACCAGTTTGCAATCCCACAAACAGTGAATGAAGGCTCCCACTGACACATTTATTGTTGGTTGTTTAACTGGTATAAGATGATCTAGATGCTGTTTAGTTTTATGAAGTCTCATTTGTTGACCTCAGTTCTTAGGCAAGTTGAGTCCTATTCAGAAATGCTTTCCCCACACCTACACCTTATATTACCCTACCTGTGTTTTCTTCTATGAATTTCAATTTTTCAGGTCTCATATTTAGGTTATGGATTAATTTAAAGTTAGTATTGTGCAGGGTAGTAGTTACATGCACAAATTCCTCTACATTTGGACCTTCAATTTTCCCATCTGTTTAAGATGTTGTATTTTTTTTTCTGTGTGTTGTTTTCACATTTGTACAATAGTCGATGTCTCTACTTACATACACCCATGTTTGGGACTTCTGTTTTGTTACATTTATCTAAAGGTCTGCTTTTATACCAGTGCTACACTGTACTCTGTAGCATCTTGAGTACATCTTGAGTATCTTGAGGTCTCCAGCATTGCTTCCTGCCTTTTCAGGATTGTTTTGGCTATCTATGGTCTTTTGTGGCTCTATATACATTCTAGATTTTTTTCTATTTCTATAAGGAATGACATGAACATTTTCATTGAAATTGTATTGAATCTATAATTTTTTGGCAGAATAGTAATTTTCATAATATTAATTGTACCAATCCATGAGCCTGGGATATCCTTTCATAATTCTAGTGTTTTTCTCTCTCATTTTCTTCAGCAATTTGTTATTTTCATTACAGAGGTGTTTGACTATTTTTGTCCCCAGATATTTTATATTCTGAGGCTATTGTGAATGAGAGTATTTACATGATTTCTTTCTCTGTGCATTTGTTGTTGATTTATAATATGGTTGATTTTCAGATGTCAAATCTGGATCCTACTACATTTTTGAGATTATTTTATTTATTATTTATTTATTACTTCTAGAAGTTTAGTGGTAGAAATATTGCTATTTCCTATGTATAAAACTATTTCTTCTGTAAATATGCAATGCATTTTTCTTCATTTTCTATTTATATCCTTTCATTTTCCTTAATTTCTCTTATTGATATAGCTATGCTTCAAGCACAATATTGAAAAAATGTAGTAATAATGCACAGTCCAATATCTTTCCTAATTTTAATGAAATTGATTCAAGTATTTCCTTAGTTAAAATACTAAGATGCTGTTGAGTATAGATTTCTCATACATAGCATTCAGTATGTTGAGGTGTATTCTCTCCAGCCCTGTTTATTTTAAGGACTTTTATCATGGATACAGCATCTTCTTCTTCTTCTTTGCATATATATGGGGATGATCATCATATGATTTTTATCTTTAATTCTATTTGTGAGATTTATTATATTTATTGACTTGTGTTTGTTGAACTCTTCTTGCGTATCATGGAGAAAGCCAACTTTGACCTGGTATATAATATGTTAGATGTATGCTTGTTTCTTTTAGCAAATATTTTATTGGGAATTTTGGATCTATGTTTATCAAGGATATTTGCCTGTACTTTTCTTTCTTTTTTGTATTGTGGCTTTTGGGTATTAGAGTTATATTGGCTTCATAGATTTCAGAGTGCTCCTTCTGTCTATATTTTTGAATAGTATTAAAAAATTTGACTGTAGATCAAGTAGTAGAATTCTGTTTTGAATCCATCTGGTCTTGGACTTTTATTAAATTAGAAGGCTTTATAATAATTTTAGAGTCTCATTTGTTAAGAGTCTGTCTAGGTTGTTGATTTAATCATGGTTTAATTTTGGTAGTTTAGCTAAATGTAGAAAACTAGAAATATTTTCATTTCTTGTAGGTTTTTAGATATAATAAATTTTTTTGTAAAGAATTTCCTTATAATATTGTGAATGATTCCCTGTTCATTTCTGATTCAGTTAATTAGGGTCCTCTCCTTCTTTTCATTAGTTGTGCCAAGGGTGTCTAATGATCTTGTTGGTTTTCACAAAGAACCATCTCTAAAATTCCTTGCTACTTTGAAGTCTTTTCTTTGTTTCTATTTCATTAATTGCAGCTCTGATTTTCATTATTCCTTGCCATCTATGGGTTTGGGTTTGGTTTGCTGAGTTACATTAATAAGCCACTTATTTGTTCTCTTTCTCCTTTATAAATGGGTGCACATGAATCTCTTTAGTTTTATTTTTAATTTTCAGATTAGCTTGTTTATTGGAGAAAGTTGGATATTAAAATCACCTACTATTAATGAGATGATGTTAATTTGTGTTTTTTATTTCAGTAGTAGACTTTTTATAAGGATTCACCTGAATTTGGTGGCTACATGTTTAAGATAGTAATGTTTTCTTGGCTAATCGTTTCTTGTTCAGAGTGAACTTTTCTTTTCATCTCTTCGAAGTATTTTAGTTTGGTGTCTATTTGTCAGATATTAAGATAGTGATGCCTTCTTCTTTCATGGTCCTTTAATTTCAATGAAGTACTTTCGTTAATCCTTTCAATCTAAAGTGGTTCCTTTCAGTAAAGCTATGTGGTCTTTTTTTCTAGACAATAGATTAGGTCACTTGTTTAGGTTGTTTTAATATATGTATATAATGTAATAATATAATGTACATATTATTGGCAAAGATCTGTCCTAACACATGAGCTTCCTCTTCACTCATTGATTGCTTCCTTTTCTGTAGAAAAGTTTCTTTTTTATATAAATTTTTCATTTGTTTATTGTTTAATTCAATTACTTAACAAATATTTTCCTATTAAAATATTTTTATCTATACTTGAAGGGTATTGCCTATGTTTTCTTCTATTTGTTTCAGTATTTTGGGTTTTACATTGAGGTCTATGATCTATTTTATATTTAGTTTTGTGCAAGATGATAGATATATCTCATGCCATTCTTCTCCATGTAGATATCTTATTTTCCCCGCAGCGTTTGCTGAGGGTGCTATTTTTCGCCAGTGTGTGTTTTTTGGCTCTTTGTTAAATATTAAATGGCTGTGGTTATGTGCCCTAATGGTTGGGTTTTTTATTTGGTCCATTGATCTGCATGTCTGTTCTTTCCATTACAATGTTGTTTACATTATTATGTTTTTATAATCTATTACAATTTCTGGGATGTATAACCCTCCAATAATTTTGTCACATTATTGATTTTGTTAATCAAGATATTTAATGTTCCATATGAACTTTAATCTATTTTTCATTTCTGTGATGAAATTTTTCTTTGGAATTGCATTGAATCTGTAAATTGCTTTTGGTTGATGTTTATTTCCATAATATTAATTCTACCGATCCATTAGCATGGAATATCTTTCATTCTTCTCTTGCGTTTCTTAATCATTTTTTTCAGAGATTTCACATTTCCACTGTAGAGGTCTGTTATTTACTTGATTAGGATTATTCCTTTTGTTGTTGTTGTTGTTGTTTTAGTTTTTAATGTTTTTGTTATTGGTATTTAGAAATGTACTGGTTTTTGTAAATATATGCTCTTTCTTACCATTCTGCTGAAAATATTTATCATTTCTAGAGCTTCTGTGTAATTTTTGATATTTTTATGTGTAAAATGATATCTTCTTCAAATAAAGATTTTTTACGTCTTTTTCCATTTGTATGCCTTCATTTCCTTCTCTTTTTTAATTGTTCTAACTAGTGCTTCAAGCACTATATTAACAGTGGTATTTATATTAGACAGCCTTCTCTCATCTGTTATTTTAATATGATTATTTTGAATTTTTCTTCTATTAAGATGATATCGGCTTAGTTTTGTTATGTGGAGGTATATTCTCTACAGTTCTACTTTCTCTAGGACTTTTATCATGAAGAAATATTAGATTTTGTCAATGCTAAATATCATGATGGTCTCTAAGATTTAAAATACTATATGTAAAGCCATGGTATCAGGGATTTGTTGAAACCCTCAAATAAATGATTTCTTCTTCTTAAAGAAGAGAATCTGAATTTTACTTTGGCCCTGGGTATAAACAATGCTTTGTAATATGCCAAAATCATTACACAATATTTTTCTTTCCCTCAAGTATTGATCAAGCTTTTTCTGTCAATCAACTGAGCAGAAGATTCTATATCTGGGAAACAGATACACACAAAGATTTCAATGAGTTGAGATGAACAATAATCCCATTAATGGAATAGTACTCTTATAACTAGGTAGCCAAGCCCTCCATTGTTTCAGTTGCTTGCTGAACTTTATTATAAAGCCTACCTTCATTTCTTTTTCCTTCATTATATCTCATTTTCACATATCAACTGAAATCTTTAACATGGTTTTCTTGACCCCACCCCCTGGGCTTTCTCACATTATTCAATGAAGAAGAATCTTCCCTGGTTTTCTACAGCTGCTTGGGTACTACCATTGCTGACCTTAGCTCTACAGTCATTACTTTTTCTCTTCTTGCCCATTGCTCTCCTCCTGCAAGATGCCAAAATTCTCAATTTCCCCATTCTTTTTTCATTTTTCTCCAGCTCTAATAATATGTTCTCTGAATTTCCCTTTGAGTCTGCTTTAATTTTTTTTTCTATCAATCTAACTGATAACCAATAATAGGGAACACCTATATAGAAGAATCTTTTTTTTTTAATATTTTATAACATAGTATTTCTCTTTATAGCCCTAATTTTTTTTAAATTATTTTTTGTCTTTTAGGGTAATTTTACCATAAAGAGAATAAACTGGTGTTCAGGGCATTCATTTTACTTATTTTAAAGAATTGCCCAGAAAAGAGTCCTGAAAAGTATGTGCATGTATTCATGTTGTTTTATAAATTTCACAAAATTATGAGAAGGCTTTGTTGTATTCCTTTTCCATTCTGCTTTTTGTCACTTCTATTTTTTACTTGGTGATGTCAGTTAGCTATAATGTTTACTTTTCCTGTTGCTTTGCTAACTATCCTGACAGAACAAATTAAAGAAGTGTTTACTTTTGACTCACAATTCTAGAGCACATCCCATCAGAAGAGACAAGTGATGATGGTAGGATCTTGTGACCTTGAGGTGGCAGGTCACATTGTCAAAGGAGATGTAAACATTTTGTACATTAATATCAGTTAATGAAAATATTTTGTATGTTAGTATTGATGATATCAATGTCTTCTTAGAGATCTCACTTTGGAATCTCCCAGGCATAGTGATCTTCATCAAATGAATTCACACAAGACACAGAAAGTGCAATATAGACTATAAATAGCATTAGTTACAAAGTAGAAGAAAGTACTCACATGAAGTATGAATGGATATTGGTCAAAGAGACCATTGTATGTAAAGTGCTAAAGGAGTGAAAGTGGTCAATGGCCAGAGAGTCCAGTTGCTAACATTCAGTTTTTCTTAAAATAACTAGAACAAACAACTTCCTTAAGAGATGACTTTTTGCCAAAGTGACTGATAGGACCATTTGAATTAGATTTTATGAAAACAAGAGACAATATTTTGTGTTTTCTTTGCCAGAAATCTTCTAGCTATATAGTAATCTTATGATCTCCTGGGAAATGGAGAATGCCATACCTCAAGCCAGGATTTGAGTTAAAAATCAGATCTAATTCTTTTGACAAGCATTAAAGTTCTCAATTTCAGATCTTGGTTTTCTAAGCTGCAAATTATGAAGATATGGAGAATCCTCAATGACAGTTAAGCCTGGAATATATTATTGGCTGCCTAATACTTAGAACATGTTATCTTAAAATGCTAAGATATATTAAATAGCAATACTAAATAGAAAGCATATTAAATAGAAATATTAATAATGACATTTTTAACTGTGGTAAATTTGTTTAATGATTTTAAGAGAGCATAATATATAAGGTAATTTTCGAGACTAGATGAGTAAGTAGTCTAAAATCCTTTGAACATTATGATGACTCTATAGAGCAACACAGTAGTATGCTTTATATGGCACATGTCTTAAATGAATAAAATACACTGTAGAGGAACTAGGATCATTTCTCAATGGTTAAACCACTTGCCACCCTGATCCCCAAATATTGAGGAATTGCTGATAATCATGATCCCCCTATTATAACTGACATCTTTAGTTGTGATTTTTAAAATTCTAATTAGGATAAAACTCTGTGACTAGATTCAGTAGAATGAAGACTATATGGGATAGAGGTAACCTGCTTAGGAATGACTTTTACTGCCAATCACATGACAACAAAGTTGTTTTTAAAACAGTGTTGTGAGACTACTGATGTGCTTTTTAAACCTTAATTATCCATAATAGGTACTCTGAAACTCATTGCTTCAATCTTCTTGAAGAAAATGCGCAGCTCCTGGAGTTGTTGACTAAGTTGGTATTTGAAATAATTATGTGTTATTTTCAGTTCAGTGATGGATGATGTATTTTAAACACCCTTGAAGTTGATTTTTTTAATGGGTAAATGTAATGATATAGCTTTCACATTATAAAGCTCTCCAAAACTCACAATATACAGAAAGCAAAATTTTAACAATTTTTAAAGACTTGGAAGAGAAACTTGCATTCAGATGAGAAGCAAAACACTTATCCAAGATTCTGGTTAACTAACAAAAGTTTATGTGCAATTTGGCAAGACATTTGTATTATTGAAACAAATTAAGTAAGAAATGAAATAGTATTGTTCTATTTTTATATTAAATTAGCATATAGTTTACATTCATTTACTAATGATATGAGAGAAATTTAAAATAAAATATGAAAACATGAGTGATAAAATGAACATTAGTATATAGAGACTTTATTCCTTTCATGAGAATATTGAAAGAAAACTACTTTCATATCTTATTAAATGTAATACATTATTAAAGGCAAGAGTGACATGTATATACAGTAAATTGGATATTGGATTACATGTAAATATTGACAAATATTTATTTTTTGTTGAACTGACATACAATACTAATCCTATGTATAAAATATATTTCTAATAGTCCATCCTGTAAGGAAACATCACACAACCTGGCTAAATAAAGCTTCCACTTCTAAGAATATATTTGCTGTACAAGTTTAAGCAAATAAAGTATAATTTATATTGCAAAGCAAATATAATATTCTTTTTCAAAAATTATATCATTCTAAAAAATTGTCTGACATTGAAAAATTTTAAAGTTTAAAATACTTTTCTAAATAATGTATAACAATAGTGATTAAAAAAATAACTTTCAATATACCCATAAAAGCAGAAAGACTCAGAAGAAGGTTTCCTAGCCTATATTTTCAAAGTAATGTTATAGAATGGGTTTATATTTTGGCATTGATGATGTTATATTGCAGCACATCTATTCATGAATTGAAATAAGCTAAGTGATCCCTTTTAGCTTTGAATCCAAAACAATATATTATTTTAATCCTTTCTTGCATTTTTTTATAAACCTAGTATTTTCTAATGTGTGTATATATGTGGGGGGTGGGATAGGAAGGGAGTGAGAATAATAACAAGATATCTTTTAAATTTTATTTTTAATTATTTCTTCATTTTTGAGATTATGTAATTATACTTCCTCCTTTATCCTTTCTTTCTCTATCCTCCCATATGCCTTTCCTTGCTCTCTTTCAAATTTAATGACCTCTCTTTTATTAATTGTTATTACATGCATATATACTTATACATATAAATTCCTGAATATGACATGCTTAGTTTGTATAATATTACTTGTGTGTATGTTTTCAGTGCTGACCATTTGCTATTGGATAAACAATTGGCATGATCTTCCCTGGTGGTGACTTACTTCTTAATAAAACCTTAGGCCATGGAAAACTGAGAAGAAGCAAAGGAAAAATACTTAAAAAGATAATAGAGGAGTAAAATAAAGCTTACTGCATAAAAAATGTCTTTGTTTCATTTATAAAAGTAGATATATGAGCACTATTCAATGATTAAGTACTTGAAAGATTAAATATTGCATCCCATGCAAGTAAGAATTCATAAGAATGAACAAGAGAAGAGAGATGTACTCATTAAGGGAGGACACATGAGGAGGCAGAGAGCACCTGGCTGAGATGAAGACAAGGGAAGAAACCTTAGGAGATCACATTTAGAGTTCTGTGTAATCCAGATGGAACGCAGAAAGAATGTTAGCCAGACTAATCCTGTCCTCTGTGCTAATTCTAGGTGAAAGGGATTTCTGTGATTAAGGCAGGGTAGAAGCATACCTTTAAACCTCCCTAGGAAGGAAGTGGTGGTACACTTTAATTCCAACTCTCAGGATATAAAAGGAGGCTCTCAGTTCACAGGAGTTAGATCAAAGAAAAGCAGAGTTCAGAGAGAGGCAGTCATTTAGAGAATTAGTCAGATAAGACACAGAGACGGTTCAGCAGAAGGAGTCAATGTCAGATAGAAAGAGTGAGTTTGGAAGAAGAGTCAGCTAACAATGAGTGTCACTTTGAAGCTGAGCAGAGCAATTCAGTCAGAGAAGTTCTGGGAGTCAGTCAGAGTCAATCAGATTCAGCCAGAGTCAGAAGAGTTCAGTAAGAAATACTCAACTGGCTCAGAAGATTGGTTTAAATCAGTCAGATTGGAGAAGAGTTTCAGCTAGAACAGCCAACAAGTGAGTTGAGTTGATCCAGAGGAATCAGTTGAGTTCAGTACAGCTCGGAGTTCAGAAGGAGCCTGTCAGAGTGATTCATTCAGCAATAATTCTAGGAGTCTGAAGCATTCTAGGTCTAGGTTAGTAGATTAGATTATACAGAGGCAGAAGCCTTCTAGGTCTAGGCTTGGATCTAGATTGTACAGAAGCTGAAACTCTCTAGGAGTAGGGATTGAATTAACAAAGAATAAACTGTCCCCTGATTTGAATCCACAAGAATAATTAAATAAATAAAATCTCAGATCTGCGGTTAAATTGGACTTCTTCAAAGTCTGAAAAGATGAAACCCTGTTTTTAAAATCTGTACATGTTATTTTGTCATGACAACTCTTACAGACCGGTAGGGTAATGACAATTTCTGTTGAATTCTCTTTTCCTGTGATATCTAGTGTTGGATGAATGACAAGATACCTCAGTAGCCTTGACGAAAACTAATCAAAATGCACAGTACCAATTTTACCTGAAAAGTGCAGTGATGTGTCATAAAACATAATGAACTCATGTGGTGATTCTAGAGGGAATATATAGTATATAAGTTTATATATAATAAAATACCATGCAATATTTTTAACATTGATAAAAGAACTGGAAATATATGTAGAAAGACCAAAATTTATATCTCTGTTTTTAAAACCCCATTTTGTAATTCTTTGAGCAAATCAAGTTTTAATTACAGGAAGTGATTAATTTTAACAAAATGTCAAATAAAATTTTATTGCTAATTTCTTTTTAATTAACTTGCAGAAACAACCTTGTGAGAGGTATACCTCAGGCACTGATTAAAGCATTAGTCCTGTAATGCTGCAGGCGTTAGCTATAGAACATGCATCTGTTGATGCCCTAAGAGTTAATCACATTAACAGAATTTAGTAACCAACTGAAAAAATAATGTACCTCAGTTCAAATGTCAATGTTATGAAAAATTTCTTGCAGCATTTAACATGGATCATTTTAAAATTCACTATCGTAAATTATATGGACTCATGTGACTTCAAGTTGACTTACATGTATCAGTCAATTCTATGCCACTTTAATTAGATTTGAATTTTTCTCTGATAGCACAGACAATTCCTATGTTTGCCCCTGGAGTCAATTTAGACTGTATCAGCATCTTGTATTAGCATTATACACTTGTTACTTATTGACATTCCCTGTTGTATGTCATTGACTAAAACAAAAAACATATTGGTATCACTGTACTCTTCTTGTTTTCTGTCCCAGGTGCTGATAAAAGATACATTGTACTTAATTGTCATAATTTTTTAGACTTATCATGGCTGAAAAATTTGTCATTGCTAACAAGCTAGCAAGCTGCCCTTGCTAATGACGATTTGACAATATTGAGGGAAATTGATCAAGCCCATTTTAGAATCAGTTTTAGGAAGGCAAACTTACCTGTTGGTTTTTTCCTTATTAAAATATTTGTATTATCAGTTGTAGGGAGAAAAGCTACATTGAAATGTCACCTTCAGCACATCATAAAAGGGGGCATATCATCAACATGATTTATGAGTGTTAACATTCACCGATGACTGTCTTGCTGAAGTTCTTTTTGAGGATTTACAAATAGATTCTTCCACTTTTGTCTTTCCATATAGTGCTTTTTGGAAGGAAGTGGCTATAATCACCCCACACTCAAGTGTAGAACCATACTTATACTCAATTATATGGACTGTCTGGAAATCTTTTTAAAGTTTTTCTGTCTGGGACATTTTTATCTATTACAGCATTTATTAATTTAATCAATGGTTTACATAAATCAATTATTTACATAAATATGCAATCATAAATCTGTTTTCATACTTTGGCCTAACACTACTGCATAGCTATACTCTGGCTCAATTTATTATGCTCTTTTAGCCAGTCACTGTCCTCTTTGACATAGCCCAATATTACTACTGATTAAAGGTTTTGTTGTTGATGTTTGAGTATTTCCTCATTTTGTGCTATTATAAAGTGTCGTGGACTCAGATCATGTATCCAATCACAGTCCTAGAAACACCCAGTGTTTCTAAAGGACATGTGATCTTTTAGTAGGAGGTGGTGTTAGAAAAAATATTTGTTTATTCTAGGTATGCATATTCAAATTATGATTTTTTCCAAGTCCTCCCAGATCATAAATGAAGGAACTATTTAGAAGTCAGAGTGTTTATACTCAGTGTAA
This sequence comes from Cricetomys ansorgei, assembly GCA_026225945.1. Lineage (NCBI taxonomy): Eukaryota > Metazoa > Chordata > Mammalia > Rodentia > Nesomyidae > Cricetomys > Cricetomys ansorgei. Next base: position 6,318,453 of record JAMJFZ010001562.1, read on the forward strand.
CTGTATTTGTAATAATTTATATCTATATGATATTAAACTTGAAATCTACGTTTCCAATTCTAATAACACAACAGCCTATGTGAACTCCACATCTACTAATCTTTGTATTATCATTCTAGTAATGAGAAATAGACCGTTAGATTATGCATTTAAATTAATTCTGGTAAATATGTTGAAGTTTCGTGATTAATACAAAGACCTTGAGTAGAAATATTCAGGTCTTATGTGCCATTCCTTTAGTTATTGGCCTTGACTCTCAAGAATGCTGTTCTTATCACAGTGCCTCACCAACTTTCAATGAGATTTTCTTACATTAAAATACAATTACAATAGCTGTCAAATTCCATATACTTCTTATGAGCAGCAAATATCTGAAATGGTTCTTTAACTTTTATTTAAAAATATATAATTTAAATTGAAATTTTTGCAGGATAAGTGTCTAATGTCTAAAATGGAAGACCATACATACTGTTCCCCACAGGTTAATTCTACCGAATATTTAGAAAACAAATTGAATAAAATGCATAATACAATCTCCTGAGGGGTTTGAGACCCAGAGACCAGGAGAGACATTCTCTGAAAAATGACATGGACAGTTGATCTGATGCAAGCAAGTGACAAATTTTACTCTTAATCACCGCAATTTATAATTCCAGGACAGGTAGCTGACTGGGAAGCAAGCCAGAGAACAAAATACAGCTCCGTGTTTAATGAGACCCAGAAACAAAGCTATTGTTAATATTTATGTAATACAACACAGAGTACAAATAATCATTAGGTCTACCATGTATTCAGAAAACAGTAAACTACGCAAGAATAGACATGCTGACGGACTTTCAGTAAATCACGCAAGAGGAGACATGTTGAGGGACTTTGGCCTTTCTCTGTGTCCTAAGAGGACCTTCTCTATGACATGCCCTCAACATTTCCTCACAGTCTTCTAAGTAATGAAAAGAGGAAACATCACCAATTTATTTTATAAGGTCCAATTGACATAAATACCAATTACCGAATGACTCTTCTTGAGAAGATGTAGAAAAAAATCTGTTCAATCCAGAAAGGGTATCACAACAGATTCACAAAGCAAATCCTTGCCTAACCTAGTTAATTATTGAATAGATTGGTGTTGCTTATAGGGGTATGAGTGAGAAATTATATACAGAACCATTGTTTACACAAAGGAAGCAGCATCACCAAATATCTTACCCCAATCTAGATGAGGACTCCAAACTCCATCTCAGGAGCTCTCTGCATAGCTTCTAAGCAGCTCCATCTAGAAATCTTCTCCAGGTCCATGCTTTCCTGCTTAGATGATCTTGGAGAAGAACTTTATGAATCCTACACTCTAATAATGATCAAATCTATAAGTAATTTTAGTGTTCCTAGTCCCGTGTTCTTTACTCTTCCATCCAGAAGTAATGTCTCAAACTGGTTGAAATAGCTACCTAAATAACCAGCTAATTCTCAAAACAGAATATGATTCTTAGGGAAAAAATTAACTACAGACAAATATCACTCATGGACATAAATGGATACACAACAAAATATTATTCAAATATAAGCAAATGAATAAATATTATTCAAGTATATATAAGAAGGATTAAAAACTACATAAAGTAGGATTTATTCTAGTCTGCTTTAATATATGTAAATCAGTTAATGTAATCCATATAAACCTATTTAAAGAGGAAAATTAAAATAATATTATCAGTTGATACTGAAAAATAATTTGATAACATCCAGCACTAAGTTATGATTAAATCATGCAAAATTAGCAGAAGGAAATTTCCTCAACTTGAGAAAAAAAAAACTACAAGATATTTACAGTAAATGTTATAAGTAATACTGAAAATTGGAATGCTTCCCCACTAAGGGCAGCAGCAAGGCAAGTGTTTTCTTGTTCACTGCTCTGCTCAGCTCTGTACTGGACTCTTTAGCCATCAAAGTATGTCAAGGAAAGGGAATAAAATGTAAATGATATCTTTAAGATCAATACCAAATCATAATTCATTTTGCTCCTAAAATGTTCACTTGGAAATCAATATTTAGAAAAATTAAAAACATTTAGAAAAGCAGAGTGATATTAACAACGTGTAGAAATCATGTTTATTAACCATAGTTAATCTGATTAAATGCTAAAGACAATTCACAAAAGAGTGTGGAAATTCACAGCTATTAAAGTGAATTCAACTCTATTACCTAGAAGAGAAATGTGGATGAAGCAAAAACATTTATCATTGGGTACAGATTGGAGTGCCTGAAAATTAAAATTCTCAGAATATTAAGTATGGAGAAATTGGAATAGTCATATTTTTTGTAGTACTGCTAAATGGTAAGAACTTTTTGGAAATAGTTTTTCAATCTTCAAATAAAGGTATCTTTGAAGAGAATTTGTGTATTGAACCCATACTTTGATACTGGTACAAACAACAACAACAAAGAAACATGTCAAATGCTATAAGGCTTGCATAGGAATCTTGATAAAATTCAAAAGCAAATTTTAGTATATTTGTGCATAATTACTATTAATGTGGGGATGGGGTGACTGCTGATGCATATAGTAGCACAGAGGTCTTTCACCAACGTTGTCTTAAGCAAAAATGATGGAAGCAAAATAGTACATAATGTACACACCCATTGAGAAGCATTTTAAATGAAGGAACTAATGGGAAGGGAAAGCTTATTTTTTGCCTGAATTCAGAGGCAAGTAGGATTTTGTGGCTGAGGAAATATTTAGGAGTAATGGTCATATATCATCTTGCATGTGTGATAGTAGGTGCATCGTTGGATATTCTTGTCAGAACACAGAATGCTATACTTTAATGAATCTTTTGTTCAATTCCATACATAAACAATAGGCAATCAAATGCTATTACAATATTTAGATCTAACGGTATTACAAAAAGTGACTGAAATAATAAGGGCTCCATTCAATTCTGGACATGATTCTTTTTTTTTCTTCCAAGGAATGCCTCAAAAAGAATTTTTTGATGAGAATGAAAACTTCTGCTCTGAACCTCACAGGAAATACCTTGAGTAAATATTTAGAGTTGATAAACTTCCCAAAACATTTGTACTTCTGTTAAATAAAACAAATTAGATATGCAAAATAATTTAATGAGATGGTTAATTCTGACAAGGCCCTCTGATTCCTAGAAGAGATCATGAATGATCTGATGCAGGCAAGAACTTCACATAGTAACATCCATCTCATACTAACACAAGTATCACATGCACACAGCCTATCACTTCTATTAAGTCCAATGCTTATTCAACTATCAAATCCAAGTACTATTAGCTAACACCAGCATGTAAACTACTCTCATGTCGCTCAGTTTTGAAGTGATTTTTTTCCATTTGATCCAGTCCAAAATTTATGCCGTCCTTGGCATTTTCACTTTGTATTAAAGTTTTTATCTTTTACAATTATGTATGCAAGTATGTGTACACATGTGTATTTAGAAAACAAAATAGGAACAGAACTCATTGGAGGAATGACAATCAGAGTATGCAGGGACATTTTATGACCCAAAAGAATATGGTAAAAAAAAGAAGGACAACAATCATTTTTAAAGATGAAAAGAGTGCTTTAGTGCTAAATATGAAAAATCTTTCAGTGGACACAGTCACTTTCAGGTTAACTAGTGCCAGTAGCATTGCATGGACTCAGTAATGATATTGATATTAGAAAGGGTGACAGCTGGTGTATTTGAAGAAGATATCAAGAAAAATATGACTGCTAGAAAGGCTGGAGGAAAATGGCTTGAGAGCAAGTTGAAATGAGCTTGGGAAAAGGTGAGAGGTTTGATACTGATGTACACAAGAGTCAGAAGCCTAGCATTCCACTGCTGCCATGTCCCACCAGCTGCTGATAAGACACTGATTAACATCTGAGAGTAATAGATAAGTGTATCTTTCACTGATATTGATAGGTATATCTTATCTTCAAAAATTATCATTTTGCTAAGGCTGTGCTATTTTATTGAAAAATAGTGTTGTAGAAACAAATGAAAACCATTATGCCAGCATATTTGTTTACCACCAAAACAAATTAGGATATTTTAGCACAGATCTATGCATCTTTGTGGTGTCTTTCTAGGCAGAAACAAAACGTAAAAGGAAGCAAAACACTGAATTGATCTTTTTTATTACACATCGTCTGGTATCATTTCTTTTACTGGAAAATATAAGCTTTCTCTCTGTCTTTAAAAATTATGTCATTCACTCTTGAAAAGTACTATTAATGCAGGCGAAGGACAATAATCCTATTGGACTTAAAAATTTTGCTTCTGTCTATGGCTAAATTTTATGTACATTAACATTATGAATAAAACTTCTAAGAGCATATGAAAATTACTTATATTGCATGAACTTTTAACAATATATAAGATATTTTTGTTCTAGATTCAGTGACATAAGAAGGGAAAATCTACTTAAGTAAATGTGCTGCAAAATCTGAAAATAGTTCAAGCAGACTAGGCACATCACACATAAGTTTCTTAGAAATTGCAAATCCTATCAGATAGAACTTGTAGTTTACAAAAAGAAATCCATTATTTAGCTTATGTTTGCTGACCTACAGGGAACTACACAGGTTGCTCTCACTGGACGGGGAAGGATTTATTGTTACTCACCTTGAGTGTCACAAGATAAAGTGCTCTCTTAGGCTACATGTACACTGATCTGCCACTTTGCTTTTTTTAAAAGACAACTCTGACAGTCCTCAGGCCTTGCCAGCATCGAGGAAATGGGAAATATATTGCCTGTGCCTATGTGTGTTGAGGGTAGAAACAAGTGAGCACCAGATTCTACATGCTATCCTCTCAGGATTTCTGTTGTTCTACAAGGAAACCCGGCCAAATTTTAGGATTTACTACATATGGCATATAATCACTATGTCCCTAGAGAGACTTTTTAAATAATATATATTTGTTTTCGCATACATCACTGAACCATATTATGAATGCTTATTATGTACCAATTGTCTACACTGGTCTAGAATCCATATAAGAAAAAAAATTACAGATGGAAATACACCAGATTAAACAATGTATTTTTGTAGAATCATTGCTTAGAATTCAGCCAAGGCATACTTCAAAGCAACATAACTCAAGAATGTGTAATTATGAAAAATGCAGAACTGTTTAGTTTTGAATGTATTTTGGGGGTTTAGGGTAATAAAATGTAAAATTGTTCCCAGATTAAAGTATATTATGTTTATGTATAAAGACATGAACAAAAAGCAAGCCCCTGGTTGTGGTACAGCAATATCTTCCTGTCATCAGTGATGAGCTAAAATAATTCTATATTTAAGTGTAGAGGGATAGAAAGATTTTAAAATTATTGAGCTGTTGCTACCATCCATTTTCATTCTGAAATGATGCTGCCATCCCACTTAACTCTCTGGATTCCTCCTCAGGCAAGCTACTAACCCAAGATCAGCCCAAACTGTGGGTGAAAACATCCATTCTAAACACCATCCTAGCTAGCTCTGCCTAGGAAAGAGGATGTCAAGAAACAGCATAGGTTTGAGAGCAACTGTTTTTCATTCACTGCTACAATCTCTCCTTGAATATACTCTGATCCTACTAACACACTACTGCTATAAAGCATGAGTGCCCAAGTTACTTAGTTTGTATTTTTTGCACTAAGTCTTTGGAAGAACACATGGAAAAAAAATATAGTATTATAAATGGATGTGTCCATTTTTGTGACCCTATTGTATCAAGCACTTAAGAAACTAAGGCCACAACTAGGTATTGTAGGTTTGCCTGTACTCCCAGCACTCAAGCTGGAAGAATGCCGGAGCTACATAGGAAGTTCCAAACAAATCAAGTCACAGTTTGAGACCTCACCTAAAGAAATAGAAATCAAGCAAGTGCAACCAAGGCAAGAGTCTTGGAAAGCATCGCTGAAAAACAAATAGCTCTGGCTGTACATCACTGCTTACAAACAAGCCTAACCCTAACCCTGCACCTAAGGCTCACTACAGAAGGGGGCTTGAAGGAATGTAAGAGCCAGAGGGACTGAGGGAGAGCGATTGCTTGCTGTGAGCTTGGGTCTCTTAGATATGTCAGATATTACCCTCATGCATTTTTACCTGTATGGTTGCCTAATCAAAGACAACTACATGCATGCTAATATGGATCAGAAAAAGCTCAGGAGGCCTCAACCCTACGCAAAGAACTATAGGTAAATAAGGAATGCTGAGTGGGAGAAACTGTCATCCACAAGAAAGAACATACCAATTGATTTTCCAATACCAAATCATCCATTTTGAAACATACATTTTGAAACATGAATGACAGTATCCAAATTAAGCAGGTTATATTTAAATGTTAAGGAATGTGTGTGTGTGTGTGTGTGTGTGTGTATGTGCGTGCACGTGCAAATACAAATATTTAAAAATACATACACATATGCAACTTCAGTTAAAGAAAAAGAAAAGGAAGAAATGAATTTGAAGGAGAGCATGTAAGAGTTACACGGGAGAGTTTTGAAGGAGATAAAAGGAAGGAGGAAATGACGTGGTTATATTATAATCATAAAAATATTTGTAAAATTAACAAAAACAAACAAAGTGGTCAATGGTTTAGGATAGACAACCTATAGCTGCAAAGGTTACCATGCATGTTTTCTGTAAATTTGGGCATTGCATTCAGACAAAAACAGTCTTGACTTGACTGGCTCTCTCATTCAGAAATCTAGAATTTTTATTCCTCTAATCATAGCATAGCCTAGAAATATTCAGAATAGTTTGCTAAAATGCTGTGTGACGATTGCCAATTGCTGAGCAAATTAGTTGACAGCACTGTTCATATCATTCCTACCCAGAGGAAAAGACTGTGGCAGCATGTACAATATCTGCACAGCTTCAAGCCTGATGGGGTCCAAACATTGAGAGTTAGAAGTGGATACTCCTTCCCATTCCTAATCAAGGAACTATCTACAATTGATGCCTGCTTGCAATGGAAAATTTAGTTTTCGCCAACACTTTATCACTGGGTAGATTAACCCACACTTCAGGTTAATATACCCATGTTCAGTAGATGCCAACACAAAGGTAACTCAATGGTATTTTTATAGACATTTTGTTTCATTTTGCATTGTTTGAACATTTTTAGTCTTGGTAGTCTTTTGCTTGTATATTTTGTTTTCTGTTTTAATGTTTTTGTAGATTTGTGTGTGTGTGTGTTATTTCTTGGTTTGTTACAGAGAAAGCATTGAGTTGAGTGGGTGGGATTATACATAGAGTTTGGTAGGAGATAGAGGAGGAGAAAGTGGAGATCAGAATATGCTGGATGTAAAATAAATATAAATAGAAACAAAAGCTGTCTTAAGAAGTTTGCTGCTGTGTTCACCGTATGTCACATTTCATATGTCACACCGTATGTCACAACATGGCCGACATACACCTAATAAAATCACAGAGACAGAAGATATTTTATATGACTATTCTTCATATAAAAAGCTGTTTTTACAACTATTATCTGTTTTCAACAAGAAAGACTACTTGTCTTTCAATTAAAACAAACAGAAATTATTACAGAAATCCCATCACTAGATTAGATGAAATAGGAGTACAAAATAGATTTTAGAAGTATGCATCAGTTCAGAGAACAACTTTAGATAATGTTTTGGTCATAGAAATGGAGGGAGGATGTTCCATGAAAATATGTATGTAGCCGAGACTAAAAAATTGAACACTCACTTATATGAATACATATATGAGTGAATCTAAGAATAAACTCCATTTCAATTCCAATGATTAATTTTGCACTGTCCATAAAACAAATGTGTCCTCATATTTTGGCCTTTAGTCAGTATCATCTTTTTTGAATTTTCAAAACATATTTACTAATATTTTAGATTACTGCTTTGCAAAAGCTTATTGTATTTCTTTTTTTGAAAATGTGTTTCTGATTTTAATAGACAAAACAGCTTTTTGTCAGTAAAATTATAAAATTATAGAAAATGAATAAACACAATCAGTCAACAAAACAACATTCCATCCACTTAATTTTTCAAGGGTTTGTGCACATTGTTGACAAACTGACAGCAACAGTACCAAAATAAAGAGTAGGCAGAAGAGAGTGAGTAGCATGTTCCAGGGCTCTCACAGACCTCTCACTAACAATAAGCATGATGAACATGATGGCTTGCATAGCAAGACATTTTCAAAAACATTTTGAGTTGTTCACACTTATATTATCTAGTTGATTAAGGCAATTTGCATAATTTAGAGGTAATTTCTTTCTGAAAGTCATGATAAAGTGCTCTGATTGCAGTGTGCCAAACCCTTCAAACGTGCAAGTTTTTCAAAGGATGCCTGCAAATGAGCACATGCAAATAAAGTGATGTCTATATCTTCAAACTTTTAAAAATCTGTATTTATTCTTCATCTCCTCAATCATTCTTTCCTTGTGTATTTAAAACAAATAAGCTCCTGCAACAAAGTTATGGTTTAAATGATTTTTTTTTATTTTTTTATTCATTCTGTTCTTTGCACGTTAGACTTGAATGTAATACTCAATGATCTCCACCTCCTTTCATCTGCTCTGAAGTATGGGTTAGATTTTGGTTCAGTATCTAATTTTAAATAAATGTAACATTGAAGTTATGACTTCTCCATTGCCTCACTAGGGCAAATAACAGCATCTGCATTGGAAGTTTTCATTCTCTATTTCTTAGATGTTTTATGAAGCAAACTGCATATTATGTTTAGCCCAATGGAAGACTTATAAAAGAAATTATTATTATTACACAATTATTATTACAATTACTACAAACATCAGATAAATATGGAATGTCATGTGTCTAGGGTGAAAATGAATAGTTACCAGTTATATTTTCAGTTTGAAACAATGTAATTACAGTAATCCATTTTAAACAAATATATAAATAATATTCCCATAAGCTCCCTTTTCATTTCTTTAGCTTAGTGGAATTTCCTCAGGGAATGAGTTTCTCATGAATGTATATAAAATTAAACAAACACAACATTGTCAATAACAATAGTCAGCAAATATGAATCTCATGTCATATGCATGGTAATTGTGCCATATTTGGCACAATTGTAGAATAAGCCTTTCCAGTACATCATTGTGTTACCAATCTTTCTAACGGGTATGAGACAGATAACTATTTACAATGTTAAATTGAATGTCAGTGATTAGAAAATATGAATTGTAGATATATGCAATTTTAAATACATGGAATATGTGAAGTTATGTCTTCTTCATTGCCTAATTAGGGCAAATAACAGCATATGCATCGGAGGTTTTCGTTCTCTATCTCTTTGAATATCTGATAGAATTCTGAGCTAAAGCCTTTTGGCCCTGAGCTTTTGTTTTGGTTGGGAGATATTTAATGACTGGAGGTTTATAATTCTATTTAAATTGTTTATCTGGTTTTTATTTAACTTTGGTAAGTGGTAACTATCAAGAAAATTATCCGTTAGATTTTTCCAATTTTGTGAAATACAGGTTTTTAAAGTTTGACATCGATTCTTTGAATTTTTTTGGTGTCTGTGGTTATAGTCCTTTCATTTCTGATTTTGTTAATTTGGGTATTCCTTCACCATCTTTTAATTTTTTTGGATAAGGGTTTGTCTATCTTGCTGATTTCATCAAAGATGCAACTCTTTTTTCAATGGTTCTTTGTATTGTCCTCTTTAGTTGTACTTTATTGATTCCAGCTCTCAGTTTATTTCTTGCCATCTAATTCTCTTTGGTGTGATTTCTTCTTTTTGTTCTAGAGTTTTCAGGTGTCCTTTTAAGTTGTTAGTATGAAATCTCTGCACATTATTTTGTAGACATTTTGTGCTATGAATTTCACTCTTAGCATCACTTTTATTGTATTTCATAAGTTTGTTTATGTTGTGGATTCACTTTTATTGAATTCTAGAAAGTCTTTAATTTCTTTGTTTCTGTTTTGACCCAGTAGTCATTCAGTAGAGAGCTGCTCAGTTTCCATGAATTTTAGGCATTCTGTCCTTGTTGTTGCTGTTGTTGTTGTTGTTGAAGTCCAGCTTTAATCCACTGTGGCCTGATAGCATGCAAAGAATTATTTTAATTTCTTGTATCTATTGAGACTCAGTTTGTGACTGGGTATGTGGTTAATTTTGGAGAAGTATTCATGATTTGATAAGATAGGGTATATTCTTCTACATGTGAGTAAATGTTCTGTAGATATCTGCTAGGTCTATTTGGTTTATAAGATCTGTTAACTACACTATTTCTCTGTTTAGTTTTTGTCTGGATTACCTCTCTACTCGTTAGATTTGGGTATTGAAGTTTCCCACTATCAATGTGTGAGGGTCAGTGTGTGTTTTTACCTTTAGTAATGCTTACTTTTAAAAACATGGAAGCCCTTTTTTGTGGACCATAGATTTTAAGAGTTGAAATGTTGCTGTGGTTGATTTTCCTTTGATGAGTATGAAATGTCCTTCCAAATTTCTTTTGATTAATTTTGGTTTGCAGTTTACTTTGTTAGATATTAGAATGTCTATGCCAGCTTGCTTCTTAGGTACATTTTCTTGAAAGATCTTTTCCCAACCCTTTACTGTGAGATGTTTATCTTTGGGGTTGAAGTGTGTTTCTTGTATGCAGTAAAAGGATGGACCCTGCTTTTACTTCCATTCTGTTAGTCTTTATCTTTTTATTGGGGAATTGATTTATTTAATTTTGACAGATATCAATGAGGAATGATTGTTAGTTCCTGTTATTTTGTAGTTGGTGGTGATTGTGTTTTGTGTGTGTGTGTGTGTGTGTGTGTGTGTGAGAGAGAGAGAGAGAAAGAAAGGGAGAGAGAAAGAGTGTTTGTGTGTGTGTGTGTCCTTTGTATTGATTTTGATGGTGTGAGATTATTTATTTCCTGAGTGTTCATGAGTGTGGTTAACCTCTTTGGGTTAGAATTTTCCTTCAAGTACCTTCTGTAGGGCTGGATTTGTAAACAGATATTGTTTGAATTAGAATTTATCATGGAATATATGTTTTCTTCATCCTTGGTAATTAAAAGTTTTGCTGGGGATAATAGTCAGGGCTTCTATCTGTGGTCTGCAGCACATCAGTCCAGGCCCTTCTGGCTTTTAGCATCTTTGATGAGAAGTCTGGTGTAAGTTTTAAAAGGTCTAATTTTATATGTTACTTGCTCATTTTATATTACAGCTTTTAGTATTCTTTCTTTGTATTTTATGTTTAATGTTTTGATTTTTATGTGATAAGGGGACTTTCTTTTTTTGTTCCAGTCTATTTGGTGTTCTGTATGCTTCTTGTATCTTTATAGGCATCCTGATTTGTAGGTTTGGAAAATTTTCTTCTATGATTTTGTTGAAATATTTTCTGGACTTTTGACTTGGGATTCTTCTCCTTCCTTTATTCTTACTGTTCCTAGCTTTGGTCTTTTCCTAGTGTCCCATATTTCCTGGATGTTTTGTGTAAAAAATTCTTTGAATATTTTCTTTTATTGATGTATCTATTTTTTCTCTAGTATCATAAAGTGTTGAGATTCTCTTTTTCATCTTTTATATTCTGCTGCTGTAGCTCACCTCTGTAGTTGCTGTTTGCTTATCTAGATTTTTCATTTCCAAGATTCCCTTGGTTTGTGTTTGCTTTATGGCTTCTATTTCCATTTTCAGCTCTTGAACAGTTTTGTTAGTTTCCTTCAATTATTTGCTTCTTTTTTTTCTTGGCTTTTTTAAAGGGATGTATTCATTTCTTATAATTGTTTGCTTGTTTTTCCCTGGGTTTCTTTTATGAATTTTCTGAATTCTTCCTGTTGCTTGTTTGGTTTTTTGTTGATTTATTTGAGGGATTTATTCATTTCCTCTTTAAAGGCCTCTATTATCTTTATAAAGGTCATTTAAAAATCTTTTTCTTGTGCTTTGGCTGTACCAAAATGTTTGAGACTTGTAAAAAGATAGTTGTGCTCTGGTGGTGACCTATTGCTCATGTTGTTGTTAATTCTATTCTTATGCTAGTGTTGAGGCATCTGAGTTCGGGGTGATTATAGCTTTAGGTTCTGAGTTCCTAGGTTTTTTTCCTCTTTTGGATGAATGTTTTGGTCCTTGATTTCTTTTTCCTCTCTGGCCTTCTGTTCTTTGTGACCTCTTGTAAAACACTCTTCTGGCTGCCTGTCCTTGCCAGAACTGTTCTTTTTTCTGGCTAGTGTGGACTGTGCTGTTTTTCTGTCTGCCTGGGTTGGTATCAGGCGCTGGGTGATGGTGGCAGGAAGGGGTGGTGGTGGAAAGAATTTCAGGCGTTTTTTTTTTTCTTTTTTTAGTTTCAGTTTATTGAGACCAAATCAATAGTATATGCACTCAGGATATTTTTGGTTTATAATAATCGCTTCACTAAATACCTTTTGGATTTTGTTATCCAGTCATTGAGTGATTTTCAGGATATTTCAGTAACACAGTGATGATTGTACAACTTCTTGAGACCTATTATAAAAAAATTAAACACTATTCCCAATATTGAGTAAATTAATCAATTTGGACTCACGAATTTATGCCTACTAAATATAAAAGTGTTTCCAGGAGGAAACATTGAAGAGTGTATGAATGTATAGTGTGGAAGAAGAGAGATATGTGCTCAGTGTTCACAGCAATACAACATCTCAATTAGGCACAAGTAGATTTAATTTTAATTACAAACAGATCCTGATTCATACTATTTTGGTTCATCTTAGTGAGGTGAATAAATAGAAGAAATAAAGGCAAACGTGGAAGTAATATCTATTTCCACTGAATCATGGAACCACCCAGATTTGGAAGCCTTGTGTAAATTACATTGTACATGGTACTTTTAAAAGTCTAAGGATTTCATAATAATTTAAAAGTACTATGAATATGTATGGTACCCTTAAGGGTTTCTAGAAATTAATTTCTAAAACATAAAGAGGATACAATTTTTCACATCATAGTTAGAGTGTTAGTACAGTATATAATTTCTTATCACTGATATAATTTAATTTTCACTCCTTAGGATATGGTAGAATAAAGAATAATAAATTACATGCAGATAACAATTATTTTAAACATGAAACTTCTGGCATTTACAATAAGGATTCAGATTTTTAGTCACTATTTTATGAAAAATATCAAGTCTTCTGGGTATGAGTCCTGAGTATAATCACCAGTAGAGGGCAATGCCGATCTGATAATGTTATAGTAGTTAAAGTTCTAGGAACAGAATCTAGAACCAAGAAAAAAATTCTCAGTATTAAAATCATGTAAGGCAAGACCCATAAGGTAGTCTAAAGTCAAAAGTGAAGATAATTTTTTAAAAACACCAAATTGTGGAATATTAAATTGGTAAGGTAAAGTTCTTCCAGCTCCATGGTGTACCAGTCAGCTTTCCCTTCAGTGGGAGACCACATAGACCGTATGGCTTAAACAGCAGCTGCTCATATCTAACAATTCTGGAATAGAGGATTTGAAGTTCAAGTGCTTCTTTTTGTTTGGTAGGTGATTATTTTGCTGTGAATTTATACAACCTTTCTTTTTGTACAAACACAATGAGTTATAGGGTGTCATATACTTCTTGGCAGGCTCAAATTCTCCATATAGCCAAAGATGACCTTGAATTCTTATCCTACTGCCTCTAATTTAAGAGCACTACAGTTCCTAAAACTCTTGGCTACTCTATTTTATTCTACAATTTTATACATGTTTAAAATGGATCATGATTATTGTCACCCTTCCATCAATTCTTTTAACCCTCTCTTACACCCAATGAATTTTTCTTCCTGCCCAAGCAGATTTCCTTTTATTTTCATGCCTTTTTAAAAATTGTTGTTGTCACTCAGTGAGTTTATTTAGGGTTGCATTGCATGAATATGATAAAGTGTTATTTACTGGTACATGGACAACATAACAGTGGTTATTCAGTTAAAGAATAGGACTCCACTCACTTCCTGCAAACATGAACTGCTAATAGTTCCCAGGAAGGAGTGAGGATTCATGAGCGCCTCACTATATATTATGGAATGTTGACAAGGCTAGTCTTAAACTGGAATTGTTCAGGTAGCCATAGCTGCAGTGAGTCCACAAGTCCAAGGATCATGTCATGTAAAGAAGATAGCATTTCACAATACTCCTTTCCACATTCAGTTGTTAAGAGGATCTTTGGCTGACTCTTTTTAAGGACAGTGAATTTACTGCAGCAGGCCTCATTTTCATAACCTAATTTAAGCTTAGTTACTTCTTAATTGAAAGCAGCAAGAGTGTTAGACTTAAGAGGCATAGGGTAGCCAGATATGGTTGTACATACCTGTAATTGCAACACAGAGAGGCTGTCACAGACTTGAGGGGTACCAAGACATCCTCTATTACACAGCATTTACAGGAGTTCAAGGCCAATATGGGTACTTGAGATCCATTATCAAAAAAATAAAATAAAATAAACTAATCTGGGGAACATAAACATTTAACTGTAACATACAGTATGTAACTTGTACCATCACATAAATGAATACCTTAATCTACCTATTATGAATTTCTATGTTCTGATAAATAATTTTAATTTGATGAAATTCAATTCCGCCTATTTTACATTTAATGTCAACAAAACTTTATTTTTTTTCAGGTTTCATAATAGTTTTATTAATTACTTTAGAATTTCCTAAAATATATCCTGATCATACCCACTTCTTATTCCTTCTAGGTCTACTCTCCCACCCCAGTGTCCTAGGATGAAGAGGAGAAGAAGGAGAAGGAAGAGTAGGAGGAGGGAGAGGAGTAGGAGGAGGAAGGGGAAGAGGAGAGGAAAAGGAGGAGGAAAAGGAAGAAGAGAAAAGGAAATAAGGAAAAGAAAAAGAAAAAGAAAGAAATCCAAAACCAAGTCCATTCTGTGCTGCCATATCCTTGTCAGGACATGTTTTGAGTCCCAGTTGTTAGACTCTCAAAGAAAACTGACTCCTAATCCCCCTCCACCCACCAGAAGGCATCAACTGTGAACAGTGACACCTCAGCATCTCTATCACATTTTTCTTTTTGGAGGAGGGGTAAGGAGGCTGGTACAGAAGCACTCAATGTTTCTCAATTTATTTGATGAATCTGCAATCCTTGATATCTCTGCTACAGAAGCTCTCCTGCTCATAGGTGATGGTAGTAAACCGGACCTCAGATATAGACATGGTTGTCAGTAT
Source organism: Cricetomys ansorgei (assembly GCA_026225945.1). NCBI lineage: Eukaryota > Metazoa > Chordata > Mammalia > Rodentia > Nesomyidae > Cricetomys > Cricetomys ansorgei. Next base: position 6,333,603 of record JAMJFZ010001562.1, read on the forward strand.
TAGCATGGATTGTGGAAATTAACATGTACTCTCATAGGAGCAAATGTCATAGACATTAGCATGGTTTCCAGTGAGAGCACTGTTCAGGGATATTAACATGGATTCTAGCAGGGACACAGATCGCAGACATTGGCGTGGTCCCCAGAGGCAGGATGGATCATGGACATCAATATGATCTATGCTGGCAGCACTAGTCATGGACATCAACTTGATCCATAGCTGTAGCATGTACCACAGATATCAACATGATCTCCAGCAGCAGCAGGGATCACATGGACATCAATATAGCCCCTGGCTACGGTACAGATCACAAACACTTAAAAATCATAGACATAACAAAAATTTATGTTAATAAAATCATGGAAAGTTGGCAGGTAATGAAATAAATTGATTAACAGCACAATAAGTTAATTTTTACCTTAGTATTTTAATAGTACTATATCTGACCAAAATATACTTTTTAAACTGTATTATATTAAATCTTGTTTTTCCTCTTTCTTTTAGAAATTCATGTTCTTTTCATTTATCCTGAAACTATAACCATTCATCCCATTGGACAGAAAAAAGCAGCAGTCAAGGCCAAAGTATAATAGGAAAATAATATATGGAATTGTATCAGCTAAAGTAGATAGCAGGGAGCAGAGTAATAGCAGTGAAAGGTGAAAATATTCTATCACTGGCTTTCAGAAGTTGAATTGGAAGTGACTGTGTCCTGTGTTTCATTGTAAGATGCTATAATGAGCCTTGCCTGCTGAGAAGTTGGGTCTCATGATGGTTGTTGAATAAACCCTGAAGGCTGGAGCTTTAGGCATTGCTTTATTTCCCATTATGTGTTTTTGTTGAACTCAGAACCCATAATAAAGACAGGTCTCAGCAGTGTAGGAGACACACTGGGATGAGAATGACTGCTCAGAATTGTTTATTTTCACAATGAATACATGAAAAATTTATACTTCAGACATATATCATTCAGACTGTGACATAAAATATATATAAGTGGCCTTAAACAGGCAGGAGACATTAAAACACATTATCAGTCATGTGGTTTATTGGGTCAGTGTACAGGAAATAGAAAGGAGTGACTTAGTGCACATAGGTATGAATATTGTAGAGCATACTCATCTGTGAAGAAAGTACAGATAGGATCTAGTCACACAGACACAAGTGAAGCATGAGATAAAAATATGATCATAGACATATTTGTTCTTGTTTTTTTTGCATGTGACAAGACCATGTTATGTGGCCTAGATTAGATGGGACTCATGATTCTCCTGCATGAGTCTCCGAAGTGCAGAGTTTACAAGCATGTGCCACTATGTCAAGTATAGATGCAGATATATGTTATAATTGCCAATTATATTATTATATTATGAAGACATTTTCTGTATAATATATAGTATGATGAATATGTGAATATGAGAGAGCATAAGGAGAATGAATGACAGTGCTGTTATAAGTGTCATAGTAAGATTAAATATATTTTTATATAAGTTATTCTTATTCTGATAATACTCATAGACATATTGCAATTGAGGTCTAAGTAATCACTGATGCAGATTTTCCTGGGTGTTTGAAAAAAGACAGAATAGTCAGTAGAAGCTGCTGGTGAGCCTGTTTGCTGTGAATTGCCAATCAGTGCACAGGGCTAGTAAACTTTGCTATGCCTTAAGGCTGACAGAGCCGTTCCACAACTGTAGCTACAAGCAGTCCTCTGCACAGATCAACTCAAGTAGAATTGCTGTTTGGTAGAATTTCAGTTTTACTTCCCAATCAACTAATTTTAAAGGGCAAGGTGAATTCTTCATAGCCACATTCCTAAGGAGGCTGCACTGCATGCTTTATTTCTGGAGGCAGCAGTTTGCTTGTCTGTCTATTTTATACCTAGAGGGGTATACCCATACTTTTCATCTTCTCTCTCTTCTCTAAAGTAGGAAAAAACCCTCATTTCAAAGGCATGTAGCTGGCGTATTCTCTATTACTTTATATGGAAATGGCCTAGCTTCCAGCTAGTTATAATGTAAGTCTAAGAATGAACTCTTCAGAGGGTGTACATGCACAGGGATAAAATGTGAGTACACTGATTCAATCCATCAGAGGAAGTTTCAAAATTTGGAAAGCTCCACATGATTTTGTATCCATATCAAATGAAAAATGCATGCAATTGCTTATTGTTAAGATCTGACTTGTTTAATGACTTTTTCATAGATTGTGGTTGAAAAGTATAGCTCTATATTTCTGCAAAATGTTAGATACCTTGATTATTAATTAATGTGCAATTAATACAGCCATGAATTTATTCCTAGTGAGTCTGAAAAAGAAAGAAGCAAAATATTTGACAAATCAGCCCCTATTTATACAGCTTAGATTTCAGCAGAATTGCTGCAAAATAGTTTGATAAATTGTACTTTATACCTGTGAATACTTAGCATTATATATTTAATATTTTTGTTTTAATTTTTATGTTCCTTTAGTCTTTCATGGTTACATGATTTCATTTATGATACACTTGAAATTAATTTAAGCATAGTAGGAATATAAAAAAAAGGTTTTTTTTCCCTTCTGATTATTGTTACTTCAGCATTTCTGAAGAGAAAACTGCCATTCCCTACATACTGTCTTTGGTATTTTATCTGGTGGTTAGCGGCTCTACAGGGGGTATGGCTTCCAATGTGTCTTCTCTTGCTGTTGCCTTGGTGCATCTGTCACTTAATGTTTACTTCAATCCTTGAACTAAAGAAAAGTACCAAACATTTTTAGTCTTTTTTAAATAGCTATGTTTCCACATAAATACAATTTAGGAATACTTTGCCTCAATATATCATTTCAGGTGAAATTCTATTTTAATATTGAATATTATCTGATTTAAGGTTACTATTGATGTGATGAAACACTACGCCCAAACAACATAGGGAGGAAAGGGTTTATTTGGCTTACACTTACACTTCCTTATCGCGGTTCATAATAAAAGGAAGTCAGGACAGGAACTGAAACAGGACAGGAGCTGTGTTACTTGGCTTGCTCAGCCTGCTTTCTTAGGTAATACAGGACCACCAGACCATTAATGATACCACCCACAATGCACTGGGCCTTCCTAGACAACCACCAATTTGAAAAGATGCCTTACAAGCTTCCCTGCAGCCTTATCCTATAGAGGCATTTTCTCCACTGCAGTTCCTTCCTTTCTGATGACTCTAGCTGTGTCAAGTTGACATAAAACTTGTCACAGCACAAATGTGTCAAGCACAAATATGAAAATGCTCTGTTTTCTTCAGTGTCTAGATTTTCCTACGAATACACTGGTGGGAAGAGTTGAGAGATTGTGAGCATGTCTCCCACATTCTATTAATGTCTCATCATACTTTACATGAGGGATTTCAAATTGTATTTCTTTTAGTATCACCTTGAGGCTTATTTATGGTTTCTTTTTGCCCCTCCTTCCCTTCCCTCCCTTTCATCTCTCCCTCCATTTCTCCCACCTTCCTTCCTTCTGTCCTTCTTTCCTTCTTTCCTTCCTTTCTTCTTTCTTCCTTTCCTGTTTGTAAGAAAGCCATATTTCCAGGCTCCTTGTATGAAGACTTAGAGATTTTACTCCTGTTTTGGAATCTTTAAATTTCCTATAACGTTTACAGTACATTAAATTCTTTTTTTAACTTTTAATATTTTTAGTTTTTAACAATTACAATAATTTTATTTTTCCCTTTGCTTTCTTCCTGCCAAACCCTCCCAAATGCCCCACCTTACTGTCTTTCAAATTCATGGCCTCCTTTTACATTTAATATTGTTTTACACACACACACACACACACAAACACACACACACTCACACATATATGTGTATGTTTGTATGTGTGTGTATGCATGGCTTCACAGTTTGTTTGTTACCCGTTCACATATTTTTCAGGGCTGACTGTTTGGTTTTGCATTGAATAGCCAGTTGTGGTTACTTCCCTGTAAAAGACTGTTTCTCCAACTACAGTATTCCTTAGTTACTTGTATTCAAGGCTTTAGAATTCTGTAGTTTAGGGTTACAGATGTGTGAGTTTACTCAGATCCAAGTTAGCCTGTCTCTTTTTGTCTTCTTTGTTTAGCTCTTGTTTAGGCAATCATATTGGTTAGACTTTATGGGGAGTAGCTTCTAACAATCCTAAGAGACATGATTTCACAGCCAACTGGTTGTTCTCCAGGCTCTTACAATATGTCTATGCTCTTTATGCAATGATCACTAAGCCTTAGGAGTTGTATTATAGATGTCTTAGTTGAGACTGGGTTATATAACTGCATTTTGATTGGTTTTGATTTTGTCTAATGTTTCAAAAATATGTTCCCTTGATGAGGAGTGATGATTTCACTTATCTTTAGGCATAAAAACAAATATTTAGAATGTAGTTTTGTATTTTGCTGATTTATTAAAGTGGTTGTTTATGTTCTTCTCCAAGATCTATAGTTTCTCTAGCCCTAGGTACCTGGCTAGGTTTACATTATCCAGATGCTTAGTGATCATGAAATCCAATTAGAAAATTGTTTGTTAATACTAACGTATACCTTCTACTACTCCAACCCTTAGGTTATCTTGTCTTGCTTGTTATTGTTGTGGTCCATAGGCCTCATAGCTGGGTAAGACTGTAGGTTGCTACCCTCCGCTGGAAGCTTTCATGGTATCTTCTTAGATTATGAAAGCTGGTCCTAAGCTGAGTTGGAGAACTTTCAAATAAGTTCCAACCCAGTGGCTTCTTGACTCTGTGACTGAAGTGCACAGGATGTTCAGAAATAGAGACTTATTGCTTTCTCCATGGACTGAAGCATGTCTCTTGGAGAACTTTGAAAGAGAACTTATGCATACGGTGTTGAGGATTTTGCTAGTTGGTCATTTGATTCTTTAAAAGAGCATTTTTAGCCCAAATGGAAAATATTCATTATACACACACACACACACACACACACATACACACACACACAAGTATATGTGTGTTTTCATATATGTTGACATGCATATTATAGGTATTTTTATGCAGATAGTAGTATGATTTTATCATAATCCTGTTTTCTTAACCCTACTTCTTTACCTTCATCCTCTCTAGTTAGGCATCTCTTTTTATTTTTTTCTCACTTCACTTATACTGCTATTGTTTCCCTTCTTCCTGTGTTTGCAATGGTCCTATATTAGTTTCCTGATTTCTGAAGTTAATACAAGTAAAATATTCACAGCTGAAGTTTTGAACTAGGAGCCTAAAATTAAGGGCACTAGGAGCCACAGATAAGGAAAAAACATGCGATATTTGTCTTTTTGGTACTGGGTTACCTCACTCAATTTCTCCTTCTTTCCATTTACCTGCAAATGTCATGATTTAATTTTTCTTTATGGTTAAATTGTATTCCATAGTGTAAATGTACCGTATTTTCATTATCTATTTGCCAGTTAAAGGAAATATAGGTTGCTTTTCTTTTCTCACTGTTGAATAAGACTGGCATGGCATTTTATTAGGCTAAAGAGGCTCCTTAATTTTTTTTAAATAAATAATCTTTAAGCTTAATTACCAACTTTATTGGACTAAGAAGTATATACATTGTGAAAATACACCTCTGAATATGCTGCGAGAATATTCTAGACAGAATTAACTAAAGGGGGAAGATCTGTCCTGGGTGTCAGTAGTCAGTAGCACAATCCCTAAATCCAAGGAGTCTACATAGAACTAACGTGGAGAAGCAGAAGGCTTGTTAACAGGGGCATTTTTCCTGTTTCCTATCTGAGCCGCTTGATTTGAGCTGTTCTGTTTCACCACATTTTCTCTTCATGATGGAAATTATGAGACAAGATACATTTTCCTTCTAAGGATGTTTTTCTCAGTTATTTGTCCCAATAATGTAAAAAAAAATTAAGCAAAACACTTCCATTGCTTCAAAATGAATTCCTTTGTCTTACTAAGGTAAAATCTAAACTAAGTTGAGATTTTATCTTACTTAAAATATATCTCAAGTATGCATGGCTAATTTTACATAAAAATTTAGACAGAGATGATATATAAAACATGGTATCCTTTGCATGGGCCTCTTCTTGCAGGTGGCTCATGTTCCCATAGATGCTACCACTCTGCACCGATCTTCCAAGCAGGAAAGCAGCAGATTTTTGACCAAACTTTGAAAAATACTTATGCTACCTCATGGTGCCTTTAGTCAAAATGTGACATCAAACAGTAATTCAACCTAAATTGATCCTTTATCTCCCTCAAAATTTTCCTCCTTCTAGTTTAACTGTTCCATGCCTTCCAACTCTTGATTATTTTTCTTTTAATTATGCTTTATTTTTTGTTTTGTGTACTCTGTTCAAAATTTGTGAAAGCAGGGAGAAGAAAGGGCATAAAAATTATAGTGTGTTAATTAATCTTGGTTATCTAACTAGGCACTCAAGAAAACAACATACAGTGAGGATGGATTTATTTTGGCTTATATGTCACAGATTTCATTCCACAACTGGCTGGTACCATTGGTTTTGAGACTGTATCAAAACAGAAGAATAAGTCAGAAAGGCATGTTGGAGGATAATTTGCTACCTCAGTGCAGTTAGAAAAAAAAAGAAAAGAAAAGAAAGAGAGGAAACAGAACAAGGTATAATCTTCAAGGACAGGCAAACATTGTGGATTGTTTTTTGTGGGTACAGGAGTTCTCACAGACAGAGCAATTAGCCCAAGAATCAGACTCTGGGGAAATGTCTCCACAGTACAGATCCAAACTTGTTTTTATGGAGAAGGTAGGTGGTGCAGAAGGGAGAGGCCAATAGCAATGGTCTATGCTTACCAGACATTTTAACCAGCCTACCTAAATTTGTTAATCAGAGATGGAGGAGTAAGATCAATAAAGGCCCAATCATCTAATAACTTGTATGTAAAGGTCTCAGTCTATGTGACACTGACTTCTTCTGAGTTCTGCTTCCTGTGTCTGCTTCCACATTCTGTTTTTCTTAGGGATTAAAGACATGGACCAAGAATACTGGGATTAAAGGTCTGTCTACATTTCACCTCGACCACACAGCCCTCTGAATGAAGACCCCTGGAATATAGACCCTTCCTAGCTTTCAAACAGGCTTATTTCTCTACAACTGATTAGCTCACTAATGAAGTTATTGTGCAAATCATCCAATCCAATCACTTCTCAAGAGTGCTGATAGTTGGAGAAAAGTTTACATGAATATCCTTTTTGTTTCCTTGAATAATTTCTAATCTTTTTGTTTTATTCCCATTATATAAATAAAACATGTACCTAACAAAGAGTACTAATGTAATCAAATATAATCCGTGTAATATAAAATATACATAATTACTCAGCTTTTGTATTATGAGAAAATATATGTAACAGCTAATAACTTTAACATAAACAGACAATGTTGAAAGAGTAAATTGTTTATATTTAATTCCATTCATCTTTGCATATAATAGGATAATGTTAATAAAATTTTATACCAATGCAATAGTGTACTGATTTTATGAGACTCTAGCTAATTAGTGACTGCCAAAGTATTTTCAAAGTTTAATTATTCTATATTAATATACTTTGTATAGTCATTAAAATGACAATTCTGTAATCAAATAGAGATGATTTGAAATTTCATCATTATAATTTGGCAACTGTAAGGACTTTGGCACCTGCCTGAATCACATTTATTCTCTTTTGTACAATTGTGCACAAAGTTTGCAGGATACAAATTTTTGGTGAATAAGGAAAAATGTAGTTAAATATGAAATTGAATGAATGTTTTATTTTACTTTCTTGCCCCATTTGATGAAAAACTTAAATCCCTGAGACTGACTGCAATGAAAGCTATTTTCTCTAAATTATAGAGTTATTTACTTTTAAATATCATCGTTATATCAGTATGTTTTAAAAACATTTTCATTCATACATTTGATGTTAAATTTTTCTTCTGTGTAATTTTTTGATACCTGTGTTTAGTCACATAAATTCTTTTCACTAAAGACATAAAAAATTACATAGATGATCAGTCCGTTATTATTTTTGTGAGTGATAATTTAATTTTAGAGATTATAATATAATTACAATATTTCTTCCTGTGTTTCCTCCCTTCAAACTCTCCCATACACCTCTAACCACTCTTCCTTAAATTCATAACCTTTTTGTGTAGTGCTATTGCATGTATATTTATATATGTTATTTCGTGCATATATACATATGTATTCTTAAATATAACCTGTTCAGTTTTTATAATGCAATATTAAAAATTTATAATTTATTATTTTTACTATATCTCGTTCTATATTGTATGATCATAGACTTACACACCTTAATGACATTTTTCTTGTTTTCAACACATGTAATCTAACTTCTGATATTTGTGCATTCCCCATAGATTGGTGTGATAGTGAATCTGTTTGTCACCATTAGACATTATGTGATGTAAAGAATCAAAAAGAAAAATGCAGTGCATATATTATGGCAGGAATACATTAGTAAAGCTCAAATATCTCCTAGCAACTTTATTAAAAGTAAGAACAAAATGTATTCTGTTCAAAACACTTTCATATCAGAAATATATTATGCAAAATATGTGCCACAAAAATGAAAGTGAGACATTTCCCTTCCTTTTTAAACAAAATATATTGAGGGTGCCATAAAAATGTATTACATTATTCAATTTTTAAAGAATATGTGAAGTATGTTCTTTAAATAAATAATATTATAAAATTGATCCTTTCAGATATAGAAAAACCAGATATAGTGTGTATAAATAGGTAAGGATTCTGTCATTATATAATGATAAGATAGATGTATGTTCAGAATTTGACAGGGAGTTTGCCCACTTTGAACTTATATTTAGTATTCTGCATATTCTGCAAGTAAGATTTTACTATGAGTAGTCACTCAGACTCTCCACCTCAGTACAGCAGCATTAACAACTGTTGTAGGTGATAAACACCGAATTAACATGCTAGAGGTTTTTATTAAATTGTTTAGTGTTTGAGTTCAATATTTTCACTTGGAAGAAAGTCATCTGTTTAGTTGCTTCAGCTAATACACGAATATAGTTAAGACTACTCTCTAACAAATGCACTAATGCTTAATGCTTTGGGTTTAGTTTCACCAATTATGTCTTTGGTAAAATAAACTGCTGTCATTTAGCTGAAAGACACATTATGCTGAGAGACTAATGATGCAGGACAAGTGTCACAATAAATGACTGTTTTGTTGCATTACAAATTTGAAATTTTCAGATCTAAGAAGTTAAGACTGTAGAAAAACAGTTAATACATCTTATTCATTGTTCTAAACTAAAAGTCAAGATACTTAGGGTTATAGAAATTTCAGTTTCTTCTACTCAATTAAATGTTGATATTTCAACATGAAAATTACTTTACATTATGTGTCATTAAGGTGCTAAGAATGGAGGATAGTTTGTTCATTATTTATATTTATTATCTTCCATAAATACCAATTAAATCTAAAGAAATCCAGTTTTTGCACAAACATGTTAGTTCATTGAATTTAAATTAATGTATAAAATTGATTAATATTTTTGTTCAGTTGATTTCTTTATAAGCAAACTGAATCACAATAAGTTCTACATATTATTACCTTTTTCACAATATTACTTATATGATATGAAATATTAAATTCTAGTTTTAAAAAAAGTAGAATCACTTGTCTGCCACTCAAAAGACATTTTGGATCCCCAAAAGATCTTGAAATACTTTCGTGATTGTAATATGATTTACAATAACAACTTGTAGAACCAACCTAATGTCTATCACCACCAAAGAATAGAGAAAAAAGATACAATTTATACACATAATGGTACACTATTCAACCCTAGAAAAGAAGGAATTTTTGTAATATGTAGCAATTTGAATGAACTGTACAGATATTATAATAAATATGTCAATTATAGGAAATTAAATAATATATATTTATAAATATATATTTATAAGTTCACATATATACATATATATAAAATATTTACATGTATATGTAGTTATATATTTGTATATTTAAGTATCTAAAATAGATCATTAGAGTTAGAGAGTTGACTAATGATTGCATGGAGCTTCAGAGGGAGAAATAACGTGAAACTTCATTCAAGAAATATTCATAACTGTAAGGGTTAACCATAAAATATTATTTAAATTTTTGAATTTTAGTGAGGGAAATGTTTTTTTCATTGCTATATGTTTCCACGTGGGATGGCATGTCCACATGGGATGGCATGTTCATAGGGGTGCACCTGTGTGTGAAAGTCAAATGTCTCCTCTGCTGCTCTCAGCCTTGTTTGTTAGACAGGTTCTTCCTTTGGTCTGACTTTGGGACTGAACTTATGTCCTCATGTTTAAGCAACAAACACTGTACTAGGTAAACCATCTCCTCTGTATTTGTGGTCAAATCTCATCTTAACAAATTTTCACACAATTGAGTGAAATTTAAAAAAAAGAAAAGTCAGGCATTTTTACTTTGGATAATGTTAATGGAAAAGCTGAACAATTTCTAGGCCATCATAATTTAATTGTTATTTATTGTATAAAGTCAACTATTCAGAAATCAACAAATAAAGTTTTGCAATAAAGTTTTAATACATTTTAATCAAAATTTTGTCATGTTCAAAATTATATGCAACTGTCTGAATTTTTCACAGAGTGATTTATAAAATATAAACAGAGCAAGAATACTAATATAATTATTTTTGTAGCTGAAGTGAGCTTTATGCAAAGTAGAAAATTTCCACAAAACAGTAATTTTCAACAATGATTTAGAATCAGGTAAGATTCATATTTTGGTCTCAAGGAATGTCAAACTCAGTAAAGTCTTAAATATTTATGAAAATTACATTTAAGATTCATTTATACGTAAATTATCACTATTTTACTTCTAGTAATAATGCATGTCTCAAAATGAAAATATGATGAATCAAAAAGTAGCTTTCGGTTAATAAAACATGATAGGTATATTTTTGAAGAATTTACTCAATTATATTTCTCAGAAAAATCTGTGATTATATTTACTTTTTATAAAACAGGAGAAACATTTACATATATCATCATAAGTCTTCATATATCCTTAATTATTCACAAATATAGTTTTCATGAAATACATTTTGTTATGATTAAATCATTCATGAAAGAATGAGTAATGTTTCCCTTTAAGAGAATCACAAAATAAATGTGTTTTAAAAAGGAAAAAATATTTAAATATAAATTTTTGGTTCTAAAACAAAAATGTCTAAGTATTTCAATCTTCTCAGATATATTTATTCAGACAAAACATTTTAGTGTGAACAAAAAGAGTACAATTGAGAACATATTTTAGCTTTTGTCCTAATTGTGCATATGTACATGTATATGTACATATATGTACATATAGACATACATATTATAGTACATTTTAATTTGTCTGTTTTTAATATCAATTAGTGATATAGCTTATTTAGTTAAGAGCTGATATAAGTATTATAGAGAATAAACAATAAATATAAAGAATATGCAATATTATATGAAAATAAGTAATCTTGCAATATATTTTCAAAATCCTGCTTTAAGAAGCAGTCATTTTCCTCTTACTTTTCAAGCATTTATGTTGTGGTGTTTTCAGTACAGTAAGCTTTCTCACATGTATTAGCTCTAGCACAATAAGGAGTATTATTCATATAATGTTTGGTTAATTAAAATTTTTCAATCCTTATAAAATATTTTGATGAGCATGAGGGAATAGTGGAGGAAAGCAGAATTAACTCTGCAAAGGCTTTCTGTGGGGTTATGAGATCTCAATAGTATGGTAAAATCATGTCTACATAAATTACCAGTACAATCCCATATCTTCCAGGAAGAACAAAGCATGACATTGTAGATCACAAATTTAAATATAAGAGAAAATGAGTAAAGCCCAGAATGCATATATGGCTACTATATTCTACAGTGATGCAGAGTATACTTTGCTAGATTCAGGTATCAACAAAGATGAAGAATAAAATAATATACAACAATATTTGGTATGTTATTTAAAATTTGAGATATAATAAAACTGTGTATGCCATTTTGGAGTATATATTTGTAAATCAATTTGAACAAGGGGAACTGGATACGCAGAGAGATAGAGACAGAAAGAGGGAGAGAGAGATTTTATTACAGTACTTCTTGCACTACTTCCTTCATATTTTGTAATGTGAGTCAGAAAGTTAAAACATTTAGTTCAGTTTATTTCTCTTTATGTAAGCTTCATTGTCAAAGGAAATGTTAGCTTAATGCTACCACAAGCTAATAAAATATAAAACTTATTAAAGTTCAAATGTGAGTGCTTCATGACAAATAATCTAACATGTAAAAATATTTTTATATTTTAGGAAGGCATCCATTTACTCATTTTCCACTTACCAATTGAAAACAGGTTTAAGTGCATCCACAATATAATTAAATATGAAGCATTAGGAAACAATGGGAAACTAGATTATCTAACTGTTACCTAAATGGATTATAAACATGAAAGTAGTTTAAATACAATCCCTCAAGCAAGTTAAATGATGTTAAAGCATGCTTTTATGTAAAGATAGTTTAATTTAGTATATATGGCTTCATAAAATCAAGTACCTTTCGATCAGGAATAATGTGCATCTGCATAGAAGCCACATCAAGTTTGAGACAAACATATTGCAAAACAGGAGGGGGAAGTCACATGAACCTTTAACAATGTAGTACTTGGAGAACAAAGTGTTGATCTGTTTTCTAGTTGCTATCTTTTTTTCTAGATGACCAAGTAGCAAAAGAACATTTCTATGATGCTTTGTTGTGAAGGAAATGAGCCCTAAATATATTCTAATTATCACAGCAATTAATAAGAACACATATCAGACTATATCCCTGGGCTGAGCACCACAGTTTAAAATCTGAAACCATTTTGATTCTTGTCTAAAGCTTACCATGTTCAAATGAAGAATGGATTTGTATCAAGGCTTATAAAAAATAAAAATTGTTGACAAAAGTAATTTCAAAGGGAAACAATATTGCTTCCCTCAAAATTATGTCCCTGATTAAGAAGAACTTCAGCGTCAGGTTACAGGCCTTTTAATCCCAGCACTCCGGAGACAAAGGCTGGGGGATTTCTGTGAGTTTGAGGCCACCTTGTCTACAAAGTGAGCTCCAGGATAGCCAGAGTTACAACAGAGAAACCCTGTCTCGAAAAACCAAGAAAGAAGAGAATGAGGAGGAGGAGGAGGAGGAGAAGGAGAGCAGCTTCAGAGTCTAGAGAGACTGTGAGACTAGTGAATAGGGAAGGAATTTACCAAGTCTACATAATTTACAAGAATGGAATGAGAAAACTACAAGGGAGGAAAGCATGAACAAAATCACTACTATGAAACAGTGTGATGTGATAGAGAAGTAGAATGGAACAAGATAGTCTACAGTTCATAGCAAAATGGATTGTAATTATTTGAGGAATGAGAAGTAACAGAGAACATTGTACAAAAGGGAGATAGCTATCAATGAGAAGCATGGGGCATTTAAAGCAGAATGTACTTTACAATGCTTGATTTGTTTGAAATGTGATCTGCTGATGGGGAAAAAAAACCTAAACTTTGTGGGTACAAGTTCATTATATTCTTAGACAAACTCAAACCACAACCAAACAACAGTAACAAGAAACAAATTAAAAGGAAAAGAAAAAGGAATTAAGCTAAGCCTTAAAATCTATACTAGGCTTGTAATATAGGTTACTTAGGATGCCTGTGTAGCTAGATTTCAAATGTAAACCAACCCTGGGCTATTTAGCTATGTTTGAGATAGTAAATTGCTGTCTCAAAAAAATAAAAATCTAAAGCAAGGACATGAATTGTAGCTCTGAAGGGGTCTCTGCAGGTGTCTGGCAGAGAAGCAAATCACAGGAAGAGATGAGAATGAAAACCCAGCCCAGATCGACTTCATCAACCTGGATCAAGACTTCAGAAAATTTGATACCAGACAGTTTATTGCCAACATATTTAAGTCCAGTACAATTTGGAAAAAGGTTCTTGGTATAATAAAATACCTGATCCACAAGGAAGCATAGTTACATTGAAACTCAACTAAGGGTAAACATCATTTCCTAAGAAGATGGGTTCTAGAGAATCTAACTGTGATAGCTTGATGACAAATGGATCTGGCCTGGGTTAGATCATACAAATAGTGCAGAATTCATTTGGGCTATTAGCCACTCCTGATCCTGGTTGTGGGTACATCAGAGGGCCTCTGGCTACAAGGATCATATAGACTGTTCTGTATCTCTGGTCTTAGTTTTAAGAGTTTGATATGGCCTGGCCAAACAGATAATGCAGATCACCAGGCTATTAATCATCTCCAATTCTCAGCTTTCTGGATGGAAAATCATGTTTTTCTTACATCTTTCCCGTTGGAAAGACTTTTTGTGTTTAACATTATCTCCTTGTTTTCTGATTTCCAATCAACAGATAATGAATGAATGAAAATTTTGTATATATTAATATGAAATAAAAGTGTTATATAGACATCTATATTGATATATTTGGTTATAAACAGGGTTGTGTTTAAGGAAAGAAAGTTTGCTCATTTTTAAGAAAGTTGCATTTTTTTAATATAAGGGGAAGGGAAGTGTGAGGAATTTTAATCTGTAGAAACGATCTCAGGATGAAAATATTGAGGATAAAAGGAAGTGTGGGTACTTTGGATGACTAAAACCCTTGAGAATATAATAGTGGTTAGACCAAATTACTATTGATTCAAAAGAAACCTGTTCTGAGACTGTGTGGATGGACATACGATACAGAAATATAAAAGAATATAAAAGAATAGTTGCTTGTTGTTGCAGGTCTTCCCGCGCCTTCGCCACAGCTCTGCCCCAGCCCGCAGTTAGCTGGGAAGCCGCCCAGTTTCCTGCCCTGGCTGGGGGTGAGAGACTCAAGCTGAAAGAGCCACAGGAAAGTGCAGGGAAGCCGCAGGGACGTGGGTTTCTCTGACCGGCGTGGACTGTGATCCTCGTGCTGCCAAGAACGAAGGGATGTGCCGCAAGAAGAAGTCTCGGGAGTCTGAAGTCTGATGGACCCGACACTCTTTATTCAAAGGCTTTTTCCTTATTAAATATCCTTCTGGGAAGGCGGGACTTCTCCCTCCGGTGGGGAAGCCTTAATTAGCATGGTAGGGCAGGGCATACCTAAGCAAGGGACCCGCCCTAATGCAGACAAACATGTTCCTTTACTTCTGTGAAGCAAGCAAGTTGTAACTAATATTTTTGGCTAAGGATCTCCGTGGATTAGGAGGGGAGAAGGCTGCCCTCCAGCATCACAGCTGGCATCTCTTCTTCCAGAGTCGGGGGCACTTTTGGCCTCTCTCCTGCAACCCTCCAGTCCAAGAGTCCCACATCTCCTCCTTTGTTTTTATTTTAAAAGGGGACATATAATATTATTATTAGTCCCTGATTGAGAGACATTTCGACCTTGGATTATAGCCCAAGGATGGCAAAATTGGACATGTTTATCTGCATTGTAGGGATGGTATAACTGAGGGTTTGTGGAATCCTATGAGGATTCTTGGAGTTGGGTAGGT
This sequence comes from Cricetomys ansorgei, assembly GCA_026225945.1. Lineage (NCBI taxonomy): Eukaryota > Metazoa > Chordata > Mammalia > Rodentia > Nesomyidae > Cricetomys > Cricetomys ansorgei. Next base: position 6,349,144 of record JAMJFZ010001562.1, read on the forward strand.
ACCTTATAATTCCCAGCCCAGAGTCACTTTATTTATCCGCCCCACGCCACAAGTTCTGTCCAGGTGTGGAACTGCTAGGGTGCAGCTCCATTTGGTCTGCCGTCGGTCTCTGAATGGCGTTGTCTTCGACTGGTCTCTGGATGGCGCTGTCTTCAACTGGACTCCGTGGGTGGGGGGAAAGGGTGTCTGTCTCTTCCTCCGTGGCTTGGGCTGCATAAATCTGTGAATAATCTTGGGTTTTGGGGAAAGGGCTGGGCCTGTGAAGGAGTGAGGGGTGCTTAAAAGGAAGTGTCTGCTTCTAGGCAGCAGTGTTTAGGGGGTCCGTGTGACTTGCGTCCCACACAAGATTTTTAGGGGAATCACCGGGTGACTTGCTGTGGAAAAAGGATTGGTTCTGTGAAGAAAAAGAGGATTAATTTTAGTAGTGACAGGAGTCTTGACTTTTTACCACGTGTTAGGTTAGGATTCTCCTCCGTTCTCAATTGCTGTGAAAGGAAAACCTTAGTCATCCCATCCTGTGGTGTTAGTTGAATTAGAATCAAGGATGACAAATACTGCAGCAAGGATAGAGGTCAGAGGTGCCTCGGGAGGGCACATACTCTTTGCAGTGGCCACTAACTCCTGAAGGTCACTCCAGGTGACCTTCTTGTGGCTGTTGCAGGGGTGGCGGAGGCACCGGCTTTTCCTCGGTTGGTCCGCCAGAGAGAGTTGTGCCATCCTCTTTGTCTGCTGGACAATGTCGGACATTTCTGGCTGGGACCCAGATGGGCTTTGGCTCTTCCTGTGGAAAGATACAGGCAAAACCCCGCCCCATTGTTATTGTGAGGCCGGAGACCCCAGGCCCTGATCATTAATCTTAAACCCTTAACAGGACATTCCAGAACTCCCTGTTCCAGGAACTAGCCCACCCCAGAAACCACAAAACAATTATTGTCAGGCTTAATTCAAGAGCACTGTGACCCAGCCCACATTCCTAAAATGAGCGGCGGCTACAGGCACCGCCTAATAGCCTTAGGCAAGGGACTTTATCCTAAGTGTACATTTCCTGGTGCCCGTGGCCTTGCTATCATCAACTTAAAGGTTAACTAGCCCCTACCTATCAAAATGAGAAAACAATTTGGGAACTAATCAACTTGTACCAATTCGGTTTATGCCCAACAAATGTATAAAAAGCTTTACCATTTGTTCCTTGGCGCCGCTTCTATCCTGCGAGTTAGAACGGCCCCAGCGCTGGTTAATAAACCTCTTGCTTTTTGCATCGATTATCCGACTGTGTCTCTCTGTGGGCGCGTCACCAAGTTGGGGTCCAGTTCAGGAACCCAACATTATCAGGGGGTCCAGTCCTCTCCAGGTGCCACCCAGAGGATCACACCATCTCACCATTATAGAAGGAAGTGCTCCTGGGGTGTGCCAATGGAGAGAAATGGGTGGGTGTTTTGAATTCTTATAAATGTTAAATATATTGAGCATGGTCAAAGCCATTGCCAGTTGGATATTTGGTGGGGAGTTAGTCTCCTTTTGTTTTGTAAGTTGATTTTTCAAGGTTTGGTGTGCTCTCTCAACAATTCCTTGGCCTTGACGGTTGTAGGGAATTCCTGTGTGATGAACTATTTCCCAGTCTGAACAAAGTATTTTAAATTGGGAGCTAGTGAAGGCAGGACCATTGTCAGTCTTTATTTCCAGTGGAATTCCCATAATGGCAAAGGTTGAGAGCATATGGTTGATTAATTTTTTTGCACTTTCTCCTGTCTGGGTTGTAGCACACAGAAAGTGAGAATACGTGTCTATTGTAACGAACACGTATTTCTGCCGGCCGAATTGTTGGATATGAGTAACATCAATTTGCCAGAGGGCATTGGACTTGAGACCTCTGGGGTTAACGCCCATAATCTGTACTGCCGGCGTAGTTATAAGAGAAGCACAGGAGGAGCATGTCCTCAAGATTCTTTGGAGTTGGGCTAAAGGAATGTTGGGAAAGCGAGCACAAAGCCCATGCAAATTAATGTGCGTGCGTGACTGAAATTGACTCTCTTGGTCAATTGAGCTCATAAAAGTCCCCGTAGAGGCTACTTGGTCTGCGAGGGAATTTCCCTCAGTTATGGGACCTGGCAGTGGGCTGTGTGATCTCACATGTTGGACATACAGGGGGTTGGTTCTTCCTTGTAGAAGGGTGGATACCTCTATAAGTAACGGGGACAGGGGGTTGCTGTCTATTCTGACAAATTATCTTGACAGCCATGGAAGTAAATTGACAGCATATATGCTGTCTGAGAACATGTTGAAAGGCTCTTTAAGTTCCTCGAGAGCTAAATACATAGCATAAAGCTCTTTGTATTGAGAAGAGTGGCTAGGCAGCTCTCTGAAACAAATTTTTGGGGGTCTCTGGCCCTGGTATATTATGGCTGCAGCTCCCTATTTTCCTCCATCAGTGAATACTGAGGAAGCCCCGTCAATCATCTTTTGTAAACATTCGTGGTGGCAACCAGCGCAGTAGAGGTAGAGCAGACACCCATTTCTCATTAGGGAAATGGTTATCAATCTGCCCAGGGAACCCTATTAAGCTGATTGCAAATTGGGAATGGTTTTTAATTAACCACTGAATATCAGAGAGAGAAAAGGGGGTGACCAAGATGTCCAGCTCCTTTCCTAGAATCTGCAGGGCTCTATCCCTGCCATTCTTAATCATTGCTGCTAGCGCATCGATCTCCGTTAAAATTCTAGGAGCGCCCCCTACTGGGGTGTGGAGCCACTCTAAAATCCCTTGTAATTGGTGTATTGCTCCTATCACAGTGGGGGAGGAATTAAAGATGAGGAGCTGCACAGGCTTTGCTGGATCATATCTGGTGAGCACCAGATTTTTGATGGCAGAATTGACAACATCCAGGGCTTTAACTGCCTCAGGAGAGAGTACTCTCAGGGAGTTTGGCTTTTTGTCTCCCTTAAGGAGGTCAAAGAGCGGTTGGAGCTTGCTGGTGGGAATTGGGAGCCAGGGCCTGAGCCAATTGAGGCTGCCTAAGAAACTCTGGAGTGAGGCCAGAGTAAGGTTCTGGGGAAAAGCAAGCTTAGGCTTTACCAGGCTTATAGTAGTGAGTGATATTTTTGTCCCTAGAAACATTATGGGTGGGATAAGTTGTATTTTATGAGGGGCTATTTTAAATCCTAGGGTGGACAGCGAGGGTATTAATTGATCTTTTAAATGGGTGAGGGAGGTAGAAGAATCTCCCCAGATCAGGATATCATGCATGTAATGGAACATCTGAAGACCCTTTTCTAGATAAGGTTTTAATACTGTGGCTACCGCCTCTTGGCAAATTATTGGGCTATTTGCCATGCCCTGAGGGAGGACTGTCCATTCGTATCTAGTAGCTGGCCCAGAATTGTTAATGGGTGACACTGAGAATGCGAAATGCTGACAGTCCCTGGGGTGGAGAGGGATAGAGAAAAAACAATCTTTTATATCTATTGCAAAGAGTGGAACATTGGAAGGGATTGCAGAAGCAAGGAGTACTCCTCTCTGGGGGTATCCCCATACCTGCATAACCTTGTTTATTGCCCTTAAGTCCTGTAGCAGCAGCCAACCTCCTGAATTTTTCTTAACAGGAAAAACGGGTGTTCCATGGACTGCGGGATGGGCGGATGTGATTCAATTTTAGTTGTTCCTCAACTAATTGCATAAGCACCTCGAGTTTCTCCCTGGACAAAGGCCACTGTTCAACCCAGATTGGTTGGTCTGATTTCCAGTCTAGGCAGGGAGTCTCATATCTAACAGCAGCCCTTAGGATTAGGGGTGGTTCTCAATGTCTACATCAGTACCCCAGCAATCCCTGTTTGGATGACTGGTTATCACTACTTCTAATGCTTGTAAAATATCTCTCCCTAGCAGATTGGTTTCTATATCTGCTATGCGGGGTTGTATCCTGCCCCTGGACCCATCTGGGTCCTCCCATTCATATTCATCTTTGGTAACGAAGGCTTGGGAGCAGCCTCCAATCCTTAAGAGCTGGGACCCGGGAATTAACTCCCACTCCTGGGGGACCTCTCTCAATCTCAATATGGTTTTGTCAGCTCCTGTATCAATTAAGCATTTGAATGGCTTGCCTCCTATTCTCATGGTGATCGTGGGGTGAGAGTCTGCTGAAATGTCAGAGACCCATAACGTATCTACGTCAGAGGTCCCCCTTACTGGTCGGGCTGAGGGCTGCCCCTCTGGGAGTTTAAAGGCTCCAGTGGCTTGCCATCTTTATCAAATTGGGATTTGCAATGGGCTTTCCAGTGATATCTCCTTCGGCACCTGGGGCAGATGCTTTTGGGTGCCTTCTGTCTAGCAGAGGGCTTTTGCGGGCACTCGTCTTTCCAATGTCCTCTTTCTCCACACCTGTAACAGTTTCCCTGCGTGGTAATAGTGGTGGCTACAGCCTGGGCTATTGACGTAGCTACATGCGTGGAGGTTCCTATATCTTGCGTGGCTATAATCCACCTGTGTAAATGTTCATCTTTTAGCCCTTGGCAAGCCAGCTTGGTCTCTGTAGTCATACCTACCCACACAAACATTCCTAAGGATGAGGTCATGACTTGCAGAGACAGGAATCTTTCTCTCTACACTTGACCTGACTCTTAGCACAAAATCTGCTGAGGTTCACCTGGTTTTTGATGGAGAGACAGCAGGGATGAAACATCCTCTTGAATGTCGGGGGGAGGTGCTATACGCTCCCAGGCCTGAGTGGCGCACTTCCTCACTTGCTCATAGTACCCTGTCGGAAGCCTGGACTGCTGCTTTCCTGTAGAAAAAGCTCCTTGCCCAAATAACTCGTCATACTCCCAGACAACGTCTGCTACCCCTTGGTTGCGCTTTACTTGTTGTAAACACTCATCTCTGTACAGGGCTTCCCACTGTAAGAACAGCGGTGCTGGTAAAGCTGATCTGCAAATGTCTCTCCAATCCTGCGGAGTATTTAAGCTGCCAGTATGGGCCTGAAGGAGAGATCTGGTCCATGGTGCATGGACTCCATCATTCCTCACTGCCTGTCTTAATTCTTTCAGGTCTGCTGCTTGATATGGATACCATGTTAGGGGCTTCCTACGAGTAGTCTCCACATTCACTGGGAAGGCCTGCACTTCCTTTGGTTTTTCACTGTCAGTGCTAGCCCTCAGGGGCACCAGGCAAGCTGGAGCCCACTGGCTCCCCATGGAGGGCCAGGAGGAAGACCTGTGCTGATAAGCAACAGGAGGTTCCTCCCTAGAAAAGGTTGGATATTGTTTACCAGTCCCAGGGCAATTATGCAAATCCTCTCTGAATGGAGCTTGGTGCCTGCCATAATCCTGCCTGTCTCTTCTAGGAGGCCTTGGGGGTTGGGCTGCTACACTGTCTGGTTGGGTTGGAGTTCTATGGAATTCCTGGAATACCGCCCTGGGAGGGTTCAGAGCTTGAGACATCTTATCTCCTGGCTGGTTGGGAGGGGCTATAGAGTTATCAGTTTTTAATGTAAAGTTTATGGTATTCCGCAGAGCCGGCAGATCAGAATTATTCTGGTCTCCTGGGTTATCATTTTCCTTTTCTTTGGAAGGCTGAGGGTCTGGCTTAGAGGAGTCTACTCCTTTAGCCATGGCTGCCACTATGTGCAGGAAGCCTTTGGAGGGTTTAATTTCTCCCTTAGCCTCTCTGTCTCGGATTTGAGACGCAAGCCTGCTCCACGTGCTTCCATCCTCCAAGTCTGCCTTCTCAAGCCAGGATGCTACCGTAAGAGCCTCCTTCCAAAAGGAACTAGCATCTTTATGGGCTATCTTATATCCATGCCCCTTAAGAATTGTCTGAATAAGTTTGATACAAGATTCTTTCTGGGCTGATTTGCTGTTCCTCATTGATAGTGAAAGGGTTTAAGAAAGTACGAAACATAGGAATGCAGTCACATATAGGGGGAAATGCCTTCCCAAGTACAGCCATTAACAGTACTCTTAAGTCACCTCCCCACCCACAGGGAAATGACCATTAAGCTTATCAGCAGGATTCATCCTTCCCCAGCATACCAGGAGCCACCCTGTCCCAAGGGGCTAGTCCAAGGGCACAGGTTGACCACGCACCCCCCTGGATCCCGCCCGCGCGAAACTCCCGACCAATTAGTCTAACATAGAGAGCTCGGAGCCAATCAGCTGCAGGAGCTCCCATCCCCAGACCCCTTTGCCCTAACCCGATAAAAGGGCTGGTGGGGAAGGGATCGGGGCCGCCATGCTCATCTCCTGCGTGGGATAGGCGGGACCCGGACGCGCGCCGGTAATCAATAAATGCCTCATGTATGTTACAGCGGTCCGTGTCTCGTGGTTCCTTAGAAACCCGCCCGGCTTGCCCTAACAATAGAAAAAGAATAGAACTGACTGTTTAAAGCCAGAAGCCTCAGTGACTCTCAGGTCTGGGGACCACTCTAAAAGCTTTTACTTGGCCTGTCGCGTGTCCAGTTTTTGTTTTGATGAAAGAGATTTCTAGATAGAAGGCTCTCCGTCACCGGAGAATGGCAGTCGGAAAGCTGAAGAGAGAGTTTGAAAAGCTTTAGAGATTACCCGCTCTCTAGTTGAGATAGCGGTAGCTCCCTAGCTGGAGCCGTATGTGTTGCCCCTCTGGACCCATGCTTGCTTGTGTGCGTGTATTAAGAGGGGAGTTTTCACCTACTCCGTGTGTAGATTGTGGCAGTCCACTCAGGATCCAGCCATGTTGGGCTCCAGCTGTTGTTCTGGGTCTTCCAGCGACTTCGCCACAGCTCTGCCCCAGCCCGCAGTTAGCTGGGAAGTCGCCCAGTTTCCCGCCCTGGCCAGGGGAGAGAGACTCAAGCTGAAAGAGCCTTGGAAAAGTGCAGGAAAGCCGCAGGGACAATTAGCGTGGCAGGGTGGGGTGCACCTAAGCAAGGGATCTGCCCTAATGCAGATAAACATGTTCCTTTAGCTTCTGTGAAGCAAGCAAGTTATAATTAATATTTTTGGCTAAGGATCTCCGTGGATTAGGAGGGGAGAAGGCTGCCCTCCAGCGTCACAGCCTGCATCTCTTCTTCCAGAGTGCGGGGGCACTTTTGGCCTCTCTCCTGCAACCCTCCAGTCCAAGAGTCCCACAGTTGCTGTGTTGTGGAAGTTTATTTTTAGCTGTGTTTAAAATAATTGTTCTTATGCACTGTTGAGTGAGGTTCTGCCTAGGTCTTAGTGTTTTGTATTGTCTGCAGGTGTTGGATTTCTGTGGGGGGGATGTTTGATTGCTATGATCTGCACCTGAGGAGCTCTGAATCAATAAACACCTGAGCTCAGATGCTCAGGGTTCCACTAATGATTGAGTATGATGCTGGCCAGCATGGTGGTTTCCTCTACTGAGGTCTGGCACAGTTTGCATTTATGAAAATGCCTCCGTGTCTCTTGGTGAACCCCCACAGCAGCCTACAAGTACATCACTGTGTTGACATATGGAAATGAGATCAGTAATGTGCACAGAAATCCTACAAGTACTGTACTATATTGTAGAAAACCAGGGGCATTTCAGTCATAGGAGAAATCAGAAATCTGCTGAAGTTAAGTCAGGTTCAATGAGGTAGAGAGAGAAGGGAATTTCATAGGAAGAGCTGTTACTGCTTGGTAGTTTGTATGACACTGGGAGAGTTGAGAGAGGTCTGAATGGCAACTAAAAGCTACATTTTGATAATAAAAGGTACATTTGTTTTATTTTGTTTGAGTTAAGATTGGAAAGCAAATCATTTATATGCAAGTACCTTTGAGTCCTTTTATGACCTTATACCCAGGCCTTAAATCAGGTTAGAAATGAGATCTCTGGGTTAGAGATTCTAGGGCCTACATGGAGTTCATTCTATTTCAGATGTTTTTCACGTATGTACAAATTGTGTCACCACTCACTCTCTGGAATCTCATTATGTCCATAATTAGTCTGTTACTGTTGGGGCAAATGTACTCGTATGACAAGAACTGTTGCTAGCCAAATAGTAGTAGTAGCTGAAAGTAGGTACATACAAAACACAGGCTGCAAAGAGAATAACCATCACATACAACTAATATCTCCCAGGAGAGTTTGTAATATTCACTTATCTCCTTTGTCTTCAGATTTTATGATATACCTCTTATTTTGCTCCTGATATTGGTAATTTATCCCCAGATGCTAATTTTATTGGTGCTTTTAAATGATCATCTTTTTTCCTGCTCAGTTTTGCTTATTGTATGTAATTGATTGCTGCTAGTACCTTGATTATTTGTCATTTCCTTCCATCTTGCTTTGAAATTATTTTGATTTCTGTATTCCTAGTTCCTTGGGATAGAGCAGCATAACCTTCTGAAAGGACGTGTGAGATTTTATTTGTAGAAATTATTTGTTAAGTTCAATAGAAAAAAAAAGTTTGAAAAATTTATAAGCAATCATAATATTAACTATTTCGATTAAAAAATCTACAATATACATAATTTGGTGTATAAATGCACATATATAGTTTAAATGAAAAAAAAGATGCTAAGGACCAGAGGATCAGAGTTTGCTGTTAGATTTTGTCTCCTAGTAATGTCAGAAGCTAAACTATAAATTTTATCAATATAATTGTCTAACTATGAGCTGCACAAAGACAACAACAATAGCCATACCAAAGTGAAATATGGAAAGCCCATGAAGCCTCAAAAATATCTGCAGTAAACTGAGAAATGCTGGGAGTGGGAGGGTGAGCTCAGGAAGGAGAATGTCAATTGGCTGTCTATTGCCAAATGGTGAGCCATGAATGCTTGCATAGGAGTAGCATTGTATGGACTGAGCAGATTATATTTTGAAATATATATGTATATTTACATATATGCTTATAACAGAAATGGATGAAAGGGGAGGCTATATATTTGAGGACAGAAGGGAAGATTATATAGGAGTATTTAAGGGGAGAAAGAGGAAGAGAGAAATAAAATTAGTATATTATGATATCAAAAATAAGAGAAAAAGTATCGATTTACAGTTAATACTTGTAACATTATTGCTATGGTAATAATTGCCTACAGTTGTGAATGCAAAAACTTTTATGTGTTAGTATTTAAATTGATTTTTCCAGATAAGATCATTTTCAGTTCATAAAATGCTTTATTTATTTTATACAATCATGTTTTTATTCAACTGTTCATGAATTTTAAATGAAGTATGAATTTGTAAAAAGCTAATTGTATGAATCAAAGATGCATTTAAAATATCAGAAAATTATTTTGTTGTGTACCTTAGGTAACTATTCATCCTAAACTCAGTAATAAAATGGTGCATGTATTCATCAGTAGAACTAAAAATGGTGTTAGTCAGAGGTAGAGGCTAAAATGTGAGAGCAGAGCTGGGTGTGGAAGATAATGCCTGTAATCTCAGCACTTTGCTGGCTGAGGCAAGTTCCAGGTAATTCTGAGCTATATACTGAGTTCCACGCAATCCTTAGTGCACTTAATAATAATACAATGATTTTATAAACTATTTCAGTTATCATTTTCACAGTATACCCAGGAACAGAAATTTAAATTACTTTTAGATTATTATTTAATAGATTTCTATTTTATTCTGTCATTGACCAAAATCTATCATAGGTAGATTTATTTCAAATGAGGGACATGCATTATTTGGAGAAAGATAATGACAATAAAAGACATATAATAAAGTTTTAAAACCTTGACTTGAACTAATTCAACTTAAAAATGTTATTTAAATACTTAATGGTCTAGCATATAAATTATTTTTGGCCAAGGAGGATCCAATTTTCACTCTATTCTCTTTCTTTTTCCTCCTTACTTCAGTTATTTGATTCATTTTCACTTTCTTCCTTTTTTCTTTTGTTTTGTTTTACTTTTTTAAAATATTACATTATAGCATTTTTTCTATTACAATTGTTTCTCTCCAAAGTATTTTGTCATTAAGTGGAAATAATTTTTTGTAGTTAACTGAAATGTAGGGAAAGTAAGTTAAAGAATATATCTACAAACCATTCAGAAATAGCTATATTATCATGTGTGTGTAAGAGAGAGAAAGAGAGGGAGAAGGAGGGAATGAGAAAGAAATATAAGGAAGAATATATAAATATATATATATACATACATATATACAGAGAGAGGGGGGAGAGATAAGAGCGACATAAAGAGACAGAGAGAGACAGAGACAGAGACAGACAGAGACAAAGAGGAGAATTATGTTTATCACTAAAGCCATGTAGAGAACCAGGGGATTCAGATTAAGAGAGCTCTGTGTTTAATGAGTATGTTTAATATGTCACTTCTTAGCTTGCTTTCCAAAATTATGTTCATTCTATGTAAACTTCATAAGAATTCATAAAAATCTTTAATAGAATATGTATTTTGTCACATGTATCAGATGTCTGTTTCTTCATGGAGATAAGAAAATAAACAATCAATTATCCTCACTATACACTGCTATAAAAAATACTTCTGTAATTTCCCACACACAAAAAAAGATTGACAGTGTAAACCCAGGAAAACAATCAAAGTGAGTTCTCTTTTCCTTGTTTTCAGTGATAAAACTCCAAAGAGACATTAATTTCTAAACTTGAACATTCTCCAGTGACTTAACATCTGCTAAACTTAAACATTCTTAGGTGACATGTGAATAGATTATCAGTTCCTTCAGTATGACAGCTGTCTTCTTAATTGGGAGGACTGCTGTGGAAATGTCAGGCAAAATTTTCTACCTGAGCAATAATACAAAAACAACCCCCTATTAGATATATCCTTAATCATTGTTTAACCACCAAACAAGTGGATTTGTTGCCTTTTATAAATGAAAATGCACCATTTTTACTTATATACAAAGGATTTCTCCATTCTACATCAGAAGAAAACTAGGATCTATATACATCCAAATAGGGCATTAAATTTCTGATTCTTTTGCCTCTGCCTCCAAGTCAAGATTTAGGATTACATCACCACACTGGTTTTATGTTGAACTGATGATGAAACTCAGGACTTGCCTGAGCATGCCAGGCAAGATGGCTACTGTTAATAGAGTTACATGCCCAGTCCCAAGTCAATTTATTTAGCTACAATATTTCTATGGATTATTGTCGAGGAACAAATTTGAACAGATATAGTTATCAGCATAATATTCCTTCTTAATCAGATTTTAACATTATTCTAAATATTTGTGAGTATGAAAAATGGCATGAAAAATGAAAAATTAAAAATTAAAAAAAATTAATCATTTACTTATCTGAATTAAAAATAATTTCTAGTACTGAGGTTGAATGAGAAAGAACAAGTCATCTATTTCCCATTATAATGATATGATAATTATTCATAATATATTATTTTAGTGAACAGGAAAGATTTCTAGGGATTGGGTAGTGATCTTGGAGGAGAGCAGAGCAGTGGGCTGAAATTACAAAACAAGAACACATATGGATTTATGAAAAGGTGACTGTGACTCACATTCATCAAATTAATGTGTTAATAATTATAACTAGTTTATAATTTTATATATATATATATATATATGTGATCAGTGCTTATCCCTGCAATTTCTCTATAAAGAAGGAAATTACTAGTGATGAAGAGTCAACTTATCTTAAATGTAGCAACACAATTCAAAGCAGAGAGTAAGATGCAATTCAGCTTTCTTCATGTGCTATCAATTAAAATTAATACAGATTCTTATTACTATTGCATTTAAGGATATTTCTACATTCAAATATATGAACTATTTTGACACAACATTTTTCTCTTTTATTAAAAATAGATTCTTTTCTCATACAATATATTCTGATCCATGTTTTCCCTCTTCTTTCTTTTCTCAGTTCCTCCCTGTCTTCCCTCCCATTCAGATCTACACTCTCACTGTTAAACATTAGAAAAGAACGCACTTCTAAGAGAAAACAACAAAATAAAACTAAGTAAAATATAATAGTATAAAATAATAACCATCACATTAAAGTTAGACAAAACAAATCAACAGAAGGAAATGAACCGAATAGAAGGCACAAGAATCAGAGAATTATGCATTCTCACACACAGGAGTTCTCAAAATACTGAACTGAATGTTATAATGTATATGCAGAGGACATAATCCAGACCTGAGTCAGCCCTGTGTTTGCTGGTTAAGTCTCTGGGAGTTCATATGACTTTTGCTAAGTTGATATAGAGGCCCTTGTTCTTCTGGTATCCTTCATCCTCTCTTGCTCTTAAATTTTTCCCACCTCTTTTCTAGGGGATTCCCTGAGCTCTGAGGTATGGGATTTGATGGAGACATTCCATTTAGAGGTATGTGTGTCAAGTTCTCTCTTTGTGTAAAGTTTGGATGTTAGTCTCTGTATTTGTTCGCATCTGCTGCAGGAGGAAGTTTTACTGTTCATGACTGAATAAAGCACTGATTTAGAGTATAATAGAGTATCATGAGGTGTGATTTTATTGATCATTTTGTTTAGACCAGTAGTATTTGGTTTTACTGCAGGTCTCTGGTTCTTGGTCATGCAAGCATGTCTGGTTTGAGTTTCATCTGGTGGAGTGATCCTTAAATCAAATCAGATATTGGTTGGCTACTCTAATTAGTTCTGTACTACCTGGCCCTAGCATATTTTTCAGGAATGACAGACTGAGAATCAAAGATTTTGTGGCTAAGTCTGTGTTTATATTTCTCTTTAGTAGCTTGCAGAGTACTTTCCTGCACCAAAGAAACTAGAAATTAGAGGTTAAGGATCTATATAGGCACCAGCTTTACCTCTCCATGTTTAATGAGTTTGTAGGAGATATCTTCAGCAGTCGGGTCTTGTCAGTGTGGGGAGCATCCTATTCTCTGGGTAAAATCCTGGATATTGGGGAGATATCCATGGGACCCCTTTGGACAACAACTCAATTGGATATAACCCAGGCTTAGTCCTGGAAGCTTCATTTTGTGACAAGTGATGGCTAGTTGATGTAGAGGAATAGCCCTGTGTGAAAGCTAAGGTCTGCATCCCAGGGGCTACATTTAGAGGCCTTCTGGATTGAACACAGACACACCTTTAATCCAAGTATTCAGAAGGCAGTGGTGGTTCATGTCTTTAACCTGTAGAAAAACCAGTGGAAGCAGACACAGGAAGCTGCTCTCAGAAGGAGTCAGTGTCACACAGAAAGTGACATCTGAGATGAGTCATGGTAAATGGCAGACAGAGTGACTAATCAGAGGAAGAGTTAGCAGACTAAGGACATGTCAAACTCTCATGAGAAAAGGTGGGCTCTCAGCTCAGTTAAAGAGAGTTACATAGGAGTTAGAAGAAGCAGGCTAAAGAGTGCGTGGAGGAGTCAGTTAAGTTAGTCATTTGAGAATCAGCAGGAAGAATTGAGAAGCAGGCAGAAGAGTCAGTTGAGAAGCAGTTGCAGAGTTAGTTGAAGAGTGAGTTAAAGAGGAATGACAGAAGCTGAGGCTGGAGTGAGTTACAGGGAAGTCAGTTGAAGAAGTCAATTACAGAAGCAATACAAAGCAGTGAGAGCTCAGGGACAGCAGAGCTCAGCAGAACAAGCCCAGAACAGAGAGTGAGTTGAACAAGAAGAGAAAGAGTCAATAATTTAGTATGCAAACTAAGTTTTCAAAACAGTTTATGCACACATAAAATAAAAGTTACATGGACTCAGTAGATTAATTTTGTACATATATCTATCTAAGTATGATGAACTGAAAGGAGTCTGAATGGATAGAGATGTACAGGTCAGTGAGGCTACTTGTAACCAGCCCGAGACCAAGTTCCAATCAAATGGCTTAGAACATCTCCAGTTAAATTCTTCCCCCCAAAACTAATTTCACAAAGTCTTGAACAACTTTAGTATGCAATTAGATGGAAAATAAACAAAATGGTCTTAATGTTCCCATGCCTATAAGCTTTCTTGTAAGTAATTATTTGTATTATCACTATTAAATATAATTATTGAACATCTGCTAAGTATTGAAATGTTTTAAATGCTCTCCAGTTATTAATAAATGAATAAATAATGCAGATAATTGTAACATATTCAAATATATCTACATAGAGGGTGTTTCCAGTTAAAGATTTATTTATAATTTTGAAAACTGGGCAGGCAACCAATTCTTAACATTTGCCATATTCCTTTAGCTGCATCACTTACAAAATCATTTCAAGACTAAATAGTGTCAAGTCAGCTTACACTACATATTTTTAAATTTGGAAATGTTTTAAAGTACTTTAATAAATTATAATAAAGCACTTCTTTGATCAACTGCCTAAAATAAAGATTACATATTAAGGCAAATTATGTTAATGGAAAAGATTAGGTGTTTAAATAATGAAATTAAGTGGAAATTTGCATAAAAATCCCAAAGCAAAATGAGAGATTTACTTGAAGAAAAGTTATTATGATGTAGCTATTTATTTTAAACATTTTCACTCCAATATAAAAATATGTGAACATTGTACAATTTGGAAGTAAATTACGTGTTATCAAATAGTATAACACCCATCTCATTTCAGGAAGGTGAAGCCACAAAAAATGCAGTTTTTATCAGTTCTTTAATCATTTATAATGCATCATTTTATCAAAGAAGTCAATGTTATTTTGTCAATTTTTTCTTTTAAAATATCCATAGGAATAAAATCCTATGTATCTATAATTCTGTGTTTATATTTATTAATAGTCTATTATATGATGTATTAAAGTATATTTTAATAACATCATATTAAAATGTACTTATTACTTCTATTAGTGATAATGGTTTGAATTATTATTAGTTTATTTAGCATATGAAATGATATTACTAAGAAATACGAGATAGCAAATTTGTGGATTCAAATACTTTACTGTGTAAGTCTATGCACAATAGATGCTTCATCTGAAACTTTTTTTTTTCTTGTTTTGTTTTGTTTTTTGAAACAGGAGTTTTCTGTTGTAACTTTGCTTGTCCTGGAACTCACTCTGTAGAACAGGCTGGCCTTGAACTCACATAGATCTGCCTGCCTTTGCCTTTCGAATGCTAGGATTAAAGACATGTGCACCACCGCCCGGCCTGAAATCTTATTGTGATATTGACTACTCATGATTCATCCTATGTCTATTATTTTATCACAAATTATATTGTTGATTTTCAAACTGCCTTCTTTTCTTATTTTGTTTAAATTTGTTCTTCTGTTCCATCAGTTTATTAATACTGAGTCATTTCTCCTCTTTTTGGTATGATTAACAGGATGGCTGTGAACTGTGATAAAAAAGTTCACATTTATGTTCTTTCCTTAACTTTGATTTATATAAAAATATGATAGAGGGTTATACAGTAATAATATATTTAGAAATTGGAAGAACTTCTAAAATGTTCTCTTGCAATATTTTATGTTCACATTAGAAGTTTCATGTTTTTTCAATCTCCTTCTTTGCTTTGTATCTTTTCTGTATCCTTCTGCCACATGTGAGTGACAAGAGTTAGCATAAAGCCACCACAGATTGAGTATTTATACAATAGATACTGATTTTCCTGCTGCATAAGCAAGCTTTGTTTTACTTTGAAGAGACATTATGACAGAAGAAATTTATAGAAGAAGCTGTTTGTTGGGTTGGTGGCTTGCTTACATTTTCAGGGTGTTAGTCATGATGATCATGATGGGGAGCATAGTAACAGGCAGGTAGGCATGGCACTTGAGCAGTAGCTGAGAGCTTAAAGGTGGAAATCAACAACTGGGGACCAAACATATAAGTCTATGGGTGCCATTTTCATTTATACTTCCACATTGGTTTTCTTGAAAGACAAGGATTATCTTATCTTTATATCCACAGATAAGTGTAACTATTACTTCATCAAAGAAGCTTCTCTTTACAGCAATTGGAGATCACAGAAAACCACAACTAGACATAATGTGGAGACCCACAGAGTCTAGTTTCAATGGATGCATCTATGCCACAACTTTTGCAGGTATGGCTCAAGTGATATCACAAAAGAAGAGGCAAAAAGACTGTAACAGGCAAAATATCAGAAAGTCTGCTGTGAAAGTCTCTCCTACAAATGGCTGCATAAACAAGATTGAAACAATAGCACTATCAATAAGCATGCTAATGCTAAAGGAGGAAAATTTCACAGAATTCCATACCTGGACAGAGGGAGAATTAGTGTCTCTCAGTGGTGAGTCCTCTAATTGGTTCATTAGGTAGTATTTATATATTTGTACATATACAAATATGTATATGTATATCTATATCTATATCTATATAAAATGATTAAAAATGAAGATATCAAATTGAGAATAGAGAAGCATGAGAAAGATTGGAGGTAGAGGACTTGAGAGGAACTGGAGGAAGGACAGAAAAAGAATTGTTGGGTTACTTTCCTATTTCCATGGCTAAACACCATGATCAAGGTAATTTATAAATGAAAGCATTTAATTTGGGGTTCATGTTTCTAGATGGTAAAGTCCATGCCATCATGGTAGGAGCATGACAGCAGGAAATCAGGTGCTAAGCAGTATCTGTGAGCTGGTATCAAGCAGAAGGCAGAGAGAGCTAACTCAGAATGATCTGGACTTTTGAAACTTCAAAGCCCACCCCCCAATGACACATCTCCTCAAACAAGGCCATACCTCCTGATCCATCCCAAATAATCCCATCAACTAGGAACCAGACATTCAAATACACAAGCCAATGGGGAGCCTTATCCTTCAAAACACCACATGAGTGAATAATGTTATTCTATTTTAATTTAAAATGTTCAAAATTCATTAAAAAAAGAAAAATTCCAGTTTAGATGTCTTTTGTGATGCATTTCTTCATAACTGGCCAAAATAATCCTAGTCTTTCCTTTTGACTATGTATACCCTGAAGTCTCTGCTACCAAGAAGATCCCCTTATTTTATGAATAAGAAAACTGGTAAGATTTAATAAGGCTTATTCCACAGTTTCAGTATTTATTTTTCCCAAGGAACTGTCTCCAATATCATGAGAGTTTGCATTAATTGGGAAATTGGGCTTCAACATGAACTGAAGAAGGCCAGTAAACCTTTTAATAGTCAATTCTGAGTACTTTGCAACTTACCATATCTAATTGGTATTCATTTTGAGTTTTATTTCACTTTTTAATGACAAATTTTTCACAATTTCTTATTATTTCTGATAAAATTACTCTTAATTATATTGTGCAATTTTGTGAATTATTGTAATTTGTGTGCCTGTTAAACTCATTTCATGTTTAGTATTTCCAAGGTTATTTTTTTTCATCCTGCAAATTTCAAGTCCTACTTTTCATTACTTTTGGTAGAATTTTCAAATATAAATTTTAAACTTTTTTTAACTAATTACTTTTTTGAGAATTTCATATACTAGTACTGTGCATGTATCATTTCTACTGTTTCTCTCTACCTGTAAAACTCTCCCAATATCCTTCAACAGTCCCTCTCAAATTTATGTACTCTCATATATTATTGTTTTACACACACACATATGTTTAAGACTGACCACTTTTGTATTGGATAACCTATCAGGAAGCTTATTTAGTCATTGATAGCTTGTAACTATTAATCTGAGGCCAGAGCTTTGGTAAATTTCCTTTATCTATGGTGGCTTATTACATGATACTGTCATTATTCAGGTTTTGTTTAGGTGGCCATCTTGTTGAGATTTCATGGATGACACTTCCCTGTATGTCTAGATAGTATATAATATCCTGGACCTCTGGCAATTATACTCTTTCTACCCCCACTTTTGAAATATTCCCTGGGCTTAGGTGTAGGGTTTACATCTACATCTACTACAACAAGATGTGACTAAGAACCCCTTATCCAAACAGTCACTAATTTTGTGGTAGTTTTTTCTTTTTTATTTCCAGGTATAATTGTTCCCTTATTCTGATGTAGAATGTGTACATACTTTTATCAACAATAACTTATGCTACACTGGGGCATTTGTTCTCTAAAAGTACCATAAAAAAAAAAAAAAAAAAAAAAAAACGATAAAAAGAGAGTAGAAGGAACAAAACCAATGACAGAATCTCTAGGAAATAAATATGGTCCAAATGAACATGTATTTAAAATTCAGCTACATCTTCATTATCTAGTCTTTGACAGGCCTAAACCTTGTCACATAATTCATATCTTGAGCCAATCACTTGGTTAATTATTACATAGCTGAGCAATCTAACGCAGTGATTTAGAACTCATCTGTGTTCCGTGAGTTTTTAGCTACTGGGGCTCAAGGATGGTTGATATAACATATTTAAAATAGATTTTCTCTCATGCTGAAAAGGAAAAAAAAACATGAATTTAAAACTGCATTACTGATTGCAAACTTACGAAAGTACAAGAAGCTTAAATAGGTTCTGCCTGCTTTGCAGTAGTTATAAAAAGGCATTGCAATGCCTGGTTTTTATGACACATTCTCTGATATAATTTATTCCTTTCATGTAAATGCTTTCTCCTTTATTATCCATGTAACATAGTTTTTTATGAATTCACATAACATCAAATTTACCACTTAAAAATTGCTTTCCCCTTTATTATCCATGTAATATAGTTTTTTATGAATTCACATAACATCAAATTTACTGCTTAAAATATAGTTAAATATTTTTGGTATTTTCATGTTTATTACCATCCTATTTTGTGGTCAAATAACCTATTCTCTAAGAGTGACCAAAAAAAAAATCTCAAAAATGCCCCATATACTTTAGCCCTCACTCTGTTACTAACTACATCCTCATAGATATATTGTGAACATCATCAACAATCTTGTGAACACATAGAAAAAATGCAAGCATGAAATACATATTAACACCTATAACTATGTGCGTATGTCTACCTGGTCTGTGTCTGTACTGTGAGAGATCCACTCATTTAAATTTTGCTTAGTGACTCAGAAGTACTTATAATATTATGTATCCTGATTAGAAAGTAATTTTAAAAACATAGTCTATATGCCACAGCGATTTTGAATATATACTGAATATTGAAAACTATTAGAGGGAAATAGATGGTTAAATGTAAATCCAGTACAATGAAATAAATATGTGAAAATGTTACATTGAAACTTATTTTTTTGTACAAAAAAAAATTCAATAATCTAGACAGAAAATTTCATCTCTTGAAATAAATAAATAAACATGTTTTTCTGGAAGACCACAAAGGGATATTTGTATCACTAAGGGCCATAGGACGGTTTTGTCTATGTGTTATCTTCTACATAGTTTTTCAATAATAAAAAAAATTAAATTGAAAAAGGAAGGTCAGTAGTCATAATTTGATGATAATCCAGAATGTGTGTACATATGCTTCATTACATGTTTAATGTATTACTAATATTTCACACAATAAAGAGTACTGCCTTGATATTTTGATACATATCATATAATGAATATGCTCATATATGCCGAATTAGTCACACCAGTCATTTTATAATTTTTACTATTTAGAGACTGAATGTACAAACCCATATTACAGATAGCTAATTGTGAATCATTTGCAGTTTTGTAAAAAATAAATTTTGTAGAACATTTCATCTTTGATCTGTCAGCATGGCAGCTCTGGGAAAGGATCACCATCAAGGCCTGTGTGATGTATATTTGATCTCCGATCCAACAGCATGGCTGATCTAGGGTAGGAAGAATGTTAGTTAGACTAATCCTGTCCTCCATTTGTGCTAATGCTTAAATGAAAGAAAATTCTGTGGTTCCTCCCCAGTGACTAATATAAAGGTATAAAGAATACCCCGTGTCTGACAGTTTGACCTTTGCCAAATAGAAGCAAGGTACACTGGCTTTTTGTTTGGAAAATGTGTTATAGAATTCTCTTCATGCAAAATAAGACTTTGTATCTGAAGGCAAAGTAGCACACACCTTTAATTAAGCCAACTCAGAAGGTAATGGTGGCACATGTCTTTAATACTAACTCTTAGGATAAAAAAGGAAACAGTCAAAGGAGGAGGAGAGTAGAAGTGGGAGGAAGCAAGATAGAAGCAGAGTGAGAAGCAAGAGAATCAGAAGCAGAAGGTGGAATGTAGTTGAACACATACTGAGACATCTCCAAGGAAGATATAGAGGCATTATCATTGGTGTGACCCTTTCCAGACCTCAGCAGATGGAACCCCTAATCTGGCCAGTGCCGTACTGGACAGTGGAACCCCAAGCATCTCTATTCTTATTGATGGAACTCCTCAGGTGTTCTACTGATAACACATGCAGATCATAAACAATAAAACATCCTCCACAAAAATCCAACACCTGCCAAAAATACAAAATGCCAAGATGTAGGCAGTCCTTCAACAAACAGTGCACAAAACAATTATTTTATACATAACTAAAAATAAACTTGTACAACAATGGAAGAAGCAGATCTGTGGAAAGAAGTGGTGGAAAAGGCAACTAGTGAGAGTTCAGTCTCAGAGGCTGAATCTCTCTAGGTCCTGTACCTCGTTCTTCCCTGTACCCCCCATGAATAAAAATATTTTTACAAAATTTACTTGGTCATATTTAACAAGAATAGTCGATATTCCCACTATTTCATTTTTTGCTGGAATATTCCTGAATTATATTCCAGAGCTAGTCCTAAGAATTTTCATTTGATCAATATACTCATTATATTGTATATTCATGTATATCATATACTCATGTATAATGAGTATATACTCATCAATTTTGAAATTTTCTTTAGTTTTATTTATTATTATTTACATCTAAACTTCTGTAGTTTACATTTTTCACTTGGTATTTACAGAAATTTGAAACATCTAAGTATCACAAATACATATATGAATTTTTTGTTCATATAATGCCATGCATTATTAAAACTTTGTATAACTAATATTTTGGTTGGTTCAGAATATTAATATTCTGTTAATTAAATAGAAGTTTCAGATATATAATTTCAAAAATATGACTAGGAATATAGACATAAACAATTTGTTTGATATGAATATATTAATTACATCAATGTATCAGAAATATGTGTTCAAACATTAAATGTTCAAAAAGTCAAATCATTCATAATTGTTCATAACATATCAAGCAATATACATAACTCATTAATGGAATTAATTCAATAATCCTTTTGGCAATGTTTGCTGCCCCTTAAGCCAACCTAAAAATAAATTGATTAGACAGTAGCAATAGTATGATTATAAATTAGTTATAAAGTAATTTAAGTAACTAAAAACGTGTGAAAAATAATATCTGCATTGATAGGGATATGCTGTGATGGAGGTGGCACTCATTAGAGATAGTAGAGGTAGTAGATAGACAATGCCAAAATGACTTAGTGCATTCAAATACCCACAATATTATTGTGTTTAATCAGCAGAGCAGTGAGCAATTCAATTTGAAAGGAAAACTACGTGGATTGACCCAAGTGTTTTGGCATATATTGTGTTGTTCTAAACTTTCTATTTTATGATTACTGCAAAGTTATTTGGTAAGCCAATGTGAAGACGACTTGAGACCCTGTGCATCAATTATGTGTTGTTGCTAGAGGAAGGCTAATGCAAATAAATTTTTAGGATATAAAATTCAAAATCAAAATTTATGTCCAAGTTCTTGTATTTTCATCTCCATTTCTTATGCTGTATGGTCTACTAAAATTGTGTTATTGCACTGAGACCCTTTATTGATAGAAAATACTAGTACTAAAAATTGATAAACTACTTTTAACATTATATGTGTTTCAAAATAAGCATTTTAACCATTCCAGCATTATTTATATCAATCAGCATTCATTTGTTCTAGTCTTCTATATGTTGTATAATAAAAATTCAGTTTCTGGTAAACTATTTGATCTTCTGTTGTTTATATTTTATCAGTAATCTGGAGTCATCTTGGAAGAGAGAAACTCAATTGAGGAAATTCTCCATATGGTTAATCTTTCGGCAAGTCTGTGGAAACATTTTCTTGATTAATAATTGGTATGGGAGGATTCAGCCCACTAAATACAGTGCCACTCTTGGATGGGTGGTCAAGGCTTGGAAATGAAAGTAGACCAACAAGTCATGAGGAGCAAGCCAGTAAGCAGAACTCATCTATAGGCTCTGGTTTGGTTCCTGCTTCCAAATTGCACCTCTGTTTGAGTTGCTACCTTGGCATCCCTCCATGAAAGACTGAAATAGAAACATATCAGCCAAATAAACCATATCCTCCCCAAGTTGTTTTGGGCCATGGTGTTTATTACATTGACCGAAGGCAAATTAAGACCACTACTCTCTTCCAAAAGAAGTGGATATCTTTGAACCACTTTCTTTTCTAATGTAAAAGTCATTGATTCCATTCAGATAATATGGGTAAACCAAATGTTGTTTTAAAGAAAATACAGACATTTGGTGAGTTTAAAAAAAAAAGAAAGAAAAGAAAATACTGAAGATTTGGAGAGAAGATAACAAATTTATTCATCTGTGATACTTTTTCTTGAGCACTTGTCATTAAAATCAGACACTCATGAGAGAATGAAGGAATTTTCCTAGAAAAATTCTGGCCAGAAACCCATATTTTATGAAGAATGGGAATAATTGTATTGAAGTAGGATAAAACAGTTGATCTAAAAGTGGAGTCAGAGATATGAAAGCAGAATACAAGATGTCTCAAGTAATTATAAAGATGCATCTACTCTCTAGTTACGTTTGACAAACTGTTTTTGTGATTTATGGCAGGTGCTTGTTTATAAGCCCATTTGTGCACAGACATAGTGAAAAGCATTCATCATTCTGTTTGGCCTTGCTTATTAGATAAATGTCACATAAACATAACCTAAATCTTGAATCTTGCTGGCATGGCACATGAGTTGGTGGCATCTCTGACTCCTTTCATTTTTCTCATGACCTCCAGAAGCCAAGGAATGTTTGACAGTGAGTATCCATAGCAGCTGGCCTGCATTTTCTAAGCTTGAAAAAAATAAGCCATTTAGAAGGTGGAGGTCAGTAAGGTGTTATTTATCAACAACAGAGGACTCAATATTGATTTCAGTTTAAGCATCTTTTCTCTGCAGCTCTTTGAAGCTAGTAAGCCAGACTAACCAGTGCAAAAACTCTATTCAAGATATAGGAAACAGGTATTTGGAAAATATCAAATTAATCAATAAAGGTATCAATATCCTTCAATCCATGTAATAAACTTTTCAATAAGGAAAATTGAAATCTAATTATAATAAATATAAAGCCTCAGGGAATCTGATTCTCTCATATATTATTTCTTTCCATCCAAGGTAATCTATGTTTTCAAAACTATATCTAAAATTTTATCTGTTCATTTTTTTGTTTGGCATAGATGTTAATCTTGGAAGAAACCTTGTTAGAGCCAGTTCTTTCCTTTCACCATATGGGGCTTATGTCTTAGGGAATGAATGTTACCAGCTTCAATTCACATCTAATGTCAGGTCATCAGATTTGTTGGCAAGCATATTACCATCATCTTTAATCCAAGTACTAACCAGTTTTGATCCTGCTGAGTTTCTGTTACGTTACCAGACTTCTCTGAACCAACTACTAGCAAGGTCCACGAAAAAATCATGAGACCATTTATTTTTAGTAGCTGAGTAATATTCCATTGTGTAAGTGTACTACAATTTCTTTATTCATTCGTCAGTTGAGGAACATCTCAGTTTCTTCCAATTTCTGGCTATTATGAATAAAGTTGCTATGAACATAGTTGAGCAAGTGTCCTTATGATATGATTCAAATATACCCCTGAGTGGTATAGCTGGGTCTTGAGGTAGGCTGATTTCCAAGTTCCTGAGAAATGATCATATTGATTTTCATAGTGGCTGTACAAGTTTGTACACCCACTAGCAACTGTAGTCCTTGTTCCACATCTTTGACAGCATAAACTGTCCTTTGTGTGGGTTATTGAACTTAGCCATTTTGACAGGTATAAGATAGAATCTCAAAGTGGTTTTGATTTATATTTACTGAATGGCAAAGGATTTTGAGTATTTCTTTAAGTGTTTCTCAGCATTTGATATTCCTCTTTTGAGAATTCGTTGTTTAGATCTGTACCCATTTTTTAATTGTGTTATTTGTTTTGTTGACGCCCAGTTGTTTGATTTCTTTATATATTTTGGTTATTAGCTCTCTCACACAAGTGAAGTTGGTGAAAATCTTTTTCCAGACTATAGCCTGCTGTTCTTTAAGATTTTTCCTTTTAGTATTTTCTGTAGGACTAGATTTGCTGATATTGTTTGAATTTTGATTTGTTACTGAATATTTGTTTTCTCCATCTATGATAATTGATAGCTTTGCTGAGAATGTAATTCAACTGTAATTTAGCCTTATATGGTGCTTGGTCTTCTTCTCTTGCTGCTCTTAGTATTCTTTCTTTGTTATGTATGTTTAGTGCTTTGATTAACATGTTGCATGGGGACTTTCTTTTCTGGTCCATTCTATTTGGTGTTCTATATGCACCTTTATATGCATCTCCTTCTTTATGTTTGGAAATTTTTCTTCTATGATTTTTTTGAAAATACTTTCTGGGCCTTTGAGCTGGGATTCTACTCCTTCCTCTATTCCAATTATTCTTAGGTTTGGTCTTTTCACAGTGTCACAGATTTCTTTGATGTTTGTGTTGGGAATTTTTCAAATTTATCATTTATTTATTTATTTTTACCAATTTATCTATTTCTTCTGTAGTATCTTAAACTCCTAAGATTCTCTTTTCCATCTTTTGTGTTTTGCTGCTGTAACTTGCTTCTGTAGTTCCTGTTTCCTTATCTAGATTTTTCATCTCCAAGATTCCCTTGGTTTGTGCTTGGTTTATGCATTCTATTTCCATTTTCAGGTCTTGAACAGTGTTATTTGTTTTCTTTCATTGTTTGCTTCATTTTTCTTCGTTTTCTTTAAGGGATGTATTTACTTCTTAGAATTTATTGTTTGTGATTTCTAGGATTTAATTATTGAATTTACTCAATGTTTTCCATTGTTTGTTCTATAATTGATTTCTTTGAGATATTTATTCATTTTGTCTTTAAGGGCCTCTATTATCTTCATAAAGTTAGTATTAAGATCTTTTTTAATTTTTATTTTTGCTTTAGTTGTGTCTGAGTGCTCAGGGCTTTTTTTAATAGGATAGTTGGTCTTTGCTGGTGACATATTATCATAGCTGTTGGTGATTGTTTTATTATGCTGGTGTTTAGGCATCTGGGTTTGGGGTGATTGTACTCTTAGGTATCAAATTCCTGGGTTTATCTTTAGTAGACGATGAGTGTTTTGTCCCTTGATTTTTTCTTTTCTTTTTTTTTTTTTCTTTCTTTCTTTCTTTCTTTCTTTCTTTCTTTCTTTCTTTCTTTCTTTCTTTCTTTCTTTCTTTCTTTCTTTCTTTCTTTCTTTCTTTCATGTGTCTGTCTTTCTTCTTTCTTTCTTTCTTTCTTCTCTCATCTTTCTTTCTCTCTTTTCTTCTCTTTTCTTTCTTCTATTCTTTGTGGCTTCTTGTTGAGCAGGGGATATCCACACAGTTTGGAGACTGGATCCCTGGTGGCCTACTTGGCCTCTGATTGAGCAAGAACTCTCTGTTTGAGTTGGGGGCTAGGACTTGGCTATTGTTCTTCTGGTTGACTGTCCTGGCCTATGATGTTCTTCTGGCTGGTTGGCATTGTCTGTGCTAGTTCTTCCAATGGAGTGGGCTATGACAGTACTAGGACTGGTTCTCCAGCTAGCTTGGGTGGTGATGACACTTGGGCTGTCCACAGGTCTTGTTGGCTGTGGATAAGAAGCTGAAGGAAATTGGGGAGGGACTATGGGAGAGTGGATTGTAGAATAGAAGCAAGTGCTCTGAAGGCAGGGTTCCTACCTGGTTTGTCTACTGGCTAGGGTAATAATGGTGTTGGGATCTGTCCACAGATCTTGTGGGTTGGGGATTTGCCTCAGTCTTAAGTTTAATGAGTCATTCTCTTCTTTGGAATAATCTATTTCTAATATGTTATTTATTTAATATATTATAATTTTTTTAACCTGGGTTACTCTTTAGTGATTTATACCTATTAATAATGTGAAACTGTGACAGATATTTCACTGTGTATAACTAGGGATGAGATGAAGGATTAGTGATAAAAAGAAAGCTAGTAAATCTGTCTTACAGAGGACCAATAATAAAGTATATATCGCATTGAGAACTTAAGTACTGAATTAATTGTGCAAATGACAATGATGGATTTTCTTGACTCTAAAATGGCATAAAATTTGGGGAATGGAGGGTCTGTGAATTGTATGATGAGATAGTGTTAATTTCTACATGTGTTTTATTGCTAACTGTTTTAATAAATTACAAAATACACAATATTACAGAGGGTACAAAAATGTCATTTTTTAAAATAATTGACCTGCATAAAATAAATTATATAACTGATATTTGCTGAGAACTGCCATTCTTTAAACCACAAATCATGTTTAGCAGTACCTTTCCCTATCTGATTATGAAGCAAAAGAGGATAGTGAGGTTCTAAGATCCCACTGTACTGTTCAAACACATGGTCTGCTCTCAGTGACATGAGGATATACCAGTTTTCTTCCTTCTTAGAGGATCAATCACTTTCCAATAGTACCACCCTGGGAACAGAGCCTTCTGTACATGGTTGCTTGGGAGACACTTATAGCCCAAGCTCTGCATTAAATTTAGTTTCAAATTATAGGTTTGCAAATCTCTTTTAATTAACTGTGCATTTCAGTAAGTTTTTACAATGGTGTATGTGCGTGCGTGTGTGCGCTCATGCACACGTGCGCTACAGCTGAAAAAAAAAGCAGCTCAGGTAGAGACAGATTCATTTGACAAGATTTTGAGGAGATGCATACACTTCATCTTAGTGGGAAAGATACGGCATCAAGATCTTGATGAGACTTTTCTTACAGTTCCAGTCAGGAAGCAGAGGAAAATCAGCGCCTATTCTTAGTCATCTTCTTTCTTTCCCCTTTGTAGTAATACCACAGTGTAAGTGACAGGGTCACCAAACTGAGGGTGCATATCTTGTCTTCAGTTAAACCTCTCTGGAAATGCTTGCAAATTTTTTAAAAAGAGGTGCATTGCCTAATGAGTTCAAATCTAGTCATTCTGTCAGCCAAGAATAATACTAGGCATTCTTCATTGATTGAAATTTTTACTAGTTACATTAGCATTAATGTTTTAAATCTTTATTTTTCAGCATTAATTAAATTCTCATTTTTCTCAAAAGCGAAAAAATATTTTCTCCAAAACACTTAAAATGTTTGAAAAACAAAAGCTTTTTATGGATGTACCAGCTTCACTCCAGGAGATTTTGCACATTTTTTGAGTGTTTTTTAATTATTATTATGCTTGTTATTATTTAAAACAATTTTTTAAATTTAAATATATCTTGATCATAGTCTTCTCCTTTCACAATTTCTCCCAGATGCTTTCCTACCCCTACCTACTCAACTTTGAGCTCTTTCTTAAAGCAAAACCACACAAAACAAAGAAAAAAGCAAACAAAATTTAAAAAAACAGCCTCTGTGAGGATTCTTAAAGTAATAGAGGTTATGGTGGTTTTGTCTTAGTGGTTTTACTTTTGAGAACTATCATTTCAGTGGGATCTTTTCTAGCCCCAAATGCTAGAATGATATGCATACAGTGCCTGCTAGAAAATTTAGGTTATAGAGGAGAATCATCAGTCTGTAGAGTTCTTTACTATAGTTGTTCTGCTCCTGCCCATCTTTGTTCTACAAGCTTAATTTAGGAGACTTCATACCACCAGCTCCCTCTCCTGAGCTCAGAGACACTTCTGCTTCCAATTCCTGCTTTGCAGCTTCACTATTCTTTTCCCACAGTAATATATAATTTGTGACATACTCCAATACTTTCTCCTTTCTCCATGATAATTATCCTACACTGACTGATGTGTAATACCTGAAACCTATGCTTTTATTTAGTATTTAAATAAGACAAACTAATCACTATTACTTCATATTGATTGAATAAAGACATATTTTTGTCTTATTTAAGATTGGTATCTCTCTATTGATGTAACATTTTTTTTTTTAGTGGGATATAACTCAATATGTTTTATTTTATGATGTGCTGCTAAAACAAATCTCTGTTTATTATACTTCTCAAAATTCATTTTGGTCATTTAGCATCCGTCTTGAGCACACTTCCATAATTCTACCACTCAGAATAATAAAAATTGTATATGTTAGGAAAAAAAAATCTGAACTACATAGTAAATAAGAGCTATATACTAAGATTCAGGTACAGATGTCGAAAAAAAAGGAGAAAAAGAGAAAGAGAGAGAGAAAGTGAAAGAATGGAAGAAAGAAAAAAGAAAGAAAGAAAGAAAACATGAGTAACAATGCAAAAGTTCATTTTTCTCCTCTTTTTTTCATTTTGTATTTTTTTTCTTTCTTTCATGTTCACAGACATCTGCACAAATCATTTTTCAAGCAAGTTTAGAATTGATTTGGTTTGGGTTCTAAACTTGTTTGAGAGTTTTATGCTGGTGAACATGATTAAGATTTATTCACGGTTATAAATACTTGGATTGTCCTACATAGTCTTTTACTGTACTTACCTGTATTTCTCTCTTTTTAGTGATGGGAGCCTGTGCATCCTCTAACACCTTTCTTCCCCAACATGCATTAACTTTTCTAACTGCATTCTCACTGAGAAGTCTAGGTGAATGTTTCATTTGGTGAGAATATCAGGAGAATAAGATGCAGGTATCTGACTTCTCAGTTTGTTTCTGGACTATTTTCAGAATATATGTTAACATTTTTGTTCCTGCGATCTCAAGAGAATGCTTGTTCTTTAAATGCTGATGAGCAGCAGAGTATTTATCTACCTACATTTGTGATTTGCATCAATGTAAATTTGAACTGAAGTTAATTGAATATTGAGTAAAATTTAAAGGAGCATTTTATGTGATCAATATTTTATGTGTTAATCTTAAGACAGATCCGCAATTATCCCTAGAATAATATTTCAGAATGTACTGCTCCATCTTCTATTTTATATATGATTGTAGCTTATGTATTTTACAAAGCTAGTACATGGAAAGGTTGCCAAGATCTAGAACTGTTGGTTCATAAATATTCTAAACTAAATTACAGTAAAAAATACAGATCTGTTGTTTTCCACCAAAATATGTTAATTTTCATAATCACACCTAATGAATTTTTACAGAAAATAATCTGAAGAAAAGCACAATTTAAAAATGTTAGCACCATGATTAGCATGATATATTTATTTTTGCATTGAAATATTTATATTAACATTCTCTGTATGTAGCTTATAGCATCGTGATATAGCTTCTTTGAAAGTAAAAAAAAAAAAAATCACTCAAATTTTTTGACTATCAAATGCTATAAATAAAAAATATAAGTTGAAAGCTATGAGATATTCAAAAAACTTTAGGGAAGTCAGAATAACTTCATGTATTACATCCAACCACAGTGGAATAAAACTTAGATTCAATAAATATAACACCAGAAATATCCAAACTTATTGAAATTAAGTAACATACAATAATGAATAATGATTTGGTCATTGAAGAACAAAGAAGGGACTCTTTTTAAAAAGTCTTAGAACAAAATGCAAATGAAACCACAGGTCATCAAAACCTATGCGAACCGATGGAAGCATTTCCAAAAGAGAGATTTAAAGCTTGAAATGCTTACATCAAAACACTGTAAAAGAACATTAATAAATAACCAAATGATTTAAATCAAGATTTTCAAAAAAAAGGATGAAATAAAAAAGATTATCAGTGAAATAAGTAGACCCAGAAAAATAACAGACCAGAATAAGTTTAATCAAAGAGATAAAAGACCTCTACAATGAAAAACCTTAAATCAGTGAAGAAAACAAAAATGTATAAGATACTGGAAGATGGTTAGAACTCTCTTGTTCAAGGTAGGACTTGTGAAAATGATCATTCTACCAAAAGCAATTTTCAGATTCAGTGCAATCACTATTTTTTTAAAAAAGGACTAAAGATAGTCTTACTATAAACAGAGAAAAATTCTCAAAGTTTACAGGTCTACATGACAACAGTCCACTTATTTTTAATAAAGATGCCAAAAATGCACATTTGAGGTAAGACAATAACTTCAACAAATGATATTGAGGAAAAATAGTTATCTATATGAATAGATATTAAAAAAGAAAGACCCTTATCTTTCGTCCAGTATGAAAATCAATTCAGATTGGATCAACGAACTCTATGTATAAACTGAAACTTCATTTGCTACAAGAAAAATTGATAGCACACTTAAACATTTAAGTGAAGAAAGGGACTTTCTAAATAAGACTCCATTTAATTAACAATTAATGTCAATGACAACAGAAGGGACTTCAGGAAATTAAATCAAGGTGGGGTTTTGTTTGTTTGTTTGTTTTTGTTTCTTTTTTTTTTTAACAAAGGAAATAGCAAATGAATGAAGAGAAACCCAGAGACTGGGAGAAAAATCTTTGTCAGATAGCCAGTAGAGGATTAATACCTAGAGTATACCAAACTCCTAGAATAAAATATTAAGGAGACAAACACAAAAATTCAAAAGCAACCACGGATCCAGAGAATTATCAAAGGAAGAAACACATAAGACTAAGAAATATTTTAGAAATTGTTGAAAATCTTTAACTTTCTGATTGGATTTAAGGTCCTATCAATAAGAGAGAACTCCTGACTGGTAATGTTAACTGCATCAAGAACTTTTTTATCTAGGTAGGGGAAAATCAACTAGTATTCTGCTGCTAAATAGATAAGTCAAATTGCTCTCTAATTGATTATCTTTATACTCATAGATTAATACAGCTCTCAAACCTATGGTGGTTTCGATGAAAATGGTCCCCCATAGGTACATAAGAAGTGGCATTATTAGGAGATCAGGAGGTATGGCTCTCCTTGTTGAAGTAGCTGTGGCCTTGTTGGAGGAAGTATGTCACTGGGGTGGGCTTTGAGGCTTTAGAGAGGAATAGCCCTGTATGAAAACTAAGGTCTACATTCCAGGGGCCACATTCAGAGGCCTGTATGGTCTGAATAGAATGTAGACACACCTTTAATCCAATATTCAGAAGGCAGTGGTGTTTTAACACCTCATTCACTAGATAAAACAGTGGAAGCAGACACAGGAAGCAGAACTCAGAAGGAGTCAGTGTCACACAGTGATGTCTGAGATGATTCATAGTGAATGGTAGACAAAGTGACTAATCAGAGGAAGAGTCAGGAGATTGTGGACATGTCCAACTCTTATGAGAAAAGCCAGGCTCTCACCTCAGATAAAGAGAGTCACACAGGAGTTAGAGTCAGTCTAAATCAGTCAATAAGAGAGTCAGTTGAGAAGCAGACAGAAGAGAAAGCAAGAAGAGTCAGTTAGAATAGTCAGTTACAAACGAGGAGTTACAGAAGCTGAAGCTGGAGTGAGTTCCAGAGCAGTTATTTGAAGCAGTCAGTTACAAAGGCAGGATGGAGCAGTCAGAGCTCAGGAAGAGATACAGAAACACAGCTGAGCTTGGCAGAAGAATGCCAGAAGAAAGACTGAGTTGAATGAGAAGAATCGGAGTTCAGAAGGAAGTAGTCAGAGTAGATCTGTTAGAAGTATGTCTCAGAATCCTAATGCTGAAGCTTTTTAGGTTCAGGCTAGCAATGAAAATGTTCTAGATTATACAAAGACTGAATCCTTCCAGTTTAAGGATTAAGACTCAATTGTAAAGAGGCTAAGTTCTAAGGCTCCAGGACTTAGAGACAGAACCAGTGATTTAATTAGACAAAAGTATCATCTGTCATTTGTCTGGAACCAACAGTTACATCTGGTGAATCCACATCCATACCCAAATCTTAAGCTACAAGGCTTCAAATACTCAAGCCAGGCCCAGTGCCTCTCTCTGTTCCTCCTACAGATCCACATATAGAATTCTCAGCTATCTCTACAGCACCATGTCTGCCTATGTAAAGAATGCTTCCTGTCTTGTTGATAATGGAATAAACCTCTGAACTGTAAGCCAGCTCCAATTAAATATATTTTGAAAAGTTGCTGTGGTCATAGTATCTCTTTACAGCAATAGAGAGTAGAACTAGGAAAACTTTCATCACTGAAATTATTTTTGCCATAAATGGAACAGAGACAACTAGTGATTAGTCCAACTTCAGATAATAAGAAACTATAGAGTGCTTGGCAGCAAGTTTGTTACTGCTAAACCACACAAATCTCAGGGATGATAGATAAGAAGGGAATGAAAAGGCTATAGAAGGAAAAGTGCATAGAAGATAGCTGCAGAAGAGTGTTCATTGAACGTGACAACCCATTAGCATGCACAAACTCAGAGTTTTTCTGGTGTCATTCATAAGGCATGAACAGGATCAAGATAGTCAATATTTTATCATGGATGAGGAGACACAAATCTTCTCCCCTTGCTGAAGAGCTATAGGCAGTTATGTTTGCTGGGGAGCATCTGTGTTCTTAGTATTGCAGCACCTGTGGGTTTCCAGTACACCAAGTAGGTGGTCTTACATCCATGTGTACTTGCAGTGCCAACTGGACACAGTGATTAAATAAATCAAGGCATGAAGTTGGAAGGGAGAGGAAGTGGTGTTCTGGGAGAAGTTTTAGGGGAAGGACTTGGTGTAGGTTTGATTAAAACACTTAATATTTATCTATGAAATGCTAAAATGAATTAAAAAATTAAAGCAAGAAATGTTCAGACTTAGAAATGAAAAAAAAATGACCTTTCCTATGGAAAGCGACTATGTTAAATTATATTTTTGCTTTCTTTGCCATAAAATAATAAATTGAAAATAGTATACTCAGTTTTTTCAGGAGACTGAAAGCTGTCATGTAAAGATTGAAAAAAGGTAGTGTTTCAATAACAGATTCTTTCAAAAGGATCCACATACGCTAACTGGGGAAAAGTCAGGTTTTTCATATTTGTTTTTGGTTCAGGAATGAAAATTAGAACTGTCCTATGAGCACATTGATCACATATATTCTATAATAATGTTAGTAATAATCACTAAATTATAGAACCAGCTTATGTGTCTGTCACAGATAATTGCTAAAGAAAATGTGGTACATAACAGTTTTATTCATCCATAAAGAATAATGAAATTTCAAGAAAATAAATGAAACTCATGGTCATCATATTACATATGAAAAATAAGCCAGACTAGAGCAATTATATTTTGCCTCACATGTACTTCTTAGAAAATACAAGCCTGACTCTGAGAAGAGGAGGGCCCTAGTAGGAAAGGCAACTGATAGAAATGGGAAGGTATGGGGAATTCATATGATAAATACATGATAGAGTTGAAAGGCAACATATTTGAGAGACTTTCTATTTTGTATTTGTATAGATAGTTCTTATGACAAGAACCATTTCACTTGAAGCATATTTCTTAGTCATTCAGTAAAAGTTTCACTCCAGTAATTATGACTTCATAGTTCTATTCTTTCCAAATGTCCTGCATTTGAAAAGCAAAGTCATAATCATTTCTGCCATTTGAAGCAGGGTAAAAATGGTTCATTCAATTTTTATGACTGCTTTTGCTTGAATATCCTTTTCAGAGAACAGTAAGTAGCTTTATGCTTCTCTCTGTTTTATATAGCCAGTAAATTTATAGGACTATAACATTGATATATTTTGATACAATACATTCTCCATTTTTCTACTTCATGTCTTTCTATCTAGTTAAAATCTGGCTACAGTGTGTGTGTGTGTATGTGTGTGTGTGTGTGTATTTCTGAAGAATTTGCCTATGTGGAACCTTGTGGAAGTTTTAATTTACTTTGTAACAAGCAAGGTGTTAGTAATATTTGCGTGGAATGTAACAAAAAACACTTGGGAGAGGAAATATGATCACAAATATGTGCACACAGCTGAGGAACAGCAAAATAAAATCCCTACATTCATGAATCTCACTTACTGATAGGGGGAAAAAAAGGTGAAATGCAATGAAAAGTAACTGTGTGATATTTGGTCAATTGTTCTTCTTTAAGGTATAGAAATGCTGAATGGGATTAACTAAGGTTAAATACCCAGGTTTCTTGACTAGACAAGACATGGAAGTTCTTACTAAGTACAAAGAAGTATTATCAGAGAGATGTGAGCTTCCTTAGCATATTTGATACTTATGGGTATGTTGAATCCCTATTAGCAAACATGGGCATTTAGTTTTCATTAAGGAAAGAAAACCAACATCATGCACCTTCTCTTCACAGAGTGTGAGACAGCCCCTAATAAAGAAAGCAGGTATAAAACAGTCAGTAGTGGGACCAAGACAACTAAGCCTTTGTGACTTCTATGAACCTCTCTTGTGTAATTTTACTCTTTAACTATGAGTCACACCCAAAATAGTTACAGGTAACATTTTTTTTCCCTTTGAGTAATTCTAGCCCCTTCTTGATTTCCTCACTATACTCCTAATATTAATATTTCTCAAAGCCCAATATTATATTTATCTAAACAATCAAAGGCAGCCCTAGTAGTGTTCAAGTCTTCTGAAGTCCATTTT
Organism: Cricetomys ansorgei; assembly: GCA_026225945.1. NCBI lineage: Eukaryota > Metazoa > Chordata > Mammalia > Rodentia > Nesomyidae > Cricetomys > Cricetomys ansorgei. The sequence continues at coordinate 6,383,511 of JAMJFZ010001562.1, forward strand.
GTCCTCTAAGATTTTTTTTTATCTAACATAATTCTCTATTATATTCTGTAATTTTTCCATATTTTTTTTTCTGTGTTTCAAATTTTTCTTCATAGTTTCACTGTACAGTCCAAGATGGCTTTAAACTTTTTGCAGTCCTCCTGTGTTAGCTTCTAATTGCTGAAATTATAGGCAGCAAATATCGTATCAAACTATTTTCATGTTTGTAGACATAGATGTAAGTGTTGATGTACTAATTTAATCTTGTGGGTTCATGGGAGAGGACAATTTATTCTTTGGTAATTCAATCCCTGGTTCTAGAGGGTTTCAGCCTCCATGCAATCTGTTATTAAGTGTTAACCTAGAAAGCTTCTACCTCCATACAATCTAATCTTCAAGATGCAAGCCCGGACCTAGAAGGCTTTAGTCTCCATTCAATATAGTCTGAAATGCTAAAATGTTTCTGCCTTTGAAACTTACTGCTGACTGAGCTCACTCTGACTAGCTGTCTTCTGAACTCTGAAGTGTAATTTTAAACCATCTGCTGCTGGTGCTCTGCTTTCTCTTAGTTTATTCTGACTGGCTCTGCTTTTCTTGGCTTCTCCTTCTGAATTGAGCTGTCTGTGAACTGACTACACTCAAACTGCCTGACTGAACTAACTCTCTGCTCTGCGTCTTGTCTGCTTCCACCTCTGCTTCTATCTTCTCTCTCTGAGCTCTCTGCTTCTGCTTCTTCCTTGCTTTTCTTTCTCTGAGCTCTGCAGTCTGCCTCCACCTCACTTACACACTCTGCTTCTATTCTCTGAGATCTCACTGCTTCTGGTCTGCTTCTACCTCTTTCTGAGCTCAGCTTCCTGTCTCTGCCTCCTCCTATGCTTCTACTTGCTTCTGTTTTGGGGATTAAAGGTGTGTCCTACTACTGCCTTCTGGGTTGGGATTAAAGGCATGTGCTATTACCTTCACCAGAAAAATCTCTTTCACCTAGTATTAGCACAGAGGACAGAATTAGTCTGACTAACATTTTTTCTACATTCCATCCAAACCACTAAGTACTCTGAATGAGATTCCTTCTGAATGAGTCTTTTGAATGAGGCCCTGGGATGTGATCCCTTCCTACCTATCACACAGGCTTTTCAATGTGAGCATTTACTAAAGCAGCCATGCTTTATTTATTTAAATAAATTAATTAAAGGATTAAATGTTCTTCTACACATTTTCTTTATTGGGTACTTTTGGTGCATTAATGCATGAATGTTAAGTTCTCTCCATTCTTTTATTTACTCATTATATGATACCTACCTCTTTAGAAAACCTTATGATTTCATATACATCATCTAGCTTCTTCTTCAGTAAAGGGAAGTTAGTAGTACCCATCTGTTCATTTACTCTCCTGTATCAATTTTCTTTTCTGTTTTCTTATATGTTTTAACTTCATGTATCATACTTTTAAATTTCATAAAGTAAATTGAAAAATGTTTAAAGAATCTCCTGTAAATTAGCTAATGTGTTAAATCTGTTACATCTGCATTCAAAATTTTATCTATCTTTATATCTATATATATATCTATATCTATCTATCTATATCTATCTATATCTATATCTATATCTATCTATATATATCTATATCTATATATATATATATATATATATATATATATATATATATATATATATATATCTACCATATGGATAATAAACCTATCCCAAATTACACTGACCTAGTCAGTTCCTTTATTCAGAGAATGAAATCAATTTAATGTCATCTCTATAATAGTTCATAGACATGTGGTGAATAAACTGTGTAGTGTGTGGTTTATGTTTCAGATCCATAAAACTGCAGCATTGTGGAAATAAAAAGAATATTAAGTTCAGAGAAGTAGTATGACAAAGTTAGGAAAAACTAATGTATGTGTGTCCATTTGTGTGTGTTTTCATGTAAGCAAAGGTTGATGTGGTTGGCTAGATTTTTCAATTCTGGGAGAATAATCTTCCAATAAAATGGAAGCAAAAAAATTAAGCAGAAAAAACAAATGAAAATAAAAGTCATGACTTTGAAAATAATTTACAAACTAGAATCCCCTCTTTTATACATGGTGCTATTAAAACACACACACACACATATATATATATATACACACACACACACACATATACATATATATACACACACACACACATATATATATATACGCACACACACACACACACACACACACATATATACGCACACACACATATATACATACACACACACACACACATATATATATATAGAGAGAGAGATATAGATATAGATATATATATACACACACATATATATATACATACATACACACACACACACAGGAAATCAAATATATAATGGAAAATTTTTTTATATTTCAAAAATACCAAAGTCTCACATCTAATACTTACTGTTTTAAGATTCTTTTCCTTGGAATATACCATGGCATCATCAGGAAATAACTACTGGAGGTACAAACAGAAGAGAATAAGCTAAAATAAACCCACACACATATGGATTGATACATGAGTAATTTTAACTTTGTATGAGATAACATTGAACTCTGAGAAGTCCAAAAAATCTAAATAAGTGGGAGGGAAGATCAGACCTAGTTATACAACAATAATGTGGCTAAAAAAAATATCAATGAAGCCAAGCATATTTCTAATCAAAATAAAGTGCTTAAGACATCTGAAAAATGGTCATACAGAAAAGGCATAAGTGAGATTCTTAGAAAAGAGAAGAACCATGGAGAAAGAACACCCCTGAAAGGTTACTGCATAGTATGGAGCTTTACTCAAACCAGTCTTGGCAAAACTGATAGAATATCAGAATAAAGACTGAGAGTTGACACTGAGAAAGATTTGTATTTTAAAACCAATAGAAAGTCATCCATCCCATAATTTTGAAGTCAAAGTAAATACTGACAAAAGTAAGACTTAAAGGAATTATACAGTGCAGTTCCTGATGATTGCAAAGATGTGTCTCAACACAGATTGATTATTTACAGTGCAGGATGAATGCTTAAAATAATAACTTCTATAACAACCTAAGTTTAAAACAACAAATTTTATACATATTTAGAAATATAGAAAAACAAAGAATGTAATACAGTGCATATGTTATGTAAACCATTATCAAAAGCCTTTCAATGTAAGACAGCAAAACAAAAATTATTGGTGCATTTGAAATTAAATATTTACCTATTTTTAAAACAATATACACATTTTAAAGGCAAATTCCAAATTGAAACAAATTCCACTTATTTCTGAGATACTTATTGCCAAAGCTTTAAGAAAAAAAACTTATAAATAAATCAGAAAGTAATCCAAATGATTACAAAGGATTGCTAAAAAAAATGATTAAGCAACATAAGTAATATTTTACCAGTACAGATATTTACATGTGAAAGATGATTGGAAATAGAAAATGTACATTACAGCATAAAGATCTTCTTTCATGTAATCTACAAAAAAGAATAAATTCCATGTAGGGACATGTCAGTAGAGTGGGAAACAGCAACTCTGTGTACTGCTGTGGACAGTGCACATCTGTTCAAATGTTCTAGAAGATATTTGGCAATAGGAGTTCTTATGGCTGACATGATTTGGATCAGTAACTAGCAGGTTAATTGAATGAGTATTTGACAATCTTTCTTTCATGGTTTTATTTTGAGCAAAAGTAGAAGAGCATGTTAATTGATTAATTCAGTCATGACCTTCATTGGTATGCAAATTCATAATTTATTCTTCCTTTGTTTGCTAACTTGGTTTTTCTTTCTCCCTCTCTTTCTCTCTCTCTCTCTCTCTCTCGTTTGCCTATTTGTGCTACAGTTTTAAATACTAAAAACTTAAAGCTTTACCATGCTCCTTTCAAGAAATATCCAGAATGCTTTTCAAATATAGTACTAATACTCTGTTAGAATAACCACCAATAATTACATAAAAATTTATTAATAATTTAAATATATTGTTCTTAAATACGCAATTGTATTCTCACAGAAACCTTTCATGTTTTCACTTATATTTCGTGCTCATTTGGAATACTATCAAATAGTTAAAAGATCACTTATATTTGGAGCAGGTTTTTTTTTGGAAACAAATGTTATTGACTCAACTCCTAGAAATATAAGTAGGTAAAAAAGTAGAAGTCACTAGAATAGCTATAAATATTCAATTTGGGCACTGGTCAGTACATACTTTAAGACAATTGAAAATACTATTGTATCAACTTAGTTAAGTAAATACCAGAAGTATTTTTACAGTGTGCATAGCCATTCTTCAATTACCATTTTTATCAACTTACTCTTAAATAATAGAAGTAAATCCACATGTTTATATACTGTAATTTAAAAAAAAAATCAAACTACAGCAACATTCCTATTTTTATCTGAAATTGAATTACTGGTGATTTTTACTTAATGGTCTCTATATTAACAAAGGTTCTAAAATATATTAGTGTCATATGTTAGTAATGAAAACTATGCAAAGATACATTTTTCCCTAATTTGTGCTTGCTTGTCTGGGACAAGTTGTTACTGTGTATAACCCAGACTGGCTGTAAACTTGTGGTTCTTCTTCACCAGTTTCCTGACTTCCGCAGTTACAGTCATGCAGCACAATGTCCAATTCCATTTTACTTTCCTTACTGCTTTTTATCTTCCCTCCTCTAGCTCCCATTCCTTCTATTAATAGAAATTAAGATCTCACCTTCTGCAGCTGAGATTTGTCTTTCTCCTTCCATTATTATTTCTACAAAATGATGAGAAAAATGCAAATAATTTATAAAAATATATCAATTGTTGTCTGAACTGTTTTGTCCATTTAATTGTTTCACCTCTGTGCAGAACCAAGCTGTAGCTTCTCTTTTATCCAAGAAATTAGGAAACATTAATGAGAATAGAATATAGGATGATTTTATCTAAACAAGGTAAGAATGGTTTTGAGAATACTCAGTTAAGGAAGACTGAGGATGTGTATCAGGGATTTTTCAGGATGGCATTAATCTCATTAGTTACAAAAATCTTTTAAAGATGAAGAACTGAAATCAACTACTGATTATTGGGAGAATCATTATCCTCTCATGGGGATGAACCGTTTACTGCTGTCTAATATAGACTGATAAGCTCTAAAACAGTATATATTAAAACAGAAAAATAGACTCAGCAGATTGTATGTAACAATTTCTGTTCATATACACACATGCTCAGTCATATGTATGTATATATATAATTAAAGAAACCATCAATTTGAGGTGGGTGTGGAGACATGAGAAAGACTGGAAGGAGAAAAGGAAGTGGGACAGTCATGTAATTTTTTTCTCAACCAAAACCATAATTTACAAAGTGATCTTTCAAAATGAGACTGTTATGCAAAACTAAAATGTGCTTATTATTCTGTAGCATGATAACTTAAAAAAAACTGTCAAACATTGAAATACAAATCACAATATCATTTTCTTTTTAAAAATATTTTTATTAATTATTTGAGAATCTCACACATTTTACTTTGTTCATATTTACTCCCATCTCCTCTCATGTCCTCTTTACACCCTTTCAACTTCCTTGTCCAACTTTGAGTTTCCTTGCCTACCTCACAGTTAATTCCTGCCTATTCTGCCTAACTATTACCAAGGAAGGTCTCAGCCAGCCATGGAAAGTGCACAAAGTGTGATTGCAACTCCTAAAAAGTGTTATATTATTTTGTTATTTCTGAAGAATGTCTTGTTAAGCTTTATCTACAGGTGCTTATTTCAATTTTCAATTATCTGATTTTCTATAGTCAATTAGACACAAACTTAAGCAATGGATTAGTTTTATCACAAGGTTCCATATTTTTCTTTAATCCAAAGATGTTACTAACTCAAAAAGAGATTTTCCCTTAAAATATCAAGCACAAAGCATATAACTTTAAAATGTGTGAAAGTCTTATAGATATCAACCGTTATAGCTAAAATTATTTCTTCAGTTTTTATTATCTAGAATACTAGGCTGCAAAGTTGTATTCATCTACACATATATCTAATAATATGTATAGTTTTAAAATGAGTGATGCTTATTGTAAACATTAGAGATATATGCTAAAGTGTTTCATATTTTGTACTCTAAAACTCAGATTTCCAATTCTTTTTTTATTTATTAATAAAAAAATCTGTGTGGTTGAATGACAAAGCACCTACTCAACTACTACTGTAATAGAAGATCTCTTCCATCTAAGAGCCAAGACCCCATCACAAGTTCACTAAAGAAACATGAACAATAGATCTCCATGAGTTAGATGAGCAAAAATTAACTTATAAGCAAGACCTCTACATGATAGGACATGCAGCAATAGTCACTGTAAGACACTTATGAACCGACCAAAGTCTTGTTATGAACTGATTATCACACTATGCCCTCAGCATCATGCCTTATTTCCTGGCTAATTTAAGTAAAAGGCTCTTTGTAAACCCTCAGTGATCTATACTTACCCATAGTTTTTAAATACATGCATTAGTATAACATAACATAACATAACATAACATAACATAACATAACATAACAAACATAACATATAAAAACAGCATGAAACCATCCCATTATTTCATGTATTTACCTTAAGTAAAGAAATTTTCACTTAGTAGAGATAGAGAAAAAGCAGGTTTTTGAACTCTGTTATAAAATATAATCCAGCAATCCTAAAATTTCAGGTTAAATAATGTTGTATGAGTTAAATAATTTAAAGTTTCAACAATTAGTCCATTCATGACTTTTCCTAAATTTAATTGCATAGCAGCTTAGATTATTTTTCTTTTTTCATGTTGCTGATTATTAGTTTATCAGTAATGGAAATAAAATACGTACTGCATTATAACTAATTCAAATAATAGTAATACATTGTTTTATCTCTAACTACTATTATATAAGGAAATTGTATTAATCATAGAATAGGTGCATTTAGCCACATTATCTTATATTCCAAAAGTCCTTCATTTTTAACACATTTCTAATGTATTAAAAAGAACCTTTAATATTATGAGTCATCCATTAGTAACAAAAATGTTTTTAAATATTCATATTTCTCAGAATTTGTGCATAGCAGCAGATAATTTCTAACTACACATGCAATAATTTAAATGATCTTGAATTGATCTGGACTTCATAGTACATTATTATATTCTGGGCAGATTATACATGAAGGAAAGTTTTGCATGGTTTTGAAGACCAGGCATTCAAAATCATATTTCTAACATGACTGTTTTATATATAAGCCTTGTTTTCTTTCTCTTTTAATGATTTTTTCATGGCCACAATTTCAGAATTTTCAGCTGATATAGAGTAACCTTCTGCTGTATCTTTTCTACATGGAAAAAAAAAACAACTCAGTTCTCTTGAATCATAAATCCAAGCATATATCCTTATCTAATTTCTCTCTTCAGTTATTGACCAGTGGGCTTAAGGATCCAGTATAGGGATCCTATAGAGACACAGTCAGTTGAAGACATTCTGCTTTTACTTCCAGAACTACTATCTTCTTGCATGCCAAAAACATTCACTGTACCATAATAGCCCTGAAATTCTCCACATATTCTAATATCAACTGTAAAGTCCCAAATCTCAAGTTTTATGTAAGTGTTATCTAAATCATGTGAATTAATTTTAATATGCAATCATTCTGAGATATGTTTTATTTCCAGATACAAATTTATAAAATCATACAAATTATGTGCTTCTATGCTATGAGAGGGAGATTTTCATTTTAGAATCAAGGATTAGAAAAAAAAATGTTACATGTTGCAATTAAATCTTAGCAAAATTTTGACTTAGAAAATAGTAAGTCTTCCCAATAATCATTATTTTGCCCATGTAGGAATATTTTTGACTAAATATAGACCTTGGAAGATAAAAAAATGACTAGTAACTATTTCATGTTCTCTCTTCTAAATATAGAACTCTGTTTTTCCTTTTCTTCTATCTGAATTATTTAAAGGCAGCTTTAAATGAATTTGTTCATTATTGATTTTTATATATTGGAAATATTTTCATTTTTTTCTATGGAATTTGACCCACCATTGAAGTCAGACTCTCCTGATGGGAGAGCCATTTGGGGAGGCAATGACATTACAAGGAGATGGAAAAGAGCCTTGCTAGGCACAGCCTTCCAGACATCCAACTGTGTCATCATATATGAAAGATGCTGTTTAGATACTCTGTGCAACCAAGCTTTTAGCTGAAGACTACTGGATTACCTCTGGCTGATAATGCATAATGAAACAAACATATGCAATGCCCTGTTTAAAACTACTACCTACAAAATGCTGCATTTAGTGAAATACTTATTATTTTGAATGACCACACTTTTGGAAAATTGTTCATAAAACAATGACAAAACAAGCACCAGAGCAAAGAACCAACCATCTTATACTACTTTTGCATTAAATATTTTGTAAGCAATCAATGTTTACTTGAGCCAATGAAGTAAAAGAAATTGGGTGAATTAAGACAATAAAATTCTTACTAGAGGGGTCTTGGATCTACAGATGATCATTGTTGTAGAAAGTCTGACAGTCTGCTCTCTTTTCCCTTATTGTTTCCTTGCTTGGCTTCAGCTACATCTTCCCAATTCATACCATTGTTCTCCAAGGCACAAACCAGTTTTACTGATTTGAATTCAAGGCTCAATTCCATTTCTAGTCTGAAATTTGGAATATTTCTGGTTTAACAAACATCTCATGTAAAAGAGTCCATCATTTAGTATGATGGGCCCTGCTTGGAACGATTTCCTGGATCACATCACAAGTAGTAAAATGTGGAGATCATGGCAGATGGAACACATTATTCTTGTTGCTCAAAATGACTGCTTGCACCTCCATCATCCTGTTAGAGGAAAAGTGGAAGCTTTGCCTCTGGATCTTAAGAGAATGATGTCATGTAAAAACTGTACTTTTGATTACTACATTTAAGAATCAGTATTCTCATTGAATTGATGTAATCAAATCCTTTTAAGAGGTCCTATTATTTATTTTTATGACTCCATCTGGTTTAGTATCAACTGTAATGACAATACCTGTGGAGAACATTCCAGGAAGTAAGACTATCAGCCTAACTTCCTTCATTTCCCATGGATATGTCATGCACAGCAGATGGCCTAGAGTCATTTGATGATATTTAGCATTCTGTAAAAACCTGTATCAAATCTCATTAAACATTTAGCCTATCATATTAAAATTGTTCCTACAAGCATACATTTGTTTGTTATTTAACTTTACCTAGGTAGAGCATATAAATATCAAGCAATGTTGTTTGTTACCTTAATTATTCATAAATGTTTGAAATTATTGTAGGCTACTCTTAAAAGTACAAAATAGTTAGGATATAAAAAATATAGTAAACAAATGCTGTGAGATTATTAAATTCAAGAATCAAACTATAGCCTGTAGTAAATGACTAAATTTTGATTGTCTTCATAAGTTAAATATTGTCTGTACATAAAATGCTTGTATGTCACATAATGTCATGAAATAATCCTATTGAGAAAGAGTAGATGATCAGATGATGACTTTGTGAGCTCCCTCACTTTTCCACAATTCTTGGTTTTTCTTTTCTGCCTTCCTACAATTTATACCATGGACACAGCTAGCTGCTTCACAGGGAAAATGTTATACTAACCTAAAAATGAGCAATGAATTGCCCTCAAGTGGAGAGTCCCAGCAGTGTAGCTGCCAGATGTCAGTCTCACTGCAGTTAAACTGTGGGAGCTACTAAATTTCTACATTTGTAATTTGTGGCTCTGATACATGTGGAGTTCTATTTCCATTCACTGCACAAGAAACCATTTGTAGCAAGTATAATGTCATGAGCAAAGATGATTTTCCTTTTTCTTTGGGTTATTTTTATAATGATTGGGTAGTAGAATTCTTGATATAAAAAACCAAAGTCTTTTACAAAAGCAGTAACAGTATTTTCAACCATATATACACATTCTTTCTGTCCTTTTCACACACAACATCACCTTGCTAGAGTCAAGATAGACTTTTAGTTTTTAAATTGAAGTATAATTCATTTATAACAAAAAGAGGTTTTTAGAAATCATCTGCTAGATCTGAATTATGAGAAGGAATGTTGATAGACAATAATAATAAATACAATTTCAAAGTCTTCCTGAAGCATTCATGAGAAGTTGTTTAAAATTGTTAGTGTTGAATTTGATTTAGTTAGTAAATTCTAAAGCATAAGGAAGCAATTGGATCTCATAGCTCTGCATTCATAAATTTTAAAAACAAGGACTACTCAAACAAGCCATATATAGTTACAGTATGTGCCACTTATATGCACTGAAAACACAGTTTAGGGTCTTTAAATCAAATAAAAAGTTGATATTCTGAAAAATCCTGAGGATTCTTGTTTATTTTAAGGTTGTGTGTTTTAGATAATTAACAAGAGCTGTTTAGGGACACCAAATGAGGCAACATGAACAGCCTCTTCTCATTTATTTCTATAATATATGCTCCAAGGACAATTTGTATGGAAGCAGGCTAAGGATTTACAAGTTCTACACAGAAGCTCCTTTCATTAAATTAACCAAAAGTCATGAATATGTTTGGGGCTGGAATGGCACTACAATTTACTCATCTATTCGCATTATCAGGCTACTGTTTTATAATAAAAATGCATAAATATATGAAAATTTCAATATAAGTATATAATAACAAGAATATTTTCTTATTTTTGAATATGTAAATATCAACCACCTCTCTCAGTGTTCTTGAACAGGAGAAATGGCTTTCTTCTCAAGTATAAACAACAATTGATGACACAGTAAAACTGCTCACCATTGGAAATATTCTTTTAACTTTCATTTACTGGTTTAAATTGATATTACAATACCTTGTTGCATCTTTATTACAGGAAAACAAATATTAACATGTGAAATGTCACTAGGCTGAAGACTAGCAGGACTGTTTCTGTCCCTTCTTTTGAAATTACACAGCCAGTTCCAGCAGCAGGCAAGCTATACCAGTGCTCTTCAAGGGCATCTGCTAACCCAGTTCTTTTCTAGGCACCAAATTTGGATAGAAAGAGGAAATACAACTTTCCATTTGACTTCACTTTACACTCTGGGCAAGGGATTCAATAGCCATAAAATAAAATAGCCTTTCATGATATACTTTAATCATTTTCAGCAAGAATATTAGGGTACATAATAATAATTTTTATTTAACTATAACTATCTTAAGCAATCATTTAAAATAAACAGTATTACTTCTACCAAGATTTACACAAAATAGAAATTGCTGGAGTACTTTACATATTGCTGTCCTATAAGCAAAAGGCCCTATAAGGATTATCACCAAAAGTAGAGCTAGCCTTGCAAGATAAGTCACCTGACCACAGAGAATGGTTCCTTTATTCCTTTCATCATTGATATGTCATCTAGTTACTAGTTCATCTACTTGATTTATGGTCTAAGTTCCATAATTGCATATGTTAACATATGAACATAAACTACATGGAATTGTGGAATAAAGGAGCTGACCTATATGGTAAAGGATACCATATTACCTCTGCAGCGTTCATAAGAAGGAGCTTTTTCACTCAATGATTAATAGCAGGGAGGGGACATCAACTTTTTCAAATGTAATCCTATGTATGAATAAATATGTCTTTAGTAAGTTAAAGAACATCCCTGTTTCCATTTTTCTGTGGAGTAAATGTGAACATCCTACTAATATTTTTCTGAAATATGACTATGTAATTTTTAAAAACTAGTAACTACACTACATTATATTGTTTGAATTTTGTACTTCAAATTGTCTCAGTATTTCTAAAAATACTTTGTCAAATTGTTTAGCATTTTTCTAAAGGACCAAATTTAAAGTGTTACTATTCTTTTTTTGTAGATGTAGATTTAGGACAAAAATGGTTTATTCTTTAGCTGACTTAATTACCAATCTCTAGAGCCCGGGAGCTTTTTGGCCTCCAAAAGATTGACTACAATCTAGTCAACCTTTGACAACTTACTACTAACTAAGCCACTCTAACTAGTTCCTTCTGAACTTTGATTCTTCTGGTTCAACTCATTTCCTGTTCTAGATCGAACTCTTTTCTAAGATTACTGCATGAAACTGATCTTATGAGCCAGCTTACTGTTTCCAACTTAATTCTTCTGACTCTTGCTGATTCTCTGACTTCCTCAGATTGAACTGCTTTGCTTGGCTTCAAACTGACTCACTCTTCTTGTCTGATACTGACTTCTGCCAAGCTGCCTCTTGTTTCTGACTCAGAATCAGAATGTCTTTCTGTCTTGGTGAGTTCTCACCACTACATACTGCCTTAGCAAGCTTATGTCACTTGTCCCCTAAGCCTCATCCTCTGTGTTGCTTCTCTGAGTCTGTGCCGAAAGCCTACTTTTATATCCTGAGAGTTGGGAGTGTCCTCACTGTGACTCACTCTGCCAACTCTTTTGCTGATTCATCACTTTGCCTGTCCTTCACTCTAACTCATCTCAGACGTTACTTCCTGTCTGATACTAATTCATTCTGATCTCTGCTTCCTGTCTCCCAAGTGCTGGGATCAAAATTGTGTACCAACATTCATCCTACTCTAGAGTAGTTATTCTGCCAGATTGAAGGATTAAATATTCCTCTACCAAGTTAGATTTTATTCTGTAATTTTTAGAATTAATCTCATGGTCTAGCATCAAATTAAAATGAGCTTTCTAGAAGGAGTTGAATAAAATTAGTTTATTTAAAATATTCTCTTCTTAGTATTATTTTAATAGGCTAACATATTTAGCAGAGTTTTCTAGTTAATCTGGGCACACAGATGATATTATGTTAACAAGAAGCATATTAAGTTGACTATTAATATTACTTACTAATTTTAGTCAAAGCAAGGTTTTCCACCCTATATCGTTTTAGTTTTTTTCCTAATTAAAACAGGTTGCCAAATTTTTATATATAAAGTTTATAATATTTTGTTACCTTGTGTAGAATGTTAAATGATATCTTTCCTTTAATTCTTTATATGATCACTTGTATTTTTTCCATATCCTAATTACTACAAATAGAGTCAAACAATTTACTGGTTTTATTCTTTGAAATAAATGTTTTATAAAGCCATTTGATTTTCTTTCCATGTTTTATATTTACTAGTTTCAGTTTTATGTTTATTTTATTATTTCTTCTATCTCTGTTTTGTTTTACTATCACTTATAATGATTTCTACTTTTCATGAAGAACACTTGTTCAAATTATTAACTTGAAACCATTGTTTGTTCACTAGTATTTAGAACTATATCTCATGAAATAATGTTTTAATGATATTTCAAACTTTCTGATACATGTTATTTTTCTTTAGTTCAAAATAATGTAAATATTTTGTTTTACTACTATAGCCATAGATTCAAGGCTCAAAGATGGTTTATACTTTGTCTAATTAAATCATGGGTTCTTAGTACTAGAGTCCTGGAGCATTTTGACCTCTGTACAATCTAGTCTTAAGCCTTAGAATTGGAAGGCTTTAGCCTCAAACTCTATACAATATAGGACATTTAAACCTCTGTCCCATACAATCAGCCTTTGAGACCTAGTTGATGACTAAGACACTCTCACTAGCTCCTGCTGAGCTCTGACTTTTCTGGTTGAATTTAACTGATTCATTGTTCTGGCCCAAACTCACCTCCAATCTACTGGTTCAAATTGACCTGGTGAGCTGGCTGACTGTTTCTGACTGAATTCTTTGGACTCTGTCAGACTCTGGCTGACTCTCTGACTGCATCAGACTGAACTACTCTACTTGACACCAAAGTGACCTACTCTTCCCACTGATACTGACTTCTTCTGCTGAGTTGTCTTTGTGTCTCTCTGCTTCTCGGTCTTATCCCAGTCAGTCTTGTTCATTGTCTCTTTGCCTTGTCCCCCATTTGCCTGTTTCAGACTGCTCGTCTCATACTGCTTCTTAGCTGAGGGCCTGCTTTTCTATCATGATTAGTTGGGCATCTCCTCATTCTCATTCTGTTAACTCTTCTTCGGATTAGTAACTTTGTCTGGCTCTCGCTGAATCATCTCAGACCTCACTTCTTATGTGATACCTACCTTTTATGAACTCTGCTTCCTATCTCCCAAGTGTTGGTGTGCACCACCACTGATTCTGAATACTGGCATTAAAGGTGTGTACTGCCACTGCTTTCTAAATACTGGTATTAAAGGTGTGTACAATATTCTTTCTACTCTAGAACAGCCACTCTGATGGATTAAAAGCTTGAATATCCTTCTAAAACTACTTAGTCCCAAGTGTACCATTTAAATTCCAAATATTTTTTATTTTTTCTAATCATACATTATTGCTTTCTAGTGATTTTTTGTGATAAAAGATAAATTCTATTAGAAGTGAATTAATTTAAATTAAAATTTCTATTTTATGACCCAGAATATGCTCTAACATACTAAATTTTTGAATCACAAATAATAACAATATGTATCCTAGTCATTGTTTCTAAATATATGTTTTAAATTTTATGTATGAGTAGAGAGACATTTAATCCTTTAATCCAGCAGTATGGCTGCACTTGGGTCGAAAGAATGTTCATACACATGTTTAATCCCGTTATATAGAATGTAGTGTTAGCACATACCTTTAATCCCCATGACAGAAGCAAGAGGAAACAGAAACAGGAAGCAGAGCTTAGAAGGAGTCTTTGTCAGAGAGGAAATGATATCTGAGATGAATCAGAGTGAAGAGCAGGCTAAGTAAGGAATCAAAGAAAGAGTTAGCAGAATGAGTCAGATTGAAGATACCCCTCCCACACACACACACAAAACTCTCATGATATAAAAGCAGGTTCCCAGATCAGAGAGTCTGCCAGTCTAAGGCAGATTGAGACAGAGGACACAAAAACAATTCAGCTGAAGGAAGAATGATTTGGGGAGAAAGAGCTAATAGCAAGAATCACTTTGAAGCTTAACAGAACAGTTCAGTCAGAGAAGTTGCAGGAGTCAGCCAGAGTTAGAAGAGTTCAGTCAGAAACAGTCAGCCTGCTCAGGTCAATTTGAACCAGTAAGCTTGGAGAAGAGTTTGAGCCAGAACAGTGAGTAAGTTGAATCAGTCAACTAGAAGAGTCAGTTGAGTTCAGTACAGTTCTGAATTCAGAAGGAGCTAATGGAGGATAAAATCTGCTAAGTACAATTGAATTAACTAAGGAATAAACTGCTTTTTGAACCTGAATCCACATCTACATTTATACATAATCATATTTATTATATGAATCTATACCACATATATGCAGTTACTAGCAGAGGCTAGAAAAAGGATCTTTGATTCCTCTGGAGCTGGGGTTATAGGTGGTTGTAGGATGCTATAAGGTAATTTTAGGAACAGTACATCTGTTGTCAGACAATGAATGTTCATATCTGCTGGCCAGTCTCTCCATCTCCTACCCAGGTTTTTCATTGTTGTGTGGAATTACTCATTAATGTTAAATAGAAAAATTAGTCAAGAGCAATGTTATAATCTTATGCCTTTGTTGACTTACAATTTTCTAGATATGTATGTTTAAATCTTTGACATTGTCTTTGACTTGATAATTTTTCCTTACCTTTCCATGTGCATTCACAGCAGGATATATATATATATATATGCAAGAGAGAAAGCATATTAATTTTAAGCATAAATTATGTTTTCATAAATTAGTGTTTTATGGTTTATAGTAGTCATTTTGAACCCTTTTTTAAGTCTAAAATTGACATTAAATGTATCATGTATGGATAATATAAACATTAATATTTCCATTTCTTCCAAATCTTTATTAAATTGTCAAACAGTTAAGTCTTAAATGTATTATAAAATCCACATTGAATTTTTAAGCCACCAATTGTTCTAGGAGTAGTTTATCTTATAATTACTGTTTTATATTTCATAATTCCCCATTGAATAACCATTCCCAATATTCTTCATCATTTTGAATAGACAAAGATCTCAGTCTTTTCTCATTTGACTTCTGCTCAGAAAATCCATCCACAAAGATCTAGGTATGCTACTGCAGCACCTTTGATGAAGGAGAAGCTGGAAAGCATCATTTCATAATAACGTCAAGATTTATTGTGTGGAACAACTGCAAACATGATAATGTGATATTGGTGGAGAACACACAGCAATTAAGAAATCAAGAGAGAAAAATACAAAAAAGACTCACACATATATGACCACCTGAACTGTGACATAGATGAAGAATCATTATGAAGAATGAGTGAGGTTTTTGCCATCAAGTGATAGTAGCTCAACTGTGCATCCAGAGGTAAATACACACACATCTTGTAAATCAGACCAGGAAAGTTACATCTTATTTACATTTGGACTTACACATAAAATAGAATATGGGTTATTTGTTACCTGATTTTAATATTCCCTTCTATTGTCTTTTTATCCCCCCTTTTTTAAAGTGTTTTTTATTGTACTTTTTGTATGTGGAATCTTGGTTTCACAGGAATACAGATACAACTTTTTAAACTGGCTGTATTCTTTTAAGCATGTTCCTGCATTTTCTGTCACATTGTTGTAGAACTTCTCAGGGAAGAAGCATCTAATGCCTTTCTCCCTGAGAGGTGCCTGAGAGGTAGTTTTGTGTTGTTTTCTAAGGTCGGATGCTCACACTGGACAAGCTTGTTACTCCTGAAATTTCTACACAGATCTTCAGATATTTGCATTTTACAAGCTATTGTGTCAGTGTCTGGTGCACCTAGTGTTGTCCAAGAGGCACGAAGTTGAATCAGGGAGACAATGAGCTTACCTTGTTAACTTTTGTCATTAGAATGGAGGACAGGAAGCATTGTGTCTGGACTTCCTTCTGATTTAAAGGAGTATATAAGGCATTTATGATAGTCATATTCTTCAGTTAACTACCTGACAGAGATTCTCTCTTAAGTGTTTTTGTATTGTTTCTAGAATGTGTCTTTTTGTCAAATATCTTACATATTGTTCATAACAGAAATAAGCATACTTTTAAAATGATAATTGTAACCCAGCTTTGTTGGCATGTCAAAATTTTCACTGTCAATTGTTTTATTTCATTTGACCTTATTAAAAAGGATGATGATAGAATGAAAGAGTAATTGAAGGACATGATGTTAGTGAATGCAACAAATATTTTACTTCTGGAGATTTAAAAAACTTCACAAAATGTCAGACTTGCTTTAATTACTGCAATGTTGACTACCAACAATTTCCTTCCTATGCTTCTGACATAATAAATATCTACTTTTAAGTGTGAATTGCTTTCATTTTGCAATAATACATGGAAAATTATGCCAACCTTTTCTATTAGGAAAGTGATATTTAATCTCAAGAACTGAAACTTGCCCTTATCCACATGCTGCTGTCTATGATTTTCCCTACTCAATGGTCAATCATAGTTTGAAAATAATACATTGAAAACTTCAGAAATAAACAACTCACAAATTTAAAATTGCAGAACATTCTCAATAAAATGCTGGAATATCATTTTGTTTTGAAGCCTTCCATCCATATTAGAAGTCATTCCATCTTCCAAAATATTTATAATCTATATTTTATCTGTTAGGTACTTACTACCCTGTCAGCTACTTGATTCAATATCTGCATTGGAATATTTAATCATTTAATCCAACAACATGGCTGCCCTAGTAAAAGATCTCATTGAAAGGCCTTTGTGATTCTTTGTGAAAAGAATCAAATACAAGGGTCTATATAAAGGAATAACATCAAGGGTCTATATGAAGGGATCACACTGAGATGCCTGTATGGTCCAGATAGAATGTAGAAGGGATGTTGGTATATACTTTTCTTCCCAGTATTCTGAAGGCAGTGGTGGAGAACATGCCTTAAATCTGCAAGAAGCAGAGATAGGAAGCAGAGTTTAGAAAGAGTCAATGCCAGAAAGGAGGTGATGTCTTAGATAAGTCAAAATGAGTACATTCCCAACTCTCATGATAGAAAAGCAGGTTCTCAGCTCAGATTGTTTGGCAGTATGATGCAGGCACACAGAGGATAAGACACAGAGACACAGAGGATAGATAAAACACAGATGCAGTCTGAAGTGTCTAAAGGGTCTGAGTCAGAGACAGAAGCAATTTGGTCAGAGAAGTCAGTATCAAATGGGAACAGTGAGTCAATTTGAAGCCAATCAGAACAATTCAGTCAGAGAAGTTGCTGGAGTCAGGGTCTGCCAGAGTCAGAAGAGTTCAATCAGAAAGAGGCAGTCATCTCAGAAGTTCAGTTTAAACAAGAAGCTTGGAGAAGAGTTTGAGTTCAGTACAACTCTTAGTTCAGAAGGAGCTAATCAGAGTGGCTCAGTTAGCAGTAAGTCTCAAAGCCTGAAACATTTTAGATTCTATCAAGGTTGAGGCTGAAGTCTTCTACTTTTAGGCTTAATATTAGCTTTCACTGAGGCTAAAAGCTCCAGGGCTCTATGACCAAAGACTGATGATTGAATTTAGGCAAAAAAATAAACTACCTTTGAACTTGAACCTATATCTACAATTATCATTGTATTACAGTACTTGGTTTTATAGTATCAAAAGTAATCAAAAAGTATGTCACACTGCTCATATCACTCACAAGGGAAAGAATATTCATAAAAGATTTTATAAGTATACCTATATAAACAAAAATATATGTAGATGATATTATTTGTGGTTTCTGAATCAATTAGAGCTACTGCAACCAGATAAGGGAAGCTGCAATAGAAAAGTTGTTAAATCTCAATAGTGTTCAACATTGATTAAACAATGATCTTAAAATTGTTGTCTGTTTTAAAACAATGTCTATAATTAGTTTAAGTCATAATAGAGCACTTTAAAATATCACTTGAATGAGCAAGGAAAAATCCTTCTTATAATCATAATGTATTACAGGCCTACTGCTTTTAGTTTAAGCAATAAAATATTTCATAGCTCAATATGGAACAAATGAAAATGGCTTGTAAAGTATTTTAATGAAGTCATTTCAGTCATTTCATTTTATATGTTCTCAACTGGAGGGACAATAATGCTCTATGAAACTTGGAAATATTGTGGGCTTGGAAATTACCTGCTTTTTAAAAGACTCTTTAGGATACAGAGCATCTTATATATGTTCTGCTATTGCACATTGGCTCATGAAGCACCAAGAGCTATCACAGTTCTGGGTTGAACTAATCCTAATAACTGCTCTGTTTTATTTGAATCTATGCTGGGGCTAGAATGAAAAAACACTCCTCTAAAAGCATTAGCATAGTATTGCAGTCTTAGTTAATAAAACACAAGCAAAATTCATTCTTTTATTTTCAGTTCTAATAAGAGAAAAATATTACTTCTTATAAATAATAAATGATATTTCTTTATTTATTTTCTAAGAAAATGTTTATCTCTATTTTCTAACTAGTTTTCTATCAATGAAAATTTTTACTAATTGGTGCACTGTCTCTTACCACAACAATAATCACATGCTTGCAGCCTTTACATCTTGCATACACCAGTGAACACACAGATTACTCAAAATAACCATGATGATTTCAGCTTAGGTACGGATCTATGCTTCAATATCATTTGACAAAATTGTCAGTTATTGGTTACCAAATGCATTTGTATTTGTACTGGATTGTCAAACTAATATAAAAAAATAGAAAATAAGCAGAATATTAGAACAGGTTTGTCAGTGCCTTGAAACTTATTTATACTCTGATGAAGTCTCAGTGCAAAATTAGTACAAAATGAAATATCTCAAGGCTTAGACTAACATTATCAAAGTGCATGGGATTGTTTCTGTGACTACTATATATATACATTAATAATTTCAAAAAGCCAAAGATGATTGGTTAACTAAAGTAACAACAACCAGTCATTAATTCTCAGCAGAAATTGATTGAGAAAGTCATTTATCTCCAAGCAGATGAGAGGAACTGTGTCTACATAATGGGAATATAGAGAAGCCTGAAAAAAAAATCCCTTTCTTTTGTAAGAATACTCCTGAATAAGAAAAACATTATTGGCCTAGAAGAATACTTATGGTTATATTTAAAGAAAATTGTGTTTAAGTATGGAAAATCAGTTTGTGTGTTTCCATACTTAAACACAATTTTCTATAGGTTGGTAAGTGTATATTACAGTATTACAGACTGACCTTTTCTCTTCAATCTAAATGTGTCAATAATATTTACAAATTATAATACTTGCAAGAGAGTATCTGATTTTATAATTATTGTGGAAAACTTTTATTTTTGCATTAGGATAGAGATATGAGTCATTCCTGCATAGTTGTGGAAGTCTATTTTTAGTCATGTATAAAATAATTTTGTGCACTGTTGGGTGAGTGACTGCCTAGGTCTAGGTCTTTGTATTGTCTGCAGGTGTTAGATTTATGTGTGGGATGTTTGATTGCCCATGCTATTGTTAGAACACCTAAGGGGTTATGAATCAATAAAAACACCTGAGCTCAGTGACTCTGGGTTCCACTGTTCAGTATGCACTTGAGCCTAAAATATACTAATTCCTTATATATCTATGTGAATAATGGCAGAACAGGTAGTATGGTATGAATGTTTACTATTTAATACAACATTTTTAGAGCAATCCATTGTAAGCAAAGCTCTCAGTTGTTGAATACCAATAAATATGTTATTTTAAGCATTTACAACTTTTTAACGTAAGAGTTTTATAAATAATAATATATATATAATGCTTCTACTTGACATGATTTTACTTATATTTAACTTTCTTATTGATATTCCGTAATAAGAGTATTTTGCTATATCCACACATAGCCAAAGTGAACTAGAGTGGTCCAAATCTATCAGAATCTATCTAGTCCATATCACAAATAGTTCATATTTCTAATTTTTAGTGAATATGAAACCATTTATTTTTTGTTAACATAATTTGACATTTTCCTAACCACATTATTCCAAAGAGTCAATTTACTTTTTCAAACTTACATATCAGATATTGACAGAATTTATTGTACCTTCAAAATTTTAATACTCAAATCAACATCAATACTGCTCAACTTTATAAGCCAATAACTGTTTTTTTTTTTAAATTTTCTTGTATAGTGATAGTCCTAAACCTTTAATCTATACCATTAATGGTTAACTGCATTGCCTAGGCTATTCATGAATGAAAATGAGTTCTTTATTGACTGTTTGTAATCATATTATTGCCTATGTCAATTCAAAGTAATATATTATAACATTTAGAAACAGAGTATAGAACCAGACCTCAGACTTCCTTCTTCAAGATCTGGCCTGGTGAGTCTCCCTGACTTTCTGCCTCTACCTCTTAACCTAAACCCACCAGATCTAGACCACACTCTACTTTCAATCCTAAAGTTTGTCTGGCTATCTCTGGCTGTGCCTTAACCAATTTCTAGTATTCTAGAGGGAATCACTTTACCTGGCCCATTCCCAGGTCTCTTCTCCACTATATCCAACCTTTCCATCCAGTCATATCACCTACATCCTTCTCTAGGGTCTAGCCCATGAGTCCCTTCTCAATCCTCCCCATCTAGGCATTCACCTTTACCAATCAGATCTGGCCCAAGTCCTACATACTGTGACTAGGTATAAATAACCTGCAGGTATCTGTCACTACAGACTATTTGGCACCATCCACAGTTTATTTGCTTGATTTTTGTTTTTTGTTTCGTTTTATTTTTGTTTTTCTAGACAGGGCTTCTCTGTTGTAACTCTGGCTATCCTGGAACTTACTCTGTAGACAGGACTAGCCTCAGTCTCACAGAGATCTGCCTAGCTCTCCCTTTCAGGCACTGGAATTAAAGCATTAATGGCATGTAGCACCAATGCCTGACTAATCTTGTCTTAATCCTATAACTGGAAGGCTTCAGCTTCCATAAAATCAATCAACCTATGAGTCTTACTTATGACTGAGCCATTCTGACTAGCTCTTTCTGAACTCAGAGCTGTACTGATGGACTCAATTGACTTGTGTGTTTCAAATTCTTTTCCAAGCTGCTGGTTCAAACTGACCTTCTGATTCAGCTGAATTTCTGTCTGCTTCAGACTGACCTCCTCTGACTCTAGTTGACTCCCACAACTTCTCTAACTGAACTGCTCTGCTTGGCTGAATCTCTCCCCCGCCCCACCCCTAGAAATCTGATCCTGACTTCTGCCAAATTGTCTTTGTGTCTTTGCCTCAGATTCCTCAGACATCTCTGTGTGTCTGTTCTGTGTCTCATCTTCACTCTCAGAGCTGAGAGCCTGCCTTTCTATCATAAGAGTTGGGCATATCCTCACTTTAACTCACTCTGCCTGTTCTTCCTCTGATTCACCATTTTTCCTTTCACTTTGCCCTTCATTCTGACCTATCTCAGATGTCACTTCTTGATACTGATGCCTTCTGAGCTCTGTGCTCTGTCTCTCAAGTGCTGGGATGAAAGGCATGCACCACCACTGTCTTCTGAAGACTGAGATTAAATGTATGTACTAATATTCTTTCTACCCTAGAGTAGCCATGGCACTAAATTGAAGGATTAAATGTTCCTTTACAGGTAATGATTATAGTTCTGCTTTATGTCACTCATAACAGTGAAAAAAGTATCATAGAATCAAATGTGGTAAAGAGGACCATAAAATGCACTATTGAAAATACAGCTAAACCTAGTCCAGGGTAGTAATTTCTTATTTTTGTCTAAACTTAATGCAAATCAGTCATGTTTTGATATTTTGGTTGCAATTTAATCTTGAATCTTTTTTTAATACAGACTTTATACTTTTGTGATTAGACAGAATCTTTTTCAGAAACTGTATTACAAATTTTATGTATTTCATACATGTGAATCAATTTTGCTAAAAAAAATGAGAATTATGTCATCAGAATTGTAAAAGTGATTGGTTGCTACTTACAGAAATCAGTGCCTACCTTCTAGTGTCTTCATATTTATGGTTGGTAAACTGTAAACACAAAAACACAAACTAATCAAAATTTATTGTTTTAAGAATGCACTTCTCCTTTTAGTCCTTGAATATATATTTCATTTTTATTCACATTTTATGGGACTATTAAAAATCACTAAAATCATCATGATATTAAGTGACCAACAGTATCAGAAATTTGCAAGTATTCTTGGCTTATTTCTATTCCTTAATATTTTATTCTGTTTTGTCTAGACTCATTAATAACAGTTCACCTATAAGTAAAATGCTGTTTTATTGGGGACATGACCAGGTCCATGTTTGGATGTGTGCATGTTCTTTGCATCCTGAGATATCTCCTAAGCCTTGATGTTGGCAATTTTAATAGAACAAACAACAAATTGAGAAACAAAGCTGTCATTTTGTACTGACATAATTAATATTGAGTTCTCAAATTAAAATAAAAGTGCTAGACTTGATGTTAAAAAGAAATCTGTAAGGTGTCTAGGTTCATATCTACATATCAATGCTATTTTTAAGTTTTATCTTTTTATATTAATTTATTAATATTTCATAATTTTATTTGATGTATTTTGATCATATTTGCACAGGGCAACTCCTCTATATCCATCCTCCCCCGCTTCTACCCTCATCTCTCTACCAATTTGGTCAGAGAAGTTTCTTTTTGTGGCAGACAGCTGTCAATAGATAGATGTGTAACTGATAAAAGTATGGAGCCTGAAGGACAGAGTGATCATCCCTAATTTGCATACCTCTAATAAACTACCCAGCGAGGCTCAGGAGACATCTTGGAAGAGAAGGAGGGGAGAATGTGAGTCCTGGAAGATGGGAACAGTGTGTGAAATACTGTCTTCTGGACATGAGGTGACTCACAGCAGCCGCTAAGATTACCTGCAAGATTAAGGCAACCAAAATCCCTTACTGAGAAGCTGTTGGCAATAGGTAGCTGCTCAGGGAAGGAGAATCTTTACTTTTTGAAGGTTTGGTCACCTAATAGTTTTTTCCTCATGGAACAGTAACTAGACATAGTGAGGGTTTTTTTTTTGTTGTTGTTGTTTTGTTTTTTGTTTGTTTGTTTTATAATGAAGTAGGGGGAAATGATATTGGATGAGATAGAGGAAAACTTGGAGGGAAAATTGGAAGAGAATATGATCATATCTAATTGTGTATATGTAAAAAAGTTCTTGAAATTTAAGACATAACTTGAAAAATACAGAGAAGGATAAAAATCACATGAGATATTCAATGACATAAGTTAATCAAGAAGTTCAAATAGAGACTCTCTCTGTATCACCATGATATTGGGACAATTTGCGAGCCTTTAAGTTAAACAGAGGCTTCTTCTCCTTCCTCAAGAGAGATTGGCATGACTTTAAAGCACCTAAGAACCCAATGACTCTTAAGCTTATTACTGACTGTGGTTTTCACATTCCCTATCTTAGGAAACTGAAAAATAATCATGGACCACACAGTGTGATTTTTAGGAAGAAAATTATAAATATAAATGAAAATTATAAATGTGAAGACATTGATTCAGGTTCAAACTCTTTTTATTCTTTGCTCACTGAGCCACTCTGACTAGCTCATTCTGAACTCAGATCTGTCTGAACTCAACTAACTATTCTGATTCAACGCACTTGCAGTTCTAGTTCAAACTTTTCTCCAAGCTGCTGGTTCAAACAGACCTTCTGAGCTGGCCTACTGTTTCTGACTGAACTCTTCTGATTTTGGCAGACTCTGGCTGATTCCCACAACTTCTCTCACTGAACTTCTCTAATAGGCTACAAACTCCCTCACTCTTCCAGTCTGATACTACTGTCAAGCTGCCTCTGACATCACTTCCTGACAGACACTGACTCCTTCTAAGCTGTGCTTCCTATCCTCCAAGTGCTGGGATTAAAGGTGTATACCATCACTGCCTCCTGAATACTGGGATTAAAGCTGTGCACTAACATTCTTTCTACATTCCATCTGAATCATAAAAGCATCTGAATGTGATCCCTTCATATAGATGTAATCCTTGTATATAAACCCCCTGTATGTGATCATTTCCCAGAGCATCCATGTTGCTGGATTAAGTGATTAAATATTCCTCTACATAAATTCATGAGTAGAAGCTTAAAAGAGAAGAATGCATAGCTTCTCATGTGTAGCATGACTGTTTCTGCAGAGATGGTTACTGTGGACCAGTTCCTATTGGGATGCTTTAAAGCAGTTATTGCAGTAAACTGGGTGAGTTATGGAGAGTTCAATTTGCTCAATTTTCATATCCAGGTTCTCCTCTCAGTTTAGCCGCTTTCTGATATATTACTTCTAGGAAAGTTTAAAAGATAACAAAGAAATGGAAAGCACATGTTTCTTCTTATATTCCTGACTCCAGAAAATTTTATTCTCTTTCTTGGAGATTTGCTCTGAGGCCCATACTCTATTTGACTGGTTTTTACCTCCTCTTTTAATAAAATGCAAACTAAATCAATTGAGCAAAATAGTAAAAACAAAAGGTCTCCACATAAAATAATAGCTAGCCTTCAGTGGAATTTAGTCATCTACAATTGTTGGTAGAAATCTCAGATTGTCTAGTCACTATACAGAGAGTTTCTCAGAAATTTACAAGAGAGAATGATATAACTAAGCAGTTACAATCCTGGGAATTTACCTTTGAGGAATGGAAATCTACGTTCACTCAAAAACCTACACGTAAATATTCAGAAACAATTGTGTTCATAATATTCCAAATTGAGTAAAATTCCATTCAAGTGAGTGGTGAAGGATATTTTGTATATTTATATTTGGAAATACTGCTATACAGCAAGACAATTACACATAAATAATATATGTTACTTGGGTAAATTTCCATGGCATCATATTACTGAGGGATACAATGCAATCTTGGGAATCCCTGGGCAGTCTGATACATTCAAAAATATCATTTTAATTGCAAAAATCTCTGATATTAGAAAATAAATATTAATTGTTATTGATGAAACACCTGTTTTAAGAAGAAGGTCATATAGTCATAAAAGGTAATCCCAAAGATGATTGTGTTTATGAGCCTGCCAAGTATTTCAAGTAGTGAATAAATGAGCTGAACATGATAAAATTGCTTAACACTCAATTCACACATACCCCTACAAAGGACAAATCAACATGCAGAAATGTCATTAGGCTACTGTGTTTTTAGATGTTCTCACTGTAATATTTCAATATAGTTTTGCTAAATTTTCATCAAATAAATTTCTTAAAATTTCAGGCTTTAGAATGTTGTGAAGGATGAAAATCAAGCTGTGTGGCAAACTATATACAACAAATGTTTATTGAAATTAGCAACTTTCATCATAGCATTTGTAACTCAAAAATATCAGATGCAATCTTTTCAGTGATTTCCCAAGTGTTTAAAATGAATTAGTGATACTTTATGATCATATTCAAAGTATCTGTTGAGATACAAAGGAGGAAAGCACACATTTTCTTTAAATATAGAAATGAAAGCTATTCATTTCCTTTCAGAACTTAGTCTCAACTAATTGAATTAAAAGAGTTTATTTCATCACAGCTGAAAAGTTCTCGTAGCATTGTATTGGGTTAGTTTTTTCTGGGAAATGGAAGCAAGATTCTATTCACCCCAAATAGGACTCAGAACCAAACAAAGAAGGATCACACAAAGTTCAACAAAGCAGACCAGCTGGTTTTTTTTTTTTTAGATTTGTCTCCTGAGCACAGGTAACGGCTTACTGGAGAGTGTGTAACCCACAAACAGCCTTCTCATCACAAAGACTTATTTATTATGGATAATAACTTCACGAAAGTACATCATGGAACACTCCTTGAAATTAGCTTTCCATTTAATGTATACCCTAACATCTACTAAGACCATTTGCAGATCAGAGTGGACAGAGTCCCAAGTGAGGATTCTGTGCCTATTTTCTTCTACTAGGAGTGTTGATATTTGCCTTGTCATAGACAAGTCTATCATTGTATTGCTGCTTTTGCTACCATAACTACCAAGCCAAAGTGTTCTCACCTTAATGTGGTATCATATTATGCCTAGAAGAAAAATTGTCATATGACATATTCATGCATCATAATTTAAATGTGTTTAACAGATTTTAATTTTAATACACTTTCTCATTTCACTGAAATCTATTAGTAGAGAAATGGTCTATCAAATAAGTAAGAAAAGCATACTCTGTTAGAGACACATGAATATAGGTTTGTTAAAGGTGAATTTGTATGCTTTGTGGCAACATAACTCTATTTAGAAATTGTAAGACATATTGAATAATCAATATTTCCCATAGCACTCACAAGTCCCTTACTTTCAACTTACAAGTTACAGGACTTATTTACTCCACTCACAAATGTCCCTTTTTGAAGAGATTTTATTTTATTTTTCTATAAAACAATGTCATTCTTGCTTCTTCTCATACCTTTTCCTGTTTCCTTCTGTTCCCTTTGACCAAGAAAGGAGAAAGTGTTTGTTTAGTTGTTTGTAACCATTCTGAAATGATTAAATCATTAAGACACCCCCCCCCCAATGTAGCCACAGATATTGATTCAGGGTAAAATGCTGTTTATTCTATTGCTATTTAATCACCAGTACTAGTCCTGGAGCCCTAAGCATTTTGGCCACCATACAATCTAAAACATTTAAGACTAGAACTGGAAAGCTTCAGCTTCAGCCTCTGTACAATCCAAAATGTTTAAGCCTCTGTGGCTTACTGATGACTGAGCCACTTTGAGTAGCTCCTTCTGAACTCTGACTCTTGGTTCAATTCACTCACTCTTCTGGCTCAAACTCTTCTCCAAGATTACTGTTCAAACTTAATTTCTGAGCGTGCTTACTGTTTATGACTGAATTCTTCTGAACTGCTCTGCATGGCTTCAAACTGACTCACTCTTACCATCTGATACTGATTTCTTCTGTCTTATCCTCACTCTACCTCTCCTTAGTCAGAATACTTCATTGTCTCCATGTCTTGACCTCTCTCTGCCTCTTATACTCTGTGCTGCCTCTCTAATCAACTCTCTGTGCTGAGAACCTACTTTTGTGTCCTGAGAGTTGGGTATGTGCTCACTGTGACTCACTTTTCTAATTCTTCCTCTGATTTGTCACTATGCCTGATTCACTGTCCTTCACTCTGACTTATCTCAGAAGTCATTTTCTGTCTGATATGGACTCCTTCTGAACTCTGCTTCCTGTCTCCCAAGTGATAAGATTAAATGTGGGCACTACCACTCACTCCTTAATACTGAGATTAAAGGTGTACACCAACATTCTTCCTACCCTAGAGCAGTCATGCTTCTGGAATAAAGGATTAAGTATTCCTCTACACCCAACTGCTAGCATCTTTTACTCTTTCTTCTTTTTGTGTTGTTTTTTGAAGCAGGTGATCTGGTGTAGAAGGTATTGGTTGTGAGAATCTATAAAATTTCACAGGTTATGAAACTTTAGCAGCTGAGGAACAGCCAAGTTCCACTATTAGGAATAAAAGATGGATGCCACATTAGCCACATGTGCTTCCTCCTCTGTGTCTGTGACCTATACACCCTTTGATCAGAAATACAACTTGTCTTGCTGAGATATGTTAATTAGAGTAGCAGTTTCTTTATAATAGAATATTTCTAACATCATTGCTAAATGACTAAAAAGAAAGCAATACTGTCTTGGTCACTGTTGTATTACTGTATAGAGTCACTACGACCACAGCAAATCTTATAAAAGAAAGCATTTAATAGGGCTTACTTTCAGTTTCAGAGATTTAATCCATTATCATCATGGTAGGATGCAGGGTGGCACTCAGGAAGGCATGGTATTGAGATTTTTGCATCTGGACTTGCAGGCAGTGGGAAAAGAGAGACACAGAACCTGGCATGGATTTCTGAAACCTCAAAGCCTACTCCCAGTAACATATTCCCTCAACAACGCCACACATATAAACAAGGCCATACCCCCTAATCTTTCTAAGCAGCTGATCCCTGATGACAAGTCATTCAAATATATGAGCTTATAGGGACCATTCTTATTCAATTACCACAAATGGTAAATAGAAAAATATGTGTAAAAGAAATTTGTTGGACCTATTTTATTTTTAATGTCATCTCCATTAGTAATATTTAGTAAATGCTCCCTTAAAAACTTTTATTTTTTAACTCCATTGAATTTTTTCAATAATATTGACATTATTATTTCCAATGTAAATTAGAAGAATTTGACAATGTTTTCAGTATCTCTTCAGCTAGAATAAAGATAGATCACTAATTTGAATAGTTAAAATTACAACAGAAAATTGAATAAAAATGATGAATAGGAATGACAAAAATCTTAACAATTCACTTGTAATCTTTAAAGTTAATCTTCCCTGTTAGATATAACATACACGTAATATAGAGTAGACTTAACAATGAGAGAATTACTGAAATAGTAACACATTTTTGTTGTGGCCATTACTATAGACTTCAGTTATATTTATATGCTAGTATAAATGTTAATGATCTCCAACAGCCAGACTTTGGAATGTTGTAGGTCCAAGAACAAATAAATAGTTTCCTTGAGCTATCATAGCCCTTTGTATAGTTACTGTCCTTCTCTGTCTGAGACTCAATAACATACTCAGTGGCCATCACTGAAACATTATGAATGAATTAAGAGTCTACTAGCTTCCACTGAACTAAAAGCCCCAGATAGCATTTGAGCTTGTAACAAAGGTTTTCCCACTTTGTTGCAACCTACTTATTTGATATTTTTTTATCAATATATTGATGTGTCTTGAATTATGATTTTCTCTTTTTGTTATTATAAAAACTCAAAACTAATCACATTAGAACAAAGAATTTGGAATAACCTGAATCTGTGTTCCCAATCTATGATCACTCATATTTGACTACAAATAAAGTATCATCATCCTCTATGGAGTAAGAGTTGTTTTGTCTCAACAGTGTGTTTGTGAATGGTGTATATTCCATGTATATCTGTAACATGGTGTATATATTATCACACATCAGCAATGTTCTTCAATCACTCTCCATTTTGTTTCTACAATGCATCATACTAAACTTGTGTCTCAATAGTTGCCTGGATTAGCTGATTATCAGGGTCCCTAGATTTTCTTGTCTCTGCCTCAATGCACTGGGATTACATACACTGGAGATTTGGTTTTTACATGGATATTGGTTACCCAAACTCAAGTATTGATGCTTGCATAGCAAATACGTTAGGTATTAAATCATCAAAGTATTTTTAAAATAAATATTCTAAAACCTATTTTGCTTCATGTCTACCATAGTCTCTAAGTTGCTACAAAAAGATCTTCTGGTTTGTGTGACTTGCTGGTTGTTGTTTGTACCTATTCTACTCCTCCATGTTATGATTGCTGTTCTTCCTTAGGGAAACTAGCTTCAAAAATAGAAACATTTCTCAACAAAGCTGCCCTGACTTTTGTTTAGTGTAAAGAAAGTATGTAAATTACCTACATAAAATGATCATGTCATTTTAATTATTTGGTTAACATATCAGTGTCAGTAACATTTAAGCAATTATATCAATAATTATATACACAATAATATGTGGGAAAGGAATTTAGATTTAGATTCCACTTCTTGTCAAAAACTTATAGACTGTAATACTTAATCTTATTTCATAAATAACTTAAATCTATATGCAAAAGTGTCTTATAGTATTTAAAATATATTAATACAGAAAATATTGCAAGAATATAAACTTATACAGTTCTAAAGTACAGATAAAAGGTCAAATATATAACTATGAAGATTAAAAAAACACATAGTTGGTAGAACAAGTTTAAACAGAATTTTTTTGTTTAACAGAAGTTTTCCTAAAGAAAAACAAAAATGTACATATATTATATGTATATGTACACATGTATGTATAGATAATGTGTATATATATGTATATGTGCACATATGCATATAGATAATGTATATATGTGTCTGTGTGTATATATATACATATATATGTGTGTGTGTGTGTGTGTGTGTGTGTGTGTGTGTGTATAGACACATATATATGTGGCCAAACATATTTATCTAATATTGTTTCTGAACAAAATATTTTGTATGACATCTTGAAATAAAATTGTCTAATACAACATAAACCCATCTTAGAAAAGGTGCAAGATGGGATTTCGTATGGTTATTCCTTGTCATATCATGAAATAGAAATCAAGGGATCACCATCAAAATGAGAATCTGTAAGGCTATTTTGCAAGGTGTAATGTTATTTTCTAAAATCTACAATAGATGCAACCTGCCCGTGGCACAAAGTGTTTACATAAATATTGCTTCAAAACAGTTATTTTCTGACCTATTCCTACTAGATAAATCCATGTAGCAACTCTATGTTGCTCTGAAATATTTGGGAACTCATTTATGCACTGGATGTTCATACATTAAATTGCCTAAATTAAGGCTGTTGTCTTAGAGCAATTATCTGCTTGACACTTTTATCCTCAAAAGTATCCAGGTTTACAATATAGATTGGATTGTCACTCTTCTTATTCTCAAGTTTGTGGCTGAATTTTCTATGTTGTAACCACCACAATTACAATTTAAGTGATTATTTTAGACTGACAAATACAAGGTACTTTTGGATACCCTTCTTCCTACTCAGTTTACTTTCACATGTGATATTTTGCTACTATTTTGAACATTACAGGCTACAGCAAACTGCTAAGAAATTTGCCTTCAGCACTTGATAGCTACATGAACATAAATAAGTTATTTATCTGCTGTGCAACAGTTTAACTCACCTGTGAAATGAAAATGATGACAGCATCTTATATGATTTTAAAGAGAGAAATGACCCTCAGAGGGAAATGCTGAATATGAAACACTCACTAAAAAGTGGCTAGGGTGAGTCTATCTGGGGACAGCCCATTCTCTTTTTGCTAACCAGTCTGAATTTGTTTTCAGATTTTATATTTCTTGAAGTATTGTCCAACTCATAGTGCTCATTTTCATTGTCAAGTCATTGTCAAGTCACAGTCTTAGCTTTCTTCTCAATCTAGATCTTCCTCACAAATAGAAGAAATGATAGGAGAAATCAAAGGCCACTACAGACTAAATCCCCAAGATACATACATCTATATTTACCCAGTTTTAGTTACTACAGTATTTCTACACAAATAAACTTTATTTCAATTCATTAAAATTAAATAGACTACAGTCTCTGCATCTACGTAAAGTGGCTCACTCCTGTAATACTAAACTCAGTAAACTGAGGTACAGGACTCACCATGAGTCCCAGGCCAGCCTGGGACAGAGTATAAGGCCCTGGCTCAATCTGTAGATGTAGATGTAAAAGGCAGTTTATTGTTTAGTAATTCAGTTCCCAGTTCTGTAGGGTTTCTGCCTCCATACAATCTAATCTTAAAGATACATGCCTGGACCTAGAAGCCTTCAGCCTCTGTACAATCTAATCTTCAAACCTAAACATAGAGCTTTTCACCCTCTGAGACTCACTATTGACTAAACTCACTCTGACTAACTGTCTTCTGAAATCTGAACTGTAAATTGTAACCATCTGCTGCTGACTCGCTGCTTTCTCTCTTAATTTATCCTGGACTTGCTCTGCTTCCCTTGGCTTCTCTTTCTGAACTGAACTGTCTGTGAGCTGACTACACTCAAACTGCATGACTGAATTAGCTCTCATGAGCTTCTCTCTGAGCTCTGCCTCTTGTCTGTTTCCATTCAGCTTCCACCTCACTTCTGTCTGAGCTCTGCTTCCACACTTTGCTTCTTTCTACCTTGCTTCCTTCTCTGAACTACAAACTCAGCTTCTACTCTGCTTCTCTCTCTGAGCTCCAGCTCTGCCACGTAAGTGCTGGAATTAAAGGCTTGCACAAGTTGGGTGGTGGTGGCACATGCCTTTAATCTCAGCACTTTGGAGGCAGAGACACACAAATCTCTGTGAGGTCAATATCAGCCTGGTCTACAGAGTGAGTTTTAGGACAGCCAGATTTATAACAGAGATACCTTGTCTTGAAAAACAAAAACCAAAAACCAAAAACCCAAAACCAAAAAAACCAGGCTTCCACAGCCTTCTGAATTGGGACTAAAGGTGTGTGCTACATTGGGATTAAAGGAATGTACTAACATTCTTTCTACCCTAGAGCAGCCATGCTGCCATGTAGCCATAGATTCAGGGCATAAAGGCAGTTTATTCTTTGCCTAATTCAATCCTAGGTCCTAGTGCTAGAACCCTGGAGCATTTCAGCCTCTGTACAATCTAATTTTAAACCTAGAACTGGAAGGCTTCAGCCACCATACAATCTAGAAAGTTTAAATGTCCAAGACTTACTGCTGACTGAGCCACTCAGACTAGCTCTTTCTGAATGTAGCGCTGTACTGATCTATTGACTCTTCTGGTTCAAACTCTTCTCTAAGCTGCTTGTTCAAACTAATCTTCTAAGCCAGCTGACTGTTTCTTACTGAACTCTGCTGACCCTGACTGACTCCAGCAACTTCTGTGACTGAACTGCTCTGCTCAGTTTCAAACTGACTAAGTCTTCCTGTCTGATACTGACTTCTGATGAACTTCCTCTGTGTCTCTGCCTTAGAATCCTCAGACTATTCCTGCATCTTTGCCTCTGTCTTTTCCTCTGTTTCTTGTCCTCTGTAAGCAGAGAGTCTTCTTTTCTATTGTGAGAGTTGGGCATGGCCTCACTCTGACTAACTCTTATAACTTTTCCTTTGATTTGTCATTTTGCCTACCCTTTACTCTGACTCATCTCAGATATCACTTCCTGTCTGATACTGACTTCTTCTGATCTCTGTTTTCTGTGTCTGCTTCCATTGTTTCTGTTTTGTGAATTAAAGGCATGTGCTACCATTGTCATCTGAATACTGGGGTTAAAGGTGTGGAAAACACTCTTTCTAGAATCCATTTGGACCCTGCAGGTCCCTGAATGTGATCCCTTCATATAGATTCATAGATCTGATCCCTTAATAGCTATCACACAGGACTTTCAATATGATCCTTTACTAGAGCAGCCATGTTGCTAGATTAAATGATTAAATATTCCTCTATACTATATAGTGTATATATATATTTATATATATATATAAAATATATATATACACTCACACACATATGTATGCATATATATATATATATATATATATATATATATATAAAATATATAACACACAGTATTCTTTTATCAAATATCCATTTCAGCCACAAGGTTTTCCAGTCTGATGAACTGCAACAAGGTTTTTCAGTCTCTCTTTCTTCAACCAGTTTCTTGAGCTCTCCCATGCAGGTGGAACAGCTTTTTGTGTCACCTGTGTTGCTGTCTTTCTGTGCTTCTTCCTTCCTTGAGTCATGCCTTTCATGTTAGTAGTTGGTATCTATGTAGGTTCTCTCCCATATCAAATCTTTATCAACTTTGATGGAACCCACAGCTTTTTTTTCCCCCTATGGAAATAAAAGCAAATTGTCTTCCCCAATCTAACACATTCCCTGACATACATTCTGATGTTTTCTGGTGTTAACACATCCTTATAGTATACAGGCTGATTTAATTCAGCAATTTTTCTACAGTCCAGTGTCTTTTGGCAACTGTTGTTCCTGCCTCATTAGCATTCAAAAAAATTTAAAGTTAAGAAAGCATTATGCAACTATCTCTGGGAGTCCTTATTCTTATTCCCCCTTTCTGTTTATTAAACATCTCCTCTAGGGTACAATTACAACTTTCTATAACTGCTTGATCTGTTGGATTGGATAGTATACCTGTAGTATGTTTTATGTTATAATATGTAAAAAACATTTCATTTTACTGGAGACATACACAAGGGACATTATCAGTTTTAATTTGTAAATACCCCATACAAATTATATGGGGTACCATGGTATCCCCATGGTAGCCATCAACTCCAACTAACGTGAAATTGCAGAATCAACCTTTTTAGAACTCAAGCAGAAGCTTATTGAAATCATGATGCTAAACAGGACCTTTGATGAAAGAATATTAAAGAGAACTTGATAGATGATCAGGACTGATAGCTGCTGAAGTTATGGAAAATCATCACATTAATGGCTGAAATGGATCTTGAAAAGGCTATTTAGACTGTTAAGTTTATGAAATTGATAATTGTTCATATTGCAGTAGCAAAACTGTGTTAGAACTATTTTCAGCACAGTTCATAGCTTAGACAGAAAGAGGGAAGATGTAGAGGAACATTTAATCTTTTAATCCAGCAGCATGGTTGCTCTGGGGTAGGAAGAATGTTAGGACATGTCTTTAATCCCAATGAAGCACACATCTTTATTCCCAATTCAGAAGGTAGTGGTGATATACATCTTTAATTCCAGTACTTGAGAGGAAGAGGTGGCGCTCAAAGGGAAAAGCAGAGAGTAGAGACAGAATTCAGAGAAGGAAGGAAGCAAGGTAGAAGCAAAGTTTAGACATAAGGGAGATGGAAGCAGATGGGAAACAGACAAGGACAGAGCTCAGAGAGAGCTCAGGAGAGTTAGTTTAGCCAGGCAGTTTGAGTGCAGTCAGCTCACAGACAGTTCAGTTCAGAAGATGAAGCCAAGAAGGGCAGAGCCAGTCCAGAATAAGCTAGGAGCGAAAGCAGAAACCATCTACTGATGGTTTACAATGTACAGTTCAAAGTCAGAAGACAGCTACTCAAAGTAAGCTTAGACAGCAGTAAGTCTCGAGGCTGAAACATTTTATATTCACAGATTAGTTTGTATAGAGGCTGTATCCTCGTAGGTCCAGGCTTATATCTTTAAGATTAGATTGTATAGAGAGTGAAGCCCTCTAGGACCTAGAATTGAAGTAGCAAAGAATAAACTGCTCTCTGCCTTAAACCCATGGGAATAAATAATATAGACCAATGTATATAATTATGTCTACATCGATCACTGAATCAGTTACATAAACCAGAATAGATGAAAAATTAATTTAAAAACATAAAAAAGATTAAAAACAGTACTAAAGTACTGTGCATCATGGGAAAAGATTTGTTTTGTTTAACTCTTTTGTACTTATGTTCATACTCAAGATAGGCTCTGTAAAGGAATAGGTCTGTGTGAAAGCTAGGAAGGGTCTATATTCCAGGGGGCTAAATTCAGAGGCATGTGTGGTCTCAATGGAATGTAGATCCACCTTTAATCACAATATTCAGAAGACAGTGGTGGTTACACCTTTAATCCCTAAGAAAAACAAAAAACAGAGTGTAGAAACAGACTCAGGAAACAGATCAGATCTCAGAAAGAATCAGGGTCAGACTGGAAGTGACATCTGAGAAGAGTCAGGGTGAAATATAGACAAAGTGACTAATCAGAGGGAGAGTTAATAGAATGAATCAGAATGAGGACAAGGTCAATTCTCAGTAGTGAAAGGCAGGCTGTCAGTTCAGAGTTAGATCAGTGAGTTAGACCAGGGTCAGTTACAGCAGTTGGTTCCAGCAAGCAGAATGTAATGAGCAGTCTGAAACAGATAGGCTGAGTGAGAGACACAGAGGCAGCTGGGCACAACAAGTCAGTATCAGAAGGGAAGAGTTAATCAGTTTAAAGCCAGTTAGAGCAGCTATGTCTGAGGCAGAACTGGCAGAAAATCAGCCAGAATTTGCCAGTTTCAGAAGAGTTCAGTCAGAAACAGTAAGCTGGCTCCAAAGGTAAGTATGAACCAGTCAGCTTGGAGAAGATTTTTGAGCCAGAACAGCTGGTGAGTTGAACCATAAGAGTGAGAGTTCAGAAGAAGCTAGTCAGAATGGTTCAGTAAGCTTTAAGTCATGGAAGTTGATTAGATTGCATGAGGGTTTAAATATTCTAGATTGTAAGGTTTAGGTTGAATTCTTCCAGCTCTAAACTGAAGACTAGATTGTATGGAGGCAGACATGTTTCCTCCGGGACTCCAGGCTAGAATTGGTGATTAAATTAGGCAAAAGAATAAAAAAAAAATTAATCCTGAATTTATGGCTATCTCTAGTGAGACTGGATTAGACAAAAGAATAAAGGCTTAGCCCAGAATCTATAGCTACATCTGTGAAGCAAAGACTCTTAGAAAGAAGCTGATATAGCAAGAAACAGAAAATCTAAGCTTAAAAATAAAGAGATAATTTGAATCAAACTAGGAAAAGTGCAAACATGAAAGTTTATAGACACTAAAAACCAAGGCTATACATTAGAATTTATACTTACCCCATACCTAAGCTGTACAGCATCTACAACAAGCAATATGTATGCAAGTCTTCATAAACCAGGAGACTCAACAAGATCATTATTAAAGTTGCATCTACTGATTTTTTTTTCATAAATCATGTAGGTTCCTTCATATGTAAAGATATGAAGAAAGAGCTGATAAAATATCAAACTTCAAAGATTCTCTGAAATGCCTAGTTTATTACCTTTGCTATTGTTAATTAATTGTATTGCAACTAGTTTTCAAAAGCAAAACAAAAAGATGAAATATGTTTGTAGGGCATGTTCCTAAAACAAGCAACATACACGAAAATGTTAACTTATCCAACATAAAAATATAATTTCAAGACAAATAGAACATCAAAGGTTAAATATTAAGAGCTGATGAGATGGGTAAGTAGATACTGGTACCCTGTCCTCCCAGTTTAATAACTACCCAGATCCTCATGGTAGAAGAAAACCAGCTACTGCCAGTCATCTTGTGACCTCACAATCTTGTTTTGGCATGTACTGCATACAAACACAAAAACACAAAATAAATTAATTAATTTTGTGAAAGCTAAATTTTAGGAAGTAACATTTGCAGCTAAATAAAAGCAACATTATGTCTTAACTATCAGGCCCATGAATATCTGGAAATGTTACTCTAGCATAAAATTAAAATAAGATTATGTTGATCCTGGATAGTAATTATTGAAATATAAAGACAAAAGCTTTTTGTGACACCAACCAAGAAACAAATATTAGCAGAAACAGATGTGACAATAAATGAAGTAGAAGTATAACTTAATTGTGTCAGGGAAAGAAAACACACAGACTCTCTTACATCTCGTCGCAAACAGCAGCACACAAGTCTGTGCTTACAATGTAGAAAGCATTGAGGCAGGCTGTCCTTCTTGACCAGCTCTGAGAATTGCTAACAGTATTTTGCATGGAAGTATATACATCAAAGATGGCAGCTGACTCATCTGTTGAAAAGAGCAATGTGCAGCAGCCACAGGATCAGGACATTCAAATTACAACACCACTCTCATTGCCATCTTAACAGCACTCAGCTCAAGAAACTGCTGTATTTGTTGGTTCAAATTTATGTATTCAGCCTAGTAATGTTTGAAATGATAAAGAAAATGAAAAGCAGAAATATGTGATGTAAAAGTAATTTGCATATTTGTCCTCTCAGTTATAATAGTTCAAGCTAAAACAAAATGCTTTAAGATATTAAAATCCCTGATGTTCTTGGGTGTAGAATTATTTCAGAACAAATGTAGCAATAACTTTAAATATTAAGAAATAGGTGCACTCTTCATGGTTAGTAAAAGTGACTGATCTAGTCTCACAGATGGCAGGGTACTAAAGGTTTCTAAAATTATCTGCAATTATGACTCCAAGTACAATTACAGTTATAAATGGACCATTTGGAGAGCTTAGTACTATTGAGCAATATGCTAAATACATTAAAGCAATATTCTAACTATAATATTATCCATATATAAATAATATCAAATATATTCTTTGTATACAGTAGAAAACAGGCTTAAGAATGAATTCCAATTACTGAAATCTGAAGAAATCTTTTAAGTAGCAGAGGTTCTACGTGAATTCAGCTAGAATAAGGTATAAATCTATCACACTGAAATAAAAAAAAAAAACTCTGAAAGTAACAGTAATTAAGTCTGTAGTGATAAAAAAGCAAATGCATTAAGGAGTTAGGCTCATTTTTGCATGTGTGTATGGTATGTAAATGATATTAAAGAGGGTGGGTACATGGGTGCACATGTATGTAGATGCCAGAGACCAATATTAAATAACTTTCTCAATCACTCTTGACCATACATTAAAAAAAGGGTCTTCATTGCACCTGGATCTTGATGATTTGGCTGGGCTGGCTAGCCAATGAACTAAAAATGGTATCCCTGTCTCCATTCTTGTTTCACATTAGGGTTACAGACATGTTACCATACCTAGAATTTACATGGGTGCTAGGAACCCAGAATCAGTTCTTAGTGCACACATTTATTTACTAAGCAATTGTTCTTAGCCTTGTGCTCATTTTCATATAGGCATATTAATATATATGAAGTAAATTTGTTTCAAATATTTAAAATAGAAAACTCAAAACAATAATATGTGTGTGTTTATATGCATTTGATTTATATGGATGTATATATTTGAATTCAGTTATGCAAATTTATCTCTAAGAACACAGCTAGACATAGATAATACTATCCTAATATATGTATATGTGTGTATATATACATACATAGAAAGAGAGTAATTTTTATTCATCTACAAATTACCAGTTTATAGCTATTAAAATATAATATATTGTATATATATATATATATATATAATATATATACAATATATTACATTGCTATGCCTAATTAACCAGATCAGGAAGGTAAATAAGATAAATTGTAGCAGGGTGAGATTTAGCCAAGTTGACAAGATAAAAGGGAATGCATCTGGAAGAAGAAATGGAAAGAGTATAAGAGCCAGAGGAGCAGGACATCTCTTGTAATGTAGTGCCTTCTATATATAACAAGAAAACTGAACCCAATAAATTTAAAATGTATGGTCATTTTAAGAAGACCACACAATGACAGTAGCAGTTGACATGTCAATACGGACAAAGAAATCTTACAAGACTTGATACCATAATGAGGTGCTATAGGAGGACAGTAATGTCTATTGGGCATGGCAAATCAATGTCTTCCATGTTTGGGCCCTTGATAGGCTAACAAACTCCAAATTGTCAGCCCTAACGATATATGAGTGTCAGGAGGTCGGACAGAACAAGTCGTTGAGGGGGAGCGGGACCAGCCTGTCCCCCTCGGGGCTGAACGGGATGGTGAGTATTGATGGCCCAACCACTCCCCCACCAGAAGAAAAGACACACATGAGCCGGGAGAACTATCCAAGCAGATACTCACTTTTATTATTACAAGCCACCTTTTTATAGGCTGAGGGTAAATGGGAGGGTCAAGGAGATGAGAAGAGGTGACGTAGGGTGTGAAGTAAAGTGGAGTGAGGGGAGAGATCCAGTAAGATTTTTACACGTAGCAGTTACTAGTCAGAGTCACCACCAGAATAGGCTATGCTTAGTCACCATTTTGTGGAACTAGAGGGGCCAAGACAGGTCTCTAAACTCGAGGTTGGTTTGAGTTTGGACCACAAGCCCCTTGCCCGGCCATGAGGCCCAACATATGAGCAGTATTACATGGACTGATATAAATTATATCCACTGAATTTCTCCTGTTTCTCTGTCCCCGTGTCTCTCTGTCTCTTTGTTGTCTTTGTAAGTGTTGATATGGTTGTTGACTTTACCAAATGTAAACATAGATATAAAAGAGTTTATTCATTGCTAATTCAATCCTCAGTCCTAGAGGATTTCAGCCTCCAGTTAATCTAATCTTCAAGTTGAAAGCCTAGACCTAGAAGGCTTTAGCCTCCATAAAATCTAATCTTCAACCCTAAACCTAAAGCGTTTACCCCTAAAACTTACTGACTGACTCTGACTAGCTGTCTTCTGAACTCTAAACTGTATATTCTAAACCATATGCTTCTGACTCTCTGCTTTCTATCTTAACTTATTCTGGACTGGCTCAGCAATTCTTGGGTTCTCCTTCTGAACTGAACTGTCTGTGAGCTAACTGCAATCAAACTGCCTGACCTAACAAACTCTCTACTCTGCTTTTTGTGTGCTTCCTATCTGCTTCTATTTGCTTTTCTCTGAGCTCTGCCTCTTGTCTCCCTGAGCTCTCACTGCTTCTTGCCTGCATCCACCTCTTTTTGAGCTCCACACTGCTTCTATTTCCTGTTTCTCTCTACTGAGCTGGGAGTAAAGGTTTGTGCCACCACTGCCTTCTGAATTGGGCTTAAAGATGTGTGCTACATTGGGATTAAAGACTTGTAGTAACATTGTTTCTACCTTAGAGCAACTACAGTGTTGGGTTAAAGGATTAAATGTTTCTCTACATGTCAATCTACATCATATATATAATGTATGTATTATACACACACACACACACACACATATAGATGATAGATCGATAGATAGATGATAGATAGCATGCATATACATGTTGAAACGAGTAGTAGAGAGGAATAAATAGAAAATATGGAAATACTCAATTATGAAATTCTGAAAAATTAAAATATATCGGGGCAAAAATTTAACAAGGAGAAAATGATTAAATAAGTTATGCTACTTTTAAAGCATATTGTCTCAATCACAGAGAGGAAAAAAATTAGTGAAACTATACAAAATCCTTTTGAGAATCAGCAGAAGGCCCTACAGCACCATTGCAGATGCAGCACATTGAAATCAAAGATGGCAGTGAGGACACATGGGTCAAAATTTTCTAAAACAAACAGAGGACACAAAGCAAAAGATTTGGAAAAATTCCAGCAGGGTGTCCATGTCAGCAGAAGGAAACTCTGTGTCACTGTATATCAACAAAGTTTACAGAAGACATGAAAAGGCTTCATGTGTTTGTACACCTGTCTCCCATCCATGGATTTTAAAGAGAGCAAGGAGGGGTAGTTGGGAGTGCTTGATGGGAGGAAAGTGAATGGTGAAATGATATCATTGTATTATTTTTTAAATAATACTTGTATTTATAATTTGAGTTTCATAAAACGTATCTGGATAATTCCCTCTTCTTATTGCTCCCTGTTTCACTCTCCTGCCCCTGTACCATCAAAATAAATAAATACATAAGTACATACATACATAAATGAAAATTAAGTTCACTTAGAGTGGAAAGGACATGGATCACAGGCATCATCATGATTCCTAGAGGCAGCAGGTTTCTCTGATGATAGACATTCATCTTATCCATACTAGGCCTGAAACCAAGCATAAGAAAGTTTGAACTCAGTGACCAAACCCACAGGCACCTGGACCTCCAGCAGGCACCTGCGCCTCCAGCATGTACCTGAACATCACTCAGGCACCCAAACAGCAAGAAGGCACCCTAATATCATGCAAGCACAAGGGCATCACACAAGCCCTCAGATATCCCACAGGTTCCCAATCACCCTGCAGGCACCAGGGCCTCCCATATTCACTCTGTCATCCTGCAAGCACCAGGACATCACTCAGGTACCAAGGCATCCCTCAGACCCAGGACATCATGCAGGTACCCAGACACTATACATGTATCAGAACATCCCACAGAAATGCAGACATCCCACAAGACAAGGGTTTCCTGCATCTTGATATTCTTTCAGGTGCCAGGACTTCCTGCAGGTACCAAGACATCTCACATGGTCCAGGGCATCCTGCAGATGTTCGGGCATCAGGCAGACACTAGGCGAATCCATAGATACCCTGACTTTTCACAGGCTCCAAGGCCTTCCACAGGAACCCAAACATCTCACAGGAAACTGAGCATCCTGCAGGCACTAAGATGTCCCACTGGCCCTAGGGCATCCCACAGATGTCAAGGCACATTTCATGTAGGTCCCCAGACTTCAATCCCCTAACTTCGCAAAGGCACCAAACTACCTGCCAAAACAAGTGCCCCATGAAAAGTGGCTTAAACACCTGTTGAACTCTGTTGGAGTCAGAGTGTCAGCCATGTAGACAGATCTCTAATTGTCCTGGTCCAGATAAGCATTTTGAGATTTGTAAGATCCTTCTCAAAAGTAGGACACTCAACCCTTAGTATGGAATATTCTTCAGCTGGGACATCTAGCTGCTGTTTGGGATCGAGGTGATCCCTAGGTTTGGCAGTGTTCAGGGTCAGGACTCCATTGACCTCTTATAACCTTTACCACCACCTGTCCTGCTGCCTTGGTATTTGTGCTTGCAGCCCTAGAATAGTTTCTCCTTCATGCTTTCCCCCACTTTATCAGGGAGAGCAATACAGTTGGCACCTGTGGCTACAGGACCATCACAACTGTTTTGGCAGGCAGTGAAAAGGCAAGAATGGTCTGGTGGCAGTCTAGGGACCTATCCTTGGTTTAGACTGTGTAGGCATGCCCGTCCCTGCCTCCAGCCATGTGTCTCTGAATGGTGCTTGCTCCCATTCCACCAAGTCTTCTCTCTGGACTCGAGGTCCAAATTTCCTCCAAATCTGTCACTTCTGTGTCCTCCAACAACACTGGATTTTCCTGGTTCTACACACTGGAACTGTCACAAATACACCATTTCCTGTTTCATAAACATAAACATGTAAGGGGCTGTGGCTCCTTGAGTGGGGGTGGCAGAGGAGATCTTAGAGACCTGACAAACTCTGCTCACTTTCCCACTGCCGTCTTTGTCTTGATATAATTATATTATAATCTCAAAAAAATAAAATAAGAAATTGAAAAAAATGTGACATTTTCCTGACAGTCTCAGAGTTGCATTGAAATAGCAATTGATTTATAAATCATTGTTTTGAAAATGCAACAACTTTGCAATTTGGGCCAAATTGGGTTACTTCTACAATGCCATCTAGCATTTATGATGATCTCCTTTAGTTTATTTTTAAGTAAAACTTTGTAGAGTGAAAAAAAGCACTCAGCAATGTGCTGCATACAAAAAAATATACATGAAAGTCATGGATAATTTAAGGGAGAGAGAAAGAAACCTATATACAATAAACAGAACCCTAAGAAAAAACGAATACACCCTTTTTAGATAAGTATCTAGTTATAAATTATGAAAAGTAATGAAAAGCATACCAAACTAAATTCAAAGCAAATCACTATAGTTATTTTGGAGAAACTGTAATAAAATGACATTTAAAAGTCAAGTGACTTTTTAATGTTTACATTGACATCATGAAGTTCTACTTAATTGAAGAACTACGCATTGGGATATTTATTTAAACAAAGATGTTTGTTATAAATTGCATCAAAACAATTAACCATTACTTAAAAATGATTTAAAAGGCCAGTATGCAATACCACAAAGCATAGCCCTACATATGCCTGAACATTTTCTAGGTTCATTAACATTTGAACCAATTACTTACATTCAGTCCATTAGCTTTGATTCCAGGCAGAGGCCTTCTGGTGAAATCCATTAATTTAAAGGCATAACAGAAATCTTTCTTCTCTTTGGTCCATCCTATGCACTCCCACTCTTCTCCCTGAAGGGAGTGTCTTTCCTATTAAAGTCAAGTGATTCCGGACTTCCCCTGACCATGGCCATATTTTCCCCAAATAAGCGATAATAGTACAGTGATGTCAAGGAAGTAAGATGTTACAGTAACCTCTTAGTTATCCAATCCATAATATTCAGTTTCTACCACTTATCTATTCAAATATAAATAAATAAAGGCAAAAAAATCAATCCACAGTAGGACAATCATTTTCCTGTATTGGAGTCTGTTTTGTAAGTAATTTTGGAATTGAAAATGATGGCCAACAGATTGAATAACTAAAATGGAAAGAAATGAAGTATAATTATCATGTTTCAGAGCAAAAGCACTGATATCCATTAATCCATGGCATTACTATGTACACAGACCAAGAACATATGAATGATGCAGGGACAAGCATTCCATTAATTCACCTTTCTTTGGTACATGTATTGAATTTGGTGCTTAAGTCTATTAAAAAAAAAGACAAAATAGA
The DNA here is from genome assembly GCA_026225945.1 of Cricetomys ansorgei. Classification (NCBI taxonomy): domain Eukaryota; kingdom Metazoa; phylum Chordata; class Mammalia; order Rodentia; family Nesomyidae; genus Cricetomys; species Cricetomys ansorgei. The sequence goes on from JAMJFZ010001562.1 coordinate 6,428,113, forward strand.
TTTTTATCCTGCTTTCAAAAAGCATGGATTTAATATTTATTTAATTTCAGTATAATGCAAGTATTTTCTGAACATTCCAGAAATACAATGCATATCTTTTTAAAAATGCAGTCATCAGCAAGGTAGAGTGACACGTGCTTGTAATATCAGCTCTGCAAAGGTATCAGTAGCATGCAAGCCAGCCAGCTAGCCAAATCAGTGGAGCCTGAGCACAGTAGAAGCTCTTCTCTAAATCATGGTTCACACATCCTACAGAAAAATGACATCCAAGGTAGTCCTCTAGATTCCAGATGTGGCTATCTCTCTCTCTCTCTCTCTCTCTCTCTCACACACACACACACACACACACACACACACACACACAAATGAATAAGGAAATAAAAAATACATAAATGTATTTTTCTTAAAACACAAGTTTTTTTTAAAAAATAAAGAAACATGTCCTGTTAACCTCATCATTATCTAATTCATTTTTTATTTTGAAAATAATTTTTTTATCCAATAAATTCCAATTCAGTTTCTACTCTCTCAACCTCTTGAGATCCTCCTTTCCCCACCCACACAAATCTGCACCCTTTCTTTCTCTCTTTCTTTAGAAAAAAAAATCAGTCACCTAAAAATAATAAAATAACAGTATAGGACAAAATAAACAAGCAAATAGAAGAAAATTAGCCTAAGTAAAGCACAAGAAACACATATAGGTGCAGAGACACACACATTCAGACACAGAGAAATCCAATAAAACATCTATACAAAAGACCTAAAAGAAAAAAAATAAAAGCCTGAGAAAGCATTAAATGACAAAAAACCTTCAAAATGGCCACTGAGTTCATTTTGTGTTGGTGCCTCAGCCTCTGTGAGTTCATATGTGTATCAGTCCTGTTGTGTCTACAAATCCTTATTCCCTTGGTGTCTTCTATCCTCTCTGGCTCTTACAATCTTTCTACCTCCTCTTTCACAGAGTTCCCTGAGCCTTGAGGGATTTGATGGAGATATGTATTAAGGACTGAGTGTTATAAGCTCCCTCTGCACATTGTTCAGCTATCGGTCTCTGTATTTGTTTCTTTCTACTGCAGGTAGAAGCTTCTCTGATGATGACTGAGCAAGATGTTGATCTATGAGTATAGAAGAATAGCATCAGAAGTAGTTTTATCCCTATGCTCCAGTAGCAGAACACTAGTAATTGGTTTTCCTCTAACTCCCTAGCCCAGGAGCCTAGGACCTGGAGGTTTCATTTGGTGGCACGAGATGTCTATTTGGGATATTATCTCCCAGTTATTTGATTATTCCATTTAGATTTCTCTCATATATGTATATATTTTAAGAACTGTCTCTTAAATTAGGTTTCCATATTACCCCTCAATGATCCTGTCCTTAGCTTTATTTATCCCTCCCATCTTTCTTTGCATAATAACTACATCCAGATATATTACTCTTTGCCCAAAGGTCATTTCTTCTTCCCATAGAGACACTTGCTCAGCCATGTTAAATGCCATCATAATAGCCAGAAATTGGAAGCAGCCTAAATGTCTGTCAACGGATAAATAGATAAAGATAATGTGGTGCACTTACACAATGAAATATTACTTAACTTTCAAAACATAAGATCATGAAATTCACAGTTAAGTAGATGAATCTAGAAAAAAATCATCCTTAGTGAGGTAAGCCAGACCCAAAATGACAAATATGGTGTGTATTTGCTTTTATGTGGATGCTAGTTGTTAAGTCTTTGATAAGCAAGTTACAGTCCATATAACCACAGAGCTTAGGTACTAGGGATGAAAAATCGGTATGGATTTCTTCATTCATTCCCCTTCCTGAGAAAATAGCTAAGCCATGCCATCGGCTCAGCTTTAGGGAAGAAAGCACAGGGTGGGTTTGTGTGGGTGTAGGCAGGTCCTTGGTCTGAGGGCTGAGAGCCACAGGAAACAGAATCCAAGGGAAACTGTTGTCAGTGGAATATCTCAGTTTATTGAAGGAAAGGTGGTTACATTTATAGTGGAAAAGGCAGAGGAGGGTCTTTGGCACCCAGAGATGGGGCCATTGTTTAAGACAGGTATATTGGAGTATTTATTTGCATGTCAAGGATCATTGTTTAAGAGTCAAAGTCCTTTCATAAGTGTGGTCTCACAGGAAAAAGAGGAAGACAACTTTTCAGAAAATGGTTTCAATCCTAGGCCTTCCAGCTACAGTGGTTCAGACAAGCACCAACCAGGCCACATCCCTTTGTCAGTGACCTTCTTTCTGTGGATCAAGCAGCATTTAGAATATAGCTGGATGTTGCCAGGGCTAAGAAAACAGGGAACAAATGAATGCATTCCACTCTCAGGGTGAGAATTCCAGACTTCCAAGCACATTCAACACCTTCTTAGCTCTAGGACAGCCCCACAAATCAGTATCCCTAGAAAGAAGAGAATGGGAAGTGTAAAGTGTTTTTATTTATGGGGGTTCAAGGAAGAATGAGATATAATCTTCAAGATCCAATTCTGGTCCTAAAGGCCTTCAGCCTCTGACACTGAACTGAACTCTCACTAGCTGACTTCTCTACAGCCTCTTCACATGCCTGCTTCTTCAACCTCTTGCTTCTGACTCTCTTGCTTGTACCTCTGTTTCTCCTTTCAGCTCCTACCCTCCATTTCTTCTGATTGCTTCCTTTTACATCCTGAGAGTTTGATTTAAAAGTGTGTGCCACCATTGCCCTCTTAACTGGTATAAATCCTAAATCTGGTTGAGAATAAGACCACCACAATTTGAGCCAAATTTGAAGCAAATTAATTAAATATTGGTCAGGGAGATGGACTCTGACTAATTCTATTCAGATGTATCTGTGGAGTGAAACTGTTGCCTCCAGAGCTCCCACAAAATTGCCTAGAATTATGTGGCACATATGCTTAAAAAGTCAGAACCTATAAGGCTACACACTTTCCACCAGGTCCAATCAGTGGCATGCATCTATTTTGATGTACTTCCTGTCTGGGTTATCTCTCACCTACAAATGGTCAAGCACATCAAGTGTATTTGGAGCACATCTGGTGCAGTAGCACATTCAGTTGGGATCTAGCCACATCTAGCACATCACTTTGGAATCAGGCCACCTACCCAATAATTTAAGAGATTATATTCTTGGCAAGGGAGATTCAAGACTATCTCACCTGTACAGCCCCACCTAGCATTCCAGGAGGCTATCTGTTTTTTTTTTTTTTTAAGATATCTTAGGCATGGTAGCTAAAATTTAAAACATCACTTTTGCTCTAACACTGGCTTTCTTAAAGGAGTGCGCTACTTTGCCTTCAGATACAAAGTCTTATTTTGTATTAATGAAGATAATTCTATAACTCACTTCCCAAACACCAGGCCAGTCAACCTTGCTGCCACTAGGCATATGTCAGACTGAGAGACAGAGTGGGGTGTTCCTCATATCTCCGTATTAGTCACTGAGGAGGAACCACAGAATTTCCTTCATTTAGCATTAGCACAGAATACAGGATTATTCTGACTAACACTCTTTCTACCCTAGAACAACCATGCTGCTTCATCAGAGATCAAATGTCTATCACATAGACCTTTAAAGGTGATCCTTTCCCAGAGCACTTATACTGACAGATCAAGGATCAAATGTTCCTCTACGGGGAAGTATTCCTAAAAGTACACAAATAGCTGATGTTTTAGATGTGCTTTACCTGTTTACTGAATGAAATAGTGCTACAATTGCAAAGTACCAAATAATCAAGAATGCTTCTTAATGCATGGATTCTCTGAAGTTCATATCAATTTTTAATCAGGAAATGACATGTGTTGATTAACCACGAAACTACCAAAAGTCAAATACAGATCCATTATAAAATATCTGAAAGTAAAATGAGCACAAAATAGAGTTAGAAATTCATTTTATATCCAATCAATGGTACTGATTCATGTTCACTTAACAATTTTACATCTGGAACCACAGACAGATATTGCCTGAACATTTGAATAACATGCCAAAGAAAGGAACCTTAATTACAATGTTAATGGTGGCAAATAACCAAGTGTGTGCTAAACATTTGTTTTGTTTTGTTTTTTTCTAAATTAGCTGTTGAGAGATTTCTCAGAGTTTAGATATCAGAAAAATCAAACATGGCTTTCTTCCTTCCCTTCAGAAGAAAAATCTGAGAAAATTTGAATTTGTCATTCTTCCATGTAGACGAAAGAAGTATGTTAATTTTCCAAAATATATTTCCCTATAACATAAATAAATTAGAATAATCTTGGCAGGTGTGGGTATACAAATTATTATTTTTCTAAGCATAAATATTTCATATTTAATTGTCAAGCAAGGAATTCCATCAAAGTTAACATTTATAGCAATAATGTTTAAAATATATTCTACTTCTCAAAGCAGAGAAACATAAAAACACACACTACACATATGTAGAGAACACACACTAAAACACATATGTAGAAAGTTAGAAACATGCTATTATCAAAATGTCAAGAACAGAAAGCCTTTTTGTTCTTTGAAAACAGAAAGCTGATATAATTGAGATCAGGTACAATGATAGTTCCAGAAGTATGCCTTTCACCCCATATAATTTTGGATATTTGGTGATTTTTCTGCTTCTATATGAATTTTGAGGCTGTTTTAGGGAAGAAGAAGAGTTTATCATGGAAGAGAAAGGGCAAGAAAGAGAGTAGTGGAAAAATAAAATGACAAAAATTTATTATATACCATGCATTAAATTGTCAGGGTATAAAGAATAATGTTTTTTTAATTATATTTTATTTTCGAAGAAGATTATTTCATGGTTTTAGAGGAGAAATAAAACTAAGTAATTTTACCTAATTTTTATACATTCAACCATTCAAAGTAAGGTAGGCAAGCAATGAAATATATCATATGATTCTATAAGGTATGCAAACAGTGAAATATAACATCATTGTTTTCTGATAATTAAAAATTGCTTTACTAAAATACACAATAAATATGCCATATTTCTAAATATCTTCTTTCAATCAGAAAAGTTGGAAAACAGATGATGCATAAATAGATAATAATATGATACAAAAATTTTAGATAGGTAATAATAGGCAATTTTTTAAAAATGAATATTTTTGTAAATACCTTGGGGAATAAATGAAATAATATTATTGTTTCTGATTATCTATGTATACTCTAGACTGCAGCTTTCTATGTCCCATCTTCTATGGCTTTGGTTGGCCATAACTTCTAGTATCATATTTCAATCAGAAAAGTTGGAAGGTAGATAGATAGATAGATAGATAGATAGATAGATAGATAGATAGATGATAGATAAATAAATAGGTTAGCAGGATATACTGATAAAAATGAAAGAGAGAGTGCAATTGATTCGTAATGTCTTGATAGCTATATTATTATTGTAATAGTACTACATGATTGCTTTGAAATGATGTGCTTATGGATATAATAAATATATTACTCAAAACGAGTGTTTGCAGGTATAATGAATATACAAAACTAAGAGACATTAAATTTGAAACACATTTGGAATATCCACAATCATTATATAGGAAAAAGTTCTTCAAGCCTAATACACACTAAAGACACCTACTCAAAATATACATGGAATTGATTCATAGACCATTTATAAATACATAAGCAATAAAATGACAAAGAAAAGGAGGCCTGTAGAGATTGAAAAAAAGAAGGAAGAAGAAGAAGCAGAGTCCTGCAAAGTGAAAATAGGAGTTCTTGGAAAGTGAGCTTGGGGCGCCAAACCAAATGAGTGTGTATAGAGAAGTTGAAACGTACCAGAAGCATGTAGTGAGTACTTTATCCCCCAAATATAGATAAAAAATTAAAAAGTGAAATAGAAAAAGGATGAGAAGAAGAGATCTTGTTTGAAAAGCTTCCGTAAACACTATATTAGAATACTGACTTAGCAATCACAAATTTTTTTCTTTGTTAAAAATCTTTTTATAATATTTTTTGAAATTATACTTTACTTTCATCATTGTCCATTCCATTTCTTTCCTGCAACCTCGCCCATCTACACCCATTTCTTATTCTTCAATATATAACCTCTTCATCTTAATTGACTTTACACATATATTTTATGTATATAATATGTTTCTGCTCAGTCTGTATAATGTTGGCTGTACATATATAGTCTCAGGACCATTCCTTGGAGAAAACTATTTCTCCCATGCCCAGCATACCCATGTTGCCTGTAGTTCTTTGTCTAGGGTTGAAACTTCTCGTTCTTTCCTCATAACAGTATGGTTCCAGATCTGATTACTTGATTCTAGACTTTACTTATTTTCATTTGTATGAATGTTTAGTCTGCCACATTATTGTGTACCACCTGTGTGAAGTCTCTTGGGAGGCCAATAGTTGGCATTGGAGCCTCTGAGACTGGAGTTACAGATAGACATTAGGAGCCATGTGGATGCCGGTAGTCCAACCAGTGTCCTCTGAAGATGCATCCAAGGCTGTTACCTATTGCCCATCTCTCTAAGCTCCATATTTTGTTTTGTCTTTGTATCAGTAAGAGTTATTTTAAAATGTCACAGTCAGTAAAATAATAAGGGAGAGTGAAATTTTAATAGATGAAAAATAGAGAAAAAACAGAAATGTATTGATGTATGGAAGATAAAATCAATAATGTATGAGAATTCATTTGAATACTGTTACATGAATTATAAAAATCTATTTAAAAAAAGAATTTGAAATTACATAACAGAACATGAAATTACACACATGCACATATACCTACACACACACACACACAGACACACACACATATATATCACTGCTCTGTATGATTTTCCATAGCATCAATTTCACTCATATCATGTAAAAATGTTATCATTTTCAATTTAGGCAATTTATTTGAGAGATAATATTCCACATACCATTACAAATCAAGAAAATTTTCAAGGAAATTTGAAATGATAATCTCTTAAAGATAATACCAATTTTCAATAGAATATCAATAAATGATTTTTTCTTAGCATTAATAGAGATTTATTTTATATTGCTAATTGTGTATATGTGTTTACATATGTATGAGTTGGAGAGTGGAGGCAGAAGAGAGTGTCAGATCCACTAGAGCTGGGATGACAAGCAGCTGTGGACCAAAAGATGTGGGTGCTGGTAACTAAAACCCTCTGTCAGAGAAGCTAGCATTCATAACTGCTGAAACAACTTGATATCAGTCTAAATTTTTCTTAGCCAACATGGGGCATGCATTAATCTTTGATCTAGAAAGTGGGCACTGTGAGGAATAATATTTATTTTAAATGATAAAAATCTATAAATTTGAAACTTAGCTTAATGTAATTAGTTTAAAACCAGCTGGAATGTAGCTAGAATCTGTTGAACTATTAATACACATAGTTTTGTGATAAATGCACAATCATTGTAAAACAAAACCTCCTTCCTACTTCACAAAAGTCAGTTGGGTGAAAGTAAAAGCAGAAAGATATATAAAGCTGAGAATATGGAAGGGAAAATAAAAAGACAAAATGAGTAAATCTATACCTGATAAGAAATCATCGCATATAAATCTGTGCTGGTGAATTCACATTTCATAAGGGACAGAGCTCCTTGAGAACTGATATTAATCACCAATACCAAGGTAGGTGCTGACAATAAAAGAAATAGTCATGGATAATTAAACTGAATAGAATAATAATACATTTTAAAACTGTAAAAAGCTTATGAGCAAGTGAAAAAAGAGGTTATACAAGAGGGATAAGTGAAGAAATTTATTTTTAATTTACCTTGAAGATAGGGAAAATATGTGATGGACCAAACTGGTGTGAGAAATAACACATCAGTCAATCGCTTCCCAACTAAAGAAGGAATGAGGCTCAAATTTTAAGTTATCCAGAATTTCAACAATACCAAAAGTCACATTCTATCAAGAAAATAAAAAAAATCCATCCAGTAATTCCTTTTCAATTTTTCCAAAATGAATACTTGTTTTGATAAAAAAATCAAAAATCTGTCATGTAAATCAAGCTTTGTTACCTTTCTTTCATACAAACTTTCCCACATAGGAGGTTTGGAAATATTGATTTATCCAAAATATCCAGCATGATAACTTTTCCCTCTCTCTCTCTCTTTTATGCTTCCTATAATGGTTTTGTTTGTTAATTTGAGCCAATGTATGATCACCTGAGAAAGCAGTTTCAGTGAGAAATTCTCTGGATTAGTCAGGACTTTGAGCATGCCTGTGAGGAATTTTATTAGTTGGACTGAAGGAATTAGGGAGACGCACCTTGAAGGTCTGAGTCTTGGAATGAGTGAAAAAGAGAAAATATGTCAATGACACTTTCATCTTGACAGTAGGTCAGCTTAGCAGATTTTAAATCATACCTGGTACTGTAAACTTAGCTAAATATATATGGCTGGTGAGGTCATGGATCTTAGAAGAGAACCTACCACAGCCACTTTCTTAACCCAATATAACCCCTAACCGAATACTTATACCCACAAAGATATTGATCTCATATCTCATCAAACAAGCTTTTTTTTTTTTTTCACACTGGAAAGAAACCATTACATAAAGACACAACTTGTCAAAATGTAGAGAAAAACTGATTGTGGAGTGTCCAGCTCCAGTTGAAACTTCCAGAACACAGCTCATGGATGCAAGGATCAGGGGGAAACACAGAAGAGTGAGCAAAAGGATTGTAAGGAATGGAGGCCCAGGAAGTCGGCTGTGAGACAGCGTCTTTCAGCTGTGACAGGGAAATCCCACCTGTGAAATACCAAGAATATAGCTGCCTAAAAAAGTCATGAAAAATCCCCAAATAGCACATCCCAATAGATGAGGAAAATCTTCAGGAACAAATCACTAGATGAAAAGTTACAGACAAATAACAACTGCTGGCAGATGTAAAATTAGTCTTTCTTAGGTATAATCTCTGTATTGTTATTGGTTATCCAATACTAAATGGACTTTCCTAGAAACATAAACATGCAGACAGTATTGAATGGACAGAGTAGTCTGTATATGTCTGTTTATTCATTTATATGTATGTGTAACAACAATAGTTAAAGAAGAGAAGGCTATGAATTTAGGTGGGTTTTGAGGACATATACACTTGTGGGGTAGGCAGGAGAAGATGGAGAAAAATGATTTAATTATATTTTAATTAAACTTAATAAATTTTAAAAAGAAAAGGAGAAAATCAGCTGATTACCAGTATGCATGCATTAATTCATTGCTCTGCAATCTTTAATTTATTTAGAAATTTATTCACTGTGTAGTCTATATGTGTATAAAATGAAATATGATTACATTTTATCACCCACCCATCTTTTCAGCTCAATTCCTCAAAAACTCCTTTAACTCATCTGACTGACAACTTCATGTTATCTTCTTTATTGTTGGTATCTTCAGAAACTTACCAAGTCCAATTAGTGTTTCATATTTTTATGGTATGGTCCCAACCACAGGAGCATGGGAAACTGACCAGTGAACATCCCCCAAAGAATAGCTACTAATTGCCATTAGTGCCTTAGTTTGGCACAGTATCCTGTAAGTACCTCCCTATTTCAGGCTAGGATTTCGACTGACTTGATTTTTTAAAAGCGATTTATTTTCTGATATTAAAATGCATGTATTATTTCCCCCTCCCTTTCCTCCATCCAGACTCTCCCATATATTCCCCATTGCTCTGTTTCAAACACACACACACACACACACACATGTACACTGCTGAGGACCAGCTCCAGCAGTGAGGACCAGGGGATAGAATGGGGTGTAAAATCAGTGGGGGAAACAGGAAAAAATCTAATGGATGGGTGAAAGAAAGCTCTCTCTTTGTGTTTTTCTGTTCCTTTCTCTATTCAAGCTTTTTCCTCTATACAATTCAAGCTTTTCTGCAGTAGTACCTTGATGTGATGACTCAGCAATGAGACATGGAGGCATTGCATATGTGGAGGCCCTGACAGACCTCAGCAGAGGAAACCATCCTTATGGCCAATGCCATACTCTACAGTGGAACCTCAAGTCTCTGAGCTCAGGTGTTTTTATTCTTTTAGAACTCCTCAGGTAATCTACTGATAGCATATGCAGATTGTTAGGAATTAAACATCCCCCCAAGAAATCCAATAACTGCAAACAACACAAAATGCCCCAGACAGCCCCTCACCTAACAGTGCATAAAATAATTTTCTTATATATAACTAAAAATAAACATTTACCACATTTTTCCTCTCTGTACAATTTCTTTCTCTTATTTAAACTGATTCTTTACTGTATTTTTCCATAAAATCACACATCATACACACACACACACACACAAATGTTCATTCTCACACATATTGTGGAAGAAGCAAAGCTTCAAGCACATGCACACACTCATTTGCATACATCTTGTAGAAGAAGCAAGGCTTCAACGCATGTACATCTCATATAAACACTCATCTTGTAAGCTTGTCATTGTCAGCTTCTTTGTTTTTCCCCCTTACGGAAGAAGCAAAGCTCCAATACACATAGATCTTACCCACACATCTTGTAAATTTCCTTCTTCTCTCATCACTTGGATGTGTGCTTTTTGTTTTTATTATTATTATTTCCCATACACCTATATGCCTTTTAAATAATAACTCTATGTAAGAAGAAATCACATCATAACCAAAATCCTATTTATCCCAGTGAATGACTACAAATTACATATTTTAAAAAGTTTGTTTTCAATACCTGCACATAATCATGCATGAACACCCAGTTTTCCATGTACTCTTTCCCCATAATACATCTATATCCTAGAAACAATAGTTTTTCTATTATAGATTAACAGAGTTTAGGCCAGACAACAAGTTTCACAGCCAGCAAGTTGCTAGGGAACAAGTATACACCATAGTATCCTAACATACCCAGTTCTTATTTAGTTAACACAGTAAAATGAGTTTGTTATTAACTAGAAAACTTTAAGTCATTAGTCTTACTGTTTTCTTAGGTAAAGGAAAATCTGTACAGTCTACATGACATATAGCCCTATGTCCCCAAGTTACACATAAAATACTCATCAGCAATTTTATAATTGTAAACACTAGAAATATATCAAATTAATTGTAATCAAGGAAGTTCAAACTTAGCAGTGGGCACTGAAACTAACTTGTTATACGTAGGTCTGTTTCTCATAGATGAAACTCATGGGCCCTAGCAAACAGTTTTCTTTTGTTCTTGTTCGCTAACCCTGACAAAGACTTCTGTTAATAAGAATGTGTTTTCCTATTTATTTCTCCAGGTACTTGCTTCAAAGCAGCTTGGCAAAACACCCTAATTTGATGTTATTGTTAGTCTTTTTGGAGTTTCAGTAAAGTCACCAATTCAACTGAGTGGCATTGCCTTGCCAAAGTGGCATGGTTTGAGGGAAAAATCATCTCATCGTCATTGTTATGTGTGCCAGTTACACTGCCTAATGAGAGGCTAGAGAATCCCATAGAACTTTCACACCACAACAGAGATAGGGAGACTATGGTAGCAACAAGCACAAGCACAATAAGATGCAGCAGTAGCAAAGGGCATTCAGGAGACAATCCCTGGAAGACCAAAGTAAAAACCTATTTTCGCCTTGCTAAACAGTAGGCTTTCCTCCTGAAGCCCCAACGTTCACAGCTGTTCTCCTGAATTGCTCTGAGCACACACACACACACACACACACACACACACACACACACACACACACACACAAACACACACACACACACGCAACTTGCTCAGTCAGTCTATATGATGCTTCTAATATGCTTTTGTTTTCAGGGCTGACAATTTCATATTGGATGACCAATTGGTGTGGTGTACCTCTCCTTGGGGAACATTATATCTTCTGTTCAGTGATGCAACAAAATTTCCGAAGACCATGTCCCCTTTTACATACTGCTGCTACAGTTAATTTTTTCTCTTTATGTTTAACCTGGAACACAAGTGGAAACTTGGCACACAAGTGGGGTGGCGGTGAGAATGAGTTAAAGTGGGGAGAGTAGTAAGTAGATTACAAGTAAAACGAAAGTATAGAGGTGGACTTTTGGGTTGTAAAGTCCTCCTGCTCTTGACTGTGGATATCATTTTCCTTTCTTGACATCACAATGACAGACAGTAACTTCAAATTTTGTGGTAAAATAAACTCCTCCATTAACATCTTTTTGCTAGGTAATTTTATCATAGCCGTAAAAAATGAAACTAAGACAATACTTAATGTGTTAGCATGATTACTATCACTGAGTTCAGTTAGAAGTAGCCAAATCACATTAATAGGTGTCACTTGTGGTATTCATGACCAGAAAATTTCACATGTATTTACTAATTTTTACCTAGATGGAAGTGACACTGAAAACTATTTTCTTCAAAGTTGCATATTACCTTTTAATGAATTGCCACTGTAGGTACACAATTAATACCTTTTTCTAGCAGGACAACCCAAAATCTAAACTGGAGGAATGAACAGACCCTCACTTCTGAACTTTAGGGAGGCCAAATTTATGAGGATTGATTTTTCTTTCTCATCATCCATTCATGTTTTTGAATATTTATTTATATTTAAGTATATGTATGTGTCACCTGTAAAATGCATTTTATGTGTTTTCACTTGTCTGGAGAGGCCAGAAGAGAGTACCAGATCTGCTGGAGTCAGTTGTGAGCCACCAGGAGTTAAACAAACTCTCATCTTCCAGAAAAGCCCCATGTACTTTAGCCACTGAGCCATCTGTCCAGAACCATTGTTTTTCTTTTATATCTTATTTAAGTATCTTTTGTTTATCTTGCCCATAATACTTACAAAACATTTACCGTACCATGTAAATTGATGCATTGATTCATAGCTGAATAAACCTAATTACCCACTTAGGGATGATTAAAACACAGTTAGTAGCAGCGTTCTGCATTGTTACACTTGTGTAAGCAATTTCACTAGGGTAGAACTGTCCAATTACTTTCAGATATATACAAGCAAAGTACCGTAAACATTACAGTGTTCTAGTTTAAAGAGAACAATAAAGTATGCATCAATTTATATAAACCACCAAGCTACTGTTTTCTGCATGACTGTTTTGAGTAGCAAAGTCAGTTAAGGGTCAATTCAAAGACCAGATAATTTGTAGAATCTAGAAAAAAAATGTAGAATCGAGATTAAACTATGCTAGCCTAGTAAATACTGTACCCATAAGATGAAAATCTACTTTGGAAATGTTCAGTTTGCTCCTGAAAGCCAGGGATTTGCAAATTAAGACAAAAATCTATTTTCTGAAGGCTGTTTTCTTCACTAATTATACTTTACACTGTATTTTCCTTTTTAGTAAATGAGTCACTTTGCCTACATTTCAGCAACCAGCCTTTCATGGAGCTGTTTAAAGACTGCCCACATTTGTCAGCCCATCAGCCTCACTATCATTATCCCTGTCTGAATTCATGCCAAGCTGCCGCTTTACTTCAGCTTACATAAGTACAGTTTGAACTAGTGGCATCAGGATTTCAATGAAATCACCTCTGTAGCAAATGGGATGATATCCAACTGCCGTGTTTTGTCAACTTGTTTAAGTGCATATGTATGAGGTAGCTTAGGAGAGTTTATCCTCTTCTGCTGTTAATATGGTCCAATTTCAGGTGAAGACAAACTATGATCTCAACTCTACCTCTTCTCTTCTTCCATCTTTTTGTTTTAGCATGTCTTTTCTTCTTTTCGATTTTGTTTTCCTTCCTTTTATCTTCTCTCTCTACCCCTTTCCCACTCCCCTTTTTCTTTTTTTTTCATCTTTTAATTTCATTTCCTCTCCCTTCCATAGTGTCTTCTCTTGTTCAAGCTCTCCAGTTTTATCCATCTGATAGCAGAGGAATGGAGGTTAGAGTTAAAGGATAATACCATCTTGGGCCTTGAAGATGTAATTAAAGAAATGGACACATTGGTCAAAGAAAATGTTAAATCTAAAAAAAAATTTCCTGACACAAAACATTAAGGAAATCTTGGACACTATGAAAAGACAAAACTTAAGAATAATAAGCATAGAGGAAGGAAAATAATCCCAGCTCAAAGGCCCAGAAAATATTTTCAGCAATATCATAGATGGACGATTTTATTCTTCTATCCTAAAGAAGAACATGCTTATAAAGATAAAAGAAGCATACAGAACATAAAAAAGATTGGATCAGAAACTTCTCTGGCTACATAATGTTTACTGTTCTAGTTGGTTGCATTAAACTGGTAGAGCAGGGCCTAAAAATGAGGCAGACTAAAGTCTCATGCCATAGCCTACTTTATTCAGAGCATCAGACAATTTATACTTTGATTAATGTTCTCGTGAGTTCAAGCTGCATACAATCACAAAGGCAAACCAAGCCTAATAGGCAAGCATAATATAGCATAAATATGTTTTATAGGTGCATATAAACAAAAAAATAATAGACAGATGTAATGAGAATCTGAAATCTTCAATAATCTGAAATCTGCTACACCAGGGAGTGGCTCTAAATCACATTTCAAGAACAACTCATATTATTGAGGAGCACAGATTGTAAGACTCTGGTCTTGTTTATTTGGAATTTTCTCACAGGGTCTCAGAAATTTCCTTACACAGGTTCATTCATGGAACACGTTCAGATGCATAATAACCAAATCAATAAACATACAGACCAAAGAAAGAATATTAAAAGCAGCAAAAAGTAAAGCAACATAACATATAGAGGCAGACCTATAAAAATGACATCTAATTTCTCAATGGCGACTCTCAAATCCAGAAATGCCTGGACAGATGGGCTACAGACTCTAGTAGACCACAGATGCCAGCTCAGATAACTATACCTAGCAAAACTTTCAGTAACCGTAGATGGAGAAAATAAATTATTCCATTATAAATCCAAACTTAAACAGTATCTATCTACAAATGAAGCTCTACAGAAGGTATTAGAAGGAATACTCCAACATAAGGAGATTAACAATACCCATGAAAACCAAAGAAATAACCAGCAAAACAAAACCAGCAAAAAACAAAAGAAAGAAACACACAACATGCACACAAATACCACCACCAACAACAGAATAAGAACAATCAGTAATCCTTTGTCATTGATATCTCTCAATATTGATGATCTCAATTCCCTAACAAAAAGACACAGACTAACAGAATGAATGCTAAAACAGGATCCATTCATCTGCTCCATACGAGAAGTATACCTCAACATCAAGGATAGACAGCACTGCAGTTAAAGGGTTAGAAAAAAAAAAAGATTCCAAGCAAATGGATCAAAGAAGCATGTTGGTGTAGCCATTTTAATATCTAACAAATTAGACTTCAAACCAAATCTAGTAAAAAGAGACTGGAAAGGATACTGCATACTCATCAAAGGAAAAATCCACAAAGATGACATTTCAATTATACAGAGGCCCAGGGTCAAATGTTGTGAAGAGCTCAGGAACAACATGGAAGAAGAGGAGGATAAATTTCAGGGACATGAGGGGTTGAGGACACTAGGAGAACAAGCCCCACGGAGTCTAATGACCAGTATGCTTAGGAGTTCACAGAGACTGAAAAGGCAGACACAGAACTTTCAAGGTCTCCTAAACATATCTTATGGTTGTCTGGCTTGTTGTTCTTGCAAAACTCCTACAAGTTGGAGCATGTGTGGATCTCTAACCCCTTTACCTGCCCTTGGGCTCCCCTTTACTCCTGCTGGGTTGCCTAGTCCACCCTGGATGCAGGGATTAATGTTCAGTTTTGTTCCATCTCAATATGCCCTGTTCGAGTGGTAATCCTAGAAGAACTACTCTTTTCTGAGGAAAAGTGGGTGTGGGTGAAGTGGATGGGGGAGAGGGTATATCAGGGTGAGAGTGGAGATGGGGGAAAATGGGAGAAATGGATGGAGCTGAGTAGAGTGTTCAGGATGTATAAAGGAAGAATATAAAGTTTTTAAAAAGAAAACAACTTTGACATTCCATCTTACACCTGACAGAATCACTAAGATCAACAACAAAAATGACACCTGATTCTGGCAAGGATGTGGATCAAAGGGAACATTCCTCCATTGCTTGTAGTAGTGCAGCTTGTACTGCCACTATGGAACTTGGTATGGGAAATCATCAGAAAAGTGGGAATCATTCTACCTTAATAATTTAAGATCCTGCTAAACCGCTTTTGGGTTTATACACAAAGGATACTCCATTCTAACACAAGGACACTTGCTCAACCCTGTTCATTGTTCTTTATTTTAAACCCCCAAACTGGAAACAACTAAGATGTCTCTTAACAGAATAATGGATAAAGAAAATATGGTACATTTATACAATGGAGGATTATTCATTTGTTTAAAAATAAAATTGAATCGTGAAATTTTCAAGCAGATGTATGGAAATAGAAAAAAAATCTTTCTGCGTAAGGTAACACAGACTCAGAAAGACAAATTTGGCTTATATTTATTTATAAGTAAATACCAGCTGTTAAGTAAATGACAACTAACCTACAGTCTGTATTTGAAAGTAGGTTAGTTAAAGAGAAGTGACATAAGGGAAATACACGGATCTCCATGGGACGTGGCAATAGAATAGATTTTACAAATGGACTGGGGGTGGTAGGGGACAAAAGTAGGAGAAATTAGGTAGGGCAGGATTTCAGATGGAGGGAGAGAATGGGGAGAAACAGCTGGAACTGAGGGGCATTTTGGGAGGTGGAAACCTAGTGCAATGAAAACTTCTAGGAATCTATGGAGACTTATCTGCCCTTCTCTTGTAGACAGCCAAGGGTTCCAGAGGAGTGATTAGATTGTATTTAATTGAGTTGTTAACATAGGTGGTCTCATGGAAATACATTTTCTTTCTCTCTCTCTCTCTCTCTCTCTCTCTCTCTCTCTCTCTCTCTCTCTCTCCATGGTGTCTCCATTGTAACGCTGGCTGTCCTGGAACTCACTTTGTAGATCAGGCTGGCCTTGAACTCATAGAGATCTGCCTGCCTCTGCCTCCAAGTGCTGGGACTAAAGATGTGTGCCACCATGTCTGGCTACGTGGAAAATTTTAAACAAGGCAGGCTGATACTAAGACAAAGGTTTGCTCTCCCCAAACTGATATAGAGTCCTCATATATAGAGTGATATAGAGTGCCAAAGAAAATGTCGATACAACTAATTGAACATGGAAAAATCAAGCTGTTGCCAACCTGGAGCCTTTACTCCTACTTTTTAGTCTCTTTTCTGCAGGAAAGTGTTCTGCACACTACTGAGAAAGAAACATGGACACCAACTCAGCCAAAAACATTTGTTCTACAATCTGTCCTCCCTGAAAAAAAATATGCTAGGCCAATGCTGGCAGAGAACCAGTGGGAGCTAAACAATCTTAATTTCATTTAAGGACCACTTCACAAGAAAGAACCCATACTTGACACTGTTTAGGTAACCAAGAACCAGAGATTAATTATCCCGATGACCTAGGTAAAACTAAACACACTGTTCTAAAATAAAAATATTTTTTTCCTAAAATATTCTGCTCTACTCATAGATCATGCCTAATCTAGTCATCATCAGAAAGGCTTCCTCTGGCAAAAATGAGAACAGATATAGAGACCATAGCTAGACATTATGTGGAGAGATTCTTAATTTGAAGTCTTCATCAAATCAGTCCCTCAGAGCTTGGGGAACCCTTTAACAAGAAGAGGCAGAGAGATTGTAAGAGTCAGAGGGGATGGAGGATACCAGGAGAACAAAGTCCTCTGAGTTAACGAAGCAAGGCATATATGAACTCACAGAGACTGAAGCAGCAAGAACAGTGCCTACAAGGCTCTATACCAGGCCTCCTATGTTAATTTATTCTTTCGATCACTTAAGGAGAGTCCAGCATTGAATTTTCCAAAGATCTTTATTAATCACAAACCATGTCAAATCTCAGGGAATTCTATACCTGGGCAGCTAGGCAGAGAGCTCACTCCAAGGCTTCCTCATCCCATGCTGTCCTCTTGGTTCTCCTCTTGCTCACTAGCTTCTTCTTCTGTCTCTCCTGTCTGTTTTCCTCTGCCCTTGCCCTAGTTCTTTTTTATTCCAAATCCTCTCTGTCTCCACCCAGCCCTCCAATATACAAATCAATGGAGCCTAACCTTCATCTGCCTTAAGGCTAAGGAATGTCCTATTCATGTGGAGAGCTGGATAGCCACTCCTTTGTTTGGATAGTCACGTAGCTGGATAGTCACATCCTGGTAGGATGTGAGTCCTTCATAGTGCTACAAGGACAGTTTACTGGAACCTTATCCATTACTAAAGTCTCCCACAACACACCTATTTATATATTTTATCTATTATCTTAGTAGTTTTATGGGACTCCTGACTATGAGAACAAGTGAGTCCCTGACTCTTTACCTTGCTCCTGGGACTCTTTTTTTCCTATTGGATGTCCTTGTCCAACTTTAAATGAAAGTTTTTGTTTCATCTTACATTTTATTTTATCATGTTTGGTTGTTATTTTTAATAGCCTGTTCTTTTCTAATTAGTGACATAAAAGAAGTGAATATAGAAAGGAGGGGATATGCAGTAGAACTTGGGAGGAAGGGGAAGGGAATCTGTAATCAGGATATATTATATGAGAAAAGAATCTCTTTCCAATGAAGAGAAAAGAAAGATAACAAGCCAGTAGCAGGGTGTGGTGGGAGATAATAGAGCATCTCCAGTTGAAAAAAAAAATTAATTATCTGAAAATTTTAAAAAATCTAAATATTAAAGTCACTATGGATACATTTTAAATAACTTGTAGTATGCTGGATTACATTTTCAAAGGAAAACATAAACAAGATTGAATTTAATTGAAGCACAGCTTTTCTGTTGGGTGAAAGCTCGTTTAAGTATTCTTAATATTTGATGTGGCGTAAATGTAGTTCTTGTGGGAATTTTCAATTTGTAAGTGCTTAATTCTCATCAGTTCAAAAGTCTAATCTAACAGTTCATCAAGTATTGTGAAATGAGTTGTTAAATGAAGACTTCAAGCACAAAATCATGGCAATATCAAAGTTCCTACTATACAACATGAAAATCATAACCCAACTGAATGCCAAGAGTAGAGTTCTCTGAGTTTAAGTAATTTAAATACAACCAATTCACATTTCATTTATCAGATAACTTCTATTTGCAATAGGATTAAAATTTCTAACAAGATAAACTTTGATAATTGAAAGATTTTGTTTCTTCCTGTTTTAATAAAATAATACTTGCCAATAGCTTTTGGATTTTTGAAGTACAAATTGTACATTTCTAAAAGACTGAAAGCTAAATTGTTTGTTCTGTTTGTTCTTTAATAGAGACTAGTGCATTGCTTAGTCTGGCTTTGAATTCTTCATCCTTTTTCTTCAACATCCAGAGTGCTGGTTTAGATATGTAAACTACAAAGTCAGGATTTCTCAGATTTATTTAATTTAAGGAGTCTTATGCTGTTAGTTATAATGAGACCACAAGGTCTGATTTTGGAAATGCCAGATATCATGAACTAAAAACAAATTTGCAATAGCTTATAGATAGAACCACCATTTCTGTAGTAAACAGAATTTCTTTTAAGAAAGTGCTTATCCCTTTCAAATTCAACTTGAAAATGTATACTTGAATGCATAGAAGATTCCTATTGACTCATCAAGAATAATTGCAAAACTTATTGTAAATGTTGAAAGTGAAAGGCTATTTTATTGAAATAAATTCTTTTGCCATATAATATATTCTAATTACAGTTCCTCTTCCTCTAAATCTCCCATGTCCTACTCACCTATCCAGATCTAGTACCTTTCTGACTTTCATTAAAAAAGAACAAGTTTCTAAGAGATAACAAGAAAACATAACTAAACAAAATATTGTAAGATAAAACAAAACATCATATTGATATTGGACAGGGGAAACCAACAAAAGGAAAATATCCCAGGAGAAGGCACAAGATTTGGAGTCCCACACTTTGTTTGACACATAAGGAATCCCATAAAAACACTAAAATGTCATCTATAATATACACAGAGAATCAGGTACAAATCCATGTTGCCATTTGCTGGCTTCTTCAGTCTCTGTGAGTTCATATGAACTTTTTTCAATTGATGTAGAAGGCTTTTATTCTCCTAGTGCCCTTTATCGTCTCTGGATCTTACACATTTTATGCCCCCTTTTCCATGAGGTTTCCTGAGTTTTGATGGGAGGAATTTGATAGACATCCCATTTAGGGCTGTGTCCCATTTAGAGCTCATTGTTTCATGGTCTCTCTCTCTCTCTCTCTCTCGCTCTCTCTCTCTCGGTGTGTGTATTTATGCCTATCAGATTCATGAAGAGGCTTTCCTGATGACGGCTGAATAAGACATTGATCTATTTATATAGCAGAATGATATTGGAGCATTGGGAGTCGTTTTTGCACTATCATCTATATCTTTCTATCTATTTATCCAATATATATATTATATAAATGATCAGTAGACCCTAAGTCTCTAGGCTATCTATACTCTGTTTCTTGGTCAGCCAAGAAGTTTTGGATATGGGTACCATGTCTCAAAGTGAGCTTTAAAGCAAATCAGACATTGGTTGGTTACTTCCAGAAGCTTTTGTGATACCAGTTACCCAACATATTTTGCTGGCAGAAACACCATTGTGGATCAAAGGTTTTGCTGCTGCATTGGTTTATCTAGTTATATACCTACTGCATTGCTCAGCAAGAAGATAAGTAGGTGTTTTCATAGATGCAAACCATGCCAGACCTCAGCAGAGGGAACACTATCATGGCAAGCGCCATAATGGACAATGGAACCCTGAGGGTCTCATTGTAGGGATTTTTATTGACATCTATACCTCTCAGGTCTTCCACCATTAGCACGTGCAGATCATGAGCAATCAAACATCTTCTACATAAAGTCAACACCTGCAGACAATACAAATATTGTGTGTTGGGGCTGGAGAAAACACATTGTTCATGAAATGAACCTGATTACAAGAACCCATGTTGGGTGGCTCAAAGCTACAATTATAACTCTATGGAATTCTATGCTTTTGACTTCCTCATGTAGAGTATATATACACAAACCCATACATATAAAGAAATAAATCTAAAGGGGAAGTAAACAAATTGCTTACTAAATTTAAGAAAAGGAAATAATCTTTTAAATTTTGCCCACACAGATGAGTATAGATACTTAAATCACGAATAGTAAAATAAATCGTTAAAAATATTAGTTAATTTGCTTGTGACTTTCTCATCATTTATATTAAATGATACAAAGTGTAATAACATTAACTAATACAAAATGACATCATTCAAGTTGTGCATTTGTACTTTCAGTTATATTCATAGGTGAACTTCTGTCTGGCAGTGTTTCTATCAACTCAAAATAAATTCAAAATAAAACACTATTTCAATTTGTTGAAAACTTTTAAAGACAGATTGATCATATACTTATGCAACTGAATATTTCCTTAACAATATGGAAGGTCTTTTGGGAGATAAAAGAAGGGAATCATTTCAGAAGGGTAATTTAAAAACATCAACCAATGGACAGGTGTTTGAGGTTAGAAACCATATTTGTTTATCATTATGGAACCAGGATTATAAAAGTACCTGCATGAAATCCCGGTATCATTTCAGGATGAATTAATTACTTTGTAGACACTTTAAGAAATAGCATACAAGCTTGAGATAAATGTAATATAAGTCACAAGAAATATTTCAGACTGAGAGTTGTGCAAAGCTTAGACACATAGATTGCTAGAAGAAATGAAGGATTAAAACCTCACAAAAAGGGAGGGAAAGTGAAAAATTGTAACAAGACAAATAGGGGTGAAATTAAGGAGGGACCTTTGTAGAGTTCGAATTTAATTGTGAGTGCTATCAGTGGCCACTGAAGGACTTTAAATTGCTGACTAATTTTTTTCAAGATATTGATTTATTTCACTTAGCCCTTGAGTATATGAAGATGTGCATAGCTGCCATAATGATATTCTGGGGCACTGTATAAATTCAAGTTCATAGCTGTCAGTGAGTAATATCCAGGCTAATGATGGCACTATCAAAACCATGTGTATCTGATTTATAGTGACATTTAAAGGACTTATTTTTGAATAATGAAACATTATTTAATATGAAATAGAAGGGGAGAG
The DNA here is from genome assembly GCA_026225945.1 of Cricetomys ansorgei. Classification (NCBI taxonomy): domain Eukaryota; kingdom Metazoa; phylum Chordata; class Mammalia; order Rodentia; family Nesomyidae; genus Cricetomys; species Cricetomys ansorgei. Next base: position 6,450,164 of record JAMJFZ010001562.1, read on the forward strand.
AAAAGTTAATACAAGTATGTGCAGGATTTAAAGATCAAAGACAACTTGTATATCTCCAGTCACAGGAACTGGAGCCCAGTACTTTGGTTGATATTAAAATATTTAAATAAGCAATATATGAATTTTAATATATATTTTTTTGTTATAGAAAGCAACATTAATACAAAGAAAAAGTCAAAGTTCACAAAAATGAGTCATTATATACAAGAATATTAATATGCAAACTGGATTTACAAATTAGTGAAGCCCCTGGTAAAGGAGAGATGTCTCAACAGTAAAAGCACTGGCTGCTCATGTGGCTCAGGTTGGATTCCTAGCACCCATATGGTAACTCCCAAACATCTGTAACACTAGTTCTGGGTAATGTGATAATTTCTTTGTAATATTGTAATTACTTTCTTTGTAATTTTAGGCACTGCCCACAGTTAGAAAAACTCATACACAGAAACTAAAGAAATAAAAGAATTGATTTCTGGTTCCTTGAATACATATATAGATGGAAAGTATAATAAAAATATTTTCAATTTTGGGGTGAAATCATTGTAAGTTGTCTTATTATTTATGCTGATGTGTTTATTAAAAATAATGAGATAATGCCATTTTATTTCTCAAGCTGACACTAAATATTAATTACTTTTATTCAGAAAAAAATATAAATGACCCTGGAAAAAGAATAAACCTATCTAATTTTGTGAATAATTGCACTCGTGATTAATGCCTGCTGGTTGTAAACATACCACAACTGTTCACATTCTTTAAACATGGAAGAATCAGTTTGCCTTTGTGAATCAAGTTTTGATATTGTGAGTAAATTAAATTTTATTAATTTATCTGTAGAGTTTTAATATCGCAATGGTACTATTGAAGAATGATTGTTGCTGAAAATAGCTTAAATATCCATTCATGCATAGTAGTAATCGACACTCAGGGAATATGTTAAGAATTATTTGAAATAATTGCATTTAAAATGACATGATGTTTTGAATATTCGCTATTAAACCGCCAAGCAAAGGTTTATAGAAAGGCATTGCAACAACTTATTTCTTGTCATCCTAGTGGATTGTCTTTTGAAGAAACGGCATCAAGGTACACAAAATAAAAACAAGCAGTATTTTTTCAGATTTCTCACAAAAGGAGGCCTTCATAAATCTAATAGAAGTTTCTTGTGAAGTTCAAATAAGTAAAGAACATCAAATACATTAAAAACTTAAACTCTTGCCTGCCTCTTCTGATTTAAAGAAGAGAACAACTTTATCTTAATTTCTCTACTGTTAGCCTTCTCCCTTTACCACCTTCACTGCGTAAATATTCAAATGCTCCATGTAATTTTCATATTGACTAAATATGAAACACTAAATATAAACACTTTTTCTTTCTGAAATAATTCAATGATGTCTTCTTGTTAAGGAGAAAACACAAATTTCTTACCACTTTCTGATCAAAATACAGTGTAAAATTTCATCTCCAGGGAAGAAGCAAACAGTGCCTACCCCAAACCTTAAGATCCTAAAGTATGATCTTGAGGTATGATCCAACTAAAATTCTCTCTGGGGAACCAATGGTAGTATACACTTCCCCTAAGTCTCTTAAATAGTATATCTCTCAACACTGGACACTACAACTGTACCTTAAACGCTGTTCATCCAGTGTGCCTAACTAGCAATTTTCTTTAGATTCGTTTTACTTATAATCTGAAGTTTACTCTAAGTATTCATTCTTTCAAAGATTTTTCCATAACAGTGATAAAGTCAGGAGCCTTTAACTGCATCTTAAGTTGTTTCACTGTGTTTTTATGTGTTAAATGTGACTTTTCATAACAGGCATTGAGGCATTTTTTTAAAAAAAATTATTTTATTGATGTGTTGGGGAGGGTGTGTTATAGGTTCCTGGCCATCCAATTACTACATGTCACACAACTAATTGATAAAGAAAATTTTACTTGAGCTAAAATTTAAGAAAAAGGAAACAAACAACAACAATAAAGACTAGAGAGAGAGATAAATAGCCAGGGACACAGTCTCCAGACTGTGACACTGGGTTGGAATTCTAGGGGTTTTTTTCAGCTACAACTCACAACCACCTGTGTCAACAAAAATGGAAGACCCATTAACAAAGAACACCCTGAGCCTGGGATATATAGATCAATCACAGTATAGTAATTCACAGAAAACATCCTGTGTACCACCTTTCAGGAAGATGCACAATAAAGAGAAGTAGAGTTCCTGATTAGCTTTGTCTTGGGGTCCAAACTCTGTTCTGTGATAATCTGGCATTGGTATGACCCTGGGGGTCTGAGCTCTCTTCCTGTGTCAATCTGGCCTTAGCTTGGCCCTGGGAGAATCCGGCTTTAGCTTAGCCCTGGATTTCCTTCTGAATCCATTTCAGGTGTGCATCATGTTTGTGTGTCTGTGGGAGTGTACTTACTCATTTGTGTTTGGATGCCATCAACGTCACAGGACAGAAGGGAGTATCAGATCCTAGCTAGAGTTACAGGCATTTGTTAGCTGCCTTGAGTGGGTGCCTGAACTCTAACTCTGATCCTCATGATTCTGCGGCAAGTGTTTTAACCATTGTAATACCTCCTAAGCCTAGCATTTTCAAAATTTTCTTTTCCTTTCTTCTTCTCTGTTCTCTTCCATGTCTTTCATGGAAATCTTTCACATTTTATACCTCCTCTTCCTCTGAATTCTCCTTTATTTTCTTCCTGTCATTTCTATTTTCTATATACTAGATGCTCAGTTAAGTGTCTGAAACAGATTTTGAAAACTGACAAAAAATAATTAATGTCTTGAAATCTCTTTGGACAATATTCTAAAACAATCTTTTTTTTTAATATATCAAATGACACAAAACATAATAACATTTCTGCAGTATTCTGGTAGCACTTCATTCAAGATTTAGCTCAATATTGACTGAGCTAATTTTAATTGTGCCATGTTTCCTTGACTCTTTAACCACTCACCTGACAAATAACTGTGAATCTTTATCTCTCTTAAAAGCATGTAGCTACAGAATATTCGCAATGAATATTTATTAATGAAGTGTATTCAGTAACATTATTTCCATCTTTACATAAAAACACAAATAATAACTTCTCTAATCCTCTGTGACTATTGTTTTGTAATGGTTTTATGGTTACTTCCTTTTTATTCCTACACAAAGTCGATATTATGGAAAAATATTATCATTAAAGATCATTCTTTTGAAGAGCATTTCAATAGATAAAATGACATGTATATCTAAATTTTCATTACCTGAAATAATTTAATTTTTACTTTTAAATAAAACAAAAAAATTCTAAGCATCTGTAGACAGAAAGATTAAAAAAAGAAAAACGGTACATTTTTGAGGGGCTTGTAACTGTATTAGAGTTGCAGAACCATAAAGCAAATCAAATTACTGTAAAATTCTAAATGTATTTATATAAGATATACAATGGGAGGTACATCCAGTTTCAACTTAGAAAACATATAAAGAAACTGCTATTCATTAGTTACATTCTTACAATAAATACCTAAATATATGAAACCATATGATTTTTCTTGGCCTGGGAGGAACTGAAATTATGGAATTAACCCATACTACCTGGAGACGAGGCCACCAATACGAATATAACCTTGGATATAGTTCAGCATAAAAGATTAAATTGTGGCGCCACAAGTGTGTTTTTTGATGGCAACAGACAGATGTTTGACATATTCTCCCAGAAAAATGATCAGAGGAGGGCCGGTCACCAATTCATAATAATATTTCATCTATGCTTAGGATTTTAGGAAGAAAATACTTAAGTTAGCAGACTTTAGGGATAAATGTCATCTGGGGGCTGTTTAAGCAACTAAGTGAGATGGAAAGTTTAAAAGATCATATAATGGATCTGAAAAACTGTGAGGCAGATGGAGAAAACCCATCATCTACTGAGACATAAATATGAAATCAAAGCTAAGGCATCACTGGAAAGTGGATATAATCTGCCTCTGGAGTCTAGACTGTTGTCTAAGATGTTGGTTAGATTAGGATTAACACAAATGATGGCCAAAATGTCATGTTGTATAAATCTTCTAGATACCTGTGTGTGGAATTGAGAACAAATGCAAGTCTGAACAAATACATCTAAAATCAGAAGACAGTAGTTTATTTTTAAAAATTTGGAAGAGCATGGGTTCACTTTATAATTCAAGGATCATGTTCAGTTAGAAAAGGAGAAAGATTGACATTAGAATCCAGAGGGAATAACATATAAAAGATGGTACTATCTCCAAAACTGGAGAGGGTAAATGTCAGTACATAAAAAAATAATAGCAATTTTTTCCTTGCAAGATGAGGGAAGTTTTGTTTTTCTGTTTCTTTTTAGATCCTCTGAGATGGCAAATAAATATGGTTGAAAGTAGGCAGGTGAGTTGGAGAGCAACATAGCTATGTTGCTATAGCCCTTTTAAGGAAGGAAGTTAGAAGATTAGGCAAACAGAACAAATGTGAAAAGAGACAATACCCGTAGAAAGCTGGTTCTGCATCAGTCATCTACAGGTCCTGACAAAATCCTATCATCAGATAGTGGAACTAGAAGGAGATTAAAAAAATTGTTAGCCATAGTATGTGTCATGTATTTCTAGTCTTCTCCATTATAAAACATGCATTTTAAACATATTGTTACATTATTTTCCTGCTAATGTTTGATAAAGCATTAACTTACCAGTTTATTTTGAGACAAGCACATAATCCTGTAAGTTCTTATCAGAAAAAATATGTTTGCTTATATATAAGCAACAGACTCTAGCTATCCATATTTGGATTGCATGCTTTTCAAAGTCACTAGAACAGCACAGTACTTTTAAAAGACAGTGAATATTAAACCATTTGATGCACATTATGCGCATGAACGAGAAACAGTATAGGCTAGCTATATATATTCACCTATTCCCCTGGAGCATAACTGGTGCCTTTCAAACATTTGAATTATACAATGTCACTTTAAGCAACTAGTCTGTTCTATGACACACAGATTTCAAAGAAAAGACAATATTAAGATGATATATTGTCTTTGACCATGGCAGACCAGCCCATAATCCGTAAGAAGCAAGGGATGCATCAAGAACACTTTTCTCTTCGTTTTTATAGTTAGCAAACATAAAGTCCCAAAAGCTGAAATGTTAGCATAAGCTGTTACTTAAGTTAATTTATCTGAATTTAATTTAAATAAAAATATAAGAGCCATAAAATATTAAAATTCAGTTATATACAAGATTCATAAAATAAGAAATAAACTATTTTATATTTTTCTTCAAAAACGGCATTTGAATAAAAGGCTTACGTTCAGATGTCAAGGGTTCTTAGCACATTTAATTGCTTAAGGGACCTGTACACATGGATATTCAATTTTAGAAGTTATGTTTCATTTAGCATTTTTACTTATACATCAAAAATAGTAAACATTTCTAGCTAAAATTATTATTAAGTACTACCAATTAGATTTGTTTTATGAGTATAAGTATGCCTGAAGGTCAACAGTATATTATAGATTTTAATATGCAACTTTAAAGGTTGAAAAATACATAATACAATGTTTATTAAAAAAAAGAAAAAGAAAAGAAAGTTATTGAGATGTGTGTTCCTAGTAGTCACAATGTGACTATCAGTTAAACAAGGGTTCACTTGCCAATTAACCACTGGCATGGTTAATTATTGTTTTCCTAATTATAACACAACATCTTTTACAATGATACAGAGCCACTACATTTAGTGCTTTGCGTCACTCTAGAAGGTACCATGTAAAATCATTGTGACTGCAGTGGTTTGGAGACTGAAATGATGGGGTTGGGACAATCATTATTTCTTCACATTGTGAATGGAAACCAGACAAATTCCTGCCTGGAAACTGCTATGATTATTAATCTGACATTAAAGTTATTAGCACTTTCATGCTCTGTGAAATGTTTAGTGTGAGTACAGCCTGTACTTTTCCAATCATGATTAATTGTCTCAAGCTATTATCTTCTTAAAACATTAAAAATAAGTCATTTTTTCAGTAGTATAAACCATGTCTAAAGTAATTGATATCATCATGAATTTTCTATTTGAGCTTTTGTTTACTCTGAATTTAAAAGTATTTCAAAAGTTTTTACCAAAGCATATATTTTGGCGAATCAAACACAATACCAGTCTCTTATAATTATACATTTCTTAAATATAAATTTTAATATTATTTACCCTGGTCATTACTAATACCTATTTTGTGTATATTTTCAAGCTGTATTGCTAAATATGGTTCATTAGCCTTAATATGACCATGTTCTTAGATAATATTAAATATGGTACTTGTGCCAGCTTTCAAAATGTTGTACTTTCCTATGAAACTTAAGACACTGTATAAAGTTAGTGAGACTGTACAAAACTGACTGAACCATAATCCAGTATTATATATGTAGCAATAGATATTGTGGACAAATCTCATACAATTTCCCAGGTTTAAGGGTAGGCTTGGGATGGACTGGTATACAATGGGAATCTAGTTCTTCAGCCATACTGTTCTATCTAAAGCATCGGAATTTGAGTCTATTTAATACGTTTGTGTTTTGATAATTTTATTTAAAACTCATCTGAGATGTATAAATATTTCTGATTTAACTTATTTGCCACTATTCAAAATATATATTAAGAAAAAACCTGTAGACCAAAATAATATTTTCCAGGAGGAACACAGCTGTCTTAAAATAAAACTACCTCTCAGATTCTGTGGTTTGAAATGTGCCCCACAGGCTCCTAGGTTTGAATACTTGGTCCCCAAATAGTGGTAATGTTTGGGAATCTTGTGAGAACTTTGTGATTTGGAGCTTAGCTGTCTCTCAGAAGTGGGCCATGAATCAGGCCTAGAAGGGCATATCTCCCTAAGGTTCTCACCTGAGCTCTGTATTTATTGTCAGCATGCCAGATGTACTTTTACTACGTGTTTTTCATGTCATGCCAGGGAGCATCCCAGCTGCTCTGACTGCTCAGATACAATGAACTGATTCCCTGAACCACAAGCATGCAGCAGTTTCCTCACAGGCACACATCCTACTACAGTGACTAAATGAGTAACTAACTCAACTGATAAATATTTTCTCCTTAGATTGATGTTAGTTAATGCCACAAAATAGTTTCATTTTTACTATTGATTTTCATTGTACAGTTGAATTTTAGAGGGAAGGAATGAAAAAAAAAAGAGTTCTACCTAGGAACTGGAACTTAGCAAGTCTCTAACCAATCAATCCATCATAAGTAATGTTTAAATCCCCCAGTTTTGGCCCGTGAAATTGATATAACTTCATTTCAGATAGTTATGAAAAATCTAATGTGAATCTAGTTTGTTATTACAAGTAACTTATTAGTTACTTATTACAAGTAAATTATTAGTAAGTATTACAAGCTGAAACACTAAAGGGTGAATAAAAGTGAGAAAAATCATTTCTAGAGAGATTTGGTTTGTTAGCTCTATCACAATCGGGATAAACATGTTAAAGTAAAATGCTGGTTTTATAAATAATCACTAGCCATGTGATAGTTACATTGTAGTCATTCTGCATTTATATATATATACAGTAGGATCTAGTGTTAAACAAGAGTGAAAGCACAAGTGTAGCTGTGAATTGCTTTTTTCAAAACTGTCTGGCTATGTGTATAGGTTTGGATCACTGCTGTCATTATTCCTGTTAGTTATAATAAAAATAAGTTGTTACCATAATTTATTAGGATAAATATCCAGACTTTTCCAAAACATAGAAAACTCTTAATTCTTCCAACTATCTCTTTCCTTCTGTTCACTTTAATTTTCTTTTATGTATTAATATCTTCTTCCTGGGGACAAGTTCAACTCTCAGAATATAAAAGCAGTTTCTTGATTCAGAGAGACACAGGAAGTTCAGAGAGACAGAAGCAGTCAGAGACACAAAGGCAGTTCAGCATTAGAAATCTATATCAAACTAGAAGAGTGAGTCAGCTTGAAGCTAAGCAGAAAACTTCAAATCTGAGGCAGTGAGAGAGTCAGCCAGAGTCAGAAGAGTTTAGTGAGAAACAGTCAGCCAGCTCAGAAGGTCAATTTGAAAAACCAGCTTGGAGATAAGTTTGAGCCATAATAGTGAGTTGAATCAGGCAACCAGAATAGTCATTTGAGTTCAGTACAGCTCTTGAGTTCAGAATGGTGCTGTCAGAGTGAGACAATCAGCAGCAGTAAGTCTGAAAGGCTTAACCTTTCTAGATTGTATGGAGGCCTTCCAGTTCTCAGTTTAAGGTTAGACTGTATGTAGGCTAAAACCGTCTAAAGACAGGGATTTAATTAGCCAAAGAATAAATTTCTTTCCTTTTCTGCAGTATTCTTCTCCAACCCACTGCTGTCTATGTCCTGGTTCTGCTTTTAGAGCATGTCACCTAAGAGATAAGGTGGTCCAAGTTTTCCACGAAAATTGAGAAAACTACAGTAATGAAATTTTCTTTTGGAAACATTTTCTCCTATTCATTTATAATTACCTTGAAATGTCTGTCTTCAGATCAGATATCAAAAGGATTGAATACATTATATTAATTATCATATTTAGTTAAGTTACATGCTATTTAAGCAACTATAATTAGATGTGAATAAACAGAATATGTGATATTTACAGTTTTGGAAACATTACCAAATATGCAATAATAATTATGACATACATTAAAAATATATAGGTTCATAGGCTACATTTTCAAAGAAATTCAAATATCAGATTAAATCATTCAAAACCAAACATAAACTCTTTAACCATGGGACCCTATCTCTATAAACTGACTCACTTCACAAATCACTACAAGGAGATTCAGATGAAGCATGTGAATATAAGTACATGATAATTCTCATGCTGACTTACTATTTTTAAGAAAATCCAGCTATTTTGACAATAATGCACCCTTGCATTTCTAATAACTGTGGTAGCTTCTTTTGATAAAGACAGTTAGTCTCTAATAAGAGCCAGGAAAAATTCTTCCATGGAACAACTGCAATTTTTCTTTCAACTTTCTAAGAATGAAAACTATCTAAATTTAAAAGATAATGTCGATTAACATTTACATCATTTATATTATTGTATCAATCCTTTTATGACATACATTTATATCCAGAGACATAATCTCAACATATAATTATGTTACATTATCTGTGGACACTCTAAATCTATATTGTCATTAGCTCCGTGAGAGTAGCTGCATAGCCCAAAAATCTCAATTCACAAACAAGGTGAATATAATCAGAGAAACTAAAGCTATCATCACTAAGGTGTCTTCTGAATCTTTGTCTAGTTTACTCTCAGATATGAAAACTGTAATTATAACCATTTGGAAACCGATGTTGCTTATAATGACCATATTCTCACAGGTCAATAATCACTACTGAAGAATCTATGAATATAAAATTACAGTCTACCACAATGATTCTAAAGGAACTCTCCACTATGAAGTCAATACCTCCCTCCGAATAAACTGCCCATTGTATACAGTGTGAGATTTTGTTTGGAAATGATTGCAATAACATCTCCAGGTCTGTACTTCGAGTCAAATCATTTAGAACACAACTTTAATGATAAACAATCAAATCTCCAGACAATGAAAGTTTATATAGACATCAATCATATATTTCGATAATGTTCTTGAGGTTTTTCATTTCTATTTGTTGAAGAAACTCAATTTTGAAAAATTAAATAGGGAATCTTCATTTTCCTAATATACTATTACATGCAAAAATGAAACTTTTCCTAACATTGCTTTCTTCCATTATTTGGCATGACATTTTACCACCCCCAACTGTAGACATGAAGCAGACATTTTGGAAAACCTCCATAAATTTTTTAATTCCCCTATTTTATCTCTCAGTTACTACAACTAAGAAAATTAATTTCCTTGTTGCCAGTTGGTAAAACTTTATGCTATAAGTCAACTTACGTTTCTCATTAATTAAATTTTACTATATTTAAATAAAGCATGTTAGATGTCTATTATTAACACTCCCTGAATACTAAACCATTTCTAAAATTCAAGTTTTTTATTTCCTGTAGACAAGTGGTATTTTTTATGACATGTGGCATAGTCCTTGATGAAATTTGTTTTATTCAATTTTGGAAATATTTCAGAAATCATTCAATCTATTTTTACCAGAAGGAATTTAATACTCAAAACTTGTTAGGAGTCTTAATAAAAGAACCAAAGAAGATCTTTGAGAGAAATCAGACATCCAAAATAATAAGATCCTCACCACTCCTAGGACAGGAGGGACAACAGAAGGGGCCTAGTGACTGATGCCTAAGACCTTCCATCTGTGATGGATTGGAATCAGGCCAGGTCTGCTATGTAAGAGGGTAGGCCATCCTAGGGGCAGGAGAGAAGCCAAGCCACTGTGACATTGGTAAAAAAGAAGAGTTTCATGAACTTGTAGCTTGCCGGGTTACAGTGGGAGTGTTGCTGTCTAAGAGGTTTCCTGCCTGCATTCTTTCTATCAGACAAAATAAATCCATGTGTGATGTGAAGTGGAAAGCCCTTAAAAAGAGAAAGGCCAGATGGAATTCTCATGCAAGTAGAGAGTTTTTCTGGAAGTAATGTAGGTTGGAGAGCAAGGTGAGAGGAAGTTGTTCCTTCTGAGAAGGAAAATCCTGGTTAATGGAGCCACAGACATTGTTATTGGTCTGCCTTTCAGAAATCCAGTTTGACTTCATCGCCACTAACCTTAAATCTCTTTGACTCTTTTAGCTAAGTAGATTACACCATCCCATGTCTTTTCTATGCTCTGATGTTGCCCGTCAAAGGATTTGAAAGAACAACACTGCATTCACAGTTCTAAAACCTTTAAATCATTTCATGCTCATTATAAAATAATAATATACTTTTGATTGCTTCTTCTCACTCTGTTCTAAGTAATATACTTTCTGCTTACCTACTGAAGTCTATCACCTTCTTTTTGCTTATTTTATCATCAGTTGTATTCAAATTTTTGACATTACAACACAAAGCTGTAATGTACAATGTTCATACCCAGAAATGGCTAAATACAGTAACAAAATATTAAAAAGATATCTTAAAATGTTTCAAATAAGTTGACAATTATTGGCTCACACAGTGATTTCCAAACATACAATGTTTTGTTGAGGCCAGGAGCAAGGTGGGGACATGTCTGATAATTCCAAAAGAATTCTAATTGGACATGTTACTTCTAGACACTTTTACCTTCAAATTATATTTTTAGCAAAAATAGTAGTTTAAAATATAATATATATATATACACATATATATATATGTATATATATATATATATATATAATTCCAATATTTAAAAAAATCAACTCTCAATGTCCAAATTTCAACCCTAGGTACTCAATAATGTATCTGAAATATTTCCTGCATAACATTGTGCTTCAAAGATATCCAAGTAATTACATTTCACCATAACTGTGTCCATGTGAAGTACTCAAGTCATTTAATGCTACCAGAGGTGTAGTTGTAGATGTGGAAGTAGAACCATGCCAGATGTAGACATTGATTCGGGACAGTAGACAATTTATTCTTTTGTCTAATTAAATCAATGGTTGTAGCCCAGAGGCCTGGAGCCTTAGAGCATTTTTTCCTCTTTATAAACTAGTCTTAATCCTGGATCTGAAATTTTTCACCTTTTATACAATCTAGGACATTTAAGCCTCTGTTGTTAACTGAGTGTCCCCTCTGAACTCAAGACTGTTCAAATTGCTTCTATTAACTGATCCTCAACTAACTGGCTCTATCTGACTCTTCAACTGACTCTTCTTAGCTGATTCTGTTAACTGAATCTTCAGTCTGCTTCTGTGTCTCTGAACCTCTTCACGCCTATATAGGTCTCCTTTACTGAGCTGAGAGCCCACATTTTCTCATGAAAGTTGGGTATGTCCTTACTCTGCCAAGTACTTCCTTTGATTAGTCACTTTGTCTGCCATTTACTTTGACTCATCTCAGATGTCACTTCTTGTGTGACTTTGACTCCTATGTTCTGCTTCTTCTGTCTACTTCCATTGTTGTTTCTGTGGATTAAAGGTGTGGACTACAACTGCTTCAAGAATACTGTGATTAAGGGTATTTGCTACCAATGCTTTCAAAAGGCTGCATTAAACGTGTTTCTATATTCCATCCAAATGGCATAGGCCTCTGAATGTAGCCCCTGGAATGTTGAGCTTTTACATGGGGCTATTCCTCTAAAAGAGGCATTTTTCAATAAAATGATTAAAATTGTGTTGCATCTTCCATCATAGTTAAACTTTACAAAAGAATAATTTCTTCCTAAATATTAATTTCATAACCATTTATTTTACTTTAATATAATTTTCATTTTATTTCTAATGGTATAATACATTGGAAAAACCATATTACTACTCTTATTATCTTCTGTAATTAGCTCATTTTTTTTTCTCAAAATTCATTTCAGGTACCATGTAACACCTTGAATTTAAGAAACATTTAGTTTGTGTATACTAAGGGTGTAACAAATGTTTCTTGTGCCTTCATTTTATACAAAGCAACAGCAGTGTTCATTTCATGATAGTCCAAATTATGAATATTGATATTTTTGGTAAGTCACATTTTACTATGAAGACTTATACTTCCAATATTAATTTACATTTATTTCTTGATTAAGACTATTAAGATTTCAGAAGAAGAAATTTTACTTCATGTCTCTTCTACTTGTCTGTAAACAAGTAGTTATTGTGATTCTGGGTAATTCTATACAAATATTGTTCCCAATATTTTAATGCATTTATATTTATCAAGAGTCGGATTTGAAAATACATTAAGTGGAAAATGATTATCCCATTAATCTCTTGACAACATATGAACATTTTTTTTTAAAGAAAGTCAATCATAGAACTGCTATCTGTAGCATTCATATCTGTTGTTTTTGTCTTTGGAAATTTGTTGTTTCAAGCACCATTCCTTCCTTCTTTATAAACATAATTTCAAATTTAAATTCATTTCATGTTCACATGTCTTTTGTTCATAAACATGGAACAGAGACATTTTTGCTAAAGTGTATTTATATTTGACATCATTTCCTACTGAAAACTAACAATAATTTCTGTGTTATTATCAATATATTAAAATCTCAGACCTCAATACATAAAATCTCAGAAATTTTGCTTCAAAATATAGAAACATAAAAACAAGTTGAATTGCTAAAGGTACAGATCCTATACTCTTCCTCATTTAGCGACTTCAAACCTTCATTTTTATATTCCTTGTAATGCTATCAATGTATCATTTATACCTACATACAATGACAGTGGCTCAGGATGGTGCTGTCCTATATATGTACATGTTTGAGACAACTAATATATTACCTGAAGTTCTTTCTATTCAGTGTGTACATACAGTCTGCACTCAGTCACCATGTCCACAACTTCAAGTTAATGATCAATTGCTGCTGTAGAAGCAGCTTCTTTGCCACTCAGACTCAGTGATTTATGGACTCCAAAGGAATCATCACATTCACAATGACCATGTGACACTGCCATATGTCTGTGGCTGCCATTTTCCAGACTTGATGCTTAAGGGTATAAATCTATATTTTTGTCTGCGCTTTTTGTCGAAACATTTTTCTTCCCTTTATGATTTTTGTCATCCTTAATTCCCTAAAGGGAAAAAAAAGTCCTTCCTATCATCTATTATGTTTCAGTCTCCTTCTCAGTACCTTGGATTTGTGAAGAGTTTATCTTTAATCTCAATTCATCTATTGTCCATATACTATTCCCAAAAGAAGTCTCACTACTTTTCCTTGCTTATAAGCCTACTATGATTTTCCATCCTCAGCAAATATCCCAAAGTATTAGACACACAATAAATATAAATTAGCAATTGTTCTGATATGAATTCATCCAATCATAGTGTAATTTCTGATTTTCTATGTATTGATGTGTCTCTTCATTATGTAAAATTGCTACTATAGAGGAAGGATTCATTATATTTAAGACAAAAATATTTTGAAAGAGTCCATAATTATAAATGTGTCAGAGGACATATTTAATATAGATTAGCCACAAAATAAATATTCAAGGCATCTACTTTGGTAAAAATGCATTAACAGTATATATGGTGGAAATATTTTAAAACTGTATTTGTATAAGATTTATTTGTATCACTGTTAAATTTTAGTGCTGTGATCCCAACACTTGGGAGGCAGAGGCAGGCAGATTCAGTGAATTCGAGGCCAGGCTCATCTGAAGAGTAAACTCCAGGATAACCAGATTTACAACAAAGAAACCCTATCTCAAGCAACAACAACAACAAAAAAATATGCTTTTAATAGTTAAAATGTATTCTTTGAGATTTTCTTTTTCTTTTTTATTCTTTCAAGACAAGTTTTCTCTGTTGTAACTTTGGCTGGCCTGGAACTCACTCTGTAGGCCAGGCTGGCTCGAACTCACAGAGATCTGCCTGCCTCTGTCTCCCCTCCTGACTGCTGGGATTAAAAGCATGCACCACCACTGCCTGGTTTTCTTTGAGATTTTCATAAATATATACAATAAGATATGGTTTATCCACTCCCCACAGATTCTCACAAATACACTCCATCTCAACTTCATGCTGCATTAAATAAAATAATGCAACAAGTCTAATTAATGCTTCTTCTGTATTCACTATTGTATACTCATGCACTGGAGTATGGTTATTCATTAACTGTCTATAATATATAGCTTTTTTGTTTCTGGTTGTCTTTTATTTACTTGAAACTTTACTTTCCATACAAAACATCCTGAATACAGAAACCCCTCCTTCCCCTCCTCTCATTCCTCTCTCCACTCTCCCCCAGATAATTTTGAGAAAATATTAAATGAATACTAGTAAGTAGGACAATGATAAAGCAAATTTTAAAAAAGCGAGGATATTGAGGAAAAGTCTTAAAAGAAATCTCACCATCATGGCTGACTAAATCTGACCTTACTGAGAGCAACACTAATAGACATATTAATATGGCCAGGGTAAAGCTCAGGAGTCCTCAGTCCTACACAAATATCTACAAGCAATTAAAGAATGCTGAGAGATGGAGATATAGTCTTCCTCAAAAAAGAGCACACCAATTGTTTATTCAATAGCAAATGGTCATCCATAAAGGCATACAGATACAAGTGACATTAGACAGACTGAGAAAATTTTGTATACTTGCTTATTTATGAATGTACTTTACATACTTATGAATACACACACACACACACACACACACACACATATATACACACACACACACACACACACACATATATATGCATACATGTAAGTATGTATCAACAATTGAGAAAAGAGGCCATCAATTTCAAGCCGAACAAGGTGATAGTACATGGCAGGGTTGTAGGCAAGGAAACTGAAAGTGAAAGGGGAAAATATTTGATCTTATTATAATTAAATAGAATTAAAGAACCACGGCATGACCAACATGCCGTGATAACTCTAAGTATGCAATAGTGGCACACATACCTTGCCAGTAACCAACAGCTCTCTACTTGGATTCAAGACATTCTTGGCAAGAGGAAAACCATGCCTGGTGCTGTAATCCTAGCCAACCACTCAGTGCCAGTGAAGTTGTGGATCTTGGAGAAGACTTTACAACCATCACTTTGGTAAACAATAATAATCCCTAACAACAATCTAAACATTTGTTCTCATACCCATACATGAGTGTAACCCTTATTTCTTACTAGGAAACCACAGCCAATCAACACGCAGAGTCCTAGCCCCAAAAGATACAGGTACAAAACACTTCCTCAACTAAGGCTCAGTCATGTGGCATTTCATCCACATGAGTGCCTCAATGTGAGATGCACAAGTATGACATCAACAGACACATTAAAATCAACTTGGGTAGATCAAAATGCCTCAAGATGCAGAGAGAACTTCAAGCAGCTAATAAATGCTGAGAGGTTGAGAAAAGTGTCCCCTTGGGAAGAGTACACAAGTTGGTTACACAATGCCAAATGATTAGGCCTGAAACGTTACATATATTTAACACCATACAGACTGAGTAGATTATATGAATAAGTAAATATGCATGCAATAAACATTAATGAAAAGTAAGTCGTGAATTTAAAAGAGTAAGAAGAGTACATGGAGGATTTGTACAGAGAAAAGAGAAGAATTCATTGATAATATCAAAAATAAAGGGAAAAAAACTACAATGAAGTTTAAAAGCTCTCTTCAAGATGTCAAGGTCTAAAAATACAATATCCATAAGGATAGTCTTTATTATGTTGTGTATTTAATAAGACCTAAGCTGAAATTGTCAGTCACTAAGAAAAATCCAGCTACTAAGTTCAGCACAAGCATAGATATACTAACATTTTCAAAGGTGGTGATTTTGAGGCAAATAATTATATATCAGAAACAATATCAAGATATCTATTTTTATAATATTATATATAGTGAAAATTATATATGAATTATTTAAAGTTTTTAAGCAATGATTTATTTCAAACTATTTTTTCTTATCAGTATTATTTTTGTTTTTAATATTTTAATATGTATTCCTTGGTAGTTTCACAAATGTATGCAATGAACTATGATTTATGACTATTTCCAATTACCTTCATCCAGCATCCACAGATCTCCTCCAACACACTCCATTCCAACTTCATGCATTTTATTCTTATATACCTATGATGCCATCAGTTCAAATAAATTTTTAAAATCTGTAAATATGGACACAAGAGATGGTTCAGTGTTTAAAATGACTGATGTCATTGTTGTGATCTTAAATTTTCAGAATCTAATAGCAATTCTTTTAGTAATTTAGCATATGAAAAATTTTGTTATCAAAAATTTGTTGTGATTTCTGTAGATAGAGGAATGTCTCTTGCTTCCAATGTAACATTTCAGTTATCACACCAATGTTTCAGATAAATAACTCCACTTAAATTCAAATAGCTATTTTTCTAGAAGGTTTTCATATTATAAATTGTGAATTTCTCTAATGTGATTTTTTTTGAGGTTATATTTTAGCATTGCTATTAATGTAATGGTTCTTCCTGAACTCTGGGCTTCTGGGATGTTAGAAAATGACTGATCACACACTTAATAAGCAATGCTAAAATTCTGTAAATACGTAAGAATCCAAAGTCACAACTAAATCTGAAACATTTATGATTTTTTTGTAAGGACTTATTTTTATTTATGTATATGTTTATGTCTGTTTGTGTGTGTGTACTACATGTGTTTGTGTGTGGTGGAGTGCTCTGCAGGGGTCAGAAGGGGATATCAGATAGATCCCTACAAAAGATGTTGTAGAATGCCTGATGTGTGTACTGGGATTGAAATCTAATCTTCCGGAAGAGCAGCAAGTACTCCATGTAGTTAAACCATCATTCTATCCCCCAAATTTCTCATTCTTGAATGTTTCACAGTAGAGTTGGAGACATTTCAAAGTCCCCACTTTTCCTGAGAAACTATTGGCAGTTAAATGTTGCTAGACAATAGGAAATCAATTTCTTCACTAATCTCCTTACTTGTTAGGAGCCTGTGTGCCAGTAAATAATCTGCTACTTATGCTAATGCAAGCAATTCTGCTTAATTCTGTGATTTACCCCCCAACACACACAAACATTGAAGTAGAATATGAATATTGTTAATTTTTTTTGAGATAACATAGTTACATCATTTTCCCTGCCTTTCTCTGTCAACATCCTCCCACATCTCCTTCCTTGTTTTGTTTTGTCTTTTCTTTTGTTTTTTTCAAATTAACAGCCTCTTTTTTTTCATCAATTATTTTACACACAAAACACACACACACACACACACACACACACACACACACACACACATATATATATATTCCTAAATACACATGCAAAATCTCTTCAGTCTGTATAACGTTTCTTCTTTGGACATTTTCAGGGTTTATCATTTGGAATTGAATAACCAAGCGGAGAGCTCTTCCCTAAGGAAGATTATTTTTGCCACTCTCCTCCTCCTTAGTTGCCTTAAGTATCGAGATGAGTGATAAGGGGTTTTTCCCAGTCAACTTTAGTATGTCTATTGTCTACTTAGCCTGTCTATTTCCCTCTTCAGCTCTTGCTTAGGCATGCATGTTAATGAGGCTTTATGGGTGTAGCTTCTGCTCATATTAGGAGACACAGGGGTGAGCATTTTAAGAAGAAATAAGGTTCAGTGGTAGTGAAAGCAGAACATGAAATTATAATTGGAAATAAATATAAATGAAAAAATGATACTAAAATTATCAGATATAAGAAATCATGTAAACATTACTTAAAGTAGGGGTCAGTGTTAATGTTATAAACGTATAAGAATATCAAGAAATTTTTAGTGGAAAATGTCCATTTAAAAGAGGGCTATGAATAAATTACATGTACAGAAAGGTGGTCATGTTTTCTAAAAAAATATGAACTGATAAAAATAATACTGTAGATAACTGAGGACATTGCTGGCAAGTGTAGAGCTGATAGTATTTAGACCTAAACTCTGTGAATAAATTGTGTTTCATATCATTCTAGATCACAGATGTATATAATTAAAGGAACTGAATGTTGAATATAAGAATTATAAGACTAATTTCTAGGAATAAATGAACAGTACAAACATGTCTATATCTAAAATGTAAATATTTAGTTTCCATTGTAGCAACATTAGGTAGTAGAACTTTCATGAAATGATTGGGCCATAAGGAATGCAACATCACTTGTAATATTTGTGCCATTCTGAAAGGTAAAAGTGGATTTCCTGTCTTTCTCATTTTACATTTGCACTGTATAATACCTTCTACCACAGAATAATGCAGGAAAAAGGCCTGTTAAGACATGATAACCTTGATATTCGACTTTCTGTGAATCAGAACCAAAGTTGCTCTTCATTTTACGTCTATATGTCTAGAAATCTGCTATATTGACATGTGGAATAAATATAATGCATAAAGTTGTTTTATGAGAAATAAAGCATAAAATAATATAGTATGTATTGATGAGTGAAAATGAAAAATGAAATTAAGTATTATATATTTCCAGGATTATATCATATTCAGAGATTGAAAAGTTTACATTTGTATTCATCAGGTTGTACAAAGAATATATGAAGTATATATTCAGAAAACAAATGTAGGATAATATATTAATCAAGATATAATATATATTTAATATATGTTGTTTGTCATTACATGCACATATATATATTTATATATATATAACTCAAAGAAACATGAAGTTTTCTGTGAGACTATCTCCTAGAAATATCAGAAGCTACACCCATAAAGAAAGCCTCATCTACATGACTCCCTAAACATGAGTTGAATAAGGACAACAGTGATAGACATGCTAATGAGGGCTGGGGTGGGAGAGTGAGAAAAAGCTGTGGAGATATCAACCTATAGAAATAACTGTAAACACATATTCTTAATGCCGGACCATCTTTCTTGCTCTCATGTCTCAATGTATGAAGCTGTCTGGAGAAGTATTATGAAATAAAAAGGAAAACAGTGGTACAAAAGTGTCATGGAATAAAGAGATGTGACTGAGAGGGAGTAAAAAGTGAAGGAAGAAGAGAAGAGAAAGAATAAAAAATATAGTTACAGCCCTGCAGTAGAGCATGTTTTTAATCCAAGCACTTGGAAGGCAGATGTAGGCTGATCTCTGTGAGTTCAAGGCCAACATTGTCTACAGAGTAAGTTCCAGGACAACCAGAGGTACAACAGAGAAACCATGTCTCGAGAAAAGAAGAATAAAAAGTTACAAAAGGCAAAGAAATACTATCAAGTCTGACAATGGTTTTGAATTGGAAAAGGAGAAGTAAATTTTAATGAAAGTGAGTTAGTTTTCTTTTAAGATGAGGTGTTCCAATGCACTTGTCTAACAGCATTGTTTTATTTTTAATTATATGATCTCATATTGATTGTTAGGTCTTATGGAATCAAAAACATCTATAGATATGTATGTAGTACAGAATGGTAAAAGACTAGATATCTAAGTTTGACATCAAGAAAGTACTACGTTCTACTTGAGTAAGAGTCTATAAACTGTCTCCATATTCTTTCTCTTTAAAATAAAGCTCTTCCTAAAAATAAAACATACCAAGTTTGCTCTTCCGTGGACTTCTATAGAAACCTATGTATTAGGTATGTAAACATACTGAGGGAGAAGTAAATTATATTTTCCCACATGATAAAAATGCTAGAGTGACTTTCCAGTTGCTAAATTCTCCTTGGATTTACTTTTATATAAATTTCTGCAGGAGTACACTATGATAAATCTTTAGTACCAGAAACATTTTACAATCTTCAAATATCAGTCCCTACAGAGAGAAATTCCTCCCTAGAGAAGATGACAAAAACAGTTCCAGCAAGGCATGTCTTTCAGATTATAAACAGAATCATGTCACAAACATTGCTTAATATTGTTTAGCAAATACATAGAAGCAACATTTTGGTGCACTGTCCATATTGTGTCCATCACCATGTTATATCAAAGAATTCAAATTCAAATTCTAAGGATAGCTAAATCTCACAAATATTCAAACATCTAAATCAAATTATCTGTGTACCATTTCCTATTCATTAGTATTAAATTTCAAGTTATCCATAGTCAAGAATTTTCAAAACAAGAGTTAACAAAGGGAAAAATTGTAGAAATTATTTTACACTAATTATTCAAAGATGAGCACAGAGGTGGAAGGTCAACTAATTACTAACTTCACAAATTTTCTTAAGAATTTGGCTTAATTAATAAATCTGGAGATTTTTATCTACTTTCTTTTTCTATATATCTCACATACTTTTTGTCTTAACAAGTATCTCTCACATTGTCCCACATTGCATATCCACCAGAGTTTGTTTTGAACTGCTCAGGCATATCCTTCAAAGTTCAAGTTCAGTAAAAAATTAACAGCTAGGAATACCTGTTTTAGTGTGCATCATTTGAGCACTTTCTCCATTCAGCAATGCTTCCCATATTGTCATGCCCTAATTTATCAGTTGCACTTTTTAAAATGTTTTAGAAATGTATTTCACATTACACACCATTCATTTATTTATAGTATATTTCATTTTCCTTTTTTATTTTGTTGTTGTTGTTGTTATAAAATTGGAAGAGAGAGAACATGCTTTTGAGTTGGTAGGGATGTGCAAAAGATCTGAGAGGACTTGAGAGAGTTGAAAGAACTAGGGTTCTCCAGATTTTGAGAGAATAGTCACAAGGTAAAGAAACACCGCCAAAGAAGATATACAGTCAATTGATGGTTGCTGAGAGAGGGCTAACAAGTCTTCTCCAGGAGAGAATCCCCTCTCGTGATAGCTTAGGCAATACTAAGAGGTCAGCCAAAACACATATGAGCAACACTAATGATCTCAGCACAGTATATAGTAAGTAAAAAGAACAAGAGACCATGAGAAGAAATAGGAGAGACATGACAGAAATTGGAGGGAATAGAGGGAGGAGGGGAAATTACATAAATGATTATTGATAGAGACAACATTGAATTTAAATAACACTATTATCTATGCAATATGAAGACCTTAAATGGATAAATACAGAACAACTTAGACCTTATTTAATTTATGACAACAATATTTTACCATTTTGATTTTTTTCTTTTTTTTCGGTCTGTTTTTTCGGTGGGGGGTTGAGACAGGGTTTCTCTATTGTAACTCTGGCTGTTATGGAGCTCATTTTGTAACCTACAACTGGCCTAGAACTCACAGAGATCTGCCTGCCTCTGACCCTGATTGCTGCTATTAAAGGCAAGAGTCACCACCACCTGGCTTAGTTTGCAGTTTTCTGATGTATTTTTATATGCAAATATATTTAATTTCCTTGAGACAGTACAGAGTTTAAATTTTTGTTTTATACTTTGAAAATCATTTCTGACAAATCTCTCATAATTAGATTAATTCATTGATTTTGTGGTTGTTAGTAAATTATTGGTTCATGTGTCTACCATTTTATTGTTTGTCTTTTATGTCTTCAGTCATTTTGTTTTCTCCTTTTTCTTTGCATCCATCCTGAGATTTTGTACTCATTGAGAAGGAAATTGTCAACCTTCACTTAAGACAAAAACCAGCAGCTGAAAACTAATACTCCGTTCTCCATCCCTATTAATTTGTTTATTTTGTGTACTTCAAATAAAGCTTATAAATATCAGAGATTTTCATAAAATGTGTGCATGTGTTTAACAACAAGGTATTGTAAACAGCAACAGTTGCTAAGGCTAGCTCTCAAGTAACTGAGCTAATGAAGAGGGTAAGAAGAACAGCTCTGCTGTAGAGTGCTTGCCCACCATGCACAAGGTCCTAAAAATAATTGAAAATCCTCTAATAAATGAGAAAGAAACACCTTTTTGTTTGATTTCTCATGCAGGTATTATGCATAATAAATGAAAAACTGAGTAGTCATATCACAGCAGTTCATAAGCTGTGATTCTAGTACAAAATATATTTCATTGGCTTTGCTGTTATATTTTATAGAAAACATACAAAAAAAGTCTTATTTTCAATTTGTATTCAATTAGTCTTACATGTTCATATGTCTTTAAATAAATTTGTTGGTGCATTTCCTTTATAAATAATATAGAGTATCTCCTTTGTAGAGGAATGTTTAATCCTTTAATCTGGTAACATGGCTGCTCTAAAGTAGAAAGAATGTTGGCACAAACCTTTAATCCAGTATTCAGAAGGCAGTGGTGGTGTGTGCCTTTAATCCAGCACTTGGGAAGCAGGAAGTAGTCAGGAAGCAGAGCTCAGAAGGAGTCAGTGTCATGTTGTCCATGTCCATCCATGAGACCCTTGGGGGAAGGGATGAGCTGGCACAGAACCAACAGCACAGGCTCCAGGAGACCAGTAAGTGGCAAATGCAGACTTTTTTATTCCAGGAAGAGGGATCCTTTTTAAACCCTTGCCCAGAGTCCCATTGGCTCCTGGACTGCAGGCTGTTGTTGTGCCTCTTTCACATTGGCTTGTATCTCGCCATGTCATCTGTCTCTGGGTCCATTGGCAGGTTTTCAGGTTGACTTGAATAGGAAGTCTTAACTGCACATGCATCAATGGCAGGCTTATCTCTGGGCATGCCTGAGCATGTCCCAGGCTGACCCTAAGTGGGAGCCCCACTGTGCATGAGAACCGTCTGTGTGCGCTGTTTGGAAAACTGTGCATTCACACTGTTTAGTGGCAGACCTGGCTCCTGCCACAGCGTCAGACAGGAAATGACATCTGAGATTGTTAGGGCAAGCCGGGCGGGTTTCTAAGGAACCACAAGACACGAACCGCTGCAAAAGCATGAGGCATTTATTATTAATAACTGGCGTGCTCTGGGTCCCGCCTATCCCATGCAGGAGATGAGCATGGCGGGCCCCGATCCCTTCCCCCCCAGCCCTTTTATGGGGTTCAGGAGAAAGGGGTCTGGGGGTGGGGGTTCGTGCAGCTTTGATTGGCTCAGAGCTCTCTGTTAAACTCATTGGTTGGGAGTTTCGCGCACGCAGGATCCAGGGGGGGTGTGGTCAACCTGTGCCCTTGGACTAGCCGTCCTTGAGACAGGGTGGCTCCTGGTATGCTGGGGAAGGACGAATCCTGCTGATAAGCTTAATGGTCATTTCCCTGTGGGTGGGGAGGAGACTGAAGAGTACTGTTAATGGCTGTACTTGGGAAGGCATTTCCCCCTATATGTGACTGCATTCCTAGGCTTCATATTTCTTAAATCCTTTCAAGATGAGTCACAGTGAGGATATGAAATTATTGGACTGAGAATAAAGCATAGAAGCAGAGAGACTGACTGAGGCAGTGGCAGTATGGAACACAGAGATCAGAGAGGAACAAGACACATGGGCAAAGAAAGGCATCTGAGGCAGAGACCTAGAGGCAGTTCAGCAGAAGTAAGTATTAGACATGAAGTGTAAGTCAGTTTGAAGCCCAGCCAGAGGAGTTCAGTCAGAGACGTTGTAGGAGCCAGCAAGACTATACCCTTGAGTTCAGAAGTAGCTAGAGAGAATGGCTATGTCAGCCGTAAGCCTAGGAGGCTTAAATGTTTTAGGTTGTATGGAGGCTGAAGCACTCCAGGGTTCTAGGACTAAGGTCCAGGATTGAATTAGTCAAAGATTTAACAACTCTTTTTCCTCAAGTCTATGGCTACACTTCTTTATACTATATATTAAATAGTTTATAAATAATATAGCATATAAATAATACATCAACCATCGTACTAGGTGTTTTGGATGAGATCGATAAGATTTTTGCTTTCATAAAGCATGCATTGCATTGTTGAAAAGGGTTTTAGATAATAAGGTTTTATGATACAGGTTCTCAGTACTTAGCTGTGGCTGGTCCTGATCTTGTAGGCCAGGCTGGCCACAGACTCATAGAAATTTGCCTGTCTCTGCCTCTGGAGTGCTGGAACTAGAAGTGTTCACCATCACAATCACTGTAAATGTTAATTTTATGGGAAAATGGTATTTATATTATAAATTATAAGGGCAATGAGTTCCAAAACATCATAAAATGATTTTTTACCCCTCATAAAGGTGAAGCATAATATCTTACAAAATAAAATGAAAACACAGTATTTTAACTCATTTTGACTTTTTTTTCCAGAAATAATTTTTTTTTCCTTGCTTTAAGGATACGAGCAGAAGTGTGTAGCCCTCTCTTCTAATCACTCTCCAGCCCTTGTTATTCTTAGTGGTCTCCCAGGAAGAATGAGCTATTAAGCAGAGGTGAGGTGATTATTGCAATGTTTTATGGAACTCACTGGGCGGGGGGGGGGGGGGGGGGGGAATCTCATAAGCTATGAACTCATTACTTAATTATAAGAACCATGTTTGAAACCATTCTCTAGTTTAGAAAGAACCATATTTTATTCATTATTCTAGCTAGAATAGAGAAAGTTAATTTTTAAGAGTCACAAACTATCACCTAAGGGGATGGTAATCATAAATATTTCACTCTCCATAAGGAATACTCATGGAATTCAGGTGCGTTATTGTACATTACTTTATTAGAGACACTCATGAATCACAAAAGCTACTCACATTGCTGTGTGCAGATGTAGATGCACATACTATATGTATCTGTATGGTTGTATAAATAATGTTAATGTGTGTGTAAAATGGATTCCAGGATAAAAACTGAAGTCAATTATTAGTCCGTAGGAGAAATATATCACTAAAATTATTTCTTGTGCAAAAAGCATTTTGTCTTATTTTAGATTGACATCGTTTAAATAAAACAATCATTTTAGTTCAATTATTCTAGACAAACACCCCACATGAACTACATTTTTAAAATTTCTATGACATGTTAGTTCTTGATTTGTTGCTGAGCATGCACTCCCAACTCCACAAAGTGTGAAGAAAGGTGAAAATTCAGATTAAAAAAATGTGTCACATATTGTTTCTCAAAGCAAATGGTATATAATGTTTTGCTAAATGGGCACTTTGAGGCAAACTTTGGAATAAACCTGTTCTCTGATTTCTCACTAAGGATGTAAGCATTTGTAGGGAAATGTGCATTTTAATGAACATACTATGTTAATAATATCCTTCTTTTCAAAAATTATCCTCTGTTGTAAAGTACTAGAAAGAATGAAATAGAAAGTAATACAGAAATAGACAAAAAGTAAAAGAAAACATCTACATCATTATCATAGAAGAGGACATTTGAGTTACATTCTTTCTTTTTAACTTAAACAGTAAATCATTATATTGATTGTCATGTTTTATAATATTACTTAATTAAAATGCTTTTGATTGACATATTTTAAAAGACAGAGAGACCACTATTTGGAAACAGTAGAATTTTAAAATTAGCTCTATAGGGTGGTTTATATGTCAGTACAATCTTGTATCTGGAAATTATAGGTAAATTTCTGAGAATTATGAGAATGATTTCTATAAAATTTATTACATAAGAACATATCGACATATGAAGTAAAATGATGACATGAACTAGTACAACTAGTTTACACTATCATGTTGAATGATCAATATTTTAATTCAAAAGAGGAAATATGTAAACAAAACAGATGATTCCCCTGTATTTCAAATAAAGTAGGATAAGGAATCCTTTAAAAACTGGCAGTCACCAGAACTTTATATATATTAAATATATTAAAAATATGGATAAATATATTCATCATCAGACATATGTTTACAAATTTTCATGTGCACATATGTTATTATTTTTGATATTATAATTTAAACACAACATTTCTCCTTTTCATTTCCTCCATAGAAAGCCTCCCAAATACTGTTCATCACTTTCCTTCAAAATCACAGCTTCTTTTTGTGTTTTTTCATGCACATTTGTATATGTATGTATGTGTGTGTACACATATATATATTCATAAGTATAACTTGTTCAATCCATATAATGCTATTTGTCTGTTTGTTTTGGGTTCAGATCATTCGGCACTGCACAACAAATCGGTTTGCTCTTCCCAGAGGAAGATTGCCTATAGTGTTGAGACCTTGTGGGCTTTTCCTCATTCAGTTTGTCATGTTTATTGGTGTCCTCATTGTTCAGTTTACATTTGAACAGTCATGTTGGTAAGACTTTATGGGTAGATCTTCTGAAATTACTTGGAAACAATCTCAGAGCATATTCCTTGATGCTCCAGTTCTTTCATTATTTTCCATCCCTTCTTCTGCAATGTTCTCTGAACCATCGGTAAAATATTCTTATCTCATATTGACATAGGTGTCCTTCTTCATATAGTTAGAAGGACCATCCTGATGAGAGAAAGGAATATAAAGGAAAGAGTGCAGTCATCAGCTTGAAGATAATTTTGCACATATTCTAAGTATCCTTTGTTTGCTAGAATGAGAAACCTAATTAATACAGTTGGTATTGAACCATGTACTGAGAACATTTTTGTCCATAAAATGTAATTTCTAGTGAAATTTTTAGGGGAAATTTATTTTATATTTACATACCAATTATTATTATAATACTCAGATATTACAGATATCAATTCAGTCTCTATTTCACACAATCACTTTCTATTAACAATAAACTTGAAGACCCGTGATAAAAGTGAAAATTTAAGGGGAAAAAAGAATATAATATGCCCTTTGCAGATGGAATCTAAGCACTGTCATTTAAACCATTATGAGCAAAAGAAAGAAAAGAAACATTTTTAAAATATAATTCAGCATCTGTGCTCATGTATGTGAAAGCAACCAATAAAATTTGAAATATTTAGAAGTCTTATACTGTAAAAGACTGTTATATTTGTGACAATGTGCTGAGTTTAATTGGATTACACAAAGCAAAGATTTGGCTCACACATGGAACCTAGGAAAGCCATGCAAGTTTATTTTACTCCGAAATGCTAAGAGACAGAGATCAGTTAGAAATCACTCTCTTGTGTCTAGAAGCATCCAGCAAACAGGAGTGCCAGATAATTCTACACTATTGCTTAGTACATTGCATCTTCTTTATCTGTGGCCTTTCAGTTTGACATGTCAATGTGTTTAGTTTTAATGCACTATATGGATTAATATTAATTTATCTCTTTGAAATGTAAGATATTTTTATAGTGAAAATGCCATTGGCTTATGAAAAAAAGATAATAATTACTGTCCTTTGTCAAATACATAATTAATGTTAAGATGATAAAAATCTGACCTAATTATAGTACTGGTATCAATTATAAAATGTATCTTTGCTAGACCAGCATTCTTACTACATTCTAAACTTATATCCTCAGTTAAATGAAGTTACCACTCTTCCTCAAAGCAGCCTGTCTTTACAGTAAATGAATACTATCACAGAAAGACACAATTAGACACAAAGCAGAGATCAACATATCGCAGTGACTCAAATCTAAAGGATATATCTATATAATAGCGCCTATTATCTATAGCTCAGGAAACATCACTAAAGAAAAGGCAGAAAGATTGTAAGAGCCAGAGTTCCAGAAAGTCTGCTGTGGAAACATCCCTTTTAGAAATAATTTTATAGGATACTACCCCTAGTCAAAGTCTACATGCAAATAATAAATGCTGTAAAAAGCAAAATTAGTCTCTCCTAGCCATGAACCTACATCTGGTTGCCCAATATAGAATGGTCAGCCTTGAAGCCATATGCAATCCCACAACAAAAAGGAATTAACAGCTTTATTTTCATTCATTTCACTTACACAGACATAAACATGTGTACATGTATGCTTGTATTTATATATGTAACAATAATCAACTTAAGAATGGAGGATACATAGGAGAGGGGAATGGTTCAATTCTATTTTAACTTAAACATATTTCAGTAATGAATAAACACAAGTTTTTTAAAAGAATTAATAGATGTATGTGAAAAATATTTTCAGGTTCAAATAAAATATCAACCAAGTAAAGTTTGGTTTACCTTTTTTTTGTTTGTTTGTTTGTTTGTTTATTACAGGTGTTCATTTGGATTCTTCCAGATTCACGTAACCTTTTAAATACTAGTGACTGAATGACAAATATGAGGTCCTAAACTTTGAAATTACTTTGCAATTTTTATGGGATAAAACTCATAAGTGTTGGTTATAATAAGGTAAGGAAATATGTGAAGAATCCCTGACCCAAAGTGGTATAGTTTTAAATACAGTGACCAGGAGGACATCTCTAAAAATAAAATCTACTGAAGAAATGACCAGGAAAGGCATCAAGGAAGAAGACATAAATACAAAGATCTCGTGGTTCTTAGAATTTCTGAGGAAAGAGAAACAATCAATATACCCACATCAAAGAGGGGGTTGATGCAGTGTGGGTTCAGTGATCTTTATTCAAAATGTTTGTGACTAGAGGTATTTTTTATTTCAGTGGTTTTGAGAATTTAAGGATTTAAGAATATTCCTCTAGCCTTTTTGTTAGAAATTTGTTGGGATTCTTCCACTGAGTTGCTTGCTTTCTTTGGAAAATTTGACCTAATGAATAAAAAGCGAAACTCATCATTTCTAAGAAGGTAAACTAATAATGTAAAATTAGAAACAGGTAAGAAGACATGCTGCTAAACTTATAAGCTAAAATACAAAAGTTTCTTGGTTTTCTGATGTTACTATTTTGTATTAAACATCTTAAATAATAAAGAAAATTGCTTTGCCAAAATAAACTACCACCAAAGAAAGTTATTGGTTATTAATCATAACCTCAAGTAGAACTTACAGCCTACAAGTTATTTGGAAGAGCTGGCTGAGTGGGAACATCTGGGAAATTTCATGTGGATTTCTTAGTCTCCTCTTTCCTCATTAAATGTAATCTAGTCTAGGGAACATAGGCAGCATAATCATCTTCAAATAATCATTTATTAAGTATTGTCCTCTGTCCATATTTTAGATTCCATGGGAAAAGATTAAGATTGCAGATATAATAGTTTCGAACCAGTCTCTATGTATCTGGCTCCTGGCCAAAGACCTACATTCAGTTTTTCAGAGTTAGTTATTGGCAATTACAAAGACTTTGCCTAGATTCCTCAAGGAGGGAAACTGTATCTGAAACAGTGCACAGCCAAACCATTATATTTTGTAAAAGTCAGATCTCATGTACCCCTCCCATCACCACTTCTTATACATAGCTGTGCTCTTTATCCATGTGGCTTTAGGTAAATGTGTCTACAGCAAGGGTGGACCTCAGAGCCTAAAAAAAAGCCTATTTACGCAAGAGGAAGCAGGAGATATTTTCCCCACTGTGACTCACGACTAATGGCTAGTTTCTCTTTTACTCCTTGCACTTGTCCCAAATTTCATGAAGTTGTTAGAATACTTTCCACATATAGGACAAGGCAGTGTTCTTTCAGCAGTTTGACATGCATACTTATATCAGAATCCAATTAACACATAACAGCAAAAATAAATCATCCAATCAATAATTGGGATAATAAACTGAATAGTCAGCTCTCAAAGGAAAAAAGAAATACAAATCGCCAATGAATATTTGAAAAAGTGTTCAACATCTTTAGTCATCATGCTAATTAAAATTCCATATAGAGTCCATCTCAACTCAGTAAGAATGATGAACATCTATCTAGAAAATAATTTATATCAAATGCTAGGAAGAATGTGGAGAAATAGGAACCATTTCAGACTGCTGCAAGAAATAAATTTACGATAGCAATATAGGAATACATTTGAAGATTCCTTCAAATATAAAATCATTCAAAAAATAAAAATAAACAAAGTATAGTTATCTCATTTACAGCTCAAGTCATTATGTAGCTTTGAATGTGGAATGAGGTTCATGACCTGAGAAGTTAGAGCAATTTGTAGAAGATGGAAAAGCAATGAGATATTCTCTCCTACAGTCTTTGGAAAGGAATGTGATCCAAGTGATGTGTGGAGTATCGCTCACTGATACTTACATCAGGTTTCAGAACAATAGAAGTATACAATAACCTAGCTGAATTACTTAAACCACTAATTTTGTGATAATTTGTTAGGAAACTGACAAAAAAAATTTCTTGGTGCCTCTAAATCTTACACTTAATTTATTTTACTCCATATATGAGAAAGCCATTGCATCAGGACACATCTCTGCTATCATTAATACTGTGTATAGCTTTAGTGTTCAGGAACTCTGTGATACAGATCTATTAAAATTTAAAGACTTGCAGGGACCCAGGAGTATCTTGCTGAAGAACCTTATAGAAATTGGAGACTGCCTACAGTCTTTTTCTCCAAAGGAATGATTTTACCAAGAGCCAGAAGTGCTGTACTACAGCGTCATGAGTTCAATACTATCTATACATTTGCCTTTTCTCTATAGGTTATATCTCTTGTAATGTAAAGAATCTGAAGTAACTAAATGTATATTTACAGTGTCCCTCTATTCAGATTTGTACAAATAGTGCAGCCTACTTTTTTTTAACTTTGATTGAAACAAGTAGGATTATATAGAATCCCAAGGCTTAGAAGAATGGCTCCAAATTTTAATAGATTAAAAATATAGCAGCAACATCAGTATATAATCACATACTTGCAAATTTGAAATAAAGCAAGCATTTACTTTTTATTTGGGTTAAGAGAATGGCTTGTTAGAAAACACAATAGACTCATAATATCTCACCATGGTAGTACTTAGCAAAACTGAAATCAAGGAAACAGATCACTGTATTTTCACTGCAGACCTGAGGATGATAATTTACCATACCCAAAATATCAGTATTGAAACCAAATTTCAATGAGACATAAATCTCCTAGATATATTTTGATCTACATAACCATTATCATTATTTTCAAATTATGATTTGAAATATGATTATTTTCAAAGTAATGAGGCATTGTATTTGAAATAAAAATATGTAATTCCTTAAACTAAAATGAGATTTTAAATTAAATTTATATATAGTTCTAAAGATCAATTGCCTTGTGACAGCATGAAATTTGAATTGCAAATCACAACTCACAGTTTCATTAAATATGTTTCCATCTTGGTAGCATGAACATCTGAAATAGTTGGCATTTATTTAAAACTCAAAAACTAGACATAGGAATACCTCTCTGGTATGGAAAAATAAGCTTCTAATGTACCACATCATGTGGATTGTTCACTCATCCATAGTATATTCTCTATTTTCCTACTTCAGCAGCCAGTCTGGAGTGTGGGAATTTGGCTGCAGGTAAGTTCCTTTTGCCAAGATGTCTTAGAGTTAGTTCTGTCAGAGGTGTGATGAGAACACAGAGTCTTGATGAATTATCTAGAATATTGGTTTATTAGAAAAGTTGACCATTAATTTACTGTTTAAAGTTCAAATTTAAACAGAATTCTTTTGTTTAATTAATTATTAAAATAACTTGAAATATATTCCAAATAGAAAAATAAAAGAAATTTCTGGCTCAAAGTACTCTTTATTGAGTCTAATCATTAGGCAGAAATAATAGTTTCACTATTTTTATGAGTATCAGTAGGCTATATCAAATTAATATTATTTTTTAGTAATGTACTAGAGGAGAACACAGTACTAAACTTTGATTCAATTAAATGGAAGGCTAGAAAAGTTTATCAAGAAATAAAAATTCTGTCCTATGAAGAGAATCTCAGAAAAATCAATACCACTCATTTACTCTAATTTTCCCAGAAGCGGTTCTATTTGTCTTTGGGCAAGTTATTTAATTTCCTTGAAACTTACACATATGTAAAGTAAAGACGTAAGAATATATAGTTCGTGAGTAATTTCTGATAATTAAATAAAAAACATGTTACATATATAAAAAGCATAAAATTTTGTCATTATCATTAAATATATTTTAATTAAAATGCAACATGGTTTTCTAATGAGTCTATGCCTTGGGAAATAAACAACCCATTATTTTGTAATAAAAAATTATCGTGCATTATTTGTCCAGAAATAATCAAAATGCAGAAAAAGATCTGGAGGCTACATACCAAAGGGTGATCAATTTCCTAAAGGAATGGTGCCTATATATTACAGCAACCCCTGCTAAGTCGCCCTATGAAGAATGGGACCTTTACACAGTTGTTACCTTTCAGTAATTTATTCACTCACAACACAGGCTAAATTGCAGAGAAGTTGCCCTTACTCTCTGAGTATACTGAGTGACATCTGAATCCTATCATGTCTTGTCTTACAAGTAAAGAAATACATTAAATTTTTGTTCTGATGGGTGTCAACTGTGTACCCAGGAACATACCCTCTAATAAGAGTGCATAATCTCACTAGAAGTCTCTGCCTTGTGGTGCTTTTAACCAAATTTGGAACTATGTCACTCTTGTGTCCTTTATATTCTTTATCTCATCTCCTAACAGCAGCCAAATCATAAGCAAAACAAATACCAGTTGACAGACTTGCATTGTGATATTGGCAGATGCCAACTTTAAAGACTGTGGTTTCTGAAGCATAGCTTGGAAGTATGGGGTTTTCCTTTGTTGCCTTCAGGCTAACAGTAAGAGTAGGAATGTTGTTGTTCTGTGTTTTCCATTTCCTTCTTGGGGCAGCCAAGCCTTTCCTGCTGATGGTTCCACTTCTGAGGAGTGATGTAGTTTGGAACTATCCAGGGTCTGAACATGTCTTAAGCAGAGGGTGAGATCCGATGGGAAACAGACTTCCTGTGAGGCAGTTTCAATGAATAGCTCAGTTTATTGAAGAAATGGAATTACATATATAGTGTATAGACCAAAGAGGGGATGCCTTATATGGTGATACGTTATTGGCCAGGCAGTGACACAAGGAGAGCTCCACTTGCATGTGGGGAACTCACAACCAGACCTTGGTGGTTGTATTATCACTGGCTGGGGCCAAAGTCCTCCATTGCATAGGCAGAGGTCTCACAAGGCTCAGAGGAAGAGACTTTATAATGTCATATATGGAAAGGAGAAGTTCAGCTCAGGGCTCCTCTGGCTGCAGTGGTTAGAGGAGAAGCAATCAGATTAGATTCCTTGGAGAGGCAGGATGTTATTAGTGGCTAGTGACCTAAGGCATGCCATCACCTAAGGAAGCTTTTTAGCTGTTAGTTGTACCTGGGGTCTGTGAGAGTAAGAAAAGGTAACAGCTGAACATCTTCCACTCTCATGCTGAGAATTCTGGGTTCAAAGCATGCTTCAACCCCTCCTTAGTTCTAGGACAGCCCCACAAAATGTTAGAAAATTAACTGAGCCCTTGATCCCATTTGGGGTGATATCATTCACAAAATATCATGTAGATCTTTTGTAAGGTATACTAAGAAAAATAAAATAGATTTTTCATTAACATAAGAGATTGACCCCAAGTTAAAAATAGAACACTAGCAAACATTTTTTGTTTTTAAAGGGAAGTCGTCATTGTGAAACAGGTCATCACATGATAGCACATGTTTTGTCATAAGCCAGAAGACCTAAATCCTATCTCTGGAACTGGTGGTGGAAGGAGAAAACTGCCTGTCCTCCTTTGATCTCTGCATATATTTAGTTGAACACATGCACCCAAACGTAAACACTCACAGTATTAATAGTACTAATGCTGTTTTGAAATAAAAATTATAGAAGACACTTGTATGGCTTTGTTACATATTAGTATTGATCTAAACCTGAGATCCCAAAAGGAGACAAGATTAAAATACTCACCTAGTGAACAAGAAGTGAGGGGGTGCATTTTAGCATTCCCTTCAAATACTCCTTACCAATGACACATAGCTTAAACTCAATATTATCAAGCTGCTTGTGAAGCTTAGTACTGGGCCTCATTCTAAATGTGCTAGATCAAATGTGGACTCATACTAAACACAAGTGGGCTGAATTCAGACTTCAGTTTCCGGAAATGGTTACTATAACAAGGCTTTACTGATATTTTCACTGCACATGTGATCTCCTTTAAGGAACATCATTGTGTTTAGGCAAGGAATAAAAATGAAGGGTACAGAATGAGAGCCATTTGTTACCCCATCTAGTTACCACAACACTTCAGATCCTGGTTTGTGCTCCGCGGAACATAAGTAAGATATCATTATATGCTTTAAAAAGCCAACTCTATTGCAATTTACTTTTCAAAGAAAAAAATAAATACAGCTATTTTAAAATAATAAGCATACATGATAAATGCAACATAGAGAACATTCATCGTTCTACTCTCCAGTTTGTATTTGTACATTCTATAGTTAACTAGTAAGTCTAGAGTTTCTAGGGAAAATTTTTAAATTATTGTATTTTAATTAGCATATAATTATACATATATATATTTCTCCCATTCCTTTTCTCCCCTCCCAATCCTTCCATGCCTTCTCCCTCTTTTCATGTGTGTGTGTGTGTGTGTGTGTGTGTGTGTGTGTGAGTATGTGTGTGCATGCATGCGTGTGTGTGTATATACATTGTGTGTATATACATACATGCACACTTATAAACTACTGAGTTCATTCAGTGTTGCCTACATATATGTGAATTCAGGACTGCATTTTTCAATATGTATATATATTTTGTGTAATTAAAAGAAAAATAATACCAAGTATTTTTAATTTATTTTCTAAAATAATACATTAATTCCATGAATTAATCCCCAAGTAGATGTAATTTATAGAAACCGTATAATGGCATGTGACTGGTTGCAATCTAGCTTCTCTGGAATATTCTGACATGAGCTCTCAGAGTAACTACTTCATAAAACCAGGATTTAAATTTTTAAACTTAATTTTTTTCATTGAAAATTTCATTCATTTTTTTCTCTAGTTATTATTTTCATTAGCAGTATTGAAATGAACAGCATTGTTTGACTCCTAAATTCCATCAAATTATCCATCATCCACTTTCTGTTACAACCAGGGCTGTTTCATGTAATCTGACCAGGCATTATAATAGTATCAATGTTATTGAAATTGCTTCCATTCCTTTAACAGATGTGTATCAGAATTCATATGACCTCGTCACTACCAATAAGAGGAAAATTATACATATTATCCATGAAAATAATTGCCTTGAAGCCATAAAATGTTTTGATTGAAAAGACAATTCATTAGGCATCTGAAGTTGTAAATTAAGTAGCTTCAGGATTTATCCCTGAGAGACTGACTTTTAGAGAAATGAAGAAGTGATTTCTGGCTTTGTAAGGAGCCTTAGACACAAGTAATAATTTCCTGTATAATATATAGATCTCTCTACATATGAAATAAAATACTGAAAAGATTCAGAATACTGAAGAATGAAAGAAGGAACTCCTCATTTTAAAATACTTTCTTGTGTATCTTTTAACCTCAAACAACACTTAGCTTTATAATATCCTTCCTGGCTGATGGTTAGTTTCAGAGCAGACATCTGCTGAGAAGACTTTGTGGTGAACAAGTTTTTCCATAATGAGCTCACAGATTTCAACCTATGGTTCTCTGCCTCATCATGTGCTTATTTGAAGTTTAAGAACATGGTGGCAACAAATATTTTCTGGATAATATATAAGATCATTGTCTTCCAAATCCTACTTCAAATTCTTAAAATTATATTTTTTAACTGAAGCCCCTCTTTTAAGTTGATAACCTAAAAATGTTAATCCAATAATCCTGGGAAGAAAGAGAAGAATTTTCCTACTGGTATCTGGAGCCAAGGTAAATTTTAGAAGTATATAGTTAA
Organism: Cricetomys ansorgei; assembly: GCA_026225945.1. Classification (NCBI taxonomy): domain Eukaryota; kingdom Metazoa; phylum Chordata; class Mammalia; order Rodentia; family Nesomyidae; genus Cricetomys; species Cricetomys ansorgei. The sequence continues at coordinate 6,486,161 of JAMJFZ010001562.1, forward strand.
CAGTGCTCAGTTTGGGTATTTGAGATGTGCATACAAAACTCTTTTGAAATGGAAACTTGAAACCCAAAATTTAGCTCATGTTCTTATTATACAAATACTATCATTTTTTTATCTACCAAAATACTTAAAGATGAATATTTACACATTTGTTTGTTCTTCAATTCTTTACATTATATGGATCAATAGTGCACGTTAGCCATGTAGATATAGTTCTGAAATGACAAGCTTAAGTGTCAAACATAACAAAAATTCCAAGTAGGGATAGCAAGAAATCTTGTACACTTTACACCTTCAACTTAGGATTCTTATTTGATTCTTTTCTGTTTGTTTTTTTAAAGTGAGTATATGCTTTTCAATTTGTAAATTTAGAATAGTAAGTAGAAATGAATGAATATATGTATGAAATAAAATATGTATGGTAATTTTGGTGTACAAACAGTAATTTTTAGTTATTAAGTTGTACTTGTTGGTTGCATTTTAAATCTCTGGAATAAACTCTCCCTCTAATAGAAGAGAGGTAGTAAAATGTAGTTCACTGTAGTGTAACAATAATTAAATTGTTTCCTTGCTAGAGTCATATGACATTACTAAGTAGTGAAATGGAGATAGTCTCATTGAGGAATATAATTTTAAAATTTACAAAAGCTTAAATATGCACACATGGATATCTATTGCAGTTTTAAACACTCTGGTATTAATTTGTGAAATAGCTCAAGGTTTAGGCATTCCAGACTATCCAGGATACGCCAACAGTTTCTATTTCTGTAGCAAATTAGTATATCATAAAAAGGAGCATTAACCTTATTAGTAGAAAGAGGAACAGAAAGAGATGGGAGTCTATATCCCTGTTGTTGTTTGAATGAGATTGTCCCCATAAGCTTATATTGCATCCTTAGTCCCCAATCAATGAGTTGTCAGGGAAGGATTATGAAGGATTAAGATGTTTGTGATCTTCTTGTCAGTAGTGGTGGGGTTCTACTTATTTAAAGTGCACTCCAGACCCATTCTTTCTCTCCCCCCATCCCTCTCTGACTGCCAACCAGCAGATCAGGATGTAAACTCTCAGATTTATGCTTGCCTGCCTACAACCATGCTTCCTGCCATGATGATCATGGACTAACCCTCTGAAACTGTAAACAAGCCCACAAATAAATGCTTTCCTTTGTAAGAGTTGCCTTAGTCATGGTGTCTCTTCACAGCAATAGAACAGTATCTAAGAGATAAGTTGGTACCAAAAGTCAGGAATCACTGTGACAAGACTTACCACACTATTTTTTGGGGAAATGTGGAAGACTTTCGTACTTTGGACTAAAAAGCTGTTGAAACTTTAGTCTGGGTTTAATGGGCTGTCCTAATAGAAGCATGGGAGGCAGTTGTCCTAAGGGTGATTTAAACTACAAATGCTCAGCTCAAGAAGTTCAAGAATTATGTTAAAGTATTAGAATCCTTTGAATTTTTTATATATCAAATTATAAGAATCCTTTTGAATTGTTTTATATATCAATTTATAAGAATGTATTTTCACTTTTTTACATTTAGATAATGAGTTTTTTTCATCGTTGGTTAAATTGACTATCTACTCCAACACAAGTTTTGCCACCATTGTTTGGAATCAGATTATTGTAAATGTGTGTTTATTTCTCAGTGCTCTAATGTGTTGTATTGGTTTATGTATCTGATAATGTGTCAGTAGAGATGATTCACTAGTACAGATTTTATTTAGTATTGGTTGTAATCTGTGTGCGTGTCTGTGCTAGTGAAGTGAACGTCCAGACAACAAATAATTGGATTTTTTTTCAGTCATTATAGTCTTTCTGTCATTTGAAGAGATAAGAGAAATTCCAACTATGGTTATTAACAGAATATAAAATGCATTTCTTCTTTTCTTCAAAATAGATTACTAGAGAATCATGGTAATAATTCTTGATCACATTGTTATCTATCACATTGTTATCTATTCTAATTGATAACATGTATTTGGAATTTATTATTTCCTGAGTTGTCATGATCACATAGACACACACACACAATCATACACTAGAGAGAGGCAGATGACTTATTCTGTTTATAGCATCTCTTTAAGTTTCTTCTGCACTATTTACTATCTAAGTTGTCACAAGTTAAGTATGAAGTATATAATAATCTTAGTTGGTAGATACTTTGTTCACAAGTTGAAATACATGAGTGGATGCTCTCTTTGATGTTATAGCTTCTTGTGAGAGGTTTGTTGTTACTCTGACAATATGTAAGTCTGTAAGTATCCTAGCATTTAGGGTTAGGCTGTGTTTTTAACATCAGAATTGAACTTATTTTAGAAGCCTCTCCTTTGCTTAAAGGAGCCATGGCTGACCCCACAGAACTCTGTTATATATCCATGCCAGATATATTCTTATTCACTACAGAGAGCCCCTGGTACTGTAAACAGAAAATAAGGTGTACTCCACTGGAGAGGTAAGCCTGAGTTTTGTCTGCCCGTGGATTCTAGTGCTTTTAGACCTCATTTAGCATGAAATAATGCTTAAGGTATAGTCTAAGTAAATTGTCTGTGTCAGAGGCCTCTAGCTCACACTATGAGAAAGATTTCCTGTTGGGGAATATGCTTCAGAGGATGATTAATCTGGGCACACTGGGCTTGGAGTTCCCAGTCATGACACAAATTTACAGGTGGCAGGGCTTTATCTTGCCATAGAGGACAAAACCGCTGATCTCTGGCCACCAAATTTGTCACAGTCCTTGCTCAATTTCCCATACTCTTCTCAAGAAGTCCTTATCTGGTCCTCTTGTCTCTGTATCACTTCCTCCTTGTCTTCAACCCCTATTCTTTGGACAGTAATCAGAATGTCCCTGGGCTCCCAGATTTGACATTGATCTTTGTTTTGAGGTCCCATAATTGTTCAGTCTCAAAGAATAGGCCTTATCTTATAATGATATCTGTAAGATATGGAGAATGCTGCAGGAGAAGTCACCTTTGACCCAGTCCTACACTGTATTTAAGGCTTAGAAGAAGAGCAAGTTTCCCTGTTGTTTACTGAATCAGTTTCTTCTTATCTTCTGATTAGGAATTCCAGACTTCTCCTGTCAAAAAGTCACCCTTAGAGTCAGGTCTTTCTCACACTCATTTTTGTTTCACATGTTTCATTCATGTTTGCCCATGCTTTCTGATTCTCCTATAATCTTTTAACTTCCTGACTTTCTCTTTCTCTTTCTTTTTTCTTTCTTTCTTCCTTCCTTCTTTCCTTTCTTTTTTTCTTTCTTTCTTTCCTTCCTTCCTTCCTGCCTACTTTCCTTCCTTCCTTCCTTCAAACAGAGTCTTTTTCCTTATTATCTGGACAGTTAAGTTCACAAAGCCAAATCCACGAAAATGCCCAAGACACACATACAACAAAATATAGACCATTTTAGGTGTCACAAGATTTTTAAAGATCAGAATATTTAGATATATATTTTACATAAATAAAATTTTGGTACTCACAAGTGGTATACATATATACAAATAAATTCACTGTAGATATCAATTTTTGATGTTTTTAACGCAAACATTTTATTCATAATAAAATTATAAAAGTATCTGTTATTATACATTTATAAAGTATATGCAATTTTCTTTTTTTTAATTTCACACAGTGAGTATAAATGAAGACACTGTTTTATTCCTAGCTTTGCTGGTTCCTCTGCTTCTAATTGGTTTTCTTATTGCTGTTCTAGGAAGCATGTTTTGCATGTCATGTACTGAAAGATTAGAATAAATAGAAACTATTCTCTTTGTGCATTTTTAAATGTTTCATGCTGACATAGTTTATGCTAAAATTTTATAAAAATGTGTTTGAGTAAAACATCAATCAATTCTACAGGATGTATATTGAATTAACCTAACAACATCCTGTATTGATTAGATGCAATTAAACAAATTGTTTGAAAGCATATCCCGTGCTTTGAAGCACAATATCCTATACAGCAATATTATTTCATTCAATATATAAATACCTTAAGCTAACACAAATATACACTTAATTTCCTATTCAAAACTACCACTGCAGGGTGTAAAGCTGTTGTTGCTATAATAAAGTATTCTAATAATGAATAAAGTAGTCCGGGGTTGCCATAGTACTTTAAATAATTTTGTTTGGAACTTAATCTTTAGGAATATTGAAAATGTGCAACCACTTTACAAGTGTGTACTATGCTATTCAAAACTTAGTTTGGGGGGTTAACACAATGTTTATGCATGACTTTAAGAGCTTTGATTTTGTAGCTTGATATTATGTCTAGAATGAAACATGTAGAGGAACATTTAATCTATTAATCCAGCAGCATGTGTGTTATAGGGTAGAAAGAATATAGCACATACATTTAAGGAACCCAATAAAGAAAAGCCATGGTGGCACATGTCTTTAATTCCAGCTATTGGGATATAAAAGGAAGCAGTTAGTTCAGAAATAGGTCATGGTTTTCAGTTCAGAGTTCACAGTGAATACAGAGACTGAGTCAGAGCATACTAGTCAACTAAGAAGCTGAAATTCAGAGGCAGAGTAAAGTACAGATTGAGTATATACCTTTAATCCCAAATCTGAGATGAATCAGTGTGAAGATCAGACAAAGTGATGAATCAGAGGAAGAGTTAACAGAGTGAACCAGCGTGATGTCATGATCAACTCTCACAAAATAAAGCAGACTCTCAGCTCAGAATGTCATGCAGTCCGATAGAGAATCAGGCAAATAAGAGACACAAAGACAGCTCAGAAGAAGGAGTCAGTGTCAACAAGGATGAATGAGTTTGGGAGAAAGTTTAAGTTAATAGTGAGAGTCAGTTTAAAGCCTAGCAGAGTTCAGTCAGAGATGTTGCAAGAGTCAGCCAGAGTCAGAAGAGTTCAGTCAGAAAAAGTCAGCCAGCTCAGAAGGTCAATTTGAAACAGTCAGTTTGGAGAAGAGTTTGAGCCAGAACAGCAAGTGAGTTGAATCAGCCAAGCAGAAAAGTCAGTTGAGTTCAGTACAGATCTGAGTTCAGAAGGAACTAGTCAGAGTCAGTCAGCAGTTAGTCTCAGAGGAGGCCGAAAAGTTCTAGATCTAGGCTTAAGATTAGATTGTTTGGAGGATGATACCCTCTAGGACAGGGATTGAATTAGCAAAGAATAAACTGTCCTCTTCATTGAACCCACAAGAGTAATTAATAAACCAATGCATACATTAACTACTATAGGAACATCAGTAAAAGAAAGCCTTTTTTTTATAATTATGGTATTTGTATACAGAAAATATATTATATTCCAATATATATTGGATATATATATATACACACACACACACACACATACACATATACATTTACTGAACAAAGTTCAAAATAAGCAATGAATGTCAAGTTTATACTGATGTTTTCCCAATATTTGCTATCAAAGTTTATTATTAGATTACCAAATATATATATAATAGTAAAAGATAAGGAAGGAAAAAAAGAAAAATGGCTTTAAAAAATTAAGTTATATAAGCATATATAAGCTTATAAGAATTTTCTGGAAACAGAGTTGTATAAAATAGAATATTTTCTATATAATCAGATTAACAAGATAGATTGGGAATATGAAAGGATGAGTATCTTGATATGTAAACAGTATCAAAGTGCTAATCAGACTAATCTATTTTGTTTAATTATTTTTGGTTCTTCATGTATTTGTGTATTAATTCAAGAGATTGTCTCAATCTGTTTTCATTTACTACCACAAAACTAGATATGACTGGGTTTTTATAATTCACAGGTGTGAATCTTACAGATCCAGAGGATAAAACAAAATTGTCAAGGTCTAGAAATGTTGATGTCTGATGAGTGCTGACTTCTGATCCTAAGAAGTATTTTGCTACCTTATCTTCAGGAGGGGATAGATTCTCTACCCTTTTACAGCACAAATGGATTCTCTATACTCACATGGGACATAAGCATGAAAGTGGACACTTACCTTTGTGTCTAGTTATAATTGGTCTGGCCTCATCTTTGAAGACTCCACCCTCATGAATAAATGCCCCCTAAGGGACGATATCTTCACAGTATCACAATGATTGTTAAATTTCAACATTGGAATTTGGGGAACATACTTAGGATATGATATGGATGAGATAAAGAAATCTGATATTTAGAAGAGTCCAAGACACATAGTGATCACAAAATGTGTTGGGTATTGCGAAAGGGCATGTGAGAAGAATTTAAGTCAAGATAGAATAGATACAGAAAAAAAATGACTTTTGGACTCTTTTGGAAAAATGTTTTAAATAATGTTTAATTACCTGTGGTAGGGATGGAAAGAAAAGACTGTGAAATGATTTATAAGTTTCTAATTCAATTATTGGATGAAAATGGCAAATGATGAAAATAAGAGAAGTAAAAGGGATAAGTGAAATTTCAAGTTGGACATTTGAAACTCACTAGGAGTTTTGGCATTTGCCTTACATAGCAGTCTACCTACTGTGGCAGTTCACCAAGGAAGACAGGGAGGTGCTTTCATAGGTTGAAAACCCTGCCAGACCTCAGCAGAGGGATCCATTATCCTTGCTACACCATGTTGGACAGTGGAACTCCAAGCAACTGAGCTCAAGTGTTTTTATTAATACTGAACTCCTCAGGTGTTATACTGACAGCATGGGCAGATCACGATAAATCAAACATCCCCCACGTAAATCCAATACCTGCATACAATACAAAATGCCAAGATCTTGGCATTCCATCACCCAACAGTGCACAAAACAATTATTTTATACATACTAAAAATAAAACTTCCAAAACATTTGCCCCTTTCTGTTTAAGACAAAAATTTTGCTTTATCTCTACAACACAACTTAACACTACATCAACATAACTATTTATAAGAGGAACAATCATGAGGGTTGCTAATGCACAGGACCAGATGAAACCAAATATCTATCAAGCTTTTCATGATGACTTTGGGCAACAGAAAAACATTATGTCCAATTATCTGCAGTTCATTCATGATCTTCTAGGCTCCTCCAAAAGGCTTTGATCATTTCGCTGGCTCTACCCTCTGCAGCACTAACATTTTGTCTTCCAGGCTCTAGCTGGCTCTTCTCCATTGCTGTTGCTATTCTTGATGGTCATCCCATGGTACTGGCATCTGTAGAATGCTGGGGTCTTCTGCTGCAACTGGTCTGCACTTCACCAATAGCCTCTCCCGGGCTTTCTTCATGGTGTCAAGTCTCAACTACTTTACATAACCTCGTCAATCTGGGCCTTCAACTACCTCGGAGGCTGCATCCTCACCAATGGCCTCTCATAGTGCCATGCCTCAGCAGCTCTACATGACCCCTTCATGCCCGCAAAACCAGGACAACCTGGGTAACTTTTTCAGTACCAAGTTCAGCTACCAGCATGAGATACAACCTCTGCTAGTTCTGGAAGACAGTTTCTATGTGACCCTGAGGAAACACTTTTCCAATTTTAAGGTAGAGTCTTGTTTTCAGGAAAAATAACTGGTTACCTTGTCTGCAAGATGGGTTCCCTTATTGGAGGGGTTCTTCTCACCATAGCAGATGTGTCTTGTCAGGACCACCTCACCTCACCAGTATCTGGACAGGTTTGCAGAAAACAAAACAAAACAGAACAAAATAACAAAACAAAACAAAATAGACTCTGCAAGGTCTGGAATTTCTTTTTCCTTTTGCTGTCTCCACGTTGGATTAGCTAGTGTGATATCAGGCCTTTTTTACTTTCTGCTCCATGTTAGTACACCATTGTAGTTATTCACCTACTGTATGGTTCAGCAAGGAAGACACAGAGGTAATTTCATAAGTACAAATGCTTTAAGAACTCAGCAGAGATAACCACCACACCTGAGCATCTGAACTCAGGTGTTTTTATTTATATAGAACTCCACTCTACTGATAGCGTGGGAAGATCCTGACCCACCAAACATCCCCCACATAAATCCAATACCTGCAGCCAATACAAAATCCCAAGAACTATGCAGCCTCTTACCCGAGTGTACAAAACAATTATTTATTACCTAATTAAAATAAAACCTCCACAACAGCCTTATGCCTAAAATGGGATATTTTAATATAAAAAGAGATGTACTTACTTAAGATGATGGCACTTCAAAGCATGATGATTTAAGAAAAATAAGAAATGCGGATGAATAGAAAGCAGCATTGCTTTGTTCATAACAAATTATGGAGGTAGAGAGGTATAGTCTGTAGACTTCTCTGTGTTAGCCCTTAACTCTTAAGTCCTTTCAGGAGCATTATCATGTCATATTCCTCATTGAAAAGAAACAAAGCTATCTGAATTACTGAACAGTAGCTTCACTACCTTTCATTATCTTTATGTGTTATACATTTCTGTCTTGTATCATCTAGAAAGCAATTCATTCAGGACAGCAGTTTGAACAATTTCTCTATTTAAATTATCAGCACTCATAGACTACTATTTTTTGTGTTTAAGTAAACTATAATAAGCCATACAGGATAAATGTTCCTACCTTACATATCATGCTTTTATAGTATTTTTGCTATTGTATGAATTCAGTGGTTCTCAACTTGTGGGTAGTGACCCCTTTTTAAGGTTTGACAGGATTTACCTAAAACCACCTGCTTATCAAATATTTACATTACCATTCATAACAGTAGCAAAAGTATAGTTATGTAGTAGCAACAGCACTAGGAAGGTTGAGAACCACTGCTCTGAAAGATGGAATGAAGACTTCCTTTGTTTTATCTGTTTAGCTATATTAGGCCTATCCTCTGTATAACTAGAGGCCTCTAGAATTCCACCAAAGCACAGTAACAATCAGGAAGAAGGGGAAAGTGGTAACAAATAAGTTCATAAAAGAAATTTACTTGATTTACTTAGAAATGAGGCCATGCTATTGATGGGTTTATTAGGTTGATTTTGTATCCACATACTTAGTTCCATGGACCCCAAAACACCTTGACACTGTTGAACTTTCTAATAATAACTTTGTTATTATTAGATACAACTTTTTTCTAGTGCTCTATAAATATGGTTGCATGAATTATCCAATTATAATAAAATAATATAGAAGGATTATATCATGTAAATTTTGATTTAACTACAAATCAATTTTGAAATTATAGGTAGATGTGAGATAATGGAGAAGCTATGGTAATTTGTAAATCCCTGGCTAAATGATTTCTTTTAACTTTGTTTACTTGCTTTTATGATTCTCTAGGAAGGATAACTGAACTAATGAAAGGTTAATGCCTCAAATTATCCTGCATATCATTTACAAATTCAGTTTCTTACTCATCTGAGAAAGACTCAATTGTGTCCTAAGAATTATTATAAGCTTGTTGAAACTGAAATCCACATGTTCAGAACAATGAGTCAATAAGAAGCAAATTAATTGTTCTTTTACATATGAATCTGTACTAATGTGACAAACCTCTTGAAATAAATAACTTAAGGGATGTATCTAAGGAAAAGTTTATTTTGACTCACTGTTTCAGTCCATGGTCACTTGGCTGCATTGTTGCTGGGCTTCTGTGGAGAGAAAGAGATTGAAGACATTATCATTTCAGTCCTTGTTCCCTACAGTAAACTTTTTCCCAGTAGACCCTACTCTCTACTTTCCAAACCATGCAATGGTGTCATTCTATTAGAAGCCAGCAAAACGTCAATGTTGTGATAAGGTCAGAACTCTCAACATGCAGTCACTTTCCAAATGGCCACTATTGGCAAATAAGTCTTTAGCACATGACTCTTCAGGAAGCATTTCAAAAAGGAACCAAGGCAATATGAATCAGTATTTTTCTTTAACAAAATAAAAAATACTCTATAGTGGTGATATCATTTTTAGACCAGTGGTTTGCCATCTTTGTCATTTTTAGAACCTTTCCTTCAAACTCTTCTCAAAACGTGATGTGTCATCAAATCACCTTACTAATGCTCTTGATTCTCCCTGTTGGAATTGTTTTCTACTATGAACAAAGAAGAAGATGTGAAGTTGATAGCAATAAAACCTCAGTGGTACTTATTTTCTCTACCTTCACTGTGGAAAGAATAGCAAATTAACTTGGGAAGGATTCAGATTGCTTAAAAAGTAAAAGCAATTGGGAGTTATATAAAAATGGCAGTTATATCTATGTATCTCCTAGGGAGTTGTCAGTAGGAATAGTTTGAAAGGAAGATTGTATCTACTGTGATAATATATTTCAAAGAGTCGTATAAACTTATATCATATAATAGTTTAATGATTGATTACAAATCTAGAGAATATAAATTATGAGTTCATTGAAACTTATTCTAAAAAAAAAAAAAGGGACACATATAAATAAACAGCAAAGACATGGGGTGAATTCAGCACTAAAACCACATGCTTTTTGTCAAAGAGCTTTAAACCAAGGTCAATTACATGTAGGCAGTTTACTTAGAGTTAATTATAAAAAATTTAAGAAACAGGTAAACTTTTAAGACTATAGCTTACACAATAATTGTTATTTCACTTCAATAAACATTTGTAATATAATTAGACACCATCTATTAGCTTTCTATGTTAACATTGTCCATTTACAAATATAACTTATCATTCTATTAACAATGTGAAATGCTTTAGAAACATTAAAATGCACATGAGAGATAAAAATAGCAGTAAGTGATGAAAAAATCACTGGAGGTCAGAGGTGAATAGAAATACTACAAAGGGATTTATAAACATTTGATATACTCAAAGACTGCAGGGACATCAGGACAGCAGATGGCAAAGGATTAACAGCACAGGCAGACATCTAAAACCAATGGAAAGTATATTTCAAGTAGCTATATGAGGTACCAAGGGACCTTAGAATTGGTACCAAGTTGAAGCAATCATCTGTGCAGCCAGAAGATAGCCTTCACCTTTGCTGGCAGGGAAAGACACTGCAGTAAACAAGCTCATACTGGGAAAGGCACATGATGCTGTGTTACAGAAAAGCTCATAAAGAAGGTGGTGACTGCTCTTAGTGTCCTTCATAAAACCTGTCAGTGAGCAAATGGGAAACAAGAGACTAGCTGAGGAGCAGTGAAAATCAATCCACTTTACATTGTCTCAGCAGCTGGATGTGAAAGGGCAGGAGCTGGGCAAGATCTGCATTCTCACATAGAAATGGCAGGCTGACACATGTCAGAAACTTCCCATGAAGAAAGACAAACTGGGAGTCAGGGCAGAATGAATGGAGAATATGAATAAAGAAGGGAAGATAATAACTCTATATTAATATGATGAGATAATTCAATTAGATTTTCTATTGGGTTTTCATTTATAACATAGGTCTTTAGGCCACTGGGTGCAAACTGAAATGATTTATAATGATTTAAAATGATAACATGATTGTAACAGTCCAGACAATCAAATTTCCAGAAACAAAATACCCAGAACAAATATTTTATAGTAATCCAGGATGGGTTAATATTAAATGCCTTACAGAATTAGGGATCTAACAAATATCTGAAGTTTTGGACATTGCTCGCCTTCCACAACAGGATAAACAGTAAGGGCATGCAATAAAAGGGCTGCGTTACAGATTTCTTTAAAGATCTGGGTGGAATTTGGTATAAAACTAGTGAGAACAATACTCCACAATGTCTTTGATACAACTGCTCTATAATGCTACATTTTTGCTTTTCTTCCCTGTGTGAGCTAGTGGGAAAGATGAGGATTCAGTGACATGGAGGAAAACTGTTATTTACTAGTTCCCTGTAGTCAACCACTGAAAACTACTGAACAAGTTGGATTTAAGACAGAATGCACACAAGAGGAGTTATGAGATATCTCATGTGAAGGGCTTGGGAAGCATTGTAAAATCAGGGATTATACTGAGTGTTTTGGGAGCAACAAAGAATGCTAGCACAGCCAGAAGACTCATAGGAAAAATCTGAATAGGAACCCTCAGAATAGGAACTTATGAACTACTGAATATATCAGCAGTTATATAACATGACAAATTATATATAGACCCAGCTCTTGCTACCTCTATAGCTTATGAGGATTGCAAAGGTTAAATGAATATATAGGAAAAAAAATCCTCAGAGACTTCAAAATACAACCTAGTTACACACATATTTATAGCCTCAAAATCACACACAGTATTTATTTAAGAAAGTATAAGCCAAACAGGAGGTTAAAATGATTCTCTCTTAACAAGGTATTCAAGAATATCATGCAAATTCTGTCTAGATGCAGCCATATGAAAGATTCCAGAGAGAACAACACTCTCTAAAGAACTAAAAGAGGACGGGACCCATTGAAATGTATCATTCATAATATAAAATAGTATTTGCTCTTAAATTTTAAATACCAACTACACGTATTGAATATGCACAATATCCATTGATCATGTAATGAAAACAGAGAGTATATATCAAAGGTATTGCAAGATCAAACTGTGTCAACACTGGAGAGTAAGAAATTATCATTATATTCAGCCAAAGTTATGAGAAAGAGGGCCATAAAGTGCTTATGTGTTATCTATGTGTCAAATGACTTTGGATCCATGATCTTTCCATCTCTTTAGCATCCCTTTTATATTCACTTTTACCCCCCACAGGGATCTTTCCTTTACTATCCATACAAATGCATGCAAATGCAAATGAGTTCACTTTAAATCATTATCTTAATTCAAAATTTCTGGTTGTTTTAGTTTAATAATCATTCAACCAGGAGATGGAAGTTTTAACATCCTAATACATTATAAGTCTGTTTTCTGAATAATCTAAGCCCTTATCCTGCTTAACCTAGAATATTGTAATATGATCTACTCATTTTCAATGGCAGGGTTATTTTTGTCTAATTGCATTTCTGGTAATTGCCCTCTAATCTACCATACTTTATCACCCATTGGTCATAAATAAAATTATTGAATATCTTACTGAAATCTGAGTCATTAATTTTAACTGACTCTAGTTTCCTTTCCTTCTCAAAGTGAGTTCAAACTTCTTATCCTGTCATGAAAAGCACTTTATAATCTAACCTGAAGCTACCTAGAGATGAACTTTAGCAGATATCTGCACTCACCCATACACTTTTTTTAGGCTATTTTGGTCTGCAGATGAAATACGCAAGGGATATATTTGCAGCAGAAAAGCAACACAAACTTTGGAACAGAAACAGAAAATATGTGTATGTGCAGAGGTCATTGAGCTTTTTTAGCATTAAAAAAATTATTCTCGCCTCAGTAGCACAGTAACATTAAAATTTATCACTTTGTATATCCAAACAAGTAACTTTAAGCGATTTTCCACCACAATGACTCTAAGATTAAGAATCCTCCTGATCAGTTTTTATGGACTTAAACTACCAAGCATGGAACCACATGCCCGTTTGGTTTCTTCTCAATCTCAACGTAGAGAGCACAATCACCATGCTGCCATGCCCCATGCCTGTTGCTGCTTCTGAAACTCTGTCTTTGTCCAAAAGATTTTTGAACACTCTTTCCAATAATGAACTTCTCCTTAGCCATCTCTGTGTTGATGCTCATAAAATTATGAATGTATTGCAGGTACACATACTGGAATGGGTATATTAAGAAGACTTTTGAGCTTCCTGTACCCTTTAGTAGAAAGGCTTATGTTAATATGATTACACACATGTGACTCCAGCATTTCTTTTCCTCAAAATTGTAAATAAGCTGGAGAAATACTTGTTTCTTTTATCTATGTCAACTAGAGTTCCAGGCAAATATAACCCATTAGTACTGTCTAGAATAATATATGTGTTTGCTTTCCTCAAGAATAGGTCTATTATTTTCATCTGATTCATCAAGAATAATACAACAAAAACAAGTTAAAGAATACAGATATTGATGTTTTTAAATTTCCTTCAAAATCTAAAACATCATGTTTTTGTAACGGACCATATATATTTAGAATACACTCAGCTAATTCATGTTCATAAGGATATTGCATATCTGTATTGAAAAGAAGTTGATCTACATGAAGACCACTGGATCTATGCTGTTTTCATTCACTAAAATCTTTGAAAATAGCAGAGGATCAACAAACACATAATTATTATCTCAGGACAGAGTTTGTACCTTCTGATTAGATTTGTTTATTTGAATATAATGTTTTTAGTAGCAATTGGAAGCTGAATGTCTGAAAAATAATTGAAAGAAATGTCAAAAAAGAGTAATATTAAACCTCTGCAAACTGCATCCATATGAGTAGTAAAAACACATTTTCCTCAGTGGTACTGGAGAATGAACCCAGAGCCTCACACATGTTAGACAAGTGCTCTACTACTATAATTATACACTCATCCATTAAATAAACTCAATTTTGTTTGGCTTTCTTTTGTTCCTTTTGTATGTTGTTGATGTTCAACTTACGAAGCGGTGACATCATGATAAATTTGGTGTTATAACTAATGGGCTCAGTGACATAGCTTGGCAGCTCACTGTGTTCTAGAGAATGTTGGCTGTTGAGCCCTCTGGTAACACTTGCAGCCGACCAAGACCAACAGCACAATTCTAGTTCACTATATCACAAGAGAGTAATAAAATAAATCATTATACTGGAAAACAAATGCAAATTAAATTCAATGTATATTATTTATTGGCTGTGTCCTGTTTTGTGTCACAATAAGCAAAAGTTCTCATACTGAACCACATCCAACTCAATGTCAACAGTATGAGGAGTATACTATACTTACAATCCTTGTCATTTTCATTTTAGAAGACTGAACTCCTTTTTAGTGAAAATAGAAACTTGGTAGTTAGGAGGAATTATACATGAATATGCTCAAAAGAAGTAAAATTTCATTGTGATATTTCATGTCTCTTACTGCTTAGTCTGAAGGTAAAAGAAATGAACCAACTCCCTGGGAAAGAAGAAACATCCTAAAAATTCAGAAAGTCAAAGTCTTACAACTTAAGCAACCTGTTCATGAATGAAAAATTTTAAAAGACTTTCATAAAACATTTCAGTTAGGATTTTATTTGTATTGGATATGGTTATTCTGCTGGACTTGATAGATATAAAGACAAAAATTGTTTAAAATTGTTGTTAGGAAAATGCTATTTTTGAAGTCTACGCATAGTCAAGGAAAATACAGAAAAGTAACAAGTAATGTTTCAAAAGTAGTCAATTTGAATTCCAGACCATTTTTTATGTATGTTGACTCACAAGTGTTAAAGTGTTATCTCTCACAGGCTAGGAATGGCTAATGCTATTCTCCACTACACTGGCATTGATTGGTGCTAGTTCAGTAGTAGCTAGCACTTTTGGTACATAAACACCACTGCCTTTTTAATTGTTCTGAGGGACAAAAATCATATACAATAAAATAAAAGCTAGACTTAGATACCCTGTCAAACATATGAATAAAGTTTAATTGCTAAGACATTGATAATAAAAATATTAATTGTATCTAGATTTTTAGGACTATTAAATATCAATTCATAATATTCAGGTTTACTTTCTACTACTTTAAATAAATCCACATTCAATAAAGGAAAAAAATAGAAATGTATGTTTTGCCCAATGATTTAATTAAGCAAGCTCGTGTTCTGTGTGTTGATATAGAGTGAGTTGGGCTATTCAAGTCATGAGTGCTTCATTAAGTACCTATTAGTCATTTGAAGGCCACCCTGCCTAATTACAGAGTAATAATAAAATGAGAAAATAAATGGAATTCTGGAATGTGTATTATAACCTAAACTTGAAAGTAGCAATAAACCTCGTTTTTACTTTTTCTAAACATTCTAGCTAAGAGTGAAAGTAAGAATTATTTAAATTTACCTGTTAGGCAAAGAAGCTATAATCTTAGCTTTTAACTAAAATTAACGTTGTATCTTTAAAAATGAAAAAGAAGGTTCAGAATAAAAGGAGACACATTTATTCTCAGTACATTAATGCTATATAATATTTGCATTTTGTTTCTCTAATAGGAAATACTAAACTGGAGTTTAGTGACAGTTTTACAACCTAGTTACTGATTTGTGAGTGTTTTTGTAATATAATAATGTGTTTCATTCCTCATCAGTGGCTCCCAACTAAAAATAAAAGCTCAGAGTAACTGGAAGAATTGAATTTAGAAATAATGGTAAAAAAAACAATGTTTTTGCATTAAGAGAACTTCAGTTTTCAAAGTCATCTTCAAGGAGTTCTTTCACTGAAAGTCAGTGAAACAAATCCAATTGCTCAGTCATGCTAATAAAGCCTCATGATGCTGAAAGCTTTAGTTATTTTGTCTTTTATTTTATTTAACATTCTACTGTCTATCTCAGTTTTATTATTCTTCTAAGCATTACATCTCCAAAAATTCTTTCATTTAAAAATATTTTTATTTAGAATATTTATTCAATATATTTTTATCATATAATTTCACATCCCTCAACTAGGTTCACATTCATGCCACCTCCACATAATCTCTTTCTTTCTCTTTCCTTTTCCCTCTCTCTTCCCTCTCTCTTACTCACTCTTTCTCACAAAAACTAAATGAAACAAAAACAGAAAACTTAAAACAAATGATCAAACAACAGCAACAACCAAAAACTTCACAGTGCATAACAGTGACATGCTTACAAGATATATGCCACTTTTGCAGAGGCAGCGCAAGTGATATGGAAGTAAGTCGTCAATTCTTGATTGGGTTTAAGGCCCACTCCTCCATGAGAGGGATCGGATACCGCTAACATGGCCAGGAGCCAGGAGATTATTTAGGCCATAATCCCTAGGGCAAAACCAATCATTAAAAGAACATAGCAGTAAAAATGATTAAAAGACATACTGCTATACACCAAAATTCTTTCTTGAGTTCTGTCTCAATTATTGTGAGGAGACACCATAACAAAGGCAACTCACAAAATTAAGCATAAAATTAAGGACTTGCTTACAATTTGAAAGGATCAGCTCACGGTTATCCTGTTGGGAAGCAGGACAGCAGGTAAGCATAATGCTAGACCCATAGCTGATCATCTTGCACCTACCTGAACAACAGAATGGAAGCGCAAGGGGGAAAGGGACAGGAGGAGGAGGAGAAGGGAAAGGAGAGAGAAGAGAGGAGAGACAGGCTTAGCATTGGCATTAGAAACTTCAAAGCCTGCCCGAGCCAATGACACACTTTTTCCAGCAAGAATATTCTTTTTCCAGCAAGGGTACACTTCTTCCAACAAAACAAACCTTCTAATCCTACTAATCCTTCTCAATCAGTTACACTAACTGTGGACCAGACATTTAAACATCTGAGCCCATAGGGACCATTATTATTCAAATAAGCACAATTTCCAAATATGTTACTAAAATAAGAAAAATTGAAAATATACACAGTGATCTCAGTATCCATCCATGATTGTTTCCAGGAATTTTGGGGGTGTTAGAGTATATGTATGTGTATACATGTATGCAAATGTGTATTTTTACATATGCACATGTGTTCATGTAATTCTAATAAAATCCTGGTCCATGTCAGTGATTAACAATGACTAATATTTCCAATTCATGTACCCTATAAATTATGTACAATAAAAAATAACAATATCAGTCCTATCAGGACACTGCTCATAAGTCAATCTATCAAATATTTACATATTAGTATTGCATGAAATCAACCTACACACAAGCTACTACATAGTTACCTGTTTTAGAAAACTTATATTAAGAACACAATGTATATGCATGATAGATTTTTATAATAATTTCTAATTATAAGAATTTTAGATTTGTAAGCAACCTGGACTAAATAATGAGAGTACTTTATGTATTTTATTTATGTTTCTCCCTACATGTATTTTCTGAAACATATTAAGATTATACCTATATCAAAATAAACCTTTATCTTTGAATATTAGTGTGTTTTCCCCCAAACCAAGACATACTCTGAAGCATGATAGGTGAAAATCAACATAATATGATATTTTATTATATAATTTTTATAGTACATATCATAGTTTGGGTTTGTTTCCTATTTCTTTATAAATGAGTTCTGTTTATCAAATTTGGCAGAAATTGTCTTACCAAACTATCTTTTGTTTAATTGAAAAATACTTGTAAAGCACATCTTAAAGAGAAATCAATAGACTACAAACTTGCAATTCATCCTAGAATTAGTTTTATATATTAGAGTTTCCTTTTATTTTTGGAGTGACAAACTGCTTTTTCATGAACACTTCATCTTTTCTTGTAACTTTTGAGCAAACACAATTTCCATATATCAAATATATACTGTCACAAAGATCAGCTTTTGAACAATAGTATAAACTCTTATAAAGGATTATAGTAATTCCATGTACTTAGAATCATGGTGATTTATGTGTTGTCATTAGAGAAGGAAAATGTATAAATGAAGTAAATAAATCTTAGAGAAAGACAAGTACGTGGGGTCAGAACTTCAACCATAACAGTCAATATAAGATATGAAGTCTTTTACTTATAAAATGCTAGCCAACACTAAGGAAAACTATGTAATTTGTTAGATATCTCTCCTCATTAGCTTTGTAATCATGGATTTTATATCTTAAATTAAAATATTTTGTTATTGGTATCCATGTTCATAGGACTTTCAAATGAAGGGGTGGTGCATTAAGTTTGTTTGTGTGTTAAAGAGGGTCCCAGAAACTTCCTGCTGCATTTCAAATACCTGAAATAACTTTTGTAAAAACAGCTGCTTTATTTTGTGTGAGTCTATTTTTATTATGTTTTATTTTTTAATTCATTTATTTTTTCTATTTCATACAACACATCCCACACCCTTATCCCCTCCCTTTCCTCCTCCCCACTACCGCATCTCTCCTCTCCCTTGATCACCATCCCCGCCATGCCTCTCCCCATATAAGAGCAGTCCTCCCAGGGTTACTGCTCAAAAAGGGTATAATCAGGTAGAATAAGGCCAGACACTTATTTTTTGAAAATAATATATAATTACATCAGATCCTCCTTCCCTTACCTCACTCAAAACCCTCCCATATACTCCTCCCTGCTCTCTTTCAAATCCATGACCTCTTTTTGGCATTAATTGTTACATGCAAATGTATATATTTATATACAAATACATTCATAAACACATAAATACAACTTGCTGAGTTTGTGTAATGTAACTTATATGTATGTTTCAAGGAATGACCTTTTGCTTTTGGATAAACAATTGATGTTTTCTTCCCTGGGAAAGAATATTATTTCTCCAAGCTCAGCATTCTGTACTAGCCTGTAGTTCTTCGTGTAGAGGTTAGGTTTTTTTTTGAGTTTCCTACTTCCCACATGCACTTTAGCATGTCTGTTGATATTGTTGGCTGGAAAAGCCAGAGAACAGGAAATGTGCTTTGAGATTCTATGTCCTTTCAGTTTAGATTTTTTCTTACTATATTATACAAATTTCAAATGTTAATGTTTTGTGTATAATTTATTTTATCTGGCTTTTCTGGGTAAATCATAGAGTTTGCTAGATAAAATAAAGTGTTATAATCAAGAAGCAAAACATTTTATCAGTAATAATGTCATTTTTAACATTTCAAAATCAAAATTTTATTTATATTTATGTCTTTATATTTGTGTTGTATGCTAACATAAGTCTATCAATTGTTTTAAGACAAACTACTTTAAAAACAGCTTCACTTTAAAAACTATAAATTTTTTCATTGGGTAGTCTTACATCCACTTATGGAATAAATACCTGCTTTAAAATTAAGTATATAAGTATAATCTTCAGGTCTTAAATGTAAAATTTGATGGGTTTTGAAAATATAGAGGCCAAATCCTGGTCAAGATTAAAACATATCTAGCAATAGAATCACCTGGTTCTTTTTATATATTTTTTAAAAATATTTTAACACTTAAACTGTAATGTAACATGCTGATACATATACTATGTTGGAAATTTGATAATGCACCAATAATACTATCAATATTTCCTTTTCTTGACAGTTCATATTTGAATATAACATATTACAATATCATTCATCATCAATTACCCTTTCTTATCCATCTCTTATTCTGCTGACATCTTTGCCCTCACAATTATTTCCTTTCTCTCCCCATGTCTTTTTGGGGATGAGCAGTTTTAGTGCAGGTCAATATAGCTATTGTGTGGTTAGGATTGTGATAGCAGTACTACATCCAGAAGACAATGTTTCATAGTGTTCTTCTTCACTCCTCAGACTTTAAAGTCTTTTTGGACCCTCTCCTATTATGTTTGCTGGGCACTAGAAGAAGTGATATTGATATCCTGTTTTAGGATAAACATTCAAGTTTTAAATCATCTGACCAATTCTGAGTCTCTTCATCCATCTTTTCAGGAAGCAAAAGCTTCTCTGATCACAAGTCAATGGCTATAAATAACTATTTAGAAGGCAGTTTGGTTATATGTTCATTTAACAAAATGTCATTAGCATATTCTTTCCTAGTATATGTGGCATCCTCAATGGTAGGCATAAGCCAGATTTAAAGTACCAGCCTACATTGCATGCCATGGAGTACACATCAAATCCATCAGAAAGTAATTAGTTACCCTCTAAATAGTCTTGCTACTGTTCTATCATTAGATAGTTACTTTGCCATCATAGACTGTGGACATGCAGTCTCTACAGCTGGAAAATATTTTTAATAACTTTCTCCAACAGAAGTGTATGGGCTCCTTTAGGAATTGTGAGCCAGTCAGAAGGAAACTCCAGAACAGTCCCAATTTGACTCTGTGTATCTTCTATCCAATGTGTATGGTACCTTCAGTAATAAGGACTTACATCTAGTTCTAGTGGACAACTAAAAGCAGCAACAGTATCCTTTATTGTTTTGGGAGTTTTTGGGGTTCCTTTGACCAACAAGTCATAGAAAAGCATCCCAAAATTGGCACTATAATTTTTGTTCCAAAGCTTATAGTTCTAGGAATAGCATCATAAATCCATGCAGGTTACCTATGTTCAAATTCTTCTCTTACTGCTTTATTGAATATAGATCTTATAGAGTAGTAATTTTCAATTAATTTTCCTACCCATTATTCATTTCATTTCATACTCCCATAAATCTACATTATTTAATAAGTTCAATATATGTAGTCATTTTTTGAAGTTCATTCTGTAACAACATATTTAGGAATGTAAAACAGAAATAGAACATATTTCTACAGATGACCCTGGCCTTCAGTATTCCTATTAGTGAAATAACTGAGTGATGAATGCCAAGCAGTAGAAGCAGGGCCCATGGGAACTATGAGACTAAACAAGGCCTGGTGGATACACAAATACAATACTCATCTCTTCTATCTTTGTGCACAATTATATAATTAATTTTCTTCATATTCAAACATTTTAAGTCAAAGCTAATATACATAGCCCCATTAATGACATTGGTGATTATTGGAAAGAAAAAAGGTAGACACCAATCTAGTTTTGTACATTAATAGAAATAGCCAGTACAGTAAAGAAAAGAGAAGAATAGATTCAATTTCTCTGACTAGACTAACAGATCAGATATGCTCATTTAGAGTAAGGAATTTTGGTGAAGACCCATGAATAATTTATTTGGGGGAGAGATAGTACTGGGAATTGAAACTCAGCCATGTGTATATCTACACATCAATTTCTGGTTTCCTGAGATGGGACCTTATTATATAACCTAGTTTGACCACAAGAAGTTTGACCACTGGATATGTAGCCCAGAATGAATATGACAATTCATTCTGCATCTACTCCTCATAGGTTAGAATTACACTTATACACCATTGAACTTTTGTGGGGCTGTCCTAGATCTAAGAGTGGGTCAAAACATGCTCTGAACCCCAGAATTCTCATCCGGGAGTTTGACTGCTCCTCATTTTCCTAGCCCTGGCAAAACCCAGCTAAATTCTAAATACTGCATGTTTTACAGAAGTTCACTGGCAAAGGAATGTGGCTTAACTGGTGCTTTTCTGAATGTTGTAGTTAGAAGTCTACTGCTGAGCCCATTTTCTGATAAGATGTCTTCCTCTTTTTCCAGTGGGACCATACTTTATACAGAAGGTGATTTTGCAGGACTTTGATCCTTAAACATGAGTTCCACCTGCAAATGAGGCTACTCCAATATTCCTGTCTTAACCAATGGCCCCATTTCTGGGTAACAAATACCCTCCCCTGTCTTTTTTCTGTAAGTGTAACCACTCTTGCTTCAATAAATAGAGATGTTTCAATGACAACACTCTCCTGAGAATCCTGTACATTCTCATAGGCTCACAGATCTTTGATCTAAGACCAATGGATGGGCTGCCATAGACCCACTCATGCTGAGTACCTTCCCACCCTGGAGCCAGTAGGAATCTGCCTGTGGCCCGTGGGACTGGGAAGCCACCCCATGATTTTTTATTACAACAAACTTTGTCTTTGATGAACTGTTGTTAGCCATTATTCATCTACAATATGTTATGTATGATTTATAGTGTCTTCTTTCAAAATTTGTTGGAACTACCATGTTAACAAATATTATATTCACAATACAGAAGAAAATATATCAGAAGAAGCTATATATTCCTAGACATGTGATTTAGTCAAAGTTACTGGTCTTGGACAAGGATAGTATTTTTAAAATGGTTTCTGGCATAAATAGATATTTATATGTAGCAGAACTTATCGAAACATAACCCAACAAAAAATAAGTTACCATAAAATTCAAAGTCATCTTCATTTTCTTCTACATTGACCTATAGAAGTTTTATAATTTTGTGTTCTTTTTCCACATAATGATTGAAACATATAATTTTAATTATGCTGATTAATGGAATTTATTGTGCCAGTTAACAATACATCTATCTTATTCACCTGACATTCCTCCACAACTGGTACTGATAGCCTTCTGAGTCCCAAAGTGTCCTTCTTAATATCAATTCTCTTGAATTTCCTTGCTTTTTTCCACATCTAATGACCACTTCTCTGACTTATTTAGCTCCTTAAATGATTGCAAGCTTCAGGTTTTGTGTTTGTATCTCAGTTGTTATACTCAGAATATCTCCAACAGTACAATCCATGAAAGAAAACAGTGGATGGGAAGGATCTAATTAATGATTATTTTTCTTCATTGTGGGGGAAAATAATAAAAGAAAGAAAAAAGCCTTTAAGTGTGGCAGGAACAAGGCCTGTCCCAAGCAATGTGTATGTGCAGCTTGCTAAACAGCATATGGCTGGGCTCCCACTTAAGGTCAGCCCAGATGTAAGCCTGCCCTTGACACAAGTCCAGTTAAGACTTCCCTTAGAGTCAACCTGAAAACCTGCCAATGGACCCAGAGACAGGTGACATGGCAAGAAGCAAGCCAATGTGAAAGAGCCACAACAACAGCCTGTAGTCCAGAAGCCAATGGGATAACTGGGCAAGGATTTAAAAGGGGTCCCTCTTCCTGGAATAAACACCAGACTCACAGAGCTTGTGTTGTTGGTTCTGCACCAGCTCTTCCCTGCTCCCAAGGGTCCCCATGGATGGGTATGAGCAACATGTAAGTGGATGGAAAGACAAGATCACAATGGAGAACAAAATAGTTGAAGTACTACCTCCTAAAGCCCTGATCCTCCTATTTACAAATGTCAACTATTTGAATGGAACCCATGTGTAAGTATATATACAAATATCACATGCTCTGGTCCTGAATATGAAATAGATATTTAAGGACTTTAGGATGAAAACAGTAATGAGTTAACTATATATTGCCAGAAGGACTAAGATTCAGGACACTATCAGAGATATAGAACAACAGAACTCTCATTCATGAAGCTTCAGAGCATAACATCATACAGTGAGGTGGTTTCCAACATACTAATTATACATGTAATATAACAATTTTTACTCTGATATATTCTCAATAAAATTGAACATATAAATCTATAGAAAACCTATACTGGTTTCTAACTTTTTGTGTGTGTGAAACAGAGTCTATACTTGAACTCACTACGTAGACCAGTCTAGCCTCAAACTCACAGAGATCTGCCTGTCTCTGCCTCCCTGGTACTGGGATTAAAGACATACACACCCTACCTGGCTACACTTTAGTTTTTAACACAGAAGTATACATAATTGATAAAACACAGAAATAATGAAGGTGTAATGAAATATTACTCATCATTAAAAAGAAATAAGCAATAAGATTCAAAATAACATTGAAAAAATGAATGCATTTTGCTTACTGAAAGAGGAAAACACCATATAGTGTATGTGTGGGCTTTCTGTAAAATGCAGTTACAGGAGAAAGTTCTGTACATGCTAGGAATTCTGGACTGAACTCACAGAGCACAAAGCATCTACATGTTAGTGAAAATGTTCCATGAAATTTAGTAATGGAGAATAATACTTAGCATTCATCATCAAAAATCCATTGAATATTCTGAAAAAACAACCATAATACAATAATGGACTTTGGCTGTCAATAATACACCAATATTGACTTATAGCTCACAACACAAGTACTATATTGATGTAATATATTGTACATTAGGTAAATAAGGATAGGTCCTGTAGACATATGAAACTATATTTTCTGTTCTTTATTTTTAAAGGCAACTTGATTAACATAAATGATTTTGCACGATATTTTTGAGAAATGGCCTGTTTGTCAATAAACAATCTATAATATTTTAAAACCTTTAAATATGAATTATGATAATGCAAACACATATGTATATTTTACTTTCATTATGATATGTTCCTGTTACAAATATATTAAAGTGTTATTTTAATTCACATTTCTATATTATGAAACATACAATAATATATCCATAAATATTTTAAAGGAATCCCAGAAGAGGTTCTCTACTTTGCTATGTAGGTTTGATTCATTTCATACGTTACAATATTTCTTATATCATCAATTTTTTCCAATTCTCTCATGATGATAATATAATTAATAAACATTTAAATTAACTTATAGAACTAAAGTTAAATTATGGTAAAGAACCATAGTGAACTTTTACTTAGTAATATAGAATGAACCTTATAATATCAACTGATATTTGGCTAAAGTATTTATCAAAAATTTCACTCAAGTAAATAGTGTAAATTTTCCTTCAAATATAAAGTATGAAGAGTGAATGACAATGTTTCATGTTTTATATTAAAAGATATATACAAATATTTATATAAATTTTAGTAATACTAAAATAAATTTTAGTAAATTTTTTAGTAATAAAAAATTTAGTATATGATCTAGAGAAAGGTTATGGATTACAGTTAAACATGAGCTTCAATATAACTTCTGATAAGATTATGAAATATTTTTTGTTTTTAATATTAAAAACATTTTTTAAGACATGAGACATTTAAGTAAAATATTTTAAGAAGCCTATCCATAGTAACAATAAATTAGCTCTACCTTAAACATTTCTAAGTTGCTAGAGTTGAACAGGTTCAAAACTTTTAAGATTTTGGAAATATATTGGGACTTTTTTTAAACAGAACATTTATCACTATCTTAAAGTCAGTAGTGTAGCTGTCCAGGAAAAGAGAAGCTGGACTTTCAAAAAAAAAAAAAAAAAAAGCACCTGCTGAGGATTTCTAAGAGGCGTTCAGATTAACTAATTACCTATTATAAGTTTACCTGAAATTCATTCTTTCCAGAATCACCTGAGTTCTCAGTTTTAACCTGAATTGAAGAAATCATGAGAAAATAGAAAGCAATAGTTTGTACAACAGAGAGTATAATTCATGATTTTGTCTCAGACTACAAAGAATTGTTGACTAAGTTTATTTAAATGGAATATATATGTATATATAACAGATTACATATAATACATACACATATATATCACTACAATAAAATATATAAAATACATATGTATGTGTGTATATCGAAACAATACAGAACTATGGCTAAAGAGGTTGGAGCTAAGTGGTATGTCTGTAATCCTAGCACTCAGGAAGTTGAAGCATAGGAATCCTGAATTGAAGGCCAATCTATGATATATGAGATCCTTTCTGTTTCGACAACAACAAAAAAAATATCTAAAATGGGATCATTAATCACACATAAAGTACACATACTTATAAAACTCAGAATAATGTTTCTAAGAAACTTTATATACTCATATGAAATGTTTAATGTTACTATTCATGCAAAAGTCAGCTTCTTTAAAATGAGTTCTATGAAGGTATGTTGCTTTCCATCAACCTTTAAATAAAATAAATATGTGATATAGATAAAGAAAAACACCTGTTCTAATTTAACTGCAATTAGCATACATAGACTATGTATAATTTTTAATGATCATTTAGTTTGGGATGATCCTTCAGATATTGGTAAACATATAATGAATTTGTGTCAGATATTTGTTTAGTACTTCAAAATCTTTACTTAGTATTAATTTTCCAAAAACAGAAAAGTAATGTGTATTATGAAAACTTAACAAAAGTAAGAATCTCCTTTTTATATTGTAAAGCAGTAGATGGGTAGCAATCAATTCCCTACCTCTGTGAAAAAGAATTCAATCCCAAATAAAGATTATCTAAATGTCATACATTTATTAAATATTATAAATACAATATAATAATAGCATTTGATTCTGAAAGATGTTAAGGTTTTATAGTTCTTAACTGCTATTGTAATTACACTTATGCAAGTGTGCTCACAATTTGTTCTATAACACTCATTCTAATAGAGGCTTGCCAGTCAAGATTCACTCAACAGCTAAGAACTGTATCAGTGATTCAATCAGAAACATTCTTATAAATAATTATCAATTACTAAAAGACAATTACCAAGATGGAGAGCATACAAACACATAAAGAATAAAGAAAAAGGACATATGCAAAGTACTTTTATAGCTCTCAATGAGTAAAAGAAAATATGTTGCTTCTGAGGCTGAGAGCCCAATGTCCTTGAGATAGACTGTCCATCTTGAAGAAGCAGAATATCTACGATCAAGAAACTTCTTATAGAATGGGAATTGGGGTTACCATGCAAGATTGGCCACTGAATGGATATAGGCAGCAGGTAAAACAGACATAACATAGGGCTAGAATGTCTGTAGAAATCATCTAATTGGCTAGTATTCCTGAAATCTGAAGTCTGCTGGGCCTCCTATACACTAATTTATTGTGAAATATACCAAAGAAGGAAATTAAATACTAAAAGTGTGCATTGCTTGGCTTTCACAGCTTCCCAGAGTTCTCTATAGATGATATATAATAGTGCCAGGAGTTAACAGAAATTTATTTTGAGTCCAACTCCAGTATCATAAAGTAGGACAGAGCAGAATAGACCTAGACTTAACATACGATAAATTTATAATCCCTGAAGTCAACCTGTTTGGCTCCCCAGTTGCCATGGAGCCTAGGTACACATTGAAACTTCCAAACAAGAACAGAAATTACTGTACAGCTATCCTTGTGCATGTCAATTCATGTTAAAATATCTTGAAGCTTTTCCCAAAAATGAGAAGATAGACATATATGTCATTTTATTAACAAGTATCTATATCAATCTTATTTTAAATACATTTACAGTCTTACAGATTAATGGTACTTTATTACTAAGTTTAATTACTAAGTTTAAACCTGTAACTACGTTTAACTTAAAATGTAATTGGAGATAAAGAGAAAAAAAATAAAATATATGAAGAAAATTGCATAGATTAAAAAACAGTAATTCTGCAGAGCTCTGTTGAGACTGTAGTGAGTGATCGGATCTAGCTCCTATCTGTCAAAGGAAGCACTTTATCACTGAACTGCTTCTGCTATGAGAACAATGCTTTTGAAAAGCATAAGGCCAGTTATGGAGACTATGATAATTCTTCTGCTAATCAAGTCAAATGATTAATATGAGGGACATTAAGAACAAAGGACACATTCACCCATAAGTCAATAAAATTGAATGGACTTTCAAATGAAACCATGTACTAAAGTCACATAATCTTAAAAAATGCCAAACTGTGTCAAATGAAGTAAACAAAAATTAACTCAAAATGGAAAAAAGCATAAGTTTAAAAAAACAAAAACGGTGACAAAATATAAGAATAACCCAGATAACATTGTATTTGTAAATGAATTCTCAGTTAAGGTATTAAAAAACATGAATGAGAGAAAAAAAGCAAGAAATTTGAACATCAAAATTAAACACATTCCAAAAGAAAACATCAGGCAGATCAATACGATCCACACAAGTGGGTTAATTGTGACAATTACAGAAATTACAGAGTTGGTAGGTGACATCTGTGAATATATCCACTCATATATACAACTGAGTAACTGGCATTGCCTGCGGATTATACTTTAATAAAAGTGTTATGTATTAAAAGGAAAGAAAATTTATTGCAAATGTAAAGTTACCTATTCCTATTAGGAACCTACCTCATTGACTGTAATATATTGAGGAAATGGCAGTTCAATAGAATGTCAAAGAGAGATATGGAACACATGAGGAATTGTATCAAAGAGCAAAATGTCAGTTTTATTCATTTAGCAGTGTCTTCAGTCACAGTGAATAAACGTAACAAAAGCTAGTGATTTTATCATGCTAAGCTCTGGTAAAACTTAATAATAAACACAGTTAGGAATCTAGGTATTTCAGACCATTTGTAGCAGTGCCATTTACAATGCGAATCTTGATTAAATGCCATGACAACCCAGAAGTCCTGGGTTTCTAAGGATGTTTCTGAATGGCAATGAAAGTAAGGAGTAGTACATTAGGTAAACAATCATGTTCAACTGAGGTACTCATTCAAAAGAAGAGCACACACACAGAAAACCTATAATTATAAATGCCAGCAATATTCTTATGATTACAGGCCTAGTCACTAAAATAATTGTAGTGTCAATTGTGTTACTATGGATTATAAAATGAAAAATTATGTAGAAATTCTCATCACAACTCCTGAATATGTAATGGAAATCATCTAAGTGGAAGGGTTAGTTTTCCTACAGGAGTATTATTGTCTATTCTAGACAGTCTGGTTTAGACAGAAAATCCTACCAGATACAGCATGACTTTAGGGACTGCAGTTACAATAATAGCAATTCCAAATGCCAGGATCAGAGACACTAGGATCCAAATACAGTAAAGATATATGATTCTTTATTCTTGACAATTTCTTTCTGATTACCAGGTATCTAATATTGACTGAAATAGATTCCTAAGTATAATTATTTTAAAGAGCTGTCACTGTATCCCTTGAAGATCCAAATGAGAGGTCACTTTTCTATGATGTTTTAAACAGCTAAAATGATTTAGTTTCTGATAGCTGCAAGTAAATCTTAACTAATTATAAAGACTGAGGAATAAAAAGTAGGAATCTAGGAAAAAAATATTATATAATATAATATAATATAATATAATATAATATAATATAATATAATATAATATAATCACACTAACTGAAATGTCCATTACTCTCCAATATTTATTATTATTATTTATCGTGTGCTATTACTATCAGTATACTTACTGCCAATTTGAAAATATAGTTTTTACTGAACTCCTTTTATTTGAATTCTACAGAATAGAACTGAAACACAGAACAGCTAAGATTTCAATCATCTTCTAACTGATTTTTTAAATCTTTGAGAATAACCAAGACAAAAACTGCACTATATGATAAATCTAAGAATAGAAATTCTTAAATCTGTTATCTTTTTCAGTCTTAAATATTTTAATCAGAAGTAATATTCTTATTTATGTAATAAAAACTTAAACTTACAATGACTTGTCTTTAAAAATTACTTTTTTACTTTCTAATTTAGGACATACTCAAATGCACAAATAGAAAATAGATACCAATTCTTCAGTACCCACCTCCAGATCCAACAGTTATCAATTCTCCTCTAACAATTTCTTCTATCACTGTATATTTTAAAGTATATTTGAAATAAAATCTGTATCTTTTATAGTTACCTCAGAATAATTATATATTATATATTATTACATAAAAATAATCTTTAATACACAACTTTTAAAAATATGAACCACAGCACTATCATCTCAGTGACTATAATTAACTGCAAGTATTTAATACACCATGATAGTCTTGCCATATATTATTTCCACCTTGCTGAACTCAAGAATACAATTTTGGAACTCCAAAGACTTGTAATCCTGGTTTTAGATTTTTGTTAGATGCCCTATTTTTTTTTTGTTTTTTTGGTAACATTGAGAGCCTAGATGGAAAACTTTCATTTAAACTATATATGTTTATGTACCCATCCACTTTTGTTTATTATGTGCCTTTTAGATAAATAGTTGATAGTATGGGTGATTACAAGTGTTTCGTATTTCCTAACTGTTCAATCACCATCATCCCTCCAAGATCTGTGTCATCTTCCTCTCCTATCTGTTATTACAGTGTCCCCCCATTTCCCCATGCAGATTGCATGTACCTTTCTAGTCACCTCATTTCTCACAATGGTCATTTTCTACTTTCCTGATTTCTGCAGGTACTCTAAGTTATGTACTCATATCTGAAGATTTGGAGATAAGCTAGAAACCTTAGGTGAGAGCAGACATGTATCATAGGGTTTCTATTACTGCTATAAAGCTGTATGGGGGGGGTTCTAACAAATGGGGGGATGTGTGTCTTATGTTTCCACATTGTAATGAGTCATTTAGTAGAGTCAGGACAGGGACTCAAACCAAGTAGGAATCTGGAGACAGGAGCTGATACGTGGAGGGAGCAGTTACTGGCTTGCTCACTATGACTTACTCAGTCTGCTTTCTGATAAAATATAAGACCTCCAGCCCAATGATGGCACCACCCACAATAGGTTCAACCCTCCCCCATCAATCACTAATTAAGAAAATGCCCCACAGCCAAATCTTATGGATATATTTTCTCAATTGAGGTCCCCTCCTTTGAGATGACTCTAGCTTGTGTCAAGTTGAAGTAAAACTTGCTAGAAAAATATGCAACATTTGTCTTTCTAGGTCTGGTTTACCTCACTCAGTATGTTTCCTAGTCCATCATATACTTGCAAAAATCAGGATTTCCTGAGTGGCTGCACCAATTTGCAATTTCACTAACAGTAAATGGAGATTCTTTTCTCTCCATGAACTTACTGGCATTTAGTGTCAGTTGTTTTGTTGTTATAGCCTTTCTGACTGTGGTAAGATGAAATCTCAAAATTGTTTTTATTTGCATTTCCATAATTGTAAGTGACAATGCACATTTTTTGAGATATTTTCTTAGCTATTTTAATTTTTTTTCCTTTTTAGAACATAGCTTAGAATCCAGCCCATTTTTGAATGGGTCATTTGTGTTTTTGACACTTTGTTATTTGCATTCTTTATGTACTCTGCATATTAATCCTCTAGCAGATGAGTAGGTGGCAAAGATTATTTCCCATTCTGTGTGCTTCCTCTTCACCTATTTGATTTTTTAAACCTATACAGAAGTTTTTAGTCTTATGAGGTCCCACTTGTCAATTGCTGGCCTTAATTTTTGGAAAAATGAGATTTTATTCAGAAACTCCTTTTTTAAACCTATATCTTATAGTGTACTGCCTATGCTTCAGATTTCACATCTAAGTCTTTGATCCATTTAGAAGAAGTTTTTGTGCAAGGTGATACTTCCTTCTTCTACATGTGGATCTCCAGTTTTCCCCGTAACATATTTACTTTCTAGTGTCTTTATCTCTTTTTTCACAGATTTAAAATTTTCATTGTAGAGCTCCTTCATCTCCTTCCTTAGGTTTATTTCTATTTTCTTTAAGGTTTTTGTGAAAAGAGATGTATTCTTAAGGCCTGCTCAATAAGAGGAAAATCATTCTTGGCACTAGAAACCTGGCCCAGAGGCTTGTAAATCATGTATCTTGGAAGATAATCTACAACTGTTCTAAGATAACATAATCATTAACTAAAATTTACAGTGCAGATCTACAACCAAAGTCTTGTACCTAAGGCTCAGGGATCACAAGGAAAAGATTTGGAAAAACTGTAAGAGTCAAACGAATAGGAAGTTTGCTGTGAACTTTTGTCTGAGAAATAATAGAGGAGTTAGACTCATAAAGTCTCACAAACATGGCTACCTAAACATGATCTGAAGAAAGACAACATAACAAGACATGCTAACCTAGAATAAGGAAAATTCAAGCTGCCTGAACCATAGAAACAAAGCTGAAGGAAATTAAGGAATCCTGGGAGAGGAAACAAAAGAAAAAAAAATATATATATATATATAATATATAATCACGTAATTTTTCAATATAATATATATGAAACATTTTTATCATTATATGATGTATATCATATATATAAATAATCAACGATTAAAGAAAAGGAGGCCATGAATTTGAGAGAGAGCAAGGTAGGTTACTTGTAATGGGTTGGAAAAGGAAAGGGATAGGGGAACTCAGTATTTTTACTCTTGGCTTGTTTGCTAAGAATTTAAACAGGGATCACCTGTTGCATTCAAATGTCATCAGTTTTCTCATGTAATTATATAATTTGGTAGTTTTCTTATATAATGCATACTTTTTCTAATATGGTAGTTAAAAATCACCAACACAAATGCTCTGTTACAGACTTGTATGCCAAAGTATGACCCAATTACCAGAAACAAAAATGATGATTTGATAGTCTATCACTAGTGACATGATGTGGAATCTGTTTCTAGGGTTCTCTAGCTCATCTAGTATGCCTATATTCCTGGATCTTTGGCTTCTTCTTATCTTCAAAACCACCAAAAATTCACCTATATAATTTTTGTTTACGTTCACATTTCACTCTGAATATAGCTTAAGTTAAACTACATTTTTGTGGAATCACAGGATTACACTGGGCTGACCCAACAATCCAGAATTTTCCTTCATAGTGAGGAGTTCCAGTGAATCGATGTCAGTGTCATCTTTGTCATATAAAGTGGTATATTCACAACTTGGGGATATTTTTGATGTATATCTCTTTCTTTTTATCATTATAGTTTTAAGTTGTTTATGGTCTATATTATAACTAGAAAGTGTAAAATTCAAAACATCTGATGAAACTTCCTCAATCTCCTTCAACACTAATATTTCATTACTGAAGTTTCCAATTTAGTATAAAACTAGGAAAATTATCATTCACATAATAGCAACTATTAGACCATAAGCATTATTCAATTTGGTGAAATTTTCATTGTGTGTGAAATTACAATTATCTTATTTGGAATAATCTCTATGTCCATGTGACCACTACAGTTACATGTGAATCAGTACAGAAAAAAAAAAAAAATCTTGTTTTTTCCTTCCATATTTATACCCACCTCCTTCACTGCTGTGTTTAATCTTAGAAAATTGCTCATAAGTTTATAATTTTTTTATTTATAATTTTAGGAATATTATGTAAGTGGAAGAGTAGAATATGCAAACATTGGATATGACTACGTTTTCATTGAGGATAATATTTTCCCAAATAACCTCATTGTGTCAATGTGAATGGATGTGATATATAACAACCGTGATTGACTCTCCATCCATTAAATTTGGATTTTGGGGAAGAATATAGTTTAATGTCATTAAAAAATAACACTGACAATAATCCCAGCATTGAAAAGGGAAAGTGGGCACAATATCACACCCCCATTCAAGAAGTGATTCCCAATTTACAGCTGCTAAGAGAGAAAAGATCATCAGCTTTAAGAGAGTGACACAGGGCATAACTACCACATTCCAGGGAAAACTCTGTTCTCAGGAGTAGTGCACAAAAACAAATCAGACATTATTGCTTCTGTGTGTGTGTGTGTGTGTGTATGTGTACATGCACTTTTATTTGTCTTGGTTAGATTTAATTTTGAATTTTTTTTCTTGAATAGAGAAAAAATATGAATTTGGATGAGTAAGCAGTTATGGGAAGATCTTGTAAGACCTGAGGGAAAGAAAAGAACATGATAAAAATATAATGCATGTAATTCTACAAGAGTTAAATAAAAACTTAAATATAAAATAAAGCTGTTCATGTTACAGGAATAAATCACAAATAATTTCATTATTGGCCATATGATATTTTATTTTATAACAAAGTATTTGACACAGTGTCTAGGCCATTTTATTTATCTACCAGAAATACAAAGAAGGTCTTTGTTAACTTCATTCTTTTTTGACAGTTAGTGTGATAACACTAACTTAATAGTTTTAGTGTTGGCAAGCCTAATATGAGTGCACTGATAACTTATCATGGTTAGATTTGCATGTCTCTAGTGCATAATGCTGCTGAACATATTTCTATCTGCCTTTCACATTTTAAAGACAATCTCAATTCATGATTCAGTGAATGCTGAGAACTTCCAAGTCGGATTTATTTAGTAATTCTCATTACAAGTTAAAAAATATATAATGTTACCCTGAGATTATGTGCATTTATGGAGTTCATGAGATAAAAGTATAAAAACACATATGTAGCTATAAAAACATCCATTTCCCCCATTTCATAATATATGATTATTTTGGAAAATGTTGTTACTATATTAACTTTTCTCTTTTAGAAACAAAGCCAAAAGATGGATCAATGGTTCAAGTGCCCATTTTCCATATTCTAGCATGAACTGAACTCAAAATTTATTCTCCCTTTCCTAAGTATACAATTTCTTGAAAGTTCCTGTATAAAAGCCTGTACTCTACTTTGCTATTATGAAAAAGAGATGAAAAGTTTAAAACTTAAGGCTTGCTGTATGTCTTATGTCACTGGAGGGGTGTTCTCAAGAGAAAATGTTTGATGCCACCTCTACTGTGTGATTTTTGTTCCAAGTCAGGAGATTAACTTGCTACTGTAGCCATATTTTCTACTTTAAGTTAATTTAATGCAGGTATTTGTTACTGTGATGAAAATCTGGTTGATAAACCTCATTCTTTTTATTCCATGCAACATTTGAATTCTGTAGAAAATAATAATAGATCAGAAAAAGTCAGTGTTTTCTTGTGCTCCTATTGAATTTTTCCAGAAAATGATTTGAATTTGATTTGAGATATTGCATCCCTGCCCCTCCCCCCCCCCGTGTGTGTGTGTGTGTGTGTGTGTGTGTGTGTGTGTGTGTGTGTGTGTTTGTGTGACTGCCTGTCTCTCTGTGTGGCTGTCTCTCCCATCAGGGAGGTTTGAGGGGTATAATGCAATACTTTTATTGCTCAGTAAAAGGTGGTAATATGTTAGAATAAGTTAAGGTCTACCAGATAGGTAATGGGTTTGAACTTCCTATGTCACAACTGAACATGGGTATCTGGCCATCAAAACTACTACTGTTTCCCTGATTGTGTGAAGCTTTTTGTCATTAATGTTCTTATTTATATCAACATTAGTGACTTGGAATAAAAATCGATGTACCTGCAAATTACCTGAGGGACAAAGAGATTTGTTTACTTCTCCATTTCTGTGGCATGAAGTAATTGTTCTTGCTTTCTACTCTTCTGAAAAATCCATTATTACCCTGGAGAGAAAGAAAGCCTGTTCATTATTTTTACCTCCACCCAGACTATAAGAGACAATACTACTTGCAAAGATGTGGTGTTCTCTTATCTCATCGATGCATATCTTAACAGATTGCTGAAGATCATGGCCTCTGTGATACTGTGGGCTATATTTATTGTTACATGAGCAGTTGCTGCTCAGCCTAACTCCTTAAAAATTCAACAATGGAATTTTCCATTTTCAGTATCCTAAGGAATTTCTAGCATATTTATTCTTATTCATTTGAGACTGCTATTGAATGAAGATTTAATTTAGCCAATCTAGCAGGCTATTAAATCTAATCATAGAGTGCCCAAGGCAAAGGATTTGTGCAAGGACTGCTGTCATAGAATAGTGCAAATCAGAATCTTCATTTCTATAGTCAAACTCCTACAGTCCACTTTCATATAGGTTTCATACATGCCTACTGAACAATGGGAGAAAGATTCTATGACGTGTTCCAGTTGATACTTTTACTTTTTCCAAAGCCATTCTTTCATTTCTTTACCCTATTCATTACAGGATGTAGTGTGTAATATGTAAGCAATAAGAATCCTCCTTTGAATCAACTGTTTTAATCAGCTATTTTAATTGTTGAATCTATTTTTATTTTTTATAATATAAAGGTATTTGTTTTAGAAAAAATATTTTGTATACATAGAATTTTACATACATAGAATTTTTTGCTTTTTAGTTAAATTTTTGAAAGTCTGATGTATGTATACTTCATTTGTATCATTTCCAAACTCCCTCTCCTCCTTACTATTCTTATATTTGAGAGCCAGGTTATTATTATTTGATTGACTGTCTACCTCCCATAGTCTTTATATTTAGTTATTTTAGCTGATCATAACCCATATTTAAAAGACAATCTCAATCTCTCCCAACAGACCATTGAGAACTTCTGATTTATCAAATCTGAGCTTTATATTTAAGATTTTTTCTCCTTATGTGTCCTTTATAGAAACTGTATTAGTTATTCTTTGCTGTTCTAAAAACAATTCATATAAGTGTCGAGAAACAGTAACATTGCTTTAATTTGCATTCTATAAATTAGAATTTATTTGTTTATCTTCATTGGTTTGGGTCATTTTCACCCATACAAGCTTTGAAGCATGTTGAGCTGGAAGATGAAAAATACCCACACATGGAACAGTTTGTGCTGATCACTAAGATGACTCTGTCTTCAACAGCCTGGGGCATAACTGCCCCAGTAGTGAACAGACAGAGCTATAACACAGCAAAACTCACACCACACAAGGTGTCTTTTGACTTATATGGACAACTGACCCCTGTATTTTATCTCATATATTCTTTTGACTAAAAGAAATCATTAGGCAGAATTAAATTCAAAGCATAGAATGTAAATTCCAGCTTTTGTAAAGTTTGATGAAGAGCAGAATTTAAACTATGCCAAGGTCAGTATATATAGAAGTATGAAGAATTACAGCAAAATGTTCAATATTCTATAAGTGTATCACATAAAATCATCTGAGTCTTTGATGATTACATGCTTTCTTGAAGACATAGTGATTTGGTTCCTTCTATCTGCCTTCTTTTGTTGTGAGCAATTTGATCATTTGTCTAACAACACAGTAACATATAAATCCCAATGCATCTTTTCTTTAACAATATAGATGCCAATGCAACTTTTCTTTAGGCAAAAACAATACTAATAATCCTCTAATGTGTGAGGGAATCTAATGTCAAAATCCTAGGACTTGTAGCTAATATTTAATCTTTAAATCCACATTCAAGGCCTGTGTGATCCAACTGGAATGCATCACACACCTTTAAGTAACCCCACTCATGGGACAATGGTGGTACATACTTTTAATCTCAGCTGTAGGGTCTAAAAGGACTTAACCAGTTCAGAAGCAGGTCACAGTTCTAAGTTAACTGATCTCAGATCATGATTACAGAATGAGCACATGCCTTTATTCTAAGTCTGAGACTGAATCAGAGTGAAGACTTGCCAGAATGATACCTGAGATGAATCAGAATGAAGAACAGGCAAAGTAACAAATCAGAGGAAGAGTTAGCAGTATTAATAAAGGTCCATAGTTGATTTTTACAAAACTATTAAATTATGATATGTTAATCATGAGCCATGACAAATCTCAGGGTCCAATGCCCAGGTGGCTTAGGCAGAGCTCACTCCATTTCTTCCTCACATGTTGCTCCCCTGGTTCCTTTCTTCCCCAGACCTAGGAGCCTTCTTCATTCCAAACTCCTCCCTGCCTCCACCCAGATGTTTAATATACAAATGAATGGAACCTAATCTTCATCTGCATTAAGGTAAACAAATGGCCTATTCATATGGAGATCTAGGTGGCTACTCCATTGCTTAACAAGTAGGAAGCAAATCCTTTACATGCTGCAAGGCATCGGAAAATACCCTTCCCCTTTTACAGCATACAAGAATATTATCCATAACTATAAAATATCCCACAACATGGCAGAGTCAGTCTGAGTGAGGACATGCCCAATTCTCATTATATAAATTCAGGCCCTCAGCTCAGAGAGTCAGGCAGTCTGAGGCAGTCATTAGAGAAAACAGTCTGAAATAGTCAGAAACATCCAGGCAGAAGAAGTCTGAGGCAATCTGAGTCAATAAGAGGCAGTAGAAGGCAGTAGGAGGAAGAGACACAGAAGCAATCTCTGGCAGTTTGAGGAAGTCTAAGGCAGAGACACAAAGCAATTCACCAGAAGGGGAATGAGTCAGTTTGAAGCCAAACAGAGCAGTTCAATCAGAGAAGTTGTGGGTGTCAGTCAGAGTCAGAAGAGTTCCCTTGGAAACATTCAGCCAGCTCAGGTCAAGCCAGCTCAGGTCTGTTTGAACCAGCAGCTTGGAGAAAACTTTAAGCTTGAAAAGTAAGTGGGTTGAATCAGCCAACCAAAAGAGTCAGTTGAGTTCAGTACAGCTCTGAGTTCAGAAGGAACTAGTCTGACTGTATCCAATCATCAGTATGTCTTGGAGTTTTGACATAAGATTAGATTGTACCCTGTTCTTCCTTGAACCCCCAGGAATAAAAGTATGGGTATGTCTGATGCCGAACGTTACCAATATGCCCAATGTGCCCAATGTTGCAGACAACAGAGGACATCTGACAGAAAACTGCAGAGAAGTAAGTCAGCAGGGATCATCTCTAAAAGAAGCCACACCAGTTCTTCAAGTTTGGCTGGAAATCCAGAAGAACTCAGCCACAGGATTCTCAAGCCCAAGAAAGGAAGAAGAAGGTAAAGGACAATCCAGAACCCACAAGACAGAAAATCACAGTAAGCCACCATAAAAGACAATTCTGATAATATAGACAGGTTTTTTCCACATTGAAAAATGGTAAACTTCATTTCAGGTATCCTAAGGGGAAGAACAGGGATAGAAGAGTTAGATATTATAGCTTAAAAAGCCATCACTGGGCTTACTGCAACTGTGTCCCTCCCTACTCTCAGGGGTAATATTTATTTATTTCCTCATGAAAACGGTTGAAAAATTAGCTGAACAAGTAGAAAATTACAGATAGAAATATAAAAGCTTGGGAGACAGAAAAAAAAAAACCCAACTTTTTACTCAGACAAATAAGCTTCATTTAATCCTGTCCTATTAGAATAGTTAAACTGTGCTGAACCTATTTTCAAAGCACAAATTATATCAGAACAGATTATTAAACATATTTTAAACAGAAAGAGGGAAGATGTAGAGGAATATTTAATCTTTTAATCCAGCAGCATGGCTGCTCTAGGATAGAAAAATTGTTAATTCAAGCCTTTAATCCCAATTCAGAAGGTAGTGGTGGCACATGTCTTTAGTACCAGCACTTGGAGGGCAGAGGTGGAGCCCAGAGGGAAAAGCAGAGAGTAGAGACAGAATTCAGAGAAGGAAGCAAAGTAAAAGCAGAGTGTGGAAGCAGAGCTCAGACAGAAGCAAGGTGGAGGCAGATATGAAGCAGACAAGAAGCAGAGATTTAATTCTATTTGGCAGATTGAGTGTAGTTAGCTCGGAGACAGTTCAGTTAAAAAGGAGAAACCAAGAAAAGCAGAGCCATTACAGAAAAGCAGAGAGAGAAAACAGAGTCAGAAGCAGACAGCTTATGATTTACAGTTCTGAGTTCAGAAGACAGCTATTCAGAGTGATCTCAGTCAGCAGTACATCTCAGAAGATGAAATATTCTAGTTCTAGACTTGAAAATTAGATTGTATGGAGGCTGAGACCCCTCTAGTCCTAGGACTGAATTTGCAAAGAGCAAGCTGTACTCAGTCATGAAACCATGAAAATACTTAAAGATATCAACATGGAAATCTACGACTACAAGGACTAATTATGAAAAAGAAAATAGCAGTTTCATTAGTATACATGGAGACCTGGAGAGTATAGTCTGAAGAGTAATCAGGAGGGAGGAGGGTTAATGAAATAACTGTTAAAAACCATACAATAAAACATCAGAATCATGTACCAAATCAAAGAAAAAAGAAACACTAAGGCAGTTATTATAATTCATTAGCACTTTCTTGAACACTTAAGTCTAGTAGGTTGGTATACTCTAGTTTCATTTCACAGTGGAATATGGCTGAAAAATTTCAATTATACCTTTACTGTAATCGTGCATGAATGGATAAACAGTGTACAAAAATAGTAGAGTTTATTTGGTCACCTTAATAAAGAACTATCTTAAGCTGGTTGGTGGTGGCATATGTCTTTATTTCCAGTGTGAGGCCGGAAACCCCCAGCCCTGGCTTTCTCTACTCAATACAATAATTATTGAGTACTTTCCAGAACTCCCTGTTCCAAGAACTAGCCTACCCCAGAAACCATAAAACAATTATTGTCAGGCTTAATTCAAGGGCACTGTGACCCAGCCCAAATTCCTAAAATGAGCGGCAGCTACAGCTGCCGCCTAATAGCCTTGGGCAAGGGACTTTACATTTCCTCGTGCCCGCGACCTTGCTATATGCCAACACCAATCAATTTAAAGGTTAACTGTCCCCTACCTATCAAAATGGGAAAACAATTTGGGAACCAATCAACTTGTACCAATTCGGTTTGTGCCCAACAACTGTATAAAAAGCTTCACCATTTGCTCCTTGGGGCCAATTCTATCCTGCGTGTTAGAACGGTCCCAGTGCACTGGAATAAATCCTCTTGCTATTTGCATCAATATCCCGTCTGTGAGTCTCTGTGGGGGTGCAGCGTCCCGGTTTGGGCCTTTGGGGGTCCAACACCAGTACTTGAAGGCAGAGGCAGGCACGTCTCTGAGTTCAAAGCCAGACTGGTTTACAGAGTGAGTTCCAGGACAGCCAGAGTTAGAATAGTGAAACTCTGTCTCCAAACAAACAAACAAAGAAACAAAAATAATAATGAACTATCTTTACTCATCTATTCTTAATCAAGCAAAGCAATAATACTTATTAACAAACTTTTTGAGAACTATTTTGTAAGCAAAATATTTTATGTAAAACCAGCTGTGTATTAAGTGAAAAGGAACTAAGAATTTTTTTAATATTTCATACGTTAGTTATGTAAATACACACATATGCATTCTATAATATGTGTTAAACAAATATATGTGCATATATATATATATGTACACATACATACATATGTTTTTTTTATATTTAGGTAGTGTTTGTTTTGTAACATGACATGTATATTTTGTATACATATACATATATTGTGCTGCATTTATATATGTGTATATATATATACACATATATAAAGTGCTGTATTTACAATATTTCTATATCTACTCTTTTCCTTCCAATTCCTCCAGAGTTTAACCTACTGCCTCTCATAATCACATGATTAAATGATTATTTAATGATAATTGTCATACATATATATATATATATATGTTTATGCATATGTATGTATATAATTATAATGTATTGAATCTATTTAGTGTTGGCCATGTGTGTATGAGTTTAGGACTGATCTTTTGGATTTGATAACTTGTCAGGGACCTTCTTCCTTGAATGGACTAATTTTCCCTTTCTTAGGGAACATAATTGTCTATAGTTCTTCATTTGAGTTGGGGCTTTATGAGCCTTCCCTCATCCATACTTAAATGTCAGCTGTGGTTGTACAGCATTTTAAAGGCTTAATTATCTATTCAAATGTTATGTGTGACAAAATGTTGTTTGGAGTATTTAATAAACAGGAAATTACCAATACCCAACACCACTAACATTACTAACATTCAAATTTCATCACATTAAAGCAAATCTTCATGAGGATTACAGAGAAACTGACTTGAGTGTATCAACAGGAAGGTGGTATAGTATTCAAAGTAAAGGTATAATCTGTTAGGACAAACTACAAATGCTTTTTGGATGAAAAATATTTTATATAAGTAATGATTTGAATAAACCAATGGTGGTATCCTTGATATTGTCTTATACATATTAAATCCGTGGCAGGCACAATGCTCTTGAGTAATTAATCAACTTAACACAAAGAGAACACCATTTATTTATGTGTATATGTTGTGGGATTTGTTTTGTTTTATTTTTAAGAGAGAAAAGGAACATGAAGTTGGGTGAGTAGGGAGGTTATGAGAGAAATTGGGGAACAGGAAAAATATGATCAAATTATATTATATATAAAATTACCAAAAATAAACAAAAACACTTAACTTTAGGTATCTTAAGTTCTAGATAATCTAACATCATCTTCTGGCC
The DNA here is from genome assembly GCA_026225945.1 of Cricetomys ansorgei. Classification (NCBI taxonomy): domain Eukaryota; kingdom Metazoa; phylum Chordata; class Mammalia; order Rodentia; family Nesomyidae; genus Cricetomys; species Cricetomys ansorgei. Next base: position 6,528,109 of record JAMJFZ010001562.1, read on the forward strand.
TCCATGGAAACTGGATGCATGTGGGTCACAGACATATATGCAGACAAAATACCCATACACAAAAATAAAAATAGTAAAATATACAATAGAAGAAAATATTCATAAACATGAAGAAAACTTTCATAGTTTAGAATGTTTTAATTTGAGACAAGTGTCTAAGAATAGTAGCCATTCTCCATGATGCCTTGACTTGAGGTAAACTACCTATTGGAAAGATAAAATCTCAAAGAACAGAAGAACTTAATATGCATTTTCAGTGTCTTATTTTTCCTTTTTGGCTGAGTATGTCTTTGAAACTGAGTATTTATTTTATTCCTTTACAAATTTCTTTGAATTCTCAATCCATTTGTTGATTATGGAATTCTATGATTCTTTTGGAAGTATTATATCACTGAGAGCTATTTCAAAGGGATCTGGGGGGATCAGGAAAGGAGGGTGGTGAGACAGAGGGAAAGAGTACAGGAGAGATGGCTGAAATTAGTGAGGGGATTTGGGTGTGGTTGGGAAACATACTGCAGTAAAAACTTCCTGGAGTCTATTAAAATTATCTTAAAGAGGATTCCTAGTAATCAGGGATAAGGAGTCTAAGAAAAGAAGACATTTTAAAAGTTATTATTACATTTTAAGTTATTATTAAGTAATATATTTTCAAGTTATATTTATAAAATATTAATAAAATAAAGATTCTACTAGGTTCTTCTGTGTGACATAGACTGTTGTGATAGTTTGAAAATGAAATATAGACTTTGAGCACAGAACAAAAAGTAGCCTCCATAGTAGCTACTGAGGGCTGAAATTCAATTTACAGGCATCTTTAGGCAGGATTACCTCAACCATAAGAGAAAATACCTTGTTTTGACATGCAAATGCTTCCCTATTGCTAGAGGAACTCAGTGTTCTAAACAGAAGCTGTAGCTAACCGGTAATGGAGTGGAAAAGGAAAAGGTAGATAGATACCAGGGAACAGCGGAGGCACAGTTTACAATTTCACCAGAAAATACTGGGCAAATCAACTTTGTAAAAAACAATAATGTTGCTTATCTCACTGTATCCTCAGACAGCAAGAAAAAAATAATGGTTTTCCAAATATTTAGAATGGTAACTGCTTGCAGCAGGGAAGTAAAAATGTCCAAACATATGTTTGTTAGTGGCTAAGGAGAAATCTGTAAAGTTGGCTGCCAAGTTAATATCTTTGTCCTTTCATGAACAGGTGTAGATTCATGAACTCGAAATTTATATTTTTTGTCTCATTTTTCATAGTAATAATAATAATAGTAATAATATAATTCAGAATACTTTGTCCTTTTGCTGGTAAGAGGTTGCTTAATTATTGTTGATTTTAAGTATAATAGAGATTAATGATAGTTCAGCATCAATAGAAAGGGTGATTTAACAATATATTTAAAGATAAAAATAATTAGTGAAATAATAATAATAAGCTAGTAAATATTTCCTGAGAATTTGAGATAAAATTGCTTGTAGAAACATTATTTTTGTCATGAGAAAAGCAAAAATACATAGAGAAATTTTGGGGAAATTTCCAAAACAAAATTAAGATGTTACTCAGAATCAGTGTTCAGAGAAATTATATGTATAAAATGTCAAAACAAGTTCATGCCTTCTCTAGGACTCTAGGCTAGTCAGCAAAATATACCAAACAAGGCCAAGAGAGGTCAATATTGCAAAAAGGATTTGGAAAATGCCACAGATGGTTCAAGGATACTGAACATAATCAACAGTCAGTTGCTCTAAACTAAAATTTTTAGAATATTTTTATTAATTTATTAGTTAATTATATTTATTTTATTAGTAGTAAAAATAAGATTAAATATTTTTATTAATTAAATTAAGTAAATTCATTCTAATGAATATTGGAATAGCAAAGTGAACTGAATATGAATCAATATCCTCATGAAATAGTAGACTTTGCACACACTGATAACATATATTTTGAAAAGTTTATTGTGTATAGTTAACATGATTTTCTAGAATAATCAGGATATATTTAATCTCTTATTTTAGGAATGAAAGGAAGCAGCCAAACTTTAGTCAGGCTTCTAAGAGCATCAAAATTGTGTAGGACCAAGGCAGGGGCAGTGTGACCCAGAGCAATTCCCAAAACTGAAGTAAAAGAAACAATTTCTGTAAGAAAAACATTTTCTAAGACAAACAAGATGGCCTTGGGCTAAAAGAGTTTCCCCATGTAGACGGCCCATGACCTCGGGCTAAGGGTCTACCCCCCCTCGTTCTTGAGTCTAGGGAACAGATTTGAATGACTGTGTGAAGGAATGTGAAAGAATGTGAGGGAATGTGAGTCAGCTTTTACTAGGCCTACGTTTCCTGTTCCCGGCAGTCAACACCAGGAACAAGGAAGTAAAAAATACTTTCCAGACCCTCCCTGTTCCAGGGACTAGCTCACCATTATGGTGAACCTATCTGAATGTACCCACCCAACCTCTATGTGGGATACTGCCTCTGTACTATATAAAATTGATGGAAGCTTGTTCTTCGGGGTTGCCATTTTCACTTATGTGAGGGTGACCCCAGCGCGCTGGTTCATTAAAGCCTCTTGCTATTTGCATCAATTCCCCGACTGTGAGTATCTGTGGGGGTGCGGCGTTCCGGTTTGGGCCTTTGGGGGTCCAACAGGAACAAATGATTGAGGTAAGAAAATATTGTTCACAGTAACTTCTGAATTAAGTCATGATCTTCTCACCCCCTTGTCACTCCCTCCCATTTCCTGGGTTTAAGTTCATTTCCTCATTGTGGCTTTTTGAAGTCTGTTGGGAGAAGAATTTAAGATGAACTTAATTTATGTGATTAGTCTTAATCTCCTATAACTTGTATCCCTATAATAAGAGGAAGAGATGCCTAAGGTACCATGTCCAGATGAAAGGACATATGGAAAAGCAGGCCATCAAAAGGATCCCATAGACTGCTCTAATACTGAAAACTATTTCCAAGGGTATTGGTTACCCTTTACTGTCAGGTTGACAGTAAGGCAAAGACATCACTTACTCACATCATTGGACATGGAGATAATGAGCTGATGCCCAGCTAGAAGCTTCACTCTTCTAACTAGATTCATAGTGCTGCTAAGTACTTTACATACTACAGGAGGAGAAGTAGCCATCACTATGACCCAGCTAAAAAAATCCTGCAACCCTCAACAGCAACCTATCTGTAACATATACTGGAAAATTTGGCACAAATGTTATGGGAATAGCCAATACTGTTTGATTACATTTAAGACCTACTCAATGAGATAAACCTCATAACTAACTCTACTAAAACTACTAAAGTGGCCAAGGAGCCAAGGCCTAGGTTAAAACCTATTATTATTATTTAGCTAAAGGAACATAGCAATATAATAACTCCTAATGACATATTGCTATATCCATAGACCCTTGCATTGCTCAACCTTTAATAGAGTAGCTTCTTATTTTAGTGGATGGCAATTAAATCAGACTTACAGCTTGACAATTAGCAGAGTAAGACTTTGTAGCAATTGTTCAAAAATGGGACATCTTTTTCAAACCCTAGCTCATTAATGCTTAAGGATCTATGCAGAAGAGTGGGGAAATTATAAAAACTAGAAGTAGTAGATTAATCCAAGAAAACAGTGTCTTACACAATCTACAAAGCTGATAGACATATGAACTTACAGAGTCTGTGATAGCATGTGCAAACCTGCAGAAATTCAAATCAGACAAAATCCTAGCATGGAGAAGGGGGCCTGAACAAAAAAAAAAAAAAAAAAAAAATGCCAGCCCTAACCAGGAATCTATTTACAATTAATTCCTACTGGAAAAGTGAAAATTTGTTTCTCCAATGGAGTGACATTGGGAAAAGAAATTATACTCCAGTGTAGGTTCATGCCCAGAAGCAGTTTGTCCAATACAAAACAAAATCCATGTTTTCTGTGGATTTTTTACTTTTTTGTCTTATTATGTTTTGTTGTTGTTGTTTATATGTCTGTTTCGATTTGTTTTTGAGAGAGAGAGAAAGTAGACAGAAAGTTTGGTAGGTAGGGAGGTCAGAAATATTTGGGAGGAATTATGTGGAAGGAAGAATATGATCAAAATACAATGTATAAAATTTAAAAAATAATGGTTATAAAAGGAAACAAGGATGGAATCAAAGACAAAGACCTCAGGAGAAAATAAACTCTTCAGTTCTTGCATTGGAATTCTACTTTTAAAACTATAATAAATAATTTCTTGCTATTTAATTGACTTCACCTGTAGTACTTTCCTAAGGCAGTATGAATACTTCATTCAACACTTAAAGCATAAATTATGTTAAGCAAATCTTCTTGATAAACATATATTCATGTAGCATATCATGTGTTTCTAAAATAATTTCCTCAGAGCAGACATAAACAAGTTCTATTCTTCCTCCATAAGCCCCAAAGATAAACCAAAGTATGATCCACCAACATTCACTCTGGGTACCCAGTGATTTTATGGAGTTTAAATATAGCACATAACTGAGGGCTTACCTACAAAGGAATAAAGGTTCTTAACGCAAAAGGCTACCAGCAGAAAGTTTCTATGCAATAGGGAAGACAGCTATACAGATGGAGCCACCTCCTCTAGAGATCCCAGGCCTGTAACTCCAGCCTCTACTGTAGTCCAGGTGGAATATAAGCAGAATTCCATACAACATATGGTAAGGAATGACTGAATACTGAAGTGTTTTTATTTCTTTTGACACTTTTTTATCCTCTTTGAGGGGATGTAAACAGTCAACAAGCCCAGCTAGGATGATAATTGCAAGTGAGCACAGGTAAACTAACTTAATGATAGTTGCCTTGTTGGATAGTGACACACAATATGTATAGCTTATAATTTCCATAAAAAGGAATAATATATTATCATTCAGCATGAGATGTCCATGAGCACACATGATATTAAAATTAGAAGCTACGAAGAAATAATCAGGTTATAATTTTTAACACAAATAAAAGTTGCTGAACTCTTCAGTTGCTATGAGTTGAATATGTTTCTACATGCACACACACACACAGAGCACACACACAAACACACACACACACACACAAATGATACAATCACCATTACCATCAACCCAAAGAAGGAGTACCACTTTAGGCTGCAAGTGACTCTGATATTTGAAAATTTCATTTGGCCTAAGTTCACCTTTTTTTTTCTGTGTTTGTTTTTTATTTGAAACAACATTTATAATATTCCTCTTATCAAATGTATTTATTGACTTAGTGACAAAAACTGATAAAAATATGAGCAAGGTTATGATACCAGTTCTATTAGTTACTTCTCTATCGCTTCAACAAAACAGGTCCACAGGAACTTACTGGAAGATTTATTTTAGCTTATGGAGCAAGAGGTGTAAGAGTCCATCACACCAGGGAGGCATGGAAGCAATCAGCAGGCATGATAGCAGAGGTAAATCTGAGAGACCACATTTTCTACCACAAACAGGAAGCAACCTGAAAATAAGGCACTTCTATGACCTCTAAAAACAATACTTTAGTGAATTGCCTCCTCCAGCAAGATTGAACCACCTCCCCAAACAGTGCCACTAATAGGTCAGCAAGTGTTCAAATACCTGAGAATACAGAGGACATACGCATTCAGACAACCATACTAACAAGAAACAAACAAACAAAACAACAACAAAAATCCACTACAATTTTGAATTAAATGTATTTGCTTTAACTAGACTGAATTAAATGGTGATGACTCTGTATGAGAGTACTTCCCTTTCCTGTGTAAGGCTCTGAATTCAATCACCAGTACTAGTGGAGGGGAGAATTTCTCCACAGTTTTGGTGATTTACACCTTTAATCTCAGGGGGAAACACGAAGAACATTGTGAGTTGTAGTCCAGGCTGTCTACCTAGTAAATCCCATACCTGCCTGGATTAAAGTAAGATACTTTTAAATGAACAAATGGATAAAGAATTTTACAAATAAAATTATTAAACTATAATTGGGACAAGCCTGTGACCTGGATAGAATGTTTTTGGTAATGTCAAAATACGTGCTAGCTACTCATTAAACTGAAAATGTGTAGTTTTTGTAGTAAAAACTGATTTCTGATTGATTGAAAAGTTACTAAATAGGAGATTTTATTAAATATAAGTCAATTGCTGTTTAAATATAAAATGGCCTTACTGTGCATGATTTTTATGGCATACAGAAAATAACAAGTCAAAGATTATTTTTAAAGAATTTTAGTTCTTCTTCTAAACATACTTGTATATATACATATCCTAATTTCTTCACTATTCTTCTGATGTCTCTAAAGCATCTAGTTGACATGGATTCATTGTTAAATTGCACATCAGTTTAGAATAAGCTTTATCATTTCAAACAGTGGAATTCTATTTTAATCACTATCTTTCTCTTTACTGTGTAATTAATTAACTTACTTGAATAAACTGTGTAGTGATTTGACACATTTACATATATATTCATAAACAAGCAGACAAGTTACTAAATAATTATATCCTATTTTCGAGAGTCATGTGTGAGTAGCTATGAAAAATAAATGTGCTAAAATCACTCATAAATTATGTCATTTAATAGCTTATTCTTAATGTTTAGTTTGAAATAGAAGAAGAACATATGGGAAATAACAATTAAAGTAGCACATCAATAGGAGCAATAAAGCATTAAGAATACTGTTGAGATTAACTGTACCTGTACTCACAACCTTCCACATGTTGTGCAATATAATCTAGTGAAAAGAGAAAACTTAATACAATAGCAGATTCATGAAGTGTGTAACTCCAATTCATTTCCTAAAGCTGGAGAGTCCTTGTGTTTGACTCTCTGTTGCCATCTTTTAATAATAATCACCTCAATTTTATTGAATAGGAACAAGGACACAGCCCATGTATTATTGGCACTGTTTCTGTGCAGTTATCAAAAGAGTTAAATTGGTACCAGTTATTCACATGATAGTGCTATTCACCCATTAAAAAGGAACAGCGCATACTTTTCTTCAGAAACTATCACATGAATGCTTACAAAGTGATTCTCCATCATATGAAGAAATGGAGAGGGTTTCCTATAAAGTAGGCAGTGCATGCAGCATGGAGCTGTGTTGTGAACATCATTAGAGAAGAGAGATTTTTCACGTGCCGTGCTAGACTTCTATGGCTCAGAAATTACAAAACTAGTGCCATTGTTCCTCTCTTAATTGCTCTTGTTCTTCATTTAGGGGTGAGGCATTGAGGCATCCACATTGGGAATCATATGTTGTTGTTTTTGTTCAGATTGTAAACCAGTCTGTTTCTTTGGTCAGTTTGCTGAGAAAAACTTTTTCCAACCTTTTAGACTGACATAATATCTATTTTTGATTTTGTGATTCTTGTATGCAGAAGGATGGATCTTGTTTTTGCATCTAGTCTATTAGTCTGTGTATTTCGATTAGGGAGTTGAATTCATTGATATCTAGAGATATAAATGACCAGTAATATTTAATTCCTGTTATTTTGCTTTTGTTATTTTGTATGTGTGTGTGTGTGTGTGTGTGTGTGTGTGTGTTTATGTGTTTGCCTCCCATCTATTGATTTTGCTGGTATGAGATTATTTGTTTCCTATGTTTTCAAAAGTATACTTAACCACCTTGGTTTGAAGTTTTCCTTCTAGAACCTTCTATAGAACTGTGTTTGTAGATACATATTATTTAAATTTTGCCTTATCATGGAATATTTTGTTTTACCCATCTTTCGTGATTGAAAGTTTTGCTGGGTATAATATTCTGAGCTGGTGTCTGTGATCTCTGAGACTCCAGAATATCTGTGCAGGACCTTTTGACTTTTACAGTCTCAGTTGAGAAGTTGTGTGTAATACTAATAGGCCTACCTTTATATATTACTTGCTCTTTTTCCCTTGCAGCTTTCAATATTCCTTCTTTGTTCTATATATTTAAAGTTTTGAAGGGATTTTCTTTCTGTTGTTCAATATATTTTGTGTTCTGTATTGCTGGTCTCTCTCCCCAGGCTCCCACACGCACTGCCAACCTGGTACTACAGCAGCTGGATTTCCCGTGCTGGTCCTGCTCTGTTCTTTGGCCAGGAGAGCCAGGGCTCAGACTTAAGCGGCTGGAAGGTGTGGGCTGAGGCAGGGGTCGTCAAGTGGTTCCTTGTGAGAGTGGTCCACTTGCAGCCCTGAGAATAGCGAGGTGCAAAGGAAGCCTCCAGAGCCAAGTCTGGTGGACATGAAATTCAACTTTATTCGCAAGCTTTTCCCAGTTTTAGTAACTTTCCCAGAGAAGGTGGGTATTCCCCACCTGGAAGCCTGATTAGCATAGGGCAGAGCGAGGGCACCGGAGGCAGAAGAAAAAGGCATCTACCCAAAGAACGGATTCAGCTATAATACAGGCAAACATGTCCCTTTAGCTTCTGTGAAGCAAGCAAGTTATAACTAATATTTTGGCTAGGGACCTTCCTGGACTAGGAGAGGAGGAGGTTGCCAAGCGTCTCATCCTGCTTCACCTTTCCAGGGAGCCAGGGCACTTTCTGGCTTATAGCTTCTACTGCTCTCCAGCTCCAGGTGTTCCACACTGTATACTTCTGGTACTTCCATAGGAATCTCCTTCTTTAGGATTGAACATTTTTCTCCCATGATTTTGTTGAAAATATTTTCTGGGACTTTGACCTGAGATTCTTCTTTACCCTCTACTCCTCTTATTGTTACATTTAGTCTTTTCATAGTATCCCAGATTTTCTAGATGTTTTGTTCCATGATCTTTATAGATTTAACATTTACCTTGGCCTATGTATCTATATTTTCTATCATATCTTCAATGCCTAGGATTCTGTCTTCCATCTCTTATAATATGTTGGTGAAGCTTGACTGTGTAGTTTCTGTTCACTTATCTAGAGTTTTCATTTCTGGAATTCCCTCAGTTTGTTATTTCTTTACTGCTTCTATTTGTATTTTCAGATTTTGACAGTTTTATTCATCTCCTTTATTCATCTCCTTTAATAGTTTGAATTTTTTTTCTAGGCTTTATTTATGCTGGGAGCCCCAATACCCTGGTAACGTGGATGAAGTCTGTATGACAAGGTTCCAAACTCCCTGGCCGGGGAATTTTGGCTCACCAGCCATTTTGCCCCTTTTTCCCCTTTGCTGTAATGATGACAAAAGCCTTTCATTATGTCTGCATGGCGTAGTAATACCTTAGCAAGCTGGTGTTAGCTGAGAAGGGGAAGGAGCCAATTTTTATTCAAAAGTAATTGTCACTGTAAAATATCTTGCAGGCTTCTGGCTTGTGTAAAACTACCTATTTATGCTGGTAGTACATTGTAAAGGCTATTCCTGGAGTGGGTGTTGGTCTTCCCAGGAAGAGACAAGTCTTTAACAGATAGAAGCAAAAAGAGCCTAGATAGAGAAAAATAGATATGCACCAAAGAGTTAAAACCATAAAATAAAAACCTTCTTTAGTGCCTACGTGGCACCCTGCTGTTTGAGGCAGATGAGATATTATTCAGCTAACAGTAACATTCAACCAATTATGGGTTATTGAGTCAAATGTTCTTTCATAGTAAACAAGATAACTTTGAAATTTGTAAGTCACAGGAGGAAGGGCACCCAACTCTTCCCTGGGCAAGATGGACTTCTAGGAGTGACTACATCTACATATCAAACTGGTTCCTCTGAAGGCCTTAGCAACATCTACATACAACAAAACTTCTTTTGGCTTTTTAAACTTCTTGCCAGAGCAGTTCTCTCTCCGTCCTTCTCTTGGTGTTGGATTTTTTCACTGGCAAGGTGCATTGTCAGTCTCTTTCTTGCTCCTCTCTTTTTTTAAAATGTATACTGTTAATTCCCCTATTAAAAACGCTCCTGCATTTTACTTCTAAAGCATTCTACATGTCATTTTAAAGTGCGACCCTGCGTGCCATTCCTTTGGGTCCCGTAAAAGAATGAACTACTCTGTTCGTTTGTTATTCCTCATTTTTCCACACTTGTACTCCCTCCTGAGTAGAGTTTTTGTGAACCCATTTGTGGAAAAGCTGGATCCCTCCGCATCTTTAAAAGATTTTTTGATTTCCTACATATGTGGTTTGTCTTTTCATCAGTTTATTTAAGGGATTTTTTTTCTCCTCCTTTTAGAAGACCTCTACCATCTTTATACAGTCATTTTTAAGGTCATTTTCTTGTACTTCAGCTGTGTTGGAATAATCAGGGTTTGTTGTTATAGGATATCTGGGCTCTGTTGTTGACACATTGCCCTAGATTGTGTTCTTATGTTGACATTTAGGTATTTGGGTTTGGGGTAAATATAGGTTTAGGTGACGAATTCCTGAGCTTGTCTTTGTTCAATCAATGTTTTATTTCTTGGCTTCTGCTTCCTCTTCTGGTATTGTAGTCTGTGAAGCTTGTAGTTATGTATCAGTTTCGATCGGAGTTGGTGGCTATTCTTTAGATGGGTATAGGCTCACAGTATAGCAGGAGATTTCCCTGTGGTCCAGTAGGAAGACACTGCTTAATGTATGGGGTAGGACAGGCAGGGACAAAGAGGGGAGGGAGGATTGAGGATAACAAGTGAAGACACCTAGGGAAAGTGGCTGGGTTCTGTTGATAGGCTGATGGGTGGCTTACCTGGAGTTGTGGAGGCTAGCTTGACCTCTGATACAGTGGAGAGCCTCTGCTTAAGTTGAGGGGTTGGACACAGTGGTGACAAGTTGGAGAAAGAGGATTGGAGATAGAAAGGAAGAGCACCAAATGATTTGAGGGGTTTTGTGTGCAGGCTAGTAGACAGCCTACCTGGAGATTTCAAGGATTATTGTTAATGTCAGATATGATAGTGCTGTTTTTTGATCAGCTTCCTTGAAAATGGCCTTTGTTTGGTTTCTACATGTCACATTTGTACCTACCTCCATTATTTTTGAATTGACAATGAAATACACTGGGCCTAAATGCCTTGTTCAAACAGGGAAGTGAATAGTGTCTTGAACACCCATGCTCCCTTTGGAAACTAAGAGTTCATGTGTACAACATTTTTGAATGTGCTAAACATTTAGTTTCTAATGTAACTAGCTTCCAATAGAAGGCATAGACATTTTGCCTTCCATGACCTCATCTATGTCTCTCTCACCATCAAATGGAGTTTCTCACAAATACTGGGAAAGCACTATACCACTGGGCGACAACACCAGCCTTAGTCTGATGCATTTCTATTGGCATTATTTTGTAAATAGAATATGTTTAACTGCTTTTTCTGATTCTATCTTTAAAAAGAACTGGAGATTATTTTAATTTTACTTTAAAATAATTTCACAAGTAGTGTGGAAAAGGTACCAGCAGAGTATGAATAGAAATTCCCAAATGGAAAATATCTGCACTGTTTTTAAATAGTCTACTTTCCATTCTTGCTTGTCCTTTTTTTACTCCAAATAATTCATCTTTCTGCTTTCTTAATATAACCAGACTCAACACCATATATACGAAGACTATAGGAAGTTGAGCATTTGAATCTGCATATGAGCGCCTTTCCTCCACTACTGAATGGTCATCATCTTTTTTTGGATATAACCTCCATCCATTATCATTCTCCTACTTTCATATCATATATATGTATATATGCACACACATTCTATAATTGGAAGTATGTAATATTTTTCTGAGTTTGATTTTATTTATCATTGTGATATCATGTTGTATTTTTTCCTGCAAATGTCTTAACTTCATTCATTTTTATAATTTAGCAATGTTTCACTGATATATATGCCACATTTTTTATTATTCTGTTGATAGTTGTACCTTGACAATTTTGAATAGTTCAAGTGTCTCTTAATTCTGCTTAATTGGAATTTAGTCTCACTTAGGAAGGCTGTAGTTGAATCATATGTTAGTATTTTGTGTTTAGATAATCTCTGTTGGATTTATCCTATAAATATAATATGTTCAAATGTTTACACTGATGCTATAGTGAAGGAAACTGTCTATCTTTAAAAATAATCAGAGATTATTATAAATATATACACATATATGTGTGTGTGTGTATTTGCATGTGTGAGTTTATGTGTTTACTTTATGTGTTTTATTCTGTGTTTAGATTTAGAGATAATCCCAATAGAAGTTCAGAAAACTCAATGTAGAAATGATGAGAATTATTTCGAACTTTTGTTGGTCATTCTATTTCTTATTTTGAGAACAGCATGTTCAATTCATTTTCCTATTTATTGGTTAGGTGTTTTTTTTAATATTTTAATAATTTATTTACAAATTCTAGATAATAATCCCTGTCAGATGTATAGTTAGCAATTGTATTCTTCCATTATGTTGACTTTCACTTTAACCTGCTGATTATTTCTGTGCTATAAAGAAGTTTTCTCATTTCATACAATCATATTTGTCAATTTGTGGGATTTTTCTCTCTACTATCGGAGACCTTTGCATGAAGTCCTTGTCTATTCCTTTATCTTAAAGTATTTTCTTTTGTCCTTTCACAGGCAAACGTTTATATGAAGATTTTTGTTTCCCTTTGCATTGCTTTTTGTGCAGGGTGAAAGATACAGCCCTACTTTCATACATATATGTGGCTTTATAGTTTGTCAAGAACCATTTGTTGATGAGCTATCTTTTTATCCAATGTTTTTTACAACTCAGTTGATGATGAGGTGACTGTAGCTTGATAAGTGTGTATATTATATTGGACTTTCATTATGTGGATACTATGCTGTTGTTGATATTGTAATTCTGTAGAATACTTTGAGATTATGTGTTAAAGATACTTGTTTCTGTTTGAGATTTTTTTTGGTTCCTTGTGATCTTTTGTGCTTCTGTGTGAACTGCCAGATTATTTTTTCTAGTGCTTCTAAGAATATTATTAGAATTTAACTGCATCTAATAAGCCATGTTTGAAAATATAGTCATATTCACAACATTAATTAATCAAATACATGATCATGGGAAGTTTTTCTAAATTTTATTGTCTTCTGAAAATATCTTCTTTATTTATTCAATATTTATACTGCAAAAATCTTTTATGCTATGGTATGGCTTGTTGTGTTTTAGGTTATTGTACATGGGAAATATTTTTCTGACTTCTTAAAACTTCATTATTGGTATATATTGGTATATATATGCATATATATATATATATATATATATATATATATATATATATATATATTACTGATTTTATACATTGATTTGGCATCCTGTCATATTGTTGAAAGTTAATCAGGTAGGTACAGAAGATTTCTGGTCAAGTCTTAAAGCCTTTTAAGGCTAGGATGACATCTGCAAATGGGGACAATTTGTCTTTTTCCTTTCCAATTTGTATACATTTTATTTCTTATTGTTGTGTTGCTAATCTTTAATGGCATTGCATTGAATAAATTTGAAGTTAGTGAACAGCCTTGTGCTATTAATGATTTTTGAGGAAATGGATTTTTTTCACATTTAGTATAATATTATCTATAGGTTTGTCATATATAAATGTTTATTGTGTTGAAATATTACAGGGGGTTATGACCAGCTCTAATCCATACCAAGGGTTCCTCAGTTTCCACAAAAGAAAAACAACAGGAAAGTTATGGCAAATAACAAATGCAGTAGTTCAGTCTTCTATGGGACCTGATATGGCACACTTTTTGCACTTTAATGACATACATAAACATGCCTTTTGTATGATAATGCACTTTTTTGATAATAAAAGGATAGAGGAAATAGAAATTGGAAAAATCAGAAATTAGAAAAACTATAACAATGTGCACATTGGGGAAATACTACAAGGCTTTCTCTAGACAAAGACTTTACTCTGGCTTAAATAACAAACTTCAGGATTGTTTATCTAAGTGAGTGCAGGTGTCAAACATACATCAAAAAGGAACCAATGCAAAAATGTTCATCCCTCCCCCCCCAGCTGCAGGCCTCTGATCTTCAAGGTTAACTTTTGTGAGTAGTCTTCTTACTTACTATTAAAATGGAGGCAGGCATTCAGGGGTGAATTATCCATTTGTCTTTCCCAGCTTGCTGCTTACTGTCTAAGCTCCTTGCTTTTAATCCAACTGTGGGTCTGTCTCCATGGGAATGTCAGTTTAACCAAGAATAGCTTTTTTATGTTATGTCTGCAATAAGCATAAATAGTCCTCACACTTGCCAGGATTTGAAGGTCAGTAAAACTGTTTACAAATTTTAGAGCTGAGATGACAGTGTCCCTCTCCCAGCCAACCCAGGAATTGATTTGAGTTTTAACTATTAGGCCAAATAGACAATATTATTGATGAGAGGCTTTTGTCACCATACAGCAAAGATGAGGAAGGGACAAAGCAGTTGAGGAGCTCCAATTTCTAGCAAAGAGAAAATCAGGATCTTTTTCAAGCTGGTAGCTTCCATTGCCTGGATATTGTTAGCTCTCAAGAAAATATGTTCCTTCTATTCTTGGTTTCATCATGATTTTTTGTCATGTATTATGTTATATTTTGATATTGGTATTTTCTGCATCTATTTGGGTACTCATGTAATTTCTGCCCATAACCTTATGTTATGCACTTCTTATAAAGGTATGTATATTTCAAATAATCTTTACACCCTGAAATGAAGTGAACTTGGTCAAAATGTCTGATCTTATTACTATGCTGTTAAATACTATTTGTTAGTTTTTATTGAGATTGTGTGTTTATGTTTATTAAGGAATTTTGTCCAGGGATTACTTACTGAGACTGTGTTCTCATTTGACTTTAGTCTTGGCATAATACTGACTCTTTAGAATAAGTTTGGTAGCATTTCTTTGCTTTCTATCATTGATTAGCTTTTTTCTTTCTCTATTTAATCTTATGTTATAGAGAACTTCATGCTTGAGTGTTTTATTTACTTCATTTCCACTTCTTCTTCTTCCTCGTCAACTCCTTCAATATCCCTTGTATTCCCTTAAAGGCAGACCACTTGGGACTGGATAATATACCAGGGGTCTTGTCCCTGGAATAAATGGATTCTCCTCTTTTCAGTAGCCATTGATTACATGTAGCTCTTTATCTAGAGGTGGGGCCTTGTAAAATTTTCACTTTCTGTATTGGTGTGACACCTTGAATGTTCATTCTGTAGATATATTTAGTCAATCATATTGTGGAGGTTTTGTGTGTGCATTATCTCTGTTATATCTAGAAGTCATTGTGTCACAACAATAAATGAAATGACCACAAATAATAACGAGGACATGAGAAAGGAAAGAGTCTCATTTAATACTGGTCGGAGTGCTACACAGTTCAGTTACTATTGAAATCTATGTGGAGGTTCCTAAAAATCTAGACCTGGAAATATCATATTACCCAATGTTATTGCTCCTAGGTAGATACCCAGAAGACTCTGCATCCTACTACAGAGAAACTTGTTTATTGTTGATGTAGGCACAATAGCTAAGAAATGAAATCAGCATGCATGTCCATCATATGATAACAAAAACGTGCTACATGTACACTTGCACTTTAAAGTCAAGTACACAAATGATTTCACAAAATATGCTGAAGTTTTCCTTTATTTGCAATTGAACTTATTTCAAAACAGGTTTATGAAATTTCTCTTTCTGTTAATATTTTAACACCTCTACATAACAATATAATTCTTAAGAAATATGAGAATACATAAGTATTATCTAATTATGCTTCAAAGATTAATTTTTATTGTCACAGAAAGAGATTTTAATCACATTTGTAGATGTATTGCACTTTAACTGATTTGGGGCTATTTGCTGCCCAGAGTGCAAAGTGAAATACCTGACAGCTTTCTTGGGTAAGTACTATAAAGACATCAGCTCATTTTGAAAAGTAAAGCCTCAGAAATATTTTTCCCCTCCAATGTTCCATATACTTCTTACAGAACTTCATGTTCTAAACATTAAAAGACAAGACATAATGCCCCCAAGTACTAGGAAAAAATGTATTAAATGTTAACAAATACTTTTTGTCAAAGTGGTGTTAGTTATCTTTCTTAGCTTTTAAACTCAGATTTCAGAACATCAGATAGTTGCAGAGGATTTGGGTTATAGGGTTTATAGATTGATCAAAGTTATATGATCAGAGAAACTGAGTAAATAACATGTGGGTAATATGCTATGTATTACTGAGTGATCAGATAGTAAAAAAAGGAGAATTACAATAAAATAGAGCACACTATTTTCTCCATCAAAATGGCCCGTATTTTCTTAATGATGTATTTTAATAGCTTATAATAACTTGTTTTATAATACTTTATTTGTTATTGTATTTTGTGTGTGAAAATGTCAATATCAGTGCATGAGTGGAATATTTATAGCATGTTCAAGTCAAGAATATAAAAAATAGGCTCTGATATTTCTTTGCTTTTTGTTGTTTGACTGTTACTTCATAAAATATTTTCATTACTATGTATTCCCATTCTTTTTTAATTAATATTTTATATATGTATTTATTTTTACTTTATGTGATTGATTGAGTGATTTGCCTGCAGGTATATATGAGAGCCATGTGAATGCCTGGTGTCAATGTTGGATCCCCTGGAACTTAAGTTATCAACAGTTAAAAGCTACTTTGTGGGTTTTGATATTGATTATAGTTCCTCTATAAGGAAAAGTGCCCTTAGCTGTTAAGCCATCTTTCCAGTCCATGTATTCTATTCTTTTTGCAACCGCCTTGTTGCTTGCACATTTTCCCTTATATGGGCTTGTTTTATTTATTTATTTATGTATTTATTCATTTTTGTTTACTTGTTCTTACTTTCAAAATCAAAAAAGTATTTGCATAGGACCAAAATGAATTAATGAGCTTCAAATATACAACCTTTTTTTAGAAACTTGCTCTGTTTGTCTAGTGACAAGGTAATGTTTTTAAAGAGTTTGCTCTTTGTAAACACTAGCCACACATTAGCAACTTGCCAAAATATTCAGTTCAAGAATGTTGACCATTTGGCAAGTTTGATCTCATTGAAAATTTTGCTCAGTATGTAGTTTCTGTAGCAAATACAGATGTGATCGTATATTTAATACAGTCCATATCTTCTAATAATGATTAAACACTTTAACACAATGAATAATTTTCAATTCTTACTTTTTACTGATGAAGGAGGCTATTTGAACATTCAAATAATTAGTGTAAGAATTATACATGAGTGAAATTTTTATTTTAAGTTTGGATTTTTCAACCTGATATTATATGTTTTTAATATGTAACTTTATATTTACAACTATAAATTTTGGAAACAAAATTTCTCAGCATTTAGAAATTCTCAGCATTTGCTATTTTTTTCACAATGTAACCTTTCCATCCCTGATCTTTCTGGTAATTTACAACTGATGAGATTATATTAATATTTACCACAAAGGAGGTTAAACTAAATTAATATTTATTTGAAAAATAAAATTATTCAATGGAAATAAAAATCAGTTTTGATTTTTCTTAAAAGTTAAGTCTCCATAAATTTACTTAACAAGAAATGACTCTAATATCTGAATGTGTGTGTATCTTTAAGAATGCTAGTCCCTATATTTATATTAAATTCTCATTATGAACATAGTTCTAATATGTACATCATCACACGTTTCATTACAAATTATATGTAACCTAAATGTTTTACATTATAAAATAAATGATGATAAGCATTTGCTACATGCCTAAAACAGATCTGATGACTTACCAAGAAATGACTCATTCAGTCTTATACTGGTTGTCCCACAGTTGCAATAAACCTTAGAAAAGCCATCCATCAAATCATGGTCCATGGTCTCTATTGCTGGAGTTTGATGAGGCCAGATATCATGATGTATGGGATGGAGCAATGGGTCTGACTATCTTCTGACAGCCAAGATAAACAAGACAGCCAAGAGAGAATTCTTAAGCTAGATATCTCCCTCCTTCCTTTTTTACTCTATCTGGGCTTCCAGCCAATGGAATCCTACTGTTCACCTTCAGAGTAGAAATTTTTCCCTCGTCTATTATCAAACATTAAAACAGACTCTGAAAACATTCTAGTAGATAGACTTATTGTGTTTTAATTATCTCCAAACACGATCCATGAAACAGTAGCATCAAAAAAATTTTCCCAAAGAAGTGCTACATTGTAATTGAAAAGTGTATATTTATGGGAGATGCAACATAGCATTTTTATATCTCGGTTTTTAATTTTGTGGCAACTGAAGTACATCACCAGTAGATGTATTGTTCTCTAAAACTCCATTCTTTAGTAGTTAAGGTAACATTATCTTTCAAAGACAAAAACAAAAACTATGTATTCACATTACTTCCTTGGTCAAATTTGAAAATAGTATCTCTTTCTGTAACTGGCAATCAAGTATTAAGAGCACAATTGGTCAGTAAAAGAGAAAATTTGATCTCTTAATCTTTATTTGATATATGTTACTATGTGTCTAGAACATGTTGGACTATCTGATGGTTGATGGCCCAGGGCCAGAACACCCATCATGTTTGTGTTTCAAAATAGTCTCTAGAGTTCTTCCCTTTTTAAAATTGTGTCACACAGAATCTCAATATTAACTGATATTAATATAATTAATTATATTATTATATATATTATATATCATTATATAATTATTATATATTTATATATTATATATTATATAATTATATATAATTAATATAATTAATAATTAATCTCAATGAATATTAACATATTGATAGTATTTGAATTAGTCTCTGTCTCAGTAATCTTGTCTAACTTTTCATTATTGTGATAAAAACCTGGGCAAAGGTAACTTAAAGGAGAAAGAGATTTGATTGGGTCAAAATTCCAGAAGTACAGTCCATCATGGTTTAAGAAGACATGACAGCTGTTATAGAAGGGCTTTTGGCAGGAGCAAAACCATGACTGATGACATTGTATCTGCTCTCAGAAAGAGAGGTAGAATAGGAAGCGGGAGTTGGTTATAAAGACTAACGGGTTCCCCAAAAACCATTCTTCTAGCAAGGTTTAGCCTCCTCACAGTTCAATAACCTTTTCAAAAATGCCACTGGCTGGGATTCAAAAATTCAAACACATAAATCTATGAGGCACATTTTACATTTGAACTGCAAATTCCTGTTTTAGGTTAATAGACATACATACAAGATCATCCTCCTTACAAAGTGGATGTTTCATTTCAACTCACAGTTTTTCTGATTTCTTCCATGTTTGCTTTCTCCCATAGTGACACCCACGTCAGGAACACATGGCAGAGTCAATTTCCTTATCTCATGACCAGAAAGGGAAAGAAAAAGAGAAATGAGTTAAAGATTATGCAATCCTATTGAAGTGTATGTACCTAATAACACTAAAACTTGTGGCTAGGACTCTCTTCCAGTTTATACCATTTCCAAGGTCACTAAGCATGGGAATAAACCATTAACATGATCATTCTGAGAGACTCTACATCCAAATAGCTGCAATGTTTACTTTCTCTATTGATGCATAATTCTTTAACCACAAATAGCAAATCTAATGACTTGGATTCTAATCTCAGAGAGTTAAGAAAGTGTTTTGATTATTTGAAGTTATTTGAATAATATTACTTTTTAAGCTTCAAATTTGAGCCATGTTGTGTAGAGTTCTTTACAGTAGTGTGGTGTTTGAGACATGGAGTACAAAATCACTGTTAGTGATAGCTGTTAGTAAGTTTTCAACTTCCTTTATTTATTTTTTATTTTTTCATTTTTTTCGAGACAGGGTTTCTCTGTTGTAACTCCGGCTGTCCTGGAACCCACTCTGTAAATTAGGCTGTCCTCAAACTTACAGAAATCTGCCTGCCTCTTCCTCCCAAATGCTGGGATGAAATGTATGTGCCACCATTGCCCGACTTCAACTGTCTTATATTCCATTTCATCACCCTCACCATATAAGAATGAAATTAGCGGCAACAAAAATATGGTATGGCACTGACTTCAATGTGTTAAACTTCAAAAAACAAAGCAATCCAATACCCTCTTATGCTTGAGAAGAAAATGGAGATTTCTTCCTGGATTTTTCTATGGGCAGTTCATCAGCTCCCCAGTGCCACTGAAAGGGTTTAAGAAATATGAAACATAGAAATGCAATCACATATAGGGGGAAATGCCTTCCCAAGTACAGCCATTAACAGTACTCTTCAGTCTCCTCCCCACCCACAGGGAAATGACCATTAAGCTTATCAGCAGGATTCATCCTTCCCCAGCATACCAGGAGCCACCCTGTCCCAAGGGGCTAGTCCAAGGGCGCAGGTTGACCACGCCCCCTGGACCCCACGCGCGCGAAGCTCCCGACCAATTAGTCTAACATAGAGAGCTCGAAGCCAATCAGCTGCACGAGCCCCCATCCCCAGACCCCTTTGCCCTAACCTGATAAAAGGGCTGGGAGGGAAGGGATCGGGGCCCGCCATGCTCATCTCCTGCGTGGGATAGGCGGGACCCGGACGCGCGCCGGTAATGCCTCAAAAAGATTCACCATTTGCTCCTTGGGGCCACTTCTATCCTGCGTGTTAGAACGGTCCCAGTGCACTGGAATAAATCCTCTTGCTATTTGCATCGATATCCCGTCTGTGAGTCTCTGTGGGGATGTGGCGTTCCGGTTTGGACCCTGGGGGTCCCAGTTTGGATCCCTGAAGTCCAACACCACTAGTCTTCACTCTATAATTATAAGCACTGGCTGTGATTTGTTCCATCATAGGGAGGCTGCTAACTTCATGAAGGGCTGGACAGATCATAATCAGTATATATATATAGATATAGTATATTTCTCTATATCTATCTATATATACATTATACATAATAAACATATACAATATACTCATATAATATATATTATATGTTATAATATAATCATAATTCTCGCATTTTGTTCTATTTATCGTAAAAAATAAGCTTCATCAATATTTGGTATTTTTCTGACAATTTTTGAGAAAAAAATAGAAAATATTTGCTATCTGAGAATTCTCATTTTATTGATTTATGCATATATTTGAATGCTATAATGACTATAAAGCACAAATTTAAAGCATACTTAAAAAAAAAGTTTCAGTTTTCCAAAATTTTCAATCAAAATGGGAAGCCCAATTTACCCCTTACTGGCACTTTAATAAGATTTCCAAAATGCAAATCTAACTCAGAAAACCAGCTGTGAAAGTGTGCCCTGGTGACAGACACTGTGGTTTTAGCAATGTAATTTAGTGTTGTTCAGCTTTAGTGACCTTTTAAAGACTAAAATAAAAACATTGTTCTCTGAAGTCTGAATCACTTCAGCTGCTTCAAGCTTATACTGAACAACATAAATGCTTCAAAACAAAGAAAATCAGAGCTACAACTGGTGAAAGAAATACAACAAAGTGAAAGTTTTAATAATTAGATAGTGCCACAACCCAAGTCATAATGAAGATATATGATAGAAAGAAAGATATATAAGACATAAAGAAAAGTTCCAGGCATTTCTTTTTCCTTCATTTCCTATTTCTAGCTATCACTTTTATTTTACTTATATTTTAAGAGTGGGATGTTGGAAATAATATGAAAGCTGCCTATACATTAAAGTGTCTCCAGATTGTAGATAATGGCAGATTTTAAAGACTAGCATACCAAGCGACATTCTATCAGTGTGAATTTCTGTTTAAAATTCTGAGAAGGTTAATTTATAAACTTTGGTCAGATTGCTAGTTGTGTAATGTCTGGATTTATTCTGTTGTAATATAATCCAAAGTCATTTATAGTAAATTCCAGTCATTTAATTGTTTGGAGAATTAATAAAACATTCTACATTATCCACAGTGTATTAGCAATGACCAATTAAGTATGTGTGGTTGTTGTGTTATGTTTTACTCATTAATATCCATTCAGGAAGGTCAACATGCAATATGCTCACTAAATTATTACTTTTTAAAATATGTTTTTTAAAAACATTTTATTTTATGTGTATGAGTATTTTATCTGCATCGTGTGTGCCTGGTGTCCTCAAATTTCAGAAGAAAGCATTTTATCTCCTGGGACTACAAAAGGTTTTGAACTTCCAGTTTGGTGCTGGGCATTGAATACTTGTCCTCCAGAAGAGCAGCCAGTACTCTGAATCGCTGTACAATCTCTTCAGCTCTAAATTATTCTTAATTATGTACTAATTTAAATAATCTGTACAAGTTAAGGGCTAGTAAATCTTGGATAACTCAAGATTTTTTTAATGATATAGTCAGTTTCAAAGTTTCAAAAATCTATATTACAAAATTATACTGATGTTGTATTTTTATCTATCAAATTAATATTTTAAGACCCTGGAATCCTTCACAAATGTGTACCATCCTTGTGCAGGGACTATAGTCATTAGTTTAGGTTCAAAGTCATTCATTCTTTGGCTAATTCAATCCAAAATTCTAGTCTTGGAGCACTGGAGGATTTCAGCCTCCATACAATCTAATCTCCAAGATGCTAGCTCAGACCTAGAACTAGAAGGCTTCAGTCTCCATACAATCTAATCAACCTCTGAGCCTTCTGCTGACTGAACAACACTGACTAACTCTTTCTGAACTCAGAGCTGTGATCAACTCACTTGCTGTTCTGGATCAAATTTTCCTAGACGCTGGTTCAAACTGACATCCTGAGCCAGCTGACTGTATCTGATCAAACTCTTCTGACTTTGGCTGACTCCTGCAACCTTTCTGGCTGAACTCCTCTGCTAGACTTCAAACTGACTCACTCTTTCCATCTGATACAGATTTCTTCTGCCAAACTACCTCTGTCTCTACCTCAGACTCTTCAGACTGTCACAGACTGCATCCAACTGCTTCATACTACCTCTTTGTATCTCTGCTTCAGACTTTCATTCTCTATGTCTAACTGATTCTCTGTCTCCCTAAGCTAAGAGCCTGCTTTTCCATCATGAAAGTTTGGCCTGTCCCTCTCTCTGGCTCATTCTGCTAACTCTTCCTCTGTTCAGTAACTTTTCCTGCCCTTTACTCAGACTCATCTCAGACATCACTTTTTGTCTGGCACTGACTCCTGAGCTCTGCTTCCTGTCCTGTAGATTAAAGGTGTGTGCCATCACTACTTTCTGAATACTGGGATTAAAGATGTATACCAACATTCTTTCTACATTCCATCTAGTCCAAAGAGGCCTCTGAATGTAATCCCTTCATATAAAACCCTGGATGTTATCCCTTCATATACACTCTTGGATTTGATCCCTTCCTAGCGATTACAAAGGCCTTACAATATGATCTTTTCCCAGAGCAGTAATGTTGCTGGATTAAATGAAGAAATATTCTTCTACACATCCCCAACTTTCTATTTAAGATATAAACTTTGCTGCCAATAATATTTCTGCATATTTATACCTTAGTCTATGTGCTGTCAACACAGGCACATTTACAGTGTTTATATGTATATTCTTGTGGGAAAGGCCCTGACATGCAGAAATTGTCAGGAAACACAACAAAAAAGGGTAATTATAAGAATAGACATTATTTTTACATTAAGTTCCAAGTGTAAGTCCATTTATTCCTGTCTTGTCATAAGCTCCTATAGTGCATCTCTCCTGTCACTCCCAGAGTGAATCTCCCCTGTGACTTCCAGTGTTCTACCAGTGCCAGATATAAAGTCACAGTTTTGCTTTTTCACTTTAAAAAACAGAGATGAGAAAGAAACAACAGAGTCTCATGAGATGACTGTCTTTCACACTATGCCAAGAAGATTAAGGCTTCATTTTTGTGATAAGTTAGTATAGACTGGGGTTGTATTTTTAGAATACATGTGGTAAAAGAGTCAATTAAATATTCTGTAAACTCACATATGTTTGCATAATTTTCCAGAAAGAAAGGGCTTGCATATTGACTGATTTTAAAAATTCAATGAGAACATTACTTCTTAGTTTCAAAATGCTCTTAAGATTGGACATGCTTGTTTGATGAATTGGATATAATAATAGACAACAGAGGAAAATGAGCTTTTGTCTTTGTATTAGTAGTGGTCACAATTAGCTGCAGTTTTAGCTATAGTTTTCCTGAGAATATTGTAGGCTCATAATTGCCTCCCTCTATATGTAGAATAATCCTTGGATGTTCTATATGAAGTAGATACAGTGAAGTGGATACAGTGAAAGCTAAAGAAAATACAGTGATGGTATGGCCTCGGGAACTGAACGATAACATGTTTCCCAGAC
This sequence comes from Cricetomys ansorgei, assembly GCA_026225945.1. Taxonomy (NCBI): domain Eukaryota; kingdom Metazoa; phylum Chordata; class Mammalia; order Rodentia; family Nesomyidae; genus Cricetomys; species Cricetomys ansorgei. The sequence continues at coordinate 6,552,185 of JAMJFZ010001562.1, forward strand.
CAAGAGGGCAGGAGCAAACCTGGCAAACTAGACAATCCAGTGAGGATATAGAAATAAAACCTAGGAATAGTGTGTCCCTTTGCAGCTTAAATGTGGTACCATGGAAACGGATCAAAACCTCACATGGCCGGTAGAGAGTGCTAGTGCCTTCTGCTCCTGGAGTGGAAGAAAAACACAGGCTCCTCCCTCTTGCATCACAGACCTGGGTGACCCAGACCCCGTTGAGAGGATCAGCGGCAATTGGTAGGATTGATTACCTGTTCCCCCTATACCCCCTATACCCCCAATAAATTCACTGAGCCCTTGCATTAAAATGACTTTTGCCCATCTCTGCCTGCCAGTCCCAGGAGTTGTTATTTCATCCTGTCCGGCTCTTAGATGCCCAGACCAGATTCCTGGCCCTGATCACAGACCCATGTTGCACCATATTTCCTTCCTGCGGCTCTCAAAGTGGGCCCTTCATGAGGCCAGTGAAGTTGTTACTTCAGGTAGGAGGGAAATGAGGTCTGCTGGGGACTAGTGAGTCCCACTTCTAACCAAGGGAGTGAGAAAGCGAGTCCAACCAACCCACACCTAAAGACTAGAAATGAAGGGTATGCAGTAATCAAAGTACTTTCTAACAATAATCATTATATCCTGCTAAATACTGCTTATAGAATTGTGACACCTCTGACCACTCAACACACCCTCTTTCCCGGCTTTCAAAGTAGGCTGCTCAGAAGTCCCTGCAATGTCAAAGATGGCTGAGCTTGCAATTGGGTTTTTGTTTATCAGGACTGCAGCCACAAGGTTCATCTTACTTGTGTGTCAGTAGTGATCAGATGGTACATTGCTCTTTTTCCCATCAATGATAACAAAATGCCTTTCCCAGTGTCTCATGGCATCATGTCTCAGTAGCTACTGAAGATTTAGGACTCCTGGTTTTGCTCAGTGGCTAAAAGATTATAGTCTTCTACTGTGTCACTGCTAGTCACATGGATATAAGGATGCCAAAAATTTTAATCACAGAAAGATGTTACACATAAAAGTGTGGTTGAATCAATTTGACTTACCAAACCTGCCGTGCCCCTCAAGGAGCCCCTCAAGTCTGTATGACCAATCAGAGGCTAAGCAGAGATTTTAGGTGTAGAGGAATAGACCTGTGTGAAATCTAGGAAGAGTCTATATTCCAGGGATCTACATTGAGAGGCCTGTGTGGTCTGGATGGAATATAGACACATCTTTAATCCTAGTATTCATAAAGTAGGGATAGAACATGCCTTTGATCCCTAAGACAGAAACAAAGCATGGAAGCAGACATAAGAGGCTGAGCTCAGAAGAGTCAGTGTCAGACTGAAATTGACATCTGAGATGCATCAGAGTGAAGGGCAGTCAAAATGACTAGTCAGAGGAAGAGTTAGCAGAATGAGTCAGAGTAAGGACATGCCTTTTAGAAATGGAACATTGGACTCTTCATCCTGTGACTGGCATAGTTCATTTGGTGTAACATTTCAAATGTCCACCTATGTTATTTTGTATTATCTTGAATTTTTATTCAAACTATTTTAACAAAAATTTAATGTTTTATATTATTGTCCACTATTTTTTGGTCCAATTATGGTCCATAACCATATGGTTACATAATTTTTCCCATGTTAGAAGCTCATGTATGCTTATCTTTACTTAAATGCTTACACTTATACTCTTCTATATTATTGTCTCAATATCTAGCTTTAGCTATCAAATCAATACAAGGATATATAAATGAATTTTCATTTTTTGCCTATGTTTATACTCTCCTATTCTCTGACACAATTTACTGTCAGCTTTCAATGTTCCATAGTTCTAATAACATGTAAATATATTTACAGGTGATTTTTAATTAATACATAATTGCATGTTTTTCATCTCATACCTATAAAATCATTACTAATCTGACAGGAAAACTGCATAGATAGTTTAATTTTTCAAAACTATAAGGTGTATAGGGTAAAACAAATTTTATTTTATTTGTTTTTATTTTTTCTGTATGAATATTTTATCTGAAAGTATGTAAATGTACCCCAAAGCATGTAACGCCTATTGTTGCTAGAAGAGGCTGTTAAATTCCCTGGAATTGAGATTACAGATAGTTGTGAGTAGTCATGTGGTTATAGGGAACTGAATCCAGGTCGTCTGCATGACCAGTAAGTACTTTTAAGTGCTGAGTAATCTCTATAAACTCTTTCTAACCTGATTTAGTTAGAGCACCATGTCCTTGAGTTCTATGAATATTTAATAAATTGTTTTTTTTCAATTTCTGAACTTCTTTTTTTTTTGCAAATGATTTTAGTCAGATGTTAAATCTTCCAGTTGAAATTTAAAATAATTTATATGTTTGTGTATAACCTATTAAAGTTTCTAAAACTTTTCTTTCTCCAATCAAATGAGATACTCTTAGAACTGATGAACCTATACTGTTACATCTTGCTTGCCTAAACTCTATTACAAGTGTTCATCTGCTAAACATTCTGTTATTTATGTACATCAAATAAAAATTATGGTATCATACAGAGTATCTTCACAACCCCCCTCTCCAAGCAACTCTTTGCTCTGTTCATTCTTCTTTCTCCCAACCCAGTGACATTTCCATCACTTCACCTTGTTCTGGATATCCTCTCCTTAGAGTCATATAGTACTAAGCCTTTTTGAAGTGGACTTTATTCCATTTGTACAATGCATTTAGCCATTCTTACCCATGGATTGACATCTCAGTTCCTTTAAGAATTAAATAGCATTCCAATTTTATGTAATGCTACTTGTTTATTCTTTCACCTGCTTCCATGTTTGACATTGATAGATGAAATTGCTCTCATTGTCCATATGCATTTTTGTACATGGGCTTGTTAACAGCTCCACTGAATATGTGCTAAATGCAATTGCTTGATTGTACAGAAAAAGTGTGTTTATAAGATCAAATCGTTTTCAACAATGCCTATACCTCTGATAATATCATGAGAACTGAGTGTGAGTTCTTGTTTCCTTATATCCTTAACAATCAGTTGTCAGTGTTCTAGATGTGGACCTTTCTAATAGATACACAATGGATTTTCACCTGTGTTTTAATTTACAAATTTATGTTGTCAACTGTCACAGAGCATCCATCTATCTGTATTTTTAAACTTATTCATTTTGTAAAATGTTCCAAAGCAACATTCTCTTTTAATAATTTTATTTCATAAGAAGAGATCCAACCTCTTGATAAGTAAAATATTTAACATATTTTACCATGTTATATATACTGCTACCACATGAAATGCAAGCGAGTGCAAAGAAACCAAAAAATTTTCTCAAGATCACAAAGGTAGGATTACTGAGTTCAACACACAATAATATAATTAATTTATATTTACTGATCTTAGTCATTGAAAGAAGAATAGAAAATATCTTTCCCTATTTCTTGCTATAGAAACCATCAATACATTTTTGGAGAAATTTTCTGATAGAGCATAAATTCCTCTCAATCAACAGCAATGACAAGAATTAACATTCTATATAAAACTCTTTTGCAATCTATGCTGTTAACAAAAGCAGAATATACAATATAAAACCTAAAATGTACAGATTCTCAATTAGAGATAATTTATATATGAACTCAATCTTTCAAAAATATCAGCATATTGCTATATGTTTTGTTATAGGTAAGGAAATTATGTTAGGAAAGATTATCTAATTCTTTAATTACATGTCTTCTTATTTATTTTTATTCCTGTGTATGTGTGTGACATGTGTGTGGGTGCCAATAGCAGCCAGAAATTGACATCAATGCTATTGAACTATAATAAAAGGCTATGGTGAGATCCCAACATGGGTGCTGGGAATCAAATTTGTGAAGAACAGCAAACACTTTTAACTGCTTAGCCAACTCTCCAGCACCAGTCATTATATGAGTGACTTAAATCTATAATTCATGATATAATATAGCATTTATATAAATGAAACCCACCTTCCTCCTGTAATAAATGAGCTGGCTCAAGGTTCTATTATCCATATATATTAGTATCCTCAAATATAAAAATCAGAACTATTGGATGGCTTCAGAAGAACAACTAGTAGTGAAAGCTAACTAAATCACTATTGATGCTTTTTCAATGCTATTTTATGCAGGAATAATGCCAACAAAAATGTATTGTTAAACTGTTATATAGGGAATGAGAAATGGTAGTTTCAAAAATTCTTAGGATTTCTGAATAAATATTTATAAGGTCACATACTACCACTAAATACTCAGTCATTCTGTGAATGGTGAACAATACTGTGGGAAGAATCGGTTTATTGTTAGCCCTGCACTGTAGTGAGGCAGGTCATAATGCACTTGCTACCAAAGCTGTCCTGCACCTCTGCCTGACACTTTGAGAATTATGCAATTCAACTGAAAATGAATTGTTTCCAGAAAAACACACTAACACTTGAAAACACATTTTTCAGTATGACACTAGGATATTTTTCCCAATAATCATAATAAAATGTAAACTAAAGATAGTTAGATGTTGTTATAAATCTAAGTTTTAAAATTCAGAGTTTGGTATCAAGTTTCGTATTAAGAGTTTTGTATGATATTTGTTTTTTATTGCAATTTATACACGTATGATTAGTAAATATTATAAACAATTGTGTAATATATGATGGTCATCTTTTGAGTAACAAATAATTCATTGATTTAGAAATCTGTTATTATTTTACATTATAAATATGATTTATGGGTTAGGTTATAGATTTACCTAGATTTGTATCTGTGAGCAAATACTTGTTCTGTAAAGTGATTGTTTATGATGGAGGATTAAACTGTTTCAAAGAGAAAATATTAAAACAGAAGGAACAAAGGCATTTCAGAGCCTGTGTGCTCCACAGTTTCCTTAGTCAGTCACTTGCTGAAGGGCATCTTGGGTATTTCTTTGTTTTCTTCTTTCTTTTAAAAAATTGGTTCTTTTATTTTTGAAATTATAGTTTATAGCATTCCTCCTTTCCTATTCCCAAACATTCCCATATACCTCTCCTTGATATATTCATGGTCTCCTTTTTCATTAACTGTTGTTACATACATGTATTTCTATAACATGCTCACACTGTATACTGTTAGACCTGCATATATTTTAGGAGCTGAACTTTCAGTATTGAATAATCAATTGTTGTGCTTCAAAAATTACAAATAAGACAAAGACCATAAATACTGTGAGAATATATGAGTTGGATAACATTCTTGTTCAGGAAGCCTAAACAACTGAAAACCAAGAAACAGAGTATTTTGCACTAATCAAGTAAATGACATAATCAGTCTGAGAAATGGGGAGGGGTAAATGTGATTTAAGACATAAAACTTAACATAGAAAAATAACTAGTGCTTGTTCTTCTCAGGTCCATTGGTTATATTTTCTTTATATTTTCCTAATGATAAGATGATTGAATTTAAGAAAAAATAGTATAGAGTTGTGACTGTTTTTTAAAAGTGGCTGTATGTTATAATTTCTGTTTCATACTTTGGTGAACTGAGGCTAATCTGTAGTCTGATATCAAGTGGGTAACCATGATTGTATTCTACCACTTTTTGTCTACCAAATTCCTGGCATTTTAAAGATATCACTGCTTTTACATTTTGTAAATGTTTAATAGTCTAACACGATTTTTTTGGATCCTTTTAGGAACACAGTGAATCCTTGATATGTTACATAGTATAAATTTGTGTGAGTAGTTATATTTCTATGTTTCAAATAATTCTTGGCATTAACAATCCAATCATAGTTATACATGAGAGACTGTACTCCAATGATTCTAAAAGTTGACACCGGCCTGCTAACTGGTTCAGTATACTGCAAACAAAAATCCTCCTTGAATTCATAAATTATTTCTTTTCTCAGGTAAAAATTATAAGTCCTCTAAATATAAAGCCTTATGAATATTTACTCATATAATAATGATGCTTTTATATACTGTGTGGAGTCTATCAATAGTAGTCTAACAATGTGACCTAGTGTTGTACTATTACATGAAGTTATTTAATAGACCAACAATCAAATATTCAGCTTCCTTCCAGAGAATCTATATTCCATGCAAAATAATAATTCAGTGAATAATGTAGATGAAAACATATTTCAGCAATGAGTCACCATACATTAATAAGCATTTGGATGGGAAGATGTTGATGTTTTCTGAATAAAAGAATAGAAAGTTTCTAAATGGCGAAAAGATACTAAGGTGTTTTAATGACTGTTATCTCTAGGTCCTCAAACCACTGTAGACAAATATGTGTAAAATATCCTCTCAGATGCTATCGCAGAGACATTGCATTTCCAAAACACTGTACACATTTATTTCCACTAGATTCATACTTATAAAGTGTATGTCATTTAAGATGATTTTCTAATCTTTGCTTCTGCTTTGTTACTTTTTAAAAACTGTTTAATATTACAGAGACCCTTTCTCCTTGATGTTTGTTTCAGAATGATTCACATTGAGTGGGTTATATAATCAACCTAAATGTCTTTGACCAGAGAATGGACAAAGAAAATGTAATACAGACTTATCTCTGAAGGAATTTTCACCATAAAGAATAACAAGATTATTTTATCTGTATAAAAGCAGATAACACTGGAATACTTATATTAAGTATATTAGGTAAGAATTAGAAGAACAATTATTGTGTTTCCTATTATTTGTAAATCATATTACTGCTTTCAAATTTCTCAAATGCAGATAAATGAGATATGTACTGAAAAAAATGAGAAACCCTTCTTATATCAAATGTATGTACTACTAAATTCTATATAAAAAGTACCCAGTGTCTCAGATATACTTCTGCTCCAATGCTCAGTGTACAAACCAAACTTCGAATGAACACTTTTAAATTCTACTTTCAGTTACACTGAAAAATCTAAACATTTGGAAGAAGCTCCAAACCAGAATAAAGGCAATACAACTGAAACAACTTTTCACTTAAATGTTTGACTTTTAAAATTTGGTGAATGTTGAACATTCAACAAAAAGTAGAAATCCCTTAGACTAATAATGCAATATATTTTAAAGACATTCTATACTTGGATTATTTACACAAATTGTATATATATGACTCTTAATATCTCATCAGTAGAGGTTTTTCTTGATTAACCCTACTTTTAGATTCCTAATTTTCAGAACTGGCTTTTATTTTCTTTTCACTTTTGTAGTATTCTCCATATCAAAACTAGACCAATTTAAATACTTAAAATTTATGTCATACAGGTTTTTGGTAATGTCCTTAAATAATACTTATGAACTAGCCAAAGAATATGCTTTCTCTCCGGTTAGAATACTAAAAATGTAAATCAATTCTTGAAAAAGAAACTAACAAATGTTTTTTTTGTTTATTGTTCTAAATTTTATTGATAAAGTATTCTGTATAAAAGGCTTGGGAATTTCTGTTTCTGCTCAGATATAATCCTATGGGCTAATATTCTATTTGTCAGAAAGAGGCTTTTGCATTGTCTTCTGATGTATTCTTAAAAGATAAACAATTAAAATATATTGAATAGTTGGGATTAATTATGCAGATCTTTAGCCATGTTTGAAGTCATCTGATTGCTTATCAGGCTAATCCAATCAGATATCAGGCTATCTAATTACTTATAATTAATTATAAATTGTTATTATAAGTTAATTAATTATAATTAATAAACATTTTATGTAAGATGGATATGTATTAATGAAATTTATTAAATATTTATTTTTAGTTTTTAAATGTGATTGTTTATCTACATACTTGTCAGAAGAGATCATCAGATTCTCTGAAACTTGAATTACAGAACATTGTGAATCACCATGTGGATGCTGGGAGTTTAAACCAGATCCTATGCAAAAGCAGCAAAAACTCTTAACTACTGAACCATCTTTTCAGCCCTTCATTTAAGAAATTGTTGTAATAAGTAGGCTCAAGTTATTTTACTATGTATATTTTCTGAAATTTTGTTCTAGAATTTTTGGTATCATGTATATTATGTTACCATTATAAAATATAAATTAAAATTGTTCTTTATATTTTAAATTAAATAATTATTTTTATAAGTGAACCTCAGTAGCTCTGGTGATATGAGTTGGTAATAAATATAAGAAACATTTTAATTTTCATGCATCAATGCCATGAAATTACTAAATATATATATATATATATGCTATATATAATATAATATAATATAATATAATATAATATAATATAATATAATATAATATAATATAATATAATAATATAATGTAATATAAATACATAATACCTTGGATACTTTTAACAATGTGTATCTGTACATTTACTGTATATATTTTATTCAAAAAATGTAGTAGTTGTGCAACTATGAATTCTAGTGTTTCTCTTGAATTGTAATATTGTGCCATTATTTATATTCTGTGACAATTTCAGCTACTTAACATTGAGAATGCATAGGTACCATAAAATATATATTTCTCTTTCTATACAATATACATCTGAGTGAACATTCCTTCCTTGCCAGTTAGCAGTTCTGTGATGCATAATTCATTCCTTGCACCCCATCAATTCCCATATAGATTTGCAATGGCCAGATTTATGATGTGCATTTAATGGCTTCTAGAAGATAGTTTGCCAGAACCATGATTATAGGAATGGCTTCATGGGAATTTTATGCTCCCTCAACACCTACCCAATACATTGGAAAATGCAGTCGGAGCTAAATTTGTTTCTTGACAAACAGGGAGAAAATATATTGATTTGTAGAAGAAATTACTTAAAATATATTGGTTGTTCATTCTGGAAAGTGTTTCCAATGTATCAAAACTAATACTAGGATTAGGGAAGAACTCAGTTCTGTGTTAACATGTGGATTCACAAAACAGAATGAAACAAACAAAAAGCTGTTCTTTGAACTTTACAAAATTTACCTCTTTTTTTCCATTTTGACCTCAGGTAGAGCAAGCTAAAAGTATGGAAGTGTTGAGTGACCATTTTGGCTTTTTCTTTTTCTTTTATTTTTAGTGTGTATGTCCACACACATGCATTAAATGTTGCAGATTCATGAATATGTAAGGAAGATATCATTTGCCAAGTAACTTTCAGTTATATTTCATGATAAATAGCCCCTTAGGAACTGAGACTGTGAATACGTATCATATCCAAAGATGTTGGTTAGAACTCCTGTTTCCTCGATAGATTAATGAAGTAATAGTAATTTAACCACTGGGGAAATATAGCTATGGCACGACTAGAGAAAAACAGGCTAATTTAACTGTACAGGAAATAGAGCAAGGGGTAGAAGGTATAGTCCACGGGTGGAATGTCACTCCATATACAGGGCGTTGTGAAGCTTCAAAAATATAAGCTTATTTTACTATTACTCCTTTCTATTTAGAGATAATTTTAGGATTTGTATTATTGTTTTTCCATGTAGTTGTTACATCTCTTACTGAAAATGTACTCATTATTTTATATGATGCAATAATCAGGCCTGTGTGGCCATAAATTAAATGTACTTACAAGGAGGATTCCATACCTAATACCATCATATGCATGGAAATTTTTCTTTATTTTACTTAAACTGTCTTTAATGCAGTCTTAGGAGTGTTATACAGAAAATTTTACATTTTCAGGCACTGAAAGTAAACACACATATGTCCCATGAGGCAATGTTAGAAAATTACATATTCTGAGTGTCAATTCTCATGCTGTCAAGTTCAGCCAGTTTTCAAAATTTAGCATATGTTCTTTTCTAGTTGAAAAAAATACTGACATTAAAGTCATGTCAGGCTCTTCTAAAAGATAACACACAAAAAAGGCCTAGATAATTCAGTTCTTTGGGAAAAAAATGATAAATGAGTCATGCTGAAAAGTGGGCAGTTATATCACATAAGAAGATAATGACTAAAAGCTTTCCAAATAGCCATCTGACTCAAGCCAAGAAGGTGGTCAGCATGCTGGTTTAGCAGAATGCAGGGCTGATTGCCAGAGTCGTTTCGAGCAAAGCAGCTATTCATTTCACCTGCAAAATCGGCAGTTCACATTGATACTGCACATAATGAAAAACAAGGCAGTGGCTATTTTTAGGGTCAGTTAATAAAGAGGTAAAGCAAAATAAAAGCAGTTTTCCCCATGAAGAACACCCTACCTACCTAGCACATAGCATTTCTTCTGCATTCTCTCTCTCTCTCTCTCTCTCTCTTTCTGTGTTGTAAGTGTCTGTATTTAGTTGAAATTACATCAGACAAATGGAATGTAGTTTTAGAAAGGCTCTTGTGTCTGTTTGTGTTGTACGTGAGTTCATACCTGGAATAATATTTTTGTTCTAAACACAGTTGTATTATTTTGTTTGCATGGGTGAATATGTGTAAATTTTTTTTCACTTTAACCAATCACACATGATACTTACTATTAATCTTATATAATACAAAGTTCATCAATTGCCAGAATACAGACCCAGAAAATTTCATTTAAAGTAAAATACAATGGATCCTACTTATGTTATCTTTATATGACACTGTAACACATTCAAATATGTTTACATGCATACATAGAAAGCATATGAGTAAGAACATAAAAGAAAGATGGAGAAATACTTAAACCCCACCTAGGGATTTATTAGAACATAGATACTAATCAATAATTCTGAATAAATCATATAGGTATAATTAAAATTAATTCAAACAGGAATATTATCAAATGGAAATGCCACTTATAGGAACTAGAAATACATATTTATATGTGAATATGAATAGAAAGTATTGAAAGTGATATTTTATAGATATTGGATAAATATAATAAACATGAATATTAATATTTCTCTTATTTACCAACAAAATATGTGTTAGTGTGTGATACTTGTTTCTAATGGACACTTGCTGTAGAACTGCTAACTGTGCACATTAGAAATTTTTTGTAATAGATTTCCTATGAAAGGGAAGATGAATGAATTAACCATGCAACTCAGGTAATTTAATTGGGTCTAGGCATTAGCTCTCACTTTTATATTACCACAAATGCTAATATCATGTCATTTTTAGCATGTATGTATGTATATATATATATATATATATATATATATATATATGATGAATTTGCCTGTTTCTATGGAATTAAGGATTGACAGATGATAGATATAAGTAGGTTAAGCATGTATATATTTGTTATATTATTGTAGTTATGCTATAGGCCATCTTTTCTTGCATTTGCTTTTAAAAATGCACATAACTAAATTAAAAATAAATTAGAACTCCAACAAAAAACTTTATCAAGCAGAGGTACAATCTAAAGACATATATCACATCATGCCTATTGACCTTCCAAATTGAAAAAATAATTTCAGATAAGTTAAAATCTACCTTTTTACAATATTTCTGATTGAAACTAGGAAGTGTTAGAATATAACATGACCCTACTCTAGTAGTGATGATCGTCAAGAAAGTATCATTGATTCATGTCTCTGTTTAAACAGAGAAATCAATACCAGACAGCTCTCAGGGAGGTGTTTCTAATGTTTTCACTGTTTCTAAGTCAACTGGGAGATGCCTTTGAAGATGATCAACACGGCACAATAACATCAGTCCATCAGTATCATGGTCCAAATCCACAGACCTCAAAATGTAATTCAGGATGAATCAATTTTATTCATTATTAGTAACAAATGTATTTTGGAAAGCCTATAAATACTACTCATCATTCAAACATTGTGCTTATCCTCAAAAGAAAATTATATACACAATAGGTACATATATTGTTTGAAATATAGTCACATCTATAATTTAATAGAAATTCTTCTTGTCATTGAACAAAATGATATTGTATGCAATGAAACTTTTGTGCTTTTTATTTATTACACACTTTCTAATAGATGTGTGTGTGTGTGTGTTCATGTGTTTTTATATGTATGGCCTTTCATCTAGGTTTAAACTACTAAATGTTGGTTAAAGTTCATTTCTCCATATTGTATAAGGTTAAAATCAATATAGACTGTCCATAAAAATGTTTTGGACAGGAAAGTATAACTCCAGATAGGTGACAAAACTTTGATATTTATACGTAGAACTGAGACTAATTTGGTAGTGTTTAGAAACACATCAAAAGAAGTATAATCCATCAATTCATTTTAAAATACCTTCTGCAAAAGTTAAACTAAAACCTCATAATTTCTTCTAATAAACTAATCAAGAAAGGAAGAGCTTTGAGTGAGTCACATCCAAATATATCTGACAAATGTTAAAATGATCTAAAAAATATTCCACATTCAAATATATTTTGGTCAAGTTGTTTTTTAATTAATTTTTCCATCAGATTATTCCCAACAATTCAAATATTTGAAAGAAAATTATTTGTTCATTTCTTGGTCTGAACTTTACATGGCACAAATTCATTTCAAAGTACCTATACAAAGGTCAGAATGCAATGATTCATATAGCTAGGAAATACAAAGAATAATTTAATCCAGGGAATCAAAAGGTATGGTTATTCCTTTTCCATTTTATTTTCTTATCATCTGATAAAGTCTTGCTAACTTTCTTCATGTAAATGTAACTCTGCCCTTTCTCTACCACCCAAATATTTAATGCCAACATCATTATCCTTACTAAGAAAAGCCTTGATGAAAGGTAACTCATTCTAGTGTGTATATCTGTTTGTAAAACATGAAGCAATTACAAGACCAAATTTCTAATAGTCTTTCTCACATAGATTTATATTATTTCCTAGCTTTTGTTATTTATTGAAGACGCGAAAAGCTTTTCTCTATATATTTGGTAGCCACAGTATTCCAGTATTAGAGGAATATTCAATCATTTAAACCAACAACATGACTGCTCTGGGAAAGGATCTCATCCAGAGGTCTCTATGAAGGGGTCACATTCAGAGGTTTTTGTGGTCCTAAAGGAATGTAGCAAAAATGTTAGTACACACGTTTATCCCAGTATTCAGAACACAGTGGTGGTGCATGGCTTTAACCCCAGCCCTTGGGAGATAAGAAGCAAAGTTCATAGAGAGGAAACAGAGCTCAGAAGGAATCAGTGTCAGACAGGAAGTGATGTCTGAGATGAGCCAGAGTGAAAGATATTGGCAAAATGACAAATCAGAGGAAATGTTGGCAATGTGAGTCAGAGTGAGGACACACACAAGTTTCAGGATAGAAAAAAACTGTCTCTCAGCTCAGGGAGATGCCGGACAAGACACAGAGTCAAGGAAGCAGTCAGACACAGAAGCAGTCTGAAGAGTCTGAGGATGAGCCACAGAGGCAGCTCAGCAGAAGTCAGTATCAGCTCAGAAGACAGAGTCAGTTTGAAGCTGAGCAGAGCAGTTTAGTCTGAGGCAGTAAGAGAATCATCCAGAGCCTGTTAGAGTTCAGAGTTAAGTCAGAAACAGCTGGCTCAGAAGACCAGTTTGAGCCAGTAGCTAGGAGGACAGTTTGGGCCAGACCAATGAGTAGGTTGTATTGAACCACAAAAGTCAGAGTTCAGCAGAGCCATTGTAGTTCAGGCAGCAGTGAATCTGGGAAGTTGATTAGGTTATATGGAGGTTTGAATGTTCTAGATTGTTTAGAGGCTGAAGCCTTCCAGTTCTAGCCTTAAGGGTAGATTGTACGGAGGCCTAAAGACTCTGACCCCAGGACTAGAACCAGTGATTGAATTAGGCAAAGAATAAGCAAACTTTTGCCCTGAGTCAACATCTGAAATAATTTATAATGAAAGGCAGGCTGATTGACCCTAACTCACAACACAATGCATTTTATTTTATAATTCTTTTAATCATGCAGCTTTCCCCTCAGCTAAGCCCTTGTAGTCATTTGGCTTTTGAATGATATATTTCTTGCTGAGATGAACGATAAAGTTAGTGCATATTTATTAGTTTTAATCATGCTCCCATTGGTAATTTGTTTCTCTGCTGTTATTTTTGTTACTTGGTTTGTTTAGTCTTCAGAACTTTTACATTTTCTATTTTAGTAATGTCATGATATTTGAAAACAAATACAAACAGCTTTAAAGAAAATGGTGGTTTCTTTCTAAGTACTGAAAAAGTCTAGAAGGTCATTATGTTGGATAAGTAATAAAAATGTACAATTTATGTTCTTATCTTCATAATCTTGCAAAGTGCCATGCACTTGCTATATAACTGAGAGGTATAATGACCTTTTGGCCAGCATTTTATTTTAAGCTGGCTTAAATGAAAGAGGAAGCACAAAGGACAATCACATCTCAATTCATTCATATAGCTGGAAAATGAGAAAAAGCCAGGAGCATCACAGATATAAGGCAGGTCACTGATGCTCTTCATGACTCAGCTTTATGTGGAGCTGCTGTTCCTCACACACTGTAAAGACAGCAGTAAGCAGCTTTGAATTCATGCCCAGCTTCTGATTTCAAAGACTCATCACCTCTCTTCCCACATCTTTCTACAAATTGAGTCGTATGAGAGAGACACTTATTGAAAAAGAGGTGGACAGGGAGGAAGGAGAAGAAAACAAGAACAATGGGGAGGAAAGCAGAATACTGAATATTTGACATGTCTGCTTTGGCTAGCGGTAACATTTGAGGAATTTCATTTGCTCTTTATAGTATTCCATATACATGATCAGCTACCTATTTGAATAAAATTAATATTTTCAACAAATTCCAAAGTAAGGGAATTAAGACTCTAGTTGAAAGTTTATACTTGCTTCAGTGTTGGTAAAGCTGTGCTTGAAAAGGGCTACAAAGACATGGGAGAAATCAATAGAGATGTGCTGTTGCCACTCATGCTCTCTTTGATTAATTCACAGATGCAGTGATGGTGTCATATTCAAATCTGTTAGACTAGTCTTTATATGCAAGCTCCTTCCCTGCAACATTCAATTCACGCATTCCAATCATTTGCATAACAGGTGGGGAATGGGATGGAATGAGATTCAGTGTGATATTCTGTCCTAGGATAGTTTCCACAGGAAAACAAGTCATTTTAGGAACAATTATAGCTGATTATGTAGAATCTCTGTCTTGTCCTTTAAATGGTGATAGATATAATTTTATTAAATCTTATATCAGCTTCCTGAGAATGTGTTTGTTCCATTTTACAAAATAACAAAATAATAAATTTTGAGGAGGTTTTGATTTGGAGAAGATTGAAGAATAATCATGAAATCATACTTAGATCTGTCTAAATACAAATAGTAATGTTCATAATCTATTGCTTCTTCTGCCTCAAATGTAATGAAATAATTTTATCATAACTTTATTTGGTGACGTAAGAATTAATGACGGTCACTGTGGTGTTTCAGAAGAGGTATTATCAATCATTTGGTCATATATTTAGGAAACCAAATGATTACAATATCACATTAGGCAGTCAAGCATCAAACTTAAGAGCTTAAAGGTTGGTATATCACTTGAAGATTATCCCCATCGATAAATTCTGTGGTTAAAATGACTCACAGAATTGTACAGATCCTAAACAAAGATCTGTTCAATAAAGTTATATTATGAGTAATACTACAGAAAGGATTGCATACTTCACTTGACTCTGAAGCAAGAACTGAAGAATTTGTAGAAAGTCGTGCATGAAAAACTCATAGTTAAATGATGTAAATCAACTCATGTAACTCTTTAATTGGGTTTCCTTTACTCTCCAGAGGTTGAGAATATTTCAGATTTTGTGTTAACCTATATTGTACTACCTTTTAGTTTCATTTGAGGTCTTTGTATTTATTCTTGTATACTTTTCAAAGTGTAGATATTAAGTTATTATAGAATTCTCTTATCACCTTGTTATTTTCAGTTGATCATGTCAGAATGTTTAGTTCCATGAGCCATATGTACCAGAGTTGTCTTTTACATGATAATGTGGCTGAAGAAAGGCCCTGGCTGAAGAAAGAAGGAAATGCAAAGAGCTACAGGCAGCTGACGAATTCTGAGAGTGGGAGAAATAGTTTCCTCCAGGGAAGAGCAGACTGGTTGACTATCTAATACCAAGTGGTCAGCCTTGAAAATATAACATAAATAAAGTATTATACAGACTGAAAGGCTGTACTTGTCTTTATAAAAACACATATGTAACAAAACTTACTGAGAAAGGAGACCACAAATTGGAACAAGAGCAATTATTGGTATAAGGGTGGGGGGGGGGGGCTTGGGTAAGGAAAGGGAAGAGAGAAATAATTTGATTATAATTTTAAAACATAAAATGAATAATGAAAAGAGCCTCATGAATATATCATTGTAACATTATGGAGATTTTTACCCTACTTCTTAATTGATGAGACTGTTGCAATCTCATAGCTTTTAGAAGAACACATAAAACTCCTGGATAGAGATAAAGGAATTGAAGGCTTTCTAGGACACCATGAGTGATAAGGAAATAATGTGCATTTGAGCCACAGCTGAAGAGCCAGAGCTTAGATTCTGCAGGCTCTGTCTTTTGTCAAAAATCTTTTAGCCAATCTGTTTAATTTTTATGTTAACTGGAGATGCATTATCTTTATTATCAAATATATTATCCCTGTTTATGTAGGGAATGGGGTACAGTGAGTGAGTGAAATCTTGAGCTTATGTGTATTTTGACATAGACATGACCAGTCAAAGACTCCTAGACCAATTGGATCATGGTAAAATGGAAATGCCATTACTCATATGAGCCAGGCTCAAGAGGGAAGGAAAAGCTTTCCTCAGGGTTACAAGTATGAGTCTTACAAACTATAAGTGCGTTCACTGAGGAGCAACTGCAACTTCCTCTTCCCAGATGAGGATGTTTAGAGCTTGAGTACAATGACTATGTGCATGTATTGAGTACAATGACCTCCTACTATGACTATCTACATCTGTGCTACACCTAACAAATATGCTGAGGTTCCAGGTATCAAAAATGGTAGTGTTTAGAGAACTCCACTTCATCCAGCTGCATTGTCATTCCTTCATAGTCTGATTCAAAGGACCCTGGTTCAGTTCCTAGAACCAACATGATGGCTTACAGCTGCCAATAACCATAGTTCAGGAGGATCTGATATGTCTTCCAATACTTTCTGACTGATACATACACATAATGCACATAGATCTACTCAGGAATGGATACATACTCATAAAAATAAGATCAAAGTCCAGTTTTTCAATATTTTAAAGATTTGTGTATGAAAACGGAACACTTAATATGAATGTAATGAAAGATTATTGGCAATAAGAAAATAGCATTGCTCTGTGGAAGAGTTGTCTCATTGATAATGAATTTATATAGAATAATGGAAATACTTGAAGCAAATACATCCATAACCAAATATGGCGCCCAAACACTAATACATGCAAAAAGTAAGTTGTCGTTACATGAGAAAAAACATCATGTACTGTCAAACTGAGAAGCTGCTTCCTCTATTGGTTCTTTGAGCTGGCTAGTCTTATGTCAATTTGACACACAAACTAGAGATAGCTGAAAGGAGGGGAACTTAACTGAAAAAATACCTCTATAAGATCCAGCTAGGAAGCATTTTATTAATTAGTAATTGGTGAGGGATTGTCCAGCCCATTGTGGTTGGTTCCAACCCTGGGCTTTTGGTCCTGGGTTCTATTAGTGAGTAAACTGAGCAAGCCATGGGAAGCAATCAAATGATCAGCACCCCTCCGTGGTCTCTGCATCTGCTCCTACCTCAAGGTTCCTGCCCTATTTGAATTCCTGTCCTGGCTTCCTTTAATAATGGACTACATTGTAGAGTTGTAAGCCAAATAAATCCTTTCCTCTCCAACTTGCTTTTGATTATGATGTTTAGTCACAGCAATAGAAACCCTAATTAAGATAGTACATGTGGGTTATTTTAAAATATCATGACATATCATAGTAGAATATGTTTAAAAATACATAATTATGACATAGTTCAAGTAGAGGACAGAATCAGAAGGATAGAAAGGACTCAAGGAATGTTTTCTAAAATATTATTTAACAATGATTATAATATAAATGGTTCTGATTTTATAAAAAAAATTACAACAGTCACTGTACAATTGTACTTGTTAAATTTTGAACTCTTTGATTCTCTACATCTCTTGGCTTAACTATAAAAGCTTTAAATATCCCAATACCTCTACATTGTTAAATGCCCTGTCCCTTTCCTCCAGACTTGGCTTGAATCCAGAATCTAAGTCCAGATGTCTGCACAATAGGTAGCCTCCATGACTTAGTCTAGGACTGGTGTGGCACTAGCTATTAAAATATTTTGATAATCACCCCTGTGCATATCTGCATTTTCACACAAAATGTCATGTGCATATATCTTAATATAAAACTTATAATACTAGCAATAACCTCCTACTCTCCCCTTAGCATTTTGACTCTGACCACTGTTGAATCTAATCAAGAATTGAATTGCATTTTTTCTTCCCACTTGAGTATATCGAACCTTCTTCTTTCCTTCCTTTCACTATACTTGTTGTGGAATATAACAAAATTTTTATACCTCTGTTATTATATTTTGAACTTTTATTTTTGCCTCATGTGTTATTTGTCTTAAACACTAAATGTCAGTATTTCTATGATAGGCCATTCCCGTGTTGTCATCCTCAGATTCCTTCTTACCCAACTGTCCTGTATTGTGAAATACAGGACCCAGAGCAGGAGCTTCAATACTGGATAGTACAACAGACAGGACTCATAGCTCCACTGATGGCATGCTGTCTAATTTGAAAATATCTGCATAACACTGTTTATCTGAGATTATCTTATTCTGCTATGGTACCTAAGCTGCCCAGGATCTTCTTAATGTTTTTCAATCAAGGCAAGATATTAGCCTGTGAATATGCTGGCATCTAGACAAAATGCTGTCAGTACACTTAGACTCATGTCATGTCTTCTATTTATTCTTGATTATATTAAATTTGGTAGTCAGTCTTGTGCCCTTAACTTACTTTAATGTTTACACAGATGATCAGCCAGTGACCACATTTGGCCATTCCTTATGTTAGTTGATGAGTTCTGCCTATCTACTCTTCAAAATGTTCCCTCTACAGTCAAAATTACTCAGAATGTACATCCAAAGGAATCCTTAGGTGATATATAAGGGATTATCTTCAAAGGTTCACAAAACTAAGTCTTTATTTTACAATAATGTTTACTTTTTTCCTCTTCTTTATACATTTCTTTCTAAATATAAGTGGACATTATGTATTGAGGCAGGAATTACATACAAGGATGACTGTATAGCCTTTTGGATATGTTTATTTTTCTCTTCAATTTTTCTGGACTTCTCACTACCACCATACCCTCTCCCTAATGTTATATCCTCCTCCTCCTCCCCCTCCCCCTCCTCCTCCTCCTCTTTCTCCTTTTCCTCTTTCTCCTCCTCTTTCTACTCTTCCATTTCCTCCTCCTCCTATCTCAATCTTTTCCTAACTCACTGAGTCCAATGATTCTGCCTAAATGAGCATGAGTGTGTGGTTATCCAGTGGAGCATGAGCAACGGACCCTAATCTAAACCCCTGATCAAAACTGATTTTCCTTCCCTCTTAGACATCAACTGGCAATTGCTTCTCATCCAGGAGAAGGGCCTCTGAGTCCCTCCCCTCCTAGTGCTTACTAGCATGACATTATGTAGGCCCTGTGAAGACCACCACAGCAGGTAATATCTTATATGTGAATGTGCTTGTCATATTAGAAAGCACTATTTTTCAATATTCATCATCAATTTGTAGCTCTTAAAATCATTTTTCCTCTTTTCCACTATGTTTCCTGAGCCTTGGAGATGGAGGAGATATATATATATATATATATATATATATATACACATCCCTAAATGAGATTCTCGTATATTTTTGAACTTGTTTACTACTTTAATATCATAGAAATCTAGTTAAATATTTATTCATGTGTATACAAATATTGTATGCTATTAGCTTGAAGATATTTAATTACACCTTCATTTCTAAGAAGTATCATTTCTAAAAGTTGACAAATTTAACAGACTTATATGAAACTGCACAGACAAAACAAGGAGACTTCAGGGGATCATGAGTAATCAGAAGTAGGCAGTCAGCAATGATTCAGGCAACTTCTCACACATTAATTCTGTCATATTCTCTATTCTAAGTCATTCAGTTTCTCCTTTCTTCTTTATGAATTTCTCTCCATCCTCGTGTTTTTTATATAATAATTACTTGGAATATTTCATTAAAATTCTTACTCCTAGCTGTGCTTCAACATGAATACAAAATGTGAGTACCTTTGATTGACTGAAAATTATATTCCTAGCAGAAACCTCTGTGTGTGTGTGTGTGTGTGTGTGTATACACTTATGGTCTTTTCCACAGGTTAGGTGTCAATTATTGTTCCAACAGTGACAACAAGGGTCAATTTCAGCAAGTATTAATATACGTGTAGTACAGTTTAGCTGGTGTAATTGACTTAAGGAATATAGATGTAAGTAGAAAGCAAATGCAGGAGATATCTTCTCCACATTTACTTATATATGCATTTCAGTTCTCACTCCATGTATCTGATATTCAGTGTTAATTCCTGTCAAATCCTGGCATATACTTTACTGTATTAAGTTTTCTTTGAAACATTTTTATTGATATAACTCATATACCACACATTTCATATGTTTAATGTGTATGAGTCAATGTATTTCATTATGCTTTTAGAGTTATGAAACTATAAGTACTATCTAAAGTTGAATATATATGTGGCCACTGAAAGAATTCAAAGCTACACACTCTAGCAATTCTTCAGGGAACTCAAACCTATACTTAGCATAAGTTTTCAAGTTTTATCCCTGCTGCAACATACAGTCCTTCTTTACTTATCTTTCACATTTATTGTCACATAGTCTGTAAAATAATGAATCTTTATAAATTATTGAAATTTTAATATATTATGAGTTACACAAAATATAACTAATTAAAGTTCATAGTAATATATGAAGTAAATTAGAATCTGAATCTTAACTAAGATATAAGAAAAAAGTATATGAACTATTTTTCTTAAAATTACTTGATTAATAGCTAATGTAAATTGAAAAAAAAAGATTGCCCTATTATTGACCTGCTATTTTTAATACATTTAAATATCAATTAAGTTTATTTTTTATTATTTCACACATGTATATAATCCACTACATTTACTTTTTCTCCCTCTAGTCTCGCTTACTTCTCCTCTGTACTTACCACTTTACTATTTTCTCCCTAGAAGCCCATGCATGAGATTCATGTCTTTGTAAAATATATTTTTGTGATCTGCTGATTATGACCAAGGTTGTCTGTGTAACAATTAGTGTGGAATCATTAATTAGAGTTGTATGGTTTTAACAGTGGTTAGAAAATTGAAGGCATCTACTCCCTGTCTCACAAAATCTATCTATGGACAATAGTTTAACACTGAGTGTTGGAAAACCCTGAACTCCAAGTTCAGTTCTATGGACAAGACAATTCTTGTGTACATCCAATACAAGCAACTGTAGCTTATGTCTGTTTCTGACATCAATCAATGTATCTTGCCTTGAAGATGTCATTTTCCCACCATTTTCCCCTATCTTCTAGCTCATGATACTTCTTACTGAAACCAGAACATTCCTCACCTGATACAAGTAGGCTCATGTCCATCTCATGATGTCAAATGCATTTAGCTAAACATAAAACACAAACTCAAATACAAAACAAAGAAAAAAAAAACCTTCACAGATTTAGCAGTCTTAATACTGCTCAAAAGTTTAGTGTAGTACTCTTCTGAGAATAAAAACAACATCTTAACAGTGGCCCTGTAACCAAACAAAATTTTATGTTTCCAACATATATTGGCATAAAAAAAGGACAAATAGTGGGGAGGAGGAGAATACAGATTAAAGATTGAAACATGGTAAAACTGATGGCTAGCAGGGAAAATAGCAAGTAATTTAAATACATGTTCAGAATCTGGGACAATACTTTCAAAAGCTTTGAATAGATACCCTTCTAGTATTGTTGTGTGCAATATACATCTCTCCCTTGGGATATTTCAAGTCTCTGTATACAGCTCTTCTTGGCAGATATCTCACAGATCTGTATCTCCAACATTTTAGGCTCCCTTCTGCAACCCAGACTTCATCTCACAGTTTCACAGAATGGCCTCCTAGTGCCAGTTAACAATGACTCCAGCCCCATGACACATTGATTGGCCTTAGCTGCTATCTGAAAGTGCATAAAAATAATCTACAATTCTCTCAGGCTTGCATCTTCCATGTCACATCTTCCATGCCCTTCCCCCTCAGAATACAGTTACAGCAGCTTCTGAAGTGAGGGAAAATTTTCCATAGGCAATTTATATCTAGGAGCTTGTAACCAATTAGGCTCTTTTTCAGAATCTGGAGGCTTAGCCAGGTGGGATCTTGTCCTCAGAATATACTTTATATTCTTTCATTCCATATAGGAGCTAATGGAGTTAATCTCTTTAAAAATTACTGCTTTGTTTTAAACATATGATTTGACTGCAATATTAAGCTTCCTATGTTCTTTATTCTCTAAATTTAACATTTTTTAAATTTCTTTCTTTACATTTGTTGTCCCTTTTCATTGTAGACTTGCATGAAAGTAATTAATAATAACCATACCACTGACTCAGTGTTATGTTGTCTTGAACTATGCTGTCTATACCAAAGAAATCATGCTGTTGCTTTTTAATTTGGTCTCACATATATTCTCAGAAAATAGGCAGAATACAGGCATGTTTTAGGGAGAAATAGCATATTAATAGACTCTACCATGCTTTCTAATATTACCTTGCTCCCATGTGAAACCTCAAGATGAGCCTCCATAGTCTGTATTATTCTTTTCACTACTACCTACCAGTCTTCCATGAGAAAAGCTTACTATATAAAGTTTCAAAGATGTCCATATTCTTCCAAAAAGCAGTATAGGTTCTTCATAAAAACAACCCCATTTTCCTGTCACTATATTCTATTTCATTTACTTTTCTGTTGCTATAAAAATTGTCCTGGAAAAGCAACTTGAAGAAGAAAGAATGTATTTTAACTTTGGCTCTAGGGAGTTAGAGTCCATCATGACAGGAGAGGAGATGGCAACAGCAAGAAAACAAAAAGAGCAGGAGCAGGAAGCATGTTGATAGCATTTACATCCATGAGCTTAGAGTAGAAAGAATAATAAGAAGTCATGCAAGACCATAAAATTTCAGTGAACTCCCCCAGTGATATATAATTTCAATAGAGGCTCCTCATGTTTTAGATTCTACATTTTCCCCTAAATAATGTCACCAACTGTATACCAAGTGCTCAAATATATGAGACTATGGGGGACGTTTCTCAAACTCCAACAACTTTTAATTTTCTTTCTATTTGAGATGTTACATCCAGTTCTTTGGTTAATACTGCCTAATAAAGTAGTCATTCAATAACTGCTATAAGATATATTTTATTTATTTTTTATTAATAATGGTTTTACATCCCAATATATGTTATTTTAATAAAATTGGGCAGTCATAGTTGCTGTGTTGTGTGCTATTCTATTTAATATCAAATGCAAATGAAATAAAGAATTTACACCATAAAATCATTTCTTAGCTTCAAGGCAGATTTCTCTCACCTTTGAAAATGTTATCACATTTAAAGAGAGAAATGAGATTTAGTACTTTGAAGTTGCATTTTTTTCCTTGATTCCAAGAATACTGTCTTTAAGAAAATGTCTTAGTGCTGACAGATCAAACAACACAACTGAAATATGACTTTATTCTTTTATAGATAACGTTAGATGCAAATAACAAAACTGAGAAAAGGAACAAGAAATTCAGAATTTAGAGCTTTGAATTTGTAAGAAATTCTACTTTCATATAATGATGCAAAACTTCTGGTTTCAGTTCTGTTGCTTTTCATGCATGAAAAATGACCTTCATAGAAGTACTTCTGGTATTACATTCCTTTACTTTACTCATTAGTCTCCATCTGTCATTTAATTATCCAAGGTAAATAAAAATATGTAGCATTATAGTATAAAATTACATCTCTACTCTTCCTCAGATGGTTGCTATGGTGAGGCCAGAGTATCTGTTTCATCAAGAGATTCACCAGGACTGGGTAGGCCAGAAGTACATTTACATCATCACCAGAAGCTAAAAAAAAATCTCTAATTTTTTAAAACTAATTTGATGTTTCTTGTGAATCAAAATTCACAATACTCAGTAAGACATTGAAAACCTTTTATTGGAGAATAGAATACATCATAAAATGTGAGAAGCAAATTTAGGACTATACCATATTGCTTCCGGGATGTTGATATACAAATACCATCATGTGGTAAAGGCAAAGAAACTTCTGCTCCTCCACTCCTTAAAGAGCAAGATGTTTATTTTTTCTTGATTTTGTTTTGTTAAAATTCAATTTTTATTGCAAGCTATAGCCAATGCTATTAGTTATACCCCAGAACTTGACAATAAGACCCTATGGCTGAAGAGAACACAAACTTCAGTTAGAGAACATGGAGAAATCTAGCTGGTACTTCACTGGAAATTCACCCCTGATGACTAGCATGCATAGTCCTGGAAAGTGTTATACACATTACTGGAGGATAAATGTATTCATTAATTTTGGCCAGCTATGAACCATGCTAGCTGCAAACCTAACATGTCTGAAAATATATGCACACTAGTGCAAAAGTGTCACAAATGCTATGTGAGTAACAACTCACTTTTTGATGGATATAAGGCTTATTCCATTATATGGAATCCATATTTTATACTGTCAAGACAAAATAAAAACAAAAACCCTGAAGCTAGATAAAAGAGAATCATCTATTATTCTGCTAAGTCAACAGCAAGAAAATGACTCCTAATGACTATTGCTATACTCATAGATGAGTCCATCACTCAAACATTGTCAGATAAGTTTCTTTTTTGTAGTAGATGTCAACACAGACACTTATAACTTGTCAACATGCAGAGAATAAGAGACATAAGAATATTCAACCCTAAGTGGGATTTATAGATCATACCACCCCTCTCAAGACTTAGGGATCTATATGGAAGAGGGGTTGGAAAAACTGAACTCATGGAGATTGTGACAGAATATACAAGATCTATACAAGCTCAAGCCAGACAAATTTTAAAATAGAGGAGTGAAAGTGGGCATGGAAACAAACATGAGTTGTGTGTATTTATCTAGAGAAACAGAGAGAGATAGAGACAGAGAGACAGAGAGAGAATTGTAGTTGGGTATACAGATACGGTAGGGTTTAAGAGAAATTTAGGCAGAAATAGGAATATAAGCAAATACATCGTATTAAATTTTCAGAAAGTTAAAAAACAATTATTTTAAAATAGGTTTCTAAAGTTCTCTTTTTTCTCTCCTTGTTCCTCTAGGTCCCAGATGAACCTAGTGTGGCTCTCAACCTCCCTAATGCTACAACCCTTGAATACAGTTCCTCATGTTGTGGTGACCCCAACCATAAAATTATCTTTGTTGCTAATTCATAACTGTAATTTTGCTACTTCTATAAATTGAAATGTTAATATTCAATATGCAGATGCTATCATATGACTCCTGTGAAGGAATCATTTGACCCCCACAAGGAGTATCAAACAACAGATGCAAACCACTGATCTAGAGTGGGAAGGAGAAAATCCAGAGAACCTATAGAAGACATAATTGAGCATTTCCCCTCTTCAGTAACACTTTATAGAACTATTTATAAATGTGTTAGAGGTTTTTCAAAACCAAAAGTCTTGGACTTTCCCTATAGCCTCCATTATTGAGTCTGCCAGCAGTCTGATTTCTTTCAAACATTGGGCAAAGAGCAGATGGACATTTCCAGTTGAAACATCTTGGACTGGCAGTGTGGCTGACAAATGATAATGTTGCTATTACCCTAACAATTTTTATTTGGGGGACATGAGAGCCTTGGCCCAAATTTACTTAACACATTTTCAGTTTACATTTTGTCAATTGAGCTATCTGTGCTTCTCTTATTTCTCTAATAAAGCTCTTCAACTTAATGCAAAAAGCTTCAACCACTTCAAAAGTGACTTGAAAATCAATATAATGTAAATGCTATATTTGTATGTTATCATAAAGTAGTAATAGTAAGTTCCTTTGGTATAAAATTTTAAATAAATGTTAAGGCATTTTTAAAATTTTCAAAGTCATTTAACATTATTATTAATGATCAGGGAAGAAAAATTTCAATCTTTAAACTGAAACAAAACAAAACAATACAAAACACATACTGTTAAAATTAAACACATATTTTATTATTATATTGTTTTAAGGGAAATAAAGAAATGACTTCCTGAACACTTTAAATGTTGGTCCATGTCATGACATAAGGTAAGAACTTACATATTATTTTTTTTTTTAAGTTTGGAGTTTAGGTTTATAGAAAAATGCGAGAAAGAAGGAAAAGATAGCCCATCATCATTGTACCTACATGAGAATCATCTTCTCCACAGTCACATAACCAGTAGAAGGGTGCATGTGTTATACAATCAATAAATCTACACTGACACACCAAAATCACCATCAACCCATAGTTATAGGGAGTTTTTTCTCTTGATATATTATATATCATGAATCTGGACGAATACAAAAAAAAAATATGCCCAGTAATAAAATGTTATTTTAACTGTTCTCGCCCTTAAAAGTTCTCAGTGTTGCATGTATTCAACTCTCAGACTGTACCTGGGAAGACATGAAGAAACATGGTCAATCCACATAGGGCACCAATTAACAGACTAAAGAAATTATTTTTCCAAAGTCTAACTTTGTGAGCTAATGAATTATTAGAGTTGCATATAAGACTATATATGGGGCTACTTAAAGGGCAGGGGCCTTGCAAAGGTAGCATTATTACCACAAAGCTCACCAGAGGATGGGTCATGATTAAGATACCTATATCTCTGGAGCTCTGTATGTGACATATAAACAGTTTAATCATTCATCCAATCTATTTCCTTAGCAGTACCTACTGTATGTACAACCTTAAGAAAGGAAGATTGCATCAATCTTGTTAATATAAGGACTTTTGAGTTGTTTGCTTCCAAATAATTAGAGATTCCCCCTTCTGTGAGGGAATGTTTCAACTTGTAAACTTTCTCTTCTTCAGTCTTAGAAACCCTTTCTCTAGAATAGTAATATTTTCAGTTTGGAAAATATTGTTATACAAAACAAATCCCTGAAAACTCTAAGTTGTTTTAAATCTTTAGAGATTTGTGTTTTCCTAAATTCCATCTAGCTGTTATATACAACTTTTAGCATTTTATATAGTTTCGTTCATTTAGTAATTATATTTAATTTTTATGTTGTATGATTTTAGCAGTGAATAGTATCTCATTACTGCCATGTGCAATGCTCTTTACTAATTCATGATCGATGGGATATGATTACTTCTAAGTAGTAATATCTTAGCAGTTATAAATAAAACCTATTAAAAATTTTTATATTCACATTTTAAAGATTTATTTTATTTTTTGTGTATACACATGGGTCTGAGGGTACATATTGGAAAACATGCATGTAGACACCAACAGAGGTCAGCATAAGGCATCAGATTGTGGGGAACTAATATGGGATCTGGTAACATGAACTCATGGAGAGAGGAGAAATACAAGAGACATACCTAAATGTAACAAAGGCAATTTACAGCAAGCCTATAGTCAACATCTAACGAAATAGAGAAAAACTCAAGAACAAAAAGGCTGCCCACTCTCTCCATGTCTATTCAATATTGTGCTTGAAGTTTTAGCTAGTACAATAAGACAACTGAAGGAGATCAGTAGATACAAATTGAAAAGGAAGAAATCAAAGTATCTCTGTTTGCCAATGATATAATAGTATACAAAAGTGAACCCAAAATTTCTACCAGGTAATTCCTATAGCTGAAAAACACCTTCAGTGAAGTAGCTAGATACAAGATTAACTCAAAAATATCAGTGGCCATCCTAAAAATACAAATGACAAATGGACTCAGAAAGAAATCAGGGAAATAATATTCTTTATAAAAGCCACAGATAATATATCTTTACATAACTGTTACCAAGCAAGTGAAAGACTTGTATAACAAAAACTTAAAGCCTGAAGAAAAAAAAAACAAATATGCAGAAGATACCAGGATATGAAAAGATCTCCCATTCTAATGGATTAGTAGGATTAACATAATAAAAGCAATCTATATTGAAATCCAGTACCCATCAAAATTCCAACCTAGTTCTTACAGACTTTAAATGATAATCCTGAACTCCATATGGAAAAACAAAAATCCATGATATCTAAATCAGTCCTGAACTTCTGGAGGTATCCCTATCCATGATCTCAAGCTGTATTCCAGAGCTATAGTTATAAAAAACAACATGGTATTGTGTAAAAACAGAAATATTCATCAATAGAATCAAATTGAAGTCTGAGACATTGATTTACCCACCTATGGACACCTACCTTTTTAAATAAAGAAGCCAGAAATATACAATATAATTATATATATATATATATATATATATATATATATATATATATATATATGTATATATATATATATATATATATAAAATCTTCAACAAATGGTGCTGGTCTAATTGAAGTATACATGTAGAAGAATGTAAACAGATCCATATTTATCACCATACACAAAATCAAGTCCAAGTGGACTCAAGTCCTCCAGATAAAACCAGATACACTGAACCTTACATCAGAGAAAGTAGAGAAGGTCCTTGAACGTACTGGTACAGGAGACAACTTCTTGAATAGTACACAGATAGCTCAGGCCCTAAAATCAATAATGATTAATAAGCGGGATCTTATGAAACTTTTGTAAGCTTTTGTAAGGCAAAGAATATCATCAATAGGACAAAATGGCAAGCTACAGAATGGGAAAAGATTTTCATCAATTCCCCATCCAGAGGAGAACAAATATCTTGTGTATATAAAGAACTCAAGAAATTAGACATCAACAAAACAAATAATCCAGTTTAACAATGGAGTACATATCTACAAAAGAACATTCTCAATAGCAGAATCTTAAATAGCTAAGAAACACTTAAGAAATGTTCAATATCCTAAGTCATTGGTGAAATGCAAATCAAGATGTTTAGATTCCACTTTTACACCATCAGAATGGCTAAGATCAATAACATGAGTGATTGATTTCATATGCTGGTGAGGATGAATGAGCAATAAGAAGAATGCTCCTTCATTGCTGGTAGGAGTATAAACTTGTACATCCACTGTTGAAATTATATGGCCATATCCTAGAAAGTTGGGAATCAATTTGTCAAGTACCAGCTGTGCCACTCTTGAATATATACCCAAAGGATGTTCTATCCTAACACAAGCACACTTGCTCAACTATGTTCCTAGCAGTGTATTCATAATTTCTGGAAACTGGAAACAACCTAGTTATCCCTCCACTGAAGAATGAATAAAGAAAATGTAATACATTTTCAAATAGAGCATTATTCATCTTTTTGTACCTTGGTGGGCATTTCCTTCTTTAGGATGGGAAAACTTTAATCTGTGATTTTGATGAAAATATTTTTTGTCCCTTTGACCTGTTTTTTTTTTTTTTTCCTTCCTTCCCTATTCATTTTATTCTTAAATTTGGTCTTTTCATATTGTCCCAGATTTTCTGTAATGTTCTGTGTCAAAGTTGTTTTATTTTTTATTTTTTTTATAATCTAACTTCTTTTTTTGTTGTTTTGGTCAAGGTCTCTTTTCTTTCTCTTTTATCTTCATGACTCAGATTGTCTCCCTCATCTCTTGTATTCTGTTGGTAAGACTTACCTCTGAGTTTTCTATTCAAGTTTCTAATTTTCACATCCAATTTTCCTTCAGTGTGAGTTTTCTTTATTGACACTTTTTTTTTTTTCACTTATGAGTATATATGTGTTAAGCTGTTTTCTTCATTTCATTCCACTGTTTGTATTTTTTTAAGGGATTTTTTTTTTATAAGGGATATTTTTCTTTAAGGGTTTAGTAATTTCCTGTAGATGTGAATGTGGATTCATTATTATTTCTTACAATCTACCCTTCAATATGCTAGCTTGGAACTAGAAGGCCTCTGTATAATCCAATCTGCTAACATAGACCTAGAATGTTTTCAGCCTCCAAACTCACTGCTGACTGACTCACTCTGATTAGCTCTTTCTGAACTCAGAGCTGTACTGAACTCAACTGACTCTTCTGCTTGGCTGATTCAACTCACTCAATATTCTGGCTCAAACTTTTCTCCAAGCTGACTGGTACAAACCGACCTTCTGAGCTGGCTGAATGTTTCTGACTGAACTCTTCTGACTCTGGTTGACTCTGACTGACTCCTGAAACTTCTTTGAATAAACTGTATTACTA
The DNA here is from genome assembly GCA_026225945.1 of Cricetomys ansorgei. Lineage (NCBI taxonomy): Eukaryota > Metazoa > Chordata > Mammalia > Rodentia > Nesomyidae > Cricetomys > Cricetomys ansorgei. The sequence continues at coordinate 6,582,430 of JAMJFZ010001562.1, forward strand.
GGCTTCAAAATGACTCTCACAGTGAGCTAACTCACTCTTTCTCCAAAACTCACTCTCCTTTGTTGAACTATCTCTGTGTCTTATTGGACTGATTCTCTAACATTCTCTAACTGATAGAACTAATGCTTCTCTCTGAGCTCTGCCTCTTGTCTGCTTCCAATCTGTTTGCACCTACCTTTCAGTTGACTAGCATGTTCTGACTCAGTCTCCTTCCATTCTTTCAGTTTCTCCTGCTTCCCTCATACCTATAAACTGACTTGAATTCTGAACTGAGAACCTTGACCTATTTCTGAATGGACTACTTCCTTTTACATCCCAAGTGTGGGAATCAAAAGTGTGACACCACTTCCTTTTGAATTGGGTTACTTAATGGTATGTGATGCAGTCTACCCACAATACACAGGCCTTGAATGTGATCCTTTCCCAGAGCAGCCAAGTTGCTGGATTAAAAAATTAAATATTCCTCACCACAATCTCTTCTTTAAGAATCTATAACATATTCATAAAGGATAACATGAAGTCTTTGTCTTGTGCTTCAGATATTTTTCATTTCTCAAGCTGCACTGTAAAATGGTTGCGAGGATTTAGTGGAGACATAGTGTTCTGGCTGTTATTAAATGTGTTTTTATCCTGGTATCTAGGCCTCTGGTTTTCAGATTATTGTAATTCTAAGGTGCTGATATCTGTTCCTATCTTTGTTGGATGGGTGTTCTGTTCCTTGGTTTCTGTTGGCTTTCTGGTCCTTAGGAGAAAGTTGTGACTTAGGGTTGCCTAGTAGGGAATGCTTCTGAGATCATTCAAGGTATTGCCACTGTGTGTTCTGGTTAGAATGTGTTTCTTGGATTGGAAGTTGACACTTACATGTGTATGAGCTAAAAAAGGAGTGATTGACAGGGTCCACAGGAGGGAGGAAAACGAGGTATGCCTCTATAATCTGCTTTTTCCCTGTGAATGGAGAAAAAGAGAGAAGAGAGATCACTGTCAATAGTCAGCTACAGAGATGGGCATGAGACTTGGGGATAGCAGAAGAGGAAATGTGAAGAACTAAAGATAGCTTATCAGTTTGTCTGTCCTATCTGCCTCTACTGCCAGTGTTGCTATTAGGCAAACAGGGAGTCCTTACAGAAGTTGGTATTTGAGACAAAGGCATGGTGAGAAAGAGATCTGCATAATCTTCTGGAAATGGGACAAGGAGGAAGTTGAGGTGGCAGCAGGTGGTCTGCTATAAAACTAGGAATGAGACAGGGATTGGATATGGACAAGGGGGGAATTTGAAGGTCTCAAACTTGCCTACATGCTTGGCTTTCATGTTTCAGGGACATGCCTGTGGAAGTTGTTGTCTGAGACAAAAGGTTGGAGTGATAAGGGGGAGTGTAGGAGAATAGTTTAAAAAGTATTCAATATCTTTAGTCATCAGAGACAGGTCAATTAAACCTGCTTTGAGATTCCAAATCAAATAGGCCAGAATGGTTAGCATAAGAAACAAGAACAACTAATGGGGAGGGTGTGAAATAGAGGTACGTTTATTTACCATTGATAGAATAAAATATAAACTGATACAGCTTCTATGGGAATCAGTGATAAGATTTCTCATGGAGAAGAAGGGAGAGAGAGAAAAAGAGAGAGAGAGAATACCTAAAAATTAAACTACTACAGTTTTATTTCTATCAATCTTGGGTGTATACTCAAATATACTCAAAGTACTCACAGATAAAAACCAGAGTTACTTGCACATCCACTTATTATCACATGATCATCACAAATGACCAGGAAATAAAACCAGTTGTGATTTCCAGGTACATTATTAAAATTTTTATTTACTAAATGATTAAAATATATCAGTTGATTATAATTGTCCAAGTAATTTTTAAATCAGTCTGGAAAAATAACTTTTGAAATGTTTATATAGGTTCTTTGAACCTACTCTTTCTGGTATTCAGAACTAAAATACATACAGTCATAAGTTGTTTGCCAGCAGCGGTGTATTATTGGCTCTACTAGAAGGAAATCATGCAGTTTTCATTTTAATATTAAAGTAAATTTCTGGCTGAGAAGAGTTAGCAAATGTTCTCATTAGAGAAGCATATGTGATTATCCAGGTGTAGGAAGAAAGTTTGGAAGAAAGAAATTGCTCCTTCCTAGCTGAGCTATTGTTCTGTCCAAACCCTCCAAGGTTACATTAACCTACAACTGTCAAAAGTGTTGTTATTAAGGCTTAAATAGGCTTAAGTGAGTTGCTTTCCTAGCAAAGACATTTTATTGAAAACCAGAGCATTCAATAAATGTATCTTCTACTTTTTTTTTCAGGTAGTCAGGAAGTAAAGTCAAATACATCCAAAACTGTAAAATAATTCTTTTCAGTAATATGGTAATATTGAATTAATTAATCTGGCTACATTTTAAATAACAAATAATACTTGAAAATGCTAAAAAGTGTATAAAATTGCTGTGCAATGAAGATGATATTGAGCCAATGATATAATATGATCATTTGTTAATAAAATTTAATTTCTGGATATAATTACCAAAATATACTCTAAGAGGATAAACACTTGAATACATAAATTTATGTCTTTAAATGATGACAATTTCAAAATTTCAAAATTTTTAAATATGGTGACTTTAAACATAATTTGATTAATATTGTATGTAGAAAACACATGGTTTAAGAGAAAATTTCCATTTTGTATAATGTAGAATTACAGATGGTTATAACTTCATTTAAAGTAGTTTATAAACATAGGAATATCGTTTTACATAGTTTCCATGAACTGTGGTTTAACATTTTAAATGAGTTTAAATTTTCTATTTTCTGAAAATGTACATCATAACAAATCTCACATATTCAAATTTTATTATCTGGGACAGCTTTATACCATTTTACACTCTCAATGTCATTCTCCCATTTCTCACCCTTGAGTTTTTATTTAAAGTGTTTTCAAAAATAAGAGCATATATGTATACACAAAGTTAACAGTAGAGCAGTTAGATGGAATCTAGCGTTCTACCCTCAGCATTTAATATTTTGCACATAATCTATTTTTATATCTTGTTTATAGATTATAATATTTTCCATTTCATGTGGGCTTCTTGATTGAACATCTTATATAATAAATCACTTTTATATATATCTAAATTACAGCAATACTTTTTTGTGATTCTTGATTTTTAAAAATATTTTTAGATATACTGTAATTAGGTCTTTTCTCCCTTAACTTTCCATCCTCCATACTCTCCAATATGTCCCTTATTTCTCTCTTTCAAATTCATGGCTTCTTGTTTCATTGTAATATTTTTATTTTTACTTTTCATTCCAAGAATATAGTGCTATTTAGATAAAATGTTCAGGGATTACATAAATATTGTAAAGTATAATAAAGTATCTCATTAGTTAAGAATTCTATGGTTTTGAAAAATTGTTCAGTGAAGAGCTATTAATAAATAATCTAATCATTGTACATGATTTTTCTGGATAAGTTACACAAAATGAGAAAATAATTTAAAGATGCAGATCATTTAGAGACACATAAAATAATGGATAAAGTGACTAGAAGCTTTTTAACTAGACATGTGTTTTGCTTGGCAGCAGAACTATTGCTTTGATCCTGTATATCTGCCATACTGTCTTTTGGTAGCCTCAAGAAGAAGTCGGAGCTACATCACGAAGCTTGGAATGCACAAATGGCACTCAGAATCATTGTCCATTCAATTCTGATACAAACATGGTGAAATTTGAGCACCTTCATCTTCTTCATTGTACTGTTTGTTGTGCTACAATAAAAATACATCATTTAACAGTTACTGTTCATTCTGCAGGCCAAGTGGTAGATATTGAGAACTTGGCTTCAAACTCATTATCACTTTTGAACCTCAGGCTCTGATTCCAAGAGGGGGCATAAATCTCCTTGCTCTCACTTTCATAGCACCTATGACAGAGCAAAATTCACATTGCTCATAAATCCCATGTACACCTGCAAGCGCTATCTTTATAAGCTGGTCTTGTGTAGTGCTTTAGTGACCTAGACCAGATTAATGAGTTGTACAACACTCATGTCAATGCTGGTAGAGGAAAAGTGGTATGAAAGTATATATTGGTTGGTTGGTTGGACAATTTAGACACGTTTTTGCTATGTAGTCCAGACTGACCTTGGACTCATACTCCTCCATCATTTGTCTCTTGAGTGTTGGAATGGCAGTTCTGTGTTACTATGCATGGATAATGGATTGTTCTTTGAAGAAATTGAGCCATACATCTGCTGTGGAAGTTTATTTTTAGTTATATATGAAATAATTGTTTTGTGCGCTTTTGCGTGAGGGGCTGCCTAGGTCTTGGCATTTTGTATTTTCTTCAGGTGTTAAATTTATATGGGGGATGTTTGGTTGCATCTGATCTGCATGTGCTATCAAAAGAACACCTGAAGAATTCTGAATCAACCAAAACACCTGAGATCAAATGCTTAAGGTTCCATTGTCCAGTATGACAGTGGCCAGGATAGTGTTTCCTTCTGCTGAGGTCTGGTAGGGTTTGCACATATGAATATGCCTCCATGTCTTCCATAGTGAGCCTGTACAGCAGCATACTGCTACATACATCAAAGAGAAAAATGGTACCTGTTGCATCCATTTTTATGGGAATGTGAGAAATCTGGATAGTCCTAGCATCCTTCTGAAACATACTCTATACCTCAGTTGAGAATAAGAAGTATGTATGATAATCAAGAATTAAAATGATCTAGCCTTTGACTAACCTTTCACAGCCCTTCTCCACAATGGAATCTACTGTACTGTTTACTGTGCCAACACCTTTCACCTGACAGTGCTTCTATAGCACAGGGATCCCCACTTTCCCATCAGTAACAACTGCTGCTCTAGTTTGAATATGGTTTGAATGTGCACCAAAAGCACATGCTGAAAATATGGTGGTAATGAGGTGAGAAAGACACCTAATAGAATGTACTTAACTCATGAAGACGTTTTACTTGAAAGCAATTAATTCTCACCTAATGGAGTGAATAAAGTCTCTTGAGTATGGATTGTTACAAAGCAAGTTCCTCTATCTCTATCTATCTATCTATCTATCTATCTATCTATCTATCTATCTATCTATCTATCTACCTACCTATTTATCTAATCTATTTATCATCTATCTATCTTGTCATGTGATCTTTTCCATACTTTCCCAAAGGAAGACCATATATTCACATGGTATATAGCTACTAGATTTATCAGGGGAGAGAACTTACCTCCAGAACTGTAAGATAAATTTCTTTCCTTGCCAAATACTTATTTTCAGATCTTGTAATACAGCAATATGAAAACGACCTAAGACATTTGTGAAAGAGATAGTTCTTGCCTTACAATTATATCCTTGAAAGTGATATTCCCTTTATAGATCAAGCCAGAGTGATACATATCTTCTACTTTCAGATATTCATCCTTTATCAAAGTTAAAAAATTCATCTTTAAAATCCAATATCACTTTAAAAATTCAATCACTTTGGGTATAGGAGTTACTTTGTAGATGTTTCCATCTTGATTGGGCTCAACAAATCTACATTTAGACTGATTGTAATTGTGTGTTATTGTCTATGTCTGTAACAAAGGGAAGTTTCTTTGATGAGAAGAGAGGACTCTACTTGTCTGAATATTAGGACAAATATTTAGGATATAGTTAGGGATTATGTGGGCTTAGTAAAATGGAAGTTTCAGTTCCCCATACCCATATGTTGGCTTTCAATATTTATAATGCAAGTTCCAGGGCATTCAGTGACCATTTCTGTCTTCCATAACAAGCAAAACAGATTGTACTGTTATTCATGCAGGCAAATATTCACATACATAAAACAAATCTAAACCTTAAAATATTAAAAGAAACATAGTTATCAGTACAATATTTTAAAAATGTAGCCATTTTTTGTTATTGGTTTTGAACTATTTTAAGTATTGTAGATATCCATCTGGTATACATCACCAAATTTCTATGTGCTAGGATGAAAAATAATTTAAATTGGGCTGTAGATGAACAAGGAACACTTAATACTTTAATCCAGAAACATGGCTGCTCTATCAAAAGATTACATTCAAAAGCCTGTGTGATAGATATTTGATCTCTGATCTGACAACATGGCTGCTCTAAAATAGAAAGAATGTTAGTATATGCCTTTAATCCTGATTCAGAAGGCAGTGGTGGCACACACCATTAATCCCAGCTCTCAGGATGTAAAAGGAGTCAGTCATATATAGAATCAGTTAGATAAAGAGACAGAAGCAGTTCAGCAGAAGGATTCAGTGTCAGATAGGAAGAGTGAGTTTGGGAGAAAAAGTCAGATACCAGTGAGTGTCAGTTTGAAGCCTAGCAGAGCATTTCAGTCAGAGAAGTTGCAGGAGTCAGCGAGAATCAGAAGAGTTCAGTCAGAAAGAGTTAGTGGCTCAGGAGGTCAATTGGAATAGTCAGGGTGGAGAAGAATTTGAGCCAGAACAGTGATTGACTTGAATCAGCCAGTCAGAAAAGGCAGTTGATTTCAGTATGGCTGAGTTCATAAGGAGCTAATCAGAGTGAATCAGTCAACAATATGTCTCAGAGGCTTAAATTTTCTAAGTTTAGGTTTGAAGATTAGATTGCACAGAGGCTGAAGCCTTCTAATTACAGTTTAGCATCTGAAGACTATATTTAAAGGTGGTTGAAACCCTCTAGGTCTAGGCTTAAGATTATATTGGAGGCTGCAAAAATCTAGGACCAGGGATTGAAATAGCAAAGACAAATCTGTTCTCTTCCATGAACCCGTGAGAAGAAGAATAAATAAAAGTTATGTATACATTTACATTTACATGGAGAAATAAAAAGACATTTCATTTTGGTTTACAGTATATGTAGCTGTGAGGTTTACCTTCATTTGTGTATTTATGTTTTCCTTGATTGATACTCTTATTTTGTATCCCATCCTGGCCTGAACCTCACAATGTAGCTCAGTCTTATCATTGCTTAGGCTTGCCAAGTGGTGGAATTACGGATATGAATTACCATACCCAGCTAAGATTATATTAATATTCTCTTCTTACCTATTTGAAAACTTTGTGTGTAGTAGGTGAAATTTATTCTTACAGACCTCAGAAAGAACCATAAGGGACACATTTGGATAAGAGAATGGGGCTCAGAATCCCTGAAGTAGAAGGCATGTTTTGTGAGAGGCTTGCTTGCTATGTAGCATTTAATACAATAGTTAAATACACTGAGGTCCTCCATATTCTTAAGCAACACCTTCTTACCTTTGTGACATTTAATACTCAGCCAATTCTACTAGAAAGCCATTTTCAACCTTAAATGGATCACTGTTGCATTTTATTGGTAATTATAGCCAGATAGGGAAGAATGGTTATTTGATAGCTATAGTTGACATTTACTTTTGCTTAATGCAAACAATAAAGAGCTAGCAAGTCTGGTGTTCACTGTATGATATGAATATGGGACATCCTCAGAGCACATATTAAATTATTTTATTTTTCAATTTTAAGGGCTCTCTGTTGCATACCAAAACCACTAAAATGTTTCCTAATCACATCTGCTCTTACTTTTTGTTATGTATGTGGCCCTTACCATAGTTTTTATAATATAGCAATATATTCCACAATATTTAATGTCAAAGAACTTACCAAGAACAAAAATATTAGTAAGCTACTGGTATAATATTCCATACTTTGTAATTTTTATACAAGTCAAATTAGTGTAAAATACACTTAAAAGGTAAAAACAATGATTCAGATATAATATTTTTATTCAAAATTTTGAATAAAATTAACTATATTATAATAACCAGTAATTTCTCATCAAAATAAGGGACATCAATAAATTATTATTCCATGCTCAATTTGGCAAAATGACAAGTTTTATAAGTCCCATTCCTGCCAGGGTGTTTATTTATTCTCATTTGGTCAATTCACATTTAATTTTAAACTAAATATCCATATGTTTATAAGTTCAGAAATACAAAATGAAGCACTTTGGAGAGGTAACATTGATATAAAATGATAGACATATATTCCTAACAAAACTATTTAACACGACGACAGTCTTTAAGACCCAGTATATGTCAAATATAAACTGATCTCCTAAAAGGCACACAACAGTGCTAATTAACAAGGTAGATAGGTCCACTATTTATTTTCAAACACAGCATACACAACCTGACATTTAGTGTCTGATCACCTTGAGGAAAGGGTTTAGTTTCTTCTGATCTTGTTGGCTTTCCATTGATTAGCAGGTTAGAGAAGCGGAACTTCTTTGTTATTTCTCTGGAAAATGTCTGGATAGCAATGGAGTGTATCATAAATCAATTCAACCAGGGGAGATGCTCACAAGTAAAGTCAATATCAGGATTTAAAATGTCCAGAAAGAAGACCAAATGACATAATTCTAAATTATGCTTTGTATAAGAAATTCAGGGTTTTTAAACTGTGTTTAATAATATAGAAGTGTGAATGAGTTTGTTTTTTTGAATGAAAAGTATAGTTATATTTGATGTATAAAAGGTATATGAATCAAAAAGATATTTTGAAAGCAAAAATCTATAGTCCTAAAAGTTTAGTTATAATTCAAGATGAATAGTAAGTCTGGGTAGAAATCCAAGCAAATCAGATCTGGTAATACCCCACTAAAATCCCCATGGCTTGCTAATATAGATACTATAGAAGTTTTTAATCTATTAATTATTCTTAATGTTCTTCAACTGATAGAAGTTCATATTTATAATTATTTCTATTATTTATTAAATGATTAAACATTTAAGGTATATCATAGACAAAAGAAAAAGAAAAATCAGCATCTCAAAGTGAATTTTGTTCATAATCTCTGTAATGATTAAATAAAACATGAGTTTAAAATATAGTATACAAAGCCCTAATATAAAATATAGTCAATAGTGATGAAATAAAGAAATTTTGTTTCCATTTTAATTTATTTTTCATAATAAAATGCTTTATTCTTTGACATAGTTAAATAGGTGGTCAGGAATCCATGCTTGTACTCAATAATTCATAATGCAAAGAGAGGGCATTTTAGAATCTAATCTTCAAGATGCTAACCTAGAAGGCATCAGCCTACATAAAATATAAACTTCAAACCTAAACCTAGAACGTTAGAATGTAATCGCCTCATACAGTATTGTTGTACACTGCAGTGGCAGCTCAGTGTACAGGAAAAGGAAGTGCTTTCATATGTTCAAACCTTGCCAAACCTCAGCAGAGGAAACTCCCATCCTGGCCAGTACCATATTGGAACCCCAAGCATCTGAGCTCAAGTATTTTTATTGATTCAGAACTCCTCAGGTGTTCTACTGATAGCATGTGCAGATCATGAGCAATCAAACATCCCCCACACAAATCCAACACTTGCAGTTAATATAAAATGCCAAGACCTAGGCAGCCCCTCACCCAACAGTGCACAAAACAATTATTTTATACATAACTAAAAATAAACTTCTATAGCAATACAGGCCTTTGGATGTGATCTCTTCCTAGCTGTCCTACAGGCCTTTCCTACAGCAGCCATCCTTATGAATTAAAAGAATAAATGTTCCCTTATACTACCAAAGGAAAAAGGTAATTGTCAATATCACCTAACTACAAACTCTGTGATCTACAATAATGATGTTGCTACAAGATGTACTACTGTAATAATGGCACAAAAGATGTGAGCGTAACCAACACCTTTTTTCAAATTGCAATTAAGGCCTATTTGAGGGCTAGAACCTATACATGACATTGGTGAAGGGGCCAAGAACCTAAGACTAGATGGATCATGATCCTAGGGAAAACCTACTACTAAAGTCTGATAACGGATTTTGGAAATGAAATGACTCATGATGGCATATTTCTATATGTATACCTAAGTGAATTGTTAAACCCTTGCCAAAGAATCTTTGTCTTGCAGTAGATGAGAAACTACATAAAGAGACAACAAAACAATATTCAGAGAGTGAGAGACTTTGGAGCACTAGTTCTTAATGGGATGGTTTCATCAACCTCCAGACCCCACCTCAATGGGAAGGTAGAGTAAATCCAAAATGAGTTGAGGAAGGGAAAATCATAATCAAAATATATTACCTGAAAAAATGTTAAATAAAAAACAAATTCAAATAACCATAGATATCATAAATTTAATTAGGGACTTTTCAGTAGATTTCAAGAAAAGGGGAATAGTTCACAGGTGATACTAGGTGAGAAGAGGAATAGTGGCAGAATAAATATTAAATTATGGCTGACGATTGTAGAGTGAATTAGAAGAGGGAGTATGAGGCAGAAGAGCTAACACTGATGACCTCTGAAAAAGCTATATGGAAACTTACTACTGTGTGAACTTCCTAAAATATATACACATGGATATATCCAAAGAGTTTAAATGGTGTCATAATGCCACATGCTCAAGTTCAGGCATTATAACAAATATTTCTATTCTATAGACAAGAAAAAAAATTATATTTCAACCAAACAGAACATAACTAATGCTAAAGAAGTCTAGAAAACATACTTTACATATATTTGTTAACTTTCTGTGTGTCTTTGATGAACACAGAGGAAGAAAACCTATATTCTACATCTTGCAGGAATACTGGAGGGAATCATAATGCACCTGTAGCAGGGCTGAACTTGATCTTGCTGATAACACTCAAACTAACCACTGATCAGACTGATGATACAGCTACTCTTAATATCATGGAAATAAGAGGAAGGATATCCACAAGCCAACACACACTTGCATTTTGGCAAAAGCTATGGTGTGACAAGATAAAGGAAAAGGGGATGATGCACGTCCTTAATACTAGCACTTAGAAATCAGAGACATATGGATCTCTGTCAGGTCAAAGCCATTTTGGTCTATACAGGAAGTTCTATCCAGCTGGGGAAATATAATGAGGCATTGTCTCAAAGAATCATAAGGGAATTGCCCTACTTTCAGTAGAGAAATAACCAGCAAAGTTAGTTAATGAAGATGAAATAGAAGCGATATTCTTTTTGGTGTGTTCAAGAATAATTGGGGTGTCAACATGATGATAATAAACCTGTTAGCAACTTAAATCTTATTATACTGTTTTATATATTAGCCAAAACAGTCTTTCAGATCATTCAAATATCCAATGAAGACATGACTTAAATAATTTGCAATTTTTATATTAAACATATCTTCTATTAAAATGATTTCAAGTTAATTGATTTTTGATAATATGTAAGAAATAAGCACTTGAATAATTTTACAAAAATATTAAATTATGCATCAAAATTTGAATATTTGCTTCAATTTTCAATATTTATTAATAGTTAAAAGAAGCTAATAAAAAAATAAATAAGCTTTTCTCCACTCTGATGTATTTCTTTTATTAATTAGTATAAAATAAAACAGATATCAGTCTCATATTATTATATAATAAATGACTAAATTGACAATCTTCAAATAGTTGTAAATTTACTTAATAATGAAAATGTCTAATATTCATTAAAGCCCAGCACTCTAAAGCCAAATTATGTTTGATTAAGTCATTTTAACAGTTTTTGACAAAATTCTTATAAGGATCAAATGAGTCATTAATTTAACTAATGCTTAAATCACATTGATAAAATATATTTGCTTTTAAGATTTCCTGAATCAGAATATTATGAGAAAACTATGCCTACCCTCTAACTCAGAACCTATATGCCATGAGTGCATGTATTAATATATAATGAGAAATAATTTTAGTTTCATTAGAATGTTGTGTGTCTTAAAATGTCCACACTGAACCACTTTTAAGCTGATTCCATCATGAAAGAACAACTGTGCAGTCAAAGCTACTTGAAAAGAAACAAAGGAAACCTTAAGGAAATTGAGAAGTTTAAAGCTCAACTATTCCCTAGTGTAGACTTCTAAGTAAAAAATCCCACCTGCAGCAGGTTGCATTAGACTCCAGTATACCACTCCAGGTAGGCTTCAGTCACCTTTACTGAGAATGTTTAGATGTATTTAAAAGCACTTATGAAATGCAGCAATTTCTCTTAGTTCTTTTTTGTCTGAAATATGTCAAAAAATCAAAATGAAGACACTCACTTTAGAATACCTAATTTTTTTATCATCACATCAGTAAAGCAACCAACCAGTTTGACAACAAAATGAGCTCAGAAAAAATAAACAGAAATATATTTTAGAAACATTATTTTGACTCCCCACAAATCATAAGCTAATGATCAATCTTCATTTACAGTCTTAGAAATAATTATTACATGAATACTTTTCCTCTGAGCAGTAAATCATGTTACTTTTTAGTATAACTGGGTTGAAAACTTCAGAAACATGTTCTTCTTAGGACTCAAACATAGAATGTTAGGAAGGCTGTAGCATGGAGTTGTTTTTAAGCTATTTCTGTCGATTCTACTAGAAGATTGGCCCATTACTTTTGCCATGAATTTCAACATTCTACCATTGTCCTACAGTTTTTTGGCACTCATTTGTCACACTGACAGAAACCAGTTTAAAATTTAAATCTATATCCCCCCCTGAATCCTGTAAAAGAGTTTGTAGGCTAGAGCATGCACAATGACTGATGATACACCTGTCAGGTGCCAGTAGAGGCAGCAGAACTACTCAACAAGTTCAGTAACAAGATAAACAGTGGGGCAGATTAGAGAAAAACAAATGGCTTATCACATGGTGGCTTCCTTGGCATTTTTCATATTTGTCTCCAAAAGTGATTTCCACAAATAGAGCATTTCACAAGTAGAAAGTGGGCCTAGAATAGATTCCTATTTAATTCTCTCTTAACCCATCTAGTTCAATATTTAAAGAAAGAGCATATAATAGAAACAGAAAAAAAAAATCAAATGATTCATAAGAGCAATGTCTAATTTAAACAGAATGATTTCCAATGTTAAATATGTAGATCCATTGAATTTGGTTTTATGCAAACTTTACAATGAGTTTTATTCATCATTATGACCTTGTTCTTGTAATTTATTTGTGATTTTTCCACATTAAAACTTTTCTCCATTAATATTTCTTTAACCAGGGTATTTCACTATCTTACTTATGCAAAATTACTGACTATTCTTTTCTGAACACAAGCAATGATTCAGATCGTAGAATTTTAAATGACTTCTATATTTTTCTGATTTCTCATTAATCTACATCAGTAATTTCAAAAGTATGAGACTGAAAGCCAATTCTATTATGATGAACCTGCCATACTCAGATGTAAAAAGTTCCTACGACCACCTATTTCACATGTCAGAACAATAGAAAGCCAGTTTCAATTATATTTCTTACTCATGTTACATAGTTGAAATAGACTACAGTTTAAGAAATCAAGTTTATTGATTTGACCAGCTCAGGTATTCAAAAAAAAAAGAACTTCTGCAAAATTTAAAATTGCAATATAGTATTTATGTGCCTAACTTGTTATATAGTCAATAAAACATGGTCACTTTGCAAGAAACTGAAGAGCTGTTTTCATAATATTTCTATAAAGTTCAGGCACAATATTCAGAAATGTAAAATGACATATTAGCTTCAGAGTTCCAAAGATACCTTAGTAAAACATTCTAACTCTAATACAAGTATGCTAGAAGCCTGTAAATTAGAGATTATATGTTGGCTCCTCGGTTTTAATATATCATTCATACTATCGTGGGAAGTATAAAAGCCTCGATCTCTGAGGATCATGATTCCCAGGGAATTTTACTAAAATAAGGTAAATATGTAAAGTCTTTGTTCATATCAGATTATAAACAACGTGCTATAAAAGTATTACAAAAAATTATTATTTAAGGCATTTTGGAGGAAATAAAGCTTAAAGGTTCAATTCATCATTAATATTTGAAGCACATTTTCTATTCACCCATACCATACATTAAAATTCCACACTATAAAACTCATTAAAATTACACAGGCAAAAAAAAACTGGTTCAGTGAACAGGAATACACAAATGATTCACAGAGTTAACTGAGAGGGAGTGGAGTTGAACTATGTGAAACTTGTTTGCTAAGACAAAAAAGTGATCTGTTCTGGGACATGTACTCAGAAACATTAGAAAGGCTGACAAAGATTTCAGAAACCAAATGTCTGTGAAGCTGTAATGTCGCCTTTGACAGTTAATGTTCTTAGAACAATGTCACAGATAAAAAAAAAATATGTGAAAACTATGTAAGAAAAGTTTACCACTCTTGTCTATAACATTTAGAAACACTAGAAAAAAATAGTTTCATGAAGTGAGTAAGACCAGGATAAACAAATAATCCTAATAAAAAAGAATATAAATGTGGTTAGATTTGCCATGGATATGATCAATTCAGTCCAGTGTACTCACTGAGACATTGGAAAATTTTATATATCTACTTGGCTATACCAAAGAATCTAACAAGTAGTACATCTTAAATGGCAGTACCACTTTTCTCATTCTAAAATTCAACTTTGACTTTCATTATAATGAATCATGTTGACATATACACAAAACCTAAGTGTAGAGTATTAGTCTACAGCAATCATGGCAAAGATCTTGGCATCAGATAAGCAGACACTACTGCTGGGGGAGCAGTTAAGAGCTTACTTCTTTTCTACAAGTTGGAGACAGCCCAAGACTGACTTGGGCTGTGATTTTCAATGCTGCTCCTCTTCTCCCAGTCACACACCTCCTCCAACAATGCCACATTCCCTAATTCTTCCCAAAAATATTCCAACAGCTAGTGGCTAAGCATTCAAATACATATGATCTTTATAGAGTCTATAGGGACTAACTCATTTAAACCACTACAGTGTACATATCCTTGTTCAGCAATTTTGATGACTTCCAATAATGAGAGAAAGTCACTCCAGTACTTAAACCAACACAGGAGGACTGGCCTCTGGGCTTGTTAGGTATTGTTAAGGAAAGGTGTACTCTCAGAAGAAAAAAAAAAAAAAAACTCATCAATGACAAAATTGAGTATCAACCATGGCTGCAAGTGAGGAAACAAAGATATCTTACTTATTCAGTTCTTGTATTTGATATTTGCTTCACATTTATTTTCTTATTCATCATATTATTATCATATTTAAAGTATCCTTACACCTGGAGATTTTTAATGAGAAAGTATAAGATTATTTTGAAGATATTCACTTTTTTAGATTTTATCTATCAATAAATCAATTGAAAGTGCCATTTTTTTACTAGCTGCCTGAGATGGCTGGAAAATTGAAGGCTATTAATTTAAAACTAATATATGAAAGATAGTGTTTTATAGTTTAATCTCATTATTATCTAACATCTCCTAAAATATAATATGTGAATATGAGTATATACCATGTTTTTACAGTTTATAGATTTCAGAGCAAAGGACTCTGGTATATATGTTTAATGATGATGTCATGGCAACCATGCTGCGGGCCTGAGAGATTGTGATGGGTTCTATAAGAAAGACATAGAATCCTACAGCACACTAATTTACTATTACCATTTACAGTAATTAACATTATGCCATTTGTTGTGAAAGAATATTTGAGATCTTCTCCTAGGAATCATCCTTCAACAACATCCCAAGAACAATGTATTCTAATTTAGAAATTAAAAGGAAGTCTCACATGGTCTCCAAAGGAATAATGGCCTTGTATAGCAGCAGGCTGGATTTCGTATTTTCAGAACCTTTTTCCTCTGATAAATAACTTCACCCTCAGGCCTCCCTTGGTCCACTTTGTATTTCTGTAGACCATAAAAACATTTTACAATTTCTCTCAGTAAATCAAAGGCATTCTTTATCACATAGTAGTGTGATATCTCTGTTAATATCTCTGTGATATCTCTCTGTTAATAGGTACAGTTAGAAATGCAGTCAGGTATATATTTGAATATATTACCCATTTATATGCATTTATACTCCATATGCACATAAATGTATGTCATATTTATGTGTACCTATGTTAATACATATAAGCTCCTCTGTATATATGAATGTATGTGGGTGCATAGACACATATGTTCACACGCACAACACAGAGATACTGTTTACTATTAACTATTTTATATATTGTATAGTTTTGATCTAAATGGTGGTAAGAAGACCTGTACAAAGATGGTAAGGTTCTTGGCCTTAAAATCTCCAAACCATATTTCATAGCTAATTGGAATAATTAGAAATACTGAGAGGTTTTTTTTCCCCCTAAACAATAAGAAATTAAAATTAAATCAACTTTGACAAAGATATAAACATCTATTTCCATTAAATGTTTTTGGCCTTCCTGATTTTTTTGAAAGTGGTGGTTTATAGTCTATTGACACAGACTAAATGAGCTAAACAAAATAAATTATGAGAATTAGTAAGAGAAGAGGATGGGGAAGGATATCCTTATATTCATTCATAAAGGTAGGCTTTAGAGTTGAGAGTTCATGTGCAAAATGAAAGATCATGGTTCTTATGACAATTATAAACAGTTCTGTTATATTTTAGGAAGTAGTCTCGAGACAAGATTATCCATCCATTCCTTCTATGGGAGTACATGCTACTTAGTGTGTTAATTTTAGCAAAGGAGAATTGACGGAAAGACATTTTAGAGCCACAACCAGCACTCTATGAATGAATGCAGCAAAGGACTTGCTGAGGAGAAATCAGAGACAGATGTGCATATGTCCTGATGTTTTAAACATGATGACACTCCATCAAAGAACAGTGTCACTCTGTTCCCAACTGGGGCAGAGTTGTGCATGTCTCTTTTGTTAACCTTGAATTTAACAAAGAATTGCTGATATGAGAAAATTGACACTGTTCTTCACCTTTCTGTGGCACTATGTGCTTGACCTAAGTTGGAGAAAACCATGCCGCCATATATGACCTTCCTATAACTAATTCGAGTTCCAATGAAATAATTTATATTGAACAATGCATGAATGACATCTGCATGCCACTGTTATAAATCAATAATTTTCCCACACCATATATGTTATTGTAGTAAACCCTGCTCTGTATATACTCCATTCAGCCTCATATATTTTTTAAGAGAACTGCTTGATCATCAATTACAAGTTTCCTGAACGTGTTTAATTAACCTCGACAGAGATTAATTATAGCTATCCTTATAAGTTCCTTAAAATATCAGAGAATAAAAGCAATCTGGGTATTTTATTATTGTCTAAATTATCATTATCTAGTCATTATGGTAATCAGTGCACATGTTCATGATTTTACCTGGTATTCCAATTACTGAGAAAAATGTGAAACAGGAGACGACAGTAAGGCCTGTGTGTTTCTATTCATGTATTATGTTTCTATTTGATGAAATTAAACTGAACTTAATCCTTGTTTTAAAGATAAATTTGCATCAGAGTTCTTTGTATATTTCTATTTCTTTTTTATTATTTGTTTTATTTTTTTGAGATTTTAATAAAATCACATCATTTTCTCTTTTCCTTTTGTTTCTCTACACAGTTCCATATACCCTTCCTTGCTATCTTTTAAAATCATGGCTTTGTTTTTTCAGTGTTTGTGTGTGTGCATGCATGCATTACTAAATCCGTAAATGCAATCTTCAAAGTATGCATAATGTCACTTTTATGTATATGCATTTAGGGCTGAGATTAGAAAAAATTGTCTTGCAAAGGGAAGAACATACCGATTGGTTAAGTTTGTTTCTCTCAACACTAATGAAATTTTTCTAAGCATAATATTATGTCATCCAGAATAGCTCCAGAGACACATCTGACTGGGGCAGCAAAGAAATGAAGAAAAGACAAACACACAGACTCATAGGAGAGTTTGTATCATTTGAACTAGGCTCTCTGATAGAGAAACTGCTATACTCTGGAAGCTCAGCATATTTACTATATACAGTTGAACAGAGAGGCAAGATTATTAGATACTTATGAACAAGAAAGTATAGATTATGCTATACAGCTGGATCAAAGGATAAGTTTAGTCAATCTCAGTACGGGCTGTCTCTGAAAGGATGCAATCTTCTTGTGGTAAATATGGATTGGTGGACATTTTCTGCGCACATTATCAACACCTGCATGTGGATAAGAGGAAGGCTTTGCCATTTTCTCCTGAGTCTAAGGCTAGTGTACTTGATATGGTTGGGCTCATAATAGCAGAAAACTACTCAGGCCTTCACATTCTCAAAACTACCTCTGTATCCCACACAATAATAGTTATAAATATAAAGCACATGAGTCGATCTGATTTTCACAGGGGATATTTATAATGAATTCATGATGTGTTTTTAGCCTTGGATTATAAAAAGATGAGCTCTAAAATTTTATCAGCCAACCACTGAGAAAACACAGGGGTCAAACATTACTGCTATGGGAAAGCTTAGCAACTTTCCTTGGAGAACAACACTCATTGGAGTACTGCCACTTACTGATAAGTTACAGGGCTTTGAGGTTGGAAGGAAGAATAAATATCAAGGGAGTATGAAGCAAATAATATGATTTTAGAAATATGCATTAGTTTTTTTTTTATACATCAGCCTATTTCCTGTGCCAAAGACTCACATTTCTGAATAAAATATTCTAAACAATTTGTTAGGGAGCTTTTGAATTTTTTATTAATATGGAATGAGCATAGTGGATACTTGTGCCAGACCACTTTTTGAGCAGCACCATTCAGATATTATAAAAAATAATTTCAGTTGGCTTAGATAACAATGGTAGCTTAATTATTTTTGACATAACTGATTTGGATACAGGCATGGAAAGGTTGGTGGTCACAAAATTGGCTATAATTTATTGTGCATTCATTCTTATTTGTTTACTTACTTATTTATTGGGTATTTTTTAAATTTCCTTTTATAATCATATCATTTCTTCCTTCCCACTCCTCCTGTGCCATCTCATTCTTCAAATTTATAGTCTCATTTTATTTAAATACATATCTACTACAGGTTCCATTTAGTGTTATTGAGCATATATAATTCCAGGGCTGATTAGTTGGCATTGGATAACCAATTAGATGATATAATCCATGGGAAAGACTGATTCTCCCTTTTTCGGTTGCCAATGTTGCTTGTAGTTCTTTGCTAGAGAAAGGGACCCATGAGATTCCTGATCTTCTGTGTTAGCATGTCTATTGGTATTGTTATTTTCCAGGTTTTGTCCAGCAAGCAATATTGTTGAAGTGTCATGGGTATAGCTTCCCTGACATTTCTTGGACACAAAATCTCAGGGGAAACTTCCTGGTCTTCTTATTTGTACAATATTTTTGGCCCACTTTCTCTAACTTTCCTAAGTCTTAGGTAAAGGACTTTTGTTGTAGATATACCTGCTGGGGATGGGCATCTCAAGAAAAATTGATATTTTCATTTTGACTTGGTATAGCCTTTTTTGTAATTTTCTTTTATCTGCTGCAAAGAGAATGTTCTTTGTTGGAGGATGAGAGCTACCCTTATCTGTAGGTATAAGGATAAGTTTTAGAGTGCATTCTGCTGGTCTATCAAAGTGGCAGGAGTAAGTTTTCCTCTACGATTCATGGCACCAATAGCTCTAGACATTTGGCTAGGTTTCTAGCAGTTGGCATAATATTGCTTCTGTTGTGTGTCCCTTAAGTCTAGTTAGACAATGCTTGACTATTGCCAAAATATGAATTCCACTTTTGGACTGTGAGAGATATCTTACCATACTGATCACTGTTTTATTTCAAAGGTATCACAGTTGAGTAGGACTATTGATTGCTTCCCTCCCTTAACAGCTTGCCTAGTACATTCTGTAACTATGGAACTGGACCTCACAAAGGAGGCCTTCAGGCCAGATTAAATATTAATCTTCCGAGTTCTGTGTCTTAAATATCTGCTAACTGAAGCAATAAGGACTTACCTTCAACCTCTGGGAGGCAACCAAGAATAGGTTAGCTTTTATTGTTTCAGTGTTATATCTTTGGCTACTCTGACCAAAGGAGGTTTTTCATGCCTGGTACTGTGTTTTTTGTTGGATAGTCTGCTCTTGTAAAGAAAATTTTCATCCCAAGTGGTATAACTTCATTAAATACACACACACACACACACACACACACACACACACAACAACGTAATATATATTTCTGCATACAGTTAAATTTATTACATATAATTTTATTTAAGTATAAAATAATATGATTTCTTAATGTTCTTATAAACATTATTTGTATTAGTATTATTTGTATTAGTATTTTTTAATTTAAAAATTAATTAAAATTAAAATGTAATTAAAATTATTAATTAATTATTGTTAATTAATTATTAATAAAATTAAAAATAAAGTTTAATTACAATAATTTAATTTTAAAAAATAATTAGTATTATTTGTCTTTTTTTCCCCCCTCCCTTTCCTTCTGTGTTGACCTTATTTCTTACACAATTACAGCTCCCCTTGGTATTTTTCAGCTTTTTCTTCCATATTACATGTAAATTAGGTAATATTATGGCTAATATTATCTGTCTATATGATAAGATTGAAAAAATCTTGAGTAGTGAACAAAGCACATTTCTATGGGTGACTTTCGTGTATTTGAAGAGACAATTAGTTAATGACAGATTTAAATTAATGACTAGAATAATCTTTTGATGGAATCAAAATACAATGGTACTATTGAGGAACAGTGAAGGATAGGAAATGATGCCTAGTTGAAGTGACTATGCCACTTGGAGACATGTTTTTACAGGTTATATCTGGCCTTGGCTCCTTTTTTTATTTTCTGTGACTTCTTTCTAGGAACTATGAGATGAGTAGCTCTGCTCTCCTATTCTCTCTGTATAATAGGGACAGCATCTCTAAAGCTGTGAGCCCAAGTAAACATTTCCTCAAAGTTGTTTTCCCTGGATACTTGGTCATAACACTGCCAAAACAGAATACATGCTGATGCTCTACTTTTTTTTTAAAAAAATCACATTATTTAGTACCATCTCATCCAACTTGTGGGACAAAGAAATCATATAGTACATTAATATTGACAGGTGGCTTAAAATATCCTTTGAAACTGAACAACACTGAATGCAATAAAGCAATTTTGATTTGTGAAATATAAAATGATTTGCTTATTTCAGTTGAAACAGGGAAAGCATCACTGCATTATTACTATTGCCTTACTTTCAAATATAAGTGTTGCTAAACAGCAAATCCAACTTGAAAGTTCTGAATATTTATATATATATATATATATATATATATATATATATATATATATATATATAGCCATCATTTTTAATAGAAATTTGATAGCACAAGTAAGGGAAATTTGTAATATATGAAGAAAATAGTCTATTGGAGAACATATGTACACATTTAAAATCTGTAATCACTTAGAAAAAGACACATTTCTAAGAAAAGGTAACTGTAGAAATTCAGGTGAATTTTAGATAGAAATGATGAAGGCAAGAGTGCAGTATTACAGAAGAAGAACACCTGTAACTAGAGTGAAGAATTTTCAGGAACAAATGTGGTTAAAAGTCACATTGAAAGGAACATCAAACATTGTGCAGAAAGGAGAAAATAATCCTATATAATAGGGTAAGTTGAGAAATGAAATAGAATCAGATAAGGTACATAATTTTTGACAAAGCATATTTTTCTCTGATTGACTTAAACATTGACTGTGATTGAATCCTACTGAAGCCTATTCTCTTTCCCTAACTGCTACTAGACAGTGTCTTAACTTGAAACTGATTCCTATCTTGTAACAGATTCCCATTGTTTTTTTTTTACTTTTTTTGTTGTTGTTTTTTTACCCTCTAGTTCTAAAAACATAGAAAGGAAAAAAGAAACCTTCACCACTCTTGCACCTTTAAAAATAGAAAACTAGAAAGAAAGAAAAATTCACCTCCTTTTTGGCTTCCCTTAACTTGGATAACAAGAACTGAAGAGAGAACTAGCTGAAACGAACTAACATCTTTCATACTACCCCATCAACTGCCAACTCCAACTGCCAACACTCTCCTTTATATCCTAAGCAAAATTCTCAGAATTCTAAGCAGCATGTAACCATAAGGAGACATGCACAGGACAAAAGACTTCTTAGCAAAGTGTCCTATTACACCTCCCCTCTTTTAATAAGCCATAAGTTGTACGATATTGATTATTTTTCCTCTGAGGCCTTCTGCTGGCCCATCTCTTTCACTTTCTGGTCTTCAGGAGTTTATCCTTAGCATTCATTATATATGATGCATGACTAAGAGAAAGCATGAGAGAATATTTGTATTTCCTTTGTCAAAACTAGTATAGAAGACATTAATTTCATGGTTCTGGCTCTCAAAAGCATAGCATGCTGTTTCTTCAGAGGTTGAATGTAGTTTGGGTTGCTCACCTTCTTTGCCTGTTTCCATGAAGTTAGTTTATTTGATGAGCCATTAACACATGTGGATTCATTTTCTATAACAATGCTATAGGGATCTTCATGTTTCAAGGTACTCTGATATTCACTGATATTATTAAAGGCAACAGTCTCTTTCAACATTTTGCCCATAGACTCTTTGCATAGAGATAGACTATTCATTTGAATGTCTGGAACTTTGGCTTTATCGTGTTTTCCTCTGGTTTCTTTTTGCTGTGAATTTTCTCCTTCCTCTAAAAGGGAAGCTACAGTTTCCTTAGGACTATTGGCCATTGTACAGGTAATGGGAAGTCCTGGGACTCTTGGAGGTCATGTTGAATCTGCAGAGATTGGCATTTTGACTGCCAGCCTACTGTTCCACATCAGCCAAAGTGAGATTCACATGGGGACAGTTTTTTATCAAGGCTTCATATTCTTCACTTTTCTTATACTCTTTATTGTCACTGGTGTTGGATTCAGGTAGAAATTTAGTATTCAGAAACTTTCCTCCAAGACCCAAGTCTTGGTTGATTTTAGCTTTTTGTATTTTACTACAATCATTAGAAAGCTCTATCTTTTTAAAAGCAGTGAGGGTATTCAGAAGATCTTTCTGGCTCAAGTCTAATTTTATCAGTTTTGATGGTACTCACTACTTTTCATTTCCATTGAAAATATAGGCATACTCCCTCCTGTAGCATAATACTTGTCCTGATTTCCATTCCGATGTTAATATATCTTTATAATATGTGGGTTCATTTAACACTGAATTTTTTTCTACTGACTAATGTCTCTCAGTTGTGGTTGTTCCTGTCTCACTAACATTCAGAACATGTAAAGTTTAGTAGTGCACTATGTACTCTATCTCTGGGGATCTTAGTTATTTCCTACTGTCTTTCAAGCATATCCTTTAATATCCAATTATATCTGTCTATACTTGCTTGTCCTGTAGTATTGTGTGGTATACTGGTAATATGTTTTAGGCCATAGTGTGCAATATTTTTTTTTCATTTTACTGGACACATATGTGTTGGCAATATCAGTCTGGATTTGTAAAGATAGTCTCATAATAGCCACTACTTCCATTAAATGTATAATTACAGAATTAGCTCTTTCAAAACTCAAAGCAGAAGCCCATTGAAATCCCCAATTCCCAAATTCTGCAACATGGAAAACATTCATCTACTAGATTTTCCCTCTTTTAGTTCCCTTAGAATTACTTCCAGCAGGCAATGCGGCTTAATTATACAAGAAACACGTTGGACAATTCTTGAAAATTTCCTTGGCTTTTGGGCAAATAATGGGAAAGTTCTTTTTTAAACTTTTGCTGTTTATGTGGTGCTTTTCATGAAATTTTGAGGCTTCTCACACATTTCCTATTAATAATTGATGGAGCTCATTGTTCCCTTGTGCAAACAGGCCTGGAAACCCTGTGTGAGATCTAATATGAATAATATAAAATGGATAATTTCTGTCTTGAATTGCTTGTTGCAGTTGCAAAAATAATGATGCTAACCATGAATTATCAGGAATAAATTCAGCAGTTTCTGTATGCAAAACAACCCTTTCTACAGTGATGATATTCAGTCAGAAAATTTAACAATATAAAAATAGCATAGAATTCTGATTTTTGAACTGAAGCATATGTGCTTTGATTTACTTTATTTTTCTGACTTATAGCCTGTCATTCCTTATTTGCATGAGAATAAAACATAGGAGTTCCAGAAATATGTTTTCATTCATTATATAAGGGAGTATTTAGTCAATTCTTTTGATAAACTGAATTTGCTTGCTTTTAGGATTTTTTTATTCCAAATAATTGCTGTACTCTCTTTGCCAATCTTCACTGATTATCCATAACAGCATAATTCCAGCACTACTATAAGGCATCACTATTTCTGCTGGATCTGTTTCTGACAACTGAAATTTTTAATTTTTTACTCTGCTATGTGCCATAAATATCCATTCTAAGATATTATCCTCTCTTTGCATAAGAATTTCAGTAGGGGGATGTTTTAAATGAAAGATGACCAAAATACAATTCACATATATATCTTGTAGTCTCTTTTCTATGAGAGTTGACTCTTGCTCTACTGCAATGCAATATGCATTGGACTACCTGGGTTGGATTCTCCTTGTAATGTTTGAAATTGTTTTAACTCTTGCATAGTTAATTCAACTGAGGATCTTATCCAATTGATATCTCCAAATAATTTTTGGAAATCATTAAGAGTTCACAAATGATCTCTTCTGATCTATAACTCTTACAGATGAATATATTTGCTGACATATCTTATAACCTAGGTAGTTAATAGAATCTCCTTTTTGTATTTTCTCCAGAGCAACCTGTAAACTCCAACAGGATAACATTCTTTTTGTTTCATCAAACATTTTTTTAATCTGTGTCAGAATCAGCCAACAAAATGTCATCCGTCTGTAATGGTATTAATAGATTGGGGAAAATATTTTTTTAATTAGTTCTAATGGCTGTTGCAGGAAATATTGATATAGTTTTGAACTATTCAACAGTCCCCAGGGAAAGACTTTCCACTGATACCTTTTGACACATTGAACATTGTTATATGTGGGCACTGTAAATGCAAACTTTTCCTTGTCCTGCTCTTGAAATGGGATAGAAAAAAAACAAAACAGTCTTTTACATCAATCACTATCAAATGCCATACTTAGGTAACAATGACGTCAAAGGAATTCCAGACTCTAGAAAACCCACAGGCTGAATCATTTTGTTCACAGTCCTCAAATCAGTTAACATTCTCCATTTTCCTTTATAACAAATGTAGGTGAGTTTCATTTGGTGAAACCACAGAACTTTGAAGATGTGCAGCAACTTTCCACTAAGATTACATCCTTCTCATGCAGCTCATGGAATATAATGAAGCAAGGAGTCAGAGCCAAGTAAAAACCTTCTCTAATAGTTCTCTATAATACTCAATCAGTCTAAATGACTAAATGCTACAGCAGAATATCTATTTAATGACAGGAGTTACTATTTGACCAACTTATCCCAATCAATATACCAGTGTCCAGTGTTTATGCCCACTATTTATAATACTTTTCAAATGCTATTAATATATCACATTTTTTTACTTAATAACATTTTCATTCATTGAATTTGTAATTATCCTATAATTGGCTTAGAAAAACAGAAAATTAATGTGCCACAAAGTGTAGCTTCAGAGAAATTTATGTTTCTAGGTATAGTAATAAAGTTCATGTTACTATTTTCCCTACATCCATCTTCAAGTAAAGTGCAATAGCTAAAACTTACAGATAATTTTTCAGAAGAACCACTATCTGCATACTAAAAGTGAGTTCTGTATTGTTACAGAATTAATATTGATATATAAATTGTCACCACCTCTATGGAACAGGGACAGGGGAAAAGGGAAAAGGAAGTGGTGGGGTAGGTTAATTCAAACCAAAAATGTATGAAAAACTATTATGGCAATCCACTATTTGTATAATTAGAAATGTAATTATTATATAAGGAGTTGGTACAATGCATTGGTTGATGATGCCTTCCCTAGAGATGTGGGTTATTAAATGAAAATCTCTGTGCCAGACAAGGAATAACTCTCTGCAAGTTATTTGTGATATCACAGAGGTCTTAAAAACAAAATGTGAAGTCATAAATTTAAAAATTATAGACTATTGTTATTGCCATTTGTTGCCCTAAGACGTGGGAGGTAAGTTCCTGTTGCAAAGTAGCCAAGAGTTTCCTGAGCTGGGACTAACCTGAGTGCCTCCTTCCTGCGGACTAACTTTTGTGAACCAGAAGTCACCATACAAGCTTGCAAATGAAGGAAGCAACCAGCTGTCCTACCCAGGAATAATATTTATGAATTACAGAAACCATCGCGACATGATAACCCTAAAGGAATAGTTGTGGAATGCATACATTGGAGTTAACCAGAAATCCTTAATTGAACTTAAGAACTGTTTAAGAAGAGGGAAAGCTTGCTTAATGCTGGAAACCGAGACTAATTACCTAGGATCAGTGAAGAAATAGAACTTAAAGAAGAACCTACAGCCACCATGTACTAAACCACCAAATGCTTAATTACATCCTCAATATTTGTCCTTATACCCACAGATAAGTGTAGTCCTCACCCCTCATCACGAAAACTTTTCATTGAAGTAGATGGATATTACAAAATAATATAATCAATCAAAACACATAGTTGTGAAATTCAACCTAAGCACTGGGTAGTGGGCATTGCACAAGGGATTGGCAGAAGAATTGTAAGAGCCAGAAGAACAGTAAGTTTGTTGTGAAATTATGGATTGTGTCTCCTAGGACTACCAGAATCTACACACAAAAAGTCCCACCAAAATTACTGCCAAAACATTAGCTGATTGAGGATAACAATAATAGATATTTTAAATTGTTTGAGGGGAAATCCCATGATGCCTCAACAGTACACAGAGAATTATAAGCAACTAAGGAATGCTGAGAATGGGAGAAATCATCTTCCCCAGGGAAGAGTTCACCAACTGGTCATTTTCAACACCAAACTGTAAGTCCTGAAAATGTATACGTAAGAACTATCAGTTTACATTTTATCATTTATTTACAAATACAAACTAGAAATTTGTATTTGTGTATTTAGAAATATATATGTATATATGTGTATACATACACACACGCACACACACACACATATTTATGTGACAACTGTTAATGAAAACAAGCCTTATAGAAAGAGAGATATAGGAGGGTTATATGGGGCAATTGGAGGGAGAAAATGGGGGGAGATGATGTAATTACATTGTAATCTCAAAAATTACAAGAAATAGTGTCTAAGGCTCTATTGCTGATAGCACAGCTCACTTTGTTTGTAGGACATATTGAAATAGGTATGTGACTGACCTGAAAACGTCTTCCTTGTTGGACATCTTTCATAGTACTTGAAGTTGCTAGTAGGTCATCAAGAGACAGGAAAAATAAAAAAACAAAAACAACAACAACAGCAAAAAACTTCAATGGTTTTACCAGGGCTGTTCCCTGTATGCTACAATATGGATCAAAAAGGCAGGGTATGACCACTTTCACAATAGTTTCAGGAAGGTTAGGCAGGTAACCAACTACTTTATAATTAGATCTGAGGCCTGTCCCAAAATACAGAATGCATGTTTTCTGCAATAAACCTACGCAAAGGGCCAAAATTCATAAAATTATATTGCCAATAGTGAATTAGTTTGGTTGCTTTAAGTTGAATATTGTCAAACTTTATTTATACCATAGGATAGTGCTGCTTTTATTCATCAGAGAAGTCCATTTCTGTAGTGTGCAGTATTGCAAAGACCCATTACTTGCTAAACACCTGAAAGTAACGTACTGTTCACTGCACAGGCACTTGTGGGGTATCTGTATAACCCACATCCCAATGCTCAAAGAAAATCATGAAAGAGGGACTAGAAATAATGTAAGAAACAGAGGACAGAGAGGAATGCTGTGGACATGATGTGGTCATTGCAATCATGAACTCACTGAAGTTAGGATTATCTGCACAAAATTTTATCAGTCAGTATTAGAACAGACAAGTACTAATTTGACTCAGTGGGTTACTAAACAAAGAAAGATATAACAGAAGACATCCTTGAAAGTAGGAGGAAGATAAGTTGGGAAGTTCTGGGAGGAAGATGGAGGAGTTGGAAGTGGTTATGTTCAAGATAAATTATATACATATATAAAATGTAAAAGAATAAACAAAAGTTAATCTAAGATATAAATAAATAAATATGGACTGCTAAGAACAGTATTGGGAGAAAATATTTTCTAAGGTCTAATTTCTTTGCATTTTTAAAATATGTCCTTTAAAATTCTGAGCATGCCAAAAAAAGATTTCTTTTTCTTATGTGTAGAAGTTTCATGGTCAGTTAAAAACTGAGGGCAAATTTATTCACTTCTTAAATACCAAGCTCAAGATTAATATAATTTTGTCTATGCTCCACTGGATCTCAATTTATTTATTCAATAAAATATTTATTGGAAACATTTTATTTATAAAACTCAACTGCAACCTTAATTTTAGTCTCAGATTCTATTTGTAAAATTTATTTATACAGGCTACTTAATCATATTTTGGATGAAATTCTTTCTTTTTTTTGGTTCTGATTTTAGATGAGTTATTGTGCATGCTGTTTGGTACTGATAGCTCCCTTTGAACTCATTTTTCTTTACTACATCTTATCACTTATTCATCTAGTACTTGGCATCTGTTAATATTTCATTCACTTCAGAGTCAAACCATCACTAGGAACATTCATTTTCTAGTTAGAAAAAGTATATCCTTCCCCTTGAGTGTTATATAACAAACAGTAAAATAAAGTGTGAAAATCTTGCCACCTGATTAGAGAATATCAGAAGTTGAGGATATTATAGAAGAAATAGATATACCACTAAAATAAAATATCAAGCACAAAAAATTCCTAACAGAAAACATATAGGAAATATGGGACACTATGAAAAGACCAAACATTAGGATAATAGTAATAGAGGAAGGAGAAAAATCCTAGCTCAAAGGCCCAGAAACTATTTCCAATAAAATTATAGAAAAAAATTCCTAAATCTAAATAAGGAGATGCCTATAAAGATACAAGGAACATACAGAACACCAAGTAGAATAGATCAGAAAAAAAGTATCCCCCACTCCATAATAAACAAATCATTAAACATTAAGAACAAAGAAAGAATTCTAAAATCTGCAAGAGAAAAAAAAAACAAGTAAAATATAAACACAAAACAATTAGAATTACACCTGACTTCTCAGTGGAGACTAAAAGCCAGAGGGGCTGGACAGGTGTGCTACAGACCCTAAGTGACCACAGATCCCAACTGATACTACTATCCCAGCAAAATTCTTGAACAACATAAATGGAGAAAAGAAAATATTCCATCATAAATCCAAATTCAAACAATATCTATCTAATCTATCTACAAATTCGGCCCTACAGAGGATACTAGAAGTAAAACTCCAACCCATAGAGCCTAACTACATGCATGAAAATAGGAAATGAATAGTCCCACATTACTCAAACCATGAGAAAGGACACACACACACACATACACACACACACACACAACGACTATAAAATAACAGGATCTTTGATATTTCTTAGTATTAATGGACTTATTTATCCAATAAAAAGATATAAACTAACACAATGGATGTAAAAACAATATCCATCTTTCTGCTGCATGTAAGAAACACACCTTAACACCAAAGAGAAACACTGCTTCAGAGTAAAAGGTTGGGAAAAGATTTTCTAAGCAAATGGACCCAAGAAGAAGTGGGTGTAGCCATTCTAATATCCAACAAAATAGATTTCAAAGCAAAATTATTCAAAAGAGACAGTAAAGGACACATCATACTCATAAAAGGAAAAATCCACCAAGTGGATATTTCAATTCTTAACATCTATGCCTCTAACACAAGGGCTATCATGTTTCTCAAGGAAACATTGCTAAAATTTAAAGCACATAGACATTGATAGTGGGAGACTTAAATACTAACTAAACTAAACTAAACAGAAATACTGGAGAAAACAAATGTTATAAATCAAATAGACATTACAGATATCTAAATAACATTTCACCCTCACACAAAAGAATATACATTTTTTTTCTCACCACCTCACAAACCTTCTTCAAAATTGAGCACATACTAGGCCACACAGCAAGTCTCAATAGATAAAGAAATTTAGATAAACCCCTGCATCCTATTAGACCATCATGGATTCAAAAACAGACACGACAAAATCCATGGAGAAGTCTTTAGTGAAGATGACTGGATCAAGATAGAAATAAAGAAGAAAGTTAAAGACTTCCTAGAATTCAATGAAAGTGAATCCACAACACACCCAACCTAATAGGACACAGGGAAAACAGTGCTAAAAGGAAAATCAAATCATAAAGTATCGACCGAAAGAAAACTGGAAAAATCATATACTAGCAAACTAACAGCACATCTGAAAGCCTGTAAACAAAAAGCAAGCACATGTAAGAGGAGTAGAAGGCAAGAAATCATCAAACTGAGGGCTAAAATCAATAAAACAGAGTCAAAGAGAACAATGAAAAAAAAAGTTAGTTCTTTGAGAAAATTAACAAGATAGACAAACATTTATCCAAAGGAATTAAAATACAGAGAAAGAATATCCAAATTAAAAAAAATCAGAAATGAAAAGTGTACTTACTATAAGTCCAGACACCAAGGACATCCAAAGAAACATTAGTTCATACTTTAAAAACCTGTATTCCACATAATTGGAAAATAAATTTAAAAAACGGATAATTTTCTCGATAGATACCACTTACCAACATTAAATCAAGATCAGATAAACAATTTAAATAGACCTATAACATCTAAGGAAATAGAAGAGATCATTAAGTCTCCCAACCAAAAAAAAAGTGCAGGGCCAGATTGTTTTAGAAAGGAATTCTACCAGGAAGGAAAAGAAGAGTTAATACAAATAATCCTCAAACTATTCCACAAAATGGAAACCAAAGGAACACTGCAGACTCATTCTCTGAGGCCACAGTCACCCTGATACCCAAGCCAGACAAAGATTCAACAAAGAAAGAGAATAACAGACCAATTTTCCCTATTAACATAGAT
This sequence comes from Cricetomys ansorgei, assembly GCA_026225945.1. Lineage (NCBI taxonomy): Eukaryota > Metazoa > Chordata > Mammalia > Rodentia > Nesomyidae > Cricetomys > Cricetomys ansorgei. The sequence continues at coordinate 6,613,327 of JAMJFZ010001562.1, forward strand.
GAGAAATATTCAATAAAATTCTCACAAACTGAATTGAAGAACATAACCAAAAGATCATCCACCTTGACCAAGTAGGCTTCATCTCAGAGATGCAGAAATGGTTCAGCATATAAAAAGCAAAAAATTTAATCCACTGTATAAACAACTGAAAGAAAAAGAAAAAAAAAAAAAACTGATGATCATCTCACTAGATGCAGAGAAAGCTTTTGACAAAATACAACACTCCTTCATAATAAAGGTAAAGTCTTATAATAATAATGTATATTATTAAAATTAATATAGTCATGGAGAGAGTAGGGATACAAGGGACATACCTAAACATACTAAAGCCAATTTGCAGCAAACCCACAGCCAACATCACATTAAATGGAGAAAAACTCAAACATTTACACTAAAATCAGGAACATGACAAGGTTGTCTTCTCTCTCATACCTATTCAATATAGTACTTGAAATTCTAGCTATAAGCAATAAGACATCAGACAGAGATAAAAGGGATAGGAATTGGAAAGGAAGAAATCAAAGTATACTTATTTGCATGTGATATGACAGTACATATAAACATCCCCAAAAATTCAACCAGGGAACTCCTACAGCTGATAAACAACTTCTGTGAAGTGGTTGGTTACTAAATCAACTCCAAAAAATCAGTAGCCTTCCTGCATCAAAGGATAAATGGATTGAAAAAGAAATCATGGCAACAACACCCTTCATAATAGCTGCAAATGACATAAAATATTTTGAGGTGATGCTCACCAAGCAAGTGAAAGACTTGTATGCCAGAAACTTTAAATCTTTGAAGAAAGAATTGAAGATCTCAAAAGATAGAAAGATCTCTCAAGCTCCTGGATAAGTAGAATTAACATAGTAAAAATGGTTCTTTTACTAAAAGCAATCTGTGGTTTCAACTCTATCCCTATCAAAATCCCAATATTATTCTTTACAGACCTTGAACGGCAATACTGAATGTCAAATGGAAAAACAAAAAACCCAAGATATCTAAAAACACCCAGAAAAATATAAGGATTTCCAGAGTTATCACCATCCCTGATCTCAAGTTGTACTAAAGAGCTATAGTAATAAAAACCACACGGTATTGGCATAATAATATTAATCAATGTAAACAAATCAAAGATCCAGACATTGATCCACACACTTACAGCTGTTCTTCCATAAAGAAGCCTGTAGTGTACAATGGAAAAAAGAAACACCTTTAACAAATTGTCCTGGTCTAATTGGATGTTTGCATGTATAAGACTGAAAATAGATCTGTATCTATTACTGTATACGAAATTTAAGTCCAAATGGGTCAAAGATCTTAACATAAAACCAGTCACACTGGACCTGATAAAAGAGAAAATGAGGAATAGACTTGAACGCATTGGCACAGGAGACAACTTCCTGAAGAAAGCACAGATACCTCAGGTATTAAGAACAATGATTAATAAACGGGACATCATAAAACTGAAAAGCTTCTGTAAGCAAAGGATATTGTTAGTAAGACAAAATGGCAGCCTACAGAATGGGAAAAGATTTTCATCAACCCCACTTCCAATAGGGGGCTAATATCCAAAATATACAACAAACTCAAGAGACTTGGCATCAACAAAACAAATAACTGAATTAAAAATAAGGTATAGATCTAAATCCAGAATTCTCAAAAGAGGAATCTTAAATGGCTGAGAAACATTTAAAGAAATATTCATCATCCTTAGCCATCCAGGAAATACCATTCAAAAGTATTCTGAGATTTCATTTTACACCAGTCAAGAGTGACTTAGATCAATAAAACAAATGACAGCCCTTGCTGGTGAGGATGTGGAGCAAGATGAACATTCCTTCATTGCCAGTGAGAGAACAAACTGTATAGCCACTATGAAAAGACTCCTCAGGAAATTGGAAATTGACTTGGTTATATTACTCCTAAGCATATACTCAAAGAAGGTTCTATCCTACCAGAAAGACCCTCTATCAACTATATTCATAGCAGCTTTATTCATAATAGCTAAAAATTGGAAACAGCCTACATGCCTCTCAGCTGAAGAATGGATCAAGAAATTGTGGTACATTTACACAATGGAATACTATGAAATTATTAAATTATTAAATTAATTAAATTTAAAAATGACTACATGATTTTTTTTCAGCAAATGGATGGAACTAGAAAAAATATTCTGAGGTAACCCAGTCCCAGAAAGACAAACATGCAAACATGGGATGTACTCACTCATATCTCTACATTGCCTGTTAAGCAAAAGACAAGGTGCTGAAATCCAAACACCCAGAGAGATTATGCAACAAGGAGGGCCCCAGTGAGGACATGAAGATTTCCCTGGTAAAAGGGATGTAGAACAGATTGTAAAGCTTGGCTGGGGAGGTTAGTAATGGTGAGAAAAGGGATCAGGCAGGGATAGAGAGATGGAGGGAGAGAATAATTGGAGGACATTATGGAAGAAACTGGAGACTTAGGGCAATGGAAACACACTGGAATCTAAGATGAAGTTACTAGTGAGGACCTCTAGCAATGGGAAATGGGAAGCCTGAACAGTCCATCTCCTATAACTGAGCAAAACGTTTAATGGTGGGACTGAGACAGCAATCCAGGCACAAAATCTTTACTTATAACCTATCCTTCATACAGGATCTGTGAGGACAATGGAAGGGCAAAATCACATGCCAAAGGGGGGAATCCATTACTTGACACTGCAGAGTAGGCTGTAGATATTGGTATGATCATTGATTTAATTAATTGTTCTTGTGGTTCATGGCAAAGGACACTTTAGTTTTTAGTATTTTAATTCCTGGTCCTAGAAGGTTTCAGCCACTGTACAATCTAATCTTAAATCTACAGCTGTACATCTTCAGCCTCCATACAATCTAATCTTCAAACCTAAACCTAGAAAGTTTCAACCTCTGAGACTTACTGCCGACTGAGCTCACTCTCATTAACTGTCTTCTGAACTACCTCTTTCCACATGCCTGCTTGCTAATCTCCTGCTTCTGATTCTCTGCTTTCTCCCTGCATGCTCTTTGTAGCTTCTCCTTCTGAACTGAACTGTTTGTTAACTGCACTCAAACTGCCTGATTGAACTAACTTTCTGCTTCTCTCAGAGCTCTGCCTCTTGTGTGCTTCCTGTCTTCTTGCTCCACCTCTGCTTCCCCAGTGCTGCACTAAAGGCATGGGTCACTACTGCCTTCAGAATTGGGATTAAAGGAGTATGCACCATTGGGATTAAAGGTGGCATGTATTAACATTCTTTCTGCCCTAGAGCAGTCATGCTGCCAGATTAAAAGATTAAATGTTCTTCTGCAGTAGGACAAAAATTAGATAATGGATAGACAGGAGATGATTTCTAATGATATCCTGCTCTGTTTATAGGTCAGTGCTCCCACAGTCCAGCCCTGGCCAGGGTTTCAGCAACCTGTGAAGGAGGGGCAGAGTCCAGAAAATAATAAGAATAAAACCACACTTCTTATAGATGGGATAAACTTCTCTCTTTATTCATTCTGCTGTTTCTTCTTCCTTTCTCTATTCTTCTTTCTCTTTTCTCTCTCCTCTTCCCACTCTTCTTCTCTCCTGTCTCTTTCCTTTCACTCTCTCTCCTGCTGCTATCTGTTTTCCCATGTTATTTATATATATAGACAAAGCCTCTCATACAGAAAGATTGCATTACAATCATCACATCTTAATCATAAACTTAAACTTCACATAATAATTACAGGTTTTTCATTTCAGTGATCACAAGTTCTATATATTTTAAAAACAAGTTATCTTAAAATTCATACCTGAACACCTAGTTTTCCATATATATATTTTCTCACAGGAGAGAGGGAAAGAAAGGGTGGATGGGGAGAGAGAGAGAGAGGGAGACATCGCCATAATCACAAACAACAACATGAAAGGAATCAACAAAAACTGCTCAGTGATATCTCTCATCACATCAATGATCTCAATTCCCCAACAAAAAGACACAGACTAACAATATGGATATGAGAACAGGACCCATTCTTCTTCTGTACACAAGATGCACATCCTAACATCAAAGATAGACAACACCTCAGCTAAAAGAGAGAGGTTACAAGAAAACTGACCTAAGAAGATACTTGGTGTAGTAATTTAAATAGCTGACAAAATAGACATCAAATCCAAATTAATCAAAAGAGAAAGGAAAAGACACTATATACTCATCAAAGGAAATATTCACCAAAAAGATACTGCAATCACTAATATCTACCAAACACAAGGGCATTCAAGTTCATAAAATAAACAGTACTAAAGCTTAAATCACATAATGAGTCTCACAAACTGATACTGAGAAACTTCAATATCTCAATCTCACCATTAAACAGGTCATCCAGACAAAAACTACACAGAGAAATCCTGGAACTAACTATCACTACAAAGGCATACTGAAACTTATAGAACACCACAAAGGCGGTTTTAAGAGAGAAGTTCATATCAGGTAGTACTTACATTAAAACAAAAAGAGAGAGATCTCATACTAGTAACTTATGTAACTTAACAGCATAACTGAAAACTCTAGAACAAAAGGAATAAATTACACCCAAAAAGAATATGCTGCAAGAAATAATCACATTCATGACTGAAATCAATAAAATAGAAACAAACAGAAGCAGCAGCAACAACAACAACAAAACACAGAGAGTTAGTGAAACAAAGAGTTGGTTCTATGAGAAAATGCATAAAATTGGCAAATCCTTATCCAAATTAAATGAGGAAAGAGAATGTCCTAACAAAATTAAAAAGGGACCTAGAAAAAATAACAGAAACTGAAGAAAACTGGAGAATCATAAGAATACAGTTTTTAAACTTGTATGCCACCAAATTGGAATATCTAAAGGAAATGAATACTTTACTGGATGTATACCACTTTCCTAAGTCAAATCAAGATCAAAGAAACTGTTTAAACAGACCTGTAACTTTCTAGTTGACACAGAAACGGTCAATAAAATGTATGAATCAAAAAGTACCAGGTCCAGATGATTTTAGTGCACAATTCTACCAGACTTTTAAAGAAGAGTTAATTCTAGCACTCCATACATTTTTCCACAAAACAGAAAGAGAAGGGACATTGCCCAATTCTTTTTACTAGTCCACAGCTACCCTGATACACATACCACATAAATATTCAACAAGAAAAGAGAATTACACACCAATTTTCTTTATGAACATAGATTTAAAAATACTCATTAAACTGTCCACAAATGGAATCCAAGAACACAACAAAAAGATCATCCACCATAATCAAGTAGGCTTCACCCCAGAAAACAGGGATCATCCTGTAATAGGAAAATTAGGAAGCCTATATATTTGGCCTAATCATTAGATGAGAAGAAATTGTTTTTAGACTTATACATAATCATTAGATGTAAAGCAAATGTTTTTAGGCCTATACTTAATCATAGATATGAAGAAATTGTTTTTAGACATGCTTGGGCTTGAAGAAATCCCTAATTAATCAATGCTTGTTTTCTATTATTGACAGATGCTTTTTTTTTTTTTTAAAGAAATTTGCAGCCCCTACCTGACCCAGTCACAAGAAACTCCTGCCAGAACTACATTTCTTGCTCTGTTGGTCATTGGGAACAGTGCTCAATAGAGGGACGGTGGTTTGTGTGAGTTGTATTGTTTCTTGAAGCAGCATCTCAATCAAAGCTTTGGTATGTGGAACTCTGTCCTAAATTGGATTCTGTGTAATTATCAATAAATATGCTTTGGAAAGGCAGTGCATGGTCCATCTCACACAAGAAGGCTAAACCCTCTGTTTAATTTTTTAAAACCTTTGCATTCTGAGGCTTTCTTCATTTGATCCTCTTCATGATAATTAACACCAGCATTGTCCAACATAGGTAAATAAATAATTGTAATTAACAATGTAAACAGACTGAATGACAAAAAATCATCTAAGTCTATGCAGAAAAGGCTTTTGACAAAGTTCATGATAAAAGTCCTGAAGAGATTAGGGACACAAGGCACATAACATAATAAAGACAGTTTACAGCAAACCAATAGCAAATATAACATAAATGTAGAGAAATTCAATGAAATTCCACTATCAGGAACATGAAAAGGCTGTCTATTCTTTCTATATCTATTCAATATAGTACTAGAATTCTTATCTAAATAAGAAAGACAACTGGCAATCAAGGGGATATAATTTGGAAAAAAAGAAGTCAAAGTTTTTTGTTTTTTATTTGTAGGCAATATAATAGTACACATAATTCACCCTAATATTTCCACCAGGGAACTTCTACAGCTTTTAAACATGTTTATCACATTAGTTAAACACAAAATTGACTCATAAAAATCATTGGCCCTCCTACATACAAATGACAAATGACCTGAGAAAGAAATGAAAGGAAACAATGCTTTTCACAGTAGCCTCAAACAATATAAAATATCTTGAGGTAACTCTAACAAAACAAGTGAAAGAGTTGCTTGACAAAAACTTCATTCATTGAAGAAATATATTGAAGAAGTTGTCAGAAGCTGGAACAATGTCAAATGTTCATGGATTGGTAGGATTAATGTAGTAAAAGTTGTCATTCTAGCATAAGCAATCTACAGATTCAATGCTATCTTCATTGGAAAATTCCAACAGAAAATTTCACTGAAAGGACAATCTCAGCCTCACATGGATAAACAAAAGAACACTATTCAACATTTTGAAATATCTTCTAAAGCTATAAGCAATAAGAAGTGCATGGTATTGACAAAAACAGACACCCTGGTCAATAAAGTCTGATTAAAGACTCAGATACAAAACCACACATCCATGAACACCAGATTTTTGATAAAGAGGGCAGAAACATACACTGAGAAAGTGTCAGCATCTTCAACAAATAATGCTGTTCTAACTGAATGTTAGATTGATATTCATGTAGAATGATCCAAATACTTCTCACTCTGCAAAAAACTCAACTTGAAATAAATCAAAGGCTTAAATATAATGCAGGATACACTGAAACTGATAGAAGAAAAATTAGGAATAGCCTTGAACTAATTGATATAGGAAAAGACTTTCTGAACAGAACATCCTTATTGCAGGCACTAAGATCAACAATATATATATTTCAATATATATAACAATATATCAACAACAATATCAAATAATAAATGGGAACTCATAAAATTGAGAAGTTTATAGACAACAATAACACTCATTCAGACAAAGCAGCAGCCTACATAATGAAAACAAGTTTTATAAACTACATATCTGATGGATAATATTTAAAATATAAAAGGAATAAAAAAAACTAAATATCAAGAAAACAAATAATCCTGCCAGAAGGTAGTGGCACACACCTTTAATCTCAGCACTGGGGAGGCAGAGGCAGGTGGATCTCTGTGAGTTTGAGTCTAGCCTGGTCTACAGAGAAAGTTCTAAGATAGCCAGGGCTACACAGAGAAAACATGTCTTAAAAAGCTAAAAAAGTTAAAAAGAAAAAAGAAAAAGAAAGCAGATAACCCGGATATACCACAGGCACCATAACATCACACAGATTCCAGGCTTCCCTTGGCAATCTGGGCATCCAATATCACAGCTACCTAGACATGGTATAGGCACCAGAACATCACCCAGATGTCCAGGAGTCTGCAGGATGGCCTGGTGCCTGCAAAAGGTGCCTGCAAAAGGACCAGATGCCTGTGTGAATTTTAGGGGCTTGTATGATGGTCAGGTGCTTGGGGGATGCCATGGTGACTGGAGAATACTGGGAACCCTGTGGGTTGTCCATGTGCCTGTGTGATGACCAGCAATGAAGTCCAACCTCAGGTTGAAGTTTATCGTGCTTAATCTCAGGCTAATATAGGCCATATGGATGTTCATGATCTGTGCTGCCTACTGCCACCAAAAACATTGTCAATGCCTGTGATTCATATCCCCACCATACAGACTTGACTTAACTTTTTTATTTCTTTCTCTCTCTCTTTTTTTTAAAACTTTCTTTCCTTTCTTTCTTTTTTTGATACAGATGTGGGAGTGTGGTCATGGTAGGAACAGGACTAGTATGTGATCAAGATACATTGTATGAAATGCAAATAACAAATAAATATGTTATGCTAAAAAGAAAGAGAAGAGAAAAGAAAATGCCCTATATGTTTGTCTATAGAGTCCAATCTTATGGAGGCATTTTCTCAATTGGGGTTTTTTCTTCTCAGATGACTTTAGCCTGTGTCAAGTTGACATAAAATTAGACAGCACACTGGGGAGACGGAGTGACCAGGACCATAAATTTAAGATTATCCTCAGCTACACAGTGACGTTGAGGTCAGCTTGGGTTATGTGAGACAGTAAATAAAATTTAACATAACAAAAAAGAAAACAAATAACTCAATTAAAAAAGGAGGTATCGATATAAACATATAAACTCAAATTGTTGAGCTATCTTTAAATAAATGTTCAATGTCAATGGTCATCAGGGAAATGTAACTTAAAACTACTTTGAAATTTTTTTCTTACAGCTGTCAGAATGGCTCAGTTTAATAAAGCAAGAGATAGGTAATGCTGACTAGGATATGAAAGGGAACACTCATCCAATTCTAGAGGGACTACAAACTTGTACAGCTCCTATGAAAATCAGTGTGGTGGTTCCTTAGGAAGACGGGAATTGAACTACCTCAAGTGTCAGCTATATCATCTCGAGTATATACTTAAAAGATACTTCATCCTATCATAGAAACATTCCTCAACCTTGTTCATTGCTTCTCTCTTCATAATAACTAGAAATTGGAAACAAGCTAGTCTCTTACCATAAGAATGGATAAATAAATGTGGTACATTTAGCGAATGGAGTAATATTCAGCAGTTAAAAAAAATCATAAAGTTTACAGGTAAAAGGATAAAACTGTAAAATTATCATCCTGATTGAGGTATGTCAAACACATAAAACAAATATTGCATATATTCATTTATATGTGGAGATTAAATATTAAGTCCATGATAGCAAAGCAACTGTCCATGGCATAACTTAGGTGTAGAGCAAGGGGCTTATGAGTACCGACAGATTCTGTTAGGAAAATGAAATCAAATAGATAGTTATGGATAGATGGTTGTCTGGAAAAGCAGGATCATGTGGGTTTCTGGAGAGGGGTAAAAGGGAGGAAATACTAGGAGATACAGCTAAAATTAAGGGACATTTGAAGGCTACAATGGAAAGCTAGTAGAGTAAGAGCTTCCTAAAACATGTAGATATATGAAGGAAATCTAAATGAAATTGCCGAATAATGGGGGAGACAAAGTCCAAACTTACCACCTCTTAACACCAAATGAGGTTTCCAGTACCAAACTGGCTTACATCTAATTGAGTTGTTGCCTAAAGGGATCTCATAAGAATCCTCATAAAACAGAGGGTATTGCCAAAACTACAAGTTGCTTGCTACAAACTGACAACAATGCCCCATTGCTAAAGACAACACCTAAACAACTTATTGTGCTTGGAGAAGTTTATCTGGTCCTAAATAGAGCCTTCACCTCTACATTCTAAGTTGACACAGAAATATAGTCTGCATGCTCCCAATTTACTATTAGTCACAGTTGAGTTAGTATGATAATTCATATGCCTTTACTGATATATATTTGGCTAACACAGTGCATTGGACCTCAAATTTGACATAGAAAAAGGAAGCTGGAAAAGAGCTGAGAACTTCAATTTCTAAATGCTTAAGATCATTCATTCTGTGGATATAGGGGCAGACCTCTAATTGTAATTATAAAATTTTCCAGGAAAAATAACAGCAATTTTAATAAACAGTAAACACCACCTGTCACATTGTCCTTTAAGAGCTGTGATGGAAATATAAGAAAGTTCATTTGTTTTGATGCAGGATATATTGACTCACAAAGTAATATAGAAAAAAAATGTGGCAGCATTTTTTTGTGAGTGTGTAATTGAAAAAGGACAATGTTCTGTAATTCAAAGACCTATCCCACTGAATTATTTTATGTTTTAAAAGACAAGCATCTCAAACCATACATAGTTCTTGTTGCCATGGATTTGCCTTTAGAGTGTCAAGAATATTTAAGAAAACAAAATAAATCTTTTATTGTGAAAATCATCAGAGCCATGAGATAATGTACATCTTTTTCTAAAGCATTTAAAGCCCATGAAGAGGTCACTTAGACTAAACCCTCCTGCTTAAAACTCATCTTCATTTGCATTTTATTTCACATAATCTATTCTGCCTCAGTTCTTATCACCACAATTAACTTGTAATGATTTTTGACATCTAGACGAAGGAGAGATGAGAAATGTCAGGTACTAACACAGGCATGAATTCAACTTTAGTACTATTTTAAGTTGTTGAATAAGGCAACATGACTTTTTTTTTTTAAATATTGTATTTTTTCCAGAAATGCCTTAGAAAGAGGATTTCTAATGACAAACTGAGGATATTTTCTAAGCAAAAAGGAGAAAAAAGAGAAACAGACAATGATAAAGGAGAAGAAAAAGAGGAGAAAAGGGAGAAGAAGATTAGGGGAAAAAAACAGGAGGAGGCAAAGAGAAAGAGGAAGAAGAATACAAAGAATGAGAAGATGATAAAGAAGACATTGTATTTTTAGAAGTCAATCCATTCATTATTATAATAGATTATGTAATATGAAAAGTAGCATATGACTCCAAGTTATTATTTCATAATGATGATTATCTCACAAAAATAATATATCCTGAGTAAAGATGTATCTTATTTTGAGTGAATATGATTCGCTCGTCTACATGTTAGAGAATCAGATCACTCCTTTCTCAATTTGTTCTAAAATAAAATATCTGCATCGATGACTTTTATTCACTGTCTCTACTTCATAGAAAATATGCAAAACTAGAGTGAGATCAATTTTATGAAACAGTGTCAATTTTTGACAAAATGGCCAAAGCCTCTAGCTTCATTTCTTTTCTATACTAAGCTTCCTCATTTTATTCAGTTACTACATCTCCCACATAAGCTAGATTTCCATTCTGTGCCCTCGTGTAGCCTACAGAAGAAGTTCAAACTATCCTCTTGAACCTGATTTACAGAAGGCAGTATAATTTAGAATTGTATAGAACTCCACTTCATTCCTCTGGGAACTACTGCAGTATAGTATTGGATTCTGGTGATGAATATGCTCATGCTCAGACATTTTTATATACTTATTTATTGTGAAACATACTCTTCAGAATAATCTGTCTTACCTCATTTTTAGTCTCCTTATAGTTGCAAATCAGCATCATGTCAAAATGTATAGATATGATATGTACTATGAGGAGATACCCAGACTGACCTTCTGAAGGAAAGATCACAGAAACCAAGATTTCCTTTCCTTTTTAAGTATACAGTTTATGAGGAACATAGGAAAAATCATTCCAAAGCTATGAAGTTACATATTTTTCTAACAGCTATAAATTTCTACAGTCAAGTGCTGCTACTTTCATTCTCTGAACTGTTTCCTTAAGGTTTTATTGAAAAAAAATAATCAGAGACATTACCAGATTTAGCGTAAAACCATTATGTATAAAATGAGGTTCTAGACTTAATTCCTATTATTACCATTAATCTCTATGAACAACACCAGCATTTGAATGAAGTTCTATGAGCCTCATTTTCTTTAAGGGAAGTCTTAATACCCATGTTGAGCCAATATCCTGATCACCTGGCCCTTGAAATCAAATTTCTCTGCACAAATAATATGACCTATCTGAAAGTAATTGCTATAAATGTAATTCTATGATAATTTGATACAATTATCAAAGCATTAAGATGAAGCAGAATGGTTTGAAAGATTTGGATGCACCAACTTTGTAGTTTATCATAAGAGCCTGTGTTGAAGGTCATAATTCCCAAAGCAGAGAAATTTAATGCCTAACAGTTGGGAGAATTTCCTTCAGAGACTTCAGTAAATTAGAATATGACATTACCTGTCTGCGTGTCCCCATTTATTTTCACACATTTAATTGTATGATTGCATGCTAAATGACCTGGAAAAATGAGAAAGTTGATTGCCAAATACACTATGTTTGTTGGTGGGAATAGAGGACCATTTAATTGCTGCTAATTTAGTTAAACTCACCCAACACATACACACTGTCATGGTAGTTAATGCACTGGAAATACGCATACAGGATTTTGACACTGTTGTGTGTTACTGATGCAACACTGTAATCTGATATTGTAGTAAGTCACTGAGACATCTTCCAAAATGGATACTAGATTACAGTTTCTGTCTTTAAAATTAGAATGATTTCCAAGGTGGAAAAAGTCCTATGACTTGAATTTTCTACCCCATTTTCTACTTTTGTAGTCTATAACATAAATCATGGCTAAAATTTGTATTTTAAATAATGCGTATAATAATGAAAGGAATTAGACATATATCATTAAAAATAAAATACCGAATTTACAGAAAGTAGCATGCTACTAATTTCACTTGTGCTGTGCAATTATATGATTTCTTCAATTACATTTTAAGAGCTTGATGGAATTCTGATAGTTCCCCTTAGCTAAGAAGACAAAATAACTAATTTCTTTGCATTCACTATCTTGGCTGAAGGGTGAAAAATTGAATTTACTCAGTAATTGCTATATCTGTAGAAAAATAGCATCAAAGTCTGTAGTCTCTTGGGAAAGTTCATGTCTAATTTTTATGCTGATATGGCTCATAATACAGTCCTCTGACTCTTCTATTTTTTCTTGCAATTACAAGGTTTCTTATTCCATTGTGAATATTCCTCTGAACTAAGATTAGCTTAACAGAGCTTCCTTTAAAAACCTGCCTACCTATCAAATATGTCAAGCCTAATGCATTCAGTAGCCACAGAAAATCAATGAGCTACACACTTTCCTGCTTCCTGCCATGATCAATAGGGTTTACATAATGGGTGGAAAAATTTTAATCGTGACAACTCAGAATCTTCTTAGCATAAACCACTCCTGCATTACAAACTCTTCATTTTCCACTTCCTGAATCCAAAGACATTGAGTAGAATCTATGCAGAAGCTATCTTCAAAGAAGTAACACAATTAGAACTTCATGCTTCAATGCTAAGGACTTCAGATCCAAAAGGTCTATATTTCAGCCAATGTGTTATCTTCTATATTTTCTAATTTAAAATCTATACATTGAAGATACTACGCAACAATGTGAAAACTTGTCTATACCTAATTTCATTCAAATATAGCAGGAAGCAGAAGTTGCTCTTATATTTTAATCAACTAAATTGTCAAGGTTTCTTTGATGTTTTTAAAACTGGTTTAAAAGGTCTTTTTTTCAGGCTAGATAGATTAATAGATGATAGATAGATAGATAGATAGATAGATAGATAGATAGATAGATAGATAGAATCTTTCAGAAATTTAGAGTTGTAGCACTCAGCTTTGAAGTTTGGGAAAATAAATCAAAGCTCCAAGTACACATTTGCTTAGCATTCAGTTCTCCTCTTTGTCTCTCTTTCTCTTTCCCTTTCTTATTTACTAGCCATAAATGCTAGTTAGACCTCATATATAGTAATCATGTGCTATTATTCTGAGTAACTTCACATCTCCTATTACAAAATGTTATTTTATAAATTACCCATGAAGTGAAATATTTAAACATCTCCAAGCAGTAATCAATCTATTTCTGTTTGACTTGGGATTAGCTGGCTTCTTGAGGTACTAAACACATAGATAGTGGAGAATTGCTGCCTCTGACCTAGTTCAAGTTAGTGAATAATTTTAAATAGGGAAACAAGCATAAATGCATATGTGTATGAAACATAAACTAAAACACACTAAAATATAATCTTAACCATGTCCCTACAATATTCCAAGAGAACTAAAATTCCAATAATTAATAGTGCAAAGAAAGCAAGTGTTCTGATATCCCAATGTAAATAAACCTACATTCCCTTATCTAAAAACAAGATGTATAAAAAATGTGCTACTCTCCTTATATTTTATGATTAACTGTCTATATTCCTCTGTTGATTCATAATATATGTTTGACTATATATAGACCAGTTAAAATATCTAATGAAACTACATTTATAAGAAAAATACACAGCATACATAGTTCACTGTTAGTGATATTTTAAATTTTCTAGTGTATTTAGCACAATAAAACTGTGATTATCCCATATTTGAGCTTAACGATTACTGTGGTAGAATATACTGTATCCCTATCTTTGGAATATGCAACTTTCCCAACATACAAGGTTGTAATAGATTTAACAAAATCTGAAAGTTTCAAGTACCTTTCCGTTGATACTAAAGTAATAACACCATATTTTAAAAGCACATATTTAGAATTAACTGTTGTGGTTTGATATAATTAAATCTCAGTTTACATAAATTTATTATTTACACTCATTATAACAGCTTTTTTGTTGTAGAATATCTTAAACATATACTTAAGTATCCAGTTGTTAATTAACTGTCATATATTCTGTCAGAACATATAATCTAAGATAGAATGCTTAATTGTAACTAAATATTTGGTTTATAATTTCATGCTGTTATCAATATAAATTATATTGAAAATTTTATTATAAAACTATTAATTTTATCAAATTGTAATTTACTTATATTTTTTTAAATTTTGTGCTACATACAGAATTTTCGTGAACTACCTTAATTGTGTGACTATTTTGAAATAAAGTAGCTTCCAAAAAATGTTACCTAAAATCACTGGGGCTGGAGAAATGACTCTGTGGTTAAAAGAATGTTTTGATCTTGCCAAGTTCTTTAGTTCAGTCCTCAGTACCCACATCGAGTAGTTCACTACCGCCTTTAACTCTAGGTCCACGGGATGAAAAAACTATCTTATAGACTGTTTTGCCTACAAACACATATGCATACACCACACACACACATTTTAAAATAAAATAAATATTTAAGCAAAGCTATCTAATTACATCCATACCAGCAAAATTGCAAAATACTGTATGGTGATTTTAACTCTAATATAGAGTCCTCAGAAATGCTGATACTAGGGTAGGTAATCAATGTTGTTGGATTTCTGTTTTACATATGAAAAACTGAAGTAAAATTACTCTTTAATTAGAATGAATCAAAATTTGTTTCAGCCCCTCCTGCCTCAAGCATCCTCACATTCTCTTTTTGTCACTGCCTGTGAGAGATCTATCCAGTTTCTTCTTTATTAGAGTTGTCAAGTCAGCCCATAGGAGTACAAAGCCATGGTCACCCTTCTCTGATATCAAGCATTTTATTTCCTGTTCCTTGGTTACTTTAATGTAAAACAGTTTTGATGTTGATTTTGCTGGGAAACTCAAGAGCTTATGTAATTCATTCTTATTAACAAATATTAACATTAACCCTTTTAATATCTCACAAAGCACATATATGGTCATTCAGATACTTGGTTGTCTTATATTTATTTTGTGAGTTATGGAGCCATAGAATTTGCTTTGGCCTTTTCTTATAATGCATCTATTTCTCTAGATATTCAATTCCCTTCTCATTTTATGGCCTCAGCAACCTGTAGAGGTTGAAAGAACTGCCAACACATCCAAATATGAAATACTAAAAGGTCAAAGCTGTAAAAAAATCTACTTAGCTTTTAAGAATATTTTAGGAATTAAATCCTATAACTGCTATGAATTATTAAAATTAAAAGATGTAATTAATTTCTGTGCTAATAATTCCAATAGGAAATAATCTATGGATGTCTTTTCTTTTACCTTTTTTCTTTAATCATTTTTTCCTTTTTCTGCCTTCATCTCTTTATCTCTACATTTTATCCCTCTTCCTTACTATATTTCTTCCCTCCCTTTCTTTTGTCTTCTTCCTTTCCTAAATTTTGACAGCCTCCTTTTCTCAAGGCTGATCCCTAAGATGACCTTGAACTTTTGCTGACTGTTCTGCCTTCAATTCCAAGTGCTAAGATTACAGCAGAATGCCATTTTTTAAATTTTATATTATTTTTCTAAAGTTACAAATTTTAAATATGCATACTCTTTTCCAGTTCTAAGATACTTCCAATATAATGAATATATAACAAGTCTGGAGATTTGTTCTTGTCTTTATTTCCCCTTTGAAAAGATTTTACAGTTCTTCAGAACCAACCTCTATCAAATTTTTACTTTTTGAATGTTTGGATATATTTACTGAAAAGTTAGCAAAACTAAGTATTTTCATCAATGCTTTATTGCTGTGAAGAGACACCATGACAATGGCAACTCTTATAAAGGAAAGAATTTAATTAGGGCTTGTTTATAGTTTCAGAGGTTTAGTCCATTCTTATAATGGCAAGGAACATGGAATAAAGAACTGCATGTTTTCTGTGAACTGTGTGTATGTGTGTGTGTTTGTAGAAGGAGCCAAGAGGCCTATTAAGTCCATTTACCTGTGGCCCTACATATATGGTTTTAGGACTGAACATTTAGGATCATCATTGCGTTTGTCTACGTGAAGACTGATTTTCTCTGTAACTGAGCAGTCTGTAACCTTTTAACCTTAAGTGGGACCTGTGAGATTTCTCCAATATACATTGGAATGTCAACTGATCTTGTCATGGTGTCATTTTTTAGGCAATACTATTATTAAGAATCAATGGTGCAGCTGCCCCATCATATATAGAGGACACCATCTCACAGCAGATGCTCTGGTCCTCTGGCTTTTGCAGTCTTTCTATTCCATTTTCTCCTATGTTCCTGAAGCCTTAGGTGCACAGGCTTTCAGTGGCATTGTAGATATGGCAGTGGGGATAGAAGCCATGCAGTCAATTGTTCTTTGCTTTTCAACTAGTAAATTTCTGTAAAGGTCTTTGCTTGCTACAAAATTAAACTTTTTAAATGAGTTTAATTTATTAATTTATTTACTTTATCCAAGTCCTGTGTAAGTAATGTGTATTTTCTTCAGATATAGTGTCTTTCTTTCCTTTAAGTTATGTGAATCAACCAAAGGTAATGGTAATTGCCTAACTTCATCCCAATCCATTCATGTGGTAAGCTAGACTAGGGATTGTAATCATTGGGAGAATAATTGATACAATATTTTCAAGTTTTCATTTTCTGGAAGTACCTTATTGTTTACCAATCTCTTAGAAAAACATTTATTGTGTTAGAAAAGGTATTATTTATCTAATCTCAGAAATTAATCTAATAAAATACATCAACAAATATAGTTTATATCACATATGTGATTCATTTTTATTTTGACTTCCTGAGTAAAATAA
Source organism: Cricetomys ansorgei (assembly GCA_026225945.1). Taxonomy (NCBI): domain Eukaryota; kingdom Metazoa; phylum Chordata; class Mammalia; order Rodentia; family Nesomyidae; genus Cricetomys; species Cricetomys ansorgei. Next base: position 6,630,497 of record JAMJFZ010001562.1, read on the forward strand.
ACTAGTTACCTCAAGTATATTTGATTTTATGCCAGTTATAGATTAGGCACTTGGTAGTTAATTAATGACACGTTGGTGGTGCCATTTTAATTATATTTTTTATCAGAAAATCAAAGACAAAGTTACATGGTTTTCATTGGATAAACTCGGAAATAATTTACCTTCTCAAACTCAAATATCTATTAAGTAACACTTTTAAATTATACAAAAATTGTATATAATATATTATGATCATATTTTCTCTTTTCTCAATCCTCCCACATCCTTAGACCTATTTACCTACCAAACTCCATGGTCTACCCCTTCTTCCTTTCTCTCTTTTAAAAAAAATAGGCAAAAACCACAAAAAGAAAAAAAGAACATACAAACACACACTCACACATAACACACACTAACAAACACATACACATACACATACACTGAAGAGGAACAGCCCTGTATGAAAGCTAGGGTCTACATTCCAGGAGCTATATTCAAAGAACTTCTTGGTCTGGATAGACCACAGTAGAAACACATTTAATCCAGTATTTAGAAAGTGATGGTAGCAAACACCTTTAATCTCAGTATTCAGAAAGAGGTGGTAGACCATGCCTTTATTCCCTAGAAAAAAACAGTTAAAGACCTAGGAAGCAGAACTCAGAAGGAGTCAGTCACACAGGAAGTGATATCTGAGATGAGTCAGAGTGAGTGGCAGCAAAGTGACTAATCAGAGGAAGAGTTAGCAGAGTAAGAATGTGCCCAACTCTGACAAAAAAAGGCAGGATCTTAGATCAGTTAAAGGAAAGTTACATAGGAGTAAGAAGAAGACAGAGTGAGTCAGTTAAGATGAGCCAGGGCTAGAACTAGTGATCTAATTAGACAAAAAGAATACACTGTCCTCTCCCCTGAACCAAAGTCTACATCTAGGTGATTCCACATCAACCATATCCACATCCACATCTACATCCACATCCACATCCACATCCACATCAACAAACACACACACACACACACACACAAACCAAAAAACATAAAAACACAAATTTGGTAACTATCATATATATAATATCAACCAAATAGCAGTAAGACAGAAATGACCAAACAAATCAACATGAAACAAAACATCTATAAAACTACCATCGAGCTTGTTTGGTGTTGACATATACTTCTAGGCATGAAAACTGCCCTTAAGTGTGGTTAGTATACACAGTAAGACACCATATTTTCTTTTCAAGCAAGTGGCAGTTGGAGATAGATTTTTTGTTAGAAATAGAAGCTCGTGTCTACTTGCCTCTGTCAGTTCTAAGACTCTTTCTGACTTGAACCTGTGCAGGTCTTGTGAACACTGCCGGAGTCCCTGTGCATTCAGATGTATAACATCATTGTTATGTTTTCAAAATTTTTGCATATATGCTATCTTATCATGGCTCTGTTGCTTGGAACTCGTTGGATTTTACGCTTTTATATAAGACATTCATAAACATATATAACTCAAAGCATTGCACATGTACATATTATATAAATGTATTTTACAATAAACATTTTTAATAAACAAGTACATCATGAAAATGACTCCAGAAAGAAACAGGTGACTCATTGTACTCTCTTTCTGTAACTTTATAGTGTTTATCTTTCTTCCAGTGAGTGTGTCAGTATGAGGGCAAATTGAAACATGTCTTCCCATATGCATTCACAACTGAAAGTCGAAGCTTTATTTTACTGACAAACAACACAATGCAAAAACTGTTTTGGTAAACTAAAATAATTTTTAAAATATATAAAATATTTTGAAGATTTCTTTCCTTCTTTGATGTATTTTCTGTTTGCCTGTATAAGCTTATGTGCACCATGTGCATGCAGGAACTTGTGGACACCAGAAGAGGGTCGGCATAATATTTCTGAGAACTGGAGTTACAATCATGTGAGATGATATGTGGGTGCTGAGAACTGAAATCAGGTTCTTTCCAAAAGCAGCAAGTGCTCTTAACTACTAAGCCATTTCTTTTGTCCCATGAATAGACTTTTGAAATAAATATTTTATGTATCTCTTTCTTAATATTCTAGAAAATTTGAACATAATTAAGTCCTTTATAAGAATCCATTACTGGACACATGTAAAATATGTCATCATGAACATGTATGTTTCAGATGATCTGTTTCTGTCTTAGAAATTTGTGCTTCTTAGTTGATCTGGCAAGTTTTTATAGAATTATTCTTTTATTCTTCTTTTATAGAATTATTCTTTTCCAGACATCTATTATATGGAATTATGATCAGTGTAGAAATAAAGACTTCCTAGAGAAGAAATTTACCATATAGTAGCAATATCTATTAAAATTTGCAAATTGTTTTTCCTATAATCTGTATAGGAAGTTTAGACATTTTTAGCAAGCTCCAAAGACATTTGAACTGATTCTTTAAAGCAAGTTTCTGTGTCACCTTTACAAAGATGTGTGTATGTATATGTATATGTATATATATACATATATACACAAAATATATATGTATGTATATATATTTATATACATTATACATATATATACATACACACATATATGCATATTTATGTATATATAGAATAAATAGGTTCATAGATTTTTTTATATCAATGATATCTATACTCAACTTTATATTTATATATATATTCATGTAATAGAGAGATAGAAAATGTGCATGCATTTTGCATATATCATAATATGTGAAAAGAAATCATATTTATTGTATGAAAATGTTTAATTTCAAGTAAAAAATGAAGAGATACTAAAATATTTGGATCTTATAAATTATTTGAATCTTATATCATATTATAATACCTAAAGTACAAAATATAAGTGGCATGCACTATGTATTCTGCTAATGACATTGTTCATATTTAAATGACTGTTATCATATTAAAATTATACCTTGTTAATTCTAATTTCCTAGTTATGAAATGTTTTTAAGAGAGAAAATTACATTTCTGAAAATTTTCTGGCAAGCATTTTTGGAAAATTTTAACAACAAAACTAAATATTAGTAAACTAAAAATGTATCAAATGTACGTATATTTGAATTATTTATATTCAGTAAGCATTGTAAGTCTACAATATTATGCATATGAAAAATAAAACAAATTAATGAAAAGTGAGTTAAATGATATCAACAGGTAAAAAAACTCACGTGATTGGCTGATATAAAATAATCATTACCAGTAACAATTAGAATACGTAAGATGTTAATAGTAAAGTTAGTCAGTGTACATCAAAACATAAAGTTAAGAAGTTGCCAGTATTGGTGGCCCATGATGAATCATGAATGCTTTAAAATGCTTTCTGAGTCAGAATAGTCATGAAAAAAAAAAAAAAACCTTTCCTATCATCTTTCTTTGGTCCAGTAAGTTCACAAAGAAATTCATAAAATACATATTCAATAGGATTTCATTAGTATGAATGTTTAAATGTTGATGAATTTATAAAGCTAACATTTTACTACTAAATTTTGCTACTATCAATAATATGAAGGTAAAACACAAAGATAGTAAGGACTGAAGCATAAGACTTGATCCATTTTTGATGATGCAAGTCTTTTAAAAGTACTGTATTACTATCCTCCTCACAAGTAGCTGAGATTTTATTTACTCGTAATGGAAACATCCTTATATTTTTGGGAAACAGTAGCAAAAAGATGTGCATCTCTAGTTTCTGAGTACAAGGGCTTGTGGTTTCCAAGTTTTCTAAGCTACACTGCATCTGGAACTAAAAATTTCTACAAATACCAAACTCAGTAATTCTAGAATTGGCAAATAGTAAGCATGGCCATTCCTCCTGTCACTGCTGTGTTCCTACATGCACACTATCATAGCACATAGACTTTCCTTGTAACTACATAGATATAATACCTCCTTTGATGAAGCAGAATTTTCAGTTCTTATGCAGAGTAAAATACAAACATAGTAATGGAATCAGTAATATACTCTGTTCAGATGTACTGTGGTATTCAACACTACTTTAAAGACCATTTTGCATTTATGAGATAAATGTATGAACAGTCTCCTTTGTTGTACCTGAAGATGGGACAATTTCTTAGAGAAGGAGTACATTGCTGGCCAACTACCTTAGAGTCACACAGAATGAATAGAAAGCTCTCTGTCCACACGTACTCTGCAAGTATGTTCTTTTTGCAATTCCAACTGTTGTTCTAACAATAAATATGAAAGATTTGTTGAAATACTCTTCATATTATTTTGATAAATATGTTTTAATATAATGTAAATTTCCTTTAGACAGTTTTTGAACATGTTATTTGAAATATTTGCTTTAGCTAAAATAATGTCAATCAATTCTGTGCTTGCAAAGATAGTGTTTTCTGCCTGATAATAGGATGTTCCTGCTTATAAATTACACCACTTTTTAGAAGATTATCCAGAATATGAAGGACACCAGTCAGTTGTGGAAATAGGGCCCATCTATTCTTCCATACTAATGACAAGTCATCTCAAGTCGTCTGATGTTATTTCTTAAGCTTTACTTCCTTCTCCTCTTCTCTTCTTTCACCTTCAGCATTAGGATGCCTACAGAACATCATTAACTCTTTTATAGTTCTCCTCAATGGCAAGGCTTTAGTGCTAAATTGCCATTCTTACCAGGGTTCTACTGAATCCTTTTTCCAAAACAGCCTTAACTACATGAATTCTGAGATGTGAAATATTTTGACTGAGACATGAACCTTCTTTAGTCCATGTTAGAGTTCTTCACTTTGAGTATTTCAGTTTGCACAAAGTGTTAAGAGCATCAAAGTATGAGATATCCCCTCATGAAATCATATAACAAAGAAATAATAATATCCATTGAAGTTTTGAGGTAACCTGAGCTAGCAGTCAGACTTGATACCAGTCTGATAGTGATGCACTGAAACATTACCTAACCATAACTTTCTCCTATTGTCTCTGGTCTGGTTTTGAGACTGAAACGTCTACTCTGTAGACTCTTCTCGTTTTCTATTTGTGAGATAAGAAACCCCTTTCAAAAATAGAAAACACTTCTAAGATTTTAGTAATTTTTTAATCCATATTTTGTTCTCTCAATTTAAACATGACAGAATTAACATTGATTTAATAATGGTCAAAAGAAGAATCATTTAGATTAGAATATACAAAAACATTCAAGAACAGAAAATATAAAACAAGTAAATGATAACATCTGAAATAAGAATGGAAAATATGTAATTAAAGGATATGAAATTAAAAATCTGTCAAAAAGGATGACCCCCAACCCAGTAAATATGCTTAATATGACACTTAAAGTAATTCTGATTCATAACAAGCCAGATGCTCTGATCTAGTAACATTAGGGAAATATTTCTTAGGAAAATGGCAGCAATGTAGCATTCTCTTTCTGCCTCTACTTTTGGATGCATTTATACAATTTTGTCTTTGTCCCCTTGCCAACTATGAATCATGATTTCTAGGGAGACTTCCTGTCAGTTAATTTTTAGATCGTTCTAGAAGTGAGTGTTGAGAAGGAAGGTTCATTTAAAAAAGTACCTTCAAGTTCTACATAGTATCACTATATTGAAACTTATGTTGTACTTACTTTTGTGTGTCTTTCTTTTGAGACTGCTCCAGGAATTGTTTTACTTATTGCTTCTCATAGAGTTGTATATTATGCAATAATTTTACTCATATTTGAAAATCAAAAGGCAGAGTTATAGCAGTATATCCATAGATATGCAGGCATAAAGTACAAATTCAATTCAAATCAAAGAGATCTATTGTAGGAGAAAACTAGACTTTCCACTGAGCAGTACAAAGCTGAGACCTGCGTGGATGTACCCAGAGACAGACCTGCCTGGGCATGCCCAGAAACAGACCTGCCTAGACACACCCTGAGAAAAACAGCCTGCAGTCTGAGAGCCAATGTGATGCTGGGCTGGGTAGAGGGTATAAGAGGCTTCCCCACACTATAATAAAGTGAGTCTGCTTTTGCCACTTGCCTGACTCCCAGAGCCTGTGTGTCTTGGTTCTGTGCCAGCTCTACCCCTGCCCCCAGGATCCAGTGGATGGGCAACAAGCAACAGTTTATTACAGAAATTTGTTTATAACCTGTCTCTGTAAAAACTATACCTGAAGAAAACAAAGAAGAGTCTTCTGCCAACAGTGACTGAGTTTGGTGATATCTCCAGTGTCATAAACATACAAGGACATGTTCTGATTTTCTTTCTTTGCTTCATTGTTGAGTCACAAAGCTGGATTTGTGATGTCTGTTTTGGATGTAAATAAACACACTAAGCAAAGTTCTAGAGAACTTGATAGGGTATGGAGTGTGTAGTTGGAGCTTATCTTTGCTGACAGTTAAAGTGTACTCTGCATATTATAACTACTGGCTTTTTGTTAACGGGATAAAAATTCCATTTTCTAAGGCAATTTTAATTCTTTCTTTAGTGTTTTGTTATTTGAAGAGAATATTCAGTTTACACAGGTCTAACAGAAAAGGATAAATGAATTAAGACTGGAATTAAAACTCTTTAGTGTTATGAAAGAGAAGGCAGAGAACACTGTCATTCATAATCAAATGACTGTAATGGATAACAAGCAACATCAATGTTTGGTACCATTTAATGGTCAAGTTCCATGTGAAGAACTATCTCCCTTGAGTAACTAAACCATCATTTCAAGAAACAAATTCATCAACTGATAGATAAATGGGTGGATTGATAGAAGATAGATAGATTCACAAATACATAGACACATAGATACATAGATGGATACAAAGAGTGGTCCACATGGTTAATCTGATCTTTTTCACATTACTATTACCTCTCAAACATGTGATTTTTATGGGTGCCAGATGTCTGAGAAAATGTGTGGGAAGCACAGAATAAAATGACAGGGTTATACACACTTCACTCAGAAACATACATGGCATCACTTAGCATATTTTAATTGTTTAGAGCAGGACAGATCCCATTTTTATTTAAGAGAGCAGACAAAAACCCATCACTAAATACAAAAATTGTCATTGAAGTTGAGGATATTTGAAATCTGATATCTTATGAAAAGAAAATTACAATTCTTCCTGTCTTGCAAACTTTGTGAATGCTCAGGACAATAGTGTCATGAAAAATAGTGCAAAAATATGCAGAACAAAGTAAGACTGTGGTGGCTTGAAAGAGATTGATCTTTATTTTTTTGCATAATTTTATATGCAAATATTTTATTTGCATCTTGGTCATATATTTGCAGTCGTGGTCCCCAGTTAGTAAGCAATCTGTGAATAATTAGAAACAAGGCTCCAAATAGAGAGGAAGGAAGAAGATCAATACAGAAGGAAGTGTATAGAAAATAATAGCAGTGGTGTTTGATAGAGCCTCATAGAGTCATATTATTTTTATTTGCCTAAAATTATATACAAATACACAATCATATAATCATATGTGTGTATATATATATACACATTAAAAAAGAAAAAGAAAAGAAAGCCACTTGGGCTGACAATGTTTCCAACAAAACCCTAGTAACAAATACAAGAAACCTCCATTCAATTGGTTGATGAGAGTAGTCCATGTGACTCCCAAAACAATAGAGTATAGATGTAGCTTTTGGTTGTCTCTCAGAGGTTGATTATGAGTCCCTATTATTGAACATGTCATAACTTAAGGAAAAGAGTCAGATTATTTTAGCATATCTTACCTGAAATCTTTTTCACTGTGTTCTAGCTTTCATGGTTTCACAAAATATTAAAGAAGCTTCTAGGAGAGGAATCAATTAAATAGTCCTGCCTAGATAAAATACCTATGAACCAGCATTTGCACAAAGGTACAATAAATGACACTCACATGTTTGTAGAGGAATATTTAGTCTTTTAATCCAGCAACTTGCCTGCTCTGGGAAAGGATCACAATCAAGGCCTGTGTGATCTGACTGGACTGCAGCACATGCCTTTAAGTAACCCAACTGAGAAGGTAATGGTGGCATCCACCTTTAATTCCAGCTCTTGAGATGTAAAAGGAAGCAGTCAGTTCAGAAACAAATCACAGTTCTCAATTCAGGGCTCCTAGTTCATGGATCCCAGTTCAGAGCTTACAATCAGTTCAGTTTTAAGAGTTAATCCCAAATCTGAGAGTGAATCAGAATGAAGACTTGGCAGAGTGACATCTGAGATGAATCAGAGTGAAGAACAGGCAAAATGACAAATCAGAGGAAGAATTAGCAGAGTGAGTCCCAACTGCCACAATATAAAAGCAGGCTCTCAGTTCAGAGTCAGGCAATCTGAGAATTAGTCTGATAAGGCACAAACACAGTTCAGAAGAAGGAGAGTGAGTTTGGGAGAGTCAGCTATAAATGAAAGTCAATTTGAAGCATAGTAGAGCAGTTCAGTCAGAGAAGTTGTGGGAGTCAGCCAGAGTCAGCTACAGTCAGGAAGGTTTAAACAGAAACAGTTAGGTGGCTCAGAAGGTCAGTTTGCACCAGCAGCATGGAGAAGAGTTTGAGCCAGAGCAGCAAGTGAGTTGATTCAGTCAACCAGAAGATTCAGTTGAGCTCTGAGTTCAGAAGGAGCTAGTCAGAGTGAGTCAATTAGAAGTAAATCTCAGAGGCTTATTAAAGTATTAAAATTGATATTATCATCGGGCATCAATAAAGAGCCATGACACTTTCTGAGAAATTAAAGCCTGGATGGCCAAGGTACAGGGTTTTGCCTCTCAAGGCTGACTTTCATGCTCTACTTCCCATCTACTCATCTGCTGCTTCTCACCCCATCCCTAGCACATGACCTCTAGGTATTTTATTGAAAGGAAGCACGCCCCACCAGCACACAGGCCTTAAAGCATAATGAATAGAACCTTCACAGTGCACCAGCCCCAATTTCAGTGGGCTGACATGATGCCATTTTACTGGCCAGTCAAGTCCTTAGACAAGGTCTTCCTATCCTATGCTTAGGTTGTGGGAGAGCCCTGTAAATTCCCTCCATTAGCATTAATACAATTGAATGCTTTTAATATAAATATCTCAGTGGGCAGACAACATTAGAATGACAATTGTCCCAATCAAAGGCCATTGAATAGACAATTGCTGGTGCTCCAAGTTAGCATACTTTCTGCATTCCAGAGTCCACTCTTAAGAAGCTGTTTTCAATAGCTAAGGAAGATGATCTTCTGGCTATGGTTCAGGCCTCTGAATAAACAGCTTAATATTTGGGAATAAGTTCATATATACCCCAACAGAGGCTGAAGTCTTCCAGTTCTAGGCTGAAGATTAGATTGTATTGAGGCCAAAATGCTCCAGGACTAGGAAGAGGATTGAATTAGCCAAAGAATAAGCTCCCTTTTATATGTATGTTTACAAATGTCAACAGCTATCTAATTGGAAGTAAGCACACTCAATAGGAGTGAAATTATGCCAGTTACAGAAAACCTAGCCATTTTATTGGGGCATGTGAGTTCATGACCTTAGCAAAGAGTCTACTGCCATCACTTTGCTAGATCAGCATAATTCCTTGCTGCATTCTAAATCTCATTTTACAGTCACAGAAAAGTAAGTGTAACTACCAACCTTCTTCAAAGAAGCTTCTTCTTACAGCACATGGAAACCACCACAGAAATTTACAAATGGACACAATATAGAGATGAATGGATAATTGGGAACCTAGTCTCAATGGCTACATCTACATCACAGCCCCTGCATTTATGGCTCAGGGAACATCTCAGAAGAGGAAAAACGATTGTGCCAGGATATCAGGAAGACTGTTATGAAATGTTTGCATAAATAAGACAGGAATGTAGCAAAATCAATGGACATTTTTAATTTTTAATTGAAAGGGGGAAGTTTCGCAGGGTCTCACCCTTAAAGAAAGACTACAGGGAACTGTGGTGAGCCCTTCAGACTCTGGGCCTAGACCCTGCTGTGAGCCTCTGGCTATAGGAGATCTTCTGAGCTAAACTGAGTCATGAATAATTAATGACTGCCTGAGAGCAGCTTGTTCACAGGGAAGCCAAAGCCCCCTGAAAGGATACTTCTTCCGGAGAAGCTATTGTCCTAAGCATCCCACCTCAGCAGGGAAGATGTTTTGTTCTGATACCTATCTGGGCTTCAGGATGTTTTTACCTATGCATTGTCTTATCCTGTAATTAACACCTTGGTTCCAACCCCTGTAGCTGCATGTAGCCCCCTGATATATAAGATTGGAGGGAAAAATAAAGTTTTGGCTCCATTCCATCTGAGCACATGATACTGTGTGTGTCTGGTCTATTTCTTTCCCCTCGCGTCTCTTCCCCCTCTCCTCATTAAGCCCTTCAGTCCCACTCTCCATCCAGGTACTGTCCGACTTGCCAGGCCGGCCCTGGCAGGAAACTATTGACTTCTCATTGAAGAAGAATTAGCCTCTCCCTGAGATGAACCCGTTAGTAGTTGTCCAATGCAGGGTAGTCAGCCATGAAATCATTCACACACAAACAACAAAAATGAACTCAGCAGGCTGTATTTATACACATTTGTGCCTACACACATGCATGTGCGTGTGCATGTGTGTGTGTGTGTGTGTGTAACAAAATTATCAAATTAAAAGAGGTCATCAATTTGAGAGTAGTGAGGCATGGACAGATCTCCATGAGTGTCACACAGAGGTTCCTGAGGGAGGAAAGAGAGAGTGAAAGTGAGACAATTCTCTTTCAATTACAAAAATTTAAAAATAAATATGATTTATTTGACCATAAAAAGGAAAGTGAGAGATCTCAGGCTCAAAGAAGTGCAAATAAATGAGGATAATCACAAAGAAATCTATAAGGAGCACCTAAGTATCTTCCCTAAAGAAGCTGATACTAGATGCCTATTTTCCAAGAAGGGACAGGGACTTCCTCCATGTGTTTAAGCAATTTACAAGTTGGCACTCAATGCCTCACTTTTACTTGTGTGATTTAGTATGCCTTCATTAAACATTCATTTTTCCAATGTATGGTTTAAGTTTTTCATATTTATTCTGGATGATGAAGGGAAAAGTTCATGAATCAATAAAGCAGATAGTCTAGAAGCTGCAGCTCAAGGATCAGATTCGCCTCTAGAGTCTTAAAAAGGAAATCTTTGCCCCATCAGATCCAGTTTGGATTTCTAAACTCTAAATATAAAAAAAAATTAACTTCAGTGCTGTAAATCACTAGGTTTATTTTTGTTATTTCTAAAATATGAAACTAATACATAGAACATATAACATACAGAAATCACTTGGCAAATGTTAATTCAATTGCAATATTTAATATTCTTAAGTTTTGTTTTACATTTGATTTCAATATCAATGATTTAACAGAAAACAGTGAAGAGTGTAAAAGCGTAGACATGTGAAGTGCACTCCAGTGATAATTTATAAAAATATATTTGTTCAGGTTTCTAAGTCTCAAGTTCTTTTAACTTGCATACATTTTGCTGCATTCTGCTCTGTGTCCCTGCTCTCAGAGGGTGGCTGCAAGGTGAAGCTCACATTCTGCTAATTAAATACAAGTGACCAAAATGACCTTTTGCCTTTTAAAACAGCTACTTATCTGAAGATGAGTATTCTTCTTTTATTCTTTCCTTAGACTTTTGAATAAATTGATGTGAAAATTATGTTGACTCTCATAAAGACTCGGTACATAGATTTAATTACAGACCTCATCTCTTATTTACTGTATGAATTTGAGAAAAATACTTTATCTTACAATATTTCTATTCTTTAAAAGAGGGAGATTGAGATCATTCTTATGTCAATTATTTCTATTAGACAAGATAATTCTTGCACAGTTTATAAAACAAATTTATTTTGTATCTAAATGAGTCTTTCATTTATAAAATCTATTTATGAGTGATAGAGACAGAAATAAATCCAAATGCCAAGGAAACCTCAAGGAAGGAACATCCACTGAACTACAGATTCACTCTTTCCCTTATTTGGACTTCTGCTGCTCTTTCTGTTATTTGGACTTTTTCTGCTCTGTTTTAGATTATCTGCTCATTTGAAATTATTCAGTGGTTTAAAAACAAAATACAGCAGGTTAATCATGTCTCATCTCAAATCAGAGCACCCAGTATAATAGGAGGTGGGAATTAGGCATCACATAGTTTAGAGTTCCACAGGTAATTACAGTAAAGAGCCAACATGGAAAGTAATTGTTTATTCTATAAATCTATTAACAGCCCCCTTGTTTCTGGTGACTAAGATAGGTATTATAGAGCTGGTTTCTGTAAACTATTTTGACTGTCTCAACTTCTTTTTGTCATTAATATGCCATGATATTATGTAAAATTTTCTAATTAAATTTACTGAATGTATTAAATTTACTGTATCATACTATTTAAAAATGTATTTCTCTAATTATCACCCTTAATAATCCCTAATTATGGCTTGGTTGTACATATGTAAAACACAAGACTTTGATTCAAGGTCCTGTAGCAAAAAGTATGGCTGCATTTCTTACAGAGACACTTTCTGAGAAGAGGATACAGACTAAAAGTGAATTTTCATTCAAAGTAGATTCTTATTTCTTTTCTTTTATTCTGTAAATTTGGTTCCTTGTTTGTTCCTTTCCTTGTTAGTATATTTTCTAAAGAAAGAGGAAAAGAAAGGGCATGGAGCTTTGTAGGTGCAGGATCTGTTGAGAGAGGGAAACCTTATTCAGAATGTGTTGTATGAAAGAATTTCTTTTTGCAAAAAAGGGTGTAGCTGTCAAGGTGGTTATGAGCATGATAGGAAAGTATCCTTCTCTGAAATATACACTCCTAAGAATCCTTCTTTGTGTCATATTTTTAATAAAGATCTATTTTAATATATATAAAGAGTCCTGTGTTCTTCTGTATGTATTTTAGTAATTTGTTACTGACATTTTATGGATACAAAGTTTGACATTAGAGTTTGCTAAAACCTAGCCACACTGAAGTACTGCATCTACCATTAGACAATGTCTTCTTTGTTGCATGTGTAGGCTCAGGCATTATTCTTCTCTCTTCTTTTTAAGTTATATTCTTTAACTGCTCTTTCAATTCATAAACAAGATTTTCTCACACAGACATCAAACTTCAATGTTAACTGTCTTCCTTTAGGTGTCATTCAAATCCCTCTTTGGGGTCAGCCAGGCTAATCTCATATTATTTTTGCTACAGTAGTAATCAAGGTAATGAAGAAATGACTGTTGTTTGTTGGAGAAATACATGACACCGCTGGTGAGTATTTTCAAAGAGAGATTGGTTTAGTTAACAATTCATTGTCGGCTGTGAATTGTATTAATTCTCCTTCCACATCTTCTTCAAGACACATTCTCTAGTTTGTACTTGAAGGAAAAATATTAGTATGCATATTTTAAGAAATGAGTTTTTTAAAACTTAAGTAAACCTTCCTTTTCTATATCCTATAACAACATCTTCATAAACTCTTCATTCTAGTCTAAACCTCATGAATGCTGACCTTTCTGATCACATCCTTGTTGACACTTGGTGATGCCAAGCATCCTGAAGGCTCTATTTAACAAAGTTCGAGTGCTTTCACAATGTGGACTGACACTTCACTGCCCTTGATGGTAATTTCCTACATATCTTTCCCTTGTACTTATATTCTTTACTGTTAAGAGCCTCTCACTAAAAGCTAGGGCTGGGATAATGTAACAAAAGCTGGTGTTAATAGAATGAAACTAATAGTAGCTCTCTTGAAAAAATAGCTATGCAGAAAGTTGAGTCTTCCATAGAAACTATTACTTAGACACATATTTAGATTATTAACAAATATATTAGTAAGTGTAAGACACAGGATTAGAGAAAAATTATTAAGAAGAAAAACCTAGGGAAAAACCAGTTTGAACAAGAAGAGACTTTGATTATATTGTTAATGACACACATTGGTATCTTCCTGAAGACAAAGCAAGTAGACATAGTTACCTGACTTAGGAGCCCTAATAGCCTTTACAGGAGTGCAATAAAGATAGGAATTTCATTGAGACAAGAGTTTGTGACTCAGACAAAGAAAGGAACATCTTGACTCAGCCAACTGCTTGCATTTCTCAGCAGACTTATTACATCAGGACATTTTGGTATTACAGAAAGGCAAAATGCAGAATGCATTTGCTTGAACAAAAGGCTACACAATATTTCAAGAATCAAAGGAAAGGATGGTGGTCTTATGTTAAACATTAAAGAAGAACAAGGGTCTATGGGATAGGATATCTGTAGAAAGATAAGTTTGATGTAACAGGTTGCAGGAAATAACTCCTGATCCGAACTCAAATAGAGTCATCGTGTCTGGCATTTCTGTAACTGCAAGGCTTTATCACACCAATCGTAAGGAATTTTTAGCTCTCAGGAAATTTGCTGTTTGCTTGCTTTGTCTCTTTTATTTCAGTATACTTATGTAATCAAGGAATACTTTAAAAAAATCGTATTCTAATGGCTAAGTAATCAATGATCAAAGTCTTTATGAGGTGATTTTGTATATAAATAAAACTGTGAGACACAAGTTTTCAGAATAGGTAAAGTCATACAGAGACATGCTTCCTCTCTGCCAGTCAAGGAAACTAAGCTGTGTCCAGCGTCTGATTCATTCCTAGCAGCTGTTGCATCCACCAGCTTTCAAGCCCTGACCTTACCTGGGTCTGGATCCTGTCAGACACTCTTATTTTCTGAACCAACATCACTCACTGTGCTTTGTTACAGCACTCTGAGCTTTAGTGAATGTCTAAATTCTTTAAAATTATTCTATGAAACAATGTTACTACATATGATTCATATTCATTATTCCATATAATCTATGATTCCATATGATCAGGTTGGAAGAGCAGCACTTTGTTGTGTTGGATTTTCTGATACTTTGGACAAAACTCTGAGAAAACAGATTTATGAAATATTTACTTGTGCTCACATTTTGGAGGTATCTGCACATCCTGCTGGGAAAGCTGCAGCAGAGCAGTATAGCTAGAATCCCTCTAGCTAAGAAGTACAGATAGGAAAACACAGTGTTAGGCAGTTTCCCCTTTTCACCCTTTCATTCTCTCAGGGCCGGTCAACTAATATAAGGAATCAACCACATTCAGTACATTCACAGCTTGGTTAAACTTTTCTAGAAATTTTCTGACAGATATACTCAGTGATATATTTTATTAGTGCTCCAGGGTCTTTGAAACAAATCAAGCTGACAAAATTTACCATCACTACATTAAAGGAAATCCTACCATTAAAATATTTTTTCCTGCTCTTCAATTTGTCTTACTAGGTTTACCTATCCTTTTAAACTCATCTTTTAAAATATTTGCCTAATTTTACTTACAAAAAAGTAAACCAATGCCTAGTTTACTCATGTTCTCAAACAACTTAATTTTGCCTTAAGAAAGATTTTATTTTCAATATTATACTCAAATATTACTTTTACTTTTTCTATGACAATGAAAATTTTATATTATTGCTGTTAATGAAAGTTTTTATTTTTGTTGCAGCCCAATAATAACTGTAAATTTGACACTAGTTTTCACTAAATCCTTTGACTTAATTTGAAGCTTTATTCTAGTGATGGCTATTGTAGTCTAATATGGCCAAGAAAAAAAAAATTGAACCAATGGAAGACGCTAAATTTGGTCATTGAACATTGGAAAAAGTTGAGTAAAAGTTGGTTTCATGTGATGTTATTTATCAATAAATGGCAAGAAAAATATACACAAGTCTTGTTTGACAAGTCAAATCAGAAACATAATATGTCTAAAATGGAATACACTTAAGAGCACTGGCACACTAAAAACAGATTAGGATAATTGACACCTTACTGTCTTTGAAAAGCATCATTTCTAAGGATTTAAAAAGCACACCACCTTGTAATTTTTACTTGGCAAAATGCAAAGACCTATGTAAGCAGTGTGCCAGATTTTGCTAAATATTTAAGTATTGCTAATTATGTTGAATAAATATAAGAAGGGAAGAACTATTGGGCTTGTGTGAATAGAGCCTCTTTTAGAGATCAGCCAGTTTGTAAAATACATGGAAACAGATTTTCAAAGCAACATGGAGTATCTAGCACATTTATCTCTACTTCTTTACATTGGCTTTCTCACATTTACATTATGCCATATTTCTTATTTCTCATTCTTATTCACACTTGCTTTTATTTATATTTAATAAAATAATTCTCCTGCCAATTAGAGGCTTGGATATACTTTTCAAAAACAGAAAATGCTGAGAAATTGAGCTTTAATAACACTAGAAAGATGAAACAATATCAACAAGAACTTGCAACACATGAGGAAATCAGGTATTTGGTCTTCTGGCTTACTAGTTTTTCCAATGTTCAGTGACCAATTTTTTTTTTCTCACACATATTAGATTGTAATACCTATAATTAGAATATTTTGCTAAAACATTAAGTATAGTCCCCTCTGTGTGTGAACTCTAAGTTATTTTCTTTTGGTTCCCTAAGTCAAATATTTAGAAAAAATTTTTTATCACTTTTTCTTTTCTTTTGTTGTGGTTGGTTGGTTGGTTGGTTGGTTGGTTGGTTTATTTTGTGAAACAAAATCTGACCCATTAGCAGTTGGACTCATCCTTCCCCTGTCTCAAAGGTGCTGATATTGGCAGTTTGTGATGTCATTCTAACACAAACATTTGTTGAAAATAACAGAAGATTTTCAGATGTCCAACTAGTGGTCGACAAATAATCTTCAAAAATTAGAGCTTCATTCTACCACCTATATATGTATACATATGATTAATTTAAATACTTAATATTTTAAATGCATTTTTGTGATTATTTAAGAATTTTATACCTGAATACATTGTATTTTGATTATATCTATTCTCAACTCCATCTTCAAACTCTTCTCAATTCCATCATCAACTTCTTCACCCTTACTTACTTGCTTCCTGTCTTTTTTTTAAATAATAAACATATCTCAATTTTTGTTGCATATATATTCATGGATATGGGTCCATCCATAGGAGCTAAGTTCACCTGACAGCTGCTGAATGTCAATAGCTGCTCAAATAAGGATAGGACTTTTCCAAACATGCTGTAGACTTGACAGGCTTGATCATGTATAGATCTTCTGGTGTCAAGCACCGTGGCTATTAGTTCATGAATGCAGCAGCCCTGTCATGATCAGAAGATAGAATTTAGCTATGGTGTTCCCTAAACTTTGCCTAAAATTGCCTCTTATGATCTTTCTCCTTTCTCTTCCAATATTGTAGCTGAGTCTTGGGGGTAGAGGGGTAACACAAATATCACATTTGTAGCTTGGGGCTCCATAGACACACAGTATCTGTATTCTTACCAGTTGCGTCTGTCTTAAAAGACATCAACTATATTAAGAAATTTCTCTGATAAACTCTGAAGCTTACTGGAAAACTGTTATTTGAATAATGGCAGAATCTATCAAAATGCACATTCATTTCACAAACATGATAACATGAGGGGAACACTGGTTGATAATTTCATCCTTATACAAGAAGCAGAGCAAGAGTAGCAAGTAAGGTCAGGCCCTAAAATCTCAAAGCCCACCTCCCAGGGATGTACTTTCTTCTAGAAGGCTCTGCCTCTTAAATGTACCTTAAGCTTCCCAAAGAATGACACAAGCGAGGGTCTAAGGATTCAAACACATCAGTCTATGCAGGTTATTTTGTGGTCAAACCACAACACTTGCTGTCAAAATACGTTAAATGTAGACATTGTATCTCTCAGTAATGTATTACAGATCTGTATAAAATTGCTTTGATGACTATTGGAGAGTTTTGATTTTCAGACATTCTGTATATAGTAAACTGTACTCATTGAAGTGAGGATATAACATTTTTGAGTTTCAGATTTTTTTCTTTTTTTTGGGTTTTGCTGTAATAAACATTTGATTATCTAAAACAGCAGCCCAAGGTATTGCAGACATTGTTCATTGCAGTATAGTTCTGAAGATAAATCTTTATCTCTGTTCCAGAGTAATCACACTCATATGTAAAGTGACCTGTAACTAGAGACTATTTGGAACACTATCACCTTTATAGCTTACATGTGTTAGAAGAATGTCAAAAGCAACATTCAAACAATCTAACAGCAGTTTCTGAAGGCAGTTGCATTCTTCAGAGATTTCTGACAGATCCATTGGCTCATTAAGCCTTGATAAGATGTTTTGTAGGCAAATGAAAGTAATTCAATTTAAATGCTCTTGAGCAAAATATGTTCCTTAGCTTAATAGGCTAATTATCTATAAACACATGGAGAGATGGACATCTCCTGAACAAAAAGCGATTTGAAATAATTTCAGCTGAAGTTCTTCAAGTCATAAGACAAAAACATTAAATCTCTGAACACAAAATTTTGTTATCTCTAAAAACTTCATCTAAATACATGCCTTAAATTTCTATTCTCATATTAAAACACATTTGGATATTCATGTTACTGCTGAAAATATTATAAAAAACTCTTTAAAACTGTGTCACTTACATAATAAAAGCATTCGAAGTAAAGGCTAATCCCACTGAAATGACTACATATATTTAAGACAATCAGTGCTTTGTGTAGAGAGACATACATATAAACTAAATCATTTATTCCCTTACCAGGTATTTGAGTTGAATTTTTCTATTAATTAGATTTTATAGATGATTTAATCAACCATTGTGACTAAACATCACATAATAGCCAATAGGATTCACAAGTCCATACCCAGAACTCGTGTTTATCATTAAGCTATGGAGACTGCAAACTTTCAAAGTTTAGATTTAACCAAAGTTAAGTGAACAGTCTATTTAATAACACATAGAAAAAACTGAAAGGGTATGTGTATACCCTACCCAATAACGTTTCCAATAAATATCAAAAATAATTCTTAAAGAAATATAAGATACATACATAAAGATTAATGTTTCTTATATTTCACTGCCTTCTTCTTTAATGTGTAGCCATACAAAATTATTATTGAAGTTATCTGTGACAATTTTATTAAAGAAAATACCTTTGAAATGTTATCATTTTCATGTAAGTCCTTTGAAAAAATGCAAAAGTTATCCTTAAAACCAAAGATAACGTTATTGAGTGCCATACTTTTTTAATTAAAGCAAAGTATTTACAACTAATTTTATTAAAGCGAATTTTTCACAATTTGTGGAACTCTTCACAGGATAAATGTGTCATACACAATTGACATAATTCTAGTTTCTATCCTTCATGAGAAATTCAAACACACACACACACACACACACACACACACACACACACACACACACACACACACAGAAAGCTGAATTGCACCAAACCAGGCTGGTATTGATCACATCAGCGCCTCTGACCTCCCACCTGACCCTCTGAGGTTCCAGAATGATAAGATCAAATTGCCAATTTCCACTTTTTCACACCTTTTGTCCTTTGCCATTAGCATCTGAATTTCTTCAAGGTTGAATTATGTTTAGTTTTGTTTATTAGAGTTAGATTTATGCAGTAGGAAGTGATGGCAATTGTCATATTTTGTTAGAGATGTAAATGATAGTATGTTTAAAGCTGCTTCTTATTCTCCAATTTTCTGTGGGGATATGCGTCTCTTTCTAAGTGAATAGTTTAAAATAAATGAAAAAGTGAAGATGCATTTATATTATTTTCCATGACTTTAAAACCTGTCACAGGGGGAAAGCATTGTGGATTATTTTATATTCTGGAGTGTACAGCCAATAACTAGCTTTCTAGGTGTTACAAATAAATAGTCACCAGATATCAGAATTCAGGGCTACTCACAACAGTGCATCACCCACTATGTGCTGCGAGATTGGTACCCACTCCATTGAATACACGAACCGTTACACATACCACACTGATCTTTATAAAGAACCAGTAAAATAGAATTGTTTTCTCCTTTTTTGAAGGACATAATCATTGAATAAAGAACAAAGTCTACTCAAGGTCACATAGCTAGTATGATTCAAACTTGAGTTTCATGCCAGGCTTGAGTTCTTCCAAAACTTTGTTGCTTAAAGGTAATCCCAACTCTATTATTTGTTCTACCCTTTTGTTATCTACATCAGAATTAATTATCTTATCTTTACTCGTATTATTTTTGTTAAACTATGAACATATGTATGTGCAAAGTTCTTTGTAATCCCTCATTTTTACATGGCTGGAACACTAATTTTCTATGTGTTTTTTCTCTCTGTGTATCCTGCTAAATATTTGCTTTAACAACATTAATTTCTTCAGCAGATATTTTTGGCTCAGCCCTATAATATTTATGCTATGGTTGTTTTCTTCATGTTTTCAACAAATTTATGGCACTGGATAGAAAAAAATTAATTTTATTAATTTATAATGTCAGTGAGTGTCAATATCTAAATAAAATGTTTCATATCTATGAGTTATATTTCATTTGGAATAATATTATAACTATACTGGACACTGATCTAGATTAACTTTAATACATCATTATTTATAAAGAGATTAAACAACTTAAAAGCACTAAATACATTGGTTTAATAACTATTTACAATGTTTGCCAGTACTATAAGAGTAAGTACCATATCCACTATTTTTCTGAAATGAAGTATTCATGGTACCTGAATAGTTTTTAAATATATTAAAATAAGGATACATTATAATTAAACTAATTTTACGAACTTGTCTACAATTGCTCATAAAGACTGTAGAAATTTGAAACTTTTTCAGAAAAGAAAAGAAAAAATGCTTTATTCCATTTTCTATGTGATCTTCCTATTATAGAAAGTGATTGTTTTTCCATTCTGACTCAGATCTGAAATTCCTAGCAGAATAAATGAGACAGCTTTATCTTACTGACAGAGTAAAGTATCCTTGACTAGCTGATCATATAAACCATTATATTTTCTCAAGATTTCACCTCTTTCTTTCAAAAACACCTCTAAAAGCATACCTTAGAGAAATGGCTTAAAGTAAAATAAGGGTAAGTTTTATTGTTATCAATAGCTAGGTTGCAGGCACTGTGAGTGGCATAGCTGGAAACGTGTGATGCATCCTTATCCTAAGTACAGGAATGACAGTGTGATCAGTAGCGATGATTTAAAATTCTGAAGATAATAACAGCAGGATATTGAAGAGAAAATGGATTTCATATAGCTTAACCAGTATTCCTAACGCTTTTATCCATAAAGGGGTAATTTAACAGTCTATGTTTTTAGTAGCAAATGCTGTGACCTATAATTTAGAAGAGAGTGTTATGCAACATTTTCCTCTCAATAATGTTTCACTTGAGGCAAGAAGTGTTATTATAAAACTCGGAAACCTAAAGGAACTTAAGAGGTCCAGGGAGCTTACCACTCTACTAGATTCATGAGGGTAAGGAAGGTTTTAAGAGCTGAAGCAAATGCTGCTGATGAGACATTTTTGGGTACTTGCCAGCATTTTGGACTGGAAGCTGCTGTAAAACAACTTTACTTGGTCATAATTCACTTGACAGTGGCTTTTCTGGAATCCAGGTCTCTTAAGTCACTCATGCACCCATATGTAACCCTTACCCATGCTCCTATAAGTAACACAGAGGAACTCAATGACTCAACAAGATAGGCATCAGCAGCATTGTTTCCTTGGTATGTGTTGGCGCCCCATCTATCTGGGGTAAACATATACATTTATTTACATTTGTCTAGGAAAAGTCACAACCCACTGGAAGAAAAGTTTCACTCTTCTAATACAAAACAATTATGCCTTAGGCTGTGGGGGTGAGAGGGCACAAAGAGAACACAATCGAGTTTTGCTGATTCTATTAGAAAAGGTTAGAGATTTACACTGTTAGCAGGTGATTAACAAAAGAGGGAGCAGGGAACCCTGGGTTCTAGATGACAACACACACATCCACTTATGGTCAGCAAAGATTGAATTAAGGGGGTTATAAAAAAAAGTGGGAAAAAATGGACATGAAGTTGGGAAGAAGATGTGTTGAGGGAGGCACACCTAAGGGTATGGGGATGGGTATGACCAAGATATATGGTATATATGTATGAAATTTTCAAAGAATTAAAATAAAAAATGACAATTTATCTTTCCTTTTATTCTAGAAAAATAAACAAATGAATATATTAAAATATGTGTTAAATAGTCATGTGGAGATATGAGGACTTTCAAACGGTTAATTGATACAAATATTGGTAGAGAAGCCAGTTTCAAAACTACATAGTAAATGATACTAATTAAAGAACATTCTGTAAAAAGCATAGGTGGAGAGAAGAGGGAAATGTCAGTGTTGGAGAGTTTAGATGATAAGATGGAGTAATTAGTCTATGGCTGATTAGATTTAGGGAAGGTGATGCTCCCATACAAAGCTGTAATAATGAGTAAGTCACTCAGGTGTTTGTCACCATTTACAAAATGCAAAATACAGAGGGTATCACAATGGGTTCTCTGAAGTTCAACTATTAACAACATACTAATATTGGCTAATTACCATAATGAGTATCTCAATTTACATTCAGTGATTCTGCAAAATAAAAGTACCTGATAAATAAAAGCAGCTGATATAAAAAGTTTGATAAAGCAAACAAAATTCACATATTATTTTATAATAATGTTATATTATAAACACTTAAATTAACTGTAATGTGTCGATATCATAGTCATAGGCAGAAATTGTAATATTTTGATATTAATGTATTATTTAATATTTTAATATCAATTATTTGTTAATGAACAGAAAAAACATAGACTAAGGTATTTCTTCTCAGCTCAGTTTTGTCTTTTTTATCTGGAGTATCCCATAACCTTTGTAGCAAATGTGTAAGATATTTCTATAGCATTGTTATAATTTTGTGGGACTCAGAATATAATTAATGAATATCAAGTACATAGATATTTTTATGAATTTTTAAGTATTTTATGAATTGTTTCCTTCTACTTCTGTTTTGATATAAGACCATGATAAACACAATATTTTGAAATATTGAGTGTGAAGGTGGTTTAATAGCCAGCATTTACTTTTCTATTTCCACAGTTATAAAACAGGATGAGAATACAAATTTATAGAACTATTTCTGATATTAGAATGAAGAAGAAATTACTATTTAAAATAATTTTTGTATTAAAAAATGCCTTCATTTCATTTTATCAATACTGAACATGTATTTTTATAGGAAAAGAATACCTGTGATAGAAAAAGCATACCTTTGTTCCTTGGTAATTTTTTTAATCTTTGTGTTGGAAGATAATTGTGACTACTAATGATTAGCATACCAGTTATGTTAAAGTTTATGAAGTGATGAAAGTGTCCTGTGCTAAACTAGCCAAGTCAGGATTGATTGGACCTGTGTCAACTGAATGCATGAAAGATGACAAGAAAGACTGAGAAACACAAATTTTTCCTTCAGTGTAATCAAATTAAAATTGGACAGAACAAGTCAAATATTTAGAAGTTAATGATCTTACATATCTGTGAATCATGTCAGCAAAAAGAAGTTAAATAATGTACTTGCACTATGTATGTAATGTTCCCAATACCATGGTGGTTCATTGTTTCTTGTCCTGCTGTATCAACTGAAAGTTCAGATCATGGCCACATTGAGAGGTAGGTCTTTATTGAACCTTTCTTCTTGCCTTGCTGACTGTTACATCATTGATACTTTTTTTAGAACTCTTGCCGGTGTCCTCTTTTACTTCTAGTCTCATCTTTAACAAATTTGAATACACCCTGCAATAGGGATGTCATTTTAACTTATGTCTTTCCAATGCAATGGTCAAAGGGCCATGTTGTAAACCAGCAATATTAAGAATTTAAAAAATCTATGGGGGATGGGGTGAAAAAGCCAGTTGAGAATGACAAGTTCTCATGTGTGTTTTGAGATAGAACAGATCCTTTATTTGTACTGGGTTTCAGCAGACAGGGAGTCTAATAGTCCTTAGAACAGATAGAATTTCTCACTTTTACAACTTCTGCTTGTTGGTTGTGGTGAGGGGCCACTATAAAATAATACATGGCTTTGCTTTGATAATATGTGACTTGGAGCCATAAAGGCTTAGAGGTACTAACATAGAGAGCCTGACTATAACTCGAAAGCAATTTGGGGTATATATATACTTCCTTGCAGAATCAAGACATGGTGGAGCATATGCTTACAAATTATTGCTAAATCTTATAGGCCTGTGACACTGGGGAGGCATGGATAGATTTCTCTGTGGCTACTTGTCTCATAAAGTGAACATGAATTAAAGTGGCATATCCTTGATACAACAGAATCATGGGTGCATATATTCTTAATTTTCCACAATGTCACAATTTGTTAATTAACAATAAATTTACGGTGTGTTAGTTTCAATTGTAATATTTTTCAAGTATTTCACTTTCTTTGATAACCCTGGTTGGAGAGATGCAGATTTTTTGGTCCAAACTAATTCTCAGATTACAGGTCACATACCACACAGGAGAAAGAGGAATCTCAAGAGGTTTCAGATGTAAGCAAACAGAAATGCAAATATTATAAATTGGTAAGGTGAGGAAGTCAAACCATCTTTAGGGAAAGGATTAGAAGAGGCACCTACAGGTGTTATGGTTTTGAGAGTGAAGCTGCTGAGATGAGGCCAGCTGCACAGGCCAAAGTG
The DNA here is from genome assembly GCA_026225945.1 of Cricetomys ansorgei. Taxonomy (NCBI): domain Eukaryota; kingdom Metazoa; phylum Chordata; class Mammalia; order Rodentia; family Nesomyidae; genus Cricetomys; species Cricetomys ansorgei. Next base: position 6,654,970 of record JAMJFZ010001562.1, read on the forward strand.
CAAGCAAAGGAACAGATGGCTATATGGGCTGCAAGTCTACATAGGAGACCATGAGAACAGCAGATAGCAGCTGGGAGAAGCCAAACTGAAGCCTCAGGATAGCCCGTGGTTTTCAACCTCACAGCTCACACTGGATGCAGAGAGCTGTCATCATCATAGTAGCAGATGTCCACCTTTTTAACAGATCAGAGTGAAGGACACATACCCTTTCTTTTCTTTCGTCTGGTGCGTCTGATTCTTACTGGGAAATCAGGACTTCCTTTTATAGGCTCTTAATCTTGATTAGTAAATGTAAAAAGAGACTAAGCAAGAAGCCACATGACTATTTTATTAACATTAGGGAGAAAGTAACAGGGAAGGTGAGCTGTACTATTTCATTAACATTAGGGAGAAAGTAACAGGGAAGGTGAGCTGTACATCTTGACAGCTTCTAGAAGGAGAAAGATGCCAAAACATAAGAGGAGAAAGCCATGCTTGTTGAGTTATGGGCTGAGAAAGCAGGCAAGTTCCATGATGGAGGTTAGCAAACAAACTGAAGGAGGAATGTCTTTAGAGAAAGAATGAGGATGTCAAGAGTGGCAAAGAAAGACTACTTACGGTTTTTTCTGCTATCCAAAGAAGAGACAGGAAGAGAAGGGGGAAATATTTCTTAAGTTAGAATGCAGAAATGTAGGCTTAGCAAATTTTTAAGGAACTGCATTGGAGAGTACCTCCTGGGAGTATATGCACATGATCTCTTTAAGGTTATAACCGTCCTCCTTTAGTTAACATGTCTTCAGTTCAATCACCTTTCTGAAGGAGTGACCCTAGCCAATTGATTGGTAGGCCAGTTAGGATAATCATTTAACAGCATGTGAATATTTGGAGGGCTTAGAATGTCCTGTCTCCATCATATGCAGAAGTGGAAATATTTTTTCCTTTAAGAGGCCTAAGCCAATCCATAATATTTCCATTTGTTTTATATGGTTTTATAAATTCAAAGGAGGAGCAGAAGTGATATTTCCTTTGCTAGTGCTAACAAAAATGGAAAATGGCATCCAAAGCTTATTATGAGGGAAATGTCCATCTTCAATGGCATGCAAATCTTCTAATATCTGTCTACCTACTTAAAAGAATAAGTTATTGGGCCCAATTCCTGATATTATTTTCATACAGGTGTGCTCTTTCAACCTCAATTCACCATGATGATGTCACAGGGTGACCTGTTTCTACTACTCCCAAGACTATGACATTAATCAATCTGTCCCACATGGGTAGTGCTGATCTGTTGTTTACACATCCATCTACACCCAAAATGAGGTCAGAAACTTCTTGCAAAAATGAGTTTCATGGGTCAGCATTGTCTTAGAAAACAAACAGATAAGCAACAACAACAATAACAACAACAACCTCTCTGTTTCAGACAATGTAGAATAAATTAGAATAGGACAGGGCCTGTTCTTAATGAAGTAGATTGAGGTAACTAAAGGTTTCAAGCCCTAGCACCTACAAAAATTTAACTGTAGTATTACTTTTAAAATACATTTACGGACACTACTATAAAAGTGTATGGAACTTATTTAGATATAAATTAAGCAAAATCAATGGCAAGTAATAAATTAAAAGATATATAATTATGTTAGATGAAGCAATTATTCAGTGTCAAAGATTTCCTGATGTAAAATGGCTTTGGTTACATAGAACATTTTAACAAGCAAGTAAAAAACTTGTATGATAAAAATTTTAAGTCATTGAAGAAATAAATTTGGATATCAGAAGATGGAAAGATGTAGCATGCTCATGGATTAGTAGGATTAACATAGTAAAAAAACATTAACATATTAACATAGTTAAAAAAATTGCCATCCTACCAAAAGCAATCTACTGATTCAAAAGAGTCCCAATCAAAATTTCAATATATTCTTTACAATCTTAAAAGGAAAGATTTCAGCTTCATGTGGAAACACACACACACACACACACACACACACACACACACACAAACCCAGGAGAGTTAAAGCAATGCTGAATAATAAAAGAGCTTGTAAGGTATTTCCATTCTCAATTTCAAATTGTACGACAAAGCTATAGTAATAAAAACAGCATGGTATTGGCACAAATATATGTACATTTGAAGAAAGGAATGAAACTGAAGACTGAGAGATAAAAGCACACTCCTCTGAACACTTGTGTTTTGATAAACAGGCTAGAAATACGTACTACAAAATAGCATTTTCAACTAATACTGCTGGTGAAACTGCAAGGGTGCATGTAAAGGAACACAAATACATATCACTCTGAACAAAATTCATCTACAAATGTATCAAAGACCTTGACACAAAACCAGAACACTGGACCTAAGAGAAAAGAAAGTAGGGGCTAACCTTGAACTCATTTGCACAAGAAAAGACTTTCTGAACAGAACACTGAAAACACAGGCAATAAGGTCAACAATTAACAAATGCGACCTCTTGAAATTGAGAAACTTCTTCATGGCAAAGGACACCATTATTCTAACAAAGTAGCAGTGTTGTAGAAGTTTATTTTTAGTTATGTATAAAATAATTGTTTTGTACACTGTTGGGTGAGGGTCTGCCAAGCCTTGGTGTTCTGCATTGTATGCAGGTGTTGGATTTACGTGGGGAATATTTGATTGATCATGATCTCACTTGCTATCAGTAAAATACCTGAGAAGTTCCGTATCAATAAAAACACCTGCACTCAGATACTCTGGGTTCCACTATCCAGGATGGTACTAGCCATGAAGTGGTTCCCTCTGCTGAGGTCTGGCACAATTTGCACTTATGAAAATGTCTCCTTTTGTCCTTTCTGAGCCACCACAGTAGGTATATTACTACATGGCAGTCTACAGAATGGAGAAATATTTTTACTGACTACATATCTAATAGAGGGCTAATATCCAAACTATATAAGGAACTCAAGAAACTAAATATCAAGAAAAATAACTCAGTTTAAAAATTGGGCACAGTTATAAACAGATAATCCTCCCCCTCCTTTTTTTGTTTTTTAAGACAAAGTTTCTCTGTTGTAACTCTGGTTGTCCTGGAACTCACTCTGTAGATCAGGATGGACTCAAACTCATAGACTCACAGAGATCCACCTGATCTGCCTCTCAAGTACTGAGATTAAAAGCATGCACCACCCTGGCCTGCTGAGAATTCTTAATAGAGGAAACTGAGAAACAAAGAAATCTTCAACATCTTTAACCATCAGGGAATGCAAAACAAAACTACTTTGAAATTTATTCTTATACCTGTCATTCTGTGATTTTTAAAGGCGTAACAATAATACAAGTGACATCTCATGCTAGTGAAGATGTGAGTAGGAACAATACTCATCCATTGCTGGTGGGACTGCACACTTGTCCAGACATTATACAGATCACCATGGTGGTTCCTCAGAAAGATGGGAATCTTTCTACTTCAAGATTCACCTGTTCCATTCTTGGACTTATGCCTAAAGTATACTTCATCCTACCACAAAGAAACTTCTTTGCTTCTCTATTCATAATAACCAAGCTACACACCATAGGACAACAGAAGGTAGGTAAAGAGTAAGAGAGTAGAGGAACAGATAGATCTCATTAGGAAAGGTAAATAGATTGGATAATTATGGATAGATTGAGGGGTTTGGAAGAGAAGGATCAAGTGGAGAAGCAGAAGGAGAAGGGCAGGGGAGAGTGATAGTATGGATATATATATAGTATATATATATACTTTAAATGTAATCACCAAATAATACGATAGAGAGAGCCCCAACTAGCCATCCCTTGTCACCAAAAAAAAAAAAAAAGCTTTGAGCACCAGGACTGGGCTACATGTAATTGAGCTGGGCTACATGCAATTGAGCTGTTGTTCAATTGGGTTCCCTAGGAATCCCCCCCAAACCCAGACTGTTGTCAAGACAATAGGTTGTAATCTACAAACTGACAGCAAGGGCCCATTGCTGAAGACAACACCTACATACTCATTGAACATGGAGAAGTTGAACTGGTTCCTACATAGAGCCTTCCCCCTATATTCTAGCATCTATGGTATAGAAAGTTACTCTGTATGCTACCCAAAAAAGAAACTTAAACACAAAAGAAACAAACCCTGTGATCTACAATGGTGTCTTCATAAAAAAATCTATCTATCTATCTATCTATCTATCTATCTATCTATCTATCTATCTATCTCCCCCCTTTCTTTTTCTGTCTCTCATATATATATATATATATATATATATATATATATATATATATATATATCTTCTCTCTCTCTCCTCTCTCTCTATATATATTATTCTAATTCTAATTATATTAATTATGTTCTGCATTAATCATAAATCTATGCCTTATTCAGCCATCACCCCACCCAGAGAGAGAGAGAGAGAGAGAGAGAGAGAGAGAAAGAGATGGACCTTGCGATACTCTATCTCCATCAAATCCCTCCCACAGACCTCAGAGAACCCAGGGAAGAGGAGACAAAAAGAGTGCAAGAGTCATAGGGCATGAAGGACACCAGGAGCACAAGCCCCTCTAAAACAACATATGCAAAGCTCACATTAACTCACAGAGACTGAAGCAACATGCACAGTGTCTGCACAGGTCTGCACCAAGTCCTCTCTATAGATATTATAGCTTCCAGTTCAGTGTTTTTACAGGATTCCTGAGTATGAGAACAAGTAGATCTCTGATTCTTGTCCTTGCTCTTGGTATATTTTCCATCCATTTGTTTGTCTTGTACAGTTATGGTGTGATAGATAGTCTTCTGTTTTATCTTATTATATTTTATTTTGTTATATTTTATTAATCTCTTAGAAGCCTGTTCTTTTTAATGAGAAACAGAAATAGAGTGGATTTCATTGGGAGGTGAAGTGGGGAAGAACTGGGAGGAGTCAAGGGAGGGAAAACTGTAATTAGGCTATATGTTAGAAAAGAATTTATTTTCAATAAAAGAAAGAAAATATTAGAAATAAAATCTCTTAATGTATTTCATATAAATTTCAAAGTTTAAATAAAAAAATATATTTTTGATTAATATGCATGAGTGATTTGCCAGCATTCTTATATGTGCATCATGTGCATGCTTGGTGAAATGAAATTATTCATATTGAGATGCTCAGTTATTTAAATAAAATGTAAATTTAGGGAAAATGTTTTTTTTTCCTTTTTATCACTGTATATTTCTTTATTTCACAAAGTACAAATCAAAGATACATAGATTTAAAGCCAAAACAGATAACTTTAGCTTATTTCAAGCTATTTCTGATAAGCAAGTTCAATAAGCAATCACTGAATTTGGTTTGAAAAACTCCCCAAGGAATATTGAATATGATGTTATTTTAGATGTCCACTACTGGTACCATTTGCTCCTTGAGTGTCTTTTCTGACCATCATGATCAACCTCAGGGATTCAAAAAGTGCAGAGCTGAGGTTCAAAGCTTCCAGGTAAGTGACATTGTGGTAGGAGAAATATCCCATAGGCATGAGTATGAACACTTGATTCCCAGTTGTTAGTGGTGTTTGGAGATGTTTATGAAGTGTAACTATGTTTGAGGAAGTATGTCACTGGGAGCAGACTCTGAAATTATGTAGTATCACATGTTTCCATTTTGATATCTGTTTCTCTCTACAGTAAAGGATGTATTCTCATCTTCTTGCTCCTGCCTTGATGCCTGCTGTTGCTGCCATGCTTTTCTGCCATGAAGAACTTTATTCTTCATTGTATTTTCTGTCTAGGAAATGTAGATTAAATGTGCCCATTATCTCCTAGGTAGAAAGGTAATTAATAAAACTTCTGCTTTCCTGTGATGATGCTGTAATAAATGCCCATTGAATTTCAAGTTGTAAATCACATGCACTTTTACATGCAGATTGTGGCTTATTTAATCCACTTAGCTAGCTGCAAGCCTCTAATTTCCATTAGACCCTGAGCACTAAGTGTCAAGTGCAACAATTTTAGAAATCTCTAATGCTACAGCCAAAGGTGGTAAATTTTACATGGTTGTTCAGTGAATTTTTCCAGAGTAAGTTATAGTTGTGAACACCAAAATGTGTGCATCTGCTACCACTTTTGTTAAGTGCTAGCACCTTGCTTCTGAGGTTGAGTTTTCCTTGTTCATGGATTCATAGTAAATAATACACCTTATCAATAATTATTCCTGTTTCTTATTTTTCCTTCTTTATCCCCACCAAAATATTTATCAATTATTATCAAATATTACTCGGCTTTAGTAATATAGGTGGACACACACCCACACCCACACAAACACATACACACATGGGAATAAAAATAAGGTGTTTTGGTTGGCATTTATAAATGTGAGATACAGACAATGGTTTTATATAAAACTTATCAGTTTTAAGTTCAGACACAGTTCTGATACATAAAAATCTTTTGTAATTGTTTATGATACAAAACTAATGACCAGTAGGTATAGAAATTTCACGTATTATTAGTGAGCCAAACAATTACTTTCATTATTCATTATTTCTTATGCTGTGTTTGTGTTTTCTTTTTTTAGTCTAACTGAAGAGTTTGCTATTCTGTATTAAAAATAATATATCTCCAAAATAATCTTATCTATATAATATCGTCTATTTAGAGAAGAAGACAACTGATGTCTACATCACATTCTTGGGATGGTTTAAAATAGAATAATTCAATGTTGGCCACTGTAACATGACAACAAAGTATTGTTCCGTCCATTGGACATGTAAGGTGCATATTGGTTTTGATCAAAAAACAGAAAAATGGATTAAATCTTTGGCATGAAAGACTGTTTCGTTTCTATTTTCTATACTTATGATGGCAGATGTTTATTATTTGGCCAGAGTCACTTTTTAATATTACTTTTAGAAAGACGGTTACTATTCTGTCCTCCAGATTGCCACACTTTAAGGTTAAAATGCCATTCACAATTTGTTTTAATGCAAATGATTCCCTTGGAAAAGGCAAGCACCTGTCAAATGTCTGAACCTGTGCACCCTGATCAGAGGCTTCAGTAATGTCTGAAAATGCAGTTGAATGTTCAAAATGGAATTTGCTGAGAATGTTAGTTTTCCTGGAAATCATCCTTACCTTTTCCAAGAAAACAAGTAGAATTCCGCAAAGCTTCAGAGAGATTATATAATTGTAATTAGTTAATCTTTTGCAATTTTATATTAAGTTACCCTCAATTTATCACTCATATATAAGCAAGAAGAGAAATTCAGTATTTTTTATTTAAATACATATATGGAAATATCTATATCTATATATATATACATATATATACATATATATACATATATGTATATATCAGAAAAAAAAAAGAAAGAAAGAAAGAAAGAAAGAAAGAAAGAAAGAAAGAAAGGAAGGAAGAAAGAAAGAAAGAAAAAGAAAATGAAATCTAGCTTATGTGATATGGCAGGAACATGCATCATGGATGTTATCATGGATTTTGGAGGTAGCAATGGGACCCTGAAATATGAATTTAGGTTGCTTGTAGTGTGATTGACCAGAAAACCCAAATCAGGTTCAAACAACTGAAGAATTAACTAGAACCCCTGGCTTTTGTAGTATTTTCACATATATCACAAGATTAAATGTTATATGAATAAATGATGCTGAAAGTAGTTATAAAGCTCATTAACAATTTCAATACAACTCTTACTCCTTAGCAGAGTATTCTTTATGTATTAGGTGGTGATTAATATATATTAATGGTGGTTAATAACATAGAACTAGCGAAAGTACTAGAAATTAATGATTGTGGTATGCTCAGCCATAACTGGGATGTCTGTATCACAAACCATTCTTCCGAAGTCTCAGAGAGCATGGCAGAAAAAAGATCATTAAGATTATAAGAAGCGGAGGTAAAACAGGGTTTCTTCAAAATTGTGTCATCTGGACATGACAGGGCTACGGTACTCATTCTCTCACAGTAGCTATGGTTGCCTGCACAATAACTGGACAACATGGTGCCAGTCATTGTTCCAGTGTGAAAAGCAAAAAGTTCAAGTAGATCTATATTAGCTGATGGAGCTGCAGAAGGTGATACTTTCATGTGAATAAACATACATGATGACATGATATTTGTTCATCACCATAACTAGAAGAGAAATTGAGAAGAATGTTTCATTTAAAAGAGTGATTAGGCAGTAGTGATATTTTATTCTCATAATTACACTTTTTTCACCTTTGGAACCATTAAAGGTGAGGATTCTGGAAACTGGGATAGTACAGAGTTCTTTGGATGTCATTTCCTTAATTCACATACTAGGTGGTTACATGACAGATCTGTGGAGGACATCACAGACAGTATTAGGTGTCCTGCTTGTTCTGGGGTCCAGGTGAGGTTATTGTACTCTTCCTTATTCTAATGTGCTTGAAATTATCACACTTATTTTCCTGGTACCATTTAAATGCACCCATGCTTTATTATATTTTCAGTGTGATTTGATGAGTCAGTAATTGGTACCATTTTAATTTTAGGAATATGTTACTTATCAGTCTGTGCTTCATGGGTGGGTCTGGAAAGGTTGTCTTGACTATGTCAACAATAAGGTGAAGTGACTCTGTTTCTGTGTTTATAATCAAGATGGAGTCCTTTACTGTTTGTAAACTTGAGTCCCTTATGACAAGAAACAGTCCAAATACCATTATGTAGTGATTTATAGCCTTCTCTATATCCAGAATATCAATAAAGAGCTTTTTGAAAACTTATGTTCCAAAAAATGGAAAATGAAGGAAAAACAAATTAATTCTTAGACATATATGGCCTACCAAAATCAAGCCCACAATGTATAAATGACTTATATCGACACATAAAAAGCTATGAGATTATACATGCAATTTTAGTCCTGTTGATTCATATACTCAGAAAAATCCTGTATTTTCTTGCAAACATACTTGATTCTAGAAAAATCTTGCTAATAATTGATATTAATAAAGATATTACTTCCCCAGAATAAGGATGAATCACAGTACACTGTAAATCTCTTAATTTTATGGTGTGTGTATATGTGTACATATACACATTTAAATATTTGTGCTGTATAATTTTATTATGTATATATGATAGTATATATTTTTCCTCATGTACACACATGCACACTCATGCTTAGGTTACAGTAATAAAGAGAATAAAGGACGTATGGTAATTCATTCACTCACTGAAGATGAAATAGAAATTCTTAGCCTAAGAATTCAGCTATTATTAATAAAAAAGCCATTAAATCAAAGATAGCTAACTCAGTGTTCTCAGGAACTTATAGCATCCTGTTGATGACAGAAATTCAAAAATTAGTAGCAAAAAGCACAATAACTATTTTAAATACATATATACAGAATTTATATACCAATATTTAGAGATGATCATCAGTCACAGATGTGTGTGTGTGTGTGTGTGTGTGTGTGTGTGTGTGTGTGTGTGTGTACATACACAGGAGGGTTTTGATGTCTTAGAAAACCTGTAAATGTTTTAAAATTAATAAGGAAATAATTTTTTTTGTTTGTCAAATGTTTTGATCCTGCCCAGAGACTCTGAATACAAGATTTTGCATTTTCTGATTCCACAGTTTCATTCTAAACTTTTATTCAAAATAGTATTCCCTCAAAGTACATGATAAATCTAAAGACATTTAGTCCCAAGGGAAGAAAAACAATCTTAAATTGGATTAAAAGTTAATGAAATATTTTACTACTACATTTTACCAAACCATTTTCAAGTTGCATCTGAGCATTTCCATAATTTTAAAACCTCTAGTCTTATCTCAGTCACTGAAAGGCTATGAAAACGTTCTAATTTTATGATCCAGAAAGTCACATGTAAATGAAGAGAAATTAGGTTATAAATGGAAGATATGGTACTACTTGCATAATGGTCTGTAATCTGCTAAGTACAGCTGCAGTGAGCTGTTTTAACATGTGCTATGATTGTGGAGCAGAAGAAACATGTTAGGCTTTGTCGTGCATTTAATATCTTATAAACAATTGGACTAATTTGGACAAGGCTAATGGATCAGTGCAAAAGAAACTCTTGTAAAAGGTCTATGAATATGTGATGCAAATTGGGCAGAAATTCTAAGCTTAATCATGTGTTCAGTTTTAAACTGTCTAGATACAATGACTACTTTTAATATTCCATTGGGATTTAAAGTTATTCTCACCATAAATAACACTGTACTTTTAAGTACAGATAATCATTCTCTTTGTGTTCCAGCTATTTTCATAAGTATGAAGTCATGTTTCAGAATATTCCATCTCAATAAGTATTTTACTTGTAGAAAGTGTACATCTCTCCTCTAAAACTATCAGATCAAATGACCAAAAGATTTTTGTTGTTGTTGTTTTGTTTTGTTTTTTTTTCTGACAAAGAAACACCTGTGTTATTTTAGCATATCTAGGCAAAATGGTAATGGAGTCTGATTTCTTAAAAATGAAGTGTTTCAAAAATTATGCATTAAAAGCCACCAAATTTCACTAAATGTGAGTACAATATCTGCATGATAAAATGTAAGTAAACAATAAATAACAAAACAGACTATGTATTGAGAATTTCATTGATTTTTTTTTAGCATGAATGGACCAATGAGTAGTGTAAGAGAAAAGATGCAAAGTGGTAGAACAAGCTTTGAAATAACAAGCTCAAACAAAACATTAATTTGATGATTCTTAATCAATAATACAAGACTTGATGGGTACATGTAAATCATTGTCAGAAGTATTTGAGCCATACGAATATATAAACAACCAAGGATAGTCACTGAAAGAGAACAAAAGAAATCTCAGGAGCAATTGATGAAGAACTACTACATAAATTTGTACAATGGAGAAATCTGGAAATATAGAAGAGGAGGCCATAGTTTATTACAGCAGAAACACAGACTGATGCCACAGAATCCTGAGAAAGGTGACCAGGGTATGCATTGCTGTGTTGATGTAGTTCAGAGTACAGCATTGCCCACTAAGTATGATTGAGTTGTGAAAGGAAAAGCATAATCAGAGTGTAGTAAGTATAAATGAGGAAATATCCCTAGCAACCAAATATCCCCAATGCACCAAGGCTATACTTTCATTTGCTGCTAACTGCATAATTGCTGTAAATAAATAAAACAAGTAAAATGCTGACCTTGGAGTGATATAAAGAAAAAAATGGGAAAAAAAGATTTTTAAAAAGCTCAATATAATTGATGATACAATATTAACTCTTAAATCACAATTTTGTCTTTATGAAACACTGGTGAGTACTACATAATCAAAACAAAACAAAGAAATAATTAAAATATCCAATATTAAGTAGAAAGAAAGAAAGAAAAAATCAGATCATAATGAAAAGAACATAAGAACAGAATATGTAATGATAAAGTGAAAATTATACAGATAAAGATTTGTATAATGATAAAAAATGAAAAAAACTTATGTGTAGTAAATATAATTAAAATTTTGGATATATAGGATAATAAAATCAAAATTTTCAGTCTTTTCTTAGGGGAATTATCTTTTTAAGCTGGTTTGAAATAAATGATAAAGAAAATTGATTTCAAAATTATTTGTAATAATTCCTGCATCAGAAACCCATGAATATATATAATCCCTTATTAATATCTATAATATATTCTCAACACTATCATCGAGGAAGCATTTTTTTAAATTATTTTCCTTACTATATCATAAGTGAGATGCATTATTGGAACCAAGCACAGCATGAGAGTACATGTAATAAAGGTAATATAATGAAAACAATATCATTGTGAATTATATATTATATAACACCTATCATTGTATAAAGTGACAGCTTTTTTATTACTGCAAATAATAATGTTATAGATTAAAATTCAGTTGTATTGGATTAAAGGATTAAATAATGAAATTATAAGGCAATCTCAGTGGATTCAGAGAAGCATTTGATGGATTTTATCATGATAGCATGGGTGTAAAAATCAAAAGGAATAAAATGTGACTACCAGAAAAATCAAGCAAAAGTATATTTAAAAAAATAAAAATATAAGCATTCTGGAGCTGGAGAAATGGTTCAGTTTTGAAATTGCCTGTCATGAAAGAATGAAGCTCAGTCTGCAGATATCAGGATCCAGGTAAAATGGTAGCACATTCCTGTAATTCCTTTGTTATATACTGGAGAGAAGCATACCCCATGAGCTTTCAGGGAAGCCATCATAACTGATTGTAATAGTTTCAGTGAGATCCTGTCATAAAGGAATAAACTGCAAAGAGAGAAGGATACTTTAATGTCCTCCTCTGGTCTCCACTGGACAGTTAGGAGCTCAGTCACTGCACAAACAACCACATATTCATACATCGTACATCAGACACACACAGAGACACATGGTTTAAAAATATTAAACAGATAATTGAAATTCTATAGACTTTCTTCTTTCTTTAAGCTGAAATCTACTCATTCTTGAACATTTTATGCCCTGTATAACATTACATAATTAGAGGCATTCTCTGTATGAAGATCTCTTTCTTTATACTCATCATTCCAAGTGACTATTTCAGGCAACACTTTTGGCACTGTATCCCTTCCTTCAGTTCAGGCCAGAACATCACATGCCCAAAATCCATCCTGTGAAAACTGAAAATTCCTCCTATATTCCCATGTAAGTACAGAACATAAAATCCTTTCCTGATAGCCTCAGAAGAAAATATGTCTTTCATAATATAGACCAGGGAAGAAATGCTCATTTAGGACGAACTCTTTAGGAGAAACTTTACGTGCATTGAAACAACACTTGTGCTATCACTAACAAGAAAGGCCACAACATCTCTCCTGGATGTAGAAGAAGAAAAGTCAAGACACATGCTCCTCATATGGGATGTTTATTCATGTTTCCCTCTTTTGCCTGTTCTGTATCCTGCTGGGAAAACCATGGCTGTTCAATAGTTTTTAAATGCTATTTTGCTAGTTCTAGCATTTTATTCTTTATGGTATATCACAGCCAGCAATAAAGAGAATATGGAATCAATATTGTGAGAATATAAACAAATGTTAACCACATCTATGTTTTTCAGATATGGCTGTGAACTTATAAGCCTTCTTATATGATTGGAATGCAAATGTCCTATCTTCAGGAAATAGAACATAATAAGGAAGAATGATTAATGACCTAACATTTCAGTATACTAGATAAAGCATTTTTCCTCCTAGTGTTTCCCCAGATAATAGTTGGTATTCATTTTCTAACACAGTTGGAACTAAATTATACCAAATGCAAAAATGTGTAAACCTAAAATAATATTAAATATGTATGATCAACTGGGCACTTCAAAAAAAGTCTTTATAAGATAAACTCTGCAACAAAAGATGTATTTCACACACAAGTGTCTCCTGCATTTTATTTAACAATAAAAACTTACAATATTTTCCTATGTCCAGAAATATTTCTATATCATCTATTAACTTATATTTTATAGTAAAATAGTTGATATTGGCCTATATCACAACTACGTACACTGTTTGTGGGGGTGATTGTTTATAATGTACTCATATAAGAAAATCTGAAAATCCTATAAACACTGTATCTCTGTGGCAGTTTGCTTTTGAACTACCATTTTGCTTATTAACATTTCTTAATTCTTAATTCATTTCCAAATATCCCATGAGATATAGCCTTGTTGTTATGAGCCCCTACCTTTGAATTGCCATGCCACTTCTAAGTGAAGAGATTTTCAGTAATTAATTCCTCAGCCTTTAGTTCTTCATTTCTGTTGATATGTAAGAGCAGGAAACACATATGTACACTGACTCATATCTTTGGGCGGATTGTTAGTGTAGGGAATGACTCCTTTCTTGGCTTCTTTGACAATGACATTTACACTTCACTTTCACCCCAGGAAGGGATTCAGGTGATTGTCAGCTGGGACTATTTCTCCTGATGTCACAAGGAGTAGGCACAATTGTTCTATCCATGCACAGGCCTGGAAAGTCCAAAAAGTTATGAAGGAGGCCAGTTGACAAGATTATTAGCCACAGTGATATCACTGTATGAAAAATAGCACATTTTCAAGTTTTGTCTCACACAGGACACTACTAACAAGTCTCTTTAGATGGAGACATATAACTAAGTGGTCTTTAACACACAGACACACACACACACACACACACACACACACAGACACACACACACACACACACACACTTCTTTTATTTCCTACTGTTCTTTTTTCTAATCAGGATCTTAATGTAAGTCAGGGTTGCCTGGAGTTTGTAGTTGTTCAGTCTCAGCCTCCACAGGAACAGGTGTAATAGTATTCCAGGTATACACCATCAAGCCAAGCTCAGGGGCTGTTCTAATGGGATCTTTGCCAATACACTCAATGAGCTCTACAATAACATCAATACCAAGAGTTGCTATCATCCGAGAGGAATTTTTAGAAATGTACAGGGAAATTTAGAAAAAAATCTTTAATAATACACAAATTCTATCTATCTTGAAAATTAGCTATTTGGTTATAGCTAAATAATCACTACTTGCAATGAGGCCAACATTGCTCATATTCAGTTTAGTTAAGTAAACCATTGTCAAACTCTCCTCACTTTCACTGTGTAGTGCTCCCCTAGAAGAATCAGAAAATATGCAGGAAATACAAAGAACCAGCAAGAGCATATAAGAAAAAAAACACTGGTGAACAGAAAAAGACATGCTCACACAGTTTTCTCCCTGCTTCAGACTTACATAAGAGTAACTACATAAGCTCCAAGAAGTAGAAAGTTAATTATTAATGAAGTTTAGATGTGATTATATGTGGAGCTGTCAAGCAATATTAAACTTGTGCAGGATATAATAATAGAAATGTTTTAGTTAAATGTGTCAATAATTTGAGAAATAGTTCCAATTTTATTCAAGTTCATCCACAAAGACAACAGAATAGGCTAAAATGGAAAAAAGGAGTTGACAGTTATTATATTCTTTCTTATTCACTAATTTCAGATGGTGTAAAAATAATTGCTAGAAATTATTTATTTGTATTTTTTCAGGCTTATGAGTGTACAAATGCATATTGTAATACTAGTTTTATAACAATCATGAAATACATAAAAACTAAGTATGAGGTGATAATAGAATTTTGTCGTAATGTAGACAATTTTGTCATAATGTAGACAATTTTGTCGTAATGTTGAACAACTGCTTTTACTCTGTAGCATTTAGTATTTGTGTACAATATAAAGAAAGATCTTAAATTTTTCAATTAAGTTATTTTTGAATGTTTATGAAAATCCTGTAAGTGTCAAAAACATAACAATACATTTATCTTCTGTTTTCCACCTGTAAGGAAAAAGAAATAAGAGAAACATACTTTGAAATTTTATTGTCAGTTCTTGAAGCTATTACTATAATTTTATATATTTATAATAACTTCACAATAGCTGATCATATAGACTAAGTTTAGATATCTCTTACTAAACTATTATTTTTCTTTCAGCTGAATGATATTTTGTGAATTTTATTTTATTTCCAATTTATTTATTTCCAAAAATATTAAAATTATATATATATATATATATATATATATATATATATATATAAAGCAAAACTCCATCACTGAGCAAAGCTGTTGTTTTTTTGTTTGTTTTGTTTTTTGGGACAGAATTGTACTTTGTAACAGGAGATAGCCTTGAATTTGCTATGTAGTTTATGCTGGCCTTAAATTCATGATACTCCATCTGTGCATCCAGAGTGCTGTAACTACTACAAGCATCACCAGCAAAAACAGCCTCATTATTTACTCAGGATATTATTCTTTTGTGTTTCTAAAGGCCAATATCATGACATTTACAAATATCAACATAAAAGAAAAACTATGAAGGCAACATTGAACACATTATCTAATTGAATCTTCATTATGGACTACCAATATAGTTTAGAGCCAGACTGTCCCAAATGTTCACAGTCAAATCTTCATCTTCAGCTTTATGCTGAAAGTTGTGAAGATGTTTACTTGAGAGAGGAGGCATGGTGAGAGACCTCTCCTTTTTTTGTGATAGGGGCATCTTGCTTTGGTTGCTTTCACTCAGTTTCCTGCCCATCCCTAAGAGAAGCAGCTTTGCTTCCCCAGGCTCTTCTGTCTTGGTTTTCTGCCCCGTTACCTGAGTAGAAGCAATGGTGGCATCATCCAGTCTATGACTGAAATCTCTAGAACTCTGAACCAAGTTAAAAATGTCCATTATAAATTGATAATATCAGGTGTTTTATAATGACATTATGTTGGATAACAGAAATGTATCACTGCTTAGACAAAACAAAACAACAACAAAACTACTTAAAAGCTCTCAAAGACTATACATAAGAAAACTAAGACTTAAAGCATGTGCCTTGCTGGAGAAGCATTAAATATCCTAAGTAAACATTAAAGAACATTCTACAGTTTTATTCTGAATATTAGTTATTCTTTGTCTGCATCTATAGAATCTCACAGCCACAGTTCTGGTTCATTAATTCCTGCCTAGTTTACTGAATTTTCTTCTGGGGAAATGTCTCTCATGCCTCTTTGACCTACATTTTTGTCTATCTCTATAAAGAATTTCTTCTCAAAAGTTTAGCTTACTTTTTTTCTTTCTTTCTGTTATTATGATTGTGTGTTAACCTTGGTTATGTGAAGACAGAAGTTTTCAACATGTTAATGTATTTTGTTAGTGGTTAAGCAAAATAACCTTGCACTGTTCAACACTTGCTAAACAGACACATGAACCTGTTTCTTTAATTGTTGTATTTCTTTGTATATTTCCTTCTGTATGCTGAAGCATTCAATTGCTACTACCCTGTTGACCTTACACAAATTATTCTATACAGAATAAGGATAAAGAGAAAGGATATATCAAATGTAGAAAATATCTTTTGTATTTGTCCAGTACATGTATGAATGCGGCAGATGAAAACAAGAATAAAAATGTTCACTTTCAGGCAGGCTTTGTTTCTATTGGCAGCCACCACATTTTAATCTAGTTTGCTCATGTCATTTGTTATGGACTGGATGTATTTATCCAAACCAATTTCAGGTGTTAACAATTATCTTACATGTGGCTAGCACTGGAAAATTTGTAAGAAAATTATGTCATGAGAATGGATGTCTCATTGATGGGTTTGGTGTCATTATAAATGAGGATATGCTGAAGTTTTTAGTTCTTGTCTCCTTGTGGAATACAAGGAAAAGTTAGTAGCATACAGTGCTGAACAGGAATCTCTTTTTTTTTTTCTTTTTGTTTTTTCGAGACAGAGTTTCACTGTTGCAACTCTGGCTGTCCTGGACAGCTGTAGAATAGGCTGGCCTTGAACTCACAGAGATCTGCCGTCCTCTGCCTCTCTGAGTGCTAGGATTAAAGGGGTGTACCACCACCATCTGGCAAGGAATCTCTTTGTAACTGGTTATGAAGTTTGATATTTTTCTTCCTGTTTTGAGATATGGATGAACCATGTTGCCAAAGCTGGTCTTGAACTCATTCTATAACTCAGACAACCATTGAACTTTCCTTAAAACACCTGCATTTGGAGTAGCTGGTGCTAAAAGTATGTTCCTTTATGTTTAAAAAAACTATGATGCTTTGTTAGAGTCATCAAAATGTAGACATGAATTTTAGATTCTCTTGAGTTACTAATCTAAAGTTTCTTCACAAGACCAGGAAAAAAAAAGATAAAAACTGGGTTAATTTAAATAGATACCTAAAGAAAGAAGATAGTAAACAGGGGCAGAAATGATTCTTATAACTAGCATGAAAAACAAACAAATCAAAACAAAAATTAATAATAATTTAAAAAGGCAACAGCGTTGCCATCCCCTATGTTATGTTTCTAAGGTTTGTGTCTCCATCAAAGGAATAAGTCAAAGCCAAAAGTCAGCAATGCTGTGTTCTGAGACAGAATTTTAAGTGATTGATTGATGATCCATAAAATCCATTAATTGGATCCTTGATTCCTAGAGTTTTGTATTCTAGGACTCATATGTCCCAATCACTGTCTTTTGAGAAACAAAGAACATATGGAGAGAAGGCAGTACAACTTTTAACAAAACAGAAATTCTACTTTCCTCTTGATCTTGGACTTCTCATCTCAAGAAATATGATAAAATAAATTATAAGCAACTTCCAGGCTGTGTTTTCCTATAACAGATTACCAATACATGTCTTTAAAGGCTCATATATTTTTAAATCAATCTAAGCCCTAAGAAATTTATTTTATGCTCATTAAATTTACTTCTCTTTACCAAGAAATTACTAGAGTAGAAGAATTCTTCAAAAATATAATTTTTCCTTTAAAAATATTATTTAGTGAATTGACAGGACAAATTCAAGTTAATACTAATCGATATCTTGAGGTTGATAAAAGAGAAGTGGCTCAACTCCATTCATTTTTATTATTCATACCTGATCTTTTGATTAGTCCACATGAATTACTTGGATAAAAAGAGAACTAAAATTATTTTTACTAATATGAACAGTGTTTTATTCCTCACCATGAATCCATACAAAGGGATTCTGTGAAGACCTAGAAGTGCTTATGTTTCCTATGAAAAATGTCCACAGTGGATCTAGTAAGCTTTAGGTGTCTTACTTCATTTCCTTTGCTATGATAAAATATCCCTAAAAATTAGGGAAGAAAGGGTTCATATTAGTTAATTATTGTAAATTGTAGTCCATGACAGCATGAAAGTTATGACTATAAGAACTTGAACAACCAGTCATTGCATCCATAGTCAAGACCAGGAACAAATACATACATACTACTTGGCTTACTTTCTCTACCCAAATAATGCCTAGTTCTCATCCTCAGAACATGGTACCACCCACTTTGGGATGTATCCTTCCATATCAATTACTTTAATTAAAAGATACACACACACACACACACACACACACACACACACACACACACACACCACACACGAACAAGCCAAATAGAAAATTTTTCTCTTAGATGAGACATTTTATTAGGTAATTCTCTATTGTGTCAAGTTGACAATTACAACTAAACATCCCAGGTGCTCATATTTTCATATGAATGCAAATATATCATATGGAATGATAAAAAAGTAATCAAACATGTTTAATATGTTCATGTACTTTTTATTGTGCTTATCTATAGCTTAGGGACTATTGCAGGAGAGAGTAAGCTTATAAGAGCCACAATATCAGAAAGTCTGCTTTGCAACAGCCTGTCCTAGAAATGGCTGCCTAAACAAGGCCAAAACAATGTGAATATCAATGGGAATGTTAAATAGAAGGTATATAGTTTCATGGGCTTCCAACCCTAGAAATACAACTACAGACTACTAATGACTGCTGTAAGAGGGAGTCCACTGGATGTGGCTCCTTATTTTTGTCCAGTATTGAGAAGTCAGACTTGAAATCATATGTGTATACACAAAAACAGACTTAGCAGTTTGTATTTATATATTTGTACACATACACACACACACACACACACACACACACACACACACACACACACAAAAACACACTTACACCAATAATAATAAAAGAAAAAGAGGCTATCAATTAAGTCTGTGGTAAGCGGATGGAGGGAAAGGATCTTGAAGGGGCTAGAAGAAGTAAAACAGAGGAAAATGATTTAATTCTACTTCAATTAAAACATATTTTTTAAAAAATTTATTACCATTTTGTCACTTATATTTAAATCACATTTATTTTTTAGGCAATTCAGAGGCATCTAATAATTGACTTATTAATAAGCTGTTCTTCAACTAAAAATTTTAAATACAAGCAAAGTCACAATATATCACTACATAAAATACCTTTTTGTCAACTTGAGAATCAAATAAAGTAAGAGTATAATGTTAATTTAGCTTTCTATCTAACACAATGGAGATGTCATTATCTTAGTGTAAATACATTGGCCAGTCACCTAATGAAGATCAATATCCACAATCTTATATGCTGTTGGAACATCCATGAGTATAAAAAAAGCTTTTCTCAGATTGGCTATGGAGTTGACAACCCTCTATCTCATCTGCAGATAATACTGAATACCACAGAAAGCACTTCCAGAACCAATACATCCACTTCCTCTCAGCCTTGGTAAATGTCAGTGGGTTTAGTGACACTCCAGAGTACAGACAGCCTTGATGGCACGGAGATACCTGAAGGGCATAATAAAATATATGCAGAAGATTTGTTTCTGCATATGTGAATCCAGATTGTAACCAGCTTAATGCACAAGTAGATTACATTCACCACAAGGCAGGATATAAAATAATATCATTTACCTATATAGTTCATTAAAAGCCATTGTTGTGGAGCATAAATAGTTTAGGAGTGTGACATATGTGAGAACCAGAATTTGGATCTCAAGAACTCTTGTAAATGTTGGGGATCTACTTACAATTCTGCTTTAGAAGGCAGAAACAAACTGATTAGCAAGACTAGTTATATGACTAACCTGGGTTTGATTGAATGACTCTGACTTAGTGAGTTTATATGTATATGCATACATACATACATACATATACATACACACACACACACACACACACACAGAATTGGGGGGGAGAGAAAGAGAGATAGGCAGGCAGACAGAGGCAGAGAAATAGGAAAATCATTAAAATCATTATTGATTACTGAATTCTCTTTTAGGGCACATCTGTAAGAGTGCAGCTATGCTCTATATGAATTATACCAGTAATAGTAACAATACCATGCCACCCACTGAGTGACTTAAGCATGTTGTTTATTTCCCATGATTATAATTTCTCAGAATTATAGAAGATAGAAAAGAAAAAAATATCATGTTGGTATGCCTTCTTCTTTCTACTGGAAGCATCTTCTGTTTCCTTTGTTGGTATGCTAATGACCATCTTCAGATTTACCAATGTTCTTGTCTTTCAATAATATCAGAATTTATTGAGTAACAATATATTCACAAGGTTTAGTTTCAATAAGAGTAATTTGTCACAAACTCCATCTATGTGATACCTTGACAGATGAAAATACTACTTCTTTTCTTTGAATCTGAATTACTTAAGTTAACTTTCACATCACATAGTATATAGTATATATGCCTGTATACCAATATGCATATGTGTTACAGAATGAGAAAAAGTTAAAGAAACCTCAAAGAGTTTATGGGTATCAGAAGTGGGTTGAGAAGCAATCTATATTGATAAGATAACTGACTAGACAAGAAACAGGAAAGAACTGCTGGAGTTAGGTTTGACAGAGAAAAGGCAGAGTTCTTCTGTAAGGTGAGTCAAAATCAGTTCTGGAGAAAAGAAAAAAAAATATAGCTCAGAAGCTTGGAACAGAAAGTCAGATCAAGACTCAGATGGGTGAACATGAACATAGTAGGCAGGTTGTCCCAACAGCAAAGGATTGAATTTAGAACAGTCTTGGAGTCCCTGATCCTTGATGTACACACCAGTTCTCCAGTGAGAGTTTGGTTTAGTACCAGGCCATTGCAGTGCTATGTGTATACCACTCCATCTAGTCCACTAAAATTAATTACTACCCCTTTCCCTTAGTTGTATGTGTCTTATAAGTTCTTTGAACTAGTTTCCTTTAAAATATTTTAATAAACACATGTGGCCCCACAGTTTCAATTCACCCCAATAAACTGTCAGGTTTATTCACTTTCTGCCTCTATAAATAAGTCATTTAACATAATGTACTGAATGGGTGGTCCCAGAGTAGAGTTATATTGTCTAGGTCCACTCAGGAGCTAAAGTTAACTTTTTCCATGAATGGAGTCTCTGAAGGCGGTGCTCAGCATGAAGAACACTGTTTTGTACAATGTGAAGTGAGAAGAGTAGGCTTGATTGAGATGTTAACCATCATCAACTAACAAGAATCAATTGAATAATGTCTAGTTAAATAGTTTTCATTTTATTCCAAATGGTACTGAAATAAACAGATGCTAGGGAGAGAAGTGCAACAATAACTTTTAAAAGACAGACTCTTTTGGCTGATCCATGATTTTAAAAGCCTCCAACCACTTAGTGTTTCAGAATGGGAAAAATTATGGACCCACAATAACTTTTTCCTTTGGCAAATCAATAATGATTTTTAAAAAATCAACACCCTTGACTTATGGAGGTGACTGATGCAATGCAAGTCAGTGCCTTAAAAACCACATAGTCTTTCTACTTTACAATTGTGTGTAAATTGTTTTTGCTAGGCAATGTAGTCTTATTGAGTGTTCATTTGTGAAAATTGCACACTGCCATCTTTACTGATTCAACAATGCTCCAGGGAAAACTTTTCTGCTTCCTGGAAAATCCTGTCCATATATAAATAACTCTTTAACATCAATCATTTAGAATGCATACCTCAGAGACCTAACTGTACAGTAATGTACTCCAGTTGAAAAGTTATAAAATAGAGTTAATGCAATTTCAAAATATGAACTTGAACTCCTGAAGATTAGGTTATGTTTTGGGAGGGAAAAGAGAGGTATAAATGAGGGTTGTATGGGAATTTAAAATTAAAGTAGGCCAACAGTACATTTTCATAAATTTTAATGTTATAAATAATTAAGTTAATAAATGGATTCATAACTTTTAAGGGTAGCAAACAAAATATTTCCTTTTAAAGAAATTTTATTATAAGAAAATTAATTTAAGATGTACACAGACATGAAATGAATTTATTTTATAAATATGACCAAATAGATCTGTTCATGAGTATATACTTATTACTGTATAAACACAATGAGCCCCAAATAGGCACTTAATACTTTAAGGAATGATAAATTTCTCGTCAAATATGCTGTAATGGGATAGTATTTGCTGTAAATATTATGTTGACTGAAATTACTTATTAAACATTGAACAACTAAAATCTATAAATATTTTATGCATGTAAAGGAGAGAATAAAATGTCATTTTTAGTAGTCACAATTATGTTATACTCCATGTAATGGCTTAATTAAAGATAAACTAATACGCTTATAAATATGACACTTTTTAAAAGATTTCTAATTCACTTCAACTTGATGAAAAGGTGGTCATTCTCTACTTGATGTTTTATTTGAAAACAAAATAACAAAATCAAAAACAAAACAAGCAAATGAGTATGATAGGTCCATCATATTTGAAAAAGTAGTGATATTAAAATATCAGCTTGCTACCCAACAAAATAATTGAATCAGATAAGATAATCAGTACATTATAAGAAATATAAACTGAAGATGAGGTGAACATGAATGGCAGGTTTCAGGAATACTGTACCATAGTGCATTTACTAGTTTTAACTTAGAGAAAATTTTACTTTCAAATGGGAAAAAAATGCACTGATGACAACTGTAACTTCCTATATATCACACCATAATTTAAGAACAGGAGGTAGAAACTGGTTAGATATTTTAAGGCAGAGAATTTGATTCTTGTTTTTGGTCAGAAGCTATAAACATCTTTGTTTAAGTACTGGCAAGAGGCCAGAAATTTCAAAAATGGCTCTATTCCCTGCCCCGGTTTCTTAATATCTTTCTGCATACCACTTAAGGAACTTCACAGCTTAGAAGATGTAGGGTATGAGTGACAGTGGGAGGCACCTGCACAACTCATGGTGGCCTAGCTTGATTAACTGCTCCATAGCCAAGCTAGCACACCAGCTTGCTTCAGCCAATAAATGACGTATTACCTGACAGATAGGTGCCTTTTGCTACACTGTGATTTCTGGGACCTGTTCTGCTACATAAAAATTTTGCTACTTCTCATTCTTTCCTTCCTTCCTTCCTTCCTTCCTTCCTTCCTTCCTTCCTTCCTTCCTTCCTTCCTTCCTTCCTTCCTCCCTTCCTTCCTTCCTTCCTCCCTTCCTTCTTTCCTTCCTCCCTTCCTTCCTTTTCTTTCTTTCTTCCTTTCTCCTTCTTTCTTCCTTTCTCCTTCTTCTCCCCTGTCTCCTCCTTCTTCTCCCTCTCCCTCTTCCTATTCCTTTTTTTCCTCTTGAGCTCTACATTTACTAGTGTAAAACTCCATTCTGAACTCACTCGCTCTTTGTCTGTGAAGTTCAGTCTCTTTGAGTTCAACAATGAAAATGTGGAATCACTCTGATCCAACTATTTCACAGATGATCTTCATTCAACTAAATGTATTTAACAGCAAAATCCAAAGTCTCAAATATCAGAAAGGGGCTGGAGATGAGGAGGGGTGTTGGATTAGGTATAAGAGAAATAAGAAAACGTAGGAAGAAGGCACAAAATCCCACCCCTAACAAAGAAGCTAATTGCAATTGATATCTGCTAGTAAAGGTAAATTTAGTTTTGTCCAATGGAGTGACACTAGATATATCAACCATACTACATGACAAGCCCTATGCATAAGAGTATGTTTCAACTTAAGAGGGACTCTACCTGTTTTGCATTGATATTTTTGTTGTTAATGTTTATTTTGTTATTTTTGTCTTACTGTTTTTGTTTGTTTTATTTTGTCTTTTGTTTTTGAGAGAAAATTTACAGAAATTTGTATTTCTTATTTAGTTTAGTTTTGTTCTTGTTTTCACCAGGTACATGTCAACTTAGAGAGGACAGAGATGTCACTATAGAGTCTATACTGAGTATTTGTCAAGAGGAAAGGATAAAATTTTGAGCTAATAGTTTCTTGTAATCATTTAACACATGACACCAAATCCCCAGTGATAAATGTAGCACTGTCAGTGTACACAGAATGAATTACATAAAATAGCTATTACAACAATCTTAATTTTGAGAAGTGAGAATAATTATGCTTTTGATTATTATCCTATCTTTACACAATTTTTTTCAGCAGAAATACATTTTGACACTAATTCATGAGACATGTAGGTATTTACCATGAATAATTGCTCTGATACAAATATTGCAACGTCATTCAATGAGGTTAAGCAATAATGTTATGTTTTAAATTTTACATATGAAAAAACTTAAGAGAACAAATAATGAATAAAATTCCTTAAAGTAATGAATTCAAAATCTAAACCCTGTTTCTGTAGAGAAAGAAAACATTTGGCTTTCTGAGATAGGAAGGGTGCTGCTTATCTGTGCTGGGCAGAAACTTCAATCATGTTTGTGCCACCAAACACTACAGAATGCACCTGACATTCTATTTGATCTTATAATGTATTTCATTATTGTCCCAGATTGCAAACAATTATAGTTTGGTAAGGCAAATAATTACATAAGAAACATTTCAACCGTAAGTACGTTTAAAATTATCTCACTCCACTTAATGAAATTATATTTACAAACTATGATTTGAAAAAAAAGAACTGGATGAGACATAATTATTCAGGCTTATTTTACAGAGTGCCCAAGCAATATTTCAGTTAGAAAATAATTATGTTATAGGAGAAATGAATGTACTGCATTTCCTACTCAGGGAAGTCTATTAGAGGGAAGAGAGAATGAACTGGGCTTACAACCATAACCATATGTGCCTCTTGCAACACTATTTATTTTCATGTATTGATTTAAAGTTACAAATTAAAGCTTGATGTATTTACTTTACCAAATTGTGATGGAACGTCCTTGTCTGCTCTTAGGATATCTTTATGTTCTTCATTTTGGACCCTCTCAAGTGTGTACCCCAATGATTTTAATCAGAAGTATCTAAAATGGTATTTTATTGGCTATCCTCTCAGGAGTCTATCTAAACTCTCAGGCTCAAATCCTTATTCCTTTATACTCTAATGTGCACCTATTTTTTTAACATTTATTTACATCTAATATACAGATTATGAATTACTTTAAAAAAGAAATTATTTTGTAATTGTTTTATTTTATTATCAAGAATGCTTAGAATGTAATGCATGCCAAAGAATCTCATTGAACAGACAAATAAATGTTTATAACAGAAATGTTACTATCAGCCTGCTTAATTAGCCATGTTTGAGAAAATTTTATCCTAATTCAGGCATGTCTACATACATGCTAAATGTTGGTGTCTATATCAGGACATACTTGATTGATTTGACGCCAATTAGAAAATAAACCAAGATTAACTTCCATTGTAATGACAGGAAATACAAGCAGTATGCTGGCTTAGTACTTAGTACATACTCTAAATTTGCGGTACAATTTTGTTGCTTAAAATGTTGTACCTGTTGCTGAACCTAGTTCCAGGATCCTTTGGGGCAGGAATGAACTGGAGCAGAGTCAATAACACACTCCAGGAGTTAGTTAAGCGGCAAAAGCAGACTCCTACATACCACAAAGAGAGACCCCTTTTAAACCTTCACCCAGCATCCCATTTCAGGCTCCTGAATTTCAGGCTGCTGCTGCGGCTCTTTCCCATTGGCTTGTGTCTAGCCACATCATCTGTTTCTAGGCCTCTTGGCAGGTTTTCGGGTTGGCGCCAACAGGGAGGCTTAACTGCACTTGCGTCAGTGGTAGGCTTATCTTCAGGTATGCCCAGGCCAGCTCTAAGTGGGAGCCCAGCTGTGCATGTGCACCATGTGTGCACGCCTTCTGGCAAATCATCCATGCACACTGTTTGTCAAGCTGGCAAGTCACCTATGCACACTGTCAAGCATCCAAGCCGCCTATGCGAACTGATTGGGAGGCCATGCACACTTGCCATTCAGCGGCAGGCGTTGTTTCTGTTTCTAATCTTCATACCGTGTATTCATCAGTTACTGAAACAACCAAAAGTAAGTAAACTCACCCTTAAAGTCCTTTATTTAGTCCCTAAACTAAAATAAAACAGTACATTTTAAAGGTTTCAATCCAAAGACGTTTTAGGACAATAAGTTCAATGATTTCAATCTCATTCAAATTCAGTCAGTTTGCATGAAATTCCTCTTAACTTTTGTCTTAGATATTTGGATAAACAGTAATACAACTTGGCTTATCTATTATTTATTTGTTTGTCTAGCTGGCTATATTTCTGTCTGTTGAAGATTGGTTATGTAGTGATCACAATGGTTGTATGTACATATGAATACATACATGCTTTATTTAATTATATCATCATCAAATTTTACTGGACATACTTATAAATTTTTTCTTATATGTAAACGAATTTGATGTATTGAGTATATAAAGTATACATGTTGCCTAAATTAAAACAAATGGACAATGACAAAGTTTATAACTTTAGTGGAAGAGCATATTATTGAGAAAATATTTTCATTTCCACATCTTATATAATTCCTTTCCAGATTTCCATTGGCTTCCTTCTTTGTAATTCAGAAATAGTTTCTATAGACCCTGATTCAGGGCAAAAGGCACTTTATTCTTTGGCCTAATTTAATCCCAAACCCTAGTCCTTGGGCCCTGGAGCATTTTGGCCTCTATATAATCTAATCTTAAGCCTAGAACTGGAAGGCTTCGGCCTCCATAAAATCTAACATTTAAGCCTCTGAGACCTATAGCTTATTGAGCCATTCTGACTAGCTCCTTCTGAACTCAGAGCTGTACTGATCAACATACTAGCTATTCTGGCTCAAGCTCTTCTCCAAGATTACTGGTTAAAGCTGACTTTATGAGCCTGTTGACAGTTTCTGACTGAATTCTTCTGACTCCAGTAGACTCTGGCTGATCCCCACAACTTCTCTGACTAAACTGCTCTTTTCAGCTTCAAAGTGACTCACTCTTCCCATCTGGTTCTGACTTCTCCTGTCCAATAGCCTCTGTATCTCTGCCTCATACTCAGACTGCTTCTGTGTCACTGTCTTTGTGTCTCATCCTTTGTGTGTCTCACTCAACCAGCCTCTGTGTCTTATTTCCTCTGTCCTGTGGATTAAAGGTGTATACTACCACTGCCTTCCAAATACTGGTATTAAAGATGTGTACTACATTCTTTCTACATTCCATCCGGACTACACAGGCCTCTAAATGTGATCCTTTACCACAATAGCATGTTGCTGGACTGAATGATTAAATATTCCTCTACAAGTTTTTCATAAGAATCTTATTCCTGTCATGATAATCTCAAAGTTAAAGTTTTCCTAGCCCATATCTGTCAGTTTTACAATTGGTTGAAGTCTACTTAAAATTTCTTGCCATGCTATCAGAAGTAAAGCTAATGTATTGTGAATTACTCTAGAATATACATTGCTTACTCTCCTAGTTATAGGCATCAAAATAAGTGTATTGTGTAATTAGCTGTTTTGTTGTAAGAAAAACAGAAATTTCACTTTATACAGCCACAAATTTGTGAAAAAAATCAAACAACTTTTCACACATTCTATGTTCTTCCATCTGATTTTCAAATAGGCATCTTGAGTCATCTGATCCTAAAGACACATGAAATGACACACATTATGTGGGAAACAGGCACAATGTAGGCTTAGGTAGAGAAGACTTCTTGGCTATTTTTCTTTGTTGTTATTGCACAAATCAGTCACTGCACTTTAGATAACAAGTGTTATTCTAGTTCTATAATGTTGTGCCAACTATATGTGATTATTGATATATACCACACGAAAGCCTATATAGAATATTACAGTTACTTCTGAAGAGACTGAAGTGAAAAGAGTGGGTAGTCAAATGGTAAAGAAGAAATTGTCAGCCTTCTTTTGAGCATCATTGCAGTCTGAATATTCTGTTTGCTTGGGGATTTCCTTTTTCTTTATTTGGTTATTTAATTGTTTTTGATTTTGGAATTAGCATTTAAAAAGAATTCATTGCCATTATTTTCTACTCTTGTAGTTTTACTTTATTCATGGAAGTCACATCACCTAATGTCAGCATCAGGATAACAGAGTCATTGAGAAGACCTCCTGTGGTCTTTACTATCAGTCAACATTATCCTAAATAATTCAGTACTGATTCTCTATTCATGCTCCTTATTTTATCAGAATCTGAGGCCACTTCAAGTGAGTGATTTTTTCTGTACTCAAAGACATATTTTGAAGTGCTGAACTATAAAGAGGTTTGTCAGGATATGTATATATGGGTATGTGCATATATTTTGATGTTGTTATAAAAGCATTCTAGATGTAAAATAATTGATTTAATTTCAATTTTTACAAAATCTCCAAAGCAGTAAAGTATAATGGAAACAAAAGAAAGAGAATTACAATCTAGTTTCTAAGTAAATAGTCTAGTCTAAGAAAAACAAGGGAGGAAGGAAAGATAATGGTGGTAAGGTAGAGGCGACAGAGGAGGAAAGGGTGAGAGAAAGAAAGACTAAGCTTTGCATTCTGTTCTTAATTTCTATGATATTGTGGAAGCTGATTGTTTAACATAAAAGAGGGGTAAAGTAGGCAGCCACAATCACCTCTCAGTGCCACTCCACTCTCACCCCTGTGGTGGCTTTACTAGGAATTCCCCCCAAAGGGTCATATGTTTTAATGTGTAGTCATCAGGGGGTGATACTACTTGGAATGCATTAGGACATGTTGGAGAAAGTGTTAATGGTGTGAGATGTGAGGTTACAAAAAGCTCATTCCAAGCCCAGTGTCTCAGTGTTTCTGCTGCCTGCTGATCCAGATGTAAAACTCTCACCTACTACTACAGCACAAAGTTTCCCTACATGTGGCCATGTTCTCCCCATAATGGCAATGGACTGAGACTTTGGAACTGTAAGCAAGTGCCTATTAAATGATTTCTTTTGTAATAGTTGCTGTGAGCCAGGTGGTGGTGGTGCATGAGTTTAATTTCAGCACTTAGGAGGCAGAGGCAGGCAGATCTCTGTGTGTTTGAGGCCAGCCTTGTCTAAGGAGTGAGTTTCAGGACAGCTAGAGTTACAACAGAGAAACCCTATCTCAAAAAAACAAAAACAAAAACAAAAAAAAAAAAACAAAGCAAAAGAAGAGTTGCAGTGATTGTGATGTTTTATAAAGGAAAGTTTAATCTTTTAATCCTCCAACATTGCTGCTTTTGGAAAAGATCACATTCAAGGCCTATCTGATTGGGCTGGAATGAAGCACACACCTTTAAGCATTAGGTAACCTAGTACAGAAGTGGCACATGCTTTCAATTCCAACTGTCAGGATGTAAAAGGAAACAATCATTTCAAAAGTAGGTCATGGTTCTCAGTTCACAGCTCTCAGTTCATGGTTCTCGGTTCAGAGTTCACAGTCAGTTCATAGTTAAGAGAGAAGCAGAAGAGATTGAAAGAGAATGGAAGGAAATTGAGTCAGACTATGTTAGTCAACTGAGTATCAGAAAGTCAGAGTTAGAGTTTAGTATAGAGTGAGTTCAAACTTTTAATCCCAACTCTGAGAGTGAATCAGAGTGACATCTTGCCACAGTGACATCTGAGATGAATCAGTATGAACAGCAGGCAAATGATGAATCAGAGGAAGAGTTAGCAGAGTAAGTTAGAGTGAAAACATACCCAACTCTCAGGTTATAAAGGTGGGTTCTTAGTTCAGAGAGGCAGGCAGTTTGAGAATCAGTTTAGGTAAGACACAGAGGCAGTTCAGCAGAAAGAGAGTTAGTATGGGAGAAAGAGTCAGCTAACAGCAAGAGTCAGTTTGAAACAGAGAAGAACAGTTCAGTTAGAGAAGTTTTAGGAGTCAGCCAGAGTCAGCCAGACTCAGAAGAGTTCAGTCAGAAACAGTCAGCCAGCTCAGAAGGTCAGTTTGAGTCAGTCATTCTAGAGATGAATTTGAGCCAGAACAGCAAGTAAGTTGAATCAGTCAAGCCAGAAGATTCATTTGAGTTCAAGATAGCTCTGGGTTCAGAAGGAGCTGGTCAGAGTGAGTCAGTCAGCAGCATGTCTCAGAGACTGAAACATGCTAAGCCTTGGATAACATCTTTAAGATTCGATTGTATGGAGGCCTGAAACACCAAGGATTGAAGTAAACCAAGGATTGAAGTAGCCAAAGAATAAACTGTTCTCTGCAATGCACTCATGAGAATAATTAAAGAAATCAGCACATACATGTATGGCTACATTGTTGCTTCATGGCAAGGAACCACTAAGATACTCCCATCTTCTTCATGCATCCTGATGTGACCTGCTTCTGAAGAGCTTGTAGATCAAGCAAGTTTAGCAAAGACCACATAATTATCTGATCAAACAAGCCCATGCCCTCACGTCTTGTAAACATATTGAAATCCAAGGTTTACAAAGAAAACACTAATGTAATTTAGATCTGTATAAAATCTCAATGTCTAGTGTATCTTTTTATTTTTAACTATGGAATGACTTCAAGATTATATGGTGTGTATGGAACTTTATGTAGTAATGAGGCTGTACCTTGAATGAGAGAAAGAGGCTTGAAATGAATGTGTCAAAACTTAAGCTTCCCCTGCTTCAAGGTTGCCTTCATGAATTGGTGGGTCAATAGTGCTTCATGTATGGTTATTTAGGATTAACTCTGGCAAAGGTGGCATTTATTTCTAGATACAGCTTAAATAATGTTACTATGTTTGAAGAACATGGGCGGACTCAAGTTTATCTAGAATAACAGTTCTAAAATTCTGTTATTCAGAAAATGTAGGTTTTGAATATTTTCACTATTTTAAATTTTAAGCATGCATTGATATTTTGTTATATGATTATTATATCATTGTTTAAATTAAAGAATATATATCATAAAAATAAGATCCCAGTATGGACTGGGTATGAACATGCATTTTAAAATTTTGGCAACATAAATACATTATCCTAGATACTTTTAGCATATGTTCTCATTTCACTTTTTGTTTGAAATGGTTTAATTGTATCATCTTGACTAGCTTGGAACTCACAATAGAATCCAGGCTTCTCTCAAACTCATGAGATCCACTTGCTTCTCTTTTTGGTGTACTAACACTAAAGACTTATGCCTCCATACCTGACCATCATTTTCTTTTCAATAAGTATACTCATTCTTGTTTATATGATGACTTTATCTGATGCATTTGGTTTTTACATATCAAAGATAATGGATGCAATAGAAATATTTCATAGTTACATTTATACAATGGACTACCAGGAGTCTTGGTTTCACATATAAATATCTGTGTCTACAAGTGTATACATACACATATGTATGGGTTCTTATAGGGCATGGTGTTTTCTAATCTTTTCTAGACTATTACACACATAGAAAATGATGATATATAAATAGTATAGCAACAATAGTCCATTAGGTAAAGACAAATTCTTAAAAACATGTCAGCTGTCAGTTGGTGTTAGGATCACCTCATGCTAGCTGAAGAGTCTACAAATTTTGAAGGAATGCATACATCACTTGCTCAGAATGTGAGTAGTGTCATTTTTGTGGGCCAGGAATGATGTCATCTTTCTTCTTACCATCAGTGGACACAGTGTAACTAGCCACTGCTACAATTGTCTGCCCCAATACAATCTGGGTCAGAAACAGTGTTTCCTGCCTTAAGTTGTTCTTTCCTGATATTTCATCATAAGATGAAAAACATGTGTATGTATTTGATAGTTTAAATGATTTTTTAATTCGTTGTGAATATGACTTTCCCTGGATTTTAGTGTGAATACTTCTTTCCATATTTTGAAGGATTCTTGTGCAGTAACTCCCTCAAATATTCATGTGTTCAAGCTTTGCATCCGTCTGGTGACATCTTTGATGGATAATTTGGTTATGAGATCTCTAGCTTCAATAATGGATTATTAAGTGTTGGAGTATAGTGGAAGATGTACATGACAAGTGTGTGGCTTTGAAAGGTATTTATTTCCTCTTCGAGCTTATCTCCTGCTGCATCCTGTCTACCATGAAGTTATCAGCCTTTGCCATATGTTTTCATCATTATAATAATTGTCTGTTCTTCAGGTGCCAAGACATGGATCCATATAACCTTGTACTGAAAACTAAGTTCTTTCTCTTTTGAGAATTTATGGTCGTATGTCTGTAACATTACAGTATGTCTAACCATAACAGATGCATTAACTTTTAGTTTTGTTAAACTATTTGTAACTTTGAGATTTAATTTACATAACATGAAGTTTACCCATCCAATGTATGTTACAAGACAGGTTGGGCAGTACAAACCTAATTGTATCCACTTGGGTGAAGCAATAGGTTTGCACCTTTAATGTCTTCTTGGGCTTCAAAGTGAGTTTAAGTCCAGGCTGGGCAAATAAAGAGATCTTGGCTCAAAACCAGTAAAATATAAAGAGAAAGCTGGAGTTGTACATCAGTGTCAGAGACTCTTTGTATCATCCACAAAGCTCTAAGTTCAATCATCAATACTGAAAAATAAATGCATAATTATATTTGTAAATAACAGTTGTAGTATAATATTAATATTATCAACAAAACAAATTTCATGACTGGCATCTAATTTTAGTACACTTTAATCAATCCACAAATAAACTCAGTTATTACACTAAAACATTTTATGGTCCTCAGACACAATTTATTATAATCTAGTAACTACCTAACTTTTAACTGAATTGTCAATCATAAACATTGTATATAAATTGGATTCGTTAGTTTGGGACAATGGTTCCCACTTTCTCATAGTGCGAATTATGTATTATTACCTCATTAATATTTCATGGACAGAAGTACCATAAAATTTTTGAATTTTTAAAATATTTAACTTAGTATGAATAATACTCTGGGAATATTTCTGTACAAATTTTTATGTGTAGAAATTGTAAAAGCACAAATACACATCCCCATATATAATTGTCTTGGACAAGTGCATAGATTGCAATTTCTGAATCATCAGACAAATGTGTATATAATTTTTGAGAGATGTCAATTTTTCAGAGACTGAACTCAGTGATATTGAATAAAGCAAACAAATGCATAGTTTTAATATAATCCAATTTACCTGTAGTCTCTATTATGTTGTGCTTAAAATCATTCATTTCTGTGTTTCTTTTAATATTTTATGGGTTTAGTTCTTATTTTTATTTATTGCTTTAATTTTAGCAAATTTTTGTATGTGGTGAAGTACTGGTTTAAATTCACAGTTAAATTTTCTACATTGGGGAAATTTTGAAATCTTTAATTAGAAAGAAAAATAACTCAATGAAAAACAATGTCATTCCAAAATAATATCTTTAATACAATTTTCTACAATAAGTCACAACAGTAGCTAAACATGTTATTTTCTATGCTCATGTATGCACATAGCTGTGAATACAAAAATTACACTAAATTATGTTTATTATCAAAAATTAACAGCGTAAATAAGTCTTATGTAAGCTTGTTCATACAACTGGTCATCATGTCAAGTGGGGTGCACAGACAATGTAATTCCCACTTCCAAACTGAATCTCCATGTAGATTTAAAGATGAATCAGTATTTATAGAGTAAGATCAAAATCATCATGTGAATTTTGGGTGGACAGATGACAGTTGTGAAGGAATAACACTGAAATTTATATAATAGGTGAATTTTTGTAATGATTGTTTCTACAATCATAATAATCCTCTCAAAGGAAAGAATCCACTATGCTCATGTTTTACTTTAAAAATGAATTCAGTGCTCTTGATACTGCTTAAACTAATAAATATTGAATTATACTTAAATTCCAAAAAAAAAAAGTGGGAAACTACATTCACTAGTTTCAAGAAGAGACAAATGTCAATTGTTCACAAATAAGTTTGAGGTTTTGTGAAAATAATAAATGCCAGCTCTTTTAAACAAATAGTATGATGAAAATTTACATTGTTTTTAGCAAACATGAACAAAAAAACTAAAACTAATACTTCTGCTTGTCCATAAGATACCTACCCTCTACTGGCATAGACTGAGTTAATGATTGGAAACCACATTGCAGTGATAAGTTAATTTGGCAGTTTCTCAAATTATTCTAAAATTAAAAAAATATAAAAAAATTAACTTTGAAATCATTCATTTGAATATATTTTATAAAACACAAAGGAGGAAAAATTGTTCCAAGAGATAACAAGTTAATAGTTTTTCATTCCTTCTTCCATGATAATTTGTTTTGACATAGATATCAGGAATTCAGGGGTTCAAATATCCATAACATTCACATTGATTTAAACAACATTTACATATTTTAATAAAAATTATTAGTCACACACTAAATTAGGAAAAAAGTACAGTTTTAAACTTCCATTGAATTTTATAGATCATATGAATGTAATTATAAATGATGTTAAATCTGGAGATATTATCCTAATATGTAGTAATTTTTTCCCAACATTTTATAGCAACCTAAATCCATTTAGTATTCATTTTGTTCTATATTTTAAATGAATAGCACACATAGCCCATTAATAATCAAGTCACTTTCTTCTAAAAATAAATAGAATAGATAACAATTTTTTTACTCAAACCTGCAAATAAGCACAAAAATCATTCAATGTGTGAGACTAAACAGTCATAGACAAGTAAGAAAAAAATCAAATTAGAAATACATGATAGACAGATACATACTATAGAGCTTAGAATTGCCTTTACATCTTCATTAGACATGTTGACTTAAGGCCAGTGAGAAGGTACACTAGCCTGATGAGTTGAATTCCATCTCCAGGACTCACTTGGTTACAGAAATTATATTCTGAAAGTTGTTCTCTGATCTTTGTACACATATCATAGCACAATCACATTCCTATGAGCACTAAATAAAAATAAAATTTAGAAATATTAACTTAAGAATGGTTAACAATGAAAACTATATTCATATTGGAGAACTGTATTTATTTTATTAATCTCATGTCATTTTCTTATGTAATGATAATTATTTTAAATTGTTAATAAAACTTTAGACTCAGTGCATGAATCTATGTACCCTTAAAAGTAACAAAATGTTTAGTAAGAATAAAAACCATGATAATATGATTTCAATCACAAATATATTTTTCTTATAATCATATATATATATGCAACATAATGCACTTTATCATAGAATAATATATTCATATATATGAATATATACAGAGAGGAGAGACAGCCTAGATAATAGCACTTTGTATTATTTCATGCACACATGACTGAATTAATTTTAAAATACTCTTAAATAGAAAAAAAGTCTTATATTCTGAAGGTTACTTGAATGATTGCTTAGGGAAAAGACTGAATGATTAAAATCAACAGAGTAGAAAGTATTTGATGTATTCTTTTATATCACCAGTCCTTTAAAATCTAATTTATTTTCCTTTTGAGTTATTCTAAATTGAAACAGAAATGTAATATTTGCCACCTTAAAAATATATTTGTATTTCATTTTATTGGCATTTGAATTTATATCTGAAATAGAATCTAAAGTGTTGAAATTTATAAATGAACACTAGAGGAAATGAAGACATTAGTGATGATGATAGCTATAAAAAATTTGAAGATAATGTTATTGTTGATATTATATCAAAACTAGTTATTGACGTTTTATTTAGGCGAAAAACATTAGAGACATAATAACAAGATATTTTCCTGTTAGTATTATGTAAGTTTACGATAGAATTGAAAGCTCTGATAGCTCTGAAAATATCTATCTAAAGAGTCATGACAAGGGATCTTTAGATTTTAACTATGTTTATATAATTTACACTAATGAAGCAAAACGAATTATTTAACCTTCAAACTGAAGAAGAAACAAATTTTTTAAACACAAATTATAAAAAGAAGAAAAATATACTAGACTTCATTTTAACCTGACTCTAAATTTATCAAGAGAGTCTATAACTCCAAAGCATATTTTCCCACCTCAACCAAGTTATTTTTATTTTTCATCCATACATTTGCTTGTTTCTTTTAAAACATTCACTCTTTAGTCTAAGGTGACCGCGTATTCATTAGATATCTCTGGTTGCTCTTGAATTTGTGGCAAACCTCTAGACACTTGCTTGAGCCACTATGCTGAGTTTTCCACAGATCTTCTTGGTCAAGATAATATATATTAGGGAGTAAAAGAGTTAAATCTTCAGATTGAGCTAAAGAAATTGGGGTTCACCAGGAAAAAGAAAGGGGTCACATATGTAATTCAAAGAATGATCATAGAGGTGATACATTTGATACTAAGCGATTATCTTTTTGTTATAAGTTTGTGAATTGCTTTTATATCTGCTTATTTCAAGGACATAGAATTTTTTTAAAGAAATGACTGGCACTTAAGTCTATCCAATTATGGTTACTTCAGAGATAGTTGTATGTTTCATCTACAGAGACAGACATTGAAAACAGAAAGATAACTTCAAATTAGAATTTCAGCAGGTTTCTTCTTGTGTTAAAACATCAAATGAACTTATCTTTTGATCTACTTCCATGTGAAAATTCTATTTTTGTCCCAAAATGAATGGGTGAAGGGCCCCTGAGGCCCCAGTACAGACATAGGAGTTACTGATAATGGATGATTGCTGGGGGAAGGAGAGTCACTCTCCTTTAGGAATGTAGCTAAACGTGTCAGTGGTTGGCCCCATACCCTTGAGCAAATGAACAACACTATTTGGACTATGAGGGTTATAAATAACAAAAGCAAATGTAGGACAAGATGGAGTTGAATGGGAGATGGGGCATAAGCGGAAATTGGAAGGAAGTAGAAATCAATGTATATGATTTATGTTGCATAAATACATGAAGTTCTCAAAGAATAAATAGAAACATTATCTAAATCCTGTAGCCAAATCTACACTATTCACTTTAATTCTTTTGGCAAATGGACAGTTTGGGAGATTAATCTCAGGAATCCTAATGAATGTGGTCTAAGAACGAGAAAATAGGTGAACAGATGGCAGTCTTTGTTCTCTGATTACTCCATTGCTATCAGAGGTCTTGGTTAGAGGCTTTGATTAATAAACAAAGGCTAGTGTTCTTAGTGAGTCTGTGTTTACTTTTTAAAGCATATATTAGCACATGGTTCATTCTTGTTAGCATTATTCCTCCCAAGAAAGCCAATAAATACAGCCAAATAAAACTGAGTCATCTTTCCCCAATTTCAGCAGGAACTCTCTAAAACTCCATAATACTGTTTTTAAAATTATCTTTACTTTCTGGATCCCTCACACCCTGAGATATGAGGAAGAAAAGGCCCAGTACACTTTCACTCTTGCTTATGTTCCTTTGAAATATGATACGTACAGAGATACGTAGAGCACACAAATATAGCTCAACCCATGGGTAGAAACTTGATTGACTTAATAATACTCCTCCAGCTTCAATCCAAACTGAGAGAGACATTTCTAAATTTTGATACTATTTCAGATGATCTAGATATGAAGTATGTGCAGTTAAGTCTCCATTAGAGTTCACATTATTTTAAGTGTTTTCTTATTCTCAATCTCTTTGAAATTTTGGTAAACAACATCAAAGTAAATAACAATTCAGCTTTTATTTTCCAACTTATCATTCATGCCCGAAACACTGTCATCAGAGTGTGAACCCTAGCTTCTTTCCTTTTCCATTTAGTCACATAATTTAACTATCAGAATATTCAGAAAGGATAGATCCAAATCTACATACATCTCAGTTGTTCATCTGGTTTCCCCTTCAGTCCCTTTCACCTTATGATTCTCTTTCATCTTATTTATCTTTAATTAAGAAAGTTGCAGAACAGAAGCCACTTTTATAGTCTTCCTGATATTCCAAAGATTTTTCTTAACTATCCACAGAAAGGATATTGAATGAACGTGTCAGTATATGACATAGGCTGACATTTGTAAATTCTTCCATAAACAGACTTTTACAGTATGAACAATAAATATAGTGTTTCTGCTTACTGTGGAAAGTTTCATTTGCCATTTCTAATGAAAAAAACTAAATCTGATATTAGAAGTGATTTTAAAAGATCACTGTGTGGCTGTTTCTCATGAAGAACCTGCCTTTATCACTGGACCATGTATTTGGCTTAGAGGGATGTGAGCAAATCCATAGATCAAACAGTGTTTTGGGGGATAAAATCTTTCTAGATTATCAGCTGTCCTGAGCCAACATACTACTATCTCCAAATAAGATCCCAAATAATCCAAATCTAGCCATGATTCATTCAATTGTGTAAGTAGCTGGTAACTTCAGGAAGATAAGGAAATTGAGGTAATAAACAGAAATAGCTGAACATAACATTTTTATTTTAAGGGTTATAAGCTTTGCTGTTATTTTATAAAGTTTAATGTTCTCACTAAGAAGAAAAGGGCAAATAACAAGCACCAGTTCTTTTGGCTTTGTCATATATTAAATTTAATTCACTCATCTCCCCTTCCCAGCAAAAATTCGACAATCTCAGGACATTTACATAACAAGCAAGTATATAACAAAATACTTGTTGCTCCATTTATTTGTTAATGACTTAATGCTTATCTATAAAGTTATGCAGGTACCATATAGTTCACTATACATTTGGCAAGACCAATGTCTATATTAAGGGAAAATAGCAAGAAAAAATATGTTTAAAGAATATAGAAATAGACTTCTAGACATTATAAAATCACTTCTAATTTTTTATCAGGTGATACACGTTTGCAGTGTTACTAACAGGGAGTCTCCCTTCATTTCTAT
Source organism: Cricetomys ansorgei (assembly GCA_026225945.1). Taxonomy (NCBI): domain Eukaryota; kingdom Metazoa; phylum Chordata; class Mammalia; order Rodentia; family Nesomyidae; genus Cricetomys; species Cricetomys ansorgei. Next base: position 6,694,199 of record JAMJFZ010001562.1, read on the forward strand.
TCTTCTTATGTCAGCACTATATAGGTGTTATACTCAAGCCAACTATACTTAGATAACTCTGGATTCTTCTGATTTGTGGTTTAAGTACATGTGTCAGGAACAGAGAATGTGTATTTGTCATATTACTGCATACTAGGATGTGCCATGTATTCTTTACACTTAGATTCATCAGGTTTACTTAGTAAATGTTGACTGTTGATTTTGCCTCTGAAAAAGTATAACTCACCATTCATTCAAGGCCTGAGGTTTTTAATTTGTCACTGGTCATGACATGACACCAGAACACATAAGTCTGCAGGTAAAAAGCTTTTAAAAAATTATATATATATATATATTAGGTGAAATTGAGTTAAAAGTAATCATAGAAATAGAATAAGAATGCAAATTTACATTCAGTGAGACAATTGCTCCTCAGCTGGCAGTGGGAATTTATGTCTTTATGCTGAGAGTTTGGTCTGCCTAGAGCTCACACAGGCTTGTGCATTCTGTCACAGCTTTTGTTTGTGCAATAACACCATTGTGTCCAGAAAACACTGTTTTCTTATACTCATTTACTGTTTCTGGCTCTAACAATCATTTAATCCCCTCTCTTACCATGATCTCTGATCCTTGGAATGAGGAGATATTATACGGATATATCATTTAGAGTTGAGCTTTTCATAGCTGAAGTGATAATTCAATGGTTAAGAACACATGGGTCATGTAGATTACTCAGGTTCAATTCCTAGCACCTACATGTAGCATTTTGTCATTTCTAATACCAGTTTCAGGGCATCACAGGCCTTGTTTAGGCCTCTGAGGACCTCTGGCATGCATACATTGCATATACATTCATCTAGAGAAACAGTCATACACATAAAATAAAAATATATCGTTTTATTTTTATTTGAAAACATTTAAAGTGTTTTTAAACTCTAGAAATCTAAACAAGTGATAAAACCACAATGCAGTGATAAAATTTTACCTAAAATTTCTCTGTAAAATTTATATTTCTAAATTAATTAAACATTGTGAAACAAGAAGGAAACTAGAGAGTTTTCATTGATATTTAAATAAGTTTACAAAAGTAAATGAGAAGCCTGGAAATTCAGTCAACATAAATTAACAATTTTAATTTCTTACACATCATTAGTAAAAGGCTAAAAGACTCAAACTCAACTGACAAATATAGAGTAAACATAATAACATGACTGCCATGAGAGGAATATATAGGAATGCAGTGTAACATAGAAACGAACATCCAACTTTTAAGATTTTTCTATTAAGTTCTGTTTCTGGGTTATCTTTCAACTTGAAGAAATGTAATTTTCCATCTTCTTCATGCTTCATTTTATCCCTTAGTAAAGGTCACAGATGTTTCCAGAAAAAACTTAATAGTACTGAACTTTTGAAGAGTGGTAGGGGTAGGTACCAAAGTCAGCCGTGACCACCCTATGCAGTATCACTTGTAAACTTTAGTGAAGACAGTAAAATAAGACCAGTGTTCACATTTCTTACTAAATGTTTTCCCCTGTTTGTATGGTGGACATGAATGAACACGTTTGCATGTATGTGGATGTACTTACATATGTATGTGTGTATGTATGTATGTACATGTGAAGGTCCAAAGTTGATATCAGGGACCAGTCTCAAAGGCTCTTCTATCGTATTCATTGAGTCAGAGTCTCTCAAATGAATCCTGAAATAGCAGATGTGGCTAATCTCTTTAGCCAGCTTGCTCTGGGTTACCCTGTTTCTGCCATTTAAGACTAGAATTACAGATGTGCTGCCATGCATACAAGGCACTAATTTGGGTGCTGAGATCCAAACACCTGGTCTCACACTTGGGCATGTAAAGTGCCTTAACTACTGAGGCATCTTCCAGTCCTACATTCTCTTCACAGTCTAAAAGTTCATTTCCAAACTGCAAGATAATGCATTTGGTGATTCAGATTTTCTGCTGTATTTACCTAGACTTTATTGATTGTCACTATTGTATAATGTATACACTAAATATTCATTTTATTTTAGAAAAAAAACTGCCATAGCCAAACAAAAATAAGATTATTTCAAATATATGTCTGTATATAAATAAATGTGAAACTTCATTTTATTTTTTTCTTACACCTTAAGAGAAAAAAAGTGATCTTTCTCTTTTCTATCAACTTATGATTGTTTCTTGGAATACAGGAGGAAAACATAAAGGAACAAGTAAATTGCATAGTTCTAAGACAAAGGAATAATCCAGAGTTATAGCTGTAGACTTTCAGTGCCAGATGTAGATGTTGATTCACCAGATGTAGACATTGATCAGGACAGAGGGCAGTTTATTCTTTTGCTAATCCAATCACCAGGACTAGCCTGGAGCCCTAGAACATTTCTGCCTTCATACAAGCTAGTCTTCAGTCCAGATCTGGAAGGTTTACCTTTATACAATCTAATAAACATCTGAGACTTACTGATGACTTAACCACTCTGACTAGCTTCTTATGAATTCTGATTCCTCTGGTTCAAACCAATCTTGTTCTGGCTCAAACTCTTTTGCAAGCTGTCTGAATCAAACTGACCTGTTGAGCTTAGGTATTTTTATTGATTCAGAACTCCTCAGGTATTCTACTGAGATCTCTAGCAGATCATGTGCAATTAAGCATCCCCCACATAAATCCAACACCTGCAGACAATACAAATTGCTAAAGTCAAGGCAGCCCTTCACCAACAATGCACAAAAAAATTATTTTATATATAATTAGAAATAAATGCCCACATTTCCCTCTTTTCTGCATAAGCCAATAAAAAAAAAAAAAGCTTTATCTCTACAATCCAATTTAATACTCCATCAGCAAAACTCTTTACAAGAGGAAAAAATCAATTTCACAATGTCTTTGGACATCAGAAAAAAGATTATCAATATCCTGTTATCTGAAATTCACTCACAATCTTGTGGGCTCCTCTAAAGGCCTTGGGTTACTTCTCTGGATCTTCCCTCTGCAACACATACAGCTTGTCCTCCAGGTTCCTTCTGGCTCCAGTGCACTGGTGCTACTGTTCTTGGTGGTTGTCCCATGGCACTGGTATCTCTAGAACATTAGGGTCCCTTGGTACTACTGTGCTGCTCTTTTACCAATAGCCTGTCCTGGGCTCTCTTTATGGTGCCAGGCCTCAACTTCTTTACATGACCCCTTCAATTTGGGTCTTCAACTGTCACAGATGCCACACCTTTATCAATGGCCTCTCCCGGGCTCTCTTCATATTGTCAAGCCTCAGTTGCTCTCCATGACCCCTTCATACCTTCAAAACCAGCACCACCTGGGTGACTCTTACAATACCAAGTTGGGATGCCATCATGAGATACAACCTCGGACCATTCTGAAAGGCAGCTTTTGTGTGTTGATCCTGAGGACGCACATTTCAGATTTTAAGATAGAGTCTGGTTTTCAGGAAAAACAACTGGTAATCTTGTTTTCAGGAAGGGTTCCCTGTGGGATGGAGTTCTCCTTACCATAACAGATGTGTCTTGTCAGGACCACTTTACCTCACCAGTATCTGGACAGATTTGCAGAAAACAAAATAAAACAGACCCTACAAGGTCTACAGTTTCTTTCTTCTACCCTGTCTCTACATCGGATTAGATGGTGTTATGTCATGCCCCACATTGAGTGTCATTTATTTCTTGTTAGGCTGCTGTGGTGCCTCAGCAAAGAAGAACAAGGAAGCATAATCATAGGTGCAAATGCTTCCAGTCTGCAGCAGAGGGAACCACCATCCTGGCAAGCACCATACTTGATAGTGGAACCCTGAGCATCTGAGCTCAACTCTTTTTATTGATTTCGAATTCCTCAGTTCTACTGATAGCATGTGCAGATCATGTACAATCAAATATCCCCCATCTAAATCGAACACCTGAAGACAATACAAAATGCCATAGATCTATGCAGCACCTCACCCAACAGTACACAAAACAATTATTTTATATATAACTAAAAATAAAATTTTACTAAACTAACTTTCTGAGCCAGCTTACTGTTTCTGACTGAACTCTTCTGACTCTGGATTTATCCTGTTGATTCTCTGACTCCATCAGACCGAACTGCTCTGCTCAGTTTCATGTGACTCACTCTTCTGTCTGATACTGACTTGTTTTACCCAGCTGCCTCTATGTCTCTCTGCCAACCCAGCTGCTTCAGACCTTTTACCTTATACTGCCTGCTATAACTCACCAGCTTTAACTGACACTTATATGACTGTAACACACCCTGCCTTTCTATCTGGAGAGTTGGTCATGTCTTCACTCTGACTCACTCTGCTAACCCTTCCTTGGATCAATTAATTTCCCTATCCTTCACTGACTCATCTTAGATGTCACTTCCTGTGTGTCACTGAATCTTCTGAGTCTGCTTCCTGTGTCTGTTTCCACATTCTATTTATGTCTTAAGTATTAAAGTTATGGACCACCACTGCCTTCTGCCTTCTGAATAGTGGGATTAAAGGTATTTACTATCACTGCTTTCTGAACACTGAGACTAAAATTGTTTCTACATTCCCTCCAGACCACACAGGTCTCTGAATGTAGACCTGTAATTTAGGCCCTTCCTAGCTTTCACCAAGCCTATTCTTCCACACAGAGTAGAAAAATTCTAGGCAATATCTAAATCCACTGCTTTTCTTAATATATAAACTTTTACTTATATTTAAAAATTTAAATGACAACATTAGCTAATGTATAAATATCAACTAGTTGAAAGAAGTAATAAATATTTGTTTTGTTTTAATTCATAATTTAATAGTTTTGCTTATTATTTTTTTTTTTTGAAGCAAGGTTTCCTGAACCAGCCCAGGCTGGCTTTGAACGTCCAACTCTCCTATTCTGCCTGCTAAATGACAAGGTTATAGTCAGAAACCACCTTGTCCAGCTAATGATGAATCTAAAATATCCAAATGAGCATAGTGAAAACCTCTTTTTTATCTTATCATCTTTTGGAGTAGTCATCGGTCTGTAGGTTATTAAAAATATCACTTTTTCTGGATTGTTCTTTTGTGAGGTTGTGCTAACATATGTCTCATGACAAACATTGACATGACCTGTGGTATGCCACATGAATCTTCAACAAGGCATACTTTCCTTTAAACTAAAACAGTGGTTTCTTGCAGTTATTTTCCATTTTATTATTTATTCAGTTGAGACTTTTTCTCTTTTTTTGATTTGTCATATTTTATTTCTAGGGCAGCTGCAAAAGTATTTCTTTCTTCTAATAATCATAAATGAACACTTATGGCTATGTAAAATGAAACTGGTTCCTTCTCATTCTGATATCTCATCAGAAGTTTAAATTTCTGAAGTAACATTAACACAAGATAGTAAGAAACAGCTGGTTAATTTACCTTAATTGTTACACAATGCTGCAATAATCAAGAAAGCAAATTCAGCAGATTCTGAGAAGCATATGTTCATTGTTCTCTCCTACAACACTATGCTTTATTCTCTTATAAACCTCACAGAATCATGCCTTTTGAGCAACAATTTACACGTATAGACTTTCCTACAATGTTCTACTTATTTATTAGATCACACAGTTGAAGAAGCTCAGCTTTTAGAAACTGGAAACAAACCGAAGCAATTCCAGTTGACCTTGCAAGAATACTTGTTCCAATAAATGATCAAAGTTTAAACAGCAAGTGAGAAATACCTGAGAAAGTTTGCTGCTATAAGCAAGTTTGTCATTGAAATTCTGTTCATAGTAAAATAGGGAATGCATTGAGCTATAAGGATTTTTGAAGTTGCTAAAACACTATATTGACACTGTGTGTGTGAGGAAACATCTCTTTAATGCCATTTGACAGCAGCTTCAGATAAGGTGCATCATATGACCTGAGACATGAAAATGTTAAGCTTGGTAAAAGTATTATCAAAAAACATTAGTGTCTTGTCGTCATCATCATCATCATCATCTTCATCATCATTTGTGGTTAACATTTAGCTACTAATGCTTTATCAAAATAATTACAGAGCCTGCATAGATTTCAGAGAAGATAAGAGGGATCACATGAAGGGACAACAGTTTAAGAATAAAATAATAGTCTGCAGGGGGAGTTGTTTCTTCAATGTTGTTGAGGACTAATAAACCACAAATGTCACAAACAATGTAGAAGTGACTGGTTGCTGATCACTTGATGTTACAATGTATGGTTTCAATAAAAATTCAAGAACACAGAAATGTCCTTTGTTGGCTTAAGTCTCAGATATTAACTGTTTAACTCTCTTTACTTTCTTGCAATACTTCTGGCATTTCTTTTTTATTAGTATTTAAAATACAGACTCCACTAAAATGATATGCTATTTTATATAGTTTATATTTTAAACAGAAACTGGAAATTCCAGTGTTTATGAAATTAACTTATGTTTCTCTGATATATTTTACATTGCATTTTCTAGAAGTTATCTAAAAGAAAAATATTCTTTCTTTTCATACATATACACATACATACACCCACAGAGAAACAGATACACGCACACACACACACATCTACACAGACATAGCCACATAAATACACGTAAGCATACACACACTGACAAATTATTCTTTCTTCTTTATGTCACAAGAAAATTTACAATGTTAATTATTGCTGCCATTTTCAAGGCACATGAGTTTGAACTTAACATCATCATCTTAAGTCACTTTTCAGGAACATGTCGAAACCTCTACTATCTAAGCCGTCAATATTTTAGTTATCCATTAATATTTATGCCACATATTAGGTTTAATGTAAATTAATAATAATACTATGTTTCATGTTTTATCTTTTGAATTTTTTAATAATCAAAATTTGTTCAAGACAATTGCTTCAATAGCTAAACATGGTGGTTCCTAAATTAGATTCCACCTAATGAATCAGGTCACATGAAGAAGGAAATATTTGTACTTACTTTCATATTTTCACACTGGTTTCTATAATGGTGAACATTCTAAAAACAACAAACAAACAAAATAAGAAAGTCCAGTTAACATGTATCAGCACAAAAGGGAAATTTTCTCTGCTTTAATTATATAAGGAAAATAATTTTCAAATTGCCAATCTGCCTTTTACCCTCTATTTCTGCTTTCTCTGCCCTCCCCTCTTATAATGCTGACCATTTACTTAAATATTTTTTTTTTCAGTTCTACACAGAGAAGTAAACAACTCTAGATTGGGGGAAACCAATGAAGTTCTTCAAAATAAGGTGTAGTGGTTTGGTCTTTTACACACTTCTTTCAAGAAAGTATGCAGTAGTATTTTACAATAGGGTCAATCAGTAATATTAAAATGTTTGCTAATATGAATGCCTCATTCAAACATGAGTAAGATATCAAATACAAATTATTGGAGAAAGATTCTTAAACTTTAACAGGAAGTTAAACTTTGAAGAAAAATTGTTCTGACTTGAGAATATCTTAAATTAACATTTTATTTTACCTGTTTGCCAATCTCACGACTTATAATAAAGTCATTCAATCAATACTGTCCTGAAAGCAGTTAAAATCAAAGAGTATAATACTCTCACATTCAAATACACAAAGGTCATCACTGATTGATAAGCCAATAACAGCTCATATTTAATAACGTATAAGTAAAGTGTGACCCAAAGTAAACTTCTGAAATTAGAAATAGATTTTTAAATTATACACTAAAATATCCAATGTACTTCAGGTAACTTTTATTAGAAATCCCCCCAAAAACAGTTCTGTTAGAAATTTTGGCAACTGCAGTGTTGTATAGGGAAAAAGATAACTTTTCAGTTATTTAAACATATTTTAAACCATTGATCATTTAGTTTTAAGGTAACTTGCTAAACTGAAAAAAAAGGAAGAATACTTTCAGCCTTTAAAACTTTTCTAAAGACACTAAATTTCAAAATAAATGACCAAATACTAGCAACACTTTTCATTACCTATATTTCACATGCTGAAAATGTAACAGTGGAAGGCAATTTAAGAGATAATGATCATGAGTTAGAAGGAAATAAAAGGACCAAGAAAATATGCTTTGAAAAAGTATGCATCAGCAAGCTCAGACAACTGCTAGGAAAGAACATATTGACAGAAAGTCTATAGCAAAATTGGAAGCTGGCAGTTTCTGAGATGTAGTAATGAGGGCAAAGAAATAAACCATAGTGATGAAATAAAATATTGAAGAGTCACCGAGTAAATGATTTGAATATAGTATGAATCTTTTAAAGAGGATTAAGTATAGGAAAATCACAAAGATAAGAATGTAAATATACTCAAGAATCTGTGGACAGTTTTGGAAGCACCACAGTTAAAATAAATTGAACCAGTCCAGGAACTTTAAAATACAGAGAAAAGCAAAAGAATGTTAATTCAGACATGGAGATACAAATTAGCAACCAAAGGTGACAGAAAAGAACTACCATCATGAAGTAGACAGCTAAGCCAAAATTTCATTTTATTAATCATTTTACCTTTCTTTCATACTAAAATCTTAGGAAATAGATGTAACATGGGCACTAGCACATGTATCTTCATCTTATGTATAAACAAAATGATAATTGATATATATTAATTATTTTAGTTTTATTTGAAAGCAATATCAAAATAACACAAGGAGGTCATTTTGAGAAGCAAGCATTGATTAGGTCTCAGTTGCTTGCTTTGTTTTCTCTGCTCCTTAATGTTAGAAACTTTAAAGCTTAAATGCAGCACTGTAAACAATGTTATCATTTAAGTTCTGTTTTCAAGGGAAATTTTCATTAATATGCTTTTATATGTGCTTGTATAGGAAATGTTTATCAAATACTAGGGTCCTAAGACAAATCAGCAAAGATCTGATCATCACTTAGCTAATTGTTCTCTAGATATCTAAGCATTGAATTTAAGAGGAGTACAGATTATCAACGTCATAATAAAGTAAAACAATGGACTCTCAATTCTGGTCATTTATTCATGTATTCTATGCAGTGGAAACTTACTACAATCAATGAGGGAGACGCTAGCAAGGGATTACTCAGGGATAGGGAGCCTGAACAGGCCATTTCCTGTAGCCAACAAAGGTTTTCAGTAAACATCCCAGGCCCAATACCTCTGACCTATGGCCTATCCTTCCTTCAGGATCCATTAGGACACTGGAAGAGCAGAACCCTAGGCCAAAGGAGGAAATCACTGGCTGATACTGCAGGTCAGGCCAGGACCTGGAGACTGGATAACCTGGATACTGATTTCTAATGATGCCTTCTCTCATAGATCAGAGATTAGGCCAGTCCGTATTAGTGAGGCCTCCTCTAGAAGCATATAGGAACATATGGATGTGTCCAGGGCCAAATACCTTGCAGAGAACAGGGTACCCCATAAGAGTGGAAGGAGGGATTGCAGGGATCAGAGGGAGAAGGACACCAAGAGAACAAGCCCCATACAGTCAACTGACCAGCACTCTTAGGGGCTCACTGAGACTGAAGCAGCAGATACAGAACTGTCAGGGTTCTTTAAATATACCTTATGGCTTGGTGTTCATGTAAAACTCTACAGACTGGATTTGGAAATCTCTAACCCTTTTTATTTGTCCTTGGGACCCTTGTGCTCCTGCTGGGTTGCCACTCAGTAGAGCCTGGCTTTGCTCCATCTTGTTAAACTATGACCTTTTTGAGAGATAACCTTGGGTATAGGGTGGACTGTTCTTTTAAAAATGGGCATGGGAAAAAGTACAGCAAATTAAAAGGAGGAACACTGGAGTTAAAAGTCACAGTGAAGAATGGGGAACAGGGAAATCATTTCTATGTCTATATATCAAATGTATCAGAAACCACTTAAATTACAACTTGTTTTAGGATCCCAAACATCAATAGTGGTTCAAGGAGGCTAATGGGGATATCATTGTACAGACAAGAATGGAATCTGTTGGCTCAGGATTGTGTTCCAGAAACAAAAATTCTTGTCTAATTATTAATCATTAAATTCTAAAACATTCACAGCTGAATTTAAGTAGACCCTAATAAAATTAATTAGTCCTATGAACAAAAAGTTCTGAAATTTTTACTTGATAACTTAATTTTATAGTCTCCCCACCCCCACCCCGTGTGTGTGTGTGTGTGTGTGTGTGTGTGTGTGTCGTGTGTATGCGTGTGTATTTTCACAGACATCCACACTCTCAGGGTCGTCAGAGTCTCCTAAATAAGTCCTGAGTAAAATAAATTTTTGAAGATAACTACTTTATTTTATTTAAAGTAATTCATAAATTTGAGTGAATTTATCTTGGATTTATATTTGTCCTTTGATTCTTGCTTTCCAGTTTTGGAAGTTTAAGAGACTGAAATCCTCAAATGTTTAATGTAGTGATTTTGTTTTGATATCAACATCTCCATCTAAGAATATTAGAAATAAATGTTGATAAATGAATTGTAATTTTTAAAAAGGGAAAAAAGGAAGAATTTTATTAATGGTGAGAAGTAACAAAGTTATGAATGAACACCATGTTTTCAGAGAACTCTGAGATCTTCTGGGCAAACTCGAAAATGGGAAATGACAAGAGTTAATCACACTAAGGCTAGAGAACATGCTGAATGGCTATGGTCATTAAGTAAGATCAGGACTTATTTAGGAGACTATGATGACTCTGGGAGTGTGAATGTCTGTGAAAATACACACATACATACACACACACACACACACACACACACACACACGGGGGGGTGGGTTTGAGGGGGAGACTATAAAATTAAATTATCAAGTAAAAATTTCAGAACTTTTTGTTCATAGGACTAATTAGTTTTATTAGGGTCTACATAAATTCAGCTGTGAATGTTTTAGAATTTAATGACTTCCTGATTCAAAATGAATTCTGCAGTAAAAGCTAATTAGCAGGGAAATGAATGCCTAAAATATCCCTCATGAGCATAAAAATGTATAAAGATCATTAATTGAAATTAAAATTTAACAATATACTAATGCAGTATGACATAAAATTCCATCTGTTCTACAGTACCATGAAAACAAACAAAAAATGTATGTGGAACAGCTCATCCTTCTTATGTTTTGCCTGGTTAATTGCTGCTAAATAGAAATGAATTTGCATAAAAATGGTGTTGGTAGTAAAATTCCAATATATGATATAGTACAACCCTGTTCAAACTCAGCTCCTTTTGGTAAAATAAATAGTGTTGGCAATATAAGCAAAATTTTCTTTTACGAATGAAAAATAATTCTAAAGTCAGAAATTGCATGTCGTGGTTTGAAAATATTTATAATGTTATTTATAAATTTTCTTTAAGCTTTATTAATTCATATTAAACAGTAAAAGAAATAAAATCTATAGTCCAAATGATAGTAGAGCAACTACTTCTAGGTAAGAAACAAAAGTATGGATTTAATTGTTCTAATGAACTTTATTCCTTTTATCTTCTCTTCTAATTTTTTAAGTTTTAAAACATTATCTAACATGTATCTCATATTTTTACATTTGAAATATGACTCTACTATGTTCCATTTGCATGTGTTTAATTGTACATATTACCAAACTATTCAGTATTGACTACATATGAAACATTAATGGAAAGATAATTAATATATATTAATTCTATGTTATTAAGGAGGAAAATAAAAAAATAAAGACCACACATTTTTGAAATAAACAAAATGTATATGTATATAAAAATATATGTATAGTGGCAATAACAAATAGTGGAAACAAAAAAGAAGTCAGAAATTTGAAGGAGAGTAGAGAAGGGTATATATAAGGGTTTAGAGAGTGGAAAAAATAAGAGGAAAATGTTGTAATTAAAACATATATTAAAAAGAAAATATTAAAATAAACTCACCAAAAATGTAGGTCACATACCCTGATATTATTTTTAAAACTGCCTTAAGAACAATTGGAATATAGCTCTAATTTTTACAAAATTTTCTTATTTTTGAGATATATTTAAGAGCTAAATAAATAAGTAGGTAAAATTGATTAGTTTAGTCCATAATCCTGGAATCAAATATATACACCCAGGAAATATAGGCTCACGTATATTGCTTTGCATTTATTTAAAATATTAAGGATAATAACCTACAAATCTGAAGGAAAAAAAATTTTCTGTCACATTGAATTATTTTTAAGAAAAGTAAACCAAAAAAACCTAAGAAAAGAACTTATATTATTAGAATTCTCTCAGTTATTTAATTAGTAGGTTAGAAATATATGTGGTGTATGAAGAAAATACAGAATTCATTTGGAGATCTACTTGTCCTTATATCACTGGTGTTGTATTTTCCTTCTAGATTATGTCAATGGATATTTAAAATCAATCCCAATGCTCATTTCCATTCAGAGTATCTTCCATGTCTTTTCAATTTTGAAATTTCCTACCTTCTTCTTCTGTAATCTAGAAAGCTGAAGTAAAGACATTAGGACTTTGCTCCCTCATAAGGCTTTCAGAGGCAAACTACCCTTAATCAATCCTCTGAGAGCTTTTGTAATTGCCAGTCTCTTGTCTCCATAGCCTTCCCTAGTATGCCACTGTTTGTATGTTCAAGTCTCCTGTCTTTACATAGAACTCTATCACCGGCTAATACACTAATCTAAATTACCTCAACTTGATCTCCATAGATCCTATTTACAAATGAAGTCACATTTATAGTTATCAACACTGAGAACATATCCTTTTGTATGGACACAATGAAACATCTTTCTTTTTAAAATATAAAATCTCTGTTTGTTGTACCAACATGAGTTGCTCTTTCTTTCCTGAGAGTAAGCCAGGAAAATGTCCTGAGTATATTCTAAATGAAAGGTACCGAATACAGTAAAGGTTTTGTTTTCCATTATACTTAATGGCAAAAACAGATAGTTTCAAGTTTTCATCCTGGGTTGGGTATTTGCCCATATAATCCCTCTACATGAAATCTTACTTCTATATCTTGACCTTGTTGTTCATAGTTTTATAACTTCTTTGTGGGTAGTACACACATGTATGTAATTATCAGATACTTGCTCATACATAGCTTTACTTTGAATTACTGGACCAGGGTCTATTACTAAATTCAACATTACACATGAATGGTTTTCTGAGATATTTTATACTGTTCATAAACACATATTGAGACACTGATATATCAAAAAAGTGTGTGTTTTCCAAAAGCAATAAACACTTGAACCACCTCTTAAAAATCAGTTTGTAATGGGAAAATTGGGGTTTATATTTGTGTATAATTTTGAAGTCATGTTTAAAGTATTTTATTTAGAACTCACATATATGCCAGAGAAAACATGTTATAAAATATTAATGACAGGTTTTTGATAACTTCTCAAAGTGCATTGATGGCAAAGTATAAATGATTAGTTACTCAGTTTTGGTATATAAAATAGATTATCCTACCAACAGGAAAGGTAATTGGCTTCAATGTTTGTTTTTATTATAAAATGTACAAGGTGAAGAACAAAATTAATCTTTCTAGATTAAATTTTTTTTCTAAAAGTAATGCTAAAAATGTTTTGGCTATAAAAAAGTGTTTCTATGTTCAGTAAATAAAATATTTGAAAAAAAATATTTGCTAGATTGTAAAGGAATATATAATGAATACTCCAGGAAATGAAACCAATACAAGTTGACAAATATTCTGGAAAATAAAGTGTGAAATTTAATGGATCTAAGTTAAACTGTAGTTTATAGTAGAGATTCATACTATAGTATTAATCTTTCATATTTACACAGTCAAGAATTCTGTGTGGCTTTTGCTGATATTACCTACCCTTCAACCACATAATATGATTAGCATGTTTTTCACCTATTGTTATGTAAGCAACCACATTTAAACTCAGGACACAGAAGAAAAAGATATGAAAGTAGAAGAGGACTTACTATTTTTCAAGTAATATTTCTGACTTTCCTTTACGAATAAATTCCAACTTTTGAATCTGTGGATCATTAGCATTTTTGTTCTTTAATCATAATTTGTAAAAATGTTTGTGTTCTGAAAGATAAAATTGGATTGCCTGTATATTCAAAGAAGACTGTGGATTAGTCATAAATGAATCATCATCTCATAGGGGAATGTTGTTAGTCACTCTTTTTCATGAAAATTATCTCAATGAGTTAATAAATGTTTAAAAATGGACATTTTAAATAACTTTTTAGAGTAGATAATAAACATAACATGACAAGGGCTCTTAATCTTTAATTAATTGAAATTTAACATACAGTTGAACAAATTAATTAAAATTAAATTTTCTTAGCTTATTACAGCACTAAAGTCTATAACATATTTAAACTAAATTTACTGTGATATTTTAATGGAATGGTATTCTTATTATATAATGGATTGTGTTATATACATATGTTATATATGTGGATTGTGCATTTTATATCTGGCTTGTCTGCATCAACTAAAAGGACAGAATCTGTTACTTTTTTTTTTTTTTTTACCTAAGTAGGGCCTTGCAGATAACACTTGAAGTGCCTGATTCTGAATTCCATTTAAAGACATTTCTATATCTTCCTTTTTATACTCAATGCTCTTAAGTTTATACCTTAACATAAACTAAGGATCAAACTACCATGCTGAAAGATACATCAGCCAAGAGACTCAGCCAATAGATAGCAATAGATTTGGAACACGATAAAAACCCAGATGCTGAATATTTTTGGGATCCCATCTGAGACCATAGACCCTAAAGATTAATCTATTGCTCAAACTTCTTTTCTTTCAGCATTTAATTTTAGACTAATTAATTATACAATGCTTCTTATTTCTACCATAAAGTATTTTAATTATACTTACATTATTGTATTATATTAATTACACAGAACTCTAATAGATAACAGATACCTAAATGCTGCTGTTTACTTTTACTACCATTTTAAATTAATAATAAAAATGTTACAAATATCTCAGTATTCCAGTGACTTGGACAAAATACCATGCAATAAATCAACTATTCTGAAAGTGAGATAATGAGCTGTAGGGTAGCAGACAGTGTGAAATGAATATGGAAATGTAACTATAGGCTGCTAAATTACTATTCATTCCCTGTTCAAATTACAGGTGTTAATTCAGTCTTTACTTTTAACTACTGTATTTGCTTTAATTGAGTACGGTCAAGTTCATCTGGATGCTCTTTGTATAAATATCAATTAAACATTAAACTGAAACACTCAAATTTGGACCAGGCATTCACTTCTGTGCCTTACAAATACTGTTCAACTAAATATTAACTTCTCCAGATTGTAATAACATCTTTACTTCTATAGACAAATACTTAAATATTTCTTTATTTTTACTTTTAACATGATAATTCAACTGTCTATTCAATTTTGATAGTAATAAAGTTATTTTATATCCCATTTCTCATTTCAATAGTTTGGGTCTTCACAATACTTCACAGACAGAATGATGTTCTTGTTTTGAGGTCTGTTTTGTAGCCACAATATTAAAAAATCTCACTCATAAATATGCTATTTACTTGACTTACTTTTTTTTTCATTTCATTTCTTTTCTTCTTTTTAAAAAAAGTTTTCTCCCATTTGTTCAGATCTCCTCATTTTCTGTTATACTGTCCACAAACATCTCCCTAGATTTTCTGGTAAAAGCATTTAAATCACCCATAATTAGAGTTGTGGTGCTCATTAGAAAGGAGACTGAGAAGAATGAAGAAATAAAATGGACATATATACCTCTCACAAGGTAACCCATATTTATTCACAAAACTAAGTACCATGGACGAAGCTATAACATAACAACTAAAGCTGCAGGAGAGATGATTACTGGCACTAATGCCTTGGCGGCAGTGAGTTCATGTGCAAGCCATGTTTTATGACTCTTGGTGCTAAGCCACTTGACCCTGCTAATCCTCAGTTTTTTCATTATAATGAGCTGGTTGGTCCTAATGATCACTGAATCCCTTCGGTTATGATGCATACTTAAAAAGAGGAGGAAATGCGTTTTCATATAGAATTATGTATTTAACCAGGTATTTGACACTATTTCTGATTTCATTTTATCCTATACCTCAGTTTTGTCATCAATATAATATACCAGAAAGTTGCTAAGGTGGACATATGTGTGTGTGTGTGTATATATATGTCATGTGCAATGCAATCAGTGGATGCCCCATATGTAAATACGGATTATCATATTTCATATTCTATATTTCAAATGAGCCATAATTAGTAAAGATTAAAGAGAAATTCTTAAGGATATATTCCACATATATCAAATTAAAATATTAAAATAGTTATATATTAAATAGAATTAAATAAAAATTCATCATATTTGAAATACTGGAGGTAGTAATTTATTGAACCTTTTTATTTTGAAATAATTACAGACTAAGAAGTTGGAGAATAACTAATTAAGTGCTTTCAATATTTTTTCTTTTAAAATAATATCTCTTTTAGTTAAAGATAATTAAACCATAAGTATAAAGTCTTGGATAAAAATTCTGCTTTTAAGAGATTATTCTCCAACAATAGAACTCTAAGACATTTAAAATGCACTAGATGAGTGGATAGGATGAAACACATAAAAATAAATAAAATAGTTTCTTTTAGAAACCTACACGTCATTACAGAAGTAAATAAATGAAAAAAGAAAGCATGCATAGTAATAAAGAAACTGCTAAGTGCATTCATACAATTAAGAATTGAGAATCACTACCTGCTAGAGTGGTTTGTATTGAGCAAAGTCTGTTAGGATTATTGTATATGCTCTTCAATTTTCCCTTTATAGAAAGTTAACACTTGATAAAAAGAAAATAATCTTCAAATTAGTTTCACTGTTTTTAGCAGACATACACAGTATTTCAAAATTTTATTCTCTGTTGTTTGTGATATGTGAGGAACATACAGGATTGCAAAAATGCACATAAAGCACTTTATATTCTCAGAATAAGCACTTTTAGTCAATTTAATTGACATTACTGATGTTAGGTTTTAAGAATGAAATGGTGGTGCTGGTGGTAGGAGTGGGATATAATTGCATAACCAGGATTTCTATCTTTTGTAAAGAGAAGTTTCCTTGATGGGGAGAGGGGTGAAGACTACATTTATCTGAGGGTATACCATGTAATTATTCAATACCAAATGACCAGATAGATATATATATGGAGAGAGAGAGAGAGAGAGAGAGGGAGAGAGAGAGAGAGAGAGAGGCCATGTATTTCAAAGAAAACAAGATGCAGATTATTAGAGATTTGGATGAAGGAAAGTAAAGGGGAAAATGTTATAACAATATTATAATTTCAAAAATTAAAAAAATGATATTGGTAAAATGGATCATATTCAATGAAAAATAAACAGTAACAAAA
Source organism: Cricetomys ansorgei (assembly GCA_026225945.1). Classification (NCBI taxonomy): domain Eukaryota; kingdom Metazoa; phylum Chordata; class Mammalia; order Rodentia; family Nesomyidae; genus Cricetomys; species Cricetomys ansorgei. The sequence continues at coordinate 6,711,449 of JAMJFZ010001562.1, forward strand.
GGATGGTTTGCATTCATACTACTCAGGAGGCTCGGTCTGATAAAATATGATCTCTTAGACATGGAAACCTAGTAAACACTGAATGGAAAAATATTAAATGTATTAAACGGTTATAAAGCCTAGCCACAGATCTAAAAGAATGTTAAGAACAATTAAACTAAAGAAAACTTACAGAGGTAAGTTTCTCTATATTTTCAGAACTATAATTTAATTGTTATTGGAGCTTAAATAAGGAGAGTTAAGCACTCATAATGTATAGAGTGTTCTAAAAATAATAATAAATTCTTCTTATATTTATTCATGCCAAATTATATAAATTACTAGTTATTGTTTCCAAGGTTCATAAGTTGAAAGGTTTCATACACAAAGGTGTGTATATGTAGATTCAGGGTAAATGGCAATTCATTCCTTGGCTAATTCAATCTCCATCCTGAAGGGTTTCAGTCTCCAGACAATCTAATCTTCATTCTAAAACTGGAAGGCTTCAGCCTCCTTACAATCTAGAACTTTTAAGCCTCCAAGACTTACTGCTGACTGAATACATGCTGTTTAGCACCTTCTAAACTCAGAGCTGTACTGAACTCAGCTGAATCTTCTGGTTTGCTGATTCAACTCACTGGCTGTTCTGGCTCAAACTCTTCTCCAAGCTGCTGGTTCAAACTGACCTTCTGAGCTGGATTACTGTTTCTGACTGAACTCTTTTGACTCATGCTGACTCTAGCTGACTCCTGCATCTTCTCTGATTGAACTGCTCTGCTGAGCTTCAAACTGATTCTATTAGCTGACTTATTCTCTCAAACTCACTCTTCCTGTCTGATACTGATTCAATATGCTGAACTGCCTCTGTGCCTGTCTCAGACTGCTTGACTGCTTTTTTGTCTCTCTGAACTCCCTGTGTTGCTCTGAACTCAGAGCCTGCTATTATATCCTAAGAGTTGGGCATGTCCTCATGGTGATTCAATCCCAGAGTTGGAATTACAGTTGTGTGGTCATTCTTTAAACAATGAACTGAAAGCTATGACCAACTTCTGAACTGACTGCTTCCTTTTGGAACCTTAGTATTGGGATTAAAGGTATGCTACATTTCCTTACACCACAGAAACTTTCACCTAGTATTAGTAGAAACATAAGACAGGATTAATTTGACTAACATTCTTTCTTCATTCAATTCAGATCACACAGGCCTCTAAAAGTTATCCCTTCTTGTAGGCCCTTGGATTTGATCCCTTCCTAGCTATCATACAGACCTTTCAATGTGATACTTTCCCAGAGGGGCTATGTTACTAGACAAATGATTAAACATTACTCTACAATGGTAGAGAAGATCAGTCTCTAAAAACTGAATGATCATCCTTGCAAACATGGCACATGCCTTTATTCCCAGCACTCAGGAGGTTGAGGCACTTGGATCTCTATGAGTCCAAGGCCATCTTTGTCGAGAATGAATTCCAGGAAAGCCAGAGTTACAAGAGAGAAACTCTATCTCAAAAAACAAAAACAAAACAAAACAAAACAAAAACGAATACAAAAACTGAATCACCTTGCTCCATTTCACTATGATGAATGTCTGAAATTCCCAATACAAGCTGATAAGGTTCAGGGATGAGGAGGAATGAGAAAAACCAAAGCATGATCAGGAACTTGATATTCTGTCAATTTTAAGTAAATATCTAAAGATCAAATTATAAGAAGAATGGATTGCACATGAGGAGAACAATTATGTGATAAAGTTGAGATAAGGTATATTTTGCAATCCAGAGTTTTAAGAAATAGAAAGTATTCCAACATACATCCATTATTTTACTTGTAAAGATTTTGAATCAAACTCCACAATCAACCCTAAATTTATTCCTTGTTAGAGAAATGTTTATCTTATTGAATCCTGGGAAAAATAGTCAAATAATAAAGTGGAGCATTTATTTATATTTTATATTTATTTACCCTATAATTGTATAGTAAATCATGACTCTTATTATTAGGGAAACAGTTGAAGATTTAATATATTTATTCATTATATCAACTCAATCTATTCAAATTTTTAATTACAAAGTAAGTGCTGGACATGTATGATAATCATTGCTTTTATAAAACAATACCTTAAAATTGCTAAATGGTAATAAATAAAATTTAATCTGATTAAGTGTATGGTTGCATTTTTTCCTTTCCTAAAGCTACTGAAATAAAGTAGCTTTAAGATTATTTAAATTAACAAGACATTTTCCTATATTTTTGGTAGAAATTATAATGTACCAGCAACCAGTTAATAAGAATATCAATTACTTTTGGTATTATGTATTTTATTATATGAGTAAATTCAATTTGCTGATTTATTAGAAAAAGGCTTAATATATTTACAAATAAGATTGTAATATTACTGGAATAAATGTCTGCCTCTATTCTACTATATGTTGTTATTTGATTTAATTGGCCAATATCTGAATTCATTAGTGGCTGCAAACCTAAGTGCAATTCATTCATTAGTTTCCAATTAAGAACTTATTTAGTATAAAGAGCTACATTAGATATACTAGGTGCTATAGAAATTATACAAAATATTTATTTTTAATTTGTTTTTTTAAATCCATTTTAATATCATTGATTTTACACTTGAACTTTAATAGTTTTTAGTGCCAAATTTCTTTGATTTTGTTTCTTTTAATTTAGTATCTCTTTTTTTGTATTATATAGCTTGTATTTCATAATTGGGCAAAAAAGAGGTTTATATAGTTAATAACAATGCTAGTCAACAATATGTGGTGATCTTTCCACAGCATCTGTCTGCAGGACTCTCAGAGTTTCAGACTAGTATATATAGGTGTCATAGTTTCATTCGTTCCATCTTCTTAGCTAATGTCTTGGACTGATTGCCTATAACTTTTTACCTATGCTCTCAGATTTCCTTGAGAGTATCGAGTCATTCATCATTACCTCAAGCTTCAGGTACACTTTCCAAGTCATCTAAGGCAGAACTATCTTAGATATCCTCTCTCCATAGTGGCTTACTAAGTCAATTTCAGGCAGATATGAAACTATCATAATATATCTTATGGTTGTCTGGTTTTGATCCTTTTACCTGCACTTGGGACTCTTTTCCTTCTGTGGGGCTGCCTAGTCCACTTTTGATGCAGGAATTAGTGTCCAGTCTTGTTCTATCTTTCTATTCTCTGTTTGAGTGGTAACCCTGGAAGGACTACTCTTTTCTGAGGAGAAGCTGGGGGTGGAGTTGGGTGAGGTTGGCGGCTATAGGGGAAGAAGGGGAGGCAAGAGCTAGATCTGGGGAGAGGAGAAATGGGGGGATTTTGGAGTATTGGAAGGATGGGGGACAGGTCTGCTGTGATGAATTATATGAGAGAAGAAAAAAGAAACTACAACTCAAAAGGATTTAGTTTGACTTTCAATTATCTATATTAAATAATTCATTGTTTCATTATTCCTTAAAGTGTTCCCATGGAATATTTGTATGTATCCTTATGAAAATTTTTCCTTTGTCAGTAAGTTGAATTTCTTAACATTTGTATTTTTATTATGTAACATTTGATGAATGTCATTTAAGTAGCATGTGATCCACATTATAAATCCTTAGATATCACCAGGGCTATTCTTTCCTTAGCTTCAATTATCTATACATGTTCTTTAAATTCTTATTTCAGTTATGGGCTTAAATTTGTTATTTAATATCTGCTCAGCAGATCTCCGTAAAACTGACACTTTTTGTTTTATTTTGATATATTGGTATATTTTCAACATGTGGACTTTGAATTATTCTTAAGTTCTAGGGCAGTTTCCTTTTGTTGAATGTTGAGCTTCATACTGGCTCAAATCAACATCTGAATCCAGTATCTTTGCTCTGCCAGGATGAAAGGATGTGAAATCATTTTCTTCATGAAAAAAAAAATAAATAAGGGAATTAAGCTGACTTCTGTTTCATTACTGTGAAGAACAGGGATGTAAACACTTCCCCATTTGTGTTAAACCACAAATAATGGTTGTTCGTAGATATAATTCTATTGCTTCAGATAATTCAGCTAAAACTGACTGATATACTTCAGAATTTTTAATTTTTCTATAAATTATTTTGAAGACTTTAAATATTCTTTGGACACATAAACACTAAATTCTTTCCATGAAATGAGAAAATTTCCTATTAGTACACTTTTCATTGAATTTATGCTGTATCTTATGCAGTTGAGTAACAGTTAATCATGTAATTATCTTCTCAAAGTATGATTATACTTATTTTATTTTAGTTTGTTTGTGTTGTTGTTAATGGCTTTTTGTTGTTGTTTCTTGTTGTTGTTGTTGCTTTTTGTTTTGTAGAGACTGGGTTTTCCTGTTGTGACTCTGGCCATCCTGGAATTCACTCTGTAGAAGAGACTGGTCTTGAACTCAGAGATCTGCCTACCTCTGCCTCCCAAGTGCTGGGATTAAAGGCTGCACCATCACCACCCAGCTTTAGTTTAGTTTTAATTAACACAAATGTAATGTCCCTATTTTCTAGAACAGATTGGAACAGATTGGGTTTATTGAGAAGGTATTAGAAACTTTCAATAATTAAATAGATCTTTATATAATAACAATAGGTGTAATTTATTCAACGCTTATAATTCTTTGTTATCATGATTAATGCTTTTACTACATTGTTATAGATTATGGTAACATTGTTTTTTATTAAGTAACAAAACTCTTCCCTTTTTACAGATGAGAAAATTGAGATTTAAAATGGCAAATATATTTTTCAAAAGTACAGCAAGCATTTGGAAAATGATAATTCAGATGTTTTCCTTTATATAACCAATTTAATGATTTCAGGGCACTATAAAGAGGCAGGTATATTTGCAGTCAGAAACCTTTGAAAGATAATGAGTGGACTTTGTATAGAAATGACTTTCAAACCAGACCATGAAGCACGGCCAGAGTTGGAAATTGTCGCAAGCTGGTAGACATAGAAAAGTGGTATCTAGTGCCATAGTCAAACGATCCAGGGGCTCATTCTTCAATAACAGAATTGTTAACCTTTGAAGAAAGAAGACTCAATAAATAATAAAAATAAAGCTTTCTTAACTACATTGTTAGAATCTATTTTTACTACCCTTCTAACACTTATTTTTTCCAAATGGATGAATGTAAATATCTATTTTATATAACATTTAAATCACTCTTCTGATGTGCAATATTTCCTATACATTTTGTTTGTTACATCAAGAAAATGAATAGGTTTCATTTTACTATTTAGACTCTTGTAGATAAATGGAGGAAAATAAATACCAGAGGTGAAGTAGTCAATAAAATATCCACAGTTTATTCTAAAGATAATATACAAAAACAAAACTGTCATGTTTGGTTTGAATGACTCAACATTAGTATTTAATCTACTTAAAATAAACCTCACATATAATATCTTATGTCCATCTATGCATACCAGTAGACTCTGAATTATAATGGATGAGATAGAAGTTTAGCCTATGTCAACCCTTGGTGTACCCATGTTTAACAAGAGCAGGTGAGAATTCTACTTCTTCTCATTCTTGCTAGTTACTCTGGCTCAGGAAATGGTGCAGATCTTTTCTATTTAACTAGTTCTTTAGTGTTTTAAATAGTGATTATTGCTGATTACTTAATCTACACATTGACACACAATACCTGTGTAGCACTATTAAAATCTAGCTCCTTATGGCTCTTTGTGCAGATTTTTCAAAGAATTATCTTTGCACTATGAATTAATATGAAAAATGGAGCACAATTCCCAGGTTCCTTAACTTAGCGGTACTCCTTCATAGTCCCCCTGAGATTTTTGGATACTGACAGCACCTTTTGGCAGACAGTTCTCTTCAATGATTGATGGTAAGGGGAGGTCTCGAGTATAAGAATTTTCCATAGGCTTTACTAACTCTCAGAAAAATTATGCCCCTGTTAGTTCAGACCACTGTTAGTCCAGACAGTGCTAGTTGATATTTATTCACCACCCCTTCTTTTAATATTCATTATTACAATGTACATGTACGTATGCTAGTATTTGTACTTAGAGTTGGTTTTCTCTTCTCACCCTTAGACCTAGAGATCAAAATCAGCCATCAGTTTATACAGCAAGTCCTTTTTCCTATTGAGCCACCTCATTGTTCCAACCACTCCTTTTATCTCATCATTTCACTCGAATTATCTTTCCCTTTGCTCAGATAAGCATACAGGAGATCATCACATTTGCTATACAATCAACTGCCCAACAGAAGAGTGTGACTCTCAGATTTTATACTTTACTCTGGCATGATGGAGCCTAGTGAATCTGTTCAGTTGCAGGACTTCCTGAAGCTATATTTAATTGTGTACCTTCCTGCATAAGGAACTTCCCTGCAGAATGGAATGTTTCAATGGCAGAGGAAACTGTGGTACAACAGCATGCAAAATATGTTGCATGAAATGCAAGAGTGTAAAACAATGGTTTATTCAGGAAAGAGTGGTTAACTTGTGAGATTTTTATTCCATCTAGTAGCATATGTTTGGTGGGTCCCAGATGACCATTCACCAAGATATCTGAGTAATAACAAGGAATACTATGATAGACTCTAACTTGAATTTATACTAAGATACAACTGTCTATATATTATACTGTTATTTTCCTTTACTTTTATTGGAAACTGATTCTGTACAAATTAAAATGCACATTTAATTTTCTTTTAATTAAGTTTAAATCACACTTATTTTTCATATGCAGATTCACTATAAAAGTTATAGGATAGTAGTGTGGTTTGAATGGGAAATGGCCCTCATCTTTCTTTTTTATTAATCTGATCACTTTGTTGCCTGTTGGTCTTGTGTGTAAAGGTTATAAAACAAGAGGTGGAGCATTACAGGAAGACATATGTCAATTGGTGCAGACTTCGGTGTTTTTACTGTGATTATTCCTCTCTCTCTGATTGCTCTAAGTGAACAGAACATTCCTCCTGCTTTTGCTTCCATGCTTTCCCTCACTGTGAACTCTATCCTTCTAGAATTATAAGCCAGAACAACCTTGTTTCTTTAAGACGATTTTGGTCAGAGTACTTTATCACTAATACAGTGAGCTTCATATCATTGCCTAATATTGCTTTATAGTAACATTATGTTAAAATTTCTATTATTTATAAATTTAATACTTGTATCATTTTAAATGGTTTCATGGGATGAGGTGATTTAAATAATTATTCCTTCTTCTTAAATTTTAAGAAATTCTCTAAGGTTTATATTAAATATTAATAGTTCAGACAACTTATTTTACCTACTGCCTACTTCTTAAATTTTGACTTATATATATAGTATGACTAAATATCTATACTGTGTATATTTACTAGAGATTCTATTCAATTATTTTCTAATTAAATTGTGAATTCTTTGAAAAAAGTAGATATCTTACCACAATGTGTATAGACAGCTACCCACTGCTCAGGATTTAACCTGACCCACAGCTGATATTTGCTATACATAAGTTGCATGGCTTGTTAAAAGATGGAAGAAAAACTGAATTTTGCACTCTTTAGCGTGTTAGGATAACTGGGATATTATTCTGTCATGTCATGAAGAAACTCAATAAAGACTCAATAAATATTGATTTAGTATTTTGTTTCACCCACTGATTTTATCAAATAGCAGTGTATAAGCTTGTGTTGGTTGAATAATCAGGAATATAAATGACTGTATGAAAATCCCTCAGCTACTGCCTGCTGGCCTCTCTCTAGCATCTTCCTGCAATTGTATATGAATTTTGCACAAAAATAAAATAAAATTAATGAGATTCAATTCATCCTCATGCAAGCCTTTCCTGTAATAGAGATCAAGATGTAGATTTCTAAACAGCCCATAGAGATGTACTCCTTTTCCTAACATGAGTAAAAGCCACCAGTTTTGCATGTCCTTGTGAAAAGGGGCAATAAATTTTCAATAAAAATATTTAAAGCTAAGGAAAGCTCAGCTTATGTCTTCTTAAGAAGAAAATATGATATTAAATGTAAATATATTTCATATATTTATTAAATATATTTATATATTAGAATGCAAATTTTAACTTTTATCAGAATACACACTTTTATTTTAATATTTGCATATATATTTTATACATTTTTAAATAAAACAGAATTACATTCCTCTTTCCTTCCCTTTCCTTCCTCCATCCATTCTCAGGTCTCTTTCTCCAATATGCCCAATGATCCCTCAAATCACAAATGATAATCTCATTTATTAGCTTATTGTTACAAACATATATCTCTTTATATACAGATGCACAAATAAATACATACAAACTACTGAGTCTGAAGTAGCAATAAAGAGGCTCATCCCTGGAGAAGCTAAGTCTTCCTCAAGTTTAAGAAGCAATTAATAGTCCTCTGCAGCTGCAAAATCCCTGAACCACAACAATGACCAACATGGCAAGATGCCCACAATGGTGCAATAAGTAGCACTCACATTTTGGTTGTAACCAATAATACTCTATTTTGACTTAAGGGTCACTTACCTCTAGAGAAATCATGCTGGTAATTGAAACTTAGTCAACTTCTCAGGGAGAGTATGGCCATGGATCTTAGAGAATATTCTACTACTGCTGCTTTGGTAGACTAGCATAAGTCTTTACTACATTCTAAATCATGTCATTATATAAATGCAGCTAACACCCCTCAAGGAAGAGAGATCTCCTTACAACAAATAGAGACTGTCACAGAGAAAACAATTGGGCATAAGGCAGAAGCCATCAGACTGAGAGGTGCCTAAACCAAATGTATACATTAACGTCAGAGCTCCTAAATCTATGGCTCATGTAATATCCTGCAAGAAGAGATGGAAATATTTTAAAATAAGAATACCAGTAAATTTGCTGTGAAACAGTTTCTTCTAGAAAAGGCTGCACAACTAAGGCTGGAACAATAGGAATATTAATAAACACGCTAACACAGAACAGGTAAATGTCACAAGGTCCCGACCATAGCTCTATATTCTTTTTCTTCTTTTTATACTTTTAAAATATACACCAAATATAACATATAAGTTTTATAGATAATATATACTGTTCATACATTTATATATAAGGTAACCAAATCAGTGTAATCATATGTATGTATTTAAAAAATTATCATTTCTATGAAGGGAAGTCTGTTATTTGCTAGTCTGCTTCTGTGACAAATATACTGGGAAATGTTACTTAAGGGCTTGTTTTGGCTCACAGTTTGAGGGTACATTACACCATGGTAGAGAATTCACAGAGTAAACAACACTTTTTCTTTTCATTCCAATTCAAGGCCTCACCCTTGGATTGTTACTGCCCACTTTTAGAGTGTGATTTTCTACTTTAGTGAACATAATCATAGACAGTCCCTCACAAGTATTCCCAGAGATGTGTCTCCTAAATGATTTAATTCTTCAAGTTGGCAATACTAACCATAACAAGAGACTTCTGTGTCTCTTGAAGACCATTCTTTTTGTTCAATTTTATGTATTTTTATTTATGCAAATGATATTTTCAGTCATAATTTTATACAAATAATCATTTTTATCGTAGATTACTATTATGGCTGATGACTGATACTCTACTGAGGATAAATAAAAGTTCAGAGAAAATCTTGGTAACATATGAAGAGAGGAAGAAGCCCCGCTCTTTCCAAGACCAGGGGAAGCTTCTCCCAACAGAACAGGGAGAGAGAAAATTCGAGCACTATTGCCAATTACTTAAGGCCACTCTTCTTCTCAGCTGAAAGCCTATAATTTCCTAGTAATTTTATAAGAAACTTCAATTCTGGAAAAGCATGCGCTAAACACCTTTGGCATTATTAGCAGCTCCTGGTTCTACCTTATTAGAATAAAATTTCATCAAAGCCATCACTGGAGCCAGATTCTTTCTTATCAGAAGAGATAGAGAAGAAAATATGGCTACTTAGCAATCTTAGAAATGTAACATGAAAGCCACTAAAATGGTATATAGGGCTGATGCTTAGCCAATGTTTCAATCCTTTATTCTTTCTTGGAGAAGCCAGTGCTCATCTTTGGGTACATTTTAATTTGTCTATTTCCCTGGGGAAGTGCATACCAAGGCTGGGTATGTCTTACTTTCTTCTAAACACCCCTGTTTCTTTTAATGCTTAGCTTAAGCCTAAAATATCTTTAATAAATTCACCAACTATAATCCATGAGCAGGCTAGTTCTAAAATTCTTTTAAGCATCAGAGCCAAGAATTCTTGTTTTGCTAGAGTTGACGTATCTAAAAATCTAAGGGAACTGCTCAGGCTAGTAAGAGTGGGTGCATCTTGGTGAATATCCAGAGGTTGCTAAACTTTTGGCTTTTTCATTGCTGTGGTAAATAGTTGAAGTAATTTAAAAGAAATAAAGATCTTTTGGGTTTAAATTTTAAACTTAAACTGATGGCTCAGTTTGAGGCTTGCTTGCTCTATTGTATGAGGTAATAGAGATCATGGAAGTGGAATGGTGGGTGGCTGAGCATGAGTTTATAGCAGCCAGTAAGGGACGCTAGCAACATACTATTCAAACATAAAGTGTCAATGACATACTTTCTCTAGAAATGTCCTACATCCTAAGGTTTCCATCAACGCTGAAAATAGTGCTACCAGCTGGAACTACGTTTCATAGTAAAACCATACTGCCAGACTACCCCAGCATCCTGTGATAGAATTCCTTCCTCCTCATTAGTAGAAACTAAGAAAAGAAAATCAGAATACAGCATTCACTTTTATGGCGTAGAACACAAAATTTTCTAAGTCATTCAAAAATTCTAAATAGATGATAATGGGACTTTGAAGGGGCAAAGTACATTATTCAAAAATTTAAGCAAAAGAACATCTCCTAAATTGGTACTTATAACTTTTTAAAATATTTAAGAATATTTTAAAATAAAGGACATAAACACACAATCTACTGATCTAACTTCTGAAATTAAGGCAAATATTAACTAGATATTAAAGAAAATATATCTGGAATGAGTTCAGACATCCACAGATAAGTAAGTATATAATCCAAGATTCATGCTAGTTGGAGACATTTGATCTAATAAATTACAGTCATTTATGAGGAAAGAAGTACTTAAAACTTCTTTATTAATATGAATTTTACACACACAAAAGAAAACCAAAAAAATTTCACATTTCATATACTGCTCAGAAACAAGTCAAACTTACTTTGCTGGACATATTGAATTTAAATGCTCCTGATAGCTACATTATTCCAATACATGGTTTCTATTTCTGAGAAGGAAGAAATAGACAGAAAATTATGTATTCTACAGTTTAATATCTTCTTAAAGAAGTAAAAAGTATTAACATTTCACTACCAAAGAAAGGTAAACATTTCTTTCAAACCTATTTTGGATAAAGAAGGAACCTAGTAAAAATCATACAAATGATTCCCAGGTCAAAAATATGTTAACTGTGTAGAAATTAAAATGTACTATCACATGGTTTTGTTGGTTTCCAAAACACATCATTGTAAATGAATCATAAATAGAAATTTTTCTCACTATAAAAGTTTTGTAACATTTAATTGCACATGTGTCTGTAACTTCTATTTTATTATTTCTAATTAAAAATACTTAAATTTTATGTGAAATTATTAAGAGCTAACACTAAAAAACAACTAGTTTCTTTAGCTTATCTGTTTTGTAGGTCTATCAAGTAAATATTATACACCAGGTTTTTCATAAATTATTTGACATGGGGTTAATATTTCAATTTCTAAGAAACAAACTAGAAAATTGGTTCCCAGTGTATTTATAACAAAATGAAAGTAATTAAAATAAATAATTCATAACTGTATTACAATATTATTAAATTTCTACCTTTGTTAATAAACAATCTACATGACTGTCTCACCTTCTGCCATGTCTACTCAAATATAAGGAATCAAATTTAATAATTTCTAAACCAGCAAAAAATGAAATAATATATTTAAAATGTGGGTAAATTTTTGGTTCTGTGATCATGGTAATTAGACTGGGCAGGCAGTGATGGAGGTATTATTCTTATTTACAATACTGATAACTTAATTTGTCAGTTTCATTTATATATGGGCTCTACTACAATATGGGTGGTTGTCAGCAGTGCAGATACATTTGTTTATTGCAGGGTTGATGGATCAGGATTCCTGGGGATGAGTTCTGAGATACAGTGTATATGTTGGTAGGGCATATGTTGTTGACCTCTTGAGTAAGAGATCCTTATTCAAGTTCCTTTTACGATTTAGAATAAAACCTACTTACATGTTCATTCCATAAACTAAATGAGTTGGAAAAGTGACTTAATAACTTTTCTTTTTTTAATCTTTGACCAAGATTCACTTATGTTTTATTTTGTAGATCAACTTTACTGATGTATCTACGTGGATACTTCTCTCCCTACTTGCCTGCTTTCATAGATGAGATTTTCCATCTGTAATGAAGGGTATGTAGAAGCAGTGTTTAATGACACAATTAAGTTCCTAATCTGTGAAAGTGGTGTAGTCACACTATTAGGTATCCAAAAGACATCCATTTTAGGAATGTTAAGCCCAAGCAAGATCCTCTCTACTGAAACAGGTACAGTCTAAGAAGATGAAGTGGAGTTGAGAAATTGAGATGGAGTGGGTTATATGTTTTTTTCAAGATATATAGGGTCTGCTTTGAAGAAAGATGATAGAATGAGGCTTAGTTCCTAAATTATGTTCACATCACTACTGAGTTCTCTCCACATTTCAGTGCTTCTAAGATGTCCAATGTGCAACAAACCAAGAGCCAGGAAATATCATCCATACTTCAAGTTAGTATTTTAGGAAAGCTTTTCTGAATATTTTCTCAAATTAAAAGATGTAATCCCTTCCTTTTGATAATTTATCTCATATTCACATTCTATTAATCTAGAACTTTATTGTCTGTATTGTATTTGCCTTGGGTGTAGTACTGCTAACCCTGGATGGACTTTCAGGGTTAGTTGGTTCCTAGGTGGTTAAAATATAAAGCTAGAATTTCTAATATTCGTTAAATCAAAGTTTATGTAGCCATTTCAGATTATAGCCTGGTGGGTGGGGGTGGGGAGGAAAGGATCTAAGAACAAAGACAATTCACAAACACAAGATCTTAGGACCAAGAGCCAGTTGGGAAGAACTTGGAGGATGAGATTCTGAAGATTTTTTTTTTTTTTTTTAAATCTTCAAAGAAAAACAACATTGTAAACATATTGGGTACAGATAATGTCACTGCATAAATAATGCAGAACACTTTTGGATAACAAGGCAGTTCATAAAGATGCAGTAATTGCTTCTAATTTAGTTGGGGTTAACTAAAAAAAGTGTGTGTGTGTGTGTGTGTGTGTGTGTGTGTGTGTGTGTGTGTGTGTAAGAAGTTAGAGTGAGATTCTTGATTACAAATGTTACTTTTTGTTGGCTGTACTTACATGTATTCTTTGTGTAGGTTTTCTTGTATCTAAGTAGTAAAACTCTTCTTTATCTGAAAACTTTTCTGATATAATCCAATCCATTTGGAGGTATGTTCTAATATGGACTTTGTGTGACCCTCATTCATAGTCACTATTTTCCCTCATCAGCCCAAGTCCAGGTATAACACAAACAGGTGTGAGCCTTTGCCTCAGAGCTGGCTGAAATAATTGAAATTAGCTAACATTAGCATTTATAACCTGGTGTCTTGTGCCTTCTAGATAAAATCTCAATAGAGTTTGCATATGCCGATCCTAACTTCCATGCTTTGTAACCGAGTTGTTTCCCTATGTGGTTTTCAATGTCAATGTATGGCTCATATTCTAAGATGCTGTGAGCACTAAGCTACATTTGCAGTACCAAATGTGGTTGATCTATACTATTCATCAATTTTTCTCTTAATAGACTATATCATTAATATAAAAATAAAATATAATAAGATAATACAAAAATGGCATGAAATTTGGACAAGACAAACCAACAGAAGGAAAAGAGCCCAAGTCAAAGCAGAAGAATCAGAGACCCACTCATTCATACACACACACATAAAACAGACAATATTTTAGAAATAGAAAGCGATAGAACTGGTATTTATTATGATGGAGGAACTCAAAATATTGTGTTAAGACTTATGGAAGCATATATTAACATCTGTAAAGATTTTATGAATTTGGGGTGACTGACATGTTAAATTAAACTATTAGCATATTATGTATATATGTGTGTGTGTATATATATACACACACACACATATATACATATATAAAATTGAGCTCTCTCTCTCTATATATATATGTATATATATATATTGAGGTGGGCATAGGAGTGTATCTTTCTCTCACTTAGGATTTTTTTAATAATTTGAGGATATTCTAAGAACTGATGATAACATTTACTATAAAGATACATTGTAAAGCAAGTTGTCAGCTTCTTGTAACCTATATATATGTCCATAAAATGACTTTAAGGACTTAGAGGACAACTACACAAATGCAAGCATTTGATGAAGTTGGGTGAAGTGGTCAAAAGAATGACAAAATCAAAAGCAGAATAGCAGTCAGTTACTGCTGGTCTGAGAAGATCTGTGCAAGAGCAGTTTCTCTTCTGTTACTATGTTCCTCAGAAAGTCTTACCAGCTACTTGTCACTAGAGAAAACAGAGAGTAGCAGAGTCCATATCTCATTCCATTCAGCTGGGTGATCTACCTGTTTATCTCATGTCGAACTGCTTTGTAGATTATTCCTAGTAAAGCATGATCTAAAAACTGTTCTTATTTCTGGAAAAACAAATGTAATAAATTGTCTGTAGCCACCACTCAAAAATTGCAGTGTTTAGGCCACATTTAACACAATCTGCAGAAAAGTTTGCTATACTATTGCAGATAAAGTCAGAATTTTTCGTGCTTTATAAGAAGAAAAAAAAGTAAAGGTTTGTCACTTCTACTTGCTCATGGATTTAATTAATGAGCTTAAAGCCATTGTGAAATGCATAGCTCACTAGTTTGCTACTTAATTGCTTTATTTTTCTGGCAGAAGAAGTAAAGAATTTGCCACATGTATTAATGTAATGGGTCCAAAGTTAGTGCCAAAGCTTCATTCTCAGATATTCAGATATTTTAAATAAAATATTTCATACTTTGTAAGTAGTCTTTAAAATTAAAGTATTTCTGCTGATTGCTTTACTCAATTTTTTTCCAAGTTGAATTCAAATTTTTTTTTAAAATAATAGATAAAATTCGGATTAAGACATAATCAATAGAGCCCCTGGATCGTTTGACTATGGCACTAGATACCACTTTTCTATGTCTACCAGCTTGTGTCAATTTCCAAATCTGGCTGTGCTTCATGGTCTGGTTTGAAAGTCATTTCTATACAAAGTCCACTCATTGCCTTTCAAAGGTTTCTGACTGCAAATATACCTGCCTCTTTATAGTGCCCTGAAATCATTAAATTGGTTATATAAAGAAAAACATCTGAATTATCATTTTCCAAATGCTTGCTGTACTTTTGAAAAATATATTTGCCATTTTAAATCTCAATTTTCTCATCTGTAAAAAGGGAAGAGTTTTGTTACTTAATAAAAAACAATGTTACCATAATCTATAACAATGTAGTAAAAGCATTAATCATGATAACCAAGAACTGTAAGCATTGATTAAATTACACTTACTGTTATTATATAAAGATCTATTTAATTATTGAAAGTTTCTAATACCTTCTCAATAAACCCAATCTGTTCTATTGTGGTATCTCTAGAAAATAGAGATATTACATTTGTGTTAATTAAAACTAAACTCAAGCTGGGTGATGATTGTGCAGCCTTTAATCCCAGCACATGGGAGGCAGAGGCAGGCAGATCTCTGTGAGTTTGAGGCCACCTTGGTCTACAGAGTGAGTTCCAGGACAGCCAGAGTTACAACAGAGAAACACTATCTCAAAATGCTCCCTTTTCCCCTCTTGACTCCCACAATAAAAAAAAATAATTGGACTTGATGGATTCTAAAAAATCAAGAGGACACAAAATTTCATCAGTAGGGAAAGGAGGTAAATATGGGAGGAGTTGGTAGGATGAATATCAGCAAAATACATTATGTGAAGTTTTCAAAGAATTAAAAAATAAGTTGATTTTTAAAATAAAAATGAAAGAAGAGAAAAATAATTTAATTTATTTCAGTTCTAAAGATTAAACCAATTTTTTACGTATACTAGGCAAATTCTCTGCAATGGAGGCACTGGCACAAGGAAAACAATATATAAAGAAAAGAGAATTCAATACACTTTTATTGTTCCTTGGGTGCATTTAATATGACAAATGTAAATATAGATGTTACTTTCTTTTCTTAAATCATGACTAGGACCTCCTTGCAGTTCAACACAAGAGTGCACCTAGTTCATGCTTCTTAGTCTTTGAAGAACATAAAATCCTGAGTATTGGATGGAAAACACATAGCAGTGACAAAATAAGTCATAGAAAGCCTGAAGTTTCCAGTTATGCTGTTTGGTCAAGTTTATTCTGGGGAGTTTCTTTGGCCAATGATTGGGCAAGACAGAATGGGGAACAGATATGTTTTGTCTATTCTTGAAATAAAATTCACAGACCACAGTCAGTTTTATGGAGATAAAAATATATGTATAACTGTAAGCATTTAGACAACCTGTCATTGAAGAATCATATTTTTCTCAGTATGTATAAATGTTTAAAATTTTGAAAGGGATGAATTTATTATAATGTCACACACATATTTATACTCATTTTTATACAGAGAGAACATTAAAGCCATAAGAATAAGTTTTTCTAAAATGCATATTGTTATTGATTTAGGGAAAAATGTGTATTACTAAGTTACATATAGAAGTAAAATGAGACTGACACTATCATAGTGAGATGGAAATGACAATGTTCCACTTTGCCTAAGCCCTCTGCTCTTAGAAAAGCACAAATATGAAGAAATGCAGTAGCTGAAATATATAAACAGAAGGAAAGATAAAAAAGAATAGATATATGCATATGTATGTTCATTCCCATAGTTATCTATGTACATACACACATGCATATAATCAGATAATTTTCAGCATTACATAAAGAAGGAGAATATGTGTCTTCCTACAACCTGGTTAGACCTGATAGTATGTTGCTAATGGAAATAAGATTGACACAGAAGGAAAATTATCATTTGATCTCATTTATATGCTGTTTATAAAATAAAAATATTCCCATATATAGAGTTAGAGAATGAATTAAATTCAAGATCTGTTGGTTGTGCATCAGGAGAAGAGTGGGAAATAGAGGATTATAGATCAGAAAATAGCCAGGATTTAGGTATGATCTTGGGATATAATATACCACATATGGACAAGAGTTATTAAAACTGTATTGTGTCATAAATTTTTTATTACATGAGTAGAGTTTAGTTGCTTTCATCACTAAGTAGTAACTATGTGACAAGGAAGATGTGTTCATTCTTTGCTCTGAAGGTTTTGTTTTTATAGTCTATGTATAATCCATAACATCCCATTGTAAACCTGGACTATTTGTAGCCTGTATATATATATGATATTTAACTAATTTCCCAGAAAGTAGTTATACCTGGAAAATATTAAATTAAGCTAAACAGGAAAGATTCAAAAAGGCCACTTGACACATGATTACTGATATACTTAGGATTTGTATTTTAATCTTTATATGAGTAGATATATATTTATGTATGGGAATATAAGTCATGAACTTTCAAAGTGATGCATAAGGGAATTTGAAGTTAATAGAGCACATGTAGCCTGAAAGCAGAGGAGAACAATTGAGATGGAAATGGAGCATGCTCCTCTGCTTGAAATACTGGTACATGGGAGATATTGCCTGGATGCAAAGCCTCATCCATCAGAAGCTCTATATTGGAAGTTCCAGATTCATTTAAAGGGAGACAACCTAAGCAGGAGGGCTCCTGTTTCCAGGAAGAGCTTCCTGGGAAAGTGCCTCCCAATGAGAGTCAATGAGAAACAGACACAACTGTGGTTCAACATGGGCAATGAGAACAAGTGCATCTCCAGTTGGCAACAGATCAGGGAAGTGTTGTCCAATAGTACTGATTTTGCAGGTTTCAGAAGTGCATGATTGAAATCATAGATTCCTGCTCTGAATCCATGAAGTTTTCTGAAAGAATAAGAGGCCAGAATCAGTACCTGCATGGAGGACGCAGGACACCACTGTATGAATATTTAAAAACAAGGTGCACAAGTTTTCAGTGGAGACCCCAGGGTATTGGAGATGCCAGAACCTGGAGACCTCTGCTGAGGACAAGTTTAGGCATATTAAAGAGCTGGCTTAAGAAAAAAAAATCTATCTGTGTTGCAGGCAGCAGAGTTGGAAGAATATGGCTATTAATCCTTTAGGAGACTTGTTACTACATATCAAGTCTTTAATGCTTTACATGACTTTACAATTTAACGTTTTCTTTGCTTGTTTTGGTTCCACCATTCATTGCTGTGCTATAATCATTCTCTTTTAGAATAAGAATATTTACTCTGTGCCCTTATTTATTGGAAATATTAACTTGGTTTTACTTCTTTATTCATTTATTTATTTACTTATATATTTTCTAGGAACCCTGAGTCAGATGAGACTTAGACTTCATAATTTAAATTATTAAAATAGTTAACAACTTTCAGGAGAACAAAAGTTGGGGTTTCAAAATGATATGCTTGGATATTAGTTGATGTATGATAGAGTCATGGTCTGTGTTTGTCAGTTTGACTGGATTTAGAATCACCTAAGAAACAAGCCTGATAGTGCACATGGGAGGAGTTATTGAGCTTCTGGGAATGCCTGTAAAGGATTATGTTGATTAAATTAATTGAAGAGGGAAGATCCACACTAGCAACCTAATAGGATTCTGTATCCTGTAAGGAAAGGAGAAAGCTAGAGGAATCTAAGGATTTGTCATTGCCTGCTTCTTTATCATAGATGCAATGTGAGCAATTTGTTCAAATCCCCACTGCCTTGATTCCCTGTCATGGTTGACTCTATCCTAGAACTGTGAACCAATACGAAATCTTTTATCCTTAATTTTTATTTATTTTTACCCCCTGAGTTTGTTATCACAGCCACAGGAATGTAACTAGGATAAAAAAAATTGGAAGTTGAAATGAAAGAGGCATTCTAGAACATTTTTCTTTTCACTGTGGAGATTGGAGCAGGTAGATGTCAAATTACAAAACTCAACATATGTAAGATTTTAAACTGCACAATTAAGACTTTATCTTATAAAAGAACGAGTTGATTGGAATAGATTGAACCTACTCATGAAAAGAAAAAATAATAAAGCATACAAAAATGGTTGCAATTTGCATAATCAAATTAAAATTTATAGAGTGTTTAAAAATTTTAAATTTGAGAAACTGGAATAATTTCAGTGCTTGTCAACAGAAAAAAAATCATGATTAGAATAGAATGTTAGTGACAGAGAAGTATGGGAAATTCTACAATAATGATTGGTAGAGATTTAACCTTTTATTGTGAATAATATTTCTTCAAATCACTCCACAGGAATGAGAGATGAAAGGGATTATTTTGTTTAAATGTAGCTTGCAAACCATTTTTTTCCTGTGAGTTACAGGTGATTACATTTTAAAGTGACTTTAACATGATGGATTACTTAATCTTTTCCTTCTTCATATCAACAAAGCAAATTTTATTTGGCAAAGTGAAGTACTTTGAGCTCTAAATTCTCTTTGAGATGTTTTCCAAAGAGTAATGGACATTGAGACCACAGTAGGATAACAGAAACACTGAGAGAGCGAGAGTCTATCCTTGTCTTCTCTTCCTAGCCATCATGAAGTGAGGTGTCTTGCTCCACTCTACATTCCCTTACTGTAGTGAAATGTAATATCATCTGAGCATAGACAGAAACAACTATGTGTGACTGTCATAAACTTAGGAGTGATTGTTATAGTAGCAAAATACTGACAAATTGTATTACATATGCCACTCTGGAATTAAAATTCATATCTGTTCTTTTCACAAATTCCATTCCAGTTGAAAAAATATTGCTTTTTGTTAGTGCAACTTTGGACTTGAACATGACCTTAGTGACTTAGAAAGAAAATTACTACTAAATTATATGGTGTGTTTGGATTTCATAGAGGATTTTTATTATTAAATCTTGGAATAATACAGAAATATTTTCATGTTCATGAGCTTCTAATAATAGATTATTATGTATAAACAAAAGCGTTTGAATACTATTCAAAGAATAGTTCATTGTGGGTAATTGCTGAACTATTAAGAAAAAGAATTAGAAATTGATACATACTAAATACTTAAAAATACAGACCAGATAAGATCACTATTAGCGTATCTTTTTTTTAATACTAGACACCCAATAAGCAAAACTAAGTGCTGATGCACCTGAAATCATCTATCACGCTGACTTGGAAATGACCTCAGATCCTTTCACGCTAATGCTTCAAGGTTGTATTTTTGCCATTTTTTAAAACTAAAATCAATTAATGTAACCATAAACACTGTGGTTAGAATATTTTTTGAATTATTAAATTGATTTTTGCTTATTCTGCTTGGTGCATTTGTGGCTTATTAGAAAGGCAGAGGCTATAATAGGAAGGACTTCCAGATCTATGCACTTTGAAGGCTTCAGTAATCATTTTGCACTCAATATCAATTAATCTCACTTTTCTATTGATGTCAACTTTACTGTTACTTTAAACATATTTTAGATTGTACAAAAATCATTATCATGTAGAGAAATACGAAGACTTTCCCGTAAATGTTACACCACATAAAATGTTTTGAATTGATTTTTTTTATCTTTCTTAATTTAAAAATTTCCCTATAGTAAACAAAAAGCACTCTGAAATAGATATTTGTTCTCTTTGAGAATATTGGTGATAAATATATTTAGTGCTTAAACAAAATGCTAACTCTAATATTCATTCTCTTTCTATTTTATGCTAACAAAAATATTATTTCAAAATATTGTTTTATAAAAATTAGGACTGAAAGTTTGATACTGACTTTTGACATTTTTTAAAATCTTTGTGGGATTACCATGGATGGACTTGTATTTGCTGAAGCTTAAGAACATTTTACTTTAACAGAAGAATAATATTCATCCTTCAGAACTGTTACTATTGAAGAAGCTAGGGAATCTCTTGGGATAAAATATATTCTCTCTCTCTTTTTTTTTCCTTTCTGCTTGCTTGAAACAGGGTGTTTTCTAGGAGCTCAGCTTAGTCTCAGAGTTGTGATCCTGCTGCTTCTATCAGCAATGTGGTATTATACACTTTTTTATTTAAAAAATTTATTCATTTATTTACCTAGAGATTTACATATGTCATCACATGTATGTAGAGGTCAGAGACAACCTACAGGAATGCATTCTCTCTGTCTACCTAAGTTCTAGAGATTGAATTCAGGTTTACAAAGATAGCACTTTGGAGACTGCTTTCTCTCTCATATCCAGTTCTTGGATATTAGCAATTCATATTAGCATGGTGTATTTTTGTGCATTTTCAGGGATCACAAACTAATATCAACATATCAGTGTTAAGTAATTAGATTTTACTTAATAACCTTTGAATATTTTGTCCATGAATCTCATCTTGCTTGAATGATTATATTTGCCTGCCCAATGAATTTAGGCACTATTACACTTTGATGATTTATCAGGCTTTTGTTATGGCACCCTCTATTTTGTGAATCTAACATTCTATAATTCTATTCAGCTATGTTATAGACTGCCTGACAGATATACTTTTCTCACACTGGTCTTGTGATTAGACTGAGTTTATAGATTTTGGGATAAAACACCCATTCTCAGCAAGCCATACCAAGATGTGTATTATGAACACTATTTTTTATTATTGGTGTTTCCCTTCAACAATTGGCTGTAGTTTGCTTATAAGTTGTCTCCATTACAAAGTTACTGTTTTGATCTTTTCCTATAGGAATCTTTGGTAGACAGCATTGCTAAGACCAGCCTGTTCATAGGAATGGAGGACTGTGATCCACTTCATGGAAGATGCAGTTTCTACACAAATTATATGGAATTGTGCAAAGATTTACCAATTCTAGCCTCATATTTATTTACTCAATCATTTTTCTCAACTACTAAAGGATTATTGATATATCTTTTATATACATGGTGCAATAATCTATTCTTAAATTTTTAGGTTTTTAAAAATCACTTCAATGTTACTGTTTGTTTAAATGGTTCCATTTTTGAGAATGTGTATCTATATGTAAATATATGTTCACACTACAAAGACAATGACACCTCCCATTCTAATTTAGCACCTATGGTTTATTCTAGTCTTTCTCTCCTTTTGAAAATCTTTTGCTTTCAACAATAGGAACTTGATTCCCATATCTTCCATTCCTTTGTTTTTGTGTTCATTATCCCTTAGGTAGTGTTTTCAAAAGCTCTTAGCTTAAAGCTCTACAGCTTTTCTTCCAATAAGAGCATAATGTTTATGAGTAGGGCTTAGTCTTTACTCATGCTCTCATCTCAGTAAGCACCACAGAATTTCTCCCTACATGGAAGTGGTGTAACTCAATTAAATTATTTTGTTAAAGTATACCTAGCTTCTTCTTATGGTGCCACGATCTCTTGGTTCTTATACTTAGACAAATTATTATTCAATATGTGTGTCATAAGCTTTTGCAAGTATTGATGGATGCAGAATATTATGTGTCCTTTACCACATTACCACATGGTATTTTCACAGAAAATACAACTCTCTCTCTCTCTCTCTCTGTCTTCTGATATTCATGTATTTATCTATTCACAAATTCAAAGGCATCTTGCTGACACCAGCGTTTGATATCCATAAATAAAATTGTAAAACCACATATACATATATACCAAAGTTTACTTTTCAAAACAACTTACTTAATTCTCTGAGACTAAAATTGCTAAGTTGTTTGACAAAGATATGAACAATAGTAATCTATATCTACAAACTTTTCAATGTCTCTCTTTAGAGATTTTTTTTCTCTAGAAATTAAAGAGTGAAGAAATTCTTCTTTGATGACAAAAAACACAATGAAATTTTAAATAATTCAATTTGATAGCAGAATAGTTCAAAGTAGCAAAATAAGCAAAAAATGTCATTGCTCAAATACACTCCAGTGATAGCTTTTTAAAACCATACCATAATAAATTAAGGGAAAAGAATCAAAAACAATTTGATCCTAAAGTCTACATAAGCTACTGTAACTACCATATGGAAAAATTAATTTTACTTCTATCTCCTATTTATGAGAAAAGCCCTGTACAGAATGAAAAAAAATATTCACAAAGTCTTAAAAATCTTTT
The DNA here is from genome assembly GCA_026225945.1 of Cricetomys ansorgei. Classification (NCBI taxonomy): domain Eukaryota; kingdom Metazoa; phylum Chordata; class Mammalia; order Rodentia; family Nesomyidae; genus Cricetomys; species Cricetomys ansorgei. The sequence continues at coordinate 6,734,706 of JAMJFZ010001562.1, forward strand.
CTTCTCTATACAATCAGTTATGGACCTTTATGATACTATCTCTGGTGGAGAATGAGAATTTGTGTGGGGTATTTTTCTGAATGAAGCATGCTGAGGTTTTGTGGCTTTTCTCTGATATGATAAGGCATTATATTACTTCATTTTCTCATTCTCTATCACTATTATAGTATCACACACAGGAAAAAAGTCACATAATCGGAATCTGGTAATACATATGTAATTACAAGAAAAAAACATTCAGGTATTTTTACCCTTCTACGCCATACCTTATTAACACCACACATGTGTCTTAAAATTCAACCTATATACCATATGCATTCTTGATAAAATAAGAGTATTTTTATACATCATTATATATGTTTTAAATTCATATCTTAAAATTTTGGCTGAAGTTTTATATGCAGATTTTTTTAATACATAGAAACTGGAATTTATAATGGACTGCATTAATCCGTAGTATGTTGAATTAACTATATACCATTATATTTTTAATTTTTATTCATTCAATAAAATAGACATCAGTTCCTTCAAGAGAAGAAGAAATTAAAGAACACTGAAGTAGAATAAATTACTCATTTTGCATACCTGGAAATTTAGGAAATGTGTTTTTGAATTTCAAAAGCAAATTGATTACTCTTATAATCCTATTACTATACTCAAGAAGCCACAATTGAAATCTAAACTTATCTTTGTTTATGGACAATTACCATCTTAAAAATAGTTTTTACATGTATCTTGGGATTTTAATTTTGTGTGGCACCAAAGCCAATTTTCTGAAATTATATTTGCTTATTCAGAAATTGTAAACTAAGGAAAAGATAGTTTTTCCTACTTCTTCCTATTCTTTATTCATTTATTTCACCTTGCATTACATTCTTTAAGACTCGTTCAACTAGTTAATGACAAATAATATGAATATTTTATTGAGTTTGAGATTCTTGGTATAAATATAGTTAAGAAAAGAATCTTCCTTTCAGATCTTTGATAATTCAAAAATCAATGTAGATAGAACAAAGTAAAACTTCTGGTTTGGCATTGTTTTCAGGATATATAAATTAATATATGAAATGGAAAGTAGAGATAAAGAACATGTTCACAATTAAAAATACAATGGCATAAGTAAACCCAAGGAAAAGATATATTATTAAATTAACTCAACTAAGATTCTCCATGAGAAAAAAATTATATTTCAGTTCAAACTAAAATTGTAAGAATAAGATACAAATGTGAGTATAAGAGGTAATTCTCCATAATTATTAGAATATAACAAAAGATTCGGTACTGTTAATTTGATATTGATCATTGTACAGTTTGTCTCACAATTTCACTTGCACACAATTATACAACAGAGCTTGAATACACAAAACCTTTTTTTCTTTCTTTTTGTCTCCAAATTATTTCTTTATAATTGTTCCTTATCCTGGAGTTTAGATCATATATCATGTGGTTGTTCAAGTACAATCCTATATGCTACTTATTTTCTACATTTTTCTGATGTGCTCCAGTCTCAACAGATCTACCTTTCTATATCCTTCCTTCATTAGCCTTCTCCAAGCACTTTCATTGTTTGTTTGGAGCCTATAACAATACTATTCTTAATAGGATACACTATATCTGTATAAAATTGCATTGACATTCATTAATATAGATTGTATAGTTTGTTGATATTTGGTAAGCATAAAATATTGTAGGCTAATTTTAAAAATTCTCCTTTGTGTGAGTTTCTTGTCCTTATTGAAAATCTCTCAATTTTTTTCCAGTAAAGCTTCAACCATCATGATTTCATTTTATAAAATTACCTGGTTTTGGACATCAAAGTGGAGTTATAAATTTTCTGTCAGGTATTTCATATAGACTTTTTAAATTTCCGATAGATTGTTTTGTTGTTATCTAAAGTGCTGAAAGATAGTTTACCTTGTGTTGATATTACTTTGGTGTGAGCATGTTATTAGTATCTATTTGTGTCTATTATGAATATGTGGTTGCAATTTGAATATTGCCATTATAAATTACTCACACACAGTTGTTCCATTCATCCTGGGAAGATAGATCTGCTAGATTCAAATTGTTGGCTAATAAGTAAAATATTGCTTAATGATTCAATATATTTTTTTTTAAAAAGAAACAATTCATAGCCCACCTAAAACTACATGTTTTTTTCTCATACCAGCATTTTATATTATTGGTGCTAATTATAAAACTCCCTGCAAAGAATATATTTTACAATCATAACATTCCATAATTTAGAATGTTACCACGTAAAGAAATAAAATCTTCACAGAGACAACCAAGTTAAAATAAGAGTACTATAATAATATCTAAACAGATAGGGCATTGTTTGTACAAAAGACAGTGGGATGGGTATAGAAACAGCTGCTCATGGAACTATGCTGTGACCAGATGATAATACAAAATCCTGAACAGAACCTCCTATAAACTGTCAGAAACCTAACTCTGAAGGCAAATTGGTCAGACCCACAGCCTCCACAGCTGCTAGGAACTTGTTTGTTTGTTTGTTTATTTGTTGTTTAACATGACTAGTCTGTAGTAAATTGTGTTATATTACTAAATGCAAATGTCTTTGGCTTAAAAGATCCCTACACAGATTTTAGTGATGGCATGTTGTGGCTATCTTGAATTCTTCTTTTAACAATTAATAATGGCAAAGCATCATGTGATTATTAATCATTCTTAATACTTCTTCAGTGGAATGTGCATTAGACTGGTCATATTAAAATCAAGGTTTTTGTCTGCTCGGAGGAAGATTTTTTTATATATACTGGTTATCTGGTATGTAAAAATTCTTTTTCCTAAGACATGTTTTTTGGTTTTAGTATTCTTAATTTTGCCTTCTTCATATCCACTTTTTAAATAACAGCTGCACTGAAGTATAATATCTATAATAAGATTCTCCCTTGAAATTTATACATAGGTAAGTCTATATTAAGACTAATGACATTATAGCAAACATCAATAAAATTAACATGTAGCTACTTGCTAGGGATATATTATAATCCCTTCTGTCACCAAAAATAAATTATTATAAAATAAATATTGATGTGCTTTCTAATATTATCGATAAATAAATTTACTAAAAAATATTTTTGGTTTTTTGAGACAGGGTTTCTTGTTGTAACTCTGGCTGTCCTGGAACTCACTCTGTAGACCAGGCTGGCCTCCAACACACAGAGATCTGGCTGCCTCTCATTCCGAAGTGCTAGGATTAAAGATGTGCACCACCATTGCCCAGTTTTATAATTTTTATAAATATAAACACATACTATTTTGTAGGCAGATGACTAGCTTTCTTTATTTGTTTATTTGAGGTATATTAATTAATATTGAGTGTATTTGAATTGTAGTTTAATATTCGCTACTACAGTAGCACAGTTGTTTATTGTTCCATGTGGAAATTTATACACATATTTAGCATGCTGGCAGATTTGTCTTCTGGAAAACAATGAAATAGAAAAAAATAAGACAACAGAATCAAAAATAAAAAAGAAACCAAAATACTCTTAATTCAGTGTACTTGTTGACTGTCATGTTGTCAAAATAGTTAACTGTAATGGGTTGAGTAACTGTAATTTCTAAGCACTTAGCTTATAAAAAGCCTGTATGAACTGCTTCCCCGTGCAGACTAGCTTTCACTGTCTGAAGACACATGTATGCTTCTAAGGGAAATCACGTCTGGTACAGAAAACTAAGCCAACTCCCAAGAGCTACTGAGGTGGCAGATTTTGGAGGAGAACCTACCACCACTTTACTCAATCTTATTTCACAAAGTGGTATAAAACACTATCTGCCATCAAAGAAATCACTCTCTTGTAACAGTCAGAGATAATCATTTAAAACATATAACAGATTAAATATAGACAACTAATGATTTTGTGGTTCCTACCCCAGCTGTTATATCTATAAGAACAAGTTCTGCACCAAAGGTTCTGGGGTCATGTTGAAAGAGGGATGGAAAGACTTCAAGAGTCAAAGGGTTTCCTGTAAGAAATGAAAAAAAGTCTCACCATAGAGCTGCCTAAATAAGATCTGCACAAGAAAGACACCAAGAGACATTCTAACACAAGAGAGGAAAATCTCGTAGGGCTTCAACTAACTACAGGCAATTAAAAATATGGCAAATGGGAGGATTACACTTTCCCAAAGAACTCCTTATCAACTGGAAGTGTGTGTGCATGTGTGTGTGTTTGTATCTTAAGAAATAAGGACCATGAATTTGAGAGACACCAAAGGGAATTGTTCATGGGAAGAACTGCAGGGGGAAAAGGGAATAAGGAAATTTATGTGATTATATTTCAATTAAAAGAATAAAACAATATTTTAAAAAGTAAGTTGATTGATGGTGGTGGTGAGAGTGGTGGTGAAAGTATGGGTGTGATTGAGGGAAAGGGAACCGTGCCTGTCAAGGCAAAGGCTTGGATGTCAGAAGACAACTTGGATGGTTGGCTTGGTTCTAGTGATTAAGTTTGGAATTTCATGTGTTTGAGTAAGGAGAAGCTTGGGTTGTGGTGCTCCTATCATAAAGCCTCTGGAAGAGTATAGCTATGAATCCAAGATGGTGTGTACATAACACAGTAAAAAAGGAAGAAAAGAAAAACAGAGAAAATACTGTTTTGTGATGTTTAAGAATGGGGACTATTTTGTCAATTTGTATGTGTATTATGGGATAAAAATTGATATAATGTATATTTTAATACTTGAAACTTAAATTGAAGCTCTCTTTTTTTCTTTATATAGTCTTAGTTTTATATATAGTCTTATTTTTAAAATGTGTTTTTAAGACTATTTTCTTTAAAAATTAATATTACTATTTAGAAGGTTGAAAACTAAGAATTTACTTTTTCATTATAATTCTCAAATTCACTATGTATATATACGATCATACACACACAGACACACACACACACACACACACAGAGCACACACACAGGAACATAAATATAATTGTGGGGAGGTTTCAGAGTAGGAAGGTGCTAACAAGAATAAATCAAGATAAATGATAACATTTATTAAAACATTATGTTCTGGCTAGCGAGACATATAGAGAATTAGATGATAAACTAGTGCCTAGTTGGTTACTGTATTCTATATCAATAAACAACTGGTGAAGAAACTTCTACATTTTCTACTACTGATGGACTGATGCAAAGATAATTCTCTGTCTTTTATATCACCAATGAATGGGTGCAAGGGTAACAGAAGCATCAGGATCTGTTTGATTTTACTACAAATGAATGTCACAAATATTTGCTGTTATCAGAACTTGTTTATGCAGAGCCAGGTATGATGGCTCACAGCTGTGGCTCCAGGACTCCTGAGGGTGAGGCAAAAGGATTGCCACAAATACCAAGGCCAGCTAGGTTTTCAGAGTTCCAAATGAGGTTAGCCTTCAAAGTGATGCTTTGCTAAACAGAATAAACAAAACAAAATAAATTCTAACTGCATTTATACTGGGCTGGTGAACCAAAGCCATATTATTCCCTTCTAATTCAAAACATATCCCTAAGCATTTTTGCATTCATTTTCTCTATAAATGTCTGATTGATTTCTTTTCCTTTTGGTAGAACTGTAACAATATGACCAGTTTAATTCTAGTCCAGCTGTTTAGCTTGTACACTTATTTTATCATCACTCAAACTTCAGTTTTACAGTCTCTAGATGTAAGTGTAAATCCTGTGTGATCTTATTATTACCGTGTATGAAACAAGCATGGTATAGGACAATGAACAGAAGAAGGAGCAGATAAACTGTGACTACAACAGAATAAAAAAGCCATGAGTAGGAGAAGGGCACAGTAGCACACAGCTGTGCACTAGGCACCTGGCAATTAGAGGCAAGACAGTTAGGAAAAGGTTATATCCAGCTACAAAGCATATTCGAGGGCAGCCTGTTTCAAAAATGCACAACTAATGAAAATAAAACAAAATTCTCCTCTCTCTCTTCATTTCTCTCTCTTCTCTTCTCTTCTCTTCTCTTCTCTTCTCTTCTCTTCTCTTCTCTTCTCTTCTCTTCTCTTCTCTCTCTCTGTCTCTCTCTTTCTCTCTCTGTTGTGTGTGTGTGTGTGTGTGTGTGTGTGTGTGTGTGTGTGTGTGTGTGCGTGTGTGTGAAATAGTATGATAAACATCAGAAATTTAAATTAGACAAAACGGGGATACTAGTAAAGAGATTCCTTATTCAGACAATGTATTGATTAATCATAACTGAGTGAAACAATTGGCTATCTATTGTGAGTTTTATGTATTTCAGTCCATCCCATCATATGCCTGCTTTTTATCTTCCCTTTCCTCCCTAAAACTGTCAGCCTATTTTACTGACCAGGTTATACAGGACTCAGGGCAGGGTGGGAGTGAAAGGTATTATATTAGCTCCTTATCACTGCTTTATCAAATTATTAAACATAGAATGTCATTTAAAAATACCCACATCTTTTAATCTGATTTTTTAAAATATAAATGTGTGTGTATATTGCTTGTGTGTCTGTTTGGGCACATGTGAGTGCCTAATGAACACAAAGGTAAGAAGAGGAAGTTGGATCCCCTGGAGTAACAGAGAGATGGTTATGAGTCTGGTTTCTCTCATAGAACAGTGAGGACTCTTCAACACTGAAGTTGGCCTCTAGCTCACAACAAAAAATTTTAAATATTGTATTACATAGGAATGTAAATATCCATTAAGATTAGAAACTTCTGAAGCTCTTAAGGAAACACAAAACCAATCAACCAAATATAGTTCCAAATTATTTCCCAGACCTCCCCAAGTACTAGAGGACACTCCTATCCTTAACTTTTATCTACCTTCATTTTCAATACTGTACGTAATTACATCAGCCTCAGGTGAGTTATGTGAGATAATCCCTTATGCCAGTACTCTAAATGTAATCATTCCTGCAAAGCTTTTTTCTCAGTGTGCAGTCAGTCATACATAGAAAACCTCTTAAATAAAGATAAAGGCATTTGTAGAAGACACTGCTCAGTGGATCACCTAATCAAAGTCATGATAATTTTGTTATTTTCTCTGAACTCATATAAAAATGTACATATTAACATAGATCATTATGATTAGGACAAATCCTTTTGTACTCATCTGTACCTCTTTCATTCCTTTTATACAAATGATGCAGCATCTTCACAGTCAAGTTTGCATCAGCTCTTCTAACAGAGACAGGAGATAGTGATTTGCTACTCTTCTGAAAATGATCTAAACAATTTCACTTCCATTTTCAAATTGATTATGAAGTGTTTACAAAGCTTATGTAGTATTCTTAAGCTTTTGGCTTCACAGGTATTATACACCATTTTTGTACTAAGTATTTTCAGGTTAGTTTCAAATGTATACATTAAAGTAAAAGAAAAGCTGCAATCTACTTTACAAAATTGAGTTTTCTTCTTACATTGTATCTCCCATCATCTATCTTCCTTTACCAATAAGAGATCATAGTTTATAACTACTAAAATGTGAGAGGAATCATTTATAATAGAGAGAAACTAGTGAATTGATTTTACTGGAATGTGGGGATTTATGACATGGCTTTAGATCATTATGAACTCCCTTTATTTGACTTCCATTAAAATTATGACTTGAATATTATTTTAATTAAATTCATTTGTTAATGTTTGTCCAAATTTCAATCATGCTGTGTGTAGATATTCTTTATCTTAAAAGTATCTAGGCATTGAATTGCTCTTGAAACTATTTAAAAAATCAAATTGCATGAATATGTGTTTACCTAAATGATATTTGTGAAAATAAAATTTTACATATTAGTGGAAAAAATTAGCCTATAATATTTAAATATCAGTAATTGTTAAAAATGATGCATTGCTTGTGTTAGCTGAGTTCTCAAATATGTCATCACTGCTTTTTTCTAAATTTAAATGAAAATCAAATTAGAAAGAACCTATTCACATCTCCTCTGTGGGATGTTCTTATCTAAAATACCTTTTTTTTTTTTTCAGTCTTGGGCCCCAAGGATTCCTTTCAAAGGATAATCTTTGTTATTCTCAAACTCCATTTCTCTTGCAATTTATTAATTCTTCAATTCTAGAATACTTGAAAGTGGCTGAAATTTTCAAATTAATAAGGTTCAATTAAACCTTAATATGAAAAATCACCTCCATTTCAAACTGGCTGAGGAGGAAAAGACAACTTGACATCACAGAGCAACCATTTACTTGTTTTAAGCATTAGGTGCACATATAATTTGAACTCTGGTCTCTTAATGTGGAAGTTTAGTTCATTAACCCATCACACTGACTACACAAATCTCCTGTTACTGAAACTCACTGGGGAGAACCATACGGTAATGCACGTTATAATGATTTGCTGTCTAGCACAGGGATGGCTTCCTTGATCGCAGTTATGAAGACATTCTCTATTACCGCACATGAGGGTCTTCTCAGCACTTGGTCAACTGAAATAAACATGAGCCCAACTCCCATAAAAATGATTTGTTTTCTTTTCTAAAGAATATGCATATCATAAACCAGAATACTATAGCATGTTGGAGAGGAAGCATGGTTTTCATTTCCAGTAAGAATGGAATAATTTAATCTGTATCTAATATTTATGTTAAGCTTTATAGAAAATATAAGAAGTATTTTCTGTTTCTATCAGGAGCAGAAGATTAAAAAGAAAAAGGAATTATCAATGTGTCTTGGAATTTATACTACAAAAACAAATTGTATCTCATGGTTTCAGTTCCCTCATTTATTAGAAATACACTGATCTTGCATGAAATGAATGTCTTGCTGAATATGGTTTTAATTTTTTTTTATTCAGTGCTTCAGATGGTTCATTCTTATATGCCATATTAATGTTTTTTTTTCTGAAATTTGCTGCGTATAAGTTCTGATATTGTCAACAAAATAAAATTTTGAAAACAAGAGAGAAAACTGAATGTATTTTTAAAATACTAAGCATGACTTCTGTGCATTTCTTTGAATATATGTGTCTATACGTACTTAACAAAAATATAAATTTGACAAAATCTCATGTGTAAAAGACATCAATAAGTAACTTTAGGCACCAATTGGAGTGGAACATATTTCTAGTTCCTGTACTGTGCCTATATAGGTAGATTCACTTTTCTGGCTACAGTGGAAATGAATATATGAAAGTATTTTTTTCTTTATTCTTCCACCTCTATTGTACATCTGTGATCTGTTTATATGCAGAGAGAACTCATTATCAAACTGTTAATGAGATGAGAATGGCTTCTTGTTTGATGAGGAAGCACAGTACATTAGCAGAATCAGCGACTCTTAGTGGCTGAGAATCAGATAAAGCTGTTATGAAAGTAGGTCTGATTATAGCCCAAATGTCACACAGATCATTGTCTGTCTGTAGTGAGGTGTTTGGAAGGATTTTTGAGATCTTGGTTTCTCTAAAAACACAGAATGGTGTTTTAGAATATGTTTTTGTGCCCATTCCAGGTATAGTTGATAAGAGTCAGTTTGACTTAGACTGTTATAGGTGGCTATGATATGTTTACATGATGCTATGAAAAATATAATTTTGCCATGTTCAGTTTGTTCATGTAATTGCATGCTGCTTAGACTTCTGGGAACTTTGCTTATATATATATATATGTTAAGACTGGGAGAACAGGGGAGGAATAGGTTCAGGGATATTGTTGAATCCTTAGTGTAGCTCACTATCAGATCATGCTCTCCTAGTTTCAGGCCATCAACACAGGTAGTAAATATTTCTTTCTTTCTTCATATCTTTCTTTCTTCTTTTCTGATCCAGAGGGCAAACAAGCATGGTAGAAATAGCTAAAAGTGGCCTCTGAAGCATACAGCTCAAAAAATAAGGATAAAAAAAGAAAAAAAATGAGAAATTTGATTTCAAGTGCCTTGGAGGGAAAGACAGGAGTTGAAGGGATGGGTACTTTAGTTCACTAAGCCAGCAAAGTACTAATTGCAGCTGTTACCACTAGGATATACCTGACTTTGCTACCATGCTGATTTTTTCTCTTTTTCCTCATTTTATTCTATTTCTTTTCAATATAGTATAAATAATTGCAGTTAGAATTTTTTTTGGGGGGATTAGAAAGATTTGAGAAACAGACAACAGACAACATGGGAATATAAGAGTTAAATTTTGTCTTTCTCTCCAGAAACAGTTAAAGATCAGTTGAACAATTGTGGGTGGAGATAATAAGGCTTGAGAAATGGAAACAGAGAAAAAGGGTGAACAAAGAGGTTCATTCCTGATTACTAAACAAAAAGAAGGATTTTCCTCTTGGTAGATGGCAGGAAAGAGATTGTGCAGGACAGTGGTCCTCTTAGTAATATGAGAAGAGTTTTTAAGGGAGAGTGATCAAAAAAGGCAGCCCTTCCCAAGAGAAGTGATTAATTGTTAACCTGTGGCACCACCTGAGGTTGAGGAAGGTGGCCCGTGATCACAAGATCACCCTTAGCATTACTAGTAGCTATATAACATATTCCTCCTGATAGGGATAGTGCCCATGGTTATAATGAAATAAGTTGGTGTCCTATAGAAATGAGAGACTTAAGGTAATTGAAGGAAGCCATGGTATCATATGGAATGCATTCACCCTATGTGAAACAAGTGGTTGATAACTGGACCATTTAGCAAAGAATTATTCCACCATACTGGAAGGGTTTGGTAACTGCTATACTAAAAGCTGATCTTCAGTTGCAATGGTTAACATGGTGGAGAGAAAAAGCAGCAAGTGTAGAACAATTAAATCAAGCTAGGGAAAAACGTAATTACAGACCAGTTACTAGGAGAAGGTCAGTATGTTGAATTGTAAGAACAGGATCAATTTGATGACAAAACCATAGAACAATGTCCTTTATCAACTTTAGGAATGTGGGAAAAAATTGAGTATCCAGGGAAAAAAATCTGAATCATTAACAAAAATTATACAAGGATCAAGCAAATCCTTCACTGACTGTTTTCAACGACTAACTTTGACTGTGAATAGAGCTATACTGGATCCTGATGCCAGACAGGTATTCATCGAGACCTTGGCTTTTAAAAGTGCTAATACAGAGTGTAAAATAGCTCTGTGGCCTTTAAAGGCACATTCCACATCAATGGATCAATGTATTAGAGTTACCATTGATATTAGTTCCAATACTTATAATGCTTCTGTAATTGGACTAGCTATAGCTAGAGGTCTTAAATCTAAAAATGTACGATGTTTTAAATGTGAAAGACACAGTCTTTGCCGAAAGACTGTGAACAAACCATTTCTAAAGGAAATGTTTTTCTAAAACTAAACCAGAAAAAGAAACAAACTTCTGGTGTATGTAGGTGATATGGCAAGGGTTAACATTGGGTGAATGAGTGTAGATCCAAATATGATATACAAAATACTTTCTTGTCATTGGGAAATGTAGAGAGGGGAGCTGACTCAGGGCCCAGCAGAAAGAAGTGTGAGCTGTTTATCTCCTGTCAGCACTGGAATAACATGCAGACATAGACAGCTAAATTAGGTATTGGAGATCTGATGTATGCCACTGCAAGCTGTGCTGTCCTAGACTTAGATATAGACAGACTGCTTACACTACCCCCAACAATTCTGTTTTATAAGATAACTACTGGAGTTTATGGTCCTTTGCCCTCAGGGTCAGCAGACATGATCCTAGAATGGAAGAGTTAGACTTCACATAAAGGAATGATGGAGATTTCAAAGTAGAGATTAAGATTACAGCTTATGTAAAAGACAGATATGCAGTTTAACACAGGTGATACTGGTTCCCTATATCAAAAGAAAAGCTGTTCCTATTAAAAGAACAGGAGAACTTAGGAACACTGGAAAACAAGTATTTTGACAAACTGTTATTTATGATCAGAGACCAAAATTAAAGATGCAAGTAAATGGCATTGAAATAGAAGGTTTGGTGGATACAGGAACTGACATAACTATAATTTCACAAAAATCATGGAATTCAACTTGGCCACTTCAGGAAGTATCCACACAGTTTTGTGGGGATTGGAACATTATCTTAAGCAAAACACAGTGTTAAATGAGTAAAATGTGTGTGACAAGAATGTCAAATAGGAAAATTAAGGCCTTATATTACTGAAATAGCCATAAATTTATGGAGAAGAGATCTATAGCAACAATGAGGAGCTCAGATTAATAACCCTTCAATCCCAGAGACGGTTCATAAAATATGGTTTAAAAGGAAAGATGTTCCTAATAAAGGGGTTGAAAGATGTCATCAAAGACAGTCATAAGTTATACAGGTTGTCCTAAAGCAGGACACAACAGGAGATGAGTTTCCAAATTTATAAAGGGGGACACTGCTGAAATTATACCAACACTTAATACATTTAAGATGGTTAACTAAGAAATCTATATGGGTAGAGCAGTGATCCTTAACAAAAGAAAAATTACAGACACTTGAACAGCTAGTAGAGAAGCAGGTGAAAGCTCAATATATAGAAGAGTCTACCAGCCCATGAATTTCTTCTGTATTCTTTAGAAAGAAGAAATCTGGAAAATTGAGAATGGTTTAAGGGCAATGAACAAAATGGGTCCATTACAGCCTGAAATTTCTTTATCTTCTTTATTACTTAAGGCATGACCCATGAGACTAATTGATTACTGAGACTGTTTTTTTTTTTTGTTGTTTGTTTTTGTTTTTGTCTTTGTTTTCTTACAAAAGCAGGAAAAGGAAAAGCTTGCCTACTTATAACAATGCTCAATCAGTGGAAAGTCTTTTCCCAGGAAATGTTAAATAATCCCACTTTATGTCAATATTTAGTAAAACAACCATTAGAATTAATTCAAAAACAATTTCTTCACTCCATTATTTACCATTATATGTATGATACTTTGCTGGCTGATTCTGATGCAGATACTTAGAAAACAAAAAAGGTTGGTGAAATAAAAAGAACTTTACCCCTACTGGGGTTTACAAGTTTCTTTTGAAAAGATACAGAGAGGAAAAGCTATTAGCTATCTGGGTTATAAGACAAATCAAGAAAAATATTAGACCCCAAAAAGTATAGATCAGAAGAGATCAGTTGTGAACTCTTAATGATTTTCAAAAATTATTGGCAGATATTAATTGGATAAGACACACCATTGTATTAACCATACAATTTGTTTCAACATTACAAAGAGAGTCAGACTTAGGTAGTCCAAGACATTTAACTTCTGCATCAGAGAATTGACTCTGGGAGAACAGAGATTACAAGATGCATGTATGAATTCCTTGGATCCTAACCCTCATTGTATTTTGATCATTGTTCTTTCAACTCATTTTGCTACTGGGATTCTTATGCAGAGAGAGGATAATATTTTACAATGGATATTTATGACACATAAGCAGAATAAAAAGTTAAAGACTTACATATAGAAAAGGCTGCTGATTTAATTAGAAAAGTAAGAATAAGATTTCATCAGTTGTCAGGAACTGATCCAGCAGTAATCATAGTGTCTTATACTAATGTTGAGATTATGTCATTATGGGTTTTCAATGAAGATTGGCAAAGAGTTGTCACAATTATTTCAGAGAAATTAACAATATCCTAAAAGAAAGTGAATTCAGTTTATCAAATAACTAATTGAATTCTCCCATGAAAAAATAAAACTGTAATGAATGTAAACTTTAAAATATTTCCAAAACAACATCCTTCAAAGTAAACAAAGTGTTTTTCCCTAAATATACTTTGTATTTTGAGCAAATATTGAAGCTCAAACAAAAGGAAAAAGAGAAAATTATTCTAGGATTTTAAAAACAATCAACTATACCATAGAGGAATATTTAGGTAAAGAGTGATAATGATATTAAGAATTTTAAACCAGGTTAGTTGTGGTGTGTAGAGGAATATTTAATCCTTTAATCCATCAGCATGGCTTCTCTAAGGTAGAAAGACTGTTGGTGCACAATTTTAGTTCCAGTATTCAGAATACAGTGGTAGCATATGCCTTTAATCACTAAGACACTAATCACTAAGAGAGTGTGGATGCAGACAAGAAACACAGTTCAAGAGTCAGTGTCACACCAGAAGTGATTTCTGAGATGAGTCAATGAAGGACATGAAAAGTGACTAATCATAGGAAGAGTAAGTAGAATGAATTAGAATGAGGACATGCCCAATTTTCACAATAGAAATGGTGGGCTCTCAGATCAGTCAGAGTCATGTACAGAAGAGTCAGTGACAGACTCAGTCAGACACAGGCAGTGTGAGGAGAGCAGTCTGAGGAGAGACAGAGAGAGGTTGACTGAGGCAGTGTGGGAAGCGGTGTCTGCATACACTAACTTGAAATATAAGGCACCCCATTTTTGTTTAAAAGCTCTGTTTCTCTCTGGCCTTAATGGACAGAGTTCGGACAAGGTCAGATAGCCTAAAGCTGCCCAGTTCTGGGAAACTGCCTAACTAACTCATCCCTATTGTTTCCTTATTCCACATTTCCACCCTTATAGATTACACCAGAAAAACCTCACAGTACTTCCTTATTGCTCTGGGAAATCTTGACTCTGCAGTTTATTGACCCAGTGACCCCCAAATAAACTAGAACAGCCTGCCTGACTGTAGCAACCTGCTTATGCATTCCCTTCTCCCCTCCCCACCTGAGAACTTCTTATAAATACTGGTATTTGTATTCAAGAAATTGAAGGCTTGATCGACAAATCATCTTGCCTTTCATTTCTCCCCCTTCCTTGTTTTTCCCTCAATCCTCCCTCCCTCTCCTAGGGCTTTTGTTGCAGAGCCCCACAGACTGGGACAAGGCAGTATGGAGTAGTGAGAGCTCAGGGAGAAATAGAGACAGAGGCAGCTAGGCAGAAGAAGTCAGCATCAGATAGGATGTGTGAGTCAGTTTAAAACTGAACAGAGGAGTTCAGTCTGACATAGTCAGAGAGTCAGCCAAAATCTGCCAGAGTCAGAAGAGCTTGGACAGAAACAATAAGCTGGCTCAGAAGGTTAGTTTAAACTAGCAACTTAGAGGAGAGTCTGCAGCAAGACAAGTGAGTTTCGTTGAAACAGAAGAATCATAGTTCATAAGGAGCTTGTCAAAGTGGTTCAGTCCCTAGTAAGTCTCAGAGGCTTAAACATTTTATATTGTAAGGAGGCTTAAATACTCTAGATTGTATGGAAGCAGAAGCCTTTAGTTCTAGGCTTAAAATTAGATGGCACAAAGGCAGAAATGCTTTAGGGCACCATGACTAAGAACTGGTGATCCAATTAGACAAAAGAATAAATGGTTTTGAGCTTGAGTCAACATCTATACCTGACATGAATGTACCTCTAAACTATACTAAAATTTACTCCACTCATGATTTTATTAGGTTTGCAAACTGAGTGTTTATCAATTTATGGAAGAAATGTATGCATACACACTGTCACCAGAAGTATATCTATAATTTCATCATCAATTTCAATATACTCCAGAAAAGTTGCTGGGAAAACTTTTAAATACTATACCCAGCATGACTGGTATGAAACAATGTTTATGTGTACATTAAAAAGACATATAACAGGCCAGGAAGTGGTGGCACACACCTTTAATATCAGTACTTGAGAGGTAGAGGCAGGAGATTTCTGTGAGTTTGAGGCCAATCTGGTCTACAGAGTTAGTTTTAGGACAGCCAGAGTCACAACAGAGAAACTCTGTCTTGAAACACCAAAAAAAAAAAAAAAAAACGAAGTGTTCCTTGCCTTATCTTATTAACTTTTCTTTTAAAATTTGTGTAAAGTAAATGTACATTTCAGACATATTACTTATTAAGTACAAAAGTAATTATGTCTAATTTTCACCTTGCTAGATATTATAGCAACATATAAAATGCTATTGGTGATACTCCATATAAGAATCAAAGATTTTTTTCTTCATGGTATATATGAATTTTGAATTCTAACAAAGGTATACTTATTTTCTAAAATAATTTTTTAAAAACTATAACAAGATGATATATATATATATATATATATATATATATATATATATATATATTCACTTAGGATGTATTCAACAAAAGAAGTTTAGAATAAAGTCTTTAAAATGCAATGTTAGACAAATGTTGCTTTCTTAACTTTATTAAAAGTGGATCCTTTTCTCATACAATATATTACATCCTGATTTGAGTTCCCTCTATTCCTCTCACCTCCTCTCCCCTCTGGATCTGCTTTCTATTTCTCATCATTAAAAGATCATCCATCTAAGAGATAACAACAAAATATGACAAAATAAAATATAGTAAGGTGAAGCAAACAATCATAACAAAGTTAGACACAGCAAACCAACATAAGAAAAAGAGCCCCAAGAGAAGGCTCAAGAGTCAGAGACCAGAGATTCTCTCACATTATATATTTCTGCTAAACAGTGTATACTAAAGTAATGTATTTGAATTTCCTTTATAAATTTTCAGACAAGGGGAGATAAAAGGTGGACATCGACAAAGATGAATTATCTAGAGCTACAGAAAATGTTATAGAAAGATGGAAACATCTGTTTAGAATATTCTAGGAAGTATTCAACAATGTGGTAGCAGAATTTTGTCTTTACCAATAAAGAGCATCGAGACAGACTTAAAGCAATATGTCATCCAAGTGAAGACATCATGGCTCAAAAATATATTGATGAGAAGACAGGGGTTTGAATTCTGACAAAGATTTATCTATTTTCTAAAAAAATAAGATATTTTTACAAAATGAATATTCTATTCTGTTTTGTTTGTTTAGTTGCCTTAATAAAACAATTTAAAATTATAATAGTGATTCTTTTGTCATGTAGATGTCTTTAGAATGAATAAAAAAGATTTAAATATAAAACCCAGTGAAGACATAAAAAGTGAATTATTTGCTCCTTTAAGTTTACATATATTTAAATATCTTTTCAATTTAAAATTATCTAATATTTAATATTTATAGATCACATAAAATACTGTAAGTAAGTAAATTAGCCTTCCAATTTCTCAGGATGACATTCTGAAAGTCCCTCAATGACTCCATATCCTCAGTGGTTAAACAAATCCAAAGGGCATTGAACATTTAAAAGGTGTGATTGGCATGTTTAAAGTTGCCATAACAACACATTTAAAGCTTCTGATAATACTTTATGTGAAGTAAAGTTTAGGAACTGGGGTTTTGCTGGATGAAATGTGTCATTAAAAGTGGGTCCTTGGAGTTACCTTTCCCAAGGCCTCCTCCTGTCCCGCTAGTTCTTAGACAGCATGAGGCAAGCAACTGATCAAAAATTGGTGTTCCTTATTATGGTACTCAGCTCATTCAGGCCTACAGCAACAATACAAGATGGCAGTGATTTACCAACCTCCGAAACAATGAGGTAAAATATCTCCCTTTCCTTTTACATTGATGTCCTTTTCAGGTATTTTCAGTAATGAAAAATGTAGTTAACTATTTAAACCATCTCACATTTGTAAAAAATGTGATGACTTTGGATGTATGTATACATAATGAACAAGTTTTTAATACCAGTTGACACAAGTCATATTGTGGTAGTCATATAATTATAAAATGAAGAGATTTTAGGTAATAAAATTATAAAAGAAACATATGTTTAGATATATATATTTATGTATATGCATTAAAAATATACATGATTATCACATAAGCATAATATGTAAATTTATATACACAGGTGTATACATGTATAATAGTGTTTTAAAGTGTTATTAAATGTTTGACATTTTCTATAGATTATTTTAAAATCTGAACCACATACAGAACCTTTGATATTTTTTAAAAATCTAATCATTAATCAAAGATTGTGATATGAGAAAATATTACTTTTAAAATTAAATAATTAAAAGCATCATTGATGACCTTATTTGCCTTGTAAAGGATTTCACAATGGGAGTGTACTTATATTAAGGAAAAGAGTAACATACTCATGCATATATTATCTCCACAAATAAATTATTTTTATTGTCATATAATATTTAATGAAATAATCATCACTTAGAAGTTTTGCAAAACATATTTGCTAATATTTTATTGATATTGTATATTCATGAGCAAATGTAATGAATCTGAATTAGCACAGTAATATGTATTTTAATCTTCTTGAAGATTTATACATTTATACATATATAAGTATTTATCCAGGCAGGAAGTATGTTGCATAAAAATTCATCTCAATGTTTATCTGTAACCCATTCTCCCCTTTTTATGTTTAAAAATGTTAATATTTTCTACCCTTCCAGCTCATTTTGTCCCATTTTCTCTCATCATGTCACATGTGAATTATTGTTATGCACATTTTAAGCACTAGGGCCATATAAAACCTACTGAATTATGTGACTGTGTGACCCTTAAGCTGATTAATATTTGCATTTCATATGTGGAATATATCTTAAGTCACCTAAGTTCAGAAAAAGTAGGCAAAATTTAAAAGCAAATTTTATAATTTTTTTAAAATTTATTTTAAAAATCCAGACCATATCCTGACCACAATCTCCCCTCTCCCTACCTCTCTTCATTCCCCCAGATCCACAAAATCTTCACCTCAAAAAAGAGTAGGTATCCCAAAGTAGCCACTCAAACAGGGCATAACAAGATGGAACAAGAGCCACTGCATTAAAGCTGGACAAGGCAATCCAGCATAAGGAAAAGGACCCCAAAGGCAGGTAAAAAAGTGAGAGACAGCCCCTCACACACACTTCAGCCTTTAAGAGTTTTACAAGCACACCAACCATAAGCCAGACAACCATAAGATACATGTAGGGGATCTCGTACAGAGACTCCTTCAGTCCCTGTGGACCTTTAAGTGTTCTGGTCAATTGACTTTGAGGGGCTTGTTCTCCTGGTGTTCTCAAGCTCTCTGGTCACCACAATCCCTTCTCCCCATCTTCCTTGGGGTACCCTAAGCTCCACTTGATATTTGGCCATGGGTCTCTGCCTCTGCTCCCAAGAACAGCCAGAGGAAAGCTTTCTGATGACAATTGGGTTACGCACCAATCTATGAGCACAGCAGAATATCATTAGTAATCATCTCCAAGCTATCCATTCTCTGGTTCCTGGCCAGTTGTGCAGTGTCAGCCATGGGCTCCCTCTCTTAGTGTGGGGTTCTGCCCTTCTATAGCCTCAGCAGATCTTGCAGGAAGGATTGGTTATAGGTTAGGGTTAGGGTTAGGGTTAGGGTTGGAATGGTCTCCCAGTCCCACCGCTGGAAGCCTTGCCTGGTTACAGAAGATCCCTATTCAGGTTCCCTCTCCCCCCTTATTAGGAGTCCTCACTAGGGTCACCATCTCAGATGCCAGAGTGTATTCTCTGTACTAAGTGTAGAGGAACATTTAATCCTTTAATCCAGTAGCATGGCTGCTTTAGCAAAGGATCACATTGAAAGGCCTGTGGGATAGCTGGGAAGGGATCACATTCAAGGGCCTGTATGAAAGGATCACATACAGAGGCCTGTATCATCCAGATGGAATGCAGAGAGAATTTTAGATTAATCCTGTTCTCTGTTTTTGCTAATGCTAGGTAAAAGGGATTGCTGTGGTTAAGGCAATGTATACACCTTTAATCCAAACTCAGAAGGAAGTGGTTAGACATGCCTTTAATCCCAGCTCAATAGAGAAAAGCAGAAGTAGAAGCAGATTGTGGAAGCAAAAAAGAAGCAAGGCAGAGCTCAGAGAGAAAGTGGATAGTTAGTTCAGTCAAGCAGTTTGAACACAGTCAGTTCACAGACAGTTCAGAAGGAGAAGTCAAGGAGAGCAGAGTCAGTCCAGAATAAGCTGAGAGACTAAGCAGAGAATCAGAAGCAGATAGTTTACAATTTACAGTTAGAGTTCAAAATACAGTTAGTTAGAGTGAGTTCAATCAGCAGTAAGTATTAGAGGCTGAAACATTCTAGGTTTAGATTTGCAGGTTAGATTGTATGGAGGCTGAAGCCCTCTAGAACTGAGGATTGAATTAGTAAAGAATAAAGTGTCCTTTGAGATGAACCCATGAGAATAATTAACTCAATGCATACATCTATGTCTACAATAGGTCTCCAGATCACCACCCCTTAAACTTCCTCCAATTCTGGTCATCTCTTCTTATATTGTCCCTCTCCATCATGCCCCCTCATCCCTCCTGTTCCCATTCCCATTCTCCAGCAGCCCACCTGCAATGTCCTTTCTATTTCCTGTTACCAGGAAGATTCCTATGTTCCCACTGGTACTCTCTTTGTTGCATATTTTTTCTGGGTCAGTGGATTGCAATATAATTGTCCTTTACTTAACAGCTAATATCCCCTTATCATAAAGGTCTTACTTATTAATTCTTGAAATTAGTGCCTATGCTATCAGTGTTCTTTTCAGGAAGGTGTTCCTTGTGCCAGTGTGTTCAAGGCTATTTACCACTTTTACCTCAACCAGTATACTTATTTTTATGCTGAGGTACATGTCTATTTTTATGCAATATCATGTTGTTTTCATTACTATAGTTTGGTAGTACAGCTGAAATCAGGGTTGGGATTACCTCCAGTAGTTCTCTTATTGCTCAGAATTGTTTTATCTATCCTGTTTTACCTATCCTTTTCTTTCTTTTTTTTTCTGTTGTTGTTGATATCTTTGTTTTTCTTCATTTGAAGTTGAGTACTAGCCTTTCAAATTTTGTAAAGAATTATATTAGGATTTGACAGGTACTGCACTGAATGTGTAGATTGCATTTATAAGATGGCCATTTTTACTATGTTAATACTACCAATCCATGAGCATGGGCGCTCTTTCCATTTTCTGAGATCTTTTGCAAGATTTTCTTAAGCACTTCAAAGCAAACTCTAATAAAATGTTGCTATCACATTTTTGCCTTCCTAAACTGAAATCTAGAATAAATACTTAGAAGCTATCCAAACATTACTAAGTATAGAAAAATTTGAACAGTATCTTTTAAAACCCATTGTTTATGTGGTAAAGGGACATATTTTAAAATATATTTTATTTGGTAAGGGTTTAAATTAATGACAATGTAAGTGTAAAACCAGTTTATGAACGGCCTTTATATAATTTCTGTCAGTATACTTAAAATAATTTTTAAAACTCTTCTAAATGATATTTTTCCTACTTTGTATTAGTTAGCAATTGGAAGGATTCCAAAACCCATTTACCTGACATAAGTGTGGTAATTTGGATCAATACTGTCTTAATATTTACTCTAAATTATTGTCAGATTTCATACAAAAATTGTTATAAAAATAAGCCAAGTATGTCACTTTGATGTTCACATACTTATTGAAGTATATTGCCTAATTCATCCAATTCTTCTTAGAAATGGGAATTATTCATTACTGCCCAGAACAGGTAAGAAAGAGATTTTATAACTTGTCTGCATGAAATATTTTGCAATATTACATTTTCCAATTAGGTATAGCATAAATATTACGTATTTCTATTATACCAGAAAAGTATAGCATAGGTAAACAACTTATTTTTAGTAAATCCTTTCAAAAGCTCTTACACTAAGGACAAAATCTGATGGAATCGATATGACAATTGAGCTGTGGCATAAAGAGAGCCACATTCATTTCAGCCTCTTTTTTTCCATATCATCTGTCACCAAAAGAATAAAATAATGCAAACGGCTTATTAAAATAAGAACTACAAAACAATACCATCTCCAATAATAGTGGAATCTGTCAATTGTAAAACAATGAAGTATTCAGAACAATCAAGGCTGCTATTATCCTCACTATGAGATGCAGGATGAAATCATTTTCCCCCAAATCAATTATGACTTTAAGTATCAATATTTCCAAAAGAATGAAAATGCTGTTTTGATACTAAAACATGAACACACATGCACACACACACACATGAAAGATGGCTGGAGCTTGTTATATGAAGCTTGTTTTATGTCTGGAGCTTGTTGTATGAAGATATTGTATTTTGAAAGAATATGTATCATTCACTGTATTGTATATTGACTATAAGCATTATTATAATTGGCTACATTATGTTAGAAATTAATCAATTCCAGATATTGGTTTGTCTTTATCGGTTTATCTATTTCAACCAGTGTGTTTAAATAAACCTTTTTCTTACCCTTCTCTGTATTGAATTGCAACATCACAAAGCTTACCTTCTGCTCTCAGCTGCAAGAGACTTGATAATCACACCATTTCTCTTGTTATCTATATCATGTTTTTGGCAACTTTGTAACCTTATGCCCACGGGGACAAACCTACAGGGTACAGAAACATTGCTGCATGTGATTTTTAGTTCATATCTAATTTTGATGCAGCTGAGACACTTTAGCTGATATTGACTTTCTGACCTTTGACTCCAAGCACAAATGGTTCATTTGAAAATGAAATGATTCTTAGATCATTCCCTAGTGAAAGAGGCTGTGTCTAAAAATGAACTGATGATTGATCTTCGTTGACCTTCATTTTCAGTGTAGTCTGTGGCTTAACAATGCTAAAATGACTAACATTCCTTCTTATAACAAATAAATATTGAAATGTGGTTATATTGAATAATCATTTTTTTCTGAAATTATTAGACAATTGACATAAATTTAAATGTTTACTTTTATTGAAATGTTTTAATTTATAAAATTAAGTGACCTCTTAATTTTTGTGTGGCAGATGCTATTTTTTGAACTACAATTCTCTTTCCTTTTAAACAGTGAGTAGCTTCTCAGAATGAAGAGAGAGTTAGATAAAGCAAGAAAATAAGACATTTAAGTGATAAAATAAATTGAAGAGTCTTTATTAATAGGCATATAGAGATGACAGGAAAATGATCCATTAATAACACCTACTGAAGAACCAAAGATGAAATTATAAAAAAAAAAAAGCTTTCAAGTAAATTACCTATGATTTATATTAGATATTGTTACGGATTGGTCTACCCATTGACCAATCTGATACAGAAAATAAAATATTTTACTGATTAAAATAAATACTCTCATTTTAAAGGATAAGCTATTTAAATGTCACCAATTCATATAATACTTTCATTAATAACTTGAGTTTCATGCAAAGTATCTAAATAATAACCTCTTCCCATTCTTCTCTGTTCTACCCTCCCACCCCAATGCCCTAAAGAGGAGCATTTAATCATTTAGTCCAGCAACATGGCTGCTCTGGGAAAAGATCACATCACGGGCTCTATATGAAGGAATCAAATCTAAGGGTATATATGAAGTTATCACATCCAGATGTCTATATAAAGGGATCATGTTCAGAGGACTCTGTGGTCCAGATGAAGTGCAGAAAGAATGTTACTACACAACTTTAATCCCAGCATTTAGAAGGCAGTAGTGATGTGTGGGTTACCGGGTATTCTGGTCTCTCTCTCCTCCCTCTTGCCCACTGACCAGATTGGGTTCTTCACACTGGCCAGGTGTGGAGATCACAGGCAGGAATGCAGGAAGATGGGTGTGGGGGAAGGAAAAGGAATGAGGATCCTGAGTAGCACAGACCCAATTGCCGCACAGAGAATCATACAGGGTTGAAGAAAAAACCCTGGGACCTGCTTATGGTGGAAGTCAAAATTCCCTTTATTCAGGGCAGGCTAGGGGATATATAGAGGTGTTTTGGGCAGGCCCATAGGAAGTCAAAAGCTGAAAATCTCTGTTCAGCGTTTTCTGGGAGCATTCCTGACCATGGGGGAGGGGTCTGTGGCTTCCTCTGCCTATTGGCAGGAACTGAGAAGCACCATCTAACTCGGACACCCAAGACTTTTCCTGTTTCCATGGTGCCTTTAATATGATGCATGCCTTTAAATCCATCAAGGGGGAGACAGCGCTCATAGACAGAAAACAGAGCTCAGAAAGAGTCAGTGTCAGAAAGGAATGATGTCGAAGATGAATCAGACTGAAGGGCAGGCAGTGTGATGAACAAGAGGAAGAGTTAGAAGAATGAAGACATACCGAACTCTCCTGATAAAGAAAGCAGGCTCGCAGCTCAGAGAGTCAGGCAGTCTGAGACAGTCTGAGGCAGAGACACAGAATCAGTTAAACAGAGAGAGACTGAGTTTTGGAAAAAGAATCAGCTAACAGCAAGAGTACCTTTGAAGCTGAGCAGAGCAGTTCAGTTAGAGAGGTTGTGGAAGTCAGCCAAAGTCAGTTACAGTCAGAAGAGTTCAGTCAGAAACAGTCAGTTGGCTCACAAGGTCAGTTTGAACTAGTCAGCTTGGAGAAGAGTTTGAGCCAAAACAGCAAGTGAGTTGAATCAGCCAACCAGAAAATTCTGTCCAGGTCAGTACAGCTGTGAGTTTAGAAGGAGCTAGTCAAAGTGGCTCAGTCAGCAGTAAGTCTTGGACGTTGAAACATTATTGTAAGAAGGCTAAAGCCTCCTAGGTCGGAGCTAATATTTTGAAGCTTAAGATTGTACAGAGGCTGGAAAGTTCTAAGAATCAGGAATTGAATTAGCAGAAGAGTAAAATACCTTTTACCCTGAATCTATGGCTACAATATGCACAATGAGCAGAACATTGGCAGTATAACAACCTCCAACCTCTAATTGGTTGACTTGATGCCATTTACAGGCCAGTAGTCAAGGCCCTAGACAAGGTATTCTTTGTATGGTGCTTAAGCTGAAGGAGAAGGCCATAAAATGTTCCTTCATTAGCAATAATACAATAAAATGCCATCCATTTAAAAACTATCTTGAAACAAATTAACCTTTATTGATTGTACCTTTGGATTACTCCTTTTTGCCTCTAGGGGGAGTTGAGAAACATGTAGCTAGTATTGGAGATTTTAGCTATCTTTTTAAAGGAAAAAAAAAAAAAATATTTTAAAAGAACACTTTAAGCCATGCAGCTGCAGCAAATTCAAGCCTTGAGCAATTTCCACAGCAGGGGATCCTATCTCCCTCAAGTTTACCTTTATTGTTATTTCTAGGGGTAAAAAAAAGTTGCATGATAATATAAATTTAAAAAACAGAAATCTTAGTAATTAAAGACAACAATTTGTTAAAGGTGGCTGTTAAAGTAACCCATTAAAATAAAATTTGAGCAAAAAAAGGATAAAAAAAATCAAATAGCATAAGAAGCTTGTTTATAAAAATAACATATTTAGTAGGACTAAAGAATTTTAGAGCAGTTTAATACTATTAAATATATCTGATTTTAAACAAACCTTACTGGTCTCTAATTACTTGTTCTAGACATAATTTTAAAAATATAAAACCATAGTTTTGATTAAATTAAGACTTTTATCATTAAAATTGACTGACCAGTAAGTACATCTTAGAAAACTTAGAAAATAATAAATTTGAAATGTTGCCTTTTTAATATCAGAATAAAATTTAAACCACACAATCTATAAGAAGTCTGGCGATTTTATCTCTATTGGCCTTTTAATTGTGTACCATGTAGAATATTGCAGTTTTGTATAACTCAGTTAAAGAATAGCTTAGCAAGGCCAGCACAGCAGAGAAACTAAGTATATATCCTTAAATAAAAAATTTGTAATTTTAGAAAAAATATTGAAAGGTTTAGTGTTTTTTTTTAATTTATCAAAGACATTATAATAAATAATTTGCAAACTGAAAATGTTTAATAACCTTATAAATTTAAACAATTTAAAATTTGTCCTTAAATTATCCAATCTTAAAATCTCAACTCTGTAAAACTCTGAATTTTCTTAAAACAGCTTAAAAATCTCTTAACTGTGTTTTTTGTAATATCAAATAATAAAATATCCTTTTTATGTCTTTTAAAAGGAAAATTTATGGCACAATCAAAATCTGTATAAGTCAAATATCTGGCTTAAAATAACCTATACAAATTTTGGTATTTTTGTTTGTTTTGTTTTGTTTTGCTTTTGCTTTTGTTTTTTGCTTGTTTGTTTTCTTGAGACAGGGTTTCTCTGTTGTAACTCTGGCTGTCCTGGAACTCACTCTGTAGACTAGGCTGCCCTCAAACTCACAGAGATCTGCCTGCCTCCGCCTCCTGGAGTGCTGCAATTAAAGGCATGTGTCACCACTGCCCAGCTATGTTTAAAAATTTTTTGATCCGGTGTGTAGCATCACCAGGCAGTTATCTTTGTTTTTACTATGAAAATTGAGCACTTATCAGTACACATACTAAGCCATTCTTGTTAAGGGAAAACCAATAGAATGTTTTCCACCAAGGGAATTTCATATCTGTCAGCTGAGCTGCTGTCCAGAGTGGGAGAAAAGACCGTCCATCAGTAGCCGAACCACCTTGCTTATGCTGGGATCCCCTAGTGAGGCTGTCTTGAGAGCAGCAAGCTGGGCCTGACAAGGGGGTCTACCATGGAGTTGTGTCCATGGAGCAGAAGCCCACACCAAGTTTGTGCCTTGCTCCTGCCACTGTTGCCCTAGGCTGTTACTGGTTGTCCTCTGGATTTTGCTGTTCTCTGAGCCAGCCTCATGTGCCCTAGTTTCTTTTTATTCTTCTCACCCAGGTGGTGTCCCTTTGATTACCACACACTCTGACTCAAAAGAGTAACATTTCAACTGTGTAGCCAATCCTTCTATGCCCCCCACCAACGTAAGCAAGGAGATCCTCCCTCTCCCTCTTTATTCTCATAATTCTCCAAGGAGACTTTTTCCTCTTTTGTTTTTGCCATTAAGGCTCTTGGAATAATGCTCTACAAAGTCCAGGTCTCTAACAGTATGTTGCTTCCCATTTTTTTAATATGGAAAAAATCTCTTTCCTGTACAACTCTCTCTTCAGAGGCTGGTTTTCCTTAAATCTCTCTCTGGAAAATTCTTTCACATTATAGCCTTATCCCTGGAGGCTCCATCTATACTTCTGATTCCTGAAAGGGAATTTTTTTCTTTTATTTCTTAATTATGTTTACTGAGGACTTTGCATTTTACTCTGTTTTTTGGGATGGCTTATCTTGAATGGGATTCGTCTTCTTGTTTTCAAGACGTGAGCTGGCTGCCAAATACAGATGTAATTATTATATCTCGCGCAGGTTCAATAAAGAACATAGGACAGTTCTCCAAGATGGAAGCCTAAACAACCTAAGCAAAGGGTTCTTCTATCTTTGATCGACTGAACCCTAAGCACATTGTCTCTCAGGAGTTTTATTAATTGAAAGCTCTGCCTTACTGACACAGAGGCCTTATTTGCATAATGAACAGAGCAATCTCCACAGTACAACAATGCCCAACCTCTAGCCAGTGGGCAGGACACCATTTACAAGGGAGTAAGGCCATGGGAAAGGCATTCCCCATCTAATTCTTACGCTGAGGGGTGTAAATGTATTTTTATTCATGGGTGTTTAAGGAAGAGTGAGATACAATCTTCAAGGCTATATCCTAAATCCTGGATCTAATGGACTTCAGCCTCCAAGACTGAACTTAACTTGACTAGTTACCTTCTCAACTGCCTCTTCTCAGCACTCCTTCTTCTTCTATACTGCTTCTGACTCTCTTACTTCTCACTCCGTTTCTACAATTGTTTCTACACTGCTTCTCCTTCCGCTACTACTCTCTGCTTTATTCTTTGCTTCTCTCTGCTTATTGTCTGCTTCCACTTCTGCTTCTATGTAGAGGAACATTTAATTTTTTAATCCAACAGCATGGCTGCTCTAGCAAAGGATCACATTGAAAGGCCTGTGTGATATCACTTGCAATGAAGTTATGTAGAGTGTTTCCCACTTTTTAATGTGGGGAAAAAATCTCTTTTCTTGTATATCTCTCTGTTAGGAGGCCTTTTCTTTGTTATATCGCTCACATCAGAGGCTGTTTCTTCTTATAACCCTCTCTTTAAAGGCTCTTTTATCTATATTGATGGTTCTTGTATATGCACCTTTTCTTATTCCTTAATTATGTCTACTTAGGACTTTTTGTTTTGCTCTGCCTTTTGGGGTGGCTTTCCTTGAGCATGATATATCTTTTTGTTCTGGAGCCCCACATTGGGTACCAAATATAGATTTAATTATATCTCAAGTGGGTTCAACAAGAACAAAAAGACAATCTCTGAGGTAAAAAACCTGAATCACTGAGGGAAAGAAGAGAATAGCCTCTGTGATGAACTGACTCCAACCTATGATATCTCAGAATGAACAGAATCTCACACTTTGCAGTTTCAGTCAGCTGACTTGACATCCAGAAGGCTGAAGTGAAGATTGAGGATTCCAAGGATTCCCTGGATTCTAGATGCAGAAGGCTGAAAGGTGATAAGGACTCTTCATTTGTAATATCATAAACAAATGTTTATAACATGAAGATTTCAAAGGGCAAGGTAAATTTGAACATCATTTGCTCCATCAGAGGGTTTTAAATAGGCATCAGAAGCAGATCATTAGTCAAGTACCATAACACAAACAGCAAGCAGCTTTCTGGACAGCAGAAAGATGCAGCCTTTTCACACTCAGGAAGCTGATCTTTCTAGAACAGAAGTTACCCATCCTGTCAACATATCCTGCTGCCAAATATAGCAATTGTTTTATAGTTCATTTTACTGCACAGAAGTGCGTGTGGCTTTATAATATTTGAAAATAAATTCATATATTCCACTACAAGTTAGAGTTTCTATTTCCCTATTTTCTCTGCATTTTCTTTATGTTTCTCTCTCCCCCTCCCCTTCCCTCCTTTTTTCTCTCACTCACTGCCTTGTGCTCTCTTTCTTGATTCTTGGTGTCCTCCCTCTTTTTCTTATGGAATACTGTTAATCATGTGTCATTGAAACTCTTCTATTTGCGTGATCCTGTTCAGAAAATCTATAGTCTACCCTCTTAAACCAGAAGTCCCTTTTCATTATTTCTGTAATTAAAGGTATGCCCTAGGTTTTGTCATTTGTCAGGCACATCAAATTATACACATATGGGTAGTTCATTTTATTTGAAAGAAACCTCTTATTCTCATTTTACCAAAGAACTACTACATTCCTTCTTGGCTATTATCCTTTCTATTCTACATTATGAAACATACTTCTTGAATACTCTTTGGTACAATCCTGTTTTAAGTGCGCATTAGAATATGTCAATTGTATTGTACTCAATGCATTACCAGTATGTTCCCATTTCCTTCAGAATAAATCACATTAAAATAATGATATAGCTAAAGACTTGATATCTTCCTCACTTTTGCTGTACTTGTACTAAAATATGTAAACACAAGAAAGGAGAAAAGCGGTTTATTTGGCTCACAGTTTGAGGATACTCTACAGTATGGTGGAGAAGTTCCAGCAGGAGAATATTGATGGAGCTGCTTAGATTGCTTCTGTGTTCAACATAGAAGTTGATGTAGATATTGATGTTGATTCATCAGATGGAGACATTGATTCATGGCAGAGGACAGTTTATTCTTTTACTAATTAAATCACTGGTTCTTAGCCTGGAGCCTTGGGGCCCCAGAGCATTTTGGCTACTTTACAAGCTAGTCTTAATCCTTAAACTGGAGGAATTCAGTCTTCATACAATCTAGAATATTTACACTGCTAGACTGGACCTAGAAGGCTTCAGCCTTAGTCTTCTAAGACCTGACTGAGCCCTCTGACTAGCTCTTTCTGAACTCCAACTCTTCTCATTCAATTGATTCTTCAGCCTGCTTCTCCATTGACTTTTCATACTGATCCTCAACTGACTATTCAATTGATTCTTCTCACTGACCTTTCAGTTGATTCACTCTGGTCTACTCCTAAACTGACACTTCTTAACTGATTGTTAACTGAATCTTCTGTCTCCTATGTAACTCTCTTTAACTGAGCTGAGAGCCCACCATTTCTTATGAGAGTAGGACATTTCCTTACTCTGCTGATTAGTCACTTTGTCTGCCATTCAGTCTGACTCATCTCAGATGTCACTTTCCATGTGACACTGAATCTTTCTGAGTTCTGCTCCTGTGTCTGCTTCCACTGTTTTTATTCTAGGGATTATAGGCATGGACCACCACTGCCTTCTGGGATTAAAGATGTTTCAACATTTGATTCAGACCACATAAGTCTCTGAAAGTAGCCCCTGGAATGTAGACCCTAGCTCTCACACAGGGTTATTTCTCTGCAGTTCAACAAGCAGAGAATGGTGGAGATTTGTGATGAGCTCACTCTTTCCTTTTTATAAGGTCTATGCTCCAATCCCAAGAAATAGTGCAAACTATTTTGGGGATGGGTCTTCTCCAATTGACCAAATTAATGTAATCCTTAATAGGAGTATCTGATGACAAAATAATTACTTACAAATATGTCTAGAGGCTTGGCTCCTGAATACTCCCAGACCCTATTAATTTGACAACTAATATTAGCCATCTCGAAAGATGTAAGCTACCTCACTCACTCCTGTCTTTCCCTGTAACTTAGTTGATGATGATTATGTTGCCAGTCTGGCTTTCACTAAAACTCCTCCTTACTGTATTTTTTAATAATACACTGTCATACTATAGCCACAAAGTCTTTTTCTCATCCAATTCAAATGTATGCTTTTAAAATTTTCAATGGTTTAATATGTTTTATAATGAATTCTTAAGTGTCTATTACTAGTATTATCATAACTAATATGAATCTCTTCATCTCTAACTCTTTATATGACACTTGATAGCATGTTTTAAGATGATATATAGATTTTTCCTTTTATCCTATGTATCTCAAAATGGACAGATATTTTTGCAGTGGGATATGGAAAGAATTTGTATGGCAGTGGAAAGTACATCAGACACAATAGGTACTTGATACTATTCATTGAATATATTTATTGATGGTTGTATAAATTCCATTTTAATTGAGATAAAGTGTTATACAACTTGATAGTTTTTATTATGCTACTTAAATACTTCCAATGTGGGAAGTAATCAAGTTATAGACATACACTAATTCTTAAAACACTGATTATTATATATGTTGTGAAATTTAGTTCTAGTTAGTTATATTTAAATAAATTAGAAAAATAATGCATGATTTGAAATCCATGATTATTTAACAACTATATTACAAGGCAACTTGAAATTTGTGTTTAAATTGAAAAATTGTATTTGATAGACTTCTATTTGCTACACTTTCTATTTGTAACTAAGATTAGTAAATTTTATGCTTCTAAATCTGTATCAAAAGTGTTACAGATTTTGATTGTGTATATTTTACTATGTATATATAATACAGATCATGATTTCACAAAATAAATAAATAAATAAATAAATAAATAAATAAATAAATAAATAGTGAACTAGAAATTAAGAGACTTGGATCAACCATTTGACAATTCCTTAATATCTTACAGTCCTCTTTAGAATGCCTGTGCTGGATTATATCAAATGTGCAGGAATTCAGTTGTTGGTAGAAAAGATATGAACTTAAAAATTAATCAAAACATTATTTGTACTGTTTTAGTTATATGACACTGAGTTTTCTTTGTTCTCCGATCCTGCTTCAAATTCCTGGTTTTAGGGACTCTCGTTCATGGTCCCTTGGTTGCCTTGAAACACATCAACTTTTTATGTAGTTAATTTACCTGTTTAATGTATAGAATAATTAATCATTAGAACAAATAAACAATAGACTATTTATAAAGTCATTTTTATTTTGCCAACATGTGTAGATACTACTATGATTAATACAATATAAAATTTTAATATTACAAAACTTATATAAAAATATTAAGTGAAATATTAGAAAATTTTGGGCTATATGTTAAGTGACAGGAGCAGAAAATTAAAGGTATGTGTTAATAGTAAGGCAATGCTTATCTCTGAAGCATAAAAGAGATTTACAAACATCATAACATAAAATGACAATTATAATACGCTGTAAGTGGTCTTGAGAGATACTTCACTATATAGAACATAATGGTTGACTGAAACCAAGACTTTATGATCAACTTCCCACAAGGGACCTCTCATTGAGGTCTCTCATAAATTCATTGATTTCACTTAGTAGGACATTAGTAAAAACAATGATATCAATATACATACATACACACTGATATACAAGGTATAAAACAAGGTACTCGTTTTCAGAAACACTACATTTTCTCACTGTTTTAGGAATTATTGGTGCCTAAAATACCATTTTGATTATCATTTCCCATTGTACCTTATCTGTTCCACAATCACTCTCTCTAAGAAATGCAAAAAAGTGGGATTGAACTTTATAGATTATTTCTTGAAAGATAATGAAACTATACCTTGTTTTGAAAATACTGCTTGGGGATAAATAATTACTTTTAGTACAACTGAATATACATGTGAAAGTAAAAAATCTTTATAACATCAGGCTTGAATCAAAAAGATATCTTGAAGATTTATGAGTAACATTAAAGATTAGAAGGTAAATAAAGCCAGATTATTGATTTTATTACTGAAATTTAGCATAGATTTTAAAATACATATTTTTGTATTTGTTTATATTTGTAATTTGCATACAAATTAGTAAGTCTCATTATCACACTTTCTATACTTAATTTTTTGTGTTGATTTTTGTCCCACACCTTGCTTGCTGATCCCATGATATTTTCATATATTCTATTAACTTCAGAGTCCCCTTCCCTTCCCGCCTCAATGTCACAGGTGTTTTATCTTTTCTTTCTGTTAAAACCTTTTTCCATTGTTGTAGTCCTTTATATGTCATGAAACTATTTTAAAATTATATCTACATGCATCGTGCACACACACACAAACACACACACACACACACACACACACAATCTAAGATACTCTTGTAAGAAAAAACATCTTGTTATCTTTATTGATCTGGATCTAAGTTCATCTATATTTTAACAATTCTATGATTTTATTATTTTTAAGCTGAGTAAAATTACATTGTATATATGTGTCACATTTTCTTTGTCCATTTGTCAGTTGATATATGTCTTGCTGATTCTATTCCCTCTTTATTGTAGCTAAAGGATCAGGAAAAAGTTGTCCAAGGATCTGCAATGATAAACTGTTCTTTCCTGTATGGTCATCCAGGAGCAGTGTCAGTGGGTCAAATAGTAGTTCTATTTTTTAAACTAGTTGTCAAACTCAATAATGTTTTTGTAGGGTGCTATACCAGTTTATACTCCCACCAATACTGAGGAAGTGTTCCCTTTCCTGCTATCCTCATCAGCACAGTTTTGTTATTTTATTGATATAAAAAAGTCTAATATGGGTGAGATAAAAATGCATAGTTTTAACCTGCATTTCTTTGATCATGGATGTTGAACTCTGTGTTCTTACAAATGTGTTTTGGACATTTATGCTGCTGTTTTGAAAATTTTCATCAGTCATTTCTCTATTTACAGATTGACAAGTTCTTTTTAGTACTTTATTTTTAATTTGTGTGTATTCTAGAACCCACTATTACTGAAATTTTTATCCCACTGTTTATACCCTCTATGGTATGCAATGGTAGTGTCCTCTGAAGTTCGGCATCATTTTAATTGCATTTAATCTTACTTGATGATTCTTGGGATTATTCCCTTTGCTCTTGTAGTCCTATTTAGAAAGATCTCATCTGTGCTTATATTCTGAAGCTCTTCACCTGTACTATACTTTAGTAGTTTTCAGTTTTATATTACAGTAATGACCAGTTTTAAGGGATTTGTGCAGCATGAGGGATATGACAATAGCTTCTCTTTTTTCATTCGTGGATACCCAGTGTTGCAAGTATTATTCTTTTGAATGTGTTTTCATCTCTGCATTTATTAACTACTATTTTTAAACAAAAATTAGGTAATCATGAATTTGAGGGGGGGAGAGTACAAGGGGATGCATGAGAAGGGTTTGAAGAAGAAAAGGGAAGGAAAATGTTGTACAAAGTTTTTATGAAAAAATATTGTTTTTAAAATTGTAACTGTGACTTGTGGTTTTATTTTTGGCACCTCTATTATTTTCATTGGCTGGTATGACTGTTTTTGTCACTACCATTACATTATTTTTCAGAAAATGATAAGACATCAATAAATTCTCCATGCTTTAGACTGAAATGTTTATATTTATTACTTGATAAAAGAGAAATTAATATAGTTGATTTGTTTGAATGGGATAAAATATATTGAAAGCCAAGAATAATATTTACCACTAAAGTTAGTGAACATGGTATGCTTTATGTTTAGTCTATTATTTATTCTTCCTTTTTCTATCAGAATGTCATTTTCAATATTGTTTCAATATTGCTAAAATTGGCACAACTACATTCTTAGAACTTACATATAATCATTTCTCATATACGATACTGAATTAAATTCATCAAATTATAAGTAGTGATTAGACATTTCATGTCTCGGTGTTATTTATCTTTTCTCTTATACCTTCTTGAGGATTCTACCCTGACTTCTCAGAGCCTTTGTAACTTCAGATTTTTACAAATATTCTAGTTTGTCTGAGAGTAAAGAAATGTAATAGGAGATTAAAGAGATACTTAGGGTAAAATTAATTTTTTGGATAATTTCAGCTTAAAGCCACATACAACACAAAGATCCCTGAGTAAGACAATATTTTAATCATGGTAGTGATGGATAAATACTGTTTAAAGCACAATCAAGTCCAGGATATTTTATGAGTTATTTAAGTTTTATAAAGCTTCATAGAAAGTCACATTAACGAAAGAAATGAACAAAAGATTGCATAGATTGATGATACACATTCATTACACATTTAAATATTACAGAAACAATAGCTTCATTGTTGAAATGATCTTACTTAGTCATAGCACAATTTTGAACAATTCAATAATGATGAGTAAATAAGATGTGTTTGCAATAACACCGAATTTACAGAATCAAAAGTGAATAAATGAGTAAATTAATAAATAAACTCTACATGTAAAACATTAAAACTCATTTTTTAAAAACCTGCTTCCTTGGAACTGTATATATGATAAATTTCTATCAATAAGATGAAGATAAGACCACTAAGCTTTGCTCCTTCTGTAAATCTCTTCATGAAGAAAAATAAAAAACCCTCTATTTTCTATAGTTTTATTGTTTATTTAATAATTATGTAAGACCTAAAATATTTTTTAAAAATTTACGAAAAGAAAACTTTTCTTAAATTACATTGGTATTTTCTCTAAGCAAGCAAGGTTTGAGAGACTTAGATCTTGCATCAAACTTTGCAGATAAAATTTTTATCATATGCTAGCAGAAATCGGCAAGAGCTTTATTACCCAGGGATATATTTTCTTATAATTTGTACAAGAGAACTGTTTCATGCAGATGTAATAACAAGTCCTGACAGATTATAATGTAACACATCTGGTGGTGTGATTATTGATATGTATGAAATAATACTTTATTTTCAAATTTTAAGAAAGCACTTTATGTACCCTAGAGCAACCTTTAAAAGTGATGCATGAAGCTATGCATAAAAAATCACATGAAAAGAAAAAGGGGATAGTTTAAAAATTATTTTAAAGAAGGAAGATATAGAAAATGAACAACTGCCTGTCTCTTTAGAGAACACATAGGAATATGATAGGATCCAATTGATTTAAATGAGAATGGGATGAAAAGTATAAGATTTCACTATGTGGTTCTACTGCCTATTTATAAATAAAATTGGAGTTAACATAGAGTACTATAAGAGTATAATTGAACATTTTATATAAAACTTTTACATGACAATTATGTATGTTGATAACATCTTATTTACATAGATTATGCTATAATAGTTTACATGTTATATCTAAGAAAACCACATAATTTTGGTTCTTGCCAAAGATATCCTTCAGCTACTGTATATCACTAGCTTTCTTCCTCTCTGTATTTTGCTATTACAGTCAGTGTGTGATTCTACTAGCTACTTCTAAAGAAAATTGGAGTTAGCATAGAGTACTACAAGATTATCATTGAGCATTTTATAGCATTTTTTATAAACTCTTCTGATCATTTAAATAGCAGTATGAAAAGAAGTTTAGTAAAGGATAGGAAAAGTAGCATTTATAGACAACCTGTTGGGACTTTCATTCTTCTGTTCTTCCGTTGGAGACAGAAACAAGATATTACCAAACATGGCTCTTAAGTCATTCATTCTATGTAATATTATGGTCAAGTGGCTTGTAGGGATTCATACAAGAAAGGTCATATATCTTATCTTGATGTAAAATTAAAATATCTCCAATAATCTACACAATGACTCAGAATGTCATTACAAATCAAAAGCATATGATAGAAAAATATTGTCATCTTGTTTTCATGATTTATCAAATAGAAATCTACCATATGTAGAGGAACAGTTAATCCAACAATTTAGAGCTTAAACAGAAATGGTAAATAAGGATAACTCTCAGAGTTAAATTACCTAATGCTTTATTAACTTTAATTTTTTGAATGCTAATGAGTTAGGAAAAACAGCTGCCAAGGGACTTTGGACTGTAGAAAAAAAGCTGAATTAAATCAGTCTGTGTTCTATAAGTATGTGCTAACGTCAAATTGGATATCAGGTTATGTGTTATGTTGGGGAAGTGGTTTTGCTTATATTTCCACAGAAGATGAAAAGCTAAGGGTTCTATTTGAACTGATAAAGATTTGATATGAGTAAGAGAAGCTTCCTAGATACCATCTGATAACATGAAAAGCACAACTCAAGGAAAAATGAGGTGCAGAAAGACTAAATAATTCAGGCGATGCATAAAGCTGATCCCCCTACATGGGATCACCTCAAGAAACTGGCTGTAGAAAGAGAGACTATAGTTCATTATGCTGAAAAATCTTGATACCGAACACAATGAGGTGTTCTATGTCTACATCAAGACTTTTTCTACTTTTAATTTGAACTTAACAAATTCAAAAATTATTTAATAAAGTCCTAATAAAAGTAAAAGATTTTCTAATATTGAATATAATATATTTGATATTTAAGTACATGCAAGATATTAAAATAGATGTATAAGAATAAAGGTGGTGTTAAAAATAGAATGTTTCATTAAATGATACACTTACTATTGTGAGACTGTAGATATGTGCAATAAAGTAAAATTAGATATTTGAAAGCAAGTAGTATAGAAAAAGAAATGTTTAAGTAGTGACTGTTTGAAAAATAACTTATAAAAAGCTGCCATTTTTCTTGAACTGGATACACATAAAATATGAATTTATTACTAGATACATGCTAATGTCAGAAGGCAACATTATAAATTATCTTGGTATATACATTAGGCTACCTATTTTGTGTGCCCTAATTGGACACACAGGAAACTGTTCCCTTTACATAGAGAAATTTGGGAGTATCATTACATTATACCTACTGTTTTCATAATCTTTATACTCTTTCATAATCTTATAAAGAAACATAAAGAAAGCCATTCCCACAGGTAAGAAATTATTCTGAAGATTCACAAGTTTATTTCATGCCATCTTCCTATCTTGTAACAAATACTTTGATAATTTCCTTGAAAACATAGTTAAACAGTGTTCAGAAGCATATATAAGCACCACAACTATATCATAAAAATATACCTACCATTCTATGGCACTTTCATTTCCTAATTTAAGACTGCAAGAATTTTAAATGTATTTACAACTCAATACAATGCAATATGATACATTTGATAACTGTGTTTATGTTTAATTTTGCCACTGTTGTGAGGCAGATATTTTGTTTTTAAAAAGGGTTTGTATTTACTCTTAAGTAGTTGCATATTTTACAAGGGATTCTGAGTAATTACACGAAGTCAAAATAGTTAATATGTAACTACCCAAGTGCTCACGACATTCAAACTACTCCCTGGGTATCAGTTAAAGAGTCTGAAAATATGCCAATTTGCATATAAGTGCAATAACAATAAGTGTTATTCTGGTAGTTATTCCTCTTATACCCTTAAGGCACAATAAAGTAATATCTTTAATGTACTTCATGGTATGAGCATCACCAAATAATCAATGGACATGTTCTTTGAGAAGATGATCCTAGGTGCATTGCATGGTTCATAACATACTTCGAAATTGAAAATTATTGATGATAGTGATCCAGTATTTTGGTGTAATATCATAGTCACTTCTTTGTAGTTATTTTTAATAGCTATTTTTTATTTTGTTACTGAGAAAATTTTAAGCTAAATGAGTTCAAAATCTTTACAAATGGAGATAGGGATATAGATAATTTAATAAAATGTTTGCCATGCAATAGTGAGTACCTGAATTAGATATCCCAGAACCTCATTTTTTAAAAAAAAAAAAAAAAAAAAAAGATAAAACTGAACAAAGTACCGGGGATCCTGTGATTCCAGAGCTGGGGATGTGTGGACAGGAAACTCATTGGCAAGCCATCTAGACAATTCATAAAGCTCTAAGTTAAATGAGAGACCATATCTCAAAAACATGGTAGAGTGCACTGAAGACATTGCCCACTACTAGCCGTTGGCTTCCATATTTATTACACTCACATGTACAAATGAACACATTTTTAATAAATAGTAATATGTAAATAAATAAATTTATACACAATATTACTTTCCAAACTACTGTTTAATATTAATTTCCATAATTGTGTTTGGAGCTTTTCAACAAATTTTTACTAATTGTAATTTTATTTTGGCTTTTACCAGTAAAGTGGGACATTCTGAAGGAATTTTTTTCCTATTTTCTATATATTCATCAAAGAACATTTTCTTCTAATTGTCAGACTTTCATACACAGTATCAGATTTAACATTAATTGTGTAAGTATATATAAAACATAAATCCAGTTTAACTAATCAACATACTCCATAACATGTAAATGAAACAAAAAAATGATGGAGCTTAAAAATAATTTGTATCTAGTTGTTATAGATAAATCCCTAACATCATCACCACATTTCAGCAAAGTGACACATCATCATACTTTATTGCAAATCTTAGTCTGTGCATGGAATCTGTGTACATATAAGGTTCTTCATAGTATGCTGAGTACCTGTTTCACCTTCATGTAAAGACAAATGTATTTTAGATTCTCAGCTTCTCATCTACCCAGGAGCCTAGTGGTTTGCTACTTCAGATCAGGGGAGGAATGACTTCCATTTGGCAGTATTCTGCCAGTTATGGTACTTGGCTAACATCCCTTGAGGGCTATAAGTTAACAGAGTATGGCCCTTCCCATTCATATTTCCCTTGATGTTACAAACTTTTAGTGCTCAGATAGGTGTATTGTTTTGTTCTAGTTTACTTTAAATAAACCAATGATTAATCTTTAAATCAAAGTAAAATATCAACACTAATTAAAACTCTTCAAATTATAGAAAGTATAACAATAAATGTACTATTTTACAAAAGAAAATTAGCACTTTAAACAATTTTTCAAAAAGAAGCAAGAAAATAAGAATGTAAAATAATCCATTTATTTCTAATTACAGATGTGTGTTTTTCTGAATACAAAGTAAAGTATAACAAAAAAAAAATAAGAGTACATGACAAACTACAAACTGATCAAGAAATAAAATCAAAAATACAGCTTTAAAAGGTCACAACGAAAATAAAGCTAAAAATCACTGTATATCCAAAACTATGGAAGACAGCAGAGGACTGAGGGTGTTTTTAAGTAAATGATGTTTTTATCTTGAAGCTGTCATACATAGGACATACACAGCTCAAGAAATTGAAAAAAAATTAAATTATTAGAGTGAAAGAAAGAATATCAGAGTAGAAATGAGAGAAGAATATGATGATTTACATACTTTTCTGTTGCTATGATCAAACACATTACCAAAAACAACTCAAGAAGGAATTCATCCAGGCTTGTGCTTGCAGAATGAGAGCAAATTTCCCTTTTGAGCAAAACAGGAAAGAGTAAATTAGAGTAATGCATAGAAATGAAAATTAAAATATCTTTTATTACATTAAAAAACACATGGATCAATATAGTGCCTAGATATAAGTCATGCATCTCAATCCAATTCATTTCCAACAGACTTGCTAAGGACATGAATTAGTAAAATAATTCTTTCAATAAATGTTTAGAAAAGTGAATATTCTTATGCAAAATAATGACTCCTCATTCTCTGCATTTACAAAATCAACTCAAAGTAGATGAATGACTCAATATAATATTTGAAAATACAAACTACTAGAAGTAGTACATATGAAGTACTTCTTTGATGAGATCTGAAAAGCATAATACCAAAATCAAACACAGAAAGAGTGGATTTATACGGACCTACAAAGTTTCTGTATAGCAAGGGACAGTATGAAAAGAAAGACTTGAACTGTTTTAGGAATTTAAGTTTCATAGTTTATATTTGAAATAGTTATAATATTCTTTGAGAAGATAAAAACACAAAGAATGCTGATGTGATTTTCTAATTCCACTCCTGCATACAAAGTCAAAGAAAAGCAAGTCTGGATGTTTGAAGAGACATTCTTTCTTTGCTATGTTTACTGCCACAGTCATCACAATAGCCAAGGAATTTTTTAACCAATGTCTACCAATTGATTAATAGATAAATAAAAAGGAAACAAGGCATATATGTACAAAAGAATAAAATTCCACTTTGAAAAATATAATAAAATATTGTTATTCAACAATCGTGGAAGATTTTGAGAATATAATGCTGAGTGTGATTGACATGGAAAAGAAAGACCAGTACCATGCCATTTAATTCATCTCATATGGAAGTTATGAGTAGAATTGTAGTTACAGGAGTCTGGGGTGCTGATGGCATGATATAGGAATTGCAGCTACCATTAGAGTTGGTGGAGTGCAGCCCACTAACTAGTTAGCATAACCACAATAGATGTGTCTTGCAAAGGGCAGGGCTGGGAAAACTAGGTCTCCTATATATTTCCTGCTGCTTGGCATCCTTGTATATCCCTTACCTTGTAGGAGTGGTATGAAATCCCAAAAGGGATCTCCAACTCCTCACTGGGCATTGAAAATTTAGTAAAGTGATTTTCCCCAAGCAATGCCACTCAATTCAAATTGAAACTTTTGAGAGAAACTAAAAAACATGCATAGTCAGAAAGACTAGATCAGTGTATTTTACCAACTACAATGGATCAAGTTACCTAGGGAAAGAAAACATATTCTTAGTAGCTGAGACCTTGCTAGGAACATCGAGCAAAAAAGAAAAGAAGCTTGGCTACTAAGACCAATGAGTTTCACCTTTGTGAGACAAGTCTATGATTAATAGACAACAAATGACTTTCAGTGCCCAATGTTAAGTTTGATCAAATTAGATTTTCCTTTTTTACTATTACAGAATTTGATGTGCAACTTGAGAACATAAAGACAGTGGAGCAGAGATACTTTTTCTCTGTATGATAAAGAAAAAGTAAAAATTTTCTTACTTGTGATCCTCTGATTTAACCCTAATAGAAACAAAATAATAGAAGATTGATTGTTACTCAGTTACCACAAATTGTAACCTAACAAGAAATTAGCTAATAAAAAAATACTTGGATTTCATAAACTCTAATAATCTCTAATAGAAAATTCATTGCTTTGCTGTACAATGTAACTATGGGAACAGAACATACAAGAAATGATTAGCTATGTGTAGATATTTTCATGGTAACTCGGTTAAGCAGGCTTTGTTCAAAGGGTATATAAGGTATACCTTTATATATGGAAAAATAAGGAAGTAAGAAGCTTACAACAAGTAAAAAGCTTACAAGATGTATGGGTAAGGTGTGTGTGTGTGTGTGTGTGTGTGTGTGTGTGTGTGTGTGTGTGTGTGATTTTATGGGGAAAATATAAGAAAAAGTTTGGTAATATCAAGGAGAGAGACAGGAGAAGAAGAGAGAAGGAAAGAAGGAAAGAGCTGAAATGGAGGAAGGAGTTAGAATGAAGGAAGAAGCCTGAATAAGGAGAGAAGTCCAGTTCCATCTATAAGAAGTGTGATTACTTACATTTTTCGTGACTCCACTCCCACCTCTTTGGAACTCTGACTTTCCTGGGCAGGATCCTAGCACTTGGGGATCAAAGGAAAGAGGGTAGTTATAGATGAGAAGACAGTTAAGCTTATCTTGATTAAAAAATAGTTATAATTAAAATAACTATATGAGATACAATTAATCATATCATCCATTCTGTCAGAACATTACTTGAAGTAAAACAGAAATTTACTTTTGTTAATTAATTTCCAAATTTTGTGGGGAGATAAAACATTTAAATATAGTACTTGAGCAACATAGATATTATTGTTTAACTCATAAATACCAAGAATTAGAGGTATAGCCAGAAATTAGCATGAAGAATTTAATTCACCAATTTGATGAACAATAAAATGCCTAAGGAATTACAGTTATGTGTAAAACTGATTTTATTAATACTGGACAAAGGCTACCCTGACTAAAAGCACACAAATAGGGTCATAATATGGCCTTTCTAACTCATCTTAGAACTTTCTTCATTGGACTTAAAAAAAAATCATTTAGTCAGACAGTCCATAAATATCTTAACTCTATTTAATCTAAATATGTGGCTAATTCAGCTTGTCTTACAAAACGTTTTTTACACTAGTAGAACAAATTAAATATCATAAAGAACAAGTACTCACCTTCTAATGCAGGTCATTTTTTTCAAGTTATTTTAATAAAGTGATGGCCTTTTGATTCAAAACCTGTCAGGAAATAGCATTTATCTAACAGTTTGTATTTAACAAACTCACAGATTATGAGAAAAATCCATACCAAATAGTTAAAACAACTATCATCTTACACAACCATTTTTATTTATTTAGTGTAGAATATATTAATAGAAATGTAGACACATTAGAACGGAATGATAATTCCATCACATTAATAATGTAGATGACACAAGGAGGTTAATTGCATCTAAAGTGAACAAATTTTGTTCAAAGTGTTCTTTCTTTAGATGCCCACTCCACCTCCGTAGGAAAATGTACTTAGGGTCTGTCCCTTGTCTTCTAAAAATCATCCCATATGTGGGCATATAATCTTTAACAAAGATGACTAAATCACTCTTTCCAA
Source organism: Cricetomys ansorgei (assembly GCA_026225945.1). Taxonomy (NCBI): domain Eukaryota; kingdom Metazoa; phylum Chordata; class Mammalia; order Rodentia; family Nesomyidae; genus Cricetomys; species Cricetomys ansorgei. Next base: position 6,777,398 of record JAMJFZ010001562.1, read on the forward strand.
ACTCATTATCATCTAAAATAAATTAATTTGACATTTAAAGTAATGCTTTTCTTAGAACATTTAAAACTGTTAAGTACTTTAGATAAGGTCTATATTAAAATAGGAAAATTTCCAAAAATATCTTATAGTGTGTGCAAGTGTGTGCATGTGCATGTGCATGCATGTGTGTGCACACATGTGTGTGTTATTTAAAGTCCCGCTGGTGAGACTTAAGTCACAATGTGGTAACTTTGACAGGAGGTGGAAATGTTTTCTAGTGAGAAACTTTTTGATTTAGGGGGCATGACCTTAAAAAGAATAATGTGAATACGTAGTTTTCCTCTCTTTCTCTCTTTGATATCCTGTTTTTGCTCTCAGTCATGATGTATTGCATATCACCAGTCCAAAATCTCTGTGACCATTTAAATCTGAACTGATCTCAAGTGACTATATTATTTTGACAAATTGATCGTATCCAGTAAATTATGGAAATAGTTAAGTAACAAATGTAGAGTCATCCGCTATCTATAGTAGAATCCCACTTTCTATGAATATCTCATTCAATTCCTTCTCAAGAATCATATATTACATTATGAACAAAGTGTGCCATCATAAAAACAAGCAGATGCATTTCTGTTTGAGAATAACTTAGATATCTTTATGAGTCCCAGTAGTTTGCAGTAAGATTAGCTTACTTATGAAAAAAGTATATTTTGTTTTAAAATGTGATATAAACTGGCATTTAAGATTTTCTTTAAAATTTCCTTTTAAAATTTTACATACCTTTATTTTTTAGCATATGTTCATTGTACACTGATATCACAGAGACTTTGTCTTTTTAGAGTTTTTTTTTTAATTTTCTATTAAAGAGAGATTTTTTTCATATAATATATTCTGATCATGCCTCCATAAATTCTTTCAGATCCTTACCAGCTCCCTACTCACCCAAACTCACACCTTCTTTTTTTCTCTGATAACAAACAGCAGGCATCTAAAAATAAGATAAAATTAAACAAAATAGAACAAAACAACCAAACAAAAAAAGAGCCAAAGGAAAAGCACAGGAAAGAAATATAGTTGTAGATAAATAATATTCACACACAGAAATCCAATAAAAACACAAAATCAGAAACAAAAATATAAAATCAAAAGATATGTAGAGTTTTAAAGGATAAAGATAGATAAAGAATTAGAGACCAAAAAAACCAAAAACAAACAAACTACAATGCCACTGAGTTCAATTTTGTTGGTCATCTAAGTGTGGTTTGTATATTCATTGAGATTCAATTGGAGAATTTTTTTTTTGTCTTTGCCTGCTGTTATCAATTGGAAATAGCCTGTGGATAAAGGATGGTGCTCATGAACCCTTTATTCTCAATGCTGGAACCCCACTGACTTAGACATGTACTCTCCTTGTGCATGATGACACAGTCTCTGTGAGTTCCTATGTGCACCAGTCTAATTGCGTCTAGAAGGCCTCGTTTCCTTGGTGTCTTCCATTCACACTAGCTCTTACAATCTTTCTGCTTCTTCTTCTATGGGGTTCGCAGAACCCACCTAAGCCCTGCTGCAGAGGAGTTGATAAAACATCACAGTAGAAGTGAGTGTTCCAAGGTTTCTCACTATCTCCACTTTGTCCAGTTGTGGGTCACTGTTATGTGTCCCCATCTAATACAGAAGGAAGCTTCTCTGATTATGTCAGAGAAATATATGAAGATAGAAGACTGTTATTATGAGTCTTTTTTTTTTTTTTTTTTTTTTTTTTTTTTTTTTTTGCTAAGTTTCAGTAGAACAGTAGTATTGGTTTTACATTGAGGTCCATAGCTATCTAGTCCAAGGTTCTTGGTCCCCCAAACACTGTTAAGGATGGGTTGCATCTCATGGAGTAGGTCTTAAACAAATTAGATAGGGGATGGTTACTCACACATGTTTGCATCATTATTCTATTATTGTACCAGCTTATTTTGCAGACAGGTTACCTGTACAGATTGCAAGGTTTATAGCTGGGTTACTGTTTACATTTTCTCTTTAGTAGAATGCAGAGCACCTTCTAGTAACATGAACACTAGTAAGAAATCGCTAGGTGGGCACCAGCACAATCTCTCTGGGTTCAATGAAATAGGAAGTGCTGTCTTCAGCCAAAGGACCTGACTTTCAGTTTGTGGAGAGCAACCAGTAACCTTGGCAATTCCCAGGTTATTTGAGGGTTTTCATGGGACTCCAAGGAAGAAATTCAGTTAGATGTAAACCATTTCTACTACTCAAGGTTACAATTAATGGTGAGGAATATATATGTAAATATTAAAAAGCTTCTCTTTTACTAGGTTTCTATAAAACCCTCAAATGTCCTTTAGTTTCAGCAGTCCCTTCTCAAATTCTGGCCCTTCCTCTTCTCTACTCTTCTTCCCTGTTTGATACTCCCATTCCAGCCCATGCCCAACCACACATAGCTATATATTCTATTTATCCTTCTTAGAGGATACTTCCCTGCTATTACCTTACTCTGTACATAACCACTGTGGTTATACAGATTATAGCATGCTTATCAAAGGCTTAACAGAGTAACATCTACATATAAACAAATGCAATATCATATTTGTATTTTTGATTTTAGGTTACCTCTACCTCTATCCATTTATCTCAAATTTCATGATTTTTTTTCTTTCTTTTTGAACAGCTGTGTAGTATTTCATTGTATAAATGTATCACATTTTCTTTATTCATATATCAAGGACATCAAAGCAGTTTTCAATTTCCAGCTATTACGACTAAAACAGTAATGAATATATTTGAGCCAGTCTTTACATTAGGATGTAGAGTTCTTTGTGTATGTGCCTAAGAGCAATATATTCAGGTTTTATTAGATGTACTCCCAGCACTGCACTGAGAAGAAGAACCACTGCACTGATTTTCATGGGGGATGTACAACCTACCAGCAGTAGATGAGTTACCCCACATTTTAAAGAGCATAAGCTGTCTTTATTTTTAATTGATATTGACTATTATGACTGGTAAAATGAAATCTCACAAATAGATTTGATTTGCATTTCCTTGATGACTGAAGCTGTTTTATGTTTCTTTAAATGTTCCTCAGCCATTTGTGTTTTGTCTTTTGAGAATTTGCTGTTTATATCTGTAACCCATTTTAATTGGGTTATTTGTCTCCTTGCTGCCAGTTTGTTTTTAGTTCTTTACATATTGTAGAGGAATATTCAATCTTTTAATACCTCAGCATGGCTGCTGTAGGAAAGCATCACACTGAAAGGCATGTGTGATAACTAGGAAGGAATTGCATCCAAGGGCCTGTATGAAGGGATCACATTTAGAGGCCTGTATGAGCTGGATGGAATGCAGAAAGAATGTTAGTCAGACTAATCCTATCCTTTGTTTGTGCTAATTTTAGGTAAAAAGGAATTCTGCCATAAGGCAACATAGCACATGACATTAATCACAATTCAGAAGGTAGAGCTCAGAGAGAAGCAAGAGCTCAACGTTACAGAGAGAAAGAAGGTGGAAGCAGACAGAAGCAGACAAGAAGAGCTCAGTAGAGGCAGGGAGTAGAGGCATAGATAGTTTAAATTTGAATCTTCTAGATGACTAAGAATGTTGAGCATTTCTTTAAGTGTTTCTCAGTAATTTGTATAACTTTTGAGAATTCTTTGTTTAGAACTAAACTGCATTTTTTTTAATTGGGCTATTTGTTTTGTTGATGTAGTCTATCTAGTTCCTTCATTTCTTTATATATTTTGGATATTAGCCCTCTGTCAAAAATGGAGTTGGTGAAAATATTTTCCCATTCTCTAGTCTGCCATTTTGTCTTATTGACAGTGTCCTTTGCCTTACAGGAAATTTTCATTCTCATGAAATCCCAATTATTTATTGTTGATCTTAGTGCCTGAGCTATTCATTTTCTATTCAGAAAATTGTCTCTTGTGCCAATGCATTCAAGGCTATTCTCTACTTTCTCTACTATCAGGTTCAGTGTATCTGTTTTATGTTGAAGTCTTTGATCCCTTTGGTCTTAAGTAGTTTTTTTTCCCCACTATGATAGAGATGATAGATATGAGTTTATTTGCATTCTTCTATATGTGAACATCCAATTAGACCAGCACTATTTGTTGAAGATGTTTTCTTTTTTCCATTATATAGTTCTGGCTTCTTTACCACAGATTAGATCAGATGTTCATAAGTGTGTGGATTTATGTCTCATTCTTCAATTTGATTGCACTGATCCATGTGTCAATTTTTATGTCAATAACGTAGTTTTAAATACTATGGCTCTGTAGCACAGCTTGATATCAGGAATGTTGAAACCATTAGAAGTTATTTTATTTTTCAGGATTGATTTAGCTATCTTTATTTTTTTTTTTCCATATGAAGCTGAGAATTGCCCTTTCAAGGTTTGTAAAGAATTCTATTGGTATTTTGGTAGAGATTTCATTGGATCTGTTAATTGCTTTTGGCAAGATGGCCATTTTGTATGTTAATTCTACCAATCCAGTAACATGGAAGATTTTTCCATCTTCCAAAATCATCTTCAATTTCCATCTTCAAGGTCTTAAAGTTTTGTTATGCAGGTCTTTCACTTGCTTGCTTAGAGTCATCCCAAGATACCTAATATTATTTGTGGATATTGTGAAGGCTGTTGTTTCCCTGATTTTGTTCTGAGTCCATTTGCCATTTGTATACAGGAGGACTACTGATTTTTTTGAGTTGATCTTGTAACCAGCCACTTCACTGAAGTTGTTTATCAGCTGTAATCTCCTATTATCATATCATCTGCAGATAAAGATACTTTGACTTCTTCTGATATGTATCCCCTTGTTCTCTTTCAGTTGTCTTATTCCTCTAGCAAGAATTTCAAGTATTATATTGTATAGGTATGGAGAGAGAAGATAACCTTGTCTTGTTCCTGATTTCACTGGAATTGCTTTGAGTTCCTCTTCTATTAATTTGGTGTTGGCTGTGGGCTTGCTGTAAATTGCCTTTATTATGTTTATGTCCTTGATATCCCCAATCTCTCCAAAATTTTTATTATGGAGGGGAGTTGGAGTTTGTCCAAAGCTTTCACTGCAACTAATGAAATGATCATATGGTATTGGTTGTTGTTGTTGTTGTTTGTTTGTTTGTTTGTTTGTTTGTTTTTCTTTCTTTCTTAATTGATTTTTTTTATGTTGAACCAATCTGCATCTCTGGGATGAAGCCTACTTGACCATGTTGGATGGTCTTTTTAATATGGTTTTGGATTCGGTTTGCCAGTGCTCATTAGGAAAATTGGTCTGTAATTCTCTTTCTTTGTTGAATCTTTGTGTGGTTTGGGTATCAGCATGACTATGGCCTCACAGAATGAGTTAGGTAGTGATCTTTCTGCTTCTATTTTGTGGAATATCCTGAAGAGTAATGATGTTAATTCTTCTTTGAATATTTGATAGAATTCTGTGCTAAAACCATGTGGCCCTAGGCTTTTTAAAAATTAATTAATTAATTAATTTGATTGGGAGACATTTAGTGACCTCTTCAATTTCCTTGAGGGTTTTAGGTCTGTCTAAGTTATTTATCTGAGCTTGGTTCAATATTGGTAGGTGATATTTATCAAGAAATTATCCATTTCTTTTAGCTTTTCCAATTTTATGGAGTACAGATCTTTAAAGTATGCCCTAATGATTCTTTTGATGTCCTTGGTGCCTGTAGTTATCCCCCTTTTCATTTTGATTTTTCTGATTTAGATATTCTCTTTATGTCTTTTAATTAGTTTAGCTAGGTGTTTGCTCCTCTTGCTAATTTTCTCAAAGAACCAACTCTTCGTTTCATTTTGATTCTTTGAATTGTTCTCTTTGTTTCTAGTTTATTGATTTCAGCTCTTAATAGTTTGATTATTGCCTTGTCCTCTACTCCTTTGAGATGTGATTGCTTTTTTTAGTTCTAGGGCTTTGAGCTGTGCTTTTAATTCCCAATTGTGTGATCTCGTTACTCTTTTTTGGTAGGTACTTTGTATTATGAATTTTCCTCTCACTACTGCTTTCATTGTGTCTCTATAAGTCTGGATAGGTTGGAGATTCATTTTAATTGAATTTTACAAAATCTTTAATTTATTTCTGTCTTCAGCCAATAGTCATTAAATGGAGAGTTGTTCAGTTTCCAGGAATTGCAGGCCTTCTTTTGTTACTGTTATTGAAGTTCAGTTTTAATCCATGGTGGTCTAATAGCATGCAGGGGATTATTTTAAATATCTTATATATATTGAGACTTGCTTTGTCACCAGGTATGTGGTTAATTTTGGAGAAACTTCTATGTGGAGGTGAGAAAAAGGAATATTCTTTTGTGTGGGGGTGAAATATTCTGTAAACATCCAATAGGGCCATTTGTTTTATAACATCTGTTAACTCGGTTTTTCTCCATTTAGATTTTGTCTAGATGATCTGTCAGTTGATAAGATAGGTATTGAAATCTCCCACTATCAGTGTGTGAGGGTCAATGTGTGTTTTTAGTTTTGGTAATGAGTCTTTTACAAATGAGGGTGCCCTTGTGTTAGGGGAAAAAATTTAAAAATTGAAAAGTCATCTTGGTAGATTTTTCCTTTAATGAGTATTAAGTGTCCTCACCCATCTGATTGGATTAATTTAGGTTGAAGTCTATTTTGGTTGAATATTAGAATAGCTGTACCAGCTTGTTTTTTTTCTTTTGTTTTTGTTTATTTGTTCATTTTTTGTTTTGTTTTGTTTTTTTAGGTCCATTTGCTTGCTTTGTAAATCTTGTCCCAATTCTGGGGTAATGTTCATCCTTGAGGTTATAGTATGTTTCTTGTTTGCAACAGAAAAATAGATTCTGTTTTCAAATCTACTCTGTTAGTCTGTGTCTTTTTATCGAGGAATCGAGACCATTAATGTTGAAGGCTATTAATGAACTAATGATTTCTAGGTCATGTTGTTTTGTAGATGCTGTTAGTTGTGGGGTGCATGTGTGTGCATGTGTCCCTTATATTGATTATGTTAGTGTAAGATTATTTATTTCTTGTGTTTTCCTGAGTATATGTAACCCTCTGGGTTTGGAGTTTTCCTTCTAATACCTTCTGTAGGACAGGATTTGTAGATAGATATTGTTTGAGTTAGAATTTATCATGAGATATTTTGTTTTCTCCATCTACGGTTATTGAAAGTTTAGCTGGGTATAGTAGTCCAAGCTGGCATCTGTGATCCTTTAGAGTCTGTAGCACATCTGTCCAGGTTCTTCTGTATTTAGGGTCTCCATTTTGAAGTCAGGTGTGATTCTAATAAGTTTGCCTTTTTATGTTACTAGTTGTTTTGCTCTTGCAGATTTTAGTTCTTTTTCTTTGCTATTTATGTTTAGTGTTTTGATTTCTATATGGAGAGGGAATTTTCTTTTCTGGTCTAGTCTATTTGGTTTTCTATAACCTTCTTGTATCTTTATACTCATCTCTTTCTTTAAATTTGGAATATTTTTCAATGATTTTGTTGAAAATATTTTCTGCTCCTTTGAGCTGGATATCTTCTCCTTCCTCTATTCCTATTATTCTTGGTCTTTTCATAGTGTCCCAGATTTCTTATGTTTTGTGTGGGCAATTTTTTGCATTTAATATTTTCCTTTACTGTTCTCTCTATTTCATTTGTGGTATCTTCAACTCCTGAGATTCTCTCTTCCGTATTTTGCATTCTGTTGTTGTAACTTGCCTCTGTAGTTCCTGATTGCTTTTCTAGGTTTTTGATTTCCAAGATTGCCTCTGTTCGTGTTTTCTTTTGTTGGTGCTATTGGGTCATAATGGCAGGAGAGAGAGGTGCTGTGATAAGGCACATGCATACATGGTCTTTAAATAGTGGGTCCTTGCTACACTAGTTGAAAAGCCCACCAGAACAATACCCACTTCCTCTGTCTTTACAGAATCATTGTTCACTCATATTGGCTATTGGGCCTTTACTGACATTTACCCATCCTTCTCTGATTAACAAACTTCAGATAGGCTGATTGAAGTGTTTAGTAAGCATAGACCAATGCTATTGGACCTCCCATTTTGCATCTCCCTACATTCTTGATAAAAACCCACTTCCCTATAAAATAAATGGAATTGTACCATGGAGGCTTTCCCCAGAGTCTGTTTCTTTGGTCCCTGACTCTGCACCACTCACTTCCTTGGGACTCTGCACCCCCAAAGACCCACATTCTTTATAGTTTCTATTTCCATTTTCAGTTTTGTTTGCTTCCTTCTATTGTTTGTTTTTTCTTGACTCTACTTCAGGGATTTATCCATGTCTTCTAATTGTTTAGGTTTTTCTGTGTTTCTTTGATGAGTGCTCAATTCTTCTAATTGTTCTATGTTTTTCATCAATTTCTTTGAGGGATTTATTCATTTCTTTTTTAAGGGCATCAATTATCTTTATAAAGTTGGTTGTAAAGTCTTTTTCTTCTGTGTAGCCTGTGACGGATTGTTCAGGTTTTTGGGCTGTGGAGGATGACCTGGTCTTTGTTGATTATGATCTTATACTAACATTTAGGCATCTGTACGTGTGGCAATTTTAGGTTGAGAGTCCAATTCCTGAGTTTTTTGTTTGTTTGTTTTGTTTTGTTTTGTTTTGTTTTAATTGGATGAGAGTTTTGTTCCTTGAGTTCTGTTTCATCTCTTGTCTTTTGGCCAGCATAGCTTGGGTTAGGACTAAGGATTTCAACTATAGTTGGTGATTGGGATTTGGGAGGGTATGAGCTCTTGGTCCTGCAGAGCATCTCCCCTGGAATTACGGAGGCTGGCTTTGCTTCTGGAGTTGTGAAGGCTGAGGTGGCCTCAGGTCCCAGTAGGGAGCCTCCATAGGAATTGGAAGATGGTTCAAGGTGTTAACTCTGAGGAGAAGAGGTTTGGAAAGAAGGGGCTCTAAGTAGGCAGGTTCTATGATAGAGAAAGCAGCCTATCTGGAGTTATGGCAGCTAGCATGACCTCGGTCCAATCAAGGAGCCTCTGTGGAGTTGAGGAATGGGGCAAGGTAGCAACATGGAGAAGAGGGAGGACTGGAGATAGGAGGAGGGAAATGTATGAGAAAGTAGGGATTCTGTGATAGTGAGAGTCTCCTATCTGCATTTGTGGCAGTTGGGGTGGCCTCTGGTCAGATTTGTTTTTTAATACAGTATATTCAGATTAAAGATTGCCTATCCTAAAATATTCCAGATCTTTCCCACTTCCCAAACCAATGTAAATTCACACCCTTTCTTTCTTTCATGAGAATACTAATTGAATAAGAATAATAACAACAATAAAAATAACAATAACATAAAAAACAAGCCAGAATAGGATTAAACAAACACAAATTAAAATGAGCCGAAAAATTTCAGAAGAAACATACAGAAATTGAAAGAAAACACTTACAGATGCTGATACACATATTTGTTGCCACAGAAAATTAATGCAAACCATATCAGAATTATAATATATAAGCAAAAGATATTAGTCCTCAATTGGATATGTAATTGATAAAAAATTATCCCATTCTGTAGTCTGTGGATTTGTCTAAATAATGGTATTTCTTGACATACAGAAGCTTCTCAGTTTCATGAAATCTAATTAATAATTGTTCTCAGTGCCTCTGATAATGGCGCTCTGTTCAGAAAGTCTTTTCCTGTGCCAATGATTTCAAGGATTTACTAGTTACTCTTCTGTCAGATTCAGTATATGTTTTATGCTGAGGTCTTTGATTCATTTGAAGTTGAGTTTTGTGCAGGGAGATAAGTATGGATCTATTTTAATTCTTCTACATGCCGCCATCTAGTTTGACTAAGACCATTTGTTGAAAATATTATCATTTTCCATTATGTGTTTCTGATGTTTTATCAAAAGTCAGGTGAATGGATTTATGTATGGGTCTCCAATTCAATTCCATTAATTGCCATCTTTTGTTTTATGACAATACTATGCTGCTTTTACTAATATAGATCTGTAGTACAATTTGAAATCAGGAATGGTGATACCTTACTCAGTTCATTAATTTTTCTGGATTGTTTTAACTTTTCTCTCTCTCTCTTTCTCTCTCTCTCTCTCGCTCTCTGTTATGTTTCCATATGAAGCAGGCATTTGTCCTTTCAATTTCAGTGAAAATTTATTTTGGAATACTGATGGAGATCACATTGAATCTGTAGATTGCTTTTGGTAGGGTGGCCATTTTCACTATATTAATCCTATCAATCAGTGAGCATGTGAAATCTTTTTATTCTCTAATATTTTCTTCTATCATATATTATAGAATATATTCTAATATATTCTTCAATTTCTTTCTTCATTTCTTTAAAGTTATTATTAATTAATTAATTAATTAATTAATCAATCATTCACTTGTTTGGTTGGGGTTACCTCAAGATATTGTATTTTATTTTTTGTTGTGGGGATATATGTTGCCCAGATTTCTTTCAGTATGTTTGCCACTTGAATATAGTAAAGTTACTGATTTTTGTTGGTTAGTTATGTATCCCACTGCTGTTATAACTGTGTTTATCAGATGCAACAGCTTTCTGGTAGAATTTGTGTTTTTACTTTCATTCAATTCCAGATTTTTTTTAAATTTCCTTCTCAATTTTTGCTGTAACCCATTTTCCTTCACTAGTGAGTGTTTCAGTTTCTATGAGTTTGTGAGCTTTAAGTTGTTTCTGAGGTTGTTGACTTCCAGCTTTAACCAGTGATGATTAGATAGGATTATATAACTAGAGCATTATATAAATTTTCTTGTTCCTGTTGAGACTTTCTTTCTATATAATTATGTGGTAAATTTTTGGAGAAAGTTCCATGAGCTGCTGAAAAGAAAGTTTATTTAATTGTATTTGGGTAAATGGTTTCATAAATACCTATTAGACCCATTTGATATATGGTATTAATTAATTCCAACATTTCTCTTTTTACTTTTTGTGTAGGTTGCTTCTCTATTGGTAACATTTGGGTATTGAAGTCTCACATTATCATTGTGTGATGATCAATATATGATTTAGGCTGTAGTACTGTTTCTTTTATGAACTTTGGTATCCTTGCTTTTTGTGTGTAAATGTTTAGGATTTCTTCACACTCTTGGTGGATTTTTCCTTTGATGAGTGTGTATTGCTCTTATCTGTGCCTTCTGAATAGTTTTGTTTTGAAATCTATTTTATCACATTTAATATGGATCTACATGCTTGTTTCATTATTCCATTTACTCAGAATATTTTTTTACTTCTTACTTTCAGAGTTGATGTCTATGCCTAATTTTAAAGGTGTGTTTCTTGCATACAGCAGAGGGATGGATTTTTTTTCTAATTCTATCTGCTATTCTTTGTCTTATTATTGAAGAACTGAGACCGTTAATGTTGAATATTATCAATGAGGAGTGTTTGTTAATTCTTGTTATTTTGTTGTTGTTGTTCTAGTGTAGGTTTTGTCCTTCTTTTGATTTGCTGGTATGCAGTTATTTATTCCTTATATTTCCTGTGTGTAGATAACTACTTCAGGTTTAAGTTTTCCTTTTAGTACCTTCTATAGAGCTAAATATGTAGATAGGTTTTGCTTACATTTGTCTTTCTTTTTGTTTTCTTTTTCCTTGAAAGATTTCTTTCACCACTTATAGTAAAGCTTTGCTCGTTGTAGTATTCTGGACTGACCTCTGTGATCTGCTAGAGTTTCTAGAATATCTGTCAAAGTCACTCTGCTTTTTAAAGTACCCATTATAAAGTCAACAATTATTTTAATGAGTATGTTTTTATATGTTACCTTATGTTTTTCCCTTGCAAATTTTAATATTCTTTCCTAGTTCAATAGGCTTAGTGTTTTGAATATAGAAATTGTGAAGAATTTCTCTTCTTGTTCAATATTCTTGATATTCTGTAAGCTTTTTGAACCTTGATAACCATTTCTTTCTTTGGGTTATGGAAATATTCTTCTATGATTTTGCTAAAAATATTTTTGGGCCTTTGACCTGGAATTCTTTTCCTTCCTCCTTTCTTATTTATTATACTTACTTTTGGTCTTTTCAGAGTGTCCCAGAATACCTGGATGTTTGTAGCATGATTTTATTTTACTTTTTTAAATTTAACAATTTATTTAACTGAGGTATCTACTTCTATCTTACCTTCAAAGCCTGAGATCCTCTATTCTATCTCCTGTATTCTGTTTTTAATTCTTACTTTACTTCATATTTCGTTTTCTTTAGAAATTCTATTTCTCCTTTCATTTTTGAACTTTTTTCATCATTTCATTCCATTTTTTTTCTGTTTTAGCAGACTTCAATAATAGATTTATTCATATCCTCTTTAAAATATGTGAACATATTCATAACAGCTAATTTGAAATCCTTGTCTTGCACTTCAGCTATATTTCTCAATGTCTACTATAGAAGTGTTGCTGGCTTTGTGTGTGTGTGTGTGTGTGTGTATATATATATATATATATATATATATATATATATATATATATATATTGTCTTGAGTGTTTGTTGTTGTGATTTTACACTGATATTTAAGAATCTATATTTGAGATTGTTATGTTCCTAGCTATTTATATCTGTTCTTGTTTTTGTTGGGAGAGTATCATTGTAGGGTTATATTTGCTGTAATGAAGCATCATGACTTTAGAAACTTGAAGAGTATAAGATTTTTGGCTTACAATTCCATGTTACTATTCATCATCTAAGGATGTCAGGATATGAGCTCAATAGGGCTAGAACCTGTAAGCAGGATCTGATGGAGAGACCATGGGGGGTGCTTCTTATTGGCTTACTACCTATGACTTGCTCAGCTACATTTCTTATAGAATCCAGGACCACTAGCTTAGAGATGATCCTAACTAAATGGGAAAGGCTATCCCATATCAATCTCTAATTTTAAAAAGCTCAACAGGCTTGCCTACAGCCTAAATTTATGGAGACATTTTCTTAATCGGTGTTTATTCCTTTTAAATGACTCTAACCTTTGTTACCTTGACATAAAATTAGCCAGCACAGAGATTTTTGCATTGCTTGGTTTCTGTTGCCCACTCTGGATCTTAGAAATGTGTGGTGACTATGGGTTTCCTGTTGGGAAATGCTTCTGAGTCCCTTCCAGGTATGGCCACTGGAGTTCTGGGATAAAACATATTTATAGATATTGGGGACTTGTAGGGGGAAAAATGAGGATAGACTAGAAGTGCATAACTGAAAGAGAAACACAGGCAGGTAGAAAGCTGGGTATTCCATCAGGTTCTGTGGGTCCTGAGGGAATGGAGGCAGAGAAGGCATACAGGACCCTGAAAATGGTCTTCTGTAATACTGGGCATGAGACTTGGGAGTTGGTTATGGGGGACAAGAAAAATAGTGATGATGCCCTACTTGACTCCCAGGTGAGGAAGCCTAACAGATTCCCAGGTAGCAAATATGTCCTTTGATCACAGTCTCTTCTTTCTCCAATATTCTGATCCTTCTCCTTTCCTACACAATCCTTCTTCTTTCATATCTCTATGAATGTGCACACACATACATATGTGTGTGTATATATATGAAAATTGATATGAATACATACACACATATTTATATATATGTGTGTGTGTATGTGTATATTAGTGGTATAATATTTCATCTATTTCTTTAGCATGCCATGATGATAATTATACCTTCTATGAGAGACTCTAGTTTTCTTGAGTAGAATTCCTGCTCTCCTAGCACAGTCTGTTATAAAATGGTTGGCTTGCCTTTCTGAATTACTCACAAAAGCAAAACTTTTATTTTTTGTTATGTCTCATTTCTAAGCATGCTTTTCCTAATATCTTGTTCTTCTCTAACACTTTTCTCAAACTTTCTCTAACTGCTCCATGTCATCATGTTAGTGTCTTGTATTGTACTTTCGTAAAATGCCATGGCATTTCCTGTTCTTATTTTGTTGGTTTTCCTCCTCCTCTTTGTCCTGGAAGCTTCCAAAATGTGTAGCATACCTGCTCCTAGATTTTCTTTTAAAATCTAATAAAACTATTCTCTGGAATAAACTTTGCCATTGCTTGACTTTTAAACTATTTCTTCTTTTAAGTCATTAAGCACTTGAGAAAACAAACCTATTATTGGATGTCTGGATTATATTAGTTTTATAGATTAGTATTTGTAGTTTTACCCATTTTCCTGAAAATGGCAAAATGTGCTTCTTATGAAAATACTAGAGATAAACACACAGGAAAAGCTTCTAGAAACAGACATATACAGGGATATTTTACTGATTTCTAACCAATTTCATTTCTGTAAGAAAACAGACCTTGCCACTAAAACGTTACCATTCTGTAAAAGAATCTTTATACAATTTTCTAGTCTAATACTTCATCATAATTAATGTAATTGAATATATTTAGCAAGGGAATTCTCCAAACTATATATAGTACTCTGAACTGTAGTATTACTATGCTAAATCATATGTATTTATGAAAAATATAAAATTCTTACTGTATCAACAATGAAAACTTGTATCAGTAATTATTAGGATGAATTATTTTATTTACAAAACTTGAATTACACTCACCAAATTATCTCCAAAAAATGACCAAAGTGAAAACTGAGAGAAAAGTCAGCGTATACTTTCTGATCAAGACTGCTTCACTTAAGTATGACTTAATTTAGAATGCTTTCTAGCTAAACCATTCCCGATGTCTTTAGAAATGCATTTTCTGCTCCTTTGGGATGTAAATATTATAAAAGCCACTTTATGAATCACTCTATACCATCACACCCTCCCTCCCTCCCATGATGGAGTGAAACTATTGAAAATGTATTCCAAAATATATTCTTCCTCCCTCTAAATATAGCAGTTTCAAATACTTTCCACAGTGGAACAAAAGTAACTAATACTAGTGATCGAAACTGTCCAGGCAGTTTATAGACAAAACATGAAAAATGAGCAGTTCTGCTTCTATCCTTGGCTAGATGTTGGGAATGTCTTTCTCAGTGTCCTTTTCAGAGCCTGGAAGGGCCAGAAGTGTTTTAAGATGCTGGTTTCTTGTTATCTGTCTCCCACTTTCACTCCAAATGAAGGGATACCACTTCCAGGAAGCTGGATGAAAGAACAAAAACAAAACTGAATCGATTTGAACACATTGTGAGTGCTCCATTTGGAATCAACCATGGCTCATCCTAAACCTAGGAAGCCTTATTAAACCCTATTTGGGACCCTGCATGGCAGCTCAGCTCTTGGCAGCTGCTCTTACTTTGCATATCTGCTTGCTCTCTGTCTCTAAAGCTCTATCTTGTGAACCTACCATAAATTTCTTTTAAAAATCTCACTCCCCAAGTATCAGTGAAAGTCATTATTCAAGTGTGCCAGACAAAGAACTTGAAAGCCATTGGCTGGGATGGCTTTCATGGCCATTGATTTCCTTATTCCTGCTTTGAAAACTATTGCTCACCTAAGGTGAGAAAGCCTGCCTAGTTCTCAAGGATTTTCATTTTCTCCTAATTTCATAATGTTCACATTAAGTAATGCTTTCTCTCTAACTGCTTTAAGTTTGAATCAATTCACTTAAATAGAGTTAGATGTGTGGAACATGCTCAGAGGAATAAAATTACTTGAGTATGATTGAGAATGAATACTTGGCACTTCAAATATAACAAGAACTTGGGCAAGTTTTTTGACATATTAACGAAGGAATGCTAAATGCAGTGACGGCAACACATTTGAAACTAATGGTGACATTAAATGAGACTCACAAGCAACACTACACTGTATTTATTTCATTATAATTTCCTTAGCCTGAACTCATCAGCTAAATCTTAAAATAAATAAATAGACAGATGATAGATAGATATAGATAGATAGATAGATAAGTAGATAGACAGATAGATAGATATTAGATGATTGCATTTTAGCACTTTCCCAACAGCATACAGAAAGAGTGATCTCTAGAACTGACTTAGTGGTCTATAATTAATGGGCTTGCTGGTTTGCATTTAGTCATTTCACATAAATTAGTATGTCTTGAAATATTATTCATATTCAACATAAAAAATTACTCTAGTTTCATGGTAAAAAGGCATAAGATAGTTTTTATGAAGCATGAGATCTAGAGAAAAAAACACCTAAACTAAATCCCATATCGCATACTAACGATGTGATATTTATCTCAATTATTTACTTTCCCTGAACTTTTATTTTCTTGATTTTAAAACAAAGATAATCGAGATCTCTCACAGGGCTATTCTGAAGATGAATTAGGCTAATATCTATGAACAATTTAAAAGTACTGAACACATTATGGTGCTGTATCAGTGTTTATTAAGTAAAACAAAAAAGTAAAGTAATAATAAAAATAAATATATTACCTCACTAGAGGTTATTTTATTTTTATGTATTTATTTATTTGGTTTTTCAAGGCAGGTCCCTCATAATTTTTTTTTCAAACCATTTCTTAAAGAGACAAATAATATTTACATGGAAAATCTGTTGTTAATGTTTGTGTTTCTAGAAACTACTTAGTGATAAAACCTTGAATTGATAATTTAAACTACATTATCATCCTTTAAAAATAACTTGATGGTTAAGTTAATAATAGATTTTTAAAATATTTTTATCCTTAAATATTTTCTATGTTATAATTTCTTAACTATTAAATGGGAAATTGTGTTGTATTAACACATTATATCTAGCACATTTTGGTTCCAATTAAATATTAGTTACTTGAAAATGATTAGATGAAAAGTCATTAATTTTTATACAGATAATCTGTAAAATTAAATAGCCATTCAAGGAGTAGAAATTTTAATTTTATAAAATTTGTGTTTTACTTTTAATCCAACAGTTATCAATAACAGGGAAAAATAGAAGAAAATTGTATTTTCAATTAATTTGACAGACTGTCTCCAGGTATAATCCTCCTATTTCAAATAAAATATTCACAATCATAGTATATAGTGATTAAAGGAGCTTCTGTGAAATGAAACAGATAAATATATGCTGTGTCCATAGTTCAAGACATTTCATTATAGTTTTATAAATATTCCTAAGATATTTTATTATATTTGGAAGTACTCATTATGATGGATCATCAATATATCATTTAAATTTGAAATATTTTTTTTCCTTGCTAAGAATATATCCTACAGGCATGAGTAGCATTCAGAAGGATATCTTTGAATTCTCAGTGTGCCATGATTGAAATATGTTAATATCTTTGAAAAATAATGGATACTAGCACATCAACAATGAAGGTGTTTGAGGTGGTAGAGAAATGCACACATAATTTTGAAAATCTTCTGCTTCTGATTCTTTTCTTTGTTAGAAAGGCAAATCAGAAAAAGACTTACTTTATTTATTTAATTTTTATTTGTTAAGGTCTTATATTTTTATTCTGGTATTACTTTTGCTAAGCATTTTTGACCCGGTAACATCTATATAACTGATATATATATAGTCATTTTGTTTTGTAATGATGTAAATTAAGAATAATATTGAACACTGCTCATAATGGAATACTCTAAGTTACAATTTTTTTTCCTTTTAAAAGCTAGTATATATTCTTTCATGAAAGCAGGATTTATTTGATCATTTATTTTGTTTAAGTTTGACTTTCTTGAATCACAACCATTTATGTTTCCAGGCTATTGGATTCCTTAGTACAAAAGCTGGAATGGAAGAAACTACCATCTTGTAGAGTTTGACTCCTGGTGAACTAAAATAATGTTAAAGAGAGAGACACTGTACACCTATATTATCTTCTCAAAAGCCAACTAGTAAGTCATAATATTTAAACCACTTAGGAGTGATGAGGTCAATTGCCTCTGTGTGGCTGCAGTTGAACTCATCCTAAACCATTTTTATTCTTCACAGCAAACTAATAGATACAAAATTGTAAGATCTCCAAATTTTCTTGACAATGGAGACAGACAAATCCCATGATCCTCTGAGTCATTTTTACATTCATCTGCCAATATAGATCTATTGTCCTGTCTTCTCCTTACTCAGCATTGCAAAAGAAATTTAAAAGAACAGAAGTCTCAAATGAAAGAGTTCCTCAAATCAAAAAACTTATGACAAGCAGTTTTTATTATATTAAATAAAAACATTGCATTTTTTCACTTTGAACTAGTATAAATTATTCAAACAAAAGGTTTTCATCATAAAAATTTTTAAAGGAAATTTGTTATGAACTTGGTAGTTGAAAAACATCTTTAAAAAAGGCAAATGTGCACAATTGGAAAGGTAAACACAAAAAACCCAAAACACAGAGAAAAAGAAGCCTTTGTATTTTTAAATTTGTTTCTTAATATATGTTTATTTACTTTTAAAATGTACTTTATAAAATTCTAAATTGAGTGAAAAACAAATGAGTTTGGTTGTGACCTCTCACACAGTACATTCTATGTAATTTGGTTATATTCACCTCTCTACTGCCTTCTGAAATAAAGCAATTTTTAGGGGAATGTTTTAAAAATTATATTTAATTAGAGCACAAATGTTCTGAGTTTGAAAGCACTTTACAACCCACCATCAACTACAAACTTGTGGCTTCTCAGTTGAAGGCACAAAGTTCAGGGCAAAAGTGAGGACAAAACTGAGATCAGAAAAGCCTTCAGGGATGAAGCAGTGTTTAGATGACAAGGGCATTCTGCTTTGATGTGCACTTTCTTTGGTTGGCCTGTACCTGTAACTCTCTTTCACAGGACTTCATCAACCTTTGGAAATGTTAGTTACAAAGGAATTCCTGCCTGCTGCTATAGAAAGCCAGGAATGATCGCAGGAGGGCTCAGCATCTTTCACCTAGGAGACAAGGCTGACAATAATGTACACATCAGCAGCTCCTCATCCTGAAGATTTTGTTTTTTGGTATAAGACTATGGCATTAAACTATAAGCTTTCAAAACTTTTTCTTCTACTGGCTTCTTCCATTGATTTCTTATATTTCTACAGAGTGAATTCTAAATATTTAATGTAGACACACACCTTTGTTTCAGGAGTATTTCTTACTTAAGCTATAAAATATTCTCTTTGAGTTACCAAGAAAGGCTAGCACCTCACTACTGGAAAATTGAGTTAAAAGGATTGGCATGTTGCCTCAAAAGAACACCAGATAATAAGGCAACCATGAGGTATCTTCAATAAACAGTAAAAATTCTGTGGGTTGAATAAGAGAAGCTGAGAATCCACCGTGAGTGTTCCTGAGAACCATTTGGAGGCTTTGCCTTCAGGTCAGTATGTAAAATTGAATAGTAAAGTTTGTGAGCATACCATGTTCAAAGATGACCAGGAGTTTACAAAGATTCTGAATATAGAATTTAAAGAGAATACATTTCAGTTTCCCAAAGCAGCTTCTATTAACTGGAAGATTTAATGCAACAGAAATTTATTCTGACCTGATTCTAGAAGCCACAAGCCTGAAATCACAGTTTGTGCACGATGGTCCTGGAATCCTTCCGTCCATTTTATTGCTGCTGCATATGACACCCTGGAAGTAGGGATGATACTGTCCTTCTCTATCATGAAAGATGTCCTATGTTCAACCCTATGTACAGCATGAGGCCTTAAGTTGAATTTATAGTGCAGCTGTTTTTTAAGAAAGATAAAACATGAGTCAAAAATGAGGGTGCATTCATTTGTCAGTCAACAAAGAAATGGAGTTATCTATGGAGAAAACTATTAGATTTATTTCCTACACAAATGTATACATGCAATAATTTGTGTTATGTTGTCTCTGAATTTTAAGAATTTCTTAGGGAAAAAATAGAAAATTAATATACTCTCTAATTGTATTTATGAACATAACACCCAAAACCTGAGACTCACAATACAAGGAAGGAACCAAGAATGCAAGGGAAAACTTTTGTCATCTTCCTTTAGAATTTCTTATAATTGATACAGTTTACTTGTTTACATTGTCATAGTTGGAGTTTCTATTGATGCAACAAACCACTATTAGCAAAAAGCAAATTAGGGAAGAATGGGTTTCTTTGGCTTACACTTTGAAATTGCTGTTCATCACCAAAGGAAGTCAGGACAAGAATTCCAACACAGCAGGAATCAGGACACACTAACTAATGCAGAGGCCATGGAGGAGTGCTGCTTACTGGTTTGCTTCACGTGGCTTGCTCAGCCTGCTTTCTTGTAGAATCTAGGACCATCAGCCTAGGGATAGCACTACCCACAATGGGCTACCTCCTTCCCCCTATCACTCACTAATTGAGAAAATGCATTAGTTGGATCTTATGAAGGCATTTTCTCAACTGAGGCTCCGTCTTCTCTGTTGACTCTAGCTTCTGTCAATTTGACATAAAAGCAGCCAACACATATTGTGTATTCACTTGTCTTGATTTTTAATGGAAGATGTTATGAAACAATGAAACAACTTACTTTTGTTTGTTTAAGTCTTCCTAACTTTCCATTTTAATTATTTTGGTTACATTCTTTTCTGTTTACACGTACAATTTGCTTTCAAGCAACACAATTATACCTCAACTATTTACTTGCAAATGTGCATGCCATTTTTTGCCTAGCAATTTCATTGGGTATTCTGACAGATTTCTAGATTCTAAAAATGTGCTCAACAATTTTTTTTCTGAAAATAAATATAACATTAGGTGCATTCAAATGTAACTGAGTGTGCCTGACTGCCAGACAGTAGATCCAGCACAGAACATATTTCTATGTAGAGAGCATTCAGCTCTACATTGTCCCTACGGCTGTTTCTTACATTTATTTATTTGTTTGTTTATTTATTTCTTTGCTTATCAATCTATTATCTATCTATCTATCATCTATCTATCTATTGTGTGTGTGTGTGTGTGTGTGTGTGTGTGTGTGCATGTGCGTGTTTATTTGCACTTGTGCACATGCCCAAATGTGCTATGGAGTGTCTGTGGAGGTCAAAAGACGCTTGATGGAGTCAGTTCTCTTTTTCCATCATGAAAGTCCAAAGTTCAAATACAGATAACCAGGCTTTGCAGCAAGCGACGCACCTACTAAGCCTTCTCTCCAGATCAACTATGTCTGAGTCTTGTCATTATCATCTCTCATCTACTTGTAGTTGAGAATGGTATTCTTGGAAAACAAATGTAAGGAGTGTCTAAGTTACAAAATAAAGAAACTTGAGGTTCTTAAGTAATACTTCATGATTACAGTAAAAAAGTTAATATATTTCTAGTATGCTAAGGCCACAACATATTTCAAGAAAATTTTGTAATAGTTTCTATTATCTTACTAATGCAAGACAGTATTATTACTACAATTTATATTTTCAGCTCAATTCCTGGAAAGTTTAAATATAGAATTATAACAGATGAAAGAGAAAGGATTGAAAATTTCTATCATTTATTAGAAATTGCCACTCTTACCAAGAGGTAGTGATGTATCCCAGCACTCGGGAGGCAGAGGCAGGCAGATCTCTGTGAGTGCAAGGCCAGCCTGGTCTACAAAGTGAATTCTAGGACAGCCAGCCTTACAACACAGAAACTCCATCTTGAGAAACAAAAACAAAAAAAGCCACTATTTGTCTCTGTTTGAAAAGACATGTATTTGCCAATAACTTTGTAATACATAGATATTGTAGTTGGTTGGCTTTTTGGAGGAGGTGTAGTACTTGTGGTGGGCTTTGAGGTTTCAAAATAGCATTCCCAGTGTGTCTCCCTCTCTCTGCCCAGTAGTTTTCCACATCTTTTTCATCCTGTATGATATATGAGAACTAAGAGGTATAAGCCTTTTTTTGTAAAAAACTATATGCTCCCCTTTCATTCTTCTGTTATGACATCTGCTGTTGATTTGTATTTTAACCAACTTCAAATATTTTATTGAGAAAAAAGCATACAATTCCCTGTCCATTTCTACCTTATATTTCCTTTACATTATAAACTGTTAAAACTATAGACTGAAGTGACTTATTTCTCCATATTTACATTGCCTTATATATTTCCAAATTATATATTGTGTAAATATAATTTTCAGATACCAATTAATTTTTCATATTTTACCTCAGAAATCTGACACTTTCAACAGCAAGCAATTCTAAAACATTAAAATGTTTCCTGCCAAATTAGAGGAAGACTATCTGATGCCTGACTTTATAATGCCACCACAGACTGCTTACTCTGCATGACATCATAGAAAAAAATGTGCTGAAAACATCCCGATTTATGTACAATGTTAAACCTCAGGATGAATCCTAATTTTAGGGGAAAAAAATCAAGATTGGTAGCATCGTCTGATTATTGATTAAATTCGCACATATATTCAAGGCAAAATTAAATCTACAGAGGTTATTGCATTAATAATTTCTCAAGGACATGCAAATTTATAATACAGATTATTTAATATCTTTTAATAGCCTTTAAATTTAAAAAAAGTAGTAGTTTTACCCTTATTACATTTTTGAATGTATTCAGTAAGAAAGAAATACAGACTACATGATTTTTAGTAATTTTGTAAGCAAGAATGTTTACTTATTCAGCACTTACAGTGCACTGGAACATTTATGATCCTACTTAAATTTGTATTATTTCACATGCATATATGTATGTATGTATGAATATATGTATTTAGTGCTTTTAGGTATTGAATCAAAGATTCATTTGTAATTATTGATGAATAAGGATATAGAGTCATCATATCTCTCAATTTTTGCTGATTTATATCAGTTTTTCCCTCCAGTAGGCGCTATTTTGTGTGATCAAGTTGCAGCAGCTAGCTGAAAAGTATATGAGCAAAATAGGAGGTAGTGTGTTACTAAGAACTCAAATACTGGGCATGGCCTTGTATTTGTCATGTTCTTCTATTCCTAAACACAGTATGTTTCAAGTTCTTCTATTATCCTCAAGAAAGCACAGAAGTTTGATTTTGCAAAGGATAAAGTCAAGCTACTCTTACTGCATCTGGTATGTGGTTTTCAATATGATCTATGCAGAGATCAATAAATTCAAAGTAGCTCAGCAAATTGGACTCACTGACTTTAAGAGAGGCTTGATGATAATAAAGACTATTCTAAAAATAAATTTATTGTTTACATAGAAATTAAATTCTGAAAATTGTTCACTGTAGTCCTAAGTAACAAAAACTTAGAGTAATGCCTTTGTTTGAGTGCTGGGAGGAAAGATGGTGAGGGATTTCATTGGTTATGTCCCGTCATAATGGATGGTGGCTAGAGATTGAGTTGAAACTTGAGCATTGTCTGAGGAAGGAATGATTAAGTACACAGCTGGAGTTATTTGAATTAGTACCAAATAGAATAGTATTGGCACTAAATTTGTGATGAAGCAAAGATGACTCCAAAATGCTTAATGACTGAGGCAAAGAGAACCAAACAAAAGGACTATGACACATGGTGGTTTAGCTAGGATAGTGAATATAACAGGTTTGTTCCTGAGAACTAATGAGGCATTTTTAATTACTTAAGGGAGTCCTTATTGCACATATTTTACATATGAAATGTTACAAGAAGAAAAAGGAAAATCTCTAATAGTTATTGTAAAGTTTTAAAAATGTGTGCTCTCTTCTTATAAAACCAAAGTTTACTTTGAGAATGTATATTTATAATGATAATATTTGAAAATGATTAAAGTAATGTTAAATGAACTTATAATGAGAAAATAATATTATCCTTTATTTCAGCATTCATAGAAGAAAAATTATTCATAGAAGAAACTGGACTCAATCACAAAGGATAACACATTTGGATTTTCTAATAATGTGTAACATTATATTGACTATATTGGTAAGAATATATGTGACTCTAATAGAGAAAGGGAATGAAGCTTGAGTCATACAACTATTCATTCTTTCTCATAAAGAAAGTTTAAAATAAAGAGTAAAGCCAAATGACTAAAATGCATAATTCCTGTGGATTGAAAAAGCATTTTAAATAATTTTTTAGGAAATATATCTTCACTGTGCATTTGAACCTACACGGCTATTTTTATTTACTGTATTTGTAAATAAATTCTCCCTTAAATATAATGAACTTCTGTTTGAGGAAAAGTAAATGAAGTGTTGATACTTATCATACTATAAATAAGTAGATAAGCAAAATCTAACATCTCATTTTTTATTCAACAGATCACAGAACAAATCTGTGGTTTTTGAACATAAGGAAACAAATGAAGTGAAGTGTCTTGCTTTTTTAAAGATGGGATTTCTTTGTTGTAACTCTAGCTGTTCTGGAACTAACTTTGTAGCCCAGGCTGGCCTCTAACTCACAGATATTTGCCTACCTCTCCTTCCTGAGTGCTGGGATTAAAGGTGTGTAGCACTACCGCCTGGCTTGAAATATTAGTCTTACCTCGGCATTATAACTGGGAATATTGGGGCAGACCATGGCTTAGTAAAGAGGTTGCTGTGAGATGAACACAATTGAAATTCTACTGAACAAATTAAAATGTAATAAGGAATGCACACACAAAGAAACAGCATAAAGAAACAAATGAAGGGGTATTTTAGGGTTCAGGTTTTGTTAACAGCAGTGATTCATCTCTACATATTATGGGAAAAGTCCCACAGATAGCAGAGGATAGTCCCCAAAGATATTTATGATGACCAATGACACAAGGAATTTGCTATTGAAACATGTTATAATTTATCCTAAGCCAGATTATAGAGATCTTGCTTAGTGTTTTGTGACATAATAAAGAAATCCAAGTTCTTCAAGAAAGATTTATTATCAATATTAAAGAAAAAGGAGAAAAAAACATAAAAAAATTAAAAATCATTATACTGAATCTCAAGACAATTCATTCGTCACAATAGCAAACTAAGACAAAACCAACAACAAAAGAATTCATAGGATACTGAAGGGAACAAAACATATGATCCATAAATGGTGAGTGATAAATCAAAAAATTACTATAAACATTTCCCTACACCATTGGTCCTTATCCCTACTCTCTTAAGTACATTTCAGTGACTTGCTCTTTATCTACTCTGCAATATAGTATAAGTCATAGAATAATTAAATATCTTCATATATATGTATGTATCATAATTTTTCTATTTTGAAAATATATTGTACTAAATTTCTCTAAGAACTATATCATTTTTGAACTATTGATTGTGTGACTTCTCTTAACAAACTCATTTGTACATAAATTCTAATATATATTATATTTTTCAAATAAGTTTCCAACAGTATAGAGAATGAGGTATATGTGCTGAATTCATACTACATTTCTAAATCATAATATTGTCTTCAGTTTTTAATTTTGTCAGTAAGTTGTCATTTTGTTTCAGTAATCCTTTTGAAATTATTTTTCTATCAAGTTGCTTTTCCAAGGAAACAAAGAAGTGATTATCATGAGCACAATCTACAGAAATAAGAGAGCAAACAAGTTAATTGCACAAAATATAAGATTACAAGGCATGTCTTCCCCTAGCACATACCTCAAATGTGTGTTCTATCAATTTCCAACAATATCACAGTAAGCTTGTATTATGACTCCAGTCACTTCAATTCCTCTGGTTTATAGGATTATTTGAAAGAAATGAGGTGCATTTTAATTGTTTGTTAAGAATTCTTTTGTTTTTAATTATGTGTATACATATATATATTTATATATATATATACACACATGTCTCTGTGTGTGATTGTGAATGTACATGTGTGATTGCAGATGTTCATGGAGATCAGAAGGGGGAGTCTTGTACCCAGGAACTGGAGTTAACAGGTAACTGTGGACAGCTTAAGTGGATGCTGGGAACAGATTCCAATCCTCTGCAAGAGTACCTTTCCAGCCCTGAGATAATACATTTTTATTATATCTTTTCCTGCTATTAATTTTTGTTTCCTGCAATGAACCCTAATATAATTGGGCTCAAGATAATTCCAGAATAAAACAAGCAAAATATTTAACTTTAAATAATACAGAATTATGCAAAATCTACTTGTCAATATTGAGAAACCTAACTGATGTCTTAGTTTTGTCAATCACTTTAATAAATTCACTCATATAATGTGCAATGGATAACAGGATAGATGTTTCTATATATAGTTTTCAAATATTATTTTATGTGTTCCTACGATGAATTGCTTTACTTATCAGTTGTTACTTGTGAAATCATCAGAATGTAAAATATTGAATGGCCATTTTACTTTTTGAGAGGTAAACACAAGCAAATATTTCATTTAGTAGTTATAATCTCAAATACTTCATTGACAGTATTAATTGACATTAGGAGAATTAAAGATATTTGTCTCATGAAACAAGGGCTTAGATATTCAAAAATAGCACATCATAATGGGATCTTTCATTAAGTGTCATCAGTGATCACCCATTGTTTTAAATTTGTTTTCCCATTGTTATGAACTTGTTACCCTCATCCAGATGTACTGACAGATGGTTAGAGATTTTCTTATGATTATATCTTGAGTTACTGCCAAGTGTAACTCCAAGGGATTTGGGTTATTCATAAACACCACAATAATGCACTAACACCACTGTAGCTCTAACAGAGCTTTGAATCCTCAGTGCACAGTATATTAAAGCTTTATATCCTTATCAATGTTCGTAGAAAATACAGTTTAGACTGCAGATAATGTATGTCAGGAGGTAACTCACTAAATGGTAATTAGAAAGCAGTAAGCAAGGGTCTTACCAAATGCATCAGATTGTAGCAATTAATGTTCTACAGGATTCAGGCTAAACTCAGTATTTTGTGTTTTTACATTACCAGAACTAGAACTGGAAATTATAAATCTTGCGGGAAGATTACGTCACATTATGTTATATTTCACTTAAGATAAAAATAAAATTTAAAATATCTTTTATATATAGAAGAAGAAGATATGACTACTAGGGTGAATGCCTAGTAACCTTGTGAGAAGAGGATTATCCACAAAAATCAAGAAGGAAAATTGCTAGTTCTGAATTGTGATAAAAATGAACGGAAGATATCATAGGCTTTCTAGAGACATTTATTGTGATTATCAGAAGTATAAAATAAGTCAGAAACTACAAAGTAAAATGAGTCTTATTATTTATTCTATATTTTACTACAAAAATATATTCAAATACTGTATTTTTAGTGATTTGAAGGATATTTTATCAAAGAATAAATTAAATAGTGAGCAAATACAGCAGAGATATGACTATATCCTCCATCTATTTTAAGCTACTAAAGGGATAAGTAATATTTTCTAAATAGAACATCCATTCCTGTACCCATTAAAGCCCATGGTAATTTTATGAAATGTGAGAATCAAAGGAAAATGTATGGATAAACTTGAGGCCTAAAGTGAGTACAGATACACACTAACAAATGAAGAAATGTTAACAAGAGTTACAGAAGTCAATGATAGACAGTTATCACTGAAGGGAGTCCTCAGAGGAATATGTTGATGAGTCTTATCTGTACTTTCTTATCCTGTTTCCTTCACATGAATAATTAGGCCAGACAAAACTTTCTCTCCTGTATAAAACCCCCCTGAGTCCTATAGGTGATAACCTGATTGCTATAACTATAACAACGGAAAGACAGAATAAGAGTACATCTGAGTGCCAATACAGAAAGATAGTATTCTATGATATAAAAATCCAAGTGGACAGATTTTAGTTTAAACTCATTCACCAAAATATCACAGAAAGCATCACATCCAACTATTATCCCATTATCACCATTGTCAAGATACAATATATTTAAAGATTTGAAAGAATCCTTACATTTGTTCATATACTCTAAGATAAACCACCTATTTCTATTATTGTCTTCTGTCTTTTGTGCTTTTAATTGTTTTGCATACCGTTAACACCCATATAATTTATTTATTTTGAATAGACACAGAAACACACACTACATGCATATTATGCATAGCATTTATATATTATCTAATTATAATCAACATTCAATAGACTTTTCCAAATGTGAGAGCATTTATGAAATTGTATTGATATTGGTGATGTTACAGTTAAAATAGATTATACCCAGTGTAGGCTCATGGACACAACAGGGTCATGTATGAAGTACACACATATGCAGTTCATATACATGTAAAATATGCATGCATACATACACACACAAACACACACACATGAGAAATCAGTAAAAATATATTTAAAAAGATAATAGCTTAAGAGAGAGAAACCAGGTAAATTGTATATTTTAAAATATAAAGATATATTAATGAACACCAAATCAAACAATCTAAAGATATATGTGTAGGGGAGCTGGTAGGAGACCTAACACAGACCCATGAAAGTTTCTAGTCTGCAGCTTCAGTCTTTGTGAGCTCCTGTGAGGAAGGTAAGGGGTAGATTTTGGGGAGAGAGGAGATGGGGGTTACTGAGAAAAATGGAGGGAAAGATACTAAAGTTGAGATGTATTGTATGCAAGAAGAAAAAATAAAAATTAAAGACAATTAAAGATTTATTAATATAGTAGTTATAACTCTGGAGTAAAAAACAAATAATCACATGCACAATGAGCTATAAAAAAATAGGGAAAGTCAGTCTTTATAAAGAGTCAGACTTCCAAGAAGGAAGAGAGATCTGGACCAATCTCTGGATGCCAGATTGAGTCTCAGTTTTGCTGTTTAGTGAGAGATTCAGATCATGGGGTGTTCAGAGGGCACAGAGGCAGTCAGAGGCAGTCTGAAGCAAAGACAGAGAGGCAGTTTGTCAGAGGAAGTCAGTATCAGACAAATAGAGAAAGTCAGTTTGAAGCTGAGCAGAACATTTCAGTCAGAGATGTTCCAGGAGTCATCTAGAGTCATCCAGAGTTAGAAGACTTCAATCAGAAATAGTCACCTGCCTCAGAAGGTAAATTTGATCCATCAGCTTGGAGAAAAGTTTGAGCCAGAACAGTGAGTGAGTTGAATCAGTGAACCAGAAAGTCAGTTGAGTTCAGCACAGCACTGAGTTCAGGAGAAGTTAGCCAGAGTGGCTCAGTAAGTAGTAAGTATCAGAGTCCTACACATTCAAGATTGTATGGAGACTGAAGTCTTCCAGGTGTAGGCTGAGAATTAGATTGTATGGAGCCTAAAACCCTCTAATGACGAGGGATTGCATTATACAAAGAATAAACTGACTTTTGGACCAGAATCAACATCTACCTTGGACAACCCAAGGATGCTAAGAAAAAAATGTATCTATTCATTAAAAGAGGAAAAAATTAATATTAATTATTCTTAATAGTCATACAAAGATGGATGAGGGCTAGTCCAGGACTGGATCCCACACAAAGATCAACAGGCATGATGGGAGAGGGAGACCTATCCTTCCCCAGGGAAGAGAACATCAATTGGTTGTCCAATATAAAGTGGTCTGACCTGAAAATATTCATGCAAGTAACATATAGACTGAACAGTTGGTAAACATGTATTTGGAAACATATATGTGTGTATGTATATATATATATATACATACACAAATGTGGCAAAAGTCATTGAAAAAAAGAAGCAGTGGATTTGAGAGAAAGCAAGTAGAGTTGTATGCAAAGGTTTGGAGGGAGGAATGGGAAGAGGGAAGTGATATAGTTTTATAATCTCAAATATATATATATATGGAAATATATATACATATATATGTGTATATGGAAATACGTAATTATGAAAAAGCACAATTGTATGCAGAAAAATATACAAGTACATGTTCAGTTTAATAAAGTACAGCATATTTTATAATTCAAATTAGTATAAAAGGCTATAAGCATATTTTTACAAAGGAAGTATGTAGTATATAAACTTGTATAAGAACATACAAATTACATATGCTCTGATATACTTACAGATTTCTTAAATGTTTAGTCTAAGAAAACATCTCACATTTTAAACACATTTACATATACTATAGACATTGAAACTAGATATGAGTAATGTCATAATATTAAGTATAAAGCTCTGGCCAGTGCATATTTACATGGAAGGAGAGGAAAAGCAGGAAGGAAAGCATAGGATAAATTATGGCATTAATGGATGATGTCTAATGTTTTTCCATATATTTGTTATATTAGAAAAGATATAAGAAGTTATACTTAAATTATAAAATATTTAAATTTTAATGTTTAAATGGATATGTATATTTACAAGATATGTATTTATAATAAGGTAATTATATTTATAGGATATTGATAATATAGAGTAAGAATCATTTAATATAGCTGGCTAAATTATGAACTACCAATATATTCTTGATTATACAAAAACAACACTGAATTATTACTATAAAGAAGTTATTCAAAAAATTGTTCATTTGGTATCTTCCTGAATCATATCTGATGTTACCACTGCTGCCATTTTTGTTGGCTCCTTCAACCTATTTATTATTTTCTACTTAAAGTAACAAAAGTTATTTTTCCTATTATTAATTTAATTAAAATATAATTATTTTATACTTTAATTCCTTTCTGTCATCTCCCCTGTGTTTGCTTATCCCTAATCCTGCAGCTTCCTCCCAAATTCATAGGCCTTCTCTATAAAAAAACAGCATGTTGAGTATATGCAGTATTGCCTGCATGTGTGTTTTTAGGGATGACCGCTTGGTACTGGATAATTAGTTAAGGCCTCATCCGTGGGGAAAACTAATTCTACTTCTCTTAGCAGTTGTTAATTCCCTGTTATTCTTCACCTAGGAGTGGGGACTTGTGAGATTTCCTCCATTTACATAGCATGTTAATATGGTGATAGGAATGTAAGGTATCATCTGCTTCCTCATATCTTGGTAAATTAGGAAGCAGAGATTGGACATGAAGAAAATTAAGGCAGTGAATCTCCAAAAGCATCCCTCTACTACCTACTTTCTTTAGATAAGACCCAACTCCCAAAGGTTCCACAATTTCTAAGACTAGTACCTTCCTGCTAGGACAAATTATTCAATCACATGGGACTATGGGGAACCAAACCACAATACTCTATCCCTATCCCTCATAGGGTTGGGGTCATCTTATTATGCAAAACTTATCCATTGAAGATTCAAAAGATACATGGTCATACAGATAATACTGTTATCAAAATCTGAAGAAATATAATGGCTCAAAACAATCTCTCAATTGAGCTTAGGTAAGTAGGAAAGTGATCTGGGGAGGTATTGTGAAGAGAATGGATATTTTTAAAACACATTGTATGAAGCTCACAAAGAAATAATTTTAAAATGAAATACAAATTATATACATCCAAAAACAACAGAACTGGATGTACATTAATATTTTAAATATTATAAATATTTTTAAAGGATTGAGTAGGAAGTAGAAGAAAATATAGAGCCAAAGAAAGATGTATCAGGTGAAATACCAATCCCTGTAATTCTCTGTCTGGAATCCAGGGCTGTTGATGACATCATTTGTGCTCCAACAGGCTTATCTGCTATCCTGAGCTCTATGATACATGTGCCCTCTCTTTTAGGCTGATCCCACTCAATACCTGTAGCTCTCTATTTAAGCAGATAAAAAAATTATCAAATGAATTTTAATGTTTAATCCTCCATAGGAGGAATATTGTTCTCAAGTCTCAAGTCATGTTCCTATGTTCCTATTATTCTAGCACAATCTCTTTTTCTTACCCCAAATGTGTGTGTGTGTGTGTGTGCATGTGTGTGTAAACAAACAAATCTTTTTTATTCTGAGGAATAAGTCATTGACCAGTTGACCAATTTGTACTTCACAGGTGGTACAAGACAGATGATGTCATTTATGTCTCTACCAGGTGAAAAGTCACCCTTCAATCTAAAGATATAGTCAAAAGGTGCTTGCAAAATGCAGTATCTGAGGGCAATGTATAGGGCAAGAAAACAATTTTACACACTAACGGACAATTTAAGATCTTATTGCAACAGAACGTTAATAGAAGTGGTATCTAGCACAATTTCTAATAAAATCCTTTTGTTACCCTGAAGACTTCTGAGCTTAGCATCTATCAGCAGTTCTGTTAGTCTTCTGTACTCCTGCTGGGATCTCTCAGTAAGCTTTTCTTACAGTATTTTAAGGCTTATCTTGGTCACAGTTCAAATTTTTCCCAAATCTCCACTTTAAACACTTCCAAATACCTAAGAACCACATCGATAGGAAGTATCAGAAGTAGCTCTTCTTCCTGTATTTTGGTGTCATGTGACTAAATCCAAGAAGCAAATTTAGGAAGAAGAGTTTAGTTTTGGCTCACAGCATGAAGGATACATTCCATTTTGGCAACACAGTATAATAACAGGTAACACTGCCATCTGGGGTATGAAGCTGAAGCTGCATTCACATATC
Source organism: Cricetomys ansorgei (assembly GCA_026225945.1). Taxonomy (NCBI): domain Eukaryota; kingdom Metazoa; phylum Chordata; class Mammalia; order Rodentia; family Nesomyidae; genus Cricetomys; species Cricetomys ansorgei. The sequence goes on from JAMJFZ010001562.1 coordinate 6,809,480, forward strand.
TCAGTGAAACAGGAAACACTGATAGGACAGGATTCATAGCTGGGTCAGGCTATGAACCTCAGAGGCTACCCTCATTGATCTACTTCCTACAACCAGGACCCACCTCTCAAATATTGCACCTCCTGCAAAAACAACATCTTCAGCTGTCAATCAATTATGCAACCTAGTGAAACTGTTGGAGTGTTTCACATCTAAATTATAATCATTATCCTCTCTGGAGTATATCATATCTAATCTATAAATACTGTTCTTGTTGTCAAAGTTCTGGCAAACTCTCTTGCTTCACCAAACATTGTTTTATTGTTTTATAAACAGCTACTATCTAGTACAATTTGTGATCTTTTACACACACACACACATACACAAGAAAAAATATAGGAAAGGATTTATATCTACTTTCATTTATCATATTTTGTATGCATCTTAGCCAGGTCTTCTTTCTTTTTTTCTAAACCCTAAAAATTTAGTTGAATTGTTTATGAAAACATTTTACTTTTTGAAAAAAAATATAGTATTATGTAGGTATATATGTACATATCTCTATATAGATATCTATACGTCCATATATCTATAGCTGTATTTATAACATGTTTAGTTGATATATGTTATTTATATGATTATGATTTATAGCTGACCACTATTTTGGAAAAGCAATTTTGGGGAAATTCCCTAGGGATGACTATTTTTCCTGACTTTAGTATTTCGTATAACTATAGTTCTTTGTCTTGGGTTGAGGTCTCCTGACTTTCCCTCATTCCACATTAGTAAGTCTATTCACATATTCACATATGGATGTATTATTCTGTTGAGCACAAATACTTCACTATTTATTTATTATTTCATTATTTCTTATTTATTTTTATGATTTATTTATTTATTCTTATGATTTATTCACAGGTCATTATTTCTACCAATATTCCTTTGCCTCCCTCCATCTTCTTTGAAGGCTTAATTACCTAAGAGCCACAGGTGGACTGATAAGCTCTGGACAGAAAATTGACTTGACAGCTATCACCTGTGGAAGCTTCTGGTAAGGAAATTCACACACCAAAGTCATTGGTATCTACCACCTCAAGGATGTGAGTAACTTACCTGCAGATGGAATCCTCTATCTTCAAAGCTCTCCCTTTTCAGTCCTATGAAACATCAGGGTCCCATGACTTACACACAATCCCTATTTCCCTGACAGATTGCAGCCCTTCAGTTGTTCTGACTAAGGGAACAATTCTGCTGTAGAGATGCATGTCTGCCTTCTTTTATTTCCAAGTCACCTTCATCAATCCCAATCTAGCATTCATTCTCTTTGTTTCACAGACACTAAATACACTCACATTGCATATTGCAATGTTTAGTATTGTTCCATAAGCTTTGATATTTATTATTTTTGTTCATTTTTAATATTTATGATTAATCTTGTATTTCAGATTGATGTGTCAATTACATGATGCAAAAAGTGTCCTTTTATAATTTTTATTTCATTCTTATTATTGATTGCTTTTGAACCTTTCCTCTTTATAATTCACTTACAACTATTATACTAGTTTATGGTTTATTATTAAATCCCTCCTAAATCTATGATCAATGACCATCTGCTTTGAGTGTTAGAGACTGAATTTAGGGCTTCTGGGTTGCTGAGTCAGTTTTCTAACCAATCCTTATGGATTCTTTACTTCCATTAATAAAAGTGGCTATAACTCTGTCTGTTCCAACCATTAGGGAGTATCTGATTGTATTAAGCAACTGGATTCTGAAGATGCCTCTTACTCCCTTGCTTGTATATTTTTCATATGTAAGAATAGATACTGTGTGTAAAGAAAAATTGAAAAATGAGAAGATGATACTTATGTTCAAAAGAAGACATTTTCATTTTATCTGACTACTAATGTCAGTATGTCTTATAAGTAAGTTGATTTTTACTCTTATTAGATCCAATTCCTAAAGGTACAAATAGTACGAATAAAATTTTAAAATTATTTTTAATGAGATTTGGTATCTCAAGTTTGCAATATATAGGCTTATCCAATTCTTCTTTGCTTTTGAATTCTTTCCTACACTTCCATGTTTCTGAAAGACTTTCTGACCAACTTGGACTGTCAAGATCAGAGCAATTTAGTCTTTTTCAGTCTTTGAATATTGTTTCCATACCACCTACTGAGTCTAGCAAGCTTGAGAAACTTCATGGTTGATGTTTCTCCTATTAATTTGTTATTCATTCCAACACAAGTAAATCCCCATGTCTAGTAACTACAAACCTGGAATCTGTCTCATTAACTGTCCTTGACTAGCTGTGATGGATGCTGCTTCCAGGTCAATTAGAGGTCCAGAATTCCTGAATGGGTATTTATTTATTTACTTATTTATTTATTTTTGAAATCCCATCATTCCATCAGTCTGCAGAAGCAGGCAGAGTTTCATTTTTTTGTCCTTATTTGACCACAAGAGGTCAATGTCTCATAGCCAAGAGCTCTTTATTTGCCTGAATTCTCAGTTATCAGTTATTTCTACTCTCTGTTTGTAAGCACAAAACAAAACAAAACAAAAACATCAATAACAAAAAGTCTCTGGGAAATTATCACATTTCTTTCTATCCAGGCTTCTAGGTATCATCAGGTATTAGACATTTTATGACAACTCACAGTAAGACTTCAAAAACTTGGAAATGGTATAGCTGGGTATTACGGTAGATCTTTTTTTTTTTTTTCTAGTGTATTAAGGAACACTCACAGTTATTTCTATTTATTTCTATGATACCTGCACTCCCACCTACAGTGTGTTCTGGTTCCCCTTTCCTCATACCCTGCACAGTTTTCTCTGTCTTTTGTTTTATCAATCTAAGCCATTTTGACTGAGATGAGATGAACACTTATAAATTGCATTTCTCTTATGACTAAGGAGTAGGAAGATACTTTAAATGTTTCTTTTTGTAGAAGGTTATTTTTAGTTGTGTTTAAAATATTGTTTTGTGCAATATTGGGTGAGAGGCTGCCTAGTCTTTGTGTTCTGTATTGTCTGCAGGTATTGGATTTATGCTTGATTGGGGAATGTTTGATTGCTCATGATCTGCATGTGCTATCAGTAGAACACCTGAGGAGTTCTGTATCAATAAAAACACCTGAGCTCAGATGCTCAGGGTTCCACTGTCCAGTATGGTGCTGGCCAGGATGGTGGTTCTCTCTGCTGAGTCTGGCAGGGTCTGTACTGATGATTATTTCTCCTTGTCATCCTTGGTGAGCTGCTATAGCAGCATAACTACTATAATTTCTCATTTATATATGTCTGTCCTTAAAAGAATTCTACTCAGTTATGTAGCCTACTTTTTAATCACATTCTTTTCTTAGTATTTAGTGTTTTATAAATTGTAGACACTAATCCTCTATCAGCTGTATAGCTAGCAAAGATTATTTTACCATTCTTTAAGTTTCATTAACAGCTTCTTTTGTGAGACAAAGTGAGATTCCACCTGTTAATTGTTGTTCCTCTATCCTGGGTAACTAGTGTTTTATTTAGATACTGCCTACTTGAGTCTATATTCTAAATAATTGTAAGACTTCAACTCTATATTTAAATAAAATATAACACAATAAAACTACTTTGATATATGAATCTAAACAGTTAACAGGAAAGGTGATAAAAAATAATGAGCTTATCTTCATGGAGTAAACTCATTTTGTATACAATGACAATCTAGCACAGAAAGTGCTAGAAAGTCATTTCTAGAAAGTCGATCTCAATAATTAATAGTTATTTCCAACTTTGTTTCACTTATATTAAATAACATTAAGTAAAATTGAATAGCCTAGTGACAGAATCACAAGATAAAAGGTTATAACAAGTAAAGCATAAACTAGTGTATATAAAAAATTAAAAATATGAGAAAATCATGAATATGGAGTGAACTATCATTCAGAATTCCAAGTCTTTGGAAAGATGTGTGAAAAGATAGAACTAGCACTTAATTTTCCTAATACAGTGTTTACCGTAATGAGTGCTCAACACTTGATAAACATTTTAATACAACTAGCAATCGTAATAACAATTTTATGTTTAGAACATTTTAAATTTCAGTCTCTGTAGAGTATGATGATTGCCCAACAAATATTATTCTAAATTACATGAATAAATTTTTGTTTCAGAATCAAAATTATTGTAGTCTTCAGAGTCCAATAAATTGAAACCCATGAGACAATGTAATTATTTGTTAATAATACGATTATATAATCAAGAAAAATAGACTTAATAATTCAAATTATGTAAAAATTAATAATTATAAGTACAGTTATGTAAAGTTCATATAAACAATACTTTGCTTCTTTCTAAGGAAGAAACATTGTTTTCTAATGAGTTCTTGACCTGTTTCTCTGTTGCTGTTACACAGATATCTTATATAGATAAAGATTGACTAAATCAATTTTCTAATGATAGAATCTTGTAATATGACTATTTCACCAGTATGTAATGTGATTTTTTTAATTCACTGAGATGATAGAACATTTGTTTTATTTTTGCGTTCATTTGTACATATATGTACGTACCCTCAACAGAGTAAATAATATCTTTCAAAATATAAAATTCTGTTATAGCTTGTTTATTGTTTGTTATTATTTCTATTATTTTTGAGATTATAATATAATTATATCCTTTTCTCCTCTGCTTTTCTCTATTCAAACAGTCTAATATATTTCTTCTTAGTTTCATTCATATTCATCTCCTTTTTCATTAACTGCCGTTACACACAGATGATAGATTAGATAGATAAATTGATTGATAGATAGATATTTCTAAGTACAACATTCCTAAATTAATTTCTGATCAATCTGTATAATGTCACTTCTATGTATGTTTTCAGGGTCAAAAATTTGCTATTAGATAACCAAACAGTGTGTTCTTCTTGAGGGAAGACTATTTCTCCAATTCTCATCATGTTTTGGTTGCCTGTAGTTCTTTGTATAGAGTTAAGGCCTGCATGCCTTTCCCCTTTCACTTTCCTTTTTCAGTGCATGTTTAGGCAGTCATTGTGGCACAATATTATTGGTGCAGCTTCTGACATTACAAAGCTATATAGTCTCATAGCAAATTCCCAAATTTCTCTGGATCTTAGAATCATTCAGCCTCTACATAGAAAATGTTCACAGAGACTTAGCTGTGGCAGTTGTATTGTAAGTGTATACATAGGGACTAGGCTCCATAACTGTATTTTGATTGCTTGTGGTTTCCTGTAATGCTATCTTTCTTTAGTGAAGAGAAATTAACATCTATGACTTCATAATTCCCATGTAGTTGGCTAGGTTTGAAGTGCCAAGCATAATTTTCTCTTCTTGAGTTGTTCTTAAGTACATATAGAGAGCTGTTAAGTATCATCAAGGAATGTGTGACACTACTGCACCCATTAGCTATCATGCTATGCTGCTCACTGTGGTCATAGATGTCATTGCTGGATAGGAATTCATAATTTTCCTGCTTTCTGCAGTTACTCTAAGACTTGTATTCACATCTAAAAATTTGGAGCTAAGAACCATGAAGATCACCTGACTCTCATCTTTCAGGGTCTGGGTTACCTCACTCATGATTTTTTTAAAAAATTATCTATTTATTTTCAGTTTATGATTCCATTTTTCTTTATAGCTGAATATTATACCATACTATATGTTCATCCATTTTTATTATCTATTCATGGGTTGAAGAGTACTTAGATTGCTTCCATTTCAAAGTAATTGTGAATAACATAGCAATGAACATGATTGAATAATTATTTGAGGAGTGGGATTCAAGTACTTCAGGCATATGCTAAGGAATAATATAGCTGAGTTGTATTACAGATTTAATTTAAGCTTTTTTTGTGAATTCATCCATTAGTGAATGCACCAGTTTTAATTTTAACAACAATGATGATTCCCTTCTCCCCACCCCTAGCATGTTTTTGTCAGTCATTTTGTTGATCTTTGCCAATCTGACTGTCATAAGATGAAATCTCAAATTTCTTTTGATTTGCCTTTCTCCAATTGCTATGAATGATGAACATTTTGTGAGATATTTCATAGCCATTTTTTCTTCTTATAACTCTCTGTTTATGGCCTAACACTTTTCTGAACAGGTCATTTGTTATTCATTGTTACTTGAGTCTTTCATATAGTCTAGATATGAGTACTCTGTCATATGTATAGCTGGCAAAAATTATTTCCCATTTCTGGACTTCCTCTTTGTCCAGTTGATTTTTTTCTTTAGCTTTGAAGAAGCTTTTCAGTTTTATTAATTTCTCAGCATCAATTGCTTTCCTAATACAAAGGCTTTGTACCTCAGTATTTCTGCCCTTTTCCACACCTGTGTGATATAGAATACTACCTAAGTTCATTTTTTGAGCTTCATGCTTCACATTAAAATCCTTGATTCATTGGTAATATTTTCTATATAATGTGTTAAATACAGCTCTAAATTAATTCTTCTGAACGTAGGCATCTAATCTTTCCAGGAACATTTATTGCAGATGCTTTTTTTTTTGAAGTTATGTTTTTGGCACTTTTGTTAAATAATAAGTGCTCAGATTATGTGTACTAATATTTGTGCCTTCAATTTTGTTTCATTTGTCTATGTGCATTATTTTGTGCAAACACCTTATTGGTTTGATCATTAAGGCTGTAATATAGCTATGATCTGGTTGTATCTCTCCAACTTTGTTCTTTTGGCTTAGAATTTTCTTGGTTATCCAGGGTCTTTTATAGTTACATATAAATTAGGATAAATTTTTCTATTCTGTATAGAATGAAATGGGGATTTTGATAGGGATTGCATTGAATCTGTAAATAACTTTTGGTAAAATAGTCATTTTTACAACATTATTTACACCAACCCATTAGATTGGATGTCTTTCTAATTTCAAGTGTCATTATCTACCTCTTTATCCAGAATTTCTTTTTTTTTTTTTAAAGATGTTCTTCATTTTCTTGATTAAATTTATTTCTGGATATTTTATTTACTTTGATATTGTGAGTGTGAGTATGCCCATGGTCTCTCTCTGAAAGTTTGTTGTTGGAATTTAAATATTCAATTGATTTTCCAAGTTTATTCTGTATCCTACCATTTTGGTGAATTTGAAAACTGTTTCTTGAAGTTTACTGGTGGAACTGTTAGTATCTCTAATGCATAGTTTCATATCATTTACAAATGGAGAAGTTAACTTCTTTCCTTATTGATATTTTTTCACTTTTCTTTTCTAGATTTATTCTTTAGGTAATACTTCAAGGAGACTTGGAAAAGAGTGGGGATGGTGGATATCCTTATCACTTTCATAATTTCAATTGAATGACTTCAAGCTGTTCAACCATTGGGGATAATGTTGACTCTGGGTTTCTCACACTTGTCTTTTAATTTGTTGACTCATGTTTCCTCTAGTGCTTTTGTGTCTAGATTTTTTTAACAGATTGAAAAGTTCTTAAGGGTCTTTCTGAATAAAATAAGATTATCATATAATTTTGGCTTCATGTTCATATGTCTGGTTTATTACATATTTTGGCTTGAAAGTGTTGAATAGTCACTGCATTTCATTGCTAACACCAACTTGGAGGTGAAAGATAATATTTTTGATGTATGTTCATATTCCTTATGAAAGTATTTTACTGAAACATTTTGAGTCTGTTCTCATCAGTAACATGGGCTGTGTTTTTTGTTGTGTTTTTACCTAGTTTTTATATTATTGTGATACCGACTTCATAGAAGACTTTGGAGTTTTTGTTTGTTTGTTTATTGTTTTTAAATAGTTTAAGGACTTGCTGTAGTTCACTGAAACTCTGGTATAATTCTTCTGTAAATCTACCTTGTCCTGGACTTGTTTTAGCCAGGAGGCTTTTCATTACTTTTTCAGACTTTTCATTTATGGGACAGCTTATGTTGCTGATTTCTTCCTGATTTAATTTTAGTGGTTTGGTTGAACCTATGAAATCATCCTTTTCTTTTAAGTTTTCCAGCTTAATGGAATTCGGGTTTTTAAAGCATTTTCTTATAATATTATAAATTTATTTTATATCTGTTTAAATCTTTTCCTGTTCATTTATGATTCTATTAATTTGGGCCCTGTCCTTCTTTCTTTCGGTTAGTGGGCCATGAGTTTCTCAATCTATATTTTCTTCTCCACGTGTCAGCTCTTAGATTTTTTTTGTATTTTTTGTTTCTATTTTATTAATTATGACTTTGCTGTTTCTCTATCTATATAATTATTTTTTTATTACTGAAATCTGTGTTTAGATTTCTTTGTTCTTATTTTTCTAATTTTGGGTTTATATGTGTTTTCTTTTCCATAAGCGCACTAAAATCCATTAATTTCTACACTGGTTTTAGTGGTGCACTCCTATAATCTCAGCACTGGAAAGGAAAAGGCAGATAGATCTCTGAGTTAAAGGCCAACCTAGTCTACAAAGTGAGTTCCAGGGCAGCCAAGGCAACACAGAGAAACCCTGCTTCAAAAAACAAAACAAGGAAGCAAAACATTCACTTATTTCTTTCATTGGGCTATTTTCAATGTGTCCCAGATGTTTCATTATGTTCTGTACTCGTATTTACCCAATTTCAGCAATTCTTTTATTTCTTTCTTGATTTTATCTTTAACATATTCATCATTCAACAACATGTGATTTAATTTGCATGAGTTTGTAGAATTGTGTAGGCTGTTAATTTTAAATTTTATTCCACTATGGTCACTAAAGGATATGAGGACTTTTTTTTTTTTTTGAAATTTCAAGTATTTGTTTTATGTTCCATGATGTGGCCTATTTAGAAAATCTTCTATAGCCTGCTGAATAGATCATGCCATGTATTCATTGCTGTTAGGTAAGCATGTGCTATAAATATCTACTAAGGGCATTTGATGAATCCTGTCAATTAATTTTGATGCATTTGTTTTTTGTTTGTTTGTTTTTTGTTTTTTTTTCAAGATATATTGCCTATTGGAAAATGTAGAGTATTGTAATCCTCTAACGTCAATGGAATAATCCTTATATTTAGCTCCAGTAGAACATTTCTAAACATAAAATTTGCTGCAGCAGAGTTTAATTCACTTATTATTTGGATAATCTTGTCTTCTTGGTTTACCATTCCCTGGATTAGAATGAATTATTTTTGTGTATCTCTTATGATTAGTTTTAGTTTGAAGTTTATTTTATTAGATTTTACGATAGCCATGCCTGCTTGCTTCCTGTTAACATTAGATTGGGGCATTTTTTCAGTCTTTTACTCTAAGGCAATGTCCATTTTAAAGCTAAAATGTTACATAATAGATAACAGGCAGATTTTGTTTCTGAATCTATGAGCCAGTCTGTATCCTTTGATGGGAGAATTAAAGCCATTGTTATTTAAAGTTATTATTGAAATGTGCTTGTTAATTATGATCATTGTGTTTTTAATTTTTAATGTGTTTTTTTCCTCAGTGGTACTTTGTACTTTATTAATCATAGCTATACCCCTTCCTCTCCTGTTAGACTATTTATACCAATTGTTTTCTAGCAAACCAGACTCTATCTTAAAACCTGCAAAATGTTTCCTCAGGGTCAGCACACAGAAACTGTCTCCGAAAACTGGCAGAGGTTGTATCTGGTGCTGTTAGACAGACTTGTTGCTGTAAGTATCACCTAGGAGGTACTGGATTTGGAGGCATGGAAGGATTAGGAGGATTGGCACTATGAGAGGTCAGGCAAGGACATTGGTAAAAGTGCAGGATCTGTGGCAGTAGAAGGCCCAGATTGAAGAGGTCCTGTAAAGAAATTGAGTCTTGGCACCATGAAGAGATCCCAGGAAAGACCACTGATAAAGGTGCAGCCTCAGTGGCAGTTGAAGACTCAGAATAAAGGTAATCATGTAAAGAAGTTTAGGCTTGGTACCATGAAGATCCCAGGAAAGTCTATTGGTGAAAGTATAGCTCAGTTGCAGAAGAAGACCCCAATGTTCTGAAAATGCCAGTGCCATGAGATGACCAGCAAGAAGAGCAGCAGCAATGGAGTGAAGCTAGACAGAGCCTAGAGGACAAGCTATGTGGGCTGCAGAGGCAAAACCAGATCCAAACCTTTTGGAGAAACTCAGAAGATCATGAGGGAATTCCAGATAATGGGATATTGATAATGTTTTTCTTCCGTCTAAACATTGTAAAAAGCTTGATAGATATTTGGTTTTATTTGATTCTGTTCTTGTAACTGTTCCTCTTGTAAATAGTTTTGCTGGTATAGTATTAAATTTTGTTGCAGAGATAAAGCAATTTTTTGTCTTATACAGAAAGGGGAAAATGTTGAGGAAATTTATTTTTAGTTATGTTTAAAATAATTTTTTGTGCACTATTGGGTAAGGGGCTGCCTTGGTCTTGACATTTTGTATTGATTGCAGGTGTTGGATTTATATGGGGAATGTTTGATTGATCACGATCTGCATGTTGTATCATTAGAACAGCTGAGAAGTTCTGAATCAATAAAAACACTTGAGCTCAGATGCTCAGGGTTCTACTGTCCAGTATGGCACTTGTCATGATGGTTGTTCCTTCTGCTGAAGTCTGGCATGGTTTGTATCTATGAGAATGCCTTCTTGTCTCTCTTGGTAAGCTGACACAGTTGATGTACTACTACACACCAACCTTTAAATAAAGATCAGATATATAATTTAAACAGATGTATATCTCCCAAGCAAATAGAAGAGATCATTAAAAGACTCCAAATCCAAAAAACCCAGGGCTCTTCAAAGAATAGTTAACACCAATACTCCTCAAATATTTCACAAAATAGAAGCAGAAGGAATACTGCCAAACTCATTCTACAAGGCCATGGTCACCCTGATACCAAAACCAAACAAAGATTCAGCAAAGAAAGAGAATTACAGACCAAATTCCCTCATGAACATAGATACAAAGATACTCAATAAAATAATAGAAAACTGAATCCAAAAACACATAAAAAAATCCACTATGATCAAGTAGGATTCATCCCAAAGATGCAGGGATGGTTTAACACTTAAAAATCTGTCAGTGTGATCCACCACATATACAAAGTGAAATGAAAAAAAAAAAAAAAAAAAAAAAAACACGATCATCTCAATAGATGCCAAGAAAGCTTTCAACAAAATCCAACACTCCATGAAAAATGTCTTGGAGAGATTAGGGATACAATGGACATACCTAAACATAATAAAGGCAACTTACAGCAAGCCCACAGCCAACATCAAGTTTAATGTAAGGAAGCTCAAAGCAATTCCACTAAAATCAGGAACAAGCAATGTTGTCCCCTCTCCTAATACCTATTCAATATTGTCCTTGAAGTCCAAGGTAGAGCAATAAGACAATTAAAGAAGAATAAGAGGATACAAATTTGAAAGGAAGAAGTAAAAGTATCCTTCTTTGTAGATGATAAGATAATATATATAAGCAGCCCCCAAAATATACCAGGGAACTCCTACAGCTGATTAACAACTTCAGTGAAGTGGCAGGGTACATGATCAACTAAAAAAATCAGTAGTCCTTCTATATACAGAAGACAAATGGACTGAGAAAGAAACCAGGGAAACAACAACTCTCTCAATAACCACAAATAACACAAAATATCCTGGGGTGACTCTATCCAAGCAAGTGAGAGCCTTGTTTGGCAAAAACCCAAAGAGACTAAGTAACAAGCTCGACCTCAATGGGGACACAAGGATCTCCTTGATAAAGGGGAAATGGAACAGATGATACAGGTAGGTTGGGGAAGATAGGCATGGGAAGAAACAAGATGTCAGGAAAAGAGTGGAGGGAAAGAATATATGGAGAGACAACCAGAATTGTAGAACATTAAGGGGGTTATCCGGGCAATGAGGGCAGTGGAAACTCACTGAGGTCCATGATGCAGGACTTGGCAAGCACCTCTAGTAATGGGGGATGGGGAGCCTGAACAAGCCATCTCCTGTAACCGGAAAGACTCCGAGCGGAAGGACTGGCACACCACCCTAGCCACAAAACCTTCCACCTATAACCCATCCTCCCTACAGGACCCACTGGGAAAATGGAAGGACAGAATGTCATTCCAAAGGAGAGAACCCATGCCTGATCTGCAGGGTAGACTCGGAACTGGAGACTCAAAAGCCAGGAGATGATATCTAATGATACAATATTCTACTCACAGGTTGGTGCTTAGCCCAGTCTTCATCAGTGAGGCAGGCTTCTGCGGGCAGTTGACGTGAACAGATGCAGAGGCCCAGAAAACCTGCAGAAAAGTGGGAGAGGGATTTTAGGAACCAGAGGTTCCCACAGAGTCAACGGACCAGCACTCTTGGGGTCCCTCAGAGCCTGAAGAGGGAGACTAAGAACCTGCAGAGTCTCTTTCATATATCATGTGGTTGTCTGGATTGGTTTTCTTGCAGAGAGCCTACAGGCTAGAGAGTATGTGGGAGTTATTCCATGCTTTTGCCTGCTCTTGGGACCCATTTCCTCCAAGTTGGTTGCCAATCCATACTTGGAGTAGGGACTAGTTCCCAGCCTTTTCCCCTCTTTTCCTGACCTATTTGAGCAGTAACCCTGGGAGGACTGTTCTCTTCTATGGGGAAAAGCAGGGGTGAGGATGAGTGCATGGGGTGGAAAGGGTATATAACAGGAGGAGAGGGAAGATTGAGGGATCTGGGAGGAATGGACTGAGGGAGGGGTGTTGATATGTATTATACTAGAGAAGAAAAATAAACAACCAAAAAAAAAAAAAAAAACCTCAAAGAATAAGAGACTGTAATTTCATGGAGAAAGTGACCAAAGAATTCGCACATTAGAGTCTTCATTTTTTCCTAAAGTAAATCTCTTTTCTTACTACAATAATGCTTTCTGTATAATTAGAGACATAAAGAAGATAGCAGGCAGCTGTCTATATGTTATATTTGTGCTCCAAGTTCCAGTATGGTACAATTACATGGAATTAAATGCATATTTTACCTAACCCAAAATTATACAAGTTCATTTTCTCCTTCAGTTCTTCATTCATGAAAAAAAAGTCATCTCTCCATTGTCTTTTATTTATCCTTTTGATAAAATTTCTCCTAATTCTAGCCAAATTATCAGGGCATAATATTTAATATATTATATTTTTTGTGCTCTGCCCATCTTTAAAACTACTGTATAATTAAGATACTACATTATAGCTTTTTAGTAGTAAATAGCATAAGTTAACAAAATTGTCTTCTTCTGAAACCTGCAATTTAATTTTCCAACAAATATGACTTTAGGTGATTTGAATATAAATGAAAGAAAATAAAACATGAAAAGCTAATAGAAACATGTAAATGTGGAACATAACAAATTTAATTAAATATGGTTAGGGATAACATTGTGCTTTAGAACATTTTGTTTTAAGTAGTGCTGAGCTTTAAGCTCCTGGATGTACCATACTTTTGACTTTTCTAATAGAGGACATTTAAAAAAAAAGTGGCATTTGTTCCTTAATATAAATGATGAAATATAGATATTTACTTTTAATTTTGGCATAGATAAAGATAACATTTATTACATATTTTATAAATTGAAAATGAAATAATAAGATGAGGGAGACAGCTCAGTGTTTAAAGTGCTTATGGTGCAAGGAAGAAGACCTCAGACCTGAGTCTAGTGGCATCGTGTAGCCGCAGATTCAGGGCAAAAGTCAGTTCTTTCTTTGGCTAATTTAATCCCCACACCTTAGAGGGTTTTAGCCTCCATACAGTCTCATCTTCAAGACACAAGACCAAACCTAAATTTGGTCAGTCTCTGAGACTGACTCATTCTGACTAGCTGTCTTTTAAACTCTGAACTGTAAATCTGCTTCTGACTGGCTCTGCTATTCTAGGCTGTTCCTTCTAAACTAAACTGTCTGTGATCTGACTGCATTCTAACTTCTTGACTGAATTAACTCTCTGCTGTTCTCTGAGCTCTGCCTCTTGTCTGCTTCCATCTCATTTCTGTCTGAGCTCTGCTCCCACAGTCTGCTTCTACCTTACTTCCTTCTCTGAACTCTGAACTCTGCCTCTACTCTCCGCTTCTCCCTCTGACCTCTGCTCTGTCTCACAAGTTCTGTGATTAAAGGCATATACCACCCCCTTTCTTCTGAACTGGGATTAAAGGTATGTGCTATCTATGTTGGGATTAAAGTTATGTACTAATATTCTCGCTACCCTAGAGCAGATATGCTATCTAATTAAAGGTTAAATGTTACTCTACAGTATCTTCTCATATTTCTGTTGATCTTCTCTTCAGTAAAATCAACATAAAATTACCACTGTCTATTTTACTTTTTTCTATCTTTATTTATAATCAAGAACAAAATAAGCTAGGCAGTGGTGATACATGCCTTTTATCCCAGCACACAGACAGCAGAAGCAGGATGATCATTTTGAGTTCATGACCAGACTGGTCTACAGAGTGAATTCCTGGACAGTTATAGTTACAACAGAGAAACCCTGTCTCAAACAACAACAACAACAAAAAGATAAACAAAATATCAATCAAGATAAAAAGTGAATTTCCACAGAAAGTGATTGTTTCATATGAATTTTCAAGACACTTTATTTTAATAGAGCAGAACCCAGAAATGAAATTCTCATAATTTAAGCCTATATACACCTCCAGCATCTCTGTAATTTTTGTTCCCATTTCCACATAAACTCTCAAAATTGTCAGACTTTAACACTTAAACTTGAGTAACTTTTACTTATTTTCTTTGGAATCCAAATCAATGAAAATGTGGCCTGTCCACACTCCATGAACATAACTGACACAAAGGTCATCAATGATCTTCCTTTAAAAAAAAATCAATGTGCAACTCCCATCATACATCCAAACTTGTTGACAAAGGCAAGAGTCTTCTGCCTGAACCTCTGTTCAGTTGGCTTATGTTCCTCTCTGCATGTGTTTTGTGGTTCATCTGATCTTTAAGTTTTAAATGTCAGACTTTTCCACTGATCAATAATACCTCTGTCAATTTTGTAGACAATTATACTCATTCAGTGGGTGTCTTAATTCACTGACAACTTGCAATAACCAACATTCACTGGTGATTCACAAATAGTTCAATTTGGCTTAAGTTTATGTGAACCCCGGATCTCTAACACCAAGTGCTCCTAATTAAGTATAAAATAACAATTCATTTCAAGTTTTCAAGAATTGATTTCAGATAAACTCCTAATTTCTTCATCTGAATCTATTTTTTAGAAACATCCCATTAAACTACATTAAACTTAAGGATTAATACAAAATTTTTTCTTCCTCAGCATCCTCCCCAAGTCATCTTTCCTATGCCCCTACCCTCGGGGCTGAGGTGGAACTAGAACCTCACATGTGCTAAGCAACTACATATTTTGATGTCTCCTGACTCTGTCTTTGCCCTGTTCTGTACATTTTTTACTTTTCTGAATGTCTATATCCTTTACAGCTTCTTATAATGCTACTATCGTTAGATTACTAGCCCAATTTAATCCAGATGCATTTCTTATTCATCTACATTTAATGCCTCTATAAAGGTCTGTTATAGTTTATTTCTTTGTTACTCTGATAAAACATTAACCAAGCACTAACTAACTAGATTTTCTTCCCTCAATTTTGCAATAATCTCAGAGCCTCAGAATGGAGGAGGGTGTTTGTTTTATATGTTCTATTTAAGCGCTGAGCATTCTGTAATCTCTTATTATCATCAGTGCTTTGGCCAGTTGTGGGTTTCTATGTCTCTCTACTACAAATAGCAGATTTTCTGATAAGAATTGAAAGATATAATATTCTGTGGCTAGATCGATTAGCCACTAGAATTCATTTACAACTGAAACATTTTCAGTATCTATTGCCCCATTTAATCTAGAGCATTTTAGGAAAATTCAAAAATATTATAGCTAAAATTTCTAGAAAATATTAAAGTTGTGTTTAGAGAACAAAAGTTTTATGAGATAAGCTCAAAGAATCTTTAAATATATATTCATCCATCTGTTGCTCCCCCCACATAGCCAGCTGTAAAGATTTAAAAGTACAAAAATTAAAACAATAGCAAAGCTTGTTAATTCCTGTCTCACTTTGATTTGCATAAACATCTGCTTGCATGCCAGTAAATTGCTCTTTGAACCCTAAAATACTCTGGAAGATGCCTTTGAGTTTTCCTTCCTTATGATGCATTATTGTCAAAAAATTAAGAGTAGAAGCAAAATGTCATATTTTGTATTCTATGAAAGGTCCAATGGTGCACATTGCCACAATTTGTTAGAAAGTGGCACACCTTAACAATAAAGACGTAATACATTAAAATGTCAAACCACATTCAAACAAAATTCCAAGGGAAATATATACAGAAAATCAATGCCATCTCTAGTTACCAATTATATTTTTGGAAGAAATGAAAAAATACATTTTCTAATTGGAAATATGCAGGGAATTCAGAGTATTGTAAATCAAATTAACATAATTTTTGTGAGGCCAGAACTTCAGGTTTAGAACCTCAGCAAATTCTGAGGCCATGGGTTCACCACAGGCTTTGAATGGTGAATAGGTCTGGCACGTTTTCATCTGGATTAATCAAAAGAAACTTAAATCTTTTATTTGGGATAAATGTTTTATGAAAACAGTTTCCTGTGTGATTTTGTTTTATATGCAAAACATATGGTTCAACATAATATAGTAATTTTCATAACTTTCCAACATTAGGTAGACTATTGTCAAAATATTTTTAAGAATTAATTTATTGTCAATATGTATAAAACTCAAGGAATAAAATTTTTGACTTGACATGAAATTATATATAAGAATATGAGTCATTTTAATTCTTAAGATATCAAATACAGATGACAACAGAATATATATGTTTGAGTATTTTGAGTATTTTTTCAGACCTAATCATGTGGTATTAGATAACCAGATGGTGGATTGCTATGCTCTCACCTGGGGAAGACTATTTCTCTGGTTTTCAACATTTCTTAGTTGCCTGTAATTGTGATTGCTTCTTGTTCTGTATATCTTTGATCATATATCTCCCAACACTTCCAAGCATACCCTGATTCCCTAGTGACTCAACTTTGTGTCCTTTTTAACAAACAATTCAAGACCAATTTGAAGATCTAGTGGTGCTAGTCCACAATAATTATAGAACTTCTTCATATATATAATTTCATTTCTATTTTATTTTATTATTCTAATATTTCAATATTTCAGTTTTAAAATAGTATTCATGGAAAACAGAATGGTCTGTGTAACCATGAATGACTTTAAACTCCTGATACCCGTATTTCTGTATCCTAAGTAATGCTATGATTGAAAGCATATACCATGATTTCTGACTTCATAGAATTCGAATTCAATATCTCATGACCATAAATTGAAAAATTTTGATGATCAGTCTTTGAACATGAAGATCAAATAGCCATCACAAAACACCATCTATTGGCTTGTTTAAATGACATAAACTCACTTTCTCCCATTTTCAAAGGGCAGAATTCAAAGTTATAATGCCTGCATATTTGATTGTTCATAAGACTTTTCACCTTTATATACAGACAACTCCTCTGTTACTGGTTATTGTGTCTTTGGTTTTCAGATGACTTCCCCTTTTTTTTTCTCTGATCTCACATGGCCTCTTTTCTGTGCATACATAACCCAGTTTTTTCTGTATTGTCTCACTGAAAAGTATTTCTTCATCTCTTCTTACTTTTGTTCCTCTATTAAAAGACCCAGCCAACTTTGAAGAGAGTCTCATTCATAATATCAATTTTAAACTTACTAAACTAAACTAAAGTATGTTGAAAGCTAGAGAAATAGTCCCCATAAGCAATATTTTTCAATATATTTACATTCTAAGATCTGAATTGGGCAAAGTCAAATATCTCTCCTTTGAGACATCTATTTTTATGTTGTCCTCATATAGCAAGTTAAATTTCTAGTCCTAAATCCAGAATTGTTTTAACCTACACTAACATCAATTCCTAGTATTAACACAAATCTAAACATCACTCATATCAGATGTGGGTGAAACTTGATGTGTGTTTTATTCCTATCAAATTTCATTTGCCAGCAGTGAATCTGTGAAAATGGAAAATTTAGGTACTTTAAAATTCTATAGTGATACAGACAAAAGAACAAATTAAAATGAGATAAAAAAGATTAGGAATAAGAAAAGGAGAATACACAAAGCAAGTCAAATTTTCAAAAAGCAAAAACTAATATAATGTATATATGTATACGTGTATATGTATATATGTACTATATTATAAAGCATATATGCTCTATATTACATATATTTATTAACTTACTTATTTTAAAATGTTGTAGAAATATACAACAGCTCTCTCCCTTTCCTTCCTCCAGTCCATCCCATCTAAATTCATTTGAACATTTCCCATGTCTCCCCACTAACAAGTTGACATCCTCTTAAGCTTTGTTTATATATATATATATATATATATATATATATATATATATATATATATATATGTATATATATATACACACACACACATACATAAATATATGTATATGTGTATATATATATATATATATATATATACACACACACACATATACACATATATGTGCCTACCTGCTGAGTAGCCTTTTGTTATATGTATATATATAGTTTCAGACTGACCACTACTGAATAACCAGGAAGGGAACTCATCCCTGTAACAGGTTAATTTTCCTTTTTCCAGGAGACAAGAATTGCTTGTAGTTTTTTCTCTAGGGGTGGGATCAGGTGAAGTTTTCCTCATTCCACATTAACATGTCCATTGATACTGCTATTGTTCTGGTATTGTCAATACATCCATTTCTGCAAAAGACTGTTTCATTGTAGGTTTTCTAATATGCTGGGTCTTAGAATCACTCTGCCTTCCCCTTACTTCATGTTCCATGAGCCATTGATGAAGGAGATTTAATGTATATGTATCAGTCAGTAATGGGCTCCCCACTACTCATAGATCTCTGTGTTTTGTCTATTTATGCTTTTCTATATTAGTCTTTATATGCTGTAAAGAAAAGCATCTTTGATGAGGTCTGCTAGCTACACTTATGCTTGTGTATAAGGATAATATTTAGAATGTAGTGAGGGATTATACTGACTTAGCAAAGGGAGTATATTAAGTATTTTCTAAGGTCCACGACCTCACCAGCCCCAGAAATCTGGCTAAGCATCCAGTACCAGACATGGTTTCCCTCTTGTTTATTATGCTTTAAGTCAGTTAGATAGACATAATAAATCTTGTCTTTATTTTCCTGCCCTCTAGGGATACTTTTGTGGTTATTTCATGTTTTAAGTGAAAACGAAGGACTCTTACTTCATGGCATGAGTATTGACCATCATATATCAAATTACAGTCAGAATTCAGACTTTGTTATTGCTGTATATGTTTTTAAAGGTATGTCCTGTTCATAGTCACATGAGTCTATTGTCTCATTTTTAGGTTCCAAAAAATAGGGGAGCTTTCTGTTATTTCATTCCCCTTCTGTTTCTTTAACTTTAAACTTTCAGTGTTTTATAAAATTGCATGTCTGTGTTTAGCATCTGCTGAGAAAGCTAATGAACTCTGTGGGCAGTCTCTTTATGGAGGAATTGTCCAGCCCTGTACTATTTTTTCTTTTGCTCATTTTTAAAATATAGGTAGGCTGAAAAAAATTCAAAACTTGAAGTTCTGATTCATTAACAGTTGTTCATTCACAACTCTTTCACTTTATTTTTGATGGGGAAGTAGAGGGAAGAGGGAGGCTTGTTACAAAAGCCAATCAGAATACAGTTAGCAAAGACATAAAGCTTAAAATTAACAGTTTGGCAGATACAGATATCTAAGTATTATGAAGTTAAATTAGCAGTGACTTCAGACAAATGTAATCTACTTCCTGTTGTCCTCTGTGTGCTGACACCTGGACCTTGGACTAGCAGTTATACAAGCATCATTCCTGCTGTCCCATTATTTTTGTCTTGGTTTACTAATTACTAGAAGAAAAACTTTCTAACTGTGATTTCCTGCAGTTTGTGAGTTCATAATGGAGAAATAGGTTACCCCTTTATGCAGAGCAACAAGGAAATTAGACAAGTTATACGGAAATACAAGAAACCCAGTCATACATGAAGCAAATAATTAGTGAAGTCGCTAAATGGAGACATATTATAATAAGTATATATTCATACCAGAATACAGAAAATGTAATGAAAATAGAAGTATTTGTTTTTAATAATAATAAACCATGGAAGTATCCCAAATATCATTCAACAGTTGAAATATAGTAGATAAATGCAAGTGAGTTTAGTCAGTGAAATAATATACAAACTTCTACTATGATAAATGTCCCTAAAAGAAAAACCCAGGGCAAGCAAAAGCACAAAAGGACCATGAAAGTGAAAAGGGTATGGAGGGAAAAAGAGGAGGAAACATTTCTTGAGAGGGAAGGATCAATATGATATGGGGTACTGACATGACAACACTATCTCGCCTGTAGTCAGCCTAACCTCACAATCAAGCTAAGGCCAGATTACCAAGAGACGACAACTTTGACACCCAGGGTCAAGCTAACTTGGACCCCTACCCCTCCTTGACTATGTGACCACCTATAAAACCATCTATATGATATCTTTATAACTCCATCGCAGGATGCTCCCTGTGATTGAGAGACTATGATTGATCTTTATATCTCTTGCTCAGGATGTTCTTATAAATGATAAACTAAAAATATATGACTGACTTCTGCTTTGTTGACACAGATGGTTGTGAGTTTCAGCTTAAAAAACCCCTAACATCTAACCTGGTGTCATAGTTCTGAACTGATTTTTTAGATTGTGTTCCTGGCTAGTTCCCTTTCCCAGACAGCTTTTGCTTTTGTTTTGGCTGGCCAATTTTCTCCCTTTGTTTTCCTTTTCATTTGAACTCAAGTAAAACTTTGTTTTCAATAAGTTGTATGTTGTATAGTAACTGGATCATCAGGACCCTACAGCATATGTACCATAGAGTGAATAGGTTCATAAGCCTTTATTTCAGTGAGTGCTCCAAATAAGGTTAAATGTTTAATGACATGTAAATCAATTTGTGCAAAAACACTGAAGTTCATAAAAAAATTATGATAGTACAATTGAAGAGAATGTTGTCTTAGGTAAAATATATTGGCCAGAGAAAGTTTTAGAGGCAACTGATTGCATTTTCCTTTGGGTATTGTTTACATTGGCACATTACTTAATGACAATTAATTGAGCTGTGAACTTATCATTTGTTTGCTTTTGCAAATGTGCATTATGGTTTTGGTAAAGAGTTACTAGACTATGCACAGGTTGGGAGCCCATATACTTTGCTTGGAATTATTTTGAATGCACACCTAATGTAGTTAAAATATAATTATCCTTTCTATGTTTTCAAAACAAGAGGCAAATTTTTTTTAAAAAGTTGTTTTATTTTTTAACTGTAAGAGATATGTGGGAGTTTCTGCAGATGCCAGGCAGAATCACAAGAAAAGACAAGAATTACAACTCAGTGTAGCTAGACTTGGTCACACCGGGTCAAGACTTCAAAAATCTACAGTGTTTTAATTTTTTCACACACTGAAAGATATAACTTTGTGGGGGAAAAGTTTAGCATGACAATTATCATAACAAAGTTTCAAGGCTAGCTATATAAAAATTATCTTGCAAAGTAGTAAAACACCTGTAACCTTTACAATAAGAATTAATTCTGTTGAGTGAGTGATAAACAGAGCTTAGGGCTAGGATCTACAGAGAAAGAATAGATAATAAACATAAGGATTCATTCTATTGATGAAGGATAAGAAGTATATGTGGCCTCTTTCACAGGAATAAATTCTATTCACTGAGAGACAGAGCCCAGAATTAGGGCCTAAACAATGCTCAGAATATTTTGTGTGTTTTTTGATGGGTGGGAGGGAGTTCACATGGAGGCTTGTAGCTGTAGGTGTCAGATGTAGTCATAGATTGGAGACAAAAGCTTTTATTCTTCAGCTAATTAAAACAATGGTACTAGTCCTGGAGCCCTGGAACATTTCTGCCTTTGTACAATCTAATCTTAAATCTAGTACTACAAGACTTCATACCTCCATACGATCTAAAACATTTAAGTCTCTTTACAATCTCATCAACCTCTGAGACTTATTACTGACTGAGCCACTCTGACAATCTCCTTCTGTACTCTGTTATACTGAACTCTGACTCTTCTGGTTCAACTCATTCAAAATTCTGGATCCAGTTCTTTTCCAAATTGACTGGTTCAAACTGACCTTCTGGCTGACTGTGTCTGACTGAACTCCTCTGACTGGCAAGCTCTCACAACTTCTCTGACTGAACTGCTCTGCTAGGCTTCACACAGACTCACTCTTCCCTTCTGATACTGCCTTCTCCTAACTCTCTGAGTTCTCATTGCTCCATATTGCATCAGTCAGGCTTTCTGCTACTCTGGCTTATCCTCAGTCAAACTGCTTCATTTTCTCTGTCTTGTTCTCTCACTGCCTCTTATCTTCCTTACTGATTCTCTCTCTCTCTCTCTCTCTCTCTCTCTCTCTCTCTCTCTCTCTCTCTCTCTCTCTCTCTCTCTCTCTGAGCTAAGAGCCTGCTTTCCTATTTTCAGAGTTGAGCATGTCCTCACTCTGCTAACGCTTCCTCAGATTCTTCACTTTGCCTGCCCTTCATTCTGACTCATCTCAGAGGTCCTTTGCTGTCAGACACTCTGAATTCTGCTTGTCTTCTGCTTTCTCTCTCCCAATTGCTGGGATTAAAGGTGTGAACCACCACTGCCTTCTGGATACTGGGATTAAACGTATGTGTCATCACTGCTTTCTAAATACTTGGATTAAAGGTATTTTACCAACATTCTTTCTACCCTAGAGTAGCCAAACTGTCAGGCTGGCTGACATTAAAAATTAAATATTCTTCTACAGAGGCTGGCTCCTAATAAAATAGCAAAGGATCACCAGCCTGTTTTATCATGTCTTTCTAGCTTTCTAGGTGATTGGATGTCATTCATTTCCTTCCATTGAATAAAATAGGTCTGAGTGATTGACAATTCTGATTTCTTCTGTGCTTTCTTGAAGCTGAGCCTCCTATAGAGATCTATGGAAATTTCTGTTGGGAAATAATTAACAAAGAGATAACTTAAGATAAACTAAAACTTAAGACTCTAGAGTTGCCAGATACAGAAATTTAGTTCAGAAATATGATTAGGCACCATTAAACCACTCAATACTTTTTTCTAAAATCAATATATAGATAAAATGTTAAATCAGTGAAAATTTCACACTTTGAACAATAGTAATATTATAGCCAACTTAGAAATGACTTAGCATCATAGCGTGTGAATATTTTACATTATGTCAATCTATTTAGTTGCTTATAAGGTGAGGCCATACATTGAACAGAACACAAATAAAGGTGAAAATACCAGGACTAGAAAATACCAGCACTGGTTCAACAGTAAAGCAGGTATACTGCTCTGTACACATATATTTACATAATATATGTGATTTACATAATTAAAACTAATAAAAATAAATCTTTCTAAGAGCAAACAACAATTATTTCTATATATAAGGCAATGATTACATGTAGTGCAATACTTTATCCATTCACTATCTATATGGGTATATGACAATGTCAGCTGTATATTTTCCCTTCAAAACAAATCTGATATTGATTATTCTGTAATGAACAATGTCCTCCTAAAGTTACTTGCTGGCAATTAAGTCTACTGCTTCAGATATGAATAAAGTAAAATGCAGCTTTCAGGGTTCAACCCTAATCAAATATGACTGGAGTCATTATGTAAGCCCTGATGGACTGATGTATATATATATATATTTTTTTTTTTTTTACAGAAAACCTAACAAGTTAATGCAGAAGAATCATTAGAAACTACTGTAAGTAGGGGTAAGAATTACCTTTGGTAAGTATTATTAAAGCAAAGTAAGAGGGTTAAAAAAATTGATATTAAGGTATCATCTAATCAGATATAAGAAGAAGAATGAAATTAATTTCTGTGTACTTGCTTTTTTGAGAAAGAGTCTTCCAAAGTAATCTGGGTTGGCTTCTAACTTGCCATCCTTGTGTCTTAACCTCCCAATCAGGGAATCACAGGTGTGTAGCACTATGTCTGGCTTAGGATATAATTTTTTATCTTTAACTGAAATAGTGAGATGAATTGAACAAGGTGCAGAGTTTCTTATGTCAGATATTCAAAGAAAGAATGATGGAAAGAACATTGGCAAATTCTAATATCAGGGCACTAGAATAGGAAAACAGAACAGAGTGAGGGATGCTGAAGTAGCCTTTGTCCATAATGAGTAAATTAAATGTGATAGTCTTTATATCTAATAATATTCTACAAGTTTAGTTAAGATAAATTAATAACCTATAAATGTACAAATATACTATATTCAAATTAATGCCTGTATGTGTAAATGTAAATGCATATCAATTATCTATTACTTTTCAATAAAATTTTACACGAAGAATATTCTTTTAACCATGATTTAAAAAATAATTTTCTTAATGTAGAGGGACACTTGGAAGAAGTTTTTGTTATTTGGCTTTCTTTGAAAATGCAATATGGTGTTTGGATTAGGTTTGTGTGTCCACCCCAGCTGTCGTACAGTTCGATCTGGAATGCTTGATGCAGGTGGCTATAATTTGGTTAGGTGCAGTTGTTCTGGCACTTGTAGCTTGTTTTTGGGATTGCATGCCACATGGGTTTGTGGGAACTTTTGGCTTAGGGTAAAAAATATCCCTGAGAGTCAGGGTGGGCATTGGTTCGTGGTTTGTTGGTTGGGTTTCTATCCTTAGTGTGATAATTCTTAAAAGAACAAAGGTTGGAGAGATTTATTCTATAGACCATGAGCTAAGAAGCTAGTCTGACTCATTGTCTCCTAGTCCTCTTCAGGCTTAGGACAGCCTAAAAAGAGGCTGTGAAGATTTCTACCTTTCTCTTATTTTATATCAAGGCTGCTTGAAAAA
Source organism: Cricetomys ansorgei (assembly GCA_026225945.1). Classification (NCBI taxonomy): domain Eukaryota; kingdom Metazoa; phylum Chordata; class Mammalia; order Rodentia; family Nesomyidae; genus Cricetomys; species Cricetomys ansorgei. The sequence continues at coordinate 6,834,394 of JAMJFZ010001562.1, forward strand.
GCAGTGAAGATTTCTTTCTATCCTTCCTTTCTCTTTCCCTAGGTAGAAGGTAAAAGATTGTAGCATATTGCTACATCTTAATTTTTTTCTTTAATTAAGAATAGATTTTTTTGTATACAATATATCCTGATTACTGCTTCCCTTCTCTCTTCTCCTCCTAGTTCCTCTCCACCTCTCCTTGAATCCAGATCCACTCACTTTCTGTCTCTCATTAGAAAAGAACAGCTTTGTAAGAGATAACAACAAAACAATAACATATAAGATAAAACATAAACCATCACTTTGAGCTTGGACAAGGCAAACAAACAGAATGGAATGATACCTAGGAGAAGACAATAAAATCAGAAAGACCCTCATTCACACACTCAGGAATCCCATAAAAGTGCTAAACTGAAAGCTATAGTATATATTGAAAGGACCTGAACAGAATCATGTTGGCCCTGTGATTGCTGCATCAGTTCCTATGAGTTAATATGAGTTATGAGCAATTAATTTAGAGTCTTGTTCTCCTGGTTCCACAATACGTTCCTTATTTTTCTTATATTCTTTCCATCTCCACTTTTATGGGATTCCCTATGCTCTCAGGGGAGGGATTTGATAGTCATTTTATTTAGAGTAGTGTATTCCAAGGTCTGTGTGTGTGTGTGTAATGTCTGGCAATGGGTCTCTGTATTTGTTCAGATCTGCTGAAAGAGACAGATCCTCTGATGATGGATGAATAAGGAATGATCTATAAGTATAGCAGAATATTATTAGGAGTCAATTTTCTTTGTTACTTTTTTTAAAGCAGTAGTATTTGGTTTTACCTTAGGTCTCGGGATTCTGAATGAAAAATCAGGTGTTCATAGGCATGTAAATTTATGTGTAGGTTTCCATTTCTATTCCATTGATAAACCTGTTTGTTTTTATGCCAATACCATGCTGATACATTACAGCAGCTTCATAGTAAAACTTGAAATCAGGAATAGATGGACCTCCAGAAGTTCTTTTATCTTTCCAAATTGTTTTAGTTATCTTGATTTCTTTTTCTATCTTTTGTTTTGTTTTGTTTTCATGTGAAGCTGAGAATTGTCCCTTCAAGATTTGTGGTGACTTGTGTTGGTATTTTGATGGAGATTGATTTGAATTTGCAGATTGTTTTTGGTAGGATAGACATTTTTACCACATTACTCCTATTGATCATGAGCATGGGAGATCTTTCCACTCTCTGATACATCCTTCAATTTCTTTCTTCAAAGACTTGAAGATTTTCAATTCAGGAGTCTTTCACTTTATTTGTTAAAGTCACCCTAGGATATTTTTTATTATTCAAATCTACTGTGAAAGGTATTGTTTCACTGATTTCTTTCCTGGGCGATTTTCCTTTGTATTTGAGTCTACTACTGATTTTTGTGAGTTAATTTAGTATCCAGCTTCATTGATGAAAGTTTTAACCACTGTAGGAGTTTCCCAGTGGAATATATGTCAGTGTCTGGTGTTATGTCCCCCCTTTCATTTCTGATTTTGTTAATTTTGGTATTTTCTATCTTCCTTTAGATAACTGAGATAAGGGTGTGTTGATGTTATTGATTTTCTCAAATAACAAACTCTGTTTTATTGATTCTGTGTACTGTTCTCTTTGTTTCTATTTTATTGATTTCAACCAAGAATTTGATTATTTCTTGCTATCTACTCTTTTTGGGAGTGATTTCTTCTTTTTTTCTAGAGCTTTCAGGTATAGTACCAAATTGCTAGTCTGAGATCTCTCCAGTTTATTTATTATTATTATTATTATTATTATTATTATTATTATTATTATTAATTATTTTAATGTAAGCCCTTAGTGCTATGAAATTGGCACTTAGAACTGCTTTTATTGTGCACCATAAGTTTCTGTTAACTGGAACGTGTAAAATCTAGGCATATAAGGATGTCTTATTTATTGCATTTTAGAGTCAGATAGTTTATGATATTACTTGTTAAAGCTGATATGTTTTAAAATGATCCAATTATTTTGGCATCAATTTTTTTGTGGTTGTGGTCAACACAGCAACTTACCGTAGTGGAGGATTTTGCACTGTAACATATACAGTTTGTAGTCAGTCATGAGGCTCCATTGCTGCCAGGATCATCCCTGAAAAGGCAGATAATTATGGCAAGGAGCATGTGGTGGACACAATGGCTCATCTCATGATGGACAGGATATACAGTATATATCAGGCCATTGGGAAATAGCTGTCCACATGCACACTCCTGTAACTTGCTTCCTCTAACTAGTTTCCATAGGCTAGTTTCCACAGTCACCCTGTGATACTACTACATTAGGAATCTATTAATAAATAATATATTGATTAAGTCAGAAGTCAGACATCTTGTTAGTCAGTATCCTCCCTCTACAGGCCTGAGGAGCAGAACATCAATACATGAAAATTTATTGACAGGATAATTGATACTGCATGTAAATCTGTAAATATCTTTTGCATTGAGAAAAAAAATCACCTTTGTTTTTAAGCCAAAGCTGAACATTAAACTTCCTCTCAGAAGTACTTGAAATAAATGGAAAGCCATGTGCTTATTTATTCTTCCTGTTGCAAAATCTTCATTCATTACAAAGTCTTACTTAAAAGCTGCTAAAAATAATATACAATGTAATTTGCCAGAGACAAAATTAGTCAAGTCAGTGAAGACAATTAAATGAGATAGTTTAATAAAACTCCATAAATATTTTATTTAGCCCATTAGCAATTTTCACTCCTTCTAACAAAAAATAACAATACCCTTTTCATTCTTAAACACAGTTAATTAACTTAATATAATGTAAGCTTGATTAAAGTATTTCCCTAAAATATATCTTTGAATATAGCATCACAGAAGATTGGATATTTCATACTGCACTTGTTAAGAGGTCACAAAAAGGCATTAGAGAATGGCAATTTGGGATATAGATTCTGGTAATAGTCAGTTTGTTTGAATTATACAACTGTAGTTCATCAGCTTTCTTAGTGTAAGTAGGTTGTTTCACCATTCATACCTGAGTTTTTCCATTTGGAAAACTCAGATGATAGTAAATACCCAAACAAGAGAATTATCCTAAAACTTAGTGGAGGTAATATTTGTAAAACTAGTTTTTGATATTATTGTTTGTGTCTTTGTCAGCATGGTATTTATGCTCATTTGGCATTGAAGAAATAAGGAAAAGTTTAAAATAGGTTGCAAATATAAACAGGATTTGAAAAATCATAATTTTAGAAAACTGATATACTGAGTAGACACAAGGAAGGAATTAAAGATCATCATAAATATATGAAATAATAAATAACACATGCAACATACATTAATATGCATGTTGAAGAATCTTTACAAACAATACAATAGTAAACATTGTTTTCATTATTATGTTTCCTGTAGAAATCAAAGGTCTAAGAATAAAAAACAAATAAATGACACTCATTATTTTGTTTATGAAAGCTACAGATAATGTACTAGAAATTCCAAGACATGAGTAATTATGCATGTTTAATATTGTTTTGTTTATTCAAAATCATTTTATTACCATGAGTAACTTAGTAAAATTCAATTCAAATGCTTTTGTGAGAGTAATATATAATCATTTACTGAATAACTATTCAAACTGTGTTTCTTGGGAAATCCAGAGAGAAAAAAGGCAGGAAAGGGAACACCAAAAGATTAGTGTGTAGAGGAGTATTTAATTCTGTATTCCAGCAGCATGGCTTCTCTGGGGAAAAAAAAATCACATTGAAAAGCAGATGTAATAGCTAGGAAGGACCAGTATGAATGGATCACATTCAGGGGCTTGTGTGATCCTGATTTAATTCAGAAAGTATGTTATTCAGACTAATCTTACTAATGCTAAGTGAAAGGGATTTCTGTGATTAAGGCAACATAGCACACACCTTTAATCCCAACACTAGAGTTCTAAAAGAAAGCAGTCAGTTCAGAAGTAAGTCAGGATTGTCAGTTAATGTTTATAGAATGAGCACATGCCTTTAATCTTAACTCTGAGATTGAATAAGAGTGAGGAAAAGTCCAACTCTCAGGATATAAACCAGGCTTTCAGTTCAGAGAGACACAGGTTGTTCAGAGAGACACAGAATAGTCTGAGACAGAGACACAGAGGCAGTTTGGCAGAAGTCAGTATAGACTGGAAGAGAGAGTCAGTATGAAGCTGAAAAAAGCAGTTCAATCAGAAAAGTTGCAGAAGTCATCCAGAGTCAAAAGAGTTCAATCAGAAACAGTCAGCAGGCTCCAAAAGTCAGTTTCAAGCGGCATGTTAGAGAAGAGTTTGAGCCAGAAGAGTGAGTGAGTTGAATCAGCCAACCAGAAGAGTCAGTAGAATTCAGTACAGTTCTAAGTTAAGAAGGAATTGGCCAGAGTGAGTCAATCTTGGAGGCTGAGGCTGAAACCCTCGGGGTCTGGGATTGTATTGTGTGGAGGCTAAGACCCTTTAAGGATTGAGAATGAATCAGCCAAAGAATGAACTGCCTTTGAACCCAAATAAATGTCTACATTAGCAATGGAGTTTATGGGTGTTAGATTTTCTGCTTGTAAACTGAGCTGTTGTAAGTTAGTGAGAACCTTTCCTGTTTCTTTCTTAGTGTATGTTTATGCATCAAAACTATTTTGTGGTACTGTCTTTTTCCTCTTTCATCTCTTATTTAAAAATAAGAATAAGTTGCATATGGATTTTCCTAATATAGAGCCCTTTTAACAGTTCCAAACCTTTGTTTAACCTCCATTCTTATTTCTGATTTTAATTTTATTTACTAAATATACTTTGGAAATATTCTCCTACTGTTTACCTAATGTTTTCCTCACTTTCATCTCTTATTTTATTCCTCTTTTAAAAAATATATTTGATATATTTACTTTCATGTGTAGGATGACTGTTTTATCTGTTCCAATATGTGTGCACCACTTGTATGCCTGGTCCATGCAGAGGTCATAGAGGGTGCTAAATTTCCCAGCACAGGAGTTACAGATGGTTGTGACTCACTGTGTGGTGCTGACACTCAAACCCAAGCACTCTACAAAAGCAAGACGTGCTCTTAGCATTCCCATCTGAGCACGTCTGCAGTCCCACTTCCTTCTTCTTTTAAAATACTATTTCATATGCTATTATCCTGAATCTGTCATCCACATATCCTTCATTCACAATTTTCAAATTTTTATGACCTTGACAATATTTGTTTGATATAACTTCAGTTCACTGTGTGTGTGTGTGTGTTGGGGGAGAGACATAGTTGATTCAGCATTACTTGTAGTCCAGGTTTTCCTGGAAACTGCTATATAGCTAAGGATGTAATTGAGTTGCTAATCTCCCTGTCCTATCTCTCAAGTGATGGGGTTAAAAACAAAACCAACTTTATGCCACTTCTAAATTTTGAAAGAGAACTATTTTTTAAGACTTTTTTCATTTTGTCTTTCAGATTTTCCTTTGGAAATCAATCAGTTCCATTTTGAGACTGACTTTTGATTGTGTGTTTTACTTTCTGTGAAATATGAGTTAAAAATCTTTCATGTCATCTTCACAGTGTTACTTGTTTAGAATATGGCAGCATTCTGCTTGTTTTTCACTTTTTATACATTTTATTAGTACACATTAATTATAATATATAAATCATATGGTATTTTCTTTCATAATAAATAATACATTTTGAACATGTTTACCCCTGTCTCATGAATGGGATATGCTATTAAGCATATGGGATCTGCCTTTAAGCAATTCTACATTTAAGTCTTTTTTAAAAAACGTAATTATACATGTAAAAAAAAAACATGCAATATTTCTTTTTCTGAGTTAGACTTACTTTGTTTGGTAAGATTATCTCCACTTCTATCTGTTCTGCAAATGACACAATTGAATTCTTTTTTTTCCTGAATAAACCATACATTTTCTTTTTCCAATCATCAGCTGATGAATGCTTACAGTGATTGAATACCTCAGCTATTGAGAATGGTGCTCAAAACAATAAATAAAAGAGTGTGCAAATACATCAACTCAGATTCCTTTGGAAACATGAGCAGAAATAGTGAAGCCAGATGGCAAGGTAGTTTGTAGTTTTTCAGGAACTTCTACTTTGATTTCCAAACTGACTGTAACAGTTTAAATTCCACCAACAGCAGAAGGGTTATATTTCTCCATATCCTTTTCTACATTTGTCATTTGTTTTCTTGATGATTTTCATTTTGATTAGGGTGAGAGAGAAAGATAATGTTCCTTTGATTTCCATTTCTATGATGGGCAAGTATGATGGCCATTTTAAATGTCATTAATGGCCATTTGTGTATTTTTGACACCAAAGTGAGGGAGAATGAAGGTGGAGAGGGCCAAGCATCAGCAGTCAGCTTTATGCTTTCATTCACTTATTTGTCCATCCTCTATCATCTATCTATCTATCATCTATCTATCTATCTATCTATCTATCTATCTATCTATCTATCTATCTATCTATCTATCACCTATCTACCTATCATCTATCTATGCATCTATGTATCTATCTATCTATCATCTATCATCTATCATATCCTGTCTACCTGTCTCTCTCTCTCTCTCTGTTTTCCTTCTCTGATACTTGTTAATTAGTTCTCTTGGGAAAGATTTCTCTATTGTAAGTTTTTAAGGAAAGCCTTTCTTAGTACTCTATTTTGAAGGCTATAGTGTATACCCTGTCTACAAATGTCTGGCTGTCTGGATTTTTTTTCCCACAAGAGACTTTTCATAGTCTTCTGCCTTGCAAGGTTTTTGATAAGAAATAAGATTTTTTATTTATAATTCTTATTTTTATAATAGTATAGGTCAGGTCTCTATTATTCTCTGTCTCATCCTCAATATTTTATATTTTCCCTCATGTTTCAACAATTTGGCTATAATTTTCCCATTTTAGATCTTTTTCACATTTATCTTGTTCTTTTTCCCTCATAATACAACATTTTGGTCTCTGACAATGACTACAAAAATATTTCAGGAATTACTTTCTGAGATATGTCTTTCTTAATTTCATCTACTTTGTGATATTCAAGTGACTGACTGCTATTCTAGAGCATTTACATTATTTTATTCCTCTAGTTTTCTTTGTTCTCTTTACTTTTATATTGATCATTTATATTCACTATGCTTTATGCTTATTAAATGTTTTTCCAGAAATTTTTGAGCCTTAGGAGAAACTCAAACATTGTGTGTGTCTCTGTGTTTTTTGTTTTCTTTTAATTATTTCAACTCAACCTTTAGATATATTTTTATCTCACCATTTAAATATTTAAACAAACTAGAAGATTTTAAATATTATTTAACATTTTCCCATTAGATCTTGACATTTATTTTTTTCTGAATTTATTTTATATATATATATATGTGTGTATATATATATATATATATATACACACACACATACATATGTATATGTACACACACACACACACACACACACACACACACACACACAAATGTCAAATGAGGGCATTGGGTCTCCTGGAAGTGCAATTATATGGTCTGAAGCATACTATGGGTGCTGGCTCCCAAACACGACCCTTTACAAGCATTACAATAATAGCAGGGATTATTCACTATTGAGTGTCCTCCAAAGCCTTGGGGTTTTAGCATTTTAATGACATTTATTTAAAATCTGTGCTTGATAAGATAAATATCCCTTCTCTATATGACCTTTTATAGACTGTATAGTCTGTTCTGTAGACAGGCTATGTAAGAAGTGGCATTTAATTTTATATGTATAAAATAAATCAATTTCAGAGTGTCAGAATATAGATATTGAAGTACAAATAACACACAGAGAGATGGATGCTGGATACATATACCATGTATTTCTCTGTACTTTGAGAATTTGCACACTGCACTGATTTCAATAGCTACAAGAATCCAATTACAAGAGGATCACAAAGATCATTATTATGCCAGTCACTAGAAATTCATGCCCAAACACTGCCTTGTATCTTGGTGTTGGAATCACCACAGGAAATATGACAGCAAGTACTGAATGGAGTAACACTCTACACTCAGAAGCAAAATAGTAAGGTAAGCAACTGTTCTATCAGCACACTTCTATGCTATTGTAGAAAAACTCCGGATATAGCTCTACTTACACATGCAAGTTTAGGTTATAGTTGAGGCCATAGACAAATATGCTTTGTGCAACTAAATAGACAATAAAACACTGCATCTTAGTTGAATTTTGACAATATGGTTCCTTGTTAGTTTTTCTTGAGTTTTTCTAGTATTATGGTTGAATATAAGCAGATTACATTAAAAATTAGCCTGTATTAGAATCACAAAAGTATTAATTAATCAAAATGAATTTCCTAATTGATGTTTTTAAAATAATTTACAGATGAACTTTACACATCTACTACATGATTGGTTAGAATTAAGTAAGCTTAGGGACCTCTCACAGAGTCTCATTTCATTTATGAACAAAGAGGAATATCTATGTACTTTATATGAAGTACAAGAGTACAGCTCTTTTTCTGGAATAATGAATGTCAGCCTAATCCTTATTGAAATTCAATCATAATTTTTTCCTGCAATACTTTTATGAACTTCTCAGAAGATATTTAAATAGTGAAGGGAAGTTATATATTACCTGAATGAAAAATATTGTGACAAAATAGATAAAAATGATTGGCCATTTAAAAACTCATAAGATAGATAAATGTCTGTAAAACATAAAATGAAAATATGCACTAAGGCTCTGAAGATTTTTATTGCACTGTCATTAAAGAATTCACTTTTACAAAAAGTGAAGGTGGTATTGAATCCCCAACTAACATTGTTTTAAGAAGAAATTTTCCCAGATACAAATTAATGCACATGCAAACTTGGAAACTAACTCACAAATCACCACTTGTTTACAATTCTGTGCTTTCAGCTATGTAAAATATTTCATTTATTTGAACATAACCTCAAAAAATTTCATGACTTTTAAGATTTCAACCTTGCCATCTCAAATGCTTTCTTAACATTTCAGATCTTATTCTTTATACCATCATTGAATGAACTCTCTGAATAATTACTCTTTCTTCTAAAGAAACATTAAATTTTAGTTTTATTATATATATATATATATATATATATATATATATATATATATATATATATATTTGTTTGGTTTAGTGTAGGTATGTGCATATGACTTCATTGTTCATAGATTACAGAAGAGTAACCTGGATACGTTAGAGTTGCAGCTGCATACCATTGTGAGTGACTTGATGTGAGTGACTCGATTACAGTGGGAAGTTAACTGAGGTCTTCTGTAAGAGTCTTTTAACTACTAAGTCCTATGTCCAGAATCTAGAATAGTTTTTTTTTTGTAACATGAACAGCCCTTATACTAACATAAAATAAAAATTGTTATCATTCTTACTGTTAAGAACTATCATGTTGGGATGGATAGATGGGTCAGCCATTAAAATCTAGGCTCACAACTAAGAACTATCATGTTGTGGTTATGACGTAGCTCAACAGTAAAGGCTTGATGACTTGTGTTCAACCTTGGGTTGCACTGTGGAAGGATAAAACTGACTCCTCAAGACTGTCCTTTAACCTCCACAGGTACACTAAACCAAACTTACTACCAGACACTCACATTCTACATGCATATACACAATAGTAATATGTAAAATATAACAAAAATTATTATTTTATTCAAATGAGAAAAATTCAAATTCAAGCAATATGCTGCCTCCTCTTCCAAAATCATACTAAATTTACAATGATTTATCTCATTGGCTATATTCTGAAATAAAAATTTAAATCTTATGAATTATAAAATCTTTTTATGCCATATTTTTATTTTTTAAAACAATTTTAAAAATCTAAATATATTTTGATCATATTCTTCCCAACAAGTCCTTATGGATGCTTCCCCCTCCTTTCAACTAACTTTAACTTCTTTCTCCAAAAGGAAGAAAACACCACTACAACAACAAATACCCCTAGAAAACAATATAAAACACCACCTAAAAAGGAGAAAAAATAAACTTAACCAAATAGAAGCATATATGCACACATACATGCACACACACACACACACACACACACACACACAGTAGAGTCCATTATGTTTTGGTCATATACTCCTGAACATGTGGCCTGCCCTGGAGTAGTTGATATACTCAGTGCCATTGGAGAAAACTTATTTTTCCTCTCCCAGCAGGTATAAATGACAGTTCAGTTGCTAACCTTTACCATAGTGGCTGCACTTTCATTGATTCATTCATTTTCTTAGTATAACAAAATAAAAGATATTAAGATAAAACAAAAACTATCATATTTACTTAGATAAGGCAAACCAAAAGAAGGAAAAGAGACCAAGAGAAGGTACAGGAATCAGAAGCAAACTCAGAAGTCTCATAAAAACACTAAACTGGAAGCCATAATATAGGAGCAGAGGACCTAATGTAGACCTGTGTGGGCCTGTGTATGCTGCCCATGCATGCTGCTTCAGTGTCTGTGAGTTCAAATAATGTTTACCACGTTGACTTAGAAGGTCTTGTTTTCTTGGTGTCTGTCATCCCATATGACTCTTATATTATTATTGTCCCTTCTTCCTTGTGATTTTCTGAGCTCCAAGGGAAGAGATTTGATATCCCATTTAGGGCCATGTGTTCCAAGGTAACTCACTCTGTGTAATGTCTAGCTGTGGGTCTCTATGTTTCATCCCATCTGCTGCAAGAGGAAGCTTCTCTGATGGTGACAGAATAAGTCACTGATCTCTGAGTATAACAGAATATCTTTATGAATCATTTTATCACTATTTTTTCCTTTTTATAGACCAGTATCATTTCATTTCATCCTAGGTACCTGGGGGTATCTAGTGTCATGCTTGTGGTAATCTAAACAGTGCTAGGTATGGGTTCCATTTCATGAGTAGTTCTTAAGTCAAATCAATTATTGGTTGGTTACTCCCATCGCCCTAGCATATCTTTTAGGTAGTACAACATTGTAGATAAAGAGTTTGTGGCTGGCTGGGTGTATGTTTCTCATTCGATAGTGTATAGAGTACTTTGCTGCAGCAAGGACACTTGAAAGTAGTGATACAAGAACTATGTAGGTACTGGCTCTACATCTCCATGTTCAATTAATTTTTTTAAGTGTTATCTTGAACAAAGGGGTATTGCTGTTAGTTTGAGCAGAGCAAAATCCATAATCTTGACAACAGGGATTCCCGTGAGGCCCTTTTGGCCAACAACTCAATTAGATGAAACCCAATCCTATTCTTGAAAGCTTCAGTTGGCTACAGGAAATACCCAGTTGGAACTCTGTTTCTCCCATTACTTGGTGATTTCATTTAGTTCTCCTTCAATATGTATGTATTTTAGAAAGTCTCTACTCTATTACGTTTCTAAACTACCTTTCAAATATCCCTTAATTTGTCTTAAAAGCAATCTCTCCCTATATCTTAACATATTTTATCTTAAAAGTCCTCAGTTTTCAAAATGTATTCATCAAGATATATGCCTGTTGTGAAAGAATCCATTTCTAAGTTACCTTGGAGGGTATAATTTATTTTAGACATATCTTATAGTATTTACATAAACAACTATAATTTAAATAATATGATTGGCAAATTTTGCAATAAATGAATATGTATGTTTAAAATATCATAGTTTGCTGGGTGGTGGTGGAATATTCCAGCACTTGGATGGCAGAGGCAGGCAGATCTCTATGAGTTCAAGGCGAGCCTAGTTTATAAATGAGTTCTAGGATAGCCTACAAGAGAGAAACCTGTATGGAAAAACCAAATAATTAAAACAAAATAAAACGAAATATCATAATCCTCTTCCTTGTTAATTGATCAAGAAACATTTTAATTATAGGCATTAGTAAAATACTATCTCACAAAACACTTATTATACAGTAAGCCATTCAAGAGACACTATGATATTATAACTGAATCACCTAAAACTGAATGTTCTTGTGGTGGGTTTGGTGTTCTGAAATCTCTCTCTCTCTCTCTCTCTCACACACACACACACACGCATGAACCACGAACACAGAAACACACACACACACAACACAATAAACTCCTAATCACAATCATGTAAATGTACACAATTACAGAAAATACATCTTTTCTATTGGGATATGGGTCTATTTCTTGTTGTCTTCAGTTTTTTTTTTTTTTTTTGATGCCTCAGAACCCAGTAAAACACAGTGTTGAATAAGGGAATATATAATTTGTATATGGAAGATGAGAAATACAAAAGATATTCAAGAAAAGTTTACACATATTTATACAGTGAACTGTATAGGAAGATCATGTATTAACAGAAAAGCTTCAAAACCACAAAACCCACACTTTTAACTATTGTCAAAAACATACTGGTGCATTTTGTGAATACCCTTATTTTGACTTATTAGTTATCAGAATTCAACACTTAGAAAAAAATTAAGATGCAAATATTCAAAAAGAAAATATTTGTTATTTATGACCTCATGAATCTTGTCCTTGTACCCTGATAATATCAAAAGATGCATCTAGTGTTTAAAATCCCTTTTATTTGGTAACTCATATACAGGCAGTTAACATGGCAAGCCCTTAGTTTTGTCTGTTATAACAGAGCTGAAAGGATGTATCAGAAAACCATGACAGATATTGTAGTATCTAAAGCATAGATAAAAGCTGTAGTATATAGCTTTTATATAGTATCAGGGGACAAGACAAGGTTGGATTATCTACACATTTTTTTCTCTTTTGCTTTTATAAGGATTGTAGAAGGCACATGGACTTATTTTCTAAGCACACACTGCAGAAGCTTTTGAGTATCATGGGTGAATCTCCTTGTAATGCTACAAAGTTATATTTTATTATGAAGTAAATTTAAAAAGCCTAGAGTCCAGGCAAAAAGATGCAACAGTTGAATTCTGTTCTCTGAGAAAAATACCAGTACACATAATATATCTTTGTGATTATATTGGTTGAATTTGCTGATGTGGGTTTCTTTTCATCTTTATTACAGGTGTATATGCTTGTTCTGAGTAAATGCAATTTTATTTTATCTCTTATACACCAAATCTCAATTACACGGCAAGGAGAAATTGTTGTCATTCTGTTTTGTTTCATTTTGTGTACTCTATTTTTAGACAGGGTTTATGAAGCCCATGCTGATCTACTCACATACTCACTCCAGGTGACCTTTACTTCTTGGTCTTTTGCTTATTACCTCCCACTTTCTTGGGCTTATTACATTAGTGCCTCTGCATAGAATTGTCTGGCTCTTCCAATTATCATTTCCTGACACCTACTTAATTGAATGTGTTAATGTCTCATCATAATTTCAATATCTTTTTGAAACAGTATTGAATAAAAAATAATTTAATGTAGCATTAAACAAAAACTTCAAGAAAACAGAGTTAAAAGTTCTCTGTATTAACTCTTCTGGTAAAAGAGTTCAATTTGTGTTCAAACAAAACATTGTGTATATATAGAAAAGGCTACAAAGTTTTTTGAGACATAACAGAAAAACAATTATTTGTCCCTTTGTCTTAAAGCATGCAATATCACAAATATATCCCAGATTACTAGGAGACTGCTTATACTTAGACTTCTAAAATGACTTATAAAACAACAAAATAAGAATATATTTTCCTTCTTACTTATTATAACTAAGTGTATAAACTCAGTATTAGAACAAAAGTAATATAACATATTCATTTCCTTCTTTTTAAAAGGTAATGATGCCACTAATGAAACTCATGATGCAATGCTTCATGTAATTGATCATTACATGATCATTACATGATGATTCTTTTATCATTAAAACACCAAATGTGTGATTGTTTCCTATTAGAAAAACAATAACATTTTATGTTTTTCCTTTCAACTTATTTTCATAATTTAAGTGCAGATTTCTCCACATAGGAGAGAAAAATATCATTTTTATGCTCATGATGAGTAATAATTAGTTAAAATCTACATGCTATTGTGCATCTGAAAAATGCTGCATAATATTGAAAGTAATAATGTTGCAGTTTATGTACAAAAGTGTCCCAGCTGTGATGCTTTGAAAATCAGCAAGATATTTATTCACTACTATGTCAAGCATGGGACCTCCTGAATAGGTTATAGTTTATCAAAAAAAGTCTGTTTAATAGCGCAGGCATGGAAAAAATGCTAATTTGTGAAAAAAAGAGATTTTAAGGAATGTCTTTTAAAGGCATGTATTTAAACCAGCCATCTACTCTATAATTTATATTAAGATAATGGACATTATCCAAAGGAGATAATTTAATATTCCCCAAATCTGTAATTTGTTATTTAAAAATCATATGCATATGCCATTTGTAATATAGATCATAAACACAAACCTTTATTAAATTTATTATGAGGTATAACATATAATGCAACTGTTAGAAAGTTAATTTTTCTGTCTTTAGTTTTCAAATTATGGATTATTAAAGACATTCATGTTATTCTTTACCATAGCCTAATACATGAACAAAATAGTTTCAATTGGAGAAATGATGGCCTAAATTCCTATAGGCAAAATTAAGGTACTGGTATTTTTCACTTATGATATCACAAATGTTTTATGTAAAATAGCATTTCTAAAACTCCTAAATATTTGATCATTACAATAAAAAAAGAAAGAGCAAAGAAAAGGAGAGACTATACTTCAAACAGTTTGTGGTCTCTGGAAAACTTACATGGAAAACCTACACTGTTGTATATTTTCACACATTTCTCATAAAATCAGTTATTTTTCAACTTTAGGCTTTGACTTTGGTGCTATGTAAAACATTTATAACCAAAATGCAGTGTGCAATAAATTCTCTGACTTAAGTAAATGTAGCAAACATCACTAGGTAGCTCTTTGCCACAAATATCTGGAGATGCCAGAGGGAAAATAACATCTACAGTGTCTAACAAATGGTTTTGATGTGAGCATCCCAAGACATGGGCAAAATTGCAGCACTTCCGTGTTCCAGAAAGGGTATCCAAAAGAAGAATGGAGAATATTATGGCTGCAAAGTGGTAGGCATTCACTATGTAAGATGGATTCTGTATGATGGAAATTTTATTATAGTTACATAAGTATTTTCTCTATATTGGTGACTATATAAATAAATGTAATCTACAGTGACAACAGATGGGAACCAACAAAAGGATGGGAAATAAGATAGAGAGAACATCACAGAAGTCAAGGAGAAAGAAAGACTATTATTATTATATTATTATAATATAGGTTATTATGAACACAACTATAACAATGATGAGAGTACAAAAGCCTCTTTGACAGAATTACTTCATTTACTTTGGAAATTTATTCACTGTAGGGATTGTTGATTCATCAAAATGTTTGTATGTTGAGTTTTTTGAGATGTCTCTACATTCTTATTTTCTACAACATGGTGCTGATTATCCTATTATACTAACTGTGCAGTTTCCTTTCGCCCCTTAGCTTACGAGCACTTGTTATCTTTAGTCATTCTGGTATAAGACAATGTGCAGCAAGGTAATTTTTTTTGTTCTTTTGGACTTACATATCCCTGACTAATAGTATATTTAACTTTTTTTTGTAGCTTTTGGTCATCTGCATGTTTAAAGAAAATTCTATTGTAGTTTGGCTACTTATATTTTATTTATTGTTGTGATTTGGTTAGTCTGAAATACTTTGGCCAACAAGCTTTCACCACATGTACAATTTGTAATGTACACTTTCCCCATTCTATGCATTTTATGTTCTTTGCTATGCACAATGTTTTTAGTTTTTCATAATCTTGACTATTTGGTAATGTTATATATGCTTTAATGTTATAAGGAAAAGATTTGGCTTTTCCAGTATCCAAAACCGTCTCTCCTGTTTCTTTTCAATGGCTTCAAAGTTTGCATTGGGGATGCTATATTCCCACATGTCTGTATTCTTCCTAAACTTGCCAGCAATAAGCTGTGATTGAGCATGTCTTTGCTGCCATGTTCCCTATTTTGTTCTATTTGATTGTATGGTTTGTGAGAATACAGCACTCTTCATTGATAGAATTTGAAATCACGTAGCATATTACTTGTTCCTCTTTTCTTCAAGATATCTTTGGTCATTCATCATGTTATGTGGCCAAATGGAAACAACACCTCAAATAGATTAATAAGAAAATCAATAGTGCTAGAAAAAGCCCATATCACTGTAAGTGGACTACAGAATCAATGCAATCATTCCCAAAGTACCAGTGAGATTTTTCATATAATTAGAAATACCAACATAAAATTCACACAAAATAACAAAATGTAGAAAATATCCAAAACAAAAATGAAATGAATTGTATTAGGAAGAATGTAACAAGGAGAAAAAAGGGCATTTTTTATGTAATTTAGTAAAAGTTCATTAATAGTCTATTTATGTTGTGAGTCTCTCTCTCTCTCTTTCTCTCTCTGTGTGTGTATGTGTTTGAATATGACATACACATCAACTCTCCTGGAGCTAGATTTCCAGTAGTTCTGACCGGCCCAATGTAGGTGCTTGGAACCAAACCTGTGATCTCTACAAGAACATTGAGTGTTGTTGAACACTGAGAATTCGCTCCAGATCCCTAATAGACTATTAAGTCTAGGGACCTGTATATTTCATGAAAATCAGAACCACTTCTACATCATCTCTATAGAACTATTTTAGACCATTAATTACTGCTTTTTATGGAAAAGATATAGGATGTTATCAAAATTGAGTTGTAGTTTATAACAGAATTTGTGATTGAATTAGGGGTGTTGTTAAACAAAAATGCTCCATTCATACAAACTGTCATCTGTATATTCTTCAGCTATAGACAAACACATTCATTAGCACACCAATGGCAATCTTTAGAATTATCAGAGTGGCAGCAAATATTACTTAACCTTTAAAAGATGAACTACCTATTTTAGAATGTATTGTTGATTACCTAGAAAAAAAGGTCTTAAATTTAATTAATTATTCATTTGTTTTTGGTTCTGTCACTAATAATGGATATTCTTATTGAATTTATTCTACCACAGTTACAAACACATCCTTGAATGTACTTAGATTATTCTTTATATTTACTTATCCTTCTTTGAAGCACAAACCATCTGTGCTATAAATATTCATCATGGGAATTATATTATATCTTGTACAAAATCACTGTTAATAATTTTTATTTCATGAGTATTAATTTCAATATTAGTTAAACTGAGATTTTAAAAGTAATATACATTTAGTAGAAGAATCCACTAATTCAGTATAAACTATGAACACTCTATACTTAGATTTTTCTATTTTCTATAACTTACTCTGTTTTAAAAGGTATCTACTAACAGACACTCTGTTAGATTTCAATATTTTTAGTGGTAAAACAGTAAGCAATATAGGATTAAAAAACAAACAATTTAGTTAATTGATACATCTTGGAATTTTATAATTTCACAATATAGTAAAAGAAAAAGAAATTTGTGGAAAATGATTATGGGACATTTCAATACATTTCAAAACAAACCCTCAATATTTTGGCAGGGGAGGTAGAAAAGGAATACAGGATTGATGATGTATAAAGAGACAGGGTAGGTAAACTCTCAAGCTTTGATCCCACTTTAAAACAGCTAGCAATTAAAAAGAAAGAATGAGCTGGGTTGTGATAGCACACACTGTTAATCCCAGCATTTGGGAGGCAGAGGGAGGTGGATCTCTGTGAGTTCAAGGACAGCCTGGTCTACAGAGTGAGTTCCAGGGCAGCCACAGTTAAAACAGAGAAACCTTGTCTCAAAACATAAAGAAATAAAATAAAGTAAAATAAATAAAAAAGAAAGAATGAAACAATATGAACATCACTAAGAGAAATGTTGCCAGCTATGTTTCTTCTTATCATTCTCTCTTTAGTGTTGGAATTTTAACCACACTCTTCTTGCTCATATTACTGTGCCAACCTCAAGTGGCATTGTCATATAAAATGAGGACCTCTAAAGTCTTTCAAATTAAGTTCAGGTCAGTCCTGGGCCTTTAAGAAGTCCACCTACTGCCTGACATGGTGACACATGACTTTGATTCCCCTGGCAACACAGAAGCAGGTGGATTTTTATGAACTAGTACAATCTATTCAACATAGAGATTTCCAGGCCACCCAGGGATGCTTAGTAAACTACTCTCTCCAAAGGATAGAGAGAAAATTCTACACAACTCAGGATCACATTGGAACCTGGATGGCTAAGTCATGGAGGGAGACTACAGCAAATATTGCCATGGAAAAACAGGAGATGTTAGATAGTATCAAAAGAAACATACAGGTATGTGTTACCTGGATAAACATGACTGATAATCATATAGTGCACTGTTTTATGATACTGTAAGAGAGATGTTATGAAAAGATGATTTTGCTGTCAGACATGAGCTGTGAAACACAATGGAAATGATAGGACAAAGAAATTATTTTAAATCCTATACTTCCATTGTCACAAGAATCAGTTCAATAACATTTTGACCATATATTTTTCCAAATTTAAGATGTATTTCAAAATTATTGATGTATTTTCAATAATTTGAAGAGCCTTCTTAAAATGTTCTTTTCTACACGTTGTCATCAATACAGTATGGATAACATTATATTTTATTGTATCAAGAGCTCCTTTGATTTATTTGAATTGTTATTATGTTTTTCTGAAACTAAGCATGTAAAACAGAAAAGGAATATTCTCTACTCTTCCTAGAGTCATTTTATACCTTTTGTGTCACTATATTCAAAAGCCTAAGAGGCCTAAGAGGCTAGAAGATAACTTAGTGAGTAAATGTACAAAGACTTGGATTTGGATGCCAAGTATACACGTGAAAAGCCAGAACTGGTGACACACTCTCATGATCTCAGCACTGGTATGTAAAGACAGAAGGATCCCTAAGGCTTATTGGCCAGAGAGTCCAGCCAATCATTAAGCTCTTGGTTCCATAAGAGACCCCACCTCTATATTAGAAAACAAGGAGGAAATAATGTCAAAGGCAATTACAGACAACTGAAATTGACATATGGTCTCCACATGAACACACAGAAATCCATATACAGGTGTGCGCGTGCACACACACACACACACACACAAACCCACAAACACATACAAGTGTACAACCAAATACATGACTTACTGGAAGTAACTTCACAAACTTTGCTGGTTTCTGTTCTTTTTTTCCTGGGGGCTGGCGGTTGGAGAGAGGAAACAAGATCTCACTCTGTAGCCTTAGCTGGCCTAGAATTCAATCTCTAGATTGAATTGGTCTCAGTCTCTAGAGGTTCTTCTTCCTTGTGCTGCTGGTATTAAAAACATGTACCACCTAACTTGACTGCACACCTTTTATTATCTACCAATCAACTTAGAAACAATTGGAATAGCTTTCAAAATCATGGCAGGTACCTTTATGTATGTCAAAATTGTTTCATAATGAAGTGATATGTTGACAATAGTAATATAAATATTTTAATTATGAATAGCTATCAAAATATTTTAACTGGAAAACAAACATTTACAAAACACAAACGAGAAAAAATTATGATATTCAATAGAAAATTATTTTTTCTTGTTCCAAGTTAAAAGTTTCATCTGTAATGCAACACCTTCAAGGAAATAGAAAATGTCATAGAAAATGACAAATATTGTCAGGTATGCTGAAAACTCAACTACAGCAAACTGTGAGGCATGTCATATGTGGGCTGGGAGTTATCACATTTGAGTCTATGAAATTCCCTGCACAGCATGAATAAAAGGCACTGAGCTAATGAGGTATAAGTTACAAGATTTTGATTTTATTGTGCTAATAACACTGCTAGTAATTGGAGAATATCAATTAATATCAGCTATTAAGTCTCAATATATATCAATTAAATAAGCATATTTTAGTTTAAAAGTGATACTCAAGGTCCAATTTACCATTTTATTTAAAGATGGCATTTTTCATATGTTCAGAAGCCAAATGGTCCTCACACAGAGGAACAGCTGGCACAGATGTCAAAGAATTCTGTGTTCTGTGCTCCTCACAGCTAAGGCTGAGATTTTCAGGAGCCTCAGGGGAGAATAATGAGTAGTCACCTTGAAAGAAAGATGACAAAGTTCATACTTTTAGTTTTTAAGTCGTTACACTTATGAAAGGATTATATTCCTCCAATATACCTGAGGCTTTCTTAGTAGATGAAACATTGAGCCACATCTGTCATAACCTATCAATACCCATGAGATGTAACATACTGACCTTGCCTATGGCATTATATTTAGCCAAGAATAGATGCAGAATATGTTTGGGAAGCAGTATGGAGTGCATGGCTCCATTTATATCCCCACGCTCTCTTAATGTCTCCAGCAAATCAAAGTGAGGGTACATTTAAGTCCCTTTCTACAAAAGCACATTACCATGGCTCTAACATATTCACAATTACCCACAGAGTCTGGCTAGAGTACATATTTAGAAATGTAGGAATAAAAACCTGAAAAATATTTTACATTTATTTTAAAGCACAGTAAAAAATAAGAGTAAAATAAAACCAAGAAATCTTCAGTTTGTGTATTTGCATAGGAATCTCTCAACATAGATGATTTTTGCTTCATAGTTCCCAGAAGTTCCATGAAATGTTGAGATGACCTTGGTTATGTGGAGTTACATTTTTCCCCCCCATAGAATATTTTCACACATTATGCATCCCTTTATATCAGTAGTCTATTCCTATTATCATTGAGAACTCAATTGTGACCTCTTCTAAGAGTTGGATTCTGTAAATAATTCTTGAAAATGAGGTTTCTGTAATAACCTATGTACATGGTCTGACTTAATGCTCCTTAAAGTTTATTTTTTATAAATATATACTCTAACAAAGCATACCTTTTAAAGAAATGTATCTCCTAAATTCTAATAAGTTACTTATTTATTTTCTATATCAGTTGACTGTTTTATAATATTCATTGTGATTATAATTTTGCTAGATTTATTTTAGTTGATATGACTTGGAATATTCAAATTAATCTGACAGAGACAGAATTTTAAATCAGTATTCTAATTTGTACTTCTTCACTACTAGAGTTGCAAGGCTTTTTAAATATATTTATTGGAAATTCATTTGAATTTTTGTCTAATTTTAATTGGCTTGTTTATGCTCTTGGTATTGACTTTAAGAATTTACGTATAGTCACAATTTTAGCAAATACTCATTTTTATGTTATTTTAGTCACCTTTTCTCACCATAGACTACTGATTTGCTGTTTTCTTTTGATGAGAAGATTTATTTATTTGTAATGAAGTCAAAGATATAATTTAGCTTCATAATTATTGCCTTCATGAGTGTTCGTTCCAGCTGTTTCTGCTTTAATTTCAGGCATGAATATGATCTTCTTACTCCCAAGAGCATTATTATTGCATTTATATTTTCAATTATGTTTAATACTTAATTTTTTGTGTGATATAAAGATTGGCTTTGAAAATTTATTTGAAAACTTCACACATGAATCCGATATCGTCACATTCCCTCGCCTTCCTCTACTCCTTCCAACTCCTCCAAGTTATCCCAACTCTCTCTAACCATTGTGACCTCATTTTCTACAATTATTACCATTTGATATATACATTTGTACACACATACCCATACTGTGTCCTTTGAGAGTTTGCCATATATGTGTTTAAGACTGATCATTTGGAATTGGTTTATCCCTGGAAAAACAGATTCTCATTCTTTCAGCAGCTAATGGTTGTTTATAGCTCTTGATCTGTGGGTGGAGCCTTATAAAATTTTTATCATCCACATTGGCTTGTCCACTGGTATACTCATTTTCTTTAGGCCCTGTTTAGGCAAACTTATGATTTCATGACTGGACCTTTCCAGACATGTCTAGAAATAGTCTCTCACAGAAGGCATCCTGGTCCTGAAGCTTTCTTTCTGCCTTGTTTCTGAAATGAGTCTTAAGGAAAGGGGTAGCCTTAGAGGCATACCAACTGCAGCTACAAACACACAGTAAATTATTCTCTGCATTTAACCAACTATTGATCTCTGTAATAGTCACTACTACTGTGAAGAGTTTACTCAAGAATGACTACACTTATCTGTAGATATAAGAAAAAGTAGAATATAGTTAAAAACAATTTGAGTTAGAGAAATCAGAGTAGTTTCTTCTCTAGGAATTACGCCACTTTTGGTGAGAGATAGTTGGCTAGTTCACAGTGCCAGGAATGAATATCACCCTAATGAACTGAACTTAAGTCCAATTAGACAGCTGTTCACTACTCCTAAGCTAAAAATGCCTTTATTGCACCATTGGTGATATCTTGTTAGTCTGGTTATGGTCTTGGTTTATGGGTTTTACATCTAGGTAATTTTACATAATTTGTTATTCTTCCTTGTTGCCTTTCAACTTGCATAACACCTATTAAAGATATGTTCAATGGAGAGAGGTTCCACTTAAGTTCTAGCTCTATTCCTAAAAGTTCTGTTTCTTAAGTAAGTAGCATCTTTAGGAATACAGTCTACTTTACTTCCCATGTCTGAGAGGCAAGCAAAGACAATGGATATACATACTAATGAATAAATCATCCTGAATGAGGTAAGCCTGACATAGAAAGAAAAATATGATATATATACAATTATATTTGGATATTATTTTTTAAATAAATGATAATCAAACCACAATCCACAGACCCAGATAGGTTGTGAAAAGAGGAAAGCACTAGGGTTGGGGGGGTGCATGTATCACCCTGGGAAGAGAATAGATTTTGTGGGTGGAATGAGAGCAGGTGGAAATAGGAACGGGAGAGATCAGGTGGGAAGATGAAGGGAGGAAGTATGGGAAAAGATGACTGAAACTGGGGGCAGGGGACTTGGGAGTTTGTGTGGAAAC
The DNA here is from genome assembly GCA_026225945.1 of Cricetomys ansorgei. NCBI lineage: Eukaryota > Metazoa > Chordata > Mammalia > Rodentia > Nesomyidae > Cricetomys > Cricetomys ansorgei. The sequence continues at coordinate 6,857,202 of JAMJFZ010001562.1, forward strand.
CTTGTGCAGTTGAAACTTTCTGGACTCTATGAAGGAGACCCTGGTAAGGATTCCTAGTAATGGGGGATACAGAGTGTGAATTGGCCATCTCTTGCTCCCAGGCAAGGCTTCTGGTGGTGGGACTGGTTGAGTTGCTGTCTTAGTGGGTCTCCTGGAGATCCCCAAACAACCAAAGATGAATCTATGGTAAAGAGTTGCTCTCTGAAAACTGACAGTATGGCTTCATTGCCCATTACAACATCCACGCAGCTCATTGAAAGTATAAAGGTCTAGCTGGTAAGCCCTCACAAGTATGGTCTAGTCTCCTTCAGGCAGGAAGGTACTCTGTAGTCAACCAAAAGAAAACATGGATACTAACCTAGCCATAAAGCCTTTGACTGATAAACTGTCCTGCCTGAAAGATGAGCTGGAGCAACAGTAGTGCAGAACTTGTGACAATACCCCATGAGTGCCTGGCTCAAGGCCCATGCCAGGAGAAAGAGCTCATTCCTAATACTGCCTGGATGACCAGGAATCAGACTGGATAGCTCAGAGAGCTAAGATAGAAACAAACACAATTGAACAAAATAAAATAAAGTAAAATCAATGAAATGATTCAATATGGTATTCTACTATACTCATGGATCGATGTCTTATCCAGGTGTCATCTCAGTGGCTTCCTTGTAGGTTTGTATTCATGCCAGATATAGCTGTTGATCCAGGACAAACTTTTTACCCTTTGCCTAATTTAATAATCAGTTCTTAGTCCTCAGGCCCTGAAGTGTTTTGGCCTCTGAACAATCTAATCTCAAGATACAAGCTTGGACCTAAAATGTTTCAACCTCCAAGACCTACTGCTGAATGAGACACTCTGGCTAGCTACTACTGAACTCTGACTCTTCTTGTTCAACTCACTCATTGTTCTGGCTCAAACTCTTCTCCAAATTGACTGGTGGTTTACACTGATTTTTTTGAGCTGGGTTCCTGCTTCTGACCAAATTCTTTTGACTCTGGCAGATTCTAGCTAACTTTCTGATATCTGACTGAACTGCTCTGCTCAGCTTCAAACTGACTCGTCCTATCTGATACTGACTTCTGCTGATCTACCTCTGTGTCTCTTAGCTTCTCTGTCTTATCCAAAGTCAGTCTGCTTTAAACTGCTCACCTCATACTTCCTGCTGTAACTGACCATTGTAACTGATTCTCTCTAAGCTGAGAGCCTGCTTTTATATCATGAGAGTTGGGTGTGTCCTCACTCTGACTTACTTTGCTAACTCTTCCTTTGATTAGTCACTTTGTCTGCTCTTCACTGACTCATCTCAGATGTCACTTCTTGTGTAACACTGACTCTTTCTGAGCTCTACTTCCTGTGTCTGCTTCCACACTCTGTTTCTTCTTAGAGATTAAAGGCATGGACTACCCTGCCTCTGAGTACTGTGATTAAAAGTGTGTAAAACATTGCTAACACTCTTTCTACATTACACCCAGACCACACAACAAGCCTCTAAATGTGATCCCTTCACATAGACCCTGGAACATTGACCGTATAGAATATAGCTTTTACACAGGCCTGTTTCTCTATACTCCCTCCAGCTGCAGATGGGAGCAGGTACAGGAACTCACAGCCAAACATTATGCAAAGAGAGTCTAAATTGAAATATTCTTTGGGCCTCTCCCCTTAGAGCTCAGAAATCTATGCAGAAGAGGGGACATGTAACTGAAAAACTATAGTTCTCTTGCTCTCATTGAAACTGTGGCTGATTCCTACTGTGTCTTTTACTTTCTAGCACTAAAAAGATAGAAAAGAAAGAAAGAAATCTTCACTGCTCTTGAAGGTAGCCTTTAAAGATAAAAACAAAGAAAAAGAAAGAAAAATTAACTGCCTGTTTTGGCTGTCCTTAGCTTGGTAATAGATACTACAGAGAGAACTGAAATGCACTAACATCTTCTAAACCATCCCACAAACTGCCAACTTCAATTGCAACATTCTTTTATAATCTAAGCAAATTCCTGGAAGTCTAAGTGACATGTAACCATAAGGAGAGCTGCACAGGACAAATAATTTCTTGGCAAAGCCTCCTGCTTTGTAAGATTGTAGACTCAGAGGATGGAGGATACCAGGAGAACATGGACCATTGAACATGGACCATTGAATCAATTAAGATGGGCTCATATGGGCTCACAGATAGTGAAGTGGCAAGTATGGGGCCTGCATGGGACTATACTAGGTCCTCTGTGTATATGTTATGGCTGTTAGCTTGATATTTTTGTGATATTCTTAATAGTGGGAGTGAGTTTGCCTTTCTTTGGCCTTCAGGCATTCAAGTTTCTATAGTTACCACTTTTGTGTGTTTGTTTTAAAAATAGCTGAGAGAGAAGTGTTAAAGTCTTCAATGATAAATCTGAATTCATTTCTTCATTCCTTCAGTTAATGTGCCTTTACCTCCATGAATTTCAACATCGTAATTCAAATATAGAGAAATATCAGCATCACTAATTAGTATTGATGTTTAAGTTAAAACAAACAGTAAGGCATTTTCTATTCCTCTTTCCAATGGACACTAACCAAAAGATTAATATTCAGAAGTATTGGTGGATGCAGAATAAAGATAACCCTTGCACATTATTAGCGAGGGTAAAATTAGTACAGCACTATATAAAAAGACTTGGAGATCCAAATACTAAACATGACATGACCAAATAATCCAGTAATATTATTTCTCAATTTTTATTTGAAAGATTTGTAAACAGTACATAGAAAAGATTCTGTATATCTATGTTCATTTAAGCACTGTTCATAACAATTTAGATTATGAAATCATTAAATCAACTTTCTCCAAGGATGGGTAGATACAAATATTGGTGACTGTGCACACACTGCAGTACAATTCACCTTCAAATGTGGGGCTTTCTGTCATTTTTTTATATCAATAGATGTGGAAGACATTCTAATCAAAACCAGACAAATATAGGGGTATTTGGAAAGGCAATAGGAAGCCAAATATTATGTTTCTGCTTACTTGTGATACCAAAAGCAAAAGAAATTACAGAGTCAGAATATAGAGTGATAGTTATCAAAGTTGGAGGGTGATGAATATTGAGACATGATAACAGAGGCCAGGAACTCAAATTTCAGTTAGATAGAAGGAATATTTGATATGTATTTCATCTATCACTTATTATGACAAATATTACTATATAAATTAATAATATTCTTTTCAGTATCATTCATCAAGTGAAGTTTTAATTCTCATATAACAAAACACTGTTAAATACTTATAATGGTTGACAGATTACTTAATTAGTTTATTGCACATTATATTAAAAATCATAACAACATTTTGTGTTTCCAAAATATATGTGATCATAATGTATCAGTAATGAAATATAATTGTTTTATTTCAAATATAGGTTTTTATGATTGTTACTTTATAATATAATTTCTTAAGATCTGCCTTTAATATATTATTATGCTTCTTAATGTGGATAAAGTTTATCCCTCTAATTCCACATATAAATATTTTTATAAAATACACACATAAATATGCATTATAAATATTTCTTAGTTTATCTGCAGTGTTTTGTTTGAGGAAAACAACAACAAATGGTAATTTTATATATTTTTGTAGAGAACAATTGTAGCATTTATTTTATCTTTCACAATGACTTATCATGCATTTCTCTTGAGAAAATTAAATATTTAAGTTGCAGCCACCTTTCATCCAAATCAGATTTCATCTGTAACAAGATGCCCTGAGTATGCCCAGTGCCTCTGTGTGCTCACGTAGCATTCCCTACCAAAGGTGAAATGTTAATATTTTATAGGAGACATATCATCTTGACCATACTCATGATGTTTGGTGCATTGTGAGGTTGAAAACCAAAAAAGGTTGACAACATCTTCGCATGTCTGAAATCCCATGACATTTCTGCGTGAACACTCATGGTGTTATACTAAGCTCTAGCATCCTCTAAACATAATCTACAAGTGGAAAATACAAGAATAAGACATTCACTTGAAGACAGTCTTCTCTGAAGTTCTACACACAGCACATTGGAATAAATGAGTTTTTTTTACTTCAGTATTGTACTTGAATTTACTCAGTGTTTTCCTGAAGCCTTTTTCCATCTTAGAAAGCCATATTTAAACAATTATGGAAAAATAACATATTGAAGAAAACTTCAAACTCAATACTAATGATACTACATGAACTTCGTTGAAATAGACTTGCCTTCATATCAAAGAGAAACAGCCCTTGTAAGGAAATTAAGATAATGTCAAGCTACCAGATGTTTGTTTTTCACAAGTTGTCAACAGAAAACTAGCATTTGGGTGACTGCTAATTTGTCAGCAATTATTAATCTGTATGGCTACTGACAATGTTCCCATTGGGGCTTAGGCCTCATCATGGCTCAAGATTCAGACCTATCAGTGAGCAGCTGCTGTTATCATTGGGTGGTTTCAGTTTCATTTTACATCGAAGCTTCTGTCTAAAACACAAAAAGTTTAATATGGTCATTAATGGGCTTTCATTTTGATTTTTAAGGAATTTAAGTAGAGTAGATGGAAATTGGTTGTAGCAGCTTTTGTAGATTTTTTGCATAAATATTCATTTTTACAAATGTTCCTTAAAACTAATATATTTGCGTTAAAATCTCAAAACGAATCCTTAAAGCTAATCTTTACATGTTAGAATCTCTAGACAGAACATAAAAATAATAGGTAATATTAAGCTTGGGTCCTCATTCTACCTGAATTAGGTCAGTCTAGAACTTTATTATTCATTGATGAGATGAGCCTACTTGTATGCTAGCTGATCACATAGCTCATATAATTACTTCAGCTGACCACACTGGTGATGCCAAGAATAATTCAGCTATACTTATTCGGTGTATTATAGTGCAGTGATTACTCAGTCAAAAATGTTCTAGTATACTTGCTGAAGAATGAAAGAAGAAAACACAATCAAAATCTTTTGAAGTCCCTGCTTGCATGAAGTCTGCTGACACACAAAGGATCAAAGCAAATGATATGATCAATTCAGCATTACACTGTAGAGAGATCAATAAAATCTCAACAAAGACACTTAGCATACTGTCAGGTTTGGGAATCAACTCCAAAAATCTGTTTCTGTGTCATTTAAGAGTCTTAAACATATTTTACCTACTCTTACCAACCTTAAATTTCATTGTATATGCTGTTATATCATAGAATTAAGATTAAGATTATTAGATTTTATAGTACTATTTTGTTTCTGGGTCTATGAGTATATTTATGTTATGAAAGCTTCTGCAAAAGACGAAGTGCAAAGAATATATTGGTATTGGAAAATGTATTTTAGTTGCTTTTGACTAGAAGTCTTGATGTACTGTTCTTTGTCTAGGAAAAAAGCAGTTAATTGTAACATGCCAGTTTTTTTCTGAGTATGAAATATTATTCAATAATTCTGATGTTTCTATATATAAAAAATAGCCCAAAATTAATTTGTATCAATTAAATGTATATGCCAATCTTTTAACATAGTTAAGAGAAGAAAATCACTGACAAGGAATGCAAAGTGAATCATGAAACAGAAAACAGACATAGTAAAAAAAAGAAATAACATAGGATAGTGATGAGGAAATTAATCATCCAAGAATTAAAGTTGTGGATTTCATGCTGAATGCTAATAGTTTAATAAAAAATACACAATTATTTTCAGATAGGAATAAAAATGATAGAATTCAAGACATGTCTTATGTATAGCTAAAGCCATGGGTACTCAGCTTTCATGAAAATTTCTAGTTCTGTTTATGTATTACATGATTTTCTGCTGTTAATTTTGTTCATATTTTATGTAGTACAAAGAAAACCAAGAAGGAGAAATACATAAGGCATAAAAAAAGAAAAAAGATACTATTTCCTTCCTTATAAAACAATCACATATGAAATTAATAAAGAAAAACAGGAAAGCATTGTTTGTAATAAAAATCTATCCAGATTTTGTTAAAAAAAATCCATATAGACCCACTTCTGCCACTCTGACCTAAAGACCAACCCCCACCAACAGCCCTTTTCCAGTATAGACCATGCTAGCCAGCCAGAGAAACAGATAGTAAGTCTTCTCACTTCTCACACTAGCCCATCATGGCGCCCAAAGTCCCAAAACACTTCATCTTCACAATGCCCTCTCCTTCCAGCCACGAGTCTCTAAGATCAAGTCAAGCTGACAGCTCCTACCCAAGAGCAGTCCAATCAAGCCAGGTAGAAGAACCCCGCCACAATCAACTAGTCAAAATAGCGTAAGTCAAACAAACCAACTAGAAGGACAGTTGCTAAGACCCAGCTCCCAACTCATGCAGAGAGGCTAATCTAACAGAAATCCATTCCCAACTCAGGCAGAGACCCCCTGCACCACAAGAGGCCACAAAATACAACAAGCTGTTAACATCCCAACACAATTGAAGAACAAGAAAAGATCATTAAGCCCTTTTATGAAGATAATAGGAGCCCTTCAGGAGGAAATGATTAAGTCCCTCAAAGGAATCAATGAAAAGACAAACAATAGGAGGAAATAAGTAATTCATTAAAGAAACCCAGGAAAGCACAAGCAAACAATTAGAATAAATGGATAGAAAGAAATGAATTCCTTAAAGAAATCCAAGAAAAAAGCAAACAATGGTGAAAATGAACAAAACTGTTCAAGTCCTAAAAATGGAAATAGAGGCCTTTAAGAACATACAAAACAAGAAAATTTTGAAAATGAAAATAAACAGGAACTTCAGAGGCAAGCTATAGCAATTGAATACAAGAGATGGAAGAAAGAATCTCAGGAGTTGAGGATACTATGGAAGAAATAGATACACTGGTTAAAAACTATCAAATTCAAAATATTCCTTATACAAAATATCCAGGAAATCTAGGAACTATGAAATGACTAAACCTAAGAATAAAGGAAAAAACAATAAGGGAAGGAGAAGAAAATATTTTCAACTAAAACCGTAGGAAAAAAAATCTAAACTTAAAGAAGTTGATGCCTATAAAGGAACAAAAACTATACAGAACACCAAGTAGACTGAACTAGAAAATAAGTCCCCCTGCTACATAATAATAAAAATATACAGAACAAAGAAAGAATACAAAAAGCTGCAAGAGAAAAACAGCCAGCAACATATAAAGGCAAATCTATTAGAATTATACCCAACATCTCAACTGAGACTCCAAAACCAGAAGAGCCAGGAGAGATGTGCTGAAGACTCTAAGAGACCAAATTTTTCAGCCCAAACTATTATATTCAGCAAAACTTTAAATTACCATAGATGGAAAAAACAAAGTATTCCATGATCAATCTAAATTTACAGATAATAACTCTGAAATCCTGCCCTACAGAAGGTACTATAGAAGGAAAATTCCAACAAAAGGCGGTTAACTATACTCATGAAAATGCAGAAAATTAATAATCTCAATCAATCGAAATCAAGAGAAATGATGCACGCACGCACACACACACACACACACACACACACACACCACAACTAACAACTATAGAAAAGAGAAACTAATAATCATTGATCACTGATATCTCTCAATGGGCACAATTCCCCAATAAAAAGACACAGACTAACATAATGGATATGAAAACAGGATATATTCTTCTGCTTCTTACAAGAAACAGACCTCAGTCTCAACCTCAACCTCAAACATTACCTCATAGTAAAGGGAAAAAAGATTTTCCAGCAAATGGATCTAAGAATCAAGCTGGTTTAACCATTCTAATATCTAACAAAACAGATTTCAAACCTACATTAATCAAAAGAGATGGAGTAGAATCCACCAAAATGATATTTCAATTCTTAACAGCTATGCCTTCAACACAAAGGCTCCCTCATTTGTATAAGAAGCATTACTAAAGCCTAAAACACATATTGATGGTGGGAGACATCAATACCCCACTCTGAACACCAAAAAAATCATCCAGGCAAAACGTAAAAAGAGAAATACTGAAGCTAAAGAACCTTAAAAACCAAACAGATATAACAGATATCTACCTAACATTTAACCCACAAGCACAAGAATGGAACTTTCTCCAAAATTGACCACATACTCGACAACAAAACAAGACTCAATAGATACAAGATGATTGAAATAACCCCTTGCATCTATGGACTAACACTGAATTGCAACAACATAGTGCCTACAAACTAGTGGAAAGTGAATAACTCTCTACTGAATAACCATGGGTCAAAGCTGGAAATCAAAAAAAAAAAAATAAAAAAAAAATAAAAAAGATATACTAAAGAATTTCTAGAATTAAATGAAAATAAATTAAAACATTCTCAAACCTATAGGACACAGTGAAAGCAGTGTTAAAATGAAAATTCATAGAACAAATTACCTATAAAAATGTGGAAACAATTCATGCTAGCAATGTAACAGCACACTTCAAAGCTCTAGAACCAAAAGGCATAATCACACCCAAGAGTAGACAGAAAATCAAAGAAAAATCAAACTGAAGGCTGAAATCAATAAAATAGAAACAGAGAAGAATAAAAAAAAAAATCAGTAAAAGAAAGCATTGGTTCTTTGAGAAAATCTACAAGGTAGACAAATCCCTATCCAAACTGATTGAAAGACAGAGAGAATACCACAATTAAAAAATTCAGAAATGAAAAGAGGCTGTAACTAAAGACACCAAAGAAATCCAAGAGTCATCATGCCATACTTTAAAAAATCTGTATTCCACAAAATTAGAAAATCTAAAAGAAATGGATAATTTTCTTGATAGATACCACCTACAAATGTGAAATCAAGATCAGATAAACAATTTAAATAGGTCCATATATATTATAACTCCCAAGAAAATAGAAGCAGTTATTAAAATCTCCCAACCAAAAAAGCCCAGGACCAGTACAGAATTCTATCAGACACCAAAGATGAGTTAACACCAATACTTCTCAAATTATTCCACAAAATAGTAACAGACGGAACACTGTCAAACTCATTCTAATAGGTCTCAGTCACCCTGATACCCAAACCACACTGAGATTCAAAAAAGAAAGAAAATTACAGACCAATTTCCCACATGATCATAGATATAAAAATACTCAATAAAATACTCACAAACTTAATCCACCATGATCTAGTAGGCCTTATCCCAGAGATTCAGAGATGGTTCAACATACGAAATTCAGTCAATATGATCCAGAAAATAAACAAAGTGAATGAAAATATCCACGTTATTATCTCACTAGATGTTAAGAAATATTTTGACAAAATCCAACACCCCTTCATAATAAAAGTCTTAGAGAGATTAGGGATACAAGGGATATACATAAACACAATAAAGCCAATTTATGACAGGCCTACAGATAACATTAAATTAGATGGAGAGAAACTCAAAGGAATTTCACTGAAATCAGGAACAAGATTAGGTTGTCCACTCTTTCCATACCTATTCAATATAGTACTTGAAATTCTAGCTACAGCAATAAGACAGCAGAAGGAGATCAAGGCAATACAAACTGGAAAAGAAGAAGTCAAATTATTGTTATTTCCAAATGATATGATAGTACATATAAGTGACCCCAAAATTTTTATCAGGGAACTCCCACAGCTGATAAGTGACTTCAGTTAAGTGACTAGGTACAAGGTCAACTCAAAAAAATCTGTAGGCCTACTATATACAAATGACAACTGGACTGAGAAAGAAATCAGGGAAACAACACCCTTCACAATAGCCACAAAAGAACATCAAATATCTTGGGGTAAATCTAAACAAACAAGTGAAAGACTTATATGGCAAAACCTCAAGACATTGAAGAAAGAAATTGGAGAATATCTCAGAAGATGGAAATATCTCCCATACTTTGGACAGGTAGGATAAACTTACTAAAAAAGTCATCGTACCAGAAGCAATCTAATTATTCAACATAATCCTCATAAAAATTCCAATACAATTCTTTATATAACTTGAAAGGAAAATACTCAATTTCATATGGAAAAAAAAAAACCCAGGATAACTGAAATAATTCTGAAAAATAAAAGAAAATCCAGAGACTTCATCATTCCCGATTTCAAGATTTACCACAGAGTCCATAGTAATAAAAACCACATGGTGTTGGATAAAAACAGACACATTGATAGTTGGAACAGAATCAAATATCCAGACCTAAATCCACACACTATGGAAACTTGAATTTTCGACAAAGAAACCAGAATTATACATTGGAAAAAATAATGCATCTTTAACAAATTGGATGTCTGAATGTAGAAGAAAGCAAATAGATCCAATTTATCACACTGCACAAAACTCAAGTTCAAGTGGATCAACAGCCTCAAATCAGACCAGATACACTGAAACTGATAGAAGAGAGATTGGTGAATAGCCTTGAATGCATGGGTACAGGGTATAACTTCCTGAACAGAAACCCCTTATAGCAAATTCACTAGGTTCAACAAATAATAAATGAGACCCAACGAAACTGAAAAGATTCTTTAAGTCAAAGAACACAGTCAATAAGACAAAATGGCAGATTACAGAAAAAATATTTTCACCAACTCCACTTCTGATAGAGATCTAATATCCAAAATATATGAAGAACCCACAAAATAAATAATCATATTTAAAATGACATATAGATCTAAACAGAGAATTCTCAATAGAGGAATCTGAAATGGCTGAGAAACACTGTTCAACATTCTTAGGCATCAGGAAAATGCAAATTAAAACTGCTTTGAAATTCCATCTTATACCTGTGAGTATTGCTGATATTAATAACACAAAGGACAGCTCTTGTTGGCTAGGATATGGAACAAGGGAAACACTCCTTCATTGCTGGTGTTAGTGTAAACTTGTGTAGCTGCTATGGAAATCAATACTGTGATTCTTCAGGAAATTGGGAATCAACAACCTCAAGTCCCAGCTATACCATTCCTAGGCACATACCCAAAAGATGTCCCATTTAACCACAAGGAAACTTTCTCAACTTTGTTCTAAACAACTTTATTCATAATAGCCAGAAATTGGAAATGACCTAGATGCCCTGCAGCTGAAGAATGGAGGAGGAAATATGCTAACAGTGGAATGTATGTGTGCGTGTGTTTGGCGGGGGTGTTCTCCAACTCTTTTATCTGCTTTTGGAAGCCTCTTCATTCTACTGGTTTACTTGTACTAGCCTTGATATAAGTGTTTGTGCCTAGTTTAATCGTATCTTGTTATACCATATTTGGCATATAGTCCTGGGTTTCCTGCTGTTTTGCTGAAGGGAAAAAGAGGAGGAATAGGTCTAGGGGAGAGGGGAGATAGGTGTGAGCACATAGAAGAGTAGATGGTGGGGGCAAACTGCGGTCAGTATGAATTTAATTAGAGAAGTATAAAAATATTTTAAAAAATGATGTGCCACAAAAAAGAAACAAAAAAATAGTCCTTATTAAGAATGATCAAATAAAATATCATTATACAGTAAGAATAGCCAAATCTAACTTCTGTTAAAAATATTTTATTTTATTTATATATGTGTGTACATGCATGTGTGAGTGACTGCCAATTGTGTGCAGGGCCCATGGAAGCCTTGAAGGAGTCAGAATTCAGAGATAGAGTTCAAGAAATAGTTAATCTTCTCTTGTGATTTTGGAAACTGAATTGAGTTCTTCTACAAGGGGAAAATATCTGAAAACTATCAATCAATCACTCTAGTGCAAAATTTCATTATTCTTTATGAATTAAACAAGTTTGGTGATAACCAGCTTGATGGAAAAAAAAAAGAGAGAACACTGCCTTTTGGACTCAAATTTACCTTCACACATTAATTCCCTAGATTTATTGTTATGGAGATGGTTCTACAAAAGTATGAGCAAATGAAGTTTGAAAGTCTACAAGAAAGTATCATGGGACAATAACTGGGTCAATTTGAAATGTCTCATGTAATGTAGGAATTATAAGGTTGAAGTCTGTGAAACTTCTCTAGTGCAAGAACTGAATCTTACTCATGGATTATGGATAATGTATGAGTATGGACAATAATAATTATGTCAGATCAGTGTTAAGATGCTAGATAAGCCATCATTGGAAGAAAGGAATGAAGGAAAGGAAAAGGAAATGGTGAGGAAAAGAAAGAAAAATAATGAGGGTAATGAAATATATGGAGGAAAAGGTGGGAAAGGATGGAAGGAGAGAAGGAAGGAAGCAAAGAGACAAAGGGACAGAAGGAAAAATGAGATTGCTGAAATGCAATGGGATATTCCCACATATATGCATGCATGCATGCATGTATGTATGTATAAATAAATATATTCATATACACATTTTGTTGCAAATCAAATTTTTTTCTTCTTCATATCATGAAAACATAAACATATATGTGTGTGTGTGTGTGGGTGCATGTGTGTTTCATGTCTATAGAGCATATGTGTGGGCAAAGTATATAAACCCATGCAAGTGTGTGGAGGACTGAGGTTGAAAATGATACTAGGAACATTTCTCTAATTCCATCTTATTTGAGACATGGTCTCTCAATCAAACCCAGAGTTCACTCATGTAACCTGTCTTGCTAGCCAGCTTACTTCAATGATTGCTTGTCTAACTACTATGAGGTTGGAGTTATAGACAGGCTCTACACTTCACTGATATTCCCATGGACACAATTTCTACTTGTCTTACCTATTTGGAGGGAACTTTAGCTGAACCTTCTCAGTACTGCAAAAAATAATCATTTTTTTAAGTCTTTGAGTTCCCATTTTAAATGTGATAATTGTCATAATTGTCAGAGAGTTCAAAAATATATTGAAAATAAACATGTTAATTTTTCATCTAAATGTTTTCAAATATTATGGGAACTAAATTCTTTGCTTCTGAGAATTTTCAATACTCTTCATTTTGGGATGTTTTCTTTTGTAATGAATTATTGAAAAAGTACAGATGAATATACTAACACAGCAAGCATGTGTGAGATTGCTATGCTTTAACTTTAAATATTTTTATTCTTCTTGGACAGTAGTTTTTCTAGAATGAGACAGAATAAAAGAAAGCCAAAATATTGACATACAACTTCTAATCTCCAACAAGTAGAAATCTGTCACAGGAATAAGTAGACAGGAACACACCAGGTTTCTTTGTTCTAAATAGAGTACTAATGTTCACCAAATCTTACAATATATATTTTTTCCTATCAAGCCTAATAAAATTAATATTCCTAAAATATGAATTTAATAAGAAAGTAATAACAAAATAGGTTTTTAATAAAATAAATAAGATTAAAATAACACAAACCAAAATGTTTTTATAAAATAAGATGGAAGTATACACACAATGAAGAATACTAAACAACATTTTCATAAACCCAATGTTTTCTAACATGTTCTATTACTATAGCACATGACTCACTAAACTCAAACTAAAATGATCCATGTTGATCTCAGAAGCTACTTGTTGTAGCCTCACTTTGTGTTGTTAATTTTCTAGCCTGATTGATTATAAAGTAAAATTTCAAACTAAATGCCTTTAAAAATGCCTTGGAAATTAAAATATAATTACAGAATTTCCCCCTTTCCCTTTCCTCCCTTCAGGTTCTCCCATATTCCCATATCAATTGCTCTCTTTCAAATTCATGGCCTTTGGTCTCTTTGTTTTTATGTATGTTTACTATGTTTATTTATTTATTTATTATGTTTATTTATGCAATGTCTGTCTGTCTCTCTGTACATGTAATATGATCATTCCATATTATGTTAATTGCATGCATTGTTTCAGGGCCATTTAGCATTAGATAACCAATTTGGGAACTCTGCCAAAAGAGTGACTATATTCTTCTGTAGGGAGCATTCCTTGTTGGTGTTTAGTTCTTTGTCTATGATGCAGGAACCCTCAAGATTTCTCTCTTTCATGTTACCATATCTATTGGTGTCTTTGTCGTTTATGTTTTGATGATAATATTGCACCATACTTTTCATACATTAAGAGTGTTAGAATTTATCTGAGCTGTTGAAAGTCTGTCTATTGGACAGATATTCCTAAAATTATTTTATTTCTTTTGTTTACTCATTGTGTAATAAAATGTATTTGTGAAAAGCTGCACACATCCATCACAGTTTCATTTTCCTAGAATCAGCAACTCACATGAGTTGTTTACTACCTGGGTAGGGTCAGACTTCCCTTCCCACTTCTGATTAACTGCCAATGTAATATTACCCTAAACAGATGAGATTGAATAAAATTCTACCAATATTAAATAAAAACAGTTGGTGGTCAAGAAATGTCTGAAATATTAGATTGTTATAATTAAATTAAATATAGAATAATAATCATAAATTTCTAAATGAAGAACATAGTAAAAAACTCATTACATTAAACACAAAGATCATAAAATAGTTACATTAGAAATTTTCTAGATATATTTAAAGATGAAGACTTAAGTATAATCATCAATGAAATGATCCTTAGAATCTAGAACTATTATAAAGTATAGTTCCTTGAGGTGAAAAAAATATGATATGCAAGGCAAGTTCCCAGAAAGGACCCCTATATATTTCTATTGTTGTGGTGTGTCTGTTTACTCTGACTTTGTCAATATAATTCTTCAGGGGAAACAGTATATATATATATATATATATATATATATATATATATATATATATATATATATTTGTCTCACATTTCTTGGGAAGAGAAGGTTGACATGATCAGAAAGAGTCATTCAGGGGTTAAAGAAACTATTTGGCTGTGTTCATGACTAACAAAACACACAGAAAAAGGATCAAGAGATACTGTCGTCATGAATGCCTCATGATGGCCCACACTGTAAATGAGTTATTCAGTTCCAACTGAATGTTGAGCATATAAACAACCCACATAGACATGAAGTTAACTTTAGACAGATGTGTTACCATGGTTCTCATAGAAATAAATAGATTGAAATGAAAATGAAAAAAAAATTACTTTCAATATTTAGTTTTTAAAACTTTCACATAACATTTTGTTTTCCTACCTACATGTTTTAGAAATTCCCAGAAACATAACATTATTCATAAGTATTTGTTTCTAAAAGTTAACAAGTGATGAAATACTTCCCCTGTATTAGAAATTAGAAAATTCAAGAAAGAAGCCATCTAGAAACCACAAAAATACTAGATACTGATCAGCATGTCCCAATAACTTCTACATTGCTTCCTGGAATGTCTTTATCTCAGATAAATTTTTATTATACAAAATGAAAAAAAATTCTGATGAGAGTATGAGCATCAAGTTGAGCTCAATATTACTCAAATTATCATTAATAATACAGGGTTAAAGCTACCAACTCTATTAAATTCCCTTTCAAATATTCAGTTGTTATCTGTTAGAATATTTTGGGTGATTGATTTGGAATGCAAAATGCCACTTACATTACAGTTATAATACATGCATTGGAAACATGCTTAAACATGGCTGCACAAGTGTATATGTAATAGTAAGACATTTTATGTTTGAGATTATAATAGAATAACAATATTTCCTCTTCACTTTCATCTCTCCAAACCTTACTATATACCCATCAATGCTTTTCTTCAAAATTATGGTCTCTTTATTCACTAATTGTTGCTGCATGCATTGCTCATATGCTTGACTTTTTGGTTTAGTTTCAGCCAGAGGGTTATCTATTAGTTTTGTTCATATTTATACATTGTATATACCTTTATTTTATTGAAAGAGTTATTCCTCAGGGTCGCAGGACAACGTGACTGTTACAAACTATAAACAGAAATCCACTCTTCCTTTCTTGTCAAACTTGATAAAGTTATTTCTAATCATTGAAAAACATGTGAAGACTCTAAAAGATACATCCAGGTTTAGCAAAGCCTGTATTGTCAGTATGAAAAAAGAACTCCAAATTGGAACCCATTACTTATACTTAATTTATCTTCTTGTCTAGCCAGAATGAATAACCTCATTATAGCTCAGCTTTGTCTTACATATAGAAGAAGTATTTCATCATTAGGATATAGCAGTTATCTTGAGTAAAAAGTGAAATTATTCTTTTACCAGCCTGTCTTTCTGTCTACTTATTAGCTCAGTTAAAAGTAAATTTCTTTCACAAATGTCTGATTGGATTTTCTATGCACTGCCTTGAACTGACTGACTATTAAATTCACTGAGTTTCCTAAGTAGACTATCTCATTTCCCTTACTTTATACCTTAGAAAGTACTGAGAATATGTCCCATTCTATTTGTTCTTAGAAGTTCTGCCTTATTACAGGTTCTATTAAACCAAAAAGTGAAGTCACTGAATATAGTCTTAAAATTACTATAATTCAAAAATTATCTATCTTGATCATTAGGTGAACAAACATGGAAGGTGCTTAAAGGGGACTTCATATTAAATCAGATTCTGTGTGGAACAGAGGTAATAGCAATGCAACATTCACGTTTTATTATTATTTTACAAGATGGCCTAAAAATGTCATTTTGTGTATTAACATACAGATGACTCCTATAAAGATAATTGAATCTTCCGTTAAATCAAACACATGTAAGTGAAAATGTTACTGTGATGAATTTAATAAGATTTACTTTATAATTATCAAGCAAACATAACAAAATCTAATGAGGAAGGAGACAGACAGCAAAGCAAGTGTATCTAAGGTAATTAGTTAAATCCACAAATGTAGAAGTTCTTAGCCCCCACCCCCAATAGGCCAGTTACAGTGACTTAGAATGACTTACTGCACTCACCACATTTAGAAAAGCATATCTATTGATGAATAGAAAGGAACTACATTGCTATTGGAAAAACTAGAAGTAAAATTTAAACTAAATTATTTCCTAACACAGAAAAATCAGTGACAGAACACACAAAATGATATAAGCATGACAGATTTGTTTGATAGAATAAGGATGTCAATGAGAAAAAGAGGACTATGAGACTGCAGTGCATGTGAAAAGGTCTACAATCCAATATGTAAATGTATGAAACTATATAGATAAAAAATAAATTAAGTATGATGGCTCATTTTTATATATTTTTTATCCACCCATGATTTCATTTCATATTAAACTAAATCCCCATTATCACATTCCACAGATGATACCATAACATAGAATAAAACCATCATAGTTAACAGAATAGACATTATTCATTTCATTGTTACCTAATGCCAGCCTGGCCTATATTCAGTTTATATCTAACAGATGAGTCCTTCGAAATTTGCTTTATTCCAATCAAAATTCAAAGAAAATTTTCTTTGTGAGAGACTTCTTAAGATGTATGTTGCAATGTTGTTGCTTGCAGATGTTTTTACTTAGGTATAAGCAATATATGGTGGTAGTGGGGTTCTCTAGAGTAACTGAACACACACACACACACACACACACACACACACACACACGCGTGCGAGCACATACATATGAATATATGTATATGCATAAACATATATATATATAACATATGTGTGTATGTGTGTGTGTGTATATATATATATACACACACATACAAACAGAGACAGAGGGGTAGGGTGGAATGGAGGGATGGACCGAGAGATGATTTATAGGAATGTCTTACAGTTTGCAGTCTAGCTAATCCAACAATGGTTGGCTGGCTGGGAAGAGAAAGTCCAAGAATCCAGTAATTATGCAATCTACAAGGCTGGATATCATAGCTGGATTTTAGTGTATGCTCTAGTCACAAAATTGGGCTCCAACGCCAGTGAAGGAAATTAATGAGCTAGCAAGGGAAGGGCAAGCAGGCAAAGAACAAAACCTTTCTTCCTCCATTCCTTGTATAAAATTCCAGAAGAAGGTATGGCAAAGAGGAAAGGCCTGTCTTTCTACCTCAAGATCTAGATTAAAGGTACATGTCTTTGCATAATATGAAAATGAAGAAATACCTTAGGAGCTACAAGACATTTTGAAGATTGTTTTATCCTAGGACCTCACAACCACCTGCTAATCTAGTTTAAGGGTATCTGTCATCTTTTACCTTCCATTGGAATCTGCATGCAGTTCTTGCACTTACATTCACAGACAAACTCCCAGAAATCAATCAATTAATAAAATCATTAAAGATGACAAATAAATATCATACTCATGAAATTATAAGATTTCTCTCAATCTGTAGCTATTTGTCTTTTTCTTCTTTGCTTTCTGTGCTGTATTAATATATTCCTGTCTTGAGTTTCTTGTGGTAAATACTTGTATTTGGGCTTTGACAGTTTAATACAGAAAACCTTGTTCCCTCTTTCTCTGTCTCTCATGTACTCTCTTCCCCTCCTCACATTCTTTCTCCTCCCTTTTTCTCACTTTAACTCTTCTTTACTGACTCAGAAAACTATAATCCTCACTGGCAATCTGTAACTAATGCTGCTATGATCAAACTTTAGCAAATAAATTGCTGACACAGAAAAACACCTTATTTACTTTTCCCCTTTGGTTAGAAAGCCCTTAAAAAACATTGTGAATTCATTTCTTCTGAAGACTCTCAAAGTCATGGGAGGGCCTTTACTCTCCCTGCTGGGAACCAGTTCATGATTCAGGCTTTAAGACTCCCCCACTTTCTTATTTCTCATTCATGATCTCTTAATTATAATATTTGTCCAAAGATTTGTTTCAAAGAATCTCAAAATGAGAAATTTATGTTATATATCTCACAAACATGGTTTGATAAATTTCCTTGGTTTATCTACTAAAAGGCTTGAATACTGCTCCAGTCCCCTTATGTTCTTACTGTGTTAGTACTAAATGCTCTAGCATATATAAGAATGCCTTTCTGGGCTGGAAAGGTAAATCACTGATTAAAGTCTAGGCTCACAACTCCCCTGCCCCCCCCAAAAAAAGAATGTCTCCCTTTTGTATCAACATATGTAACTATTGTTTCAGGTATAAAGGTTATTTATTCTTTAGCTAATTCAATTACGAATCCTAACCCTGGAGCACTGAAGTGTTTCTCTCTCTGTATAATCTAATCTTCAAGAAGAAGCTTACTAGGATCTAGAAGGCTTCAGCCTCAGCTCTATACAATCTAAAATGTTGAAGCTCTGAGATTTACTGCTGACTGAACTACCCTGAATAGCTCCTTCTGAACTCAGACTGTACTCATCTCAACTGACTCTTCTGCTTGGCTGATTCAACTCACTCACTGTTTTGGCTCAAATTTTTCCCCAAGCTGATGATTCAAACTGACCTTCTGAGCCAGCTGATTGTTTCTGACTGAACTTTCTGACTTTGGCAGACTCTGAGTGACTGACTGACTCCCACAACTTCTCTGACTGAATTGCCCTGATCATCTTTAAATTGACACATTCTTCCCACCTAATAGTGAATTCTTCTGCTGAACTGCCTCTGTGTCTCTGCCTCAGACTCCTCAGACTGCTCTTGTGTGTCTGCCTCTGTCTTGTAACTTCTGTGGCTGTCTCTGTGTCTTATTCTCTATGCATGCTTTATACTGCTTGATTCAGACTGCTCCTATAACTCATTCCTTGCTTTAGACTTCCTGACATGAGAGCCTGCTTTTCTATCATGAGAGTTGGGCATGTCCTCATTCTGCTAACTCTTCCTCTGATTTGTTACATTGCCTGCCCTTCACTCTGACTCATTTCAGATGTTACTTCCTGTCTGATACTGAATAATTCTAAGCCTCATTCTGCTAACTCTTCCTCTGATTTGTTACATTGCCTGCCCTTCACTCTGACTCATTTCAGATGTTACTTCCTGTCTGATACTGAATAATTCTAAGTTCTGATTCCTGTCTATGAACTCTGTTTCCTGTCTCCCTAGTGCTGGGAATAATGGCATGCACCACCACTCCCTCCTGAATGCTGTGATTAAAGGTGTATATTAGCATTCTTTCTACTTTTCATTTGGACCACACAGGTCTCTGAATGTGATCCCTTCTTATAGACGTCTGAATGTAATCTCTTCATTAGAACTCTTGGATTTAATCCTTTCTAGCTAACATACAGGTCTTTCAATGTTACTGGTTCCAAGAGCATCCAAGTTACTGAATTAAATGACTATGTTCCTATTTAAATAATTATGTTGCTTCTTATTTTTCTTTCTTAGATAACTGTTTCTTCTTTATGTCAATAAGTGTTTTATGTTATTATATTTATTAGATGTGTTTTATCGGAGGTGTCCATGTGTTGTATAAGTTATATAATTTATTGGCCCTCAGAACATTTGGGGAATACAATTTTTATGATTTGAAAATCACAAATGCAATAGAAGTGTATTATTTGGACAATATGCATTTTTGTACTTAAAACTTAATGGATACAAACCTCCAGTAATTGTAGTCTTACATATAAACTACATATTTAGACACAAGGTATAAAATGTATGCTTACTAAAAATTATATGAAAATTTCAATCATTATAAAAGAAAGTCTTCAAAACTTCAATCAACTGTTTATATTTATTTTAGAATGAAATTTATATATTAAACATTACTTGAAAGCATAAAGGTATGCATATTAAGTGTGTACAATGTGATATTTTGATACATTTATGCATTCTGAAATCTTTAAATCATGACAATCTTAAATATCTCATCAAATATTTATCATTTCTTAATGATGAAAATGTTTACAACTCTTCCTTAAATAGTTGTGAAATTCATAGTTCTTTATTATTGACTAGAATTGTATCTAGAGAAATAACACCAAAAAAAAAACCCACTTTTTTTTCCTTTGTTTCATTTTGTTTTGTTTTGTTTTTGAAACAGGGTTCATTTGTTGTAACTCTGGCTATCCTGGTACTTTATAGTACAGGCTCGCCTTGAACTCACAGAGAACTACCTGTTTCTTCCACCTGAGTGCTGGGATTAAAGCCATGAGCCTTTATTCCCCTGCAGAACTTCTATCTTCTATCTTGATAACCACTGATGAATCATTCTGCATCCTACTGTCTGGTTACTCTCTGTAACTCATAGCAACTAATATTCAATCCTTATAAATTCTATGTCAACTGTCCTTCAATTGTCCTTCTATGTCTGCTTATTTCACTAAAATAATGGTCTCATTTTAACTATGTTTTCTCGCCTGAACTGATTTCATTCATTTTAACTGCTGAACAATATTTCATTGTCTTTTTATTTTATGTAGTCTTCCCTAAACAGCTTGAGGATATTTTCTTTGTTTCCATTTCTAAGCTACTCTTAATATTTTTACAACATATGTGGAAATACAGAAGTATTCACTAATATTGACTTAATTTCCTTTGAATAAACATATTCATATAAATGTATATAGTCTGTGTGTGTGTGTGTGTGTGTGTGTGTTTGTTGAATGAGAATGGCCCTAAGATGTTTATATGTTTGAATGTTTCATTATCACTCAGTGGAACTATTTGAGAAGAATAGGGAGGTATAGTCTTGTTGGAGGAGGTATGCCACTGGGTTTTGCCATGCTTAGCAACTCTTTATGTTTCTCTACAACCTGAAGACCAGATGTGAGTTTGCAGCTACTCTTGCAGTGCTATGCCTGTCCACCTGCTACTATGCTTCCTGCCATGATGATCATGAGCTAACCCTCTGAAACTGTAAGCATAATCTTAATTAAATATTTTATTTTATAAGTTGCCTTGGTCATGGTTTGTGTCACAGCAGTCAAAAAATAATTCAGACATAAATATTTACCTATATCTATATATGGAGAGGAGGTTTACATGATTATATGGTAGTTCTATTTCCACTTTTTCAGCAACCTCCATGACATTTTCCATAATAGCTGTATTAATTTATTTTCTCTCCAACAGAGCACAGTGGTCCTTTTCTCCATGTAACCTTAGCAGCATGTATCTTTAGTCATTTTTATCTCATTGTGGCTCCCTGGCAATTTGTGAAGAATCATTTTTATTTACATGTTGGCCTCTGTTCACATTATTTTGAAGAAAGTTCTATCCTTATTTAGATTCATGCTCATTTTAATTGGTTTATATAATTGCTATCAAGGTTTTAGAATTTCTTTTGTATTATGGATGTTATGAAATTACTATTGTTAGCTGGAACTCTCACAAATTTTTTATCCTATTATTTTTATTGTATTCACAAAAATTTTAATATGCAATACTTAAAACAGATTCACAAGTAGAGTATATTATAATGAGTTCCCATGAATTATGAGCCAATTCTACAGTTACCTCTGTACTCAAGGGCACTCCCCTAGGGTTGGTAAAAAATTCAATCCTATTCTAGAAATAATATTTGCATGGACCAGAAGAAAGGCTATGATTTTTAATTGTAGGAGACTGTATCTGTGACTTGGACAAACACACACACATACATACACACACAGTCACACAGACACACACACATGCACGCACACACACACAAGCACACACCCTGTGCTTTAGAACAAAGGCCAAAATTGTCTTTCACATGGTGTTGAAAAAGACAAGGAACCAAACGTTTTGCAAGTACACACTTCCCTGTTCTAAGGAATATATTGATTTTCTAGATTTCTTTATTCTTTTGTTTTTCTTTTTTTAAATACCTGGATATTTTCCCCAGGACATTGTATATGCCTAGCAAGTGCTTTATAACTAAGCATATCACAGGCTTATTTTCATACTTTTGTTTTACATATTACTTTTTTTGAGCTTCATTTTTAATTTATTATTTTACTTTTAATTGTATTTAATTTTAATTGTATTTAATGTGTTTTTAATTGAAATGAATTTACTTTGCATCCCCTCTCCCTCCCAGCTTCTTTCCTTTGGGCCCACCCCAAGGGTCCTGCTTATACCCACTCTCAAATTGCTCAAGTTGATAGCTTCTTTTTTCTTAGCCTGTTTTCCTTAGACTATTATTGATATATATATATAAATAATAGTCTATATATAATATATAATTATCAATAATTATCAATATATATGAATAAAGTGAATAAATGAACACACACACACACACACATATATATATATACACACACACACATATACTAAAGCTATATATATATATATATATATATATATATATATATATATATATATATATTTGGTATTCTCTTCAGTGTTTCTGTACTCTTATTGATTTCAGTTTTCAAATCCTCAATTATCTTTGTAATATCATTCAGCCATGTATTTGTATTTTCTTGGATACCACTCAAAAATTTATTCTTACATTTTGGAGTTCAATGAAGAGTTGGTTCATGTGTTCGTTAATTTAAAAAAAATTGATAAGGTTTATGATTATTAAATTCTGTGTCCTGGTGATCATTTATGTAGTTACAGTAAGAGAACACTTCTATAGGAATAGCATGCTTGATGGAAGACATAGTCTTTTGGGCAGTCATATAGTTTTTGTGATTTGACCTGTGTAGTAGGACTTCTTTCTTTGGTCCTGTGTAATATTATCAAATGACCTTCTTTAGATTAGGGGAGTGCAAAGGATATGTATGAAAGCTGGGCCAGCTAAATGTGTTGGATGAGCTGCTTCACTGGACCAAGGAAAGATGCCTCATAAACTACAGGACTAAAGCTAGGCTAGGCAAAATGGATTCACAAGTGAACAGGCTTTATGGCCACAGGTGCTGAACTAGGACTGTGGGTTTGCAGAAGCTGGATGATAGAATAATTTTGGGGAAAGGGAAGAAAGAACTTACCTAGGAAATGTAGTTTACAAATATACCTTTCATTCATTTGTTGGTATATAGGTATATATGCTCGGTCTCTGTGTGTTTGTGCATGTGTGTGTGATTATGTGTGTGTGTGTGTGTGTGTATAGGTCAGTTGTCAACACAGGGATATTATCTTTATTCCATCTTCAGCTGACTTTTAAGACAATCTCTCATAGAACTTGGAGCTTATCCATTAACTTAGACTGGCTGGCAGACAAGTCCAAACAATCCACCACACTAGCAATAAAGGGATAGGCTTGTACTACCATGCCAGGATTTTTACATGGGTTCTTGGGAGCTAAGCCCTGGACCTTCAGAACTGAACTGGGATCCTCTCTGAAGTAAGTACTTTACATTTTCCCCATTCTTTAGATTGATTCCTGTCTTATGCAAACAGCCTTTGGTTTAAGTAATTTTAAAATTATCTTTTATTCAAATGGACAGGAGAAGGCCTCCTGGGCTTTAACCCTACACAAAGAAATAAAAAAATTATGGAATGCTGAGTGTGAGAAAAATAGTCTTCCCCAGGGAAAATCACACCAATTGATTATTTAATACCAAATGGCAATCCCTGAAAACATACATACAATTAACATTATATAGACTAAGCGGGGTATTGTATTTAGGAAAGTATCTTTGTAACAAAGAGTTTCATTGAATCCATTTAATTCATGTATTTACTACTTGAATAATGCTTGTTATTTGTAGTAAATAATGTAGGCTATATCATTTAAAATAAAATAACATTATGTTATTAATAAGTTAACAATTTTTAGTTAACAAACTATAAATAAAATGTCTAAACCCATTTATACTCCTTAAATTGTATAGCAAATTTATTTTTGAAAATTAATATATTAAGTGTTTATACCCTAAATAAAAAAAAAAAAGATTTCAAAGTGAAAGCAAAAAAAAAAAAAAGTTTTCTTTTTTGTTTACCAACAAAAGAATTATCTTTTTGTCATAAGAATTTATTTACTTACAATTTTTTCTGTTTTCCTTTTTTAAATTTGAGATGGGGGTTCTCATATTTCCCATGCTCTCAGGGAACTTGATATGTAGCTGCTTTTGAACTTCTGATTCCTTTGAACCTACCTCTCAAGGTCTGGAATTGCAAGTTCTCACTACTGTATCTGGTTTATATACTCTTGGGATTCAACTGAGTGCTTTGTTCATATTAGGCAATTACTCTACACATGATTTACATGCCAAATTCTATTTGTTTATATATTGGTTCATAAGGCTAAGTAGCTTGGAATTTGTAAGAGACCAAACAGTGAGGGTTCATGGGAAGGTTTAGAAATAGAAAATGGAAGGGAGGAAATGATGCAATTATATTATCTTTCTCTCCCTCCCTCCCTTTAGTTATAGTTGTATGTTGATGACGGCATTACCAATTTTATCATGTTCATGGTGAATCAGTATAAGGGTTTAGTCTCATCTAATTTAGAATATGTAAATAATGATTCTGAACCAAATAAATTATTCATGTATACAATTTCACAATGACAATAATTTTTAATTTCCAGCAAAATATTTTTGCCTGACATGAAGTTTTATTTAGTGTTTATCACTAGTTTTCAACCACTTAGCTACTTTTATAGTCAGTTTTAACTGTCAAATGGATACAACCTAAAATTATCTAGAGAGTTTCAGTGAGGGGTTATCTAGAAGAGTTTGGTCTCTGGGCATGTTTATAGGGATTGTGTAATTAATGTGTAAATTCTGACCACTGTTGGATGCACCAACCGATTGATTTGTGTCCTAGACTGTTTAAGTGTAGAGACAATGTTAGTAAGGCTGGCTCTTGATGGTGGATGTGATATGACTCCCTGCTTCTAGGTTGGGACCTTGATGTCTTTACTATGAATTATGAGCTAAAATAAACTTCTTTTTCCCTAAGTTGTTTGTCAGAGAATTTTATCACAACATCACAAATCAAGATAGAGCAGCCACCATCATGTTTTTCACATAGTAAATTATTTTAATAATGTAAAGTTCAGTTCTGAGACCACCATAGACCATTCATTCCATTTTCTCATAGGTCCCATTCTACATATTTTAAAACCAATATACATATTTTTCTCTATGTGGAAATTAGGTTGTAAACTGGATAGAGCAATATAACTCATCCATCCAATCAAATTAACTAACTCATTATGGGCTATCTTCCAGAAGTTCTTCTGAGTGATGAAAATACATTATGGATATAGGAACGGATATTAAATATAAGTATGAATGCAGGTATAAGATAAGTATTGGGTTTCACTTAGAAGAGTTTATATTCAGGTTAAGAGGAGAAAAATGAAAAACAAACCTAAAAATTTATGGAAGCATTGTTTTAAGATACTAGTAAATGATATGATAAATCCTGAAATGTTTCTTTGTACCTTCAAAAGAGGGACAAAATTATATACAATTTTTCATATGAAAAGTGAAATTTGATATTAACTCCTTTTTTGCTGTCAGGTTTATTAAAACTCTTTTATGTTGCATCACTAATAAAAGACAGGGTTGAAATTATTGCATTCAAATATATAACTTCAAAATATACTGTAGACAGTGGTTTCTTCTACTCAGCCACAAGGACATAAAAATTCACTTTCCTAATAGAAATGTTCATTTCCATATGAACTTACTTAAATGGATCTTGCATATTACTTCAAAATATGAAACAATTCTTTCACTAGTCTTAAGGTGGCCATCTGATATATATTTTAAATTAATGAAATATTTATTACAAAATTAACTTCCACTGTTACTAATATTCATAACAAATACTATGTCTCTCTAAATTGTTTTATGACTTATCATATATAATTCATTGATACTGTTCAATTAAATGACGTTTTTCTAGCCTTGCACAGTTTTTTCAAAAACATTTTACTTATAAGCCTAGTATTAAAGTTGTTTGGCTCATAGCTATTTATGTGTTCCTCCACCATATCTTTTTTATTTCCCAAACTAGAGTTGATTCATTGGTCACAGAACACAAAGAAGACGAGTCAGCACTAAGGAAGCTTTCTCCTTCTGGCTAGCTTTCATAGTACTAGATGGTGCAATAAAGGTTGCTGAGGAAACCCATCATCAACAGTGGTATCCAGATGTGGACCGTGGGAACTGCAATAATGACTAGCCTACCAACATAAATCCATGGGTCCAGTAATGGCACAGTAATGGCCCATGTGGCCATTCTGCTGACCACTTGCGTGGCTGCCTTCTTCCCCAAGTAGGGAGGAAGCCAAGATGGCAAACTTACACTAAAAAACATATCACCAATCACACACACACACACACACACATACACACACACACACACATACACACACACACACAAATAGAAAAACTTTTTACAGACATAGGAAATCAGGCCTAGAAGAACAGAGAAACCTCAGAACTTCTCTGGAGATGACCTGCTGCTTTTTTACAATTTGTCTGCATAAGCAGAAATCTGAAACAGTTCAGCCCTGTGTCCTTTTAAAAGTTCTACCTTTACTGCCATGCATGCATATGGGAGTAGAGGTGATCAGGACAGGGGCAGAAACCATTCTGGTAATTTGGCTAGCAGAAGCTGCACTAAGTCTCTCTTCTGGGTTTGCAGCAGGAACCATTTCCAAGGAAACCTGCCTTAGATTTTGACCATCCAGCATTCAGGACAATGATATTTAAATGAACACAGAACATACATACATTTCCACACATTTAGACACCATCCATACACAAATAAGAACAGACAGAACAACAAAATCAATACATTGACAAAAAATTGATCAGGCCAGATAAAAAAAGAAATGAATTTTAAAGAAAGGGTGCACCCAGGAAAAAAGCAGAGTTCTCTGAAGCTTCAGGGCAGCATGCATGCCAGTGTTAATGAAGTATAACCTTTAGTTTTTAATCAATGGAATTGGAAGTGAAACTGGAAGCACTTTCCATAATCCAAAAAATCAGATATAGTACTTAAAAATCTATAACTAAAAAAAAATTTAAAATCTTGAGTTTGTTCCTGCTAATAGTAGGTATCAGTTTATCAGAACTTTATAAAAACATGTATCCAGATTTTACCTATACACTTTAAATCACTTCTTCTGACCCATACCAATTGCTTAGACTTTCACACCCTCAGACCTGTAAACTTCAAAGCATTTTTAAACAGTTTACTAATTAGTTCAGGTGGAACAGGTTTTAAATGTGCCTGCTTGGTAGAAGCAGGAGCTAGATTGTTACTTTAGCTTTGCATAAGGGGCAGAGGTGGGGACTCCGCCAATGGCTGGAATGTAACTGAGGCTGCTTTGGCTGCTGTGACTGCACAGACAGCTGTGGCTCTGCTGGCAGCTAGGCTGCACAAGCAGCTGCAGCAATCTCAGTGGCCGAAGCTATGCCGGTGGTTGTAGGCTATGCCAACAGTTGTGACTGTCCCTGAGACTGTGGCCACACCAGTAGCTCTAGCTACATCAAAGGTGAGGACCGAACCATCAGCTATAGCTGACCCAGTGGCTGTGGCTCTGCCAACAGCTTAGCTGAATCAATGACTGAGATCATGCTATCAGCTGTGGCTGTGCTAGAACTGAACTGGCATCAGCTGGAACAGCTGCGTTGACAGCAACCGCAAATTCCTGTATGGGCGGCAGTCAGAGCTAGATAGGGGTGGAGGTGGACTTGAATTTCTGTATGGTCTTTGAGGAGCATTAAGATGTACTGCCTCCTTAATTCCTACAATTTTCTGAAGTGAAGGCTGTTCTTTTATCACGGTGTCTGGTAACCTCACTCTCTAAACTGTTAGGGCAAGCTGGGCGGGTTTCTAAGGAACCACGAGACACGAACCACTGCAACATACATGAGGCATTTATTGATAACCGGTGTGTTCCGGTCCCGCCTATCCCACGCAGGAGATGAGCATGGCGGGCCCCGATCCCTTCCCCCCCAGCCCTTTTATGGGGTTCAGGGGAAAGCGGTCTGGGGTTGGGGGCTCGTGCAGCTTTGATTGGCTCAGAGCTCTCTGTTAAACTCATTGGTTGGGAGTTTCGCGCACAGGATCCAGGTGGGGCGTGGTCAACCTGTGCCCTTGGACTAGCCGTCCTTGAGACAGGGTGGCTCCTGGTATGCTGGGGAAGGACGAATCCTGTTGATAAGCTTAATGGTCATTTCCCTGTGGGTGAGGAGGAGACTGAAAAGTACTGTTAATGGCTGTACTTGGGAAGGCATTTCTCAATAGGAGGCATTTCCCCCTATATGTGACTGCATTCCTAGGCTTCATATTTCTTAAATCCTTTCAAAACCAAATTCATCTCCTGGATCTAATTGATCATCATTCTGCCTCCTTTAAAAGACATAACCTCCACAATATATTCAGCCTTATCTCCCGTTGTTATTCTGACTACCTCTGGCTCTAGAAGTTCTTCCAAGCCATCCTTAATCATTTCCCATAGGTTAAAATCATCAGACATATCTAGCTCCTTATTTTGTTCCTGGTATTGCTGCAAAGCTTCTCCTGCTTTTAACCAAGTTTGTAACTTCATGGTTCCTTTATGAGGAAACCACAGACACACTTTTTCTACAAACTCAAGAAAATGATACAGCAGTGCCTGGCCTACATTGGCTCTGTGGTCTTGGAGCCTATCTTTTAATAAATGAGCAAACAACATCTTTTCATTCTGATTGCCTATTTTACCACCAACCTTCAATTAACTGAGTACTCACCTTATTCACATGGTGGTCTTCACTGATTCCCTGTATTCCAGGTCCCTGTTCTGGGCACCAATCTGCCAGGGCCGGCCTGGCAAGTCAGACAGTACCTGGATGGGGGTGAAACTGAAGAGCCTAATGAGGAGAGGGGAAAAGAAACGCGAAGGGAAGGGAATAGACCAGACACACACAGCATCATTGAGCTCAGATGGAATGGAGCTAATGTTTAAGTTTTCTCTCAATTCTTATATGCCTTTCCTCAAGGGGCTACAGCAGTTACAAAGATAATGATTACAAAGAACTCAGGGTATCACTCGCTGTGTAAAACAATACATGAGTAAAACATCTCATTCTCTAGTTAATCCTAAACTTTGAGACTTCCCTTTTTTCTGCCAGAGCAGGATGTTTATCCTGGAAGATAACCTGTCTCAGGGAAGCTAAATGTTTACCCAGGGAAGTAGCTTCTCTAGGTGGAGTTAGATGCTCATCTAGGACAATAGTCTCACATGATGAAGCTGAATGTTCAGCTGGAGAAAGGACACTCCTTTAGATAACCCTGACTTCCCCAAAACCAGCCTCTCTCGGGCAGTTATAATATTTTGTGACTCAGTTTTGCTCAGAAGAACTCCCAATAAAGGAATTAGGCAATATTAGCCAGAGGCACACAGCAGAGTCTAGTTCTAGAGTCTGAAGGGCTCACCACAATTAAGCAACTGATCTTCCTGGTTCTAAGATGTGCTTCACAGGAGGAAATATGTCTGGTACTGCAAGAATGGCCAAGAATCCATGGCTGGGGAGGTCACAGGCCATAGAAGTGAACCTAATACCATTATTTTTCAAAATTGACATAGCGTCAAAGTATCCCTCTAAACTTTATCTCTTTACCCATAGACCACTGCAGCTCTCAGGCCTCCTTAGAGAAGTTTGTTCATGCATTAGACACTGGGTAGAGCAAAAACTTATAGCTGTATATGTAGAGAGATCCTTGTGCCTAGGGAAGAAGGAGTGACATCAAAGTTTAGCTTAGACATGAATATTCCATTGTCTCTTATTCTCTGCACCTTGACCAGGTGTGAATATCTATGTTAATCTCATTCAACTTCATAAGGGGCTTCTCCAATGAAATTAGAAACATGTATTAATCTATGGATATAAGGGTAATTCATTAGGAGCTGGCTTAACACTGTTAGTTTAAAAGAATAATAGTAGTAAGTTATCCTCTGAGGCCTATGATCTGCCCTGTCACAAATTCATCACCCTGGTAATTGTATATTATGATATGTACAATTATGAGTTACGAGATACATCTCAAGGATGATCACTCTTTTTTCACAAGTGCCATTATTGCAGCAGTGAACATGTCTTACCAGGCTGGTCATTGATATAGCACACAGAGTTCACAGATGGCGAGAATGGTGGTTTCTTTTTGCCTTTAGTTTCATGCATAATCCCTCCTAGTTCCATAATTTTTGCACAGTAGAAATGAACTTTGTGAATCTATCAAAATATCTCCTAGGTTGATTTGTGTACATCAAGCATGTTTATAGAGGGATAGATTTATTATTAAAATTGTATTAAATTGTTCAATTAGTTTCATGTAGGAAGAAATATTTTAGTATTTCTAATGTGAAATTATGAACATGGCTTGGTCAGGTTTTTTCCTAATTTTAACACAATTGAGCATTGCTAGTGGCATATTCACTAGAAAAACATACTTTGTAATCAACAGATTATAAAACCTTGACTATTTATTGACTTTGCAAGTGTTAAAATCTACTAAAGAAGCCCTGCATTCCTCTGGCAGTTGAACTAAAACCATCACTTCCTTATTTTGTATGATATGGAAGTGTAATAACATTTTATAATGTTTGGGTTTCTAAAATGAAGCAATGTTTTATGCATCATTAATAAAAATTTCAGAAACATTCTTGACCTACTAATTTAAATGAAGCCTGGCATGATTGCTGAAATGCAATTTACACTGGTGTGCTACTTGTGATCATATCCTTAAGCATAATGTCTCAGATCCAAACTGCATTGCACTAGATTGAAAGTTGTATCTTATTATTGTTTTGTAAAGAACAGCACAATCTGTTGTGCATTTTAAACCCAATTTGGAAGCTTCTTTTATGTATGTGAAAACTATGCTTATGAAACCCATGGTTATTTCAAAATTCCTCCAGCTAATGTGTGCATCCTACCAAGTGTCTTTAAAATGTGTTTCTTTCCTAGAAACATGATGCATTGCCTCTTTACCATTTTTTTCAGACATTTTAATGTTAATTGCTTCCTAGATTTAGCATTAACTCCAGGAAGGAGCTGCTGTGGAGAAGATTCCTCCAGCCAGTTTCACACACTTTTGTGGTTCATTGGTCTTTCATAGCACTACATTTCAATTGATTCTGATATTTAGAATACATTAGTTCCATTAATAATTAATTATATATATATATATATATATATATATATATATATATATATATTATTTTAACAATTACTTTGGAAACATGTGGGGAGAGATTCAGTGTCTACTTTTAAAATTGAGTTAAGTAAAAACTGTTCAGCATATATTATTTTGGAAAAGATGAATCAGAAGAAAAATATTTAAAGTAAGAGGCATTTTCATAAGGATATTCAATGAGACTTGGAGATGGTAGAAAATATAGACAGTGTTTGGTGTCAAGAATAAAACAGTACAACTAAACCTTTACTTTGTTCTCTATTGGTATTAAATAAAGATGATTTTATTTTGTTTTAAAATATGAATAATATCTAATTTGTCTAGTATAACTGTATTAATAAGTTAGTTATTATTATATGTCTTATAGAGTTGAAATATGATAGAATTATTGCTTTTGCATGAACAAATAAATTCAGTATCTTTAAATTGAACTTGCCAAGACAACACACCAAATGTGAATATTTGAGGGAGTTCCAAGGACAAATAGCTTCACTTTATGGAGAGTGATTTAACCACATAGTAGAAAACCAGTAAGTAATGTGCACTCCAAATAAAATTAAGCACATCTAACCCCACATTAGAATTTTGACATTTTTTTTGAAACTATAAGTTCTTTTGCTTTTAAATATCAGCATTTAGAAAAGGATCTATCATTTGGAAATTAGTTTGACAAGATGAAATTTGCCAAAACGTGTGATCTCATTTTATAGGTACCATATAAATAAATATATAGCATATAAATAAAGCATATACTTCATTTAGAAGATCTTGAATTATAGAATATAATCTTAAATCATCTATAGTAAATTTTAAATATCAGAATGATATTTTAATTTTTGAGGTAGTTAAGAGCTACTATTATGATTTTGCATGTTTTACCTAAATATCAAACATATGTATAATTAAAAATCAACATGCAGGATATTTTAATTTTATATATGAATCAAATTATTAGTACATTTTAACACGTGTTTATCCAAGTGTTTATCTATCCTCAGGCTTATAAGACATGTGTTATAATTATATGGTTCTTTTTTTTTTTTGATGAAACATGTATACACTTATGTATGTTTTAGAAAATATAACAGAGAAACTCTACAGTCTATTTGAAGGATTTTTTTTTCCTTTAAGAGAATTGACAAATTATGGGATTAACCATAAAATAACAAATAACTATTATGGCAAATGTTGTTTTCTAACAATAATGCTCTAGTAAAATAATTATTAACTTAAAAAATTAAAGTTTCCAGGATTTTGCAGTTTACATTTTACCTTCTAATTTACTTCTAGTATCTTTTCACGGATTCCATATTTTTAACTTTATGAATATAGATATTGTAAAGCATTTAACTTCATGTTTTTCCTTCAAAATAAATATAAATTTTACCTATAAAAATAAGAAAATAAGTTAAAACTGTCAATTTTGATGTTGATTCATATGTTAGATTATGAATTCATTCAACAATCATCTGTGAACATGTATGAAGTAGTATATCCAACCTGCTTATGACTATCAGGAAATTATGACTATATGGAAATTATGACTATCAGAAATCTAGGTTACAGTTTAAAAATATATTAAGTATTCTACTTTTCATTAAAGTAAATGATACTCTCTTTCTTCTCCTTGAAATTGGCGAAGATGTTTGAAAAAATAAAACCAGAAATAAAACCCACCAAAATTTATGAAACTAAAAAACTGGTAGGCTGAGTAGAGTGGTGGGTTGAAAATTAGATGAGCCAAAGTGGCAAGTCTTTCTAGTTGTGGAAGTCAGAGTTGGTCATCATTTGTATTGACTTGGTCTTATTTCTAGTTGATTAAAAACCAGAAAGATATTATATTTAAGGGAAAATACCTGAATTTGTTATTCATGTGTTTGGTCAGTTTATTTTATTTATCTATTCATGCTTGGATTAAGGCCTTGTATATTTTGATATGTGTGTGGGTCACCTCTCACTTTCTCACTATATATATATATATATATATATATATATATATGTTGAGTATGTTTCTATAAATGGCTTCTAGAAAAATTAAACATCCTCAAGGCTCAGATAGTTAATGGCTATCCATTTTGCAGTGAGCTAGTGCTCTGGCCTCTCCACTTCACACCATTTCTGAAACACTCTGTGTTCTTGTGTCATCTTATTTGCTGCTTTTGTTGTTATTTTTCTGCAAAGGAAGACTTTTGTGAAAATCCATCACACCATATAGACACACAGCAACCCTAAAATGCATGCATTTGTTATGGTGTCAAATGCACATAAAACATAGCCCACTGAAGAAGAAAAACTGCCGCTAGTGCTGATGATTGCATATTCCCACAGTGCACCACTGTAGCCAACCATATTCTGTCTCCCCTCAGTATGAGACATATATTTAAGACCTTTCTTAGGAAAGGTCTTGCAAGGAGGTGACAGATGCAAATGGAATATTTTCTTGGATAGAGTTTGAGCACATCTTCTGATGATGTCCATGTCTATTTTATAGCAGTTGTTTCAGAAGCATCCTGGTTTTGTGGCATGTGCCCTTTCTTTCATATTGTTATAAATGAACATGAGATTGATTGTTAGAATTCTCACCATAATCATCCAAACAATGACATTCTAGTTCTACTAGTATGATATTACATTAGTATAAATTCATTACACAAAATAATGTTTTTCACTGTGAAACCTACCTACACATATACACATACACATACACACACACATGTGCATGTGCACGCACACACACACACAGACACACACAGTACACACCTGAGGCACATTCAATTTCATTAATTAAAAGTGGCATTTTTATCACTGTATTTTGTTAATACCTGAAAAAATGAAGAGTAGAGAGGTCAAGAAATCAACAGGGTTATTTTTATATTTGTTGAAATAACAATTTAACATCATTCCAACTATCATTTGCTGGCATCCAAGAATGAATTGATAAGCCAAATATGCCTCATAATAATGTATATATGCACATAGAATACTTAAATGAAGCTTACATTCATCTTGGATACAACTGACAATTTGAAGCACTCATGCAGCGTCTAGACTCAACACAATAAGGCTGCCTAGGGGACATTAAAGAAAATAAAAGCCAAATGCCATGAGTGTTTGGAATCTCAGGAAAAGAAATAGTTCTGATAGACCTAGTTGTAATTTGGAGAAGATATACTGTCTATATTATTCTTTCTGAGGGTCCCAAACCAAGACAAGAAGAATGGCAGTGGTACCAAGAAATTCAGTAAAAAAAAAAAAATCTAAGTGAACACCCCTTTGTCCTTTTCTGTGTCCAGTTTCATGTTGAAGACACTGGTAAGAATATAAAAGCCCACAAAAATAACACCATACAGCAATAAGAATTGCAAAATCAATTGAGTAAAAAAGTGAACAAAAGGCTGTGATAGATGGAAAGATGAACTTCATAGACAAAGAGAGGCTTCAGATTTTGATAATATTCACTCTGTCAACATTTTTGAGCCAAGACACCTTATTTTCTCAATTAGAAGTCATATGTAGGCTAACTTGAGGATGATTAAGCTCCTTTAAACTTATTCCATTTATAATTCCATCATGTATTGAAACAGATATGAAGAGGGAATGACCACCAGATGTTTGAAGGGCAAGTTAGATAAACAGAGGAGGGAAAAGTCTTGACAGAAGGTAGAGAGGATGCTGGATGACTTCCAAGCTTTCAGCTGTTCATCAGGACAGCTGTACTTACAGATGACCATGGAATGTGGATATATGTAGGAATTTATAAAGGACATGTTTTTAAACAAAATTATCTTTTGATCCAAAAATCAGACCTTACCCACTGAAGAGTTCTTGTCACCAACCTTGCTAAAAGTTGTAACTTAAAGAAATATATTCTTCAGTTCCAGCAACTAAAAGTAATTCCTAGTAAAAATAAACCATACTGAGTGAAACAGGACAGAGTTAATGATGCTGTCTCTGTGCCTTTTTAAATGGCAGATTGTGCAGTAAACAAGGCAGACAAGCCTTCGGATTTTATCATTATTATGAAAACTTGAAAAACCCAACTTTGCCTTTTTTTCTCCTACTTTTTTTTCTGTGTGTATTGTGTGGTGTGCATGTATAAATGTATGCACATCCAAATCTATGTCTGTGCACCTGTGTGAGCAGGTGCATGTGCATACATGTGTAACATGTATAATTCCAGAGCTGATGTCAGAGTTTTCCTCTGTTACTCTCCACCTTGTTACTTGATACAGTTATTTCCATTAGCCCCAAAACTGATTAAGATGATTGTGCTACCTAAAAATGGGTGGCTTAATTAAAAAGCAATACTCTGTCAATTTGGGATGTTGTGAGCCCAGGACCAGATCAGAATGACTGAGTTGCTAGAAAAGACATACTCTAGGTCAGAGATGACTGTTT
Organism: Cricetomys ansorgei; assembly: GCA_026225945.1. Taxonomy (NCBI): domain Eukaryota; kingdom Metazoa; phylum Chordata; class Mammalia; order Rodentia; family Nesomyidae; genus Cricetomys; species Cricetomys ansorgei. The sequence goes on from JAMJFZ010001562.1 coordinate 6,893,282, forward strand.
GCTCACTGGACCCACACTAACCTTATCATGTGCATGCTTGCTTAAGATCTTAAGAAGACTTAATCAGCTGCCAAGCCAAAGATTCAGCTTCTTTTTTTTTTCTAAGACCGAGTTTCTCTGTTGTAACTCTTGCTGTCCTGGAACTCACTCTATAGACCAAGCTATCCTAGAACTTGCAGAGATCAGCCTGCTTCTGCCTCCTAAGTGCTGGGATTAAAGGCATGTGCCACCACTGCCCAGAGGAATCCACTTTTTACTATTATCACATTGGTTGAGGCAATGTCTTAAATCATATAACTTAGGTGAATAAGTTTAAAGAGATATGAAGAAAATATGTAATATATAAATGGATAAAAAACGCTTTCTTATAATTTCTGCAGTTATATTAGATAGAGCTTGAACAGGATGTCCACAATACACATGTCCACAATACATAGCACCTTTTGCACTTCTAAGGTGAAGTATAGTGTGATCAAAGCAACTATAGTTTTAGAGGGGAAAGCAAACTTTTGAAAAAAGTAAATTTTACAAGGTAAAGGCAATTTTTGTCATTATATATTCTACTGAATTTAATAAAACTAATGGTCTTGTCTATGTAGAAATTATACCTAGGGTGAATAAAACATACATTAGTAGTCTTCCAATTTTCTAATTATTTAAAATATAAAAGATTAGTCTAGCAGATACTTTGTATCATGGAAACTTAAAATGGTTACATTTTTAGTATTGGCTTCTTTGTGAATGAATTTTTACCAACAACACTCAAGGACTCTGTTGCTTGTGTTTGTTTTTTTACATAGATACACTAAATTTAAAATAATATTCTGAAGCATTTGGCCTTTGGACAAATATGATGAATACACACACACACACACACACACACACACACACACACACACATATATATATACACACACACACAGAGTATATATACAAATTACAAAGTAATATGCAAATTATTCTATACATAATATTTATAAATATTATATATAATAAATATATATAATATAATATATAATAAATATATATAATATTTACCACATACTTAAATTTATGTATATATTATATGTGTGGGCATAGGTACACGCATATGTACATGTCTGCCTCAACAAAGGATTCATGACAAGCTGTGTAGTGCTAGAATATATATATTATTTGATCTTTTAAAATCTATTCATAAGTTTTTATTATGCTCATTGATTTTTTTGTCTTTTTGTAAGTTGTGAAGACAGAAATGTATTTAGCTATTAAACAATAGTGATGCAAAGATAACTTGTTAAATATCCTGCCACAAATGCTGAAAGTGTCTTCCTTCCTCTTGCAAGTTAATCAATACCCTCACCTGAAACATAGTATTACCACTAATTCCCAGTGACAGAGAAGCTTTCACTTTACTGCCTTGGGTAGAGTCTTTCTTCCTATTAGAAACATCCTCAGGCACTCTGAAAAAAATCTATGATGGGACATGATACCATTTGTTTTAAGGAACTCAACACATCAGATAGAGCAATAATTAATATATATTTTGTCTTTGTATTTTCCTTGTTGTGGAGACAGAGACATTATTATTGGACATGTCATTGACATTTTCTTGCTTTAAAAAAAATCATAGATAGATTTTTGGCTCTGTTTGCAGAAGAAAATCTTAACTAATATTTTCACATATTCCTGTAAGCAGGAAAAACCTTTATAAAGAAAAGACAACCAGTTCTATGAAGTTATTTTTTATTTTAGATTTTAAAATATTTTAAATGAAAATCAAGTAGAATCCAAAGTTTAATCTGACAATTGTGAGTTTATTCAGCCTTAGCACATTCCCTCCTCTCTTCTCCCTGTCCACCAGCAGTCAGATCAGCTCTCAATTTCAGAAACACACTTTTCCTGTGGGATCACTTGTCTTAGCGAGTGTGTCCACTCTGTCAGCAGCTTTGAACCTGTTGATATTAAAATCTGTATTCCCCAGTTCACTATACTTCTTGAAGCATCCCCTCATGTATGACCTTGCCCTGACATGTGTTATGTCACAAATACTAGACTCTGCTAAAATAATCTTGAAAGAAAGATCCTTAAGTGTTGGAAATTCTAAGAAAAAAAATCAAGGTCAGATTCTCATTCTCCCTCCCAGTGTAGCATCCCAGCCTCTCACTGTAATGTCGTTTTCTCACACTATATTTTACCATGAGAAAATCCTCTGACTTGTATCTATATCTGTCACAAAATGCTGTGAACATTTCGAGTTTTTCCATATAGTTGAAAGATAAAAAGCATTAGTATTTACAAATGTAGGACAGGATGCACCTGGTATTCATTCATCAGCTCCCTACAGTCAAATAAGACAGAAAAATGGCTTCATGCTTATTTTGCATAGATGTAGGAACTCTCTAGAGTTTCATAGCTTTCCCAAAGAGAAGCTAGAAATCATACAAGAAGATATTGCCAGAAACAGCATTAAGCAGATCACTTACACTACAATAAAATAGGTATTTGTAAGTCAGAGGATAGGAAGACAAGCTTAACGCTTCTCAGTTACAAACACTGATAATTGAAGAGGCAATACAAGGAGTTATGCAAGTATTTGTCTTTTGGTTTGGTACAAAACAGAAAGGCCTTACAAACAGATCTCAGGAATTTTAAGTGAAGCTACTTTTCATTGAGTGTTTCTCAAATTCTAACAGAATTTTAGTTTTTGAAAATGGGAAAATACAAGCCTATAATATGAATAAAATTAAGCTGAATAGATGATTTACTCTTATAAATCCCTCAATTTTAATATCAGTTTATCATCTCAAAAAAGCAAGTGAATTTTGAACTTTGCTTTCTCTTCTAGCAGATAAAAATGACTATCACTTGCTATTGAATGATTTAGAAAGTATCTAATTCAAATGTTTTGCTAATATGCAATGGTAAAACAAACAAAAGCACTATAATTTTGTAAACTACCAGTCATATTGTTGGTGTTCAGTGCATTTGTAATGTGATGTAACCACCATTGCTCTCTAATTTTTATATCTTTTAGAAATGTTTAATAGATATGTTATTTAGTATTTCATGCATGGGCATTGTATCTAAATCACTCTCACCCCTCCCTCTACTTATCCAATTCCTTCCATTCCCAGATTCATGATCACTTCTTCATTATTATTGGATGCATGCATGAAGGTATATGTAAACTACTGAGTCCATTCACCTTTGCTCATATGCTCATGTTCCCAGGAATAGCTACTTGGAATTAGGCAAACTTATGTGGGGATTCCTTTCTGAGGGAAATTGATTTTCCCTCTCTCAGTAGTCATTGACTTCTTATAGCTCTACGTTTGGGGTAAGACCATGTGCAATTTCTCCTATTCACAATACCAGGCTAACTGATCTTGTTCAAGAAACCATATCGTTAAGAGTTTATAGGCGTATTTTCCCTGTTGTGTCTGGAGGACACATTATATCACCATGTTTCCTGACTCTCTGGCTCTTACAGTCTTTCCATATCCTCTTGAATGATTTCCATGAACCCCTGAGTCAGGGGTTATATTGCAATGTACCAGTGAAGGCTGGACCCCCTATAGTCACTGATTCTCTGCATTTTGAGCAGTTGTAAATCTCTGTGAAAGCCTCCATCTGTTGCAAGAATTTTCTTCCATGAAGGCTAAGAAATGTACTAACCTGTGAGTACAAGGATATGTATTTAGAAAACAGAAAGTATACCAATTTGGGAGTCTGGAATTAGCAGGCTGTTCATGTGAGTATGATCTCTCTATCCACAAAATAGTTGGCTAGGTTTGCAGACCCAGGCATGACTTCTGTTTTTTTGGGAGGCCTTAAGCCCTATTTGATAGCTCTTGGTTATCATAAAATAAAAGTGTACCATTTTACCATAATGGCTCTCATGGCAGTCCATCTATTGTTGACTTTCATATGTTTTACAGCTGCATAGAGCTATTGATTGTTTTTATCTCTTGGCAGCTTGCCTAGTAAATTCTGATATTATGAAAGCCAGTCCTCACCTTGGGGCAGAGGTTTCCAGGTCAGTTCTAGCTGAATTTCTATGTGTTCTGTGTCTTAAATGATGTCTTCATCACTATGGCCTTTCCTTTAAATTATGGGAGTCAACAGTCTGTATAGTTGTGGTACTCTCTTGTGTTCTCATGACCAAAATATTCTAATGGAGACATCTCATGTATGGTACTAGATTTTATTAGGTAGTTCATGGTTCTTTGTGGTCATTTTTATACCAAGATCATAACTTCTTTTTGTGATTTATTTATTTTTATTTTATGTGCATTGGTGTTTCGCCTGCATATATGTCTATGTGAGGGTGTCTGCTCTCTTGGAGCTGGAGTTACAGACAATTGTGAGCTGCAATGTGGTCCTGGGTATTGAACCTGTGCCTTCTGGAAGAGCAGCCAGTGTTCTTAACTCTGAGCAATCGCTCCAGCCACTAACTTATTTAAAATAAGTATTTATGTATATATATATATATATATATATATATATATATATATATGTATGCCCACATGTATATTGTACATAATTTTAAGGAACTGTAAAAAGTATGATTCCATATTTCTTTTAAATATCTTTAATGCTATTTATCCTTCTTCATTCTCCCTTCAACTTTATTGTTCACTTACTCCCTCCATAGTCAAAGCTTTGACTTTTTTTTTTTTTTTATTTCCCACCTCTTAATTCCTGAATCTTGCTGTTCCCCGTTCTACAGTTCTTCCCTTTTCCACATTTTTACGGTCACTCTGGTTATATATTCATGTGTAAAGACTCAGTCAAAGATCTCCAATATAACAGCACATGTAATACTTGTCCTTCTGAGTTGTCTCAGAAATGGGTTACTCAGCAAGATACATTCTACTTCTATTCATTCTTTCATTTTTCTGAATAGAGGAATAAATTTATATCATGTATAGATGCACAATTTTTATTATCCACTCATCAGTTGAAGGGCTTTTATGTTGTTTCTATTTTCTAAATATTGTGAATAGAGTGGCAAGGAAAACAGTTTTGTAACGTGCAAAACACTCAGCGAGTAAACATTCCTCACTCTTTTCTAATCTCTTTAACTCTTTTGCTTGCCTGTGATGTTTATTATGTATAAAATGAATCATTCAATCCCTAAATTCTTCCACTTAACAAAGCATTATCAAGACTTTTATAAATCATGCTCTCTTGTGATAGGTACTATAATACTGTATGGTAAATTACTGATTTTCATTTACCATTGATGAGCAATTGAGTTCTCTCTAGTTTGAGCTATCTGGTGGTTTTAATGAGAAATATCACTCAGGAATTTGAATATTTGATTTCCAGTTGCTTTCCCTGTTTGAGGAGTTTTAACAGTTGCAGACTTGTTTGAGAAAGTATGACACTGAAGGTGAGCTTTGAGATATGAAACCCTAGTGCTATTTCTTTTTTTTTCTCTCTCTCTTCAGTAGTAGCAGTTGGGATCTGAGCTCAGAGATTCCTTCAATTATGAATATGTTTAATGACATATATTTTGCACCTGTATTATTGTGTATATACATATATATTATATACATGAAACTTATTAGTAATCTGCAATATTATTATATGTCTATATCTTTTAAAGCTCCTTGAAAATTTTTGCCAAAAATATATTATGCCCAATAGTAAAGCTTTACTTCCTCAAGCATGTAGAACTTTTCTCTCTGTGAGAAAAACATCAGACAGACTGAAACTGATGGACATCCTATATAATGTCTGATCAGTCCTTAAAGCTATCAAAGTGATTCAAAGTAAATAAAATATGAGAAGCTGTCACAGCTTGTAGGAACCTAAGGAGATATGACAACTTCATTTAGCATGCTGTCTGGATGGGATTTGGATGGGAGACAAGAAGTAAAAAATACAGAATGGAATTTTAACCAGAGTAGAGTTGCTAATGGTTATTATCTCATATATTTAAGAAATTGAGTGAAAAAACAGAAAAACAAATGAAACTGATATATTCTCTAAATGGCCCTCAGTTAAAAATATACAATATTAATGAGAACATATTGTGCCACATGAATGGTGTAACACATTACAAAAAAAGGGAAAATGGCATAGAATATATGGTTACAGGCTACTGATTTCTGAAAATCATTTTAAAGCTCAAATTAAACATATATGCACAGAAGAATATATTTTAAATTTGGATTTGTCCCATGATTTTAAATCATATATGTACTGGCTAGTCTTATATCAACTTGACACACACTAGAGTTATTTGAAGGAGGGAACCTAAATTGAGAAAATGCGTCCATAATATAGGGCTGTACACAAGCCTGTAGGGCATTTTCTTAATTAGTGATTGATGGGGAAAGCCTCAGCCCACTGTGGGTTGAGCCATCCCTGGGCTGGTGGTCATGGGTTCTTTAAGAGAATAGGCTGAGCAAGACATGGGGAGCAAGCCAGCAAATAGTACTCTTCCATGGACTCTGCATCATCTCCTGCCTCCAGTTCCTGCTCTCCTTGATTTCCTGCCCTGACTTCCTTCTACTGAGGGAAAGCAAGGCTTGTGTACAGCCTTGTCTTATGGAGTGTGTTTCAGAGGTGGCCACGGTTGTATCTTGTGCTGACATCCAGACTTGGTAATGTGTAAGAGTCATTAGGTGATAATGATCTTTAAAGCACTAAGGGGTCATGGAGAACAACTGAGGCTTGTCTCTGTGAGAGGCCTGGAGAGGCCATTGGGAAGATGCAGCCTCATAGCAACAGAAGGCCCAGGATTTCAGGAGTCATTCAGAATTTTAGTCTTGGCACCAAGAAGAGATCCTATGAGAGGCTACTGGTGAATGTGCAACCCAGTTGTAGCAAGGGAACCCAGCAATTTTATAGATACCAATGCTATGGGATGACTACCAAAAACAGAAGCAGCAATGGAGTGGAGCCAGCCAGAGTCTAGAAGACAAGCTGTGTGTGCTGCAGAGGGTAGAACCAAAGAAGTTTCTCAAGCCCTATGGAGGAGTCCAGAAGATCTGGGTGAATTCCAGATAAACTAACACTGAGTTCTTTATACATTTGGAGTTTGGTTTTTGCTTGATTCACATTGTGATTGTGCCATAGTTATTCCCTCTTGAAGAAGATATTTAATTTAATTATGATTTTTGCAGGAGTCCACAGCTGAAGACTTGAAATTTTAAAAGAGATTTTTATTTTTAGAGAGATTGGATATTTTAAAGAGACTGAAATTTTTCTGTGTTTGAATTTGTGGACTATGGGACTTTTAAAGTTATTTTTGATTTTAATGTGAGATCTTAGGGATAAATAAGAAAAGAAGAATAGTAGCTTAATAGTGATGTGTGTATGTGTCAAGTTGATAATGGCTCAGCTGCATTGGCTAGGCTTATGTAAACCTAAAACAAACTAGAGTCATCTGAAAGAGGGACCCTAAACTGAGAAAGTTCCTCCATAAGGTCCAGCTATAAGGTATGTTCTTAATTAATGATTGATGGGGGTGTGTCCTGCATATTGTGAGTGGTGCCATCCCTGAGCTGGTAGGCTTGGGTTCTATAAGAAAACAGGCTGAGTAAGCTGTAGGAAGCAATCCTGTAATTGTCACTCATCCTTGGCTTCATCATGAGCTCCTATCTTCAGGTTCCTGTCCAATTTGAGTTGCTGTCCTGACTTCCTTAGATGATAAGTAGCAATGTGGAATTATAAGCCAAATAATTCATTTTCTCCCCAACTAGACTTTTGTTTGTGGTGTTTTATTGTAGCAATAGAAACTCTAAGACAACATGATTTCATATATATTAGCAATGTAGATACACACGCATGTACATATTTATTATACAAAAATAAGAAACACACACATTAACAGCATGTACTGGATAACATTAAGGTAACACAAACACATAAAAATGTAAAATAAATGCACATCAATATATTTTCATATTATTAAACATATTACAAAACATGGAATATTGATACCAGTCTAGAAGAATGGCCAACATGACTCTACTTTCGTTTTGTATTCTTAGAATGGTTTTGTCACTTGTTAATATTTTAATTTAAATGTTTTATTGAAAACAGATTTTTTTCATACAATATATTCTAATTACAGTTTGCCCTCCTTCAAGTCATACTTGATCCTTTCTACCTCCTTACCTACCCAATTCTACACCCTTTCTCTCTCTCATTAGAAAAAAAAATTGCATCTAAAATAAAGTAAAAACAATCCAGAGTAGGAGGAAAAAAAACAAGCAAACAAGATAGACAAAGATAAAGCACAAGGATCACATACATATTTAAAGACACATAGAAATCCCATATAAAAACAAAATTTAAAAAATAATAACCAAGCAATAGACCTGTTTTAAAAAAAAAAAAGCATTATGAACCAAAATTCCTTCTAAACTACAACTGAATACACTTGTGTGGGCCTTATGCTGGTGAGCATGAGGCCTGCCTTCAATGTTGTTGATATATCTATTGATATTCTGTTGGGAAAAGAACTTGTTTTCCCTTTGTGAGCAGTTATCATTTGGAGATAGTATCTGACTTAGGGATGGGGGTATATAACCAGTTCCTGTCTCTGCACTGGAACTCCATATAACTTAGACCTGTGTAGGCCTTGTACATGTCTCTGTGAATTCATATGTGTCAGTCCTGTTGTATATGGAAAACCTTGCTTTCTTGTCTTCCATTCCCTTTGGTTCTCATAATATGTCTACCTTGTCTTCCATAGAGCTCCCTTGGGCCTGAGGGAATGGATTTGATGGAGATCTCTCATTTAAGACTGAGTGTTGTTCCAAGGTTTCTTACTCTCTGCATACTGTCCAGCTGTGGGTCTCTGTATTTGTCCCCATGTGCTGCAGAAGGAAGCTTCTCTGATGATAACTGAGCAAGAGACTGAACTATGAGTAAAGCAAAATGTCTTTAGTAGGCATTTTATACTTACAAGCCTTTAGCTTGGCAGTAGTATTTGGTTTCTCTCTAGTTCTATTGCCTATTTAATCTCAGTCTTGGACCCCCTATAGCAGTGTAGGGCCTGAGTTTATTAACTTTTTAAATAAAATATTTCTATCTCTCAGGACATTTGAATTTGATGTTGCAAAATTATTTAAGGCAGTATAACTAATTTGGGACAAATATTAAGATGACATTATGCTAATTTGTTGCTTTTTATATAATTGCATGAAATATGTATATCCTAAAATATTGAGTCTGATATTTTTATCCAATAATTTGAAAATGGTTATATCATTCTTTAAATAGTTCCCAGATTCTATATTCATCAATTTTATTTTAATTTAAATCCCCATGTTTAGGATAATTTACCTTTATAAATACTGTCTAAAAATAAAACATAGATTGTCAATGAATTTTAAGACATAGAATGAATCACACTCATATGTACAACTTACAACTCTTTAAAAATTAGCTATATACACAAAAAGCAAAATAGAAAATTCCAAAAAAAATGAAGTGGAAAATTTTAGATGGAAATAAAACAATTTAGCATGGATATTATTATGCTTCACATTAAATTTTAATATCAAGGAATATTTATTTTATATTTCTTGGATACACTATTTACTCAAAGCAAGTTTTTTTTTTTTTTTAAATCAGTTGGTAATAGAAGAATTTTTTTTTTTGTCACAGTAGAGTTTAATTCTCTTCAGATTGGTGTGATGTCATTTTGAGAGTATACTATTAGGGTGTATATAAAAAGATGTTTGATGCATATTCACATTTTTGATTTTTAAATGAATGAGGTTTGTGGTGACTGAGGCCCAAACTGTGGAAGTTAACAGAATTCATGTGCGTTCTGTGACAACAGTGGAAAGATCTTTTTCATGTACTCACATGTAATACTAAAATACTAAAATAAAGAAACTCAGCATTTTATTTTATTAGTTAATATACTTTGCTTCTGTTTGGGTTTAAGTATCCCATGAGTTGAAGACTGAGTTTTGAGCCTGTGACTGACTGAGAATTTATCAATGAGAAATCTGTCTTCACCGATAATTGAACCATTGCTGGATGCAGAATGTGATACTGTTAAATGTAGGTTGCTGACATACCTTTAAAAGTTACAGTGTAACCACTATTGCTCCTCCCTCTTCTTCCAATAAAATGAACACCATCTCACTCACAAGCTACTGTGATGCTTCTGTATTATAATTGACTCAAGATAACAGAGCCAAGTGCTCACAGAGACTGTGAACGGAATCTGTTAAATCCAAGACAAATCATCTCCATTTTAGTGGTCTTTCTCAGATATTTATTCTATAGACAAAAGTCTAACACATTAGTCATTATCATTTTTACTATTGAAATATTTGTCTAGTGATGTAACTATTAATTGCATATATTAATTAAGATCAATATTCAATCTCTAGTCTCAGGAAATTAGAAGATATTTGAGGATTATGTGGTAGACAGGAGTGTCCAAAAATTCTATCTAAATAAAAATATTGGCACAGTAAATTTTATTGCTTTTCCTCAATGTTATGCATGAGTGCTTATTTATTTATCATATTATTTTACACTTTACAGAACATTTTACAATTTAGTGAGAATAGAAGACACATTACTTATCGAAATTTCATGTGTTATTGTAGTGTAAGATAATCTCCTTCAATAAACCTTCTAAGTAATAGTTTTCTTAAAATAACATATGAAGTAGCAATACATTTCCAGAGAAATTCAATATATGATTGTAATTGCATTTTAACTAAATCTCTGTTTTTTTATTAGAGTACTTCAAGCTTTTGAAGATGTGTTATCATAATTTGTATATGATATACCCCATAATTACTATGCAAAGTTGTTATTTTAAATTTAATGAATGATATAGAACTAAACGTTATATTTTATAGAAACTTGCTCTCTCCAAATTAGTACTGATGACTATGCAACATGTACAGCTTTCCTTTGAAAAACTACCACAGAACATACTGCTGTATATAGAATATTACACTCTACTAGAACATACAAAATTTCCATGCGCATTTTACTTATAGCTTTGAAATGGAGGGTTTGAAACATTGTAAGAAGCACATTAGAAACTACTTATCTATAATATATTTTATTGACAATAAAATGATATGTAATACTATAAGAGTAAAATGAAATGAGTTAGGCTATATTAGTAAAATTATATTCAATTCAAATGCTGAAAATCTCTTGAAAGATTCAGAATCTTATATAATTGAATTATTCTTTCCTAATCAGAAACAGTCAATTTCTCTGATGGGGTAATTATTCCTGCAGTCATTGTATTGTATAATTTTTGAAATAAGTAATTATATATTTATGCTGTTGTCTGGGAAATACTGATATTTTATTTCTCACATCCTTTAGTATTATTTTTTTAAGACACAATTTCAAATAAATTGAAATTAGCAGAAACTATCTCAGTTTATTAAGCCTGGGGCAGAACTTCTTATTTCTTCTTTTACCTTTTTTATCTGATTTGGATTTTCATAGTAAATTGTAACAAAGTAGTCAAGGAAGCAATGAAGCTCCTGGCAAATTCACTTGCCTCAAATTCCACCCATGTGCTATGATTACAGACATGAGCAACCATGCCCAACTTGAATAGTCTTTTCTTATTGAAAATATATTAATCAAATAAAATTAATCTTCTCATCTGCTATTTTATTATAGTTATTTTCATTACTAATATTTATTCTTATTTGTCCCCATATCACTTTATGGCTGCATGATACATTCCAGTTATTAGAGTATTTTGTCTAAATTTTTCTCTCATTTTACATTATAATGTCAATCAGATGCACTGTTCTTCTACAGAAACACATTTGAAACCATCAGAAATGATATAGGTGCCCCATTTAATGTCTGAGAACTCATAGCTGATAGTTCTCAACAGATTGATTAGTTGTGAATCTCAGTGGTAAGCACTACACAGTGCAATAAGAAGCTTCACTGAGCAGTGTTGAGAGCAGCAAAAAATCATAAATATCTGCATAAAGATTAGAAGGAAATCTGACAATAGAACAATTTACCAAAAAATCACTAATAGATTATCTCCCTTGCCCTGTGATCCACAACCATGGTCCTGAACTTGTTTATTATACAGGAGTTTTGGAGGGAGAGAAGAAGGTGATGGTTATGATCAAGATAAATTGTTTTTATGTAGATAATTTCTTTTTTAAAAGTATTTTAAGCTCCTTTAGAATATTGTACAATGTATTTTGATCATTTTTATTTCTCCCCTTAATTCCTCCCAGATCTACTGCCTCTTTCATACCTACAAAAGTTTGTGGTAAGAACAAAAACAAAACTTGCTTTTTTTTTTTCAAGACAGAGTTTCTCTGTTGTAACTCTGACTGTCTTGGAACTCACTCTGTAGATCAAGCTGGCTTCAAACTCAGAGAACAACCTGCCTCTGCCTCCTGGGTACTGGGATTAAAGGTGTGTACCACCACCACCCAACCCTCTTCTTTTTCTTTTAAAAAGTGTTTTTTATTCTTAAGATTATAATATACTTACATCATTTCTTCATTTCCTCCATTCAAATACTCTCATATGCTCTTCTTTGCTCTTTTTAAAATTCATGGTCTCTTTGACTAATTTTTGACACATATATACATATACATACACACACATACATATATACACATTTAGATCAAAATGTCTATTTCTGCTGCCCATATATTTTTAGATGATCATCTTTCAGCTGACTGGTTGTCTAATTACTAGTTGTTGCAATTCTTAAAAAAAATAAAAACAAACAGGCAGTAGTGGTACGCGCCTTTAATCCCAGCACTCAGGAGGCAGAAGCAGGAAAATCTCTGTGAGTGTGAGACCAGCCTGGTCTACAGCGTGAGTTCCAGGACAGCAAGAGTTACAACAGTTACAACTGTCTTGAAAAAAAAAACAAAAAAACAATAAATAAATAAATAAATAAATAAATAAATAAAAATAAAAACAACTTTACTTCTTCCTATTAGCTATCAATTGACAATTAGGGGTTGTACTTAGTTTCAAACACCTCTCAGCATCTTAGGCTTTGTTCAGGCTTGGGCTTTCACAAGTCATATACATGTTATCAAACCTATTGAGTGTGTGTAAGTACCCTTTTGTATCTGGAAAATATTGTTTCTGTGTAATTATATGCTATTTCTGCCTCTAATAAACGTGTTTCTCCTCTTCTGCAGTGATGCCTGAGCCTTGGCTGGAGAGGCTCAGATGTTTCACTTCATGAAACATCTCCATAGTCTTTATATTTAGACAATTTGAGACTCTATATGTTAGTCAAAATCTGCTGAGAATAGAATTTTCTGTGATTAGTACTAAAGTATGAACTAATTTATTGGAATAAGTAGAAGTCTTTCAGTCTGTTGGGGAAGTTTATTTTTAGTTATGTTTAAAATGTTTTATGCACCATTGGGTGAGGGGCTGCTTAGGTGTTTGGTGTGTTGTATTATCTGTAGCTGTTGGATTTATGTGGGAGATGTTGATTGGTAATGATCTGCATGTGCTATGAGTAGAATACCTGAAGAGTTCTGAATTAATAAATACATTTGAGGTGAGACACACAAGGTTCAACTATGGAGTCTGGTGCTGACCAGGATGGTGGTTCCCTCTGCTGAGGTCTGGCAGAGTTTCCACATGTGAAAATGCTTTCTTGTCTTTCTTGGGTGAGCCCAAACAGCAACATACAAGGACACAATCTGACCAAAATGTGGTTGGTTGATCCCATTATGTTCATGTCTATTGAGTCAGAGGGTATATCTTGCCATGCCAGTAATTATTATAGCTTTCAGAGTTCACACACTGATGATTGCCCTTCTCAAATGTTATAAGGTCCTTACAGCAATATGAAAGTGAGTATGTACGGATGAAGCTTTTAAGTCAGTACTAGTATCTCCTTGTTCTGTGAGACAACTACATGGTGTCTTCATCAATAGGATCTTCCAAGTTTTGGATGGTTATCAACAGGATTGGCAATATTTTTAGTTCCTGACAGTCTGTGTGACATCACTGGCCAACAACTTCAAAAGAAATAACATTTTCCTTGTACCAGGCTTTTTATTTGTTAGCTTTTGTTGTCTGGTAGGGCATTGCTATCCTGTTATGGAGTAACTTCATTTTCACACTCTCTCTCTTTCTCTCTCTAGTTTGTCTCTATCTCTATTTGTCTCCCACTGTCTCTCTCTGTGTAGCTCTGTCTATCTCTCCCTCCTTTTCTCCCTTTCTCTCCTTGTCTTTCTCCCTCTGACAAAAGTTTCAAGATCTTTAAAATATTTTTTCACAGAAAAATTAACTGAAATTCTACATAAAATAAATTGAAATAAATTTGTGCATATATAAATGTTAAAGAAGGAAATAAATCACTCCATATTCTTAACAAATGAAAAAAAAATTAGGAAAAGCACTCAAGGAGTGCTTTGTAAGTTCTTTGTAAGAATTTTGTAAGTACTACTTCATCCTTGGATTTCAGCTGAGATAGTGTTTGGATAAGATATACAATTCAGTGGCAAGAATTTTATTATATGCCATATACAAGAAATTCAAGTGCTTTGACCATTTTAAATAGAAAGTTAGAAGTCTTTAGAACTAAAATCTTTGCATAAATTTCAAACTCTCAATGCAATGGCCAGAAAAGTCCTAAAGACATTAGTATATAATGAACATGAGAAAAATGTGCCAAGTTGTGTATGAACTATAAAAGAAAGAATAAATACTTCCTAGAGCATTTGAAGCTCTAGGGTGAGTATCTATAATATTGGTGATTTAAATTAACACAAATTCAAATATTCAGGGAATAATCAAGATTTTACAATGAAAATGTCATACACAGCTCAAGGTGAATTTTAAGTGCTCAGAAGAAACTGATACAAAATTTATTTTAAAAATAAATTCAACATTCAAACCTCAAGGAATTCTTACATTAAAAAAGCATATTAAATACATTTTTTTCTAAAAAAATTTTTCTAAAATATGAAAGAAAACTAATAGGTGTGAGAAAATAAGATTGTGATATAAAGCATAATATTTTAGAATTTGAAAGAAGAAAATATGTTTACAGAGAAAAATGAAATTGCATGTATTGAAAATAAACTTTATTCATAATTGCCAGAAATTGCAAATGACCTAGATGCCCCTCAACTGAAGAATGGATAAAGAAAATATGGAGCATATATACAATGGAATATTATTCAGCTATTTAAATAGCATCATGAATTTTCAGGCAAACAGATGGAACTAGAAAAATTATCCTGAGTGAAATAACCCAAATTCAAAAAGACAAACATGGTATGTACTCACTCATAAGTGGGTATTAGCTGTTAGGCAAAGGACAATTGTACTTCAATCCACAGACCCAGAGAGATTATACAGCAAGAAAGGCCACAATGGGGACACTGTTCCTCTCTGGAAGAGGAACTAGAACAGATATTACAGATGGATTGGAGGAGGATGATAATGGGAATAGAAGGGACAACATAGGGAGAGAAGGATGGAGAGAGAGAGAGAATATAGGGAGAGACTAGCAGAACTGGAAAACATTTGGGGAATTGTGATTGAAACTCTCTGGAATCTAAGAGGGTTAACCTAGGAAGGACCTATAGTAATGGGGGATAGGGAACCTGAACAGGTCATCTCCTGTTACTAGACAAGTATTCTAGTGATGGGACTGGGAAATCATCCTAGCAACAAAATCTTCAACCTATCTTGCCAGCATGATCTGCTGGGGAAATGGAAGAGCAGAATCCCATGACAAGGGAGAGAGCCTATTCCTGCCACTTCAGGGATAGCGAGAAATTGGAGACTATATAGCCTGCAGATGATTCCTAATGATATTAGAATGTGTTATGCTCAACTAGTCAGTTGTCATCAGAGAAGATTCCTCCAGTAGCTGAGGGTGGCAGATGCAGAAGGGAAAACTATTGTATGAAGCTTGGGGAACTCCATGAAAGCAGGGGAGGAGGGATTGCAGTGACAAGAGGGGTTGAGGACACAAGTAGAACAAGCATCACAGAGTCAACTGACCAGCACTCTTAGAGTCTTACAAAGATTGAAGAAGCAAACAAGGAGCTTTCATGGTCCCCTACATATATCTTATGGTTATCTGACTTGGTATTCTTGTAGGACGCCTAAAGGTTGGAGTGGCCGGGTCTCTGACCCTTTTAGTTGATATTGAGACTGTTTTTCTTCTGCTTGTTTGCCTTATCTAGCCTCGATGTACTAGAGGCTTGTGCCTGGCCTTGTTCCATCTTGATATACTGTTTGAATGGTAATCTTTAGAGGACTGATCTGTTCTGAGGGGAAATAAGGGTGTAGCTAGGGTAGGGGAGAAACAGGGACTGGGAGCTGGGAGGAATGGATGGAGGAGAGGATGGGGGTCAGGATCTATTACACAAGAGAAGAAAAATAAATTCTAATAAAAATTCATATAAATAAAAGGAAGTAATCTTATTAGTATATAGAGGATACCTAGAGTAAAATGAAGACTGACAAAACAGCATGCGATGAAAAATAGAATTATCAGTGATCCAATATCATGTCTCAGGGTGTTATTAGAAATCATCTATGACATGTGCCTACTCTCTCCTGTATTGTCTGAGGGAACTCCCAATCCAGCAGCTCCCTAAGAAACAGTATTAAAGTACTCAATGAAAGAATCTGAACAAACATGAAATAGATTAACAAGTAGTAACAAACTGAAGAAATGGTAGCAGTAGAGAATGTATTCTATTAAGTAAAATATCCAGTTTTAAAATGCAACAATAAGAAAGAATTTCAAAAACAGAACAGGAAAGAATATCGTATACACTGCTAAAATAGCACACAAGAAAAGCAGCTTATGAAAATGATCAGATGTTGGTTTTGACTTAAATCAGCACAGACTTTGTAAATATGCTCAAGGAGCTAAAGGAAGCATGATTAGTGATGCAAATGAGAGATAACAAGACCACATTGAGTATGAGTGTGTCGATGAAAATGTCTTATAAAAAGTGAAACACCTTATATAATATTATAACCAAACAAATAAAACTTAATCAGGACAGGATTTGATAGTGAATGCAATTGAATGGAAGAAACTTGACAATCTCAGAATGATATATAAGTAGTGTTCGTGCAACACAAATGCCAACACTAGAAAGATAAAATGTGTTAGTGAAATAGCAGACAATTCTTAGTTGATCACAGGTCATAATAGGGGTAAAGGAGAGAGAGAGAAAGGCACAGAAAAAATATTTGAAGACATAATAGTTGACATCACTTTGCCTATACATATAATTTCTCATTTCAGAATGCTATTAATCAGTGTTAATGCTAGCCTTAATTGTAAGCAGACTTTCAATTAATTTTTCCTTGAATAGTCACTATGGTGGAAGCAAAAAAAAAAAAGTGACCCGATAAATGACAGCTATTAGATTATGCCCTGGTGCCTTCCAGCCATGAGTGAAGCATATCATCCAAACAGTCAGAATAACTACATACTGTCTATCTGCAGTGAGTTGAACACTGCGCAGATATGTGAGGAAGTTCCATGAAAACCATGGCTGCTTCCCCCCAAAGACTAACTCCACCACAACAATCAAATAGCATTTGTTAGGGTTTTTGCCATGTCACGTTTTGGCAAATTTTGGACCTTTTAGTAATTCATGACCAATCCTGAATAATGTTCCAGCATAATGTATGTGACTAGTGTTTTTTGAACAACAGATTGATGTTATGGATACACATATTGTTTCTCATGTTTGTGTAAATATACTTCTTCATGGAATTCTGCTACAGCATGAACATGACTTTCATAAGCCTTATTACATAAGAGGATTGTTTGGCTCACTTTTTATGTTGCTGAAGACAGCCTCTTACATTGTCATTTGATGCTGCAACATTAGTCCCAATAAATAAACTTGTCTACTTTCATTCTCATGAGTAGGTTGGGCTAAGCTGGTAAAATAAAGAAGAGAATAATGTCCAGTTGTGACATGGCAAAACGACCAGCGGTAACTTAACTGATCCAGAGAGCAATCAAGACAGGTAGGGTGGAAAAGGGAAAGCAGAGAAAAAGGGAGATGAGAACAAAAAAGTAACATAGAAGTTACTAGAAGGCAGAGAGCTAAAAGTGAAGAAATAAAAGAAAACCTAAACACAACATTTCCAGAGAGTGAACAAATTTTCATGATGGAGTCTCAAAAATCTTAGGTATGAGAGAGAAAACAATTATTCTTGTAAGGTTACAAGTCTGCCACCATAATCTAATATTACAGCTCTAACACAAATAGGCACCAACTACACAGCTTGTTGATCTCTTCTGCTATAACTTATTGTTCTTAGAAGAATGCCATTGAAATGTTGATGATGATTCCTTTAATTTTGTCACTTTTGCCAATATAGACCTTACCTTAACATTAATTTTCCTGATTCATGAACACAGGAACACTCCATTTTCAGGGTTTCTTACAATTTCTTTTTTCAATGTTTTATATTTGTCAATGAAAATGCTCTTTCATTATTTGGTTAAGTTTATTACAAAATATTTTTTTAATCTATAGTGAGTAGGATTATTTTCCTGATTTCTTTCTCGTCATGTTCATTATTTATGCACAAAATTTTTGGTTTTCAATAGTAAAAAAGAAACATGTTACTGGCACATTTACACACATGTGCACGCACACACACACACACACATATATATATATGAATATAAGCTCTAGACCACAACTACATGTCTATACCCAAATTATTTGAAATATATGAAAAAGAAATGAAAAGAAACAATCTTCAATCAAGGTGCCCGCAGAAGTGAATACAGATCCTATTTTAATTATTGTTTCTATTGTTGTGATAAAACACCATGATCAAAAGCAATTTGGTGAAGAAATGATTTATTTGGCTTCCATATCTTCAACCACGATCCACTGAGAAAAACTAAGACAGGAATTCAAACTGGACAACAAGGTGGGGATAATGAGCTGATGGAGATACCGTGGAGGAGGGTTCCTTAATGACCTTCTCTTAATGATTTTTATTATCTTTCTTATAGAACCCAGTAACCCACCTCAGGGTGGTACTTCCCACCAGGGAATGCTTTACAGGCTTGCCTACAGATGAATATTTTCTCAATTGTGCTTTTTGTCCTCTCATATTACTCTAGCTTTTATCATGTACTATCAATCTAGTCAGCATAGGTATGTTGAAGAATTAAACTACATCTCCTTTTCTCACTCTGTACAAAAATTCATTTTAAAATGGAAGAAGTTAATGTAAGCCATAACATTCTGAATCTATTAGAGAGAAACTTGGGGAAATCACTGAAAGTTGTAGGCATATGCAAAAAATTTCTGTCAAGAATTTTAGGAATGATACTTTCTGTTTATAAGGTAGCTTATAATGTTTAATAAATTATATGTGAGCCCTTCATGCACAAAATGTGATGCTTTTCAAGCAGGGGAAAAATGTAAATGAAAGATCCTGACATTTGTAACTGCAGACTAATTAACTGATTACAATTTAAATACTATGAAGAGATTGGAAGGTCCAGAAGAAAACAACTAATTCAAGACTAGTTCTAGCCCTCTAGAACAGCCAATAGAAAATGGTAACTAAAATATACGAAGAACTTAAAATGCTAAATAGTGAAAATAAACAGTCCAATCAATAAATGGGATTATGAAATTAATTGGTAGTTCTCTAAAGGTGAAACCCAAATAGGTAACAAATACAACAAAAGATTCAATATATTTTTCTATTAAGTAAATAGCAATTTAAACTGCAGTAAGAGTCTATCTCACTCCAGTAAGTGTAGATATCACCAAGAAAATAATTCTGGTGAGGATGCAGAAAAAAAGGAATACTTACACAGTTTAGTGGTTATGAAAATCTATACCACAGAAACCTTTATGGAGGTTTTACAAAGAAAGTAAAAATGGAGGGACAATATGTCCCAAACATTACACTTCTTTCCATAGTCCCATCAGATATCAAGTCCATAAGTTTTGTGACATGACAATACTTTTCCAGAGTAGATGTAACACACACTCTTCTACTCATCCCATATTATAAACCTACAACAGACCAAAGTACAGACATCATTGAAGTCCAAATTTGTGAACCAATTAGTTTTATTGGGTTTGCTTACAAGAATATGAGTAAAAGATTGCTTATGAAACAGATATGGCTGACGGACAACTGTAACACAAAAAGCACATCCCAGCCTAGGTGACAGCTCACAAAATCTGGAACATGGTGCATACTGAACAGCCAGCACACAGCTTAATAGGTTGGAGCATGTACTGTTCAGGTGTCTTGTTTGCACTAAAACTCTTCTGGGCTGCTCCTTTGGGCTCTAAGGCATTCAGGCAGCTTGGGTGTACTTTGCTTCGTTGTTGCTTGGCTGGTATCAACGTACACTCAACAGTTGTTATAGCTTACTATTGGGTGGGAGGGCCATAGTGAATGTGGTCAATTTCAGGAACTTTCTGAAGCTATTTTGAGTAGTGTAGTTTCTGTTTTAAGGCACTAACTCGGGAGATGGAAAATTTTCAGTTTCAGAAGAAGCAGCTATACAATACAAAATAGGAATATTTTCACTTCAATATTTAATAATGAAATATTTACAATGGCCAAGTTGTAGAAACAGATTCAGATGAATGAGTAAAAATAATGTGACTTAACAAAAAGAAAATTATGTAAGTAGATTTTCTCCAAAAAGGTCTACAAGAAGTATGGTCAATGATCATACATACTTCAGTGATCATAAAGAAACTGCAAATCTAAACCAGAGATGCCATTCAAGTCAACTAAAAGACCTGCAGACAATAAGACATAAACGGTAACTTTTTTTAAATATATGAAAACCTTAGAACTCCTCTGCATGATGGACTGAAGGTAAAATTGTGAACCACTTTAGATAGGAATCTGTGGGTTTCTGTATTGTCTGTTGTAGATCTAACTTTGTTGCACATTTTGCTATGCACTTTAGAACAATAAGAGTACATGTTAGCTCAAAAACCTTTTCCCATCAAAATTGCATCTCAGGAAATAACCTGAATACTCATCTATATTCTAGTGAAGAGATAAAATGTGTTATATCCACAACATTGAATGTTATTTGCAATAAGAAAAAAAGTTTTAGAACACGTCACATTTTAGGATAGTCTTGAAAACATTATGCAAAGTCATAAAGATTATATATTTAAGATTTCTTTTACAGACGTATACAGAGGAGGCATATGAAAAAGACAAGAATATATACATGATTTCATAAGACTCTCTGTCACAAGAGGGTCCTGGAACTATTACATGTGGGCATAAGGTTTCATTAAGAATAACTAAAATGTCAAAATGTAGAATATAGTGGAAGTTCTGCTCTATGAATACATTATAACAATTGAGTTGTATTCTTTTAAATATGGAGAGGGATTTTTATACTGTATTCAATGTCCTAACAAAGTACAGAAACATTTGGTTAAATGACTGGCACCTAAATTATTATTTGCTTGTTGCTATATTGTTTGCATGACTTAACTTACCATTAGTCAATAATTCATGGGTCACACAAGAAACCTAACTGTTGAATGCAAGTAAATAAGAAAGCATTGGCTTCAGAAACATTTGAAAATGCAGAAGTACAAGAACACAAACTGAGTTTTGATGCACTTTATTTGAAAAGTGTCTTCATGAGTGTATACGCCCCACCTGCTTAAATTTCAGGAAAGAGCAAAGTTTTTTTGAGTAGTATTTATAAAGCTTTATTTTCATGATATCCTTTCTAAGTTAAAGAAGGCAGTGTTGTAGAATGAACTACATTTCTTGAGTATCATTGATGTTATTATATATTACTATCTTTTTCATTAAAAAATTTTCCAACTAACTATATGTTCACTCCTAAAAGTGTAATCTTAGGATTATGACTTCCAAAAGGTATTAGTTTAAAGAACTAAATAAAAAAGTATGTTTACATCATTGATTTGTTTTATATTGAAAACTAAGATTTATAAAACTGAAAAATAAAATAATGCAAACAGGCCTCATATAGAAACTCATTATATTCATTATGTTTGAATTGTCAATGCACTGAAATTCTTATTTCAAAAGTAAAATCTAGTCTTAGATCAAAATTAAGACATTAAATTAAGAATTTTACAGCTGTGTCTGTATATAGTGTAAATGTACATGATGAACATATAGCAACATTTTAACACAATAAATATAATATATGCAGGCTGATTTTTGTAAACTTGACCCAAATACAGACATATCTGGGAATATGAAATCACAATTAAGAAAATTCATCCAAAATATTTGCTTTTGGGCTAGCCTGTGAAGCATTTTCTTAATTAGTGATTAATTTTTGAATGTCTAGCTCACCGGGGAAGGTGAGACCTCCTTAGCTGGTGGTACTGGGTGCTATAAAAATGTAACCTAAGCAAGCCATGAGGAGAAAGTCAGTAAAGATTACTCCTCCATTTCCTTTGCATCAGATTCTTCCTCCTGTTTCCTGGTCTTATATCCTTCAGTGATGAACAATAACCTGGGAGCAAACAATTAAATGATCCTTCTCCTAGTGGCTTTTGGTTATGTTTTATTACAGCAATAGAACACTAACTAAGACAGAAATGATTACTGTGTCATGCAGAATTGCTGCGATGTAACAGACAATGTGTTTTAAAAAGCAATGTGCTGGTATTTTAACTTTGGGATAGCAAAGGCATTGTGTACTTTTAGCTATTGTGGAAACTTAGAAGATCATTGTGAGAGCAGAGCATACTATGGAATTTTTAAAGAGAATTTCTATGAGAATTTTTAAAGTTCCTGAAAAACTCTAACAGACAATTTAAAGACAATTGACACTGGCTATCTGTAGCTGAAAAATCAGTTGTTAAAAAGAGACCAGCATCACAGAGGTTAAATCTTCTGAGAAGTGTTTCTTCATCAATAGCAAAAAAACTGTGGTCCTGAGGAGCCAAAATCTATACCTTCTGGAGCAAATTATCTTGCTATTATGTAAATATTACCCATATGATCCTTGTTTTGAAAGAATGAAGATGTTATGGAGAGCAACTGAGGCTTGACTCTATGAGGGACCAAGAGAGGCTACACTGGTAAAGATGCAGCCTCATTAACAGTAAAACTCCTAGCACTGAAGGAGTTGTGCCATGAAATAGCTTCCAAGGACAGAAGCAGCCTAGGAGGTGAGCTGTCCTGAGCCTATGAGACAAGCTATCAATAGCTCATTGGAACCCAGAAGATCACAGGTGAGTCCCAGGCATAAAGCATTGAATTCTTAACACTGTTGGATTTTTACTTTGTTTTTATTTGATTGTGACACTGCTTTTGGTCTTTCTTCTTGAAATAAGAAACTATTCAACTAGTTTTCTCCTTTCATAGTTGCCCACGGTTGAGAGATTTTGGTTTTTAGAGAGATTTTGGATATTTTAGATAGGATTGGAAATTTAAATGTGTTTTTACATGTTTTAAAGAGACTGAAATGTTAAGATGTTTTAGTTTGCAGACACTATGGAACTTTAAAATGTTCAGAATGTTTTATACTGTGATATTAATATTACTGTGGGATATGGTTATGAACAAGAAGGAAAATGTTATAGTTGCATAAATCAATATTCATGTGTTTGTCTGACAAGTTGACAAGGTAGTTGATTGTTTTGGTTGGTTTTTGCTAAAAATGTAAACATATCTAGGAAAAGGAAACACAATTGAAAAAAATGTGTCCATAACATTGACTGTGTATAAGCCTGTGGAGGATTTTCTTAACTAATGATTGATGTGGGAGGGTCCATATTGCAGGTGGTTCTACCCCTCAGCTCATGGGCCTGGGTGCTATGAGAAAGCAGGATGAGGAGAGGGATATGGAAGGATATGGAGGGAGAAAGGGTTAGGTGAAATGTAATTATGTTATAATTTCAAAGACAAAAGAAATTTTTAAAAATTAGAAAATAAAACAAAAGGACAAACAAACAAATGTAACAACAACAAAGGAGACTGAGCAAGCTATAAGGAGAAAGCCAGTGAATAACACACCTGCATAGTCTCTGAATCATTTCCTGCATCCAGGTTTCTACCCTAGCTAACCTCTGTAATGGATCATTACATGGAACTCTTCCTTCTAGTTCCTTTTGGTCATGTTTTATCACAATAATAGAAACACTAATAAGTATATTTACTGAATTTAGTTTTATATTAATTAATCATTAATTTTCTTGTAAAGTAGAAATAATTTTAACAGTGAAACATCAAGTTGAGAGAGAGAGAAGTGCTCAGGAATCCTGGGTATTTCAGGAATGGAGAGTGTTTCATACATGTGGACATGTATGAAATTTACAAAGGAAAAATGAAAAAGTATTGCTTTTTAAAAAGCAATTTTTATGTTGTTAAAGGAAAAAAGGCAAATAAAAGTTTACTGATGTCCAGACTGCTTAAAGCCATCTTTCTGTATTCTACTTATGTTTACATTGATTTTCTTTTTTATTTTATTCATTCACTTCACCAAGCAGTCTGAACTGAAATTAACAGATGAGATAGATAGATGATGCTTGTGGACAGGTGCATTGAATACCTGGTGAATACTTAGTTATTGATTTGCATAAAGAATCTCAGTGTTCAGGGATTGTTTTAGTAATATTCATATGCTGCATGGTGTGGCTTTTATTCTTTTCTTTGTGTGACTATTTCTCTGGCTTCTTATAGGTGCTTTCCTCTTGACTCAGATGCATGTTTGTTATTCTCTCCCTCTTGAAATACATTTTATGGAGGAATATTTTTCCTCCATCACTTCTCCTTTCCAAAAGACTGAGTGAATAGTTTTTTTATCATTATTATCATTACTATAAATCACGCCTGACATTTCTGAATTTGACCTGGAATTACCAAACTGGAGACCAATAAGATGTCTGTCAAGTTAACAATTGCCAAATAGATAGTATCAAGGACCTTAAAAACAAGCACAAATATAATATAAATTAAATATTTATTATACACATTCTCCTTGGCACTCATTTAGCAACATGCATGGGCTTTACTCTTCAGTTTTACCATAACTTCACAAATTCATCTGATGGTAGATGAAGAACTCACTGCTATTTATCTTTTGTAGCTCTCATCTAGTGGTGCCTACCAGATTTTGTCAAAACCTAGCTCTATACACAAGCTGACAAGTGTTGGTTAAAAGGAGAAAAAGGAGTAAACCTAGTAAGGGTTTGGGTGGTAATTATATAGACGTACAAAACACAAAACACACTTTACAGAATTCTCAAAGAACTAGAAAAAAATCAGAATTATGATCAAAATAATGTAATAATAATCAGTGTTTTAAACATGCATTTAAATACCCAACAGCCTTCTCATAGAACCTTAGTTTCTTCTCACACCTTTCTAACTACTAATTCTGAGCTTTTGCTTAAGTCGTAATGAGACACATTTGCCTATCAGAAATAACTTTATGTTCTTCAGTTTAAAAACTAAGGTCATATACATAACTGTTTACTAAGTTTCATGTCTCTTACGTTTACTTAGGTTCCTCTAACGGCTTATATTAGTGGACATATAGTTAACTTTTTCTGTGATCATGTACCTTTTCTTTAACCATGTCTCATTTATATTTCTCAAACTAAATTTTAAACAACAAAAAAAATTCATTTCTATCTACTTATCTACATGTTAGTTTCCATTCATATTTGTAATCTCTGCATTTCAAGTAATTACATCACAACTATCCTGCTTTAATGACTTATTTTAGTCATGGCAATGGGGACCTAAGTGATAAGCATTCTCTGTTATAAGGAGCAAGTACTGTTTGATAAAAAAAAAAAAAAAAAAAATCCGATCTTTCAATTCTGTACTGGTAGTATGTGCTTTGAATTTTACTTTTGATTTGTGAGACGTAGATTAAAAATCTTAGGTATTGATCAGAAATTGCTTTTATAACACTTTAAATACTATGCCTGAAAAATTATTTAGCTGTGTCTTGCAAACTGTGTGCTCTCTCAAGCAAGCTATCAATTGTAGCTTCCAACTTACTGTAATGTCTGTAACTAAGAAAATGACCACTTAGTATAAATAATTCAGTCCTCAGTATGTTAATATGTTGATTTCAAAATATAGAATTTTTCCAATAAGTTCTTTCCTAAGAATAAAAATCTTGTATGAATTAGTATAAAATTCTAAAAAAATAAATATTAAAAAAAACACAAAAAAAGCAAAATAAAACAAACAAACAACAGCCAAATAAGACATCTCTATATAGAGCATCATTCACTTTCCTTGGATTATTTTCTCCTTGCCTCCTTGAGAAAATATAGCTGAACTTACACATTTTCTTCAATTCTGTGAGCCCTGCCTCTTTACAAGCCTCAGAGTAACCATCATTTGTAAACATCTGCTTGGCTTCCTCTAGAACTTAACAAGTGTAATTCTTGTTTTTCATGTGTCTATATATCAGGAGGTATCATTTGGCTACATTAAAAATTGATTTCAAATTCATCTTACTAGGAAATCTGTGGACCAAACTTACTTAAAATTAGACCATTCTCCAATATAAACTCCTGCCATTCAGGACTTCACGAATGAACTTCTCCTTTATAAGAATTTGAAAGTGATTCCAAAATATTTCCAGTAGATAAAGAACTGTCAGGATCACTACATCTTTTTTAAGTTTTTATATTTTTGTCTATGAAAATTTTATCTTCACTCAAAATTTTAACATATCAAAAGTTGCATTCATTAATTTCTCACCTAACATCGAGAGCTATCTGTATAACAAGCTGACAGAGCTGCAGGATCAATTTTATCTTTTTTGTAATTTTTAAAAATTAAGTTTTTTCTCATATAATACATCCCACATACAGTTTCCCTTCCCTCCTCTCCTCCAGTCCTATCCCATCCTCCCTTTCCACAAATCCACTTCTCCCCTGTTTCCCTGCAGAAAAGAACAGGCTTCCAAGGGATATCAATTGAACACATAATAACAAGATACAGTAAGTAAAGGCACAAACCCTAATACCAAGGCCCGATGAGGCAACCCAGTAGAGGGACCTAAGAGCAAACAAAAGAGTTAGGGATAACCCCCCAAATTCCACTGTTAAGAGTCTCAAAAAAACACCAAGCTGAATTAATATATATTCAGAGGACCTGCCACAGGTCCATGCAGGCTCCATGGCTGTTGCTTCCATCTGTATGAGCTCCTGTGAATCCTCTTTTGCTGATTTGGTGGGCCCTGTTCTCCTGGTGTCCTTGACCCCTCCGGCTCCCAAAATAGGATCAACTTTCATTAAGCTTTCATGACACCAAGTAAGCATTCAAAAATATTTGACAGAAATCACTGGCTACTGATCCAATAGAGATTTTAATGATGCAATATTTAATGTATTTAATATTTTAATATTTAATATTTCTTCATTTAAAAATAGATATAAAAAACTATAGCATAATTATTTACAGATGAACATTTATGCAAAATTCATCTAATAATATATATTATTTTAGTGAATACAAATTTCTTCCATGATGATAGACTCTTTTTCCCAAATCTCCTCTATCCTGTATTTCTGTACGGATAGCTACATTCAACAATTCCATAACTATAATAAACTTTCTTTTTAACCAGTCATTTTCATTATTGTAATTATTTAATTGTGTGAATTGAATTGCTTAGGAATGTTGTGTCTCTCTGTGTGTGTATGTGTGTGTGTGTATATTATACATATATACTAAACATATATATTATACATATATATATTATACATGTATATATTCATATAGACACAAATGATATTGAGATTTAGATGCATATTAATTTTAGAATACTAAAACTTTAAAGTCAGAAACAATCTCGAACAACTTAGATTTTATTTTAATAATAATGACATAATTACTTAACAAATTTTTATTCAAATTAAAACAACAAGAAAGCAGGTTACCCCACATCACAAGTGAAATTCTCCTCACTGCATTTACTATGGTTGAAGATTTATAGCTGCTGACACATTCTTTCCAGTACCTATTACACTCAGCCTTTGAGCCCTTAATTGATAATGATGAAAATCATCTCTATGTCTGAAGCAAATGTTGAGCATCTGTTTCCAGCTATAATTTTGAATTTATGCCTTGCATTTAAAGTTGGAACATTGAGAAAATATGCTTTCATTTTTTATTATTTTAATAAATGGGGTCACCAAGAAGACAGACAATGCTATAGAAATTTTCACTTTGAAAGTGCAGATCAAAAGAATATAAAATAATGCAAAAAGCAATATATTCAAATATAAGAATAAAAAATTTCCATTATTGAGATTTGTGTGTGTTTATAAACATGCATCTTTATTAAAATGTGGTATATATTACCAATTTGTCAATATTTAAACAACAATTTAGCTTCTATAATTAGATACAATATTGAGCTGAAATTCATGCACTAGTATTTGTGCTATAACATGAAAATTAAGAAAGCAAACTTTGCAAAATTACTACTTAAAAGTTGCTTGCCACTGGTTGTGGTGGTGCATGCAGGTAGCATTTGCTGAAGGAAGCAGAGGCAGGAGGATCAAGATTTGGAGGCCAGCCTGAGCTACACAGTTTTTAATTGCCAAGTGGTGGTGGTGTACACCTTTGATTTCAGCACTCAAGAGGCAAAGAAAAGCAGATCTCTGTGAGTGTGAGTCCAGTCTGGTCTACAGAGTGAGTTCTAGGACAGTCAGAGTTACAACAGAGAAACCCAACTCAAACAAACAAGCAAACAAACAAACCAAAAAAGCTTCTTGACTTGACTGAAATTAATATATCTCTTGTCTCTAATATCAGTTAAAGCTATGCTGATGTTTTTTGTTTGCTTTTTTGTTATATTATACAGTAACTTTTCTTTCTTATTTTGGCATAATAATCCTGTATTTATCATGAAAAATCTTGACAGTTAATTTTATATGTTACTGGGAAACTCCATTTGTTATGATTCATTCTGTCCTACCTACCACTTCCTGGCTGGAGATGATTTAATCAAGGCTTGCAGGCTTCAGCTGCTTCTAGATAGAGTGTATTATGTCATTCCATTGAGGCTAATGTCACTTTCTCAAACTCATATCCAAGTGTATACATTTAATTTTTTTTTCATTTTGTTTGTTTGTGTGCTTCTCAAATAGATATTTACTTTTTTTTCTTTCTTCTTCTGCTTTAAAAATCATTGCAAATATTTAATTAGAAAATTAAATTGGCCTAAGTGGATTTCAGTCCCTTGATACTAATGATTCAAATAGAAAATCAAACAATAAATAAAACATCACTACCTCACAACATTATAATTACTTAATTTTCTTTGAAAATAAAATAAATTGGTTCATGTGGATTTTAGTGCCTTGAAAATGAAAACTCAGCAGCAGATATTTAGCTCTTATCTTTTCTTTGCTTTTAAAATAACATTCCAAATATTTAACATTTACAAAACATAAATTGCTTTTGAATATATTTCATTTCCTTGATACTGAAGAATTCTAATCACTTAAGTGTTTCACAGTTTCATAAGTTCAATGTAATTGATTGATTGATATGAAAATGCGTAATTTAGCATTATTTGCTCTTAGTACAACTAGAAAAATAGTGATTTTTATACCACCTTTGTTATCTCATTGTCTTTTCAGTCCATAATAACTATCTCTGTGAACCTGTAAGTACAGAGGAGTTTTCACTAGAATTTGGAAATAAAGGCAAACTTGCCTAGCCAAAGATAGTCCTTCCAAAACAGGGTCTTATTTATACAAATGAAATATCAATGCAAGATTGCAAGATACAAGTGTCCCTATTTATGTATGTCTTGAAGAAGTAGTTTTGTGTCCATAGCTTCTCCCTATACCTTTTCCTTGGGGGGAAAAACTCATTTGACAAAACATTAAACTCATGATGGACTCTATATGAGATAATTTGACAGTCCGTGGCAGCCATCATTTTCAATAGCCTATACATACACCCTCCACTGCTACTTCTTACTCCTCCCTTACTCCTATT
Source organism: Cricetomys ansorgei (assembly GCA_026225945.1). Classification (NCBI taxonomy): domain Eukaryota; kingdom Metazoa; phylum Chordata; class Mammalia; order Rodentia; family Nesomyidae; genus Cricetomys; species Cricetomys ansorgei. The sequence goes on from JAMJFZ010001562.1 coordinate 6,923,225, forward strand.
GAAATTCTCCTCTTTCCAAAAAGTTCCCCTTCTACATTCATGTAAAATTAATTGTATATATGTTCATCTGTGAGACTGACAGAGCAAATTAAGGTTGGTTTATAAGCATGAGCTTGTGGATATTTACTGAAGCATGAACAATTAACAAGTGGATACTACAATGAAGAAAACAATTCCAATTTCTACATTAGCCATTTAGTACTAATGACTCCCTAGAGGAAGGGTGTGGCCTTCCAGAACCCTGTATATTCATAATTGAATTTACCACACCCAGTTTTGTCTAGGTCTTGTGCAGATGATCATAAAAGCTGTGATTTCATAAGTACAATGTTGAAGTGTTTTTAGCAATTGGGTCTTATCATTAATTCTGGAGGGCAACCAAGAGCAATGCCCATAATCCTTATTGTTTTGTGGGGCTGTGAGAACTCACTCACCTACAACACAGAAGACTGTATCCCACACCTGCCACTGGTATTTTCATTTAACAATCTCTGGCCTTTAGCATCAACACCATCCACCCATGCTGGATTAACTTTGTTAATACCCCTTAGGTTAGTTTTTCTTTTTAATATTTAGATAGTAAAGTTAAACCTTACAAGTCTATTTGTTTTTGCTATTTATTATTTCTCTTTTTCTTTGTATATATTCATAAGATGAATTTAAATGTTTAATACTAATCTACCTTCTCTGTCACCTTTATATATTCTTCTGGTTAGGTTTTTTTAGACAGGGTTTTGTTAAATATTTCATGATGGTTTTGAACTCACTATGGCACAGGATGTCCTATTTTCAGCTCCAAAGTACATATTTTAATGAATTTCTTGTTTTGGTTACAGACCATTTATATTGCTTTGTACACATATTGGTACGTGGCTCTATTTAAGACAATGTGATTTTTATATGGTGGTTGCTTAATGTGAAAGCATTCTTAAATGGATGGTACATATTGTTTTGAATTGAGGATTACTTGCAAATCAGTTTGATCTTCTTCAGCTTGATTATAAACTTACTGAAACACAAAATTTAAATATTTTAAAGACAGAAAGTCTTTAAATATACTCTGCAAATGCCCAGATCTTTGGAGAACTCTGCCTAATCCCTTATGTTTACAATGACATATGTTATTGTGAATGTAGGGAGTCCTAACAATTTCAATTTCATGTATCTGGGAAAGAAAATTAGCACACTGCTTCCAAGTACTTCTTCAGTCTGCATTCCTACCTCAGCTAGCAGCACTTCTTGAAAAAAAATAGTGGGAAAGCTTTCAGAGATTTACTCTTATTTTCTCTAATATCATAATAACAATACAATAGAATTTTTAAAATGTGGTCTTTCAAAACACTATTTTGATAAAGAACTTGGCATTTGATTTGGGTAGTGAAGCTATTTGACAATTTATCAGCTTCTTCCCATTGCGTCTATTTTGTAGAATATGGTGGTGATTGTAGGTGCTAATGCGGAAAATCTACTAAAACTGTTTTTAACAGTTACCACTGTATCTACTCTTAGTAATAGACACTCTATGAGGATGATAATAAGGAGTGTTAATCCTTTTAAGTTAGATGATGTATGTTCCCTATTCCTCGATATATCAACTCCCCAGCTGAAATGTGCTATAAAATGAAAAAGAATATTGTATCCCTCTAGAAAACAAAATGTATGTACTATTTTTATTAAAAGTTATTTATATGTATTTTATGTGGGATTTTGCATTCATGTATGTGTATAACATGCAAGTCCAATGCTGACAGAAACCATAAGACAATGTTGGTTCTTTTAGTACTGGAATATCAGGGAATTGTGGGTGTATGCATGAGTACTAGGAACAGAATCCAAAATCTTGTACAGGAGCTATGTTTGATCTGAACTACTGAACCATCTGTCCAGACACACCTGTCTCTGTTCCAAGTATTATCTTAATGGCCTTTAAAATGGAGTTATTCTTTATTCACTATCATTTCTCATTATTAAGGTTATTGTCTTTTTTTCCTGATGGCTAAAGTTGTTGTGTGAATCCTTTTTATTGGAATCAAATCCTTTTGTTTACTACTTACAGCCTCTTAAAATCTTAACCTTCAAAAAATGGTGCCACCCATCACTCAAAACTTCTTGTATATCTTTCTAGCAGATTCATTATCTCCTTGGCAAATATAATGGTGGACTCTCATACAGATGATAAATGACGTGCAATTTCACAGTATTCTGAAGTATCCTGAAAATTTTTGAATAATTCTGCTGTATTTTTTCCAGTAGTTCCCATTTAAGCTCTAGAATTTCAATTTCAATAAATTAGGCACACATTACTGTCAGATATTTGTACAAGAAGGAAAGTGTGCATCTTAATTAGGCCTTAACTTCTAGGTTATTTGTTGTAGAAGCTTATTTCTAGTTGTTTAAAATAACCATTTTGTGTACTGTTGTGGGAAGGGCTACCTATGCCTTGGTGTCTTGTATTGTCTGCAGGTTTGGGATTTTATGTGAGGGATGTTTTATTGCTCATGATCTGTTTCTGCTATCAGAAGAACACCTGAAGAGTTCTGTAATAATAAAACCACCTGAGCTCAGGGTTCCACTGTCTAATATGACACCTGTCATGAAAGTGGTTCCCTCTGCTGAGCTATGGCAGGGATTACACATGTGAAAATCCCTCCATGTCTCCTTGCAGTAGCATACAACTACAATTCTTTGTAAAAGAATGTTTGATCTTTCAATTCAGCAACATGGCTCCTCTGGGAAAGGATCACATTCAAGGCCTGTGTGATCTTGCTGGATAGCAGCATAGGAGTCACAGGGAGATGGTAGCACAGTCCTTTGCTCCCAGCTCTCAGTATATAAAAGGAAACAGTAAGTTCAGTAGGTCACAGTTCTCTGTTCATGTGAGAGTTGGGCATATCTGTAACATATGGCTTTATTCTTCCAATTTGACCTTCTGGACCTACACTTTTAATCCATCTTACACATTGTTTTATGTGGGATAATGTTCTAATCCCTACAAATTGTGTGGATATAACCTGAAGGGGGCAATTTGAATTGCAAATATCTTGTGAAATTATAGTTATATCAGGTCCTATGTCCACTAATCCTCCAATTTCAGAGATAAACTAAAATTGACATGGTATTTTCTTTTACATCTTACTTGTGACAGACCTGTTTTCTTATGAATATTTCTTGGAGATATATCATATCTCCTATGTCTAGTAAGAAAATGAAAAATGATGAAAAAAGAAAAGAGAATCAGGATAAGGACTCCTAGAGATAGATTACATAATAATTTATTTACTTTAGATTTTTTGAATGCCAATGAGGCAGGAACAACATCTGCTGAAAGAAACTGAATTGTAGAAAAAAAATGTTGAATTAAATCAGTCTATATACTATAAGGATATGCTAGCATTACAATGGAAGCTAGGGAGTGTGTTACATTGGGGAAGAGGATTAGCTTTTATTTATTTATTAGAATAAAAAGCATGAAGATATTGGTCATTATTGATGATAACTAGAGGATTGTGGCAAGGATAACTAAAGGATTGTGGATCCATCAAACTAATTGAATTGAACCACAAAGGCACAGAATCTCCAAGGTAGCATAAGGAAACCACACCTCTCAGAATATGTTCACCATCAGTAAAATTAATCTACTTGAGAATCATAGCTCCTTGTGATTTCCCCTCTCATATGCCCCCAAACATGCTACCCAATCATTTTTAGATTATCTCAGTAAGATTTCTTAATTTTATTATAGTAAAATGGATACAATGAATTATTATCCATGTTAGAATCTTGATTTTTCATTTTATTAAAATGCATAGAATGGTTGGGATAAAGTGATGTTTTGTATATTTCATATTTATTAATATGACAATAATACTTCCATTAATACTTCCTTTTATTCTGATTTTTCATGAGATACTCTAAAATAATTATTTCAAAAGCAATTCACTTCATATAAAAGGGAATTTACCTCCTAAACAGTTCAGAAACACTTCTACCCTGAGGTTCAATTCATCAAATTATTGATTAGGATTTCCAATTCTTAAAATAATATATTTTCAAATTGCAATTTTACCTTGTATCTCACATTTACTTTCTGAGCCTAATGAAGATGCCTATTCTTCCTTAAAAATGTTATTTTGCAGACTTCTGGGTCTACATTTTTTTCTCTTATTTGACATGCTAGCATGTCTTTTCTCCTCCTCATCCTTGTCCTCTGCTTTCCCCTTCTTCTCTTCCTGAAGATACTCATTGGTGAAAGAAAGTATTTTTTCTTCTTGATCATTCTAATCAGGAAACCCTATACTATTTTCTTTCAACAATACTTATTTACTATGTGAAACATCAACAGGTAATATCTATTATTTGAATATGTTGGATCTACATTTGTTTTTGTTTTGAATGTCTTTCCCCGTTTTCTTGCACTTAGCCTATTGCTTAGGTTCATCAAACCAATGTGGCTTATTATATCTATAATTCTTAGTGTAAGCTACATTTTGTATACTATATTAGATTATCACTTCAGCTTTCACTTGAGAATCAAAACAAATAATTTCAGACAATAACTTTCAGTATTAGAGTAAGAAAAGTTAATATTTATATCTGGATGTGTCTTTTATTTTTCCTGATACCAATCAAATCCTTGTTCCTTCCTAATCAACAAAGGGAAAAATAATTCCATAGTGTTATAAATGATGTATAAGTTATATATTCTATCATCTATGGTATGTCTCTGTTCATTAAAATAGTTTGCTATACTTCCCATATCATAAGTTCGTACAAAATCTACATACTACTTACCTATATATGTAATTTATTACAAATTTAGAGTTATTTAGAGAAAAATGTAAGTTGCACTAATAAGTAAATGAAAATACAAAAATTGAATATTTTTTACAGGGTAAGTTTATTTAAACTGACTTTGTACAGCCTAGCCAAGAGAATAGTAAAGATATCAACATTTTATAGCCAAATATGTACAATAATTTTCCACATGATGTGGACTCTGTTCCCATAGGTTTCAACATCAGTCTCAGTGTCCAGAGGGTAGACAGAGGATATGTGAGAAGCATGTCCCTTGGGTGTGAGTATAAATCCTTCACCAACAATAAGCCACTAATCCAGTACATCACTGGCTTATCTTTATGGATAATGAAAACTGAATTTCCTCTGACAATATCTCCTGACATGTTAGAAACAGTGATCAGGTTATGGTAGTTCTGCTTTGCCATCAAGTAAATTATGGGATCAAGATAGATTTGCTTTTTCTTATAAAGTTCCAGTTTTCATTTTATCTTAACTACATTGCATAGATATATCTCAACAATAACCATCATGACACTGAGAATAAATAAATACAAATTTCAGCTGGAGAAAAGAAATATATCATTGGTAAAAACAGCATTTAATTTTTATGGTTGATATCTAAACTGCTTTGATTTAAACTAAGTTTCACTTTATACTTGGAAATATGAATGACAGTTGCTAGTCTTAATATTATTGGATATTAATAATTGGATATACATTAAGTAACATTAATGGATAATAGCTTGTTTTAATTATTCTTTGAAATATATTCACATTGGTAGTTAACCCATGTGAACAGTTTATTTGCTTAAATGTATAACTTAGAATATATAGGTATTCAATTTCTATTTATATTATATACACATATTCTCTCCATGAATATATCGAATACTCCCACAGACATTTGAGGTATTTGCAAGGAATCTGGTAATTAAAAGTACTTTTGAAATGTTAGTTAGGTAACTTGACTTTTTTCCACTGATATTCAAAGTGATGAGAAATTAACCGTCTCTAAATAGTCTGTTTAAAATTTATTACACAATACGTAGACACAGCACTGAAAGAGTGGATACAGAAGATCACTTGGGTTTGCAAGATAAAACCTACCTTCAGGAACAGACAAAGACTCTAAAAGGAATAAGGCAGAGAGTGATAAAGCTAGAATCCTGATATGCTTCTCTAGTTTCTGCACATGCTAATGTGTGTGCAAGCACCACACACACACACACACACACACAGAGACATTTAGAAAAACTCACAAAAATTAATTCATTTTAGAAGACATGATTTTGAAATGTTTGTAGCTTTTAGATACTGAATAGAATCAAATCAATTTCTGAATAGGCTCACTTCTATTCCAGTATTTTTTTGTTTTTTATATTAGATTAGTATCACTTCAATTTAATTATATGTACATTAAATAAAAATGTGTATTGCTATAAATGGGATGCTTGAAATTTTTTTGGCACATGTGAAGTCTTGAAATCTGTCAGAGATTAGAACGTAATTTATATGCAAAGTTAGGATCAGTTTAACTTTCTGTGCTTTGAGATTTCCCCTGCACTGGCTGGCTGATAAGATTTCTGAGTTGTGTTTTGAAAAGTTCAGTTCAGTTCTTCTTCCCAGTAAAATTATACAATTACTACTCAGGAGAACTTCATCTCACAGGAAACTTGCCAATCTTTCCTAGGTGAAGGCTACCATTTGTTCTCTGTCTATTGTAGGTACAGTAACATCAGTTAGTTTGTTTTCTATTGGCTTATTTTATTATTCACTTATTTTAAACACCAAAACTTATTTATTAGTAAATTTTATTAATGCATACCTGTGAATTACTGGAAAACAACAGCCTGAATGTAACTATTTTTCAATACCATTAGAAGTGAGGCATCAAGATAATTGTTTAAAGTTAGAATATGCAAGTAATATATTCCATTTGCATACATAGTAATTATTTACTCTAAGTAGATATACATTGTTATTATTAATTTAAGTAGAACATTGAGAAAAGTTTGTAGAGAGAAATAATCCTGTTTTTTTTTTTTTTGGTTGTTGTATGAACAGAAAAATCACCTCTGCTTGAGGTAAATAAATGAAAATATGCCTCATTTAAGCAAAGAACATATCTACCTAGCAGTAAGTATCAATATATGCAATTATGAATTAAAATGAATTTATGCAATACACTCATGCTATATTATTTGATGATTTTAAATCTTGAAAGTGTTTTTTGAAACTATTGTTTAAAGAAAAAGATTATTTGAATATGTACCAAAACAGAAATAATAATGCAAAGGGTGAAAAAACTTTAAGCAAACTAGTCACTTTCAATTATGAAGTCAATTGTATATCTCATCTCATTAACCAACATATCACCATGACTATCCATTGTTTCATTAACCTAATTCTTCAGGAAAGTTAGAAATTAAAAAAATATATATTTTATAATCTCAATATCATTTTTCCATCAATTAGTTAAAAATGTTAATTATTTCAAATTTTGAAATTAGTGATCTAAGATGTGTATTATCTGATGAGCTTCATGGTATAAATGTAAGCAAAAAATAAATAGGGTGATTTCATTTAAATGTATGTTAATGATAATAACAAAACATTTCTTATGAGAAAATGATATATCTAATTTAGTGTTCTGAAGAAAATTTATTTAAAAGTCACTAGTTTACAGCTGAATAAAACACCATTGTGTATAGGTTCCAAATTTTCATTATTAATTCATTAGATGACTGATATTTATCTTGATTCCATTTCCAAGTTATCATTAAAAGAGTGGCAGTTAACATGGTTTTCCAAGTTTCTCTGTGGTAGGATATGGAGTCCTTTAGGTATATGCCTAGGGATATTAGCTAAGTCACATGACATTTATCTTTTTAACATTTGGGAAAACAGGACACATATAGTGGCCTTTCCCCTACTCTCATCAGCAACATCCCTGTATCCTTGTCAGCAAGACTTTAAAATCAGAAGGACATAGAATCAACCAAGCAAGGCTCTCAGAGACTGAGTTGACAATCACAGACCCTGCATGGGATTGCACTAAGTCCCCTGCATATATGCTATTGTTGATAGCTGAGTTATTTATGGGACTCCTAACAGTAGGAATGGGTTCACCTCTAATCTCTTTACCTGCACTTGGGACATGTTTTTACTGGGTTACCATGTCCAGCCTTGATATGAGGATTAGAGCCTAGTCTGATTGTATCCTGTTGTGCCATGTCTGGCTGATTTCCTTGGGAGGCCAGCTCCTTTCTAAAGGGAACAGGAGGGGGAAAACAATTGGGGAAGGCAAGAGTGAGCTTAATGGAGAGAGGATAAATCAGTTAGGATGTGTTGTAAGAGAGAAGAAGAAAGAAAGAAAGAAAGAAAGAGAGAGAGAGAGAGAGAGAGAGAGAGAGAGAGAGAGAGAGAGAAAGAAAGAAAGAAAGAAAGAAAGAAAGAAAGAAAGAAAGAAAGAAAGAAAGAGAAAGAAAGAAAGAAAGAAGAAAGAAAGAAAATTAATATTTGAATTACATATATGATGCACACACACACACACACATATATATGTTTGAAGAAACAGAAGTAAAGTCACCAAATTGAAATACATTTCTCTCTCTTTATACGTTTAGTCTCCAAATATAGTTTAAATCTGTATGATGCAAAAAATTTGACGTGTTGAACTTATTACACTTGTAACTAAAAGTAATTACTTTCTTAACTAATATTTTGTTAAATTGATTGGCCCTTTTATTGAAGATGCTACAATGACAATTATGTTTGGTATGATTTACATAATATGTGCATATTTCATGTACTCAGACTCTTATTCACAAATCCTGATTGTAAGTAACATATAATTAGAGTATGCTGTAATCATCTTAAATAGAAATCTGTAACAAGTGATAGGAATATACAATTATTAATTTTTTCAAAACAATAGACCTCACACAGGCACCAGGGCATCCCACAGGCACTGATGTCCCATGGACTCCAGAGCACCTCACAGGCACCAGGACCTTCTGTGGGCACCAGGGCCTCTGTCAGGCAGGTGGACATCCCAAAGTTGCCAGTACTTCCTTCATGTACGAGGAAACCACCCAAGCTCCTGGGAATCCAACAGATTACCAGACCAAACGCAAGCACACAGGCATTCCTCAGGTGCCTGGATATTCTGAAGGTACCAAGATGTCACATATCTAAACATTCTGCTGGCACCAGGACTTACCACAGGTAACAGGGTGTTCATCAAGCACTTAAGCATCCTGCAGTCACCAGAACCTCCCACAGGCACCTGGGAATCCCACAGATACTCAGACATCATGTAGACACTCAGCCAACCCACAGAACCCAGAAATAATGCAGGTACCAAGCCACCATGCAGGTACATTTCTATCCTGCAGGCACCTGGACATCCCACAAGTAGCAGGGCCTTGCACAGGCAGCAGATTATCAATTAGGCTCCAGGGCATCCTGCAGATTCCTGGCCATCACACAGGCACTGTGCCAATCTCAAGACGCCCAGACATCTGTCAGGCATCCTGATATCTCACAGGCACACAGACATCCCATTGGTATTAGAGCACCCCATAGGCACCAGCACATCCTTCAGGTCCCCACATAGCCCATAGGCACCCCAATATCCCATAGGTACCAGTTCCTTCCCCAGGTGCCCATATATCACACTGATAACCAACTATCCAACAGATTTCCAGACACTACAGGTACCCAGCTACCACCCAGGCACGCAGATCTCACTTGGAAACCCAAATATTCCCTAAGCACCATGGAATCCCACAGGCCTCCCAGACATCCTGAAGGCACTCAGATATTCTGCAGGTACCCACACACTCCACAGGCACCATGGCCCCCAAATGTGCCCAGACATCCCACAAATTCCTAGACATTAGGACACCGTGCAGGCACCCAGACACAAATCAGGCATCAAGACCACACACAAGCATCCAGACATCACACAAGCATCCAGCCCTCCTCCATGCATCTTGCCCAACCACGGAGACACATGCAGATCTCTAATTGTCATGGTCCACATGAGCATTTTGACGTTTCTAAGATCCCTGTTAAAAGGAAAAGACTCAATTCCTAGTGTAGAGGAATAAGCCTGTGTGATATATAGGAAGGAATCAAGTGTCAGTAAGAACGGATCACATCCTGAAGCCTATATGAAATGATTGCATTCAGAGGCCTGTGTGGTATGCATAAATTGTAGAAGCAATTTTAGTACACACCTTTAATCACAGTATTCAGAAGGCAGTAGTAGTGCAGGTCATTAATCCCAGCACTTGAGAGACAGGAAGCCTGAGAAAATGTCTCTATTTTGTACTGAATGTATGGCTATAGTCTAATACAGAATATTATTCAACTGGGGCACCCTGCTTTTGCTTAGGATCAGAGTGATCTCGAGCTTTGACATAGAATTCTGTTTGCAGAACACATACACAGACACACACACACATACATACATACATTAAAAACCACAGAAAACACAAAATTGTTTATAATATACAAGCAAAAGAAAAGTAAGATAAAACAATGCCCAACCAAAGCTATAGGAGATAAACACTTTTTAAAATACCACAGAATCTCTCTCTACTGCTGAGTAGTCAGTATACCCTTAAATGTGGTTAATATACCAATTGAGGCTCCATTGGATAAACTAATTTCTCCCATTAAGATAAGGTGAAATAAAATAACGTTTCTTTTTAATTTCTTTAACTTGACTCATAACTAATAACTGAGAACATTTAATTAGTACACGTGTATGTTAGTGAGTTTATTCCTCTCATAAAGATTGAACAATTATTCAAACTAACACTAACAGAAGTGAAATATACAATAATGGAGGAATGAATGTATATTTGATTCAGATTAGTTGATTTTGCATAACAATATGTTTTCTTCAGGGTCTGTATGACTTAGAAAAATGTCAATGTTTTCTGCTTCAATTTCCTCTTGTATAAAATGAGTGTTAAATAGTGACAGCTGTAGTTAAATGTACTAATACAAAGAGAGAGCTTACAAAGCCATGGTCTAGTATAATCTTAATGACTTTCAGCAGACTTGCCACAGATTCATATTAAACACATTTCCCATAATTTATCAAATAATTATATGAAAAATTTTACTACTCTAAATTGTTCTATTTCTTCTGCTTATTTGCCACTGCTATATCTGGTGTAAATTTTGTTTCTTAAACTTTGCTGAATATCTTTGTTTAGAGTCAAGAAATGCAAAACATTTTAAAGCTTTGAAGGATATTTGGTTGAATAAATAACACAAATTAAGGTTTAATAGTTTGGCCTATAACTCAGAGAAAGCAGTAGTAGCTGTCTTATGAGGAAACATCAGGTAGCTCCCTTTCCTACCTAAGCATAGTAAATAGTTATCTACATGTCTCATCAAGTCAAAATAATCAAGGACAGGAACTTTGAATTTGTATAACATTTCAAAAAGGACAAAAAGCTAATTAATCTATAAGAAGATAGTTACATTGTATGGACTCACATTAAGCATGCAAATTGGCAAAAATTGCAAAATGTTAAAGCTTAAAAGAAATCATTTGTTATCCATTGTTCTTTATTTTTATAAAAATTAAAAGCTAGGTTTTTTTCATATTATATTTAAAAATATCCATTTCAACTGGAAATTAGTTCCACTACTCCTACTGATATCAATATGTTCAAATTTCCTATATAAATTGGCATAATATCTGCATGTAACCTGAATAAATAATCAATAATATCGTAATTGATCCCACTTGTAACAAATTACACTGCAAATTCCCTATAAGTAACTATATGTCAGAGTTAGGGTCTGATACGTGGAAATACATTCCATCCATGTTTATTGTAGTAAAACATGTTCCTAACTTTCTCAAACTGTAATTAATTGAATTTGAGACTGTGAAACCTTTAGATGAGGTAAACTCTCATTGCCTATGCAGCATACACAGATATAGAAAAAAATTCTCTAATCATGATCTGCCATATGCATATTTTTATAACAAAAGGCATTTTTATTTTTTCTATTTAAGAGATGGCTGTTTTGTATTCATGACCTCAGAATATTTCTTTTAAATCAGAAGTCTGTAACTGCCCTAAATTAATAAAATTGAAGATAATTGAAATATAAGTGAAAGTAATATAAAAAACTATTTTAAATTCCATCAGTTGAGAATAAGACCATCACTAAAGTTTTGTGCCAAATTTGAAACAAGTTTTAATTTAATTAATTAAATTAAATACTTTCAAGAAAGAGGGACTCTGACCAGGACCATTCTGAGGATCACAGAGAGTGGTCGTGCCACTTCCAAAGTTCCCAAAGAATGGTCCCGTATCACCTGGCACAGATACTTAAAAACACAGAACCCACAGGCCACATATTTTCCCTCAAGTCTAATCAACAGCAAACATCTACCCAGATGTACTTTCTATCTGATTTATCTCCCACCTAAAGAAGAGTAAGCATATCTGGTACATTTGGAATACATCTAATGCAGTAAGATTAATTAAATGTGATCTAGAAATCCCCACTCAACATTCCAGGAGGTTATCTGTCCTAGGGCGATACAGGATTTTGTATTTGTGTATCTCACAACCCCACTCAGGATTCCAGAAAATAATCTGTTCTTGTCCTATAGGTCTTTTTTAAGCACATAGTTATAATTGAAAACATTTTGCTGATTCACTATTTAATTATAAAGTAACCATATTAGTTATTTTTATATTGCTATGTTCAAACAACATGGCCAAAGAAACTTCACAAAGAAAGATTTTTATTTTGTCTTAGGTCTTAAGATGGATAGAGATTCATTAATGTTCAGGAAGGCATGGCATAAAGGCAGAAGGAGGAAACTGGATGATCCCAGTTTATTCATATAAAAGATAGAGTTTCATTATAAAGAGTGTGTAAGCCCACAAAATGCTTCTTTCAGCAAGACTCTACTTATTATAGATGACATAAACTCCTCATCCAAAGCCAGCAATGCAGGACCAATTGTTCAAACACATGAGCCTATGGGGACATTCATTATTCTAACTACCACAGTAACTAAAGACATTTATTTGATGGTGGGTCAGGGGGTAGAGCAGACATAGTAGAAGAGGGAGCTGAAGTCTTAAGAACCAGAATAACAGGAAATCTGATTGAAACAGTCTTTCCTAGAAATGGCTGCAATAAAAAGGACTGGAATCACGACACTGTCAAGAAACAGGCTAACACAGATGGAGAAAAAGTTCTCAAGGGGGTCCCACCACTAGACAGAGAACTACAGGAACATAATGACTGTTGAGAGAAAGGTTTATTCTCTCCCAGGAATGTGTTGCCTAAATAGTTCTCCAATACAAGGTTAGGATTTCAGCTCTGAAACAATATTCACACAAACAACAAAAAATGGACTTAGCAGTTTGTATTTTTAAGTATGTATTGTGTTGTGTATGTAATATTAATATTTGAGAAGAGGTCAGACATGAGATGTGTTAGAGTAAGGGGCATGGAAGGAGTTGGATGGTAGAAAGTCAATGGGAGAAGTTATATAATTATGTTTTAATTAAAAATGAATTAAAATAAAATATTTAATTAATTTAAAAAGTTTGAATGGAGGTACCTTATATGAAAAGACAATGATGTTTCCAAAAGTCATGCTATTTAAACAAAAATTTCATGTGTGTTGTTGGCCAGGAACCCTTGGAGGCTCTCACAACAGTGGAAGCTATTGCCATTGTTCTTGGTCACCCACTAGAATTAGATGGTAAGACACTGTTCCTTAGTGCACATTTGGAGTGCAGCACACAGATAAATCAAGGTTGAAACTAGAATGGAAGCCCATACCCACCTCACACAGCTAAATTTCCAGAGTTATAGATCTTGCTAAGCAGACTGCTAGGGAAGAAAATACAACAACAGTTCTACTTAGATGTTGACCCTGAATACCACAGAGATGCTTACTTAATAATCTAATTTCCAATATTTAAAAGGATTTGTTACTCTAAGGACCTTACATGTCCTTAGGATTTATTTCTACAATTTAACCATTACTACCACAGATACTAGCTTTCTTCTTAAACACAATTTAAAACTTCATAAAGTATCCATTAGACATTTCATTCCTATAATGAAAAGTCAAATATTTTCTATATCTTATAATTCAAGTCTTTTGTATACCTAAGGTTCAGTGTTATTTTCTGGGCAAAGTGAAAGTAATTAACGTATACTTAGATCAATACTTTTTGAATGAAGAATAATCCTGCAATGTTTTTAAAAGAGAAAAATGGGAGTATATAACTCATTATGGAACTTTTTTATATTAGTAAACTAAGTAATGTGTTCATCTTTATTGTTTATATCACTAATTTTAGGTGTATTGATATTAAATATGTCAACTACTAGTGATTGACACCCAAGAAGAGAAACCCACCTTCTTTAACATTCTCTAAAAAGATACAGCAGATTGCTGTATCTTTCAAGTATGCCAAAATTTCTCATTTTTTATAATTTTTTCCATTTTGAATTTTATTTAAAAGACCCATGTCAAGAAGGTACTCTTCTAATATAATGACTTTGTTCTTGATTTTGTACTCTTTATGGAATTAAATTATCTAGGAAACATTGAAATGAAATGCTAATAAATCTGTACAGAGAAAACAGATAATGATGCCCTTTAGATAAATAATGAAATTGTCTTATAGAGGATCTTGATTCAGACCCCACTGGTAAGATCAAGCTAAAATGTTTGCTTTCTATTTTACTAACATGAACAATTCATTAAAATAATATATCCTCTAAGTGATATTGTTTAACTACCTTTTACACTATTAGGCACCTCCCAGTTTTCAGCGCAGAGGCACAATGGAATCTCTTAGAATAATAAGAAAGGAAAAAACAGTTAAGGATATGCCTCTAAGCTTTTTTTTTTCAACTAATAGTACCTATTGTTGATTTTAATATGAGCAAAATGCATAAAGCCAGGAGAAAGATAGAAGTTATACATATTTGATATATGAAAATTCTATTTATTAGGCTTTTGAAAATCACTATTTGTTGCTTATTAAATAACTAATCTAAAATTTTAGTCACATTTGATTATAGAAATTATATATGCTAAATATATCAGATTTTAATAGCACTGAAGTGAGTACAGGAGACAGGGATCTTCCAAGAAAGGATGAATTTAATATTGAATATTAATGAAGAAATACAAAGAAAAATTTCAACAACAAAATTAAGTGTAGAATTGGGTGGAAAGGCAGTATAGAGGAGGAAACATAGGGAGAGATAACTAACATAAAGGCTACTTAAGAAGCCATTTGTAGCTTACATACCTATATATGTAAGTTTTAATGGAGGTACCATATAATCAGGGAGATAATGCCCTCAACTAGACAGTACCTGGTAACAAATAAATCCCAGTGTCAAGAATGTTTGAAAATGTTTTGAGATATTGGCCAAAGGAGCCCTGTAGAACTCATGAAACATTGCAGAATATTACTTTATTGTATAAAATGAGCCTTTTTATATTGTAAATATGTCTTATTATATTGTGTTTATAAGCCTTAGGATAAGACCCTATTGCTGAAGACACCATGTACATAGGTCATCAAATATGGAGAAATCCAGCAGGTGCTCAAATGCAGAGCTTCAGTACTACTGAATAATCTTCATAGTACCACAAGGTATTGTTATACATGGTACAGAAGGAAAGTAGAATCATCAATTTAACCAAGTTATGAACCCTGTGAGCTACAATAGCAACGTGCCTGCAATATATGATCTCAGGTTCAATAGTGGCACAAATGTTAAGAGGAGTAACCAACAACTATTTTATTGCAAATAAAGTCACCCTCATTAGGTGGAACGCATATCTGACATCGTTAATGAGACCAAGAATCTATAACTGGGCAAGTCATAGGCACTGGAGGAAAAACTACAACTATTATTCTGATGAATAAACAGAACAATAAAATGAGACCTAGTGACATACTGCTATACTCAGTGTTCATTTTCTTCAAATTTTTTTTTTTATTTTAAACAGTTTTACTTAGATTAATTTACATGTTGTAAAGTTCACCCAGATAAAATGTAGAAGTCTTAGAGAGTGCTATCTGCTGCAATTAAGCATCAGAATTTATTAACTCTTTAATTGATGAGATTGATAATATAATTATGCTATCCCTCCCCCTTTCCTTTCTTCCCTCAAACCTTCCAGTATACTCAATTCGAAATGGAATATTTTTATCTAGCTCTTCCTTTCAAGGCTCAGGGGTCTATGCAAAAGCAGCAGAAACATTGTAAGAACCAGAGGTGGTGGATTCCTCCCAGGAAACATTTTCTAAGCACAAAAGGACTGCTGTACATATGAAATGATAGAGATTGAGACAGCATGCACTTAACATTCATAAGTTTATAATGGACAAAATGCCACAAAAAGGAAGTGAGCACAAAATCTTAACCCTAACCTCAAAAAAGTCAACACGAGTTTTGGCAGTTGATTGCTGCTGTCTAAGGGAAAATCACTTTTCAACAATGGAGTAACAGTAAATTTATCAACTATACTCTAGAACACCATTCATAGCCCAGAGTAGTTCATGAGTAGGACACGTGTGTGTGTGTGTGTGTGTGTGTGTGTGTGTGTGTGTGTGTGTGTTAGACGTTTATTTTTGTTTTGCTTTGTTTTTTAAAGATATAAAAAGAACATGAAACTGATTATCTTGGTAGGTGAGAGTACCTGGGAGCATTGGTGGAGAAAAATGCATATGATCAAAATATATTATTGAGATTCTAAAAAAAATAAATTAAAACAGAAAGAACAGCTCTTGTGAAAGAGACTTAAATTATAATCCAACATTTACCCTTCCCATGTTATCCCCTAACAATCTATACTGTTAGTTACTCAATTAAGCAGATCCAAACACTGCCTTTCACTAGCCAAATCCAATGAATGTTCAAGTTCTCATCTTATCTTATTATATTTCTAAAAACAAATAATGTTATGACAGCCTGTTTGCAAAGACAACTCCATGGAGTCCTATAGTGAAAAATATTTAAAGACAGATTAAGGCATGAATTAAATTACCTAATTTGCTATGTTTTGGTAGGTTTCTGGACAAAAAGAATATTACGGTTCCTTTTTATGTCTTTTAAAATCATGGTTTCAGTCTGTGATTATGTGAGCCATTTTCCTTGGATCTGTGGGAAGAAATACAACTTGTTGAAAGTCCATTGTTGAAGAAGTTGTCAATTTCATGCCATGAAGAACATTAAAAAAAAAAAAAACAGTCAGTGTTCAAAATTCCATTTAAAGATAATTACTCTGAACACATAACTTCATAGGTCCCAACTCTTAATGATTCCAGTTCATCAATCTTTCTTTTCCCAAGAGAGGGTTTCTCTGTTATAACTCTGGCTGTTATACCACCATTGCCCCACCATCTCATCCATCTTAGAGACAGACAAGAAGCCTTGAAGACACATGACCTTAGGGAACATATATCCAAGCTATGTTGCTGGTAGATTCATTCCTGCTACATATAATTTGATTGAATTGCACTAAATAGCATGACGCAAATGCAGAAATCATTAGTACATTATTAATGTACACTTTCAGTACATAAGAATTTACCAAGATCCCTTTGCAAGTATATTTACATAGTTAATAAGATTTGAAATGAGTTCCATTGCCAATAATTTGGGGAGGAACAATATTTTAATGTGTCTTTTTGAATAAGCCTTTTTCAGAAACTGTTATATACCATATCCTCAGAAACTGTACTTTTATATTAATATCAAGTATTGATTATAGTTTGGTACATTATACCAATAGCAAGTGCATTCCACAAGACCTCAGAGATTAGTGATTAGATGATTGATGACATTGAATTCATTAGAGAACTGGGATCAAATGTTATTTCCACCAATTTTAATATTGTTTCAATCATTTTCTACACTAAGATTCTAGACAGGAGAATTAGTCTATGTCCATCAAATCCTTAAAGATATTAATATAACTTTAAGTTATTCAAATTAGATCAGAGAAACAATTCCTGATTCCCATATTTAATATAAAACAGTTCCTTAAAAACAGATTTCAAATGCTAAATGTGCCTATTCTTGATCTGTTAATAATCTAGAATTTCTCTAACTATAAAAGGTAATAAGGTTTAATTTACAATACTTTGTAGAAATGGAGGAGAAAAATAAGGGACTTCAGTGATAGTGTACTTAGCCTTAAATATAAAGGAAAAACCCCTCAAAAATCAACAAGTTGCTATAATTAATGTTATTAGTTTATTTATGTCTTTGCATTTGTGGTGAATATATTTGTTTGTGTGTGTGAACAGGTATAGGTATAGATGTATTGCAATGCAGATGCATTGATTTCTTTCTTTATACTCATTAGTCCATGGCAGAGGACAGTTTATTCTTTGGTAATTCAATCTCTGGTCATAGGGGTGTCAGTCTCCATACAATCTAATCTTAAGCTTAGACCTAGAAGGCTTCAGCCTCCATACAATCTAATCTTCAAGATATAAGCCTGGACCTAGAAGTCTTCAGCCTCATACAATCTTAGAATTACAAGTTTTAAACCTCCAAGACATACTACTGACTGAGCTCACTCTGACTAGCTGTCTTCTGAACTACCTCTTTTCACTCTGATCTGTATTGTGGACTCTAAACTGTAAATTGTCAACAGTCTGCTTTTGACTTTCTGCTTGTTCTTGACTGGCTATGCTCTTCTCAGTTTCCACACTTTGCATTTACCTTGCTTCCCTCTTTGAACCTGTTTCTGTTCTCCATTCTCTGCTTCTACTCTCTGAGTTCTCTCTCTCTCTCTCTCTCTCTCTCTCTTTCTCTGAACTAACTCTCACTCATAGAACTGAGAGTCTCCTTTTATATCCTGAGAGTTGGGATTAAAGCTATACACTACTATGGCTTTCTGAGTTGGGAATAAAAACATGAACAATGTTGCCTTAACCACAGAAATCCCTTTCACCTAGCATTACAAAAACAGATGACTGTATTAATCTGACAAACAATTGTGCTACAGTCAATCACACAGGCCTCTGAGTGTAATCTCTTTATGCAGATCTTTTAATGTTATCCCTTCCTAGCTACCACATAGGACTTTCAATGTGATCCTTTACTAGAGAAGCAATGCTGCTGGATTAAAAGATTAATTGTTCCTCTACAAATATGTGCATGCATAGACATGGACACACATTAGCATACAGACAGAAATCAGAGATCAGTATTGAGAGTTATCCTTAATAGCTCACTATATTTTTTTATGAGACACAAACACACATTGAACCTTGAGCTCATTGATTTGAATTCATTGCTTGTCCAACCATCTTTATGAACACCCCTGCCTCCTCCTTCCAAGAGTTGGTTGTTTAGATAGCTACCTCCATGCCAGGCTTTTAAATGGATGCTGAGGTTCTGTACTCATATCCTTACATGTGCACAGAAAACATTTTGCTGACTGAGCAATCTTATCATCCTCATTATTTTAACATTTTGCTTTGAAATAAATTTAGACATACAGAAAAAAGTCACAATCCTTCTACAAATAACACAATATCTTCATTCAGCTCCTACCAGTGATGACATGTATATAACATGGGTACATGAATTCTAACAATATAATTGGAGTTGGGGAAATGGTTCAGTACTAAGAGTAAAGACTTGGTTTTGAATTCTTATCCTTTATAAATGTAAAAGTGAGTGTCATGGTCACTCACATGCCTACAACCTCAGTGTTAGCTATAGACATTGTAATATAGACTCTTGCTGGCCAGTCATCCTTGTGACACATAGCAAGTTATCAGTTCAGTGAAACATAATGTATGAAGGAAATAAATCAAAGAGTAATAAAAGACACAGGAAGGTACCTGGTATCCTATTCTGGCCTCCACATTCCAAACCGAAGGAATTAACACTGATCAATACTATTAATTACAGATTGTGTTGAAACTTTACAAGCTTTCTCACTACATTTACTTTGTCTCCAGAGTTAAATTCTACACTCTATGATAATTTTGTCTTTGTCCTTTTTCACTTTTACACTATTATGTAGCCTCAGATGTTTTCTTTTCTTTGAGACATTATCAATTGAATCACATTGAAAAAAAATAACTCAGTGTGTGTTTCCTGGATGTGAGCTTAGAATTGTCCTGAATCAATGTATTTAATGGTAAAACTTCACAAGCAATGCTAGCCTTATTTATTCCTTATGATATACATAGAGCATACATAGCATATATGTTTCTACTGGCAAAGTTAACTGCTACTATACTTCTAAATGTATTCACATATGACAGTAAAATGATGTATTATCAGAAGATTTTTAGCAAGAGGTTGATTTTGTGGCTATAAAATTATGGTAGCTAAACCTTCCAAAAACCTTCCCATCTCTATGGCTGTAGTTCCAATCAAGAATCTCAATCATGGCTTAAGGAGTAGCTCAGTAATAGAGCCAATACCTAATGTGCCAAAAGTTCTTGTTTACATTATTATGATCTCATCATTTGGGAAAAAGATGGCTGTGGATTTTTTAGCTTACCCAGGAAAAGAAAGAGAATTCTGGATTATTCCCGGCTACAGAATGAAGGTCTGGATCAAGGAAAACAAAAATGAAACAGTACCAACAGAGAGGATAATAAGGGTGAAGTAATTTGTGGAAATGAAGCTCCTTCATTTTCTTTTCTGTAATACAAAGAAGCAGTAGGCATTTCCAGATAACAAAGGAGACCTCTTTAGAGTGAGTATCTTGTGAGGAATTTTATTTAATAAGTCAAAAAATGATTGACTATTTATTAAGGTGTTTAGACATTTTAACCCTCATGTTCAAGTGATTTACTTAGTAGCCATTTTTGTGTGTGTGTGTGTGTATGTGTGTGTGTGTGTATAAGATTTAATGAATCTTGACATCGCTTGTAGATTTTAGGTTATTAAGAAAATTGATAGAATAAATTGAAAAGTCTTATATCTTGGAATTAATATGGTACCTAACCCATCAGTTTCCCACAATTTCATTCCCTTCTATCTAGGTCCTGGAAAGAGTTGAGGCCTCTGCATGTGATCCCTTGCTAGAGCAGTCATGCTACTGGATTAAAGGATTAAGTGTTCCTCTACACAACACCAGTAACAACTTTTACAATTATTTGATTTTAAGGTGTGTGTGTGTGTGAGTGTAATTGTGAGGGTATATGTGAGTGTGTGTGTGTGTAGATGAGTGTGTGAGTATATTAAGTATGAGTATATGTGTGTGTGTGACTGTATGTGAATATACGTGTCTGTGTGTGTGTGGTAGGTGGAGTTCGTTCAGATCTCCATGAGGTACAGCGATAGTGCTGGATCCCATGGAACTGATGTCATAGATGGTTGTAAGATTCCTCATATTGGTTCTTGGAACTGCATTTGGTTCATCTGTAAGAACAGTACACACTCAGGCTCTGTAACATTACACCTTATGGTGTTGCTCAGCAATAAAGACAAGGAGGCATTTTCATAGGTGCAAACCCTCCCAGACTTCCACAGAGGGTACCACCTGCTGACACAAGTGCCACACGGACAGTGGAACCCTGATCATCTGATATCAGGGGGTTTTTATTGACACAGAAGCTCCTTAGATATTTTACTGATAGCACCTGCAGGTCATGAGGAATCAAACATCTTTTACATAAAGCTAACACCTGCAGATAATACAAAATGCCAAAGCCTAAGCAGCCCCAACCCCAACAATGCACATACACACAAAAAAAATAAAACATAACTGAAAATAAACTCCTGAAACAAGACTCTGAGCCATCTTTCCAGCCCCTCTAATGGAATCTTTATGTAGAACTTATTAGATTCCTTTACTGTGAGAATCTACTTTCTATTCTTAATGAATCATCATATCCCAAATATATTGTTAAAATATCTGACAATGAATTAAGATAGCTTAATGGTAAGCTCACATATATCTTTCAACATCCCATTTATTAAACATTTTTCCTAAATTTAAAAAATCCAAAATTATTTGATTCTTTTTCTTGCATTATAGATAATTTTCATTTCTTATAGAAATGTGTTTGTTTCAGCTTGTCTTTTAAAAGGCAGTTAGAAAGGCTAAGACAGGGAAGTTCTACAATCAATCTAAATCCCCTTTCCAGCTAAAAATTATCATCTCAACCTTCATTTTAAAATTCATTCTCAAACTCATAACATACATTTAAATATTGGATCTCAAAATCCCTTAACCATTATGATCATGAGATCAATTATGGGACTCTTGGAAGTCTGAAAAGTAAGTAAGATGTGAGATCTCTAAGAAAACTGCACATACATCTCCATATCTGTATCTCCTGATTGGCCCCTTTGTGATTCGACATCTATGAGACTACAGACAGGTGGTTGACACAAGGCATCAGGGCATTTTTACATACATGTGCACTGAAAAATGTATATACCCTAAAAAGTCCTTGAAATGATTATCACAATGTGCATGCCCTGTTTGACACAACCCCTATAGGATCACTGAAGAAAATGCCCTAAAAAGAAACACACACACACACACACACACACACACACACACACAAACACACACACACACACACACACACATATATATATATATATATATATATATATATATATATATATATATATATATATGAATTCTTTGAGGACACATACAGAGAGAAAAATATTGATGAGTAATGCTGACTTCTCTGTCACATTTTTCTTTTGGTAAGTTATAATCCATGCACAAAAGAACATGATTTAATAATTTTCATTTATCAACAAGAGGCAGAAAATTGAGACAGGACACTGTTGCTCTAGGAACTATATGCAACCATCTTACAGGGAATGCACTGACCTGCTGCTATTGCTGAGAATACAACAGAAACATTTTGTGTATTCTGACAGAAGATGCACACTGTGTTGTCACACTGCAGTTTCTGGAGCCATGCTCTGTATATTGCTTGCTCCTTTAGCATTACTTTCTATATCTATGCCTGCACATCTTATTAGAGGCAGTGTAGGAAGATGAAAAGTTCTTTAGTTGATAAAATCTTAAAATATGTACAGGTTATTTTGAAAGCCACTGCATGGCTCCAGTGACTCACAAAGCAGACCTTGAATAGCTCTATTCCTGAGGTAGATGCAAATTACTCCAGGCAGTTGAGATTAGGAGAGGGATTGAGGAAGTAGCTGTTATCTGAATTTTGACAGCATGTGTTTCTTGGAAGAGCTATGCAGTTTGGAGAAAATTTGGAGACAGAGAAAACTTCAAAGATACAGACAGTTATTCCTTCAGATAAGAAGGCCCCAAGAGAAAGGCTGGCATTTAGCAGGAAAAAGTAAATGAATAAAAAGATGAACCATCACATACAGTGGTCTGACATTTTAAAGTGTGCAGAGGGCTTCAGGTAGTGCCAGCTTCTCAGAGGCAAGATAGAATACAAACACTGGAGTTATTAAATGTTTCAATGTGTTGACACGGAAGCCTCAAGAGTTATAGAAGTGACTAATATCATATTATACAGGATTTCCAATCATTTGTTTTAGTATTAGAACTAATATAACATGGATTTTCCCTTATATTAATCATATTAATAAAATTAATATAAATATGATACTCATTAAAGTTGTCTCATAGGTCAAGTATATCATTTGTAATGACTACCCTGAGGATATTATGCCATTTGAAGAATATTTTCTACACTTCCCCTTTTAATAATATCAGATTTATAAAAAACCTTCTTCGTCTTCTGTCTTGATTGTAAACTAGCAGAATTTTCTACCTTTAAAAGTATAAATTTATTCCAGTAACACTTCAAGGCAGTAACTCTTTCTGACCTCATTGCTGGTCTCCAATTTCTAAGTAGGCTGCCCAATTTTCTGGACCCATAGCTCAACACACCACACAAAAACCTGCCTCCTTTGTGTTTATTAATCATGAATTTACTCTGATTCAAATCCCTTTGGCTTGTTTACATGCTTGGCCACTCAGATATCTGTCTTAGATTGTAATCTTTTATTGAAGAATGCACCAATCTGACCTCTTTCAGAATTAAGCCAAGTCAGGTACCTATTTTTTCAGGCAATTAGAGCTACTGGCATATTGTTCTCAGCCAGACTCTTACCGTCTTTTGTGTATTAAGAATTTTGTAGCATGAATAGTTTCATAAAGATACTTCACTCTGAATAGGTGTAGTTCTGCCTTTGATGTGTTAATGCTTCTGAAAAGCTCCTCTAAAAGGATCTCTAATCAATTCAGTGTGTGTATTTTTTCCTAACAGAACAATTGTGTGTACAAGGGTTTTAAGGGTTGTTAAATGTCATTTTGAGGCAGGCTAGTTCTAAAGTCTCTGTACTTACTTAAATACTGAACATAATGCAAAAAAACAAAAGGCTATATTGAGTAATATGCAAAGTAGTACCTTAAATAGCCTTAATCCTTTAAAATAAAGCCTCCTTGGTTGGTCATTTTACCTACAATACATAAGAGATCCTTAGTTATCTTTACTAGTATTGCAGTAAAAAGGACCTCATTTCCAACAGCTCTGATCACTTTCCCCTTTATAATTATTGTGCTTTCATTCCTGGATGTTCTTAGACACCTTCTCTGTTCTTCTCTGGGAGTATAAAGGTTATTATACATTCTTTCTTATGACTCAATTGAGAACAAAGTAGTAAGTAATGTGGAAAGATTATAAAGACACACATACATCTTTCACAGAACTGCATCCTACTTGCTTGTGCAAAAAGGAAAGTATTTGTTCATCATCATTTTGCTAATATGAAACAAGAAGCAGTATTGATTGTTGAGATTGACTAAGATATTTTATTTAATATAATACATAAACAATTTGGTCTAGTCCCTGTTTCCTATTTAATATAATGCTACAAATATATATATATATAATATAATATAATATAATATAATATAATGCTACAAATATTGAATATATATTTATATTCATTCAATTATACATTGCTCTCTGTCTCTCTATATATATATCTATATATCTATATATACATATATGTAAATCTATTAAGAATTGATGTTAAGGTCTGGAGAGATGGCTCAGAAGTTAAGAGTACTGACTGATCATGCAGAGGGCCCAGGTTTAGTTCTCATACCCCACATGGAGATTTACAACTATCTATGGTTTCAGGTCAAGTGGATCTAATTTTCTCTCTTCCTGAAAGCACTGCGTTTGCCAAATATTCATGTATGCAGACAAAACTATTGTATATACAAAATAAAAATTAATAAATCTTTAAAAATAATTCATTTTTTGTGTTAAGTTTAATCCTTGTTTTCAATACTCTGCTTCTTATTTATTTATTATTTATTTATTTATTTATTCATTTATTTAGGTATTTTGAGGTATTTTACAACAGGGTTTCTCTGTTGTAAATCTGTCTGTCCTGGAACTCACTCTGTAGACCAGGCTGGCCTTGAACTCAAACTTTCAAAGATCTGTCTGCCTCTGCCTCCCCAGGTTTGGGATTAAAGGCTTGTGTCACCACTACCCTGCTTAATCCATGTCTCTTAAAAGTTCTGCACAACCTCTCAACAATGGGGACAAACTACCAACACATGGACCTTTAAGAAATACATTTCCATTTTGTTAAAATAATGCTTTTTATACTTGAAATGTATTTGAAGCTTATCATTTTAAGAATTATTTTACCAATACAAAATTCTTCCAGAGTAATTGATTAACACGTTTTTATAAGAAAAAGATACGGTGAATTGACTAAATTTTGCATTACCTCTTATTACATTAATAATGGTATTTGAAATTAGATGCAATTTACTCTGAATTAAAATGATAGCAAAAAATATATATTTGAAAGCATGCATGTCAGAAGAAATGATACTTTCTTTTTCATTTTATTTGTTATTATTTATTCATTTTATTATGTGCATTTATTTATAATAAGCAATGCATATAATTACAGCTCTCCTAAATAACTGATTGTAAGATTCTCATCTAAGCACATCAAATGGATTGAAATTTCCCTTATTTTATTCCCAATTGCTTCTGCACTACCACAATATATATGAGGCCCAGACTCCCACTACATAGTTTTTAGTTCTCCAGTAGATTTTAACTGGCAGTAGCACTTCCTAATTCATGCTAAACAGAGTAGTCTGAGCTTTCTGCCATCAACCTTCCAACTTGGTAGATACAGAATAGTCCCCTATTGATCATGCACTGCTGCTAGTGACAGTTGCGTAGATACTTGCTCCTATGTATCCTACTCAGTCACATTTTCTGACTCTCATGGATGAGTATTTCCTTTAATCCCATCCTTGGTCACTGAGTACCCTCTCAGGTCAATATGCCTGGCCATGCATTACTTTCTACTCTGTTCGTATCTGGAAACTGAACTTTTATAATCCAATCAAGGTTTATTCTTCCCACTCCAGAACCTGCCTAGAGATGATAGCATAGAAAAGGACCAACGCTGTCCTCTGCTTAGATGTGTTTTCACATTTGTATATGAAATGGCCCAAAATATTTGTTTCAGTTATCTGATTTACCTCTATTGTTTAATAACACATGGAAACAGAAGGTAACAGGTTACTGTGAACAAAGAGGACCAAGTATATTACAAAATTCTATAGTGAAGGACATTACATTTATGCTAATTTAAAAAATAAAAATATAAGTAATAGTTGAACTGGATTTGGAAATTGAACCCTTGATGGGGGGGATAACTATTAAATGAAATCATAAAGATAACACTTCACCTTTTGAGTTGGTACTCTCATTAGCAGCATTTAAAAAACTATCTCCATACATTGGTGCCTTCCAGGATGAAATTATTTGATTGAATTAACTCAATCATCTTAAAGATAATATATATTCTAGATAATTCATCTCTAAAATGCATTAAATTCTTATCAAATTATCATATTTATTCACTTATATCTGTAGAAATATAAAAACTCATGTCAAAATGATGCTGGTAAAGTTACTTCAATATGATTTTAATCTAATTTGGATTTACTGATATATAACTAATAGAAAAGAGTTACTAGGCATGATTCTTTTTCTATGTAGTGATAATTTATTCATTCTTTCAAAATATTCATGAAGTAGCTAACCTTTGCTTAATGTTAAAGTATATACAGGACAAATAACAGTTGATACAAAACAGTTCAGAATCTATTGAATAGTATACAAACACATTGGAAGGATGTCGACAGCATAATCATATTGAGTGCATAGGTCAAACCTTACTCCAGGTGGACTGGGCAGAGAGATAATTCAAAACAGTCTATCATCAATAAGAAAATTAGAGAGGATGTCAGGTAAACAGCCTCATTTTTGCAAAATAATAGATAAGAGAGAAAGCATCACAGGTAAACACCAAACTTCAGTAGGAAAAGGCCAGGCATTAAAAGTGGAAGGGAAACAACTAAAACTAAAGGAGGGTCATCCATAACACATCAAATTAGTGCATAGTTTCTAAAAATTCTGAACAACCATGTTCCCAAGTCTGAGTTCTCAAGTCGGACTGCTCACTATGATAAGAATGCAGAGACCTTACATCAGTAAACACCAAAGTGTAAGCCATGCTAGGCATCAAGGTAGTACAGGCAAAAGCTGATTAGAGTTCTAAGTAGCAGTGTAAAATGGAAATAAATGAGCAGGCATATTAATGCCCATGAGAAAAAATACACTATTAAGAATTAATTATTATATGAGTATGTTAGCTTTTAAGTTGTTGATAAGCAGACTACAATCCACATAAGTATAGAGGGTAGGAATAGAGAAAGGAACTTGGGGGAGGATTGGATCACCCTAGGAAGTAGAAATTGAGAGTTATGAATTGACAGATGTATGGAGGGTGGATAGAAAGGGAGGATTAAATAGGGAGGTGAGAAGTTGGGGAGAAAGATTATGGGGAGAGACAGCTAGAACTGAGGACAGATTAAAGAGTTGTATGGAAGCCTAATACAGTAGAAACTTCCCAAAATATATACATGTATGAAGGTGATCGAAGTGGAAACAGCAAATACCAGATTAGACAAAGCCTCAACCGGACATTTCTTGCACCACATGAAACTTCCAGTTCCAGAAGTGGGTTATATCTAACAGAGTTGTTGACCAAGGCAGCCCCATCAGAACTCCCAAATGATCTATGGTGTTCTTTAGGATATTGGTTGCTTTCTATGAACTAATGGTAAGGGCCTATTACAGGAGACAACACCTACACAACTCATTGAATATGGAGAAATCCAACTTGTGCCTACATACAGTCTTCAACCTTACAGACTAGATAGAGTGTTGGTACTAGAAATTTTTTTGCATGCTACCAAAGTAGAAAGGTAAAGACCAACCCAGATACAAACCCTTAAACCCATAATGGTGACTTTCCTGCAAGTCCCACTAGTGCAATAGTGGCACAAAGCTTGTGAAACTAATCAACCTATATCTGATGGGATTTATGGACCAGTCCATGAGATTGAACCCATCCTTGACACTGCTTGGGTGACCAAGCACATGAGACTCAAGAGGACAGGGACCTAGAGAAAAAAATTGTTTTGCTAAAATTACATTGTAATAAAATGACTCCTAATGATATTCTGCTATACTCATAGATCAATGTCTTACTCACCCATCAGAGAAGCTTCCTTCTGCAGTAGATGGGAATAAACACAAATAAAACTAGACAGTGTGAAAAGAGTGAGAGAGCTTGGAATGCTTAGTCCTAAATGGGCTTTATCCATCAAATTCCTCATTTCATGCCTCACTGAACCCTGCAGAAGATGGGGCAGAAATATTGAATGCATCAGAAGTATGGATAACACCAAACAAACAAGGCCTTCATCCACACAGCAGAACTGATACACATATGAACTAAACAGAGACTGTGGCATCTTGCACAGGGCCTACACAGGTCTAGGCCTGATAGAGTCCCAATGCTGAGAAAGAATGGATGCAATCCTGCATCCCTAATCCAGACACTATCTCCAATTGATAACTACTAAAAAATGAAAAATTATTTTTTCCTTAATGGAGTCTCACTGATTATACAAATCACTCTTAATACCTGAACAATGCCTACCAGCAAATGGCCAACTCAATTATATTTTTGGATTTCTTTCCTTTCTTTTGTCTTATAATGTCTTGTCTGGGCATCCTTTTTCTTTTGTTTCTCACCCTACAGGTCTTTTGTTACATATTATGCTTCTGATTTTGTGTTTTTAAGGCATTTCTGTGTCTGCCAATGGGTGGCTCTCAATGTCTGTATATGGTTCTTGTGTTTTTTCTTTGGTTCTCTTTTTTTCTCATTTGTTTGTTTAGTTCTATTCAGATTTGTTTTTATTTTACTTTATTGATAGTATTTTCTTTATTTTTTGATTGCTGATTCTTTTCTAATGAGAGAGAGTACAAGTAAAGATGTAGATTTGGGTGGGTGGAGAGGTGTAGAGAACGTGGAAGGAATTGGGGGCATTAGAACTGTAATCAGAATCTCTTTATGAAAACAATATATTTTCAATGAAAATGTTTTATACATTTTTAACTTAATAAAAATAATAATTAATTAAAAGGGAATTATTTATGTCTAAGTCACTATTTAAGTCACAGTTTTTCTATAAGAAAAAGAAAAGTACAGAAGAATAGATAATAGGTGCACAACAATCATTGCAGTTTCTGGTTTTATAGTTATTTTCAAGGGGTTATTTAGAAGAATTTAAATGATATTTAAAGTGGTTCATGAGATAATGAATTATTTGGCACACAGTGATGCTGAGGACAAACATAGGTTTTCACAATAACAAAATATTAATTATGTGTTTTCTCAATTTGTGCCAATTATAAAATGAAGCGGGACTCTATTGGGGAATCCGTGAAATCTGTTCTCCATGAAATCTTCATGGTGAAACACTTCTTGTCATTTCCAGTGAAGAAAGTAATTATGTCCCCTTCACACATTTGCACCTACCAATTCCCAGGGCTTATGAATTCCTTACATAGTAACAGAAACTTTGAAAATATAATTAAGGTTAAGGAGCTTTGAGATGAAAAAGCTGTTCTGGATTATTGAAGAATGCCCAATTTAAAGCACATGGGCTCTAGAAATGTAACCATTTTATTTCTGTACCCAATTGCAGCAAAGGGTGATGTGAAGATGGATGAAAAATCAAACACTTATGGTACTAGTGGATTTGAAAGAGAAAAGAGTCACAGCTTACATAGTAAGACTTTCCTGCAGGGCCTTGGAAATCTAAATCTAAATCTTCCAAAGACTCCCCAAAGTAAGTCTCTAAAAATATCTGTTCTGTTTATTCAGACAAGCTATATTAGGACACTGAGCCCCAAAACAAGAATATACTAAATTAATATTTAAGCTGCTAATGGGTATAGTAATTTGTTAAATCAATGATAGGAAAAGTATAGCAGATTTCCTTAATGAATGATGGGGTGCTGAAGTACAAAACAGAGAGAGAGAGACTGAAAGAGAAAGAAAATGGAAAGATTTTGTGGAGCAGGAGAGACATGGCAAAAATAAAAATGTCAACAAATGAGAAAAACAAACTAAAAATACAAGCAAAATGAGGAAACAAAGAAACCCAACTCACACTCACAAAAATAAAAAATAAAAAAACCAAAAAAACTCAAATAACAAAAACAAAAATCCATACACATAGAATTCCCAGAACCATTAATGGAAGTACTGTGTTTAGAGATAATGCTTACAAAGGCTCAAAAGGAACAGAAGAGTCTGAAAACCCACTCTGTACTAAATATAAGCATGATTAAACAGGCTGATGACACACACCTGTGTTCTCAGGACATAACTGATTGGGTCAGAAGGAAATGAAATCATCTTGTTGGAAACCAGAAACAAGGGACTTGCTATGTTCTGACAACAATCTTTGGAAAACTGTGTCCTGCATTAAGAGAACAACGGCTATTGCAAAAGAGAAATGTGTATTTGGTTCAAGAAATTTCCATGAAAAATATTGAAAGTGTGGCTTGTTTCCTTCCTTGGAGTAAAATGTAAACTGAAAGAAATATATTTATGTTCAGGGACAAATTGTTTTTATTCAAAAAAAAAATGGCGATAGGTGATTGGGTAATTTTATGCCCAACCTCACTAGTAAATACAGTAAAATAAGAAATTCCCTGACTGAAGTAAGTGATAAGGAGGAAGTCAGGGTTGTAGTGGTTTGATGTAACCTTTGATGACAGTCTCAGAAAAATGAAAGCACCAATGATCACTCACACCCAAGGCTCTGAGGAGCATGAAGGTGTGACAAAGATCCTCTCAAAAGAGAGAATATCCAAAAAACTCCAAGACTCTGTCCTTTCATATTTTCTTCTGAGTCCTATTTTATTTATACTCCTGATGTTTCATCAGGGTTTTTCTTCATTCTATTTTATATATCATGAGTATTGTAGTGGTTTGAATGACAATGGTCCCCTTAGACATAGAAAGTAGCACTTTTAGTAGGTGTGGCCTTGTTAGAGTAGGTGTGACTTTGTTGGAGAAGTGTGCCACTAGGGGTGAACTTTAGCATTTCAATTACACAAGCCTGGCCCAGTGTCACTCTCTCTTCCTTCTGCCTATGGATCCAGACATAGATTTTTCTGCTCCCTCTCCAGAACACTGCCTGCCTACATGTCTCCATGCTTTCCACTATGATAATAATGGACTAAACTTCAGAACCTGTAAGCCAGTCTGTAGAGGAACAAAATCTTGTAATTCAGCAGCATGGCTGCATTAGGGTAAAAATAATGTTAGTACATCCCCTTTAATCCCAATACAGCACATGCCCTTAATCCCAGTTTATAAAGCAGTAGTGATGCATGCCTTTGATCTTGGAGGCAGAGGTGGAGCTTAGAGGGAGAAGCAGAGTAGAGACAGAGTTCAGAGTTCCGAGAAGGAAGCAAGGTAGAAGTAGAGACAGGAAGCAGAACTCAGAAGCAGAGGAGAAAGCAATCAAGAAGCAGAGCCCACAGAGAGAAGCAGAGAGTTAGTTCAGTCAGGCAGTTAGAGTGTGATCAGTTCACAGGCAGTTCTGTTCAGAAGGAGAAGCTGAGAAGAGCAGAGCTAGTCCAGAATGAGCTCAGAGAAAAAGCAGAGTCAGAAATGGACAGTTCTTATAATTATTATTATAATTTTCTCTAAGCATTTGTAAACATAAATTCTAGACTTTATGTCTCATTCAGTTTTGAATTTTAGCAAAATATGTGATTTCTTTTAATGTTTTCACTTTTGCTTTTATATTAAATCTGTAAATATGTCACTTTAACATATGAAACAAAACACAACATTTGTACTTTGTATTACTTGTAATGAAATGACAGTTATATAACATAAATTTTAAGTTTCCTTAATGATTTGACAATCCTGGGGTCAGATAAAATTGTCACAGATTGTTATATGTCTAAAAATTGCCTAATTTTTTGGAATTGCACTGTAAACATAATTTTCTATTAAATTATTGCATGATTTTCTTAATTAATCTGTTCCATTCTTATGGTGAATAATTACCCTGATAAATCAGTCATTTTAAGTCATTTTATTTTTATGAAACATATAATAATTTCATCATCAGACAATATTATAGTCCTAACAGTCCCTGTGAAATATTCATACTCATCATCACACA
This sequence comes from Cricetomys ansorgei, assembly GCA_026225945.1. Taxonomy (NCBI): domain Eukaryota; kingdom Metazoa; phylum Chordata; class Mammalia; order Rodentia; family Nesomyidae; genus Cricetomys; species Cricetomys ansorgei. The sequence continues at coordinate 6,955,668 of JAMJFZ010001562.1, forward strand.
CGATCTTTATCTGTTACCATGAAATGAATACAAATTTTTCAGTATTACATTCTTCAGCAAGTCTAGCTGTATAACTCAATTGTGATTGTAAGAATGTTATATTATTCTTATTTCAGATTGCTGAAAATATAGGTAAATATTTGGTAAGAAAGATATATTTGAAATATGAATTTTGTCACACTTTGTTTTATTTAATTGACATTATAAAATGACTAAAACATGAAACAAATTTGGCAAGTAGATCTTCCATGTATGTTGGAGCCACCCTCACCTAGTACAGACTGTGAATAACTTTTAGCATTCATAATCACATGGGCATAGAAATATATTGAACTTACATCTTATCAAAAATATTATCTTAGAGGCATATTTGTTCTGCCAATGTTATTTATCAATCTATTCAATAAATAGTCAGTCAAACACACTAATTAATACCTGGAATTACCTGGCAAATACTCAGTAGATGGGAAATTTGAAGACAGGCTAGTTTACTGAGTGTGACACTGTATTAAAACAACAACAACAACAAAATATCTCCAATCTGTGTTTACAAATGTCCTGAGATGAAGAAAGTTATATCAGTAATTGTGTTACAGAGACTGCACTCCCACAGATGCTTCAAAAGTTAAATTTAAGCTACCTTGTTTTATGTAGTAAAAGCAAATTTTCCATATAATCTGTTCAATTATTTCATTATTAAATGTATTTTACTAAATTTTATTTAATAAAAATGTTTTAAACTTGGACAGAGACTATAACACTTGCATAATCCAGGCTCAGAATATAGCTTATTGGTATATGTCTTCTTAGCATGCAAAAAGCCTTGTGCTCAATTTCCAGCTTCACATACAATTTTCTATAATCAATGTAGAAATACATCATTTTGATACACTTATAGATTGGGGAATGTTTAAGTCAGGTTCAACAAAACTATCTCCTTAAGCATTTACTGTTTCTTCAAAGTAAGATATTACCATCTTCCATTCTTAGCAGTTCTTTAATTTACAAAATATTTTTGATAAATAATTTAATTTAGATAATTTTTAATTGTGGTAACTATAGCCAAAATGGCAATTCCCCAAGAGAGAAAAGAAGTAGAAACATGTTTGTCATTGTTTTGTTCTTATGTTTTTGAGAGCAAACATGATACTGGTTAAAATAAATCCTATTGTTTTCTTTACAGTGAAAGCACTGTTTATTTTGGAACTTGGTAAGTGAACAATATTGTAAGTCTACCAGAAACTTTAATATTTAATACATATTATCATCTGAGGATGGTTATAAAAGTGCTTCTAAACAATTTTGTGGTGAAAATGAAGGTTTGCAAGCATAACCTTATATATCATTTTTTGCCATTGCTGATTGAAAATTGTTAAAGGTTAAAGTCATGATGATTTTACTAAATCAACTGTAAATATTTGATAGTATTATTTTTCAATATGCATTTTGTTTCTGAACTTTTCCTCCCCAACATAAAGTAAACAATCATTAACAGTATTTTAGAAACCATAAGATAATTTATTACTTTTAATTTGTCTTATATAATAGGGATTTGGTATTTAAAAAGTAAACATTCAGGCTTTCCCAGGTAATGTTGAGATGCATTGATACTGTCTCAATATAACCTCTTCATGCCTAGAAATCCACATGGCTTACTAGGCCCTTTGGATTTATACTTCATTTGAGTGGACCAGATGCACTGAGTTTAATATTGCTATTCTCATTTATCTGTATAGAGACTAGTTAGTAAACCAATAATTTGCAATTTAAAGACCATGTCAAAAACCAAAAGTATACCTGAGTAGTTGAAGTAAGTAAGTAATAACATTCTGACCTGAATTTGCTCTGTGTTACTTGCATCTAGGCATTTCTGCTTTTACAATGATGGCATGGGATTTCCATGAACCAATTAATAGCACCATATTTTACTAGTTCTTATAATTCCTATCTATCTGAAAATTATTATCACACATGTTAACATGATGATTCATTTATTGGTCACAGAAGCTCCTTTTGTAAATTTACTCAATAACTGCATTGTCCATGACTTTTGTGACCATGCCCATGATTTATAACCATCATTGACTACCTATACATTGCAAAGGGCTAGAACAATTATGTTTTGATATCACAATTCTGATTAATTTATTAAAAAATAAGTTTTAAAGGAAAGCAACTTGTGGAGAAATACTTCAAATTTAGGGTGATTGGATTCACCTCTATCTACAATTATTAACTTTTTTGACACATTTATTTTTGTCTCATATTTTGCATAATGTTGAGAGCAAAACTGTCTTTCTGCTACTGGAATGAAATCATGTATATATATATATATATATATATATATATATATATATATATATATATATATATATAGTTTATTGTTTGGCAAAAATATGCAGGATCCCTCAACATAATTTTATACTTTCATGTATATATCTACTGTTGTATTTATCTACAATGTCATGAAGGAGGTAGTCTGACATTGAAAAGTGAAGTTTTAAATTACATCTAGAAGCAAGGTGATAAATTATTTGATAGTATGCTCAACTTACATAAATATCTCAATAGTTTTATTTGTTTTATATGGCCCATGGTGGTAATTTTGAATGGAAGACAATGTAATAGATAGCAAAAATCCAGTTTGATATTGATTAGAACCTTCACCCCTATGTTCCAGTATCTTTGGTACATGAATTGTAGGCTTCCAATCACATTGGGTACCAGACATAGACATGTAGAATCAGTGAAAATAGCAGTTTTTTCCTTGGCTAGATTAATTCCTGGTGTTAGAGGGTTTCAGCCTTCATGCAACCTAATATTAAGCCTGGAACTGGAAGACTTAAGCCTCTATACAGTCTAGAATGTTTCAGCCTCTGAGACTTACTGCTGACTGAGCTACTCTGACTAGCTCCATCTAAACTCAGAGCTGTACTGAACTCAACTGACTCTTCTGGTTGGCTGATTCAACTCATTTGCTTTTCTAGCTCAAAATTCTTCTCCAAGATATTTGGTTCAAACTGACCTTCTGAGCCAGTTGACTGTTTCTGACTGGACTGTTCTGACTCTGGCTAACTCTGTATGACTCCTGCAACTTCTCTGAGTAAACTGTTCTGTTCAGCTTCTAATTAACTCCCTCTTCATGTCTGATATGGACTGCTTCTGCCAAAGTGCCTGTGCCTCTGCCTCAGACTGCCTAGAATGTCTCTATCTCTCTGAACTCCTTGTTTCTCTGAACTCAGAGCATGCTTTTATATCCTGAGAATTGGGCGTATCCTCACTCTAATTCAATGTCACACTTTACTCTGCTAGCTCTTCATTCTGATTCAGTCTCAGAGTTGGAATTAAAAGCATGTGCCACCATTTCTTCTAGACTGTGTTACTTAAAGATGTGTGCTTCATTCCAGTTGAATCACACAGGTCTCTGAAGTGATCCCTTCATACATGCCTTTGGATTTGATTCCTTCTTAGCTATCACATAGGTATTTCAGTGTGATCCTTTCACAGAACATACATGTTGCTGGATTAAATGATTAAATATTCCTTTACAAGGAATGTACTCTTCATGCTTTCAGAAAAATAGCATCAACAACAACCGAGAACAAACCATTTATCTACAGTAGTTCACTGCCTGCAAAATGTGCTAGGCAGGACAAACTTATGGGAATAACCAATATCTGATTTGATTTAAAGGACCACTCCATGAGATGGAACCCATATCCAATACTGCTTGAGTGGCCAAGAACTTGATACTAAATAGCCCAAGGACTTGGAGAAAGAAAAAAAAAACACACACACACACACACAAAAAAACTGATCTAAAAAGAGAAGAAATGTAGTGATAAATGACTTTTAATGATATACTGCTATCCTCAGATCAGCCATCATCACAAAACCTTCTTCTTGGAGCAGTTGATAACCTTAAAACACTCAGCCCTTACTAGGATGTCTATCAAATCCCTCACCTCAAATCTCAGGGAACACCACAAAGGAGGAGGCAAAAAGAGTAAGAACCACAGAGGATGGAAGACATGAAGAAAACAGGGCATCCTTAGTCAACATAAGTAAAGTACATGAATTCACAGAGACTAAAGCTGCATGCACAGGGCTTTCCTGGGTCTTCTGAGCATGTATAATGGCTTCAAGTTTGGTATAATTATGAGATTCCTTAGTGTGCACATGAGTGGGTCTCTGATTCCTATGCCTCCTCTTGGGCTCTTTTCCTTCTCTGTTGATTTGTCTTGTCCAACTACAATGTGATAGATTTTATTTTATCTTATTACAGGTTTTGTTATATTTTAAAAAGAATGAGTGAATGAAATAATGAAACCTAGTCACTAGGATTCATGTTCTGGAATGGTTGACCAATATATAATGGACTCGACAACTCTATGTATGTGTGTGTGTGTCTGTGTGTGTGTGTGTGTGTTTACATGTGCATGCACTTTTATTTGGATAGAGTTGTTTATTGTTTTGGGGAGTAATTTCTTCTCTTGGTTTTGCTTTGATTTTTGTTATATTGGGTTTTTGTTTATTTTTTGATAACTTAAAGTTGGGTAAATAGGAAGTGGGAGATGGTCTGTAATGAATTAGGGAAGGGGAAGAATATGATCAAAATATGTTTAAATTTTAAAATTATTTTAAATAATAAAAATGATTAAATTTAAGTCACTAAAATAAAATATTCCTTTTTCTATTAATGCTTTCCTAGGTCTCTTGAGTGATATTTTCTTAATAAATCAAAAATAAATAAATAATTAGAAGTAAAAATTAATCAGCCACATTTTGGAAACCAAGCATAAATTAAGAAGGAACAATGTGAAAGATTTCATTGAAATTTTAAAATATGAACCAGTAATTCACATATATTTCCAGCAGGAATTTGTCATGCAGTAAATCCATGTATTTCAAGAAGGACAGCAGGAAAACAGAAATTCTATGTTCAGATGAGGCAGGGATGTACAGACATTGAAAATCGCTTGAGAAAAGTTGTTATTTAAACTGGAACAGATGCTTCTTGGTTCTTGTTGTGAAGGTATGAAAAATAATACTTACTATAACTTCCCAAACTTCTCACTTTTTCACATGCTGAAACCAATAGCATTCTTTGGCAGAGCAGTTAAACCACAATTTGTAAAGAGCAGAATGTTTTCAGAGTAGCTTAAGACAATCACATATCTTTGTTCTCTTCAATATAATTAGCACTGGAAAATTAGCAATATGTTTAGAAACATTTTTCCTAGGGCAGAAATCAACTGCAAAAATCAACTCGAGAAGTAACCACAGGTTGAATTAAATATCAAATTAAAAGAAGATTGCTATCAATGGGTGGTGATAATTTATCACGGCAAAGCGAAATACTCACTTGCTATCTATTTTATTAGATTTTTTTATACTTCTTACTAAAGAATTGCTTAGCATAATAAAATCTTCAGTAAAGTTTTAGCATAAACTGGAGTAATGAATTTAAAAACTTCATTCTGTTGTTAAGAAGTTAATGCCATGAAGATATTTTGAAATAATCTACCATTATTTGTTTTGAATACAAAATACAGCAATTTATTCTCTGTTAAATTCCTTAATGTAGAGAGAAACATGCATGTGTACAAACTAATCACAAGCAGAAAAATATTTGGAATATCTCGCTTCCTTTCCTTTAATGTAAAACATCCAAATAAATAGTATAAATACTGCACACAGTGTATTCATTCATTGTATTTTCAATTTAAAAAAATGGAAATCATTTCTTGTCAAATACAAAATTCAGTATTTTCTTCCCAATCTGCATGTTTTTAATTTTATCAGTGAATAGATTGAAGTTTAATAGAAATGAAGAATTAAGATTCAGGGTATTAAATTAATCAATAAATTAGACAAAGTCAAAGAAAATTATAATGGTTGATTCAGGTTTAAAACCAGTTTTTTCATTGCCTAATTCAATCCCTGGTCCTTTGTCCAGGAGCTCTGGAGCATTTTAGGTCCTCCATACAATTTAGTCTTAAGCCTAGAATTGGAAGATTTCAGATTCCAATTTCATATAATCTAGAAGACTTAAGCCTTCTAGGCTTACCTCTGAAAGAGCCACTCTATCTCCTTCTGAACTCAGAGCTGTACTGAACTCAACTAACTCTTCTAATTCAACTCAACTCACTCACTGTTCTGTCATCAAGATGACTGGTTCAAACTGACCTACTGAACTGGCTGACTGTTTTTGACCTAACTCTTCTGACTTTGGCAGTCTCTGGCTGATTCCTGTATCTTCTCTGACTCAACTGCTTGGCTCAGCTTCAAACTGACTCAGGCTTCCTATCTGATACTGACTTCTGCTGAATGGCCTCTGCATCTTTCATTCAGACTACTATTGCAGACTCTCAGGATCTGTGTCTTGTCCTCTCTGAGCTCTCACTGCTCCATTCTGCCTCAGTCAGCCACTCTACTTCTCTGAGTTTTCCTCAGTCAAAGGACAATTCTTCATTGTCTCTGTGTCTTGTTCTCTCTCTGTTTCTTATTCTGACTCTCTGAGCTGAGAGCCTGCTTTTCTACCCTGAGAGTTAAGCATGTCCTCACTGTGACTCACTCTGCCAACTCTTCCTCTGATTTATCACTTTGCCTGTCATTCATTCTGACTCATCTCAGACATCACTTTTTGTCTGACATTGAGACCTTCTGAACTCTGCTTCCTGTCTCCCAAATGGTGGGATTAAAAGCATGCGCTATCACTGCCTTCTGAATGTGTACCAACGTTCTTTCTATCCTATAACAACCATGCTGATGGATTTAATGATTAAACATTCCTCTCAAGAAAAGAATCTTCAATGTATGCTTCTACTTAGCAACTGATTTAATTTTGAAAATTAGCAGTAAACCAAAAATTCAGAATTGCTAAAACATAAAGTGTTATGTTTTTAGAATAGAGGATGAAAAGAAAAAGTAGTTGTCTTTAACTTATACACTTGTTCTTTAAGCTAACACATCATTGTATACTATGCTAGACATTATTCTCCATCATTAAGTGTGGATTTTATAAGACCAATTTCAAGTACTTCTCACCATGTTAAAATAAGGGAATAATAGTAAAAATTTAGGAATATTCATCTCTGGAAATATATTGTTTTGAGAAATTTTTTTACATATCTCTATTATGATTAATATTCTACAGGTTTAAAATCCAATGAATTGAAAATATAAGCAAACAATAAATAATAATTATTATTACAGTACACGTTTCTACATTTCAGCAAATGTATAAGATCATTGTGATAATAGACCACTTCGAACTATCTAGAATCACATAGGAGACAAGCTTTCTCACACACCAGTGAAAAATAATTGATATTAAATTAGTGTTTGGACATGCCTTTGAGGAATTACCTCCATTAGGTTGAGGTGGAAGACTTAACAACTTAACAATTGTTGATAGTATTCCATAGGATTGTGGTTTGTGCTGAATAAAAAGAAGAAACCAAGATACATTAGCATTCTTCATTTTCTACATCAGACACAACGTGACCAGCTGCTTCAAGCTCCAAGATTTCCTCACCATGATCATCTCTATCCTTGAATAGTTAAACAAAATAAAATCTTCAGCCTTAAATGTTATTTTAAAATGATAATAAGAGACACATTGTCATGACTCAGTAAAAAGTAGCACAATATTTAGAATGCACATTAAAAAGGAACTATTGCATTTTGGGAAAATAAAGAGAAATGAATGAAAAAAACTCATATTTTAATGTAAAACTTGTATTCTTTGAGAATTTTATTTAGGCATGCAATGCATTTTTATTACATACACCCTTGTGTATCCTCCAATTCCTTCCAGTCCTGCTCATAAACCCCCCACACAACTTCTTGTCCTATTAAAAGTAAACAATTCAGTAAATCTAATTAATGGAATACTGCTGCCCATATGTGCAGAGTGTAGTATAATTCATGAGAGCATGAGTAACCTACAAGGAGAAAAATGACTCTACCCTCAGCAGCTGTCAACAGCTAATGGTTCTTCATTTATAGGTAGAGTTTCTTTAATCTCTCCCCTACCCATGCTTGAATGTTTTCTGTCTCATATTGTAGAGTCAACAATTGCTTTTGTGAGTTTGTAAGTTCATTGACCATATCAGAAGACAGTTTCACAACAGTTCTCTCCTACTTCTGGTTAAGTTCTTTACATCCTCACTTCCATAAGGTTTCTTGAACCTGTGTGTGTGCATGTGTGTGTGTGTGTGTGTGTGTGTGTGTATTTGTGTGTGTGTGTATGATATAGTTGCCCATTTAGTAGGATATAGCATTCCACAATCTACAATAACTTGCTCTTTTAATATTGCCTAGTTATGAGTCTCTGTGTAAACTGATGTTCACTGTAAAATATTGCTTCTCTAATGAGGTCTGAGACCCATGAAAATATTGAGTTATAAAGATATGTATTTATACATCAGGTTAACACAATGTCCATTTAACTAAATAATAGTAGTAGTCCTTCCCATATCATCTATGATCCCTAACTTCAACCCCAGCATGAATTCTTGGCCAAATTAATAGTACTGTGTATATGTTCCCTCCCATGGAACAAGCTCTATGTTTAATCTTCTAATTGCAGTTGGTTACTCCATAATAATTTTGCCACTGATGAAATTATATATATATATGTATATATATATATATAATCTTGGAAAATTAGTTATTATTTATAGTTATCAAGTTTACAGCTTAATAAGACTATTGATGGCCTTTTGTTTCCATTGCAACCTGTAGAACACCTCTCAGTCCGATGAAAGCTAGCCGTACAGAAGGGTGTTTCCAAGTCAATGGAGCCTTATATTTCCACATCCTGACACCAAAGAGCAATGTTACTATTCTGGATTCTTCTGAGGTCTCTGGAATCTCTCTGTATAACAGCAAAGGAGTAATCCTTTGTCTCATGTTGACCACTCTAGATGTAGTGGTCTCCACTGAGAACTTCTTAGCACAGAGCCATGCTGAATAATATCCTTGCTGGAATGCATAAGACAAACATTTAAATTTCAACTATTGTCTTTCTGGAAAATCTCAAAGCAGAAAAAGAGGAACAGTAGTCTGTGTTGCTTTCATGGAGAAGAGGGTAAGCTCGGCAACATTTGCGTCCTGATGGCTCTAGAATGAAGTAAGTAGAAGTAGATGGGTGACTGATAGCTCAACATCAACTAAGTTCTATGAAAATGAGATCACTAAATTGAGCTTAAAAAGTAAAATTAAATTGTATATCTGACTGTTGATGATTCTTAATATTTCTTATTGATTTTAATGATGTTAGAATTTGCTGGACCTAACTAATGCTGAGAAATGAGAGAGTAGATTGTTTTCTAGTCCTACATTCTCCTGGTTTTACCTAACTTTAATTGTTAATGGGATGATAGTGGCTCACCAGTATGCTGGAACCTACTTATCAACTGAAAGCAATAAAAAAAGCAAAATGACAGCTAATGGTAGGGAAGAAGTGGAGAACCCTGTGGTCATCTTTACTCTTAAGAGTTTGTATGAGAATTAGTATCATCTGACAAAAGCATGTTGACAAAATGTAGAAGACTAGTTTTTGTGCTCGCTGATAGCACAGAATGTGGAAATAGAAAAACATTATTTTGCTATCTTTGGTTAGTGTATGTGAGGGAAAGGGCATTTCTCCCTTGTTCCCACCTACTGAACTAAGTACAGAAATGATTTTTCCACTGATATCTGTCTATAAAAGGATGTTTTGTAAAAAATCAATTTTTTATTAGATTATCCTTTGTATAGTACTTTTCTTGAGGAAAGATCAATTTGTCTCTACTTGTGGGCAATCTATAATAGAAGTTCCTGCAGAATTCAGTTGATTGAATGTGGAATAAATCAAAAATCCGTACCACCCACGCTGTTACCTTGTCTCAACCCCTGTGTTTTCAGCTGGCCACCTGTGTCTTCCATACCTAAGCTACAGTTTTCTACGGTGCTTTATTATAATATGACTAGGGCTTCTATTATTTTTAGCAGCAAGATTAAGGAAATAAGTTTTGAATAGGCATTACAGTTTGACTAAAGTCATGAAACCAGAGTTTTATTAATTAATAAAAACAAAATAAAACCAATGTACTTTAATGATTAAATTCATTTCAGAGTTTCTTAAAAATACACTCGAAATTATCATGCAACTCAAACTGCAGTTTCTAGTTTCCTTTTATATCAATTAGCAAGTATAACAATATTTTACAACCATAAGAATACATTGCTGAGAATATACATATATATATATAGTAATAATTAATAAGTGCATTATGATTTTCAACTTTTTTTGTTGTTGTTAATTTTACAAAATACTCATCCCAGCTACTTTTTTTTTTTGATTGCTGATTCTTCCAGGAGTTACTGAGTAATCATTTTCTATAGGATATTTCATATATATTTAAAATATTTATCTATATTTTTTAATAAGTACAGGATGGTCTGGGACTGTTACATAATCTCAACTGCCTGTTATTAATTGTAATATTATCAGCCTGGACATCAGTTACCAATTTTGGTATAATAAAATTCTTGGATAATTGAAAATATTGATATATCTAAGGTTTATACTTTTCTACTTACCTAATAAAAATATTTATATTCACTATATGCTAGCATATACATGAGAATAAACTAAAAGCTCAAAGTAAACATGATAATTTTCAATTCACTAAATAAAAAATAAAAATTTTACTACATAACAGCAAACAGTTTATGTTAGAGTATTTGATAAAATTCTGTGGAAGTATATAAATTTTAGAAAAATGAACATAAGTAAATACATCTTAGTGTTATTATTGGACAACAGACTATTGTTACAAACATTTCCTGAAAGAATTGTATACCATCTAGTGATCTAGTGGCAACATTGCAACTGTTAAATCAGCCTTTTTTTACATGTATCATCATCATCATGAGATTATGAACCATCATTTAAGTCATAATTGAGTGTTCTGTTCATAAACATACCTGTTTGGGAAAAATTCCAAGTATTTGATTATTTCTATTCCTTTATGTCTTGAAGATAAGGCAAGCACTAAAAAGGGAGGAGAGGGAAATCTCTGAAGCCTGATTACATTTTTAATCTTTCTGAAATACCAATGCTATTATTAAAATTGTTTTATACTTATTAATGATTATTTTATAATTGTTAGCATATGCATGTAATAAGCTCATGTACTCTTTGGTTTCTGTTAAGAACATCTATTTGGCAAACTAAATAGTACTGTACATATGCTATAATTTATAAAAATATTCAAGTCATTTAAATTTCAGAGAGTAATTTGCATAAATGAGATGATTTAAAATCCTCTCACTTTAAATTTTGATTTTATAAGTTACTTAAATTTTGTACAATGTCTGATAAATAGGAAGACAGTTAAAATTTCTTTATACCTTATAACTGTAAAAAAATAAGCAGATATACAACAGGTTAGCTGATAAAACCATGTAGATTATAATCAGATTATGTATGTACTTAACCAGTCTCACACAAAAATGTGAAAAAATATATCATTCTCAAATTTTATATATATATATATACATACACACATACACACACACACAAATATATACAAATATATTTGTATACACACATGCACACACACACACACATACACACACACACACACATACATATATTTTAGGGTAAGTATTTAGAAAGATAGAATTTATTTTAACAGGATTTCTTATGGAAGTTTCTCCAGGCTTTGATGCCCATCTTTCGTTATAAGAATGTATTTTGTCTCATAATATGAGAATAGCATTATTTGCATGGGAGTTTCATTCTCTGCTTTCATAATAAAACAGTTTAATCTGCTCTGATTTTATGTTCCTTTAATTCAAACAAAAATTTTTATCAGCTATATATATTTCTGGAGGGTATATTCTGTATTATTTTAATATAATACCAAACAAGTCAATTAATTTATACTTTTTATTAATTAACTAATCAATTAATTTTTCTATTAATATTAGGTGCTGAATCCAAGATGTCTATGAAATATCTGCCACAGAGTTATTTCCTTAATCCTTTCTGTCATTATTCAGCCTAAAACTTCATATCTCTTTGTTTAGTTGTTTTGTACCATGTGTTTTGATCATATTCTCCACTCCCTGAGTACTCCAATATTCAATTCCCTTCTTTAGCTACCCAACTCTATGACTTCTTCTTTTTTTTTTTTTTTTTTAATGCGGTAAGTCCATTTTGTGCTGCCCATATATTCTTGAATCTTTACCAGAATCTTGAATATTTACCAGAGGCTACAGTATGAAAGAAAGAGGCTCTCCCTACTAGTATTTTGCGTATTTTGAGTTTGTATAAGTCTTATTTTGAATGTATGTCTTAGTTTGTACATATATCTTACTTTGAGATAGGGTCTCATTAAAGTCCACAGTCATACCTTAGATTCACTATGTAATCCACTTTGGCTTTAGCCTTTATAGTAATTAAGATTGTATGTGTGTGTCTTCATGCCCTGCTAATGTAGCCATTTGAGAGTAGGTAATACTTTGTCTCAGAGATCATCTTGTGTACTTTTGAATAGCTGGGCATGTTCATGTTTCTATCTCCTTGTGATTCTAAAATTATATAATTTTAAATAAAATATCTCCAGAGTTGTCAGGCATTGATCAAAAGGAATTTGAACTGGAAACCAGTTCAAACCACTGAAAACCAGTGGAAAGCACTGATATTTCACATTTACTTTTAAATAACAGAATTGGTCTTTCTTCACTAAATACTGCTGACTAAACCCGTATGACTGATACACTAAGTTGCCATTTTAGGTAATTACTAACAAAGTTACATTTAAGAATTTATATTTTGGGAGTAGAGAGATGGCTCAGAGGTTGTAGAGGAATATTTAATTCTTTAATCCAGCAGCAATGCTGCTCTATGGTAGAAAGAATGTCAGTACACCCCTTTAATCTCAGTGTAGTACACAGCTTTAATCTCAGTTCAGAAGACTGTGGTGGTGAAACCCTTTAATTCCAGCACTTGAGAGGCAGAAGCAGAGCTCAAAGCTAGGAGCAGAAAGTAGAAGCAGAGTTCAGTATTCAGAAAAGGAAACAGGGTATGAGGGGCCAGGAAGCAATTGAAGAAGATTCAGTGATGGCAGTTGGGTGATAAGTGAATAAATCCTCATTTATTAGAAATTTATAGTGTGAGGAAATACATTATTCTGAGTTTACACTATGGTAACTCTTACTCTTCCCAGAATATTTGAAAATTAAGCTCATGTTACAGTGAAGATTAATTGAAGTGATCAGAGAATTCAAATGATACCTTTGGGTCTCAATAATTTTTAAAGATGAATTTATAATTATTTTATATTTATGACTGATTCAGAATTCATTTATGTGCTTCACTTGCATTCAGTACCCATTAAGGCCAGAAGAGAGTGTCAAAATGCATGAGCTTGGAGTTACAAGGTGTCATGTGCGTTCTGGGAACTGAACCCTGTATCCTTCAAGAGTAGAAAATATTCTTAATTGCTCTACCATATTTCCAGACCCTTGTCCCAACATTTTAATGATCTAATTATAAGTGCTTTTCACATTTATACCTTCTCAACATATGTTATCTGTCAAAACTTATCAAACTCTCCCTCCCTCTCTCCTGCTTCTCTTCCTGCCTCCACCCCTCTCTCTCTCTCTCTCTCTCTCTCTCTCTCTCTCTCTCTCTGTGTGTGTCTGGTGTAGAAGATAGACAAGTGTTTGATCTTAATGACTTACTGATTTCTTGTAGTGAGCCCTTCAGACTCTGGGCCTGGACCCTGCTGTGAGCCCCTGGCTAATATCGCCTAGTTCCTTTATTGGGAGATCTTCTGAGCAAAACTGAGTCATGAAAATATTAATGACTGCCCGAGAGCTGCTTGTTTACAGGGAAGCCAAAGCCCCCTGAAGGGATGCTTCTTCTCTGGCTAAACTTTTAACTTCACCCAGATAAGCTATTGTCCTAAGCATCTAATTCCACCGGAGAGAGGCTGTCTCCCCTAGGTAAACATCCTGCCCCAGCAGGGAAGTTGTTCTGCTCTGATACCTATCTCATTCAGGATGTTTTTACCTATGCACTGTCTCACCCTGTAATTAACACCTTGGTTCTAATCCCTGTAGCTACTCCTAGCCCCCTGATGAAAGGGGTATAAGTTTGGAGAGAAAAATAAAATTTCAGCTCCATTCCATCTGATCTCAATGATGCTGTGTGTGTCTGATCTATTCCCTTCCCTTCGTGTCTCTTCTCCCCTCTCCTCATAATGCCCTTCAGTCTCACGCCCCATTCAGGTACTGACCAACTTGCCAGGCCGGCCCTGGCAATTTCTTAATTTCTTATACTAATGGTTTTGTGATCATACACAAAATAATAAGTGAATGTTACCACTTATTGTTACTTATTATTCTTGATCTTAGAAGTACAAGAAGTAACCTGTCATGGATCATACCTCCCATGTTCTTCTAATACTCTTAAAGATCCAGATCCTGTGGTTCATATTTTAAGTATGCATCTTCAATCATTGGTGTACTATATTAGCTTCTCATTCTGTATGATAAATATACTCTGACAAAAGGAACTTAAGGGAGAAAGATTTATTTTGTCTTATAATTTCAGAGTAATATCAATGTGGAGAAGAAACAGGAGCAGGAAGAAATGGAAGGTTGGCTAGTCATATTGTATCCACATTCAGAAATTTGAGTAACCAAGAAACATAGCCAGCTTATAAGCCCTCAATGCCTACTTCCTGTGACTTAAATCTTCTAGGGAGATGCCACTTCTAAAGGATCTACAATCTTCACAAAAGCCACCTCAGCCTGAGACCAAGTATTCAAATTTTGAACTATTTTGTACTGTTCACATTCGAATCATAATTTGAATTATAAGAAAATTTTGTTCTTTTTAATTATTTCATTATGTACATCATTGAAATATCTGAGGAGACAAAGTATATGGAAGTTAGTTGGTGATGTGGCTTGTCATAAAATCATAATAGAAGGATAACCAGATTTAATGTCCTCAGGAATATATCTATGGAAAAGAATATATTTTAAATACATATACTAGCTACAGTACAAAAATTCATGGAGTTAAACATGGAGAAAATTTATCATTTTTTATCTGCTTCATGCAGAATAATTAGAACAAATATCATAACATCTTTATTAATGCATTTACAATTATCTTACATTTCCATAATATGTCTTGAAGATAATATGAATATAAACCATACTCTCATCATATATTTAAGTCAATTTTAGAATCAGGTACAACTCATCTGATTTTCACAAGTAAAGTGTTAGTCTTAGATGTGAAGTTTGTTTATATCATCCATAATAGAAAGTTATTTTTAGAAAATATAATATTGAAAAAATATGATGTTCTATAGTGATTCTTCATTATCTCTTGAAATAGTATGGAGAACCATAACTGTACCCAAAATCTGTGTTTATTCATATATTCTGCCTCTATAGTTTTAGAAAAGTTGAGGTGGCTTAAGCCAGTAATTTGAAGTAATTTAATTTAAAATCTATTTGAAGAATGTCTCTCTCATATACAGATAGTGAAGAAGAGGCCCTCAGGTCCCCTGGAACTGGAGTAATGGACCCTTGTGAGCTCTCATGTGCATACTGGAAGGCAAATCTGAGTCCTCTGCAAAAGAAGGCAGTATTCTCAAACATGAGCCATCAAAAATATTTGACACCAGAATATTTTTATGATCAAAACATTTTTTAAAGAAATTCAGTTACACTTAAATAGTTGTTACGAATGCTTTGTCAATATAATTTCACAATTTCATTAATTATTACTATTATTACTATTAATTACTTATTCATTCAGTTAGAGGGAAACAGATGGATAATTAAGTCTTTAGATAATACTTAGGTCAAATGTAGTCCAGTACTTTAAAATATAGTTTATAAGTAGATGATCCACTTTTGACTTAAACACCGTATCTTGATATATGTTTAAACATCAGAGGTTAACTAGGATTGATCTGATGAGTAATTAAAATTACCTTTTTTAAAAAAAATTCAATCTTATCCTAATATACATTCGAATCAGTAACATTCAGAGATCACTGTGTTCAGGTTAAATTGTTATGTTAAGTAATTTTTTCAGAGATCAAGTTATTTTGTATCAACAGTTAATTTCTTATAATAATACAACTGTCCTTCAGGCAACAGCTTAATACTCATTCATATTCACAAAATTGGCATTTATGCTCTACTCTAGTTTGTTAAGAAGCCAGATGACTTCCAGACTCATGATCTGACAAATAATAAGGCAAATCTACTAATATTCTTTTAAAATTTAGGCATTATAACCATATTTGATTTTATATCTGTTTATATAGGCTAATAACTGATATATCATATGCAAGTAATCAGCTAGATAATAGAAGTGAAATATCTATGTACCACAATAAAATAAATTTGATGAACTTAAATTATAGTTCTGCAATAACATTGCTTATAATAAAAATACTTGCAAAAGATTTTAACTTTCAAAACTGTATCAAATTTAGCTAAAATGTAATACAGTTTTAATTCTTTTTATGTTAACATTTGAAAATGTCTCTAATGTCCAAATGGGAAGAAGTAATGCCTCAATTCTAATGCAAGTCCTCAGGTCAACATGATCAAAGCATATATGAATGCACAGAGACTGAGGAGACATGCACAGGGCTGTCACAGCTCCCATAATTATATATTATGGCTTCCAGTTTAGTGTTTTTAGGGGCTTTCTGAGTATGTAAACAAGTATGTCTCTGATTCTTGTGAGTTATCTGGAGCTGTTTCTCCTGTTTATCTTTCATTCAACTCTGGTGTGATAGGTTTTGTCCTCTCATACTATATTATATTGTGGTTTATTTTATCAGCATCATCTCTTAAAAACCTGTTTGATTTCTACAGAGACACAGAAAGTGAGTGTATCTGGATGGGAAGAAGGTAGGGAGGAACTGGGAGGAGTAGGGTGGGAACCACAATCAGGTTATCATACATAAGAAAAAAATCTATTTTCCATTAAATGAAAGAAAAAAATCAGAAACACACACACATACATACACGCAAACACATAAAATGTACCTTGGTTTGTTTGTACAAACCTATAATCCAGCACTAGAATGGCAGAAAAAAAAATGATCATGTGTTGGAATACAACCTCAGATACATTGTGGGACCATGAGACAAAAACACAATAAAAAGAAAATACCATAAAGCATATAGATAAATATAAAAAATTAAAAATAAATATCAAATATTTATAATAAAATATTTTTAATGGAGGAATGCAAACAGATATAATAAAGGTCTGGAAAACTTCTAAATGTGAGATCTATATTTCATTAATTGTATAACTGTAGAAATTGCAAAATTTCACTATCTATATTTTCAATCTGTGTGTACCATTTTTAAAGTTAATCCTAGCCACTTCTTTCAAACTGACAGCTGGGTGAGCACTTGTGAACTGCCTGTCTTTTCCCTGTTGCTGCAGCTACACATTTTCACAACTTCACCTTCTTTTATGTGGATGCTGGAGATACAAACTGATCCCTCTGCTTGCATAGCAAACCTACTACCCTCTATGAAATCTCTTTAAAACATCATTTTAAAGAATAAATTTACACAACTAAAAAGATATATTAGTGTGGAAGTCTAGTATTTATCCATCCATCTAACTAACATCTTTTGCATATTATAAATAAATACAGACATTTAAGCTTGTTACTAGATAGTCACATTAGCAAAATAATGACATAAAGATTTGCAGATTCCCCCCCTCCCCAATGAATATGGTGGAAGGATATGAGGAATAAGTTTGCATGGTAACTGAATTTAGACATTTAAGCAACAATCAATGGGAGCAAAATTTAGGAAAATGAAAATCCAAAGATGCTGATTCCCAACAAAATGCAAGGATGGATTATCAGTTTGGCAATGGTTTGGACTCTGAAGATTAGAAGGTAAGAGAAATTTAAGAATATCTTTAGATTTCAAGTAAAAAAAAAAAGAAAGCATAAATATGTATGTAAAGGTGGTTAAAGCCCCGCCTTCCAAAAGAACTATAGGAAAACAAGGAGTGCTGAAAATGTGAAAAACAGTCATCTCCAGGGATGTAGACACCATTTGGTTATCTAATACCAAATGGTCAGTCTTGAAAGAATATATATGAGCAACACTATACGGGCTGAGGTTATATTTATAAATATATGTATACACATAAATATATAAGTATGTAATGATTGCAGACAAAAGGAGGCCATGAATTTGAAAGAGAGCAGGAAGGAGTACATGGGAGGCTTTAGGGGTGGAAAGGAAAGGGGAGAAATACAATATATATAATTTCAGACATAAAAAGAATGGAAATGTTAAATTAAGGTTTGGTCACTTAATAGAGAGTCCAGCATTGAATTTTCCAATGCTTTTTATTAATCACAAATCATGTCAAATCTCAGGGAATTCTAATACCCGGGCAGCTAGGCAGAGAGTTCACTCCAAACTCCACCAACCTTACCAACCTCTCCATTCACCTCCTCTTCCTTCCATTTCCTTCTTCTTCTGCCCCAGACCCTTTAAACTTTTCCCCCTAGCCCCTCTCCACAACCAGGCCTTGATTACAACACAATAGTATCTTAGCATACTTGGCTGGGGGTGATCAGAGTCTTCTCTGATCACCGGCCTGCAGTTCTTTCAGGTCATAGGTCACCTTCAGCTGTAAACAGTTAGTTCTATCTTGTGGAGATCTTAGCAGGGCTAGCACAAGGGTGTGAATGGGTAGGGAGCAAGGCTTGCTCTCGCTGCAAGGCATCCGGCTTCACAGCTACAAGGCATCAAAGCCCTTTCGCAAACCAAAACAGCACACAAGAGTAAAATATCCCACAACACGAAAAATCAAAGCAAACAAATATAAAATTACAGAAGTCTTTAAATCTTAAGAATGAGACTACATTGTAAAAACATACAATGTTTTTACAGAAGTCTGCAACAAAAGAGATAATTGTACCTAAGTTTATATTAAAATGATACAAGCAAATGAAAATACTGAAACAAGTAATTGTTGAAATAACTGTGAACTTGTAGATTTATCTAGATGTAGAGATTGATTCAAAGCAGAGGACAGTTTATTCTTTGGTTTAATTGCATCACTGGTTCTTACTCTGAGCCCTGGAGCCCAGAACATTTAGTCCTCTTCACAATCTGTCTTAATCCTTGAGCTGGAAGGCTTCAGCCTTCAAACAATCTTGAATATTTAACTGCTAGTCCAGAAGTAGAAGGCTTCAGCCTTTGCCTTCCTAGACATATTGCTGACTGAGAATTCTGACTAGCTCCTTCTCAATCTGATTCTTCTGTTTCAACTCACATTTATTATTCTGTTCTGGGCTTCTTCTGCTGAGCTCTGTTGTGTCTATGTGTATTTTCACTGCTCCATCTTGTCTATGTAAATGACAATGTTGTAACTCACTCAAGCCTTAGCTTCTGTAATTGCTCTGTAACTGACTTTTCAACTTACCTTGTTAATTGTGCCTCAACTGCCTCTTCAACCAGCTTCTCCACTGACTATTCTATCTTCAACCTCTGAAGTCACTTTTATATCTGACTCTAACTCCTTTGTAACTGACTTTAACTGAGCTGACAGCCCACCTTTTCTCATCAGAGTTAAGTACAATCTTCTCTGTAACAGTGTTTTTTATGATATTAATTGCATTCTTATGAAATGGCAGTTATGAAATCAGTATTTTTCCTTATTCATGCTTTAATTCATTAATTAGCAGAGAGAGTAACACTTTTCTTTATGACATTTTTATACATATTTTGTTTTGGTTAATCTTTCCATTTTTCTCTCCCTGAATTCTTTCTTTCCCAATTGTACACTTCCATCTTTCACTCAGGCACACATAAAGACAATCATCCACCATGAACATGTCATTATCTGAGGGATGTAGTGATGGTTTAACATATATAAATCAATAATACAATAAAAACTATAAATGGGTTTAAAAAAATCTCATGATCATCTTAATAGATGTAGAAAATAGATTTCACAAAACACAACAGGCTTTCATAGCAAAAACAAACAAACAAACAAACAAAAAACCTACAGAAGTGATACTGGAGCTAACATGCCTCAAAATAACAAAGGATATTCATAATGAACCCAAAGCTAACCTCCTAAATGGGAAAAAATAATCAGAAGGCTATGTATGCAATGGCGTGTATCTGGTCCAGCAAATATATTTAATTGTGCAATGTGTCTGCTTAAACTAGTACCATATGTTTAGCTATTTCTGTCACTCTGCTACTATAGTACAACTTTAAATCAGGAACAATGTTACCTAAAGATGAATTTTTATTGTTTAGGATTGTTTGGGCTATTACGGGTTCTTCTGTACTTTGCTGTGAATTTTAAGAATATTTTTTCAACTTCTATGAGGAATTGTGTTGGGATTTTTGGGGGTTGCATCAAGTCTGAATTAATCTGTAGATTGCTTTTGGTAGGATGGCAGGTTTCACAAAATTAATTCTAAAAAAACATTGGTTTAGTGTTTTTTCTAAATTCTAGTATCTTCTTCAATTTCTTTCTTCAGTATCTTAACATTTTCATTTACAAGTCTAACATTATCTTATTTGAGTCATTCCAAAATAATTCAAGGCCACTATGAGTATGGATGAATCTTAGAGCTGTTGGTTACCTATGGGAGAAGATATTATAAGATACAAATAAGTTCTCCTCTTGACTCCAGGAACCCACAAGCTAACAGCATCAGACTAGCTGGCTAGATATGTAGCACCTGAAATGAATCCCCTCCTATTGAGACCACTGATGGAAATAAATCAATCAACCATGCTACCTGGATGTAAAATGCACAAACACCAACAATAACCAGCTCCCCTCTCTCTAGCGTGTATGTATGCATGTTATGAGACATGTGTATTTTTAAAGAAGTTATGCCACTAAGGATGTCAATTTCCCTCCATACATACAATAAACTATTTCTAAAAAATCCTTATTGCCAAGCATGGGAAATCACCTCTCAAGTTGTTGGTCAGGATAGGCAAAGAGACTGTCAAAATAATGTAAAAAATGTATATTATTGTCATTGGACTTAGTTACATCCTAAAACTTGAAGGGAATGTGCTATTTCTGATCATAGGATATAGTTTACACACAGAACAATCAAAACTTAGCTGAAAATGACCTAGGCACACATAGTATCCCTGATCAATAAAGATTCATTTCACTGAAGTTGGATACCATTAGAGAAATTCAAGACTGCTCCAAATGTAAAGATCAATTGACCTTGAAGTATCCTACATTTATTGTATGTATGGATATATACATATATTTATATATAAATATGCATACATACAACCATATACACATAATATAAAACAGAGTTGGGCATATATAAATATATATTACACATATATTTATATATATACAAAAATGTTATACCAGAATATGCAAAGATATATATATATATATATATATATATATATATATATATATATATATATATATCAATCACATCCATCTCTGAGAACAATTCAGAAGAGATGAAAATCATGTAGGAGCCAAGGGATGAGGACAACTGCTGAATTGCTGCGGCATAGTGTCTATTATATATGACAGTAAACCTGCACCCATGACATACCAAAAATAGGTTCACCTAACAAAAGAACTACACAATAACAACACAATTTGACATGCCATTTTGGATAGGAAAATCTAGTAAATCCTTAACTCTAGATGAAGAACATAAGGAAATTAATGATTACTTAAAGAGGGAGAATCAGGGTTGTCCAGAGATGATCAAATCATAGCTCCATTTAGAGGATTAATGAATACTTATATAAATAGTATTTTCATGATTTTACAGTGAAAAGAATTCAGTCTTCTGAGATACCTGAAACCTTTATTAAATTTAAACTTTTATTATTGTTAAAAAAAGAAAAGCAAATACATATTGATACAAGTACACATTCCTACAAAGGTCTACACATATTATTAGGCTGTGTACTAAGAAAAACAAAAGGCTTCTCTGGAACAGAAAATGTATACTTTTCCAGGAAAGAGGATACTATATAGCAATTTAGAAAAACTCCACTTTACTGACAAATTGACTACAGCACACACAATGACAGAGTGCCATTTGAAAGAAATTAGAGTGAAGTATAATGTATATTTTCATAATACAGTAATTGAAAAAAAAGATTCTGTAGTTTGCTGAATGTCCACCCTTTTTGATAGTGCCATAAATCTAAGTAGATTTTAAATGAGGCAAGCACATTAATTGATATGTTAAGTGAATGCACTCTCAGGAAAGTGCAGAGAGCACAGCATGTTAATACTGAGAAATATTCTAGTCTCCATCTGTGACTGCATCTCTAAAGTCTATGTCTTTATTCATTTAAGCAGTATATTTACATTTCATAAGACATAATGTCTTTTTTAACATATATTCTGCTGTGATTTTAAGTTGAATATCATAGTTTTAGTAGCTTACTTTTTAAAATACTGATTCATTTTACCTAATATTTAAAATGTGACACACAGCTCCTATTGTACTAATAATTTTTTGCCAATTTGACACAGACTAGAGGCCTAGAAAGAGGGAACCTCAAATGAGTAACTGCCTTCAACAGATTGATCTATGAGTCTGTATTTGGGGCCAGTTTCTTAATTGCTAATTAATGTAGGAGGGTCCAGCATACTATGGGTAGCACCATTACTAGGCAGGTAAGTCTGAGCTATATAAAAAAAGTATCTGAGCAGGGAAGAGGAGACCAATCCAATAAACAGTGATCCTCCTCCATGTTCTGCTTCAGTTTAAGTGCTGACAATAGTTTTATAATCATTTTACATCCATAATGTACCAATCTACCACATTTATTGTATTTTCTAAGCATGTCTGTGTATGTGCACATGTAAGCACATGTGTATGGGTTTGTTGGTACTTACAATGTATCAATTTATTTATTTTTATTTTTAAAATTTTAAAATCTACTTTTGTTAGAATATATTCTGTTCATGGCTTCCCCTCTGTAGAGAAATAGGTCTGTGTGATAGCTAGGAAGGGACCAAATCTATGGGTCTATTTGAAAGGATCACATCCAGGGTTCCATATATAGGAATCACATTCAAAGACCTGTGTGGTCAGGATGGAATGTAGAAAGAATGTTAAGAATGTTGGTATATACCTTTAATCCCAGTATTCAGAAGGGAGAGGTGGCACACACGTTTATTCTGTAAGACAGAAGAAGTCAAAGCAAAACAGGAAGCAGAACTCAGAAGGAGTCAGTGTCAGACAGGAAGTGACATCTGAGATGAGTCAGAGTGAAGAGTAAACAAAGTGATGAATCAGAGGAAGTGCTAGCAGAGTGAGCCATAGTGAGGACATGCCCAACTCTCACAATAGATAAGCAGGCTCTCACTTCAGAGAGTTAGAAGATAAGGCAGAGAAGCACAGAGGTTGACTGAGGAAGTTTGGGGAAGTGAGAGTTCAGAGAGAGATACAGAGACACTCTGAAGCAGAGACAAATGGTTCTGCAAAAGAAGTCAGTATAGACAGGAAGAGTGAGTCATTTTGAAGCCCAGCAGAGTAGTTCAGTGTGAGGCAGAGAATCAGCTAGAGTCTGCCAGAGTCAGAAGAGTTTGGTCAGAAACAGTAATACTCTGGTTCAGAAGATCAGTGTAAAACAGTCAGCTTTGAGATGAATTTGAGAACAGCAAGTGAGTTGAGAGACTAGTCAGAATTCAGAAGTAGCTAATCAACATGTCTCAGTCAGCATTAAGTCTCAGAGGTTGATTAGATTGTATGGAGGATTAAATGTTCTAGATTGTATAGAGGCCATGTCTGAAATCCTCCAGTAGTAGGTTTAAGAGTACAGAGGCTGAAACACTCCAGGGCTCCTGGACTAGGATCAAGGATTAGACTAGCAAAGAAATAAGCAACTTTTACCTGAATCAACATCTATATTTGTTGCTCAATGTGTGTGATGTCCACATTTGGTGTCCAGTGTTGAGATTACCACATTATGGGTAATTAATGAAGATTGACAAAGGAGTTGTAGAAATTATTTGAGAGAAGTTAAGAACAAATACTCCCAAAGCATGCAACTCCAATTCATAAAAAGAACTAATTGGATTCTCCCCCAACAGAGTAAAATGGATACCATTTCTGGAGGCACTACATTCTATGTTGATGCAAATAAATAATGAATGGCAGGTTATAAATCAGGAAATATAAATAAAGTAACTCAAAGCCCATATGCTTATGTTTTAAAATTAGAGCTGAATGCAATTCTAATGGTTTTATTAGATTGTTGTGAATCTCTCAATATTATTAAAGACTCTCAATATTCAGAAAAAGTTGTTTTACATATAGAAACTGCTGAAGTTATCCCTGATAATTAAGAATTGACATCATTATTTATGCAACTGCCACAGACCCTTCAAAACAGAAATTATGTTATATATCACCCATATTCAATCTTATACAGGATTACTGGGTCCATAGCATAAGGGAATGAAGAAATTGACCAATTATTAACTGGAAAGGTACTAGAAGTCTCAAAATTTCATAAGAAATATCATGTTAACAGCATAAGTTTAAAGAGAAATGTTTCCATTACTTGGCAACAAGCAAAAGAGATTATGTGTGTGTGTGTGTGTGTGTGTCTCAGATTGCCTCAGACTGCCCTCCATGCCTCTCTGCCTTATCCTCAATCAGACTGTTTCATTGTCTCTGTGTCTTGTCCTCTCTCTGCCTCTCTGAACTCTGAGATGAGAGCCTGCTTTTATATTGTGAGAGTGTGTATGTTAACTCTTCCTCTGATTAATCACTTTGCCTGCCATTCACTCTGACTTATCTCAGAAGTCACTTTCTGTCTCACACTGACTCTGTCTGAGCTCTGCTTCCTGTCTCCTAAATGGTGGGATTGAAGATCCCATACCACCACAGCCTTCTGAATACTGGGATCAAAGGTGTGTACCAACATTCCTTCTACCTTAGAGAAGCCATGATGCCATACTAAAGGATTAAATATTCTTCTTTAATTGCCTTTTCAAAAGAGGGTTTTATCTTTGTGACATTTGACATATTGCTTGATATTTATCCCATTTGATACCTTCAAGGAGATATTTACAAATGTCAACAGATACACAACAGTAGTTCATGTCATTTGAATTCAATATATTACATACACCATACAAAGCACTTGATAAGTCCCAGGCCTGCAAGAGAGATCATCTCAATAAATACAGTGGGAAACACTTTAGGAACGGTAATGTTTTCCTCTTCTTTCCACATGATTACACATACATTTTTACCTGTATACATATAGATACATGCTTGTGAACACATAAATAAATACAAAAAGACAGAGAAAAGAGAGAAAAAAGAGAGACAGGGAGGAAAAGGAGTGAGAGAGAGAGAGAGAGAGAGAGAGAGAGAGAAGAGGGAGATCAATTAATTTGTGCTAAGACAAGAGAAGGATGCCATTCTTGGGAACATCTCTTAAGTCTAGATGTCTAGAAATAAAGAGGCCATAGAAGACATGGTCCAATGGGATTTGGCTACTCTTCAACCTCACAGCACACCTCACTATTATACAGTGATATTGATCAGTCAAGATGCAATTGTATGGGAACTGCTCCATATTCAAAAGAAAGCTAGTCTGGACAGAGAGACAATGTGTGTAAGTATGCCCTGAAAGGATGATATGTAATGCTTTGATTGTGAAGATTAAAATGGAACAGAGATCACAGGTATGCTGACAATGTCAGGAACACAGAACTTCTGTTGAAAGAAGTTTAAAGAACTAAGTGGATACATTCCAAGAGAGAATTACTGCTGACTGTATTTCATAAGATTACTGAGTGACAGGCTTACCTCAACTTCTGAAGCTCCTATGGCATTACGGCACCATATTCGATGCAAGGCATGAAGTTGAAGGATTTGTTATTTTTACTGCTTGATTTAAACCTAGTTTTAATCTCTTTCCTCCACCCCCCCCCCATTTCAATTCTTCTATTTTGGAAAAAGAATGTGTACTCTGTTTCATTTTATTTTAGAATATATCTTTTTTTTTAATTTTAGTTTTCAGGGATTCACAGCTAAAAAATTGTCTGAAGTCTTAGAACAAAATCAGCATTTCAACTCTTGACTTTGAGATTCAGATCTGGTGAGACTTTAGGGATTTTGAAGATGGACTAAATGTATTTCCATTTATGAGACAAACATGATTCCTTTGGGAACCAGAGGCATTATGTTATGATTTATATATAATTTATACGCTCATTTATGTGAAATGTTCTCTACAAATTCAAGTGTGGAGTGCTTGATCTCAAGTTTTGGAGCTATTTGGAAGATTCTAAAAAATTAGTAAATGGGAAATTTCTACAGGAAGTATAATACTGGAAGCATGTCTTGATGTTATATACTCAACAATCCTGCCTATATCACTCTCTGCCTCCTGTCCATCATGAGATCATGAGATGCAGATGCTCCTTTTCCATATTCGCACCACCTGTGTTACATTTTTACTCACGTGCACAGGTCAAAATAAACATTAATAGAACTCTCTGAAAGCATGGCCTAATACAAATAACTATCTCTTTTAAGTTGTTTTATTAAGTATTCTGACACTAATATACTTAATTTGCTTTGAAACAGGAAAATAATTTTAGATGCCTCATGGAGT
Source organism: Cricetomys ansorgei (assembly GCA_026225945.1). NCBI lineage: Eukaryota > Metazoa > Chordata > Mammalia > Rodentia > Nesomyidae > Cricetomys > Cricetomys ansorgei. The sequence continues at coordinate 6,982,380 of JAMJFZ010001562.1, forward strand.
TTAAATGAACATTAAATATGTTAATATAAAGAGAATAAGTTTGGATATGTTGCATAATTAGGTATGCTTGTATGTTTATATATTAAGGTACTATTAACATAAGAAGATCTTTTGAAGGATTTCTGAGACATGAGTGGTAAGATTAATTCTCAAACTTGTTTGTCCACATTGATAAATGGTTACTTCAAGGTGATTGTGTATAGCACACATTTATATGGTTAATGTGTGTGTGTTTGTCTGCCTGTTGGCCTGTATGCCTGTCTCTGTGTGTGAATGTAGTGAGTGTGTATATACAATAGACCACAAAATCTCATTTTATACACACATAATCATAACTAAAAGTATACAGTATTTATTAGTACATATAGTTTTCAACTGTAGGCTATCAACATTTACTTTATATCATATACTTCATTAATCCAGGGAGTATTTGCTCTACATCAGTGTTTATTAATTCAAAGCCAATTAGTCATATTCTAATTCTAATCTCTGTTGTTGAATGTTTTCCTGTCTCAAAATCTGAAAAAAAATAATCTTTGGGTTTGTTATTATCATTACTTGCAAACAAATAACTATAGTATTTTTTAGTTCTTTATACAATATTTTAAAGTTTAAACTCAGAAACTAACTGTATTCTTTTGATCTGTGATCTTTCATATCAGCATATTTGACAAAGTCCCCAGACTTTTAAAATATAAAGTTAAGACTCTCAACACATAAAACTGAATCCTGATTTCATGAGCTTTAAATAGTCTCTACATTTCTATGTAGCAATATACATTTATAAGAGCTCTCAAGTTCCTGATTTGTATATATTCCCTATATTAAAGCCTCTATTTCTTCTCTTGAAAAATAACTGACAGATTAAACTATATAACATTCAAAGTTATGATAAAGTATTGTATTATATACATTATACTTTACAAAGTAACATAGCTTTGATAAGCATGAATTATAATTTCCATTTAAAATTGAGATAAACCTAAGTATACAAGTTTACAGATTTATAAATAGCATAAAACAAATAAAGACAGCCACCTTAATCCGAGTTACATATACATTAGTATTTATGCATCTAGACTCAGTGGAAAAAATGAAAATTCTTCTAAATATTTAGGAAGAAAATCCTTTCTGTACTTTGAAATGATACATTATAAACACTCAAGACTATGAAAGCCATGCTTATTACTAGATTTGATTCCCACTTTTAGTTGCTCATTTATCATCATGGAATGTTGACCAGTTTAAAAGAGAGCAGCAAAATTAATATTTTGTGGCTACATGAAATACTATACAATCTTTATCGTAAGCTTTTACTAATGTCAGTCTTATGATAATTGTTTAATGAAATTTTTCTAAATTAAATATTCTATTATGTTCCAAGTAATCCTAATAAATACAATTTGTAGATAAAGAAAGTAAGGCTGTGTTAGTAAATCTTGGGATTCCAAGTTCACACTGTTGTGAAATGAACAACTGAATTAAATGAAATTAACTTCTCCATGAAAGTTAAGAAATTGTTTGTAGCCTAGTGGTGGTGGCACACACCTTAAATCTCAGCACTTGGTGGCAGAAGCAAGTGGATCTCTGTGAGGTCAAGGACAGTCTGGTCTACAGAGTGTGGGGGAATGCTTTGCCAAGAAGCTTTCGTACTATGCAGCCTGCCTTATGGTTACATGCCACTTGGACTTCTGGGAATAGCTTGAGGGAAGCTATTTAAGGGAGTGTGTCTGTTGGAAAAGAAAGTTTGGTGGTGTCAGGGAAAGAATGAGCACCAGAGTTGGGTGGTAATAGGGAAAGAATAAACACAAGGTTAGGGGGTTTCAGGGGGAGAGAGTGAGCTCCAAAAGCTGATGATAGGGAATGAAGGTAGAAACAAGACTCAGATAAAGTGGAGTTAAAGGTTCTTTATTTTATTTTATTTTATTTTATTTTTTAAGTTACATTAGGAATCTTTCTCAGTAACAGTCAACAGCCTTGAAAGGAACAGGGAGGCAGTGTCAAGTTAATAGTGAAAAAGTAACAATTACAAAAGACTTCAAAGTTTAGATACAGTGTGTAGACATGGCCACAGCCTTTAAGAAAACAGTTATCTTTTAAGTAAACATTTACCTTTTGGAATCCAAACAAAGACTTGGAGCCCAGACTCAAAAGTTAGAAAATACCAATATACATTTAAAAAATGTAAATTTACTAAAATCTCAAGTAATTACTTGATATACATATATTAACTTGATATGTATATAAGGATATACATTCATATTATAAATCAGAATATTTTGAAATATTTAAAGCACTTTTACTACATGTGGAAAAAGGTTTCACAAATTTAAATGGTAAAATATATCAGATTTTATATGTATGCATTCTCTCAAAATATAAAGTATCTCTCTTAGTATCATTAATAAGAAACTTTAAAACTAAATTGTGCATTATAAATATTTTAAATATTGTTTGTAGTGTTTGTACACATGTGTTCATGCCAATATTACTGTGAGCCATTTCACTAGCTCTGTGCATTTATTTTTACTTTTGTGATGATGATGTTTCTGTAATAATGGATACATACTAAATAAGATTTGATGGTTTTATAATTCATGTGAACTCAAACAAAAAAAGAAATTTACACGGTATGAAAGTACATGTTACGAGTAAAAAGAGTAAACATATGAAATGCATGAAAATTCAGAGTAATTCAAGAAGAATCTCCTGTGCTACCATCTGAAAGAAAACAATGAAATAAATGATATTTATGAAACCTAAAGATAAGATTGTGTCATATTTGAAGACCATGCACTAATATAAAAATTATTTCCGAAAACATTCAGCAGTTTTGCATGTCTACAAATTGTACAATATATTTGCATATAGTGATACCTATGGTCATAACTTTTAAAGTATAAAGGCATTTTATTCTCTACTCTGCAAAAATATGACCACAATCCATAAAGTGTTATGTTAAAAGCAGTTGCATTCTTGTTGTTGTGTGTTCATTTGATGTTCAGTAATTCATCTAAGCTAAAAATAATTTATGTGTGTGGTTTAAAGACATTCTCTTTAAAAATATTTTGTTTTACATTTCATAAACTTTTAATCACAATTTATGATGCCATCACAATATGTATAATACTTTCAGTGTTTCTTATCACTAAAAACGATGTCATAACCATCCCATAGAAATTTAGTAAAGTCAAAGATTGTGATATGTCCCTAATGCAAATGTAGTTTAAAGATTCTTCGAATATCACTATTGATGGAAGTGTAAAGGCATGACTTACTCTAAATAGCTTTCATGTAACTAAAGCATCATCTCTTGGGAGCACAGAATGATACAAAGCAATGAGATCAGTGATACTGTATTTGTTGCCTAAAGTGCCATGCGAAACTGGAGTGCTGCATCCAGAGTGCTGTTCTTCCATCACCCAGTTCATTTGAGAGCTCCTTTAGTGCTTCAGAGGCATTAAGTAATCATTACACTCGATAACTTAAGGTTTTATCCATTAAACACAACTAAAAGAAAAAAGGTAAGTGGTTTTGCAAGTCTGTATACGTCAGGGTGAAGTCAAGCCAAAAGCTTGTGGGTTTCTTACATGATTTAAATGGCTAGACTTGTGTTTCCCAAAACTGCTTTATGAAAGGGAATTACTGATCAAAGCCAAGGAGAAATGGCTAGGGAGGACAGGTGGGAGAAGTTTTGAGGCACACAATTTCATCTTTAGAAATGATTCACCATTTCTCAGTAGCATTTCATAATGCTTACATTCCATATTGTATAAAATGTTAGAAATTGGGGAGGTTATTATCAGTGTTTATACAGAGCTGAAGAAAATGTTTACCAGTGTGGTGGAAATGCATTGTGATTTTTGTGGGTAGAGCCATGATTTCTTATATAGTCAAGGAGATCTTTATAATTAACTATGCATGGATATTTAACAAAGTGTGAATCGATTTAGGATTATGGCCACATTGTTACATAAATTTTATTTTCTAGTCACCTATTTACCACCACATTATAGTTCCTTACAATTTTCTTGATAGTCCAAAAGATAAATGATATATTTGGGTCATACTATTTGGGATCAGCTTCAACATATTTCTGCTGTCAGCCTTCCTTGTTTGAGTATAGCAGGTTTAAGACCAGTTGCAACGTGTGCATTTTGCCTGAGGGACCAATTTGTTGGACTCTGTTTCTGTCCACCTTACACTTTTGTGTTAGGATGGATCAGAATATAACATACATAGCAAGTGAAGAAGTAATTTTCTACCATTTTGCTATGTTCTAGGATGTTTATTAGTGCACAATATAATGACAGAAAATTTGATCAGAAGTCACATAATTATCATTCATTTGTGGTTACATAAATTAGCATGTTTAATTTCCGTGGATGTTAGAATTATGATGACAATAAATGCAAACACATAAACATTCATATTCTATGAAGATGAAGTAATGCTATAGATTTGTATGTTGAGAAAAATGCTTAGCATATACTCAAAATAGATCACCAATTCTATGAATAAGTTTTAAGTAATTTAATCTTATTTCTCCTGTACATTTTAGTTGAGATATGTGTGCTTTCTAAAATTAATATTAATTCATGTGTAAGCATCTCTAACATCAAAACTGAAAGCACCAACTTCCAAAATTTTTTCTGATATACTAAATTAACATGAAAAAAGCTATTTTAACGTTTATAACATATACTCCTGAGTAAACTTTGAAAACTCACTACATTGTCTCCACAGCTTTGCAGGCCTAACACTCTTTGATTCAAAGACATACAATGGTTTAGGACTGAACAGAGGACTCAACATGTCAGATAATTTCATTGTTCTGGAATTAAGTGAATATAGGCTAGGTAATTTTAGTATAAAAGAAATAAATCTGTGTTCTTAGGTTAATATGTCTTCTGAAATGTTTGGGGAATTCAACTTCTAAACAATGTTAAAGCATCATTCAGTAGCAGCATAAAATAACTTCTCTTGGGATAATAGTCCTTTTGGAGAGCTTCCCAGACATAACGGGTAAATAATGTGGTTGATCAAGCATGGAGGAGTTGTCTAATTATAAATCATGAGCACTGAGAAAAAACAAGGAATTATTTCTCTCTGTGTGTGTGTGTGTGTGTGTGTGTGTGTGTGTGTGTGTGTGTATGTGTTTGTGCACCCATGCATGCTTCTGTAGTTTATATTTCATTCTAAATGCTTTCTAAGTGACTATTCAGAAGAAAATAGAGAAATGTTATGCACATGATTAATGCTAATGATAAGTGATTTAGCTATAAAAATTTTCCATATTAGAAAATTAAACACAGGACTTTCATATCACCTCCTGAAATAATGGTTATAATTATTGTTATCCTTACATATATCCAATATAACCCCTATAGATTAGGTGACAGTACATGAGTGTATTAGTTTCACAATTAACAAGGATATATGGTTCTGTATGGAAAAATAGTCATTAAATGCATTGTTGATTCATAATAAAAATAAACTGATGAATATACTTATATACACACAAGAATATCATATTTATGTTATATTTTGCACATTTGTATTTTCAGTGAAAAATCTTGAAGTAAAAGCAACATTTCAAACTCAGTCAATGAGCAAGCCAGCACACACATTGTTTTCTGTAAAAGGTGGTGGACTGCACTGAGAGGCTGGTTCAGTGGGTAAAATCATCTGCCAACAAAACTGATGACCTGAATTCAATTCCCAGGACACATCTGATGGAAGAAGAACAATAACTCCCCCCTATTTTCCTCTGACATGTAAGTGCTGACAATGCCATACCTTCAAATTAAGTGTATAAATTTTTTAAGTGTTTTATGTTATTGAGCATAGTGATACATGCCTTTAATTCCAGTATTTGGAAGGCAGATATCTGTGAGCTCAATGTCTTGTCTACATAGTGAGTTTCAGGAAAGTAAGAGCTATAAAGTGAGACCTTGTCTCAAGTAAACAAAAACAAAAACAATAACACGGTGGGTCATCAAAAGTCAGTCTTGCTAACCAGTAGTTCAAATCCATGGACAGTAAATGCAAGGTGTGATAGGCCTACAACTCCTTCCTTTTGGTGTTTAAGCCAAACAAACTGGTACAAACCAGCATTTTCTACGCATTAATATTTGATAGTTTTGCTTCTGAACTTTCGTTGCAGTCTTTTAGGACATATATTACATTAGCAGACTAAATTCATCACTCATTCATTGGTTAAAATTTAATCTCATAGTTAAAAATTCTAATGATTCTGCAAATTTTATCATAGGTTAGAAATAATATTTGGCATTTCACCATACTGAGTTAGGGTTATCACTCTAACTTCTCACACTTAGTTGAAAACCGTGGTATATTAGCAAATATATTTTACAGCTTTACAGTAAAGTGTTTCAGTTTGTATTTCTTTAACATTTATCATCATCATCATCATCATCATCATCATCATCATCATCATCATCATTTTTTTCCATCACATTCCCCATCCTTTTCCTCCCTTCAGTGCCTCCCAGATACCATCTCTATTGTGTCTGTTTTCTTGGTGAATTTTGGAAACAGTGCTGCAGAGAGGCATATTTTATGATTTCTTAGACATGACAAGATGCCTAAATGTGAAGAGATAAATATCAGTTCATTGCTAGCTATTGCCACAGACCGTCTCTATGATGGTGAGTTATCTAGTTTTTCCCACAAAATTATTTAATTGCAATGGAATTTATAGCTTTAGATTGAAGGTTTTAAAAATGCACAAGATTAAAAATAGCTGATTTCTGGAAATAAGAAGACAAAATAAAACTGAGTTATGAAAAATATAAACTAACATTTTTGAAAACTAATTAAAACATTATAAAAGGTTCAGACTTTTGGGGTTTAATTGCTCTTATTTCACAGTAACTATTAAAGCGTTACTTTAAACTCTATTTTAATTTCCAATAAGGCTAATTAGATCAATGTGTAAGATAAATGTGTGTTATGTTTATACATTTTAATATCACATTAACTCATAATTTTAATAAATATTTTATTAAGTCTTAGTGAACTGCACACACTATTTTAATCATATTCTTCAAACTCTTCCCTTTTACTCTCCCCAGATCTATCCTTACCTCTCTAATTTCCACTTTCACATCCTCTTCTATTCTTTAATTTAATAACCCAGTGGTTCAAATTTGTTTTATGTATATGTTTCGCTGGATGAAGCCACTCATTAGAACATGGTTAATCTACCAACCAGGAATGACACTATTAAAGAAAATCAAGTAAACTTCCCACCCCCATAGCATAACATGTTCCTAACTCTTCAACTGAGAGTGAGAACTTATGAGCCTCTTCCATTGCTAGAATGTAACTGGCAAGATCTTCTTCATGTCTTATGCAGGCGGCCTCACCTGCTTTGAGTTCATGAATGTAGAAGTCCTCTCATGTCCAGAAAATACTGCTTTGCTCCAGTCCTCTGGAACCTTGGCTCTTAGAAACTTTTTGGCCCATTCTTCTGTGATGGTCCCTGAGTCTTGTACCAGTTATGGCTAAGCATATCATGAACACTTATTCTCTGTCCTTTTACCAATTGTGATTTTTTTGTGTTAGTTGCCATATACAGCTCAAATAATCTTCTCTGCTGAGATCTGAGACCTCCATTAATCTGCCCTTAGAAGACACAGATTATATCATTTAACATTTTAAGGCCTCTGAGCACCCTAAGCATTTATTCTCCTTCTCAAAACGTGTCTGTTTGCTTGTTCTTTGCAAATAATAAAGATATACACTGACAATTTTCTAAAATATTGAGGGATTAATCAATAATATTATTCAATACTATATCAATATTATTTCAAACTTTAAAGTATTCCATTGTGATGTGCTATTGTCATAATAAATTCATTAAAATATTAGTTAAATCACCCTTTCCAGAACAGATATCAAATGACTTGATCCGTAAGGGCCCCTTCAGAAAACTATATAAGCACAAACTGTTGTATCTGCTGAAAGTGCATAAATCTGATGCCATGAAAGACCTAAAACTATATATGACAGGAATGGGAAGCTACCATAAGAATGCAATTTATTAGCTATAGAAAAAGCCATTGCTAATGAGATCATGCTAGGTAAAATTACTTCAAGTTGCTCTTAAACAACAGAAAGCTGGTAGGCATATTTTGATATGATTTTATTTTTTATATTTGGTCTTTGGAGACCGGGTCACACATAGCCCAAAACTCAAATTCACTATGTATCCAAAAGTAGCTTAAAATCCTGATTCTTTCCCCAAACTCACCAAGTACTGGTGTTGAAGGTATTTTCAAATACTCTTACCCTACGTGTTCATATATTTTAAAAAACCTATAGTTTATAATGTTATGGTACTGACTAATATGTAGTAGTATGCTTCTGTGGCAGCTCACCAAGAGGGACAAGGAGGCATTTTCATAGCTTCAAATTCTACCAGACCTCAGCAGAGGGAACCCCTGTCCTGGCCAGCACCATACTCAATCGACAGTGGAACCTCCAGCATCTTAGCTTAGGTCTTTTTATTGATTCAGAACTCCTCAGGTACAAATCATAAGCAATCAAACATCCCCTACAGAAATCTGACACCTGCAGAAAAATAAAATGCCAAGGCTTATGCATCACTTTTTCCAACTGTGAGCAAAAACAATTCTTTTAAACACAGCTAAAAATAGACTTCCAAAACATTTCCACTTTTTTGTATAAGCTAATCAAAATAATGCATTATCTCTACAACATAATTTAACACTACACCAACTAAACTATTTAGAAGAGGAACAATCATGAGTGTTGCTAATGCTAACTAAATATCTATCAAGCTTTTTACAATGTCTTTGGATATCAGAAAAACATTATCAGTGTCCAATTATCTGGAATTCACTCACAATCTGGACTCTTCCAAAGGGCTTGCATAACTTCTCTGCTCTTCTCTCTGCAGCACACACAGCTTGTCCTCTACGGATTGGCCAGCTCCACTCCACTGCTGCTGCTGTTCTTGGTAGAAGGCACTGGCATCTCAAAAGCTGCTGGAGTCCCTTGCTGCAACTGGGCTGCACTTTCACCAATAGCCTGTTCTGGGCTCTTTTCATGGTGCCAAGCAACATCTTCTCAGCATGAACCCTTCAATCTGGGCATTCAAGTGCTATCTTGACCGCAACTTCAAAGATGGCCTCTCCTAGCCTCTTACAGTGCCAACCTCAGCTGCTCTCCAAAGACCCCTTCATGCCTTCAAAACCAGCACCAGCTGGGTGACTCTTATAGTATCAAATTTGGCTGCCAGCATGATATACAATCTCAGCCAGTTCTAGAAGACAGCTTCTGTGTACTGACCCTAAGGAAATGCTTTCCATATTTTAAGATAGAGCCTGGTTTGCAGGAAAAATAACTAGTCCTTGTCTGCAGGAAAGGTTCCCTCATGGGTGGCATTCTCATCATCATCACCTATGCCTGGTCTGCTTCTAATCAGGTTCAGGTTTGCAGAAAGAAGACAACAACAACAACAAACTGTTCAGTTTAACTAAGAGGCTTTTCGGATCTAAGCCTAGGCTTCCACAACAACAGGGGATCATGGGCCAGTGAGAAGAATCTCCAGTTGAAACATTTTGGTGGTTTGCTTTTTTTTTTTTTTTTTTTTTTTTTAGCCACCACAAAAGGGAAACATACAACCCCTTCCATAGATCTCAGACTCAACATCTTGAGCATCACATACATACTATGCAGTTATCAGAAAACACAATTTGTGAAAAAGTATGCTACCACCAGCAGTTGGAGGGAGTGTTGGCTCCATGATCAAGAAAGCAGTAAGAACCTTGCTTTTCTTGCTCCCAGCTGAATTCTTTATCTCCAAAGGTCTCCATTCTGTGGTTCTCACCTCAGAGCATTTTTCCTCATTTATTTATTAATTTCACAGCCTTTTCTCTTCATAGAGACTTATTTCCTTTCTCTCTTCTTCCTTTGAGAGTCTTCAATTAATACCTTATTCTCTATCCTCTGACAGTTTTTCATAGCATACTTTATCAAACTCTGCAAGGTCAGGAGTTTCTTTTTCTTCTTCCTTGTGTCCATGTTGAATTAGTTGGATGATGTCCTGCCCCATGTTGATGCACCATTTGTAGTTGTGATGTCTGCTGTGGTGTCTCACTGAGCAAAAAAGGCATATTACAAACCCTGCCAGACCTCAGCAGAGGAAACCACCGTCATGGTCAGTGCCATACTCACAGTGGAACCCCGAGCACCTGAGCTCAGATGTTTTTATTGATCTGAAGTCCTTAGGTGTTATACTGATACCACATGCAGATCATAAGCAATTAAACAACCCTCACAGAAATCCAACACCTGCAGACAATACAAAATGGTAAGGCCTATGCATCCCTCATTCCAACGGGGCACAAAAAAAATTATTTTAAACACAACTAAAAATAAACTTCCACAACACTATAATGCATATGAATGTCATCTCCAAAATACACTTTCCTACTTTTACAGTAATATTCTTTTATCATCCTACTTTCAAATTAATATTTAAAGGAGAAATAGTATCTTCTGAAAAAATACAAAATGTTATTTATCACAGGTTATCAACCTGTGGGTCACAAACACTTTGGGAAGTCGGATGATCCTTTCGCATGGGTCACCTAGGACCAGCTGCATGTTAGATATTCACATTACAATTTATAACAGTAGCAAAATTAGTTATGAAGAAGCAACAAGAAAAAATTTATGGTTGGGAGTTATCACTACATGACAAACTGTATGAAAGTCTCACAACATTACAGAGGTTGAGAATCACTGATCTACAGTATAGTATTTTTTTTCCTCTCCTTGGTATATGCTACTTTTCCTGAAGCTTTAGGATTCTGAGCTTGGAAAGAATGGCCATATTCATAATATTCTTCACTGTGATTGCCTCCTGAGCATCTCCAGCTTGCAGTGTGGATCATGGTTGGCCACAATCATGCTATAAAGAATTTTAACATCTGTACATCATGTTCTGATACTATAAATTTTAACATAAGTTTGTTATAGAGATTAAGTTTGAAAATTTTTACAATTTTACTGTACTCTTAGCAGAGTTTATTTGTTTATTTTTGAGACTGTATTTTAATTACATTTCTCCTCTCCCTTTTTTCCCATGCAAACCTTCTCATATATCCCTCCCCAATATCCTTGAAATCCGTGACTCTTTTGCATCTATTGTTATTGCATGTGTGTAAGTATTTGTATATAGATTTATATGAACTGCTGAAGCTGTCAGGAAATGTACTTTGCACTGTGAAAACTAGAGTACATTGAAATGGAAAACAGCTTATAGCATCTGAATTCAAGATCACTAATCCAAGGGAATATAAATGGAAGATGAGAAATAAATCCAAATATTTTGAGGTTAAATATATTTGATCAGTACAACAAAAGCACCTGTTAGGCTCCACAATAAATTGTTTTTGGACAACTGAAATATTCACATATGGATGCATACAATTATGTCTTCAGCATAACTTCTACATGATACTCCACTCAAACAGTATAAATATTTAAAAACATGAATTCAAATGATGCAATTACCAGAAAATCATAGAGGAGGAAAATTCTGTAATACTGCTCTGGGTTATATTTTGGTTAAAGAAAAAGCTACCAGAGCAAAGCATCTCATAATTGTATTTGCTGTAAATATTCACCCATGTTTTTTGATAGAAAAAATGAAAGGTATAATTAAGCACACCCTCTAAAATTTTAGGAAACTAAATTTTCCCCTGGAGAAAATGCCATTTTCTCCTTTTTTTTCTCTTTAAAACATCTCCATGGAACTTTTTGCAGTTTGGGGCATGAATGTTTCCTTGTTGAATTACATACTATTCATCTAGAGCATATGAGTCTATATTTTCTGCAGTAGCATTTTTACAATTTGTATTTTTTTTCTTTGCCTGTCAGAAATATCTAATTATTTGGACTGTGTTCAGTACACAGCTTGAAAATGTTTCAAATATCTCTAAAATATACTTGGTTAAGAAAAGTGGTAACAGTCTAAAGAACAATGTGACAGAATACTGAGATGACATCTCACATCTCATATTAAAGTGCAATGCAATACATATCATTGCTCGTCTACTTTAGCCAATGTTTTAGCCAAAAGAGACATCATCTTCCCATTCTTCAAATCACTGCAGATGGCAAAATCCTAATACAAACATTTAATCTTCTCTAAAAGACAAGCCCACTTTCAGAACCCAGTTACTGAATTGGCAGCAGTATTTCTTTTCTGTGGACATGTGAGCAGGGAAAATAGTTACTTGCTTAACAAAGTATCCAGAAGTGAACTCAAATGTGCAATTTATGTTGACTTTTAAGAAGCCAGATTTGGGAGGTTTAGTCTGAATATATTGACATATGGAGTTTCTATTTCATATTTATATTGTGACATGATTTGATCAGGTCAAAAATACCTTTGAGTACTATGAAAGATTTATATTAACTATTAAATACTAGCATAAGAAAAGATATAAACAGTCATTCTAATAAGTAATCTAAGTAAGGAATATATTTATTATGTGGATGTAGAGGAACATTTAACACATGGCTACCCTGGCAAAGGATCACATTAAAAGGCCTCTGTGATAGGAAGGGACCACACTGAAAGTCCTGTATGAAGGGATCACATTCAGAGGCTTATGTGTTTCTGATGAAATACTCTAAAGCCAATGGTATTGATGCCTTTAATCCAGATGCTGAGATTGAATAAGAGTGGAGAGGTGATTGAGTGAAGTCTGGGATTAAATCAGAATGAAGTCTGAGATTGAGTCAGGATATACCCAACTCCCAGGATATAAAAGGAGGCTCTCAGTTCACAGTGTACAGTTAGAGAGTTAGCGTTAGGGAGTTAGAGAGTTAGTTAGTTCAGTCAGGCAGTCTGAGTGTAGTCAGATCATAGACAGTACAATTCAGAAGGAAAAGCTGAGAAGAGCAGATCCAATTGAGAATAAGCAGAGTAGAAACAAAGAGAAAGCAGAGAGTCAGAAGGAGATGGTTACAATTCACAGGTCAGTGTTCACACTATAGATCATAGTGAAAAGAGATAGTTCAGAAGTTACCTAGTCAGGGTGAACCCAGTCAACAGTAATTCTCAGAGGCTGAAACATTCTAGAATTAGGTTTGTGGATTAGAATGTATGGAGGCTGAAGCCTTCTAGGTCTGGGATTGCATCTTCACGATTGGATTATAAAGAGGCTGAAACCTACTAGGTCTAGGCTGAAGATTTGATTTTATGGAGGCTGAAACCATCCAGGACCAAGGATTGAATTGCAAGGAACAAACTGTCTTCCTCCATGAACCCATGAGAATAAGTAAATAAAAATCAATGCTTACATGTGGTACAACCAAAGTAAATACAAATTACTGGGTATAAATTCACTCCCTTTTTCTTCTTTTCCATGTAAGACAGAAACATTCCTTTATGTCTACAACACAGTTCAACACTATACCAGCAAAACAGTTTACAAGAGTAACAATATCAAGGGCAAGACCAAATGACACCAAACATCTATCAAGTGTTTCACATTGTCTTTGGACAGCAGAAAAACATATCCAATTATCTGGAATTCACTCAGGATCTTCTGGGCTCCTCCAAAGGGCTTATATCAGTCCTCTGGCCCCACCCTCGGCAGTCACACAGTTTGTCCTCCAAGTTCTGGTTGGTTTCCCCCAATTGTTGCTGCTGGTCATCCAATGGTATTGGCATCTTCAGAACGCTGCTGGGGTCCCTTGCTGCAACTGTGCTGCACTTTCACCAATAGCCTCTCCTGAGCTCTTTTCATGGTGCCAAACCTCAACTTATCTGCATGACCCCTCATACTGGGTCTTCAACTTCTACTGAAGCTGAACCCTAACCAATGGCTTCTCCTGGCCTCTCACCGTGACAAGCCTTAGTTGTTCTCCATGACCTCTTCATGCCTTAAAACCAGCACTACCTGCTTGGCTCTTAGAGTACCAAGTTCTGTTACCAGCATGAGAAACATGTTTGACCAGTTCTGGAAGATAGTTTCTGTGTACTGTCCCTGAGAAAACACTTTCCAGATTTTAAGATAGATTCTGGTTTGAAGGAAAAGAACTTGTAACATTGTCTGCAGGAAGGATTTCTTCATGGGGTGGAGTTCTCATCACCAAATCAGATGTGCCTTGCCAGGACAGCCTCACCTCACCAGTATCTGGACAGGTTTTCAGAAAACAAAACAAAACAAAATGGATTCTGAGAGTTCTACTTTTTTTTTTTTTCTTTTTCCTTGTCTCCACTTTGGATGCAGCTAGTGTGATATCATGTTTCATGTTGGGTGCCATTTGTAGTAGTTTATTGGTATATAGGCTCAGCAAGGAAAGAGATGGAGGCATTTTCATTTGTGCAAAGCCTTCCAGACCTCAGCAGAGGGAACCACTATCCTGGTCAACACCATACCAGAAAATGAAACCCTGAGGGTCTGAGCTCAGATATTTTTCATTGATTCAGAACTCTTCACATGTTCTACTGATAGCATGTTCATATTCATGTGCAATCAAACATGTGCAATCAAACAAACAAATCTAATACATGTAGACAATACAAAATGCCAATACCTAGGGAGACCCTCACCCAATAATGGAAAAACAAAAAAAACAACTTTCCACAACATTCCATTCTTTAATCCATTTTCTTTCTCCATGGCAGAGGGAACAGCCTCCGAAACTCTGGGCTGAACCCTACATACCAATTATAGTTGTTAGTCTTTCTCTTATTAGTCAGTATATAACAAGATAGAATTCTCTGAGATGGAAGCCAGGACTATCTAAGTGGCAGGCTATAGTAACCCTGAGCTGAGCCTTGGACTCAACTAACTACTGACCCAAACTCCTAGGTGATTTATTCATTGAAACTCCACCACCAGATGCAAACTCTTCTTTTGCATTAATGAACAGATCTTATAATCCACTTCCTCAAAAGTCAGGCCTGCCAACCTGTGGCCACTAGGTAAAGTCAAAAGGGAGAGACATTGGTGTTGCCAAATCTCTTTATTATTGGTCACTGAGGAGGAATTACAGAAATCTCTTTCATTAGTATTAACACAAACAGAAGATAACAAGGGATAGGATAATCCAAGTATCAATTGCTTAGACAATAAATGATTCCTCAGACTAACATTCTTTCTGAATTTCAAAAAGCTACACCAAGAAAGCTGGATCACATAGGACCTTAAAAGTGATCTTTGCCAGATCGCCCATGCTGCTAGATAAAAAAAATCAAAAGATTGAATGTTTGTTCCACTACAGGTAAGGCATAGGTCATTTTCATTTGTTCTGAGAACAAGTGGTGGGTCACAGTTCAAACAATTCGAAATGGAATGCAGGTATGACCTAGCAGTGTAAGATGCTAGGCTGGCATCAAACAGGCACTGGGGCAACCTATTGACATCTGGATATCACATAGACATTCTGACACCACACTGTCATCTGGATATCCAGCCAGGCATTCAGTCCTTCCACAGGCACTTGGGCAGCCAGTATCTAGCAGATGCCTGGACATCCCACAGGCACCAGAGCATCCACTGGCATCAGAATTTCCCACAGGCACCCAGACATCCTGCAGGCACCAGTGAATCCTGCAGGTACCAGGACTTCCCACAAGCACCAGGGCATCCCCACAGGAAGTAATGGGTAATCATTGAGACAAATATAAGATGTTGGGTCTTAGGTGTATGACTAAAAGGTCCATGTGTGGAATCATACTGTTTCTCCAACATAGTGGCTATATATCTCTATCCCAAATATTTATGTAATAATGAAAATATTTCTAAAGTCATTTATATGTAAGAATATAGTGTAAATACAAATAATAGAAAATAAAAATATTCACTATTTTCAAACTTATTTGAATATTTAAATGAAAAATCATAAAAGATAAAGGTGCTCATAATTTCTCATAAGCATATTAAAATATTAAAAAATTTGTACACTTTAATTATGTTGTTATATTAGTTCAAATACAAAATAGATTCTTGATAAGAAAATGTCAGCTAAATATATTTTCCTGTGAACATATTAAAATGTTAAACTGGTAAAGAAATATATTACTTAATTCCAGAAAACATTTGTACATAAACACATCAAAATCTGGTAAAAATAATAATATATAAAATTCAATTCATTAAGAATTATTGCATTTGTTAATTTCATTGTGATACACTTTCTTTGAGTTAAATTTTTTTACGACAAATGAAACGAAAATGGCAACATGAGATATTTTCACAGGAGAGTAATCTATTTACATAAAAATATCTCAAATTCTTATTGAATCTTGCTGACTTTTTTTAACTGAACAACTTAAACTAGAATCATCTCAGTTTTATTAGAAGAAAATACAGGCTATAGGAGCCAAAACAAAATCACTAATTTTACTTGAGTTTCATTCAAACATAATTACAGCATGGATGCAAAGTTTCTAATTGTTTTAAACAGGTCTGCAAATCCCAATACCTAATAAAACATTAGGTTAGAACTAACTATTTGTAAGGAAAAAGTGTAATAAAATTCTACCCAGTGTAACTAAAATGGTATGTGCTACCTAAGAAGAAACATTATGATTAATGCGTAACTATTAATAAGTAAAATCTGTATTTGTGAAATATAATGTCATTAATTAAGCTCATTAAATCAAAAAGAGTGGTTTTGATTCTCCAGCAAGGCTTCACTATAGATCAAGGAAGACAGAATAAGAATCAGTATAAATTACTCTTTTTCTATTTTACCTACAAGTCTCCTACTTATATATTAGTTTCATTTTGTGTCATTATTTAATCTATGTATGTACGAATGTGTGAGTCTCTCCATCTATACTTGTGTTTTTTGTGGTTTTCTTTTTTCTGTGTTTTTCTGTTCATTTATTTGCTTTTTCCTATTTTTATTATATTTTATTATATCTTATTATTTATTTTCTTTATTTTTTCCTAGACATTGGTTTGTTTTCTAATGATAGACAGCAAGAAAGACGGTAAGTTGAGTAGGTATGGATCTGGGAAGAGGAGGGTGAGGGGAACAATAATTGGAATACATTGTATGAAAAATTATTTTCAATAAAAATAAATAAATAATTTGACCTAGGACATCTTCATCTCGATGATTATTATGTCATGATTGTTGCACATTTCCCTAACGTGAATTTAAATTTACACACAGTAACTTGAAATATAGAAAAAATATTCTTAAGTTCTCATGTAATTTAGAAGAAACATTGCTTTATCTAAGTAAGCAGAGTAGCAAAGCAAGTCAGAATGATTTACTGTATAAATTATACACACTTAATGCTTATTTAATAGCAGTATGGCATTTAAAATTCATGAGAAAATAGTTTCATTTTTATGGTCACTTTCTGAAGTACTTGATGTGCTTGATCAAACTTGTATTTCTTCATATCATAGCTTACATTTAACCTTAATTATTTTGTAGGACTTGTCTTCCTTAGCTTTTAAGATAATATTCTAAAATATGATTGTTTATGTTTTTCTATAATCTTTATTATGTATTTTTTATATTACCTGATAACTTTGTACCCTTTCTTTATTTCTACCCAACTTTGTACAAAAACATCATAGTTTCCGTCCTAATTAGCTTAGTCGAGTTGACACAGCCCAGATCCATCTGAGAAGGAAGCCTCCTCAGAGGAGTTAACTAGATCAGATTGACCTTTCAGCATATCTATGGGGAATGATGTGATTCTTAACTTATACAGAAGGGCACAGCCCACTCTATGGGGCACCATCCCTGGAAAGGTAGTCCTGGACTGTGAAAGAAGCAAATTTAACATGAGCCTGAACAAGCTGGAGAACTAGCCTATAAGCTGTTTCCTGTGTTCTTTCCTTGATTCTGCTTGGTTATGTTATAAGTAAGAAATGCAAGCCAAATAAATCCTTTCTTCCCCTAAGATGAGTTTTGTCAGACTGCTTAATCCAGTGATGAAAAGAAAAGTTCCACAGAGTTTAAACTCATTATGATTATAATCACAATTAATCCTCATAAAAGTACTTGAAATAATATGTTCTCTTTCCTCTTTATGATTTTTCTCATTTTACTGAGAATTTGAACTAACCTGGGTGTTTCATATTTTTCTGGTTTAACCTCTCTATTCAACTGTATACTTGCATCCAGAGTCATCATTTTAAAATACAAATCATACAATGTTATTTAAGGGTACACATCTTTTTAACATAACCACATTTACAATATACCCTGATAAATTTTACCTGTGACTTAGTTCAGCATCATGTTACTTATTCATATTTTTCTAACTCTTTATTATTTGACATTTTATCCTTCCTAATGTAGTTTTCACAATAATAGAATATATTCTGCAAGCCTGCAAGAGATGAAAGCAACCAATAGTCATACCCAGATACAAGGTGTATGAGCCACAACAATGTCTAACATGATAAGATGTCCCTAAATGTGAAATAGTGGCACTCATATATTGGAAGTAACCAGCAGCATCTAATTGGACTTAAGTTCCACTCACAATTTCACAGTAAACTCTTACCCCTGGCTTTTACAATCTTTTTGCCCTTTCTTTCACAATATTCCCTGAGCCTTAATTATAGGAGTGTTTTCTAAGTGTATTCATTGGGAATTGGATCTACAAGTATGTATTTTGATTGGTTGTGATTTTCTGTAGTGGTTTTTGTTTCAAAAAGATTTTTCTTGTTGAGGGATGAGGACTATACTTACCTGTGTGTATCAGAACAAATGCTTAAAGATTGCTGTTAGGAATTATGATGGTTTAATAAGTAGCTGGTTTAATAACCATGACAGTACTATCACTGCATACTTAGCTAGGTTTCTAGTACCATATTAGTTTTCCTATTGTTAAGTGGATTTTAAGTCCAATTTGAGATCTGTTTATCACCTCCAACATATGTGTACCACTAGTGCATCCTTAGAGTTATCCAGCATATTACTTTTGCCTCTTTTTCAAACATGAGATGAATGTACTACAAGAAATTATGTTTGATTTTTTTTGTTCCTTTAGTCTACATTTCTATTTTTGTGCCAGTGCCATATTGTTTTTGTTAATAGAGCTGTATAATATATCAGGAAGTCTGTAATAACACACCCACCATTATTATTATTGCTATTATTTACTAGCAATATTATTTATATTATTGTATCATATATATAAAATATTATTATATTATTTATCATTATCACTGTATTATTATTATTGTTATTATTATTATTATTATTATTATTATTATTATCATTATTTGTTCAGTATTACTTTAGTTATCCAGGGTCTTTTCTTTTTCAATATGAATTGTAGGATTTTTTTTATTCTATTTCAAAAGAATTGCATGAGTATTTTGGCTTAGATTGCATTGAATCTTTAAATTTCTGTTGTTAGGATGGCCATTTTTCATAACATTAATTCTATCAATTCAAGAACATGAGATATCTACCTAATTTCTAGTTTCTCTTTCAATCTCTTTCTTTCAGAGATTTGAAGTTTTCACCAGGAAGACTTTCTGGCCCATAGTTAGGTTTATTCAAAACATTGTTTTTGATGCTATTGAAATAGAAGTGTGCTCATGATCTTTTTCTTTGTGTGTTTGTCCTTGGGTATATAGAAAATATATTGATTTTAGTAAATTGATTTTGTATCTTCCTATTTTTATAATTTTTTTGTCACTTTTAGTAGTTTTCTGATGGAAAGTTTGACATCTCTTATGAATAGTATCATATCTGCAAGTAGGAACAGACAATTTGACTTCTTTTCCTATGTGTATACCCTTTTCCCCTTATCTTGTAGTATTGCTCTAGCTAGTGCTTCTATCACATTATTGAAAAGAATTGGGAATGGTGCACAGCCCTGTCTATATCCTGATTTTAAATGGCTTGCTTAGAGTTCCTCTTCATGTAGGAAAATGATGACTGTGGCTTTGTCATTTATAACCTTTATTGTGTAGCTGCCTATTTCCTCCAGTCCTAATTTTTCTTAGGACTTTTATTGTGAGACTATGTTGGTATTTGTCAAAGTCTACTTCTGCATATAATAAGATGATTGGGTGGTTTTTGGCTCTAAGTCAGTTTATATATTTTATATATTTATTGAATTATGTGTCATGAAACAACCTTCACTTTCTGGGATATAACCAATGTAAATATCACTGATTATCTTTTTGATATGTGTTTGCATTTGGATTCCTAGTATTTTATTAAGGATTTTTCATCTATGTTCAGCATGAATATTGGTGTGTAGTTTTGTTTTTGCTGTTGCTATGCTATGCTTACCTGGTTTAAATATTATAGTAGTTGAGTTGGGTAGAGATCCTTCTTTGTTTCTATTTTTGTTAAGAGTTTAGGAAGAATGGTTGTGGTTTTTCTTTGAAACTGTGGGAGAATGCTGCTTGGTTTGCTTTGGTTTTTTATTTGAAAGGGAATCTTTGCCAGCTCTACACGTGACAGAAGATTAAAATTCACATTATGCAAAGAACTAAAAAGATAAAAAAAAAAAAAACAAAGACAAGAAAATAATGGCCCAATTTTAAAAATGGGCTAGGGATCTAAACAGGGAGTTATCAGTAGGAGAAATAAAAATGGTCAAGAAAGTATTTGTCCCATTATCATACTCCCATACTTCCAAAAGTGTTTGTCCTCATTATCACTTAGGGTAATACAAATATAAACAACTTTAAGATTTCCTCTTAAGGTACTCAGAATGACTACAATAAAGAAAACAAATGTTGGTGACTTTAGGGAAAAAAATGAACCCTGAATCACGTTGGTAGGAATGCAAGTTGGGGTGACTAATTGGCTGTTATAATTTCTATTGAAGGGAAAGAAGGAAAATCTAATTCCCAAAAACCTTTTATTGACTATCTAAGATTACTTGTCATCTTTGAGAATATTTACAGCCACATTAGTAGAAGTGATTTTCTGCTTTCGGGTTTTATTTATGGAATGTCTTAGAAAATGTCTCTAATTCTAAGACTGTCAACAGGCTTCACTTTCATATTCATCTGTAATCCTTGAAAACTGTTAAAACTGTTTTGTTAATAGTATTATGGTGATTCTAGCAGCCAGATTTTCCTTCTTTAACAAAGTTTCTTATTAATTATTGTTGAGAGAGTGAGTTGTGTATATTTAAGGCTTATTGCTCACATATGTGATTTATGCTCTGTGCGGTTTGAGACAGCACTTTTGTACCACCAGTCTCTCAAGAAATTCCTTATTCGGTTCCTCATGAGATTTGCTGTTTCCTATTTGGCTACTCATTTCTCTTGATTCACAGTGCAAACAAATAGAAAATATTTAATATTTTAGTAGATGATCACACCATCACGTGGAAAGCCACCACGGCCTCCAAGCTTAGGAAAGGTCCTAATAAAAAGCACACCTCTCCATCAATCTCCAAGAGAAATATCAGGAAGCAAATATAAACAAATGATTGAATCAAATTGTTTTAAGAACAAAGAATATAGCAGTGTTCTAGGACAAATAATAGTCTCAAGAAAAGTGGATTGTCATGTCAACAGCAATGCTGCCATGTAAGATAAAGGCACAAGTAAGCAAGCAGCAACACTGCATGCTCAGAAATTCACTGCTATTTTTCTTCATTAAACACTTTCCTGGTGGGATTCATAGTTTATATTGCAAGGTTCTTCTTAGGCCTAATGTTGCCAGATTTCACAGCTTCAAATTGTTTCAATGGAGAAAAAACTATTTCAACACCCTAATTTTCATTCAATTTTTTAAATGACATCACCCTCTATAGTCACATTTAAAGTTATAATCTTAGTAATTCTTGAGAATAATGAATGACCTTTGGCTTTCAATTAAAATAGGTGCAAATCTACTCCATTGTTAACTTAGTCTCTAGTGTTGTTGGAGAAAATGTTATCTAAAACTACATTATAAATGAAATTATCTTCTTTATAAAATTCATGAACAGTATTTGCTAAGTTATAAGCTAAAGTGATTGAGTGCAAGACATATATTCTCTAGCCTTATCATGTTCATTACTGTCTAACACAGATAGGGCCCTTAATATTACCTTCTTAGGCTCTCACTAAGTCTCACTAAGTCCTTGAATTATTATTCTTACATATACAATTTAAATCCAATTTCCCATTTTCTGCATGAAATGATATCCATTTCAAAATCACAGAAAAACTTTACCTTTAAAATTACCATATTTATAATCCTGTCTTATCTTACAAAAATAGTTTATTTTTTCAAATTTCTTTTTCATATGAATAAATCATTTTATACTTTGCATTTTATAATTCTTTTTAGATGTGACTGATGTATTTCATTTTATAAATATGTAATTTAAAAAAAATTATTGCTAGTTTATTTCTTAATTTTGCAAATATTTCTTTTCTCTGTCTATAATATTTTATTTATTTGTTTGTTTGTTTGTTTATTTATTTATTTATTTATTGCATAGCCACATACTTTCTACATGTATCCTCCAGGATTCAAACTATATCAAGAACTCCACCCTGAGATAAATTTTTAGCTTTTAAAAAGTTTTTTTAAAATGACTTATTCACATCTATTTTAATTATGGTCATACTTTAATTTTTAATCCAGTCCTTTCTCATTTGAAGCAAAAGTAGAAATCAATGTCTTCTGAAAATTATAGGGTGTACAGTTTTATTGCAATGATTCCAATATATTTAGTTATTTAATATGTAGCATGATTTTTGGAGTAAAATCTATACTTTTATTATATTGAACACCCAGTATTAAAACAAAGTAAAAAATGCTGACAACTTATTAAATCTCAACTACCATATCATTTTTTTAATGCATCCTCACAAATATCCCATAATTACTCAACAAACTGGTATACATACATACAAATATATAAATATAAGTGTAGTATTAAATCTAATTTAAATGTAGGTAGTAGCAAACATCACAATATTTGAAAATTTTTATTTTTCATTCAGTTCTTTTTCATGAAAATCAATTAAAATTATGCATATTAAAAGTTTTCATTGGTAAAAATATTAACTGTAACTTTTAACATTTAAAATCCCTGTTCTTAAAATAACTACAAATTACAAAATCCATGCTTAATAGTTATGATAACATTATTACCCTAATATTTGCATAGGTATGTACATACTCTGGTCATCTATTTTCAGTATTGATACTTATGTTTTTTTCCATGACTCAAAATCTCCAGTTGATAACCATGTCCAAATGAAAATTGAGTTTCCTCAAAGGGAGTCTCTCTGGGGAAACAAACTATTCTTAAGGGTTGGCCACATACTCAACAGAAGGTAGATAGGTAACAGAAAACTAACTCAATGATATATTTTTAAGTTCCTTACTTCATAATGTCATGTTATGGTTTTTATTTTTTATAAAATTATATTTTTTAATTTTATCTTTACTTATTTATATTTATTGATTTGTTTTCTCTTTTTTTCACCCTAAAGCACCTTTGCATATGTAATGACTTCCAGGTTTGTATTTTTATGGGATTTCTGGGTGTGTAGATGAGTGGGTTTCTGCATCTATATCTGTTTCTTGTGCCTTTTCTTGAGATCTTTTCCTTCTGTTTGTTTTGTCCTATGGCAGTGTGTTAGATTTTGTTTTATTTTATTTTATTTTTATGCCTTAGATATCTGTTTTCTAAGGAGAAGAGAAGGTTGGGAGAAATTGGAAGGAGTAAAAGGATAGTAAACTATAATCAGGACATAATATATGAGAAATAAAAAACTATTTTCAATTAAAAAATTATTTTCAGAATAAAAAAAGAAAATTATCCTGACTAAGCCTTTGATACTAATGTATCCCTTGGGATTGAGCTCCTATCAATCTATTGATCTCTGTATTGTGTTTATTTGTGGTTTTCTGTTATGGTCTCCATTTGATGTACAGACAGGCTTCTTTTATGAGTGAAGGTAACTATGCATATATGTGAGTATGAGAGCTGGGCCTCTTTCTAAGCCAGCACTCCTTAAGGATGAGACCGTGTTCAGCTTGAGTGCCAAGCATGACAAATTTGAGTCTGGAATCTTTCATGTACTGCTTGAGCTGGAGTACAGAGTGCAGCTGCTTTTTTTTTTTTTTTTTTTTTTTTTTTTTTTTTTTTTTTTTTTTTTTTGGTGTGACAGGTGTAATTCTGGCTATCCTGGAATGCACAATGTACTCTGTAGTATAGGCTGGCCTTGAACTCACAGAGATCTGCCTGCTTCTGCTTCCTTAGTGCTGGGATTAAAGGCATGCGCCACCACTGCCCAGCTTCAGCTGAAATCTTAACAGGAAATCCAATAAATCTGGCTCCTTTTGAATTGGAGGAAAAGTTTAGCATGTAGTCTTTGTTGCTCAGAGGAAGATTCTACCAAAGTCAACTCAGAAAAGTTATAGGAAATATAAGTAAAAGTGTCCCAGAATCACACCCTGACAGTAATCAATGCACAATGCCATCTTTTTGGACTTGGTCTTCCCAACTGAAACTGTGGAAGGGAATCCATCTGAAACTGTGGGTAAGGGGATATGTGTGAAACTGGATGGCAGACAACTCATAGAGGTTCATTTATGCAGAACACAGCAGAACCACGTGGAGCGCAAGGTCGAAAAATTTTTCTGGTGTGTTATAAGAAGCTCACAGGCAAGGATGTTAATGTTGAATACTGAAATGATAGACCATAGACAAGACTTTACTACTACCACATTGTTAGACCAACATAATTCCTAAGTACATTCTCAATGTTTACTCTCTTTTATTTTTCTATGAATGGCACTTTATTCAATCATTTTCTTTTCAACTCATTTCACTAGCTTTCAGAATCTAGCTTTATTGCTAGTACCGGGCATGTTTTTCCTCCTGTTGCGTGGGCTATAAGAACAATTAGACAGCTGCTGCTCATCTCTGATGTGTTGAGTCCCACTTACTTCACCTTTATGCCTATCTTGCCATAAAGGCAATTGCTGGTTTTCATAGTTCTTGCAGCTGGATAGTACTGTTTAATTGCTTCCCTCTCAGGGCAGCTTTGCATAGTACTTTCTGGAACCATGGAAGCTAGACCTTAGGGAAGAGGTTTTCACAGCAGATTCAACTCAATGAACCTTAGCCCTGTGTCCTTAGTGTACAGTATCTTCAGCAACTCAGAGGCATATTAGCCCCTGAGAGGTACAGAAGAGGGGCTGTAATGCTTTCAGGAGCCCCAAACATCAGGAACTGCTGTCAAACAAACTTTCCTAGAAATAGCTGCATAAAAAAGAACAGGAAACATGTATGTATTTCCATGTTAGTATGTCAACATATTAACATGGAAAAGAGATAATTTGACAGGTACTGTAGTAGTCACAGATCTATTGCTTTGAAAAGACACCATACCAAAGTAACTCATAAAAGAAAGGTCTCCAGGAATGAGGGATAGAGAGCCTGAACTCCTCATCTTCTGTAATCAGTCAAAGCTTCCAGTCGGGGGATTAGGACAGCAATCCAGCCAGAAAAACTTTGAATTGTAACTTATCTACCCTGCAGAATCCATAGGGCAGATGGAGGGGCAGAACCCCACACCAAGGGAGGGAGCCCAACCCTCCCTCATACTGCAGAGCTAGCCAGGAACCGGGTATTGGTTATCCAGGATATCATTCCTAATGATACTCTGCTATGCTCATAAATCGGTGCCTAGTCCAAAGTCATAAGAGGGGCTTCCTCCATCAGCTGTTGGGAGCAGAGGCAGGGGTCATGGACAAAACATCAGTTGGAGCTCAGGAAATACCAAGGAAGAAGGGGAAGAGGGATTACAGAGAACAGAGGAGGGGTCAAGGACACCAGGGGATCACACCCCATGGAGACAACTGACCAGGACTCTTAAGGGCTCACAAGAGACTGAAGCAGCAGACATGGAGCCTGTATTGGTTTGTGCTAGGTCCTCTACATATATCTTATTGTTGTTTGACTTGGTATTCTTGAAGAACTCCTAAGAGTTGGAGTGGCAGGGACTCTATAACTTTTTTACTTGCCCTTGGGACACTTTTCCTCCTGCTGGGCTGCCTTGTCCTGCCTTGATGTAGGGACTCATGATGGGCCTAGCTCTATCTTGTTATGCCCCACTTAGTTGGTCATCTTGGGAAACCTGCACTTTTCTGAGGGGAAGCTGAGGAGAGATCCGGGGGAGAAAGGAGTTAAGGGGTCAGCTGGGAAAAACGGAAGGAGCAGATGCTGGTATCAGGATGTATTATATAAGAGAAGAAAAAGTAAGCTTAAATTAAAATTTAGTAAAAACGAATTATCACAAAAAAGAAAGAAAAATTTAATTGAGAGCTTGCTTACAGTTTCAGAGGTTTAATCAGTTATCATCATTGTAAGAAGCAGGGCAGAGAATTTGACAACACTCATGGTCCTGGAGCATTAGCTGAAAACTACATGAGAGAGAGAGAGAGAGAGAGACAGAGAGACAGAGAGACAGAGAGACAGAGAGACAGAGAGACAGACAGAGATAGGCTTTTGAATCCTCAAAGCTTGCCTCCAGCTGCATACTTCCTCAAACAAGGCCACACATCCTAATGTTTCCTACTCCATGGTGATTAAGCACTCAATTATATGAGCCTATGGTGGTCATTCTTATTCAAACCACCAGAAAGTTGCAGCCCTAGACAAAGAACCACAGGTTAGTAATGACTCCTTAGAGAAGGATAATTAGTCTCTAATAGGGTGAGCCTCTTTATTGGTTTCCAGAGTTTGGGGGCTAGCCTTGAAACCACATACACACAAATACACACAGAACCAACAGGTTTTATTTATATGTTTTTATGCATACATATACATATATTTATGCCTATTTGTGTCAATAATAAAGATAAAAAGTTATTGACTTCACATTGGAAAGCATATGGGAGGGATCTGAGGGAAGTACCTGAGAGTGGCTAGAAGACAGAGAGGGGGTGATATAATTATTTGTTTATTATTATTAATTATTATTTAAAAAGAAAATTATTCCCACTAAATGTAATTTTCAAACTATTAGCTACATTGGTAGCTATAATTTGTATTTCAATAAGTTGGTTGAATTATTAAACCAATAGACTTTAAATAATATAATGTACCTTCTGCCTATAACATGCATTTTCTTGGTAGAGACAATTATTAGTTATGTTTCAGTTATAATTTCTTGGCCACAGATTAATTAAAACCATCACAATTGACCAAGAAAGAATATCTTTTATTGGAAAGTAGCAATACAGCATGGAAAATCTTGGTTTGATCCTTATAAATTTCACTGGTCCATTCTGATTTCAAATATCACATTTCATAGATATCAACATTTTACATGTATACTAACTCTGATTCTTTGACTGTGACTATAATTCAAATTGATAGCACAGAATGCATTACAAATGCTCTTCCTATTCATTATTGCTTTTTATAAGGGTTAGAGGTAACAATAAATATGTAAAGCAGTAAATATGGAAAATATGTAAGCAGTTTCTATTAGCTTGTTTACATGTTTTTATATATGTAACAATAATAATTAAAGAAACAAAACACAATGGATAGGATGTATTTAAACATAAAATAGTTCCCATTGTAGGAAGTCATAATTAATTAAATTTTAGAGTAATGATATATAAAATATTATTGGAATCCATTAATCAATAACCAGGAAAGAAGTTTTATAAAATAAAAGGTGATTATAAACAACAATAGTATAAACCATGGAGAGCATGGGCATTCTATTTTTTCATATTGAAAAAAAACAGCATAAATTTAACTGAATCACAAACATGCATTATTGAACATCAGACTGGCATTCTTCATGTTTAAGTAAAAAAGGCAGACTAGTTAAAAAAATTTACAGAATTGTAACAAGCATGCATGACTTCTGATGTCTGTTTCCATATGTTATTCTAGAAAAATAAAATGAAATAAAGGCATTTTCAAAAGAAAGAAAAATTAATGGAAAAATATAAAGACTGCAAAAGTCAACATGAGGAAATACATTCCTCAGAACTTTTAATGTGTAGAAAATATAAAAAAATTGCTATGCAAAATTAACATACATCTGGACACGCCATCTAAGTTATCATCAAAATAATCATAGATAAGAATACAAAGATAAAATATAAATCACATGTAAGAAAATACAGGATGGTTTCTTTATAAGTTGGATTTGGTGGTGTTTGGTTTTTAATCATGCATTTTATTGATTGCTATAAGTGGGTGTGCCTTGTGTGAGACAGAATGCTGACCCATACATTCAACAGCAAGCATGTGGAGTCTGGTATCTCCTTCTAACGTAGGTTTCAGATATCAAACTCAGATCTTCAGGCTTGTATACCAAGAATTATTTTCTTACTCCATAAGCAACATTTTAAATAACATGCTCTGAATTAAAATCCATTAGTAATTAAATATACTATTAGAAGAATGAAAATATAAAAAAATCTATAAATTTGAATGAATTGCAAGAAAATAACATATCTGTAAATTGATTTGTGCCTTGAGCATAATTTCATTTCAAATAATTTTGCATATTATTTAATATAAATAATTAAATACATTTTCATAATGAGATTTAAAAAATTCTAATATACATTAAATCTCAAAAAGTGATATAGGTACCTGATGTGTTACATAAGACACTGTGGAATAAGGAAATCTAAAGCTGCAGTAAAGAGATGGATGGGTTTTGTTATTTGGAATGAAAGAGATTAAGAAGTCCAGTAAAAAAATGGCTAGAAAATGATTTTATATTGCTTATAATGGATATCACGTATGAGAATATATTTGCCAAAGCCTACCAAGCTCTAAAGTAAGTGAATATTATTGTAAATTATGGAATTTTACTGGAAACAATGACTGGGTGGATATGCAGTAGATATTCGTTGAGGTCCACAGTGTTGGTGGTGGAAGAGATGAAAGTGTATGTGGTCAGTTTTAAACCATAAAATGATCCAAAACCATGGTGTACCAACAGTTGGCTATCTATCAACACATATTTAAGACTGACATGGGTAAATTTAATAATCTATAAAATATGCTTAATATTATTATCTGGGATAATACAGTATACCCAATTAAAATATAAGACAAAAATAAAAATGCTGTAAGTTTTCTTGTTGACAAGTTGAAAACCTGAGGGAGACCTGAAAAATATTAATAGAAATGTAACATGGCAGATCAATTTTCAAAAAGTTTGGTATTTGCTTACAAATGATCATTTTCACTTACATGATTCAGCAAGCAAATCTCAGGGAATTTATTCAAGAAAAAAATGATTTCTTACTTCAGAATCTATATGCAAATATTTAGCAGTTTTATTTCTGTTCACTCCAGGATGGAAACAACCCAAATGTCATTCAACTGTGCAATGAGTAAATGATTGTTATATAGAGATAATAGACTTTACTCAATGATTGAAATGATTTAACTATTTATAAACACAACCAAATAGCTGAATTTTAAAGAACTATTATGAGATAAATACAGTAAGATATCAAGTGCTACATATTGAATACTTCAATTTTTAGGCTATCCTGACTGAAAATTAAGGAAAAATAAACAGCTAGAGAATCAAAGGGGAAAAAGTGTGTCCTAAGACTTAAATGTGTGTTGAGAAAACATGGCAAATGAAATGAATAGACTGAGTTATGAAGCTTTTTTTGTGAGGCTTGTACTGGTGGACAATAGAAAATATATTTGTCCTGTATGTGCCAATATTGTCAAGTTTCTATCATTGAGTAAAAATATAGCAGAAGAAAAATTAAGAACAAAAAATTTGCATTTCACAAAATAAATATGTGATACAACTTGTGACACATTAACATAACACTTCGAAAAAACAATTGAATAAACAACTATGAAAATAGGAAAATAAATAAGTATAATAAGTAATTTCACAAAATAATATTTTTGATTAGCATCTAATCAAGAGACAATGTGATCCTAAAAAAAAATGGGATTTTACAAATGTAGCCACTAGAGCTAAAGCACTTATTTTATCGCTTAGCAATTTAGAATCTATTTTATATGTATATTGGGGTTGTAAAAGAAGCTAAATATATTTCAACTATAATAATTGGCTTTATAGTACCAGAAAAAATTTTAATTAAAAAATAGAACTTTGGTTGTTACAAAGATAGACATATATATTCATACATATGTGTTTATTATGAATTAATCACCATGTATTTCTTAGCATTATCCTCTGAATTTGCTAAACATCAGCAACATGCAATAGAAATGTGTACACCTAATACTCAATTGCTCCAAAAACATGTTACCACATACCAGCAATTTCAGCTCTTGGGATGTGGAGGTAGGAGAGTCAGAAGATTTATAAATTAAGCAAATGCTCAAAAATGGGATCCTTTTTTTTAATGCAATGTAAAAATCTGAAATAATTCCCAATGATGGAACAATGTCAACAATAGAACATTTTGATAATTTTTGTTCTACTTTCTTTCCTGAAGCTGTAACTAATCACTTTAAAAAACACAATGTAGAAGAAGAAGGGGTAGATTTTATCTTACAATTCCAGGTTGCAGTCCATCATTGTTGGAAGCCAAGGCAGAAATTGAAGGCATCAAGATAATAGAGAATATGAACAAATGGGTCCTTGCTTGCTTACTATCTTTATTTCTATACAGCTAAGGCCTTACCCTAGATAATGATACTGCCCCAGAATGGATCATGTCTTCCCACATGAATTAACAATTATTATGATGCTTCTCAAAACTGTTCACTGGCAAACTAATTATAAACATTATCTTACTTGAAGCTCTTTTCTCAGGTCACATTCTGTTTGGCAAGATGGCAATTAAATGCTAATCATTAAAATATAAATGCATATTTGTAAAAATTATACAGTAAATAATGATTTTGTTACCTATGGGTATTTTTTTAAACTCCATATCACCATGTGTCATTATCAGACCAAAAAAATGGGTAATATGCAAAATACTTGACTAATAATATTCAGAAGTCTCAAGTTAAATATACTATTTCATGAAAGTGAATTGGGTGCTGAAAATATTAAGCTGTGGAAATATGAAATAAGTGAGTGATATTATGAAAATATCATAACTAAATGAGATGTAAGAGTCTAGATGATAACTTGTGGAATAAAAAAATCATTGTAACTAATTAGACAATGGAGTTTGATGAATACACTACAATTATGAAAGTAGTTAACATTAAGACAATTTAAATAAATGAGCAGTGGAAAGAAACTTTCAACTATTTTAACTTTTCTGTAGGTTTTAAAATTTTGTAGCCAGTATGATTATGCCCTGGATATGTACTTTACTAAGCCAGCACAATCCCTAATAATATAAACATTTTTTCTCTTTTACCCATAGATAAGTGTAGTCTTCACCCTTCATCACTTACATGAAGAAAAACCTTTCCTTTGCAACAGACACAGAATACTACAGAAAACCATAATTTATCAAAATGCAGAATTGTGGAGCCCAGTATCAATGGTTATATCTACAAAACACTCACTCACTTAAGGCTTAGGGAACATTTCAGAGAATATGATAGAAAGATTTAAAGAGACAGATATGATAGTTTGCTGTGAGATTGTGTCTCGTATATAAAGTAAGAAGCTGCATCATAATATCTCACCAACATTACTTTTCAAACATGAGATTCAATTATTTAAAGAAAAATATTCTAAAATTTCTCTTTTAATTAAAATACTAGCGACACTTTTTGTTCAGAGATTGAAATGACTGCTTTCTCATTAGTTTGAA
This sequence comes from Cricetomys ansorgei, assembly GCA_026225945.1. Lineage (NCBI taxonomy): Eukaryota > Metazoa > Chordata > Mammalia > Rodentia > Nesomyidae > Cricetomys > Cricetomys ansorgei. The sequence goes on from JAMJFZ010001562.1 coordinate 7,014,120, forward strand.
TTAATAATCAACATGTCTCTTTTACCATGTGTGTACAACTTCTTCATTTTCTATTTTTTCAAATGTATGATGCTGAGATCTAATTACATTTTTACTTGAGTTATATTTAATTAAGTTATATGTAACCTTGGGTTAAGAAGTACATGTGTCATAATGAGTATTTTGGATGAAATATAGTCTTTAAATCTCTGAGTCAGGTGTGACACAAATATATTCTGGCTAATAGTAATAAGTAAATTAGATAATACAAATGGATTATTGATAGAAAATGATCCTGAAATCTACACAGAACACAATAACTAACTACTGACAACATCAGAATTTAAAAAGAGCCTCTGTTTCCTGGGGAACTGGTCCAAGATGGTAGATGATATATAGTAAAATTATTTTTTTCTTGACTTATACATTCACTGCATTTTATAGCAATCCTCTGAGGAACACTCTAAGACTAGGGTGCTATACAGGAAGGTAGAAGATTATATCCATCATCGAAGTTCATTAAGACTCTTGAAGTTTTACAAAGAGGTTCTTTAAAATTCTGAAAGTAAACAACTCTGTAAGTAAAGAATTCTGTAAGTAAAGAATTCTGTAAGTAAACAAGCTTCAGGAAGTCCCTGAAATTAACCATATTGGACAGATTCCTACCTCCTGAAGCTTATATACACATGAATAAATTCTGAGAGACACTCTAAAATTGAATGTCTATAACAGGCTCAACACAGCTGAGCGACCAAGTTGTCTGGAAGAAGGTGACCCTCAGAAATGCCTAGAAAATACCTGATGACCTACAAATCATGCAGTGAGTTGAGAACTCCAGCTTTCAGAAACTATACCCATTTGCAGTCAGCTTTGGGTAATTCTTCTGCCTTTGAATTGTTCCTGCCCTTGTAAATAAACCCTCACCTTTATTTCTGTACCTCATTCTAGTTGGACGTTGGTGACATCATTACTTTGGTTTGTTTTCACTTCTTTCTATGGAATTAGTCAACATTTACTCATGTCTCCACAAGAACAGTGTCATACAACAAGATGGTAACAGCCTGGTGACAATGGAAATAAGGGTTGATAAGCACTCTCTTTCTGAGGGAATAATAGTTATGAAAGCATGGAAATTATGTCTATTGAAGAAGACATATTTAACAAAGGAAGAAGAAAATGTCATCCTAGCATTCTCTACATAAGCTCATGTCTTTTACTATGAATGAATCAGGCATAATTTAAGAAACAGCAACAGTAAGAAGCAACAACAACCTGGCTTAGAGTAAAAACATGCAGATAAGAAATAAAATTTGTATAGCAAATACCAGAAAGATTATTACCTAAATAAAACAAGGGAATAAGTGCCCATCAAATACCAATAATATAATTTAAAATATATATAACTTAAAATGAATACTATTCAAAACATAACCCTTTTTTGAGGATTAACATAAAATATTTTATTTTTATTTTTAAATAATATTGTTTCTTATTTGAAATATTCACACATTTTTACAATGTATACTAATCATAGCCATCTATCACTACCTCCCTGCAATTCCCCCTTGAGCCTCTTATATCATTTTTCTTCCTATGTCAAGTTATTTTTTGTTGTTATTAATAACCCCCAAAAATGCTTTGTGATGCTCGTATGCATATGAGATTATGGAATTCCACTAGGGCATGAGCAATCTACCAGTGTCTATGTCCCCAAAGAAGAGTGATTCTTCCTCAGCAGGCACAGATTGTCAGTAGCTCCTCACATAAGGGTGGAGCCTTTGAAACAATTTACAAAATACCTGAAGACACCATCACTTTTTTACAATAACACAGCAAATGGAAGTTATTATCATTTCCAATATTTGACCACTCACTAGGATGCTCGATTTTGCAATCCTCACTGATCACTGAAAGTCACTGTGAAGTTTGAAGGAGGGTTGTTTAGTCGCTGCATGTGGTGAAAGAATAAGGTTTTCTGAGAAGCAGAGCCAGATGGTTGTGGGTGGGTATGAGCCTTGAAGAACTTTGAAAGAATGTCCTGCCTAGAACTGCCAGTAGGAAAAAGCATCTTACTGATGGGGAAATAATATACATGAAGTTTAATACCAGTTAAAAGAACATTCAATCTTGACACTTTTTTCTTGCCACCTCTTTGTTGTTGTCTGTAGGAGTCAGGACAGTTCTTTGCTTCCTAAAATAAAATTCAATGTTTCTAAATGATTCTAAATGATTATTAGATGATTCTAAATTTTTAAGAGAGAAAAGCTTACAACCATCTATCATTACCCTCTTTACCATTTTTTGCTCTGAGGCTCCAGCCAAAGAGCAGTCTACAATTCACCACTATAGTTGGTTTGACTTTTCTAGAATTCAATGTAAAATGAGCCCTGTAGCACAAAACCTGAAAGGGGAGGAGGGAGGCTTCCTTCAGCCTTCCTAGCCACTGCAAGGCACTTCGAATTCTAAGGTTAGTATGTTATACTTGCAGAATATACAGAATAAAACTTTGCTCAGCAAAATTAATTGAAATGCATTCTGAGTAAATTAAAAGAGTCTGTAACATTGTGCATTAAAGAGGAATAGGCCTGTGTGGAAGCTTGGTAGGGATCAAATCCAAGTGTTCATATGAAGGGATCACATTCAGGGGTCTATATGAAGGGATCATATTCAGAAGCCTGTGTGGTTCAGATGAAATGTAGAAAGAATGTTAAGAATATTGGTATACATCTTTAATCCCAGTATTCAGAAGGCAGTGATGGTGCATACCTTAAATCTCAGCAATTGGGAAACAGAAAGCAGAGAGTTTCATACAGGATCTGATGTCTTAAAAGAGTCAGGGTGAAGGACAGGCAATGTGGCAAATTAGAGGAAGAGTTGGCAGAGTATATCAGAGTGAGGACACACCCAACTCTCATGAAAGAAAATCAGGCTCTTACGTCAGGGTCAGGAAAGACACAGAGATTATAAAATACAGAGTCTGACTGAGACAGTTAGTAGATAAGACACAGATGAAAAGAAATAGAGGTAGTCTGAACAGTCTGAGGCAAGGACACACAGGCAGTTGGGCAGAAGAATTCAGTTTCATATAAGAAGAGTGAGTAAGTTTGAAGCTGAGCAGAGCAGCTCAGTCAGAGAATCAGTGAGATTCAGCCAGAGTCAGAAGAGATCAGTCGGAATAGTAAGCCAGCTCAGAAGATCAGTTTAAGCCAGTCAGCTTAGAGAAGAGTTACATGAGTTCAGTATAGCTCTGAGTTCAAAAGGAGCTAGTCAGAGTGGCTCAGTCAGCATTAAGCCGTGAAGACTTACACATTCTGGATTGTCCGAGGCTGAGGCTGAAGCCTTCCAGTTCTAGGTTTTAGTTTAGAGTGTAGGGAGGTTGTAACACTCCAGGGCTCCAAAACTAGGACTGGTTATTGAATTAGATAAAGGATAAGAGCCTTTGCCCTGAATCATTGGCTATAATGCATGGTGGATCACACCCATAATCCCAGACTTCTGAGGCTGAGACAGGAGACAATCTATATTACAGAACAAATCTGATTCAAAAAATAAAACTGAAAAAAATCAAAACACCAGTGTCAAATTCAAATAAAAACTGTTAATGACATTAATGTTTTAGAACTGAAATCAAGGCAATGAATTGTTTGAGGGAAGAAAATTAGCATGGCTTTTTTTTAAAGTTAGTATACCCATTATGATTTCATTATCACAATCCCAAACACATTAGTGTTGTTTTTAATATCTCTTCCAATATTTTTCTTCCTAGCACTCTTTGGGATACACTGTTTTACTTTTCAGTCATCCTAATGTCTTTTTCTATATTATATTTTTCAGTATATCAATGTATACATATATATTTATGTATTTGTGTGTGTGGTTCTGTGTGGACACATATGATATAGCACATGTGTGGAGGTCAGAAGGGGATTGTAGATATGGTTCTTGTGGTCTACCTTGTTTGAGATAAGACCTCTTGTTAACTCTTAATATTCCTGCCTAGGTGATCTCTTAGCTTCCTGGGAAATTCATGTTTCTATAGACTGGATATATTTCCTTGCTATTGCCAAAAAAAATACATTAAGCATAGATGTTTGTCTGTGACATGACAAGACAAAGAGAGTTAGGTCATTTGTAAAAACACTTTGAAGGGGATTCAGGACGTTATCATGTTCTTGACATCCTGGCCATTAACAGGCACATCCACCAAGAGATCTAACATGGTGTACTATGGCAACACATACTCAATGACACTAAGGAAAATGGTGATGATTATCCTGTATAACTACAGGCAGAATGCTTTCCTCTTTGCCTTAGGCTTTCCAACAGTGATCAGAAGCTGATCGCCTCATGACCTCTCACTTAGAGTAGAATAATTTCATATGTTGAAGAGACATCTAAGATTCTATAGTTACTGCAGCATCATTCACAAAATCCAAGAGATTGAAAGAAAAACTTTCTGTCAGCTGATCAACCAATTAAGAAAATGTTACATTTTTGAAATGTAATAATATTCTGCCATGAAATAGAACTAAATTCTGCCTGAAGATTTAACATATGTTCAATGTAAATTTTCAAAGAAGAGTGAGAAAACAGTATAAAATTGTTTGAAAATATAATAGTCAAAAAAAGATAGAATTCTGTCATTTTAGACAACATGGAACAGAAGATAATTATGTTTAGTAAAATAAGCCAAATATGAAAATATGAGTGCTTCATGGTCTCACTTGTATATAGAGTCAAAACACTTGGTCCTATAGAAGATGAGCATCAAAGGGAATTCTACTAAAGTTGAGTAAGACAGTAGTAGAAAAACAAAGTTTTCTTAGTAAGTACTAAGTTTTTGTTAGGAACAAGTATTTCCGGCGTGAAGTTGAACAGCAGAGGGGCTACTAAAGGGATAATTTACTATCCACAACCATGGAATAAGGATGCTTATAGCAAAACAAGTTGATAGTTCTTAATGCCCAATTTAAATTAAAATAAATATTATTTGAGTGTGTTCAATAGAAAAATTCTTTAAAATAAGTAGACTATTCCTGGAAGATACATAAACTTTTTATTTTATTTTTATCCCCATAATTTGGTGGTAAAACTATTAATAACAAATTTAAAGACCAACATAGAGATTATTAAACAACTTTAGATATAAAAATCTGTACATTTCTGTGAATAACACTTTTACACTATTTAGAGTTATTCTTGGTTATATAAAGTAGCATTAATTTATTGTAAGAATATTAACTTAATAACATTTTCTCAATTGGGTACTTGTCTCCATGGTTATATTAAGATATTAAGATAAACATCTTACTTTAATAATCCCTGACTACTTTTAGATTTTCTATACAATTAACATATTTTGAGAATATCAAGCCAAGCATGTACAATCTATCAAAAAATAAAAAGCACAAAATATTTGTAGGGCTTATTTTTTTTTGTGTGTGGGGGATTCCTGTTGTCTTCAAAGAATACGTACACTGTGTCAAGTATATTGAGTCAAATGAAGCATTGGTCAATCTCTGCTTTGTTCAGTATTGTGCTAATGATTTCTGAGTTCTCCTAAACTTTTCCTCAAGTTTTACTCTGAAGCTTAGAACAATTTTCATCTCATCCACTAAGTTATAAATTAGATTTTCTGTGACATATTGCTCCTTATTTTATATATGACAATTCTAAGATTCCAGCTGTCAATTGAAGAGCATCTTTCTAAAAGTTATAATAGTGTCTACAGAGTGTCATTCTGCAAAGTACAATTCCAGCAAGTAACTAATGAATCAATTACTACAGAACTCTTTCCAGCACTGCCTAATTCCTCATCAGAGACATTCTCAGGGAGAGATGTTGCTAGAGCTCCTCCTTCATCCTGAATTTCCAGAACCAAGTGATTGTTTATATACTAAGTTGAATTCTATGTCCTGCAATTAAACTGCTAGTAAAGCTGTGTATGCTTTGACTAGGAGAAACTAGATGAGAAGGCTTTTGAAATTCTGCATTGCAATGTGTGCAGCTTCAACTCACAACCAACCAAATGCAGACTCTTGACATTTACTCAAGACATTTTACAACCTGCTGTGATTACACAGTATTCATTGGTTGCAGTTCAAAAGATCACAACAATACTATAGTAAACCTGTAGTAATGGCATCTACTATGATCAAGTAATTGGCATGCTAAAACTCTTTAATATGAAATAAGTAATAAGCATCAGAAAGTATGAACATGAATAAAAATTGCCATACTTTGAAGAGATGATAAATTGGTGGGGAACACAAATGCACATGAACATACACACACACACACACACACACACACACACACACACACACACCTTTTGAAGGCACTGTTGTAAATTCTTCTATAATATCCAATCACTACAATTAAGCATGCTTTTGTCAAAAGCTTAATTTTCTAGTGAAAAGTTGCCTTTGTTTTTGCAGAATATGTTTAACATTTTATATGTTAGTATTAATGCTATTGAGACAAAATAATGCACATTCTAGTTTCTGATTTTAAATACTCATAGTACTAACTCCCATAATGTCAATTTCCAAAGAAAGTGATAAAAATTGGAGAAAATTTGAATATTTAATTCTAACTCTTTGTCAAAAAGGTATATGTCAAGTGAAGAAACAATTATTCAACTAATTGCAAAAATTCATAATAAACCTGAGCCATTTCTCATCACATAATAGCTATGTGTATCTAAACCAGGACCTCTGGTTTTGGTGGTTCAGACACAGACACAGTGCTCTTGCTATTAGCTCCAATCATGAATGATGCCATAGACCCATAACAGGATAATATCAACATTTCTTCTCAATTCTACATGACAGCATATTCTGCTGCAGAAATTAAATTATTTTGAGGGCTGTTGAGGCTAGTTTATGAAAATTCTGCAGGGAAGAAGGAATATTTAAAATACTGCAACCCTGTCATTCTCTTCTTGGCTTCTTGTATAAAGCTTCCAACAGAAAACAGGTCACAATGATCAGAGACTAATAGAATCTGCCTGTAGTGCTTCTCTAAGGCAACCCACTAATAAACAAGACACATTGAGCCAACCCTAACTCTGGAGCCATAATAGAGAGAACTCACACAAGGCAGAAGCATGCTACAAACAAGGCACTAGAAAGTTCTTTCCATAGGAGTTTGTTTTATTCGAAACACTGTGGTGAGTTTACTGAAAAAGATTCTCCCCAAAAGAATTAACATTCAAGAGGAAAGGAATAAAGAAGACACACACAGGTTTGCTGGAGATATAATCTATTCCAGAATATAAAACCAGAGAGAGCCAATTAATTGACATCACCAACCTCAAACATTGAATTGTTTTATCATTAAAGAAACTCATTTTGATTAATTATGTTAACCTTGTGCTCTAAATGCTGTTGAAGACAATACAGCAATAAGCAAAAATTTTTCCAGATTTATAGAAAAACTGGATACAGACTGAGACAGCCAGTGGTCACAGCTAAAACCATTTCCATATCACCTCTGTCTTTAAATCCAAAACACTTAAAAATTTCAGTATGGTAAATAATTCAGTATTACCTGAAACAAATAAGAAAAACAAACAAACAAACAAAATACCCCAAAATACTGATGATCATGAGAATTCTGAAGTAATTTTTTTGTTGTTGTTTCTTTTTTTTTTTGTTTTACTTTCCAAAGAGAGAGAAGGGAATTGAAGAAAAAAACAACTGGAAAATGTGAGCTATTTCAGAAGAAAGAAACACTGATTGGAAATTGGAGGAGACTGAAAAATCAACCAGGTATCATATTTAATGAAATATCTTCTAACTATGGCTGAGAAATGACTTAAGTAGGTATAAAAGCAATTAGTAAATATATTTATAATTTTCTACCAGCTATACAATATCATAATTAAAAACTATTAAAACTGAGATTTTAAGATAAATACAACAAATAAAGTAAAAAGTAAACCTGAGCAGTTCAACTTAACATAAAAATATCAAACTTTAATAAGGATCAACAGAATCATACAACTTAAAGAATCGAGGAGGAATTATTAAAAAATAGTAAACATTGAATGTATAAGCAAATTAAAATCACTATAAAATATCATGTACTTTTAATGAATAATTTAAAAGGAAATTAAATTCCATATGCATTGCCACTATAGGATAAAATACTTAGGGAAGATATAAAACTTATTTTGGAAAATATAAACATAGCTAAAAAAAATTAACAAAAAATTTAAACTGTTAGATTTATGTGTCACTTCATGTTTATATATTAAAACCTTGCTATTTTAATTAAGTAGTTATAATTCCCAAATTCATGTTAAATTCAGTAGTGATCATTTCATCAGTCCCAGGGGTTTCTCCGGAGAAATCAGTGTGCTGAGAAAAAACTCACAAAAGGCATTCAAGGAAACAAAAAGGTGAACACAACCTTGAAAATGACACAGCTGAATGCTGCAAAAACTCAGATTCCAAATCAACAATAGTGAGAACCGAGGCAGAAGAAGAGATGTATAGATCCATACGATAAATTTTAGAATCTACCAAACACTCACAGCTTGGTTAGTTGAGTTATAATAAATATGTTCGTGCAATTGAGTGGAAGTTTATTTTGAGTAAGAAATCATTATTGTATAACTGGGTAACCAAAGATTTAAAAAATGAAGTTTCTTTTCACTTAAAATAGTATATCAAAAGTGATTAAAAGAATTCTATATTTTAAGCAAAAACCATGATCATTTTCTTCATGGATACATACCAAACTTTGGAGATCACACAGAACTATTTGGTGTGTTAAGAATAATACACTTTTCTTAAAAGAAAATCAAATTGGAGCTAATATAGTGTATCTAAAGGATTGGCAATGTGAATGTAAGAAATGTAAGAAATTGTTAGGTAGAATATTGTAAAACATATATATTTCTATTTACTAACAACATTTTTAAAGGAACTGACTGATAATATATTGCTTTTCTGTGCTATAGGTGTGGCATTTTGTTTGTGTTGTCAATTGTTTGTGTTGTCTTATTGTGTAGACCCAGGTATCTAAATGATTAAAATATTTAAAATTTTTTAAAATTAAAATTAAATTTAAATAAAAATTAAATTTAAAATTAAAAAAAATTAAAATTAAATATTTAAAAAATATTTGGTAGATGTGTTTTTCATGTTTGATTATAGCATAGTTACAATAAAATATAGAAAGAAATTCTAGAACTTCAGGGACCTAAGTCATAGACCCTGAGCTGCCAATGGAGATGAGATGCACAGAGATAGTTGCGCATATTACAAAACTGGCAAAACATAGATGTCAGCAGATGGGAAGTTCTAGAACTGAACACTACCACCTACCCAGCAATTACAACTGGCACTGACAGAACTCTTCAGAATCTATGTCTGATATGTCAAGCACCTTTTATACTTGTTTTTAAAACAGTATTCGTATGAAATTATATTAGTGTAATAGAAACATGTATTTATAAAGTAAGTCTGTTATTGGATGATATTAAACTGGTAGGCAGGGAAACTTTGAATTTAAAATTTTACATGTGATCACTACTAAGAATACACTTAATTTCCAGAGTTTGAAAATAATGTAAAATTAAATTTTTTTCTGAAAAAATATTTTTTGTGAGTAAACAAAAATTTATTTAAATATCATGTTAAAATTTAGATTATGCATTAATTTATAATAACTTTAAAAAAGAAACAATAATCTTACTTCCTGATTAGAAACCTGAAAATAGACAAAGTAGTAAGTTATAAAGGGTATATATTCATGTCAGAACTTCAAATTTCTGATCATCATCTCAAACTTATCCTTGTGAAGGACAGTTAAATTTTTATATATTTCTGCTTCAAAAAGCCAAAATACTTTTGTATAATTTAATGTTCGTTCATGTTGAAACAAAACAAAAAATTTAATGTTAAAAAGTTAAAAATCATATCTCTCATTGTCTTCTAGAGTGATTCTGGACACAACAGAACTTTTTAATTATTTTTGCAACTGTAGATATGATTTCAGGAAGTGTCAGGTTAAATATTCACCACATTAATTGTATGTAGTTAAGATTAGATACATACAATAAAATTCACATTCAAATTAATTATATTAGGGTCCATACTAAATTTAAGTATGGAGATATATTTGTATTTTGTAATCTAAAGAGAGCCCCACTGTATAGAAGGGCATATTTATACCTATGAACTATTTTCTACAGGACCAAATGTTTACTATATGTTCCATTACTGATTTATGAAATGGGACAATAAGGCTAAGAGTGCTTTTTGGGATACCTGAAGACTAGAATTCTCACCATTAACATAACAAGCCAAACTTTTCCAAATGCAAGAAACTCCAGATAAAAAATATTGAGACCCTACTCTGACTTCTGCATGCAATCATACATGTGTACATATACTATACACACACATACAAATAAAATAATTCATTTGATAAAATAAGAACAAATAAAGTTGTATTTTCATAAATATGATAGAATAGTTATTCCTAATTAGAGCACTGAAATTATAACACTGAAATGTACATGCTTCACCATTAGAAAAATCTATAAGAATACTTTGGAATTTCTTGTGTTCTTTAAATAATATGTTCTATGGCATCACAAAGTAGTCATATAGAACATTTTCTACTAAGCCATAATTTATTTACTCAATTATCATGTTCATAAGTATCAGGTATTTAACAAGTTGAGACTATAGAAAGAAATAAACACATATTGTTTCTTCAAGCAACTTGCATTTTAGAATCAAAGATACAATCTAGTACTATTTGAAAATTCACATATTAAAAATATTTTACAGTATTTTTATACCTATTATATTCATTAAATTATGTAAATAGAAATTCAGCTCTTCTTAAATTCTTAAACCAATAATCTTACCCAGATGTGAGGTTTAAATGCCACAACAATGACCGACATGACAAAATACCATTAAGAGCATAATAGTGCTACTCACATTGGTGCTAACCAACAGCTATCTAATTGAACTTAAGGCGTACTCAACAGGAGAAAAATCATATTTAGAATTACAAAGCTAATCAACTACTTGAAGCTAGTATGATAATGAATCTTAGAAGAGAATCTACTTTATCAAACCAGCATAATTTCTAACTGCATTCTAAATATTTAAGCATATACTACAGATAATTGTAATTCTCACCTCTCATCAAAGAAGCTTTTCTTTGCAATAGACAAAGATAATAATAGAAAACCACAATTGGTTAAAATACTAAGAACAAATTATACTGGATTACTCAGCCCCAAGGGATAATTTTACAATACAGGGATATCATATAAGGCTTAGGGAAGATCACTGATTTACTGTAGAACCAGATTACCAGGAAGTCTATGAGGAAGAAGTGAGATTGTAAAACTACACTCATTCTACTATAACAATATGGCTGCCTAAAAAAAGACATGAAGAAGGATAACCCCAATAGATTAATGTGAAATGGTAAAATCTCATGTGGCTCCATCTTTACACATAGAACTAGAGGTAACTGAGGAATATTGAAAGCAAGGTAATTAATGTTTTCCACCTATGAACACCTAAATTGGCTATTTAATACCAAGTGGTCAGCACTGAATTCATAAACATATATGTATACATACACACACACACAACCAACACTAAATGGACTCAGGCAGTTGATTTTGTGTGTGTGTGTGTGTGTGTGTGTGTATAGAGAGAAAAAGTATGTGTGTGTAACAATAAGAGAAATAGACCATGAGAGGATATAAAGAGGAGTTAGAGGGATGAAAAGCAAGGGGAGAAATCATGTAACCATATTTTAATTTTTCAAAATTTAACAAATGAAAACATTAAAATGTACACTGAACATTCCTATAAATAATATATATATTTATGTATATATATAGAAAATAATACATTTTGATTCATGGAGTATTCCTAAACTAGTTAATCCAAAGTCAAAGGGATAAGATAATTATTTTGTCATTTTCAACATCTAAATCATCATCTATTTAGAAAGATCTCAAGAGCCCTGCAGTTTTGAATATTTCATGTTAGCTTTTTATTACGTGCTCTTTCCCATTATCATACTTGTCTCAAAATCACGCTGTATTCCATTAATTTATACTGAATCTTATAAGACTCAAATATCTACTATTTTGAGTTTTATTTCTCAACATCTAGTTTATATCATTTGATAATTAAGAAACACTAAAAATCTTTCTAGCTTTACAAGAAATTTATTAATGACATTTCTCAATAATTATTAAAAATAGTTAAGCATCACAAAATAAAAACATGTTTTCCTAGTTAAAAAAAAATCTTGTCAATGGAGTCTTAAGATGTTAATTTCTTGGATATGGAAAAATGATTGATTAAATATAAATTATTCAGCTTTTAGAAATAACAACATAGAGGAATCTAGGACTAAACCATGAGTATATCTTATTATTAAATACAGTAAAAATTTAGTGATAAAATATATTCATATCATCCTACTTTAAGATTATTTTGTTGCTGGTAGTGGTGGCATATCCCTTTTCCCAGCAACTTGGGAGGCAGAGGCAGGTGGATATCTGTGAGTTTGAGGCCAGCCTGGTCTACAGAGTGAGTTCCAGAGTGCCAGAGAAATTCTATCATGAAAAAAAGAATATTTTGTCTAGTAGTCATCAATATTTGTCACTAAAAATTAGAAAATATTTTTCAGATAAGAAAGTTGCAATGACTTAATATTACACACTAAACAAATAACTAATATGTGCCTGAGGATTAAGATTATGATTTTATATGTGTTATCTTTTCAACTTTGAAAGTAAATAGTTGTGGCAGACATTATTAATCACAAATTTAGGACAAAATGACCTTTAAAAAGGTTAGTGATTTCTTTATATACTCCAGCACGATGCAGTAGATTCAGGATGAAAAGAGGTGGGAAACAAACAAACAAACAAACAAAAAACTCTCACTGAAACCACTTCAAAAAAAAATTCAGCATAAGGAAACTAAATAAGATGTTTGATGACAGCAGCTAAAAAGTGTCATTTTATGCATCAACTGAAATGAGTGTTTTTATGAATATATTGGTACATATTCACTGTCAATTGAAAAGGTACTTGAATTATGATACCAACTACTGGTATGGTGCCCTGCCCCTTTAGGCCAATTATTTAGCAGAATTAGAACTGCTGGTACTGGTCTACCTAGGCTGGTACTGGTCTACCTAGGGCTCAAACCATGACTATTAGAAGTGAGTCTTCACACATAACAAAGAATTGCAGTGTGGGGAATTAGATTTAAAATGAATTTTGGAAAATATAGGATTGAAGAAACAGAAACATTTAAACAACTTGTCATAGCAGGTTGAAGCATCCTGAAAATGTTTCCTTGTTACTTAAAAAACAGAAATGCTCCATTTTATCGCTGGTTTTTATGTTCATTATTCACATTGAATAATTTCACTGTGTGTGAAAGAACAGCCTCCGCACACCACATAAACTATTTCCTAATTCACTTCCTTAAAATGTCTTTAGACTAAAGTTCTGATAACAAGTTGGTAGAGTAGGTCTTCACAAGCCTGAGGGTTGATTGATCAATCATCCATTATATCAGTAGAACAAGGGAGTCGATTATCATAACAGCACCTTCACCTCTTCAGTCCCTTTTTCTTATGTCACCTTCATGAGAAGGTTTCTTATATTCCAATGTTAGTTGTGGCTCTGAGAAAATAATGAACCACAGTGAACCAGCCAGCCTGCACAAACCATATCTTACACCCAAGTTATAACCCTTATTTGCTATTCAGTTTTGGGGAAGCTACCAGTTCTTTGTGACAATGCCCAGAAATGTATAAAGGGTAAAATCCTTAACAGACTACATTAAGTTTGCATATATAAAGAACAAATCAAAAATATTTGTCCGTTCTCCATTTTCTCTGCTTTACATAGCATTACTCATTTTCCAGGATTGACTTGAGAATTCCCACAAGACTATATTTTGGCAAAATTATTTATATCAATTTATTACTAAAAAAGTTTAATGTTCACCAAAAATTTAACATTTTTTGGTTTATTATCTGATTTGACATTTATTAATATTACAATGATCTAGAAGATCTTCAGTGGATTTTCAAGTAGCACCAGCAGATGCAGTAACAGGGAGATTTTTCTCTGTGCATAGCTAACAGACTGCAGAAATGTATTAGTAACTTAACAATACAACTTGCAACTCTACAACAAAAAAGAAGAAACCATACCACAAAGGAGTAGATGCCATGAAATAATCAAACTCAGGATTAAATCAATAAAATGAATACAAATAACTACAACAACAAAAATAAAAGAATCAATTAAACCAGTCAAATCATCTTTTTAAATGATAGATTTACATGTAGCATTTAATAAATATTTAATTTTTGTTACCTTTCCCCAATACCTTTGCATTCAAATCCTCACTTTAGCCATCCCCTGTTTTATATGAATAGAAGAGCAATTAACATGGTTGAGCAAATATTTCTGTGATATGGTATAGAATCCTTTAGGTATACTCTCAAGCATGGTACACCTGTGTTATATAACAGTTCTATTTATGGATTTTGGTTAAACTTACACTGGCTCCAACAGTTCACATTCTCACTAAACAGAAGAAAAGTTTTCCATTCCCCATATCTACACCATAATTTGCCCTCAGGTTTTTCTTAGTAATAACCTTCCTGGTCGGCATGAGATGAAATCACAGAGAAACAGAGTTTTAATTTTATTCCTGTGCTAACTAAGGTTACTGAGCATTCTTTAAAGTAGTTTACGTAATATGTCATATTAATTGGTTAGCATGTTGTACTATCCCTGTACTTTTAGAATGAAGACAACTTGATCATGGTGAGTGGGGTTCTTGAGGTGTTCAAAACACAATTTGCATGTATTTTATTGAGAACCTTTGCATCTATGTCAATCAAGGATATTGCTCTATAATTTTTTGTTTTATTGTGGTCTTATTTTGTTTTTGTTGGTTTATTTGTTTTGTTTTTTCAAGACAGAGTTTTTCTGTTGTAACTCTGGTTGTCATGCAACTCACTTGTAGACCAGGCTGGCCTCAAACTCACAGAAACCTGCCTGCCTCTGCCTCTGCCTCCCAAGTGCTGGGATTTAAGGCAAGTGCCACAACTGCCCAGCTTCAACTGAAATCTTAACAGAAAATCCAACTCCTGCTAGTTCGTGAATTAGAGGAAAAGTTTAGTGGAAAGCAAGTAGTCTTCATTGCTCAGGAGCACACCTCCCATATGTTGGGATAAAAGGTATGTGCCATCAAAGCCCAGCTGTTTTCATCTGATTCTGGTATCAGGGTAATATTGGCTTCATAAAGATAGGCAGCATCCATTCCTTTTATAATTTAAAGATCATTTTCAGAAGGAATGTTAATTATTTTTTAATTGTCTGGTAGAATACTGAAATGACTATATCTGATGCTGAGTTTTCTGTAGTTGGAAGATTTTTATTATGGCTTCACTCATGCAGTAGATATGATTAAACTTTTTAATCTCTTCTTGATTTAGTTCTTACAGCATATATATATATATATATATATATATATATATATATATATATATATATATACACATACATACACACAGCTGCTTCTTTCTGCTTTTAACAATTTAGTGGTATATAAATTATGTCTTTGTGCTAATTTAATTTTCATTTTTATTCTCCCTTTCAGCCCTAATATTCTTCTTCTTGTATTGTTTTGTTTTGTTT
Source organism: Cricetomys ansorgei (assembly GCA_026225945.1). NCBI lineage: Eukaryota > Metazoa > Chordata > Mammalia > Rodentia > Nesomyidae > Cricetomys > Cricetomys ansorgei. The sequence continues at coordinate 7,029,829 of JAMJFZ010001562.1, forward strand.
TTCTTCTTTTTGGTGAGCTTGACCAAAACTTTATTGATCAATGCCTACCATTTTAATTTCCTTTTTATCAAAGAATTAGTTAGTTCTTCACCAATTAGCTAAACATAGTAGCCTAGACTGGCAGCTCTCTCTCAGGATATGAAATGCATGGTTCCATACTCCTCTGACTTTCAGCGTTCCTGTTGAGAGATGAACTAAATTCTGACGTGCTGTGATGTTTATCTCTTATTGTTCTCTGTTCTTTAGTCTTTTAACTGTACTACTATATATGGACAATTTCCTTTCTGTTCCTACCTATTTAATGAACTGAATATTTTTATGGTCATGTGGTATCAGCATTTAGGGACAAAGAAAGAAAGAAAGTGATATCGGCTGTAGAACCACAATGCCTGCCCCTATGATTAACTTCCTCTAGGAAGACTCCACCCAGTAAATACAGACTTCCCAAATAGTGCCTCTGTGTAGATACCAACTATTCAAATACATGAGCCTTGAATGGAGCTCACGTTGACATCAAAACAGTAAAGCAAAAGCTTGCACATTTCATTAGTACTAATACATTTTAAATGTCTATCATAAACAAATGGGTGATTTTCTTTGATACTTTATGTTTTCTATTTGATAAATCTAAGCTTTAAAAACTTATTTGTAATTTACTCTTTATGTTATACTATATTTAAATTCTTTCCACTTATGTTAGTAATTTTTAAACAGAAATTAACTTTTAAATATTATTCCATTAAAATGGTGTGATAGGTTCATCCTTCTGCAAGTTGTAGCATTAGGATGAATCACTTTCTTGATAATTAGGGGAAGCCCAAAGTTTTTGAATTGGGAAATAATTAGTAATTGATCACTCCAAGTTGGAGTACTTCTGTTATGACTAATGAATGAATTGTTAATGTGTGTAATAGATGATATTGTGTACTGATAGAGAAATGACTACTTATGGCTCTTCATCATTTTGTTCTCAACAAGATTCTACAAAAAAATCAAACATAATTGCATCTTGCACTCATATTTCCTTTTTACATGTTTAATAAAGTTTTGAAGTGTAGGACAATACTATTTTTCTCTATTAAAATTCAGTTTCATAAGTATATTTCAAAGTATCAATTTTCTACTTCAATGAAATCCACTTATATATAAAGTTCAGATGTGTAAATATTTCTGGCCCAAGATAGTCATGAAATAATTAAAGTAGATAATTAACATTTGACTTATGTTATCTTTATAATAGCTTTCTTGGGAGCAGTTTACCTATTATCACCTGCTGAAGCTGCAATCTGGTAAAGTCCTTTAATCTCTTTTTGTACTAGGAACCTTATAGCCACTGCCAGTACATTTCATTCACACACACACACACACACACACACACACACACACACTACATATATATACACACACACACTACACATATACACACAAACACACATACACACACACACACACACTCACACACACATTGATTATATAACTTCTAGTCCAAATATTTTTTTCATAATTTCTTGTCATTGAATACTTTTGGACACTTTCAACATTTTCTTAATTGAGGTTTACATCATGTGCACACATAGAAAATCTTTCCATAAAAAATATTCTCTGTTGTTAATCTCTTTCTCAGACACATATTTGTACTTATCTATTTTACCTCCAGGAATATTTCTTATTTCCCAATACAGAAACATCTCATCATTTGAATAATTTCTCTTTCTTTACTGTGTTTTTTTGTTTGTTTAATTTTGTTCATTTAAGAAAAAAATCACTCTATAAACAAATCAGGTTGGAATATACTATATAACCATGTCTATCTAAAACTCAAGACAATCCTCCTGCCTCAGTTGCCACAGTGCTGAGATTACAGGTATGAGCCACTATGCCCACATTCTACTGATTATCATAACAATCATCCTAAATCATATATAACTACCTTTTACTAACTGATAGTATTATTCTCTTGTTCTCAAGTACAGTTTCGAAACATACATTATGACTACTGACTAAAATTTCTAAGTTTTCAATTTTCTTGAAAGCTAGACCTTTTACCTTAAAAGATAGAAGAAACATCCTAAAACCTAGGACTCCCCGAGGGACTGAATTTAAAGTATGCTTTCATTTTTCTTTTAGTTTTAATAAAATAATCTCACGTACTTAAAGTCAAGGTCCTTAATAGTAGATCTGTCACAGAAGATTTTTTTAAGTTATTAAAATTTGTCTCTCAATTCATATTGGCAGATGTGTACATGCTTGATAGAGTCTAGGCTTCAGACAACAAAAGAAATGTCAGCAAAACCCTTCATGAGATGGTTAGTGGCTAATTAAGTGGAGTACTGCACTCAAAGTTTTACTTTTAATAATTTCAAGATACTATTGACTTTCTGAAAAGTAAATTACTCAAAATATAACAGAAATGTTAGCATTTGATCCCAAGGTCATCATGTATTTGTGTTGTTGCTGGATTAAAAAAAAAAAATGTATCCTTGATCACAGGTAATAGTGAAAACTCTCAAAGATTTCTAAAGTTTGATTTTATTTTTGGTATTTTGTTTTTCATGTTTTTATACCTCTCAGAGAATTATATTTTAAGTACAGTGGAAAGATATATTTTCCTGTGTTGTCAACTCTCCAAGAGTTTTCCACTCTGGTAAGCAAAGGAGACCTTCACAAGTGAGAATCCCAAAATAGAATTGAATAGCTTAAAAACTTTTATAATACAATCCTTTGAAATATTCCAGCAGAACTTGTATGAGCTCTGTGTGTGTGTGTGTACATGCACATATGTTTGTATATATATATACAAGCTCACATATGTATTTCTATGTCTAGATTTACCTCAAAATACTTTCAGTAACAGTTTATAGAGATGTCGCCTGTAAAATACTATAAAATTACTAATATTATAAAATACTCTTCAGAATTTTAATTAATTTTGAAGTGTTCTAAAGGATGTCCATATATATGAGAATGGTTATTATGAGCAAGAAAGGCATGTTCTCATAGCATCATATACTGTTTTGATAAAATCCATGTATCTTTTTCCCAAGTCTTCACTATGTGATATATTAACTCTATGCACATAATAAATAGAATTATTGAGACAGAAATTCTAGTGTTAACCAGTATAATCTAGGTGAAGCAAGATATTAATTCACTATCTGACCTTTTGTCCATTGGCTATCATTGAAACTTTTACTCAATTACTTAATTTCATAAATTAGATCATTGGAAGTATAACAACAAGCAAATGAGAATATTCTTGAATTAGGTTTTCTGTTCATCACCTCTTGGTTCCACCACAGTTCCACTGACTTGTGCACTGAATTATGCATACAATTAAGTCCACAGATAGAGAAATAGATTTTATTTAATATATTTATATTTTTACTATTTTTTGTTTTAATAATAAGCCAAATTTAGTTGAGCTAAGTATCTGCAGCATACTGATGGCATATGATCTAACAGTGAAGGCTTAGGAAAACAGAATTCCATAGTCTACTTTTAGTTGAGGAGAGTTAATAAGAATGAACAATGTGAGATACATCTGATATTTAACATTTCAAACATAGATAACTTATAATGTTAAGTTTACATATGGGATGCCTAACTTATATTAAGAATGTGAAATTCTTAAAACACCTAAAATTCCACCCTACTAATTTTGTAACAACTTCATATGCATTCATTATTGTTTGAAAATGATTTATTTGTATTTTTGTGTTTATGTTTAAGTGCACGCTGTATCTCTCTTTGTGTGCAGATGAGCTCACCTTTTGTGGTACAGAGGCCAGAAGAGAATATCACATGTCCTGTATTAATTTCAGCCTGTTGTGTTGAGGCAGTATTTCTTCCTGAATGTATTGCTTGGATATTTTTCTAGCTATGATGGAAGCCAGCAACATCCAGTGATCTTAGTTCCTTTTCTCTCATTATGATTAGAATTACAAACATGTATATGGTCCCTGCTTACAACATGAGGGCTACTATTGGAACTCTTGATTGTGGACCACTCACTCCTCAGAGCACAGCCATTTCAGCAGCATCCTCATAAATATTTTGACTTTCCTTTTTTAATATAAACTAGAAAACCAGCTCAGTCAATGAAGTCAGCAAATGTTTATGTTTTATAATATAAATAGTAAACTTACTTAGAGAAATACAACTGTCAGATTTAACTGAATTTGGTGAGTCTTTAGGAATTGACAAAAGTAGTATTTATTTTGTACAATGAGGAATAATTTTTACATCATTACTTACCCATTGAACAAGCCAGCCTAGACCCCATGGGACTTGGCAATAGTTCATGAAAATACAAGCATCACCAAGTACATCCAACTTTCTGAAGAACAGTTGAATATATTCAAATATCACCATAGAAATAGAGGAAGATGTGAACCTCACAAGGACAAATAAATAGTCTGGCATTTCACATAGTTAAAAATAAACACTAATAAGATGAAATTCAGAAAACATAATTAAAGTCAAAGTTTGCCAAACAGCCTAGAAACAAGAAGCAGTCAAAATATAAATATTTCTATGACAAGAAAATCATCAGAAGGGATAGAGGCCAAAAAACAAATGGAATTATTAAGTGATAGTATGACATGGTCTATATTATTGTCATGAAACAGACAAAATTTCAGCAAAAAGAAATGTTTATGCTTGCCCCCTACTCCCTTAAACACAAACTTTTCCAGGACAGACTCACCACCCATCTGGCCACCTGCAACCTGCCTCAATGGTTAAAGGATCCCATCCATCTGGTGTTTTGGTTTGGAGAGGCAAAACAATTGCCTCAGCAGGAGTTTAGGATAATTGTGCTTTCTGTAATCCAATAAACCATTAGTTCCAGTTTCATTTTTTCCCTTATGTTCACTCTCTATACAATGATTTTAATGCTTTTTAATGCCATTTTATTTTGATTTTATGAATATTTTTGATTTGAAGCTTGATTAAATTAAGACCAAATTGCTATCTACATCATCTATATTTAGCTATTTATTTCTTAAGTCTGCGTATACATTTTATGGAAGATCATACCTCTATGACTTTATGAAAATAAAAAGCTCTAGAGAAAGATACAAACTATATATATATATATATATATATATATATATATATATAATGTCTTTATATTGAAAATATCAAATAGGAAAAAGAGAAATAATATGGAAAAAAAGAGGCAGGGATACATAATAGATTCTCCATAATTATTCATTTGTGTTTGGCTCCTTGTTATTTTTAATGAAGCTAATTTTATATTACATAAAAGATATGTCTTTTACTTTGACATTATATCAGCAGGAGAGGTAGATACCCTGCCTGCACAATTGAGCTCCATTCTCCAGCTCATAAAACACATCTGAAATGTAAGAGCAAGAGAGGATCTCTCCAAGAAGGAGAAATAGAAAAGAGTTAAGCAGAGACATAATGGAAACTGGATTAGAAGGTTTAAATAGGGAGGGGATGGGGGAAAGGTAAAGGAGGGAATATGGGGAGAGACAAATAGCACTGATGGCCATTTGATAAACCATGTGAATATCTACTACTTCAGAAGCTTCCTAAAATGCACACATATAAGTAAGAAATCTAAATAGACACATAAAATAATATGGGATTTAATGCCACAACTAGAGATTTTATGCCACCAAGTAAAACTTCCAGCATCAAGAATGTGTTATGTCTTACTGAGTTTGACAAAGGAGTCACATGGAATACCCCAAAGATCAAAGGCAATTGCCAATTCTACTTGTTATTCTCCATAAAATGATGGTAAGGTCCTATTTTTGAACACACTTACATTGAACACATTGAACTCATTGAACTCGAAGAAGTCAAGCTGGTTCCTAACCAGACTCCACAGCACTATTGATTAGTGTTCGTGGCACTGGAATGTATCCTGTGTTGCTGCGGGAGCAAATCAATCATCTATATCTCCCAGCTATAATTCAATCAGATACAATGACTTGCCTGAAAGGTATATTGAAACAATATCAGTACAAATGTTATAAGAGTTACCAACCACATTTTTTACTGGATTTAAGGCATACACCACCAGATAGAATCCATTCCTGTCACTGTTGAAATGGCCAAGAATTTGAGACTAGATCAACCATATTATTATTCTGGTAAAGTAGCGTAGCAACAGCATGACTCCTAACAACATTCTAATATACCCATAGATCAGTGCTTGACTGAACCATCATCAGAGAAGCTTTTTGTTGATATACAAACAACTACACAATGTGCAGAGAGTGAGAGTCTTCAGAGCACCCTCCTAAAAAATTACTTCATTAAAACCAGGAATATTTAAAAGAATAAGGAGGTAAAAAGACAGAAGCCAGAGGTTATGGATGATTTCAGGTAAACAGTGAGACTAATGGATAGATGAATTCACAGAGATTGTCTCAGAATGTATACTCCTGAAGAAGTCAAAGCCATACAGGGTCCCAGCACTAAGAGGGGAAAGTGCTCCAACTTCCACTAACCAAATCATTATTGGCAATTAATACGTTCTGGCTGAGAAAATAATCAGTTTCCCCAAATGGATATATTGCCTAACATTTTAGGGCAGGCCCCATTTCCAACCACAGATGGCCAACACAAAATGAACTCAGTGGTAAAGTTTTAGACATTCTGTTCTATTTTGCTTTGTTTCGTGATTCTTTGTCTTAGTTGCCTGTTCCTTGTTTATACTGACTTCCATTTTTGTTGGTAATTTTTTTTTAATTTTTATTTGTTTTGTTTAAAGACATAGGCATAAAGGACATAAATTCAGATGGTAAGAGGGTTGGGAGGATCTGGAAGGAATTGGGGTAGGGGGAAACATGGTCAAATTACATTTTATAAGTAAATTTTTTAAATAACCAAAAAACTCAGAAAGGTCAACTTTCTATGTAACAGTATCCAACAGCACATATACTATTAAAGTTCTGCTTATTCCTGATCCTTGACAAAAAGTTCTGCAGTGAGTTTGGTTGGAAAATGAGGAAATAATACCATTTTGCCTTGATTTATTCATTTTCATATATATCAATCAGTTAAGCAATAAAATAGATTAACTTGTTGGCAAAATCTCTAACAGAATGATTAAAATAGATAGGATATAATTATTAAGTCATCATAGTTTTGTTAGCTTACTTATATAGGTTTCTTTTAAGAGAAAAAGCATTCAAATGTAACTTGGTGGCCTTTAAGACTGTTCTTATTTACTGAGCCAAAAAAAAGCAATACCAGGAAGCCTATAAAGTTTCCATAAGGAGCAATTTATTTCCACATATATCCTTCCTCTTCAAAGAATAGGGATAAAGAATATATTTTTGCTAATATTAACATCTGACAGAACATTGATTCCTTATGTGCAGTAACATAATCTAGATAATAATGATTTAAAAGTGTGAAAAGAAATAAAAAGAATAAGATCACATTTTCCCTGCCAACCCGAGAGAAAGACAACTATGAATATTGCACACTAGGGTATGGCCCATCTCTAGAGATTTTGTGGCACCAACATTTCAGACACACCTCTAATAATAATAGTCAGAAATAAATGGGCCACATTTGGTCACAGAGCTGATTCTATGTCACATTTGCTTCAGTTTCCTAGGAACAGGTATACAAGTAATCTTAATCAGAGAGCCAGAATACTCTATTTAAGAATCAGTGACAGTTATAACACTTCCAGAAAAGAAACAAAACAGATCCCAATAACAGAGGGTCTACAAGATGGTGTGCACATTTAATGTACAATCACATGAAAAACAGGTTATAATTTACATGACAAAAGGAGAAAGATGGAATAATAATGATAGGGAGTAGATAATTTTAGTGAATTTCTTATTGCTCAGCTTGATATAGTTGTCGCCCAGACAAAGCAAATGTGAAAGTCATGCATGCAAAGTCAGTTGGCAATTTAATTCTATGAGATATTTTTCTTCCTCAAAGATCACTTTGTTTACCTCGCATCATGTAGTGTCTACAATATTTTGTATATTTATTGCTATTCAAATTTTAGTAACAAGCATCTACATAAAAATTGTGCTTTGGGAAATCCTTAAAATTTTAATATCACTGAATTCATGTTTCAAATAACACACTTGACTGCTGGGTTGAATTAATTTCCATCTAGGTAAAAGATCACTGTAGCCATAGATTGACCAGTTGTAGTTGTTGATTCTGGCCAAATGCAGTTTATTCTTTGGCTAATTAAATCCCTGGTTCGAATCCTGGAGACCTTGAGGGTTTCAGCCTCAATACAATTTAGTCTTAAGCCTTAGAATTAGAAGGCTTTAGCCTCAGCTTCCATAAAATCTAGAATATTTAAACCTCTGTACAATCTAACCAACCTTTGAGGTTTACTGCTGACTGAGTCACTCTGACTAGCTTCTGAATTTTGACTCTTCTGGTTCAATGCAAGTCATTCATTGTTCTGGTCCAAACTCTCCCAGACTGAGAAGTTCAAACTGACCTTCTGAAGTGGTTTACTGTTTCTAACCAAACCATTTGATGCTGGCAGATTCTGGCTGACCCTCTAACTGCCTCAGACTGTTGCTCTGCTTGATTTCAAACTGACTCACTCTTTCCATCTAATACTGAATTCTTCTGCAGAGCTGTCTCTGTCTCTCCCCTAATCTGCCTGCTTCAACTGCTCATCTCATACTGCCTGTCATAACTGACTCTTATGTAATTCCCTCTGCTCTGAGATGAGAGTCGCCCTTACTATTGTGAGAGTTGCACATGTCCTCACTCTGACTCACCCTCTCAACTCTTCCTCTGATATGTAACCTTTCCTGTCCTTCACATCTCAGATGTCACTTCCTGTGTGACACTGACTCCTGAGCTTTGTTGCCCATGTCTGCTTTCAAACTTTTTTTTTTCTTCTGAAAACTAGGATTAAAATTATGTATCAGAATTTTTTCCACCCTAGAACAGCCATGCTGCCAGACTAAAGGATTGAACATTCCTCTAAAGATCACAGCATAGATTCATGTGCCATACCATTACATCCCTGGTGATTCTGAAACAAGTTTTTTGTTTGTTTGTTTGTTTGTTTGTTTTCCTCAACCCTTTATGTTTCTCATTTTCATTAAAGTTAACTAGGGATTTATATTTTCCTTAGTCATTTATTTCTCAGACCAGCTTCACAAAGCCTGTACTTTGTTAATCTAGATCTCTTTTTTGTTGTTGTTGCTGTTGTTTGTTTTTCCTAGGATTTTTCTGCTGTAACTCTGGCTGTCCTAGAACTCACTCTGTAGTCCTGGCTGGCCTCAAAATTTAATGTCTTTATCAGTCTTGATGCAATCAGATTAAGTACACTTTCAAGTCTCTAGTCTTTCATTTAGAAGTTACATATCTATATTTTACACACTTTAGTACAAATGAAATAAGAATTGCTATAAGTTCAATTTACATTTAACACAATGTTTAAATAATTATCTGTGACATCTGCTTCCAAATATCCAGAACTTGCACAGCCTTCCCTGGTTACATGATTCAGCAATATTTCCTGCCTCTTCTGGTTCCACTGTATTAATGGTCCTAATAGTCCACTTGTATGATTTTATTCCAGGTTCCCAACTCCTAATATTGAATGAGGAATTTTATATCTATTATAAATGCAGCTAATATAAGAAACCTTATTAACTAAATGACAACTAGGTGTACATCATTCTTAAGTCTCAAAAAAAAATTTTCAGGTGAAACAAACAGTTCTGATAATGTAAAAATAAGCAAAACCTTTAAAACAGGGCTATATAGAGACAATCCCACGATGGAAAGTGTGTTTGTTTGAAGGTTAGAAGTAATATTGTATAACATCTTCATGCCCTCCTCATCATGCTATTTAAGACAGGGTCTTTTACTGATGCTGAAGCTGGCTGATATGTCAAGAATAGTTGGAAAGTCCAAGGACTGCTTCTCAAAGGCAACACAAGCACAGTTCTCCACATTCAGGTCATGAAGTGGATGTTGGGATGCTTGTGCAGTAAGCCTTTTATTAACTGAACTATCTCCTAGTACTACTGAAACATGTTTATAAAAATTTTTGTGAATAAAAGTAAGTTTTGATGACAAGTGTAAAGATTATATAAGAAGTTTACTTTTAGGTCATAAAATGTCAGATATATAACATATCTTTGAAAAGAAAGTATCATTTGGGTGGTGTGGAGTACAACTATTATCTTAGCACAAAAGTAGCAGAGGCAGGAGGATCATGCAAGTTTGTGTCCAGCTTATTTTACCTAGTTCCAAGACCAGTCGGTGCAATATGACACACCTCAGTCTCGAAAAATCTTTAGCTCCACCCAGGAAATTTCTACATCTCTGTTCTCTAACATTTATACTTTAATTATATTTTAATTTTCTAAAATAAAATTTAAGGCCGATGTAACATTTAAGTAGATTGAACACTAGCTTTTTTAACACTCATTTATATAATTTTAGTAGCTCATTTATATTTTTATTTCTGCCCATTTATCACTTTAACCTTTAATAAATAGGAAGAGAATTATCTCTTCAATTAAAGACATACTTCAGGTATTTGCTAGAATAAAATGTAGAGCATATCATCGAATACAAGTACGATGTAGAAAATCTTCAGAATATGTTTGACAAGTTAACTGGTGCATATGATTCTTGATATCCAGATTTCAATATAAAAGAGGTTAATTAATATACTTTTCCATAAACATCAATGCTCACAGTTTTTCTTTCCGGTAGTCATAAACAGACATTTATTAGAGTTGTTCTGTTTCTTTCTGATTGATAATGACTGGATACAAGGTATTGCTTTCTGCTTGAGGAAGAATGCACCTTTTAATCATACACCAAAACATTTTTACTTTCTAAATTGTGATTTATGAGCAGGCTTTGAACTAATATCTTAACTTTTTCCTTAATAGGTAATAACTGTCATGTACCTGTTTGATGATTTTTCATTAATATGGATATATTGCCATTAGCAAACTAAATTAGTAGAATTGAAATGAGTATGATACATGTCAAAAATTCTCAGAACTTTCCTTTAACTGAAAAGCATTTTTCACCATTGAGAAGTGGTATTCTTTTTCTTGTTTACAATTTTCTGTTTGCTCAGAATGGACTAATTGTCCAGAAATGAAGACACCTTTCCTTTTCTAAATCCCTCATGAGTCTCTAGGCTTTTTTTTTTTCCCCATGCTGTCCAACTCCAGAAACACTGGAAAAAAGTCTAAAATTTTCTCCAAAATTACTCATAAAAATAAGTTGAAAAACACTGTATTAGCGTGAGGCCTACATATTATAGGATATTGTTTTTTATATATTTTTATAGTGTCAGTCTGGCAAACTTGGTCTCATTTTCAGGAGATGGGAAGATGGCTCAGTTGATAAAACTCTTGCTACACAATCATTTGGGTCAGAGTTTGGTCCCTCAAACCCACTTCACAACCTGGATGTGGTGACCGGTACCTGAGTTACCACTGGGGAAATAGACAGTGTAGTCTAATTAAATCAATAGTCCTTAGTACTGGAGTCCTAGAGCCTTTCAGACTCCCTACAATCTGGAACATGTGAGCCTCCACTGCTGAGTGAGGATTCCTGAATAGTAGCCTCTGAATTCAGACTCTTCTGACTCTTCAGATTGCTTCTGAACTGACTCTTCAGCCTGCTTCTCCACTGACTGTTCAACTGATTCTATTTACTGACCCTTTAACTGACTCACTGTGTCTACTCTGTTAGTTGAATCTAATTCTTACTGAGCTCAGAGCCTGCCTTTTCTCATAAGAGTTGAGCATGTCTTTATTCTGCAAACACTTCCTCTCATTAGTCATTTTGTCTGTGATTTACTCTGACTCATCTCAGATGTCACTTCCTACTTGACACTGACTCCTTTGGAGCTCTGCTTCCTGTATCTGCTCGTACTGTTTTCTTTTCCCCCTAGGGATTAAAGGCATAGACCACCACTTCCTTCTGAATTCTGAGATTCAAGGTGTTTGCTACATCATCTTTTTGAATACTGTATTAAAAGTGTGTCTACATTCCATCCAGAACACACAGGCCTCTGAATGTAGCCCCTGGAATGTAGACCCTAGCTTTCACAAAGGAACATTCTTCTACAAGACAGAAACATCCCTGGAGTTACTGCCCACAATTCTGGTTAAATAGTGAGTTCCAAGTTCAAGGAGAGACCCTGTCTCAAGCAATATTATGAAGCAAGAAGGAAGAAGACATTCATCACGACCTCTAATCTAATCTACACACACAATGTGATTTCAATCCTGAGACTGTTCCTGTATGAAACTATTTTTACAATGCTTTGCATTCATTTACATTACCAGAACTGTTTTTGATTCAGCTAGTGTTTTTGTGGTTTGTGAATGCTACACATCTAATTGTCATTCATTTAATAAATTTTTGGATGATTTCATTTGTTAATATTATAGAATGGGTCATACTATGGGTTAGGATCACTGAGTGAATATACATGGGCAGAATATTAGGAACTATTAGGTCAAGAGAGGCTGGAAACAAGGTGAATTGTGTAATTATGTTGTACTGTAAGAGTTTTGAATGTAATTATGGAGTACTGTCAGAGTTCTTGATGTCATTATGCAGTATTGTCAAAGTTCTGGGTGTAATATGGAATACTTTCAGAGTTGTGGATATCATTATTGAGCACTTTCAGAGTTCTAGATGTAATATGGAGCATTGTCAGAGTTCTGGATGTTTTGATGTAAAGTAAGAAAATAACTGAGATGTTTTATGATTCAGAATAAGAAGCCAATGGGTTAAGGAGCACATTTTCAATATCAAACGTCATGATCAAATGAAATATTAAAATATTTATGATTTTTTTATATATATATATATATATATATATATATATATATATATATATCAAGCAGTATAACAATTTCGTGCTAAATATTCTTGGCCTCAACAAGCCAAAAGTATTTTGATACTGAAGCATTAAAACTGTTTATCTATACTAGGATTGTTAGAAATATCTCTGATTTCATACTGAGACCTTCTATGTATTCAATAAAACAGCAAAGGGGACAGTGAACACAGGTCATGTTGAGGCAGATGTTGGAGCAGCTGTGGAGATGAAGGGTTGGGCAGTCTCAGGTAGAGCATAGCTTGGAGGATCCTAACACAATCAGTCCTGTTTTTCAACAAATTGATCCTATGTTGAGTTTTGCTTAAATTATTTCTATGGGGAAAAATGTCTTATATGGTGATGGACAAGGTCATAAGATAAAATGTACAACAGGCTGAAACTCATTTTTGACATTTAATTTATCTTTTCCTGGTATGAAAAATAATCTTTGGATGATTTCCAATGACCAAACAACACGTGTACATTCAGTGTAGACAGGACAGCTGCTAGGATATCCATTTCACTGCCTCTCCAGAACCTAGAAAAATACCAGCTATGACTGCTTTCTGCAATTTGGGAACATATATGGCATTTCAGAAAAATAAAAATATCAAGACATTTGACTCTAAGAATTTTCATTCTTTGTTTTGTCTTTTCTCTTGTATTGCTTTGTGACTACAATTTATTTAAAGGGTTTCTCCAAGTGCTCTCATCTTTAATACAATTTATTCCACAAGGATTTTGTACTATGCTTCCTAACTTTTAGCCTTCTTAGTAATTGTAAGAATTCATAATGCCATCATATTGGACAATATTATGTGATGCTAACTAAATAAGTTTCACAGATAGGCTTTTCAGTGTGACATACATCTGCTGGCAATTATCTGGTACTGCTTTGTTAAAAATATTTCTCCGAAATTAAATAAAATATTCTGAAAATGTTACAGATATTGTTGGGGAATTGGTATGTTATATGCTAGAAATATTTGATAAATTGTTCTGGCAATAATGTTATTAGATAATTTTGGGAATGTATGCTAATTTGTATTTTGCTCTGGCTCCTTCAAGGGAGCAATGCCAGACATTGACAAGTTTGAGTACAGCTCAAGGAACAGGAACAGTGTGAAGATCCATAAATGTTTATTCTCCACAGGTTATTTTGTAATTCAGGCATCAGAAATCACTCTTACATCATCACAGTCCTCATAATAATGTCCCCATGATGGGTGATTTAGAGCAAAGATATTCTGTTTGAGTCAATAACATTGAACAAAAGAGGAACTTGGGCAGAATCTTAATGAAATAGTGAAATATTTCTGGTCAGTGAAGTAAAGAGATTTCAATTTGGGACATGCCAGAATATTCAAAAGTATAGCCATATGCAGATAAGTGCTTACAAGTTTGCATAAGAGAAAGTTAAATTAAATTGAATGAAACAATAGATCTATTATTTTTCTGAGGCAGGAACTTTTATGCAATGCAACCCCAAATTGAACTTGTGGTCCTTCTGCTTTGCCCCATGCTTATATTGATGGTATATGGTACCACAAGAAGTTAATTGACTTATTTGTTGTCTCCCTGAGATCTAAATTTTTAATAGTTTCAGTGTGTTATTAGTATGATGGTTCACTTTTTTAAAAAAAAAAGCTTCATAGAGCTAATAGTTATCCAGATACTAGTAAAACATAATTTATGAGTGTGCTTCTAGTAGGGGTTAGCACTTGAATTTGAGACTAGTAAGAAAAATCTATCATTATTGTGGAAGGACATAATCTAATACCTCATGGCTAAAGAGAAAATGAGAAGGATGAATTCTCTTCTCATTCTGCATACACATATCAGAACACCTGGATCTTGTGGTTCTCAGAACAAAGTGATTGTTGTGAGGTCTTCAGCTTCGAATTTGGTGAGAGCACTATCTTTTCTAGGTCTGCATTTCCAGAAGCCATATCTGTGGAATACTAAGTCTCTGTAATCTTTTAAACACATTTTCAAAATAAATTTCCCTTTTACATAAACTCAGATATATATCTGATGTTGGTTAATAGATGTAGTGATATAAATAGATATGATGCTGGCTGTGTTTCTCTGTGGAATTATGACTAATAATACAACCAGAGCCTATGACTCTATTACTGTGCTCCTATAAATTTTATTACATTTTTATTTATTTAGGTGTGCATGTTTGGTGAGGGGTATGCTAAGAGAGAGAGAGAGAGAGTGAAAGAGTGAGTGAAAGAGAGGGAGGGGGTTAAGTTAGAAAATGATTCTTAGATGTTATTTCTCATCTTCAATCATGTAGATCCCCAGAATTAAACTCAGTCAGTTTTTACTTTACCAGCTCAGTCAATTCACTGGCCCTATTGTCTTGTGGTTTACTCTGCTTTGTGCCATCATAACATAGTGAATAGAAACATTCACTAATTGTGTTCCACTGATATTCAACAAATGCACATAAGTTAATATAGTACACAGCACGCATTGTGTTTATCTTTGCCTTGGCTATTTATCTAATAAACAGTGGTAAGAATTCTGTACCCTGATGACTGGAAGCTTAGAGAAGAAAGTAGGCATGAGTACATAAGGAGGCACAAGTGATTTAAATACACATCCATTTCTAAATACTTTACACAATTCATCTTTACTGTTGAAATATGAAAGTTCTACCAAAAAGGCTATCTCCATAATGAATACAAAGTTAGTGTCTATAATTTTCCTTTTCTTATGTTTATATGACTTGATAAAGCATTAATTGTAAATTGGGATTCAATTATCAATTCAAATTGTTTAATACAAGCTTAATTCACCATTTAAATATAATTTACTTTAAATTGACTATAAGAATTTCAGGTTTGTTTTTGATATGCTACTGCCACATTCAAATCATATAGCCCTATATACAATATTTAAAATGGCATCAAAAATTTATTTCTGTTCAGGGATGGAATGGACTATTTAAGAAACATTGTTTCTCATTCTGCTTATCACTGTTCTGGTTTCTCTCCTCAATCAAACAAGTTTTATCTCTGAGGTCTTTACAAAGTTAGATTTCAAAATGAAATATATGCTTAGTATTTTTTTGAAAATAATATTGTTCCATTACCACATAAAATCTGCATATTGGAATAAATTGAAATATGAATCATTGCTTGGATATCTAAACATGTATAAATAACATCACTACTCATGAATTTTAAAAAGCAATTCAATAATAACTCTACAATAATTATGAGCAACTTCAAAACCTAATTTAATATGTTAGTATAGCATAAATGGGAGCTAGTTTCACCTATATATCCATAAAACATCATTAAGAAACAGCTTCCCATATTTATTTTTAACATATTTACCCTTCACTGGCACAATGCTACCCAATCCATTTTGATTTCTTCAATCACTGAAATACACTGAAAGAGAATCCTTCAGTCAGAATGTCAAATGCTTCTGGTCTATTGTTAGGCATTCTTTGTGAGAGTCACTGCATTTAATCTATAATACAGATCATAAGTGTACTCCTGATTCTTGTTAACTGAGATTTGAAGAGCACTGTCTAAATCTTTTCTGAGTCTGTACAAATGGTTGATGTTTGTTTTTTACTAAGACAAAGAGAACACACAGATTTCTACATAATTTCTAATACTTAAAATATCTCAGCCACATAGTTTCTAATATTGTGAAAACTTTCTCCTTAATAATACCTAGAATTTTTACTTTAAGTCTATTCTTAAAATGCTAAATTTATTGGATATTTTTAGGTTACCTTCTTTTATCTTAATATTTTGAGTAATTTCGTTTTCAGATTTCCCTCGAATCAATCAGTGGATTCTAGAAATTATAATCACCATAATGATGGAGAAGGGAGATAATTATCAGTCACTTTAGTGTTTTAAGCTATTTGCTATCAACATTTAAATGAATGCATGGGACTGGGGGAATGACTCAGCAGTTGATATCTACTTATGCTTCTGTGGGCTGCAGAGTTCAGTTCCTCGCACCCACATCTGGTGGCTCACAACTATCTCTAGATTCAGGAAATTTTACACCTTATTTGGCTTCCACTGGCACTTTCATGCATGCACACTCTTGAACACATGTACACACATACACACATACACACATACATACATACACACACACACATGCACACACACAAATGAATCTTTAATTTTTTTTATTTTTAATGTCATTTTAACTAATCTGCCAGCAGTGGGTAATTTACAGCATGGAGGATGTAACATAAATTCTATATCTGTAGAATCTGCAGCCATAGTGGTTTTATTTATTTATTTATTTATTTATTTATTCATTTATTTATTTATTTATTTATTTATTTATTTATTTATTTATTGCTGTTGTTGTTGCTGTTGTTTTGCTGCCTTTGACAATTCTCAAACATGGGGCTCCTGAGAGGGAAGATCAACCAACTCAAATCATAGAAAAGTAACAGTTGAGTGATTTTTGTACACAGAAAGAGGTACCCCTTAAAACAAAATGACTAGTTTATGCCCATGTATTGTATCAGTACGTCTGATGATCTGCAAACTGTGTCAAAACTTTGGCCATTGCAGTCTTATCCTCCAAGTTCATGTTGGATAATTATATAACTGACATATTAAAAAAGAAAGTGGCCTCAAAATCTCTCTTAATGATTTAGGTTTATGTTTGTCTCCTCAGTTGCACACTCAGTTGTGCTCTCCTTGGTAGCAGGTGTTGGCCTTCGGCTACAGGTGTGTGTACCTGTAAGTAATAGAAAAACTTAAGTTTAGAAAAACTGAGTCATCATTCTCAACTAAACTTCTCCTTGTATCAGAGATATAGGAAGACATGCTGTCACGAAAACTCTTGTATTCAGGTGGGAGAAAGTGAAATCAAAATAAAGAGCAAGTAGGGAACATTGTAGAGCAGGTGAGGTTGCCAACAAAGAAAATGGGAGCAACAATGCAAAAGTGCTAGTTTTTATTCAAAATACTCAAAAAGTTCAACTTTCTTCACTAGAACAGTTTCAGAGGGTAGCATCTTGGGTAGCATCCTGGACTAAAACAGTTCCAGTCTTAACTTATAACTTCTGCAATCAGACATTAATGACTATGTTTAGTGTGAGTTAATCTCAGTCACAATGACTGTGCTGAAGGGATCTGATGGTGAGATTGGCCTCCTTGCAGCTGTTCATGTGATCAGGAGTACAGTAATGGGCTGGACACTATCATCCATGATTGTATGTTTAAGTCAAGGTATTTGTCAAAAATCATTTGTAAGAGATTATTGGAAGCTGATGTGGTAGTAATGAATGTAAATCAGGTTTAGCAATCACTAAACCTCAACAACTTGTATGTTTCAGTTGTTAAGTTTATAAACTGATGATTCTATTGGAAAAGTCACACTTGGTACCTCTGGAAAAATAATGAATTAATATTTCAAAAAAATCAGAAAATATTTACTATAAATTATTTTTTTCAAACAAATTAAGTTATATATTGTGCATTTCCTTGTTTGCTCTCCTCCCTGGGTGGTAGCTAACCCACTGGCCATCAATTCAGCTTCAGGGGAGAAAGTTTCCGGTGGTGGATACAGCTGGGTCTGGGCAGGTCTTTGGTCAGAGGCTAAGAGCCTCAGGAGACTGTTGTCAGTGGAACATCTCAGTTTATTGAATCAAGGGTGGTGACATTTATAGGGAAAAAAGGCAGGGGAGGGTCTTTGGAACAGTGACAGGGGCCATTGGTTAAGACAGGGACACTCGAGTAGCTCCATTTGCATGTCAGGGCTCATTATTATCTAAGGGTAAAAATCATGGAAAAGCACCTTCTGTATAAGATGTGGTCTCAAATGGCAAAGAGGAACACTACCTTATCAGAAAATGGGCTCAGCCCTGGGACTTCCAGCTACAGCATTCAGATAAGCACCAACCAAGCCACATTCCTTTGTCAGTGACCTGCTGTGAAAGCAGGCATCATTTAGAATTTATCTGGGTTTTGTCAGGGCTAAAAAAAAGGGGAGCAGCCAAACATCTTCTGTTATAAGGTTCAAAATTCTGCTTTCAAAGCATGCTTCAACCCCCTCTTAGTTTTAGGATAGCCCCACTAATATATATATTACATATATTACATACATATATATGTGTGTATGCGTATATGTATATATACACACATATATATATGTAGTTATCTTATGACTTTAAAAATATTACTGATTTAACAGATTTAACTATTTTTTGCATCATTTGTTATTATTTCAAATAAATTAGTATGGGCTTAACTCTGACTAGAGCTCTCTGATTTAATTAATTTTCTCCTTTTTTTCTTTTTCTTTGTTTTTTTTTTTTTTTTGGACTCACTATTATTCCATGATAGTCACAATCTTTAATTCCCTGAAAGAAAACTGATAATAATTAATTAAATGTCAGACATGAGATGCATAGAGCAGGCTGAAAGATAATACTAACTTCCGGATTTCATATTTTTGAGACATTTGTTTATATTTGAAATTGCATTCAGAAGATGTTAATAAAAGTTTACTTTAATCCTGTCTGTTGTTAATTTTGTCTTTATTACACATTGATAGCCTAGATAAACAAAACAAAAGACAGAATGTACTGGTAGGGATGTGGGGGAAGGGAAACATTTATTCACTGCTGGTGAGGGTGCAAACTGGTACAGCCATTATAGAAATCAGTGTGAGAATTCCTCAAAAACCTAAAAGTAGATATAAAACAAGATTCAACTATATCACTCATGAATATATAAACAAAGGAGTCTACATATTATTATAGAGATACTTGTTCATCTATATTCATTAGTTTTCTGTTCATAATAGCAAAAGATTGTAAAAAGCTTATGTAGATGTAGATTCAGAGCAACAGGCAGTTCATTCTTTGCTAATTCATTCCCAGGTTCTTAGAGTGTTTTAGCCTCTGAACAATCTAATATTAAGCCTAGAAATGGAGGACTTCAGCCTAAGAACTTCCCGCTGACTGACTCACTCTAACTTGCTCCTTCTGAACTCATTGCTGTACTGAACTCAAATGATTCTTCTGGCTTGCTGATTTGACTCATTTACTTTTCTAGCTCAAACTCTTCTCCAAGCTGACTAGTTAAAAATGACCTTTTGAGTAGGCTGACTGTGTCTGACTGAACTCTTCTGATTCTAGCTGACTCTTGCAACTTCTCTGACTGAACTATTCTGCTTGATTTCAAACTGATTCTGCTCTTAGCTGACTTTTTTTTTTTCAGACACATTCTTCCTGTTTGATACTGATTCCTTCTGCTGAAATGTTCCTAGTTCTTTCTCTCTACATCTTGTCTAGGTGTGGTTCTCTGTGTTTGTTGCCATTTTCTGTGAGAGAAAGCTTCTTTTTTAAATTAGTTTCATGTGTGCATATATTTAAGAAGAGTCTATACTACTAGGTTTTTATATTGCTTTTTATGAAACCATTAAAATTAGATCTTATCATAAAAAAATACACTTTTGAAATTAGGCTGAGATGCTTCGTATGTAAACCTGAGGTAAAGAGGATTAGAACACCATTATAAAATGTTGGGCACCTATAGAAGTAGTACTACAGAAAACATCTGAATTAAATTAAATTAAATTAAAGGTAAAGTGAGTTTTCCCATGGTATTAAACTTCTGCACATTTTAAAAGAGATACATGGAGGAAAAGAATTATTCATATTTCATAAATGATAAAATATGAAATAATATAATATTGTACATTTTAAAATTCAGATTATCTGCCTATTGTTTTATTCCTGAATGTTTTCTATTTCTCATCTTTCTCTCACTCTACACCTGATGATCAAGGATAACTTGTGAAACAGAAATATAAATCTCTGTAAGTTCTAGTTAGTTCCCAACTTGTTTATAGCTATGCTTTCCTCTTCTTTGTTTGTACTGAGCTTTGAATCCAGGTCCTCATAGATACCATCCTACACTTAATTACTCCTCAGATAAAGACCACCCCTACTTTATGCCTCTTTTGGTTTATGTTTGTTTTGTTTTGTTTATTTGTCTGTTTTGTTTCACTTTGTTTGAGACAGGGTTTCTCTGTTTTAACTCTGGCTGTCCTGGAATTCACTCTGTAAATCAGGCTGGCCTAAAACTCAGAGAGCCTCTGCTTCATGAGTGCTGGGATTGAAGGCATGTGCCACCACTGCCCTGTATTTTATGCCTCTTTCTAAGGACAAAAGAATTCATTTCAGGATGTTGTTTGAAGAAATGAAGTGAATATTTCATAAGACATTGTGGATAAATGTAACTTGTCACTCATTGAGATTTTTAAATTTCTAGATCATGCAAAGATATGAGTGCCAAGAAATATTATAACATTAGGTCTAGTGGTTATAAAATAACCAAAAAAAATGTAACCTTAGATAAAGCATAGCATTCTTCCTATTGTGCATGTAAAAATGAGGTGGAAATATTTATATGTATACTTTCTGTGTGTCGATGTGTCTGTGTCGTACTTTGTATGTTTCCTTCATTGACATACATAAATGCTTACATAGCTGTTTTATTTCATTTTGATGAGAAATAATCATCTTGTGTATATGAAAGTGACACCAGAAAGCTGAAGAAAAATGAAAAACATCAACTATTCAAATGATATACATACCTATGGAAGAAAAACAAAACAAACAAACAAAAAGCTAATTAATTGTGCACATGGTGGCAGTGTTGATGATCACTGGTCAGAATGGACAAAACTGGCAACCCTGCCTCTTTTACACTCCCTGGACAGCAGGTTGAGCATGTGATGCAGTCTTTTCTAAGCTATATGAGTCTCCTTAACAGATTTCTTAGAACAGAGTTAAATTTTCTACAGAATAATTATCATAAACTAAGAACATTACTCTTGTCCTTAGTGAATATCATCAAAGAAAAGATGATCTTGATTCCCTCAACATGAGATAAAAATAGTTACAAAAGTAATTTACAGTTTTCATTTTCCTAAATGTGCTGCTGAGATATGGTGAGGATATGATATTTTTTTCTTTTTTTCAGTAAATAAAGGAATTCTGAATAATTAACAAAATTATTACCATGTTACCAGGAAAATCCAGTATACATTTCTCAAAATTTATTATCATTATGCACTTTTAGATTTGTTCAATATTCCAAATTTGATGTCTTTTATAATTTCACCAGCATCCTGACTAACCAGAAAAACACACATAGCATAAATACTAGTCAGCACTATAGTTCACTGAGTGAATAGGCTTCTCAAATTTCAGTTGAAAACTACTTATAGAAACACGTCTTCTCTGCTTTAAATAGGACATTCACTGAAACACAGGACTAATTTCCCCTAAAACTTTTACTTAAATAAATATTGAGAATATACTATGGAACACAGCTAGGGAGATAATTCACTTGAGTATTTCATGTTTGGAGTCTAGTTAAGACTTTAAATAACTTCTTATTTCTAGCTTTATTCAAATTTCCAGAGGTGTCCACAATATTTCCCTAACTGATTTTGTATGTAAATTATGGAAATCCCAGAAGTATTTAAAATATTACTCATCAATATTGCCTGGCTATGAACCCTGGAACCAATAACACTGAACTGTCTGCAAATAATACTGGCATAATAATGGCACAAATGTTATAGGAGTAACCAAACATTTTAAAAATAATTTATAAGTTCCTTTGGATGAGATGAAATACAGGCTTGACACTGTTAATGAGACTAAGAACTTAATAACAGCAAAGAACAAATAAGTCATTATCCCTAGAGAAAATCTATTACTATTGTTCTGCTAAACGAACATTACAATAAAATGACATCTAAAAACATATTTATATACTTATGGAACAGTGCATTGCTCAATTTCCAGCAAAGAAGCTTCCTCTCACAGTACTGGGACCAGATACGAAGAGCCAAAACTGGACAATATGCAGAGTGAGAGACCTTGAAACACTTGGTCCTAAATGGAATGTCTCCATCAAATTCTTTCCCTTTAGTCTTAAGGATCTATGCAGAAAAGGAAGAAGAAAAATTGTAAAACCCTGATGTGATGGGTGACTCCAAGAGAACACTGTCTTCCACATCCCACAGGGCTGGTACACATATGAACCAACAGAGTTCATGGCAGCAAAAGCAAGACCTGCACAAATTCAAGCAAGTCAAAAACATCACAGAATGGAGAAGGAGAATTGGACACAAAGTCCCACTCCTAGTTCAGAAACCACTCATTGTTGATATTTACTGGGACATGGAAAATCAGTGCACATTATAGGGTGTGTCTCATTGCTGTCAGGTAATTACATTTGATGATGAAGCATTCCATACTCTTGCATAAGATATTTTGTGTGTTCTCTTCTGATTTCTAGAAACAGCATTCTTTCTGTTATTCTTGTTTGGTTTTAATAAACAAGGTTAATATTTTCATATAAGATATTTGCAAATATTCTAGATCCTAAATATTCTAATATTCTAATTCTAATATTCTAAATATTGTATATTCTAAAATACTCTAGAATATTTTATATTGTCACAAATTTAAGTCTTTTGTTCAAAAGTGCTTACATTTTTAATGAGCAAAGATTACTTTGAATTTCTTTGTTCTTGAGTTCTCTATTTTTAAAATTGTATACAATATATCTGATCATAGTTTCCCCTCCCAAACTCCTCTAAAATCATCCCTACTTCCCACTTACAGAATGTATTAATTTCCTTTCTTCTATTGTCATAATTGACAAATACATCCTTGTAAACTGAAGCTGTTATAAAATTAACAAATCCTTTTGAGATTAAGCTGTACTAGTAGAGAGAAGAACTCACAAATTATTAAGGTATAAACTTGACTTAATTATCTGTAAAGTATATTACAGTTATTGTACTTGTCCAGAAATATACTTCTATATAATGTTAAAATATATAAGTAACTCTTTTATGCAATTATCCATTAACATGTCCAAACACTGCCTACTTTGACCTAAGCAGTTGATATTTTGACAGGATAATATACTTTCATGAACAATGATTTAGGAAATTTAGTTTTATATCTAAGTGCTTAATCTCTAAATACAGAAGATAATTGAAATTCATTTCGTGCTTAAAATAACACTCTTTACATTTGCATTTTACATCAAAGAAGATATACAATATTCCATATTTATGATTGTGTATACTGAATGGAGAAACTATAAAAGTCTAGTAATAATGAATGTCTAATGTGTAAAGAATTAAAAAAAATATTTGTATATTTAGAATTAATGTGCACACTCAGACACACCCATTCCCACAGCTTCACAGAAGAGGCATCAACAGTAAATATATCAATTGTGCTTCAGTATATGCCATTAATTTGACCCTCCAGGACACAGTTTATTATTAAAGAAATATTTCCAGACAATTACATCATTCAATAAATATATATCCTAATTACATAAACATCAAAAAATTAATATATCTAAAAATATCTGAAAATAATTTAAATGTCCAATTAAATTTTGCCATTGTCCTAGATATATTTCATTATGCCTTTAGAATGTGATGCAGCAACATTTATAAAATAGCATATACATAATTCCATTATTGAAAAAGTACACCCTAATTGTGTGACTTTATTTCTTATTCCAAACTTATTTATTGAGTCATCTACAAAGCTTCTAAAATAGAAATTTTCATATCAATTGAAATCATAGCTTTAAGAGTTATGCTGAGTATAAATAAGAAAATTTGTTTTGAATGGCATTCACTTCTCCTTAAATCTATTTCTAAAATGTACTCTTTAGTAAGATGCCGTTGCCTGTGAAGAAAATATCCCTCCAGTTTTTCTATTTATTCTATTCTGATTAATTAATTTACTCACAAATGGGCTTGTATCAAATTACTGCAAGTTCATGAACTTATGGTAAATCCAAAAAGTTATAGAAGACAGCCTCTGTTTTAAATAGTAACGGTCACAAAGCTATTGCCCTTCAACAAAGAAAATTATTCAAAGCCCTTGTAGCTGTCTGAAAATTATATAAATATCCTTAATATGATAGTGTTTTCCTTTTTTTTTTTTTTTGGTGTTTTTCAGAGGGTCTAATGCCAGGCATCACTTCCTCTGCTTCTGTAATGAAGGATACTCTTGTTAGATGTGGGACAAAACCATGGCTTTGTCCTCTTTCTCTCTCTTTTCCCCTTTCTCTTTTCTTATGTCTTTTTCCTCTCTCTTTTCATATTTCTTTCTTTATTATTTGTGTACAACTATGATGCCCATTACAGCACATACATTATTTGCTACAACATAATATTCATCAAAAGAAGTTGCAGCTTGAGTAGTATAATTTGCAACTATGTAATGCAACAAAAAAACTAAAAAGTGTCCCTAATTATCTAATAATCTCCCACTAGTCTTATACATCACTAAATTTCACATCAAGCTCACAACATATTTAATTTATGAGACACTTTAAATCTGTACCCTAGCCACAGAAGTAAAGATGAAGACAGCTTTGTGGATATAATTCAAGAGATATCTCCTCTCACACTTCTCCCAGCCCTCCTCCAGTTCCCTTCTCTACCAGATCCATTTTCCTTTCATTCCCTTCAGAATAGAGCTGGATTTCAAGAGATATCAGCCAATCGTGAAATATCAAGACACACAAAGAAAAAGCAAAAACCTTCATTTTTGAGGCTGGTCAAGGCAACCCTGTAGGAGGAAGACTCCCAAGAACAGGCAAAGGAGTCATGGGTATACCTGTTTCAACTGTTAGGAGTATCACAAAATCACCAAGCTAACAGTCATAATGCAGAATGTATATAGAGAATGTGAAGCAGACCCATGGAGGCCTGGTGCTTGTCACTACAGTCTCTGGGAGCCCAGGATATATTGCATGATAGAAGAATCTTTTTTCAATAAAAAAGGAAAATAGGAGCAAATTGACACAAGTGAATCAAGAAGGAAATTGCAAACGAGATGACATCTCAACTTATTGTTTTCAATAAGAAAATTTCAATTTTGGCCTGGTGGTAATGGCATACTCCTTTAATCCCAGGACTCAGGAGGCAGAGGCAGGGGGTGTCCAGCCTGGTCTCCAGAGTGAGTTCAAAGAAAGCCAGTGTTACAACAGAGAAACCCTGTCTTGAAAAACCTAAAAAAATTAGTACAAGAAAAAAGAATAGAAATTTTCAATTTTAACTAATTATTAGGGAATTTCAGTGTATATGTTTTTAATTTGAGGAGTTCTAGAATGATTAATACTGTGTCTTAAAATTCACTTGTATAGTATAGTATATAAAATATAATTGTAGTTACATAATCTTTTTTTTACTTTCAATACTTGTAAGTCTTTAAACTTCATTTCATACAAACAGCACACACCTCTTATATAGTATATGATTCTATGTGAACTTGCATATTTCTTAACAGGTTGTTTCATTCTTAAAAATATGTTGTTAATAAAATTTGTTTTTTGTAAAGTCAAGAAAATAATTCAAGAGATGTTTTATTAGACAAAGCATTGATGAACAACAGAAGAAATCAGATAACTTGTCCACCAAATTGTCATTCAGCATATAATGACAAGAAGATGCATTAGATGAGAAATGGATCTCACTGAATTTGGTTACTTTATATGTTAAAATGAAAGTATGTAAATATCAGTAATTTTTTAATATTAAATTATGCTTCAAAACTGTGTACACTGCAATACTAGTGCTAAGAGAAAGTTAGGACAGAGTTATCCTGAGACAACATTCCTCAAACTTTCTTGTATCAATTAAATGAAACAAAAGCACTCTAAAAATAACAAGAGGCATCTGCTTGCTTTCCTCAAAAGCAGGTGAATTTTGTGAGACGAGGTAATGAATTTTAAATATAGCTCTAATTATCTTCAGCTTTGCCTTGTTTCTCACATATAATCCCCATGATGTGCATGCCCCGTGGCAGATTTATCTGTAGCAGGTCTCCTTAGCGTCTCTCTTGATCCCGTTAATACAGAGATTATGATTCAATTATAAAGTAATAATATTTACATTTCGATATTAGTTGAATTCTTACTGATTACTAAGTTTTAAAAAATAAAAATAGTTAATATAAAAATAATACAATCAACATGTATTGAAAAAGTATTACACTAATTACAAAAGTGTAATCCAGTAACTTAGTTTGAGAACATAAACATGTAAAATTCAGTCTGCTATATACTGTCTCCAATTTCAGAAGACACTTAAAACTTGTATTTTCACAAGTGTGTTTTCATATTTCACCATTGCAAAGAATAAAGAAATAGCTGAATATTCTTCATGTGTGCTTAAATGTTGTAAGATATTTGCAGAAAATGGTTATATTTTAAATTATCTCTGGCATAATATGCAAAAAAGTAGGTAGTTAATGACTTCAACTGTCCTTTTTAACCCACAGCTAAGAAACTCTGTCATTTCTGATAACTTGTCCTATTTACTCATCAGGAACAGGAACTGAGGGATTCAAAGTGTGTTATTGGTAGCTTTAGTCACTACAAAATCTTCATTGATTTTCAACCTCAGATTTATTTTAATATTTGTATTTTGTAAGACACTATTATTTATGTATTTTATTCATTATGCGTTTTTCCTTCTACTAATCAGAATACATGAGTAATTACACTAGTGATAGTTTCTTCAATGTTTATAGTGTGAAAAGTTTGTTCTAGATATCAGAAAATTAAGAGACTCCAAAGAAAATGACCTATTACTGAGCATCCATATTACTTATGGTATAACTCAAGTTTAAATAAGAAATAAATCTCAAAATATAATAACTAAAATAAGAAAAAAGGAGTTTCTCTGGGAGGTTCAGGCATAAACTATGACAAGCAGAAAGTGTATCCTCAAGGTCAGCCAGACACTAAGATTGCTCATACCTGGATATCAGTTCTTACTGATTTAATTAGGTCTGCCCACATGTGTATGTGAATCCACAGGGAAAAAAGAAGAGAGCCTTGGGAAATTATTATCTTAGATAAAAAGAAGTCTCACAGTAGTCCTTGGCATATCCGTCCATTGTGTAGGAGTTAATCACGTGACATTTAACAAGACATGTCAATATCAAATATTGAGGGGCATGATATTTACATTTACCTATGAGGAAAGATGCTTGTTCAACTAAAATACCATCTCTGCCATGACTTCTTTGAGTCATTTGTGTCTAGCTCTCCTCTGGCTTTCATGTGACAGCATTATTTTCAAGAAGCGGTGCAGTGTGTGACTGCAAATGCATCATTTGCCACTCTAGCCACAGTAATTACTATCTGTAATATCTGTCAATATACTTACTGTCATTGGGTTGTATGATGATCAAGAACTAGGGATACAATTTCTGATTAAAAAGTTCATGACATGTATGAGCTTGTACCAATATATTTAATTGGTAATAAATGATTTAATTGGTATATAGGCAATTCTAAAGTTTTCTTCAAAGAAATACTTTATCTTTGTCCATCAGTTAAAATACACTTCAAAAATGGTTCAATTAAAGCTCAATCTTCTGTATATACTATTTATTTATTTTTGGAAACTGAACTCAGGATGATAGCACGCATTCTATAGACACACTCGCCTACTTAGCTATATTCCAACCTGGATCTGTTCCTCATACAAATACTAGCTAAGCTTCTATATATTATAAAGATCAGAGAGTGTTGATTCTGAGATAAAGGAAAGTAGAAGAAACAGGAATACTATCCCATTCCAGGTGAGGAGCAGACAGACACCAGCATTCTACCCAGAGTAAGTGACCATCAGTATAGGTGCAAGTTAGGAACTTCATTCTACTTGGCAAAAATATTTCTTAAAAGTAAACGTCTCCTTTTCAAAAATATTTGTTTTTCTTCTAATAATTAGTTCGGAATTGGCTGAAAGAGAGATTCTGTGAGTGGGAGTCACCTGTAAAAATATATACTTGAATGATTTTCCCCTGATGGGTCTCTTAGTTACTATGGCAACAATCTGTTCAAGGATTTAATGAGAAAATAGTGGGCTTACTTCACCCTCATTTGAGTAACTGAATTTCTAATTTTAGTTGACAAAACTTAGTTTATAAATGTAACTTTTATACAGTTTCTGAGAAATTAAAATGAGTTTAGTATATTTTCAAAACATAGCAAATTCATAATCAATCTTATAAAATTTTACTACAACAGCTCCAATATTTAACATAAAATACCTCATATCAGACATTATTTCCAAAAGCAAAGATATTTGAGCAAATATTTTTCTACTTAAGTGAATCTTCTGCAAATAACACTTTGAAACATATGTCATATTTTTTTACTTTAAAATATATATTTAAGTGGATTTTGCAGTTAATATGATCTTTATTTTTTAATCAATTATATTCTATAGGAGCCTTGACCAAAAAAATGATGTGTCTGAGATAATGATAACTCTTTCAGGTACATATTTTTGTTGTCTTCAATAAGTTAAAATAATGGTTAATTTTGTCACTTCCAGGGTTTTGGAGTTCAGGACAATTTCTACAGTGGTGCATGTGCTAAACTGTGATAGTGGTTTTGATTTGTCTTGCTAGTGATTTTTAGTGTTGTCAATCACACTGCATTGGTTACTCAGTTTTTGCTACCAATGTTATTAGTAAAGCAAAAGAAAGCAGTTGAGGTTGAAGTAAAAATGAATTAAGTAAAATTAACATTAAATTATAATTAGAGAGTTGTAACAACTAGAATTTAGAGTGCAAACTAATTTTAATGAGCAGTATGCTACATTGTGCATTTCAGTATTTCCACCTCATAAGGGCAATAAAGCTATGAATGTGTGCTTTTCTTTGCTGATAATTCCTGCGCTGCTATTCTTAACACAAGAATACCAGGAGGTGATAGTGGTGATAGTGGTAACCTTGTTGACCTCTTGAATTTTGTTGATAGTATTTTCTAGTACAGTTATTTTTACTTGTTTATTAATGTCACAATTTATATTATTAGCATGACTGCTCTTCTAACCTTTCCCTATAAATATGCTTCAATTTAATTCAATATATTTGACAATCAGATATTCTTTGCTTCTTGAAATTGTATACATTCTTTAATTACTGTTGTTGTAGAACATCTTATGTAATTTATAAACATTAGACATTTGTAGTTATAGCTTTCAAATTTGGTAAGTCCAACATGAAGGTGCCAAAAGATTTGATGCTTCCAAGATGGCAATGGTTGATACAGGGTAAAAAGTGAATGTCAAAAGTAATAAAAGGACTATACAATTTTTTCATGCCTGTTTTATAAGGGTGTTATCATCTATGAATGTAGAAAAATGGTTACCTCATGACTGCCTCAATGGATCTACTTAATACCACTACAATGTGATAGATTTCCCAGTATCAATTTCATAACAGTGAACATTTAAATCACAGAGGTCTTGCTTCCTAGAATAGGTTGATATATTGATCTAACACCCAACAGTAGAAATTATTAATTATTGATTTCCTATTATATTTCTAGTGAGCATTTTTATGTACTTTAATTCACTCAAAAACTGTGAAAAAGTTTCCTTTGAGTACTCAATGGACTCTTAGGAATAAATATTAAAATTATTTGCCTTGTAAAAAATCATTATCCAAATTCATAAAACTAGCAGTCACTAACATCCCTAAAACATTAAATTAATGTGGATAAGTTGTTGGATTTCACTATGAGTGTCTGCCGAAATCTTCCGAGTCTACCAAGTCCAGTTAAAAACTCAAAACATTCAAACTGACACTGAAAATATAGGATAAATATAGATAACAAGATAATACGATGACAATTTCAAAACTGAAATCTTGAGCTTAATAAACCATTCACAAGTAGACTCGCATACCTAGAATGAACTTTATAAAAATGGTAAGAAACAGTATTTTTCAACAAATGATGCTTTAAATATCCAATATCATAGACAAAACATAAAAAAAAAAATCTGATCTGAAGTTTTCATCATATAACACTCAAAGTTTAGTTATATATTAGAAAATTGTTGCATGGCAATTTTTTACAAATTGAAACATTCCATCCATGAGAGATGAGTGGTGATGATAGGTGAAAAAATATCACGTATCTGGGAAAATAGAAACTAGAAAGATTCTAGAAGTTGAGAATCCAGCTTCACAATGGGAGTAAAGACTGTTGAGGAAGGGCTGACCCGTGCTGCTGAGGAGATATTTCTCTGCTCTGTGGAGCTATAGGCGAGTTCTGCAGAATCCAGAACTTCAGCTTTCTTGAGTCAGTCCCTGTATTGGGATGGCTTCTAGTTGATGCACCTGTTTTTTGCATCTCTGCTTTAGTTAGTAACTCCCAACCCATATGCTTGTTTCTAAACCCGGAGAATCAAATTGGAAACCAAGCTGGATTTTGATACAATCATTACTTTGCTCTGTTGTGAACTTCTTTCTGGAGTTAACAGATGTGTATGCATAGCATTTCTCAGGAAAAGTTACCATACAATGAAAATTTAAAATGCAATATGTCTAGAATAAAATATACATTAACCACTGTTAACATGTTAAAAAAAAAAAACTCTGAGAAAAAAGTAAACATTTGACTTATAAATAGCTGGTAGACAAGCCTCACAATTTGTAAAAATGCTTGGAAATAATCCAATTAATCAGATTTTGTTTAAAAAAAAAAAGAAATGTATAAAGGCTTTCCAGTTCATAGACACATACACACACACACACACACACACACACACACACACACACACACAAATGAACAAACAAAAATTAACTACTAATCCTGGAAAGAAGATATAGAGATAATAAGCATATTCAAATTTAACATGCATTGATTTAAGGCCAAAATAACATACTCCAAATATCTACAAAAAGAATGGCTAAGTAATAATAAAAAGTAATTTATTAGAAAGAAAAGACTGATGATAAAGTAAATAGCAAAGCTGTTTTTAAAAGAAGAATCACCGATACTCACTGTTTAACTGTAAAAATAGATTATATTTTTGAATATGTTTGTAAACACATTTTAATTCTAATCATCTTTTTTATTTTTATATGGAAAGCCTGTGTTGCTGGTGCTCTTACAATGCAGAAGACGAATTGTTCCTGTCATCTTAGAATGTATTTCTTTGTTTTCCACATTTTCAGAAATAGTTACATAGGTCAGTTTGTCCACGTAGAAAAATTGCATGCCTCACATTAGGCACTCGAACTCAGTAGGCTTGCTGTCATCCAGGTTTATACCTGAGCAACCATAATTATGAATGACACATTGTTCATTTGCCATTTTTATGGTAACATTTCTATCCTTCCAGGAACTGTTATAATGTTTTAATACCAGTTTTATAGGAAAATATTTATAATAAATATGATACATAATCAAATAGACTGATGATTGCCTGTTACAGTAGACTTGAGTTTTTAAAACTTTGGATTCTTTACTCACACAACTCAATTAAAATGTATTAGGCGAAAGAAAGAACTTTGACAGTTAAAAGTTTTAGGATTCTTCATAAATCAATGCTGTAAACATGTTTTATGTTAGTGTCTCTAACCTTTCCCTGTTCTCACAGTTTAAATACTGTTTCTCTGCACACTGAAGTTCTTCAAAGTAGTCTTCTCTCTCTCTCTCTCTCTCTCTCCTTGTAAGCTTAAGTAGTACATGAGAATCTGTATCATGTGCTAAGACTTAAAGTCTCACATTGCTGTCCACAGAGGTACAGAGGAAGGTACAGATGATGTCGGGCTGAGCATTCTTGCTGTGAACAGCTCTACTCTCTATTTCAGCACATTGTACAAACTCAGAAACACACAGTTCTCAGTTTCATCCCTTCCAAATGAGAAACCCAACAGTGTAGTGTCTGAGAGTGTTAGGCTCCTGGAGCATCAGGAGGTGCAAATAAAGCTAATACTCTCACTAAGGTACGATTTTCTCAAACTTCATTTAACTGTCATATTGGTTCAATATCAAATTCCATAGTACATAAAAGGCACAGAATCCTAAATAATCACTCGTATAAAAGTGGATAAAAAAATAGAAATATATTTTGCCTACCCTTAGATAACAGTGTATGAGAAAAATCTATACTACTTAAAACTTTCTAGAATGTTTTGATAACTCACTAAGTTATCATTTATGCAACTTTATCTCGGGACTAATTTCTCTATTTTCAATCAGGGAGTCACGCTACTATTTTCATATTATTTCAATGAGGGAGTCATGTTATTATATTTATATTAATATTTGAAATTGATTGAATCTCTATCTCTATCCATGTGTCATACACACAAGTCTGTCATTTAAAATAATTTTTATATCACCAGAAAGCTAATATCAAAATTCAGTAGAGTGTGTTCCAGTTGGGAGTAACCAGTCTCAAGAAAAAGGAAAGATGTCACCTCTAAGCTTATAGCTATTTTTCACAGCTGTTGATATACCAAATGAGTTCCCTTGAATGTTGACAAAGGGAATGTAAGTATGAACTAAAGAATTCAAAGGAAATCTTATGGAAAATAAGATTAATTTCATCTATAATTTGTGCACATTCTTATATTTATTTTAAGTAGTACACATGGTTCACTGCTTCTGAAAATGATATTCATTTCATGTACATGGTTTATTTATTTTAAAACTTAGTATAAATACATTTATCTTATAATATAATTTTAAACTACATCACAATTTCTGAAACTGAAAACATTGGCATAGTTTCCAGTACCTTCAAAACCTTTTGAGGCATTCCACTTGGGACACATTAGAAATCCATGGCCCCTCTAAAGTTTCTTCATCTTGTTAATAAAATAATTTAAGAACAGACTCAAAAAGGACTTGAAGATAACTTTATTGGAGTTTAAAAGAAAATTCCTTGGCTGGAGAGATGGCTCAGCAGTTAAGAGCACTGATTGTTCTTGCAGAGGTCCTGAATCCACATGGTGGCTCAGAACCATAAGTAATGGACTCAGATGCCCTCTTCTGGCATATAGGTGTACGTGTAGATATAGCACTCATAAATAAAATAAATCTTTAAAAAAAAATCTAAGTGAAAAACTTTTTTAAAAAAAGAAAATTCGTAGAGTAGATAAGCTGTAAATCAAAGCAGCTGCCAGGATGGGAGAGAGGAAGAAGATTCAGGGGGAAAATCATGACTTTAGAGGTTGGAAGTTGTCCAAAGGGTAAGTTGGAAGGAGGGTGAGTGGAGAAGTCTTCAAAGAAAGGGTGAGAAAGCCCAGAGTGTGTAGAAGTTATATACAGGCCATGGCCAGTATCTGGAAGAAAAAGAAAGAAGAAAAAGGAAGTAATATTTTTCTGAGGATTTCAGAAAAGAAGGAAGTCTCATTTTAGCCACATGGTGGGAGCTCCGTAATAGATGGCATAGAAAATCAGATTCTTGCAAGGAAAATTATAGTATCTCAATAAAGTGATAAGTATCCCTCACATCTCCTCAGTATAGTTTGGGAGACTGAGCCTTCCAGAAAAGTAATCCCTTGGACAGGCTATTGGGTGCCCTCTCTGGATTAAATCACCAGTTTTGTTTAGTTTGAAATTTCTCTTCTCCACCCAGGGGAAGAGATAAAATCTATTCTTTGACCAGGCTTTCCTTTGGCTTCAACAGAGTCTTTATCAAGGCTATTATAACATCCCCTGCTCTGATAAATTAACCTTAATACCACTAAGCAATTGGCCTAAATTGGGGAATAGATGTAATCTATGTAAAACTTCCCACGTGAAACTCAATGATCAGTGGAGGATATATCCAACAGCATTTACCATTTAAAGTATTAAAAATCCTATATATTTCCAAATGACTACTTATAGACATATACCATTCTCTTGGTTATATATACAAGAGAATTTTGCCAAAACAATTACTTTTCTGCAAGTTGTCTCTGTTTTCTACTAACTTAGAATAAAAATCAGTTCCTTTTTTGTTATAAATGAAAAAAGTTCCACAGCACCTTTAACAAGTATAAATTGGTTCTAAATTTTAAAAAGAGAGAAAAGTTTTAGATATCTTTCAGAAGTTAAAAGTACGGGCCAATCTTCCAGAGGAAGCAAAATTTGATTCTTACCACCCACATGAGAGTTCACAACTTCAGTTCTAAGATATCAGATGACCCTCTTTTGGACTCCACAGGCAACTTGAACACATGGTACATATACTTACATGCAGGCAAAACACTGAAACTAATACTAGAATATATTCTAAGTGTGTTCAATGGTGAACCAGGTTTTGAAAACTGTCTAATGTCTGCTACATCATCAGGACCTTCTACACACTGATACACAGTTTGTAAATGAATACTGAATAGCAATTATTACATTTGATTAGGGTGTATTTTTTGTCACAGTATTGTGTTCATAGACTTTTTTTCTAATCATCACAAAGTTAGTTTTTCATGGGACACACATTGAGGAGTGCCCTCCCCCCCACTAAGCTATGAGCTAACTTGCAAAACCTTGACTTTGATTTCAAAGGTAGGATGCCATTCCTAACAGAAACCCAGCTCTCACACACAGAACACAAGGGACATGTAATCTCCAATCAACATAAAATTCACTCTAGGAATGCATCATTTGTGATTTTACAGACTTATATACATGCTTTTTTATTATCTTTCCTTTTGACAGGGTTGGTGTGGCAGCAGTTCAAGGTTTCTGACAAATCTCTACTGGGTAATAAAGGTCTAACATGAACTGTGGATGCCACAGAGACAGGTGTCTATCTGCATTACAATTGAAATCCATCCAGCCTTTTGCCAGACATATTTAGCCTCAGACTTTTTGTTGAATAAAAATGTGTTTCTATGATATAAACTGTTTTAAATATATAGCAGTGACATTACTCCAAAACTCATTAGGCAATTGGCCTATAGCATAATGCATCTCAGGATTAACATTCATTTTGAAGCCTAAATGGTTTAACTTCTTGCTATACCAGCTCTTATTTCATGGACTATAAAATTCACAAAATATTGAACTTCATGGGCTATGAAATAAAAGGCTATAAAATTGTCTTGGAAGGTGTAATTATCTGCTAGATCAGGCACTTTTACCAAACCCGTAATAAAATGCATGGGGACTTTCTGTTGTTGGAATCACTTGATATCTAAAAGGAACAGAAACTAATTGGAAAATAGATAAGACCATCATGATATGCAAATAAAACAAATGAATGACAATTAATAACAAAATCTCATCCTTCTAAGTTTATTCAACACAATTAAATTTTCCTAAACTGCTTTTTTACCTGCTACAAAAGTCAAGAAAATGAGTAAACAGGTTTAATTACAGAAAATAAAACAAAATTGCTACCGCCAAAGGTCTAAATCTGGCACTTGGCAGTTTTAGTGCTTATTTTACTTCCTCTTCAAAATGGACTGAGAAATTGCTTAGAGTATTTAAATGTTTCTTGCAGTGAACTAAGAGGTCTCTCTCCCTTTGCCTCTCCCTGATTTTTTCCTCCTGGATGGCAGATTTATCATGAAAATGGTCTCCTAGGCTAGGGGGAAATGTCACTCTCTACAACTCTTGCTTATTTCTCCTCATCCAGGCATCTAATTTCACTTTTCTTTAGAATTCATGCCTATCAATTTCACTGAAACCAGGAATGAAATTTTCAATGCAATTCTTCATTGCCTTCAGAATATTAAGGAATTTGCTGTCTTACATTCCATTCGTGTCTGTTCTGAGAAGCCCTTTGTCCTGACTGTAATTCATTTCTATGAGGACACACTGGCTGGAAGTCAACTTTTTTCTGTATCATCACAAGTCATTTATTAGAATATGCATTCACTATGTTGAAAACTTCCCTTAAAATAGAACTTGGCATAATATCCTTAACTGAGCTTCCATTTTGACTTTCTGATTGACTTCTGCTGTATAGATATCTGAATATTTGTTCATGTAGGAATGCACATTATAATTATGTTTTTCTTTACTGTGTTTTATTTCCCACTGTATCTTCTTTTTGAGCAGAATTACTCCAATAGAACCAAGACTAGTTCTCCTATACTAACCATTTACCTTCTACCATAAGGAAACTGCTGATAAATTTACTAGTCACAGAGAGATAATGAGTACAATCCTCAGGTACTCTTGGAGATTTATTTGGTTCTGCAACTATTATTTAAAAAACAAATGTGTGATGATTGGTTGTATAATACTTCCATAAATGACAGCTATTGTGTATGTTTTACTCCTTACTTCTACTTTTGTCTAAGCCAGGCAGTGAAACAGTTTCTAGGCAATGCTGATGCATAAACACAAATGAGAACAAAACCCAGAATTCTCACTTCAAAGAAAATTAGAAATAGTATATTCTAGAACAAACTATAAGAATCCATTTTGCCAATAACACAGAGTTAGGACACCCCAATTTTATATTCTAATGCAGAAGACATTTCATGAAGTTACAAAATAAGCAGAACAAAAACTAATCAAGGTAAATAAAACTATAAACATCAGACAAGAAGATCACAAAAAAGCTGGGAAACTTCTGCCATATATCTCAGCTTCTGTATGGCAACACACTTAGATTACAAGTTGGTAGAAGCTAGTCATCTGCTAAGTTAATAGAAACCAAAAGAAAATCAATGCTCAGATGGTGTATTCCAAATGATTTACCTAATGCTCACAAAAGCTATTAGATCAAATACAAAGAAGGAGAATAATGGTTGCTGAGAACTAAACATGGACAAAGATTATTTTCCTTTGAACTTGTAACACTCCAAGCTCTCCACAATCATCACAATTCTTGCTTAATCAGCCTTGCAGGAGGTTCTGCTGAAACTTCCTTCTGGAAACTTAGACTCAGACCAGCAACATACTTCATAGAGTGACTTTTCCTTCTACCTGAAGCCAGCCATTAACAAATCATTGAGTCTAAATGTATGAATGCATTTAAAGCCTACTAACTGTACAATAGTTATTGAGCTTCAAACTATTGTGTCCTCTTGCATGACCACTCAAGTCTATTAGTGTTACAAGCAGTAGACCAAAAAAGACCAACAATCTTCTCCTTTTACTGTTTTGGCCTGAATAAGATAAAGCCATAATAGCCTTAATTTAGTCCTTCCTCATGGGAAAAACCCTTTCTAGCCTGCAGTGTTTGTGAAAGTGGCATGCAACTTTTGGAGATGTCACAGCTCTAGAGGCAGTAGAAACACAGGGAATGAAACCAACATATGAGGTGAAGTAAAATTTCACACAATAGATTATTTTATTAACAGCATCAGACAATTCACACTCTGATAGTTAAAATAGTAAGGTTACATGAGTGAAGTCCTCATGATCAAGCTGTATACAATCACAAAGATAAGCCAATGTGACAAAAGCATGTTTTTCCATAAAGACAATTAAAAGATAGTTTACATATTTAACTAAATGAACCCAGCAAACAATAATGAGTAATCTGAAGTAAACTCACTCCAATCTACTCTACCTGGGAGCAGCATGAAATCACATTCCAAGAACAGTTTTGTGTTTCAAAGAAACACAAGATCATAGGAATTGTTTTCTTGGAGTGTTCTCACAAGCACTCAGAATTCTCCTCATGTGGCCGTATTCTGGGACCACATTCTGACAGAAGGTAAGAGGTGGTCCAGTATATTCCTTGATTTACCTTTAATTCCTAAATCGGCTTCTAACTTAGTATGTGTAATTCTAGACCATAAAGAATTATCCCCCAATACTTTCTTCTCAAAAGTGCTTATAAAAACAGCACGCAGAAGATGTGCCCCTTAAGATGTATAATGAAGGCTATCATGGAGTCCAATTTCCTGGAGTTATCTTGAAACCTTGCTGTCATATGAGAACTGGCAGTACACTTCCTCATTTTTGTCCTTCATCATTTCTGCTGTCTTCAATTTTTGTCTTCATTATTAACTCAGAGTTAGACTTGATACTTACTCATGCAATTAATTGCTGCTTATTCCTTTAAAATCTGTCAAAAATATGAAATATCTCTGTCGATATGCAAAATGTAGAAATGAAAAATATGAAAAATGAAATTAGTGTGAATAAATGTATCAAAAAGCAGCATTGTTAAAAAAAATCAATCAAATCTTTCCCTACGTAGTATTATGATGATATGCTCTTTCATAAATACTGCCTACATTTCTTTCAACTGTGTGAATGAAATTATTTGATAAGTGTTACCGTATTAAAATATATGACAAATAAAACACAAAAAGTGTAAAAAATGAATTTATTTCCTCTAAAAGTAGATGACATTTTTTCAAAGAAATTAAGAAAAAAATCATATGCAAGACTCACAAATTTAGGCTCTAGTTATTTTCTCATAATATGTCATCTTCTAAAACTGGACTTTGTATATTTATACTCTATAAAACCTCTTTATAACCATGTGTGATCAAGTAATAGCAATCATTTAATTGTTTAGATTTATTTCTCAATAAAAACATGTTTTCACATTTCATGGGACTAATATTGTTTATCATAACGTAATTGCACTTTCAAATATATCATATTCCTGCAATATGTGAAGTCACACAAAAATCCTCTCTTCAGGGTTGTCATAATGTAAATGTTAGGCAATAATGTAACCTTCTGGGCAGATTCCTACTCCTTTATCAAACATCAAAATAGAGCCCTGAAGATTACTTGAATGGGGAAAGATACTAGAATTGAGTCCCGAGGACCTGTGTTCCTTTCCTGGATTCCACAAGGCAACATGGAAACCATATCTTCTGTTTTCAGCACTGGTACCTAGGCATGCATAAGCCTGCACATGCACATGCACATGCACACACACACATGCGCACACACACACAGAATAATGATAATAATAATAATGAAAACCATTACATCACGGACTCAACATATTCTATTACAAGTGTTGTTCGAGGACCTCTCTGAGTCCATCTGTTTCTTTTGTTCTTATTTTTTTCTACATTGTTACTATAATATTCTTTAATTTTCTACATTATTCCTACCTTTCTGCATATTTCCCTTCCTTCTCAGTTTACCTTTTATTTATTTATTTTTATTTGGATACAGTCTCAAATTCCTTAATCATTCCTGATAACTATACTTTCTTTCCATTTGGGAAATGTACCAAGAGTGGAGAACTAATCCCATGACTGTTTCTTGTACCACCTCATGTACTAATAGTTTCAATAGTAAAATCAACCATAGTATTCAAAATACACATGGTCACTACATGCCAGGCAGCATGCTAAGTGTTTTTCTAATTATCTCTGTGCATCTTTATAACAAACCTATGCTAGCTCAATGAAACTTTTGGGTGATTACAAAATGAATGTTCCTTGACAGGTAGATAGTTCATATTTAGCCAACTAATAACCATTGTTTTAAATTTTTTAAAATATTACTAGATAATTTCTAATATTACAACCTTTTAGCTGTATGTGTTTTTAAAGTTATTTTATACACTTATTTTCTTCTCTAAATCTAATTTGACTTTGGAGTTATGCTGTTTTTTTCTTTTACTGTGGATTGCTGATAGTATCTTGTCTGAGAGCTACAAATAAGCTGTTAACTGCTCAGTGAGCCCAAAGAATTATGTGGACATTCTATCAAATCTTCAGAATACAGTAAAACACATTGTCATTCTGCTGCAGAAAGTTTGAAGAAGAACACAAATATAAGCAGTCTTATTAATCTATCTATCACTGCAAATGGGTCTGAATACAGTAGGCTGATCATATAAATTTGAATAATGGTAATAGTCTACCATCAGCTTCCAGCGGGCACTCATTAGTTTTGACAA
Organism: Cricetomys ansorgei; assembly: GCA_026225945.1. Lineage (NCBI taxonomy): Eukaryota > Metazoa > Chordata > Mammalia > Rodentia > Nesomyidae > Cricetomys > Cricetomys ansorgei. The sequence continues at coordinate 7,070,339 of JAMJFZ010001562.1, forward strand.
ACGGGGTTTTCACTGAGATACTGAGATCTATGATATTAAGGTAATCTACTAAAATTGAAATGCAGACTTTTTTTTTTAATTAGAACAGTTTTCATAATAGGTTGCTTGAAAATTATGATGCAGGATAAGCAAAATTGGGTTTGTAAAGTGCTGCACACTTAGTTGAAATAACTTTACATGTAGTAACTAAGAGAAATTCATGTTGTGTTTTAACTATCTCTTTCATATTCAAATGATGCTAATATGCAACAATAGTATAAAAAATATATGCTTAATACTGATAAATACAAATCCTGTTTTAGTTTGTAATGGGAAAAAGTTTCTCAAGTTAAAATTAGTGTAATAAATCACATAGGTTAAGAATTTAGACTTAAAGAAAGGGTGTATGAAAATCATTGTATTTTTCAACAAGAAAACTATCACGGCCATTATATCAGAAGTCTAATTCACCCTGAAACTAAAACCTGCTAGTAGAAAATGCATCTAGTGATGTTCTCTACTTTTAAAGTGATAGCTCCTTCATTTTTCTCAGTAATTGCTCACATAGTTTGGGGATTTATTTTGTTCCATTGAGTGTCTAAGATCAACACACCTCTCCCAGTCACAGGAGTTCATATCTAGAAACCGTGCATGCAGATACCATTAATTATACAAACCACTTTGCTCAATAACTGCTGTTGTTAAATTATGCTAATACAGACTTGGACATTTTGCTTGTTACTTGGAAAGTATACAAGTTTCACTCTAAAGCTTAGCTAATAACCATCTGTCTTTGGAAAGATGTAAAATAAAACTAATGTGTATCTAAAATGATACATAAATTGACTTTGGTGCTATTTTAGTTTCGTTTTTACTCCTCTTGCATTTTGCTGTAAATCTTAGACATTCTTTAAAAAGAGACTATAAATTAACAATAATATAGGTAAACACAGGTTTGAGGTTTATTATTACACCATCAAGAAAAACTCCAAGAAGTGTAGAGTAAATATGATCTTTATTTTTTGTGCCTGATAATACTTACCTAAGGAGACATCTTATTGTTTGATGTCTCATGGTACAACCTGACATTATATATTCAGGGAATGTAGATATACTGCATCATATGAGACTTAACCTATAAGAGGAAAAAAATTATCTCACCTGTTATATCTAACGAAACCTGATTTTATAGTACATGTTCCTCTAAGAAATGAAAATTTTCACTTTGGAGTCAGGCAGTATTGTAGAATTACTTAAAAATTAAGTTAAAAGAAACTTTAAAATATTCAACATAAATCCAGTTCATTCTAGATAAAATAAATTCTGTAGTAAGCCAAAAAAAAAAAAGGTACATAAATATGGCCTTTGAAACCTATATAACAAATTAAGCAAGACCTTCATTGGGAATCAAGGTGGCTCACTCCAGTTTCACTCTAGTGAAATCAGAGGAAAACAAAACAAACAAACAAATGAGCAAAAACAAATGTAAAGTGTCCTAAGTGGAACAACAAATAAATAAATATTTACTAAAGAAATGTATGAAATTAGAACAAAACTTGGGGTCTACATTGTTATAACTGAGATTGTCACTTCTGTATCGTCCCAGATTAGTGAAGCTTACTAACAAATTGCAGTTTATCTAACAAAACTGGCCCCTGTTCTTAATTCTCAAATACAAGGCCTTCCTAGCAAGCTGCAGTAAACTCAATGGAGGACATATCTCCTCTCCCCTTTTAGTGACTTTAAAAGTCACATAATGTTGATCAGAGACATCATACCTCCAATCTCCACTGAGCAAAACGAGAGGCAGTGTTGTAATCATTGCTCTTTATTCTTCTTTATTCTTACCTTTTATTAACTATAAACATTGGATATATACAAGAAGTACTTATACTCCAATATATGTGTGCAGTACACACTGATGAAATAAAATCAATCATCATTTCCAATGTTTTAACTTTGTCTTTGTAGCTTTCAACTACTTCTTTTCCATTTCTTCCTGAAGCAGGTTATTTTGAATAAGATACCCCACTATCCTCCTGCAGAACATTAGAACATATTCATTCTATGTTTGGTTATCCATTTCCAGTCTCATTCTAGTTTTGATTGTTTGTGTTTTAGAGTCATATCCAAAATGTAATTGCCACTGTTGTCTTAATGTGTTTCTCTTTGCTTTATTTTAGTAACTGAATGGCCTGTGCTCTTTTATTTTATTTTTTAAAATTGGTGAGCCACTGTGAACTTTTCTTTCTTTTTTTTCTTCCTTCCTTCCCTTCTTTCTTCTTCTTTCCTCTCCCTCTCTCCTCCCTCCTTCCCCTCCACCCCCCCGTCCCCCTTTCCCCTCTCCCTTCCTCTCCCCTTTTCCTTCTCCCTGTCTTCCTTTGAATTTGATTGGAAATAGCAGTTATGCTATCTTTTTTTGCTACCGAAGGACTTAAACTCGCGCCCCAAAGAGCCAATCAGATCACACCCCCAGTCAATCAGATCGTGCTCCAAAGAACCAGAGATTTTGCCCCCTACCTCACCAAGTCCCTCCCACCAAAACTTGATAGAACACAACATCACCCAATCCATAACCACCGGGTTAGAAACTTTTGCCCCTTCCTGTAACCGTGATAACCCCCACTCCAATCTCAGCTTGGAGCTTTTTCTGTCTTAACCTCCTCCATCAGTGGATGCAGAGAGCCCCTGTTCCAGCGTGAATAAAAGCTATTTGTTCGCACGCAGTCTCTGGTACTCTGGTGGTCTTTGGGGACCTGAATTCTGGGCACAGCACTACTTTTTGAAAAGATCCTTCCTGATCTAAGGTATGTTTTAGCACCTTTGTTGAGAAGAAGCTGGCTATTGCTATGTCTAATTATATCTAAGCTCTCTATTCTGTCCCAGCTCCATGGTCAGTCTCAATGTCCCTTCAGTTAGGCAATGCTCAGTAGTCCACAAGAATTTTAATACTTTTCCTACCTGAGAAAAATGCAATTAGCATTTCACTGGGGATTGTATTGAATCTTTACATTGATTTGAATTATGCACATTTTAGCTAAACCAATTCTTCCACCTCATCAACACATGAAGTCTTTCACATTTTCATGTTTTAATCGTTTGTGTTTAATTCTGTGATTTTCATTGTAGAGGCCATTTACTTTCTTGGTTAAATTCCAGCATTCCTGTGGATTTATTTTTTGGTATTGTGAATGGGAATATTTTCTTGCTTTCTTTCTCAGCAATTTCATTATTGTATGACAATAATTTTTTGCATGTCAAATTTGGTATACTGAACTGTAACTGAATTTATTAATTTTATTCATGTTGTGATATCTTTTGATTGTCTGTGTATCAAATAATATCATCTGTAAATATGATTTGGCTTCTATTCTTTCTCACTGTGTAGTTTTCTTCCTGTTTCATTGCCCTGCTAAGATTCCCAGTTGTGATTAAGATTCACTGCTAAGATTCACTATTGTGAGAAAGAATGTTCAAAAGACATATGACTGTCTTTTCTTTAGAGGGATCATTTTCAATTTTTACAGCTCAGTATGTTAAAGATACGTTTTGTTACATATTTACTTGATTATTTTATACCACATTTTTTCAATTCCTAATTTTTTCAGTCTCTATAATGAAAAAAAAAAGTTTGTTAAATGCTTTTTTTTTTTACATCTGTTGTGATGTCCCCATGATTCATTCTTTTTATTTTGACAATGTGATAATATTGTATCTATTGAAATTTACATATTAAAAATCCCTTGCATCTGGGAGGAAATAACATTACCGTAATGACTTGACTTTTTGATGTTCCGTTGGATTTCATTTACTAATATTTTACTGAGGATGTATGCATCTAGGTTCACCAGAATACCAATCTACCATTTACTCTTTTTCCTCTTCCTCTTCCTCTTCCTCTTCCTCCTTCTTATTTTCATTTTTAGTCTTGCTCTTATTATATTTTTAGAATATCTTATTATCTGCAGATGAAGGAAATACGAAAGGAATCACCTAGTAATGGTAGAGAAAATGTACTAACTATATATCTTTCGTTATCAAGTTAAACTTTTGAGTCAGGAATAAGTTACATGTAGTCGAGTCATTGGCCCAAAAGGCTCCTGAGAAATCCCCAAAATTTCAGAATATTGACAAGACTATTACCTAATCTCCATATAACAATTACTTATTTCATTAAACACAGGAAAGTTGAACAGGTGTCTAACTAGAGCCTTTACCCCTACTGATTAGTATTCATGGTTATGAAAGATACTCTACATGTTATTAAAGGAAAAAGGTGAACATCAACCCGGCTATAAACCCTGTGATCCTCAGTGGTGACCTGCTTGCAATATATTTTGGTACAATTATGACACAAAAGTTGTCGGGGCTAGCAACCTCTCTCTGATTGGATTTAAGGTCACTCTTCGAGATGAATCCATGCCTGACACTACTTGGATGGCCAAGAACCAAGAACCTTGATGGGCCATGGGCCTAGGGGAAGACTAAAAGCTGTTGTTATGCTAAAAGGACCTAGAAACAAAATGATTCATAATGATATTCTGCTATCCATAGATAAATGCCTCCTCAGCAATCATCAAAAAAGCTCCCTCTAGTGGTAGATGGAAACTAACACAAAGATCCACAGCTGAACAATGTGCAGAGAATGATACATTTTTAAACACTCAATCCTAAATGGAATATCTTCATCCCCTCAGGACTCAGGGAGCTATTTGGAAAAGGAGACAGAAAGATTATAGGAGCTAGAGAGAATGGGTGGCTTTAAGGAAATGGTGAGTTCTAAACAAATCAGGACTGACACATATATGAACCCACAGAGTCTTTGGCAGTAGGCACAGGACCTGCACAAGTCCTAGCCAGATGGGTCCATTCAATCAGAGAAAAAGTGGCTAAGGGCCCTTACACCTAACCTGGAAACTATTTGCAATTGACATTTGTTTCCAGAGAAACTATTTTGTCCAGTGGAGTCACACTGAGTACATTAACCACATTTACTGGTGGCTCTATGATCAGCAGTAGATGGTCAACAGAAAATAAACTCAATGGTATTCTTAGAGACTTTTTGTCTCATATTGCTTTATGTAGAGGACATTTTCTGTCTTTTATATTATGTTACTTTTTTATGTATCTTGTTTATATGTGTACATTTCTTGTGTATGTGTGTGTATATGTAATTTTGCTTTCTTTGCCTGTTTGTTTTCTAAAGAAATTGAGAAAGTGTGTGGAGTTGATTTGATTTAAGGAGGTAGGGAGGATTTGGAGTTGTTGGGGGAGGAGAAAGCATGATCAGTATATTGTATGAATGTTTTTCAATAAAAATGCAAAGGAATTAAGTTTATAAAAGACAGAAACAAAAAGGAAAGAAAGAAGTAAGAAAAGAAAGAAAAAAAAGGAAAAAAAAAAAAAAAAGAGGAACAAAACAGTAAGCAGCTTTCTTCCATGGCCTCTACTTCAAGTTGTAAGATGATTCAAACCCTCTCCTCCAGTCCCATTTAAATAAGCAAATAGCAATTATAACCTAAATGGCAAAAAAAAAAAAAAAATGACACAATTTTATTTTAAGAAATGCCATTTTTCCTGCCAAGTAATTATATAAAAGTAAAAATACAAACAGTAAAAAAACAAACAAACAAACAAAAAAAACACAGCTCAATAAGTGCTGCAAATAGAACTCAGTTGACAGCAACACTATATAAATGGGGCACAAATGTAAACATCAATGGGTGCATGAAATCTCAGCATTAAGGAAGCAGAGATAAGAAATATGAAGTTTGAGGACATCTATGGTGACATGGTGAGTTCTGGGACAGTTTTGAACTACTTGAGAATCTGTAGAAAAAGCAAGACAGAAAGAGTCCATATAAATGATTTTAAATGGCAGGTTTATCATCAAACTTAGTCATTACTAAGTTAGTCATTACTAACATGTTCATAGAATTTAAATCATTTATGAAGAAAAAGTGATATTATACAAAGTAAAATTATGAATATTGATAAATAGATAAAAGTTACTAAAATGGGAAAATGGAACTTATGGCATTGTAAAATACTTTTATTGAAAAATATTATCAGGAGTGATAATTAAGTTTTAAATAGAAAAAGAGAGAATATGCTAATTTAAAGATTGATAGAAAGTATTTGTGCATAAAAAAGTGAAATGAATAAAGAAAAATGGATGTTTTAAAGAAATGTGAGATTGTATTGATAAGGAATAAAAATTTTTAAAAGAAGAAGTAATAAAATAAAATTGAATAAATGAATGGCCACAAGCTACCTTAATTCAACATAAAATTATATACATCATTAGCATACATAGCCAGATAATTTAGTGAAATTCAGTTTGAATAGAGATTTTTTTAAATGTATATATTACTGAAAGTTCAGAAAGTCAAAGATGTAATCTTAAAAGAAGCAGGATATAAACAACTTTTTACATACAAATTAAACCATGAATAGGTGTCAGCTGAACTCCCAGGGAGTCAAGGTGGTTCAGGATGAAACACCTTGTTCACCTTGTTTGTTACTTTCTTAATTATAGCTGTTAGCATTGGGATGGGAACATTTTCTTTTTAACTTTTAATAGACATTCCTTTTATTACTTAAATACTTTATTATTTATGCTTTGAAAATATTATGTGTGTATGTGTATGGCCAATCTTGATGATATCCTTCTCTCACATTCTCCTCTATGTACTCTTAAGATCCTCATCATAACTCCCTCTCAACTTCATAACATCTTTTCATAATTAAAATAATATTTATCATTTTAAAAGTCACTTAGTCCAGTTAGATAATCTCATAAGTTGTTGGCACTGGGCCATCCACTTGACTCGGGGAACCTACAGTTGCCACACTCCTAAAGAAAGGAGATTCATCCCCTCCAGGAACTTCTTTATCCCCTCTCTTCCATGCACATGCAGGAACTTTAATCTGGATTAATATAGTGCACGTCTTGTGGGGAGCAACACATCTGCTCACTATTTAAATAATTTATATAATCATTTAATTTATATAATACATATAATTATTTATATAATATATATAATTCTATAATATATATTATAATAATATAATATATATTATAATTTGAATAATAATAATGATGCATTATTTAAATTGGTTTGGTTTGGTTTATTACACAATGCATGCTCTCTCTCTCATGCTCTCTCCCTCTCTCTCTCTCTCTCTCTCTCTCTCTATATATATATATATATATATGTGTGTGTGTGTGTGTGTGTGTGTGTATACATACATATATATATGTATGTATATATAGTAGTTTCATTACTATCAAGTGTTTTGGAAGGGTTTTTGTAGTTATGCATAAAATATAAAATAATTTTTTTGCACTGTTTGGAAAAGGGCTGCCTAGGCCTTGGCATTCTATATTGTCTTTAGGTGTTAGATTTATACAGGGGATGTATGATTGCCCATGATTTGCATGTGCTATCAGTAGAACTCCTGAGGTGTTCTGCATCAATAAAAAAACCTGAGCTGAGATGTTTCACTGTCCAGTATGGCACTTGCCATAATAATAATTTCTTCTGCTGAGGTATGTCAGGATTTGCACTTATGAAAATGCCTTTCTGTCTTCTTTAGTGAGCCACCACAGCAGCGTACTCCTACAATCTAGTTTTCAATTCGTCATATTATCTATTAATTTGTGACTCCATCATAAACAATATTGCAATTACCATTTAGTGTTTCCCTTATATTATTTTATTGTTTTGTATTTGTATGTATAAAATGTACAATATATTCAAAATTGCTCACAGATTGATTTAGAAGACAACATATGTATTAATAGTTTAAAGTAAATAAATGAATTATTATGTGAATAATATATATTCTCTTACGTTTATTATTATTAAAATTTTATCTGAAAAACTGGGAAGTCATATGCATATGAATTACTTGCATAAATATGCAATGATTATTATTATGTTCAATTAAATTAAGATCTAATTACAAAATAATTTTTAAAGTTAATATTTAAGAAACATTTTGTGTGTGTTGGCATAGGCTAAATTTTCTTTACAGACCTTTTTGTATGTCTGAACTAGAATTTGTCTGAAGCGGTTCGCTCTGTTAGTATGAATCCCTTGATACTAAAATCTAACATGGCAAACATCTCACACACTTCGGGATCAATAAAGTCTGCATTCAGATGTCAGGTCAGGAACTTTGTGTTTACCCTTTGCTTTGATGTCTGCAGGAGGCTACCCTGCCTCCACAGAGTTCAGTCATACACTTAGAACTTCTTTTGGCTTCTAAAAACGTTTCCTGATTCAGTTTGTGATATTTGCTGTTGCTGCACAACTTCAAATTTTATATATTTTTTGTGCTATTTGAATGCTCTTTTTAAAGCATAGTTTTAAAATAGCATCTTATAATATTATTCTTAATTCAAACTCATATTTGTGGAAATAATTTTCAAATGAACATCGTTCCTTAGGTATGTATAAAGAAGTAAAAATAACACATAAAAATATAAAATTATATATCATTATGTAATCATTGCCTTTTATAAATACATGCTGATCTATTCAATAATTTATGAGAATAATATTCAAGCAAACTCATGAAAAGAGTTCAACTTATTTAACCTTGTTTAATAGAAAGTAACCATGATTATGTGCTTGTAATGTATGCTGGTTCCAGTCTCTTTGCCACATCTACTGCCTTGATGCTTAATGTCATGAGTATCTGTCCACTGGGCATGTATGTGACAATCTCTCCTTATATTACAGAGGTAAAATTAAATCTTCATGACTCTTAATTCAAATAGTTGTTTCTCTGTTTGGGAATGCACATACCCATGAGGAATGGATCTGTGAATTACAATCACTGTTAAAAAAAAGAAGAGAGTTCTAATTACTACTAATTAAGTGTGAGACAGATGGAGCAATTATAGCTTCACGATTGGCCAGATACCATTTAATGCATATATATATAATCATTATATTATTACTAATCACAGATTTCTTTTAATGTTATTACATGAGGTTTTCAAATTTTCTGGAAATTATATCAAGAAGAAATCTACCATCACTGTATTCATATCTACAAGAGCCAAGTGTCAATGACCTAGTACAGAATTTACATTTATCACTCATTTTAGTTCAATAAAAAATGTATATTATCTTCCTATGTAGCATATTATACCACCACATGTAATGAGAACATAGAAAAGAACTAAGGTAACATAAAATTGTTTTCTTTTCATAGTTCTATACAGACAGAATTAATTGGTTTTATTTTCACAAGATCTGCAAAGTTATGCCCTGTGGCTGTGCTAGTATTGCAAGACAATGCATATTAAAGTGCTTAGAAGTAATAGCTTGCCTTGATTTTTGTACAGCTTGCCTGAAGAAGTTACATATAGTGTGTTAGTAGTTATGTTGATGAAATTGTCACACTTCTTCACATAATATGTCAAATACACAATACATTTATGATGTTGTTGAGATATTTTGCATCCATCCCACCTAACTCTCCCAATATATCCAAAAGAGTCAGTAATGTCTTCTTTATACAATCATAAAGTCAAAGTTACTATCTGATGACTACATAAAATATTTAAGTGGTTAAATATTTGAATTGTGAATTTGTGGATTCATAAAAATTGGTTGTGACTAGTTTCTTAATCTAGCCTAATTTATTTTGCACAACTAGTTAGAGAACAAGTATAATTCACTGAATAGTTCTCTTTCCGTGTCACTTTTCTTAACTGTCAGGAAGAGTTGGCATTAGGAAAATGTCTCACATGCCAATGTCTACAGTTTGCTCATTATGTATAAAACAAACAGGTATTGCTCACAGATGAATGGATATCAAGTAGCTATATGTGAAATATAGTCTTTTTTCTGAGATATTCTGTCTGAGGAAACTGTTTTCAATTCAGATGCCTTAAGTCAAATGCTTATGGTGACAGTATGAACCAGAACAACCTTCAACAATCTGCTTTCATTTGCCTTTAGGAATGCTACTGCTAATGATTTATTTAACTTATGGAGTAACAGATGTCTTGTGCAAGGAGGTAAACTATGAGGGGATGTTCAGTTATGATATTTCCCTTATGAGATCAAGATTAGTAGTGCTTCAATCTTTCATAATGCATATAAAATATCAAAACTTGAAAAGTAAAAATCTCACAGTATGTATGCATACATACTGAGTGATCAATTATTTTGAGTAATATTCTACAGATTTTTATGTAATTTTTCCATTAAGCCAAATATTAGTTCTTACATAAATATCTAAATGTATATAATCAATTATATTTCTCATATTTTTATTTTAATTTCTAAATTTTGTGATAAATGACACCACTTGTTCTATTAGGATTTATGTTTTCTTACTATGATCAAAATTTAATGAATTTTCTTTCTTCTTCTCATTGCCATTCTCCCCTTAGAGTTCCCAATTTTCCTTTTACTACTTTTTCTTTCTTCTTAAACATTTTATTTAATAAAACTGAGTACAGTCATAACTTGAACTAATAAGAATGGTTAGTTATTAACAGGAAGAAGCCAGGCAGTGGTGGCCCACACCTTTAATCCCTGAGGCACGTGGATCTCTGGTCTACAGAGTGAGACCCAGGACAGTCAGAGTTACAAGAGGGAAACCCTGTCTCAAAAAAACAAACAAAACAAAATTAGTATGAAAAGACAATTGAAGTAACCTAAAAGTAGTCTTTATTGAAAGCAAAGAAAACTCCATAGACCAGTAACCAAATCTCAAGGATTGGAGTCATGAGACTTAATGCCTTGGGCTATTTCCAAAGTTTTCCAACTCTCTTGTCCCACAATTCTTTCTTCACCTCAGCAACTCATATCATACCAACTGCTAGGTTAACACATTCTGTTATAATAACTAATATACAAAGGTTAATCATGTGTCACACTCATTATAAATGCTTCATGCACTAGTAAATGATTATGATATAAATATTCTATAATCTAAATTTTAAAAGGCAACATGCTGTGAAGTTGATCTTAGATATTTATTTTTATGGTTTTTGTATCATTTATTATTTTTACTTTGTTATGTGACCCTAAACAATTATCTGTTAACTTTTGTGTAAACATGAACTAATTGTTTGAGCCTAGAGAAAAGTGTGTGTGTGTGTGTGTGTGTGTGTGTGTGTGTGTGTGTTTCTTCATGCATGCATGTTTGTGCATCTATGTTTGTACACAAATTTATCCAGTATTTGGTGATAGTGAACCTTATGTGTCCTTGTGTGTCCTTGTTAACAGCACCTCCAATGTTTCCAGTGTTGATTATCCATCACAATTACAGGGTCCTAAGTGAAACTGGACAGTGTAAATCAACCGTATTTTCTCTTTGTCTTTGAAAAGCACTGCAGATTGTTATGTAAGTAAGGATAAGACTGGTTAATGATTAAGTGTGTTAATTTTAACTTTTCTAACAATCACAAAGTAGTAATGTGACTTTTAAAACTTGCTCACTGAATTCTAAATGAATACTTAGTTAGTAATGAAATACGTATGTACAGAAACACATATGAATCAACAAATACTATTATCTGCCTTGATCACCAAATCCTCTTCAATATTTCCATCATGATGACAAAGGACAGAAAAAATCTGCTGCACCTACAATTGTGCAAAGCATTTTGATATAGGGAGGATCATTTCAAATGTGGCCTGCCCACCAAGTATTAATTAAATTATTAAATAATCCACAGAAATTATCACAATGAAGAAATACATCTGACTGCATAATATCATCAGTGCAATTGATTTCAAGAAATTCTGATTTCAAATATTCTTGGCTCGTTATAAACACAGCATTAAATTTGACTTTCAATTAACTATGGATTGCAAATATTTGAAATAAAATATTTTATCTAGTGAACACATACAGATGTTTCTTATTTACTTCTTCTATATAATACCTGATTCTAAAGCAGACTTGAGAATGTAGGAGAACAAATGTGAATATTAGTCTACATAGAAAAGGCATCTGGTATTCTTGTAAGATGGGATTTAAGTGAGCTCCAAGATGAAAAAATAAATTCATTCATTATTGACAATGTGTACAGAGATGTAAAAACTCTTTCAAAGAAAATATCACTAATAACATGTAGATACTATTCAGATAATAAGAATATAAATGCATGAACTATTTTTTCAATATAAAAGGGGGAAATGTGACAACAACTGACAAAGTATCAGTTTTAGAACACATATCTGAAAGTTCATTTGTAAATTAGATGCTTTATAAGGCTTGATTGGCCAATTCTATGATACTGCTAAGCTGAGGAGTCCCTTCACCTTTCCTTATTGTTACAATACACACCCACATATCCCCATCACTATGATATGGAAACAGAGATGGCTTATGTGAAATCTTTGTTTATGTTATTACTTGGTTTTCCTCATACAAGAGAGGTTTGAAATGTGCCCTTCCATTACACAGGTAAAATTAGTTCCAGTGTCAATTTTGTCATTGATGTGAATATTGAACATTAATTTCAGTTGTAAATAATAGTAAGTAGTTTTAGATATTTACTTGATTTGAAGTTTGAAATTATAATATAATCAAGACATTTCTCTGTTTGCTTTCCTACTTACAAACCCTCCCATACAACCATGCTTCAAATTCATGTCCTTTTATTTTTACTAATTGTTACTGCAGACATATTTGTATCTTATATACCAATATGTTCCTAAATATAAACTTCTGAGTCTGTATAATGCTACTTGCATGGATGTTTTCAGAGCTGACCACTTGGCATTGAAAATCTCAGACCAGTGGTTTTTTCTGGTGAATACCACCTCTCCTGCTCCCAGATTTCCTCAGTTGCCTGTAGATCTTTAAATTTGAGTCCTCTTAGGCTTTTTTTCAATCACTTCAGCATGATCATTGGTATTATGCTTCTTCAACTCATGTTTAGGCAGTCATCTTGGTGAGAAATTATGGGTGTAGATTCTGATGTTTCTAGGAGGAACAATGTCACAGCAAATTCTCTGATCTACTGGCTCTTATAATCTTTTTGTTCCTGTTTGAACAATGTTCTCTGAACTTTAAGATGGTGAGTGTTTTGTAGCTGTGTCCCGTAAGAGTGAGCTCCACAGTTTTGTATGTTGATTGGTTGTGGTTTTCTTTAATAGTCTCCAGCTATGCAAAGAGAAATTACCTTGATGAGGAGTAAAGCTATACTTAGCTATGGTATAATGACAAATGTTATAGAATATTATTAGGTGTTAGGATTTTGCTGGGTTAGTAAATCAGTGGTTCTTGATTCTCCTCTAATAACCATGATTTTACTCACACTGAGCAGTTAGAAACATTTGCAGCACCAGGAATTGTTTCCTTCGTGTTGAACAGCTCTTAAGTCTAATTAGAGAATTGTTCATTACTGGCAATATATGCATGCCAATAATAACTTGTAAAGTACAGAGAGAGGGAGAGAGAGAGAGAGAGAGGAAGAGGGAGAGGGAGTGAGGGAGAGGGGGCACGTTGGAGTCTGTTTATGTATTTTTAAAATATTCATTATTAATTTTCCATTAAGTTTTATACATAAAACTCAACACATTGCTTTAAAGTTACATGCTTTCTAGGATATTGGAACTCGATCTACCCCAAGACCCAGCTATTCTACTCCTCAGTATACACCCAAGAAGGTTCCATCCTATCAGAAGGATGCTTGCTCAGCTATGTTCATAGCAGCTTTATTCATAATAGCCAGAAATTAGAAACAACCTAGATGCCCCTAAACTGAAGAATGGATAAAGAAATTGTGGTATGTTTTCACAATGAATTATTACTCAGCTATTAAAAAAAGTGGCTACATGCAGACAAATGGATAAAACTAGAAAAATATCATTCTGAGTGAGGTAACCCAGTCCTAGAAAGACAAACTTGACTTAACACATATAAATATAAAATAAAAGTCTTAAAGTTAGGTTTAAATTCTGGGTCTTCAGAGCAATGCTTGATTACATTTTTACTATAGGATATTTTAAATAGAGCTTAGAGTCTTCTTGTGACTATTAGTATAACTTAAAGTAGTCACCTAATTTTTAGGAAAGAGAAATATTATCTCCCCAGAAGTATTCTGTGCTCCTTTTCATTGTCTACTACTTCTGTAATTAAAAGTATTCAACAAGTGTTCAGGGATGAACTATAAACTTCATATAAGTTTCTGATGAGTGTCAATGAGATATTTTCTATACTTCTCATCATTTCTTATATGAAGATAGTGAATAACTAAATTAATTATTTTTCTTAAATTCTGATAGTTAATAGACTTAAAATATTTTTGACAAATATTTTCTACATTAGAAAAGATTTATTTTCCAGAAACACTTAATATGACTTCTTACCATCCATGAACATTATTTACTCTGTCAAAACAGGTAGATTATATGTATTTGTGCATTGTGTTCTGTAGAGGGATATTTAATCATTTAATTCAGCAGCATGGCTGCTCTGGGAAAGGATCACATTCAAGACCACCTGTGTGATCTGGCTGGAATGCAGCACAGGCCTTTAAGTAACCCTATTCAGAAGGTAGTGTTGGCACACGCCTTTAATCCCACTTTAACATATAAAAGGAAGCAGTCAGTTCAGAAATCGGTCACAGTTCTCTTTTCACAGATCTAAGTTTGTGGTTTTCAGTTCAGAGTTCACAGTTGGATCACAGATAAGAGAAAAGCAATAGGGATTGGGAGAATGGAAGGTGAATGAGTCAGAGCATTACAGTCAACAAATGAGAAGCAGGATGTCAGAGGCAGAATGAAGTACAGAATGAGTACATGCCTTTAATCCCAAATCTTAGTTGAATCATCATGAAAGCAGGCAAAGTAACAAATCAGATTAAGAGTTAACAGAGTGAGTAAGAGTAAGTACACCTTCCCAATATAAAAGCAGGCTCTCAGCTCAGAGGCAGGCAGTTAGAGAATCAGTCAGATAAGACACCGAGGCAGTTCATCAGAAGGAGAATAAGTTTGGGAGAAAGAGTCAGCTAACAGCAAGAGTTAGTCTGAAGACTGGCAGAGCAGTTCAGTCAGGGAAATCAACCAGAGTCAGAAGAGTTCATTTGGAAATATTCAGCAGGCTCAGATGGTCAATTTGAACTAGTCAGCTTGGAGAAGCATTTCAGCCAGAACAGAGAGTGAGTTAATCAGCCAAGCAGAGGAGTCAGTCGAGTTCAGTACAGCTCTGAGTTCAGAAGTTCAGAAAAAGTCAGAGTGATTCAGTCAGCAGTTATTCTTGGAAGCTGAAACATTCTAGGTCTAAGTTAGCATATTATATTGTATGGAGGCTAGAGTCTTTCAGGTCTAAGAATGTGCCTATACATCTATGGTAACAGTGACCATTTATACTGTTGAATAAGGATTTGAATCCCATACTGAATCCCATAACTGTAAAGCAGCCTGTGGCCAAGCATCAATGTCCTGACAATAGCTCAAACATCTCGTGAAATGTGGGAAGTGAGTTTGGGGTTTGGTGCTATTAACTTTGATCCCTCTGAAACAAGAGAGATTTGAAAATGGAAAGACCTTAAAGTTTAAGAACAGGACATTCTGAGCCAGAGTAACAGAATTAGAAGTGTCTAACATATGTGTTAGATAAAATATAATTAATTGTGTCTAAAAGATACTGTGAAGATACATTATAGTCACAGCTTAATAGAGAAATTATATATAAATATATGTATATATATTATATGCATACATACATATATAAATATGTATATATATATGATATTATATGTCAAGTGCATTGACTATGTAAAATATCTATATGCCTTAATCCTAAAATATTAAAATGACATGAATGTTACTTAGGCCACTTCAAACAAAAGCACCTCTAATATTAAACACATGATCATGTGTTATCTATTGCAAACTTTGGTATCCCTATCTTTTTTTCATTTTAATCTTGAAATACTTTCTGGCAAAAATCCCAGTGCGAGATTCAAAGATAATCCCAGTTGACACATCAGGATACGAAAACCTGGGCACATAAAACTTTAAGAAGGAAACACCCTTCTGTTCCACTCCATAAATTTTTTAGATGCTGACATGTAATGTGTCAACAAAATTCCATAAGCAAGAAAAGGCAATCCCAAGGGAACCTCTAGAATACAGATGAGGATAATAAAGATAGGATGAGCACACTGCACAGTGTATTGTCAGCATTAATTCCACATTCTAGAACTCTGAGCTATTTTATATATTCTGTGAATTTTTTTACTACCTTGGTAAATTTACCTCAGACATATGTTTCTTATATTAGATTTCATCCTTCAAACCACATTTCATTTAAAGGAAAAAATGGAGATAAAACAAAGCAGCTTGTGACATAGAGCATATTTACATAAATGGAAAAATACATATAGATTTTAATTATGAGAAGAAACAATTTAAAATTCTCTAATAGAAAAATCTCATTTATATATATATATATATATATATATATATATATATATATATATATGCAAATTCCTTCAGAAGTTGGTTTAGCAGTCATACTAATATATTACACTGCCTAATTTAAAATGAAGAAATTGTCAAGGTTAATGACTAATACCTATATATGTCCATTTGCAAAAACATTGGTCTCCTTGCCAGCATAACATCCAGGAAGCACAAAATGATAATGAAAGTAAGAAGAAGTACAGCTATTTCATCACTAAATTTTGTAGCACTAAGAAACCATTAATACTAGCTTACACATAAAATACACTCTACCTTCAGAATTCCACCACAAAAACTTCTCTACCTGCCTCCAACACACAAATTCCTACTATATCACATCCAATTTCTCACCAGCCATATTCAGCATATTCAGATTCAGGGTCCAGAACAGGGACTCTCCCTAATCCTAACTTCCACATACCCTTGCCAACTCAAGATCTGGCCTAGAATAAACTGTAAGTGCCCTGGCCTAATTGGCCAACCTGCCTGCATAGCAACCAACTTCTGTATTTCTGCCAGGGGTTGCACTATTGCTCATGACACTGCCCTCCGTCTCTACATCCAACACATATATCCAACCACTCCAAGACTGGACCAGGAAGCACATCTTATCTACCAGCTCACTCCTCTCTGTCCACTTTACTTCCTTCTGCCCAAGCAGATTTCAAACACTAGAACTGACTTGCTTGCACATTTTTTGTGTTCCAACTTGCTCTATAAATATCAGACCTAGAATTAACATAAGAAGGCCTCACACCAAGATCTCATCTCAAATATACAAAAAATATGCAAGATAAAGCAGTATTTCATCTTCAATATCTGCAAGTTCTATAGAAATTTTTGTCAATGAAAACTACCGACATGAAATCCAGGATACAAAATTTAAAATAACAATCATAAACTCCATCAAAGATTTCAAGGAATTTGAAAAAGACACAAAGGAACAACACAAGGAAATTAATGAGAATAATGCCTGAGTTATGTCCAAGTAAATACAAATGTAAAGATGATGGAAATCATGATATGTATATTTACTGAACTGGAGAATGGAATTTAATAAAAAGAAACACTGAAGAACAATCAAGCAGAAATGAAGAATTAAAAAAATCAAATAAGCCAAAGTCAACTAACAAACTCAAAGAGAAGCCTTAAAAATAGAAAAGATCAAGCAGAAAATAGAATAATTGAACACAGGGACAAATTAAAGAATCTAGATCAAATAAAACACAGGAAAGAAATGTACAGAAAATGTGAGAGGCAATTAAAAAAAAAAAACTTTGAATTATTTTTATAGATGAGGGAAAAGAATCTCAAGCTAGTGGCATAGACCAAATATTCAGCAAGATCATAGACCAAAGCTTCCCCAAACTAAGGAGGACCATGGCCATACCAATACAAAATGCACACAGAACACCAACTATACAATATCATAAAACAAAACTTCTGTGGCATATCATTTTTGAAATACTAAATATGTAGGAAAAAAAGAAAGTAAATTGGAAGTGGCAAGAGAAAATATGTCACATAGAGGAAAATATATCAGAATAACAACTGGTTTTTCAATGACAAATCTGAAAGCCAGAAGAGCCTGGAGCAATGCATTCTGAATACTAAAAGACTACAATGGCCATCTAAGATTACTATACCCAGCAAAATTATCCAGCATAGTTGAAGGAAAAAGAAAAACATGCTATGGTATAGACAGCCTAAAAAATGTATATGCAACAAACCAAACATAAAGAAAATACATAAAGCAATATTTTGGCTAGAAAGATTAATGAACATAACTGAGAGACTGTGAAAAGAAATGAAGCATAATTATTAAAATACAAAGTACCACTGAGAACACACATACACACACACATACACCATCAAAACCCACAACACAAGGACCACAAATAACACATTCATTTCAATAATAATTTTAAATATGGATGGTCTTAATTCCCAAAACAAGAGACACAGGGTGATCAAATATTCCATAAATAAAATCCATCTTTCTAGTCTCTACAAGTAACACACCATAACTTAAAAGATAGGCAGAACTTTAGAGCAAATAATGGACAAATGTGTTCCAATAAAATATGGCAGGACAATCAGGCATTGCTAATCTTTTAATGTGCACAGGATCTGCTTAAGTCTGTCTAACAGTCTTTCTAGACATGTTCTCCTAACCCATCTCTAATCTTCTCTGCCACCAACTAACCAGAAGAATACTTTCTCCAAAAAGAACGCACAGGTATCATACTTTAGGATCCAGAGAGGGCAACAAAAACCAAGGGAAAACAATACTCATCCAACAAAGATAAGACCTATCAATACTTAGAATCACTTCCATGTTAAAATAAAGTTATGGCGCTTAACGTAGAGTCCAGACGTTGAAATTTCCAATGTTCTTTATTAATCACAAACCATGTCAAATCTCAGGGAATTCTAATGCCCCAGCAGCTAGGCAGAGAGCTCTACTCCAATGGCTTCCTCACCCCATGCTTGGTTCTCCTCCTGCTCCTAGCTTCTTCTTGCTTCGTTCCCTGCTGTCTCTCTGTCTCCCCTCTCTCCTTCCTGCCCTTGCCCTACTTCTTTTTTATTCCAGATTCGCTCTCTGTCTCCACCCAGCCTTCCAATATACAAATCAATAGAGCCTAACCTTCATCTCCTTAAGGCTAAGGAATGTCCCATTCTTATGGAGAGCCATATAGCCAATCCTTTGTTTACTGGTAGGCAGTGAATTCTTTACTTGCTTCAAGGACACCTTACTAGAACATTATCCATAACTAAAATCTCCCATAACACTTCCAACATCAAAACTCTATATGCCTAGACACCATGACAGAACTACAAATATGAACAACCAATATGCCTGTACCAGACACAGAAAGACAAATTTTGCATGTTCTCTCATTGGAAGATCATAGATAAAAATCTTCAGATGTGAGATTATATCCTAGAGTAAATACAGGAACTTGGAAAATAAAAAGAAACTGTTTCTGAGGTGAGTTCTGGAGGAATGATAGTAAGAGAGTAACTGGTTACAAGTGTACCCTGATCAAGGAAGTGTAATCTGATCAGGGAAATGAGAAAGGGAGGCTCTTAATTAGCAAGAGAGGAGGGAGATAAATACAGAAGGAAAAAGAAGAGTAAAATAACAGTAAAGATGTCTCAAAACGTTTTAATAAATCATACTATTAACAATCTAACAAGACAAACTATAGTACATGTAAGTATGTATATAAATATACATTTATGGTTTAAATGAAATTTTCTTGTCTGGGCTGACAATTCTCCCTTCAAAAGCCAAAGTCCATCTAAGTAAAATACCTATACCAAGTATGAAAAGGCTTCATTTGAATTGTTGGTCAAGATTGTTCAAGAGACTCACCAAACATTATAGCCTAATCCTGTTGGCCTTGGTTACAGCCTCCCCCCCAACCTCCCACATATCTGCCAGAGCTAGAAAGTTTGTCCCTGTTGCTAAGGATACCATGCACTTCAGACACAGGGTTTGGAGACTGACCTGTATGCCTCCTTAGTACTAACTTCCAAAGTACCAGGTCATACCATGTAAGCATCCCAAGGAAGGAAGCAACCAACATGTCTGCCTGTATAAAGCTCCTGTGAACTACAAATCCCAGTATTGCACAATAACCCAAAGGGTGCAGTAATGGCATGCATACCTTTATGGTAACCAAGATCTCTCAAACTGGACATAAGACTTGGTAAATAAGAGGAACATAATGTCCAGTATTGGAAATCTAAGCAACTATTCAGGGCTAGTGAAGTCATGGATCTTGAATAAGAACCTACAACCATCACATAACAAAGCCACCATAATTCCTAAAATTTATTCTAAATATTGGTCCTTACACATACTAGTAAGTATAATCCTTATTGCTCACCAAGAAAACTTCTCTTTGTAACAGACAGAGACATTACAGAAAACCACAATATATTAAAGTGCAGAGTTGTGGAGCCCAGACACAATGAATATATCCTCAATTCTTGTACCTAAAGCTCAGGGAATATTGTAAATGAAAGGCAGAAAAATTGTAGGAGCCAGATTAGGGATTTGTTATAAGAGTATGTTTACTAGTTATATTGGAAACAGTATACAGATAGTTTCACTGATGACTATTAAACAAAGAAAACAGCAAACATGCTAAAGTTGCCTGGAGAAAGACTACAAAGCCTCAACAATACACACAGCACTACACAGAATAAGGAACTCTAAGAGTGGGAAAAATATTCTTCTATCATATATGTATACATTTAAGAACAATTAATGAAAAAGGATTCATGAATTTGAAAGAGAGCATGAAAGGGTATACTGGAAGGTTTGGAGGAAGAAAAAGGCATGAAAAAAATGCTGTGATACATAAATTACAAAATATTATATATTATATTATAAACTCAAAATATAAAATAAGCAATTAAAATATTCTTGGATGTCATTTGTGGGTGAAGGAATGTTTGCTGTGTACTTGATAACTAGCAGTAAAATATTATAATTAGTAGTGCTGTTCAAAAATATGTTCATCATTACAAACCGTTGAATAGCATTCATTATTGATTGAAGTATATAGTAGATGAGACCACGCAACTGTGTCAGACTAGAGAGTCACAGGAAGCTAGAGTAAGAAAAGATTGCTGAATTGTTTTCACTTTTTTAGACTGCTGAATAAACTTAATATTTCAGTGAATAGTTGATTATCGTATGGGATTTCATAAACCCAAGGGACTCAAAAATATTAAAAAAGTATATTGATATTGTTCATTTAATTTGGTAGAAAATAAAATACTTTATAGTGATATTATATATATTTTATGATAAATTTCAAACTTTTGGACATTTTCAAAGCTTGCATATTTTTAAAATGTTTAATTAACAAATAATATCAGTCTATATACTTAATGGATATAATGTGAAAAATTAAGAACTATAAATAATGTATAATTATTAATTCTGGTTGTCAGTGACCTACCTTATTAGTAGTTACCACAGCTTATGCTAAATTCTTAGGTATGTCATTGAAATATTTTAAATACTCTCCTTGACTTGATCATGATACACACACACACACACACACACACACACACACACACACACACACATATTTTGGAGTAAGCCTGCTTGATTTTTCATGCTTTTAATCCCAGCATTTAGGAGTTAGAGGCCAGTGGATCTGAATTCAAGACCACACTGGTCAATAGAGCAAGTTTCAGGACATCCAGGACTACACAGATAAACCCTGTCTCAAAACAAAACAAAACAAAAACTTTTTCTTAAGTTAGAATTGAAATTAATGGATTCCATTATGGCATGTTGAGGAATATTTATGATTAAATATCACTTTGTCCACCAAGCTTTGTAACAGTGACTTTTATTTTATTTTTATTTTGTTATTGATTAAAATGGCTTGATTTAAGTGATTTAGTTTTGCTTACCATGTAAGTTTTTCCAATCCATGTAATATTTTTATTCTTACCTTCTGTAAAACCATTCATGTATAACATACATATATACTTGCAAGTAAGCTACTGATATGTGTAAAGGAAATAAATTTTATTTTTTAAAGAGTGCTGCTAGTTGTAAGTTGACCAAGTTACAGTGGAAGGCTTCATATCCATCAAATTATAGGTAATACAAATATAACCCAATGGATGCAAAAACAAAAATTGCATAGTTTTGGGTGCACAGGAAATAGAGAGTACTGGGGAAGATGATAAATATGGTCAAAACTCATTCTACAAATTCTCAAAGCCCTTTTAAAAAAAAGACAAAAAGTTAAATTATCAAAACCAAAGATAATCTTTTTATACATGTTACTATACTTCTTCCTATCCTTTTCTTTTATTGTGTAAAAATAGATTTGAGACTATCCATGAATTTTATAAGCCTATGTAAAGCTGGATAACATGGATGCAATTTGTTACATTTTTAATATTATGACCAAGCAAAGGATTAATTGTTTTGTGTTGTTGTTTTGTTTTTTTCTATTATTATTATTATTATTAACAAATAAGAAAATCAATATAGTTTTTAAAATAAAGTGACAATATTGACAATAGGTATAATATTTGCCAGTAAATTCTAATATATTTTATTTTAGTAGTTCGATATATGTCTTTACTTTAAGTAAACCAATGTCTTACGATTATTATGAGGGCATCTAAGATTTTAAAACTGAAAATAAATAATTTAGTCACTACAGCTTTTTTTTTTTTTTTTTTTTTTTTTTTTACTAAAGTAAGCAAGAATGCTATATGGAAGATGGTTTTCAATAGCTAGCAAGTCTTAAGATTCAGTCTCCTTAATATCTTGCAGACTTTTAAAAGTGAGTAATTTCACTTAAGTTTGAAATGTAACATCATGGATAGAGAGAATGGGACCTCTATGATGAAACACCTCTCAAATTTTGAGCCCTTACTATTATTAGACAAAATCGTGGAGATTAATACTAGCTAATTTTTCTAAGCACACGATGTTTAATGTTGGGAGAAAATGCAAAGACATCTTCCATTTAAAATTCAGCAGCTTTTAGAATGAATATTAATGTAGACTTTTGACACATCTCAGTGTTCTTAAAAATCAATCAAATGTCGTAAAAATGTGACTGTGATAAAAGTTTTTAAAGTTGTATTAAACATCTGTTTAAAACTGAAATAATGTTAATATCTTAATCTGTCAATTTGTGAACCCACTTGGCTATTTTTAAGAGGCCTATAATATGAAATCACATTTAATACCATAGTAAATATTTGACCCCAAAATAGTTACTTAAAAAAAAAATCCCAACCAACAAAATCTCATCTAATAATAGACATTACAGATAGAAACTACTTATTTCTGAATTTATCACTACATTAATGATATCTTTGCTTTAAAATTCTTTTAATGTTTATATATTATGCCCAGAGATTTGTACACTTTCCATGCATAAAGAAAAGTACCAGAAAATAAGGAAAAAGAAAAAAAGAGTGAAACAGGCAATGTGCTCACTTTTACAAGATAACTCATTGATGTTTTTAAACACAAAAGAAGTGTATCATGCATCTCAACATGGAGGAAATCTTAAAAAATAGATTTGCCTCTTATGCTTTGGTGAGGTGCTCATGTCTTTCAGATTTAATTTCAGCAAATGAAACTGAATTCTGGTCTCTTGAATAAGCTAATCATTTTAGATTATCATATGCATGATAATATTATCTGGTATTATATTAATTTATATTTTTATATTATTTATTATATATAAATATATAATATATTTATAATTTAATTTATATAATTATATAATTTATATATAATATAATTTATAATTATAATTTATAATAGAAATATATAAATATATTATATTATATATGTATTTATATATAAATATATTATATATATTTATTATATCTATTCATATTTATATATTTGCTATTTGCTTGTTATATATTTATATATCAATTATTTTTATATTAATTGTCATATATTTATGGTTATATGTTATATTTATATATTATATTTATTCATATCATTATAATAATATATTTGCTATACATTTATATTATTAAGATGAATTTATTATTTATGTTAGCATGATAGTTGTATATTATTTATTTTTCTATGTATATTATGCATATTATATTTATATTTGTGTCATATTTATATATAATATTTTACTTATTCATAAATAATATATTTATATATTTTATGAGGCTTATTCTAAATTTAGAAGAATTAGATAACTTTTTAATTATATCAATAACTTTTAATATTTTAGGATTCCTTGTTAGTTTATTTTTTCTGTCTCTAAAATTTCAGGATACTATATGGGCAGTTTCATACCAATTTTAATGTTCTAAATATATTATGCTGATTTCTATACTCATAACCCAGTATACAGTCTCATTCAAAATGTTTTTATTGTAAAGAATATTACTGTCTTAAGAAATTCCAAGTATAGAACAATTGGTCAACATTTCAGACTAGGATTCTAGAGAGTAACTACTCTCATTAAATCATACCCACATTTTTGAGTGAAAGAAATAAAATGATTCCATAAGCGTGAGTTTGTGTGTATAAGTTCTGAAGTGCAATTTCATAGAATGGAAACAGATGAAGAGGTCAGGTAGTTATAAGCTAATGAGAAATAAATTGCTGTAATCACTGACCTAACATTGCCTGAAGGATTTCTCTCTGCAATAATGGATTCAGCTGGCAAAGGGACTTAATGTTGCTGTTTGAAACTCTTGTTTGGCATTTGTAATATTATTCTAAGGCTTGATTATATCATGGACAAGTTAATCCATTACAAAGCACTTGCCTGAAGTGATTTGATTTTAATGTTTCATAAGTAGCCAGTTGTATGGGACTAGAAGAATAATTGGCTGACTCTAACAGTATACAAGGACTTTTCATGCTACAGTCTATCATTTTATTTTGGTTTATTTAGCACTATATAGCCATATTTTGTTGTTATTTGTTTTGAGAAAAATGTTTGTCCATGTCATATATGAGCAAGTTGAATTATATCTTGACATTTTTTTTATTGATACAATACTTCCAAACATAAAACAATTTACTTAGCATGTTTTCTTGACACCCTCTTCCTGACGCCCCCCTTCCCCTCACTCCACTCCTCTCCTTATCTCTCCTCAGATCCACCCATGCCCCCACATCAACCAATCCCTACCCCCTGCCCTGCTTCTCCCCAGAAAAGAGCAGTCTTCTCAGAGTTACCTTACAAAAGGGTATGGCATAGCAAGGCTGGGCAGTACTCCCTATATTAAGAGTGGGCTAGGCAACCCAGCAGGAGCAAAAGGGTCCCAAGGGCAAGTAAAAGGGTCAGAGATTCCCACACTCCAGCCTGTGGATATTTGCAAGTTCACCAATCCAGACACCTATAGGATATATTTAGGGACCCTGCAGGTTCCTTGTCTGCCACTTAATTCACTGTGAGCCCCTAGAGTGCTGGTCATTTGAGACTGTGGGGCTTGTTCTCTTTGTGTCCTTGATTCCTCAGCTCCCCTCAATCTCTGCTCTCTTTCTTCCAAAGGGGTTCCCTGAGATCTGCAAGACATTTGGCCCTGGCCTTCTGCATATTCTTCCATCAGCTGCGGAGGGGGATCTCTCTGATGAGGACTGGGCTAGGCACCAATATATAAGCAAAGAATGACATCATTAGAAATCATCTCTAGTTCCTGGAATTTCAGGCAGGGGTCCCCTCCTTTGGCATGAGGTTCTGCCCTTCCATTGTCCCAGAACATCCTGCAGGGAGGTTAGGCCATAGGTCAGAGGTTTGGGGCTGCGATAGTGTCCTAATCCCATCACTTAATGCCTTGCCTGGCCACAGGAGATGGCCTGTTCAGGCTTCCTATCCCTGAATATTAGAGGTCCTTGAGAGAGTCTTCTTCATAGATCCCAGGGAATTTCTACTTTTCTAGGTCTCCTGATCATCACTAATGATTTGACAGTTAAGGTCTTTTCTCCATATATTCTCTCTCTCCATCCCACTCCTGCTACTGGTCCCCTCAGCTCCCATTCCCATCCTCCCCCAGCCCACCTGCATTATCTATTCTATTTTCACTTTACCAGGGAGTTCCCTGTGTTCCTACTGGAGCCCTGCTTGTTGCATATTTTCTCTGGGTCTGGGGATATTAGCACCTTTCTCCTTTGCTTAACAGTTAATATCCACATATACCTGAACACATACCATGTTTGTCTTTCTGGGACTGAGTTACCTCATTCAGGATAATTTTTTTCTTGTTCCATCTATTTTCCTGAAAAATTCATGAGGTCATTTCTTTTTAATAGCTGAGTAACACTCCATTGTGCAAATTTAATATAATTTCTTTTATGCATTCTTCAGTTGAGGGGCATCTAGGTTGTTTTGAGTTTCTGGCTCTTATGAATAAAGATGCTATGTACATAGTTGAGCAAGTGTCCTTGTGGTAGGAAGGAATGTCCTTTGGGTATATACCCAAGACTGATATGATTGGGTTTTGAGGTAGGTCAATTTCTAATTTCCTAAGAAATCACCGTTATGATTTTCATAGTGACTGTACGAGTTGGCATTCCCACCAGCAATGTCGGAGTGTTCCCCTTGCACCACATCCTCACTAGCATGAGCTGTCATTTGTGTTATTCATCTTAGCCATTCTGACAGGTATAAGATGGAATCTCAAACTGGTTTTGATTTGTATTTCTCTGATGGCTGAGAATGTAGAACATTTAAGTGTTTCTTAACCATTTGATATTTCTCTTTTGGGAATTTTTTTCTTAGATCTATACTCCAGTTTTGACCTGGATTATTTGTTGTGTTGATGTTTAGTTTTTTGAATTTTTTTATATAATTTGAATATTAGTCTTCTTTCAGAAATGGAGTTCGTTAAAATATTTCCCCATTCTGTAGGCTGCAGTGTTGTCTTATTGGCAGTGTCCTTTGCCTTACAGAAGCTATTAAGTTTCATGAAGTCTCAGTTATTAACCATTGATCTTAGTGCCTAAGCTATTGGTGTTCTGTTCAGGAAATTGTCTCCTGAGCAAGTGCACTCAAGGCTATTCCCCACTTTCTCTTCTATCAGGTTCAGTGTATCTGATTTTATGTTGAAGTCTTTGATCCACTTGGACTTGAATTTCATGCATGGTGATAAATATGGATCTATTTCTTTCTTTTAGGTACAGACATTCAATTAGACCATTATTTGTTAAAGATGCTTTCTTTGTTCCATTGTATATTTCTGGATTCTTTATTGAAGATCAGCTGTCCATAAGTGTGTAGATTTATGTCTGGATCTTTGAGTCAGTTCCATTGATTAATAAGTCTGGTTTTTTTAATGCCAATATCATGTGGTTTTTATTATTATAGCTCTGTAGTACAGACTGAGACTAGAAATAGTAATAGACCCAGAAGTTCTTTTAAGTTTTAGGATTATTTTAGCTATCCTGGGTTTTTGTTTCTCCATATGAAATTCAGTGTCATCCAAATTTTCTATATAATGTTCTTTTAGTCACTCATCTTAAAGTTTCCCCTTGTGCTAAGAGCTATCACTGAAGACTTCCAGTCTGCTATGGAGTTAAAGAGACTGGGAAGCTCATTGGTTTGTACAGCTCCAATAAATGTATTTCAGAGAGGCAATGACCTGAAAGATTTGTAGCCCAAATACCCCTTGATGCTGTAGAGTGTGATAGTGGTAGCCTCTGTCATGCTTTACTTGTTTATTTTGTGATATGAAAGTTTTATAGGGGTCTCTAACACCTCACTAGGCAGTGTTACTGGCACACATAGCAAAAGCAGTGATTTTCTAAAAAGCAATGTCACTTACTTGAAATGATAACTCCACTGAAACTCCAGAAAGAATAACTAGTCAGTAACAACAGATTAGGGTGTTTCACCAAGCTGCTTTGGAACTAGTAATCTAAGGAAGACTTTGTCAGGATTACAAACGAAAATAAGAAAGCCTGATTGCTAGGGCACACGGCCTACATCTGTGAGAGACAGGCCTAAGTATAATAAATGAGTTTCAGTTCCTACTAATAAGTTTGAACTTCCTTGACCACAATTAATTTGATATTTTCCTAGTTTTTACAATTATAAAATTACTGATGAATTTTTGTACATAGGGCTATGTGGCATTTGGACTGAACAGATTCTTCTTGACAAAAGAAAAAATAAAAAGGTACCTGACTTAAAGTTTTCTAGTTAATAACAAAATTGTTTCACTGTGTTAACTAAATAAGTGTTGTTTTTTAAATTTATCATACTGTGATGTGTACTCATAATCTAGTAACTACAAGACTGCTACCTGCCAGCTACAATAGAAGCTGGCTGTAAGAATATTTGGCTTCCTTAAACTCTGTTAATATATAATAGAAAAAAAAAAACAGTGTTTCAAGGAATAGACTTATTGTGTGGAAAAAGGATGTAGGAAACTAGGTGTTCATGCATAGTCATGTGTTGGTATTGGAAACAACCTGTTTTTAAATATGTAGCTTTTAGTCATTCACTGGGAAAATAGGACTCATGATTTTGATGTAATTTCTTCTTACATAGAGGATATTGTTTAAAAGGTATATAGGTATATGGAAAATAATAAGAAAAGAGAAAATGGAAGAAGGAAGCTCCTAAGATGTGAGGGTAAGATCTATGTGTGTTGGAGCTTCACTTCGTCCACAAGAAAAAGGGGAAGCTCATAAGAGGAGTATGAGCAAGGTATGTGTGTGTTTTACGAGATGTGTGTGTGTGAGATATATATATATATGTGTCAAAGCCTTGCTTCTTCCACAAGATGTGTGGAAATGTAACCCATCAATGATATGATTTTCAACCCAGTTGACAGCTGACTCCACACCTCCTCTTTGGAAACCTAACCTGCTGTGCCTTGTTGATACACCAAAATCTCTCTTTTATATATATACATATATATATATATATATATATATATATATATATATATATATATATATATATATATTCTGATAAATAATGGGGGCATTTATAAACAATAAATATAATATGAATAATTAAGTTAATATTCTTCACCTAAAACCATATCTTAGATATGAGTTGAGGCAATTTCATTACTTGTAGAAGCACAGTTGTCTTTCAGCTGATAAATGGATAAAGAAAATAGTGTAAATATACACAATGGAGAATTATTCAAATGTTAAAAAGTAAAATCATGAAATTTACAAGCAAAATGATAGAACTGGAAAATACCATATGGTGTGAATTAACCAAAAAGGGAACATAAGTCCTCAAAACAATATAGACTATTATTATTTCCCTTGGTTGCCTCACAGACCATGGAATCAAGTACCTATTTCTGTAGAAACCGTATACTTTGAACATAGGACTTGGAGGAATTTAGCTGGAACAAATCCAGCAGCCTCTTCCTCAATGTCTAACACTCATAGGATCAGGTGTTATGACAAAACAGAAAACATAGTTTTAATCAATTGTAAAGTGGTGTATCACAACAATCAGCGGCTAGGCAAGATATCCCAATGGTGCAGTTAGTAACACTCTTACTTAGGGATAACCAACAGGTAGCTCATTAAACTTATGGATTCTTTAACAGAAGGGAATTGACCAGAGAAGTCACAGACCCTAGTAGAGAATCTACTACTACCATTTTCCTAAATCAATATAGTTTCTCATTATGACTATTATAAGCATGTATTCATATATTCACAAATAGGTGTAGTTCTCACCCATCATCAAAAACGCCTCTCTTTGCAGCAGACAGCGATTGTTGCAAAAACCTACAACTGATCAAATTTCCAAAATAAGTAGCCATTGTATATCTTCAACTCAACCTCTGCCCACAATGTTCAGTGAACATACTGAGGTTATGGGGAACAAGGACCAGGACATCTGCTGTGAGATAGTCTCTTCTAGAAATGCAAAGAAGTTACAACCACTAAATCTCAAAAACATGGTTGCCCAAACAATACCTGAAAAACGACAACGTACATTTACATGCCAATATACTTGGGGAACATTTCATAAGGCCCAACCATAGACACATAGTTACAGGAAACTAATGGCTGCTAGATAGGGGACAGATTTTCTCAAGGGACAACTACTAGTAGATTATCCAATCCCACATTTCTGGACATTCTGCTAAGTAGCAATTCTTCATAAGCCAAAGGACATGTGTTTAGCCAAAGAGTAGAGAGTAAAATGTAAATGAAGTTTGAATAGCCTTAGATTTAAAAAAAAGTAGGAAAAATTGAAAATGTGAACAGAAAATATCAAAGGAGGCAGTAAGAATTCCATAAAAAGCAAAATGAATACATGTTCACACTGTCAATTGTGCTACATTTGAATTTTCAGAAGAGCTCATAGAAACCTTAAGCCAGGGCAATAGTCTGATTAGAAAAATTGCTTTGGAGGAACCCATTTGACATTTTGATGTCCTATTTAGTGTCTGCCACAAATTCCCTTCTTAAAACATGGTCTAAAAGACAGTACTTTCAAAAGGAATTAGGGCTCTTTGATGAACCCAAGAGACAGACTCCTTAACTGCCTATTTGAATTACTTACTGTTGGCTAATTCAGAAGAGGGGAATTAATAATTATTTTAGTGAAAAGACCAAATTAGAAAGAAGTAATGAAAATTCATTAAAAATGAGAATAACTTAGAAATCAACTTTCAGAAAAATAAAGGTCATGATTCAGTTCTTTGCATTTTTTGAGATACATAACATAATAAATACCTATGAAATATTTCAATGAAAGACATGTCTCTTTAAATTATAATAATATAAAACTTCCCCTTAATTTACAGTTGAAAAATGTATGTGTATATATATATATATATATATATATATATATATATATATATATATATAAAAAATGTGGAATAAGAGAAAAATATACTTTTTGTATAATGATAAATACATGAAAATTGTTTTAAAATGACATTGGTAGAGTGTTAAAATAACGTTATGTCGCTTAACGGAGAGTCCAGATGTTGAAATTTTCCAATGCTCTTTATTAATCACAAACCATGTCAAATCTCAGGGAATTCTAATACCTCGGCAGCTAGGCAGAGAGCTCTACTCCAATGGCTTCCTCACCCCATGCTCCTCTCTTAGTTCTCCTCCTGCTCCTAGCTTCTTCTTCCTTGTTTTCTGCTGTCTGTCTCCTTTCTCTCTCCTCTTTCTCTGTCTCCTCCCTCTCTGCCCTTACCCTAGTTCTTTTTTATTCCAAAATCCTCTGTGTCTCCACCCAGTCTTCCAATATACAAATCAATGGAGCCTAACCTTCATCTGCCTTAAGGCTAAGGAATGTCCCATTCTTGTGGAGAGCCGTATAGTCACTCCTTTGTTTACTGGTAGGCAGTGAATCCTTTACTTGCTTCAAGGACAGCTTACTGAAACATTATCCGTAACTAAAATCTCCCACATCAGTAGAGACTTAGTTGTTTCCAAATATATGTAAAATATTTCCCTGCAGGTGGATTTATGTATGAGAAAAGAATAAGGAAATCATGTTATATTGGAAACCACACATAATGATATGTCCCATCAATTTTGTCTTAAATTTGTACGCAATTAAAACCAAAGAGATGTTGTATGGCTAACTATCATAAAGGATGGCCTTACTTAATAAAATTTATTTCAATCAAAATAAATGTTACAATAATGATATAAAATTAACTAGCATAATGGGTCTAATCAGCATTTTCATCTGAGAGAGAGGCATATGATTCAGTAACAAGGGATTCCATTCTTCTTTTCAAGTTCCACTAGTAATTAATGGAATTGCCTAGTGGGAGAAGAGTATATTAGTATGAAAATACACTTTATTTCAAGATGGCTCAATGAGTGTATGCTTCAGTCATGCTCCAATGTGATGAATTCAGAAATCAATAATAATATGTTTAAATGAAGCACCCATTCAAATCTAAATTAAAAGTTTTCTCAAATTGCTAAAGTACAGATTCCATCTATCAGAACTGAAATCAATGTGAAATCCAGCATATAGTTTGAGTCCCTGGTGGAAACCTCTTCTGGATATGGCTGCAACAGAGATCTCTTTTTCTGTAATAGGGGAGTGGAGAACAACCTGACCAAGAGGAATCAGACAAAAATTGTTCAGGAGAGCAGGATGAGTTTTGTATAAGCTGATTCCCAAAGAAGACCCGTCTTCAGATCTAGGGTCTGCTAGTCTGATAGGTAAACAGTACAGGAGGATGAGCATAAATAAGCAATATAACATGTCAAACAATGTAACCCAGGAGAAACATCTGTATATTTAGTGAAAGACAGAATAAAATAAAACTAGTGATTCTAATATACTTCATACTATAATCTGATGCTGACAATGAAATTTAATATGTAATTATATATAATTCAATACAATATAGTTTCACATACTAAAATAATTAAATAAAATAAAACGTTACAACATTATGGAGAAAAAAATTTAATGTACTGCTACAATGAGATATTTTAGCACAAGAAAGAAATAAAGCAAAAAAGAGTAGTGTTTAGGGGAATATTATTACAATGATATATTTAATCTAGTTTAGTCAGTCAGATAATATGGGTTTTAATGGAGTGCCATGAATTGATATACCAGGAAATGAGGTAAAATTCCTATCATCATTGTTATTACAGATGCAGTAGTCAAAAGTACATACCATGAGATAATATGTAACTATAAAATGCCAGCTAAATAACTTACCTAAGGTAATGTGTATAATCAATAATATGTGATGAATTATAGTATCTACAAGGGTATTGTGAAAATTAAATTAAGCTAGGTGGTGTGGCACACACCTTTAATACCAGCACTCAGGAGGCAGAGGCAGGAGAATCTCTGTGTGTTCAAGGCCAGCTTGGTCTCCAAAGTGAATTCCAGGACAGCCAGAGTTATAACCAAGAAACCCTGTATTGAAAAAACCAAATAATAAAAAATAAGAAAATAGACTTAATAAAAGGATATTTTTCAAAAATATCCATTAAAATGAGTAATACACAGTTAATTTTTCATACACATATATATGTATATAAATCCTCCATTTATATGAATTAATATGTATCATTTAATTGTCTGTATGAAAGTATAAATAAATGTGGACTATGTAATACATAACAAAAGCACACACAGAGCAACAAAAAATACTGTTGTATACAAACATGAGATCTCTAATATGGTATGACACCATTAAGACATCTGAAGCACTGAAAATATAATAATATATCATCAGCATCCACATGGTACTGAAACTCTGACATGTATCTGCACATGGTTAAAAAACAACAAAAACAAAATAGAACAAAAGAAAAAACCCACTGATCCATGTTCTAAATAGTGTGATATAGACACAGAAATTTTAGTCTGTGTGTACTAAGGGAAAAGAATAGAATTTGATTTAGGGCTGTCATGTTTAGGGCTATCAAAGGTCAAAAGTTAAAGTATATCAGAGGAAAAGCTGTCGTGGTGGTGAGGAGGTTTATCATTTACCACTATGCTAATAGTCACAGCAAATAGGAAATGGGATGGAAGACAGATCCTTATTATGCTTTTAGAGTAACAGTGTTTTGTATGTCCTGAGCCATGTACTTGAAAACTGTCCAGCAAGGGGGATATTTTTATCACCTCCAGTTACTAACAAGAAGGTGAAGAGGCATGAGTCACTAATCTGCTCAGAGTTAAGAATTTATGTAACACATTCAGAGTCAATGTATTGTGACAAACAGCATGTGTGATGTCATGTCAGTCAACGCTGCATTACAGACCTCATTCTCAGTGCATGCAATACACAGCTGCCTGCCCTGTTAAGTCTTATCAGATACATTCACAGCACTGTTTCAGAACAGAACTTGATACTTTTTTTCTACATTCATTATTACTAAGTACTTTCACATTCAAGAAAAAAAAATCTTTTCACACTGAAGTATTCCTCAGATTCAGAGTGCTGTACTTTTCCCAAAAATAATGATTTTTTTTCACTTTGTCTTATAAATATAGAACTATTAGAAAAGACTACTTAATTCTCTATTTTATGGGATCATGAAATTTTCAGTGGTAGAACACTTATCTAATAAAATCAAGGGTCTGGTTATACTCAATACAGAGTAAAAACTGATAGAAAAGTATTAACTAATAAATTAATTTTAGAAAAATAATCCTTTCAAAATTTAACTAATTTTAATATTTTACATAAATGTTTTGGGTTTTTCCCCTCTTAGATGTTTTCCACTTTGTTATGTTTGGTGTTTCTCATGCAGAGAAAGGAGAAAATAGAAGAAAGATGAGAGTGGAAGAAAGAATAGGGGAAGAGTGGAAAGAAAAGAAAGAATGGAGTAAATTAATTTACTGAACCAGAAATTTAAAACAAAATTTTAAGGCATATTAAGAATGACATATAAATTCATATATTAATACATATATATATACATATATGATATGTCTCTAAATTTATTCTTTAGAGACACTAAACATAGTATTTAGTACTAAAGTATTTTATATATCACACATGTTGTTTGTTCCTTGTCTTTGTGAGAAAATATTTATGAAGGATATAGAATGTTAATAATCCTATAGACAAAGAAAGCACTAATCATACCTCAGTCTCATGAAGGCTTCATTACATTAAATTCACTGTATTCTATCATATACCATAAGCTACAGGTCTACTATGTCTTCTTGGCCATTACTGTAAAGGCTTATGAATATCTAATGTCAATCTGCTTTAACTACATAGTTTCCTTATGAATTTTTTATTGCCATTTAACCTTAGAATTACACAAGTTACAGTTGGACATGGTGGTTCACACATTATAGTAGAAGAGACATCAGGAAGTTTGAGATCATTCTCAGGCATATAACAACTTCAAGAATCACTTGTGGTAAAAGAAATTAAAAATTGTTATATTAACCGTGAAAATTTGTCTTAAAATGTTATGATGAGACATATGGCTAGACAAATGTCTTATTGTTCTGTCTTAACACATGAAGAGTTTCATTCTACTTCTGTTAAAGTGAGAAAATATGACATGTGTTCCTCAGTACAAGCACTTAATCCCAGTAAGAGCTTGTCCATGCCTATTGGTTTTGATGATGGTTAATGGTAAGGAAATCCAATGGATTCTTCTGTGGCCAATTCCTACTTGGAGCTATAACAAATAATTGAAACTCTCTTTATGAAATCAATAAGTACAACATTTTTTCAAACCACTAGGATGCATGGTTTTATGACATGATATTTTAAAGCATCTATATAACATAAATTATTTTGTATAATTCCATCAAACTATAAAAATATATCATACAAAATTAAAATACATTTATAACATTAAACATCATATCATTCCCTAGTATTTGCAAAACTTATGTGACTATTGCATGTCAAAATAAAGACATTCAAATATTCATATCAGCTTCATTCATTAGAAAACAAACAGAATATTACATGCAAATGTCCATGAGATTACATGTATAAAATCAAATACTGCTATTTCCATATGATAGTGTGACAATAAACAGTAAAGAAATTCATTTGAGATGGAATGAGGTGTCGGGGCCGATCCCCCAGCCTTGTCTTCATCAATGCCATGATGTTGAACTGCTTAGGCAGTTGGTAATTTTCCATTGCTGGCCACAAGAGTTGTTTTTCTCTCTTAGATTTTGCTTATCCTTTGGTAGTTACAAAATATAGAGTTAGACTTCCTCCAGGTGTGAAACATCCTGTTTTTACAGGTTTGCCTTTGGCTAGTTTCTTCCTCTCTTCACCCCCTCCTTAGCCTACATAGGCGGTGTAAAAACATTCAATGAACGGACTTGATCAGAGAATCCTGTCTTGTCCCATTCTCTCGCTCCTCTTGTCCCCTTGCCCCTCACTATCTCCTCCAGGAATCCTAGTTGACTGACCTGTGGGCCAGGTCAATGAGGGACACTGGAGGAGTTGAAAGGGGGAGAGGGAGAGGTGAAAGGATGTAAACATAAGGTGCATGTATGAAAATCTCAAAACACAAAACTAATAGATATTTTCAAATGAAATGATATTTAAAAATTAGAATTAACAAAATAACAAATAAGAATTTGAATGGAATAAGAGAATTTCTTACATGATGAATGTTATAAAGAAACAACCACTCACTGAATTCAGATGAAATGAAAGGAATTAATCATCCTAGATTATCTTGATATTCCAAACTTAGAGAAGCAACACAGCTGCTTTTCCTTAAGAAGTTCTTGGCTTCATGTGCCATTTAACTCAAATATAATTCCTTTTTTAATATTCTATATTTCCATTTTTAATATTCTAAATTTTGTATAAATATTCACAAGATGTCTACTATAATGTTCCTTTTGTCCAATTGATATAATTGTCAGAACTTATTGTAGTTCTTATCCTGCATAATATATCAAACACATACTGCATAAAATGTTTTGGTTAATTTAAATATCATACTGAGTTTTAAAAGTAGGCACTTATGATTGGCATTAACTCTTTAAATGAATACCAGGAAGTAAGTTATTTAAAACAATAAGAGCATAATAATGTCAAAAACTTATAAAATTTTAGTGATAATTGAGTTGATGAGAACATAAGAAAACCAAACTGTATTTACTTAGAAAATGCCCATCATTGTGTATGTTTTATGAATAAATGATTATTTAACATGAAACTAATGATATAATCATATAAATGTACTATATTTAGTTAATTATAGGAGTTCATGCCAAAAATGTGGAATGTATTAGGTTTACAGTTTTTATAGAAAATATATTTTGAAAATCATTAGGCTCACAGGATTTGAAATGCACAAGCAGGCTATTATAACTTTGGGGATAATCAATCTTTCAGGGGGAGATTGTGTCTCAAATTTTTAAAAATAGAAAGAAAAAGAAAGGAAAAATAAAAGATGAAACTAGGAAAGCATGTGCTTAGGTGTGCACACACACAGAGGGGAGGGGGAAGAAAGAGAAACAGACAGAGAATTAAATTCTGGGTGTATTTACATATATGTAAGCATAAATGGTTTAGAAACAGCGCTTCTGAACTTAGATGTGAAATAAATATCTGGGGCCATTGCTGCTATGAAGTGAAAATGTAAAAAATAAGAACCATGTCAGAAGAATATAAACAAAGTGCCCAGATTTATAATAATCAATGTGTTTGAAGTTGTGATAATTGACAAAAAATTTAAAAAAAAAACCTTGTACTTTGAAATCTGTGATAAATATCACCAGATCTTTAGTGAAGAATGAATCCTAACCATCTTCAAATTGTTTATAAGTAAAATACAGTAAATGTATCAAACCTGTCTTATGAAGCTTTCTTATTCTGATACTGTAGCCAGATATGTACACAACAATAAAAACTAAGAAAACAGAAGAAATCTCAGTAAACCTCTTACTGGTAAACTGAATTCCAAAACACATCAGCAAACAGATAAAGTGTCATAAAAGAGTATCTCAACCACACAAATAAATAAGTGCAATATGACACAGAAAGGGAGATAAGGATGAAAGTCACATGAGCATTTCAATAGATACAGTAAAGGTCTTGGAAATATGCAACTCATATGAAACTCATGAGAAAGATACAGAAGTGCTGAGAGTAGAAGGAACACAACATAAAAAGCCTCATGCCTAACTCAAAGGCTAAGTTACATTGAGTGAAAGAACTACCTGAAAGAATTTTCCTCTAAAATCAGGAAAGAGATAAGGATATCACTGTCCCCCACTTTCCAATGTGGCTATACCATCTGATTTCCACCAGAAACCAGATGCCCTCTGGCCTTGCATCATCTTGAGTTTTGATTAAGTTTGTTCTGATTCTGATCATACAGCTATGTAAACAGAAATCATCAATTCTGTAATAATATATTATATAAAAATTTATTCAATGTGGTTGTTTTTTTGTATATTTTCTTTGGCAAAATTTTTCAGTCAACTTATTTTTGTACACAGATTGTTCATTGTTTTACTTTTTGTATTATTTTGATAAGTCCTTTAACAAATAAACCTTCAGTAAGTATATGCTTACAGCCTGATTTATCTTATATTCTCTTCTCATTGTATTTGTAAGAATAGACCCCTGTATTTTAATGAAATCCAACTAATCAATTATTGGTTTTGTAGTCCCTCTTCTACATGTAGTATTTAAAATGTCATTGTTGGCTAACTCAATTAAACTAGATTATTTTTGTGTTATCTCCCATGAATGCTAAAATTTTCATTTAACAATTAGATTGATGATATTATTTATTTATTATTTGCAAAAGTTATAATATTTAGGTCTGGATTCTTTTCATTTATTCATTTATATTTTTTCATTGGATTTATTTACTATTTCATGGTTACTGTTCTAAAACTGTCATTGTGCCACCCTTCGCTTCTTTGTCAAACGTTGACTATATTGTATCCTACATACAGACCTTTCCATAATACTACTATAAATCTGCAATATTCATAACTCTACACTAGCAATGTCCTCCTATTTACTGTAGTCTGTTCATGTTCCTGCTCTCACTCTCTGTGTATGTGTGTGTAGGTAGCTATGTCTGTCTCTCTGCTTCTCCCTCTTCCAAAATCTTTACATTGTCTATGTTTAGTCTTTACAAAAAAAGATAGGAAATTGTACCAATTATCTTTGTCTTTCTTTATGCAGGTTACAGTAAGTTATTTTCATAATCTATTTCATTTTTACATATAGTTTCTCACAACCACAGTAGCCTATAATTCCAGGATTTTAGGAAGTATTATATTTTAAAGACTTCTTCTATATCCTTTCCAATAGTTAACTAGAATTTCTCCTTTGTCTATTCATGCTGGTCAGATGAAGGTGTTTGTAAATAGTTCATAGTCTTCAATATTGCTTGGAAAATCTACTTTTAGTTGAGAATAATTTCATGTGAGAGACCAGGAAGGAAATACTTTCTGCTCAATGTCTTCTCTTTGAGCTCACTCAGATTTAGATGTGATGTCCACATAAATGGGGCTCAGGTGGTATCTCACACACAAGGACAGTGTGAGAGTCTGTAGCCTTAAGGTAAATTCACAGCACACTCCAAAAAGTTAGTAACGTTTTACTGTACCACATATTATCAAAAATGCATGGCTTGATATATCCGGTATGAAGTCATTTAATAGTTATTTTTGGAACAATAGTTCCTCACTTGTATTTTGAAAATAAAGCTTAGCCATTGACATTTACATAGCTCTAAGAGTCCATTCTCACTTGCTGTACTGACAAGATGAACAAGTTCATCACAACTAGTTGATGTCAGCTTTGCTTCAATATGGTGATGTTCCAGTGCTGCTTCTAAACTTGCTCTTTGTGAGAAAACTTTCAATATCTTCCTGAAAGAGTAATTAATTCTTCAGTAGGCGAGCATGTGTGTGTGTGTGTGTGTGTGTTTGCGTGCATGCGTGTGTGTGTGCATGGGCACGCATGTGTTTATGTATAACAAACCGTAAAACTTAACATATTGATATTCTAAAGTTTCTAATACTTTTTATAATCTATTTCCTTCAAAGCATTAAAATAATAATAAATGAACTGCTATCATTATAATCATTTCAATATTATTTGAGAACAGTACAAGGTAATTTTGTGGACATAAAATAAGAATAAGGCTGAAGGCTAAAAATGAAAAACCATGTTGCATGATGTGACAAATCTTCTCAAAATGTAATAAATGATCCTTGGATTTCTTGAAGAAGAATAAGAAAACACAATGAATACTAAAGGTACCTAATAGAATAGTAGTTGATTCCCTAATAT
This sequence comes from Cricetomys ansorgei, assembly GCA_026225945.1. Lineage (NCBI taxonomy): Eukaryota > Metazoa > Chordata > Mammalia > Rodentia > Nesomyidae > Cricetomys > Cricetomys ansorgei. The sequence continues at coordinate 7,110,007 of JAMJFZ010001562.1, forward strand.
GAAATAAAGAAATTAAGTTATTCATAAAACTTTATGGGGTAAGAAGAATGTTTCCCTGGGTTTTGTAGCTAGTATGAAGCAAGTTATTATACAGATTACACTTCCATACTTTAGGTCAAAGTGCATTTGCACTAAAAAATATGGCTACTCTCCATGAGAGAGAGTTAGTTTCTACCAATCACTGTTTTCATAACCACTAACTCAACTGAAAAGTAACAGTTTCCATTACATTTCTGTTGAATTGAAACATGAATGAATTCAGACATTCGCTGATGTTAAGTTTGAATTCCTCTCCATTGCAAAACTAGTATTTGAAATTCCAAAGCAGAATTTGGGTTACCTTGTAACAAAACTGCAAATGTGAATTGGAAGGAAAGAGTAACTGAGAAAGGGATGGAGACGCCAAGAGGAGCAGATGGTGAGAGAAATGAAGAAATCAAGCAAATTTGAAACTTAGACTAAAGTTTGTTGAAATGTATAACAAAAGAAGAAACAACAATGTTTTAAATAATCTTCTTCTCTATGTAGTCTGTAATTGAGAAAAAAATGTTTTCATGAAACTGTATATGACCAGAGCAAAATGATGATCAGGCTTAAGTGTGGTTTTTCACTCAATTATTTTCTTAATTGATTAACGCTTACAAATAAGTAAAAACACTTAATGGAGTGAATTCATTCAAAATTACATGTAGGATACATGTAATTATGGCAAAGCTTCTGTCAGATTTATTTCTAGTTTTAAAACTCTTAGTTTTAGATCAACCACATGAGGACAATGTGGAGTGATGAAAGAAAACTGAATACAAAAGGTCATACAATGGTTAGATAAATAAAGTGAAAGGGCTGGATTTGTTTATGGTTTCAATGCCTCTTGCCTAAGAACTAGCAATAATCATCATCTAGCAATTCCCAAAGATCACTAGCTGGAAGAACCAGAACAGAGAAAGTGATGGGACAGAATACAGTAAAAGGATACAGCAAATATGGAATGTAAATTTTGCACAGGCACTTTGCTTAAATTTATCCACAAAACACATATTTCAATTGAAAATAAGCTTCTGGCTTATGTTGGACTCTGTAAGTGAGGAGTCAACTCCAAGAACTCAGCTGAAGCAACAGAAGTACTCAGTGTGGCTAGATTTTCAGTTGAATATGTCTTGGCCAGTGACCAAAGACATGAGTCATTTAAGTGTCCCTTAAAGTATATAACATGCAGCATATAAGTATCACTAAAAGTAAGGAAAAATGGAAAAAATACTGGACACTTTCACAAGAGCTGACATGACTCTGAACACAATTCAGTTTGCTTCACATATAAAAAGAAAGGCTTTTCATATTCTGACATGAAAAGATTTTTAAAAAATTAAATTAAAATGAACAACCAAAATTATGATTCTAAAATAGAATAAGAAATAAAGTTTATATAAGAAAGAGAAAATAGCAAAAGATGAGCTAAAACACTGAGCTCTTAAAAACTGAAAACACACAAAAGATATATAAGAAGATATCTTATATATATAAATGATCAGATTCTCATTAATATTGACTATAATAGAAGGATTATGTTAAGAGATAAAGCTGAAGTTGGGTTTGATGGTTTAAGTCTTTTATCCCAGCATCCAGAAGGCAGAGACTGCAGATTTCTGTCAGTTTGAGGCCAGCCTTGTCTACATAGAGAATACAGAACAGATAGAACTATATTGAGAGACTTGTCCTAAAATAATTGAGACATAACGTTGAAATTTTATCAAAAAAAATTATAGAGAAATAGGCCTGAGTGAAAGCTAGGAAGGGTTCATATTCCAGAGGTCTATGTGAAGGAATCTCATTCAGAAGCCTCTATAGTCTGGATAGAATTTAGAAAGAATGTTAACAATGTTGGTACACACCTTTAATCCCAGTATTCAAAAAGGCAGTTGTGGTCCATGACTTTAGTCTCTAAGACAGAAAAAGAATGTGGAAGCACACACTGGAAGCAGAGCTCAGAAAGAGTCAGTGTTAGACTAGAAGTGACATCTGAGATGAGTCCAAGTGAAGGACAAGTAAAGTGATTAATTAGAAGAAGAGTTAGCAGAGTGAGTCAGAGTAAGGACACATGCCCAACTCTCATGATAGAAAGGAGGGTTCTCAGTTACAGAAGCAGGCAGTCAGTTACAACAGGCAGTATGAGGCAAGCAGTCTGAAGCAGGCAGATGGGGGACAAGACATAGAGAAAATGAAGCTATCTGACTGAGGATAAGGCAGACAATCAGAGAGGCTGAATGAGGATATATGGAGCAAGGAGTTTCAGGAACAGGCAAGTTGAAGGAGAGACAAAGAGACACAGAGGCAGTTTGGCAGAAGTCAGTAGCAGACAGTAAGAGTGAGTCAGTTTGAAACTGAGCAAAACAGTTCAGTCTGAGTCAGTCAGAGAATCATCCAGAGACTATTAGAGTCCAAAGATTTCAGTCAGAAACATTCAGCTGGTTCAGAAGTTCAGTGTGAGACAGCAGCTTGGAGGAGGTTTGGGCTAGAGCAGCAAGTAAGTTGAACCAGAAGAGTCAGAGTTCAGAAGAAACTAGTCAGAGTGGCTCAGTCAGTAGTAAATCATGGAGGATAGGTTGTATGGTGGTATAAATGTTACAGAATGTACAGAGTCTGAAACTGAAGCCTTCTACTTCTAGGCATTAGACTAGATTATACTACTCCAGGGCTCCATGACTAAGGATTGGTTATTGAATTAGCCAATGAATAAACTGTCTTTTAACTGGAATCTATGGTTACAAAGCATTTAAATAATACTTCTCTTATCTATACAATAAAAATACAACACACTGACTTATCAAGTAATATGCTAATACAAAGATAAATTCTTAAAACCAAGTAGAAAATAAAGATTTCACTTTCAAATTTGGGGAATAATGAAAACTCAAGTGTTTCTTCAGCATAAAGAATGGAAACAAACACAATTGTGATAACAGCATTAACTGCTCAAAGAATATAACTGCCAAACTCTAAGTTCCTCAAATTAAATTAAATGTTAACAGGCCAAGTAATAAAGAGATAGATATGGTCAGACTGCATTGATATGTTTATAGCATTATAATGGTTAAAAATAACTCTCTAATGTAATACATAAACCTAAAATTGTCATCCATAATAAACTAGAAGCTTATAAAGACAATTCTTGTATCATTTATGAAGTGAGTAATGTTCACTGATGAATCTTTTGCATTCCTAGAGCATGGTATTTTGGTTTTACTTTTCAGCCAACTTACTTTGTGATATATTATACTTAATTGTCCATATTCCCATGCATATGAAATTAAGGGTTACATTTCTTAACTTGGCTGAATAATAACATACCCTAAATTCCTACTTGCAATGCTGTAAATTATATTATATCCATCTAACATTCTAATATTTAGTCATTTTATTCTAATATTTAGTCATTTTATCTGTAATTTGTGAGAATCTTTATGTGATAGACATTCTTTGAGAAGTGGGTAATAGATCTATTAGTAAATCTGGCCAGGTGGTAGTGGCACACTCCTTGAATCCCAGCATTCAGGAGGCAGAAGGAGGTGAATCTCTGAGTTTGAGGCCAGCCTAGTCTACAGAGTGAGTTCCAGAACAGCCAAAGCTACACAGAGAAACTCTATCTCAATCCCCAAAACCATTAAAGTTAGAAAATATATATATATATATATATATATATATATATATATATATATATATATATATATATATATATATAAATCTGTCAAGGTTTCTGTTCTCCTGTACCTTGGAGGTTAGTAGTAAAATAAACTGAGTACCAAATAAATACAAGTGAAATCAATGGATAATGATTAAGAAATATTTTTCCCAAGGACTATATGTTGTCATTTAATCAAAATATGTGAAACAATGTCTATGAAGGTGAATTTTAGAAGTGACTTCAGTGAAATGAGAGAAATGTGTTATGAAATTTCAAAGTTGAGCAGGCTGGCCGCAGGGGAAGAACCGATAACTTGGAGCTAGAGTTGAATGAAGAAAAGAGAGATTGAGAAGAAAGGAGGCTGTAGGAACACAAAAACACTCAGTATCACTCTGAGGGAGATGAAAATTTATTGGAGGAATCTGTGAGAAAGAGTATTTCTTTATGCATTTTTTTAGCTCTGTAGATATCCACCATTCTAACTTGAAGCCTAGGAAGCTTAGAAGCCTGTAATTCATTTAAGATATCATTGTATTTTTGGTAAAATGAGATAGTGACTTAGTGCTCATCACCCATCACTAAAATTGCTCTTTGCTGTGGATTAAGAACACTACAGAAAACTGCAGCTAATCAATGCAGAGTTCTGGAGTCCAGTTCAAATAGATATATCAACAATACACTCCTGCACCTACGGTTCAGGGTATTAGAGAGACCTGATAAGAAGTTTACTGTGAGTTGGTGTGTCATAGTACTGTCAGAAGCTACACCCGTAAACTGTCACCAACATGACTGCCTAAATGTGAGCTGAGCAAGGACAAGAAGAAATGAATTGGCAAAATGTCCATGAGGCTTGCACAAAGAACTATAGACAACTGAGTAAAGCTGGGACAAGAAAGGTGGTCTTCCCCAAGGAAGAGCACAACAACCGGTTGTTCTGCATCAAGTAGTCAGTCTTGAAAGCATGCATAGAAATACCTTTATACAGACTGGGCAGGTTATAGTTAGGAATATATATGCAAAACATATACGTATATGCATGCAATAACAGTTAATGGGAAAAAAGGGTCTAAATTTGAAAGAGAACAAAAAGGGTATATGGGAGAGTACGGAAGGAAGCAAGGGAAGAATGTTGTAATTATATTATAATACTACAGATAATAAATAAAATTCCTGATTGTTGTTTATGATTGTTGTTTAGGTCTGGCCAAACAGATTTATTAATGGTTAGAAATAGGCAAATGTGGAAAGTAAAAAAGAAAAAAAAAACATGAATTTTTGCCTAATCAGTTATAGGGGAAAGTGTCATTTAATGAGATGATTTGGAATTTTACCTTGCATATCTGTAGATATAGGTGTGCTGTGCCTGTATTGTAAACTTGAGTTTTAGTGTGAGGAGTATATTGGTCAACGTGATACAATCTGGAATCACCAGGGAGGCAGATATCCCTAACAAGTCTGTGGAGGATTTTCCTGATAACACTAATTGAAGTGAAAACATCTGTCCTGTGTTGGCTAGCTTTTAGAGTCATTTGAGAGGAGGGAACCTCAACTGAGAAAATGCCTCCATAAAATCATGCTGTAAGCAAGACTGTAGGACATTTTCTTTATTAGTGAGTGATGGGGGAGAGCCCATCCCATTGAAGGTGGGAACACCTGAGGGCTGATGGTCCTGGGTCCTATGAGAAAGCAGGCTGAGAAAGGCATACCGAGCAAGCCAGTAAGCAGCACTCCACTATTACCTCTGCATCAGCTCCTGCCTCCAGGTCCCTTCCCTGCTTGAATTCCAGCCCTCACAGCTTTCAGTGGTGAACTGTTATTTGAAACTGTAGATGAAATAGACCCTTTTTCTTCCCAAGTTGGGTTTGTTCATGGTGTTTCATCATAATAATAGTAATTCTAAGATATGCCTACTCTGAGTATTGCTTTTCTCTAAACAAGGGATTCCTTGATATACAAGAGTGTTGATCATTAAAATGCATGACTATTCACCTCTATTTCCCTCTGACTGTGGATGTACTGGGATCAGAGCTCCTGCTGATACAACTTCCCTATCATGATGAACTATGACCAGGAATTGTTAGCTAAACAAACCTCACTTTTTCAAATGCATTCTTTTCAAGGTATTTTATCACAGCAACATACAAAGATACCAGGCAGGCATCTTTAAATCAGGAAGTCACTACAAATTGCACAATTCACAAAGTGACTGAGGAAGTACTTAAGAATATTAAATACACATGAGTTATACATTTAATATAAAATACAAGTTTGTTATAAATAATAAGCCGTGGTTGTAGAAATACTTTTTTTTCTTTACGTTTGTCTATGAGACTATATTCTCATGTCTTCATCATCACAAACTAAGGTAGTCATTTTGAAATTAATTGTTTTATAATTTAAGGGTGTACTTCCACTTCTAGAAAAACAAACGTGCACAAAGAAGGATTTGTTCATAGTCATATTGAATATCTAAACATTCACTAAACACACACACAATATACTAAATAATCTCAAAATTATTATTTTGATTTAGAAATATTCTTTGTGAATTTTTATTAAAAGCACATTTGTTTGTAAAGAATAAAAATCAGAATTGGAACTAAAATCATTAGAGAATTGTCAAGTTATTTATGTAATACTTCTCATTTTCATATGAAAATGTGGAAGCTAGAGCCTGTTTTTTCCATTCACTGTTTTTAGAATTGCATGTATTTCAATTTTTTATATATTTCAGTTCCCCTTTTTGGAAAAAAAAATGTAAAAATTTTAACTAACTGAATTGTTGAGCACCCTGCATATGTATATAATTGTCTTAAAGGCTGCTTTTGGCCTAATTGTGATCAATTAGATAAAGGATTTACAATTAAGAAACATATGGTCCCTAACATCCTATATATTCATACTTTGAAAATATATAAAAATAGATTACTTTAGAGCAACTAAAAAAATTGTCATTCATAGAAGACACATAAGATTCTTTATAAATCCTATATTAATATTAGGTAGAATTATGGAAACAATAAAAATAATTTTTACTGAGGTTGGAATATGAATTAGTAAATGTGAGGGCTTGTGTAGCATGTCTGAAGCCCTGGCTCCTATTCTGAGACCCACATAAAACAGGGAGTGTCAGCAAGCCTGCAATTCCAGCAGTCTGGAGGGAGAGATGCGCATAGAAATTCTACATCATGCTTAAGACCATAGCAATGTGACTTCACAGGTAGTCTGCCTTACAGTAAAAAGTACTAGTCTTTCTAGAGAAGAAAATAATTTTAAGAAGGGTGTTTTATAGTTTAGCAGGTATGTTCCTGAAGAATTTTAAATCTTTTTGATATCACTCTTACACTAACTATATGGGAACAAAAGAGTATATGGATGGCTAACATATGAAAATCAACCAATGCAATTTTGCAGATAAACAAGAAAATTGAGAATCATCATATGAAGATTTTAGTAGATGAAGAAAGTAATAAAATTCTAAATTCTTAATGAAAAGGAGATAGAAAACTTGGGATGTAATATAGTTGTATTTGCTGAGGTACTGTTAATAACTTACAGACAATTCTGCAGCTATGAAATATTAATAATTTTCCTCCTGTGACTTGTTTCAGTCAGCATTGTACTAAAGGGATGAAGCCAATTATAAAAGGGCAATGGCTCACTTAATAAAGTGACCACTTTGCAAAATGAGGACCTGAACTCAATCCTCAGCACCCTTCTACAACCAGTGGTACTGGCATTATGAAAGTATAATTTCATGTCTCCATTCCAGTGACAAATACTTAAATACTAAAATTAAAAATATCACTTAAATGCAGCACTGAAAGGCTGTATGTTGTATATATAGGTGGATGCCAAATCTAACTTAGTAATGAAGGCCGTTAAAAAGTGGAGAGAGTCTTGATAAACTTAATTTATATTTAAATGTATGTTGAAACTTAGTTGGGCTCCATCACAGTATAGCCCAGGAAAACATCAGAAAGCATGGATTCCATAAATACATTCACATTTTTGCAATCATATCATTTGTATAAGATGTTATTCTATTGGATTTGTATGCAAACATGCTCCTCTGTGTTTGGGTACGTTGTACATGAACGTGTGTCCATGCATGTGATTTCCAGAAAACATCCTCTAATATTGTCCCTTATATACCATCTATGTATTATTTTGATACATGGTCTCTCCCTGGCCAAGAACTAAGGAAGTTGGTTAGCCTCTCTGGTAACCTCCTATCTCTATGCTCCCAGAGCTGGGATTATAGTGCAAAATTAAAGGTACATATAAAATTACACTTATATGAAATTCAAAAATACTAAATTTAGCTTTAGAAGTCAGCCTACCTGATAGTGTTTTTTTCTTTTCTTTTGTAGTAGCTTTATAAACAAAAGATTCCCAAGTGCTTGAAATATACATTATTGATTCATTGTTTGATTATATATTTTTCAATTGATTTCTTTTTCAAATTTTAAAATGATTTGTTCATTTTTATATATTTGATACACTTTAAATGTTTAATAAAATAGACTATTTTACAATGACATCTCTGAAATGTAGGATTTTCTGCTATTAAAGATAAATAATGCATACTAGTTTTGAAGAATCCAGACTAGAGAAATTCTGATAGAGTAATAATTTTGCTCATAATATATAAACACTTTTCTACAGAGTTTTATGCCAAAAAATGGTCATTTTCTCAAGACATTCAAGTAATAACTGTAGTCATAGGATAGTAATAAGGATGGTAAGTGTGTCCTACCACGTTTCTCTCTGGGATTAGGCAGGAGGAAAAGAGAACAGGATGAGCAGCTGGAAAAATCTGCATGGCAGCTGAATACTGCTGATCTGTTAACATCATAGTTTCCATGGATACATTCAAGGAGAAGTTGCCTAAATTGCATTAGGATCTCAAACTGCATACACTCCCCATTTCTGTTCCCTCTTATTGAAAATGACGTTCATGTTAAATCACAGTTATGTTTCCCTGATAGGAGTGCAGTGAGAAGGTGAAAAATGATCAATTTCAACTCTCACACAAGCCGTCACATTGTATGTTGTTTCAAGTACAACTCTTCCTTTCACTAAGCGATCATTTGAATTTGGTAAAATGCAGCATACCCTGAAATCATAATGCAAGGAGCCACCCATTCCAATATGTGATAACAGTTCACATCAGTGTGCACAGGGGGCTAACTTCATTACAGTTCTTTCTTGACTTTTATCAGTTTCTGGAAATGATATCAGAGAATGATCACAAACATGTTTCCCCTGCAGGAGACATTCCACCATGACACATGAATAATGCACTTGGAAGAGATCAGCTGTCTGTGTTGACCAGCACCATTCTTTCATTATAAGTATTTTTTTCTAAACGTGTTCTATAAAAATAAAGTATAAATTAAATTTGTATAAAAATGATTTTTGGCTTTATTAGGTATCTAGTGTCTTTAAAGAGGGACAGCTAGTGCCCTTAATTCATAGTGTTAATATGTCTGAGATACATCATGGGGTATGTCCTGGAATTCATTGTTCTCATTAGCAATTTTTAATATATTTACTGTGGAAACCTTCAGGATTAGTATTCCATAGACACAACTTGACATTAAGAAATGCTCACATAATTTTTATTGATGTATGTTTGAAAATGAAAACTAAAGTCATACATTTAGACATATTTTGTGGTACTGAAGAGGAACTGAAATTTTTTTTTTTTAATTAAAGGGGGCATACCTGTATATCTCAGACAACAGCTCAAACTGTCCATGACTGAGCATCTCCGATGATGTCGATTTCTGTGTTAAAACTGCTTAATGAAGTAGAAAGCACAATGCATCTGTTTGATGGAGTCTAATGGCATAGCATGGTGAAACAGAGCAGAAGACATGACAGGGTAATACACCATACATTTCAAACTCTCAAAACCAATTCATTCATATTCATATACGTATATAACTTTTTGAAACAAATCTGTCAGTAGTTTTCTGTTGGAAAATTCAACATTTACCTTGAAATTGTCTGTGTTATAGTCATGAAACACAGGTGAATATGTACAACTTATGACATTGCTCCTCTTGAGACAGGATGCCACCACAAAGGATGTGATATATCTCTGTCAGCTAAGATTTAATCACATGTATGCAACATGTCAAAAGTCAAAAATGATGTAGAATGCAGAAAATAATATGAACCAAAGGATGGTTTAGAGGGAAAAAAGAAGAAGCAAGCACATAAATATAGTCAGGTTGAATACTTACTTCATTTTAATTCTCCAGATTTACATAAATTCAAACAGTTAACAGATGTTTTACTCAAGATAATCAAAGAAATAAGTGACAAATGACTATTTAGCGAATATAAGTGGTTTGAGGGGAACCAAAAGATAATGTAACTAAGCTGCTAAATGTATAATGTATAACGATGACTATTACTGTTAGTGACACAAGGACAGGTATAGCATTAAAAAAACACAAAAGAAGGAGGGGGGATACAGAGATATACACAGATAGCAATTTTAGAATACGTAAGATAGAGTCAGAGTTTATAGTCCAAGATGACCTCACATGCCCGAAAGTCACCACCTGTTTAATACTGGGATATAAGGAATCTAATTTTATTCTTATCTCTTTCTCTGACCTCATGCAGAAACTCCCCACTTGAAGCACACAATGAAAATTTATGGGGACAGCATGGACTATATGTTTCTGTATCTGACACATCTGCCATCGAGAGATAAAGAATAGTTCTGGAGATTCAATTGGAATTCAGATGTGATAAAAAAAAAAGGTGGCTCTATACTGGAAACTCATCACATGCTATCAAATGCACCAGGAGATTCCTTGTTGGTTTCTCCTGGGTCCTGCAGGCTCGAACTGCCTACCCAAACTGCTGCTGTGGCTTAGTCTCCCTGCACATGCTGGCCCAGGCCTGGCTCTTTGGCCAGGAGTGCAAAGGCCCGGGTTTGAGTGGCAGGAAAGCGCTCTAGGACCCTAGGCATGCGCCTCGGTTGATTTCCCATAGACGCTGACCACCCACGTCCTAAGAATAGGGGACGAGATCCAAAGGAAGTCTCAGGAGCTGAATCTGATGGACAACAAACTTGTTTATTGGCAGGTTTTCCCTGCCAATATCTTACCCCAGAGAAGGTGGGTCCTGGTACTCCAAGGTGGGGAAGCCTGATTAGCATGGGGGCAGGGCAGGCACCTGGCCTCATGGTCTTTGCAAAGATGGAGGAAGGTGCCTAATTCTCCACAGGGCAAGCAAAAAGCTTGCCAGGTTTATTTTCCTTTTGCTTCTGTGAATAGCTACAGTCCCTCCAGGGCAAGAAGGGAAGGAGCTCACAAGGCATCCTGCTAGCCCACCTGGGGAGGACAAGGCACCCTTTAGTGACTTCAACTTGCTCTTTAGCCCCAGAGGTCTACAGTTCCTCCATTCTCTGTCCCTACATATAGGAGGTCTGTTTTGCTTATTTCCTCTCCTCTCTTTTATTTTTCCAGTTTTTCTCTCAGCTTCTTATATGGTGCTTTGACCTCAAATATTTTTTGCAACAAATCTAAAATAATTGCCAGTTATTAGTTTCCATGGGACCATTTTTGCTATTTGACTGAAAAGAAAAAAAATAGACAAATTAGAAAGCCAGTATTTATGTCTCATTTTCAAATTTAACTTTGTTTAGTTAGGTTCCTAAGTAAATGAAAATATATACTCCACAATACCTTAGATTTTTGTCCACTTTCAAGTCTTTTCACAAAGTCTTAGGTAATTTAAGTTTTTTTTCTGAAGTATTTACATTTTATAAAGATTTATTCATATAATAAAAAATAATAAAATAATGAAATAACAAAAATTTCCACATAACTACATTCATGTATTATTTTGTATTTTGTGTATAATCATACACATGACTTAAAATCATCCATACAGTGAAATTCAATTCCTCCAATGGAATTACTTAATTTTTCTTGATATCCAAAGCTTCCTATCTACATCTCTGACTATCCATTTTCATATTGCAAAAAATTCTTCCTGATTTCTGGAAATTTTTGAAGTATGATCAATTATTCCTTAACTAGCACTGCCTAGGAACTTTGTCCAGTATGGTAGAAGGCCAGGTCTCAGCATTTCTTCTTTTTCCATCTTTCTACTGTGCTGCAAAAGAATTGTGATTCCATTTCTCCATTGTAGAAGAATATTTAATCTTTTAATCTATCAGCATGGCTTCTATAGGGTAGAAAGAATGGTATACACCTTTAATCCAAGTATTCATAGAACAGTGTTAGCACACACCTTTAATCCCAGTATTCAGAAGGCAATGGTTGTGCACTTGGGAACAGGAAGCAGAGCTCAGAAGGATTCAATGTCAGGCAGGAATTGATGTTTGAGATAAGTCTGAGTGATGGGCAGGCAAAGAGACAAATCAGAGGAAGAATTAGCAGAGTGAAGACATGCCCAACTTTCAAGATAAAAAAGCAGACTCTCAGTTCAGAGCGGCAAGGGGATAAGAGTCAGAGTAGGATAAGACACAGAGGCTGAAGGAAGCAGAGACACAGAGGATACTAATCAGAGGCAGGGAAACAGGAGCAGTCTGAGGAGATTCAAGCAAAAGAAGCCAGTATCACATGGGAAGAGTGAGTCAGTTTGAATCTAAGCAGAGCCATTCAGTCAGAGAAGTTGCAAGAGCCTGCCAGAGTCAGAAGTGTTCAGTCAGAAACAGTCAGCTGGCCCAGACAGTCAGTTTGAACCAGTCAGCTGGGAGAAGAGTTTGAGCCAAAACTTGGAGTAAATTGAATCAGAAGAGTCAGGACAGAAGAGTTTTGTACAGCCTTGAGTTCAGAAGAAGCTAGTCAGATTGGTTCAGTCAGCAGTAATTCTCAGAGGTTGGCTAGATTGTATGGCGGCTTAAGCATTCTAGATTGTAAGAGACTGACTGAAACCTTCCAGATCTAGACCTAAGATTAGATTGTAGAGGCCAAAACATTCCAGGACTTCATGATTAGGACTAGAGATTGAATTAGGCAAAGAATAAACTGCCCTTTGGACAGATGTTTATATCTGTTGCCCAATTGATTAGACGTCTACACTTCACACAATCATGCGTGGAAGAAATGAAGAGAAACATTTTAAATATAAGGACTTAGGCATTGATTTTGACATCATACTCAATATTGGTGATGACTGGTATTCAATTGACTGTATTCATGTGGACTATAGGTAAGAATATTTTAATCCTTCCATCATTTTAAGCGCCTTCATTTACCCAGGGCGATTACTATCTACATCATTATATCAGTTTAATTGTTAATTAATTCTATAGTCTCTTCTTTCTCTTCTCAGGTATGTTGATTTTGATAATAAACTCTGTGTGAATATCATTTATAAATTAATAATTCTTGCTAGGTGCAATGGTTCACATCTTTAATCTCAACACCCAAGAAGCAGAGGCAGGTGAATCTTGATGCCACCTTGTTCCATATGAAAAATTCCAGGCCAGCAGCAGCTATATTTTGAGATACTGTCTCACATCCATAAAAAAAAATCAAAAGATATGAAACAAAAACAAATATAAATAAAAAACAACAAAACAAAAACAATGCAATAGTATTGTTTTAGCTTTTAATAAACACTACATGCTAAAACAAGTTGTTAGGAATAACGTTTTTATTGAAAATAGATTACTCTCTCATAAAGTATATCATGAGCAGTTTCCTGTCCTTCAATTCCTACTAACCACCCACCTTCTCTGTCCCCTAGATCTACTCCCCACCATTTCCCTTCAGAAAAAAAGCAGTCCTCCAAGAGACTACAACCAGATAAGACAAAAACAAGATGCAATGAGAGAAGGCAAAAACTCAAGAAAAAAAAGAATCGCAAGATCATGCAACAGAGTCAGAGAGACACCCACTCCCACTGTAAAACTCAAGCTAACAGCCACAACATATATATAAAAGAACCAGGAGTTAGACTCGTGCAGGCATTGTGCTTGCTACAATCTATGTGAGACCCTATGAGCCCTGCTGAGGTGATTCAGTGGGTTATATTCTCCTGGTGTCCTTGACTCCTCTGGCTCCTATGATATTTCCTGCCTTTCTTATGTGTGGTTCATCAAGCTCTGAAGGACCCAATAGAGACCTCCAACTTAGATTTGCTCTCTTCATAATGTCTGGCTGTAGTCTCTGCACCTGATCTGATTTACTGCCAAAGGAAGCCTCTCTGATAACAATGTACTGGACAAAGCACCAATCTGAGTATAGCAAAATATCATTAGGTCTCAGTTCAGTTTTTTCTTTGCCAGTTATGTTGGGTCTATGATTCCTCATCATCAACAAGGCTGTGTTAGGCATGGGTTCTTTCCCCTGGCATGGGCCTCAATTTTAAACCAGAAGTTTGTTGGCCACTCTGACAAGTTCTACATTACCACTGCACTAGCACACCACACAGGCAAGACAAATTATAGGTAGAAAGTTTTGTGGCTGGGTTGTTGTCCAGGATTTTCTTTCAGTAGTCTACAGAGATCCTTCCCAATCAAACAAATGAGACTAAAGGAGTGAAGGCTCCATGCAGGTACCAATTGGACTGCTCTACATTCCGGAAGCTGTGTGGATGTTGTCCTCTGCATGGGCACTTCCTTGTCAGTTTTTGGAGAACTATGCTCTGTCCTAGCATCAGCCTGGGTTGTTTGGGGTCTTCTATTGACCCTTTGCCCAACAACTCAACTGAATGCACCCCAATCCCACAACTAGAAGATTTGCCTGGCTACAAAAGATGGTTCAGACTTTGTATACTCACTATTAGAAGACCTCACTAAGGACACCCTCTTAGATTCCAGGAAGGTTCCACTGCTCTAGATTTCCACATTGCCCCAAAATGCACCCCAGTTCCAGCCACCTTTTTCTGTACTCCTCTCTCTTCATCTCTCCCCTAAGCATGATCCTTCCTTCTCCCATCCTCACCTGCCCCTAGTCAACCTGCAAAATTTATTCAATTTTTCCTTCTTAGGAAGATTCATGTGTCCCCTCTAGAGTTCTCTTTGCCTAATCTCTCTTGGGTCTGTGGTTTGTAGCTTGATTATCATTTACTTAACAACTTACATCAACCCAGTTCTAGTTCCATCCATTGGCTTGCAAATTCCATGGTGGCATATATTTTTAGCAGCTGAGTGATTCTCTATTCCTTAAATATACAACTTTTTTTTTTTCTATCCACTTTTCTGTTGATGGACATCTAGGATGTTTCCAGTTTCTGGTTATTATGAATAAAGCTTCTATGAACAGAGTTGAGCATTTGTCCTTGTGGCATGATGGAATTTCCTTGGAGTATATGCCCAAGAATTATATAGCTGGGTCTTGAGGTAAATTGATTCCCAATTTTCTGAGAAACTGCCATATTGATTACCATAATGGCATACAGGTATTCACTTCTACCAACTATTGCTCCACATTCTTGCCAATATGAGCAGTCTCTTGTGTCATTGATCTTAGCCATTCTGACAGATGTAAGATGGAATCTCAAGGCATCTCTGATTTGCATTTCCCCATTGGCTAAGGATATTAAACATTTCTTTAAGTTTTCCTCAGGCCTTGGGATTACTTTATTGAAAATTCTCTATTTGGATCTGTACTCCATTTTTAAATTGAATTATTTGGTTTTTTTTATTTTTATTTTTTGCTATCTATTTTTTTGAGTCTTTATATATTTTTGGTATCAATCCTCTTTTCCTATTCTGTAGGCTGCCTCTTTCTGATTGACAGTGTTCTTTGCCTTATAGAAGATTTTCAGTTTCATAAAGTCCCATTTATTGTTGATCTTAGTGCCTATGCTATTGGTGTTTTCTTCAGGAATTTGTCTACTATCCTGATGCGTTCAGGGCTATACCCCCACTTTCTCTTCTATCAAATTCAATTTATTTTGTTTTATGTCTTTGATTTGCTTTGACTTGATTCTTGTGCAGGGTGATAAATATGGATACATTTGCATTCTCCTACCTGAAGAAATCAAGTTTGACCAGCACTGTGTGATGAAGATAATATTGTTTTTTTCAGTGTGCATTTCCAGATTCCTTATCAAAAATCAGGTGTCCATTGGTGTGTGGATTCATGTCTTGGACTTCAGTTTGATTAGAGTGATCAATGTGTCCATTTTTATGCCAATACCATTCTGTTTTTAGTACTGTAGCTCTGTAATACAACTTGAAAATCAGGAATGGTGATACCCCTGTGGTTATTTTATTGTCAAAAATTGTTTTAGCTATCCTGAGTTTTTTATTTTCCATGTGAAGCTGAAAATTATCCATTCAAGATCTTTGAAGAATGGCATCTTTTTTTTTTTATGGTGATTGTATTGAATCTATAAGCTTTTGGTCAAATGTCTGCTTTTACTGATTCACAAGCACGAGAAATCTTTCCATCTTCTGGTATCTTCTTTAATTTTTTCTTATAAACATTTAATGATTTTTTTCATAGAAGTCTTTCACTTTTTTTTTTTTTTTTACATTATTCGAGGCTATTGTAAAAGGTGTTGTTTCTCTGATTTCATTCTCAATCTGATTATCATTGGTTCCTAGGAGGCTACTGATTTTTGTGAGTTAATTTTGTATTCAGCTACTATGATGAAAGCGTTTATCAGCTACAGGAGATTCTTGGTGGAATTTTTATGGCCACTTATGCATTCTATAATATCATCTGAAATGAAAGATACTTTGATGTTTTCCTTTTCAATTTATATCTCCTTGATTTCCTTTAGATATCTGTAACTCTTGCTACAATTTCAAGTATTGTATTGTGTAAGTCTGGAGAGAGTGGATAACCTTATCTTGTTCCTGCTTTTAGTGGAATTGCATTGAGTTTCTCTTCTTTTACAGTGATCTTGGCCATGTCCTTGCTGTAATTCACCTTTATTATGTTGATGTATGTTCCCTATAGCTAGTCTCTCTAGGACTTTATCATGAAGGAGTGTTGGATTTTGTTAAAGGCTTTTTGTACATCTGATGAAATTGTGATGTTAAATTTCTAGTATGATATTTCTTCAATTTTTTTTTTATGTAGGCTGTTGTTAGTGCTATGAACTTTCCTCTTAGCACCACTTTCATTGTGTCCCATAAGTTTGGAGATGTTGTATATTCATTTTCACTGAATTTTAGAAAGGCATTAATTTATTTATTTTCATTCTACTGAATGAAATTAAATACTGAATGAGTTGTTCATTTTCCATAAGTTTGTAAGATTTCTGTCGTTTCTGTTTTTGTTGATATTCAACTTTAATCCATGGTGGTCTGCTAGGATATAGGGAATTACTTCAAGTTTCATGTATCTCTTGAGACTTGCTATGTGCCCCAAATATGTGTTCAGTTTTGGAGATAGTTCTGTTAAGTACTGGGAATGTTTATTCTTTTGTGTTTGGGTGAAATGTTATGTAATTATTTGTTAGGTTCACTAGGTTTATAACATCTGTTATCTTCAACTTTTGTCTGTTTACATTTTTGTCTGAATGATCTGCTCATTACTGACAGTGAAATAATGAACTCTTCACTATTAGTATGTGAGGGTCAATATATTATATAATCATAGTAGGTTTTTAACTTTACTTTATTTTATTTTATTTTTACAAATTTGAGTGACCTTGTGTTTTGGGCATAGATGTTAAGAATTGAAAAGCCTTCTTGGTGCAGTTTTTCTTTGATGATTATGCAGTGTCTTTACCATTATCTTTGATTTAGTTTTGATTTGAAGTCTGTTTTGTTAGATATTGAATTGGCTATACCAGTTTGCTTATTATTTTCAGCTTTTAATGTCTTTCATTGTTCTGTATATTTATTGTTTTGATTATTATGTGGCAAGGGTATTTTTCTTTTCTGGTCCAATCTATATGGTATTCTGTATGCATCTTGTACTTTTATACTTTTAGGCATATCTTTCTTTAGGTTAGAAACATTTTCTCCTATCATTTTGTTGAAAACATTTTCTGGGTATTTGAACTGTGATTCTTCTCCTTCCTCTATTTCTATTATTCTTTGGGGATTTTTTTTCCCACTTAGTGTCCCAGATTTCTAGTATGTTTTATGTCAGGAATATTTTAGATTTAACATTTTCTTTGACTAACATATCCATTTCTTCTATCATATTTTTTAATACTGAGATTCCATCTTTTGGACTTTGTTGGTTAAGATTGCCCCCGCTTGTGATTTTATTCGAACAGTTTCATGTTGAACAGTTTTATTTGTTTCCTTAAACTGGTTATTTGTGTTTTCCTGGCTTTCTTTGATAAATTTTTCATTTCCTTCAATTGTTTATCATGTTTTCCTGTATTTATTTAAGTGATTAATAATACATTTCCTCTTTAAGGACCTCTATCATTTTCATATAGTTGTTTTTAAGATATTTTTCTTGTGCTCCAGGTATGTTGGAATATTCAGTGCCTGCTCTAGTAGGATAGCTGGGCTCTAATGGAGACATATTGCCTTGGCTGTAATTGTTTATGTTCTTATGCTGGCATCTAGACATCTGTTTTGGGAGTGATTATAGATCTAGGTTCTGGTTTCTGGGTTTGTCTTCACTGGGTGTTTTGTTTCTTGGTTTCTTTTTTCTCTCTAGATTTTCAGAGTGTGTTGTCTATTCTATTTGGCTTGTGTGTGTTGTGGGATATTTTACTCTTGTGTGCTGTTTTGGTTTGTAAAAGAGCTTTGATGCCTTGTAGCTGTGAAGTTGGATGCCTTGCAGAGGGTGCAGGCCTTGCTTTCAATCTATTCACACCTTTGTGCTAGCCCTGCTGAGATCTCCACAGATAGAACTAACTGCCCTTTGAAGGTGACCAATCATGATCAAAGGTCTGTGGACTCTGATCACCCCCAGCCAAGTACTATTGTGTTGTAATGAAGGCCTGTATGTGGAGAGGGGGCTAGGGGAAAAAGTTTAAAGGATCTAAGAGAGGAGGATGGAGGAGAATGGAGAGGAGGAGAAGCAAGAGAAGATGATGGAATGAAGTCTCTGCCTAGCAACCTGGGTATTGAATTCCCTGAGATTTGACATGGCTTGTAATTAATAAAGAGCATTAGAAAAGTCAATGATGGACTCTTATTAAAACATTGAAAATTATTTAACAGGTGTGTTCATGGGAAATGCTTGCTGGTGTTGGAAGCTGGAGGAGGGAAAGCAAGGCTAGTGGTTTGTGGGATTCACAGCAGATAGGGACAGAGGGGATTGGAGGCTGTAGCTGGTATTCTGTTGCAAAGTTGGGCAAGACCCTGAGGATTGGGTCTGGGGAAACCAAGAGTGTAGAAAAAGGCCAAGGACAGCTTACTTGGTCTCCTGGCAGACTTGGCCTGTGCTTGAGCATGGAGCTGTGGCACAGTGATGAGGGTGTGGGATTCCAGAGAGGAATTGTCTCTGGGATCCAAGGAAGTATGAACAGGGAGGCAAATAGGCTGCTGTTGCTAGTGTTCAGTTGCAGAGCTAGGGATGAACCTGATAATTCTAGAGTAAACTTTTTAGCAATGCCACATTAAAAAATTTAAATTGTTTACAGTTACTATTTTCTAAAAATACCATGATCATTTATTATGGTAATATACTCTAAATTCATTCCTCAGGTTCATTGGTACATTATAAAGATCATTCTTATTTCTAAAGGAAGATTAGCTCATGGATAGTTTGTCCAATGATATAGAGAATTTTGGGGAGGTTTGATATAAAAAAAAAAAATTACTGTTCTCTTTCTAGACAGCTGTGACCCTTCTATTTTCCAGCCCCTGAGCTGTTCTTGGCTGGTACTTTACTTCTTTTCTGCAAGTCCTTATATCCTGTAGCTAAGATGACTGCATAATTTATCATCCGAACAAGGCTATTTGAAAATAAAGCAGTACAATGAATAATTACACACAGGCAGTGCACTAAACCCAGGTCTGCCTCAGGTAAGCCATGACACATGACTTTCTACACAGAAAGTGCATTTAGAAAATTTCTTTCCTTCAGATTGGTTTACCTCCATTTAATTGTTTGTCTTTGACTCCCCTTTGTTGCTGTTAAACAACTAAATACTATTGAATGTAGAACTCAATTTACAAAATTTGATATTGAATAAGCTGCTTCTTTTAAAATCTTATTAGAAAGGCCTTGTACAGTTTATTCAAGGAAAACAAAGTTTCACAAAATCAAGTATGAACAAAATGCAAATTGCCATGTTGGATAAATATTGTACCTTTGTTTGAATACATATTTGTATGTGTGTGTGTGTGTGTGTGTGTGTGTCTGTGTATCATCAACATACAAGATCGAATCTAAATAGAAAAGAATATGCTAGGTTATTTTTGGTTCTCATTATTTTACATATCCATACTGTAAAGTACATGATGGATTAAACAAAGCTTCATGATATTTCAAAACAGAAATTATGTTCACCTTAATGTTCAGATACTGGCCAAAATAAAATCAGTCATTTCTGTCTAAGGAATGTTTTCTTATCATACTAATAACATTACATAAAGTTATTTCACTGTATTCGGAAGCTGACAAAATATTTAACTTTATTGAAAATATTTATACATTTTATGAATGAACTAAAAGTGAAATAAGTGTATACACAATCTGTTGTCTTTTATTGTTGAAATTTTATAATATTTTTAGAGTCAGCCTGATGACTCATTGTATAACCTGTAATTAAATCTCGATACCTGAGTTCAATCCTCTATGCCCACACAGTGAATGGAAAGAATCAATTTTCAAAAATTGCCTTCAGACCTCGACATACACAGCAAGAAATGTGTGCCTGCATATGCACATTAAAATACAAACACACACACACACACACACACACGCACAAGATCCAGTGACCTTTTCTGAACCCAGGAAAAACAAAGTGGGCAATACATGTTGGCAAAATACTCATATACATTAAAAGTATTTACAAAATAAATTAATAAATTTTATCTTTTTAAATGAGAAAAAACAATAGAATATATTACACCAATTAATATGTCTAGTACAATTCACCTTCTATGTTTTTTTTAGGAAATAAGAGGGTGGCATCTGTATTGTCTGGCTACTCTTGGTCTACTTCTCTTCTAAAATAACAAATTGAAAATAACTGCCATTCCCTATTGTTCATTAAAAGTGCCACACACAAAAATGAACAATGCTAAAACAGGTACTATTTTAAGGAAAATAACCGTAATGTATACTGTTACTAAATACAGTAATGGCAATAATGTTCTCTTAAAATTAGAATGTTGCTTTTGAGTTTCACAGAAGGCTTAGGAGCAAGAAGTCATGTTCTTTGACAGTGTTCATCAGTGTACCAATGATGACCCTTCCTTCACTTGACCAGCCAGAAAGCATACCCTCCATTGTGTATGGGCATTTCTGCTGACTGAGCTCACTCCGATTAACTGCTTTCTGAACCCCGAAATGAAAATTGTAAGCCATTTGCTTCTGACTCTCTGTTTTCTCTCTTAGCTTATTCTGGACTGGTTCTTCTCTTCTTGGCTTCTCCTTAATTGAACTGTGTGTGAACTGACTGTATTCAAACTGCATGACTGAACTAACTCTGAGCTGCGTGTCTTGTCTGCTTCTATCTCTGCTTCTTTGAGCTTTCTGTATCTACTTTTTCATTGCTTCTCTTTATGAGCTCTGCTTTCTGCCCCCCCCACCCCTTCTACATTCTGCCTCTACTCTCTGAGTTCTCATTGCTTCTTGTCTGCTTTCACCTCTTTCTGAGCTCTGCTTCTTGTCTCTGCTTCCACACTCTACTTCCTGCTTCCCTCTACTGAGCTGGGATTAAAGGCCTGTGCCACCACTCTCTTCTGAGTTGAGATTAAAGGCCTGTACTATTTTCCTGTAACCACAGAAATCCCCTTATCCTAGTATTAGCATAAACAGAGAAAGGGTTATTCCGACTAACATTCTTTCTGTACTCCAATCAGATCACACGCCTCTGAATGTGATTCCTTCTACAGGCCTTTGGATATAATCCTTTTCTAGCTATCACACAGGCCTTTCAAAGTGATCCTTTGCTAGAGCAGCCATGCTGCTTGATTAAAAGATTAAATACTCCTCTACACCTGTCTAAACTACAGGAGGAAAAGCTGCAGATATTTGAAAACCCTGAAAATGTGGGTGAAATGCTAGAAAATTCACAAAATGAAATGCATTCTTTTAGTAATCTATTTTCCACTCCTCTTTACCTAAACTTCATCTAAATGCACCACTATCACTTCATTGCATTCTTGATATTGCACTTGATTCTGAAGTGTAGCATCAACTATTTATTCTTCAATGTAAACAATGTACAAATAATATAATTGGTCTTTATTTTTTATTAAATAATAAAATTTCTTTTTTCTCATTTGAAAATATAAAGTATGCTATTTCATTTATTTTTTAATTTATATTAGTTTTTGACCTGTGTGAATCTCTGTGTACCACACTCATCCCTAGTGCTCATGGCGGTCATAAAAGGGCATTGGTTTCCTGGAACTGGAGTTACAGATAGTTGTTAGCCTCTATGTAGGTGCTGAGAATCTAACCCAGTTCTTGAAAGAGCAGTCAGTGCTCAAACACTAAACATTTCTATGGACCCAAAATGTATTATTTTCAAGTATTTGTGTACAGTGATGATTATTTTTGATACCATTTTTTTACATATGATCAAATATTAAGTATAACATAAGAAATTAGATCCAAATTCCTAAGTTATCTTCCAAATATCCCCAGCTTACCTTGATAGTATATACCCCTATTTTTTGCCTATAGAAATATTGTATATTCAACATAAATTATCTCATTAGATGGGCAAAACATCTATTCAGGAAGGACATTTGTGTTTTTCCACATGGATAGTGCCTATATGCTGTCCAGCTGTAACTCTCCTCTTGAAATAATCAGCTGTGACTTGCTCTTTTACTTTGTCTGTGAAGTGTATTCATTGCATTCTCATATGCTTTGTTCACATAAAAAGGGCATTCTCTTTTACACTTGTCACGTAATAATCTCCTTCATAATTAGTTGTATAATTTTCTTTTTATTTTTAATCATACTGATTATTTACCTTTCACAATTATATAACGCAATGTACATTTTATATAATAATGAAAGAATATAATAAATGTTTGTATTTTACTCAGTTTGAATTGTAGAATTTACAAAAGTTTTGAAATATAGTACATGTCCTTCCTTGTTCTATATTCCTTACAGTTACCCTTTCCTTATGCCCAATAGGTATTGTCATTACCAGTTAATTCTTATTCATTAGTCAGGACAAGGAAATATACTTGGTAAGGGAGATATCATCTTCAAAATTATGTACTGCTACAGCATAAAAATATTTTACTCAATACTGGATGTATAGCTCAATTTGTATAAAAGTCATTGTTTAATAGTGTGATATCATGGAATGAATTGCTGCCTGAAATAAAACAAAATAAAGTAATAGAGAATGGTCAGTTTTATACCTAATCTAGTTTGCATAGAAATCATTGCCTTCTGACAATATTTTCAATTTCATTGTAGGAGACAATTAGAAACCAATAATTCTATCTAAAAGTTCTGAATTCCTCCATTGTTTGCTGTGGCTGCCATGGTCATTTATTTTTCCATTTAGCTAAATATTTCTTTGCTTAACTTGTTTTATGATAACACACTTAGAACTTTCTACCTTCAAGAAAAAGTCATTCCAGGGAAATTATCTAAGTGTTAAATTGAGATATTTTCTTTTTTAAAAATTTCCATTGTTTTGCATTTTGCAAACTCACGAGTATGTTATGTTTTTCAATGTAGTGCACTGAAAATCCTTTAATATAGAATATTAGAAAGAAATTGAAAGAGAACAAGGAGGGGTACATGGGAGTGTTTGGTGGAAGAAAGAAGAAGGGGAGTTACAAAGTTATTCTATAATCTCAAAAACTAAAGGAAATAATAAAAAAATAGAATCAAGGCAAGAAAAAATAATTCATGTAGTTTTCTCTGTGTGGCAGCTGGATATTCCATCCACGTTTTGTGTTTCTGTTTTTAAATGAGCAGTATCATTCCTCATCTCTGGAGCAACTAAAGAATAAAGGTGTTACCATGACTTCTTGGAATCAATCAAATTTACCTCTGAAATGTAAATACTTTCCTTAGTTCACCATTGATAACACTGTATGCAGTCTAGTCTAGTGTGTAAGGAGAGGACAAATGGGGAGAACTGGCTTAGGTCTGTCTATGGTCAGCCTGTCTATCCCTTGCTGGGACTACTTTGGTTCTAGATGCTCTTCCTGAAATGAAGTATAATGATGAGACTGTTGCTTTGAGGAGCAGGACATGTCTGAAGCAAAGGGCAAAGTGAGATCTTCTCAAATCTTTCTGTAATTGATGCCATAGCATGCACACTGTACCTCACATATTTTTTTATTTGTCTACATCCACCCTTTGAAACAGCTGACATGCCATTGTCCAAAATGCAATGAACCAGAGATTCAACTTTTTTACATAAACATTGCCCTGATAAAATGTATTGAATAATACAATAAATAAATAAAATGCATTTAATAAACATCCCTTCCTTCTAAAAATTGCACTAATAATAATAATAATAGGTGAAGAGGCTTATTCCTTCCTTTCTTTTCTCTGTGCTTGTAGGCATTGGTTATGGGCAAAGTTGTTTATTGTTTGCCTAATAGAATCACTGGTTCTTAGTACTAGAGACCTGGAACAAACTTTTCCTCTGATTAGTCACTTGTAGGTAGGAGATATCCCAGATAGGAAGTATGTCAGGATAGATACTTGCTGCTGATTGAACCTGGTAGGAAGTATGTAGCCTTATGAGTCCTGCCTTTTTAAGCATCTTTGGGGCGACTGTGGCTTGGGGCCATTTCATAGGAACTTCAGAGATGGCAAGACCACTCCTGGATAACTTTAAAATGGTCCTGGTCAGAATCCATCTTCTTGGGCAGTACCTAATTAATTTGATTCAATTGTGGTGACAGTCTTATTCTTGACCAATGGGATTTACAAAGAAATCTAGTATAATTTTGCCTAAGTTATATTCTTCATTTGTAGTTTGTTATAATTATAACCTGACATTAAAAGTTAATGCTTCACTTGTGTGTTGTTCAAATAAAATTGATGCGTAAAATCATTCTATAAATAAAATTGAATAAATTCTATTAGTATTGTATAGTTAAAATTTGCTTAATTGTAAACAGTATTTATAGATCTATAAAAATACTTACATTAACACTTTGATATTTACAAGTTTATGTTTTTCATATCTCTGGAATTATTTTTCTTTGCAATATTTTAACATTAACAATTTATACCCTTGTGTTTAAATTGGTGTGTATATGTCTTGTAATTTTGTGACCTTAGTAGAGGAAAAGGGCTGTGTGAAAGCTAGGAAAGACCTATATTCCAGATGTCTGCATTCAGAGTTCTGTGTAGTATTGGGTAGAATGTAGACACACCTTTAATTCCAAAATTCAGAAGGCAATGATGGTCCACACCTTTAATACCTAAGATAGAAACAAAGTAAGGAAGCAGACACAGTAGGTGGAGCACAGAAGGAATCAGTGTCAGATTTGAAGTGATGTCTGAGATGAATCAAAGTACAGGACAGGCAAATGACTTATCAGAGGAAAAGTTAGCAGAGTAAGTAAGAGTAAGGACATGCACAACTTTCATGAAACAATGTGGGCTAGTGATTTTGTCGTTTCAGAAAATGAACATGTAAGTCATTGATTTTAGCTCACATTTTATTCTTAGTATAAGCAAGTAAAAATAAATTTTCCCTAAAAGTTTTTATTAGGTCATACTTCTTATAGTATCTTTAATCTCATCAAATTTGACATATCTCATAATTGCTCTTGAGAGTTTCACTCTGAAGCCTTGATAGTTTGGAAGAATGCCATGGTACAAGGTTGACTGGTATGTGGTCCTATAACAGAGTGAAGTAGCACTCAGTGTTTTCAGAACCCATCAATATCTCATAATTCTTCATCATTATATGATTTTATATTTGTGTACACATTCAAGCTTTAAAAAAATCTAAAGTAGAAGAATACTACAAATGACAACATTTATGAATTATTTGAAAATAACTTGTTGATACTGAAGTATTTTAGTGTGTAGTTTTCAATGTTGGAAAACTTATCCTACCATACCTCAACACATCCATTACATTCATTGGACTCACCCTGGGATAACACATGTCTTTTTACACAATTTCACTTTCCAGAGTTCCTACTACCCATAGGCATCTGTGGTCTTAAAACATTAAATGAAATATTCCTTGAATAAAGTTTAATCTTTGAAAATTGAATGTTTTCCAGAAAGATGTGGTGAAAGATAACACCTCCCACATTCACTACAAAAAAGGATGTGAATCTTCCCATTATCTGGCATATCAATGCTCTTTATGCACTTTTAGAATTTTCATGTAATTACTAATTTCCTTTTCTCCAAGCTCCTTCATAGTTTGGATGAAAAATGATTGACTTTATGTACACCTTGAAAGAGATAATTATTAATTTGTTACAGCATCAGAGTGTTTGTTTAAAAAGAAAACTTTACCTTATCTAGTAATAGATATAAAGCACAACAGCAGTGATACTGAAATTTTAAATATATCTAAATAAATGGAGTACTTCTGCTAAGCAAAAATGAGTGTTATTGACAAACATCACCTCTATATTTATCACTAATACAGTCTTAGATGTCTACCTAGGAAACCTTCTGTGAGTATACATTTTGATTAGATCATAATCTCTGAATTTGGAATTTTCTTCTCAGTCTACTCATGCAATCGAAATTTCATTTTGATATGTAGATCTTCTTTAAAGATTGTATTTTCCTAACATTTGCTTCTAACATTAACCAGACAAATCTCTCAAGTTATCCATTCCTCTTGTATTTATTATTAAGTTTAATAAAAGGGAAAAAATCCAGATTTTTATTCTCAGTATTTCACTGAACCTGTGACACCCTCTAAGAATTTTCATGAAAGTTACTGAATCTCATGCACCAGATTGACTCAATACTATGCTAAAAACAAATAAACAAAAAATAGGCAAATGTTATGGTGTCCTGATAGTTTGATTTTTGTTATAATTTTGAATAAGTTCAGGTGATTGCTTGGCTTTACTTCAATATTGTATTCGATAATCAGAATCTTTCATTTTTTGATATAAACTTTGAAGACATTTTACTGAGATGTGCATAAAACTTGCTGGAATTTTAAAACTAATTTTGAGATTATATTGTAACTACATCATTTTTCCTTTCCTCCTTCCAATTACTCCCATGTAACTTCTCTTGTTCTCATTCAAATATAAAACTTCTTTTTCTATAAGTGTAACTACACTCACACACACACGCACACACACACACACACACACACCCTGAATGCTTTCAAGGAAAGTTCCAATGGGTACTTCTATAAAACAATTCCTGCACCAAGGCTTAGGGAACACTGCAGAAGAGGTGACTGAAAGACAGGAAGATTGTAAGAACTTGCAGATCAGGGAGTTTGCTGTGAGGCTGCATCACCTAGGAATGTCAAAGGCTATTCCCATAAAGTCTAACCATCATGAACTGAACAAGGACAACACCTATAGACATGCCAAAGTGGGCAAGGAAAAGACAATGAAGCACAGCCTTTCATAAAGGACTACCAGAAACTGAGGAATACTGTGTGAGAAATAGTCATGCCCAAGGAGGAGCACACCAATTGGTTATCTAATACCAAATGACCAGTCCTGAAAACATACATACAAGTAACAATATAAAGACTAAGAAGGATATATCTTGGAGTGTGTGTGTGTGTGTGTGTGTGTGTGTGTGTGTGTGTGTGGTGTAAGTACATGAGTACACAAGTAACAGCAAATAATGAAAAAAAGGCTTTGAATTTGAAAGAAGCAAGAAGTGTGCAAAGGGAGATAAAAGAATGGTGAATACTATTATATAATAATCTCAAAAATAAAATTAATAAGTAATGATTTGAAAAGGATATTTTCCTTATACTATTAACTATAGACATTCTTGAAAGGGAAGAGGCAGTTGAAGGAGCAGTGATTGCAAAGGATAGTTGGCGAAGGAAGGTATACATGAACAGAGTCTACTTTTGGATAAAGCAGACTTAACGATCTCCAGTAAAGCTTTTCTTAGTACAACCTATGCAGGCTAACCTGAAGGAAAACAAAGATGACGCAGATGTTCAAGTTCAAGTAAAGTAGACTGTGAACTCATGGTGGCTGAAGAAGTACAACTAAAGAAGGATGGAAGTTTGGACACTGATCTACATGATACTCTATCACCATTTTATTGAAGAGAACACCTCTTGAGAGGCTCCTTTGCTTAGAACCAAAACAGTCCCTTTTGCCACTTGCCCTGGACCTGTGGCATTCTGGACTAGATATGTTCTTACTTGTGGTCAAGTGTAACAAGTGTATGATAGATATTTTCTTTTACTGTCTTAGGTAGAGAATCAGATGAAGGTGAGGAGGAGAATGCGATGGTGTAGATGGCTGCTGCTCTTCCTTCTAGACCACCATGCTTTGTTTCCCACCAGCTACACAGCAGCTCACAACAGTCTGAAACTCCATTCCATGGCATGTCATGCCTTCTTTTGGCTTCTTTGGGCACTGCAATACATGGTGCAGTTACATACAGGCAGGTAAAACTCTCATGTAAATAAAATAACAAGTTAAAAAAAATCTAAAAGTGGAAAATACTGTTGTAAATTCAACAAACACAGTATCATTGGTGTATTTTTTTCCCTTACTTTCTGGATAAGATACTTATCAGATGTCAAACACTGAAGAACAATATCAATTGCTAAGCAAAACATTGCAAAATGTTTTGTTTCTGGCAGTCTTTTAAAATGTCTCTTAGCATCAGAAAATCGGTTATCCTGGAAGCTTAACAGGCTCACCTTGATGTAATAATCAGCCTCAGGATCCTCATGTAGGTAAGACTCTGACTTCAAACCAGAAAACAGTGTGACCTAAGTAAGAAGGAACAGGCAAGTGTTACAGCAAACTCTATTCTTCCAGGAGTGTTTAAAGCATTAACCTTGACAAAAGTTAAATCAATTTTCAACAAACTTAAAGAATGAAGACAAAGTACAGTGAATTTACTACAAGTATTTGAACAATAAATACTTGCTGATTCCTTTTCAAATTTAATGAAATTATTATTTGTACGTACAGTAGAGTAATGTTATTTAAAAATTCAGAAGAACTGATCTGTGAAACATTTCTGAAATATACAATTTCAAAATGATATTACTTTCTTCAATGATACTAAGTTTGTATGACAAGTATATCAAACAGTATAAAACCATATAATAGTCAAATAAAAAAGATATCCTTAAGTTGAAAGGTCTTTTGTTGGGGGTGGGAGTGTATGTATGTACACAAATTTGCATGTGAATGCACATGTGTGAAAAATGGCGGCCAGTGCTTGGTTTTCTTTATGTAAGTGTTTTCCATTTTGACAAAGTCTCTTCTTTCTTGGAGCTTGCTAAATACACTCAGCAGGAATACCAGGGAGTCACAGCCATGGTGACTCAGAGTTTGGTTTACATGTAAACATCATCTTGCCCAGTTTTATTATTATTGCTGTTGTTTTATATGGTGTCTGAGAATCAGTTCATGTTCCTATGATTACAAGGGAAAGACTTACAGACCAAGTAAATGTTAAGCACTAAATGTTTTCTGTTTAATTAAAATTATAGCTACTTGAAAAAGAGACTCAGTCCCCAGTTTCCACAGAAAAAAGTTCATGCAACCTGAATAAGATTTATCTCTAAGTCCATGCTAATATGCAGCACCCAGTATATTGAGATACATTTATTATTATTTGTAAATATTAGAATCTGAATATTGATTTCAAACTTCTTAATAGAAATTATAAAAATGTGAGATATTGCAAACTAGCAAATGTTTTGACAAAAGTCTTTTCTTTCTGTATGATGGTTTCTAAATATGTATCTTTTCTTTCATGTTTACTGAAACAAATTTATTTCTTTAAATATTCAATTTGAGGACTGGAGAGATAGCTCAGTGAATAAATTGCTAGCTTCATAAATATAAGTAAGACCATTCAATCCCAGAAACTACATGAAACATTGTACATGGTAATGCATGCTGTACCTCTGGATCATGGAAGATTGAGACAGTTGAAATGTTTGGAATTACTGGCCTCCTTCATGAATGCTATCCCTCAAAATGTAGGAAGGTACCATACAAACTGGCATGAAAGAAGAAAACTAGGTAATTCTACCAAGTTGTAAAATACCAAAACAATGAGTAGTGTGGCAATATATTACCAATGATGCAACAGTGGTGCTTTTATTTTGAGATAACCAGAGACTGTTTATTTGGACTTGATGCCCATTCAATAGGAGCCACTTAATGTCTGACACTGGAAGTGTATCTGAGTGCAAATGTTCATTTGGCTAGAGAATTTAAAGAGTTTAGAGGAAAATCTGCTACCACCATTGTATCAAACCATTATAATTACTAACTGCATTTTAAATACTTAACCATCTACTCATTTACCAAGAGAAGTATAGATCTCACTCCTTGTTAAAGAATCATTTTGCAGCAGATGAAAACTATCACAGAGATCAGTAACTGTTCAAATGCAGAGATTAAGTTATCATGGTGTATCTAACTATTTGATACATCCGCAACAAAATCCCAGCATATAAGGCTAAATGAAAGCCAGGCAACATGAACTTAGAGAATTGTAAGAAACAGAGGACCAGGGTGTCCACTAAAAGATAATGTTTTCTAGACATGACAGGGAAACTGTTCCATAAAATATAAAAATATATGATTATCTAAATAAGTCTTGGATAAAGACAACAGTTGACATGACAAAGTGGATTGCACAAATTTCAATGGTCATACTCCTAGATGAAATAACTACAGCTGTAGAGAAATATTTAGGTAAAGAGTGATACTGCAATTAAAACTTTTAAACCACATCAGCTGTTGTGTGTAGAGGAATATTTAATCCTTCAGTCTGTCAGCATGGCTACTCTAGGATAGAAAGAATGTTGGTATAACATTTAATCCTCAGTATTCAGAAGCCAGTTGTTTTCAATGCCTTTAATCCCTAAGAAATAAGTCAGAATGAAGGAGAGATAAAATGACTTATCAGAGGAAGAGTTACAGATTCAATCAGTTACTGAAGAGTCAGTTACAGCAAGCAGTATGAATCAGGCAGGCTGAGGGAGAGAAACTGAGACACAGAGGCAACTAGGCAGAAATCAGTATCAGACAGGAAGAGTGAGACAGTTTGAAGCCTAGCAGAGTAGTTCAGTCTGAGGCAGAGAGTGAGCCAGAATCTGCCAAAGTCAGAAGAGTTTGGTCAAAAACTGTAAACTGGCTCATAAGGTCAATTTGAACCAGTCAGCTTGGAGCCAGAATAATGAATGAGTTGAGTTGAATCAGAAGAGTCAGAGTTAAGAAGGAGCTAGTGAGAGTAGTTTAGTCAGTAATAAGTCTTGAAGGTTGATTAGAGTGTAGAGAGTTGTAAATGTTCTAGATTGTATGGAGGCTGAGGCTGAAGCATTCCAGGTCAGAGATTAAGACTAGATTGTAAAGAGGCTGAAAACCTCCAAGACTCCAGGCTAAGAAGAACAGGTGATTGGGTGGTTAAATTAGCAAAAGAATAAATTGTCCTTTGCCCTGAATCAACATCTGCATCTGGCATCTAAGGTCACACACAACCAATCAAAGTGATGGGAGAGTCATTTTTGTTTCTTCAGAAACAATGACCTGATGTGTTGTTCAATCCTAAATGGTTACCCTAAATACATGTACATATAGGGAACACTAAATGAACTCAATAGTGTGTGTGCGTGCGTGTGTGTGTGTGTGTGTGTGTGTGTGTGTGTGTGAATAATAATTATGGAAGAATAGAATATTTAAGAGGGAATTGAGGGAGAGGAAGAGTTATAGAAGGGCATGGGATAGTTTGAAATGATATAAATAGAGTATTCACACATGAAATTTTCAGAAAGTAATATTCAAAAAATGTAAAGAAAATACTACAAGTTAGAATTGTGTCCTTACCCAAGCACATAAGCAATTTAAATCATTTCTATGCAGTAGTTCAAACTAATATATTTTTTCTCATATGTATTTGCTTTTTAATTACAATGAAATAATTCTTGAAGCAAAATTACTCAACTTTTTAACGATTTGATTTTATCATCTTCATAATAAAGTTGAGTACCTAGTAAGCACTTAATAAATTTTGATATATAAGGATTGATGGGTGACTGGATTCCATTTGCCTATTAGGTTTTAGTTCTATGTCTATTTGCATATTCATTTCATTACTACCTGTGTTTATTACTATATTATTGGATCTATGGGGATAATGTTATGGCTACATTAGTCCACAATGAATGTTTAACATTTAACACAGTATTTACCATATTTTCACTTATGATATACATAAACTGTTAAAAATAGTAGTTGATTGGTAGTTTTCTAATATGACCAATTAACCATGATAAAATTTCCTAAGGCGTACTTATAATCCCCAGGTTTTTAGATGAAACTTGATAGATCACTGAGATGAGATCTTAAAGATTATAGTAACTTGGACATGTTTCCAAATTCCAGTTTATTTACTGTGTGCTATTTATCTAAACTTTGTGAATACAACTGAAAGTCAGGAATAATTGATTTTCAGAAGAGCAGTTGCTGCACAAACATCTACTAACATTTGATAGCTTACAAACTTATTCTGTTCATAATTTTGGTGTTCAAAATATTAGAAGGACTCAGTCAAAAGATTATTCTCCAAACTATCAACTGTGATATATGTGGCTGAAATCTGTACTTTCAAGCCCCTTTAAAAGGTTTAATGCTCATTTATCTCTTAATGTTGGTACTTCCTTAAAAATGTCTTAGTATGGTCTTAGAATAGTAGTTTTATTAAATATGAAAATGGCTTCCAAAATGATAGAAAGAGAAGTGCAACCCCATTTAATGATGATGCTGACATAATGTTGTCATTCTTTGCCCCATTGTCATATTTTTATTTTAAATATGCCTGTTTGCTCACAGGATTGCCTAGGACATTTTTGGAAAGACTCCCATTCACAGTTTCAAAATAAGTTGTATTTGTTCATTTAGTTTAAGAGAAATATACCATGGAGATACTTGGGAGCACTGCCAACATGGATTTCTGTGTTTATGGGGTCATTATTAAGAAGCTTATAATAATAAAATTAAGATTAAGTAGTATGTTTTGATTTGTTTTGAGATTATTATTTTGAAAAATTAAAATCAATGAGAAGTGGGATATACTATTTTTCCAATTCAACAAAATCACACTCCTTTACACTATCTCTTAATAATAATAAAATGTGGAAGGCTGCTCCTCACCTTAATTCTTCACTCTATTTCTCAAATATATGAAGACAATTGATATTCTCTTTGAATTCCTCCTATCCAGAATGAAGATATCAGGCTAGTATCTATTTTTCATGTTACCAGAAGCAAACTCTTTTGTCTCTGGGATTCAGTATATAGACTCAATTCCCATGATGTCCTTCTGGTTTTCTGTAGCTTCTGTTAAACTCTTTGGGTTTTATATTCTCCTTAAGCCTGATCCATCTTCTTCCCACAGCCCATTACCAACTAGTACATGATGTTATCCAATACTATTGTCATATTTTGTTTTTGTATATAATTGCAAAGCAAATTTTCTCAATCATTATTATGAAACTGAAATTTTTGTCCTTAAGGTATCAGGTCAAGAATTGAAGAAGGGATTCTTTTAATACTATAAAGGGATGCTTAATCTTTTAATCTGGCAGCATAGCTGCTGTAGGGTAGAAAGAATGTTGGTATACATCTCTAATTCCAACATTGAAAAGACTGTGGTAGCAAATGCCTTTAATCCCTAAGACAGGAGTCAGTGTCACACAGAAAGTGACATCTGAGGTGAGCCAGAGTGAAGGACAGGAAAAGTGACAAATCAGAGGAAGAGTTACCAGAGTGCATCAGAGTAAAGACATGTCCAACTCTCACAATAGAAGGAGGAGGGGGCCTCTCAGCTCAGAGCAGTGAGTTACAGCAGACAGACAGAGAGACCCAGAGACCCAGAGGCAGTTGCAGAAAAAATCTTTATCAGGCAGGAAAGGTGAGTCTGAGTCATTTTTAAGTCTCTCAGAGTAGTTCAGTATGAGGCAGTTAGAGTTAGATGGAATCTGCCAATGTCAGAAGAGTTTTTGGTCAGAAACAGTAAGCTGGCACAGAAGGTCTATTTGAACCAGTCAGCTTGGAACCAGGACAATGAGTGAGTTGAGTTGAACTAGAAGAGTCAGAATTCAAAAGGAGCAAGTCAGAGTGGTTCAGCCAGTAATAAGTCTTGGAGGCTTAAACATTTTAGATTGTGCAGAAGTTTAAATGTTCTAGATTTTACAAAGGCTGAAGCCTTCCAGTTCTAGATTAAAGAGTCAATTGTATAGAGGCTGGAATGCTCAAGGGCTCCAGTTTAGAAACATTGATTTAATTAGCCAAAGAGTAAACTGATTTTGGTCTGAATCAATGTCTAGATCTGGTGAATCTATGTCTAAAGAATACATTCCCAGATTAAGATTCCATTAGCTGTTGCAATTTTGTTCAAAGATCACTCACAATACTGCTTCTCCATCTCTGCTTAACTGCCTTTTAATTCAACACTCTTCCTCCCACAATTGTTCCTCCCACTCATTCACTCTTCTATCATTCACACTTTTTTATTTAATTTCTTTTCCCTACAATAAATTTTATTACTCTTCCAACCCTTCTAGATCCTCCCATCTCCCTGTTGAACTGACTTCATATGCTTTCTCTCCCTCCCTCTGAAAGAAAAAAAAAAAAGAATTCTAAAGCCCATAAAACAAAGAAACCATGCACACTAACCATGGAATTGATTTTATTTGATTTGTTTGGCCAACTCTTGCTGAGCTTAAGTCATGAGTATGTTTGATATACACAGAGGCATTCTATTGAAGAAAACTGATTTTCCCCTTTCCTATGGGTATCCATGGCAGAAGCTATCTAGCTTCTTGGTAAAGGGTGAGTCTACACCCTCTCCCAGTGAGGATACCTGTTCTGGTTCTATGTCCACTGTCATAGTTTCTGTGAGTTCATATGTGTTCCTTTCAGTTCCTTTCTAGTAGACAGAAAGGGAGTGGATACAGATGTGGGAGGAGTAAAGGGAACGGAAACTTCAATCAGGTTATATTGCATCCGTTTCCTTTACTTATTTAAATGCTGCTTTCCCCTCAGTAACCTATAGGATTTTTGTTTTTGTTTTTCCTTTTATATTTAAATTTCTGTTTCTTTTATGTATTTATGTTTGGAGAGAAAGGGGAGAGATACACACAAGACATGCTATACTTGTTGAGGTCAGAATACAGCTGGTGAGTATTGATTGTCTCCTTTAATCATGTGTATACCGGAAATCAAACTCAGATTTTAAGCCTTGATAGCAGGGGCTGTGAGTCACTGAAAGTTTCTGCCACATTGAACATCTGCTGATATCTAATCACAATTTCCAATACTTATTATATTCTATACTCAACTTTTATCAGAAATTATAAATAATATATATGAAAATGTGCAAAATGGTGAAATGATTTTCTGAATCCTTAGATTTAAGCAGAACAGTACAAATATCTCATAAGTAAAGAACATCTTCAGGGATTATCCTATTTAGAAGTTTTAAAATAAATTCCCAAAACTTCTATTTTTAGTAGAACATAGGAAATAATATGAACTTGATTATGCAAAGGGAAGTGAGGGCTATCTGTGTGTCTTAGTTAGAACATCCCTAAAAAAAGCATTACTAAAAACAATCACTATCAATTACCTTACAGCATATTCTTTCATTCACTATCTCTTTACTGAGATCCTGAGAACCTGAACATCAGCATCAACATTGCTAAGTATGAACGTTAATTGAATGACTAAACAAATCAGTGAATGATCATTCTCTGAAGAGGTTGAAAATCTAATGATAAAATAGCAGTACTTGAAAACAATTGAAGCTGACTAGATGAATATGTGTAAAAGAGAATGACAAATTTTATGTTATATTTACATAAATGCCCACTAGCCACAAGAATAGGAGTTGACCTTTGCTCTAGTCAAATGTTCGTCACACAACAGAACACAGTTTTAATTTAGAATTTTAGTGATGTCTTGTTAGAAAATATGAATGAACACAGAAAGAGAAAGAGAGAGAGAGATAACAGTTTTACAAGCTACAAAGTGAGTTTGTTTTTCCAGTCCTCCCCTCTCATTTATGATATAATCCCTATTGAGGTCTTCTGAAAAGTAAAATTAGTGTCTGGTTCAGGGCAGGAGGGCAGTGTTAAAAATGTAGAGTAGACACAATTGACCAAAAGAGCCAGAGCATTTAAAAAAGAAGAGGAATAGATCTGACCATATTAACACTGATTAAAAACCAAGATTTTCCATGAATTAATCCTTAATCCTTAATCCTTAATCCCAGTATTCAGTAGGCAGTGGTAGCATACAACTTTTATCCCAACTCTTGAGATTGAATCAGAGTGAAGAGCCAGCAGAGTGAAGTCTGAGATTGAATCATAGTGAGGACACACCAAACTCTAAGGATATTAAAGCAGTCTGGGGCTGTCTGAGGCAGAGACACAGAAGCAATACATCAAAAAGTAGAATGAGTTTAGGAGAAAGAGTCAGTTAACAAAGATAGTCAGTTTGAAGCTAAGCAAAGCAGTTCAGTCAGAGAAGTTGCTGGAGTCAGTCAGAGTCAGAAACAGTCAGCCATCTCAGAAGGTCAGTT
Source organism: Cricetomys ansorgei (assembly GCA_026225945.1). Taxonomy (NCBI): domain Eukaryota; kingdom Metazoa; phylum Chordata; class Mammalia; order Rodentia; family Nesomyidae; genus Cricetomys; species Cricetomys ansorgei. The sequence goes on from JAMJFZ010001562.1 coordinate 7,146,481, forward strand.
TGAACCAGGAACTTGGAGAAGTGTTTAAGGCTGAAGAGCCAGTGAGTTGAATCAGTCAACCAGAAGAGTCAGTAAGCATAGTGCCAGGAAAAACAGAGAAGAGTTTATAATCAATCTTAGCAGTATTTTCTCAAAACATTTCTTGAGAAATAGGCATTTAATCTCAATCAGTACAGAAGTAATACATTTTGAAAGGCACAGCAACTCAAGACTGTATTCAATGAACAACACAGTTTTTACTTTACATATAGACTGGTGACATTCAATAAAGAAATAGAAAAAACATTATTATATTGAAATATTAAGCATTCCTTTTAATATGGCTGATAGATAAAAACAACAACAAAGTAAGTCAGGAACGATATAAAGCAGTAGGAGAATATGGTCAATAAAATGACCATATTTGACACAAAAAAACTAACAAGTCTAAGTTTACTTAACCATTAACTTTGGATTGGTTTTGCTCTAGTACAATGGAGAGAGATCATGGCTGCACATTCCTTTATATTTATTGTTACTGCTATTTGTTACCTGTATTTTATATTTTATAATTATGGGTTCTTTTATAAGTTATATTCACATATACAATTAGAAGAAAGGACAAATCAATGTCATGAATAATTTGGAGATACATATATTTATAATTAATAGCATATGAAAATTGGATTCTCATCAGGTCTAAATTAATCATTTGTAGGAATTACTAAAACGCCAAATTAGTTGCCCTATTTCTGACCTTTCCTTTCTTAAGTGTCTAACCAGAGGAATCTTGCAATGTCCTTATTATATTAATACTGTAACAGTGATTCTGTACTTTTTATGTGGCTATATGTAGTTAAAACATTAAACAGAGCCCTAAGCTCTTTACACATTCCAAAGAGTCTGTAATAGTGCTGACCTTCAGCTCTTTATACCTTACCACACCTTTTATTCATTTTTCAGGAGTCTTGACCCATGGGTCTTCATGATGCTTACCTCCTGGTACATTGTTTATACAATCATCTCTCTCTGGAAAATGCAAATAATCCACTGAGTAGTGAGAACAATTTTTATGTAATTTAAAAACTTCGTGGTGATAAGTTGATTACCTTCCAAGATTTCTGCATTCTAATTGATATTTAGTTATTTTTAACTCACAGTATTTTATTCAATGTAATTTGTATATTTAACCATTTATTTTATATTCTCATTTCTCATAGGAGATAGTATCTAAGGATATATTCACCTTCATGGAACTTATGCTTAATTGAATGCTGCAATTTGCACATAATGCTAGCCATTAGATACTAAATATTTATTGTCAACTAATAAAATTATCTTTCCACATAATAAGAAGAAGAGAAATAAAATTTTGGCTTAAGTACATATAGGGCTTTTTTAATGTTAAGACACAGAATAAATGTAAGGGAGAGAGTATTTTTAAGCCATAAAAAATAAAATGGAAGATTCTACTTCAGTCAGATTGCAGTTGCTTTCTCATGTTATTTTCATTCTACAATAAGATTTTTACATTTGCAATAATTTCAATACTTCTTTTTTAAAAAGGCTATTAAAAGTTAAAGCTAAAGTACAGGCTCTCCCAGAGTAATACTATCCAGTCTTTTTAAAGTTAAGTCTTCAACCAGATGACTCATGCATGCATTTTACAATTATGTTTTCTGCAATGTTAGCAGATGTTTGCAACAATTATGGTATTACTTTGTACTGTTTCCTCAAAATTTGTAAATATTTTATAAAATAAGAAAACTGACACTTGTTCATCCATGTTCATTGCTGCTCTAGTCATAATAGCCAGGAATTGATAACAATCTAGATGTCCCTCAACAGAAGAGTGGAAAAAGAAAATGTGGTAAATTTATATAATTGAATATTACTCAGACATTATAATATGACATCATGAAATGTTCAGGCAAAATGATGGAACTCGAAAACATCATCTTGAGTGAGGTGTTCCAGACCCAGAAAGACAAATTTGTTACAATTGTCCTCTGATTTGGAAACTGTTGATTTACCTGTACTTGTTACATTGTCTGTATCTGAGTTCCACAGTCTGCACATTCCTATGTGAAAATTAAACTCTTCTTTTCTTTGTGATAAAGAGTGATACACATTTAAAGTTATTAGTTTTGTTCCTAAATTTAATTTTTTCAAAATTACTTCATGTTTTCAAACAGATTTGTTGAATATATTTATTACAGAGACAAAATATTTACAAAGTTCCCTACTACTTAAAATAGGTAAATGGATTTGAGAGAAATAAAGATTAAGTTGATAATAAGCATACTTTATCCTACATAGAATAAACACTCATATATAACAACACTGAAATTATATATATACATGTGCATGAAGCAAAGATAATGTCAAAAACTGTACAATATACTTAATTACCAAGTAAATTAAATACAGAATTGTGGGGGTCCCTAGTAAATAAAAAGATAGAAAAAGCAGCTAAGCAGCCAAACTTTAGTCAGGTTTCTAAGAGCACCAAAATTGTGTAGGCCCAAGTCAGGGGCAGTGTGACCCAGAACAGTTCCCAGAGTTAAAGAAAAACAATTTCTGTAAGAAAAACACTTTCTAAGACAAATAAGACGGCCCTGGGCTAAAAGAGTTTCCCCACGTAGACAGCCCATGGCCTCGGGCTAAGGGTCTTCCCCCACCCACATTGACTAAGACCCTAAAGTTTACATTTTCTAGGAGCCTGCAACCTTGCTATATGCCAGCACCAATCAGCTTAAAGGTTAACTAGCCCCTACCTATCAAAATGGGAAAACAATTTGGGGACTAATCAACTTGTCCCAACTCAGTTTGTGCCTAGCAACCTTTTGAACTGTAAATAAAAAGGCTTGCTTTTTGCTCCTTGGGGCCGCTTGTATCCTGCGTGTTACAAGGGTCCCAGTATACTGGAATAAATCCTCTTGCTATTTGCATCGATATCCCATCTGTGTGACTCTGTAGGGGTGTGGCTTTCTGGTTTGGGCCCCTGGGGTCCAACAGAATGTTGATGACATTTAATAAAAATTATATGTCAATACTTTATCAAATCCAAGAAACATTAAGCATTGACCAATTAGAAGTATATATCATACAGCTGAAGAAACACATAATCTTCCTTGATAATCAGAAGAAAATAGCAAGAGGATATTGATTAATTTTAAAAATAATTATTCTTTCTCAGCTGAAGAGATACATCCAAGACAGTGAGAATTTATTTGTATATTTGTATGATTGTGGTAACTTTACTAAATAAGGAAAATTCACTGTGACCCAGAATGTCTAGTGTATGAAGTTCATAACACGATTTTTGAGTTTTTTTTTTTTTATTATTAATTGTATAACCAGCTAGGTTTGAGTAAATTTCTGAGCATCTACTATCGCTTGACTGAAGGATAAATATCTAATTCAAATATACTTTGATAATGAATCAGTATTTTGAGTGTTACTGGAAGATCTCATAGAACAATTGGAAATATTCAGGCCATGTACTCTCACTGACACATTCCAGTTCATTGAAGCACTAGGCACTGAGTAACCACAAGGTCAAGAGTTAGGGTAGGATCCCAGAGTTGAATGGGATTTAAGGGATTGCTTTCCTCTGAAGGCTTTTATCTCCTTTTCAAATATCACATATGAGAGTTCTGGGAAATAATTAGAGGTTTAGACAAATTCACAGTAATATAAAGATAAAAGTTGGAAGTCTGGTTTGAAAGAGAGTTCAGGTCTTTATTAATATACTGCACAGTGAGTTGGGTCTGAAAGTGTGTGTATCATAGTACCATTGGGATGGAAATAGTATCAGTTCATAAGTCAGTACAATCTCATTTTATATTTTTTATTACATTTTTGAATTAAAAAAAATTCATATAGTATAATTCTGTGAAGGCTTAAAAAAAATTATCTCCACTTTAGGTATTTGTCAGCAAAGAAACAGAACTTAATTGCAACTCCCTGCATTTACCTCTAGGGAACATTGAGTGCAGAAGGGTAGAGACCAACTGTGTAAACATCAGATAAGGGGAACCCAGACACAGGAGTCTCCTAAAAAGAGAAATAAAGGGGCTCAGTGTTTACTCAGCTCCGATCTTGTTACAATAGCTCCAGAGTTAACTGTTGGTTATCCTAAGTACATGCAAGAGACACTGACTCTTGCCCCCTGCCTAGGGGACTTACCTGAAAGGCTTGCTTAACTGCCTTTGTGACCTAAACTTGATTACATCAAGTGACCCCCACCGAGCCCATTATACAACTGCTGTTCCGGGGGCTTCCTCCTCGTTGCTTAGAAAGGAGCCTATCAGAAAGTCCCAGCCTTGCTTCTGCAAACTCCAGATATGCAGGACATCCTGCCAATTACTCATCCTCTTGTTAGCCCGGTCCGGATAAGACTAACCAATCTGTTTAAAGGTCAGCTCCAATGAACCAGTCCTGTAATGCCAAAGCATGTAACTCCTTGCTTACATCATTTTTCCTATATAAACTCTTCTCTCCCTTTGAGCGAGGCTCTCAAAATTTCTGCTGTATCAGAGAGGTGTGCAGCCCTAGCTCCAGTTAGCCTAAATAAAGAGACCGGGTTTGTTTTGCATCAGATTGGACTCCTTGGTGGTCTTTGGGGATATGAATGGTGGGCACAATTCAATCCTATTCTTTTCCTTTCCCGAATTCCTTCCGTGTGTTTTCCACTTCCCTATCTTCTCTCCTTCATACTCTTTCTCTGTCTCAAAAACAAAACTAACAAGGTAAAAACAGCCAAAACAAACAATAAAAGTACACAAAATATTGGAGAAAACATTTTCTCCCTTCCAAGTTGTTACCAATTGTAAATTGCTTCTTGGTTAAGTTTGAGACAAACTATTCTGTGTTTCTTACATAACTTATGTGGGCAGAATCTAACTTGTTTGATAAGAGTTTACTGGAAAGATAAAATTCATCTACATGTAATGTCCTGTTTTTCTATAATTGTGTTAGTAAAAAAAACAACCTTTGTAAACAATCTTACAAAAATATAAACTGTAGAATCACATTTCATTTAAAACTCTTCAATCAAAGCAGCGATTATTTTTCCTTTCCCCATTTGGAAAAATTTTAAAGCATAAACAAAACAAAAAGTGGGACATGTTCTTTACAGAAGCACATTGGTTACTTTCCTATTGTGAGAAAATGTCGAACAAAGTACTTTAAAAGGAAAGGGATTTATTTTAGCAAATGGTTTCACTCCATCTCCATAGTGAGGAGGCAGAAGAACAGATCAACACAGGTCACCCCAGCTAAGAAGGAAGCTGTGGGGGAGAATACTAGCAAGCCTAGCAAGCTTTTTCTTTCCCGTTTTCTTCCCTCTGGGCTGTCTGACACCCACGCTCAAAGAAGATCTTTCCCCCTAAGTAGTACTTTCTGAGAATTCTCTTGTGGACGTACTCAGAAATGTAATTACTAATGTCCATAGGCTTTTATCAATCTGATCAAATTCATATTCACATGATATTTACAACATACTTTATTTCCCTGATTTAAATTCTGCCACCACCGTCACTTCTAATAACAGATTAAAGAGAAGAGAAGAGAACAAAACAGACTGCAGACTTTTCTTCACAGTGCCTACATTTTACCTAAAGGAATCTCCTAATTATTAAGATGAGACTGTCAATCAAAAGATGATTTTCCATGTGGTCAGCATTCTTCTGTCCTATGACACATTGGTTTTTCAAAGTGGATTGTATTTTATGCTCACAGATAGCTAGTATAAAATCTACAATTGGGTATATGTGTTAAGCCTATTCTTTACTTTGTCTTTATTAAAAATATTAAAAAAATCTATAAAATAAATGTTTGTTTGTAAACCTTTGTAAGTACTCAGTATTATTTAATTTTTCACAGTGTTCTTATTAACCCATTACCTTCTCTTTCCTGACTTTCTATTCCTTTTATTTTTGAGATTGCAATACACCATTTTCTCTTCCCCTTCCTTCCTCTATACTCTCCTATAGATACCTCCTTCTTCTCTTTCAAATTATTGACCTCTTTATTCATTATTGTTTATATGTAGATATATACATATATACATACATATATGTGCATATACACATATATGTACATATTTGTTTGTGTGTGTGTGTGTGTGTGTGTGTGTGTGTGTGTATGTGTGTGTGTGTTTATTCCTCAATATAGAAATACAACCTACTTGGTCTGATTAATTTAGTTATAGTCTTCCCCAGGGAAGAGATCACTGATCAATTAACTATCCAATAGTAATTGGTCAGCCCTGAAAACATACAGGAAGTAACAAAAGTAAAAAAAAGATACTATTATTTTATCAATTATCCACAAATGCTAGGGGGAAAAAATTCCTATCACCTTAAATTTTGGCATGGCCATGTTACAGGCTCCCAATTATAACAAATAAGCCATTGAAAATTTTACCTCCTATTTGAAGCTTAAAATGTATTGCATGGTTGAGCTTAGCTCTTTCTGCTCCTGCTCTACCACCATAAAAGTTCATTTCCAGATTGTGTTAGTACTACCATGTGGATTTCAAAAAAATCTAGATGTAGTGTGGACCTGAGTCCAGGCCAACCAAACCAAGAAAATCATAGCTGGGGTTAGCTGACCTTCCCTTCCCATAGCCCTTGACCTTCCCATAGCCCTCATCAGTGGAAGCTACAAACGATGCCTTGGTTCTTTAGTAAATGGAATCAAGTACTATTTTTCCTTTTGAGAAATGATGGCATCCTTACATTATACAAATACAAAACTTGAAAACTAATTTGGATAAACAGTTCTGCTAATGTTTCATCTCTTGCCTCCTTTATGTTCAAAATCTAAAGTTTTCCTGTAATAACTGCCCTTTTATTCCACCCCAGCTGTTCAAAAAAAATCTTCACATTACATAATTTCTCTACTGCTTCAAATGTTTTTTTGAAATTTTATATTGAATATTTATGTTCATGTAACTAACATCAAGGTTGCTTGAAGTTTTTGAAGAAAATATATCCCTGTATATAATTAGCTCCGTGAACTTCACTAGTTTATAAGATAGTGTTTAAAAGCCGTTTTTGTCTCCACAGTAAATGATATGTGTTTATGTAATTTCCCTACAGAGCAGCAGAAGCTATCATTATTGACTATGGGAAACAAAAAGATCAAGTTTATACAGTTGTAGGCAAAACCATATTTTCTAAAGTTAGTCAAGAGATTGGAAAAATGTTCTAAAAATTAGAATTTCTTTTCAGTTGTTGTTGTTTAATTTAGTGATTAGGCAGTATCCATATTGCCATTTGCTCTTCCTGCTAGAGAGTTGGCACACGTAAAGTAAATAATAATTTGGGCTTCCACAAATCAACAACTGTCAATCACTGAAGTCATCTAATTTTTTTGAAGTTTCATTTTAGTCTTGTTCTTTCTACTTTTAATTTTGCTTTGTGAAATATTGCAAATTTTAAAAGTGCTCTTCCACCATTGAGAAGCTGTCACCCGGGTTTCTCTATGGTTTGGGGTGTTTGTATTAAGCTTTTCTATGTGATGTTCTATCCAGTATGTAGCATGATTCCAGTCACCAGACTCAGCTAATTAAGTTCGATAATCAAGGACTCTGCAGCCAAGAGCTAATTTAAAAATTAAATGCTGAAAACAGAACAACATAATTTACTCCACAATTAAATGATTAGAGTTGACAGCACTATGACATATTGCTCTATTTATAACATTGGAAAATATCCACAATGAATTTAAATTTTTTATATTATAACACTGAACATTTTGATTTTTTTCCTATGAATGTCTTTTCTCTACTTTGACTAGCTTTAGGGATTCCCTAGCAGTTAGCTTTGAGCTGTCTATTGGATATAAGTTTAGAACTGGGGCAACCCTCTGGCAGTAGTGTTCTCCAGCCTCTGCTTCCTGTGCCTGGTGCTCACAGATGACATATCTTCATGCTGATAGGAATCTGCTATCTTGTGATAGTAACACAAGAGCATGGAGCTGGCTGTGTGATCTTCCTCCAACCACTTTCCTCCCCTCTGTTCAGTTTCATTTCATTTTTTTTTTCTTCCCATGGCATCAAAGAATGGCTGTGCATGTCTCCTCAGGATATTTTCTGCTAATGAAATTGCAAATATCTGGAATTTTCCAGTTCACAGTATTTGGTAAAACTATCATTGTTGGACCTATGAAATGTCAGTAATTAATAGTGATGAGATCAGCAAGCTTATAGAATAGTTGCTTGGGCTCTCTGCATCTTCCTACCCTAGTAAGAAAGCACTTGCAGTTTCTGTAGCGTATTGCATGGGTGGTTTCCACACAGGCTGGTGACCAATGTATTCAGAAATTGTAGTAGCAAAAGACTTCCCTACATGTCCAATTGCAAAAATATCTCTTTTTTAAATAATGGAATACCTTTTCCTCCACTAATAACTGCCAAACAGTCAGATCATATCTGAACATACTTTCATCGTATCCAGGTAGAAGAGCAAAGAGTTTTGACATAGTTGTTATATGGTTACATGCACAATGATGAGAGACCTCAAACTCATTTTTATGGAATCCCTATTTGCCATTTTATGGCTATGCATAATTGGGCATGCATATGATTAAAACAAGGAAGGGCCATGTTAAGTACAGAAATGATAAAATAAATTGTTCTATCAAATAAGAGCTACCCAAACTAACCCTCTTTATTAATTCTTCCCTTCTGCCTTTAAACTGGAAACTACTACTATCATTTTTATACATTGGTATGGTATGCGGCTGCCTTCTTAATTTCTATCTTTATACCTATAGATTAGCACAGCTCTTACCCCTCATCAAAGAAGTTTCCTTTTGTAGCATTCAAAGGACAACTGGTAAAATGCAGATGATACCTGAATGTCTAGTGATCATCCACAAATGGGACATCACCACAACCAAAACACACAAGACTTACAGAAATCATGCAGGAAGGAGAAGAATGAGTGTAAATATCAGAAAACTTGGAAGTTCTCTGTAAAAGAATGTCTTATAGACATGATGGTGGTATTGCAACCTCAAACTCTCAATAGCTGTGCACAAGACCTGCAAATGGCCACACCAGATACCATTCCAGAATTAATGGTAAAAGGGCTCCCAAAAGCTCCACCTCTAGTTAAAGAGCAATGGGCAATGAATGGCTGCTAAACACAGGAGTCAGTTTTCTTTAGAAACAGACTCCTGTTTGACCTTGGTACATATGGCCACATTGACTTGACTCAGTAGGTTTTACATGCATACACACACACACACACACACACACACACACACACACACACACATGCACACACACATGCACACACTCACACATGCACTCATATGTGTAGTAGAAGATAAAGAGGGTATGAATTTGACAAAAGGATGTGTTGTGGGAGACATGTTAAGAGTTGAGTCAGGAGAGGAGTGGTAGTTCTGATCAAAATGCAGTACAATCAAATATGAAATTCTCAATAAGTAAATCAATGAATAAGAAATGGGAGCCCCTTTTATAGAAAAGCAGGCCATTCAGAGCCCTTAAATATCTTCACTCATTTAGCCCATTTCCTCCAAATAGTTCATTCTATCCTGTTATACCACTCTGTTCACTATCATTTCCTCTCTGCTGTGCAGAGTGTGTGAGCTTTCATTTCATTCTTGAAAAAGAATTCCAGACTCTGTCTATGAAAAATACTCATAGCTGAAGCTTTAATTCATTTATGGTATTATACTCTTCCAAAGGGTAAAATAGAGTCATTTGTAACTTGTGATTTTTTTTCTTCTAACTTGGAGATGAGAACACAGTAAAAAACTTAGACATTCATTTTGTACACTAGTGAAGAATAGAAAAACCTGAAGCCAACATATTTTCTTAGCCAAGTTATAATACTCAAAGCAAAACCCATTTTGAATGTAAAGCAAGGACCCATCATATTGAAAACAATGTAGTAGATTTAGATCATTTAACATGATTTGAGAACTACTTTCCATTTAAGAAGTATGTTTGTAAATGTATGTATGTGTGTATGTTTCTCTGTGTGCATATGAACTAGTAATGCTTGGTCTTATGAAGTATATCATTAAAATAAACTCATCATTAAATTTTAGTCTACTAAATAAAGTGAAAAAATTATCTGTTGAAATTACTATATAAACAAAACAGTTTTCATAATGTATCTAAATTTAAATTATTATGAGCACTTCTTACTTTTATAATGAATCTCTACTGTTCATATATTTATACTCTATGAAATCTTTCTCTTCCTTCATATGATTTTAATGATTTTTTTACATCTAAAGTGATGCTAGTAATGTAAAATCATGTCAGTTCACACACTTAATAATTAAAGATGATTTAATATGTAAATTTCATTATTTTATTAGTTAAAATATTTGACTGAAATATTTTCTACATAAAATTCATTAATTTTACAATATTATTTTTTCAACTGGAATGAAAAAAAATTCAGACTTTCCTGAATTTTTGTTATTTGTTCATTCATTCATTCATTCATTCACTATATATGGTTATGGTGAATCAATCCAGGGCTTCAGACATGGCTAGGTAACCATTCTAGTTTTGAGCAACAACTCCAGTTTGAGTTTTTACTAATCAAAATTTGTAAGTAAATTCATGGTTCTAATGCTTTACTATCAAATATACTTTAAACCATGTTTATAAGCTTTAGGGTTTGAATCTATGATTTCACATATGCCAGGCCATTGCTCTATAGCTTATTATCATTTCAGCCTTCTGATTATTTTTAAATTAAAAAAATCTTTTTATCTCAGTTTCCCTACCCTCCACTCCTCCCATTCTTCTAACCTCCCATCTCTTTCAGATCTAGTCCTTCTTCTTCCCTTCAGAAAAGAGCAGGCCTCCCAGGGATATCAGTGGAATGAGGGCTAACAAAATACATTAAGACTAGACATAATCCCTCCCACTGAGACAGGAAGAGGCAACCCAGTAAGAGGGAAGGTGTCCCAAGAGCAAGTGAAATAGTTAGAGACAGCCCCAAAAGATTCCAGTGTTAGGAATCCTACAAGAACTATAAGCTAAATAAACTTACCATATGTTCAGAGGACCTAGTTCAGGTCCATACTGGCTGCACGGTTTCCAATAAAGTATTTGTGAGTCACTAAGTCCTGCTTAGTTGAGTCTGTGGACTGTGTTCTCTTGATGTTCATGACCACTCTGGCTTTTAGAATCCTTCCTCCCCGACTTCTCTGGGGTTCCTCCTCCTAGCTCCTCCTAAGTTTGGCTGTAGGTCTTTGGATCTGCTGCCATCAGCTGCAGGAGGAAGCCTCTCTAATGATGATTGACTAGGCACCAATGTATAAGTACAGCAGAATATCATTAGAAATCAGTTTATTGATTTTTATTACTGTTTTTTAAATTATTGGTCAGTCGTGTTTGGTTCCACTCTAGGTTTCTTGGCTCTCTATCCTCAAATTTCTAGCCACTCAGTCAGCATTGGGTATTGGCCCTCTGTCATGGCATGGGCCTGAGCTTGACTCATTATTCATTGGCTACTCCCAAAAGTTCTGCATCTCCATTGCCCCAGCACATCTTGAAGAAAGGACAGATTATAGTGTGAAGGCTTTGTGTCTGGATTGGTCTCCAAGAACCTTCATTGGAAGCTTTGATTGATTGTAGAGGATTGCCTGTTCAGATTTTGTGTACCCCATTCCTAGAAGTCCTTTCTAGGGTCACCCTTGAAGATTCCAGGGAGTTTTCATTACACTAAGTTTCCATATCTCCCCTGAAATAACATTCAATTCCCGTTGTCTCTCCACTTATTCGCTTCTCCCATTTCTCCCACTCCAGCTGATTCCTCCTATTCCTATACCCACTTGCCCCAAGTCTAACAGCAACATCTGTTCTATTTTCCTTTCCCAGGTAGATCTATGCATATTTCCTAGAGCCCTCATTGTTACCTATTCTCTGTGGGTCTGTTGATCGTAGCATGATTATCATTTACTTAACAGCTAATATCCACATATAAGTGAGTATATACCATATTTGTCTTTCTGGGCTTGTTACTCAAGATGATTTTTTTTCTAGCTTCATCCATTTGCCTAAAAATTTCATGATATCATTTTTAACAGCTAAGTAATACTCCTTTCTATAAATGTACCACATTTTCTTAATCCATTCTTTGGTTGAGGTACAGCTATGTTATTTCTAATTTCTGGCTATTATGAATAAAGCTGCTATGAACATAGCTGGGCAAGTGTCCTTCCAGTAGGATGGAGCATCCTTTGGGTATATATGGCCAAGAATGATACAGCTGGATCTTGAAATAGATCTATTCCCAATTTTTAGAGGAACTGTTTTAATGATTTCGATAATGACTGTACAAGTTTGTACTCCCAGCAGCAATAAAGAAGTGTTCCCCTTGTTCCACATCCTTGCCACCATGGGCTGTCACTTCTCTTACTGATCTTAGCCATTCTGACAGATGTACGATGGAATCTCAGAGTAGTTTTGACTTGCATTTCCCTGATGGCTAAGGATGTTGAATACTTATCTAAGTGTTTCTCAGCCATTTGAGATTCCTCTATTGAGAATTCTTTGTTAAATCTTTACCCCATTAAAATAAATAGATTATTTGGTTTATTGCTATCTAGTCTCTTACATCTTTATATATTTTAGATATTAGCCCTATGTGATGTGGAGTTGGCAAACATCTTTTCCCATTCTGTAGGCTGCCATTTTGTCCTATAGACAGTGTCCTTTGCTTTACAGGAGCTTTTTAGTTTCATGAGGTCCTACTTATTAATTGTTGATTTTACTGCCTGTGTTATTGGTGTTCTGTTCAGAGGGCACCTACATTTGTTAAAGAAACATTGCTAAAGCTTAAAACACACAGTGACCCTCACACAGCAATAGTGGAAGACTTCAACATCCCATAATCTGACCAATGCACATTTCACCTAGATTAAAAACTAACAGAGAAACTGGAGTTAACAGATGATAAAAACCAAATGTATCCAGCAGATATCTACAGAACACTTCGCTCTCACACACACAAAAAAAAAATACACCTTCCTCTCAGCACCACATGAAACCTTCTCCAATACTGACCACATACTTGGCTACAAAATAAGTCTCAACAAGTACAAGAAAACATAAATAACCGCCTGCATCCTATTATATCGTCACAGATTAAAGCAGTATTTCAACAACAGAAACAACAGAAAGTTTATAAACTCATGGAATCTAAACAACCCTCTACTGAATGACTGGGTCAAGTCAGAAATAAAGAAAGAAATTAAAGACTTTCTAGAATTCAATGAAAATGAATACACAACATATTCAAACTTAAGAGACGCAATGAAAGTGTGTCTTAAGAGGAAAGTTCATGGCACAAGTACCTACAGAAAAAAAATGGAGATATCTCATACTACCTGAAAGTACACCGGAAAGCTTCAGGACAAAAAGAAGTAATCACAGTAAAGACAGGTAAATGGTGAGAAATAAACTGAAGACTGAAAAAAAAGGGAAACAGTGAGAAAAATACAAAGAATCAAAGAAACAATAGCTTGGTTCTTTGGGAAAATCATCAAAATAGACAAATCTTATCCAAACCAATTAAATGGAGAGAAAATATCTAAATTATCCAAATCAGGAGCAAAAAGGAGGAAATAACAGATGTAGAGGAAGTCTAAAGAATTAATAGTTCATACTTTAAAAATCCAAACTCCAAAAAATTGAAAAATCTAAAAGAATGGATAATTTTCTTGATAAATACCACTTATCAACTTTAAGTCAAGATAGTATACGGTTGCACACACCTTGTATCCCAGCAGTCAGGAGACAGAGGCAGGTGGATCTCTGAATTCAAAGCCATCCTGGTTTACAGAGTAAGTTCCAGGAGAGCCAGAGTTACAAGAAGAAACTCCTGTCTCGAAAAACCAAAAAAAAAAAAAAAAAAATCAAGATAGTATAAACAATTCAAATAGACCCATAAACCATAGTGAAATAGAAGCAGTTGTCATTAAAATTCTTCAAACTAAAAAAAAAAAAAAAAAAAAAAAGACCAGGGCCAGATGATTTTAGTGCAGGATTCTACCAGACTTTCAAGGAAGAATTAATGCCAATACTCCTTAGATTATTCTACAAAATAGCAACATTGCTTAATTCATCTCGTGTGGCCACATTCACCCTAATACAAACTACACAAAGATCCAACAAAGAAAAAGGGATAATAGACCATTTTTCTTACATACATAGATGCACAAATACTCAATAAAATACTTGCAAAGCAAATCCAAGAACACATCAAAAAGATCATCCACCATGATCAAGTAGGCTTCATCTCAGAGATGCAGGGAATGATTCAATATAGGAAAATCAGTAGATATAATCCACCATATAAGCAAACTGAAAAAAAAAAGCCCACATAATTTAATGTTATTTTTATCCTAGAGATCGGGTTGCATTTATATTGCCTAAGTTGTTCTTGAACTCACTCAATTCAGTCAGGACAATATCTTCTGACCCTCCTACCTCAGTTTTCACAGAAGCTAGCATTCTATGACTGCTTCATCAGCACATCTTCTCCTCAACTTTGGAGAAGTATAGTTTAGGACGTTCTTAGAAATCATTTTGGGGAACAGGATACAAAATCATGCTAGAGCTTGATAGAAATATTTTATATTTATGAATAGTTTTTCTATTGATGAATAGAATGTCCATTCATTTGTTGTATGACACCTACTTGACTTACTGAACTATTCTACAAATAATATTTCCAGTTATGTGTTATTTATGGTCATGGTTATTGAAACTATTAATCTACTAACTATTTCTGCAGTCTAGATTTTTATCAATTCAGCATCCATTTGTAATTCAATTGACTATAAAAAAAGAAAGACTCAGTGAACTGAAACTAAATCTATATGCCATACAGAAACCAGAACATGGATAGAAGACACTGCTTCATTTGTGCAGGTTTGGACACAGTGATGTAGAAACAAAAAAAAAGTAAGTTGGCTCAGATGTGCAGGTTCTGAGTAAGTCAAGTAGAACCAATTAGTATCTCTGTGAATGCTACTTAAAGATATTCACTTTGTGTCCATAAGACAAAACATTTTCTTAACAAAAAGCATTATAATATATGCATGTACATTTAGCACAAATGTCATCAAATTTAATAGAAATACATAATTGAATTGCTGATACAGAGAATATAAAACTTTGTGTTAACAAAAGTTGGAGGTTTTTTTCTTGGTATGTATAAACAATGTAACATAGGTAAATATAACTACACTTTGATAAACTAATTTTGTGACATTTAGTTACATTCAGCTGATGAGATTCCATGAAGAAATCCCTGGATCCCAAACTCTTGAGTTACTGGTTCCCTATTTGCATTGTCATTGAGACCCAGCATGGATGATTCCCTTTCATCTTACTGAGTAACAACAATCTCAAATTGTGGCTCATTAAGTTCAAAAGGCTTACGTTTGTTATATTTATCAAGTTCCTACATGACAGGACATATCAATGCTTCATCACTGATATAATTTGACTTACAGAAATCTCAATAATCATTTTTGATAATATATGCTCTAACATATTTGTTTAGAAATGTTACCATTTATTATCATCTATATTTACTCATATTGTCATCTGGTTTGTTAATATCTTTTGAGAGGTTTGGTAGAATGTTAATTAGCTGATTAGATTTTAACAACTCTGATAGATAATTTCTATATATTTAATTAAATATTTTGAAAACATTTGTGATTTTCTTAGTTGATACTGACTTATCTTTGGAATTAGTAGAGAAGTCTGGCCCTGTGACCATACAAAACTATTTTTCCTTTCAACCTATATCCAAACATAAAGCATAAATGAAAACAAACTTCACACACTTTCTAAATAAAATATTTTACTTAGCTTATCCCATATTTCTAAATAAAATATATAATAAAATAAATAAATAAATAAATAAATCCGACAATAAAATACATAGTCAGTTTTATACATTTAGATTACATGCATTATCTGCTGCAATTATGTGGAGGGAAATGCATAGGTAAAACGAAAAAAAGAAATCTGACTAAATTCTATACTTATCCTAATTTGGAAGAAATGATGCTAATTTGAAAAGAAGACAAACATTCTAGATTTTATTAAAATAATAAATATTAATTGATATTGCTTTTGTCAGTGGCTGGAGTTGGGTTTTCAGTACCCACATCAAGTGGCTCAGAAAGCCTTAACTCTTTTCCTAAGAGATCCAATGCCATCTTCTAGTCCATGAGGGCATCTGCATGTGTGCAGTGCACATACAGATGAGCCTGCACACACACAAACATATATTGGCACACAAGTAAATATATAAATAACATCGTTGAGAAATGAAAAAAGTGTGCCCATCTAGTAAATTCAAAATTGACTTTATTTTTGATTCTACACCTTGAGAGCAATAATAGTGAATACTCTTAAGAATAGAGCTATAATAATTTTTATTTCATGTTTTGATTGTATGACTCCTCATGTAGGGCTATGGTCTTCCCTCTCTGACCTCTTTCATTATAATACAGCATGCAAAACCATTCTCAGTTCTTAACTGTACTTTAATGCAGGGATTAGTTACTTTAGAATGTTACACTAATTGTTGTAAACTTTGTATTCATATTTCCTTTGTTGAAGATAAATATATTAATATTTCATTAGCTATGGAGATCTAGTTGCATTTTTTCTTATTTTCATTTCAATTTAGGTGATCATATATTTTCCAATTATTCATTGGAAACTAAATGTAGGCTGTATATTTATTTATTTGGGTATGAAGACAACAGATATAAATCAGACATTTTGTTGGAAAATTGGTAAAAATAAATACAATTATAGCTTATTAACATCTTTCCCCTGGAGCAAAGGTTTAAAAACATTTTCTACATCTTACCATACCATAAATATTTATGTGTGGCAAAACACAAAATCTGTTGCAAAGATTCAGTTTTACATTCAAAGAATGAAATCAGTCATATATGAAAACAAGTGAAATATCTGTGATCTCATAAAGCTTTATTTATAGACATAGGTGGTGACCTTTGCTTTAGGGTAACAATTCTGTACACTGCCAGCAACTGAGGAGAGAACCCATATCAGACATTAAGCATTCCTGTTAAACTCTCCTGTCTATTGTATTATATTTGTAGCATTTAATTTGCTTTACCTTTCAGCTTTTCTAGTACATGTTAAAATCTGTAGAGGTTGAATCAGAGGCATTCTTAAACTGAACATATGAAAAATACAAAGCTTGACCATCCTTATCCTATATGTTCTTCCAGAGCATGTCAGACAATATTCTTCATGCCTCTCATACTAAAAACTTTTGAGGCATGTCTTTTTTTTTAAATCCAAGTTTACATATAATCAACCAAAAAAGATGACTTGGGATCTCAATCTCTCTCTCTCTCTCTCTCTCTCTCTCTCTCTCTCTCTCTCTCTCTCATCTCTATATCTATATATATTTAAAGTCTGATCTTGCTGACGGACACTATTCATGTGTTTCTTCATGTGCACATCTGTATGTGTATGTGAGTGTGAATATATATGTGTATTGCATGTATTGGAGGATGTTGGTGGGATTAATTAGAGCACATAAAGTTATAGCAAGAAAGTCATAAATGATTTCCACTGCTCTATTTTCCAACAGTGTTAGTGTAGGTAAGGATAACATATTGAATATTTTTAAATGAAATAGTTTAACTGTTATCACTTCCTAAATTACATTGTTATTTGATGTAAAATACACAAGAAAGGCCACACACTTTAACACCTAATAAATATGCCACAATCATATTATCAACCTGGCTTTTTAATCTTACTGCAGAATGAGGTCTTTACTCCAACTTCACTCTTCTGATTCCCTATGCAGATCCCTGTTGTAGAAGTTTGGTTTTGGTTGTGTTTAAAATATTGTTTTGTGAACTGTTGGGTGAGGGTCTGCCTAAGTCTTGGTGTTTTGTATTGTCTGCAGGTGTTGGATTCATGTGATGGATTTTTAATTGCTTATGAACTTCACACGGTATCAGTGGAACATGTAAGGAGTTCTGAGTCAATAAAAATGCCTAAACTCAGAAGCTTGAGGTTTCACTGTTCAGTATGGCTCTGGCTATGATGGCATTTCTCTCTGCTGAGGGCTGTCAGGGTTCACATTGATGAAAACACCTCTGAGTCTCCTTGCCGAGCTGCCACCATAGGCATACAACAACAAATGGCACCTGTTTATGTCAAAGGGCATTGACATCATTCCAACTTATTCAACATGGAGACAAGGAAGAAGAGATACAGTCTCCAGACCTTGCAGAGTCCAGTGAAGTATGCTAAGAGCAGTTCCCAGAGGACAGAGATTAAGGTATTAATAAAAGGGAAGTTCTATAAGTGAGAGTTATAAATGAGAAAGAAGCTTCAAGGTAAGAGCCATGTTTTGGACAAATGTTTTGAAAGATTTTTTATGGTGAAAACAGCATTCATCTGGAAGCATGAAGAAGCAAGGTTGCAACTGCCTTTCCTAATCATGAAGCCAGTGTTCCTTCCTGCCGCTGGCAGTGGTGGCAGCCAGGGCACAAGAAACAGAAAGCAGAGTGTGCTGTTTTATAAACTGAGTTTGTTGATGGCTTTTTGTGTGTGTGAAGCTCAAATGGGTTTTGTGTTTGAGGTCTATGAAGAAGAGTATATGTTTCCCCAGACAGTGGGAAAAAAAAAAGAACGTGAAACTGCCAGAATGTTTCTATCAGATTCTTCCCACCTGCCCGTGACCCCCTGCTGCTGTGGAAGCCATGACTTAGAGCCAAAAAGCTACTTAGTTAAACTAAAGAGTTTAACAGTTTTTGTTTCTTTATTTTTTGTTGTTTTGTTTTTTTCCTGCAAGCTTGTCTACAAGAGGTCCTGATAAGAAATATCTGCTAAGGTAATGAGAATTCCACCCCATGAGGGAACATTTCCTGCAGACAAGGTGACCAGTTACTTTTCCTGCAAGCCATACTCTATCTTAATATCTGGAAAGTGTTTCCTCAGGGTCAGCACATGGACGCTGTCTTCCAGAACTGGCTGAAGTTGTATCTCATGCTGGCAGCTGAACTTAGTACTGTAAGTGTCAGTATAAATGTCAGCTGGGTGGTGCTGATTTTGAAGACATGAAGGGATACTGGAGAGCAACTGAGGCTTAGCATTGTGAGAGACCAGGAGAGGCCATTGGCAAGAGTGAAACCTCAGAAACACTTGAAGGCCAAGATAGAAGGGGTCATGTAAAAACATTGAGGCTTGGCACCATGAAGAGAACCTATAAGAGGCTATTGTGAAGGTGCAGCCTCAGTAGCAGTTGAAGGCCCAGATTGAAGGGGTCATGCAGAGAAATTGAGGCTTGGCACCATGAAGAGAGCCCAGAAGAGGCTACCGGTGAAAGTACAGTTGCTGCAGATGACTCCTCATTTCTGAAGATGCCAGTACCATGGGACAACCACCAAGAACAGCAGCAGCAATGGAGTGAAGCCAGCTGGAGCCTGGAGGACAAGCTGTGTGCTACAGAGGGAAGAACCAGACCCACGCCTTTTGGAGGAGCCCAGAAGATCATGAGTGAATTCCAGATAACTGGACATTGATAATGTTTTTCTGCTGTCCAAAGACATTGTCAAAAGCTTTAGAGATGTTTGGTTTCATTTGGTCCTATTCATTAGCAATTTTTGTGATTATTCCTCTTGGAAATGTTTTTGCTTGTATAGCATTAAATTGTGTTGTAGAGATAAAACATTTTTTTTTGCTTATACAGATAATGGGAATTGTTGTATAAGGTAATTTCTAGTTGTGTTTTAAATATTTCTTTATGAAGTATTGGGTGAGGGTCTGTGTAGGTCTTGGCATTTTGTATTATTTGCAGATGTGGGGGTTGTTTAATTGCTTATGATCTATATGTGGTATCAGTAGAACACCTAAGGTGTTCTGAATCAATAAAAACACCTGAGCTCAGAACTTCAGGGTTCTACTGTCTAGTATGGCTCTGGCCATGATAATGTTTCCCTCTGGTCTGGCAGGGTTCTCACCTATGAAAACACCTCTGTGTTTCCTTGCTGAGCTGCCACAATAGGCATGCAGCAACAGATCCCTGTAGAGGAATAGGCTTGTGTGAAAGCTAGGAAGGGTCTATATTCCAGGGCTCTATATTCAGAGGCCTACGTAGTCCTGATGGAATGTAGAAAGAATGTTAATAAAGTTGTTATATACCTTTAATCTCATTAAAGCAGTGGTAGCACACATCTTTAATCCCAGTATTCAAAAAGCAGTAGCATGCCTTTAACCCCTAAGAAAAACAGAATGTGGAAGCAGACACAGGAAGCAGAACTCAGCAGAAGTCAGTGTCACACAGGAAATGATGCCTGAGAAGAGTCAGAATGAATGACAGGCAAAGTGACTAATCAGAGGAAGAGTTAGCAGAGTGAGTCAGAGTGAGGACATGCCAAATTCTCAAAAGAAAAAGGTCAGTTCTCAGCTCAGATTTACAAAAGAGTCAGTTACAGATTCAGTTGCAGCAGAGTCAGATATAGCAGGCAGTATGAGGTGAGTAGTCTGAGAAGACAGGGATAAGATATAGAGACAATGAAGCAGTCTGATTGAGAAGAAGGCAGCGAAGGAGAGAAGCTGACTGAGGCATTATGGAGCAGTGAATGCTTATAGAGATACACAGGTTGCTCAACAGAAGTCAGTATCAGACAGGAAAGTGAGTCAGTTTGAAGCAGAACAGAGCAGAGCAGTTCATCCAGAGAAAGCTGGAGTCAGAAGAGTTCGGTCAGAAGCAGTAAGCCAACTCAGAAGGTCAGTTTGAACCAAAAAGCTGGGAGAAGAGTTTGGGCCAGAACAACGAGTGTGTTGAGTTGAATCAGAGACATCAGAATTCAGAAAGAGCCACCTGGGGTAGTTCAGTCAGCAATGGAGGCTTAAACATTCCAGATTGTATAGTGGCTAAAGCCTTCCTGTTCTAGGTTTAAGAGTAGACTGAATGGAGGCCAAAAAGCTCCAGATCTCCAGTAATTACAGAGCACAAGTAAGCACTTATGATTTAATTAGATAAAGAATAAAAACCTCTGGCCTGAAACAACATCTACATCTGGCACGAATCTATGCCTACAGATCTCACCTTCCTGGGAGAAGCCTTCCCTAGCTGCTGTATATATTTAGTGTTGTAGGGTTAGAGAGCACACCAGTGAACAGGTATTTAGAAGGGTTTAGTTCTACTTTCCTGTCCTTGTCCTCTGTAGGACATTCCCCTATGACTTTCAGTCACTACATTTAGCATGAAATATATAAAGTAAACACCAAGATGTGATTTGAACAACTTGTATGAACATTCTTCAAACAGAATCCTTTGTGGCCCATACACATTGACCAGAAACATATCTGCCATTCATCAGCAATTCTTGTAAAACCACCCAAAGGAAGACAGATATTCTGTAAAAGTCTGTAGTCTGCACATGTACATGTCAAAGGGCTTGATATTCTTTCTATTTTGGTAATGATCATAAGTAAATCCTGATGCACATAAATATTCCTCCTCTTACAGATTGCTCTTGTATCTGCTTGAGTGATTCTGTCAACAGTTTTTGGACGATAGCTTTATATTCTAATTTTAAAACAAAGGGACCCAGTAAGTACAGTAATTCATCAAGACAATGGATATTAAGGGCAGATTAGGAGTTAGCAGTCTTTATGCCCATCAGAAAAAGCAACATATAGTCACTATCACCTTTCTATAACAAATACATTTTTCATTTCCACTCATGAAACAACGCTTATGTCTGCTGCTAGAAAGTTATGTTCTACAATTTCCGTCACAGAAATTCAATGGAAAAACAAATATATTTTAGTTATAAACTATCACTTGTCCAGGGACAAAACTTAGTTCAGAAAGAATGGGAGAAGCCAACATCAATTTCTCATGCAAGACTATTCCTCTATACATAAAAATGGTCAAAACACACGAATAGTACTAGAGTAACTTTCCATACCTCTAAGAATGAATTAAAATTAAATTATTCTGCAAAATATTAACATTTGATTAAGATGAATATATACTGATAATATATAATTGTTTATATAAGACATATGTTGAATACATGACTCTATGAGATAAAATTTGGGAAATCAGAATGTTTTAATTTATCTATATTGCTTGTTAATCAAATTTACATACATAAAATTAAATTTAAAATGTTAGAAAACATGTAGGCAAGCCATTTCAACATCATTCATGTGAGTTTCATGACTGTTTAGAGTGTAGGTGAGAATTTGTAGCTTGGCTAAATAAGGCATGGAAATGCTCTGTAATTGTCTATGGCAGAAGGGAGCAGCCCTTTGGTACAATCCAGAGCAAACGTGAAATGGGCCAGAGCATTGGAGTGGGCTCTAAAGGGATTTTCCAGGGTAAGTTGAAGGTTGTACTTTTCAGAGTGTATCCATTCATCCATTAGTGTAGGTTTAATCAATATGCCTAATATTTGCAGCAAGGGCATTTCAGAATGCAAAGAACACCAGGCTTAATGAGTTATCTTGAAGAAACTTTACCCTAACTCCTTCAAATGCCTTCCCTCAGAGAAACATATTCTCAGTAGAGTTGTATCTTTAAATTGTATTTCATACAACATAAATGAACGACCTGATCCTATTTGCAGTTGATTCCCCTCAGAAATCTCAGGGCTTGTCAAAAGGAAACAAAATATTGGCAAGGGCACCTTTGTTTTCTGCAGATTTTTTGTAAGTGGGTTGTTGTTCATTGTCAAATCAATGCAGGCATGCAGCATGGGATTTGCAGACAGACTGAGGACTCTACAGTGCCTGTTGCTATTCTCCCTTGCCTTCAAGCTACCAGTTTTTCAAACCACCTTAGGCAGAAGCCTGTATTTTGTGATACAGAGAAGCTTATCACAAATGCTAAAGCAAACCTGCTGCCTTGACTTCACTTTCATGGCCTTTTCAGGAAGAGTCAGCTCCTAGAGCATCCAGCTTGTTGACGTCAAAGCTCCTCCTTAAGCTGATTTTTTTTTTTTTCCTGACTTTGGTTGATTTCATAAAATGTCAAATAAAATAAGCCTGCTGGGGTGAGAAATAATTTACTCTCCACCAATTTGTGCTTTCTTGGCATTTCCTCCTTGTTATTGTTTTTTACCATTAGGTTTTTATTAATGAGGCCTGGAGTTGCCTCAGGCTGATTATGCAATGTGGAAATGTAAAACATGTTTACTGGGGATTTTTGGTGCCCTGACAAGCAGACATCCAGCCCTTAAGAGAAGCAAAGCAAAATAACTTAAGTCTGTGAAAAATAAAGAAAAATAACCTGTAGTTTTCCTCCAGTGTAGATTATGGACACTAACTTTTTCTAGGATCCCTATGTCTATTTGCCCCGAAACATTAAAACTCACTATAATGATGGATAGACAAACATATTTCCAGCTCTTTATTACAGCCCCTGCTTGTGAAGAAAGAAATAATTGCCTCTCTGGATTTTCTTATAGAAGGCCACACTCCTAAGGTCTGAACTTCCTTTTCTATGAGGATTAAAAAAACAAAAAACACAAAAACAAACAAACAAAAAAAGCCAAGCCACACAACTAAATTGATGTTTAATATAACAAAAACAGTGAAAATGAAAATATCCCTAAAACAAATACCTAAGGGCATGGCTATAATTCATGGTAAGAATCACATGTGTACTGTCAATAAAGGTCTATGAACAGTTGTCCCTATTTTGTACTTTGAAGACGCATGTGGGGAAAATTTTCGCTTTCATTAAATCTTTCAGTCGGCTGATATACTCTAGATATTCATATATTCCATGATTTAGGCATAGCATACACAGAATAGAATCGCAAGTATAAATGTTGTTTTGACTCTCATCCTATTAGTATTTAATAAAGTGTTCATCTTATTTTATTGTGTCTCTTCTGTATGATCCTTTGTGGCATTTTAAAAATTCTTAAATTAACTTGGACTTTCCTTTTGAACTGGGCCCATCTGCATTTGAATTAGTTTCTGATAAAGATTGAAGACAATGTTTTGAGGCTTCCAGAAGCAGATCATGAGCATCTGCTGCTTATGTGACCTTTTCTGTGGCCTAACAAGTTCACCCACTCACAACTCAGTGGATAGCACCTGCTTTGATTAAGAATGATACAATTTAAACACAAATTACTACAATTGCTTTCTTCCAAATTAGCAAGTCTCCAGAAGCAATAAATCATCTGAATCAGAGTTCCCAGGTTCAAGTCAGATTTGATCAGATGATAGAATCCAATAAATTTGTAATTTAAGACAAAAATCTTTATCTATTCTTTAAAGTTTCTTATGAAAGTGAAGTAATTACAAGTGTGTCATTGATTTATCATGGTGGATACACAATGTACCACTAATAAATACATCATCCTAGTAATTTTGACATCTAAAGCAGTAAGTTCTGAGTCTGTAGATGACACAATAGGAATAGAAATGACAAAGACATGATGCTAGAAACCACAGACAATGGAAATCAGTGATTACATACATCTACATTTGTTATTCACAAAAGGACTTGGTAATATTAGATATGTAAATGAAATTATTTAATATCGTAGTGTCTCTGCCTCTACAGTTAAATTAGTGTTACTTATAAGAGTCTCCTTTCTTCCATTAGTATCAGAGCACCAGTGAACTTGTTTTATTCTTTTCATTCTGCAGTAAAGTCAGTGACAAAGCTAGATGACACCCAAGATCCAGTAAGAACTAAAAAAGTCATAAAACTGACAGATATAAACATTTACACAATTGCAGTTCAATTGTTTACACACAAAAATGGAGTAGTTGCAGGAGCATCTGATAACACCAGTGAACTGGAAAATTTAGAGATTTGGATCTTGAGAGTAGGGGAAAATCATCAAAGACATATTATTGTGCACTTACACAGATATAGAACTCAGTCACTTTCATCTCCTTACTGATTAAAGAAAATTGATACATATTTCATATCAATCTTAAGTTTATCTGCACAGAATCAATAACTTTTTTAATATAAAATACAGTCTGATAGGAAAAAGCAATTGTGAACTGCGGGCTTTGAATTCTCCATAGCAATATAGAAAAGCAAGAGTGAGCTTGGAGAAGCAGTGGCTTTATTCATGATATGAGTTTTCTCCTTAACATCTATTACCTGGAATGATTGAAATCAGCAATAGTTTTAAATTCAAATGTTCCTTATCCACCAATAGATTTTGATTCTTGACTTCAAGAGGTACAGTTAACTCAACTCTCCTTATTTAAAATAACCCAGTTAAAATTCTGTCAAAAGTATTGTTTTTTGTTCAGCATTATTTGTGCAGCATGAGACAATTAAGTGTGTGTCAGTGAGTAATTAATCTATCCAATAAACTATTGTAACTAGTGAATTTTATGTGATAATTAAAAGACTTGCTTATCTATTATAACTCAAGTAATGAAATTGTGCAGCCATGGGAATTATATAATAAAAAACCAGTCTTATTTTGAAAGAACAAAAAATAGAGTCTATATTTATTGCTTACGGCAAAAACATAAGAAGGTAGGCATTCAAGGGCACCTATCCACTTATGTAACTCATTCCTGGAGGGCTACAAACTTCTCAACTCCCTCTGTCTTGACTTCTTTACATATTATGGCTTAGATCACTTAGGATTTTACTGTGTAATACATTACCTTTGTAGTGATTTCTCAGGTGAAGTTTTATGATTCTGATATTTTATTTGAACCTCAAAAAGATGAGTGATTTTTACATACATATGGGACATATTAAGAAACCATAGCTTGCTCTGTTTCTCATCAGGCTGATTCTTTAAGTTCATGAGTATCTCCCTAAAAGAAAAATCTATTTCACAGATTATACTGTACTAGTACATCTTCTGAAATTTTCTTGAATTTCTGACTCCACATCTGTTCTCTTCTTCTAGTAATAAATGAACCGATTTATATGATCAGCCAAAATTATGGGCCTTTTACAAAATAATCTACATAGTACCCATCTTTGTCTCCTGATATGTGTTATCATACATAAAGAATAAAATAATGGTATGTTACAAATTTGTAGTAAAACCCAACATTTATTTAGGAGCAAGACCCCAAGATGATCTATTAAAATTCAAATTTCCAAATGTATTTAAACACTTGTATAGCCATAGTTCATACTGTGTTGAAATTCTCTAAGATTTAAGGAAAGTATTCTATTTCCATTTTAAACAATAAGAAAATGACATTTTTGTAATGTTAAAATGGGACATAGAGGTAAAAACAAAAGGTCATAATGATATGAAATGTGGACTATTATATTTCTTTTGTTTCCTAGATGACAATCTATGTAAAATATAAACATAGTCCAAAACACTGCCATTTGTTGGTTAGTAATTTGTCTCTCTGAGGAAAAATTTCTGCCTTTATCTTTCTGGTATGGAAAAAAGTTTTCAAAATATATATCTATAAACATATGGAGAACTTACATATTTATTCATATATGTATATATACAAATGAAGAAAATTCAACTCTAGGTTATGTGTGTATATATATATATATATATACATATATATATGTATATATATATGAATACATACACACACATATAAGTATATGTATATATGCATATGTATATATATGTATATATGTATATGTGTGTGTGTGTGTATGTGTGTGTGTGAATATATATGTATTGCATTTTGGATGATATTAGTAACTCATGAATTGACAATAAATGAGAAAACACTGGAAGAAAAACTCAATTAGGAACAAGTACTAATATAACCAAGCAGTACTAAGATGTAGTCTGTTTAGTACTCTGCTCTACTGCATAGGACAACTAGATCCTCTTAGATCTTCCTAAAGATCCATTTGTACTAAACCAGCCTTTACAGCTAGTCTGTGTCTCTAGAACTATATTCAAAGTTTTGTATGACCACAAACAGAGCAATTCATTTAACCATAAAATCAAACTTGATGATTCCTCCATGATATGGAAGAAGGCTGAGTTCACAACAATTTGAATGAACCGTAATGCCTTTCATATATCCACATAGCTTCATCCTTGCCTAGGATTTTGAAATTATGATGAACTAAGAAGCATATATTTTTCTTGTCACACAGCAAGAAACTCTTGTATGTTAAGAAAATAAGTATCCTTTAGAATGTTAATATAAACAGGCTTTAGAGAGTAACTGTGTAACTAAAGACATGAAACTCATATTCACATGCTCTGAACTTGTAGTAGGAGAGATGAAATGTTTATCAACACATTGTAGAGGAATATCCCTGTGTAAAAGATAGGGTCTACATTCCAGGGGCTATATTCAGTAGACTGTATGAGCTGGATGGAATGTAGACACACCTTAAATCCAGTATTCACAAAGCAGTCTATACCTTTAATTCCTAGGTGCGGAAAAAAAAAAGAAAAGAAAAAAACAGTGGAAGCAGACGCAGGAAACAAAACTCAGAAAGAGTTAGTGTCACACCTGAAATGATGTCTGAGATGAATCAGAGTGAATGGCAGACAAAATGACTAATCAGAAGAAGAGTTATCAGAGTAAGGACCTACCCAATTCTCAGGAGAAAAGGTAGGCTCTCAACTCAGTTGAGGAAAGTTACATAGAAGTAAGAGTCAGTCAATTGAAGTCAGTCAGTAAGAGAAGTCAGTGCAGGAGCAGTTAAATCGCTAGTTGAAAAGTGAGTTACAGAGAAATAACAGAAGTTGAGGCTAGAGTGGGTTACAGTCAGTCAGTTGAAGCAGTCAGTTACAGAGGCAAGATTGAGCAGTGAGAGCTCAGGGAGAGATACTGAGAGACACAGTGTCTCACTGAGAGACACTGCAGATCTTAGCAGAAGAAGCCCATAACAAAGAATGAGTTGTAGCAGAAGAGTAAGATTTCAGAAGGAACTAGTCAGAGTGGCTCAGTAAGCAGTATTTCTAGAAAGGCTAAGGCTGAAGCCTTTTAGGTCTGGGCTAGCAGGTTTGATGTTCTAGAGTGTACAAAGACTGAAGCTTTGTACTTCAAGAATTAAGAGTAGATTGAAAAAAGGACAAAATGCTCTAAGGCTCCAGGACTCTGGGCTAGAAAAGGTGATTTAATTAGGCAAAAGGATAAACTCTGTCCTGAATCAATGTCTACATTTGATGAATCTACGTCTATATCTACAATACATTCATCAATATAATGATTTAATCATGCTATCATTAAGAACTCACATAGGTATCAACTACTCCAGGGCATGCCTCATATTCAGGAGTAGTTGACCAACATATAATGGACTTCATAGTTTTGTGTGTGTATGTGCTTTGATTTGGTTACAGTTTGGTGGTATTACTATCATCATCATCATCATCATCATCATCATCATTTGGGTGTGGTTTTATTCTCTTTTGTTGGGTTTGGAGAGTTGTATTGTTATATTGAGTTTTTGTTTGATTTTTGAGGAATAATTTAAAGTTGGGTGGGTAGGGAAAGGATCTAGAAGCACTTGGGTGGGAGGAGAAGAATATAATAAAATGTATTTAAATTTAAAAATTGCTTTAAACAATAAAAAACAAATGAAAAAATGAATGCACATAGGAAATGTCCATAAATTTCTAACTTATGAAGCTCAGAGGTTTAGGCTGTGGCCTGGTTGATCACATATGGAAATACTGGCAGATATTTGAAAGCTATCTACCTCCCACAATACCTTGCCTATATATTTTCATCAGATTGTGTTGGGAAGTATTTGAACATATCTCCAGGTATTATATTTACTGATTGCTGTGTGTGTATCCCTGTACCTTTAAAGATAATCATTGTGCCAGCAGCCTGAAGTGCTGGCAGTATGTATAATTCTATAGCTGAAAAGGCCTGCTTTATAGATGTAAATGGTTGTTGCTTTCTGTTAAAAGACTGCTTCCTCTACCTGTTCCAAGGTCTGGAGCAGAGTAATTGAAGCTGCACCTAAGTTGTTGATGAAGAAGTCTCATGGCACGCACTCCAGCCTTAGGCAACAATATGAGTGAACTGCTCCCATTGGGCTTTGAGCTTTCCCACCAAAAAAGTGACACAGTTCAGCTGTCAAAGGGTTGTGGAATGAGTTAAGCTATGAAGTTTCTTTCATCATGCAAATAGACCTTTGGATCATGAAGGAGGGGCTTTGATTGAATAAAACTCTGGAAGACAAGGCAGTGGGGGTCAGCAGTCAAAGATGGGTCTTGCTGTGACACCTCTCCCTCTGCTGAGGTCTGGAAGGCTTATTGTCTTATTTCATAGACATTCATAATGTCTATGAAAATGTCTCCTTCTTTTTATTAAACCCTTGCTGGATTAATTAACTACAACAGACTGTTCCTGAGTTGTATAATTTTTTAATGAAGTAGGAACTGAGTAGGTAAAGTGTTCTCTCAAGGTCTTTGAGCTCTTTTAGAAAAATATTTGATCAAAGGAGAAACAGATTTTTGAACCCCAGCCCATTGAATGGTGCCCCTCTCACTTGGACTGGGTTTTTCCTGCCCCTTCCTCCATTCCTTTCCACATAAAAGGTTAAGAAATTCTCCTAATTGTGAGGTCAGGAATTATAAAGATGCCACTCCCTTAGTTTCTGCTTTGCCCCATCTTTATAGTAAAGAATACAGGAACATGGGCAGTGTATAAGGGAAATGGGTTTAATTTGGTTTCTAGATCTGGAACTAGTAAAACTCAAGCAGTCAGCAGAGCTGATTATAGAAGGCAAGAATGTCTGCTGAGGAAGAAATCATGAGGCAATCTTGCTTTACAGTTATCTTCTTGAAGTAACTAGCTTTGTCCTTCTAGGGTGGGAACTGTCTCCATACAGTAATAATTAACTTAGTCTGTCTAGATGAAGCCTTGATCAGCTCTGGTGGTCAGATAACCTTTCAAAGCTCCCACCACTCTCTACTCTTCATTACATTTGGTGGAAATTTTCAACATGAGATTTAGGAAGGATAAACTACATCCAGGCTATAGATTCTTTCAACCTCCTAAAGACCCCTTTGGGGCCTCCTTGATATCTGGTATCAGTTTGATTATGGCAAATCTTAATTGTTGTTGTCTTTAGTGTCATTCCTTTAGGATTCATTCTGGGTAAGATAGCAGTGTAATTTTCTAAAACTAATACAAAGCAATTAAAATAATTGCTTAGATTTTTAAAAGTTCGTGGCTTTTAGTATGGTGAACAAATTCATTATAATGGAAAAAGCCTAAGTGAATTTGACAATCATTTTGTTATTTGGTCTTACAGTTCAATATTTTCTTGGAATTTCATATGTCAACTTTACCAAATGATACTGTATTTATATACCTTTAAAAATACTTTTGAAGATTTCATATGTGAGTATGCTCTTTTGCACCTTTTTTTTTATACCTCCCTCATGCCCTTCCAAATCCTTCTGTGTGCATCCCTCAGACCCTTTCAAATTCATGTCTTCTATCATAATTTATACACACACACGCATACACACACACACACACACACACACACTTATAAATAAAACCCACTGATACCAGTTAGTATTACTCTTTTGTACATGTGTACATGTGTTGAAAACTGACCACTTGCTGGGACAGAGTCACCAACCCAGTCATAAAACTTTTGACCTATATTCTGTCCTTCCTGCAAGATGTGCTGGGGCAAGGGTAGCACATAACTAGGGGCAGTGCTTCCAATGACTGGTTGTCTCCATGACATGGAGACCCATGCCATGAGAGGTAGTACAAGCCTGACACTGCCAGATGGCCAGGACCTGGAGGCTGGATAGGCCTGAGACCTAGAGTAGAAGCAAACAGATCCGGAAAAAATAATTGAAATTATTTCTAATGATATTCTCCTATATTCATAGATCTGTGTCTAGAGCAGTCTTCACCAGAGAGGCTCCCACCAGCAGCTAATGGAGCAGATACAGGTCTCACAGCCAAAAATTAGATGGAAAAAGTGTCTAAATTTGATATCTCTATGGGATCCCTCACCTCAGAGCTTGGGGACCCCACAGATAAGGATGATTTTAAGAACCAGAGGGTCAAGGCCATTAGGAGAACATGGCCCACAGAGTAAAATAAACTGGGCTCAAAGGGGCTCACATAGACTAAAGCAGAAATTACAGAACCTGCATGTGTATGCACTAGGTCATCTGAATTTATATTATGTTTGACAGGTGAGTGTTTTATGGACTTTTAATAGTATGAGTCGATGTGCTTCTGACCAGTTTACCTGCTCTTGGAACCTTTTTATTTTCCTACTGGGTTACCTTGTCCAGCCTTGATAGGAGGTTTGGTGCCAAGCCTGATTCCAGCCTGTTTTGTCATGGATGACAGATATCCCTGGGAGGTCTTCTATCCTTGGGAGGGAAAAAAGGAAATGGGGGAAAAGAGAACTGGAGAAGAAAGAACTGGGAAGAATGAGGGAAAAGGGTTGGGATGTGTTATATGAAAGAAGAAAAAAAAAAAGACTGACCCCTTGAAAATGGATACGCCCTTAGGGGTTTATTTCTGGGGAAGATTAATTCTCCATCACTCAATAGCCAATCATTTTATGTAATTCTTCATATATGGATGCGACCCTGT
The DNA here is from genome assembly GCA_026225945.1 of Cricetomys ansorgei. Classification (NCBI taxonomy): domain Eukaryota; kingdom Metazoa; phylum Chordata; class Mammalia; order Rodentia; family Nesomyidae; genus Cricetomys; species Cricetomys ansorgei. The sequence continues at coordinate 7,178,042 of JAMJFZ010001562.1, forward strand.
GAAATTTCCATCTACATTGACATATCAACAAGTGTGGTCATTAAGATGGTATTAGTCTTTAAAAAAGAAACAAAACAAAACAAAAAACAAATTTATATACATTTCATAGGTGTAACACCCCTGTCAAATCTAGATGATACTCCCACGGCAGGTGCTCTGCTCCTCTTGATCTTACAGCCTTTCTGCCTTTCATCAACAATTCCCCTGAGCATTGTATAAGGGTTGCCTTGAACCAATACTATTTGTGTTGGATACCCCAAAGCTACTTATTCTCTGCACTGTGGCCAGTTTTACATCTCTGTATTGTTCTCCATCTGCTGCAAAAGGAAGCTTCTTTGATGGGGGATGAAGAACTACAATTATCTGTGTATTGGTGTCTTAATATTTAACATGAATTTTGAAACTATATTGATTTGGGAGAGAGGCAGCAATAGGCTCTTATTTATACATCTTTAATACAAACATGTATTTTAAGCAAGTTTATAAAATAATATACTTATTTCTAAATTTCTTCATATACTTTTAAATGTTAAAATATGTTAATAATAGGTTTGAGAAAAAATAATGTAACAATTGAAAGAATTCATTACTTACAAGACAGCATTTTTTAAATTATGGAAATATTTCATATTTAGTACTTTGATCTACTTGGAGTGAACTTTTGTTTAAGGTGATAGCTGTGGATCTATTTTTTTTATTCTACATGTGGATGTTCAATTTTTTTAAGCCCACAGAGTAGTAGAGAATCTTTGCCAGCAATACATCTGAAAAAGGATTTATATTCAGAGTATATAAAGAACTCACTAAACAGAGTCAAAAAATATAAACTTTTCAAAAAATGGGGCAGAGACCATTTGAGAACAGAGAGTTCTCAAAGAAGAAAACAATAGCTAAAATATTTTCGTGAATGTTCATTGTTTATTGTCTGTAGAAATTAGAGAAATGAAACCAAGAATAACTTTGAGTTTTTCATCTTACAGCAGCCACAATGGCAAAGATCAGTCAACAGTTGAAAACAAATGCTGACAGGGATAAAAGGTACAGGGAACACTTAGTCACTGTTAGAATTGTAAAGTGGTATAGCCTCTGTGGAAATAAGTGAGGAGAATTCTCAAAATGCTAAAAATAAATCTATCACATACCCCAGCTATACCTCTCCTTGGCATACACCTGAAGGACTCTGCATCATATTCCACAGATATTTGCTCAGCCATGATTGTTGCTATTTTATTTACAATAACTGGGAAAGGAAAACAACCTAAATGTCCTTCAACCAGCAAATATATAATAAGTATGTAGCTTGTATACGCTCTGAAATAATGCTAATAATCTTGAAGTAAATAGACAGATTATAGTTCTCCAAATACCTGTCAAATACAAACTTAAAATTTTATATATTAAAAAAGCATAAAAATTGATATGCAAACTGTTTGGCTTAGAAGTATATAGTTCCTGCCTATTGAGCTTTCAAATTTAATATGTAGTTAAAGCCTAGTGCAAATTTGGTATAGAATAAAAAAATGAACTAAACAATATTTTTGACACAAAATATGAAATCTCATAAACAGCAGTAAACTTTAGCTCACTCCCTCACATGTTTCCTGTTACACAGACATTCTGTATTTGATGAATTTACACTATCCTGTTTTCTCATACACACACAAACATGTCTGAATGTTTGAAAATCCTAGAAAGAGGGTACTTGTACTTAATACATTTATTTATCATTTTCAATTGTTTTCCTATCCCTAGATGATGTATTTTTTTTTAATGTTGTCTTACACTCTTGATAAAATGCTAGTCAGTGCTTCTTTTTAAGCAGCTAACAAATTCTTTCTGCCTTCCTCTAGGTGGCACTGCACATTTTCCTAAATGACCCTAGAGCATCCATGATGCTGTGTCAAGAAATTATTCTAAATGGTCAATCCTATTGGTCTATATATACCATTCTGATCACTTACTGAAATTTCCAGAAAATAGAATTTTCACAGAATCTGAGGCTGTGACTACCCAAATGACAATTAGAGTCATAAGTATAGCGTCGCATAAGATAAGACTTCCTTGTAGAAGATCAAGAGAAATATGACCCATCTGGCATGTTTTATTTTCATGAAGACATACATTCCACTTGCCCTCTGCCCCTTGGTGGGCACCATGGTGTTGGACAGCAGACCCACTTCCTCAAGCCTTTGGTCACATGGTTTTGATGGTGATTTTGTCATCAGTTTATGTGGATCTGGAATTAACTAAGACAATCACCATTGGCACGTCCATAAGGGATTTTCTGGACCTGGTTATTTAAAATGGTAAAATTCACCTTAAATGTGGCTGGAACCTTCCAACAGCAGCAGATTAAAAAAAAGAAAAAAAAAAAGAACCCAGATAAAAAGCTTTGCTGTTTGCCTGTTTACCTTTGCTCTTCTTGACAGGTTCCTCTACTCTGTTTCTGTTTCTGCTGCTAGCAGTGAATTCCTTCGCTGACATGAGATCCCAGATTCTTTGGACTTCTAATATTTATGAGCAGCCCATGGTGGACTCTGAGGGAATTTCCAAGACCTTTGGCACGAGACTGTGACTACTGAGACATCCAGGAATGTGGACATCAAAGCTGGGTTCTTCAGCTCTGTAATGAGTAATCAGCCATTGTTGGACTATAGACAATCTAATGAGTCCCTTTTCAATATATATTCATTTTCTGGGTTTTGTTTTTCTAAAGAACCCTGGGTAATATAATGAATATTTTATTTTGAAGTTTAGTCTTGCAACACTAACATATTTTACTCTCTGAAATAGAGTCTTTACTCTTCTGCTATATAGTCATGCAAATTTAGCAAAGAGGCAAGCTCAAAATGAATATAAAGCCTGGAGGACATCAGTTGTAGGAATCAAGACTGGAATGAGTCAGTTATAACCACTGTATGTTTGTCTTTTTATTAATTTCTGCACTGAGATTTAAAGTCTTACTCCTTTGCAGCTGATGAAGTCCATATGTCAGCCTTCTTCATATTAGATTCTCAAACACAGAACCACAACTGAGCCCTAATTGCCCAAGAGTCACATATTAGCTAAGTGTAGAAACCCATCTTGGTTTGTAACCTGAGAAAGATTTACATTTGCAATCCATAGGGAGCTTAGGAAACAGAGCTAACGCTCCTCTATATGCTATACATAAGTTTGTCCCTGCAGCTTTATCTTGCTGTAGGTTATTTTGTGGTAAAAGCCCCTATGTGGCCCTGTTTAAATCTTCTATCATATAGAACTTAAGGAAATGTAGCTCTGCCTTTAGTCTCTACAAGTGTCTCTACCTTATATCCATCAAAGCAATCTTTGCATTCTATAAATGACTATATACATATCCTTAATGTTATAGTTTTTCTCAATCAATCTGGATTACATGCTCTGGTTTTTATGCCATGTAGCTGCTCATTCTGAGTCTTTTGACTACAGGAGATTTTGTTTTATTTTGTTTTGTTTTTATGGAAATAACAGTGTAGAATAACTTGAGTCTAAGTCTTAGGAGACATATAATGCTTTACTAGATCTCCTATCATCAACACAAGGAACACTACCATGAAGAAACTTCAAGCATGTTAAACTTAGATGACTACAATTCTACCTATATAAGCTCAGGTCAACCCACAATTGAAAATACAGTTATTCAAGTACATGAAATGTGCATGGTCTAAAACAGTTCATTACAAATGAGAAGCAAATTTTCAGAATTTGTATGCCAGTGAATCAGTGTAGTACATATGGTAATAACTAATTATTGCAATGTGGATTTACTTTCATTGAGTCCTAAGTTGTAGATTCAGGTTCAAAATGCAGTTTATTCTTTTCCTAAATCAATTACCAGTCCTGGTCCTGGAGTCCTGGTATCTTTTGGCCTTCATACAATCTAATCTTGATCCTAGGACTGGAAGGCTTCAGTTTTCATACAATCTAGAACATTTAAGGCTCTGAGACTTTCTGCCAACTGAGCCACTCTAGTTCCTTCTGAACTCAGGGCTATACCAAACTCTGACTTTTTCTCTCAACTTATTCTCTGTTCTGGCTCAAACTCCCTCCAAGCTGCGGGTTCAAACTTCTGAGCCAGGTGACTGATTCTGACTGAACTCTTCTGAACTCTGGCTGACTTTCACAACTTCTTTGACTGAACTGCTCTGCTCTGCTTCAAATTTATTCACTCTTCCAAACTGATACTAATTTCTGCTGAATTGCCTCTTTGTCTCTGCCTCAGATTTTTCAAACTGCCCCAGAGTGCTTCTGCTGCCTCTGTGTCCTGTCTTCTGTCTCTTATTTTTTGTCTATGTCTCATCCTGACTATCTGAGTCGAGAGCCTGCTCTTCTATCATAAGATTTGGGCAAGTCTTCACTTTGACTCTTCTTCTGATACATTTCTTCTCCTGCCCTTCACTCTGACTCATCTCAGACATCACTTTCAGTCTGATTCTGATTTCTTCTGAGCTCTGCTTCTTGTCTATAAGTTCTGCTTCCTATAACCCAAATGCTGGGATTAACAGTGTGCATCACCACTGCCTTCTAAATACTGGGATTAAAAGCATATACTACATTCTTCATTCCATCCAGACCACATAGGCCTCTGAATATGATTCCTTCATATAGACCCCTGAATGTGATCACTTCATATGGGACTCCCAGTTGTGATACCTTCATATAGATCTTTGGATTTGATCTCTTCCTAGCTATCACACAGGCCTTTCAATATGATCCTTTGCCCAAGCAGCCATGTTGCTGGGTTAGATGATTAAATATTCCTCTACATTTTAATCATGTGAATCAATGTTAACCTTCTGTTCATCGAGCATGATCATACAGGTAACACCATAACATTAAATTACTGTTTATAATGTAATAATTTTAAAATATTTGTATAAAATATATTCTTTGAAAAAAACATAAGCAGGAAAAGAGTTAGGTATGAGATACTCTCCTCTGTATTTTAATTTTATGTTTATTTTATCTGTTTTCTGACTGGGGCCAGCCCCAGTTGTCATTAGGGTCCAAAGAGGAGGAAGAAAGGAATAGGTGAAGGAACATTGATTCATAGCCTGAGGCTAGGAGGATCTTCCAGCTCTGACTAACTAGCAATCAGGATGCCTTTCTATTTATACAGATTTCACAAGACAAAGACAAACTCATAGTTTCCAAGAGGATACAGATCATATCATTTTGTAAATATCTGAATCAGTTTAGGAGAGTTCCCAAACCTTGAACAATGTACAGTTATATTCAGTGGTTTAAAGTATAACCCTGAAAGTACTCTCAGACCTAAATGCCTCTGCAGCTGACTTGCTTTTATGATCTCTATAAAAATATGTTTTGTTTAAAATAATTAGTTTTGTTTTACAGTTAAGTGACCTCACTGTAACCAGGTATAAGCCAGTCTTTTTTATAAATGGTGAAGCCTATTTCCCAATTCTTTTTCATTTGTATCATCTACTACATAGGGTAAAAGTTGTTTTACCAATCTAACTGAGTTCTTTTTTTCTAGGCTATGTCATATATGGCCATTGCCCATCCTAAGCTATGCATCTAGGAAACTATGAGCTTATATAGGAAGAGGCCTCTGACCTGCCACCACTTCTTCTGGCCAACTGGGGCTTACCTGCTTTTCTAAAGTTTACATTGCCCTTACTGCCTTGCTCTTGAGTTTGCTCATTGATGGATGCACCAAGAAGATCCTGGAAACTATGGAGAAGGTCCATAGACTCATAAAGAAATTCCTAGATATTTTGTGCTTATCACACTCTCCAAAGCATAAGGAAGATTCTCGAGTAAGGTCAGAAAGGTTAATTCCCTGAAAGTAATAATTAGGGCTTTCCTAAAGAGACTCAGAAATTATTTTGTCAGACAAAGACATAAGTGAATCATAATGTAAAAAAGCCCCCTACTAATGTAATGGAAGACAACATGAGAGTGATCACAGCATTTGGCTCAGCTTTGCTGAAAATGTGTCAAACAAATATGCTTGGTGTCATGACTTTTCAGTGTCCATTAGTCATGATTACACTGTAGAGGAATGTTTAATCTTTTGATCCGTAAGCATGACTGCTCTAGGATAGAAAGAACGTTGGTATACATCTTTAATCACAGTATTCAGAAAGCAGTGGTGGCACACACATTTAATCCTATCATTTAGAGGGCAGTCCCAGCACTTGGGAAACAGGAAGCAGGGGTCAGAAGGAGTCAGTGTCAGAGAGAAAGTGACATTTGGGATAAGTCAGAGTGAAGGGCAGGCAAAGTCAGGAATCAAAGGAAGAGTAAGCAGAGTAAGTCAGAGTGAGGACACACCCAACTCTCATGGTAGAAAAGCAAATTCTCAGTTGAGTTAGGATAGGAGGCAGAGAGAAGAGAAGACACAGAGACAATGAATCACTCTGAGGATAAGGCAGAGGAGCAGAGAGGATGACTGAGGCATTTGGAGCTGCCACAGAGATAGAGAAGCAGTCAAAGGAGTCTGTGGGGTCTGAGGCAGAGATACAGAGGCAGCTTGGCTGAAGTCAGTATCAGACAAGAAGAGTGAGTCAGGTTGAAGCTGAGCAGAGCAGTTCAGTCAGAGAAGTTGTAGGAGTCAGCTAGAGTCTGCCAAAGTCAGAAGAGTTCAGTCAGAAATAGCCAGCTTAGGAGGTCATTTTGAACCAGTCAGCTTAGAATCAGAACAGTGAATAAGTTGAGTTGAACCAGAAGAGTCAGTTGACTTCAGTACAGCTCTGAATTCAGAAGGAGCTAGTCAGAGTGGCTCAGTAAGCCATAAGCCTCTGGGGTTTAAATGTTTTAGATTGTACAGAGGCTGAGGATGAAGCCATCCAGTTCTGGGCTTAAGTTTTTTAGATTGTTTGGAGCCCAAAACACCCAGAACTCTGGGATTAGGACTGGTGATTGAATTAGCACAAGAATAAACAACCTTTTAAACCAAATCAATGTTAGGGCTACACTGTGCCAGTTTTCCCTTCATATTTTAAAAGAAATGTTGGATGTCTATGTGTCAAAATTACAAAACATTTAATTACAATTGTTAAACTATCATCAAATTCAAAACCAAACCATGAATCAGTTGTGACTTCCAATCTTAACTTTGAATATATTGACATAATACAAATATAAATTCAACTAATATTCTAGTTGAATACTAAGTATTATAAGAAATCCCCTAAACCACTCCCTTTGTTTTGACTTATAACACAGTTAATACAGTCATTGAAAATTTTCTGTTCTTGGTACATTTCTTTCACACTGGTGGAACATCCCAGCTTAGTTATTCATGTTCTTTAATTTTCTATACTAAGACTTATACCTATCATTGCTTAAGAATGTACTGTTTTAAGAGATTACTGTGACCTCTACTCTACAAAAATTGGAAAATCTAAAAGAAATGTATAATTTCTTCAATACATACTATTTTCCGGTAGATAACTGGAACAAAAAAAATCCTGAGTGAGGTAACCCAGACGTAAAAAGATAAATATAGTATGAATTCCCATACAAGATATGTGGTTACTAGCTGTAAGTTGATGTTATCCAAGCTACAATCCATAGAACCACAGAGGTTATGTATAGTTTAAGGGATTTGTGGTAGACAGATAGAACTCATGAGAAAAGTAAAATAGGATAGAAAGCTATGGATGTGTGGGTAGGCCTGGAAAAGGAGTATCAAGTGGAGAAGGGGAAAGGGTTAGGGAACAGAAGGGGGGATATGGAGAAAGACAGCAAAAAATTGTCATTTGAAAGGTAGAATGGAAAACAGTTCAGTAGACGCTTCCTAAAATATGTATGTATATGAAGGCAATATAAATGAAATTGCCAAATAATGGGAGAGACAGAGCCCCAATAAGCCACCTTTTATCATCTAAGTAAAAATTTAAGTAGCTGATGAGCTACATTTAAATGAGTTCTTGGCCAAAGGGGCTGTAGGGAACCCCCCAGATAATATCAGGCTGAATCTGATGGCAGTTTTCCACTGCTGAAGACGAAACCTACACAATTACACAACTACACACAACCTACAACCTACACAACTCTCATTGAACATGACGAAGATGAGATGGTGCCTACATAAAACCTTCACCCCTATGTGCTATATCTTTAGTAAATAAAGGGTCTTGGTAAACATACGAAGGAGAAACTCAAACATCAAAACAGCCACAACCCTTTCAATATACAAAGGTATCTTGCCTCCACTATATACTAGTGCACAATATTTGTTGAGGTAATCAACCATTATTTGATTTGATTGAAGGCCCACACCACAAGATGGAAGCCATACCTGACAATGCTTTTATTTATTTACTTTTTAAAAAAGAAGTTGAGACTAGATATCCCAGAGACCTCAGTAAAATGCAATATTACTGGTCTAAAAACAGAAAAAGAACAACAATAGAAATGAAAGAGCTGTAATAAAATGGCTCTTTACAGCATTTTGCTATATTAATACACTAGTGCCTTCTTCAGCCATCACCAGAGAAGCTTTCTCCTGCAGCAGTACAAAGACCCACAGCCAAACATTATGCAGAGAAGTAAGAGACTTTGCAACATTCAGAACTAAACAAATTGTGTCCAAAAAATCCCTTCTATCATGACTCAGGGAATATGGCAGAAAAGGAGGTAGAGAGATCTAATAACTGAGGGGACACCAAGAAAATAAGGCCCACTAAACAAAACAGGACTGATGCATGTATGGACTTACAGAGACTGAGGCAGTGTGCACAGAGCCTGCATAGGTCTGCACCAAATAGGGTCCTAGGGCTGAAAGGAAAAGTGGCCACACATCCATGCCTAACCAGAGATGATTGCAAATTGATAGCAACTTGAAAATGAAAATTCACCTTCCTCCAAGGGAGTATTTCTTGGGAAACAAACTATTGTTTTTTTTCTTTTTCTGTCTGCATGAACAGCTACATACCAAAAAGGGCATCTGATATCATTGTAGATGGTTGTGAGCCACCATGGGATTGTTGGGAATTGAACTCAAGACTTCTTAACTACTTAACTACTGAACTCTTAACTACTGAATCATCTCTCCAGCTGAGAAACAAATTACACTTAAGCATAGAATAATGTCCAGCTATAGATGTTCAACAGAAAATTTAACTCAGTGGCACCTTTGGAGCTTCTTCATCTCATAATATTCTGTTAGAGCACTTTTTAAAAATTAATTACACATATATATTTTACCCCACAAGTTATTTACTTACGCATAATGGCTTCCAGTTTAGAGATATTCCAGGATTTCTATGTGTATTAATGAGTCGGTCTCTGTTTCTTTTTTTTTTCCTTGCTTTCTTTTTTGCAAATATAATTTTTTAAATTTTTATATATATTTCCCTCATATAATACATTCCAACACCCTTCCTCTCCTCCCTTCACTCCTCCCATCTTCCCTTTCCCACAGATCTACACCCTCCCCATCCTCCCACTCCCACCCCTACCTCTCCCAAACAAAGAGCAGTCTTCCCAGGATTACTGCTCAAAACTGTCATAACAAGATGGAACTCTGTTTCTTAGGCCTTTTCTTTGGATCTTTTACTTGTGTTTGTTTATTTGTTTTTGTTTTATCCATTATAATTTTATTTATTTTATTATCAGCGCTTAAAAGCCTGTTTTCTTCTTTTTATTCTTATGAGAGACAGAAAGGAGGTGGATCCAAAGATCCAGATAGGAGGTGAAGTGTGGAGGAATTTGGAGGAATAGAAGGAGGGTAAGCTCTAATCAGAATATAGCTTTTGAGAAAAAAATTTCGATTTTCAATAAAAGGAAAAATAGGAAGCATGATAAAAAAAGAAATAACAGATATAAAATTATTAAAATTATGAAAGGAAAGGAACTGAGTATTCTTGAATAGCTTCTCCATGCTACATATCATGATCCACATTTATATTACAGTTATGAAATAGAACTAATAAATATGTGTGCATATTATAAACAGATTGTAAATGGAAATATGTATTGCTCAGAAGTCAATGAAGCATGTACAAAGATAATAGAAATATATGATTAAAATATGTACAATCTAAATCATACATAATTACTCTTAGGAGTTGCAACACAAAAATTAATGAAATGATATTATCTCACTATGCATATGCAATGTGAGCAAGTGGTTAAGCTCTAGAGGAACATAAGCAAGGTTTTATAATAACAACCACCCTATCTGAATTAATAAAGAGCTCAATTTATTTCATAAGGTGACAACCTTGTCGTATCCATTTAGCTCTGTTAATATCCTTAATGATTTCAGTGTATTTAAAAAAAAATAGATTCACGACTTGTGTTTCCTATTGGTAACAGAAAAATCAAGGGATAAAATAGCTCTAGTTTTCTGTATTAGAATATTCCCATACTTTATAAATTTGTATGTTATAAATTTTATCATGCAGATATTTGATATTGATTAGGGTATATTAGAATATATTGAAGTTTCTTTAATAATTATATTTTAATTCATAGTTGAAATATGATATGTTTATTGTTATAGTTATTAATAGAGTTCTACATAAAATGATTATCTATACATATATAATGTATATCTATATATACACATATATACATACCACATATATATGTCCATATGAACTCTTGGATAAACATCTTCATAGATATACTACTGAACCTCTACATAAGTTTGTTTCCTTAACTCTACTCTTGGGGGAGAAGTAGATAATCCCCTACAAGGGGAATAGTGAAGCTAGACTATGAATTTACCTTTGATTTCATCAAGTTTTCCTTGGAGAGGGAAACCAGAATGCAAACATATTACAAGGCAAAATGCATTCCTCTAGAGGCCAAGTAAATTAAATCTTAGGTAAGGAAGTGACACAAAGTATAGATTGCAATAATCATGTCTATAGAGAGACTGGTAAGATTATATACAGTAACACAAAATAATACCTCTATCAAATCATTTCATTATTCTTTGCTAATTACATGAAGACTGCAATCTTTTACAATTTTTTAAAAATTTTCTCCTATACACTAATAGTTTTAAAAGCACACAAAGATTAATGTCAGCATCTCTATATTCTTGGTCCTTCAGTGTATTAACAAATATATTACCTCAATTAGAGGTAATTGCAGACAAAGGTTATGACATAGGCCAAAGAGGCTGGTGACTAATGGGAAAAACAATTGTTCTCCAGGGGCCAATAAGTACTTGTTTTTTTTTTTTTTTTGTACAAAAGTACCCTCTTCCTCTTACTCTGACTGCTTTCATTCCTATTCAGTTAATGACTTTCTAAACTGAAGCTCCAAGCTGTGTGCCATGGTGCTTTAGGGCAGCAGAGGGGGCTAATTGAGGCACAGGAGGACATTTCTATACTTCAAGGAAAACAGATGGCTTTCTGCAAAGCATCATGGAAATCTTAATATGAACTCTGGAAACTACTCCATCATATTAATAGTGTAGTGTTTTGTTTAGTTTGAATTTGACTTTGGTGCTTATAAAAAAAGTACACTAAAGAACTAATAGTGTCATAAACTCATAGATTTTGTGAACCACTGCTTTATACAAACATTCATCAATATAGGTGCTGAAACCATAAACCTAATGAGAAGGAGATCAGAATCGATTTGAAAAAGAGTACACATCTAGGTTTGATGGCGTCTGCCTGTAGCATTATCATTCAACAGAGCTGAGGCAGAAGGAATACAATTTACAGACTAGCCTGGAATCTATAGAGAGACACTGGGCATTGAAAGGTAACTTCTTGTGTCAGAAATTAGACTACTAATAATATATAAGTTACTAATAACAACACAAATAAATAGACATGCAAAAGAAAATAAAATAAAGAATATTTTCATGATATCTTTATAAAAGAAATCCATATTACCTAAACTGTAAAATAAAAGAAAGACACATCTAAGATCAAAGCAAACATCTTATAAAATATGGATATGATATGCAATGAACTAGAGATTTTTTCAACAATGTAATAATATTCTATATAATCTAAAAATGTTGCTAATTACTAAAAGAAAGTAATTCAACAGGAAAAATTAGAAAGGAATAAGGAAGTATATAATAAAAGTAGACATATTAATAGCTAAAATAATATGTCTCAAACAAGCATGCAAATTAGTACACAGAGATACCTTTTGTGCTGTTGGATAAGCATAATTGCCATCTGTATACAGAAAATGCTGATGGAACAAGGATTTCCATGGGCAGAAGTACATTAGCAGTGGCATTGAAGATCAATAACACTATTGGGGTTTGGCACTTTCATCAGTTTCAGCATCTGATGGTTTTAGCAACCATTCCTTAGCTTATACACAGGGGTCAAAAATGTACAAAAATGTTCAAAAATCAAAATTTTTGGAACTGTACTTTAGTCGTGGCAAAATGAAAAACAGCAAAATGGCTACAAAGAGAGAACTCATTAAACAGATTGAAAAGTCATATGTGGAATGTTACAAAACCGAAAAACATGCAGCAATAGAATCTTGATAACTCACTAGTCTTACCAGCAGAACATTACAGAAATCAAGGAAGTTATAAGAAGTACTATTAAAATAAGTAATTTTAAATATGTGAGAAAAATAAACATGTATACTTGTGAAGACATAATAAAACTAAATATTGTAGAAGCTAAGAAAGCCTGAAGGGAGAAGATAAGGGACAACATTAGTGGCTCATGCCTTTAATGCCAGCATTCAGAAGGCAGAGGAAGGCAGATCTCTGTCACAGGACAGTTTGGTCTACATGGTGCATTCCAGGCCAGGAAGAACTACATAGGGAGAACCTATATGAAAAAAAAGATAAAATACAGGAAGATGATTCAAATTTGGATTTTTGAGTGTTAATTTTGTAACTACAAAAATAGGTGAGTTCAAAAATGATGTTACACTTTATACTTTTCATATACATTAAGATATTGTTTTATTTATAGGTGTAATGCACAGCCTCTTGAATGTACACTTTTATCATTCAGTCTTAACTAATACACTGAGAATTGTTAATTTCCATATTACTGAAAAAAAAGAAATAAATTCTCAGACTCATTTAACCATGTCACACATCTATTAGAGTCAAATTGAGATTAGCGTCTTTTCCAATGCTCATATCATGTTATACGGAACATCTTTTTGAGAAATGATCAGACATAAGAAAATAACTGATAATATGGGGATTTCCCTAGACTCTTTTGTGAAATCAGTTTAATGTCATAGTGGGCTCATAAAAACATCATTTTAGTTAATTTTGAACATGACTCTGAAATAAAAGCATTTTATTACAGTTCTGATATGATGGGTGGTGATGGGAATGATATTGCATTGACTCAACCAAATTCAACATGTAGACAGGTCAATGTGATGTTCTTTTCTCTCCCTTTCTATAGCATAGAGACAACTCTCTTTGTTAGATACTTGTCAAGATTGTGAGTCTATACATGTGCAAAGGCAGTTTAGTGGAAATATATATTCAATTCAATATAGTCTAGGGACCCCTGCTCTGTTTTTCTGAGGAACTATTGGCAATTCATGGTTGCTGAGAAAGGAGAATTATTTTTCTTTATAGAGTCTGTGGCCACTAGTAAGTTTTCCATCTTTGGATAATGTCCTCACACCCATTGGTTGTAAAGCTAAAATGACAAATATGAAGTTGGGATGTGGTGTGTTTGATATGGGGGAGAATATGCAAGGGGAAATTAAGGGTAAAATTATTTCATTTCACTGTATATATGTATGAAATTCTCAATAACTAAAACTAAGAGTTGGTATAAATGTCATCTCAATTTAATGACAAACAATGTCTTTCAGTTCTCATAAAATAATGGGCCTGGAACAAATGACTAACTCTGGGAATACTTTGGCAAAGTGATTGTGTGAAGTTCATCTAAAGGGATCTGGACAGTAGATGTTCACTCAAGGCAATCAATGACTAGGATGTGGGTATTAGTGTAAGAATGGTGGTTTCATAGTCTCCATGGACATGCATATCTATGTCGGACAGTGTTCCACTGGGGATGGCTTCTTTCGGATTCAGTGAGTTCTTGAATTCTTCATAATATTATGCTACTGTTCATACTTTTAAGCCCAAAGATACTTCTCAAATTTTTGTGGGGCTTTATGCCTATGTTTAATGTCAGTTTACGGTGAATTAAAAAATCATCCATGCTAATTTTTGCTGGGAAAGAAGCATTAGATGATCTCTATTGTAAGTCAGTCAATAAATACAATAGCTTATTATCCCTTTATACAATTATCCAAAGTTTCCTCATGTTTTATTTATAGTTAAAATGATCTGAGTAATTGTTTCTTACAGAAAACTAGAAAGATTATTTTGTTCAATAAATTGGATTCTCTGTAGCATTATTTATTTTCATTTAAATTTTTCTCCATTTGTTTTATTGCCAAATACTAATTTGAAAAATTTTAGAAATAGAAATTTATTTCTTGAGTATTAGTGATTATTTTTCAGTTGGCCTTACTTTATACTAATATGCTAATAAACTCAAGTTAAAAGAAATATATTTTGTGAGTATCAACATTATCTATAATATTAAAATCTTTCTTAAACAGGTGAAGCACAAATACATAATAGTCATTGAACATATACCACATATCATAAAGGATAGATACTTTTATATTTGACATTGCATATGTTATGTTCAAAGCAAAGTAAAATGAACCTTCTTTCATATATAAACACATCAAATTTCAGAAAGGAAAATATTATGTTCAAATAACTATGCCACATAGCTGTGACAAACCTAAATAATTTCAGGTCTCTAAATATCATGTTCTTCTCTCCCCAAATACTCTTTATAACCTAGAACCATATATAAATGAAAAGTTAAATGGCATCAATTTGCTGCTTGATCTTTTTCCTGTACACTGTGTCCAAAATACATGATTCAATCCTCTTTTCACAAGATATAGCCAATTTCCATAACCAGCATTAAATCTGTAAAACAGCACAACTGTGTAAGGTTCGTTGAACAACACAGGTTCCAACCATAACTTACAGCCATGTTATTGGTTTTCACATTCGCAGTGATGTTTAAGTACGTAATAACTGTGTTCTAGTTCACAGTAATTGCACTGTTTTATTATGCTGTTCTTGAAGAACTTTATACAGATGATATTATTTTACAGGAATTATGTTTCAATTCACTTTGAATGGTAAATTAATGCTATTAAATACCATAGATTTATATAAACAATTGAATTTTCTTGGCTTTGAGCAATCTAGCTTTTAAAATCTGATTTAAAATCAGGTCCTCATGCTTATGGACTGAATGTCTTTACTCAAGAGCCTCAACATCTATTGTAAGTGGCACAATTGGGTAAAGTATTTATTTTTATTTTAGATATTTTCCTACAATATTCTGGAAAGAAGAATTACTTAGCTGATGGCATAGATTATATTTTAGATTATTAAAAAAATGTCTGACTAGGCTTCTTTTAAGGGTCTTTTAAGGGTCTCTGGTATCATGATCACCAAGGAATTTAAGTATTGATGGAGCTACAAATAGCATCTATAGGTGTTGGGACTTCCTCAATAGTTTTCATATGAATTTACCTCTGCAAAGATAACTTCATCAGTCCCAAGCTATGTTATTTTAACAAATGGCTATTTAGAAAACTATGGTTCCACTAATATTTCAAACAAAGAAAGAAACAAACAAAATCCTTCTTATTTAAGAGTTAATTACACACATACAAGTGCTAACTGTGCCACAGAGAATTGTCAAGTTCATTTTATAAGAGCTTTAAAGTCTGTCAAAGAAAAGGCTCGTGGAAATAGTTGGATGTGTGACACCTACATGCTTAAATACAGTTCTGATCAGTATTATAATAATTGTGCCTCCAGAAGATTCTGAAAAATGTCTAAATCTGTTTTGATAAATGTGTTGTTTAGTTTTGTCAATTTGGCACAATGTATAGTCATCAAGGAAGAGGAAACTTAGCTGATGAATGGCTACCAACAAGTTAACCAACAGGTATGTCTGTGGGGCATTTTTCTGATTGGTTAATGTGAGAGGGTTACCTACTGAGGAGGCACCATCCCCTTCAGATATCATAGATTGACTTCCCTGTGAAAACACATTTGACAAAAACAGAAAGATAAAAAGAAATATGACTGTCATCTTAACTTCATAAATGTAATCATCTATATAAACTATCTGTGTCTATTACCTAGATAAGACCACCACATAACATCTTCTAAGCACATTTTAAGGGTGATTAAATTAAATTACCATTTTCTTCATGGCTTATAGTGTAATAGAAAATATAAAAGTAAAGCTTGTGTAAATAAACAAGTTTGAATCTCTTTCGTTTTGTTAAATCACTTAATTTGACCTTGTGCCTTCAGTAATTGTTTCAGTTGAAGAGTCTTGACACACTTGTAGCCTTTCTCAGTCTGTTTGAATCAATGTTTTGTTTTTCAGTCAAAAGCATTTTAATTATGTAGAAATTAAATTCAGCATAGTGTTCATGCTATCTTAGCACTCTATAGCTATATGCAATATGGTAATGTACTTTAAAGAAGGATACGATGGATCAACTATGGGCAGACCATCATCTTCTCTACTCTAGGAACCATATTTATCCCTGAATATATGACACATAATATATTCCCTTATTTTCAAATGCACAGCTTGTAGATATGACAAATACATCACCATAATGCATTACAATATATAATGACATTGTGATTCCTGCAATACAAGTAATATGCATCTAAGGTACAGAGATGGCACAAAGTAGAAAACATGGACACTGTCAGAATGAAGCATGCCTACGAAGGGTCAGCCTTTCCTAGTTGGGAAGAGAGTGTGGGTGAGAGTGATGTGAAAAAATATTGCCAGGAATATTATGAATTGCCTATAATTTGTATTACTTCTTTAGCCAGGCAGAAGAAGTGGCTGAAGAGTAGGAAAAATTTCAGTGGAGCTACATATGTTTTTCAATGTGGCAAATGAAATTCTAAGATGTTGTTCTTCAGAGTGAAAGAGATCAGAACACATTCTTAAAAGAAAGTACAATTAAGATTGTAATAAAGAAAATAAGTCAGGAAAGAATACATTTGAGAGATCCAGGGAGGAAGAAGTGACCAAGGCAAGGGCCCAGGGTCTATGATAAAGGCCTTTTCAGACCTAACTGTTAATGGAAAAAATATAAATGCACTACTGAAATATTATCGGAAAGACAAATGTATTTGGACTTAAGTCTTAAAAATAAATAATAGAGAGAAATAAATAATTATCCCATGTAAGGAATTTGAAGAGCAGTGTATAATTATATAAATATATAAAATATATCAAAAGAACACAAATAGAAAGTATGGATTATTAGCTTGCTTACATATATTTCATATACATGTATGCATGTATGTGTGCACAGAGGTCACAGGATGATCAAGACAGTTGATTTACTCCAGCCATTATGTCATTTCCCAGGGATTGAACTCAGGTCATCAGGCATGGCTGCAAGTACATTTACCTACTGACCCATCTTATCATCCTGGATTTTAAGTTTATATTGAATCACATTGAGCTGTGTGTGTGTGTGTGTGTGTGTGTGTGCGTGTGTGTAGCATACAGAGTCCCCAAGAGTATTAAGAGATGCTTTGTAATGGACATGTGTAGAAGTTTTGGATTGCATGTTGATTTAATTGAAGACCATAGGTTTTACTACACAAAACATAACTAAGTAGACATCAGTGGATCATTTTATCTCTCTACAGGTAAGATACTCAGCAGAGAAAATTCTGAATGCAATGTAGTTCAAAGGAAGATGCAAGGCATAAAAATAATAACTAGCATACACTCAGAGACCCTGTCATTTTTCTACTTCTTCACTAGCATTGTTGCTTACACAAGTATTTGCTTTATAGCTATTGGTTGGAGTGACTATATTGCTTACACATCCTAGTTTATACATTTTGTTTTTCATCAGAATTTTTTTCTTTTTTTATAATACCTTTATTAACTATTTAAGTTTGATACACTGCATCTAGATCACAGCCTCTTGCCATTTCCCTCTGTTACACCCTCCCACCCCTGTGCTCTCAAGAAAATAAAAATAAATTTAAATTCAGCATGTGTGGCAGGAGTATGGATCACAGGCATCTGTATGGTTTTTTGAGGCAGCAGGCCACTCTGACCAAGGACATTCACCTAGCTAACATTAACTTAAGATCAAACATGACCAAGTTCAAATTGAAGTAAGGCCCCACCACCCAAACACACGGATACCCAGCCATCACACAAGCACCAAGGCCTTCTTCAGGCACGGAGACATCATTCAGACACAGAGATATCCTACAAGCACCAGGGCATCTCACAGGTTCATAGGGGAACCTGGAAATAATGCAGACACCTGGACTTCTTGCAGGCATTGGGAAGTCTGCCAAATGAGTGCCTCATGAAACCAGGCTCAAGATCTAGGTGAACTCTGATGATGTCAGCAATGCAGACAGAACTCTAGTTTTCCTGGTCCACGTGAACATTTTGAGGTTTCTAAAACCAATCCCAAAGTAAGAGACTCAGTTCTTAAGATGAATATTCTTCAGCTGGGACATCTTGCTGTTTCTCAGAATGAGGGTTATCCCTAGGTTTGGCAGTGCATCTGGGAGAAGGACTTGCTCGAGCTCTAGACTGTTGCACATCTCCGTACGTTCATCCCCCTCTGTCCTGCTGCCACAGCTTTTGTGCTTGTGCCTGTGGGTAGCACCGCAGTCTACGTTCTCCTCCATTGCATTAGAGAGAGAGAGCAATATAAGTGGCAGCAGCAGCCAAGGGAGCAGCTGTCCTGTCCAGGAAGGCTATGAAGGGGACAGGATGGTCTGCTGGTAGCCTGTAGACCTGTCCCTTGAGTAGATACTCAACCCAGGAAATAAGTCCTTCTTCAGCTGGGACATCTTGCTGTTCCTCAGGAACAGACTGACCCAGAGGTTTGGTGGTATTTTTGGGGCAGAACCATCTCGACCTCCAGATTGATGCACTTAGCTCTACCCTTTTCCAGGTCTGTCCTGCTGCCTCAGCCTTTGTGCTTGCAGCCTGAGGATAGCACCACCGCCCATGCTCTCCCCAACTCTATCAGGAAGAGCAATAGGAGCAGCAGATGTGGCCATGGGAGTGGCAGTACTTACCTGGCAGGCAGTGATGAAGAGGCCATGATGGCAGCCTGAGGACTGATCCCTTGTCCACCCTGGGTGTGCACTTATGCCTGTCACTGTTTCCAGCCATGTGTTTCCTAGTGACAACTTATCTACTGCCTGCTGAGTCACCAGCTCCACTTCTCTTGATAATGTGTACTGCTCCATTCTCTGAGTGACAGTCTCAACCTGGTGGGTAGGAAAAGAGGCCCAATTGTGGCCAGAGCCTCCTGGCATCTGGAGAACTTGAAGCACTGAATTCTGATCCATCATTAGTCAACAAAAAGACAACATTTTGGAGTCATCAGTGTCTACCATAAGCAATGAAAAAAATAATCTTCAGTCTTAAAATAAACAAGCAAATATCTAACAGTGCAATTTATGACAATATAAATACAACAGTAAGGGAAACAAGTGTTTTGGTTTTTTTTTTCTTTCCTGTACCTCAAAGGATAAAAATCTGACATCTTGAATTAAAAAATTCTTTCTATACTTTTTGTTTTATATGGTTTGTGTCATTACTATTTTCCAATTATTTTTGTAGAGCCCAGACTCATTCATTTTTCTCATTAAAGGGGCATACATACCATTATACTGATGAAATATCTAAGTGAAGAATACAATGGTGGCTCTTTTGTGTTCTGTAATAACCTCTCTTGTGCTAGATTTTTGATTTGGTGTCCTTTTTTTTACAGAAGAAAACACATTTTGTCAGCTTGTCATCCAAAGACAGCATTTACAGCTTCTAAATAATTAGGTATTGATTAATTTTTCTGGAAGTATATGGGCCACTTTTTCAAGGTTGCCCATTCTTAAAGATCCTATCATTTCAACCAGAGAAACCACAATACAGGACCTCAATTCATCATAGTTATCTCTGATTACTCCCACAAGTTATTATTTATGTGAATGACAATAACCCCAAGGAGTGAATAGATGAGAGCTTTAGGTATGCTAAACAAGAGCTTCTAGTAAGCTTAAACAGTCAATGTGACACAGCCTAGAGTTACTTGAGAAAATCACAAGTGTGGCATTGACTCAAGCATATTGGCCAGTAGGCACCTCTGTGGAAGAATTTTCATGAGTGCTTAAGAGGACCCAGTCCTTGGTGATTGTTTCTGACCCTACACAGCTATGAGAAAGGTAACAGACTATGACCCTTGGAGTAGGCCATCTAAGCAGCATTCTCCTAGGTTTCCATTTCAAAATCCAGCCTTGAGTTCCTTCCTTGGCTTCCATGGATGATGGCTATCCCCTTTAAGCCAAGTAAATCCTTTGATGCTCTAACATAATTTTTTTCATAATGGTGATCACAGCAACCAAAAACCAAACCATGACACTAGATCTTCCTTCATACATCAAGCTGAGTCAATAAGTTTCACTAACTTTTGCCTCTGAATTTAACTCTTGATTTGCAAATGGATATGTGTGTCCCAAAACACCTAAAATGCAGTTGATATCACAGGGTTTACTATGGAGTCCTGTCTACTGGGAGATCAGGTGAGACATGCAGGCATGCCTTAAGTAAAGGTTTACTAGGCCAGGTATATTGTTGGAAGTTAGCAAGACCTCTAATATTTATTCCATATGCTTGATTGATACTAGGAAGCTAGTCTTTTTGATTTTTTTTAAAATTTCTACTTTGGCAAATATTAAGCACAATAGAGTTCTGCACAATAAGTAATAGAGTTTTGGTTATGTA
This sequence comes from Cricetomys ansorgei, assembly GCA_026225945.1. NCBI lineage: Eukaryota > Metazoa > Chordata > Mammalia > Rodentia > Nesomyidae > Cricetomys > Cricetomys ansorgei. The sequence continues at coordinate 7,198,870 of JAMJFZ010001562.1, forward strand.
GAAATATATATTACAAGAGGTGAACATGTACAGAGATACATTTTTTTCTGTCCTCTAAAGATCTTAACACAGTTTTGTTCTCTGAACTAAAAAAAAAAAATCAGTACTCCCCTAAATTTTATCAAAAAGGAATCAATTTACAAAATTCTACAAGGTATACCAACTTTGTAGACATATGGATAAGGAAGTAATGAATTGAACAAATTATAAGTATGCAAAGAATTAATCACTACTTCTACCTTTTTCAAATTCTAAAGTGCCCAGTGGGATACATTTTCCCTTTTCTTTGGATCAATAGAAAAAATTACAAGCATAATTTTTTTAATATCTTAATATGAATAAAATCTTAAAATTAGATTGTAGTTTACTTCAAGACATGAGTAAGTAGTATATAAGTGAGTATAAGTAAGTAGCAATTATTGAATGTTTGTTGAATGTTTATTCAATGTTTGTCATTAGTTGTTACCCCAAAATAGTTACTTTAATTGGGAAATGTCCAAACAAATTCTTATATAGCAAAGTTCAGCCTGTCTGTAAGCTAGTCAATATTAGTTAAAATAAATCATTGAGGAATAATTCAATATCAAAATAAATAATAATATCAAAATCATTTTTGGAGTTAAATTTAACGGAAGAAGACATTACAAGACAAACAATCACCAAAGACTGGTTCTCTTATGCACTCATGAAAATATTAAGAAGATTTTATATATATATATATGATAAAACTGAGACATTGAGGCATCCACATATAAACTATCCACACCGTATCCAGTGGCTCCATTGACAACATTTTTAATGACTGATTTTTTTTCTAAATTTCAGGTAGTTAAATGAAAACACTTTAGTGTTATATGCCTTTGTACTTATAATTATTCACATTAATATTTCAGTAAGACTGCATATTACTTTATTCATGCAATTTTTTGATACTGAATGTTAAGTTATCTAGATAACTTGATTTCTTTCAGTGCTGTTTACTATTTATGGCTGTACTATGAAAATCATCCAGCAATGAGAACTCACAATTAATTTGCTAATTAATCCAACAAATATTTAGAGTGTCATTCCTACCAGATATTCTTCTATACCATAGGATTCAGTTGAGAATAATTCTAGTAGATGTTTGACACAATTAAATAAATAAAAATCATATGAGTGATAAAGCAACTAAGGTAGATGAAGGACGGAGGAATTAAAGGGATGCAGAATTGTGTATAAGGTAAAAGAATTGGCCTTCTTGAGGAACTATTCTTGGATCCAAGGTCATCACTGTGTAGAGACTTTTGGAGAGGAAGGCTGTGGTTTTGACTTTTTAGTTGAAGAAAAACAAGACCACGTGCTCAGAGACAGGAGGCTTAGTAATGAATCAGGTCACCACCAGTTATAAGCAATGATTAGAAGAGAAGACCATCTTCTTTTAATTTCCCATATATCTATGTGTAATCAAATATTGTTGTGTGGATGACCCAGAACACAGAACATTGGGAATATTGCCATTTTTTATAACTGATTCAAATTTAAGTATTATTACAAAAATTGTCAAAAACTGTAGCAGGAAATACACTGCCATATTTGATATCACCCTAGATACTTAGGCAACATGTTTTGTGGGTAGAAAGACACAGATATCCTGGTAATTTTGCTCTAGTCAACATTGAATACGCTATTCATAATACCAAAAGTCAGTTTTCTGCTTTAATTCAGTTTACTAAAGCATTCATATTTTGTATTAGTCTATGCACATTAGAACTTTCATGAGTATATAATTTACTGTATTCTTGACTGATGAATTTACCAAGTGGGGATTTTTGAGTGAGACTCGCCTCTATAATTCAATGGCCTGCATGGTTTCACAGATGCTTGCAGAACCATATTTTCATGTTGGTCTATGAAATACATAGAAGTGATTCCAGAAGGTAACTGTCTAATTTAAATAGGGTTCATGGTATTGCAAGGAAAATGTAGGTTGGACTCCAATACATTAGTTAAGGACATTTGTGAAGCAAACCCTTTTCTGTGGTGTTCATGTGAGCGATCACTGTATTGATTCCATGAAAGGCTTCACCAGGAGGACAGTTTTTCTACAATCTTTCCCCCTCTCTCTTTCTCCCCCTCTTTCTCTTTTCTCTCTCTGTATGTGTGTGTCCAATGTTTGTATATATGTATGTTATTGGTATGCTATTTTCCTTAATTCATTAACATTCTATTTGTCTGAAATCATTTTAGTATTATAATAATAATAACAATAGTACTAAATACTAAATTTACTAAAACTAAAACTATATGGAGAATGATGGTGGCACATGCCTTTAATACCAACACTCAGGAGGCAGAGGCAGGCAGAGCTCTGTAAGTTCAATGTCAGCCTGGTCTGCAGAGTGAGTTCCAGGTCAGCCAGAGTTACAACAGAGAAACTCTGTAAGCACACTATCTTGAAAAAACAAACAAAATCAAGTCTATATTAACTAATAGTCACTTGTATGAGTCAATGCTTTAAGGTCTTCAATTTGAACACATATTTGTTATATAGAAAACAAATGAAATTCTATGATTCAGATCAGCACTAAATATATTTTGATAAATAAGGCAAGCCTTCCATAGCACTACATGATATTTGGTACAGTGAAGCTAAAGTATTGAAAATATGTTATTTTATAATTTTTATTGCTGGAATATACTCAAAGTCAAAACATGGAATAGGTTTTGTCTTGAAGTTCACTATTGCCTTGAAAATAACACCTGATAGTTCATACTTATGAATTAAACAAAGGATCATTTTCATTTATTTTAAAAAATCTATTATGAGTTTTGAAATTCCTCTTCCTGATATTCTGTTGTATTATTTCAGGATGATAGAAAATTAATAGTGTACTTATATAAGTAAAAATAACACATTTGAGTATAGTGGGCTCATTTACATACAGTGAAGATGACTTTGAAAAAAGCCATACAGTCTCTGACACTAAATCAACTACGTCTCTGTTGTCAAAAGATGTATATTACGTGAAACAATGAGAAATAATATTTTCCTTTGAAAATTCCATTTGCAATTTCCTCAATTTAAATTGTTCCAAATGCAGCTATATTAGTACCTATTGTGAGTAATTAACTAATTTCTCTGACTAAATTCATTAAAATATATAGAAATAACTTTGAGTTAAGAATGAATTTATGGGATTTCCTTACCTAGTTTTATTGCATTCTTCAGATTAATATCCAGGGAAGGAGATAATTAGGTCAAATTTATCACTACTTTTAAATTTTCTTTTGTTCTCCATGATTAACTACTTTAATTGAAATTTCACAAATAATTACTAATTGAATATTTTCCATTTTTAATGTCTAACGTACAATACAATGATAATATTTACAAGCTGGTTTTCCCTAGATCACTGGGATTACACCTATTGTGTTAGCATAGAATCCCAGCATTTTTGCAAAAAAAATACTTTAAACAAAAAAATGAGATGATGGTCATGTATAGGTGTAAAATTCATAAAAAACGCATGGGCCTAGGACTGTTATATGGAAATTTATCACCACAGCCTGTATCTTCTAGGCGATGGACATGTCCAGAGCCATGAAGTCTTTGGCCCTGCATGTTAGTTCTCTCTGTTCCTATCTGTTCTGTCCCCATCCTTACTCTACACGCACTGCTTCGTCGTTTGTGCCAGGGCAAATGCATCAGGGTGAATGTTAGTGGGGTTCATGAATGGACGCAGAGTTGAGTGGTTGCACCAACATTTAGCATTCCTTATTTTTTGGCCTTTTAAATGGGAAAGGTACTTTTACCCACCCTTTTCCCTATGTTCATAATAAATACCATATCCTTCCCCAGACTGACTTCTGAAACAACTAAAATAAGATGGTTGTCAAGCAATTGATAGTAAATATTGGAAATCAAAGTTCTTCTAGAAAACTAGCAATTTATTTAACTCTTTGTGTTCAAGTCTCCTTTGGAAATTTTCTACATTCACTGAATTTGAATTTTTTTTTGGCTCAAACTCTGAATGAACCATAAATACCTCTATATGCAATGTTGTTTCAAAGTTCTGGTAATCTATGATTCATTGGTATAAAAAAAGTAGCTTTATCTTCTTATTTCAACAAACAATCATATATCTCTTCATTTTTCAGGTACAATATATACTCAACCCATTTCCTCATCAAAGGAACATGATTAGGAAGATGATGGTAAGTAAGACTATGATTGTACTAATTAGAACATGAGAAAACACATACTGTTAAAAGATGTACCAAAAGGGCAAAGGGCTAGTAAGAGACAAAATTTATGAATATTTTTCAAGGTTGCATTTCAAATTTCTAAAAGCTCTCCTAGTTTATCAAAATAAAAATGAAAATGAAAGAAAGGAAATAATAGAAACGTTAATTGTGTTATCTGTATACACTACTCTCCCATTTTCATGTAAAGTCTTACTTTGCATCAGACAGATCTTTAACTTTCCTAATTACTATGCAGCTTGAAACTCAAAGCATATACTCTCTTTACCTTTATGTAGTTATCTGAAAATTTGAATTTAAATTTGTTTGACTGACAGACTCATAATGACCCTTACATGACATTTCTTATTGCTATTTCTCTTGCCCATGACCATAGCTAATCGATCTAATTAGGTAAAACTGACCAATTTGAATCAATGGGATATACTCTGGGAATTTGAAAACTCAAAAGAAGTTATAAAGAGAAAGAATTTCTTGAAGGTTAATTGTCTTATTGGAAACAAACACAGAATGCTCATTAGTTTCCCTTAATTTCCTAGAACACTGTTTGTTCTTAATTCTATTTCATTCCATAGATAAGAATAAGGACTTTGAAAATGAGTTAAAATACTCTAAATTTCAAAAATTATACAAAATATAAAATGAAATATAGTGTTTTGGGGAAGAAATTACAAACATGAGTGCCATTACTATTCTCAAAGTTTTCCACCATATAAATATCAAACACTATGAACTACTGTAAGTTCTCAGTCACATGTAATTATGCTAAGAAAAGTTGAGCAGGCATCTAGCTAAGGAAAAGGAAGTGCAAATGACACCTGTCCTGGGTTCAATGCTCATGGTCACAAATAATTATATATTGGTTGTGTACTTATACACCATGCCTGCTAGCTTCATTTTTCTATTATCTAATGTAGTCAAGATACTAGACACAGTGGTTTTCCCAGAATCACCCATAATCATGATATATTTATTTATTAAAATCTTCATAATAGTCTGTTGTATTGATAACATACGCTGAAAAGACCTGGAAAGAGGTCAGTCAGTAATCATTACATCCATATGACCTAGATAATATGTGACCAAGGATTGGACTAAATTAAATTTACTTTGTTACAAAGAATTATTTTCTGACATTTTTACAACAAATTTTATTTATTTATTTCCTGCCTATGAGCACTTTTGTTTGCATGCATGCCTACATACCACATGTGTGTGCCATGCCTTACAGAGGTCGGAAGAAGATGTCAGACTGGAGTTACAGACATCCATTGTGTTATTATTAGAAATTGAACACAGATCCTCAGCGTGAGAATTCAGTGTTTTTAACTGCTCAGTCATCATACCTAACCTACAGAGTATTCTAAGAGTCTAATTTGATCTTGAAACATTACACATTTGGTAGCTTTTGAGTTACCTGACACTAGGAAAGACAGATATCTAGCCACTTAAAATTTAGGAGTCATATTCTTTAATGAATAATCTGATCTATTTTTGTAGCTATATACGTATGTATGTATGTATGTATGTATGTACGTATGTATCCTCTGTCTATCATCTGTATTTTTGTTTATTTTTTAGAGAGTATCTCACTCTGACCAGGCTGGCCTAGAACTCACTACATAAAACAGGACTGCATGAAACTTATCCAATCTTCCTGTTTCAGCCTCCAGAGTGCTGGGGTTAGGATGATAAAAATAAGAGGCATGTATTCTGTGAGGATTAAGTAATTACTATTAACTTGAACAATATATTTTACCACTCATGTATTGATATTTAAAGAAATACACTGAAAAGGAAACTTAAAGAATACAAGAAATTTTAAGTTCCAGCAAGAAAAACATATCAAACAATTTATTTTATTTTCTTCTTCTTATTATTATCATCATTATTATTATTATTTTTGACGCAGGGTTTCTCTGGTGTAACTTTGACTGGCCTGGAACTCACTCTGTAGACCAGTCTGGCCTCAAACTCACAGAGATCCATCTGCTCTGCCTCCTGGGTGCTGGAATTAAAGGTGTGTGCCACCACTGCCTAGCCTCAAACAATTTATTTAAATAGCAAAAACCCAAAGTACATAAAAGTATATTTTTGGATGCTTACAAATAATAACCCCTCTGGATGAACATACTATGAAGCTACCAGTTTTTTAACTTTGCAGAATGATTTCCTTAATTGGAAACAGCATACTACAAAGTAACTAAAATCCACTTACTGAGAACTTCTCATTTTTTTGTTTAATATTTTATTCTATTTTTGATGATATGTCTATGTGTGGTATATGCATACGGAGACAAGTGTTCCAAGAATTCAGAAAACAGTTTTGGATCTCCTGGAGCTAGAGTTACAAACAGTTATGAGATGCCAGACATGAAGCTAAGAACCAAAGTGGGTTCATTCTTCTGCTAGAGTAATACGTGGTCTTCACCAGTGAGCCAACTTTTCAGCATCAGAATTCATTCTTAGCCATTATTTCTCCAACAGTGTTTGCCAGTTACAGGGTCTAGCCTCTGAAGGGAGCTTCAGATTAACTTATTTTGTTCAAGTTCATATTTTATAGGCCTTCCTATCTTTCAAGAATGCTGACGTGGGTCAGTGCCAAATACATAAATGTGTTTCTGGGCTAGAAGAGGTAACTTTTAGTGGCAAAGTTAAAGGATTATAAATAGAAAAACTCAATTATATTACTTTACTTGGACCACTTTCCATGATGGTACAAATTGTACATTTTGTCCTTTTCCGCAAACTGACAAAGGAGACGGGCCTGGGCCTGGAAACCTCAACTGAACCTTTCCACACATCTTCCCACAGAGTCAAAGGATTTGAATAGTACCTAGATGACATGAGAAGAGTGACATTTTCTCACTTGATGAAGCTTTTGTGTTGTGCCTTGATGTGTAAGAACATATTTTGAATAGTCAACAATCAATAATATACTTTATTCTGAATCTATACAATGACTACTATTGAAATCCATGCACATTTCAAGTAAGCATTGATTCTAACATCTGTTAATATTTTTTATAAAGTAGGAAGAAACCTTGGATTAACCACACTCATCAAATTTAAATCGAGAGATAAATCATTAATGTCATGTTGGTGAGACAACATTCTTGAATTAGCTTACAAAATACCAAGTTTCCTTGTGGCATTTTCATGCATAGTTTTGTTTGCATTGCTTTTCCCACATTATCTCCCTACCCTCACTTTCCTCATTATGTCTTTTACCAGCTCTACTTCAGTATTACATATTTCTTTTTTCATCCATATTTCTCTATTAATTCCCCTTCTCACCTTTCATAGGCCACTCCTTCGCTTCCTGTCTTTGACCCATCTTCTTTCTATAAGTTTGTGCCTATACCAAAAATCTCTTTCTTCTAATTAAAAAAAAACTGGCTGTTTATGTTGTCTCTATAGCATCAGAGAGAGAAATTTTAGGTTTTGCACAAACTTATTGAACTATTTACAGAACTTACTTGACTGTTTTCTACATTTATGTATTCACTAAAGCTCATCTCTAAAAAATAAAATTGTATCAGTAACTCAAATAAAGGTGATGCAAGAATTAAGCTATAATCCTAAACTACAAACATTCTTGATATTCTAAGGTAAGTTATTTCATTTTGTGTGCTTGTGTTTATGCATGAGTGAGACCATAAGTGTGTGTGTGCACATGGACCAGACGACAAATTTAGATGTGATTCCTCAGCTGCCATGCATCTGTTTATCTTAAGTCAGGGCCTGGAATGGACCTGACCAAAGAAGAGGAAACAAGTAGGACAATGAGTCCCAAGGATCCACCCATCTTCTCCTGCCCAGCTCTGGGATTGTAAGTGAAATTATCACTACACCTAGCTTTTTGTATGTGTACTTGGAATTGAACATAGACCTCACATTTCTATGGGAAGCACTTTATCAAGGTAGCTGTCTCCCTAGCACCTAAATCTTTCTATGGTAATGAGAACCCATTCAGAAACATATGCACCAGGCAGGTAAAAAGGCACAATTTTCATATTTTCTATATGATTAATGTTACAATAGAAGAAAAAAAATTCTTTACTTTGAACACACGAAATTTGAATTAACACCGCCTTAGTGAGGTAGTTGAAGCTCTCTACTAGTGTAGAAAGGGATTCCTGTAGTTTTTCATAAAGGTGAAGAAGAAACCTTGTGAGTGAAGTTAGTCAAGAGAAGCAATTAAATTATGTTTAGAAGCTCCGTGATCTGGTGACTAGGATTGAAGAAGTATTAAGTGTAGGCACTTGTGAAGTCTGCATAAAATGTTTTTGTTGACTAGAAAATAGTATAGGACAATAGACTCTTTGCAATAAAAATATGAAGTTTTCAGTTACAAATACTAGTAATTAAACATACAATAAAAGAAATTTTGGACAGAAGAATGAGGAGAAGCACAATTAACCATATTATGTTGCTTTTTAAAGGAGATTTGTTTTCCCTCTGGGAGGAACCAGTCACTGTTGTTATTGGGTTATATACATGAAATATGACTTTAATCTGTTTCCTAAATATTGATTTGTAGAGAATATGTTTTTCACTGCCCTTTATATCTTTAAAAATAGGATTTGGGATATAAAACCAATAATGTTGTTACTTGTTATAACAATTGTATGGGAAAATTAATTTGAGATTAATAGTTGTATTCAAAGGAGAAAGGGGTTATACAAAAATAATTGTTTATTGATTTATTTTGATTTAACTACATAAAATAGCAACCCTTAAATCTTTAGTTCAAATGAACACATTCATTCTTACTTTTTTCAAGATTGAAAAGAATTTTTAATATATCTCAAGTTGTAAAAGAATAATAAAAGTACGATCGAAGATATTTTTCTCAAATATTTTGTAATTTGATTGATTTTATGTGCCATTTGTCATGGTATTTATTTTCCAATGCAATAAAAACACAATTTTTTTGTTCATTCCACAGTTCCTATGTATAAAGCTCTTATTATGCCGGCATTACACCTAAACTTTGAAAGCTAGAACTTACTGTCATCATTTCATAATTACTTCTTGAATAAGATTCTTTCAATTAAAATGTTTCCTTAGTGAGCTATCACTTATCAGCCTTTCTTTGCTCAGGTTACCACATGATGTCAACATAAGAAAACAAAAAATATACTTCATTGTCTTGAAAACTGAAAGAAATAGATGATAAAATATCATCACTAGATTTGGAGTTCCTCTAAATAAAGATACTCAAATATCTTACCCTGAAAGGCCCAGTGTTATAATTATTTCTTCAAATATTCAGTTTTTGACTTTGGTTGGTGAAAAACATTTTTCCTCACTCACTTTGCCTGTTGTTAAAAATATTATCAGTGTTATTAATAAAATTATGTGTAATCTCATATTCTTTCTCCTGATGCAGTAATAAGAATTGTGTACCTCACATACAAACCTTGTATGTGAATTGTGTCTGACATATGTGAGCACTTTAGTACATAATAACATGGCATTTTATATGACTGCACAAGCAAGCTTTACAAGCTAGTAATAATACTTTTATAATTTGCTTTCCTTTAACACAGTGAAGAAATTTCATAAACAATTTGTTCAACATTAAAGAATGGATATATTATATATCAATAATTCAAACTTCTGAAATGTGATTTCCAAGCCAGTGCTAATTAAGTTCACTATTTTGTTATAACTAGAGAACTGAGCTGGAAATCATACTCAGGAAAGCCCTTGTCTGTGTTTAGAGAGTGAATAGTAAACACATGGTGGTTAAAATTCTCTGTGCTGATTATTGTTTGTTTATAACCAGCAGTGACAGCAGATTCATGTCAATACCACATATTTTGTATATAATCTACTGATAAAGACAGAAAAATAATCAAACACATTCATATATTGACATAAACCCAAAAGACTATGACAAAACTATGATAATAAGTGTTGAGTTTCCTAGTGTAAGTTACTTTTCCTTCATTCTGCCCATCCAGAGAATGTTGCAATTATTTGAGCTAATATTTATGGGTAATAGTTATAACTCATGATTGTTTAGTTAATGTCTGATGTGTGAAAAATGAATTTGCCATCAATAACCTTTTCTCCACCAATACCAACTGACATGGACATAAACTGTGAAATTTACCATACTTACACATCTGTCACAGTTGGGAAGAAAATAGAGCTCACTAAAGTGAGCTACACATTGTGAAAAAATACTGTGGTTATTACTGTTTAGAGGTGTAAAGATGAGCCCCCATCTTCACTACAGGATTAAAAAATGAGAAACTAGGTGAATCATGCAAAATAATAGAAAACAAACACCACAGAACTAAAAACCATTGTGGGTTTAATATGTAATAAGTATTATTGTTTTGGGACATATTTATTAAAATTATACAATATTGCTATGGCAGCTCAGCAAGGATAACAAGGAGGCATTTCATATGTGCAAATCCTGCCAGACCTCAGCAGAGGGATCCAGTTTCATGGCAGGTGCCATATTGGACAGTAGAAACCTGAATGTCTGCACTCAGTTGTTTTTATTGGTTTAGAACTCTTTGGGTGTTCTATTGATAGCATGTGTAGATTGTGAACAAATCAAAATCTCCTGCATAAATCTAACACCTGCAAACAATACAAAATGCCAAGACCTAGGGAGCACCTTACTCAATAGTGCATAAAACTATTATTTTATACATAACTAAAAATAAACTTTTATAACACATATGTATATTTCTTCAGTTTTTAAAGTATGTTTATTTATGCAGTGACAATGAATAGAATATTTTCTCTATTGTATCAATGTGAATTTCTGTCCCCAGACAATGTAGCAGCACAAATAATAATTAAGTAAATAGAATTCTGGCTTCAGTTGTAGGTAAATACCTATTATGTCCAATAATTTTCTGTTCAGTTCATTGTATTCTGTATTGAAGTAGTTACAAGTAAGAAATGACTAAGTTTTTTCAAGTTTAGTCTATAACAGATGAAATTAGTATGTTCATCTTTCAGCAATTCATATATATGTGGGCTCAAGAGATGTGGATTGCAGAAAAGTAGCACATGTCCTTAACTGCTCATTTAATACTAAGTCCATTTGCAGAATTCTAAGGTTGAATGACCTTCATGATTTATATGTGTAGATTATCAAATATCACAGCTGAAAGAATAGACCAAGAACAGTCTAATTCTTTCATACCAAATAGTGCAGATAATCATAATTATTCCTGGGTCCAGGGTCAAAAGAGGTATTCATTACTTTTTCTGGTTTATTGAAGAATCTTTTAAAATAATGAGTAATACATCATCTCTGTCACTGGCTTAAAAAGAAATTAAATGAAGCAAGTTGAGGGAGTGATTTTTGACAGCATATTATCTAAAACGTCTTGTCTATCATTCTTAGCATTTTGTCTCATAATGCAGAGCTCATATTACGAACTTCAGGTCATTCATCTAGTATCCTCTATAGAATGAGATCATAATGCACCTCATTGCGTATTTTATCTGTTTCACAAAGTCATTAGTTCTTGTACAAAATGTTAAAGAGGACATTTGAACTCTAACAAAATAGTACCCATTACAAAGGCATACTGTTAGAAAATGCAAAACCTAGCAAACAAGAAATTAATATTAAATATACAGAAAGGAAAAATACAGACTCACCTAGCCTGCTTCTATTTCTAAATTTCCACAAAATGTACATTCAACAATTTAAAACATATTAAGGTGAATAGAAAAATAAAATAGGAGAATTCTAAAATATTAATGTAGCATCCCTTAAATGGTAAGTTAAGAGTATTTTCTACTAAACATATTTGTATATGCTCAAAACTGAACATATGCTACCTTTATATTTAATCATGGAAGTGAAACAGGATCATTGGACTTTGTCATTGATCTCTTAAGAACTGGTTTCTGGTATAGGAATAATCACTGCATATAATTATAGACCCTCTGCTGAGCCCAGCAGACATAAAATGGATTGTTTTAAATACATGGTCATATCAGAAGCCCTGGTTCATCTTAATTTGTCATAAAACATAAGTAATAGAAATGGACTTTACAGAGATATTTGCAGGAAAAGCAGCAATGTTGGTAAAGAAGTAGAGGGTAAAATTTATAAATATACATTTTATGCAGATGTGAGGTTTAAAATAAAGATAGTTAATAATGATGGTAAAAACAACACTACCATAGTACAATGACTGAGAAAAGCAAAACATGAATGCAATAATTTAAATTAACTTATGCTGAAAGAAGACTGCAAAGAAAAGAAAAATGTAATTTAATAATATTTTTTACAAGGCAAATACCTTAAAATCTATTGTTTAAGGTATAAAGAAATATTAAGAACATTGTCATGGTCAGAATTAATTGGATTCAGAAGACTTATCAATAAGAAATTAAAAGAGAACATGAAAATCCCAGAATAGTTTCAGGGAGATAGTGGGAGATGATCAGATACAAATAATTTATATAAAAGTGTAATACTTTGATGCATAAATATAAACATTTAAAAAGAAATACTGAAACTCAAAAAATACCCAAAAGCTTAATCTCTTATATTGTGCAAAGTGTCAGCATAGATCTTTCTTTACATTCTTAAACTATTAAGAACAAAAAAGAACAAGTTAGTCACCAGAAAAGCAAGATCCAACCCCAGAGGAAATACCCAGGAGGACCATAAGTTAAAATCAGAAGATCAGTGATAATAAGCATTAGAAAGGATACAGAATGGTGGCAATGTATTGGGCTTCACAGATAAGAGCTGTGTTCTACTCTTACAGATCTGTTCATAAAAATCATGTCAGGCAGCTACAACTACCTGTGACTCTGAAAGAGGGAGAGGGAGAGAGACAGAGAGAGAGAGAGAGAAAGACAGAGAGAGAGACAGGGAGGGGGCAAGGGAGAGGAAGAGGGAGAGAGAGAGAATCTATATTTTGATGAGAGGTGAGGAATACACTTTTCTATGGGTATAAGGACAAATTTAAATTTAAATTGTTAGAGAATATTATTGTTTAGTAAAGTATTGGTTGCAGTGCTTGTAGTTCTCTTCAAAGATCATTGACTTCACTAGCATTGAGTAGTTTCCTAGAGTTCCATGACCATGTATGGTTTCCTCTTGAATAGTTCTTAAGTTCAATTATAAAGCTCTTTGAAACAGACAGAGAATATAACAGAAAACCAAAACAAACAAAAGGCAGAGTTGAGAAGCTCAGCACCAATGGATTCATCTACAAAACACACATATAAGACTCAGTTGACATTAAAACAAAAGGGAGCAGAAAGACTATAATAGCCTGAAGTTCAGGCTTGGTTTCGTGTGTGTGTGTGTGTGTGTGTGTGTGTGTGTGTGTGTGTGTGTGTACACAGAGAGACAGAGAGACAGAGAGACAGAGAGACAGAGACAGAGATAGAGAGATTGTGTCTCCAAGGAATGTCAGAAGGTTATATCCATAAACTTTCACCAATATGAGTACTTAGTTGTGTGCTCAACAAGGATGACACAATGGGAGAAAGCTCATGAGGCTTCAAACCTACCCAAAGAACTATAGAAAACTGGAGAATGCTGAAGGCAGGAGAAATAGTATTTCCCAGGAGAGAGGAAAACAGTTGATTTTTGTCCAGTACCAAATGGTTGGCCCTGAAAATAGGCAAGCAAGTATCATTATCTAGACAAAGCAGGTTATTTGTAAGAATATATATGAATATACATATACACATGTAACAATAATGAATTCAAACATAGACCACAAACTTGAACAAGAGTAAGGAGACATATGAAACACAGGAAGGTTTGGAGGGAGGAAGTAAAGTGAGGAAAATATGTAATTATAAAATAAAATTAAAAATAAAAAAAATATTTCTAAAGAATGCAGAGTCTGTTGCATTTTCACCACTAGTGATAACGTAAAGTAGTGCAACTGCTTTGGAGAAACCGCTGGAAACTCCTTCAGGTGATAAACAGAGTTACCATCAACTCCACTGTTGGACACACGCATTTAAAAGGAAATATGCATACCCCATTGAACATTCGTTCATTTGTGCACACATGTTCATCAAGAATGATTTGAAATTGCTAAAAGGTAAAAGTAATCCCAAACCAAGCAACTAATAAATGGCACCAAAATATGAAAGAAGCAATAAAATTATTCAGCAATGGAAAGAAATATGACACATGGTACAACACGGAAGGATCCCAAAAATATTATGCCAAGTAACCAAGCCAACACAGAGACCCATTGTTGAATGATTCCATTTATTTAAAATATCAAGAGCTGACAAACATGTAACACCAAGTCAATTAGTGGCTGCCTAGAGCTACTGGGGAGTGAGGGAACTGGGGAGTAGTGGCTAAATGGTACATATTATTTTCTTTCTGAGTAATGAAAAGGTTCTAAAATTTCTTGTGGCAACTCCAGTACAACTTTGTAAACATACAAAATCTATCAAAAATATGAGTACTTTTGCCATGTGGCCTGTGAATGCCAGTACATTATTTAATAATAATATATAAAAATATGAAAGTACATACTCACATAATTAATAGTAAGTAAAATTAATTTATTTTATTTTCAGTAGATATTAACAGATAAAAATGAATAGGTAGTAGATCCAAGCTCACTTGTTGGTTGGAACCACAAAACAAGAGTCTACAGGGACAGTGCAGATAATGAAAGGTGAGAAGGCACCTGTTGAGATTAGAAGCATCAGTGGAAGGAAGGGAGGCAATATCAGGTAGGCTGTGCTTATGGACAGGTCACAGTGCTGCAAGTTTACTGTATTGCATTAGAAGAATATTTGTACAATGTCAAATTCTGCCATATGCGGGTCTCTTCCAATTTCACATGAAAAACAATTATTCATTCTTATATATTATTCTAGTTTATAAGATACACTGAATAAGCTTATAAATGACAAGTAGGTGAGATGAATGACTTCTTTAAAAAACAATAAATTGAGACTCAGAATAACATTTTATCCTAGATGTACTCACATAAGATTTCCATACAATCTCAATATTAATCAATAAATTAATTCTAATATATTGATAATTACTATGGCATTTTTAATTCAAAAATATGTTCTAGAGAAAATGTATCACTAATCACATAAATATCTTGATTGTGCACTTACTGATGCAATCCTTTGAGGTTTCTGTAATAACTAACATAGTGAAGCTAACAAGATGATCAGTGTTGTGTCTAGCCATGGAGAAAATTATTTCCTTCACAGCTCTATCCTGAAACTGTTCAATTTCAGAAGCCTTAACTTTCTGGGAAGAAAATGTATCTTAGCAAATAGAATAGTAATAAACTATACAAAATAAGGTTAAATGTACTAAAGGAAGATTTCTGCTAATGAGCTTCACTAGAAGCCCAGCATCGACCACAGTTTCTGTATCTCACCATAAGCTATGGTCTATGGTTTACAGTAGTATCAGATGCTCCTATGGAGTATGTTTATATTCAATAGAATTGTGAGAAAACAACTTAGCTGGTATCAAATATAATTCTATTAAAGTAAGTGAATGTTTGGTATTCTTTAAAATACAGTTACTTGGTCATATTTAAATTAGGTTTAATTCTATCCTCATCATTATTCTTTTTCATCTCATTTGGTCAGAGATGAAAATTATATAATATATGCAATAATTGTCTTCCACCTATCTTTGAAAAAGAGCAATAATCCTTCACCATGTTCAATACTTAAAAGAAAGTGTTAAGATAATTTCATTGCCAGTTCTTCATGACCTTTAAGAGATGTTAGCTTTCCCCTTACACAAATTTCAAGAATACAGTAATTGCTCCAACTTGAAGGTTCATGATATAAATTAATCTAGATCATGATTTGTCAGGTCTCTTGAGTTTAGAAGAATAACAAAATAATTATATATTTTATGGACTAATAGAACATACAGAAAAATAATTCAGTAGCTCTGAAACAGAGCACAGATGCTATTTTAAAATTCAATTCCTGTAATTGAGTCTGTGTTTTACAACCAGGCACTTTTGTTGGGGTCAACAGTTGCTATCCATAATCCTAGGAAATGACTATATCCTGAACCTTCAAATGAATTGAAAATAAAGACAGAAGTGTCTTGATGTGAAGATATATTTTTACATAGTCAGAGCATCTAGAATTTTGCAACAAAAATCCTTTTATCACTTGTTCTCCCATGTTGCCTCCAATGTTCATTGGAATGTAAGTTGTAAACCTTGACCTCAGTCCCTCTTTATTCTCAGTAGACTTTGGCTTTCTTCTCATCTTAATAGATATCCCATCAGTGACAGTGGAGTATTCTTCTACCAAATTTAGGTGCTAGTGTTGAATCTGAATTGTCCTTCCACTTCTTCTACTGTAAATGTTCATGGGTAAGAACATATTTTTGTTTGCACTGAATTTGGATTAATTTTGATCAACTTAGTCAATATACATCCTTCAACATCATTGTGTTTCCTAAAACACTCTATAATGCATACCTGTCACCAAAATTTTGACAGAAGATGTATATGATTCACTACACTGCTCCAACAGGAAATCCAAGTAGGTATTCCTCAAACACTATTATGTAAATATGGTATATGTAATATTTTTGGATTACACATTAACTTAGAAAATAGTATACTTCTGCTTTCAGTCACTCATTGTAAGTTGAGTTTCCCAAATTGTCTTTGCAATTGCCATTTATGCACTGTATGTTTTTTGTTCTTGACAATTACATAAGTTATTTTAAGCCATGTAACCATCTCACTTTACAAAGTATAGTTACTTCTGCTACTAGTTCTTAGTTTTTTTTTAAAAAATGGTTCACATAGTACATGTAAGAAAATACTGGGCCCGACACATTGGTGAACAGCACATTAGTTCCTCGCTTAAATTATGTACCTCTATCACATGAAAATGTGAATAAACTCCATATTGTCCTTCAAAAGCCAGTATGTTATTTTGTTTCTGTGACAATTTACCATAAACACTGATTTAAAACAGACAGATTCATCATTATATTGTCATCCTTAACTTTCAGGCACTGAATTGCTACAGTGGTCCAAAAGGAGCAATGTAAGTAGAGAGATTAGTGAGTCACAGCTGTAGACCTTTTATATCAATAATTGATGCCATTCATTGAATAAAGATTTTAGAAGATGTGAGGGAGTGAAATAAGAAGGTTAAGTAAAATTTCATAAATCACTGAGAAAGTAAAGATGTCCTTCTATAGCAAGAAACTGACAGTAGCCACTATTACTGTGAAACTCATGTAATAACCTCAGTTGTCAACTCCAGTAACATGTATAGAAAATCCAAGCATTATGAAAACTAGACAGTAGTTGTAAAGCTTCCAGGTGAACATCAGCTTGCTTTCTCTATGTTCTGTAGCTCAAGTGTGTGGTGTTTTCAGCAACAGAATTTTACTATCAAGTTCTTGAGGACAGCGTTTCATTTCTTCTGTCCTTTTTCTTCTTGCATTTCTTGTTTATTTTCAGATGTGCACATTTAAGTAAGCAATTAAATAGTCATATGAACAGATAATAATTATATGGGAAGATAGTCAATAGATGGCTACTATTGATTTAGATAGGTAGGTAGGTAGGTAGATAGATGATAGATAGATAGATAGATAGATAGATAGATAGATAGATGACAGATAGGTCATCTATATTAAAAATAAAACACTGGCATCCAAATCATTTTGTATTTTGCTTCACAGTTTAACCAAATTATATAGCAGTAAGACCTGAAACATCTCTATGTCTAATTTTATCTATATGACATAATTTTTATTATATTTTCAACACTTATGCATGCTTGAATTATTATATTTTTCACTTGTGGGTTGACTTCAATTGTTATTTCACATACATATTTGTTGGTCTTTGATAATGCAATGAATTTACTAGCTGTAGTAGTTTGCTGCTGTGTGGATCCCCAAGAGAGACAGGAGGCATTTTTCACTGGTGCAAACTCTGCCAGATCTCAGCAGAGCAAACCAGCACTGTGGCAAGCACCTGGACAATAAACCCTGAGCATCTGAGATCAGGAGTTTTTATTGATTCAGAATTCCTCAGGTGCTCTACTGATAGCACATGCAGATCATGAGCAATCAAACATCCCCCACATAAATTCAACACCCGCAGACAACACAAAATGCCAAGGTTTTTATGCATCCTTTTTACCAAGAGTGCACAAAACAATTCAACTTAACTAAAAATAAACTTCTACAACATTACCTTTTTCAGTATAAGTCAAAAAATGCTTTATCTCTACAACACAATTTAACATTACAACAGCAAAACTATTTATGTGAGAAACAATCATGAGCATGAGGGTTGCTAATGCACAGGACCAAATGAAACCAAACATCTATCAAGCTTTTTACAATGTCTTTGGACAGCAGGAAAAACATTATCAATGTCCAGCTTATCTGGAATTTAACCATGATCTTCTGGGATCTTCCTAAGGGCTTTGATCACTTATCTGGCTCTGCCCTCTGCATCACACACAGTTTGTCCTCCAGGCTCTTTCTGGCTTTACTCCACTGCTGCTACTGTGCTTGATGGTTGCTGTATGGTACTGGCATCTTCAAAACACTGGGGTCCCTTCCTGCAACTGGACTGCACTTTCACCAATAGTCTCTCCTAGGCTCTTTTCATGGTGTCAATCCTCAACTTCTTTACATGACCCTTTCAATATGAGCTTCAGCTACTATAGAGGCTGCCTCTCTTGGTCTCTCACAGTACCAAGCCTTAGCAGCTCTCCTTGACTGCTTCATGCCATCAAAGCCAGCACCACCTGCTTGACTCTTACAGTACTAAGTTCAGTTGCCAGCATGATATACAACCTCAGCCATTTCTAGAAAACAGTTTTTGTTTGCTGACCCTGAGAAACAGTTTCCATATTTTCAGATACAGTCTGGTTTGCTGGAAAAATAATTGGCCACTTTGTCTGCAGTAAGTGTCCCCTTGTGGGTGGAGTTATCATCATCATCACTAGGTCGGGACAGCTTGTCTTTCTCTTGGTCAGGCTTGCAACAACAACAACAACAACAAAGTCAGTTTATCTAAGTGACATTTTGGCACCATGCTGTGGCTTCCACAATAGCAAGGGAGTCCTGGGCCTTACCTCTTTCCTGCTCTCAGCTGAACTTTTTGTTTTTACCATGAAAATGTCTCTAAAGTCCTCTATTCTGTGGCTTTCACTTTTGAGCCCTCTTTCTCACGTAGTTTTCACAATTTTCTCTTCATAGAGGATTATTTCCTTCCTCACTCTCCTCTTTCCTCAGGAGACTCCTACTCATTACTTTTGCATATATATAATCTCTGTCCTCTAGAAACTGCCCTTATCATACTTTACTGGACTCTATGAGGTCTGGAGTTTCTTTCTTGTTCTTCCTTGTCTCCATGTTGGATGAGCATGACATCGAAGTCCCACTTTGTAGGTGCCACTTGTAGTTGTATGCTACTGGGGTGGCCTAGCAAGGACACAACAGAGGAGGCATATTCCTGTGTGCATATTCTGCCAGACCTCAGCAGAGGGAACCACTATCTTGACAAGTGCCTTAAGGGATAGTGGAACACTGAGCTCTGAGCTCTGGTAGGTGTTTTTAGTGATTCAGAACTCCTTGGGTGCGAATCATAAGCAATCAAACATCCCCCACATAAATCCAATACCTGGAGACAATACAAAATACCAAGACGTAGGCAGGCCCTCACCCAACAGTGCACATAATGAGTATTTTGTACATAACTAAAAATAAGCTTCCACAACAGCTAACCTTAAAATTTATTCTAACTTTACACTGCACTACACAGAATGACATTCATTTTATAAATTAATGTCTGGCACTCAAAATGTTCTTGTACATCCATGAAATATCCTTGAAGTTTCACTGGGCAGATTAGGAGAAAGGCACACTAACTTTCCCTTTAGAATTCTCAAAGACTACCTCCTGCCACCCTTTTGTTCATCTAGTAACCACTGAGGTTTATGAACCCTCAAAGAGAATGTTATTTGACCTTTTATGAACAAAATTTGTTTTTACATCATGCAGAATAATATACATAATAGTCTTCCACTATTAATAAATTGTGAGAATGTACAATGTTGATATACCTTAACAATATATAAGAAACCATTAATAATAAGAGAAGTTAAAAATGTATGAATGTTTAAGGGAATGGTGTGGTGGTAAACATATTTGTAGAATTATTTGGTACTTTAAAATTTTTTTGGTTAAAATTATTTATGTGTATGTGTCTGTTGATATGTTTGTGTCTGTGTCTGTATGTGCATATGTACATGTATGCCATGCATGTGTGCATATATGCCATGCATGTAGGTGACTCCCCAAGTTAGGATAGGGAATCAGATTCCCTGGACCTGGAGATACAAGCTGCTGTGAGGTTCCAGATGTGGGGATAGAATCTGAATTTGGATTTTTGAAGAACAAGTGCTCATAGCTGAAGAACTAACTCTGCAATGCCTTGGGCCATTTCTTTACCCCTCCAACAATAATCTGATGCTTAGAATTCATAAGAAAACTTTTCTAAACATTAAAGAACACTGTTCATGAATATCTGAAAATGGATGCAAGGCACCAAGTATAGCACAATATGTAAAACATGTAAACATATTTTTCTATTTGTTTTATATTAAATCGCCTTTAAATAGCTAGTCTCTTATGAGCTCTTCTCTAAAATCAAGAGATTACTGACTTTGTTTTAGTGGGGGCCTCTAATACCTGCAAACTTTTGCCCGATTTTTGACTTGTGACCCTTGTTAAATATAGACGAGAAGTTCTAAAACTCACTTCTAAAGGATGGCACAGCAACAGAGAAAACAATGTATTTCTTAGTCAACTGTCCTTGACTGATTCTATGAGAGAAGACTGATTTTTCTTATACAACACTAAACCTCTTACTAATTGGGAGATGTTTCTTCAATTTACCTGAGATCGCTGGGATTTTGTAAACTCACATAAAGCAAAACAAGTATGTTTAGAGTCCCATATTGGACACTGTTGGAAAATATAAAGAAAAACCTATCCTTGAATTGGATGAATGGCATGAAACCTAATGACCTCTAAGGCAGAGGGAGAGTAATGACCTCTGAAAGTTGTCTCCTGAACTTCACATCTATGCTATATCAGGTAAACACACACACACACACACACAGACACATTGTAAAATGTAATAATAATATTTATATACTGACACATGGTACAGAAGCATTCTTAACTAACATTGCTTATCAAAATCTTTTTCAAATTTGCATTTTCTTATACTGAATTTTTACTGATTTTAAAAACTTATTCATATCTTACTACAATAAACTTGTTTTCATAGTTTTTTTTTTACCATAATCATGAGCAAACTTTAACAGTGTAAACTCTGTGTAAGTGAGATTTTTCCAAACATCATTTATGACTCATTCTCAGTGTCTTTTAGCATTTATATCTTGTACCATGATAAGATGAGTGTTGTAACTACAGTAGTAGAAAATTAAAAATGTTTATGCTTTAATAATCATTAACTTGGTTATTAAAACACTACACTTTTGTTTCATACTGGGAAAAAGTCACATAGAATATGAATATTACATAGCAGATAAGGATATTTTTATGAGATAAAATAAAAAGATCAATTATTCTCAAAGATCTCAGAAATGGGATACTTAAAAATTGAATGAGGAACATGCATCACTTTCAAATGCTCTTTGGAGAGAGAATAATCTAGTCTTATCCCATTTTCATTTGGCCAGACATTTAAAAAAGAATATATGAAATGCTAAGTAATAAAATATTCATTCTGCAGGCATGCCCTATGCATAACAGCTTAACAAAAGGATGTATCACTTACATTGAGGCAGAATGTGGGGCAGAAACCAGGACCCAGTAGAGGTCACCTAATGAAACCAGGGAGGGAGGGAATTTTTTGATATTAACTAGAACAATGCAAAATGAGAAAAAAATCTTGAAATGTTTTAAGTACATTCTTAAAATAGACAAGAATGAAAATCTTTAACATTCAATTCATAGTCTGAGCATTTTATGCAATGTATTTGAATCATTTTCACCTCCCTTCTTGAACTCATCCAAGATCTACATCCACCAACCATTCCTCTTCATGATGTCTTCTTTTCTTAAATGTATAGAGTTCAATTTGTGTTATTCAAATTCTCTTGTCTTGAGGGACTGTTCTGGACTGTGTCTGACCCACCAGAAGTCATGGCCTTTGAAAAAACTGATTCTATCTCTTCTAGTATCTACCAAATACCAATAGTGTTTCACACACACTTCTCCAACCTGCTTCATGATGACATGTTGTCTCCTTTTTGCATATGACACAATAACTATGATTTCCTAAGTGTAACTGCCTTGTGTGTGATGTAAATACTTTCAATGGTATTCATTATCTTGGGCTTTTACTATCTTTCTTCACATTCTTCTGTGAAGAACCTTAATCTTTGCATGGAGCAAGTATATGATACAGATGTCTCGTTTACGGTCAAGCATTCTAGTCTATTATTTTTTACCCCTTGATAAATAGTGGATCTCCATGTTAATGTCATCTGTTGTGAAATGAAGCTTCTTTGATAAAGATTGGTGCAAATATCTGTAAGTCTAACAACCGTTTATTGAAAGTCAGTTTAATACTATTCCCGTTTAGCAGACTAAGCATAGTAGTTTTATCCCCTGGAGTCTATGACTTTCACATCACCACATGTTATTGGTTGCAATAAATGTCAAGTATGGGTTTCCATTTGTGGGGAGAACCTTAAATCATACCATAAAATCCATATTTGTGACTCTCTTACACCAATAGGTACATGTTTCTAGAAAAAAAAATCATTAATGTAAACTTTTAGAGTTCATAGCTGAGTTAGATTGATAGTTTCTTGCCTCTTTTGGAAGTCTGCAAAATACTTCTGAAGGACCTAAACTCGTGCCCAAAAGAGTCAATCAGATCACACCCCCAAAGAGCCAATCAGAGATTGTGCCCCAAAGAACCAATCAGAGATGACGCCCATAGACAACCAATTCCCTCCTGCCAGAACTTGATAGAACAGACTAATATCCAATCCATAAACACTGGGTTAGAAACTCCTGGTTCTTTCTTTAGCCTTGATTATCCCCTCCCTAACCCCAGCTTGGGGATTTTCTGTCTGAACCCCATACATGGGTGGATTCAGAGAGCCCCTGCTAGAGCTTGAATAAAAGCTATTTGCCTTTTGCATGCAGACTCAGGCTCCCTGGTGGTCTTTGGGAATCTGAATTCTGGGAACAATACTTTTAACACTATGAAATTTAGTAAGTATGAATGAAGCTATCAGGTGAGTACACGGTTGATTTCTTCCTGTTCTGGGACTCAATTTCACACAGAGACAACTAATTCTTGACAAAGAAGCCAGAAATACTAAAGAAAAGAGAGCATCTTCAAATGAATGGTGTTGTTCAAACTTGATAGCTACATGTGTAAGAATGAAACTAAGACAGGAGAAACCTCTCAAAAACAAACAAAAACAAACAAAAAAACCCTAGATTTTTACTTCTCATGATACATGAAAGTCAGCTATAAATTGATCAAGAACACCAACACAATAAAGGTACAATGAATCTGGTCTAGGATAATATATGAATACATATGAAGAATACACATATACACAATATAGATTACACATGAACATGTAGGGAAGGAATACAGGGAAGACTTTCTGAAGAGGATGGCAGTAGCTCAAGCATTGTAACCAACAACTGACAAAGGGATCTCATTAAACTAAGAAAGCTTCTTCATGGCAAAAGACAGCATATTTTGAGTGAGGTGTTAGCCAGCAAAATGGAGAAAAAGTCTTTACCAAGTGTGTATCTGATAGAGGGTTAGAATCCAGAATATACTAAGAACTCAAAACTCAATATCAAGAAAGCAAACAACTAATTAAAATTGAGGTATGGCACTAAACAGTTTTTTAAAGGGAGAAAAACAAAAAGGTGAGACACATAGTATATATATATATATATATATATATATATATATATATATATGTAATATATTTATATATTTAAATAATATATTTTAAATGTACAACATCTTTAGCCATCAGGGTAATGTAATTTAAAACAATTTTGAGAGTTAGTTAAATGTCTTTGATAAACAAACAACAAAAAAAGACAACAAATACTGAAACAGATTTTGGGAATCAAATTAGTGGAGCAACTCTTGATGTTTACTCATAGAAACTTGATTAGACTATGTTGCTGAATAAACCAGATATTTAAGTTATGAGCATGAAGAAACATAGCTGGTCACAGCCTGCAAACTTCTCCCCTAGTGGCTGGGATTCACAGTTCTTCAAGGTGATTTGTATGATTCCAGAGTCACACAGCATGTCTAAATGCAAAGACTAAGATGTTTTGTAGTGCTTATCCATAAATGTGACATCTACATCTCACTGTCCTCCTAATCCTCAGAATTCATGGGAGGAGAATGGAGACAACATTGTAAGTACCATATAAAGAAACTGTTTTCAAGTTACCAGAGGATACTTTCACATGAACTCATAGATGTGACAGATTTAGAAGATCTGCACAAGTTGAAGCTAATAAAATCCCAGCATGAACGTTGTCCTGAAGACCTACCATTGGCTGAGGAGTTGTTGATAGTTGATGGCACATATGTAACCTCTGTGACACTAAATATGGAATGTCCTCCATTTCTTTGCATATTGGCCACAAAGAGACTTAGCTGGAAAAAATAAAATAAAAAATAATAAAGAAGTTGGGAAGGAATATTGGTTGTGGAATTTGTGGGAGGGGAAATGATTGGAATGGAGTGAATGTGCAGTGGTCTTGACTGAAACATACTCTATGCATGTAAAAAATCTCCAAAAATTATTAAAAGAAAGATAAGAAGGAACTAAAAAGAAAGAGGAAAAAAGGACAAGAAGGAAAGAGAAGGGAGAAAATAATGTCTTTGCTTAAAAGAAAGTGGTGTCATTGATCACAGAAATACATGACAAAGAAAAAAGTAAAATCCAAATAAAATTAATTAACATCTAAGCATCATGAATGATGACTAATTCCATTTTATGAGTGTTTTAGTTTCTCTGAGAAACTACTAGGCACAGGAATAGAGGAAATGCTATCTGCTTTTGCATTTAACAATTCCAGTTTCAGTGGAGCTTTCTGATTCTCATTACTCTAGCATCTCCAGGAGCACCAGGACAATGCTTAATACCAGAACTCACACATGGTATATTTCCTATGTACAAAACTTTCCTTTAATCTTCATTATATTGAAAAAGTAAGAGATGTACTGGTTTTTCACTTCTCCAGGGAGTAAAGATATTTTCTACATAGCATGATAACTTATTAACATGTAATATTTATTTTCCTTCCTAATAAGAATTATGCAATTAAATTAATTTTATCACCAAGCAGTCATTGAATACTAGGAAGAAAAGATATAAATCAAAAACTTAAAAGCAAGATAAATATTTGGATAAAGGGATGTCTCTAATCCTTCATGGAGGCCCCAAATATTACTTATCACTTGTTTTAGTGTTCATTTGGAAAGTATTCTTTCAAAATGAGAATTTTGTATTTGCAATATGTATATGATTTGCATCCATTTCTCCCTTAGATTGTCATTTATAATTCCATAATAGATGCATAGATTTCATTTTCTATTGAGACCTAAAAATGTAGGCATTCTTGATACGATAATTTCTACTCTCAAGTGCTTCTATTTTGTCAACTTTGGTTGGAAATGGGGTCCTGCTGCACAAACTCTGCTCTTTCAGACATAAGAACATGATTTAAGCTAATACTGGTAATAGTTGTAAAGAATTTTTTTGTTCCAAGCTAATTTAAAATTCATCATAGAAAGGCCCTTTTTATTGGGTCCTCAGCAAAAAAACTTATGAAACACAGTAGTATTTAACAAGTTAAACATAAATAGAAAAAAGTCATCCTTTATAAATAATTTGCTTCACTAAAAATTAAGATACCACATTCATACAGAAAGTACTGAATGAGAATATACAGTTAAATTGCAGAAGAGAACACTCTAAATAAATTCATTTCAATGATATGGCAAAAGTTTAGAGCTCTTTTAAAAGATCACAAGGCTTGAAATCATAAATCTGGAATGCAGATGCCTGAGTACAGATGGCTCATGTAATAACTGCATAGAATCTGCTGCTTGGTGCCTACAGTCTAGGTTCTGAGATTTTGTTTGAAGTGTAGTTATACAGCATTCTTGTATCCTCCAAGTCTTGAAACTATTATTTCACCCCCTAGAAATACGGCTTTAAAAAGAAAAGCATATGTTCACATTAAAAAATCATGTATCAAGTAATAGGCTCATCTCACGTTATTGTACAGATTCTTCAAATTATGTATTATTCCATTTGATTATAATGATAGAAATAGAGAATTGTGAATTTTTATAGCAATTGCCATGCAACAAAATTTCTTCTTAAAAGAAAATAATATATGTATGTATGTGTACATACATGTATATACACTATATATATATATATATCTCAATACACTTAGAAAGCAGTTGCCATTTTTTTTTGTTTTCTAGAATAAGAAACTCAGAAAGAAAAGTTTCTTAAACTGTAAGGTTATTAATGACTAGTTACTGAAATAGAAATGAACATTAAATATTCTAATTTTAAAGTCAGCTGTGTTTGATACCATTTTAGAATACAACTGCAGAGAAATACATGGACACCACCTACCAATGCATCATTCCTATCTGAGTTATGTATAGTAAGTCTTTATCAAATTATATATTCATAAATAATGAATACATAATTATATAACCATCTATTATGCCCCAATTTCCTCCAAATTTGAAGTTTCCATTCTAAAAGAAAGTTCTTTAAGACACAGTAAGCTTGAAAGAGATTTTTTTAAGGCTCAACACATAAACAACATATAAGCCTTGGGAAATCATTGAAACATGTAGGTGTACAAGGCCCCTCCTACTCCGAGGTATTATATTTACTATGGCTGATGAGGAAAGAAGACTCTCTGGACTGTTGAGATGTCTGAAAATAGTGTAAAGAATACAAAGATTCTAGCCTTTATGAGCTATCACCCATGAATATTAGGTTGGCCATGCAGTGATACAGCTGCCATTGAGTCATCCACACTCTTGAAGGAATCCCCTGTACTCCTGAAAGTAACCCCAATAAACTCATTGATATCACAAAGACAATGGTGGCACCATTATTTTTGTCTATTGAAGCTTCTTAATCTAGCATGAGTAATCATTTGTTCATACAATACCAAGCCCTCTTATATTATACTATAATATAGATTTTTAAATCATAAGTTACAAAATTATCTTAAATGAAAAGTTAAATACATTTCATTAATCATTTTTTCCTAAATAATTTAGCATACTTGCAGTAGAAGAATATAAATTACCTAGGGATGGTATAAAGCAAGCACCATGGGCTGTGTAATATGGAAATACCATGCCACTTTAAGAGGTATAACACTCCTTTTTTTTTTTTTTAGCTTCCATGAGGGTACCTTGGATACTACTACTTTTGTCTCTCTGTCTATGTTTCTGTCTCTCTCTGTCTCTCTCTGTCTCTCCCTGTGTGTGTGAGTGAGAGAGAAAAAGAGAGAGAGAGACAGAGAGTGAGAGAGAGAGAGAGAGAGAGGGAGGGAGGGAGAGGGAGAGAGGAAAGGTGTTAAGGATTTAATGCATTAAAATGCAAGGTATTCAGGCCCACCTGTAAGAAGGGTTAATGACACTCTAATGCCATCATGACTCATTCGTGTGGAGTATGTTTATTGACTGCAAGCTTCTATACTTAGGGCTTCTTGAGAGGGATCCATTTCCTTTTAGGTTGGCTTCCTGCTCTAGACTCTGTTACTATAACATAGTTCATTTCTAACCCATAGGAAGCTGTCCTAATATTTAATCAGATAATTACATTCTTTCTTGTTGTTCAAGAATTTTTAACCTAATTGAAGTGTATTCCGAAATAATATAAATAAATTCTTGGAAGGTGGTATACAATGGGGAAAGATAATAAATATAAATATTCTCATGTTCTTCTTTTAAGCGAGAATTTCACTATATATTCCATATAAACCAAAGGAAAATATCTCAACACTTCTCTATGTGTCAGTCTCACCTAAAAAGTGTACATTTTATACACTTTTATCTGTAGTTGAAACAACCAGTTTCATAATGATTCACATTAAAACCTGGAGCATCCTATCTAGAAGCCATACAATATCTGGCATGGCATGGAAAAGGGAGCAATCTTATGATTTTAATAAAAAAGAAAGAAAGTTGAATTTATAAGTGTTTTACATCTGAATGTATATATATATATACATACATATATATATATATATGTGCTAGCATTTATATTCAGAAAGTAAAGAGATTGAGGAATGGAATGAGTCAGTAGTTGCTTAAAGGGAGGTAATCCATTCATTATAAACTTTAGAGGTTACTTTCACTATCTGAGTCTATGATCTATGCATTCAATAATAAAAATCATTTAATATTGCTTTATAAATTAAAGGAAATAAAATAATAGATGTTAACTGTGAGTAATTTACATATATATAAGCATATAAACCAAATACATTGAGAAGAATTAATTTCTGTAAAAATCTTTATGCCTGAAGTATCAAAGAAAAAGAATAATAATTATAATTAAGATTCCAGAAGTATCATCTTTTGGCTAAAGTTAAATTCTCAGCCATTTCGGGAATAAATATTACTAATATTATGGTGTCTTAAAATGCCACTGCCAGGGATGTTAGGAGATGATCTAATATAAATTAATAATAATGAATAAAATACTCTTCAAATGCATTCTGTATATCTAAGACTTGATGACAGAAACAGATTATAGTTATCACATTATTCAGAGTTCAGAATAAATGTGTGATTTGCATGTACATGAATTTGTTATACATAGAATATCTGGGAAGATATTGGTCACATTATCTTAAAAAAAAATATGTCATTTTCTCCAAAGGTTTCTCCAGTGGTTTCCAAATTTCAAAAGTCAAATTTATGGAATTTTATATGTTGAAATGCATTAAAATATTATCTCAGTTGATTTGACTGCAAGAACAGTATCTTAAACTGGTGTCTTAGACCACAGACCTGATTTTTATAGATATGAACTAGATTCAAGTAATGAAGACACTATCCCTGGTGAATTTCCCCTTCCTCACTGTGCTCTTATAAAGGGAGAATGAATGTGTCAGGAAAATGCAAGTTATTTCTTCTCCCTTATGTGTTCCCTATCTAAGGACTGGACCCTTGTCCTCTAATCACCTGGAAAACAGCATTTTCCAAACACTGTGATATTGAGGATTGGTGTCATCATTTACATTGTTTATAAAAGTAATATTAATATGTTAAGGTAATTCTAGAGTCTTTAAATGTATACTATTTCATAGAAACCAAGAAAGTAACTGAAAAATTTCCAAAAGGGAGCATATTAACTTTGCTTTCTAGTTCTTTAGTTATAAAATATTTGGAATAAAACTCAAATAAATTTTAACTTTTTCAATTAAATATTAAGTTATACAAATGCATGTTTCAAGTTATTAATAATCTATTTCAATTATTGACAAATGACTTCATAAATATTATTTTTCCATTAAAAATACAGTTTTGTTTCTTTGTCTGCTTTGATAATTTCTTCCACATTCTCTTTACTATCTTTAACATAGCTCTCGCCATATTCATTGTACAATGTGTCTGGAGCACCAATTACTTATCAAGTAATGAGCTATTCTACAGAGCAATATATGCATTTTTTAGGAGATCAAAGCTTCCTAAAATACCTAACCTTAGTTTCTACAACCACTAAGAGTGACAAAATATAGTCATGGATGTTAGGTTTGTTAACGTGAAGTTATGAAGACCATTAGCATATATATGAATTGATGAGACACTGCCTAGTCCATAAATGGAATTTTAGACATCCTAAAAACCTGATAGTGTATATGGGAGCTGGAAGCAGTGAAAATGTTCTTTGACCTCTAACATCTCAGTTTTTTTCAACAGCCAACTTAATAATCAAAATTATCTGTGCTTTTAGCACAACTCATGTATCCATAAGATATCCTCCACTTACCATTTTAGTTTTTACTTCTATTTACTTGATTAGTTTTGGGTTTGACCATTCTAAACTCCCCCCAAAATATGAGCACTCCAGTCTATTGCTAGCCTGTCTACAGACTGATGCATTCATGATCCCTTCACTTCCATTATGCAATTATTCCTAGTCTATTAGACTGAGGACATTTTCAGGAAATTCCTTGGAATTATAATGAGATATGAAGCTTTCATTATCTCAGCATTACACACCCCTATGGGATAAGGTTTCAGTTTAGCAGAGTCATACTGGATAATGTGTTTTCAAAGAGTCCATTTTAATTATGTATATAAACTGAACTGTGGGTCTAGGAGATGACTCAGTGGTTAAGAGAATATTCTTCTTTACCCTGAGAGAGGGTATAATTCAGTTCCAAACACATTCATGGAGACATACAAGTTTTTCCACCTCCACATTCAGGGGATTTGACCCCTTTTCTGGCCCCATGGGCACCAGGAATGTATGCATTGTTCCTACTGACATAAGGACAAAACATCTGAACATCTATAATAAAAACAATCTTTTAAAAAATGTTTTGAATTAACAACTCTTCATGACCTGTGTAGAGCATTCAATATTCTATGCTAAGAAAGTATCCATTGTGTGAGATAAGAATTTAGTTGTATACACTAAATGTCTTGTGACCATTTTCATTTATTATATGTCAATAAAACTGAGACACTATGAAATAAGGTCAAGAGGGAATGAACCAAAGAACCTCATTTCCCATCCAACATAACCATCCCTGCATTGCTGCTTGTTCTGCCACATTAAGCATATTACAAGTTAAATCACCTTTTCCAGAAAGGTATACTCTAAAAAACTGTACTTATACAAACTTATTATTTATGGAGTTTTAATGCAATTTTGCTAAGAATTTATAAGGATATCTGTTCATAATTAAAGGCAAACTGATTGCTGAACATTTTGGTTTTTGTCCTCAAATTTATATTTTTCTGCTGGTTTTCACATATAAATGGAGTCTTCTCCATTTATAAAAATTATAAAAACTAATTTTATTGTCTTGTACCTAAATACAGATATTTGAAATAACAAATCACAAATTCTAGCTTAAACATTCTCAGAACAGTTTGCATTAAGTAAGTTCATGTTATTGATTAAAATATATACCAAAAGAGTCCAACCAAAAAATATTAGGATGAAAATTTGTCACATTGAGTACATAGGAGTTATGGTAGCATATGTCTGGTGGAAAGTGAGACAGTCACAACATATTTTATACCTCTGCAAAATGTTTTCAGAGTAAGCTTAAATGCATTCCTGAAAAGATCATCATATATCAAACTCCTCAATTTGATTTCTAATCTGTTACTATTTTAAAGGTGGTATATGTCTCTGTCAAAAACTGATGGTAAATATGTCCCAGTGACTGCAAATGTCAGTACTTCCTTAAACTAAGGGATAATTGATTTGCAATGATCTGAAGTCAAGTAAGCCTGAATACCTTATATCTCAAGATAAAACTCAATACATTTTAAATGTTTTTACTTCACATTTATTTGAATGTGGGGAAATGACATTCTAGCATTTCAATTTAATAATATTCTGAAATTGCTTTTCAATAATCCCATGAATAAAAATAGATGACCTATCATTCAAATTCTAATGTAATTGCACAGTGTTTTTTGCATTTTTTTCCTTTCAAAGCTATAGGTCAAAGGCTCTTTTGAAACTATAATAAAAATGCTGACCATCCACTACTTTCTTCTGTAAATAGAATGAGTACAAATAAGCATATCACCGAGTCCCTTCTAACGTAATCCAGGAGGGCTGGTTATATAATTGTATACCATTCGAAATCCATACAAACACATCAACACTAGTTTAAAATTTCTTCTAGGACCAAATAATTTAATGACAGTTTCCTAGTCTCCAGATCACTTTTCGCATTTGTCCAACACATAACATATTTATGTTGTCTAAATCTCTGTCAGTTAAGGACACTAATGACAGAAAATACAACTCAGACTCACTAAATACAAAATTATTATATTTCAGTATAATTTCAAGAATAGGGTGTATTTATAGACTGTCCTTTTCAATATATCTAACAATGTCACAAAAAATATTCCTTATTCTATCCAGGTGTTTTTCAACTATGTCCTTAGAGTAACATTTTTCTTGGTTGCATCAATTGTATTCTCAGATCCCATTTTTTTCAGAAATTTTTTTTTTATTTTTATTATTTCCCAGGCCCTCCTATGTAATTTAGGTTGCATTTTAATACTAGAGAAAAAGTGAGACATTGTTTCACAAAACTCACAGAAATCTCTGCACATTAATGGCTTTGATTATATGATCAGTTGTGATATATATATATTGTCAGTTCTCCAAACTAGTACTCATGGCTACTCCTACATATTTTCAGGATTAGAAGCTTATCTAATAAGTAGGGAAAAGGATGTAAAATTTTAACAAGCCTATTTTATATTTATATATATTTTAGTGTGACTATGCAATTTTAGGGTACCTTAGACCACAAAGAGACCTCTGGTAGTGTATTAAATATCCATACATCTTAAATAATTTAAAATTTCATTTAAGTTCAAAGTTGATTAGTTTTTATATCACTGAATAATTTTTTAAACTATCAAATTTGTGATTCTCTATATTATTTAGTTTTCTTGGTGCTATGATTGAATACTCAAAAAAAGCAATTTAAACAAGGAAGTCTTTATTTTGCCTCATAATTTGAGAAAACAGCACACAATGTCAGGGATGACTACAGGTGATCCATGTGGCTGGTCACATTGTTTCTGAAGTCAGGATGCATAGACTCATGAGTACACATGCTCAGTTCACTTTCTCTTGTCTCTTCAGTTCTGAACCATAGCCCATGGAATGTTGCTACTCACAATTAAGATGGATCTTCCTATATCATTTAACCTTATCTAAAAACTCCCTTCCGGTCATGCCCAGAAGTTTGTCTCCTAGATGATTCTAGATAATATCAAGGCAATGATCAGTATTAATCCCCCTACCCATTTAAACTCCAAACTCTCAAAACCACTTTCCTACCACATAGAAACTAATATACCTAACACATGCAAGCTCATTAAAAATAAATCTTTTGTTATAGCTTTGTTATTTGGTAGACACAATCTCACAGAAAACTCCCTGATCCTCGGGTTCTTACAATCTTTTCACCACCTTTGCTGCAATATTCCCTGAGCTTTTAGTGGAAGGGTGTTTTGTAGATGTATCTATTGTGATTATGCTCTAAAACTCTGGGTGTTGTTTGGTTGATATGTTTTTTGTAATGTTATCCATCTGTTGCAAAGACTTCTTGATGAGGGGAGCAAACTACACTTACCTGTAGGTATAAGAGCTATAGTCAACTGATTAAAACTATGAGTAGAAGAAGTGTCCTTCCCCAGAGAAAATTATGTGAAAAAGGTGTGTATCTTTAGCATTCTTTTCTTTGCATGAAGATTATTTCTGTAACTCATCTCCAATACATTCTCTTTATTTAATCAAAGATCCCCAGTATTTATTTTTTTTTTAATTCAGAATCACTTGAGCACTCTATTTGTGCTTATCTCTACTCTAAAAATAATTTTGTTGATTTATATCATTTCTAATCATGTTTACCTATATTCTGATAAAGAGGCAAATATGCTGAAGTCTACCTTCAGCTAAAGGTCAGGGACCCCAGGAAAGACATGGAATCAGGTGACTAATATAATTGGTCAGAGAGACAGGAAGAGAGGAAGAGAGGGGTTGGGGGAGAGAGGGAAAGATTCTTATGTATCAACAAAGTCCAGCAAGTCAGGGTTCCAAAGAGGAGGTGTGGAGTCAGCCAGAAGGAAAAACACAGACATCTCATGGATGGGTCACACACATTCTTTATTGAAGTTTCTCTCTTCCCATAAACTTCTGTCTCCACTCCAAGTTTTTCCCTGTATCCTCTCCATAAAATCACACATAAACACAATCATTCACATCTTGTGAATGAGTGTATTTCCCCACAGGATCACACACATAAATATGTAATATTTTGCCATTGTGTGGACTCAGCAAGGAAGAGATAGCTACCTTTTTCATAGGCGCAACCTGTGCCAGACCTCAGAAGAGGGAATAACTTTCATAGCAGTGCCATACCGGACAGTGGAACCCTCAGTGTCCCAGTTCAGGTGTCTTATTGGTACAGAATTCCTCAGATGTTCTACTGATAGCACGTACAGATCATAAGCAATTAAACAGATGCCACATAAAGCCAACACCTGCAGACAATACAAAAAGCCAAGACCTAGGCAGCCCTTTCCCCAGCAGTGCACAAAACAATTATTTTATATATAACTAAATGTAAACTTCCACAGCACACATACATGCTCACATCTTGTGGAAAATGTAAAGCTTCAACACACACATACACACACACACACACACACACACACACACACACACACACACACACCTTACCCATAACCATCTTGTAAGCTTCCTCTTCTTTGCGGAAGAATCAAAGCTCAAACACACATAGATCTTACCCACACATCTTGCAAGCTTTCTTTCCTTTTTTTATAGAAGCAAAGCTCTAACATACAAACATCTCACTCATACATCTTATAAGCTTCCTTTTGCCTATTTTCCCCATACACCTATATACAGTTTAAACAATACTTTCTACCAAAAAAGAAATCACATCATAATTACAAATTCTATTTTTCCCAGTGAATGATTTTAAGTTACATATTTAAAAATCAGGATTTTTTCAAAACCCACAGATTATTATGCATAAAAACTCAGTTCCTACATACTTCTTCCCCACAATGCATCTATACTTTCAAAACAATAATTTTGTTATTATGCATTAACAGAGTTTAAGCAAGCCAAATATTCTCACAGCCAGCTTCTATTGTAGCTGGCAGGTAGCAGTCTTGCAGTTACTAGGAAACAGTACATGTCATGCTATTCTAACTTAACAAAATTCTTATTTACTTAACATAGTGAATCGAATTTGTTACTAACTAGAAAACTTTTAAGTCAGGGGACGTTTTGCTCTTCTTAGGTAAAGGAGAATCTGTCCAGTCTACATGCCATGTAGCTGCATGCCCCCAAAACACACCCTAATACTCATCAATTATTTTATAACTGCAAAACCTAGAAAAATATCAAATTAATTGTGGTCAAAGAAGTTCAAAATTATCAATATACACAGAAGCTCATTTGTTATACTTAGGCCCCATCTCTCATGGAGGAAACTCATGGGCCCTAACAACCAGGCTCCCTTTGTTCTTGTTCTCTAACCCTGGCCAAGTCTTCAAGTGTAGCAGTGCACCTATGGGGTGGTTCAGCCAAGAAGACAAGGAGGCATTTTCATACACGGAAGTCCTGCCAGAACTCAGCAGAGGGAACCACTGTCATGGTGAGCACCATACTCAACAGTGGAACCCTGAGCATCTGAGCTCTGGTGTTTTCATTGATTCAGAACTCCTCAAGTTTTCTATTGATAACATATGCAGATCATTAGCAATAAAACGTCCACCACATAAATCTAACACCTGAAGATAATACAAAGCTCAATGACCTAGGGAGCCCATCATGTAACAATGCATAAAACAATATTTTAAGCATAAGTAAAAATAAGCTTTTACAACAACCAAGAATCTGTTTTCTTATGTAGTTTCCTAGGTTACTAGTTCCAAAGCAGCTTCAGAAAATGCCCTAATCTGATGTTATAGATTAGTTATTCTTTCTGGAGTTTCCATAGAAAAATTTAACTGAGTGGCACTGCCTTTTAGAAAATCACCACTGTTGTTTTGTGTACCAGTATCACTGCCCAGTGATGGGTTGAAGACCCCCATAGAACTTTCATATCACAAAATAAGGACATCACAAAAGAGGCAATCTCTATCAGACTCCACAATATTAAGGAGTATCAGGTGGACAAATCTGTCCAGGCATTGCCTCTCCGAGATGAGTTCAGTGGAGCTATGTATATTAGTAAGCTCTCCAGCCTCCTTAACTCCATAGACTGTAAGACTTCAGTGATGGTTCCTGGCACAAATATTCGTGAGAATTAACCTACTTAATGTCTTTAAACTCTTAAATCCCACCCACTCTAGAATAGCTTTGTCTTTGTTGAAGCTTCAGGCACTGGAAGAATTTATACTTTATTTAAATTGATACTATTTTACTCACTTGAGCTGATAGAATTTATTTTGTTTCCCAGAGATCTGTACTTGAACATAATCTTCCTTTACCAGCTGTATCTGATACATGACCTTTCTGATCTCTCATCTCTACCACAGAAAATAATATTTGCTAATCCAGAAGATTATTATATGGTTATATCAAAAAGTGCACATGAAAACAGCAGGTGAATAACAGCTATTTAGCAAGCACTCACTTTCCCCTTCACTCTATTTGTGTAAATTCAGTCTATTTACATCTATATTTGACAGTATTTTTTAAAATTTTCTTCCAAAAACCATATTTATGCTCCCAATTCCCCCAGACTCATTCCCTCAGTCTCCTCCCTAGTGCTTCAACAGATAACCAGCTGCAGCCTCCCTACCCCAATCCCACTCCCCACTCACATCTTCTAAGGACACCACAGACTATCCCCTCCTAACCACACTCTTCCCACTCTATCACTGAATCTCAGCTCTCAACCCTAGCAGACAACTCCTGCGCAATCACAAGACATGCCTGCCAGAAAACCAGACAGACGGCCCACAGACCTCTTCTCTCTGTTTCCCCAAACCCAATCCTTCAGTCTCTTTCCTAGCACTGCAACAGAACACCAGCTGCAGCTTTTCTTCTCCTCTACCCATATATCCTGTAGATCCCACAGACCATCCCCTCCTAAGCACATGCCCCCCACTTGTAACTGTAGCTCAGCCTCCAACTCCAGCTGGCAGCCCCTGTTAAACCACAGGTTACTCCTGCCAGAAAACCAAGTAGGCTGTCCACAGCACTACTATTTTCTTTCTGTTCCCCCAGACCCAATTCCCCAATTCTGCACTAGAATACCCTTCACCTTCCTTGTCTGCCAACACCCATCTCCTATGGGTGCCATAGATCTTTCCCTTCTGCATTTCCATCACTCAATTGTTGCTTTGTCTCAGACCCCAACTTTACCAGGGAGTCCTAACAACTAGGGCCACTCCTCCCAGAGAACAAGTGGGCTGAAGGCAGACCCACACCTCTCCACTGCTCATGAGATCCATTTTTCCCATTCTCCTTCCTAGGAAGCATACATATTGTTGTTTCTTCTCTCTGGCCCCATACCCAAAGGAATCACAAAGACTTTCTCCAAAGTTCCTTTCCTGAACTCATCCCAGTATCCCCACCTCCAACACCAGCAGGTGTTCCCTGTGAACACACCAGCTGAGGAGGCAAGTAAAACCAGCAACATACAGCCAGCACACCATCTGAAATTCCAGAGAGGCAACAGAATCCAAGAAACAAAACACCCATTCAACAAAGACAAACCTAGAAATCAGACGCTAGACATATGATCATCTGAAACCCAGATGCCAAGACACTAGCCTAAAGATACAATAAAAACCAATCAGGTCAATATATATCCACTAAACCCAGCTATTCCACAACAGCAGGACCTGAATATTCCAATATAGCTAAAGTACAAGAAAAAGAATTTGAACCCAACTATATGAAGTTGGTAGAGATCCTTAAATGTGAAATGAACAAATCCAGTGGAGAAATCCAGAAAAATACAAACAAGAAATTGGAGGCATTAATTTCATAAATCTAAGAAAACACAAATAAGCAGCTGAAAGGTACAAATAAAACTGTTCAAGACAGGAAAATGAAATAGAACTGATAAATAAAATACAAACCAGGGAACTTTGGAAATTGTAGTAAGCGGACCCCTGGACGCTGGCTTGAAACGCAAAGCATCCCACCTTTTAAAGATCCGTTTCTGCTCTGGTCTTAATGAACAGAGTATGGACAAGGTCAGATAGCCTGAAGCTGCTCAGTTCTGAGAAACTGCCCTTCCAACAAACACAAACCTATTGCTTCCTCATTCCACGTTTCCACCCTTTACACAGGAAGCCCTGGAGAAATCTCACAGTACTTCCTTATTGCTTTGAGGCCATTGACACTTAAGATTTCTTAACTCACTGGACAGACCAGTTCACTTGTCAGGTAGAATTACCTCAGATAACCCATTACGCATTCCCCGCTTTTCTCCCCACTTCAAAAATTGTATAAATACTGGTACCATGTGTTCAATAAATCGAAGGCTTGATCAGATATTAATCAGACTTGCCTTTCATTTCTCGCGCCTCCTTGTCCCCCAATCCTCAGTCCCTCTCCTAGGGTCTTTGTTGCAGAACCCCGCAGGTCCGGGACAGGAAATGAAAAATTTAGAAAATTGAACAGGAACTACAAAGACAAAATTCACCAGTTAAATCCAAGAAATGGAATTGGTATATCTGTCAAAGAATCTGTTATATCTAAAAAATCCATGAGGAAAAAAATATTCACAAAATCTAGGGCACTATGAAAATACCAAGCCTAACAATAATAGATATAGAAGAAGAAGTAGAAGAAGAAACTAAATCAATGGTTCAGAAAATGTCTTCAACAAAATCATAGGAGGAAAAAAAATTCTAAATTTTATAACCTAAAGAAGAAGATACCTATAAAGTTACCAGAAGCACAGCATCAAATTTATTGGAACAGAAAAAAAAAATCCCCTAACCATATAATAACCAAAATACTAAACATACAGAACAAAGAAAGAATACTAAATGTTATAAATGAAAAAGAACAAGTAAAATTTAAAAATAGACATATTAGAATTACACCTGATTACTTAGTGGAGACACTAAAAGCCAACAGGGCCTGGACAGACCTGATGCAGAGACCACAGATGCCTTCAAAGACTACTATACACAGGAAAACTTTCAATCACTGTAGCTGGAGAAAATAAGATATTTCATGACAAAGTCAAATTTAAACACTTCCTATCTAAAACTCCAGTCCTGTAAAAGGTACTAGAAGAAAAACTCCAACCATTGGAGGCTAACTACTCCCATGAAAAGTTAGGACATAAATAATCACACACGTGCAAAACAAAAATAAAAGAAAAACACACAAATACACACTCATATACATATAACACCACCATAACTATAGATAGAAATATAATATATCAAATGAATTCAGTGAGAATAGAAGACAATCACTGAGGTATAAAGCCTGATCCACCTCCAGAGGGTTTAGCCTCTCTCATGGACTGACCTAAACCATTTGGACTCCAGGTAATTTATTGAGGAAAGGGACCGTCCAACAATGCAAAGGTTTTGATTGTTCAATGAACAGAACTTCCACAGTGCAAAACCCCCAACTTTAGCTTCCTAACTTGAGGACATTTTACAGGTGAAGTCAAGACACCAGGCAAGGTATTCCTTGTGTGGTGATCAGGCTGAGGGAATAGGTCATAAAAGTTTCTCCATTAGCAATAATATAATCAAATGCCTTGAACACAAAGATCTCAGTGGACAAGGTAAATTTGAACATGAATTTTCTCCATCCAAGAACATTGAGTAAGTAATTACTGGTACTCCAAACTAGCATTCTTTCTTTATTCAAGAAAGCTACAACACATCCACACCCAGAAATCTAGTTCTAACAGCTGGCAGCATCTCCTACTGAGAGCTACAGCAGCTTCATATGAATATGAAGTTCATATTGCTGTACAGAAGTAAGGCAGTTTTATGATATTTGAGAATAAGTTTAAATATTAGACTATATAACAGCAAAAAAAATAAAAGGATTCAACAATCACTGATCTTTCCTATTTCTCAATATCAATGGTTTCAATAACCTAATAAAAATATAGAATTAACATAATAGATGCAAAACCAGAATTCATCCAAGAAACAGCTGCAAACAAGGATAAACATTACCTCAGAGTAAGGGGTTGGAAAAATATTTCAAGCAAATGAACTTAAGAAGCAAGATTGTATAGCCATTTTAATATCTAAGAAAGTAGACTTCAAACCAAAATTATCCAAGACAATTACCATTATGAACAAAATTGCAAAAATACTCAATAAATTATTTGCAAATAGAATCTAAGAACACATAAAAAATACCATCAACCATGATCAAGTAGCCTTCATCCTAGATATTCAGGGATGGTTCGATATATGAAAATCATTAAAAATCCAACATATCTTTATTATAAAAGTCCTGATGAGATTAGAGATACAAAGGACATACCTAAACACAAAGAAAACAATTTACAACAAGCCTATAGCTAACATAAAATTAAATGGAGAGAAACTCGAAGTAATTCCACTAAGATCAGAAAAATGATAGGGTTGTCCACTCTCTCCATATTTATTTAATATAGTACTTGAATCTTTAGCCAGAGCAATAAGACAACTGAAGGAGATGAAGGGGATACAAAATGGATAGGAACAAGTCAAAATACTTTTATTTGCTGACAATATGGCAGTATACATAGATAACAGTAAAAATTTCACTGGGGAATTTCTATAACTGATAAACACTTTCAACAAAGTGGCTGGACACAAGAGTAACTAAAAAATCAATCAGTGGCCCTACTATATAAAAATGACAAATGGACTGAGAAAGAAATCAGGGAAACACTTTTCACATTAGCTTCTAATAATATAAATTATTTTGGGAGTAATAATAATCACTCAAGTAAAAGACTAGTATGATAAAAACTTCATGTCATTGAAGAAATATATTGAAGTAGA
The DNA here is from genome assembly GCA_026225945.1 of Cricetomys ansorgei. NCBI lineage: Eukaryota > Metazoa > Chordata > Mammalia > Rodentia > Nesomyidae > Cricetomys > Cricetomys ansorgei. The sequence goes on from JAMJFZ010001562.1 coordinate 7,239,978, forward strand.
TATCAGAAGGTTGGATGATCTCCAATGTGCATGGATCAATAGGATTGAAATTGTAAAAATGGCCATTCTACCAAAAGCAATCTACATTAAAATCACTATGAAAATTCTGACACAAAATTCTTCACAGATTTTGAAAGAGTAATTCTCAGATCATACAGAAAAACAGAAACCCAAGATAACTAAAACAATCCTAAAAAATAAAAGAACGTCTAGAGATATCACCATTCCTGATTTCAAATTGTACTACAAAATCATAGTATGAAAAACCAAACTATGTTTGCATAAAAATTGACATGTAAAACAATTTAAATGAATTTAAGACCCAGACATAAATCCAAACATACATGGACACTTGATTTTTATTAAACTAGAAGTACACACAGGATAAAGACAACATCTTCAACAAATGGAGCTAGTCAAACTGAATGTTTGCATGCAGAAGAATACAAATAGATTCACATTCATTGCCTTGCATAAAACTCAAGACCAAGTGAATGGAAGATGTCAACGTAAAACCAGATACACTGAACCTGATAGGCAAAAAAGTGGGTAATAGCATTGAACACATTGGCACAGGAGACAGCTTCCAAAACAGGACACAGATAGTGTAGGCATAAGATCTAAAATCAGTAAATGGAACACCGTGAAACTGAAAAGCTATGTAAGGCCAAGGATACAGTCAATTGGACAAAGAAGCAACCTACAGAATTGGAAAAGATTTTTACAAACTCTGCATCTAATAGTGGACTAATATCCAAAATATATAAAGAACCCAGGAAATTGGTCACAAGCAAATCACATAACCCAATTACAAAATGTGATTCAAATCTAAACAGAGAATTATGAATAGAGGAATCTGAAATTTCTGAGAAACATTTAAAGAAATTTTGAACATCCTTAGTCATTGGGGAAATGCAAATCAAAATTACTTATCTTGTCAGATGACTAGGATGGTTCAAGGGAGACACTCTTATATTCCTAGTGTAAATGAAATCTTGTCCAGTCACCAACAATTAATATAGCAGTTCCTTAGAAAATTGGGAATAGATCTACCTCAAGACCCATCTATACCACTCTTGAGCATCATATAACTAAAGCATATTCTGTTATACCAGAAGGACACTTGCTCAACTCTGTTCATGTGCCTTTCTTCATAATAGCCAAAAACTGAAAACAACCTAGCTGTCTCTCAACAGAAAAAAAGTAGATGAAGAAAATGTAGTATATTTAAATGATCAAGTATTACTTAGCTGTTTAAAATTTAAAAAAATAATAATAAATTTTCAGGCAAATGGGTGGAACTAGGAAAAAAAATCATCATGAATGAGGTAACCCAGACACAGAAAAACAATTATGGTATGTATTCAGTAATTAGTGGAAATTAATTCTTAAGTAAATGATAACCAAGCTATAATCTATAGACCCAGAGAGGGCAGGTAAAGAGGAGGTGTCCTGGGAATGTGACATGAATCTCTTAGAAGGAAAAATAGAATAGACTTTATGTGTGGACTGGGAACTGGTGGAGGCAGCAGGAGGGATCAGATTGGGAGGGAAATGTGATAGAAAGAATGAGTAGAGAAAGAGATGGCTAGAATTTTAGGGCCTTTGGGGTGGTATGGAAATCTAGTGCATTGGAACATTCCTGGAATTTATGAAGGTGATCATAGTGAAGACTCCTAGTAATAGAGGATATGAAATCTCAACTGAGGTTCTCTTGTAGTCATGCTAGGCTTCCAGTAAAAGACTTGGTTTCATTCAATTAAGTTGTTGGCGAAAAGGGTCCCATGGAAATCACCTAACAACTCAGGCTGATGCTGAGACAATTGGTTGCTCTCAGCAAACTGAGAGTAGGGCTTAATTGCTGATGATAACATCCATTCAACTCATCGAAGATGGAACAGTTGATCTGGTTCCTACATTGAACCATCATTGAGCCTAGTGTCTTTGCTTCAGGAAGATACTCTGAAGGCTTTTGGGTACATGAAGATCTTTGTGTCCACAAATCTCCAGAGAAACAAGGGATTAGAAGCACACAGGATTGTCTCTCCAATGCGAAACATGAAAAACCCGTTCTCCCATCCAGAAAGCTGAGAATTGGAAGTAATTAATAGCCTTGTGATTTGTGTTATCTTTTGGGATAGGCCATATCAAATCTCCACAACCAAGACCAGAGATAGTGTAAATGAAGCTTTCTTAAGCTAGGGGTTCCCTAAGCTCTCACAATCAGGACCAGAGATACATAGCAGTGTAAATGACTCTTATAACTAGAGGGTTCCCCAAACTACCACAACTAGGAACAGAGGTGGCTAATAGCTCAAATGACCTCTACACTATCTGTATGACCTAGACTAGGCCAGACCCTTAGGCCCTTAAGCTAGTACAGATAGTCTACCTCTAGAACCCATATAGTTAGGAAATGATAGGCACCCTGTGTTAAGTTTCAATGTAATGACACTTCCTTGTGCACAAGGTATTGTAGGACACCAAGAAACATTTCCCCAAATTATACTGGCTTAAATATGTTGATAATAAGCCACCTGGTATCAGACTCCCTAAAGTCTTGATCCAGGTTAACAAAGTCAATCTGAACAGGGTTTACATTCTGAACTTTGCATGGTTCCCTTCTCTGCCTGATAGCTGCAGAAATTGTCTCAACAGGCTACAGAAAAAGAAACATGAACAGCAACCCAACACAAAATATTTGACCTACAATCCACCCTGCTTGCAAAATATGTTATGGCAATGGTAGCATAGAACTTGTGGAAGTAGCCTACAAGTTTTTGATTTGACTTGAGGCCCACTCCATGAGAAGGAACTCATACTAGACATTGCTTGGGCAACCAAGAACCAGGGACAATAAAATAATGATATTCTGCTATATTCATAGATCAGTACCTTGTCCAATCATCATCAGAGAGGCTTTATCCAGAAGCAGATAGAAATAGATGTAGAGATCCACAGCCAGACATTATGCAGAAAAAGTCTAAATTGGAGGTCTCCATCTAATCCCTTCCCCTCAGAGCTCATGGAATATCAAAGGAGATGGTTAGATTGTAAGAGCTAGACAGAATGGTAGACACCAGGAGAACAATGTCTTTTGAATCAATGAATCAAAATATGTATGAACCTACTGAGACTGAAGTAGCAAGCCTAGGGACTACATGGGTCTTTAACAGTCCCTCTTTGTATATCTTATAGATATTACTTAGTATTTTTATGGAATTCTTCACAATGAGAACTAGTGAGTCTCTGACTCTTTGGCCTACTCTTGGAACTCTTTTCCTCCTTTTGGGTTACCATGGTCAAACTTTGATATGATAGTTTTGCTTTGTGTTATTATAATTTATTTTATCATGTCTAGTTGTTATGCCTTAGAAGACTGTTCTTTTCCTGTGAGAGACAGAAAGGGAGGTGATCCTGAGGGTAGAGGAGATGGGGAGGAATTGGGAGTAGTAGAGTAGGATAAACTATAATTAAGCTATGTTGTGTGAGAAAAGAATCTACTTTCAATAAAAGAAAAAAAAGAAAACAAACACATTTATATACTCATAAGCATTTACCCTTGGTATACTAATAGATATTAATACTTTTATTACTCATCTTACATAATATATAAGTTATTTGAAAAATCTTTTCTAAACCAACTATACTTTTAAAGCAGAGCACATAGTCTATGATATTTTATCCTTTCTGAAAAAAATTTCAAGAAGTAGACAAACATTGCTAGAAATCTAGTTATATAGATTTATAGCCAGGTAGTATATTATTCTACTCAAATATTTGTAAAACAAGTATTTACTAATTCATTCTAAATATATTACACCATTATATTTTTGCATGAGGGACTTATAGAATGTCACAGTGTCAACCTGATGTATTTTTGAAAGAACAAAACCACCACATTAGCATTTGTGGTAGTTTGAATGAGAATAGACCCCAAAAGCTCAAAATTTTGAATACTTGTTTCCCAGTTGATGAAACTGTTTGGAAATATTAGATGATGGTCCTTTACTAGAGGAGGATTTTAGTGGGACAGGCTTTAAGCTTTTAAAATCCATGCTATTCCCTGTCTCTTTCCCTGTCTCTGTCTCTGTCTCTGTCTCTTTCTCTTTCTGCATTTTGTTTGTGATGAAGATTTAAGCTCTCAACTATTGTCCTGCATCATGCCTGCCTAGATGCCTAATTTCATGATTCCCACTATTATGGTAATAGACTCTGCATCCATGAGTCCCCAATTTAACATTTTCTTCTAAAAGTTGTCTTGGTCATAGTGGTTTTGTAGGAAGCACAGCTTAGAATAAGCAGTGGAGAAAGCAGAATTGTCAATCTCAAGGGCTTACTGTCTTCAGCAGAAGGAAGTGAATGATGCCTGAACACATGACATGAACACATGAATTTTCTGAATATCCTAAGTATTGTTTAGGTCCCAATCCTGCAGTAAATAGAGCTCATTACCACAAAAGAGACCACATGTACTTTGCATCCTTCACCAGTAGAATCTATAATTATACTTATCACAGATCCTGCATTCAGGCCCTAGCCCCAAGCTTTGTTCATCAGCCAATAGAATTTATTATTATTTTAAAGGTCACAGATCACAAGTTGTACTATGTTTAAATGTGTAAGTAAAGTAAACAATGAGGTCAATCTCTGGGAGGTTATGGCCCTGTATCTGCAAAGTTCTTGATGTCCAAAGCTTGATTCTTCACCTTATGGGATGATCGCCCCTTTCCCATGTAGGCTGTGAGACTTGCAGAGGGTGAGTGAGTGACAGGAGTGCCCCCAACAGTTTTTTTCATTATAATAGAGTAACTAAGACAGTTCAATCAGACTAAGAACTTCAAGTGACATACATCCAACTCAGTCATCGTGGATATCATTGAAATGATGGCAGGATTTTAAAAAAAAAACACCATGGGGTTACAAGACAAGCAATTTAATGACTGGTGGGCCACCCTTCTCCACAAAAAGTTTGTGCCCATGAAAATGCTTGATTTTCTTTTATACTGATGTTGGGCATGCAGAGCAAGTAAAGAAAAAACAAAAAAACAACATTGGAATGCAGCTAACAAAACTATATCATAAAGTTTTAAAAATGACAGTATAGCTGAGTAAAGAGTCTTGATGGAATATAGTCAAATCAGCAGCATTTCCCAACATATGTTATCTCTTTCCAATTGTCCTCTGAGGGCTGATGCATGAACATTGGTCCAGCACCTGTGGAAACGTCATTTCTGTTAGCCCATTTCTTTGTTTTGGCTTACTGATTACTAGAAGGAAATTGTACTGTGGGATCCAGCAGTTTATAGATTTAAGACCTCACATTCCAACCTTTTGTTGGAATGGGATAAATGGGATAAATAGGATAAGGGGTGATGTCATCCCCTCCGATTGCTTCCTGATGACATGAGGCATCATCATTGGGGAACCCAAATGTTGGAATATGGGCTGAAGCTGGAAAAGCAAGTCCTTCCATTTGCTGTTCAGGCCCTGTGGGACCATTAGGGAAGAGGTAGGAGCAGACTATTTTAGAGCAATCTGTGACTGAATCACTCTGAGGTTTTGTGGCAAGCAGTCATGAAGGGGACTGTAGAGGCAGGTTAACTAGGAGTTAAGCTTGGATTCATAAAAGGGAAATGAGGTGGGCCAAGGCTATAGGGAAAAAAAAATAAAAACAAGTTACCCAGTCATCTAGGAAATAGGTTACAGATAATTTGTAAAGGCACAAAAATAGGGTCAGGCTATAACAATTTAATTTATAATTTAATTTACAATTTAATTACAATTAAAAACAATGAAGGATAATAAAGTTAATACAGCAGAGGTAAAATACTTAAAATATCTTTAGTAAAAGTTTAAATATATCCAATGTGTCTTCAAAAATAAAAGTTTTGATCATTCACTATAAAGTTTTTAAATAGGAAACTGCACCGGTAGACGTTAAATTTTTATGTGAAACAGTATAGAGTAGGTTTCATTCTCTTTGAGTGAACATGGGAGTTTTCATGAGACTGTGCTCTCCAATATGATTTCAGGCTGGTGAAACTTACCCTGGACTCACCCATAGCTAGAACTTCAGGAGGAACACAGGTGTCAGGAATGAACTTTGATTACAGACTGAGTTTTATACTCAACAGCATCACATGTAGCTGGATGTACAATCTTTCTTCCCTGGTGTGTAGTTGTTTCTTTTGAACGATGATCCCTGTCCATTGACATTTTGAATCATGACAGTTGCAAGCATGGAAGGAAAAAGAAAGTATTTACAAGGCTTCTCTAGTCTCCAAGGATTTATATGTAAGTAATCACTGACAGAAGGAAAAGAAGATTTTGTTGGTGATGGAGCAGCCTGGACATGGTTGTTCTTTTTCATGTAAGTAGCTACTCACCCATGTTCCTATAATGGTCCATCAAGCTAGATTTGAGTTGAATCCTTTATTTGATCTGCCACTGAATTAATAGAAATAAATCCCACAGAAAATCATATACAAATCACAATAGTAGTAGGCAGCACATGGTAGTGTGTGTTTGGTCCTTCCATAGTGTTGTTGTGGCTTTGGTTAGTTCTAAGCTCAGGATGTGAAATAGATTGGGGTGCTGAAATGGATTTTAGTAACCACAGGCATCACATAGGATCATCCATTTTTACTTCTCTAGAAACATGCAGAGCTCAAAAGTTCTTGACAAGAATTGTTGATGTGGACAAGTCATCTAGAGTGACCACAGTCCTGTGGCAATCTCATGAAGATAAATCCCACTGTAAGTTGTTCCCTTTTGCACTGAGAAATACATCAACTGTGCCTTTGGAAAAAATAAAGCTTCAATCATCATCTAGTGTTAAAATAGTGGCAACATACTAGCAGAAGACAAAAAGAAATCTAGACTTAGGCAATGTACAATGATAAAATAGTTGAATTGAATATAGCTTTGGAATAACATAAACAGTCTACTTAGTACTTCTTGAAAGATGAGCAGAAATAGAGCTAGAATAAGGGAATTCAGGAGATCTTACCCATCTAATGTCAAGTGGGCACTGCAGTCAATAATCATCATGTTTTTTTTTTCAGGGAATCATGAATAGACTTAATGGTAAATATAAGGTGCCAGAGATGGAGGAAGTAAAAAATCTTAGATGGAAAATTGAAAATAGCTCCTCCAATGAAGCTCATCTAACATCAAGATAGTCAAGAGAAGTGAGTCAATACTCTAAGAACAAAGCTCAAAAAAGAAAAGGAAGCAATTTAAAAATTTGAACAGAAGTATACCTGATAATATAAAAATTCAGTTGAAGGCTAACTAGAAGAAAAGATCACAGAGAAAAGGAGAAGTAAATTCAAGGATCATCCATTTGTAAATATACAGTTGGGATCTGGAGATTCTTAGTGGTTATTATTGCTTACTGCTCTTCCAAAGTACTCTCCTATAGCCCACATCAAGTAGTTAACAACTTTCTTTAACTCCATTCCAGTGATTATGATGGCTGGTTCTGGTCTCTTTCTACCCACACTACACATGTGGTAACTCTCTCTCTACTCCCCCCTTTTTCAGTCTTTCTCTGTTTCTGTGTGTATCTCTGTCTCTGTTCCTTTCTCTGTCTCATCTGTTTCTCTCTGTCTCTGTCCCTCTCTCTCATCTGTTTCTCTCTGTCTCTGTCTCTCTATCTCTGTTTCTTCATCTCTCTCTCTCTCACACACATACAAATTTTTAAAATGTGTATTTCTAGGCTTCTGCTTGTTTTTGAAGGAAAGAAAGAAAAAAGAACATTAATATGAAGGGAAAAGGAGGTAGGGAGAATATGGAAGAAAGTAGAGGGAAAAACATGATCAAAATGTATTGTATGAAATTTTTTCTAGAGACTTTAATAAATAAAAGAAAAATATCTTTTCTGCAATATATTTTGATTTTATTTTTTCTCCTCCACAACTCTGCCTACTTTCCTACCCACGCAACTTATGTTCTTTCTTTCTGACAAATAAAACTAAAAACAAAACAAAAAACAGTAAGACAGAAATCACCAAAGATAAATAAATAGATAGATAGATAAATGAATAGGTGTACAAAAAGAAAAGAATAGTGTGTGTCTTGTGTTATCCAGATACTCCTGGACTTTGGGGACTACCATGAAACACATTTGCAATACCCAGTGACATCCATTAAAGAAAATTGATTTTCACTTTTCCAGAGAGAAAATATTGCTACAGGGACTTGAGAATTCCAAAGAGATAGAAACATTATTTAGATAGTTAATAACAGAAAATTGTGAAAAATTGTAGAAGGATGAACATAACAACGAGGGAAAATCAAAGGTCACCAAACAGATTTAACTCTAACAATTGTATCACAAGACCCATTTATAAATAACTTATCAAGAGTGAAAGGTCAATTATCAAATTAGGAAAAAATGCACAGAAGGGTGATCCACTTCATCAGACAGCATACTTCTCTACAGGCCATTGCAAGCCAATGGACACTGGCATTTAATTTCCACAGTATTAATAGAAAACAACTTCCAGCCATAAATACTAGAAATCACGCTGTGAAAGTGAGAGTCAGACATTCACAGAGAAAGAACCAGAACCTGCATACTCCAGATGTGCTCTACAATAATTTGCTAAAGACAGTTCTTCTATCTAAAAGAAACATTGACAATTAGGGAGAACATGGAATGTTATATTATTCATTGGGTAAGGAATATAAAGAAATTATGAATTATCTAATATTGTAATAAGGTACAGAAATCATTCATGTTTTTAATATGAAGATCAAAACAAGACTAGTAAAAATAGAAAAATTTAATATATTAAGAGGCAGACACTGAAGAAGGAACACAACATAAGTGATGGATAAAGAAATACAATGAGACATCAAAAATTCAAACATAAGAATTAATGCTTTAACATGTGTAGAGTTTTCTACTGTTTGTGAATATTTTATGTGCTGGGGTTTGATTATGAACATATCTATCATGGAAGAAATCAAAAATGAAAAAACATTTTTCTTAATGAATGAAATTAAATGCACAGTATACCAAAAACCTATGGAAAACGACAAAAAAAGTACTGCTCCCCCAAAAACTGTATAGTCTTCAACGTACTTATCAATAAAAGAAGAAAGATTTCAAATAATCAATCTGTTATTTCAATTTAAGGAACTAGAATAAACAAACAAACAAAAAACCCTCTGAGCTCTCCGACAGCAGATGGAAATAAAATATAAAGAATAAAGTGTAAATAAATAAAATGAAGAAATAAAACATCATACCAACAAACAATGGAATGAAGATCTCATATTCTGAAACATTAAAAAGTGACAAATGCTTAGTCAGACCAAGAAATAATAGTAGATAGAAATAAAACCAGAGAAAATTGGGCTTTTACAATTGGTACCAGATGCATTTGACTGTTAGAGACTGTTATAAGCAACTATACACCAACAAATTTGTTATCCTAAATGGAATTGACAAATGCATGAACAGCTTGCCAAGACAGAATCATGAGAAAATAGTAAACCTGGGCAGGCCAATAGCAATCATGGAATTGAATTCACAATCAGAGGTGTCCCACTGGAGTTTATCATTTTTTTAAACAAATATCAAATACAAGTTCTCTTTAAATTCCTCCAAAACACAGGAAAGGGAATATATTTTTAAGGAAAATTTTATAATGCTAATAGCAATGTGAAAAATACTATCAAAGACGAAACACAGCATAAAGAGAACATTATTATCTAACTTTCTGCATAGATATAGATGGAAAAATTATCAAAATATGCTAACAAGCCAAATATGTAAGTACGTTGACAATATTTGGTATGATTAGATTCCAGGGATCCAATAATGCTTCAACATACACAAATAAATTAACATGAAATATCACATTCGCACGATGAAGTTCAAAAATACATATAAACTTCTAAATGTATATGTAGTAGATAATTGGTAAAATTCATCATACTATCATGATAACAATAGAAAGCAAATTAGGTATAGAAATAATATGACTTAAAATAGTAAAAACTACCAGTACTAAGTGTGGGAGAACTTAAAATTGGCTATAATAGTTAAAACAAACAAAGAGGTTCCCCATAAAAAATTTCTTTTCTTCATCAGAATTCCAAATCTGCACAGGTATTTAGAAGTAATTAAAATTCATATGAAGCCAAGTACAAAAGATTTTGGTAGTCAAAATAATCCTAAATGGGCATTATTTATTTGATTTCAGAAACAAATCATACAAAACATAGGAATCAAACATAATATTATCCCAAAAAGTATACAGGTCAAAGAAATAGAATAACGAGTGATGGTATCCTGTTATCTAATCACAAATTGCAATATAGAGCCACAGTGACAAACATGGCATGGTACTGGCAAAATAAAATAAAAGAGGTATAAATAAATAGAACAGAACAATTAGACACAAGTCTCTATAGTCACTTGTTTTCTGACAAAGATAGAAAGAGACAGGAAAAGAAAAGAAAAACTTACATTGGAGAAAATCTTAAGTAATTGGCAGTAGGAAAACTGGATATCCACCACAAGAAAAAGAAAGAAACTGGATCCGTTTCTCTCCATCTGTAATAAATCATTTTCTAATGGAATAAAAATTAGAACACTGGAAAACTTTTCAAGATATAGTTGTATATAAAGTATCTATATAAAATATTCCTGAAATAAATAGTTATTATAAATAGGCAGTAGTTAGGAGCTAGACGAGTATGAAATTCTACATTTTCTATAGAGCAAAGGAAAAAAAAGTGAGTAAAGAATCAGCCTATAGAGTGAGAGAAAATCTTTATCAGCTGTATATTTGGCAGACGATTAATGTCTAGAATATGTAACACATTCAACAACTAAATATCAAACAATTCAATCAATAAATGAAGCTAATAAAATGAATACACATTTCTCAAATGATGAAATATAAATGTCCAATAAGCACAAGAATACCGCTCAACATCATTAGCTACCAAGTAAATCTTAATTAAAAGTGCATCAAAACTATCTCATGACATTAGAATGACTATCATTAAGCCAAAAAATAACAGCAAAATTTGATAACAATTCAGAGAAAGGTGAATACTTCTGCACTGCTTGTAGGATTTAAATTTGTCCAACCTTTATGAAAATCAGTATGGATGTTTCTCAAAAATTAAAATAGAAATGCAATATGAACCAGCTATACTATTTCAGAGTATATGCCCAAACAAGAGAAATCAATATAGCTGAGAGATATTTGACATCTGTGTTTACAAATGCACTGCTCACAATAGCTCAATTTTTGAATCAGCCTAGATGCCTCTCACTGGATGAATGGATGAATGATTTGGAAATATATTCAGCCATAAAGAATAATGATATTGGTTTGCTTGATAGAAAACGGATTCAAAGAGAGACTGTTATATTTAGGAAAATAAGGCAGATTCAGAAAGAACATCTATCCTCTCATATGGCAATATAAACATATTCTTAAAATAATTTATATTGGTGTAAAACCTAAAAGCAAAATTGAAAATTTATAAGTGAAGAAAGAGTCTTGCAGGGTTCCAATAATGAATGGAATAAAAAAAATGTTAATTTCATAGTAGCTGAGAGTAGAATGGTGGCTACTAGAGGGTGATGAAGACAGAATACAGAAAGAACAGAGAAAGATTTATGTATGTCTATGACATTATAGTTAGATAGCAGTAAGAAATTCTGCTGTGTTGTTACCAGTACAGTGAACATAGTTATCAATAGTAAAATATGCATTACAAATGCTATAGAAATAAATCTAAATACTTTTACCATTAGAAAACAGTAAATAGTTGAGGAGAAAAATGTTAACCTACTTTAAATATTACTCATTATGACATAGTGCATGTTTATACATTTTATGATTTATATATCTTCTAAACTAAATTTAATTTACATAAAAATGAAAACTACACTGAAACATTTCATAATTTTATCGTAGAGTCCAAAACCAGAATTTATTTTCTGGCTTTGGTTAATTGCCACAAATCCAAGGGCAGGTTATGTTCATGGGTGTTGTACTGGCTAGTTTTAGTCACCTTGACAGGAGCTGGATTCTTCAGAGAGGAGGGATCCCAAATTGAGAAAATATTTCTATAAGACTTGGCCATAGGCATGTTTGTAGATCATTTCCTTAGTTAGTGATAAATAAGGCAGAGCCTACTGCGGGTGGTGCCATATCTGGGCTTATAGTCCTGGGTTCTATAAGAAAGCAGCCTGAGAAAGCCATGAGGAGCAAGCCAGTAAGCAGCACTCATTCAGGTCTTCTGAATTAGCTCCTGCCTTCAGGTTCCTGTGCTACTTGATTCCTATCCTGACTTCCTTTGTTGATGAATTGTGATGTGGAAATGTAAGCTACATAAACCCTCTTCTCCCACATTACTTTTGTAATGGTGTTTCATCACAGCATTAGTCACAGACTAAGACAGGTAGTGATAGAAAAGGAATCCCAGGCTTGAGGAAATGTAGAGGAGTGCCAGTACCTGCCCTGGTAGGAAGGCTTTGAGAAATACTTGTTAGTGTTGTAGATGTAGCTTAAATTTGTCTGTTGTTTCTTACTTCAATAATAAGAATTCAATATACATTGCAGAGGCTATTGTTGACTGCTGTTTATTCAATAAAGAGATAAACAAGGACATACAGGATCCCATCACTTCCAGAGATGCCTAGAATTAACCATGACTTTTGCCTACTAATAATTAGACACTACTCACATAAAGATTACAGGTAAAATTGAAAACAAATGGAAAATATCATCCTCCTTAAGAAGAAAGTAAAATTGCTCTGGATATTTTAGTCCTGAGTTAAACTACGCAATGAAGTCAGCAAGGACTGTAGGTTTCCCTATGCAGTTGGGTATTCCTTAAGGAACATTTCCTTCAATTAATAAATGCCCAGCCATTTTATTCAGTCCTTAGTACATGATGAGCTTTGTTCTTTGATAACAACCAAGTCTTGCCTCAAATCCCTGTCCCTTTAATTTTGGCTAAAATATTTCTCTCTGTGTGCTTTCCTTTCCTTTACTTTCTTCTTTTTAATTTTCTTCTTTCAAGAATTTTATTTCTTAAAGGGATAAAAAATATCATCTTATTCATTATACAGTGTGTATATTCAATATACACTTATTCATATATACTATATCACGTGTACTTTGACCATGAATCAAACAATCTAGTATATCAAATTTGATACCATAAGTTTGTGGCACTGTTTCTAGATAGACAAAACTTATTTTTAAATTTTAATTAATTTTAAATTCTCTAGGGTAAACTCTCCAAATAAGAGTCATGTTGATTGTCATGATCTGAGCTCCCTACTGCTAACAAGAACCATGGTAATGCCTGTGCATTCTCCTTCCACAAAGACTGGACTGGACTTTTTTTTTCTTTTCTTCTTCTCTTTTTCTTGGAGGGAATAGGAATGGGAAGTTGGATGTAGGAGGAATGGGAAGAGGGTGTGATCAAGCTACAATATATGAAACTCTTAAATAATTAATAAAAGTATTATGTGGGGAAAATAAATGTCATATTTTAATCTTATCACTTTATGTTTTTTATCTTGCTGATTTGTCTTGATATGTTCTGAAATTTCAATGATGCTAATTAAACTCTTCCTACTTATTAAATACCAAGTCACACATTTGAATGTATTGTGTACCCATATATAAACCACATATCCAGAAAAATTATGTAGATAAATTTAACTCCCTCTATATCATGATTTTATATCTTCTAAAAAGGTCAGCTAGCAAGGACATTGTTAGAAACATACGATTTGCTCAGAAAATCAAGTTTTACTCTAAATTACATTCTTACTGTGTAATAGATGATCAAGTTTGAAGCATGTTATATTGTTTCTCAAAACTCATCGTTGATTACTTTTTATGATTAAAAAATCTCTGCTGTACTCACAGCAGTCTATGGCTTATCTTCTTGGACATTGACAGTGATGGGGAATCACTCTCGTCTTCTCTTCTAAACATAGTAACATGTCCACATACAATCCCTTTTCTGTATACCCAGCTCTTTGGCCACATTCCCATATTTGGATTTCTTCCCAAAAAGAATGCTTATTTTATATGATCTGAGACTCAGATTAATCATTGTACATTCATTTTAACTTGATCATATCTGCCAAAACCTAGTTGCTACATAAAGCAACTTTCATAGGTTTGTTATATATGTTACTTAGATGGTCTTTGATTGAACCCTGTATGAATATGTTAAAAAAATAAAAAAACCCTTCTATAGTACTTAAACTTGGTGGATAGTAAATTAACACCTTTATTTATTTGTCCCATTATTGTTTCCTACTATTAGAAGACAAGAAAAGCACTTTTCCCAATATTCTTTCGGTTTAAAACTTTACTCTGCTTAAAATAGTACATTGCCCCTAGAAGATCTTTTCTTTAAGCACTAATTTTTTATCAAATTTTCTTTTAGAAGCTCTTTCACAAGAAAGTACAACATGACTTTACTTACCAGATCTATAAGCTGTATGGGGTATTTGCAAGGGAATAAGAAAGATCGGAAAGTTTATGGGAATGCCAATGGTTTGCCTTACATTTCAAACATAGTCTTAAATCAAGTGAGCTTTATCTAAAAACACTTTATTTTGATGAACTAGCAAAAATATATTCATAATACTTATTCTTTCTAGCATTAATGCTGTTCGCTGGAGAGTATCCAACTTACTTAATGAAAATATCTTTACAATCAATGATAATTTCTTTTAATGGAAATAATTGTGATTAAAATATTTTCAATACATTTATGAATTAATATGTTTAATAATTGCTATATTTTAGTATACACAAAATACAGTTATTTAGAAGTGTGTGTTGTTGAACATAGATTTTCACATTGATAAGCAAACAATCTAGTACTACTAAACCAATCCTATACTAAAAGTTTGAGTTTTTCAAATATGTAATTTCAAATATGAATAAGTGTATATTAAGTAATATAGATAAAAACAAATTTTTGTACAAAGTATCAGTTATTAGAAATCAGAATGAAAACTGTTTGCCTCAGAAAAAAAGCATTGGTCACCATCAATAAGTTTTTAATTAATTTACTTACTAAATGTAAGGTACGTTCCACTATTTATTCATGTTTAAGACATGAAATACCCTAAGTCATAGTTCACCTATGTAAGATTGCATAAATACAAAGGAAGAATTATGCAGAAATCTACAATTAGATTGTACATGCACACAATGCACTACACAGCATTGTTAAACAGAAAATAGTCATACACAGGTGTATGCAGTTTATGCAATGAAGTGTACCTCCAGAGTAAATATATATATGCTAAACACCCTTACTTCAAGGAATTTTCAGAGTAGAGTCTGATTCATATTGACAGGAGTTCTTACTTGAGGAAATTCTTACACAGGGAAGGATAACAGAAATGTAACATGTGAGGACAAGCATTAAAACAATGAGGTTAGAAAACTCAGGCTTATTAACAGGTTTCTCTTGATTTGTTGGTCATAGGGTCTTTCTTCAAGGGTATGAAAGAATACGTTCATATTATTTCCACCACCCAGACTGTGGTTCCTTCCTTCCTTCTTTCCTTCCTTCCTTCCTTCCTTCCTTCCTTTCTTCCTTCCTTTCTTTCTTTTTCTTTCTTTGTTTCTTTCTTTCTTTCTTTTTTTCTTTCGTTTCTTTCTCTCTTTTATTTTTGCATGCATGAGACTATAACACACATTGTTATCATTGATATCCCGGTAAAAATGGTCACTCCCAGAGTCCCTGCATCTTGATTTTAGAATGCCATCATTCAGTAAAAGAAACTAAGGCACATTATAGAAAGAATTGCTGCTATGTCTACAATAGGAAAACACAAAGGAACTCTGTGCTACCCGAGTTTCAAGTACTTATCTCTGTTCTCTAAAAGCAAAAGTGTACAAAAATGTCAGATGGACAAAGAAACCAAATTGAAAGAGATACTGACATCAAAGCCAAAAGAATGTGCTGAGAAGAAAAATAAAGCTGTATCGAATGTAACCCAAATATAATAAAAATGTAATCCAAAGTTAAAAATAAATATGCATGAGTCCATTCTGATCTATGCAAATGGCTGAATAAATTCATAAATTAGGCAGAAGAAAAATGCTTCTTATAGAATAATTTTACATAACATCTTTAAGTATTTTCATTCTGCAAAAAAGTGGAACTTAATTCTTTGTACATCATGGACAGATTTAAAAACTAACTTCCAAAGAACAAAGATGAAAAACAGAAAAGAGGTAAAGTACATGAATGTGGTCAAAATTATTTTCTATTAACATCAACAGTGATGTCACACATACACTGTACATACTACATGACAGTATGTATCAGGAGGTCATTATTTCTCTTCTATGCTCTTCTAAAAAGCAGTAAACTCACTCTAACTGCAAAAAAAAGAAATAGTCAATCTAGACTGAAGAATAAGCAAACACTACTACTTTAGAGTCCTGTGTTATAATAGGGAAAAACTGGAAGGTTTAACCAACAATAGTTATTAAAAAGAAAATGACAGATCATAGAGGTCAAAGACGACTTTGTTAGAAAAGCCTGAAATTTAAGTTGTATCCTTGGTTAATTGTAGCATATCAACATTCATTTCAAAGTTTGATAAATGTTCTCTAGATATGTATATTACATTTACAGAAGAAATTCAGTAAAAAGCATATGAAAATTATCTTAAAAACATGTTTTGTAAATCTAACCTTATTTCATTGTACATATTGAACTTTAACATAATACATGGGTTATCATGGAAACAATGAATTTTTTACATTTCTCTTTTGTAACTTTGGCTGGAACTCTGGAACTCACTCTTATCGCTGCCTCCCAAGTGCTGTGAATATGGGTGTGTGCCCCCACCACCTTGCTGAAACACATTTTCTTAAGCAAGAAATCTCTGATCATTATTTTAGGTCCAGTCTTGTGTTTTTCATGTTGATGACTTTGATTTGCCTGATACAATAAATACATTCTTTAAAGAATATTGTTACAGTGTTTGCATACCTTCCTTCTATAAATAAAAGTGAAGAGCAAAAAATAAAAGATGAATAAGGGTTTTCTACCCACTTCATTAGTGGAATGATGAGAAGCTTTTGTTGTCAGACTCAGAGTTTGAGGATGTTTTATTTAGTGCCCTAAGGTATGACCCAGAGTAGACACAAAGCTGAAAATTAGTCCTAAAACAAGTCCTTTAAATGAATGAATGATCAAGTAGCTCTCCAGACTAATATTTAATGATGTGAACAAATATGATACTGGATGAAGATAAAAATTCCCATCAGAATAACTCAAAGGTTATAATTTCACAAAATTATTGATGAGTGGTGAAGTAATATGAGATAATAGGGCAAGAAAGCTAGAGAAGAATCATCTAACTCGGAGTCCATTAGTGATTGTAACAAATTGTTTTGATATAAAAGTAAAGTAAACAGTTTATAAGAAAACCATGCCAGTGTCAATTGTAGCTTAGTCACAGCTCAGATATGCACAAGTTCTAACTTGTAGATCCTGTGAATACTAATTTCTTTGGAACTTTAACTAACGCCAACTATATTATTTTAAGCTTTCATTATGAATGAATATGTGTGTTGCAAAATATAAATAGATGTCAATTAATCTTACTTAATAACAAATATACACTCTCAATGACACTGGTATAACATGGGAGTTATGAAAAATATAGAAATGAATATTTTTGATAAGATAGAAGTAAATTATTTAAAAATTTGATACATAATCAATACACTTCAGTTAGTTGACATTCATTGAATTGAGGGCACTGCAAATGATCTAGTTCATGCATAATGTTCAAAGAAAAAATGAATTAACAGAAATATATGCTTAGGAAAACAAAAATCTGAATATATAACAAAAAGGAATATAAAGTTTTCTTTTTGGGTTATATACTACATAAGGATATGCTGTGCTGAATATAAAGGTCACTTGAAAATTAACATGGTTGTAATGAATGGAGAATAAGTTTATAAAATTTGTAAATAGAATAAGATAAAAATAAAGTTTATGAAATACAAAAAGTACTAAATTATATTATTCCCCCAAATTTTAACTATAAAATGCAAATTGTTAATATACCTGAATAAATCAGTTCATCAAGAAAAATGAGAATTGATAAAATTGTTTGAAGATGATATTCCACAAAGAAGTTCTACATGTAAATAGATGCTGATCCTGAGTTGTAGCAACAAAACTAAAAAATAAACATCCTATTTAAACACATATAACACAAAATTAGATTGTTTTTACATAAATTCTATGAAGTGACAGTGAAACAGCCATCAGAAAGTATAAAGGAATTAAACACAAACAAAACTTCAAAGCAATGTTTACTTTATAATGATATTACTGCAATAAGTTACGTGTCAGCCAATCACTTGAAGCTGTGACCTAAATTAACTGTGGTTCATGACAAAGGAGCTGCTACTTGGAACACAAATTTAACATGGCTTTATAAAACATCATAATATAAGAAGTCCATACAAAGCATAGCTAAATATGTATCAAAAATATGTAACAAAATTTTATCTCTACTAAGCTTGCATTATACAGGTACATGATGAGTATCAAAGTCTCCACATCAATCAATATTCAAATAATGTCTATAATTGATCTTCACAAACATTTTCCTTCAAAGAAGAAAAAGTATACTAATAAAACTTTTATTTATTATATTAACATGTCATCCATTTAAATTAAGAACCAAATATATAGAATAGGAAATTTGTGTTAAAAATCATTTTCCTTTTTTAATAAGAAACTTATTTACATTATCAGTTTCACATTCCTCTATACCACTGAGTATTGTTTGTAGATTTTAAATACAAAACACAAGTAACATAAGTTCTAGAAAAAAACATTGGTAAAAATGTATGATCCTTTGAATTATATTGTTCCCTTACAAATGGATTCATATTGCACTTAGTCCTCACAAGTTGTATGAGACACCCAGCTCAGTTGCTCTTATACTCATCTCCACCTATATTGTGGAATCATCAATCAAATATAGTTTTCATTTCTTTTTCATAGTACTAATATTTTTAAAAATTTTTGGGTTATCTGTATTTTAGAAAATGCTATAATGGTACATACATCTATTTAAGGTAAAGTATCATAAAATGTAGGAAAGAGAAGGCAGTTGGTGTCCTCATAACTATAAACTATTCCTAACTTACAAAATTTAGACATGATGGAAATTCTGGAGTATGAGCTTTTCCTTATCACCAAAGCCTATAAAACATGTTGTAAATCTTGAAGTTGGTCAAGAATGGTAAGTTTTGACTCCAAAGATATCCAGAAAAATAAAAGAAAATACAAGACTTCTGACAGATGATGGGCATGGCACTGTAGTCATTGCTGTATCTGAAGATGTGAATGCATCACTTAAGCATTGATATTTAAAACCTGCAGCATAGCATAGAACTATCTAAACATAATAATAACAGATAGAAAGAGGAGAAAGAGAGAGAGAGAAAGAGAGAGAGAGAGAGATGAAGACAATGAAGGAGAATTGATCATCATCAAAACTTTTCAATAGTTGGCATTAGCTGTGGAGATACATTACAGAAACTACAGTAGCCTGAATTGTATATAAAGAATTGTCTCAAAAATAAAACAAAAAATTATTTTTTTTCAAAATTATTCAGTCATAATCCAACAGTACTACAAATTATAACTAGTTATAACAAATATTGACTGAGAAATTGTTTTCCAGCTTCATTAACTCACAAAAATCTTAGGTGAAGAGCATACAAAAGTCTGTTAAATGTCTCAAGAAAAATAGTACAAAATTCCAGTGGATGTTATTGAAAAATACATTCAGTAGTACGTCAGTGAAATATGTTAAAATCATCATAGAAACAGAAATAAATAACAGTGATCAGTAACAGTACTCCAATCAAAATTATTATTATAAAAATTAACATGTAGAGAAATAGACTTATATGAAAGCTTATATTCTAGGGGGCTACATTCAGAGGCCTGTGTGATCAGAATGGAATGTAGACACACCTTTAATCCAATTATTCAGGAGGCAGTGTGGTCCACACATTTAATCCCTAAGAAAAACAAAGTCTGTTAGAAAGCAGACACAGGAAGCAGAACTTCTGAGTTCTGAGTTAGTGACTTCTGAGGAAGTGACTTCTGAGATAAGTCAGAGTGAAGGACAGGCAAAGTGACTAATCAGAGGAAGAGTTAGCAGAGTGAGTCAGAGTGATAACACATTCCACTCTCATGATGTATAAGGTAGGCTTTCAGCTCAGAGAGAGTGAATTACTGAGGATAGAATAGGAGTTACAGGTCAATTATAGTAGTCAGTTACAGAGGCAGTGAGAGCTCAGGGAGAGACAGAGACACAGCAGAGATGAGCAAAAGAAATCAGTATCAGATGGGAAGAGTGAGTTGAACCAGAAAAGTCAGCGTTCAGAAGGAGTTAGTCACAGTGGCTCAGTCAGCAATAGGCTTCAGAAGCTGAGGCTGAAGCCTTCTACGGCTGGGCTAGCTGTTTAAATGTTCTAGATTGTACAAATCTGAAGCCTTCGAATTCTAGTCTTAAGTATTGATTGCACAGAGCCTGAAATGCTCTAGGGTTCCAGTACTAAGGACCAGTGATTTAATTAGACAAAGAATAAAAAGACTTTGTACAAAATCAAAGTCTAAATCTGGTGAATCTACATCTACATTACCATCTACAGATTCTGTGAGGACAAGGGGAACCTGGCTGACTTGCACATTGAAGACAGTATTTTAAACTAGTAAAGAAGATACAGAAACAGTTTGGAAGTTTCAAATAAATATCAACATTCACCTATCATACGAGCCATCAAAATGTATTATTAAGCCTTGCTCCAGGGAAATAAAAATGAATTTTTAATTTCTGGCTAGTATGAATAAAGCTGCTATGACCATAGTTGAGCAAGTGTCTTTCTGGTAGGATGGAATCTCCTTTGGGTGTATGCCTGTGGGTCGAATGGTTGGGTCTTGTGATAGGTTGATTTCCAGTTTCCTGAAGAATAGTCATATTGATTTTCATAGAGGCTGTTTAAGTTTTCACCCTACCAGCAATGAAAGAGTGATGATACTCTTGCTCCACAAACTTGCCAGCATCACCTGTCATTTGTGTTATTGATTTTAGCCATTCTGACAGCTAAAAGATGGAATCTCAGTACAATTTTGATTTGTACTTCCCTGATGACTGAGGATGTTGACATTTAAGTGTTTGTCAGCAATTTGAGTGAGATTCCTCTTTTGAGAATTTTTTGTTTAGATCTGTACCCCAGTTTTTGATTGGATTATTTGTTTTGTTGATGTCTACTTTCTTGAGTTCTTTATTTATTTTGGATATTAGACTTCTATTGGAAGTAGAGTTGGTAAAAAACTTTTTCCCATTCTCTTGGCTACCATTTTTTTCTGATTGACCATCTCTTTTGTCTTACAGAAGCTTTTCAGTTTCATAGGCCCTAATTGTTAATTGTTGATGTTAGAAATTGTGGCACATTTACACAATGGAGTATTATTCAGCTATTAAAAATTTGCATCATGAATTTTCCAGGCAAATGGATGGAACATGAAAAAATCATTCAGAATGAAGTAACCAGTCCCAGAAATGCAAACATAGCACAATACTCACTTAGATGTGGATGTTAACTGTTAAACAAAGGACAAAATTGCTGCATTCCACTGACCTAGAGAGACTGGGCACCAAGGAGGACCCTAGTGGGGATATAGGGATCTCTCTAATAAAGGGGAAATAGAACAGATGATGAAGGTTGGCTAGAGAAAGATAGGAATGGGAAGAGAAGAGACCAGGTGTGGGCAGAGGGACGGAGCAAGAGAATATATGGAGAAACAACTAGAATTGGAAGACATTTGGGGGGATCTGGAGACCTAGAATAGTGGAAACTCACTGGAGGCCATGATTGAGACACTGGAAAGTACCTCTAGCAATGGGAGATGGAGAGCCTGAACAGGTCATCTCCTGTAACCAAGCAAGGCTCCCAGTGAAGGGACTAGGACACCAGCCCAGCCACAAAAACTTCAACCTATAACCCATCTTCCCTACAGGATCCGCTGGGATAATGGAAGGGTATTACGTGCCAAAGGAGAGAATCCATGCCTAATACTGTAGGGTATGCTAGTGGTCAGAACTGGGTAGCCAGGATATCTAATGATATCCTGTTCTACTATTTATCAATCTCTATCAGAGAGGCTTCTGCAGGCAGCTTATGGGAACAGATGCAGAGGATCAGAGCCAAACATCATGCAAAGTTCTGGGAAACCTGTAGAAGAGAAGGAGGAGGGATTTTAAGGACCAGAGGGTTTTAAGGACATCAGGATAACAAGTCCCACAGAGTCAACAGACCAATACTCTAGGAGTCCCACAGGGCCTGAAGCAGCAGACATTGAACCTGTAGGATTGTCATGTGGTTGTCTGGCTTGGTGTTCTTGTAGAGATCCTACAGGCTAAAGTGTATGTTGGAGTTCTCTAATGCTTTTACCTACCCTTGGGAAGCATTTCCTCCTACTGTGTTGCCTATTCCACTCTTGATGTAGGGATTAGTACTGGGGCCTTGTCTCATCTTGTGCCCTGTTTGATCACTAACTCTGAGAGGACTGCTTTCTTCTATGGGGAGAAGCATGTGGGTGTGAGAAGGGCAGATTAGGAAGAAAGGGAAAATGGAAGCTGGAAGGAGTGGAGGGAGAATGGGGTGGGTAGCAAGATATATTATAAGAGAGAAGAAAGATAGACAAAATTTAAATTAAAAAATGAATTTTTAGTGAAAACCATCCCCTTAGTATACCTGATGCAGTCACAAAGGCACCAAATAGAAAATTATACAAATGATACAGATACTTTTCAAGAGGTGAGTGATTTAAACAATACATGCAACATAATCAGCAGTAATATGAATGTGCTATTGATTAATAAACAATATTGGATACATTACCAAGAAATGATGTGGCATGAAAAAAAGTCAATGTCTGATGTTCAAGCACTGGAGAATCTCAGTCATTTAACATGCTTGAAGTGATAACAAAATATGAATAGAGATGATTAGTGGCTGCCAATAATCTGCTACAGTGTAATGAGAAGTTAAATATTGATTTCAAAGAACAATGGGAAGTGTTTTGATGATGATGGATCCTCAATATCTGGCTATTAAAACAGCCCTTGTTAAAACACTGTGCTAAGGTTTTTAAGGTGTCGTAATTGAAACTGGAAATGTGTTTATAGGATCACCCAGTTTCTTAAAACCATGCTTGCCAATGCAATTTTAAGAAAACTTTTTAAAAATAACTGATAGTTACAATTTAATGAAACAATATCTGTATGTTTTAATGCACTTAAACCCATACTTCATTTAATTTTGACTAAGAAAAAAATTGACTCAGTTACTTAAAAAATATTTTTTGTTTCAGAATATACTGCAGTTTGTTAAGTTTAAGTTGCTCATTTCTTTGTAAATCTGAATTCAGAAAAGTATTTTCTGTACTCCAAGATTCTAGAACCATGTCTTACATTTATCAGAAGTGCAGTGAAATTATATGGAACATTTAGATAAATTACAAGTTGTCAATCTAAAATTATACACATTAGTAAATGAATTCATTAGAGACCAAGCAAAAGGTAATTATCTTACAAACAGTATCCGGATCCCTTTTTCTAGCCTCTGACCTAGTTTGGTTCTCTAATAAAGCTGTTTTTACATCTCTGTTTTCCTACTCAAGTGGTTAGAGGTAAAGGATCAACAGCTCAGGACAGTTTGTAGGCAATATATGCAAGGACAAACCTCAGAGTAGGGCTATAGATATCATAACAGTCCCACTTTATTTGACAGACAAAAAGGATCTCAAGAGAAGCATCATCTAATCAGTTCCCAATGCAAGGACTATTTAAAGTTCTGTGTCAGCCAGGAGTGAGGAAAGAATAATGTTTGTCTGTGGCATGAAGTATTTTTCTAAGCAGGAAAATTATATTGGCTATTTTTGCTAACATGATATTCTAATTAATATTCTACTTCTGACAAGATAATATGAATAACTCTGTATGATATATTCTTTTATTTATAATCAGTTTCAGAAAAATATCCACATAATGATTGATTTGGCACCTAAATTCATCAAGAATTACTATGATTCTCTCTGCCTCACTGTCTGTCTCTCACTTTCTCTCTCAAAGAGAGAAAGACAAAGAGAGGGATAGAACTGATTACTAAATATTTTTTTAATATTAGAATTCAAAACATTTTATTTAACATCAAGAGTAGGATGTAGGAGAACTTATGAAATATTTAGCATTGAAATAAATCCGTAAGTTTAAGAGAATGTGCACTATTATGAGTATAGTTCAATATTATTGTTTTTTATACTTTGGCATTATGATATTACTTTTTTTTGGATTTAAGAGAAATGGTTTCTCTGATGTAAAATTGACTGTACTGGAACTAACTCTGTAGACCAGGCTAATCTTGAACGCACAACAATCCGCCTGTCTCTGTCTCCCAAATGTTGGGATTAAACGCGTGTGCCACCACTGCCTTGCTATGATATATCTTTTAAAATATTTTAATTAATTGAAACTATTATTACTTTCCCTTTATCTTTTCTTTGTTCAACATCACCTGTGCCATCCTCTCTCCATCTCAATTTGTGGCCTCTTTGTCTTCAGTTAATTTTATATAACTCCTCTGTCTCCTCACCTCTCTCTATTTATATGTGTACAAATATATAAATACAACATCTTCAGTACATATTTGTTGCTTGTGCATGTCTGTTTTCAGGGCTGAGAACTCTGTATTAGAAAATAAGTAGTCACCTAATGTCTGGGAGAATCACTTTTATAATGCTAAACAACAAGGTATTAGGAAGAGCAAGGCAAATTATTTGTATTCATATTCCAAGGAATTCATTTCTTTCAAAAGAAATAAATTGCTGTTGCATAGACTTGTAAAATGTGGAATATTTGCTTTCCTAAATTTAAATAAAACTCAGAGGAACTAGTTATAATAACTTACCTATTATTAAATTAGTTATTTATTATTAAAGTTAAATTGTCAATGCTTTCTATTTGTTACTGGATCATCTAGTTTTGATCTTCCTGGAGAAGACTATTTCTCTCACTTCCCTGGTGCCTGTAGTTCTTCATCTAAGCTTGAGAGCTCTTGACCTTTCTTCAGTACACATTACCATGTCTACATGTATCTTATTGTTCAAGTCACAGTATAAGATCAAAAATCCATGAATTTGAAAGGGAGTAAGGAAGGTGTATGTCGGAAAGTCTGGAGGGAAGAAAGAGAAGGGAAATGATATGATTATATTATAATGTCCAAAAATTAAAAGAATAAGATATTTTGAATATTTAGTGTGTATATAGGTAATGGTATTTTATGTATATATTGAAGTTATTCATCAAGTTTCATAAGTAAAACATTGATAGTTAAATAGGCAATGTCATATAATTCTGTCTAAACTATATAGAGCCTATTTTCTGGTTCAACAATCAACAATCTTTCTTTTTAAATACATCAAAACACCTTTTTTTGAAAATTTATTATAAAAGGCATAAACAACCAGAAAAAACTAACATTAAGATATTAAGAAGATATAGAAAAAGGTTTTCATATATTCTTCCAAAATATGTGAAAGGTCAAAGAACCAGCTGAACAAGATTGTCTTACAAAAGTAAACAAACACTGACAGGTAAATAGCAATGTTCAGTAGGCATGTGCAAAGAACTACAGCCAACTGAGGGTTTTTCAGAAGAAAATATCCTTATCAGTCAAGCCAAAAACATACATACAAGTAACACTGTACAGACTGAATAGGGTGTGCTTCTGTATTTTGGAATATGCATGTATATATGTATACATGTAACAGTTAATGAAAAAAAAATGTCAAAAATTTGAAAGAGAGCAAAGAGCTGTGTATTAAGGGTTTGGAAAAAGGAATGAGAAAGGGAAATGATGTAATTCTACTATAATCTTGAAAAGCAAAAATCAAAATTAAAAAAAAAAAACAATATAAAAGTTCTATACCAAAACAACAGTATACATCAAAGTACGGTAAAATCAGTTTCAGATTCTATCAGGTTCTGCCCTGCTTGCCATTGAGCCACAGTGCCCCCAAAACATCTTCTGCTTTCAGAAACTTTCTGATATACTCCTGTTGATACTTACTATTATGACAATCTGAGTAATATGTTACTTATATGTTATTCTTCAAGTTGTTAACAGCCAAACAAAATATGATGCATTATAAAATATATTGTTGATATATCCATAAAATTAAAAAAAAACTTCAAAACATTGACATTTCACTGTCACTGATCTTACCTTGTGACCATGCCTTGTTTTCTACACGCATTTCTCTATTAAACGGAACCAGGCTATGCAGAGAGATGACTGATTTATCAGTTCTATGGTAAAGTTAGCACAAGTATTACAAGTTAGACATAGTAATTCCAATAAGTGAGAAAGTACCGGTAAGCGGCAGTGTCCCTCTGGGATTTAATGAGGGGATTATATCATTTAGGGAGATCTGAATACTAGCCATGTTTTTCATTGAATATTCCTGTAGGATGTTATTCTTTGTAAATACTAAAAACTTAAAAAACAAATTATTAGCTATTCAACTTAGAAATGAAGACTTTTAGAAGTATGTTTAAATAGCGTGATTTTTGAAAACTGAGAATACATGGGGATATTGATGTATTCTCCATGAATATGAGTAAATAACATGCTGGAATTTGAAAACAATGATAAACTTATATCATTGCCATATTTATTGTTGCTCTATTTATCATAACCAGAAATTGGAAAAGTCCTAGATATTGATCAATCAATGAATGGATTATAAAATTTGGCACATTTACCCAGTGGAAAATTATTCAGCTATAAAGAAAAATGAAATTTACAGATAAATGAATAGATCTAGAACCAATCATCCTGGGTGAATTAGCTCAAACCCAGAAAGACAAAAATTGTGTGTTTCTGCTTATATGTGGATACTATAATTTAAGCTCTGTGTTTCATTTAGAATAATCACAGAGACAAGGTAGCTCATGAGTGACTAGGAGAAGTATATCTCCCAATACAGAAGAAATAGAATATAGCATTAGAAATGAGGAAATGGAAACTAGAATAGGCTGACTAAATGGGCAGGAGGATGGAAGGGGAGGGTAGAGGAAAGAATTTGGAGAGGTATAACTAACACCAAAGGTCTTTTGAAAAGCAATATGGAAACCCATTATTTGAGAAGATCACAAAACTATTTAAAACAAATTTAAATAGTTACCATATATTGGGAGTAAAGAGCACCAACTAGACACCATAGCATGGAAAGTAAAATTCCTAGTCCTGGGAATAGATTATATTTTGTGGAGTCATTGGTTAAAGGGGATCCATTGACCACCCTCAAACCTTAAAGGCTATCCTGGAGATTATTGGTTGAGCTCCCCAACCTGATGGTAAGGCCTTCCTTTTGTTAAATTTATCACAATGCTGATTGCAATAAATTCAGTATGTTTATATTGAAAAACAAGTAGCAAAAAACAAACTCTGAGTAGTGAGTCTATTTGTTGATAGATAAAACAAGCTGCTCATACCTACTAAGAAAATTAGGAAATAATTGTTTCAAAAGTAGCTGCTACTTTAAACGTGTGATGATACACACGTTTAATCCCAGCACTCAGGAGACAGAGACAGGTAGATCTCTGTGAGTTCGAGGCCAGACTGGTCTACAGAGTGAGTTCCAGAACAGCCAGAGTTACAACAGGGAAACCCTGTCTCAGAAAACCAAAAAAAAGAATAATGATGATGATGATGATGATGACGACGACGACGACAATAATAATAATAATAATAATAATAATAATAATAATAATAATAATAATAATAAATGGTAGCTGCTACTAGTTAAGAAACTATCATTTTATGACATCTAAATTTATTATTTGCATCAATAGGGAGTCACCAATAGATGCTAATGTTCTTAGATGGAGACATTACATGCATTGAAAACATGGGCAGGCTGTTCAGTGTCCACTTAACAACAGGACAGAAAGGCTTCAGGTAGCAAGGCCTGTTTTGGGTTAATGACAGTAATAACACTCACACTATGCTCTCAGTCTTTTCCTAGCCTCAGGACTGTGGTTCACATCTTATCTCAATGTAGAACCTTTGAACCTTTTCATCCGGATACAGGTAGCAACAGTCACAGGAGAAGTAAGGCAAGTTGCGAGGTCTGAATTCCCCAACTGAAGTGTCTTACTGATTTTTATTCACATCCATTGTAGCAGTATTGAGCTGTTCTTTTACTCCATGGATCTTCTCTAAAGAAAGACCAATATTGAATAGCTATGTGAAGTCAGCAAGTGACTTAAAGAAACACCTGCTGCTCATTACAGTCTGTGTCCTAGAGTCCACTCAATAACTCACACAAAATGGTCCATAGATGTCAGAAAATGCACAGATAAGCTTTCCCCCAAATGAGAATTTAACAGACATAAACAAGGTTTTATTATATATTATATAACATATATTGTACTATATATAATATATACATCATGCATAACACACAAACATACCACACACATACACACACACATACACACACTCATCTTGGTAAAAGAAACACTCAATACTATCAGTGAAAGATATAATCAAATGTTGTATGGATGTGTGCCTTTCCAAATAAAAGGCAATATGACTTTAACTTCTTTCAAAGGAAAAGAAGGGCTTCAAGTCATTGTATTTTTGGGAAATGGGGCAAGTGAGTCAAGGTAAGGGTATTATTATACACTCAGTGTTCATCAGAATCCTCTTGAATGGAGCCATAGTAAACAGGCTTACAAGTGTCTAGACATGATATGACATTAACTGACATTAGTCACCAACCATTTTCAATAAAGGAAAACCTGTATCTTAACAGTGGAGAGATGTGAAAACAATCACCCTAATCAATTCATTTCATGGATTATGAAAACAAATGTCTTCTCATGAGATGAAGCAGTGAAAGTTTTGGGGTGCCAGTCTAGAAAATATATGGCAGGACTCCAAAAGTCATTCTAAATGGGGATGTCTCTAACTCCTTTACCTCCTCTTGGGATGCTTATCCTTCTACTGGGTTGCCTTGTCCAACCTCAATATGAGGATTTTGCCTAGTATTATTGTATCTTGTTGTGCTATTTTGGTAGCTGCTATTTTCTGAAGGGATATAGAGGGGTAGTGCTTCTGGGATAGAGGGGAAATGTATGAATAAAAAATACAGAATTATATTATAGCAAATGAGGATTAAGTGAAATTTTAAAGAACCTTATTTACTGATTAGTTAATACAACCATGCTTTAAAAATATTGGAAAGTTATGAAATATATTATTAGTAGAGCCACTGCTATTTGAAGGCAATTCAGACTTAAATAGTAAAAAATATTTTATTTGGGGTATGCTATCTGTGTCATGAATATCAGGAGATACATATTCAAGTATTTATCAATGAATTGCCATAATAAATTTGACTTAATTTCAAATGATCCTGAGCCACATTTTGCTGACACTAGGCAAAGTATAAACAGAATAATAATAATAATTTACAAGGAGATTATCTCAGTAATTTTCAACGTGATAAAGTTCTGCAGGGCTTCTTAATATAATGAAGGCAAGTGATAAAATAATTGAATAAAAAATGGATACAGAAAAAATATATTTAAAAATAAAATACATTTGAAGTAGCTGATCAATATTGTAATACAAAGTACTAATGGCCAATGATATATTTGATATAAGTATTACAAGACACAAATATGTGAACCCATTAAAAATACTTATCCAATATTTGAGCATACCGTAACTTGCACATTTTTTTGTTGTTTTTTGAGACAGGGTTTCTCTGTTGTAACTCTGGCTATCCTGGAACTCACTCTGTAGAACAAGCTGTTTTCAAACTCACAGAGATCCACCTGTCTCTGCTTTCTAAGTGCTGGGATTAAAGGCATGCACCACTACCACCCAACTGTAGCTAACAAATAAATTGGCAATTTAAAACAGTAAATTTCTCATTCAGCACCAGAAAATTTGTCTTGGTCAGAACACAAAGAGAAATTCACAAGTAAGAAAAGTACCCTTCCCCCAGTCAAGAATCTAGTCCCTCATTTTCACTCTCTAGATTTAAGTTTATTGTCACTGCAAGAATTTCTATAGAATAGGATGCACCCATTAATGTTATATAAAGAAAATGGGATGAAAATCACTTAAATCACTATACACAGAGATTCCTCTATACACTGGGAATGAGAGTTAGAATCTGACTTGTTATTCTCTAAGAAAAAAAGAAAATTTCTACAGAATAGGATGCACCCATTAAAGTTATAAAAAGAAAATGGGATGAAAATCACTTAAATCAATATACAGAGATTCTTCTATACTCTGGGAATGAGAGTTAGAGTCTGACTTGATATTCTCTAAGAAAGAAAGGAGTATGTTATTTCATTAGCACATGCATATTTTAAAGATATGAAAATATACCTTAAAATTTTCATGCCAACCATTAGTCTCCAATGGAAAAAAACACTCAAACCATTTGCATGACATACTGCTACTACATACTACTACAAAGAAAGTGATTCCTTTTGTGTTTGGCAGATATATCTATCTCTACATCATATAAAGATGAAACACTAATACAATTTTAAATTGTTATGTGAATGTGTACACAATAGTTTCAAAACCACAAGACTAAGTCAATGCTAACACAGTGGCAGAGCACCATCATGTTATAATTTACTGCACACTGAGGATGCATTCATTGTTCATCTTTATCAGAGACTGACATTGAAGAGTTGTGTTGTTTATCCAGTTAAATTCAGGAGGGCACAACAGGAGCTCCCCATGTTCACTGTTTTGCAAACAACATGGAACATATGCTCCCACTGTGACACAGAGTCATTAGCTATGGTAGGGGCACTCTTCATACCAATATGCCGACTTAATGACAGCTAGACTTTCTATTATAAATCATTAACTTAGAAACTTATCAGTCAGTATGATTGCTATCACTTACTAATTGTGTGATTGCCATGCAACATAAACTCAAAGTATGAATCAGTTTGTATATCTATTACTCTACATGTATATATTAACTGTGAGGACAACCTGGAAGACAATGGGTTTCAATTGCCAAACTCTTGGTAAATATCTAAAAATGATTAACAGTGTTTGCTTTTTAGTTGTAATTACCCTTACAAATTTGTTTATTAAAATTTAAATATAAACATGTCAAGCATAATATGAATTTAGCCTTCTGCTGTTACTACAACAAAACTTATACATTACAAAACAGACTACTTTGTTCATTTTAACACTGAAGTATAAATGGAATGTGATCAATAACAAAATTAAATAATACGCAAATTTGTTATTGTTTTAGGAGAGTAATTTCTTATGCCATACCATCAAAAACTGGTATGTTAACTTTAGAAAAGAACACAAAAGGAAAGACAAAAGTAGTAGTTTTAAATAAAATTCATATTTGATCTAGCCAATCCTTTTTATATTTTTTGTCTTATTTACTCAGATTTTTTTTCAGAATAATATTTATGTTAGGTCCAGTTGCTATGGAAATAATGAGCAGACCAAACATTTATAAGAAATGGCATGAACTTGTTATTAATTTAGTAAACACAAATTGATCTGGAATGTAAAATATACAAAAAAACTATATCCTTAGATTTTATGGTTGGGTTTTTGAATGTGGCTTTTTTACTTGACAATAGTAGATCAATTTCCTAGGCCAACTTAAGCATCATTATTTTTTGTTAAGTAATAATCTGTCAATATATTTATTTTTCTGTACAGGATAAGATTCATTCCATATCTTTGTAAAGTTTACAGTCTCCTAAGGAATGTTAAACTATTTAACAGAAAATTTTTAGAAAATGAGTAAAGATCAAAGAGGTTTTGATAATGAAATGAATCATAAAAAGTGTTTAGAGGATGTCTACCTCTTTATTAGAAGTTAAGCTGCAGAAAATCATGTAAACATATAATACCACATATGCTCTATATCATATAACAAAATCATATAATATATAATCATGTATATTATATCACATAATATATATGTGATATATGTGAAAATCACATAATATTTACATCTTACAGTAACTTTTTTCAGATTTCATTTTTATGTCATCATTTCTGAATTGTGTAAAAAAAAGAAAATAATGACAAACATCAAAATAAACTTGAAAGCAAAATATTAATATATTAGGTGTCTATGTATATGAAACCATTAACGACATTAGACATTAAGATTATTTATGTACATGGACTGTATTTCACTTAATTGAATCTTCTGGCTTAATAGTTCCTTCAATGTAATTTCTAAGATTATTTACTGAAATTTTTAACTGTAGCCTTCACTAGCCTTTACTTTATTGACCTCTGGATGGAAATATCTGACATGTGTCATGCAGAAGCACTGTTTACCATGTGCTTCAGCCCCTCTCCTAGGAAACTGATACACAATTATGTTGCTAATATCAGTTTCTGATTTTAAAACACTTTTTGATTTAACTAATGTTCTATGTCCCACTGGGGAACATTACATGGCTCCTCAAAGAACTTCTCTGTGATGATCATAGCAAGTTTTTCAACTTGGGTCCTTGGACCTTCATTGTTTTTGGTAAAGGGTACTCAGTGTCATTGACAATGACGGCTTCACCTACACTGTACTCATTATATGCTCACTGAACTCGCTTTCTTCCTCTATTAACTCCCATTAAAAACATGCTTCCTCCAGTTTATGTCACGCTTTATCCATTTAACTACCATAAAACATATTTACAATATCAACTTTTATTATTTGAATTTATTAGAACAGAACCTCTACCATTGGCAAAAATCGATTCTCTCACCAAATACCCACAGTTCTTAGAAAATTGAATGACACACAATAGACACAATAAATGATAAAATATTACTCTCTATACACAAAAAATTAATTCCCTCAAGATTGTCAAGTAGTCTAAAATCTTAAGTGAATATGAGGAATGCCTTTCTAAATACTATTTTACTAGCCATATTTTGAGATGGTAAAGCAGGTGTATGCTATGAACTAATAATCTAATTCCAACATCCTTCCATGAATTTTAATCCAAGAGAAAAGTAACCATTAAGGATGTAAGGTACCTGTTGAGATAGCCTAATTTGTGAATGTCACAACTTGGATTGAATTCTTATCTTCTAATTTGGAATCCCACGTTCTTCCTGCTGGACATTCCATGTACTAATTAAAGGCATTACCTCAGTTTTATTATTTCCACTTCTGGACATAGTGGAGATGATCTTCTTCAAGTATATATCGTGGTCATAGAATTATGATTAAATATGTAATAGCAAAGTCTTTCATACTTTAAACTCCTTTTCTGTCTCAGGGAAACAACAAATTCTAGTCTTCTTGCTCTAAGTGATGATTAGAGAATCAGTCAAAGGCCACTCAAACGCAAAGTGCTAGGCTTAAGCAATAGCTCTGCATACTCCCAATTCTAACCTGCAGACATTTTTAACGGAGATAATCTGCTTTGAAATACATCAGACCTGGAGATCTTTTCTGAAGCTTTTTGCATTACAAATTTTCTAAAGCTGAAGTACAAGAAAGGGTGACTGTGGATCAGACAGTCTACAAAAATGCCCTCCCAAAATGTCATATTTTAAAAACTTCTCCATATTCAAACCATTGCACTTTGCCCTTTTAATTACAAGACAGATCAAGAATAAAAAATAAATGACAAATTGGTGTTAAAATTCACTCCCAGATTCAGTCATGATTAGGTTTTTGTCTATGTCCTGAAACATCTGCTAAGCTTTCTAATGTCACTGGCTTTACTAAGTAGATAACACTATTTATCTGTCAGAACGTAGCAGGTGAAGCAAATGAAGTTACAGTTTCATTAACTAGCCTTACATAAAGGGAAGCAAAGCATTTGGACACCGTAGGTGTTTCTCAAGGGTCAAACAAGCAGCATCTGTGTCATTTTATTCAGAGCCCTCTCTAGCAGAGAATGCAGTGGCTATGCAAGTTGACATCTCCATCTCTCGCCCCAATGCACCTAGAGTATTGAAGTTTCCCTTACTTGCCTTCTCAGATGAATAAGTCTTGGGGAGAATGAAAAATGCCTCCATAGGCAATAAAGGTTATTAGATTTCACTCTCTCTTTTGAAACAACTCAATATGAGCGAATATCTAAACAATTAATAAAAGGAACTGGCAAGCTTTATTCTCAACAATTATTCCGTATGCTTAAACTAGAAGAAATATAACAAAGTACTTAAATAATAGTATTTTCTTTCTGATTATTTTATTTATATTTTATTCACTTATGCCTAAAATATTTACTGTTCATAAAAAACTTTTAGAATGATGTCACAATAATTTTTTCCGAATGCCATTACAAATTACCACAAAGTAGGTTGTATAAGAAAACGATAACAAATAGTGTTCCTTCACTGTTCCAGATATCATAAGGGTCTTGTAGGCACTGAGATAGATTCACTCCTTGTGTGTTAGCATCTGACAATTTTTTTGAAATTCTTATGAGAGCCTTGCTTGTAAACATAGCACCCAATCCAGTTTTCACAATTCCTTCTGCAGGTCTTTGTGTCCTAAGTTCCATATCATATAAACTGAAGAAATAATGGATGGAGGTCCTTCCAATGACCTCATTTCCACTTAATTACTTCTGTGTAGACTCTGTTTCTTAATAAAGCCCCATTCTAAGACAAGGGGTTTGAAATATCATACTTTTTTCTGAAGAACATACAATTCAATTTATATCAGATGCCAAGTTGAATAAGACATAATCTTTACAGCCAAACTGATTCTTATATAGTTAGAGAGATTGACTAGTCATAAATCATTTTTCTGTGTAATACCAGAAAAGGTATTCATTAAAAATATGTTATTTTGAAGAAAAGATCTTGAAGGGAAGAAATGTTATTATTGAATTCCAACATATCACAAGAGCAGTGGTTCTCGACCTATGTGTGGTGACCCATTTGGGGGTCAAATGATCATTTCACAGGGATTGCTTAGGACCATCCTGCGTATCAGTATTTTACAGTAGCACTTCATAATAGTAGCAAAATTACAGTTATGAAGTAACAATAAAAATAATTTTATGATTGGGGGGTCACCACAACATGATGAAATCTATTGAAGGGTCACAGCATTAGAAAGGTTAGGAATCACTGCGATAGAGGAGAATTTTCCATGTAAACTTAAATATTTTTAAAGAAATTGTAATTAGGCTATGCATGTGTCCATTCACAACTGATAGCTCTGAATACCTCCGTTCCACTCAGTCTTTCTCCAGCCTCTGAGCCCACCTTTTTATTTATCATCAAATGCATACTTTTATTGCTTCACATATTTTTGGATAAATGACTTTTCAATTTTATTCGTTTATTTTAAGTTTGATTTTGAGGGGAATTGTATGTGTGAGGCATGTATTTACTTCATATTCATTCTTCTTTGTCCTTCTCAATACCTTCACTCTCCAGATCACTCCCCTTCAAAATGGAATTCTTCCCACTTGATATTCCAGCCCCTAAATTTTGCTCCAACCCACCCATGAGGCCAGATGAACAATCTTAACGCCTAGTTAGTCTGCCACCATTCTATCAGTAATGCATGAAAACTTCCATTCAGTAAAGTAAAAATTGATTTCATTATTGCTATTCATATGTATTTACCCTAAATCCCTCACTGTGATAACTTGGACTTTTCCCTTCCTATTCTGCTGAAAACATAAATAATCTGAATCTTTTAGAATTTTGAGACTAGACTATCTTCAGGTTTATCTTTCCTGCAATCTTCTATGTTATGTTGACACAAAATTACATTGTATAGAGTTTAACATTTTTAAAAGTACATTTATTTTTACGTTTTTTTGACACCTAACATTGTTTGGCACGGATGTCTCCATTTTATTTCATTTTGATTTCTTGCAGCATGTTTTCTACACACAAACATGTGAAAGCATATGTATGTGTGCATGTGTGCGTGCGTGTGTGTGTGTGTGTGTGTGTGTATTGATATGGTGATAAAATGAACTGCTGTGGTTGGATGAAAATAGATATAAGCCAATCATATTATTTTGGTATTTATTATGTGTCATGGTATATATAATACTGTAATTAAGAAAAATTTTTGATATATATATATGTATACATATATATGCTTGTGTATGTAAAATGTGGAATCTGTATTATATTTACATTATATATATTATATATATTTTTAAATATCACAGATATTTATTAAATACCAGGAGGAAGGATAGGTTGAAAAATTATATGGAGCATGAGAACAACTGGAGGACCTGGAAGCTGAGTGTGTAATCTGTAGCTCCAGGATAGGCCATGTTTAAAAAACCAGAATCGGTAGAATCAGATAACTAACATAAAGCAAGTATAATTATAGAGAGGAATTAGCTGAAAAATTTATTGATGAAAAACTTGAAGAAATAGACTTAAGAAACTGTGGTGCCTGAAATGGCATCAGAAAGATAAAATTAAATAAACTAATTAATCAGTTAACTAACTAAAATATGGATGCAAATGACCATTCAAGCTTGTGAGATTAAAACTTGGTCTGCTTTTCTGCCCAGTTAACTACTAGAATATAGTTAAGAACCATTGTTTATCCCTTGCCTGTATTTATACTTGGAAAGTACAATGTAATGATTACCTGGAGGAAATTCTGTTGAAAATATTAACTATTTTATCCTTTTCTTGTTTTTCTTCATATGTAATAAAAACACAGACTATCGTTTTAATAAGAATAAAATAAGACTTTGAAATAAAGGTGAAGACTAATACCAATGGAAGTAAAAGGATGCAGTAGTCTATACTCCAGTTTTGGATAACCCCCAGTTAGTGTAATGAGTCTCAATAACAATCATGAGATGTTTTCTAAAACCTGCTTGGCTGACGCATCACTGTAGAGGGAAAAGCTGCTGCTCATCCATTGTGCCGAATAAACATATGACCTCAGAGCAAGAGTGAGTTCAATGTAGTAATTACATGACACATTTAGATTATTGGGGAAAGTATTCTTAAAACTATAGTTTTAAACTATATTCAATTTAATCACAATTTTTTTTTAATTTTTAAAATTTTAAATTATGTATATATTATACATATATATAATTTAATTTTTAATTGTAGTTTTTAACTATAGTTTAGTTATAGTTTTAAACAATATTTAAAACTAATAATCTATTGGAAACCAAATCACATATATGTTCCATTCATTGAAAAACAGAAGGAATGAAAGTGATATTTCTTTAAGGCCTGCTATTAGACTTTTAGGCACTGTATGTCAAACAAAAACTCTAGTGTTGAATAAGAGCAATAGGGACTGATTAGAACAAGTTTAAAGCACAGCATTGTGACATCTTAGAACATACAGCAGTGATAGTAGCATTGCTCTAAAGTGAGCCTTTAAATATCATCATAAATATTTGCTATTGGAATTTGAGTTCTGTAAAATCATACATCCTAATCCATACATCAGTGTGTATGTGTGTGTGTGTGTGTGTGTGTGTGTGTGTGTGTTTTCAGAGAACCAAGATTAAAAGAAGTGAATTTTCCAGAGAAATTTCCATGTTAATACTGTATCTCAGAGAGTAGGTAGTATCTATCAGTAGTCGATAATGTCTTGGGTCTAGGCTTGCTTTCTCTAGTTTGTAAAAACATGAATATTGTATCCTTGACTATCTTAAAGTAGAAATGATAATATTTTTCTATTCATAAACTAATAGCTACATAACCATAAGTCAGGGGCAACAGGAATTTATTCATTCATATTATTTAAATCTGTTCATGACAATGGAGGTAATATTATACATTAAAAAGTATATCTAACAGTCAAACCAATTGTGAATTTAATTTCCTTCTGGAAAATTTAATATTACTGGCATTGATCTTTCATAATCTTTGGATTTTTCTGTCCATTTCAATATCTTGTATACCTATTCAGCTTCATCAGATATTTCACACACAGACCAACTTGTTTTATATCTAAGATAAGGTATCTTACATGTAATGGTCATATATTTAATCTCAATTTGTAATTATTCAATATGTTTTTCAACAATGAATCATCTAAGTATAAATTCAGTATTTGAGAGAAAACATATCTTATAAAATCTAATAAAGTTTTCATAATTTAATTTACAATTAAGTTTTAGGTTTCAGGTCTCATTTAATATCTTGTAAAAACTCTCTTGAGGTGTGAAAAACAAGAAATCTAACAAGCAAAGCATCAACACCAACACAACTATTTTAAAACATAAACTAGTAAAATTTTAATGAAAGGTGCACATGAGGTTGATAGAGAGCAAGAGTAGCTCTTTATTTTTTGTTCAGAAAATGAGCAAAGAAAATGTCATCCACACTGATTCCTGGATGAGTGCCATACATTCAGCATATTGCTAACTGACTTCCACACTAAAAACTCTGCTACCCTAACAGACCAATTAGCAGTAATTATCTAATTGTAGTTCATAAAACTATTTAAAATGAGAATTTTATGTGCCTTCACATCATTTTCACTTACAACATATTGACGATAACTTTTATACATAGACACAGAGAAGGTAAGATTGTTTAAAGTGTAGTTTAAAATTTGAAAGATTTCAAAAACGATAACATCATCTTTAGCATTTTTATATCATGTTACAGGCTCTCTGTCAGAATACTGGCATTCCTGAAAACTCATTGAAATAATAGGTAACTTTAAGAGGTATTATATCACATTAACATTTCCACATTTATTATGTATCATGTATAATTAAGCAGCAGATGCAGTTCTTCATGAATCCAGACTTCTAGCTGTTTTTGCTAGTGATATATAGAGGTATAGATAGAAATAGATACAGATATAGAAAGATAGATTTAGATGTGTTTATATGTGTGTGTGTGTGTGTGTGTGTGTGTGTGTTACTGACAGTGAATATGCTGCCATTTTCTTAGGCTTCACTCATAATTTGCAACTAAAAGATTTTATTTTATATTGCTTTATTTTAATTTTTTTAATTTATTTTACTTTTATTGAAAATAGAATTTGTCATCATATAAAATATCCAGATAATCATTTTCCCTTCCTCTACTAGCATCAGCTTCTACCCATCTCCCTCACATCATGAGCCACACCTTTTCTGTCTCTCATTAGAAAACAGACAGATATATACTATATGATAAGATATGATGCTATATTATACTATAATATAACAGAGAATAATAAAATAAATCTAAAACTAACACTTCAGAAAAGGACAAAACAAACAGAAGGAAAAGAACCCATGAAAAGTTACAAGATAAAGATATGGATGAGGAGACCCACTTGTTCATACAGTAAAGGATCCCATAAAACAGGAAACTGGAAGCCGCAGCATATACAGAGATGTCCTGTACAGTAAGAAGAGAGAGAATATATATATGTAAAATGAGATAAAAGTAAAAATAAAATAATAAGATTTTTTAATAAGCCCTGGCATTATTTATGAGTTTATGAGACATGGAACCCCCAATGATGCTACTAAGTTCATATTCTTCTGACCATCTAAAGCTGGGCATGGGGCCTACCCTTAGGAGTAGGGTGAGACTGCCTTGGAGAAAATTTAATTTTCATTTGCAAGTGGTTACCAGTTGAAGATGGCATCTGGATTAGGAATGTGTCCACTTCTCCTTTCAGTCCCAGGACATCATGTAGTGAAGATTTGTACAGACCCTGTTCTTGCTGCCTCAGTCTCTGTGATGTCATAGGAGCTTTATTCATGTTTCTTTCAATGTCCTCCATCCCCTCTGGCTCTTACTTTCTGCTTCCTCTTTCAAAGGTATTCCTGAGCCCTGAGGGGAAGGATTTGATGGAGATATCCAGATTAGGGCTGAATGTTTGAGAGTTTTCTCTGTATATTGTCTGGCTACTGGTCTTTCTATTTGTTCCCATCTGCTGCAACAGGAAGCTTTTCTGAGGATGGCCAAGCAAGGCATTGATCTACACATATAGCAGAATGTCATTAGGAGTCATTTCATTGCTACATTCCTTAAGCAATACAGTAATATTTGTAATAGTTTCCCCTAGATCTCTAGGCTATCTATCTAGTCTTAGGTTTTTGGCTTACAGAACAGTGTTGGATATGGGTTCCATCTCATGGAGGGAGCATATACATCCAGGAATTTTTTTTTCACACTCTGAATTTTGGCCACTGTGCAGATAAACAGCAGTATGTGATCTATGCTTTCTTTTACTATGGATTGTGTCAACCACTTATGAGATAAACAAGTTATAATTTGCAGTTCAGTATATTGCAGAAATATGATGCTCAGCACTGTTCTACCAGCTTATATTTAACTATTTAATTTTTAAGAAGCCATTACATATCAATTTTTTTCAATTTACATACCCCTGAAGCTAGAAACATTGCCATGTTGGCTGACCTAACTGCTTTTCTCCCATCTAAAAAATTGCTATGCTAACATGCTAACACTCTGTGTATCTCATTAAAATGATCCTCATATTTCCACATCCTCACCAGCATGAGCTGCCATTTGTGTTATTGATTGTAGCAATTCTGACAACTGTAAGATGGAATCTCAAAATGGTTTTGATTTGCATTTTTCTGATGGCTAAGGATGTTGAACATTTCTTTAGTGTTTCTCAGCCATTTGATATCCTCTTATGAGAATTCTTTTTTTAGATATATACCCCAGCTTTTAATTGGATTATTTGTTTTGTTGATGTCTAGTTTTTGAGTTCTTTATATATTTTGGATATTAGACCTTTATCAGAAATGTGGTTGGTAAAGTCTTTTCCTATACTGTAGTCTGCCATTTTGTTTTATTGACAGTGTCCTTTGCCTCACAGAAGCTTTTCAGTTTTATGATACCCCATTATGAATTATTGATCTTAGTGCCTGTGCTATTAGTGTTCTGTTCAGAAAGTCTTCTTCTGTGCCAATATGTTCAAGGCTATTCCCCACGTTCTCTTCTATCAGGTTAAGTGTGTCTTGCCTTATGTTGAGGTCTTTGATCCACTTGGGCTTGAGTTTTCTGCAGGACAATAAACATGGATCAATTTGCATTCTTGTACATGCACTCATCCAATCAGAACAGAACCATTTGTTAAATATGCTTTCTTAGTTTCATTGTATATTTCTGAATTCTTTATAGAAGTTCAGGTATCTATAAGTGTGTGGATTTATGTCTGGATCTTTGATTGGTTCCATTGATCAACATGTCCATTTTTATGCCAATACCATGGAGATTTTTGTTACTATAACTCTGTAGCACAGATTGAAATATGGAATGGTGATACATCTGGAAGTTCTTTTATTGTTCTGGATTGTTTTAGTTATACTGGGTCTTTTATTTTTCGATATGAAGTTGAGAATTGTCCTTTCAAGATCTATAAAAAATTGTGTTAGAGTTTTGATGGGTATTGCATTTCATCTGTAGGTTGCTCTTGGTAGGATGGCTATTTTGTATGTTAATTCTATGGATCCATGAGCCTAGGAGATCTTTCCATCTTCTGAGATCGTCTTCAATTTCTTTCATAAAATATTTGAAGTTTTTATCATTTAAGTCTTTCACTTTCTAGGTTAGAATCATCCAGATATTTTATATTATTTAAGGCTTTTGTGAGGGTGTTGTTTCTTTCTCAGTTTATTTGTCATTTGCATTTAGGAGGGCAAGTAATTTATTCTTCAGTTTTTTAATATTTTAATTTATCTTATATTCAGCCACTTGCTGAAAGTGTTTAAGAGTTGGACATCTCCCTGGTAAATTTTTAGGGTCATTTATATATACTATCATATCATCTACAAATAAAGATATGTTGATTTCTTTCTTTCTAATTTGTAACAACTTGATCTCCTTCAGTTGTCTTATTGCTCTAGCTAAAACTTCAATTATTATATTGAATATATATGTAAAGAATGGACAACATTTTATTGTTCCTGATTTTATTAGAATTGCTTTTTTTTCTCTGTCCATTTAATTTTATGTTGGATATAGCCTTCTGTAAATTGTCTTTATTATGTTTAGGGATGTCCATTGTATAACTAATCTCTCCAGGGCTTTTATTATGAAGGGGTGTTTGATTTTTTCAAAGACCTTTTGAATATCTAATAAAATGATCATGTAATTTTCTTCTTTCAGTTTGATTATATGATATATTACATTGACTGATTTTATGTACATTGAACCATCCTTGCATCTCTGCATTTAAGGCTAATTGATCGTGGTGGGTGATTTTTTTTAATGTGTTCTTACATTCAATCTGCAAGAAATTTATTAAATATTTTTGCAACTATGTTCATGTGTGAAATTGATCTGTAATTCTCTGTGTTGGATTTTTTGGTGGTTTGGGTATCAGAGTGGCTATGGCTGTGTAAAATGAATTTATCAATGTTCCTTCTGTTTATATTTTGTGGAATATTTTGAGTTTTTTTGGTATTAACTCTTCCTTCAAAGTCTGGTAGAATTTTGTTCTAAAACCATCTGGTCCTGGGCATTTACTTATTTATTGATTAGGAAACTTTTAACGACTGCTTTTATTTCTCTAGGGATTTTAGGTCTAGTTACATTGTTCATATGTTCTGGATTTAACATAAATAAGTGATATTTGTAGAGAAAATTATCCATTTCTTTTACATTTTCCAATTTTGTGGAATACAGTTTATAGAGGTATAATCCTGTATGAAAGCTGGAGTTTACAGTCCAGGGGCTACATTCAGAGACCTGTGTGGTCTGGACAGAATGCAGACACACCTTTTATCCAGTATTCAGAAAGTAGTGGTAGCAATCGCCTTTAACCCCTTGTGTGGGGTAAAAGGTGGGAACAGTAGAAGCAGACACACAGTCAGAATTCAGAAGGAGTCGGTGTCACACAGGAAGTGATGTTTGAGATGAGTCAGAGTGAATGGCAGACAAAGTTTCTAATCAAAGAGTTAGCAGAGTAAGTACATGCCTAACTCTCAAGAGAAAAAGCAGGTTCTCATCTAAGTGAAGGAGAATTACAAAGGAGAGTCAGAAGAGTCAGTTACTGAGAAGAGAGTTGTTATTATTTCGGTCTTCCCGGGCACCTTCGCCACAGCCCTATCCCAGCCCTGAGCTGGCTGGGATACAGCTTGGTTCCCCGCCCTGGCCAGGGGCGAGAGGAGAGACTCAAGCCGAAAGCCGGGATGGCACCGGAAGCTGTGAGGGACTTGGTTTCCTCGGACCGCGTGGGCCGCCTGAACCCGCTTGCTGAGAACCTTTGGGATGTGAAAAGAAATCCCGGGAGTCCGGAATCTGATGGATGCGAAACTCGTTTATTCCACGCGCCCTTCCAATAAAAAACTTCTTTCCCCAGGGAAGTGCGGGGAAGCCTTAATTAGCATGGCAGGGGAGGGGTGGGCGTTCCTAAGCAAGGGACTCGTCCCAATGCAGATAAACATGTTCCTTTAGCTTGTGAAGCAAGCAAGTTATAATTAATATTTTTTGGCTAGGGACCTCCGTGGACTAGAGAGGAGAAGGATACCTCCGTGTCTCGGCCCACCTCGACAGAAAGTGGTGGCACCTCTTGGTCTCACTTCTGCAACCCTCCAGCCAGGAGTCCCACAGAGAGTCAGTAAAGCAATCAGCTACAGCAAAGTCAGTCACAGAGGCCCTATGAGACAGACCGGGATTAAGACATTGAAACAATGAGGTCTAACTGAGGCAGAATGAAGCAGTGAGTGCCAAGAAAGAGACATGGAGAAACAGCACTGCAGAAAAAGTCAGTATCAGATGGGAAGTGTGTCAGTTTGAAGCCTAGCAGCTTGGAGTGGAGTTTGAGTCAGAGCAGAATGAGATGAACCAGAAGAGTCAGAATTCAGTAGGAGCTAGTCAGAGTGGCTCAGCCAGCAGTAGGTCTCAGAAGGCTACATCTGGGCTCTCAGGTTAAATGCTCTAGATTGTATGAAGGCTGAAGCCTTCCAGATCAAGGATTAAGATTAGATTGTAAAGACCTCAAAATGCTCTAGGACTCCAAGGCTCCAGAGCTCCAGGCTAGAACCAGTGATTTAATGAGACAAAAGAATAAACAC
The DNA here is from genome assembly GCA_026225945.1 of Cricetomys ansorgei. NCBI lineage: Eukaryota > Metazoa > Chordata > Mammalia > Rodentia > Nesomyidae > Cricetomys > Cricetomys ansorgei. The sequence continues at coordinate 7,284,145 of JAMJFZ010001562.1, forward strand.
CTATGCCAAGAACCAATAGCTAATCTGGTAAATCTACATCTCTTCCCTGAACCAACTATTACATAATTTTTACAAAGTATGTCCTTATTATACTGTGGATATCTTTAGTGTCTGTTATGTCTCCCTTTCTTTTCTGATTTTGTTATTTTAAATATTCTGTCTGTCTTTTATATTGGATAAGAGTTTGTCTATCTTGCTGATTTTGTCAAAAAATGAATTCCATGTTTCATTAATAGTTTGTATTGTTCTCTTTGTTTCTAATTTATTGATTTCAGTCCACAGTTTGATTAGTTCTTGTCTAATCATTTTTGGGTATACTTACATCTTTTTAATCAAGACCTTTCAGAGGTGTTGTTAAGTTGTTAATATGACATGCTGACCTCTCCAATTTTTTCTTAATGTAGACACTTAGTGCTAAGAATTTTCCTCTTAGCACCACTTAGATTGTGTCCCATAAGTATGGGTATGTTGTGCATTAATTTTCTTTGAATTCCAGAAAGTTTTTAATTTATTTTGCTCTTTCTGTCTTGACCTGGTAGTCATTCAGTAGAGAGTTTTTCAATTTACATGAATTTGTAAGCTTTCTGTTGTTGATGGTAATCCAGTTTTTATCCAAGGTGGCCTGATAGACTGCAGAGAGTTATTTCAATGTTTTTTTTTTTTTTTAAATCTATTGAGACTTGCTTTATGGTCATATTTAAAGAATGTTCTGTGAGGTGTTGAGAAGAAGGTGGATTATTTTTTGGGGGGTGAAATATTCTGTCAATATATGTTAGATCAGTTTGGTTCATAAAGTCTGATAGTTTCAGTATTTTTCTGCTTAGATTTTGCTGGTAAGACCTATCTATTGGTAAGAGTTGGGTATTGATGACTTTCACTACCAGTGTTTGAGAACCAATGTGTGTTTTAAGTTGTAGTTGTGTTTCTTTTACAAACTTGTGCCCTTGTGTTTGTGGCATAGAAATTAAGAATTGGAATGTCATCTTGGTGGAGTTTTCCTTTGATTAGAATCTAGATTTCTTCCTTATTACTTCCAACTTATTTTATTTTGAAGACTATATTGTTAGAAAAAAAATGACTATAGCAGGTTGATTCTTAGTTCCATTTGCTGGGAATATCTTTTTCAAACCATTACCCTGAGGTAATGTCTATCTTTGTTGTTGAGGTGTGTTTCTTTTATTCAGCAGAAAATTTGATATTATTTTGGTATCCATTCCATTGGTCTGTAGTTTTTCTTAAGTTGGCAATTGAGACCACTGATAAAGAGAGATATAAATGACTAATAATTGTTAATTTCTATTATTTTGTTGCTGTTGGGGTGGTGGTGGTTGTGTGTGTGTGTGTGTGTGTGTGTGTGTGTGTGTGTGTGTGTGTGTGTGTGTGTGTGTGTGTGTGTGTGTGTGTGTGTGTGTTTCTTCTTTTAGTTTTGCTGGTGTGAGAATATTTATTTTCTGTGTTTTCATGGATTTTTTTAACCTCCTTAGGTTGGAGTTTTCCTTATACCATCTTCTGTATATCTACTTTATAGATAAATATTGTTGAAATTAGACATTAACATGGAATATCTTATTTTCTTAATATTGAGTCTCCATTGGGAAATCATGTGTAATTCTAGTAGATCTATTTTATATGTTGCTTGGTCTTTTTGCCCTGCAGGTTTTGATATTCATTATTTGTTCTGTGAGTTTAGTGTTTTGATTATGTTGTGGATAGGGTACTTTCTTTTCTGGTTCAATCTATCTGGTGTTCTGAATGCTTCTTATACCTTTATTGGCATCTCTTTCTTTAGGTTAGTAAATTTTTCTTGTATGATTTTGTTGAAAATTTTTTCTGGGCCTGTGAGCTGAGATTCTTCTCCTTCTTCTATGATTATCATTGCTATTATTATGTTAATAATTAATTATTAATAATTAATATTAATAATAATACATCCTCATTACTATTATTCCTATCATTCTTTAGTCTGATTTTTTCATAGTGTCCTAGATTTCCTTGATATTCTTTGTTAGGAATTTTTTAGATTTCACATTTTCTTTGAAGGATGTATCCATTTTTTTCCCATTTTATCTTCAATGCCTGATATACTTTCTCTTCCATCTCTTGTATTCTGTTGGTGAAGCTTGCCTCTGTAGTCCCTGTTCAAATTCCTAAAATTTTAATTTCTAGAATTCCCTGGGTTTGTGTTTTCTTTTTGAATTATATTTTCATTTGCATGACTTGAACAATTTTATTTGTTTCTGTTATAGCCTTGCTCCATTTAATGACTTTATAAATTATTTGTAACCTTCTTCCTGGATGATTGCTTAACTTGTTTTTCTATATAACTTGTTTTTCCTGTAGCCTTGGTTAAAGGGCAACCTGTTTCTCCATTATGCATGCAAACTGTTGGTTCTCACATTATTAGAGTATTACTTCTAGTAATTAGTAAACTAAGACAAAAGAATAAGATACCAGGAATGATGTTAGTACAACTACTAGTCCAAAATCCATGTGTCAGTGCTCAGAGGACAGCGGGAAGGAGATAACACTTGTTCAGAGTCACTGCTGATTTAACCACACTCCACCTAGATTCCTGTCTCTGCTAAACCATTAATTTTAAAACTTCATAGCTTTGGTAACTTCATTTCAACTGGCTTTTGTAACACATTTGCTCATTCATCTTGCCCAGCTACAAGATATATATAAAAGAGAACAAAAATCATCTGACAGTGCACATTCTCTGCACAGCAGAGGAGTGGCCCAGTCATCTTTATACTCCTTACTATACAAACAAGCAGGATTTTATTTCTGACACCATTTCAGTTCCTTTCAACTGTTTGGGTTTGGTTTTTTGTCTGTTGGTTTGTTTGTTTTGCAATGTTTGTTTGTTGGCTTTCTTTAAGGGATTTATTCATTTCTTCAAATAGTTTGTTTTTGTCTGGATTTCTTTATGAGATTTATTATTTTCTCTTTAAGGACCTCTATTATCTGCATGTAGTTGGTTTTTAGGTATTCATTTTATGTTTGTGGCCTGCTGTGGTAGGGTAGATGGGCTTTAGTGGAGACATGTTTCCCTGGATGTTATTGACTGTGTCCTTGTGCTGAATGGAATCTAAGCATCTGGGTTTGGGGTGATTATAGGCCTAAATGCTGATTTCTAGGTTTGTCATTTTTGGGTGGGTATTTTATTCCTCGGTTTCTGTTCCCTCTCTGGATTTTCAGAGTGTGTTGGCTGTGTGTTGCCTATTTTACTGACCTGGTAGGCTAATGTGTTCAAGGGGGAATGCTGGTATTAGAGACTGGAAGAAGGTAAGCAGGGGAGTCTCTGGTGGCCATATGAGCCAAGGGTGGATGATGGTGGGTAGTGCAGGTGGGTAATGCTGCAGGTGTTCTCTTGCAGTGCTAGGGATTACCCTGATGATTGGGTCAGGGATAACAGAGAGTAGAGAAGAATGTCCGTGGGCAGCCTACCTAGTCTTCTGGGAGGCAAGATTTTTGAATTTTGAGAACTCATGAATTCATTATCATGTGTTCACATGGAATTCTTTTTATCACTTCATCCTCAAGAATAACATCTCTTTTTTTGTAAAATAATGATATATTTTTTTTTTAACTCAGAGTCAGTCTCACTAGGTATGTCATTTTCACTAGTTTCTTTTCTAAAATGGCATTTTGCTTAACATACTATTTATCAATTTTGTTATTTATATTTACCTTGTTCTCATTTTTAAAATTCATTAATTTTCTTTATATATGAGCTGAAATTTGTTTCCTCTGTTATGTTATTTTGGAAGCATATCATACTTATTTCTGTGCTTTTCTTGTGTAATATATGCATCTGATGCTATGAAGTTCTTAGTATTACTTATGTCCATAGTAATAATTGTTAGTATCTTGCTATAATATTCACTTCTATTTCCTGGAATTATCCTTTTCTTAAATAAAATATTGCGTTAATTTAGAAGAACATAAGATAGATATTAAAGAGCATATTAGATCATGAAGGCTATTCATATTTGCTATTAGCTATCATTTAAATGGAAAGAAGAATGACAATTTTTGTTTAGACAAGTAGAGCCATTGTCTATTTCAATTGTTTCAGTGATATTAACTTACATCAATTTATTCCAAATGTTTATAAAAGCTTCTCAGCATCTTACACTATGCCTGCTGAAAATTTCCATCATTTTCATTGATTGTGTTTGTTTTGAATTTTGGCTTGCCAGAAGTGAAGCATAATTGAAGGTTTTAAGATCACTTTAATGACATAGCCAAAAGTGTGCTAATGACACTAGCTGTATGATGAAACTTGTTTTTTGACTTAACTTGTTTTTCAGATTATTAATATTAATTTCATATTCTTTTCATTATAGAATATTCCTTAATTTGTATATTAAGTCCATAAAGCCTATTTCTGACCTAATTTTTTTCATATACAGTAGGTAACAATTTTATTGGCTTATTTTTCTTTATATCTCATTTTTAATTTGACTTTATGCTTTGTGTATTCTAGGCTGGCCTCAAACTCACTACATAGCTCTAGGATGACTTTGAACTTCTGATCTTCATGCTTCAGTACTCTCAGTTCTGGGATTATAGGCATTCTTTACCACACCAGATGTATGCTGTATTAGGAAACGAGTCTATGGTTTGGCATGCAAGCAAGCATTTTCCCAACTGGGCTATATCGCCAGCCCTTTTAGTGTATTTCAAAATATTATGCCGCTACATAGATATATGTGGATCTTACTACATATCAAAAGGCATGTGTTCTCTCTGAAATCATACTATTACTGCCTGTGAGACTTTGTGCTTTTGTTCTAAGTCTACATTAGTGCTAACACATCTATTCCATTTCCTTTACCTAGTCATTTTTTAGATTTATTTCATAATATTACCTACCAGCCTGTAGGTGCTGACGTTTGTCTCTAGTTTGAAAATTGTCTTTTTGCTTCTAAATAATGCATGTAAGATTGTGAGCAAAATGATTATGTTTTCTGTATTGTTTCTTGAGTTTTATTGACTGTTTATAACTTATCATTCACCAACATTTTAAGCTCAAGGTCACTCATGTATTTGAGACACCTGAATGTACATAATGTGGTAATACTGGACTTTATTCTTCAAAATAACTTGCTTACCTTAGTTCTGTCTGTAGATTTGTATTTAATTTAATGTTCAACATTAATATTCATGCTGCTGCAATCAGAGTTGGTTTTATCATATTAAGTATGTTTTCTAGATTCCTTGAGAAAGATACTGAATCAAGTTTCCATTAGGTCTTTCTTGTTCATATTGTTCTGGATGGAAACCTTTGTCCTACAAGATTATTTAAATGATTATAATATCTTTTTCTTTAATTCATTCTCTTCAGATATTTTAATCATGTTACCAATGTAATTGCTGGCAAATTAATACTGTCATTAACTTCCACTTTAAAATCTCATTTTGTATTCTAAATTAAATAATTGTATCTCTTTCAAACTCTGAATTACTCAAAGGATTTTAATTTTTCTGTAAACTCACACATGCCAATTATTCAGTATTTATTTTCCATAATAGTTAACAAAGTGGATCATAAAATCTGGTAATACACTTGTGAAAGTTATTTCAAACCAATAAAACACTTTTGTCTTCAACAAAAGTGTTAAAATCTAAAATTGTACATAAACAACTGACCAAATGTTTAAGAGACATTTTATGATGTAGATATACATATGTGTGGGACTATGAAGACTGAAATAATCACAGTGGGACAGCATAAGTCCAAAACCTGCCATTCAAAATGGTACTCTGCCATTGGGATTTTTGAGCTATAATAAGAACAATAAAGATTCTATAAACAGATAATCTCATAACCCTGAGAAATCATTCTACCACATTTTATACTTAATCATCGAAACTATAAATCCTTTAATTGATAACAAATGTGTAGTTCTTCTATGGATATGCTTTCATTTTTTTCTGATTGTAATTTATGTTCCTCACATTTTATTGTCCTGAATATTGATACTATAATAGGCTTCGTGTCAGTGGTGAATAGACAAGCTGTATTTGATCAAGGGCAATGGTGTTTGCCCCACAAAGGAGAAGTACAATTATTCACATTGGCATAATTTGGAGCTTGTATGCAGTTTCTGAAGGAGACATTAATGTTTTAGATCACCTGCGTCTGAGGATGATATAGTTTGTGTCTCATATGTGTCATTATTAGTCCACTCTTGTAACTCTTCTTGATGATTATTTATTAGTAATAGAGCTAAGTGGAGATTTCACTGCTTTTGATACGTTAATCAAAAATCTAACTTTTATTTATTTTACATAAAACACACTTTACAAGGTGCCTAGTAAACCTCAGTGCTTCACAAATATTATCTCTTAAACTCTTAATCCCTTAAAGACACAATAAATTGTTACCTCTACTTATTGATAAGGTAGTTAGAGGTTAGATAATTTATAACTAGAAGACTAATTGGCTGCAAATTCTTGCTTATAACCACTTCTCCCATATAGTAGCAATCTCCTTTATCTCTTTTCATATGTAAGAGGTGGGTGATCAACATGGCTCTGTGGGTAAAGGTATTTACAATCAAGAATTATGATGATCTCAGCTTAAGCCATGCGACTGAAACAGAGAGAATTGGTTCCCTCCAAAAATTCACTGACCCCACTAACTTCACATGAATATCTATATGTAAAATGGGGGTATCTGTTTATAGATGGTATTAGGGTCTTGCATTGAGCACCCACTACATATTCTTTATATGTTTATCATGGTTCTGTCAGTTTCATTGTGATACATGTTTGTGCATATGAAAGTGAGTTTGGAGGTACTAAGAATATAATCCAGATGAAATTTTACATCAGGAAATAGAGAGATGTAGAGAGATGTACTGGACATATATTAACTATACAAATTCATAATCAAAGCTTCTGAGTTTTGTCTCACAGAGACTCATGTTTGTTTTTTGTTTGTTTTTGTTTTTTATTTTCTGGAATTATCAATTCTTCAATTAGGAAATCAGAAAAATTTAGTCAATGACACATAAGTGAAAACTGCAATTGCTTCAAACTATTCAAACTTTTTCAGATAAGATTATACTAAGCAGAAATGAAAAAAGTAAGAGTGAAGAAAAATATAGCACTGTAATAATAAGCTAAAATATTGTGTACTTTCTTATTATTCTGAGTTTTTTTTAAAATAGGCCCATTTCTTTGGTGGGAGTGGCAACTGTTATTTTATTTTTTTCACAAAATCAAAATGTTGTGACATAATATTCCAGTAACTTTCCAATGAATGACTTGAAGGAAAGTACTGAGCAAAAATGTACAAAAAAGTGAAGTTTTGGAAATTGATAAAACATTGTTTTGTTATGATATTTGTATAATACTGAGCTATTTTTAATTTTCTCTTAGCTCAGGTATTTATGGAGAATATGAATGGACCCAGGCTTCATTTAGAGTTTTTGTATACTGCATTCACTTTTTATAAAAGATGACTATTCAGAATTTTTTATAAATTTTAATTCAGAATATGACATATTATATAGAATTCCCTTTTTCCTGTAGTTGTTGTTTTTCTTTTTTCAATGTTCTATTATTCATTATTTATATTTTAATAAACTATATTAAATACATTAATATAATTAATATTTAGAAAATGTATAGCTACAGATATTGTTCAGTCAGTAAAGTGCCTGCCACAAGAGGAGGAGGAACTCAGACTAATCTCTAGCACTCACTTAAATGTCAGGATCAGAGGTTTAGGTCTGTAATACCTGCACTGGAGAAGAGGAGACACTTGGGTCCCTGGGGTGTATTGCTGAACCAGTATAGCCAGATTAGTGGGTCCAGGTTCAGCAAGAGACCATCTCAAAAATGCAGTGTTGATACAATTAAGGAAAACACTTGTAATTAACCCCCATGAACCCTCACCACACACCTACAAACAAGAGCGCGCACACACACACACACACACACACAAATAAACATTGCTTCTTGAGTTTATCAAAGTCATTAATTTCTATATTTTATTCTCCTTCTAATACTATGTCTTGAATGTTGACGTTTGGTGTATTGAGCTAATAACTCAGAGAAGCTGTCTGATGAGCCTATGGAGGAAGGAGGAGGTTTCCCTCTGAGCTACCCTCTGGACTGAACTTGGAAGATTAATAATTTACCAGGGCCTGGCAATGGTGGTGCATGCCTATAATTTCAGAACCTGAGAGGCAGAGGCAGGTGGATCTCTGTGAATTTAAGGTCAGCCTAGTCTACAGAGTGAGTTCCAGGACAGCTAGATTTACAACAGAGAAACCCTGTCTTAAAAAATTAAAAACAAAAAGAAAAACAAAGAATTTACCAGGATCCCTGACAGATCAGCTGCTTTGGTAATTAATAGGGCCCTGCCAGTTTCTCTCATATATAATATTTCTGTATAAGGGATATTTCCAATGACTTGGTTTACTAGATTTGAAGGTAATTTCTAATTAATTCATTGCAGAAAGATCTCTATATGTTACACTTGCTAGTAAGGACCTTTTTCTTTCCACAGAGAATGAAGTAAGTAGTTAAACACAATTCAGAAAGAGAAAAGGAAAACCTATTTCATTTTATGGAGAACATCTGAAGTTCTCAGAGAATAACCTTCAATTATTCTCTTTCTATGAGAAGGGAAAAAGCACAGGGCTGGAGTAGACATTAGTAATGCAAATCCACTAGTCTCACTTTTTGTAGTGAAGTAGTGAACATTCAATTTCTTATTTAGGGGGAAAAAGATCTTTGTAGAAAGTGAATTTTTTTAATAGAAGTGCTGTTATTAATCAAACTTTATCCTCGATACTGAGATAGTACATCAGAAAGAACATTACCCAGTAACGGTACTCTCATGGAGGGCTCACAGTATCCCAGTTCTTCAAAGCACCAGACTAACTTAGAGTATAACACAAAGTGCCTTATTTAGAGCTGACACAACTTCTAAGTAAAAATTCAATTTCTTGTGTGTCTTAATTATTTATTACATACATAAAATATCAAAATATTACTTTAGGCAATTGGAATTTCAAATAATTATTATTGAAGAAATTGAAACACAAATTACACTCTCCTCCAAACATCTTATTAAAGAACATAAAGGAATATTTTCTGCTGGTGAGGATTATTTAAGGATGAATCAGCAGGTTCACACTGTGTGGCTGTTTCATACTAGCAGTAGAAGGTTAAAAGTATATACTTATAATTTTATAAATAGTTTGTTACTGATGTAAGAATGTTTTCAATAATAATAGACTGAAAAATATAGTCAAACATTTTTGTGAAATTAGTTGAAGCAATTGATGTCTTTATATGGTCAGTAGTAAAATATACTGAAGTCAAACAAAATGACTCCAAACTTGTTTTTCCATATACAAAAGGTTAATTGAATAATCACTAATCAGATTCTTTCCTATAGACAAAAGGGACAGATTGTTAAAACTTCATAGTCAAGCATTGGCACAAGACCCTTAAAAATAGGATTGAGTCATCAATCATTTCCCAAGACTATAATTTACATTGCACTAGAAAGTATAATAATTTGGACATGTGCAGAGGAAATAGACTTGTTGATGGACATATTCTTAAAATGTATGTCGAGTGATGCACATGTTAATTCAATTAGTTATTTAAAGCCAGACAATTTCTCTCCTAAAATTTTGGCCTGTCAAAAGCTAACAATCATCTTTTACAATCCAGAAAACTAAATATGACACTATACTACTTTAAATAACCCTGAGTATTCAATAGAGATGATATTAAGTATGGCATTTCATTTTTATGTAGAATATGAAGGCATCAAAATACATGAATGATGCACACTGTGGAAAGTTGACAAGAAAATTAAAATATGGTTGATGAAATAAAAACCTTAGAGAAATGTCACTGGCTTATTGTCACAGATTATCCCAGTACACTTATTGCAAGAATCAATTTTATATGGTTACAGAGTGACATAGTTTATCAGTGAAGTCAATAGCAGAAAGTATCTATTAACTGTCACTTAGATTATCCAAAACAAGGTCTATGAAAAACCGAAAGTCTCCAAGTTCAGTTCCTGCAGCTATTATATTCTTCCATTTCTCAATTAGAGCCAATAAGTTATATTTCTCACCATTCTTTCCACAAATACTCTAAAATTCAAGGTCATTAGATTTATTTGTGGCTGCAAATATTTAGAACAGTGTCTTCATATAATGTATTCACTGCTTTTGTTGCTTTTGCTCAATGTGTGCTTGTATATAGATGTATTTTGTTTGATATGTGTCTGAGTGTGTCTGTGAGTGTGTGTGTGTGTGTGTGTGTGTGTGTGTGTGTGTTTACTTTCTTTCTCTTTCTCACTTCATTTGTAAGGTTAAATTGTAACACAGAGACACAGAGTTACAAGTACCTTTAGCATATAACTCCATAAAGTCTTACAATGATTACACAGGCAACCATCAATAAAACAAAATTAATGATGTTTAGAATATTAGATGTCTGTTATTGCCTATTAGAGTAAGAGCTCTTGAAAACATTCACTATCCTCATTGCTGGTATTGTTGAATATCTTTTCCAAGCCCACATAAGTATGGTCATGTGATGCACATTGCTGTGGAGCAGCATGCCTTGGATGACACTGGGAGACTAATTCCTGCTGTTAGATATGTATGTTTTTGTTCATGTTCATTTCTATTTATTATTCTATTATGTAAATGTAATATTATTTACTAATTCATTCTAATATGTACACTTGAGTTTTATTCATTGTGGAAAGGATTACTAATATATATTCTATATGCATGCTTCTGTCTTTTGATGGCTGTATTTTACGTTTAGAAGTTATGAAATGCATGATTCTCTTACTAGTTCCTTGGTGTTTCACCTGTTCAATCTAAGCTGTTAATCACATACTGAGTCTTGTTGGTTACTGTAATATTTGTCCCTGTTAGTTTCTGCATGATTTTGATATGTGCTTTGTCTTGATTGGTTTATTATAGTTTTGCTTGTGTTTGCTTATGTTTGGGAAGAGGATAAATTCAGCTATCATAATGTATCTAACAAACTCCTCCAAATCTTTCAGAATTTATGTCAGTTCTGGTTTGGACTCAAAATACTGATATTTTTATTTTTTGTTCTTCAGTGTATTGGTAATTCTAAAAGATTTTTATTTTATTAAAAATACTTCAATACAATATATTTTGATTACCATTTCCCCTATCCAGCTCTACTGAGATTCTCCCCATCTCCTTTCCCTTCCAATTTTAACCACTTTCTGTCTCTTCTTTAAAAACTAACAGTCATATAAAAATGGTAATAAAATTTTAAAAATATTGCCTTTATGTATGGGCTTATGCTCAGCCTTGTTTGATGTTATTATGCCTTGTTCTATTGGCAACCTTGGGAGACCTGTTCTTTTCAGAGAGGAAGTCAGGGGGAGGGAGGAGCTACGGAGGAGCTGGGAGGAAGAGAGGGGTCAGCATTTATTGTATGAGAGAAGAAAAATAAATTAAAATAAAAATGTATATATTAATAAAAATAAAATAAAATAAATTAAGATAAAAATAAACCAGAATAAGACAAAACAAACAAATAGAAGAAAAAGGGGTAAGAAAAAGAAAGAAACAATAGATAAAGAAACACAAACATTCACAAACACAGAAATCCCATAAATGGACAAAGTCAGAAACCATGATCAATATGCAAAGGATCTGTAAAAAACAATAAAAATTAAAAAATTAGCAAAAATATTTTAAAAAGCAAATAAATAAATTCATGACTAAAACATCATGAGACAAATAATCTCCAAAGATCCGTTGAGCTTGTTTTGTGTTGGATGGGACATAGACTTAAGACTGATTTGTATCCCCAGTGAGACTCCATTGGAGAAAACTGACTTTTCATTTGTGAGCATTTATCAATTGGAGAAAAGCTTCTGGGTTAGAAATGTGGGCTTGTGTCCACTCCTCCTCTCAACTCTGGGACCTCACCAGGCTAGATCACTGCAAGCCCCGTGCAGCCTGCAACAGACTCTGTCATATATGCACTGATCCTGCTGTCTTTAGAAAACCTTGTTTTCTCAGTGTCCTCAATCTCACTGCTTCTTAGAATCTTTCCACCTCATCTTCCACAAAGATTTGAATTTGAGGAGAGGGATTCGATAGAGAGACATCCTATTTAGGACTGAGTATTCCAAGTTCTCCCACTCTCTGCACATTGTCTGGCTGTGGATCTCTGTATTTGTTCTCATCTACTGAATTACAAAGCTTTGCTCCTGATAGCTGAGCAAGACACTGATCCATGAGTTTATAATAATGTTGTTAGGAGTCATTTTGTTGTTATGTTCTTTTAGCAGAATGGTAGTTTTTGGTTTTCTGCTAAGTACTTGATCTATCTAGTCTCGTGTTCTTGGCCACCTGAGTAGTGTCAGGCATGGAGTCCATCTCATGAAATGGGCCTTAAATCCAATCAGATACTGATTTGTTACCCTGTCAAGATTTTTGCACAATTACATTAGCTCATCTCAAAGTCAGTTTATCACTGTTGATTGAAGAGTTTGTAGTTGTTTTAGTATTTACTTTTATTTTTTGATTGCATGCAGTGTACCTTCAATTATCATGAACACTACTAGTCCATGGGGGTAAAGGCTCTAGGTAGGAACTAGCTCAATTTCTCTGTGTCCTTGAGTTGTGAGGTATTGTCTGCAGCAATAGCATATTACTATCAGTTTATGAAGTCTAGCCAATAGCTTTTACAATAGCCTAAGTTGTTTGGAGGTCTCTATGGGGCCCATTGGCCAACAAGTCCATTTTATATAACCCATTCTTAGTATTGGAAACTTCAGTTGGTGACAAGAGATGTTCACTTCGGGTTGTTCTGCCCTGTGCTTTGCTGATTTTACATTGCCTTAATGTATGTATATTTTTAGGAAGCTTCTATTGCATTAGGTTTCTTTACAGTCCCTCCCATATCACCTGCCGTGCTTCTCTCTTCCCTCCCCCTTCCTACTTGATCCTCCACATCTAGTCCTTACTTGCCACTCCATCAATTACTATCTATTCTATTTCCCTTTCCTAGAGAGATCCATTGCTCCCTCCTAGGCCCTTACTCTGTGTCTATTCACTGTGGTTATACAGACTGTAGGTTGATAATCAAAGTCTTAACAGCTAACATCCACATATAAGCGAATACATACAATACTTACCTTTCTTGGTCTGGCTTATCTCACTCAAAAATGTTTTTCCTGCCTTTATCCATTTACCTGAGAATTTTATGAACATGTCTTTTAATGACTTGACATCTATGCTGTTTCTAACTTCTGGCTATTATGAATATAGATCAGGTAGAACATGGTGGAGCAAGTATCTCTATAGTAGGATGAAGCATCCTTTGAGTACATGCCCAATATTTGTATATCTGTATGTTGTGGTAGAAATATTCATGAGGAACTGCCATACTGCTTTCCATATTTTAGTTGGACCAGTTTGTACTTCTATCAACAATGGATGAAAATTCTCGTTACTCCATATGGTCACATGCTGTCATTTATTTTTTAATTATCTTGGCCATTCTAACTCTTATAAGATGAAATCCCAAAGGAGTTTGGATGTGCATTTCTCTGATGATTAAGGATATTGGACAGTTCTTTCTATGCTTCTCAGCCATTTATTTTTACTCCTTTGAAATTCTTTGTTAAGATCTGTACACCATTTTTAATTAGGCTGTTATTGTGATGTTTCTTTCTCTCTTTTTTTAGATTTTCAAGATAGAGTTTCTCTGTTGTAACTCTGGTATCCTGGAACTCACTCTGTATAATAAGGTGGCCTTGAACTCACAGAGATCCACCTGCCTCTGCCTCCCAAATTCTGGAATTAAAGGCATGAGCCACTACTGTCTGGCTCAGGTTTTTGGTTTTTTTTTTTTAAGTTCTTTATATAGTTTAGATATTAGCTTTCTATCAGATGTATATTTGGTAATAATATTTTCCTATTTCCTATTATGTAGCCTGGTGTTTTGTCAGAATGATGGTGTCTTTTGCCACACAGAATAATTTAAGTTCCATGAGGTCCCATCTATCAATTATTGTTCTTAGTGCCTGCATTATTTATGTTCTGTTTAGAAAATCCTTTCTTGTACTAGTGAATTCAAGACTATCTCCAACTTTCTCTTCTATCAGATTCAGTACATCTTGCCTTAGGTTGAGGTCTTTGATCCATTTGAAGTTGAATTTTGCCCAATGATAAGAATAGTTTTATTTGCATTATTTTACATGCAGCCATTCATGTATTTTTTGATACTTTATCAAAAACCAGGTGTTCATAAATTGTATGAATTAATGTCTGGGTCCTCAACGACATTCCGATGAACAAAGTATCTTGTTTTGTGCCAATAACATGTACAGTTTGAGATCAGGAATGGTGAAACCTCCAGCAATTCTTTTGAAATTCAGGATTATTTTTAGCTTTCCTTGTTTTTTATTTGTTTGTTTGTGAGTGTGTGTGTGTGTTTGTGTGTGTTTCTATATGAAGGTGAAAATTATCTCATCAAATTCTGTACAGAATTCTGTTGTTCTTTTAAAGTATTTTGCATTGAATCTCTTGATTGCTTTCGGTAGGGTAACCATTTTTGCTATATCAATCCTACCATCCTTTGAGCATGCGAACTCTTTCCATCGCAGCTATCTTTTAAAATTTCATTTCTTAAAGTATTTATCATACAAATACTTCCCTTTCTTGTTTTGAGTTACTCCAAATTATTATTTTTTAGAGGCCACTGTGAAAAGTGTTTCACTGATTTCTTTCTCTGTCCATTTGCCATTTGTATATATATAGTAAGGCTACTGATTTTTGAACACTAATTTTGTATCCTGCTACTTTCCTGAAAGTGTGTGTCAGCTATCAGAGATTCCTTCCACAACTTTTAGGGTAAGTTTTGTGTAAAATCATATCATCTTCATTGAAGATACTTTTACTTCTATCCATCTGGTTATATCCCTTTGATTTATTTATTATGCTAACCAGTAGTTCAAGTACTATACTGTATAGGTGTGGAGATAATGAACATATTGATTATTTTTGTTTGTTTGTTTGTTTGTTTGTTTTGAGAGAGGGTTTCTCCATTGTAACTCTGAATGTCCTGGAACTCACTTACTAGACCAGGCTGGCCTCCAACTTACAGAGATCTGTCTGCCTCTGCCTCTCGAGTGCTGGTTTAAAGGCACGCACCACCACAGCCCAGCATTTTTTTTAAACATATTGATTCTTTAAAGCTATTTCTCTTAAGGTAATTTTTATATTTACAGTCTGGGAGTCTTTTATCAGATGCCAAATAAAGTGGTTTTAGTCTGAATAATTACTTGGAAAGTGTATATAAATGATACCTGTTCTTAAGTTATTGCAGGCTATTCTCTCAGGTAAGACAACCATATTTCAGTATTTATATTTTAGTATATTTTAGATTAACCAAAAAGGGCTAAGCATGCAATATGAAGTTTTCTGAATAATTATTAAAATAGAATATCTATAATTCTGCATTTTATACCGTGAAAAATCTAAACGTCAGTTTTAAGACTGTAAAAAATTGCTACGACCTGAAAATGAAGTTAGAAATCAAAAAACAAGAATTGTTTAGGACACTAATCTCAAAATTAAATAGTATCCTGAATTACTCCTGGGAAACTAAATACATTTACTCTATGACCATGTAGTGATTTAGATATTGAATATCCATAAACTCATGTGTTGGAAGCTTAGTTCTCGATATTCAGAGGTGTGATGTTTGAGACCATATTGGATCACAAATGCTCTAATATGGTGGAGAAAATAAGGCATTGAGGTTCCAACTGCAGTAAACCAGCCACTGCGATTAATGGAATGGAAAGTTGTATGCTGTTTTTACTCTCTTTTTCTCTCTCCTCTCTTATGATGCTCTTCCTCATCACAAGCCCACAAACAGGGATCAAATACATTGTAATGAACTAATAATATCTGTGAAGAGCTATGAGTGCCAAATAGATCCTTGTTTTCTGTAAGTTTCTGGAGTCAAAGTATTTTCACAGTAGTATGAAAACTAACACGTTACTTATTAAAAGATGAATCTCCATATTTAATTTTTGTTATAGCCAGAAATCAATATCTTATATACCTGATTTTATTTGTGTATATTTTTACATGGTTTTCAGAAAAAAAGACAAATTATAAAAAGATGCTTCCTTTGTCATGATTTGTAATGGGGACCAATGATATGGGAAATCATATCTATCATTTAGACACTATTGTAACCCATTATCAAATTTGTTAGGATCAATAGCAAAGGAGACAATCATTAGAGATAGTGTTCCTTGTGTGAATTAGCAACAATGCAATCCCCACTTTGTATCAATAGAAAATAAAATCAAAATGTCAAATATCCATTATATTTTCTCATTTTAAATAAAAACCTGGATATTTTGTTTTGTATATTTCAGTACAAATAAACATAATAAAAATGATCATGGAATATTTAGCAGAATAGAAGTTTAAAAAATCATACATATTTTTATTATTCCTCATATATTTTGGTCACTAAAACTTTATGAATGGTATAAATCATTTTTATAGTCAGAGAAAAGAATAGAACTAGTTTAGTTAAATAAAATATACCAAAAATCCATTTTCAGCACATGTAAAAATCACTTAGTAAGTGTATATATGATGTTAGTAAATTTACTTGTTTCTATATGTTCTGGGCTTGAATGTAGCTTAGTGTAGAATTTGCTGCATGTGGCCATGAGTTTACTCTCCAGGACACATACAAGGTTCTTTAGAAATATGTTGCACAGATTGCTTTACAATTGATCATTATCTACATGGAGCAAGAAATACATAATTGCTTCTTTGGTTGGTAATATATAAATTATGTATTATTAAGGAAAGATGCATTTTTCTGTTTTCTTTCCAAGCCAAATGTTGCTTACTCTCTAACTAGATATATGTGAAAGTCTTAGGAAACAAAATACTTGTGAAAATTATTTCTAAATAACTATATAAATTTTAGATACATATAAGGCAAAATCATTCAAGCCTAGCTGCTTTTATTTAATAAAAGGTCTATAAACTTTTTTAAAGTGCATATATAAAGACTCTGTAATTTCCTCTAATCTCTAGTCTTTAGACTCTAAGCAATGATCTTTCTTGGAGTCAGTCATGAAAATACAAGCCATGTTGGTACATACACCAAGATAAATATGTGGCACTAATTTTTTTTTAATTTAAAATTATATCTTACTTATTTGATGTCTTTCACAGTCATATAATTTCACAATTTATATAATTTAATGTTTTTACCTTGAGGTTATATACATTATCTCAATATTATTGTTCAACTCAGGATATCTCATTGTAATTTCACATTATTAACATATTAAGCTATGAATTTTGGTGAATGTTTACATTGTTTCCACATATTCTTTCTACAATGTGTGGTGAAAAACTTGTACACATATCTATAGAATATTTATATTTTATTTTTGAATAAAACTTAAAGTTATAATTTTTGGCCTTCATTTTGATCTATAATATAAGCTAAGTATGTTCATCATACTAAAAATTTCTCAACTTACGTGTTAAAACAATGACATTTCTTTGAACTTAAAACTATAAAATAATGATTAAAAATTTTAAAATACTCATATAAATGGAATGATATGTATTCTTCATGGATTGGAAGAATTAGTCATTAAAATGCCCATACAACATAAGGCAATACATATAAAAATATCTTTGTAATTTTCAGAGAAAAAGATAAAAATGATTCAATGCATAATAAAACACAAAGTATCTAAATTATTAACTATCCTAAATAGCCAAGTCAATGAGGAATTGGGACTATAAATCTAGGTGGAGCATCAGAAGCCACATTTAGAAATCTACTGTCAGTCTTCAAAACAGCAAAATACTGGGATAAAACAGACAAGTACCACTGGACAGAGAAATACAACAATGAAATCTATACATTTACAAACTATTTTTGGTAATGATGTCAAAACCCACAGAGGGTAAAGGACAGTTTTGTTAATAAATGCTGTTAGGAAATGATTATAAAAATCATACATTGTATATCAGGTAGCCTGAAGCATTAACAAGTGTGTGTGTGTGTGTGTGTGTGTGTGTGTGTGTGTGTGTGTGTGTGTGTCTGAGAGAGAGGGTGAGGGGGGATTCTGAGCTACATCAAATGATACAATAGTGTCCTGTGCATAATTCAGAATTAGAATATATTCCTAATGATATTCCCAAGTATGATTGTTTAGAAAAACTGATAGTTATAAAAATAAAAAAATATACTATTTGGAATGATGATGGTAAATAAGAATACTCTGAAATTGGGCTTTCTATACAGGAAAATGCAGTTGGAGAAATCCCTAATGCAACTCTTTCAGAACTCAGTATTCTTTTTAAAGTTTGCAAATTTGAAGTGAATTATTGTTAGCAATATGTCATTAGTTATATTCAATTCCTATTATATGATGGTAGCATTTATTCATCCCCTACCCAAACTCTTGGGGAAGGAAGTCTGAGCATAGTATGTGAGGAGTAATTTTGATCTAACAACTCCATCTTGCAAATCTGAAGGCTTTGAGCCATGACCGTTCTTATCACTAGGCATCTAGGGACAATGTTGCCCAGCTGTCAAAAGCCAAAGCAAAATAGGCAAGAAATATCAAGGCAAAGTAAGTGATCACACATAAGTGATTATCTCTAAGATGATCCACAGACTTTTCATCACAATCCTTGGAGCCAAAGTCATGGCAATGATGGAAAACAGTTCTATCATGAAACAGAAAAAGGCAAAAAAGTAGAAAATAAAATCAAACAACCACATTCAGCCAAGAATCCTAGGTCTTACAAAAACTAAGAAGATGTAACAGCCATAAGGCTCGACACGAAGTAAACATTAGATAAGTAGATAAACAGAGGTCTGCAAATAGCAATAAAGGGCCAGCACTCCGACAAAACACTGTGTTCTTAAATGTGTATGGAACATTCCTTAGAAGTATTTTGGAGAAACTGAAACATGTACTGCTGGGGATATAATCTGATGTAACCTTATATGGTTACGAGTATGAGAGTTCCTCCAAGAGGTAATAGTAGAAGTTTCATGTTATTCACCAATTTATCTTATGAGTATGTATCAATAAAAGAAGTGACAAGCCAAATAATATATTAACTACATTTTACAGAAGCATTATTCACATCAGGAAAAGAGAAAAGTAATACATCTTTCTGGCTAAATTAGATATGGTAAATATATGAATTGGAATTTTACTAAAACTTAAAAAGACAGGATATTATTTCATATAAAGTGTACTTGAACTTCAAATATGTTAAGTGAAATAAGCCAATCACAAAAGGGCCAATAATCACACAAATTACTTAGAACAACCAAATTTATGGAGACAAAAAGGATTGTGAAGGGTTTCGGGGAGAGAAGAATGCTTGTTTAAAAGAAACATTGTTTAAAAGAAACAGTTTTCAATTTTGAAAAATTGAAAATGTTGTGAAGATTGATATTATATATAAATTGAATAACATGTTTTATATTATATTATATATAACAATAAATATGTGATTTTTATCAATAATTTATGTCAAGTATTTGTATGTTGTCTTTTAATTGAAAGATATGTAAATATTTATAGCGCAACTGTAAAATATGTTTTTACGTTAATCAAAACACAGTGAATGCATGTTTGAAATTTTCAAAGTTTAATAAAATATTATACTAAATTTTTTCAAAATAAGTTGTGACAAGAATTTTCAAAAGGAAAAATCATGATATATATGTATATATATACATATATGTGATTCACTATTAATGAGTTTACTATGTTATAGTGTATAAGAATATTGTCTCAGTTTTAAATATTATATATATGCATATATATGATTCATCATTAATGTTTACTATGTTGTATTGTATAAGAATTTGTGTCTGTTTTAAACATTATATGCATATACACACATACACACACAGATACACACACATTGTGGAATGAGTAAATGAGTATCAAGTTATTTAATATACAAATTGTCTCACATACTTATTTTTATTATAATGAATTTTAAAACATTTTGTACTTAAAAAACTTAAATTCTTAGTCTTATTTTCTAAATGTCATGTTCAAGAGGATGGTTACGAGTATAAATGTTACATGTTATGCTTGGGGAACTAGGAGACCCACCATCAACATTTTCAAGCATTTAATATAGCATATTACTGTTGCCATCATGATGTAAACTATTTGTTGAATTGAAATTTATACACACTGATCACCAACATAATGCATTCAGTCCCTGAGCTTTCAAGTTGCTAAGGTCAAATAATGACAGTCCCTCCCTGATATTCTCTATGAAACTACTTCCATGAAAATCTGTAAATCTTTGGAAAGAAAATGTGAATGCAGGTTCTGCTTTACAGTACAACTGGGCAGAGATGATAGGAAATCTAATCATGTTACTATTTTTCAACCAAAGCATCTACAAAATTCTTTTTTAAAAATCATATTTATCTACATAGTAACTTGACAGTATCTTAAAACAGTGCTGAAATTAGGAGCTAAATTAATAGTTGAATATCATGAAATAAGTATTTCAAATTATATTATTATCATTAAAGACTGTTCCACTGATTTAATTTGCCTACAATAAGAAAGAGAAACAATTCAAAGTATCAAAATGATGCTTTGAGAAATGATAAAAACATTGAAATAAAATATAGCTTGGCTATTTAAAAATATTGAAATGGAATCAAAGCTAATAAAATCAGATTTTTCAATGAATATTTAAAACAGACAGTATTCTTATACAATATAATGTAGTAAACTTGTTAATAATGAATAATATTTATCAATATTTGAACATAAATGGTTTCAATCAATACTACAGCTGTTTTTATTGATCCATATATCAATGAACATCCATTATATTGTTCAATGATTTAAAATTTTCTTTATAAAATATGTGTCACAATATTGATTTTTCTGTACAAATTAAAAAATAGTTCAGGCAAAATGATCAGAAAAAGTACATTTTTCATCTTTTTTATTAAGGAACCGTACCAGAGGGTTCACAAGCTGCAAGCTGTTCTCCTCTGTAGAACTATTTTGACTTACAAGAACACTTCTCTGATCCAAAAGTATTTAGCATTTTCCAATACAACAACGCTTATTTGACATCTATATTTTATTTTTCACAATAAAGAGTTGAAAATAGGCTTTAATTTGCAATTTAGCACAGAAGAGAGA
Organism: Cricetomys ansorgei; assembly: GCA_026225945.1. Lineage (NCBI taxonomy): Eukaryota > Metazoa > Chordata > Mammalia > Rodentia > Nesomyidae > Cricetomys > Cricetomys ansorgei. The sequence goes on from JAMJFZ010001562.1 coordinate 7,305,413, forward strand.
AGTGTGTCTTGAATACTCTACATGAGAGAAGGAGAAATAATTAAATACTTCTAGTTTCATGCAGTTGCAAGGGTCCCCATTTGAGGTCCATTGTCCTTCAGGTATGATGAGTGTCTGTGGGTAGATTCCTGGCATGCGACTTGCACCAAGAAATAGAGGACAATTCATATGCATATGTACAATTCTGAAAGGCTATATTCACACAATCTAAGGAGAGTAATTTCCAATTATTCAATTTCTGCCATGCAAATATGAGCCTTTCAAATCAGCTTTATGCAAAAGAGAGCAGCTTTGACTGACCAGAGCCCATTGTTTGGCAAGGAGTTGGGCCACATTGTGCAGGTAGCAGCTCTATGGAGTAAGGTCACTGCATTCCAGACCCTGAAGTTGAGGATTCCTGGACCAAATTTGTAAAAATTTCCTAATCTCATGTAAAGATAGAAATCCTAAAATGTATGTATGTGTGTCTGTCAGATAATAAATAAAATACTTTGTGTGACGTAACTTTAAAAATCTACAGTATCGTTTTCCCCTACATGCTCCCACGAGATCATCAATTTAATGTTTATTAAGCTTATTATTAGAAAATATATTCTCTCATTGTTTACTGAACTGTAATCCTCTAGCTCCAGCCTGTGTAATTCAGGAATTATAGAATAGTGTATAAAGACTCATTCCTCTTGATAGAAAGAATCTTGGTGACTTTTATTTTGTTATAAATTTTTCTAAATTATCTCATGAATATTCACAATGATAAATATAGATTCATATTAAGAAACATCAAAACACACTCTCAGTTAAACTAAAAAATTTGGAAGCAGTAATCATTCTTCCCCCATATTCCACTTTTCTCTTTATTATATGTTGTCATTTACTATGATATATATTATGAATAGTTTAAATGTGATATAAAAAGTCTAATGGAGTTAAGCACCTTGCACTTTAAGAGATATTGCTCTCGGGTAATATTCAGAGATATGGGTAAATATTCAGAGATAATTATCAAAGATTACACATTCTTTATATTAAATCTGATGTCTAAACTAAAGCCACAGTTACATTCACTGTGTAGAAAATTAAACTCTTTTGTTCTTTTCTATTGTATTTGTGGAAACTCTTTCGTTGTCTTTTCTTCTTCCAAATATTAAAATCTTATGGTCAGACTTATACATTTTCCTTGGACATTTTGGGATTTCTGATCCTCTGTATTCCTATGCCTCTTCCTCTTCCTCTCTCTGCCTCTCTGTCTCTCTGTCTCTCTGTCTCTCTCTCCCTTACTCCATTTATCAAAGATTTAATAATTTTCAAAGTATTTGTTGAACAAATACTCTAATTTTAATGAGCAACATTATTGAATTTAAGTAAAATAAATGTCATCAAAATCAATTTTCTTTTGATAGTCAACTCTTAACCACAGATGTGTTACTTGAAATTAGAGAAAGGTAAAGTATCCTTGTGACTTATGTGAAGGATAATTGAAAACACTACCAGCTTTCTTACCACCCACAGGATCACGGCCAACATTATACTCATAAAATCTGAAAATATTTCATTTAAATTTAAATCAAATGTAAGACACAATTTTCTACTGTCACCAATGTTTGTCAATACAATGTTTTAAATATTCACTAGACAAATCAGGAAGAGGTAAAAAAAAATAATTAAAATAATAAATATTTGCTTAAGATAGTATTCTGTATTTAAAAGTGCCCTCAAAATCCATTAGATATGAAAAACACTTTTAGAAAAATAGCAGAATAAAAATAAACATACAAAAATGATTAACTTGACTCTAGACACACAATAAATTCATTGGGAAATGAACACATGACACAACCATATGTCTAACAGCTCAAAAATACCTAGAAATAATCCTAACAGACGATGTGTAAGATCTCTCTTCTGAAAGTAAAATACTGAATAAAATGAAGTCATTGAAGGTGTAAAGACACACCAATTCCATGAACAGCACGTTGATAAAATGACCATGCTATCACAATCTGTCTACTGAATTCCAAGCAGTATCATAAGAATACTTTGATATTATTGTTAGAATTAGAAAAAGAATCCTAAATTTCACATGAAAACATCAATTCCTCAATACTGAAAGCAACCTTGAGCACAAAGAGCAATGCTAGAGGGACCAAAATAATTAACTTCAAATTATACTTCAGGCCTATTTTAAAGAAAATAGCATAAAATTGATGCAAAATAAGACCTATAGACCGGCACAACAGAATAGAGTAGCCAAAATACCCACAGCAGCAGCCATCTGGCTCTTGATCAAGTTTCCCAAGGTATGTATTGGAGAAAAGATATTCTGTATAATTGATAGTGGTAGAAAAGTGGATACTCAACATCTGGAGGAATCAAACTAGACCCATGGTTCTATCTTGTATAGAAACCAACTCAAAATGAATCAAAGACCTCAATGTAAGCTCTGAAACAGAACATCCTATAGGAAAAATGTCAGGAAAGCACTTAGAGTTTATGTTTAGGTAAATACTGTGGGACCTGGGGGCTGGAAAGCAGTGGAAGTCAAGGCCAAGTGCCCCTGCTCCCTGAAAAGATGACGTGGGATGTGATGCGTGGCAGACTCCTGCTCTCCCAGCCCGGGAAGGTCCCTAGCCAGAATATTATAACTTGCTCGCTTCACAAGAAGCTAAAGGAACATGTTTGTCTGCACTGGGGCGGGTCCCTTGCTTAGGAACCCTCCCCCCGGCCATGCTAATTAAGGCTTCCCCGCTGGAGGGGAGAAGCCACGCCCTTATGGGAAGAGGTTATTTATCGGGGTAACCCCTTGAATGGAGGAGTTCGAGTTCGGGTTCGAGTTCAGGTCCACCAGATGCCAACTCCTGTTCGTTCTCAGCAAGCGGGATCAGGCGGAACCACACGGTCCTAGGAACCCACGTGAGAAACGTCCCCCGGGGCTTCCCCACGGCTCTCAGCTTGCCTTTTCTCGCCTCTGGCCAGGGCGGGAACCAAGCGGCTTCCCAGCCAGCTCCGGCCAGGATAGGGCTGTGGCGGAACGTGTCCGGGGAGACGAAAACTAAAAACAACAAATACTTTATGAGTATTTACCTAATAAGGGAGGAGATACTAACAGTTGTCAATTGAAATTTCAACAAAATTAAAAGCTTCTAGGCAGAAATTGATTACCTTATTAGAGAAAGTAATTATCAGATATGCATATTACTGGTGATTATTAAACAGAAAAAACAAACAGTGTAAAACAAACACCAAATGTATTTCAAACAATATATGAGTTAATGAACTGGATAGAGTGTTCTCTAAAACTGCCATAAACTAAATATATGATAAATGTTCTATATCAAAACTACAGTGATACTCACCTCACAGCACTCAAAATGACTATTATTACCATTAACATTAGTAGGTAAAAATACAGGGGAAAAAGGAATTGTGGGTAAAGATGTACTAAAGAATGTGATCAACTTAGAAGTTAGTCAAGAATGTCTTAAAATCTAAAATTGGAACTACTGTACGCTTCATATTTCTTGCTATATGCTAAAGGAATAGAATACAGAAACCCAAAAAGTCATGTTTACTGTACTACTGTTGGTAATAGATAAGTCATGGAAGCACCTATGATCCCATAAACAAATGAATGAATAAATAAAACATGATATCTGAAAACAATGTTGCAGCATTCATCCATAAAGAATATAAGGAAACTATCACACATTTTCTCATGATGTGGGCTAGGTCTACAAAAGTAGTAAAGAATACATTATAAAGAATACACATAGTAAAAGAATACATTAGAAAGTGAAAATTTTTGGAAATATTTTTGATGCACTATATTTTGATCAACATTTCTGCTTCCCTAACTCCTCCCCAATCCTTCTCACTTTGCCACCCACAAACCTCCGCACCCAGAAAATAAAATTTTAATACATTTAAATGAATCAATGTGACAAACCGATTTATTGAAAAACATTGTCAAAATTAAACAACACTCACAGGATGGAAAAGTTGTCTTCACCATGTTACTGTAATGTAAAACTGTTAGTGAGGCAAGAATATGAATAATATAGAAAGAGACAAAAGTGAGGGCACCTCTTTCAATCATGGCTTTGTTACAACAAAAGCACCACTGTGTACTTCAAGTACAATGACAATGTGAACAATTAAGCTGGAAGAGAGGAACTGAAGAAAAGCCACTAAATGAGCTTACTGGTTTTTCCAACCTACAGAGAGTTGTATAGTTTGGAAGAGGCAAGGAAACCACTGACAATCATGTTTTTATTTAAAGTATCACCAGAAGTATGATTTGCAGAAAAAGAGCAGATGTAAGAAAATTAAAATTAAGTAATGAAAATTAAATTAAAAAGCACTCAGCCAATCCCCTATGTCTGTGCACAGCTTGCAGAACAGAAATATGGCTTCCAATTTCTCCACCTGTCACAAGAAAAATGCCATGGATTTCCAACAATGACAAAAAGAGGTAATAAGAAAAGTAAAATTGGGTAAATGATGATTATTTATTTTACAGATTATAAAAACAAAATTGGACAGTGTATAAATTATATATATGTATATATGGGAAGATACACAATCTCTGAGGTACTCAGTAAACTCTAAATTAAAACAAAAATAATGCATAATTTTATACTTCCATCTAGAAAAACAACTAAATTTTGAAAACAGGTTGTTTTATTACAGGTCTTATCAGTTACATTAATTTTATGTTTCTGATTTTGCTTATTTGGCAACCCAGGCATGTCTATCCTCCTACATAAGACTCCAAAATTCTGGACATACAGATATGTATCATCACTCCCAAATATATCAAATTCAAAAAGCAACCAAGATAATAATAATACAGGGAAAGTTCAACTTCTAGTAATTACGTAAAAATTAACCTAGATCTACCTTTAGAGATAGAAATTTACATAAATATTCATATAAGGGTATATGTTTGCAAAATAAAAATTAAATTTAATCACAAGGATAAATATCCAAGCAATAGAAAGTATACTCAAAAGGAGTGTTACTAAAACATTTAAATGAAGGGCTTGGAAAATGGCTCAGCGGCAAACAGCACTTTCTGTGCAAGTCCGAGGACCTGAATTCACATACTCAGAACACAGATAGAGTCCCTGGGGTGATCTTGCATTCATATTACCCCTGAATTAGGGGTGTGGGATGAAAAGACTAAAGATTCAGGGTTACTCATCATCACACAAGCAACACATTCAGTGAGAGATTATATCTCAAAAGAAAATTCAGAAAATATTAGAGCAGAATATCAAGAAAAGCACCCACATAATTACAATTCTCATATATAAAATTTTCAAGAAAAATGTAAATATTATATTATCCTCTTATGAATTTCAGTATTCCTGAAATGTTTCTTTTTTACATTAGAAAGGAAACATCATATTTTAAAGGCATATTCTATTTCGTAATGGAAACTTCTAAATGAAAATTACAGAATGTAAACCAAAAATTTGGTTTTTTCTTCAGTAATATGTATATGAGTGAAAATGAATTACATACTTTAATATGTTCTTTATAATGCTTTTATATATATTATAATATGTATATATTAATTTCAGTGAGGTCTCTTAAGATAATATATTAAGAAAACTAGGACTAGATGTATTATTTAAAATCACTCTAATCATAAATTTTAGTCTTAACATTTTAATTTATGAACAATTATTTCTATAGTTTGTGTTGGTTTTAAAAGATTTTTTTATCTATTATATGTGTGAGTGTTTTGCCTGATTGTATATATGTGCACTGTGTGTATACCTAGTGCCCACAAAGGCCAGAAGAAGGTACAGGATCATCTGGAACTGGAGTTAAGTACTGAACAAGTCCCCAACTGTGGTCTGTGAACTGAACCCACATTCTCTACAAGAGCTGCAAGTGCTCTTAACTGCTGAACTATCTTGCCATCCCTGGAACTTTACCATTAAGTATTATAATTAAACCCTCCTGATTGTCTATCTAAATAACAGTCACCTACCTTTGATTCTTCAAAACCTTTCTTCTGAATTAGACATTTTGTATGATTAAAAAAAAATGCTTAAAGAGACATATGCTAAAATGAATGATTCAGATTTAATTAAGTGAACCATTAGCATTTTTTTTTTTTACAAAAAAGAACATTTTCTTAGTTCTTTCAATGAAGATAAAAATGTATATGGAAGAAATCATAAAAAGATATCCAAACATTTCATGATATCTTAACAGCAATAGTTCAAGCTTGCTGAGACTTACAATATATATCTTGAAAATTAATATAACATAATCCCATATGTTTAATCAAATACTGAGAAGCTTCTTGGTTCTTACTTCTAAGATTCATATTCTTTGTTATACAAAGTAAATTATTATTAATAATCGTATTTCTTAGATTATTATATTTAGAATTACTTGTGTATATTTGATATGTTAATTTTACAGATTTTAACATACATGTGCCTATAAACTGAACATTAAAAAGATTATTAGCTAAAACTTTGCAAATTAGTTCTGATTTAAGTAAAATGAGTAATCTTAAACATACCTGTCTGCAAGCATATTTAATCTTTCTTTCAGTTTCTCTAGTGAAAGACTCCCTTCTCTTTCTCTGTGAAAGTAGAATTTTTGCTACTAACTATGGTTGATATTTTGTGTAGCCAAGATAGACAAGGCATGCTCTATCTCTTGATTTATATATAATAAACGCTGTTAAGAAGGATTCTAATTCTCAGAGTACTTGAATTACACAAGTGTTTATTTCAAAAAATCTGCCTTCACCAAATTTCTAATTATTTTATTCAAATTACGTTTTGGAGACTAACTTGTTTTATAAATGTTGCCTTCTAAGTATCCTTAAGACATTTGTTTGTTTGTTTGTTTCCACATAAATTTGTCTATGCCCTAATTTTATGGTTAACTTACTTATCACCTAAACCTTAAAAGTTAGAAAGTAAAGATCCATTCTTCCCTGATTTATGGGTCCTTACTTTTGTTACTGATAATAAAAGTCTTAATTTTACTTTGTAATCACAGGCATTGGTCTCCAGAATCATTAAAAAGTGTTAACACTATTTACATACAAAAAAGGGGAAGTGGTCACAGTGCATTCCAAACCATGCTAATTTTTAGTTGCAATTCTGAATTTGAAGGAATACAGTTGCTTAATTGTGACTATAACTAATGTTCAACATTATTCCTACAATTTATTGTCAATTGATTTATAAACTGTTCATTTCTAATATAACTGATTTAAAATCTAATTGCTAAAAGGCTCATTTAATTTGACTAAATAAATGAATCAATATTCCTTGAATTGTATATAATTTCAGTTTTAGTTCATCTGTCAAGGATTATGAATATTATATCTATGGTTCTCATGAGAATTTGTTAAATGAATATAATTAATAAGCAATATGATCTTAACAATTTCCTTATGTAGTATATTAATGAGAGTACAGGGAAGTAATTTTTCTTATTCTAGAACACATATACAGAAGTATATTGACTATTTGTTTTCTTAATTCTAAATCACCTGTACCTACATCTTTGTATGTTTTGGGATTTATAATTTTATAAGCATTATATATAGTAGATGAGATGATTCCATTTTATTTTAGTTTTCTGTAAAGAATCTTAACTATTATTGTTCTGACAAGAAGAACAGTAATCAGTAGTCTCGATTTGGCCATTGATTTACCTGCTTCCATTTTCAGGTTACTGGTGGAATATGTAATGCGTGACCTCTAAACCACCTGCTTACCTCCTATTCCTTTTGGACTCTCTGAAGCTTGTCTCACTGGGAGATTTTCACATTGCTCAAATCAGAAGTCTTCCATTCTAGTTACTTCTAACTGCTTATGCATCCTAGAACCCTGATTTTGATTTTCACTGATTAGAAAAACAAAAAAACAAAAAGAAAAAGAAAACAAATAAGCAAAAGATCTGTTATGGCCTGGAACAGCTTTCCTTACATGAAATTCAGCTATACAGTTGCTTTTAAAGAGAAAACACATATTAGGGATCACTGGTGAGCTTTTTGTACTTGGCTTCTTTCCCACACCCTCAAGCTGACTCAAATTAATACTTCATCTCAATTTACATTAAGTTTATAAGAGAAGTATATATATCCACAATACCCATGAATAAAAGATCTATATCAGTATTAAATATTTTTCCAATATAAGTTTTATATCTATGGAAATGGTTAGTTGAGCTTATCTAACACTCTATTGAATGATGAAATACATTGCCCTTTATTTTGATAACAAGTAAATCCTGAGTTTCTGAAACATATTCAACTAGATTAAAATGCATTATCCTTTGTTTATATAATTAAATTTCTCTAGGCATTCCACATTTATTTGCTAGGTGTTTGACTAGTAAAATTCCTCAAGTCCTTTTATTAAAACCATCCTCTTATCTTATAAAAATTGAGGCAGTTACAATACCTCAAAGAATCAAGATTTACTATTTCTCAAGTATTAATATTTTTGGACAAATGAGACATCTGTGCTTGGAAATATTTGAGGAAAAAGATCTCTAACATTTTTCTAACAACTTTTTGTCTATTTAAATTTGATTCTTTTTATATGTTACATTTTATTTGTCTGAAGTTTCAATTCTTTACAGAATGTAGCAACTTGTCATATAATGCTTTGTTATTAATTTTAAGAATTCATAAAAATTTTAAGAATTTTTAACATCTGGTTTTTATAGGCAGGCTTAAAGTTCATAAATGAAATAACTAAAATGATAATTATATTTACTACATTTAAAATATATAAGAACTAAATATATTTTAAATATAATAATATATTTTAAAAATCCATTGATTAAAGCAAGATATCAACAACTACAAAAACAACACAAAGCGTTCAGAGTCCTGAAAACTGCAAAACTTTCTACTGAATAAAGAGTGGGTCAAAAAATAATGAAAGAAATTAACTACTTTCTTGAATTCAATGAAAAGGAACATGCAACATACTCAAACTTATGGGACACAATTAGAGAAATGTTAAGAGGAAAGAAAATTCATAGCATTAAATAACTACATGAAATATTTGAGAGATCTCGTACTAGCAATTTAACAGCACACCTGAAAGCTACAGAACAAAAGAAACTAAACACTTCCAAGAGGAGTAACCAGCAAGAAATAATCATCTGAGGGCTGAAATCAATAAAATAAAAAAGGAGAACAATGGATTGGCATAAAAACAGAACATTGATCAATGCAATCAAATTAATGACCTAGACATAAATCCACACACTTATGGACACCTAAATATTGATTAAGAAACCAGAAATACACACTGTAATAAGGAAAGCATCTTCGCCAAATGGTTCTGCTCAAACTCGAAGTCCACATGTAGAATAAAAAAAGATCCATATTTATTACCCAGTACAAAACTCAAGTCCAAGTAGATCAAAGACCTCAACATAAAACCAGATGCACCAATCCTCAGTGAAGAGGAAGTGGGGAATAGTCTTGAACACATTGGCACAGGAGACAACTTCCTAAACAGAACACCGATAGCTCAGTCACTATGATCAACAATTAATAAATGAGACCTCATGAAACTGAAAAATTTCTGAAAGGCAAAGGACATTGTTAATAGGACAAAAAGTCAGCCTACACAAGGGAAAATATTTTCACCAACTCCACATCAGATAGAGGGCTAATATTTAAAATATATAAAAAACTCAGGAAACTAGACAACAACAAAGCAAATAATCTAATTAAAATTTGAGTACAGATCTAAAAAAGAATTCTCAATAAAAGAATCTCAAATGGCTGAGAAGTACTTAAAGAAATGTTCAATATCCTTAGCCATCAGAGAAAAAAATTATAACTACATTGACATTTTATCTTATACGTATCAGAATGGCTATGGTCAATCATACAAGTAACAGCTTATGATGGTGAGGATTTAGAACAAAGGGAACATTCGTCCATTGATGGTGGGAGGGAAAACTTATATAGTCACTGTGGAAATCAATATGACATTACCTCAGAAAATTGAGAATCAATCTACTTCAAAACACAACTGTAATATTCTTGGGAATATACCCAATGAATGTTCCATTCTACCACAAGGACTCTTGCTCAACTGTGTTCTTAGAGGCTTTATTTGTCATAGCCAGAAACTAGAAACAACTTAGTTATCCCCCAAGACTAGAATGAAATAAGAAAATGTACATTTGCATAATGTATTATTACTCAGCTGTCAAAAAATGGCATCATGAAATTTGCAGGCAAATGCACAGAACTAGAAAAAAATCATGCTGAATGAGGTAACCTATACCCAGAAACACAAACACAGTATGCACTCACTTATAAGGCAGTATTAGCTGTTAAGGAAAAGATAATCATGCTACAGTTCACAGACCGGACAGAAGAATAACAAGGAGGGAATTTGAGGGAACTCATGACTCTCCCTGGGAAGGGAAAATAGAATAGATTTTGTTGGTGGACGGGGAGGGGGATATGGATGGGGACAGAGGTGAGAATGATCAAGTTGGGATATAGATAGAAGGAGAAATTATTGAGATAGATGGCTGGACTTGGAGGGGCACTTAGAGGGAAATATGGAAAACTAGTGCAATCAAGACTTCCTGAAATCTGTGAGGGTAACCCTAGTGAGGACTCCTAGTAATATAGGATACAGAGTAGGCTCATCATCTATATGTTACAATCATCAGCTTGTTGTTCTTCTGGAACTTCTAACAATGGACATAAGGGTGACCTGATCTTGGGACCCTTTTCTTCTTATTGGCTTGTCTCATCCAGTATTGATATGAGAGTTTGTGCCTTTTCTTATTGCATCTTGCTGTGTCATGTTTGGCTTATATATCTTGAAAGTCTGATATTTTCTGGAGGGAAATGGATAAAGAGTGGATCTGGGGTGAGGGGAGACAGAAGAGAGGCTGGCAGAAGTGGAGGAAAGGAAAACTGTTTTTAATGTATTGTATGGATAAAGATTATATTTTCAATGAAAAGGTAAAATTTTAAAATCTGTGGGTGTTGCTCAGTGTTAGATTGCCTGCCTTTCAAATACAAGGTCCTGAATTCATTACCAGCATTACACATAAAATCAAAATAAAATTTCTAGAAAAGGAAATAACTGTGCCTCGGGGTAAAAATTTTATTGGATATGATTACTATTATGCCAGAACTTTCAAGAGAAAGTGTTAGTGAATGTAATAACAGCACTATAAGTAGACACACATACACACAAGAAAAGAGAGAGAGAAGACAAAAGGGTAGGGTAGAGAAGGAGCAGAGATTCCACTTTCATCTGAAAGTTCTTAGATCAGATATAGACTTTCAACAGAGCAGTTGAGTGAAACAACCCAGCCTACAAATTTCAGAAACTTTTTTTGTACTAGTAAGGAATTCTCTGAGAAGAATCCCCTGAGGTGAAAAATCATATTCACAGTGTCTTCAGAAAAAAACAGTATACCAAGGAATAAACCTTACCTAAGAAACAAAAACTTTAGAATAGTATAGGGGGATAAAAAGTAAAAGAAAGACTATACTTACTCGATACTCATGGGTTAGGAGAATTAGCATTGAGAAACGACTATATTATAGAAAGAAATCTACAAATTCAATACAATTTCCACATGAGGCAAAATAAAATAAAAAAATAGAAAACCTGACATTCACATCAATGTGCAGAAGATCCTAAATAGCCAAAGCACACATAAACATAAAGAACAATACTGAAAAAAATCGCAATACTTAATCCCACGTTGTACTAAAAAGCCATAGAAACAAAATAGTATGACATATAAGCAAATGCACATGAACTGATTAACAAAATACTCAAAATAGCCAAAACAATCCTCAAGGAAAAGAATAATGCTAGAGGCATCATGGTACCTGAACTTTTACTTATACTATAGAGGTATAATAACAAAAACTCCTGGGTGTATACTCTAAGGGCTCTAAGTTAACATGTAACCAAGATACTTACAAAATCATATTTATTGTGTTGTTTTACAATCTCTAAGTGATGCATGGAACTTAGATATTATTAACAGATTAATACATTAAAAATGAAGTACATATGCACAACAGAATTTCATGTAACTGTACTGAAAGTTGAGATATTTGTAAGAAAATGTATATATCTATATATATTTGTAGATAGATAGACATGTGTACAATCACAAATACATAGGTGTGTATCTAATGCACATGATATATATACATATATATATACATATGCACATATAAGAATATAAATAGAAATATACATAAACTAGAGTCTTTATTTCAAGTACTATAAGCCAACATCATAAAGAAAAAAATTGCTGGAGGGATGCAGCACTAGGACCAGGGATTGAATTAGCCAAAAAATAAAAGCTTTTGCCCTGAATCAATGTCTACATTTGGCACACCAACATGGTTGGTAGAAGGGTCCAAGTTTGTTTGACAGAAACATCACAGAGGACAAAAAACACCTGACATAAATGTCACAGAGGAGAAAGTCATCTGGGATCATCTCCACCAGTTCTTCAAGTTCGCTGAACACCCAGAGAGACTCAGCTGAAGGATCCTCAAACACAGAGAAAGAAGAACATAAAGGGCTAATCAAAACCTCCGAGACAGCAAATCACAGAGAGCTAACCCAAAAGACAATTCTGATAAAGTAGACAGAGTTTTCTCATGTTTACAAATGGGAAACTTCAGGAGCATTAAGGGCAAGGGCAGGGGGTGAAGGATTTTAAACTTTAGCTGAAGAAATCATCCCAGTATGTATTACCAATATGTTATCCCCCATCCTGCTCTCAACAATCTTGCGAAACTGCAACACCATATCAAAAGGAAATTGAGGAAAGGCGACCACTTCTATTTGATTGTGAACCCATGGCACTACCTTTTAGTAAAATTGAGGAAAGGTGACAACTCCTCCTTGCTTTCCCAGTTACTGTGGAACAAATGACTGAAAATGGAGAAAATTTGCAACATTATGTGTTAGGATGGAAACCCATAGAAACGTTATATCTTAGATGATTGAAGGAGGCATTAGTAACATACAGAATGCCTCACACTATGTGAGAGAGATATAAAATACCTGGGCTACCCAAAACATTATTATTGAAAATAATAATAGCTCCTAATGATGTTAATATCATGAAAGAACGATTGGTACATGAGGGTCAGTAAGATATTATTCAAATGCAGATGCAATTGATGACTCTGTTATAGTACAATGTTATGTAGTAGCTATAAGTGCCTGGGATAAGGTTGAGGAGCCAGGAGAGAGGTCTACGTTATTATCAAAGATTATGCAAGACTCAGGAAAAGACTTCCATGATTTTTTACAGAGATTAACTTTAGCAATAAACAGAGCAATATCAGATCCAGATGCAAGATATGTATTAACTGAACTGAATCTTTCATGTTGAAAATGCAGAGTATAAAATAGTTATTAGACGTTTATAAACTCTATCAGCATCTTTGGATGAATGGATTAGAACCACTGCTGATATAGGCCCTAAGGATAATGTAGTTAGACAAGCAATGACTAAGGACATGGATATCAAAATGTCTGATGTTTGAACTGTGGGAAACCAGGTCTTTTGCAAAAGGATTGTGGGCAGGGCATTCCTAAAGCTAAAGATAATTGAGAAGGAAGGAGAGACATTTTTTTTTTTATATAATGTTTCCAGGTATTTGCAGAAAGTGTGGTAAAGGCAGGCATTGGACTAATGAATGCAGATTAACAAGAAATACACAAGATACTCGATTACTGAATGGAAACTCCCTATGAAAGCAGAAAGCATTGTCCAAGTGTTAGCCAAAAACAGAAAGGGAAAATATGAATAAAAATAGGGATTCAAAGAGATAGATTACATAGTGCTTTATTAACTTTAAATTTTTAGAATGTTAATGAAGCAGGAACAACAGCTGCTGAGAGACACCAGATTGTAGAAAATATTGGTGAATTAAATCAGCCTGTATACTATAAGGATGTGTTAACATTATAATGGAAGTCAGGGAATATGTTACACTGGGGAAGAGGTTTTGCTTTTATTTCCACAGGAGACTAAAAAGTATGGCTTTCATCAAAATTGATAAAGGGTCTATCTGAGTAAGAAATTTACTATTATAAAGACAGCTCAACAAACTAGCTGAAGGAGAGGCAGCAGTTACTCAGACTGGAATCCTTATGCCAAAACAGACTCTTGCATGGGATTGCATGGATGACGGATGCTATGACTGAAATGGATCTTCAAAAGGACATTCAGATTGTTAAGTTTATGGGATTGATAATTGTTCATATTGCAACAGTTAAACTATGTTAGAGTTACATTCACAGCACAATTTATATCATAAATAGCAAAGGGGAAATACAGAGGAATATTTAGGCATTTGATCTAACAACAAGACTGCTCTAGGAAGGGATCACATCCAAGGGTCTATATGAAGTGATCACATTCAGAGGCCTCTTTGGTCTCGATGAAATGTAGAAAGAATGCTAGGATACAACTTTAATCCAAATATTCAGAAGGCAATGGTAGCACAATCCTTTAATGCACAAGAAAAACAAAGACAGGAAGCAGAGCTCAGAAGGAGCCAGTGTCAGACAGGAAGTGACCTCTGAGGTAAGTTAGCGTGAAGAGCAGGCAAAATGAAGGATCAGGGAAGACTTGGCAGAGAGAGTTAGAGTGAGGACACACCCAACTCTCAGGCTAGGAAAGCAGGCTATCAGTTCAGTCTGAAACATCAAGGATAAGACACAGAGGCAAAGATGCAGGAGCAGTCCAAAGCAGACTGAGAGAATAAGACACAAAAGCAGTCAGAAGCTATCTAAGGCAGTTGGAGAATCAGAAGAGTCAAGAGTTCAGTCAGAAACAGTCAGCTGGCTCAGAAGTGTATTTGAACCAACTGCTTAGAGAAGAGTTTGGGTCAGAACAGCAGGTGAGGTGAATGAGCCAACCAGAACAATCGAGTATAGCACTGAGTTCAGAAGGAGCTAGTCAGAGTGAATCAGTCACCATTAAGTCTCAGAAAATTAAACAGTTAAGATTGTGTGGAGGCTGAAGCTGAAGACTTCCAGTTCTAAGTTTAGGATTAGATTTCATGGAGGCCAAAATGTTTCAGGACGCCAGCACTAAGACCAAGGACTGAATTATCCAAAGTGTAAAAGCCTTTGCCATGAATCAATGTCTACAAATATTGTGTATTTTTGAGTAGACATTATTATAGAAATGGACTGTAGAAGGGAAGAGAAATGTGTGAAATGAGATGAGGAGGGTCGTAAAGGGAGGACCACAGAATATATGACATGAAAACAGCAGAAGACAATTTTGAGAGTATAAAGGCAGCCAGTAGGTAGTTTGAATAGACAATGATAGGCTACTTAGAGGCAAATAAAAAGAAAGAATAAAATAAGATGAGAGATAGAGAGATAGATTATATATAGATAGATGATTGGTAGGATATATGGCAGATGATCCAGTTAGGCAAATGATAGATGATAAATAGATAGATAGATAATTGATAGAAAATTGATAGTGTCATGAATGTATGTCAATGTTAAACAGATTATTTTGTATGCAAAGTAAAAATTAGTTAAAAATTAACAAATGAAAAAAAAATTAGTGTGGACACAGCCCAGACACTGTTTCTTCAACCTTGATTACACAGGTGTTAATGTATATATAAGCCAAAAGCATCATTAATAAGAAATTAATATCCATTGAATAAATGTATATTAGTTTACATATAGGTATATATTAGTATATATATTAGTAATTGGTATCATTTTCTGCTCTAGTTTACCACTCTGTTGCAATGATGAACACCATGAATATATATGTGTACATGTATACTTATAAATATACACATATATATGTGTATATATATAAGTATACAGGTACATATATATACTTATACATATATATGTACATACAGAAATTGTTTTCTCATACCATTTAACTAAAAGATTGAACTCAAGATGCCATGATATATATATATATACATATATGTATATATATATATATATATATATATATATATATATATATATATTTGGCTTTGTTTGAATTACAGATTACATTTCATAATTAAAGGAAGCCACATCAAGATCTGTAAGCAAGAACTAGAAGGCAAGAAGGCATAAGAGGACATGAGGGAACACTGTTTACTGGATTGTTCCTGTCAATTGTATTTGCTTTCCTGTCAACCCAAACCACTTGTTCTATGGTGACATTGTCCACAGTAGGCTGGAAATCCCATATCAACCATTAATCTGGAATATACCACACAGACATGCTCACATACTAATCTGATGTAGACAATTCCTGAACGGAGATTGCCACTTCTCAGGTGTCTTTAACTTGTATAAAATTGACAAAATTATCTACCACATATGGTAATTTCCTATTATTTAAAACTGTTTAGAAAATATTATACTGATTTAACAAAATCAATAACTGAATATTTCTGTGAGTAGATATTCACAGTGTTCAGTAGTGCCCTCTGAGATGGGCTCAGTAGAGGAGAGTTTTCTTAGGTAAGATCACACCTTTCTGGTTGTGAACCACGTACCATAATGGATCAGAGAAAATGTAGAAAGTTCTGAGAATTACATCTATCATAAAAGGGTATGGGTGGCATACTTTAAACACCCTCACTGAGCCTATTAAATTTCTGATCCTGTATGAAAATTCAACTTTGTACTTTGCTACACTATGCTTCATCCTTATCATGGCCCACAGTGTTCATCTCATGAGAACTCTGAGACAAATACCCTTACTACTAATCTTTTACCCAAAGTCTTCCTATGGAACTCATAAACATTCAAAGTGAGTACTTCTCTGAGGGTACTTTAAAATCCAAGTTTATTGTCCTTCTAAACTCATCCAGTCAATTGTTGCCTATTTAAATATTGCTATTATTTATATATTATGACTAAAATTTATATTTTAAAATAAATTATAGTATCCAAGCCTAATATAAATGTTTCAATACTAGTCAAGTTTTATATTTCATTCACTTGGAATACTAGTTCTGAACTATATCAGCCAAGTTTCTTTCTATTTTTTAAATTTTATTTCATTTTTATTCACCTGCTTTGTACACTACTTGTATTCTGATGCCAGGGAAGGCAAGAGGAGGATGTCAGATCTCCTTGAAATGCACATTAAAGACAATTGTGAGTTGCCATGTGAGTGACAGAAAGAGAATGCTGGTCCTTTGGAAGAACATTCAAGGCTTCTTTATACTGAATTATTTCTTGAGCAGCATCAAATCAATACTTATATTTTTATTCATATATACATGTAATCTTTGGTTCTTAGTAAATTCTCATATATCCTTTGATAGGTTGAATTTGACTGAGAACTAGACATTTGAAAATTATAGAGATAATATCAGATTCTGTGCATTTGCTTCAGCTTTTGAAATTCAGTTAGATCAGGGTATCACTTATAATCCAAATCACATGCATAAAATGAATCTGTCTGAAGCTAAAGTGCACTTTGCCCTGTAATTTATAATCATTTGTAATGACTTGGAGTCTCAACCAAACAGAATAAATAGTTATGTTTGGCAGGGATGCTTTGAGGTCCTTTGTGATACTTAATTTCCAATTTGTGCTTCTCAGAAGCCTATGATATTTGTAAACCCACTATAGCCTTTTAGAAGTTCATGATTTCTTTCTTCAATCAGAAAATGTTGTGAAATATGTGGGTCTCATTTCTTTGCTGTTATATGCAGATGTACCATGACTGGAGAGTAGATGCATTCAAATAGGTATTCTCTTTGTCCATCTATTCTACTTATCCTCAGCAGAATGATTAATAAAATTAGGCAATTCTACCACTTTCCAAAGAAGAAAAATTGAATCAGATATTTTACTATATTAGAAAAGAGAACCTGGTACAAACATGTAAGGACTCTGAAATGAGAACTATCTACGGTACAATCACAGATTAAACCATTCTTACTTACTATTTAGCAATGCTTCAGCACCAATATGTGAAGGAAAGTTAAAAAAATAAAAGAAGAAAAAGCATTACTCACTCTGGAAACAAAACACTTGTCTATAAACTTTGAGTAGCTATATACATATAAGATTAAAGTAGGAGAACAATCTATACTCTGTCCTACAAAAAGTTACATATATAACCCAATTCCTGATAATTTGGAATATGACAATATTCAAAAGTTATTTAGAATATTTAGAATACAATAATTAGAAGTCCTTGAAAAGTTTATAGGTAAGTCTCTTAAAACAGGAATGCTTTTAATTTAATCCAAAACTAGCAACCTTAAAATTAAAAGAAAGCCTAGAGGTCAGTTGTGGCCTGGCAAGGCTAGGCAGACATGGCCAGGAAACTGGATATGGAACCAAGGCTAAGTTTGGTAGGTTTTAAAGAGTGCCTAGAAAATATATTCATTTTCTAGGCTAGACCCTCTAGAAGGATGTGTATGATATGTCTGGATTAGCGAGAGAAGGGCCTGTGGTTCAGGGATAGGGAGGATAAGTCTTGGCAGTTGTCTAGAGATTGGACTTAAGACCCCCCCATCAAAAGAAAATATACTCAACCACCAGTGTTAGTGAAGTTATGGATCTTAGAGGACAACCAATAATCATCATTTTAAAACCATACGACAAGATAAGATTCTTTCTGAGGATGGAGAAAATAAAGAATGGGTAGTAGAGGAAAGGAGTTATAAATACTAGCTGAGACCATGTGATCAGTTGCAGAAATGAGAATTAGAGTTGACATGAGTGTTTCTGTTTTATTTTGTTAAGAATATTTTGTACAGATATTTGTGCATTCATTTAATTTTATTACCATGTGAAGTAACATCAATCAAGAAAATATCAATGGTCATCATATTTAAGTTTGAGACATTGTCACCAAGTCTAAATTTATAATGCATTTACAGTTATATGAGGAATAGCTATATTATATTTAGGCATCATATGCCCTAGTTATTGTTTTCATTGGGAAATTAATCATGACATAAGAAGATGTGCTTGTGTTTCATGTTGGTACCAGGATAGTGGGGTATTGCTGTGAGAGAAATGACCATGTGTGTTTTGGGAGGATTATGGAAAGACTTGGCAATAAAAGTCACTGAGTATTTAAAGCTTGGTGAGCTGTCCTATAGAAGCTTGGAAGATAAGAAAGTTGAAAACAGTGCAGATGATTGTGGCCAGGCTTGTGAAGTTTCAGAGGGAATCCAAGACTCTATCAAACATTTTGTGTAAAGAATCTGTAGTTCTGGTTAACTGGGGTTGAAGAATCCTCTGTGATTACTCATTAATCAGAGCCACTTCAGTAAAACCTTTTCTATCTGGTATACCTAAATTGTCTTTAGCTAGAGCTGAGAAATTAGCAGTGATTAAGAAGAAACAACCATCACTGAGGTGAAATCTTCTTACAACATGTTTCCTGAGAGTCAGGATACAAAAGCTGTGTTCCAGACATGGCCAAAGTTGTACCTTCTGCTAACAGCTGAACTTGGTAGTGTAAGAGTTATCCAGGTACTACTGGTTTTGAAGACATGGAAGTTTCATGGAAAGCAGTTGAAGCTTGGCACTTTAAGAGGCCAAGGGAAGCCATTGTTGAAGGCGCAACCTTAGTTGTAGTTGAAGGTCCAGGATTGAAAGGGTTATGCAGAGATGTTGAGTCTTGGCACCAGAAAGAGAGCCTATGAGAGGCTATTTGTTGCAGCAGAAGACCTCAGCATTTTGGATATGTTCGTACCATAGGATGACCACTAAGAACAGCAGCAGCAGTGAAATAGAGCCAGCTGGCACTTAGAAAATAAGCTGCCTGTGCTTCAGATGGCAGAGCCGGAGAGGTTACCCAACACTTTTGAAAGAGTCCAGAAGATCATGAATGAATCACAGACATTGAATAGATATTTACAATTTGAGTTTGGTTTTGCTTTGATTTGATTAATACTATGCCATGATTCTTCCCTCTTGAAGTAAGAAAGTATTTGACTTACTTTTTATTTTATTGGAGTCTATAGTTGAGAGACTTTGAATTTTAAAAGACTTTATATTTTAAAAGAGATTGACTATTTTAAAGTAACTGAAATTTTAATGTGTTTGAATTTTTAAAGATTGTAGGACTTTAAAGTTATTTATGATTTTAATGTGAAATCTTGTCAATGAATAAGAAAGGAAGTGTCGTGGCTTAATAGTTATGTGTATATGTGTCAAGTTGGCAAAGGGTCAGTTATACCAGCTAGTATTATGTCAACTTGACACAAGCTAGAGTTATCTTAAAGGAGGGAACTTAAACTAAGAACATGTCTCCATAAGATTCAACTATAAGGAATTTTCTTAATTGGTATTTGATGGGGGAGGGTCCATCCCATTGGTGGTGATGCCATCTCTAGGTTGGTAATTCTGGGTTCTATAAGAAAGCAAGCTGAGCAAGCCATGGGAAGCAATCCAGTAAGCAGCACTCCTCCATGGCTTCTGCATCAGCACATGCCTCTGTATTCCTCCCTGTTTGACTTTCTGCCCTGATTTCCTTCAGTGATGAATAGCAATGTGAAAGTGTAAGTCAAATAAACTCCCCAAGTTACTTTTTTGTCATGCTATTTTGTTACAGCAATAGAAATCACGACTGAGAAAACAATCTAAATATCTCTACTTATCTCCACAGATAAGTGTGTTCAACATTCATCTGGGAAAATTTCTTTGCAACAGATGGAGACCATTACAGAAAACCACAGCTAATCGAAATTCAGGAAACAAGGAGAGTTGAACGCTAGAGTTCTACTTCCTTTCACCTTTTTATTCAATCTATAAACCAAACCCAGGGAATGGTATGGCTCACAATTAGGGTTAGTCTGCCCAACAAAATGAAACCAATCTAGAACCTTTCTTGCAAATAACCTCAGAATTTTGTGTCATGACTAATTGGCAATAAATGTTAATCACATCTGTCTAATGAGAGTTCTAGAAAAGTAAAATGCCATAAATACTGTCTTAGCATTAACCATATTTACCATTTTATTGCCTCTTAAGTTAGATTTCAAAAAGTTGATAAGATACCCACATCCACCTCCAGTGTTGATTTTTCTCTCTCTTGATGAATGAGATTGTGAAGTGGTTCTGAAGCTATACTGGATGGAATTATAATCTGACAAGGTAAAACTAGGAACCACTAGTGTTGCACACAGTTTACTACATGTTGTTGTCCTGGAAATGAGATTTCTTGTGTGATACCTAGATAATTGGAGGTTCATAGGTGGTAAAGCAGCAAAGTCTCTAGTAGCTGTTATTTGTGCTGGAATTCTTGCTTCTTCATAGTCTAAATGATTCAACCAGATTCCTGGGTGTGGGGTTCATTACCCTTCAAATTTTCCTTGTCTATCTCATTAGGAAGCAATATACAATGTAATGTATATTATATTGTAAGCTAAGAGGCTCAGGAAATCTCTTATCTTCTGTTGCCTTGAGTTACAGGCAAGTTGTATTGAATCTCAGAGATTCAAGTTAGGGTCTTCTGGAATCATTTGTTGAGAACCAATCAGAATATACTTTGTATAAAAGACATCTTTATAGTTTGTGGTATCTCTCCAGCCTTGGAGTTGCACTATAGACCCCTCTTCCCCTGTACTACCAGTGCAGAGAAATGCAACTTCTGGAGCCCTGGAAAGAATTCTTTTTTCCAGAGTGACTTGTTTCACACTGCTATTAAACACATTTTATGGTTTTAAGATATGTTCTTGATACATGAAACTCTTAAAACATCTTTGGAAAGAAACTGTAGAGCTCGGGATTCTAAGCTGTCTCATGGACACATTGCAGCAATTGCAAAGGCTCTGCCTTTTACCACAAGCAGCCAAGGATTGGGGAAAATTGCTTCCCTGAAGAATTCTGTAGTCTCTGACACACCAAGTTCTCTGATACTAAAGACAGATGAATGGAATTCCAGAAAATGTTAATCCTACCATTTAGAATGGCACCTGGTGCTGAGACCCATGAATAGCCCTGACGCTGGATGGAGTCTGCATGACAGAGATCCAGATTCTCTGACTAAGACATTTTTGGCTCATTAGCTATTTTGCCCCCCTTCTTTGCTGTAATGACAACAAAAAGCCTTTCATCAATAATAATAATATCTATATTGCCTACCCGAGCTTGCTGTTGTTGGCTGAGAAAGGAATGTAGCCATTTTACTTGAAAAGCTTTGCAGGTTTTTAAGTCTTGTCATGTTCAGGAGCTGCCAATGCATACTGCTAGCATATCATAAAAGCCATCCCTGGGGCAGATGTTGGTACTCCAAGGAAGAGATAGATAAGCCTTTAACTGATAGAAGCTAAAAGGAAAATTAGCACACCTAGAAAATGAATTCACACCAAAAGAGCTGAATTCAACCAACAGGAGCATCCAATCATTAACGGGTCATTATGTCAAATGTTCTTTGAAATAACTTCGAAGCTAGAAGGCCGCAGGAGAGAGACAATTTATTGGTTAAGAGTACTTGTTTGTGTTACAGAAGACCAGAGTTTAGTTCCCAGCACCTACATGGTTCCACATGAATATCTATAACTTCAGCTCAAGGGGATTGATAGTCCCCTTTCCAAAATACTGCAACCCAAGAATACTTGCATACAGAGACATCTTACCAAGTATATCTAGCCCTCACTCTGTACTCTACATAGTAAAAGAGCTGAAGTTCCCAGCTGTTGCATAGTTGGTGTCTCTCCACTAGAGTTTACAAGGCCCCTTCGTTTTGTGGATTTGTCTGTGTTTGCTGATCCAGTCAAGTTTTCAAGACAAAGCTGTACACGATGTGGCAGTAACTGGATTTAGCCCTGTTCCATGAGATAGAACTTATGCAATAACTATTCCAAGAACATATGTTTGGGGAAATTATAGGCACTAGTAAAAACGTATTAATATTTTCTAAATAAAAATATTAAACTTTTCACCTTTATACTTATAGATGAGTGCTCCTCTAAACTGTCATCAGAGAAGCTTCTTTTTCCATAAAGTGACAATACAGAGACAATAACTAGTACAGAGAATAAGAGATTGGAGAGTACTCAGTTCTAAATGAGATATCTTCATCATAGCCCCTACAATGCTCAGGAATCAACAAGGAAAAGAGGAGATGTAGCTGGTAAAATTCAGAGTTGTTAGGTGACCATAGCAAAATAGTGTTTTCTGGATGTCAGAGTGTTGCTGCACATGAACTCATCTGCTATGATTACATGCACAATGCCTGGTCAAAACTAAACTAGATGAAGGAGTGAGGATGTGAAGCCCCACCCCTGTCTGAGAAGCTCTTGGCAACTGATGACTCTGAGAGAGGGAGAGCCAGTTTTCTTCAGAGATGGAATACATGATGACTCCCTATGCTACAGGAAATGGGCTTACAGCCATGCATATACTGGTAGTACTAAGAAGTACTAGTTACTAAGAACACATCCAGTTGGGAGGGAATATGGGTAGAGGGACAGGTAATGATTTGAAGGAGTGAGAATAGGTATGGTTCTGATAACTTACTTTTTAAAAACATAAAATTAGATAAAAAGTGCTAAGTTAGTATGACATTCTTCTCATAAATGGATGGGACAACTCTTAAAGGCACATAAAAATAGAATCATTAAAAACAAAGGCAAACCCGAGAAAAATGAACAGTGCAATGGAAGTCTTCAATCAGCCGGGAAGAAAACCTCAGTTACAGAATATCTGTATCTGATGGGCCTGTTGCCATGTCTGTGGAGTATTATCTGAATTTAGTTACTTTGTATGGAAAGATACAGCCCAGCTGGGCAGCCACATTCCTTAGACCTGGGTCCTATTGTAGAAATGAACTAATAGTTCAGAGAAATGATAAAATGAGTCAAACACAAACAGGGAAGTGAGCAAGACTGAAGCATTAATTCTTTCTCTATTCCTGACCGTGAATGTATCCAGCTCCTTCAAGTTCCTGCTGTCTTTATTTCTCTACGTGTTGGACTGTAACATGGAATTGTGAGATAAAATAAATCCTTTCTCCCCTAAGTTTCTTTCTTTCAGGATATTTGTCACAACAACATAAATGAAACTACAACAGATCAAAATACTTAATTATACATGTTGCAGGCAAAAAAAAAGACAATAACAAAAGTAACATGGTCCTGGAATAAAATCAGACACATGTAACACTGAAATAGAATAATTGACCAAGTAATAGGCACATGCATCTACTAGCAAGCAGGCATGTACAAACAACTGATTATCTTAAGAAATGTAAGGGAAGACAGGGTATTAGAAACTAAAGTTTACACCATGAATCTTCATCCCCTCTCTCCAGTTCCAGCTGTTCAATTTACATATTGTGTTATCTGTGAAAAGACCAGCAATCACTGCTGCCACACTGTCCTCAGCAAAGAAGGGTACACTTATAGACATCGTTCTCTTAAGGGGTTGCAACTCACATTCCATTTAGCTAATAACCTGGTCATTTTTTCTTTGCTAAAATATATCGAACACACATAGACTACATATCTGAATTTGGTATTTTTACCCTTTTTGTGTTCCATCTGCCCCTGTGTATGAAACTACAATGTATAACAGAATGACACATAATTAGGAAACCACTAAGAGCAACAAATATAACAGGAGGAAAGGAAACTGGATATACACAGATACTCATGTGATGCACAATTGTGATAACCATATTAATATATTGAAGCTACAGTGTAATTTTCTGTTCTATCAATGTATTTATGTCAGCCAGGAATCTTTAATCCCTGACTGATATTGTCATTTATTGTCTAATTAAAATGTTGATGCTGGGGAAACTCAGTGCCATCACAGTGCTACATGACAATAATAATGTGGGGTTTATTTTGTCTTTCTTCCTTTATTTATCCTCCTATAATCAAATTAAGTAAAGCATATTATATATGGTTATATGATTCCATCATCTCTCCATACTTCAAGATCTGTTTACCACTATAAGTCAAGTAACAGACTATAGCCTCATAATGTGAGGATATAAATGAAAAAATTCTTTAATCAATTGTAAGTCTCAATAAAATATCTATTAAAACCAAACATTTCAAGGTTTTGTTCCTTCACAGTATTTCTAACATCTGAAATTTAAAATATAAGGTATGGACACGACCACATACTAATGATCTTATTTGTTAACAATAAAATATGACCAATATTATTATCTGTAATGTGAACATACACACATTTCTGTCCTTTACAAATAGTATTACAATTAACATTTCTGTTTTAAGCTTTTTGTGTGTAGGGTATACGTATATTTGTATGTGCCTGTGTGTGTTAGTATACATGACTATAGATATATAAATGCCATAGCCTAGCCATGGGTGTCAGGCAAACAAACTTCCTTCACCTAGTTTGAGACAGAGTTTCTCCTGTAGTTTACTACTGTATGTAGTAGGCTAGTGGCTTAAGAGATCCTGAAGAATTCTCCTATCTCCATGCAACTGTATAAGTTTTTTGTGTGTTCTAGGAATCTGAACTGAATTGGTCAGATTTGCTAAAACAAAAATTTTAACCACTGAGTCCACAGTTTTGACTTTTTGATGTTATTTCTCAGTACTGCATTAATATATTTGTTTGAAAATATTGTAAATCATGGAGTCTAGCAAAACTGAAAAATTATTAATCTAAAACACAACTACAGCATGCAGATGGGCACAGATGTCTAGCGGAATGAAGTCATAGCCAAATTTTTAATGATTATTCTGTTTTCATACAGATAACCTATACCTGTCAAGTACGGAGAATTTGCTATTATCCACTAAAAGAAAATTTGCAGGTGTATACATTGCAATAGACATGTGATTTCAAAGGTTGTATGTACTCAATAGACATAGTCTCATTCAATTTAAGAGTACCAATTAGAAGATGAAACTGTTTAATTTGATAACAGGATATTTCTTCCTTTATTTATAAAGAATGTATATAAGAAACCAGAATAGTCAAACAAAACTGGGAGCAAACTGCATTTACTTGGCTGATTGGAGACTGTTATTATCACAGTGGGAAACTTATGACAAGGAAGAATGAGCTTGGACCAAGAGGTGGTTTACTTGTGAATATGAAGTTACTGACATTCCTGATATTTATGTATCTCAGCCAGCACTTTCTTGAACTAAATTCAGGAAGGAGAAATTCAAAAAAATGAACATAGCCATAAATAATTTTACAATCATTCATAGACTCTGGTTCTCAAAAGAAGGAATGTATACTTTCACTTTAGAAATACATGAATTTGTTCATTAAAGAAAATATTGAGAGCAGAAAGTTTGACAAAGGTATGAAGATAATCTTGAAATTCTTCCTGATGCTGACATAGGCTTCTATTAGACAGGGAAGGCTGGAGCAGAAGCCTCTAGTGCTTCCAGTGCAACACTATGGAAGTAAAGAAGAAACATGGCAGTATTTATTGACACTATTGACCTTTATATCTCTTCCTATGTGACACCCATTGGGACTAATTGGTAATATTCAGGATCAACATCAAACAGGTTATTTTTTCAATAAAAAGACATGCTGGTATATTAGCATAATTATTTTTAATTTCTTTTTTATTTTATGTGCATTGGTGTTTTGGCTGCATGTATGTCTGTGTGAGGGTGACAGATCACCTGGAAGTAAAGTTACAGACAGCCATGAGCCACCATGTGGGCACTGGGAATTGAACTCCTATCCTTTGGAAGAACAGCCAGCGCTCTTAACTGCTGAGTCACCGCTCCAGCCACAATTATTTTTAAAATCTAAGTAATAAATATTTAAAATTGACTATGTTTAAAGGTAATATTTCCCAAAAGCTCTCAAAGTAGTATTTCTAAAGAAGAAAGGAGGGAGTTTCAACCCTATCAAGTTCATGAAAAGAAATGTTCAGGCCACAGCTTCTGGGTGTCAAGAGATCCCAAGACACAAAAAGAAAGAAGGAAGGTAAAACAGAAGAATGAAGATTTTGTGTATTTGAACCCAAGATGTGGTAATAGTCCACTACACATATACTGGGCTGCTGCACAATACTTGCGAAGTCTTGGACAATGGCATGGGTTGAGGGTGCTGCAACTTCAGGCGCCCATGGTCACACAATCCGTGCCCTAGTTCCTAGGATAGTGGCTGGCAGATTGACTACTAGTCTTTCTGCCCCACAGCCAATATATTTGTGGGCAGCCAGGTAATAATTAGTGACTTTGACAACTTTGACCTGGTGGACGGTGCTTCATTGAAAGTCCCAGGATAATCACTGCCCTGTCCAGTTCTCTGTGCCTCAGCCAGGATCTTCAGGCCGGGTGGAACCCACATCACCTCACCTACCTTGTCTCCTCCCACCTCCACCGCTTGGGGATGCCTACTCAGAGTGAATTCCCGAAGTCCAGCCATCCTGGGAACCAGGCCTGGTGGGAATGAGGGAGCCCCGGATCTAGAACAGCGGACCAGCATTGGGCAAATAATTTTAGACTAGATATTGATAGAAATCTAGGGATAACAAAATACAAAATCCAGCCTTATTAGAAATTATACAAGATAAGCTCTTATGTTAAGTATAAGGAAAACAAATAGAAACATTTAAATTATACTCTAGCTGAAATTCTAGGGAAAATACTGGAAAACAAGAAAAGAATCAAGTGGAAGAACAATTAAAATCATATATAAAAAAACAGAGTTGATTCAAAAAATATGAAAGAATTTTATAGAAATATAATCTTTGCCAGGCACTGGTGACACACACCTTTAATCCCAGCACTCTGGAGGCAGAAGCAGGATACCTCTGTGAGTTCAAGGCCAGCCTGGTCTCCTGCGTGAGTTCCAGGCCATCCAGAGTTACAACAAAGAAATCCTGTCTCAAAGAACCAAATATATATATATAATACTATATATATAATATTATATATATACACACACATATATATGTAATGTATATATATATACATATATACATTACATATATATGTATATGTATATATGATATATATGTATATATGTATATGTATATATATGATATATATGTATATATCATATATGTGTGTATATGTCATATATGTTATATATGATATATATGTATTCAATCTCTAATATTTTATTGTTATTGTATGCATGTTTATGATATATGTTGTAAGTGTTCATACCACTGGACAGGCATGGGGTATCAGAAAATAACTTTCTGTGTCATTTCTCTCTTTCTACCCTTACATTCAGGAATTCAAACACAAATCACCAAGTTTGTTAAGCAATTACTTCTACACATTGAGCCATCTCACTGGCCCTAAAAGCTTAATCTTATAAATAAAAGATTCGTTGTCTTAAGTGCTGGAGAGACTCAAACTTGGAACATAATTATTAGCCATGTTGTTTCACAAAGTAGTCTTTTACATAATATAATGGCAGCATTTCATAAGCTCTTATACCTACTTTTTCTACCTTATCATTCTTTAGATTCAGATTACTTAGCCATACACTGCATCTTAATATGCTCACTTGGTTGACATTTTAGATAATTAAGCTATTTTTAGTTTGCTTTAATATAAATAGCATACCATTTAATGATCTTTTGTTTTTATCAATAAGATAAAGGGTATATATATTATTATTAAGTCATTATAAACATAAAATTATTTCTAATATCTAAAAGCATAACGACATCAAAAATTATAAATCAATACTAAGCCATTTAAGAATCTTTAAGGCAAGTATGCTTTATTTTGTTCAACCTTACCTCAGAATGATTGACTATGATATAAAGTTAATGAAAATGCCACCCACCAAGAACTCATTACATTTGCTAAGGTTTTTATTACATTATTTAATTAAGGTAATAGTGTATCACCCAATATTTTAAGAGATTTAAATGAGATGGGTTTTAACACATATATTTTAAGCAAGCTTCTCACACAGGAACAGTACACCTTGGGCATATGGACCTGCACTTTCGATAACTCAAAAGTTCTCACAGATTATTTTATGAAAAATGTATTGGAATTGATGTTTGACTTTTTACAGAGGATAGATAAAAATACAAAGAGTTTGAAGAATATATGTTGCCACACAAAAAGGTTATGGTCCTAGCTGGGAAGTCAGACTAATCATTGTGCCCAATCCTAATCCTTAGTCCCATTTCTGCAAAAGTATCATTCAGAATAGAGTTTTCTGTAACTATAATAAATGTGAGTGTTATGAATTGAATATTTCAAAACAGCATATCCTATAACAAATTTAATCATATGTGTTAGTGTTCTAGCAATTTATGAGAACATATTTCTGTAAACTTAATATATAATTTAATCTAATTTTGTTTTCCCTCTGACAAATCTTGTAACAAAATGTTGTTAGGCTTTGGGAAAAACAGTCTCCTAAATTTCACGAACTAAAGAATCAATCCAAATTTTCTACTTGTAATATACTAAGCAACTGTATCTTTATCTTCCAGAATTAATTTCCCTATTACAAGGTCTTGTTCTGAAGTTGAATATTATCTAATTTTATTTCTATGTAATATATTTCACAAAATTTGTTCTTAACTCCATAGTAAGAGGACTTCATTAGATGTATGCTTTCACCTATGAGATTAGATTAGAGCCTTTAATACAGTGTGGGTAGTACTTCTTGAAGACAAGGCAATATGATTATAGTCTAGTTCCATATTCTGGAGGCTTTAGAATTTGGGGGAGGTTTTGATGAAATACCTTATGCTAGACACTAAGTTGCCATCCTAGTATTTTTTTTTTTTTTGGTATTGATGATTAATAGTAAATGACTCCATCTTTGCAAGTTCATATGAACTTTGCTCAGTTGAAAGGAGCTTGTTTACTGGTGTCCTTGATCCCTCTAGTTCTTACACTCTTTCTTCCTCCTCTTCCATGGGTTCCCTAAGCTCTGCAGGGAAGGATAGAGACATCCCACTTAGGGCTGCATGTTCTTAGGTCTCTCTCTGTTTCTCTCTGTCTCTGTTTCTCTGTCTCTGTCTCTGTCTCTGTCTCTCTCTCTCTCTCTCTCTCTCTCTCTCTCTCATCATGTCTGGCTGTGTGTCTCTGTTAATTAGTTCCCATCTGCCTAAGGAGAAAGCATCTCTGGTGACAGTTGACTAAGACACTGATCCATGAGTATAGTAGAATATCATTAAGAGTCATTTTATCATTTATTTTTTTTATTTTGTTTCTTTATTTTTTAGACTAGTAGTATTTGGTTTTACCCTAGGTCTCTGGGCCATGTAATCTCTGGTTCTTGGTCAGTTAAGCAGTGTTGGATATGGGTTCCCTTTTGTTTAGTGTGCCATAAATCAAATCAGATGATTGCTTACTCCCACAAGCTTTATGCCACCATTATCATACTATATTTTATATTGTAAATCAAAGATTTTGTGGCTGGGTTGGTGTTTACACTTCTAGTTTGGTAGCCTGCAGACCCATACCAAACACATGCTCTAGAATATGGTGGTGAAGGTTCTATATAGGCAACAGCCTGTTTTCCTCATGTTAAAAGAGTTGTATGGGTGTTGTCTTCAGTACTGGGGGCTTGTTTGAAGATTGTGGAGAGTAACTTACTGTCTTGGCAACAGCCTGGGTTGTTTGGGAATTTATAGGGTATCCCTTTGGCCAACAAAGAAACTGAAGCAGCAAGTTCAGAGCTTACATTGATCTGTACCAGGTCCTCTGTATATATATTTTAGCTTTCAGTTTCATTTTTATGGAATGCTCAAGTTGGGGAAGGAGTGGGTCTCTCCTTCTTTTGCCTTCTTTTGGGCTCTCTTCCTTCTGTTGTTTTGCTGTGTCCAAATTCAGTGTGATGGTTATTATTTTATCTATTTATATTTTATTTTGTCATGCTTGGTTGCTACCTATTAGAAACCTCTTATTTTCTAATGAGAGACTGAAAAGGAGTGGAACTGAATGGGAACTGAGGAGGGAAGGAACTGGGGAGAGTATATGAAAGCAAACTGTAATCAAGATTCATTGTATGAGAAAATAATCTATTTTTAATACAAAAATATATAATATGAAAAGAATAATTACCTTATGAGGTGTCTTTCTTTACGTAGGTCTATGTTCATGGATGTATTGCCTGATATCAGAGGTCCAGATGAAATTATATTAGAATTTCAATAAATCACTAAACACTTGCATCATCCCCACATAACTCTACTGTGACTGTTCAGTTAAGACTGTGGAATAATGAACCTTACTCTGGAATTTGAAAACTAGAGTTTGCTTGAGTATACTGTTCTCTGAGACTCCAGGCAAATAAAAATGTACAAATGCCAGTCCCATTATCATCTATAGAATGTATTCTTAATAATATCAACTCATGGACTGTTGTGAAGATCAGATGAAATAATACATCTAAAAACTTGAATCTAGTCCCTGATTTAAAATGTCAAATGAAATACCATTATAATTATTTTATAATAAATATTGTTTAATGTGGTTAACTAGAAATTTATTTTTTAATTGTTTTAATTGAAAACAGATTTTTTGAACAACATATTATGATTATGGTACTTCTCCCCCAACTCATCTCAGTTCCTCCCCAATTCCTGTCTCATCCAAATACACAACTTTTCTGCCATTTTAGAAAACAAAAGGCATCTAAAGAATATTAGTAAAATAAGAAAAAACAAACACAAATCAAAATAAGACAAAACAAACAGAAGGAAAAGAAACAAAGAAAAGGAATGGAAACACATATAGATGCAGAGACACACATTTTGCCTATACAGAAAATCCTTAAAAACATAAAACTGGAAGCCATAACATAAGTGCAAAGATCCTGGAAGGCGAGAAAACAAAAGTGCCTGACACAACACTATGAGACAATGAACCTCCAAAGTGCCACTGAATTCTTGTTGTGTTGCCTAGGTGGTCAAGAGCCTGAGATTGGATAGACTAGGGGAAACCAAATTGCTGTCCTACTAAAAGAAACAAGTATTAAAATGACTCTGAATGACTATCTTCTATGCTCATAGATCAATGACTTGCTCAGTCATCTTCAGAGAAACTTCCTTCTGCAGCAGATGGAAACAAATCCAGAGACTCGCAGCCAGATAATGTGCAAAAGGTGAGAGACCTTGTAACACTAAATCCTAAATAGGATGTCTCCATATTTTTCCTCCTCTCAGGCCCAGAGAATCCCATGAAGAGTGTAAGAGCAAGAGGGGAATGGAAGACACCTAGGAAACAAGGCCTTCTAAATACAGAATTATTTGTTTTTAACATAAAATTGTCTATTATTACAAACAAATTAATACATTATAGCTCTATTAATTATTCAGGATCAATTGTACTCTTTTTACTATGAATTCATTATATATCCATGCATACATACACACGAATGCATATTTACCATCTTATATTAGTGTTATTGTATTTATAGTATTTTACATTTATTATTTTTAATTGTCTCCCCCACCCTGTGGGTAGGTGTGTGTGTGTGTGTGCGCAAGAGCCTATGGAGGACAGAAGCAGTGGTTTCTTTAAAGCTGGAATTATAGACAATAGCAAGCTGCCCTGTGTGGATACTGGGAATTGAACTCAAGTTCTCTGCCATAGCAGCTCATACTCTACTCTGCTGAGCTACCTTTCCAATCTTTGATTGATAATTTTATGAGCTATACATCAGGAGGATATTAACGTCTATGTATTTCTCTGAAAACTTCAGAATGTTTTAGCTAGTTTCTATTGATATTACCTACTCCTCTTGCTTGTTGGGAAGTACATTCAGCAACTTAAGAATAGATGCCAAATTGCTTCTAGCCAAGGAAGAAGCACATTTAGGTGATTCAAGATGAAGTGAAACATTGAAGTCATTAAAAATTATTTTAAAAATTTTGTGGGCTATAGGGACAGTTCAGTGGGTAAATCACTTGCTGCACAAGTGTGAGGGCCAGAGTTCCAGCTCCAGAATCCATGTAAAAGATTGGAAATTTGGGCCTGCCTGCAATGTCAACACTTAGGGGTAAAGACAGGCAAATCAAAGATATTTACAAGCTTATTTGATCTAGCCTAAATGGTGAGCTCAAAGTTCAACTAGAAAAACTATCAAGAAATACGAAGTTTTTGTGAAAGACATCCTAACATTACCTTCTGGACTCCATATGTGACAACACTGACAAGTAACCGTCACATATTCACATACACTACACACACACACACACACACACACACACACACACAGAGACACCAAAAATCTTTTTTAAAGTTACAATATGGAATACTTGAGGGAGAGGAATAAGGAATGAAGCTGGGTATAAAAGTGAGGAGAAACCACTGGATGCCAAGTTTAAGGACTTGGATTTTACCTATGCACCCTTCAAATTCACTGACTTCAGAAGTAACATGATCAGTCTGTTGTTATGAAGGCCACAGTGGTTTGAGTGTCAGTCAGAAAAATACCAGAAGTGGTATAGAGTGGTATAGATTAGTATGGGTGTGGTGGCAGGAACACGGCTTACATTGACTAGAACTGGACATCAGTAATTCTAAAGTCTCTTCTCTGTGGAATCCACAACCAAAGCTGCTAGAATAAACATACTTGAAGATAAAATGGTTTTCAGAGACATGCGTGAATTCCATTTGTTCAGTACTGGACCTCCTGAAGCTAAAACCCCTGGGAATATTCAGCACAAGCTACTTCATGCTGAAAAACAGCAGGAAAAGCCTGAAATAACAATGGTTAAGAAAATAGACACTGTGGAAAACTTCCAGTGGTCTGGGGCTTGATCCTGTTTGTTAATTGACAGAGTGTTTGGCCTATGACCATGTTACAGATCAGCAGAGAATTATGGGATATAGAGGGTGTATTTTTGCTCAGAGCAGCACAGACATCTTTTGAACCATCCTGACATTGGTACTGTTTTTTCCACAAGTCCCACAGGCAATATTGAGCAGCCTTGGTGAATGCTGTGCACACAGTTGAGAAAGACAGTCTTAGAAAAATCTCATCTTTTAAAAGAGGACACTAACCTAAGCTAAGATTGTCTCAGAGGGAGACATTCTCCTAGGGAGGCATTTTCTTTATCTTGCTGGTCATGAAAAATGTCTACCTTCCTCTCCAGAGGAAGATTTATTGCCCAGGCTATTGGTTATGTGAATATCCTTGAAAAGACAGATGAGTACATAAACTTACAGATGAGGAAATCCAGAGAACTGTCTCTCAATCAATTCATTTTCCCTCTCACAAAGTCCAGTGCACACCATCTCCTGAGACCAACTTTCTCTTGAGTAGTGAGACAGATATTCAAGGTCCTTCCTTATTGTGGTAGTGGTTCTACTTAAAAATAAAGACAAAAATCTGGTGCTTGAATATCATACCTAATAATATTTAAAATGCATACTATAATGTTTGTAATTCTTATTGCTTATTGATTAATGATGGGATGATTTAAATGTGAGGATAAATCACAGTTTGCATTCCCTCTTTGAAATCTGGACTGTTACAAGATGGTAAGAATGAAAATTTCAATTGCAGCAGCACTGCGTAGCCATAACCTAATGGAAGAGAGGTGACCCATATTCTCAGGCCATGTAAAAATATCTTGTGGATATCCTCAAATGGAAAGAAACTTATCCTAAGGAGACTAAAGTGTCCCCAGTGAATGTGACTTTGTAAACAAAGTGAGCATGAGACAGTAATAGTGTAATGAAGTTCAGTACCTGCAACCTCTTAAGATCTTGTCCGTAACAACTGTATGAAGGAGACTCTCCTTCCCTTCTTTAGTAGTAGAAATGTCTCAGTCACACATCAGTTTCTGGCTCCTAGGGATGTAGCATGAGCTGCATGAA
Source organism: Cricetomys ansorgei (assembly GCA_026225945.1). Taxonomy (NCBI): domain Eukaryota; kingdom Metazoa; phylum Chordata; class Mammalia; order Rodentia; family Nesomyidae; genus Cricetomys; species Cricetomys ansorgei. The sequence continues at coordinate 7,340,169 of JAMJFZ010001562.1, forward strand.
CAGCACATGTATGAACATGTCGTGTGCACCATGAATGTAGTGAGGAGAACCAGAGTTTCAGGTACAGATAACTGATTCAGCAAAGTGCCAAGACTTCTAAAGAGTTAATACATATAAATGTATGTACATCTAGTTAATACTGCACATGCTAATCTAAATGTATACTTTTAATGTAATGTAACATATGACTGTTTCTCAATAGCTCCCTCTCATCTACCACTTCAGATAGCACTAAAGGTATTATCTTATGCTTACATATGCTATAGCCATCACATACACAAAATATTACTATTGCAAACACACATTGTTTTGAAAATATTAAAAAAATGGAATTATGTTATTTATACTAATCTTAGTTTAACCCTTATCAGAAGTTCTTTCTTCTTTATATAGGTAAATATTTCTTCTTTTTAAAACATATTTTATGACTGCTTGAATGATAAGTCTCCCAACAAAATATGTTGTTAGACTGATTGTCAGGGACAGTTATAATTCTTTTATTTCTCTTCAAGTATATTTTCCCTACTTGTGGATTTGTATTTTCTAGATTGGTATGTGCAAATATTACACACAGTCATTTCAGTAGCCTGATATTTTTGTTAATATTTCATGTGTAAAGAAATGAGATATTTTTAGGTAAGACACAACAGAAAAACAGAGAGAGAAAAAAGTACTGAAGGATCATTGAGAAAATACAACCAAGTTTAATATTTTTATATTTTGTGAACATATTTATATTTTTATTATGACCTGCACATAATTTATCTAGAAATTTTGGTGTTGTATATTTTCGTTAATTACAGCATTTCAAATATTTATTAATAACTTCCCTGAAGTAAAATATTATGATAGAACAACTTTTTAAAATTGAAAATAGATTCTTATCTTACACAATGCATCTCATTCACAATTTCCCCTCTTCCTAACTCCGCCACTTCCTCTCTCCCTCAGATCCAGTCCTCCTCTATTTCTATTCAGAAGAGATGCCTCCAAGAGATATTAACTAAATACAGCACAATGAGATAAAATAAGACAAGGCACAAACCCTCATATTGATTCTGAACTAGGCAACTCCATAGGAAGAATAGGGTCCTAAGAGCAGACAAAAGAGTCAGGACACTCCCACTCCCATTACTAGGAGTCCCACAAAACAGCAAGCTAACAAACTGACATAGACTCAAAGAATCTGGTACAGACCCATGCAGGCTCCCTACATGCTATTTCAATCTCCGTGAGCACACTTGAGCCCTCCTTAGTTTATTCAGTGGGCCATGTTCTTCTGATATCCTCAAACACCTTTGACTTATACAGTCTTTCCCCTTTTTTTTCTGTGAGTTTCCCCGAGCTCTGAGGGTAGAAACCAATTATAGACCTCCAATTTATATTCTCTTTCTACATGTCCGGCTGTGGGTCTCTGCACCTGCTCCCATCTGCTACATGAGGAAGCATCTCTTATTATGATTGGACAAGGACCTGATCCTAGGTCTGCGGGTTATCCAGGGTAATAAAATAACTGAAGGAAATCAAGGGGATATGAATTAGAAAGGATTAAGTCAAAGTTTTGTACTTTCAGATGATATGGTAGTATACATAAATGACCCAAAAATTTCACTAGAGAACTTCTACAGCTGACAAACACCTTCAGCAAAATGGCTAGATACAAAATTAACTTAGAAAATCAGGAGCACTCCTATATCCAAATGACAGGTTGACAAAGAAATCAGGGAAAGAAGCCCATTCACAATAGTCACAAATAATATAAAATATCTTGAGATGACTTTAAGCAAGCAAGTGAAATATTCATATGACAAAAATTTTCAAGACTTTGAAGAAAGGAGTTGAAGAAGATCTCAGAAGATGGAAAGATCTCCTATGCTCATGGATTTGAGGGTTAACATGATAAAAATGACCATCCTAAGGAAAAAAAAAAAACAACCTACAGATTCATTGCAATCTAATCAAAATTCCAACATAATTCTTTAAAAACCTTGAAAGAACACATCTTCACTTCATATGGAGAAAGAAAAAAACCAAGGATAGCTGAAACAATTCTGAAATGTAAAAGAACTTCTGGAGATATCACCACCGGTGATTTCAAGTTGTACTACAGAGCTATAATAATAAAAATCACATGGCATTTGCATAGAAACAGACATGTTGATCAATGGAACCAAATTGCAGACCCAGTCATAAATCCATACACCTTTGGACACCTGGTGTTTTATAAAGAAACCTGAAAGACACACTGGGAAAAAATTTTTAAAAAATCTTCAACAAATGTACTGGTTAAACTGGATGTCTGCATAGAAGAATGGAAGTAGATCCAAATTTATCACCTTGCACAAAAATGAAGTTCAAGGGGATTGTTGTATTCATCAACATGAATTCAAAAGCACTGAACCTGAAGAGAAAGTGGGGAATAGCTTTGAACGCATTGGCACAGGAGACAACTTCCTGAAGGGAACACTGATAACACAGACAGAATAACTTTTGACACACATTTTATTGTGCTCCTTTAGTCTTCAATTCCTTTTATCTCTTCATAAATAGCACCATTATTGTTTCCCTTGGCATAATTTATAATATTTGCTCATTTGTACTCTTTCATTTATCTTAGACAGTATAGTGTCAAGGTTTTAAAAGCCCCAATGTGAGTCTCCTTTGAGTGTGTATGGAGTCATAAATACAGATCTTAGTCTATGTATCACTATCCTGCATTCTGAGAGAACTACTTAATTGTATGTATTTATAAAACTCCTTCTGACTTCCAAAAAATATCATTCAGACTGTTTTTCTCCTGTTTTGTCTTGCTGTGATCTCAAATTTAATTTTATATTTTTTAGTATACCATACTAGAATCCAACTATATTATATGCAACATTCACAGAGCACAGTATGCATGTTATTTACACTGTGGCTTATTTCATATACCTGATAGCAAAGACTCTACTTTATATTAATCTTTGACTAAACACCAATGTTTCTTAAAATTCTATACGTCAGAAAATGTACTCGGTTACTATATTTTCTGAAAATTTACAGCTTGCTTTATTTTTTCCACTGTTGGAACTCTCATAAAATGATTTCCATATTATATAATTGTAAGTCAAGCAGAAGAAACTTTTTATTGGGAGATACAGGGAAAACCGGTGAGTAGAGAAAATATAGCATATGATCTTGGTACATTGCTTTCTTGTGATCTAACTCCAGTCAGTGTTAAACTTGGATGCCAAAGGAAGCATATGTTTAACATGAACATTGCATAATCTTTCTCAAATATTAGAAGTGTCGTGCCAAGATAGAACTTGATAGAGGCCACATTACATTCTGTTCTTAACTAAAGTTCATGAAAAGTATTTGTAATGGAGACTGTACACCATGTTCCCATGGGTCCTCCAGCCCTGTTCCTGCCCTCTGTTGTGCTGTTTGTAGCTTTTGAAGTCCCACTTTTGCTGTGTTGTGTTTATTCAGAGTCTATTTTAATATAGTCAAGATGCCAATGAGTCATGGTTTTTTCAATTTACACGTTCTCCTAGGTGTTATAGGGATTTGTTTCATTTATTTTAACTAACTTTGATATAAGCTTTAGAATCAAATCACTGCTTTGATATCATTGACTTCCCCTTCCAAATCAGCTGTCTTACAATTTTATAAAATGTATGATTAAAATGAGTGTATTATGAGCAAGTGCTATAAAAAGCAAACAAACACAGTCACCATATGGAAAAATAATTGTTTTAATAATTCTATACAGCAAGGCAGCATTCCCATGGGCTGTTTTACACATAGAAAAGAAAAGAAACTACTTCTCATATCCAAATTCATTTTTATAATAATCCTAGGGATATTTTTCTGCTACAACATATATATTACTGATCTTGCCTTTGGCAAACATGGTAGAAATATGAACTTGCTTTGCAGATAGTATAAAAAGCTTTTAGTTCCTTCAAAATGGACCTTAACTTTCTGGAATCATAAAGGTTGAGTTCTAAAATCTTTGTTGAATTAACTGTATTGATCCTCTTAACATGACCAGTATTTAGACTGCTTTTATAACATGCTTGAAAAACTATGTGATTGCATTTTTAAACTGTACTTGAACAAATACAAGCAAGAAACTGAAATGAACTAAACTTGGAGGACAGCAGCAGCTTGACAGGAATGGAGCTTGACATGCCATTGACAAAGTAGATTAGAAACACATGTATGAGTCAGAAAATAAGCATTCTCCCCAATGTGATGTGTTAAGGGACTTTAATGATCTCCAGCTGAATCAAAGATGTATCATCATGTCAGATCATCAGCAATAATAAAGGTCCCATTTTCCACTCGTGGAAGATTTATGAGTATGCACAAATATACACACACATGCACAAACATGTGTATGTGATAACTCAAAAATTCTGTCCACTTCAGAGTATAATAAGGAAAATATCAGGTATGTAAACTGTCTAGAAACTATTCTTAATTTTTCTGAGTTCAAAAATGCATGGAAGAAAAAATAAGCAAAAATGTGTTTGTCCAAATTTATATTTGGCATGGAGCAGATGTTTCTGTTGAATATTTTCTTCTTTTTTGTCTGTGTTACAAATTAGTGAAAATAGCTCTTGAGGGAAATCCTTTGCTAGATGCATTTGTCAGGACTTTACACAAGAGCAAGGACAGAAGATGAAGTGGCAGGTCCATTTGATCATAATCTGGGTCTTAAATTATATCCTTAACTATTGTAAGCATAAGAATAATTTACCAATGTTCAGTTCATTAATATGTTTTGGAAATTCATGGTAATGTACAAAAAAGCAGAATTTAAAGCCCACTAATGAGCTGAATAACCTAAAGATATTCAGATTCATAACATATAGGTAGATACATACATATATACATACATACATACATACATTCACGGTAGATAGACAGATGATAGATGAATAAACAATATTTGTGTATAAGTGAGATAGATGATAGATAGATTAGATATATAGATAGATAGAAAGATAGATGAGAGAGAGACAGAGAGTGAGAGAGAGAGAGAGATATGAGTGAGTCATATTTGCTCATCAGTGTACTTAGACAAAAATAGAAATACCATGTTTCAAATTTGTCTTCACCAAATCCTACCTGAGTTGAAAACATGATTAACTCTTTCATCCTTTCCTCCGTGTGTAAAAGGGATTATCAAAGCTTAGTTTGTACAGTTGATAGAGTGAATAAATGAATTAAGTACAGAATGATGGGACTGGCTCAAAATATATCCATGTTAAATCCAATCAATAGCTTTACTCTTTAAAAACTTAGAAATTAATAGCCAAATATGTTGTGCATAAACTCCTCGCTATCTCTGAGAATTTAAGACTGTGAGTCCCCTCTACTTGCAAGTACTCAATCCCATTGTTTTCTGTCTTCATCAATGAAGTTTTCCTTTGCTTCCCATATTTTTTAAATCTCACTTTGCAAAATGATATGTGGTTTCAATTAAAGAGTATGAAATATGATTTCATGGGGAAAAGATATACAGACAGAGACAAAGACAGACAGAGACAGAAAGGACTGAGACAGAGACAGGACAGAGAGACAGAGACAGAGAGACAGACAGAGACAGAGACATGGAGACACAGAGACAGCACAACTGTAAAACAGAACACTCAGTACTCGATATAGATAAACTCACAGTTCAGTTAGCATGAACAAATTTAAAAACTATAGCATTAAGATATGCACAATTATACTTTATATCTCTAATTTATAGCTAATTATAAGCTTAGTAAGGCACATACAATAGCAACCATCAATTTCCTAGCACATCAGATCACCCACGTTCTCCTCAGTCTACTCATTTTCAGTCTCATCAAAGTCCCCAGTCTCGTGGCTCCTGTTCATTTTTATATTTACACATGTAGCTAATCTCAAATTATTATATTCATTACAGACTTCCATTTTGCTAACAATTAAGAAAAAAAGACTTTTCCTTCTCCTCCTCATAAGAGAACATTTTACTTAAAGATGAAAATATTTATGTCATATTGTAGTGGACTTAATTTACCACCAGGCATCATGGAAAGTAATCACTTGGCATTCGTAATAAATATTGTTCTAGAAAATGACAGAGCACGTGCAAGCAACGAGGATGTCTTACTTATTAGCTTAGGCCTGGTGTTAACCGACTTTAGTTTCCCAACTAAAAACAGAACAAAACAACAACAACAAAAAGAAGACTAGTAAGATTTGCCTTTCTTGATTACCTTAAAGATTCAAAAGAATGACTCGAAATGTTGGGCATTTGGTATAGTTAATATTCTGTTGTCCTAGCTAGCTTTACATCAACTTGAACAAATTAGAATCATGAGAAGAGGGAACCACAACTGAGAAAATGCTTCCACAAGGTAGGGCTATACACAAGCCTGTAAATCCTTTTCTTAATTAGTGATTGATGGGGGAGGATTTTGCCCCTTGTGAATGGGACCATCCCTGGGTTAGTGGTCCTTGGTTCTATGAAAAAGCAGGCTGTTTTAGCCATGGAAAGCAAGTTCAGTAAGAAGCATCCCCTCTGCATCAGCTCATTCCTCCAAGTTCCTGTCTTTCTTGAGTTCCTATTCTGAATTACTACAAGAATAAGCAGTGTTGTGCAAATGTAAGCCAAATAAACCTCCCCAAGTTGCTTTTAGTCATGGTCTTCCATTACAGCAATAGTAACCCTAAGTAAGACAGAAATTGAGAGACATTTTTGCCTCATCATCATCATGAGATAACCTTGTACTTAGAGATGTAAATATCTGTGATGTATTTCGGTAGACTATATGTACATCTGAATCATCTTATAGCCATTTATAGTATAGTCACTAGAAATTCATAATACACATTGTTCTAGAAAATGAGAGATCACATACAAACAAGGAGGATGTCTCATTAGCTCAGGTCTATCATTAACTGATTTTAGTTTTCCCAATTAAAAAAAATAGATAAAAAAGGACTAAGAAGATTTTCATTCCTTAGCTTCATTAAAGACTCAAAAGACTGAACTCAAGATGTTGACTATTAATATGATTGAATTTTGGCAAAAATTATTGATATAAATCTATATATTGCAATCACAGGAAAAGTTTAATTCATGAGAAAACTAATGGGAAAACACATTAATCTATATTTACCCTTGATTGTGTTTACTGTTAACTTTCTTCTTGTCCAGTACAAATTCAACCATGCCTAGTCTAGTTAGCTGTAAGTTAAAGCTGTTGTGCTTTTTCCAGATGAACAACTTAAAAAGAAGGACATAAAGTTTTAGGAATACTAATGTTCAAGGAGCTGGCATTCCTCCCAGAAATGTGACAAATAAACACCTGAACACTCTCTCCTTCAAAACAAGTTGGTTTAAATAGAATCCTGTTTAGGTTTTTGAATTGTGACATATGTTAGTCCCTAAGAGTCTCTGCATGCGAAAAATGTTAGCAGTTCTTTAACATGGCATTATCTGGACAACTTGCCACATTGTAATGAATATGCTATAAATATCCTGAGAGTTTGAAGTTTAACACATATAGGTGAGAATTAAATCATATTCTAATTTGTGTGACAATGGTTGTCAATAATATAGCACATTTTCATAGTTTATATTCAGATGCAATGTACTATTAGACATGCTATTAATAAGATACCATTTATATTGACATGATTTTATTTACCAACATTTTTATTTCAATGTTGATCAAATAGCATTTGTTTGTAAATGAGCATCATATAAAAGATATTATAAATTAAAATTTCAAATCACAAACAGTTTAAAGTTCCTCTCCCTTTGTCAAGTATTGGAGTTACTTTGATAACTGTTAAAATACATTATGAAAAATGAATATAAGACACAAAACTAGTATCAATAAAACAACTGGAAATCTATGCAATACTCTACTCTCAAGTTGAGTCACTTAGTTCTACCACACAGGCTCTTTGCTGTGATTTATCTTTTATATGAAAATGGGGTACATAGAATGAGTAGGAAGGAAGAAGAAGTAGAGTCATATAAAAACTAGAAGGAGAAAGAGGGAAAAACTCACGGAAAGTATGATCCTTTCCTTTAGGCACATCTTTCTTTGGCACTGTTTGTTGCTTTACTTGATTAAGAACGTTATGCATACAAATGTGTTTAGATCAAGTCCACACCCATCCCCTCCCAACCAATTTCTTGCCTGTCTCCACTACAGAGACCAGCAATTGACAAGTGGGATCATATGAAGTCAAAAACTTTCTATACAGCAAATGACAACATCATTTGAGTTAAGAAACAGCCCACATAACAAGAAAAATATCATCAGCTATACATTTAACAGATGGTTAGTGTGTGGACTATACATAGAACTCAAAAAACTAAACACAAAGAATATGACAATCCAATTAAAAAAATGGGGGCATGAAACTAAAAAGAGACTTCTCAAACCTGAAATAAAAATGGCTGGGAAATATTTTTTAAAATACTTAACATCCTTAGCCATCAAGGAGAGGCAAATTAAAACTACTATGAGATTTCATTTTACTCCAGTCAGAAAAACTAAGATAATAAATAAATAAAATTTGCATAAAAGAAGAAGAAAACAAAAACCATTGAGAGTATAAAGAAGGGCTAACACAAATAGCTGGTAACAGTACAAATTGGCAGAACCAGCAAGAAATCAGTGGGACCATTCTTCAAAAAGATAGAAATAGATCTACCCCACAACTGGGTGTGCATCCAAATGGCTCTATAATCTCCTTCTACAGAGGTTTTTAAGTTTTGGTTTTGTCTGTATATGTGTTTCTTTTTCTTTTCCTGGTGAGATCTTTGTCATTGTTGTGACTATTTTTGTTATTACTTTTTCTATTTTGGTTTTGTGTAGAGCAAGTGTCTTAGTTAATGCTCTATTGCTGTGGGGAAAAAAAAAAACATGGCCTAGAGAAATTTTAAAATAAACATATCTGGGGGCTTACTTAGTTTCAGAGAATTAGTATGGTGGAAGGCAGGCAGGAATAGCACTAGAACCATAATCCCCAGGCAGGAGGCAGAGAGAGAGAGACAGAGAAAGAGAGACAGAGACAGAGACAGAGAGAGACAAAGAGAAACAGAGAGACAGAGAGAGAAACAGAGAGAGAGGAGACACTGTCTAATAGCATACCTACTCCAACGTGGTTACACCTCCTAATCCTTCCCAAATGTACCACTAATTGGGAACCAAGCACTCAAATATATGAACCAATCAGGGCCAATCACACTCAAAACACCACAACACATTGTTTTTAAACTTATAGAAATGTATCTTCCTTTGCCTGTTCAGTTCTAGGATTAAAGTTATATGCTACTATGCTTGACCTTTTTAAAAATTGTAATACATTCTTTTTTTTTATTTTCCATTACATGTACTATAATATCTTCTTTGAAAAGCTTTGCTCAGTACAAGTAATAAATTAGTGATAGATAATATTCCATGTGTAAGAAACATGCACATGAATATTATCTTGATTTCAGTTCATGCCACCTACTATAAAGATACTTGTTCAGCCATGCTCACTCTTACTCTATCCACAATAATCAGGAAAAGGAAATAGTGTGGATGCCCATCAGCTGATGAATGGATAATGAAATATGATACGTTTACACAATGGAATATTATTCAGCTGTAAGAAAAAATGAAATTTCCAAGTAAATAGAGTTGAAAAACAATATCCTAAATGAGGTAATCCAAATGCAGAAAGACAAATGTCACATATTTTCATATGTGGATCCTAGATTTTATATGTGGGTTTAAAAAGAATTCCCTGTAGAAATTGGGAAACCAATCAGGGGCAATAAAGGTGGCTTTTAATTTATTTTATTTTATTTAGAATAGATTATTTTCCACAACAATATATATTCTAATTACAGTTTCCTCTTCCCTACCCCTACTTATTCCTCTCCATCTCCTTTCCCATTCTTATCCTTACCCTGTCTCTCATTAGAAAACAAACAGACATCTATGAAATTAGAATTAAATCAAATAAGATAAAACAAAAGAAAACAAATATAATAGGACAAAAAAATGTCAGAAAACAGAGCCAAAATAAAGCATAAGAAGCACATATAGATGTAGACATACACATATTTTCATAAACAGAAATTACATTTAAAAAAAAAAAACAGTAGTGGCCTTTAAAAGAGGGAGGTAGAAAACAGTATGAAAGGGAAAAGTTGAATAATTGGGCAGAATGGGCTAAGCAGGATGGGGAATACAGGAGGGAATATGCAAAGGATAGCTAACAGAATAACTAAAGACTTCTTAAAGTAAAAAGCCAAGTGGAAGCTTCCTAAATTGTAGGGTTAAGCTATAAGGAGGAACTGAGACATGCCTCTTCTAGATACCATAGATTATCAAGAAAAAAACCTCAGTGTCAGGGTTGGTTTTCCTCATATTAAATTGTTGGTCAGTGGGTTCACATAAACCCAGCAAGCATTAGAGAATAATTCCATTATTCCTCTTTACACTCCAGAACTTGGCAGTAAACCCTATATCCAACTCTACATACTTGTGTTATAAAACATTGAGGATTCAAGCTGACCTGGAAGATTCTTCCTTTCTGGCTAGTTTTTGTGTTTCTGGACTGTGCCATGCATACTACTGGGGAAGAAAAAATATCATCAGTCTTATGCTATGACTTACTATAAGGGCTGGACTGGACAGCTATGTCCACTGGTACAATAGTTATGGGAATAGTCAACTCCTTTCTGATGCTTCCCAAGACTGAACAAATGTCTGGATCTTTAATGGTACTCATAACAAAGTTAAGTAGGTCACAGGTCCTAGGGGAGAACCTACTACTATGATTCTGCTAAATGGACATAATTCTAACACAACTCCTAAAGATTTATTGTTATACATACACGTTAGTGCATCTCTCAGGCCTCATCAGAAGATCTTTCTCCTTTCCTATACTTTTAAAATATTTTTTGTAACAAAGAAGAAAGAGGCCATGAATTTGAAAATGAGAAAGGAAAGGTATATTAGAGATTTTGGAGGGGGGGCCAGGAAGACAGAAATTATATAATTATATTATAATCTCAAAAAATAGTGAAAAGAAGCAATTGGAATGGTAAACTGTGATTGTACTAAAACTGATCATGAATATCTACATAAAGGCATCCCTTTTTCAAAGTAGTACATATGACCTGAGTATTGTAAAATAGAATTGGCTATTCAGAATAAGCAAAATGCTTACTCCATCCTTGTGACTCTGTCATTATTCTTTCAGGCACAACCAATCAACCATTTATTAATTTTACTCTGTCAGTATGTGTACATGCTCATATATGTGTGCACACTTGTGAAAGTAAGCTAACCAATGATTGTGTATTTAGCCTAAACATCAACATACAGTGTTTTTCTCTGTCACTTTCTATCCTGTTTTGAGACAGTCTATCTCACCAAACCTAGACCTTGCTGATTATATTAGATTGGCTGGACACAAAATACCTGTGATCTTCCTGTCTGTCCACCCCTAGAGTTTGGGATTGTAGACCTCCACATTTGACTTTAGCTGGTACTGGGCACGTACACTCATGTGTCTGTGTACTTACAGCAAGCACTTTACCCACTGAACACCCTTCCAATCCTAATTTCACTTATTGAGCTCACAACCATATCATTATTTTAAGACATCTAAACTCATAAAATAAATAAAAATACATTTTTCAACATGTGGATTCCTTATTTCCAGGAAATCAGCAAGATTGATATGGACAGAAAACTATTTTACATGTTGATTCAAACAAGCAAAAGATTAACAAATTGGTGTTCACAAAGCAACCTTAAGCTTCCATTAAGCTTGCAAAGTAGACAATATTGTTTTATATCAACATGGGTAGATGATAATTTGTTCTTGAGCCTTCCCTATGCCTCTCTTAAAATATAATTCCATTTAGATATTTAAGGAAGAACCACATCTATAGCCCAAGAAGCTATTCTAAAATGTGATGTTGTCTGACATCATAGATCTAGAAATTAGCATTGTCTTTTATTTATGCATTTATTATATATTTATTATCTTTAGTATTTATATATTTATATCTTTAGTATTATCTTTACTTACAAAATAAGGACATGGAAACAGGAAGACTACTAGAGAGTATTTTTCTTCTAAAACTGATTATAGGATCGTGATTGATAAAAAAATTATTTCAAAAAATATAAACAAATGAAGGAACATGCCTTAAGGTTAGTTATATATTCGTATTCTCATCTTGCACCCAAAAGTTACATACTAGTATTTTTGAGAAGGAATATTAAAGCCACTGTATTACCTAATTTTTATGTATATTTTTCTTGGTTATCTAAAATTCAGCTGCATTGTGAACAAAATTCAAGTAGACTATGACTACAAGGAAAAATGAATTTGTTTCTAGAAATTATGAACACTTTGAAAGGAAATTGAACTTGTTCAGATAGTACTGAATGACAATGTTGAGATGGAGAAAACCATATTCTAAAAATGTGTTTTGTTCCATAAGAGGTCAGTAAGTGCACGTATCATTTGTATAAAAGGGATTCACATGTTTTCATCTCCTCTCCAAATTCCCTCAAAGTCCTTCACATGCTAATCACTATTTTTTTTTTAAATATCTAGGTAGGAAAAATATGCTGCCACGCCCCTCTTCCTGATTCAAGAATGGACTCTGACCACCACGAGATTGCACCACTTAGCAATTTAGGTCTAATTTCCAAAATTTCTCAGTTCTGGTTTTGATAATTGCACAGAGACCCTCCTGTTTGTCTGAATTGAAGTTTTCTTCTCAGTCCTCTCACTCTTGAAATCCAATATATTTCATTGATTTCTTAGTGATCTCAATCTACACTGATTTCTTCTGTTCAATTAGATCTAGGTTCCTACTTATTGTGAAAGGTCAGAAAAAATTTGCAAATTCTAATTGCCTTCTAGTGTCAATATGTAAACACAGAAGAATCATTTCCATTTTAGCAAAGGAAAAGATGCTTTTGATTATAGAAGGACAAAGGGTTTTAGTGATAGGCATTTGGGCGTTCTTTGTATTATTCCTGTAATGCTTCCATGAGTTTAAATTTGTCTTTATAAGAATGTTTCATAATAAACATAACAAGGGAAATTGCCCTTCTTTCCTCATTTGTGAAAATTAATTACAAATTTCTCACACTAACTCTCATTTGCGATCAGTCACTAGAACAATATTATGTTTTTTGTTTCAATCCTTACTGTTTTAGTCACAGTTAAGGTGATGTTTGCCTTGTACTAAACCACGTCAAGTTATATTCTTTTGTAAAATAGGGTTAAATGAGGCATTTATTTTATAAAGTTCTGTTACGATTGAGAATTAACGCACATACAATGGTTGTATGCTACCTAGTTCATAATAAATTAATATTTTATGTACCACTAATCTAATCAGTAGCCACGTTTATGAATACATCTTTAGTACAACTGCTTTCCTTTTATGGTTTTTTTCTAAGTGTTATTCACAAATATATCTCTTCTTGTCTATAAATTATATCATCTGCATTTGTTTGGTGAAAGGGTTTATATTGTTACTCAAAATTTACATTTACTTTTGTTTCTGAGATTCATTGTTTTCTTAAAACTTCTCAAATTATATCAAGAACTGTTATAGATAGTTAGATACTATAGATAGATAGATAGATATAGAATCTATAGATAGATAGAAACTTAACCAAATACAACTTCAATAAACAAATATTACCTTCTATCACTCTTCACAGATGTTTGGGGCACCATCAGTCTCTCTAGCCCTCTATACACTGGTCTTGTATATCTGTGCTCTCGCGTGTAACATCTTTTGTACTGTGTTACGTAACTCTTTTATAGTAACATCCCTTTCAACAGTTTTTCCCTGTTTACCTCATTCCCGTGGGTATTAATGCCAATTTAAGGTAATTTTCTATACAATTAACACTTGAAATACCGCTGGTTTAACATATATTTTATTTCTTACTTATGAAAAATTCTAAACAAATTTTCCTGTCTAACTCATGGTTCCTAGCTCCAAATCTTCAGGTGTAAGTATATAACCTGAGTGACTGCAAAAACAAGGAAAGTAAAAAGAGATGATGGTAGAGGGAAGTGGTTGGAGAGGGGAATAGATATGATGGGAGAGAATAGGAAATGGGCTCTAGTTCAGAAGTAGGAGGGGGAACCATGCAGAAGGAATAATGTTCTTCAAGGAATAATATTACCTTGTATTTATCTAAAATTATATGTAATATATTTAAGTGTGTGTGTGTGTGTGTGTGTGTGTGTGTGTGTGTGTGTGTTTAAAGAATACTTGGGCTGGCAATGCTCCCCTTTAGAGCTACAGACTATCTAATAAAAATGCCATCACCAAGCATGATAATTCTCTCTGTGTCTGTGCTTTCTATTCCCTCCTCCATGGCAGCTGAGCCTTGCATGCAAATGTAGTCAGGAACCCTCTGGGCCAGAAGGTTGGGTGGTGATGAAGAGCCAATGGGAGAAAAGACTTCCCAGGAGGCAGTTTCAGTGTGAACAGCTCAGTTTATTGAAGCAAGGAGAATTACATTTATAGGATATAGATGAAGTAGGGGTGCCTTATGTGGTGATAGGTCATTAATTAAGACAGTGGTACTAGGGTAGCTCCATTTGCATGTAGAAGACTCACAACTATATCTGGTTGGTCATATTGTTATTGACTGGGGCCAAATTCCTGAGGAAGCTTACTTTGCATAGGCAGAGGTCTCATAGGAGCCAGAAGAAGAGACATTATAAGCTCATATAGGGAAAGGAGAGGTACAGCCTGAGGTCCTCCAGACACAGCGGTCAGACAAGCAGCAACCAGACCAGATTTCTTGGAGAGGTAGAATCTTATTAGGTGATGCATGCACTGGAGGACCTTTGCTAGGGGTCTTAGCTGGGGTCTTTTTGGCGCCAGAGCAAGAAGGAGGAGAGACCAAAACCTGTACCTTTCAGGGTGAGAATTCCGGGGCTCAAAACATGCTTCAATCTCCTCTTATCTCCAGGACAGCCCCACAATTCTCCATTCCAGTTGTTAGTCAGATTTGTCCAAGTGACTCACAAAACTATATAATCTATTGCTGTTGTCTGTGGCTGCTTCACAGAAGTTAGAGGTTGAAGTTAAGTTCCTATTGCTGAGACAGTGTACAGTTAGGACACAGGATCTTATGAGTCTAGATGGACCTAACCCAAAACCCTCCTTCCTCCAGTCTAGCTTCCATAGTGCCAGAAAGCCTATGCAAGCTGCCAAAGAGAAAAGCAGTCAATAGTGCTATCCAGTAGTGATGCCTGTGAACCATAACAATGACTGTCATAGTAAGATATCCATAAAGGTTCAATACTGACACTTAGAGTTGGTAGTAGCCATATTTGTCTTATGACACATACAATTGGAGGGAAATTGTGCTTGGTATCAGAAACCTATCTAGGCATATAAAGGTCATAGATATAATAAGAGTGCATATGACTGCAACTTTCCTAGACCACCATAATTACTAACTACATTATCTCTCACTCCTCTTCAGAGAAGCTTCTTTTTATAAATGGAGATCATTACAGAAAAACACAACTGTACACAATGCAGAGATCACTGGATCATGAGGAGTACAGCCGCACACAGATACATCCAGAAGACATCTCCTGCATCTAAGTCTCAGGGAACATGGCAGAATTAAGGGTAAAATGATTATAAGAACAGGAGGGCCAGGAAGTTTGCTGTGATTCTGTGTCTCCTAGAACTTCTACATAAACAAAATGAACAATAAAATCAATAGAGATGCTAATGTGGAAGAGGGAAAATCTCAGGGAACTCAATCCTTAGAAGAAGACCTAGAGACAACTATTGACTAATGAAAGAGGGGGAATTTCCCAAATGATGAATTCCAAAGTGGCTTTTCCAAAGAAAAGTTGTCAGCTCTGAAGCCATAGCCATATACTCACAATCAACGAAAATGGTCTTGGCAAGTTGTATTGTGTTGTATGTGTGTGTGTATATATATATATACACACACACATATGGATGGGGGGTGTTTGTATGAGGGGTCGTGTGAAGATTTAGAGGGAGGAAAGGAAGGGAAAATTGACTATATTTTTATTAAAAATATATTTTAAATTATATAACATATTGTTTAAAAAGTTCCTGTCTAGAGCAGAGCTCTACTATGCAATGTAATTGATAGATTTCTGCTCTCTCCATCACATGATTCTGTCTTTACAGTTTGTGAATTCTACTTTGACCAATGTTCGTCAATCCCTGGAACTATGTAAACAGGCCTGCTCTGCGATGTTTTATACTACTAGTCATATGGTTGTACTTGATTTCAGTGGAGTCACGTGATGTATTCTGGTATTGTAATAGGGAGAAGAAGGAATACATTTGGTAAATGTTCACTGCCACACAATAATTCAGAAAACATTCCAAATAACCTCTTTTATATGAAGCCTTTTCTTGGATTCTGAAGCAAATACAAAATCCTTCATACTAAGCATCAATGTATACACAAGAACAAATTTTATTTCTGCAATAAGTTATTACAAGATTTTATTAGTGTTATCTTTGTGTTATGTGTTAAAACTGGATCACTGAAGATGGGTAAAATGGCAAAGGCCTGCATTCCCAGCACTTCATAAGCTGAGACAAGATGGTCACTTGACATGAGGAGTTGAGAAACCAGTTCAAGCAACATTGTAAGACTCTGTTAAAGAAGTTTGCACATATGGTTATGTATTTACACCATGGACAATGCACACAGATCCTCTGAAGACAGCATATGTGTCCTAATGGATCAAATGAGGTTTAATTAATTAGCTTTCAAGTTCATTATGGCCTTCCAGTTATAATGATTTAATTGCTACTAAAAAGATACTTCAGTGTCCCTATATTTTCTGTTGTAACAGCACACAGACTTGATTACAGTAAATAAGCTTTTCAAATATCAGGGAAAATGATATTTCCATAGAATTTGATTTGTGGAATAAAAGTTTATGTTATTTTAACAAATTAAAATTACCTAAATCCAACTGAAAAGCCCATTCTTCTTGTATCTTATTTTTAAAAATCCTGTTGTTATAATCACGATCTTAATTCCCAGATTTTAAATTGTATCATGAAAGCTAACTGTATTGCAAGCCAATCAAAAACTAAAGAAAATAAAGAGCCTTTATCAGACAATGCTGTATTTGGTGTTCTCACTACCTCCAACAGCTTTCCCCAGATGTTGCCAGGCAACAATAGCTCATATAAAGCAATTCTTGTTTCTAATCTGAACCTCAATGCTAATACAATAGCATTAGAGAATTTTAGCACCCGTTCAGGTAGAATTAGAAGTAAAGTAGCTTTACTCATAATCTTATGGGGAAAATGTCTATAATTTTCCTAAAACCTGTAACAGTGATGTTAGCAAGAAGATTGTCAATGTGAGTAGCAGTTGGTGTGTTAACTGTATCAATAGTTTATGTCTTGTTGAACAAAATGAGAAGGTTCAGTAAGAAATTTCACAATAGTCTGAATAATATATTTTGCACTGGAGCATTCACATGAGACAAAGAGATGCAGAGGCTAATATAAAAATTATTAGACAATTACAGTGTAAAAATGTGTTCTGTGACAGAATTTTGGATATGGAGGCTCAATCATGTTAATATGTGATTTCAAAGAAATACAATATAAATATACGCAAAAGGGATTACTGTTTCACATCTTGTAGAGCTACACACCCACATAACATATGTGTTACGGGGATAATTTTCAAAGTCAAATATGATAGAAAATAATGTTTAGCAGTGGCTCCTACTAATAGGTAAGCTACAGGCTTCTCATCTTTCTGTTTTTAATTGAACATTGCTAATAGAATTATAAATGTTATTTCTTGTGTGTGTTTCTAGACACGTAAAATCCTTACATGTCCTTGCTGGATAGAGAACTAAAGATGTTTTTCTCAGCTGAGAAAAACATTTTGGAGATATTCTTGAGTGTGAGTCAAACAATTGCAAACAAATGTGTTGAATATGACTCTAAGTGGAGAATAATATTTTAAAAATTACCATGACTACTGGGTACTTACTTTTGAAATTCCTGGCATATTTCAGCACTTTACAAATATAGTGTGATTCAGATCCCAATTTGTTCATATTGTGCCTTTAGTCAGTTTTTTTTTGCATTTAACTTTGAATGCAGCCATCTTCACCTCATGGCTGTGAACAAATTTGCTATTCTCAATTATATTCAATTCTCTGTTAAGAAGCTTGACAGAAGTACATGGTGATATTATTAAAATTACTGTTCTGATATATATCAAACATGAATCCCTAATTTTCTAGTTAGATTTCTATATAATTAGTTTAGGAATAAAAGTATTCTTTTTGTACTCATGGTATATTACCACTTACTTTAATTACATTTTCTTTAAATAATGGAAGGTACATGGCAATCCTTTAGACTTTTAGATTACTTTTTTCTCATAGGTTTATAATTTAGCAGTTTTATGTAACTAAGGCAGAAGAAAAATGACAAAAAATAGAATAATAAAAAAACTGAACACACTTTAAAGAGGATGCTCTGCTCTACAAAGGAGTTTTCATAATTTCATTCTTTACATTATTGTAGAGTCAAATTATGTTACCATCTTTAAAGTCTTGAAACATATACAATGTTTTACATTTATCTTATGTTTTATAACTTCATTAGTTCTGTTTTCAGTTCTTTAAAACTATCTTTTGTGATCTGTGACTTTTCACTTTGTTTGGAGGGGTGATTGATTCTACAAACTTAAAGAGTGATATGTCAATCTTCTGGTAAGTCTAACTTTAGTACTAATGTCTCACCATGCCTATCACTGAGCTGACTGGCTCTTAGAGTTCCTGGATCTAACTTGTTATCTCTGGGGTCACCATGTGAAATATATATCTTTACATACATTTCATAGCTAAATAAAGTAAGAAACTAAGTACAGAGATCATAGAATAAAGGGATTAATTATTTGTGAAAGAAGAAAGAAGTGAGAGTAAACCATGGAATAAACAGATAAACTCTTAGAGTTTGTTATAAACTTTCTGCTGTTGCTGTAACAATTATCACATTTTTCAAAATGAAAATATCACAGTTTTATCATCTGATAGTAGTAAATCCTTGAAGTTTGAAATGAGTCTTACAGGAAAAACTGCAAGATGCTGGCAGAAGAACTGCATGCTGCCAGAGACACTCAGAAATCAGGCATCTCCTCTTCACTACAACATTTGTTCCAAGGCCCTGTTCAGGAGTCATATGACTGTAACCCACACTTCTGTCTTCACATCTTCCTTCTTGACATGTGAACCCATGGAGACCAAACAGGTTATTCAACACTACATAATAACATCAAGAATTTAACTTCATTTATATATAATCTCCAAATTCTTAATCCAGATATCATAACATATTCAGATTTCAGAATGAGAATTGAACTTTTGAGTAGCTTTCATTCTGCCTATGAAGGAAAAAATATAACATTGATGTGAGGCTGATAGCTTTCTTCTGTTGGTATTTTGAAACTTTGTAACAGGAAACATAGAAACTGAAGTGTCACAGTCAGTAGCACAGACGCTGGGAGAATTTGAGAAATCTTTGGCTTTTGACACTCTATTGCATTAGGAGACAAATCAAATTTCTGGGTTAGGAAGAAAGAATTGAAAAGATAATGCAACCAAGAAACACTATTCATATGTGACCTAAATATATATTGTGCAATTTCTCCTTAGGGCATAGCATATATTCTAGTCTGTATTTCTATAACTTAGAAGTAAGTTAATTATAAAGGAACTAATCAGACAACTGCACAGGGTCATAAATTCTCACAGATCAACAGTAAGGTTTTCTTCCTCTGTAACTTCCCAAGTTTGCTCTTTGGGAAAATGATTCCCTTGAATATGACTTCCTTCAAAATGTAAATATACAAAGATAGAAGAGTGTTGCCATCAGTTTCGTTAGATAAGATTTGTCATGTCAGCTGGCTAGTTACTCATTTATCTTATTATTAAAGTTAAGTTGTCACAGGGGAGATTGTGATAAGTTTGTCACTCTGTACAAATTCTAGGCTGACTCTAAGTGCTGAGGTTCCTCCACCAAGCAGTTATTAGAAGACTGGAGTAGGACTCACACAACTCTGGAGAAGTGTATTCTATTTTCAGAAAGAATGTGTATTTAAATGTGTTCTTCCTTAACAGTATCCAAATTAAAACAATGACAAACTGACATTCATGTCAAAGGCATCAAAGGTATGGTTAGAATCTGAGAAGTTTAAAATCACAAGTAATATTGTATAATAGCATTTTCATATTGGGGGGATATTCCTTGTAAATGTTCTATATTTCAAGAAAGTGTTTATTACAAATGTTCCAATGTTTAAAAATTACAGAAAATGTGATAAAACACATTCAAGAATACTAAATATAAAATATTTAAAGCACATGGAAAATTATTTTGTAAATCATCAGTAAGTTTTGTAAAAACAATGAATTTACTAAGTAATTAAGGAAATTTAGATGATAAAGCCAAATAAAAGGTAACATTAAGTTCGTTTCTATAAAATATGCCTGTGTTGTCTGTGTGTGTTAGTTTTGTTTCTTTTAAATTCCTTGCATCTTAACTTTAATTATATCCAGGCAACTAAGTCTTAAACACTGTTAAATAGATTGGAAATGATTTAGTCAAAATTATCCATTAGTAAATCTCAGAAGAAATGTTGAAAAAATTTCAATTTAATAAATATTCATGGTACTTCATACATATTTACACAATTTATTTATGTTTGTTTAATAATAATAATAATGAAAAATAACATTCATAATGGATTTATTTTATTTGTTTAAAAATAACAAAAATATAATTTAATTTACTCCTATTTCTAACTTGGCTCAACCAAATACACATGCACATATGTGCACTTTTCTGTATACAGATTATGTTTGTATATGTTGGAAAAGTATAATAATAAAGTAAAATTGTAATTACATGAACAGTAAAATAAAAAAGTACACCATAAAATTTATGGTATATAGTTCTTTAATATATGTGGCTTAATTTATGCATATTAAGAAAAATGAACTAATATTTGTTTCCAAATACCCAAAGACTTTACCAGTGAAGAACACATCAGAATTAAAAGACTTTACACTTTTATCTTCATCTATTTAAGGGATAAAATGTACAATATGGTACACTATTCTTGAAAAAAGTGTATTTTGATTACAATGAATGAAAAAATATTGAGCACTGTGTCACCACGGGTACAATACCTTTTGCCTACAGAATAACTCTACAAATTATTAGCTTAAAAATAACATTAACCATAAAAGTATTGATTAAAACCTAACATTCAATTCAATTCATTCAGATTTTGTGTTTAATGATGTCTTAAAATTGTATTGTTATATGTCATTATTAGAGATTAATAGGAAAGAAATCTCAAACTTTCTAAAATAGAGAAATGGCAACTATTGGCACACTGTACAAAAATTGAATCATGTAAGGAGAATTATGAGCCTTCATGAGAAAACCCATAGAAACAAGACAAGAGGCTTGTGATCTCAGTTTCTTCAAAACAGGCCATTGTTCTTGGAATGTGTTTTCATGCTCCTCCCGGGTTTAGTGGATAGGAGGAGTGAATTTACTTCAGATTGTCATTTACAACTGGCTATTGTTATTTGTTTAGATGCCTCTATGAAAACAAAACAAAACATATTTTTCTATGTATGACTTTTCCATCACATGCTGCTTCTCCTTTTGATTATACACCTTACTTATGTGGTTCTTTTTAACCCTCAGAGAATAAATTGTCTGATGCTCTGAATAAACTTGGTTATTGTATCAGACTTTAGTCTGCCTCCGTTGTCAGCTCCCAGCTCCATTCTCAGGCTTCACTGCCTACTGAGTGGTAAACAGAAAACAAATAGAATTTCAAGGTTTTTTTTTTTTCTTATGGCATAGCCTGCAAAGTTTCAGAAACTTTGCATACAATGAATGAAATACTATTGTAATACTAATAGACATCACCTCTCAATGTGAGAATTATCAGGCATTGACCATGAGTGCTACCAAACTCTTAATGTTCTTGTAGGCTGTTGTCAGTGGGACACTAACATTAAGGACAAAAGCAAAATGTGTATTATTTCATTTGATCACACTTTTTTAGACTGTGAATAGCTGTTGTCTCTTGAAGGCAATTTGTAACCATTGGGGATAATCCCTATTTGATATCTCCTCTTACGTGAGTTTTCCCTGGGCCCCTTTAATTTCCCTTTCTCTTTAATACTTTAGTTCTAAATAATGGCCACTGATTTCACCTATTGCTCACTTATAGGTTTGGAATAGCATCAGGGAAATCTTTAGTCTATTTTTTCTAACCCTTCCACACATTTGTTGATCATCTATTTTTAAATGTTCTAATCCTGTCTTTCAAAGTCTCTGTTACATGTTTGAGAACATAAGCAATATACAATAAATTTCAGGAAAATTTAAATAGAGAAAAATCAAAAAATATAAGAACATTTTCACCTGTATTCAAAATTATTATGGTTTTATGGAGTTTATAGTCTTTTGTTGAATATAACTTGACAAGTAAAATGTATAAGCATTAAGTAACAGGAGATTTCTTTTGGTAATTACATGTATCTGGGGAACTACTTTAACTTAGGCATATAACTTTAAATTATTTTAATGGTATAAGTTTTTTGCCTGAATGTATAAATGTGTAATGCTTGCAAAGGCCAGTAGAAGATTGCATCCCCAGAAACTGGGGCTGCAGAGAGGTACATCTGCCTGAGTATGGGAAGAGCAGCAGGTGATCTTAACTATCTCCCTAGTCCCAGGATATATAACTTTTATTACCTAAAATAGTTTTTTTTCTCTTATTGATTTTCATTCACCTCCTCCTTTCATCGTACTTTCTAAATACAAATTATACTTGTACATAGTAAAATCACATCCACACAAAACAGAAAATGAGGATCTTTCACATTTTAGAGTTGGATGTGTCTGAAAATGTTAAAATACAGTGAAATGCAAAATTATTATGTAGTAAAATCATAATTCATTGTGAAAAGTGTGTATAAGAAATGTAAAGAGAAACTCATCATAAGAATAAAGAGACATTTGTCATAAGATGAAATATCTCTAAAGGCATGTGTTACTAACTAGAATGATGCTTTGATCCACCCAGTCTAATCATGTATTCAGTATGATATTTGAGCATGTTTTACAAGAGCCAATTTTCTCAATTTGAAAGAGAATGTGTCTAACTATTTTAGTTAATTTTTCTTTCATTTTATCATTTCCTGAAAATGTGATTATTGAGTGTATTGGATGGTCTATAGAGAAGAGTGGAGTAGATAAAATATTACTAGAATAGCATGAACTGAAAACAAACTAACCTCATAGAGTCACAAAAACTGTCATAACTCATGCCTTCTTTGGGTTGCTATCATTTTTATCTTGTGTCAGATATTGTATGGTAGGACCATCATCTGAAAGTTCAAGGGATCTGTGGTCCCAGATGTCGTATCGGTGACTGGTTGCTGAGGCTAGGTAACAGATGGGAAGTCAGCTGGAACCTTTTCACAGACCAGCCACAGGCCTGTCCAATAGGGTGATCTCATGATGAAAAGACTTCTTACAACACTGATGGCTTTTGCTGATGAGAGCCTTACAAGGAACCTCGTGAAAGAGGTGTGGCATATCCTTTGCCCTCAAAAGATACTAAATCTCATTTCCTCTGCAGTAGATTGGTTGAAATTCTAGCAAGAACACCTGGGATCGATGAAAGAGAATGCAAATTTGATCTGCCTTTCTTCAAAATAGGATAATATTGGACTTAGCACTAGCAAGGATAATATGCATTGAGATATCTCATTTCTCAAAATCATTCTTCATACATTCTAAAAAAAAATCCTAGGAGAGTACATTGATTTAAGATTTCATATTATAATTATAAAATATGGTTAGCTGTTGATTTTACAGAGAAACAATTTTATAAATAAAACGACTTATATGCTTTTACTATTTTTACCATTTAATATTTCAATATATTTGATAAAAGCAAATAATTGTATATCATATGTTATATCATTGGTAGTTCAATGGATTATACACTAATTCAAGTACTGATCTAATATTTACCATACTTTACAATGAAAACATTCAGAATATTTTTTCTAGCTTCTTGAAATGGATAGTACGTTATATAATCCATTGTGCATATGTGCCACAGTTTCTTAATTCATTATTGGTTGAAACTGCTCCTATTCTTACAAAGGGGAAGGCAGATGTCTCTTCATACTGATTTCACTTTCGTTAGATACATATGCATGGAACTGCTGCATCATGTGGTTATTTTCCTTCCAAGTTTTGACAAACTTCCATATTGTGTTCTAAAACAAAAGCAATAATTTATGTTCTCAGCAAAAACATGAAATAACTCACTCACATCTACCCCATCAGCAACTTCTATGGTTTGTACTTTTTGTAAAGTTGTTACTGGAGCAAACAAATATCACAATGAGATTTTGAGCCATTTCTTTGTAGATTAGTCAGGCTGAGCATTTCCACAAACTCTTATTCACTTATGTATACTTTTGAAAAATATCATTTAAAATGTACTTATGTGTTTTAAATTAGGGTATTTGTATTTTTGCTAAGAGAGTTTGAAATTTTTTTATTATTGAGTTGTTTTTCATTCTTTCTGTATCTCAAATAATGATCTGTCTCAGATATATAGTTTATAAACATCATTGCAATTCTGTAGATTTTCTTTTCACTGTGTTGATATTTCCTGTTATATTAGGCATCTTTACTTTGATG
The DNA here is from genome assembly GCA_026225945.1 of Cricetomys ansorgei. Taxonomy (NCBI): domain Eukaryota; kingdom Metazoa; phylum Chordata; class Mammalia; order Rodentia; family Nesomyidae; genus Cricetomys; species Cricetomys ansorgei. Next base: position 7,365,004 of record JAMJFZ010001562.1, read on the forward strand.
TAATCCCTTTTATCTATTTCTGCTACAGAGTAACAAATCACTCGGAACTAACTAGGAAATTTAAAACAACAATATTTATCATCTCATTATGTGAGGATCAGTTGTCTTTCTTCACTTTGGATGAGTCTCACAGATAAAGATCTCTCAACAGGTATCAGCTTATGCTGAGTAATTTCAAGACTCACTGGCAAAGATTCAGTTCCATGATCACTAGCCTTGCTGCATGCAATATTCAATCTTTCAGGCATTTGAATTGAAGGTATATGTTCCTTACTACCCTTTACCTGAACATAACATTTAATTCTCCACTGCATTGTTACCTCCACTAGAAAAATCACAGTGGAGCTACCACTGTAAAGATTGTCCTGGGTTATGGAAAAAAAGTAAACAGAGAAAGCCATGAGGAGCGGGTGAGTTAGCAACTTCCTTCATGGTCTATGCTCCTTCCCTCACTGCAGGGACTTACATGCCTTGAGATCCTTTTCTCATGTGACCTGAGATATTTGAGCCAAAAAACATAAACGAAAACAAACAACAACAAAATCCATGTTTTTCCACAGTGTCATATCACATTAATAAAAAACAAACTAAAACAGATAGATTTTCCCTTTCATTTATTTTTTTCAGTATCGTTTTTTAACATGAAGAAAAATAATTTGTTAGGTACATTTATATATGTTTCTTCTGTGATTCTCATGGCATTCATTTTCTTTTAATATACATGAGATAATATACATCTTAATATATTAAATATATTATAATTACTATATTTATTTATTATAATTTATATTTTATATGTAATATACATATATATTATATATTTATTGTAAATTATAATTATAAATGTATTATATATTAATGAAAATATAGGCATATATTAAAATATATTTTAATCTGAAGATGGTTAAATGGTTCTTTGAATAAGAATGACTCTCAATTCCTATGTTCACATTTACTTGAATAATTAAATGAAGACTAAGGAATGAAAGGATCACTAAGTTGCCATTTCATTAATTGTAGGTGAGGGTTTTGTTAAAAACACAGACCCAGTAGAGGGAATAAAAAGCAGGAATGAGGGTCCCCATGCTCTATATGAAATTCATTGTGAATTAGAACTCTGGGAAGGCTTAAAATGTAGTTTAAATAGTGAACACTGACATTCGGAGCTATTTCATTCATTTCAAATCCAATTCTTAACAGCCTGTAAATGCATTTCCGAGGCACTACAAGTCCTGACAATAACCTTTCTCCAAAAAATAATTTCAGTCAGCATTATCACTCAATGCAACCAGGAGAAACCAGAAATCCACTTGAAATGTCCTCCACATGGATGAGAGATGAATGCAAGGAGATACAAAATGTAAAACTTGTAAGATGAGGTTTGACTTTGACACTTACTTGATCTGATAGAGTAATTTTGTCTCTATACAGATCTCACTGTATGAGAAAAGGGAAAGGGAAAGGAAGCTGTAATGTGTCACCTTATCTAAATAAGATAACTGTCATTTCTGGCATTTTCTTTAAACTATGATAGATGTTCAGATTCAACCAGAGATTCCTTTCTTCCTAGAAAACTCTTTCTTTGAGAAAGTCAAATGTATTTTCTTACTGAAGGTTTTGAGGACAATGAGAACGTAAGCGCTTATTGAACACAACCTAGAATTTACAGTCTAAGACATACACTGTCCACGGTCTGCTGAACATGGGGATTTCATTCCATGTAAATTCCATAATGACTTATCATTATTTAGTTTTTCATCCAGGTGCTAATATATCTAATAAAGTTGTTTACTATCATTTTCATGTTGTTTGCCACCTTCATGAAGGAACCGAGAAGATTTACACAAAGAATATACTCAGCATGTTAGAGAAGTGTAACTCTCTCACCCAGCTGGAGCTGGAAAGAACTGAAGGTCTCTTGTTAAATAGAAAGAGCGATCTATTGGGAGAGCAGTCTTTTCTTTCCCCTGTTTTCCAACAGGACCTTATCCAAAGTCTAGCTTCAAGAGAGCTGCGTTTCCTCAGCCTTATTTTTAAAATCAGAACTGAGTTTCATAGTGAGAAAGTCAGACCACAGTATTTGATCATCACATTTGCATTCAAATTACATTTAGACTAAGCATATTTAGAGGTATTTCTACTCCCTTCAGCTAGATGTCTTGAGCCTAAGGCACATAAAATGAAAATCAGATATCTGATATTCAGCTGAAGGACTAGCTGACACAATGACAGCTGAAGCATGGCCACAGACTGAAGCCACATTTTTGGAAAAGAAAAACACTAATTCACATTGTTTCATAAACTATAATAACCATGTAACCTTGTGAAGCAGCACATGCACGTATGTATATAATGTTAATAAATACTAGCTCCAAATGGATGGAGTGCTCTAACAATTAGCTGTTAGCATATATTTTATTCTTTCCCATTAGGCTAAAAAATAGAATTAGAAATATTTTTCATTTAATTTTAAGATACATTCCATCAACAAAATTGCCAATTTGTATGCTTTTGATAACTAATTAATAATAGAAAATAGGATTTATGACAAATGTATGATTTTTAAGCCTTTAATGAAAATACTTGATAAAACTTGAAAGGGTAGATATTAATGTGTGAAAAATTTAGTCAACCATAATACAAAACTTTTATGTGAAGTACAACTATACAACAAATATTCAGATTTTTATGATTTTTGATCATAGCATTTTAATGTCATATTACTTCTACAACTCTCATAACAATCCGTACAAATTATAATCAACAGTTAATAATCAAATTATATAAAATGTTAAATATGAGTTGAGCATGAGATTAAAATTAACCAATGTATAAAAGTCAGTACCCATAAAAATTTACAAGTAATATGAGTTTCCTGAAATATAAGATTGAAGAGAAAAACAATTAAGAATCACATCAAATCCTTTATCAAATATTCCAAACTCACAAATATCAAATATTTCTATTGTATTTATTTTTTTACAAATGAACTGGAAAAACTATAAAATACATTATTCATTTAACCATTGTCATTATCCCTTTACCTAAGGGTAATTGAGACTGAGTTTACTTTTTCAGATAGGACTACTAATACATGTGCAGATTTTTAGGCATATGATAATAGACATAAAAGAACAATAACATTTAAAGGGAGGGGGACTGGCCCCCCTTGTAATAGTTTATTGTCTTGAGAGAATCCCTGGAATGTAGTGAAGAAAGAGTAACCTAGAAGCAATCTAGCTGAATTCCTAAGTCTAAACTGAGCAGCTGAAAATTGTGGAGGCCACCACAGGTAGAGTTCCCAGAGAATGACACCCTTGGTGATGGACAGTATCCCTCTCAAGCCTATGTCAGGAAAAAAAAATATGCCTGTGAATATATAAACTATGCTAAAGTACAGTGGGAAATATCTCCAGAGCTAAGGTGATCCATATATTTTGATGCAGCAATAATGAAATATCTCATAATTAATACCACTGAGAAATTACTCAGTTTACTGTTTAATTAGTGGGACAAATTAATTCCAGACTAATGACTGCTTTTGTCTAAAAAAAGATCAAAACCAATTCTATCAGTTCTTAAATTACTTTATAAATATAGAGCTTAAAATATTTATGAAAATACAGATATGTTCAACATCCAACAGGAAGTCATCTAAATATCTAAATAAGAAGAAATCTTAATATTTAATATACAGTAACAATTGTCAATTAATCAAAAAAAGGAAAATATAGTTTATTATTATAAAAGTATAGAAACATGGAGAATCACACAAGTTTAAAGCAAGATGCAATTGAAAAAGATCAATATCCAAATTTTAAGAATCAGGAAAATACTTACAAGTAGAATGAATTAAGCACTAGTAGAAGATCCAGATAAAATAATCATAGAAAATGACAAATTTTAAAAGGCACAGGAAAGAAACAAACAGGAAACATGGGATACTATCAAAATCTTTCAATTATAGGTGTAAGAGAGGGAGAAGAATACCAGATGAACTACAAAACCAAATCATTAACAAGATTATTGAGAAAAAACTCTCTAAACTAAGAAAAGGGCAAACACATACAGCTACAGGAGGATCATAGAAGCCCCTCAATACAGGACAAAAAAACCCCTCATGTATATCACTAAATATATTGGACTGGACTCTAGAAGAGAAAAATACCAGTCAAATATAGGAAAACACGTCAGAATAACAGCTGAGTTCTATTGGAAATTTGGAAGCCAGAGGACCCTAGAATACTTTACCCAGTAGTACAAGCTGCCATAATTGAAGGAGACAGAAAAACTTTCCATGATACACAAATATCTAAAAATTAAATTAATAATAATAACAATAATAATATCTAAAATCAAAGCAAAATGACAACAAAATGCTAAACAAAATACTTGATACTTTGAACATAAAAGTTGAAAAATAAAACAGCCAAGAGGCCCTAGAAATAAACAATGCAAGCTATGTTATAACAAAAAATAACAAATCAGCAAACAACATCAGAATGATTGCAGTCTACATTCACATTTTAATAATAACTCTAAATATTAATGGCTTTAGTGTCCAATCAGATAACAAAGGCTAGCTGAACCGATTAAGAAACAAAATCCATCTGTTTTCTACAAGAAACTCAGCTTTAAAAATAGGTACCACCTTCAAATGAAAGAATAGAAAACTATTCCAACCAAACAGATTGAAGAAACAAATGGGCATTGTTCTAGTTTCTAAAACAAATCAGTAGAGCCAAATAAGGGCATTTTAATTCTAGTCAAGGGATCAATTAATCAGGAAAATATCACAATACTAAGCATACATGTATGAAAATCTGATGCAGCCAATTGAATTAAAACTCATCTTAATGGAAATAAACAGATTAACACAAACCGAATAACAGTAGGGCATTTCAACACCCATTCTCCTTAAATCATCTGCAAAAAACTGAAAATCAACAGAGAAACCTAAGACATATCTACAGAATATTCTACCCAAATGCTAAAGAAGTTAAATATAAATATAAATAAGTATATAAAATAATCATTTTCATCTGTGTAAATTTATATAGAGTCTTTCTCAATATTTTAAAAGTCACACAGCCAACTCTATTCAATCTTCAGGAAAATTCACTTTGTCTTATGCATAATACTTTTGTATAAGTCCACCTTTCCCCTGATACAAAGTGATACAGATGTGGTGAAAATGTGTTTGTAATTTCATCAGGGAGGATGCCTGAACTCCACTCTATGAGGAGACAATGTAGTCAGTGTGTAAGTTCTATGTGTTACTTTTCTTGCTACAGTGACAAAATATTTGACAAAAGCAACTTCAGAAGTAAGAGTTTGTTTCAACTCACAGTTTAAAAGTCTCATCCATGAGGCTGGGAAATAAGGAGAGCTAGAGCTTCAGACAGCTGATGACGTGTCTGCAAAGGACACAGAGAGAAATTATTTCTGCTCAACATCTTTCCTCTTTTTAATTCAGTTAAGAAACCTAACCAAGGAAATTCTACTGTCCAGGTTTAGGATGTGTCTTACACATCAGATAACTCAGTCCAGAATTCTCTCACAGACATTCCCAGTGTTTTGTTTCCATGGTGATTCTAAACACTACCAAGTTAATACATAACCATGATTACTTATCACAATATGTGAATTCATTAAAATCATTACTTTTTATGTATTGCTTGATATATGGTGACTGGTTAATATGTCAAAATTCTAAGACCTTTCTGGGCTACGTATATTTAGACTCATAAAACTGCAAGTGCTAACAGCCTACAACCAAGGCTGTTTGATTGGTAGTGAATCTAGAAAGAAAATTCCTGTGACCAATTTTAAATGCATTGACTTTCAGGTTGATAGTGTTAGGTACACTCCCAGAAACTATATCACTTTTTTCAAACAATGAGGTCACTTTTCCTTTCTATTGAAATGTGTGAATAATTAATAAAACATTTACATGGGCATTTTATAATCACATGAATTTTTATTTAGTGAGTCATAATAACAACTGCAGTTTTAATATTAGTTTGATCATTTTTTAATACAGCCTAGTTCACAATGTCTGAAGCAGATTTTGTCCTCTGGACTCTGAATCCTAGCCACACAAAACTACTCCTTTTATACACCCTGTGGTCAAAGTATAATCCTGACAAAATCACTATGATTATGCCTTTGACACCTATAGCATTGAACTAGAGCTGAATGGTATAATTTTCAAAGTTTATTCTTGGCTCCCTCCTGCTTTTCCACATCTCTTGCGGTCTCCTCTTTAAAAAATACATGCGTTATGCCTTGGCATCCTTAACCCTCTTCTTGCTTTCTTTTCTGGCACTATTAATTGTCACCAGCAATCTTCATGCTACCAACATGCACCTAATGAACCTGGATGAGTTACTTAAATTCTATGTGATTCAGAAAACATAACTATGTTCTACAAAATGGGTAAAATAATGTCATGTTGTAAAGATAAAATGAAACAATGCAGGATGAGAATCAGATGCATGTTTCAGGGCTAGAATAAAGGTCCTTTTGGAGGAAACTTAGAGCCATGTAATAAAATGTATCAGTTAGGTTAGTAACATAGGTTATTTGGACTGTAGCCTAAGACCCAGGGGAGGAAGTTTATGATTGACTGTATAATACAGGCATAAAGATGGCCACATAGATGTCTTTAGGAAACCTCTACTTCAGGTCACTCAGATTATGTCTTATTTTTTCCAAAGAGCTGTTCTACAGAAAGGACTAGTAAATAATGAATAAATTATTCATACATAGCTTATCAAGTATGTTTATTTTTAGAAACTCTTATCGATTCTGTTATTGTTTACATATTTATTTTTTAAAATAAAATATTGGTGTTTACACAATTATTTTTATGTAGTATATTTGTAATATATGTGTATGGAAATGTGAGAAATTACAATTTTCAAAACTCTTAACCTAAAAAAGCAGTAAAGGAAATAAATTCAACAAATCAATTAGTTTTGAAAAACAAGATCCTCAATAAAGAAAGGCATAGCGATATAGAAGCTTTAAGATTCCATTTGTACATTTTACACCGTTTCAACTGTAGCCAATGACCACCCTCATAATGACAATTGCTGAGTAAAACTTGATTTTCAAAGTCAGAATTCTTATATGTCATATCAGCAGAAGTATTGGCTACTTCAAATGTCTCTGAAAGAGGCACAAATTCAAATAACATGTAGAGAAATATATGCAAAGCTAATTATTGTAAACAACAGATGAAAGCATGTCGGCACACCTTGAAAAAGCTACAGATTTCCCATGGAATGCTAAGTATAAAACTGTAACTAAGTGTCTGAGTGTTTTGAATCTGACAGGGAATAAAATCCTGCTATGTCATGTGGGAGTAGGCATTATTTATGTCAGGCTTTCTATAATAAGGATAATGGTATAAAAACATTAAAGAAAGGTACATTGAAATAGAAAATACATAGACTTCATCAATTTTTACTTGAAAAATCTCATTTCTAAAATCTTTTCAGTGAGCCTAACTGTGAAAGAGAAAAGGCAACAGCTCATGAGCACATTTTTCAATCATCTTGAAATGCCCTTTACCCTAGTAATTTACTTCACAGCTCTGCATGCATTTTAAACAGCTACTTTGCTAAAATGTGAAAGATGTTAAAAAGTAAAATGAACATATCATGCTCTAAAAAGAGGAATATGGAGGAAAATTGAGGTCATTTAAATTATTGGTAAGAGGCTTATAATTCATAATGATGACCATGACTATGAGGAGGCAACGAGGCAAACGCCAGTAAGTCCAATGTGCAAGAAGGATGTCATCCCCTTGATTGGGCAACTTAGACCCTGTGGAAGCACTTGTCATTGAAATAAGTGATACTTCCCAGTATCGAAGAATCAGAACATAAATGTATCATAAATCATCAAGTGGTCTGTAGTGGAAAATGGAGAATTGATGTGCCTTCTTATTGTCCCTCCTGATTGTTTTGTTTTTTTCCCTAAATGAATTCTTTTGTTCTCACAAGTGCTCTAATAGCTTAAAACATAGCTGACTATTGTACCTATTTAGAAGTCAAACCTATCATCTCTCTAAGCAGTAGTGGGGTTTCTACTCTTTACTCCCTTAACTCACTGTTAGCCCCCATAGAGTTCCTTCTTCTTCCACAGGTGTAAGGGGAAATGGGAAATAAATCTACTGAAGGACAAGTTGAGAATAAATGTATCTGATTAGCCTGAGTAAGAACAATTCTCACTGGAGTTTACATGAAAGTATGAAAGGACTTTCCCAAAACACCTGGTGGAGAGCTCCAATAATTCATGAAAATTAGAAACATTAGAAATTAGACATTAGGGACTTTCCTAAGGAGTTCTGATTAGACACTTTTGAAATCTACATAAAAAACCAACAAAAAACAAAAAACAAAAAAAACAAAACAAAACAAAACAATGGTGTGTATTAAGAGTTCTCCACTTTTGCTGATGTCATAATTATTTTATGTATTCCTTCTAATGGGCAGCCTTAACTCATTCAATAATAAAATTGTATAACCCAGATTTTGTGAAGTTTGGAATTCAGAAATCTCAGAGTTCAGGTAATGCAAATAATGTAAAACCATATTTTAAGCAGGTTTTTTGTACATCATGTTCTGATTATCTAATCTGAATTGACTTAATTTACACATGTTCTATAGAATAGGGAAAAAATAGAAACATGGAAATGAATGAATCCAATGGCAGTACTTACATAACTTGCACCATAATCAAGAACAGTAACTCACCACAGCCAAATCCTTTAAGGTCTGAATTCTAAGCACATGCTCTTTCATCTATCTTAAAGCAACAATCACTATATTCCTTGATTTTCTTCATTGTAATCTACGTCCTCTATCTGAAAGTGAATAGTTTGCTTTAAAATATGTTAAAATATGGATTTGATTTTAAAGGTTCTTGTGTAAATATGAATGCAAGCCAAAATCAAATGGATTCTGTGCCTTCTATGAGCTCAGGGATCTGAGGGCCTACTTTCAGCCACTAACCTTCACCACAGCTCTTTACATTTATATCCTTTAATCCTTCCTCATAAATTAGGAACTCCATTCCCTAATCATGTTGAGAATCTTTTCATAACTCCCAACCATTTTCCTTTCCCAGAATCTGTATTTTTAATCAAACACTGAAATCAAATAGAAACATGTCTTATATCACACATATCAAGGGCAATTTTTCCATTTGTTGAACTGGAGTTTTCTATGCCTTTGAACACTCCTTCAATATACTGCCTACTGTGGTTACTTCAGTCTTTTTTAGCACTTTTACTTATCAAGTATTTGCACTTGCTCTCTGCCTGAGCTTCCAAGGAAGGTGATGATTATCACAGACCAGTTCTATAATTTAAGTGTACTTTACATTGCTCTCCTATTTCTTATGTTAGTAGTTTTTCAGATTTTTAATGCTGATTATCTTTCCAGTATTTCTGCTTTTGAAATGGAAAGCAACTGTTAAAATCCTATGCACATTACTTTTTTAATAAATCTGAAAACCTAGTTTTCCTCAAAAAGTTATTTCTGTCTGATGTTGGTATTCCCCTAGGATTTTAGAGAAATATAATTCAAACTTGCAAAGGCTTGGTTATGACTGAAGGATTTTCTTAAGACAAATGATAATACTTAGTAACTTTATGATTACGTGACTAGGCTCTGATACTTCCTAAATTCATCCCAAAGATTTATATAAAAGTTTGGGTAGGGACTGTGATCATATCTATTCCTATTACTCAGTTTTGGTTGTATAGCACCCCCTAACTGGTGACTTATAATAAATATTGACTAGGTCACAGTCAGGTGGTTTTGGGATTTGCCCTAGTCTTACCTAGGTCACAATTTACTGCTCTTCAGGAAAGATGCACACAGTTGTCAGTGCTTTGGTAAACTGGTATCCTTGGTATCCTTGAGTATCATGAGAAGTGGACTCGATGTATCCTGTGTCTGAGGAGTTAGCACCTAGGGCAGCTGTGCTTCAAAAGCAGTAAGAAAGGGTGTCACCAGATGCCAGAGACAAAGAGGAATACCTTTCCCTTTGTAGGAAGAGTGATGAAGACATATTGCAAGGGGCTTCAAAATAATAAATAATAAAAATAATTAAAATCTTCTTTAGCCTTAATATCCACTTCTCAACTTTTCTTTGTTAAATAATTTATATTTAAGGGTAATTTTAGTTGGCAATTTAGTAGATGGAATTAGTGATTTAGCAGATGGAATTCCTTCTAAGTGTTTCCTTTCAATATAAAATACTATGAACATTTGTGAGTTAAAATATTTCATTACCTTAGAGTATAAAATTAATTGAAATTTAGCATAAATAAAAATAATCTGAATCTGAATAATAGATTGCTTGAAATTGCAATCTGATGTTGTTACAAATAATGTTTCATTCACATTCTCACAATAGAATCAGCTTGTAAATTCAATGCTTTCCTTTTTTATCCTTAAGACCATGCCTTATATTTATTATTTGATTTTTTTTATTAGCTTGTATAAGTTTTGCAGTAGAAAAGAGTTTTCAAAGTTGTTTTTGAATTTATTTGTTTATATGTGCTCACATGAACACCTGTGCTAGTATATAAGCTGTGGAGCATGTGTGAAGGTTAGAAGAAAACTTGAGGAAGCCATGTTTCTCACTGCCACCACAGGGGTTCTAGTCATCAACTCAGGTCCTCAGGCCTGGTGGCAAAACAGGCTGAAGCTTTTCTCCAGTCATAATATTGAGGATTTTTATAAAACTGTTTACTAATAGATTTTATATGTATTCTTTCCAGTTGTGCATGATTTCCATTTAAATGATTTTGATTAATCTAGTAAAGAAAATATAATTTTTATTATTTACTTTATGACATAGCTTGGACCATGTAAATAAAATGACAATATATTTCCCTATTTATCCTATAACATAAAATGTTACATTCTTTGACTCATTTTATGGAATTATTTAAAGTTACCATTACTATATAATTTATTGCATATGATTCCATTATCTTTTAGAAATTATAAACAATCCCAATTATTTTCATGGTATGTGAAACCACATTGATCTTCTAATCTAAAAATGTAAACAATTATGATTGAAGTAATAATGTATTATCCCTAATCACTAATTAAACTATTAACTAGTCTTCCTATGTCAGTAGACACACTTCTAAATATATGTATACATGAACATTCTTAATTAAGTAACGACCTGTACATATAATCCATAAATTAAAATGTATCCAAGCTTAATTAACGTGTGCTAACAGTAAAGAAATAAAAGCAATGTGTTCCTTTAACTTTCTCTTAGGATATCATGTGGCTACACTCCAGAGAGCCCTAGATAATGATGGGAGGATAACTTTCCTGACAGAGCTGAATAATAAGATTACTTCTGATATGCTGTGTACTTTAATAAGGATTCGGAATGATGTGTACTGTGGAGTCTTTATATCCTTAAGTACTTACATCGCTCTATGCTACTCATTAAAAATGTATTTCATATGACCAGAAGCAATTTTAAATAACCTCACCAGACTAAGGTTGTGTGGTTCAGTGGCATGAATTTAATTGCTTTAATTCAGAGATAAGTTCTATTTCCCAGGAGGGTACTTGTTTCTATTACTTGATAAAAATGATAAATCCCTTCTATTAATTTGTATCATTGCAAATAGCAATTTCATCAGATAATGTATCAGCATATTATATGCTGTGCAACAAAATCCCAGCGGCAAAACAAAGTTGAAACCTTTATTTAGTAAAGTTTCTTTTCCACTGACTTCTACATTAACACACAACTTAAACAATCCTTTCTGTCATGAAAACCCCAGGCAAAACACAACTAAATCACAATATTGCCACAAAGGTTTACTATCCATCAGATTTAATGGACACAAGAATGAAACCAGGTAATATATTTGAAATACGGAATTCTTGTTACTGAAAGCACATGCATCGGAAGCTGCTTCTGATATTGTTAGAGCTACACAAAACTGAGAATCTGAGACTTTCCATAGAATCCATTTTCATGGTTCAAATCTAGTCCTCAGCATAAAAATTTAAATTCAAATGGTATTAATATTAGTAAACAAATTTTCCAGAAGAAAAGACAAACATAAGAATATAGGAACAGGAAAAGAACAGATACAGTGTTGTTTTTTGAAGTTTGAAGAAACATTCTATGGCTTCCAAGATAATGCCTATACTTCAAATACATGAAGGGCCAGAGTAGACCATAAATGAGAGACCCATCAGATTTACGTCATAAATGTGGTTGCAGTCTATTAGTCTCAGAGGAACATATCCAAAAAAATATAATTTCAATTTCTATTAGGAGGCAATATAGAAACTTAGCATTGTAAAAACCAAAGGAACATATTTTGATATTCAAAATATCCCTCATATTTTGAAATCTAGATATCTTTTTAAATATCTTCATTTTTCAATTGGAGTGATTCCTTATTATGTGAATACAAACTCATCTTAAAGCGAACAATTCTTAATTTCTGTTTTAAGCATTAGAAGTCGGTTGTGAAGGATTTTGTCCTTTACAGTGAGACTTTCAAGGTTGTATTCTGATGACTTTGCAGAATATTATGTAATTCTTTTGACTGTGAGAGGACATTGTATTGCTTCAGTAAAATTTGGGTCACCGGAGTCCAAAGTTTAGTAAGTGTCTCTCTCTCTCTCTCTCTCTCTCTCTCTCTCTCTCTCTCTCTCTCTCTCTCTCTCTCTCTCTGTGTGTTTATTATAGGAATTCAGTTTTAAAATATGAGTCATTCTTGTAAATATTATTTTAGGAATTTCCAATGACATAAATGAGATTTCAGTATCTTTCCTATGAGATGAGCAACAGTAGAGAAAAAAATTCTGGTACATGCCCATAGGCAAAAAAGTGAGCCTCAGATAGAATTGAATTCACCCCAGGGATTTGGGGAAAAAGTTTATGATCCTCTTTTTCCCTAGGATTACTTATTTTATTTCAAACTAAAATAAGAATGTCCTGTAAAATGCACATTGGGTGACTTATTATTTAGATGGTTCTTCTGTAGCAAGTCAGTAATCAAAGGAAGCTACTTGTATAAGAGGCAGATAGATACTGGATACTTGGACGATAGATACTAAACATGAAACTCCATCAAAGCACACATATGCTTGGTAGCACCACCATCATTAATCCCTTACCTTACAGAATTCAGTATTCCTACAGATGTGAAATAATGATTAATGGAAATAAAGCTGACATATAATGCTATTTAATGGCCTAAATGTTACTGAATAGTGGGATAGTGGTAGTTTATTTAATAGGAAACCTTTTAAATGTCTGTAATTCTTAATTAGAAGATAGGAAGATCCTGCTAACAGTATGAATTGTGTGCAATGTATATAATCTTTTTCTAGTTGTCCTTCCAGCGCAGTAGTTACAAGTTGTGTGTTTTCAAATATATGTACATGAAACAAAGGAATGAAACTCAATGAAAGACAAGCAATAACTGTGCGAGTGTTCAGTGTCTACCAATAATCCAAACAATCCTCCTTCATGCAAGTAGTTTGATAATGCTCAGTGACTTTGAGGGTGAGTTTGTATATAAAAGTGTAACACATAAAGTATTCAAAATTGAGTCATATATTTCATAGAAATTCATATATTTCTTGAATAAATTACTTTCTCTCTGTTTAGTCTTATTCTATGAAAGTTCATATATTGGGTGTTAGTTAGAGACCCTGTGGCTGGTTAACTCTGAACAATATATGAAGGCATGATCATTAGGATGACATATACTTTTAAAGCCTATGATTCTCTGCTTATTGAAACCACTAGGCCATTGACACAAGGTATTAGTTTAGGTATGAGAAAGTTAAATAAAATAAAGCTGCAAACTCAAATATTAACAGCAATGACACAAAGATAACCCCAAAGACATAAGACTGCATGGGTGAAAAGTAAAGTGCCAAATTGTAAAGTTGTGAAGTATCAAGTATGTTTTTCAACATAAATTAATGAGAGGACTATGCATGGTATTAGTTGCCATTAGGAATATTTAAAAATAAAATCATATTTGTTATTAAGAAATACAAATTGCAGAGGTGAACATTTTGTCAAAAACGGGATGAACAATTTTTGCAATATTTTGTTTCAGTGTTGGGAACGCCAAGAGCTCTAGCACAGGAAGCCATAAGTTCATTGACTCCAAAAGCTTAACTCATTGAGTATAAATGTTAAAAAGCTGACTTAAACAACATTATTTACTTCATCATTAAAATATCTCCCTGATTATTTTCTTTAAATATAGGTTTATTAATAGTACATATTTTATTTATTAATAGAACATATTTTCCAACTTTGTATTTATAGATTTTAATTAAAATATAATCATACCACTTTTCCCCCAACATTCCATCTCTGTAGCCTCCCACATTTCCTCCTCCATGGCATATCCATTTATATTGCAATTCTTCCAGTTTTGTTTATTCAGCCATTTCTAGGAGAGAACTGTTTCCCAGTACACTTCCTGATATTCTGCCTCTTACAATCTTCCTCCCTCTACTGGGATGTTTCCTGGGCCACTGATACAAGAGGTGTAATGTAGATGCGTCAATTGGGACTGGGATCCCCATGTACCATTAATCTCTGCACTGTGTGCTTAAGAGGGACATTACTAATTTCTCAAGACTTTAGATATTTTATATAATTTTTTCACTTCTTCTCTTCATAAATGCTATGCCGGATGGACTTGCATAACAAGTACTCTTTAAGCCATATGAAAATTATGTCAGATCATAATAGTAATGGCTATATCCTGTTTCAAAATGTTCAGAAATTAGAAATGACTTTTGACATTTAATAGTATTTATTGATCAATTGTCAGGCTTTGAGTTCACTAACAAGAACCTCAAGAGGAAAGTGCTTCTGATGACATATCCATATAATTATCACAGGCTCACATAATAACAGAAGCTACAAATGAAATCCCATCAGAGAAAGCTGTAACTTTATCCCTACTGAAGTAGAATAAGAGCTATTTTTTACTTAAAAATCAATAGCTGTATAGAGATTTATGACACATTGGACAAAGGCAAGACTTACAATTTTTAGGAAACACTAGATTGTTAACAAACAGTCAACAAGCATATTGTTGATGTTAAGAGAATACTGAGTCTCCTTCTCAGGACCTATTATAATATAATTCTGGTTTTTTTAAAAAATGAAAATTCAAATTAATACACTTAAAAATTAGGATGAAGAATTATAGCACTTCAAAGAAACATTTTTTTAACAGGTGAACAAATATGTGATGTTAACTGAAGAATAAATTATCTTGCATACAGAAATTCCTGTAACTCACTTGATTGGCAAATTTATTTAACTACTTGATTGGCAAGGCAAATTTATGCCAAACTTCTTTGAATTACAAATCAAAGTGCAAAAGTTATTACCTATACCCATATTTAAATATTTTCCCTAATTCATACAGAATTTTATTTGTATTCCAGTACAGCATTACAATATCTATATTTTAAACTATTTGTCTTAAAATTCTATCCAAAAATGTGAAGAGAAATGTACATATTAATTATTCACTCAGGTGGTTTTCTAATATCTACAACTGACTATTTAAATATAAATTTAAGAACTAATAATCTGAAAATTGATTAGACTGTATATGCCTCTCTTATGGCTAGATGGGTCAACAGACAGGAACAACTTGTCAATAGCTAGAGTTATTTGACTGGAGGGAACATCAATAAGAGTATGCCCCCATAAGATCAGATTCTAGATAGGCAAGCCTGTGGGGCAATTTCTTAATTAGTGAATGATGGGTAAAGGCCCAGTTCACTGTGGAGTGCCAGCCCTTGGCTGGTAGACCTGACTCCTATAAGAAAGCAAGCTAAGCAAGCTGAAATGCAACACTCTTCCACTGCCTCTGTATCATCTCCTTCCTCCTGGAAGTCTGTTTGAGTTTCTGCCCTGACTTCCATGATATACTGTGACATGTAAGTGTTAAACAAACAAAATCATTCCTCCTCAATATGTCTATGGTGATTATGTTTTACCACAGTAAGATAAATCAAAAATAAGACAGAAATTGCTATCAAGTTTTGAGGGTATTGCTGTGACATAATTTATCATGGCTTAGGAAGTTTTGTGGAGGGACTTTGGAACTTTGGGGTAAAAAATTCCAGTGAGTATAGAGCTCAGTGTGCCATTCAGTAGGTTTGGAAGATAAAATTGTTGAGACCAGTGGAGACAATGAAGTTTCAGAGTGAAATAAACCAAAACATACCATTCATGTGATAATTTGCATTAAGAGCCACCAAAGAGACACCTCTGTGTTACTGGTATAATTGATACTTATCAATGAGGACTGAAGAATCAGTTGTGATTAAGAAGGGACCAGCACTGTTGAGGTGACGTCTTCTAGGAAGTATTTCCTCAGTGTCAACACATAGGCCAGAAGTGGCCAAGATTTAATCTCATGGTGGATGGCAAACTTGGTCATAAGAAAAGTCTTCACAGTGGTACTGCTTTTGAAGGCATGAAGGGAAGCCATTGAGAGCAGGTAACACTTAGCACTGTGAGAGACCAAGAAAGCCATTGGTGAAAATGCAGCCTCAGTGGCAATTAAAGACCCATGACTGAAGGGATCAGAAGAGATGTTGAAGCTTGACACTATAAAGAGAACATAGGAAAGGCTACTGGTGTATTTGCAGCCCAATTGTGGGAAAAGACCCCCATTTTGGAGATAGCAGTATCATGGGATGACTACCTAGGACAGTAGTAGCTATGGTGTAGAGCCAGAGTAGCCTAGGAGATAAGCTGTGTATGCTGCAGACAATTGAGCCAGAGAAGCAACCCAAGTATTTTAGATGTCATGAGTGAACCCCAGATAGTAAATGCTAAGTTATTTGCAGTATTGGATTTGGATTTTAGTTTGTTCAGAGACCGTGCCCTATTCTTTGCAACTTGAAATAAAAATGTATTTAACTGTTTTTGATTTTTCAGGAACCCACAGTTGAGAGACTGAACTTTTAAATAGAGATTTGGGAATTTTCTAGAGACTTTGGATTTTAAAAGTGAATTGTGTATTTTCAAAGAGACTGAACTTTTTAAGTGTTTGGATTGGTAAAGATTGTGGAACTTTTAAGTTTATAATATGTTTTACTCCATGATATTTATATTAATCTTGAAGTCGAATGGAAAAGGAAAGTTTCTAGTTGAAAAGTGATGTGCTTGTGTGTCAAGTTGATGAGGGTACAATTGTGCTAGCTAAATTTATGTCAATTAGACATAAGCTGGAGACATTTTAGAGAGAAAACCTCAATGAGAAGATGCCCCTAAAAGATTAGACTGTAGATAAGACTGAAGGCATTTTCTTAATTGGTGACTGATGTGGAAGAGCCCAGCTCACTGTAGGTAGTACCACCCCTGGGCTAGGGGCCCTGGGTGCTACAAGAAAGCAGGCTGAGGAAGCCCTATGGACCAAGCCCATAAATAGCATTCCTCTGAGGCTTTTACATTAGCTCTTGCCTCCAGATTCCTGCCCCACTTAAGTTCCCGCCCTTACTGACTCATGGTGGACTGTGATATGGAAGCCAAATAATCCCATCCTTCAAGTTCCTTAATGTTATTATGTTTTATCAGAACAATTGAACTAAGACAACTCCTGCCTGTCATTAAGAAGAGATATTTAAAGGAACTATGCAAATAATGTCCCTAATCTTTTCTCAAAATACATCAAAGTTACTTTCAAATATACTGTACAATGTCCCACATATAGTCATCAAACAAATCTCCATATAGTCTGGGTTTTAAAACATCGCGCATTACATCTTTCTTGTTGACTTCTATAACAAAATAATGGGAGTGATGTGGCATATCATATTTCATTATGTGTCTCAATTTCAAGGAGGATCAAAGTTTAGATATATTCAGATCAAAAGTTAACTTTGGTCTGTCTTATTTATTTATTTATTTATTTATTTATTTATTTATTTATTGCTTGATATTTTTCTTTGTTCTTTTTTGTTTTAATAACCTAAAATACATTTGTGGCTTTTGGAGTAAACTACTTTTGATTGTTATGGGAATAAAAAATATATAAAGCAACCAAAAATTAATCTAATTTCCCCTAAAATGACCATAACTTTATGAATACTGGATGCATATCTACTGATGGAAGGAAAAAACATTTTCCCAAATTAATTTTAACATACAAATTGTCTGATCTTAATTAAAATTTCAAAATATTTAAGTTTAACAATTTATTATAGGTTACTCATCATTTGAATTATTTACTATGTACAATATTGGCTACTCAAGTATTTAACCTGGTGAGTCTCTGACTCTCCCCATTCATGCCCCACTCTCCCCATTCCCTGTAACCCGCTAGATCTAGTCTTTTGGCCCCGCATCCTATGCTCCGGCTTTGTTTGACCACATTGCCTGCATGAGAACCATTCTTTCAGCAAGTTCTACCCTACCTGCCACTCCGCACATATCTTCACTGAGTCAGATCTCTTCTACATGCCAGGTTTGGACCAGGAGACATAACCTGTGTAGCCTAGTCCACTTTGTCTACCTGACCTTATTATACACCCAATCCATTTTAAACTTCTAGGTCCAGTCTGCCCACACATTCTCTCTTCTACGCCAACCTCATATGTACACATCAGACATAGAAATAATAAGATTATTGCACATGATCATATCTGATATAAAAATGTACCAACAATATGAAAGATTATGCCATTATATTTTCTCCAAAACTTACCAGTGTTATAGAAATATTTGCCAATGAGAATTATCCAAATGAACCTCAACACACAGAATTTGCAATCATAAACATCATCAAAGAATTCAAAAAATAAAAAAAAAAACACACGAAGAAACAGATTGATGAAATTAAGGACAAAGAACTTAAGGAGAATAAATGTCTGAGAAAAATCATCTAAATGATGCCTAAGAAAAACAAGTATAAGGCTAATGGAAATGTAAAAAACAATCCAGATCTTGAGAACAAAATTCAGTACGGAGCTAGATTGACGATAACTCAAGCTGAAGTGAAGATGGGATTAAAAACCCAATAATTAGAAACTTCAAAGGAAATCATTACAAGTAGAATAATCAAACAAAAGATATAAATCAGAACTCAAAGATAGAGAATCTAGACCAAATAATCAAGGAATACAAATAAAAATTAAAACAGTGAAGAATATAAAAGAGATGTGAGAGATGAAAAACAAACAAACACCACCGAAACTTTGGACTAGAAATGTAAGTGAGCACAAAATAACCCCGAGTCAATGGATAGGCCTTAATGATAAGAGAAACACAGAGATATGCATAAAAATCTGCAACAAAGCCATGGAAGAAAATTTTCTTAAACTTAATAAAGACATAATCATAGAGATAATAGATGCACACAGAACACAAAGTAGATAAGACCAGAAAAGAAAATGTCCAAGGAATATTGTAGTGAAAACGTTGAGTATACAGAAAAAGTAAAGTGTATAGAAAGCTGAAAGTTAAAAAAAAAAGGAAAGAAAAAAAGAAAAAGAAACACAAGACACATATAAAGGTAAATCTCTAAGAATAACAGCTGATTTCTCAGTTGAAACTCTAAAATACAGAAGATCCTGGAGAAATGCATTCAAAATCAAAAAGACTATCACTGAGAAAATAAATAAACACAAAAATCTACAATAAAGTGAGAAAAATTAACATGGGCACTTCAGTAATAACTTTAGATGTCAATTGGCTCAATTATCCAATCAAAAGACACAGGCTGCATCAAAGGATAAAGAAATAAAATTCATCTCTCTGAAGTCTACAACAAACACTTGCTTTAAAAATAGACACAACACTTAGTACTCCAATCAAATAGGACTATTAAGCAATAGGCATAACTATTTTTACATATGAAATAAATAGACTTCAAATTAAAACTAATCAGAAAAGATAAAGAGAGACATCCCATTCTAATCAAGGTAGGAACTCAAAAATGCTTAATGATATGCTTTCAAACAAAACACTGGTGAACATCAAAAAGAAAACTATACCATAACCGATTTGGCTTTATCATTAAAATACAGGAATAGTTCAAGAGATGAAAGTCAATAAAGGCAATAATTCACATAATATATTTAAAGACAAGGGTCAAAAATCATCTCAATAGATACAGACAAAGCCTTTGACACAGTTCAACATGGTTAAATATAGATCTAGAATGGAGTGTGGCTAGAGGAAGTCCATTGATTGGAAGAGAATTTGCCAGCTCTACATCTGACAGAGAATTAACATCTAAAATACATAGAGAACTCAAAAAATGAAAAAAAAAACAAAACAAAACAAAAAACAAATAACCCATTCAAAAATATGCCTGGCCAAACAGAGAACTTTAAAATGGGGGAAAATATGTAAGAAATATTCAAAGTGTTCATTATCAAATAGCAGAGTTTTGGATCCCAGTCACAATGAATATATCTACAAAACATTCCCTCACCCAAGGCTCCAAGGATATTGTGGAAAAGACATCAAAAAGATTATAATAGTTAGATTATTTTGTGTTTGCTATGGGGCTGTGTCTCCTGGTAATATCTGAAGTTACACCCATTAAGTCTCGTCAACAAGACTTCCCAAACATGAACTAAACATGGATGGCTGTAGTAGTATGATACTGTGGGAGCTCGGCAAACAGGACAAGGAGGCATATTCAGATCTGCAAACTCTGTCAGATCTCATCAGAGGGAACCATTGTTATGGCAAATACCATACTAGACAGTGGAACTCTGAGTATCTGAGCTCAGGTAATTTTATTGATTAAGAACCCTTCAGTGCAAATCATTAGCAATCAAACATCCCCCACAGAAATCCAACACCTGCAGACAATACAAAATGCCAAGACCTAGGATAGCCCCTCTCCCTACATTGCACAAAACAATATTTTTAATACAATTAGAAATACATTTCCCCTTTTCTGTATAAGCCAATCAAAAAAATGCTTTATCTCTACAACACAATTTAACACCATACCAGCAAAACTATTTACAAGAGGAACAATCACAAGGGTTCCTAATGCACAGGACCAAAAGAAGCCAAACATGAAGTGTTTCACAATGTCTTTGTACAGCAGAAAAACATTATCAATGTCCAATTACCTGGAATTCACAATCTTCTGGGCTCCACCAAAGGGCTTGGATCACTTCTCTGGCTCTGTCCTCTGCAGCACAGTTTCTCTTCCAGGCTCTGGCTGCTTCCACTCCACTGCTGCTGCTGCTATTGGTGGTCATCCCATAGTACTGGCATCTTCAGAATACTGGGGTCCCTTGCTGCCACTGGGCTGCAGTTTCACCAATGGCCTCTCCTGGGCTCTCTTCATAGTGCCAAGCCTCAACGTGTTTACACGACCCCTTCATCTGGGCCTTCAGCTACTACTGCACCTGCACTTTTACCAATGGCCTCTCCAGGCCTCTCATGGTGCCTCAGCTCCTCTCCAAAGATCTCTTCATGCCTTCAAAACCAGCACCACCTGGGTGACTCGCAGAACTCCTCAGGTGCAAATCATTAGCAATGAAACATCCCTACCCCCCCCTGCCCCGCCTCCGCCAGAAATCCTACACCTGAGGACAATACAAAAAGCCAAAACCTAGGGTAGGCCCTCACCCAACAGTACATAAATCAATATTTTAAACACAACTAAAAATAAACTTCTACAACAACAGTAGCAATAGACTTGCCAAAATGAATGGGAGAAATTCCATGAGTCCTTACCACTACACAAGTGACAACAAGCAACCAAAGAATGCTGAGAGTCTTCACCAGGGAAGAACACACCAGTTGTTTATTCAATACCAATTTGTCAGTCCTGAAAACATAGACATATAAATACAAGCAGCATTATACAGACTGGAATAGCGAACTGAATATTACTGTAACAACATTTTGACTTTTAAGAAATTGATAGATTATTTCAACCTCAAGTTCATCAGCTGTAGGACATGAAGCCCTTATACTCTGTAACTCAAAACATTATGGTTAATTTTGAAGCATACATTTTTTAAGCCTTGAAGTTTTCTTATTAATATATGATAATCACTATGAGTGGGGTACATTTTGAAATGTTTACTCTTAATATTTCAAATTAATATTTTACATAATAACAGAGTTTTGTCCAAAAGCCTCCTTACCTACTAATTTCGTCTTAGGTATATATCTGGTTAGAGCTTTAATGTGATGTATAATCTGAAATGCTAACTCAATATTTAAAATAAAATATTCCATAATAAATGAGTTTTATCCAAGATGCTCTTTAATTTTTAATTGTATCTCAGGATATCATGAAGTTAAAGCTTCTACATCACATCTCTTTCTCTCTCTCTCTCCATTTTTTTTGTTTGTTTGTTTGTTTTTGATTTTTGGTTCTTTTGTTTTTTTTTTTTCAAGATAGGGTTTCTCTGTGTCTAGTTGTCCTGGAACTTGCAGAGATCTTCCTGCATCTGCCTCCCAAGAGCTGGGATTAAAGGTGTACACCACAACCACCTGACTAGGCTAGCTTCTCTCATTTTTAAAGGATGACTAGGTTATAGTGATGATGTGCAGGAAATGGTTCTATACAAGAAGTGATATCAAAAATAGTGTAAGGAACAAATGCTACTTGGTGTATTGGCAGAACCAGCATAAGAAACTAATGTTTTAAATTGTCTCCCATTACACATTTGAAACTCACACAACAAACTTAATAATTAGTTTAAATGTGTCCAAATAGTTATGCTGTAAACCTTATGTATGTTTCATGTGTATTTACTGTAATGGTTTGTTAAACAACATATAGTTTGATAATTTAGTAACTCAAAATTGAAACTTTAAGCTATAATAAGTACAAAACTACAGCTTCTAGATGAAATGAAAAGATGTGCAATGGATCTTTCATAAATAAAATTCTACTTATTATTTAAAAGGAACAGAAACATAATCTTTGGGAGAGAATCTGATATGCAGAATCATAAGCAGCTTTCTAAAGTGTCTACTGAATCAAAAGCACTGCAAGGAGCTGTGGACTCGCCTTTCATAATCTTTGTGGCTTAGCAGACAGAAGGCATCACTGACTTCAGATTTACTCACCAAACCATTTCATACTCAAGTATTGAAATGAACCACTTAGGTTTTGTGATTTTAATAAAATTCATTTTAATTCATTTTAATGTAAGAATATGAATATTTTAAATGTTTAAATATATGGAGAAAGCTAGAAGAAACAATATGTAATATTATGGTAAATGCTCAGTGATGAGGATTACAGTGTAAGTCACTGAAATAGAAATCATTATCATTAGCTGATACCAATGATAGATTCATTGTTTTTGAATAGATTCATAGTTTTTATTGGAATGATGATCTCTTGTTAATTGTATTTTAAATTAAATGTATTTTAATGTTAAACCCCTTGTATTTGTTAAAACTTTATTATCAATGTTGCAATTACTAGCTTATCCACCTGTAGACATCTCTCCTTTAGTTCCTTTGAAATGCCTTTGACTCCATAGAAAGCATGAACAGTTGCAGTTTTCTGCTGTATACTTTGCTTTTCTTATTTCAGGGACCACTCTAAAGAAGCAATTTAGGAGAAGAAAAAAGACTTTAGATGTATTTTTAGAGAGAATAACCCAGCAGCAATGGTGAGGCAGTCAGTCACAGTGTGTCTACAGTGAGTAAGAAGAGAGTTGAGCGAAAATGTAATGGGCTACAAAATTCCTCAGGGTGCTTCTAACACCCATTCATCCAGTGATATCACTCTCCTGAAGGTTTTGCAACACTTCACAACAGAATCACTATTCAAACACATGATTCATCAGGGTTATGGTAGCTGAGTTTCAAACCATTACATTGTATTTCTTTTAATATCTTTTTATTTGGTGAAAATACAAAGTATTTTAAAACAATTTTGCATATGTTTCAAATGCTTAATGTCCCCCAAATTTACCAGATATTAAATTGTTCACAATATGGGGTTGAAAATACTCTAATGTCCCACAGTAGTCAGTTGGTTAAATCATTGGGTATTATGAGGTAGTAAGATATGACTGCTACATTAATGGTATCCACCAATACATATCTAAAGACTTATGATAGTAGTCCCTCTAGTTAATTCTTGCTGTGTACAAAAATACATTGTATCACACCACACAATTTACAAAACACATTGTAAAAATTTGACATGTTAGCAATGAAATATGACTATCTCCATACAAGAACAGCACAACGTATTTTGCTTCTTTTCATTTCATAATTTTGATTTTTCCTTTTCTGGATTCTCTACAAGCAACATGAAATTTTATTTCTAATCAGTGATAGCTAGGTTTCTTAAAACATAAATAAATCAATTAGTATTATTACACTAGTTTTCTGTAAGCCCCAGAATGATAACGTATTTCAAAAATGTTCCTTATGATCAGAATAAAAATATAGAATGTGGGACAGATGTGATGGCTTGGGGTTAAAAGCATTCTCTGGTCTTCCAGGGGATACAAGTTCAATTCACAGCACACATATGGTGGCTCAAAACTTATATGGTGACTCACAACTTTTTGTAACTCCTTCCAGGAAATCTGCTGTCTTCTTCTGGCCTATGTTGGAACCAGGAACACAAGTGGTACACAGACATACATGCTGAAAAAACACCCATGCATGATTCATTTATATAAAAATTACAAGAATTCTTCATTTTTTACTTTAATAGATTCATACATTTCCTATATATTATTTATTGATATTTCAATGAACATTTGTTTTATTCCTTTATTTTTAATTGAGTATAATAATTTCACATGAATAAACTGAAATATAATGCTTCCATCTTTTCATTTTACAGTAAGGTTGAATCAATATAGTTCTCAATATTGATCACCTTATACAATATTGATCACTTTTTACACATTAAGAAAAACTTGCATTTAGCATATTTAAAGTATATAATGTGTTTGGATTGTAGTAAATGTAGAATATGGGAATCTAGAAAGGAACAATTGGGGAAGATAATTTAAGTGAGAGGGCATAATAAAGCATAAGGAATACGAAGAGCAAAGAAAAATGATTGAAGGAAGAGGAGGGAAGCCCAGAAGAGAAGAAGGGTGTAGAGAGGAATAACTCACATTAACAATGTTTGAGAAATCCACAAAACCTACAATTTTAGAAGTGTTACACACACACACACACATTCACATACACAAAATCCTATATGAAGGGCAATACCTCTTCTAGATGCCATAGATTATCAAACAAAATGTCCAGAGACAAGTATGGGATATTCCCTTTCAAGTTGTTTGTAAGAGAATCCCACCCACTGACACAATAAAATATAGTACTATTGTTATTGATTATTGACCAGAATTGATGGTAGGAGCCTATTGCTGAACACGCACATCAATTGTTAGGACTTGGAGAAATCAAGCTGATCCTGATCCAGAAGCTCCCTCCCAATTGCCTAACTTTCAAGTGTTTAAAGGTGCTTTGTAGGCTGTTGGACATAAAAGCTCTCAATACCCAGCTGTGAGATTTGCAAGTTATAGCAACTACTGTGTATTTGTACCTATATGCCTATTGGTACAATAGTGCCATATTATGGGGTAAACAACTGACTTCTGGTTACATTAAAAACTCCTTACAGAGGTTGAAATTGATATCTGACACTGTAAATAAATCCAAGAACTCCTGGCTGGGTAGGTCATAAGGCCCAGGGAGAACCTGTTACTATTATTTTACAAAAGGTCAAAGTGTTCAAGTGCCATTTATATTCTTAACATTTTACCCACACAGCAACTTGTGCAAGGAGTGGCAGGTCATTTATAAGAGCCAGAGGCTGAAGAATGCTCATAGAAAGTAGTATTGTCCAGACCTGAACTCACAGCTGTTGAGTTTGCCTACAAAAAGACCTGAACAAGATCAAGTCATCTCAAATCCTAGGATGAATGGAGGAATGGCTTCCAAGTTACATTGATAGTTGAGAAGTTATTGACAGTTGATGCTTGTTGAGGAAGGAGGGTCAGTTTTTTGTTTGTTCATTTGATTGTTTTTAAGGATGTAGAGGGTACTCCAACAGATTTAGATGTCCCTAACCCAGACTTACTGCACTAGCTGAACTCTGAGAGAAGGAGGAGAAGGAGGAAGAGGAGAAGAAGAAAAGGAGGAGGAGGAGAAGGAGGAGGAGGATGACGAGGAGAATGATGATGATGAGAAGGAGGAGGAGGAGAATGATGAGGAGGAGGAGAAGGAGAAGGAGGAGCAGGAGGAGAATGGAAGGTTTAGAAGTAGATATGACCTGGAAGAAGTGAAGAGGAATTAAGAATGGATATAATCAAATTACATCGTAACGTGTGAAATTCTAACAGAATAAACAAAAATATACTTACAGAGAGTTTTTGACTACCTAAAATCCCATAGTAGAAAATAACATAATTTTTGAAATATGTTGAAGGATTTTGTGATATATGTGAATACTGAATAGGTACCTCTAAAGGAATGTAAAATGCCCACAAATATACATTTTTCTCATTTTGAATATATAGATACATCCATATCATAATATATATCATACCATTCACTTGATCTCACAAAACCCCAATTTATTTCATTAAATGATTGAATTGAAACCTTGCCAACATTGGAATTGATTTAACAAAGGAAAGATATTTACTCAATATATGTATAAATGTAAATAAATATATCAATATATACATAAATAACTTTATGTATATATATATATATATATATATATATATGTAAGCATTTTCCTAACCCTTTTGGGAGATGTGAGCACTAGAACATAGTGACATATGCATGCAATAACAATTAATGAAAAAGAGGCCACGAATTTGAAGGAGAGTCGGGAGTTGTGTCCAGGATGGTTTGGAGAGAACTGAAGGGAAGGGAGAAGTGTTATAATTAAGTTATAGTCTCAAAAGTGAACAAACAACAGTATTAGTGACTTTTTGACACAGAGTGATTTTTGTGATATTTAATATGACATAAATAATGTCACAGACAATTATTGTGTTGCCTTTGAGGTCATATAAGGAAGATTTGCATTTCCATGTTGGGGTACAGCTGACATCGATTGTTTTCAGAAAAAAGAAAATTGACTGTTCTCCAAGCCCAAAAGAAAGTTTAAAAAAGATTCTATTAGATTAGATTTATCCAATGCGTTTAGTTTGTCTAAAATGGTTTGGAGGTAATTATTAAAATCAACACAGAGACAACTAGTCACAGTACAGAGAACAAGAGATTGTGGAATCTCCATCCCTTTATAGGACTTGGACATCACACCCTATGTTGGCTAGATTTGTGTCAACTTTATATAATCAGGGTTATTTCAGAAGAAACAATCTTAACTGAGAAAATAACTAAAAGATTACCCTGTAGACAAATTTTTAGGACATTTTTTTGATTAATGATTGCAGTGAGAGGACCTAGCCCAATGTGCATAGTACTAGCCCTATGCTGTTTGTCTGGGTGCTATAAAAAAGCAGACTGAGCAAGTAATGAGAGCAAGCCTGTAATCAGTATTCCTCCAGGGCCTCTATCTGCTTGTGCCTCCTGCCTTGATTTCCTGCCCTTATTTCTTCAGTTATGGACTGTGATATGGAACTGTAAGCTAAAATAAACCCTTTCCTTCCCAAATTGCTTTTGGTTATGGTGTTTAACCACAGTAAAATAAGACATGGACACTTTTCCAAAGTCCCAGGGATTATTAATGAAGAAGGTGTGGGAAAAGTATAAGAACCAAAGGCCATGGTGTGTGACTACACTTGCAGCAATATCTTCTGAACACAACAGGTCCATGTAGACTCATAAAGGATGTCATAGTGTGCACATAGCCTGTGCAAACTCAAGCTACACCAAATCACAAAGTTTCACTTCTATCCCAGAAGCTATGGGTAAATTATAGGGTCTAGGAAATGGAAGTTAGTATTTTTTTTAAAAAAGAATATAGCCCCTGGTAAATCAACCATGCTTCAATGGAAGGCCACATATCCAATAATATATTGGCAAAACAAAAAACTCAATAGATATAAAAACAAACAAAAACAACACAAAGATGGGTAGTTAGGGAAGGGTGTGGATCCGGAAAGAGTATTGGAAAAGGTAGGAATATGTTCAAAACATGTTGTAAGAAATTCTCAGAGAAGTATTAAAATATTTTAAAGTGTGTATTCTTTAGTCATGCTAAGTATACTAAGGGAAGAGTTCTATATGTGCCAGATTTCAAGACTTATTATCAACTTTGTTACATTGTTTTGATTTTCCTGTGTTATATGTTGTAGTGCTACTCTAGATTCTTGAGAAGAAAAGATGTCTTTTGATATTTAGCTAAGGTTAAATAAGTAAGACAAAATAAATGTACATTTGTCATTTATTTCTGCTACCATTGAATGTGTATGTGTATCTACACGTGCATTTTCAAGTGTGTGTACATATATGTGATTGTGGAGGTCAGAGGTCAACATCAAGTAGTTTCTTCAGTTGATTGCCACATTATTTTTGATGCAGGGCTGAGCTCACCAATTTAGATAAGCTGGAGATCCTGTGACCTCATGCCAATGTACCCGGCTTTTACGTGAATGCTGAAGATTACAAACTCGGGTCCTCATGCTTATGCAGCAAGCATTGGTTGCTCCATCTCCTCAAATATGTTTTTTTCTATAAATGCAACATGTGACACTATGTTTAATGATGTGGTTAGAGAAGTAAAACTTTCTTCAAGGAAAGAAACCAGTAGGTCCTAATCATTTTCTGAAATCCATTATCACTCAAAAAAACAATTTACTTAAAATCAAATTACAATGGAGTTAAATGAGGAATTAATAAATGATTGCAGGAGAATGTAGATCAACTCAGAAATTTTGTTTGTTTGTTTGTTTGTTTCTGTCCCAAACTCAGTTGGTCTCCACTGGACTTGTTTATAATTATGTTTCAATTGTGAATAAGGCAAAGAGTTTGCTGAGGTTGGCTGGACTTTTGTCTCTAAGATTTTGCTTGAATAAAGGTTACATTTCTCTTGTGTCTCAGTCTAAAACCAGCTTATCTGGGTTTTATACTTCCGTGGGCATTTACAGCATTTCAAGGGAGCAGTGTCTATATCCACAAGCTCAGCCACGTTTCAGGAGTAAGAAAAGAGATACAACCTCTTGAAAAGGGAAGTGAGAGGACTATAGCAATGGCAGTGAATGTAGGGTGGTGTTTTTACTATTCTCTGGAAACAATGATTCACATTTGTGATCCTGTTAAGAGCAAGTATGATTTATAAATTACTATGGCCAATGGTTTTCAATGTTAATTGTTAATTGACATTGATAATTGACTTTCTTTTAAATGCATACAAGTTAATTTCTTATTTTTGATATGCATTACATATGAACTTTGGAAAGCTGCATAAACTTTCATTTATAAAATTGTCCCTAAAGACACTAGGTACCCCTTTCCTCAAGGATAGCATAAAGTGTGACAATCAGTATATCTTACTTTTGTTATTTTTTTCCTTAAATACACCAGCTATTAAGCATAAGCAAAACTTTTAAAACACCCTATTATATCATCAAAAAAGTCTGTTTCATGTAATGATCTTGGTTAAGCTATCCTCAGTGACCTTTACATCAGGGTCTAAAAATGTGTCCCTCTCATTCCTTACCAGCTGGCTGTAGGTTAATGTAAGTGCATCCATGTCTTGTCTGTGATTGCTTTGTTCACACATCTGTTTTAATTTCAAGCTGTCTTTCTTTTGTTGCCTATTCCCCACCCATATCTTATTTATTATGTGACATAATGACTATTTTGCAAACAAAAGGTCAAACATCTCTAAGAAGTAAATAAAAAGGTATTTGACAATTGAGAACTGTCAACTCTAACCTGTGAGGCTCTGGAAAATATCCATATTCAGAAACTCCAGAAGGTATGCAGGCAAATTTCCATTTTCCTATGACAAAGCCTCCTTTCCCTCAGGCAAAGAATAATTAACATAAATAATTCTCTTTCTCTTAGCACATAAGTCCTACAGTGAAGTTTTCATTTTCTGTAGAGATTAAATATGAATTTTAGAAAACGGCATGAACTACCATTTATAACATTGTTAGTAAAAGACTATATATTAACATTTCAATAATGTTATCTACAGCTGAACATTTAACCTCTAACAGGCTTTTAATTTGGGGTCTTTCCATAGCAAATATATTTTTCAATCTAAATAGTATTAAGTTTTCATTGGTATTACAATCTAGTAAATCCAAAGGTTAAATAATCACTCATAAAGGACATTGGACAAATGAGATGGTGAAAATCTTTTTCCCTGACATTTAGATATAACAAGCAAAATTCAGTTTCAGTAATCGTGATCCATTTAATGCCAGTTTAGGAAGATTGATACTTAGTGGTTTGTCAACTGACATTTGCAAGCAGACCAAACGTTTATTTCACTTTGTTTAGATATGACCAAAAGAAATACAATTTAGTTAAGATACAGAAAGGGAAAATGGAAAAATAATTTACCTATAATTGCGGGAACCACATTTCTGTGGAATAAATTTTTTTTTCTAGGCAGTTAAATTTTAGAATAACTCTAACCAGTTTAATTTAATGAATAATTGATAAAAAAAATCCTGGAGAGTTTTAAACAATATAATTTACTTGGTAGTTTTTATTATAACTTTTTGGTATTTACACTGATAAATACAATGAAATGGAAAAATAATATTAAAATATAAATACTATTTCTAAATCTGACATCAAATATCTGAGTGCTTTTATTAAACTTTCACAGAAAGTCTTATCAAGAATGCTTGACATCCTTGTAAATTGGTTTTTAACTTTAATGTAGCTTGGCCCGCCTTTATTAAGACTGGCCAATCACCTCACTTTGTTGGATTACAAGGAAAAAACAAGAAAGGATAGATCTAAAAAAAATATAACAGTGCTATACAAAAGAGGAAATGTGAAGACTGTTCATAATAAACTTATGTGTATCTATTATTATATTGATTGCCTTGCACAAAATAGTATTATAATTTAAAAAATGCTAGTGATATGCATTTCTTAAATGGGTGTAATCCCTCTCTTCCCCATATGCATTTTTATACCTCATTTTTTTTGATGAAAATGAAACAATAGAAGTTATCATGAGTATTATTTTCTCTTTTTTGCAAACTTTCTCTAAAACATCCCTAAAAATGGCCAGAGTGATAGGGCTCTAATTTCTGTTACATCACAGTGTTTCAAGCCTCCATTTTCCTGCATGTGTATTTCTCTAGAAAAGATGATGGAAAACTAACATTTACTTATCTACTGAATATAAAGCATGTAAAGTTTTAAGATAAGAAGGTGAATATTTTTATTTTAATGGGTATATAGATTTTGACACAGAAAGAAAATTTAGTCTTCATTTGTTGGTAATCATTTGTTTTGAAAGAAGAAAGAGCCACAGAGCCCAAAGGTGACCCATGGAGATCACAGCTTATATATATCTCTGCCTGATAGCAATGGATAGAAAAACCGAAACACACTTCTTAGGCACACCTACTATGCCCGAGGCCCTAGGTTCAGTCTCCAGCACAGAAATAATAACAGAAAAAATATATCAAGGCCCACGTTATCCAGTAAATTCCATTCAATTTTTATAAATGACATTTGTGGTGACTTGTAAAATGGGAACTAGTTGGGACAACGTAAAATTATGTATTATATACCTAGCATTGCATAATTAATATTTGTAATTAGTGAATGACATCTGATTAAATTGTACTTAACCTCTTTGTTGAGATAAGAAGATACAAATTGTGAGAGATGAAAATAGAAGTTTGAATCTCTGATTGGTGAATTTAGAATTAACTTTTAATGCTTATATTAAAAATCGTTAAAATCATTTAATTAATTTAAAAAAAATATCATTGAGGGAGTACTGTTTTCTAGGTGCTAATTTGGTTACTTAATGTGGAAAATATTTGTTTTCTTTACTTTTAAAGGAACATTACTCAAAGGCAAAAATGGTAAGGTAAGATAAAAAATGAAAGTGACATTCAAATTAGACAGTTGAATATATCACAAGAAGTGTGTTTCAAATTGAGAAAATAGCGTGCAAAAAGACCGAAGATGTGAGCTTTCATAGCATAGTAAAATCATAAATAAAGGAGACTTCAGAACAGCGCAGTCAATTGACTAGAAACATTCTAACCAAGTATGTGTTAGTTGCCTAATCTTGCTTTAGAACAGAGGCTAGAAGATCTTTTGGGCTAGAGAGTTAAATGTGGTGGGAAATTAAGAAGCCTAGGGCTGAGGAAGAACTTAGAGTCAGCCAAGTGGGAAGAGGAGTTGAAAGGCAAGCAAGGAAAGAACACTGTCCCAAATAATATGTTGACTGCCTAAAGAATTTTTTAAACATTAAAACTACTTAGTTTTATGACATCTGTATGGTTAATAATAGCAACCTTATAGAAAGTGGGATCTCTTAAATTTTTGTAGAGAATGATAGTTTTACTAAATGACAAAGCAGAGAGAAGCCAGATTTACCTTAGAAACTGCATGTTTCTGAGCTCATTCCAAAAGGGCAATGATGCTTTGTGCATCTGACACTGAGAATCAAGCACATGCTAACAGAATATTAGGAAAAGAAACTATCTGAGTAAACAGCTTAAAGGATTATAGCTTACATGGAAACATTTTATTATACTTTACTAAAATGTTGTCTTTAACGTGACAGCCTTTTAATTTTACAGATTTAAAGTTTTCTAAAAGTACTTTTTAACAGTTTTGGGGAATGAATATAGAGCCTTACTCATGCTATGCAAGCATTCTACTACGGCGTTAAAGCCTCTAGCCTTCTTCTCACTTTAAGTTTGAGACAAGTCTCAATAAGTGCCTAGATTATTCTTGACCCCACTCTGTAGTTCTGGCAGGCCTCCCAACTAGGTGAGCTTGCAAAGATGTACTTGAAGCTCCTGCCATTTTTATATTTTATATAATCATGTCATTTAGCATATAAGCTTAACTCTAAAATACTTATTTCAATTCATAAGTTTTACTTCCCAGACTAAATTATTACTTTGTTGCTATTCCTAAATTAGGACATACAGTCACTTGAAAACTAACAATGCTAAATAAATTCTTATTAAGAACTACCACAAGCCAGACAGTGGTGGCACAAGCCTTTGATCCCAGCATGTGGGAGGCAGAGGCGAGCAAATACCTATGAGTTCAAGGCCAGCCTGGTCTACAGAATGAGTCCAGGACAGATAGAGTTACAATAGAGAACCCCTGCCTCAAACAAACAAAAGCAAAAACAAAATAGAACTACCTCAAGGATTCTAACTGATAAGATGTTGAATGAAAATATCAACCCAGATATCCTTTTTTTCATTTTACTGTCAGTATAAGATGATTGATTAAACCTAGAACATTGTCCAAAGTTGTGCTTTTTATAATGTTGGAGATTTTTAAAAATTTGTATGAATAATAAATTATACTTTAGTTAGTGGTTGAGATGAAACAATAATGACAGTATGGTTCTACAGTACAGAATATTCTTGTAGAAATGTATATAAGGTTATATTCATGGCTATGTTAATGCTTGTGTAATTATTTTTACTTGTCCTGACAATAAATAAAGTTGGTAGTTTGATACTTTTAGTTTTGTTTTGCCTCTGCTAACCATGCATGACAAGCTGCATGTTGATATGTACAGGCTGTAGATCAAGTTGGCTTTAACTGACTCATAGTCTTTCAGTTTCATGGTATTCCATGATGCTTAGTTACAGATGCTTTGAGGCTGAAGACAACACTATATGGCAATTCATCTTGTGTTACAGAGCTCTGAGGTTCTTTCTTCCTTTCTCAATATTTCTCTCTGTTTATTTCATCCTCCTCTCTTTCCTTCTATTTAATGCAATAACCATTAGCAAAGCTATAACATGATATAACTGGAATGATAATGATTTTTTTGAAACTCCATTATTGTTTTAGTTCTATGGAAAATAACAGAGAAAGCATCTCATTTTGAGAACTGTTTTATTTTCCAGCCTATGTGGTGGGAGGTGAAGGGCCTTTCTTTAAAAAAAAAAATATGATTGCCCTCAGTAGAGTTAGAAATGTAATTAATAGGAGCCACAGAAAGCTGAATTCCAGAGACTAGTGTAAAAGCTCTCCTAATACCTTGAATATTAAAAGTATACATTTTCACCCCATAAGAGGATCTTTCTTTTTCTGCTTATTAGGTACTAATAAGCTACCATGATGTTGAAACATTTACTATAGCATTGTAAAGGTCATACAGATAGAGTGAGCATGCCCTCAAATTGCTGTTATATCCCTAGTCATCTATGCAGCTAGATATAACTTCTGCTCCTATTTGCAAATTCCTGTTTTACCTATTCAAAATTCACTTTCACATTAGCATTCAGGTGTTGAGGTAAAAGGAAAAGGGTACAGAGGGTACAAATGATGTTTTAGAAACATCTCAGTTATTTAACAGAGAAGCCTAAATCTCCAAATTATATCTGGAAGCAAAAAGCATCACTGCTTTGCATGCAATTTGTGATTTTATTAAGGAAAAAAAATGCAGCTCCCATGCCAATGTTCTCATCTACATTTTAGAATGGTGATAAATGCCTTGGCAGCATATTTGAACATTTTATAATTTCATATAGGTAGATTTGGGTGCATACTATGTAACAGCAGTACATCAAAGATACAGAAAATCCCCAAAGGAGAGAATTTACCAGTAAATTCACTGTCCCCTCAACGAGCACAGAAAAAAAAAAAAAAAAAAAAAAAAAAATGGTCTGAGTGGCAGGAACTCAAGGTGAAAGGTGGGATTCCTCCATAATTTCCTCATTACTGTGTCTCTCTGAACCTTTCTTCCTCATAAATGGTAAGTTCATGCCTTAGATGACAGAAGCAAACTGAGCTGAGTTTAGCAGATTAAGATGTGCTGAAGAAGACAAAGATACCTGAGGTAGAGTCTACATTCTACACAAGCAGAAAGCACAGCAACGAGTATGATGGAACCAGGCCACCGAGGTCCAAGGGAAGCAGGTGCAGTGATGGGATTCTAATTCTTTCCAAAAAATCTAATGCAGCCTCTCTGTCTTCCCAACCATTGTCTGCTGAAGACTATATACCTCTAAAAACTTTCTTCAGAGAAAACAGCAGATACATAAGTCAGTAACTTGATTTTACCTCCATATTAATAGAACTTCTAGTGAATGTCCTATCTCTCTCATTTTAAAAAATTAGATGGAAAATCATTTTATATGGCTATGTATGCCACTAATGTGCCTTTCCTCTTCAGATCCTTTTGGCTCTTCACTGTAAAAAATGTGATTAAATTCCTCTTCTACCAATAGCTTTGGTAAATATATTTCATTCCTCAATTCTGATTAAATGTACATGTTAATCCATGCCAACCCATGCATTTCACATCAATGTATACATTTTTGTAGTTGAACTATTGATTAGACTTCTTTTTTATTATTTTTCTAAAATGACACCATAGCCTAACCTATCATGTATTGATTGAATAAGTTCATCTTCTATGACACAATTTCAAGCATCCATTTCATTACTACTGACTTTCCTGGTATTTCAGTCCCTCAATTTCCTGTCCTGAGTAAGGAGTTTGCTCAAAGAGAAGAATTAATACTACCTTTGTAAACTTCTATCAGCCTTTTCACAGATTCACTTAATTTTTCCTCAGTCTTGGTTCTGAGATTTATCACAGATCTCCTTTACAAACCTTCTATACACTTTCAATTCTCTATCCTTTCATTTTATTTGTAGTAAATGAACATTATTAAGTGGTTTAGTAATCAAATAGAAAGAGTTGAAATTTTCAGGAAAAAATTCTTAGAATGTATATTAGATTTTTGAACTATAAATTTTATAACATATAATTGGTCAATGTTTACAAACGTATTCTACAATTTTAATAACAATATGTGTATGTGGTAACTACCACTACAATGAAATTATGGAAAAGTCCTTCCTCCTTTTGGGTAGCCAACCAATCTTCCACCACCTCCAGTTCTTGGCATACACTTGTGAGATTAAATACAATGAACGACAGCCAAATCACATTTAAAAATAGTACTCTACCCACAATCTATAGCAAATGGTACAGAGATCTAAATTCTAAACTCTGCAGGAATCAGTCCTAAACAGATTGCACTTGAATAGTAAGTAGCACTTCTATAACTTTTGCTTTTCCTTTCAACTTACTACCAACGAGAGCAAACCCATCATACTCTCAATGCTTTGCCTTAGGAAGACCAGCTCCAGCCTTTGCAGTCAGAAACTCCACTCAGTGCCTACCTGAGCTTTGTTTTCACATTATAAAGCTGCTAAGTGCCTCTTCTGAAAAACACAAGCTGTGGTGGCTGATTCCCTGGTTATACAAAAATTCTAAATCTATTGGCTTTTCTCACTTTCAGAAAAATACAGAAGACTTAAGCATATTAAAATATAGTATACAAAACATTATAAATAAATACTATAATTACACTGGCTGTAAATAAATGGGAATAAATAACATAACTCAATGTCAAATTGAAGGTAAGTACCCGAGGAACTCAATGAAGAGAGTAGAGAGAATTGAGATGTGTGCTGACAGCATCAAAGATGGCTCCCAGACCTTCAACAGGAAGACATGGGGGACTTTAGAAAAGACCACAACTTGTTGGCAGATAGGCTCCGCAGGTGTTGAAGTAATTGTGAACTCCATTTTCTCACAATGTCTTCTATACAAATGTTCAAGGAAATTGTATCTATAAAGCCTGAAAATGGACACACCTCAGATTTCTTTCAACTGTGGTAAATTTGTTATATACACAGCAAAATAGTACACAGCAAAAAGGAAATATTATGAACACAACTACTGCTGTCATAACATAGAAGAATTTGAAGTGGGTCATGCTGGGGAAAGTCAGGGAGATGCATCCTTAATGGGTTACATGCTTGTAAAATCCCAAGATTGATAAAGATTGAGAGATCAGATTATCTTCCCTGTTTCCAAGAATTATGGTTAGAGGAAGATTCTTATTATTAAGAATTAACACTGATGTTCATATGGATCTAAAAACGTGATATATTTCCATAGAATAAAATCCACAAGTATATATCCACACAGAGAAGAAGTGGAAACTACTTAAATCTGAATAATATCCATCTTATTTTGCTTGTGTACACATGAGGTGATTCCTATGAAATACAAAAATTTTTCTGGTATCCAAAATACAAAATGAAAATCCTATTAGGTTTAGTGCCTGGATAAAACTGCTTACTGGTCCTGTGAGATAGTGTCTTGTTGCTGCATCCATAAAGCACAGCACTCTGTAGTCACCTATCAACAAGGACAGAAGTCCTCTGCAAAGGAAATAACAGACTGGGTAACCCTCTTAAAGGGAGCACTCAATCCCATTGTTGGAGACAATGGACTCAATAACCACCTGAAGGTCACACAGAGAATTAGGTTCTAACACTATTTTTTAGATGGTACACATACATTCCCAATGTAGCAACCTACTTTAAATAGTATTCTAATGATAACAATTACCTTGTTTGTACAATGTCATGATTTTTTTGTATTTGTGATTTTCTTCTATGGGTAGAAATTGTGTAAATGGTAAAAGAACTTACAACTTCTGGTATTAAATTACTTGAAAATATAAAATATCTTAAATCAGTACATTACTTAGATTTTCATCTGTCTCAATGTCTGTGTTTACAGAATCTAGTTGCTTACTATCAGTTTCTAGTTAGATTGAATTACCATGATAAATTTTACAACCAAGATTTATATATTTAATGTATTCTATCCAGACTTGCCTTTGAAATATTTGGGGTCCTTCATAAAATTTAGTATTTTTTAAAATAAGAAATATTCTTATAACTACCATGAAAAGGTATCCATAGTGGTTCAATAAATAGTAGTATTTATAAATAGTATATAAATAAATAGTATATCATTATCACAAACAACAGCTATCTATTTAGATTCAATACCTATCTAACAGGACTGAAATTTATACCTGGTACTATAAATCCAGCCAAATATACTAATGAGGTCATGCATCTTAGAGGAAAACATATCACTGCCACTTTCCTAAATCAATATAACTCCTAATCGCATTCTAAATATTTATTCTTATGCACAAAGAAAAGTGTAGATCTCATCCCTCATGAAAATAGCTTTTTTATTTTGCAACAGAAAAAGACCATTACAGAAAGTCACAACTAGTCAAATGCAAACTACATATGATCTTGAGTAGCCTACACATAAGACTCAGGGAACATCTAGGCAGAGAGGAATATAGGCACTGTAAACCCAGAGGATAAGTTGTATGATCTTGCCTTCTAGAAATGTCAGGGAAGCTATAGCCATGACATCTTGACATTATGACTACTTAAACAAGACCTGTATAATTCCAACAAATCTATTCCAGAATAGATCTCATATAATCCCATATACAAGTGAAGAGCTATAAGCAATTAATTTGTACTGTAATCTTTGATTTATTTAACTAGTTATTCTTGTGGGTTCATGGAAGCGGTCAGTTCATTCTTTGCTAATTCAATCCCACAACCTAGAGAGTTTCAATCTAGTTACAATCTCATTTTACAATCTAATCTCCTTGCAATCTAATCTTCCATGTAGACCTGGAAGGATTCAGACTCCTTACAATCTAATCTTCAATCTGCTAACACAGATCTAGAAGAATTTTTTCTCCATATAATCTAATCTGCTAATCAAGACCTAGAACTTTTCAGTCTCTGAGATTTACTGCTGACTGATTCATTCTGACTAGCTCTTTCTGAACTAGAACTGTACTGAACTCAACTGATTTTTTTGGTTGACTGATTCAACTCACTCACTATTCTGGCTCAAACTCATCTCCAAGCTGACTGGTTCAAACTGACCTTTTGAGCTGTCTGACTGACTTATGCCTTCTGACTCTGGCTGACTCTAGTTGACTCCTGCAACTTCTGTGACAGAACTGCTCTGCTTGGCTTCAAACTGACTCTCATTATTTATCTCACTCTCCCAAACTCACTCTCTTGCTGAACTGCCTCTGTTTTATCTGACTAATTCTCTAAATGACTGCCTCACTCTCTGAGTTAAGAGCCTGATTTTATATTGAGAGAGTTGGGTATGTCCTCACTCTGATTCACTTTGCTAATTCTTCCTCTGAATCTTCACTTTGCCCATTCTTCAGTCTGATTCATCTCAGATGTCACTGTCATGTCTCCAAACTGATTTACTCTAGACTCAGGATTAAAAGTGTGTGTACTCACTCTGCTTTTCACTCTGAATTTCTTCTTCTCAGCTGACTAGCATTCTCTGACCCAGTCTACTTCCATTCTCTCAATCTCTATTGCTTCTCTCTTAACTGACTACGAACCCTGAACTGAGAGTCATGAACTGACAACTGTGACCTACTTCTGAACTGACTGTTACTTTTTATATCACAAGAGCTGGAATTAAAGGTATGTGCCACCATTGCCTTCTGAGTTGGTTTACTTAAAGGCCTGTGCTGTATTCCAACTGGATCACACAGGCCTTGAATGTGATCCTTTACCAGAGCAGCCATGTTATTGGATTAAAAGATCAAATATTCTTCTACATCTTTTCTCTTTTGATTTAAGCTATAAATTGTGTTGAAAATTGCTCTAACAATTTTAATTAACTATTTAGCACAGTTTAACTATTACAGTAGGAACAATTACCAATCCCATAAATTTAACAATCTGATTGTCCTTTTGAAGATCTACTTCAGCTATCAATGTGATAATCTTCCATAAATGTGGTAACCATTTGTCCTGATCATCTGTGGAGTTTTCTTCAATATTCCTTCAGCAAAGGCCCATTTTAGCATCAAGATTTTCCAGTCTGTGGAACTATATCACCTGTTTCTTCAGTCAGTTTCTTGAACTGTTCCCACACAGGGAGATCAACTAGTTACTTCATCTGCATTGCTGTCTTTCTGTGCCTTTCATCTCAGTGTAGTTTCTCCTACTCAGATCGAATCTTTGTCAATTTTGAAAGTATCAACAGCTTTGTGCCTTCTGTGGGAATAGAAGTAAAACCTCTTCCCCAGTGTAACACATTCCCTGACTTCCATTCTGATTTTAACACATCCTATAGTATACGAGTCAATTTAATTTGCATTGACTTTTGCTAAGATAGAGGTAAATAACCTTTCCCAGTGATGAGCTCACTGATTGATTATACAATATCAAGTTGTCGGACTTAGGAACATTTTTATAGGCAGTACTGAAAGGACTCAGTAGATTGTATTTATATGTTAATTGTTTATTTGTATCTGTAACAACAATGAATAAATTAGAAGAGGCTAGGAATTCATGAAGAAGTGGAAGGTGCAGGTATAGGAAGGATAGGATGGAGGAAAGGGATGAGGATTTTTAAAAAAGAAGAGCAACTGGAGATATAGGGACAGTGGCATTTGCTTATAGTTTTAGCATTAAGGAGACTAAAACAGGACAATTCAGAATTCCAAGCAAAGCTGATACATTGTTAATGTATCTTCTAGAACATAAAACCTTCTGTCCTAACATAGCAAAGGGAATGAAATAGAGCATCTCTACCAGGTGTAACAGCATTGGGTAATGTTCTTACAACAGTATCTAAACTAATTGTAAGGAACAAAGCCCTCAATATTCAATCACTACTTAAATATCAGTGAGGAATTGTTCTTCCCACAGAAAAGAAAAATATTATGGAGAATTTTGACATTTTTTTTCCTTTTTGTCATGATTGAAAAGGTATTTTGTCATTTCTATTATTGGGTAAGAATCTTGGCTAAGCAGAATATTCTTAGGTCACAGGATATATTCACCTCAGAGCACTCTTTCTTAATTGCCTCTTGGCTTTGAAAATGTCATTTGAGAGGGCTGGGAGCAAGATGGAATTTTTCCCTCACAATCATTCATTTTTGCCAAAGATACTTAATTTTACAGTTAAGTATGATATTATTCAATTTATAAAAAAATTATCAAGTGCCTTTTTTTGCACTCTTAAAGATTAAATCACCTTCTTTTATTTTTCTGATACCTTTTATTTATCTAAGTCCTGTGAGGTTTCTCTTTTGTACTTAGCTGCTTCAGAAATTAATTTAAAAATGGTATAGCATTGGGTTCTCAATATATTTCAACCTGTATGATGTCTCTTAATTCATTATTTTGGGTTTCTCTTTTATTGGATTCATGTTCTTGTTAATTTGTTAATGTAAAAAAGGTTAGAGAATTTTTGTTTTTCAATTATAAATCTAACTTGGTGTCCCTGTTTCTTTTTTGTGAACAAAGAGGTGGAATATGCTTTCACTGATCTGATAAAACCTGTCTTCATCCTTGGGAGATGCCATCTCCATACCTTTATTACAAAAGAAAAAATGTAGTAGGCCATCTATGGGAGTTTTATCAGCAGAGCACTCCTCTTGTCAATTCTTCAAGATACAAAGTAGCTGAAAACAGTTTCTTTACAAAAAACAAAAAAAACAAAAAAAAAAAAAAAACCACACCTTTCTCACAAACTACAGTGACTAGGAGGACAAAGAAGCTAAGTACTGGGTATATGTCAGATACAGCAGACAACTCTGGTAAAATAGGCAGTTTAGCTATTCCCACTGTGTTTAGTAAGACCTGGCAATGTGGCATTTAATGGTTTAATTTCTCCCTCTTCCTAGCTACAATGTTCCTTTCAAATTTTTACATCTTACTCCAAAACACAACTGTGATGTCTACTTCCAAACTACTTAATCTCTGACAATAATTTTAAATCTTATTAAAATTATCTTCCCTCAATTTATCAATATTTTCAAATATTATATTATAATAATCCAATGTTTGCTTATATAATATTCGTTATGAAAACATACACATGAACAATGTAAGATTCTTTTTGCTCCTAATCTTTAGCTATGTAGTATCATTACAATCAACACATCTAGACACACAAAGCCTCTTCAAGGCAACACATAAACTATATTTTTTTAATTATACTGTTTTCTGGTGTTTCAAGGTGTATACTTATTTGAATATAAGTCTAAGAACTAAAAAATAATTATCTAGCCCATTTAATATGTCAGTTAAATATAGAAAGCATGCACAATTTTTCACAACTATTGCTTATCCTTTTACTTCAATTTTACCTAATAGTACAGAATACTAGATTGGAGATTGTTTATTTTAGATTTTGTAGTTTTGTTTATTACAGTTGAGAAGTCAAAACTAAATAATCCTTTAAGCTCACCTATATCTCTGTTCATTTTTATTTTCTTTTTAGAAGTATTTTGTATCTTTACACTACTGTCTAAAATTTAATGGTAGACTATTGAGGATATCTTTAATTCATCCCTTATATTGTTGAGGTATAGACTAGATGTTTGATTTTATTAAATGTCTTCCAGAAATGGCCTCAGTGATCTAATTGTCTCTATGTGCCAAACATTACCATATGTAACTGATAAAGAAAAACCCAAAACAGCAGTTATACCTATTGCAATAAGATTTACATTCTAGGACATTAAGGAATCAATCTTCAATAAAATTTTGATCCAACACTTCTGATTCAGACTCAAGCCTAAAACCACATGTTGAAGCTTTCTTTTTTAGCAGTGAAATGTTGAGAGTATCTGCATTGTTAGTCCATTTGGTTCTCCTTGGACTCTCTTTCCTCAGGCTCAAGTGACAGTTTTGTCTTGTCAATTAAATCTGCTGACATTATTCACTCTGTACCTCCCTTGACATTTGGTTGAAATTCTTTATGACACCTTCCTATGCCCATGAACATAGGCACTGCAGCAATTACACTCAGTTGTTAAAATAAAATGTGAATGAACAGAGGATGGATATGTTGGAATGGGATCTCAGAAGAGATGCAGAGGAGGGATTGAGAGGTGGATTTAATCAAAATACCACACAATATGAAGTATGAATATGTGATGTCAAATTTTTAAAGAATAAATAAAAACATTTAAAACCATGTTGCTTGATTTTTAGTTGACATTTTTTAAAACAGAATTAGGGATAACAATTTATACTCAACTCCATTTTCGCCATATGTCCAATGAATTC
Organism: Cricetomys ansorgei; assembly: GCA_026225945.1. Taxonomy (NCBI): domain Eukaryota; kingdom Metazoa; phylum Chordata; class Mammalia; order Rodentia; family Nesomyidae; genus Cricetomys; species Cricetomys ansorgei. The sequence goes on from JAMJFZ010001562.1 coordinate 7,408,132, forward strand.
TGTTTAACTGAACTTTGACAGTACATACAGTTTCACATTTTGCATAGATGATATATAATAGCTACAAAGCAAGTGGTGAATTCTTCAAAGAGATAATTGCAATTTCTCTACATATCTGTGTTCTATGATTCTAAGAGTCAAGATTTAATTTCATTCTATGTCTACATTAATGGATTTCTCAGCAGAAAGATAGCTGAGCTAGAATGATCTGAATTAGTTTTCAAAAGAAAAGGGTGGAGGCAATCTTACACTGTGATCTCATTTAGAAACAAATGCAGAATTCATTTTCAGATTGATTGTACCAGTTGTATCATTAATAACTTCATAAATTGGCTCACATAGATTTCTCTGTCCATGGACAGATTTCTGAAGGCTTTTTCCCTTTGAAATTTATTTTCACTGTGGTGTATTCATCAGAATGAGCAATTTTAACTTAAAAAAAAAAAAGATCGCAATATTCCTCTCGTTTCGATCTTTGCTAAAACATTATATACCCTTACGATGATATGTACATGCCCTGAAATTTAGTAGCATAACAAAGGAATATCTTTTGGTTTGACATTATAAATCCTTAGTGCAACATATACTGATCATTTTTATGATAAATGCAAATATAAATAAAAGTAAATACATGGTATAAATTAAATACTTCCTCAAAAATGTTCTTAGTCTCCTTTCATCCCGTGGGAAGGGATTTACTTTTCATGCATATCTAATTCTTGATCAACAGTGTGATTTGCTAATGCAAATTGTGTTTTGGATGAAACATAGGAAAAATATGTATAATGGATAATGTATACAGAAGTAAAAGATTACTATGGACATTTGCTGATACCTTAATCTATGACAGGGAATGAGAATGTGTTGCCTAGTGTTATAGCATGAACTTCCCCCAACTTAACATCACAATTTGAAACATAAACCTGTTGACACAATGACTTTAGTATAAAATAAGTACTTGCATTTTATGTTATTAACATTGTATGGAAGTTTGATATTAAATTGAAAATATTACAGAGGGTCTATTCCAGACAAATTGTAAAGGGTCGTACTGCTTTTAGGATTTACTAGTGAGTGACAAGCTCATTTCTACAAGAATCATGAGTAAAAGACAAGGCAACTAAGGAAAAATTATTACTAAATTCTGATATAGTTTCAAAGTATTTGTCAAAATAATCCTGTTGTACTTTGAGAAATTGGAAATGAAAAGTTTGATTTTATAAGTTTTAATATATTGCTTATGGTCAAAATATTTAAATTGTGATAACTCCTATTTTCTGCATGCTAATATTATATTTAAATCTAAGGTAAAAAAAAAAACCAAGTGTGAATTTGGTAAGTCTGTGTTGTCTAGGATTTGAATAGACAAAAAAAAAAAGCTTCCCCCCCTCTAATTTCTCTAAACAAAATATTTCCAAATCAAACACTTGAGGAAACAGATATGCTATTTCTAAATAGGGGGGTTGGGGGGTTAATATTACAAATTTTAAATGTGGCTGTGATACCATTTATGAAGAAGAGTTTTCTAGTAGAAATCTCCAGCAATATATGTAATTTTAGGTTCTTTGTATTGAGAATTTAATATATACATACAACAGATGATGATCAACTCCACCATTCATTCCCTCCCATCCAAATCCTCCCTGTTACTATTATTTACAACTTGGTGTGTACCTCTTTTCAACTGCTGAATCAATTTGGTAAGAGCCTTTTTCTAAGATGTCATAATGATGTAGGTCATTTTAATAAGGAAGTGTGTGCCAAAATATAAAAGAATAGTCTGTGCCTTTAAAAAACTGAAAACAATCAGTCATCCCTGAGAATACAGCATAATTACTCAGGTCTACACACATGGCCTGGATATTCTGATATATTGAGAATGTTTGAACCATTTGATAGACTCATGCTTTGAGTAGGATTTAAAATGACATTATGCTACAAAAAGAGTATTACCAAGAAAAATAATAAAACAAAGCAAGTAATGTGATAATCAGTAATAGTAATTACAGAGATTTGGGTATCTACTTTCCCAGGCAGTTGGTAAGATTAGGTACTGGAGCTGTGTAGAATAATAGTAACATTCCTGACCCATGACATTTTGGCACATAGCTTGTGAAATATGGGAAATACACTCAAGTGCTCCCTTCAGAGCTCTTTCCTTTGCACAGGCCTGACAACTGGGAACCTTTAAAAGAGTCTCCCAAGTAACTTTCTCTGTATATTACATTGTGTGAGATAGCACAAATTGTGATGTGAGAAAAAAAACTGTCAGCTTTACTCTTTATATTTGGGGTAAACTACCTAGTGTATTCTGGTTTATGCATCAGGTTAGTGAACCTGCATTTGAAAATATATACTAATACAGTAAGGGAATTAGTGGAAACCTTAGTACTCATCTTCTGAATCAGTAGGCTCATATCTATTTGTTAGTTGGGATTCTTCATACACTCATATAAATGTGCATTTTCAGAACTGGCTTCTTGCCTTTTTAGATTTTATATAAAAGTGAATTTACTTCCTGAAATATCATGAGTTAAAGTGGAGAAGAAAATATCTTACTCAAAAGTAGGATCTGCAAATTGTTGCCCATGAGTAAGATCTGGTGAGTCCCTGATATGTAAATGAAGATATAGTGCAAAAAAGTCATGCTATTAGATTTCCAGATTGTCAATGAGTAATTCACCTTACAACCACAGAGTTCAACAGTTGTGATCCACTGAGTGATACCACAAGGCCTAAGGCATTTGTGACAGAAGAGGTTGACTGACTCCTCCTCTAGACTATCAGAGATATAAGTCAGGAAGCTGACCTAAGATGCATATTTGTGGAAATCTCAAACAATAGAGGAAAAAAACAAATAAAAATAACACCATTAAAGTTTAGAAACAGAAGTAAATTCTTATTTTATGAAAATGCAATGATGTCATTAAATATGAAGGGACAGACCAAAAAAATTGACAATGTGCACGATAAAATTACCTGAATGGGCTTTGGGTGAGTGGGTTTTAGTGTATATGTAAGAAAGGCTGAATTAACATTACAGATGGAAAGAGTTGAGAAATGATGATTTATTATATCTGTGATTTTGTATAAAAATAAGAACACAGTTATTCTGTATTAATTTATTCATGAAAATGAAAGTATACATTTCTGTAACCTAAATAATATACCAACAAATCATTGTTTTCTTTTTTGTTCTGACAAATAGGTAGATTGTGTATTTGAGTTAGGAAGGTCTATACAGGTGCAATATTCCTTTTGATTTGATATTGATAGCATTTCATGATTGCTATGATAAATTAATATTCCTACCTTCAATAACTTACTTGACAGGAAGTATAGGTAATAAAAATGTAAAAAGAGGTAGACACGGATATATGTTAAAAAAAAAACACAGGGGCAGAGAATGTTATAATTCAACGAGATCATTCTGTATTCACACCCTACAAGAGGTGATGAAACCACCACTCTGAAATAAGTCAGTTTATAGTGTCCCCAAAATATAGTTTAACATATGCTATATAACATTTCCCTAGCCTCTTTGCAGTGATAAATTGGAAGTTTCAAGTTATTGTATATTTTAATAGAAGTAGTAGCCTTTTTTCCTAATTTCCTATCTGTAAGAAACTTTTCCTGATTTCTAACATAGGAAGAGAAATATATATATATATATATATATATATATATATATATACACATATGTATGTGTGTTTGTATATATATATGTGTATATATATATATATACACATACACACACATGTATTTACATACATACATATGTATGCGTGTTTGTATATATATATGTGTGTATATATATATATATATATATACACACACACACACACATACATACATACATATACAAACACGCATACATAACATATATGAATGCATATAGATATATAGATAGTCCAGACTTAAAATAAGGCACTAATAGTGATAGCAATAACCACATAAATATGTATAACCTGGTTAGATGCTATTATATAACTAAGACACAATTGATGTTAAAAAATAGTATTGTTGCTTACCTGTCTGGAAGAAGTTCAAATCTATTTTAAGGGATTATAATTGTGTTTAAATACTATATTTCCTTATTTCTTAAAGTTGGCTTCCTTCTTATTCAAAATTTCTTCAGATGTACTTGCTATTCATACACACTTAAAATATTGTGTTAATGAATGTAAATAAATTTAACATAATTAAAGATTTACAATGAACATCCAGTTTTCTATACTCAAGAAAGAGATGACATACCACTATTGACTGAAAGTTAAAGTCACTTCTCCTGAAGGCTTTATATACTGAAGAGCTCAATTGCTCCTTTCCCTAATTCCCAAAGATAGAGTTTAATGATTTTCTAAAATGAGATACATTAAAATAAATAAGAAGAGTAATTATTAAGCTACTTTCCCCTTTTATTTAAGACTCTTTACCAACATGTTCAGACCATTTTATATATACATGTGTGTGTGTGTGTGTGTGTGTATGTATGCCAACATTAAGAGGATCTGCTGTTAAAATATTCAATTGTAGGAAAATTTTGATAAGATTACCAAAATTGAAAGTTCAAGTTTGGGGGACTATAGATAATAATAATTTTTTCTTTTCTTTTTTGATTTATTTTTAAAATTTTTCATATAATAAATATTAATAACATTCTCTTCCAACTCCTCCTACATGCTCCCCTTTCCTACTCACCCAATTTTATATTCTTTTTCTCTTTCTTAAAAGTTTTTTAAAAGAAAGAAAAAAAATGATCAAATAAAAACTAACAACAACAGAAGCACATACAAAATCATGCAGACCATTTTATGGAGGCCTTATTCTCTTGAACATGAGGTTGCCCCGGAATGTGGTTGAAATATCCATCATCACACTATTGGAGAAGAATGATGCTTCCTCTCCAATTTTAAATCATATTTATCACCATAAGGAAGAAAAAATACTTTATTCAATGCATAATTTTGGGCAGTTGTGAACTTGGTTCAGATATAGTATCACATCAAACTGGCTAATATAGAAGGCATTCAGAGGCCCTTAAGGGCTTCTCTAACAATTGTTTTGGGAAAGGTAAACTGTTATATTGTATGTTATATATGGGCAGCACTAACAGCAACGTGGAACCCTCATACCTTATCATTAAAACTAATTTCATAGGAAAATTCACACGTTAATTCAAGAATATGTGCCATTAGTCAATATTTCTTACATTGTATATTTATGTACAACTAATGTTAAGACATTTGAACTTTAAGAATTAAGAAAAATTGATGATGTGTTCTACAAAACATATAAAATTTTAAGATTATTTAATAACTTAGCAGAGAATTATCATGTGATGTTTTAAAATATAAAATCTAATATTTTCATATCCTTTTAAAGATATTATAAAAAGATAAAGGGCAGAGGCATCCAATGTTTGAATATATAATGAATCAAAAAAAGATTTAGCCCCCATCATCACAAGCTATTGTTAAGGCTATTGGTTAACTCCACAACCTGAAGATAAGGCTGTCTATTGCTAGGGACAACAGTTACATATGTCATCTACTTAAGTGAAGTTGAGTTAGTAGCATCGAACTAGAAGATTTACCCATACTGATTTGCATGTATGATACTGGAAGGCACTCTGAGAGATACCAGAGGACAAAGATACTCATCAATATTTCCCAGCTGCAATCCCTATGAGCTATAATGAGTCACCTGTTTGCAAGATATATACTGATGCAATAGTCCCAGAAATGTTATTGGAGTAGCCAGCTACCTTCTGATTTGATATAAGACAGCAATCCATAAAATAGAATCCATACATGACACTGCTGAAGTGGCCAAGAACCTACAACTAGGTAGGTCACAGGCCTATGGGAAAACAAGATACTAATATTCTGCTAAAGAAACATAGCAATAAAATAACACCTAATGGCACTCTGTCATACACACAGATCAATGTCTCAATCAACCCTCATCAGAGAACCTGCTTTTTGTAGTAGATAGAAAATAGCATAGTTAGTCACAACTAAAAAATGTGCAAATAGTGAGAAACTTTGGGCAATGAGTAGCTCAATGATACTTCTTCATCAAAGCCCCTCAATAAAGGCTCAACAATCTATGCAAAAGAAAACTCAAAGAGATTCTAAGACTCAGACATAATGGATTACTCCTAAGAAATGGGATCTTCAAAACACGACAGGATTGGTGCAAATATGAAGTCACAGAAATGGCAGATATGTCAATGCTTGTACAAAACCCATATAAGTTCAAGCCAGATGCAGTCCTATCATTAAGAGCTGACACCTCAAACTAAGAATCTATCTACAGTTGATATCTTCTGGCAAAGAGAAAATCAGTTTTCTCCAATAGTCCCACTGGTTATTTCAACCACACCTCAACCCAACTCCCATGCCCAGGAGTAGTTGGCCAGCCCAAAAGGAATTCGATGATATTTTGTAGACTTTTGTCTCATTTTTCTTTGTCTTATTACTGTTTATTTTGGTTAGCATTATATATACATACGCGTGTGTGTGTGTGTGTGTGTGTGTGTGTGTGTCTGTTTATTGAAATATTTTTTCATACATATGTTATAACCAGGGTTCTGTTTTTCACATGTTTTTTGTTTTATTTTGTTGTTTTTTTATTTTATTTTGGCTGTTGTTTTTATAAAAGACAGAGAAACAGAAAAAAAAAGACATAAGGTAGGAGAGTAGGAAGGTGGGAAGGAGCTGGGAGGAATTAGGAGAAGGGAAAAGCATTGTCAAAATGTAATGTATGAAAGAATATTTTTACAAAAAAAGTTTTTTTAAAAAAGAAAATGTGAATGAAGGATAAATAAAAAGTTAAAGACAAGGCAGAGTTGAAGCTTGCCTTCATTTGGAGACCACTCTGAGCTACAGAGTGAGTTCTAGAACAGCCTGAGCTATATAATAAGACTGTGTAAGTAAACAAATAAACAAAATAAAAAAGAGACAATAGAAAATAGAAAGTGAGAGAAAACAGAAATATATATTCTCATTTTCCTAAAGAAGACTGATATAGCAAATACCATAGACTCAGTGGCTCACAAACAGCAACACCACAAATCACACTGATTGTCTTCAATTATGTAGGCCAGAAAATCCAACATCAAAGCACAGGCAGCTTTGATGTCTGACCACTGTCTACTTCCTGGTTCATAATCTTTCCTGTTCTCATTATGTCCACCCCTTTTTAAAAAAATTTTTTTTCAACACAAATTTTCTCTGTAACTCTGGCTGTCCTGGAACTCACTGTGTAGACCAGGCTGGTCTCGAACTCACAGAGATCAACCTACCTCTGACTCCCAAGTGCCTCTGCTTCCCAAGTGCCTCTGCCTCCCAAGTGCTGGGAGTAAAGGTTTGTGCTAACATTGCCCATTTACACCCTCCCATTTTTGAATGATAAAGGAAGTTCTTTGAGATACCCTCTATAAGATTATTATCCCAGTCTCACCTGATTGCTTAATTCCAAACACTAGCTATTAATAGCATCATGTTGAATACACTGTTACATGTGAATTAAGAGGTCACATGAATATCAGATCCATTCTGCTATTTTTGTGAAGAAGGAAGGAAAGAAAGGAAGGAAGGAAGGAAGGAAGGAAGGAAGGAAGGAAGGAAGGAAGGAAGGAAGGAAGAAAGGAAGAAAGGAAGAAAGAAGAAAGAAAGAAAGAAAGAAAGAAAGAAAGAAAGAAAGAAAGAAAGAAAGAAAGAAAGAAAGAAAGAAAGAAAGAAAGAAAGAAAGAAAGAAAAAGAAAGAAAGAAAGAAAGACAGAAAGAAAAGAGGAGGGGAGGGAAGGGAGGGAGGAAGGAAGGAAGAAAACAATTTTATTTAATATATTTGTAGAATTGAGAACAATGCTTTATATACTCACCTGAATCTGCCCCCAGAAACAGAATGTATGGGTAAGGATGACAAGTTGCTGTTGTGAGGTCCAAGTTTCAAACAGTTGCATTGATTAAAAATAAAAGAATTACTGAGAAAAAGCTCAGCGTTAGCACTGAATCCTGTCAGAATCATTGTTGGGCTCAGTAGATGGTTTGTGGGGTTCATAGTTGAAGGAGAAACCTGTAGAGGCCAAGTTAAACCAAAATGTCCTCATTCCACAGAGAAGATAGGAGGAGCTCTCTATGCCAGGAAGGTGATTTCCTCACCTGGACAATTTAAAGCTGATGTCTTAAGATTGTTCTGAATTGTGTTTTCATATACAATCCCAATAATAATCAAATCATAGTTGAAGAAAGTCAGATTGCCTCTATAAAAATCACAAGACTAGAGAGAATATTAAAAACATGATTGAATTTAAGAAAGTTCTAAGCTATGACTTTGAATTCTGTTACTACCAATCATTTACTTCAACAATGACCTCATTTTACTTACTGATAAAAGTTTGGAAGGAGAAATTTAAGCAGTTATCCAAGTTTATATTTAATTTTTATTATCATTAGGGTTACCATTGCTGTGATGGAACATCTTAAATAAAAGCAAGTTCGAGAGGAAAAGGGTTTATATCATTCACAGTTCCATATGGCAGTTCATCATCAAAAACAGTGAGGGCAGCAATTCAAGCAGGGCTAGAACCTAGAGATGCATCCTTGCTTGCTCAACCTGCTTTCTTATATAACCCAAACTGCCAATCCAGGCTTTACACCACCTACAATGGGCTAGGACCTCCCTCATCTGTCACTAATTAAGAAAATGCCTTATAGGCTTGTCAGATATTAAGAAGGTATTTTCTCAAATGAGGCTCCCTCATCTCTAATGATTCTTGCTGTTTCAAGTTGACATAAAACTATCTAGCACAGTATTGACTGTAACTAAAATACCCACATTCTTACTTCAAAGAGAAAGAAATTTTTAAAAGTTAAAATTTATGCTGGACTCATTTAGAACATAGAAGCTATAACCTAGGCATTTAAATCCTGACTGTGTGTGTGAAGCGATAGGTACATTAGTTATTTTTCTATAATGTGGGCTAAGACGAAAACAGCATGTTGAATATGTAGACCACAAGTCAGAGATTTGCCTAGAATGAATCACACAACATGGCCTACACCTAATACTACAATAAAAACATGTGTGTGCATGTGTTTGTATGTTTGTGTGCTAACAAATACATTATAGTATATATCATACATTTAGGCAACTATTACTTGTCATGTAAAAATAAATGAAAAATACAAAAATGTGAAAGGTTACAAGTATAAATAACATAAATTAAAAATTCTCTATCACATGCCAGTAATGCTACGGCCTGGACAGATGTACTTCAGACTATAAGAGAACACAGATGCCAGCCCAGACTACTATTAACATAGATGGAAAAAACAAGATATTCCATGATAAACTCAAATGTAAACAATACTTATTTATAAATCAATCATACAGAAGGTACTAAAAGGAAAACTTCAATACAAGGAGGTTTACTAGGCCCATGAAAACACAAGAAGTAAATAATCTCACCCAACAAACACACACACACACACACACACACACACACACAAACAATCAACAACAATGACAAAATAATAGGACCTAACAATCATTGGTTATTGATATCTCTCAACATCTATGGACTCAATTGCCCAATAAAAAGACAGACTAACATAATGGATGGGAAAACAGGATCCATACTTCTGTTGCATACTAGAAACATACCTTAACATAAAAGACAAATATTATTCAGAGTAAAATGATGAGAAAATACTTTCAAAGCAAATGGACCCAAGAAATGGATAGTTTTCTTGATATATATTACCTACTAGAGCTAATCAAGATCAGGTAAACAATTTAAACAGACATATAATCTTTAAGGAAATAGAAGCAGTCATTAAAATCTCCCAACGCCCCCCCCCACAAAAAAGCCCAGTGCTAGATGATTTTAGCACAGAATTTTATCAGACATTAAAAGAAGAGTTAATGCCAATACTCCTCAAATTATTCCACACAATAGAAACAGAAGATACACTGGCAAACTCATTCTACGAGATCATAGTCACTCTAATACCAGAACTACACAAAGATTGAACAAAAAAGAGAATTACAGACCAATTTCTCCTATGAATATAGATACAAAAATACTCAATAAAATACTTGCAAATAGAATCTTGCAAATAAAAAGAATACTTGCAAATAAAAAAGATCCATGATCAGCTAGGCTTCATCCTAGAGATTCAACGATGACTCAGCATACAAAAACCAGTCAATGTAATCTACTATATGAACAAACTGATATAAAAGTCCATATAATCATTTCGCTGAATGCCAAAAAAGCTTTTGATAAAACTCAACATCCCTTCATGCTGAAAGTCTTGGAGAGATTAGGGATACAAGTGCCATACGTAAACAAAATATAGATAATTTACAACAAGCCCATAGCCAACATCAAATTAAATGGAAATTGAAAACACTTCCACTAAAATCAGGAATAAGACAAGGCTATCCACTCTCTCCATACCCATCCAATATATTACTTAATAACAAGAGCAATAAGACAACTAAAGGAAATCAAATGGATAAAAATCGGAAATGAAAAAGTCAAATAATCCGTATTTGCAGACAATAATAGTATATATAAGCAATATCAAAATTCCACCAGAGAACTCCTACAGCTAATAAAGAACTTCAGTGAAATGGCTGGCTACAAGACCAACTCAAAAAATCAGTAGCCCTTGTATATACTGCCTGATACTGCAGGGCAGGCCAGGAACCAGAGACTGGATAGTCAGAAGGTGATTTCTAATATATCCTGCTCTACTCAGATTGGTGCCTAACCCATTCTTCATCAGAGAGGCTTTCTCCAACAGCTGGTGGGAATACAGAGGCCCAGGGCCAAACATCATGTAGAACTTAGGAAACCCCAGAGAAGAGGGGGAGCAGGGTTTGAAGGGACCAGAGGAGTCAAGGACACCAAGAGAACAAACCCCAGAGTGTCAACTGACCAGAACTCTTAGGGGCTGATAGAAACTGAAGACGTAGACAGGGTCTCCTCAATATAGCTTATGATGTCTGGGTTGATGTTCTTGCAAAACTCCTACAGGCTGGAGTCAGGGACTCTCTGACTCTCTTATTTGTCTTTGTGACCTTTATCCTCCTGCTGGGTTGCCTAGTCCATTTTTGATGCAGGGATTACTACCTGGCCTTGTTCCACCTTGTTATGCCTTGCTTGAGTGGTAATCCTGGAAGACCTGTATTTTTTAGGGGAGAAGTGGGGGTGTTGGGAGGAAGGGGAGTAGATCATGGGAGAGAGGAGATGAAGGGAGATGGGAGGAGGGGATGAACAAGAGGCGGGGGTCAAGTCAGAATGTATTGTATGAAAGAAATAAAAAGAAAAAGAAAAAAAATTAAAACATCAGCTATCTAAACAGATAATTCTCAAAAGAGAAAACCCAAATGGCTGAGAAACAATTAAAGAAACGTTGAACATCCTTAGCCATCAGGGACATGCAAATCATAACATCTTTGAGATTCTGTCTTATATCTGTCAGAATGGCTAAGATCAATACCACAAGTAATAGGTCATGCTAATGAGAATGTGGAGTAAGGAGAATTCTCCTCCATTTCTGGTGGGAATATAAATGTGGTACCTTTACACAATCCAGTTTTAGTCTGCAATTTAAAAAAAAATTAAGAAATTCTCAGGTAAATAGATGGAACTAGAGAAAATCAGGCTGACTGAGGTATCCTATACCCAGAAAGTCAAATATAGTATATATTTGCTTATATGTGTATATTCAATGATAATCAAGCTCCATTATATTGAACCACAGAGGTTAGGTATAGAGTAAGGGGTAAAGGGGGACAGATCTTGTTAGGAAAGGGAAGCAGAATAGGAAATTATGAATGGACAATGAGGCTGTAATCGGAAGGATCAAGTGGAGAGAGGGAAGATACATAGGGACTAGGGAGGAAATATGGGGATAGACAGATAAAATTTAGGGGCATTTGAGGGGTACTGTGGAAATCTAATAGAGCAGAAACTTTATAAAATATATGGATATATGAAAGTGATATAAAAAATGCCATGTAATAGAGAAGAAGTAATTTCAAATGGCCATCACTTGTCACCAAATAAAGATTCCAGTTCCTGGATTGGCTTACATCTACTTGAGTTGTTGGCAAAAGTGGTCCCATGGGAATCCCCAAACAACATAGGCTGTTGCAAAGACTGTAAGTTGCTCTCCACAAACTGACAGCAAAGCCCATTGCTAAAGACAACACCTACAACAAACACCATTGAACATAGAGAAGTTGAGCTTCATGGAGCCTTCATCTCTACATGCAAGCTTCTTTCCTACCAATGTAGATTCAAAGCACAAACCTAGTCACAAACTCTCTGATCTACAATGATGTCCTGTCTGCAAGATACAACAGTGCTTAGTGGCATAAAAGTTGTAGGAGTAACCAGACAATACTGATTACATTTAAGACCACCTCCGTAAAATGAAACCCCTGCCCAACACTGCTAAGGTAACAAAAAATGTAAGACTAGATTGGCAATGGACCTAGGGGGAAACTATTCTCCAAAGAAAAGAAAGCATCACAATAAAATGACTCCTATACTCATAGAACACCTTGCTCAGCCATCATCAAAGAAGCTTCCTTCTGCAACAGATGGAAACAAATACAGAGACTCACTGCCAGACATTATTCAGACAATGAGAAATCTTTTAATAAATATCCATAAGTGAGATGTCTCCATCAAACTCCCCTCAGGGATCAGGGAACCATGAGGGAGAGGCAGGAAGAGCATAAAAGTCAGAGGGGAAGAGTACATCAAGAAAACAAGTCCTCTAGATCAACATGATCCAAGTTCATATGAACTCACAGAGATGGAAGCAGCATGCATAGTGCTTTCATGGGTCTGCACCAGGCCCTCTGTGTATATATTATGACTTCCAGCTTAGTATTTTTATGGGATTGCTGACTGTGCCAACAAATGGGCCTCTGATTCTTATGTCTTCTTTTATGCTTAGTTCCTTCTGTTGGTATGTTTTATATAATCCTGATGTGTTAGCTTTTTTTGTTTATTATTTTATTATTAGCCCTTAGAAGACTGTTTGCTTTGAAATGAGAGACAGAAAGATAGTGGACATTGATGGATGGGGATGTTTGGAGTAGCTGAGAGGAGTACAGGGAGGAGAAAATATAATCAGGATGTATTCTATGAGAAAAAAATCTATTTTCAATAAAAAATAATAATTCAAGAATAACAAAATCTTCCATTCCTGCTTTATTTTGTTGGAAATAATTTTTAAAATTATCAACAATGTATTGAAAATAACTTCTCAAAAATGTTGGACTATGAAGCCAGGAACATACTGAATTTCTGTTATTCAGGTTAATTTTGGGTTGTATATTGTGCTTGATAAGGCACAAGGAAATAAACTCCAAGAAAGACAAATACGTCCTCAGAGAGGATTTTTGAGGAAAATGCAAGCCGCACAGACCAGTCTGATGGAGGTGATTTCTCAATTGAGTATCTCTCTTCCCAGGTGACTCTAGTATGTGTCAAGTTGTCAAGTGATTCTAACTATGACAGTTTTGTAAATAAATTGAGCCCCAGGGAGGGTACGCACGCAGTGTGCCAAAGACCACTTGTCTGGAGAGTGATTCTGCATGTTATTCCCTGGCCGCACTCACAGCCTTGTACAAGTGGGCAAATAAGACGTCCTCAACCATCCCAGTAAAAGTAAGTCTGTGAATACAAACCATTAATTGGAATTCACTGTTCATAGACTCTAATTTACTCTCTTCTCTCTTCTCTCCACTTTTGGATATTCTATTTAATTAACAGTGACATTAGTATTTTGTATAATTTTAATATATAGTACAAAGAAAATTATAATGAATCTGTATGATAGGAAATTAAAACATCAACTATTTCTGTTGCTCTGCTCTAACCTAAAAATGATTTCCTCCTAGTAATCATGATTATCATAAGACCATGTTCACAGAGTCCTATTAAAAGTAAGTTTTTAGATCATAATATGGGGATATTTATATGCCCTGCAAAGTAATCTGCAAAAGACTTTTTTGAGAGAAGTTTCTTCTCTTATGTTTGTATGTTCATAAGGAGTATAACTATGAGAAATAGGCAAAGTTGGACTACCCATTGAAGACATCATCTACAATCTAAACACCATTTTTGTCGGACTCTACACTGCTTTTCTGACTATCATAAAGACTTAAGTCACTTGTTCCTTAAAATGTCTTCTGAGAATCATTTGGTAACTGTGAAGGATTCAAAGCATACTTTATTCAATTAAAAAATTTACCTGTATAAGCTCACTTATATGAAGTGTGAGTAGTTTAATTACTTCCCCATCTTCATAATAAGCATTAATTATATTTTAATATAGTTTGCATAATTCTTTTTAACACAGTAGATTATTGAGATGTAGGCTTGTTGAGATTCTGAGATTCTGTGCTTAAATCTTCAACAAAAATAATAGAAGATAATTAAGTAAAAAGAAATCTGTGGCACATGGTTATATATTTGAACTCAATATAATACTCATGAACTGAATTAAGATATAGAAATATTGTTGAGAGAAACTATAATCAGAATATATTGTATGCAGAAAATCTATTTTCAGTAAAAATACATAGAAATACTGCTTATAAAAAAACATAGATTTAGAATAACTTCTAATGGAAAGGAAGTAAGTAAAGACTTGGTATTGACCACTGTTATTGAGAGGGTAATAATGAGAAACAGAACATGGTGAGGGCACACACAGAGTAATCTCTCTAAAGATATAAAAAACAAAAAAGCCCTAATCGATAAAAGTATGCACTTGGTTATTGGCTCCTGGTAACCAGAATTGCAGATTTCAATAAGCCATGAGCTTACCCTGAACAGAAGATAAAACTGGGCAGAATAGAAACTCAGAATGAAGACCCTTATAAAAGGCAAAACTTTTGAGATGTGTCACCTTTATTGGATTAATTACCCTAACAACACTAAAAGCAAGAAAGTCATCACTATGCAGATTTTTGTCAGTCTTGGCTATGATGAGAATAAACAAGAACAATAAATGCACCTCTGCAGAGATTTGCTCTCCTTTGCTGCCTACTCACAAATGACAGGAGATGAAATTCTGAGTACTTATGTCACCTAACTACAAGTCCATCCTGAAATTTATGAGAGTTATAAGATAGTAATCTCTTAAGCCTTTTTGGCACATAATAATCATCTCAAGACATTCTTGAAAGGAAGTTCTCAAAATATTCTTCAGGCATATTTGCCAGGCACATGAAATTAAGCCTTTTAAAAATTATGAAACCTATGATGGATGAAAATTAACTGAAATTACTAAGTAATGAATGAGATTCACAAAGAAAGCAGATACTGAATATATTAAATGTGCTTTATAATAGGGGCATCTTATTCTACTTGAAAAATGAAATTAGGATATGATAGCCCAAGGAATAAATGGCAAACTATCAAAATTTTTCCAGGAAAATTTTAAAAGGAACCAAAGGATTACTAAAATGAAGCGTAATGATTGCCATAGTGTCCCTTTTTGATAAGAAGCAGTTACCAACACCTCAAATAAATGCCTAAATTTAAAGTCATAATGTTATATATAATATACAGTAGTTAAACTTCTGATTTATCAAGGTTTTAAATTTATTTTAACTTACAGTATCTTTAATACATGCAAAGTTTTTGGGATATAATCACATCTTAAGTTAAAGAATGTCCATATTTAAGATAATGTTTAAGTATAAATTAAGGACAGTAAGAACCTAAAAATAATTAACCATTAATAAAAAAGTATAACAATGGACTACACCAAACCTTAGTTCAATGCAGTCTTTTTTCCAAATATCTCAATAAAAACATTCCTTTGAGACAATATGAAAGTGTCTGTTTGATGAGCTGAAGAAAGGGCAATGACTCAATATCCACTACCACTTTGCAATATTAAGTGTTGTATCTAAAGTAAATATAGTTGCGTTTTCCTTATATACAACTCAATAGAGAGTATATTAATTCTTAATTTACATCTTGACAATTCATCATGTACTATTTTACATCTTCTATTTAAACCAAGAACTGTTGCCTTTTAATCTCAAGAAAGCACTTTACTGTTTTTCTGTGGAAAGAGAAAACTGAGAGCATCAGTATTCCTGCATTTTCAGGGTACAAGATTACTGTAACAAAGCACTGTAGTCCTCGACAGTTGATGGCTAACAAACAAGTGACAAGAGATGACAGCGGTATGATATCAAGAGTAGGCCTCTTGCCATAGAAGTGAAACAAAGATAGACAAGGCTTCCTTACTGAGTGCTCATCTCAACAGCAGAAGGGAACCAGCACTGATGAAAGAGGGAACCAGTCACTGAAATAAGAAAGCAGCAGGGTTTATTGATTTTTTTATAGGGTTGGCTAAAGTCTGGTCATTTCGCATGGTCTATGAACATGATTTCAAAAGATATTTTCCTTTTTATGCAAGCATTCTGGCCTTGAAGTCTACAGCCTAAACAGAAATTAAGTTAACACAGAAATGCTGAATAATTCTTAAAGCTAGGGTCACTGTCTTGAATAAATATCCTGGCAATATCTTGTGATCAGAATTTTTGATAAGTTTGTTAGACTTGTTTGTGGCCTTCTGAGAAAGTCAGGGCAGGATAGAGCCACATACTGCTACAATGGGTAATATGCCAGGTTAACCCTGTATTAGAGGATTTGATTAGACTCTCATTTGTTCCCTCTCTCCCTCTCATATGTTCCCTGTGTGTGGGGGTGGGTGTACTCACGCATATGTGCATATATGTGTTTTTTGAACATTGAACATTTAGTTTTGCTCATACAAGTAATACAACTGATATATCCCCATCTCGTGAAGCATTTTTATATGATGAACTTGTCTAAATAAAGAAATGAGTAGACATTGATCCAATGGTTATGATGGGAAAGGATAGAAACACAGGGTAAAGGAAGAGATGGTAAGGCTTTTATTTTATTTACTCACTTATCGGATATAAACAGACCTAAATGAAGTCAGCCTGTAACAAAAGCAGCCTTCAGTTGCATCCATTATCTATCATACAACAAATGCTGCAGGTGTTATCTATAGCATAGGTTTTGAGAAGCTAATGATGTACTACCCATCCATGTGACCTATAAAACAATGACTTCAACATTGGATAAGAACAGACAAATCTACTGGGATTCAAAAGTTGAAGGCTTTTTTCTGCTTATAATTATTTCCTTTATTTTTTGAGATTATAGTTATGTTATTTATCTCTTTCCTACCTCCAAACCTCTCTCTATAACTCTTTTTGTTCTTAAAATTAGTAGACTCTTTGCTTCATTAATTGTTGTTACATACCTCTATGTGAATATATACTACTAAATTCATAAACAGAACATACTCAGTACATAATGTAATATCACTCAATGCTTTCAGGGCTGACCATCTGTTACTGGATAGCCAATCCTTGTGCTCTTCCCTGGGGAAGGCTATTTCTCAAACTCTCAGCATTCCATAGTTGCCTGTATTCCTTTGTGTATGGTTGAGATCTCATGGTCCACTTTAGCATGTTTATTGGTTTTGTCTTTGTTCAGCCCATATTTAAGCAGTCATGCTGGTAAGATGTTATGGTTGTAGCTTCTGAACGAAGAAAGATTTGTTATAGCAACTAGTGTTGTGCCTGCTCTAACAGACTCTGTGATATCATAGTAGATTTGGATGCCTTACAAATGGCATTTTATGGAATGAATTCATAGTAACTGTTGCTCCCATCATTGTCTTTTGTGTAGCCATTTTAAATTGAACAGTTTGCCTAATTTCACCAAGAGGCTCTCCCAGTATCTAAACATTTTGGCAGTATTGCCCACTCTAGTGATATATGATGAGGGCGTTGAGAGAATAGAGAGAAAGATGCAGAGGTAAGCTCATGTCATGCTTTAGATTATGTTATTAAATTTGAAATTAAACTTCAATCAGATAGAAGGTTACAAATACATTCTCATACATTCTCACATTTTATCACTGGAATTTTTACTTTCTCATTCTATAAACCTCTTTTTCTTTCTTTGCTTTACTTTATTATTCTGTTTGCTGTAGCAGTGTTCTATAAGGCAATGTGGTTCTGCTCTCTATTTATTTTGTTACCGGTGCTTTGGTTTAATATTTGTTGCTGCTAAAACATTGGCAGTAGACATGCTATAGACACATTATCTACTCTCAGTTTTCCTTATAAATCTATAACCCATTTCGTATTGAGTATGGGTGATAATATAAGTAGATGGTGCCTATTCCTTGAAAGAGCCAATTTTTTCACCATAATTTCTGGCTTTATAATACTGTTTAAAGTATCTGCGACACCTTGAGGATGACTTACATGGAAGATAATTCTTAATGTCACTGCTACATATTGTAAGTATTGCAGCATCCTCATATTCTTTGAAGTCAATAATAATAACTCCTATAATTTTATTCTTTCTTTTCAAATTAATTTCATCTGTTCAGAGACTTTCACCATTTCCTATTACTTTCAGAATGTTTTATCTATAAAAAAAAGCCAATGGAATTTGGATAATCTTTTAAGAGATTTTTATGGAATATGAACATTTTTGGGTCATTTGAGGACTCTGTATGGAGAGAGTACTCAGGTTAGGATTTCCCTCCTATATGTATATGTGGAAAGAAATCGTAAAACCCAATACTTTAATAAGAATTAAAGTATAAGAAGCATAATAGTTTCTACTTAATAATAAAAAGACAAAATAAAGTTCACATTTAATGTTACATAAATTTTAAAGTAAGTTCTCAAAACCTATGTAATCATGAATTATAAATATAAACAAATATGTTAAACATCATTAAACAACAGATAAGCTAAATGTGACATATCAACACAGTAGAACTCCATAAAAGCATAGAACTAATACATATCTATCTATCTATGTATCTATCTATACTAGATAGATAGGTATACAAATTATATATACAGATATATAGATAAATATATGTATATATTGATAGATAGAGATATATAGATATAAGAGTTTGATATGAAAACAAAAACTTTGCAATTGATATTATCATTTTATAAGAAAAAACTAAACCGGGTCCATGATTATGTTGTGTTGCTGTAATCACAGGATAGTTCTCATGGATATGACTAGAATCATCTTGATGAATTAAAATAAATGTCAAGTGTAACTCATTGAACTTCTTTTTTGTAAAACAAATTTTATAATTTAGAGAACACTTTACACTAATTAAAAAATAAGCCAAGAGAATTGTCGTGCCTATATTTTAATATTACATATAGATAACAATCTGGTAAATCAGAACAGATAAAACAAAAGCTAAAGTTTAGTGTCATTTTGAAATAGTACTTCGAGTATATAGTTTAACGTTTGATACCTGAAAGAAAGTGTTTCTAAAAGAAATATCTTGATAATGACAAAAATCATGGTTAGTCTCCTGAATTTCATTGTTACATATTATTTGTGACCAAACTAAATCAAACTTCTTTTGAGAGATGGTTGAATTCTCAGTCCAACTCAAGTAAAATACAAACTAAATCCAGAGTTGTTTGCAGTACCAAAAGCACAGAAGCACTCTAATATTAATGAAGAAAATGGTAAAATACAAAAAAGCCACCTTGAAAAAAAACCCTCCATTTTCCATACTCATCACCATTAAAGTATTAAAAATAATAATGATTATAATAGGCTATAATACTTTTAGTCAATACTTATTCATGAGCAAATAGAGAGATTAAGAAAACCGGGTGAATAAAGTAAATTGCAAGCACTGAAGGTTATATCATCCCTTGCTGTAAAAATGCAATAGACTAGTAAATTAAATATATACTTTATTTTGAAGATGAAATTGCTGTTCACCTCTTTGCAATGAAATAAGACCTTCAGAAAAATGCAGCTAATAAGTATGAAATGAATATATTTTAGCCTCAGTAAAAATAATTAATTGAAATTATCACCAGTGGGTGCTAAAATCAAAGAAAATCATCATTGGGAGATGTTACATGCACATGAGGCCAAAGCATCAAGTAATATCTTTGTTTTTATTTCATTCTGCATCTTAAGAGTTATTGGCTCTACAGTAATATTTCAGTTTTGTCAGTTTTTCACAATAGTGCTTACAATATGAATATAAATGAACACAGGAGACATTCCTCAATGATGTAACCTCCTCTTTTGGGAAGGGATTACATTTCCTTTTGTAGTGAACAGTGGTAATCAAAACCATCACCTTGTTTTTGTTTTTATTTAGCAGTTCAGTGTAGTTTACAGTGGTATGTATGGATGCAAACTAACAGAATAGTCTTGTGGGAGTTGATATAGAATAGCAACTTATTTGATTTAGGTATACCAGGCAATTGAAGGCAATACTTTTTTCTCAGTATTTCTGTAGGAATGGAGCCAGTTCCTCTTCTATAGGGAAACAAAAAATTTGTTATAAATATATTATCAGGCTTCTCTAAGTACTTTTGTGAGGATGTTTTAAGGTCAGTTATATGCTTTATTCTGGACAATGAATTGTGTGAGGACAATCCACTTCAGTGTCTGTAAATAGCATCTACTCAGCTACACTCAGATGGATATATCATGATAGAAGTGGTTCTTGTTCTTTCTGAAACTGGAATATTCTTTTCTTTTCCTGTTTATCACCATCTAGGCTTCATGGTTTCAGTCCTTGGACTCAAAAACTTATACCATCAGAAACATGAGTAGAGTATTGCCATCGAGCAAAGAATTAGTCCATTGGAATTTGTTCTCAGTTATTATGTCTTAGAATAAGCCATGCTACCAGCTTCCAGCCTCCATAGTTTTGTACCTTTTTTAATTGAAAATAGATATTTTCTTCTCACAATATACTCTGATTATGATTTCCCTACTTCCAACACCTCCCAGATTTACCTCACCGCCCACCTAAGCAAATTCACACCCTTTCATGTTCTCATTAGAAAACAAACAGACATCTAAAAAATATTTAGATAAAAAAAAACAAATAAACCAAACAAAACAATCAGAAAAAAGAGCCAAAGGGAAAGGACAAGAAAAGCATATAGACACAGACACACACATTTGTACACACAAATCACTTAAAAACACAAAACCAGACATCATAATATATAAGCAAGTAGTCTATAAAGAAGAAAATGCTGAAATGAAGCTTATGAGACAAAAAGAAAACTCCATTGAGTTCATTTTCTGCTGGCTAGCTATCTACTATTGGGCATGGGCCCTGCCCATAGGTCTTGTTTAAATGCCCATTGAAATTTTATTGAAATTTTCAATTCAACTTTTTTTAAATTCAATTCAATTCAATTTCAATTGAATTTTCAATTCAAAAAATTCAAAAATTTCAATGAATTTTTTTTCATTTATCAATGTTTGTCACTTGGAGATAGTTTCTGGGTTAGTGGTGAGGTCTTATGTATATTCTGCTTCGCCGTGCTAGGATTCCATCTGGCATAGACATGTGTCGGCCAGTCTCTATGATTTCATATGTGTACCACTTGTGTTTTGTCTACAAGACCTTATTTTCTTGATATCTTAAAAACCCATTGGCTCTCATAATCTTTTCTCCTATACCTCCTCTAAAGAGTTCCCTGATCTCTCCCTGAGGGGAGAGATTTGATATAAGCATCCTGTCTAGGGTTGAGCATTCCAATGTTCCTCTCTCTCCCTCTCTCTCTCTCTCCCCCCCTCCACATAATGTCTGTCTGTAGCTCTCTGTATTTGTTCCCTGATGTCTTTGTTTTCTGATGAGAGCTGATCAAGGCAATGATTTATGAGTAGAGCAGAAGAACATCATTAGCAATCATTTTATTGCCACACTTTTTTTTTAAGAACAGTATTATTGGTTTTCCTCCAGGACCATGGCCTTTTTATTTTTATGTTATTTACTACTCTGGAAGTGTTGGGTAGGGGGGTCCATCTCATAAAGGAGACCTTGAATGCAATCAGATGTCGGTTGGTCACTCCCATACTTTTGTGTCAGTATTGCACCAGTATGTCTTGCAGGCAGGTCACCATTCTCATATAAGTGAATATATACCAAATTTGTCTTTTGGTCTCTGGGTCACCTCACACAGGATGATTTTGTTTTCTCTAGACCCACCCATTTCCCTGAAAATTTCATGATTTTGATATTTTAAAAGCTGCTTAATATTCTGTTGTGTAAGTACACCACATTTTATTTATTCATTCATTCACTGGCAGACATCTAGGATGATACCAATTTTTGACTTTTGTTAATACAGCAGCAATGAACATGGCTGAGTGTGGTTGTTCTGAGTCACACATGGGTATAACACGGAACAGAAATCCACTTCCAGAATGCAAACTTCCAACTTGAAAGCAGAGAGCCAGCCTCAAGGACTGGACCCAAAGCTAATTAAAGTGTTTTTATTGTTGTAAAACAATGTTAATTGACCTCCCCCTAATCTATACAAAGACCATTCTTGCTTAATGAAGAGACCAATACCATCCTGCAGTTCTAGCCTATGACCTGGCACCTCTACCTGGCATTATTTCCTAGCTCAGGCAATCCAAGGACTCCAAATGTTCCAGAAGTTGCTCATTGCTGATTGGCTGTGGGAATGATTAGGTTTCTTCATTAAAAACACCCCAAAGAAAGGCCTTGTAACAAGAGAGAAATTAGAGCAAAGTACTTGAAACAATTGCCTCAGTCAGGGTTTGCATCAGGTACAGTTTAAGTCTGAGAAGCAATCATTAACAGTTACTGGTCATTTACAGAATTTTCCAAAAAAACAAGTGCACCCCTCATGCCTTCCAGAAAGCATTCTTTCACTCCAGTGTCTTCTCCCTACAGATGAGCAAATGTTTCTGTAGTAGAATGTAGAGTCCTTGAGATATCTGCTCAAGAGTGGTAAAGCTGGATATTGAGGGAGATCGTTTCCCAGTTTCCTAAGGAATTGTTATACTTAATTCCACAGTGCCTGTACAAGTTTGTACTCCCACAATGAGTATTTTCCTCATGTCATATTCTCAATAGTATGGGATGTCACTTGTTTTACTGAGCATTGCTATTCTGACTAGTGTATGGCGAAATCTTAGAGTAGTTTTGATTTGCATTTTCCTGCTGAACAAAGATGTTGAACATTTCTTTAAGTGTTTTTCAGTCCCTTGTGTTTTCTATTTTGATAACTCTGTTTCAATCTTTACCTCATTTTCATTTTCATTTTCTTAATGTCCAGTTTTGAGTTCTTTATATATTTTTAGACATTAGCCCTCTATTAGATATGTAGTTGGTAAAAATATTTTCCCATTCTATAGACTGCAGCTTTATCTAAATGTTGTATTTTTCTGTGCAGAAACTTTTTCCATTTCATGAGTTCCCATTAGTAATTGTTGTTCTTAGTGCCTGTGTTAACAGTGTTCTGGTCATAAAGTCTTTTCCTGTGCCGATGAGTTCAAGTCTATTTCCCACTTTTACTTTTATCAGCTTCAGTGTATCTAACTTTATGTTTACATCTTTGATTTATTTGAAATTGAGTTTTAGACAGATCTCTTTGCATTCACCTTCATGTGGTTATACATGTGGGCATTGAGTTTCACCAGCACCATGTGTTAAATATACTGTCTTTTTCCCAGTGTATATGTCTGATTTCTTCATCAATGTGTGTGTGTGTGTGTGTGTGTGTGTGTGTGTGTGTGTGTGTGTGTGTGTGTGGATGCGCGCGCTATGTCTGGGTTTTCAGTTCAGTTCTGTTGATCTGTGCCTCTATTTTTATGCCAATACCATGCTGTTTTATTTCTGTAACTCTGAAGTACAATTTGAGATCACGTATAGTGATAATTCCAGCAGTTCCTTATGTCTATCCTATGTTTTTCTGTGTTTCCATATGAAGCTTAAAATAGGATTATTATAGGAACTGCATTGAATCTATGGATTGCCATTTGGTAGAACGGCCATTTTCACTATATTAATCCTATAGAAACATGTTCATAAAAGATCTTTCCATTTTCTAATATCTTCTTCATTTTCTTTCCTTAGTTTCATAATGTTTTATCATAGAAATCTTTCACTTGCTTTGCTAGAATTACCCCCAAGATATTTTATAGTTTTTAGGCTCTTGTGAAAAGACTGCTTCCAAGATTTCTTTATCAGTTCATTTGTCCTTTGTATATAGAAAGGTTACTAATGTTTACATGTTAATTTTGTATCCTGATGCTTTGGAAAAAGTATTTAACAACTGTAGTTTTCTGGTGGAGGTTTATAAATGTCATTTATATATACAATTTTATCCTCTGCAAATAAAGATATTTTGGTTTCCTACTTTCCTATATGAATCCCCTTGATCTCCTTCAGTTGTCGTATCACTCTGTCTAAGACTTCAAATACAACATTGAAAAGGTATGGAGAGAGTGGACAGTCTTGTCTTGTCTCTGCCTTTGATGGAATTGCTTTGAATTTCACTCCATTTAGGTTGATGTAGAATTGCTGTAAATTACATTTATTATGTTTAGGCATGGCCATTTATCCTTAATCTGACTTCTATCATGAAGGAGTGTTTGAGTTTGTCAAAGGTGTTTTCTACATCTAATGACATGATCATGTGGTTTTTGACTTTCAGTCTATTTCTAAGGCAGATAACATTTTTCAATTTATATGTGTTGAACCATCCATGAATCTGTGGGATTGAAGTATATTTTCGATGAACTTTTTGCTGTATTCTTGGATTAGTTTTGGAAGTATATTTTTTTATTGAGAATGTTTGCATATAGTTGAGGTGTCAGGGCAATTGTGGCCTCATTAAAAGAATTAGCCAATTTTCCTTCTGTTTCTATATTTTTAACCACTATTTTGCATCTTGAATATAGTCTATGGTAAAATTCTCAGCTTCTAGAACCAAGTAGACAAGCTTATATAATAAATCTTTTGTCCTCCTTTCTTTCTGCCTCTTTCTCTCTCTCTCTTTCTCTCTCTCTCTCTTTTTTTCCTCTGTCTTATTTTTTTCATCTGTAGGAAATCCTGATAAATCCCAACACATTAAATGAGTAGAGAGTAAAATCAGTATTATTCTGAGGTACGAATGTTTTTGATTATTGGTGCATTTTTCTCTGGAGAAATAAGAGTTTCACTAAAATCATTTACATTTTTATATATCAAAAGATTAATGTCTTAAAATAATAGAATGTTATTTAGATTTATTGTATTTACAGTATGTCCCTTTATTTCATTAACCCAAAAATGACATTAATCTAATGGGCACACAAAGTGACTGATCAATTCAAATTTAAAGAAAGAATGCAAAGTAGCATCATAACAGACGCAGAATGTGGTTGTTTTGCTAAGATAGGAATAAAATAAGAGGTAAAAGTGAGAAGAAATCAACCAGGCAGTAAGAAGAAAACTGATATATAACATAAGAAAACATAATTAAAAGTCCTGAGGCAGGTACAAACCTGGGTGTGCCAAGGAAATGAAACAAGGTATAGTGACCCTGGTAAGTAGGATGAACATAAGACAGGCAAGATCTAGTAGCTTTCGATGCTACTGTGAGAATATGATGATGCATTCAAATTTGTCTGAATATGAGGAATGGTTTGTCCCAACTTATAAACACATATACATATACAACTTTACTGTATCACCTTAACCCTATAAAGATGATGAATAGGAAAATTGGCTAGAAGCTCAGTGAAATCATTTAGAAAAAAAATGCTGTATTACTTAACCAAGAAATGGTCCTGGTTTGAACTGAAATTTTGGCAGTCTAAAGTAAGAAATAGAAAGAAGTTACAAGTCAAAGAAGGTAACTGTTTGACAGGTGTGGGAGGAAGATAAGAGAGATTAGGAGATGAGAGTTACCAGAATTCATTATGTGCATTCATGAAATTATCAAAGAACACATTTAATAACAAATACCAAAAAAAAAAAAAAAGAAATTTTGCGAGGGTGAAGTAGGGTAACTTACAAGAATGATTTCAAATGTTTTTGTCTGAGCAAAGGTTTCTTCTATTAAGTAGGCCAATTCCTGCAAATTGAATTCAAAATAGGTTGATTTTGTGTGTGTGTATGTGTGTGTGTGTGTGTGTGTATAAATCTCTTTAAGACCCATATATTGAAGCTCTATCTTCTTCCTCTATTTTTCTAGAGACACCAATTTGCCTACTTCATCTGTATTAGCTGGGTTTCTGCTTTTAATGCAGACTTGTATGTGAATATTTATTAGAATATGTAAATACATCCTACTTCAGATATTTCTTTTGTTTTTCAGACAACTGCAGGTAGAGGATGCAGTTGCACACATGCTTTCCAATAATCAGCTATGGTGCTGTCTAATTTCACATAGGCACTACTTTCAGTACCGTGGTTATCTTTGATATATATCTTTCATTCTGGCAATTTGGTAGGGATTTGAGGTCATCTCAGGAAAACTGTTTTAAGGATTTCTCTCTAAGCCTTCATAATTGGTTTCTGTTTGATGACCAGCATAGCTCAGAAGTAACACTAATTCATGGGTAGCCTATTTCTAACTAAGAGAAGTTTTTTCTATTGAATCACTTTGCTCTGCTTGGTAGCTTACCAAGTGTTATATGTGAGAAGACTTTATAAATGCTTTTGGTGATGAAAATATCAATACGTTGGTTCAGGCAAAGCCAAGGGTATATGCCTTCTCACAATAAGTTTTGCATTCCATGTGGGTGACGAAGTTCAAAGAAAGGAATGTGCTCATTTTGGATTAGTTTTTAAATAGTCATATCTAAGTCATTGGGAATAAGTATTACGATGTTATGCTCATGTTATTTTTCAAGAAACTCAGTAAATTAAAGATCAGACATAAATAATGAATGCAGTCCAAAAGGAAATTGAGGTAGTTTCCTCCCAGATATCTGCATGTAATAGAAATTGTCCTGAAACAGATATTCTGAATTGTTAAATGTTAATTATCTTATAGACATTAGCAGAGATTTTTGTAATTTACTTTATAGATACCTTTTACTTTGACCTCTATAGAAACCAACATCTGTTTATTGAGAAATGAGTATCAGTAAATCTCTTTTATTATTATGGTAATATCAGTTCGAGTTAATTCCCTGCTGAGATGAAAAAATATGAGTCAGACAATGAAAAACATATGTTTTGTGAGACAGTTTGCCATCAAACTACATCAACAATTTAAATGATTAGAATGTTTCTATAAACATCCTTTTCCTTGTCAGTAATGGATGAGGCAAACTTACTCCCTGTTGTTTTATTTATCTTTTTGAACAGATGTTAATGTCATGAAGGAAACTTATTGTTAAAAAATTATAATTAAAACCATATATTATTACCTCTTTTGTCACATATATTAAATGAAATTTAATTATTTGATAGCTAAGCTTATATATGAGATTGTTTAATAGAAAAGGGAAAACTGACATATAAAAATATAATGATACCTGAATGCTGGTTTATTTGTACTACATAGTAGAAGAAATTTTTTACTTTACCTTATTCAAAAGAAATGTATACATTTCTGGATAATAAGATTCTGGAATGCAAATTATATAATAAAATTTAAATAGTGAATCGGGCTGTATTTGGTCAATCAACTTGGTGACCATGTCCATACAAATTCTACTAGAATTAAGGGAAAAAAAAGTTGCATGAAATGTCTTAGAAACTTCACATCTCAATCAATAGCTTCAGCTGGCACTCCCTTTGAACTGCTCTAACAGAATGAATTACTGATAGTTTAAATGTTACATTTACATTTATTATCCTCTGATATAGCACACGAAATGACTGAGATCAAAGAAGTATCTCAGAATAGGTGTTGAGAAAGAAAGTTTGAACTGAATAGTTTCTTGAAAGAGTGAGAGATAAGGTTCATGTATTTTTAGTGCTATGTTTCTCACAAAATAGAAGGTATCTTTTAAAAATGCTTTTCCATTTACACACTAGTCCATTTCTTAGACATAAGAAACTAAAGAACATTTTTCTACCACAACCAAAATTGTATTATGTAGTAAAAATAAAAGCAATCTCAGTGTATGACATTTAAAAGAAACTTTTGAGGACAACTACTGTAGATTGGGGCAAAGGGCAGTTTATTTTTTGGTAATTCAATCACTAGTCCTGGTCCTGGTTCTAGTCCTGGAGTGTTTCAACTTCTGTATAATCTAATCTTCAAGATTCAAGCCTGGACCTAGAAGGCTTTACACTTGGTACAATCTAATCATCAAACCTAAACCTAAAACATTTCACCTCCAAGACTTATTGCAGACTGACTCACTCTAACTAGTTCCTTCTGAACTCAGAGCTGTACTGAACTCAACTGACTCTTCTAATTGGCTGATTCAACTCACTCGCCATTCTGGCTCAAACTTTTCTCCAAGTTGACTGGTTCAAACTGACCTTCTGAGTCAGCTGACTCTTTCTGACTGAACTTTCTTGACACTGGACGACTCCCACAACTTCTCTGACTGAACTACTCTGCTCAACTTCAAACTGACTCTGTTAGCTGCCTCTTTCTCCCAAACTCAGTCTCCTTCTGGTGAACTGCCTCTGTCTTATCAGATTGATTCTGTAACTGACTTCCTCACTCTCTGAGCTGAGAGCCTGATTTTATAATATGAGAGTTGGATGTGTCCTCACTCTGACTCACTCTATTAACTTGTCCTCTAATTTGTCACTTTGCCTGCTCTTCAGTCTGATTCATC
The DNA here is from genome assembly GCA_026225945.1 of Cricetomys ansorgei. NCBI lineage: Eukaryota > Metazoa > Chordata > Mammalia > Rodentia > Nesomyidae > Cricetomys > Cricetomys ansorgei. Next base: position 7,436,819 of record JAMJFZ010001562.1, read on the forward strand.
TCAGATCACTCTGTGATTCATCACATCTCTCTGCCAAGTCTTCACTCTGACTCACTCTCAAACTTGGGATTAAAGGCATGTATGCTCATGCTGTACTTCACTCTGCCTCTGAATTTCTGCTTGTCAGTTCGCTAGCATGCTTTGACCCCATTTCTCTCCATTCTCTCAATCTCTTCTGCTTCTCTTTTAACTGTGAACTGACTGTGAACTCTGAACTGAGAGCCATGACATACTTCTGAACTAACTGCTTCCTTTTACATTCTAAGAGTTGGGATTAAAGGTGTATGCAATGATTGCTTTCTGTGCTGGTTTACTTAAAGGCCTGTGCTGCATTCCAGCTGTATCACAGAGACCATTCTTGAATACTTAATGATCAGCATAATTTTTGCCAAGTTATTAAACTTTATACCAGAAAGGACAGAAGCAGTTTCATTCTCCCCTGAATTTCAAATACAAAAGTTTAAGTTATCATTCACAGAATCGACCTTGCCTCAAAATATTGCTCTGTCTAGAAATGATCTCTACTTCCTTAAATATTTATTACCAAACATGAGCCCATGTTTTATAAAATTCCATTTTAAATACCTTTAGCTTGATGTAATTCACAGATCTACCTGGTAAGGAAACTTTCTTATTATAGAAATAAATATAAAAAGGATGACAAGATGATTCTGGTGGCATTAGTCTACATTTTGTCATTCATAAAATAGCTGCAGCAATCGATATGAATATCCCATATTGAGTATTTTATATGAATATACTATAATTGAAACTTACCTTAAGTATTGGTGTACTTCAAGGTTTCATGAAAGAGCAAATAAACCAATTCTCAATCTATAAGTACATGGCATTTTCTTAGCTTTACTTTTTTATTCAAGGGTAGGTATGTGAGTTAAACTTACCTAATAAAAATGAAGAAAAGTTGCCAGGCAGTGGTGGCTCATGACTTTTATCCCAGCACTTAGGAGGCAGAGGCAGCCAGATCTCTTTGAGTTCGAGGCCAGACTGGTCTACAGAATGAGTTCCAGGACAGCCAGTGTTAAAACAGAGAAGCCCTGTCTTGATTAAAACAAACAAACAAACATAAAAAGTATGATACAATAATAAAAAAATGCAATAACTAATTAAAAACAGAGAAAATATGGGAAATGACAGAAAAGAATAATAAACTAAAAGGAAGAAAATTCTTAATTACATTGACCATACTATTTCTTCTACATCTTAAAGTTGGAGATACATTAGCTGATAAATGTTCTGGCTAGTTCTGGCTGATGTTTTCATTTATGGATAGAACTGCTCCAATTTATGTGTGTATACTTTATAATCTATAAAGTTTCTACAGACAGTGAAAGCAGGACCCAGAAAAATGGCAATTCACCATTAATTTGTATGGATGGGAATGAAGCGCAAGATAGAAAATATGCAAATTTAAGATATGCAAATTCTTTATTAAACATAGATAACACTTATTTTTTATCTAAATAAAGAGGGAATGGAGAACAGATAGCAATGGCTCTCAATGTTAGCAATATTAAGCATTTGCTTGTATTCATGTTACAGCTTTTCAGCTTGATATAAAATTGCTGTTCTTTGTATAACCTAATTTAGCATATGATGAATAATTACATGCTTTGATGACTTTATTTGCATTTTATGTACAATAATGCCCAATGAAATCTCTTTAAAATGAGTGATATCTTCCAATTAAGGTCTTACATTAATTTTGAGAAGGAATAAAATTTTCCATCAAGTTACATTTCTTAACATGTAATGTTCATAGCTAGTTCTTGTGATTGAGTGGGAAATTCTCAAACTCCAGTTATGTCTGCTAATGAATACATAGAAACAACAAAGCTGTGTCTTTGATTCTTTTGAACACTTCTATGCTTGTCTCCCATTTATTTGTAACAACTTTTAATTGTCACTAGAAGAAACTCCTGCTGATATCAATGTCCTTTTCAGACCTGGCCCCTGATAGAGCTATTGAGCTGTGATGCGTCTACTGCTACATGTGGTAGAAGGCTTTTTATTCTTCAAGAACATAGACAAGTAGAGAAATCATGATGCATGTGGCCATAGCAATGGCTAGATGTTTTCCTTTCCTGCCTCCTGACAGTTAGTATAGCTAGGCCATAGACCCAATTCTCCTGTTGGCCTTTTTGCATATTGTGATGCCAACACTTTCTGCAGAAATTCCCTCCTGAGCATCCAGAAGACATTCCATGAAGTGGTCTGTGGTGTACTGGATTGCGTTATTTGAGGTTTCTGTGTTTGTCTACTCTGACCATAAGAGAAGTTAATTTTCTAAACAGGTATAACATGAAATCCAGAAAACACTGCTTTATAAAGATAATGAATACATGGTTTTGACTTTTACTTGCAAGGACTTCATCATGTTTCACTGAAAACAAGAGATAATTATTCATTTGTGCACAGCAAATGTATTCTAAGTCTTTTTTTTTCCATTTTGAAAAACAAGACAAATCATTTGTTATACCTGACTTGTGATACACAATAACTGTTCTGTCTGTCTATCTTTATTATTACTTAAGAAGTTAATTCATAGAGAAGTGTACTCCATACATGCACACAATGTCCCAGACTTGGAATTTACAGAGATTATGATATTTATCTTATTGCCTCATTGTTACAATAATGGCATCTCTATTTAGTCGTAAACTTCCACACTATAGAGAGTGATTTTCCAGGTGAGACTTATGATCTAAAAGCCTCCATCATTTGCTCACACTTGCTAGCTGGAGTATAGCTTGAATCCTTCACTTTGATTTCTGAACTCTGCTTAGGGTAATATTTATATAAAGAATTTTTCTGTACAGATTTATGTCTATCAAGATTAAACATAAATTGTTATTTTCTTCTAGGCTCATTAGATTCTATACCCTCCCTTCAAAAGTCTGGGTACACTGGGTCTTGCTATATAGTTTGGACTTTTATTTAATAGTTCATTACATTGTCAACTACTTCCTGGGCTTGCATACACTTTATTCCCAGTAATTTTTTTTAATTCATCCTCTTGATATATTTTGGCTAACTATGTTTCCCTGTCAAACCTTCTGGGTGACGATTCTAATGATACCGTATGCTGGTCAGTCAGTGACAGAACAGACCCTTTCTTGTTTTATTGTGATTGTTGCTGATATTGACTTGAATGAGTTCATTATATATTTTAGAACCTGAGTATCTATCGAATATAAAATATGAAATAATTTCAGCCTATTTAAATTTGCTCTTTAAATTTATGTATGATTTTCTTTGCTCTATAGTTTTACAACTTACTGTCTCTATTCATTTAGTTTCAAGGCATATTTTTAATTTTGGTTTTATGTTCATGAAACAATTGCACAGATGATGACTAAGAGTTGCTTTTTTTTTTTTCTTTCTTTTCACTGTTTTATGGTTTAATGTTTTAATCCAGTTTTACTTGATTTTTTATATAGTTAAAATAAGTAAATTTCATTATTTGTCATGTGATAATTCAGTTAGCACAAGACTATAATGAAGAGAATATCCATGTATCTGTTTATGAATGCATATATATATATATATATATGTGTGTGTATATACATTTTTATACTAGTGTATATGCATTTATTCTAATAGACCATTTGTCTGTTTGTGAAGCTGTGTGCTTGTTTTGTTTTGTTTTAGATTTTTGAGACAGTGTTTCTCTGTTGTAACTCTGGCTGTCCTGGAACTCACTTGGTAGACCAGGTTGGCCTCAAACTCACAGTTATCTGCCTGCCTCTAACTTCTGAGTTCTGGGATTAAAGGCTTACACAACCACTGCCTGGCGCAACTATTTTAATTACTGTAGCTATATATTGTACATTGAAATTAATAATGATTTGGTCTATAATTTTGATATCTATATTATTTTGTTGAGCATATAATTCCATAGAAATACAATTTAAATTGTGACTTGAGTTACCTTATTGATATAAATGACAATTTAGAGATTTAAAGATAATTTAAAGATAAAACATCAATAAAGTTAAACTTGCTTTTAATGAAAACTAAATATGAATTAAATAAAATTCTGTATATTTTCATATGAAAAGTGTCTGTGTGTGTGTGTGTGTGTGTGTGTGTGTGTTGTGGGAAAAGTGTAGAATTATTTATTCTCAGATCCACTTAGTGTTTTTTACATGAAAAAAATCAACTCTAAAGTCAATTCTGAGTCTAATATGAAAATAATTCTTAGGCAAATGGCTTTGATAATGTTAAATTCTAACCTGAAACATGTCTGTGAAAATTTTTTATTTGAAGGAATTATTTCTTATTTTCTTTTAAAATATTTTAAGCCTATATTCTAAAGTTCAGTTTACATAAAAAGCCTGTGATTTAAGTCAATATGTACTAGTCTGTAACTCTGTTCACAATTTCAAAGTAATGATTTGTTGAAGCTAAGAGCAGCCTTTTTGAGTTTCTACAACAGCCTAATTCATGTTGTTTAATTTATAATTTATTAGGAACTGTGCTACAATTCTTATTCAAAGCACAGCTCTTCTGACAACAAGGAAACCTGTGTGTTCCATTTGAACCAAAATGCCATGTGGTTGACATTGATTTTCTTACACATTTTCTGTCATTATTTACTTATACAGCCTACATGTAAAGTAATTATGCTATACATTCTTATTTTAAATGTCAAGTGGGTCACAACTTCCATCTTAGTGTCAATGTCTCATGAAGTTCCTCATGTTCCTCACATGAAGAGGAAGAGTTTGGTGAACTTGCTGTATTGGTTTATTGAGTTGCTCCCCTACTGCCTTATTTTTCTGGCTGTCTCTTTGTTCATACCATCATTTTATGTGAGGTTGACTAAAGATTGATTTTCTTCTGCTTTGCTCCTATGGTATTTTTCATGCTTGGTCGATCTGCAGGTACAGGTTAGGAACTAAAATACCCCTTTGATTTAACAAATGAATATTTTTGACCATTGAAAGCTTCATTAACAGAATAAACTATGATAGATTGAAATGCTATATGACTACAAGACACTACATCCCTATGCAACAGAATTATGCCCAGTCTATTGTCAGGGTTCAAAATAATTCCATAAAATGGTGCATCTATAGCTTCACCTTGAGTGGCTCATAGCTGCCATCATTCACTCATTAGAAAATATATTGCAACAATATACTCAGTAGTTTAACTACTTTTGTTGTAAATGAACTATGAAAAAACAAAGTGAAGGAACTGAAGAAAACCATACTTAATATCTCAACTAATTCTACCCATACATCATTTGACATAAAGCCAAACGTATTTATATGAGGCTCTTTTAGCATTTAGGTGATAAAATTCTCCTAATATTTTGTGTGTTTTCTTCACATCAACCACAATCAAGACAAGAATAATTAAGTAGTAAATGGAGAAACACCCTATTTTACTAAAATGTTGGTGTTTATTGGTTAAATGACTCATTTCTATAAATGTGAAACTAAGAAAATAATAAAAACAATATACTCAGTCATAAGAGGATCAATTATTCTAATTATCTGTATATGTGATACTAGTTTTATACCATACATGTTCGTCTTTATCAGTTACCAGTACCCTAGGATTAAATCTTAATTTATTAAATATGTCTTATATTTGCATTTCACTGTCACCTCTCTATGTTGAGATTTGATTTTCCAGATTGTTCCTTGTCTAATGATATCTTTTCAGGAAACATTCAGTCAGATATGAGGAGTACTGACAAATGTTTTTTATTCACAATTAGATATGGCAGGTCTCTGATAAAATACATATACATTTTCCAAGAAACTTAATAATCACTATTTTTATTCTTTGAAGACCAAAAAATAAATATATCAAACAATTGCTGTGTTGTAAATACAGTAATAGATCTACATATTATTTCAGAACAGATCTTGATTCATAAAATGCATCATTTTTGTTGAGACTAAATTGTAATGTTTAAATGCAGAGAGGAAGGAGTTCAAAAGCTAGACTTTTTAGAAAGACGAGGTTAATTACTAAATTGAAGATTAAATGGAAGTCCCTTAAATTCTTTCTCCAAAATTCCCTATACTGAATAGTATTTGAAAATGTAGAGCTTTGCATGTTTTTTATGTTAACATTGTTCAGCACAGTCTCTACAGTAAGATTTTTAAACAGATATATGTTGAAGTGCATCTAGGGACATGTTAGGAGCAGATGTACAGCATTCTCTGGATGAGTTGATTTTGTTTGCCAAAAGAAAGATCATCCCACCAGACAACAACTTGAAAGTACCAGGTCAAAGGGTTTTTTATGAAAAATAAACCATACATAAAAATTAAAAGACAGACTTAAAACCAGATAATTTCACACAGAAATAACACTTAGAGCCACCCAAGAATTCTCTCTTATTTTCTAAGGAATAAACACTTACCTAGAATACTAGTTTGTAAGGTGACTGAGAAATCAATTTACATTTTGACATTTTCCCTAATCCGCTGAACTACAATAAGGCTAACTGCTGTAAAAGTTACAGGTAGAGAATTCTGAAACCTACAGGCTGAGTTAACTGAACAATGTGAACTCTGATCCTTGACCTCTAAGCATTTGGGAATTAAGAGAAAAAAAAGGAATATTCTTTATTTGAAGAAACCAGTATCTGTTGTTTAGCAGCCATATGCTTTAAGAAATTAATTGCACAATTCTTTTCCATGTGATCCTATAGTTTTTATATTCTATGTTTCTAATGCTTTTTATTATTATTTATGAATGGAATCCTGTGTTAATTAGTTTTAATGTTCTGTAAGTCTTCTTGCTGATAACATTGAAGTGGCAGCAGTATTATGTCACACAAAATAATATACATACCACAACACAACATACCAGAAGTGAACCTGGTATGCTCCAGAGTCTGTATGGTTATTCTCCCTTAATATGTGAAGCCACCAGGAATTTCTACCTAATGGCCTTATCTAAAGCTAATCAATTCCCAAAGACAACAGTTCTAAATGCCATACATCATACAAAATGCCCACCCTCTTAATTCCATTAACATTAACTAGGGAGGTGAACTCCCACATTATTTCAGGGGAACAAGCTCTAACACTGACTAACTCAGTGGTTGGGTAAGGAAGCCTACATTTCATATTAATTTTAAGAATGCATCTGACAATTGGCATATCCCCAATGGAGACAAGCAAGTATATTAAGCTCAAAGCTTTGTGATTGTGTTTTGTTTTGCTTTATTTTTCAAACTGATCTTTTCTCCAAGAGACTCTGCACATCTGCTCTGTGATACAGTTCAATTAGTTGTTGCTAAGGTCATCAGACATCTTTTGTTTTAATAAGATCTCAAACTTCAAAGGAATTCTCTCATGAGATGAGCATTCCCAAATCAAAGTCTCAGCTAAGATTAGATAGTCAGAGTGTGATCAAGTGGAAGGAGGCTCTCAAAGGAGAAGAGGAGGATTTAAGTTAATTGTCACTGTGTCATGGAGCATTTGTCTTTGGTTGGGAAACAGCACTGAGGTCTACAAAGATTTCCCAGCTTTCCGGTTACTGTGGGTTGCCAAAAGTGACTCAAGCTCAAAAGATGGATATTGCACACTCTATTTGACCCCCCACCCAATGGTCTAAAGGAGAAATGTGATGCCAGAATAGAAATTAACTGCTGTAGGAAGGAAGCTTATTGCTCTAAATGAAAAGACACAGGCTTTTTATTTGCTAGAAGGAAATTGCAGCAACATGAAAGTCATAAACAGAATTTGTTTAAACTACAGAAAGAGTTAACTTAATTAGTTTGGAAACAGGAAATTTTGATGGTTCTAATAAAATGTACTCTTTCCTGTTCTATTGTGCATAATTCAGTCTGCAATGATTTTCCTTATTATACATATCAGTGGCAAACCTCTTATGCAGCTGACCCTCATTAATTAATAATTATATGACATGAGTAAGATGAGTCTCTGTCAGTCTCTTTGTCAGACAGACTTAAGACCCATTAACGTATATTTAACCCTGAGTGGAGAAAAGAAATAATTAGAATCGATGAGGGAGAAATCAAGTGCCTTGGCACTCAAGGACGCAGTTGTCTAAGGAAAGTGAGCAGCACTGTCGATACTCTGACATCCTCCCTCTTCACATGGGAAAGTTAACCTCTGTACATATCAGGGACATCAATTTTTAATATTGATACATTCAGTATTTTCCTGTGTCTTATATGTAGCTATATCAATCATTTTAGGAGGATGCATCCTGGTAGATAAAACTACATATTAATTATTATGTATAATGGGGTTTCTACTGTGCTGCATTTTGCAAAACCACTTGTTACTAAATGATATATTTTTAATTAGCTATATATACCTGGCACTCAGATCTTGACTTGGACTCTCTAGAGGCTTCTTAGCCAATGACCTTTTTGGGGGTTATGTGGCTTTTCTTCTCTTAGGATGAACAAATGACATGAATTTTTTCAAATGTTGATCTTCATAGGTCTGTATTAGTTTTTTTTATGACCTCCCTCCAGCTTTCACGCCCCAAAATCATTGTTTGTCATTGTTGTGCTCTTTTCAAATTCCTAAAACAAATTTATTTGCTGATTTGCATACTCTCTACGCCCTGTGTTTGAGCTATCAATCTGTCTCCCAAATCTCAAAAATACTCTCATAAAACCCAAACTTAAGAAATACTTCATACCTGTCATTGATACTTCCACTGGTATGTGTATATAACTTATGTATAACACATTTACATTCAGAAAATATTATAAAAATTAAGCTAAAATCCCTCAGTGGCAAAATACCTTTTGAAATCAGTATTAAACATTCTGAGCATTCATTTGTTTTTTTATATTTTAGGGTCACATCATTAAAACAATATATGTGATATGTTCATTCTTGTATAAATCTATTTTCATGAGATTTCATATCAGTGAAGTAAAAACAACCTAAAATATATATCAAGGAGCTAGGAAGATGGTCAGTTCAGTAAATTACTTGATATACAAGCAATAGGACCTAATTTTCAATTCTTCACATTCATATGAAAAGTAGGAAATGATAGCTTGTACTTACAATTCTAGCATGGGAAACAAAGACAAATAAATTTGTGGTACTTGCAAGCCAGCCATACTTGCTACATCTGTGAACTACAGGTTTAAAAAGAGATTGTCTCAAAAAAGAGTGTAGCTGTAGATTCTCCTCATTAAGTACCAAGTGGTAGTCCTGAAATCATATATGTACAAATAATACCATATATATATATATAGATAGGTATATAGATATATATATATAGATAGATAGATAGATAGATAGATAGATAGATAGATAGATAGATAGATATACTGATAAAACTAGTAAGTTACATAAGCCATATAAAATTATTTTACAAATAAATTATTTAAATTTATAGATGGCTTATGAACTGAGAGAAACATTTTAAAACTGTTAAACTGATACAAAAGAATATTTGCAAATCATTTTTACAACTACATAATAAGAAATAACTGATTTAAAACAACAGAAAAAAATAACTGAACCAACAAATTTGCCTGGAATGAAAAGTTGGTGAAATATAGACAATGTGAGAAATTTGAGATAATAAGTAACCAAAATAAAGATTCCATCCAATCAGTTTTGTGAAATTCTAAACTTATTGAGGTTACATACAGGACTTTGTGTAAGTAGTTACTTACAAGAGGCTAGATAACTTGAAGGCAACTGAGTCACCAGCAAGCCTATGCCAACATGGACTGCTAATAAAAACTTCTTCTCTGGAGCTCACTATAGTACTCTAGGCAACCTAGCCAGTGGGAGAGTCACATATCTCAAATGATTGCTTATTGCTCTTATACTTTTGTGGAATGCATCACAACTCTTGTAAATTTCTGATCCTCCTGAGTCTTAAGAGGATCTGTCATCTCTTTAGGAAGTAGTGTTTCAGTTAGAAGAAAATACTCCACAACAGTGTATATACAGAAAGTCACAATTGAGATAGGTAGGCCATTTCAAGGGCTATTTGTAAACACGTAACTAACAAATACACATATAATGTTTGCAATGAAATATGTAACAATATATTAATTGTGGGGTAATGCAACACATATATTTATTTAACATTAATTATGTAAATAGCAACATATTATATATCAAAAATCAATTTCTAAAGGTAAAACTAAGCTTAAAATGCACACAGAGTGTGGGCAGATAACCTGGTTAAAGTACTAAGAGCATAGGAAAGGATTGTTAGCTAAGACTATCAACTAAAATAGTAAGATGTGAGAAGCTTGCAGGGTTTAAGATCTAGTAGAATAGTAGGAAAATGGTGGCCTGAATGATTATGATTATTCTAAAAATTATTAGAATATCCTTAAAGAAAATGAGAAGATGAGTAAAGATGGAAAATTGATGGGTGAGAATAGAAAAAAAACTTAATGGCCCCCTGGTTAGAAAAATATTTTAAAAAAACAATTTTTAAAACAATATTCCACTTCAGTGAACAAGATGTGTTGCTCAAAATTTGTTACCAGAGATTCAATTTCTAGGTGGATTATCAACAGAAAGAAATATTTTTCTTTGGCAAAATGGAAATCCACTATTTACACATTTAAGCCGACAATTGAGAGTCAAATAAACATGTAAAAGTTCAAAAATTATGATAATATTGCAACATAATTTCAATGGACTAATTAACTCTATTAGGATTATTTTAAGAGGCAAAAAAAGAAATAAAATAAATAAACAAAAATCTTCAAGGAGGAAAAGGAGAAGAAGGAAGAAGAGCAAAGACACAGCTAAGTAAACCTTCACCAGTACTCCTTAAGCTCTTTAAGAAACCCTACTGAACCTCATTAGGTAAGACCTTTTCCACCCTGTAAAACAAAAGACAAAAAAGAAGAGAAGGCCTTAGATGTCATGAAAGTCATCAGTAGGTATGAGAGCTAGAATATACTTGGCCAGGAGAGAGTAGTAAGAGTGAATATAATTAAATCATACTACACAAATTTATGAGAACATGACTAAATTCATTATTGTATATTATTACTATATACAACTGAAAACATTTTAAATTTAAAAATCAAGAAAAAAAAGAATATTGACATATACACAGAAAGCTCTGCAGATTCTTTCCTCTGGTCATTGAACAGTGAAGAATACATCACCTCTATTTCTAGCTGCCAATTATATCTAAAGTTGGAGTTGTACCACCATTGTCATTGGCATAGAACTAGATTTTAAGAAATGTAAAAAACAAACCAAAAATCCTCATCATTCTTAAGAGATGCACCAATCACCTGCTGCTGGAGATTGCATGGCAATAATAAGACCTAGTGAGTTTCTGAGGAACAAGCCTCTATATAGGTTGAGGAGGTGTCTCTTTTTCTGTGCTGCAGAACCCTTAAGACTGATTCTTTTGTGCATACCGCTTTAGCTCCATGTTAATAAGGAATAATGTTTCCTTCGGTATGCTTATTTACAAAATGATTTCAGTATTTTAACACTGAATTCCCCAAAACATATATCTGTAAGGGCTGGAAACTGGGCTCAGAAAGGCTTTGGTTCTGGGGGCTATTAAAGTATCAGAACTATAATTTCATTTTGACTCTAGTCCTCAGTGGATTAGCCATCTTCCTTGTTCTTTGTTGAATTTTATTTCAGCAATTTCATAAATTTTTCTTGGCACCTATCCCTGGTATAAGCTCCCCCAGCCATGCAGCATGGTATAAGAACTTTTAAACTCTAAAAACTGTTCAGTAGTTCCATCAATTTACCCCAAGGACAACATTTGCTTACATATGTCATACATACATTAACTCATCCTCTTCCTAATAATGTATCTGTCTCCAGAGTATTTCAGTGAATGCTGGGAAATTAGATGATTCCCTAGACACTGCTCCAGTGAGATTCTTCTGCTTCACCAATAGAAAGTACACTAAGAGCAATATATTTTCAAATTCAAGTGTAATTCAAATAATAAGACATGCTCTTTGTCTTTAAAACTACAGGATCATTTTTTAACTGCATAATTTTAAAATCAGTGTTTCTGATAATGAGCTAATTAAATACTATCAACTTCCCTGTAATACTATTGGTTGATTATAGGTGATTATTTGGCATGAAAATATGATTTTCAGCTAGACAAATGAGAGAGAAAATAACAAAAGATACAAATATTTCTGAACTTTAGGAGCTTTTTAAAGAAAACTTAATCATCCAGTATATTGCATATGGATCACCACAGTTTATTTTAGAAATATGAGAAAACTGGGAAAGAAACTGGGACACACATAACAGCCTCATGGTGACAAAGGAAAACTATTTGGACAAAGCATGGCGGTGAGTAGAATCAGCACATGTGAAAAGTATGATGAATTAATGTTTATAGCTAACTTTTTAAATTAGTAATTCCAAAATAGTTTAAAATGCCAGGGAGTGAACTTTGTCTAAATATCCTACTTTTGCCTTGTGATAATAACAAAAACTTACAATATTCTGGTTAAACTCAAAACTGAAATAAATAGTTTAGAAAATGTTCTTCAAGAGAATTTTTTATATTTATTAACTAAAAAAAATTGGCTGGATTATTACTCAAGAAGGGTTTAGGGCCTGGATTTCATTAAATATATTTAATCAGACTATTTCCATTAAATACCTATTACTGAATTAGATTACTTTCAAGTTTGCCCAGAAAATGTATATCTAATCGATTTACATACTTCAGGCCTCTTAGATAAGCTGTCTCTTTAGGAGGGCTATGGATAGGCAACAGTGTGTGGGCTGCCACACTTTCCTGTGTGTGCCTTTTTGCTTACAGGAACAGCGAGTCCTTTGCTACTCTGCCAGAGCTGGTTGAATTTGCCTCTGGGATCAGAAGTTATTAGTAGAAAACGATAGGGCAGACTGACATAGTGATTTTATAATTCTATTGTCCTAGGAAAGTAGGCTAATGAGGGTTGACTGATACAAATAAAAATGATCATGAAATGCTCCAGGCACCACACCTCTATAAATAGTGAAGAGAAACAGCCCATAAAACCTATCCTGTTGCCAAGCATGGTGGCAGATAAGGTTAAACAGCCTAGGGAGGGAGCAGGAAACAATCCTCCCCCCATGATTTGTCCTCTCCATCTCCTTGACTCAAGACAATCTTCACCACATTTTGGAACAAAGAAGACTGATATATGGCTAAATTGTTTTCTGATTTTTTGTTGTTTTTGTTGTAAATATTTAGGTAAATTCTTTGGAATGTATAAAAAGACCATTAGCCAAAAAGGTTAAAACTTCCATCCCATAACCTCTGAGGCCTGTACCTGAGATTTCCTTGCTTTCATGTATGTTGTGTACCTGATATTACTACCAATGAATTTGAACAGTGTCTTGATTTATGATTTTCCTTTCTGCTTATATTTTTAAAAATCATGAAACCATTAGCATGCTGAAACATGGCATTTGAGGTAAACTTAATCTGTGTTGGTAGGCCATAGTTATTCATATTTGGCTCCAGAATCAACCATCTCTCTCCCACTTTGATGTGATAGCTGTGTTTTTGCATTGACAAGAGGTACTTGGATGTCTCTCACATTCAATTTATAGCAAACAATTTCTTGGAGGTTGTTTTCTTTTAAAGATCTGGCACTGTTTGAATTTTGTCTGCAAACTGCACTCACTTTGTTGAATACACAGATTCCAGATACTAGAGGACAAGGATGTGGAGTAGCAAGAGGAAAGCAAGAAGTTTCAATAAACAAAAGGCTCCCTTTCATGACTTTACAGGAACTTTACATACAGGAGTGAGAGCAACAGAGATCAATGCGAAACAGTGAACTGTTGATTGTAATGTGCTCTGGCAACTGATTTGCTGTTTAGAGGCATAAGTGGATGTCCATCTAATACTACATAAAGCAGTGCATTCTCTATGAATTATAACCTTAATGGAAGCAGGCAAAATTAGAAAGTTAGTATATAAAAGTGAAAGACAGGTTTTCAAACTAAAGGTATGAAATAACCCCAGAAAATCTAAGCAGAGACTGCAGATATTTAACTCTATTCCCAAATTATTTCTAATCGCTACTTCTTGGAGTTTTTCACGTAAGCTCCTTCAGTGTTAATAGACATATGCAAAGAATGAGAAAAATAAAATCACCTATTTGAAAGATAACAATATGTTGAAGGAAGGTCTTTCTAGTATCTAAAATAAATACATTTGAAAGTCAACCATGTAAAATAATTGTTGCATGACCTTAAGTAGCCTAGAATGACCTCAAACTCACTATGCAACTGAAGATGACGTCCAACTCTCACCCACCTGCTTCTGTCTGCCCCTCTGAGATCACAATAATGAGCTATGATATCCAGTTAGACTTTAGGGCATACAATTTTAAAAGCAAAAAAGTAAATAGAAATATTTAAATAAGCTAGCAACCAAAAAACTGTGAGTTAGAAAATGGGATACCATTTTTACTAATCTTATAAAACCTACAAATAAATAAAATTATCACACACCAGAATTAATGAGAACCAAAGTTTATATAGTGCAATGAACCTCTATAAGTTAGAAATAGGCTTTAGAATGGAAGCTGTGGAGTTTGTTTGTTTTTTTGGTTTACATTCAGTATTGAATGTAATTTGACATTCAATATTGAATATATTCTATGCACTTAAAGACCATGAAAAAAATCCATGACAGAATTAGAACTAAAGAGGCAATTAAATTTATATCCTCTTTCTCCCTCACATCCATTACCTGTGTTAAGGAATATCAGCTTAAGGCAAGTAAGTAAAACTTGTTTTGATCCTGATGGCAAATACTTATGGTTGCCTTGTGCTTGCTAAGGTGAATAGTACACCTCCAGCCTCTATCCTCAGCCTGACATACCAGTTTAAATGTTTTCTATGGGCATCATTAAAAAGTCAAGTGTGAAATATTGATGGAATCATGAGGTAAGAAATATTTATGTCTGATTTGTTTAGCTGTAGATTAGTGTAGACAAAGCTAAGAGATGAAGGCTTTCTTAAGCTCCAACAATTCATAGATTCATATTGCAAAGACACACCATGCAGATTCAGAGGAAATATGTGTGGAGATATTTATTTAGGTTCTATTCAGGATAATATAGAAATATAAAATATCTGGAGATCCATCTTTGGAAGAGAAAGAAGACACTTTTTGGTAGATTAGGATATAGTACTAAAATGGCTCAACTACACCTAAAATCACATTGGACATTAAAATAGTATATCTATATGAAATAACAATATTAATTATTTATTAAATATTATTAATTTATTAAAATGGTAGATAACATTAGTAACTTAACAATGATAATATATACTCATAATACTACACCATTTTCAAGATCATAAAAATTATCAGTATATGAGTCAGTTACCTATGATACATGAAAGAAATGACTGTATGGAATGTATTAAAGGTACCAAAGAATACTAACATTAATTTCTAGATAGCCTCATTTGGAACAATGAAAATTATATACCAGATCTGAGAAATTTAACTAAACCAGATATTTCCATGAGCCAAATATTGAAACAAAATAATTGCCTCCATACTTTTCTGTCATCTTTTTTAAATTAATTCTTTTATTTTTGAAATTATAACATAATTACATAGTTTTCTCCTTCTTCCCCTCAGTCTGAACTTCCCATGAGGAACTCCTTGTTCCCTCTCATATCCATGACCCCTTTTTAAATTAATAGTTGTTATGGGAATATATATATATATATATATATATATATATATATATATATATATATATATATATTGCATGTGCATATGTTTTCAGGGCTGACCATTAGGTATTGGATAACAAATTTGTGTGCTCTTTCCTGGGGAAGACTATTTTCCCTGCTTTAATCATTATTTTTTTTGTCTATAGTCCTTTTTGTAGGGTTGAGTCCTCAAAGTCTTTCCCTTATCTACATCAACATGTATTTTGTTTTTGTCCTTTCTCAGTTCATGAAGTTGTATTGTAGATATTTCAGCTGGAGCTAGGCTCTACCACTCTGCATTTTTATGGTCTGTGTTTTTTGTAATGGCCTGCCTCTGTTGCAGAGACATTTCATGGATTAAAGGTGAGGACTGCATTGTGAGTATAAGGACAAATATTTAGAATTTACTTAGGGAATTATTCTGGTTTAGTAAAGTAGCTGCTGCACAGTCTCTTCCACAGTAAATAACTTTAGTAACCCTGTGTGGTTGACTTGGTTTCCAGTACCAGGCATGATTTCCTTGTTGTTGAGCTGGTCTTTAGCTCAATTACAGAGTAAATGATTGCTGTCGATGTATGGTTGCCAGTATTGCATCCTTATTATGGTGAAGCAGTTTCTTACTTGAATAGGCACATGCCTGATTTCAGAGTGCTGATAACCATTTCAAGTGTACAGTTATCAGATTTAAATTAGTTCCCCAACCAATTTTCACATGAAACCCATTTTTCTCCCCCTTTCTCTATTTCTCTTTGGTAATCTTATATAAAGAATACGATAGAAAAGTGTACTTTTCTATGACTGCAAAATTCTTTGTAACTATTACAAGCATTCAAAGACAAGGAGAAATAATCTGTGTGCTAGAACCTGCTGGCGAGAACAGCCATAGTGCACTTCTCAAGCACAGTAGCCAGCTGCTTATAGTGTGATAAGCTCTACTAAGCCTTCACTATAGTTACAAGAGTTAACCTTAGAAAATCAATAAGCAACCACCTGTGTTTATTCTTGCAGAGCCTCAAAAATCATCTCTGCAATTTCCCTCCAGAATATTACCTTTCTGTTGAAACTTGCTTGAATTGTGAGCCAAAGAATCCAAGTTCTATTCACCACTAAACATTTGCTAGCTCAAAAATTTTGAAACATTCTAATATGCCCTAGCTTTGCTTTGTTTAAATATACAGTTTATAGACTATGTTCCTTAAAATAAATTTTGAGCATGTGATTTTTTTAGTTCCTGAATTTAATTGAATGAAAAGATGTGATCAGAAGGCCTGTATATAATCTCTTTCTTATGGAAGTTGGATAATAGTAAACAATTACAGAATTATAAAGAAATACTTTGGAACTGCTAGAGATAGATGTGTGGAGAAATAACACCTGACTTTCTCAATAGGTTAGAAATAAAGAGGTTGAATGTCGATGGGGCCCACTGACTTACAGTGTAACATAGGTACACAGTGGTAAAATAGGGTCCAGACACCAAATCATGGCACCTGAAAACGTTTTGCTTGTGAGATTGGCTTATATAATTAACATAATAAACTATGTTGTTTGGTCTTGTAAGTGAAAGATATTTCCTACACACACATTAGAAATTGCCAAATTATAGTAACTTGCTACTTAGTGAAATAAGAGAATTATTAAATATGTGCTACTACAATGACCATCAGTTTAGTGAAATAAATAAAATATTATCTATACAAGGAACTGATAAAGGAGATGTTGTTTCATGGGCATTGGTGCTGTTTGGTCTGATTTTGTTTTAACAAACCATAGCATGTTCGTAGCTTTAGCAAACATATTTTGTTCTTACAAAGCATTATCTGTAATAGGCAGGACATGATAGGCACACAAGTACATGAGCAGTGCAGGATGGTGATGCTTGGAAGGCTACAAGGTCTTGAGACTATAGATCACCTCATCTTGAGAGCTGTTATTGCAGGAGGGGAGAGGGAGAGGACAGATATTGAAACAGAAGGTCAAGCAAGAGTCTCCTGGATTTGCACTTTCAGGAACAGCCAGCTGGATTTGAGGCTCCTGGTTCTAGTTCCCTAGTTAACACCCACAGCATTACATAGCAAGGTTACATGTGTAAAACATTTTATTTCTATGGATGGAAGGAATTTCAGAGTCAAGAGAGCACATTCCAAAGGAAAAGTGGAGGCTTGTCCTGTTCAGTTCCTTGATCTGGCTGATTACAAGTTCCAGGGGTTAAAATGATTAAAATGCCTCCTGCAAAGTGCCTCTTCTCCCAACCTATCACACAGTCCTTTTGAATCAGTCATCTCACACATAATCAAACATCATATTTCTGTAATTTTGTTAGAATTTTCACTATTTCTTGTTTTTTAAAATTGTGAGAAACAATGTTTAAGACTTATTTTTCTCATAAGGTTGCATAATTTAAGGTTTTTAGAAAAGATATTAAAATATATAGTATAAATATTTATGGTATTCCTCTTATAATATAGCTTTATATTTCCAATATCAGTCTTGGAGATCTGTAATTCAGGAACAGTAAGAAAAGATATTACCATATCATTTTTCGTACAATAGACCAAGTGCCTGGAGTCCCACAAGCACAATAGACACTAAGGAATAACAAGCATAAAGTTTTCTATACAGTGAGGCCAAAGAAAACACAATCACCTCACAGCTCATCACTCCCTCAATATAAACAATCAATGTGCAACTGACAGACAGAAGGCCATGAAGAAGCACAATCCCAAGTAAAGGCTGAACTCCAGGTGCCCTGATTACATTTACACACAATGACACAGTTCATCACTAAAAGAACAGCAGTAAGGCTTTGAAACCTTTTTCTGAATCACTTCTCCTGGGGATATATACACAAAAGAGTAGTTTCCTAGGGTTTCAGAATTGCTACTTAAGTGGAGTCACTGATAGACTTTGTACAAATTAAAGAAAAATATCTACTTCCCTTTTTGATTGATGTGTTCATCAGGATGCACGATTGGCAAATGCAACATGGACTGGATCCTAGCAACTCACCACTCCTTTGTTCTGAATACCACCCCAGTCAAGGATAAAAGCTCTCAGGTCTTCAGTGAATGCCCTGCTTTAAGCTAGTGACTGAAAGACTGCTCCCTTTGTCAACCAGTCACATAAACTCTCGCCACAGGAGTCTGGAGGCTCTTTTTTCATGCACATAATTTGTGCCTGTTTTCTGTACAAAATCAGAAACATAAAATGGAGTTTGACTGGAAAAGATTATAAACAAACAACCATGGATTATCTCTTCCATGAAAATATTAACTCCAATATATATATATTCAAAAGAAACATTTTTACAGTTCTTCCTTGACTCATTAAGTATACTCCACACTACCGAAGTACTAATTCCATTCAAATAGTATATCCTAACAATATCGATACTTTTAATTTAGCTTAGAGACTTCCCAGTAATTTTTCCTTTTCTTTTCTTTTTTCCTTTTGGTTTTTCAAGAAAGGATTTCTCTGTTATAACTCTGGCTATCCTGGAACTCACTATGCAGACCAAGCTGGCCTCTGATTCCAGAGTGCTGGGATTAAAGGCATGCACCACCACCGCCAGGCTTCCAGTATTTTCAATACCTTTACAAATGAAATTTTATCCTGGGCTTATTTATTTAAATATAAAAAAATGGAGAGCACAAAATAGAAATGAAACTGACAAATATATTTATTTCATTGAAAATAATTTTGCATATATTGTATCCTGATCACTATTTCCACTCATACAATTCCTCCTAGATCTTCCCCACTTTTATACATCCAACTCTACTATCTTTTTCTCTCTTTAGAAAACAAACAAATGTATAAATAAAAATAAAGTAACCAGAATAAAATAAATAAAATAAATAAAAAATAATATATAAATATTATAAAACAAATAAAAAATAAAATAAAAAGATCAGGAGAAACACATATACACATAGAGAAACACACAAAAAGACAAAACCCATAAAACACACACACACACACAAACACACGATATTATGCACGCAAAAGACCACTAACGTTAAAAGTGCCTAGGCAAAGCAATATTAAACAATGAATCTTCAAAAATGTTTTTCATTCCTTTTTTGTTTGTCTTCTACTGCTGAGCTTGGTGCCTGTTTAAGAGTGCTTTATGCACCCAATGAGGAGCCTGTATTCATTCCTCTCTCTCTCTCTCTCTATCTCTCTCTCTCTCTCTCTCAGTGCTGGGATCCCATCTGCCTTGGAGTTGTGCAGGTTCTGTGGGTGCTGCTATAGTCTCTGTGAACTCATAGGTATGTCAGTCCTGCTATATATCTGAAAGACATTATTCCTTTGGTGTCATCTAATCCCACTGGCTCTTATAATCTTTCTGCCTCCTTTCCATATAACTCTTTGAGACCTTAGGGAAGGGCTTGACGGAGAAACCCCATTTAGGACTGAGTATTCCAAGGTCTCACACTCTCTGCACACTGTCCAGCTGTGGCTCTTTGTATTAGTTCCCATCTACTGTAGAAGGAAGCTTCTTTGATGCAAGCTGAGCAAGATGCTGCTCTGTGGATATAACAGATTGTTGTTAGAGGTTCTTTGATTGCTGTATTTTTAGCAGAATAATAATACACTGATATATTTAAGCTATGTTAATATATGAAGAAATACCAGTATTATAGCAACTGTACACACACATGAAGATATGAAAAGATAATAACCTCAGATTTTACCATTTTTTTCTACTCCTTATGTGTCAGACCAACATTTAATTGAAAACTCTAGCCTATTTACTACTTACAAAGTTTTAAAATTTACTTTTAGATTTACAAAAGAAGAACTGAAAAAAGATTTATGGAAGTTTGTAGTTAAAGCCCCTTGTGTGAACTACTCAGAACAGAGATCATTTGGTTAGTCTTAAGAACTATATGTAGACAGAAGGTCCCTTGTGTTCTGTAGTTTAATGGGCCTGGGTTTTTGTCAGAGTAATCAAGTAAAGAGTATTTCTGTTCAGTATATGGTGATAATATGTAATCTAACCACCTGGCTTTTGTTCTGAAGTCTCATGTCCTCCATGAAGTGATGGAGGAAGAGAACTGTTCTATAAAATGCTGGAAGATCTACTGGTTCTCGGGCTTGTTCTTCTATTAGTACTCATGTACAAATCCAGGAAATTCTAGTCAAGACATGCAGTGTTCTATCACAACACTGGATATGTTCATTCTTTGGATATTTTCTCTACAATTAGTATTTTTTATTTTACTTTCATTTAAAAATCATACTTCCATAACTGCCCAACTCTTTAATTATCAACACTGCAGTGAGAGTACTGGTGGAACTAGAGCAAAGTACAGAATGGAATATGAAAATATCTGTAGTAAATACTGCTATTTATTCAGAATATTTTTTATTATCCCAAAAAGTATAAATAGTATAGAATGATGTAGAATTTCATGGAACAAACATATACATTTTGTCAGAATCCTGGACCCAACAATAGGAGTTGATGTGTTTGAATAGTAGTAACTGACAGCAAACCTTACGAGCAGATTTGATCAAGATAAGGGAGCAAAGAGAATATAGAAGAAAAAAGATGAAGATGACTTCACATCCCTGAACCTATACATTACTGAAATAGTGATGGTGGTACTTCTGGTACAAGAATCACAGAAAGACCATGAGGTACAAAAATAAATGAAATATGAAATGTTGAAGGATGTATTTTTAAAATTCGCAACTCAAATAATTATTGAATTACTATATTTCACAGATTCTATTTAAAACATAAATTAATGAGGACACAGGTAAGATATAACAAGCTGTTCAATGGACACCCATTGACCATACATTTTTAAAGGCAATTAAGCCTGCTGAAATGAATTCATTTGGTAGATGCAAAGCATGTATCTCCTACAAAGGAGAAAGGAAATCAATTGTACTTGATGAGAGAAATTCATTTGCATGTCTGTGAACAAGAATGATTTGTATTGCCATCCCTTATCTCTTGTTGTGAACTAGTAAATCCCAAAGACAATGAAAGTTTAGAGATACTAAGGAATTAGAAGAGTGTAACAAATATCATGTCATTCCTCATCCAGCATAGCCATCAAATGTTTGATCATTTAATGTTTTCACAATTTTTCTATGTAGGACAACAACATTGTACAGATACTACACAAGTCTCTAGGTCTGGGTCTACATCTATTATATTACATATCACATTGTAAAGAAGAATGAGTTAATGTTGCTGTACAAAGAGGAAGAATCTAAAAAGGAGCATCCTTCTTATTCTAATCTTGAACACTTAATCCCTGTATTTACAAAATAAAGGACACTTAAACCATCTTCCATTATTGAAGACAAAAAAAATAATTTTATAAAACAAATTATACTATTTTATACATTTTTATTTACTTTCTGTGTCAGAGCAAAGTTTGTAGTGAATCTAGTCTTTAGGGAAGTTTAGTCTGAAATAAAGTAAAAATGCATTGCTTTAAGAAGTATTTATGAACTGGAAAAAATTCAGCTTTAGAAAACAATAGAAGAGAAAAATTTAAGGAGTGACTTTTAGTAATTGATTCATGCCTCAACTACTGCACACAATATTTACTTATTCATCTATTATTTTAAATGTTGTATTTCTTTTCTGAAAAACGTCTTTCAAATGGATTAAACTTGGAGATTCGTAGTGCTTCTTCCTAACAGATTTTCTTGGAATGAAAGACATATTGGGAACAATTGAGAAGGGTCAAAAGCATCCCCACTTATTTGACCCTCAGACATGACAAAATTTATCATGCCATATCATTCTGACAAAACTGAAAATATTCAGCATAGTACTGGCACTAGAAATGAAGTCTATTATTCTGTTCAAGTGATAAACTCTGGAGAATTTCCAAATTGCTCCAGAGACTTTGTCACTATTTTGCATTTTCAGAATGGTGTTACTCATAAGTGAAAAGCATCTGCTGTGCAGTGGTAGCCATTAATAACCTTATGTACAGACAGTAGATATTATTGTAAGTGTGTGGAACTTAGACTCTATTTTATTTAACTTAGTAGTGTTTTAAAGAACACTGAACTGATCAAAACTGAAATGAATTTCTAATAGCCTACCAGTTATACTATCACTGTATGTGATACCATAGATGGACCTTATGTTTAAGGTGAATATTATTCATAAGCAGGCCCATTCATGCTGCTTAAAGATGGGAAGGCTGAATAAGCTAAATGCCCCATAAGTGTACAAGCTAGCTCTGACCCATTCTCTTGGAACATTTGAGTGCTTTTTGGTTTGTATGAACTTTGTTATTTCAGGCTATTCATTTATATTCACTTTCTTCTTTGCTTTCTTATGTATGATGCATATTTTACATGGATTACACACAAACATAAATACATAACCCTAATTTTAAGAACTTTTCTTCAAAATTCATAGAAGAGTGAAATTCAAATCATAAACTAATGGTCAGCAAAGAACACAGTCAGTTCTAACAAGGTAAAAGGGTTTCTGAAAACTTAATGTAGGATAAAAAGTGAACCACATAAAACATAGAGGTTGCAAATCAAATTGGGTTAAGGACATGTTCAAATTTTCATCAGTAAAACAAAAAAAATGAGTAGAGATATACACGTGCCCAAACTGTAGCAATATTTTATATTTTATATTTAGCTAAGAAACACATGTATTCAATGATGACCACATGTAGCAGAAATATTAAGATCTATGATGGGTTCAATAAAGAGCCAGAACAACTCTCTGAGATCCAAAACCTGGACAGCTTAGGCAATGATCTCACCTCACTTGGCTTCTCTCTGCTTCTACCTCTAGGTCCTTTATTCATTCAAAACTCCATCTTATTCCCACAAAGGCCTTATTTACAAATAGAACCTAACACCATGCAGGGTCTGCCAGCCCCTTAGTGTCTATCACAGCAGGTGTCAAAGCTGAGGAAACTAAGCTCTTCTCTGGTTTCAAGCAGCAGTCTACAAAGACCATAAAGATCCTTAATTGACATTAACATAAACAAATCATTTGTTTATGTGGAGATCTTAGAGAGCTACATCCATTGCTTTTAGCGTAGAGATGTGAACAGGTGCCAGAAGCAAGTCTTACAGCGAGTGAATCAAGCTGAAAAGCATTAGAAAGCACCCCACCCACACAGCACAGAAAGCACATCTACAGGATCACCATTCCATAAAGACAGAATATGCAACTATACAATACCTAATTCAAATAATCCACTACAACCACAGGACTTTGCTTTGACAGCCTTGAGTTTTAGCAACTTTAAACTTTGCAGCTTTTGAGTTACTTTGAAGAGGTCAAGACAACAGGGTATGGTCATGTGAATGAGAGGTGTCCATTGGCTCACACACTTGGAACGTTTTGTCATGCTATCAATGGAGGTTATAGAAATTTAGGTTGTAGACCATTAAGGAGCTGAGTTAGTGGGGTTGGCTGTGAGAACTAACACTGTCACCCCATTTCCAGTTCACTCTCTCTGCTGTCTACTTTCTGTCTGTCTGTTTCTTTGGGGGGTGATTTTTGTTTGTTTATTTGTTTGTTTTTTGCTGTTGTTTTGTTTTTTAAACAAGATCTCTGTATTATGTAGCTCTGGCTGTCCTGGAACTAACTATATAGATCAGGCTGGCTTTCCACTCACAGAGACCCACCTGTCTCTGCCTCCTGGATTCTGATATTAAAGGTATTCATGCTTGGTCTACCTGTCATTAAGGATTCTTCTGGAACAGTAAACTCAAATAAACTTTTTCTTCCATAAGTTGCTCTTGGTGTAATTGGTGAATTATGGACCAATATTTCACCCTCTTCTTAAGGAGGTAGATGACATTTGAATGTAACCACACATACATGGTAAAATGCAATATTTATGAAATTTTAGTAGTATTTTTTAACACTCACAGATAGGTAGTTATATTTGTGTGGCTGGTAAAAGTGTTTGGTAAAACATGTATATTTTGGTGAAGCCTCTGAAAGAACCTGCTGTATGGAATGTTATGAGTTACCAAAGCTGCTTGATGCCATTCTCTGGAGCTCACCCAGCTCCCATACTCTGGAGACTTTCCCACCCTCTGTTGCAGGTACTGCCTCCTATATTTGCCCCAGACACTGTTCTGCATCATCAGAAGGGTACTGTGCTGATTCCCATATAATTCAGTGGGCTTCGGGCTCTTTCTCTTTGTCTTTTTCTCTCTGAGCCTCTCTCTCTTTGCTAAAACTCGCCAGCATCAGTCTAAATTTCATCCATCACGTTCAAAAGTATAAAGAATTATTACAGAACCACCCTAAGTTTTTGCAAGTAAGGGGGATGTCTTCATTATTGCTGACATGGGAAACTATTTTCATTGTCTATGAAAATGGGAAATTCCACTGGGTACCTATGGGTAACTTTAGGCTTCATGACACATTTCCAGATGCAGAAGGTTTCCCAAAAGAATATTCTAAGTCACCTTCCAGTGTGTCAAGTAAGATCCAGGACCTTAAGGAGCTGTTGTGGATAAGAAATGAATACTTAGCACTGTGACATTTTATTGCAAGAGGAGTTTAACAGAAGGATGTATTTCTACTTCTACCTCTGTGATTATACTATGTTTTGAAAAGTAAGAAATTATTCATCAAATATCAAATGTTTAATCTAGAGAATTAATTTTTTTAATTTTTTCTTTCATGTTTAACAGAAAAGAAGGTTAAAAGGTAATATTTAGCTTAAAAATCCCCGTAAGTTGAAAGATGGCTCAGCAGTGGAGAATATTTGATGCAGGTAAAGAGGACCTCAATTCTATTTCTAGAACCCACATAGAGAATCCAAATCATCCTTCACTCCAGTTTCAAGGCATCTGACTTCTGTGGAGATTACATGCACACAGTGACCGTCAGACACACAGGGAAAACAATCATTTCTAATGTAAAAATGTAAAAGGCTACTCTTCTTTGATATTTGTGAACCATCCATATTATCATTCTCAACATGCAGATGAGAAAACTAAAGATCTGTTTGACTGGTTTGCCTTGTGTATGAACATGGCAGAGATCTGGTCTCTATATAGTTGTATTTGCTCCTACAGGAAATATTTTGTAGAGAATAGTAATTTTGCTAGATAGTAAACTTTGCACTTGTATCCAAAGAACTGGAAAACTGATGCATTAGCTGCAAACATACATACCTTTCACCTTTCTCAATAATGGATGAAGGAACATAAGACAAAGAAATTGAAACTCCCTACTCTGAATCAATAACCCTATATATTCAGCTGTCCAACCTAGTTACCCACTAAACAAAAAGTCTTCTTTAGCTGTGAAATTGATGCTTATTTCTTGTGAACTTTTATTTCACCTATGTATCTCTAAACAAAGAAGTAAAAAATGCGGTGCTGATCCTAAGGTTTTCCTACGGCAACTGAAAAATAAATTAAACAACTTTCCATCGAAGTCAAAAAACACTCAAATCAACTCTTTCATGTATTTCCTTCCTCCATCCTCCTTCCATTTTTATTTTCATCTTTCCCTGTAAATTCTCTAATATGTTTTAATATACAAATAAACTAACCTCAAAAGCTCCACAGATAAATAAATAAAAAAAGATGAAAGTAAATATTTAACAATGTATTTAGTTTTGCACCCCTCTGACCAGCTTCTATTTCCCACACCATGCTCATGAAGATTGTTAGGGTGTGAACCAACAGACACACTGAACACCAGTGTGAGTCTTTATTATTTTACTACTTAAAAAACTTGTATATATGACATTGTATTCTATGGATAATTCTTGCTTTTGAGACTCAAAAAGCATAGATTGTTGCTAATAAAATGTTTTAAAATATTGCATCAGGGTTCTCCAGAAAAAAAGGGACAATTAGCTGAATGGAGATACACATTTATTTATTATTACTATCTCATGCAAATCTTCCTCTAACATATTATTTTTTTAAAGTCTTCAAGGGATTGCTTGATGCTCACCCACACTGACAGAGAAGTCCACTTTAGTGAGTCCATAATCATCTTCATATGCTCCATAGACTTATAGAAATAGTCTTTATTCTGGGCCCAACTTAGCTATTCAAAAAGACACCAAAAGTTAATAATCACAAATATCATACAGACCAAAATGAAAGATGTTCACATAGCTGGCTGAAGATTTATCAGAATTTTTCATAACTCTTTTAAAATTTAAAAATAATCCTTGAATTGATGTTTTGATCCTGTGTTTTCTATATGATGCTAAACAACCAATTAATATTTAATATTTTTCATGCTTCTTCATTTATCATTTAAAAGTAATATATTGAACAAAAACTGTAATAGCAAAGAAAATGTTCATTTATACAACAATGAGGTCCCATTTTAAATGAGATAAAAT
Source organism: Cricetomys ansorgei (assembly GCA_026225945.1). NCBI lineage: Eukaryota > Metazoa > Chordata > Mammalia > Rodentia > Nesomyidae > Cricetomys > Cricetomys ansorgei. The sequence continues at coordinate 7,463,856 of JAMJFZ010001562.1, forward strand.
AGTGATGAGTCCTTATATAGAAAGTAATTTTTCCATTATTACTTCTGTTCAATTATGCATGTGTAAATTTGAAACTTTCTTCCTGTTAATATTTTCCCACAATGGCCACATAACTACATCTAAAGGTTACTTTTTACATAAAAGGATTTAATTGATTTTTTAAAACAAAATAATTTCATGTGTCAGAGGTACAACATATTAATTATTCTTGGAATACAAGCAACAGGAAGAAAATGATAATTGTCTATGATATATGAAATTAGTTCTTCCCTGAACATGCTAATCTATGAATTTGAGTAAGAGAAAAAAATAAAGTGGGTAATCATTTTAGAAAGAGCTACTGGAAAGCAGTTGAAAACAAACATAGATAATTTGCTATGTGATAAGGAGATGGAATTGATTCCTCTTAGTCTAAATTAAGAAAATCAATTATTTCAAATATGTTTGTCCATCCATGTATTCTGGTATAAAGCTGACTTGATCATAGTCAATAATCTTTTTGATGTGTTCTTGAATTAGGTGAACATTCATTGTTTGAAAGTTTTTGGCTGTGCTCATGAAAAATACTGACCTATAATTTTCTTTTGCTTGTCATCTCATGTCTGGTTTTGGTATCAGAGTAATACTGGCTTCATAAATGGAAATTGGAAACAAATTAAAAGCTTAGTGTGAAGAATGGGTTACTTCATTTGGAATTGTAGGCCAGTGGAATTTCACAATCACACAAGCAATACAAGCTATTGCTGGAGATCTTGTTTATGCTCCAGTACTTGACAGTAAGATCTTACTGCTGAAGGAACCACATACTTGAGTCGTAGATTTGGATAAATGAAACTAGTACCCACCTGGAAGCTTCATCACAACTGGATAGCTTACATGGTCCTGGAAGGTGTTATACATACTACTAGAGGATAAAATTAAGCATCAATGTTGTGAATCATATGAATTGGCTGGCACGTGCCTACTGTTGCAATAGCAACATATACACCATGGGTTAAACCACTCATTTTCTGATCGGATTGGTCAAACTCCACAAGATCAATTCTATACCTGGTGCCTCTATTTGGCTAAGAGCTGTGGCCAAACAAGTCTAAGGCCATACAAAAGAGCCCAATACTCTGATATATATATATATATATATATTCAACTTCTGATGCTTTATTGCTATATGCATAGATAAGTGCATCTTTCAACATTCGTCAGAGAGGCTTCTATTTGAAGTACTTCACGATGAGCATAGAGGCTCATTTCTATTTAAATTGCAGAGAATAAAGACTGTAAAATACTCAGCTTAAATGGAACATATAGACTTGACCCTTCTACCCAAGGCTCAGTGGTTATTGTACAATATGGGGGTAGAAAGATTGTAAGAGAAAGGAGTAGTAGATGAATATTAATATTTAATTCATTAACTATTTATAAAAAGGAGATAATAATGTAAATGGTATAAGCTGTTAATATAAAAAGTGAAATATAAAATGAAAGCAGATTTTCCTTGTATGAACATATACTCTGATATTGTTCATTGCTTTCAATAGTATAGGGATGGTTAATCAGAAGTAAGCAAACTACATAGAACATCTCCCAGACCACATTCACTATATTTCTGCTTTGATCAGAAACTAAGAAATTAAGGATTCTTTTCCTCATTAAAGGTCTGTGCCTCCTAGACCCACATTTCTACACCATCCCACTTGCTTAACTTTAAACCCCTGTTCAGTTGTGTGTTTCTGTTGATCAATATTACAAGAGGTTGCCTAGAAGGGAAATAGTTCTATGAGTATGGTTTGCTATTATCAACTATTATTCATTGTTCTAAAAGGAACTTTCAGAGGTAGTAGACACTTTCACCCCATTTTGCTAGATGACATCCAATGATAATGGACTTAACATGATGAGAAATTAATTGAGAAAGCATTTCTACCCTGCCATAATTTTATCCTCCATTCTATTGATGCTATTAGCAGGAATCTATAACCCCATGGGTGTATGAAGTGAATCTCTTTCAGCAAAGCTAACAGTCTGGAGGTCATGCAGTTAGCTACTTCCATCAGCCAGGTGTCAAATCATTGTCAAAAAGAAATTACTGGTGTATTCATTTTTTTTAGCTTCTAGCCTTGTGCTGTGGTATATGAGATGATTTGTAGGGAGCCATTGGGGAAAAGAGCACTGATAGACACTGAAGGCTTTGTTCTCATCAGCACTTAGAGTCCTCATACATTAACTAGGAGGTGTGAGGTGCTGCCTGCAACTGTGCTCATTTTCTAGATAGTTCAGAAACATTGGATTCGAATTCTTGTTGGAATTGAATGTTTCTTACCTGAATAACAATATACAGGAAGGGCACACCACTCATGACATTAAAGTACATTGTTAGGATTTGGGTTAAGCAGTTCCTCCCTCATATTGAAAACAATCCCACCATTTTGCTATTAAAACAAAACAAGCATAATATTTTATGTTACTGTCTTGTGTTCCCTGTTTTAAACTGGATATACATATAAGAAAATCTTCCCATGCATTACTTTAAATATCTGACACATTGTACAGAAATGCACACACACAAAGAGGTACACACACACGGAATCACACATGAAGACACAGTCAAAGATGCACAGAAACACACACACACATATATATACAGACACACACAGAGACACAAAGACAAACATGCAGACATACACACACACACACACACTGAGACACAGACAAGACAGACTAAAATATTGTGTCCAAAAAAGATTGCCTTCCTCTCCAGTCTACACAATTTATTTTTTCTGTTCTGCTTGATTATTAATTATTGTTTTCTTTGACAAGTCACAAGCAAGAAGCAAACATACAGCATCTTTCTGTACCCGTTTTCACAAAGAATTTCTGAAGTCTACAATGATTTTCCACTATAAAAATTTCATAAAGAATAACTTATATTTTTTCCTATTTTTAGAGTCTGTGTCGACTGATGAGGGGTATGATTGTTGTTTCCTAATAATATTTGTTTCAGAAGACAGTGCAGTTTAGGTAAGACTACACTTTATCTTTTCTTTTTTGTTACTGAAATTAATTGAAACAATTACATAAATACAGCATTAAAATGACCTCTGAAACAATCTCATGCCTACCATGAATCACTCTCATTTGGAAAATCAGTGGCAGGCATATTACCACTGTCACACTTTCAAAACTCTTTCCCAAAAGTTGAATGACATCAAGTAATATATTAACAAAGTGCTAGGGTAAAGTAGAAGGCTTGTCTTCAAGTGGACTCTGAATCAGTAGAAGTGTCTATCTCTTCAAAACATGACACACAGTCTAAATGTTCCTTATAAAAAGAATGAATAAATAAGACAAACAAGGAAAGTATATAAGAAATATGTAGCAATATGGATATGATTTGCTCCAGCTAAATACTTGGAACATTAATAGACATGATGAAGAAATTTTCCTAGATTTAGAAATAGATGTAAAAATTATATTATCATTGATAGCAACTAGCCAAATAATGTTGCTCTTCTGTACAAGAAAAATTCTCTCAGTAACTTGCTATGCTTCTGTCATTCATAAGTACATAAAAAATTGTTCTGAACATACATCTCTATCAGCATGCCCTTCGAGTTATGCATATCTTCTTTACTAACAAACATGAAGTAGGTAATCACAAAGGAGACTTAACAAAGATTCTAAAGATAATAAATGTTGCATGTTGAACAGAAAGACAAAGTTAAATGTGCTTTTACTTGCAGAAACTATACTGCAGAGCTTTTGCCTATGAAATAGAATGGTTATTAATTCAAAGACACTAGCTGAATATTAGAAAGAGATCCTGTCACAGGTAAATGCAAATGAAGAGACTTTCTAAAGAAAACAATACCTTTATGGAATGTTACAAGTGACTAAAGTGTATACTCAATTAGGTTATTATTTCTTTTTGAATTTTCTGATGACTTGTTGCCATGAACATAGCTGAATGTATATGATTATAGGTAAGAAAAAACTTTTGCTCTGCTCCTATAGTGATATCATATCTAAGTATATATAAAAGGCAATATTTCCTCAGAAGCAGCATGGTGTAGAGCATCTTCATGGGAACATTGGGATATTAAATAACTGGCCATCGCATTCAGCTTAAATGAAGAAAATGTTTTATTCTAAACAATTTGTGGATAAGGCACCGTCTAGGTCTTTAAGTGTAGGGAACATATTTGTAATGAAGTTTCACTCTATCACTTGTTGAAATTCAGGATAAACTTAATTTAGTCTAAATAGTCTACTCTAATAGTTGGTGAATTTAGACACTTATATTCAACAAACATTATTAAGAAATTTTGATTTAAGTCACTAATATATTTTGTCTCGTTAATTATTCCTACAAATGCATGACTTGGTCTCAACTATGCTTTTATTATAATTATACTCTAAAACATTGCCTTTCATGGATTCTTTAAAAGTCTTAAAAAACATTAACTGTAAAATTCCATGAATAGAGTTTTATTATATTTTCATGCTGTTACAATTCCATAATATAAAGATTTTCACTGTGTATAATCTATGCAAGTTTTATGGTATAATCCTAAAGATTTTAACTAATATTTTGAATTAAAAATTTACTCTTGTTTGGAAACATAATATATGCTCTTTACAGGACTTTAAAAAATCCTCTCAGTTAATTCTCATTGATATAAATAAATCTGTATTCATATAAAGCTGACAATTAATGTTCGGTTAAGTAAACAAAGTTACATCACCGCTACCCATGTATTTCTTATCATTGTTTGTTAACTTCAGTGATCAGTTCAGAGGTGAAGCTTAGGGCCTTTTACTTGGTAGGCAAGTCCTCTGACACCGAGTTATATACTCAGTAAGTGTTTTTAATTAAGCTTGTGATTTGATTTTGTATGTGTATATAATGAATTTTATATGTGTATATAATGAATATGTCTCTGTCTCTCTGTGTGTGTAGGTCTCTCTCCCTTTCGCTTGCTCTCTCTCTCTCTTCACATCTTCTTATTTCCTCCTAATTCTATTAGTAAAAAATATTGAAATACAGGGCTCTCTGGGACCCTGCTCCATCCAAGACAGACTGTTGACCAGCCTTTTCTTGTGTAGATCCCAAAATAATCATCCAGAGTTGTTGATAGTTCATGATTTCACTGGCTATGGTCTGTTCAGATGATGTTTTACTGTACTTCTCCCTATCTTCTAATCTTCAATTTTTCCATCCTCTTTTTCTGGCATGTTTCAGTGCCATAACTGTTATGAGTGCAACCAACTGCCCTCTGAATTTGATGCCCATTCCACAGAAGAGAATCTATACCTGGCAATGTAAACCTACCCAAAAGTACATGGTAGGGGAGTAGGGGAGGTCACTGGCCCTGGGAAGGAACGTAATTCTTTTGTTTAACTAAATTGACTTAGCATCAAACTGCCTCCTAAATATATGTTTACACCCATAGACAATTATTACCTAAGCCTTAATCAGGGATATGTCACATTAAAATAATCTACCTTTAATGTAGAGTTATGGCTGCACAAGGACCCAAGAATAGGCAATTATTAATTCCTCAGCCATAAAGAGGACATTTATAGTATGCTTTAAAACTTTTCTTTTATATTGAGAAAGGTTTTCACTAAGTTAACTGTTTTGGTTTTGACCTCAAGACCCTTCTGTCTCTGTCTACCGAGAACTCAAGGGAGTATTCTAAGACTGACTTATTCTGAGCAAGTAGGGTGCTGCTCAACTAAGTATATTGCATTTTTTCTTTAACTTTGCAAAGAAAATAAAAATAAAATTAAAAAAGAAAGGAAAAAGAAAACACAGATTCAAAGTAATAACTCTCTTTGAGCATGCCTAGCTCAGAATCACTGCTTTTGCCAGGCTGCCTGAAAAGATTTCTTTACACCAAAGCTCAACTTTCGCCGGAGAACACATGATAAAATACACTGGTAAGATAATTTGCATCATACTTATTAGAATCTTCATTTGTTCCATTCCAATAGCATTTTGCTCTGTCAACTGTTTGTTAGGCTATTCCTTTGTGAGAAAATTGAGCTTCCCTCCCGTGACCAAAGATCACAATGTGCGTGCATTTGTGGCTCTGCACAGGCAGGTAGTTCCATTCCTGAATAACACAGGAATATAATTGGCTTCAGCTCTCTGTGTTGTCCCCTGAAATTGCTTCATTCCTCTGTCACCTGACCTAAGCAGCAAGGACAGATTTTAAATTCAGCTTGCCTTAAATTGCTATGCTACAGTTTTGTTTTTGTTTTTTGTTTTTATAAACCTCAAGTGTTACTAAAGTGACAAAGATTGCTTGTTTTCCAAAATACTCTATATGTTTTGGTAGGCTGTATTTGTAAATGTAGTTATTTGAATTACAAAGCACTGACAGGCACAAAAACATTTGGCCTATAAATCATATCCACTGGGTTTTGTCTGTATCCAAATTGTAAAAAACTACTCCTATATTCATTGTTAAAAGACAGACTATTCCTCCTTGCCTATTAATTAAAGCTGCACTCATTGCTTACACTATGAATATACTAAACATGTGTTTATATATGGTTCTTAGCCAAAATTTCATAGCCAGTGGTCTAAGAACACAGAAGACTACTGACACTATTAGGCAGTTCCCTCCCAGTGAGAGAGGGGAGAGGGACAGCAGCATCGGTAATTTCTCGGCTCATTAGGTGCATATTTATCTTAATGGGGCATCAAAGTTTAAAACTATAATGCATTCCCCTCATTTAATTCACCAGAGAGCATGCACAGTAACCACATGAAAGCAAAAAGATTTCAACACTTTGAAGCTGCACAAGCAGGTGTCATCTTTCCCGTTAGGCAGGAAGGAGAGGGAAGCCTGATTAGTCTAATGCTGTCTGAACAGCTCCAGTTGCAGCAGCCTCCCCATTCCCTGTGGACAGAGAGCAGTGCATCATCACCTCAGATCAAGCACAAATTGAATTGCCTTGGGATACATTTTCAGAGGGTGGAGGTGGGGGAAAAGAGCGTGGCCCGAGTTATATTCCAGGCAATAAAGTATTCCATTCACTTGTTATGTATATTCACTAGCGCCTCTATTTTTCACACAATACAATATCGTATGGATCAGAGCAAAAAGTTTGTTCCAGGCATCAGGAAAATGTTAACTGAAGATTTAGTAGTGCTTTGGCATTCCATCTCAACAAACAGATTTTAACCTAATATTAGCTTTTCTAATTTATTCTTCAAAATCTAACTTAACTAGACATCTGGTGTATTTGTCATCTAGAAATTATTTCTTGCTTACTATTTTTATACTCACAAAATAATTTCTTGTATTATGGAGTTTATTTTATTTTATGTATAGATAAAAATTATACATATTAATTTACAATTAATCTTTGGCCAAAATAAATGATTAGAATTTGTTTTACCTCATTTAAAGGGGTAAACCTTATATTGTTTTAGAAAAAGAGAAAAATGATTAAAAAAAAAGAGAATTATATATTCTGGTATAATGCATTCTTTTTGTAACGATTCTCATGTATTTGTTTTAAATTGATACAAAGTTAAATGGAATAACCCACTAATGATAAAGCATTATACATTTCCTAAACTGTGTCTTCATGCTAAAATGTTTGCATTCACATTTAGCTTATTTTCAGGAAAATCAGTCAAATGACATAGGGGAATATACAAACAGAAAAATAAACTGTGAGGTCAAAAAATTAGAATTATTTTCAAAACACCCCCAAATCCAGAATCAGAGTTAAATAAGTCATTATTAATGCACTTGGAAATAAAAACAACTCTATACATGGATGTGCCATGTATAAAGGTAAGCCTTAAAAGGCATATGTATACGTACATGTGTATATATGCATATATAAATGTATGCATGTGTGAGCGCATGCATGCCTGCATGTGTCTAGGTAGGTAGGGTGCACCTGTGTGTGTAGGACCAGGATGACCATTGGTGTCCTCCTCTGGATGCTATCTGTCTCCTTGGAGCAGAGTTCCCATTGTTCTGCAACTCTCCAATAGGTTGGGTGGTCAGGAATCCCCAGGGAGCTACCTATCTCTGTCTCCTTCTATGTAGCATATTTACATGTATTTTGGGGGGTTAGTGCTTGAAAGGCATATATTTTTTCCTACTGAACCTACTCTCTAAGACCAGGAATTCAAAATAGGCTTTTGTCTCAATTTTGTATTTGTTGCTTTGAGTTGGTAAATGATTTATAGATGAAGAAAGTATCATATATACTCTTGTATCTGAACAAGTCACCTTGAATATGTCAGGAAATAAAAAATAGAAATGATCATATGAAAGTAATTCTTTGCTAAATAATTTAGGTATACAAATTTAAATTAAATATTGTTTAGAGATGTTCATTCTTCAGATTATTAAACTTGCAATGGCTTATTTTCATATGGTAAAGATAAGCTCAAAAACTATCTATTTTCCTAAAGATCCAACATTGGGAAAACATAATCTAAGGAGGGTATCTAGAAGTCAAGTTACTGTCTGAGCAGCACATTACTCTTAAGTTTATAGAGATCATGTAAGTTGTATACACAGTGAAGTGTGAAATATATACATACATGTGTATGTATGTATATGTGTATTGTTCACATCAGCTGCCCAGGAATCAAGATTGAGCTATCAACTCAGGAGCTATTAAGGATGCAAAAATTTGCTCAGATTCACTAGGTACATGTTGATTGATCATGATTAAATACCTGATTATAATACTGATTTGTAAAGTAAATAGTTAAAAGTACAAACATCACAATTCTCCCATATATAGGACCTAGATTATAGGTAGACACACACACACAATGCACAGGTATATATATACAGATTACTTTATACATTGAGATAGATACATAGATGTAAATAAATAATAAATATAGACAAAATATTAAAATAGGAGGGAGACTATTGAGAAGGGAACTATTGGGAGGAGAAAAGGGAGACAAGAGAAGGGAAAAGAGAATGACTAAACTTAAACATATATTTTGATCAAAATATCATAAAAATCAATTATACAATAAAAATCCAGTAATATTTTATTTTTAAATTTTAAATGTAATATATTTTGATAATATTATTTCTTTTCTCCAACTCTTCCCAACATCTCTCCCTCTATACCCATACAACTTCATATTCCTCTTTCTGTCAAAAACTAAACCAAACCAAACAAACAAAAAGCATGTGCATGTGCACACACACACACGTGCACACACAGATACACATACACACACACAAACACACAAATATGAAGTCCATTTTCTGTTACCCAACTGCTTGAGTATCAGGGCCGTCCTGGTGTGTGATTGACATACCCAATGTCACTCCATTCAAGAAAACTGCTTCCCTTTGCCAGCCATTATTGCAAATATCATCTTGGTTACATGAGGTACTTTGTATATTACTCTGCTAAATGGCTTCTAATAACACATTTCTATGCCCAAGATCAGTGCATTGTTTAACCTCATACAAGCTTCTTGCAGTAGATGGTAATTAATACATAGACCCAATTAGACAATATGCACTAATAATCTTTTTAATAAAAGAGTTATCAAGTGCCTAGCTGACATTAGAAAATAAAACATTGGTATTTTCATACAACATCTGAGATATTAGAAGATGCAGTCTCTATGAGATAAAAAAAGTGTAAGATTTTGACCCAGCTTGATCATTGACTAGTGCTATCACTTTCTTACTTTTATTTATTCTCATTTCCCTCTTTAATTCAATTGCCATAAACATAGAAAATATTTATTACAATGAATTTCTAATTAAATGAAAATAGCTATAATAAATATATTAACCTGATGGCACACACCTTTCATCCCAATATTCAGGAGGCCGGCAGGAGGATCTCTGTGAGTTCAAGACCAGCATCGTTACAGAGTGAGTTCCAGGACAGTTAGAGTTACAATAGAGAAACCCTGTCTCAAAACAAACAAAAAGTATATATTCTAATTTGTAGTTCATAATGAATACATTATAGTTAATTAATGCCAATATAGGCTTGTATTCTAAATTGGTTTTATTCTAAATTAACTAAAAAATAACATTTAAATATTGTCTTAGAGTTACAAAATGTCATTTATAAAAATATTTAAAGATGAAAAATATTTAGAAATTTTAAAATTTTTATATTTTAACTAAAGTATGATTATATCACTTTCCTTCTTCCCTTTCATATCTCCAGACATTCCAAAGTTTTCTCCTTCAAACCTTCCACTTCTGCCTTCACATAGCCCCTTTTTATTATTATATAATAAATTATATTTATTATATTTATTATTTATATAATAAATTATATTTATTGTTATATATATAAATAATATAAATGTATAAATATGCATAAATATTTAAATATAATTTGTTGAATCTGTCCCTTTGGTGTTTTTGTGTACATGAGTTAACTGACCATTTCATAATGATTAACCAGTTAGGGGATCATCACTGAGAGAAGCTACTCTCCCTCACTCATCAGTCATAAACTGCCCTTATTTCTTTGTCAAGTGGTAGAACTTCAAAATTTCTCTCAATCCACATTAGCATGGCTACTGATATTGCCATTGTTCACATCTTGTTTATACAGCCATTTCTAAAACAGACTGCTTCACAGCAAACTTCCTAGTATTCTGTCTCTTACAATCTTCCCATTTCTTCTTTCTGTAGTGTTACCTGAGACACAGATGCAGGACCTAGAATGTCTATGTGTCCATTACGACTGAGCTTCCTATGGCTCATTGATCTCTGTCTTGTGTCCAGTTGAGGTTTCCTGTGATGGTCTACATTTGCTGTAAAGAGAAAATTCTTTGATGAAGGGTAGTAACTATACTTGTCTGTGGGTATAAGGATAAGATTTAGAACAAAGTTAAGAATTATGCTGACATAGCAAACTGGCATAAATTCTGTTATGAGATTCATGATTTCACTAGTCTTATTAGGGTAGCTGGATAAGTTTCTAATACCAGGCATGATTTCTACCTTTCAAGTGAGCCTTAAATCCAATTAGATAGCTGTTGGTTATCACCAACATCTGAGTATCATCTATGCACTCACAGAGATATAACGCCATACTGGTCATTGTTGTGTTCACGGGTTAGTGTAGCTACTAATGTTTCTCAACCTTGACAACTAACATAACATTTCCTGGTACTGTGGAATCTAAACTGTATGAAGAAGGATTTCATGTTAGATCCAGCTTGATGATTGAGTCCTCTGACTTACATTTGCAGTATCTTCAGCAATTGGGACTGACCTTCAACCTCTGAGAGGAAAGCAAGTATAATAGTCTATATGATTTGGGGAGTCATTCAGGCACATCCCTGAAAACCACTGTAAATGACTCTTTGTGCCTGGTGCTGGGGGTATTGTTAGTCTGTGGTTCTTAGGTGGAATATTGGTATCTAGAAATTTTTAATAATATGATAAATGAATTGTTAGCAATGAGTAACTTCACATTTATTTCTGAAAACTGGTAATTTTAATAATAAGTAAAAGCTGTCTTCTCTTGTATGAGGTTTTTATCAAAGTTAGTTGCAAAGAAGATATAAGATCAGATCTGGTACATGCATTCCACCTAAACTCGTGTGGTTCTAGTACATTCTTGTAGCCCTTAGTCTTAGTCTTAGTCTCAAGGCAACAATTTGGTCTAGTCAACCTAACGCTTCAGTAAAATGCATGATCCGATTTTCAAGGTTTTCCATCCATCTGCATTTCGAGGACACTACTTGAGACTGTGATTCTGTTTATCTTTAAAATGTTTCTTCTGTGCTAGCCGCTTGAAATTATCCTCTTCAGTTGTATTGCAAAAGCTCCTTGAGAGTCCTGCTGCCATCTGGTCTTTATCAATCTCTACCCAGAAGTGTTTCACTAAACATCATCTTAGTCACAGCAGTGATGCTGTGAACAGGAATCTTTTCTTAATTGATATGTATTTGTTAGAGTTCATAGGTGGTGATGATCAGGCATATTGATTTAGTTTGCAGATATTTCACTTTAAAGGTATTGAAGATATCTGACATTACCACCACTTAATAGTATTTTCTTTCCATCTCCAGATGGAGGTCTATTAAAGGTCACCCTTTCTGGAAGTAGAAGATGCTGTTTTTACTTTTGTGTGAATGAGAATGTTTAGATGGTATGTGTGACTTCTATGAAGAGAAGAATGTTTCATTTTCTGGGTTAAATCTCCTCAAAGGACTGGAAACCGTGTTGGTGTCCATGATCTGTGCTGCCAATGGAGACCATATGGATATCTCTGACCTGTGCTGCCACCAGGAATCATGCTGCTGTCAGTGTGTTCAGTGCTGTCCCTGGAAACATGTTAATGTCCATGATCCAGGCTGCTACCGAAAGTCATGTTGATGTCAGTGATCTGTGCTGCCAGCAGAAGCCATGAGGAGGAAAGCTTTTGCTGTGGTATTGAAGAATATAGATTCATAACTGAGAATAAGAGATACTGAAGGCTTCTGTGTCACCCCTCCCCCAAAAAGAGATGATAGTACAGATATGAAGCTATTGAATAGCTTGAAAACTGGACTGAAGATGCTAAAGTATAGCTTTTCACAGGCAGTAGCTTTTGGTGGGGAAAAGTAGAGATGGAGAAATTTTTCTTTAAAGGCGTGGCCACTGGGAGCTGACCATGCTCCAGTGAGTACACAAAAGCACAAATGAGAGGTTTTCATTTTCCTCTTTGTGTTTTTGGAGGGCACAGGGTAGCAAGGTGGACCTGGGAAGTGGGTGTGACCTGGATATATTGTATGAAATTTTCAAACAATTAATAAAAATACTATATTGTATTGTATTGTATTTAAATATATTGTATTGTAAAATACTGTAAATAAATAATGTATTGTATTTAAAAAAATACAACTCAATATTAAAAATAGGGTACAGAACTAAACAGAATTCTGACAAGATGAAGCACAAATGACCAAAAAACATTCTAAAATTGTTCAGTATCTTATAAATTTAAATTAAAACTACCTTGTGGTTTCATATTATCTCAGTTAGAAAGGCCAAAGTTTAATAAATCAAATGACCAAAGAAGCTGATAAGAATGTGGAGTTAGGGGAAAACTTATTTCTGTTCTGAGTGTAAGCTTCTACACCAACTACAGAAATTAGTGAAGATATTCCTCAAAAAGCTGAAAATGGATCTGGCACTGAACCCAGCTATACTACTCTTGTGCATACACCCAAAGGATTTGACATCCTACTGCAGAAGTAATTTTTTATCCATGCTCATTGCTGCTCTATTCATAATAGCCAGAATTTGAAAACAGCCTAGATGTCCATCAACTAATGAATGAGTAATAAAAATGTGGCACATTTGCTCAATGAACTTTATTCAGATGCTAAGAAAAATAAATGTATGAAATTTGTAGGTAAGAGGTTGGAGCTGAAAACAATTATCCTGAATGAAGAAACCCAGTAACAAAGAGGTTTATGTGGGCTGTTCCTTCAGCATTGTATTTACAGTAAATTGCAAGATTTTGTCTAAAACTTATTGATTAAATTCAGTCTCAGCTTTTTGAAAGGGATACTTCATAAGAATGAATTTTCAACTATAAATGACTCCTACATTTCTATCATTTATGTGGGCACTTAACATTACATAGAAGTGGGTTTGACAGTTAGGATTGCAGAAACAATTCTAAAATACAGAAGTCTGTTTGTCCACCGCATTGTCAGAATGTTTGCTTGCATAATATCCAAATTTTCAGTATCTGTCATCTCATCATAAGGATAAAATTCACAAGAAAACATGCATATGAAAAAGGACTAGGTATCATGATTCTGTGAAGACAGATGCAACCAGGATCAGCTTAACCCTTGACTTATTCTTCTCTGAAAGATCAATAATTTTTATATATGGAAAATACTATAACTTACCATGTAAAACTGATAATAAAAGAAATTTCAACCAGTATCTGAGTAAAACACACATTGATTAATTTTTACTTTGTTTCATGTTCAATTTATCAGTGCCAATGTTGGAAGGACTAGCAGAGTCACCCAGGCTGCATGCAGCCAACATTTGCTTGGATGAGTCTAAACACATTGTGCCGGTCATTTCTGTATCCAGATTCCAAAACTATTTCTTTCATTTCAATTTTATAACTTTTTAATGTGAATATTCACAATACTAACTTCATAGATTGTGTCCTGAAAAACTAGCTAAGTTAATTTAGACAGTGCAGCTAAGCTTTGCATCTGGTATATAGTGAGTGTTCCAGAAGTAAAAGCTATTACCCTCATCTCATTTTCCCTCCAGACCATTGAAACTAGCCATCAGGGTGAGGTAGTAACGGATATTTATTACTACCCAGGAACCTCGGAATCATTTCCTTGTCACTTATTACTGACTAATCATCTAAGCTGCTCTCTTGTGAAGATATTATTACCTGAAATTTTATATAGGAACCATTTGCTCATGAAAAAGAAAAGCCATTATAATGCAGAACTAGAGACTAGAAGAATAATAAATTATGTGTGAATATCAAGATAGAGGTCTATAGAAAAGGGACAAGAAGACTTATTACCAGGAACTCAATAAATATGTGTCACCAGTAGCTAAGTCCATATTTGTTCATTACAATATTTGTATATGAAAAGAAGGCCAAACTAAGCATGTGAAGCAGCTACCTCAAAAGTAGACTTGCTAGCTGAGGATCAGGAATTTATTAACATAGCAGAAGGAACTTAACATAATAGACATTTATGACCAATAATTTACATCTCCTAAAAGCTAATAAGTTGACAAAACAAATTCAATTTACTTAATGACTTAGGTTTGGCAAGTGTCCTAGCTAGATTTCTTTGCTGCTGTTATAGACATCATGAATAAACAACTTGGAGATTGTCTCAGTTACTTAGCTATTGCTGTGAAGAGACACTATGACCAAGTCAATTTATAAAAGAAGGTATTTAATTTGGAGGCTCATAGCTTCAGAGAGTGACCACAATTATCACGGTGGGGAGCATGACAGCAGATAGGCAAAGAATAGATGAAAGCTTAAATCTTATCCACAAAAAGGAGAGAGAGACAGAGAAAGAGAGAGACAGAGAAAAAGAGTGAGAGACAGAGACAGAGGAAAGAGACAGAGACAGAAATAGAGACAGAGAAAGACACAGGGACAAAGAGAGACAGAGACTGGGAATAACATGGACTTTTGAAAACTCAAAGCTGACCCCAGTGACATATCTCCTCCAACAAAGCCATATTTCCTAGTCATTTTCCAATAGTTCTACCAACTAAGGATGAAGCATCTCCGGGAGCCATTCTCATTCAAAACACCATAGAGAAGAATGAGTTTTTTGACTTACATTTCCAAGTTATGTGTCATCATTATTGAAGAAAGTTAAAGCAGGAACTCAAGTAGAAATCTGAATACAAGTAGAAATCAGGTACAAAAGTTGAGAGTCTGAAGGAACAGTTCTTACTGCCTTGTTCTTCATGCTCTCAGCCTTCTTTCTTATATATTCTAGGACCATGTCTTCAGGATTGACACCATGCACAGTGAGTTGGTCATGGCCAAACCAATCATTAATCAAGAAAATGCCACACAAACATGCCTATAGGTAATATGATGGAGGCATTTTCTCAGTTGGGATTTCCTCTTCTCAGATGACTGGCGAGTGTCAAGCTGACAAAATTCAACCAAGGAAGCATGAACGAGAAAACCAGCATCTAATCTACATGTTAAACAAATGACTTCTATTCCATGAAATATTTTCAAATCAACCCACAAGGCATAGTAACTTGCAAATAAGATTGTTTTACAAATCAGAAGGTATTTGAATAGTCTTAGTAGTACTCTACTTCTAGTGTGATGGAGTGAAACTAATAAATCTCTTAGAGGAAAAAAAAATAGCAACTCCACCACTGAATAGGATGTTCCAAGTGACCATTTTTATACTCTAGAAGTGACCCTCAAAATTATTTGTTTGTGGACTTTATAGAACATTCTGTAAAATAATGTAAATCTATGAGAGTCTAGAAATGGCACTAAAAGTATTTGTTTGTGAAATAGTGTAAAATAATGCAGATAAATGAAATTATTGTCTGGGGGTATTTTTCTACAACCTGTAGTCTGAGCTCTGTCATCAACAAAGAAAGGGACAAAGCAGCTCAACTGGGGACTTGACAGAGTTCTGGGATGTGAGACAGCTACAAAGAGATCTTCTAGTCACCACATATCCCAGAAACATGGGATTTACATATATGTGGATATAAGCTAGAATGATGATCATCATTTACAATTCTCCAGTTCACAGGACATATGGAGCCAGGTGACTGTTCAGAAATCACAAGAAACTATGGCAGAACCTAGAACATAATAGATTTGGGAAAGACCTAGAGATAGAGTCTACTTCATGACTCACACATGAACTCATGGGAAGTGTTGACATCTTGCTTCACTGACCTATTAGCAAGCAAAATCTGACCAATCAATGATACTCTATCACCTATGCAGACAGAAGAAACACAGTTTAAAAATAAAACCAAACCAAAACAGATTTTTAGGCAGAAGTCATCATTATACATGTGGTAATATGAACATATACTTGGCAAGTTCCTGAGAAAAACTATTAATCAAAAGAGCAATTGCAAATTAGGTGGCATGCAAAGAAAGAAGAAAATATGATACAAACACATGTGAAGTGAAAAAGTAGTGAAAAAAAAATTTCTGAATAACCCCAGGTAATCAAAATAATGCAGCTTTAAAGCTTATTTTATAAACATGTTCTAATAACAGTAGAAATCAATCTAATAGAAGAATTAACATGGCATCAATGAGAGTAAAATCAACAAAAAGTTTAAAATTTAGCAGAGGATCAACTGAAAATTCTGTAAATAAAAAACAAATTAATGAGAAATGGGATGTAATCATCACTCATAGGCCCAACAACAGATTTGGAAAGACAGAAAACAGACCCATGAACTTGAAATTAAGTAACAGAAATTAACAAATCTGAGGAATAGTGAGTAAAGAGTTTAAGGAAAATGAGCAAAGACTCAGAAATCTATCAACTGTATCACGTTATGAGAAATAAAAGTTCTAGAAGGAGAGAATGAAAATACAAGAAACATATTCAAGTAGTAGTTTAAGATATATCATTGTTGTTTAAAAGAAAAAAATTAGTAATCATGCAAACAGTACAACCAACTTGAAGTTGTTTTCTTAAAGTTTATATTGTGTATATGAGTGTTGGCCTGCATGTGTATCTGGGCACCAGATGTGTACCTGATGCCCTCAGAGGCTAGAAGAAAGCATCTGGAGATACAGATGGTTGTGAGATGATATTTGGGTGCTGGGAACTGAACCTAGGTCCTTTGGAAGAGCAGCCAGTGCTCTTAACCACTAACAGATCTCTCCAGCCCATACAGTTGATTAAAGTAAAATATATTCACACCTAGAAGAATAAATGAGTATTTAAAAATCAGACTGAAGAATATTTTCAAAAATATCAAAACTGTCTCGCCTTGTGCAAAACATAAACAAAACTAAATATTGACTTCTATCAAACCTTACAAGATCACAGGTGGTAGAACAACAATTCTAAATATTAAAATCCAGAATTGTGCAAAGAATATAGTTCATAAATGGGAGAGCAGGCATGTATATTCTTACAATAGAAATTTATGAAGAAGTTAAAATCCATGAGCAAATGACACATTTATCAACATATATAATAATAATGCAAAAACAGTAAATATCAAAACAATAAAAAAGAATGCTGAATATTAAAAATTAGAAATACAAAATTCAATTAAAATCATATACAAAAACAATAATAGGAATAACCATGAGCTATTAAGACATTAATGAAGGTTTGGATGTCAATGAAAGCAGGCTAAAGATGTAAAGATTTTAAATTCTATCTATAGTTGTATTCTCCTTACTTAAAATATAAAATTTTAATTAATTAAAATATAAAGATTTAATTAATTAAAATATAAAAAGAACATATTTGAAGCATTATATTTTCTAAAGTGATCAGCTGTTACACAAGTATTTTAATTAATCTGTATTTTTCTGTATGATAGGAATATTTCATAATTTAAACAATACAAGAAAAATGAGAGCTGAGGAGAAGGATCAGCAGTGATAGTGAAATCATGAGGACCAGAGCTTGAATATCAGGAGTTCACACAAGTGCCTGGTGGTCATGGCAGCACATATGAAATTTTAGGGCTTAAAAGATTGAGACAGTATCCCCAAAGCAAGCTATATTGAGCTCTGAGTTCAGAGACTGCCTCAATGAATATGATCAAAAATGACTAAGAAAGGCTACCAATATCAACCTCATACTTCTGATGCACATGTGTGCTCACACATACATGCAGAATGTACAAACAATCACACATACACCACATATTTGTGGAAATATATAAAAAAGTTTAGAACTCTGGTACAAAAGCAAAATTGTATTCATTTCTTATTTCCAGGATGAGAACTATCTAAGATTAATAGTTTTGTCTTAGTGTCATTCACAGTCATCCTATACAGAATTTTATTTCAAATGACAACAACCATTTAAAAGGCTAATGGTATATTTAAAATTAAAAATAAAATTGCAGCCCCAAGATTAGAGTATACAATGTAACAATAATCCATGCTACTTTTATCTATTCACTACCCAAAATATATCACTTGTGGATAGAGCCATGATGACTGAGGTATGCAGCAGCAAAATATTGAAATACGTGAGTATCTACTGTATTAAGCATTTGCAACAATATACCTGTCCATTTGAAAAGTAAAATTCAAATATCATCATTAATAATCACCATACTATTTCAACTGCATATATAATCACACAGAACTAATAAAAACTGAGAAAATATGGTAATCAGCTCAAGTTTTTATGTTAGTTGAGAATGGACATGAGATTCATAAACTGGTTAATCAGAAAGTATTCATCACTAGAAGTTACAATAATGAGTTATTTTTGGAGAGATAAACAATTCTGACTGGAATATGCTTTACACAGAATAGAGAATTACTTACAGAATTGTTGAAAATGCTGAGCTCTAAATAAGCTGAACAAAACAATTGAACACATGTCTTAACCAGATGCCCACCTTAATTATTTTTATGAGCAGCTATTCTGCTGCCCAGTTTTTATATGCAGTTTTATTTTACATATGTACACAAGAGAGAAAGAGAAATGAGGGTAAGTTCAACATTAACCATATTTAGCAATACTTTTGGGCATAACATAGTCACTAGTTCAGGTTCAAATTGTTCCAGAGAAAACTGGATGGAATAATTGCAGCTGTTAAGCATGTCATTTTGTCTTTAGAGCAAGGATGAAAGATTGTAAGGTCCATAAGTATGTGACCATATTTCCTGGGGGTGGGAACCTATGAAAAAGAAGAACAAACAAAATTATCACCACAACCAACAACAGAATTATGAATCGAATCAATGGGAAAAAGATACCTCTATAAAAACCGATGTAGAGAATACTTGTGCTAGAAATGCACTTTGAGAGTAAGGACCCTTTACACAGTTCCACTGGAGGCTAATATGAGCAGGCAATAGTACTTGTCAAGATTTGTCCTCATAAACTGCAAATTTCACATCTTATCAACCATAAATTTAACAATCCAGACACTAATATTAATTATTACAATAGCCATGGATATTTGTGTCCTCTGTTGAGCAATAAACCATTTGCTAAAAGTGTGTTTCCAACAGTGGGATTCTATAAGGATAAGCAGGTTTCAGAATCATGATACTGTGAAAATGGCAAAGTGACCTTGACAAATCCAGCAGATTGTACTGAGTCTTTGGCTTCATTAAAACACCTCCTAATTATGACTCACAAGTTCTGTTAGATCCTCAGCAAAATGTTTTCATCTCAAACATGTAGCAACTAACCACACTTTTCACACCTTAGTGGAAATAGCATTCTCATTTGTACAGGCAAGTACAGCCAAGTGAAGACTTGCCCCTGTGTTATTGAACATGGATGTGTTTATTATTTTTCTAAAACTAGTTATTGAAAGGTAGAATTTACAAATATGCAATGGCATTTCAAATGCCGCTTGTTGACTTTTCACTTCCTGAGTGCAAATTATAGCTAGAATTTGGATTAAATAACAAAGATCTCAATGTTTGGGAAGTTTCCCTTCTTTCCTAGAACAGCTGATAGAAGCTTGCATCCAAAGCATGGATTAGATTATCCTATATGTGCACACAGTATTAAGGAATGTAAGGTAAGCACTCACTTGTAGCTTTTGTTCTTGATATCATGGCATCTGTGTTTTGCTGTACTACTTCATGCATATTTTAATAGACTTATTTTTTTTCATTTTATCACATGGTTTCCAAGTTCAAAATATGAAAGTGTAAAACTCTAGAAGAAATAATAAAAAGATATTGGCTCAGAAATATTAATTTTGGAAAGTCTCTTGGCAAATCAACTCATGGTGATAGCTCTACTTTCTTAATTTAAGTAGGTTATCACAATAAAGCTTCATCTGAACTGGAATTCCATTGGCAAAACTACTGAAAATTGACCACTACATCCAACATGCACACCAACAAAGTAGCTGAACAGTTTAGTGAATAAGAATGGATAATTTTAGCCAGGTGGTAGTGGTGCACATCTTTAATCCCAGCACTTGGTGGGGCAGAGGCAGGCAGATATCTGTGAGTTCAAGACCAACAGAGTGGTCTACAGAGTGAGTTCTAGAACAGCCAGAATTACAATAGAGAAATCCTGTCTTTAAAAAACCAAAGAAGAAAAAGGGAGATAATTTTTAAAGGTTTAATATACACATGATTGGACTCTAAAGTAAAGCATTATGTACTTGAGAAACACTTTGAAACACTCAAAATACTTCTTATTAATTTTCACAAAGTTCTTATATAAATTTTCAGATTAATAACTTGTGATTATAATACCATAGTGGTTTTATAAACTCAAATAATTATTGAGTGAATAATAGAGACCAACATTCTGAACTACGCCTCTTCAAAATTATATTACAGAATTGTGGAGGAATACTTGTCTGTGAAAGCTAAGGTCTACATTCCAGGGGCTATAATCAGAGGTCTTTGTGGTCTGGATAGAATGTAGACACATCTTTAACCCCAATATTCAGAATTCAGGGGTGGCCCATGCCTTTAATCCCTCGGAAAATCAAAAACAGTGGAAGCAGACACAGGAAGCAGAACTCAGAAGGAGTCAGTTTCACACAGAAAGTGATGTCTGAGATGAGTCAGAGAATGGCAGACAAGGTGACTAATCAGACGAAGAATTAGCAGACTAAGGAAATGCCCAACTCTAACAAGAAAAGGCAGGCTCTCAGCTCCTTCAAAATTTCAGCATTTATATTTAATATTTATATTAAATTTATATTTATATTTTTAACAGCATTTATATTTAATTTATACAGTATTTATCCAAATACTTGTAAGACAGTAGCTCAGGCATTACAACCTATAAAAAAATTGAACCATAAAGCCCAAAAAGATGAAGCTAAGTGGGTAAAATGAGTATTGTATAAGTGTGAGAATTTGACTTCAGATCATCATCATCATCCATGTAGAAGCTGGGTATGGCAGTCAGCATCTGTAAACCCATTTCTAAGGAGGTGGAAATGAGACAGTCTTGGAGTCTTTTTGGATAGCCAGTTTAGCTAAAATGGTGAGTTACAGCTTCAGTAAGAGATCATATCACAAAAAATAAGACATCCTGCAATAGAGGACGATAACTAAATTAGATCTCTGTCCTCCTCTCCTGTACACACAAGGACAAGTGCACACACATATGCACACAGCACACACACACACACACACACACACACACACACATACACACACACACACACACACATACATACACAAAGTGACTCATGCTCTTAAAATATATAGTAGTTCATTTTTTTTATCTTTTGTTCCATCATTTCTCTTTTCACTCCCTCCCTGTTTGCCTTTTCATTTCTTCTAGAACAGTTTGCCCAAAGACATTATTTGAAAACAAAAGTCATTAATGAGGAGGGTGAAGGAGGTTTGTGCCTTGGTGGTGGTGGACACTACAAGATTTAGCAAAGCCACCTTTATAACGGCAGGTGACAGCAGAAGTGGTGTTACATGAAGAGACGATTATCATACTAGGTAGGTAAATTCAAAGATGTGTACCTCTCTTCAAGAAAAGAATATTTCACTCTATGAAAGAAAACGAGAACAGATATTATAGATTAAAATAAAATAATCTGATAAACACGTAATTTTTAATATGTAGACATAGAAATAAAACAGAGGTGTCCCCTGAGCTGACCTGGAATGTGGCCCATCTCCTCCCTAAAGCAGTGAGTACGCCTGCATCTCAAGTCTTTATGAGAAGGAAGAGAATTCATAGGAAGCTCTCTTTTTAAAAAAATGCCCAGACAGAAGACACTTAATGGTTCTAAATGGAACTATATTTTAGGGGAAAAAGCAATATAGGGCTCCCAAACTAATTCATATATTAATTCAGAATCTATTTCTTAGTAATTTTCTTTTTTTGAGAGATTTTTTAAACAGCATTTCAGAATCCACAGATATATTTGAAAACAAAAAAAGGAAAGAGACAATAAGAAAGAATTTTTTCTTATTTCTTATTTCCCTTAAGGTAGAATGTCAGCCAGTACTAGTGGGAAAAAATTTAAATCACCATTTAGCAGTTCCCAAACCCACAGTGATTTCGTCAATAAACAGTGTGTATCTAAGTAAATGTAAAGGGTCATAGAAAAATGAATGTGTAGTTAGTCTTGAGTGCCTCCCTAGTATTTATTAATTACAATTTTGTAAAATATATAGTGACCCTTTACAACAAGAGAAAACTAAAAAGTCATCTTAATTTTGTAATCAAACATAACCAATCCAATAATGGAACAAATCAAAATTATGAACTACTTGATGCCATACATCACAAACAACAGAACATCATTGCTGTTTTATCGCAGGGAAAAACCCAATTCTCAAATGTCCAGAGATCACTGAAATTGGAGAGGAATTCTGAAAAATAACTGACCTGTCCTCTTGTTGGAAGTCAAGGTCATGTATGACAGACAAAAGAGTCCTGAAAACTGTTTCAGATAGAAGGAATGGAAAGCAACTTGACAGTTAATGGCAAAGTGAGATCTTCGACTGGATCTTATTACTATAATAGACATCATTAGGAGAGCTGTAGAAACTTGAGCAGAGCCTGTGGACTTGGTAGTGGTAATTTTTCAACGTTAATTTCCTGGTATGGATGGCTGTCCTGTGGTTACACAGGAAAATATTTTTGTTTTCAGGAAATAGATTGCAATTTATTCTTCAGTACATCAAGGGGGCAATAAATATTTTCATATTACACTTGTAACTTTTCTTATGAATTGGATTTTTTTCTGAAATACTGTAATAGAGAGGAGAAGGAGATAAATGTTTAAAAGGTAAAGAGTTTGAGTTTTGCAAGATAAAAAGTTGCTAGACAAAGGGTTTCACAAAAAAAGGCAGTAAAATTAATGCCATAATATATATTTAAAATGATTACAAGAGTAAATAACTTGTAGTAGATTCTCTGCTGCAATAATACTTTAAAATTAATCAAAAACTGATTATTGTTCAGGATATTGAGTCTCAACTTTTAATGGGATTTTAAAGGAAAGACACTCAAATCCCAATACTTTAGATATGACTCAGTGTGTCTGGATTATAGTCTGAGATTTTTCACAAGAATCCATGAGTATAAAAATTTTGATCATATTCAATGCTTCCGAGTGGAAAGCAGTAGCCATGATAGAGAAAAAAAGTGCTCAATCCAGTTAAAAGCGTTCCACTTACTAGTTTTATGACTTTGGACAAATCATGTCAACACTCTCATCTTTAAAGCCCTCATCTGTAAAATGGGGATAATAACTCCTGAATCATAATGTTGCTGAGCTGTGCCCAGGGAGTGATGTAGATAAAAGCTCTACAGAAATATCAGGTGATATCGTGGTAGAAAAATTAATGAGCAAATTTCTACTTCATAAAAAATTTCAGATAATATACTATGACTAGATTATGGCACTAAAATAACCTTCTTTAACAGGATTTAAAAGATGTAATGCACTCAAGTGAGCCATCCCAAAGTCTCAGATATTGCATCTGTGCAGTTCTTAGATTTCAAACATACAACCTTAGGAGCAGGCAAATTAGCAAGAGCAATAGCCATAGACTCTGTCAACATGAAAAGAAATTAAATGCCTTTAGTAAATTTAAAAATGTTAACTTTATCTCAGTGGACTTGCACTAAGTCTTTTAGTGGGATCTGATAGTGGGGGTGGGGGTAGGGATGAGATAGCACCTGGAGAGAGACGACAAAACATCTCATCTCTCAAGAATTTGACCAAAATTCTGTCCTTTGGACTTCTTAAGCAAATGGATCATCTGCACATTGCTAAAGAGCCAGGTGAAGGTTGCTGGGAGAATGTTAGCTTTGGAGGTTAAACCCATGAGCCATAAAGTCAGAGACCTCAGGCAGAATTCTAGTCCCAATTTGCAAATTTCTATCACATTTCTTATCGCTGAGTTTCAGATTGCTAATAGAAAATAATAACAGTAATAGTCTGAGCTGCCTAAGGTTAAATGGATAACACAACAAACATTTGATAACAGTTAATAGATAGTTAATATGTAATTGTGACTTCTTACAAGTAGTATATCCAACCTACTTGTCTTCTGTCTCTTCAATTACAAGTGTTAATACTTCAGGTGATGTCTTACGTTAGTGAGAGGGTACCCTACAGTAAGTCACTAGACACAAGGACAGTGCAAAATTAAGTAAATTATTTAAGTCACTTGAGATCATATGACTTATACTTTCAGACAGAACCGAAAATTCAGTGTGAGTAGTGTTACTATGCAGATGGCACTTTGTTTGGTGTGAGGAAGTGTAAGGAGTTTTGCAGAGTATGAAACTATCCATACCCAAAACTGTTCTTTTTATCATATTTACCCAAGAAAGTTATCATTCTCACTAAATAGTGCTTATTCTACCTCTCTCTGAATTTAATATTCATGACTCAACCAATAGCAGAAGGGAAATAGTTGAAAAACAAAGTTGTTTTTGAACTTAATATGTATAGGTTTTTCTCTTGTCATTATCCCATAGATAGCACAGAATACTATCATATTGGTGTTTGCAATGTGTCCCACCTCACAAGAAATCTAGAAATGTCAAAGCATCCACAAGAAATTGTTCAGGTCCTTTGTGCAAATGTGACTTCATGTTATGTACCTAAATATCCAATGACTATATTTCAGAGAACAGCCTCACATAGGCAGCAAAGGGCCCTTGTCTATTATCTGAGGAGAAGTATGCTATCATCAGTTCTAGACTGAAGGCAAACATCTGTTTCAGGGTCAATTTCTTTAGGTATAGGGAACACTAGTTATATTTTTTGTGTGTATTTATCAAATTCACTTAAGAAAATGAAATTTTCAGGTATGTATGTTAAGGATCAATTCGCACTATTTAATACAGCTAATGGCCATTAAATGCTTGCGTGGCAAGAAATTTACAAGTCTAATCCCATCCAACACACAAAAAATGAATTCTTTTAAAACAATTTTTATTATTCTTTGTAAAATTTTATGGTTTCCATTTCAATACAAATATAAAAGCCCTTCCTCCAACTATACTGATTTTATTGGCTTTAAAATACTGTCTCTGACATGCAAAAGTGGAAAAGTCCTCGTTTGTTTTTATTAAAAATACTGGCCTGTGATATGAACTATCAGATCTACAATTGAACCATTAACTCAATCAAGCTTCAGACTCTACAGTGATGGTGGCACTCAGTCAATCTTCTTTTACAATAACTTTTGCTGTATCCTTTCTTGGCAGGGTTCTACAAGAGTTTCAAATCTTCACTCAATGAGTTATTCTTTTATGTATATTAGCAAAGAGATTCTTAAAGCATTTTCTAAATAGTCATATGAAGGTAGAATACAATACTACTTTTCATTCCCCTGCTGTTGAAAAGGACCCTGAAGTCTCCAACCTCCTCTTTCTGTCTATGACAAAATGAGAGTTACAGAGATGTCTTCATGGAAAAACATACTCATTAGAAAGAATTCCGTGCTATCATTGTAGATAAACTAAACTAAGGTGAAACAAAGCATGTGAATAGTGATCTTTTGTTCCTGCACAATAGTCTGTTGATTTCTTAAACACTGCAGAACCATTTAGAGAACGAAAAGAATGGTAACAAGTGATTTTGATGGTGAGTGCTCAATGTACTTTTTAGCAAGGAGCATTTTTCATGATGGTTGAAAACTGTTGTGGTAAAATGTGAAAGATTTAGAAAAATGAACCATGTGGTTTGATTGATGTGGGCTGTACAATAATTTCAAGCATATTGCTCCTACATTTGCATACACTATTTTGGCATTTTGGAGTAATTATCACTGTGAAAGTTTCACAAGTATACCTTATTTCCACAGGTAATTAAGGTGACCTAGTTATGCCTGCATAAAGATTAGTCTGTGAATAGTACAGACTCAGGGGAGACTAGCAGGTCAGTAAAAGCAATCAATCTAACTGATGGAAAAGAAAAAGAATGCTATACATGGTATTTCCTGTATACATAGTACAGCTATTTTTAAAATGTGTTATTTCATCATTATTATTCTGAGAACATAAAAATCATTTCCTCTTCACTAATATGGGTTTTATTCATATTTCTTTAATAAAAATCAAGATTAGGTTTTTTTTCTAAAATAAATATTTGAAAAATAAACATAGACTTCTGTTTATTTTCAAATGTGTGGGTAAATAATTGTTCCTACTTGTGTATCATTAACAGGACCTTGGCCCATTTTCTCTTATCTGTGGACATCTGTCCTTACCGAGGCCTTCCCAGTGCTATGGTACAATGGACTGTCGCCAGACCCTCATTGCACCTTCTTCCCTAGGACACATATGAAATCAAATCTTCCTCTCTTCACCCACATAAAGTCAATATTCTGGCAGCTGACAGCTATCACGGAAAGAACTGGAGAATCTGGTTGCTAGCACCAACCCACAATTTACAGCTTCTGTCATCCTTACATACACAACCTTGAAACTTGCTGCAGAAAATCAATGCATCAGATGTGTCAACGGGGAACATAATCTAGCTCAATAAAGAAGGTCACAAGTACATTTATTTCAAAGATTCTTTTGGGTAATTAAAGACATAGAGTCAGAAAAAAATAAACAAAAAGCAAAATTATATATAACATAGATCAAAGAATCTGAAGTCTATTTAAACCCCAATTCTCTTCTACCTTGTATCACTAGGACGAGGAAGAACTGGATAATGCAGTTCACATTTTACTTACAAATGAGTTTGAATTTCATCTTCTGGGAAATACTAACAAATCAAAGTCAGTTTTCTAAGTGATGTTGTCTCTGTTTTTAGACATTAAAATTCATATAGCTCAAACTAAAGCATACAAAATAAAAAGTATGTACTATTAAATATGCAAAACATTTGCATTCTGTCTTGAATCATTATTTGATGTAAGGACGAATTGTTATCAAATGAATACTGGGGATGCTACTTAGATAAAAGCACTGCTCACTTGAGGGTGACCGCCATGAGTATTTTTTCTGAAGTCCATAATAAGTGACACACTCATTTCATTACATTTGAGGTGAAGCAGAAGCCCCTGTCATATTCAGTTCATATGTGCAATCTCCAGTGGCAAATGTCTGATTAACTAGCAAAGCCACTGTTGTTAACATACCATTGGAAAGCTTGGATGTATTCAGTGTATTTATCAGTCAAATGTGTCAAAATCGCTATAGGTGGCTGGTGTTCCAGAGTTACTGCTGTGCAAATAAATTAAAAAATAATTACACATAAGTGAAACAAAGTATTTATAATCTACACTATCTGTTTAATTAATGTTCATTTTACCATCAATAAACTCGTTTTTATGATTTGTACATGATTATAGTAAATTTAATGATGGTTTTATTTCTGTTTTTACTAGCCTAAATTTTCTCAAATAAGAAGGTATTAAGAAGAAGGTATTAAGTGCTATTGTTCTAAATGGAAAATATTCCTGAACCTGAGAACACAGACGGACCCGTGCATCTCAGTGACCTGTTAAGTTTTAGCCATGGTGTGCCTGTTAATTTTCCCATTATATTTTAGTGAAACAATCTTCTGAGACCTTCACATGTCTTATAAGCTGTAAATAAAGCCTTAAAATGATTCAATGATCCCATGATAAATCTTTAGTAATTTTGTAGCTGATAAGCGACATCAAATCAAAACCCAAAAGTGAACTAACATCGAATTTAAAAAATAAAGAAAATAATTTATTCAACTTTTAAATGTATTTACAAGAAAATTTACTTCAAAATTTTACTTACCATCACCTACTTTCAATATCAATTCCTTACACTTGCAACACAATTCCTTCTACCCACCAAACAGTCAGATATATGATCTTCTAAACAGAATGTAGTTTTATGATTTAGTAAAAATATTATAGTTTATGTTGTTTTAAGTATCATAGTTTGC
Source organism: Cricetomys ansorgei (assembly GCA_026225945.1). NCBI lineage: Eukaryota > Metazoa > Chordata > Mammalia > Rodentia > Nesomyidae > Cricetomys > Cricetomys ansorgei. The sequence continues at coordinate 7,492,406 of JAMJFZ010001562.1, forward strand.
TGGGGAAAATTCACTCATAGACCAAAATGAATCCAATTATAAAAAAAATGTACCTCTTTGGCAAAAATAACATAAAGTCTTGTAAAGGCATGGAAAGGAAACTTCACAGGGAATTAAATAAAAACATTTAGAGACTTTAAGGAAACAAAAATGACTAGGATTACAATTGCAGTGTTATTTAAAAGATACCCATGATCTTTTCTGCTGTCTAAATCCAAAATGCTATTTAAATATGAGTATAATTACCTAGACTGACACTAAGAAACAGAACTTGCCACCCATATATCATCTTGATGAGTTAGAAACAGGTAAATATTATAACAATAAATTACAAGATTGTTTAATGGGTCTAAAATTTTATACACAATGATGTCTCTGAAAATGAGAGAATGACTTAACCTGTTCTTATAATATTTAACATTTTCTTTAAAAATGACAAAATGGAAACACTACCAGCAATTAGTGAAAACCATCTCAAACAGTGACTGTTACAGTTTATCATGAGATTAAATGTTCTGATTAAATGTACAGGATGCCATTCAAATCCATTCAGTCTCTCTAAAGGACAGACTAATTACCAATTGTTAATTTTAAGAATACACTTGGGGCAGAAAAATAGGACTTCAATTTACAGTAATAATTTTGGGATGGAGCTGTTCCAGCAGAAAACTGTCACAGCTGCTCTAAGTGTGATGACAACCATGAAAATAAAATAAATACAGTTATAACTTCCCAGTGGATCTTGAGATGCTTTGCCAAAAAAAGTAATATATTTAGTATATTTTCACAAATCATAATGCAAGATTTATACCTTATGTTTGCTTGTGAATTCACAGTTACGCTGTGTTTTCAGGTAGGAAAATAATGTTTTTTGACAACTGAACAATATCAGCATTCAACATTTTATGCTTTCTTTGCTGAATATTATTAATAAAATGGGTATATTCAAATTACTGATAGCCAGACCAAATAGCATCCACACCATTCAAATATGAATGCATTTTAAATTTTAACTAATGCAACCTCCAAAATCCACCCACTCACCCAGGCCCAAGAATGTTGTGTTTTGCATAGCTGCAGCATTCCCAATTGTCCAGACATCTGCTTCTAGAAAGTCATGCTTACAGACTTGCTTGAGTCAGTTGACACAAGCTAACATATCGCCTCCTCTAAATTCCCTGCCATCATTATCTTCAATGGGCTCTCCGCACAGATATCAGCTTCTAAGATATGATCACAACTTTCATTTGTCAGGACAGAGTACTGTTTCTCTTTCCGTATCTGTGGAAACCCGGTATCACTGAGTTTCTCATACTATAAGATGAGGTTCCTACATATGAAAGATAGAAAGTTTTTTCTTTTTGTAATTTGATTTCTTGTGGCCACATACAATAGAAGCACCGTCTACTTATAGGAATCTCAGTTTACAAAGTCTTTGCACTTGCTGCATCACTTGTCAGCCTTATCAGACTCAGTAAGGTCAACATTTACATTGTCCATGGTGTGAAAATTAGATTTAAATGTGAATCTTCTGTTTTAAAAGTTGCTGTATTTTTACTAGTTTTTTTTTTTTTGTTGTTGTTTTTGTTTTTTTTTTTTTTACATTGCCTGCTTTAAATAGCCAGGATATTGTGTTAGAAACTTTTAGTATTTAAGTGGCCCAGTACCTGACAAATCACAACTTAAGGGAGAAGTGGTTTACTTTGGCTACTGTGGTATTGGGAACACTCTTGGCCATGTGGCCAGGAGAGTGAATATGCTGCTTATTCATGTCTTGACAGATAAAGAAGTAGAGAATGGACAATGACAATGCTCACATTTCTTTTCTTGTTTATTCATTCTAGGTTCCAGTCCACTGATTGGTACCCCCCACAGACAGGTGGCCCACACCCCTCAGTTACATCTCTTTGGAAATAACTTCAAAGTAACACCAAAAATTGTGTCCTTATAATGCCCTATGAGTTTCTTATACAATAAATCAACAATCCAAATTAATCATCAGATTTAATCATGTTTGTTTCATTTGCTGTATGTTTCAAAATATCCTTTTTTGCAATACCACACTTTTCTATACCACCTGTTAGTCCATCTCCTACATAATCCCCAGAGGACAATGAGTCACAGAAGGACAGATATAAGTTAAGTTCCAACCTCTCATACACAATGGCCAGTCTCCCAGAAATCCCTCCACAATGCCCCTGACTCTTCTCCCAAGAAATCCACATCTCCTCTTCGTTCTCCTCCCATCCAATTGGAGACTGCCATCTGAATCCTTCAACTGTATCTCCACTTCTTCCCTTCCTGTGTAGAACATTGAAATCCATCATTGTCTATGGGACATGTCTGTCTCCACTCTACCCACAGGCAGTTTTCTGTCCCTCCAGGGCAAATATCCCTTACCTTTGCCCACCCCCACTCTTCCTTGTCCCATTACCTTTCTCACTCTGGAGCAAATACATATCTTTAGTGCTGAGAATCTGGTATCTGTGTGTGTTCTGTGCCAACTCCAGACTTTACTACCCAAAAAAATATGCACATCTCAAAGATGTTTCATTTTCCCTGTGCTGCTTTATCCTTTGCTTGCCTCATCAGCTTGCCAAGAACAAACATAGGCAAAACTTCGGATGGAGCAAAGCCAGGAAAATGACACAATTTGGAATGGCATATATATACACATATATGTATATGTGTATATATATATGTTTATATATATATATATTTTTATAATATATATTATATATTAATATATACAATTATATATATATATAAGTATATATATATATATATATATATATATTTTACTTATAGAAGTTCCACAAGTTACAGGTGAGAAATTGTTTTAAGACCATTTCTTGTAGGAATTCCATGTATTTTCATTTCAAAGAAAGATTCAGTTTGACTTGAAGTGTCTGATGTTTGGTGGATTGGTTTTCAGTCTTTTCTTCCTTTATTAACAGCAATGTCTGCTCAACAAACCATGCGAGCAATTAAGTAATCTTGATAAGTCAATTGTTTGCTCTTTTGGGCCCTTGAGAAGGATCTGGGTGGGAGTGAAAGTCTGCTGATCTGGGTGATACAGTGACATCAGGAGACTAAGAAAGAAATCTCACCTGTACATGTATGACCTGTGTGACTGTTTCCACTTCACAAGTTCTTTGTAAGGACTATTTGAGGTACCAGTTGAGGAATATGGTCAGAATACCTAATCCCTTAATGACCATTAGTTTTCTATCAAAGTTTTACATCTAATTTTCATATATATGGTTTCATTTTTTTTTAAATCGCACTGTTAAGTACTGTGGTCAAATAGTATCTCTACTGGATAGTTTTAAAGTCCTCATGCAGAATCAGATTTCCCATTCTAGTGACACTTCATGGTGTTTTCTGAATTTTATGGTTCTTCAAAGATTTAGAAATTTATTAACAAGTGATGCTGTTAGAGAAATCTTCTAGCAAACACCCCCAGCATAGGCATAAAGGTTGATATAGCTATCGTGTAGAAAACCAATCAAGACAGGACGTCCTTGTCTCTTTTATTTAAAACTTCATTCTTTTGAGGAATGATTACACTAGGTGCTTTGGAAATTGTTGAGCACATTACAGTGTCAGGAATTGCCCAATGATTTAGAAGAAAGAAGCATCCTAGCAAAATGGCCCACCCAGGACTGGAAGAATCATTTGGAGAATTAGACCATAGCAATAAAAAACTAAAACAATATTAAAAAGGTAAACCATGGTCTCTCTGATGGATATTCGTTGGGGAAAATGTCAGTATCAGTTCTTCTATATGTCATGTGCATCATAATCACTTGACAGGTAAGATGTCTTTTATATACCAGGTAGTTGTACATACCCAGTGAATGGGTGCATATTCTATCTTTAATTCATCGTTAAATAAAGATTGTTGGTTTAATTTGTTTTCAGATAATAATGAATTAGTGAATAAATAAATGAAATTAAATTTAAGAAGCAACATTCTGGAGGTATCTGAATATGCATTCTGTTAGGTAGACAAATATCATAGAAGAATTGTGTTGGCTAGCAAAGTTTATGTTTTCAGATCTACTTTTATAAAAAAAAGTTAAGTCTTGTTTAACCTTTATTTAATGTTAATATTACAAGTACACATTTTATAATCAACTCTGTTTAATGAATTATCCAACATGCTTCACTCTTTAAATATAATAACCTCTGGGATGGGAAGTGCTACCCTGCAAATAAAGGCAAACAAATACCAGATTTTTTTTATTTGTTCTTTCAAGGTTTTCAAGACAGGGTTTCTCTATTATATCTCTGGCTGTCCTGGAACTCTGAAGACAAGGCTGGCCTTGAACTCACAGAGATTCACCTGCCTGCCTATGCTGGCATTAAATGTGTACATCACCATCACCAGGAAAATACCAAATTTTTATATTCTAATAAATCAATAAACAAAATTCAGCTTAGATATATAATAGTGAAACAAAAAAAGGAAATAAAAAAGTAGACAGGAAATATTATGTGATATATATATATATATATATATATATATATATATATATATACATAAATATATATATAATATATACTCAATTTACTAATTTAAATACTTATTATAAAATTATATATTGTAATTATACTTAAAATACTTAGTAGATACTTCATGTAAATGTAAAATAATATACAAATAAATATATATGTATAAATAATATAATTTTATATGTTTAATATTGTTAATTATTTTACTGATTATATAAGGCTTAAGTATAACTATTCTAACTTCCTGAGATGCTTGGCAGAGGATATCTGAAGGACATGTGATGTAGTGGATTTATCTCCTCCAAGGTAAAGTAAATGTTTACATAGGTTTCCACACTATAGTAAGAAATTAATCAAATCAACATATATTCACAACAGGAATACATTTTCTATGTAAAAAACACTTTTATTCTGAGCAAGGTATACAATGAAAAGCAGAAGGTAGTGAATGAATTGCTTTAACATAATCTGTTCATGCATGAGCACCCTCATCTAAACCACAGAACCTGAGGTGTTGAAACAACTTAGAATATGCAATAATCATATTCTTGTTTTACTATTTGAATTAGTCCACTCTTTATTTTAAGCCTGGGTCATCCATGAATAAGGCCATCTAATATTAATTCAACAGGAAATCATGTTGATTTAATCGTAACAGAGTTTATAATTTCATCTTCTTTATCTTGATTAATTAGTAAACAAGTAAAAAAAACTCAAGGTAATAAATTTCTGTGTTTGAAAATTACATGACTATTCTATAAGGGATTCCACCTAGCATGACATTCTTATTTCTCTGAAGCTAGACTTGTATCAGCAAATTAGATTAGAAAAGTTCTATCCCTTTGGACCCTCTACAATCATTGTAATATGAAGGGATCATAAGTAATTCATTAATGGAAATGTAATTATTCATCACCAAACATTTACTGTCTATCCTAGACAAGTATGATAAAGAACCAGCTGCATTTTTGACGTTTACCCACTGACAGTTGTTAAGCCACACTTTTCCCTCCTCCCTCTGGAGACACATCAGGTCTGCTAAAAACCTAGGTGTTCCTACCTCTGCATCTGCTGGTGAAAACCAAAACCACACAAGACCCTTTTAGTTTGCTAGGACCCTCATCCAAACCATCCTGTAAGAAGAATGCAAGCAGCTTCCTTAGTCTTTATTCCCAAGCCACTTTGGATATGCTTGAGATGTCTTCCCTGTTCTTCCAAGCAGTCTTTGTTATATAACCGAGACTTCCCATACTCTGTTGTCTACCTCATCAGTCTTGGCAACTGTCCCAAACTTAAGAGTGTTCTTAACTGTTAGCTTCAAGGAGAACAGAACAAGGATGCCCTTGGAAGGAAAGCTACAGGAATTCAAAGACACAGCAGCAGGGAGCTGTCCAGTGGCTGTGCTCTACAGAGCCAGTTCTTTGAAAGAGCAATGGCATACGCATACAACTGGGCTCATTGTAAAAACATTAGTTGGACTGAAAGGCAAAATATAGAACAGAGATGCAGACCATATAAGAGGAACAGCAAAGTGCTACCAATTCCTGAGGTTCAAGAAGAAGATGGATCAGAAATAACTTAGAGATGACACCCACAGGCAAGATCTGAAAACATAGAAAGTGCAGGAGTAGAGGCTGCCTGGTAAAGGCTGGCCTTACAACAGTGACTCACTCTCAGAGATACCTGCCATCTCTGTTCTTTGCTCCTTCCAATCTCCTTGTATACCCTTTCACTACTCAAAATTAAAAAGAAGGCTTAGGGAGCAAGACTAGTAGCTTAAGTGCTTAACATGCACATGTGAGGTCATGCTGCAAAAGCCAGCACTCAGGTAACAGCCAAGTGCTGCCTAGGGCTTGCTACCCAGCCATTCTAGCTTAATAGATGAGCTCCAGATTCAGTGATAGATACTGTCTCAAAAAACAAGGGGGTGGACTGATTGAGGAAGAGACATCCTGTGTTAACTTCTGTTTTCCAAATGGAAGGACACACACACACACACACACACACACACACACACACACACACACACACACACAATTTGTCAAGAGACCCTGAAAGACTTATTTGGAGCATCAGTTTTCTCCAATAGATAATGGAGCAGAGGGAGTACTAGTCATGGATCTGAAGAGAAGATATCCCTGAATTGGCACAGAAACATGGATTAAAAAAAAACAACCTAGAGTTCTCTAGAGTTAAGACGTAAGTGCATTGATCACTTATCATGTTTACATTATACAGGCCACAGTGAACTGAAAAAGATATAGTACTTCTCTATGAAAGACAAAACAAACATAGCGCAAGAACAAGAAATGAATGTATTTTTGAATAAGAGATAGTGCTTTTTAAATTGCATAAGAAATAAGACGTGAGCTGATTAGAATTTTTTTTCACACAAACAAGTTCACAGAAGTTCCATAATTATAGATCAAATGTAGTAGTTTCACAGTTAAATAGTGAACTATTGGGCACATGACTATCACATCTACATCAATGCTAATTTTTAACTGAGATTAATTTCTTTTTAAACATTTTAAAATTTTTTGAGATTATAATATAATTACATTATTTCTTTCTCATTTCTATTTCCTCCCTCCAACCCTCTTTGCTCTCTTTCAAATTGATGGCTTCTTTTCTCTTCACAATTGTATATATATATTCTGATTATATATATACATATATATATATATATATATATATATATATATATATATATATATAACCATTTAACTCAGAATTCATGTTTCATAACCATTTCTAGGTATTGAAAATGATTTCTCTCCACAAGTGATAACTACAAGCCACACTGATTCTCTATCTTCACATAAAGAAAAGCTGCAAAGACACATAACTTGGGGATCTTATCAAGGACTTGCCTGTCTCATTTTTCTTTTAATTAAATATATTGTGCAGTCTAAAGACTTCATATATGGCCAAGGTATAAGCATATTTGTCTCTACTTCTCTACTCAATTTCATGTGCTATCAAAGCTATCAGTTCTCTGAATGTCAGCATAGGAGGTAGGGAACCAGTGGCCGCATCAGTCTGGAGCTTGCTACTCAGTTTTACCACCACCCACCTGCCTCAAAATGAGCCAGTCCCAGAGATTGTGAAGTAGGAGGGACAGATGCCCAGCATGCCAGCTTTGTGAGGTGCTAAAAATACCACACTGGAAATGAAACTACAAATCATGAAAGGCTATCCCAAGTGCTGCTGTTAATGTCTACTACTCCATCGCACAGTTGTAATTGCGTGCTGTAGATAGAATAAAGGTTTGTCTCTTCTGGAAAAAGAACAGTGCTTTCTCTCATGGATGTACTCTTTCAATTTCACCATTGAACAACTAAGAACTGAGATGACCGCTCATGTTTCAGTCTATCTGTAAAGGTTCAATGTTAAACACTGGCTTGGGAATACAAACGAGAGATAAAGATAATTTGGAGTTCTTATTCAGCTAGAAACAGCCAAGGTTATTTAATGTAGTGAGATAATTGTATGATGATCTCTGGTGAGGCACCAGTCAGCCATCAGTCATCAACTTCACTTTGATGACTGAGCCTTGGTGAGAGCTTTGATGAGGACAGAAGGGCAATTTTAATAGGAACATTGTAGCAACACAGCCCACTCACTCACTTACAGCCAATGGCATCAAAGTAGAGTCTGAGAAAAGCTGTATTTTGTTTTAACAAGAATTTTACAAGTAGCACAAGATAAGGTTAAAGACAATAAGCCTGTTGCTGCCATGCTTCAGCAATTATTTATAGAACTAGGAACTGCAGGAGCCACAAGAGCAACAGAGCAAACAGTTGATGGAAGATGTTGGTCCTAAGACCTACCCTGAATCTCCTTGGAACATTCACTAAAATGAAGTACAATAAACCTTAAACTCAAACCACTCAAAGCCCCAGACAGGAAAAAAATGTTTGGTAAGGCAACCTTACTGGCTGTGACCTTCCATTGAGATCATTCAAAGCATACACACCATAGCAGAAAATAAATGATAGACAGTACATTGGCAGGAAAGTCCCAGAGGACTAAACAATGTAATGTCATGCAGTTTGTAAAGGCATGGATATTTGTCACCACAGTCTGCATGAAGGACACATACTGTGAAAACTTTATTAATGTGCTCCATTACTTTGGAGTGTGTGTGACTCGTTAGCCCACATCCATTATGTGGAGCTGCCTGGCATTCTGTACCTTGCTTAGCAAAGGCTGCAGTCAACTATGCAAATACTTCATTACTGCAGTATGCACCTACACATTACAGTTTCCCTTATGAATATTCCCCTACACAAAATTATTTAAACGTAAGCACCACTCTCCCAATTATGGGAATATCCTAGTCTGGGAAGAGAGAGACATATGCTAACAAAACAAAACAAAAATCTAGGAGAAATCCTTCTACCCCAAGGCCCAGAGTCTTCAGAAGTAAGCAGTAGAGAGTGTAGCCATAAATTATGCATTGAGTATGTATTATCAGAGTCTAGACAATAAAGCTATTCTTGATCATAAGTGAATTTTTAAAAATCTGATCACGATTGTAAGAAGGCTATCCCATTTCATCCTTGAAAGCACATAAAAATCCTGATGACAAAAGTTTCCTAACAGTAAAAGGTGAAGACAGTGAGCACTATTGAACAACTATATTGAATCAATTTTGACATAGTATATATTTTTCATAATAAATATATTTGTTTTTAGGGTAAATCATTAATCCCTAAAACATTGTTTGTCGTTAAATTTGAAAATACAGTAACATTCATTCGTTTACTTAATTTTCTTTGTGTAATTGTATTCCAAGACATGATACATAATTTCAGGATGTTTATGATATATGAACATTACAAAAATACCTACAAGTATCTACAATAAATTTGAATAAATAAGTGAAAATACAAATAGAAACAGTGCAAAAAAAAATAAAGATTCAACTAGAGCACAAAATTTCAGAAGAGAAAAGAATTATGACCTTTATTCTCAGCTTTCTAATAGTTAACCCCAAATGTCAATTCTAATCTATACTTATAAAACTCTTAGTTCACAGAGCAGAACGTACTTCAATAAGTATACTTTATTCTAATACAGAGGAGAATGTCCTTGTGTTTTATTATGAACTAAATAATTGTCACCATATTTAGAGCAATAAAATGTCAGCAATGAGTTGTTTGGGGATTTTATAGTTATGTCTCTTAATGTGACCTAATTACATAATATATAAATGAAGTTCATTAGAAGCTATTCCATGATACTTTAACATTATGCAATCTTTGCACTGGGGCTCTAACACTCTGATTCAACCTAAAAGGCATGTCTAAGTTTTTGACTGAAACAAAAATCTATTTTCATCTTTCAATTTAACATTTAAATTAAATTCAGATTAATATATTTGAAATTTATGTGGTATCGTTGCTATTTGTGGCTACTATCTGAAAGTTCAAGTTAAAGAAGAGTACCTAGATTCACCCTTCTGCAAGTCTATATAGAAAGCTCAGAATAATTGAGACACATAATATAGTATTAGATAGCCTCACTTATTTGAACATCCTAGCTTTGAATCTTCATATTTGAACACATGACCTGAAGTAACTCCAGAAGTGAGCAAACAGAAAAGGACCATGGTCTGAGGAGGAAAGACAGAGTTCTAGATAGGGGGATGTCACAGCACAGATGCTGGAGCCAACACTGAAGCCTCCTCCTTGAGGACTGCTGGCTTTCTTAGTACAAGAAGGTGTTATGGCAGCTGCCAAGGGAGAAAAGCTATCAGTAGGCTTACCCATCTGTAAAGCCTACGAACCATATAAATGATTGGCCCAGCAAGATATCACCAGTGATGAGATAGTGGCAATTTTTCTTGGAGTTAATAACAGCTCTCTAATTGGATGTAAGTCAGGCTCAACAGGAGAGAATTCATGCCTGATACTGGAAGCCTAGCCAACTACCTTTAGCTGGAGCTCATAAGACCCCAGAAAAGAACCTTCTACTGCATTTTTTCCTAAACCAACATAGTTTCTAACTGTTTTCTAAATAACTATCTTTAGATTCACAGATAAGTATAGCTGCCATCCTCATCCTAGGAGTTTCTTTGTTGTTTGTTTAGATTTGTTTTTTCCTGAGATTGTCACTTAATTGTTTCTTCTTTCCCCTTACTCCTTCAAAATACTCCTATATACCTCTCCTTACTCCCTTAGAAATCCATGGCCTCTTTTTCCATCGTTATTGCATGCATCTATTTATTTGTATATACATATATATTCCTAATATGACCTGTTCTGTCCATATAATGTTGCCCTGTATGTGTGCTTTCAGGACTAACCATTTACCACTGAACAAAAAGAGCTTTCCTTTTGCAGCATATGAAGACTGTTACAGAAATTCGCTACTGCTCAAAATCGAGAGAATAAATGCTGATGAGGTATCTAGGCCCAACTCATACATCTGTAATGCAACCCCCACACCTAAGGCTGAGGGACTATTGAGGAACAGAGTGAGATGAGAGGAACTATGAGTGGAACTATGAGTGGAACTATTAAGGAACTATATGAGATGAGTGGGAAGGGTACTGGGGAGGTATGGAGATGGCTTGAAAATGATGTAAATGTAGTACTTGTATATGGCAATTCTCATAAAATAATAAAATTAAAGTAATGCACCAATAATTTGGAAAAATAATGGAAAAAACATAAACAGTAAAAATGGCACAATGAAAAAATGTGGTATGATAGTGGAGTATGAAGGCATCTTAGGAACTGGACTTCTCTTATGGGAGATATGTTCCATAGACAGTTTGACAGGATGGAAAGATGTTGTCCAAAGTCACTAGTGGGTATTGGGGACTGGAGAGTGACCACTCCTGAAGTCCCAAAACACAGTTTAGCATGATGTCTGCTCCAAAAGTGCCAGCCTGTTGGCTACCATTCCTCACAGGTAGTCTAGGTTTAAGTGTTCTATGTGGTTGGCTGGGTTATACAGCCCGATGCAGGAAGGTTAGCCCAGATCTCCACAGGGAGCCACCACCATTATCCACAAAGGGACAAATGTGAGAGGCTAAGCCAGCTGTACATCCTGGAATGAGGCATCCAACCACTGTAGTTCATTTCTGCAGCAGCCAGGAAGTGGGGGATGCCTATGTCACTCATGGTTGGGCCTGACCCAGGGAGTAGGAAACAGGAAGGAAAAACAGGGACTCAGTACTAGGGTTCTGCCTGGAACAAGGTCCCCACTGTGGATCTCCACAATCTGAGCCTGTAGATGTTAAGACAGGAGGGAGAAGGAGCCTCTCTGGTGGAAGACAGCTATGGTGACATCTTTAGTATCTGTTTTAAGAAACAAACACGCATAAGTATAAGCATATGTATATACTATCCAAGTCCTCAGTGTTATGCTGGATTTGATCACTTTTTAATGATTTTAGGCATCAGGTTGGGAAATTGGCTCAGATGGGAAAAGCACAGTTTGAGGATCAGAATTCAAATTCCCAGGATACACAGAAAATGCATTCTAACACGTCTTTGGGAAGATGGGGAGACAAGGAAGACAAGAGAATCCACTGGACAGCTAACATGGAGCTGATAGAGCAGATAGCAGCTTCTGTCTCAAATTATTATGGGAGGTCCAAGGTTACCTCATACCTATGTTGTGACATTCATATGCCCAAGGTCACGCACATGCATGCACATGCAGAGAGAGAAATAAAAGACAAATTTCAGATAACATCATTTAATACAAACAGGCAAAAAATAATATACAAATCTCTTGGTCAGAATGTTAGAGCTTCAAAGGCATTCCAAATAATGAACTATAAACCTTACAAATGCTACAGAACAGTTTTCTTATACTTGGTATAATGCAGAGTATCTGCTGAGCTTCCATGAGTATACCTATCTCACTCAAGAACTTTCCCAATATATTCTGAATTGACATACCCAGGAGCCCACCACCTGTAAGTTAGCAAACTGGGTAATATGATGTATCCCAAAAGTAGACAGTCACTTCTCTTAATGGGATTTTTTCCCACAGCCCTGAAATTCTTATAATTAACATTTAAACTGTTTTATTTTCTACTTCCAGAATATTAGGGTTTGGGGGAAGAGTGGTCATTAGAATTTAAAATGTCTTTTTCCTGACACTTCAGCCAAATGTGAGTGTTGCAGCCTCCCCATCAGACATTTAGTGCATGCTGATATTGTCATGTATCACACAGCAGAGAGCTCTGACTAAAATATTTACAAGAAATAAAATTTATTTATTTTGTGTGTAATGCCACAGCAAAAGTTGCACTTATGTTCAGCATTTATCTCTGGACACTGAAATATTAATGTCAATTTTTATTAATGCATATCAATTTTTCTTAAAAGTAAAAAAGCTGTCTTATGAAATTCACAGTAACAGTACTAGTGAATAAGTAAATGACTAAGTCACCAATGACATGTGAACATGTGACATCAGTCTCATGATTATCTTTTTTTTTTTAATTTGAGAAACTGTTTTAGCAATGGAGATTGTATCAAAAGGTTAAGAAACGTTCTCAAATTCTGGAAAGCTGAGATATGTGTTTTCAAACACAGCCCTGATACTACATAGCTTTGTGATCTTGACCATTGATTTAAGCTCTTTGAAATTCAGTGATGTCCCCACCAATGAAACGACCATGACAAAGATGCCGATGTGAGAATTAAGTGATACCCTGTATACACTCAGTAAATAATACAGGCTTTCACTCCTGCTTTCAATATAATGAGACAAGTTCCAAACAATGGATTGTACAGAATCCATTACACTGTCTGATTCCCTACCTGTGCATTCATAGTAACTACTCAACACAGCAAAATAAACTACCCTGTGTTCTTCTGTAGTGTAAAGAGGAAAAAAATATAGGACTGTTTGAGTTTGATCTGAACTCAAAATTAGTCTCCCATAAAATTCTGTTAGATAGCCAAATTTCAGTTCATCTTCAGTTTCTGATCTATAAATCTTGTGCTTCAGATTAAGGTGTTCATGTGAAATTTCCTACACAGTATTGTTTGTGTGAAACACGTGATGCCCAGCTGGGATGCTATTTTGGGAAGTTGTAGAACTTTTATGGCTGGGCCTATCTGGGGGTAGGGGCTCCTTGAGGCCAGGGAGGGCACTGAGTGTGATACTGCCCTCTGTTTCCTGACTGCCCCTGCAACATAACCAGCCACACTGTCCCCACTCCCACACAAGCTGTGTGCACAATGGTGCCTTCCTCACCAGGATAGATTTCATGCCCTAAATGATGAGTCAGAATAAATCCTCCTCTTAATTTGTTTCTGCCAGCTATTCTGCCACAGCACTGAGGAAAGTAACTAAAGTAATTCCCAAAACCTTATGGGGAATAAATCAGATGCTATGTAAATGTCTGATATACAGTGGAAACACAGTAAATGCTACCTTGTTTTTTGCATCTTTTAAGCATTCTACACTGGGGGAAAAAACACATATATTTCCATCTCCACATTTTGGCAGAAAGACAATGGTATCAGTTAAAGAATGCATTCATTACTGTTGTTTAAATTATCAAAATAGATTAGTTTCATTTGAGCTAATATTAAAGGAAAATCCATTTATAGAGGATTGCTGTCCACTGGATAGAAGTCCTCTGTGAACTCGTGAGAATTATTAGATGTTTTGCAAATGAGAAGAACATCCAAAGTAGCTAGCAGCCATTATTTCACAGCAAATCATTGCTGTCTACTCACTGAGGTGGTGCACTGGGATTCAGAAGACTAAATTCCGTCCCCACTTCTGCAAATCTCTGGCTATGACATTGGAAAGTCAGTTCAGCTTTCTGTCAGAGGAAACTCATAATTAACATCCTCTGATATATAAACTTCTCTCTGATCACCTAGCTAACTAGAATTATATTTCCTATTATAATGCAAAATCCTAAATCTTTGCTACAAAATGGATTTTGATTTTTTTAGTGGCTGAAACTGTATTAATGAAAAGATTACATGGACATATTTCAATGAAGTTTATTACTTGATTTTCCTTTCAAAAAATTCATCAAATTTTTCATCTACAAATAGCTAAAGAAAACAAAAATTTTCTTATAAGAGGAGAATGGTCATAGTAATAAGGTAATCAATAAAAAAGTAATAAGAAAAACACTCACTCTCATTACACAAAAAAATTCACCTTGAAACAAATATCATTAGCCTATTAAAATTTGAGATCCAAGCATAGGCTTTTGATATGTAAGGGAAAATTTAGACAATAAACATCAAAAGTATTAAAAATATCTGTACTCACACCTTATGTAATATTATATAGTATGCAATATATTTCCTGTAAATTCTAAACTTTTATAATATATTTCTTTCTATTGAGGCACATATAAGGTAAATTTTAGTTCACAAAACGGTTAGATGTGTAATTGTGAGTGAGGCTATCTTTTCTTCTGCAGATTTCCTTTTAAGTCCATGAATGATGTTTGATTTATTTTTAATGACTGTAACAGCTACTTCCTAAAAGCTTGATTTACTGAATAAGCAGGCTATTGGTAAAGTTCTGCAGAATACATCTTCAGTGTATCCAAACCATTCTCATCAGGACCAGTGTCCTCACATAACCCCACATCTGCTTCAGTGTTATGAACTACCAAGCTCATCACCTCAGATTCCAACATCTATCACACAGGCCTCCATGGGATGTGTGGATCCTTGATTTTCTTCCTGTCACTAAGTGGCGATAAAGACGCTACAAAATGGAGTGCTGTTACTGACAATCTCAGCAGGTAAAAACATTTCTACTGTCTTTCACATCAAATACTGGAGGCAATATGTCTTTGCAAATGGAGCTTAAGAAGGTGTCCAAAATTAATCATGGAGAATAAAGGTTTAAGAAGTAGTTTACTATATAATGCAATTCATGCCAAAACATATAAACGTTGAAATATTTACTTATAAAGAATTCACTTTAATTTGACAAGGACTTCAAGAATGTCATATAAACACTGTTCATTTGCAAACCTCACTGTGGTAGGCTTGTTCATCACTAAAGGGAAGAAGTGAGGAATAGAAGGTACAATACATTTAATTCAAACCAGCTTCAGAAGAGACACTCATGTTTCTCTAATGAATTTCAAGTATGTTAAAAATACAAAGTGCTGGATAAACGATAAGGATTTTAACCAGGCTTCAGTCTCTGACAGAAGCAGAATAATATATTTGATGAATGAGAGAGTAAATCTGACCTGGCCAGTCATGGATTCCTACTACATCTTGTATTCGTGTGACACTGGGAGGGAATTAAAACCAGGTCTGAGTACTTAATTGGAAGGCTTCTCCCAGTCTCCCATCTCACTTATGGCCATCTAGGCTTCAACACTCATAAATGTATAACACTTTGCTGTCCAACTCCATTAAAATAGAATTTGGTCGTCCCTCCTCCAAAGTAGCATTCATAGTCACCTTTAAGAATTTAAATATTGGAATCCACAGCAAGGTGTAATGTGGGGCTTGTGTTCAGGAGGAAACAACAAACACAAAGGCCAAGTCAGGTTTCCTCACTGTACTCATATAACACAGAAGCGCAACCACTCGATTTAATGTTGACAAATTCCTTATATCAAAGTACAATTTATAATCAAATCACCTGTTAGAACTAGTGAAAAACATTTTTAAATGATCATGATACTGAACTACAGACCTTAAGTCATTTTATTAAAAAGAGAAAGAATGCTTTAGTACTTAAGATCTCTTTTCTGTAGATTGCCTAGGCATGCAGAAATAGAATACTAGCTATTACTCGGTGTGGTGGTTTGAGTGAAAATGCCCCATAGGTTCATAGGAAATGGCATTATTAGGAGATTGGCCTTGTAAGAGGAAGTGTGACATTATTGAAGAAAGCATATCACTGGGGGAAGGCTCTGAGGTTTCAGATGCTGAAGCAAGGCCCAGTCTCACATGTTTTGCTTCCTGCTACTTTCTGATCCAGAGGTAGAGCTCTCTGCTTCCTCTCCAGCACCATATCTACCTATGTGCCACCATACCACCTGTCAAGCTGACAATGGACTAAACCTTTGAACTGTAAGCCAGCCCCAATTAAATGCTTTCCTTTAAAAGAGTTGCTGTATTCATGGTTTCTCTTCACAGCAACAGAAACTCTAAGACACTTGGTAATTTACAAAGACAACATTAGTTTTTTGTAGAATTTAACTTCAACAAAGTTATTATCACTTCAAATAATCTATTTGCTTTTATTTCATTTAAAGAACTGAGATATTATGAAGATTCTATATTAACTAGCTGACACCCAAAATAGAACCGTTAAAAATATTTACTTATTGTGTATATCTGGTAGAGGTCATTAAATGAAGATGGCAATTTTATACTTTAAAATTATATGGGAAATCTCATTTTTAACACATTTGATCAGTGTATCTTAGGGCAGTTTCTACAAAATTTAAACCCATGAACAAACAAAGATTAATAAGGTTCATAAATCTTTTGAAATCAAAACAAGGCTTTATGTGCATAAACATTGTTATAATGCAGTTTGTTTCCATTAATACCATTACTGTATTTGAAAAACAAGCTTTAGCAACTGCTTCCAACCACTAGAGTCCCCCTTTATTACAGACCTTTCACTTCTTTTCTAATTTCCAAGCCTTTCCTTGGCTCAATGCCTGGATGTGTTAGGCACAGTCTCCACTTCCTTGCCTTCAAGCTTATCATTCTCTCACAGACGTGAATCTTCTTTGTCTGTGACACTGTAGGAACACCCTCTGGGAAAACCAATGGCAGTCTCTGCTGTCACATTCACTGTCAAATATGCATCCTTTTAGGGCTCCTTTCAGACATTCAGGATAGTCACGGAGCCTCTCATGAGACCTGTTCTCTTCCGGCTTTCCTTGGAACTGGATATATCCATGCTGGTGTCTTTCATTTCCATTAGCTGCCATGCCCTATGTTTCACACCTCCCCTTCCTATAACCAACTGACAGACTTCTTCAGTCTTAGAATACGTCCCTCCCTGATCAGAAGATCGCATCAACTTCCAATTTTTATAATCCAGCTCTCTTAGCAATTCTCATCTCTATATAGAACTTCAACATGGCTCCTGTTTTCTTGATGTGCTAGCTAGGCTGAAAGTCAGATAGCAGAGTGAAACTAATCTTCATCATCATTCTTATCATTTCAGTCTAATATTTCCTTTCTGCATAAGCTGAGCATTCTTCGCCCAACACTTTTAAGGTTTCCTTCCCATGCTCTCTGTACATTAACCAGAATTTCCCATTTTCAGAGGTCTCTTCTTTGACTTTAGTCTCTATTAGACCTTACATTCTATGTTTATTTGGTTTCATTGTTCTCTTGACACTTCAATGTCTAATATGTTTCCTCACCCTTCCACCTTACATGGGATCATATCTGCATGATTCACTCTTCCTTCATAATATGCAAGCTGATCCATAAAATAACTGATAAAGTATATGAATAAATAAATACATTATCATTCTTTAAACAAATGCGTAACCTACTATACAGCATACTTTCAGACAATGAGAACCCACATATGGAATATACATATGCCATATACATATATATGACTCATATATAACATACTTAATCTTGAAAAACTAGGACACTATCTGAAATAATGACAATAAACTAATAAACATAATATTATAAATGGAGATTAGAGCTATGAAGAAAAAGAAGAAAGCATAATCATCATTAACTAACAAATATCATATACAGAATTGTCTTTTTACAAGGTATTATACATGCTTCTTTGATTGGATTATATTTAAGAGACATATGAAAATAAATGAGGAAATGAGCCATAGCCATGAAGAAACATACAGATAGAAATAGTAAAGAGTAAAGAACATAGATAGAGAGACCCATGCTCAGTGTTCACCAAACTGAAGGAGCCTATATAGTGGCATCTGAGTGAGGAAAAGGATCTCAGATAATAGAGATGATGGACAGTGGTCAAATAGACCCTATGAAAGAGTTAGATATTAGTCATACCTTGATAGGAACCACAACCAGTAAATGAATTAATTAATGAATCAAAGAGTAGAAAGATAATGAAGGTACAAGTTTTTTTTTTATGTATCAGTCTAAAAGTTATTTTGCATAAGTTTCCAAGGAAGAGAGGAAAGTCTCATTTCTGGTTGTATAATTTTTATATTAACTATTAATGTAAGTTTGAGCAGGACAGAGCCTATATCTCTTATCCAATGTATCAGTTGGATCATCATTATCATATATATGAATATGTATATCTCTCACACACACACACACACACACACACACACACATATATATATATATATATATATATATATATATATAATCATTTTTATAATAAAAAGCAAATAGGAAGAAAAATTGCAATATTGGAAAAACTATTAGATCTTGAGACTGGAGTACTTGACCTGATATAAATAATCTAAAAAGAAACTGGATTTTTAAGAGCACTAAGAAAAGTATTTAGAGATATCATTACTCAATTCCTATAGAGGACTTTCTGAAGTGTTTTATATAAAAATCAAATATGGATATATGTATGTATATCAGTGTTGTGCATGCCCACATGCGTGAGCATGTTGTGTGTTCATGTGTATGTGTGCTCAGTATAATCAGAATGGTCCATCTAGCATTGGTTACTAATGAATCAGCACTTGTTGCCTTTCAGTATCACAGCTAGTGAGAAGCCCACAGGACATTTAATGGCTACCAGAAATGCTGACCAGTGAATCCATTGTTTCTTCCAGGATTGTTAACAGGTATATAAGATTTTCCCTTTATTCTGGGCCAATATATAAAATCTTCAATTCTGAGAACTAGTCAATCTGCCACAGATAAGAAAGAATTTAAGCAAAAGAGAAACTATTAGAACTTGTCCTACTGACACATGCTCAGGAGCCAAGCTTACATGATTTATTAATTTTTCATAGCTCAGAATTGTCTTAATTTTAAACTTTGGATACTTAATTTAGAAATTCTACCGTTAATTGCTAAAAGAAATTATTTCTAATTATTACTAGTAGCTTAGGTAAAATAAACTTCTATGATAGTACATATATTTTCCAATACAGAAGGAATCATTATGTATATCTAAAAAATTTTTTAAAAAATATAGGCACAATAGGCATAAAGTTTGATTATAAGCATAAAGTTATGACACAAAAAATCCTTCCAGTTCAAGATTCAGAAATCTTTATAGAAGAAGAGTCAGAAAAACTATAAGAGCTTGATTTGGTGAATAACTGCAAAAGAAAGAAAAAGAAAAAATCAGTGTCTTCTAGATTTAGGAGGGCTGCTTCACTTATGAACTTAAAGCAATTGGTATAGAAAGGACAAAACCTTGCATGCACAAGTGAGACAGAATTCTGGCATGGAGAGGAGAACTGGACACATAATCCCACCCCTATACACAGAGTTATTGGCAATTGTTGGCTGCTGGGAGAGGAAGATGCAGGTATCTCTAAGAATGTAGCCCCCGGTAAGTCAACCACCCCCTTGTAGAAGAATCTGAGAATATTTGGGTAGTACGAATTTGTCTGGAAGTTTTTTGTTTGTTTGTTTAATTATTTACTTTTATTTTTCTTTTTAAAAGCCATGTATGTGCATGTGGTTTTTTGTGCGCTTATATGTCCCACATATATTCAGGATTCTGCAGAGCAAAAGAGGGCAAGAGATCCCTGTGACTGGAGTTACAGACTATTGTGAGCTGTGTGGGTGCTGGGAATTGAACCTGTCCTAAGGACAAACAGTCAGTGATCTTACCTCTGAGCCATCTCTCCGCACTGATTTTGTTTTGTTTTGTTTTTGTTTGTTTGTTTAAAGAGAAAAAGGAAACAAAATTTGGTGGATAGCAAAGGGCAGTTGGATCTGGGAAGGTTGGAGGAGAAAGGTAAATATGATCAAAACATATTGTTTGAAATTCTCAAAAAAATGAATAAAACTTTAAAATAATCTTATGCGATTAGTGTAAGGATCCTCTTTAAACTATTCACCATATATTGCATATTTACCTCAAGAGAGAAATTTCTAAAACCATCTGTCTCATATCAACAATACTTTTCCTACAAATTTGTTTCATAAGATTGATTCTGCTAAGTGATGTTTTTCTTATGCTTTTGCTTTTGTAGCCAATATTTAGTCAAGAGTCAGATACATTAATCATTTGACTTTATGTCTTAGTTTTCATTTTCTTAATTTTGGAATGTTGTCATGTTACTTTGCTATGTTTATAAATCATTCAACTAATTTTTGAGGGAATTAGGGTAGAAAAATTGCAAATTAAGTAAATAAATAAAAGTGCTTCCTGTGCTTTGAAGTAATTTCTAGAATGTCAAGGGACCCATAATTTTGAAGGCTAAAAGAACCATCAAAAAAATCAAACAAATATGCCAAAGGTGAGGAGAAACAAGGCATTTACTTTTTACTTAAGAAAAGATACATATGACTAAGTTGTATAAAAACTTAGGCAGTGTGGTAGACCGAAAAGATAAGATTCAAGATGAGAGCACATCTTTGCTGGATACCACACACAAATGCTAAGAGACACTACTGAGAATTACATAAGTTCCTAAAAAGCAAATTTGAAACCAGCATGTCTCCTGGAGCAAAAGCAAAGTTAAGAACCAATGATCACAGGAAATACTTAAATGAGAAATCATAAGTCTGTATTCATCAGGACCTATGTATGCCCTAAATAATCATTTCAGAGGAATGCTACCAGTCAAGAGTTAAAACCAACAGACTAGTTATAAATGTAGAGAAGGTGGCAAATCACCATGAATATTCAATAACTGTAACAAAAATTAAAACTTTACTTTTAGATGGAATTCAGAGAAATACAATAAAAATGAACAGTCTTAACATTAGAGAAATATAGATGCATTTAGATTAGGACAGCAAAAATGCAATGGCCTGCAATTCCATGGTTATTAAATATACTACAGAATTTGTGTGGGGTACAGGAGTTTAAGATTTAAACCCACAACTATGAGGAGCACAGAACATAAGAACAAAAGTTGACAAATGAGATTATATAAAACTAAGAGGAACCTAAGGAAAACTAACAAAAGCAAACACAACCTAAAGAATTGAATAATAATATGAGGAATTAAAAAAACAATCTATACAATTAAAATAGTCACATAGTGTGACCAATATGCAGAAGAAGCATAGGTAATCAATCTATATACATTTCAAAATGTTCAATGTAATTAACAATTATGGAAATGCATATCCAAACTACAGTGAGACAGCACCTCAGTCAGAATGGCTTTTATCAAAATATCAAACAAATAACAAGTGCTGCAAAAGAAGTGGGGAAAGGATTCCTTGTAATCTATGGGTAAAATGGAAATTATTAGAGACACTATGAAAATCAACATGGAAATTACTTAAAAAACTGTAATAGATCTATCATATGAACCACCCATACCACTCTGACATAGACCCAAAGGAATCAAAAGAAATGTACAAGGATTATAAGCTGCATGCCCATGTTATAGGGGCATTATTCACAATAGCTAAGGTAATGGAGTCAGAATAGGAGTGCTTGAACAGATGGGATAATAAAAATGTGGTTTAAATATATAATTGAGGATTATTCACCTGTATAGAATAAGGAGCTTGGAGACAGTATGTTAAGTAAAATAAAACAGATATAGCAAGATGAATGTCACATGTTCCCTCCCAATTGTTGAAGCTAAAAATGAAGTATACCAGTAATTACTAAGACAGCATAATTCCTACAGATTGGGTGGGATATAGAAGAAGAAGAGGGATAGTTGGATTTGATTAGGACATAGTATACATATGTATAAAAATGTCAAGTTTAACTCCACTAACAATTACAACTAATACAAACAAATAAAAATAAATTTTAGAAAATGAAATATAACCATCTGTAAGCATTGTACCTGATGCTTTTCCAGATATTTCCCCTGTGAACTTAGCTTCTTGGTCACCGTTTCAATATCTAGTCAGAACAAATGCTATCTTACAAAGTTAGAGATTACCCAGGATTTTCTATAAAATTATGTTTGGATGTTTGAAAATGACATGTAAGATATGTTTGCAACTGAAGAATCTTTCATGCAGGACAGCAATGGCATAAATGTCCATATTCAAAGCCAGGATTTTCCTCCATACTTTGTAGTTCCATCATATGTGTGCATATGAAAATTGACTTGGTGAACATGTAATAATTAAACACATTAATAAATCCCATCTTCCTTCCAGGCTTATATTGCACAAAACAATCCATATTCAAGGGTTCTGGAAAAGTAAAACTCAGGAAGTGAAGAGGAGTTTGTCTTTTGACAGCACTGCCAGTGTTAATATTATAGTTTCTTCAGATTTCAACCTAAAATTGACCCATATTTCTTCTTCAAGCCCACTCACTGATAAAATGTATATGTCCACCTGTTCAGGTGATGGAGAAGAAAAATATAGGATCCGTAGTGGCTATATGTTAAAGCAAATAAAATGTACACATTATTTTCCTTTAAATTTAAAGAGAATTCTCAATCGCATCCAGTTGGGATGCAATTTCTTCAAATCTTCTTTATATCATAAGTTACAAGACTGTGAAAGTCATACCAAGCTTTGGTCTCCAATGAGCTTACTGTGAAAAAATGCACCTTTTTTGTATCGTTGCACACAATCAAAGGGCCCAGTAGGTACTTAGTGAAATGAGACTCTATAGATCATTCCAGCAGTGACTACCAAAATATAGCTATTTGTATTACCATAGTTCAATCCTAAAAGTTCTATGGTATATAGCTTTTCTCATAATGCCAATGCTATTAGGAAAAAAAGAATCTGAACTGACTAGAATAGGAACTTATTTTCAAAGACCCAATCCACACAGAAGCGCGCGCGCACACACACACACACACACACACACACGTGGGGGGAGAAGCACAAACACAATCTTATATTATTTTGTCTTCAAAGAGAGAAAAGGTTATGTCCATCTTTTAGTCTTTTCTTCTTCCTACATAATACTGATTCCAGCCTCTAAATACATATCTATTACTGAAAACGTGGCAAATCTGAATTTTAGCTACCTTAGTAATTGCATTCCAGCACAGTTGTGTCTCTGTCTTATAGCCAGACTTTATCTAATTCATTAAAATCACTTTTCAATTGTCAATACTGGCTTATCTAATATCCTTTTAACTCTCCTTTTCAGAAAATCATATTTCAAAGATTTCCTGATGGCAATTAGGAGATGCAATGACTCCATTGTATCACTATCTATTAATTGCTCATCCCATCCTCTTGCTCTGGAACTTGATTTCCCCCCTCCTTTGACACTTGATGATGTGGTGGTTCTCTTTATTGTATTGATTAAAAGACACATCACTACCTATAATCTCAGCACTTAAGAGTTAAATCCAGAAAGATTGTGAGTTCCAGGATAATTTTACCAACCTATTTAAGCCAACTTACCTAGCAAGTTCTTGACCAGCCTGTGATACAAAAGACACCATGTCAAAATGAAATAAACAAAACAAAACAGATCACATATTTTTCGTTAAAATCTCATACCTCATGACAGAGAAATTTGTTTCTACCTCAAGTACCCTGTGAGTAGGTATGGTCCCTGAACCACAAACTCAAGTTCAAAGAGAACACTGAATCTTTTTTCTTCTTTGTGAATCATTTAAATTCATTTTTGACCTTTATTCTCTCAGGCTAGAGGAAACATAAATTTTTATCATATCATCTGCTTCTCTTCTTTGTAGGTTAAGTCGCAGGTCAGGGTTTTGCATCACATTAATGAAGCACTTCTACATGTCACCCAGGTGTCATTCATTTATGCCTCAGTGACTGTTCATATTTGGTAATCACTGCTCTATGTACAAAACCAGTCTCACATGGTACTCTCTTAAAGGCACCAAGCATTCTTGTCCCTTAGTTCTCCACATCCTTTATGGTGCCATCAGAAAGAGGACTTCAAATATGCTCATACCAGCCAGGAAGATATCTAATGGGATTATCCTTTTCAGGCTCTGTAAGTAAAATGATTGACATGATGCAAGAATGAGGACTTGAGTTGAGATCCTCAGCTTATATATACAAACACACACACACACACACACACACACACACACACACACAAACATACATGCACACACAAATACACACATAAACAGAAACACACATACACACACACACATACACAAACACACACTCATACAAACATATATACGTATGTATACATATGCTCAGTACACATATATGTGGATATATGTGTAATATATACATATACTCTGTATATGTAATATATATACATATACTCTGTAGTACTTGTCTATGAAGAGACAGACAGGCAGACCTTTTGGCTAGCCAGCCTAGCTGAAATTGGTGATCTCTAGGTACAACAAGAAACCGGAATGCAAACAAGAAAGGTGGAAAGTAATTGAGAAAAATATCTAATATAGACCTCTAACCTCCACATATATATATACACAAGTACCCACATGTACATCAACCTACACAGAGAGAGAGGGAGAGAGAGAGAGAGAGAGAGAGACAGACAGACAGACAGACAAACAGACAGAGAATAAATAGAGATCAGATAATGCAAATATTTACAGAATTATGTATTCTGGCACTACACTATAATAATAAGTAAAATATCTATTAGGTCTATATATTTCATTCAGGTTTCTCAATTAAATTTAGGCCATGAATTAACTCAATGTAGAAAGAAGAAAATTTAATATCAAAGTTGAATGTGATATCTACACTCACACTTTACGAACTGAAAACAGATAAATTATAAAATAAAATGTTCAAGAAAAATGTGTTTCCTTGAAATACCATGACTTACAATTGATAACATTTTAAAGGATTCTGTGTTTATTGGCAGAATATTCATTAAAATGATCAAAAAGTTGCAGAAATTTAACACAGATACAATATTTACTACTATTCATAGGACCTTAAGTTCAAGTCTCAGTCCTTATCAAAGAAAAAGGTATCTCCACAAGAAAAAATGTATCTGTTAAAGGTGCTGAGAAATTAGCACTTTAGCTCCATAATAGCATTCATATTTGACCATTGAAAGTTTAAAATAAATTTGTAATGAAATTGGAAGTGTTTTCAAAATCATAATTATAGATTTAATTTTGAAACTTCAAGTTTATTAGATGCAAATGCCTTATAATTTAGGAAGTGGATATTATCATAATCATACAAAGACTGTCAAATTTTGATTACAATCTTTCCTCATTAGTCAGAAACAACTGAAAACCTCTGGCAAGTGTTCACCAGTGCTTATCTCCATGCAAAGCATGTTACAGAACAGTGTTTCTCCATATGTAGGAAGCATGGAAACAACATGACTTTTTTCAGTTCAGTGTATATGGGATATTGCCCAAGATTCTGTATCCTTAACCAACTTGCTCCACGTGCTGTACAGAAGTCTAAAGATGCTGTTGGAGTCACAATGTCGAAGGAGTAGAAAATTTTAAGCAGTCAAATGTAAGAATTTTATGTATTTCCTTGGGAGAAAACATGTAAAAACATGAAATAATATTCTACTACAGTCAAAAGTCTCAGCAATTATCCCAACTAAAGAAACACAGTGAGGAGGGGGGAAGAAAATTGGAATTTGGATTCATTGGTTGTTTCCCTAGGTTTCCTCTATGGATACTGATCTGTTCTACTGCTGTAAAACAGTTTGTGTCAACCAAAGGCCTTGGACCAAAGCTCAGCTACATCACTACAATTAACTGAAATAGGTGTTGGTTATACAAAGTGGGGAAGACAGAACAAAATTATAACATGATGAATCTGAATTATGACAACTATCAAAAGCTAAGGAAAATATGTACACAATTTGATGAAAACAAAACAAAGGAAAAAAGGGTGGGGATCCCTAGATATCTGC
Source organism: Cricetomys ansorgei (assembly GCA_026225945.1). Taxonomy (NCBI): domain Eukaryota; kingdom Metazoa; phylum Chordata; class Mammalia; order Rodentia; family Nesomyidae; genus Cricetomys; species Cricetomys ansorgei. The sequence continues at coordinate 7,518,821 of JAMJFZ010001562.1, forward strand.
AGGCTATACCAGACAGGGAAGAAGTTAAGCTAACAGCAGATCTTCACATCTCCCTTCTCCCCTCCAAATCCAGTCCCCTAGTATCACCACCAACTCTCTAACAGACTACCCTCTATGACCTCCCCACCTTCCTGACCCAGTCTCCAGCAGATCACACAGATCTGCTCCTCTAATCCTCTTCCCCGCACATCATGTTATCCCAGACTCCATCTTCTACAGGCGTTTCCTAGGAACTCACCAACCAAGACTACTGGTGAAGAAAGTAGCCCATGGAAGCAGAGAGGTAAGTTTCAGATCCTCTCTGAAAAGCAAAAACAACAACAACAAAAAAAAAATCATTCTGACAAAGCTTCAATCAACAGAATGGGAAAGACTTTTTTTTTTTTAATTTATTCTTCTCTCATACAATACATACTGACCACAGATTACCCTCCATCTACTCCTCCCAGTCTCCCTGCCTCCCTTTTCCTCCATATTCACTCCTCCTTTGTTGGAAAATAGAGCCCACTAGAGGGCCAATGTAGCTATTTGGCTACTGGGTGGCTCAGCACAGAAGACCCTGAGACATACTCATATTTGGGAACTCTGCACACATCAGCAGAGGGAACCATAGTCGAGGCATGCACCATACTCCACAATGGAACCCTGAACGTCTGAGCTCAGGTATTTTTATTGATTTAGCACTCCTCAAGTGCTTATTTGATAAGCAATCAAACATCCCCAACAGAAATCCAATACCTGCCAACAACGCAAAATGCCAAGACCAAGACAGACCCTCACCCAACATTTCACAAAACAATATTTAAACACAACTAAAAATAAACTTCTACAATCATACTTAAAATATATAAAGAACTTAAAAAATAAGAGACCAAAAAAATCAAATAACCCAATTAAAATGAGGGTACAGAACTAAACAGAATTCTCAAAAGAGGAAACTCAAATGGTTGAGAAGCACTTAAAAAATCTTCACATCTTTTCTCATTTGGTAGGGTGATAGATCTCCCTTGGAAAGGGAAATGAAATAGATAATTATGCATGGATGAGGAGGGGATGGGAAGGGGAGGATCAGGAGGGAGGAAGAGGAAAAGGGGGCAGGCGGGAGGGAATACAGAGAGACGTGGCTAAAATTAAGGGCAATTTCAGGGGTAGTATGTAAACCTCATAGCGTAGATCCTTCCTAACATATATTCTAAAGGAAATCACAAGTAACAAGGGAGATAGAGTCCCAACTGGACATCTCTTTACACCAAATGAAATTTCTAATACTGTAACTGAATTACACCTAATTGAGTTGTTGGCCAAAGGGTCACATGAAAACCCTCAAACAACCAAGGTTATTGCCAAAGCTATTGGTTGTTCTCTACAAAGTGCTGGTAAGGTCCCAATGCAGAAAAAATTGCCTACACAACTCATTGAACATGGAGTAGTCAATTGGTGCCTTTATAGAGCCTTCATTGCCATGTGCCTGTGTTTGGTATTATAAGGCACTCTATGTACTACCAAAGGAGATATATAAACATCCTTTGATCTGTCGTGGTGTTCTGCCTTTAAGATATGCTAGGAAATGGTGTCATAAAGCTTGTGGAAGTAACCATTCAATATCTGATTTAACTTTAGATCCATTCCAGGGGGCAGAACCAATATCTGGTGCTGCCTGGCTGACCAAGAAAGAGAGACTAGGCAGGCCAGGGACTTAGGGAAAAACCAAATACTACTATTCAACCAAAGGGATGCAACGATAAAATGACTCCTAATGACATTCTACTATACTCATAGATCAGACATAGATCAGATCTTTGCTCAGCCATTCTCAGAGAAGCTTCCTCCTGCAGCAGATAGGAACAAACAGAAACCCACAGTCAGACATTATGTAGAGATTGAGAAATCTTGGAACACTCATCCCTAAATGCAATGTCTCCATCAAATACCTTTCCTCAGCACTCAGGAGCCCTTTGGAAAATGAGGCCAAAAGAGTATAAGAACTAGAGCAGATGGAGAACACCAAGGAAACAAGGCCTTCTAAAGCAACAAGATAGATGCACTTATAAACTCACCAAGACAGTGTTAGCAAGCACAGTGCCTACATAGGTCTGCGCTAGTTGGGTTCTAGAACTGAAAGGAGAAGTGGACACATGCCCCCATCCCTCACCCAGAAGCAATCTCCAGTTTGCAAATGAAAATTTAGTTTCCTTCAAGGAATTCTCACTAGAGTTCTCACACACACACACACACACACACACACACACACACACACCAATAAAATTCAAGGAATAAAAGTCCATAAAATTGAGATGGAGACAGAGGAGGAGGTTCATAAGAAGGATTGGATGAAGTAGACATGGAAAGAGTTGGAAGGGCATAAAGGGATGGAAGATGATGTAATAATATTTTAATTAAAATATATTAAAATAATAATGATGAAATATAATCTCACTGAATTTTTGGGCAAAAATACCAATCTTTTCTTGAAATTGTTTTTCACTGTGAAATGTGTCCTTACTTGGTATCTTTCCAGTATTATGTTTCTTGGTCATTTAACAAAAATTCCAGTCATGTGCATGTAATTGAGTTTTCAAAACTAAAACAGGATGCCTGCCATTGTGCATTTCTGTTTTGGTTTATATCAATTCATTAATCATCAAGAATGGGTAGAACTAAAAGTAAATTGTTGCACTGAATCATAAATATCAGTCCAGATTCCCCAAAATACTAACAATAAAGAGTATATGCTTTAGAGATCCACCAATTGACATTGGTTCTGGGAAAACCATAGTTTAGTCTTTGTCTAATTAAATCAAAGTTCTTAAGTACAGAGCACTGGAGCATTTCAGCCTCCATAAAATCTACTCTTAAGCTTATAATGGAATGGCTTCAGCCTCCACAAAATCTAGAACATTTAAACTTCCATACAATCCAGTCTTAAGCCTTTGAGATTTACTGTTGATTAAATCACTCTGACGAGCTCCTTCTGAACTCTGACTTTTCTTGTTCAACTCACTCTTGTTGTTCTGACTTAAACTCTTCTCCAAGCTGACTGATTCAGACTGATCTGAACTAGATTGCTGTTTCTGACTGAACTCTTCTGACACTAACAGATTCTGGTTGTCTCTGTGACTGCTCCAGTCTGAACTGCTGTGCTCACCTTCCAACTGATTCACTCTTTCTGTCTGATACCGATTTCTTCTACTGAGCTGCCTCTGTCCCTCTGTGTCTCTCCCTAAGCTCTCACTACTCACTCAGCCTCTCTGCTACTCTGCCTTATTTTCAGTCAGACCACACCATTGCTTGTGTCTTGTACCCTGTCTACCTGCTTCAGTCTGTTTGCCTCATACTGCCTGGTGTAACTAACTCTGAACTGAGCTGAGAGCCTGCCCTTCTCTCCTGAGACTCCTGAGAGTGTGTTGACTCTTCCTTTTTGCCTGTCCTTTATTCTTACTCATCTCAGATGTCACTTCATCACTTCCTGTGTGACACTGATGCTTCCCGTGTCTGCTTCCACATTATGATTCTCTCTAGGGATTAAAGGCATGAGCTACTGTTACCTTCTGCATACTGGGATTAAAGGTGTGCGTGTGCACCAACATTCCTAATATTCTACATTCCATCAAGATCACACAGGCCTCTGAATGTGATTCCTTTTTTAGACCCCTGGAATATATGCCCTTCCTAGCTTGCATACAATCCTACTCATCTACAACCAAGTAACCATTTCTTCTCTCAGATATGTACAGACATCAGCCAGAGTTTACACAATTCACAGTTTTAAAACATTTAAATAAAGTTTAAAATAAAAATATATGAGAAAGTTCACATTAGTAAAGTGGAGAACAAAATAAAAGGTCCTTACTAGAAATATAAAGAAAGAGGAAGATAAAAGGATGAAAATAAAAGAGGAAGGAGGGTCTATGTAACAGAAATAGAGAAGAGAGCATGATGATGTGAATAGAAAGAAAGTAATTTACAGAATACTAAGAGAAATGTATCAACAGTTATTTTAATGGCCCAAGTGTTAAGCTTAAAATTCAGATATAAAAAATTTCATTACTTTTTCAGTCTTGTTAAAATATAAACATTGAGTTTGCAACAAAGAGACCTAAAACAGACTGTAGTACAATGTAGAAAAATTAAAGAACAAAAATAAATAGAACATAAACCTGTTACAAAATGTATGGATTGCAATTTTAATAGTTACTTTTTATTTCGGCAAAATATCCTACAAAAGCAATTTCAGGAGGGAAGGATTTAATTTGGGTAAAAGATTAAGGGTCCATTATGGTGGGGGAAATAATGGCAGGAAGATCTCGAGACCCATGGTCACATTCCAATCACAGGCAGGAAAAGAGGTGGAAGAGAATTCATGCTCAGCACTTTTTCCTTTCTATTAAATCTGCCAGCCCTATCCATGGAAAAGTTTTACCCTAATTTAATGTAGGTCTTCCAAGTTCAAAACCCAATCTTGAAATTTCTTGACAGACATACTCAAAGGTACATCTCCTAGGCAATTCTAGATTCTGTCAAGTTGGCAATCAGTATTTATCATCACACTATTCTAACTTAAAATTAAATATAATCCAAAAAAGTCATTTTACTGAAGGGAAATGGTATATTTAGATTCGATAGGTGTATATTTGATGAATACTACTATAAAAATTTTGTTAGAAAAAAATATTTGTAGTAAAAATTTACACAAGAAAGTAGCAAAACATACCCTTTAGGTTACTGTCTATGTTTTAATATTAATTTGAAGTTCAACATTTTATAGTTTGAATTTAATTTCCATTGGATTGTAGATCTGTTATGTGACTCCCAGTTCTATTCATCTACTTCACTTGGTTAGCATCCAATATACCTTCAGTCTTATGCCAGCATGTCTCCCAACCAGCAAGCTATTATTTATGGTCTCATGCTTGGTATTCTTCATTCTTCTGTCTTTTTTGTGGTAATGCTACAACATCCAGATTATAAATACTCATTGTCTCTATTTCTGATAGTTTATTTTCGTTTATTTTCCTGCTCAGTAAAATGAGATAGGATAGAGTATGAAGTATTTTAACCTGGCAGCCGACAACTATCTAAAAAAGGTGAGTGTAACAGTCTTCTATTTGCTGGTAACTCTAATCATTCTCAGCCTCTGTATTATGAAAAGATTGAGTACGATTTAAGTGTGTTTATTGTTCTAAATTTCGGTTAGAGTTTAGACTGCCTACAAACAATTTCTTTAGAATCCCAGTCAGTTTTTGGTAGTAGCTACCTTTTTTTCTTCAGGAAGACTCATGATATGAATCCATTCTGTCTTCTAACTTGTCATCTTTCTATTGCAGACTTTCTAGGGCTTGTACTGCAGGCATATGCCACAATACACAGCTCAGATTCTCTTTCATTCTTGGCAAGTCATACCACAGTTCAAAGCCCCTGAGAATTTCTACCACAGAAAAACAAATACAAACTAAAGTAAATCCCTTTAACCTTGCTTAACCCAGGATTTCTCTATTGATTTTACCAGAATTCCAGTTGAACTAATAATGAATGTTAATGTTAGAACCCATGAATTTCAAGGTAGAATATTCTGGTTTAGCACAATCCCTTTGTTAAAATGAGACATTTAGCTGTTTAACATTCCTTACCTCATTTTTGGTTATATTATTTAGGCTGTTAACATATAGGCTGTTAAGAGCTCATTTTGTATTTTTTTCTTACAAGAATTTTTAAACAATATGTGACAGATGGCTCTGTATCTTGCTAGGAATGTTTTTCTGAGAAGCTCCTCTGTAATCTCCTGAAACCACCTGTTCAAATGTCCAGCTGTCCCTCCTAATCAAGAAGTATTTATTTAGATTTCAGCAACAAAGAAAATTAAATGTTCAAAAGCAAAATAACAATGATTTCTTGATTTGTCCATCTTAACACCTGGCCCACAGAGAAGGTCAGACATCATTATTTCCTAGGATATCTAGTGTTTAGCTCAATTCTTTTCTCTGGGCTGATGACTGAACCCAGGCCACGTCTGAATGTTTGCAAAATGCTGTGTTTCTTTAGTTCAATTTTTAAAGTTCAGTTTCTAATTAAGGAAGTATTATAGTTAAGACTTAAAAGCAGTGTTCATATATATCTGCTTTGAAATTTTCTGCAGATCTATAGTCCTTCTTCTTTTGGCTACATTCACAGAATGATGATTGAATTCAAGGACTAGTGACAGTGGCTTGGTACAGGTTATTAGGTATCAAGAGTTTATGAATTGTCAAAAGTCATTGGGATGTGATCATAGCCAAGGGTTCTGAGTCATTTCTCTGACCTTACAGAGTGTGTGTACTGTTTACAAAACCTCCTATTACCAGATCCTGAGAAACTTTCCTGGGATGCTCAGTAGATATCGCAGAACATCTTTTATTGCTATTGATATATCAATTTTTGTGATCCCTGAAGATGTCTTGTGTATCATCATTAAAGAAGAGAATTAACATTGTATAACACCCCTTTCCCTGATATAAAACTCCGAAGCTTAATTTGCCTTGAAAACCCATTTCCCATACATTCTCATCCCCTTTTTTAATTCATTGTCCAGGGATCTAACCTCTCCTTAGGAACATTGAATTGTGGACAACTCTAGCACTTTCTAAAACATTGTATACGTAAGATTTGCAATTTGCTGCTTTAATTATTTTGACTCTAAATTTGTCTTACTCAATTTTAGCATTTTATTTCTTAGCCTGGGGAGACAGAAAAGATTAAGACTGTTCTTCAATTCAACAAACATTTGCTGACGCTTAATCTAAGCCCCTTGTATTCTAACCTCTGTTATTCCATAAACAAGGACTGAAAGTGTTACAAGTTCCTCTCAGCTTATTCTTTTAAAATCTGTTTCTATCAATTTTCTCCTGTTATTCTGTGCCAAGTTTGTCTCTGCCACCAATCATGATTTTCCAGGTTAATTTTAGAACTTTCAAACCTTCTAGCTCATTTCTATGCTTTGCAAGTCCACATGTGCTATTACTCTGAATGTAAATAGATTAGATAATTATAACCTGCAATTTTATCTGAATGGAAGCATGCCATTCTTACTGTCTTAAGGCTCTGAAATCAGTCCTCAGAGACGAGTGCCCCATATGTGCATGTGTTATTGGAGAGAGCTATATTACATCTCCCTATGTCTATCTATACGTGTCTGTGTTGATGGATAAACCCCTTTGCTAATTATCAGAATGAGAACTGACCTGGAAACAATAAAACAAGGGAATCAGTTAGAAATCTCTGATTCATACACCATTGTCCATAAATTAAGATATATTCTCAGCTCAAAATAAATATTTAAATTTAAATATCTCCAAAATATATTGGGACTCTCATAAATGTGCATTATTTCTCTTCTATAACCCTGGCTCCCACACAATCTCTTTCACATAAGTTGGGAATAGAGATAATTTCTATTACCAAAAATTTCAAAATCTAAAAAAATTATCAATCATCTTCTGGACTCTGAATGAAAATGCAGACCAAAAATCCAAGGGGATTTTAGATTTCATAATATTTTCTCTTGGATGTGGTTCCTGGCTCAGGACTGGGAACTAAGTGTACTCACTGCAACTTACCCAACTGCAGTAATTCTATTCACTGACCTGAAGGAAAAGGAGCTGTAGGAAAGGATTGCTTTAGAGTTAGTGGCCCTGAACATGTCTAATAATCAGTTGTCACTAGCAGCAATGTAGGTCCTAGATAAAAACTCACATACACAGTAACATTAAACACATTAATCTCACTTGGTGAGGTGACTAGGACTGTCATTATGCCTAGTATTAATCAAGTATGTGTTGACTGAAGAAACCAGAGACAGGAGCCAGGAGTTCTCCTTTTGGTTTTGTGTCTCTGTTGAGAAGTCTATTCATAGAAAAGAAGAGAAAGCAAAAATAATATGTTTTTCTGACAAAGTTCCAAAGGAGAAGCCAAAGAGTATATAATGGTTTCTTACTCAGACTCCTTGAAGGAAGAATGGTCAGCCTTGCCATATTTAAAGATAAGTAATTGTAAAGAAATACACAGCAGAACAAAATTTAGGGTGAAATATAAATGATGCAATGTATCAGACAAAGGTTTCTCCAAAATTGACTCTAAAAAACAAATACTGCTCTCAAATACACTGCACTTAGAATGATACAAATGAAAACAGATCAAGGGAAGAGGGGTTGGTAAAACAACAAAATGAGATTTTAAGAGGTTTTGGCAGGTTTATTCAAAGAAATAGAGAAATGGAGACACTGAATAAGTTAAAACTATTTATGTGAAGCAAGATTCAGAACAGCCATAAGCTCTCTTCCCATCATTCCCTGGGGTGGGGAAATGAAAAAGTGAGCGTCTTCAGTGATTTCACTCAAAACTTCAAGGAAGTCACAAGGAATACAGGATGGGTTACAAAAGAGTCAATGAAAGTTCTGTGCCACAACAGGGGTAAAAGGCAGGTGGTGAGGAGCCAAAAGATAGGCATTGGCCAGTTTACAAAAAAACTGCCATCAAACTGGGCCCTTAGGTTCATTCCAAAAGTCCTGAAACCCAAGAGACTAAGGCAGGAGAATTACAGTGAGTTCCAGGTCTCGACTATGTATTAAATCCAGGCAGCCTAGCTATAAAATCAAGCTCTTCTTCAAAGAGCTCAAAGTAAGCAAAAAGACAAAAAAGGACAAACAGATGAAATGAACACCTATTCAAAAGTATAATGAAAATACTGTAAGACATTTTGTGTAGTGAAAGAAGCATTAGTTGAAATAAAATTTATGTTTATTGGAAATATTATTTCCAAAGCACTTTCTGACAACATTTTAAAGTTTACAATAAGTATACTAGTTTCTGGAGAGATTTTAGAAATACCCTGTTGACCAGGAAGAATGAGAAACAGGAAGAATTATAATATGCATGTATGGAGTTGTCAAAAACAAACTTAATTAAAAAAAGAAAAAAATTTTAAAAAGAGCAATGACAAAGTTAGTTTCTGAAATTTAGAAGCGCACACTTAGAAAGCAAATACAATGCTTTTGCTCCTTATGCAAAAAGAAAAACATAAACATCAAACTAATTATTGCAATGTTTGAAAACTTTAAAATATATACAGTTTTTAAAATAACTTATTTAATTGTTAAAAATTAGCATATAGTAGAGATATATCTGGAGAGATACCTCAGCAGTTGCTGCTCTTTCAGAGGATCTGGCTTCAATACTCAGAAACCACATGGTAGCTCACAATGGTCTCTCAATACGGTTACACTGGATTTAGCACCCTCTTTTGACCTCTTCCTGTACCAGGCACGAATACAATGTACTTACGTGCATACTGGTTGGACAATACACATAAAATAAAAATGAATAAATAAGTTATGTATCATTACATATACAGTTCTAAAGGAAAGACTAAGAACTGACTGAATGACCACATAGTCATGAAACATTCATGCTGCCAGATTTAAATACTAAATGTTCCTTCTACACCACAGAGTTCACAAATGTCTAAGAACAATGAATTTCTCCACTGGTAGCATGCGTAGCATCTTCTATCACTATGTGTAAAGCTTCCATGTCAGTGCCCTTCTTATCATGTTTTACGACTCATGTAATGTTATCTTCCATATTAATTCCTAGATCTAGAGGGTAACCCAGACCAATGAAAATAGCCTGAATGTAATGTTTGGGCATCTATATAACCCTGATGAACAACAACTCAAAGTAAGGTAATCCAACTAGGGTTTTTGCTAGCATGTGATATCCAGTTGAGGTATTGGCCCCTGTAATAGAGTAACAACATTTAAGCTCATTTTTTATATGGGTATGTATATGTACATCTATATGTTTTATAATGCAGAATTATTCTTATCTATAAATTATTCATTCTTATTTTAAAACTAGCTTTGGAGTGTTCAGATGGCTTAATAAATAAAGGTACTTGTCATGCAAGGTTAAAGGCCTTATATTGATCCCTGGAACCATGTAAAGGTAAAAAAAAAAGGAGACAGAGAGAACTAACTCCACAAAGTGGTCCTCTGATCTCCACACATAGTGCTATGGTGCTTATGCTTTCCTCTCCTACATTGTGCATACACACAGTTAAAATAAATCAATACATTTAAAGGTTCTATTTTATATTTAAATACTTTGTCATAGCATGATTATATATATATATATATATGTATGTATATATATATATGTATATATATATGTATATATATATATATTCAGCCAACTATTTTAGTGTTCAAAAATATGTGAATGAAGACTGAGATTTGCACTTTTCTGCATGCTTTTACTTCAGATTTTCTCTCATGTAAAGATGGCTGTTGCCATATTGTGTACTTGGTGCTTGTTTTTGTCTTCATTTTTGTTTTCTGTATGTAGCTCAACTTTGTTGTGAGTCTTCTGTCCTGTAAACTGTAATTTCTTTTTATTACATTGTATGTTTCATTTAAACTTGTTTTTGCCATTGCTTGTGTTTACATTAAAGTATAGATTTTTCTTCACTTTATTCTTAGTAACTTGACCTAGTTTCCAGCTTAAATTCAGCTTTTATAACATTAGCTTAATTGATTTCTTATTTGTCTGTCTTATTTATTAATGTAATTTTTTTCTTGAATGTATGCCTGAAGTAGTATATTACTCCCTTGGATTAAATGTTCTTTTTTGGAGGGAGGATAGTAATTTTATTTGATTTTTAATTTTTTCCTTTTATTGAAAATCAATTTTTTTCTTATATAATATATCCTGATTATGGTCTTTCCTACCTCTACTCCTCCATTCCTCCAAATTTCTCCTCTCACCCTTTTTCTGTTTCTCATAAGAAACCAAACAGGCTTCCAAGGGATAATACCAAAATAAATTACAATAAGATAAAACAAAAACTGATAATCAAAATAGGAAATAATAAACAAACAGAAGGAAAGGAGGCTAGGAAAAGGCACGAGGAATTGATAAAGAGTTGGGTATATATATGTATGTATATATGTATATATATATATATATAGAGAGAGAGAGAGAGAGAGAGAAAGGTGGGAGAGGCAGCTCTGAGAGGCAGCGTCATAGCACTAAGTGCTGATATATACATATATATGTATAAACAAAGTGCCGATATGTACGTGTGTGTGTGTGTGTGTGTGTGTGTGTGTGTGTGTGTGTTTATATCGGCACTTAAGTGCTATGAACTTGCCTCTCAGAACTGTCAAAATTGTGTTGCATAAGATTTGGAGTGTTGTATACTCATTTTTATTCAAGTATAGGAAGTCTTTAATTTATTTCTTAACTTCTGTCTTGACCTGTTTTCTTTTAGTAGCGTGTTGTTCAATTTCCATGACTTTGTAAGCTTCCTGTTATTTTCTTGTTAACATCCATCTGCAACACATGATGGTCAGAAAGGACACAGGGTGTTAATTCAATTTTCTTTTATCTGTTCAGACTTGCTTTGTATTCAGGTATGTTGTCAGTTTTGGAGTAAGTTTTGCGAGCTGCATGGAAGGTATATTCTTTTGTGTTTGTATAAAATATTTGAGACTATCTCTCAGGTACATTTGTTTTAGAACATCAGAGAGCTCCATTTTTTTCTATTTAGATTTTGTTTTTTCCTGAATGACCATTTATTGGTGTGAGTCGGTATTGAAGTCTCTGACTATCAGTGTGTGAGGGTCAATATATGATTTAAGCTGTAGTAGTGTTTCTTTTACAAATTTGGCTGTCCACTTGCTTGGGTCGTAGATGCTAGGCATTGAAATGTTATCTTGGTAGATTTTCCTTTGATGAGTCTATAGTGTCCAGCCATATCTCTTCTGATTAGTTTGGTTTGATTAAACTGATTAGTTTTGTTTTTTCATATATTAAATTAGCTACACCAACATGTTTCTTAGGTCCACTTGCTTAACTTTATTTTTTCATTCTTTTACCCTGAAGTGCTATCTATTCTTGATATTAAGGTGTATTTCTTAGATGTAGCAGAAGGATAAATCCAGTTTTCACACCCATTCTGTTAGACGGTATATTTGGGGAGTTGGATTGAGACCATTGATGTTAGACATACAAATGAGCAGTTTTGTTGATTACTTTTACTTTATTTTGTTGTTGTCATGGTGGTGTTAGTAACAGTGGTGGTGGTGGTAGTAGAGGTGTGTATGTGTGTGTGTGCTTCTCCACTTTTGATTTGCTAGGCTGGGATTATTTATTCCCTGTGTTTTCTTAGGTATAGTTAAAATCTCTGTAAGTTGGAGCTTCCATTCTAGTGCCTTTTGTAGGGCTAGATTTGTGGATTGATATTGCTTAAATTTGGTTTTATCATGGAATGTCTTAATTTCTCTATCTATTGTAACTGAAAGTTTTGCTGTGTGTAGTAGACTATTCTGGCATCAGTGGTTGCTTAGAGTCTACAGCTCATCTGTCCAGGCTCTTCTGGCTTTTAAAGTCTCCCCTGAAAATTCAGATCTTATTCTAATAGGTCTGTCTTTATATGTTTCTTAGGATTTTATTCACTGTGGCTTTCAATGTTCTGTCTTTGTTCTGTATGTTTAGTATTTTGATTATTATGTGCTGAGAGTACTTTCTTTTCTGAACCAATCCTTTTGGTTTTCTGTGTGCTTTTTGTACCTTGATAGGCATCTACTTCTTTAAGCTAGGTAAATTTGCTTCTGTGATTTTGTTGAAAATACTTTATATGCCTCTGACCTGTGTTTTTTCTTCTCTCTCTATTACTGTTGTTCTTAGAATTGGTCTTTCATACTGTCCCAGATATCATGGGTTTTTCAAGACAGGAATTTTTAGATGGAACATTTTCTTTGACTGTGGTATCCATTTCTTTCATTGTGTCTTCGTTGTCTTCCATCTTTTTTATTCTGTTGGTGAGGCTTACCTCTGAGGTTCCCCATCAAGTTCCTAAATTTTTCATTTCTAGATTCCCCTGGTTTTTGGTTTTATTTATTGATTCTATTTTCATATTTATGTTTTGAACTGTTTTATTCATTTCCTTGAAGTATTTGTTGTTTTTTTATAGATTTCTTTAATGGATTTATTTATTTTCTTTTTAAGGGCATCTATTATAATCATAAAGGCTATTTTAAAGTCTTTCTTATGCTTCAGCTATGTTAGACTACTCTGGCCTTGCTGTGGTAGAGTTGCCGGGCTTTATACTAGAAATATATTTTCCTGGCTGTTCCTGAGTATTTGCTTATGCTAGTGTCTAGTTATCTTGGATTGGGAAGATTGTAATTCTCAATCTGATACCTGGTCTTGTCCTTGTTATGCAGTTGTATTTTCCTTCCTTTTTTGGTTCTTAGGAGGGTGTGGTAGGTTTGTGTTTCTGAGTAGGAAATTCTGGGATCCTGATAGGTGTTGCCACTGGGTGTTCAAGGTAAAATGTGTTTCTGGGTATTGGGAGCTGCAAGCTAGAAATAAGGATGGGTCCAAGGGGACTTAGGAAATTCACAAGATGGTGGAAAGCAGAATGTTCCACAAGGATCGGCTTGGTCCCCTGGAAATGAGGCAGAAAGTGAGAGGAGGCGCCTGAGAAAGTCTGCTATAGAGCTGGCAATGAGACTTGGGCTAACCTTGGAGGAAAGGAAGGCAAGGTGATGATCTGCAGTTAGCTTACTTGCTTCCCTTGTCAGAGTGCCCTATGGGTACCCAGGGAGTGCCTGCTTGAGTTGGGGTTCGGTTGAAGCAATGAATATGATGAGGGAAAGTTACAAGAGAAAGATATGTGTGAACTACTAATGACTGGGCTGTGGAATAGAGGGAGATGTGGTCTGCTGAAGAGCTGGGAATAAGTTTGGAGGATTGGTTTTGGAATAGCAGAGGGAGAGGTGGAGATCTGCAGTTATCCTACCTGTTTGGCTAGCCTGAGTCTCTTACTGCCTTTTAGAAACAGAAAATCCTTAGGATTTCACGAACTGCAGGATTTTCTGGGTGCCCTCTGGGGGCTCCACTCTTTTTATTCCATTTTGAATCAGGTCTCAACTTCTCTTCACTTAAAGTTCCTGCTGTGTCCTTCTTCTTAAACTGTATCTTTTATCTTTCTTTTACCTTATTTGCTCTCTTTCATTGTAGACTTGGATACGAGTAATTACTAAAAACCAGTTGACCGAGTCAATATTAGGCTGTTTTGAACTCTGCTCTGCCAAAATAATTAGTTCAAAACATTTCAATTTAGCCTCAGGCAGATGCTTAGAACAAGAGCAAAAGCAAGCTATAGTCTTTACCAAAATTTTACATAGACTTTTTCCCAGTTGCAAGTTATGCCCACCCCCTCCTATCCTGTTGAACCTCTTGAGATTGGCCTCCAAAGTCCATATTGCCCCCTGAAGTGTTGTCTTCCAACCTCCTACTAGGATGGCCCATTATGGCCTATTTTCATCATTGAACCAATTTCCTACTCTAAGTCCCAAAATCCTTCATATTCCTCCAGAAAACAGCATATTCCTCCAAAAACATCTGTCATAGCAACACCTCCACTCCTGGTACCAACAAAAATCTTAGTTTCTTTTCTATTGCAGTGACAAAACACCATGACCAAGGAAGCTTATAAAAGAAAACATTTAATTTGTGCCTCAGGGTTGCAGAGGCTTAGAGTTGAGTTCCTGTCCATATAGCAGGAAGGAAGGTAGCAGGAAGGCATGACATTGGTACAGTAACTGAGATCCCATATCCTGATTTGCAAGTAGGAGGCAGAGCACTAACTGGGTATGCTGTAGTCTTTTGAAATGTCAGTGCCCACCCCCATTGACACACCCACCTCCAACAAACTATATCTCCTAAGCCCTCCAAAACTGTCACACTAACTGGGGAGCAAGTATTCAAACAAATGAGTCCATGAAAGCCATCCTCATTTAAACTATCTCAACATTGAATATCAAAGTTAACATATCCCACAGTGCTCAAGAATATTATAAAATGTAAAAATAAGAGTGAGAAAATAACCAGGGTCCTTTGAGATTTTAAATCTTTTATTTCATGAATACATTTAATGTTAAGAAATTATTTAATCTACAAGATCAAACTAGATTATATACATATAGTACATGTGGTTGGACTCACGGTAACAAAGCCAAAGTGATAGTAATTATCTTTATATTATCCTATTTATAAGAAGTACTATTGTATTATACATTCTTCAATGACTTTTCAGTTGTTATTAAAAATAGCTGTTTAATAAATGTCATTCGGACTAGATAAATGACTCAGTGATTATGAGCACTGGCTGTTCTTTCAGAGGACCCTGATTTGATTCATAATACACATATGGTAACTCATAACCAATTATAACTTGAATAGTAGGGTATCACATAACCACTTCTGCCTCCTTGAACACCAGGCTCACACATGGTACACAGACATACATGTAAGTAAAACACCCATATACATAAAATAAAATTAAAAATAAAATTATATTATTCAGTGACATTCTCATTAATATGTTTGTCATCTAATTATTTCATAAATTGTATCAAAAATCTTATAGTCCCTGACTCTACCCACATCACTCTGAGATTTTTCCTCCCATTGATTCCTCCTTAGAAACTTGACAGACTGATATCAAACCGTGGCACTAGTATAGGAGTCTAAAAGTACACAAAGTGAAAAGCACAGATAAGACCCATCCTGGTGACAATGATAACTTTAAAAAGACAGCTGTAATTGGGGATGGAGATAAGGTTCATGGGTCAAGAGAGCTGGCTGCTCTTCCAAAGGTCTTTAGTTCAATTCCCAGCAATAACACGATGTCTCACAACTATCTGTTATGGGATTTGATTGCTTCTTCTGGTGTGCATGAAGACAGAGCACTCATATGCATTTTTTAAAGGTATCTATAAAATTCCAAGTATAAATACACCAGGCAGAGAGCTTATAGCTCCTGCAGAAGAATGCTAAGAGATGAGAGTTTCAGAAAAACAAAGGGCGCACCATTACTGCTCAGATTTAGAACAGGTTCTATTGCCTTGCAATGGTTTGATTGTATAACCTTAAGTTTTTCACCTTCTGGCATTATCTCATTCTGGCATTATCTGGTAACTAACATTAAACTGCCTCTAGCTTTTCAAGGTCTAGTTTTAGTTGATTTTTATATATGCTTCCTCACTTTTGTACCTATTGATATCCTATTTTTATGCATAGCAACTGGGCTGACAAATTGATTTTTCCCAACTTTAATCTAAGCTTACATAAAATAGAAATATATTTTAGGTATTGTCTTTATGATTAATGTATTTGTACTGAGCATACAAGTTATATATTCATAAATGCTTTGAATGAAATATTAGCTTTAAAGAATTAAGTTAAGGAAACAATGCACAACTTTTCAAAAATTTTGTAGTCATAAAGTTGATTGATTCTCTACTTTAAAACCTTCTACAAAGCTTTCATATGTACATAAATTCACTTAAATTAGAAGTATTCTCTGTAGTCATAAAATTCAGTAGTATTTGAACCAAATATGTAATCATAGATAACTTAAAGTCATTGTCAAACATATTGTATATAAATACACTGATGTTTTGAGCTGAATTTAATTGTTAATAACTGTGCTTGTTTTACAACTTAATAAAAATAACATGAAAATAAAAGTAACCTAATCAGAAGCATGGATTTCAACATGCACAAGGGAGCCATTTAATTGAAATCTAAATTTGAATTCACAAATATTTATATTTAACTTTAATTATTCAAAAATCTTTTTTTCTCCAGATAGCAGAAGACTATGTTTATCATTCATGAAGCATTGAGACATTCACATTTCTCTTCATTCTCACTAAAATTTGTAGTCTAAGCAGGGTATTAATTGGGAACACATGCAGTTGACATGAGGGACACCTTTTGAGACAGCCTCACATTACAGCCAAACTGGCCTTAAACCCATGACAATACTCAAGAGTGAGCCCTAGTGACACTAAGTTTATAAGTATGAACTACCACACACACTTTTTATTTTAACAAACTTTTCTCATTTAAAAAAAGTTGTTTCTGGAGTTATGGGAAGATGGAGAATAAGAAGCATTCTAAGGTAGCTTACAAATACAGCAGAAACACCACAATATAATTTTTCCTCTGAGCATCTCTCAGACATCCTCCCACCTCTCTCATCTTTTCATCAACAATATTTGCCACTGGTTTTGTCATCAGCAATATCTCATTCTTTCCAGTCCCAATTATAAACTCATACAGTTCACCAAGTTAGGACATACATCTGTAAATTAAGCTCATTAGAGAACAGAGAAAGTAGCAGTTTTATTTAAATGAGTCAACAGAGAGCTATAGTTTAAGGCTGATATTTATGAGAACATAATTAACCAGTACAAGGTAGACGTTACACATCTCTGATTCCTCAGTAAATATTACACACAGCTCACCAGAAACAAAGCAATCCACATGGACTATGAGAACTATAGTGCAATCATTAATAGCCCACCTTACATTGCACTAAGAAGTGTAGAGTGCAGAAAAACAAACACCAGGACTTCATATTCAAATCACTATACTCCTGATAAGGAACAAGAACATGAAGAGCGTTAAGAGCTCATAATGAGTAAACAGAAGAGAAATGACTATTGTTAAATAAAACTTAAAATTATGATAGACAGATGTTATGATAAAGAGACAGACGAACATAGAGACTGATATATGTAGTTACGTCAGATACAATTTATGAAAGAAGTTACGGTTTTCCTTAAAATTTAAAGAACATTCAATTTTTTAATAGTGGCAGTCTGTGTTAATGAGAAGTGGGAAAGAGACAAAGGGAGAAAGAAGAAAGGAAAACAGCTTAAATGAGTATTATTTCCTTCCTTGTCCACCAAGAAGAATCCTAGATATTTCTCTCCAATTCCTTCACCAAATATTTGCAAGCAGCAGTCCACTTGTTCATTTATCTTGTTATGAAACAGATATTATTTATGGAAAAGTTGATAGAAAATATGGAACGCTGTACTTGAAATCATATTGCTTACTATTACTTACTAGAAGAGTAAATTTTCAAGCAAATAAAAGAATGTGGAGATGGAAAAGTCCTTGTGCTTATAATTTGGAGAAAGGAGTGTGAGCCCAAGATTCTTCAAGTGAATTTCATCTCTAATAAAGTACTAAGAAGGAAAAATGTGAAAATAATTTAAATAAATAATTTTCTGTAACTCTCTGGCTAATGAATTTTGTTGGTGTGTTTGAGTATTTGATGACTATTTCCAGGAACTATTCTTTCCAATTTCCGGGAAAGAGATTATACATTACACAAAAATGTAATAAATATTTGCAAGAATTGCCTCATTTGTTTCCATGATCTTCTACTTAATTTCAAGTCAGATTGATGTTTTTTCAATTAAATGTGTTCTTTGACAATTTCAAATATGTACATAATGCATGCTAATAATATTTTCCTTATACCCTTTCTTATCTCCCTTCTATCCCTATTTCCCTTCTCTTCTGTTTTTTAAATCAATTTCTAACACAAGTTTAAAC
This sequence comes from Cricetomys ansorgei, assembly GCA_026225945.1. NCBI lineage: Eukaryota > Metazoa > Chordata > Mammalia > Rodentia > Nesomyidae > Cricetomys > Cricetomys ansorgei. The sequence goes on from JAMJFZ010001562.1 coordinate 7,537,274, forward strand.
CACATGTACCTATATAATCAGCAATTTATGTCTATCCATTGGTGCCTGGTGAGCTTAGCACTGACATGTTGAAAACAGTGATTCTTCCTCACTTAGAATCTATCAATAGTCTTTCAACAGTAAGGGGTTAATATGTGACCCCCTCCCCCCCATGATTGATTGTTTACAGGGCCAGTCTTGAGGACATAGTGAAGATAACTGCAACTATTGAGCTTTCATTGATTGCATTGGTTCCATGACGTCCATATGTTGGCATTTTTTAATCTTTCACTCTATTTTCTAGCTCATACATATTCCCTCACTATCCCATCTTCCATCCTGACTCATAAAGGGATAATGTAAAGGTTTTGTTTGTGGCTGATATTACAATGTAACTTATTCTTAGCCTCCTGAAGAGCCTGAAAAGAGAGTATTCTATGATTAAGCTTGAGAGTAGATTCTGTCTGTGGGTATAAGGATGGAGACTTAGTAGTCAGCTTGATGCATGTATCAGTTTAGTTAAACAACAATAATTAGTTCCCTACTTAAACACATGATCTAACCAAGAATGGTTTCTTACCTGGGCCATCCAATGAATCCTTTTACATCAAGTGGACCTCAAATCCAGTGGCTAATTGATGACTTCCACAACAGTTAATTTGAGCAGTATGATTTGAGTTCCTAGGTCTCACAGGAGGGTAGGGGCATTGATATTTTTCTATCCCAGAAATCTGAATATCATCTTCCAGTATTTTGAAGTTTGTCAGTATGTAGGAGCAATAGCAATAGATATTTTAAAGTGGACTTTGAGGCGGTGAGTATGGAATCAGTGAAAAATCACTCATGCACATGTTTTTCTTGAATGAAGATCTCAACTCTTTTTATTCATACTTATTCTAGATGGGCACCAGACTTTTCTCTTTCTTCAGGCTTTTTCTAGATGGCACCATATTTTTCCCTTTATTCAGATTTTTTCCTTCTCCTTTCTCTATCTATACAATTCAAGCTTTTTCTTCTCTATAAAATTTCCCATAATCACACTCATTCACACATTCATTTATCTTGTGGATGAAGCAAAGCTTTAACACACACACCTATATCTTACAAGTTTTAACACACATACAACTTACCCATACATGTTGCAAACTTTCTTGTGGATGTAGCCTTGTGGAAGATATCTTATGGAAACATGGATTCAATCTTGTATTTACAACCTGGTTGATTCAACTTTGTGCATTCATCCAACTTTGTGCATTCCATAAAGCTTCAACACACATACATCTTATATACCCTTACCATGTAAATACCCACACATTAAAAAAAAATCACTCATAAATTCTGTTCCCATAGTTACATTGTACAACAAAGAAATGGATTTTTCTACTACAGATAAAAAGAGTTCATTGAAACCAGTATTTTCTCTTAGCCAATTTCCTTGTTAGGCTGTAGTTTATGGTAATCAAACAATAATCAATTATCCTATTATTTTTCTATTAAAGTTAATCAATGGATCACAAGTAAGATAATTTTTACTTTTCCTTCATCATACAGAGAAGAAAATCTATCTGTTCCATTGTCTCTATGTTCTCAAGGTACATAAGCAGATTCCAATAATAAATGTAAAGTAAGGAAAATAAAATTAATTTGATTAAACTTAACAGTGGACACTGAAACCACCTGCCATCTATTATAGTCATCCTTTGTATTTGCTTCCTGATCTATCAAATCTTCAGCAATCAGGAATATGTTTTGCTTTCCCTGGGTAACTTTTCCATAGCAGCTGGCAAAACACAATGACCTGGTCTTTCTGACTATGCATGTTTCTTAGTTATTCGTTCTGGAGTTTCAATTGAACCATCAATTCAGTTGAGTGGCATTGCCTTTTCAGAAAACCACCACTATTGTTCAACAGAAGGGGTAATTTGGGAGATAATCCCCCAGAAATGGTAGACTGTACTCCTCCAGCCCCAACACTGGATGTAATTCCTCTAATATGGCTCCCAACAGCGGACTAGGGGTCTTAGTGGGGCAAGAAACCCCAACTCTATACAAAGAATTATAATCAAATAATGAATACTGAGAAGAATAGTATTCCCTGAGGAAAAGCACACCAATTGGTTTTTCAATATGCCCAGTCCTGAAAACATCTGTACAAGTAACATTATATAGACCGAGCCAGCATATTTATGTATTTCAGAATATAGACATATATACAGATACACATGTAACAACAATTAATGAAAATGAAGGCCATGGCTTGAAAGAGAATAAGAGAGATAGATGGGAGGTTTGGGAGAGATGGAAGGCAAGAGAAATGATATAATTATATTATAAGCTCAAAAAAATAAAATAAATACTAAGGCAAGGTTTCCCTGTTGTAACTCTGCATGTCCTAGAACTCACTCTGTAGACCAGACTGGCCTTGAACTCACAGAGATCCACCTGCCTTTGCCACCCGAGTGCTAGGATTAAAGGCATGTGCCGCCACCACCTAGCTAAGAAATAAGTTTTTAAAAAGAAGTTTCTATTTGTTTTCCAGCTTATTGAAATATGTGGTGTCTCCAGTGACAGGGTCGTATCTTCTAGTTCTGGTGGGCAACCAAGGCTTCTTGATAAGTTACTCCAGTGGTATTCCACAGCTGAGGTTTGAAATTTTGTTTAGTAAAGCACTATTTCAAGAAACAGCCTTATCTAGCTCCACAGGATAACTCTTTTCAACTTCCACCTCCTCCTTTGTACTTTTTAAATATTAGATTATAAAAAAGCAGATTTCCTCATGGATTTTCCATAATGTCTTCATTTTGGTTAATCATTTTGCCCTGTCCCATTTTTTCCCAAATTCTTTTACCTCCCCGCTGCCCTGTTAAACTTTTCCACTACAATATTCTTCTTTCACTCTCTTTATACCTATATTATGCTATTCCGCATTCATTAAGACACCTCCCCTTCCCAGATTCCTTCCTAGTTTCCATAGGTAATCCATGTGAAACAAACAGTGTTATGGGTAGCCCACCAGAAATGACCACCCAGACACAGTTTATAGCCATTAGCTAATTATATCCCATCCATAATCAAGAGCAGAGAGAAATAAACATAGGTATGATTAGTGCTCAATTACTTTTTCCACTTTTATGCAGTTCAGGGCACCTAGCTAGGAAGTGCTACCATGCCTTTTAAGGCTGGGTCTTCTAATATCAATTAAGGAAAGGGAAAGAATCTCCACAGACATGGCCACAGGCCAACCTGATCTAGAAATAACTCTTAGAGACTCTTTCCATATGATCTTAGGTTGTATGAAATTCACAACAAAGCTATCAAACTCTCATTGACTAGAAACAGTGATTTTTCCCATGATTACACAGCAATTAGTACCAAAGATAAATGAAAACCAAAATTCCCTACTGAATCTTTCTTACTTAGATATTTAGTTGGCAAAGAATGCCTTAAAACAAACAGGTTTTCTGTGTTATGTGGGCTTGTGAAAAACAGGAAGCAGGAGTCTAGAGAGACACCTCAGCAGTTATAAGCACATAATCCTCTTGTAGAGGTCCTGAGCTTGGTTCTCAGTACCCAAATACATCCCAAGGGATTTCAGACACTCTTCTTGACTCCATGGGCTAGCGCTCTCCCCCTTTCTCTCTCTCTCTCTGTCTCTCTCTGTCTCTCTGTCTCTCTCTGTCTCTCTCTCTCTCTCTCTCTCTCTCACTCTCTTTCTCTCTCTGTCACACGCACACGCACACACACACACACTTTACAAAATAATAAAAATAAGATAAAAGAAACAGGACAGAAAAAGCAACAATGAGATTTATAAAAGTACTTCAAAGAGTATTTTCACCTAGAATTTCCTTTTACCATTCCAGCTTTCATATATGTCTCATGGAAAGAAATATTGGGGAATCTTTTATCACTCAAACTCATAGTTTATATCTACAAGTAGATTTGGAAGGTGTCATATTTTAAAATTAAATCCTAGAAAAGAGAAGAAGCCAGAGACACAGGAGACAAAATGAGAAAGACAGCTGCATTAAGTTAGAAGAGTGAACATATTGTGGTAGTCTCTGGAGACACATTGCCCTGAGGGAAATTTGTGTTTTCTCACAATATACAAAGTAGAATACTCTCTTTGGTCAGCTATTATAATTCAACCTGGAAAATTTAAGAAGGCAGAAAAAAAAAGGAAAGGAAAAAGGAGAGGAAAGGAAAGGAAAGGGAAAAAAGAAATGTCGTCCCTAAAAAAATTGTCTAAATATATAATATATATATATATAAAATATATAATATACTTATTATTTTTCAGAAAATAATAAGTAAGACAAAAGCTGGTGCTATTTCACTAATGGTTTAAATAAGAAAGAATTGTGAAAGGAAATAATAAAAGGAGTTAAGATATATTGATCTCTGTCTCCCCCAATGCTGTCACTGCCAGGATGTACAACTCATCTTGCACTACTTGTCTGAATCTTTCCGTTGTCTTCTTTCAAGGGCTTTCATTGTTGCTTGTATATTGTCGATGTTTGTCTGGTTTTGCCAGCCCTGGCACACTGAGTGATATTCACTGTACAACTGACAATACAGGGGCACTAATCTAATAGTTTTGATCACTTTAAAAGGTTTGAAAATGACTGCCAAGCACCATAATAAGAACTTTAAACATTCTATTGGGCTTCATCTCATAATTTCATATTACTTATGTTAATACTTAGTAATTCAGAGAGTCAATCATTGAACTTTTCAGAGAACAAAGACAGCCTCTGTCTTTCAAGTATTTCATTATTCAGAAAAAAAAATTAAAAAGGATGTCAGTGAGTGGAGTGCCTATGGAAAGTACAAAAATTCAGTAATCCTTAACCTTGCCTCCATCTAACGATTCTGAATGCACAGTATCTGCAGCAGGATCCAACACCTGTTCTCATTTGAGCATCTCTCCAGTGTCATCTGGACAAAGAAAAAAGAATATAAGGAGAGATTTCTTTCTCTTTCTTTCTTTCTTTCTTTCTTTCTTTCTTTCTTTCTTTCTTTCTTTTTATTTTTATTTTACTGTCTGTTCTTTGAAGTTTCTCATCAATCTTTCAGAGTATTTTTGCACATTAATGTTTCACTCTAGAATACTAATGTCTCTAATTTAAGAAAAGTAAAATTGTTGCCTTTCAAGCTCTCTCTGTATTGCTTCTTGGCCCTTTGGCTAAGTCTAATGTAAAGCTCTCTCTGGGATCTGGCTCTGTGATAACTCTTATTTGTGTCATTCATATACTAATTGACAGTGACTTTGAGAGTGGCTGTTTTAGTAATTTTCAGCTGTTGTGTTTTAGAATTACCAAGATATCAAGGAAAGGTGGAAAAATATACAGTCTTTAATTTTTAATAGATATAATAGGATAATTCGCCCACAAAGAACTACAAATTGACTTCAGTGGATCAACACCTTCCCACGATTTCAAGTATCATACATTCATGGGAGATGTTTGTGTAAAGTGATAATCTGACCAAGTAAAACACACAGCTTTCCGAAAATGAGACATCACCTTCTGTGGCAAATCTAATGCAATAAAGACATTTGGGGGCAGCTACCATCATTTTTGTTTTGTTTTGTTTTGCTTTGCTTTGTTTATTTGAGAAAGGGTTTCTCTATAACTCTGGCTATCCTGGAACTTACTCTGTAGACCAGGCTGGCCTCAAACTCACAGAGACCTGCCTGCCTCTACCTCCCAAGTGCTAAGGTTAAAGGTGTGTACCACCACCACCCAGCACTATTTTTTTTTAAGAATAAAAGTGTCGTTTTGCCATAATAAATGAATTTCAAGGATTGCAAAATTACAACCTCTATATCCTTTACTTCTTTGTTTCCTGAATTGATTTCCTACTTGCTAATGTAACGTATAGAAGACAATGACTTAAAAGATACAAATGCATTGTCTTTCAGTTCTGTGGATAGTCATTCTAGCATTCCAGTGTGACCTGAACTTTGTTGCTGTTGGGGAATTTTGTCTGTTCCTTTATTTGAGAGGAGGACCTGGCCCCTTGACCTCAACTCTTACATGCTTCCAGCATCCTTTGCGTTATGTCTTTGTAGCTCCAATTTCTACATTCTTTTTCCTGCTGTCATGTCACATTCTGTTAACTCTAATTCTAAGGATCATAGTGACTATATCATGACTGCAGATGATTCAGGATAATTCAGGCTTAATTTCCCCATTTTAAGAATGTTAATCCTATCTATGGACTCCATTTTGCCAGATGATTCAGAACATGAATTGTTTCTGAGCACTAAGGGGAATTTTGCCTGCACACTTGCAATCTCATAGCCGTCAGCCTTCACAGCACCTTTGTTCTCTCAATTCAGACACCCTCCAACTAGGACCAGGTGATTTAAAATACTTACTAATAGAGTGTTTACTAATAGAATACAATGACAGAGAACATGGCAGACGAGGGGTTGAAGAAAAGATTACAAGTGGTACTTTTTTTCTTTCACTGGACTCAAAGGCTGTCTTTTCACAAATTACTAAATGGTTTCTTACAATTGCTAAAAGTTTTCCACAAAATGAAAATGTTAAATTAAAATCAAAATTTCATTCTCATCATAACTACCACAAGAAAATTTTACACATAAATGCAGAAACACAAGCGCCATTTAAAAACTTGAATGAAAGTACCTAGATCTATTCTCTAATAGATTTAAGATTTATTGATATTAATAATGCACCTATAAATATTTTGTTTGTGTATGGAAGTGTATGTAGCTGTTTGTCAGCAGGTGTGTGTCAGTGTGCACATGTGCATATGAATGCCAGAGATCTATGTCTGACAACTTCTTCTGTAGCCATCAATCATACTTTTTGAGAGAGGATCTTTCAGGAAAGCTAGGAATCATTGATTGGTTAAACAAGCTGGCCAGAGAAGTATAAGGCTGCACAAGGTTCCCCCAATGCCCTGCCTTGCCTCTAGTGCCCTATTTACAGACATATTCCCTGACCAGCTTTTAAATCAGTGCTAGGGTTCTGAACTTGGACTTTCATGCTTGTGTGGCAGACACTTTACTGACTGATACATCCCCACTGCTCTTAAAATAGTTTAAAGCAAAATATATATTCAGTCTCTCCCAGATAAAATTTTCCACTGAATCTGATAAAAAAAAAAAATCATAGTTAACATTAAGTATTAAGCCAACAGAGTGGGAAGTAACCGCACAGAACATGGTCTTACAAATATGCATTCCTCTCTGATACTTTCTCACTAACATTTTTAGTTAAGAGTCTATGGGTACATCAGTCAGTGTACTGTAGAGGAACAGAACCAATAGGGTGAATATATATTAAAAAATTGATTAATTCAGTTTATCATAAAACAGTGAAGAGTTGTCTCAACACCAGAGATTGAAAATCTTCTGACGCTCTGTCCTAGGGGCTGGATGAATTAAGCAAACTGGTCCCATAGTGGTTGTTTCATGTTGGTATTGGAGAGTTAGAAGACATAATCCTCATTTTGCAAGGCTGGGGACATCAGCAGTCCCAATCTGGCACCAAAAATTTGTAAGGTTCCTGGAGACTGGTCTTAAGTCAACAGTGGAAGCCTACAAACTCTGGTTCTGGTATCAGTAAAGAAGCATCAGCAACAACAGTGAGTATCAAATAAGGCCAGAGAAAAGTCCCAATGGGCAGAAGCAGAATAATCTTGCTTTTGCCATATTGACTCTTTTCTGAGCTGTACCAGAAGTTGCTGCACATATTCAGGCTCGGTCTTCCCACATCAGTTAAGACAATCAGGACAATTCTCCTCTGAAGATCCATTCAAACTCTGGTAATTCTATTTCATGGCAAGGTGATATTAAAAGTAATCATCACAATGGGTGAATGTCAACAATGACTGCTACTTCATATAATGACATATTTACAAAAATCTTCGTCTAAATTTCTTCTCAAATCCTTTTTATTATATTAATTTAGCTCTTATTAGCCAGTTATAATAAGGCATTATTTATATTAGCCATTATACATTTGCCTAATGTTAGGCAAAAGTCTCCATTAAAATTACATTATAACCCTTACAATGTTAAACAGAACTAAAGTTTTCTAAAAATATCCACATATTTTTATAATTAAATTTATTTTTGTACATGCTTTGCTTACTGGCATATCACCTGATATTTCCTAATATTAAAATCTTTTGAGAGAACACAGTGATGAAAAAACTTCTCAAAGCAAGAATCCATTCCTTATGCATGATCATATTCATAGTCCCCTCAGTGATGTCTGGCATATTGTAAATGCCTCAAAAGATTGTTAGGCTGGCCTTCCTTTTCCATAAAAAGAGTACTCATACTCACAGTACACATGTTAAAAACCCACTAGAACAATAGGACTTCTTAGTGTTAAAAACTAAAAATGTGACCTTGTACTTAAGCCTGTGCCACAGTGGTATGGCGTTTCATTTACACAATATGTTTATGATTATTCTTACTTATTACACTGTATATGATATTGTATAGCAGATTATCTATTTCTAAGAGCACATGGTTTCATTGTATGTGTGTTTTTCAAAAATAAAGACATAAACCCACATACTTTGACTAATTACTAATTATTAGTATGTTTTCTGTCTAAATCTCTTCTTCCTAGCTTCCAGTCAATGGAGAGAATTGTCTACTGTGCATGCAAGTTCACCACGCTCTCATTCACTGTCCTTCTTCACCCAAGATGCCTGCTCCAGAAGCAAACAATGTGGTTCCTATAATGTGTTATGTTACAAATTGGTTGTGGCAGTTTTTCAAAGTGCCTTGATACCCATCTGTTGACAAGGTCATTTCTAAATATAACATTCTCATAATACAATATTTCAAAGCTTGATATTGGCCCTCTGGTTAGTGAAGGAAATTAGGTGCTGTGTCAGGAACAAAGCTCTTTCAGTATGAAATGTAAGCTGCGGCCTCCCAGCCCAGAGACATTGGGTCCTACAATGAGACATGTGTCTCTTCATCAGTGTGAGAAGCTTGCCATTGTTTTCTGAACTACACAGTGTTTTGAATTAAGACTCTGATTGTTTCTCAAATGTGTTTAAGGGCCAGATTCTCACTAAATTCACTTAATTCACTGTCACTAATTTCTTTATTTTTGTTTCTTTCATTTTATTGAAGGTATTTCTTTTTACTTCTTATGTGCAAACACATAATACAAATACAACGGCATCCACTATTAAGATTCTATAAAGGATAATATATAAATAGCATTTAAGAAAACAGTATAAAAACTCTAAGCAATAAATATTTAACACTGAGATGTCACATCTTATAAGGAAGTTTAGAGAAGGGGCCTAGGGATTGAGAGGATTTTTAATAGCAGAGGCAAAAAGGAAAATTCTAAGTGTGCTTTCTGTATGTGCTGATAAAAATAGCAAAACATTAATAAACAAAGTAGAAAAACAGTTTGACCATTAAATTGTCAATTACAAATAATGTACAAAGGTCAGTTTCCTATTTCAGAATATATAGTTTTTTGTTTTTTTTTTTAAAATAACCTCTAAATTCTAAAAGTGATTGAAGGCTAGCCCGAGGGCTCCACAGGTAAAAGTCCCTGAAGCCAGTCCTGATGACCTGAGTTAGGTGGAAGGTAGGAGGGAATCCACTCCAAAAAAGTATCATTTGACATGAGGACTCTCATGAAGTACACATGAACACACACTTACACACACATTGAAAGAATACATGCAAATAAAGTGACTGGCACATTTAAATGACTATGCAGTTAAAGTTTTATTCATAAATTGATATTATTCAAAATCAAGGCACCTGTTACCTTTAGAAATATCAATATGCTGAATGTAGTTGAGAACTACTAAGCGATTGTTTCCATACCTGCATCTGTGCAAGACCCCATGAGATTCTCTCACATTTCTCCACATGTTAAGAACGAAGCACCGTGAATCTATTCTAGAGTATATTTCAAAGAAGCTTGTATAACAAACTTTGTTGAAAGCTAGATATGGTGGTTCAGTTAGAAACAAAAGAAGGCATATTAAGGCACATTGGAAAAGGTTCTGATTCATCAAGGTCCCAGATCCTCTTTTGCAATGAGAACCACTGCATGGAAACTCTGCCTTGAGTGAATAAGTTCCCAAATACTAAGACTCTAGATATTATTCTCAGCAAGTTGTCTATCTTTGACCCAAAAGTCTCTCACTCTTTATTAGCATCTATGAAATGTTAACTTGCTCATAAGACAAAATATGAGGCCCGTCACATCTTTATAAGGTTATCTATTGGCAAAATGATGATAGAAATCATTGTGTTTCCAAGTGTTGGTCCCTGTAGTGCTCTTTGTCAGAAACACAGATGAACATACATCTTTTGACATGTCAGAATTTAGTGAATTATGACAAATTTACAAGGAATAGCAATTTCAATTCCAGCAAATTGCCAGAGACTTCTGCTTTCCTTGGTGATTTTGGATCATGAACATATCCATATATCTATATATCTATAGCTATATCTATATCTACACATATATACATATTGGAGAACTCCATGGAAAAAGAGGAAAAGGTATTATAAGGACCAGACTTGTAGAGGTCATCAGGAGAGCATGGCCTACAGAATCAGGAAGGTCTCATGGGAGCTCACAGAGACTGAGACAGCAATCATGAAACCTTCATGGGCCTGAATCAGGCCCTCTGCATATATGGTATGGTTTTTAGCTTGGTGTTTTTATGGAACTCATAACAGTAGGAGGGGTGTGCCTCTGACCATTTTGTCTGCTCTTGGAAACTTTTTCTTCCTACAAAATTGCCTCGTTCAACTTTAATATCAGGGTTTGTGCCTAGTCTTACTGTCTCTTGTGCCATGTTTGGCTGCTATCTCTGGGCAGCCTGTTCATTTCTATAGGGAAGCAGAGAGGAAGTGTAACTTGGGGAGAGGGTCAGTGGGGGTAGGGCTGTGAGGAATGGAGGGAGAGGAGGGTTGGGATTATTGTATGAGAGAAGAATGAATTTTTAAATCAAAATATATATAATATTTTGATAAAATATACTTTGATATTATTCTTTTGATAGTATTATTATACTTTGATAATATTCTTCCCACCCCAACAACTCCTTCCAGATCCTTCCAACCTCCCTACACAGTCAACTTCATGTTCTTTCTCTCTCTTAAAAATAATGAAAAACATCAAAAGTGAAAAAAATACCCGAATCAAAATAAAAAGCACACGAAATAATCCATAGAATTCATTTGTGTTGGCCAATTGTAGAGTCTGCTCCATTGGAGAAAAGTGATGTTCCATCTCCTGGCAAGTCAAGTATTAATTACAAATAACTTCTTGGTTAGGAGGTAAAATTTTGATTTCACCTCCTCTTCTCAATGCTTGGATTTTGTCTGATTGAAGCTGTGATCTTGCTTATGCTATTACAGACTCTATAAGTTCATATGTGCATTCATCCTTTTGTGTTCAGGACACACTATTTCCTTGGAGTTACCCAACACTTCTGGGTTTTACAATCTTTCTAACTTGTCTTCCACATAAAGCTTGGACCCCTAAGGGGAAATGCTTGTTGAAGACATCCCATTTGGAGCCGAGTGTTTGAAAGTTCTAAAGCGTGCATTATCCTGTTGTGTTTTTTTTTAAATCTTCTATTGCAAGAAGAAGCTTTTATGCCGAGGGTTGAGTGATGTTCTGCTCTTTAAAAATAGTGATATATCATTAGAATTTCCAGTGTTAACTTCAAAATCATATATTGTACATTACACAATAAATATTTTTATCATCTACTACCAATATCTATCTATCCATCTATCTATACATACACCTATTATATGCACATGTACATGCAGGTTATGGAATGGGTATAAAGGGCAAGATACCACAGTAGAGGTCAATGGATTTTCAAACTGCTGAAAATCAAAGGAGCTGACAGAAATGTAAGCAGTGTCTATACTGATGAGATGAGGAACCAAACCAAGGGCAGAGAAACTGTGGAAGCTTCAAGTCAAGACATGCAGGTCACAGGTACAGGGACAGAAGTTGAGAGTTAAGCCCAGCTACACAAGTGGAAAAGAAACACTGGTTCAAGGATGAAGGAATAGGTGGAAGGATGGATGACAGGTACAGACTGTAAAATGTGGTGGCAGGCCAACAGTAGTTGAATATTTGTATCAACAGTAGAATCAAGCTGAGCCCTTAGGGTCATCAAGAGCTCCTCCCCCCCTATTAATTACTGATTCACAAGCAGGTTAGTCAGAGGAAAGTTCAGTATGACCATCTCCATCTGAGTGTTAAGCTCCCAACTGTTTATGAAGTCAGCAAAAAGGAATTACACTTTCTCTAGTCTGGTGTGTCTGGTGAATTATTTGGACATGTTTTACAGATATTATTTCCCATGTGTCCTAGCAATCTGAATTTGCTCTGGAAATTTGTACAGGGCCACCCTTTCTATTTTCAGAAATAAATTATTTTTCAGTTTCTGCTACATGGCTGATGGTTGCCAGATAGTGTTATTGATTTCACCAACCAGAGACACAGTCATCATTTCTTCAAATGAGTCAAAAGATACTTGTGAAACTTAGTCTCTGGAGGCTAGACACTGCCTGAAAATCACATTATAAAGTAACACAGAACAGGGTATAGCTTGGTCTCAAGAGTATTTAAATCAGATTCCTGCTTACTGTCTCCCATTTACTTCATATATTCTACAGAATTCTGAATTCAGTCTGGGCACACTGTCTTAAACAGGTCTTCAGTATTATGATACTTTAATTTTACCCATTAGCTGTCAGCATCATCTAGGATTTTCTTCAACATACTGACTAATCTTTGAATTCTTTCTCTACTCTGACAAATATATCATCCATTTGCTCTTAATTCCAAACTATATCAGCAACAAAGCGAATTTTTCATACTTACAAATTCATCAGCTATTTTTTTAGCTTTGTTTTCTGCATATTCCACCTAATTTACCAATATTGCTATTTACTTGGAATTAACATCCATGGAATTATAATTTAAAAAATACTTTCTGATCTCCTAGACTTTCTTTAATCCTTAAGTTAGTTAAGTTCAAGCTAATATTTATAATATGTTTCCTTTATATACACTCAACCTTTGAATCCTCTCAATGAAAATTGTTTTCAGAGGAAGAATAAACTTATTCCCAAATTCACAATTGGAATATTTTTAGAATGGATCCAGGCAGTGTTGTTAATACATCTTAGGCTTGCTTAACCTCTCCATTGACTCCTTCTTCTTCCTCAGTCCCCAGCCATATTTCTGTTTCCTCACAGTCCACAGCAGTCCTATCCCTTAACTTTCATGCCACATGCTGTCTTCTCTCCCCATGAACCTTCATACTCCTTTCTCCCTCCAGTAAAACCCCATGTCTACATTCCTATTTTTCTAGTATTTCACAGACATTCCAACTTAAATGAACACACTTAAAACTTAGAAGCTATGAACCACATACGAGAGAAAACACGTGGCATTTGTTTTTTGGGGCCTGTTACCTCACTCAGTATAATTCTTCAGGTTCTGTCAAGTTCCTGAAAATATTGGTTTTTGCTACAGCTGAATGGATTTTTCATTACAGATGTGTATGTAAACACCACATCTTCATTATCCACTCATCAATTGATGGAAATCTAAGATTGTCCTACTCCCAAATGATTGTGAATATAGCAGCATTAAATGTGTATTTGCAAGAATATCTATTGTAGGTTATGCTTGAATATATGTCCAAGAAGGTTTAAAGTCACAAATCAATTTTTACCTTTTGAGAAATCACCAGACTGATTTCCTCAGCTGTTTGTTGTTGTTGTTGTTTTGTTTTGTTTTTTACCATTTTGGACTTCTACCAACATTATGTAAAGATTCTTCTGTTTCTCACATTCTAGCCAGTATTTATTATTACTATTGTTGTTATTGTTATTATTCATGATAGCCATTCTGATTAGACTGAGATGGGTTTTCAAATTTTCTTAATTAACATTTTCTTCATGGCTAATTTTTTTAAATTAGTATTGTGTCCTTTTGAGAACTCTTTATAGTGATTTTGGTGGTTAGTGTGATTAGTAAGGGAATAAAAGAAGGTAGGGGGATGAATGTCAGCAGAATATATCACACATGTATTAAACTGTCAATGAAATGATTAATAATTAAATGAAGGCTCTTGATCTTAGATACAACCATCTCAGGAAAAGACAGAAGCACAACGTTCATCAGAAATTTTATTTTTCAAAAGTGATTCCCAGAGTCTCTAATGATTTATTTTTAAGTGCACTGGTGTTTTGCCTGTAGGTATATCTGAATGAGGGTATCTGATCCCCTCGAACTAGAGTTACAGACATTTTTGAGCTGTTGTGTGTGTGTGCTGGGAATTGAACCCAGGTCCTCTGGAACAGCAGACAGAGCTCTTAACCACTTGGCCTTCTCTCCACCCCATAGTTTCCAGGTTTTTGAGGAAGATATTTCAAAACAACAATCCTGAAGAAAATGTGCATACTTCAAAATTCAGCGGAGATAGTTCTTATAAGGTTTTTAAAGCAAATGTTTTTAAGAGTAAAAAGAACAATCATGGGTTGAGAGGCAGAAAGAAACTTAAATTTACTTATGATGAGAAGAGCTTAAGGTTATCTATATCAGGGCTTATAAGGTCATCTGACAGAGTAGAAATTCAATAAATGCTGAGAGAGAAATATGATTTTAAATACTGTCAAAAGAGGAGCTATTAATCCAAATGTTTTGCTGACCAATTCCTGTTTGATTTAGTCTTTATTATCTCTAACCAATAGTCAGACAGTGTTTTCAGTGCGCTGATCTTTCCAAGTGCAGCTGTACACTGCCATAGGGCTGGTGGTACTGAGCCCTGGAGAAGATGACTTCTTTTTCAGATAGCATGAACAATTTACATTCCCATTATTGCATTGGTGCCTCCCATTGTACCTCCTTAGCCAAAAAGGAACCGTTTTTCCAAGGCTCATCAGATAATCCTGTGTCCTTTCTGAATGTTAAGGTTTCCAAGCACACTTGGATACAAATTTCCACTTTTCTGGCAGAGTTTTCTGACAAAGTTAAGTGTCCTAATCATCATCCATTTTCTCCTTAGTTATGTTACCTTGAATAGTTATGCAGATTTCATTCTTGACTTTGTCCTCAGTATGAAATATTCAGTCCATTTTATTTTATTGACTTTATTACAACTATTACACACACACACACACACACACACACACACACACACACAAATACACATTCTCTAAAGTAGATTAAGTACTTGGGGCACTTCAACAAAATTTTCCCCATTGCATTAATTGGAATCACATATAAAAATTATTCTGTACCAGGTTTGTATATACTGCCTCATCCTGTCATGGCAACAATCTGGTGCCACATATTTTATATTCTTCAATTTAGGGAATTTCTAAGATTCTAATGTTTGCAATTCAGATTTTGTTCTGTTTTGTCTCTAAGGCCCAGGTTTTTTCAATTTATTTAATACATTCTAGTAAAAAAAGGAAAAACGAATTAATTGATTGTCCTCTAAGATCTCATGATAAAGTTATTGATCCAGACAAGCTAACAGATGTATAAGAAGGAGCTTAATATACTGTAACCTAGTGATTACGAAAGAAGAAATACCTGGTGGTAAGCACTAAAGAGACACAAGTCAGATCTCAGTGAAAAATTAGAAACTTTTCTGCAGATCTCTTGGTGTCATTTTATGTGTGTGCCTGTGTGTTTTGACTGTGTTATACTATAAATCAATATTTGTATAGCATTCTCATAGTTACTTTTCAATTATTATGAAAAAACACCATGACCAAAGAGTTCACTGAAGGCTTTATACACACTGAGTCCATGACCATCATGGTAAGGAACACATCACCAGGCAGACACACATGACCCTGGAGTCCTGGCTGAGAGCTTGCATCCTAATTCACAAGCAAGAAGCAGAGAAAGAGAGAACTAACTTAAAAAGGCATGAACTCTTGAAAGTTTAAATAGCTCCCTCGATGACACATTTCCTCAAACATGGCCATACCTCTTAGTCCTTCCCAAACATTCCACCATTATATAATATAAAAACTCCATGTTAATACTATAATTATTATAAATCATTGACAATATGGATAGTTCCAGAAAAAAATCAATTGCATATTGCTATAATACAACAATATATTTTGAATATTTGCATATTCTGTTGAAAATGTTCAATCTTACATAGTCTCCCAAACAAAACATTTCAATAATACATATACACTCAAAATCTGATTTTTTATTACTTATATTGCTGAGGCAGGTGGATCTCTGTGAGTTTGAGGCTGGCCTGGTCTACAGAGTGAATTCCAGGACAGCCAGAGTTTAAAAGAACAGAGGCTGCTCCAGGACAGCCAGAGTTAGAACAAAGAAAACCTGTCTCAAAACAACAACAATAACAGCAACAAAAGAACCCATTTACCACTACCTGTTCAAGGTCATTTATTTTCAGACATTTGTATCAGTTTCTCCAATGTTTTGAAATTTGTACTCTGTTACAATAATGTTTATCCATAAAGCAAATTTGTTCTGCACAAAAATTAACTAAAAATATTTCTCCATAGGGTATATATTGGAAAAATATTAAAACATTTCTTCATAATATAAATTACAATTGGACTCAGGAAAAACTTAAAAAAAATTTAAGTGATTTTTAAGTGGTCTGAAACTACTTTAAATAGAGAACTTGAAGGAAAAATGCTATTATAAAAGGAAAATATATTAAAATACTTTATTCTTAATTAATCTTGAACTTTTAATCATGGGGGTGGTGAGATGAGTCAGCAATTAAAAGCTAGTGATGCTCTTGCAGAGGACCCATAATCAGATCCAAGCCTCCACCGTGACTCACAACCACTTTAAGGGCAGTTGCAGAGGATCCAATGGCCTCTTCTGCTCTCCACGGGCACCAGGTACATGCAAGGTGTGCATACATACATCTAGGCAAAACACTCAGGAACATAAAATAAATTATTTTAAATTTTATCACTATTAAGGAAATGAGTCAATGGGAAAAAAACAAGAGTCTTCATATTATATGCTTTGTCAAATCTGTTTTACCTTTTTATTATATGAAAACTAAATTAATAGTTTTAGTTTCTTAGTCACTTGCCATTAAACGTATTGAATTATTACTTTGACAGTGTTCCCACTTCATCTTGCATAAGTATTTAAAATTCGTTTTGCATATCTTCATGAAAAACAAATAGCAATTTATTTTTATCATTATCAGAAAAAGTATATCCATCCATGAAAAGTATAGTTTAATTAGAAATGAAAATATCCTATCTTATATTTTACATTAAATTTAACTTATTATGGTAACTGTCTTGAATTCATAAAGGGGCATTTCTAGGATCACAGTGATAAGAGAATAATGTTGGAATGAAATTGTTATCAGTTTAATAATAGTCATATGCAATAAGAAAATTAAAACTCCTGAGAGGCACTAGCTATAAAAATGACTTGGAGGATTCTACTAAGAAGTTATAAAGTATACTATTTCTGAATGTAACTTTTCCTGATTACTTATTTAATTATTTTCCATTAGCTTGTTCATAAATTTGAATAAATATCTTCTATTATAAACTTCAAAAAGTAAAATCTGTATTTATGCCATTGGTCGTGGAAAAATTGGCAGTATTGGCTATGCTTTCAAATATGGAATGAAAAACACTAGAGGTTACCTACAAATACATTCTGACCTAATTTTTCAAACTGAAATGCAAATGACCAATATAGTTCATCATAGATAAGTGCATAATACTTATGCTTAAATTATCAATGAAACTGATAAATAATCATTTATAACATTAGAAATAATTCATTGATAATTCATTGATAACTGTTTAATCTAATTTCTTTGTCTAGACAATTTAAAATGTCTCTATGGTAATGCTAATTTGGGGTATATTATTTTATTTTAATATTTCTCTAGTATAAGGAAGTGATTTGAACAGCAATGTGATTTTGTACTAAAAATACAAATTCATTGATATTCAAACTTTATATTAACACTTTTTACTGATTCTTGATATTAGTGACTGTTGGGGGCCAATGATACCCAGGCTGTGGACATAACCAGCTTGACAAAGATACTGGTTTTTCCCTTAGCTAGGAGTTTGAAGCCCACCAACTGCTTTGCCCCTTTCTCATCTTTACTGTATGGTGACAAAAGTCTCTCATCAATAATATTGTCTATTTTGGCCTTATACTGAAAACTCAAATGAATTCCTGGGTTGGTTGGGAGAGGAACACTGCCATCTCAATCTTACTGGCCTTCAAGTTTTTGGCATGTGTGAATACTATTCATGCTTTCTATAGATATATAAAAAAATTATTCTTGGTAAAACTGACCTTCCCACAGAGATAAAGCCATAGTCAAGATCAGAAATGAAGTCTAGACAGTATGTTAGCAAGCTTGAAAAAGCAAATAGATAATTCACCCCTGAATGCCTGCCCCCCTTTATTATAGCAAGTATACAGACCTAAAATTCAGCTATTCATTAATAGACTGTTGTGTTAAGACTACCCACTAAAATTAACCTTGAAGTTTAGAAGCCTGCAGCTAGGAGGGGTCTTGCATTGATGTATGCCTGAACACATGTATTCTGTTAGATAAGAAGTTTGCAGTTTTGCTATTTCAGTCAGGACAACTCTCTGTCTATAGAGGAGTCTTGTAATTTTTCCCCAATGTACACATTGTTAATTTTTCTCTCTTAACTTTTCTAACTTCTAATTTCTTTATTTTTATTATTAAAGAAACACTCTTAGTGTCATAATCATCATAAGGTGTATTCTATGTGTCTCATTAAAGCATGTAAGTGTGTCAACTAAAGATCCCATAGAAGAGTGAAGTACTGCATTCACTTATCATAACTTCATTATTTATTCTCCTTCATGGAGACTGAGGAACCCCGTGTGGACTAGACCAGGACTCGCCTTACGCAAGTGACCAAGAAGTCATAAAGACCTCAATTGAGCTTTCTGGTTCTTCTTATGGCATCAATTAGATTCTCTACAGTTTTGTAGGCCTGTTAACTTTGAGATGACTTTAGTCAGTCAGAAGATGTTTTTCTGTATGTTCACATTTTAGTTGTACTATTTGACATAATTTTAAATATGTGTATCATCAACCTAATCAAAATCTTAAAGATGCCCATTACTCAAAGCCTAAGTGTTTTCGTTTGTAACCTCCACATGCCTCCTCACAAACTCTAGTTCTAGACTACTACTGAGTTAATTAATGTTACTAATGATTATTTTGAATTATATAAAAAGTTGTAAAATTAGAATTAAAAAGTAAATAGCATTTTAAGGCTGACCTTTCCCACACAATATCATTGTTATTATGCAAGGTATTTTTATATGTAACAACTGTATAGAAGAAGGGAAGTCAATGCAGTGTTTTGTTTTTACTGGGAGCACTGCAGTGATTATAGTGCTATACCACCTCAATAGTCTGCAAGTTCTACTGTGATGATCTACCATGAAAGGTTAAAGGACTGGAAAGGACTCCTTACAGAAATAATGTATTATGTAAAGATGGATATGGCATTACTGCTCAATAACATTTGCTATGTTTTTAAGTGTCCATATATTAATGGCAAGTGTTTTTTCTGTGATTTTTATAACATCTGATGTGAACATTATTTCTTCCTTCACTGTTTTTATATTTTTGTTTCACTTTTAATTTTGTGTATATGAAGAGTCAGAATCTGAATCTGGAGTCGGAATGGATTGTGACCCACCTAACATGATTGCTGGGAACTAAATCTGGGTCTTCTGGGAGAGCTTTGCACGCTGTTAACCACTGAGCCATCTCTCTAGCTGCCATTGTTTCCTTTTCGATAGGCCAAATAATTCAATACCCAAAAACAATAGGCAAGGAACGCTGTGACAATATAAGAGATTAGACAAATAAACCTGAATTATCTGGCAGAGTTACTCAGGAGACCTTGCCAAAACTCATTTGAGAACCTGTATTATTGGAATTCTTTACACTCAATAAGAAAATATTTACATGTACACAAAAATAGCTATGGAAGTCTTTTTCTCAGAACTCTAGAAACTGACTTCAATATCGAAAAACGTAATTAGAATTTGCATACTTTATTTAATGAAGCTGTTTGGAGGCTATTCTTGTGGTGGCTCCTAAAATAGAACTTTTCTTCATAAATAAGTTTATTTTTTAATAAATTATGTATATTACCTCATGCATCACCATAGCTTCAAAGATAATGTCAAGGGTTTGTCTAAAATCATCACTTATCACTTTGGTTGTGTGAAGCACATTTTAAAATCAGAAACACCCAATAGTTAGAAATCAGAGACCTTCAAACCCAATGCAAGAGGATCCAAGGGGATCCAAATTGGATAAATTGTCATGGGTGGGTGGGTTGAGTGTACATAAAATATATATTTACCAAGTTAGCTTCTGATGAGCTGAAGTCAAAGGAAAGCAAGACCAGTGTTTTTGCAGTTCTACTTTTCCATACACTCAGGGCCAATTACAATCTTGCTTAATACAATACTTGCTCAAAACAGACAGGACTTAAGCACTGAGTAACAAGGGGTGAGTAAGTGGTCACAATGTCAAGTAAATATTCTCTCAAAGTAGTTTCAAATCAGGAATTTTTATGTTGGGTGGAAAATGCTTACAGAAGCACCCTGGAGGGACAGATAGGGTGGGCATGCCAGTAAAAGGGGTGAATTTAAAGAAGGAGGAGGAAGAGGAGGAGGAGGAGGAGGAAAAGGAGAAGGAGGAGAAGATAGAGACAGAGGAGGAGACGGAGGAGGAAGAAGAAGAGAAACAAGAAGAAGAGGTGGAGGATGAAGAGGAAGAAGAACAAAAGAAGAAAAAGAAGAATAAAATATATCATGTCCTTTTAGATTTGAAAAGAATAAAAAGAAGCTTTTTCTCTGTGGCTAAATAAACTACAGTCTAGTAGTTTCCCCGATGTATTCCTCATTGTACTGTAGTAAAGCAGCATTGCACATAAAAAGGGAAGGAACTTGATTAGTACTTCAGGAGCATTGATCAAAAGCAAAAACAAATGAAGAGTGAAATGGGCCTCTGTGAGCACCCTGGGAGCTTCTGTAGCTTCACAAAGAAAGAGACTCATGTGTTTCCCACTTGACCATCAGGCAAGCAAGCTGCCATTAGGGTATTTACAAAATATCCTCTTGGTTGCTTCTTTCCGATCACAACATAAGCACATTTAACTTACTTTTTAAAAGCATGAGGGCTTTTAATAAAGAGAAGTTAAGGTAGACAAGAAAATCCATTTAGGAAACAGATGTGAAGGAATTAATAATAGGTTTACAAGACTTTAAAATTATTAAAAAAAATGATCCAGAAGAAAATATAAAATTTAACAAAGATTATTTTAGATTGTTATGGTAAATTTTACAGGTAAATGGACATGGGTGTTTTTAGTACCTAATGGGTCATATTAGTATGTTTGTAGTCTTTCTGTATGTTCATTCTTCAAAAAGTCAGACTTTGAGAATGACTATCCAAGACTGACCTGGGGATACCTAATTACTCTTATGTTGGATAGTTTACAAAAGTTATTACAAACTAATATGCAATATCCTGAGAGATTTTTCCAGTAAAATATTTTAAAGGGAAGGTGTAGAGAAATACTTGGAATTTTTATGTTAAGAAAAGCTTTTTGCTTTACCTGACTAGTCACTAGAGGTTAATGTTCCCACCCCAGCTTTGGTATAGTTGTAAACGAGTTGGATTTGAATGCTTGATGCAGGTGGCTATAATTTGGTTAAGTGCAGTTGTTCTGGCACCTGTAGCTTGTCTTGGAATTGTGTGCCACATGGGTTTATAGGAACTTTTGGCTTAGATAATGAAAAGTCTGAAGCCCCGAGATTCAGGGTGGGCATCGGTTGGTGGTTCATTGTTTGGGTTGCTATCGTTAGCTAGTGTGAGAACAATGGTTGGAGAGACTGTAGCTTATGACAGCCTAAAAAGAGGCTGTGAAGATTTTTATCTTTCTCTTTTTCTATATTAAGGCTGCTTGTAAAAGTGGTGAAGATTTCTATCTTTCCTTTCTCGTTTCTCAAACTGAGGGTAAAAGATTGTAGAGTTCAGCTACAGGAAGAACAAAATGTATCAGAAATAATCAGAATCAGTTTAGTTATTATAGAAGAGTGCCATTAAAAATCAATGACACATAAGCTGTATAATCTATATAGACACTTATCATAGACACTTTGAATGGGTATAAAGGTATATGAAATTAAAGAACATATTTTGTTAAATGTATGGTATTGAAAAAAATTTCACAGATATTTTATATTTTATTCCACTATGGAGTAAAGGAATATCAGTTAGAAAAATATCATTGTACAAGTAATTCCATTCACTCATGTTAAATATTTTCACAATAAATTGAAGGATATTAATCTGAAAGGCAATTCTAAATATAATGATATTAATAAATGTTTTTAAATGTTTCTTATAATTTTTCAGTTACTTTCTACAATATATAAGGATTAAATTTTAAATCTTCGTATAACTATTCTTAGAAACTTTGTGTACAATCTGTCTAAGGTCTTCATTCTCTGAGAATTGTGAATGTCACAGTAATGATCACTCTGTGCTTGGAGCAGATGGGCCTTCCTTTCCTTGGAGCTTCTCACTGGTTCATGCAGAGTGTTCTTCCAGTAAGTGGCAGGTGTCATGCTGCCATTTTCTTTGTGTCTAGTATTAGA
Source organism: Cricetomys ansorgei (assembly GCA_026225945.1). NCBI lineage: Eukaryota > Metazoa > Chordata > Mammalia > Rodentia > Nesomyidae > Cricetomys > Cricetomys ansorgei. The sequence goes on from JAMJFZ010001562.1 coordinate 7,559,998, forward strand.
AATTTTAGCAATTAATTATTTTATTGTAAGAAAGATTGAAATGAAAAAAACACAGCAGTAAATTTCTTGCAAAACATTTTACAAACTTTAATCAGTTAACAATGAATGCAAATTTTTAAAGAATTATCAATTTATGTCAATAATACCATAAACAGGAGGAAATATATATATATAACAGAACATTTTTTTGAGATAGGGTTTTTCTGATATAACTCTGGCTGTCCTGGAAATCACTCTGCAGACCAGGCTGGCCTTGAACTCACAGATATCTGCCTGCCTCCTGAGTGCTAGGATTAAAGGTGTGTACCACCACTAGCAAGCCTTTTTTTCCCTTTAACAGAACATTTTTAACAACAACAGTAATTCTGTCTGGGATCTGTCTGATTGGGTCCCAGCACTTGGATCTATATGTCTTGGTCAAATTGAGCAATGAAACAACCATCTCACTTATGTACACCCCTTGCACTTGGGTATTTATCTTTTAGGTTTACATAGCTATAATGCTGTCTATCATGGTAAAAATAGTTTTCATATGTCCAGATGAAGTAGTTTCCTTTTAGATATAATAAAATTGAATGCAAATATGTACATTATCATAGAATTTTAAGTCTTCTGTGCCATTTCCTACAAGATGAAACTTATCTGATGAGAATTGAAAGATGCACCAATATGTGAGTATAGCTTTAAGGCATTAAGCGTCATCTCTCTACTATTTACACTTAGAAGAATATTAGCAGTAGATTCTAACCTACAGTCAATGACTTATGACTTATCTAGTTACAGGTTCTTGGCTGAAATAATGGTTACTACTTTATGTAACTTTACTTTGAAAATGCATGTGTGTGTGTGTGTGTGTGTGTGTGTGTTTGTATGTGCGTGCATGAATGTAGAGAAATATTTAATCTTTTAGTCTGGCAGCATGGCTGTTCTAGAGTAGAAAGAATGTTAGTATGCACCTTTAATCCCAGTATTCAGAAAGTGGTGGTAGCACATGTCTGTAATCCCCAAAATAGAAGCAAGTAGAATCAGAGGAGGAACCAGAGCTTAGGAGTCTGTGTAAGACAGGAAGTGATGTCTGAATTCAGTCAGAAGTGAAGGGCAGGGAAGGTGGCAAATCAGAGGAAGAAATAGCATAGTGAGTCAGAGTGAGGATGTTCCCAACTCTCACAATAGAAAACCAAGCTCTCAGTTCAGTCTGAGGCAGTCTTAGGCAGCAGTATGAGGCAGTCTGAATCAGTCAGTCACAGGAGAAGTTTGAGGGGTCTGAGATAGAGGTGCAGAAGCAGTTCAACAGAAATATCAGTATAAGAAGGGAAAATGTGTCAGTTTGAAGTCAAGCAGAGGAGTTCAGTGAGAAGTTGCAGGAGTCAGCTAGAGTATACCAGCTTCAGAAAAGTTCAGTAAGAAATAGTCAGTTCAAAAGATCAGTTTGTACCAGTCAGCTTAGAGAAGAGTTGAGCCAGAACAGTGAGTGAATTGAAAAAGAAGAGTCAGTTGACTTTAGTACAGCTCTGACTTCAGAAGGAGCCAGTCAGAGTGAGTCAGTCAATAGTAAGTCTCAGAAGTTGATTAGATTGTACAGAAGCTGAATCCTCTAAGGACCCGGGATTGAATTAGCAAAGAATAAATAAACTGCCTTTTACCCTGAATCTACATCTATATCTGTGTACATATGTGTGATTAAATCATTAGCAAAATTGAGTCATTTTAAAATTCACTATTAAGGACATTTTTCTAGTACTTTTGAACATAAAAATAAGCATTATATAATCTTTACCCTTTGGAATTCTAATATTTGGGACTCCAGAAATCTTCATGAGTATTAAAAGTTGTAATGTTCAATATTAAACCTGCAGTGTAGATTACAAACATGAGATACCATCCTCAAATGAGGAGAAAATAAATATTAAGTGTAAGCTAGAACATCAAATCTCTACATTGCAACATACTTTACTTTTCTCATTGTTTTAATATTCTTCATTAGCTTAGGAGCAAATAAATCATTCATTACTAAGAGCAGTGATATATTTTAATCTTTTAAAAACAGATAAATGGGATAACATCTCTATTACAGACATGAAAGGCATTTATATTATTTCTACCACTGAAATGTTTGGACGTTTTTCTGTCTTCTTGATGGACTATTTACAGTAAATCATCTCTGTGGCTTGTTGTGTCTATTGTGCTATGTTCTATTTTCGCTGTCTCATTTCACTAAACTGATAGAGATTGTTTTGTTTTGTTTTTTTTCAGTTTTCTTAGCACCTGAAATTTCTTCAAATTTTTTAACTATTTTTCATGAAGTCGATATACAATTTGCTTAAGTGTTAATAAAAAATAAATTCTTATAACTTATAAAAGTATATTGAACTTTGTTTATCATGTGTTATGGTTAAGATACAACAATAAATACACATATTCATCTGTAATAATGAAAGGAAAAAAAAGCTAATTACTTTTGATATGTTAAGTATACAAGAAAAGATAGTTTCCATTTTAAATAATAAAAATATCACTTATGAAAAAATAAAACTAAAAAGATAAGTGGGTGAAGAAGGTAGAAATGTTTAATTTCTAAACTATATAATTTAATAATTTCATGAGTACAATTTCTTAGTTTTTCTTCTCTTCAACTAACCTCAAATTCTGTGGTTCATATGAAAGATTATACTCTACTTGCAGCTATTTCCAATTGGGTCCCCTAATTAATGTCAGTGAGACTGTAGAAAATGAATAAACTGGATATGGATAGGCTGACTCAAATACTCCATCTTTCTCCACAACATTCATTAAGAAAGGATAATAAAGATTTTCCAAGGATAAAATCATTGCAATTTTTTTTGTGTTGAAAACCAAGAAGACAGGCCATACCTGCCAGAAGAGCAGGTATGCTGCTCTCAGACCTTTCCCACACTCTCAGCTTCCCCATACAAAACCTCAGGTTCACCCCTAGCACTACAACAGAACACCAGCTACAGCCTCCGCTCCCAACCCTCCCTTCCCAACCATGCCTTTTGTGGATCTCACAGACCATTCCCCTCAAGCACCCTTTCCCTATTCTATGCTGTTTCTTAGCTCCCAATTTTGGTAGAAATCTCCTGGTCCACCACAGGCTATACCTGCATGAAAAAAGGATAGAAACAGAAACAGAAACTAAATGGCCACCCAAAAAGACAAACCCAGGATCAGCAACTAGATCTATAATCACCTCAAAAACAGATTCTTGGAGGACAGCTTCAGAATATGATCAATAATGGCCAGGGCAATATGTCTCCAATAGAGCTGAGCAATCCTACCACACCAGGACCTAAATATTCCAACATAACTGAAGAATAAAAAAAAAAGACTTTAAAACCAGATATATGAAGATGATAGATGTCCTTGAAGATGAAATGAATAAATCCCTAAAAGAAATATAGGAAAACAAAACCTGACAATTGAAGAAAATGAATAAATTTCTCAAACAAAGCCAAGAAAACACAAACAAATGGAGGAAATGACTATATCAATAAAGAAAGCCAAGATTTAAAAAAAAGTTGAAGGAAATGTATAAACTGTTTTAATTGAAATAGAAATAGAAGCAGTAAAGAAAACACAAACTGAGAGAATTCTGGAAATGGAAAATCAAGGAATGTGAATAGGGACTACAGAGTCAAATTTCACCATTATAGTTAAAAAAACAAATGGAAGAGAAATAGATAGAAAATATTATGTCTAAAAATATCCTGACACAAGATGTGCAGGAAATCTGAAACACAATAAAAAGAAAAAACTGAGAATAATAGGAATAGAGGAAGGAGAAGAATCCTAGCTCAAAGGCCCACAAAATATTTTCAACAAAATCAAAGTAGAAATTTTTCTAAACATAAAGAAGGAAATGCCTATAAAAGTACAAAACGGAGAGAGAACACCAAATATATTGAACCAGAAAGGAAAACTCTGTTATCACATAATAGTAAAAACACTAAAAATATAGAATAAATAAAGAATATATGAAGCTGCAAGGGAAAAAAAAACAAGTAACGTCTAAAAGAAGACCTCTTAGAATTACATCTGACTTCTCAAAGGAGACCCTAAAGGACAGAAGGGCCTGGAAAGATGTCCTGCATCTTTCCTAAGACCACAGACGCCAGTCCAGAATTCTATACCCAGCAAAATTGTCAATCACTCTAAATAGCTAAAACATAATATCCCATGAAATAGTTAAACTGAAACAACAACTCTACAAATCTAGCCCTACAGAAGATGGTAGAATAAACTCTTCAACCAAAGAAAGTTAACTATTACCATGAAGACAGAAAATTAATAATCTCATACCAGCAAAACCAAAAGAAGGAAAACACACACGGGCACACACAGTCACACTCATAAACACACTCTCACACACCACAATCAACACCATCATAACAACAAAATAACAGAAATTAACAATTATTGGTCAGTTATATTTCTAATTTCCAATTGTTTCAAAAAAAAATCTGACACAGATTAGCTGAAAGTGAGCAAAAATGAGATCCCTCCTTCTAATGTGTACAAGAAACACACCTCAATATCAAAGATAGACAAAACCTAAAGATAATGGGTTTAAAAAGATATTCCAAGCAAATGGGCCTAAGAAACAAATTGGTGTAGCGATTATACTATCCAACAAAATATAGATTAAACCAAACATAATCAAAGAGGCAGAGGAGGACACTACATTCTCATCAAAGGAAAACTCTACTAAAATGGCATTTCAACTATTAACATCTATGTCTCAAACACAAAGTATCCCACTTTTGTAAAAGAAACAATGCTACAGCATAAATCATATATTGATCTTCACACACTGATAGTGGGAAACTTCAATACCACACTCTCATTAACAAACAATTCATCCTGACAAAATTTAAACATAGAAATGCTAGAGCTTACAGACATTATAAAATAAATGGAATGAACAGATTTTTACAGAACATTTCACTCCAAAACAAAAGAATATACTCTCTTCTCAGCACCGCACTGAACTTACTCCAAAATTGACCACATACTCAAACACAGCAAGTCTCAAAAGATTCAAGAAAATTGAAATAACTCCCTGCATCCTATCAGAACGTAATGGATTAAAGCTGAATATCAACCACAGAAACTAAGTTTACAAATGCATGGCCACTTAACAACTCTCTACTGAATGAAAAATTGGTCAAGAGAGAAATTAAAAAGAAATTAAAGACTTTCTAGAATTGAATGAAAATGAATACGCAACCTACCCAAACTTATGGGACAAAACGAAAGCAGTGCTAAGAGGCAAATTCATAGCACTAAGTACCTACATGAATGGAGTTGGGGAGATCTTATACAAGCAACATAACAGCACACCTGATAACTCTGGAACAAAAGAACTAATCATGCCCAAGTGGAGTAGATGGCAAGAAATAATCAAACTGAAGGCTGAACAAACAAACAAGCAACATAGGGAACAATACAAAGAATCAATGAAACAAAGAGGTAGTTGAGAAAGTCAACAAGATAGATAAAACCTGATGTAATCTATCTAAAAGATAGAGAGAAAATATGATACATTAATAAAATCAGAAATGAAAAGGTAAACATAACAACAGACATTGAAGAAATCCAAACAATCATAAGAACATACTTTAAAAACCTGTGCTCCATCAAATATAGAAAATCTGAAAAAAAATAGGTAAGTTTCTTCATAGGTGCCACTTACCAAAGTTAAGTCAAGACCAGATGAACAATTTAAATAGACCTATAACCCCTGGTGAAGAAATCATTAAAAGTCACCCAACCAATAAAAGAACAGGGACAGATTTAGAAGAGAATTCTATCATACTTTCAAAGAAGAGTTAACACCAATATTTCTCATAATATTCCAAAAAATGGAAACAGAAGGAGCATTCCCCAATTTATTGTACGAGGCCACAGTTATCCTGTTGCCGAACCACATAAAGACCCAACAAAGAAAGGGAATTACAGACCATTTTTTCTTATGAACATAGATGCAAAAGTACTCAATACAGTACTTACAAATTAAATCCAAGAACACATCAAAAAGATCATCTACCATGATTATGTAGGCTTTATCCCAGAGATGGAGGGATGGTTCAGTATACAAAAATAAGTCAATTTAATTCATCATATAAATAAACTTAAAGAAATATCCACATGATCATCTCAATAGATGCCTAAAAAGCCTTTGACAGAATCCAACACCCTTTCTTGATAAAAGTCCTGGAAAGATTATGGATATAAGGAACATACCTTAATATAATAAAGGCAATGTACGGCAAGCCTATAGCCAAAATCAAATTAAATAGAGAGAAACTCAAAGCAGTTCTTCTAAAATCAGAAACAAGAAAGGGCTGTCCACTCTCCATTCCTATTAAATGTAATATTTGAAGTTTTAGATAGAGCAATAAGACAGCAGAAGGAGATCAAGGGGATATAATTTGGGAAGGAAGAAATCATCAATGTATCTTTATGTGTATACATAGGTATACATAATACATTTAAATGTATGTATACTTAAATGTATGCATAATATACATAAATAAAACACCAGGAAACTTCTAGAGAAAGAAATCAGGGAAATAACACCCTTCACAATAGCCACAAATAACATAAAATATCTTGGAGAAACTCTAACCAAGCAAGTGAAAAACTTCAATTCTTTGAAAAAAAGAAATTGAAGAAGGTCTCAGTAGATAGAAAGACTTCCCATGCTCCCTACGAAAATAAGTCATTATAATCCACCATATAAATAAACTTAAAGAATTATGCACATGATCATCTCAGTAGTAGGATTAATATAGTAATATAGTATTAATACAGTGTAAATAATTACACTATAGTGCAATTAATTTAATATAGTAAAAATGGTTATTTTTCAAAAGGAATCTATACATTTAATGTAATACCAATCAAAATTCCAACACAATTCTTTACAGATTATAAAATGACAATTCTTAACTTCCTATAGAAAAACAAAAATCCCAGGATAGTTAAAACAATCCTGAACAATAAAAGAACTGCTACCCGAGATATCACCATCCCTGATTTCAAGTTGATCTAAAGAGTTATATTAATAAAAACCTACTGGTATTAGCGTAAAATCATAAATGTTGATAAATGGAATGAATTGAAGACCCAGATATAAATCCATATATCTATGCACACTTGATTATTGACATAGAACCCGGAAATAAACACTGTGAAAAAGAAACTATCAGGTTCAGTGCATCTAATTTTATGTTAAGGTCATTGATCCACTTGGGCTTGAGTTTTGTGCAGGGTGATAAAATATGGATTTATTTGCATTCTTCTACATACAGAAAACCAATTAGACCATCACAATTTATTAAAGATGCTTTGTTTTCTGTAGAGGGCCGTGCTTTTGGGTGCTCAGACTTCAGACAGCACCCCATTCTGCTTAAAAAAAGGCTCCACTTTTCTCCAGTCCTAAGGGACAGAGTTCAGATAAAGGTCAGTTAGCCTGAAGTCGCCCAGTTCAAAGGAACCACCATTTCATTAACAACTCTATCTCTCCCTCATTCTGTGGAAGGTTTCTACCTCTATAATTTAGATAAAAACAGCACCTTCCTGCATTTCTTGACTCCCTAGGCTCCTTGACCCAGCGACCTCAGATAGGCAACTAGCCCGCCCCTCAGATAAGAGTTACCATAGCAATCAGCTTACCTGCCCCTCTAGAGTTACCATAGTAACCAGCTCACCACTCCCATGCCCCCTCCCTACCTCAAAACTTCTTTAAAAGTTTGTGCTGTGTATTCAATAAACGAGGTTTGATCAGGATACTGTCTTGCCTCGTCTCTCTCTCGCCTCCTTGTTTCCCCACAATCCTCGCTCCCTCTGCTGGGTTTATCATTGCAGAACCCAGCAGGCCAGGACAGTTTTCCCCATTGTATATTTCTGGCTTCTTTATCAAAGATCAAGTATAGCTTGAGATCAGGGATGGTGATACCTCTGGAAGTTCTTTTATTTTCCAGAATTATTTTAGATAGTCTCGGTTTTTTGAGTTCTTTTTTCATATGACCTTTCAAGATCTGTAAAGAATTTTATTAGTATTTTGATCAGGATTGCATTAAATCTATAGATTGCTGTTGGTAAGATGCCCATTTTTACTATGGTAATCCTTTCCACCTTCTCATATCTTCCATTTCTTTCTTCAAAGACAAAGTTTTTGTCATACAAGTCTTTTACTTGCTTCATTGCAGTCACCCCATGAAATTTTATGTTATTTGTAGCTATTATGATAGGTGTTGTTTCCCCGGTTTCTTTCTCCTTTGTATATAGGAGGGACACTGATTTTTTTTAGTTGATCTTATAGCTAGGTAAGGCTTCCAGTGGTGGGACTTGCACACTATCCCAGCCACAGAACATTTGACCTCCCTAGAAGTTCTGCTGGGACAGAAAAAGGGCAAACCTCCATGCTGAAGAAGATAGTCATGGGACAGAGAGAGAGAGAACAATGCAATGAGAGATGTTATTCAAAGGCACTCCTAGAGATGCCCCTGGTAGGCTCACCAATGGGTCTTTTAAGAAAAGGCATGGCTGTCATTGAACTTTAAGATTTGCTGTGAGAGACTGAGATGCAACTCCTTACCATGATTGCATCAAAATTTTAACTAAGTTCTACTGAAGCTACAGCACTGTATCCATCATTCATTAACCCAAAAGGAGAACATTTTCAGAGGCACAATGGGAAGTGTTAAGGAAGAGATGCACAGAAGAACAAACCTGGAGAACTTAGAGGCACAAAAGCCTTTTCAACCACCACCTACTCTGCTGTTTCTCCCTCAAACTGTAATAAAATTGTCCTCAAGCTTAAAATGAATTGCTGTAGAAAATAAAATCAACAAGAACTAATTTTGTATAACTCTGTACATGCACAAGAAAGATCATGAGTTTGACATTGAACCTTGTCTACAAAAAGAGTTGCAGACCATACTGGTCTACATTGTGAGATACTATCATGCAAATAAACACAAATACACACACACACACCCAAATGAAAATTTAAAACATTACCAAGAAAATATGTGTCCTTTAAATGAATACATATTAAATTTAGAGAAATGAGGAAACATTTCATATTCCTTTACATGTTGAAACAGAAGAAAAGAATATAAAATATTAAATTTAAATTTATCATAAAGGATCACTATCCCCTAAGCCCTAAATTTGATATAAATTCACATATAAGGTTTAATATAAAATATTGAATTACATCATGACTTTAGAATATATTGCTAGAGGTAATGTTTCAAATTTGACCAAGTAGAAAACAGATCCCAAACTGAAGTCTCTTAACCTATTTGTGAAAGAAGAAAATGTCCCTGAGATATTTATATTTTCTACTCTCAAGCAGCTGTGCCTTAAGTTTTCTGTAATGCAGTACCCCAATTCAGAAATAAAGACAATGATTCCTAAATTATGTAAACTTTTCCTAATCCAAAACAAAGAAACATCTAAAGGAAATTGCTTGGGTGATTTGAAGAGGAGTATTAATATGTTTAAAATTAAGATTTAGGGAAAAGACTAAGTAATGAAGAGCAGCCACCAACCTTATAAAGGTCTTTGCTCCAGTTTCCAGTACCCATATGTTGGGTGCACCAACTATATGTTGGGTGCACCAACTGCACTCCAGGGCGGGTTTCATGCCCCCAGTAGTTTGTCCATCACAAACCAGATCCCATCATTTTGTGTCTTTTATTTGGTTTGGTTGGAGCTTTTTATTATTTTTTTTTTAGTTTTTTTTCATGTTTTTGTTTTTATGTAATTTTTGCTTTTCATGGTTTGAGAGAGACAGAGATTGAGAGACAGAGAAAGTGATTGAGAGAGAGAGAGAACATGACTTGGGGTGGTAGGAAGGTGGGAAAGATCAGAGAAGAGTTGGAGAGGGATGCATATTATATGAAAAAAGTTCAATTTAATATTTTTTAAATCTCAAAATCAATTCTAAAAAGCTTGTAAAACCATATAATATTAATCTAGTTTATATATACATTTTTTATTTTAATGTATTCAGAGCTATTCTTGACTTCAGGCAGCTCACAAACCACAAGTTAGACATGTCTTAATTTTGACTTTCTTTAAATTTTTAAAATTTTAATGTTACAATAACATATTCTAGAAACATCATTTCATTCATGTATTACTCATACACAGAAATCTTTTCTAGAAATCCTATTTTTAGCTATGTTAACTATTAAGATATATAATGACATCAAACTCAGAGATATGGAACCTAAAAATGTTATAATACCTAATAGTATTCTAACAATGTATATATAACTGTGCATATAGCATTTCTACAATTTATTGATAGCGGTAGTGATTGAGTCTATAGCCTCTTACTCCAAGCAAGTATTGCTACTTAGCTTACTTAGGTAATCCTTGAACTCACTCTGTAGTCCAGGCAGACACTGAGCTTGTGGTGGCTGCTTCAGACTTTCAGTTAGCTGACGTTATAGGTTTTCCCCTTCAGTTCTGGTTAACTTTATGCCTTGCTATGCCTCTTTCCATGATCATTTAACATTCTTGTTTTAAGGTACAAACTATTGAATATAAATACATGACCTTAAAATCATGCTACTTGCTTTTCTAATCATTATGATTAATACATGAAAGGAAATATATGGAAGGAGACATATTTGGACTGTGGTTCCAGAGGTGTTAGTACATCTTGGGAGAGTCCAGCAGATAGAGCAGTTCACATCCTGAATGTAGAGAAAGAAACAGGAAGTGGTAGAGGAAAAGATGAACTTCCCCTCTCCAACATAATGACTAATCTCAGTTGTCAGTTTAACTGCATCTGCAATCAACTAAAACACAAGGTATCTGTGATAGGTTTACTTTATCATGATATTCAAAGTAAGTAGACTCACCCTACATCTGGTCCACATCTTCTGGTGGCATCCCAGATAAAGGTACATGGGAAAAAGAAATTGCCTTTTGCCTACTTGCCCTCAGTCTCACTAGCAAGTTTACATACACCGTTGCTGAGGCATCAGTTCACTGGTATTAGAACACATGTCTTCAGGATTCCGAAACATACCAAAGATCAGCAGCTCTCTAGGAATCCTCCAGGATTACAGCACCAGATTAGGAATGCTGAGACTTCTAATCTCCTGGATTCTACAACCAGATTATCAGTCTTTCTGTCATGAGATAGGCATTGTTGGACTACCCAGACCACAGCCTATATATATAAATCAAATGGTTAGATACTTCTTAATTTTAATTGGCCATATATTTTCATATATTTTAACATCTCATACCATACTCATTGTTCTATGGCAAAAATTAACTGTATGCATGTATGCATACAGATTAAGATACAGATAAAGATGCAGACTGAATCTTTACTCTCTCAGTTGCTCCACACTTCAAACTCTGTCCTTCTTGGTCTCCCTTTAATCATTCCTTCCAGACAATGAGTGTGACCTTTTGCATGACACTGAATCAAAACTTTTATGGCCTGTTCAATATATCTTAAATAAGTCATTTCATTCAATTTGGGCTGCCTCAAATGGAACTTTAAAATGTACTTTTATATAAGTCCATTTTAATGGCTTGAATTTGGTCCCATTTCCCCAACCATGAATATGTCCATTTGTGTAATTATGGATAGCTAAGAAGCAAGATTCATCAAAAATAGGAAAATGAGTACTTTAACAATATTTCATCGTTTAATTCACCTGCAGTATCCTTTTCCCACAAGGTTGTCTATAACTTATAGGAGCATCTTGTATGTTTAGAATCTAAAAAAATAGCAATAAACAGAATAGTTCTCTGAAAAAAAAAAAAGATTCCAAGCTAAAAAAATCTAAGTAAAACCAACATAGCTTCTGAAGAAAGCATATCAAAATCAAATAATGATTTCTTTAAAATGTTCCTTACTGCATTGTTTGCAATAAAGGAGAAGCAAAATAACTAGTTATAATTGTATAACTCTAGTGAGAACTAGCAGTGAGTACCTAGGAGATGTAGTTCCCTCTGTTGGTGACAAAAACCATCATTAAAGTTTTGAACACATGGAGAAGAAAGCACTATAGGTTAGGTGCTTTAGGGGTCATCTAATAGAAAGTGAGTTTAGTGTAAAATGTTTCTTAAAAGCTTTTTCTCCACTAAATTGAAAGAGGCATTTTTTTTAATTTTAGTGAAATGTTCAGATTAAATTGCTTTGCTCAACTTAGCAGTAATAAAAGTATGGAAGTATGAATTCATTAGTTAATTCAGTAACAAGCACTACAGCTGTATAACCTCAGGGTTTTTGTATTTTATTGCCCTTTTCAATATAATTAAAGGAATACCAACATTTTCTCCAAAATCATGTAACCTGAAGTATTTCTCAAGAAATTTTATTAATAGATTTTTGTTGTACTAAAGTTGTTGTAATGCTTTTGATTAATGTCTTTGTATTTTCTGTTAATGAACTACGATACAGGTAATATAAACGATGAACATACTTGGAAATAAAACATGCAGTTTGCAAACTGCAAACACATTGCTTTCTGATTCATACAGTCAGTGAAAAATTATACTCTACACAGCTCATTATTTTGTAGAATTTTAAAAGCACTTCACAAAGGTGCATATTACCTCATAAAGAATAGGCTCTAATTCTGTTTATCTAATCCATAAATAATTAAAATTCCTACTTCTAAATTAGATTACTTTGATCCAAATATGTTTCTATAACTGCTCATAATACATAAATATTATGCCAGTCAAAAATGTGTTAGGTATCTTAAATGGCTTCAAACACATGTTAGCATCGAATTTTTAAAAGAAACTTGCATTTATATTCTCTGATGAAACTGACTTTACTTGGGTATCACAGTTATTAAATTTTTCTCTGAACTAAAAGTGGAAGTCCTCTATCCTCCTAAACCATGATACAGCAATAAAGTCTCCATCCTCCTAAAACATGATACAACAGTAAGGTCTCCATTCTCCTAAACCATGCTACAGCAGGAAGCACTCCATCCTCCTAAACCATGATACAATAGTAAGATCTCCATCCTCCTAAACCATGATGCAGTAGTAAGATCTCCATCATCCCAAACCATGATACAGCAGTAAGATCTCCATCCTCCTAAACCATGATACAATAGTAAGATCTCCATCCTCCTGAACCATGATACAGCAGGAAGCACTCCATCCTCCTAAACCATGATACAGCAGTAAGATCTCCATTCTCCTAAACCATGGTTGTCAAAATCTTGCTTCTTATTCTCCTGTGATTCTGGGACGAGTTTCTTGTACACAAATATGTGAAAATACACAGGGAGAACAGGAGAAATGAGTGGATATCCATGCAGGCATGAAGCCTAAAAGTAGTCCTAAGCTATTGAAACCAGTAAATAAGGTACTGTGCATTAATTTGTTTACAAATAACATAACCTAATTTTCACATTTCTTAGGTCCAGTCAGTTCAAGATCAAGGGACTCACAAATCCTATGTGGTAAGGGTCCTACCCTTTCTCACCAACATGTTTCTGCTGTACTCCTTTTTAGAGTGAGTAGTAGAGAATGGTTGCTTTCTTCTTTCCTTCTCTCTACCCCTCCAATTCTCTCTTTCTTTCCTTTTTTTATGTGACTGAGCACTATTATGCACCAAATGATGGCTATGAACTCATTCTCCACCTCTTCTTCAACCTCCCAACAAGTATGAGCTATCACACTGGGCTCTAACCATAAAGTTACTAATCCTATTGCTGAAAACTCAACACCATGACTTAGTATCTCCTGAAAAGCCCAGAATTCTAACACCAGAACATTTGGGATTCGCTTCAGTGGATACAATTAAGGGACACCCAAACACTCATGGGTTACCAATAAAAATGTTTTGGGAAATTTTCATGATTTAAAACATGCAGCTGAGAGGAGCACATGGAGAGGTCCACTATCAAACATCATGCAGATATCAGGGAACTCAACAGAAAAGAGAAAGGAGGGATGGCAGAGACCAGAGAGGTTGAGGACACCAGGAGAACAAGCCCCATATTGTCAATTGACTAGCACTCTTAAGGTTCCACAGAGACTGGAGTCATAGAAACAGAACCTATTTGATCCTACAAATACATTTCATGGTGGTCTAGATTGATGGCCTTGAAAAACTCCTACAGGCTTGAGTGGGGGAGTCTCCGACCATTTTATCAGCCCTTTAGACCCTTTTACTTCTGCCTGGCTGCCTGGCCCACACTTGATATAGGGATTGATACCTGGCCTCATTCCATCCATCTATGCTATGCCCTAATTGTGCTGAAACCCAGGGGAGGAAAGGGCAGTTCTTTCTGGGGAGATTGGAAGGGGAGATGTTTGTGAGTGGTGATGAGGGGTAGATCTGGAGGAATTGGAAGGAACTGGGGAGGAGTTAAGAGGGGAGGAAGAGAGCCTGGATGTATTCTATAAATTGTATGAAAGAAGAAAAATTTGGAAAACTAAATTTTTAAAAAGGGAAAAATATGAATATTTACATATTTGCATTGAAAATGTTCATTGAATAATATAAAGATTAGGTAAAATCACCCTAATGTTGCAAATATATAATTTTTTCACTCCATTACGAGGCAAATATGAAAACACATCTAGGAAAGTTTAGAAAAGATTGTGGGAGAAGGTAGAAAGCTTTGAAATGAAGTTTCCTTAATTGTACTTGCCCATGACTTTTGTCTTGATCAGTACTGGCATTTCCAGTCTGCAGTGGGTCACAAAACTATTTCAGCTGCTTCCTCTGTTGGGATGATCAGCCTAAATATAATGAAAAATATAGAATTAGGCTGGGACAGAATATAATACCCGCAAAGCAATGGCCTGTGTCACACCCACAAAGAATTCTGGAACTGGCCTAGACAGACCTCAGAGGTGCTCTAACAATGAAGGGGGAAAAGGATCTGTCAAGTCACTGAAGTTGGCTCCCAGGGAAGTGATACCTGGGCAGACATACTGAACACCAAATCATAAGGGAAGGGCCTGGACCTTGAGTCAGATGCTGACACTGGCCTCTGTAGGTTTAAGTAGCTATAGTTTCAGTTTTGTTACTGTTAGGCAAGTCCTCTGCAGCTCAGCCTCCACATGCCTGGGAATTGCACCTATTGGGGAAATTGAGGTAACATTTGGCAGCTTGGTTGTTGTGGAAGTTTATTTTTAGTTATGTATAAAATAATTGTTTTGGGCACTGTTGGGAAAATGGTTGCCTAGACTTTGGCATTTTGTATTGTCTGCAGGTGTTTGATTTATGTGGGTGGTGTTTGATTGCTCACGATCTTTACATACTGTCAGTTGAACACCTGAGTAGTTCTGTATTAATAAAAACACCTGAGGTGGGATGCTCAGGGTGCCACTGTCCAGTGCAATGCTTGCCGTGATGGTGCTTCTCTCTTCTAAGGTCTGACCGGTTTGCACGTATGAAAGCAAGTCTCTATAGCAGCATCACTGCTACACTTGGTCCCCACAGCAATAACTTCCTAAGTCAAGGCAGAGACAATAAATTTGAAAGGAACCTGTTATACAGTGTTCTTGAAAGCAGAAACAGGGCAGAGAGCATAAGCAAACCTTATATTTTTAGCTTATGTTTTGCCTTGAGAACGTTTATCTAAAGTTAAGGTTGACAAATGTGATCAAAGTTCCTTCATGATCCTGTCATATTGACTGTTTCATCAGGACCACTGCTTTGACATCAGTGGGCTATCAGGCCTAGACAATAACCAAGACTCACAACTATGTGTGCAAAAGCAGGGAGTACAGGAACTGTGAAAATTAGCAAGCAGAAAAACCATTAATTTATCAGCTTACTGGACACACATGCTCTACAATGTCTCTCTTTGAGATTGGTACCTTCCAGATCCAATTTGCTCCCTTTTAAATGTGTTGAAAATATTTTACTGTGTTAATGAGGTAGAGAACATTTTAAGGATGTCTATAAACTACAAACAGGTATTTCAATTTCTCCTAGTTTGACACATTCAACTTGACTTATGTTTTCATTCTTCCTACTAGAATAAACCTACGGTGGCAAGTTTCATGTAAACGGTGTTAGCATGATAGTTAATGGGAACCAGATCAATCCATGGTGGCAGAAAGGGGGTATTCTTAGAAGTACATTGCCTCCTTTTCTACCATTGTTGGTCAAGGACCAGCTACAAAAGCCTGAGTATTTGTACCTAGCCAGGCTTCTTGTCTAATCTTCAGAGTTTCAAACACACATGTGCAGAACTTGGAGCTGAAAGGGTCTCAAATTTGCTTTAATAATCTATAGTCATTGTCTCAGAATTCATAATAATCTTTAATAAATTACTATGCACTTCATTGAACATGGCTCTTCCAAATCATCTGAGACTATTAGAGAACAGAGAAAGTAACCTCAGGTGCTTTATCACCTGCTGGTAATACAGAAGTATCCCAAGACAGAATATTCTCCCTGCATTTAGAAAGGTAAAAGTTGGGCCTGCAGAGATGGCTCAGTGGGTAAGAGCACTTGCTGCACAAACTGAATACCTGAGTTCAAAGCCCAACACTCACACAAAAGCTGTATGGTGGACCCCAAACTCCATAACAACAGTACTTAGGATTGGGAACAGAGGCAGGAGGAGCACTAGGGCTTTGTAGTTACCAGCCTAAGGAAAACCAGCAAGCTCTAGGTTCACCAAGAGACTGTATCTCAAGAAATAAAGTGGACAGTGATAAAGTAGGACACAGCATGTCCTCTGGGTAGTCTCTGCAGAATGACAGTGAGCCAGTGAAGTTAACTTACATGAATGCATACATAAACATAAATCTCTTCATCTCTTCTCCTCTCTTTTTCTCTCTCTTCACACACACACACACACACACACACAGAGTCTCTCTCTCACAAACACAGAGGCGAGCATAAAGTGAAACTCTTTCTTCAAGGCAAAGCAGAACTATGTCCTTCAGCTATTAGCCACCAGGTCATGTCTGCAGCTCTTCAGAGTCTGCCTGGCACTGTATAGAAACCAATGTCATGGGGCAGAGACTAATGGATACAGAAAATTAACTATGAAACAAGCAATTGCTCTGCTAGCTCTAACAACATAATTTGACCTTATTTCATCAAACAAGCTACCTGTCATTTTTTTTTTCACTTTCTAAAATGATTTTGGTATTTTTCCCTCCAAAACACAGACTTTCAAACAAAAGGAACTGACAGGGTTTTAGATGATGTTTGATCCCAACTACTTAGAGGATGCTCCCTGACTGTTTATGAAATGTACTAACTTTCATTTTAATTATATCATTCAATCCTCATAATGCTGAACTTCAGAGAAGTTTTCAAGTTCCTACAATAATAGACTGAATAGTTTAAAAATGACAAGAATGTGATGTTAATCAATAACTAACTCTAGCACACCTTGAATTAATCACCAATAAGATAATAACATGTAATATTCACAGAAGTCCTTAAAGCTTCCATCTGTGAACAAACATCTACAGAAGCACTGAATATGGTTAAGGAGACACCTGAGCTGAGTATGTAGAAATGAGGCACTGTGAATATGGGGGAAGATGAGACTGCCTTAGGAACAGAGGCTGAATGCCAAGGCTGAAATGTGAAGACGCCACCCGCAGGTGCAGGCTTTTCTAAGCAGTTGTTATTCAGTTCTGAGAAGAGAAAAAAATCACCAAGTAAGTATCTTTGGAATTTTGGTCTGAGCCCAATGCTCGTTGGTTGTATGAGCTAAAGAAAACAGAAAAGGAGATTTAGAAGAAATAAAAGGATATTGAAATGTCAATGGTGAAAAATATGAAGCAATTCCACAGCTGAACTCTTTATATAACACAGAAGAGTAAATTTATATGAAAACTGAATTTTCTGAGTTGTATAAATATTTGCTTTTGAAAATAATCTATAACCAAAAATAACTCTTCCTTCTAAAATCATTATGCTTCTGGGAATTGGACAAGTCCTACCACTTTGAATTCATTTTCCTGACTTTTTTTCACAGGAAAAATAATCAATTCAGCTGAGGAAAACAAATCATTTTATGGTTGGCACCATCTGCATGATCAGATGAGTCACTGAAGAGTGGAGAGCCCTGCCTCCTTCAAATCGGAAAATGTGGTGGGATTAAATTGGGAAATTATATAAACACACATGCTACAATCAGGGGAAGATACATAAAGAGCAATTACTCATTTTATTAATGCAAAGAAAATATCAATAAATATGTGTTGTCTAACAACTGTCAACATTTGAGCTTGTATTATATTTGGTCTTAAAAATACTCAGTGGTCAGAGTAGAGGAAGAGTAGAGGCAATGATATCGTAATCTAAAATTCTTGAGAAATAAATTTTAGTTCAGTCCCTTAAAAGAGCAATTTGCATTGGGTATTAGAGAGCCACAAAAACACTTCTCTTCTATTCAGTAATTCCAGTTCTGGAAATCTACCCTAGAAAATGATTTTAAAAATACAGCAAATAAAAACTTCAGGAAAATATGCATGGCGTTATGCTTACTGAGAAAAAGTAGGAAGAAAATCAAATCCTAACATTCAATAATTACTTACGCATGGTACACAAATGAAATAAAGTTATTGGAACTGTGGTAACATAGTGTTTTTTAATTAATGTGCATAATTACCTGAAAATAAAATTGGCTACAATCATATTAATTATACATATAATTGGTCTTAGTGATGTAAGAATAGATGAAGGTCTAGGGCCATGGAGATGGCTCAGCTGATAAAGGTGCTTGCTGCACAAGCCTAATGACTTGAGTTTAATACCTAAATGCCACATAAAGCTGAAAGGGGGAAACCTACTACACAAAATTGTCTTTTGTCCTCTACATACAAGCCTTGGCATGAATATTACATACATATATATATATATATTCTATGTGACTCCTTCCTGCATATACATATATAGCATAAAGTGTGTGTTATGTGTGTATTTGTCTCCCACACATATAAATATACACACATATAACACACACAATATAAATGTGGTGTGTGTGCATTTTTCTCTTCCATATATATATGGAGGAGATATACACACATATATGCACAGATATGTATACATATGTGGGTGTTTCATACACATATATATGCATATATATACATATATATACACACATACATGTATGTATACGTATATATATACATATATATGGAGAAGTCAAATATACACACAAACACCACGTGTGTGTGTATATATATATATATATATATATATATATATATATATATATATATATATATATAGTGTGTGTATATATATATAGACAAATATACAGATATAACACATTCAATAATAAATGTTAAATATATGGTGGTCTAAATGTATAATTTATATACCAGTAAATGAAATTCAAGTCTTTTGTAAATAAAATAGCATATAGCAGTGACAGTGAGTGAAATAGCAACACAACCATAAACGCTTTGTGTACATAAGACTGAGAGTCAACAGTCAAAAATACATTATAATTTGAAACTTTACAGTTCTTTGCTATGTTCTATTACGGACTATATTTAAACACACATAATTATGAATGTGCACCTTCTGTGTTTGTGTGTGTGGTGAAATTTATGTGTAAGTATAAAGGCAGGCAAGTGTGGACAAGGGCAAAATACCAGAAAAGTTGAATATAGGTAAAGTTTGTGTTGTTTATCGATTACAGAGCCACATTTTCTGTACTCCATGACAATTTGATCTTCTTGGAGATCAATCACTTTATTATATACATAAAATTATGTATATTTTTAAAATATATATATATGTACATATGTATATATGTAAAATCAGAGAAAATTTTATGGATTACAGAATCAAGTATCTTTAATATACGGCAGAAAGAAAATATATAGGAAAACTAAATTTTGTTTTGCTCAATTAATTTGTTTTAAATATTATCAAACAAAACCATTTTAATTTTTTAGTTTAATTTCATGGTATGAAAATGCATCTTGCCTCTTTTTCATTCATTATATCTACCCTTATATTGATACAATTAGCCTTCTAGCTGTACTATTAATAATCATGTATTTGATAAAAACATGTAGATTAACCTTTGATAGTAGTGAGAATTAAACCCTGGACATTATCAATTATAGGCAAATCTTCTACCCCTGAACTATGTACTCGTGCCATGATTTAATTATTAATTTAGCTTAATCCATTGTTACAAAATAATGTGAACAAGGTACTGGGCTAAATTTGGAAAGAGAAATAAAACAATAATATTACACTGTTTCTGTATCCATTCTGTCTGTAGAAAAGAAATGAGGAGAAAGAAGTGATAATTTTCAACATTAAAGTCCTACTAGGAATATTGTTACACTGTTGATTATTCATCACAATAGTCACATAAAGTGATACTATCTTCTCATCATTCGGTGGCACAGAATAAGATACAACGACTCAGATGCAAGTGAGTAACTTTCCAAGAACCTGCAGACAGCATATACCTAAAATAAGATTTGAATGCAACTATACCAATAAACAAGCTTCAAATACTTTTACATTTATTTACTTACTTATTTATTTATTCATTTATTTGTTTATTTATTATTTGGGGAGATGGGCAAGAGTGCCATGGTACTTGTGTAGAAGTCAAAGGACACCTTGCAGGACACATGCATTAGGATTCTTGGGGTCACCAGACTTGGCAAAAATCACTTACCCATATGTTCTCAGCCATCTACCTGCCCCTAACAACTTCAAATTTTCCAGAAAGTTTCATATATGCACACCTCATTCTATGGTCCTTGAAAAAGATTTGAGAAGTTCTTTGGCAGAGACACATCTTTTAAACTTTTCAATTACTGAGACCTACTGATGTTTAGCACTCTCTGGAAGAAATGGGCATATAGCATTTCCTTTCCAACTTAATTGAAGTACCTAAATGAAGCTGGTAAATAGAAGCAAGAGAAGTAGAAAATTATCACTGGTTTCATGGCTTTTCCTGTCTCATACCCATAGGGAATGAGTAGTATTTTCTGTTTTAGAAAGAAAAGTGAGTTAGAGCTTCATATGTAATTTAGAGTTCTTTTAAGGCTCCCAAACTTCAGTTTTCTGAGTTCTTGAGAGCATTTGGGGTTTGAAATCTACAATACTCCTTGCCTTCTCATTTACAGCCCTCCTCCCTACTTAATGTACACCATCACGTGACTGGTGTGTACAAACAACTCTGTAGTAGTGTCAGTCTATTAAACACCAAAGCTAACACTAAGCATAAACAAATTATGTGGCATTATCAAGGACCATCCAATCTCTAAGTGAAGCATGATAATTAAGCTCAGCTATTTTTACATAAATGAGTGGAATCATTCTAGGCTACCCACAGAAGTGAGATGTGTTGCATTCATTTTATAAGTGAAAATTACTGAAATGTTCTAAAACTTCCCTACACTAAGGTAAAACAAACAACTCACCTACCCTTTACGAGGCTGGGTTAGCAGTTAAATATTCTACTTGACTGCAGCACAGAAATCAAATTGTCAGTTGTGTGCTTTTCCTAACTCCTGCATAGGCATGGAGAACAGATGCTAATAGTTTGTACATCAGCTGATACAAAAGAACACAAATGGGGCATGATAATCACCATTTCAGTTCACTTCCTTACTAGCGCTTACATTTTAGCCTCATAACTTTTCAGTGTAAAAGGTGTAGTTTAAAGGAACTTATCATTTTATTCTAGTTGCTCGTTTCAAAGAATGTCACCATCTCTCAGTCTTATATGCATGCAAGAAATGATTGGAGTAGATCTATGACGGAAGTTAAATATTTCATTTGCAGAATATAAATTCTTGCCAATGAAGCTATAGCTAATGTCACAATTTTTAATATATAAAAGAACTTTTTCTGACATTTTAATTTTCACCCACCTAATAGTCTTCATCAAATATAAAGGCAAATTAAATTACTTTGAATACAAGGACTCTACGCTTGAAGGAAGAAGGGCAGTCAATCTTTACAGGATAAATTAACACAATCTAATATTCTTGTTAATGCCCAAAGGTTGATATTATAATATAGTTCTGTGTGACATGTTTTATAATTTAAGTGGTTCTTGCTTACAGTTTCAGAGGTTTAGTCCACTATTCTCATGGCAGGGGGCATGGTAGAAAGCAGGCAGATATGCTAGCTGAGAGTTCTACATCTGGATCAGCAGTCAGCAGGAAAGGAGAGAGCCCCTGGGCTTATCTTGAGCTTTTGAAACCTCATAGTGCACTCCTCAGACAGTGATACACTTCCTCTAACAAGGCCACATCTACTATGAAAAGTCCACATCTCCTAATCTTTTCAAATAGTGTCATTAGATCTCTAGATCCTTCAGGAAATGAGATATTTCTGTGACAAGCCTGATCCTTCTGCTTGTTGGCATAATGTAGATTTTGGGAACTTTGAATTAGGGAAAGAGTTGAAGGATTTGATTGGGAGCCTAGTGGGCCATATTTAGTGGGCCATAGTATGAGCATGGAAGATAGTGCTGCTAAGAGCAATGTAGATTATAAGGATCTGGCTCAAGAGGTTTCAGAGGAGAATATAAGCAAGTAGTCAAGTGACTATATTCTTGTGACATTTTAGAGACATTTGAAGAATGTTGCTGCTTCCTTCCTTGCCCAAAAAGACTGCCTGAGACTAAACTGAAGAGTTTAAGATTAATGGCATTGGCAGAGGAGATTTCAAGACTGCCTGATATTGACTCAGTCCTGTGTTGTTGGTCACTCTTATGCATATTTACAATGAAAATGAGCCAACCAAGCAAGAAAAAATACAAAATGTATAGTTTGAGGAGAAAAGACTCACCAGAAAGTTTAATGGAGTTTAGTCCAGAGTTCAAAGAGATAAACAGTTAAAGAAAACCCTGATACTAAATGGAATAAAGGAAATGGTAACCTCAGTGCAAGATCTCACCCAGATAAGCTTCCAACTTGTGAAAAGGAATTAAAGAAATACTTAAGCAGTGAAGGAAACCAGCAAAAAATAGAAAGCTGAATAAAATGTATTGGAACAAAAGGGCCATGTTTCAACCCCACCAAGCAGAACTTGGCAGCTTCAGCCATGTGGTTCTGGCTTTAGGGTCAAGGATAAAAGAAAGAGGTTGCGGAATTTCCTTACAGAGCTAAGGAAAGCTACTTAGGCCAGGCATGTGTCAGAGCTGCCCTTGCATGGAGGCCCAAAAAGGCCTTTGCATGAAGCTGTGAAAGTGAAGCCTGTACCCCATTGGAGACCCCAAGATGTTGGAGATGCTGGAGTCATAGGATACCTTCCAAGAAGAGCTGCTAAAAAGGTGTGGAACAACCTGAAGAGAGAGAAGTGTGTTGCAGCCAGCAAAGCTGGAAGGAGTTGGAGATCTGAAGAGTGATTTGACATCAGACATGGAAATGCAGAGTTTGGAGTTTTCCCTGCTGGTTTTTGGGCTTGCTTTGGTCTAGTATTTCCTCATTATGCTCCCCTTTCCTTCCTTTTGGAAGGGTAATATATATTCTATGTCAATGTATACTAGATGTCAATGTATGCTAGAAGTATTTGACCTGCTTTTTCATAAGGAGTTACACTGAAGAGACTTTGAATTTTGGACTTTTAAATTGTGTTGAGTCTGTGATAGACTATGAGGACTTTTGAAGTTGAACTAAATGCATTTTGCATTAAAATATAGCTAAAAGCCTATAGGGGGCACGGAGTGGAATGTGGTGGTTTGGAAAGGCCCTGATAGGCTCATAGGGAATGGCACTATTTCAAAGGATTAGGAGATGTGGCCTTGTTGGAGTAGGTGTGACCTTGTTGGAGTAGGTATGGCCTTGATGGAGGATGTGTGTCACTGGGGCATGGGCTTTGATGTTTCAAAAATCTAAGCCAGATCCAGTGGCTCTCTCTTTCTTTCTTCTAGGTGCCTATGGATCTGGATGTAGAACCCTCAACAGCCTGCATGTTGCCATGCTCCCTGCCATGATGACAATGAACTAAACCTCTGAAACTGAAACCAAGCCCCAATTAAATGCTTGCCTTTTAAAAAGTTGCTATAGTCACAGCAATAGAACACTACCTAAGACAATCCACATCAGAAAATACTAATTTTCTTTCTGCAGATATACCCCACATGTTATCATCATAAATTTGTGCCTCCTCTTCTAAACCCATATGTCAAAATCCTAACTTTCCAAGGTAATAGAATTATGTGGATCTTCAGAGAGTTAATTAGCTCATGAAAGAAATCAGTGTCCTTTGTTGATGAGACTTGTCATCTTATAAATGAAAAGCCAGAGAGGTTATTTATTACCTCCATCAAGTGAGGATACATAGACAATATGAGTAACCAATATGTGAGCTCTCATCAGACACTGGCTAACCCAGCACCATTGTGGTTCAATTTTTTTTTTTTTTACTTTACATTCTATAAAATTGTAGAAATTAATTTCTCTTGTTTGCAAGCCATTCTGACTATGCTGTTTTGCTACACACAGTGAAACAAGAAGTGGATAGTTAAATTACTTCTTGAAATACTGTCTTTGGCTCTTATTTTTTGTCCAAAGCAGAGTGGTCAACTCAGAAACCAAATGCCAGGGCAGCTTGATGACATATTTAACCCTTTTAAGAGTCTGACTTAAACTATTATTCCTTTGATGAATCAAGTTGACTTTTAAAGATAGAAGCAAATGCATAGAATTTATGATTGACAGAAATAAATGTGAAACTTGTTTCAGGTTTATTCTATAGGCATTTTGTTTTTTTGTTTTTTGTTTTGTTTTGTTTTTGTTTTTGTATCACTCTTTACATTTTCTCTGAAAGAGTTTAATCCAGTTTTGAATCCTGGGAAACAATTATGTGCACCAAAATATTAAGCTATCAACACATACTTAAAAAATTCTTCAATAGAAACAGTTTAAAGCAACATAACTAGAAAAATTGTGGAAGCTATTTTGCATATCTTGAATGTTTAGGCAACATACAATTTATTAATTTAATACGTAAAATTTTACACGTCTTAGTACTCAAAAAGTTGAATTACTATGATGAATGTTGAATGATTTTATTACCCCAAGTGTGATAACTCACTCCTCTCATCTCAGCACTCTAGAGGCTGGTGTAGGAGGGTAACGACTAGTTAGAGGTAATCCGGGACTACATAGTGAAATATGTGGTATTCATGGCTAAAGAATGAAATAATAAGAAAGACTAAAAGAAAAATAAAGAAACAAAGTATGCCTCAAGTTCTTTATCACTCGCAGCCATACTAAGCAAGAGTTTTCCTTTTGCCTCTGTCCTCATTTAATTTCTATTACTGTCCATGGTGGTCATTCCATACTCCTGGCATCTCCAATATGCTGAGGTCTTCACTACAACTGGGTTGCACTTTTATCAATGGCTTCCTGGCCTTCCAGGGTACCATAGGGATTCCAGTTTTGTTACATGGTGGCAAGCTTCAGTTTGTCTCCATAACTCCTTCAATTCTAGAGTTTCCATTACACCTAGGGCTAAAACATCCCCAATGGCCTCCACTGGCCTCTCATGATACCAAGTCCAGCTTCCTCCATGACCTTTTTAATCCATCAGTTTTCATGCTGCCCAAACCAGTATGATCTGGGACACTCTTGAATAATTCCAAGTTTGCCTACCAGCTTGAGATGTAGTCTTACTCCTCTCTGGACCTCAGCTTCTGTGTGCTGATGAACGATTTTCCAGAAGATTTTTCTAGTGATGTGGATCTCTTATTAACCACAGCTGATTTTTCAGCCCCAGCTAACCAGCATAAATTGTTCCAATAGAGCAAAGATTTTACTTTTGTGTTGCTGTCCTCATGTTAATCACAGATGATTATTCAACCTCAAATGAACGAAATTAGATTCTCAATTTGAATATATCACAAAATGGTTCTGATGAAGACTTTAGGTCCATGTGTAACTTCACAAGCAAGGCATCAATATCTGCATTTCTCTCAAAACATTTCTTTTCCTAGCTCTCACAGAACAACCCATTAAATTTTGAGCATTTAATTGTGTTTGAAGCCCAAGTTTCTCTCCCTACAACAACATAATCAGGTCTGTCATACCAATAGCCCACACTTGGCCAACAATTTCTATTTTAGTTTGCTATCTACTGCTATGATAAAACACTGTCTAAACAGACTTCAGGAGGAAAAGATTTATTTAGTTCATCTTACAGCTTACTGTCCACCAGGAAGGAAAATCAGAATAAGAACTTTAGACAGGAACCCAGAGACCAAGCCATCAAGCAGTCTCCCTTTGTGGCCTCTATTTCATTGAGCAGCAATAGAAAGGAAATCAAAGCAGTCTTAATTATCTTGACATGTCATCATGTGTGGACAAGAGATCCAAAAAGAAAATTGTTTTCAACTCAATAAAACATTTATCCTGTTGATAATTCTAGAAAAATGAACTTCACTAGGTTTCTGGGAATTCATACATCAGAGTATATAGTGACCTCTTTTTGCTCAGAAATTTTCCTTTTAGAAAGAGGAACATTGGGGTCTTGGAAAGTTGCCCAGCATGCTCTGCATAGCATTTGACTGACTTTTTGACCTATGTTTCTACATACAGCCGATAACGTGACATTTGGGTCTTTAATTTGTTTAAGCGCAAGCTTATTCCCCTATGCATATGCAATAAAAAATGAAGAAAGCTCTTTTTTGCTAAGAAAAATGTTCAGGAAACCCAGTGACTGATATGAACCACAAAATAGATTTTATGAATGGTTTGCTGGAAAGCTCATAAAATGAGTAGCATCAGTTCAGATGTGACATTTGGATCATTTGTATTCTGAGCCTGTGCAGATGGGCAATCCACTCTGCAAGTAATTTTCATGACTGAGATAACAAACCATCATGCTTGCCTTAGACAAACTACTTTATGTTGTAACAGTATTGGCCAGTTATATTTCATAAAATCTCAAGTAAAACAATATTTTAAACAGCACAAGAGTTAGAAATCTGGAAATAATGTTATGATTCTTCTTAAAAAGGCTTCTGTGGTATCTTATGGGTTTCAAACTAATAGGTAGTGTCATTATAAAGTACACTTCAATGATCTGGTTTCAAGACTGACATAACTTCCTATATGAATACAGAATTGCTTGCAATTATTTCTTAAGAATTTTTCCTATCTGAAAATGAAATATAAATATAGAACATAAAGTGAAAATGTAGATAAAATATACTGGGAATAACTAAAAAGAAAAGAACATACTTACAGTAGCACACACATACACTCCTAGTGCTGGGGGTGGGGTGGGGTTGAGACAAGAGAACTATAATTTGAAAATCATAGTAAGGATTATATTTCAATAGCCAAGGGCTGTACTGAAAGGTAGAACCCTGTCTAACAGGCAGCAGGCTCTTTTTCCATCTCCAGCCCAAGAAGATGAGAAGGGAGGCAAGAATATTGCAGAATGTTAACAGAGAGGAACTAAGTTCATACATTACATAGTGTTATTTTGTTTTAATGGTGACACATAGATTTACATAATTAATCAGCACAGCAATCTATGACTTATTAAATCAGCAACTTGAGATAACAAATTTCAGCCTCTTTCACAAGAATCTAAAAAAAAAAATCCATCACTGCTAAATTTCACCCACCTGCAGAGATAATGTACATGAGAATACAGACCAAAGTATTTTCCCATACTTTGTACATCTCTCATGTAAACATGAATTATGAATTATGTCATGGCATAGATAAAATATTTATATATGTCATTTGCAAATCTTTGTACTCACATGGCACATTATATGCAAATTCATAAGAAAGTACTTTTACAGAGAATCTGTTAAAGCAATATAATAAGCTTTTCTTTATTTTCTTCTCTCATATAACACATTTCAAACTTCCTCCTCTCCCTCTCTCCTCTTCTCCAAGATCCCCCATCTCCCCTCTCTCATAATCTTTGCCACAACCACCACCACCAGAACCACCACCAGCATCCTGCTTTCCCTCAGAAAAGAATACTCATTCAAGAATTACCACTTGTACAGAACATAACAAGATAGAACAAAGTTGGTACTATCCCCTACATCAAGGGTGGATGAGGCAACCCAGCAGCAGTAGGAAAGGGGTCCCAAGGGCAGGTAAAAGGGTCAGAGACACCTCCACTCCAACTTCTAGGAGTTTTGCAAGAACAAAAAGCAAGACAACTATATGATATATTTAGGGACTATATAAGCTCCATGTCTGCTGCTTCAGTTTCTACAAACCCTTAAGAATGCTGGCCTGTTGACTTCATAGGGCTTTATCTTCTGTTGTCCTTGACTCTGAAATTCCTCACCCTCTGGTCCATGAAATTCCTCCTAATCCTCTTCCACAAAGTTCCCCAAACTCCACACAATGTTTGGCCCTGGGCCTCTATAACTGCCAACATCAGCTGCCAAAGAATGCCTCTCTGATGAAGACTGGGTAGGCACCAATCTATACGCAGAGCAGGATATCATTAGAAATCATCTTTGGACTCTAATTCCTGGCCTGGCCTGCAGTGTCAGGCATGGGCTTCTTCCTTTGGCATAGGGTTCTGCCCTTTCATTGTCCCAGCAGATCATGCAGGCCAGATAGATTATAGGTCAAAGGTTTTTGTGGCTAGGATGTTATCTAAGTCCCATCCCTGGAAGCCTTGCCTGGTTACAGGCAATGGCATGATAAAAGTATTGAAGAAATTAGGGATACAAGGGACATACCTTGATAAAGTAAAGGCAATTTTCAGCAAACCTATAGTGAGCATCAAATTAAATGGAGAGGAACTCAAAGCAATTCTACTAAAATCAGGAACAAAACAAGGCTGTCCACTCTCTTCGTATCTATTCAATATATTACTTGATTGCAAAAGCAGTAAGACAACTAAAGGAAATCAAATGGATACAAACTGGAAAGGAAAAAGTCAAATGATCCTTATTTGCAAATAATAATAGTATATATAAGTAATGCCAAAATTCTACCAGGGAACTCCTACAGCTGATAAACAACTTCTGCCAGCTACAAGATAACTCAAAAAAATCAGTTACCTACCTATATACAAATGACAAATGGACTGAGAAAGTAATCTGAGAAACAACACCCCTCACAATGGCCAGAAATAGCAAAATACCTTGGGGTAACTCTAACCAAGTAAGTGAAAGACTTGAATGACAAAAACTTCAAGTCTTGGGGAAAAAAAAATTGAGGAAGAGATCAGAAAATTAAAATATCTCCTGTGTTCCTGGATTGGTACCATTAACATAGTAAAAATGGTCATCTTACCAAAAGAAATGTACAGATTAGACACAATCCAGATCAAAATCCCAATACAATTTTTACAGACATTGAAAAGACAATACTCAATTTCATATGGAAAAACAAAACAAAACCAAGATAGCTAAAATAATGTAAAAAAAAACAAAAACAAAAACAAAACTTTTTGACCAATTCTTTGAATCTGCTATTGCTAAAATATAGTTAACGATTCAGGTTCAAAGGCCATTTATTCTTTGACTAATTCAATCCCTGTCATAGTCCTGGATTCCTGGAGCATTTCTGCCTCCACACAATTTAAAACACTTAAGCTTCTGAGACTTACTACTGACTGAGCCACTCTGACTAGCCCTTTGTTACTTGGAGCTGTACTGAACTCAAACTCTTTTCCAAGCTGCTGGTTCAAACTGACCTTCTGAGCCAACTGATTGTTTCTGATTGAACTCTTCTGATTCTGGCTCACTCTCGCAACTTCTCTGACTGAACTACTCTGCCCAGCTTCAAACTGAGTTACTCTTTCCTTCTGATACTGACTTCTTCTGCTGAGCTGCCCCTGTGTCTCTGCCTCTGTGTCTTGTTCTCTTGCTGCCTCATACTCCCTCAGTCGGACTGCTTCATTGTCTCTGTATCTTGTCCTTTCTCTCTGAACTGAGAGCCTGCTGTTATATCATGAGAGTTGGGTGTGTCCTCACTCTGCTAACTCTTCCTTTGATTTGTCACTATGTCTGTCAGTCATTCTGACTCATATTAGAGTCACTTCCTGTCTGACATTAACTCCTGAGCTCTGTTTCCTGTCCTCAAGTGCTGAGATTAAAGACGTACCATCAATGCCTTCTGAATACTAGTATTTAAGGTGTGTGCCACCACTGCTTTCTGAATACTGGGTTTAAAGTGTGTACCAACATTTATTCTACCCTAGAGCAGCCATGCTACCTGATTAAAGGATTAATATTCCTCTACGTTAAAATATTACATAACATTTTACAATGAGATATAACACTTCAACCTCAGGCCTAGGAAGATGTCTCAGCTATATATATATATATATAGAGAGAGAGAGAGAGAGAGAAGAGTCAGATAAACACATTCATCAGAGAAAACTAATAATATTATGGATGGTTTGATCATTCTGTTCATACCATATACCAAAAAGCACAGTCTTGAGTCAATGATAAGTTGGTCAGTAAGTCAGGCACACAATGTGATTAGACTGACATTGGACTATCTATCTGTGGATCATAAAGTTATTGAATATGAAATAATTTTGATTAAAAAAACTACATTCACTTCTACTTAGTATAATCCTCTAAGATTTTAAAGGTGGTCTGTTTTTTTATCAATAATATAAAATGCAGAAAAAAATCTACATGTTAATGAGAAATATTTGCAGCCAATTTGAAAATAAAACCCCAACTATTTCTTTTCAGTGACTGAATCATCTAGCCACTCCCTTGAAGGAGTCCCTCCTACAACTGACAATATTCAGTCACAGTCAAATCCTGACTATTTTTAAAATCTGGGACAGACCCAGGGAGAATCTGCTGACCTTACTCAATTTTAAGAAGAAATGACCAAAAGATTTGACTGTTTCCAGTAACAGACAGGACGTCTCTATTATACTTCCTAGCAAGGAAACAGAGACTTACTGCTTTTGTTGATATCAACAACAACAACAAAAAACAACAACAACAACAAAAATTGGTGTGGAGCTTATAAAATGACTGAATAAGCAAAGGTGACTGCTGCTAAATCTGAGGTCCTAATTTTCATCCTGGGTTCCCAAGGAGAAGCCCAATTCCTACAAGTTATCTTATTAATACCACATGCACCATGGCACATACAGGCAGGCACATGCACACATATAATGTATTTAAATAATTTTAACTTAGAAGATATTTTTATGTGGGCCTGTAGAATTAAACTAAAATACCAATATATACTATGAAGAAGGCCATATGATCAAGCTGACTCCACTATCTACTGATGGCACAGCCACTTGGGACAAGCTCTCTGAAGACTCTGTTGATTCTCTACCAAGATTCATTATGACCAGTCTTAATTCTTTGGACAAGAAAATTATCTGGGTGATGGCTGTCCTGTACATTGTAAAATACTCACTAATTAGCATAATATCCAACAAGGAGAAAGCAGTATCATCCCTACCAAGTGTGATCTTTTTTTTTTTTTTCTGTCTCTATAACCTTTACTACTGACTTAAGTTTAGTTATTATAGTGACTCTCTGGAGAAGTAGCATCCCCAATCTATATGTCCTCCATTGGAGATACAGCTAATATATTTAGTTCACTATTAACTTGTTAACATTATATAGCTATTGAATTCACATGAAAAGTATATATGTAACAATTCAACATAGAGAATGGATCTGCCTTTTATGTTACTTGGTATTTTTCCCTTGCAGATTTTAATATTCTTTCTTTGCTCTCTATATCTAGAGTTTTAATTATTATATGAGGAGAAGAATCATTTCTGTTCCAGGCTATTTGGTGTTCTGTATACTTCTTATATCTTAATGGACATCTGCTTCTTTAGGTTAGGTAAATTTTCTTCTATGATTTTGTGGAAAATTTGTGTGGGCCCTTGAACTGTGTGTCTCCTTCTTCTATTCCTATTAGTCTTAGATTTGGTCTTTTAATAGTGTTCCAGATTTCCTGGATGTTTTGTTCCTGCATATTTTAGAATTAACATTTTCTTTAACTGAGGTATCCATTCCTTCTATTGTGTCTTTGGTGTCTGAGATTCTATTTTTATGTCTTGTATTATGTTGATGAGACTTGCCTGTGAGATTCTTGTTTGAGTTCCCAAATTTTTTATTTCCAGATTTCCCAGAGTTTGGGTTTTCTATATTTATTCTATTTACATTTTCAGGTTTTGAACTGTTTTATTCATTTTCTTCTACTGTTTGTTGTGTTTTCATAGATTTCTTTAAGGGATTTATTTTCTCTTTAAATATTTCTCTCATATTCTTAAAGGCTATTTTAAGGTTTTTTCCTTGTGTGTTAGTGGCAGTGAAATAATCAAGGCCTGCTCTCATAGGATTTCTGGGATTTAGTGGTGATCTATTGTCCTGGCTGTTATTGATTATGTTTCTATGTTGATGCCTAGGCATCAGGGTTTTGTATGCTTGTACTTCTTGGTGCTTATACCTAGTCTTGTCTGTTAGGTGTGTATTTTGTTCCTTGGTTTCTGTTGCCTTCTTTGCTTATTAGGAGAGTGTGGTGGTTGTGTGCTGCCTGATAGAGACTTTTTTGGGGGATCCTGATAGGTGTGGCCACTAGGGATTCCCAGTGAAATGTATTTCTAGATGTTGGGGAATGACACCTAGGAATGGGAAGGGACGAATCTAGTAAGAGAGTCCACAGGTGGGGTTCTTGTCATGACTAACCATGATGAACAGCAATGTAGAAATGTAAGCTGAATAAACCCTTTCCTCCCCAACTTGTGTTTTATTCATGGTGCTTTATTGCAGCAACAGAAACTCTAAGACAGATGCAGAAAATGTCTTTGACAAAATCCAACACACCTTCATGATAAATGTCTTGAAAAGATTAGGGATACAATGGACATACTTTGAGATGATAAGGGCAGTTTACAACAAGCCCACGTCCAACATCAACCTAGGAGGAGAGAAATTCAAAGCATTTCTATTAAAATTAGGAACAGGACAAGGTTGTCCACTCTCTCCATACTTACTCAATATAGTACTTGAAGTCTTAGCTAAAGCAATAAGATAACTGAAGGCTATCAAGAGGATACAAATTAGAAAGGAAGAAATCAAAGTATCTTTATTTTCAGATGACATGATATTATACCTAAGTGACTCTAAAATTTACACTGTACTAAAGGAGAAATGTAAACACCAACCCAGCCACAAATCTTTAATATATAATTGGGTCCTGCCTACAAGATGTGCTGGTGCAACGGTGGCACAAAGCTTATAGGCGTAACCAACTAATATATGATTTAACTTAAGGCCCACTCTACAGGATGGCATGCATACACTGCTTGAGTGGCCACAAACCTGAGACTAGATAACCCAGGGACCTAAAGTAAAACCAGGTACCGCTGTTCTAAAAATAAAAACAAACAAACAAACAAAAAACAACATAGTAATAAAATAACTCCTAAGGACATTCTGCTATACTCAGAGATCAGTGCCTTATTCAGCCATCATTAAGGACATTTCCTCCTCTAGCAGATGGGAACAAATACAGAGACTCATAGTCAGACATACAGAGAACGAGAGACTTGGAAACATTCTGCCATTTGGGATGATTTTATCAAATCCTTCCCCTTATGTCTCAGGGAACTCTGTGGATAAGGAGGCAGAAAGAATTTAAGAACCAGAAGGGATAAAAGACACCAAGAAAACAAGGTCCTCTAAATCAACAGGATCAATGTATATGTGAACTCACAATGAATAAGGCAGCATGTGCAATGCCTGAATGA
Source organism: Cricetomys ansorgei (assembly GCA_026225945.1). Taxonomy (NCBI): domain Eukaryota; kingdom Metazoa; phylum Chordata; class Mammalia; order Rodentia; family Nesomyidae; genus Cricetomys; species Cricetomys ansorgei. Next base: position 7,593,689 of record JAMJFZ010001562.1, read on the forward strand.
GTCTGCACCAGATGGGGTCCCAAAGCTGAAAGGAAAAGTGGACACATGCTCTCATCCCTAACCCAGATGCTATTCCCAGTTGAGAACCACTTGCAAATGAAAATTTAGCTTTCTCTAAGGGATTCTCACTGGGGAAACAAACTGCTCTAAAGGGTAGGCTCCATGCCCAGCACTGGATGGCCAATGGAAAATGAAGTTGACAGCATCATTGGAAGTTCTTGGGCTCATAATATTATGTCAGGGCTTTTTTATTATCTTATTTTTTTATTTTTTATTTGCATTTTCCCTCTTTTTTGCTATACATGTTCTTTGCCTATATATTATGGCTATCAATTTAATGTTTTCATGGGATTCTTGAGTTGTGTGAACAAGTGGGTCTTTGCATCTATATCTGTTTCTTGTGACTTTTCTTGGGCTCTTTCCCTTCTGTTTGTTCTGTCCTATTCAGGTGCATTAGTTTTTTTATCTTACTTATTTTACTTTATTATTATCCCTTAGAATCCTGTTTGTTTTCTTATGAAGGACAAAATGGGGGTGAATCCAGACAACCAGAGAGGTAGGGGGGAAGTAGGAGGAACAAGGGAGAGGAAAGCTGCAATTATGATATATTATTTGAAAACTCTGTTTCAATAAATGTAATTTTAAAAGTCAAAAACACAAATAAAGTGAATAAATCAACAAATAACATAATTTTCAAATTTTGAGCACATTATAACAAGCCTATTCAGACTGTTTACATTATGTGTTATTACTGACATTTAGTCACAACTCTTTTTCATTTTTATATATGTATACATACAAGATCATGTATACAAGCCCTTTTCTTCTTTCTTAACAATTCATATTAATAAAATGCACTATAACCTTGTATGGTCTTAAGAGTGTGGAATCCTCAAATGCTTTTCTATTTGCTTTCTCTCTTATTTAAATTTAAATTGAAAGAATGTGATTTTTTTAAAATACTTATAAATATGTCTTTTTTAAAAAAATCCTAAACTTCTTTATAAATCTGTAAGTGTCTTTATTCCAAAGTCCTTAGAAATTTTAACCTATTTCAGAACTTCCAACTTCTCAATATTTAATTGTTGTCTAGATTGTGGCATTATTTATTTTATGCATAAATCATGTAGCTATTTTATGATACAGTCTATGAAGTCACCACATTATACTACTCTTCAATTTTCTTTGCTCCTTTTTCTTATATGCCACATCTCCTCTCTTGGTTTGTTTTGACTTCTTGAAAAGGCCTTCTGTTAATACTTGTCTTGTGATAGTCTGTGGGTGGTAAAATACTTGAGAATTTGAAACTCATAAGGTATTTTTAATTTTTTCATTCTATTAAGTTCTAATTTCACTTGGGTACAAATTTCTCCTTTTTCCACCAGTAATTTGTAGAAGTATCCTTACCTCTCCAGACTATTTTGCTACTTATGTTGCATGAGATCCTTCTTGCCTTGCCCTCCTTTCCTAGACTATGGCTGCCTGCCAGGCTTGAAGTTCATTGTTTTTCTCCAGTGCAGCAGGAATGGACTCATATAATTCTATAGCTGAGCTTTGACCATTCCTCTGCATCTGAAGACTCAGGTCTTTCCCCACTTTGGAACTTTTTCACCTACTATTTCTTCAGCTATAACTTCTCTGCCATTTTATATTTCACAGTCTCTCATTGGTTGTGTACTGGAACCTCAATTTAACCTCAGTGTCTCTAGATTTCTATGTATTTATTTACAACTCATACAAAAAGAGCTTTAGTATGTAAAATGTAACTATTTAATTTTTTAACTTTTTATTTTTCATATATGTAGAGGAATAGGCCTATCTGAAAGCCCAGAATGGTCAATATTCTAGAGGTCTATGTGAAGTAATCACATTCAGAGGCCTGTGTAGTCCAGATAGAATGTTGATGTTAGGAATGTTAGTAGAGACTATTAAACTTTTAATACAAGTATTCAGAAAACAGTGATAGCAAACACCTTTAATACTAGTATTCAGAAAGCAGTGGTACCAAACACCTTTAATCCCAGTATTCAGAAGGCAGTGGTGGTCTACACCTTTAATTGCTGAAACAGAAACAGAGTATGAAAGTAGACACAGGAAGCAGAGTTCAGTAAGGAATCAGTGTCACAGAGAAATTGACATCTGAGATGAGTCAGAGTGAAAGATAGGCAAAGTGACTAATCATAAGAAGAGTTAGCAGAGTAAGTCAGAGTGAGGACTTGTCCAACTTTCATAATAGAAAGGCAGTCAGTTACAGAGGCAGTATGAGGCAAGCAGTCTAAAGCATGCAGATGGGGACCATGACACAGAGACAATGAAGCAGTCTGATAAAGGATAAAACATAGAATGCAGTATGAGGAAGGCAGTCTGAGCAGTCTAAGAAGTCTGACACAGAAACAGAGGCAGCTTGGCAGAAGAAATAAGTATCAGAAAGGAAGAGTGAGTCTGTTTGAAGATGAGGAGAGCAGTTCAGTTAGATGGTCTAGATTGTATGGAGGCTGAAGCTGAAACCTTCCTATTCTAGCCTTAAGACTAGATTGTACAGAGGCAAAAATTCCCCTGGGCTCCAGGACTAAGAACTGGTGATTGAAATTTCCAAAGACTAAAAAGCCCTTAACCCTGAATCAACATCTACATCTGAGATGAATCTACAGCTACATATATTGAGTATTGACTTGTGTTAGTGTCATTTCTTACTACTTCATTCAAACTATCATGTTTTTTTTAGAAACTGTGCTATCTTTAACACCTTTTGGGTACTCATCACTAGAAGTGTATTTATTATTCTTCCAGTTAAATTTAAATATGAGTATTAATTTTCATTATTAAATTTTGTTAACTGTCATTCTTAAAAGTAGCTATTCATAAAATATCCAGGGTTTTCTTATTTTTAACAAGAGTCATTTGCAAATTTTTAAGGGTGTACCTTACTAAAATTATTCAAGGGTATGTCATACTAAAATTCTTTGACCCTCCAAGGAAAATGGATAATAATCAAAATACTCATTCAGTGTGTAGATGTTGTGTTTTACTAATAGCAGTCCTGATATTTACCAGTATCCTTAAAGCAGCAAACTGCTGTCATTGGAGTTCCTGTTCATTATTTTATCTTTAAATGTCTTTATTTACATTTCCATTTATTTACCATTTAAATGGTGACTTATTCGCATCACATACAAGGAATATTTCCTTGATCAATCAACACAATAAAATCAGAAATAATTAAATACATATTTTGACTATATGTACACATTGCTAATATTTTTATATATTCTGTCCTATAAAGAAAATTGTTTCATATTTTATGGGTATAATATTTTGGCTTTTGGCCTTTTCTCTTTTCATCTTCTCCTCCCTCTTCCCCAACCCCTGCCTCTGATGTTTTTCAGAGAATGTGCCAGCTGTCTCTCCTGACATCCTTTCTTCTTAATTTTATCATCCACTGTTCTCTGTTCTGCACAAAGCTTCAGGAAACCAGTCCTACACTTCTGTAAGACAGGCACAAGGAGGCCATTAGAAGCCAAGCTGAGTAAAGCTGACAATGACATCTATCTAGATTGTTCTCTGTATTTAACCCATCTGAATTGCTTGTGCTTCCTCCTGATACTGAAACACTGAAGGTGTGAGGATGTTCTCAAGAAATAATCCATCTTGACAGGAAGCCTCTTGTTGTTCCCATCAAGAACTTCCAAAATGCTTTAGAATGTTGCTGTGATTGTTAGATCATGAACATGTAAATGAGTTGAATAATTCACATAAGATATAAGGATCATTCAGTGTCTGAGGGCATCAATACAGATTTATACCTTTATTTCTGTAATTACAGGGTCAATGTTTTGGAGAAACAGGAATAAATTGGGTTAAATTTGAACTTGTTTGGTAGATTTGACATTCTAAATTAAATTTCCAATACAAATTCAAATGCATTTAAATCTGTGTCAGGCTGCTCTTTTAATAATTCCAGATCTTTTAGAGTAGGAGTTTGAAAATCTGGGCCTGCTCTTACGTGCTTTACATGGAGCAAAGGATCAGGAAATGAAATGTTCAACAGACATCATAGACAAATTTCACCTTCTGAAGTGTTCCAGGAGTTACCCTAACAAAACTGCAAAGCATGTCAACATTTACATTATGAAACAAATGTTCTATTTCTACCACACTCCATGCACTGTGCTGTTTGACACATTCATCAGATTCCATAAGGACATTGACAGCAAACAAAATTATAAAGGCATCTTGTCGTTTCACACCCATCACAAATCACAAACTGGCAGTGGGACAAAAAGATTTTTCCTGGTGTGTGTGGGTGGCAAGTGATTAACATATCTAAAGATATTACAGTGCCTGAGAGGTAAATTCCTGCTTCTTTACACATTCATACACACATACGATATGCATAGGACGCACGAATGGTGTTTGGAATATCTATTTATTCATCACTCATTCATTCTGTGTAGAAATAATCCTGTTTAGAATTTAGCTGGAAAACAGAGTATAATACCCTATTATTAAACAGAAATGCATGAAACTTTTTTTTCAGGTGCAACATAATAACAGAAACAAATGGAATGAGGAATATAAAATATGTTCCAGTGTAGGCTTTTGGTCAATTAATTTCAATCAATTTAAATTGAACCCATATCTATTTCTACATGCTGAATATCTACAGATATTCAAAGACAAGTGCATTCTAATTCTACCATTAATGGACTTCTATATTAACATGTAACTTCTCAAACTCTCATAAGCTAAAGGCAACTTGAGAATCTCATTAGAAGTCATGACTGATTTAATTAGAAATAATCAAGTAAGCACCACATAAAATATACCAATGGGTAAGGGTCCGGAGTGTGAACTCACTTAGACAATGGAAAATGTCAGGCCCAGCATTGGTCAGTTAAATGCTGAGTGTCAATGCACACAAGGACATGGAAGGATGACAGTATGCCATGTTCTGGGACTGGTTCCCAAAAGTAATTTGACTTTTAGTGAAGCACGAGGATGCAGTATATACTCATTAGATGAATACAAGAATGGGCTCCAAGGCTGGTCCTTCACATACTAGAAACATAGTATAACTGTGATGAGCACATAAGTCCATCCAACTTTGTGTATTAAGTGCTATCGTGTATGTAATTAGATAGCACTATATGACCTACTAGATAAAATCCAGGTTCAATAGCATATCCTCAGAGTTTAGGATGGCTGAATGAGATTTAACTAATACGAGTAGAAAGAAAGTGGAATAGCAAAAACGGGGCAAGATTAGAAAACCATAAGTTCTCAAGGTGTTCATGTACTACTTCATCCTACTAAGTTTAAACTCGTAAATTCTGGAAGAATGTGCATTATAGATTCATTATCATCATTATCTTAGGTGTGTGTGTGTGTTTTACAGATTTTTTTGCTTGAAGATATAATATTATTTTATATTAGTTACTCAACAACTGATAAATATAATTTTATAATATAATAATAATTTATAAATCAGAGGTAGAATAAGGATATAAATTCCCAGCACTACACTAGCCGAGGCAGGAGAATTGCCACAAGTTTAATGCAACTCTGAGAAAAATAGCAAATACCAGGCCATCCAGGACTACATACTGAGACTCCATCTCTTAATTTATAAGCATTCTTCTTTTTTATTATTTTATTTAATGTATATGTGTGCTTTGTCTTTATATATCTATGTGGAAGATGTGTGTCTGGTGCCCTCCAAAGGCCAGAAGAGGGCATCAGATTCTCTAGAACTGGAGTTTTACATGGTTGTGAGCATCCATGTGGCTGCTGGGATTCAAGCCTAGGTTCTCTGTAAGTACAGTAAGCCATCCCAACACATTTCGAAAAATAAATAATGGTTATGTACAGTATAGCTAGAATAGTAACTTTCCCTTTTTCTTTTGTAGAGATCTATTTTATTTGTGAGCATGTTTGTGCGAACACACACATACACATACTTGTCCATGAAAATCTGAAGAATGTGTCAAATCTCCTGAAGTAAGGGTTGCACGCCATTGTGAACTGATCTATACCACTCTCCAGTGTTCAATTACTTAGGATACAGATCTTGAGAGATTTGAGTAAATTTCTCTAATTTAAAGCAAGTTGCAAGTGAGCAACAGAAGGGCTTCCTACTTGCTACTGACATTCAATATGCTATATAAAACACATATATATGGCAGACAAATGCCTTGGAACTGAAGAAAAAACATTTGTGAATTATGTGAACTAATCATGTTGTTCATCCTTTAGGTCTCAGTTTCCCTGCAATGAGATAGTTTGCTATTTGCCTTCAAAAGTTGATATTTTGTTGCTTCTGTATTTCTCTTCCTGTATAGAATTATTTCTGCCAACAAAAATTTCTAGAACTCCAGACCTTCAGTAAATTCTCCATCCAACCTTGCTCTCAATGATTGTCCTGCAACCTATAAAAACTAAGTAAAACCAGTCATTATTTGTTTTCTGAATTCTGCACTGTACAGCCCTCTAGTCTAAATTAATGTACACCAGCCTATCATAATTGTTCGGACTGAATATACTGAGTATGAGGATCTTCAGATCTTCTGAACTGCTAGATCTGAAGGACTCCAGATCTATGGTTGTTTGTCAAATGAATGCTTTTTCATTATTATTTAAGATAAGACATTCTAAACACAAATGTTGATCATTGATTAAAAACATGAAATATTTATTAGTACATTTCAATGATTCATTATGTGTTAGAGTTTTCCAGAGGAAAGGAACCAAAAAAAGGGATATATATTTTAAAGGGATGTATTATATTAGTACACATAACACATCTGGGTAGCCCAACAAGAACTGTCTATGCACTATAGAGACAGGAGATTTGATACTGCTCAGTCCACGAGGCTATATGGCTCAGTAGCAGTCGCAGTTTAACTCTAGAAGCCTTGAGAATTCCTGGAAAGTCACTGATCTGAAGTCCATTTTGAAAGGCTAAAAATGGGTTCTTATGCAAGCAAAGGAATAGCAGTAGCAAAGGTGGAAGTAGTAGCAACATAGATGCACTTATCAGCAAAAGACGAAAACAAGCAAGCAAAAAGCAAAATCAATGCCTTTGGCCTCCTCATATCTGTGCTACTTCCAAAAGGTGATGGCCTAACATTTAGCCTAACTGAGAAAATTCCTCATAGTCATTCTCAGAAGCTTGTTTCACAGGTGCTGTTATATCATCTCATATTAACAGTTGATATTAACCATTGGTGGAGCACTGCACTAAGACCTGAATATTTCATCTGAAATGGACATTTTAATAGGTTAATTGAATTTGTGTATCTTTGATCATTGAATTATTTTTGTTGACAAAACTTTTCAAAGGTTTAATATAAGTATCTCTCTTCCAAAACAGGGTCATTTATATGAACATCATGGATTATCTTGATATAATTTTAAATGGTCCAAAGATATCACCTATGAACAGATAGATTTAATATAAAGAAATGAAATGTACCTTTTGTTATTTTTATTTTCAGAGTTATATTAGACAAGCCCATGTCTTAATTTCCCAATCCTCACATAGAATCTGTGCTTATATGTGGGCAAGAAAATAATATTTGAGATAAAATTATATCTAATGTGAACATTTTATATTAACTTGATCTTTCAATTAATCATTTATTGTCTTTACTCGGAAATGAGTATTCCTCTCTCTCACAGGATTCTGTTTTTTGGACATTTACATTCTATGACCCAGTTAGGCTAAAATGTATTCCTGTATATACAAGTCTTGTCCAGGAAATGAGTAATTTTTATTTTATCTCTATATAGAGAATTAGTCAGATATTGGCAAACTGACAGTACATCATCCTGAATCAGACTAAAGAAAAGATCTAAGTGCTGCAAAAAAACAGAACTTCTGTGGTAGAGGGTCAGATGAAAAGAATTATAGCATGCAATTACAATTTACTTGCAATGCATCATCTATAGTAAAATATTGATCTACAACGCATTGATTGAGATGGACATGATGGTGCATTGCTACAGTCTCAACAGGTGGGAAGAAGATGCAAGTGAACCAGAAGTTCATAACCATTCAGTTACACAATGAGCTTTAAGGTCAGCCTGGTAGACATGAGATCCTCTTTCAGATTTTATACCCCCAAAATAAAAGTCACTGGAATCCAGTTATATCTACAGCTCTGTTACATTAACTTCTCCTGGAGTGTTGTAAGTGAACATCTACTCACCCAGGACAAATTAGGAAAGACAGACGAGGTAACAATTCATTCCATTAATGTGCAGTCTGATAAACCAATGTATTTATCATGATTGTTACAGATAATGGTTAAAGCATGATTTACAGGTATATGATTTCACGAAGTCCTACCCTGTCATGGATAATGACATGGAGCCCTGTTATTTCAACATCCTGAGTGCTGGTATAATATGTATGTCACACCACTTTTGCTACATAGTTAGAAAGTTTTAATTTGCTTGGAAATTTATTGAATGTGCAGTAACTACACAGAAGGTTTGTTCTTGCTTATTTTGGGTATCTATTGGCCTTAACCAGTCTAAAATACTATAACAAAGTACCAGAGACAGTTGCTAATGAAGAACCTAAAGTTTGTTGGGGTTTTTTTTTCCCTCACAGTTCTGGATAACAAGTTCCATTATAGTTTAGTTTGAGCAGGAATTTTTTTCCCAGGGTGCAAATTTCACATGGTATTGTTTTGTAGCAGAAAAGGTTTCTAAAGCCTTTTTATAAGTATTAATCCCATACTTTGTATCTTCTCTATTCTTGAGATAGAATCACCTCATGAAGATGCCATTTCCTATTACTGTCAAATTGTACGTTAAGGTTAGGGTTTCTACACATGGCCAAGGTGAGGGGGAGAAGGGACACAAGCATTCACTATGTATTATTGTTCCAGCTTCTAGTACATGGGCAAGTATATTGATGGTGTTACATCCTTATGAAAGACAACAGAAGCTTGATCAAAGAAATATAACCATAAGTGGAAAGAAGACAGATGTTAGACCTAGTGTTAAATAAATGTACAGTGCTTCTATTGTATAAAATATTCTATTAAAAAGCAAAGTGCCAGTGGTGGTAGCACACATCTTTAATCCCAGCTTTGGGAAGCAGATGCAAGTGGATCTCTGTGAGTTCAAGGTCAGCCAGAGGTCTACAGAGTGAGTCCCAGGACAGCCAGAGTTACAACAGAGAAACCCTGTCTCGAAACTCTCCCACCAAAAAAAAAAAAATCTATTAAAGCAAAATCAAGTAATACATAATGGTACTAATTGTGCATATAAATAAATTCAGGAAAAGAGAGAAAACAGGGCAAGGTGAAGTTGTCAAGAAGCCTTCGGACACTTGTGGTATCAATTCAAGAAATGAGAGTATAATTGCCTTTGCTACTTTCCATCTTCCATTTCTTCTAAAGGAGTCAGAGTAAAGTGGAGTAGATCAATCAGCAGTTTTAACCTGGTTAGAATAACTACACATGCCTTCTTATTTTAAGTTGAGTTATTCTATCTCTGGAAGTAACTTCCTGCAGAGCAAAGTACATACTTCCTCTTTTTTTCCAGAACTACTTCAAATGACACTTAAGAATCCTCTCCCAGAATCTTCCACTGACCAGAATAAAAACATAGGAGGCAAGAGAATCCTAGGAAAACTCTTGGGAACCATCAGACATGAACATGCAGCGTGATTTTAACATTTTATTGTTTATCAGATGTTCATTATTTTCTGTCTCCAAAAGCTAAGGAACACAGCATATTGGATACCTCACGTATTTACTGTCCAGTCCTTTCTTTTCTGGAAACTGCCCTGCATGAGCATATTATCTTGGTCATGAAGGGAATTCTTGGCATCCTGTCCCTACAACATGAGCTTGCATATTTGTTGCACTAGACTAAGTCAGTGACTGACAGTTGGCAGTGGAATTTAAGTTCCCATTCAAAAATACTACAAGAAGAATAATGAGAAGCAAAAGTGAAGTTCTTTTGTCCAAGTTTATTCAGAGATCCAAATTAACACTCATTGCTCTGGCTTTCTTGACACAATTACATATTAAAATAACAAGATTATTTTTCTCCTTTGCTACCTGAAACTTTTGATGCCTATTGCCAAAATTACATAGATAATGTGGCTCAACAGAACTTGAGGTTCATTCCATTTCAGTCAAAATCGATTAACTCTAAGAGATGAGTCAGTGCCATAATTCCAGTAACAATACTCCTTGGCAAAGCAATGACTACCTTACAGCAGTGGTAGATCAGGGACTATGTGGGATGGTGACAATGAAGTCTGAATCTGTCTTGTAAATCTAGTAGATTTTAAGAACATAAGTAAAGGAAATCAATCATCAGCTTTCAAAGTCCCATATACAAGGAATATTTTATGTCCTGGGAAAATTAGGATAACTGGTTACCATTTTTTTTTCTTGAAGAAGAATAAGACCAAGCTATTTGCTATAACATAACAATTAATTATTCTCTAAAAATCATGATTTCTCTTTTTAAAACAGCACTCTACATTAAAATAAGGATGAATTTCTTGTCTACTTCAAGGAAAAAAACAAATCTATCTGACACACCAATTCTTTTATAAGATGTTTAATGTAATATATTTATTGAATAGCTTTTGAATAATATGAGACACATTTTTTCACAATAATAATCTATTAGCTAAGTTGAGGAACATTGGTGGGCAAAACCCCACGTTAATACAATCCTCTAGGAATAGGTGCCAAGAACATGTGTGTGGTACCCTGAGAGCTAGATTTCCTGCTCCAATTATCACTGGGAGACCTGTTCAAAGCTCCTTGAATTCCATGAAACATTTTAACTAATAAAATGAGAAAGGTGCAATGCATGACTCACAGGAGTATAGAAAATATTACATACAAAATATAAATATTACATACTGTGAAAAAGTACACACACTACAGTACCTGAATGATGTATGCAGTTAGTGTTGGATACAATGCACAGTCTCATTCTACTTATTATTTACCATTATCAGTGAAAAAAGGAGTGGTAATAATGGTTTTATTATAAAGGTTCAAGGGCTCAGAAATATAAGTATCAAATAAATTGAGACTGTGGTGAACCTATCCAGAAAATAATTTCTCTAATTTGAGGACAAGAACATGTTCCATTACACTGAATTTCCATTCAGGTAAAACTTTCAAAGATATGAGATTTTTTAAAAACTTTTCATGTGTAAGTATGTGTGTCGATACAGTATATCATGTGGTTCAGGTGCATATATGCTGGTCTGGGCATGTACATCATGCACATTTGAAGGCCACAGGAGAGCACTGGGTTATTCCTTTACCACTGAGTTACATATACATTTATATATTTGAGGATAAAAATAGTTGTTATGTTCTTTATATATGAAGCCAAAGAAATGAGGAAAACATAAAAATAAATTATATTTCAGGTAAGAAAAAAAGAAGTATATTTCAAATAGGTAGCAAAGTTTATAAACTGAGAAATTTTTGGATTTTGGTCTCCACTGGAACTAATAAAGACATTGTTATTGTTCCTTCAGTAGTCAGATGTCATCCAAAATCTGTCACAATATTGTTTGTCATAAATCAATGATCTATATAATATGTGGAAACAAGGAATACACTACAAAAAAACAAGTAATACATAAAGATAACACGTTTAAATTGTCCTACACCATAAAGGACATATTTTTATTTATTTTAATATAAAACTACGATTTTACTATAACAAAAATTTATGCAATTAATGTTGGGAGAAGATTACTAGTGTCAGATTCTAATTCCTTTCTTCTAAATTTCAAACATCCTTTTGGTAAGTAAAATAAAAATTAAATTGTATGAGAATAGTTCACATGGGCACTTATCTTTGTGGTTTAGCTGGCTGGATAGGGAGATATGATTCATGGATTTATAAGGAAAAAGTAGTAGAGTTATGCTGCCAGCTCATTAGTTCACATCTCTTTTAGATATAATTTTTATTACCTTTATTTATGGAGTAGGAGGTAATTTGCCAATCATGGTGCATTTGTGGAGATCAGTTAACAATTTTCTTATAGAAGTCATTTCTCTCCTTCCACCATGTGGAAGACCTGGGATTCAAACTTGGGTTGTCAAGCTTGGCAGCAAGTACCTTTATCAGCTGAACCATCTTTCTGATCTCAATTAAGCTGCTCACACACATGCAGACACACACACACACACACACACACACGATAAATGTACACGAAGTACAGAGAACTTACAAAAGCAATTTTTTCCCCTTCCGTAGAGCAAAAATCATTAGAAAAGATTAATCATGAAATTAGAGTGTTTATAATTCCTCACAAGTATGCCAGAAAAAATGTTTTTTGGTATAAAAATTGGTTTTTGACATATGTGAGTTTTGATTTTATATATTAACTTTATGGAGCCATAGAATACCTAGTTGGCGGACTCATTGTTATTCCAGGGTCTGTGAGGATTTTTTCCAGAACATACTGTTGCTTGAATAATTACTTGAGTAAAGCAGTTGGTGCTCTCTGACGAGGATCAGTTTCATCTGGTCCATTACGGTACTGAATGAGGAGAGAACCAGAGTATAGACGAACATGATCATCTACCTATCTACTTTCCTATCTATATTCTGTCTCATCTCTTCCTCTTTGCCTGACTACACCATACAGAGCACTGTTTTTTTGTTTTTCCTGACTGTGAACTAGGATTTATTATTTTGGACATTCTTATTTCTCAGACTTTAAGGCTTGGACTGGTGAGTTGGCTCAATGGTTAAGAGTACTTGTTGATCTTGCAGATAACTCAGGTTCAGTTTCTAGTAGACATTTGCCCACAGTCATCCATAACTCCAAGAACAGGAGATCCATCAGCAGAGGTCTCTTCTGACCTTTTCGGTGGTACATGTGTAGTTTACATGTGTACCAGTCCCTACAGCAGCAGATAAAGCACCAATGCACATAAAAAATAAAATAAACAAATTTTTAAAAAGAGAGAAAAAGATGTAGGCTAGAAGTTATGCCAGTAGATGCCCTGGTCCTCCTGTCATCAGACATAGAAGAGACTAACACACTTGCTTTGTATACTTTCTTAGCATTTATTTCTTCCTTTTAGAATCACATATTCCTGTCTCTTTATCTCTGTCACTTTATGTGGGGCTGTCTAAGGGCTAATAGTGTGTCAAAGCTAGCTTGAACCCCATGCCATCCAAAGGGGATGAGGACACAAGGTATTGGTTGTTCCACACTTTAGCCCTGGCCAGAACCCAGGTAATTATTAGATATTAAATATTGCCTGCTTCACTGAAGCAAAGGTGCTTTGTCTGCCGCTGTAGGGACCGGATGACACAGAGGTGAGGTAAGCCCCAATTGTCAAGTATGGGGAGAAGTCAAACATTTAGGAGGTTTGAATATCAAGGCGTAAGGACATTAGGGGTTAAAGAGCTATTGCAGAACCCGTTGGAAGTTTCTGGGGTTAGATATATGTCTCATATTGTTAGCTCAGAGACAATGGCTTAAAATAACATCCCTTCCACAAGTTATGTCTGTGTAGAGGTATGGAGCTGTGAAGCTGGCAGCAGGGCAGACAAAGCTGAATAGATAGAAAATTATAGGCACAGAGTGATATCTCAAAATGATTTTGTCTCATTAACAAACATAATCATACGATATACAATATAGCTCTCATGATTGGCTTTGCCTTCCTTTTACCTTATTGTCATTTCCCTCTCTGCATAGCTTACCATCTATATTTGCACCAAAGAAGAATACTAACGTTCCATTGATGTGCAAAGGTGTGGCATTGCACCCAAAGTAAATTTTTTCAAATTACAGAATCTGTATTCAGGTCAAATGATTCTATTTTCATTTCATATATTTATACATACACATATATACACAAATTTACACATCCATATGCACACACACATAAACTTTTAAAGCTTAAACAACCTTAAACAAAGAACTACAGGCAACTAAGAAATGCTGACATTTCCTGAAGCATTCTAACATGGCAAAATCTGAACTTCTCTAATCATTTATGCCTTTGCTGTTTTACTTTTCTTGAGTCTTATACTGCTGAAAATTCATTGGAGTCCTCAATAGATTAACTGCCATTGAGCAAGATCCTGAGAAAATTTTACTAGTACATTATATGATTGTTGATTTAAAATTTTTATTAAGAGTTTAATAAATATTGGTTCAATTCCAAAGCCAATAGAAGGTGTTGAGAATTTTGAATGATGGCATATCTGTTTCACAAAATGTAGCTGAATCTCTGAATATCATTGAAGGTCAGTGCCACAGCTGTGCATTAGATGAGCAGCTGTGTGAGGTGCCAAGAGCAATAGACAACAGATAGGCACCTGATAGGCACCAGACCCAGCTGTGCCAGCAGTTACAACAGAAGTATTTTAAACAAGATTCAGAAGAAGCACCTACAGGGTTCTACTGTGGACACTCCGGCTATTGAAAACTTTAAAGGAAATGGAATAAAGCTAATGCAATTGAGCCTAATATAGATATCCTACAGAGCCCAGGATTGTGGTGAGGGCAGAACAGAGAATGCTCCCTAGAGGCAACAGACATTGTCTCTTCAAAAGTACTAAATGAATTTAAATCATTGAGGTTGGAGAATATCAAAGGAGGATGTTTTTGACAGCACTTATTGAAATAGTGGGAAAATTCACACAATCCCACTTTCTCTTGCCACTTTCTTGGCAAGGTGACACTAAATCATATTTAGTTAGATCTAGAATTCATCTTGGGTTTTTATTAACCAGAAGTAAGATAGCAATTTTTCCCTCTATGTGTTTGGTTAGAAAATAAATATGCAATGTGTTATTCAAGCCAAACAAACAGTTCAGTAGCGTCCTGATGAAAATGGTGCATCCTACCTGTGATATACATGTTCTGTACCCCATTAATCATTGTGGAAAAATGGCAGTGTTTGCTTATATGTCTGCATGTGTGTTTAACAACTTCATTACCAGTTTTTGCATATGTAATATCAAATATAGTAAAAAAAACAGTACTGTATTCTATAGTTTACTATTACTGGTTTGAATTTATTATTTTTCATTCCTAATTTCTATAGTTTTTAATTGATATGGTCATTCTTGTAGACTATTAACATTTAGACACCATTTAGATACTATTACCATGTAGACACCATTACCTTCCTATCTTATCTTTAAGATTTACCCTCTCTTTGTATATGTGTGTGTGTGTGTGTGTGTGTGTGTGTGTGTGTCTGTATGTACAGGCCAAAGATCAACACTGGTATCATTCCCTACATAATGTGTACTTTTATTTTCTGATATAGTGTCTCTCACACGACTACTGGGCTATGCTGGGTATCCAGTGGTTCATGAAGATCCTACTGTCATTGCTTCACCAGTTCTAGACTTACAGTCAAGCACACCACCAAGTACAGATTATTTTAATATAGGTTCTGGAAATGAAAACCATACTCCTGTGTTTCCAAGGAAAATACTTTACCAAGTGAGGTATGACCCTCCAGCCCCAAGTTTGACTGTCTCTTTTTCCAAAACATGTAGCCTTCAGGATTAAATTGTAACGTAGAGTATTCTTTTTAGGCATCCAGCCTTCAAACCTGTCCTACATATTTGGGACTTGACACTTTATATAACTATTTGAATAAATTCCTTAAAATAAGTATTTTTGTGTAAATGTATATAACCCATGATTTTATTTCTCTGGAAAATATAAGCACAAACATTATTATCTGCATAGCAAATTGATTATGGACATAAATAAATGATCAGCAAATACAGTCATACAAACTAAGGCTGTTTTCAAGCCTAGTTGATTGTATGAATAATATAAACAATTGCATGATGTCTTATGTCTTATGTCTTATAAACAATTGCATGCACCAGTAGCAAAAACAAAGAAACACATTTGTACAAACTTTTAATGATTAATGAAAACAGAGGTTATGAATTTGAAAGCTAGGATGTTATTGGATGGTTTGAGGGAGGGAAAGGAGGGGGAAGTCATATGATTATACTATAATCTCAAAAATAAAAGAAATAATTAAAAATGAAAGATTTCCTTCAATAAACATGTATTAAGATGATTTAAAGCACATAATTTAGTATGTCTTTACCTTCATTTTCAAAGGTGAAATCCTGAGTACCTGACCTCATTCATGAAAGCATCAATCCTTTCCATTTTTCATTAAGTCTGGTAAACATAAAGCTTCTTTGATCCAATTATTCTTCCATATATTTAACTGGAAATCAGATATCTTTGAACCTTCTTTCTTATTCCATATAGTCCATTGCTAAGATACATCCATCAGACTTCAGAAGACAAGCATTCCCTGTTTTCTGAAATGTCTTGGAAGACTTTGAGAAGAGATGAGTTAAAGAAAAATGCTTTCTACTCGTACCTAGCATCACATTTTATACCTAAACTTCCTGATGACTCATTTTTTTCTTTACTTTATTTCACCTCACTCCAGATGTACACACCACTCCGTCTCTAGAACATTTTATTCTTCCAAGTCATATAAGAATGAGTAACAACTATAAGCTACACTTCTTCAAGTCATCTGTCTCCTCTCATGTTTTCTCTTTTCTTCATAGGCTACAATCTTTAGGTTTAAAACTACGAATCTCTAACCAAACTTTGATACCTACAAAGAAAAGCTTTCTAATCATTTCTGACTTTCTCTAATCTTTCAATTTCTCTCAATAGATTGTCCATGTATTTATTCTAGCCATGTTTTCTTACCTATCATAGTGTTCTATGCATTCTTGTACCATATAGTCTTTAGAGAAGTCTAAGTCTTTAAATAGCCTTAACTATTTATAACTATCTGCTTAAATAACAGAATGTTAATTATCTTAGTTATTTTCCTATTGCTCTGCTAAGACACCATAATCAAGACAACTTACAGAAAAAAAGAGTTTACTGGGAGTATACTGTTTCTGAGGATGAGTTCATGACCATAGTGGCTAAGAGAATAGCAGCAGGCAGGCAGGCATGGAGTTGGAGCAGAAGCTGCAAGCCTACATCCTCATCTGCAAGTAAGAGGAAGAAAGGGAGCACCCACTGGGCCTGGTAAAAAGCCCACTCTGTTTACACACCTTTTCCAACAAAGCCAAATCTCCAATTCCTTCCCAAGCAGCTCCAACAAATGGGAAACACATATTCATATATATGAGCCTCTGGGGGCCATTTTCATTCAATTAACCACATTAATAATTGTTCATAAATTCCATGATTTGATTTTCAGATGTGATAATCATCTTTATTTTTATATTATATTCCTCCAAACACATATTCTTTAGAGAAAAGCATAATATTTTAAATCAAT
Organism: Cricetomys ansorgei; assembly: GCA_026225945.1. Lineage (NCBI taxonomy): Eukaryota > Metazoa > Chordata > Mammalia > Rodentia > Nesomyidae > Cricetomys > Cricetomys ansorgei. The sequence continues at coordinate 7,611,013 of JAMJFZ010001562.1, forward strand.
CATTTCAGCTTTTTTTTAATTTCACATAAGTCTGTTACCTAAAGTACCTGTGAGCACAAATTTCCTTTCCATGGTCTTGAGAAGCTATCCTAAATGTTGCCAATCTCTGAACATCCTCTTCTGTAAAAAAAAGAAAGTAGACTGCCAACTTTTCTCACATGTGAAATATTCAGAGACATGGGGCATCAAAGTCTGCACAGGACATCAACTGTGCCTTAGGTCTCTGTCAGCTGGGGCTAAATTGGATGAGAACAGAGTCAACTTTTAAATTGACTGATCATTATGATAAAAGGATTGACTTTTATTTTTATTCTTTTGAGAAGAAGAATGAGCTGGAATCCTAGCCAATGTATCCCAAATGATTGCATAACATGTAGTTATCTGTGGTAATAGAGAATAGAGATTAGGAAATTCTCAGGAAATCTCTGGAACTCATTTTAAGCATTATTTAAATGTCAGTGATAAGAAATATTTAATCTAGCTTCAACTAAATTCTTTCCTTTGGAACATTAATTCTGGTTTATGTCTTAGAGAAGAAGAAAAGGAAAACTCTAAAAAGCTAAGTTTGGGAAATATTAGATTCAAAGGAGTTTAAACCAGTTTCTTTACTAGGAAAGAGTTATAAGCTTCTGATACCCCAGTCTACACAGTGAATCTCTACTGAGGGAGGCACTGTGTGAGCACTCTTCAATGTACAGAACTAAAGAGCTTTTTATAAGGAAGATTCTTAGAGAAGCAGATTATAGATCACGTATTATAAAATGATGCACAAGTGAGAAGTAGTAGGAAACAGTAATTTGATAGGATAGCATTTTTAATCTATTTTATCTCCCTTGATAAATCTATCAATTGAGCTAAATGCCTTAAGGCAAGTAAACATATGGGAACAGGAAATTAAAAGAAAAAAATCCAGATAATCAGCATGCAATGACTTCAGAGCCAGTTATCTTTTTAGTAATAATTTGCCTCCACATTGTTCTGGAAATATGCAATTGATAGAAAGAAAGAATGCATCATCACAAGCCCTAAAACTGTTATATTTCTTGAGCAATGATACTTCCTTCCCTCCTGTAGAGTCAGGGTGTTCTCCAGCAGTACTCAGTCTGCTACAGGCTGGGAAAACCTCCAGCAGAGCCATGGGTGAGCACTTCCCTGCTCAAAGTGAGGGATCACGTTGATTAGTAGCTGTTTGGTAGGAGCTGGGAGACAGATGCCTTGTTCTAATTACAGTTTTAGCACCTTCTAGTCCACATTTCCTTGCTGCCGAGGGTGCTGCGAAGTCCCTGAAGCTGCCTATCAGCTAAACTCCATTTTGAATACAGAATGCTATTATTGCCTCACAGGAACTCAAAGTCAGGCTAAATTCATAGGATGCAATCCTAAATCTCACCAGTGTAATATAAAGCAGACTGCTTATTAGCCTCTTCTCATTACAAAGATGTTGAGGCAACTACTTGAGTTTCTTGTAACTACAGAGAGCTCATGGTACATTTAGAAAATAGTGAGGAGTGAAATTCACAGAATCCCTCCAAGCATCTGACCTGAAGAATCACAGGAAAGTGGAGAGTGAATGCATGAGCAAGGGAAAGTAATTCTGGTCATGGCCAGGGCTATTCCCTTTGAAGTGAGATTGGTTGTATCCTTGAGTGGTTCCTTATTTCCTTTTACTGGTTATTTTCTCTTTTGCTTCTTATGAATGCTCCTGTATTTTCTACATGTGCAGTTTTTTAAAGGAGTGTTTTCCTTCTTGATACTGTCTGTTGGTGTTCTATTCCACTCCCCATGACTTCTCCCATCAAGTAATTGGAAACTAAGAGAATTCTGCCTAAACTCCATCTTCTCTCATGAACCTCAGAACTCTGTTTTCATCTTCTCTGTGCACATTTCCATATCTGTTCAAATGATAACGTGAATACATCAAAAAGAGAACATTTTTTCTGGACTTACCCATTTTCCTAAGCCCATCTTTTTAACAGTGAATTTTTCATATATTTTAATTAAGCTAAATATATTAATCTAGCCTTTGTTTTCAACAATTATTCACTGAGAGCCTCTTATGGATAAGAAAGTAACCTAGAGGCAAGGAAAATGACAGTGGTTCTCTTCCAACCCTCCTGGAGTATACTCTGTTTAATTGTGACAAGTAAGCAATCCAAATATATACCATGTCAGAACATGCAAAGGCCATGGGGGAACCCTTAGCAGATGAAAAGACTCTGAAGCAGACAGATATTTGATGTATTTTACAAATATCAAGGAAGTCAAATGGGACTGAAGCAAAACAAGCTAAGAGAAAAAGGAAAAAAGAGCTTAAAAATGAGAAAAAATAACAAGACAAAAGTATCTCAAGTCTAGCTGGGTGTTTAGAGTTATCTATCCTTCCTTCCCTCTTTTCTTTCTTTCTTTTTTATTCCTTTCTTTCTTCCTTCCTTCCTTTCTTTCTTTCTTTCTTTCTTTCTATCCTTCCTTCCCTCTTTTCTTTCTTTCTTTTTTATTCCTTTCTTTCTTCCTTCCTTCCTTCCTTCCTTCCTTCCTTTCTTTCTTTCTTTCTATCCTTCCTTCCCTCTTTTCTTTCTTTCTTTTTTATTCCTTTCTTTCTTCCTTCCCTCCTTCCTTTCTTTCTTTTTCTTTCTTTCTTTCTTTCTTTCTTTCTTTCTTTCTGTTTCTATTTTGTTACTAGTAATTAAACTCAGTGCCCTGTGCATATAGAGTGTACATTCTGTCACTGAACTACATATCTTCAGGACACAAGTTCCCTCCACCAAATAAAATCAACAACAAAATCCGATCCATGGCTCATTTCATTAATATCTTTTAGGATATACCTCTGATAGGAGTGGATTCCAGAAGCTCCTCAAAAGACTTCAACATTCAGCCTATGAAGAACTGATATGTGTGAATGGCCTTCTACTCTGAGCAGAAGTAAAGGCTTGTGTAGAACATTATCCCATTTCTATACTTTAGAATGATAGCTCTGATGAGTGTGTGGTAAATATACCATGGGTATTGGTGACAAAGGAATTATAAGGAGATGAATTTTAATGTCCAGCAACAGTTCAAGTTACAGAAGGCCATAGCAATAGAAATGGTAAGTGTTCAGATTATGAAGATATTTGGAATGTAAACTAAACAGATTTGTTTCATGTATAGAGCAGATATATAACAGTGACAGTGTAAGTTATACACATGAGAAGAATGGATCTGTCAGAACTGAGGAAGAAAAGATTCAGGGCCATGAATGAGTAAGAAGTCTCAGGGCTACTTTTGAAATGCTGATTATTTTATGATTCCAGTAGAAAAGGGACAAAGAATAACACTCAAGAATGTGAAGTAGAGAAAATGCATCTAAAATTCTGAAATTTAGTAGATATTTAGAGGTAGTGGCTTGAAAATAATAATCAAACATATGGCTGAAAAGCCATCTGACTATGTGGGAACTCCTAGGGAGTCAGTGAAATGGGAGGGTGGTGGAGGTGGGGTCCAAACCCTGCCTCCTGTGGGAACAACAGAGAAGTAAGCTGCCAGTAGAGGAATGAAAGAGATCAATAGAGGAACAGAAGTTTAAGAACAGGTATGTAGAAATCAACTTTCTATTGTCCTGTTGTTAAGTAAGATAAGAATCTGATAGTATCTATTGCCCAACTTCTCAAACTGTGGGTTGCAACCTCATATTAGGTGGTGCAAGCGAAGGTAGGATTTGAAGAAACTGGGCAATAGTAAAATGTTTCTGAACATGTGACAGCCAAAAATTAATTCAATGTCAAATATTAAAGCATGATAAATCTAAGATGTGTCTGAGGCTCATAATTACTGCATTATAAAATTTTACTGTCACCTTGACTCTGAACACACAGGAGATGCACTTTGAGGACACATTCTGTCATACTACCCAACAGCAACAGCTGCTTCCTGAAATACCTCTACTCAGATATGAGACTATGGTTCTGTTATCTTTACTGAACTTGTGCAGTTTTCTACTATGACAGAAACACAAAGGCTTAATTACTGAAAGCAAGACTTACCATTTCGCTATGATCAGCTTTCAAACTACTGTATCTTTGTATTCTGTTATATTATAATGTTGGTTTTTGAAGCACTGCTATTTGGAGTATTAACTTGAGATTTTTTTTTTATCATCCATGAATTTTGGCTTGAAAACAGAACACAGTTTCCAATGATTTTTAAATGGCCCAAGATATGCTTTTGTACTATACAGTTATATAAAGTGACAGTCTCAGCAATAATGATATTAAATGAAAATATTAACCAACTCTAAAGCACATTGAAAATACAATATGACCTCTGGTGTCAAACATTCAACCAAAATTTAATTTTTACTGAAATAATAAATATGTCTATCTTTTTATTTTTCAAATGTGGCTTCCTTTTTTAACCCTTAGTAAAATATACATGTACAAAAGAATTTTATAATTTTTTCCAATAATATATGGCAGCAATTATTTGATTTCCACATCTGTTTTATATACTACATAGTCCTGGTTGCATAAAAAAAATTGGTAGAAAGAAATTGTAAGTAGAAACATTTTTTATTATTTCTTTGAGAATTTCATACAATGTAGTTTGATCATATTCACAGCATTCTCTCCTAACTCCTCCGAGATCCACTTCTCTACCTTCCCACATAACTTGGTGCCCTCTTTTTTAAACCCTCACGTTCTGCCCATATATACTTGGGCCTGTGGAAATCCACAGGAGTGAGGTCAACCTCCCAGAAGGTCATAACAGCAATTAAATAGTCATCTCCTAGCTGCTAACAATTGGCAATTATTCATTAGCTATGGATGGTATTTCATGCCTGCTTCTTCTTCCAGGCTAAGATTTTGTCTCAACTGAGCTTATATGGGTCTTGTGAATATTGTCACAACTGCTGTCAGGTCATATGTGCAACTGCCCTGTTGCGTTTAAAACAAACTGCAGTCATCTTTTGTAGTCTCTGGATCTCACAATATTTCTGCCTCCCCTTTTTCAGTGATTCCTAAGCTTTGAGGGAAGGGATATTATATAAATGTTCCATTTAGAGCTGAAAATTCCCCACTCTCTTATTCTTTTCACTTTGTGAGCTATGCAGTTATAAGTACCTGTGTCAATCACCATCTACAACATAAAGAAGTTTCTCTGATAAAGGTTTAAAGGTCCACTAGCCTATGGGTATAATGATAGGTCATTAGAAATCTGTTTAATACTATGTCCATTTTGCAAAATAATAGCAAAAGGTTCTTAACTAGAGCCTATGACCTGTTTAGCCATAGGTTCTTAGCCTTGATAATAATGTCAAATGTCTGTTTTATCCTGTATAGTAGGCCTTAATTTGAAACAGAAAGTGGTTGGTTACTCAAATGACATTTATGACACTATTGCACTAGTGAGTACATAAGAAACCTTTTAAGAAGTTCTAGGCCATTGGATTTATATTGATGGGCATGACAAGAGCTGTTTGAATGGAATTATTTGAATAAACAAAAATAATTGTATAGGTTCAAGAGAAAAACATTGATGAGGACTAAAAACAAATTTTTATGATTTTAAGTAACTTGTTGTTATACTTGAGATTTAGCCCAAGATTTCTTTATACATGTTGGTCATGTATTCTACTAATAAGCTACATTCACAACCTCCAGTTTATTGAAAGATCATTATGTTTCCAGGATGGCCTGAGACTCAGGGTCCTCCTGCCCCAACTCTGATTATAGGCTTATGCCTCCATGTTTAGTTCTATAAATAATTTTATGATGTGTTATACAACAATTAGGTACTTTTAATAAAAGAGAAAAGTTATCCAGAGAACATATGGTATTATATTGTAGGTTACAGCACATGTACTTATACTGAAAGATCTATCAAATGCTGAATATATGCTTAAATAAAAGTTAGAGGGTGAGATTTTATAAACAGAGGATTTCTTTCATAACACCAACAAACAGTGACCCAGAAAATAAGAAGGGATTGATAAATAATAGTGAGTTGACCATTATGGTGGGTCTATATACCATTTTTCTGTTGCATGTTACTAAAATTAGAAGTATTCTAAATTCCTTTCTGTTAGAACACAGCTCTTTGGTTGAGAAATCTCTTGTTTGCAAAATAGGTTTCTAATTTTTCTGGGCTATATAGATATATTTTTAAATTGTGACATCTTGCTTTTCTCATGTTAAAGAAACTTTTCTCTTTCTTCACTCTCTAAACCATCCATATGCTTCAGAATTCAGTGCTTTGCTAAACAATTCTCCTTCATGAGCAGACGCATCATTGCAGGAAATTATATACTAGTTGAGTTTACTATAACTATGAGTCATATGTGATTATTTTCTTTCCCAACTCCCAAATCCTCGCACACTCTGTTTCTCAGCCCTCAACTTCCCAAGAGAGTTTTAATCTACTCATTCTAACTCACTTCAATTGAAGTTGAAGTAAATAAAGGATTACTGAATAGAATCAAAACTTCATCTTTAACAAGTGTGAAAATACTTACATAATCACCTAAAGATCTCCCAAAATTATTTAGTGTGTTCTGTGTTTCCTGTGAGAGAACATTTTTATTGGTGCATTGAAAAGTAGAAGCTGTTGAAACATTGGTTATATGTATGCGTTCATGAATGATGCCAATTTACAATTACACAATTTTTTGTGATATCTAAAAATATAATTTGGATTAACAACATTTTATACCATAAAACTTTCAGCAAGTTCTGCAATGAAATGTCTGCTTATTGTTTTGTTGTAAGTGAAATTTAAGAAGAAAATGTTGTGTAACTTTATCTGATATAAAACAGCATATCTTATGTGGAAGTTCATTGAGGTACAGGATGTTCTAAAGGGAGGTGAAACATTCCATCCTACAGGTAATGTCTTTAAAACTCAGGAAAGAGACAACTCAGTATCTTCAGGAAGTCCTTGAACCTTATGGAACACACTGGGTCCTTTCTCCCCAAGTTCACCCTAACCCTCAGACAAGTTGAGCTTCCTAAATGAGAGATCACCTGAGCTGCCTGAAAAAGACACTCTCCAACCCAAGCTGCCTACAAATTGTGTAGTAAGCCATGGAATTTGAATTTTTGTGAACCATCAGCCATGCTGGTATGTGGTATTGGTGATACAAACGATACAAGTCATTTCTGTTCCTGTAAGTAATCAAATCAACTATACTCCTAACAAATATCTCCAATAAACTTGGTTTCAAAACGTTGGGCTTTGGTGGTATCCTTACTTCGTCTGTCCCTGTACAGTAAGTATTTGTTAGCATCTCACCAGGAATAGTGTTATGCAACATATACTTAGAGAAATGTTTTTGTTTGTTTTTTTTAAATATAATGTCATTCTTATTCTACATTTTGTGCTGCAGGACACATTGATGAAGTCCTCGGCCCTCTGTACCCCTACTAAATAGGCTGAAATCAAAACCATATTATGCTGTACTGGGGTGAAATTGGTGGATAACTGATTGATAAAAAGGAGTATAAATAGCATTTTAACTGATAGAAACTATTAGTATTTTACTTGTTCTCTTTTTAACCAACAATGTCTTTATGTAATCCTTGTTGGCCTGGAATTTGCTATGTAGACTGGGCTGGCCTTGAAAGCATAGGGTTCAACTTGCCTTTGCCTCCTGAGTGCAAAGATTGAAGACATGGGCCTTGACTTTATTAACTTTATTTAGGTATAACTTTTAAAAGTAAGTCTATTTCCAATTGAAAATTCATATCCAAAGTTTAATATTTATCCAACGAGTACAAGTTGAGTAGCAAATACACAACTAATTATCCCTGCTGACACTGCTTAGACTGTGATCTTTTGTTATGACATAGAAGACTAGTGTGGAAAGTGGCATCATTGTTAACATCCTTGCTTTTTATTTCTCTCTTCCTACAACGAGATTTATTGCTAACATTACTTTCCAAACTCGTTTTTCTAGACCTCCTAGAGTCTTTCTGAGCTGCCTGATTTTCTTTTCTAAATGTCTTTATCTACTTAAAATTTTCAGAGGCAATTTTTGTTATTGAAGCTAAGAATCCTGGCAGGTAAAGGATCCCCATGCTACTTGGAACCAGAAGAGATTTTATCCCTGTCAAGACCTAGCAGCTGAGGCCTCTTTGTTGGCGCTTTTGTCCTCTGGGGCAGAGGACAGGATTCCAGGAGGGAATCTGGATGCATTGTGAATCCAAGGCTAATAATACCTTGTACTTTCCTTGTAACTGTTGTTTCCAACTGAGCCCCAAATGTTTTACAAACCCAGAATTTTGTTTTGTGACTATTATTCCCAAAGATATTACACTTGAAAAGAATATGTATTTCTAGAAACATTACCAGTGAGCTGTTACATGTGAACCAAAACTGCAGAAAACCTTGCTTCTGACCCACAGCTAGAAGAACAATTCTTTTAGCCTGAATATACTAATATTCATGAGAGAAATATTTCAACACTCATGTTTTCTTCACAGGGGAAAGGCTCCAGAAACATGACTCTGTTAATTTCAGCTACTTAGGCATCTAGATGAAGAGCCAAGACAGGCCTATTGTTAGTACTGTTTTGAAAGGTAATTTTTATATACAGATTTAACTACATAAGGAGGAATGGTTTCAATTTTTTTTCTTTGAATAATAAAATAGCATAATGAAATAGAAAATATATTTATGTCTTTTTTTAATGAAATATATAACTGATCTTCAGCTGAAACAGACTGGAAGTGAATGATCTAAATGTGAGCTATTTGGATTTGATTGACTTGGGTTTCATTTTGACTTCCTCTTGTTGACAAAGTTTATAAATTTTCATCCTTAAGTTAATTTCCATGTGACGCAAAGTTCTCAGCCTCTTAGTATTCACAAACTTGTCAGATCAATGGCTTTATAATTAATAGCATACATTATATGGAATTAGACTCTACCTTCTGAGATATCTCCTTTCTATGTCTCTTTCTCTCCCTATTTATCTATATTTCTCTCTTCTCTCAGAATTATAAACTTTGTGTTTTTGAACTGACTATAGTTCCATTGACAGAAGCATCCCTCTGTGATGATCATGGATTTCAACACAAAAATCTTATTATATATATTATATATATATATGTATATATATATATATATATATATATATATATATATGCTTTTCAGTCTCAGAAATAGACAAACAGCTTAAATCATTTCAGAAGTCTAGACTTTATTGGAAAATTTTATTGTAAACAATCATCTAGGTTTAAATTTAATTTTCACAAAACACACCAAAAGGGAAGTGTTCAATTAGTAAAGTCCACAGTGGTCAGTTCCTCCATCCTAACTTGTACTTAAAATTGGTTTTTAATTCGGCATATTCACAAAAATAGAATGGAAGATCACAAGCAATATTGGACATGACTTTAAAGAAATATCTGGGCTTAAAAAACTTTTATTTTTAGTATCTTAACTTTTTTTAGTTTTTAATGCTTTTAATTCTGTTCTATTCTATTCTAATTATCAGAAATGACTTCAAATAAAGGGAAATTCACAGTGCAGTCTGAAAAATGTTGTTATCAAAACTTTGGAGTCTTTAATTCTTTTGGTTTATTGCAAGACAAAGGAAGTGCAAGGCACTAAAGTAATGCAGCAATAAGCCAAAATAAATAATAAATAAATGAACCAAGGTTATCCTGCCTTCAAAAAGTCTACATTCTGGTAATACGTGCAAGTGTTTCAGACAGATGGGAAACACGTTTTAGCACTCAATGTCAAGCCAATTGTTAAACCATATGGTGCTATGCTATGTCACAGGATCAAATGCATCGTGCTCGAGTCTCTTCCTACGAATGGCATTCATAGCTTTAGCTTTTCTTTCTAAAAGGCACACTGTGCACTTTCCCCTTATTATCTGATAGTCTTTTAGACATTCATGAGATCCATGGGTTAAATTACTGCCCATCTTATGTGCGTTTTTGAAAATTCAAATAACCTCAATTTAAAGAATAGTGTTTGCTTTAAGTCGAACAGGTGGGGTTTTTTTTCCCTCACAATTTGGCTTTGAGATAAGCACTAGTATATCATAGCATGTGCATTATTTAGTTACTCCCCTCATACACATTAATGTGACCTGAGCTATACATACAGTGTCTGCTTCTAAATGTTTCATTGTGGTGAAATGGAATTTTTAAAGTATCTGCATTTTAATGTGTTCCCTGCCTCCACAATGTTCTGTCTTTGCTTTAGTGAACATTAGATTAATACTTTCTGGTAGCAAAACTATTCAAGTATATTGTGGAGATAATCCAATGGAGTGAGAGGGACTCTTTGACTATGTAGAATAATTTAAAAATTAAATGCTGTCTGTCTAATAAAATGTGATATGTTGATACCTTGAGGAGAGGCAAAGATACTCAGACTCAGCCTTCAAAATAAAAATGAAAGTCAATCCTAGTGATTGACTAATAAAAATGATATTTGTATTTAAAAGATTTATGGATGGAGGGATTTCCCAGTTAGCAAAGTGTTTGTCTTGTAGTCATGCAACTGAGTTCAGATCCTCAGCACCCATGTTGAAAGTTGTCTGCAATAGTACAATTGTAATTCCAGTAGATGGAGATAGATATAAGACTAATTCTAGAGGTCACTGGACAGGCAGTCATCCAGTAGGGGGCTTCAGATTCAGTGAATCAAAAACATGTGTGCAGAAAATAAAGAGGAGTCAAAACCCCCTTTTCATTAATTGTTGTTACATACATATCTGTGAATGCATGAATTTGAAAGAAAGAAAAGTATAGAGAAGGCTTTGAAGGGAGAAAAAGGAAGTGAAATTATGTAATTATGTTATAATCTAAAAAATTATATAAATATAAAATTATATAAATATATAATTATTATATATTTAATTTAATTTAAATTATATAAAAATTATATAAATAATAAAAAACAAAGAGGGGAAGCAATTGAAAACATCTAATGTCAAACTCTAGTCTCCATCTGCATGCATGTGTATGTACACATGTGAACTCATATGCACTCACAAAAAAAAAAGGCAAAGGGCATATTTGCCCATTTGAATGATATACCCATTTTTATGTCTGAGCTCTTTGCTAATGTGCTGAAACTTTGGGTATTTGGAAGTCACCCATAACAAAAAAAGTGATCAATTCTTTTCAAAATACATAGAAACTGTAAGAGCATTATCTTGGAACTTTCCATTATCAGTCAGTGACTCATGCTATGCAAAACTGTATCTTTGTGTTTACTTTGAATTTTAAAAGACGGTTTATGACTCACTGACAGACAAAAGCAAAAACTGTCCTCAAGATAGCAGGGGGCAGGAGAAACACACATCTGGGAAGCGAATTGTAAAGAACTAATTTAAGAGTTAAGACACTGCTGTCCTCCTCCATCTGTGCATCTGTTCCTGTGTAAAATATTTACTTGGTTTTCTTCAGAGAAAAACATATATTGTACACAATAGAAATAGTATCCTTAGACTTCTGGGGTCATGCTTTCAAACACGCAGCATGTAGATGCAGCATTACTCCATCAAGAGCAAAGTTGAGATAAACTCTTTTCATATGATTTTTTAATGCTAGTGATTTATATTATTATCTCAAAATGTAGAAAGAAAGAAGAGGCAGGCAGATATATATATATATATATATATATATATATATATATATATATATTTACAATACGTATAGCCACATAAATATACTATTTTATAATGAAATCAAATCTATAGTTTTATCTAAATATCACATATATAAACTACTTTTATACAGTTCTACATATGTTATATTCATGTCTTCATCATTACCTTAATTTGTCTCATTTTATCACAATTTAAATTAAAAAATAATATGTTTCAAATTGACATGTATTTTTAAGAATTTTCTTTTAAATATAGTTACTTTTCATGTTACATTAAATATTATTTTCATTCCATAAATATTTTACAAAAGTATTATTTTTTCTTCTGAACTCAAATATAAGTTTTTCTAATTAATAATATCTGTTTCTAGAGTTTAAATTGTAATGCCATTCATTAATTAGAAAGACGCTCCACATTTTTTCAACTTTTACGTTTGTTACAGCTAGTCATGATGGTCCAAGGTACACTTTATTGTATGTCATCTCTCAGTTACCTGCTCTTTCTCAGTAATGCTTATTTTGCATGTGGCGAAAGCAATAAGATATGAAATTCCTAGTCTGATGTTGCTTAAGAACAGATTATTCCAAGAAAACTTTTGACTGTAATGATTTCCTTGGTACAGCCTCTTTCCTGGGTATTATCATTGCAGAATTTTGGTTAGTTTTGTGTGTGTGTGTGTGTGTGTGTATGAGAAGGGGAGCAATGTTGTTTCTGATATTATTGTGTTGTAACAAACAGTTTTGCTGGCCCTATTGCAGGACTCCAGATCAATGTTCACGTGTACACAGTCAATGCCATGAAAAGACAACACCTACTTCCCATGTGCACACTTAAACATTTAGACTTGTAAAAATAAAAATTGATTTAGCCTCAACTATATTATTATCAGCATTATTTTTGAAAATATTTAAATGAAGGCTGAGATACTGTGTCTCCTTGAAAAAACATGGACCAAAAACTGGAAACCAGATAATGGTATGGTGTATGTCACCATACAGTCAGATCAACAAAAGCTAAGAAAATACTATTCTAGATACTAGTCTTTGGAAAGTCAGAAGAAAAAAAAAAAGCCCAAACGGTATTTGAGTTATTAAAAGATTCCCATCAAATTCCTTCCCAGTAACTAAAATATAAACAAAAGTGTGTTTCAAGTTCCAAGACGGCATTAGAGAAAAGGGAAGTATTCACAGGTGGGAGTGTGCATAACAAAATAGCCTGAGACCAAAAGGGCAGGTGCATGACATCAAAAGAAGGCTGAAACATGGCATCTAAATGTGGAACTTACTGTACAGTGAAGAACTGGGGTTTCAGAGTTTAAGTGTTATCTACCAGCTAACAGGAAATTCCCAAAAACTTCTAAAGATGGAATATATATTTATTCAGGATTTTGTAATGTGTTGCTGCCACTAAAACAAAAGCTAAACTTAAACATGGAAATTTTGAGGGAAAAATACATATTTGGGAAGTGATAACTCAATTGATTCTGACATTCTTTTAAAGGAGATATTACATTTGTACACTTTTTATGGGATATATTGAACTAACTGTGATATGTACATGTATAGTCAGGCCAAAGGTGTTTTAAATCAGGAGAGGGGCAATACTGACATTTTTTAAAATCAAAGATACCAAAACAGTTTTCAGAACAGTACATTTTATTAAGAGCCAGATATTTCCTCTAAATCTGCTCATTCTTTATTAGCTGGGCTTCCTTCCTGAGATTCCTATTTGTAGGTTCAATTACAGTGTTTATATATGGGCAGGAAGAAGTGTGCCAAGTGAAGATATAGTTCAGAAGGACTGTCCATGCTCTCCCTCACATTATGGTCCTTTAAGTAGATTTACAAAATAGAATAGTGGTTACTAGATGCTGAAAAGAGTGTGAGTTGAGAGAGGAAGTGCATGGAGAGATAGTAGCTCACGAGAAAGATTTAGAGGGACACAGGAACAGCTGGTACCACACTATAGCCTGGCCACTATGGCCAATAACATCTTATTGCTAATTTCAAAATACTTAATGAAAAAGACTTTGAAAATTTCTGAAACAAACAAAATAATTTTCCAGCCTACATAAATTAATTTCTTTGAATTATTTATCATAATATTATTTTTCTTGTCATCTCTGATTCACTGTTACATATTTTACACTTTCTCAGTTTTTCTTAAAATCATATACTGAAGGATACTTTGCTATAGTTTTGTTTATTTGTTGTGTCTTTACCTAGTTTGGGTAACAGAGAGACAGCTGGCTATACACACCATTTGCTGAATTTAAAAAAAATTAGTTTGAATTCAAAATTTTGCTAGATACACACAGACCCACACACACACACGTTTGTGTGCACGTGCATGTGTGTGTATACATATATAATAGTTTTCTAGCACCAAAGCCACTCTATTTGGCCTTTTTTTTTCATGCCAATGACTAAAATTGTATTTATACATCTTTCTGACTTTTAAAACTAGTTTCTCAGTAGGAAATATTGGAGCAACAACTGACAAGGTAATCGCTTAGAAACACTGGTTTCCCTATATGAGGCTGCATTTTTAGGCCCCTGAGCAAATGCCAGTGTTAATTTTCAAATTTTCCTTGCTATGGACAGCTGACATTTTCAGGAAGATAATATAATTGCTATCCTGATGCAGAGTTCTCACTGAACTAGTAAAGCTGTCTTCACTCAATCTCTGTCGCTAGAGATGACTTTACACACATAGATGTGCAGTGTTTGTCTTTGATTATGGTTGGGAGAAACACACAGAAGCTTTCATTCCGAGGGAGCAATTAGGGAAATTCATGGAATCTTAATTTCTCATTTCACCCAACAGCAAAGGGGGACATCTGGCTTTAAGCAAACCAACATGCTATCAAATTAACGTTATGAGCATACTGCTGGAGAACCCCATTTTCTGCCCAACATAAAGTGTTTTTGAATTCTTCATATTTGAAATGTGATCCCTTTATCTGGATTCTCAGACAGGAATCTTCCCCAAAGGGCATCAAAGTTGTGAGGGGTTTGAAAATTGAAACTATTTCTCTACAAGCCTGGGTAGGGTTGTCTAATGAAACAGGCAAGCCCACACTGGGGCCCCTGTTGTGAGGTCTGTCAGTCTGAGTGCTCAGAGGGCCCCTACTCACCCACCTTTAAGAGAATAGGGAACAGGATTACCCCTATGGGCGACTAAAAGCCTTTCAGTTCCCATCTGCATATATGGTATCTGACAGTATTTCCCGCACATACATTCTCTGTGGGGAATAAAGCAACTGGTTTGAAGCCATTCTCTCAAGAGCAAATGCAATAATTACTCAGAAATATAATCAATAGTAGAATCACTTCCATGCAATTAGCAAGGTCAGCCTAACTTCCTAAATATTGTTAATATATGAGCAAGATTTAGACATTAAGTAAATAGTATTGTACTCAAAGTCAAAATACTTTAAAAATGATGATGTGTTTATTAGCAACTATTTTAAATATGCTGCAACTCTGTGTGCTTGTGTAAGGAAAATGTAATCTAGAAAACAAATAGTTTGTTCAGCAAGGGAATATGCTTGATAGACAGACATCTTTGTGGTTTTATCATTTGATAAAAACACAAATTGCATTTCCTGTGATATGGGCTGTACAATGACTTTGTCATTTATTATTTTACAATGCAAATACACAACTTGCTTCATTATAACACCAAGGAATAGAAAGTAGAAAATGACAAATTTCCTACAAATTCCTTTCCTACTACTTAGCCCCTTATTTTGGAGAGTAATATTTATTAGTATACTTCAGAGGTTTGTGTGCAGTTATAATCAGATATAATAATACTTTTGCATGTTTAATTATCAACACATTTACTGCTTTCAAATGTTTGACTTTTCTGTTGCCATGGCAGAAAACATAGATTGTTCCAATGGAAAGTGAATACAATTAACTTAGTACAGTTTTGCCCTCACAAAAGCAAACATTTAAGTTATAAAATGAACATTGCACCTTAATGAACAGAAGAAAGGTGAAGTAATACTATAATAACTATATATTAATAGTCGTTCTCTTCAAGCATCAATATAAAAGTATCATCAGTGAGTGATTGACAGGCGACAGCTTGCAGGGGAGGAAAAATGAGTTGGAAAATGGTAGATTTCCATGCTCCAGGTGATGGCTCCAAACCCATCCATTCATAGGCAGCACTGATGAGCATTAATATGTTACCCAACAGAAAAAAACCATGAAGATAGGTAGGAGGCATGGTAGGAGCCAAACAGAAGGAGTAGGAGAAAAATATGGACGATATGAGCCTATTTCATTGTAAAAAATATATGAAAGTCTCAGCAGCAAAGAAAAATTATAACAATGAAATTCAAGCTCAAGTCTGTATAAACTATTATAAGGGGAAGCTCAAGATCAACATGAGAAATGCATATTAAGTTTATTATTCTGTATCTGAAAATACTAACAATAATCAAGGGGGAAATCTCTATATAACAGCATAATATCAAAGGAGTAAAACTATATTGAGATTCTTCCAAACAAAGAACTAAATTGAGGATGAGGAGAGATAGATCAGAAACTAAGAGAGCTTGCTGCTCTTACAGAGTACCTGGGTTTGGTTCCAGAATCTACATGAAGTGGCTCACAACACCTCTAACTCAGTTCCAGGGAATCCAGTGCCCTCTTCTAACTTCTGTGGGCATCCGTGTGCATGGGGGAAATATATATATATTCAAGCATACACATAAAATAAAATAAATCTTTCTTAAAAACCAGAATTTTAATATATATGTGGTCATTTGTAGAAGCAATCTTTTCACATGAATATGGGGAATTTCAAACCAATTGTGTCAGAAATGTTTCTCAAAATTCATCACTCATTGGAGGTAAAATTCCATTTCAGTATTAGCTTAAAAAAAAAAAGCAAGAGAAAGAAATTTAAAGAAATGCTTGCAACAGAGGAACACTGGGAGCTGAATGTGTGAGATTCTCTCTGAATAGAGTAGCAAGAAGTAAGGAAGGAAGAAGGAAGGAGCAAAAAAGAACTTTTATTCCAGTGTTATGTTCAAGGAGACTAGAAATAGGCAATGTCCCTTCAATGTTCACCTAAGTCCCATGGATTGTTATTCTCATCCCTCAATGCCCTCTCAGTTACTTCCATGCCACTGCCATCCTGCAGGGAAGTCAGCTGCTCTCTTTTGTAATGTTTTACCCAATGTTGTCCAACTTGGTACTAACAACTGAACCCAAAGAGTAAAGCTGGCTTATGTACATCCCATTTAGGATTCCATGGTAAGCTGAAAACATTCTTGAAAATAAAGGTAAAAAGCAATCATTTCATATTAATCTAGCAATTCAATTCATCGATAGACAAGATAATCATTTCATGTTAATCTACCTATGTAACTTATCAGCAGGAAAAAAATCAGGTTGAACCACACAATAGACAAGACAGTGACCTTAAAAACAGTACCTGTAGTTTGAACTCACTGAGCTTGCCAAGAAATAAGAATCTTGACAATATCAAAGACTGACTGCTTGGGTTTGGAAGGGAAAGTAATCCTAAGAAAAAATTTAATTAGTACAGAATTAATAATAATAATGAGAAATATAATTACACAATGTTTAAATGCTTAAAGAATTGGAGCAGAATGTAATGTAAAGTATTAAATTTAATATTATGGTATACAGAAAGATAGAAAACTCAGTTACAACTGAGGAAAGATCGTGCATTTTTATCTCTTGGTTGTTAGGATGAAACTTCAGATGATAGAAAAAAACATATTTAGCTTTACAGAGTTCAGAGTGAAGTAAAGCTGAGGACACTTGTGAACAATGGAAAGACAGAGAAAGAGAAAAGGGAGAGCAAAACTCTTTGTTAGGTTGAGAAAGTTTTTAAATTGCTAAAAAATCCTGAGAACCAGATTGGTAAAAGAGAGAGCCAAGAAAAATGAAAGAGCAGGATATAATGAGATAAGAAAGTGTTCTAAGGAAGAGAAAGTGTGACATTATACCAAACAAGGAAAACAATAAGAAAAAAAAAATGACAAAATCCACAGGCAGATTTACAGTTACACTCTCCTCCAGAATCTGAACGTCTACACAGCTCAAGCAATTAATCAATCAGTGTGTGTCAATGATATGCAAATCTTCAAATGTTAATGGAAGTATTGTGTTCTCACATACGCACATTCTTATCTAACAAGGCAATCACATAAAGCCTGTGTTTGGAATACATTGAATACATGACAATGCATTTCAATTAGAATTTACTTCTCTTTGTACTGATGTGGCTGATTTAAAAGAAGCAATTTTAGTTCATCTATTTGTCACACTCTTCCCTGTTCATTTAAATGATGACTAGTTTGATGTCTTTTCAACTGCTTCTGTTTACGATTTAGCAATAAAGCTATCAAATGGAACAGTCAAAAACATTCTTTAAGTGATGTACATCTTCACAAAACATATACAATATGTAAATAGTAATTGCAATTTACCAACAAAACCTAAAGACAGAACCAACTTGGTTTTAGATAGCTGTAATATGTTAGCTAATTTTCCATCTATATCTTGTATTTTGGAAATGATGTTGGAGGTCTATAGTAGCAGAAATATTTTAATTTAGAGCTCAGGATACAAACTTCAATATGTAACAATTGCAGTAAACATTGATCAAGAATTTTATCAGGATAGCTGTTAAGTTCCTTCTCATAGTGGTGCTTCTTAGTTTAAATAAATAAAGAAAAATACGCATCTGTTCATGCTTAAACTAAAAATAGTGAGTGCATTGTTTAGTGATGGGGCCTCTGAGAAATAGCTCAGCAGCTTCATTTCCTTCCCTGAAACAAAACAGTAAATTAAATAGGCTGCTAGATTAAGAATTTGATAAATTTAAATTAGACGTTCTTTAGAGAATTAGAAGGGTAAAGCAAAATCTGTAGGCTTCATAAATAATGTTTTAAAACATGTTTCCAATTGGAGTTAACCCAAATGATCTGTTGAAGAATGGAGCAGAGAAAACAAATGTACATCTCTGACTTCTCGCTATGAACAATACATTTTAAAATGTGGATAAACATTCAAGATGTCTGTGATTCCTGATAGTTGGAGTATGTCAGCCAACAAATTATTTCCATATTCTGTGCAGTCATTTGTGTTGGATGAAAGTATAATATGGGGAATTTTTATATACAAAGAAAATTACATAGGTAAGACCAGGCCAACTGAAACAACACTCCAATTCAGCAATTATTTTTACCTCTGCAATACACAACTATGACTAGATCACAAATGATATGGAGGCCAAAAAATTGTTGATATATTGAAAAGAGAAACTTTAGAGTGCTGCATTATATTTCATCATATCTGTAACCACCAGGTGACTTTGTATTCTGCAATTTTCTATTCCTTATGATAGAGGATTCTTTTCTGACTTTATCAGGTTAGTGCTCTTCTTGCTTTAGATCCCAATTTAAATTCAGCTTCATAGAATATGACTCCATTTACTTACAACATTAGGTTGATTAGATGCTAGAATCAGTGCTGTTTTGGATCCATTTATCGTTCTTAATAGTTTCTGTCACAGTTGTAAGACAATGTAACTCCCTATTAATATTTTTTTTCAGTTAGATAGACAGTATATGGAAAGAACCATGACTGTCTTCTAAGTGCTATATACATCCACTCATGACAGGTCATTACAGCACACCTACTCCAGAATGCCTACACATGCACACTCATACACATGTGCATACATACACAGAAAGAGAAAGATATTTATCTGCCAAGATTTTTATTATTCTTATTTTGTTTCATTGTAGAAGGTGGTATTGTTGTCATTTATTCAAGGGAAAATCTGTGCAATGTTCATTCTTGGCACCAAGAATGAACTTAGTTACTAATATTACATTGTAACCTTTCTCTCTCTCACCATTCACATTGGCATTAAAAGCTACCATCTTGTTAATCAAATGAGTATCTCCATAAGAAGAGCATTTCTAATACTGTCTTCAGAATTTTTGAAAATTGTTGGACATTGTCTTTATGGGTAGCACCAGTTTCCTTAACATAAGACATTTCTTTGTTTAGAAAGACAAAATGCCACTTTTGTGTAAATCAGTTATGAAAATTAGACTGAATACTGAATTTAATCCAGTAGAGCAATATGCAGAAGTTTTATCTCCATAAACTCTGTGTAAGATTTTATGTACAAAGTAGTTTAGTAATTGGTATAATATTGGCAATCACAGTAATCTGATACTGGCTTTTAATAATTGTCAGTATTTAAGGAAATATGATCGATAATGACATTAAATGAAAAAAGGTAATCTAAATATTTTCATAAAATGTTTGTGTCAGGCATAAATTTTTAAAGTTAGTGTTGTTAGTTACAATGTAATATAATTTTCAGGAAGAAGAACTTGTACTATTCATTAATATTTATTTTTATTTTATTTCATTATATATTTTATTTTATTCCTTATTTCTTATTTCTATATTGTTTTGCTATAAACAAAAAAGAAAAAGAAAAAGAAAAACAAGTTCATCTTACAACTCTGTAAAAATTGTACAAGAGAGTTGGAGTGGTTGGCAACCAGGGCAGACTCTGAAGTCCTCCAGTCTTCCACTCTCATCCAGTACTGCCTGTGAAATGTCTGTGAAGCCTCCAATAAAGCTAAAAACCCAGCTGGGCACTGATTGGCCAGATCTCTAACAACAGCCAGCCAGTCAGGGAAGAGCTGTCAAAAGTTACCATTAATTATCTATGTACATATCAATACTAATCAAAGAAAAAGAGGCTATCAGTGTAAGAGTGGAAGTAAGAAAAGGGAAGGGAGGAAGTGACATAATCCTATTTTAATTCTAAATGTGCACATTTAAAAAAAAATAGCCAGCTATAAAATTATTTGTTTCAGTTACCATCAGTTATGATGGTTTTGGCAGTCTTTACAGGCCTCGGTCTAATGTATTTTAGGCCTTTTCTTTCCTTTTTGGTGTTTACTAATATTTTTTTAATTTATTTATTTTTCTTCATTCCTATAACAATTTTAAACCCCCTTCTCCCCTCCCTCTGCTCCATCCAGCTCCCCCATCTCCTGTCTCTCTCTGATCTACTCCCTCATGCCTCTCCCCAGATAAAAGCAGTACTCCCAGGGTTACCACTAAAACAGGGCATAACAAGATGGAACAAAGCCTGGCACTAAACCCTGCATCAAGGGTGGGCTAGGCACCCCAGCAGGAGCAAAACAGTCTCAAGGACTGGCAAAAGGGCCAGAGAATCCACACATACTCACTCCAGTCTGTTGCAGGACAACCACAAGGGGTACCCTGCAGGTTCCTAGTCTGCCACTTCAGTCCATGTGAGCCCCTAAGAGTACTGGTCAGTTGACTCCGTGGGGTTTATTCTTCAGGTGTTCTGTATCCCTCTGGTCCCTGCAATCCCTCCTCTCCCCTCTTCCACGGGTTCCCAGAGTTCTGCAAGTTTGGCCCTGAGCCTCTGCATCTGCTCACATCAGCTGCTGGAAAAAGCCTCTCTAATGAAGAATGGGCTAGGCATTAATCTATGAGGAAAGCAGGATATCATCAGAAACCGTCTCCTGGCTATCCAGTCTTAGTTCCTGGCCTGCCCTGCAGTAGTAGTCATGAGTTCCCTCCCTTGGCATGGGGTTTTGCTCTTCTATTGTCCCAGAAGCTCCTGTAGGGAGGAGGTTATAGGTCAAAGGTTTTGTGGCTAGGATGATGTACCCTTCTCACCACTGGAAGCCCTGTCTGGTTACAGGAGATGGTCTGTGCAGGCTCCCTATTCCCCATTGCTAGAATTTCTCACCAGGGCCTCCCTCATAGATATTTATGTTTCCACTGCCCTAGCTCTCCCAATCCCTCCTAAATATCCTCCAATTCTTTTTGTCTCTCCATATATTACTTCTCTCCATCCCTCTCTCCCCATTTGGTCCTTTCTCTTCCCATTTCCGTCTTCTCCTAGCCTACCTTCATAGGTAGGTTCCACTTTTCCTTTACCAGGGAGATCCCTGTGTCCCTACTAGTGCCCTCTTTCCAAGAACACATCCTAAAGATGGTCCACCAAAATCAAGTAGGTTTCATCTCGAGAGATGAAGAGTTAGTTCAATATTTGAAAATCAGACAATGTAATCCACCATATAAAAAAATGAAAGAAAAAAATAAAATATATGATCATCTCACTAGATGTCAAGAAAGCCCTTGAGAAAAATCCAACACCCCTTCTTGATAAAAGTCTTGGAGAGATTAGCGATGATACAAAGGATACACCTAAGTAAAATAAAGGCAATTTACAGCAAGCCCACAGCCACCATCAAATTAAATGGAAAGAAATTCAAAGTAACTCCACTAAAATAAGGAACAAGACAAGGTTGCCCACTCTCTCCATACTTATTCAATAAAGTACTTGAAGTTTTTAGGCCTTTGCAAGCTAAAGTAATTGGATGTCAAAATCTATGGCCCTTGTGGACCGTAGGATTTTATCTCCCTCCTACCCCAGTGGCTCCAGTGCAGTGGAGATGAGAGTTTCCATCTATCAGAATGCCCAACAGTTTGCCAGAAGCTAAGCACTAGGGGTTCTTTCTATTCCTATTACTCTTTCCTTCTGAAAAATCATGACTAACTACCATTAGACAAAGGGTAGCAACTGTCCTAACTACCTCCTGCTGAAAAAGGATGTAATTAATGGAGTGGTAATTGGGGGCTCTTCCCAAAGAATAAAATGATGAGCTCCTTGAAGACAGAATGATTTGCCAGCTTATGCTGACCTGAGGCTTCTGTCCAGGGAGCTCATTGGAGCCAGCCTCCAGGATTCACTACACAGCCTCTCAGACTCTGCACTGGATGAGTGAAGAGAAGAATTCATCCCTGCTGCTTCCCTCAGCCTCCGAAGAAGCCTGCTGCTCCAAAATCCTGTGGCTCCAGCTCAGAGGACTATGACTTCTGAGCTGCAGACTGACTCTCCAAGGGGTTCTGTGCTGGCAACCAGAAGCCAAGACGGCTTTGAGCTCTAACACTTTTCAGAGGTCAAGTGATTCTCAGCTCACATCATCCTGCTGCTGCCCAGAGTTTGAAGTTGTTTATTTAAATCCTGCTTGGGAATCAGTTTTAAGTGAGTTCACCCATTTCCAGGTTATTAATCCTGAACTGACGATAAAGTACCTCCACTTTGCAAACAAAAGCAAATAAATCTAAATCTAACAAATGCCTTAAAAATAAAAGTAACAAATTGTAATAGTATTACTAAAATATCTTCAAATTATTACCATTCAAGTAAAAATTACTTGGAAATCATGAAATTAACGAATTCCAAAAAACGAATGTTAAAGATACTTCCTGATAATTCATAATATCTTGCATAGATTAACATTTTTATTTTCCAAACAGGTTTTCTTAGACCTAGGGGCATGGGGTTGTGTTTTCCCATATTTTATGGCCTATGTATGAACTACAAAAATAAAAATATACAGGCTAAAGAAAAGAAATGTGTTATTGATTCTAACAAAATCCACAGAACTATGTAAATGCAAAGGTCCTCACACTTGGCTTCCTCTGCCTGCAGTTCTTCAAAATAATGAAATGTTAGGGACTTTCCAGCATCTCTACCATGATTTAAACTGATAAACTCTTAAATACATTTGCTTTGAACACAGTCTAGCAGAGACAATATGACCACATGGACTGTTTAAATTTGTAATTCTGAATTATTAGCCTGTAATTAAAGGCAATATTGGCTATCTCCTTCACACATGTTCTAATGTCACTGTTTTCTTGAACATTCTTTACTGTTGCTGATTGGAATTGATAGTCTAGATTTATATGGAGAAGTACTGTACATTTGGACTTGCTTGCCAACTCACATTCCTTTGGGAAGTACAACACAGTTTGTGAAAACATTCAGATTTCATCAAGTTAATTAAAATAGTTCAGACTCCTCAAGAGTCACAGAATAACATGTGACAAATCTGTGACCTTCATATAGAAAGTCAAGCAACTAAATTTTAAAGCATTATTCTTGTTTTTTTTTAAAAAAAATATGTTTTCAGTTGGAATAGAATTGTCTTCCCCCTCATCCCTTTCCTCCTTTATAACCTGCCAATTACCCCCACCTGAACCTCTCCTATGTTACCTCAAATATATTATGCTTTAACTGGGAGACACAAGTGACACAGTGTATCTGTGGAGATCAGAGAACTCAGGCTTCTCCTTCTGCCTTATGAGTCCTCCTGATTGAACTAGAGTTACCAGGCTTCATAGAAAATATCTGCACCCACGAGCCATCTCCCTAGTCCTAAAGCTTTATTCTTTAGTGCAAGTCTATAGTCTGGATTCAACACAATGGTTTCATTTGTAAATATTAGGAAAGCCCCAGCAATAGATTCAGTTATTTCTTATAGATTTATATTTTAGTTTAATAAATAGACAGCATTGGCAAGGAGTGTGAATGGGGAGGAGCTTGTGAATCACTTGATCTGTGACCTAAAAGTTTGAAAGACTTGACTGAGAAGGAACAAATCCTCCCAGGTTGAAAGACCTGGAAAGGGAATAAAGCAAGCCTTGTTTCCTCCAGAGAGAACTGAACTGAGTATTTGCAACTCATCATATCAAACTCAAGTAAGAAAGAGGCAGAAACAAAGAGTGAAAATTAGGAAGCTTTGAGATCATCCACAAAGCTTTCTTCTTGTGCAAATATCTAATTCTCAAAATGCAATGTCTTCCCTAGTCTTGATGAAGTAATGATGGAGCTCAGTTAATACCCATAGTTGAAAGCTCCAGGCTATTCATGACTTCACTAACATTTTGTACAACTGTAAGAAAGTAAAAGAGCTATTTGCTCATGAAACAATGGGAAAGTTATGACTATAAAATAACAATTTAAAGAAAATATATAGACAAGACAGTCAGGGGTGGCTTATAAGAAAGGGAGAAATGCATTCATGCATCATTTTCTCAAAGCTAAGGAAAGAAAGCATCAATAAGCAAAGAAACTGCTGCCAATCAGATTTTTTAATCTGTATTCTATAGCTTTCAAAGGAAAAAAAAACCAAACTTTTAAATACAGCAACCAAGATAAACGCAGCGATATCCCAGCAACTTATCTTTTAAGAGGGCAAAAATTAAAGGGGAAAAACAAGTGGAAAAGGAAAATACTCCAAAGCTGGCATTACCTAGAGATCTACAAATGTCACTGAAGAGGAGACAGAGCCACAACTCTTCTGTTCCTTCTTGACTCCACTCCAATGGAGTGCATTAGAAGTGCTCTGAACAACAGGAGGTGCAGATTATGTGTAACAGAACAGCCATGGGCCAACCCCAGGATTGAGTGCCCTCTGCTGCTCACTGGGCACACAGAGGCACAGTCTCTGGCAATAACTGTGAAACTTACCAACTTGAAACAAAATCAAAGAATTATATGGAGTTTAATGTAGAATGACAATAATTATGGAACCTCTAAGGCACATAAAATAGGGTCATAAGCCCAGAAAAAGCCACAGAGCTACATAGTTACAGATATTTAAACAAATTATTACTTATCCCTCAAAGCAAAGTAGTTCACATGTTTTACTCCTTTGGGCATAACTAAATGAAATGATTGTAAATTGTACCATGAGATATTTAAGTTAGACATAAAACAATGTTTACAGATAGGAAAGAGCAGATGCTAAAAAAAAAGTTAGCTTTCTCTGAAAGTCATTAAATGCAGGCCCACTTAATTGGGTTAAACATTATTTCTCTGATTTTCTATCATGTTTCCTTCAGTGCTGTTACATTATGTTCGTATTATTTTGGTATTACAACAAATTGTCTTTGAATATGGTGGGATGCATTCTTTTGACTGAACGGCTTTCATGCTCTTCTTTTAATGCAAGCAAAATATAGGAGGAACAAAAACAACTACGGCAACAGCCCAGTACCTCTCACTGTTGTTCTGTTGTTGTTGTTGTTGTTCATTCTCTATAATTTAGACCACAGTTTATCAAAATATTATCTTCAGATCAGAAATGTCAAATGCTTTGAACATATTAACTTCTGCTCTGATTTCCTTTGTTAGCTGAGGAATATTGAGCAAGTCACTTGTTCAATTCACTCATTCATTTACTCAGCAAGTATTTCCTAGGTACCTACTGCCTTCAAGGTATATTGGGTACAAAATAGAAGACTATGGCATTATAGTAGTCTGTGAAATTTTAGGCTTTAAGGCATCCCAGATAGAGTAGAAAATAGATAGAGTAGAAAAACAATGTGCATTATAAAATAATAAAGAATTAATTGGCACAAAAAATTATGCATGGCAAGGAGTAAATGGATAAGAAAGTCTGTGTGGAATCAGTGATTCCACAGAAATCTATGACTATAATCCTATCAAACAGTCTCACTGTCTGCAACTATTCAGAGTCTTCCAGTCTCATGTGTCTATCTGTTGGATATCTGTGCTTTTCCCAAGAGTAATATGCAATTTTCCTTCATGTACACTTTGATTAATTTCAATAGGCATGCTATGCCTCAGAACCAATCAAATTTCCTCTTACATTAAACAGTGGCTTCTTTTATAGCACTAAAGTAAAGGATACTGTCTGGATTTCTTCTTAAATATTCATATAAAACTGGGAACACATCCATAATCAATGTCTCAGGGTAAACAGTTGGATATGTCAAAGATGGGAGCTGGAAAATAAATTCGTTTCACCACCTCATTTCAAAAGATACAATCTTTGAAGATCTTAGAGTATGGTTGAGGAAGTGCCCACATACACAGAATTGCCCTCCTAGAATATTTTCCCTCTCTACTTTGTACCTCAGTCTCCCTCCCCAAATGTCCCTTTATTACTAGCCTTGCATATGAAGTATTACTCTCCCTAAATATATTACAGGATGATATGAGACTGTGTATAAAGCAGGAAGAGTTAGTGCCCAAAATATCTTATTTCATAAAAGGAATTAAAAGTTCCCAATCATCTATTCTGCTATACTCATAAATCAATGCCTTATTTAGTCATTATCAGAGAAGCTTTCTCCTGCAGCAGACAGGAACTGTAGAGATCCACAGCCAGTTATTACACTGACAGAAACATCTTGGAACACATAGCTCTAAACGGGATGTCTCCATCAAAAAGCTCTCCTCAGATCTCAGGGAACCCTATGGAAGAAGGGACTTCAGAAAGAGTGTAAGACCCAAAGGGACATCATGAGAACATCAGCCCTCTAAAACAACTGATCAAAACTCATATGAACTCACAGAGATGGGAGCAGCAAGTGTAGGGTCTACATGAGTCTGCATTATAAACTCTGCATATATATTATACCTTTCAGCTAAGTATTTTTGTATGACTGCTGAGTGTGTGAACCAATGGGTCTCTGATTCTTCTGCCTGCTACTGGGGCTCTTTTCCTTTTGTTGGCTTACCTTGTACTACCTTCATGTGATGGTTTTGTTTTGTATTACATTTTATTTTGTCATGTTTGGTTGTTATCTCTTAGAAGACTATTCTTTTCTGATGAGAGAATGAGAAACAAAAAGGGAGTGGATCCAGAAAGGAGGGGAGGTGGGGAGAAACTGGGAAGAGTAGAGGAGGGGAAATGGTAATCAGGATATACTGCATGAGAAAAGAATTTATTTTCAATAAAAGAAAAAAAATCCCCGAATCATCTACTCATGAGCTTTGTCATCGCAATTTGGTTCTTGACTTTTAGTCTTCTGTCTATAAGGTTTGCTGCTTCAACAATTTGTTATTATTTATGAATACCTGAAGAGAATACACACACACACACACACACACACACACACACACACACACACACACACGTGTCTTATAGGCATCCATCAGATTTTATCTAATGCTTATTTTTTCATACTGGCCAAGCTTCCTGTCTTATAAGGACATCAATGTGGTCTCATGGATTCTCTCACACATATGATTCTTTAACAAGCTTTAACTAATGGAACAGCACTGCTCTTGTGCAATTACTTTAGACTCTGATTTAGACTTTCTCACGGACGTAAGAGGCCAGAGTCTTCTCAGAGCTTTGTGAACATCTTTGTCTTGTAACCTTATTTTTCTTATGCTCTCAACACAATAAATCATTTTGGGTAATCCAGAAGAAAACATCCTAATCCCAATGCCCCAAAACTAATGTGAGAAGATGCCCTAGTAACCACATGTTTAAGAAGCATTGTGTTTTATCAACAACTGATGACGATGAGCCTGCATGGAATTCTGGGATGCTAGTGTTTTACAGCATATGATATAAGCAATCTGTTTGTATTAAGCGTTTGCATTTATATGCCTCAAGCAACTATAACACAAGTGATATAAATTTCCATTTTAAACATTATTTATTGACGAAAAACAATTCACACAACTTAAAGAAAAACAAACTTCAACTGACATGTTGAATGTGAAAACATTTGGCTATTAATCGCATAAAGTTGCTGCCACTAAGGCTGTCCTGGGTCTTATAATTCTATAGATTTTTTAATCGTAAAAGATAAATCCATTAAAACAACAATTTTAAGAGATGGATGATAACAGACCAAAATCATAAACCCATTATTCTAGTGAAGTTGACATTTACTCTACTTGAGATGTAAATGCTTTTTATGAAGATAGAGGCACTAAGTATTAGCAGAGGTAGTGATGTATGAGAAAATATTACTAAAATATCTAGTTATGTTATTAAATATTCTAGGCATATAGGCAATGTATTAACACATCACTTCCTTGCCCAAAATCCTTCAAGATTTCTTTTTGTATGGAAGATTAAATTCATTCTCAGCTTTCCATTTGACCATTCTGTGATTTGGCAGTGACTTACCATTGATGCTACCTTGTTACGTCTATCCATACCTTTATGCACTCTTAGGCTTGTTTGCAATAATTCAGTGTTCTGCACATGAGTCCTCCAATATCACTAAGTTTGAGGGTACTGATGGGTACTGTATTTTAACCACCTCAACAAAGCATCTCCAAAATCTGATTCATTTGGGCAGTTCTGTGGTGAACAGAGTTAACTCCACTTCTCTTCTTTAGTCTTTGGGAGCTTTGGGAAGCCAGCATAAATTTAAACTAGCATGTCAGCACAGTGACTGGGATGGTCCTCAGTGTTCTTGCTGTTCTTCCAGAGGACCTGTATTTGATCCCCAGGACCTGTGTCAGATAACTTCACAGCACAATCTTCTGGCCTCTCTGGAAACTGCACACACAAGGCATAGGCTCATACAGACTCACATTAATATTTTTAATGAGCTGGGGACAGCTGTAGTGTGAAATACCGTTCATTTTTACTTTCATTGAGAAATATTTAATTTTCACAGTTGAAGCCAGCATTCTCTGGTTTGTACTCTGGTGGAAACTGTCCTTGCAATGTTTCCACATAAACCTTTCACAGAGAGTTCACAAAATCTGTGTATTCAGACATCAACTATTATTTTTACCATCCTAAGAATCTTTCCACTGAATTAAATGAACTAAATCATGGCAAGATGCTCTGTTTTCTAAGAAATCACAAGGTTCTCTCGATAATGTAGCAAGTGATCTTTGGTGTCAAAAGCTACCTGCCAATCCTGATCTGCAAATTTAATGAAGTTCTCATGTTCTGTTACTTTTAATATTGCTAGAGAAAGCCTCAACCACAAATGTTGGCCATTACTATTGGCCCAATATCCTCTTCTATAATATTGGTCTAAGTCATTTTTGGGTTTTCAGGAAATATCTATGTTCTATTTTTCCCTACATTTGAAGTACAATGTATTATGCTACATTCAGAGTTGCAAATAAGTCATAAAATTAAAATTCCTGCTCTAATTTGCTGCTTAAATCTCAGTGCTTAAATATCTAGAGAACAGATTAGGTGAAAACATTGCTGTTTAGTTTCACAGTCTTGGGTTAAAATCTTAGGCTTACCACTTATTTAGATGTGGGAACTTGAAGTTGAAAGGATTTAAACACACTCCTGAACTTTGTTATTATGGAGAGATTGATTTGAATCAATATACATATGTATATATGAATGACTGGGAGATAAACATTTTAAGTATTTCTATTTTGTAAAATAATATCATTTTAAAAGTCTATAAAATTTCATTAATAACATTTGACTAGACTGAAATATATTTAAATATCTTTGGTATGCTCTTCATATTCACTTGTTAAAATGTATTTTGTTATTAATTATGAAAATTTATGCTGAGTGGCAGAGTATGTGCATGTGAGTGCAGGCATAAGTGTAGGTTCTAGGATTCCCTGAATCCTAGAGTTTCAGATGGTCTAAGCCGCCCTATACATATGTTGGAAACCAAATTCTGGTCCTCTGCAAGAACAGACCATGGACTTAGCTATTGTCCATCTCTTGAGTCTCAGATCTTTCTATTCTTTCATGTCAGCATTACTCCAAAATGAAAACAATGGACTATGTACCAACTAAAAATGAATTAGAATCTGGATGACCAAACCTATGTAACTACACTCCCTAATGGGCTTCTCACTTAGTAATAAAATCGATTAGAATCTTTACTCTATGAGTAAATATTACCTGTTTTTCTTTTAATAACGAATGCTAATTTATCAAATAGAAAAAATACCAATAAATTTTATATCTGAATATGAAACTTATAAGAACATAATAGCATTTTAATGGAAAACACCTGAACATCCTGGTGGGTTATTTCCAGACATACGCTCATAAATATTAGTGAACCTCTCAGACTTACTATGAAGGCAGAAGTTACTATCAGAGCCAAAGTTCATATCACTGCTATACTATCAGGTTTAATCATTAGCCACCAATTCTTGGCTTTTGAAATGATTGTTTCAAGCTTTGATGTTATTTTTCTTATAGACTCCCTCTTGTACTCTCCACCACAAAAGAGCTCACAGATCCTTCTAATCAAAAGAAACTTCTGGTGTTAAAAGTACCTCCTGTGTGTTCCAGTAGAAAGAGAAATAGTTCAATAAAAAGATGTAAAATGAAAGAAGTACTATATAATAGAAGAATAGAAATCTTAATTATTTGGATTAAGAAAACAATTTATTCCAAGAGACAGTTTACACTGAAGATCATCAATTTGGGGAATTATTTCTATTGTTCTACATTTAGTACAGTGTTATATGTCTTATATATTTATTTTATAAATTAATATTTTATAGAAAAATAAAAATTTACTTTATGTTTCATGCAGGATAAAATTCAACTTCCTTCTTCGCATTAACTGAAGTAAAAAAATATAATGACAATAATGGCATGTTTTAAAATATATATCTTTAAGCCTGACATGATGATATACAAATAATCCAAAGAATTCAGAGGCCAAAACAGGTAGATCAAAAATTCAGAGTCAAACCAAGAAGTGGTGGCTCTTGCCTTAAATCCCAGCACTCGGGAGGCAGAGACAGGTGGATCTCTGTGAGTTCGAGGCCAGCCTGGTCTACAGAGTAAGTTCTAGGACACAGAGTTACAACAGAAAAACCCTGCCTTGAAGAAACCAAACCAAAACAACAGCAACAACAACAACAACAACAAAAATCAGATTCAAGCCTGGAAGACACTGCAAAATCAAGGCCAATCGGGGCTATGCATTTTGTTATTGTATTTTGAATTAATGAGAACATGCAAACTTTTATCTGCCATTCTTGTCACCATAGATCTAGGAAAAGAAATGATTATTTCCTTGGAAATGATGTCTCCCTATGGAGTATCATGATTTTTCAGATAAGTGTTATATGTATGTTTAGATGCATGCATGTTTAAATGATACATATACCATCTCTGCATGTTTAGATTACATATCTAATGTGTGTTTAGATGATACAAATAAATTGCTGTTTTTCAGCCAAGTTAGGTGGGAGGATCATTTCTAAGTTTGTTTGGTTGATTGATTCATTGCTTGGTTGGAATTTTTAGTTTTTCTCTGTGAAAACAATTTCAATTTTATTTTTTAACCAATAGAGTTTAAAATGAAACAATTAGTATTCTGAAAATAGAAAAGATAAAACAGGAAGTTGAGCTTCCCAGTCAGAATAAATGAAGAACATCAAACTAGACTAAGGTTGCATCAGGGGTGATGTAACCTAGAAAACCTTAAATGACACAAGCTCTTAGTCTGGTCTCTTAGCTTTCCTTTTGTGATTTCTTTACAATGGAAGCATGCAGGGAAGCTCACTTGAATCAAGTCAAAGTACTAACATATTGATTACTCCTCTTGGAGTAGATGCACACCTGGCCTTTTATGGTCTAAATCCTACCTGGCATGGCATTTTAGATTATGTGAGGAATATACAAAATTAGCTATTTCCAATCCTAATTTTCATATAAAAGGAGTATTTTTCTTTTGCTTCCTTGATTAAAAATAAAAGAATGTGTTGTCTGAGTTCAGGAATAAAAGCAGAGTTTGGGATTGACTGATCATTTTTCTCCCCTTATCCAGGTGATAGGAATATAGAAAGAAAGAAATCTCAAAATTTTCCTGTCAACTTAAAAATCAGAAAGTCAACAAAACACTCCAGCCACTTGGGGGATAATTGAAAGTTCTATTGTGTATTTCCCCACCTGGAGCTCAATTACCCTTGGCTGTGTTTTCTCACAGGTGACTTTTTTCACCAGGAAAACTTGCCTCATTTAAATTTAACTTTTCCTTTTCCATTCTACAGTTTGAATTACAGAAGAAGACCCATGGACTGTCCATGGTCTCTTGTTGATTTATTTGAAGTAAGAGTAGAAACCATCTGAAGGCCCATGTTAACTTTGATGACTTTGCTGTAGGGTAGACTTGTCATAATTATATGCTTTCAATTTTTTTCCTTTTTATATAAAGGGAGCATGATCTTTATTTGTACTCTGGGGGTGCCAGGACCTAGGAATTCTACATCTTCTTAGATGGTGGTTATTTTATCATCTTAGTTGTTTTTGGAAGTTCATGTTTAAGGTAAGTCTAGAGTAGTCTTTATTCTAGCATTGATGATTCCCTTTCTCTCCATTGTGGCCCAACTTAGATCTTGCTCACTTTCCATGTACTGAATAAGATGGAGAAAAAAATTCTCAGATCTGCTGAGCTGTAAAATGTTTCTATCTTATAGAACAAAAGGAACTTTTCTTTACTTAGAAGTTATGCTTATCTAGATTTTCAGAATTTTACCATACATGTTTTCAAACTGTTATTAATCCAAATTCTCAAGTACAGATTACACAGAACCACCCTCAGTTATTCTGGCAATTAAAAGTTACTTTGGGATTTAAAAAGAGAATTGGACATTTGATGTTTTCATAAACATCTGTGTTCAGATTTTTATGACACTATCATTTGAATATAGAAGATATTTTTCTCTTTCATTTTAGGTTTCCTGAAGGTTTTTGTAATTGCATTGGAGCTTAAATATTGACTTATTAGTTTATTTATCATAATAATAAAAACATTTGTTCAGCAAAAAGTATTAAATAATGTATATATATATCATTACAAGCAAAAAAAAAAACACTAGGAATATTAAAGTAGGCACTACTGAAGAAACTGCAGTTGAGGCAGAGAGGCTTTTAAGAGTTATTATAGTGCCTATTTCTTTGAAGATACGGTGAACAGAGCAACAAAATGAGCCTGAAAGTTACACTTAGAGATACAACTAAGAATGACATGGAAGAGTGAACAGAAAAGATGCATATACAAATAATGCTTTGTGATTCAGAAATATTCAAGATATTTTCAGAGCTATAATGAAAGATATTTTTTTCTAGAGGTACGAACTACAAATTAAAGCATTTTTTACCAAAATACTTTAGCCAAAGACAACTTCAGAAACAGCTTCTAAGATTACTCAGTCTCATAACAGGAAAGTTTTCTTGACTGGGCCATACAAAGGAAACATGGAATTTCATGAGGAATGAGGATGAACTACAAAGGAAAGAATTGAAGACAGCTCTGTGGTGAGGTAAGAAGAGTAACAGTGGCATCTGACATGGACATTTTCAAACACTATGACTCATACACTGTAGATTCCTTTCTAGTGTTCAGAGGGACACATGAGCTTTTGCTAATGGGACATCTAAGTTTTAATGTCTTTATTCACAAAACACAAATTCATCGTCAAAAGTGTGCTAAAACTAAAGGGTGCTGAAACTTGGCATGTATCAATAGCTTTATTCTACTACTGTGTAAGGGTTGAATTACAGATTATGTAACTAACACAACTTAAATGTACAACTTAGTGAGTGCAACTGTCCATAGTAAAGAAAGTAACAAGTAGAAGAATACTACCTAGGGTGGTAATGAGATGTCAGAAACAGGCTGTACTGGCACTGTCATTGCCCAGGCATTTGATTGGTAGTGTGTCACCTAAACTAAGCAAAATGTGTTACTTTATCTAAAAACAAAGGAGGCCCCCTATCTTAGCTCTGGGTTACCATTGAGTTCTACAAGTCTACACGCAATAATTTTATTGCCTGCTAAGTAAATACATGGCCATGATTCATAAAACTTCTGTGCCAGATATCACTGAGCATCTTTTACATCTAATTGTGCCCTAGATATCTTAAGATAGATTGAGGGATACTCTCTCAGTGTAAGGATATAAAATGGGCTTTTGGCAATTAGAGCCCAAGAGAATCTAAGTTATATCACTTAATTCAGGAGGCAATCTGATACTTAATTATAATGATTTACCCAGCAAGCAGGGAAACAACTAAATCTTTTACAATCCACTAGTCAATAGTATGACAAGTTTATAAGTAGCTTCCAGTAAATATGATCATAACTTTAATTACATGACTTTTCATTATTTTTTCTTCAGAAAATCTGTAATAACGGAATCGATTCAACCTTAATTTGGTAATACTTCATTTAAATATGTCTGATTTTAGCAAATGAAGTATTTTTTGTAGAAAGAACATATGCAAATAAAAAAGAAGAGATGGCCCAAAATAAAAAAAAAGAAAAAGAAAGAAAGAAACTCATTACTCACTTCAAAAACAAGGAATTGAACAAAGGCTGAGATCTTGAATCTGCAGCTGCAGGGAACACTGGGTCATTGAGCTACGGTGGACAATGCTGGCACTGTACAGATGCGAGCAAAATTCACGCTGATGGCTTTTGTTTCTAAAGACAAAAAATAAGTGTATGAAACAACTCCAATTCTCCCTACACTGATTCGGAGATGCGGTCTGTTCTGATTTCATACTTTAAGAAGAAAAAAAGAAGTCCACCTCAAAAAACGTGATTCTGATATTATTAAAACAGTCAGCAGGAAAAAAAAAAAAACTAGAAAAAATGCTCAGAATTTTATCTAACTGTGTAACTCAATTCCTGACGCTACCATCACTGTGAAGCATCAGGGTCAGCATGCACATCCAAAGAAGCATTTGAAGGACGAGGTGAATTAGGTTTACAGGGATGTCCCTCTTTGATCCTGGCACAATCTGAGCAATGCTTTATGCCACTTAAGGGATATAGCTAAGAACTATGGTAAACTGATTTTTTTTAAGGAAGTGCTTTTCACTATAATGCATAGGCATAACATACATTTCTGTCAGTTTTAATTTCCAAGTGACATTTAATAGAGTAAGTAAATTATCAGACTTTTTACTGCCTCCTTGTTTTCTTCACAGGAGAAAATATTGATGTGAACACAAATGCTATTGCCTAGTGAAGTGCTTACTACAGAGCAACTAACTTGCTTAAATAGTTTAATTATAGGCCTGATTAAGTCCTTTCAGTCCATATTCGTATTAGCTTTCTGGGTGCCACAAGTATTGCACTTCCTTAGGATTTATGATGTTTGTGAGTATTCTGCCACATTTTAAAACCTAGCCAAGGAAACATCACCTATATTTAGGACAAATCACTTTAGATTCTATGCTTTTTCATTATTAAATTTTACATGATCTTTATATTCCAGTCAGGCTTCCAAATAGAAGATAATTAATTGCTGTATGGCTATTATTGGTTGTTAAAATAACCTGGTTAAATATATAATTGATTTAGTATTTACCAGGGATAGTTAAGTTTGGAGTAATTATGACCTGGTTATTGTTTTCATTTAGAAATTAAGCATGACATAAGGAGATATGATTGCATGTCATGTTGATCAGAAGTGAACTTGTGATGGCTATTCTTGGCTTTCAACTTGACTACATCTGGAATTAACTAAAACCCAAATGGCTGGGTATACCCGTGAGGAGTTTTTCTTCATTAAATCATTTGAAGTGAGAAGAGCCACTTCTAATCCAGATCTTCAAGGTGGGAAGATCCATCTTTAATCTGTTCCACACCTTCTGCTGGGAAGCCTAGTAGGAAGCTCAAGGCTTCAACCCTCTTTTTGAGTATCAGGAATTTGATAATTAAAGAATCAAAAATTCCTGGAATGGGTAAAGAAACCTATGCAGGAACATTGAGGAAGAAAGTTCTGACTGAAAATGAATTTCTCTTTTTTATTATAATAAAGTAGAACAGTTATAACATCCTGAAATATACATACAACTAGAGAATATTCATTTATTTTAGATTAACATGCCTTAGTAATGTAAGTTGAGAAGAGAAAGTGTTGTATTTTAACAGTTTTCTGATATGTGTGGGTCAGCATAGAATAACTTGCATTTCTTTTCATCAATCTCAGTGTCTAAAAACTGAGTTCAGTTTCACTCTCTTGGTTTGTAACATAATGAGTAAACTCATTGTAGGATATTCAGAATACCTTAATCCCTATGTTATGGCATTATATTAGTGAATTATAATGAGGACAACAGTTAATAAACTGTTATTTTTTGCTGCAATAAGTGAAATATTCCTCAGTATTATATACTATAAATTACCTCCTGCAGTTGTCTTTATACTCATTATCCAACTTTTCTATAAATGGGAAACCCAAATTGCAGAGAGGTTAAAATGTTCTCTCAAATTTATATAACCATTAAATAGTGGAACTGTTATTCAAACTAAGATTATGGAAATTCTGATGATTATCCAAGGATAATAGAGTAGCCAATGATTTTACAAAATTTACCTTTCAACTAGTATTAAGATCATATATCAACAATGCTGATAATTTTTCAATTTAATTGTTAACTTTCTCTGGACTTTTTATTTGAATAATGTTCTTCAATTATATCACTGAGAATTCAAAAACAAGATTTTTAAGATAACTACCATAGCAGCCTTCTGTTTGGAGAAAAACTCAATAAATTTGCTTCTTATTAAATATTTACTTTGTCCTCTGAGCAACTTAATATGTAATAGATGTAAGCAAAAAAAGTGGTATGTATTTATGTCATGCTTTATAATCCTTAAAACAAACTATAAGATTTTAAAAGAGTAATAATAAATTATTTAGGAAATTAACAAATAGAAGAAACTAATTTCACCTATGGCCATATACATTATCTATATAAATGGTGTAAGAAAGGCAATTAAATGTACCAAATTAAAAATTTGGTACATTTGTAATGCTGCTGGTTCACTAAATGGCAATATAAGTATTTTCCAAATGCTTTATAATTACAATTCATTATATTTGATCCTTTACAATTAGAGATGGAGTTTATAATACATGAAATGACTAAAGCATTACTATTATCAGATAAATAAGAAGCGAGTCAAATTTTTCAATAATTATCATTGAGAAATACTTCATTAAAAGGTCTTCTACAATGGCTAGGGGGTAGATGGTACAATGCATTCTTAATGTAGAAAAGTCACAGTATAGATTTTTTTTTAAGTTACTAAGATAATAGTGGACTAGATAGCTTATAAGTGGAGCTTCTTCTTATAAGAGCCTGTAGAATATGAGTGACAGTTTAAAGCATGATGACTTTGATAGTTGTACATTTGCATCAGAATTTACAAAAGGTTGCTAAAATGCAAATTGTTGCCTGAAGAAAAATGAGGTCATAGATTCTTCATTTGAAAGTAGAGGGAAATAAAGAAGAAAGAAAGGAGGAGGAAGAAGAGGTGGGGAGAGGGAAGGGGAGAAGGAAGAGGAGTCAGGGATCAAGCTCAGAAAAAGGCCTTACTGAAAGTAGAGAAGTGACTCTCTCCCTCACAGGTGTCCTGGATCTCTGGCTCTTGCACTCATTCTGCCCCCTCTTCCGATTGGCCCCTGAGCCCTAGGTATAGGAATAGTGTGGAGTTTTGTCAGTTGGGACTAAGCTCACCACTGTCATTTGTTCTCTGCATTTTGACTGGTTATGGATTTCTGCAATAATCAGCATATACAGCAAAAAGATGCTGTTTTGATAAAGAGTGAGAGCTACACCTATCTACATCTGTAGATATAAAGATGGATATTTAGAATGAAGTAGACATTGTACTGGTTTTGGGAAAACGGCAGTGGTTTAGTTCTCCTCTAAGATCAATAATCTGACCAGCCATGAGGCCTTAAAATCTGTTCAGATGTTAAAAAGTAAAGTATCTATAATTATTAATGTTAACTAGATTTACAGTGCCAGAGGTGATACAACAGGGAGTTGCACCCATGGAGTCTTAACAATATATACTTGAGGAACACCAAATGGATTCAGTAGGCTGAATGTTAGCATTCATCTTTTTGCTTCCCAAATGTAGAAGCATTAGTACAAACTGCTTCATGTGCCTGTTGGCGTGACTTCTGAGCCATGATAAACTACAACCTCAAACTTTAAGCCAAAATGAATTCTTCCACCCTTAAAAGTAAATATAATAAATAATAAAAATAAAAAAGTATGAAAGTACATAAGAAGAGGTAGCATAGAGGTAGTACCAAGACAGGATTGGTGCTATATAAGACAATATGTGTCACAAATTTCAGGAAAGTTTTGAACATATCTGAAGAGTTCAGAGCTCAACAAATATTGTCAAACCCTTCAAATAATTTACAGAAAATAAAGATCCATGTTGATACGAAGGGGTATTATATGACTCACTTTTTTTCTCTCTCCTTTTTTCTTTATATTTTGAACTATTTTTTCTTTCTAATGCAAGGAACAAAAATGCCCCAGTATAGACCAGGCCTTAAAATCTGTTCAGATGTTAAAAAGTAAAGTACCT
Organism: Cricetomys ansorgei; assembly: GCA_026225945.1. Lineage (NCBI taxonomy): Eukaryota > Metazoa > Chordata > Mammalia > Rodentia > Nesomyidae > Cricetomys > Cricetomys ansorgei. The sequence continues at coordinate 7,649,617 of JAMJFZ010001562.1, forward strand.
ACAATTATCAATTGTTAATGAGTATGCTGTTTATAGTAGAAGCCACTTTGTTATTTTCTTTGCTTACAAGAAAGAACCATATTGCTTTCATCATGCTCTGATTCTTTGGCTCATTTGACTAGGTGCTATGTACTGAGTGTTGACATCACCCTAGTATTTGCTTATGTTGAAACTGTCAACCTGAAAATGGTGGTACATGAAGTTAGGACCTTTGAGATATGATTAAGTCACAGGACAAGAGTCCTCATTAGTAGGAACAGAAGATAGACTAAGTCTCTCTTGATGCCATAAGATTAAGATAGCTGCTTAGGTTTTTGTCTAAGTTCTGCCATTAACAACATGACAAGTAACTTGACCATTTTTTAAGCATAAAAGATATAATTTATTTATTTATTTATTTATTTATTTATTTATTTATTTGCTTACTTGCTTATTTAGTTTTGCAGTACTGGATACTCAACCCATAGCCTAGGCAAGTACTTTATCACTGAGCTGTATTCTCAGTCCAGGTCTCTTCGAATTTGTGTAAAGGTATTAGATCATATTATCTTTGACAACCTTTCCTGGTTCCCAGGAACCCTAGGCTCTGCCTGCTGAAGTATTTCTGTGAGCTCTCTGAGGATCAGGCTTTCTGTGCCAGCCACCTGGATACTGAGTAACTAAGCCTAAGTGTGTTCTGTCAGTGTCTACGGAAACTGTGCACCCAGACCACCACTGTGCATCATGACTCTGTAGCCGTGAGAGGTGGCCCAAGCCAAGGTTGCTTGCAGGGCACTGGGGTATCTTGGTGTCATGGAAGCCAACAAGGAGAACCTCAGCTTCACTGCTGCATTTGTCACTTTTGCTGCCTAGGCTAGCTCTGAAACTCTCCAGAGGTGCCATCTCTACCTCTAAAACTGCTGCTTACCTTGATACTGGGAACAGACACAGAACCAGGGGCCACAAAGTCCCAACCAGTATAGGTTTAGTCCTGATTCTCTGGATAATGAGTAAGAAGGAAACTGGAGTGTTAGTGAGTCCAAAGTAAATGCTATGCTTTGGATTCCTAAAAAGTGTGTGTGTGTATGAGTGTGGTTGTGTGTGTGTGTGTGTAAGAGAAAGGGATAGAAAGAGAGAGAGAGAGAAGGGGGAAGAATCTTTACAAATTTATCTTCAATAAGGGATTGCTTTTGGTAAAAATTGCTTTGCTAAGTGTTTGATGATAGAAAATAAGAACTAAGAACTAAGTGATATGTACAAGTTCGATAGTTCTAAATTTAACAAGGGAAATTATCACAGTTCCCAAAACAAAGAAGACTGGTAAATGAGAAAGAATAAGAGAAAGGGCAAAGGAGTGCTTAGAGATTAGGCTCTCCCCTGTGACCTCCAAAGCAGCGACTAAAATTATGAAATGTTGAATGTGTAGATTAGCTAAGAAACATATAATGAAGCTGAGTTCTAAATTCTGGTGTCCTGGGGAAATAGGACACCACCTGGAAGCTCTCTGTAGCACAGAGAGCAAAAGGAGCAGAAACAGTAAAATCTTGACATTTACAACAACTCTGTAGAAAGCTTTGAAGCCTATCACAGAAGTTAGAACTTAAGCCAAGAACATAGCTAGAAAGCCTTCATGGTATTTGGCTTACAGTCCTAAAATGTAAGAGTTCTATAATTCTCCTGCTTAGGACTCTTCATGTCTGTATTGTCCATTTTCCAACATGCAAATCTTTACCATGAAATACAAGCATGTGCAGTTTGTTTCCTTGCCTCCAGACAGTGTCACTGCTCTCCTTTTCCTAGACATTGAGCCCCTTTCAGCTTACCAACCTCCACATAAATCTGCACTGGAAAATTTGTGATTGTGTTGTTGTTATTGCTGGTGTTGTTGTTGCTATTTTTGTAGTAAATGTTACACCCTACTCATTCCACATGCACACGGAATCTCCTATGTTCCAGGCTGGCCTTGAACTATTTAGGTAGTTGAAAATGTCCTCCTGCCTCCATTTCTTGAATGTTGGAGTTTCTGGGGCCTCATGCACATCAGATGAGAATTCTAACAGAACTATATCCCTAGCTCTAGTACTTAGATAAGAAGTAACTGAGTAAAAATTTTTAAGATTTAACTTCTTAGCTTTATGTTATTCTCCAAATTTTCTGTTTCTCATATTTCAAAATGGTCCTCTCTGTTGGTATTAAGTTCATCTTTTCTTCCATCTGAGTCATAAGAGAAAAGAGCACATGCATCTTATTGCTTATTGTGTCACCAATTTTTAGCATAGTGCCAGGAACATGATAGATAAAAAAGAGGAAGTACTGAATAACTGGTTTGTAAGAATGATGAATGATTTCAAATTCTAGGAAAGGTCTAAAATACTCCCTACAGGTTCAAAGTTAAACTATGACAGCCTCATTCATCACCCATAAAGCAGTCAAGTTCGTTAAATGATAAAAATGTTAATTGCATTGCTAGTAGATATCAGTGACCTAAACATAGCTGTCACTTTCTATCATTGAACATATAAAAAGATTTCATTAATCTGGTCATTACTCAAAATGGATCCAAATGTTGCATTTTCTGACCACCCGTTGGAGAACAGTGGTCATTTAGTCTAGATTACATGGTCCATTACTCCATTGTTTTCCTATTGGAAAAATTCAGAAACCTCAAAACTTGCCTATCTGCTCCCTTTCTAACCCAGTGGCATCAATGATCTCTTTGAAATGTGAATCTGAGACTTGGGAAGATGTCCCTGTCAGTAAAGCGCTGACCATTCAAGCATATGGACAGAGTTTGGGTCTAGCAATTGTATGAAAAGCAAAGCCCAGTGCATTAGTGGATCGCACTTATAATCCCAGCTCTGGGTATATCAAGATAGATGGGTTCTAAGGGCTTGCTGTCCAGCTTCCTAGCTGAATCAGTGAGATTTGAGTCCCAGTGAGGAACTTTCTTCAGCTTCTGAGGAATAAAAATGACTCTAAACACAGACCTCTGGCCTCCATGGGCAGATACACACATATGTACCCACACACATGGTGAACACATACCTGCAAACACACACACAGGCACACACATAAAGAAATGTGAATCTGATCTCAGAAGATTCTCAGTAAGACTCCTACATAGAATACTAAGCCAGAAGTTTTGTCAGGGTTTACAGTACCTTGTGTGTGTCATATCTGATTCTGGTTCCACTTCCATTCTCATAACACTCAACCATTCAACTTGTCCATTTCTTTAAAAAAAAGTCTCTGAATATGATATGTGCTAAATATGCTTTTAGTTATGGAAAAGGCATACTCCTTCCTTCATTATGCTGCTTTTTCTGAGGAAGCTATGTCAAATCTCTTCATACTGCCTCCCAATTACCAGCTATGCCCTGAATACTATTTCATGAATCCTACTGTAGACAAGTCATCAGTGGATATTTCATGCAAAACTTAGGTGACATAGTTTTCTCTTTTTTTTTTGTTTATTTATTTGATTGTTTTTCTTCTCTCGTACAATTCATCCCAACACCCCTCCTTCCTTCCCTCCACTCTTCTTATTTCCCCCTAGTTCCCCTATCCCCTATATCTACCCTCCCATCCTCCCACTCCCACCTCTCCCCTGCCTCTCCCCAAGAAAGTGCAGTCCTCCCAGGGTTACTGCTCAAACATGGCACAAAAGGTGGAACAAGATCATGCACAATTCCCTACTTCAAGGTTGGACTAGGCAACCCAGTATGGGTAGAAGGGTCTCAAGAGCAGGCAAGAGGTTCAGAAACGCACCTCACTACTCCAGTCTGTATGAGTTCTGTAAAAGCACCAGGCCAGGCTACCTCAAGACATATTTGGAGGACCCAGCATGTTCATGGCTTCTTCTTCAGGATTTGTGAGCCTCTAAGAGTGCTAGTCAGTTGACTCCATGGAGCTTGTTCTCCTGGTGATCTGAATCCCTCTGGTTGCAATGACCCCTCCTTCACTTCTTTGAGGTTCTCCAAACTCTGCATTTTTTATTTTCTATTTTTTGGCCCTGGGCCTCTGCATCTGCTCCCATCAGTTGTTATAGTAAGTTTCATGTAGGGAGGGTAGCCTCTCTGATGAGGATTGGGCTAGGCATTAATCTATGAAGAGAGCAGGATAGCTTTAGATATTTTCTCTTGGCTCTCCAGACTAGTTCCTGGCCTGCCCTGGAGTATTTGATCATGGGTTCCCTCCTTTAGCCTGGGGTTCTGCCCTTCCATTGTTCCATCAGATCTTGTAGTCAAAGTTTTGTGGCTGGGATGGTATCCCAATCTCACCAGTGGAAGCCTTGCCTAGTTACAGGAGATGGCCTGTTTTGGATCCCTATCCCCTGTGTCTAAATGTCTAGGATCTCTGTTGATTACAATGGGTTTTCACTGCACTAGATTTCCTGATTCTCCCTGGTCCCTTCTCTTCCCATTCCTATCCTTCCTCATCCCACCTGCATCATCTATTCTATTTCCCCTTTTTAAATTTTTTAAATTTAAAGTTTTTAAATTTCATTTTATTAACAATTAAGTGTATATGTGTATGACTGTGTGGGGGCAGACACATGTAAGCACAGGTGCTCTCAGGGGACAGAGAATGTCAGAATCCTCTAGAACAGGAGTTACAAGGTGTTGTCAGCTGCCTGACACGGATGCTGGGACCAGAACTCAAGTTCTCTGTAAGGTGGTATGCACTATTAACCACTGATCAGTCTCAACAGGTCAAGGGGCTCATTTCCACTCATGTTCTTACTTTGATTTCCCAAAACCTATAAACAGTTGTGAATTATAATTCCTACCTACCCAAACAGCAGTACTTTCTCAAACCCCTATAATAATCCATCTTCAACTCTATCTAGAGCAGGATAGGAGATTAAGATAAGGGTAAAATAAGGTCTTAAGAATCTCAAATATAAAATAGTGAATAAAAATTGAATATATGCTAGACCTCTACGTCAGGGCAATTTGCTCTATACTCCACTCTGGTACAGGAAGACACTGTATTATTTCTCCATGGAAACTTTCACAGTTAGAGTGATATATTTGTGTAATGTCTTATTTAATGTTCATCTTTGGCACTAAACCCATTTTTCTACTAATTTATCTTGTTCTCCGATGCATTACAGAGGTAGATCATACCTAATTCAATATTCACTTGCCACTGTGAGATAAAATTTATGTACAATCTTAAGTTTCACACACACACACACACACATATGTGTGTGTCTATATATATTGCATTATATGGTCATGTTATTGTATATGTGACACTCTGATAACAAGAAGGATTTACTGAGCATCCTAGGTTACTAATTGTATGTCAAACTACTAAAAATAGAAAATAGCCATCAACTATGCTTAATCCCACAGTAACACAGTCTTTCCTATGTATACTGTGTAGACAATCATTTGATGGTTGCATAATTCTGTTATTTTATTGGCTTAATGACTATATCTTAATTATACTTTAGCTTAACCTAGAAGGTTAAAGTATCTAGATAGTGCTTTTTAAACTCACAGCATAATATAGAAAATAGAAGTGCAACTGAATGTTGAGGCTGCAAGACTCACACGGAGACCAAACAAGTTTTCTCATTTTCCCTTTGTCATTAAAGGTGTTTCTTTAATTTACTTATAAGAACATTACATGTTCTTTAGCAAATCACGAGAATCAAGACAAATATGCAGAATCATAAACTAAGCAGATTTTATGCTGCCTGCACCTCTGCTGGCAACAGTCATCATTGCTAGGCTCTGAGATATTTTTTGCTCCAAAATATTAATAAAAATTCTTCAATGGTATAGTAAATTTAAAATGGTGTACAAAAGTAATTTTGTCATGGTGTTTTGTGTTTTTAATTTAAGATTTTACATCTAAATACAGATCTGGATAACATGAGAAGTGATGCACAAATGGTAATATATATGCTTTGATATAGACTTATATATGTGTGAAATATGCTTTTCCTCTCATGTTTAAATTAAGATACAAAATATAAAATGGAAATAATATACCAATATGTTCTTTGTAATAAGATATGTATTCAACATATTTTATATTCTTTTATTCATTCCTCATTGAAAGCCTATGCATTTTAATAATAGAGCTCTCTTTTTATCAAAAGTTCATCCTGTATTATAAAAATATAAAGTAAGCTATGTAAATAAGGAAATAAGCTCTCATACTCTCAATATCAAATTCTTCCTTTGAGAGAGTGTGTGTGTGTGTGTGTGTGTGTGTGTGTGTGTGTGTGTGTTATGTTCCTGTAAGACTGCAACAGTTGAATGTCTTCCTTTATAGGTTTTCACTTTATCATTTGACCCAAGATCTCTTACTGAACTTGGAGCTTATTCATTGACTAACTTGGCTGTCCAGTGAGTACTTCCCAGTGTTGTGACTATAGGCCCAGCTGCCATGTTCAACATTTTACATAGATATTGAGCGTCTGAAGACAGTCCTCACTCATACTCAGAAAGTACTTTACCCAACGAACCATCTTTCAGGACCCAACTAGTTCCTTTTCTTTCATAAATGGCTGACATAATGTGGTTATGTGGTGACATTATTTTCTTTAAGAGTAACAAAGTATACTCATAAAACATATTATTTACCCTAAGATTCACAGATGTTTTCAAGAGATACTGTTGAACTTTCTGAAACTATGGACAAACATACTATATGATAAGATTATATGCAGAATAGCCTTAGATATTATCCACTTCTCAACAACATGACACCCTAATATATGTAAATATATAAATATAGATATGTATATATTCTGAAAATGTTTATAAATCTATACTTAAATTAGATAATGAAGCTAATGAAACTTCAAATTCAGCTTCTCATGCAAAACTGTCATCATAAATGTGAAGTGAAGAAAATTATTCATTTAATATTTTTTATTTTAATGAATACCACTTAGTTTCCTTCTGATCAAAACATGAGGAAGCAATTTTAACATCTAGAATATGCAGCCTGGTCTTAAGAATGGTTCAGTGCTTAAGAGCATTTGCTGCTCTTACAGAGGACACAGGTTCAGTTTTTAGAACCCACATCTGCTTATAACTATAGATCAAGGGAATCCAACACTGTCTTCTAGATTCTGTGAATTCCTATGCACAGTGCTTATTTGTACAAGTAGCACATACACATACACATAAAGAAAAATACAGAAATTTTTTACAAAAGAATATACAACTGGAGTAGATTTTTAATGGTTCTAGGTATATAATTTAGATTTTTAAATAACTGAGCTGACTGTCACTTCATGAGTACAATATTAGGTATATTGAAATGACTATTCAACTTGTTTAAATTTGCCTACAATTTTCCTTGAAAGTGGAGTAAGAAGAAACATCACTGAAAACTGAACTTCTACATTAAATGTTATATTAAGATGATTTACCTATATTTCTCAACAAGTAAAGCTTCTTAAATATGAGTTTACATGAAATGTAACTTTCTTGCTCTCAAAAAGTTTAGGTGTAATCCTATAGTAAAAACATGTATTATATACAAAGATGAAAGCATCTTGTTGCTTTGTCAATAAAAGAAACAAGCGTCTCCCAACCTTTGCCCATCAATCAGATGCCACTGGAAAGATAATGTTTCATTTGAGAAGGGGAACTTGTTAGAGAAATAGCTTATTCTCATGGACTGTAAGCCTATTAATGCTGTAAATTTATCTTCACATGTGTCATGTAGGATGCATTATCAGCCATTAGATGCAGGTATAAGCTCAGCATTAATGGGGCCATTGTTGAGATCTTTTACCACAATATCCTCCCAGTCATGTGCACTAAACAGAGCTCTTTCATCTAAATGGTAGACTGCTTTCAATGATACACAATTAAGAAATATGCTATTCTGCTCTTTTAGCATAAGCCAAATGCAATGTATTAGCATCTATTTCAAGTTTTGTGAGCAAGGGAATACACACAACAAAGAAGTGATTGCTCACTTATACATACAGTTTAAGAAACCAATATTTATAACATATACAGGGGACCATTTTTTCAGCTCTCCATAGTTATGGTGACAAGTCCAAAGGGAAGCTTATTCCTACAGAGCATTGGCACTTCAGTTGGAAAGCACTAGATAGATCTTTACTATTACTTTTTGGATCTCTAAAATAGAAATGAAAGTATACGCCTAGTAATGAGCATGAGAAATACTTAAAGAGTTTTGTAAGAAAGCAAGCACTGTGTAAATATTATTAACATTGTAACAAATGTATAATTAAACAATCAGCCTACTAAAGGGACAGAAGGCCATAAGATTAACATTTTGGCACAATGATCAATGACATCACATTTTCTTCCTCACTTGTTCATTAAATTGTACAATACAAATATCTTAAAAATACTGAAGTTAGTTATAACACACAGAAAATATTTAAACTGTCTAAATTGTAGTCTTCGTTAACTTCATTAAAACATTTTCAACATTGCAACAACAAGAATAATAAAATGATGAATATGCCAGCTACTTTCTATGTCAAACTGACACTAGTCACTTGATATGAGAAGAAAAAAAAATGCCTCTACAAGAGAAGCCTGTAGGGCATTTTCTTTATCAGTAATAAATGGGGGAAGACTCAACCCATTGTGGACAATCTGCCTTTTTGTATTATGGCCTTCTGTTCTTTAAGAGAGCAGACTGAGCAAGCAATATAGAGTAAACCAGTAGGCAGCACCTGTCCATGTTCTCTACCTCCTAGCTCCTACCTCCAGGTTCCTGCCTTATTTGAGTTCCTGTCCTGACTTCCTTCAATGATGCACAATGATGTGGAAATGTAAGTCAAATAAGCTCTTTCCTCCCCAAGGTACTTTGGTTATAGTGTTCCATCACAGCAATAGTAATCTTAAATAAGACAATGGATTATGAAAAAAATCACAATCTTCCACGTGAAACAAAGTGACTTAATTGTCTCTATAGTCTGGGTTTTTGCTAATTTCTCTAAGTCATGAATTTACCTTTAAAAAGTAGCACATGCCAGATGTGGCAGTAGCACACATCTGCAATTCAAATTCCTGGAAGCTCAACAGAGAAGACCTGAAGCTTAAGGTTGGCCTGTGCTGGCTCCATAATTAAGTTCCAAGCCAATATGAGCTTCAGAATGTAATAGTATCTTCAAATAGATGTGGGGGGGGGGAGGAAGAGTAATTTACAATGTATTTGACAATAACACATTTGTAGTTATTTACATTTTTAAAAAATCTTCAAATTTTGAATTAGGAATATGTTCTTATTGCCAAGTGTGTAGGACATGGACAATTGCACAAAAGGGGTTCACTAATGTCTATCCTGCCTCTTGATTTGCATTTCAGCAGTAAGGACCAAATAACACAAAATTCTATTACCTTGTACATGCTTTGAAAATGGTAAAGAATAACTGTACAGGGGGCATGTAGGTCACAGTCTTCTTAATCCTCATGTTATACCAGTCAGATTATACATGGAAAGAAAATGGGGCTCAGTAAATCTGGCTTCACATAGTGTCAAGCTCAGAGCCAGTACTCGGAATTCAATTTTCCAACTCAAATTCGATATCCTGATCACTACTCTGAAGGTAATTTGGTTGGACTTGGTGTGAAGCCGAAGACCCCCGGCCCTGGGCATTAATCCTAAACTCTTAATAGGAACTTAGGCTTTCTCTACTCAATACAATAATTATTGAGTACTTTCCAGAACTCCCTGTTCCAAGAACTAGCCTACCCCAGAAACCATAAAACAATTATTGTCAGGCTTAATTCAAGGGCACTGTGACCCAGCCCAAATTCCTAAAATGAGCGGCAGCTACAGCTGCCGCCTAATAGCCTTGGGCAAGGGACTTTACCCTAAGTGTACATTTCCTGGTGCCCGCAACCTTGCTATATGCCAACACCAATCAATCTAAAGGTTAACTGGCCCCTACCTATCAAAATGGGAAAACAATTTGGGAACCAATCAACTTGTACCAATTCGGTTTGTGCCCAACAACTGTATAAAAAGCTTCACCATTTGCTCCTTGGGGCCACTTCTATCCTGCGTGTTAGAATGGTCCCAGTGCACTGGAATAAATCCTCTTGCTATTTGCATCGATTTCCCATCTGTGAGTCTCTGTGGGGGTGCAGCGTCCCAGTTTGGGCCTTTGGGGGTCCGACATTGGCAATTTATGATTCTTTCTCATCATAAGAAAGCAGTGATCATTTTAAATGATATATTTAAATTGTCTATAACTGATACAGGAATATGTAACTTTTTAGAAGCAAGGAATTTTTTTCCTATGTCTATGTCTGTGTGGCAACTAACAAAGTTCTTTGTATAAATAATACGAGTGACATTCCCAGTATTATAATCAAACTCCTGTGGAAAAGTGTAAAATCAATCCTCTGCATTTGAGTATACTGTATAGCAACTAATATTTCATTAGACTTTAGTGTTATTATTAAATACTGTAATTTCATAAAATGTTGCTTAAGATGTTGTACCTATTGCTGAACCCAGTCCTGGGATTCTTGGGGTGGGGGTGAGCTGGCCCAGAGTCAATGACACAGACTACTAAAGTCAGGTAAGCAGCAAAAGCAGACTCATTTATTCCAGGAAGAGGGACCCCTTTTAAACCCTTGTCCAGCATCCCATTGGCTCCTGAATTGCAGGCTGATGTTGTGGCTCTTTCACATTGGCTTGTGTCTTGCCACATCACCTGTCTCTGGGGGCCCCTGGCAGGTTTTCAGGTTGGCTAGAACAGAGACACTTACTTAGCTGTGCATGCATCCACAGAGGGCTTAAGCCCGGGCATGTTCTGGGCCCGCCCTAAGTGGGAGCCCAGCTGTGCATGCTGGCTGTGTGTGCCTGTGAGTGTGCTGTCTTGGCAAACTGCAAGCTGTTGCTGTTTGACCAGTCACCCAACAGCATATGCTGGCTGTTTGGCGAGCCACGTACACATGCCATTTAGCAACAGGTGTTGTCCTGCAACAATAGAATTTGTAAGTAATTATGTTTTAACTATAAGATTTCTGTGCAAGCATATCTGAATTAAATTGACAAAATATTTCTAATATTTCCATTACTATGCTTAGCTTAAATATATTCTTCACTGAAAGTAGCAAAGATCAAAATTTAAATCATTGCTTTGCCAAACAACTCAATATTGGCCAAGCCAATGAAACTATGCTACTAACTTGCAGTCTTGAGTTCTTTTGTTAGGAAATAAGGTGAACATTTTTATTACAAAGAAAATTTACACCACATTTCATTACTGCATTAGTGTTAACTATAAAATAAAATTAATATTAATAAATAGTGAAATAAGTAAATTCTTAAATGTCTAAAACAGTATTTCATCCAGTCAAATGACTTAGGTCCTCTCATTATTTAGTAAATGAAATAAAAATTGCAAAAGTCACAAGATATATATATATATATATATATTCATATATATGAAAAAAGAAGAGAGTTTATGCATGTTTTTTGTTCAATGAGAATTGTATAGTTACAAAGAAAAAGAATGGTTTCCTACAAGTAAAGTCTTTGAAATTTATTATTACTTTTTATTATATCTAAAAAGCAAACTTGCATATGAAAGGTGAGACTTTTTGAAATATAATTTGAGGAACTTATATAAAATAAGAAATAAATTAAATACTACAGTGTATTAAATAATTCACTATGAAGACATCTTTTCTCCATAGTTAAATATGCTGAAACTTAGAACAGTTATGATTTTATAATAACTTCAATCATTTTATAATAATACACAAACAATGGATAGTAGATATCTGCTATAACTCATTCAATTATAGCATACATACATATATAGCATATATACAATGAGGATGTTAGAACTGTGGAGAAACTGAACTAATGTCGACAAAGGAAAATTCAGTATCTGTAGTGTACAGAAGACCACTGTAGCAAATGGAGAAATGGGAGGCTGCTTTCATGTCTGCTGATTTTCTTTTACAAATTTCAGTTCTTCCTATAAACTGTCTCCTTCCTCCCTTGAGTGGCAGCATATAGTTCCCCTTTTGGGGCAGATGACTCTTTCTTTGCTACCAAGTATTTCTAAAAAAATAGAATTTGACCAACAGGGAATGTTGAAGCTCAGAGAAGCTAATTAGCAGTCCTAGGACACAAAGCTTATATGTTCCTCAGCAACCAATTCTAAGTTGTTGAGAGGTTCCTGGGCCCTGTCATGTGGGATCAACATGTTCTGGTATCAGATTCTTTAATTACAAAGCCAGAAGGGAAGTATGACTATTTGCTCTATAAAGAGATAAATATACAGATGTGAAAAAGGAAGCTGGCCTCTCGTTTTAATCTCATGAAACAAGTCATCTATAGGATTCAACTATAGGATTCTGTTTGTCTAATGTAATATCATCCAAGACATCAATTTCTGACCTATGCTAGAAACACTATTAGGGAAATGATGACAATCTAAGTGTACACAATATGAACTTGAGGGCAATGCTTTAAAGATTGTGGCAACAAAAACTGATATTTTAATCACCTTCCCAACACACTTACAGCAGGAAGACCGCAACAAAGAGAATGCTGGGAGAGTTACTGTAGCAATGCTGACAGTGCACCTGACTGTGTGCAAGGAAAATAAGGGGGGATGATCAGGACTCTCCCCCAAAATGTTTGCATGTTTTTTAAGAAATTTTCTTCCTCTAAAATATTGTAATACAATAATGTTAGCATATGGAAATCCAGTGTCATCATTTATTTTAGTGTTCTCTTCCTAACGGGGATTCCATGATCAAATAATATTGGAAAATATGGGTTCAATAAAGTTAAACAGGTGTTTAGTTTTATTTGATGTACTTGGGTTTGATTTAAACACAGGGCTCCTAGGAGCTTTTAATATGGAAATGCATGTGAGGCAGCTACAAGTGAGGCCTGTTTACATAAGGCCATTCCCAGTTTTCTTATATGACAGAAGTCAATCTCATCTTCCCTTTCCTCTCCCTACTAGCCTCCTTCTCTCCCTCCCTTCCTCTCTTTCTCTTCCTGCCATCTTTCCAGTACAGAGCTACATAGGAGTTATGCAAAATCCCAGGGCATTAGTATTCTAGGAACCTGATTGACCACTTGGGAAAAAGTTCAGTGGGAAGAGTCACTGAAGTTTATTTTGAGAAAAAGGGATATAATGTTCAGAAAATAAAGGACTCTGGTGATAATAACACAAACTAGAAATAATTACCTTTACTAGTTCTTAATGGATATAGTACAATCCAGCCATAGGTATGAGTAGCTAAAGAGAGATATGAAAAACTGTTGTTTTTTTCCTGACTAAAAATGAAAAGATTGTTCAATGCACTTGAAAACAAAGATATTATACAATAAGCCCTAAGGTAAGGCTGCATTTGAAATAACAGATACTGCAACTGATTTAAATTTGTAAATACAAAGATACCAAGTCATATTGAGGTGGCTGTTGCTTTAACTTTCCTGAAATTCAATAGTAGTTGAATAGCTATTGGCAAGCTAGTTTCAAACATCATCTGGTTTATATTGCTTTCATTAGATATTGTTATCAGAAAGTATTTTTGTGAGATGTGTTTAAAGTAACCCGTTAGCTTTCCAACTTGGATATGTGGATACTGAGGAAAGGTTTACCCTCTGAGAGACAGGGTTCAGCCAAAGCTCGATAATGAAACACCAGGAAAATTTCTTAAGAGAGTGCCAATATTAACTCAGGGTTGCCAAGAGTTGGGTGGAACTCTAAATCAGTGCATTTTAACTCCCTAGACAGTTATGATATAAAGTCATGACTGAGGCTTACTGCCCTCAGATTAAACTTTTTCCAATACTGAAAATATAAAGCTAAATTGCAAGTATCAAAAATAATCAAAATTATAAGAATTGCAAAACACAGGGAAAGTTCAACTTTTTAAAATTATTTATAAATCACACCTTGTATCTTACATGTTGTTAACTAACTGTACAAAATGACAGAAAATAGCAAATATGACTGTTTTATGATAAAAGTCAATAAGAAGTAAAGACAGATTCTGGGAAACATTGTCAATAGAATTTGATCTAGAACAAGGCTCCATTACATTTATCATAGAGTGAAATTTTAATATCTATTTTTCATATTAGTATTAAGGGAATATGATTTGGTACATTGTATCTACTTATTTACCTGAAGTAGATTGGAAATTAACTTATAAAATGTTAAGGTGTGAAAATGAAACTGTACTTCTACTTCAATTAGTGACCAACATACGTCATACTACAGTATCATTCATCTATAATCACTTTTGCTTATATACAAAAAAACGATATATTTATGCATGTATTCATTTATTCATTGTAGCTGTTTACCCATTTTATGTAGGATACCCCCAAATCATTAATTTTTCCTCTGTAAATCTTCAGAATATTCTTAGGTAGTGTTATTACCTATATTTTTGTAAGAAAAGCTGTCTATAGCTATATAGTTACTAAGTCAGACATATTAGCAACTTAATTTTTTGATGAATATACATAAAACAAATGCAATAGCTTCTCTGTACACAGAGCTAAAGTCAGTACTCTATTAAGTTTTCTACCAAACAATGTGGAAACTGAGACTTCAGACATGTTTCACTCACATTTAGGTGTATGTATTACCTTAGTTCTAAAACAACTATAAACATTAAAATACTCCAAAATTATTAGTTGAAAATTCTGATAATGAGATATGAAATTTATCCATCTTCAGATTTAAGTGTGATCATCATGCCCCCATCAAAGAAATTTCTCTTTGCAATATAGGAAGATCACTACAGAAAATCACAAGCAATCAAAACACTGAGTTGTAGAGGCCAGGCCCAATGGATACATCTATAAAACAACTGCCATACCTAAGGATCAAGGAACTTTCTATGAGACTGTGTTTCCTAATACTGTCAGGAGCTACACTAATAAAGTCTCACCATCATGACTGCCTAAGCATGAGCCGAACAAGGACAACAGTAGACATGCCAAAGTGGATGAGGGAAAGACAGAGAGGCCTCATCCCTACACAGAGAACCACAGGCAACCAATGAATGCTGAAAGTGAAAAAAATAGTCTTCTCCAGGAAAGAGCATAAAAATTGGTTACCCAGTACCAAATGGTCAACCCTGAAAACATGTGTGCAAATATATTATACACACTGAGCATTTTGTATGAATATACATATATGTATAAGTGTATATATACATGTGTGTGTGTGTGTGTTGCTTCTTAGTGTGTCAAACATTTTACCACACAGAAAGAAACACATTTTTATTTAATCCCTCCAACGCCCCTATCGAGGCAGAGGTGACAACTGTTCTTGTTTTGTGGGAAAGTTATATCAAGTATGTTGGAATTCAGCAAAATTCTGTCTAACATCAGAGCACAAAACAATTGCTGTCTTGTGTATGGAACAACAAAGGAAGAGGCCATGACTTTGAAGGAGAGGAAGGAGGGTTTATGGAAGGGTTTGAAAGAAAGAAAGGGGAGGGGAAAATGATATAATTTTATTAAATTCTCAAAAATATAAGAAATACATTTTAAAACTCTCCTGGCCTGGTCCTGTGTGATAGCTCATATGGTAAAGTGCTTATCGCTAAGACTGATGACCAGTGTTTTATCTCTGGAACTCTAGTGGTGGATGGAAGGAGAGAACTGACTAGTATCCTCTGAATTCAACATGCATGCTGTGGCACACACATGCATGCCTACAAAAATAAATTTAAAATGTAAAAAAAAATTAAAGTCAATTAATCATATTATAAAATGGGTATGGAAATCAATATATCTCATTGTTCGTCTTGAGACTTAATGCATGTGTGTGTTACTGGGCACCAAAGAAAGAGTGAACAAAATCTTTTCATGGGAAGAGCTCATATAGTCCATCTCAAAGGATAAGGAACAGTAATACAGTAAACAATGGTAGTGGGTCTTGTGCTCTGATGTTAGAATTTTGCTAAGTTCCAAAATGCTTGATGCAACTTGTCCACAAAACAAGACTTGTTGCCACTTTTGTCTCCATAGGAATGTTGTAAGCATTAAATTACAATGTGTTTCTTTCTGTGTGGTAAAATGTCTGACACACTATGAAGCACCATCTGCAACCTATCTTTGTTGAACAATCAAAACTTCGGAGAAATAAGAAAAACAGACCCCCCTCATTGCTAGAGTAACTTATTTTTCCAAGCTCTTTCATCCTCAATGTTGCTTTTTTAGAACAGTATTGTCTTCTCTACCCAATCCTTCTAAACCCTGAGTAATCACACCCTGATGTCCTTTCTACTTGCAAAATAATCCCTGTGTCAAATCCAGGGCCTCTTGCATATGAAGTAAATCTTCTACAGTGAGCAATCCCTAGTTCTCTCCCCAAATGTTTTTAACGTTATCTTTTATATGTATGTATATGTGTAACAATAACTAAAGAAAAAACACAATAAATTTGAGAGGAATAAGAAATATATGGGAAGGGTTGGAAGGAGGGAGGAAAGGGAGATAATTTCATACTCCACAAAATCATAAAAATTATTAAAATGAGATGAGAAGGTATTAAAATTCATAAAGTTGACAACAAAAAGTAATTACATCATTTTAATTTGTCTGCAAAGTTCTATCTGCCAATTCTAGATTAAAACATGACAACTTCTCTGTGTCCTCGCACCAATTCTAGTTGTATTCCACAACAGAAGTATTCTAGCTCAGGAACATTGAAAGCTGGTATCTTGTACCATTTTGAATAGGAACTTTGAAAATCCATGGTAGGGGTTCAATCAAATTACTACTAATTATATAATATATGATTTGAGTTCCAATTTGTAGGCATGTTTTGAGAGTTAATTGTAGTAAGGAAATTGATTTGAGCCTGCTGGGGAAAAAGTTGAAATACAAGTAAAATCTTATGACAATAAAATGTAAGTGCCTTTCTAGCAGCTCAGTACCTAATGAAGAACTGGATAATATGCATATTTTTATTTACATATTGAACAATGCAATGCTCTGTTCAGTGAATGATGTTCTTCTGCCACTTGGTGGTGCCTGCCAGTTGCAGAATCCTTTACTTGGTGGCACTGTAACACTAAATGCATAGGGAGTGGGACAGAATCGCTGCATTCCCAACAGAAAGGCTTTGGTTCCAACTGCTTAATAATTTAAAGAACCTCTGTGGAGGCAACTGTGTTTATTAACCAGTCATAAGCAGGAATGAACTCCTTTGACATTTTAAGATACTGTGGGCAAGGTGTCTGAAGAATACACATTCTTATAAAGCACGACAAAATTTTACTTAGCAGAGAATTCAATAACAATTTCCCTCGCTAAGAGGTTCTGTGAAATTCTACGTTATGGTCCAACCCTGCAATCCTAGAGCTGGGTTACGATCATAATTACTGAAAAAAAAATGCTGCGTGAAGGACTTTGCCTTTAGTTCCAGCAAAGCTTACTTTCATAAGCCTGATTAGTTGCTGATGGCTGATCCAAGTCCTGAGATGGAAAATCCCAGGCTCTCGCTAGGTACCATGGGGTTGGTGCGACTGGATCTGCACTAAGATAGAATGTGTGTGCAGTCTTCGCTGAAAGGCATCTCTGTTTCTTTGTTTTTGCGTTATCTTTGGCAGCTCCATCTTCTGGGCATTCCTTTACCTTCAAGAATTCAGTTGCTCCATCTAGAAGCCGATTTTTCTGATGCCTCCAACGTCTGGTCAAATTGATCTGTGTTAATGGAGTCTTCGCTGGTGAGAGATGCCATTGACTGGAACGCTGAGATCTGTAGCTGCTTATTTGCCAGGGGCAAGAGACATCAAGGTTCAGATATCTTTAAGGGTAGCGGGGGGAGGGGAAAGGTAGTCTTGGGCGGAAGGCGGAATGTGAGATAAAGGGAAGAAGGAAGAAAGAGAGGTGGCTTTGAGGCTCAGAGGTGCTGCAAAATCACATCTCTCAAAGGAGAAGTTAAAAAGCGAGGGATGGGAGGAGGTTGGAGGTTACCGTACTTAAAGGGATTGCTCTGGCACAGTTTGTTTTCTGGTGGTGTCTGCAGAAGACAGATAGTCCCCTTTTCAAAGTCTGCTGGTGCCTCTTCTAAGTGATTGGTAAAGCACGCTAATTGCTTGTTAGATGCCATCAAACAATGCTCCTACTCAATATTCAGGAGGGCATGGAAGGGGGAGACAAGGAAATTTGAAGAAAGAGAAAGTGGAAGGCTATGCTGGCTCTTGAAAAAAGGGAAGAAGGGAAGAGCGGGAAAGGAGAAGGAAGAGGAGAGAGAAAGAAACAGAAACAGAGTATGTATGCATAGTGCGGACGAGAAAAAAAATCCTGAATCACTGAACGTTCACAAACACACAAAAAGAAAGAATGCTCTTTCCTGAAAGACACCCAGAACCTTATGACTGCAGAAATAACCAGAGTCACAGAGTATCGGGAGGCAGGCATTCGTCTCCATCATTGTCCCAGAAAGCTCTGGATCCTAAAAACTAACATGCCTTTAAGCTAAAGACCGTTCCTAACTGCGTGGAGTGCAGCAGAAGGCAGGCAAGTACCGCTTTGCTATTTGCCGAGTGCTGGGTCTATAGAACCAAGTAGAGCCAGTGACTCCTGTGCGGTTAGATGCCCTTGCCTCTCCCAAGTCGCTGGTGATCCCGCAGACGCGATGTAAAGCGCCCAGGGCTGCCGCCCGTGCAGCCTAAGCAAGTCCTCTCTTCCCGGACCTGAAACCGCTTCGCTGCGGTTTCGCCAGGTAACCTACTCTCAGCTTGGGTCCCTGGAAGCATACTCCGGCTCCTCAGGTCACCTGTCCCAACCAAAACCGACCTTCCAAACATACTTGGCTGCACCTTTTAGACAGCCACACAAATAGGTCCCAGGCTGTTCCAGACCGCACTGGGGAGGGGGAACCAAACCTCTGTCACCCTGACACCCTAGCGGGTCTGCGCAGCGAAGAGCCTGAAAGAGGAAAGGAGGGACAGGAAGACTGGAGGGGGTTGGCGGAGAGAGAGGACAGGCTGGCTGCGTCCGCCTGGCGAGCTCCTTGGGGAGCTGCAGCTGCTGCTTTAAGCCATCCAGAGCTTTCTCGCTCTCACACCGCCGCCTCTCACCCTCTTTACTCTACCACCGCCTAGAGAATCATCTTTATGCTCTCTACCGAGACATGCCCAGCATGGATCTCTTTCTGGGCCAGGCGGTGCCGGCGGGACACCCTCTGCTCCCTGCCTGCTTCCCCCTCACTGCCCTGTGGCTGCGGTTCCTCCACTTCCTCCGCCCCCACCATCTCCAGCTAGAAGACAAGGCCACCCAGCTGCAGCGGGTGCTGGCAGCCCAGGGTCACGCACGGAAAAGAGGCGCAAGCCCGGACCCCGAGCACAGTAGGGGGCGTCCTGTAGCAGAGCAGTGAGGCAAGTGGGATGAAGGAGCATGGGAGTCGCCGCCCTGAAGCCTGAGCTTCTCCCAGGAGCCATCCCAGCCTAGCCCTACTCGGGCAAGAGCCTAGAGAGCGAGCCCATCTGTGGCATCCGTGGCCGCCTCCTCCTTGCACCTCCTCGCCGACCCCTCCCTCCGGGGACCTGCATCCCGCTCCGCCAATCAGAGTCCGACTGCCGCTTCCCACGTGACCCCGGGCGGGCTAAGGACCTGCTGCTTCCTAAACGCCAGAGGGATGCGGGCGGCAGAGCGCGAGAGGCGGCGGCTGGGCTGCAGGGCGCTGTGACGGTCCCTCCACCCAGTCTGGTCGCGCGCTCCTCTTCTGCTCGCAGGCTGCCTCCTCCCGGTCCCTTGGCTCCAGTCTCTTGCTCCTCCTTTGCCCGGACCCTGTTCCTTATGGCAGCAGCTCCCCGCATCTGGGGCGCAGCTTCTCAGCGGACTATCCTCTCGCTCCCCAAGCTGAGCCGGGTCACTGGATGTTGCTGAAACTCCGGAGATCATGCGCTCGTTTGGCCGCAGCCTCGCCGCCAGCTGTCCCTGCCGCCACCGCCGCCTCTGCTGCCGCGGTCCGCGGGATGCTCAGTAGCCCGCTGCGTGGCCCCCGCGATCCCGTGTTCTTCAGGAGCCGTTGGTTGCTGCAGAGTTGCGAGAAGTAGTCATGGTGCTGTGGGAGTCCCCGCGGCAGTGCAGCAGCTGGACACTTTGCGAGGGCTTCTGCTGGCTGCTGCTGCTGCCAGTGACTCTGCTTATCATAGCCCGCCCGGTGAAACTCGCTGCTTTCCCTACCTCCTTAAGTGACTGCCAAACGCCCACCGGCTGGAACTGCTCCGGTAAGTCCAGACCCTCAGCCCTCCATCCCTTCACCCCTCAGAAGCGCAGAACCTTCAGGAACCTGCCCATCCTGGTGCGTCTGCCCAGTCCCTTGCCTTCCACTGCCTGAAACCCAGGAGTTCCCACCTCCATCAGAAGAAACATTGCAAACTGCTTCAGCCAGGGCTGGGTGTGCTGGGATAGGAACAAAGTGCAGGTGTGGGGAACCTTGGATGTTAAATTGAAACTGCAAGGATTTAAAGAAATATTAAAGGGGTAGTTTTTTTGGGTTCTAGATCCTAGGGGAAAAGGGGTAGTTTTCCTGGGTTCTAGATCCTAGGGGAAACACTAACACAGAATATTTCCTATCGTTTAAAAAAGTCTAGCTTGGATGTGCGAGAAATAACTTTATAGAAAGGAACGATCGAGAAAGCAATAAATCAAACGGTGACTGCAGGGGGGACCGTTAATTCCTGCCTAAAACGCTTCTGAATGCAGGGATTTCCTACTCAACACATGGGGTCACAGATAATTCAAAAGAAGGCAAGTTTCCAGGGTGTCTTTCTTTCTCTCTCTCTCCCTCCCTCTCTTCCTCCCTCCCTGTCTTTCTCCCCCTTTTCCTCCCTCCTCTTCTCCACCCCCCTTTCCTCTTCTACCTTGCTCTCTGACTATAGCTCTCTAGCTTTCTCTTGCTTGCTCTCTCTAGCTCGCCCTCTCGCTCTTTCTCCCCCTCTCCTTTCACCTCCCCAACACCTTTTTCTATCTTTCTTTGGCTGCAAATGCCATTGATTTTGAAAGAGGTTGATTTTGTAGCCAAGAGATACCCATTCAGACTTCCCCACGTTCCTGTGTGGAGGACAGAAGTTTAGAAAGACGCAATCACAGATTTCAGCAAGCCAGAATGGGTATACCCAAGGCTTGGCAGACTCACATTTGAGAACACAGTGCCCCTACTGTGGTGGATTCCAACCCCTTCACTTCTAAACTGGGTTTCACGGAGTTCCTCTTGCTCATTCAGTCCCTGTTAGAACACTAAAGCTTGCCAGGCTGTATGTTACTGATGCCTCTAATTGAGGAGGGCCCAAAGATTGAAGTTACTGCACTCTTTCTGGCTGGTCTTACATTTCAGGATGAGAGCTTCAAGTAGACCTGAAGAACTGTGGTGTCATTTTTCTTTGGGATTTTAAACTCCATAAACATGTCTGGGCATTGTCCCCATGGTCTGTTCTGATCTCATTTTAACAAGTGTGTTTATATTTCATTTTTCTGTAAATAAAATCCTGGTATGATTAAATCTGTCTTCTAATGAGGTAGTATTTGGGGATGTTTAAGTGAAAGGAAGTGTGTGCAGCTTTTAAAAGGATGTGATTATTAATTGTAACTTATAGGTGGAGGCATGTACAGTTTTAAGGGTTGACAAATAAATCCCAAGAGGCAATTAATAGGTACCACTTCAGTTTAGCCTTTGTTAAGACAAGTTGAAATTTATAGTCCTATTAGATTTGGGTCAGTAGACTGACTTTGTTCTGATTTTGGTAATTTCTAAATTTGGCATTTTATGAAACTCAACATGTCTCTAACTTATTCTTGGTTCCAGCATTCTTGTATGCTATTTTTAAAAGAATAAGTTCCACTTGAGAACATACAATTCTTAAAATTTGATTGTAGCTAATGTTGATGGCTTCGCAGTTCAACACGACTTGTTTGTTTCATTTTTAACTGATGTTTGTATAGCAAATAACTAACTTAAATATGGCATTGGCAATGAAGAAATGTATTATGAGACAGATATCTCAAAGGTGTGTGCACTAACTAAAAAAGATGAACTGCATTTGTAGGAAGGTTGTCAAGAACTTGGCAACCTCCTCCCATTCCTGTTCCCTTGGAGGTGATCAATCTTCCTTTGAGCCAAAGAGACCTTCACAGAAAACACCAAGCCTGTTTATCTTTATTATTGAGATTTTGCTTCCTCTTTGTCTGGAGAAACTGCAAATAAGGGTCATGTCAGACCTTAAAGCAAAGAAGAATTAAAGATAGAGAACTACTAAAACAGCATCCACAGACCATCACCAGATCTTTTCCAAAATATTGAGTTTGGGCCAGGTATATAGCCCACTTAGTGAGAAAACAAATAAGAAAGCTGAGAAGCAAGTATCAACTTCCATTCCCACAGCCAGTATTGATCTAATCTAAATTTAAGAATGCGTGCTTAAAACATGGTACTGAGGGAGAATTTACTAGGAAACTATTGTAAAAGTGTAAAATATTATTGACCACTCCATTAGATTTTGAGAGTATTAGTAGAAAACAATCCCTTGGAACATCTGTGGCTGTTGGAATTGAATGTTAGGAAAATTCTGTTAATGCCACAAAATAGAGTTCTCTTTAAAAATCTATAACATTGTAAAATGACTGGAGCGTTCTCTTTAAACTTGAGGTTATGATGACAGAGAAAATGATCTCTTCCTGTGTGACACCAACACCTGTAAATTTGACGGGGAATGTTTAAGGATTGGAGACACTGTGACTTGCGTCTGTCAGTTCAAGGTAAGATACCTGATATTTGCATCTTCAGTTCATTAAAGAGACTGCAAGACAAAGAGTTCCAACTCATCACTTGGCAATTTATAACTATACAGACTCAAAGGGAGGCTGGCATCAAATAAAAGTACTGCCAGGAGAGCAAGCTGATGTCAGAAAGACATATGCCTTTTAAGAGACCTGTGCACGCTATAGTTAAACATGCCACTGAAAGGAGACAGCTTCAGGTTCTACTTTATAGATGTGGGATGAAAGTTATGCCTTCCTAAACCATCTATGCATGCATTTTATAGGTCAATTGACTGAGGATAGTGGTCAGAACAGTCAGTGGGTAAAAGGTGTGGATTTGTACTTTTTTTCTTCCAGAGAGTTGTCATCTTTTTTTTTTTTAAAAATTCTATTGTTATCTGTTTTAATGAGCTTTGGTTTTATTGTCCTGCCAATATGATACAATTTTAAGTTAACTTCTATTAAGGTCACTCCAAAAATACTGTATCAACTTAGAAATTATGAACCTTGTTAATAAATGTTAACGTTTTTGAGAATAGCACATTCAATGACAACAGAGCCTCCTAGGAATCCAAATGAACACATAGAGCCTCAAGTTGATTCTTAAATAGGAGATGGGAGATAGTGCACTTTGTCATATGTCATAGAAATTTTCAACAGTTACACAGAAAAACAACTTTTTACAATGTAGGTATCATCAAAACTAGTTGTTAAAATTAATTCAAAATAGTAATGTCATTGTTCTTATTAAAATCATTATTTATCGTGTTTCCAACCATACAAATCATTGGACTTTATTTCTTCTCAAAATATTCATATAATCACATATAGCCTCAAATCACTTAGATATTGCACTAATATCTTATAGTCACACTTGATTGTTATTGACTTACATTTAAAAATACACACTGACATCTAATATAAACTGAACCAAGAAATATGCATGTAAATAAAATTATTCATGAGATTAGGAATATTTCCAAAATTATAAGAAAAAAGAAAGTTACACAACAAAAAGAAACCCAAAACCATATTTAAATATCTGATTTGATATGAGATATTGAGAATTTATTTAATATTAAATATTGGAGATTTAATTCAACATCTTGGTGAAGCAGATAAAGGAATTTACATTTAAATATGGCTTGAGTTACTTTTAGGTAAGGTAAAAGTTCCTTGAGCATTATTTCTCCTTTGTGAGAAACAAATTGAGCCAATAGATAGTGTAAAGTACCTTAAGACATTGCCATAGTGTTAGAAACCTGTCTGTACATGTTTCTAACATACATGTGGCATCAAGTTTCACAGTCTCCATCATAGTGAGTGATGAGTTATGTTCTTCCGATAAACTACACAACAGAGATGCATCATGAAGATTTCTAGTCCATACTTTTTACAAATGGTAGCAAAAGGGGTAAAAATTCAGTTGGAGGAATTACTAATGGCCCATGGAATTTCATAGATTTAATTTTTTTCGATGTGATTCCCATGAATTTTTCTTACTTTTGTAGCCAAGGATACATAGATAGATAACAGCAAGTAAACTCACAAATAGCATGCAATGGTTCAGGAAGAACGTTCCTCAAATGGGAGATTCTGTTTCTCAGACTTCACCTGGAAAAAGTAAAAGGAATTGATAGATTTCTAAATGAGTGAATGTATGAAATAGAAATATATTATTTTCTTACTAAAGACACTGTATTTTATTTTTAGCTGTCACAGGGAATTTTTTTGTCAGCCAAGATGTTTGTGCTTTTCATACATTGGTCAGCCAATATGTATTAATTTAAATATTTGTGGAGTATGTTGGAAACAGTAAATGAAGATTTGAATAGGAAATAAAACTATTATATTGATTATATTGATATTAATGTGTGTTTTACCATAGTAAGTCTTTCAAGAGAAAAAAAAGAGATCTCTTTAGGAATAAATTTATATTTTATATCTGTATCAGAGATATTGCATGTCTAAATCAAGGTGATGGTTAAATAAAGTTGTACAAGTTGCAAGAAAGTGATAAGCTGTGTGAAGCTAAGAGTTTGTCAAATTGGTTTTTTTTTTTTCAGTATTCAGGGATTAGTTGTTGTTTCGTGGGTTTATTTTTCTTTTATGTTCCACCCCCCCTTCCATCTGATAAAAGCAGAAGTTTGAAAATCTCTCTTTTATGGTTTCCTAAACTTCAGTTTCTTGTGCATTTTCAGATATAAGCATGAAATACCCTATTTAAAGTGAGATGTACATTGGTTTCTCTGGATCTGAGATAAATTTCAAATAGAAATGTTGCATATTGTTCATAACTTACAATGCCTTCCAAAACATATTATCACTAAAACACTAAAATGAACTAAAATGTCTTCCCTTAGATACTTTAAAAGATACTAATTTCTACCCCTCAAAACTTGCTCAATTCTTAAAATGAAAGTTGATGATTTTGCTTCTTCATTCATGCTTCCGTTACTCCTTTCCTTCCTTTCTCTTCTTCTGCAGAACTGATAGTTTAACCTAGGACCTTGCATGTGTGCCAAGTGTTCCACCACTGAGCTACATTCTCAGACCCTTTACATCATTTAAAGAATGAGGAAGTTTATGTCCATTACTGCAAGTAATTTACCATAAAGTCATTATCCTAGAGTATGAACGCAATAAACCAACTGATATATTTATAAAGTGCCCCAGAACTGATTTTTTCAATATTATAATAACACAACAGCGATGCCAGTTTATTCTAGACCATAATTAATAACAAAAGCAATATAAATTGAACATGTGTAATAGGGAAATCCAAATTCTGAAATACTCTGAAATCCATCACAGAGTTTAAAATGTTTTGAATTTTATAAGTATTTTAGATTTGGAGTTTTTTTTAAAGGATGTCCAAAGGGCAAAATCTATTCTGACATCCTACAAATACCAAGTTCTCAAATGCTGTACTTCTGAACATTTTGGATAAGCGGTACTAAACCTCTACAAATAACACTTAGATGATAAAATAAAATTTAAAAGTGCAATGCAATCTCACAATCCTACTTTCCTACCATAATACCAAAAGATATACTAGTCAATCTAGTAAATCAGTCGTGGATAAAGAAACTGAGAGGCAGTAAATAGGTGAGTGGATGGATGAAAGAAAGGAAAATGAAACATAGGAAGGGAAACAAACACAATTGCTCTTAGTACTGGTCACAGAATGATCAATGATAATTTTATTAACTTAAAAGATAAAGTAACCTTATGCTTTTTCAATAATTTTACAATTTAGATATATAATATTTACATTTAATAAACCATGTTTTATATCTAAATATGTTCAGTTACTGGAGCTGCTTAATATTTTGACCAGAATTTAGAAGCTGACAACGAATGTTTATTTTATTCATAAATCTGAAACTTTGATGAGGTTATTAGAACTAGCTTATCTCCACTCTGTTTTCATTAGCTAGGTGCAGGTTACTCAAGGTTTGCTCAACTCAGGGCGCTAATTCATGCCCGGACACCACCTATAGAGCTCGGTTCTTCTCCATCTCTGCCTCTTTGCATGGGCTACTTTGGACTTTGACATAGCACAGTAGCTAGGTTACAAGAGTGAGCACTCAAACAGAGAGGAAGGACCAAGTAAAACCCATGTTCTTTAATAACCTAACATGAAGAGTTACAGTCAAGTTCACCACAGTCAAAGGCCTGTTCATTTTAAAACCACAAACATTATATGTGCAAGGAAGTTACTTGTGGAATGGTCAAACTACAACACATACAATTTTTCAACATTTTTTTTCTCCAAAAGAGTATTATATCTAAAGCTATTCTTCCTCAGCCTTTGACAACTGGGAATATAACAGAATTCACTTAACATCTGTTGAGAACATTCTCCATGCCAGACTCTGTAGAAGGTACTGGCAATAGATGAAACTTAAGTCACATATAGCTTCTAAATGCTGAAAGCTCAGCTTTAAAATCTGTATTAACCAAACAAGCATTAAATCACATGAAAATCTTTTATCATCTTTATTCACTGGTAACAAAAAAAAAATGAATTCCATATATCTCAGAGATCAGATTTTTGAATCCATTAATGCAGTGCATGCATGTCTTAAACAGTGTAGATCTTTGGGGACAAAGTCATTTTATTGAAAAAACATTTTTGGAAAATACGCTTAAAATTTTGAGTTTTGTTTTTGAGACAGGGTTTCTCCATTGTAACTCTGGCTGCCCTGGAACTCAGTCTGTAGACCAGGCTGGCCTTGAACTCACAGAGATCCACCTGCCTCTGCCTCCCAAGTGCTGGGATTAAAGGTGCATACCACCACCACCCAGCAAAACTTAAGATTTTTAAAAACATAAGAAAAAATAGAATCACTTATTCCTCTTAGAAGCTTATGTAACACATACACTTATAGACTTAACCATACTCTGGGTTTAATTCTTCTTTTTCATCAACCAACTAGCCATATAATCTTCTCAATAAGTGGTTAAATATCTATTTTCCCTTATTCAGACCTTGAACAATGACATGACTACCCCCAACAATGATTTTCAAGAATTGAGCATATTGCTGTGCAGCAGTCAGCCTGTTCTCATATGAAGGTCTGCAGTGTATCCCTTTGTTTTCCTATTCTAAACACATGGTACTTCACAGGAATGTTATGTGGTGACTCTGAAAGTGAAAATGTGTTGTGAATGTCAATAATTTCTATTTAATAGGTGAAATTTGCAATGTCTCCTGTGTTCTTAGAGCATAAATTTGTTAGTTCTCCACAGATTCCCATTCACCACTTCAAATGAAGAAACTAAGCTATACATTTACGAATGTTTAGCCATCGAGTAACATAGCCTAGCCCTATATAAAGATGGTGAATGAGAGAAGAAAGCCCAGGACTAGGCATCCACCCTTGAGCTTTGGTGACTCAGAGTATCCCTTTCCTCTTGTGTGTTTCGTTTTAATGAGTGCAAGTCATGGTACTAAGGGCCAAAAGCGTTGTGGTGATAATCTACAGTTAAGCTCTTCTCGGCTCTGTACAAATCCCCCTTTTGGCTTCTGCATGGATCTTGGCAGCTCTGTTTTAAGCACTGTTCACATTTGGCTTGCTGTATTCCACAGAAGTGACATGTGAGCACTTTATCAGTTTATTCGATATTTTAAGATGTGTATCAGCGTCGTGTCATAGCACTTGACAAAGAAAATAGCATCTTCCCATCCTCCACTCAGTCCACTGACCCTCTATCTGACTAACCTTCTGAAGCACATGAGAAGCTAGAAGAGGGGAAAAATCAGAATTATACAGAAGAAAATGTGAACCCAAATAATCCATACACCAAATATTGCTAAATTTAGTTCTTAAAAGATGGAACAAGAGTACCAGACAAAGCATAAGGGGTTAACAAACCAGCCATCCACATCAGTTTTAACTCTCATGTGTCTACAGAAAAGGTAAGCTAGTCTATTTTCCATATTGTTACCAGCTTTTTCCTTCTTCCTCTTCTCTCCTCTAAACCCTCAGATACCATTGTAGCTTTAGAGAATGTCCAAGGTTCACCTATACTCTACTGTCCCAGGTCCTGAATACTGCACATTTATCCAGTACTTGACCATACATTTGTCTTCCTGGCCATTAATATGAAATCAACACCAGCCTTGTGTATCCTTTCATTCTTTAATAATATTTCTCATTGGAAAATTCAAATTTCACTGTCATTTTGTTGTTGCCTTTGCGTTGAATAGCACTAGAGATACTCCGTCTTATACTAGTCAGTAATCAAATGTAATTTAAAAAATATGTCTACATACAGTTTGTGAAAGTGTCCAGTCCGAAGGTGTCATCTATCAGAAGGTTATTGAGTTAAATATTATGAATAGATTACCAAAAATCATAATAAAATCAATTTCATTTGTAGCTATATAAACATACTGAATCTATGAACCAACAGTATAACTGTAGAATGGAATTATTAAATGGGAGTCTTCCATTATACCTAATTATGAGTTGTAGAAATAAAGACAAAGAAGATTTCTAAAATATGTACTAAATCATGCTGTTAGCTAAGTGTAATCATCATAATATGAATACAAAATTTGGATTTACTGTTTGGAAAATATGTCAATTAGCAAAATATAATATTTAAGTTATTCAATGATAGATGAAAGGCAAGACACATGCATCTTTCACATAGAAAACACTGATTTATATTACATATAAATTTGCCTGGTTGGGAACTGGGAAATAGCTCAGAAAGTAATATTAGTAATATTAATTGGAAAATCCTCTGTGAAAATCTGGATGTGGTTGTGCACATCCTTGATCACAGCATAGGAAGCAGCCTGAGGAAGATCACCAAAGCTTTCTAGACAGCCAGCTTAGTTGAATCTCTGAGCTCCAAATTCAGTTGGAGACTGTGACTCAAAAACCAAGACGTAGAAGTGTTTGAGGAAGACACTTGATGTCAACCTTTGGCCTCCAATCACAGCATATACCTACACACAAATCCATAGGCACATACATAAATGTACACATACACAAAATAAATGCACCAATAAATATTTATCAGGATGACTAAGCTTCTCTTATACCAAGATAAGAAAAAAGAATTAAGTAGGTTACTGTGAATAAAAGGGTACAGATACTGTAAGATATTATGGCATAAAATATGTCTAAAGTTTTTGTTAATTTAATTCTCACCTTTTGCCATGTTTTACATTTTGTCCTTTAGCATAAACACTTGTGTTAAACTTTACATGTGATATACTTTTAAACACACATAGGCATACATATTGAAATTGCCTTGCTACCTGGATAGGTTGTTGATTTATTTTGTATGTATTGTAAATTTATAACATGTCACAAGTTCAAACATTTTAATTAAAAGTAGAAAACAAAAAAAGCACTTTCACGTGGATCTGCATGCATGGTTTTCTTTACTGTGTTTCTGGCATAGGCAAGCCTTGATAAATAATCATCTTGATCATTTCATTTGTTATAATTAAACAATGAAGTGCATCAGTAGTAGTAATCAGGAGATAATCACATCCTGGTGTAATTAGCAGGTATAGGACACAGCCAAGTATCTCTAGTGCCTTGGAGTGTCTTTATAATATGACGGCTGTACCCAGCGGGTTGCCTAATTTCCATTGTAAAAATATGTAGTTTTTGATAATGAGGTGATTTTAAAAATGCTCTTTCTGAAACATATATAAATGGCGAGAGTTTGGAATAACCAATAAATCTGATATATAGTTCACTAATTGTGAAAGCTTTCCCTTTATATTCCATAGATTTGCTTCTATACTCTGTCTTTATCAATATCTAAAATTTTAGTGATAGATCTGTAAAAAGTAATTAGCAAATCAATATCTCAGCTGAATATTTTTTAATTTGTCAAGATTAAAATTCAATACAAAAATATTAAACAAGGTGTAATTGGATTTTTTATTTTGTTATTTTAGTTTTGGAATTTCATATCTGCTCCCAACACACATAGCCATCAGCTTTCATTTTGATAGCTTGACATGGCTGAGTTTCTTATTTTCACCCTAAGAAATCAGCAAGGACACTGATCAGGAAAAGATTAAATAATAGTGTTATGTTTGTTGTTACATCCTTTGTGTGCTAATGGCTCAGTCACTTTCTTGGAATCACCCAATCAATTTAGATACTTTGTGCTGCCTCTGTCTAAATCAAATGACAAATTGGCCAACTTGACATTGCCTTTGTGTATCTTTCAATGGTGCACTTACAAAGCAAAGACATGTAGTATACAATGGGGATCACTGAAAACCAAGAGATGTGGTTTGTTGTGAAAATGGTTATTTGTGTTTGGGATGTCTGAAGGATACAGAATCAGATAACAACCACAGTTTGTTTTGGTTTTTGTTTTTATCTCTTTGTTCTTCAGTGCAACAGTGACTACGTGCCTGTGTGTGGCTCCAATGGAGAAAGCTACCAGAATGAATGCTACTTGAGGCAGGCTGCCTGCAAACAGCAGAGTGAGATACTTGTGGTCTCAGAAGGATCCTGTGCTACAGGTATGCAGGAATACCCCTGCCCCGAAATGGATTGTGAGTCCAGTGGCTTCTTGTTTCCTCTGAGCTTCAAAATCAGCCATTCTATATATTGACTAGAGATTCCATTTATTCTTTTGTACAAAATATGCCTTCCTCTTTGTTTTTTGTTTTATTTTTGTTTTCAGTTTTTTTTTTTTTTTTGATTACATCGGTAAAAAGGAGAAAATGTATTGTATGGCAACTGGTATCTTTAAATACATACATTGTTTACTGAAGTGCAGACAGTTGAATAAAACGTAACTGAAATCTGTGCTGAGTGCCAACATTCAAATTCATAGATAAAGTTTTTATTTGTTCAATTGATTGTTCCTTTGAGAAACTGGGTTATCTTCTAGAGTGCACTTCTGTAGGTTTGAGTTCTGAAGCTAACAACTAGTTTTGTGAAGGCACAAATGTTAGAATTTAACTTGAAAATATACTGGTTACCATTTAGCAGCTCTTTTGAAGAATGCATTGGGAGTGTAAATAATTTACACCAACATCTGTCTTTCTGACAAAGTTAAACTCAGATTCTACAGAGCCCTTTAGTTATGTTGTTCTAAGAATACTGGAAGGGAGGAAGAAGGGTGTGAGGAAGGGAAGGAGGGAAGGAGGGAGGGAGGGAGGAACACAAGCTACATAGGCTTCTTAGATTTTCAGGGTTGCTTGTTGTTTTATTTTGCTGTTTGATTGTTTTTCTTTTCCTGCTTTTTTGTTTGTTTATTTATTCAGTGGTCATTACAGCCCAGAAATTTACAGGTAGATAAAAGAGGCAAAAAAGAAAAAAGAACGAGGCAGAGCCCGCTTAGGGAAGCAATGCTTTAAAGTGGAGCTGAGTGCAGCTTAGGTTGTAAGCATTGGAAGCACCTGTCCTAATAAACATTAGCATATCGTGATAGCTGTACTTAACTACAAAAACTTTATGGAAAGTCATAGTTCCAGGGAATGTGAATGACATAAGCATAATAATGCAGTATGAAAACTTCTTTCAAAAAACTAGAGTTAGGGAGTCTTTTATATGAGTTGTTCTGGGATAACAGGTATTTCCATGTTAGGGTGTTACATGAGAAGTGCACGTCAGTTTGTTGGGTATAAAATGAGCAAGGAGAACAATCTTGGGTCTCATAGAATACTGTCTTCAGCCTATTTATTGTTAGGGGTAAATGATATTCGAAGGTGTCTGAATACCACAGCTTCCAAAATGAGCAGCAGACAAACAGGGATATTTCTCAGCAACAATGATGCAGTTTTTTGATTTTTTGTTGATTGTTAAGTGGTCCTTTCTCTTGGATGATTTTTTTTGTCTCTGAGTGTGAATGACCTATCTGCAAGATGTCAGGATGGCAAGCTGGAGTGGCCTCTGCTCACTACTGATTTGGAGGAGTAGGTCACTGCTGCTTGTCCTGGAGTGAGAAGTGTATATAAAAGTGACAGCAATTGTGCAAGTCAGAGGGCAGGAGTCCCCTGCAGAAGAGGACCAGAAGGCTAACCTCAGAATAGGGATGAGCATAGAAACAACACTAAGGGACAAATTATAAAAGGCTAACCTCAGAATAGGGATGAGCATAGAAAGAACACTAAGGGACAAATTATAAAAATAATTCACTCAGTCCATACCAAAAAACAAAATAATAAGGGAACACTACTTTAGAACTAATGGAACAGGAATAAATGGAACCTTTGGACCTCAGGAAGATTGTAGATAACACTGCAGGGAGTAAGGAAAAGCTTTGTTTATGATGACCTAGGAGGGCAGCTGACTGACTTGCACATCACCCAGTGAGGACCAGCAGCTGGTCAGCAATCATAAGAAATAGACCAGGGGCCATGGCTGTGGCAAAGGGCACGTGATACTGACATGATATTTTTTCTCACAACCTCTGAGTTCCAGTCAGTCCACACAGTCACACTCTTGGTTCATTCAAGTCTATTCATGCTAGTCCCCCGTGTGCTGCTTTTACTATGAAAATAAATACTTAGCCAAGTAGAAAATTTAATCACAATCGAAGAAGCTGTCCTTACCTCATTTGCATACTTAGATTTCTGCAGGATTTAATTAGTCAGCCAATTCAGCTGAATGCATGTTTCGTTGACTAGTGAATCTAAAAGGGTTTTGATCTAAGCAGTGATGGAGAAACCAAGTGATTAACCAGGCCTGACAGCAAATAAATTGGGGTTCTGACTTTTCTTCATAATTTTCCCATTTATTTTTAGGGCTCTTTGACACTGAGTGGAGGTGGCAAGTTGTGTTCTCTAGGAATAAAAGGCTGGTGAACATATAATTTTATATTTGTTCTATGTCATTAGAGTTGCAAGGTTGTTTTTACCTAGAACATGGCTTCCTCATAGCCAGTCTCACTGTCAGCTTTGCGAGAATTGAGTTGATGAAGAGCCCAGGTTCGGGTCCAACAGCCTCCCTTCTTTGCTGAGATGTTTCTGCCTCACTTGATTTTCTTAGGCTACTTATTTCTGGCATCCTAAGATGACTCATCCTACAATTGAGAAAACATTAAAGCTTCCCATAAGTATTCCATAATGATGCTGTTGATGACAGTGACCATTTTCCCATCTACTCCCCTTTTCTTTCCCAGCTATTTAATTTGGGTCAAATCAAACACTAATCATGTGGACTAAGTCTCTTGAAATTTAGAAAGTATGTGAGAAATAAAAGCCAAAATGCTACTATTTTTTCCTGATTTCCCCAGCCACGTGTATTTACTCAAAACCCTAAAGATCAATAGGAAATATGTTTTCTCAACATTTTAATTATCATATTCCAGACAGTATTCACACATTTAAAGTAAGCTATTATTCACTATACTCATTAAAATGGAAGGAATAAACTTAGGAAGGTTGCTTAAGATTCCTCTTGCCATTTAGCAACCTGGAGCCTGCGAGCACTGCTACATTTCTCTTTATATGTATCATAGTAAAGTGTGGAGACAAACATCACATTGCCCTGCCCAACAGAAGTTCCTGATTTCAGTACAAAATGAAAAATAGACTTCCTATACTACAAACAAATGGAAAGAATTCGATAACCCTGCTGCAGCACAGCTGTGATTTGGCCCCTTTGCATATAATAGTGAAATAAGCTTTCAAATTAATGCAAACAAAGTCAATTAAAATTTTATCTGGGAAAATATACTCAGAGGAACATAGCAAACATTGACCATTCAAGCACTATTCTGCCCAAAAGAAATAGTGGTGTAACTAATGAACATTGTTCTAACTGACAGGTTATGGTCCTGTTACAGAGAGGAATACAAGAGCCTTTCTTGATCTGTTATTAAAATGTCAAATCATAGGCTTACAATCCCAAGTTAGTTCTATATCTGTTAAGAAATATATATATATATATATATATATGTGTGTGTGTGTGTGTGTGTGTGTGTGTGTATGTGCATTATATATACATATATATGTATATGTATATATACATATACATGTTATATATTATATATACATATATGCATGTATATAAATATATACATACACACACATATATACATATATATTAGTGTTTCTATCAAGTAGCTTGTCTTTATGTAAAAGGTATGTCCTTTTACATATGTTCAAAGACATATGTCCAGTCATGAAGTTATTTAATGAATTAATTGGCATTCTTGTAAAATACAGTGTCAGTTAATGTGACTTGCCACCAAGACTTACTGTTCCACTGCTGCTCCCCCATAGCAGTGTTAATGCCACAAAAGAGAACGTGTTGTGTGTATGCACCCATTCTCCCATAAGTGACAGTCCTGTGCATTCATACACTTGGACACTCTATATAGTGTTTCTCAGCAAAATGTCAAAAGGGACAGCAGGAAGATAAAATATTTTATATTGATTAAGCTAAACAACAAACAAATTCATAGAGGAAGAGTTTAATGTAAGTCTTCAATCCTGCATGAGATTCCAATGTATCTGGAAAAGAGTACCATTATTATCATATTGCCTAGTATTAACACTAGAAATAGAATCCAAAGAAATAAGTAGAGAGAGAATAATGGTTACATTTAGGGACAGACTCAATATTCTTGATTCAGACCAGGGTTTTGGGTTTTTCTGGAATCTGTATTCTCAGAACAAGAGATTTTAACTACTTGTAAGGTTTTGGAAGGGAGGACTGGAGGAAGCTGAATAAGAAATTCAGCTGGGAATGGTGATTTTCTGGCAGCATCTCTTAGTGTCTGTCCCACTGTAAGCAAAAGTCAAAAGTTAAGTTCTACTCATCTAAACCTCAGTGATTTAGTTGCAGATAGATCTTCAGCAACATATTGGTAAGCACCTCAATGCTACAAAGTGCTTCCTTTAACTCTTTTTTATCTTTGTTTATAAGCAATTTACATGGAAACAACACTTAGTTATGTGTTTATTTGCCACATATGCTGTTTAATTTTGAAAATATGATTATAGAAGCATTTCATTTTCTCTTTCTTTGTGTCTCAGCCTGACCAAAATTAAATCAGGGTGGATGTCACATAGTCAAATTTAGGACTTTTCCCAAAGTCATTTAATAACAGGTTTCATAAAATTTAAGAATATAAATGATATATTATTTATATATTATGTCAATAGAAACTAGATTAAATTGAGAAAAACGTATATTGACAGATTAAATAATACTAATTTTCACATCAATGATATTTTAGCTTTAAATTAGTAAAAAATGCTGTTGTGCAGGCTTGTGGTCACCACACTTGCGAGATAAGGCAGGAGGGCTAGGAGTTCAGGCTCACCCCCACTAGAGAACAAACTGCAAGTCAACTGGGTTATAAGAGAGCCTGTCTCAAACGCAAAGCAACAACAACAAAGAAAGGAAATTTGACCTTTAAAAATTCATCGTTTAGTATATGTTTCAAGTGATTATGAACTGTGTATTTTTTTTTCTTCCCAGATGCAGGATCAGGATCTGGAGATGGAGGTAGGAGTTGTTCTTTTTCTGCATTGGAGGACACATTGGGTTACTCTGGTTGCTTATAGATACTATTCTGGTGTAGACATCTAAGAGAAACTTACATTTTGGATTTTAAGAAAGGAAAACTACACGAGAAGTTATTCTTCTAGTTCAGTTACTGTATATGCCATGCCTATTTTTTGGTCTATTTATGAATCACACCCAGCTCACTCCATCTTCCTCCTTCATGTACTTGCTTGTGTGAGAGCTAAGTTCAAAATAGATACACACTGTGCCAGAACTTCCAAATACAAAACTGTAGACATGCTTAGCAAGATAGAAAGACTCATGAGGAAAATGTTTAAATGTTAGCTTTGTAAATACATAATACTGCCCTCAAGCACCTAGTACTAACATTAACACATAAATGACTGCCTGTGTCAGAATTTTAAGTTTAAATCAAGACATATTAGTTCATAAAAATAAGAAAATAAGCAAAAGTTAAGTCAAAGACAACATGATATTATTTTTTCTTCTCGATTAAGTCAATATAAAGTTAATTTTACTAAAATGAGATGTATTTTGTTTTTGCTTTGCTTTGTTTGAGATGGGATCCACTGTGAGTGCTGACAAACTTAGAACTCTCTGTGGAGACCAGTCTGGCATTGAACTCAAAGAGATCTGCCAGTCTGCCTCCTGAGTACTGGGATTAAAGGCTTGTATGTCATGCCCTAACATGTCCAGCCAGCTAAGATGTATGTTTTGATTACTTAATTTTATTTAAATAAGTATGTAAGAGAGGTGTAGAAGCTTTCAAAGTCCCATCTGATATGCTTACAACCAAAGAAATACTTTATTTTTAGATGAAACTTTGCTTGTAAATATCCGAGATGCTTTTCCAAATGAAATTCCAATTGCCACTTTTACACACATGGAACAAACAGAGAAAAAAATTCAAGAAACAATTGTAAAATGTTATCTTAATGATTTCTTAGACTGTGTAAAATAATTATGTTATGATTCTTAGTGAAAAGAATGTGATGAAATCAAATGTAAGCTTTGTGCTCAGAGATGTAGTGATTCTGTGCTGCACACTTTATCTGGTTTGGGAAACTTGAGTCTTATGGAGAGGAAGGCTTAGCTAATTTAAATAAGCTACATGTGGAGAGCACAGAGTTGCACATTGAAGTTCAATATTATTCCATAAAGGCTAAAACTAAGCAGCAGTCAAGATTGAAATACAGACTGTGTTTGACCGTACAAGGCTGTGGACCACTTTTCATATTTCCTAAGAAATCAGGTTGCTCCCCCTCCCTTGGTGATGCATGTAGTACTCTCAAGAAAACTTCCCAGAGGCTTTGAAAGGGAGGGCCTGGGAAACAAATTAAATCTTAATATAAAAGACGAAAGGGGGTAGAAGGCAATGCCTTTAGCAGAAGCTTCATCATTAAAATAATAAAAAATCAGCACAGTTTAAAAATGTTACTTTGGTAGGAAGTTGTGTCTATGCAAGATTCTGTACAGTTTCTGAGCATTTAGCTTTGTTTGTAACCTAACCTAGCAATTACTCTATTGAGACTGAACTGTTTCACTGTTCATGCAACAAGGCTTGTTCTTTTGCTAGCATGTTTATAAAGAAAACAAAAAAATGATCCACAGAACACAAAATACCTTCATGGTCCTGCTAAATTTTCACCACACACTTTCCCCAGATGGCTTTCCCACCCTGTTGGGTGTCTTGCCTTCTGTTTAAAATAATAACCTGTGCTTCTGTGCAAGAACCACTTCCTAGTTTTCATTCACTGTTACTAGCACAAGAAAATGGAAGCTGGGCAGTGGTGGCCCACGCCTTTAATCCCAGCACTCAGGAGGCAGAGGCAGGTGGATCTCTGTGAGTTCAAGGCCAGCCTTGTCTACAGAGTGAATTTCAGGACAGCCAGTTAGAACAGAGAAACACTTTCTCAAAAAAAAAAAAAAAGAAAGAAAGAAAGAAAAAAGAAAAAACAGAAAGAGAGAGAGAGAGAAGAAAGAAAGAAATAAAAAAGAAAGAGAGAAAAAGACGAAAGAAAGAAAGAAAAGAAAGAAAGAAAGAAAGAAAGAAAGAAAGAAAGAAAGAAAGAAAGAAAGAAAGAAAGAAAGAAAGAAAGAAAGAAAGAGGAGGGGAGGGGAGGGGAGGGGAGGGGAGGGGAGGGGAGGGGAGGGGAGGGGAGGGGAGGGGAGGGGAGGGGAGGGGAGGGGAAGGGAAGGGAAGGGAAGGGAAGGGAAGGGAAGGGAAGGGAAGGGAAGGGAAGGGAAGGGAAGGGAAGGGAAGGGAAGGGAAAAGGAACAGAAAGGAAGGGAAAGGGGAAGAAAAGAAAAGGAAAGGAAAATGTAAGCCAAGCCAAGCACATCTCTCCTTGCTATATTTTGATTGAACTGCTTGATTCATTTTGCTCTTCTGTGACCTGAATAAGGCTATTAGCTTTGTAATGAAATCATTTTCCCCTCATGAGTATGACACTGGTTAGATGTATCATAGCCAGAGGGATGTATCATTGAAAGCCACATTTCTTTCCCCAATTTATTTTTTCTCCTCCTCTCTCACCCACTCTCTCTTGTGTCTTAACTATTCAATTATAGATTTCTTAATAATAATACATTTTAAACCTTTTTTAAATTAAACTTTTATTTTTATTACTGTTATTGAGACAGTCTCACTTTGTAAAATGGTCTGGCCTGGACAGAACTCAGAGCATTTCTCCTGCTGCTGCCTCCCACCTATTAAGTCTACACACAGGACATCTATATCTGACCAAATTGTTTCATAAGATATTGTTTACTTTTAAGAAACAGGACATATAACCGATTGAACTCAAAGTGACAATCTTTGAAATAATGAATGTTCTTAAAAATTTAGCAATTTGAATAAATGTTTTAAATTAGAAAAAAACTGGGATGTTGGCCAGATTGTTTTTCCCCAGCTTATATGTTATTGCATTCTATAGCACTATCAGGTTTGAATTTTATTTAAACCCTTTATTTTAAGATGCCAAATAGCTTAGTAACTACAATGACAAAGATAAAGTCAAGTTCAGGTCTCACAACCCTTGGGCTGTCAGAACTGGATTTGACTTATTGTCTCTAGCATTCTTAGGATGGTCTGCCTTTGTATTTAGATAGCCTATAGAGAAGATTTCAGAGGGCCTGGAATCTTCCTTTGAATGAACTGACTGAATCAGCTGTGACTCTTCTGATGTGAATATATAGGGATTGGGTCATTTTTGCAAGTACCTTGGAAGATTAATAGTTGTGTTTATAATGCTTTATCTGAGAGAAGTTCATATGATTCTTAAGTGGATTGCATTGATTTTAGTAATGAAGTAAGTGAACACACCTGTGAACATTTACCATGGGTAACTGCCATAAATGAAATGGTTAATCCCCAAGGCTAAATTCATTTTTTAAAATCAATTTTACCTGTGTTAGATTGGTTTATGGTTTAGGTTGGTGAATATCATACTAGCATGATACTTATTTATTTACGATATTTATTAGACATGATTATTTTAAGAATTATTTAAACTTTATTCATTTGCACAGGGCATAACTGTCATTATTATGATGGAGGGAAATTGTTATCATAAGTAAAGTAGAGATAGAGGTTTTATAAAATTAATGTTGTTTGGATACATTTTATAGGAAGTTTTGACTATTTTACTATTCAGGTCAAACTTTTGAAATTATTCACTTTGTTAGGAAAATGTGTTTGCTGTGTCTCCTTCGTGAACTTGGCTGTGTGTTCATCCGTACAGGGGTCTGCTTAGGAGCAAGGAATAATCTCCTCACATGAACAGTGAAAAGTAGTTTCCCCCACTTCAGTGTCTGTCCTCATATTCTCATGTTCGAGGAAACTTAAGAAAAGTAATTTCACATTGTTAGTTTTGAATATAAGAGTTATGGAGTTCTGTGTCCAATCAAAATATGTTTGAAAAGTCATCAGCACCCAACATTCCTTCTGAATTGATTTGCACTTGAAACACATCCAAGATAAACTATAACTTACTGTTTGTATGCTAGAAGGCAATGCGTGGACCACACTCTTAAGAACTAGAGAAAGAGACTGAATAGGATTAGCAACACAAGTGCTTAGATGTATATATATATGGAGATTTGGTGTTGTAAATAAGAAACTGGTGTACGTAGGAGGAATAATCACCTCCTATCTACCCACAGACTTCCTTAGGCAGTGAATTCTGCAGGAAGAAAAAGTACTAAGCAACCTCCTCTCAAAATCTAGGGCTGTGTGGGAGCTGAAGGGATCCTTTTAGCTTCTGCTTTCCTGCAACTTGAAGCTATATTATAAATATAAAGTTTTTCAACATTTTCCTTTATTTCCTTTTAAAGTACTTTTGGATTTCTTACCTTCTCACCCAATTTCTAAAGATGAGTCCATCTACAATTTGAAACCCCTATCTAAACTATTAAAATATTTGCAGATGTGTTGTCCTGTTGTACATGAAGCAGAATCCACAATGAACTTTTGAAAATACCTTCTGAGAAGTCTACAGTATTTCTAGAATTAAATATGTATCTGAGCCACATGCTATAGACACAATGGTATACTTTTATTTCATGAAGACAAGAAAACATTTAGCTAACATACGCAACTATAGAGTTCTACACTTCTAGGAAAATTTTGTTGTTTTTGTTTTCTTGAGTGGAAGGTTTCTTTTACAACCCAAGATGACCTAAAATGTGTGATCTTACTGCTTCAGCCTTATTTTCTGATATTATAGGCACATGTTACAACATCCTGCTTCCAAGTGAACTTTTAAATTGATTAATATTAGATAGGCACAGTAGCAAGTTAAAATTACATCTGGTACTTGTATAATTCATATGAATTTCAAAATAATTACTATTATGATAATTTTGAAGTAGAAAGCCACTTGATATGTTGTTTTTACTTAGTGAAAAAAAATTCCCTTTGCCAGTTGTCTTCACAAAATATTCCTCAGATTTCTATAATTAAAATATTTATATTCATATAAATATTTTCATATACTTCATATACTATTTGGCACAAATAATAAAGGATTACATTTCAGCGAAATATAAATCTCAGCCACTACTGCTGACTAAGTATGTTGATAAAAGCTGGTATACTATTGTAAGAAGTTTGAGGAGGGTGTGGTGATGCATACCTTTAATTCAAGTACTCAGGAAACAGAAGCAGGGGAATATCTATGAGTTTGAAGCCAGCTTGGTTTATAGAGTAAGTTCCAGAAGAGCCAAAAGGAGGAGGAGAAGAAAGAGGGGTGGGAGGAAGAAGGAGGAGAAGGAGGAGAAGGAGGAGAAAGAGGAGGAGGAGGAGGAAGAAAAGATAGAAAAGAAAGAAGTTTGAGAACCTGAGAGTTGTTTTTTAAGCAGTCTTTTTCTTCCTCTTGTGAATTGGTTAATTTGAAGTTTAGTATTATTTGAGCATTGTGGCAAGATTTCTGGCATCTGTGTTGCCAATCATGACCATTTTATTATGCTCAAGGAGATTACATATTAATTCTCCTCTCTGCACACAATGGGAAAAGTTATGATGCTGATTATAAAAGGGAATAATCCCCTGCAGAAGTGTTAAATACACTGGAGATAAAAGAAATGAATATTCATTTCATAATATTCCTTTATGTAAGAGTAAGTAATTTTCTCTTCCATGTTCCTGTACTCCTCTCTGGCCGCAACATTTTTGTGCCTTCTTCAGTTACTCTCATAGTCATGTCCGGCAAACTCAATCTACTTTGCAATGATTTCCCCTCATTGGGTTCACAATGCAGTCAATGTTTGACAGACAACAACTCCAGCAGCTCTAGCCAGAGGAATGATTCAATCAAGAAATTCCACCAATCCAAGAAATTGCACAAGGTCTTAGATCTTCCAAGGTGATTCATACAGGGTAGCAAGCAGAAACGATCCTTTTCTCTATCTCCCACACCCAAGAACTCTTTTTTGCCTAGAAATGACCATATGCCCATCTAAACTTCAATTGAAATCTTACCTCAGGCTTCTACAGCTTGAAAGCCATCTCTCTTTCTCTTTACCTCAAAAAATAAATAATGTGGAGATAGAATAAGAAAATAGATGCACAATGAATGAGAGCTGTGTAATGGATGACAACATTGGAAAAACATAAGCAAACAGAGAGAAACAATTGAATGATGGAAAAGACAAATGGAGGAGGGAGGAGCTTTGGCTAAGAGCATAGTTGCAAAGCAGTTTGTTTTCACATATGAACACCATTTTACAAATAAAAATTATTTTTCTTACAATAGAGCAGTGATGGCTTCTGAATTTCTAGATTGCTTGGGAAAGTGAGATCAATGCTACCATGTTTGCCAGATAGTCCGGTTGGGTTTATAAAAACTACAGGGAAAGAACGTTAATCATCCTGTGCAGTATGGTAGAAATGACTTTGGATTCAGCTTCCAGAGATTTGCAGTCTAAATTTTTAATTGGCTTGAAGAATATCTATTAAGATTTTCTTTTTTACTCTCAGTCTCCTTGGAGAGTCATTCATCTTATTGTTTAAATAGACTCATACCACTTAGGGGAAGATGATCACAATAAACTAATGCAAAGAAATTTGAACTCTACAAAATTAGAAAGGGAGTTACAGGAATTACTGCTACCTTTTGCTCTGACTCTTATTTTCTCTGAGAACATAATCTCTATGAAGAGTTTAATTAGAATAACATGAATTGTTTGATTAGTAGTTTTAAGTCCATAAATTAAAATGTTTGATGCTGGCTGAGTGTGATTGTACAGGCTTGTAAACTGAGCACTTTGTAAAGCTGAGACCGGAGAATCACCCAGACTACACGAGTTCTAAGTCAACTTGGTCTACATACAAGACTCTGTTTCAAGGTACAAAAAACAACCACAATAACAAAAGCACTGATTCTTTGATAATAACTATTAATCCAACAGCTTCCTATATTTAGAGAGATAATCAGCTCTGCATCTAGAAGGAGACAGAAACCAGAGGATTGAGAATGGATGAGAAACAAATCCAGAGACTGTGATTATACAATATATGGAAGGAACATAAAAATCTCAAAAATGATTGTTCTGAAAGTGGCAAGCATATTACATCCACTAAAAACCAAATAAACATGTGGAAGGGACTTTTCAACATATTTATAAGAAATATATTATTGTATATTCAATATATTTACAAGAAAATATTCCCATCAGGGTTGTAAGCATTGCCATTTTTCTAAGTGACTCTGGGGTTTTTAGAAACAGGATGTTTAAAAATAGGTAGGAACTTTGTACTCCCGTTCTCATCATTGTCCAAAAAAGAGTTAGCTAAATCAGTAAGCACACTTACATAATTACTTGTAAACTGTTTTATAGTTTAAAAAGATCACCATCGGTCTGGGAAGATGGCTCAGTGCTTAAGAACACTGAGTGCTCTTTCAAAGGTCCCAAGTTCAATTCCCAGCAACCACATGGTGGCTCACAACTATCTATAATAGGATCAGATGCCCTCTTCTGACATGCAGGTGTAAATGCAGATAGAATGCTCATATAAATACATACATACATACATAAATACATAAATATACACATAAATAAATAAATGGTATTTT
This sequence comes from Cricetomys ansorgei, assembly GCA_026225945.1. Taxonomy (NCBI): domain Eukaryota; kingdom Metazoa; phylum Chordata; class Mammalia; order Rodentia; family Nesomyidae; genus Cricetomys; species Cricetomys ansorgei. The sequence goes on from JAMJFZ010001562.1 coordinate 7,692,887, forward strand.
TTAAAGATCACTACCATAACGTTAATTTATTTAGACACAACAATGCCCTTTGAATGTGTGGATGCAAATAAGAAAGATGGCTGTCTTAACCATAGCCCAGCTACAATCAATACAATAACTAACCCAGCACTTAAACTCCAAGGAGAGAAACTAGTCTGCAGGGTTCGTCTACCTCGCAGAGCCTTTGTTTGTAATAACTACAGCAGACTTCATTTTCAAGGTTTACATAAGTTATAAATTTTACCAAAACTCTTAGGAAAACTTATTATCCAGTCTCCTTATCCCCTTTCAGTGTCACCTTTTTTTTTTCTTTGAAATCACCTGTTTTCACCAATGCAGAATGTAAAGCATGTGGGTTTGTGTTGTTATTTATGACTCGTATTGAACTCTTCTGTCATGACATGTGATTGGTATCTATTATCATCTCTTATTTTCCCCTTTATCCTCCATCTCATTCTTCTTCTATACATTTTATCTCTATGGTATTTGGTAGACTTTAAATTTTTGATAAAATATATATTATAGATTATGATGGTGAGAGGGAGGTGGTGAAGCAGCTGTTCACAATGCAACCTCAAGATCTCAGGGCTGTGTGGGCTAGACCATGACCTTCCACTCTGTACCCATCCTACCCTGAGCAAGTTATTTAGACCTGTTTTTCATCCACCTGGGTTTTTAGACCAGCAGGGTTTTTAGTGAGAGGTAACTTGTGGTTAAGATTTGTGCATGATGTCTAGTGACTGATGACTTAGAATACTAGCATTTACAAACAGGAAAGAAGTGAGGATAAGACGAGAAAGAATTGTATCAGTACAGAGCCCAGCTGCTGTGACCAAGATGAGATGGGCTCTGAACATTGTCCTCAGTTAGGAAGATGACAGCGGGCTTTTATACCCCACTACTGATCACCACTCACATGGGTGACTCACAGAAAGGTCGTGTATGTTAAGCCAGATGGTTTTCTTTGGCTACATATCTGGTCTAAGGAGAGACACAGCTAATACTCCCAGGGGTAAGGAGGGAAAGATTGTGGACATTGTACCACAATACCCATTACTAATTGTGATGGAGAGCAAATGAAAAATGAAATTGCTGTCCTTCTAGAACTTATTTCTTGTGAAGCGACAAAAATAGTAAACAAATATATAAGGAAGAATCCAATAGCTTGTTGAGGGGGGAATGGAAGTGAACGATTGCTAATTTCTTGGGAAGATTAAGAAAGCCTGAGGTAGCATATGAGACTGGAAAAGCAAAGCCTGCAGAGAAGCAAGGGAAGGACATACAAGGAGGGTGGCTGCATGTGCTAATGTTCCAAAGCATACCTAGACTATTGTAGGAGCCAGGTTGTAGATAGACTAAGGTGCTTGGTTAACAATAAGGGAGGCAGTGATGACCATAAAGAAGTTCTGCATGAGTCGAGGGTCTGGAATGAACCGATGGTTGAAAAAGGCAACTAGCTCTACTCTCCAGGCATGAATCCACTGTGTCAAAGTCAAGGAGGAGGTGGGAAGATGTGTGTAATTAAAAGATCCATAAATGTAAGGACTGGAGAGATGGCTCGCAGTTAAGACTGCTTGATGTTCTTGAAAAGGACCCAGAAGCCTGATTCCCAGCACGTGTGCGCGCACGCTCGTATGTGCACACACACACACACACACACACACACACACACACAAATAAGCAATAAAATAAAGCTGAAGACTCTGTTATCTAGTTATCAGTGATTTTAAAGAGAATGTGTTATATTCTCCAGACTCTGGAGTACTCCATGTTAGTCTTAGACATAGCCATCTGCTACCCTTCTGATGGATGCTGTCTTGGGGGTTTTAGTGACTAAAACCTTAGATTTTTCTGTCATCAAATATAATGTTCTTTTTTATTGGATGATTCATTTAAGATTCCGTTTTCCTGACTTGATAGTTTAAGCAAGCATAAAATTCTCTTATTTCCAGACACTGTTTAAGGTAAAGGTATGTCTCTGCATGCTGCAATGCATGCCCAATTGCATTGACTTGGTTTCAATTTTGGATTTGAAAATATAGCTTGATTTTTTACTGTACTAGATGTACATACACATTGTACCATATGATTTCCAGTGTGTACTTAACAAAGAGCAATTTCATTTTCTCTGGCAAATTACACACTTGCTATAGCTGAGGGAGTCTAAAAGAGATCCAGGAATAAACAGAAAGCAATATATATAAAAATGATGTTAGCAGCCTGTTTCAACAAGTGACACCTAAAGAATTATTCCAATACTCCTCGGTTAGTAGACTAATTCTGAAAAACAAACAAACAAACAAAAACCAGCAATTGTGGATTTGCTGGTGATCTCTCTCAGAGAAGAATAAAAGAATATCTAGCTGCATATGAAATAATATTGGCTTGATGCTTCTGAGAAGCTGTTCTGCAGATCAGTCATTTCAACTGGATCTACTTCTGATTAAATAATATTGCTGAGAACGTAAACTTTTCCCTCATTTTCCAGTTGCATTTTTACTCGTTTATTTCAGAGCAGAGCTAATTGGGATAGCTAACTGGAACACTGTTCTGTCCTTTTCTTCTTTTGGTGAGGTTGACAGGGCAGTCATTCCTATCTATGTCTTCACAAAATGGTGCACTATAGACTTATTTGGTCCTGGCTCTGCTGAGAAATTTTACCTGACCATGTGAGTAAGCAGCAAGATAGAGAAAGCATTCTTTCAGACACAGGCTCTCCTCCCCAGAGACTGTGACACACAAAGCAAAATAAGTCCTTCAGCAAGTGGATTTCTGACACATTCACTTAAATGCCAGTGGAAACAACTTTATGAAAGGACACATTGAGCTATATACAGCACCATCACTTCTGATCCCTCATAATGTAGTCTGTGGTCTAATCCTTAAGAGTTGGAGAGTTTTACAATGTTGAGGATTTTGTTCAGTTACTCAGAAGACAGAGAAACATAGCTGGCAGTTAAAAAGAAAGAATATGGGGAATTAAATAGTTATATTCTGGAAGCTCACATTCACACTCCTCTGAAGTCTAGGCTGCCCCACCACATCAAGGCATCAACTCCAAAAACTCCCCTGGCCTTTTAGTAAGAGAGATCCCTTATGGCAAGATCTTCTTTGAAACAGGATGTTGCAGAGACAGCAAGTCCAGTGCTATATATTACCACACTCTAGGTTTTCTACTGTGAGAAGTTCTCAGCTCTGTGTTTCTAGACTGTCCATCAATCTCCTGTCTTAGCCCCTCAAGTCTGCAACACTGGAAGGAGCTTCTCAGCAAATGCCTGCTCCCAGGCATCTTATCCTGAAACATTTCTTTTATCACACTCAGAATGTACACAGAAAATAATAGAAAATATTACCTAAGTATATTATTCTCTTATTTAAGACTTAGCAATGGCTGCCCATCCTCCTTAGAACAAAACTCTGTCATCCCTTTGGATTATACAAAGATACCTCCAGTATCAGTCCAGTTGCTGTCTTCCCAGCCTCACTGTTCAGATTTTTCACCTTAGATTTGGCATATCAGCACCGTTTTTCACGGATGGGGAAATACCATCAATTTATTTCATTCTGTACGTTGTTGATATTCTTTCCTCTTCTACAGAACCTTTTCTGCATTTGCCTAATACTACTAATCTAATACTCCAAAATAAATTTTGAATTATGGGGATATCTGAGGTCTCCATGAACTCTGATCAAGGGATTGGTAACTTACCAGACTTGAAGAGGCCTTTTTTGAGAGGTTCCTTTGAAATTGGAGAACAAAGGCCAAATTATTGGTGTTTTTATAAATATTTTATAAAAGATATTAGTGTGTGTGTGTGTGTGTGTGTGTGTGTGTGTGTGTGTGTGTGTCCATGCCACAGTGTACCTGTGGGAGTCAGAGGAAAACCTGAAAGAGATGATTCCCTTATTCTGTCACTTCAGGTTGAGAGAATGAAGACAGATCATCAGACCTGATGGCAGGAGTCTTTGATCATTGATCCATCTTTGACCATTGGTCCATCTTGCTCATCCTCAGACTGTTCTTTTTGTCTCTTTATATATTTTAACTCAAGCTCTAATCTTTGGCAGTTAAACCTTGCAAAGGCAGGACATGTCTCCTTTGCAATTTATTTATTATTGTGCCATAAAATATATTTTATTATTTTTTAAATTAGTATACAAAGGAATAAGCTTCATAGTGACACCATATTTGTGTTGATTCTCCATGTCCTTCACATCTCCTTCATTTTTGAAGTGTGCAGACCTCATACCGGGACTTGAACCTTCACTTGTGATCCATCTCATTTCTCTACAAGTGATGTACGGAGGAAGAAAATAATTGAAGTTGTTCTAGGTCTCTAATTAGTTAGTTTGTAGGTAATTGAGATGATTTTACCCTATGTGAATACTTAATTCCATAGCAAAATTACTTATTAAAATACCAAATGACTTTTGCAACAACAAAAAAAAAAGCAACACTTGGAAATCCACTTGATGCTTTCATTTACTTTCGCATTGAATTGATGGTGAGTGAGGCTGTTTTCTGGGTTTCCAAAGAACTACAATGATTACCTTACGTGTATGTACTTTGGCAGCCAAATAATATTACTTAGAATATGATGCATCAGATATTACTGACTCACATCCAGTATCTCCATTTAATGATAGAAAGTGTAGCATTCTGTAAGATTCTGCTTTAACTTACAAAAAAGACAAAGGCAAAGATACATACAGAGGAAGAATGGAGCTTCTGTATGATGCCTATGAGATTCTAGAACAAATTATTTTAGAGTAAGTCATCTCATCATCATCACACTGGAGGTAATGACTCTACCAGAAGAGCTTCGGAGGGCAATACTTGCACTGGAGTAGGTGTTTGATGAACGTGAGGGATGAGTGACCGGGCTGGCTGACCAGTGATGTCCACCAGGATGGATGCAACTAATTGATTTATATATAAGTACACCCAGTCATTCTTCTACATCCCATAAATTGCTAACTAAGGCTCTTGATGTAGCTGGAGTGAGCACACAGAGCAGACCTCTCTCCTTGAATCTTTAGTCATTCTGCTTTGTTCACTAACTTCAAGACAGAGCACATTTCCATCCTCATACTTTCCCCCCTATCAGTTTCCCTCTTCCACATAAATAAACAGAGCAAGGTTGTAACACTCTGCTCAGAGAGAAATGATACCTGTGAAGGATAAAAAAAGGGAAGTTTGGAAAGAGAACTACAACAACAGCAGAGGATTTTTCAGTACAAAATGCCACAAGGAGAAAGCAGCGTGCTCAATATTTTGTAGAAGAGTTTCAGTGTTCAAAAAGGTAGTTGCTTCAGAGAACACTGTATTGGTTTTAAACATTTTAATTTCTGATATTTCTGTCCATATTAGTAATACATTACTTACTTATTTAATGCATTTCTCTATTTGATTGTTGCTCTGCTTGCAAGACCTAGGTTTTAAGAAAAAACAATGTGCTCTAAATATAGATTATTTTTCTTCCTAACCTTGCTACCACACACACTTTGTCACTCATAAGAAAAAGCCTTTACAAAAACAAACAAACAAACAAAATGAGCTGGCGATGGTGGCACACATCTTTACTTTTAATCCCAGCATGCACTTAGGAGACAGGGTCGGGAAGTTCTCTGTGAGTTCAAAGCCAGCCTGGTCTACAGAGTGTGTTCAGGACAGCCAGATTGAAACAGAGAAACCTTGCCTTGGAAAACCAAAAAAAATAAAATAAAATAAAATAATGTTGCCAGTATATATTTCACTAGGAAGCACATGTTTTATTCTTACCAAACAGAATGGTCAAAATCAATGACCTAGTTTGTAGAGTGAATCTAGCTAGACAACTTCCCCTAAGTATGCAATTTAAACGTTTTTCAGAGGAACATAAAAGCCTCTCGGCAGTCTTCAGCCAGAGGGTACCCAAGTAACTGAGGTTGAAGAATATTGATGTCTTGACTCCTTTTGAAAAGTCACATATAACTACTTACAGTTTTTCCTAGAATTTTTACACTTTTAGCAATAAATATCCTGCAGCAGGGCAGAAACGTGACTGGTCATTTTATGTTTGCTCACATGCTTGAGGCTGAGAAGTCTCACAGTAAGGATAGTGCAGTTTGCTTAATTCTGTTTGTCTGTCTGACTCATCTCTCTGTGTGTGTGTGTGTGTGTGTGTGTGTGTGTGTGTGTGTGTGTGAGAGAGAGAGAGAGAGAGAGAGAGAGAGAGAGAGAGAGAGAGAGAGAAAGAGCATCAAGAAGATATGAACAAGTTCTATTTTTAGCTTTAAAATACCCATACATTTTGATCCTATTCTTTCCTTCCGCGTCTGATTCCTCTCAGATCCTAAATACTTCTCTGATCAACCAACCAAATTCATGTTCTTTCTCTCTCTGTAGCTCCAAAAATACTCAAAACCAAAACAAACAAATAAATGCAAAAATTTTTAAAGATTACCAGGGAATTTATTTGCAAGACTTTTCTTCCTGACAACCAGGAACTGGTACCTTGATGGAAAAGAAACAAAGCAGAACTTTTTCCACTGAGGTGTATCCCTGGGATGCAGGACAGAGAAGGACTCACAGTGGTTTGGAATTCCAAATGGGCTCTTCTGAATGTTTGTGGACAGTATATGAGAACACAAAAATGAAGATGTTAGAGGCTTGAGTTTGACAGTTCTCCTGAGTACCAAAGGTAGAAAGTGTGCACAGTCCAAAGACCAGTAGAATGAGAAACAACAAGGAGCTAAATTCATACTAATCTCTGCTTCTTATGTGTATATAGAAATATTTTTCTTTTTTCCTAGCAAGTTTTCCAGTAGACTTCTTTTTCTTTAATTGAAAATATTTTTTTGATCATGGTATTCCCTCCCCAACTCCTCCCAGATTTTCCGACCTCCCCACCCAACTCTTTCTCTTTCATTAGAAACAAACAGGCAAACTAAAAAGCAAAGAAACTGGTATTTAAAACAAAGAACAAAGTGAAAGCACACACACACACACACACACACACACACACACACACACAATCCTTAAAAAACAGGAAATTGCAAACCATAATATACAAGCAAAGACCAGTGTGACAAAAAAAAGAATACCCAAACAAAGTGAATGATACTAAAAGTTGACAAAAATGCCTTTGAATTCATTTTGTGTTGGCCACCTACTGCTGGGCATGGGGCCTACCTTTAAGTGTGGTTAATATAACAGTGAGACTCCTTCGAAGGAAACTAATTTTTCTTTTGCAAGCAAGTATAAGTTGGAGACAGCTTCCTGGTTGGGAATGGGAGCTCATGTGCACTTCCCTCTCTCAGCACTCCAACCCTATCTGGATTGTTCCTGTGCAGGCCCGTGCATGCTGCCACAGTCTCTGTGAATTTGTTATGTTTAAGCCTGGCATGATAGCACAGACCTGAAATTCCAGCCTTCTGGAATACCACGCTGGAGGATCTACCATCTGAGAGCAATATAAGATACGTAGAGAGACCCTATTTGATTAAATAAGTAAAATGAATTAGTAATGGATGTTGCACACTCTGGAGATGCTACTCCCAATCTAATCATTCATTTTGTGATGGCTGTATTCTGAGTAGAGTCCTCCTTGCCACCCACTGGACTTCAGAGCAAGTGAGATATAAATGGCCAACTCTGACTCCTTGAAGTGCTGCTTAAGCTTTAGTCTAGGGGTATTTTAAGTCATAAGCCTGAAATTTAATTTCTACATGGAAATATTTTTACAATGGAAATAATTCTTCTGTCTCCATACTTTTTTCAAATGTTTACTTGTCTTTGTGCAGATTTGTGGGGCAGTTCTCTGATGGTTCTGTCAAAATAAGATCTGAGGGACAGGGACAGGAGCAGGGAGAGTGTAATGTGAACAGACAGGAGGCCGAGAGTAGGTAACAAACATTTTGAATTATTGTAAAATTCACATTCAGAGCCATTTACTTGCATTGCAACTTATTTGTAATGTTTATTTTTAACTTTTTAACAAACCATCAAGAACTCCACCCAGTATAAGCACTAAAAACACTGCCCACTTCAACATGAAAAAAGAGGCCAGTGTCTTCACTAGCAAAGCAGTTGCAAACAATGAGACCCATGACATTGTGAACCAAAGGACTGAACAACTGAACTTTTGCAAGAGGCTCTATTATACTATACAGTGTTCAAAATGTATTTGTTTATACCAAAATTTGTGCTTTTAAAACATTTATTTATCTATCTATCTTGTATGTACACGTATATGTGCTTACACATGGTAGCCAGAGGCCAACAGTGTCAGGTGTGTTCTTCAATTGCTCCCCACTTCAACTTTGCAGACAGCCATTGACTGAACTTGGAGCTTGACAATTCAGCAAGACTGACCTGTGGGCAAAGCACCAGGAATCCTCCTGTCTCTAGATCTGGTGTTCGGGCTTAAACCCAGGCCTCATTCCTTTACCAGCTAAGCCATATCTCAAGCTTCAAGCCCCTCTACCCAAATTTGGATATCTTTCTGATATTTTCTGAGTAGTATTTATCTCTAAATATCTCAGAATTAAAAAGTGATATTTCTAACAGTATTAGCATGTGGAATCTACTGATAATAATGATGGGAAATCTTTTGACAAAATTTCTAATTTTAACACTTCTGGGGACAATATCATATGAAAGAAAAATACAATGATTACTTAATACTCCCTGAAGGTATTGAGATGGCAAAAGAATAATTGGAAAAGTGCTCCAAATAATATAATAATATTAGGCATGTTGCCTTTAGATTGGGAAAGTGAAGACACTGATAAAAACACTTGGGTGCCTACTGTGGTCTGATTGGTTATAGTCGTGTATTAAGTAGTTAGCATAACTTCAGGGAACAGATATAATTTCCATTTTCAACTGTGGGAAGAAGGGACACAAACATTATTTGTTCAGCATCGTCATGTATTGTTAGGGACAAAGCAAGCAAATATGCTAGCAAGCCTCTTTGGGCTCCAAAACTTACCTTTTCTTCATTGATTCAGGTATAACTTGTCATAAGTTTAACATAGGGGACTTAAAATAAAAGTTTTTAATCTTTCATATTAACCATGATTAATGTAAATAATGAGTAATAACTGTTAAACATAAAATTTTTATAAGTCAAAACATTTTTATGATATGACTTGGGAACAAGACTCTCTCTTTCTCTCTCTTTCACACACACACACACACACACACACACACATGCACACACACACACACACACACCACATACACAATCTCTTTTCGTTCAGAACATCCAATCTGGTAGTGTTGATTGATTACATAATACTTATTATTCTGCCATCCTTTGTACTTTCTTGGTATTGGTAACAGTGTAAATGTCATGCTTTGTGCCATCCAAGTTTAAGAGACAACAAATGAGTAAAAAACACTTTGGAGAGTGATAATTGTTTTTAAGAAAGTAAAATATGTGCTATAAGACAAAGCACCTGTCTTGCAAAAGGAGTGAAATTTCAACTAAAGCCTTCGTAATGAGAAGGAGAAAGGGCAGGCAAAGGTACCTATGTGTAGTCATCTGTATTGGATGCTACTGTAGTCTTGGACATTTGATTACTTGGTTCTTAGTTGATGGTGCTGACTGGGGAGGCTGAAGAGTTGTGTTCTAGCTGGAAGAGGTGTGCCCCTGGAAGGAGGACTTGGAGAGTTTAGACCAGTGCCCATTTGAGTCTCTGTTTTGTGCTTGTCATTGAAGATGTAAGCTCTCAGTTCCCAGCTCCAGCTGCCATACAGCTACTCTGTTTTCACAGACTCTCCACCTTCTGGAAGTGTAAGCCCAAATAAAATCTCTCTTCTCTAAGTGGTATTTGTCATAGTCTCTTATGGTAATAGAAAGTAACTAAGATATTAACATCTTACAGAAATCCAAGACAGGGATGAGTACAGCACTCGCATAGCCATTGAGCAGAAAATATTGAGCTGAGCAGAGAAGTCATAGAAATTTGCATTTTGATCAGGGTTATAGAAAAAGTTTGAAGGGAAATCAGTTTCATATGCTTAAAAGATTGTTCTGGCATTCATGTGGAGAATGAATTGTATGTGAGACAATATTAGAAACAAGAAGCCAATGCAAAGGTTGTCACAGTGGAACAGGGCTGGGTGATCCTGACCAACTAGAGTATTGGTAAAAGAGCTCGTGAGGAGGTAGCAGATGTATGGTGCCTCCAACTACTCAAATTAATTTCTATTTATTTATTGATAGTATGGATGTAAACAAGTGTTACTTACCAATGTAGTGATGCGTATGGGATTCTTGGGAGGTAGAAACAGGAAGATCAATGTTATCATTCAGGGCTATTTAATGAGTGCCAGGCAAGCCAGGATAGATTAGGACTTGTCTTAGAAAGAGAGAAAGTATTTGGAAAAGGGTAAGAAGAAAGATAATCCCATCATCTTATTTTGCGCACCCCAAGTCCTCCATACATATTTAACACAAACCAAAATACAGGTTTAGTTTTAAAACACAATAATGCTTCATAAAGAGCATCACTGAAGAACCAAAGCCCATGTGCAGGGCCCATTATACTCATCGAAGGCAATTTTCTCAGACTGTCAGAGGCAAACAAGTTGTGCTCTTGGAGTTTTCAGTTGGTTGCTTTTCAATAAAGCTATGTACACTGGTGTTTTTGTTTTTCATTTACTGCTTGCAATTTATACAATTTAAGTATTATCACCGGTATGGCAGTAAAAGGTAAAATACAAAAATAGAGAGCTCAGTAATTTGGCTTTTAAGTGGCTTTACGTATTTATATTCTATGTAGGATATGTAACAGATTGTGATAACAGAATCAGTTATAATCAAGTTGCAGCCTTACAAATATAGCAGATACCATGAAACAGTTCCCTTCTGCTGACTGAGAGTGGGAGTGCCATCTCTTTCACTGTATTTTCTCTGTAACAGCACATCAGCCTCAACACCTTTGTTGCATTTCTCCTGTGCTATTACTGTGAATGTCCCCACAGTAGCACTTTACCTATATTTATCATTGATTCTTGCACATTGGATTTTCTGCTCTGGAGACAACTAATTTGAGTGGCTTGAAATATAAAACGTATGGCTTTCACCTCTGGTGTCCCAGTTCACATAACAATGTAGAAGTCATTCCCCAGTTGCAGAAAACCCTAAGGCCCTCAGACTTTTTTCAGCCTTCATGGTGCTACATAATTTATTTTAGATCTCTAAAGCCTGCAGCATTTCTCATGTGCTGTTAAGGGAGGGGATCCATTGTCAATGTGTAAGCATCTCTTGAATTAAGCTCTGCTGGTTCCTCTATCTGAATGTGAATGCAGACTCGATTGTCCTGAGAGTGACAGTTGTTTATTTTACTCTAGCCTGTCTAATCTTGGGTGGGGGCTTACAGGTTGACCCAAATATTTATACACATGTATTTTGCTTTCTTTCATGGAGATTGTCTTAAAGTGAGATTTTACAGTTTTCCTGGATTGTTGTTTTCACAAACTCCTTTAGCTTTTCTTTCTCTTGAATTCTAAATTGCAATTCCTTTTGTCCAGAAGCTAGTCTTGTTCGGTTCCTGGAGTGGGAACAGTGTTGTACCAGTAGGGGGAGCTCATACCATGCCTATTTTATGGGTTGCCTGGAAGTTAATTTGGCAGGTTTGTATACTTAAGGGTGGAGCTGTTTTTACTTTAAAGCCAACAGTTATTAGGGCTTGGAATAGAAGTTATTTCTTCTGGTTGAGAAACTAAAATACTCTGAAGTTGTAAATCCCAAGTGCATTAACAGTTTAAGTTTTTAGCTAATGAATCGTCATACTGTGGTTGAAGTTTTCAGACAGCTGAAATGTGGATGCTTTAAAAGATATTAAAAGGTGTCTTTCCTTGGATGTGTCATTAAATTACTTCTTTCCACGAACAATGGCCGCATGACTCGGTCTGAAGGTTTCTGTAATGACTGCAGGTCAATATAAGCAAGGCCGTGGCTGTGGACATATAAGTGAGCTCAGATTTCTCATAAATATCCTTGGAGTAATTTTTATTTAGGGCTTTTTGTATTTCTCACTAAATTGGCATAAAAGGGAATCTGAATGGCACATGGATCTTGATTAGCTCTGACTTACCCAAATCAGCAAGGACTCAGAGCTAAGGCATAATTTCACTACCTTTTCTTCTTCAGGGTTACATATGACTCCCCTTTGGGATGTTAGTAATTTTCCAAATATTGCAATTTCAGAATTTCTAAGATGGTGAACACCAAGTACCTCTTCATCTTATGCTTTCTCCAGGCATTTAATGCGTCTTCAGAAAATGAAAAAGGAGAGACATCTTCTCTTTGTTCCTTTCTCCTACTGTTGAGCATCTCTCAAACACAAGGGTTCCCAGGACTCTACAATGTCCTCAGCAAACTGATGATCTAGGGATCTCATCACTCAGTGGATTGGGAGAGAGAAGGTTCAAGAATAAAAGAACTCAGTTGTCTCCAGACTGGCCCACATTTTTGACTTTCAAATCATCACTTTCAAATGAGTCAAGAGAGCTGAGTAATTGTTTACAGTATGTCTAACAAATTTCAAAATCTGAACTGGAGAGAGCATAACACCTGCCTCTGGATGGACGTTAATTATGAAATCACTTATGTCATAGAGTTTTCATCTAAATTACTGTGCTGTTTCATAGGTTGCATGCGGTTGGAACTCTGGTATGGGAGAAGGAGAGAGAATGGGGAGAAGAATGTGAGGTGAAGTAGAAGAGGATACTGAAAGATGGTGAAAGGGCCCAGGCATTAACCCTGTTTCCCCAGGGTGAACACCACAATCGTCTAGCAATTTCCTAGCAATAAAATAGCTGTCCTGTGGCTGATGAGCCTTTAGCATGACAGAGTGATGACCCTAGACTGGATTCTCAGGTTTTAATAGCTCTGTGGTTCCCACAAGGCGAAGCACTTTTCTTTTTGCTTTCTTCTGCGTAGGCTTTCTTCTGTCAGTGATACCCCTCCCTACTGCTCCCTCATCAGTTTTTGCTTACTGTGGCATCATCATTGCTATAAATGCCCCTTTCTGTAGCACACATTTATTTCTCCATGTACTTTCTTTTAGCAGACATACAGTTAATAAAACAAGCTATTCTGTGGACAGTGTTGCCTTGCATAAGCATACCTAGCACAGCAATGGACAGAGTCTGAAATCACAGAACATGCCTGGCTTTGGGGTCAGATCTCCCTGTGCAAGGTCCACATTTAAGGCCCTACACATGATTTGGCATTTGTAATAAAATATGTTTTTTTTCTAAGGAAACCTCATTCATTGTATGAGCTTCGGTTCCACAGGAATTTAGATCTGTCTCTGCCTTGAATTTGGTGTCTGGGTCTTTCCCTCACTTTCCATCACCCTGCAGCTGTTCTTGTGGCTGTGACTCTGTGGTTCTGCAGGTGAATAGGTGCATTGCTGATCTTTTTGTTAATAGAAAGTCTCAATACATTTTAGTCTCCTGGGCAGTACCTTAGTCCAGCATTGTACCAGAAGCCGGGCTATCTGAACTACTTTAATGGTTTTGTCAATAATTCTTACAAAATGTGGTATCTTAAGCCTCTGTTACAGACTGAAATGTAGATATTACAGGAAAATACTTAAGAAAGTGAACAGTATTTGAGCCAAACAAAATGGTTTTACAAATCATTAATGATATTTATCCAGCAACTCATATCTTAACTCATGTGTGGCTAAGCTCCATGAACTTCCAGGTCCCAGATACTTAAACTAGCTTGATCTCAGAAATCTAAGGCTCTTGATGTTTTAGAAAGCAGTTCAAACATGGTCTCTTGATTTGATCTGGGTATGATGTCTCACACCTGTAATTCTAGCACTTAAGAGACTGTGGCAGGAGGATAGAGAGGTTTAGGCCATCCTAAACCAAATAGCAAGACCCTACCTCAAAAAAAATCAAAACAGACAACAGACACACACACACAAAGAAAAAAAAAATGTTTCCCCAGGCAATACTATTACAATAGAAAACATTTTCTGAATGCTAAGCTTCTGGAAGCCAGTAAGCCTAAGCACTACTGCTGAGGGAAATGTGGATTTAGCAATTCTGATTGGGCTTACTGCATACCATTAAGTCTGGTTTCAGAAAAGCAGAACTTCAAGTCTTTGGTTGTGACTTATTTGTCTCTATACTATTGATTAGCTAGGGACTTTCATTCATTAATCCTATAGTTTAGAATCCCAGGCCTTGGTTCAAGTTCTGGGAATTGAGAAGTGAAAACAAGGTAATATCATGATAGCATATTAGTAGAATATACCGGAGTAGGGCAGTGCTGTCAAAGATATTGGAAGATTAAAAAGACCATTGCATTATTTACTTTATTTTCTTGAAATAGATATACAAACTTTTAGTACAGAACACCTAAGGTAGGCTGCTCAAAGGGACTCCTAAAATAGCTCTTTGCATTATCAGATTTTATTAAATGGGAGGGCCCATGCAGGAGGCAAGCTATACAATAGCATAAACTAAATATGAAATAATCAAGGATTAAGTTTTATGTTATTCATATGGGTGTCGAGAGTATAGCAGAACTAACACATTTAGTCCCCAGAACCATGACTTCATCATAAAGAAGAGTCATGTTGAACTAAAGGGATCATATTTTAATGAACCAGGCTGGATACGGTAGCTCATCCGTGCTCAGCAGCAGGTAGCCTGGGGAACATGAGACAATCTATTTTTCAAATGAAAAATTATTTCCTGACGTTGTCCTTCTGTCTTGATTTTCTTCTCAGCACTCTGTGCACCACTCCTTCTTATGAAGAGTCTTGCCTTGTTGTTTCCCTTAAATACAAATAGTAGACACACAGAACTCTTCACTCTTCTGGGTGGAATTCCCCATTTGGCATTTGTTAACAAATGAGCACCACCAAGTATTTGTTTTGTATCTATATTTTACAACTCCGTTGGGCCAGAAAATAATACATAAAATGTTTACTGTTTCTTGAAGATGGTTTTATACTCTTCTGGGAAGTTGAAAACATGTGCAAGTGGACTTTTCAGCCCCTGAGCATGCTGTGCCCAGCATGAAAGTATAATTCATCAGAGGGTGGTAGCCAGCAGGCAGAAGTTCAGAAGGGAGGTCGGATACAAGGGAAACCTTAAAGGGCCATTTTTGCTTTGAATAATTTGACAAATTTTACTATTTTCCAATTTGCTATCTTTTTTTAAATCAAGAAAATTTTCTTATTGAGAAATGAATAGTGTATCATTACTTTTATTTCTCATTTCAACAGATCATTTTATGAATAATTTTGCTCAATCTTCTCTAAGAAAATTCTGAAAATTCTTGGTTGTGAGTTTCTTCTGGGTTCTTGAAGTAATAAAAAATATCAAGATGTAAATTTTAGTTTACAGTGAAAGAGAGTAGAGACAAAATGAGAAGAAAATGCTAATTTTCAGTATTGTGACTTAAGCATGGTTAACTGTTATGTTTTGTGATATTCTTATGAAGATGTTTTAGAGGAAATTTAGATATATTATTTTTTGTTGAGCATCGTGTAATATTACTTTTAAACTATGTTAATAAATAGCTATGAGGGCTTAGTTGTTAGCCCTGGGGATGCCCAGCACTTCATAAAACCAGGTGGTGGTGGCACATACCTTTAAACCCAGCTCTCAGGGGGTAGAAGCACAAGTTTTACAAGTTCAAAGTCATCCTTCTCTGTTGTGATGGTTACTTTTGCATTTCAACTGGCCTGTAATCACCTGAGAGGAGAGCCTCCATTGAGGCATTGTCTAGAAGATGCCTGTGAAGTTAACTGTAATATTAAGCAATGTAGAAAGACAGTCTATTGTGGGCAGCATTATTCCCTAGGCAGAGTGTCTTGAACTACATATGAAAAATGACAGCAGAAAGATAACAGCAGAAAGAAACACATAAGCAGCAGGGGTGAATCCTTTTCTCTTTGTTCTTTTCTGTGAATGTGGTGTGACCAGTTCTTTGAATACTTGCCATTACTTCTCCTCAATGATAAACTGCAACTGGGAGTTGTAAGCCTGACAAGCCTTTCTTCATTAAGTTGCTTTTTGATTAAAGCATTTAATCACAGTAACAGAAATGAAACTAGAGCAAATATATTTGAAGGTCATTTTGGGCTACATAAAAGAGAAGGGGGTAAAGAAAGGGGATGAAGGAGAAAGAGAGAAAGAAAGTAAAAGAAGAAAAATTCTTTTTGTTTTTGTTTGTATGTGTGTATTTTTTGTTGTTATTGTTGGGTTTTTGTTGTTGTTGTTGTTGTTTTTGTTTTGTTTTTTTAAGACAAGGTTTCTCTGTTGTAACTCTGGCTGTCCTAGAACTCATGCTGTAGACCTAGACCAGGTTGGCTTCAAATTCAGAGAGATTGCCTGCCTCTGCCTCTAGGGAGTATTAGGATTAAAGGTGTGAGCCACCACCACCTGGCAGCTATAAGTCCTTAATGTGTTCTAGTTTAATAAGGTGGTTGACAAATTAAATGTAATAAATCTAGGGTCACTAATTTCTTAATTCAATGAGATTACAATTGCAAAAACATCTACAGAAGTGTTGGCCTTTAAAATGAATCCTTCATGTAACTACAGTTACAATCTCACAGTAATGTCTGCAATGGTAGCATTGTAGTTTTTTTTATTACATTGTTTTATTTGGGATTTTTTGTGTTACTGGTCTTTTGCTTTTATATTATGGTTTCTGGTTTTATACATTCATGTGTTTGGCTTTTTTGGGGTTGTGTGTATGTGTGTTTGTGTGTGTGTGTGTGTGTATGTGTTTCCAGTGCTTTTTCTTTTTTTAATTGTGTTTTTCCCTGTTTCTTTTCTAAAGAGAAAAAGAATGCATGTAGTTGGTGGGTAGGCAGGTTGGGAGAATCTGGGAGGCATCAGATGAGGGCAAACCATGATCAGAATATATTGTATAAAATACAATATATTTTTATTTTTAATAGTAACGCCATCAGTCAATAGATTTTTTAAAATCTGTTTCTATCTATTTACAAAAGCTAATAGTATACAGAT
Source organism: Cricetomys ansorgei (assembly GCA_026225945.1). Classification (NCBI taxonomy): domain Eukaryota; kingdom Metazoa; phylum Chordata; class Mammalia; order Rodentia; family Nesomyidae; genus Cricetomys; species Cricetomys ansorgei. Next base: position 7,709,892 of record JAMJFZ010001562.1, read on the forward strand.
ACACAAATAAAGTTTCCTATATTATTGTGAAGTTGGCATTTAAACAAATTATCTATTACCTGGATAGATCGTCTGCTTTGTTCCTGCATATGATACACACTTGAATGGCATGCACACACTCTTAGTTCCATGCTCAGTGTGGCATAATCTTGTCTCTAAGGAACTGATTCCAGTGTAATGATTCAGTTCGGAGTTGAGAAAGGCCAGGTGAGGCAGAGGAAGTGACAGTGATAGTCACGACTTTGTGGAACAGCATGGCATTTTAGGGAACAACAGATAATTTAGCTTGGCTAGAATGTAAAATTCAGGAGGAGTAAGAGTAGAGATGACATTGAAAATGAGTTATTTTAAGAAACATGATGAGTAATTTATCTCACATTTAAAAATTTCTATTATAATCATCAAAGATTTTGTTTTGTTTTAATTTTTTATTTTTGACCTAGTCAGTAATCAAATTCTAGTCATTTCTTTAGGGGTATTTTTGCAAAACCTGGGAAAATGGGAACAGGAAGAACAAGTAGTATAAATAAGCTTAGTTGTGCAGAACATGACTTTTCCTTCTTGTGAGTCAGTAATGTCTTCTCAGACACAATAATTAAGAAAAATGGAGGACACCCAAAAATCACCGAGACTTCCCTCTGAGAGCTTCCTGCCTCAGCCTTTGGCATGCTAGGGTCATAGGCATGCATCACCACACACAATCTCTAAATGTGAGCTTTTAAATTTAGTTTCAATTCATTACCTTGTTTAGTGTATGAAACAATCTAAATAACAGACATATTTTGGTCCCCTTTTTTATACCTGAAACATTTGAGATGGAAGAAAAATACACTTACCCTATATTTGCAGTTCATGAAGAAACAAAAATCCAGATTTGTACATGGATATGTTAATGCAAAAGTGTATGATTTAAACTGTGGTGCCTTTTTATTTTCTCTTGCTGGGCTATTATATGTGCTGCATTTGTGACTGAATTCCCTCTCTTCTAAAGTAATTTTAATTCTTTCATTAGATCATCCCGAATAATTCCTACAAGCTATTGACTTTCTTATATTACTCTAGTCATTCTAAATATTCTGGAAACTACAAGAAAATATTTTCCAAGTATCTTGTCTACAGATTCCTATAAAAGCTCCAGCTCCATAACTTTATCCTCAGATTAGGTTAAAAGGCACACTAGAATATTTAGAAGTCTCTAAGTAAGGCAAAGCTCTCCGGTGTGACCCAGATATATGTTAGGATAAATGTTAACATCTCCTGGTCTTAATTCCTTATCTTAGAAGTGAACAGTTTAGACTAATAATCCCAGAGGACTTTGAATCCTGTATTCTCTTAGAAATAAAGAACATTTAGTTCTATATATATTTTATACGCTGGCTTTGAGAAGAGAGAATACTCTAAGTGTGCTTGTCTTATAATTTCCAGCTTCAAAATCAAATTTGAGAACTGCAATGTTTGTTTTATTTTTAAGAATTCTCATGGCCTGAATATTCCTAGAATGTGCTAGATTTGTGACTGGTGTAATATATCCAGTTTATAAACAGAAGTCTGTTATTTAAAAACAAGGTACCAGTATGTTTAACTTTTAGGTAAATAGAGTAAAATGATTAAGACTACCTGTCAACTGCATACTGGGGAGGTTTGTTATGTGAGGAGGCAGCAACATTCAGGAACCAAAGGATCAGACTGTGAATTTGAATCCTGGTCTTTCATTTTCACACTATAGGGCTTTTCACAGGTGAATTCTGTTCTGCAAGCCTTAATTTTCACATCTGAAAAAACCCTTTGTTTCATAGGATTTTTTTTTTTTGGTGTGTACTAAATTTGCTAAGTTGTATATGATATGCCTAGAATGGTATGTGCCATGGAATGCCATTAGCACATTGGTTAAGATACCACTTTTAAACATTCTTATTCAGTTATCATGTGTGCATGATGTGTGCATATGTGTGTGGACACATGTAGGCCATGTGCACATGTACAGGTCAGAGGAGAACTTACTGGATTTGGTTCTCCTCTTCCACCACATGGGTCTTGGTAATAGAACTCAGGTCTTTGGATGTGGTAGGTAGTGCCGTCACCTGCCAAGTCATCTCACTGGCCCAGGATACTCTATCGAACTGAGTGAGTTACAGAATTAATGAATCAAATAAATAAATTTGAAGAAAAGTGCTGAGTGCACAAGAGATCTTGGTTGTTTCCTGCACTGTGTCTCCAGTGTTCCTGTAGTACACGACTCAGATTACGTACACAATAAATATTGGCTGAAAGAATGGGTCAAGAGTTAATGAAGTTGAAGGTTCTATTATTTTGATTTTTCCCAAAACATTGTTTTGTGTTTATTTTTCCTAAGTTCAATTGCATTTAGTCATGTAGCTAGAACAGAAAATAGCATCTTATTCCTATTCCAGCTCTTCTTTGGTATGTTAAACAGAAATGTATCAAAATTTTAGACAATTTCTTATAGACACAAAAGTCAAACCACATTATTTTTAGAATAAAAATATCAGACCTCTACTTATTTGGACATTTCATGGGTCTTGGCAGTTCTCTTTGTTTAGAAGCAGCTGTATTGATCCAGCTGCTTCAGTTGCTACTTGGGCAGCTGCTGGGTACCACTGCCAAGTGCCTCAGATGGTTTTAAACTGATTTCAGAGTAAAAAACCAATCCATGGATTGCATAAATTCTTACAAGCCTCTCTTCAACATTGTCCATTACAGGCTGTGACCTAGAACCATGGATCCCAAATTCAGTATTCCTGTCCCTCTGGATACAAGTTAACACCCATCTCAAATAGCTTAAATTGAGAAAACAACTGCTGCTCAGTTGTGGATTTAGTAATAGTGCGTGGAACCGTAGCTATGTGAGCCAAGGGTTTCCAAAGGTTTCTACAGTCTTTATCTTACTTTCCTTAATCCAGGCTTTTTCCTCATTATTTTTTCAGCTCACAGACACTCTTTTCAAATCGCTGTGGATTTGCCAGAGAGAAAAGGATACTTTGATTAATGAAATTGAATCATTCCTCCCAAATAGGTACTAAATAACAAAAATATGAACATAGGTTTCTGCCTCATACTAATTTAAGCATATGATTGTTGTTTAAATGGTTTTATTGAATGCATAATCTTGAAAAACATACATATGTCCTACAACATAACACCAAACTCTAATAATAGTTGCTTCCTTGGGAATTCATTCACCAAAGAAAATAAACCAGTTTTGTTATTGCTGTTGTTGTTGTTTTTCACAAATAACTGTCAAACCTTAGTTTAAAATTCCCAAGAAGGGTTTAGAAATCTTGCATAAATATCTGTCATTCTTTCTAGAAGAAAAGATGCAAAAGTCATCTAGACTATTCTGACCATGCAATGTTACTGAGACCTGTTTGTTAGAGAAGAGGAAGATACCTTCCAAATATCAGGCAGAAATCTGTTAAAGTCTCTGTGTGCCCATTGTGAGCGCAGTGCTCCTAGCCTGTTGAGGGTGCATATGTGTTCCAATGCCACTGTGGAAGGAGAATAGAAGAAATCAATCACCCCCTGGAGACTGCCTAGACAGCCTGCAGATAAAAAGAGAAAAGAGCAAGCAGAGAAGAGAGCATACTGCTGATAACGGTATGGGAGCTCTTAAAGTTTAGATAGGTTTTATTGGAAAAGAAATGCTACTTTATTTGTTGCTCCCAAATAAATGAAATAAATGGCAAAGTTCATGAAGGGTGGCACAAAGTCTTGTTTGTAGTCCTCCTAGGAGATGCAAGAATCAAAATAGTTTCTAAATAGAAAATATCTACAATCCTTTGCCTATGGAATTTGAGGATTTTATATGAGTCATACCTAACTGAGAAATTTACATGAGCATGTGTACTGTGCTGATGCAGAAAGCTCAGTGTTGCTCCATCTTTAAGTCCTCACACACACCCTATTCTTAATCACAGTGATCCCAAGATTGCACAGAGCTCTGAGACCAGCATTGCACCAGAGGCAACTGTACATGGTACTGCATACTACTTGTTTTCCATACATTATTATGTATGGAATACATTATTCTGTGTTGAAGACAGCCACGTGCCGTGCTTCTAAATACTGAAGCACAGCATTGCCAAGTCAGGTTCTTTTCAATTGATTCTTCCAATCGTGAGGTTACATGGGACCCCTGTGAGGACAGTTACAATTCCCCATTTTTTAAAGCAACTAAGTGCCTAACTCAAACTTGCTTAGTGAATTTTATCATTGCCTTTAATTTCCTTGGCCCTCAAATGAGGATACAAACCACTGTCTTGCATTTACCTTCTTCCACCATGTAAGAAGATAATCTGGTTTTGATGAAATTCTATATTGAATGTAAACTCTGTTTTATGTTTGTTTATTGGTTGACTCTGTGCCAGCAGTTCTGGGGCATTCTGAGTAGGCATCAGCTATCTCATGCATATTTGAGGAGCATCAGCACTTTCACCCCTATTCCAAAATATGTACTGCAAGCATTAGAATGTATGTTGGCATCTGTGGCAGATCAGCATCTTTCAAAACAGTACACAAACTGTAGACAGCCTGTGGTGTGCATTTTTCATAACACAGGTGTTAATTTCTCCCCCAGGATATAGAAGAATGGTAAATCAACAGATATTAACTCTCATGAGTTATGTTTGAGCGCTCATCTTAAATAGTCTATTTAGAACATCACATGGTTGGCAAAATATTTGATAGTCTGTCTGCTCAATTACTATTGGTCTATCATGGACAGTTTAAAATCAACCCCAATATGTAAGCATAGGCCCACACTGGTGACTGCACAGAGTGTGATGCATAAGTGCATACACATTAATCAGTAGATTGGCTGATGAGGAAGAGAATAGATGCTAGGAGAATGTGCTGGAAAGGCACAAGCAAAATTAATGTGGAAATTGTTTTGTTTTGTTTTTAAGTAATGCCACTAGTCACATCATTGTGCTTCATAAAAATGTATTTAAATTATTCACAAGGGCTAATATTTAAAAGTGTATAACATTCAGCCTGGCAGTTCAGATCCGTAATCCTAGATATTGCTCTGGACAATACTTTCCCAAAGAGCATGGAGTATCAAGTCTAAAGCCCTGTGCCAGGAATGAGTTTTGAATTGCTGGTCACTGGGGTTCCATAGACACCCCAACATTATAAGCTATTGCAATTGCTCTTGATTACTCTCTAGAATGTGACATTAAAATGTTATTGCTGACAATACTACATATTTGAATCACAAGACATGAAGAAATCATCTTGGTACCAACCTGGAAGCTTCATCACTGTCTGACTTTCTTAGTATTGGAAGAGTCTATGCATGCTATCAAGGAAGAAAAATAATGAATAGACTTGCCAAACTGTGAACCCTGTGAGTTACAGTAATGAGTGGCTTGGCAAGATGAGTTCCATATTGCATTAGTGGCATGAATATTTTGGGAATAACCAACCACTTTCTGATTTGGTTTAAAGCCAGACAGAACCCATACTTGGTATTGTTAACTGAATAAAGTACCCTTGACATGCTAGGTCATCGCTTAAGGAGAACCTAACACTATTATTCTGTTAAAAGGTCATAGTAAAAAAAAGAACAAACAAACAAAAAAAACTATTCTCTAAGTTCTTATTTTTATACCATAGATAAATGGATCTCTCAGTCTTCATTAGAGAAGGTGCTTTTTATAGTAGATGGAGATTAATACATCAAGCCATAACAGAGAATAGGAGACTGTGGAGGGATCAGTTTTAAATGGGAATCTATATAGCAACCTCTTACCTCAAAGCTGAGGGATAATTATGGAAAGGGGTTGGCAATACAGAGGAAGAATTGGAAGGGAAGAAATGAAGATGAATATATTAATATATTAATCAAAACATATTAAGTGAATGTGTTATATTCCCAAACAAAAATTAAATGTCTAACCAAGAAGGATGAAAATAGCAATTTTTTTTTCTGGTTTTTGGAGACAGGGTTTCTCTGCTGTATCTCTGGTTATCCTGGAACTCACTCTGTAGACCTGGCTGGCATTGAACTCACAGGGACCCGACTGCCTCTGCCTTCCAAGTGCTGAGATTAAAGATATGCACCACCACCGCCCAACAGAAAAATAGCAATTTTTTAATTATAACAGCTCTACATTTTACTTAGTCTAGAATAACATTAGTCTAAAATAACAGCAGCATGTATTTTATATGTTCATGAAAATTTTGCTTCAGTTACTCTCACAGAATTTTGATTAAAGTCCATGAAAATTTCTTGCTTTTAGCAGAGAATATAAAATTTGGATATAAAGACATTGGTGAATTGTAAGTAACATTAGATTTCAAGTTAGTTAATTCAGCAAAACTAGTTGCACAGTTTAACTGTAGAGTGCTTGCCTCCATGCATGAAGCACTTGGTACCATAAAGAAGTACATTAACATATAATTTACTTTAAACTACATTCTTTTCCCATGTGTAAAATGTATTTCTTTAATGAGAGACTAATAGATCTCTTGAGCACTTAAGCTAATTATTACACTTACTAGTATTATTGGGAATAATAGTTCAAATATTTAACTATAAGTTGTGTACTCTCGAAGACTTTTCTTAAATTTAACAATTGTTAGTTTTAATTTAACACAAGACACTAAGTTGGCTACTGTGTTCATACACAAGTCTTCAATATTAGCATTCCAGTGAACCATGACATATAAATAACTTATCTTTATAACACTGGAACAAGGCTTGATTAACTATATTCTAAGTGTCGCCATCTTTGTTTATTATAGTATAAAACAATTCTCAGCATTTCTCATCCTTTTAATCTAATGATGTAGAAGCTATTACAACTGTTCTTGTATTAAGCAAATAACAATTGCTAGTCGACATAAACCAGATATTGTTAATGGTTCAAATTGCTCAGTTGATTAAATAAATTCTAGCTGCTCAATCTGTAACCTTTGCTAAAATAGATGACTATCTATATAACGCAGAGGAACATAATACAAAACGGGTGACCATGAACCACGTGCAGGCAGCATGCTAACTAGTTCAGAGACACTATGTTTTTATAACAGTAGATATGTGTAATTCTGCTCCCTTCCTGCCACTCATTACTTTTACAACAACATCAAATCCTTTCTGCAGGACACTGTTGTTTCAGCTATTGGCTTTGCTTTTGCTTAACTACCTTCCATGAAGTTAAAAATGATTTCAGTACCAATTACATCAGATAGTATACTATCTAGAAAACAGCCTACAGTGAAATCTCTGATTTAGTTTAAAATGGTGCAAGCATGGAACAGAAGAAAACCTGTGGGTGGCCATCCTATCTGTAGGTGAGGTTTATTATGTACAATAGCAAAATGACGTCTTCATTATGACTTTATGTCACCCTGCTCCAATATGAGTTAGAGAATACAGATTACTGAGTAATGTGTATGATAAAATGTATCATAGAAATCTCCAGTCCCTCATGTGCTCAGTTTCTGATTGTGCATGAATGTCGCATTCTTTATTTGGTAATTCATCCATCTCCAGATTGCAACCTCTTCATTGCTGTTCTGAAACCTCTAGTCCCTTCCTCCCTCCTTCCTAACCAGTCTTTAACCTTTAAAAACAAGGTTCACAAAGACCCTGTAGGGAGCACCTGCCACTTTGTTCCTCTCAGGCACAATCCCTTGGCTGTACTGTTAGAAAAGCCAGATGCCTGCCTACAGTCACTGCTGCTCCCCAGTCTTTGTAAAGCCCACATTCCTGAAGCCCTCCATGGGAATACTACACATATCTTCCTTCAAACCCAGTACTTCTCAGGACAATCCCCAAGGACAGCTCCAAGTGTCAGATAAAAGTGTGTGAGAAAAATGATTACTATGGTGGGGAACAGGGGACTCCTTGGGGAAGTAAATCCTAAGTGATGTCAGACTCAGTGCCTGAGAATGGCAAATGCTTCCCCCGCTGGAGTGAGGCACAGAACCAGGCAAAGCCTTCTCTGGTCTGAGTGTGAATGTTGACAGTGTTGCAAAAACTAGCAGCCACAATTTCTGCCTCCTGGATGTTTACAGTCAGAGCTACCTACTGAGACAGGCTAACTCCTCCCCGTGCTGTACATAGAAATGTACTGAGGCCCGGAGGTGTGGTTGCCTGTTAGGTGCCACTCCATCAGAGCACACACTGTAGGCGTGTCTGTCAGGTCTTCAAGCCTTTGCTGCCCCAGGCAGGTCAAGTCCAAAGGTATACAAATTGTTGTACTCTTGTACTTTCTGTATGTACTGAGTCTATAGAACTAAACTTGGAAATTTATCTTCTAGCCAGCCAACTTTTCCTGGATTTGGTTAGTTACATAAACAAAAGAAATGAAATAAGAAATAATACAACTCCCCCAATTTTTGCCAAGATTTCCTTTAGCATCACATTTGTTCCTAGGCTTGAGTCTAGATAGAACAAAATTCACTCCTTTCTCCCTCCCCCGCCTTACTATATATGTGTGTGTGTTTATATATATATTTTTTTTTCTAAGCAAATTTCCATTTAACAGCTATAATGATCATGAAAATGTAACAAACCAGTAGTTCTCCTTAGATGTTACTGGACATCAAATCACTGAAAGAGGTTTAGAAAATGGATGTTAATATTAAACAATATATTTCATCATCTTTAGAAAAGAAAAACTCAAGGGGAATAATATTGTGTGGCCCATCTCATACTCACCTTCCTAAAAGGAATGAAAATGCAATTGTGAGGTACTAGAGCCAGCCTTTTCTCAATGGTATACACTAATGAGGACTTGGAACTCAAGACCAAGGAGAGGCTGCCAGGGGACACAAGGTAGAGAGGAGAATCTTGCCATCACCATCTGCTTACTCTCCAGGGATTTGTCATAGATACTGGTGCAGAAATAAAGCTTGAGGTATTATCTGTTTAGACACTGGGCTGTATCAGAAGGAGCAACAGCAGCTCCTTGAGTATGAGACACTTTGTGGAAAGTGACTCAGACCAGAAAGTAACTGAGAGTAGCGCAGAGAACTGGGCATGTGGCATAAGGGCCAGGACACTGTGCACTATGGGATACACCATAAGCACACTTCAGGTTTCTGCTTCAAAGGTTTGTTTCTTAAATGTTGTAAATAGTCTTGGATAGGACAGTATTGGAAGAAGCAATTGAATGGGTTTCCCAAGATGCTAGATAAAGGCTTAAGACAAATGATCTATAACGATTTCAAAATTTATCTGTATTGTCAGAGTCCTAGCTAGCCTTTGGCTACGATGAGCTTGTATTCAGTTTTTGGTCATTATAAGCCTATATTTTATTATTAATGATAGTTTCTATGTCTTATCATCCTGTTTGAATTCTTTAATATAAAAGTAAGTTAACTGAATTTTCATTTGAAGGAGATTTACACACTTAAAAATTTTTAAATGGTATATTTTATTTATTTACAATGAACATAAGATTAATATCAGAAAAATAACAGTGAATGGCAACAAAATATTTGCTTCAGAGTTTTATAGGAAATTTTTCTATGATATTTCTTCTGGATCAGGGAGCACAGCCTAGAATATATAGTGAGTAAAAGCTAAGCTGAACACAGCTATATGGTCACATGGCATTTTGCTTTTGTTGCATCATATGTCTAATAATAGATGAATCGAGTTATAATTATGTAAAAGTATGCAGTGGTAAACAGAATTGTTATGACACTTCCTATCTTTGGAAGTTGAGGTTCTAGCATACTCCAGTCCAAGTTATTTGCTGTTGTTGAGATGACTGTAATGTGCACTCATTAAAAAAGTAATGGCCCCATGTTGGGCACCAAGTATAGAAGCATGTATCTATACTATATTATCTATAGAGTATCTATAGAAGATTTCAAACAGGTTCAATAAAGAAAAGACAGTCATTGAGGTGTAAAGCCTGAAAGCAAAGGGTCCAGCCTTTATGATGGACTGACCCAGAGCATTTGGTCTCCAGGTAGTTTATTGATTTAAAGTGATTCTGCCCTATTGACACAAAGGCCTTATTTACATTAATGAACAGAACCCCTCACCCAACCGACTTGGTACAGAAAAGGCTGAAGTCAAGGCTGAGGAATCCAAGATAGTCCTTGGTTTCTGGCTGCAAAAGGCTGAAAAGGTGATAGGGACTCCTCATTTGAAATATCATAAACAAATGCCTTTAACATAAATATTTTAAAAGGTTAGGTATTCTGAACATCCATCATTCTGGTTGAAAACTATGAACAGATGCAGGAAGCAAGCCCTACAGAGAGAAGCAGGCTGTGAAAGCTTTAAGGAGCTCCTTTGCCTTCAGAAGCTGCAGAAAGCAAGTCTCTAAAAGTTACAGAAGCACTCACTGCACAGACAAAGCATACAACCTTATGATATCTGGAGACAGATTCAAATATTGTGCTACAACCATTACTACCTGTACTGCTAACTTCAATTCAGAGTAGAATTTACTAATGTAGTATGGAAGATATTTACAAATGAAACCCATACTCTGAACTTAAGGGAATGTTTACAGGAAGTGTGCCTCTACCATTTCCTTCTGGTCATCTCATAAATTCAAAACTCTGTTTCTTAGGAATTAACTCTCACCCCTACCCTATAAACGCAAAATTTCTATGCCCATGGCTTTCATGCAGAAAAAAGACCACAGGAAGTTCGGATGTTAAAGCAGGCACAATCTGAGTTTTCCCTTAATGCTCCCTCCTCTCCACTGGCTGTGCTAGTCTCTCCCTGTATACACACCCACTGATGCATATTTTTGGAGGCAGAAGAGTATTGCTTTCTTTTGTGCAAATTAAATGACAAAAAAATGACATGAAACTGAAATACACCTACAAGATTGGCAAGAGCTTCTGGCGAAGGCTTCCACTGAGTGCCATTCTGAAAGACACAGCTCTACCTCAAAACATCACAATCCAGCAATATCTATACGACAATGAGCAGGATTTGAAGGCAAAATTAAAGGCTTAGAAGTCATAGCCACTGAAAGATCAGCAGCTTGTGATGCAGGGAAATGGACAAAAATAAGATGATCTTCAGTTCCTCGTCTGCTCTCATTCTAGTTTTCTTTTCATTAAAAACAAAAAAACAAACAAACAAAAACAACAACCCGGAGATGCTGTGGGTGCTAGGGATCTCTTGGAAACAGAAGATGGTCTAAAAATATATTTGTTCAAATTTTTAAAAAGCCATACGTGTTTTCAGAATCTTCCTTGGAGGTGATCTGTTATCTAAATTTAGCTTTCAGCACTAACAACTAGTTATGCCAAAAATGAATTGTAAATAAAGTCTAGACAAATACAACTGTTTTACTAAGGCAGCCAGCAGATGCTTTGTGTAACCTGCACTCTTTAGCTGGCTAAATTAATTTTGTGTCATGCTTTTACTCTGTAATGCCTCAGAACCAAAAAGTTTGGATGTGTCCTTTGGCCATTTGGATTCTCTCAGATCATATGCTGTAACATTCTCAATATTAACAAAGAATAAACTGCCTTTTGAACATCCTTCTGATCATCCATGACTCTGCTTAGGCAGAGAGATCACAGGCAGCGTAGTAAGTACCCAAGAGATGCTCTTCAATTGTCAAAATTCCTTAATGTGTCAAGTATAGGAAGAAGGACAAGGCAAAGGAAACGCAAGCCTAGGGGAACAGAAATTTCAGGTACGTCCATGGGCTGTCAATCAAGTATATAATTACAATTCTGATAACCTCATCTTCCCCTTCTGTGATATTCATACTGTAGTGGAAAATGTAAAACCTGTTAGACCCGGAACATTCTTTAGAATGCTTGTTATATTTGGACAACCTCCTTTGTTACTTTTCCAAATGGAATAGTGACAGTCATAAAAATTAGGACATTTCTTTTCTCTTTTTGAGGTAACCAGTGCACGGAAGGTTAGTGGAAATTGTCCTTGGAAGATAACTTAGACTGACAAGTCTTCAACCAAATGCAAGTGTTAGCTGCAATAATTGTGGGAAACATGATTGAGCTTTCTGCTCATTATAAGCAATTCTCCTAAGCTCCATAGACAGACTTTTCTTAATTGAGGAACAGGCATTGCCAATGAATTTTTATGAGTCCATTATTCTAGAACATTTCATCACAATGCAGTCAGGTTATTATATTAAAAATGTATATCACAACTGAAGCAGTTTTGTAAAACATTCACTAATACACTGTTGTATCTATTTATTCGTACTTTGAGGATGTAGGCAAGAAAGCAAAGTGCTTACAGCTTGAAAAAAATCATAAGCACCCATAAGCAACCTAACGGTTGAGATGCGGGAACTCAAGAACAGGCCTCTCTTGGACCATATGCTAGTAGTTGGTTATAAAGAAATGGAAGAGTTGCTTAGCATTCAGTTAATACGAAGCACACATGAATAACAATTTTTTAATGTTGACTGAAAATAAAAGCTAAGCTCGTTAAATTTTTGCATTCAACATCTAGCCTTAACTATTAGCTATTAGTTCCCATTAGTATTATATCAATAAGCATTCTTATTTGTTTCTGTGAAAACTGATACCAACAATTCTAGAAATCAATCACGATATTTTAAAGATAGGAGGTGAACCCCAGAAGTAGCAATCTGAAGTGGAGTCATCGTGGTCTCTTTAGCATCACACAGAATTTTCAATGATGCCTCTTAATATATTCCTCTGGTTAAACATAAAGAACATGAACATTGTTGATGTTAATATTGATGTTTTCTTATAGTTACAGCTTATTTCATTGCAGTTGTAGCTTTTTCTTTGAATTTTTCAAATGAATATTTCCCATGTAGCCTCATAAGGAACCAACATTCCTTAGTCTCAAGAGCCTATAAACAAGGAAAGGACAGCCATGGTAATCACCAAGCCATGAATGTAATCATCGGTCCCTGACGCACAATTCAGCTAGGATTTTAAGTACGGTTTGTTGGAAGATTTTTGCTCTCCTTACAGATTTCAAACTATTGTTAGATAATGCACAATTAAAAAAAATTACACATGCAAACACACACACACACACACGAATGCAAGCTGTTGCTAGGGACCTCTGTGAAGCTTAAAAATTCAGAAATAAGGCATCCACACTCTCAATGAATCACAGCTTCAGCATTCCACATGATTAATGTGATGACTAAGCAGACACTCACAGAAGAGTTTAAGAATTGGGCTTTAAGGAAAAATGCTATCATTAGACTCCAAAATACCAACATAATCATCATTTGAATCAAGAGAGTCAATGTGGAATATTAATTAAAATATTTTTAGCCAGTAAATAATTTTCTACTCTTAAACCTCTTTCTCCCCCTACTCCATACTACATTGTAATACAATCTAACATTATATATATATGCATATAATGTACATATTAATATTAAACATCAGGTGAACTCCTTTAAAAAAGCTCTCTTCTGTAAACATCATATTTTTCTAGAAAGTTTTAAATTTCTCATCATTTTCATAGCCCTGACATCTTGAATGGTGCCAGAGTGTCAGCTACTCAGTCTTGATATTTACACTTTTTGAAGATTTTCAGCTCTAATTAGTCTGCATCTTTTTTATGTAATAGCAAATACAGAAATGAATATGCTTAACCCCCCCCCCACACACACACAAGCTCCCATTTGGAAATATGTGACTAATTGTTTCACATAGGCACCTAGTGAGTTGAGGGGATAAAAAGAGAGGAGGGAGAAAGGGGAAGAAGAGTTAGGGGAGAAAGAATGGAGAGAGAGTGGAAATACAGGAGATGGAGAGAGTTAGAGGGGCACATCCCACATTTTATATACTACCTTAACAGTTCAGACAACCGTCCCAATTAGAGGAGTGGAAAAAGCAGGACTGTATTCAGATGTGATCCATTCTCAACTCTGAAATGGTCACATGGAGAAACAGAGGGGAAAAAAAAGAGGGTGAGATGGGAATAGATAGGGAAAAGAGAGGAGAAACAGATCACTGAGGGAGAAGAGGAGAGAGACAGCACAGCATGGCCTCCATTTCTACACTACTGAGAATGGGTTCCAAGTAAAGGAGGAAGACCTGCAGGATTGCTCTAAAGTAAAATTTACTGGGGGGTTGGAAGGGTGGATAATTTTTCTTCTTTTGTCTTCATAAGGGCAGTGTGGATTTCTAGAAACACCAGATCTACAAGATAAATCCAATTCTTCTATTGGTTACTATTCTATTTTACATGGTTAAACATTTAATCACTGTAACGAGATCCAAAGATATAGATGAAAATCGAGATACACAGAAATTAATCAAGATTGTATCTGATAACTGAATATGGAAAGTCGTGTCTGGAATCTGTGACCTTACCCATATACTGTTCTCCTCGACAGAAATTTACATATGTTTGCTCAGTTACACAGAAGGGATATCCCTTCAGTTTTGTTTTTGTTTGTTTGTTTGTTTGTTTTAAACCTTTCTCCTCACATGGTGGACACACCATATTTTAAAAATGTTACAGCTCATCAGAGGGAATCTCTAAGGTAACTTTTATAATATAGACTTTAAAGTATTTTCTTCAAGTTCATATTAAAATGAACCTCTTGGATGTTTCCCAGAACTCATGTAAAAATTATCTGAGAGTGTTGGTGTGTATTTGTCACCTCAGCATTGGGTGATGGAGATGGGGACCCTGGAGTTTGCTGGCCAGGTAGCCTAACCAAATGGCAGGCTCCAGAGTCAATGAGAGACCATGTCTCAAAAAAACTAAAGTGGAGAATGGAGAGTAATAGAGAAAATGATTGATGACCTCTGGTGCACTCTCACAAGCGCCCTCTCTCTCTCTCTCTCTCTCTCTCTCTCTCTCTCTCTCTCTCTCTCTTTCTCACACACACACACACACACACACACACACTAGTTTAACCAGTTCTGTGGTGATTATCTACAACATAAAGGACAGAATAAAAGTTAAAGAACTCAGGAAAACAACTCAGTAAAACTACTGTTGGAAAGATACAAATCTTAACTAAAAGTCAAGCGTGGCTTCTATTTCTGTTTACTATTATTAGAAAAAGAAGAAAATTGATAATTAGAGAACATAGAAGATGGGATAGGAATAGGAGATCAAAAGGTGTGGATTCAAAATGCTTAAAGCATCAGATTAGCCTGCATATCCAGTGTTCAAAAAAAACCACCTTTAAAATACTGGGAAAATCTGATTTTGCAAACTAACTCTTACAAATAGAGCAAAAGAAAGAACACATTTACTAAGGGACATTTAATGAGTGAAATCTGAAGATGGGGATGTGTGTAGTGATGATGACAATTTGGAAAAGGTGATGTGCCATAATGAGAGTTCTCCTTAATGCACATTCTCAGAAATTAAAAACAAAAAACAACAACAGGATTTATATTTTTAATAATACTTCTAGATTAATGATTTTGTGAGTGTGATTATAGCAACTGAAATTTTAAGGTAACCTAATAATAGTTGTACTGTTGTTTTTACCATAATTGCTCTTGTAAACTCAGAAGTAATAAATACCGTAAAATAACTGGGACCAGAAGGTTACAGCATACAAAATCAAGGAAAATGAGTAGCTGTGTGTCTATGATATTTATTCTAAATTAAAAATAGCTGCAAAAGACTTAGTAAGAAGAGACGATAGGCTTTGTATCTTTCAGCAAATGCACTTGATGAATGCAGAGAGTGCTACAGCAAGGTGCTTCCTCCACTCAGAAATTAACAAAAAATGTGTGGTTGCCATGGGAATACTTAAATTACAGAAAGAGATAAATCAGGAAATGATGAATGTAATTAATTTTTCTTGAAGTTCAACTGATGCAAGGTAAAAGCATATTTATTATGTGAGTGTCTAGTGATCCATGATATTAAAAAAATGAATACCAAATTTGCAATATATGTAAATTAGGCAAATTTTGTTATTGATGTTTACAACAAATACAAAAGTGTAGTTATTCACTGATGAATTTAATTTTCTCCTGTGGTTTTTTTTACAAATAAATAAATAAACATATACATTTGCAAAAAATAGAAGGCTGACTTTTATAACTTTTACTTTTAATGGATGAAAAGTGTATCAGAGTCTACAATGGTTCACCAAGCTCAGAAGTGAGCTAGTATGTAAGAACTCTATAGTTTTAAGCAGTGGTCCATCACATCAGAGTAATATGAGCAGTTTTTAAATGTCTAGTTTTGCTACTGACAATAATCAAAGAAATAAAGGCTCAAGATTATGTTTGGGAAATTAATTAAACAAATAAATTAAAAGTATATGAAATGTTTTTAAAAATTCAGAAAAAGTAGGAGCCAGGCATGGTGAAGTATGAGACCCATGCTCTGCCATCTGTGCAGCTGCAGTTGAATTTCTCACATGGTTGTCCTGAACTGAATGCATTTGTATGCACAAAGGTTAGACCTTCTGGTCTTTCACAAGAAGCTGTACATCTAGATCTTATCCATACCTCTAAGTTTTGAATGTGGGAAATTAATGCAAAACATGAAAGTCAAGTGTTAGATGACAGATAGTCTGAGTTTGTGGTCTTCTATGGGTCTTTGCATAGAGTCTTCCTCAATAAGAACAAGAAGTCATGATCCCCCTGGAAATTTGTTGGCTGGAATTTGTTGGTTATTACATTGCTTGTGTCACAAGTTTGTGAGCATGACGCAGTTCACTGCGTTGTATCACTGGTGACTTTTAATAAACGATAGCCCCTCCAGTCAGTATGTCTACCTTTCATGAGTTAATAAATCCCAGAATCAATTTTTGCATGTGTACCATGGATTTAGAAAAATAATTGATCATACACTATACAAGCTTACGTACTTTCCAATAAGAGACACAATTTTATCCATAATAACAGAATCATCAGAGAAACTTTTAGTTATAATAATAGAAATTTGTACATGTTATGCTATAAAATTCATGTATACACATCCTTTGTGAGTTTAGAATAAGAAAAAAATTATGTAACATCTTTAGTGTTGTGGTATATAACTCATCTTCAAACCAACAGACACAGCATTTGACCCCAGAGGACTAATCTGTATATCAAGCACCCTATTCTGGCACAATCTTACTCTTATATACACAAATACAGATGAGAAAATGTTGCTGCGTCAATCTTTCATCACTGTGATTAAATACCTGAGGAAACACTGCTAAAGAAAAGGTGATTTTATTTTGGCTTCTGGGCCATGAGATTTCAGTCATAATTGTTAGTGGAGTATGTCAGAGCAAAAAAGCTTGTTGTTAGGCATCCAAGAAAAAGAGAGAGAAGATGCCTGTACCAATTGCTTTACCACTTTCCACAAAATTGTAGGTTCAGGGCTAGTATATACTACACAGGGAGTCCAATCAGAGCGAAAGAGAGAAAGAAAGAAATAGAAGGGAAGAGGGGGATGGGATGGGAAGAGTGGGAAGAGGAGAGAGGGAGAGATAGAGAGAGACTTATAAATGTATTATCTGCTTTTGCAAAAACATATGGAATCTTCTTACCTCATGACATTATGTTTTTCATTTTTCAAAAATTTTAGAGAGTGTGTGTCTTGTACTGAAGTGCTCTTTTACTTCCATCCTGTTTTGAACTCTGTATGTGAAATTTAAATATCAAGAAGTATTCCCTCTTCCACATGACAGTCCTTGATATTTGCCCACAGGGCCTTACCTTGCCACTCCCTTCTCATGATCGAACATGCTAACCCCTTACTGCCACGTTCTGATTTGTATGTAATTTGTGTTGTGTTTTGTTGGTTTTTTGTTTTTTAATTAGAACAAAATTTTGGTTGCTAGCCTGACAAGTGCAACTTACTTTATCAGTTTGTGCCTACCAATGAGGGATCCAGAGCTGGGGACCATCCTCTGAATGGCACCAGCCCAGTCTCAGGGGAAAGATCACTACATACCTGTGCTTAGCCTTACACACAAGCAGCCAAATCATGAGCTTGGCTCACAGTGAGCTTCTACACAAAACTTCTTAGGGAATGCCTTCTATCTGCCTGGCCTCAGACAGTTCATCCACATGTTAACCTCAGGAAAGTATATAGGTGATTAATAGTGCAAAGCCTTTGTCTCGAACATATTATCAAGGAAAGATCTTCTTTTCTTAATTAGTATCGTGACACAAGCAGAAGTTATCAAATACCCCAGTTACATTTCATTATGCTGGCATTGTGTCACCCTTACCTTAGTTACATTTCGCCATGCTGGTTCTGCCTCATCATTTTAGTGTCAGGATCATTTTAAATCCTGTGGCTGGTGTCAAAGAGAATACTCAATTTTTCTAGCTTTGCATCAATGACATAGTTGATAAAGATGCCATTTAGTTTTCAGCTAAGACACTGCTAAAATTTTGTGAAATTGAGTGGAACACAAGCCAAAGATGGAAGCTACCTCCAGTGACCCCCTCCCTACTGATTCAGTATCAGAATCCTGTTCTTCCACAGCTAGAGTCACCTGAGTGCCCCATCACTAACCCCAGAGCCTTTCTCACAGCTCCAAGGGCATCATGAAATTTCTTTAAGTGCCTTACATAGAAAACGGAGGGCTTCATGGCATTTGCAACTTGACTAGGCGTGCTTTAATCTTAACGTACTTTGATACTTTTATTTACATACTTAGTTATTTAGTTTGCGTGTTCATCCGATATGAGAGATTTTATCCTTCTGATGAGACTTTACAAACTGTTGCAGGGTTTAAGAACTGACTCAGAGGTATTGGAGTCTGTATTTTGATTTGTATCCATTTTTAAATGTGCTATTGGCTTTTCCCTAATACTATGGGATTGTTTCTACTCACCCTGTTTCCCAGTGATTACCTAGGATGATTTGATTCACCTTTAAGTTGTAAGTCATCTGTGTCTTGACTGGACTATTCATTACAGGCTCTAACGCTCTTGTAATCTTTGCTTTTATTTTGTGCTTCAATTACCTCTTGATGGTGTTATCCCTCCTAATGTGAAGATAATTCCCCCAGTGGAGAGACACAGACACAAACTATTACTTTACACATTTAACTATAAATCATTTTTCCTAAGCAGTGATTATATCTGTCATTTTAAAGATTCTTTTTACTCTGGATTCAGTATTTGCAACATATATACTTTATTTTGCTCCACATTAAAAATTCTTTATAAATTACCAATTTAGTCCTTAGTGAAGATAAAAGCTAATTTCATTCTTTTAGACCTGTTCCTCAAAACTGTTGCCTCTTTTGTATATGCACCCTTTGTTATATGTTCTTTCCTTCATATTTTGTATTTAGTTCATTTAAATCAAAACTTATCAGAAAGAAGCCCTAAGTGACCACGCTAGTTTCCTTGGATACCAATTCTTTGTTTTCCTCATCTGTATTATTTCTGATTATATTATCAGATTTTCAATTTATAATCCTCATCTCCTTCATATTTTACTGTCCATAAATGCCCTGGGGATTATGATAGCTGTTTCTTAAGTTGTTTTGTAATTAAATTTCAACATAATTTCCTAAAATCCAATGTACAGTTTTGTGGTCTTTTCATAGCTCCTACAATGGCATGGATTTTTTTTTTCTCTAAAAGTTTGCATCATTTCACTTTCAGTTTCTCTTTGCTGATAAAGATTACCTCAGAAGTAGAAGTATATTTCATATTTTGTCTTCACTCTGAGAAATGTTGTTTCAAGAGAACACAAAAATCTCAGATGTTCTCTCTTAGAAAAAAAAAAACCCAGATACCTGGAATTTTTTGTGAGTTGCCTTTTTTCTTGTGTGAGTTTTATAATGTGGTGTTAGCATTACACATGTCCTTATTCAGACCAAGATTATATAGTCAAAACTCCTAGTAATCTGTTTGTAGAAGTAGTTGTGCTGTCTAGAGTCTGAGATCTCCCTGCAGACTGATAAGGAACACAGGCCACCATCCTGCAGCCACTTACACTGGCTCAGATACTTTCCATTAGTGGCAATTGTCTTGCAGATACTCATCTTACTGCATAGTAAAAATGCCTTTTCTAATGATGTAGGCATTTTCTGAAGTCTTCGATATCCACACAGTTATTTCCTAACACATACTGTGTTAATTGTAAGATAATTTCTAATGTTCAGTTGTCAACTTTGTCTACAACTAAGAAGTAGGTTACCCACCAGGCTCAGTCCTGAAGAGTGTTTCCTCCTGAGAACTGTTTGTCCTTTTCAGTCTATCCCAACTTTAGACTTGGTCTTCAACTTGGCTGTTCTTGCTTCTATCGAGATTTCTCTAAATCTGCTTAGAATACAGCCCTAATAATGTCATTTTCTGGTTGGAAAATTGTTTTTGTTTAATCATTCCTGGAGCTGAGACCCTCTATAAGAGCTCTTCAACCATTTTCTTTAGACCTCCATCTCATTATCCACAGCTTTTTATCACATTCCCCAAATCCATAGGATGAGACTGCACTGCTGTTTCTGCCCCCAGGTCGCTGCTCATTTTCTTTGTCCCTCTTAGCATGCTGGTTACCACCACTTGGCTCTTAAAAGTCTCTCAGTTCACGTTACTGCACCGTAGTGATTTGTTTCTTGTGTAACTTTAAGTGTCATCCTCTATGTTCCCAGTGGTGTAACAATAGCAGACATTGCAATTCAGGTGCCTGCTTGCACTGCTTTGTACAGTCTATGAAAGGGAACCAGATCTTCTTCAAGAAAGGATTTCATGTGTGTTTCATCCTTAATGTTACTTGTTGAATTGAGTGTCATTCTGTTAGCAATGTTTATAAACTTTTAAAGACTTTCTCAATTGTCATCATTCATTACAGTGTGCACAAAAAGGGATCCAAGCTTTACTTTCAAGCATTTAAACATAGTGATTTGGTATAGAAATGAATTATCTTATTAGAATGATATTCTTCTGATAAGTCCAAGTTTAGTTGATCATCATTGAGTCATTGGTTTCTGAATGGTAACAAGTAGAAAATATTAATCTATAAAATTTTGTATTCATTACAAAGATTTGTATGTGTGTGGGGGGAGGGAAGAGAGGGAGACAGTGATAGGAGAAAAAATGGAGGGAGACAAAAAAATGAAAAAAGAAAAGCATCACCAAGAATAATCAATCTACACAAGCTTTTCCCACATCCATCCCCAGCCTTTCTTCCTCTGGTGTCTGCGGACCTACCACACAGTTTAAGAGAAAGCATCTCTGAATGATATAAGGAGAAACTACTTTAGTCCATAGTTAGATACAGGTGGGTGCTAGCCTAATTTAAGAATTGCACAAAATAAAGGACATTTTGCATTTGGACTTCACATTGCAGAATTGAGAGGCTTTATGCATCATAAAAGGCTGGAGCTGAGGGAGCTGACTCTGAAAATAGGGGAAAAGCTTAGCAATTAACCTTAAGATGAAGTAGCCTTCCTTTCTTACCATGATCAACTCACACTTAAGTCTTTAAATGGAAAATGACTTGTATTTAACCTTTATGATTCAGAAAGCCATTTAATTGTAATTATAGCTAATCCAATTAAAGATGGATTATAATAACTGCTGAATTAATAGGTCATGAAACACTGAATTTAATCATGAGTGTATTTATTTTAGAAAAATACTCTTTTAAAGTATTATGTAGTTTAAAAAATTATTTTGAACTCAAAATTATATAGGTTGTGATTCATAAGTAAAAAAATGAAAAGTAGAGGGAGGGGTGACAACAGCAGAGCTGTTGAAGGTGTAAGGGCAGAGCCGGAGACAGGAGAATGTGAGTGGTGAAGCTTGTCTTTATATAATTAAACTCAATTATTTTAAATTCTCAACCTTGAATTTAGTTCCTTCCCTAGAAAAAATAAAATTATTGCTAATACTTATACCGTAATGCTATAAGTAGAATTAAAAGAAAATATTACTTTTTAAAATTGCAAATCATAATCTAGCACAATGTTAACCACAATGTGTCTTTAGCTGCATTGCTTAGGGAGAAATGCAACTGTCATTAAAGTAGACCAAGTGACCAATGTTAGCATCAATGGATATATTTTAGTGTTAGTTCTCTTTTTCTGTATTTGAAATATTGTGGAAACAAATAGTAGATTAACATAAGGACTTGAACAGGAAAATAATTACCTGCCAGAAGTTGAAGGACAGTGTTAAGGTATGCACACAGTACAGCCTCAGTCCTGCCAGCTCTTCCCACAGTGTATGCAAGGGAAAACCCTCCCCCTTGATGTGCACATTCAAGCCAAGTTCTCCAAATGGGATTTTTGGAGCACTATTAGAAAATCGTGACCATGAATTTCAAATTCCCTTAATTCTACGTTGCACAATTTTCATATTTAATATTACTGAAATGTAGGAATTCAGGCAAGGCCCTCAAGCAGTTTTTGATGGCATAGAGAATTTTCCTGGGTGGGATGAGCTAAAGTATTCAAATTCAAATTCTCAAACTTGTTTTGTCATTGAACCATGTGCATCAAGACCAGAAGCATTTCTCCCATCTCTCAATTATGCCTTCAGATGCTGATAGAAACTGTGAATGTTTCTTGATACATTCTCCTATAATCAGTTGTTTATACTTCTAAAATACTAAAACACACTGGCCAGATGCTTTACGAAATGAACCAGGCCTGACAACCTGAGTTTGATCCAGAGGCTGGCATGGTCAAAGGAGAGAACTCACTCACAGGTTGTTCTTTGACTAAAATAGGCATCAACTCATGTGCACACATACATACACACACACTCACACAGAGGGAGAGACCGAGACAGAGAAACAGAGAGAGACAGGTGATAGATAATATATAGGTAGATAGATGATACATAGAGATAGATAGATAGATAGATAGATAGATAGATAGATAGATAGATAGATGATTGAGAATAAGTAAATGTTAAAAAAAATAACTGATAGTATTCAAATGGGTGAAATTGTAAGCATTCAAAAAAATTAACGTAAGTCCAGAAACTCTCAACAAGCCAATAAGTGATCTGTGGAAGAATCTCTATATTCTCAGTAATTTTTCCACAGTAGACCACATAGGTATCCACAAATATAAACTGGCTCAAAAGCTAGATCTAATATAGGTGCCTTAAGGCAGGCCAGGTTAAGATAGTGATCAACACTAAAGTATTGGACACTCAGCAAGATACTATGGTGGTATGTGTCAGATTCACAAATAACCCAGAATGCCTTTGTGGGCAGAGCTGGAGATGTCCATTCTCTTCTGAAGATGTCCAAATGCACAGCAACTACACTTGAAATCAAAGTACATTTTCCCTGAGCAACAGCCTGCTCTGAAGAAATTGCTTTTTCTCTTTGCATTTGGAAGCTGCTGAGCAGCACATAATCAAGCCTTTTTTCATGTTGTTTTAAACAGGCCCATTATCAGAGTTGCATCTCTCTGAGAGCTTCAGACTTCATTACACTATTAGAAAGAAATTAACATATTGTACCTGATAAGCTTCTTCCATAGTCAAGAACTTGCAAGCCACTAATACTGACTACGCCAGCATTTCTTTTCTATTAGAAGTAAGTTACTCAGTGAAAATGTGTGCTCTTTTTCTGCTTCCTTCTTGAGATTAAAAAGTCAGCTGTGTACTTGTTCTGACGTTCATTTTCTGACAGTAAACTCAAGCAGTCATTTCAGCATTATATTTTGAATCTGATTGTGAAAGGATTTGTGAAGGAAAATCACTGGAGGCATGCTTATCACCATGAACAAAAACAGGAAACTGGAAAGAATAAAGCGATCAAGGGCTAGTGATTTATTAGAGCATTTGAAATGTTATGCTGTTCTAATGCTGTTTTTATATCGTCTGTTAGTACAGATTAATACAATTGAGGGATTTATAGAAAATAAATGTACATAGACATCGAGCAAGAATAGTATTTTTGGCTTTTCGAAAGCCGATCTTGTCTATAATGGTAAATTTATATAAATATAAATAAATAAAAATATATATACACAAACACACACACACACGTATATATGTATATATATACGTGTGTGTGTGTGTTTGTGTGTGTGTATATATATGCGTGTGTGTGTGTGTGTATATATATATGTTTGTGTGTGTGTGTGTGTATATATGCATGTGTGTGTATATACATATATGT
The DNA here is from genome assembly GCA_026225945.1 of Cricetomys ansorgei. Classification (NCBI taxonomy): domain Eukaryota; kingdom Metazoa; phylum Chordata; class Mammalia; order Rodentia; family Nesomyidae; genus Cricetomys; species Cricetomys ansorgei. The sequence goes on from JAMJFZ010001562.1 coordinate 7,733,893, forward strand.
ATGTATATATATATATATATACACATATATATCTATACACACAAAAATATATGTGGCAGAGCCAGTTTATCTGTACCTAAGTTTAATCAGCAAAAGACTAAACTTGCATAAAAGACCTAAAGTTTCATGATCTGGAACCAAAAGTTGCAATGTCAATTCAAGAGTGGACTATTAATCACCACTATTTTGCAAAGCAAGACCCTGCAAGTTCATGTTAAGAAATGTTGCAACCAGCCCACAACTACAGATTTTAAAACTTTAATTTAATAGGTCTGCAAATATCACAAAATAAAAAGCTGTAAAATACTGTAAAAGCAGAAGTTGTATAGGGCAGAAAACCTGCATAGATATGTGAAGAATTGCTTCTAGGTTCAGATTCACTGGCTGGAGGAAAAATTGCCCACCAAGAAAGGAAGAGCTTTGCTGAAAATGCCTAAGTTTTATTCAACTGCTATGCTTAGAGCTTAAGAAGGGACTAGACCTTTCAATGACTTTAAAATCAAATGCAAAAATGTACTGTTGGCCAATTGTTGACTTTAGACACAGTCAACTCTTTTCCTGGCATGCCTTACCTCAGTGCTTCAACTATTACCCCAAATATTTCATTGTGCCCTGTAAGCAAGCCAAAAAGTAGAAGGACTTCTAATCCAGTTTGCACCGAGTATAACTGCAATGATAGTTTCTCAAGTGTATTAATTTTACCATTTTACAGTTAGAGAAGCCTGGTTTCGGAGAGGAGGTAGAAAGACAGCACTAACAGGCCTAAAGTAACGGTCTATGACTGTGAAGAATTCTGTTCAGGTGAATGGCTTTGGGTTAGAAGTCTCATGATATCTGATGAACCCAGCACAATTTGCTGTATCATTAGTCAATATTCAGCTTTCTATAACCACTTCACAATTTTACTTTATTGAGCAAGGATACAGGTGAATATTTCTTTTGCTCTGTTGATAGCGATTGGAAATAGTCGAAGGCAATCCAGATGCAATCATGAGGGAGGAGCCTCAGAGACTCCTGTCTTAGAATCCGAGTGTAAGGAAGGACCACTTAGCACTAATGGCCTAATACATATACATGCACTTAGTGGCACAGCTGTCAGAAAGCGTGGCTTGTAGTTTCATACTGACACATAATTAGGCATGGAAGCTCCCATGTATTCCGCCCAACAACAACATTCCCAGTGACCTGTAGGGGAAGACCCGCACTAGAAATAAATGAGTGAATTGCCTGAGGGAAACTGAAAGAGTGTATTCATCACAGTCAGATCATGTGTTCTTTGTTGCTAATAAATAAAAATAGGCTTGTGGAGGGGGGGCATGAGGAGATGGCTCAGCAGTCAACGGTGCTTCTTGTTCAAGGACAAGGATCTGAGATCTGATCCCTAACTCTCAAAAATCAGATGTGCCTATAACCACAGTGTTGGCATGGAGAGGAAGACAGAGACATGACGGTCTCTGGGGCTTGCTGGCCCCCACCCTGTCCTGTCCCCAGGTTCAGTGAGAAGTTCTGTCTCAAGAGAAAAAGATGAGCAGTGATAGGGCAGAAGACTTGATATTGGATTCAACATGCATACAGATAGGAATACACATATACATCACAACCATGCATCATGCACACAAACAAACACACACACACACATACACACACACGCACACACATACACACACACACACACATACACACACACACACACACACATACATACACACACATATACATGTACTCACACAACTATATAAAAGAATAGCTTTTGGAGTTAAGCCCAGGTAAGTTATACTACATTGCATAAAGTCATGTTGTCTCCATGTGCATCAGTTTCTCCAACTTGGCTTGGTGGAGAGAAGAACATGAATATTAAGCATTAAATGTCAAGCTACTTATTAAGTATTAGTCATTGCCCCTTCACTCTAGATGCAAATGTGCCTTTCTCCCTCTACGCCAAATCTAATTTCAGTGGAGAACCTGGAATGAGTCAGGTGTGACAAGAAACCTGAGGAATCCAGTTACACCTGTAGCATGGGACCTACAGTTCCAGTTGTCTCATTTTATTATCTACGTATAAGTCCTGATTCAGTTTTCTTGAAACATACCATAAAATATCTCCACAAAATAGTTCATGTATTTGAGACAGCTGAATAATTTATAGGATTTTCTCTTATCCAGCCTGTCATCACATACACTTGGCAAATGGATTCACAATTGAGAATATTTTTTATAGAAGAGAAATGGTAAATTATTCAGGTTGTCCTTTTTCCTATCACCTCATTAATTAACACAGCATATTAAGAACTTGTTTCCTCTATAATATGCAACTGTATGCAATGAATGGAGATTAAAATGTCTTAGAAACATCAAAACAGATGTATTATTTTAACAGCCTAAATGATACATAGTTCACCTTTTATTTGAGTGGAAAGTACTACTTTTTCAAATTCTTCTTTTTAGACTTCCTGAATAATTAACTGAATGTTTCAAATTCATCTAGAAATAACTATGGTTATTGGTACACATTCAAAAAATTTTTTATTAAACTTATGTTTTTGGATGTTTTTGTTTTAATTTTGGCCAGATCTTAAGTTAGATGAATAGTTAGCCTAACTTTAAGAATGTTTTGGTTGCTGGGTGATGGTGGCATACACCTTTAATCCCAGCACTCAGGAGGCAGGGGCATATAGATCTCTGAGTGTAAGGCCAGCCTAGTCTATAGAGTGACAGAAAGCACTACATAGAGAAACCCCATTTCAAAAAAATGTTTTGGAGACTTTAAAAAAGAAATTATATGAATATATTTATTATTAAATAAAAATTAATACTGTAAAAGTAGCTACATGGAACTAGTCAATATATTTGGTTATACAACAAACATATTTTTATTGCTATAGTAAATAAATTCAGGGGCTAGTAACTACTTATGAGAGTTGAGCCAAACGATTTTAACTCAAATGATGTAGTTTAAAAATATTTTCCCATTCCATTCATTTATATAATAACCTTCCTCTGTAATCTGTATTTTAAGACTTGGCTTTTTGTTTAAAATCATATGCCCTTAGTCCAAAAATTAAAAGAAAGATATCATTAACCTAAGGAATATAGCAATTTATGTACCCAGTCTTATTCTTTATTTGAAAACAATGAGAAGCCTCAATTTTCTGAACTGTGCCTTTGAGGTATTATTAAATATCTAATACCAAAGTCAACTTTCTGTTACAGATACTTCAAAGACATCATTTGGTATTAAACATAACAATAATAATTTTTCAATTATGTTCATCATTTTAACTTGGTCCTGTTAAATGTAGAAATTTATAAAGTATTTTGAGAAAGAAATAAGATTTTCAAGGTGTTATCAGAAGAGAAGTGAACAGGTGAGCTAGGTCATCTCAAATAATGCTGACATTGTCTTCACCAGATCTGCCAAGTCATCACCACAAATGTAAAGGAGTTACTAAAACACATGTGATTCTAAGGGGTGGGGAGGAGAATTACAAGGAAAATAAAGGGTGTTTGGAAAGAAATATCTGTGGAACAAGTCTAGAGAAAGGAAAAAGATACTGAAGAAAAAGTGAGAAGCTGAACAATATAGTCTATTCTCTAAACATTAAGAAATAGAGGGAACCAACTAAGAAATCCAAATACACAAATGTGTAGCCGTAGCCTGAGAATGCCATATGAGAGGAAACGAGAGGCAAACGTGTCCTAGATAAGCCCTCTAGAGAGCACTCAGAGTGTGCAGACTAGAATGCTGCTGTACAGCATCTCTTCTGAACTGAAGCACTCCCTCATGGAAGGAACTATTCCTGCAACTTACCAGGCTCAGGAACTCAGAAGTTGCAGCACCAGGAGACCCTGTCCAGGTTATAAAATTGCTGGAGCTAGGAGAACATCTGGTTGGCCAAGTGCAGATAGTGCGTGGAGCTCCCTTCCTGAGTCACCCTCTTTGCAGGATGGGCATCCTGGTGATACAGCTGCCTTTGAGTCTCCTATCTTTTTCCTTGTAAGAAATCTCAATATACTCACTGGTGCACTCAAAATAAAATCAAAAGGTTACCCGCTCAAAGGAAAAAACTTGAAAAATAAAAACAAAAGCACACATAATTCTTTATCCTGTAATTTCATAGAAGTGATGACATTTAAAATAGGAAAGATAATAGAGGCCTATGTCCCCAGTAAATGATGAGAAGTTTGCTCATTATAGATTTTCAGAAACTATATAGCCCTTGGTACCTAATGGATGTTATTAAAGGGCAGGACCCTGCAAGAGGTCAACAGTTCTACGTAGTCTCTAGTATCTGCAAGAGGGGCATGCTGGGGAAATGGTGATGGCAGTGTCTGTAGAATAAGGCATCCTGGACTTGTGGCCAATTATGTGAAAGACTGGAAGACTATATCTGTGTTTCTTATTAAATTTATGATCGCTATGAATTAGTTGCCTGTCCCTATATGTTTAAACTCCATTTGCTAGATGTCACCCAGGAAACCCATTTTCTAGCTGTTTATCAGTGTATTCTGTCATCTGAAAACTTATGTGTACAGTCTATTTTTCTGTGGTTGGCCACATAAATTTCAGACCTACTGATCATATCCATCTTGGAGATTCTGGCAGTTTCACCACTGTTTGGGGGATCCATATATTGTTCTCAGGAGTCTTCATTTGTCTCAGAGTATATACAAGCATCCGGAATCACTGAAGACAGGTGTATGCATCCTTTCAGCCAGCCAGCCCTTTGTCGGGTGTGCTCCAGGGCCTCTTTACAACATCCTCTGCGGGGAGAAGCTTGGCTCAGCTCTTGGGTTAAGGAAAGGTGATGCTGTTTATAACTGCTGAGACAGGGAGGATGAGAGAGAGAGAGAGACAGGTAAATCAGTTCAAAAGAAGCCATAAATAGCAAAAAGCACACACGCCACTCCATGGTCCTGTACCTGAACTCCCCTCCAGTTTGCAGGCTACCCATTTGTATTCATAATGATTGCATGCTACCATGCTGATATGGAAGTGATGGGAGCCAGGTGAATAAATTTTGATGAGATTTATAGCCCAGCAGCAGTTAGGAAAGAGGGAAAGGTGTGTCTGCAGGAGAAGCTGATCCGATCTTGGCAGGCAGAGGACTGCTGAAGTCACAATTCGCAGTAGTTTTACACTCCTGTCAGTGCCAGTTGGCAAACTAATGGAGATGATGGAATGAAAGAAGAAAATGTCACAACAGAGAGGAGTAAGTTGAAAATTCAAGCATTTTCTTATTCCTTATAATCCTGCTGGATCAAAATGAAATCAGTCTACAAATGAACCATCTTGACAGTAACAAAAAGCAGGCGGCAGCACAAACCTTTTTCCAGGGAGAAAAATTGATTAACGTTTTTTTGACCATCAGCTTGTTCAAATCTCTTCTTGATTTTTAATAACTCAGAGAACTAGTTTATAAATAAGAATATTGATTTTTAAGAGCATAATTTTTAGTGGAAAATTGCAATACATTCAGATTCTGAAGCCTTACATTAAGGGTACTCTGTAGTAGTGTGGGCAGGTCAATTTTAAACTGTTATTTTTCTAATAGCAGATGTGATTCATTCCATAAATATCTTTCTAATACCGCTCATCTGGAATCACTATATAATCATTTCCAAACACTGTAGACAAAGCTATGAGAACCAGTTCTCTATATACAAGTCATGATTGTAACCTCAAAAATTAATGAGTGTGTTAAATCCCCATGATTCACTAATTTTAAGTGTTTATGTAACCTAGCACAATTACCTCCATTTTTATCTTCAGAAAAGAATCTTAAATGTATTACCTAAACAAATAAAAGAAGACAAATTGGCACTTCACATCAGAAGTTCAGTGCAGGATAACTCAATTTAAAAAGCAGATGCTGTCAGACACACCAAAAAGCAGCCCTTCCCTTCAGAGAAATGACAGAAGAGCAGCCACCAATGCATCAAGCATGAACCACAAGTAACTATCCAGAGGTTGAAACAAGCTTTTTTCTTTAATGTTAGTTTAAGTTACTATGGTAGCTGATTCATTTTTCTCACTGTGTATGTTGAAGAAGTTGACTTAATATTCACATGGAAAAGACATAAACACCTTATTCTATGGCTGCTATACAGCTCATACCCCAGCTTCCTGACTAGTTCTGGTGAGTGTCCCAAGTATATGTACTCCTTGTTTTTATGTGAACATGAGTCTTAAATCCTCACTACCAAATTTTGCTGTGTTTCTCTGTGTATAAATGATTCACTTGTATTGACTAATGCTAAGCATAGGTCTATCAACCTATTAGTATGTAATAGCATTTCAATAAAATTTAATAATGAATAAGTTATTTCTAGGCCGTGTTTATGTGCATACTTATTCTGTAAAAGTTGTCTTCTAGTTTCTCTATCGTACACTAAATTAGCAATTGTCATTTTATAAACAAACTTGACACCTCACAGTCTACTTCATTGCCTATTGATAACTGGTTAAACTATAATGTAGCATTATGTACTGTATTTAAAAGGACCTTTAGAAAATAACAGCTCTGAGAAAATTAAGCTACTCTCAAACCACAAACGCCTATCACATTCTTAAGCGAATAAAGTTACTATATTCATATAACTTACTACTTGAGTATTACAGAATTCTAAAATAAAGCTTCTACATTGGCACAATCTAAATTGCTCTGACATCAGTTGGAGGTTAACTATATATGTTAAAATATTTTTTATACTTCCTTATAGAATAAGTCCTGATACTAAGTAATTTTTCTTTAGCACTAAGAATATGAAACTCTGTTTTTGATTTTTCATTGGAGAACTCATTGGAGTTCTTTCATTGAAGAATTCATTCATTCAGAGGATGAATAAGGTGGAATAAGCTGTGTGTGTGTGTGTGTGTGTGTGTGTGTGTGTGTGTGTGTGTGTGTGTATGAGTTTCTTGAACATTTTCAGGAAAAGAGGCGATTGGTACTTTCTTTAATCCCAATATCCACCAGCTGGCATGACTTGTGCATTTATCTAGCAAATGGTCTTTGACCTTGTCATCAGCATCACTGACATCTGTTTATCCTTTGGTGTTTAATGCTGGGAGTTTCTTTCAAGGGCTCTTCCCTGTGCTTATCTTTCTCTATGAGGTGCATACTGTGGGAGGTAGAGCTTTATCTGTACAACTCCATAAGCTGAATGCATTACTGCTCAGTAAAATATAAACTGCACCCAATTCACTGTCAGATGAGAACTTCAGCATTCCCAACAAGGTGGTGTCTTGTGTTAATTCAGGAGCTTCACCATCTCCTCAGGATTTTAGAAAAGAGCCTCTATATGAGGCATGCTCAGTCAGATTTTACTTTACAATGATTTCCTGAAGTATCTGTGGACTACATAACAAGAGATTAATATCTAGAATATATAAGAAACTTTTATTAAACTCAATAAAAGGGCTGGAGAGAGGGCTTAGCATATATATATTCAGAATATATTCAGAATCAAAAGTCAACAATAGGCATTCCTAAATAAGTCTTAGAAAAATGCATACAACTGATCAAAAGACACATGAAAACAAGCCACCATTGTAAACACCTGGGAAATGCAAATCAAAACAAAGAGATGTCAACTTTCCCAGTTAGAATGGTGAAGCTTGAAAGACTGAAAGTGCTGGCAAGGACATGAAGCAGTGAACACGGGTACACTGTTGGCGGGAAGAAAAACAGTGCAACAATTATGAAAAACTTTGTGAAAGCCAAAACAATAAAAGTAAAGTTACCATATAATACAGAAATGCCATCACTGAGTAAATATGCAGAAAAAATAAAATAAGTATTTTAACCATAACATCTGCACTTCCATGTCTATTGAAACATTATTTACAATGTCCAAGAAATAGTAATAGCCTAAGTTACTAACAGCTGATTAAAGAAGAAAATGAGGCAAATGTATACCGTGAATGCTATTTATCTGTTAGAAGAATAAAATCTCATTTGCAAAGACTTGGATAGTACAGGAAATAATTATTTTAAGTAAAAATAAGACAGGAATAGAAAGGCAAATTCTAGATGATCTCATTCACATCCTGTGGAGCTTAATGTTTTGAGGCTTCTGTTTCTTCTTTGTTTGTATATTTGTTTCTATTTGTCAGCTATAATGAGTTTAATAAAGGTGGAGTTCCCCAACATTTGTTTGCTCCTTACAGTGTTTGAAATCCTAGTTGCAAAGGCTGCCCTGCATCACCTATCATCTGCTGTGCATGTATTACATACAAAAATAGAGAGAGAGAATATCTTGAAACCTTCTATTTCTCAACCTACAGGAATACAGGACTGCAGGACTACACGAGCAATGGGACCAGACTCTCATGTGCAGCACACCACAATTATCAAGTCCAGTCCTTAGCCACTGTGACTTAATACCAGTTGGTTTGAGATGAGAAGGGTTGCTACAAGGGTTGATAATATTTCCTGTAAATTATACCTAAAATGTAAGACAAACAGGGCACATCTGCAAAAATTAAGTTAAAGTTATTTCAAGGCCATTTGGCATTATTTGAATGACAAATCATGTCTAACTGTATTCAACATTCTATACACTGTCAAAAATAAGACAAAAAGTGACACTCATATCCCCACAAATTTTCTGCATAGTGTATTTTCTGGACTCAAACCATGGTCCAGCACTGATCTTTCATAACTCCATGTAAATGAAAAAGCAATTCTGGTATTTCAAATACAGTTAATGATTCAGCTAAGGGGCACTTCCTTCCCACTGGAAGCCATGAATCTGTAGGATTATACACAAGTCTCCCAGATGAAAAATACTTTCAATTAAAATCATATGCAAATATTTAGAGAAGTATTTTTCATGCCTATCCTGATGAAAAGAGAAATATCAAGGCATAATGTGTAAAATCCTATTACAATTAAATTTTGATTATAATGATAGAGAACATTGAGTCTCAACTAAGAAAATTCTATTTTTGTACTGACAGATTTGAATTATACAAAATTTTACTATACATTTATCATTGTAGCTTTAATTTGGTTTGTTTGAGGAGTTGTAATGTTTTTGAAATGCGTTTATTAACATATACTAATTCTACATGATCTCATTATCACCTCTCATAGACATATACCGTATTTCAATCATTTTCACCCATTTCCTCTCTTGGCCCCTCCTACGCCTTGTAATTACCCTCCTAAACCTTTTAATCTCCATTTCTCAACTATCCTCTGTTCTACTTTGTTTCTTTTTTGGGACACAGTGAGTCTAATGAGTGCGGTTTTTAAGAGTATGGGTGAGAGTTGGTTTACAGGAACATGTACACCCCACTGGCTGTATTTATGTGTTATCAATAACATTATTGTAGGACATATTTGCCCTTAACACATAAGAACATAATTTTCTTGATATTTATTACATTTGGGATACAGGGAGACATTTTCAGCCACTTTGAAATTATGATAGCATATAATATGTTTAAATAGTTCATAAAGAATTTTGATGAAAAGTATAACAAAAATATGGTGTGTTTTTAAAACATGCATTTGAACGATTTTTCTAGAGTTAGTTACCAGAACATGGGATTGTGGAAAACTATTTGGAAATGAAAAATAAAAAACAGCATTAGAAATTTCATATCTGGACAGCTCAGGTTCTTGATCAGATTTATGTAATGCTAGTGTGTGTGTGTGTGTGTGTGTGTGTGTGTGTGTGTGTGTGTGTGTGTAAACACATATATGTGTATGTATATACAACATACACATACATATACATACATACACACACACACATATAGATATAGATAGATAGTTATATGAAAGGAGCATTCGGGAAAATTTCCTGCAGGAAGTAAATTGTTATAATTTTTTAAAAGCTAAAGATTGCCTTCAGGTGTGGGAGGACTGAATGTGCTTTTGCTTTCTGCAACAACTTGCATAATTAAACTCAGCAAGTAGCTCCTCAGTGTTTACTGTCTGTGTTCCTGGCATAACAGTGTTTCTGAACACATACCGAGGGCTCTTCAGAATAGAGGTGGAAAGGCATTATATTTCACTGTGACTTGTATATATCCCTTAAACACAAAGCAATTTTCTGTGTCAAAACTTTGTTTTTCTTAAAAGCTTTCGTGGTGGAGTAGTTATGTCATTTCTGAAATGCTGGCCGTGAAGTAGTTTCCTGTTAGAGCCACAGTTTCCTGAGCACTACATGAAAACCCAGTGGCTGTCTAAAGCAGTCACCTGAAGAGCATCAAACACAGCTGATGTAGACTGATCATTTATGAAAAGATTGTTACTTTAAAAGTCTTGATACCTTCTGTTTGAAAGCCTTCTGTTTTGATTAGAATATCATGAAGGAGCTCATACAGACACTGAAAGCTGTTCAGAAGCTTTGAGAATTAAAATTGTAAGGGGATAAAGGCAGTTTATTCCCAGAAAGTTTCTAGGATTAGCTTTGTTCCAAGTTTCTTTTGTTGATAGAAAACAAAAATTTAACTTAAACACTTTTGGAGATTTTCCCACAAATTTTCTATTTGAGTCCTTCGCTTTCATTAACTAAATTTTTATCTTCTTCCCATACTTATCATTTAGTCAACTTTGACATTAACTATTGCCAATATTTTTAACTTTTATGCCAAATTTTTGTGAGTATACAGTATTTTATACCAGTTTGATGATGGGTAATTTTAAGTCTGCTTATCGACTTATTATAGGTCTCAGGTAAATTCTCATGTGGTGCATAGGCTATAACAGCTCTTTGTGACGCTGACAGTCATTTTTTAATAATTCTGAAGTAGTCAGCTTACTACCTCCAATTACAGACTTTCTTATAACCTTTATCTGATGGCAATAACATGAAAAAGCATTTGAAAATTATAGGAGAATCACAGATGTCAAATATCTACATGAGCACATGGAGTAGAACTTAATACCATGTGCTGGTAGATAATGAGGAAAGAAAAACTATTCAATCTAATGATAACAACTACAAATGCCTTGTTTTGAACAACTATTGATATTTGATCTCTTGTTTAAAAGATTTTCAAACTCTTATACCAATTATAAGTCAAAATCCACTGGTCTTCAAGTGGAGCTGATATTTCTCTTGACTTACAGCAATGACAAAAGCAGCTATCTTATACCAGAACATTTCTAAAAGATATTTTATAGACATTTAAAACTACTGTTATGGATAGCTTATGTAAGTAGTTCCTTGTTTTAATAAAACCCTCCCATACTCTCAGAGAGTTAATAAAAAACCTGAAATCATTTCCTTTAAGTCTATCTATATTCATTATATACATTGTACGCATAATAGTATAGTGTCAATATAGGATGCTTTCATGTGTCATTGTTACTAATATTTAAAAAGTATCCTCTTACATAATACAGGGAAACTTTTACTTTCTCCAGGTTGATTAAGGCATAACGAACAAGTAAAAACATTTTATATTTCAGGTGTTCAATGTTTTTAAAAGTCCACATGCATGGTGTGGAAGGAATAGCGCAACCCAGATGATTAATAAACGCATGGCCTTACATAGCTAACATTTATTTGTTTATGTGTGAAGAATATGTATTATCGGCTCTCTCAGCAAATGTCTTTAAAAGTATTATAAACCTCTTCCACAATATCTTTATCCATTTATCTGTTGGTAGTCACTCAGTCTGTGTCTGTATCTTGGCTGTTTTGAAATACTGCAGAAAATGTCAGCATGGCGACATTGTATCAGATAATGGTTTCTTTGCAGGATGGTTATACGCCCAATAGAGGGATTACTAAATACATGTTAGCTCTGCATTTGATTTCTGTAGAAACTCTCATACCGTTTTCTGTAAAAGCTGCAACAGTCTCCATCCCCTCCAACAGTGTACAAGGATTCTCTTTTCTATATCACCTTACCGATACTGTCCTTTCAAACTTTGATAATAGCCACCCATAAAAATGGAGATGGCTCACTGCAGTCTTGATTTGAAGTGATGTCAAACATGTTTTCACACACCTTTGTATATGATTGTTAGGGAAATGAGCTCCACTGCCCATTTAAAAAAGTAGGTTATTGTTTTATTATTTTTGAAGTGAATTGTATTTTATAATTTGTTGTAGCCATTGAGCACCAGATGTAGATGCTGATTCATCAGATGTAGCTATTGATTCAGGGCAGAAAGCTGTTTATTCTTTGTCTAATTAAATCGCTGGTTCTTAGTAATGGAGCCCTGGAACCCTGGATCGTTTGAGCCTCCGTACAATCTAGTCTTCAGTCTAGACCTGGACAGCTTCAGCTTTCATATGATCTAGAACATTTAAATCTCCCTATAACCTAATCAACCTCCAAGACCAATTACTGAGTGAGCCACCCTGACTAGCTCCTTCTGAACTCTGACTTTCTGGCTCAACTCAACTCTGGTTAAACAATTTTGTTCTGGCTCAAACTCTTCTCCAAGCTTCCTAGGTTAAACTGATCTTCTGAGTTGGCTTACTGTTTCTAACTGAACTCTTCTGACCCACCTTACATTGGCTAACTCCCTGACTGCCTCAGACTGAGCTGCTCTGCTTGCCTTCAAATGAGCCACCCTTCCTGTCTGATAGTGACTTCTGCCAAGCTACCTCTGTGTCTCTGTGTCTCTACCTGAGCCCATTGCTCCATAGTGCCACAGTCAGCCTTTCTGCTCCTCAGTTAAAATGCGTCATTGTCTCTGTGTCTTGTCCCCTGTCTGCCTGTTTCAGACTATTTGCCTCATACTGCCTGCTGTGTCTGACCCTACTGTAACTCTTTTTGCTCTGAGGCAGCAGAAAAGCCTGCTTTTATATCAAGAGAATTGGGCATATCCTCATTCTGACTCACTCTGATTAGTCACTTTGCCCGTCCTTCAATGACTCAACTCTGTTATTACTTCTTGTGTGAAACTGACATTTTCTGAGAATTATCTATTCAGAAATTTGTGACAATAACAAGCAAAAGAAATTTTGTTTCAGATTTAGATGGTGTTTACTTTTTCTTGTTCAGTTGCTCAGGTTAAGACTTCCAGAGCTACTTAGGAAATAAGTAGCAAATGTGAACATCCTTGCTTTTTTTTATTATCATCTTTCTATCTTAGTGTTTATTTCAGTTTTACTTATTCTAAATATATTTTCAGAATTTAAGATTAAATAGTATAATAGTAAAATAGATAGCAAATAGTATAAATATAAAGTCATCTATAAAAGAGGTAATATCTTAATTTTACTTTCACATAATATAGTGCAATTCTTTTGTGATAAAATACTTTTGATATATGAATTCCACAATCTCAGTTATGTTTTTATACAGTACTCCTCAACATATGATGAGCTCCGCCCTGACAGATCTATTACATATTGAAATGAGAATATACAAAACATGGGTTTTATAAAGCCAATCTTAAAACAACACTGCGGAGCAGCAGAGTATATGGTAGTCTTTTAGTCACTCTTGATCACGATTCTAAGTCTGACTGTGATTCTTCCCAGCATCATACCACAAGTCGTTAGCCTGAACCAGTTTCAAACTTTATATACTGAAATATAGTTTCTACTGAAGGCATATGGCTTTATCAACAGAATAGAGTAAAAAATATTGTTAAAAGCTGTATCATCATAACTTGAAGAGCAGCTACATTCTTTGGTGTTTTTATTGTTAAACTTAGAATTATGTGAGGCTGATTATTCTCTAATACGTACTCACACACACTCACACACACACACACACACACACACACACACACACACAGCCATTCTTAGGAAAGAATACTAAGTCTAAATAGAAACCCATATCATCTTTGATCCTAGATGTTGTCTTAGTGCCAAGATGTGAGCTGATAAGACTCAACCATGAATTTCTCCTCTTATTGTCAGTTACCTGCTCTTTTCTGGTATTCTGTTAGCATCGGTGTAATGACAATCACACAGGTACCTCAGCACATGTTACAGCTATACAAAATAAGATGAAGAGCCTGATGAATACTAGACATCAAACATCTGTCAGCTCCTACTAGTGTTACTGCCTTTGATCAGCCACATATAGTGAATCATTATTCAAGAACCTGCTTTATGTTCATTTTATAATTTTCGTACTTAAAAAGTCTTTCATTTATTTTACTATTTTGGAGATGATAGTATTTACCAAAATATATATTCAAAATTGTCTAAGGGGTTTATGAGAATTTATTTAATATTCGCTATTATATTATTCTATATTTATTCTATATTATTTTTGTTAGGCAGAAATAAATTTCTTAATGAAGTAATAACCTATACAAACATATGTTCTATAATCAATGAATCCATTTTCTTTGAAAAATCATAGGTCTGTTATTAATTCGTGTAAATCAGCATTTTAAATTTCAATATATGGTAACAAAGTCAAGAATATATTAAACAGATTCATCTTTTTATATAACATTGTAATTTACTTGAAAAGTCAAACATTAACACTTTTTTTCTCTATTCAACTTGCCTAATATTAATATAATTGTGAACAGTGATAGGAAGAAAAATATGGATAATATGGCCACCTAATCTCTTCCCTCCCTTGTTGCAGTGTCATAAATCCAATAGCACTTTGGTCTAAACATTTGGAAATCAACAAATATATTTAACAAATGGTAACATCGAGTTCAAATGCTACTTCATAATATTGTACATTAAGGTATATCAAAGATATTTTCTAGTTACTACCTGAAAAGGGAACATGATATTCAAACAACAAATAGAATATATCAAGTCCAATCCATTAAGAAGAGACACAAACAGATGTGGATGAGCAATAAATCAGTGACACTAAATGATGTCCAAAAATAGCAACAAATCTCACAGTGCCATATTTGTAACAAGGTAGTTTAAAGTAATGAGAACCTACGTGAGGTAAGCAAGGTTTTAGTTTTTGGATAGTAGAAAATCATCAAACTTCAAAGAATAAAATACAGTCATGTTTTTTACAATATATAAAGGGTGAAATCCTTGCCTTTCCTCTAACTAAATGCACCCATTCACTTTCACTTGTTGACACTTGACTGTACTCTCTAACTTCTTTACTTCACTTTCTAATCATCTCCAGCTCACTCCAATTGGTACCATAGAAACAGCTGTCCTTGAAGTCACACATGACCTGAGATAGAGTCCTTGTCTTCGGTCAGACATCTTACAGGAATTTGGTCCACTGACCACTTGCTTCTAGAAGATGCTCTCCTCCATCTTCCTCAGCTTCTGTGGCTTGCCTGATCTGGTTTCCAGTCATGGCTCTAAGAGCAACATCCTATCTTTGTTACCCATACATTAAACATTAGAGGTCTTCAGTAGATTCACATTCCTTGTTCTGATTTTCTCTATTCATCTCCTATTATTATAAGTTTTCCCCCTCAACTCTATCACTCATTCTAATGATTTTCTGATATGTATATTTCCATTATACCCCCCATCATATGCCATCAGTCATTAGATAGAATGTACTAACACTCAGATCTGTCTGGAAACGTCTAATTTTCCTCCTCTTCACTGATACTAGAGACAGAGACATCAACAATGGAACACTTTCTTGATTAAAAAAATAGCATTTGCAGGTTAATTGGAAGTAGTTATAAATAAAATCAATAACAGTCAATGTAGTAAGGAGAAAAACATCTTAACAGAGTAGAAACTCCTTAATATATGACACCAACAATATAACATTGTAGCAAAAAGAAGTTTGCAGTGATTTTTCCCCACAGTGAACTGCATGTGGATAAACAGTATCCCTATACTTATTTTCTCAAAGACAATCTAAGATCCATAAGTAAAAATATAACACAAGTACTGACTCTTATGGTTTTGATCACTTTTATTAAGGTAAATATATGTAATGTAACATTAGCTATGTTAACATCAGCCATGTTCTATGATTGAAGAATTCAGTAGTTTTAATTACACTCACAATATTATACACCTAATAGTACTGAAATCCTAAGAACCTGTCAACATAAGCCACAGTCTCTAAGCAGTACCTCTTCATTGGTGATCTCTAGTCTACTCACTGTCTGTACTGGAGCCTACTCAATGAAGCTTACTCAATTAATTAATACAAGATTACTCAATGAATCATATAAGATTCATGTTTTTGTGGCTGGTTTGTGTTTGCTTGGCATGATTTTTAGCTTTGCTTTATCATGTATCAGAATTTCATCACTTTTGTAGATAATGATATCCCATCTCTGTGTGTACATCACATTTTATTTATTCAGCCATGAGCATATGGACAGTTGGGATGTTCCTAACTTTTGGCTCTTGACAACAACATTGCAATGTTCTTTAAATCCTTATGCAGTACCTTTGAGTATACAAGTGAGGGAAACTTCTGAATCATGATAATTCTGTTTAACCAAGAACCATCACTTTCTAAAGTATCTTCCAATTTTGCATAATGATCATAATATGCAAGGATTCCCTTCATTAATACTTTTTTTCAAGATACAAATGTGTTTGTGCGCAGTGTTTGGTAATTTAGAATTACTACTTAGAAGTTGGTGTAATGCAAGAAGTAAAATTATTAAATAATTTAAAATCAAAGTTATAAGGCAGTGCAATGACTGGAAAAGCCAGTCTATAGAAGGCATGAGATGATATCACATCCATTTTATGACAAAACATTAGCACTTAAATACAGTTACGTCCTTCATAGCTTTGTGTTGCACTAACAGCCATGTGGAGTATAACATACAATTCCATTTACCTAGTCTTGGTTTGCTCAATAAATTGTCCCCAGTTAGCCACTTGTTTGTGTGTATTTAGATATGACTAAATGTATTCATTTTGAGCTTTTTAAATACATTAACAGTCTGTCTGTGGAAATGAGTGGAGTTAATTGTCTGCAAGTCGGTTTTTAAAATGGGCTTATTTCAACTAGGAACACAGCAGGTCACTTATAACAGATGACTAATAACCTATCTGCTTCATTTCTCCACTCAGTGCCAAAACAAAGGTAATAAATTCAGTTTATAACAGTTAGTCATCAGGAAATTATTAAACAGAAGCTATGTTTTCAAAAAATAAAAATGGTTCATATTTTTGTGGACAACTAGAGAGATAGACTCATGAGGCAGAGAGAGAGAGATAAACATGATGGTCTTGTAACTTCGTGTATTGCATTGTGATTCCATGACTGATCTACAGAAATTGAGAATTGAGAAATAGCTATTTCCTGTTATTTTCTGAAATCTGAGATTTTGTGTATTACTAAAAGAATAACACTCATGTTGGCCTTTGTGAAGTCACACAAATTATTGTATTTGTGAAATTGTCATGGACTTTAAGTTTTATAAGCATAGTATGAATAATATATACATTTTCCTCATTGACAAAACAGTCTTGCTCCATGCTGAGTTGTGTTGTCTGTCTATGATGCTGTATCAATTGCTTTAGAGAAGCCGTTTTTCTCACTGTAGTCTTTAATTGCCCACATTGGATGGCATCTAAGTGCTGCAGTAGTGCTCCTGGTAAGAATTAAATATGAGCAGAATAAGTTAAGACCTTGAACAATCTTTAAAAGAAACTTTAACTAAGATCTGTAAAGATAGAATGTCCTTGTTTTCCTGGTTAAAAAAATTTCTGAATACCTCCCCTCCCCTCAGGTCATCAAAATATCAAGATTCCTTATGTCCTGCTGAAGTATTGAAAATCAAGGGCTCAGTTAATCTGCATATGAATTAGCAATCCTCTGATCCCTACACAGTTGCACATTCATACGATTTATACTTTTGCAGGAAGCTTTACCCTTCCTAACAGCATTTTCGCTTCCCAAGATGATGAAAGTGAAGTCCAGGTGTCCTGGCTGGCCCTCTACCCTTAACGTTTGACCTTGTTTCAATTCCTTTCAGTCATGTGTTCACTGTTACTTATAAAATATCAGTGTATGTAACAAACCACACTGTTCATTTTATTCTCTAGCCCTCATCTAACTCCAATACACTGGAAATGTCTGCCTCTATACCACCTGTAACAGTCCCATTCATTAGTGAGTTCCAATTTCAAAGACAAATACAACATCCGCATTGAGCATCACCTAATTCTATGAATGTAAACTCTTCCCCACCACCATGCTACAGTGAGACCTTCCATTGTCACTAACATATTTTCTACATTATTCTGAAATTATATCTAGTGGTTAAAGCTGGATTTCTTGTATATTTGAGCTTTTAGGATTCTAGGGTCATATATTCTTCATCGTGGAACTTCTCAAAGTACCAATAGATGATATCATGTAGACAGGAAATGTTGTAATAAAGTCATCATTTCAAACTGAGTTGAAATCCACATTTCCATATATAACTTATAATATGATTCTAGGGACAGTGAAATATATTCTCCTTTACATAAAAGTTAACAAAAAAGGTGTAAACTGTTGGCATTGTTTGAAAAGGCCAAGTGCTAATTAGTGTTACTGTTTAAGGACAGAAAACATATGGATTATAGCCAAATTTGCATTAATATCATGTTATGGCTATTCTATGAAGTAAACAAAGACAAATAAGTTCACAAGAATAAACTGTGTTTCACTCTCACCTTGAAAATATTCCCCATATATGCCAAGATCAATTTAACACTTATCCAAAACTGGAAGAAATATTTATTCAGTGAGACATATAAAGTTTCCCAATGACTGCCAAGAAGAGATCACAACAAAATAGTGGCTACTTTTAATTTTGCCTACAGTATGTGAAATATCTTCTTTAAATGCAAGCTTATTTTACAGTATATATGTTCAAGAAGTGTATCTTTATTGTAAAATAACATATGCTAAGATGGAATATGCAAAAAGTATTAATTTTATGATATACTTCTGGAATACTTCATCTCACACACACACACACACACACACACACAACATATATGCATGTATGTAACTAACATATTCATGAACAGTGAGTTAATATAGAAAGCATTATGTCCTTTGTAACAGGTCAGTTAACAGTGTATTGCTTGATATCACCATATCAACTAGATTGCAATTTAATATTTAAAAGAGTCTGGTAAGGATTCATGTTGTGAAATCCAAAAGTAGCCTTAAAGAAAAATAATTGCAAGGTTTCCTCATTCAATTGCTTCACAATATTCACACATATTTTCTTGTCTTCACAGAGAACCATCAAGGTTACAATTTTTCCTATAATGTAAGTTAAAGAAATTGAGGCAGGTACAAAGGAAAATACTACTTTTCATAATACAAATGCAGAATTAAACTGTCAAGGCTTGAATGTTCAATGTACTACATGTAGAGTAGAATTTTAATCCAAATATTTTTAATATGACAGGAAATGAATGTATTGACCAGAAAATTCTGACAATTAATTGCAGAATTGCTGAATTCCAGAGAAATGCTCTAAGGGGAAAAGTGATGAAATGAATGTGCTACTTTCTTTTAAATCATTTACAGTTGAATAATTTATGTTATATTTAATTCATCCATTTAAATTATCCAAGATGACTACAAGATGAGACGAGGTTTTAAATTGTCAAGTTTTTGCATTAAAATGTTTGCCAATAAGCACAGTCTGTTTTTTAATTATGATTTTAATGGTTTTTGTCTATAGAAGTAGGAGTTAGAAAACCAAGTTTGAGACCACAGTGTCATGGGTTTTCAGAGCTGTAAATGTCTGACCTATGTCTTCAGACATTAAATGGAAATCTCACCAAGGTATGTTCTGCATTTACTCAAAGGAAGCACCACCTAATTGGCAACTACTCTGTTTTCTTTCCACATTCACCCGCATTATGTTCCGATTTCTGAGTCTCACAACATTTTTCAGTTGTTCATTCAAAAGCATTTAGAGTCATGTTCTCTCATATCCATTGGAAAATTCAATCACAAGCTACCTATAAATCATATCCTGTATACTCATCACCAACACCTAGTGCCACCCTGCTAGCCCAGCCACCATATATATTCCTCCCTCCTCCCCCCTCTCTCTCTGTCTCTCTCCCCTCCCACGGATTAAAAGTTTCACATGGTGTATATCACCATTCTTTTGTCATTGCTTTCCTTTATCTTTTCCTGAAGCAGCTGTCAGAACTCCACTGTGTGGATAGAAGTCGAGCTTGTCTTTCCTTTAAGACAGCCAATGTCTTTCCATCTCACTTGGAGTGAAAGCCAAAGGTCTTATCATAAATGTCACAGCAGGATAATGATCTAGACTCCTGCTATTTCTGATATTTTATCTCCTAGCACTCTTTTTCTTTGTCCTTCTGCTATATCTTCAAACACACTGAGCATGTTCTCACCTCAAGGCTACAACAGAAATTTCTTTACATTCTACGAAGGCCTCACCATAACTTTGATTCTCAAAGAGAGCCCTGGAATCAAACTCTAAATGCTAATAGATTGACTGTCTGGCTGAATATTCACAAATTGTTTTATGATATTTATAATACTCTGCTAGGTTTTACTTATATAGATGAAAGAAAAATGACCTCTTAGATGCTTTTGTGCCATTAAGAAGTAGACACCTACATGCACATGCAAGTAACATACGCACTGAGCAGCTTGTATGTATATATTTAGGAATACACACACACTCAAAGGCACATGCACAC
This sequence comes from Cricetomys ansorgei, assembly GCA_026225945.1. NCBI lineage: Eukaryota > Metazoa > Chordata > Mammalia > Rodentia > Nesomyidae > Cricetomys > Cricetomys ansorgei. The sequence goes on from JAMJFZ010001562.1 coordinate 7,754,440, forward strand.
CCTGCATACACACACAGAGACATGCATATGTAACAACAAATAATGAAAAAGGAAAAAGGAGCCATAAATTTGAAAGAGAGCAAGGAAGTATATATGAAGGGTTTAGAAGGAGGAATGGGGAGGGGGAAATAATGTAATTATATTAAAATCTCAACAAAATAAAAGAAGTAACTATTAAGAAATGAGTATTTATTTATTTATTTATTTATTTATTTATTTATTTATTTATTTATTTATTTATGTTATTGTTGTTTTGGTGAACCATGAGTTTTATTGAGGCTACTTACAGGGATACAGCTGAAGGGTTACTTACAGAAGTAGAAATAACTTAGGGACAGTTTGCATCACCAGAGCACAATGTGGCATAGGTGGCAGCTCACAAAGCTGGGAACCTGGAGCACACTGGCACATTCTCAGGCAGCTCAACAGGCTGGAGAGTGTCCTTCTGAGTTGCCTCACTTGGTCTAAACCTCTTTCAGACAGTTTGGTTGGTTTCTGCTCCTTCCAGACAGCTGGTCTAATCTCAGAGGATTGGATCAGTATGTCTGTAGTAGGAACCTGAATTTCTAGGTACCCAATGAGATCTTACTACAAATGTCCCAGGGGACACATCTGAGAAACACCATCTACAACAACACCTGTTAGATACAGCAACCACTCAGCAAACATGCTGGTTATAATAACTTCTTGAACGCTACGGTTGTGGCATGATTGATAGAATGCTGGTCCAGCATATAAAGTCAGAGGTTTGATTCCCAGAATCACATAAAACCGGGCATCGTGGTGCACACCTATCGTACCGGTAACAGCAGTGCTCAAGAGGTAGAGGCAGGGGGCTGGAAAGATGGCTCAGTGGTTAAGAGCACTGGCTGCTCCAGGGAATCCATGGCATCAGACATGCATGTGGTACATTTGTATGTGCAGGCAAGCAAAATACCCACACACATAAAATAAAATTTAAAAACACTGTAATTATCAATCTTTCATTTTAAAAATAAAGAAGTAAATACAGAGTTTTCTTCATATGTAATTGGTCAAAGTATCAGACAATATAAAATATTATATCTATGTCCTACTAGAGCCAGACAAACAGCAGTTGTTTTGAAGGAAAACAAATGGAGACAGACATCTGAACATGAATGTATGTTTAAAGATCCATTTCCAGGCAATCTAAGGTGAGGTATAGAAGTTCATGGGAGGACTCTGATAATCTTGTCACTGGTGAAAGGACTCTCCTTGTTATAGAAAGACAGAGAGAAAGGAAATTCAACTCTAGACATATTAGGATACTGGCTTTCAGAACAAATGATATACCTTGTGCCTAGGGATATTCAGTGGAAATTTTGGAAAATAAATTTGGGTCAAGAAAACTATGTCCAGTAAGAAACTGAATTACAGTGTAGTGAGCACTGTCACAGGAGACTGAAATCCAGTTTCTGAGTATTTCCATTAAGCCCCAAATCTAAATTAGTAAAATGCCATTACATCCATTCTTCCATTATTACAGTCAAGGAAGTTACCACAGTTAAGATAAAAATTTGACTAGATACAGCTACGGTATTCCACCCTGATATGATTATTGTGAGGAGGAGGGGTTGCAATTTTCAATAGGATAGTCAATAAACGCTTTGTTGGAAAGGATTTTGTTTAAAATAAAGGCATGCGTAGTGAGGGAGGGAGGGAGTGGCAGAGTGTCTGGTATTTGTGTCTAAGCATTTGGAGAATAAATGTTCTGTGTGAGAACACACTAGTTATGAAATTAGTTTAGCTAGGACTATTCATGAAAAATGAAAGAAAAAAGGTGTGGAAAATAGGCTTCAGGTTGGGCATATCCTGAAGGGCCTTTTACACTACTAGGGTGAGAACATTTGTCTTTCATTTTAAGTGAGATAAATATAGACAAATTAGATAAATATAAATATAATATATAAATATAAATAAATAATGTAAATATAAATAAATAAATATAAATATAGATAGATTAACATGTAGGACTTGTGTGCTAGTGATAGGTGTGTAAACATGATCTCTACTCCTGGACTTACTGCTCTGATATGGTTAGCTAAAAGCTACAAGGGAGAGAAGAAAAGACTATAACTTTGTTTCTCATTTTCATATTGTCCATGATAGCAGTATATAAGCTTTAATAATATGTTTATATTTGTTTTATAAACCTCTCATATATTCTATCATTGCTTAGCATTACAATTCTTCTAAATTTACAACACAATTTTCCTGAAACTAAACTAAATCAAATTTATTGGGCTTGTATATGTGCTCAATGCAACTGTACTATTGAAAAGGGGAGAAAGTGGGGATCTTCAGATGGAGGCTCTCTGACTTCAGTAGATCATTAATAACTCAGGAAGCTATGATGACATCAGCAGTCAACAAGTTTATTAATCTGCCAATTTACATAATTTTTAGTTTTAAACTTTCCTTTTAGCACCCACTGGAAAAGGACAGCAATAGATACCTTCCACCTCTCAGTCAGCTACTCTTCTGTAAACTAAATTGGAAAACACCCTAAAACTATGATCTAATAAAAAAATATCTACAGGTCAACCCTCAGTGTCTGTTCTGCTGTCACAAAATGTACAGTCAATCTTATTTTAGCAGCTTGCTTTGCCAGATAGTAAGAACTCTTTGAAGAAATTGTTTTCATTCTGAATGAAAAATTAGTAACTTTAGAAACAGAATTTTATACTGACCAAGTATTTCAAAAACAAAATTGAAAAAAAAATTTTAGCATGGTGATATCAAAATTCTATTTAAATGGATTGAGAAAGTTTTACTGGGCAATGACTTGGAAAAAGTTACTTTTGCATTTAAACAACATGCAAGCTAGTACTTCATTTTTTTTTCATGAAAATATAGAGGTTATAATTTACTATAATTAAATTTGAATGAGTAGAATAATAGATTAAAAAGTAACATAAAAGGAGAATTTTCTATAACGTTGTAACATCCTAAGTTTTACCAACCACTGATGTCTAAACTATATGCTTTTGTTGTCTCATTTTTTATTAATTTTTTGAAGTTTCACGTTTTTTAAAATTTTTCTTCTCTTATATAGCACATCCCAATAACCTTCCTCCCCATCCTCCATTCCTTCAAGCTCTACCCCATCTCCCCTATCCCCCAGATCTACCCACATCCTTCCACCCCCACCCCTGCCTCTCCCCAACAGAGAGCAATTCTCCCAGAGTTAAGGTTCAAACATGGCACAATAAAATGGAATAGGGTCAGGCACTATTCCCTACTTTAGGGGTGGAATAGGCAACCCTGTAGGGAGACAAGGTACTCAAGGGCAGGCAAGAGGTTCAGGGACACACACCCATATTCCAATCCGTATGAGTTCTGTAAAAGCACCAAGCCAAGCAAATTTAAGACATAGCTGGGGGATCCAGCAGGTTCCATGTCTGTAACTTCAGGTTCTGAGAGCCCCTAAGAGTGCTGGTCAGTTGACTTCTATGGGGTTTGTTCTCTTTCCTAGACCCCTTTGGTTCCCATGATCCTTCTTCTACCTCTTTTGTGGGGCTTCCTGATCTCTGTACTTTATTTGGTCTTGGGCCTCTGCAACTGCTCCCATCAGCTGCTGGAGAACACCACTCTGATGAGGATTGGGTTAGGCACCGATCTATGAGGAAAGCTGGATAACTTTAGAGATCCTCTCCTGGCTATACAGTCACCAGTTCCTGGCCTCTCCTGGAGTATCAGTTATGGGTTCCCTTCTTTAGCATGGGGTTCTGCCCTTCCATTGTCCCGTTGACTCCTGCAGGAAGGGTAGGCCATAGGTTGAAGTTTTTAAAGCCTTGCCTGGTTACAGGAGAAGGCCTGAGTAAGATCCCCATCCTCCATTACTAGAGGTCTTCACCAGGGTCTCCTTCATTGATTCCATTGAGATTCTACTGCTCTAGGTCTCCTGATTTTCCCCTACATTTCTTCAGTTCTGCTCATCTCTCCACACATTCTCTTCCTCTGTCTATCCTCCCTTCTGATCCTTTCTCTTCCCATTCCCATCCTTACCCATCCTACCTGCTTCATCTATTCTGTTTCCTTTTTACCAGGGAGATCCATGTGTCTCCACTGGGGCCCTGCTTGTTGCATAGTCTCTCTGGGTCTGTGGATTGTAGTACTTTTGTCCTTTTCTTAACAGTTAATATTCATATATATGTGAGTACACACCATGTTTGTCTTTCTGGGTCTGGGTTACCTGAGGATGATTTTTTTTCTAGTTCATTTGCCTACAAAGTTCATGTAGTCATTTTTAAACAGCCGAGTAGTACTTCATTGTGTGGATGTGCCACAATTTCTTTATCCATTCTTCAGTTGAGAGGCATCTAGGTTGTTTCCAGTTTCTGGCTATTATGATCAAAGCTGCTATAAACATAGTTGAACAAGTGTCCTTATGGTAGGATGGAATGTCTTTTGGGTATATGCTCAATATTGGTATTACTGAGTCTTGAGATAGGTCAAGTTCCAGTTTCATGAGGAATTGTCATATTGATTCCCATAGTGACTGAACTAGTTTGCACTCTCACCAGTAATTCAGGAGTGTTCCCCTGCTGGTGTTTATTCATTTAATTGATCTTAGTCATTCTGACAAGTATAAGATGGAATCTCAGTGCAGCTTTGATTTGCATTTCCTGTATGGCTAAGGATGTTGAACATTTTTTAAGTGTTTCTCAGCCATTTGAGACTTCTCTTGTAAGACTTCTTTGTTTTTCAATTTTTTTTCAATTGGGTTATTTGTTTTGTGGATGTCTAGTTTCTTGTGTTATTTATATACTTTGGATATTAGCTCTCTATTGGAAGTGGAGTTGGTGAATATCTTTTCCCATTCTGTATGCTGCTGTTTTGTCTTATTGACAGTGTCCTTTGCCTTACAGAAGCTTTCAGTTCTATTAAGTGCCATTTATTAACCACTGATCTTAGTTTCTGAGTTATGGGTGTTCTGTTCAGGAAGTTGTCACCTGTGCCAATGCATTCAAGGCTCTTCCTCACTTTCTTTTCTATCAGGTTCACTATATCTGATTTTATGATGAGGTCTTTGGTCCATTTGGAGTTAAATTTTGTGTATGGTGGTAGATATGGATCTATTTGCATTCGTCTACATGTGGGCACCCAATTAGAACAGCACCGTTTTTTAAAGATGCTTTCTTTTTTTCCAGTATATGTTTCTGGCTTCTCTATTGAATATAAGATGTCCATAAGTGTGTGGCTGGATCTTTGATTCAGTTCCATTGATCCACATGTTTGTTTTTAATGCCAATACTATGTAGCTTTTATTACTAGGGCTCTGAGGCACAGCTTGAGATCAGGAATGTTAATACCTCCAGAAGTTCTTTTATTTTTCAGAATTATTTTAGCTATCCTGGGTTTTTAGTTTTTCCATATCAAGTTGAGTATTGTCCTTTCAAGGTCTGTAAAGAATTGGTTTGGTATTTTGATAGAGATTGAGTTGAATCTGCAGATTGCTTTTGGTAAGATCGCCATTTTTACTATGTTAATTCTATCAATCCCTTTCCACCTTCTGAGTTCTTCTTCAATTCTCCTCTTCAAGCTCCTAAAGTTTTTGACATACAAATTTTTCACTTTCTTGGTTAGAGTCCCCCCTAAGGTTATTTATGGCTATTGTGAAGGGTGTTGTATTGTTTCCCAATTTCTTTCTCTATCCATTTGTCATTTGTATATAGGAGGGCTGGGCTACTGATTTTTTTAAGTCAGTCTTGTAGCCAGCAACCTAGTGCTTTAATTCAAGTTTGATATGATTGTTTTGGCAGCACATAATAGCCTTAAGCACTATTTATTATTATATACTTTATTGTATAGCCAACACAGATTTGCATATGCTTGTTTAAGATACAAAAAATACCTTCCATTCTATGCAAGTGTCTTCTTTATCCTAAAGTGTTTTTGAATTGTTTAGGTGAGCTATTGTCTAAATTGACAAGTACTTATTTCCAAGATGACAGTATGTTTCTCTTAATGAAGCTGAAGGGGACTATGTCAAGGGATGTATGTTCTTAAGTTTTCATTAATCATGGCAATACAGCTGTCATTGGCCAAGCACTTGACCTTTCTTTCCTTTCTTCCAGGCTGCATTAAACAGCGTATTGTTATCACTTAATACTATTTGGATCAATAAATGTGTACAATCATGTGTATTATGCTTAGAATTCAATGCTACTTTACTTCAGTTCTTTTAGAAAAAAACAAGGCAACATAAGCTCTGGCTATGAAAGTGCTGTCGCCTCCTCCTCCTCCTCTTCTTCTTCCTCCTCCTCCTCCTTTTCTTCCTTCTTCTCCTCCTCTTCCTTCTCCTCCTCCCTCCTCCTCCTTCTTCCTTCCTTTCTTCTTTCCTTCCTTCTCCTTCTCTCCCTCCTCCTCCTCCTCCTCTCTTCTTCCCACTCCTCCTCCTCCTTCTTCCTGTTCTTCTTCTAGATTTATTTATGCATATATTTTATGTATACAGATGCTCTGCCTACATGTATGACTGTACTTCAGAGGAGGATGTAGGACCCCATTATAGATGATTATAAGGTACCATGTGGTTGCTGGGAATTGAACTCAGGACCTCTAGAAGAGCAAGGAGTGCTCTTAACTTCTGAGCCATGTCTCCAGCCCAAATGTGCTTTCTTCAATTACAGATTTATACATACCAATTAAAATTAAGGTCTGAGGATATAGCTTCATGGTAGAACATTTGTCTTGTGTACGTGAATCTCTGGATTCCATCCCTAGCATGGAGAAACAAAAGAAAAGAAAAGAAAAGAAAAGAAAAGAAAAGAAAAGAAAAGAAAAGAAAAGAAAAGAAAAGAAAAGAAAAGAAAAGAAAAAAAAAAAGAAAAGAAAAGAAAAGGGGGGAGAATGAGTTGGGAGGGAGAAAGGGAAAGCCTCTTTAAAATGTTAATAATGGCCCATTTAGGGCTAAGAACTCAGAGTCATTTACTTTTAGCATTCACTAGTATAAGTTTATGTATTGATTGATGTAACAAAGAACAAATGGCAGCTGATAACTGCTAAGCTAGAGAAACTCATTCTTCTTTGGGGGTGTGGCCATTGGTAGGTTGTCCATGTGTTTGTTTATGGCCCCACAAAAGTACACAGGCCAGCAGCACTATTTATATTTAGTGGATTATTAAAATGGGAAGGACATGAAGTTAGAAGGAAGATGTGTGAAAGTAGGTTTTGCAAGAGATAGAAGGCACAAGTGGGGAGTGGTTATGATAATATTTTACTGCATAAGTGTATCAAATTCTCAAAGAATAAAATAAAAAATACCAACAGTGGTGGTCATTTCACACTGTGAAGTACAATTAATTATATTAAGATATGATGACTTGTCTTACTTCTGTTCCATTACAAAAGCACAAAGATAATACTTAAAATTGTAATGAAGATAAACTCCTTTAGAAAATTAAAAAGGAGCAATTGAATGATAATCTCTCTGAAAGGAGACTCTGTGCTAGCTCAATGGGAGGCATCTGTTGCATTTAAAATTAATTTGATCTGTTTGGGTCAATCATTGTTTCAACTGTCAGGTTGTTGCTTGCAAGTGTTTCTGAAGCATTTCTGAAAAGGGACATGATGAAAGAACACATTTTCTTCATAAGTTTGGACTGAGTAGATATGATGATACGATATGTGAGAAATGAAACAAATAAGCTGGCATTACAAGAAAATCCACTTAATTCTACTTTAAGACCTCTGTACTTACAAACCATTACAAGACATGCTGTGCACAGTGTGGTTCTTAGAATAAACAAATGAGCAGGCTTCTCAGGTAGAGAAATGTCCAGATAATCTTTTGAAAATCATTTCAGTAAGTACCTGTAGATGAAACCAACATGATTTCCTTAAGTTCTTTTTAAAAATGGATTGGTGGTGCTACCATTGTATTTGCAAAATGCAGTGTCGTTTACACACAAATCTGATAATCCCATTTCTTACCAAATAATCTGTTTAACATAAAACTAAAAATGAACACAAAAGAACATTTGATGAGAATACTTGTGTAGGAACCTGGGCTTAAGTAGACATCCAATTTAAAAATAGTTTTTCTTTATAAGATTTTGAAAACATCGAGTTCATTTGTAAAAATGGAATTTAGCTTGCAAGTTTGCAAGATCAATCTGAAAGGAGTCAGCAAGGAATGTTCTTTTATCTGAGTGTTTGTTTCTGAATGCTTGTCAATTTGTCTTCCAAGGAACCCTTTAATTGTGCTCCTTAAACCATCAATGCTTCACCTAGTAGGTGCAATCACATTTCTCTTGTTTGATGTTATCATCTGTTTCTAGATGTAGAAAAAAATTTAAATTCTGTTGAAAACCGTCCATAAAACCTTCTGCTGTCCTTCAGAATGACAGAAATTGAATTAATAGTATAGTGAAGTAATTGTAACATGAATGGCGACCCAAATGCAGTCTAAAGAGGACAGAAAGTTACTAGATACCATATCTTTCAAAGCTGTGGAAGAAGAAAGTCCAAACTGTTTTCTTGTCACTAATTTTCTGTTGGGCAGCAGCTCCAATTCCCATCACCATTACTACTTCTCACTGTGAAAACCTGGTCAGAGCCTGCAGTGTTCTGGCAGGACACAAATATGTCACAAGTGTTCGGGGAACATTAAATTAGTCGGGCAACTTCTCAATAACTTAATTTCAAATTGTGGATTTCTTCCAAGCTATGAAGACTATTTATCATATGCACACTTTCTTTGCTCAGTGTGGCTTCTAAATGTGTTGATATTTACTTTTTTCTCATGTGTATTTCAGTCAAAGTAAGCTATTAATGATTTTCATTCTCAGGGGATAGAAAGAACTAACCAGATTTTTTTTTTTAAAATAACTCTGACAGTTTGTGAATTTTCCACTAATTCATACTGAACGCCTTATGAGGAGGTCAATTGTTCTTTGACTCCAAAGTAAACTAGTGGCAGAATTTTCTATATCAAGAAGAATTTAAGTTTTCTTATCTTTTTGTTGTTTTGAACAATTATTTTCTAGATTACTTTACAGCAGGGAAATCCCACTTAATACACTTAATATCTCAATGGAACTTCTCTGTGTTCTGCCAACCTAGCACTGGGACTGCACACATGAGCCTAAGCACACTACGATGCCTGGCTTTCACATATGAGCTCTGGACATACCTGTCATAGGTCTTCTGTTTGCTCATCTAGCCCCTTCTCATCTGAACCATCTCCTAGTTCACCCAGTAAACATTCCAAAACATTAAATTATCATAGTACATGGCCTTATTTACCATTCAAAGACATGTATCTAGAATTTGTTCACAGAAAAGAAAATCATACTTTCCCTCAAATTCCATGACACTTGCACTTCAGAATGTGAGTCCTCTCTACCTTTCCAATAGCACAAAGTGGCTCACATAGGAGCTTGCAAGGGAAAGCAGCTGGTGGGCAGATGGATTCCAACACCTGTCCTCTGGTAGGAATGGCGTTTTCTTTCTTTTCCATATTTTGTTGGTTTGAAAGAGATATCACATTATCTTGGGCATTTAAATAATAAATCCCCAGGTGGTAGCATATTTGGGGTGTAGTTAGGAGATATGGGTCAGTGGGGGTACACTTTGAGGTTCATCAGTTTGTGCCATGCACACTTTGCTCTCTGTGCCTAGAACTTGTGGTTAAGATGTGAGATTGCTGCTCAGGTCTTCCTGCCTGCCTCCTGTCTCCTGGCACAGTGCCCTGCTGTGATGATGATGGAGTCTTGTCCTCGACAGGACTGTAAATCCAAATAAACACTTCTTTCTACAAGTCACCTTCATCCTAGCATTTCCATGGATTTCATAGAAGCATCACTAGGACACAAGTACAAAAAATCTTCACTATCTCCAATAAATATGGTGGTAAAAGACACTGAATTCTATCCCTTCTTCAACTATGACTTAAATCTTCAAAATTTTTGGCTTGTTACTAAAATAAGCATCAAGTTCCAAACCCAAATAAAAGATGCCTAAAATCAACCTTGCCTTCTCTAGGTGTTTAGATGTAAAATGTTAACACACCGCAAGCCGCACCTCAAAAGCATGGACCGCTCTACAGTTCCAACTATTTCTTCTCTCCTAAATTATCTGGTAACTCACACTGGTATAGGAAGAGAGGACTCTCCTGTGTACGGGCCAGAGGAGCTGATGTGGAATAGGAATCCTACAGCACAGGACTTGGAGAAGGAGAGCAAGGAAGCAATAGCAAACTTACGTGATGAAACGAAAGGTGAGGGAGAGCTTGAACATACCTGATCATCTGTGAATATAAAGACCCTTGTGCATTTGAGTTAAGTGCGGCTCTGGTGTCTAAATTCACTTTTTAAAACATCAAATATTGTACTTACATATATGTGGGAACTTTGTCTAACACAAATTGATTCTTCAAGGAGATTTGAGTCTATGAAGGTAATCATAGTTCCACTTCTGATGAGAATATCCTCAAATATACACTCGTTTTATTTTTTTAAAGAAGTAATGTTTGAGAAGTCACTGGGTTCTTGAAAAACCACATTTATTTCTGTTAGCTAGTAGAAGTCTAAAATGCAACATTTTCAAAAATTCTTTACTTGAGGCAAAAAACTACTAAAACGATGGCAGTGAGTCTGAAACTTAATTATCGGCAGCCCAATTTGCCTGTCTGTGATATACGCATCACCTAATACCAACTGATGTCAACACAAATTATGGGCATGCAAGAAAACTAATTGTTCCGCATTATTTTACAGTTATTATTGATTGCCATGGCCTTTGCAAATCAAGACAGAAATAGAAAGTATAATCATTCTTGAGGATGCATCAACAGTTACAAGGGGGACGGGAGGAGGAGCTTCAGATGCTTTCTTAATAAAACATTAAAAGCACAAGGTGCATTTAAAGAGATTTAAATGAACATAAATAAAATACAACTAAATTTTAAAATGTGTCTTTAATAAAATATATTCTGCTTTAAGAATAAGCTCCTCAAATTTGAAAATTATTTTTTATTCTTTCTTTAATCAGAGATCATTCTTTAGACACAAATAGCTTAGAGACAAAGTAAAAGCTAAGGTTTATCAAATATGTCCATGCAGGCAAACACATACAGGAGGGACAGGGAGACAGAGACACAAGCAGAGACAGAGACAGAGAGATAGGTATTATAAATGAGAGCCTTCCTCCTGGCATATGTGATAAAATTTTTATTTTAAATGAGCTGAAATACCACTTAAGAAGGGTTTGGTTTGGGTGCTTTTCTTTGGTACTTAGCACTAAGTTACACTGCACAGTACACAGGTAGGTCAGAAATCTGTACCACACATTAAAACAGGAACAAAAGCAAAGAAACATGAAGAGCCATATAATGGTTGTCTCTGGTAAGCTTTGCATCTGTCATAGGTTGCAACACCACCTGATCCTTTAATTCTAAGCAGACACCCTTCTAAGCTTCACCCCAATTAAAATCTCTCATTGTCTTTCCTTTGCATGCATTTTAAAAAGTGAAGTGAGTGAACTTCATTCTGGACAATAAGTGCATTCAAAAGGAACCACCTATGGTCTGGTGAGATGGCTCAATAGGTGAAAGCACTTGCTAGCAAGCTCGATGACCTGAGTTCAGTCCCTGGAATCCACATGATAGAAAAAGAAAAATTATTTCTGGAAGTTGTTTTCTGATCTCCACATGCATACCATGACACGTGTGTTCCCCTAAAATGCACAAAAATATTTTAGAAAGTAACCAGAGGCTATCAAAGTTCACGATATTTAAATATAGGCATGTAGAGAATTGCTATGGTTCCTTGCAAATATAATGAATCTGAAAATAATCCAGAGACAGGAGAAGAAGAAAAAGAGGCAAAAGCACAGATTTTACCTTGGGATCAAATATGACAGTTATCCAGAAGTGACAGAGGAGATCTGACAGGGTCTAGTCTTTGTATCATTGAGTTATGCATTTTTCCAAAAAGTTCTCACTTGGTCTTCTATGGGTTCCCATGAAACCCTGTCTATGGAAGAAGGAATGGTTATGTGTTGAAAAATGAGTAGCAAGCTTTCTAAAATATGATGAAAGGTGGGGTGTTAGATGGAAATAGGAAGGTCTATTGAAGAGTACCAAACCTTCTTTATAGTGAAGTCATAATAAAAATAGCAAACCAAGAATGTATAGTATTGCCATAAACCATAGAAAATGAGATGTGTTTTTTTTTTAAATCCTCTTAAGTCAGCTCAAATATCATCCACAGATTCTTAAACAGCACTAACCACTGGTCTCCATCTCTGCATTTTGATTTTCTTTACCACCTATCATACCACCTACCAAGCACACCCTATGTGTAGCGTCTATTCCTTCTCTGAAAAGTGTGAGTTCAGGAAAGCAGAACATGAATGGCAGGGAGCACACTTGTCTCGTAGACCCTTAGTCAGGAGTAAAGCTTCAGAACATAGCAGAGCTGTGCATCTGCCACCAAAAATGCAGAGCAGAAAAATGAGAGACACTTTCCTAAGTAACTCCCTAACTGAGAATTTTTATCGGGTTCCTACTGCTCCTGTAGCCTATGTCCACAAAGTTTGAGGCTTACAAACAACAGGCTTGTTATCTTATCAGCAATGAAGGTCAGAATTTCCAAATAAATCGTTCAGGATTTTCTGAAGGTATGTGAAGAGCTGCTTCCTTATTGATGCTCCAAGGAAGAACCTCTCTCCTTTTCCCACTGTCATGACCTTTTCCACTAATTTCGTTCTCTGCTCCCCTTGTATAAGAGTCCAAATAGATATTCAAGTATAATCTTTCCACCTCAATATCTTTATTTATACATGTAAAGGCCCTTGTAAGGTAACCTACCTGAGGTTCTGGGGATTAGAAGAACGCTACCTTGGAAGGGCATTAGTCGACTCTAGGACCCCATTAGTACATCATTCTGAGCAGCCATCATAGTTGTCTTCAGCTGACAATATGTGACAAACCTAGATTCACCTTGGAAGTGGAAAACTCAGCTGAGGAATTTCCTCCATCAGACTGGCTTCCGGACATGCCTTTAAGACCTTTTCTTTGTGGCTAATTGATGTGAAAGGTACCAACCTACTGTGAGTTGTGCCATCCCTCGGAAGAGTATCTGAGCTATATAACAATAGTGGCTGAGCACTCCAGTGAGCAGCATTCCTCCTTGATCTTTGCTTCAGTTCCTGCATCTAGTTTCTTCCTTGGCTTCCCTCAATGATGAATTATAATGTGTAAAGTGAAATTAGATTTGGTAACTGTTTTATCATAGCTACAGAAAGAAAGCAAACTAGAACACCAATGAAAACAACAGTGGACATTGCAGAAACAAGCAAAAATTATTTCCTTGATCATTTGCATGACCTTTGGATTTTTTAAAAATTCCAAATAATATGTCAGTTATACTTCAATAGCTCATACTTAATAAATATAAAGTGTCATTTGGTAATACAAAAGAAACATGCATATAAATGAATGGTAAAGTTTGATGTGCTTCTACTTTGCTGACACACACTCAGTTATAAGTAGGAGACAATATCAAAACAGGAATTACCATGTATATTAAACAGCTAGCCTACTGAAAATGTCATTTCTTGAAAGTCAATTTTACCACTAGGGGAAAGTTCAAAAGTTGAGTTCATATCCTAGGTAAGCATCTATACTTCAGTTGTTTAAGTGTCTGATTGAGAACACAAACTGGTTTTGAAACATTTAAGAGGAATTAATCAAATGATCATGAAAAAAAAATTGTTCAGAAGTGGCAGCAATACATGTCTCCTGGAGGAAGTAGAATGTCAGCCTATATAGGTAATCCTGAACTTGAAGAATTTTATCATTCTCCCTCCAGAATGTAGATACTTTGGCATGAAAGTCACATAGCATTTCATGGGTTTTAACAAGCTTGAGAATTACTTTGAAATTCAATACTGTAATAATAACCTCCAAATTAATATTTTCTTGCAGATAAATTGCATTTCAAAAAATGTGATCTTCTTGCTCATAAAGTGACATAATGACCAGGATGCCAGCTTTAGCACATGAAAGTCTCCCAGTAAATGCTATATCCAGTACACTAACTACTTTGTGTTTAGCTATTAAGAGTTTAATTTAAAATGTGTGAGTAAGCTGCTGTACTTGATTCCAGACAAGCAAATGAAATAAATTTTCATCTCTCTCTTATTTTCTCTCCTGTCCTCCTTCCCTCCCTCTTCCTCTCCCTCTTTCTTGAAGAGCTAATGCTGTATTATTTTATTTCTATCATGCAATTACAAATTAGGTAAAATAGGTCCGAGTTTTGGGTGTGAAAATGTCAACCGTTTTGGTAACTGTTGTACTACATTGATAATGCCTGTCGTCTTCACTACTGTGTGACTTCTGCTGGGCTGGGCTTGTATCTGTCGTTCAGGAATAGGTGTCTGATAGAAGCCATTAAACAGCCATCAAGGCATTTAACAGCTATACATGAGGGATTCTCCCACAAATGCTTCCATGAATTGGCTGCTGAGACCCTTAAGCCTTATAGCAGGTGTTATACTACTTAGAGTCAGTCTCGGGAGCAGGGAGTTGACAACAATGTCCAAAGGACTGGAGCGGAAAGAGCATGCAGTCTGAGTGTGAAAGACAGACAGATGCTGCCTTCCCCATCTCCCACATGTAATATTTCCAACACATTAACAGAGCTCTAGAGTTCATGGTGTGCTGAATGACAGGAATAGAACCATGAAATTGGTAATGTCTTGCCAGTTTTAGATGTAGATGAATAACCTCTTGTCAGGGCAAAGGAGTCTTTCTTATCCTATAAAAATTCTGTAAGCAATGAGACACCTGGGGCATCATACCTGCTCTAGTCAATTTCTAGTTTAGCTATTTAACTACCTGTGGCACCTAAGCTTTGGAAATGTGTGTCCTCAGAATTGATTAAACATAATAGATTAATATGCAAATACCCCCATCTGAGACGCATCCTTAATGTAATGGACAAACATAATACATCAATTTTGAGCTACTCCTGATATGCCTACATCAATGAACAGACTTCTTTGATTCTTCTCTATACAGAAGACATGTAAATTAGCTTATGTCACTCACAGTAGAGGGAGAGCCTGAGCATGGCAAGATGACAAGAAACTGCCATGGTGAATCATTTGAGTTCCAGCAACTTGTTGTGATAATGGGTTGCATTCTATTATATCACTGGATTTGGCTGTGATGATATTTCACAAAAGAAGATTAAAGATACATCACAATGCCAGTAACTTTATAAATGGTCTCTATTACATTTTTCCAAATTAAAAATAGTACTTAGGAACCGTAATAAACAATTCTGGGAAAGCTTAGAGTCATTCCAATAAAGAATGTACAATTTTTTGTCTTTTAGTATTTCCTTCAATTGTTGAGCCAATAAACTTTTATTGTTTACTTTTGTATGTTAGTACTAAGTCCCCATCAGAGCACTTTAAGGTAGCTGATGGCTTCTTCTGACAAGCAAGTTTATCACGCAGAGACCACAGAAAGAATACAAAATATAACATAGCATTTCTAATTTCACTGTTAATTGATGAATTTAAATTTTTCTTAAGGATAAATAAATGGACAAGTGTTGTGTTAGGCCATCAACTCATGGAGGAAGAAAAGAATTTGGTTACACAGGGAAAAAGTGAAAAGATGATTTCCTAAGTTTTCTCATTATCATGCCTTAAGTAGTTGGCATTTGATTAATTACCCTTCTTATTCAGTACTTCCAGTCATCCTGTGGAGTAGATTTGATTATCCCCATTTTACAAACGAGGAGAGGAAAACTTGGAAATGGTTAGATCAAGTCATACAGATTAAAGAAAGAACAGCTTTAACTCAGCCTTAGCCCATGCACACCTATGAGGATATGCTTATTCTCCGTATATGATGCTAGTTCTGGATACTCAAAATAGTTGCAAGTTAAGGATGCTGTTCTCAGGAAAGATAGTTTACAACATCTGAGTAAGGGTAAAAGCAAGGGAATGGCAAAGACAACTCTAAGAGTGAGTCTTACACCAGTGCCCTGGAAATGTGGGGGGGGGGGCGGTTGTCAAGAGAGGAGGATCTGTTTTCTTAGATCTTGCCTTCTTTGGGGTTGTCAAAGGGTTTCAAGATAAGAATTCTCTTCCACGTAGAGGGAAACATTCAATCAAGCATACCTTTGGGAGAACAGAATACTAAGATTGCCAATCCCTAGGCTCCTTACCTAATTCTTCTTCCAAAGTAACTAGGTCAGGTAGGGTATGCATGGGTGGGGCTTAGGAGACAGACTGTACCTGAGCCTAAAGGGATTTAAACAGAAGAGGAAAGGAGGTTAGGAGAGACTGTACGGGAGTCCAGGGAGAAAAGAATATGTCTTGATACCCTACATTCAGTGAAAAATTGGAGCAGAAGACTGCTTCAACCTCCAGGTGTCACATTTATCTCAATTTTCAATGATGGTATTTTTTAAACAAATACCTACTATGTGCCTAGTACATCAAATGGATTAAGAGCTACAACTATAACATAGACAATGCTTACTGAACATTAGGAGATCACATCACCATAATTAATTATATAAGCAGAGCAGACATGGTTTATAGCCTGGGATAGGGGGCTGATGAGGTGTTTCTAACTTCAGAAGAGAAAGACTTCTGGAAGAAAAAGCAAGTGTAGACTCAAGGCTAAGAACAAAAGATTTCCCAAGTGATGCTTGAAATGTGTGTGATCAGCTTTGCACATTCAGAGACAGTAAGAGAACTATAAACATTAGAAGACTAAATGGACCACAGTATAGACAGGGAACAAGCTTGATTACATGGGTTTGCCTGGAAGTTAGAGACACACTGCTGTTTTCTCTAATAGTGTGGTAACTGGTCCAGTTTTACATATACTAGGTCTGTGTGTTACCTTCAGAGCCACCAGTGTAGATCTCACCAGGTATATGGAATCCTGCAATGCTATCAAGATCAACTCCTCTGATTGTCTAGAAACGGCTTCTGTCCATTAGATTGGGTGGGACTCTTTTTTGTGAATTTAGTCATCCAGGACCTAGAAACGCATAGGGGGTACTGCAGCTAAAATTCAATTGGCCTCATATTTCTAAGGCTGTGTTGAGAGAGGGGCCTGTAAGTAGCCAGTGTTCATCAAGGTGTGAGACTTTTCTCATGACTCTCCCACCAGTCCTTGAATTTGTGCATGGATTCAGTCTTCTTTTACCTACAGGCAAAATTTAGCCTCCTTTAATATTTATGGAGAAAAAATTTCCTATCATTTTTGAGCAATGGTAAATTTCTTGAAGTGATAGTATTAGTGTCCACACAAATCCATTGCCTTCCAGATCCCTCACAGGGAATTTCTCACTGTTGCACTGTAGTCAGGAAACCTGACGCCAAATTGCTTCAGTTCCTTAGTGAATCAGGCTGCTAGAGGAAAAGAAACATGCTAGAAGGAGTTTGTCTTTTCTAAATCAAGCTTGGCTCAAAGAGGGGAACAGGAACAAATTGAGGTAAACACTGCCTCCCAGCTTTAAATCCTTATACAGTTTGCTCTTGGCTTAACAAGAATTTCTACATTGTATTCAAGCATTTAGATGAAACATACAGTGTGGAAATAATGAATAATTTAAAATAAGGTTTTATTGATAAAGATATTAACACAGGAAGTCAACAGACACAATTCAGGGATCTGAGTCAATCAGGAAGATATAGAGAAGTTAGAAGCTGTGTTTGTGAGCATCACTCATATTTTACGTCAAATATAGAAAAGTTTCTAATATAATCTATCACCCTTTATTGTAGCTAGTGATAACGGATCAGTTCCCTTTTTGTTTCTTCTTTAATTTCACTGTAGTAGCATGCACCAGTGAACTCAGACATGGTACATTTAACCAATTTGGCACTATGCCTTAGGTTTATCAAACAAACAAAGATTTGATGGGCTTTCTCTAAACTCTAGCCCCACAGGTAATTCTGAAGCTGTAAATACTGTCTCTAAGGTGATTTCTCACTCAGCTGCTGCTGGGACTCAGTAAAAGAATCCACATATTTTAGTATATTATTTGTGTATGTTAGTTGACCAAAATAATGGTATGATGTTTCATACATGTATGCATGTTCATACTCACATAATCTTCTCTCCTAATCCTTGCTCCATCCAGTCCCCTTAAATATCTGGATCCTGCATGTGAGAACTGTGGGATTTGTCTTCTTGAGTCTCCCTGGTTTGGTCCACCTACAATATAGAACCAGTGTTTGCTCCACAGATTGTGTTTGGATGTCTTCCCACCTTTCAGCCTCCACAACTTTAGCATGAGGATCGGGCGGGATCTAAGATGATTCCTGTCTGGGTTACTGCATATCCTTCCTTGTAGCCATCATGACTGGGATTAAATACTTTGCAAAGTTAGGAAATAAGTGAATAAATTACTTTATATTCTTTCCAATAAACAGACAAAAATCTTCTCTTTAATCATTTCTTAGACTTTTCTTCTACAGTCCCTGTCCAGAGTAAGGTACGAATACATTTATTAAAAACATTGCTTGAATAAGTCATTATTCATAACAAAATATACTTCAAATGCAAATGTATATATTTGAGCTTCTAGATTGAAAATTTAATCTTGTTTCTAATATGTAATTTTTAATGTTAAATGGTGTAGACTTCAATTGTTTTCCTCCAAAATTTGGTCTACCAGATAATGTCTAATTTTTATTATATATTTTATATTAAAAGAGAACATTGCCTTTTAATCTATCTTTCTACTATGTCTAATTTATAACTTACATGCTAATAAAACAAAATACCTTAAGGCTCATGTCTTTAGAATTTCATATGGGTCAAAAGCAGTCTGAGGTAGTTACTTAGGAATAAGTAACATGTGAACTAAAGGCTACTTATCACTCTTGTGAGGTGATGCTGAGGCTTATTTTTAGTTATGTTTAAAATAGCTGTTTTATGCACTCTTTGTAGAAGTGCTGCCTAGGGCTTGGCATTTCATATTGTCTGCAGGCGTTAGCTTTATGTAAAAGGTATTTTATTGCTCACAATCTGCACACACTATCAATAGAACACCTGAGGAACTTGTATGTCAATAAAACCCCCTGAGATGGGATGCTTAGGGTTCCACTGCCCAATATGGTGTTTGCCATGATAGTGGTTCCCTTTGGCAGAGTTAGCACCTATGAAAATGCCTCCATGTCTTCCATGCTGAGGCCAAACTGTGGTTGTAAAACTATAAGAGACACTTGCAATATTGGGCAAAGTATCACACCAGATAACATCCAACATAGACACAAGGAAGAATAAGAAAAAAGCTCCAGACAGAGACTGTATATATATATATATACAAAAAGAATTCTGCTGAAGGAAGAGGAGAGTGAGAAAGGAAATAAGCCTCTACGAAGAAAGAAGTCTGCAAATATTAACTGAGAAAGAGAGCTCAAAAGTGAGCGTCACAGAGAGCCCTCAAGAAAAAGAGAGAACTATATACAGATAAAGGATACTGAAAACTTTGAGAAGTCCTTCTGGTAAAGTACAAGAACCTTGGCCAGGTCTATCAACTCTACAAGAAAAGGCAATGTGGTTAAACACTATAAAAACATGTAAAATGAAATGAAAGACATAAGAATTGGGCCAGAATTATTTACTGTGCATACATCTTGTAAGCAATTTTGAGAATCACAGATTTAAAATAAGCATACATAAGGCTTAACTCAAGACAAAAACCCAGTCAGAGGACTTTTCTAAAAAAAAAAAAAAAGACCAGAGATTGTATTAATATATGATTTTGAAGAGATCTAAGCTTTCAATGTACTTTTATATATATAGCTTGCATTGGAACACTATAAGGCACAAAGCGAAATACAATTGAATAAACACCTGAATGAATATGCTGGAGCCCTAAGTGACTTCTCACTTTGAATAACTATCTAGCTTTGAAAAACTATCCTATACCCTCTTAACTGATCCTTTTTTCTGATGTTATTATTTTAATTGGTCAAAGATCACATTTAGTAAAAACAACAAATTTATTTTTGGTCTTTTCAATGGTCTGCAGAGCTGGGTGGCCTCCCATTTTCCTCATGAGGAAATTGATGCACTGTAAGATAAGACAATCTACTAAACACAGTGGCTGTCTTAAGGCATCGCTACATCTATCATACTTGAGAAATAGATACTGTCCACACAAATAAATGCTATGAAATACAGAGCTGTCTGGAGTACTGATGGCTTGGGAAGCTAGTACATGCAATGATGGCGGATCCTGCTCTGAGGAGCCCTATGAGCACATTCATGTGTTTGTATGCTAGATTTCTCTGATCCAACATTGTTTTCAGGCTCTTGAAATTATCCTTGGGTACTTGTCTATTTCTTTGACTTCACCTTCCCTCTGTCTTCATAGATGTGGAATTCCTCTTCGCATTCCTCTTTAGTATAGTTATTAAATATAAAGTGCTGAAGATTGAGAAGAAAAGAGAAGTGGCTGACCACACTGTTGCATGGTTTACAGTTTACCTCTGTGTGAGGCTCTTGCTCTGATGTTGCACCCCACCATCTTTGAGAGAAAAGCCTTTTACCTGCTGTCAGTTGCATTTAAGGAGCAAAGCCCACAAGGAATGATCCTCAAGCATGTGCTGCTGTTTTCTGTGCAGAGTTCCAAGGAGCATAAGGGGAGCAAAGACTGATGCCTGTGTTTATCTTCTTTTGGCCTCACAGAGCTGCTTTTCAGCATGTGCTGCCTCTTCCTAGCCTTCCATCTCAATTTACTGGGAAGCCTTGAGCTCAAGTAACTTATCCAAAGCCACACATGAGTGGCTTACCAGAATTCATAGCCTAGAACTGTCATGGTTCCTAAATCCTTTATTATGAGCATTATAACATACCATCCTCCAGGTCTAAGTATTAACATCATGTAAATTTATTCTCCAGCATGATTCATTAAAATGAAAATGGGCCATTTTCTCTGATTCTCCAAGCACTTCAGAAGCGTCACATCCTGCATACAGATTTCGTTACTCAGAAGGAGACAAGAAAAGAAGTTAAACCTTTACTTGTATTGGATGACGGTTCAACCTAAAAGAGCTTTTACTTCTGTTTTCACTTTAAAGTATTTAAAGGAAACTCAAGCAGGATTAAGGTTCAGAATAGCTGCAGTTGCATTTTTAGCATCCTATGAAGCAAGACAGCTAAAAAGTGCCTGAATGCAGTGGGATAAAACCCCTCTAGATAAAGAGTTAATATAAAACTAAATAAAAAAAATCAAAATATGTTAAACACATACTCACTTTTAAAAATATCTCTGTCATCATGAAACATATAAGTATCAATTCCCTTTATAGGTGATATCTCATTTACAGATTAAATAACACATTAAAACAATAACACAACTGTGTGTGTGTATTTATGTATGTGTATATATATATATATATAGAGAGAGAGAGAGACAGAAAGAGATAGATAGATAGATAGATAGATAGATAGATAGATAGATAGATAGATAGATACAAGAAATAAAAATAAGATGTGTTTATGATTATAGTTAAGAGCTTAACACAGAAAATTTTAAGTGAAGGAATTATGAACTGAGATTTGGTCTTTTTCTACTTTCTAAATGAAAGTCTCTGGCTGTAAATCCTACTTGCAAAAGTATAGGATTTCACTTTTTGGTGTTTTCCTTAACAAACATCTTTGGTTAAATACCTGCGTAAGTAGTACCCAGTGCAGAGCATCAGGTTGGCATGTTGTATAATGGATGTTATGATCTGATTATAGAACAGTATACATACTGAATTAAGTATAAAGATATTCTAAAGCACACATCAATGGAATAAGAAAGTAACTGCCAATGAAGGGACACCACAGTAAATTTTACTCTCATTTAAATAAGAAACTCATATTAGGGTAAAGTATGGAATCTTCTAGATCAGAACAAAGGTATGGAATGATATGATGGTGAGCCTCTGTGCAAATCCCACCTCTACGGCTCTCAACAACATAACCTTACATGACTTGTTCTGTGTGTACTTGTAGGATGAGAATAGCTACCACACTCAGTTCTTTTATTAAATTAAGAAGTGTACAAAACTGAATAATCAAGGCACTATTGCACAGAAGGTACAATCCAGGAGAGCAATGGTCAGATGGCTGTAATGAGAAAAATTTGAAACTACTTGGGCCAGTGTCTGGCATGGAGAAAACCTCAAGTGAATTAATTAGTTTCTTTTACTAAACACACACACACACGTGTGTGTGTGTGTGTGTGTGTGTGTGTGTATGTATATATGTGTGTGTGTGTGTATGTATGTGCATGTATATATGTGTGTGTGTGTGTATGTATGTGCATGTATATATGTGTGTGTGTATGTGTGTGTGTGTATATATGTGTGTGTATGTGTGTGTGTGTATATATGTGTGTGTATGTGTGTGTATGTATATATGTGTGTGTATGTGTGTGTATGTATATATGTGTGTGTATGTATATATCTGTGTGTATGTGTGTGTATGTATATATGTGTGTGTGTATGTATATATGTGTGTGTGTGTATGTGTATATGTGTGTGTATGTGTATGTATATGTGTGTGTGTGTATGTGTATATGTGTGTGTGTATGTATGTATATGTGTGTGTGTATGTGTGTGTGTGTGTGTGTGTGTGTGTGTGTGTGTGTGTATAGCAGGGGTTGGTTCTTTCTTTTCTCTAGTGATTGGCTCAGGTCCTCAGGCTTGGGATCAAGAGCCTTACTCTCTGAACCGTTTTGTAGGCCCCATACCCTTTAACTATTAAGTTGCTTGGGTTAAACCTTAAGTCAAAATTAAGTCTTATAACTTTATAAATAGGACAGACATTCCAGATATGAATGTTGACATTTTTGGTAAGTAAAATGTAAAGTATGAACACACAGTGAGAGAGCTCATGGAGCAGTGAGTATTCTGAATTCGGGAAGTGAGCCTTGATTATGTGATGATTCCTCATGCTTGAAATCTCTGAGCACTGCACATGATGAACCTCTGTGTGGAATTCCTCTAGCACTTGACTTTGAAATAACTTTTATCCATATGCAAGCCAAATTAATATAGCAGAGAAGTTCAACCCAGTCCACTTCATCAAGCAGTTGTAATTGCTGAATGCCAGAAATGGACATTTTTCCTGATCAACATCTGCATTCTTCTTCCATAAGAGAATGCAAATATTGTTATTGTCCACCTTGCTTTTTATTACATAAAAATATTTTTGGAGGTTTAGTCTCATCTTTTTGGAGATCTAGACCCCAGCCTTCCTAAAACTACATTTATGTTCCTAAAACTGAATTTATATCCTTGTCCCAGGTTGCCAGTCACCATGTGAAATGAACTTGTGCCATGCTGGAAAGAAGGTAGCACCATTAACAGCTGGAGAAAAAAGCAAGACTAACACAAAAAGTTTTGCATATTTCATATATCTCACATGGATTCAGTTATGCATAAATGTGAAAATGAACATAGAATATATCTATCAAAGGATTGTGTGTCCTTAAGAAAACATTCTAGGGGCCAGTTGGAAAAGGTGCTCACTGTTAAGCCTTATGACCCTATGGTGTAGACATAAAAAACCAGTTTCCACAAGTTGACCTCCACATATTTGCCCTGGTACATATGTCACGCACACACACACACAGTAAGTGAAAAAGCCCTTTAAACAACAGTAACCAAAAAGAAAAATTCAAACAGCCCAGAATATTACCAATATTAAAGAAGAATGCTTAGAATTTTTCTTGGACTTCATTCAGAAAGATAAAATCACCATCCTAATAATTTCTTTAGCGTGGGAATGTTTCAAAATATAAGAAGTATAACTTGTGAAATAAAGTGTTCTATTTAGCATATATATATATATATATATATATATATATATATAAAATACATGATATATATAGTATATATTAATAACATATTATTAATATTAATCAATGCTAATGTTATTAATATTGATATGTTGATTTTATTTTTATACTATTTAGTATATATTATATGTATTATATACATATAATATCATATCCATTATTATATGTTATAATATACTTATATATTAATTAATTTTATGTATTACTACTAATATATAATTATATATATATTATATATAATATAATGAAATATATATATATATAATGTTCTATTTGGCATACATATATATGTATATATATGTGCTAAAAACTCCAAAACCACCTGTGCTTTTAACAGAATGGAATTCTAAACTGAAATAGAAATGTCTGGCACAGGTGAGGGAAAGAATTTGAAATTCTGGGTCTGGAGAGAGAGCTCTGTGGTTAAGCCGGCATGCTGCTCTTCCAGAGGGCCTGAGTTCAGTTCCCAGCATCCAGTCTGTGCTGCTTATAGCTGCCTGTAACCTGAGCTCTAAGAGTTCCAATGCCCTCTTCCAAACTCTGCAGACACCTGCACTTGCGTGTGCACACCCCCACACAGCTACACTTATATACACATAACTAAAATAAAGCAAATGGCTTTTCTTTTTATTGAAAATAGATTTTCCCCATATAATATATCCTTATGTTATATCCCTTCCTTGTACTCCTCTCACTTCTTTCCCCCTCCCCTCTCATCCAGATCTGCTCCCTTTCTTTCTCTCATTAGGAAACAAACAGACTTTTAAGAGATAATAATAAATAAGACATAGTATGATAAAATATAATAAGATATCAGACTTGGACAAAGCAAACCAACACAAGGAA
Organism: Cricetomys ansorgei; assembly: GCA_026225945.1. Taxonomy (NCBI): domain Eukaryota; kingdom Metazoa; phylum Chordata; class Mammalia; order Rodentia; family Nesomyidae; genus Cricetomys; species Cricetomys ansorgei. The sequence goes on from JAMJFZ010001562.1 coordinate 7,779,153, forward strand.
AAGAGCCCCATAGGAAGACACAAACACAGAGCCCCACTTGTTCACTCACTCAGGAACCCCATAAAAACACTGAACTGGGAGCTATATGATAAGCTAGACAACACATCCACAAAGGACTGGTACAGACCTGTGTAGGTCCTGTGCATGATGTCTTAGTCTCCAGCTTTTCAAATTCTTCCATGAAGGAAACTCCATTCTAAGCATGTTTCATTGGAAAAAATATAAGACAACAGAATATTTTCTAGAGTTGTTTCTTGTAGAATTTCAAAGAAAAGTGGCAACTTCAAAAACAAATAAAAAGGTTAAAATTACAATGACCCACTCTTGCATTTTATCCTTTAAGAAGTATACCTTAAAGTGCAGGCAGAGGACTCAGTATTTTCTTGGTTGTGTTTTCCCAAATAACATGCCGGAATAGTCAAATAGAAAGTAACCGAATTGATTGAAAAGCACTGGGGCTTCCCTGGCACTGAGGTAAGTTTAGCTTCACACAGTGCCCATTGGCATTTTTCTTTTGCCACAGTTATAACTCCCTGATTCTTTGAAAAGTCTGGTATTCTATCACAGTTAGCTCAGTAGAAATTAAATTTCAGGGATGTGAATTTAATAAATTGTCACATCCTTTGTTTGATTGTTTTATCTTTCTTAAATGAGGATTAATATGGCTAGAGAGAAATTACTTCCATCTTGTGCCTGTTTAGAGTGAAATGCACTATTAAACAAACCTCAAACTACTTTAGGATGAAATATATATTTATGCCCAGTATTTCTAGGCAAGAGTCTCTGCTTTCAGAGCAGACTTTTAGTCTAAACGACAAAATATTGTGTGCTTTCTGCAAACCCGTAGTAAGCCAGTAAACTGTGTACCAAATTCTGCAAGGAAAACAAAGTATCATTTTGCTTTTTCTGTTATTTATCCGCATTTTGGATAGACCCTGTTATTACATCTTAAAATACCAACTGCAAGACGTTTTTTTTCCTTCTCCACTATCATAACAAATTTCTGTTCCTGTAATATTCACATTTCATTTTTCTAAATATGCATTCATTCAGTGAATGAGAACTTTATAATTCTTTTATTCAATGAACACAAATTATAAAAGGTAGTTTCTTTTTCAAGAGTTCTTTTTAGATACTTTATGAACTTAAATCAAATATTTTACAAAACATTTTGTGCAATAAAAAGCAGAAGAGAAGAATTTGGAAAATACTTTTGTGTACATAAAAGCGTAGTCCTGATGAGTACATTTTGAATTTGTCAGAGAGATTATAGGGTTCAAGTCCTTATTGAAGGGAAGCAAGAGAGTCATAGCTCACCATTTTAATTGCTGTATTTTAAATCTGTGCAGCTGCAATGAACCTAGAAATTCCAAATTATTTTGGTTCTGCTACAGTGATATATGGTTTATGAAAGTATCTAAGAAATGTATGCTGGACAAACTCCTGAGTGACTAACATTGGAACTTGAGGATAATCAATTTGTGATAATGTGGTCTAATCAATATGAGTTAGTTAATATTTATAATTCACATTCTTCTTAGTAAATAGCTTAAGAGAAGAGTCTATTGTTTAGCCATTTGTGAAATTTTGTTTCTCCGGTCTCATCACTGCCAATGCTACTATTGTATATTTACTTAATACAGAAACCAATTATGAGACTAATAATAAACTCTTTTAGATTGAAGTAAATTAGTACCTTTTATATTCATCATGATAGTTGATTTTAAACATCTATGTATCACCCTAGGCAGTATCTGTACATGATGTACTTGTATCATGGATGATCTCATTTTTGAAGCTGATAAAGAATTGAAGAATATGTGAGATCTTTATGAAGCTATTAAACATGTGAGGAATTATTTTTTAAAAAGTGCTTGAAGTGTAAAGATACAACTGTGGCTAGTAAAATTTTAATATGTAATCTTTTATTTATTTGCAACATTTTAAGACTAGTTTGATACTATAGCAGAAAGACAATGGGAATTAGAAGACAAAGTTAATTTCTTTACAAGTGTCAGTCCAGGTATAAAGGGCAGATGTACAGATTTGTCCCCACCATGACCAACTCAGATCCAGTCAGATCCAGTATTTTTGTTGTGTTTGGTCCTATGTTGCTATATGTGTGAATTGAATATTTCAGGTAATAAACATTGATAAAATGTACAAGAACACAGGTGTGTTTGAGGAGTAGAAAACAAGACAGGAAGAGAGTAGACTTATAGGAAACCCCCAGCCTTCCCACTATGATGCATAGTTGACACTTGTGAAAAGGATGAAGAAGAGGAAGCTGGCAGAAGCAAAGCAAACCTAAGACTGAAATACAATCGAGCAAAGACTAGTATCTGCAGAGCAAATTCCCACTATGAAAACCTTGTGCTGGGCAGATATGGTTGGGCCTCCTAGTCCTTAGTCTTTGACTGTGCTGCCCAAGAAGAATGTGTCTTGTACTTGAAAGCTGATGTAGCCCTGAAGACGTTGGCAGATACAAGCTTTCAAATAACTTCCCATTTGGCAACTAAAAGACAGGTTCTTACTTTAGAAAGCAAGATCTGATATGGATACTTTCAGCACTGCGATGCCATACAATAAAGAGAGAATAGATATTTAAGATATGTGGTTGATATGTGCATAGAAATGGGACGCAGAGGAGAATTGATTCAGTCACTGGCTGAGTCCCACTGAGCCCATCAAGGGAATTGTCAAGAGGTAAACATTATACTTATTCTGAGTTTAGAAAACACCACTTTCCAGACATGAACTCATTCTGGTTTATATGTAAAATATTTATTATTTTTATTTATTTACTCTTCTTATTTATAAACTAGTACTGCACAGAATATAGTTTATTCAAATGCAGTATATAAAATTTCACTGAAACATTGAGAAAGATCAAATGACGGTCTTTTCTCCTAAATCTTCACAAATACTTGGTATTGTAGAAAATCAGCAGGATTAAGCTGTGTTGCTCTCTCCGTCTGTGCCAATGGCATATCTGCAGTGCATCCCCAGTGTCATGTTTAAGTTCTTACTCTCTAGTGCTATTGAAATCCAATAACTAGGACTAATTATAATGGCATAGCACAAAATTGGGTTCAGGTGTGAAGAAATCAAAAACTGGGGCACATTTCAGTGATAAAATGTCTGGGTTTGTTCCCCATAAGAAGAATGACACAGAGAGAGAGAGACAGACAGACAGACAGACAGAGACAGAAACAGATAGAGAGACAGACTCATGTCCATTCCCTAGAAGGTAAAAACAATCATTTCTACTGCTTGAGCCCTACTATGTTAAAACCAGGATCATTTAATATGTTACATTTAGTCTTGTAGCATCCAACTCCAATATGTATTATGTTGGTTTTTTCACATGATACAGGACTGGAAGAAATTTGGTGACTACTCAAAGACAGATTTGGACAAATAAGAGTGATGCTTGTTCATCTAAGTCCCAGGACTCACTACTTTTCAATGATATATGAGCAATGCTTTGAAATGGTCTTTTAAATGATTGAGTTTGGTAAAAAAAAAAAAAAGAAAAAGAAAGAAAGTGATCTGATTATTAACTCTTATTTATTTTAGAGTGTTGGAGGCTGATTTAGTATAAAAAGAATAGTTAAATAATGTTTCAAAATATATGTACTGATACATTACATAAGAAATCAGAAAATGACATTTATATGTATTAATGTAAGTTTATATGTATAATTAATGTAAAATGCATACATATATTCATGTGTGTATGCATGCACACATGAATGCAATCAAACTGTAGAACACAAAGCTAAACATCCGTTATGAATCCTATATCTTCGCAGCCAGTGTCATAAACTCTGCATTTCTCATTTTTAGCCCAATTATTGCCTAATATAATGATCAAAAATTAGAAGAAAGACATTCTTGGGAGGTTGATAAGTCATCCAGAAAATTAGATTAGCATGATCAAATGGCAATGCTTATTGTTACTCATTATAATACATCACCTGAAAAGTTGGAGGGACAAAAGTAAATTGGCATCACTGAGCAATTATACTCATAGCCTTCCATGGTAGATTTTACAGATGATCACTAGTTATGAATTCTTTTCATATCTAAAACTGAAGATTTTCATACATTATAGCACCATTATTATAGTAATCAAAGCCCATTTATTTGATCATCATCATAATGGAGTACTTGAGGCATTTTCTCCTTTGCTAATTGACAGTTGGTCAGTTAAGAGGTGCTTTTCCCAACATCTTCAATAACCCTGAAGATTTGAATTGGCTTATAATAAATGCCTAGGATGCTCCTCTGGTTTTATAAGTGCATTTGCTGAAACTCTGGGCTGCTATTTTCCACCTTCTGCTCAGGAGATGCCTTTGATCTGCCATCCAGCTGCCTCTCCCGTGTTTCTATCTGTCTCAAGCACTGTAACCCTACTCATCAGAACAATGACACATTACCATTTAGTTATCATCTTCTGATGCCAGATTCTTCTTAAAAAGAAAAGGAAATGCAGAGAGCAGGCATCAGGTCAAACTGAACCTAAGATTGCCGTATGTGAAGAATTGCAGGAGGTGATGTGTAGTCAGAATACCAAAGCTTCGTCCTGATTGTTACTTCCACCTTAATTACACACCTAGGTGCTTTCTTTGCAGACCTCTGGCTCACTTCCTGCTCACTTCAGAGATGGAGCACCCAAGCCAGGGCTCCAGAATCTCAGTGTCAGGAATGCAACATCATTCTCTTCAATTTCACTTTCTCATCACTTTCTAATTAGGTTGTGGTAGTTGGAGGTGGATGTGAGAAATGGATTAGACTAAACAAATAAATGAGCCTGATAATGAAGAGTATACAGTGCATAGGTTTAATGTATATGAATATGTTTAAAATTGTTTCTCACTATATTGTAAGGTAGGACATGTCAGGGACTTTGCCTTGCAACTTTCTTCTCTTCCCTAGCAGTTAGATGTTCAACAAATGTTGATAAAATGAATGAATATATACAGAAGTTGGGCTATCCTCATTGGATTAAAGTTTTAATATGATTCCTTAATGGCATTTTTAGTACATAAATATTTAGAAAAAATTTTACTTATACAAACTCTCATAATATTAATAATGCAACTAATTGAAAACTCTCCAGTGATAACAAAAGAGAACGCAGAATATTCTGAGGCTTATTGGCTTTTCAGATATAACAATACAATGTTTATTTCATAAAGAAATACACACAAGAACTATTTTTGGTTAATTTTATTCTTTATGTAAATAAATATATTCAATAAATATATCCTAAGTTCTAAGTGCTATGTACTATGTGGACAGTAAGGTGCACAAAAAGACACAATAGTTCTTGTCCATAGAGAAATCATGGAGGAAGCTTATTACCCAGTTCTTTCTTTGATTGGTTCCTTTATTCTCTTTGGTTTTCTTTCCTTTTTTCTTTTATCCTTTTTTTTCCTTCCTTATGTAAAGAGCATAAATATCATCCTTATTCTCTCTTGCATGACTCCAGTTAATTTGCAAAAGTCAGCAACTGAGAGTCTTGTCTCCAGCTGATGTTAGCTTCTTCACTGTGTGTTCTAGTGTTCAAAATAAATATTTTGCAATTAGGGTGAAATATGTTAGTGACAGCTGCAGAGGCTGAAGGCTTTTATTTATTCAGATATCCATTTTATCTCCCAAATATCAAGGTAATGGCACATCCCCAGCTTATCACTTCTTTTAGATGTGCACACATAATTAAATCTCCATGTGCCTACATTTTGCTTTAATCTCTCCTACAACTGAAAGTAATGAGAGGCTCTTGGCTGTAAGTTTAGAAGGTAATTCTTCTGGAAGACTTTTTAGCTGCTCAAAATGAAATGTGTCCTATTACAAATAATACACCGCCTGGGCTCTGTGTTGACTCCATTTAAACTCACATAGCTCAGCTTATATATGGAAAAATTAGGCTCCTGAGCAAAGAAAGCATTTCTGCAAGGAAGTACACAGCTCGTATACTAAAATGGTGTTGTAGTCTAGGCACAGTAATTACCTTCAGCTGATGAGGTATGCATGCTAATCCAGAAGGTGAATATAATTGCTGGTGGAGTTTCCGAAGCCTTGGACACAGGAACCAAAGATGTCCATTGCAGGCATCATCATTCTTCTGTGCCTAGTGCTTCCCTTCTAATCAATTGTGCTCCAAGTCAGGGATATGCATTGGGAGAGCTATGTTCAAGCCCTTGACATATGGTTTGAATATACGTTTTATTGAGAATTCCTGTTTTGTTAATTTGTTGATTGACGGTAACATGTACAAAATAGAAACACAGTCATATCACATGTAAACAATCATGATTACATATTCTTTCCATGAAGTGGGAAAAAAAAGTCAATCCTGCCATTTCCTGTTTTTCATAGACTGAGGGACTCAAAGACTAACGTACAGAATTTGGGCAACTCATTTGTGAATATTGTTATGCATGTTTGACTCACACCGCAGCTGGGATATTGCTGGGATTGACTCTTCTGATGGGAATGTGAGATAGCCACCACATCTAACATAGCAGCCCGCAGCTCGCTTGTCAGTGTTGGCCAGTGCAAGTCAAAAGCTATGTTGTTAGTTGTATTCATCATAGCTATTGTCAATTATAACACTGTAAAGCAACTGACTAGCAAAATGGACAACATAGACCACATAAAGAATTTTACATTTAGTTTTAAAGAGACTTTTCTTATGATAGAAAGTTCAAAACTGCTTTTAGTCAAATATTAACCAACAAAGATACATAATTAAATATACTGGAGTCATCACTCTATTAGTGTTTATGGACTATCCTAAGATCCTCCCATGAACGTGTTTTCTATACTGCAATAATATTCTTGCAAGAAATTTATGGATAAAATCTGTCTGATTTCCAGCCTGCACAATCCATTCATTGCTCAGTGCAACAGTGTTTTAGAATCAGTGGCTTAAAGTATTAAAATATACATGGGCATGAGTAATGTGGTTGCCAATCTCCCTAGGATAAGTAGCAGCAACCTAAGGCTGATGTTCACACTTGACCACAACGCATACATGACAAATTGTCTCTGCTGGTTCTTCAGAAGAAAGATTTGAAGTCCAAAAGTAAAGGCATGTGGTTGCTAAGGCACCCGCTCCTGTAGCCATTCAACGGTTGATGTATTTGATGAGTGGTCTCTTATGACCCTCTCAGGTACTGACCAATTCAAGAGTTATGTTCCTGAGTGCTAAGAAACCTTCAAAAAATCCCTAAATCTTGTTTTAGCACTAGGAGTTTCATCTGTCCTGGAATAAAGGACATTTTTATGTATGATGCTTCCATCTAGATAGATGTAGGCGTATAGAGAAAAGATTCACAGGCTTAAATTCATATTGACAAGAACCTAAAACTGGTGCAATATTTCACAGGAATGTATTAGAAACACTTTACTCGAGATTTTGTTTCATTTTTTCCCCAAAGTTTGAGCAGTGGTTAATGTATTATACATTGAAAAGCCCATTAATCTTTTGATTAGCATTTGTTTTCTCGTGTTTTCCTCAGAGACAAACCCAACAAATGAGGAATGTTCTTAATTTGATCTCTGGAGTAATCATAGGTATGGATACTATATCATTTAACAGATGTGCTAAACAAATGAGTAGGCCTTTTAATGTACATTTCTATGTACCAAGAATGCAACTGGCTTCTTAATTGTGCTCAAGTTTGAAGGTTGAATATTACTTCTAATCTAGATGTAGTCTCCTGATCACATACAGTATTATGTTTTTAAATAGGAGTTAAAATCAAAGTAATTTTTCTTTAAAAAAAAAAAAAAGTTTAACTCCTTCCCAGCTGCATTTAAACTCATGTGAAACCTGTAAAAATCATTCAAGTAACACTCTTGGTTGTTTTATCCCAGCCACAAAGTTCTTACAATATACTGCCATTTGTACTTAGGAGACTCCCTTGTTTATAGCACACACAGCTTGCCCTCCAGATGTCACTGATGCAAAACACACCTTATCCACTAAGTAACTCCTCACTGTAATCTCCTCCAAAACCCCCAATAACCCCCACCCTCCAACCGCGCCTACCCCTCACCACTTGTTTCTTTGCACCAGTCCTACCTCCGCCATATGACCCCTTCACAGTAAAGCTAAGTAGAGTATTTTATTTGGAATTCCTTTTTAGGTTGAGACTTGTGGTTAACACCTTTCCTCTCTGAACTGTTTGACATGCAGTGTGGGAGCAATGGGGGGATGAGACACTTGTCAGAAAATATAGCCCAAGCTTCTGATGTGGAATCTAATAACTGGGGCAGAAACCTCTTCATTGTGAGTACCTGACTTGTTGGCAGAAGGTATCTCTTGTAGAGGTGGTTATCCTGGAAAGTGAATACTATGCTGGAAAGACAGAATTAGTCTCCAAGTACTGCCTCATGTTTTCAATTTGTTCCATTTAAAAGTCTCTGCCGACCTGAGTGGTGTACAGTTTCATCAAAGCACTGCTTCAGAGACACAGAGGTAGAACCTCAAGTTTAAAGACAAAGTTAGTTGCCGCTTATCAGTACTTCACAAAACTTTAAGTATTTCATTTCATTAACATTTTCTTTGAGTCACACTCTATATTTTTCAGGGAAAGAACTTCTTATTCATTTTATCTGATCTAAAAATACAGAATTGCATTAAGAAATCTAGGCAGCACTGGAGAAGAAAGCGAAAGCAACAGTATGAATGCTGTATGGTTATAAAGTGGGTGAAAAAGACGGGGTGTGTTTCAAAATAGGAAAAAATAAGTGCTTTTCCATTTGGCAACACCTGGAGTCAGTCAAAATCTATCTTTATATGAAGTCTTTAAAAGCACTGGAAGCATGCATGTAAACATAGCTACTGAGGTCCAGCCCTGTCAGATCAGGGTTCCGAGGAGGTGGATATGGAGTTGGTGGTTAATGTAATTAATCAAAGATAAAGACACCTCTTATGAGTGGGACCAGATTGCTCTCTTTATTCGGGCTTCTTCCCTCATTTAAAATTCTTCCTTCATTCCAGCTCTTTTCCTTCTCTATGGGAACTTCGTTCTCTTATTCAGACTTCCTCTATACAAACTTTTTCTCTACTGAATTTTTGTCTATAAAAACATACACACATGATGAACATCTGTCTCCTGATGTTACCTAACTTCTTCTCTGTCTTGTTATTCCTTCTACCCTATATTTTTTTCTGTAATATCACACACACACACACACATTCATCTTACCCATATATCTTGTAAGATTTAACACACATACACCATGTATACAACATACATACATCTTGTAAGCTTCTTACTACCTAGTGGATGAAGCAAAGCTTCAACACACATGTGTCTTATATACTGTTTGAGCAAAGTCCTTAATCAGATTACCATGAAAATACCCACACATAACTAAACATCTCCTGTACTTTCTGTTCCCAAAGTTACATTGTACAACAAAACAATACATTTTGAATTACAAAGTCTATGGACACCAAGTATTTCTTGTTAGGCTGCAGTTTTCAATAACCAAGTAACAATCAAATATTCTATTATTTTGTTCCTATTGAGGTTAATCAGAGGATCACAAGTAAGATAATTTTACTTTTTCTTATCATATTTAGAAGACAATCTCTCTGCTCCACTATCTTTATGTTCTCAATAAGAGAACATAGTTCTGAATTCTGAATTCTCTCACACCGAATTCCATAATTATATAACAAGAAGATTTAAATTTGATGAAACCTAACAGTGAGCACTGAAACTCATTTGTTGTCTAGGAATCATAGACCTGTCTCTCATAGCCAAAACTTGTGGGCCCTGGTAGCCAAGCTTCCTTTGTTTTTGCCTCCTGATCCTAGCAAGTCCTCAGGTACTAGTATGTTTTCTTTTCCTAGGTAACTTGCTCCATAGCAGCATGGCTTCAAATTCTTGGTGGCTCTCTTATCTCAGCCTCCCTGGTACTGGGATTCCAGACCGGAGTCACCACACCTGACACAAAACATCCCTTTTTTAAAGATACTTGCTCATGGTCCCTCTCCCTTTACTTCATAAACTGTCGAACTTCACGTCACTGCCATACTGCTCAATGATATTGCAGTTGACTCACTTTTTCCATATTCTCTTTTTGAGAGTTAACTTTGGGAGCTGATGAAACTGGAGTTGCTGGTGAAATTAAAACAAGCAAACAAAAATGTACTGGTGTCTTTCAACCATTTTCCCAACAATCAAGTTGTGCTAACTTATGCAAATGTATGCAATAGTAACAAAGATCCACCTAAACTTAGTGGCTAAGAAGCACCAAAGTTCATTTCTTACTTTCATTACACGTTCAATGCAGGGGCCTCAGATGCTACCTGAGAAAAGTTGGCTTTGCCCATTGCAGTCATTCAGGGACCTGGAAAGCTATATCATTGAACATTGAGTTTATATGTGTAACCAACACATCAGAAAGGCTAGACTGTTCTCTTCAAGTAACAGTTTTTACTAGTCTCTTGTCCTCCTCCGTGCCTCTCTCAGGTGACCTTCACATAGGATGGAGAGAGTGCTTTGCAGAGCCTGCAACCTGCAGCTAAATGCTAGAGCCCATGTCTGACCTGTATCACTCTACACTATAGCTTATTGGCTAGAACTAATTATGTAGTCCAGGCAGCCACAGAATATGTAAAAAATTCAATATTGTCCTATATTCAGGCAGTTAGAGAATAACTTTAGCAATAACCGCTGGGGCCATCTGATCTTTCTTCTCAACACTGACCTCACAGGGACATACTTTGGACTCTATGTTCAGTCCCCAGCACAACAGAAGTAGAAAGAAGAAAATGAAAGAGGGGAGAGGCATGGAACTTGATCCTAAAGTTCTTTTGTGGCAATGGGAGAACCAGATAAGTAGTCCAAATTCTGATGAGATAATTACTAAGAACACAGATAATGAGTATAGGAGCGATGGCTTGGAAGTCAACAGCACTTAATGCTCTTGCAGATGACCCAGTACAGTTATAAGTAACGACATGGTGGCTCCAAACCATCCCTAACCCCAATTCCAGGGGATCTGGTGCCTTCTTCTGACATCCACGGGCACGTACATGCATGTGCACATACACACATGCAAGCAGAACAATATTATACATAAAATAAGTAAATATGAAAAACTTTAAAGGAATATATCTCAGTACAATTATTAAGAGCACAAACTAAGCCTAACAGTGATGGATGAAGCGAGACTGCGAATCCATCTCTCCTGACTGATGTGGTGCTGCCACTGTATCATGTTACATTTTGAATCAGCCATAGAGGACAGAATGGAGGAGAAAGCTCTTCTGGACAGTGATGACAGCAGGTGTACTTCCTTGAGAAAAGGATACTCCCAACTGCAGCATTAAATAGCTTTGCATGGGCTACAGCTAAAGGGAGAGTTGTTGGCTGGGGACAAATCACAAACCTTCTGTATAAAAGTTATATTATTTTTATTTTTAAGCAATAGAGACTATAAACCCAAATGGTTTCTATCTTAACTACACTGGTATTTTTAAAATGACATTCACATTTTTATTAACCAATATACAAAAAACATCTTTTGTATTCTAAACAATGGCTATGGTCTTAAATTTGAGCAATAGTTGAGTTATATAAAAAATGTGTTTCTATTTTGTTATTTACTCTGTTAGTATAACACGCATGTTATAATAAGACAGATGTTCTGCCCTTTAAAATGCTTGCTTCTTATATTATATATATGTACTTTTATATTTAATATAAATCACATTTTTATACCTGAAAAATATAAAAATGTGTCCTTCAATTCTGTAATTTAAAAGAAAACTCTGAGACATAAACACTAATTGCAGTATCTATGAGATCTGTGGTTTACAGCAACTGCAATTTAACCCTCACTTGAAGACATCACTTTTCCAAATCCAGAAGAAATATGAAAAATGATCCCAATTCATAATCTTACACTTAAAGTACATGTGAACATTCAGTATTGAAATGTCTATGAATTTTGATGAAGACCTGAATGAAAGTGGCTTCATTAAAATGTGCCAAGTTTACAAAAATGACCTCACGGTATTATAAAGAAAACATTGTCAGTTTTGAAAACTTTATTAATTTCTTTTTGAGTGACTTTGGCAACTTCATGGCAACAACACCCCCTCTACTATCTGTACCCTTTTGATACCCCCAGATAACTTTGTATAACTATTCTTTTTTACACAGCTTTACACTGAGCTAAGGAGCCTACCAACGGCTCAAAAGTCAATCAGCTCAGTCAGTTTCTAACCTGTTCTAGGACTTTGAGTTCCACAAATCATTGTGTAGACTTAATTTTATTTTACATATTCTTTTATTTTCAAGGTTGTGTTAGATTGACATATTTTCTTCAATACCTCAAACAGAATAAATCTTACTATCTGGATTATATACTTAAGAATACATTTTTTTTTAATTCTTGTTTGTCTTTATTTGTACATTGATTTGAAATAATATATATGAAAAGATTTGTCTTTAGTACTGGGGGCTGCCTTCCTTGGCTATTTCCAAGGAGGGGAGTACCAAAGAGGGTCTTAGCAATTCTCAGAGGTAGAACAGTAGTCACAGACTACAAACAAGGACTACTGGAGCAGCCATCAGAGGGGAAATTGTAGAAAGAAAGCAAGATCTCTCAACATAGGATAAGCAAGGTCATGGATTTGGCAAATATTTAGCCTCGTCATAAACACTACATTCCGTTCCACATGCCTGTAGTATATGGGTCATTGTACTTTCAGAAACATAGGGCTCCATCATTATAGAAGTAGGTTGGAAAATATTACAGGCAATTTAAAGTAATTGCTGCAGTAGCTGCCAATTTTATAAAATGTCCTGGCCTCTAAAGATTGGCTTTTTACTATTATTCATTTACTTCATTGGCCTATTTATATTAAATAAGTTATATGCTTAAAGGAGCTTTTTTCTTTATAAATTTTGTCTGCAACTTCTTTATAGACTCAGAAGTTAGGCGATGACATTTACAGGCTAACAGTCAAAAGCAAACACCTGAATGAGGAAAGTTCTAAAAGAAGTGGAAGAAGTTCTTGATTCCATCCTTGTCTTCATCCATAACAAAAATAAAAATTATCTTTAGTACAATCTTTGTTCCCTGGTCCATTGTATTATAAAGACGATACTTACCAGTGATTCTTCCTTCCCTTCTCCCATCCCTTCCTCAGTCCTTACATTTCTTTCAACAAGGAGCAAAATTTGGATGCTTTGATGTAAGTCCTCCTCTATAAATTTAATATTTTCATTTCTTCTTTTCTGTCATATTGTTTTAATATTGTAATTTTTCTTGCCCACACAAAAAAGTTTTAGTCCACCACCATAATAAGTTTACTTACAGATACAAGAATTCATGTGAGAGATTGTGAGCCATTTGGACTTCCTCCAGAGTCCTCACTTGGAATGAGAGGATAACCTTGCTTCTCCTTCAACACTTTCTTAATGATAACACCTTAAGTGTCAGAGCAAGTAAAAGGGTGCAAAGCATTTGCGCATTTCTCCCATTTAATATGTGTACCAGGACACTGTAGCTTGAAAGGAGTTTTGTTATTTCGGTTTCTTAAAAAAAAAATCAAAATGCCATTTGGACTGTGTTTTTGTTCCCATCTCAGGTGTGGTGGATGATAATGAGTTTAATTTGGACTGTTCATTGCCAGTGGCTATAATTTGGTTTTGTGCATTTATTTTACCACATGTCACTTGTCCTTGCCATTGTGTGCTGCGTGGATTTCTGGGAACTTTTGCTTAGATATATTAGGGTTGAAACCCTGAGGGCCAGGTTTGGTTGGTTGTTGGTTGATTGGATGTTGATGAGTTAGTTTGTTGGTTGGTTGGTTATTGCTTAAAGGAACATCAGTTTTAGAAATTGGATTTGAGAATATTGAGCTGAGACACTAATCCAGCTCATTATCAGCTCCTCCTCTCCAAGTTTTGGACAGTTAAAAAGCGCTGTGAATATTTCTTTCTTTTCTCTCTCTCTCTCTCTCTCTCTCTCTCTCTCTCTCTCTCTCTCTCTCTCTCTCTTTCTCTCTCTCTCTCTCACTCTCTCTCTCTCTCTCTCCTTTCTACAAGGGCAGTGAATATTTTAACCTTCTATTCTTCCTTTCTATTTCCTAAAATCTAAGGTAAAAAGCATAGTAGCCAACTGCTACAATCCTCACCTCAGCCTGTGAGCTAAGCAAAGTAGAATGTTGCTTTGTTACTTTACAGAAAACTCTGGAGTTGGAGAAATAATCTGTTCACACTCTTCTCAGTCTCCTAGCTCTAGACTTGAATGTAGTCAAACAGGTGGATCACGATGTGTTGTTACCAATTGTGAGGCCATGGTCAGGTTTTCCTTTCAGTGAGGTACATGGATATACATCTGAAAAAGCTCAGTTCAGGAATAAGGATATCAGCTCCACAGAAAGTTACTTTAGCACATAGAAAAATTATGAGATTTGAAGTAATAAAGTGGTGATGGAATTGGAAAATTGGGCATAAACATGATATGTAGCTTTCTACTAGATAACAAAGTCTCTACTAAAATGAACACTAACTAGGTAAAATGCATTCGCAATTAGTCTTTACTTCATGAATGAAGGAAACTGCACTATAAAATACATTTATATGACTAATACAGAACATTAGACTAAAGACATAAAGAAATATACATTAATAAAATATATCTTTATTCATTATATTTACTAATTAGAAAAATTCCTTGATAAGGCAGAGAAAAGACAGAAAAAATATCTCTGGTCTTTTTTTTTAGTGACAGTCATTCCTTTGCTGTATTTTACATCTTCATTTAGTGGTTGTGTCATGTTAACTGATTACCATCCTAGACAGAGACAGGACAGATAAAATTTCTACCACAAAAGACCTTTTTCACCTTCTATTTTCAGTGGCAGTTACCCCCACATACCTGACTTTCCCTCTTTCTACAGAAAACATCAATGTTTCTGTGGCCAATGTTCCAATCTTTGCCCTAATCTAATCTCATTACTTCTGTAATTAGCCCCCTTTTCTATTGCCAGAATTTTAACTTCTCTTCTGCATCTCTCCTCTCTGTAAGAATTGATGCCTTATATCACTTCCGTAGAAATCCCTGTCTTAGCCTGAAATAATCTACTTCATGCTGCATTTGCTGTTCACATCATTGTCTACTCTGGTAAGAAGTCTCACAGACGTTCATAGTTTCCATCAAGATACTTCTGAGCCTTTCACAATTTCTTCCAATCAAGATTTGTTGGCCACTATATCCTACAGTAGCTCAGTCCAATGTTCATAAATTATTGAAAAAAAAAACTGAATTTTTCATCTTCCCAACATTCATTAAGGAAAAATAAATTCAAATTCATTTATATGAATATTCATCAGATGGTTTGTATTAATTATGCTCTGAATAATAAGACTATTTTTGCTTATAATTATCATATAATTGATAGGATATCATTTCATGAAGTTTGGCATAGCAAGTAGCTCTAAGTGAAATCTGCTATACATTGCATCATACTGCTGGCTTGTCTGTCTGCTTCCCTTTTTTTTTTTTTTACTTTTCTTTCTCTGTTCCTTGAAGCCAATTGTCTCTTCTTTTGCTCTGTTTAAGTAACTGTGCTTAGTGCCAGCTCAGACAGGATTAAGTGAAATCAGTCAAGCCTAAATGATGGCAGTAGAAATACACCTCAGCATAGTAACTCTGTATTAATCTCTCAAAACATTTTTAATTTTCATAATATATACTTATATATTATGTAATTATATATATATATATATATGCCTTAAAAGATTTTAAAGTTCTAACAAACTGGCGTAATTGTAAAAAATTAAAATTTCCTTAATAGTGTCTTTTTAAGAAGCCTTTAACTTGGTTCTTGGACTTTTCAAGTTGTTTTATAAATTTAAAACACTTTGAGTAAGTATAAGATTATACATCTTTAGATTATACATCTTTAGTTTGGGGTATTTAAATTACTTAACATTGTATGTGGTTGTATGTCTTCAAATTCAATGAAAACAAAGATAATAAACATTTTCCCTAAAATATAAGCACATGATGAATTATGACATGGATACTTATGACTTAGTCCATGCTGGTTCTACAAATAGCAAATCCCAGTGCTGCTTCTCTTGCTCTAGTACTTCAATATATGAAGCAGTCCATTATTCAAGTATCAAATAGCTTAACATAACATAAAAATAACGTAATTTCTTATTATTATTTAAAATTCACATTGGAATTTCTAGAGAAAAATCTGAAAATATGAAAGGTAATAACTTATGGATCAAAAACAACCTAGAAGTTTCTCAACCTCTAGGAAATCTTAAGCGTGCCCATCATTTACATTCAACTCACTCACATGTAAGACAAATCTCTGAGAGGCAAACTGGCCACAGAATACAAAATAAGCAAGTTGTAGAAATTAAAGAATGAGTGGAGATGATTCATAACTGTCTTCCCCAGCTGTAAATGGGTCTGTCATCTATAGGAGGGCAAACTCTGTTTGACTCTTCTGTGATGAGGACATACATATTTATAAAATTTATTCCAAAATTCAAAAAATATATTCTTCATAATTTTAGAAGCAGAATTATGTCAGTTGTTCCAGATTCATTAAATGATATCTTTTGTTAAACTCTTTATATATGTAAAGAATAGAAAAACATTAAAAATCTAACAAGAATCATATTGGTATCAAGTTCCTATTGACTATAACTAGAAGGAAAAAAAACATTGCATAGGTTTTGAAAAATAATCATAGTCATAGTAATGTTTGCATAAAATATATCTAAAATTCTTTCCTTTTTCTCAGCTTTCTAATACTTTGAATGGGTTTGAACTAGTAACTGTGGGTCACATTTTCAACATGGAAATCTCTTTTATTTTCTTGATACCATCTGATAGCTAAAGAGATCATTTTCTTTATTTCAGACTCTTTGCACAGAAGGATTTTATCTGAATATGTTTATATTCTTTTTAATGTTGCTGTTATGCTTAATGTAAATGATACATCTTACATGTGGGTAAATATGATGACTTAAAGCTGAATGGAGGAATAAATGGAAGCCATATATTTACTGTCAAAGCTACTATTATCTTGGACCAAGAAAAAGAAATACAACAGAGGAAACATGTGTTAACCATTGTAGAGCATGTGCTGGCAATAATGGGAAATGATAAAAAGTACAAAGGCAGATTTGGAGGAAAATAACTAGGTCTAGAGCTGTACAGCTAAGGAAAACAAGCAAAACATAAGATGTGAAAATGCTTACTCCTTTGGAATTTATTAATAGCATTGCCCCATGATTTATTAGTCTGCTTTCCGTAGGTAAAGCTACAGTTACAAATGACTTCAGAATCTCAGAAGCTTACAGTGTCAATAGCATATTTCTTCCTTCTATGCCTGTGGTCAGCTGTGGCTCTGTTCCATATATCTTCTCATTCTGGAACTGGACGAAAGAACAGCACATATTTTATAATGTGTCGTCTTATACAAACAGAACAAGAAAATACAAATCCAAGTGATGGCTGTTTCACAGCTTCTATTCAGTGTTCTCTCAATTACGCTCACATTTCTAGGCCAGCTCATGTCAGAAGGCAAAATGTGGTATCACAGAACTACAGGTCAGACAGCTGTGGTACAAAGCATATAATCCTTTCATTATGAAATGAGAAAAAAATAATGGGGACAAATGATGCAATCTGCTCTAAGCACGATTTTCCAGGAGTGTTTTTCATACAGAATGTGTACTGAAGGCAAATCTTAAAGAGTTAAGGCAGGGCTAGGTCAGAAGTCAACCATTTAGCAATAATCAGCAGAGCTTCAGTACTGAATTCTTTGTGTGAATGACCATTAAAGTAAATTTTGAAGTATTCATAATTTTAATCATAATTGTATAAATAAAATATATGATCATAGCAATGTAACGATTAGGAGAAAATCGTTAGAGATATATTTTATGATTGCTCAAATGAAGGAATATATCATGATTAAAGATATATATTGTCATTTCACAGCAGCTACCAAATTAATAACTTAAGGAAAAATAACCTCTCTCCCAAGAATCATTAGAAGAAATAAAATAAAAATTATAAAATTATCAGTTCACCAATCAATAAATGAACAAATATTAAAAGAAACAGAAAAGAGAGACTCAAACATGATGGACAATATAAACCAAACATCAGCTTGCTTTCAAACCAAATATATGAGTCATTAAGTTAAAATAAATGACAGAACACTCAGGTTTATACAAAATTACTCAGACTGGTTTAGAAATACCTTTTAATAAACTTTGCAAAAGGTGAAAAGTGATTCCTTTAAAGAAACATCTTTAAACTAATGGTAAGAAAGAGATTGGATGTAAAAGAATCGAAACAAAACAAAAGCAATCTGCTTCTAGGACTGTGAGAATGAAATGATTCTTGATTGGAGAACGTTACCAGATCCCAAAGTCATCTCAGAAGACTTTTTTAAAAAGCTTCCAACATTAGACAGAGCTGAAGACACATAAACATATTTCACGTATTTTCATGTATTTCAGTGTTCTTTTCCCAACAGCAGATAAAACAATAGAAACCCAAATCACCACATCAATAGGAATTACTCCCCACAAGAGCAGCACACGGTTTTAAGGAAGCAAGTTGTAATTTCCAAGATGGCACATGGACCTCATCTTGAGCCACAAAACAATATTTAATAAATTTCAAAAGATTTGATTATGTTTCTATCCATGACAAAATAAGTTACTGAATGTAATAAAACAAAAACAAAAACAATGAATCTTTAAAATTGCTTAAATATTTGGAAGTTAAGAAATAAAATGCTAAGTAATCCATGGGTTAGAGAAGAAACTTCCAAGGACACATAACCACATATATTTTCAAGGGAAACACACAGACATCAGGATGCATGGGGAACAGCTAATGTGACCTTTGTGAGGAAATTGTTAAGTTTAAGTACCTCTATTAGAAAATAAGCTGTCAATAAACCTGAAAAAAAATGAATTACATCATAAAAATGCAGCACCAAGGAAAGAATAAAATAAGAGCAGAATTCACCAAAACAGGAAAAATAAACACTATCATGCAAAGACAGTCATATTTTTACTAGAAGAAGTCACTCCAGCACATGTGTACTGGAGAATAACAAGCAGTTGGATAAGGGCATCCTCTTCCTACGTGTTGTAGAACAGGAGCACCCATAAACCAAATATGAAGAACACAAAAAGAGAAAATGAGAACTACAATAAAGCATAAGAAGTACAAAAATTGCCAAATGTAATAGAAAGTGAAATATAGTAACATATTAAAAAGTTAATATACTAAATCAGGCTTGATTTTTCCCAAGAGTGTAAGGTTGGTTTAACATGTGAAAATTAATGCATTTTATCACATTTACAGATCAAGAGAAAAATCACACTTAGGGGAAAATGATTCTCAGTCTTTACATGAAACACAAAACCAATTTGAGGTAGATCACAAATCTGAGCACAAAAATAAACTTTAAAATTTACAAAAGTGGAAACTGGTATAACCTTTGACTAGAAGACTTTCTAGACATGACATAAAAAATAAAAGTCATAAAAGGAAAGCTGACTTCATCAAAATGAATGCTTCTGCTCACCAGAAGAAAATACCTTTAAGGAAGCAGTCTGAGAAAAAAAAAATCACAAGGTATGTATCTGAGCAAAAGTTCATATCCAAAATATATTAACACATCCCAGATTTGAAAATAAAAGTGAAACACCATCAGCCACAATAAGTTTTACCTTGTGTCAGTAAAATCACTACTGTAAAGTAGTTCAGGAGAATTAGAAACATGTATTAAAAAAGCTTTTCGTGGCAATGCTTGTGGGACTAGGGAGATGGCTCAGCGAGTAAAACTTACTCACCAGGAAAGGATGAGGACCTGGGTCTGAACATTCAGAACCCAAGTGAAAGCATAATTATCTGTTATTGCTGGGCTCCTATGGGGAAATGAGAGGTAGAGACAGTACAATCCCTGGACACTCACAGGCCAACAACTGTGGAGCAAACAATGGAACACCAAACACAAAGGAAGGAATGTCTGACTAATGGTGGAGGGCAAGGACCAACGCCTGAGGTTCTTTGATGACTTGCATATGCAGCCACGGTACATAGACACCTGCATTCACACACATAAGTATGCACACACACAAACATCATGTAGAAACACACATAATAGTTAAAGCTATTTGTAGACACTTTTTTCAATAAATACCATATTATAATTCATTTATCTTTTCCCTCTTTCTCATCCTCTCTTCTCCCCCGACCTTCCATGTAGATCAAACCTCATGCATACTAACCATGTATTACCACTGAGTTTCAAAGCTGCTACACTCCTGACCAATAAGAGCTTCCAGCTAATTATTCCAAATATCCAACTCTCCTTCAATATGTGAAGGGATAGATAGTGGTCACATAATACTTAATGGAATATTAAACTTCTAATAATTAGTATTACTGATATACTTCAACTATCTGACTCTCAAAATTATGATTGAAAGATCAACCCAAAGATGGCATGTTGCTTGATCTGATTTATATGACATTCTAGAGCCATTAAAATTAGACTATGATGACACAGGACACATGCCCCGACTACCCACATACAAACATGGTAGTGGCAGGGAATGTGAGCACCAGGGAAACAGCAGGGGAACTTTCTGAGATAGTAAATGGCTCTCTATGTCTCTGTATGTATTCTTAAAACTCGAAAGTTCCCCTGAGATCTGAGTATGTCACTACATGTCAGTTTCCCTTAGGTTGTCGGCAAAATGGAATTTGAAAAATTGTTTGACTTCGTCCCCCAGGTTAAGAGCACTATAAATGGAGGTGTTATTGATGTAGACAGAGAACTAGCTCCAGAGCCATGTCAGTGTGTGGGACCTGTGCAAACACCTGTTTTTAGCAGAACAATGTGGGGATGAAGGTAATTTACTACCCTTTTGAAGAAGCCAGGAGGGCAGGGAGATTGGGAAGGAGTAGAGCCGATCACTTCCTATAGCTCTCCATTCTCAAACCTTCTTAAATAGAATATGCAGGTTTCCAGTCTAAAATAGCATATCAAATATCTGGTGTCTTCAGAAGCTTCACCTCAAATTCCCTACAACCACTTGCAAAAACCTATTTCTATTAAGTAAAATAAAATAATTATTCTACTTGGCAGCTCAAAATGAAGAGCTTCAAATGTAAATGCACACTTAAGATAAGACTTTGGGATAAATGGATTTTGTGCCCCTATAATCATTATATGAACGCAAATAATTAAGCCCCTATCCTTTCCATCCTGTTTCTGATAATGTAAAAGGAAGTCAAAGAAGAAACAGTCCAATGTAGCACACCCTTACTGAGCATGTAACAGGTGCTAAATCAGTGCTTTGCAAGCCTGTGTGACTGTGACCTTTATTAAGAATTACAGTTCACATTTCAGCATCTATGTAAGTACATATGTATGACTAAAGCATTGTTGTATAATAAAGCTCATCCTTGCTAAATAAGACACACTGATATTTTCTAGTCTGGTGTAGATTGTTACATAGCTAGAAAAAATTGTTGGTTCAGGCCCACTTAGTTTCACTGCCCAGTGATAGGTTGTGTGTGCATTGTGGTTTGAATGATGCATGGTGCTGTTTTCTCACCTCACAATGTGATCTCCAGGCCAGCACACCCAGAATGGAGGCTGTAAGAAATGCAGAACCTGAGACCATTCTTCATGCTGATTGAATTAGAGTCTGCATTTTCACAGCTCCCTAGAAGCCCCCTGTGCATCTCCAGTGCCGGAAGTCTTGTGCCACATGCTGAGGATGCACACATCTTCTGGGGACTGCCTCAATCAGATTCTTACTCAACCATCTGGTTTTAGGGCTTTAACTTTGTTGTTTGCTTTTATAATGTATATGTTTCAGCCCCAAACTGTGCTATTAGTTCAGTATCTCCAAGATAAACAAATAAATAAATAAACAAAAAAATCCTAACATAACTTCTGAGGCCAACCCTTCTTAAGAGTCCTTGGTCTATGAGGTCAAATAGAAGTGAGCTGATTTAATTGATTATATGTTACAAAGGTGAAAGAGGTATTTTGGTAACAAAGGAATTTTTTTTTATTTCATTTTCTTGTGGATTATATCATGTAATGGCATTTTATTTCCAATTTACTTAGGGACAGGGCACTGCCATGTCTTATTCTGAATTATTTCTTCTTGTGAGAAAAATTCTAAACATGTCTTTTCTACTCCAAACGTCCCTTTTCTGGAGTACAGTGTGGCTTCAGATAGGAATGCCATGTCCAGTATTGCTGTGTTAGCAAAATGTGCCCTTCCATTCCTTCCAGTAGATCCCAAACCCAGGATCTCAGCTGCTGAAGAAAATGGGCCTGCCCCTAAGTGCTCTCACCCCTCATTAAGCACCCTCCCTCTCTGTAGTATGTTTCCTGAGTGATGGGAAATTGTAGTTGCTAATCCTGCTAACACTAAAAGGTTCACTCCCATTAGCAGCTTCTGTGTTGCATTAATAATAAGAAAGTAATAAAGAGACCAGCCTCTGGACTCAGTCTCCCCTGAGGTAAGGCCTCCACTTCCCTCCTGTCCCCATGGTCCTCTCTAATGGTCTCGCTGTAGTAGAGTGGTGGGGAAGATTGATGTAGGTATCGCCTCTCTTATTGGAGTTAAATTCCTTTTTTCTCAGAAGCTTGGAGGGAAATTTTTTTCCCTAAGATGTCTAGGTTAAAAGCAATATCACAATATCATCGATACTTTTGCAATGTAAGATGACCTGCTTAATTCATAACTAAAATACAAGTTAAGACTACTTGACACAGGGATAATGAAAAGACAGCAACAAGATATATCATCAAGCATGAGAAATATTTGATTATTTTAGAAAAAACGTACATTCCCAGATTCCTTGGCAGAGCCATAAAATAGAGCTCTCCTGCAGGAATTTTGGGCCTTCTGTGTTTGTTTATTTACCAAATCATTTTTCTTCACATCAATAAATTTAAATCAAGACTAAGAATTTATTAATAGGCAAAGAGGAAGTGGTAATTAAATGAGAAATTATATTAAAACAAAAGAAGGTTGGATGTAATGGTTCCAAAATGTATGTTAATCAATTATTTTTTTATAGAATGTTTGTGAGGTCCATGGAGGAGTTAAGCTACTTTTCTGTTGAAGTCATGCCATCTCTTGCAAAAGGCTCTTTAAAGGCCCTTTGATGTCTAAAAACTGTTGAAAAGTGTGCATTCTGTCCATGGAATCTGATTGTCTTAGCAGTAGTTAGGTTGTTCTATTTTTTTCATTTTCAAGGAAAGCAACTTTCTCTTCCAACTTACCTGTTTTTACTGAGTACATAGTAGTCCATTACCTCAGAGGTGTTGCTCAGTCTTTACAATCAAATCACTAGAATGTTTTCTTTCTCTCTTACATCATTGTATGCTGAAAGTTTGATATGTTAATTTATGATTTGCCAGCATTTTGCCAATTTCAAACTTATATTGTAAGTCAAAAGGATCAATATCAATAATAATCAGTAGCTACATTAATATTTTAAGTACAATTTATGCTTATAACTCAAGATAACCATGTAAAAATATAAAAGTTTATGGATGGGGAGATGGATCAACAGTTGAGTGTTTTCTGCTTTTCCAGAAAATAGAATTCAGTTTTCAGCACCTACATCAGGTGGCTCACCTGTAACTCTAGCTCTAAAGGATCTGATCCCCTCTTCTGGCTGCTACAGGCACCCGACATCACACACACACACACACACACACACACACACACACACACACACACACACACCCCACTTGTACACACACACACAGTCCCACGCACTCCCACACACATCCCTCACACACACTAAAACTTTAAAATTTAAAATTATTTTCTAAATACTTCTAATCAACATGTTTTCTTCATAAGGACATAAACAGGCAGAAGGAGAAATGGAAGCATCTAAAAGACTACTACCCATCCAATTACAATTTTTAAAAATTGTAATCCTTTGAATAAAAAATGTGAATGTTAGGAATAAGAAAATGCAAAGTATTTTTCATAAATATTCACTGAATTTTTCCTCCAGGCATAGAACTGTCTAAATCCCTTTTAATGAAATAACTCTTTCATGCAGTCTATTTATCAGCCAAGCAATTTTCAGAACCCCTATATGCCCTCTTGCTTGTGACTGTGTCACATGTAAAAACAGCAGAAGTGATCACTCAGTCCCAGTGAAAGGTACAGTGTTATTTGTGTATACTTAAAACTGGGGAAGAAAAGAGCATTGGAAAGCAGCAGCTTTGACAGAGAATTCTCACAGCATTGTCAATATTGTGCACACCTATTTGCATGCTCTTCATGTATGGTTTCTGTCCCACAGTCCATGAAGGCTCTGGAGAGACCAGTCAGAAGGAGACATCTACCTGCGACATTTGCCAGTTTGGTGCAGAGTGTGATGAAGATGCTGAGGATGTCTGGTAAGATGTTATTCTTGGTTTCTTAAAATGATGTCAGCAATTATTTTTTATTCATCAGCTATTCTTTCAAAGAACACATTATCAGTATTTTTATTTTCTTCTGACTTCCCAAGGTGTTGAGAGTTATGTGCTGTAAAGTTTCTGCAGCCGGGTTGTAAGGTGGGACAGGCAGGCAGATATCTGCACTGGAAACAGAACTATCGCTGAGGACCCCAAGATGGTCATTTTTACTAGACAGATAGGGAAATCATATTTACTAGAATATCATTTAAAAATATCATCAAGGAACAATAATTTCTAAGTTTCTTTAGGTTGCAATAACAAAAATACCACACAATGGGTATCTGAAAGCAACAGAAATTTATTTCAAACCATCTTGAGCTTAGGAAGTTCAACACCCATCCTGGAACAGACTTTGTCTGCTGAGGGACTGTTTCCTATAGGCAGCATTCTGTATATAGACAGAATACTTCTTCCTATAGACACCATACTGTAGCATGTGGCACAAGAGTAAGAGACCTCTCTGGCTTCTTTTATAGAAGGATTAAGTAAGTAAGTGATTAGTGAGGATTCAGTATTATATTATATAACTTATTTTATATTATATTATATATGTAATATCTATGTTATACATAACTTAAGACATATGTGTGTGTGCGTGTGTGTGTGTGTGAGAGAGAGAGAGAGAGAAAGAGAGAGAGAGAGAGAGAAAGAGAGAGAGAGAGAGAGAGAGAGAGAGAGAGAGAGAATACTACCCCCTAGTATCAGGTTTTTCTTTCCTTTACAAAATATTCAGTTTCTCTTATAAAGACATGCTGAATAAATGATAAAATCCATTACTTTGAATGAGTGTCAGATATTTAGCCTTCTATACTGTTTGGGCACATTGTTCCTCGTCTGATCATTTAGCGAAGTGCATAATCAAAAGGACACAGAAAATCTAGTATGTTAGGATAGTGAAGAAGCATTCAGTCTTTACCTTTCCTCCTTTTCTCACCCTCCCTCTTCCTTCTTCTCCACTTCCTTCTCTCCTGCCACTCCTTGTCCATCTCTTTCTCTCCATTTCTTTCCCTTCTTCTTCTCTCTTCCTTTCTCTCCCTCTGTTTCTTCATGCCTCTATCTTCTGGTTCCCTCTATCTCCCTCTTCCCTCCTTCCTTCCCTCTCTCCATCTCCTTTTCTCCCTCTTTTCTTTCTCTTTTATACGCACTTTAAATCCATGATAAAAACAGAAAACCATTTTCTTTAATGTGAAAACTATTTACCAAGAACTATTAACACTCATTTTGATAACACTTCTGTGAGTAGAAAGAATTTGTCTAAAGAAAATGAACACTTTTTAAATAAAAAGAAAAATGATACATTTGGCAGGAATGAAACTCTAGGCACTTATAATACATTTTAAAGCAGAATAAGTTAAAAAGTTCGTCTTACACAACTGGCCACATACATGTGAACACTGCCTGTAAATATACAGAGAGAGAAACCATCTATTCATAACATAGACATCAGAAGGCTTTCCAGGTTTATCGAACACCTTTGGCACCTGGACAGCCAGTAGCCCCATCTGTGATGTGTGCACTAGCTGAAGCGTTTGAGGAAAACTAGCGTACACTTTCTTAGGAGCAATCTGGACACCTTGACATTGGTAAATTCATTGTCACAAATGTGGGAGATCACCAGAATTTCTTTTGAGTTTCTTTAAACAAATTTAAACACAGTAAAGTTTTATTTCCACTTCAAACTTAATGAATGAAAATTTCAGAAGGACTTAAAATGTTTACTTTTCTGAAATATCTTAACTGGTTATAGAAATGATACATTAAGAGAAATGACTTACTAAAAGAATTATTGCCTTCACTTCTTGTTTCCTATCAGTTTTTAAGCTGTCAATTTTTTTCATTTTTTTAAAATAATGTACATGCACTAGGACTGGAGAGATGGCTCAGCAGGCAAAAGCATGTATTGCTCTTGCAGAGGATTTTAAAAGAACTTCCTCCCACATCTCATCTTTATAATGATCAATTTTAACTGACAGTTCCAAGTACAGATTTTAAGACATGGCATTCATTATAACATTACCTAAAATTTTGCACTACCTTACTATGTGTTTTTTCATTTGTACGCACTTTTCTCAGAATTTTTTACAGAACAGCCGTATATAGTAAACATGATAATTACTTTATTTTACCAAGGAGAAACAAATTTTTGAAGTTTTTAAGTGGCAGAGGCAAGATGAGGTATGAGTTGAAAGTACGTGGAAGGTGTTGGCATGACAATTCAATAAAAGATGTAATTAAGATATTTCTTTGCTGCTGTGCCTAGAATATGAAATTGCCAGATTGTAGGCAGGGTGTATGTAGTGACTCCCAAAGGACTGTGGGTTAGAGCTGATGACTCAGGATGACTTAGAGTGGGCTATGGGAGAACATCCAAGCCAGTAAAGCGCTACTTCTCATATATTACAAAACTTCAGATTCGAGGTATAAATGTAGTTCAAGGATTTTTGTGCCAGGCTAGTGCCATCAGAATGCCTCAACAGTTGTCCATGGGGCCCCAGCATGGCAAATGGACTTCAGAAATAGCTTTGTTATGAAAGACACAGGAGACATGGCCGAGCCTCCAGGAATTGGGTATCAAGCAGGAAAATGAATTAGGGACGAAACCAAGTCCCATGGGCCTGCCATAGTTGATGAAGCCTTGGTGACCAGAGGTGGAAGGAACATAGCCTAAATCTGGGTAATAAATTGCAAGGTCAAAATGAAATCAACGGGAAGGCTAACTGGATGCTGGATCAGTTAGCTTTTGGCTAGGATATCTTGTATGCCCCGGCCTAGGGACAAGATCAGTTCCAAAATTCAGAATAAGCCTGAACCTCCAGATGGGGACTAAGTGGCCATAGCTGTGAAGATTAGAGACTGCAGGGGCAGCAAGCCAAGAGCATCATTACACTTCCCAGACAAGAGCAAAAGTTGTTAATGTGGAAAGAGAATGTATTGAAAATGTCCGGGGTCAGCAATAAAGAATGGTGCTGACACAAGTGTATTGATATTCATTTACCTAAATACCTTTGTATGTTAACATACGGTGTTTGTTTTGACCATGAAATAGATTGGAAACAGCTGAAGGACATAAGAATACAGCAATAAATGAAGTTAAATAGGCATGGAATGAAAGAGACTATAAAGTAAGATAGTTAGCACTCAGGGAGTGATCTGACTGGCCATACTGTTCTGCAGAATCCTCACAACAGGGGAGCTTTGACACTATTGATTTGGGATGAAACTATAGCTGCATACATAAAATTCTTCACGGGCTATGTAGCAATAAAGAATACAGCACAATATAGTACGGTGCATTCTCCTTTGACATTAACTAAAACACAGTTTCATGCATACAAATTTACTCTTTCCTGTTTTATGAAATGATAACTAGGTATAAATAAATATGAATGACAAATTATGTTATTATTATACCTGGAATATGTACACAAAAGCATGAAATTAATCCTAAATTTTAACCTTGGCCTAAGATATGAGTATTTACATTCTGCTATATGATTGAGTCTATTTCCTCCAAGATCTTCCAAGAGAAAGATAAATATTTCACTAGCATTAATAAGCCAGGGCCCAGTCAGCTGATCATATCTCAATAGTTAGAGGAGATTGTGAGTTAAGAAGCAAGGCACACTACAAATGCTGAATAAACAGAATTAAAGAAACAGGGGAAAAGAGAGCTGAATAAGAGGACAGAAATAACACAAGATGATCTTGCTGATAGGCTGTGATACCAGTCATGTGATGTTTAACATTTGTGTTCTGAGGGAACAGATGGTTTATAATCCAATGGAAGATGATGTTTTATGTTCTATGGTTTCATTTTAAGGTTCTTTTCCTGCCTTTTTCTTAAGAAAACATCAAGACTGCAAAAATTAGAAAGTGGTCAGTTTTCTCAGTAAGGAAGCCAGACAGACCTCTGCTACAAGTATCTTCAGCTCTAGGTACTTACTGTGTAAGAAAGGATTTGACTTCCAAAAGGAAGAGTTAAAATTTGAGCAAAATAAACCATCCACATTACACAGTATCCTTTGTTGGAACAGAGGTATCTTTCATTATAGACAGACTTCAGAACAGTAGAAACACTGGTGTGAAGAAAGGAGTAGCTTGTGTGTTCATGGGAGGAGTTAAAGGAAGAAAATCTGGAAAGACTTGAAAGACTATTTTCTTTACAACTATACTGAAAAATAATCAAAACTTATACATTTAAACATCAAAATAAATCACAAACACATGCTGCCAAATATAATTTATACAGAAAAAGAATGGCTTCTAAATAAAAGAAAATTGACTCGTTGAAAAGTAATAAAGCCCCAGTTGATAGCGATGGGAATAAAAACTTATAATTTCAGCAAATATTTCTGATACTTGCTTCATTTTAGAGACATCTTTATATTCCTTTAATTATCTTACCTGACAAATTATCTCAGTGAGTCCAAAGTAGGTCAGTAGGAACTCCTTGCCTTGGGAACTAGTCCTTAGAAGTAATTAGCCTGAAACTTTTTGTTGGTCCTGTCAGTCAAAAGTAGTTCAGAGCTCTAGGGTTGATACTTGATTTAATGTATTTTTAAAAACCAAGTTGATAGCTGGGCCTGATCATAGGAATGGCTGGGTATGAAATTGGCTGAGTGCCTAATATTTCCAGAGTGTCAGAATAGATCAAGAAAGAGAGCACAGGTGTGAAAGCAGATGCAGCCAGCTGACAAACAGCATAAAGGGGAAGCCTCAATTATTATATGGATTTGCATTATGTGTCTGCTTTTACAGTTGCTTACCCAATTTTAACTTTGCTTTTGTAATGTTTGCCAACATACCATGCAACCTCCATTAGCAAAATTGTATTGGCTTAAATGCTATTAATTTCTCAGTATCCATTCATTTCTGTCTCTGAAAGCATTAACAATGCTTCCCAGTACTGACGCACCATTCAACACGTATGTAAAATGCCAATGATCGACTGCAGTAATGAGAAATGGCCGAGGAACAGCAGCCCAGGTATCCTGGTTCACAAGAGTGAGTGAGCACCCAGTGGTTTTTGTTGGTTTTGTTTGTTTGCTCGTTCACTGATGTTCTGTAATTGGAGCAAGGTGTGCAATTTGGCATGCCTTTTGTGAGCATTTCTCACAAAGACAGTTTAGTCTGAAGTCTTTAATATCCTGTTCCTTTTATCTGAGGAGGCTCCGCATCACTAGGAAGGTTGTGTGTTGTTGGCATCATTCCCACCTTTAATGCATTTTGGACCATGGAGACTCATGAATATTTGAAACAGGGCAATGGCTGTGGATGATCCTTGGCACTGGAGTTCACCATACGTATAAGTAAATTAGACATTAGATCCTGCTGACTCCAGTGCATTCGGGTTGTGAACTTGAGAGGGTAAATTAAGACACCTCTGAGTAAACACAGAAAATGTCTTCTTTTAAAACTACCACTGGGCAAAGTTGTATGGAACTACTGTAAGCACTATATTTCTGGGAGAAATTTCAGATAGGGTTGTGCATGGAATCAAGATAAACATGCTTATTAATCACAATTTTGTGGTAAACTGTGTTTATCTAGTCTTCACTTAAAGTGTTTCTTTTTATTGATTTTCTTTGCTCTCTGGCCTCAGAATTGTAAATGTGGTAAACCCAAATTAGCACTACCTTCTAACATGAATTTACTCATGAAGACAATGGATAAAATGAAACAGAAAAAAAAATCATAGGTCCAGTTTAGAAAATCCACTATGTTGTGTATATCAATGGCTTTTTTTAAGAATTTCATTTTACAGTCAGATTCACAGTACCAGGAATACGCTTCCTCCTATGGAACGAAACTGAGATCCAATCACAGAGCAGTTGTCTGTCCCCTTGCATGCATGTCATTATTTCTCCCACTTTAGCCCCACAATTTTATGCCACTATTCACCTGCAAGATGATCTTGCCACACTGCTCATTATTGCAGCTCACAGAGTTCACAGATAGGTAAGACTGTTGATGACTTTTCTACCCTGGTATTCTGTGTAGCACCTCCTGGTACTGTGAAAGCTAGCCAGAATGGGGGAAACTTCTGGTCAGTAACAGCTTGATTCCTCTATGTTCTGGGACCAAAAGTATGTAGTATCTTCAGCAATGGTGTTGAACCACCAAATTCTTGGTAGGCAACCAAGAGCAATGGCAACAGCCTATATTATTTTGGGGGTTGAGAATACAGCTAACCAAAAACTTGAAGGAAGGAATCTCCCAAGTGGCACTGGGGGGATTGAGCAACCCATGGCTTCTTTGGGGGGTGGGCCATAAGCCCATGTGTGACTCCTGCTGTGCATTAAGTTTCAATATGGCTTTTGCAAACATCTTTAGTGTTGGTTAGCCCTCATCCCTCCTCTGAGCCTCCCTTTCATCCCTCTCCCCCACTTAAACTTCCCTCCTCAAATCCCCCTACCCTCCATATCGCCTTATTCTTGCATCCTCCCTCCCATATGGTCTTCCTTCCTATCCCCCCATTAACCCCTTTCTAGTTTCCTGGATTCTGTACATACTGAGATTAAACACACAAGTCTAAAGATTTGATGCTGGATCCACACATGGCTATGAACATGTGACATTTGTCTTTCTGGATCTAAGTGACCTCACTTAGTATGTTTTCCACTTCAATCCATTTGTTAAAATTACATTATGTATAGGTATAACATTTTCATTATCCATTTTTTGAGTAAAACTACTATTGTCTGGACATGTAGGCGTCTCTGTATCCCAACTATTATGAATAGAGCAGCTATGAACATGAATGAGCAGTGTCTCTATAGTAGGAGATACAGTCCCTTTGGAATACACATAGCAATGATATAGCTTGGTCATATGGTAGGTCTATTTCTAGTTTTTGAGGAACTATCACACAGGTTTCCATAGTGGCTATCTGGGATTCTTGTGGTCTAGGTATCACCCTTATTCATTTGCTTCTTATTTTGAGGGTATACTGAATGACTATCATCCCTTAAAATGTGTCTCTGTTTGTATTGGTGGGTGCAGACTGAAAGATAAGGACATATATCTTTGATTTGGTGTTTCCACTGACCTGGGATGCTTTTCAGGATTTTAGGAAGTGCTGTTCAATTCTCATGATTTCAAGTGGAAAATGTTTATATTTATTGGAAAAGGAAGTGCCACATACAAAGTTTGAGTTTTTAATTCCTTCTTTTATGTATTTCTCTACATGTCTGTATCAAGAAAAATAAAGCTAGCATCTGCCTCAGTTTCTCGTAATTAAGTAAAATTTACAATTGCAATTTATCACCAGATTAGACCAGTATTTCTAGCAGAGTCGATGTGGTGATGTCTACAAGTTGCTGTTTAAATCCCTGTGTCAATAAATGCCCTATCTGTGACCCACACATTCCTCTGCATATGCTGCTAATAGTTTAAATTTCAAACTAAAGCTAAGAAGTCCAAATGTTACCTAGAAAGATAGCTTGGTAAGGACACTTCAATATGCAACAGTCACTTAAAAGCAAATTTTTTCCTACGCTTTGTAAAAAAGAAGGAATTTTGCTTTAAGAAGTTGCCTAAAATTTTTAAATTGAACCAATCTCTAATACCTACCTAGCCTAGTCCAAAACGAATTGGGCTTTTAACTTAAGTTCTGGAGTTTCTTGATATTTTTCCAGGTTCGTACTCAACTCTGCTAGCTATCCCACAGTGACCAGCAAACTTCATTAAAGAATGACAACTGAAATCTGGAGCTGGTATGGCGTGCTGAGAACTCATGTGTAATGAATTCCAACGCTTCACATGTGTTCCATATGCATTAACAGTATTTATATTGGCCACATAGTACAAATCATATGACCTTTATTGTACATGAAAACAAATTGTCGATGGCAATAAAAGAGAGGAAGCAAAATTCTAAACACGGATTGCGATTCTTCTATCAGTTTAACTCTTTCCATTTTTCTTTTCATTCACTTTAAAAGACTCACTGTAAACTGACCCGATGATGTGACATTAACTGTGCTGTTAGTGAAATACTAATAATGTAATAATTGCCTAATTTTGGTGCACACTGAACAAATCTCCACACTTGATTTCTTTTAGAGTTTTGGTGATTGCTGATTTCTCAGTCTTGGAGATAAAAATAGGCATCTCATTATACTCTTCAGAGTAGACAGAAGCTTCACAAATGTGTCTCCTGGCTGTTAAGGCACTCCCAAATATTTAGATTTATGGAATCTTTTTACTCACACACCAGTCTTGTGAATTTCAATACACCAAAAATTCTTACTTTATGATTTTATTTAGAAAAGGAGACTGTAGCTCACAAAGAGAGGAAAATAAAACTTGTCAAAGCCCAAAAACAGGAAGAAAATCCTTCATTTGAGCCAGCCGGGTTGACTTGAGCTATCTTGATGTTCACTGCTGCTCAAAACTTCTCAGTATTGCATTCGATGACATAAAAGAGCATATATACATGTGTACATACACAGATATACAATACACATGTCTCATGTGTATCATGTATTTAGCATAAGGTGTCATGCATCATAATAAAATACAATAACAAATTTAATGTATCTGTAACAATAAAACCCGCCAGTTAACACACCTGTAATGACGCTTGAATGATAGATACCCTTGAACTTGAAGGTTTATATACATTGTTGCTTTTCATTTTCCTTCAACATTGTGTAATTTTGTCTGTTTGGTTTTTGGTAAGAGTATTATATTTTATATGGATAGTGACTATCTTTACTATGGCTATGTGTGTGGTTGAGTGGAGGTTGGAGGTTTCAAAGAGTCATATTTTCACCACAGCCTATCTTTTAGAGCCGCTTCTTCTCAAATGACCTGTGTTTCAGTGCCAGCCACTGGAGTGCCACACTCAGTGTTATTTCACAGGATGGAACAAAGAACAGAGTGAGGAGAAATTCAGGGATAAAATTTAATTTTGTTCCTCTCTACATGGGGAGAAGATCATAGGCTATCTACACCCTCCGAAAGGTTAAATAAGATATATTATCAGATATTATTATATAGCATTATATATTATAGATTATATTATAAATGTCCATTTTAGTGGTGAGAAAAATATTCAGGATGAGAAATAGGAAAAAAGGAAATCAACATATTTAGTGGAAAATAAATATGGTCCAAGATGCCAGGACTTCAATCTCCATATGACTAGCATTGCCCAGGCATGTCTTTTAATTTAGAGCTTAAAGACTGTAACAAAGTCTCACATTTTCCTATCTGTCATACCTTTTTGATTGTAATATTGCAGATTTAGCAAGAGATTTTGAACAAGCATAAATCTAAGCACTAGAGCAACGTGATATCTCTATCAAGATGGCTACTAAAACATCATATGTTTTCTTCCCATGTATCTGCGTGCTTTGTAAAAATCTCAACACACTTTGTACATCAACACAGTCATCTCTTTTCAACATTTTTGTTTTAATCATGAAGCTGAGGATTTTTTCAGGGGGTGGCAGTGATTTTTAGAAAAACTAGATACACAATAACATTTTAATCAAAGGTGACTTATTTTCTATAACCCAATTCTGACTGTGCCTTCAAAATTTTCAGCACTCAAGACAAATTGATTCAAAGATCCTGGCCTGACAGTCACAATGAAGTCTGTATTAGACAACTTTGTTGTATTCCTTCAAGGGAAAAGACAGTTTGTGTATAGAAACCTGTCTACTGTCTGTGTTCACAGAGTCTATAAGAAACCGCTTTCTAAGGAATCACTAATGTTTACCAAGAAACTGTCTTCTCAAAGATGTCATAAATTGTGTGAAAACCATCAATACTCTTCAGCGGTTAATTCTAAACTGTAATGTACGCATTTGACTCATTTAAGCAACAAACAGTGAGTTGTCCCCAGCAGCTCACATCCATTTATTACAATACTTTCCTTACAAGCAGAGTACATATTATCTACTATACTACTGTACAAATTATGAAAATCCATGCAACACCCAACTGAAAAATCAGTAGTAGGGGATGTCCCCTTGAGTAAAGTGTCTCCTGTGCAAATGAAGACCGGAGTTCAGATTCCCAACATCCATGTAAAAACCAAGCAAGGTCACATATGTCTGTGATACTAGAGCTGAGAAAGTTGACACTGGGAGAATCCCCAGAATTCTCTCTCCCTCTAGTCTACCTAACTGGTGAACACTAGGTCCACTCAGCAACCTTTCTCAGAAAATAAGGTGGGAACAATAGAGGAGGACACCCAGTATCAACTTATGGTCTCTGTATACACACATTCACACACGCAGGTGCATGCAGACACACACACACACACACACACACACACACACACACACACAACCAGTATTGCTGAAGGTCTAAATACTTGATACAAGAAGGAAAAGAAAAGAAAGAGAGTGGGAAGAGAGGAGAAGGCAGGAAGGGAGAGACGTGGGAAGTAAGGAAGAATTTCTCTAGCCCCTCAATGCAAAACAAAATTGATTAGGGACAAGCTGATACATTC
This sequence comes from Cricetomys ansorgei, assembly GCA_026225945.1. NCBI lineage: Eukaryota > Metazoa > Chordata > Mammalia > Rodentia > Nesomyidae > Cricetomys > Cricetomys ansorgei. The sequence continues at coordinate 7,814,183 of JAMJFZ010001562.1, forward strand.
TTTTTCACTAAGCTATGACTGAAATGGAAGAAATGAAGACAATGCACTTGGGACAGATCATCATCTGTGGATTATTTACCGTGGTGCTTTTTTTTTTAAATTCACTGCAACCTTGTTACTGCCTTTAACAGTTTATGCCATTCTCTAAGTTTATTTCTTCAACCAAAATTGTTTTGAATGAAGTCATCAAAGTAATATTAGGTCCAAACTAACCATAGAGGCTAAATTATAGTAAGAAAATATTTAGGTAGGTCTGGTAGATATATGTAATAATGGATAGAAAGTTAAAAAGGAAAACAACATATCTTTACACAAGAAAACATTGACACATTTCTTTCAAAACTATGTATCTCTGCATAAGTGTGGAGCTTTAGGACATTCAGTTACAATATCCATGTATCAGTTATAATGAAAAAATAAGAACAGCATGTTTTGCAATACTATGCCATTTCATTCTGATTGAATATGATTTACCCTCACCAAAAATTAGGATGATTTGGGGGAAAAAGAACTTACAAGAGAACTATTTGCCTGTATCAACATTAGATGCTCAAATCTGAAGATTAAAAAGAAATGAAGGAAAAAGAAAAATCTCTGCACTGATTAACATATCAATATATTAGTCTTAATTCTTCAGAGAAACACAATTGTTGGATATGCTGATAGATCAATGGGCCAATTACCATATAGAAAATAGAAAATTACCATATAGGAAAATAGGTAGATGAGATGATAGATAAAAAGGTTAATTGTAAAAAATGGCTCCACGGCCATGTAGTTGACAAGCTAGAGACCATGGAGATTTATGGTATTATTCTGTTTTGAAAACAAAATGAGAAAATAATCATGACAGTTATTATCCATATTTCTGTGAGTAACCATGCAGTTATAATTGATGCTTATAGCCAATTCTTTCCACTGGGACTTCTTTATCTTCAGCAAGTATCTCACTTGTTAATCATTCTTTGCCTGGTAAGGTGACCAAATCTTTCCTGAAGGCTACTTGTCATTGGTCCTTCTGCCTAGATTGGGGTTGTGCTATTTCATTGACTTTAATCACAGAGTATGGTAGTGCGAAGAGATTGCCCAAGGCTCTTCCATTTCTCCAGTTTATATAGTAATCCACTTTACTGTTGGCAGCTAGGATTATTCACTGCAGCCAAGATAGTAATGCACTTCTTTACTTATTGGCTCAGAGGCATGAGACCAATGGGACCAGGTAACAGTGAGAACTTACCATTCCATTGTTCAGCATACATCTTTTGGTACATTCTTTCTTTTATAAGTGAGCCTTCTGGGTAATCATAAGGTTTGAAATACATTAAGAAAAATAAATGCTGGTGAGTCACAAAAAGTGATGCAGTCACTTTTCTCCCAACCTCATGATTCCTAGAACAGTGATCCTGGAACCATTTATAGATATTGCCCAGTGCAAAGTATTAGGAACTAGCTACCATTATCACTGACTCATTAAAAATCTCTTCCATTCTTCTTTCAACCCACCTGCTCCAGGCTACTTCAAAAAAATGGTAAAGTCATTGAGTCCCATGAACAATGGACTCATTTTCACATTGGTATGAAATACTGTTAAAGGTTGCTTTTCTGATTATGTGATAAAACACCGAACAACAACAGTAACAACAACAACAAAAAAAAAAAAATCTTGGAGAGAACATGGGTTTATTTGGCTTATATTTCCAAGTTACAATCCATCCTTAAAGGAAGACAGGGCAGGGCAGGAACTCAAACAGGATATGGAGCAGAAACAACAAAGGAAGGCTGCTTTTACAGACTCCTCTCTGGCTTGCTCTCTGACTCATGCTCAGCTTGCTTTGCTTTACAGCTCAAGCTCACCTGCCTTGGGATAAGTCCACCAATACTTTGGGGAGAAACTATGTGCAGGGAAGCAATCTCAATATCTGGAACATCCGTTCCAATAGAGACAAAATGCTTTTCCCTCCCATGAGCAAGCAAGTCAACTTAATCAGGTATCAGAAAATGATGCCTTGCTAGGAGTTCACTATTTGTCATGGCTACTAGGAAATTCAACTCTTGCCAATGGCAATAGCTGGGCTTGTTTTGGTGAGTGAAATTTCATGTTCCTGATACCAGCTATAACCTCCTTCATGGTCACTTTATCAGTTCTTTAGGCAGTGAGAGGATAACTGAAGAAATTGGTGGCTTACTGGTGATGACAAAATATATTATCCTAACTACTCAATTATTAAAACCCTTATCTGCTAAAATCACCCTTAGGTAAACATTGATGGGAACAAAAATTCATGTTTCAGTCTTTTGAGGCAGATCTATGCGTACACTTCTTTCAAGAATTTCCTTGTCACAAATTTTCAATCATATTTCACCCAAATCCATGATCATTTATCCCATCATTTATCTCCAGATCATTAATTGGTGTATAAACACATATCCTTCCATTATTTCTTCTGAGCAAAGTAAACCACCAGATGCACTGCTCAAAGTTCTACCTGATAGAATAGTCCCCCTTCCCGGGTCTCTTCCATAAGTGTTCTAGAAAAAGGCTAGAAAGCTTCATTTATCTACTTGCAGGTGGTAGCAGAATCATCTGGACATTATCTGCATCTCCTTTTCTTCTGTCAGCTAACCACAGAGAATGTTCCATGACCACAGGAGTGCAGGTGAAATGGGGAAGTTGGAGTGGCAGGAATAGGTATCACCACATGTAAGCACTTAAGCTCACTCACCTTCCCCTTTACTCACTCGTGTTTTCAGTGCCTAGTTTCATATGAATGGAATGCTACTGTGTATATTTGGTGGGAATGTACACATCATTCAATTCATTTTGGAAACTCAGGTCACTTAGTAACTTGGCAACCTGTGCTAAGGCCTATGGAAAGCCAAGAGCTAACCCTCACAAGGAATTTGAATAGTTATTTGCAAAATGTGTCAGGGATGTGCTCTAAAAATTCTAAGTGCTTGCAGTGTGTGTCACCTAATGTGACTACAAAGGTCTCCAAACAGTGTCTTTATCTGCTGTTGACTTCAAGAACCACTGGATCTGTTAGGCAATATGTCCAGAGGAATAAACTTATCCTTTGCCTTAGAAGAAACAGCTCAACATGTTTTGTAATAATTGATTCCACAAAGCTTCATTGAATTTTTTATGAATGTTATCAGATTTTTTTTCACCCTGCATCATGAAGTGTCTTACAATAAAGACAGAGTAGTCACTACTTCTTGCTTAGTAGGTTCAATCATCACCATGGGGAGGGGGTGTCTTTTTTTCTCAAGTAGAGGAACAGTACTTAGTACAGCAAGTTGCAGTTGGAGACTCCACAAACTTAAGTATAAGATAATCACTGTCATTCTTTCAGGCTCATCTGTCTTCTATATAGTCTAGTCACATTAATTGGTGATGTGTTAGGACTCACCACCCCTGAATCTTTCAGCTGGGTGCAATCTCTACATTCCCTTTTGAATGCATTATTGGTTTTAGTTATGTACAGTCAATTTTTGCAGCTTTTATTTGGCCTTTCCTCTGGTGTTAGTCTTCACTCCTCCAATCAAGGGATAACTATGGAGCTTCTTCCAAATGCAAATTATGTTGTCTTCAAGTATTCTTCCCAGACCTATGTACCCATAGGATATGTTCACACACTCATTAGACCCACCATGACGTGGTCCTGAGTCAAAAATCTAGTGAAGGCCTGACCTCCGGAAGCCTCTGTTTTGCCTGGTGAACCACAATAACGTGCTCAGCCAGTAGGAATCAGTGTCAGCTCAGAAGTCTCTGAGAGGTTCGAGTCTCAATGTAGTTTCTAGTAAGTATCTACCAGTCTTGTTGGGAAATACTAGAGAAGATGAGCAGTATAAATTTCTAATACTTCATTGGAGGACTTCCTTCAGGAGGACTGACCTCCCATCATTCAAGCAGTTCTGAATCTGTAAATGAGCTCAAGTCCCCGAGATGATTAAGGAAATCCAGTCTTCTACTTTCCCGATCCACTGTTGGATTTTTACTCATTCAAATGAAGAAAGAATTTTCTTGGCTCTTATTTATATTACTTCTAGTAACACTATGACCAATTAGTCAGTACTGAAGGTCATGAGTCAGATATTCTCATTGCATTTCTGGCTTTTATGGTAACAATGTTGACATCCTTTGCGGTAATAATGTTGACATCGATACTGGTGGTGAGTATATTCTCGGGCCCTGCAGTCATGTAGTTCAATCATGCACATTGTGTTTGGTTTTCCAATGCAGTCCTCCCTATAAGCTCCGGCTTATAGGAGCAGCCACCATAGAGCAGGCTGAGAATGCCAAGGCTCTCCTCATAATTTGTTTTTCAACATAGGTATAGTATACCCATTATGGGCGAGTAGTCTTACAATGGCAAATCTACTCTAATGTTACCATCTCCTGCAGCCTTTGAATCCTAACTTTGTAGAAGAAACAGCCTTTCTAACCTACTGTGAAATATCTTTTGGCCTGTTTCAACAAACTAAACAACCAGTGAGATGCCTTTCTAGCTCTCTGAGCTATAACCAACATGAACTGTGACTCTTTGCTCTGTGGGTCAAATCAATAATCTCAACAATGTATCCACTTCTTTCCACCATTATCCTTCCAAGTGGTGTTCAGAGAGGAGCACGTCTCCTCACAGATTACATGTTGTAGCTTACTTTTAGGAGCTCAAAGCATCTGAATTCAAAGATAAGTCTATAAGTTCGTTAGTTACTTTTCTAGCTGCTGTGTAAAAAGTACCCAACAATGAAAGCAACTAAAGGAAAGTAGGATGTGTTTATGCTCAAGCTCGAGGGCGTAATTCATCACAGCAGGGAAGACAATACCATGAGAATATCTGACCTTGATGACAGAAGTGTGTAGCAAATGGTCACACTGCATCTCCATTCAGGAAACAGAGAGAATGATGAAGGCTGATGCCCACACTGCTTTCTCCTTTTGTAAATGCTTTTGTAAATGTTTTTTGAGATTATAATATAATTACATCATTTCCTCATGTAAAACTGCAGCCCACCAGACAGTGCCACCCACATTAGAACATTAGAATCTGGAAATAACCTCACAGGCATGCCCAAAGGTCTGTCATGCCCTAAGTGATTCTGAATTCAATCAAACAAGAAAGACTGACCAGGACAAGTAGCAAAGAGAAATCACAGTGGAGGTGAACGATGAAGAGACTTTGTATTGTCTTATACAGCAACTAGTTGAAACAGGGTTATTTTCCTGAGAAATATGGCATTAACCTCCTTAGAACTGGACAGGCTGATCTTGTTAATAACAACAACAACAAAAGACTTATCATAGCAGAGTGACTGTTTCCTTGACTATATCCAGCTTCTCCCAAGCGTCAGCTTTCCAACTTTCAAATGCCATTTCTTCTCAGTCAAGCCTATATGCTGCTAGTAGACATTGGGGGACTAGAAGTTCAGTTTATGCTGTAATTCAGCTGGCCATAGGATGAAACTCTGAGTCTGGTTTTCAGCAATGTCAGTCTCGTTGACTATAGCAGATACAGTTTCCTTTAGAGTGCATAGAACAGAGCTTTCCAAGTCATTTCTGCTTCACTTAAGTATGAAATTGAATTCTCGGACTCATATTTTTCTTTCCCAACTATTCCCAGAAAAATTAGCAACAATCTGCCAATATTACTATATTCACTAATTTTCCAAAAATATTTGAACATATTATTTATATTGCCCAGGCCCTTCCTTTACATAAGTGGTTGATAAGAAGTGCTCAGTAGTGTTTTGTATATGTTTGTTGCCAGAATAAACTTCAGGAAAAATGCACAGCAGAAAACCCCTACACCAGGGCTTTGGAGGGCTGTGACCACACCGTTGACAAACTACTCACATTTGTCTTGCACTCTGTGTTTTTATATAAATGTGTGTGTGTGTCTACACAGATGTAATAGAATTCACATGAAATCTATCAAAAGTGTGCAATTCAATGGGTTTTAGTATGTTCACAAGGTTATTCAACTACTGACACAATTTATTCTCCTCTTCATTTCCTCCTAAATTTCCCTCATCCAACATTAGACTTCACATTCATCTTTCACAGTGATACCTCTAGCACACCCTGTGAGAAAGATTATTCCTCACTCATTGAATTTTCCTGACCCCATGCTTCCCTTCTTAAAAATTCACCTTTGTATATAGAATTTTATTTCCTTAGTTTCCTTCTATCTTAGTGTTTTATTTCTATACCACTACTAGAGGTAGACACTGTTTTCATAGGTAAAATGAAGAAACTAAAGATATTGGTCTACATAATTTCTATGATTTCTTTGAGGTCAACCATTACCACAGTACACTTGGATCCTTAGTACACTGTAAGCGTTTCCTCCAAGACTACCCACATGTGTCAGAATCATGCTCCTCTTTTCTTTGGGGACTAACATTTACAATAACTCTTTTCTAAATTAGAGAAGATGGTATGTTGTTTCCGGAACACAGCACTCCCACTCTGTATTTTAGCCATACAGTAGTAGGAATAAGATGTTGATATTAGGTAGTCATTCCTTTAGAAAGCAGAGTTCTTCACAGCATTTATAGCAGATACTTTAGAAAGGCAAACATATGATGAAGCTCTTTAAATGAGAAAAGAAATATGAGTCAAATAACAAAACAATGTTGAAGAGAAGGAGTAAGGTGAAAGACAGGAAAGAAAGTAATTATAGGAAAATATATGGCTAAAGTAGTTATCACAATTAGTCATAAAATTTATCTGAGTGCTTACAATAAAGGCAAAGAAGAAAAGAATAATTCTCCTACAGTAATTGGAAAAGATGACGTTTGTCAAGACACTTTTAACCAGTTCTGAGCTCCACAACAATTTCTATGGTGTGTAGGATTTGGACTGAAATGAAAAACACAATCTATGATTATCAGAAGCTTGTACACACTGGAAATTAATGTATTCATTAAAACTCTGTAAGGTTGTCAGTTGTCTCTCTCTAGAGGTGATTCCTGTGAGGCCTGGCTATGTTCTGTGCTATATTTATGTGACTCCATTCAGAAATAAAATAAGTGGAATAGGCAGACAGTGTATATCTTTGTCACCCCTTAATTGTGGTCCCAGAAATTAAAATATCTGGCATACCAGTAGCTTTAGAATTGTGATCCCATGTACACAAAACAGTTGCTGGAAGATAAACTGTTCATGAATCAGAATAGGTAAGACGCCTACTGTCCTGTAATGTTCTTAGCGTAGTGGGCCCATACTCTTCTCTACTCTATTCCAAACCCTTTGTGAAGAGCTTGGGAATCATATGACCTCATCTGTGACAACAGAGAACCATTTCCATGGATAATTTTTGCTATAAATATTTTATTTTATTAATTTACAAAAAATGTGAAGCTGTTATATAAGTTGCAAAAGATGAGCAAACTTTGATCTAATCCTTATCACAAAAACTCAGCAGGCTTTCACAAATGTAGACAAGAGAAAGGTCTGTGTTAAGAAAAACAGAAATAAATATGTGATTTAATGAATCACATTCACTCTCAGGTTGAGTCCTTTGCATCAGAGGCATAAACTGAGTATAATATTCTTCCATTTATGCAAAGGATGAATTCACAGCTCAGAGAGGCATGTAACATGCAACTGTATGCTGTTTTGGGGGATTGAATTTGAATTCAACCTCAGATTTTTCTAATTAAAAGGCCCATATACTTTAAATTTCATAATGCTGTCATGTAGATATCAAGGTAGAATTTAGACAGTGGGACTGTATTTTCAGAAGACAAAGTAATTTATGCTTGAGAATTTCATTAGTGCCTGAAGAGTTAGAAAAGTACATGTAGCCAGCTGATAGTAAGTTTTCCAGTGACTGTCTCCTTTAAAGAGCTTGCATCCTGAGACAGAAAGGGATAGAAAACAGGCATTATTCTCCAGGGTAATAGGTGTTTTCAAAAGCAACAGTGGTTCTGAAGAGTTGAATGGTTGTAGAGAAGGTGCTATGTACTATTTAGGGGGTTTTTCTATGAGGACAATCATATGAGGACTATCATTTGAGAGGTGACATAATTGTCCTGTTTCTCTGATAAAATACTCAGACAATAGCAGCTTAATTTGGAAAGTGTTTTGTTTGTTTTGCTTTGTGTTTTTAGTTCACAGCTCAAGAGTAGAGTCAGTCTATCATAGTGGAGAAGTCCTGGTGACAGGAACTGATGCAGATAATCACATTGTATCTGCAGTCAGGAAATCTGGGAATGTCAGATGCCAACATTCAGCTGGCTTTTTTCTTTGTATGCAGTATAGAACCAAAACACAGGGAATGGCTCTGCCCACACTGAGGATGGGTCTTCATACCTCAATTAACCTAAACAACATAATCCCTGACAGGCATGCTCGTAGGATAAATAAGCCCTCACAGATGCACCTGGAGGCCTGTCTCCTAAGTTATTTCAGATCCTGTCAAGCTGACAATTAACACTAATCATCACAGATGGAGTATGAGAATCAGCTATGAAAAGATCTATAAAAACATTCTTCTGAGCAAGAACTCCTGGTCCAAAGGCACAAGAATGAGCATGTGCTTGATGTCAGAAGAAATAAGGAACTGACCAAAGTTCAGTGTGTCCTTTTCCCAGAGAGTCTAAAAATCAACACAAGGGGGTGGCTTATGCAGGTTCTAATACATCTTCATAAAGAAGATCAAATTTAAGGCTAGCAAAAAACCTCCAGATATTTTGTTCTTAAAGTGATATGACTTGGCAATTTCTCCTCTTGCCTCTTTCTGACACCGTACAATCCACACCAAAATACCACCAACACCCCCTTTTCTCAAACATTAGGGTATGTTCTCTCTTGGTTCAATCACACCAACATTTAGTTACCTCACTGTGGGTAGGTAACCCGCTTATCTGGAGCATCACATCATGGAGAGAAGAGCCATCCAACCTGTGGCTTCATGGTAGCAAGCACAATTTTAAGAAAGCACTTAGCTCATGACTAGCCACATGAATAAGTGAATGTTGATAAATAAGTGAGAGAATGAAGATAGTCAGAGGAATCCAGGACAGCATGCCCTTGTATTTAATATCTCCAGCATCTCAATCATTGAATCCTACAGGACATACGGGATTCATAGGGAGGAATGTGGAATCTATATCACTGTGAGAAGCAAGAGATTAGAGAAAGAACCAAAGAGAGATGGAAACACTATTGCTGCGTACTGGGAAGGCTAATAGGACAACATTCAAAACAAGGGTGAGGTGAGAGAGTCCATTTGGAATTGAGGAGGGAGCTGATAAGAGAAAGTTTTGTTCTGAGTCAACTGATAAAAGCAGAAGAAAGTGGAATGGCCAGGAGGCAAATGATTAAAGATTAAGTTGTGTGATGCAGACAGAAAGGACTATGGGAGTTCAGAGAAATCTAATAAAGAAGATGGATCTGAGATGAGAAATGAGAATAGACACTGAGATATCAAGAAAAAAAAAGTAGAGTTAAGGTAAAATGATGCAAAATCTTTACCAAAAAAAATGAGAGAATATAAAGAATGGACAGGTATGTTATAAGTAGGAATACTTGAATATATTGAAATGAAAATACTAGAAATAAGCCAATGAGGAAAAGCACTGAGTGTTGTTGTACTCCTCTGGATTCTCACATGCAGAGCAGCAGACAGGATTCTACTGCCTAGTTTCCTTGTAGATGGGACCAGTCAGCTTGTCTATCTCAAGACTGTGACCTGTGACTGAGTATTTGATTGTCAATATAGGACTCATAAGGCTTTTATTTCCTTTTTATCCTGACATAGTAAGCACTACTGCTGCAATAGGTGGCTGCTCATCATCCTGGAACAAGAGCTAGATCTTAGCTATATTAAGCCACTGCGACGTTAGGATTGCTTATGACTATGATAGCATCTTACCTTGACTGAAAACCAAGCGTCACTGGAGGGGAAGGAAGAAGAGATGTGAGGTGAGATTCACACCTGCAATAGGAGAAAATGGAAAGTTTGAAGATCTTTAAAGATGAGGAAGACAAGATGTTGGCAAATGATAATAATCAACTTAAAGCACAATTATTCACACAGGCTTTGCAGTGAAGTAGAACCTGGGAACTTCACTGCAGGTATGCTGACCTGCAGATCTGCACTCCACCTGCAGCAAAACAGGGCAAGCCCTCTCCTTAGAGAAGGCTGGTGGACCCCTCAGATGTACCAGCTGCCCTCCTCCTCCTCCTCCTTCTCCTTCTCCTCCTTCTCCTCCTCCTCCTTCTCCTCCTCCTCTTCCTCTTCTTCCTCCTCCACCACCTCCTCCTCTTCCTCCTCCTCCTCCACCACCTCCTCCTCTTCTTCCTCCTCATCATCCTCCTCTTCTTCCTCCTCCTCCTCCTCTTCTTCTTCCACCTCCTCCTCCTCCACTACCTCCTCTACCACCTACTCTCCTCCTCCTCCTCCTCCTCCTCCTCCTCCTCCTCCTCCTCCTCCTCCTCCTCCTCCACCACCACCACCACCCCACCTCCTCCTCCTACGCCACCACCTCCTCCTCCTACACCACCACCTCCTCCTCCTCCTCCCCACTCCATACAGCTTTGACAAACTAGTTTGACTTGCCTAAGGATCAGAATTGACAGAGAATGGCCATTCCAGATTTTTATTGTGACACAATGCCTTGATACAGAAGAAACAAGAAACTAATGATCCCAGCCCGAAGCAAAAGTAGAACACCAATTTACCAACATGAGAGAACAAATGCTTGATTGGGTTCTGACAAGAACAATGTATTTAGGAAGATAAAACCTGGCTTACAAGAATGAAGCAGAAATTGATTGTTCCATTTTCCATATAAAACCTACCAATGTGGAGATTAGTAAAAAGAAAAGAGGACAAAAAATAAGACAGGTTCATTTTTGTTCCAACAATCTGCCTATGTTCATAGGTCTCTCTCTGTGGAGAGTTATGAGGAGAAATGAGAAATGCAAAAAAAGGGGGGCATCTGTTTTGAGCTCTCTGCAAACTTGTAGAAACCTCATTTTAAATTTCTTCTGTTTGGGGCAAGGTGTGCAGGCACACATCTTTAATCCTGGGACTGGAGAGGCAAAGGCAGGCAAATCTGTAAGTTCAGGACTACCCTAATCTATATAGAAGTTCAAGGCCAACGAGGGCTCCATCATGAGACCTTGTTTCAAAAAAAGAATCTTTTTAGATGTGTTAATTAAAATTGTATTTGAGATCATTATTTCAGGAACTTAAGTAAAATTTTAAGTTTCTTTGTAAAGTTTTAAAAATATTTTTTATAATTTTTTGGGAATTTTATACAGTACATTTGATCATATTGCTGAAGGTACCATAAACATTAGTCATAGGGAACAGAGAATTCAAGTTGGTATGACCAGAAAGCTTCCAACCTGTTAGCTAGATTCCATAGTACTGGATGACGTCATGCAAGGTGCTGTTAGGATGGAGGGAAAGTAAGTAGTCTTACCTAGCTGAGAACCCTGTGTACTGCAGTAATGACCAGCTTGGCAAGGCATGCCCATGAGTACAATCGTGACACAAACATTATGTGGTAATCTACTGTTTTCTGATTTAGACTTAAGTCTTGCCAAGAACCCATGGTTGAAGAGTTCATAGGGAAGCTACTGTTATTTTGCTAAATGAACATGGTATCAAAACTTCCCTTTACATTCATATCTCATTGTGAAGTTTAAATAGAAAATGTACTCACCAATGCTATACCTAAAACTTATAATTAATATTTTCTTCATTTTTGAAAGAAAAGACACAAAGTATTTGAAATACATTCTCTTAGGAATTTTCTGTAACAAGAACAGACATCTTACTGCTTCCAAAAAAAGATACTACCAGGGTATACACTCAAATTTTGACTGAGTTCTATCTAAATCACAAGAATGCAATGATCACACTGACTCAGAGTTTAAATCTGCCAAATCTGCCTTACTTTATTCACTGGCCATCGATCCAGAGTGCCTGCTGGCTGTATTTAATAGAGAAAGATATTCCTGAATAGGCAAATAAATGGAGGGAAGGTCACACAGGTGTTGCATGATTAGATCCATCCAACAAAGTATCCTGGTGTCTGAGAGCACAGGCTTTGTGTCAATTCTCAACAAAGGCTCGTTTGTTTTTAACATCAGTTTAATTAAGAGATGAGGTACAGATTACCTGTCTGGCCTTAGATTTTGGTGCTGCCAGTTGTTCCTATGCTGTTGTGAACAAATTCAGCAACATTCTTGCGTCTCAAAGTTTTTCATCCATAGGAAGAGAATTTGGAGCCCTGTTTTCTAAGGTTATTAAAAGGATAGATAAGAACCATTAGCATTAACCCAGTTTCTTTGAATTTCTTCTTTTAAAAATTGTATTGCAGATTCTCAAATGTACCTCTTTTTGCTTAGGTATTTTCTCTTTTTTACTTGTGGTGCATATAATTGAAGGCAGAGGCTCACACATGCTATGTAAGCATCTGTGCTGGTTAGTTTTTGTCAACTTGACAAAAACAGGAAGCTTAACTTGTAGAATTGCCTATAGGCAATTGTAGATTGACCTATAGGCATGTCTACAGGGCATTTTCTTGATTAATTGATGATGTTGAAGGATCTAGTCCACTTTAGGTAGTGCTGGGCCAGTAGATGGTCCTATGATATATAAAAAAGCAAGCTTAGCATACTTCTAGGAGCAAGCCAGGAAGCAATGATCCATGACCTCTGCTTCAGTTCCTGTGTTCAACTCCTACCTTGAGTTTCTGGCTTGGCTTCTCTCAATATTACACTGCAACCCCTTCATCCCCAAGTTGCTTTGGTTCATGGTGTTTATTGCAACAACAGAAACCAAACAAGAATAGTACCCTACTGCTGAGCTGTATCTCTGGTCCCTCTGAGTAGACTTATATTATTCAGACTGTGATATAGAATAGTGCTATTTGGTGTTTTTCCTTCCTGCAACTGAAGGATAGTGTCTTAGTCTGTCATGGGAATGCTTCACACATCTCCACTGCTACCATTTAAATAGACCTTGAATCTTAGCACTTACTCTACATGGGATAAGGTTTGGGAGGAATAAAAACATTTAAACCAATTGATTGGAATTGCAAAAAGATGACCAATATTTTGATTTTTTTTTTATCTTTCAAATGATTATGGCAATATTGTATAGACTTCAAAAGAAGAAAAACCACACCCTTCTGAAATCTTAGGAAAATTACTTTATTGTTGTTATGACAGAGAAGGGCCTTTAATATAAGCAACTTTTTATACTATGGATGTGATTTGTTTACTACTCAAATGGACCTGGCAAGTATCCTACCCTCTTACTGATGAGTAAACTAAAGTTGAAAGGACTCCTGGATCCCTTACACCATGGACTTTCTTGTATGCCTGATGAGTTGGGGGCAGAAACAATTAGAAACCATTCGGCCCCAGAACCCAGACCCCTTGACATCTCACTGAATTGTTTCTCAAATTGCTGTGATGTCTTAAGGCTGGCTGCCTGGGACTTTGGAGATTTTTACAACCTTGCCGCTTACAAATGTGAAGATGAGAAAAGTTTAATAATCTGTCCAAGGTTATATATGTCCATATTTTTCTCAACATAATAACCATTCTTGTTGAAATTCACATCTAGGATTTATACAGAATAATGAGAAAGTCATGACATTTTTTAATTGAAGGCCTGATAAAAGAATCATTTTGATCTTGAATTTTTATCTCATGTCTAAGAGTGAAAGGTAAAAAATAGTGTAAGCCAAAAGAGTCCTTATCTTTACTGAGTCTGCTTTTTCATGAAAGAAGGAAACCATCCCTTAGGCTGAAACTCTTTTAAATAGACCATGGTCATTTACTTTGTGAAAAGCATCTTTGAGGCTTTAAGACAAAAAAGATGACATGACTGACCTAACTCCCTGAACTTTAACTTACATCCAATACATGACTTCAAGAGAAGTGCCATCTCTCCCTGCTAGTGTCATATATCCTATAAAATCCTCCAGGTCACTTCACTGCATTCCAGGTAGAGCTAACAATGACATGTCACTTCTGAAAAACTGTTAATTTTATTTTTAACTGTCAAAGTTTTCATTGCTCCATCTTTCCAGCTTAACATACATATATTACCAGAGTGACCCACTTTCAAAGTTAGGAATTACTTTACTTGGAACAATTATTTTTTTAACCTTTTATACAATCAAAAAATAAGAAAATCTCTAGATCATTTTCTTTGACATTGCCTACCACGTCTTAGCACAATTTTTAATTGCATCTATTAGATAGAGGCTTCCTTCCTGGAAATACAAACATCTGATCCTACACTCTCAGTAACTTTGTGTTTTCAGCTGAGCATCTAGCATCTCTCAACTTCAGATTCACTTCCTGTAAATAAAGATAACAGAACCTACCAAGAGGACTGTTGGGGGCTGGATTTAAAACAGCATATAATATATTTAGGGCAGTCTTTGGTGCTCAGTACATTTATGGTGCTGTATTTGTAATTTTGGTATTTAATTCCGATGCATTTCTCTACTCCCAAGGCTTGAGTCTCCACCCATATACATGTGATGGACATATGACTTTCTGAGCACTTATCAATTCATCTAACACATATTCACCAAGAACCTAAAAGGTAGGCATTACCCCAGCCACTGGAGTTACAGAAGTGAATGAAACAGAGTAAAAAGTTATATAACCAGGCTTTCTTTCTATTAGAAAATACAATAAATAAGTAGGTCTATGTAGCTCAATAGAAATAAGTGCTTATGTAAAGTATAAAGTGGAAATGATACATGGCATATGTAGATGTAACATTCAAGAGTTTTAAAGAAGTAGGTCATGAATAGACAATTTTAGATAGGTTGACACAAGAAAAATTTCCCAAGAAGACAAAATTTTAGTAAAAATGTACAAAATTAGAAAGCAAATCCTACGGCTATCAGTTCTGTCCTATACCATGAATCTTTTGGTTAACACTAATCATATAGCATGTATGTTTTGTATATCCTTTATTCTATGTGTCCAAACTTAATCTATCATCAACCACCCTCCAATCCTATTACATATGCAATGCTTCTATGCTATCACTGTCACTCAGAGAAGCAATTAACTATGGCATAGTTAAAGCTTCCTTTCTTTTCTCCTGTCATACATACACACCTGTATACTTCTAGGTGAAGACCTGTAAATTTTACCGTCATAATCCCTTCCTATCCATCTTTATTTTTCTGTTGACTGTTCACTGTAATTGAGATGCATCATGTGTTTAACATATCTATTTTAATACTTTAGCTGGTGGCTGGTCCAAGTTGTTCAGCCCAGCTTCATAGACATCCATGGGCTTTCAGCTCATGATTTCAATATGTTCACCAATATTTTCTCTGATTCAGCATAACTTAAACAATGAGAGGTTGGGCAGATCAAGATCATCTTAATTTAGTGAATCTACACTGCCCAGTCTCTGCTTCTGACACACTAGAGTCAGATGGCCTTCTGTATTGAATCAGAAAGGCTGTAATAACAGCATATGGATGGACTATACCTCTCTCAAAAGAAGCTATTGGGTTGTTGTCATTACCCAATGCATACGATTTCTTTTTGTTACTATAGTTGTACTATGCATGTCTGCTCTTAACATCCATGAAGGAGAGACAGACCACTTGCTATGCTCCACCTTGGTATAGAAGCTTGCAGTAACTGAACGGAATTCAGCATTCTAACTAAAGCAAGGAAGATGTGGAGAAAATGTGTCTTTCGAGTGCACATCAGATAAGTCCTGCCCAGTCCTCTGCTGAATGAACAATTGAGAATATATGCAAGCATTTAAGAGAAATTTGTTTTTTCTTTCTATAGTGTCTCTTGCCCACTTGTGTTTCAAACGCCTTTATCTTTGTGCCTTAGATCAGTTGATCATAATGTGCAGTGCAGGGACCAAGATACTATTTGGCTTTTTAATTCTCATTCTCACACAAGTTCACAGTGGAGTTTTCCAAAGACTACTTGATATGTATTATTCAACAAATTCAATGTAAAAGATGGTATTAGAATCCAGTTTTCTTCTATTAAGGCAAACATTAAAGGGATTTTCAAAAATGTATGCATTCCCATTCTTTTCACTAAAGTTATTTGTAAGAAATTATATCCATTTTCATTAAAATATGTATCTATGTCAACACATAGTGAAATATTACTGTGTCTTAATGAATTTAAATGACTAAAAATCCCATTGCCTATTTTAGTTTTACATTTGGTAAATATTGAAACATGTAAATGTACTTAAGCAGAAGCTCCTTGGGGTCTTGAATATTTTTAAGATCCTAAAGGGATCCCGCAAGCAAAGAGTTGGAGAAGTACCACCTCATCCTTTCCTAGAGTCTCTATCATTAATGATACTTCCCAAATGCTTACAGTCAAGACCTACGTTGGATAAATTGTCTTCAATTCATTGAATGCAACTGTGCTAGGTTTCCATCTTTGTATAACAAATCATCCAACAACTGAGCAATTTAAAAGGCAGGTGACTGGTTGGTTAGTGGAATATGAATGCCAAGAAGTGAAATTAAAACACTCAGGATTTCTTGATAATAGTTTGCACCTTTCTGGTAAGAAGAATTACAGTGGTTTTATCTAAAAATCAAATATTTGCCATCAAACATGGCAAAGTACAATATAAAAAGAATATTATAATTCATGCTAATAACTATAAATCATAACTTTTTCTATTCATAATGACTTACCAAATAAAACTTACCACACCAATTGAAAAAATGTGAGATTAGCAAAAGAAATAAGAAAAATCTTTCACAATACCTCTTTTCTACTTTTGAATTAGAGATTTCACACATCCCTTTCCCAATAGACTCAGAAATAACATGCCAACAATATTTTATTGTTTCCAATATTAGGTTATAAAAGCAAGCCCCCCTCTCTCCTTCTTCCTCCTTCTCTTCTCCTTCCTCTTCATCCTCTCCTGACTCATCTCAAGAGCTATGGTAAGGCAAAGAAGCAATCTTCCATGCCCAGATTCATGACCTGGGACAATAAAACTACCTTTCTACCACAAGGAGCAAAATTTGCCCAATCTTCCCCAGTTTGTCTTTATCATAAGTTGTAGCCTAAGTGGTTGGCCAATTCAAGGAGGTAGTAATACACATGTGATAAGGTTCATTTGTCATTTGCATTTCTTAGGACATGACTTTCTGTATTTCTAAGTAAACTCTGGTTTGAAAAGAATGGGCCTTTTGAAGCTGACAGCATTCCCGTGTAATTGACTATAGAAGTAATCCACCTATCTTAGTCTATTTTGAGTCTCAACCAACTCCTATGACTGAGGGAGCCACTGGAATTCTGTGAGCTTGGAGCCCTGAACACAACATGTGTCAAGTGTGGCAAGTCCCTAGTAGACGTGTCTGTCTAACTCCTTCTTACGACCCACTGTTTCACTTGAATTTACTTACAGAACTTGAAGATAATCATAAAGAATTCCAAATTGATGGTAATATATCCAGGCCACACATGGACAGGTCCCATGTGTCCATGAAGCTTTCCCCACCCATCAATTTTACTGTAGTGAAAAAGAGTTTCTAGGACAAGCTCCACACTGAAGGCAATGGAATTACAGAAGAGAAGCAATACCAAGAGGCAGAGGTCATTGGTACTGCCCACCAGATACTTACATTTTGAACTCCTTTTTCCTTTGTACTATATAGTTGCTTTTCTGGTTTTTTGTGGTTGGTGGTGGTGGTGGTAGTTGTCTTTTGTTTTGTTTTGCTTTCAGTGATAAAATATTCTGACAAAAAACAACTTGGGGAAGAAAGGGTTTATTTCATCTTACATTTCTAAGTGACAGTTCACCATAAAAGGAAGTCAGGGCAGGGACTTACTCAAGACAGGATCCTGAAGGCAGGAATCATGGAGTCTTGCTCCAGTGACTTGTTCAGTTGCCTCTCATATACAACCGAGACTCAGCTACCTAGGGATGTTAGTGCCCACAATGAAGGGGCTAGACCCTCCTACGTCAATTAACAACAAAACAAAGCTCCACAGATATGGCCACAAGCCAATCTTATAGAGTCAAATTTTTGAGTTGAGGTTTCTTCTTCCCAGGATTAGTTGGCATCCAAGATTAGCCGTCACAGTTACATGTGTTCACATTATCTTGTGGACTAAAATCTCCACAACGACAGCACTCCCCTGACAGATAGCCTGACATTCCTTTGTTGCATATAGTATATAATTATTACTGAATGTATGCTTTTAGATAAGTAAATGAATGAATTATTCGATGGAGCTTTGATTTCAGTTTTGAGTGGTTTTGTGAAAAATAAAAAGTATATGTTTTAGCTCTTGATATTTTTATCAAATGTTACAATATTAAGACAGACTGCCTTCATCATTCCCTACCTGTTCTTTCCATGAGGCAAATTTACTAATTTCTCTCTTTTTTATTTTCTGCCTTGTCATGGACTGCCCTCCCCTACAAGCATGGGTTCTTTCTGACTTCTACAAAAATCTTTAGGTTTTTGTCATGGGTGAACTATCATACTTGAGAAGAAAATCAGAGAGACGGGAGTGCTGAAGCATATCTGGAGAAACCACTCCAGAGGATTTATGTTTTGCGTTTTATTTATCGTTGTTGTTTTTTAAGTCTGTTTTGCTATGGTGGCGAGGTTGGTGGGGGGGTTTACGCCCTTTTAAATGGCTTGCACATGTGGTCAGGCATTGTGTGAACAAATAATGCTTCACAGTACTTGTATTCAGTATTCAGAAAAGGAAAAAAAATGAGTAGAACCCTTTGTAGATCTAAGCATTTTCTTCATTGGTCTCTCCACCATGCATAAGCTTTCACTTCCGGATCTGTTTCAGGGGTCTTTTATAATGACAGAAATTGAGTCTTTGTCTCCAAGGAACAGAATACAAAATACATCAGTGTGCCATTTAAAAGAAACTATTTTGTCAGCCCTGTTTATGCACTCAAGATAATAGTGTTTTAAAGAAGGCTAGACCCAGCCCCCGCCTGTTTATTCAATATAAACAGAAGCATCCCTTTTGACGTCGTAAGAGCAGGATGTGTGCTAATTTTGCCAAGTAAAAGCCACTATGCTTGGCCATATAAATCCTTGTCTAAAGCAACCTCACTGCCTCACAACAGTGAGGAAGTGCACATAAAAGATAATATGGCAATGCTCATCAAATATTAATGTGGGCTGACACATAGTCATCTGTTTTAGCTGCAGAGTCCCCACGCGGAGCCATGTGCGGTTGCACCCACCTTCACCTTTGTCTTCATTCCTCAGGTTTGCCTCCTCCTCCCAAGCAAAGCAAAGCTCTGTGTTCCTCCCCTTCCTGCCAAGTCCAGCAGCAGACCCACTGGTGACATCATGGTGGCCTATTTAGATACAATAAAATATCTATTGTGCTAATGTGTGATCAAGAGAGGACTGACATTTATTATTTGGGGTTTATGATACTGTGAGCTGAGCAAATGTGAGAGCCGGCCAAGGGCTTAGAGTAATAGGGAGCCAGAAGTTCACAAGCCATGTTTGTATTTATTTCTTTACCAATTGCTTACCAGCATTTTAGCAATAAAGCCATTATGTTTTCACCGTGCTTTATGTAGGAGTGCATGACGAGCCAAATGAGAGTTCAACCGCAGTTTAAAAATAAATGTGTTGGTTACATTGTTCAGCTGGGAGTGTATTTTCCTCTTTGTGCTCAGCTACAAAAGCAGTTGTGCAGTGACTGGGCCCTGCATGCAGACACTGTCCCTCCTCCCTGTGGCTCCTCACCAGCCATTCAATCCAGGACCCAACCCATATCCTGTCCCATTTCAGACTAACTGCCACACCTAGAGGAAGGAAGCATGAAGAATCTGTTTACATAATTCCAAACCTTCCAATTCAAAATGACATATGCCAAAATTCAGTGTCTTGCTTCTAGATAGAGTTTCCTATTGCTGTGGCAGAATTCTTTTCCCATCAGAAAAAAAAAATGCAAATTCTGAATTTTATAATCTGTGATGATAAGCTGAAGCTTTTCTTGTTACACAGAAAAATGCCCCTACTCTCATAGCTGTTGCCAAATGAAAGTTTCCCCACCTCCTTGGATTTTAAGTGGATTGTTTTCCGTGTCTTTCATTGAGCATGTTTGCAAACACTGTATTATTAAAAGGACTTTTCTCTGTGCTGAACTCTTGCATCAGAGAAGCCTTTACCCAGAACGAACTTAGCCAGGAACTTCACACTTGATTGTAAGCACATCCCTCACGGTCTCCTGATCAATAATTCAAAAGCTCAATGGAAATGCCTTAAATTGAAATTGAACATACCATTAAGAGTCCTCGAAAGGTGGGCATCATTCATTCAAAACAGCCATTGGAACTCCATAGTCACCAACACAGTGCTCAGTATAGCTAAAACTCTGGATTTCTCACTGACTGACCAGGCATGTCTCCATATCAGTCATTTAGTCTTGAGTGAGTAAACTTTGGATCACCTCCCTTCCTCTAGGCATTCGTCTGTTTCTCTTGTGTGCTCATTCATTTCCTTTTTGTCCAGGCCTCTGATTTTCATGACTTTTCTCCCAGTCATCCAGCCATTTCTGGGGCCCCTGTGCTTATAAGAAATTATCCATTCAATGAACTTAATTTAGAAAACTCTGCTGCATAAAGAGGTGGCAGAATTCTCAGAGTCCAGTCTCCTTCCACTGGTGGTCACTAATGGAGTTGGAAGGAGATGCTGATTAGAAAATGTTGCTGCAGAACTCACTGAGCAGGAGATAAAGAAAGCTGAGAGTAGACTCCAAATGAAGTGACTAAACAGGTAAAACTCTTGCCCCCATGTCCTTCATTCCATAAATCACAGGCACGAAACCTCAACTACGTGTGCTGCGGTTACTGCGGATATTTTCAACTTAATGAATTCAATATTGGAAAATTTATTTGATCTACACATCTAAAATAAGTGAATTCTGCACAAATAAATAGTAATGAGTAAATAAATAAACTAGGTAAGTTCTAACTCAAATTTTGAACTTCATTTTACAGTAACTGTTTTAAAATTGTATTCCACAACTACCCATGTTCTCTGCCACAGCTCTGCAGGCCATAATATTGACAGAAACATTTTTCACACATAATTTGATAAATTTCGTGGTTTCACTCTGAAGTTGCTTGTGAAAAGGCAAAATCCCACCGTGTAAAAGCCAAAACAGAGGAAACAAAGTACTGAAGGACAGTCCTGAATGTCACAGATTACGGTCTCATGCTACATTTAAACTGAAGTAACATGCTCGCTTAATACTGCTCCTGTTGACTTAATGCAGCTTGTGGTAGAAATGAAGAGTGGGGGGTATCCGTAAAATACAATCCACTTCAGTATTTATGATAAATAAATTATGGAAAACCCTATGTATGAGAAATACATTTAAAATCACCCCATGAATAAAGAAATATGGCAGTATTGCACTTTAGCAATAATAAATATGTGCAATATAATAAATATTATAATAAATAAATAAAATAATAAATACCAGAGATTTGTAACTGTCATGAAGTACAGCTGAGTTGATCACATCTTCTGCCCAACCCTCCTCCCATGCGTTGTTCTTTGTTCTTTCACCGAATCTCAAAGAAAACTGTCTATGTTTTTCCGTGTGCCTTTATTTATATTGCTTTATATCTTGTGATTATGTTTCATCACTGGGTGTCATTCAGCCTTCTTCTAGAGCAGTAGGTCTCAGCCTTCCTAATGCTACAACTCTTTAATACAGTTCCTCATGTTCTGGCAACCCCTAACCATAAAAATTGTTTTTGTTACTACTTCCTAACTGTAAGTTTGCTACTGTTACAAATCGTAATATAAACATCTGATATGCAGATGATCTTAGGTGACCCCTGTAAAAGGAGCGTTCAATCCCCAAAGGGGTTGTGACCCACAGATTGAGAACCACTGTTCTAGAGTCTACAAATGAGGTATGTCCCAAACTCAGATACTCTAAGGCTGATAGAGAAGCATCATGGAAAAAGAATCTAAAGTACTCAGAAGAAGCATCTCCCAGATAAACATAAATTACTAGCTACCGAATCTAACAGAACTAGTCCAATAACTAGAAATGTAGATGGATAGATGATGATGATGATAGATAGATAGATAGATAGATAGATAGATAGATAGATAGATAGATAGATAGATAGATTGATAGATATTTAAAAACTACAAAACCTGCAGACATTTTACTGGCCAACAAAATCAGATTTTAAAATTCAATCAAAATCCTCTAATTTTTGACAGAAACAATGATTGCTCCCTCCTAGATACACTAAATTTTGAGAAACATACAAAAAATCTAATCAGAAAATTGTGCATCTATTGCTTAAAGACCAATTCTGCTTCTAGAGAAAGCTGGAATGCTATTGTCTAGTCTCTTCCATTACCACCTCTGTCTTTTTTCAAAGGCAAACAGAAATATTTTTTAAAATACTTCTAGGCAAGAGGAAGTACCTGCTGTTGACATAGTTCCCACAAGAAAGGATAAAGGTCTGTGGGCAGAGAGGCAGGAGATATAGGCCCTGGATTTGGACATCTTCACAGTAGTGGACTTTGCATATTCAATTGGGAAGGCTGGTCATTTGAGATCAAAGCTTAGGCACTAGATATTAGAGGAAGCATTTGCCCTTGTACCTATCTCTGCTATAGACATGAAAATGAAATATGGACAATATGCAAGGGAGGAGGAAGCCATATAAATCAAAATATATAGGCTAATTATGGTTAGATGAAGCAGGAATTGCTCAGAGTGAGCAAATAGACAGACCAACTGAAACACTTTCTGGCATCTTCTCTATTGCCCAAACTTAATAACATGTGTAGAACCAACGGATCACTTCATGGTACTCATTGAGTGATGTATTTCATAATATTTCTTTGATGTGATAAAGAGCACTATTTTAAGTACTTAGTATAGGCCTTGCAAAATAGTAGATATCAATAAATAAGATTTTTATTAGTATCTAATTAGCATTAAAGGGACACTTTAAAAACCACGGCCTTAAATGTAAGTAACAAAAATAAAAAGTAAAAAATAAAACTCCCATACAGAATCAGCAAGTAAGTAAACATGCCCTGTCTAAGACATAAACTTCAGGAGATATTTTTTATCATAGAAATAAAGATGGAAAAAAAACGCTGAGAAATGTCACAGTTCAGACACTTCAGCTACTCTTGGAAGGGCCCCATCCTGACAGAACCACTATGAATATTACCAAATCAGAACTTTTTCTTGATCACTTACATATATCTGTGAACTGATAAAAACAGGATATAGTAAAATGTACCTGGTACTGATTTGGAAGTAGCTATGTATCATAAAATTCAATAAGCAGTCCTGTATATGAGGCAAGTAAGAGAGCAAGGATAAGCTGACACTCTCAAGGGCAAACTAGATCATACAAGGGTAAAATGGGGCACACATTTATCTCTTATAACTTCTTCCCTCAATGAGGAGCATGACCTGCATAACAGTGATCCTATTTCAATGGGACTGTGTGCCTTCCTGGCTACTGACTCAGAGCAGCTGATGGAAGACATCTGGGAACCTGAAATGCCCAAGCTAAGCTACTTCCCTGTGCCACAGAAAGAGGCACCAACAAATTAACAGTGACCATGTGATCTGGAGCTACCTGTGAAACCTCTATGAACTTGCTAATAGAATGGCTATTGCTTTATTCCATGACAGTTCTTGAGTGGCCAGACAGTTCCGGCAATTATCCAGATCCATGAAGATGGGGGATGTAGGGCAGTCATAATTCTGCCTGTGTTTCTACAAACGAACAAAAAGAAAATGACCAGTTTTTTTTCTTATTCTACAAGAATAAGAAAATCTATATTATGATGGAAATAAAATATTAACAACAAAATTTAGAAAGAATTAAGCTTTCATCTGAAGGACTTAATTCCTATGTTGATATTTTTAATTTCTGAAGACACCTGATTTCTTCATGTACTGTTCCAAACTCCTTAGGTTCCCATATCTTCACCAGCCACCCCTCTTTCTGTATGTGAAATCTGTCTCCCTGGCCCAATTGGGAAGTCCTTCAAAGTCACACTTGTGTTTGCCGCACGGTACTCAGAGTGTGTCACCAGAAGTCATGAATCTTACACTAACAAACTTCATCAACTTTATCTTTGTGTCTTCTGTCCATTTTGGCTCTAGCCATAGTCATCTTCGACAGTAGGCCCCAAAATTCCATGGTTCTTCTGATCTGGGGCACAGGAATACCCCAAATTTGTACCTAAAAGGAAGGTCTTCAAGCCTTCCAAGTTGTGTTTATTAACAAAATCCCAACTCTTCTTGACTAGCTACCTATTTGATCTAGGTTTGTGCTTACTATTATCTGGTTTCTAAACATTTTTTTTTCTCAACATCAATCAACATATTCATCCCCCAAGGTGAACTTTATAGTTATATATACTCACACATATGATTACATAGTATGTAACATACACACACACACACACACACACGTTATGTATATATATAGATAGATAGATAGATAGATAGATAGATAGATAGATAGATAGATAGGTTGGTATACATCTGTGTGTGTGTGTGTGTGTGTGTATCCCCTGTTTATAAGATGTTCATGTCATATATACTCAAGATATAGGTTTTTTTCTAAAATAATTAAGGAAAGTGGTAAATAAATCATGTTATATGAGTGTAGTTTGTACTGTGGTCATTTACTTGTGTCATATTCTGGCTCGCCTTTCCTTTGGGTATCATAAGTCACTGTGTCAAAATGGCTATCCCCAAGGTCCAAACAATGATTACTATTCACTGATAGAAAACAAACTACAAACCCTGTATTATTTTCTACATAGTAGGTTTTTTTTAAAAAGTTGTTGTTTTTTGAGACAGGGTTTTTCTGCTGTAACTCTGGCTGTCCTGGAACTCACCCTGTAGACTAGGCTGGCCTTAAAATCAGAGATCTGCTGCCTCTGCATCCAGAGTGCAGGATTAAAGGCGTGTGCCACCGCTGCCCAGCTGTAAGTTGTTTTGGTTTTGTTTTTTTTAATGTTAACAAAATATGTATAGCTCTCCATACAAACTGCCTCTGCTGGCCCTTCTGAAGCTGCTTCCTCCGTAAATAGCCCCCTTTGGGGAGAAACAGTCATTTAATCCTCTGCAGAATACTGGACATGCTGCTAGGGAGATAGTCTCAAGATTTACTTGCTGACTGATACCTGAAGAAGCAAGTATGTGAGAGACCCTGTCTAACAACTGTGGAGCCTACTCTGATGCCACTCAATTTCCTGTTTCTACCTTTGCTTCTTCAGTGCTCTCAGTTTTCTTTATCTTCCAATTTGTATTATTTCCTTTATTAATCTGTGCCCTTTAAAGGAATAGAGAATTCTGGAACCTTTTGTAATTCTTGCCTTTCTTTGATACCAGGCTTCAGCCTATTCTACTAGCCCTGAGGTCAGGACTTCCTAGAATATGGCTGGTAGACAGAGAGCAGTTGTTCTGTCCCCAAAATAGATTCCTCGTGGGCACATTAAAAGAGAGAATGACTGAAGAGACTCTCCCTCTTTAAGATTGCATAAAATACATCCTTAAGCTTTTAAAAAATTCCTTAATGTTTAGAAAACTTGTTTTCTTGATAAAGTGTAGTTGAGTATTATGCATTTGAGAGGTCACTTTAAAATGGAACTAAAGTTACAAGATAAAGGACGACATTTATTTTGCCCTTAAAGTATTGGCACAAAATTTAATACGCTGTTGAGAGCACAGGGATGGTTGCAAGTCACATGAAGGTTATAGTATAATTGATACTTGGAATTGTTAAGGAGAAGCAAAGGTGAAGTGGGATGCTTTTATTATTATTTTTGTTGAAATCTTATTAAAAACTCTTAATGGAATGCAAACTAGAGGCCGTCTTCAAGGTCTCCAGTTAAATTACATATGCAGCCATTAATAGTATCATTCACTTGTTGAAAATAACTCTCCCGACACAGACATGAGATAGTGTATTTTCTCACTTCTTTGTGTTCTTGATTGTATCTCATAAACTTGAAGACTATGTCTGGCCATCATATGTTTCCCAGATTTCTAAAAATAGAGTATCCTGCAATTTATATTTAGAAAAATAAACTAGCAAATAACATCATTTAATTCAGGTTTTTTCAGTTATGGGTAAATACCTGAACACGTGAAAACTATAATCATTATTTTAAAAAATTAATGTTGAATAAATTAAATTAAAAGAATTAGGAGAAAACATGGCTTCAGAAATAGGATCATTCACATGTAATGAATCAGAGAATGCATCTGGGAATTGGCATGCCCCAGGTTTGTCTCACAGGTATGTGCTCTGCACTCATTCATTTTGTCGACTTTCTTAGTACATGTCAGTAGACAACTAAAGAAAAGACAGGAAAAGGGCAAAGAAGAAAAGCTTAAAATTCAGGGAAAGCTGTTTTTCCTTGTCTTCCTTTTCATCGGAGATTAGAAAAATCTGTTATTATTTTATTTTTAGCAACAGAACATCTTGGTTGAGCTTCTGACAGAATAGTTTCCTAGAAGTATAATGTGAAACCTACTATTTCAGTGTGCAACTTCTCAGACACACTTCCTAAGGAAACACTCCCTGTAAGAGCGATGAAAAATAATATAATTACCACAAATCTTTTCCATGGTATAGAATGCACAGGCCTTTAAAATAATTCTCATTATGTAAAACCAATTCTCTGTGGATTGTTCTGATCATCTTAGTGGAGTTTTCAACAGATTCTATTATTTAATTAACCTATGTGTCCTGTGTTGAATCACCACCCATCAACTTCACAGTACCTTGTTTCTCAGTGAAGAAAAACGTACACACTCTAATGTAGACACACCATCAGGAAAAACTAACGCAAGCGCAAAGACCCTGAGGCAGAAGCAAACCAAGGCGACACTGTAAAATGTGATGTCTGCTGCATGTTATGATCATCATTGTACAGGAAGGAAGCAATTTGGAAAACAAATTTTCAAAGCTATTCTTATACCAGCATTCATTATTTTTCCTAAACATGCATCCATTATGATAGAGTTAGCTTTTCCTTCCTTAAACTCAGAATTAAGTCAAAGTTAATTTCCTGCTACTAAGTATATCTTTGTGTTAGATAAATTGTTTAACCAAAACCAAATAAGAATGCCTATTTATTTCTATGTGTGAGGGCACTGTGAGCAGAGAGGACACAATCTCTACAACTTACTTAGGTAAAGGTGGGCCTGATAGAATCAACAGTGATTCTAATGGCAGGAGTTGACAGTTTATTAACAGCTTTCATGATTTATCTGTTGAAAAAGTAAATGTTTTAGAAGTGACACTATATACCTTGACAGTTTTTCTTTCTCGGAGCCAAACACGTGCTGTACGATGATTAATAGAAAGGGAACAGACTCAGTAATGTTTTGGGACAGTATGAGTTATGATCATCTAATGATAAGAAGCAAAATACCCAGTGAGTATTTACTTACTTTGATTTCACTCATTTTGTTGATATTAGAAATCCAAGATACAAAACCATTTCAAAGGTTTTGCTTCACCTTCTAAGTATTATGCTAGATACTGTTTGTGAAAATAATGTTGCGTAACAATACTGATAACATTGTAGTTGAAACAAATGAATTAGATTATATAAATACAATGAGATAATTAAATGATTATACCCTGACCGCTTCATATAGCTTGCAAGGCTACTTAGAAAAAATAACACCAGTGGACACAGAGCGCTGTCTCTATAAACTCATGGATAACTGTGCTTCTGCCACTCCATGAGTGGATTTCACATTCTTCTCTTTGAAATTCTTGAAGTCACTTTGCTACCTGTAAATATGCTGGCTCAAAGCTTTACTCATATATTATTAGGAGACTGGAGGGAGCTCCATGGAAGGAGAAAAGGAAGGGAAAACCATGTTTAGCCCTACTTCTAGCTGAGTTTCAGCTAGCACTGCCCAGCGACAGGATGCCAATTTAGTAGGACAAAGTCAATCAAGTCCCTCTTTAAACAAGAATTGAGGGTAATAAAATGAGAATGAGAAAGACAAGGACACCAGATTAAATGCTCACAGATGACAGTGAATAAAGAAGAATGTTTGCAAGACAGAGAGGAAGGAAAAGTCAGGAAGTGGTTATTTATGGTGTCTTGATCTATAAAGATAAAAAGATGGTATAATAAGGATAAACCAAACGCAAAGGGAAAATGTTGATCCACTTTACTTTTTGCTGAGTAAAAATTCTGACACGGTTATGTAAAATATTCCCCACTGACCATCTTGGATGATTTTGCCAATTAGAAAGAATTTGTGTTTATTTGTCCAAGAATAAAAATCTGAGTCTTAGAGAAACTGAAACTAACTTAACAAGGCTTGCATTTTTACAGACTTTGATAGAATTTATCCTCACAGAATCAAAGGGAACAATTCCCCACTCCCACCTTTGCCTTGCTCTGAGTGAATGAGACAGAAGCCTGTGTTCAGTGAGCTGGAATCTTAGGTAGCATTGGAGAAAGGGGAGCAGAGAGGTAAGAGCCTGGGCTGAGGTCTGAGAGAGGAAGGACCATGTGCTATTTGAACATCTTCTTTTATGGCTGGTCTCAGTCTTAGTAATCCACTCCACCGCTCCTATCTGAGGACATTTCATGAGCAGAGAGTTGTCTTTGCCTGTCACTCTCTGCACTCATTCTTCAAAACCTTGTTCACCTTCAGGGTGGTGTTCTAAACCTTGCCTCCTGATCTGGCCCCACTCACTACAACAGCCTCACTCCAGTCCTCTCTCAGGCTCACCAGAACTTGCCCTTCGACTGAGTCACCATGATAAATGCTTCAGACCTCTGTGCTCGGGCATTAGCTTGCCCTACTAGCTAGAAGATACATCTCTCTTTTGTGTCCAAATAAGACCTACCCGATTTACAGCACTCCTGTAGGTAGCCTTGACACCCTACCAACAAAGTCTTATATTACCTCTCAAACAAAATGACGCAGTTTTCTTCTCTCTTCCTATTAACTGTAGGGTAGTGTATTAATCATCTTTATATCAAAAAGTGATACCATATACTAGATCTTAAACAAATGTCTAAATGATTTAAAACACAAAAATTATATCTTTGTAATTATTCTCTGGTATTTTTCTACCTTGCTTCTTCATTACCTAATTGGAAAGTATAATAATTGGTAACATTTAAGAAAATTCAGTTTCCCTTGTATTTCTCACTGTATTTGGAGTGAGTTTTTTTGGACTCTGACTCTTATTCACTGCCTGGTATAAAGAAATGCTGGTTTTCTCTGGTCTTCTAGCAAATAGTTACTAAAAGCACCCCAGTGTAAATGTGAAAGGCTAGGAGACAAGCCCTAGGTACATTTGCTTAGTGGGGAGTGGGTTGGTCAGGACCAGGAATGAGTAACACTGTTTCACAGTCTATATTTCAGTGGATGAGGCATAGGATTAAAATGGT
The DNA here is from genome assembly GCA_026225945.1 of Cricetomys ansorgei. Taxonomy (NCBI): domain Eukaryota; kingdom Metazoa; phylum Chordata; class Mammalia; order Rodentia; family Nesomyidae; genus Cricetomys; species Cricetomys ansorgei. The sequence goes on from JAMJFZ010001562.1 coordinate 7,843,637, forward strand.
ATTCGCCATTTGAGTGTATTATGTAGTCAGTGAAAAAGTTTGGAGAGCCGTGGTCAAGTTGTAGCGTACAAAAAGATCCTAGTGTAAATGACCCTTGACCAATTTAATGTAATTATGAACTATTAATGAACAAAGACAGATATATATTTACCAGTTAATATGACTATATTAATCCAAGTGAGAATCAGCTTCATGTGTCCTCATATTCATTGTTTATTTCCAAAAAATGTAACAAAATTAAGCTAATAGTACCTCAATTTGTAATATTCTATAGTCTCTGATCCATGCACAAGTTCTCTATTTAGTCCACCTTTTTCTTTTTTTGCTATTTTTTGCTATTAGAATATATCGATTATACATATTAGTGGGACTCCTTATGTATTTTGATAATATTCACCCCAATTGACCTTTCTTGTTCTTTTTCCACTCCTACTGACCCAATTCCTCTTTCCAACTAGCCATCTTCCATTATTGTGTCTTAGGGAGGGGAACTGTGAGGCGGGGATTGTGAGACCCAGTGAGTTTCATTAGAATGTGTATAAGGGCATGAGTGCGGGAATATTCACAGAAGCACAAGCAGATTACCAATGTCTACACCACTGAAGCAAATATATCTCCCTCCACCCAGCAACCATTAGCTGCCTATATATCCTAGAGAAAGAGTGGGGCTCATAGATCCCTCCCCTCTCCATGACAGAATGTTGATAGATTCAATCATGTTAAGCACTGCATTTGTGAGTTCCTGAGGGTCTTACCAGAAGACAGCATTCTACCCACCCAGTTGATAAATTCTTTCTGCCTCTCTTCTATAGTATTTCTGAAACTTCAACTGGGGTTTTATAGATGTCCTATGTATGACTGAGCATTTACCAGCCACTTATTCTTAACATTTTGATAAATTATGAGTCTCTGCAATTATGGCTACCCACTGCAAAGAAGAAGAAGGAGAAGGAGAAGGAGAAGGAGAAGAGGAAGAAGAAGAAGAAGAGGAAGAAGAGGAAGAAGAGGAAGAGGAAGAAAAGAGGAAGAAGAGGAAGAAGAGGAAGAAGAGGAAGAAGAAGAAGTCTATGACCAAAGCTGCCAGAAGTAGTAATCTATAGGGATAGTCATAATTATATTTTAGGCAATGTGATAGGCATGTCATATCCTTTTAGCAAAACAAACAACAAACAAAAACAGCTCATTTTTATACTAGAGTCTATAACCTCACTAGCTATGGGCTTTTGATTAGGTTTACTATACCAGACATGAATTCTCTACTGTGGGTGGGCCTTAATTTCAACCAGAGAATGATGGATTACTCCTATAAGACTTGCTACTGTTTCGTTAGTGGGTATATCTTGCCTTGCCGTTTAGTAACGTAGCACACAGGGTCTACATCTGTTAAACTTGTTTACAACAATTCTCTCCAGCAGCCTGCATAGCATATCCTGCTACTGTGAGGGTTAAACAATATGGAGGAAGCTTCCATCCCAGTTCCATTTGATTCTTCTGTGTCTTTCTGTTGAGTCTTCAGCGTGTGGGTCTTTTCCAGTTCTAGAAGGCAACAAACCACAATGGCAAATTGATGATACTATTTTAGAGCCTCAGGGACCTCCCTAACCAGAAACAAAATCTTTCTTCTGGTAAGGTCTGTACCCTTCAAAAATGATAACATCCTCATCCTCTATCAGATAAATCTTTAGAACTTACAGAATATAAAGTGAGTACATTTCTGTGAGGCTCATAAGTACATGTATCAGCTCATCTCTGTGAAGAACCTTTATTTAGTCACACTCATGCTAAATGTCTCCTGTGGAAATTTGCATTAACTTTGACTGCAAGCTTACACTTCACTTAGCTCAGGCTGACACTGTGACCGCTTGAACTATGATACTGTTTTGCAACATAGTGAGATGATAACAACATCTTGTGACACGGGCACTGTTTGGCAAAAAGTAGATGGGCCTTCATTGCTTAAGAGACTCGTAAGCTCTTACTCAACCCCTGAACATACCAAGTACAGTAGTGTGTGCCTTCTGCTAGGAGGGAGCCCTCCTCTAAATGTCACTCTTATTATTCCCATGGTTTGAGAGTTTTAAATACTGAACTTTATTGTTTCCTATATACACATTATTTTGTAAAACAACACTCCTGTGTTTATATTTAGTAGGGATTATTTAAATATAAGTCCTTCAAATGCATTGTATTTAACAGGCTTAGGCTTACATCTATTTAAAATCATTACTGCAACTGTGGTGTCTTCAGACTTTAAAAAGTATGTATTATAATCCATACATTTTAAGCAACATTTTTAGACTTTAACTACACATTGTTTTAAAGCTATACATATACTATAGAATCTGTAGCCAAATGGACCATGTTAAAGTGAGCATTGAATGCCCTCATATGCATCTAAGTCCTTATCAGCCATACAAAAAGTAAAAAATAATAAGAGAGAGAAATCTTCAGTAACAACATCTTGAATGGTAGTAAATCATTTAATATCCTTCTTCAATAGAAATAGACCATTGACAAATTACAGCTACTGTTTTTAGATCCTATATTTATAAATATAATGATAAAAGTTAAGCATATAGCCCAGTGTTTAATATTAACTATAAGTAGAGTTAGTACTACACTGTGTGCTGAGGTCCAGTGTGGGGAAGACAGGAACGCTGATCCTCACAGCTCTGCCAAGTGAAGGGCAGCACTGAGTGCATGACACTCGCTGAATTCCTCACTGTGTTTGCTGCAGAGCATAATGTTCACTTCAGAATGTAATCCTCTCCATAGTTCCCAGACATCTCAGTCAGCATGAAAACAATGCCTGTGAAATACAGATTATCACGTCAAAGTGTTTTTGCAATATTTAACAAGCCTTTAGCTGCAATTCTTTATTCAGTAATATTGTAAAGAATATAAGCAATAAATTGATAAATATTTCTCCTGCTCTACCTAAATGTTTGAAAGTCCTGTCAAGCAAATCAAGCCTGAGTTTGTTCAGCTTTCATTAGCTATTTGCAAATCTCAAATGAAATAGATCTGCTGATCAACATATAATTGTGATCAACTGATCAAATGACTGAAAGGAGACACATCCTAAATGGCCTGGAGATGAAGAAACTGCTGATCGACCAAGTGTTAGAGCAGACAGTTCTTCAGTTTTTTCCTACTGACTACATGCTTTGTAGGATAGCTAATCTCAAGAGGATAAGAACAAAGTTAGCACAAACCACCATAATTGCTAAAAGAAACAAGGTTTCTTGAGTTTTTGTTCAGAATAAGGAGGTTCAGACAGGGAGTCTTAACCATTCTGAGCATTTCAGTAAAACAACAGTAACAACAAAACTACAATTATATAATACACATACCAATGCTGAGAATATACAGAGAGGCACTGGTTTGCCAGACAGGGCTTGCCAGAAGGCCTGAGTTTAGTTTCCAGCACCCACTGCCTGTAACTTTAGGTTCAGAGGCTCTGGCTCCCTCTTCTGGCCTCCACAACACCTGCACTCATGGACACTTGAACTCATATTCACAGTCTCACAGACAGACCACACACATGTAGAAATGCAATTAAAATAAAATCTAGAAAAATTAATCTGAGATCATGAAAAGGCTAATTACATACACTTTAGTTGGATGGGGTCTCCCAGACTGAGGAAGATCTCTCCCATTCACACTAATTAATGAAAACTGATTCTTGGACACAAAATTTGTCATTATATTTTAAATAACTCATTTCACCTAATAGAGAGAGTTGGATCTAGTTTGCTGGTAGTCCACCAAGATATCTAATAGCTTATACATGTAGGCACTCTATTTATTAAAAAATATTCACTGCACATCCATTGTGAGCTAAGTATTTAACAAAAATTAATGAATATTTATTGCATGTGTGAAGAAGCACTTTTCTTGATAACTGAAGCAAAGAAACATGCGTTGATCTAATTAACTCTATAATTCAAATTAAATTTTTATGTCTACATCAGTGAAATCTAAGCAGATTTTTAAGTTGGGATTGTGTTCTTTATTTACTCATGTATTTGGCAAATGTTTAAGTTTCTATTGTGTGCCAGACAAAGTAGAGTCAGCAGTGAAAAAGGCAGATAAAGTGACTCTCCATATGTACTATTTACCCTAGGAGAGAAAAGAAACCAAAGTAAAATCAAATATGTAATACAATGTCAGGATTCTTGGACAAATATGGTGGTGATTCAAGGTAGTCAAGGAAGTTGCCTGAGAAAATAGCACTTAAGTCTTCTAAGTATTAGAAGCAAGACTGTTTCAGGCAGGAGCAGAAAGTTGATATCCTTCAGGTAGAAGCAAAGGTCAGAGGAGTTCTGAAAAAAAAAAAAAAAAGCATCGTGGGCAGAACAAGGAAAGAGCAGACAACATGGATAAGAAGTGACTTGTAGATTATCAAGGGCCAATCCCGCTGGCTGCATAAACCATGGAGCTATGAACAAGTTTCACTCTCATGGCAATGGGATGCCTTTGAGCCCAATGGTGGGTTTTGAGCTATCTGTCTTAATAGTGCCACACAGGATGCAGCTGACCTGAGACTAGGTAGGGAAGGCAGAGGAGGACAAGGAGAGCAACTCAGAGGCCCTTTCTCTTCCCTGGTTATTCAAAAACAGTCTCATCTTCCTCTGGTTTTAGACCCTGAGTATTTTACTATCCTAATTCTGAAAGCCTTCAAATTTTTCAGTAACCAGGGAATGATTTTTAAATTCATGTATACTTTTACTGATTTTCTATACCTTTGTTAACATAGTGATGGCTCCTGTGAGCATGTTATTTTTTTAATCTTATGCTTCAAACTCCTATGATCTAAGTGAGCATGAACGCAAAGCTAAAGGTGGCACATTTCTTTTAGGTGTATATGTGTGCATACTTGTTCTTGTGAGTGCTCATGTGTGTGCACATGTGTATGCTGGCATGCATGCACCAGTGTCTTCCTCCATCACTCTGTACCATATGTTTTGAAACAGGTTGTCTCATTGGTGATTACAACTGATTGCTGACTTGGCAGGATCCAGAATATTCTAGAATACAAGCCTCCAGTCACACCAATGAAGGTTAATTGAAATGGGAATTGACAACATGCTCCCTAGGCTTGGGTCCTGGACTGGGTTTTTTAAAGCAATGCAACTGATCATGAGTTTTCTTTCACCACTCTCAGATTCTTGACTGTGGACACAGGTGACCAGCTGCATCAAGCTCCTGCCTCATGACTTTCCCCAGTGATGGACTATGCCCTGAAACTTGAGCCAGAATAAATTCTTTCTTCCTTGCTTTGATCAGGATAATTTATAAGCGCAATAAGAAAAATAACTCACTCACTGAACCTGGAGCTCACCAACTGGCTAGACTGACTGGCCAGCAAGCTCCCAGGTCTCTGCCTCCTCAGCACATGGCAAGCTGTCTGTCAACTGAGCCAGCTCCCCAGCCCAAGTCATCACATTTCTGTATAAATAGCTTGCATATTTTTAAATTACATTACTTTTTATTAGAGTGTCATCTTTAAGAAATACTTTCCCCAGCATGCAAAACCAAAACAATTTTCCTATTAGAAAAACTGCAGGTATAGAGTACCAATTGACCAAAAATGAATACAAAAGTGACTACCCACTTTCACATTTTACATTGTCATCAAGTAGAAGTTGACTTATTTAAATAGAAAGATAAGAGGTAATAATAACAGTAAAAATAGTAGGTATGGCTTCTGTCAGTTGTTTTTTGGTTTTTGGTTTTTTTTGTTATGTTTTGTTTCATTTCTTTGTTTGTTTGATGTGACAGATACATGAAAGAAACAGAGTAATGGAGAAAAAGCTTATTTTAATTCACACTCTTGGAGGTTTCAGTGTCTGTTTGGCTGGCAGAATGCCACAGCAAAAGGGTCTGGTGGATCTGATCTGTTCACTTCATAGTGGCGAGAGAGGAGATAGGTAGATAGGAGAGGGCCAGGGCAAAATAAGACCCCCAAGGTCAGGTACCTAAAATCTCCCTCTAGCTAAGTATCTTAGTTACTCTTCTGTTGCTGTGATAAAGTACCACAGACAAGGCAACTTATGGAAGGAAAAGTACATTTGGAGTGATGATTTCAAAGCCATGGTGATATTGAAGACATATGCAACCACTCCAGACATGTTACCTGTGTGCTAGGCATTCAAATTCAGTTTCTCATTCTCACACAGTAAGTGCTCTTACCCTCTGAGCCATCTGCCCAGTCCTCACCAAAGTATAAAAATACTGAGCCTGTTGCCCAATTTTAGATCATAGCTGACCCTAACTCTGAATTTGTTAATTAATAAATCACTGGGTTATGTTTAGTTAAAATGAGTTTTCCTACTATAAGTAATTCAAAATACCCTGTAAAAATCTGTCTTTCTCTAGTGGCCACTTACTGTAACTTTTAAAAAAATCCATTTGATTATGCAACAGAAAAAGTCTTCTGAGGTCTGGGAGCTGCACTAATCTGTGGGTGTCTCTGTGCAGTGAGTTAATGAAGGAACTCACAACTGGTCAAAGTCGATAGGACAAGTGCTTCGTCACAAAGAGTACATCTGCATTACACTGCCTTCAAAGCTCCTGGACTGCCATTGCAGAGGTAGAGGCAGAAATAAGGAAAGAGCCAGAGGTCTGGGAGGATGGAGCAGAACAGTGGACAGGACTGGTCACTGCACCTATGAGCATGCAGCCACTGAGGCTGCCTGCACACAACTCCCACAATGTCAAGCCAGTGGGTTCAAGGGAAAGGATTCTGTATGGATGTGGCTCTGAATAGGTCAACCAGGAGATAGACCCATACTCATGAATATATGGACAGCATGAATGGAACCAAAATAAAGATATTTGAAATGGAGGTGTAGGAATATTGGAGTTGTCTCAGAGGAGTTAAGAGATGAGTGGGGTGAATATGATCAAAATACACTGTAGGAAAGTCTCAAAGAATTAACAAAAATATTTTTTAAAGTCTCCTGAGATAAAGCCAAGAGTGAGAACATTTTGTACAGCCGTGCTTAAGAGCAGAAATGCAGACATTTTAATTAGAATAAAAAGAATAGCACCATTAGCAAATAACTCTAGCATGAAAAAATAAATGAGAGGAAAGGAATTCACTGCTGCTTTACGCGTGTAGCCATGTACTTTTATCTAAAAATCTATAAATTGAGTTTGTTTCTACTGTGTTCCAAGGTACAAGTTAGATTCATCTCATTCGTTTTATTTAACTGAATAAATACATATAACGTATTTACATTGTCTTATAGACAGCATGCAAAACCATTTTCTTATATTATTATCAGCACCTTTGAACCTCTTCAGGATGTTTCCATGCTAAAGTCAGATCTGTGAACAACAAAAGAATTGTTCCCTAAACACTTAGGCTACGTATGCTTACTACTGGATATTTAAAGGGAGCATGAAAAGAAGAGAAAGCCAAAAGAAAGAGGACCAAGGAGTGGCTGAAAACAAGCAGAGGTTAAACTTAATATTGTTAACATTGCTCAATGTGATTGTATTCTAAGAGTTCAAAAGAATCTCTAAGATTTCTAAAACATTGGGTAAATAAGACACTGGCATCCATATTTTAAAGAATAAAAAAAAATGAAATCCAGAGGAAAGTGACAGCTATGACATGTTTAAAATTAAATATGCTGGATATGATTATTAATATTTTAAAACACGAATTGCTTAAAAAAAAAAGACAACAGTCTACATGCATTCTCAAACATACCAAAACAACCTAACTTTATAGATTTTAAACTAATATACACATTGAGTAGTTTTTTCTTCAAGAATTCAGCCAAAAATTATTTGCTGCTGGCCAATGAGGAGTAAAGGGAAGTAGTGCAGTTTAAAGGCTAGGCAGAGCAGAGCTAGACTAATTGAATGAAGAATGGAGAACAGGTTTTCCTGGGCAAGGAAAGCAGCAGAAGCCACTATGCACAGAACATCTCACGAGGCTGACTCTTTTCCCTCCTTGTGTATCCTCAGAACAGCTCTTTAGTTATACGTGGTAAGCTGGGTACTGTTTGCTTGATGAATTCTGTGACTTGTCAATCTGGGATTTTTAACTCAGTCTAGACAGTGATTCACTAAGCATATTTTAGGTGCCAATAAGGGGCTGCAGCCCTAATTACAAGATCTACAGTCATGTGTTTTTCACTACATTGTACATATAGATGAACAACCATGTTTGTGGGCAGCCTGGAATAGTAGCATCAGGAAAGAATCATTCCAGAAGACAAAGAGTAACCAGGCCCTGTGAGTTAGGAATCCTCTGCAGTCCACAGAGTGAGTAGGCATCAGACAGATATTATAAAATCAAACCCAGAATCCTCTGCGATGTGTTCATATGTGGAATGATTATTATATTAGTCACTGTGGTGGGGACTAGAGAAGGCAGAGAAATGCTCAACTCATTTAACAGAGACTTCAGCAGAAAAACATCAGCATATGCAATGAGGGCCTCAGAAAATCAGAATAGACTGAATAAACAGAAATTGTTGGGGTTGTGATTATGAAGAAAGGAAGAAAAGTTTTAAAGGCACACCTTTCAGTGTCCTGAGGCTACAGATCCACAGCTAGAAAGTGAAGCTTCAATTCTGCAAGGTCCATTAAGGATATGGCCCAATGTCTCCTGAACTCAAATGGAATATTTACAATGACATTTCCAAGAGGCAACATGGAGTAAGAATTTCAGAAGAAAAAGACATTTTGGCTTATTAGATACTAAGTCAGTAAGGACACAGAGATCAACAGAGAATGAAAGGCAGCCCTGCTAGTTAGGACTCTTCAGTTGGAGAAAGGACTTGGAAAGCCCCTTGTCCCAAGCCATTAGGGAATCTGTGGAAATTTTACACCCTTGTTATTTTAGTCCTAGCATCAGATCCTCCATGAACACTTTCAGTGCTCTCCAAATCTGACCCCCCAGGGATCTCACAATATATCCGTTTCACCAACAAGTCCCCGCAATTATGGCAGTGTTTTATGGATCTCAGCTCATCATGTTGTGATCTTGATTGCCAGCTGCGGTCACAAAGGCCACCTTTGTAGTTCTCATTTTTTAGATCAAGACACTAACTGATACCAAGTAAATGCTCAAAATCATTTATGGGTCTGCACTAAACTAAGTAAGATTTGTAATAAGTGAAATTTGTATATTCCCAGCTGGAGCAAAAGGATGACAGTAAAATTTGCAGACCCCCGAAGGCCTCCAACAAGAGGCCTTACAAGAATGTTCTTACAGGAAGGAGGCATTTGTGGACCTCACTCTCTGCTTATGTATGTTCCTCTGGATATGGGTAGGTTTGCAGGTGTGCAGGTGTGTGTTGATCCTTACCCTTCCACCTTGTTTAAGACAGGGTCCTTTATCATTTGCCAGACTAGCTGGCCCATGAATCTCTAGAGATTTTCCCTTCCCTGCCTCCCATCTTGCCACTGAATCCCAAGATGATAAATGTGTGCTACTGCATCCACCTAAAGATGGGTCCTAGGCATCTAAACTCAAGTCTACTCTGCTATCCCCAAATCCTATCCTTGCTTTTCTTACTTCTTCAAGGCTAATAGCTAAGGTAAAGAAGGGAAGGGAAGGGAAGGGAAGGGAAGGGGGAAGGGAAGGGAAGGGAAGGGAAGGGAAGGGAAGGGAAGGGAAGGGAAGGGAAGGGAAGGGAAGGGAAGAAGGGAAGGGAAGGGAAGGGAAGGGAAGGGAAGGGAAGGGAAGGGAAGGGAAGGGAAGGGAAGGGAAGGGAAGGGAAGGGAAGGGAAGGGAAGGGAAGGGAAGGGAAGAAAAAAACCTCAGAAGCCTTTTTATTTTGAGGCAAAATGTTTAAGCATTTCTACTTAAAGTTCTTCATCCCAAGGATTTTGGAATAGCTCACAACTATTCCTGGCTGACAGCGTAGCCACGTCCTCATTTCAGGCTCATTTCAGAGCAATCAAATTGCACCGGTAAGACTGCAGGAAGTTAGTGACGAATGGCTGGGTTGAGCTTGCAAACTAAAATGCCACCATGTGTTCTGGAGCACAAACACTTCAGTGGGCGAACACTGAAAGAAGAAACGGGGAAGAGACAGATTCAAGTCTTTCATGTGATAAACACTGCTTGGAAGTCATTTTGTGGAAACATAATTTCAATCTTAAACAGTCCGTTACAGAGACATTACCTTTTCCACTGGAATCTCACCATGCACACGCATCTTCTACAAACTTTGTTTGAACTTTAGAAATATATCTAGTTCAAATTTAATGCAAAAGGGGAAAAAAGTACCAAGATTGGTACTTTAATTATCAGGAAAAAAAAAAAGTCAAAACTAACATTTTTTTTTTTCCTGTGAAGGATTATTTGGAGCTTTTCATACGTGACCCAACTCTGTGAACCCACAACAGATTTTTTTAAAAATCCAAACCTCCAGTGTGTCTCCATTTGATCGTGGTTTTTTTGTTTCGTTTGTTACTGTTGAGACAGAGTCTCACTATGGAACCCTGGCTGATGGCCTGGAACCTGCTGAGTAGACCAGGGTGATCTGGAACTCATAGAGATCCTCCTTTCTTGGCCCACCCTGGGATTAAAGGTGTGTGCCACCATGCTCACTTTGATCTTCCTTAAGAAATACAGTGTTACACAGAAAGTTCAGGCATCTTACTGCCTTAATTATATTTCCTACCTTTCCTTTCCAGATTTGGAGTGTAGCAACCTATAGATATTTTAATGATTTTTAAATTATTCATCTGGTAAAGTGTATGATCACGTTATAATATATGTTGAATATTTTATAGTTTTGTTTATTTATTATTTTTATTTTTATAAGCATTTTCCCTCCATATGTGTCTGTGTACCTTGTGTATACCTGGTGCTCAAGGACACTAGAGGAGGGGATCTAATCACCTGGGACTGGATTTGTAGATGGTTGTGAGCAGCCATGTGGGTTTTGGTAACCAAACTCTGGTCCTCTAGAAGAGCAACCAACATTCCTAACCTCTGAGCCATCTTTCCAGCCCCTAAATATTATTTTAAGGGAAATTACATAAAATTGACCTCCAAATTCATGAAAGAAAGTTGAAGAGTGAGATGATCAGAAGAGAAAACCCACTTGATACAATCACTGATTGTGCAATCAGTTAATGCCAGCATAATTTAATCACTAGCATCAGCTTTGTGACTATCAGAAAATATCAGCTACAAAAACACTAAGAGTCGATTCTGGGAGGATTTATGACAAGGACATTCCAATGCTACCCGACATTCCTGCCTTGAAACTTTTTCAATACATAGCCATACTGAATCATTCACCTTACACTCACATGCACGCCAGCGCACCCATGCATACCTATTCACTGCTGAGGAATAAAGAAAAGCTAAATAGGCCTTTTAGTTTGTTTTATTTCTGTTTTTGTTCAAGTTCTGGAGATGGAACCCAGGATATTACATGTGCAAAGCAAGTATTTTACCACTGAGCCACATCCCAGCCCTCGTCTACTTTTATTTTGAAACAGGATTTCGATAAGTTACTTGAACTCTTTCTATAGATTAAACAGGTCTTGACTTTCATAATTTTTAATAGATCAGACAGGTCTTGAACTCCTAATAGTCTCCCAAGTACCTTACATTATAAGCCTGTACCACCAGGTTTATATGTCAGCTATCGCCAAGCCTAGTGGCACAAGTTTGTAATCTAAAAATGTAGATATGCCAGAGGTGTAGAGATGGCTCATCAGTTAAGAGCACTGGTTGTCCTTCCAGAGGACCTGGGTTTGATTCCCAGAACCCACATGGCAGCTTTCAGACTGTAACTCCAGTTCCAGGGGATTCGATGTCCTCTTTTGGCCCCACAGGCACCAAGCACATTCGTGATGTACAGACAGACATGCAGGAAAAACAATCATACAAATAAAATAAAAATAAATAAATCTAAAAAGGAAAAAGTACTTGTGTCATCAGATGAGACTACACCATTTTCCTCTGAAGAAAATGATCATGGTCTCCTTATAAAGAAATAGGAATTAACCATACAAGTGGAAACCACTTGAACAATGCAATAGACAGTATTTTCAAAGTAACAGCTTTAGCAAAACATAGAACTATAATTCGTGTATGGTTTCTTATCTCTCATGGATGAAATCCAAGGACAGGAAATAAAAATGTAGTTTCCTGGCAGTCTAGGCTGTGATGAAGTCCATATACATATGCTCCCGAGAGCCTTTCTCCGGTGAAAGCATGCCAGACGGCCAGCTTACAGATGCAAACAGGAAGCACAGTACTGAAGTGGGTGGAGGACCCAGATCTAGGAAGATGCCACTCAGTGTGATCTTGACATGAGGGAACAAATGGAGAATTTAGTCTTTCACATTATTAAAAATAATGCAATTTTTGATAATTCAGATGTCTGGGCTTTTCATTCATTCTGCCTCTGAGTGCATGAAGACCATCCAAGGAGAACAGCCACACCTCTGGTGACCAGTCTTCCTTGGTTATGGCCCATCCAGGCAGAGCAGCCACACCTCTGTTGATCACAATCACCACTGCTTACTGACTGTTTTCTAGCTTAATGGGTAAGAGCTTGCACATGATGCTAATGAAGCGTTTTGCTTTAAGATATTTTTAAAAATATGCATGAGGAAGAGGAATTGTTTACTTCGATTATTTTAAGATGTAAATGCAGCTGCTTCAAGGGGAAAAATAATAATCTCGAGAAAGGGGACAACTGTGATCCATGACAACAGATCAAGAGTTAGCTTTTGCTTTACTCTCTTGTACATGGAGGAGGGGTGTGGGAGCATGCTTGCTGCAGGACCCTCCTTTGGCCACTGAAACACTGTCATTAGCTAAGTGCCATTGCCACTGGATTTTGTTTCAGATTTCTTAATTCTAAGAGTCATGCTGAGAATGATTCTTCTGTGGTTATGGCTCTTTACCTGGTTCCACTATTGTGATAGAACTTGGTTTGTCTTTGTCGCAGTAGCAAAGACATAGGGAAAGAAAATCTTCTTGTATCCCATGCACAGCTCTTTCCTGAACCTTCCTGTCCCTTTGAATTTCCAATTTTGATCACAATGTGGGAAAGTACAGAAAGCAGGCAAGAGTAGATTAGGAAGGACACTGTGGTCATATCTGTTCCTTAATACTGTACTCTGCTGTGCCTTAAGTAGCAAGCCTCTAAGCCTATCGATTCTTCCCTTTCTTCTATATAACAAATGCATCACTACCCAGGTGTCTGTCCTTGCATCTCTATCTCACAGTGCCTTGCAGTTAGCGGTTCTGCATTGTAGTCTATTGTGGTCTCGTTGGCAAAATCCTTAGGAAGCACCACTTTGATCATGTTGACCTTCTCCTCACCCTGTGCTCAGAAAACTCTCAAGGCTCACCCTGGCTTAGAAGATGAAGGCCACTCCTTGGATTGGAATTAAGCTAACTCTCCATCTGTCCAGAGTATAGTGATTCCCTTTCAGTGGCAGGTGTTCATCTCCATCAGACATATCTATTCACAATCCTCCAGCACATAAGACAGTCATCTGTACATGTTTCCCCCATGACACTCTGTCTGCCACTTTTCCTCATCTAAATACTACCTATGTCTTTCTAGACACTTCGCTTTCCACCTCTTGCTCCCCATCTTGTGAAGACTGAGGATCAGGAGGAGGTTAGAGCACAGAACAAGGCACAGGAGAATGCCCCAACACCTTTCAGACAGTTTCATCTCCTTTTTTACCAGTTGGTTTTGGTTTACTTGATAAACTAGTTCTGATGAACATTCCATGATGTTTTTGAATCAAGGCATTTAATCACCTGTCCCTGTCACCTGATATCACACCACAGTATCTGAAGAATGTACTAAATAGAGAAAACCCTTTAAAAGCTTGTCACTTAATAGTATGCAGTAAACAATACTAAACTCTTTGTGATGGGATGAAGAGGAAAGAAAAGGATAAATGGAACCAGCTGTAGCTTAGATTTCTCAGTGGGTGATCTGTACTGTACAAGATTGAAAAGGATGAGACTCTAGCTTCAAATGCTGCTTGGAGAGTCCCACCCTAGCCCTCTGCTTTACACATCCTGACTTTGGGAGATGTCTTGGGTAGCCTTGGAAGATGAGCAAGGGTATCTTATCTAATCAGAACTTAAATCAGTTCCTTGGATCTGATACCAGAACTCCTAGAAGCCTTGGGCTACAGCCCAGTCATTTGGACTGCTAAGCTAGTCTACAAAACATTGATATGTATTCAGGGTTAGAAGTTCTGGTTGGAAAGGTTAAGCTAATGATGACCAATATTTGCTGAAGAATTATAATTTCTCAGAGAACTTTTGCTAAGCAAGGGATGTATGATTTATTCAGTTTAATCCCTACAAAGTTGCAGTCACTCCATTTTTTTACAGGTGCAGCTTTTAAGGCTTAAAGAAGCTAAATAACTAATATAGTACCACACCACTAGTAAATAATCAAGCTTAGATCATATATAAGCCTAATAGGAAATCCCAAGCTCTCCTCACAGCCTCTCCCTAACTTCATTACATTGATCAGGCTGATATGTGGGCATCAGTCTCTTTCCAAGCAGCAATTCCTTCCATTCAACAGGAAAGTCTGTTTTGGAAAGTTCTGGCAGCATCTATGAGAAGGATTCTTCAGCCAAGTTCCCTTTGGACTGCTTTCCTAGGGTTTTGTCCAGTCAATGAGTCACAGTGTTCCAAGACCTTCTCCATAGTAGGCCAACATCTATGGTTCTTGATTTCCATAAAAGCTATCGAGATTAACAGCAAATAAGCCTTTTCCACATATAATATATGCTTTATCATTTTTTTTTAAAAAATACATGTATGTTCTTGAGAGATAGCTTGGCTGTGAAGAGCTGCTCTTCCAGAAGACCCAAGTTCAGTCCCCAGTACTCACATGGCAGATCACAAATACCTGTAACTCTAGTATCAGGGAATCCATCACCCTCTTCTCTGGTCTCAGCACATACCAAACATGCATGTGGTACCCAGGCATACGTTGAGGCAAAACACACATATACATAAAAAATAAATTTAAAAACTTTAAATTAAAATGTGCCTTACCACCCTTGTAAAAATCCCAATGCATCCTGGGTAATATTTTTGGAGACGGGTATTGCTCCTTTCTCCTAGGTTTTAAACTAAAAGGATTCCCATGACCATAAGAAAAAGAAATCACATGAGTGACAATATGACAGACCTACCAGCTTTACTCTTGGTTGACATTTTTCTGCCCTTCATATAGAAAGTTTAATTTCCTAGGACATTTTCACATTTCTTTCCTCATTTTTCCCCTTCAAAATTCAGCGTCATTCCTGAACTGAAGTTTCTTTACAGGTAACATACTTATAATCAAGTTCCATCAAAAGGAAAAATAAGAGTTAATGAGTAAATGGATTTAAAGTATCACAAGAGTCTCGAATGAGCAGTACAGACTGTTTTACTGGTATTAATGTAATGCAGCCATCCATTGCAGCAAGCACAGACAGAGGCTCTGGCCTCATTTACTGGCCAGGCCAGAGAGGGTCTGTTTAATAGCCCTGGAGATAGACAGGCTCAAGAGAAACAAACCACAAGGTCCAAAACAACCCAGAAAGGCAGCCTCGCTACCTGCTATGCAACTGGGTTTTTTAAAATGGATTAGGAACATTAGACAGTCAAAATACGGCATGGACCCTGAGCGGAGGACCTTGAGAGAGGAATGTGTCAGCCGTGTTTAATAGATGAAACAAAATCTAGTGAAATTAGAGAGCAGCCACAAACCAGACACATGAATAAGTAATCTGTGAGCTGGCAGGGTTTGCTTCCTCACACTTAGGCAGATGACAGGCATTCCTAAATACATGGAAAAGCCCATTTACCTCACTGTAGATCATCCTTACAATGCTCATTTCAGGGAGGCAGGGAACTAACTAGATTAATGCCAAACCTCCCAAAATATTCATGAGTCTATTAGGAATGTATGCCAGTCATCTCAGGCACCACCTTTTATTTCCTATACTTTAGGCTTTCTACAGCATCATGTGTTTTTTTGTTTTTTTGTTTTTTTAACAGATATTTGTTTTCTTTCCTGTGATTCAGGGAGCTAAGGTTTTCACTCTATGTTAATTGTCTCTGAAACAGTTCCAGGAGGGGGTACTTCCACTTAAAGACTCCTGAAATTATTATTTTCAAGTAAGGCTGATTCTTTTCCTTTGTAGCTTCGAAGAAAAGAGATCTATGTAATCGCAGTGTCAAAATGTCAAAAGACTGAGATACATGGAAAAAAGAGGAAAAAAAGGAAAGAAAACAAAACTAAATAAAACCTTTAAAGGCAAAGTGCAGTCCTCAGCCCTACAAATCCTTGGCTTGCATAAAATGCTTGTGACATGCTGTAATTAACTAGTTACTCCTCGAGAATGAATAATAATGCAATTATTTTCCAAAAGCAGTGAAGAGGGATAGTTCCTGTTTTTAAAAATGAGTGCCTTTCATTTCTGTATAAGAAGAAAAAAGAAAAACTGGATTCATTTGCATAAACTGCTAAAGCCAGTGACCTGCAACTTCACCTTTACCTTGTATGATAATTCTGCCACCTTCTTATCAGAGCCTTATGTATTTTTCAGTGGTTTAGACTGGAAATAAACTGTCAAATTGCCTCTGTGTTCACATTACATCAGTACCTAATGCTATATCCAAATCTGATATAAAATATCATCTAGTTAAAGTATCTCCTGTCACAAGTGTACATCGATGCCACTGAGGCCTTGAAGGGTTAGTATTCTGTTTTCTTCCTTTGTGGAAGGACAAATGGAGAGTTTGTTCTTGAGGACCCTTCTCAGTGGCTCCACATGGGTCAAACAGCACAATCTCAGTACAGCATCATTAATTTATCACTAATTATCCTTTCCAAGTTCTGTCAAATAAAAACTCTCAAAACAGAGGTATTAAAGACAGAAAAGGAAAGACCAGGTCCTAGAACAGTTTTGCTGTGACTAGCACTACGACTGAAGAGCTCCTGTGACTGTGTGAACCTCGAAGCAGGGTCTTGTGATAAGAAAATGGGGGCATAAGGCATAATTTCTTCACACTGAATTTGCATTGTTTATTGATGAAAAGGTAGGGTAACCACAAGTTGGGTCAGCTAGAATAGTGGACAGTCCATTAAGGGTTAAATACTTGGTGCTTTGGGTTTCCTTAACATTAATTGCTGATAGGTTCTTGTCATAAGCTGGGTGCAGTGGTACTTTACATGTAGCAACCTGGGGGCTGTGAACTTACAGCCATATCCTCATTTCCTTACTGATCACCTTCCTTGGCCTCATTTCCTCTCCAGTTCCCAGGCCTTTTAATTTAAGACATCTCCCAACTTTTCTCATCAGTGTTAATGTTGAGACACAATGGCTGCATTCTTGAATTCCTTCCAGGTCCATCTAGCCATTCTCCCTGTAATTCATTCAACAAGTTTTTATTGAAGATTTGCTATAATGCATCATGCTACATACCAGGAATTAAAGATAAACAGGATACCCTGATCCTGAGAAGGTTAAAGAAGAGCACAAATATAAAATAAAAATACAAAAACATTAACAAGGCAGTGCTATTATGAGGTAGATAGGAGCCTCCTATAAGCAGATCCATCGTTGTTAAAATAGAAAGCTGTACTACATGAATAAAAATTTGAAGAATTCTCCTTTCAAATTTTTGAAACAGAAACTAAGAAAAGATTAATAAAGCACTCCAACTTTATGCATGCACACACACACACACCAATTGATTCCAGTGACCTGTATGTTTTCATATAGTTGTGTGAATATTTATGTTCAGATCTAGGCAAGTTTATTCATAAAATTTTAAATATATAATATTTTGAATAGTTGATGATTTAAGTATTAAGATTAATTCAATGCCCATAAGATTAGTTATTAATTCTGATACCTGGCATTGGTTCACAATGTTTCAAAACTATCATTCAATAATATTTGCCAATATTGCAAAAACTTTGAATTTTTTTTTCTTGGTAAGACAAAGATTAGAGTCAATATAAGCTCAAAACATTGTAATAAATAACTAAGGAGTAGACACATCATTGGTTTTCTTTTATTAATCTGACTCATCCAAAGTATCTCTTCAATCAATAATCATATGAATGTGCATCTGTCTTAGTTTTCCTTGAGCTTCAATTTGCAGAATGGTTCAGCTCTGGCTAGATGGAAAATTATGTTCTTCTTACAAGCTATGTGACTTCCTCAAGACTCAATTTTCTTGTATATAAGGAGGAGATAATAAGATTGGATACCTTCCTTTGAGAGTATAAAATAGTTACTTCATTCATTTGTTTATCAACATGTAGTTTTTGAAAGTTGAGTATACCTAAAATATTTAGTAAAATGAAGACAGCAAAGATAATTCAGTTGTTACCAAAGGAGAACATGGTAGTAATTCAGACTAAGGTCTTGGAACTCTGCCTACTGTTGTAATTTATTAAGCTAACAGAGTTAAATATACAAACTACAGTAAGTAATGATTGTAGCATCTGAGTTTATTGATCTAGTGGAAACAGAGTGGATCCTCATAATCCACTCACAGTTTTCTTTCTCCGCAAACTACATAGTTTTCAAGACACTTTATCATGTCTTTAAAGCTTCTCCCATTCATTTAAAATATGAAAATGACTGATAAAACAGCTCATTTGGTAAAGTTCTCACCCACCATGTACCAACCCCTTGATTCAGTTACCAACATCATATAAAATAGGATATGGTGGTACAAGCCCATAATTTCACACTTGAAAGGTAGAGATAGGAGGATCAAAAGTTTAAGGCCATAGCTATACAGTGAGTTCCAAGCCAGCCTGGGCTACACATGACCCTGTCTCAAAGAGATGGGGAGGGGGAGGGAATGAGAGAGAGAGAGAGAGAGAGAGAGAGAGAAGGAGGGAGAGGGGGATAGTTCTTCATAGATTTCCAATTTTGGTCAATCCTGAGATTAAGAAATAGATTTTTCAGAACATTTGTTGGTGTATTAATATATGGTAGTTTAAAGGGTAGGAAGGTAGGAGTAGTGAAGGGCACAGGGAAAGACCAACACAGTGTATGCTTTCATGAAGGGTACATCCTGGAGATTTAGTGAAAGCTGCATCTCACTTTCACCCAGAGGAATCTGACCTTCTTTTGAGGTGAGAATGAAATGATGATGTATGAAATCTGCTCCGCCATTCCCTAAAATGCTTTACTTGAGCCAGTAAGGGAACAAACCTTCAAGGAGTCTGAGTGAGCAATGGTAGGAGTGGACTAATGTCCAGTGAGTCCCATGGGTGGGGGTGGGGATGAACTTATGGGAAAGGGAATCTTGGAAAATGCCCTGAGCAACTGTCAGTGAGGTGCTGTGGCTCAATGGAAGCACTGCTCCTGGTAGATTCAACTCATCGGACTGGTCTCTTCCCGTCGCTGCTGTTCATATTTCATATTCAGATGGTATGAAATGGATTTCAGAAATCTTAATTACTTTACTCCAATTATAGACAGTGTATATTCCTGATGTTTTTTTTATTTCATTTGTAAGCTTGCAAAACTCTGGCTACCTTGGTTGGCTATTTTGATAGATAGATAAAGCAGTGTATCTTTCAGTCTGTTCTCTTGCCTGTGTAAGAGCTTTATAAGACTGTGAATTTTTGACCAATAGTTAAAACCTAAACTGCCTTAAAACCACAAGGAACTGCCTTTATACAATGAGGCAAGTTGGCCTGCCCTCTCCAATTTTTTAAGACCAGTGGTTAAGGCAAGCCTGATCTACAGGGCTACTGAAGGGCCATCCTGAGAAGCAGGCAAACTCTGTGAGCTCAGGCAGCTCCTGACCCCAGATGCTCATATTCCAAGAAGCAGCAGCAGTGGGCTCCTTTCCATCATGGCTGCAGTAGGACTGGCACCCCTCAGGGGTTAAGAATCTAGACAGTTGCCACCTGTCCTCACTGTTATTTCTGAAATAGATGAATATAACACTAATCAAGTGCTATTAGGGAAATTTTTCTATACGCAAAAATATATTTTTTAAGTACACTAGTATACTTCCTGCCCATATTTTTAGCAGCAATCTAGGTAATTCTGACACAGATGGTCTAATGACTGTATTCTGAAACTAGCTGGTATGCAGAAAAGGCCTCGCTGGATTGCATTAATCAATCAGCATTCTCAGGCAGTGAGATAGTCAGGTGCCAGGGTTACTTCTTAAGAATACAGAATTCTAGGAGACTAGGCATGCCTCAGCTTCCACTGGGCACAGGAATATGCTTACCAGTATATGCTTTTAAAAGTTCTATGAACAAACCAGGCAGTGGTATTGCACTGGGGAAGAAGAGGCAGGCTGATCTCTGTGAGTTCAAGGCCAGCATGGTCTACAGAGTGAGTTCCAGGACAGCCAGAATTGAAACAGAGAAACCCTGCCTCACAAAACCAAAAGATAAATAAGTAAGTAAATAAATAAATAAATAGATAAGTAAATAAATAAATAAATTCTATGGACGATCCTCATTTGCAGGCTGCAGTTTATGGAGAAGGGTAGACCTCACTACATCACATCTGTGTGTGTGTCATATAATTTACCAGCTTTCTGATTTTATTTATTATCTAATATCTTGGTCTGTGTAATGGCTGCTACAAAATTTGGATGAAGCAATGAATATTAATAGCCAGCATGTTACTATTCCCATTTGTGTGTGTGTGTGTGTGTGTGTGTATTTGTGCACACATAATATATTCAGAAGTAAAACTGTGATTCACAACCTCAAAAAGAACATATAGAATAAAGAATACAAATATAAATTAAAATATGTAATTTTATTCTATAGAAGTAGTAGGTTTGTACATACCAATATATGCAATATACTAAATTTTTACATTCATTATTTTTAATGTGCGTGTTTTTCTGAATACATATGCTCGACTACATGTATACAGTGCCTGCTGAGGCCAGAAGAGAGTGTCAGATCCCCTAAAGCTAGAATTAGCCATGTTTGTGAGCTACCATGTGGGTACTGGGCCTTCAAGAGCATCAAGTGCTCTTAACCAAGATGTAATACTCCAAATAACAATGAAGACTATAAAAAAGAACTGAGAGAATATTGAAAAATAATTTTATGAAGTTTGTTTTACATTGTTTTATTGTAGTTTAGGTGATCCAATTCTCTAATTCACCAGATGTTTCTTTAGCCTATAGAAAAAATAAATGTTAAAGCCATGACTGGCAACAGATTTGAATTTGTCATTTTATTATATAAAATAAGAGCTAAAAATAGAAACTGTACCTTGGGAAGGAATCTTGGGAACTGCTGAAAGAAACCTGAGAACCCCATACAAAGTCCTGTAAATGCTGTTTATGAGGTATATTTTTGAGACTCTATCTACTTACATATACCTTTCATCTCATTCTCAAAGGGTTATTGTGGGACCCCAAAAGGTTAAGGACCACTGAAGCTTCTCATTCAGTACATTCCATGCATGTTCTCCTGTATGCTAGAGAAATACCTCAGCTGATGGCCTTACACATAATATATCTGGCGGCTTTCTGTTTCACTGGCCTCAGGGATACTTTTCTCAAGCTCTCACCAATTAGCCATCCAATGAAGGAAGCACAGAAATACGTTCCAGTCACTTCCAAAGCAGATCTGCTACAGTAGCCTATTGGAATTCTCCAAAGAACCCTATGATGTTTATGCATATGTTTTGAAAGTTCCAGGGCAGAGATGAACCAAAGCTCATTTTCTAAAGATTTTCTCCCCTTTTTTTAATTTTTGATTCACTGCTAGGTCCTCTGGGTTATTTCCTATTAGTTCTGTATTGCATTTCAATTCAGAAAAGTGAGGGACTTCTCTGGAAGGATACAATTCGATCTGCTGCATTTTACCCAGATAGCATTTCTCACATTTGTGTTTTACTTATAATGTGGTAACATCACTGTTGACATCCCATATTTTATTTCTCTCTTCCTTCAGGTGTGTATGCAACATTGACTGTTCTCAAACCAACTTCAATCCCCTCTGTGCTTCTGATGGGAAATCTTATGATAATGCATGTCAAATCAAAGAAGCGTCATGTCAGAAACAGGAGAAAATTGAAGTCATGTCTCTGGGTCGATGTCAAGGTAATGTTCGTAGCAAAATTTCATTTCAAAGAATGTATTTTAGTTTCTGTGAAGAAATGAAAAGTGAAGATAACTTCTTATTAGGCAGCTATTTCATTTCCGAAACACAGTTCTGATTCACAATGGATCGTGTAGTCAGCTGTAGAATTTGTGTTGATTATAGGTGTTTGGGGGCCCATCAGCAGCAGTGCATGTCTTTTTCAATATAATGGGACTGTATTGTCACAGGACCATGTACACAGGAGCCATTTTTCAGAAGATAGCAGGCATTCTCCTGGCAACAGCTAAAGAGAAAGTCTAGTCAAGAATTTAAAAAGTGATTAGAAACCCTCAAATTAAAAACAAATACCTCTTTCTATGTATTGATTCAATAGAAGTATTTTAAGTACATCCTGAAAAGCTGAACACAATAGAAAATTCTGTTTTGTTGTTCAGAAGAAATGGCCTGGGGAGCTTGGACTTACTTTTCTCTTATTCAATGTATCTCAGTTACAGTTATGAACCTTCTTGTCACAAACTTCAGAAAGCTGACACCATTGTGTTATTCACACAAACAGAAATGTGCTTTGGAAATCTGTCTTTGTATAGAGTGCTCAAAACTATAATTAAGAGTTGTTGTTGCTGAGGATTTACTGTAATGAAGGAATGAAGGTACTGTTGAAAGAGTAAATTTGATAGATATGTAAGAAATGGTTAACTGGACTTTAATGTTAATTTTTTAAACACAGATAACACAACTACAACCACTAAATCTGAAGATGGGCATTATGCAAGAACAGATTATGCAGGTATGAAAATTTTTCTCCTACTGAAATGAGAGCCTTTTTATGAGAGTTGAGCACCACTGTTTACCATTTGTCCTAACCCGAACATGTGCTATCTTCTTTCTTAGTTCAAACTTTTCCACAGACAAGAGAAAATTTTTATTGAAGCAAATAAGGCACACTCTTTTTATGCCATACTTAAAGCAATTGTCAAAGATGTCAGTAAGATATAATTAACTTGTTTTGACAGGGCAAATGGTACAAATGACAAAACATTTATCAAATTAATGGGCATCAATGGAAATTAATGCAAGGTTTGGCAGTTGTAATAAATGCAAATGTTCTTGTTTGAATTTTCATAAAAGTCAACAATGGAAAGTTTGCTGGTCTCTGAGAAGACAAATAAAAAGAGCTACAAGTGCTAACACAGTGTATTTCTGTTTGCATGCGAGGTTAAAATGGATGCATCATTTATTTTTTAAAGTAACCAGTTTGTTTCATTTATTTAGATTCTAGAATACAGTTTCTTAGACATGTAACATTATAGTCAATTTTATGTGAAAACATAAATCTTATTTAGTAACTGTGGAATTTACTTTGAGTAATAAAAATGCTACCTAATTTAATTCTCCTACAATGAGAAATGATTGATAGGAATACTGTTGGCATTCTATCAGATGGCTAAAATTTATGGGAATTTAAGGTAAAATTATAAGATTTTATAAAAGTATTCAAGGCATAGTTATTTATTTATTTATTTATTCTTGCTGTTTGAGACTGGGTTTGTCTATGTAGCTCTATCTGTCCTATAACTCACTCTATAGACCAGACCAGCCTCAAACTCACAGAGATATACATGCCTCTTTTAATTTAATTTTTATTAAATTATTTTAATTTTATTAATTATATAATTATTAATTTATAATTAATAAATTTTTAACTTATTGAAAATTTTAACTTTAAGATTTAATTCCACCTGAGGGCTAGAATTAAAGGCATGCACAACCATGCCCAGCTTCAAAGGATTTTTAAACAGAACTTTTCATTTAGCTACTAAACATTTGTGACCAATTTTATAACTAACATTCAAACCAAAACAATTGCTTCTTGTCCTTCAAAATATGTACTACCATTTGTTCCCCTTATTTCATTATTTCATTTCACTTAATGATAATTGTCATTATTTTTATACATAAACAAATCCCTGGTAATATTTTAATTACTTACATAAATCAGAATTTGGACATGAGAGGATTTTATCTTTTGCATATTTTACCTTAATGTTTTCAGCATCTAGATATGACTACATATTCTAAACGCCTGAAACTGTCAGTTATTCAATAAAATAATGTTGATTCTACTATATATGTATATATATAACCATTCTCAAAACACCCAGGAGAGATATTAATAGATGTTCCTTGAAAAGAATAGAATAGTATTCAGTATGTTTAGGAACTGTTCCGATAAACAATTGATCTTCTCACTAACACTTCTTTCTGCTTATTTCCATTATATAATCTTTATAAATATACATATTTTATGTAGAATCATCTCTCAGAGAATGGGTTCTGGGATTGATTCCAGCCCTTTACAAATGACAAAATCTAAGGATACCATAGTCTCTCATAAATTGGAATAATGTTCATATAATACCTATGTACATCTTCTTCTTTGTCTTAAGTCATTGCTAGATAATTTATAATACTTAATAATTAATATGTAAAAATATTACTTAAAAATATAACATATAATACTATAAAAAGTATAAAATATAATACTTAATATAAAGTTTATGAAAATATTTGTGGTATTGTATTGTTTAAGGAATAATGAGTTTTAAAAACTCCCTGTACATACTCTAGAAAGTGCAACTACTTTACATATATTTTTGGTCCATAGTTAGTTGAGTCTATGAAGACAGAGCTCGTGGATATGGAGGCCCACTTATTATTTTTCTTAGAATTTCTTTCTGAGAATTTCTAACATGTGAAAGTTCACACAAATGCAGATGATATAACATCATGAATCCTCATGTAATTTTCTTTAAAAACCAGTAACATCAGTCATGACTACATCCCACTCTCATTCCCGCTCTCTCTTTCCATAATAGACACAATAAAATGCCAGAAATCACAACTTATTTCATAATTTGTCATATATCTCAAAAAGCAATTTCTTTTTTAAAAAATAACAATACTATGATCATCTTTTAAATACTTATAATCTCTTACAGTATACAGTGTCCATCAAAATTTTTTGAGCATTTTTATGAAGCATTTTGCAGGACTAGTGTTCCCAAAAGTGCACTCCCCAGATATGCTGATTCATAGAAAAAAATTTTTAAGTAATAAAAGACAATAGTGAAAACTTAATATCTGAGACTGACAGCATAGGCTTTACATTTTAAATAGAACTAAATATGAACATTATAGATTTTATTTAACAATCATCTTGATGGTATGACAAGCTACTCCTACTAGCTGTACTTATAGTAACTTCATACCTCCTATGAAAACTAATTCATTTGAAAAATCTTCAAGAATGTTGCATTCTATGGATATCTTTTTCCTTGAACCACCCACCATTAGTCTTATAAAAAAAATCAAGTCTTTCCTTGAGGATTCTCTTCCTCAATGAGGAACCCTTCAGGTTCATCAGCAGCCTGTGAAATGTTTCTGGGTATATACACCTGTTCCAGTAAATTCCAGCATTGAAAGTGCTGGCCTCTCAGTGTCTCTCATGTTGCATATCACAGCTCACCTTCAAAGAGAACAGAGCCTGAATTTCTACCCTAAATATGTTCATATTTGGTTTCAGACAGTTAGCCTAAGATGTTAATTACTGCTGTTTTTATCTCACAGTGTTTTTTTTTAATTTTTGATAATATTTTTATCCATTCTCTTCTTTGAAAATTTCATGCATTTAAACACTGTATTTTGAACATATCATCCACCATTACCTCCCTCCACCTCTCTCAGTAACCTCAGCTATTTTATCCTCCCAACTACACATCCTCCTTTTGTTCTTGTTAGTAATAACCCCTTGAATCCAGGTGTTGATGGTTGCTGAGGAAGGGAGTGTAATCTCCTTGGTGACATGGCCTGGTTTTCACATGCCTCAATGGATGGCCCCACACCTAGGCACATTTGGGCTGCACAAACCTCTTCCTGTCTTAATCTTATTTTTTTTAATGTACATAGAGAGGGAAAAAAGAACATTCCAAGTGAAAATGATCAGGTCACACAACATGCTCCAATTTTTCTAGTTTGACAACAGATTTATCTACTAAATCTCAAAGAAAATCTTGCAAGATAAAATGTGTATTTTTTGAAGGCTAGTAAACTGGCAGATCAGGTAAAGGCACTTGCTGCCAACTCTAGTGTTCAGAGTTTTGTCCCCAGGACCTGTCAGATGGCAGAAAGAACAAGCTCCTGCCTCTTTCCCTCTAACCTCCATCAGCATGTTGGTGCTGGGGTGCACATGCACACATGGAGACACTTAGAGCACACAAAATAAAAAAGGAGATGCAATAATTTTTAAGAGGTATGTTTAAGCATACATGCTTGATACATTCCAAATAAAAGATAGAAACAAAAATGATCTAAATGAAACTTGCAATTCACTGTTAAAAATGGACCAAATGGTGCAAATCCTCCTAGAACTTACTTCAACTACTTGTGATTTCCATGCATGGTTTTATTGAAAAACAGTGCATTAGAAATTATTTAAATAATCACATTTCTTGACATTTACAAGCTTCTAGTGGGATTTTCAGTTTCCCAAGTTTTGGAACACAGACTTTGGAAAATTTAAAGGAATCAAATGGAGAGTCAGCATGTTATTGTCCTGATAATTTATATTTCATATGTTATAAACCCTCCAAAGAGGGAAAACAGGAACTGTACGACTCACTTTCCTAGAAGTTTGTTCTGTGCACACAATTAATTTGATGTCACACAACTTCCCTTGTTAAACAAATGTCCATGGAATCTCCCACCAGAAGGAAGTAGCAATTGTAACTCACTCAGTTCTCCATATGTGACATTAGTACTGTAAGTTTAGAAGCCTTTACCAAATTCGCTTTCATTTTTTTTTGAGCCTACTTTAAAATCTATTACTAAAGAAATATTCGTTTTTAACTACAAAAGTTGCTCTCTTCTTTAAAAAAAAAAAAGCCCAAATCTCAAAATAAATTTGATAAGCCTCCTCTGTAATAACATCTGAAAGAAAGACTTCAGCCAGAACCAACAGAGACTGGATTTCAATTTTGGATAAAAAGCAAACTAAAAGAATAATATCCAAAATAAAACTAATGTACAGGAAGCTAGGGTGTGTCTACCTTGTTTAGAGACATGAATCCGTGATCTTCGTAGGCAAAAAAAGTGACGTCAACACTAGAAAGCTGAAAAGATTCCTAGTGTATTCCAAGCAGAATTGCTGTCTGTTTAGGCAGTCTGCAATCACTTTTCTATCCTCTCTCTTTTAATGAGACCCGAGGCATTTCTGGGTCTTGAATAAAGGCTTTGTATCTCTGTGTTCCAGCCTGGTGACAAGTCCTTGCCATATAAAATAGGCAGGCCAGTTGACATCATTCTCTCCCCATCAGTCTAAGTCTAAGCTTAGATTCAGGTCTGTCTTCTCACTGCAGAAAGCGTATCAGAGACCACAGATTTTCTAAATCACAAATCAAGGGCTTTCTGGCCTTGTATGTGTGTGTGTGTGTGTGTGTGTGTGTGTGTGTGTGTGTCCATCCTCACCCAGTCTTGTACTAAAAGAAAAGTGAATTCTAAAAACTATGATTCTCATTGTCTAATGTCTACCTATATATGTGTCTTCTGATGGATTCTCGTCTGGCTGCAAGTATGATTATGCTTCAGAAAACATGGCTACACATTTATTTTACCAGTGAAAATGTACTTAATTTTACAGCTTGTTAGATGTTCAAAAAACATAAATTTCAACTACTTTCATTTTTATCACCTACAAAATAAAATGTATTTTATTTTATGGCATCCTATACCAGTTTCCAAAAAGAATTTGTGGTGTTTCATAATTAAACTACAGTCAAGGAGAGTGTTTAAACAGAGATTGAAAGCATAAAAAGCACTACTATTAGGGAAAAGAAACATCCAGAGCTCAGCTCTTACAGTTGCTACGCTTAGCTCTAAGCGTCCTTGCAATCCACATAGGAAAGGAATTATGGTTGAGTCCATTTATTCCACAAATGTTTCTAGAGGCCCTGTTATACAGCAGTGCTATCCCAGGCTCCACAGAGGGCCCCACATCAGCTCCCATCTCAGAGAAGCAGATCTTGGGTCTTCATTGTCTAATGAAAACAAATTAAAAATAATTTTAGAGAGCAAAGAGAAAGTTTACTTTACTGAATTATATAGGTAGCACAGATCTTTTTATGAACTATCACTAGAAAGCATCAATGGATAGAATCTTCAACATTAATATCTATAAAATAGTCCAAAAGGCTTTCTATATGGCTAAAGGTTTTAAGTAATTTAGACTTTTTATAAATTTCTAGGGAACAAAAAGTAAAATATGTATATCTCAACGATAAATTGTCTGAGGCTGACTGAAATAATGAGTTCCGTTAGTGTGTATTTCCCAATTGGGAAGGATAAATAATACAGGAAAATTATAGGAGAGCCTATAAGGAAAGCATGTCTAGTTTGTTCCCATGTGTGTGCAGACTAAACAAGACCTGCATAAAAGAACAGGTAATACCTGACTCAGATAAAGAACGTGCTCAGTGACAGTGCCTATGTGGCAAGAGAGTTCCCTGGTTTTAATGTTGGCCAGTAAGAAAGAAAAGCCCTAGGCTTCCTGTACCTTCAGAAGAGCCAGGGCCTCCCTCCCTCGGTGTCTAGCTCCAGGCAGAGTCTGCCTACCTCCCTGATCATTGCTTTGTGGTACTTCACTGTCTCTTGTCTCTGAGAAGTCTTGAGCTTTAGAAAACATTTAGAATGTGTTATTTAGAAATGTGCTTATCTTTAAACAATAATTGAGATATTATGCACAAGTCTGAAATGTGGAAGAAAGAATCCAGATTTAACAAACCAAATCCTCTCTATCCTATTAATATCCCATCAACCCATTTTTTACACAAAGGAGAAATTGACATCCTAAAAGGGTATCAACATAGTCTAAGAGAATTGTCAAAATAACTTGTTCCTTGTGGAAGCAGCTGCAATTTACAAAGCCTTTCCACACATATTGTCTCCTTCAGTCTTCACCGTAGAAATGTGAAGAGATATTAGAAGCATCTGACAGGTGAGAAATGGAAGTTCAAAGAGATTAAGTGAAAAAGATTGCGTGGCAGAGCTGAGGTTCGAGACAGCACTGCTAATTGCAGAAGCCAGCAAGTGTGAACAGCAAGGGACCCCAGAGAAGTTTAACTGCCTCATACTCTGGAGCTTTAGAGGGAACACTACATTCTGAACTTAACCCTTTGAAGGTTTGAGATTCAACAGTGTTCGTCATGATGTCTATGTTGCCATGAAATACTCTGAAGTACTTTATAATGCGTCTGTATATTCTCACCATTTCTAAGTGCTACTTTGTTTGATTTTGATAACTCATAAGCAAGCTAGGGTGATAAGCCAGTCAGTAATGTGTCCACTTTGAAAGTATGAGGACCTGAGTTTGATCCTCAGAAACCATGTAAACGAAAGTAGACGGTCAGTAGTAAACCCAGCTCTGGAAAAGCAGGGACAGGAGGATCTCTGAGGCTCACGGACCAACTAACAAGCCTAGCTTTCTTGGTTAATGCAGTGAGAGACCCTGTCTCAAAATAGCAAGGGGTAGCATCTGAGGAATACCAGTTGAAGGTGTCCTTAGAACTCTGCATACCTGCACACACAAACACACACACACACACACACACACACACACCCTCCTGTTGTTTCCTGTTTCTTCACACAGCAGAGAATCCAGAGTAGTGCTTGCTACCAATAAATCTCCCATTAATAAAAAGACAAAAGTCCCCAGTTTCTCTGTGATATTTTAGTCTACAAAGATTCATTCACAATACTGTACTATTTATTTTAATGTCAACCCAATAAGACAATGTTACCAATTCTAGAGGTAATACCCATGAGCCTTGGGAAAGCTAAACTAATGGCCTGGAACTGGCCACAGTGCATTAACTTTGTCTACATACCTGTGCAAATGGGATACTTGCTTGATTTGCTGAATATTTGCCTTGTTGGTTCCTCTACTCCAGGGACCTGGGCACAAATATCAAGTGGTTTCATATCATATATATAACATGAATTAATTCAGTCATGATACAAAGAAATCTACATTTAAAATGGGTGTTTTTTTCATTTGTTCATGAGCACAAGGAGTACTTCACTGGAAAACATGTTATATCTTGGCCAATAATTTGATCTGTAAGAAATAAATAGCAGAAAATGTAAGCAGCCGCTTGTAGCACAAATATTGGTATCAGCAGTGAAACAGATACAAATGTTTGCCCAGGCTATTACAGTGCCACATGACCAGCCTAGAATATTCAAGCCCAAGGAAATAAAGTAAGACATCGGGATTTCTGAGGGGAAAAATAATATCTCAATTCAAGTATTTTCCTCTCTGGGATTTAGATTAGGAGTGCTGCAAAACTCAAAAAGCCTTCTATGAACTCTAACTCATAATTTTCCTGCTTTCTGAGCTTCTGTGCTCCCATTGCTTTCTCCCTAAAATCATGGAGCCAGTCACCAGTAATCTTATGTTATGGTAATGGTTATAGATAAACATGGAAGTGCTGTTTGCAATACAGATGAAGGCTCGGGCTGAAAAGTTGCCTTGGGCCCTCAGAGACACTCTGGGAAACTTTGTGTTTATGCCCCAGTTCGTAAATGCCTTCTGCATCATTTATGTTTACTTTTCCTTGTCTTGAAATGGGCTTTTCTGAAACACTTTTCCAGCTGGAGGTGTTATTTATCCATCCACCTTTCTCTTCCATAAATGTAGGGCAGATCTTTTTCTGGTGTTTGCTGCAAAATCAGGGAGCACCAAATGCACTCACTGGTCATGCTATGCTCAGTTGCTTAACCAATGACTTTTCCAAACCCATTTCTCTATCTGTGCATTGAAAATGTTAAGTCTCATTCCAAATACTTGATTTTTGTATTAAAAGACATTGTGTAAGCTATTAACACGACACTAGTGAGATAGTCAGTATTTTGTTTCAGTCTGAAAGTGAAAATCAATTTATTTTTGTGGTAAACATGACCCATTCTACATAGTATGGACGGTGTTACATGTGCTCAGAGATTTTAATGCAAATTTGCGACTTATAAACTCAAGCAGAGTGGGTTTGCATAACTCTCCCTATCCAATAACTTGCTGCAAAAGCCTTTGGCCAACTTTTAAACTAACAAATATTAAAGTAATATTTATTGATCACTTATTTCTTTGCTGTCAGCATAATATATATTTTTTTCACAAAGCCAATTTTTCTGTGTTCATAAAATCAGAATAATTTTATATATCATATACTTTAATAACTTATTATAATCACATGACCATTATGGCCAAAGATTTAAATAACAATTTTGTAGGATTAGATATGAGCCTATGACAGAATTGAAAATTATGATATTCATTAACCATTAAAATTAGTCATTTATCACTCAAGGGTTTGTGTTTAAAAGACCTACACATTGGTTAATTTAAAAAAACACACATAGAATGGATCACCAAGCAAAAATTATAAGAACATAGTGTATAGGAATATATTTCTATTGTTGATATAAAATATTGTTCACAAAGATATGTCAGTGTTCACATGTGATGATTAACATATCTGCACATATTCTTAAGAAGAGAAAACAAATATGTTCAACAAGATGATCATAAAGAAAAGATTGGTCTATTCAGCAATGACAACAAGGTAGAAAAACATTTTTGAGCTCAAATGCCCTCATATTATTAGTGAAAATGCCACAGTGAAAACGTTCCACCTGGAGTTACCCACATTGTCCTTACCTCTGTCATATTGTTTACACTGCTAGGAAGAATAGTATGAGAATGTATTGAATATATGTATCTAGAAGAATAGGCACATCCCAATACCTTGTAGAATTTCAAGACAAATGTTTTACATAAAATTTAGACAGGTTTAAAACATGCTGAGAGTGCCTTGAATCTTCTCTAAATTAAATAGGGCTCCAACATGGGCACTCACCTTAACCAGTTACTTAGAAATACATTTCTCATACATTGGTGATGTGATCATATGCAAACATAATCATCCCAAAGTAGTTTCAGTGCCTGTAAAACTAAATCTTGCTTGGAAATCACTTTTGCAGATACTGTTTTGTGAGGATGGCTTGTTTCCACCACTTGTTCATGTAAATAACGCACTTAGTTTAAATTCAGATATGATGTAGAGGAGACCAATTTAGAAGCCAAACTCCAGCAAGTGTGGAAAAATCAGCACTAAATTGAGAAGAGTGATGGTCTAATGATCTATAAACTGTAGCAAGGACTAGAGGCTAGAACATTGTCTCTGAATCCTGAGGTACAGGGCAGGAAATATGCATAACCCAGTTCTGGGTGAGTTTTGGGAAGGAGATGTTGAAGCCAGAATGACAGGTCTCACAAAAGATTGAACTAAGAGTAAAGTACGATTTTGTGGGAGACTGGTAACTGGGGCAGGATGGTGACCACATTAATGAGAGAAGCATGTGGGGCTATCAGACTTGCAGACTCAGAAACTTAAACCCTGAACTCACCAAGAGTAAACTACTCTTTTCACATTAGCCAAATTTCATGTATTCTTGTCCATTTGCAATCACCTAGAGGACTTCCCTCAGCTAACTAATTATATGTATTATATGAAAGTCCCAGTAGTAATGAGGCTACTCAGTGAGTCTATAGATGTTCAAAGCATGAAGCTAAGGAGTTTAATGGAAATATCTATGCAATAAGAACACTATTGCCTTCAAATCAGTATAAATAAAACATGCACAAGGCTAGAACCTCATCTCCCCCATCAAAATTTAGAACAGGCTATGATCTTCCTTTGAGTTTTCGATAGGCCAGTAAACCTATTCTATGCAAACATGGAGCAATCCTGGGAATCACTAGAACCATTGCTTCACCATCTCTGAGAGAACTGATGGTCTGCCTGATTTTGAGTGCTTGCCTGGTATGCATGAGGGTTGGGTTTGATCTCCAGCAAAAGCAAAAGAACATGAACAAATGGACAGCAAAAATTCTTCCCCCGAGAATGAGATGTTGGTGTGGGCCTCATGCTGTACTAATGACAGGTCCTTCTGCATTATAAAACCTTCAAAGGTCTTACACAAAGTTAATACTGAATGGTTTTTAACAAACAGTCTAAGGGAGGTTAAATAAAAACAAAGAGATATGAATAGTTTTGTAAAGAAAGTTAATATTAGGGGGTTTTGTAAAACAGTCCTTAGAATTTTTGCTAATACATGTCTTCATGCCTGTTAATCATGAAATTGTTACTGTTTAATCTCATAAAACATAAAGAGAACGTCAAATATTACCCCATATATAGCGAGATGAAGGACTCTGCACAGGAATGTTGCTACTTCATTAATATTTGATGGAGTTACAAAACATTCCTAGACAACATTTCACAGGCAAATTATTAAAAATCCTCGCTGGTCATGCTTTTTATTTTTTTTTATGTATTCAGAAGTTCAAAGCTGTGTGTCACATGTTAGGAAAGTCCCACCTAAATGAAGACTGAAAACAAACATTTTTCCCTCCAGAAATAAAATATTCCAGAAAGATTGTATTACTAGTTTAAACAAGCAGGTGATTTGTGTATCAGGGGTTGAAGGGGAACTAGGGAGCTAAATCCAAGCACACTTCAGCACCTTGATTGTCCATGTACTGCTACAGTTATTCTACAGTCTTGATCATTCCTGGTTTAATTAAAGAGTCCAAGAAGGGCTCCAGTTGAATTAAAGTAATTCAGACAAACTTCACTCCACTTCTGTCATGACGGCCCTGTCCCCTTCCTTATACACGCCACACTGTTGCACATGTTCCTTTGCTATTAGCTTCTACTTTTTAATGGAATCTATCTGTGGAGACATGAGGAATGACCAACAACAGACAGGCTACCGAAATTTATTAACAAGGCATTTATGATAAGTTGTCACTGTTATCCTCTATAGGGAAGCATCCACGGTTATCAAGGCACCCTATCAACAATGATAGGAAACTATGCATGGGGAATGTCAGAAATGTATTCTGGAATTACAGCTATGTTTTCTGCAACTTGCATTCTTCTCAGCGCCTCATCTTTTCTGTGAGTTGATAAATGCTCAGGAAACTGCTAATTGTAATATTATCCTAAGAAACTATTATCTTCATTATAATCAGGACTATCATCATCATACTCATCAGTAAAAACATCACTGATTCATTCCAAAACAAACTACAAATTATATGGGCTATCTGTTGTCTTGGACTCTCCAAGAGACTATTCTACAGTGATGTGGATAATCATATTTATTTTTTAAATTTCATTTGGATTTTAGAGCAAATGACTTACAGAATTTTAGAGCAAATGACTCACATTTTAGGAGAAAGAGCTTGGCATAGCAGTATAGAGACTTTTTGACTTAGTTTCAAAATGTTAGTAGTGCTAAGGCATATCTGCCTTATGCCTAGGAATTATGAAAATATGTACATCACATGGGACCTGGAAATCAAGTAGTATTGAGTAAGCCAACCCAGATTCTCTTGTTTCTAAGAAGGAAACACAATCAGCCAGTAAGGGCCACTGCTTTATTAGAGTTCTTTTCATATTTCTGTTTCAAATATATATACATGTTTTCAGAGTAATACATGAATCATACTAGAAATGTTAAAGTTTCACAACCAAGAGGGAGAATCTGTCTCTACCTAAACTTGATAAAAGTTTCTTCTACTTCAAGGGAAAGTCATATTTTTGGTAATGGTGCTACTGAGGAGCCTCGACTGCCTAATTGGACCTCTTATATATTCAGTATTCCTAACTAGTGTTCTCATAACTTGGGTTCTGTTTTGCTCTTGTTCAAAGCTATATCATACTTCTGCTCACATTAGATGTTTTGTACAAACTTTGACTAAATTGCTGAACCAAACACTGCCTGTTTGAAAGATTTTTTTTTTAATGATGTTCTTTGAGAAGGCAGAAGCAGCCCTTTCAAAGCTTCCTTTTATTATCTGGGCCCTTCCTCATTATAAGTTTTTGTAGCAGTTGGTTCATAGAAATAAATTTAAACCCTGCTAGCTGAATCCTACTGAAGCATTAAACAGAAATCCTTTTTTAAAAAAAGAAATTGTTGTGTTGCTCAAGGAATAGAATGTCTAACCAACTGTGTTAGAACTCAGATGTTCGTGGAAGCTCCTGTGGCTGCAGGGAGGGGACCTTAAAGGTGTCTCTGGCATGGGTGGTTACTGCTCAACTACACTGTGCCAATTCCCCAATGAAGGACACACATGTGCAATTTTGCTAGGTTGTTTGTGGAGAGAGATCCTCCTTGGAATTAGGAGCAAAACCTACTGCATCTGTATCTTGTCTTGCCTAGTGAAATAAAGATATTGGTTTTGTAGCAAAGACAATGAGGGTATTTGTTTAAAAAGACAACTTGAAAAAATAACAAAGACAACAGGAAATGATAAATGAGCTGGTCTCTGCTACAGTAATTACTTTAGCATTGCAGCAAATGAATAACTTTCTCAGGAACACTATTTCCATCAGCGATTGCACCTCTACCTGCTCTTCACTGTGAATTCCATTGCTTTCATTACTGGAGGAAAATCTCTAAAAAGGAAGAGCCAGTTAATAAGTTGCCCGAGAAATTTGTGTTTTGAAATATTTATGCCATTCTTTATTAGAACAGATTCTCTCTGAAATTTAGAGTTTTGTTGTCTCATTTTTGTTCCCCTTAAGAGTTTTGTGCAACACAGAAGGCATCAATGGAGTGGGGGAGGGGGTGTGGCTGAGTCATTAGGATGCTTGCCTGTTTCCCTTCCTGTTGCTAAAAGAAAGTACTCTGACCAAAGCAACATAAGCGAGAAAGGCTTTACTTTAGTTCACCTTTCCAATGGCTTGTCATGCACCCTATTTCCCAGCTTGCTCTCTCCACTATACAGTACAGGGTGCCCCAGGGAATGGTCTCATGCACAATTAAGATGGATCTTCCAATAGCAGTTAAGCAGAAAATTCCCCACGGGCATGCTCTGTGGCTCATGTTCCGGGTAACTCTAGATTCTCCCAAATTGACAATTAATAATTGCATGAAGCCCTGCATTCAATGCCCAGTGCCACACAAAGCAGCTGACACCTGTAACCCCAGCATTCAGGAAGTAGAGGTAGGAAGATCAAAAGTTCAAGGCCATCCTCAGCTACACTGAGAATTTGTAGCTTGCCTAGGCTACATATGTGAGACTCGTTTTCAAAAAAAAGATAGAAAGGAAGAGAGGGGGGAGGAAAAAGTTAAGTCATTTACAAGATAACTGAAATAATTTTTTCTGGCACAGACAGGTAAATAATAAAATTGGTTTATTGAATGTTATTCTCAATTATTCTCACTGATATCTGTTGAGATGTTTTGCTTATGATTAACACATCATACAAGTTATCGAAAGACCTAAATTTGAAATTTGAAAACTTTATCTTCAGTTTAAAATACCACATGGTCTAGGGAAGTTCTTGAAGGGTCTTGGGAATTAGGATTCCATATTTTCTGCCCTTTTCTGTGATTTAGATAAAAGGGCATTGGTACAAAGAGAGTCTCTCTGCAGGGATTATTGACACATTTGGATGCACGTGCCACTGATGATACTATGGCATCAGAATTTTGATTAGCCTCCAGATAGAAGTAATGATTTAAAGTACATAGTAAATAATAATCTAGTTCTAATAATATTCTACTCGAGATTTTTAAATTATGGATTTCCATTTCTGTATATCAGGATATTAACTGGGTAATATAAAAATTAGGTGACACATCTGTTAAACATCAGCATCTCATGACTACATATCAAGTCTGAATTTATACTTTGAGTAATTTTGCTCCCTACCCATTAGCTTATATTTCAATCAAACTTACTCTTCCAGAAGTGTGAGAGTTGTTTGGGGAAAGATGTTTGTATTGTGACAAAGACATGGATGAGATTACTATAGTCAATATGAATTGAATGTTTCACAAGTTGAATAAAATTATATTAGCTGAAAACTAACCATTAAGAAAAATAATTACAGAATCTTAGCATAATAGTATGCCAATCAAGTTCTAAACTAAAGATGTTAATAGTATATCCCAGATAAGACAGAATCCTTCATTCCACATTTCAAAATACTGGATTTCATTGGGAGACTGTAACAATTAAGATAAACACATAAACCTTTCTAGCAGTGTAAGAGGGATTTTAAATTCAGAGTCTGTTCTTTTCTCTTGGTGCCATAGTTAGTTTTCTATTACTGTGATAAGACATTGTGACCAAAGCAACTTAAAGAAGAAAGAGTTTATTTGGATCTTACAGTTTCAGAGGGTGAGTCCATGACCACCATGATGGGGAGCATTGCAGCAGGCAGGCCAGCATGGTGATGGAGCAGTACATGACATCTTAAGATATACCCACAAGATAGAGAGAGGTAACTGTGAATGCCATGAATTCTACAAACCTCAAAGCCTTCCCCGCAGTGACACCTGCTCCAACAAAGGCATACCTCCTAATGTTTCCCAATCAGTTCCATGTGGGGACCAGCTATTCAAATGTATGAGCCTATAAGGCCTATTATCATTCAACCCACCACTCTTTGTAAACAAGAAATAAGTAATCTGCCCAATCATTAATGTTCACAAACATTTCTTTCTACCCCTTTTCCATCATATAAATGAGACTTTTACTATTTCTAAATTTCTTTAGAGAAATTGATCTCTGAAGTTTTCTTGATCACCTAACCCATTAGTTAATAATCCTTGAACAAAATAAATATATATTTTTAATTTAAAATATTGTCCATGGACAATTGATTTCCTTTGTCCCTTTCAAAGTAAAAAGAAAACAAAGCACACGTTGGTAGCTTACCTCCATAGCTCATGTCACCTTTGCCAACCATAATATTTTCAGTGGATGGGCAGGCTACCTAGGCTTTAGCAGACTACATCTACTGACTATTATTAGGCTTTGGATTTAATTTTGAGCCCTGAAATAGCATAGTTCATTCACTGCTGCATGTGACATTTTAAAAACCTGAGCAAACAGTATTATTCTTGGGAAAGAAAAGCTCTTTCTCACTAGATTCAGCATTTAGAAACAATATTGAATTGATTTGAATCAGAAGATTGTCTCTGAAAACCTGAAATGAATATAAACATTAAGCACATGATCTCACCTCTTGCTTCCTGCCTTAGACCCGTTTTCTTTTGAGTGGTTCTCAATATTCATTCAAAGGGTGCATGTGTGCAGATGCATCCCAGAGCCACAGTGCACTCTTGCTTTTGTCAGAGCCCAAGCAGACCACACTCCATACTGCAGACTGTGCAAGCCCTTGTGCCCTGGGGTGGATCTAATCAGCCCACTAGGCACTCCTATTTCATGTGTGGAGATGTCAAATATTTTTTTACTGCTGTTTCTATACCCAGCAAACAAACACAACACTTTTAGGAGAATAAAGCCCTCCTATCTTCCCCTTCAGGCAGGATTCTTACATTCCTTGGAATGACAAAGGTTCACATCCCTTTTTGCCCTAGGTGGAAAACATAAAAGACTAAGACGCATCATTAATCATGCAGACTGTCTGCTGCAACGCTGCCAAGAAAATGATCATCCTCGTACTGCTCATCAATATCCCTGACACCTGTCTAAAAGCTCAGGTCATGCATATCCATCTGCCTTTAGACAAGTGTCAATGTGCAAACATTCCTTCACTATTTTTAGGGTCATGTTAACATTCATCACCTACCTGTCAGTTCATCCAATTTGTCATGTTATGAGGAATGACCAATGTCTGTTACTGGCCATCTCCCCTTTGCATTGTGGTTTTTAGAGCATGAGAGCATGCGTAGAAATTGTCAGAAATGTTCAAGACAGTGGATGCCTACTATATGCCAGAGTTTCCACCAAGAAATTGCTATGGCTAATGCTTGCCTTCTCACATTTAAGAAGAAATGCAGACATTTGAGGTCCCTGTGTCCTACTAAAACTTCTCTGTCTGTCTGGTTTCTGGTCAGTGGATTGTATTTTTAATGAATTTTATTATAAAACTCACAGCATTTTTGACCATGCAAATGATTCCAAGAGGTTAAAAATCACACCTTACAAATGAAATAAACCTTCAGAAATTGAGAGGTCAAAGAAAGCCGTTCTGATAAAAGTTGTTGGTTCTGAATACCTAGAAACATGTTGTACACAAATTTAAAATGAAGGAGAAATGTTGATAAGCAGTCTGCAGCAGCACCAGGAGCTCTTAAAGGTTTGTCTCAGTGTCACTCAGCACAACAGCCACAACCTTAGCTGACCAGCTTAGCTGATGTATCAAGTATATCGTGATCTCTGAGCAGCAAAAGCATTCCACCAGAGGTGAGAAAATTCCAGAACTAGGGCTTAACACATCCTGTTGTTCTAGAAGCTACCCTGGGTGATGCTCAGGGAGACTGTGGTAGGTCTTGCCTTGGACATTTAGCTCCTTGAGTCTTGGTTTCCTTACCTGCAAAGAGTAGATGTCAGATGATCTCAGATATTTGTTTCAGGAGAGTCCTTCTCCCTATTGTTCTGTGTATTCGTGGGACATAAAGCCATAGAATGCAATGCTCTATCCTTGCTAACTATGACCTTTTCTGGGATGTGCATACAGATGTTGGGATCCTAAAAATGATTGGAAAAGTCCTGTTACTAGCCTGAGCTCACAGAACATTTAAGTTCTACACCTAGAAGAGTGCTGTTATTTCAGCCACTATCAAGTAACATGAGTTTAACTGTGACAGACATGAAGTAAGCTGCCTGCTTCGTAGCTGTTGATGTCAAGGACTAAAGTAACAGATATAGCTACATGACATGAAAGCCACAAGATCTTCTCATAAAGAAGATGAATGTCTTAAGAAATTGTGACTTTGTTAGCTATTTAATTTTTAATTTATTTTATTATGTATCTATTTATTAATGAAAATATCAGGGGATGTTTTAAACCAGGCCTAGCAACTGAACCCAGGCCTATGTCCATCTATGACTTAGCCACACCTCTGGCCCCTCATTAGTGAGAGTCTGATGAGAATTAATAAGTTTATCATGAAGACTGGTAATATTTGTATTGGCTTTATAAAAATAGGAATACCAAGGGATAGGTGACACCTAAGCCTCTTGTTACCTTTCATTTTGGAATCGCATGTAATACTAATAAACATTTATATTCTAAATTACAATTATTTAGATGGTTTCTATGACAAATGGAAAAATACATTATTAAAGAAATAGAATAACAGGAATTCATATTTCTTCTGCATTTACTTTGCGTCGTGATTTGTAGACAGAGCATGCTGCCTTGCCTCTCAGAATCTATCTTGAGAGTGCACAAATCACGAGTGTTTTAGGAATGTTGCCAATTTTTTTCCAGTATGAGGTTTACCTGGCAGAGAAAAAAGCATTGTAAAGTTTGGGGCGGGACTTGAAAGGCAAGAAAGCTCTGGTGAGCAGGAGGGTTCCTGGACTGGCATAGGGCTTGCTGCCACTGAAGCATGGCATGGAGAAGAGGGCAAAATGGAGCCAAGAGGAATGATGGTTTATAGGTCAGACAAGTCTCCTTACCTATTTGTCATAAATGTGTAGATGTATCCTTTGGTAGGGGGCCACGGGTTGAGGTCTTTCAAGTGTCATATATGAGAGAGAGATGGCAGGGGGGAGAGAGAGAGAGAAAGGGAATGAAACACAAAAACCTGGAAAGCCGTGGAGGAATAGTGAAGGATGGATGTGGTTGATGGCACAGAGGAAGAATTATTTTGGGTGGGCGTAGGATGTATATGTTTACCAGATTTGCTATCAAGCTATGAATACCAAAAGAAGCAGAGTCAAGAAAAATACACTGATCTCTTGTCAGGTTGCCTGTGTGATTAAGATAGAGGAAGAGTCCATACATGGGCAAAATCAAAATAATGTTCCCTTGGATGCATCAACATAGATATGAACCTGAGGGTCTGCAGGGACAAAGAAATGAACATGATGTTGTAGTGACCCTCGAGGGGAGGCTGAACCCGATGTGCCCTGGGCTTGAGAGAGAAGGAAAAGCAATGGTGTCTGAGAATTAATAAGTAGGGTCCCAAGCGTAGGAAAGAGGAGTCCTGGAAACTGACAGCTGACCCTTAGAAGCTCCTGTCCTTGCCGCCCCTAGGTCCTGCTTCATGTCTTTCTCTCTCTAGAACCAAATACATGCTCATCTCATCCTAAGAGTTGTGCCTAAAAATGTCCCTTTTGTTCCCAAACTTTTCTCTACAGTTATGTCTATAGCTTGCTGTTTGCCCTGGCTGCTACCTGAGCATGGAGCAAGTACTCTCTTCTCTTTCCCTTCACACTGTTTCAGTCAGCTCACTGAGACTCTGTCTTTGGCCCTTTGCCTGGATTCCATCATTCTGCAAATAGTTTGTTTTGTTTTTGCTAGTCTGTTTAAGGTGAACAGGATTTTGTTTGTGCACTTGTTCTTTTGCGTCTTTTATTCCTGTCCTCTTCAGTCATCATTTCAAGTCCACAAGGACAGTGAAACCATCCTGTTCCCCATGCAGTGCCTAGGAAAAGGCCTGGTACATGGTAAACATCCTGCAGTATTTCATCAAGACCAGTGGTCACTGCTCTAGAAACCGAACCGTGTGCATTTTTAAAGGAATCCACATGCCAAAGTAATGTCCTCTTGTTTTCTTCTTAAGAAATTTTACCTGTATTGATATAATCTCATGAACTCTTTGTGCAAAGCTACACAAGCAGAAGGTGTATAAGTGTGTGTGTGTGTGTGTGTGTGTGTGTGTGTGTGTGTGTGTGTGTGCGTAATAAATTATAGATACATTTTCACCCTTAAAAAAAAAAAGGTGGATTCCAGTTTGGGAGTTTAATTTTTCATCTCTACTGAACATTTAAAAAACACTTTAAGGACGAAGTTTTATAGGAAATTTAATTCCAAACATTGCTTTGGAAGTAATAGGAAAGACTGTTTACTGAGAGGGGAAGAAAGAGACCTTCATATGCAAATGCCTGGCATTTGAAAATGTCATATAGCTACATCTACATATAAATAAGCTGCTCTCTGAATTCCAGGGAAAGGAGACTTTGTATAGCATTAGCCAATTTCTGTATCAAAATAAAGAGAGCTAATAGAGCAGCTGAGAGTCAAGATGTGCAAGAGTGAGTCTTCACTACCTTCTCACAGCCGCAGCTCTCCAGGTCAAAGACCAACAGGACAAAATCTAAGCCCGAATGAAACCAAAGCCCACAGTGCTTGAAGGATAATCGAGATAAGCCAACCAGAAGAAAAGGGATTCACATATCAAATCTTGACAACTCCCTATCAACTGCTTGCTTTCCTTCTAAGTACTGACATGGAAATCATCGTTCTCTGAGATCTCTTACGTAATCTTGTAATCTCTAAATCAGTATTTGTTTTTTCTTATGTAAAATTCTAATGGTTGTACCAAACCAAAAAAAAAGAAAAGAAAAACCTTTTTATTTAACCTCTTTCCAACTTCATATTTGTTCCATTGCCTAAAGATAATATGGTGTTCCCAGATTATGGCAGAGTCACAGGAGGAAATTAATAAATTAATTTATACAATTTTTACTGGCCATTTTATGGAATCCCTGTGGGACTTGTATTTCCTTACCAGCAAGAATGACTGAAATCTATCAGACAGTTCCTGCACCACAATTTAATTTTAGGTACTAAGATAAGTATAACAAAGCTCACCCTGGCTCCTACACAGGATATTTATATGGGAGCTGGTGCTGAGAGAATATGCTTCCAGAATGATAGCTGAAGGCAAATGCTTGGATTTTAGGGGAGAAATCTATTTTAGTAAGCTTAAGATAGCAATAGGGAAAACAACAGAAAATCCAATTGTCAAAGACAACCAACAAATCAGGATTGTGTGAAGAACGGAAAAGTACAATTGCTACCTTTTTTATTGAATATAGAAGAATGTTTGGCAACTTAATAGTGTTTCTCTTTGAAATGACCTTTCAATAAAGGAATTACTATCACCATTGAAAATTTAGAATCAGAAGTTGAAGAAACTTATCTATGGCCATCTGCTGCTGGAGAAGCTGATAATATGAGTGGACAGTTCTCTTTCTAGCCAGAGAACAGACTTGTGGGACTCCAGTCCTGCCTGCCTCTGGACAGAAGGAGTAACAGGATCAGGGAGAGATGCACACTGGATACATCTGAAAATACACAGCCCCTTGTGGCAGATATTAAAGGAACCAAAGCAAGTCCCTAATGAGGATTAAAAATATCATATCAAAGAACATGTTTCAAAAACTAAAAAAGGAAAAAGAAGTAGAGAAAATTTTGTTAACTTTCTGCTAAAATGTGCTGACATGTTGGGATATTTATGTTTTTCTGAACATCTGGTGCATATTAGTATGTTTTTATTCACAATCCTCTATTATTAATGAAAAAGGAAAGCTGGGTAATTAGGACACACTGCCACAATAGATGAATGTCATGCGTGTGTTTTCCTACTGCATAGAATCTCACCATCCCGTCAAAGAAAAAGCATAAAATTATTTTTAAGTGGAGGAATCTGTATATGTTCTTATTAGAACAATTTCTTTCCATCATAATAGACCATAGTGAGTCAGCAACACTTGCGTCTCAGAGCTGAGAATACACTTCAAGTCATGGTTTGTCATTATTAATAATGATCCACATTATACTTTTAATGTTGGCTTAAGTTTGAAGAACAACCTAAACTTGATATATACTTACTTGCTTTGCCAAGATGGAATTCCATTTCTTTAATGAGACTTTATGGAGCAGAGATTATTTTATTAGGTGGAGAGGCACCATGACTTTTGGCTCCTTTGTAGCCTGTCAAATTGAGCTTGCCTCTGCTGACTTTATAAACTTTGCTTAACCTTCAACTCCCATTAAGGATTGCTTCAGCTACTTGTGGCTATTATAAGAATCCACTACTGAATATAGCCGAATCCCTTCCATCAAATGTAGACAGCCAACAATGACACACAGTCCAAGGGTAGGTAAGGCTAGGATAAGCCTGGCAGTAGACTGCAAGCTGTCCATAAATGATCACCACACTCTGTGTAACCCACTCTGTAGCAAGGCGCTATGATGGTGTTTACTGCCTGGCACTCACTCCTGATCACACACCCTGTCCTCATCTCTTTCACTGTCTGCGCTCCTAGATACAGCTAGTTACACTGAGTCAT
This sequence comes from Cricetomys ansorgei, assembly GCA_026225945.1. Taxonomy (NCBI): domain Eukaryota; kingdom Metazoa; phylum Chordata; class Mammalia; order Rodentia; family Nesomyidae; genus Cricetomys; species Cricetomys ansorgei. Next base: position 7,887,917 of record JAMJFZ010001562.1, read on the forward strand.
GCTTAATCTCTCATGTGGCTTTTTATAGATCAAAAATTACTCAAACATCAAATACTCCTGCTTGCCTTCATTTGCCAAAGTTTTGTTCCCAGTTCACCTGTCAGCTCAGACATTTTTGCCCTGTGACGACGATGTCCAGAACAGACACTTTGATTTGCTAAATGCTTTGTGCTTTGCGTTTATCAAATAAATACCTTACGTTTAAAATCCCATTCATTTAAAACACCTACAAGGTGCTAAGTACTTGGTATGTGCCAGACATTGCTACAAATTTTACAAATGTGAATTATACATAATAACTTGCCTGTAGTCACAAAGCTGGGAGAAAAAGAAATAAAAAGAAAACATAGACAAACTCTTGAGCCTTATCTTAGTGCTGGACAGATGTTTCCAGGAAGGCACTGCTATTTTCCAGGTTAGCATAAAGTGTTTCATTGCAATAATTCCATACATATGTAACATAACTTGTTTTCATTCATTCTCTTCATCCACTGCCTTCCCCCATCCACTCTGCTCCCTCTGTCTGATTCCTCTCTTAATGCTTTCTTAGCACATCTATTAGATTACACCCTCCTCACCATATTTCCCTAAGATCTATTCCTACCTCCTCATGACCCTCATTTCTAGATTTCTCCTTTGCCTTCCATCAGAAATTCAGATCTATACATACATAAATAAACATGCATATAAATTTAAATCTAGGTTCCACATATAAGAGAAATCATGTGCTATTGGTTTATTACACTGAACACAATGGCTTCTGATTTCATCCCTTTTCTTGAAAATGTAGTGATTTCAGTTGTCAATTCCATTGTGTAAGACATACTACATGTCTTATCCATTCATCTGTTGATAGATATCTCTGCTGGTCTATTTCTTGATATTGAGAATCTCACAATAGGTCCTCCTTGTTAACACTCTTAAGTTGAAGTCTTTTGGTCCTCATCTTTACTTCAGCGTCTCAGCAAGAGTCCTTTTGTGATCAACATGGGCTTCCTGTCTCCATTCTAGAGATGGCAAAACAGCCACAAAGGCATTCATGAACTTTCTCACATCCTATGACTAGTAAGCAGGGACAGTGGCTTCTGAACTCAGATCATGACATGATAACTTCATTCACAGGAAAAATTAGGTCACTCCCAGTGTTGCAAAACTTAACTGTCTATTAACATACTATCTGACTCACAGAATATAATGATTGCATATGAGAGACTACCAGAAAACATTCCTTATGTATAATATTTCTTAGATAATACCACAAAAATACTTAGAGTTATAGAAAAGATTGTATCTAAGGTTCCTCCAGCTCATACTAAGCTCCTGATTTCTTTGGAACACTAGAGTCTGAAAGGTGATGAAGGTCTTAGGTGGGTCCAGCTTGGTGTGATAGAAAGACATGTGGGATAAGACTCCACGCAGATGTCCCTGTGCTAGCCAAACCTCATTTACTCTGTATTAACCTAATCATCTCTACACAGTGGATGATCCATTGTTCCAAACTGCAGATGATGAGCCCTACATTAATGCTATTAGCCTGGCAGTGCTCTGGAAGGACAGGCAGTCAACTCTGGCAAAGTCAGGACTCTGTATTAGTTGCCTCTGGCGATTGAAGAATAACAGAAATTAAACATATGGGAGAAATTCTAACTTTCCAAAGCCATTAGCCACTCTTGGACTTACCAAGTTTAACATCTATTTCTTCTTCCTCATGATCCCCCTCCCCCTCTCCTTCTCCTTCTCCCTGTCTCCCTCTCTCCCTATCTTCTTCTGGACACACCAGCTACAGAAATGGTTTCTTGTACAAGGCTGTAAAAACAAGTGATGATATGAGTTTAAAAAGTTGAAGGAGGGTATTGTGTTTTTATTATAAGAGAGTCTTAATGAATAATGAAAATCTCTGGATCTATTAGATCTAAACAAATAAGTAAGAGTAGAAAATTTAAATTCAAAGACTTCATCATTACTTATCAGGCCAAAATAAATTTTACCTGAAACCCATTTTTCATTTAGTGTATATTTTTCATGATACAAAGCATGTTTATTATTGGAACCTCATAGATATAATCACTCTCAAACTCTGATGAATCTCTTTTTAGTGTTTTTATATTTTTCATATACTATTTGTGTAAATATTCGTGTGTATGTGGATATGTATATGTGCATATGTGTGTGTATCCATGTGTGTATAGGTGTATATGTGTTTTTGTATATGTATGTGGGTATATGTGTATAAGTACATACATATGTTTGTGTGTGTATATGTGCATGAATACTTATGTGTATATGTGGATGTGAATATGTAAACTTGTGTATGCATATGTATATTTGTGTGTATGTGTGTGTATGTGTGTTTATATGCATGTGTGTATGTATATGCATATTTATTTATGTGCATGCATACATTATGTGTGCATGCTGGAATTGGAATCCTACTCATTTTATGTGTCATCAAAATTTCTATTTTTTAGTTGGATAATCTTTTACCCTCTGCTACACTGTAATGTAATTATTAAATTGCTGCTAAAACATTAGAAAATTACCACTTTTCATTATTTTAGATGATGCTTTACTTAATGTTTGTAATAACTGTCTGTTTCTGAGGCTTTTACTTCACAGATTTTGAAAGTGTGCAGCATATTCTATCCTTATGATGACAGCTTAAGTTCTTGTGTCTTCTCTGCCAACCACTAAAGTCCAGCTAAAGTCTCTTGTGGCTTTCTAATGACCATAGTTCTTGTTCTTTTGTAAAACCTGATCACAGTGAGCCTACCACTTTAGTTCCCTAGAAGCGGCTTTCAGACATGGCTTGAGGTGAAATCTTTGAAAAATGAGAAAAGGAGAGAAAAAGAGAAAGAAAGAGGGAGAGGGAGAGAGAGACTGGGAGACTTCTACATAGTCGAGAACAACCAAATCCTAAAAGTACATGTAGTAAAAATGAAACAAAATATAAAAATGTTGGTGGCAGTTTTCTTTAGGCTATAAAATTTGAGTTCTTTTGTTCTTTTGCTATCTATATTTTTTACTATTGTCAACTCAATGTGGATTGCTTTTATAATGAAAAATATCCAATATACTTTATATTTTTAGAAAAAAATATAGAACTAAGCAATTTAGCTCTCTCCAGAAAACTACATTCTTCACATTGAATGGTACAGTTTCTATTAGTCAGTGAAACATCTATGGTTATGACTCTACCTGCAGACTCAAGTGGAGTAGGAAGGCAATCTCAAGGATCTCTCCAGGCAAAAAACATTTCTGTCTCAATTATCTGTACCTTCAGACAAAATTGTTTTCTAGCCTGAAATTATCCAGATGACTGCTTCTTTCATTTTTCCCCTAACTCTGCATGTTCAACTCTAAGACAATCCATTACCGTTGAGACATTAGGAAGAGAACCCAGATTAAACATGAGAACACAGAAAACAATGGACTGGAAGGCTTAAGAACTCTCTTTACTATCTTTATAACCTCTGTGCATCTGAATTGCTTTTAAAGTAGATTTTAAGAGTTAGACACACCTGGCATCTGGAGCTACTTACTGCTTTTAACAGGTGTGGTAATAGGAACTAATTGAATATGTCTTCCTTCTCCCTTCTAAGATATCAAAAATGTATGTGTATGTGTGTAGTTTGTAGAAATAACATATGTCTATTTATGCATATATGTGCAAATAGCAATGTCTGTGTTTGTGCGACATACATACATACATTAACTACCCTGTGCAATGCTGCTGTCTTCATGCAAAAATGACTCTTGGAAAGCAATTAATTATCATAAAATAACAATATCACTTAATATTTTAACCAATACATGACCTGTGTGATATAACACAAACTGAAGAAAACAATTCTATGAATGTATTATCTTTAAAGAATCTCATTTCCCTGTGATACATTTTTCAAAGACAGAGAAAATGCTTTGTTCAAAAGCATTCTTCAGTGATGATTCTTCATAGTCTCAATTCTCATCATTTCATATTTCTTACCATACCTTTAAATTTGTCCCTCCAAATGACCATTATAAATGTCCTTCCTTTTATTTCATACATCATATGCCTCTAGGTAATTTTCCTAATATTGCTTAGTATTAGATATTTTAATATGTTTCTATTAAGCAACAAATTCTCTCTCGTTTATGCAATACTAATGTATACATATTGAACCATAATCATAAAACTATCAGTACTTTCTCAAAAAATAATGAGGGATTTTGAAGTATTTGCACTGAAGCTAAGATATTTCTCCTCTATGTTTCCATGATACAAAATGGCATTGCTTAGCTATTTTAGGCAAAATTTAGTCTTTCAGGGTATTCCTCTATTTTTTTAGATAGGTTCTCTGTGATGTTTTGAATGAAAGTGGTCCTCCTAGGCTTAAATAGTTGAATGTTTGGTCCCTAGTTGGTGGAACTGTTTGGGAAGGATTAAGAGGTATGGCCTTGTTAGAGGAGGTGTGTCATTGAGGGTGGGCTTTGAAGTTTCAAAAACCTGTGCCATTCCAGCTAGTTCTCTGCATCCTGCTTGTGGATCAAATGAAAACTCTCAGCTACTGCTCCCAAGCCACACCTGCCTGCCTGCTGTCACGTTCCCCTCTATGATGGTCATGGACTCTGACCCTCTGGAACCTTGAGCTTCAAGTTAAGTGCTTTCTTTTGTAAGTTGCCTTGGTTGTGGCATTTAGTCACAGCAGTAGAACAGTAACCAGGGCAGTCTCCATCTATAGCATGAACTGGACTGAGACTCATGATTCTCTTGTCTTGATATCCAAAGTACTAAAATTACAAGGGTTACCACCAGCTGCTGACGTTCCTTTCATTTTACAACACACAAACGGGTCATATGCAATCTTCCTCTAAGTTATATTTGGAATAAAAGTATTTTTCTCCCTGCCTACCAATTTCCATGACTTAGACAATGTCTATCACCTAAACTACAGTGCTGATTTCCTGTTTATCTACTGCTCTCTCTGAGTTCCCTCATCAATCCATTTTCCATAGGAGTGAGACATGCTAGAGAATTTCCAAGTGGCTTCCCATTGCCATTAAAATTCAAGCAATGTTCCTTCTCCAGGTATATAAAGTTCTGTTCAGTGAGGATCTTGAAGGATCTTGGTTGACCTCTTTAGTTTTCTTTCATCTTGATCCCCCTACCTGTCTCTCCCTCTCCCATTCCTTCTTTACCTGGCTTTCTGCTCTGATAGAACCTTGTTTCTGGGGTCTACTCATTCCATCAGGGGCACTTCCTGGGCTTTTAGCTGGCCAGCTTTTTCACAGCCATTCCCTACTGTACCTTACCACACCCACCTGAAATAGGTCTCTTGCCCCACTGGTCAGTCTCTGAACATCCTGGATTTCTCCTGTAACATTTCAAATGGACATGTTGGGTTTTGTTTGTTTTGTTTTGTTGCTCTGTTTTGTTTGTTTGTTTGTTTTTTGCTTTTGTCTGTTTCCTATCTTACTGCCTAATATATACACACTTCAGGAAAGAAAAGAAACTGTTATTTCCCACTCATGCCTTATCGTTAGCTCCGTAGGAAGGAGTAAATCAATGTTTTAAGTGAATCAGTTGATGAGTGAGTTAGATCAGTCTGGATGAAACTGTAGTAAATTTAGACCTCTCACGAGAGGAACATTTTCTCACATTTTTAGGGTCCAAAAAGTTACATGGTCAAATACTAATAGCCTACAGTCATAGGATGATATTAATGACATCAATTAAAGCAGAAGTAAGAGTTTTTTTAATTGTCGCTCACACTCCACTCCTGTTTCTGAGTATATTCATTTTGTGTTTCTATTTCTAAATAAATGGCCGTCTGGAAGCTGCAGCTGTAATGTCAGCTGTTCTGATTCAATGGACCAGATAGATGTTTGACTCCACAAATTCAAAACTGTACATATTCTATAACCTCTTTTGATTTCTTGAGTGGCTTACCATGTATTCGAGTGTGAATTATATCCTGGGTGTGGGTTAGACCTGTGAAAAGGTAAGCAAGCATTGAGACCACAAAGTAGCTTTTAATGATAACTTATTTCAAGCTCTAGATAGTGTCTAGGTAGAAGGAAATGTAACAGCCTTAACTATTTCTAAAGTTATATATCTAGAGTTAACTATTTAAAGTCATCATTGACTATAAAAGTGTCAGAAATAAATCAATTGTTCAAAACTGGAAATTAAAAAAAGAGTCCCTAGCTATTTAAAATACTTGCAATTGTTCTCAATTTATTCTGTGTCTATGTATATATGTGTGTGTGTATATATATATATATATATATGTATATATATATATATATATATATGGATATGTATGCATATATATTTAACTGAGTGATAACATTTCAAATGCAAAAACATCTCAATTTGATATTCTCACAATCATATAGAAAAACAGACATTTCATTTTCAAATTTTCTTAACCAAATAACAGACTATTACATTGGTTTCAGTTGCCATGTGATCTGAAGAGTTCATACCTAATTTTCCAACGTAATTCTTAATGGAGTCCTGGTCATCCTCACACAATTTCTAGTGTGTCTGATAGTCATAGTTTAAGCTGATGCTAAAGTACTTGTTCATCTCATTTGCATTACAAAATTATGTCTTGAATGGTGTCAATTCTAATAGCTTCAGTAAAGAAGCTTTAAGACCTTTAGGAACTTTTTCAAAGGGGTTATTATTTATCTATTTATTCATTTATTTTATCTTTTAAAAAAATGGCAATTGAAACAAATCTTAAGATAATTTAATGGACTTCATACGTATATCAAAAAGTGACTTCATCAATGTAAGAGTTTGTAATTAACAGCTATATTAATTTAAGTCTCTGCAATAAACTACTACAAACTTGTGATCTAACAGAAATTTATTTATCATAGTCCCAGATACCCAATGTCTGAAAGACAAGGAGGAGTAAGAACCAAATTCCACCAAATATTCAAAGTAGACATCTTCCTTTGCCTCTTCCTAGTTGGTATTTCTCATGCATTGATTTAAGCTCCAATTTCTGCCTCTATCATCATGTGACTTACTACTTTGAGAGAATATAATATGTTCCAGTACAGAAACAAAAAAATCTGTTTCTTCAATTTCATTCATTAATAGACATACATAAGATTTTACTGACAATGTTTTAAAAGTTTTTATTGATGTCATTGTTTTATAACAGGTTAATGTTTGTGGGGTGGGGATGGAGGGTCAATGTGGAAAATCTATGATGGATTCTGATAGCATTAAAACTTTCATTTTAGAAAGAATACCACCTTCAACAACATCCTTATTGTGTTCAAACATAAATATATTTGATTAACTGATATGTACTTAGAGAATTCTATCCAAACAATCCATACATTAAACTGTTCAAGATATATATGGTTCAAAAGGTAACTATTAACAAAACTTCCCAATTCTGTCTTAGATCCTATTCCATATTTTTTTATAAATAAGTTTTATCTAGAATCCTAGTTTAAAATGGCAAACTCATCTGTAAAAATACTCATTGCACAATCAGCTATGTATATTTGTTAAAATTGTTCTGCCTTATCCTTGACTATGCAAGACAGCATTACCTTCTTGTCCTTTCAATGAGGAACACTTACATTAATTTGGTCAGACACCATCATATGGCAATACTCCAGACTTGTAAATGAAACTAAATCCATGCTATAAATTCTCTAACTGCCCTTTCTGGGCCATGACATCATTTAGAAGAAATATGCAAACCCATCATTTGCTTACACTAGCTCCTCGATTCATTTATAGCTGTCCTTCTTTGTCGTTTACAATTAGCAGAACATTTTTGCCCTTCATGTTTTTGCATTTCACTGAAGAAGATTGGAGTGTATAAAAAATATAGCATTAACCTGTAAGCACCTACTCCTGTCACGACTACAGACACTTGATTTAGCAAAATCCTTCTCCCCCACATTGTACTTTACTTTGCCATTAAGACAGAAATTGGAGTTTTGAAAAGCAAATTGCATCACTGAAGTACATCTGGTTCTTGGAGACAAACATCCAATGTTAGAACAAACATCCGTGTTTTCAAAGCCTCTTTCCTCCATCCAGGCACAGGTGGTTGGTTGCTAAATGTGTCTTTTGTGCCTATAGTACTTTCTCATTCATGTTAAATATTGAGCACCCACTTTGTGTCAGTCCACATCCTAACCCCCTGAGACACCAAGCAAACAACATACTCTGACTCAAAAGAGAGTGTAGCCTAATGCAAAGCTTTCTTATGTGTCCCAAGTATATGACAGAAGTGCTAATGCATTGTGGTTCAAGTGACTACAGCCCTCAGGCCAGTTGTTGACTCCTTGTACCAGAAACTAAAGGTCATGCTTTATGTGTGTCATGGTGGGAAAGCTTTAGAAATATCAAGACTACTTCAGTGTCCCCCAGAATATAGTTTGATGGATGGGCAAAGGTGCACCTCAAAGGAGAGTAAGTGCCAGGCCTGGTACAACAGGGCCTATCATCTAGCTATTTGGGAGGTTGAGTCAGGAAGATTGCCAGTTCCAGGCCTGTCTGGACTGCAGTGCAAGTTCAAGATCAGCCTGATCAACTTAATGAGAACCTGTTTCAAGATAAAATGTAAAAAGAAGGCTGGGGATCTAGCTTACTGGTAACATTCAAAGAGCCCCTAAATTCACTCACCAGATGGAGAAGGGTGGGCAGAAGTCAGAAAAATGGGGAGGGGATAAAGAGAAAAGGAAGAGAGAGGCTGCATAAGTAAATGAGTAGAAATTCTGCTTGAGGAGTATCCTTTCTTAGCATTTCACAGTGTAAATTAGCTATTTGTCTCTGCCTAACCTCTCCCAGTCATCATGTGGCCACAGATGCTGATTTTGCTCCATGTCTCCTATTCACCTTTGTTCCTGTCCCTATTGCCATCTGTGACTTATCTTTCCACAGACTAGATGAACGTAAGTAGCTCTCAGCACCAATCCATCATTCCTTCTCTGCCATGTGGAAATTGAAGCTATCATAAGCATTGATACGATCTGTACCTCTCGTCAACTGCATTTCTCATGCCTATTTCCAAAGAGATGCTTCATTAGCTTCCACTCGGGGAGGTCCTGCTGGTCTTTTGCTAGTCACTGAACTAGTCATTAAAGAAACCTAGAGTTTTGAAAACCATGGCTGCAGCAATTCTGAGATTTAAGAGTTTGGAAGTCTTTCACAAACATTTCACACACTTAGGAGAGGCAAGCAGCATATTCTTTAAGTGTTGGCTTCTAGAGACATTTCACATTGAATTGTTCAGGCTGATGACCTATAGTGAAAAGGGACAAGCAAGAGTGAACATAGGAAAAGGACAAACAGGAAGAGAACAGAGAGGACAAACCACAGCTTGCACACCACAGCCCATGGCTGACAGTGACTGTTGATAGCTCAGGATTTCAGGGTCCAACACAGATAGAGAAACTACCTGATAGTCCTAAATCAAAGACAGAAGAGAGGAAACAGCTGGGTGACGTCAGCTGTCTTGATCCTGTGTTTGAGTGCCAGAATTACGTAGAATAATCTTTTTTAAAGATCCATTCCTTTTGATGATCAATCAATCAGAAATGAAGTGAGGAAATCTATTGCTATTAGGAGCAAAAGAGTGAGCTCACCCTAAAAACAGGCAATATTGCCACAACAGAGAATTACATTTTAACATTTATCTCAATAAATTGTATATACATAAAAGATAATTATAAAATTGCATTCATGCAAAATATAAAGAAGATAAACACTTTGAGAGATATTTGAGCAGCAAAAGCATCATTTAAGTTTCTATGAAGACCAAATACTAAAATGCCACCCATTCATCTGCATTATATAGTGTCTGTAATCATAGCTGTTTCTAATTTCTAGTCTAAGCAGTTTACTAATACTTAGACTTGAGCATTGAAGTAGAATATTCCATTGAAATAATGTTAAGCGGCCAAAAACAATTAGAAGTTATTTTACCACTAAAGTTATAAGCCTTTCAGTTAGTTCCTTTTGGGTGTTGTTGTTGTTGCTGCTGTTGTTGTTCCCAAAAGTTCAGCTTTAAAACAGTTCCCATAGAATTATACATTACTCCCAATATCTTCTCTCAAATTATTTTTGAGACTCAACTGATGAAAGCTTATTGAAGAGTAAAAGCTATACCTTTGTTCCTTAGTTGAAGAAATAATAAAAGCTCTCCAGTTCCTGAAGTGTTCTTATAGAAAAGCAAGCTGATTGCTATCGTTGGTAACTGCTATGATCACCAAGTATGTCAGCGCTAACAGTTTTGGTGTGGCTCAGAATGAAAATAAATGATTGACTGTGTGCAAAAATAAAAAATGAAAGCGAAGCTTCATTAGTTTATATTCTTGGCTTCTATTTTGAATATACACACCTGGCTTTTGTTTTGTTTTGTTTTGTTTTGTTTTGTTTTGTTTTGTTAATAGAAAGTTCCTTCCTTTTTTCCACTCAAAAATTCAGCCTTTTGCTGGACGATAATGTCAACACAAAAACCAGAGCTCTCATTTTAAAGGGAATAAGAGATAGTTTATAATGGAACTGAGTGACCCAGGAATATAGATTTAGGTTACTCTAAATTCCATGATTCAATATGAACACAGTTTCATTAAGTTCTTACAGTTTTTACAAAACAAAGAAAACCTTGTGTATCAAGGCAAGCTTAATACATTGGTGGGTCTATCTGACAGGTGGGTACAGTAAGGTGAAGAAAGCTTTTCTATAGGCTCAAGGTGCTATCTGACAGTATTCATAGCTTTTGGATTGGTAGACACCAGTGGTCTGCTAACTTAATAGATTCTAAAAGGTTTTTGTTTGTTAGTCATAAGGTTTTGTTCCAACACAGAGGTGAGTAAAGAATGGCTATTCTGAGCACTAGAAGTAGCCCAAGATAAGGTAACTAGCCTTTGAGCCTGCAACATCCCAATGCCTCCACAGTACCGAAATTCTAATCAGCCAATCAGTCTCTGCAGTCTTGTTTTCATTCATAATACCATAGACACAGTGTGACTAGCCAATTTGGAATTGGTGGCACAAAGTTCCAGTGTGGTTCTGTAATATGGCATACATATAGATGTCAAAGGGCTGATGTTCTCATATTTCTCAATTGCTAAATAAAGGTGGTCATAAATCTTTCATCTTTGAGCAACAGTCCATGCTTTAAAGACACTTAGGTGATTCTCCACCTCCTTTTCTGTGTGTGTGTGTCTGTCTGTCTGTCTGTCTGTGGTCTATCTGTCTGTCTCAGAACGTTAAAAGATTATGAAGAGAAGAATCTTAGGAAAGGATAAAGAGTTATAAAAATAAGTCAGAACATGCAAAATAGACTGTTAAGGAGCGACAGCATGCACTTGAGCATGCACACACACACACACACACACACACCACCATGAGAAGAATAGGATCCTATCATGGAGGCCGGAGTAATCAGGGCTTCAGAAAGAAGTAAGTGGTCAATCATATAAACATCCCAGAGAGCTTGAACAGCTGAATGTGAGAAGACTAAGATGCTAAGTTGAGTGACAAAGCTGCCTCCGCTCCTCCTGGGCTCAACAGTGTCTCTGAAGAGCTGCAAGTAAAAGACAGAGTGAAAGTCAAGGCAGGAAGTGAAGAAGGATCATAGACAATGATGTGGCGAGACTTGGGTTGAGGCCTTTCAGTTTTATTTTCACAATGTCATCCTATATGCTTAAGTGCTGCTGGAGCAGCAAGGTGAAGACACAAGAGAACCAGATGAGTCTGATGGAGAGAGCCCTTGAGGAAGCTAGAGGGTGGGAGTCATGATGAGGGCCCTCCGCTGTAGTAAAGGGAAGATAGCAGAAGAGAATCAGTGTCAGAGTGAAGCCAACAAAGAAGAGTCTGAAGGCGGAAAGAAACAAAAGAATTCCAGGTCAGATGTTGTGCTGTGTCACTCAATTCTTAGCTAAAGTCAGTCTGCTTGTGATCTTGGATTAAGCCCAGATACTGAAAGCTCGGTTCTACCATCAGCTGTGTAAACACCTAAAAATGTCGCCAAATCTACGTGCGCTTCAGTGTCCTGGTCTATACAAAATAGAAGTTTTATAAATCTTCCTAGAGTGATTCTTATAAAGGATGTATTTTTGCCGTGTTATAAATTAAAACAGTGATGGTCTTAGTGTAGGTTCTCATGTAATTGTAGATCTATTATCATCTTGTCTTACCAATTATTCCTTACTGTCTTTAGAAGACAATAAGTTAAACTCACTGAGATACAATAAATATTAACATGTGTATAACATATTATGTATAGCATGTAGTGGTGCTAGACACAGCAGCTACTTTAGAAATATTCATATGGCATATTCACAGAGAGATTCTTATTGTTTGGCTTTCATGGTTTTATGGTTTGGCTTTTGGTTTGGTGGTCCATATGGTCCCTATATTATTAAACCTTTTGCAGTCACTGTGTCCTAGGAATTGTTCCATTCTCAGTCCTATCATTTCTGTGGGTTCTTAACTTCAGGTCACAAGGATGAGCAAATATATTGCCTGGTGATGCTTATCTGAACTGTTTATCCAGTTATTCATACATAGCTAAGAAGAAGGAAAGAGCTGGACACTCAGCTCAGGCAGCTAAAATAGATGGGGCCTCAATCCATTGCTTCTTTTTGTTGTCCCTTAGAGTAATTTTCAGAATTGTCACCAAAGAGGTCTCACTGGGACTTCTGATTAGCCTCTAAGCATATAAATGGAGACATAAATGCATAGATTTAGTTGAAAGCAAATGAAATGAAAATATTCTTATCATGAAATGCCTTCTCTTGAGTTTTTCTTTCTCTAAGGTTTCTCATAAACTTTGACTTTTGAAGAGAAGCTTGGCAACAAAAAGAGATGGCATAGCCGTCTAGGGGGTGGGGCTGAAGCAAACTGGTCCCACTATATCAAGGCAACTGTAGCTCTAGATGCCCAGTAGATCAATGAGTCATGGATCTCTGCCTCTTCCCAAGGCCTGATATTGACAAAGTGTTGTTAACACCATCTGAAGTTCCATAAAAACATTGTGTTTTTAGAAAGTCATCAAGTAAATCCTCTAAACCTATGAGTGGCCCACTTGCTGAAAGATGGGCTCTTGACTGAGTAGTAAATTTGGAAAAGGAGCTTTAGAGATAGACCAGACTTCTCTCTCCAATGCTGCTCTCTTCATGATGAAGAACTCTGCCAAGTCTGATTCAAAGAAAGCAAATAGCTAAAAATTTGCATATTTTGCTCTTAATAATAAATGAAACATTTTTTCCCTTAGAAATCCAGGATTTCGGGCTAAATATGTCTTATCATAAGAAACCTTTGAATTATAATAATGTCTAGATGCTATAGTTAAAATATTATATATATAAATGGTCATCCCAAGGTTCTACAGATTCCTCAGTGTTTATCTCTGTAAATGCATTACAATTAGAAACATAAATAGTAAAAGTCCATGAAAACAGCTACGTATGTTTGTATTTTAGTTACCCACTCTGTAGATTACTGCATGTGTTTCAGATTCTGCTACTTTTTCCAATTCAATTTCAGGAAATCCTGAAATTGCCATCAAGGCAAGTAGGTTTCTTCTTTTCTACTACTGTCTTTAACTGTATGTCCAGTAAGAATGCTTATAGAAGGTGATAGTGATCTCTGTTCATATATTATGTTCCTGGCATATCAATTCTGCAACAAGAAACCATTTTTTCCATTCGTATTCACTCTGCTCCTAGCTTTCCACACAGCCCAACTAGCTAAGTGTTATTGTAGTCTTGAACAGCCCTCTGTTGCAGCCAATTAAGAGAAAGTTATTTTCTTCTGGTCAGGAGAACAAAATCCACCTCTGGCCTTGATCAGAGACTTAACAGCTATCCAAACTTTAGATTTAATGTAGCCAAGCTTGACAGTCCCCTGGCCAAGAAGAAGATTAATTAGCCTCAAGTCATGCTTAAGAGATGGGAGGAATAATTATCCTTTTTATGAGATAATGTAATTTTCTTTCCCAGAAACCATGTTCTCCATGCAGTCACCATGGATCCGCCATGAGGCCATTAGGTCTGCCTGGCTTTCTGAGATGGACTCAAGAAGACATAACATTTTTTCTTTCTTCTTTTTTGTCCCTTTCATTTGATTGCTGGCCAGACCCTAAGAGTGCTTTATTTGGTACTTTGGGCCTTTGCCTTCTTTCTCTGAAGCTACCTCTCTTTTTCTGTGTGACTGCTTGTCAAACCTCCATACCTAACTCAAAGGCCCTTCTCCCTAGTCTCCTCCATCTCCCCCACTGGGCAGCTGGTGAAATTCACAGCTTGCCTGCTCTGTGCTTTCTCTTCTAAACTCTAAGAAAATTGCCCTCAAGCTACCTTCTGAGTCAGTTTTTACATTCTTTCATTAATGAGACTAAGATCCTAGTAGGAGACCTCAGTTTCCCCAGTAACATTTAGCACTCCATGTGGGGTGTCTCACAAGCAGTTTCAGTTATGCTTCAGTGGGGAAGGAATTGTGCTTAACTTGGAGGGAAAAGTGTTGAATTTGTAACACTTTCAGAAAGTGGTCACTGTTGTGAAGAGGTTATTTCCCCCCCCCCAAAAAAAATCATTTGCAGAGATAAATAACTAGGAACAATATGGCTAGGTCACTTCCCTTCCAGATTTAGAGCTGATCGTGTACTTGTCTCTGTCCTGTGTGCCCAGCTGTGACTTTTAGTTAGCATTCCTATTTAAGTCTCTGTCCTCAAGCCTTAGAAAATGAGAGCCTGTTTGCATCTACTCACCTACGTCTTAAAGACGTGATGACAGCAGGTAAGCCGACTGTGGAACCTGTTATATTGCAAGAACGCGCATCACATTTATTATATTCAGAATGCATTCAGTAGGAACACCTTTCTGATCCAAAAAGCTTGTTACAATTCAAACCAGATATGAGGTTTACTGCCACCTCATATGTTTATGCCTGATAAGATAAGGAGACGAAATCATAAGGATTGAATATCTTCTCCAAAACTAACTCTAATCAACAACAGGAACAATCATGACTTAGCTTCAAATTTATAATTTATTTCCATCTCAGACATAATGCAAATACAATAGACAGGTATTTTTCTTTTCTAGCTAGTTAAATAAAATTATTTTCAAATTGCTTTGGAGATAAGGCAGTAAGTAAGAAAAATAATAAAATTTAGTTTTATAATATTTGCAAGAATATGAGTATTTCTATACAAGAGTTCCTTCATACTATCACTAAATAAAAACACCGATATTGCATATATTCAACACTGAAATACTTGATCTTCTAGAAAAGTGTGGTACATTTTGTGTGCCTACAGGAAGAGACAAGCTTAAAGATAAGCTACTCTGAGTTACTCACAGGTGTGTGCTTTTCAAGATAATATGTGATATTAAACGATGATGCCACAAGTTGAATTTAGACCCACAAAATGTATTGATCCCCAAAAGAAGGCAAAAGAGATCGTTCTGCGATATATCTGAATTGTGGCCTATTCAAAATTTAAAACATTTTATACTTTTTAAAAAAGAGTGATGCCCCTATAATTAAGGCATATTTCTTTTTTAAATATATTCAATGTCCCTTTTTAGTTATGTCTTTCCTTTATGATAGAAAAAATAATATTTGCAGTAAAAGTAATAATTTGTTAGTAATATATTATAGCTACATATTAGCAAAACATGTATTATTTCCAGAATTCAAAGAATCAAGAGTTATGAAGTAATATAGCCCAGCATAAAGTAGCAGCACACATCAGCCTGAAAGAAGGGCAGCCCAGCTCCTTCTTCATGCCTCTAGAGACTCACTACTCTCATCCACCCACACCTACCCAGGAAACAGCTCTTCTTGCTCTACAGTAATCAAGAGTCTGTCTTCCTTCAAGAGGCTTTAATAAGCTCTCAATTATTCATTGGGATATTCCCAACTTACTCTCAGTTACATACACAGAATCAGTTCCCTCCTGGTGATCAGTGACCCAAAGATTTATTTGAAACAAAAGCCTGATTAAAGTGAGGTGGGTATCCTAGTTAGGGCTCCCATTGCTATGATGAAACACCATAGCCAATACAACTTGGAAGGAAAAACTTTGTTTCAGCTTACAATTCCAGATAACAATCCATCACTGAGGGAAGTCAAGGCAGGAACCTGGAGGCAGAAGAAATGCTCTACAGATTTGCCTACAGGCCAATCTTATAGAGGCATTTTCTCTATTGGGGGTTCTATTCTCTCAAATGACTCTAGCTTGTGTCAAGTTGACACAAAATTAGCCAACGCAGTGGAATATTACTTAAAAATATCATCTAATCATATATACATGTCAGTCTTCCCAAGTGGTACCTAACTGCGCTACACAGTGGCAGAATCTGACTGTTCATTTTTTTAAGGTATCTGATGCATTCATGTGTTTGATCTTACAATGCCCACAACCAGTTGGCTAAAGAAAGATGAGTTTTACATTCCCAAAGGAAAATAACCAGAAATTCCAAACCATTTCATTCAAATGAAATACATAATACCAAATGGATTAGACTTTCATGCTGTACTATCAGAGCCAATCCCTCTTTGTAGAATACATAGACACCAAGAAAAGAGAGCAGAGCAACAGAACAAGAGCCACAGATTGGCTATGAAAATATTTAACAGCATCATCCACGAATGGTTTGCCACACCTGTCTCTGTAACTGGGACTCTCCAGTTTTCTGTTCTAAAATACCTTTTCAGGACACACAGCCTGAAGAGCATGTAAACAGATGGCACGACTTGTTTTCAACACTACTTTGGCCAATCTCTAGCCCTTACCTGAAGAAAGACATTCTTTTTTCAGAAACATAAATGATTTTAGTCAAATTTCACACTGTGACGTTTCCGCTTTGAACAATATCTTACTTTAACAAATGAGTTCTCCAAATATTGTTCCAGTTAGGGCTGGGGAATAATGTAGGACAAAGGGTAACCATGCAAACACCCCCTCTCTGAACAGCACTGACTCAAGTCTGAACCATTCAGTTTGTCTTTGTTCCCTTTCTATCCACTTCTAAGTGGCTCCCAAATGATAAAACTTTGCCTTGGGCCATTCTGTCTCTAGTTCTTCATGTATGTCTTTGCCTGCAAACACCAGTATATGTAACTGTGCTAAGAAAAGTCCCTACTCAACATCTTGACAATTATTGTCTAGCAACAGGCATGTGGCTGTATTAGCTCTGTTCTAAATAACAAAAGGTATACCAGAGATCACCTCTTAGAAAGGTCTGATTCTCTTTCTGAACAAACCATTTAAACAGAAATCTAGGTGCAGATATTAACAAAGACATGAAGAGTTTATACCATAGCCACAGTCTTTCTTAGAAGAGAGTATACTTTTTACAGTAAACCTTTTTTTAAACAGAAAACAAAGAAATCAATGTCTAAGTTGTCAGCCACTAGAGGAAGCATTACATTCCCAAGTATCATTTTTATATAATTTCAAATCTTCAAATGCTTTATTGTTGCTTGAATATCCCATGCATATAAACTTCGGGTTCACAAATATTTACCATGACTCACACATATATTTGCTTGAGATATTAGATTTCTGTGTTTCTGCTCGTCTTAATATACTTAAATCTCATTTCTAAAGTATATCTATTGCATCACTAGAAGTGGTTGTATATTTGGGTTTTCAATCAACTGGTTTACTTGGTTGGATTGACTATAAATTTGTTGACATATATTGATGACTCCTCATTTTCTTGCCCAGGGATCATTTCTTCTACTCATTTATTTTCAATTTTTCTACTTTCTTATTTGACAGGATCACGTGAGCAGCAAAACAGAGCACTCTAAGCTCACAAGGACTGATATAAACTAGTTAGCAGATTTTATGATGGAGACTATTCCCCTCCCACGCTATCATTCTGCTTAGATAGCGAACAGGGAAAGTCTAGCTCTTATCACACTAAGGCAATACCTTCATTAAAACAAGCATTTACTTAGACTTCAGCTTAGGATTTTGGACAGTCCGAATACAGAAACTGTCCATTTGCGGGTGAGATATACTGTAAAAATACCTTCAAGAATGGGTTTTGAGATAGGAAAAATTTTTATCTTCTTTTATAGTTAACAGAAAGCAAACCAGTCTTTTAATAGGATGAGAAGTTATTCTGACAGAAAAGGCTGTGTGTAACTAACTGGAATGCTGGGAAGTCAGAGATAAGTCCCACACACAGGTGTGCAGCAGCACTGAAGTGTGACTAACGAACACTAAACAGAAGTGCTGAATAGTTTGTTATGTGAAGAAGATCCAGAAATAAGAGTGAAAATCAGTGCTGGCTCATTTCATGAGTAGTGGGACTGACAACCCCCTGCTGCTTAAGAATCCTCTTTATAGAGCAGGTGCACTGGTTGGCTACTCTAGTATGTCGCCTCCTGGACCCAGTACAATATAAGTCTACTGTTCTCCATGGATTCTAACATAACCAGATTATTACAAGATGTATCTAAATATCATGGCTACCCTGACTCCATTTTGGTCAGATTTTCCTCAACAATATGTACTTTGATTTTTTTCTGTTTCTTTACTGTGGGTGTAATTTGCTAACAAAAAAATTGGGCAAAAATGTATACAATACTTAAAAAAATGTGAGGAACCCAACAATCCCCATTCTTTCACAATCTTTTCTGTGGAAATAGTTCATGAACTTTAATAACAATTTTCAATGTAGAAATACAATTTTCAATTGTAGTCATGCAAAAGATCTCCAACCACCATAGCAAAAATGACACATACATAAAGCAAATGAAGTGCTGAAATGTCAGCTGCAATATCTCCATCATCTACAGTATACACCTTATAAATTTAGAGATAAAACTTGAAATACTACCCATCAGAGCATTATACATAAATATCCCTACAAAAGAAAGCACTAAATATTTTAACAGTTTGCTTCAAACTTTAATGATTTGCAGATGGCATCTAGATCTTAAAATGTATAGAAAGATATTTTACAGCTCTGTCTAAATATAAATAATACATTCCTCTAATTCGCGAATGGCAAAGGCACGGCCTTCTCCTGATGAATGTGCTCATCATCCATGACTGCCAGGGAAAATTATAAGGATGCACTATAATAAAATATGGTGCCCCTGTGTAGAGATAATAGGCAGTAATCCATTCCATAAAAACAGTAATTAACTTGCAATCTTTCGTTACTGCTGACCAGTTACTATGGTGCTGAAGAATACTTGTAGATTGAAAAGAAGTACCTTTAGGTTTAGGTTTCTCATTTATGTAGGGAGAAATTTTCATGGACATCAGATTTCAGAAGAGACAATGAAGACAACCCCTCCCTCCGCTCTGTGTGTGTGTGTGTGTGTGTGTGTGTGTGTGTGTGTGTATGTGTGTGTACCAGAAAATAGTATCATGTCTCCTATTCTATCACTGTCTGCCTTACTCTTTTGAGTCAGAGTCCCTCACTGAACACCGACCGAAAGAGGAAGCCTATATGTCCTAGCAATTCTCTATCTCCATGCTGCCCCCAAAGATTGGGGTTACGGGCATGCATGTGGCTACACCCAGCTTCTTGCATTGGTGATGTTAGCCAAACATCATGCTTGCACAGCAAACACTCTAACCCACTGAGCCATCTTTCCAGCCCAGACCTTCTGTCATCGTAAAACAAACACAGAAGGAACTGAGCATTCACTTGCTTGGAGATTCCATTACAAATGTAAAGTCAACCCATTTGAGCAAATGGAAGCCTGAAAGAACCTACATGTCTTTACAAAAGTATTAGAAAACAAAAGTGGCTAATGACAGTGGAAGTGGTTCATTATAGAATACAAGATGTTTCATTTTCCTTAAGTTTAAATTTCACAAATCATTCTTAGCCTAGGCCAGATCATATGCATTAAAATAAATTTAGAACATTTAGCATGTACTATGTGCTATTTATGTAAGTGATTCTAAAACAAACTTTAGTTTTTCAATTACATTATTGTGGCAATAAATATGTATGGGTGCTAGTAAAAAAAAACTCACTCACAGAATATTATAAAAGCTCCTGACATAATGCGTTTGTTGAAATTTGCATTTGGTTTGGAAAATGTTTAACAATTGAACATGGTCACATGTTAACTTCTAAGCCCTCATGTTGAGAAAGTATCAAGGTATTTCAGCAATTTGCTCTCAGAGACATTATGCTGGGCTTTGAAATTCAAAAAATAGAGGATTTCTTCTTGGATTATTTTATGATCAATGTACAGTCTCTATGCAAGTAAAATTAAAGCTGTCTGGCAACTCATGGACACATCAGGGGCTGTTAAATATGTAGGAAATTGCATAAAAGCATAAAAAGCACTGGGTAATTTTGCAGTTCATCTCTAAACATAATTGTAAAGATGTCTGTATTCCAACCCTCTCTCTTCTGAAGCAGGGCCTTTTAGTTCTTGCCCTTTTAAATAGCTTTGCCTACTGCTGTTTTGCTTGTGAATGTACTGGTTGATCTTATCCAGCATAGAAGATATTTACAGGGGTGCTTGCTTTTATCTACATTCACAGAGAATGCTAACAAATTAGAAGAAAGTGCCAGAGAACACCACATACCTTGTCCAGAACATTACAATGGCTTCTGCATGCACGGGAAATGTGAACACTCCATCAATATGCAGGAGCCATCTTGCAGGTAACATTTACTTTCATAAACTTCTAGAAAGCATAAAGTAAAAATGTAGAAACTGACTTTCAAGTGTTAGTGGAATATTGGTTTAAGTTCTGCTTGAGGGAGGGAGCAGCATCAAAGTTTCTCTGTTTCTCTTACACACACACGCAATACATAGATGTGTATACCTTTATATACTCCATCAGCAGCACACCACTCTGTATACACTTGTAGTGTAATTTTAAGGACACGCACCACTTTTTTTTCTTACCTATACTATATATCCCGCCCCTCTCCTCCCCGCCCTTACCAGCTTACCCTATCTCCTTTCTTCCCCAGATCTACCCTAATAACCACCCAAAAACACATCTCCCAGACTTCTCCCCAGCAAAGAACACTCCCCACTTTTTCTTTCCTTTGAGTGTAAAGCTGCTCTTGGCACTTCTCGATTAGTATTTCTCAAGTAAGTAAGTGCTACTCTGGGCAAGTTATTATTTCCAAAATCCTCCAGATCGTCTATGAAATATCCTAAGACATGGCTCTGATGGGCACTCACTCTCTTCTCTATAAAGCTTGGTATCATGAGATGATTGGCCATACCTCCAGTTAAACTCAGCAGAGACCCAAAGTTATTGCTTGTCTGGGTTTAGTTTATAAATATCTGATGAGTATTCATGTCTCGAACATTCAGTGCTTTTTTTCTGAGATGGCATATCTCAGATTTGAAAATGAAAATGTGTCTATATTTAAATTAATATACAACTGGCATATGATGAAATTATTTATGATGTAGAGATATATAGAAATGGCACTATCTGTGTCTCTGTCTGCCTCTCTGTCTCTCTGTCTCTCGTCTCTCTCTCTGCCTGTCTTTTATCTACAACTGTCTTCTTTACCTGTTTTCTTTCACAGAATACACTGGAACCTGCCTGTTCTTCAACAGGCAGAGTGAACATGACACAGAGAGAGCTCTGATGCCCCTCCTTCCTCAGCAGTTATTAAATTAAACCCTCTGGATGCCCACAGGATAGTCCTTAAGATGTAGTTACAAGAAATTCAAAGTCAAGTACTAGAGGCTTTCCACAAAGCAATGACATATTGATTCAATTTAGTATATTTTCATATCAAATGGTAATTCCAGTATACAAATTGCCTGTCTGAACTTTTGTTTGGGAAGTTGAGTAAGTGAGAAGCACTCTCAGAGAAAGCTCACACTAGCTTGGTTTGTATACGTGTATTGCCTACACCATAATTTTTCTGGAAAAAAGAAACTTTCTGTCTTCAAAACTAATGACTTCATAGCCAGCAAATTTAAGAAATTATTCCTACTATGCCTCTGATCCTAATATTTTTCAGCATTTCTCAAATACTGGCATAAAAAATGTCTAAAATAAATAGTCTTCTTTTATGCACTGTGTCACAAAACAATAAGTAAAACATATTAAGTTAAAGAAACAAATTAAAATAAAAGAGTTCTGGGCCACAAGTGACCAGATATTGTCTTTTCTTCCAGATGTGATGCTGGTTATACTGGCCAACACTGTGAAAAGAAGGACTACAGTGTTCTCTACGTTGTTCCCGGTCCCGTCCGATTTCAGTACGTCTTGATTGCAGCTGTGATTGGAACGATTCAGATTGCTGTCATCTGCGTAGTGGTCCTCTGTATCACAAGGTCAGTAACCGTACATGGGCAATACTTATCCTTCCTCTGCCTCCGATTCTCCTGGTGGACTGGCTGTAGCCATCCATTCTCCGAGAGTCCTAGGTCCTCATCATAAGAGCATTTGAATAGCCAAGTGGAATGGTATGGGTTTTCCACAGAACAGGCACAAATTCTTTTACTAATTTTTATATTACAATGAGGATTGTTTATGTCCTAAGATTATTTTTCCTCTCTAACATATAATGTCATCCTCTGTTTAAACTCTTGTTTCTCTTTTGTCTATAAAAGGCCACTTTTCATTAAGACTATGAACCAGTGTAACTTTATTTACTGGAACCACTATGCCAAATGAGATAATGGATATTGTCTAAAGTCTAGAAATGCTTGAATTAGCTCTCATTAATAACATTTATATTTCCAAGTAGAACTTTTGGACACCATCAGTGTTAACACACTTGGTGTCAACAACAAACACTTTTTAACTTTAATATGGTAAGTGCTAATTACAATATTTTAAATATAATGAGAAAGATTGTGTTACAGTAAGTGAAAACGTTTGTTACATTTTGGAAGCATGCAGCAAATATTACATCTTAAGAGCAAATTCTCAGTCCAAGAAAAAGATAATTTTTACTTGAACAGGAATGAGATAGAAAGACAATAGAGATTTCATCCAGTTTTAACAGGAAATCAAACCGTGACTCCTATGTGGTATCTGAGGTTCAGTTTGAGGAGAGGAGCAAAGACAGGGATTTGTTTGACCTCTTGAGTGTGCAAACACATGGTAGCCAAGAACTAGACTCTAAACCCAATGCATCGTTCATTTCCTGTGTCAGCAGAAAAGCCAATGTAGATATTTAAAAAATAAAATAAAATAAAACCTAAATGTATTCTTTTTTTAAAAAATTAGAAGATGTTTTCTAAGGTTTTTATCAAACCCATAAGACATTAAGACGTTCATTCATTTATACTGCTCTATAGTAACTCAGAGAATTTCCCCAAAAATATTCTAAAAATGAGAAAATAAGAAGCATTATGAAATTAAAACATAAAGACTGTAATATAGCCTGGCATCTGTATTACACTATCTTCTTCAAAGACAAGTGTGGGATCTGCTCTTGAAAAAGACAAAAATATAGCTCATAAATCCTCACCTGGCCCACAGGCTTAAGGGAAGATAGTTCTTGGAGCTTTGTGCTGCCCTAAGCCAAGCTGAGTCCATCAACTGGACTCTCAAGTTTAGATGGCAAGTGAGCCAATGGATTATATAAAAATAAATGCAGAGAACATAAAGACAACTCAAAGACCAAAAATACTGAGCAATAAAAGAAAAGATAAAGAATCTAAAACACAGAAAACTGTATCATACTTCTCTAAGGACATATAGAAAAATAAAACTGTATTTCATATTGATTGCTGTTTCCTATAGCTAAGAAAGTAAAAATTTTAAGACCATGTCTTCAACTAAGCTATTTTTTACATCTTAATTCCCATATGACTTAAAAATGGGATATATATAATATTTACTGGGAATTGTGTTTATATATTATAATTGTCACATATTTATAATTTACTTATTTGAGTGCACAAAGGCACATGTATGTACACTTTACAATATTAGAAAAAAATGAACAGTTACCTCCACTTTCATGGTGGAGATCCTGAAGCTTGAGATGTTATCAAATACTGAGATCACACAGCTGAGCAATGAAGTCAGAATGGTGTCTGATCTGTCTCCTGTCACAGCTTTGCATTTAACCTTTCTTCTTTGCTGCTAGCTGCTTGTGATTTTGTGTATTCTATGTCATTGACTACCTATGTTAACTCCATTTTGAGTAAGCTATGTCTACTATACTTTCAAGGTATACAGTTTATTTATTTTATTATTATTATTATTATTATTATTATTATTATTATTATTATGCTAAAACTAAACAAAACATATTCTCTGCTTTAGGGAAAGAGAACTAGCACATCAACCATGTTAACATTGTGATAATGCATTATATAAATCTCTCACATGTACAACCAAACTTTCAAAACACTTTCCAGGAAAAGTATTAATCCATATATAACACCAGTATCCAGGGTAGATTCATTCCATTCATGCTTACAAACCAGATTCGCCAACTAGGCCCACCTCTGGACTTCAAGAAACTTGCTTTCCTGGTGACCTAGCAAGCCTTGTTTGTCAAGACCTATTTCAAAATATCCAGAAGCTAGAAAATTTACAGAATTATTCCTAGTACAAATCTGCTAATTCTCTTCAATTTCCTCTTAATGTTGGTCTCACCTTGCCTGTTCTCTGTTATAACCTTCTTTTCTTTCTCTCCTATCCTACCCATTTCTCTCCGAATTTCTCTTTCTTCCATCTATTCAAGAACTTGCCTCCTGAGCAATATCTCATAAAAATATTGATATCTAAGAGACATGTTATAAAATAAAAAGTTTTTCCATTGAGAAATTGGATTTTCATCTTTTTACCTCTATTTCCAACTTTCTGAGACTGTGATTTTCTAGATACATTTATTTTTGACAGATATATCAGCCCCAGCAACTACAAAAAGTATGTACACACATAAACACACACCTACTATTTATGTGTGTGCATGTGTATGTATGTTCATATACATATTTTCTACTGTACCACCTTAAGTGTAATAGAAATTTATGTTACCTTTATATTGTTCTTGCTTGCATGATCAAAGAAATCTTATATTACAAGCAAAATAAATGCAAGATTAGAGATGTTCAGATAATGTGACTGAATATTAGCTTTTTGTAGAAGCAACATAATTGATACCAATTTCTATCTCTAGCTTTATAGCATTAATGCAAAACAGTGATATTAGACTAAACGAAAGCAATATTCCTTTGCATTTACATATCAGATATTATCTGTTGGTTTGTTCTGATGTGATAGGCTCTTAACTAATAGCATTGAAATGCCAATACAACACTCATAGTTAAGACATTCAGATACAAAGTTGTTGAAGACCTTTAAAGTGAGCTGTGATAAGCTTGGGACTTGCTTGTTTACATTGTTCTGAGTCTGTTCATCACACAATATTTTGGACAGACTTCAGGAATGAACAGTAAAGGGCAAGGTAAAAGTATTCCTCTTCAACTTCTACTGCTGTTCTTCAGCTCTCAACAGAAGCCTAAAGAAAACTGCAAGGGGAAGCAAAAAATAACGGTTACAAGTAATCCCAGATTCTACTGGTAATCCGTGTTTTGCTCTGAAATACTTTAGTAATTTGCTTCTTCTACAGCTTCACTCTCTGACTGTAGGACCAAACTTTAGGTAATCGCATTAGACTAAGATCTGTAAACTTTCCAACCTTCTAGGAAATGCCCCAGAAGCAACAGAATTCACAGACAGAAGCAAAATACAGGGCACTACAGTTCAGACAACACAACAAGAGCATCCACAAGGTTAATCTAGAGGGAGCATGTTTCCCAGTGGCCGGACAACCGACAGCTTGGACTACACAATACAGTATTAGAGACAAAAGAGTAAGACGAGATCTACACATGTTGCCTTGCGTTTGTGGTAATCTACACCAATGAAAACATGTACTACAGCTATATTTGATTATGTATGGATATATTTGAAATAGTATACATTGTCTTGATGTTTTTCTGTAATGTAAATAAACTATTTATATCACACAATATAGTTTTTTCTTTCCCATGTATTTGTTATATATAATAAATACTCAGTGATGAGAAAAAAAATGGCATTCTTAAATTTGCAGTGTTTCATAGCTGTAAACACAGCCCAACTAGCATGGACTGTGTAGACAGCACTATTTCATCCTTCTGTGCATCTCAGACAGTTTGCACAGGACTCTGTAGCTAGGTTTTGAGTGATTCCAAGATCAAGGGAAATGATGGTTATTGGAAAAGAGAAAAAATAAGTTACTGTATTGAGGAAGTATAAGATATTTCAGATCCTTGAGTCATCTCTACTTCATCTACTTTCTTCCCTGTCTTGTGCTTTTATTCCCAGGACAGAAAAACCTCTGGCATATAAATTAAATAAGAGAAGAAGGGGGGAATTGTTTTATGACTCAAAATAGAATGCAAAGAAGATATTTGTCTTTATTGAGAAACAGCATAGACTCTCTCAGTTAAAAGCATCCGTCTGCAAGGTTCTGAGTAAGGTATATAGGTATATTAGGTATATAATCAGTGGCCAAACCTGTTCTATTTCTGTAAGTGGAAGTAACAGAACCCAGAGAACAATGTTATTTGAAATTGAAAGACAATAAAATAATGTTTCATGGCAATGGAAAAATCTGTTTCAAGCATATTTACCTAAAAAAAGGTAAAATGGGAGAAAATCCCCGAGGACCTAAAAGACCTTAGTGGGGAGCTGTTGTCAGCCCCATCAGAAATGAACAGACGGGTATAAATGATTACTTTGCTTGGGGAAAGTAAATTGTGAAAATTCTCAAGAAATAAGATGAAATACCAAATTTCCTTATTATCATTACCTCTGAGTAGTTCATATGGCACATATGGATGACTTAAATAAAGCTGACTTTGTCTTCCTCAAGTGACTTCTCCATAGACTAAAAGAAGTGTCACCCACTCCTTTGTTAGAAAACAAAAAGACACATAGAAAATCAAAATTTCCTGGATAGAAAATATTCTATGAAAAAAATAAGGGTTTAAGGTGAAATTTAAGGCATTTGTTAATGTACAATAAAGGTGGCAATCTATGTAAGACTTAGGACTTTGACAATGTGGTTTTCTAAGATTAAGTCATAGATTTGAAAAGTATGGTTTCATTGACATAGTCATCACTCAAGTGTTCCTATGAATCCCTCTCTGGTACCTATATATGACAAATCCCTGATAAACTCCATAAAAGTTTAGTTTGTTTAAAATGCACAGAGATGTAAATAGCTTGAGTAGTGTGTATTCTTTGTATGATAGGAGCTGTGGTAAGTAAACCTTCCTTCCTAAAAGAAGAGAAACAATTGTACTATCCATAGTGATGTATAGGTTTAAAAAAGCAATTCTACTGACTTTGTTACATGAAGATGCATCACTATATGTAAATTTTTATCAAAGATCATAAAACTAAGTGTTCAGCTAGTCCTCTATACCTTTCTACCAAAGTCCATGCTCACCTGTACCATGTGAGAACTTTTAAAGCTTGCATAAGAATCCTAAGTGAGCATTCACTGTGTGCTACATGCTATTTTAGTTCCTAGGGAAATACAAATAAAATGTGGTGTCCAATCCACAGGAACTCACGATCCAGTACTGACGGAATCATCTGACTTCTATTCAGACATTGCTCATCATTTGCAATTTCATTCCTGTGCCATTCTAGTTAGGGAAGCAGCTCTTCCTCATGCTGAGTTAAAACTCAGTTCTCTGTGGTTTCTCTCACCTTGGCTCCTATTGTTCCTCTCTAGGGCAAAGGAACAATGATGTGTACTTAAAATACAAAGACAAAAATAATGTTTTCTTACTCACTCCAGAATTCTACAATTATTTTCTTCTCCCAGCAAACTTTCTTAATTTCCCCTTCTGTTCTTCATGTGACAAGCTTCCCACATTCTCCTGGCATGTACATCATTGTCTCCTGACTTAATCTAGTCCCCACTTTGTCAGTCAACCTTTTAGTGTGTGAAGTTCACATGGCACAGTCTAATAAAGTAATGTGATCTGACCAGTCCAATATGCAGTACAAGTTTGCAGAAAGCAAATATTAGAACCATATTCTCTATTTTGTTCAATTTCTCCAGTGCCCACAGTTTTATTGTGGAGCCCTGAGCAAATCATTTTACATCTTGGAACTGAATTCTGTCCTCTATAGGTCATCCAATCACCTTAATTGTAGGCTTATACAAGTTCAGGAAAAAAGGCAGTATATTTTTATTGCTACCAAAGACACATCAACTATTATGGTTGCTTACTCTAAAATTAAATTCAAATTGTTTTTAAATAAATACCTAACAATCCACTTCATTTATTCAACATACATTTACAACACACTATACATTCACTGAGAGTCACCAGTTACAGACCCTGTACTAGGCTGTGAGATGAGAATGGAAAGATTCTGAAAGAACTGAACCCCTACTGAAAGAAACTCACTGTCAACCCATCCTGCTTCCTTGTATTGAGTTCTCAGAGACCCAAGGGGCTGTTTGGGAGGTAAATGAAAGATGACAAAGGCTGTGTTGCCAGTCTATTCCAAGTGCTTGGGAATCCTGACCCTTCATGATGGTCCTATATTCCTCTTCACTGTACACAGAATGGCTGCTCTCTCCATGCATGCTACAATGTCTCATTTTTACGGTTTTGTATTCTCCATGCCATCTCCATGTCCTTGTCTTCACAATGCTCAGAGCAAGTAACAGATTTTTCCAGGAAGCCTCTGTAACCACCGGCTGGTCTCCTGATTCTGTTATGGGATTTTTCTGTGCTGTGCCACATTCATTCATGCAAGCCAACTTTTCCCTTAGCCTGAATGCAATGCGAATCTAAAAATCCAAGGCTTGCTAATGCTGCCCACTTATTGTGCAGACATTTCCCAGGCGTCTAGACTATGCCTGGCACTATTGGCCTGTGGACTAGCGTGAGGAAGGAACAGGCCTCTGCTCTCAGAGGAGGTAAAGGTGAGTGATAGGCAAGGATTTGTCAAGCCATAAAATCAAAAAATTTTAAGTTCTCCTCAAAGGATTTTTTTAAATGATATATTTCATGGTACCATCATCACTAGTAGGAGGGTTTGGCTTCAAAGTAAGTATATTGAAATGAGGCAGATGTGGGTCTTAGCTTAAAGTCTACTTTATTACCTACTTGACCTGGGCAATTTTTCTGAGTTCCTTATGCCTCCTATTTAAAATGGAGAAAGCAGCATCTTCCCTCACACAATGCGACTACTATGAGAAATAAAACGGCAATCAATGTTTGGGCTTGGAATACTGGCATGCACAAAGGAAAATGGAAATATATGGAAATACTTTGCAGGGATATAATAAATATTTATGGTAACAGTAAATAGTTATAATAAACCATGTTTTATTAGTTGAGTGATGCATGATGGGAATCATATGGTCAGAATTAGGCAGAGTCCAACAATCACAGTCACTCAAAAGAGTGCTTCCTGTGTCCTTGGAGACAAGAAAGCTGTCTTTAGTTGTGGGAAATGGAGGCAACGCAGAAGTCAAAGGTCATAATCCAACTCATCTAATTCCCCAAAATTCATCCATTAGTATTATGTCTGAAAAAGTGGGAGGCATCATTCTTTTTCTTTAAAATCCTGATAACGCACATAGCATGAATCCCTCTTGCTTTCAAATGTGAGATGAGTCAGTATCACTGTGACTCTGCAGTGGTGGCACTGGTCTCTTTGAGTGGGTCCTGGAAGAAAAGCCAGTGCAGACTATTCAACAATGACAAAGCTTATCTCAAAGTCACATTAGACTCTGTTAATGTTTGTCCTCGCATGCTGTTTCCCTTTGCCAAGTCAGGCTGCACCTGTATAGACCACTCTTCCTCAATTACAGCAGACATTTCGCTTACATAATTAATCATCTAGATATCAATAATGAAAGCTTCTTTATTGAATTAATTGATATCTCTACATGAGCATCCACAGGAAGCACCCATAAAACATAGAGGAAGGATGAAGGGTTATATGAAGTAATGGGATTAGTTTTATAACCAGCACATAAATCTCTGACTGTACACAGCCCTTTGAAGTCAGCATCAGGAACATACATAAGATGTGCTGCCCATCCAGTCTTGCTCAGCTTCCTGCCAGTCTCATGTGGTTGGAAATCTGTTTTACTGGTTCAGTTACTCTAGAGATGCAACCTTGGTTGAGCTCCACAAATGCCAAATGGGCTAACTCCAGTATCCTGTATACTTTTAACTTTTCAGTTAGTGGTCATTATTAATTGTCCATCAGGTAAGAAGTGAAAGAAAAAGTATTTGCCTTTACATTTCCAATCTGGGCAAGACAAAACTTAATGAGTTAATCAGAGAAAACTCAGTTATCATCAGAGGGAGGAATAAGTGGACTGAAATAAGGTCAGGCTTGTATGCTGGGCAGACACTCCTGCCTTCCTGATCCAGTAAAGGCACTTGTTCCACATAAGGCTTGGCCACAGTGACCACCTCGAGAGGGCAGTTCTCAGGACTCCCACAATCAAACCCATTCTTTGGGGTGTATTTTGAGATGACTCCATGCCCTTTCTCCTTATGGATGTCTCCCCTTGCTGGACTTCCTCTCATTCTCAGAATACTAACTACCTCTCTTTTCTTCCCTGCAGGAAGCCCCCATTCTTTGTTATAGCTTCATTGCCACAGTTCAGCTTAGTTCTCTTCCATGGGCTTAGACCTTGAGAATAGGAGTCTTTTGTATGAGTCCAGCTTTTCATGAACACAAAGCACACAGCAATGTCCCAAATTGTCCTCACTGTATATCAGATTGTTAATAAATATACTAAAAAATTGTTTGATAATGTTTAAGGTTAGTATATATAGATAAACCCAAACCAAAAACTAATCATAGCAAGACCATGAGAAAACACTATTGTATTTGTGGATATCATTTCTAATCGTTTCTATGGATATATTTTCAAACATGAACACAATATAAAACTTAGTGAAATTAAATTAAAATAGAACTTGGGAAAATAACTCGTCAGTAAAGTGCTGCTGTACAGGTTTGATGGCCTGAGTTCAATGCCCAGAGAGCACATTTAAAAAAAGAAAAAAAGCCAGGTACAGTGGCATGCACTTGTAATTCCAGAGCTGGGGATATAGGGACAGGCAGATTCCTAGGGTATCTTGGTCATAGCCTATCTGTCATACTTGGGGAGTTTCAGGTCGCTAAGAGAATCTGTCTCAATGTGGTGTGTGTGTGTGTGTGTGTGTGTGTGTGTGTGTGTGCGCGCGCGCGCGCGTGCGCGCGCATGTATAATATCCTAAATAAAGAAATATACAAATAACGACCATTTCTTGCCTGAGCTGAAGTTGCCTAATAGAAAAAGATACTGAATTTGACTGAACACACTGGTCCAATAAAGTCATTTGCTACTACTATCATGCCTTACTCCATGTATTCCAAGGAGTCTGTTTAGAGAAGCAAGGATGAAGATAAAATATTTTGGCCAACAGGGAACACACTTTCCTCTTTACTAACTAAAGCATAATTTTAGAAGTCACTTCATTTTTTCATATCCATAACCTCCAGACCTGGCATATCATAAAAGAACCTCCAAATAAAAACATGATGTACAGATAAGATCTGGGTGGAAAATGAAAAGTGATGGGAGGGTGAGAGAGATAGGGACATACAAAACAGCTGGTGGGCAGGAAGAGGACAATTATAAAAGAGGAATAAGAGTCAGTTATTCAAATATTCCTTCCAGAGAGCACTCTGAAGGGTTTGAGCAGGGTTTCTGGAGTGTGGAATGGTGGCCAGAATACAAGGAGCACAAAGGGGCCACTCAGAGGCCTCCTGCTCTGAGATCTGGAATGGCTGGCCCACTGCATCCTGAGCCTGCAGGCAGAGTAGCTGGATTGGCAAGCTGGGCAGAATGAGCCCACAGCACAACTCCCCAAAATGAGTTTTCAGGCCTCTGAGTGAGGACAGACTATTTAAAGTAAACATTTGGACCTCTGCATATTTTCTTCCTCACAAATCCTGACCTTGAGACATGTAGATTAGATGCTTTATATTCTGCAGGGCCACCTTGTCCCAGAGCCCTAGATCAGCTGTGTAGATAGAGAATAGAGGAACTGTGAATGCTGTGCACCCAAGGCCAGCCTCTCTCTAGGGGCTGTGCAGGAGTGGTGGCAATCACAAACACAGACTGCTGGATGGCATCTAATCTGCCTGCACTTGGAAAACAAAATCCTGGGATCATAAAGCAATTCTGAGCCGCATTAGAAAACACAAGCTAAAAAAGGAAACTGACTAGTCCTTGCTTCCAGAAGACAAATCCTTCTGCAGTCTGCCTGGGGATATATGGGTTAGGACTGACTGCCAAGCAGAGCAAGCCATTGGAAAGTACTGTTCGGGTTTGAAGAGATGAATAGAAATAGAAAAATGACTGTTCTATAAGTGGAGGTTAAGAGAGAAATGGAAAGGGAAGGCCTGGTGTTGCACCTTCAGCCTCTCTGGAGGCAGGTGGCTCAATCCTTCACAGGGCAGTGCGGAGCAGAGCTGGATGATTTGTAATTAAGCTCACAGACCAAAGAGTGAGTCTTGTAAACAGCCAGTGATGTTGCTGACTTCCCCCCAGAGGGCTGAGACTCTGCTGTACCAGCATTTACATAATAACATTATATTTCACTTTTAAATAAGATGTACATGACTGTGCACTTGTGCCCAATTGCAGTAACGCATGATTTACATAAAATTAACTCTCCTGCTTAATTACAGTCATACAGGGATTAGGGGGAAAGGCTTTCACTCGGTAAACAGTACATGTTTTAGCATTTAGCCTCCCCATGACATATAGCAAGTCCAATCACCATTGAGAGGAGTATTCAGGCACTGGATCTCCACAGAAGCATTCATTCCTTCTTTTGGCATTATGTGTAAACTGAGTCATTAGTCTTAATCTATCTAGAACACAGGGGTTTGGTTCTGAAATGTGATCATATGAGCTAGGCTGTTTTGTAGCAAGAAAGGATCTAGGTGTCAGAAGTTTTCTGTTCAGGGTGGAGTTGAAGCGTCTGGGTAAAGAATCTAAAAGAGACAAAAGACCAAGCCTCTAGCTCCCTAGGGCAGCAAGGAAATGCTTTCCTTAAAGGGCATTTGGCGCTGTTGTGACACCAGCATGAATACACACTGCTGCTTCCTGCTTCTCTCATCTTACTTCTGCCAGTTTTCTACTCCCTCTTTTTTTCTCTTGTGCTGTGAACATGAACACAATTTTTGTCTGAGAAAGACTTTAGATTACACATTCAGAAGGGACTAAAAGTAAAGCTTTCTACAGCCCTCACCAAAAGGAGTATTTTGTTTGTTTTCTTTTCTGTCCTGTTGTGCTGGGTTGTTTTTTTTTTTTCTCCCTTCCACCTACCTCTGCCAGGGCTGCTGGCAGGAGTAGAGTTGAAGAAATCATTGAGCTGGCAGAATAAGAAAATGATTGAAGGCAACGGAGGCTGAGGCTTCCTCATTATCAGTTCAGTGGGGACGAGTAAATGCCTCTCGGGGATGCTGCACAAAGATACTTCAAGGAGATCAAATGCTCATCGTGCTGGCTGACCACAAAAGATGGCAATTTCATTTTGCCACATCCTCAACGGTGTTTTCACCCAGAACACAGAAGAGTTGGATAACTAAAGTAAAGTCTTCGAGGGAAAACAGAGAGATAAGATATCCAGTGAGCTCCCAGGAAAAGTATGGAAGAGCAAGATCTACTCCAAGCAGATGGCATTTGGGGAAAAAATAAAAGACTACAGATCAAAATCAGAAAAAGGGATCTTATTGTCAGTGCATTGGAAAGCAGGGAATCCATTTCTAAGCCAGTGCTTCACTTCTGTGGTTCCACTTCAAGATTCTATTCCTACAACTTGCCAAGCTCTGTTGTGGAAGGACCATTAGCCCAAGATAATTAACTGAGATTTGCATTTCATATGTAGAAGCATGGTGTAGGAAAGAAAATCATTTTCCTTCATTATTCTTGCCATTCATTCTTCAACAAAACATTACATGAAGAGATGTGTTCAAGTCTGACTCCCAAACTTCTGTGAGGGAGATTCTCAAACACCCAGCCACTGGGTGTTTAGGAGAAAATCCTTCCAGTCATCTGTATTTCACTTCCTTCTTTTCATCATTGCAAATTTCTCTGTCAGAGCTCCAGTCAAATTACAGAGATGCAATATTGGATTCTTGTTTGTTTCTTTCCTTCATATCAAGGCCTGTCTGCTCTCTTAACTTGCTATCTCCCTAGCTCTAGCTGCTTCCTATCCTGCTCAGTGTCATGACAACCCTCTCTCTCTCTTTTTTTTAATGCTTGCATTGGCCTTGAATTTTACATTCTTTGATCTTTCATTGAGTTGTTCCTCCACCATATCAAATGACTCAAAAGTTCAAACTTAAAGAGTGGCCAGACTCAAAGGAGCACTGCTGGATCCGATGCTTAAACAGACTGGAAACTCTTGCCCTGTGTCCATCAGGACCCTTCACTGAGTTTGGGAGTAAAGCCAGGAACTGTCCTGTCCTGGTTTTGTTTCTGTGACTGTAATGAAAAAATCCTGACAAGAAAAGCAACCAAGGGAGGGAGGATGTATTTAGCTTACAATTCCAGAGTACAGTCCATCAATCCAAGGGTATCAAGGCAGAAACTCAGGCTGCTGGCCACACTACATTCAGTCAGGGAAGAAGAGAGAGTTAGTGTGCCCCACTTGGCTGCTAGGCTGTGAATGCTCAGCTAGCTTCCTCCATTCTCCTGAAGTTCAGGGCCAAACCCAGGAAGTGCTGCTGCCTGCCTTTAGCCTGGATCTTCCCACCTCAGTTAACATTCAGCACAGCCCCCACCGCCACAGACATTCGAGTAGTCCATGTCCACCTAAATAATTCCCCATTAACACTCTACTCAGGTGATTTTAGGATGTGACAAGTTGACAGTTAAAACTAACCAGTATATGTCCATAGAGTCCTGACTTGGTCTTGCTAGTCATCTTGGAGAATTTTAAGGGATTGTTACTATAGCTTATGGACTGTAATAAAATACTACAAACCAAAAAAATGACAATTTGTGAATGAGCAAGTATTCCTTTCCTGCTCATCTTTCCAAGGGAGGAGAACTACTTGGAACCCTTTATGAATATTCTTTCACTTATTTCTTACAATGAGCCTCTGATTCATATTATAACAATATCAATTTTATAGTAAACTAACTGGAAATTTTCCAAATAACTTGCCTGGTATCAGATCTAGAAGACAATGTAAAGATTTGAATCCAGATCAACCCCAAATCTATCTTGTTCCACTGTATTCTTATCCTCACCTATGAAAACACATATGTCTCCTGGCTACCTGTGGAGCAGGTGAAGGTTTGTCCAATGGAACTGCAGTTGCTCAGATCATTTTGATGTTTGCTGTGGAATCATCCTGAGATGTCTAACATACAATGCCCCGCCTCTTTGCTCCTACCTTTCTTCTCCCGTGTCCTGCCCATTCTCCCAGTCTGCATCATCTTAGCAACTATCCAATGTCTCTTCTAACTAAAGTGCAGACGTCAAGAGTCAGAGTTGAACAAGATAATTTTGGACTCAGAATGATTAGAATGTCAGACATTATCTTGTTCACATCCGTGTTTACCTTTTTCTCATGTCTTTTTCCAACTTCACTCCAAGGAGTGAGTGTCCAACCTTATAATATCTAGAAGTCTGTCTTGTTATGATCCACTTGGTAAGCCCCCAATTAATATTTGATGAGTGAATAAATGAAGGAATGCATGAATGAAATTGAGGTCATTCTTGAACTTCTGCCAAAGAACCTGGAGAAATTGTTCTACACATATCTTAACTACCCTCTAATAGCACATGCCAGCAAAACTGAAGACATGTTCATTTTGAAAGCTATAGTCCCCAAAAAGATGTCCTAAAGTGTACACTGACTAGAGAATCTCCTAAGGGAATTTAGCACTCTTTTTTCCTGTCCTCTTTCTTTATTCCAATCTTGCGTCAAGCTGACTAGCTTCCAGGTGGCCCCCTGTTGGGGCAAAGGGTATGGAGCTGGCGTGCTATAAATTATAGTGATTACAGCATGACAGCAGCCCCCAACTGAGGTCTGTAACTCCCCGCTATGAGAGCTTTCAAGGACATTCAGTTTCCTGAAGGTTTAGGAGCTCAAATGGCTTTTGCAACTCACTGAGCTTTTTAAATTCCACAGTTCTGACACTTGTTGGATGTGTTTTATCTCCCAATCAATTTAATTAAGAGATGTCAGATTAAAAGTGATCTGTTGCTTCTGAAAGGCACTTGAACTCCAAGACACATTTACAAAACCATTGTCTTCCCCTTGTCTCTCACTCTATCCTTCCAGCAACCATTACAGGCAGCATGAAGAGATAGGGCTCTGTGACACTCCAAGTGCCAAAGAAAGAAAGAGGACAGCACAGAGATCATGCAGAAATCAGTGGTAGCCCAGGCATTATCGGAATCTCTATGGGTCAGACATAAACCTTTTGAAGAGCCATGATAGAAATAAATATGCCCTTATTTTATCTTCTCGGTAATATTAGTTATTTCTGAGTTTTTCTTTTGTAAAAAACAAAAAAAAAAAAGAAAGAAAGAACAGCTTTTTAGTGTCTCTGTGTGTCAGAGGTCAGATTTGCCAAAAGGTGAACTGACATGTAGGATAAAACTCGAGCAGGCAGTGAGGAGGAAGTATGGATGCCTACTGCTAGATGTCTTGCTTAAGTCCCAGGCCCCAATTCTATCATTACCCATTCATTTGAAAGGACATAAAATCAAAGCCTTAACCACCAAAGATCTGTACTTCCAAAGTTACCAAGGTAAAAACTGTAAAATGAACCTTTCCATGAGGTCAGCTGTAAATGAAAGAATACGTTTCCCTCCAAAAACGGCAAGCAGAGAGGCCACTCCAGGACAGCAGGCAGCTTTCCATTTCACCTTCCAAGACTTCTGTGCCCGGTGGAGGAGCTGAGAGGGGAAATGAGAAAAGGCTATTTGCAAAGATGTCTTTCTCATACCATACTTCATTGCTTTGAAATTTCAGATAAAAAGAGCCTGCTTGGTTAGTGATTAATAGAGATAATTAGTAGGTAGAAAAGCTTAAACCTGTCAGATCAAACTGTATTGAGAGGCAGCCATATAAGATACTAGAAGAGATTAAATTGGGTTTACATGCAGATATTACTATTATGTGTTTGTACATTTATTATTAAAAGTTGATTACACGTTTCCTCCTTGGTTTAAAAAAAAGCAAACTAGATGTTCCACTGGTATTTAATTGTGCAGAGTTGGTTGTCTCCACTGCGTGCACTCAAATCTGTCTTGGGCCCAAAGAACTACTCCATAAAGAGTACCATACTAGTAACAACAAATTTAGTGCAAGGCCAGCCTTATCTAACTATAAAGGGATTTCCCAAACCTTCCACACTGAGTGCATGGGACCCAAGCAGAATGCTAGCTATGCACTTTTAAGTTTTGAGTAGACTTGCTGTACAAACCAACAGTAAAATCTCTGAAGGCAAGCAATTTAGTCTACTAGTAACTAGTGACTGGTTCATTCTGTTGTTGTGTAATACCTCTGCATTTTTCCAGTTAAGTTAGAACCTCAGAACAAATGATTTCTAATAAGTTGTAGAAATCCATCTTATCATTCCCCTTTATTTAATATTTTGAAACTTGGGTGGAAGGAAGCTTAAGAAAATGAACAGTGGTGATAGGATCAATAGTATGAACACAGTCTCGGTAAAGTCGCTGTTCTGTGAGCCATTGGAGAAGTCTTGTCTAAGCACTGGGACACCCTAGGAGATTATGGCCAAGGCATGCTGAAATTGTGTCAGCAGAATATTCTGGTAATAGAAGAGAATCCTGGGTGGAGCATAATTTGCCTTGTTTTGCACTGTATTTCAGAATTAGTGGCATGTCCTCATGACTTTCTTATCATAATCAAATCTAGGAAACAAAGAGATCAAAGAGCTATATGGTAGGGACAAAGGGTTGCCAACCAGCAGACATGATGGAGCAAAGCATGCTGCTGAGTGCTTTGGGTTGTCTTTACATTTCCTGAGAGAATTGTCCACTCTATAAATCACTCATAAAACAGACAAATTCCAGGTTTACATCTCAATCTTTGAATCCCCCAGTAGTGTAAACCTTCTGAAAGCAAGACTGCCTGCTGCCTCATGTCTCATTAGAGGTCTTGCGATAAGCAGGATGGGACTTGCTAACCATCATGATGTGTGTTTGAAAGAGGAGAAAAGAAAGAGCCCACCCTAAGGAACCCCTTGACCAAAATCATTTCTTGTACGTATATAGTCTTTCTCGGGATGGGAAAAGAAGCCATTAAGTTCCCATCTCGTCAAAATACAGCAATGTAAGAACAAAATAATTAACATGATGGGGTATATGTGTGTGTGTTTGTGTGTGTGTGGGTGGGTGTGTCTGTATGTTTTTGGCCAATCAGGCCTTGCAGCTGTAACAATGCTTAGTTAGTTTACATTACTATGAATGCCTCTTGAAAGTCAATTCCAACTCCCCAAATTGAAGAATTGTTCAGCTCTGCAAAACTAAAACAAAAAATGAAGTTCAGCATGAGAGTTCAATAGGAGTAAATACAAAATTTCAAGAAGGTTATGTGAGATTTTAACTTCCCTATCATTATTAATTTAATTTCCAGTCATTATGATAATACCAAGCATTTAGAATGCATTTGGTGTTTATGTAAATGGAATTCCTTCTCAAAATTACAATTTCAAATTAATATGCTATTAAAAATGTCACCGGAAAGTGCTTTTATTATTTTGCCAGTGAAATAAACACTCCTTGCTTCTTTTTGTAAATGAAATTTCAGCATTTTAAAAATCTTCCTTAGATTTTGAAAACCGTAATGTTTCTGTTTAAGAATTCTCCTTATGCTACATTAGTGCCATGTTCTTTGACAGCATAAAATATGCAAATATAGCCTTTTAATGGTGATTTTTCATTTTGTTGCTGCCATTTAACTCAGAAACAAGTGATGCTGTTGCAACTTATCACTTACAACAGTGAAGTCACTGAATTGATGTTTATGTTCAGAGCAGAGCGGTTGACACAGAAACAAATACGTTTAAAATACCATCTGTGCCACGTTGGCGTCTTCCTCAAAGGATAATGGAGTTGTTGAAGTTCAGCCTCAGAAGGAAGCTCAGACTTGCAGGGCAGAGAAGACACGCTACTGTGTAAGAAAAAAGAGCAGCTGGGGATTGCTCCACTTGGACTTTGGTCACAGAAGAGAGGGGAAGGAAAAGAAAGAGGATGTGTGAAAACCACAGCTTCCTAGGAATCTCCATAACTGCGCCCAGAGCTGCCATCCTGCTTTCTGGACCTCCATTTGGCTCCCGGCCTCACTGTCCTCACACTCCTTGCACCCTCTCCTTGTCATACAGCTTCTCCTCCGTCTGCTCCTGCTTTCCAACCTGATGCTTAGGAAACCCCCACGCTGTACGCTGGATTACGTGGGAGTGGCACCTTTCATGACTGTTGGAGTGGATAGAGGCAGGCAGCTGGGTGGGAGGGAAGTTGGATGGCAGATCATCGCTGCAGCCACATGCTGCGCGCCTAGCAAGGCTGGCTCTCAACAGGGAGCTGATACTTGATCTGGAGAGTTGCTAGAACACATAATGAAGGTAGCTCTCCACCACTCTGTACCCACGAGAAAGTGAAGAGGGCACTCCTTTAACGGGGGACAGTGGGTAGAGTAGTGTACTGGATGAGGTTCTTCTCTGAGCTTGACCGAGGTAAATGATGCTAAGCCGTTCAGTAAGCTCCACTCTGCCTGACTTTCCTAATGTGAAGATACTCACATTCAAACTCCACAGACAGAAAAGTGAGGTTTCTTTGTGGCCTTCCCCCTACACAAACATTCTAATGTACCTAATCAGCATGCATAGACCCATTCTCAGACGGTGATAATTATTATAATAGTTAACATTAGCTGAGCACCTGTTCCCTGATATGAGTGGCGCTAGGTGCTTTACACACTTGCTCTGCTGAACAACATCCAGTTGCCCTCAAAGCCACTCTTCCAGTCCTCACCCTGCCCTGGGGTCTGAGGCTGACCACTCTGGACTGTATCTTCATCCCCTGTTGTCTTTTAACTCCCAAATGGGCTCAGATTCCATGTATTTCACTTCAAAGAGAGTGCTGGGAGAGAAAAACCAAGCAGGTTGGCTTTATCTGATCAAAATTTCTAACCAATAGCAGTTACTTACCTATCCCTTTTATGCCTAGACATGGAGAGCGTTCTCTCCCACAACGCCTTGCCTTTCCCCTCTGTAAGCACCCTGTTATTAATCCAGCCCCATCACTCCACCATGTGTGCCATCTACTCCCCCGGAGAGTTGTCTCTTAGAAGGTATGGAAATTATGAGTTCAAATTGCCTTAGGATTTGCCCCAAGTTACACACTGAGTCAACACAATGGCCAAAGTAGAAACTCATTTTTCTAACTCTTGTACTACTCTCATGCATGCCCAGGATGGTCAATTCTAACTTCATAGTAAGTATTATGGTCTGTCTCTTGCTCTTATCACCATAAAACCCAAACTCTCTCTTAGACTATTGCAGTTCTATCATATTAAGAGGATCTTCATAGTTTTCTTTTAGTAACAAAATAATTCAAGTTTCACAAACAACAAAAGACAAGGAATCTAAAGTGGTGGGCAGCACAAGAAGCCTGTGATTCCTTCTTCCTGCTATTAATGCCCTGTGTCAGCCTGCCCTTGACTGTTGGTTACACATATTGATTTCTAATGAATAAAACATGTCAAGATTGGGTTTAAAACTGTGGCCATGCATCACTTTGTCTGAGGAAAATCACTGACCATAATCACAAGCCAGTGCTATGAAATAGTTCATGAAGCAAAAACTGAGACCTCTCAATAACCACACAAGTCATCTTGGGCGTAAGTCCTTCTCCCACTGCCTCCTTCGGATAACTGAGGTCCCAGCTAACCTGTGACAAATATCAGCCAGACCCTCCCAACCAAGTAACTTGAAGTTTCTTGATCCACAGAAATTATAAATTAATCAATATTTGTTGTTTTCTCCCACTAGGTTTTAGAATAACATCCTAGATGACAATGGGGAACTTACCTAGAGTTGGACTCTGACACCCATTTCTGAGAAATATAATCTAAAGAGTGGGTCCTCTGGATGGATTCTGAGTTCTGTGAGTCTATAAGGTAGTTGGGGTGTGGAAATAATCAACACCCACTTTGTTCTAGACACTGATGCTGCTCATCTACAGCCTACCCACTAGCAAAGCAGACGCTGGGCCCTTTGAAAGCTCTATGTACCCCTGGGCCTCACCATTCAGCTATCTGACTCCTATTCCAGTTGAGTGTTCAATTAACATAAATTATATGCCAGGAAAACTTTTGATCCCAGCACTTGGGAGGCAGACAGGCAAATCGCTCTGAGTTCAAGGCCAGCCTGATCTACAGAGTGAGTTCCAGGATAGCTAGAGTTACAACAGAGAAACCCTGTCCAGAAAAGTTATATATATATATCAAGAATTTCATTTCATTTCAAGAATTCAAGAAAGGGTTTAATGAAAAACTTAAGAAAGTAAGAAAGTCAGAGTGGTCAAAAGCAGGAAGTGATTTGAATGTCTAGCTTACCAGAAATCCAATGAAGGCCAACAGTTTCCTTTCTCTGGCCTATTGTTCTTAGTTTACATGTTCTTCAAAGAAATCCAATCGATTAAGCTTGAGGTAGCTCTCCTCTCAATCAGCTGGAAGGACAAGTGGAAAAGAGTAGTATCATGTAGTAAAAAATAAATAGACATACAGTTTCCAAAGGAACAGTAAGGCCATCAGCCCAGTCACTGTGGCTTCCTTAAAGGACTCACTATCTCCATATTTTTGTTTCTGATTTTGCTTCTGATTTCTCCTAACAACTAGGGTCCTGGTTTCCTACCAAGTAATCGGGGCTTATCATTTAATCAAAAGTACCTGGTTCTGATAACCTTTATTGTGAGGATTAATTATAACCCTCAAAGTTGAGCTAAGCCATGAAATGTATCTCTTAGATATTTTGCTTTTATTTGAGGATATTGACTGTCGCCACACTCTGCTCATGAAATCAGGAGTAAAAAGGCTTCCTGAGAATGTTTTTGAAGAGAGAATGCAACTTTCCCTTTAAGAAGAGTCCCATCATTTTGTAATGTGTGTTTGTACACATAGTGAGTGGCTGCCAGATAAGAAGTTATGACAACCTAGTAGCATTCACGCCAAAGAACAGAAGAAAAGACCAGTTACACTGGTGAAGAAGCCTTAAACACGCCTTGGCAGGAACTCAATGCTTTCTAATTCGGTGATTATGAAACACAAATGGGAAAGCTGCATTTGTTTAAATGTGTTCAGCAGCCTCCTGAAGCTGTGCTAAAAGAGTATGACTGTTATTATCCTTTGCTCCACGTTTGATAAATACCTCAGAAGCATGTTAAATTATAAAAATTATAAAAAGGTCTGGGGATATAGCTCAGTTGGCAGACGATTTGCCTAGCATGAATGAGGCTTTGAGTTCAATGCTTAGCACTGGAAAAAAAGACCAAAAGAAAAAAAGAAAGGGAGGAAGGAAAGAAACAAAGAAA
The DNA here is from genome assembly GCA_026225945.1 of Cricetomys ansorgei. NCBI lineage: Eukaryota > Metazoa > Chordata > Mammalia > Rodentia > Nesomyidae > Cricetomys > Cricetomys ansorgei. Next base: position 7,930,506 of record JAMJFZ010001562.1, read on the forward strand.
GCTGGCAATTGAAGTAGTATGTGACAATTTTTGAATGCATGAAAATCATCTGTGAAAGTTGTTCTTAAGAAAGTTCTGTACCCTAGTTCCATATCTTCAGATACACAATACACACAATAGACCTGGGAATTAAAATATTTAATATGCACTCCAAGTAATTCTGATGAAGGACACTTGCCTGTCCACTAGATACAATATCCTTATAAAAAACTGAAATCAGTTCAGAAATCTAAACCAGCCAGTTCTAACTAAATAAGCACAAAACCTTCTCACTCTATGAACCCAATCACATCACCAAGTCATTTTGCCTCCCCAAAGAAACAACTTCTGACATGTGGCTTACAGTAAAGGAAAAAGGTGAGTCAACTCAAAGTTCAAACAGGCAATGGGTACTCCAGAAGGCTAAAAGGTCAGCTTAAGCATGAGCATCCCTCAGCCTGGGTGTCTGGGGGTCTTTAAAATATAGAGTAGAAAGGTCAGGAGCAGCCAAGGGAAAAAAGTGTTCTAAATGCTCATAAATGAACTGATAAAGCATTTTGTCTGAACAAAGTTACCATTTAAAATGCCTTCAAAAGCATCCCTCAGTAGCAAATTGGTTCCAATGTTACAAACTTAGTAGCTCCGAGGATGATGTTATTGAACAACTCCACTGAAGATACACAGCTATATTGCCAACCCTGTGTGTCAGGCACAATTTGAACCTTTACCATGTTCTTGGCAGAGGTGTGCTTCTGAGACTTGGTGGCTATCAATCATTGGATACATTCTTTGTTCTTCTGAAGCTACAAATACAGTTGTTTAACATTAAAAACTTAAAACCCTACAGTTAGTTCAACTAACCTGCAATACTCACAAACACCCTGAAAACGAGGAGGTTTCAATGATTGTATAGGTTTCAAAGATGGATAGAAGAGAATAAGAAAATACAGCTTGTTACAGTGAAAGTTTGATGCGGGTTCAGCTGACCAGTGTGGCCGGCCAATGGAAAGAGATACTTGGGAAAAAAAACAACCAGGTAGAAAAGTAAAGATGAGCCTTGGATATGATTAGGCACAGTTATGGGGCCAAGGGTTTAACTTTGAGGAAACAGACTATTAAAAAAAGTGTGAAGCTTTCTTTGATCAGTTATTTTAGAAAAAGGAAGAGGAGGAGGAGGAAGTAGAGAAGAGAAAGAAGGAGGAAGAGTTGTATAGTCAGAAATTGAAATTATAAGGAATTCAAAAAGATAACAAGACAAAACATGAATGTCTGTAGTGGTCCAAGAATTGGACACAGGAGAATCTTGTGGGCTTTCTGCTGCTCTAAGAATCCTTCCCTGAGTGACAGCTCGGCTTTACCAGCTTCACATGATCCAGAGTCCTGGTTCTGAGGGCAGATTTATTTGATTCCACCAAGAAGTGATGAGTGAAGCTCTCTAAGGTCAGGCTGAACCCCCACAGCAGTGTCTGTGCTTGTCCACTGGAGCTGGACCACCACTGTTTAAGTGGCTCTTCTTCTGTGTGTCACTCAACTCTCTTCAGGCTCTTCCTAGGTTATTTTATTCAGTTAGATCGTAGTGTCTTTATCTCAGGGGTCTCATCTATTTTCTTTCCAATAAGAAGTCTTATTGGATCTAGCAGAGATGGTGGTTCCCAAGAAACTGTGTATTGATCACTGCATGTCTCTTATAGACCTAAGCTACAGGAAAAAAAATCTCTACATGCCAGTGGTGGGTGGCATCATGTTTGGGAAGAAAACATTAACTGGAGAAAATCCCAATAAATATAATGTTATGACCAGAGCAGCAACATCATGGTTGTTTGAATGAAAATGGGCCCCATTGGTTCATGGGGAATAGCACTATTAGAAGGTGTGGCCTTGATAGAGGAAGCGTGACTATATTGGAAGAAGTGTGTCCCTGGGGGAAGAGCTTTGAGTTCTCAGAAGCTCAAGCTAGCCCCAGTGGCTCACACTTTCTTCCTGCTGCTTGAAGATCTGAATGTAGAAATCTCAGCTAACCCTTCCAGTACTACCTGCTTCCATGCTTCCCACCATGTTGATAATGGACTAAAATACAGAATTGTATGCCAGCCCCAATTAAATGCTTTCCTTTATAAGAGTTGTCATGGTCATGGCAATATCTATTACACTACACTACACTATACTACACTACACTACACTACACTACACTACTATCACTACAGTAGCCTCACAAGTCACTTCACAGCAATAGAAACCCTAAGACAAACATCTTGCCATATTTGTCTCTTGGATTAATGTTAGAATTTTTCCCTATCTCTGAGTTGTACCAATAGAATATCTATAAAAGTAAGACAAGAGAAAACAAACTTCAAGTTACCCATGGCAGGCATCTACTCCTACAAGAGGGAAGAATAAGACCTTGTTCTTTTAACTCTTATTAAAATATTGCTCTACCTATTCAAAATCAGGCATAAAAATTAGATAAAACATTCAAGGGAATACTCTAATATTCTTCTCCGTAATTTGAATAGAAAAGGAGTCATGCAACAACACAGATAACAAAATACTATTTACTATCTATAGGGAGCTCATGTAGTGGAGGAAAGCAACAAATAAATACACTTATGTCAGAGTATGATGTGACAGAAGCAAATGAGTCTATAGTCATAAAATCCTTCACAAGTTGCTTTGTGAAGCACAGATAACATTTTCAGATCACGTTCACAGAGTCCCTGAATATGTATACACAATCTCTGGTAAGAAGAACAAGTCAGAGACTTCTACCAAAATGCAAGAGCAATTACTGGAAAACATTAACCACCACTTCCATCTGCCTTTATATATTCTTATCCTACCCCGAACAAATATGGCTTCTGAAATCTGTTGGAAATAAGCAAAAATATATGCATTGAACTAGTGAAATATTTTACACTTAATCAAACCATGAACTGTGAGTACTTTCAAGCTAAAGTAACTTTGCAAGCCTTATAATTCTGTCATTCTTTAAGGAGTTCCTATTAAGTTTTAAATGCTTCAGAGATTAAAAGGGTATATTAATGTTATTAGAGATTTGAGATTAAATGCCATGCCCTGAAGGGTATCTTTGCATTTAATGAAAACATTTTCATCACATTTCTAGTCTATTATGCCAGATCTTCATTTCAGAAGTTGTAAGATAATCTTATTTTAATTAGAATAGATATAGCAAGTATATTAGAGTAATACAGTTAAATATATTCATCAGCTTCTTGTCAGTTAAAATGCCTCCTCCAGAGTTTATTATGCCAATGTGCTAATCACAGGTGTGAGTAGAATTATGTATATAAATTCAAATTGACTTCTAGAGAGACTTAAATGACTAGATTATTATTTTCTAAGGATTCCCTATATAAACCCAAGTAAGACTGGTACTGTCCAATGTGATATCCACTGTCAAATATAGCAACTGAGCACTAGCGATGTGTCTAGTTTGGACTGAAATATTATTTCACTTTAGCTATTTGGGTTGAATAAAATGTACTATTAAAGTTACTCTCACCAGTTGCTTTTTACTTTTTAAAATATGGCAATCAGAACATTTTAAATTTGGTGTATAAGGTATGTCCCATTTCTATTAGACACTGAGTGATGCCCTAAGCCATTTAATCAATATATAAAAGTCAAGCTTTGATTATCTGTGGTGTATTAGTAGTAAACGTAAATGATAAGTCACAAGTTAGTTCCTTCTAATTACCCTCCCCCCAAGTCCAATTAATTTCCCCCACCAATCCCTCAGTTAAATGAAAGAACAAGAAGTCTTTTCTAAGCTGTAGCCCAAGAGGCAGGTCTGTGGTGTAGAAAGGAACTGCTCAGAGCCTCCCAAAACAAACATGGATCATGGGCTTCCCATGAGCAGGTCGTGAAATGAAGTCAAAGTATTTTGTTAGAGAATTGATCTTTAATATCAATCACTCTCATGATCTAGGCATCCAAGAGGGGGAAGTTTCCATCTTGTGTATTTACAATCTTAAAAGAGAAGGAAAAGATAGTGAAAAGGTACATACATAAATAAGAAGTTGCTGTTGTTGTTTTTTAATAAACAGGCATCCCTAGAAATTGTGATAAAATTTGTAAGCCAGGAAAAGTGTGTGCACCAAGCAGAGAGCACATAAACAAACTACATAAATGTCAAAGTAAGAACATAATGGGGACACCCAATTTAAGGTAAAATTTGCTATTTGCAAAGAAAGGAAATGTAGAGAGGGACAGAATAAGGAGCATCAAAGCAGAAGTCACAAACCCCTTTAAGTACGACAGAGGCAGAAAGGCAACTAGAAAATGCAAAGGTCACACAGGGGTGAGAGGTAATACAGGGAGAATCAGTGAATCATGTGTTTCAGTCTTCCCTGAAGAAGGCTTCAGAAACACACTAGCGTCCACATTTTTTTAAAGCACACAAGTCACAGGTGCTGAAACAAACAGTAGAAAATATGGGATATTCCTAGACCTAACTGACAAACTAAATGTAAATGAAAATCTCCAGGACCAGATGGCATCCAACCAAGATATCCAACAGAACCCCAAGGTGAAACAGAGAACTATTAACAAAACATGTAACTTCTTTTTAACCACTGCTGAGCACTGTCTACAGTGATTCAGACTCAGGACTCCAGACATTGTAGAAAGAAATTTTCCTCAGTCTGACTTTTTTCTTTCAGCTAAGCTACTTTTGAATTTTTATGTAAATTATTTTTAGTCTCACTATATAACACAGATTACCTTCAAATTTGATATGCAGTCCAGGCTAGCTTTAAACCCATAATGTTCTTCTACAACTTCAGTTATTTCAATTGCTAAAATCACAGGCACTCAAAACTGTGCATGGCTAAATTAATTTTATTTCTTAGTGATAAGTAACATAAAATTGTACCTATCATAGAGTTCCATGTGACATTGCAATACATGTGTACATTGTATAACATTCAGATCAGGTTAAATATAGGTACCTTAGCATTTCTCTATATTAGAAGCATGAGAAATCATTTCTTCTACTTTTCGAAATGCACATTGTTTTATAATTATCATCATCATCATTGCTCTAGTCACTTTCCTGTGTAATAGTACATCAAAACTTCTTGTTCATACTTAACTATAACTTAATGCCCATTGATTAACCTCTACCCTACTCCAACATGCCTACTCTCAGCCTCTGGTAACCACCATTCTATATCAAACTTCTGTGAGATTAACTTTTTTATTTCTGCCTGTGAGTGATGTAATACAGTCCTTGTCTTATTGTATCTGGCTTGTTTCACTTAACATAATAATGCCAGTTTCTATTCATGTTGTTGCAAATGACAAGATAAGTCACTGTAATAAAGTGGGATACATGCCAGGGATGTAAGAAAGAATGGGTAAATATAAACAAACTAATAAACATGATACAATAGATCAAGAGAATGAAATACATATACTTATATATGAATATGAATATATATATATATATATTCATGACCACCTGAATAGATGCAGGAAAAAGCATTTGAGAAATTTCAACATCCCTTCATGATAAAAATATTGAGCAAGTTATATATAAAATGAGCACTCTTTAGCATAACTAAGTCCATACACAACAAGACAATAGCTAGCATAATAATGAACGGAAAAAAACTAAAAGATTTCTCTCTAAAATCTTGAAAGATACAAAGATACTAACTTTTATCACTTTTATTAAACATAGTACTGGATATTCTCATATGAGTAATTAGACAAGAAAAAAATAAAGAGCACCAAAAAAAAAAAAAAAAGAAAAGAAATCAAATTTTCACTACTTACAAATGACTCAATCTTACAATGAGGAAACTTCACACTGGAGAGACAACTTAGCAAGAAAGGTACTTCCCTCACAACCTGAGAATCAAGGCTTGATTGCTGGATTCCATGGTGGGAAGAGAGACTGACCTTTGAGAGTTGTCTTCTGACCTCTACACACATGCCATGGCGCACACACACACACACACACACACACACACACACATGAATCACACAAACTATAAAAATTATTATCATTATATATAATAATAATAATTATATTTTATAATTATAATGATTTTAAATAAAAATAATAATAAAAACCTCAAAGACTCTACAGGAAGCCTGTTAGAATCAATAAAGGAACTCAGTAAAGTTTCAGGAAATGAAATCAATATGCAAAAATCAGTAGCATTGTTCTGTGCCATAGTGAATTATCTGAGGTAGAATCCAAAAGAGTTATACCTACACTAGCTACAAAAAGGTCTACAAATAAACTTAACCAAAAAAGATGAAAACCATAAAACACTGATTATAGAAATAAAAGAGGACACACACACACAAATGGAAAGATACCTTGTGTTCACAGGCTCAGAGAAGCAACAATATTGAAATGTCCACACTACCAACAGTGTTCCGTAGCTTCAACGTGAAACCCTCCAAAATACTAGCACTATTGTTCATAGACAGTAGAAAAAGAAGTATAAAATATTTATTGAACCAAGTCATTAAAAAATAAATGCAAAGAAGAAAGCAGGAGGCATTGGATTACCTGGCTTCAAAACACACTACAAAGATTTGGTCATCAAAATAGTACTGCACTGGCAAAAAAAAGAAACACAGGGACAAGTAGAACAGAATAGAGACCCAAGGAGTAAACCCATCCATATGCAGAACACTGATTTCCAACAAAGATCTAAAAGGATGCAATGGAGAAAGAATCTTGTCAATGAATGACATTGAAAAATTAAATATTCACAAAAGGATATATAAATATGCAAATGTATATTTGCAATAAATAAAAGAAAATCCTAAACAAAAAAACCCTCTACTCTTCATAGTTATTCTACACTCTGCTCATATCCAAAAACTAGAAACAATTTAAGTATCTATCAACAATGGATAAAGAAAAGATGATAGATATGCCCCATGGAATAGTATTCCATCAGTGTTATTTCTAATCTTGGTTAGGTGATAGTATCTGCACCAAGATTAAAGATGAAATACCTAGGAAATTTAGGGTTTAACAGTCTTAGCTAAGTAGAGACATTTTCCAATGGCTTGGGAAGTGTGAACTAAATACTAAGAAGTACTGAAAATTTGTTGAGATTTTTAAAAATGTTTTGGTTTATTGATAGACAAATATTTACTAATTATGTGATATGCAAGATTTGATTTAAAACACTCAAGAAGAATTGGGGAAAGTGATAGATTTAACAAAAAATAAAGCAATGTTTCATAAAATGGGTACACAATAATTTATTATCCCTTTATTTTGGCTTTTAAGTGTTTATACATTGCTATGATAAGAGTAAATATTAATCAAGGAAAGCATATAGAAAAGTAAAAGCAATGAAATAAAACAAAAAAACTTTCACAAAGTCCCACACTAACAATTTCCACCATAAATTCATACAAAAAGTAGTCTTCGGTTATAAAGAATTTTTTTTCTAACAGAAAGGAATAGCCCTGTGAACCCAACGAAAGATAAGTAAGAATTTCTCTGGATGACAAAGTACTAATAGTGGTGTCCCTGATGAGCCAGAGTTATCTATAATCTTTTGAAAAAACTACCAAATAGAAAAATCAAGTGTAAGTGATTGAAATGTGTGAAAATGCCCCCAGAGCCCTTCCCAATCCTACTTAGGTGGAAAAAGCAGTGACATACTATATTTAATATAGTGTGAAAAATTATTCACAGTGAAAAAAATTATTCAACTTAGAAAGATATGTATAAGAAATGAAATCTTATCAATAAATTAATTCTGTAAAAGTTAAAAATACCACAACACATTCATTCTAGAAACTGGTTCGTTTTATTGATATGGCTAAAGAGAAATTTAGTGCTGACCCCACTAGGGAAAGTGTTCTAGAAATACAGCATTTCCAAAGTATTCTAATGCAACAAAATGCTGAGTTTTCCTGGATACCACAACTCAATGATGATACAACTAGGCAGAAGTTAGACAACACAACGTACCACCATTAAGGGGCTGAGTATATTATCAAAAACAGCTCAAACAATTAAAACTTTTTTATTTAAAAACATAAAGCTAGAGAGATGTAGTATAATAAACACTTATTGAATAAAAGCATTAAAGTAGCTGAATGGCTTTATTCATCATTTCCTAAAGCTAAGGACTATTCCTTGAAATGGGATAGCTTTAGCTCTCCAACAAATGCAATTAGTAAGATTTACTCCAAGTTACTGGTGACCACTGATGGATACTTAGAAAGCATATCCGGAGTTTTTGTAAACAAGTTAAGAAAAGCACAGAATAAAAATTGCTATAGCATCTTTCGGTGCCGTCTCTGGGTTAAGCAATAGACCACATGGAGAACCACATGAGGTTTATTGGATTAATTTTATCTTTAATGCGTTGGTGTCACTCTTCTTCTTCCTTATAATTTAACATTAACTGTAATGAGACGGATCGTTCAGTTACATAATTCAATATCACAAACCATAGCTTGACTAGCTATGAGAAGACTGTAGACTAGATCTTGTGTACAAAAACATGCCCATCAGAAACTGCAAACATTTACATTATGATTTTCTATATTATATTATATTATCTCTATGTGGAGTCTAATTCAGCAATGATTAGAAAATTAGCATTTGTAAATTGCTTTTCTTGGTCTCTCCTTAAAAGCCTTGGTAATTTCATAAATGTTATTTGACTAGACCCTTTACTCATTCTGAAATATACATTATATTTCTATAAGAATTAGTATTTCAATCTGTTGAAGCATTTTCTTCTAAACCCCAAGAAAGCTGAGTGGTAGATAGATAAGTCATTTCATCAAATATCCAAGAGCAGTCACATTATACTCAAGGACACTCATCTAAAATTGAGTTTAGATGGCAGCAGGAATACTGTCTATCAAGGTGTCTGCTTAGTTGACTTCACTGCAAATGACCACGGCACTTCCCGATTCAGAGTTGGTTTGTAGGAAAGTTGAACAGCCCACCACAAGAGCCAGCTCTTCCTGCTGTACAACTGAACAGACAGACCTTTGTTCCCTTCAGTTCCACTTGCTCGTCAGGCCATTGCACCTCAGATACCTGCAACTTTTGCTTTCAAATTTATAAACTATGAACTCAAAAGTAAGATTAAAGTGAAAATTCTTGTTTCTGGGAACAGAGTTGAATGCCCGTTTTACTTCCAGCCCCACAGTATGTGAGAAAAGTCTGTTATGCATGGCAGTCACTCACAACATAGCCAGCTTTCCAGAGTGGACCTGACTCTCCTTTCGGTTCAGTCTCTATGCTGTATGCTAGATCTTAGGTAAACAGCAAAAACATAAAAGCCTTAGGGTGATGACCAATATTAATTGACCCTTGTCTAAAAATGTTTCTGTGCATGGTGCTTTAAGAAGAAAATTATTTCATTAAACACCTAATTAGCTACAATGTTAATAGAGGTGAATTCTGCTGAATGATTTTGCTGCTGATTTTATTCTAATTTCTTTAATATAGATTAATTGATTTAAAATAAGGAAAAGTATCAAAAATATTTTAAATGTGCACCACAAATTCTCACTAATATAATATGGAAGGAAAATATAAGGAAGACAATATCTCATTGGGGGAAAAAAAACTTTTTAAGTTTTGTATTTTACATAATGACTTAATTTTCTCTAAAATACGAAATGCAATTAATTTCCATCTTCACAGAATTTTTGAATTAAAATCCTTTAAAGAAAAGCAGGCTACAAAGATCCACGTGGTCCCAGCTTTATTTTTATGAGGGTATATCATCACTACCTATACCTCCTGTCTGATAGAAACACACTTGGAGGCAGGCCCTGCACACAGAATCCCAATAATTCATATCACAAGAGGGATTGACATTTTGGAGCAAAAATGCCACAGAATTTCAAAAGAGAACTTTGAGAGTTCTCAGAGCCCACAGAGTGTCTATGGGTATGTATTTATTTGTATAAACACATATGTATCCCAGGGAACTAAGTAGGAATTTCACTTTACCTCAGTCATTTAAGGAATTGCAATCAGTTGGTCCCTAAATAGCAGATACAGACTCAGCAGAAGGACCCAGGAATTATATCACACATTTTTTATGGCTGAGTGAGCTTACAGAGAGTGGCTATGTGCTGAGCACACAGCTATTTGTCATGAAGCCATCAATCAAATTCAGTTGATAATAGAAATCCCTAAATAAATGAATTACAGAAATCAATGAGTCTGCTATTCTTTCAGAGTTTAAAATCACTGAAAAATTTACCATGGATTTAGGACGCAATTAAATACTAGGACATCAATATTCTCTTATTCATTTCTCAGCTCATTCAGCCCTAACTGCTCTGTTTAGCAGATATCCAAAGTGATTGCTAACAATGGGACCCTACAGACTCTGTGGGGTCATCACAAGAATAAAGGCAGTGGGCAGCAAGATGGGGAAGGAGAGAGACCTAATCACAAAATAAAGCAGAATTCCTCAGGATGGATCCGATTGTATCTACAAGTGAGGACCTAAATCTCGTTTGCCTGTTATCACAATTGGGAAGGCCAGGAGATTAAACTCAAAACCCCAGAGGTAACAAAAACTCACATTTGCCTGTAAATTTCACTTCCCTCTACTCACATCACTCAGAGTAACAACTACTTCGTTGCATCTCATCTTCATCTTTTCCTTTTGTCCCACTCCAGAGTTATCTTCATCAGTGATTGAAAACTTCCAGATGATGCTCAGTAAAACATAGAAGCTAAAAACATAATAATTATAAACTCAATAAAATGCATTGGAGTTGGTTCAATGCGTCTATAGAAATGAGTAAATGACAAGTGCGTTCAATATTGGACCAAAGAAGGGTGTGGGGAACCTATGCAACAATGCAACAATGAAGCTTACTTAATTCCTTCCGTGTTAACACTGTTGTGTAATGCCATGATGGCACTGTGTGAAGACTGTCTTGTGCTGGCGTTGTGTAAAGGCTGACTTTGCTGTGCCTTGTGAGGCATTGAAAACAAAGATGAGCAGATCACAATGTCCGTACAACTGGTCAGAAAGAGAAAGCAGTCAAATTGAGCCAATAATTTCAGTAATGGCTGTAGGACATACAAAGGCCCAGTGGAGAATAGCCTACCTACTATGTTGGAAACTGTAAACCATTTGGCATGGCTGTAATGGAAGGGGAGCAATGCTGAGATCCCCATACCCTAAGTGCACATTCTATCCATCCACTATTGCATGTGTGCTCTTTATAGAGATCTCTGTGTTGGGGTTCCCTTAAATTTGCAGACTGGGAATAAATTGAAGGTCTAATTATAATCCAATATTCATGGAGGACTGTCATTCTGGGTCATTAACATGTATGTTGCACAATTGACTTCCAGCTATGCACCATTATATCTACTCACCTTGCTTGCAAACACTTAAAAGAAAAACTGACACTGAAGAAGCTAATGCAATTTTTTTTTTTTTTTTGGAAATCCAATTACTAAGATGACTTACTGCTGCAAACGTAAATTAAGTTCTTTCTTTACTCCCTTATTTCTACCTGTCATCCTCCTCTACTCTCATCAAAGGCAGTTTTTAGTATGTACCAAAATCTGCATTAGTCTATTTGAATACTCTTTGATTACAGGGACTGTGTTCCTAGGTATCTGGCAGAGAGGCCTGCCTGCAAATGATTGATGAACAGAGCAATCGATCAATCAGCTCATCTGATTGTGTCACTGAAGGCAAGTGGGAGAATATGCTGTAGACTCAGCCAGTTACAGCAAAGGAAAATTTTGTACACTGTCTGCAATGTTAATGATCTAAGAGACTAAAACATACAGGAGATCATAAACAACATTCTTTACACAAGTCTAACAAAATAAAATAATGACAAAGTGATACAAATTTCAAAAAAGCAGTTTGTTGCCCAAGCAATTGGGAAAAAATGTATTTTTTCACCTAAGAAGTCCAAAGTTTCAGAGCTGAATAATTCAGTCCTTAAACAATGACTGGGCTTCACTGAAATTTTCACAAGCATTACACAATCCATTCATACTCCAGGATTATGCTGGGGATTAGAACTCACACTTTTCTCCCATTTTCCTCTAATCTCTTTGGCCATAACTATATCACATGACTAGACCTAAGTTAGTAGAGTTGGAATTAATATAAATGGTACAGCCATAAGCTAAGAAGACCTGTCATATAGTGTAGTTTAGGAGAGTCCCATTGTCTTTCAGGAGCTTCACTGAAGGAAGAAATCTGAAGCAGGGGACTGGTGGTGGGAAGACACAGCAAGATCTGCTATGAAATGAATAACAGCAGTGTTCACAATGGTCAATGACCTGCTTGTTTTCATCTCACTGGTGCAAATGGACAAATGCATTTTCTATAAATTACAGTACATCTGTATTTACTTTTAAGAAATAAAAAACAGATAAAGAATACTTATACAAGAAAACAAAAGGAAAAACTTAAAATAATATCAAAAGTCACCTTAAGTACCATGGTCTTTTAGTGAAAAAATACATGTTCCACTATGTCTCTGCTTCTGCCTCTGCATCCCTCCCATTCTCTCTCTCTCTCTCCCATTCTCTCTCTCTCTCTCTCTCTCTCTCTCTCTCTCTCTCTCTCTCTCCCATTCTCTCTCTCCCCCATTCTTTCTCTCTCTCTCTCTCTCTCTCTCTCTCTCTCTCTCTCTCTCTCTCTCTCTCTCTCTCTCTCTTTCTCTCTCTCTCTTTCTCTCTTACACAGGTGCTATGGGCCTGTTTTCCCAGACCTGCATGTGATCTTATTTAATACAAGAAATGGTAGATTCCAGTGAAAGCAGCCTGAGACTAAGCTGCAGCTGCTGGCATCATAGCTGTATTTCCTGAGTCTGTACTATCCTTTAACACAGATACACAGGTTTTCACCAAGTCTTTGAGGATAAGCCGAGGTAACTTGTTAGTTTCTTTTAAAGTTATTTTCATGGGCAGAATAATCTAGCTTTAAGCACAAGTTTTAAGAAACCTTTCTGGAACTCAAGACCTGTCACACATTTAGCATTAATAACTTGTTGATAATTTATCTTGTAAAAAACTTAATATTTTTAACCTTGTTGGAGACACAAACATATGCATAGGAGCACAAGTGCTCTCATAGGCCAGAGATGTTTGATCCCCTGGAGCTGGAGTTTCAGGCATAGAGCTGCCAGATACAGATGCTGGGACCAAACTCAGGTCCCCTGCAAAAACAGTATGTGTTTCTAACCACGGAGCCATCTCTCCAGTCCACAAGTTTCAGAGTTTAAAAGTTTTTTTTTTAACATAAACCATTTCAAGCTATACATTTTCACATTAATCTCAAACTAAATTGAAGATTATACCCATTAAGCATTCCCTTTTAGGACTGAATATTGGGCATAACAATTACCAGTGGTTGCCTAGCAACCAGGGTACCTGCATTTACAGTAAGTTTGTCCTAAACACTCATGTAAGATCAGTGATGAATAACTATTCACTTGAAGCTTTATTTACAAGACGAAGTATACTTTTCTCATATTGATGATTCTGATTTTGCCATTCAAAGGAGATAAAATTCAATGGGAAGGTGGCATCATGGTTATTAAACTATCAAGTACTTTTGACAAGCAGTCCTAAGATCGGTGCCTGTTATCAAAGCAATGATGCCAATCATTGTCCATCATGGCTTACATTATGTCAATGTGTCAATGTCAGGTGACTGTCTCAGACTTGACAAATGCCATGTGGAAAGTATACCTTGCCTCCATATATTACATTTTCCACCAGAATATAAGATTAATTTATGAGTGCCCTCGGGCAATCCCAAAACTATCCTTTTCTTTAAAATGCCTCAGGTAGGCCCCACAGTCACAAAAATGTTACCTTTCATCCTATCTTCTACTGCTGGAGTACATTGTAACAAATAACCTTTTTAATTCTGTAAGCACTGTGGCTGCACATTTACATTGTTGGAGTCCCTGGTGCCACAATTGCCAAGGAGCACTCTGAAGCACTACAGCTGTGCCCTGCCAACTGTGTTTGGCTGGCCAACTCCTTCTGGGCTCCCAGAGCTGGCAAGCTAACATGCTAATAGAATTCATTAGCTTGGGCTTTGACAGACAGTTAAAACAGGACTCCACATCAGCACTCCAGCCCTGCACAGCCATTATGCCATTTCAGGAGGCGCAGCTAATTCAAAGAAGATGATGACAGGGTTTGCAATCAGGGAACATTAGAGTGCCGGGCAGTGGAGAGGCTGAACATGCTAGGCAGGCAATACTGCCAGCAACCCTGATTTGATTTCTGGCATCACCGGTGGGCCTGGCAAAGAAAAACGGAGGTAATGAGATGCACTGAAAGACCAGGCAGGCGTTAGGACTGGCCTTTGAAGTAATTATTCTCCAGGGTAACAAGGGACCAGATGAAAAAGCTTTCAGGGATAGACAGTGGACACCCATGGGACCCAGTTTCCATTACAGTGTGACACTTTGCTGAGCAACTCTCTCCACTTGGGAAAGCAGAGTACTAAATAGGCTGTCAGAAGAAAGGGGACACAGGGAAAGAGTGTGAAGGAAATGAAGCTGTAGAGAGATACAGCAAGGCAGAGACTGTGAGAAGCCTGTGAAAGCAGCAGTCATGAGGCATCCTTCAGAATCTCTGATGGGAGCCCTGATCACTCACTGGGCTTGCATCCATTAGTCTCTACATTCATCACACTATGGGGCAAATGAGAGGGACTGGAAAAGGATACAGTGAAGCCACAGAAGCCCGGGAGCAGTAAAATCCCTTAAGATGTTGACAAAACAGATAAGCCTTCAGCATCTCCCCCTTGGGGCTCTTGGCTCTGTCCAGTTGAAGACCTAAGCTGGATGATTAAGGGAGCGCTTTCTGGAAGTGTGAGACTTTAAGCGTCTGAATATAATCAAGCTCACCCGGCAATCCTTTATGCAGGAACAGATCCAAAGCTAAAGTTGAGCCAGAAATGAATCATTTCTCATTTTGTGGTGAATACTTCTGTATCAAGTTGGAGGTCACTGGCTAAATGGACTGGAAGTGTGCATGTTACAAGTCAGTGGAGTTTCTTCTTGCATACTGATCTAGAGCTTTACCTGTGCTGTTTGCTTTTCATATTTACAATAGGAAAGGTCTTCCCAGCTGAGAATGAACACCAAGCCAAGACAGACAACTGAGAACACACACAAATTATGTCACCTTTGCATTACTTGGTTAAGAAGTGGGACCCAAGACAATACTAGACCGTATTCTCCCAGAATGCACATACACACAATATAACACATAGGCATGCAGGCATGCTCATACAGGATTCCAGAGATGCTGTATATTTCAACAATGGTGACTTTTTATTTGTGCAATTTGCAAAAGCTACTCAGCATAATTATTAGCTATATGTATCATGTGTTTTCTCCAAAGTCACCCATCTCTTTTCTTTCTTTCACATTTGAAGACTACATCCCTACCACAGCTGTCATTTATACTCTTTAGCAATGCAATTTTGTTATTTCTATAATTTCAACTATTTCCACTGTGGAAACAGTTTTCTATAAGCTTCAAGCCCAAATTTTCATTGGCCTGTTGGAAAGCATTAATAATGGACACTAAACTGGCAAGCAATGTGTTTTGACTCACAGCCACCAATTCAAATTTCACAGAATTTGTGACCCTGTGACCCTGTTCCAATGAACAATGTTATTATTTCAGTATTTATCTAGAACAAAATTTTGAAAGCACCCTTTTTCCCTTTTCTCCCATAATTTGATCTAAACTTTGTATATTAACTCTTTTTATCTTGTGCACTGGATTCCATTTGCCATTTCTGTCACCGGAGAACTCAGGGTTCTCTTTGGGGTTCTTAGTCCTGATAAGAAGTAAATTTAGAAATGGACTCAGAAGGAAGTGGAGGACAATTTATTAGAGTTTGAGAGAAAAGCAACTGCACAGGAAGGCTGTAAACCCCAATAACTGCTAAGAGGAAGGAGAGTGAGAGAAAGGAAGAAAGTCATACATTCTGAGTGAGGGAGGTGAACATGCTCGGCATCAGAGCTTAGCTGCTTAGCAAGCGGCTCCAATGCAGAAGGACAGGGGCTTCAGAGAAAGAGTGACTAAGTCCAGAGTGTCAAGGAAAGCATAATTAGTCTTTGAGCAAGTATCACAATAAAAAAAAAAGAGATAAGAATAAAGAATAGAAAAAAAAATTGGATGTTTTTTTCAATTAGAACAAAGAACATGGGGCAGTTTTAGCAGGGCTGCATGGTAGATGCCCCATAAGACACTGCATCAGGGGAGGGTCCGTACTCAAAATTCTGAGAGGTGTAAGTGCAGTATCTCATTAAGAGTATGATTATCCCTCCCATCTCTTTATCATGTCTTCAAATGGACCATATTTTCTGAAGGGTTGTCTTCTGGACCAGTAATTGACAGACTCAAGTGGATTAACTCTTGGTTTTTTACTTGTGTGTGGTTTGCTTGTTTGTTTTATTTTGTGTTGAGAATTTCATACATGAGGACCATTTTTGTATCATTCCCACACTTCTGTAAACACATTGAGTTTCTGCAGCAGAGATGATTGGCAGAACTCTCCAAAGGGCCTTACAGAGGAAAGGCCTGTGTGTAAGCTAGGATGAATCTCTATTCCAGTGATCTTATGTGAAGAGATCACATTTAGAGACCTGTGTGGTCCAGATGGAAAGTAGAAAGAACATTAAGAATGTTGGTACACACCTTTAATCCCAGTACTCAGAAAGCAGTGGTCCACACTTTTAATCCCAAAGACAGAAACAGAGTGTGGAAGCAGTCACTGGAGGTGAAATTCAGAAGTGGTGTCTAAGATGAGTCAGTGAAGGAAAAATCAGAGGAAGAATTAGCAGAGTGAGTCAAAGTGAGGACAAGCCCAACTCTTACAATAGAAAGGCAGCCTCTCAATTCAGAACAGAGTCAGTTGCAAAAGAGTTAGTGACAGTCATCAGTTATAGCAGGCAGTATGAGGCAAGCAGTCTGAAGCAATCAGTTGGGGGACACAAAAGCAGTCTGACTGAGGATAAAGCAGAGAAACAGAGAGGCTGACTGAGGCAGCATGGAGCAGTGAGTTACAGAAGCAGGCAGGCTGCGGGAGAGGCACAGAGACACAAAGCCACCTCAGGAGAAAAAGCCAGTTTCAGACGGGAAGAGTGAGTCAGTTTGAAGCCAAGCAGAGCAGTTCAGTCTGAGGCAGAGAATCAGGCAGAGTCAGTCAGAGTCTGAAGAGTTCAGTCAGAAATAGTCAGCCTACTTAGATGGCTAGTTTAAATTGGTCAGCTTGGAGAAGAATTTGAGCCAGAATAGCTAGTGAGTTGATCCAGAAGAGTTAGAGTTCAGAAGAAGCTAGTCCAAGTGGCTCAGTCAGCATTAAATCTCAGAGGCTTAAGATTAGGTTGTATGGAGACTGAGGCTGAAGCCTTCCAGGTCTAGACTGAGGATTAGATTTTAAGACTCTGAAAAGCTCAAGGGCTCAAGGACTAAGAAGTGGTGATTGAATTAGACAAAAGAATAAATTCCTTTTGCACTGAATCTATGTCTATACTCCCCAGGACCATCATATGAACCCTATGTCACCCTTCAATGTCAGATGAAAAATGGCATTGTCAAACCAGGTGGTAGTGGCACACACCTTTAATTTCAGTACTCAGAAGGCAGAGGCAGGTGGATCTCTATGAGTTTGAGGCCAGCCTATTCTAGGATGGCCAGAGTTACAACAGAGAAACCTGTCATGAAAAAACAAAAAACAAGAAGGAAGAAAGAAAGAAAGAAAGAAAGATAGAAAGAAAGAAAGAAAGAAAGAAAGAAAGAAAGAAAGAAAGAAAGAAAGAAAGAAAGAAAGAAAGAAAGAAAGCAGTGAGAGAGAGAGAGAGGGAGGGAGGAAGGGAGGGAGGGAATAAAGGAGGGATGATAGGAGGAAGGAAGGAAAGAAGGAAGAAAAACTGTTATTGCCGTAGTGTCCCCACATTTGACATCTCTACTTGGGCTATGAAGAAAATCTGGAGGTCCCTTGAGCTCCTTCAACAAATAGGACTCTTAATAGGACTCTTAGCTAATCAGAGACCTGATAGAAATATTTACAACTGGAAGAGTCTGGAGAAAGCATGTTTCTTGCTTGAGAGTGAAGCTAAATTTCTCCTCAACTTTCTAGTTCATAGCCCAGTGAAAAAGGAAGGCCCCCTGTTGAGAACTATGGACCTCCTAAAACATTCAGATATTGTGAAGAAGAAGAAAAAGCAATATATTTCTAGGACCTCTGGTGGTAGTCATGCTAATAACCATATCACCTCTATCACAGAGACAAAGACAATATCATATATAAAAAATGATTTAAAAGAAAAAAATCTTGTCATTCTGACTCCACTAGACAGAAAAACAACTATCCTCTGGCTTTACTCTCTCTGTCATGTTAATTCATAACTTTGGTATCTCACTTCAACCAAAATTTCATAGAGAAAAATACACACACACACACACACACACACACACACACAATATAATTAGCATCATCAAATTTTAGAGCAAGGGAGACCACAGAGGTCATAATTGAGAATAAAGTTTATTTGGAAGATATAATTTTATTTTTCCCTTTGGTGGATTAAACGGCCAAGACAATCTGCTCCAGATTGCTGTGTCCCTTCTTTAAAGAAAATTAACCATATCTCCTGGAAAAAGGGATTATTGCTCCTTGTGTATACTTTATATGATAGTTACCAGTACCTTTTAAGATATTTTGTTCATCTGGTCAGGCCCATACCTGACCAGAAATCAAGTCTGACCCCACCGCATCCCAGAGAATTACTATACACCACATTTTCCAGCTGGTTTTAGGTTGAGTGAAATACTCAGCCACAGAGAACAGCCTCATAATGGACAATGCTGATGACAGAGGAGGAGTGGGAGGATGGAAGAGACTGTCCTTGTGAATGCTCCAACAAAGTCTTTGGAAAAGCCAATTTATCCTGTAGTTTTAGCGCTGACTAAATAGAATTTGCACATGGATGACAGTATAACTGCAGTCATAGGAGGAAGAAATAAGATAATGCAAATTCTAATCCCAGCCACACAAATGGTATGAACATGCATTTAATCAGATAATCTAGGTGGAAGTAATTTAGAGTTTTTTTTTTTAAGTTTGAGGCAGGAAAGTATTTTTAATCATCCTATATTGTACACTGCTCCATTCAGTTATTATCTACCCTATCAGCTTGTAAACCATGGATGTCAAAAACAAATCAAAACTTTTTTTTAGAACTTCAGGGGCAATTATCATACACAATATCCTGCACATAAAAGATGCTTAATAGAGGTGTGTTGAATAAAAGAATACATGAATAGAAAATACAAGAATGATAGGATCGTTAAGTGATTGAATGAAATAAATCTTAAGAAAAGGATAGAGGACAAAATCATAAACAGACCATAAATGTTGAAATAGGTGTGAGTTTTTGGCTGCATCCAAATGCCATAGGCAGGATGCCTGCCTGCTCTAATAGACAAACGGCTGCTGATCTGAGGTCTGCTCTTCCCTATTCCATGGGAGAAATATTCTGAAGCACTGTCACCTTGCAGCTTTTCTGTTCGGATCAGGGCAAGCCAGAATGCACCACACTAAGGTGGGAATTATAAGGGCTATTCATCCGAAAGCATCAGGACATAAACTGATCAGCAGCTGGGGTCAGGAAGAAATTATGGAGACTCCTAAAAGCTTCCTCCAGAGCATGCTGCAGGGCGCGGCTGGAGCTACTATACCCACACTAAAATGAAACTCCACTGTTATTTTTTTATTGAGTAGCAGTTCTTACTGTTTTCAAAATGAGGAGAGAGCACAACAACGAAATCTGCTCAAATAGCACCAACACCTCCCATGTTCTAGCTCCCAAACAGCATGCAGGCGATGGGGGATGAAAGTAGAGAAAACTGTGACATTGTTGATCTAAAACCCAAAGCATTTCTGCACAAGCCAGGGGCCACTGGATTTCACAGAAGGACCAGGAAAGTAGCATAACATTCTCCTGAGAAAGTACACAGCACACAGAGTCAACCATTTCATCTTTCAGGTCAACAGCCATGGCTCCATCAGTTTTCTCACCGAAAAGGTACTTTGGAAGGAAAGAAATACTCTATTCAAAAATAGACCTTTTTGGTCCAGGCTGGTAATTTAATTAAGTTAAACGGTTTTGTGAAATGATTCCATCTAAGAACAAAAAAAGGACATGCACAGAGATCAAGCTTTCATTTCAAGGACACGGTGTCTTAACACACAGGAGACAACTCTGGGTGGCAAAGCTGTTGGAGTTTATTTAAAGGAAGGAGGGGGGAATGATTGTCGGACAATGGTTTCCAAACTGGAACTTCCAGGCATCCTGGATGGCACATTCAAAGCAAGCTGTGATCTTTAGCTGTTCTGTGCACTTCTAGGCATAGATTTTCTCAAAGATGCAAATACAGGTAAAGCTGCCTGAGAGCATTAACAACAGCCACTAAAGTCCTCAACTCCGTCCAAGTGCTTGGCCCCTACAGGGAACAGCTTGAGGCTTTGTGCAGTGCCCAGAGTCAAAAGTTCATTCCATCTTGGTGACATTGGCAAGCCTTGTCACCAGAAGAGAACAGCCTCACAGTCTGCAAAGTTGAAATATTCTGCCAGGTCCTTGCTGTTCTTCCTTGGACACCAATGAGAGTGCTGTGAGCAGAATGGCAGCCAGAGAGGAACTGTACCTGTTTTCAAATTAATAGTGTCCTGAAATGGCAGCCAGAGTACAGTATACACTAAATACTGTGAGCAATAGATGGAGCTGGTCTGTTTAAAGGAACGATACACACATTCAACTTCAGTGAGCTCTCCTGGAAACTGCAAGCTCATTTGCATAATAAATATTTGTTGAATGCTTACTCTGTGGAGGTGATAGAAATATAATGGTGAACAAGCTTTGGCCACTGCCCTTCAAGTGTTGAACTAAAGAATTCAATAAATACAGTCTTCTACTTCCACGTTTCCCTCCCTTCAACTCCTGGGCAGAGCCTGTTGAATGCTAGGCAGGAGTTCTACCACTGAGCCATGTAGTCAGGGCTTTTTACATTGCTTTCTTTTGAAACCATGTCTTGCTAAGTTTCCCAGGATCACCTGGAACTTGTGATCCTCCTGCCTAGGTGTCTTTAGAAGCTGGGATTACTGGACCTTTGACAAAGAGCTACATGCTCTCAAACTTCTGTAAGGGAAATGAATGAGAATGTTATTTAAATGGAATGTAGCTATCTCTATCTTTGGCTTTGGAGGAGTCAGGATGGTGATTCAAATCACATGATAGAGAAGGAAAGTAAGAGAGGAAGGCTAGATGGAGCAGTTGGCCAGATATTTGGTAGAGTACATTGGTGAAGCACAGGCACACAGTGCTGTCTAAGCAGAGTTTATGGACAGGGAATGAAGAAATGTGATTTTCACCAAAAATAAGTGTGAGACAATATTACTTTTAATTTTTAATGGCTAAAAGGCATCACAAAGAGGTAGAACAGAGGGGCAAAAATCAATGCACGCTTTTGGAATCTACCAGAGGATAAATGTCTGAGGAAAATGTTCAAGAATCCAAGGTTCCATGTCTGAGTATCTGACGGCGGAATGTCATGTGACTTCTCTTGCTCTCACCCAATTATTCAGTAAAATGCAGCTATACACAGCTGATTCCCAGGGTGCTTTCTTGGGAGTGTGAGAGAAGGAATCATAGTGAAGCAAAGGTATCCTGTCCTGGAGTTGAAGCCTGATCAGAGATAGAGGAACAGTCACATGCCACAACAGTAAAAATGGAAAGATTACCACATGTAAAGCTCCAGAAGATAAGTAGTCCCTGGCTGTTTTCAAATCTCCTGGGACAAGAACTGCATTTCCCCTGAGGCATGAGCAAACATTCTTGGGAGTGGCAAGTGACATCTGGGTGGCACTTCTGTGGGGCAGACTTGTCTCAGTCTTTGCTATCACATCATGCCTCTATGGACACCAATATAAGCCTCCCAGGGAGAACTTATGAACAGTTGTTGAATAATTTATAATGGTGAGATGAAATCTCAGGGCTCAACTGCCCAATGACAGCATGGACCTCCCAGGGGTTTCCAAGTCTGAAGTGTGCGAACTGCTATCTTTGCAGGGGACAAATAATTTCTCCAAGACCATTATTTGGGGAGTTAATATCAAAACTTCTTTCTTCACCAGACATCCCCAGGTTTAGATTCCTACCATTAGGGATTGTAATGTAGATCCAAAAGTCTGCTCCTCTTAATCTAGCACTAAGAAAATGCCACCATATTTGTGAAAAGGTTTTAAATCTTTGTAAACTCAGCACCTCATTCCTATTAATTACTTGAATTTGAAAACAGCAAGATCACACTTTAGGTTTTGAGTCACACTTACAGCCAAATCACAATGTCGAAATAAAAAAATAAAGGAGACAGAAATGAATCAATGCTAATTTTTTTACATGTGTAAATTTACTATTACTATCTTTGTGAAGACGATACCTTTGAAAAAGAAAGTGCAAACCTGGCCCTTAGTCAGAGATTTATTGAGGGCATGCTATGCCAAGCAGAGAAGGAACAATGCAAGCTGTGGACAAGGTAACAGTTCTCTCTTCCTTCACGGAACTAGCAGGCGACAGGTAAAGCGGAAAATGTGTTGCGGTGTGGCAGTGTGAGGTGGAGATACGGTGTGCAAAACCATGTCTGAGGAAGGTGCCATTGTGTCTGAAACTCCAGACCCATATGAAGAGGATAATCTGCCAAAAAAGCAATGGTGATAATTTACAAGAATGTTTGAGGAAAGAAAGAAGGAAGGAAAGAAGGAAAGAAGGAAAGAAGGAAGGAAGGAAGGAAGGAAGGAAGGAAGGAAGGAAGGAAGGAAGGAAGGAAGGAAGGGAACTATTTATTAGATTTTTAAAAACTCATAATATATATGAGAATATTCACAAAACAGGAGAACTTTTTCATTTTTTTTTTTGCTTTTGTATTATTTAAAAAAAATAAAATCAGTGTAGCAGTCATGGGGGAGGGTGTCCCATCTTTCTTAGACTTACTTATTACTTAAAATACACTGCATAGTTCTAAATTGCCTTGATTTAAGTCACAAAGTGAGGTTCAAATTATCTTTCAGAGCTTGGGGCCAGAGGTGTTCCAGTGATGTTCCTGATGAGGAGTAATATCTAATGTTCCCCAGCAACCCTCTGTGGGTTTTACAATCATGAATTCATTGAATTCTGAAAATGATTCCACTGTCAACCCATTTGGAAACACTGGGATTAAGTAGCTCACAATGCTGCTTACACGACAAAGCTAAGATTTGAACCCCAGTAGCTTAAAACCAAAGTTTCCTCCCTAACTTTGTACTTCGGACCATGGTGAAGAAGTGAACTAAGCCCCAGGTGGCCAGTGTAGACTTTTAAAACTGGGTCTGAAGAGGTAAGCGAGAATGAGGCCATGCAGGGTCTGACAGATATATCAAGGAGTTTGGATCTCTTCTTGGGGGAATTGGGAGCCTGTGGAGGTTTTTATGTATAAAAATGATGTAACCTAGTCTGTTTTATACTAAGACCTTTCTGGAAACTCAGTTTAGTGTCTAAAATTTCAAAATTGTTAATAGAAACTTTACATAAACATCTTATTTTGTTAGTGGAAGGAGTAGTTGAATATTAAATGTAATGGATATAATTAAGCTATCCAAATTGGAGTTACAAAAGTAACTTACAAAAGTAGGTAATATAGCTCATCAGAAAAAATTTAAAATATATTCTGATGTCAAACTCATCTTATTGAAATGTATTTGCCTTCAGGATAGATTTTAGAATCCTCTGGAATATTTGTTGTTTATTTCTGTATTCACATTGGACTTTGGAATCTTGGTGACACATATATAGAGAAGTATTTCACAAGATACAAAAAAAATCCCAGAGCCAGATATGTGTGCTATCGAAGGTTCCTCTTCATTTCTCCTATTCTATCATATGATACCACAGTTTTAGAATGGGCTCATTTCCTTTAAAGCATCCTTCTTCATTTGTTGTAGGAATATCACAGAAAACAGTGCATTGTGTTGCTTGGTTATCTCTTTATTAAATCTCATGCATTAAACTTCATTCAGAATAAAGGCTAAAATGATTTCATCTGAAGAACTGACAGGCCTCTGTCCTAATAACAAAAAGTATCGAACCTGTTAGCCACCCCCTCTTCAACACTACTACAGAGAAATTATTACACTTTATTGAAACTACTGTGTTTATCTGCTTTGTAGGTAGTGTATATGTTCTACAAGCCTTCTAATGCATTAGCTCAAATTAATATGTCTCCTCAAAGCACATCTTTCTGAGGTATACTGTGATAGTTTGAATGAAAATGGCCCCCAAAGATTTCTATATTTGAATTTGTGGTCCCTAGGTAGGAGAACTTTTTGGAAAGGGTTTGAAGATGTGGCTTTGTTGGAGAAGGTGTGTCACTGGGGGCAGGCTTGAGGTTTCAAATACCCACACATACCAGATCCTTCCTCTATTCCTCTCTCTCTCTCTCTCTCTCTCTCTCTCTTTCTCTCTCTCTCTCTCTCTCTCTTTCTCTCTCTCTCTCCCTCCGTCTCTCTCTGCTTGCTGACTGTGGCTCAGGATGCAAAACCTTCATCAACATGTCTGCCTATATGCCACTATGCTTCCTGCCATAATGATTAGGGACTAGTCCTCTAAAACTGTAAACAAGTCTTCAATTAAATGCTTTCTTTAATAAGAGTTGCCTTGGTCATGTGTCTGCACAGTAGTAGAATAGTAGCTAAGACATATATGATACAAATTAATTAAATAAAAGTCCGACATAATCTCATGGGTAGTTGAGAACAATTGAATTTCTCCATGACTACATTTACCTGGCTATCATATTAAGTAATAAATTTGTATGAATTAAATAATGTTTTGCTTTAAAATCTTGAGTCGACACCAAAATAATTATCTTGACAAGTTCTCATACTTCAGAGTGAATTATGTACAAATCTACTAAGTGGCATTCCAAACTCTTACTAAACCATAAAACCATGTATAAAGAAACAAAAAAGAGCATGATTCATTAGTGCTGTAGAAAACGTGGCAGCCTTCTGTCTCTGCCATGTCTTTTGTTGCTGATTTGGCTTGCCCTCCATAAAGTGGCATTCTGAATTTGTTTATCTTCATTCTTTTTTATTGTTGTTGTTGCGTATGTGTGGTATATGCATATAGGTGGACCTATACAATTACCCATGCATGCTCATATGGTGGTCTTGCTTGATCACTGGCAACCTTATTTTTATGCCATAGGCTCTCTAGTTGAACCTGAAGCTCACCAATGGACATAGACTAGTTGAACCTGAAGCTCACCAATGCACCTAGACTAGCTGGCCAGTGAGGTTCTGGTATCTGCCTGCTTCCATTCCCTCTGCCCAGAGCTAAGGACACATTTTCCTAGACCAGATTTTTGTGGAGGTGCTGGGAACCGGAAAGAAAATCCTAATGTTTATGTCCTGTAAGCAGTTTACCCACTGAGTCATCTCCCCAGCCTCAAAATTTTGCTTTTCTGAGGACAATTACCATCCTATTTTTTGAAGTAGTTTTTATTTTCTTAGTGATTTGTTTACCTCAGTTCCTACCACTCATTGTCCCATGTTCTTTCCTAGGAGCAAGCCCATGATACTGAGAGGTGAAGCACAGCTGGTACCTTTTAGAGTAGCATCTGCATTGCCTACAATAATTAGCATTTTGCTTTACGATGCATCCTGCTTTGCATTTATACTGCACCCTGAATCAAATGACTTTAAGACCCCCAAATTAGTTCATCTAAACAACACAACTCTCTTGCCCCAAATTGCACAAAGATCTGAAGAAATTTTATTCAAATTTAACCTAGCAAATGGGTGAAAGCAAAATTAGGAAAGAGGGCAATAAAAACAACAAGCATAGAATAAAAACACCTGCAGATGAAAACCCTGGAACTGTGTCTATAAGCCAAGCTCTTTCCCTAAGAATTTCTGAGTGCTAATGAAAGCAATTAGCACTTGCACAGCCTGCTTGTGTCTGCAACCTGCATGCCGGTGGACTTGTAGTGGCCTACATATCTTCCAGATGCTGTTAGAATAAAGTAAAACTATTTGTAAGGTGGTAGGGCAACTTTCCTGTCATTCTAGAGTTCTCTTTACCCGATAAAATAGTATTTTTAAGCCATTCCATGGCAACCTGTCTCCTCGATACTCACAGTGGGCCATGATAAACGACTTCTAGAGGTTGCATCTACTTTACTGTTGTCAAAAGTTTAATTCCCTCCCTTTTTATGACCCCTATCCACTGGGAAATGGAAAAGGAATGTGTTCAAATTCTAATCTGATCAGTACAGACGGAATTAGTACTTTTCTTCATTGGCATAGGACGAGCTGTTTCTTGGATGAAATTGTGAGTTCAGTTAGAGTCCATTGTGTACTTTCAATCTCATTAATTTTTCCAAGATACTGGGAGGCATTCTCAGAATTTCGTTATGTCTATACAATGATTCACAACTTGTAGTTTGAAATAAGTACCGTGTCTCAAAATCACCTTTTTCCCACTAGGCTGAGACTGCGTCCTTATTGTGCACTCAATTCCATTTTTTAAGTCTATTTGTAAACTTCCTG
This sequence comes from Cricetomys ansorgei, assembly GCA_026225945.1. Classification (NCBI taxonomy): domain Eukaryota; kingdom Metazoa; phylum Chordata; class Mammalia; order Rodentia; family Nesomyidae; genus Cricetomys; species Cricetomys ansorgei. The sequence continues at coordinate 7,957,130 of JAMJFZ010001562.1, forward strand.
TTTATTCTTTTGATCTATTTATAGTCTGTCAGCATTCTGCATTAAATCCTGAAGCTCTATAAAATAAGTTTAGTATCTGTAGTCTTAGTCCCCTTTAATGTTTGTCTTCAGAATTTTACCAGCTATGAATATTTATCATCCTGTGTATCCCTTTGTGTCAGCATGAATATTTCAAAAATAATCTTGATCTTTTTATTGAGATGCCAATTAAAAATTAACTTAGAGACAATGATAGCTTATTGACTATTCTTATCCAAAGTGTATCTTTCAACTTGTTCACTTTTTATTAGTGTCTTTCAATGACATTCTAAGCTTTTCTGGTCATTCATGTATTTAGCTTATCCTCTTAGGTTTTCCAGTTATTTGATCATATTACCAAAAATAATAAATGTTCCCATATTTTAATTTGATATGCTTCTATTTTTTTCTTTTCTTGGACTATTCTCTAACATGAGTTCACATACATGCATCAGTCAAAGGACTATGTGCCATGTGCTTGTTTCCAGAGATTGCCATCTAAGAGATTGTCTTACTCACAATTTTTATGTTATATAGAGACAAATTGCAAGTCAGTAAAATATTTATAAGTAAAATGGTTACATCACAAAAGAAAATTTCAGAGTATTTCTTTATAAACTGTTTCAAGTACTTTCAAAAAACCACCCAATTCCAAAAGCAAAGGCTGATTATTTTGATTATATTTTAAAAAGACCTTGCATATCCAAATAAAAATAAAACAAAAAGACAAACTTTTTCAAAAATGTATTAACAACCCATTTAACAAAGAAAAATATATTGTTATATAGACATCTTTAAAATGATTTAAATAATTCAAGAATATTAATGCAAGGAAACAGATAAAGGTCAAAAGTAGACTTTATGGAAAATGAAATGTAGACAGTTCCCAGCCATATGAAGCCATAATCTCATTCATAATAAGAAAAAAAATCAACATAATGCTGTAAAATTGTTGGTGACCATAGGTAAAAACCTAAGCACTTGACAAGGTATTACTTTGACAAGTTGTTAAAGTGCGAAATACCTTCAAATTTTATTGGTATCAAGGTAAAGTTGAGACATCTTATGGATGGCATTTGCCAACATCTATCACTATTGCAAAATCGAACATAGTTTGATATAATTCTTGTACTTCTAAGAAGTTATCCTATGGGACTATTTGCCTATGTACAAAGTAAGCAATGAATATGACCACCCATTGCAATACTCTCTGAGAGAATGCCTGATTAGAACATCCCTCATACTTGTCTAGGGTAGACTGATTGGATACAGTATCCATGCAATGGAGTATTATGCAGCTGCATTAAAGAACAAAAAGTGTCAGTCTCCAGATTTGAAAACTTCCTGTAGACATCAGTGGATGAAAATAAAAATTCAAGGTGAGCTATATGGCATAGCCTTTTACTTAAGGGATAATAGGGAAATAAGAAACAACATACAAAGATACATGAACTTTTATACACTAACTGAATAATAGAAACAAACATAATGAACTGATAACAATGGTTCCTATCACAGTAGTGTGGATCAGTAAGTAGGAAACATGGATAGAACAAAAACATTTCACTATTTCTTTCCTCCCTTCTTCCTTCCCCCTCTTCCTTCTAGGTTTTATTACACACTTTTTTAAAAATTAAAGGAGGTACTTCTTGGGAAGGTGAGGAAAGACGGTCAGGTCAAAACCCCTCTCTTATGTCAGCAGAAAAATAAGGCAAGTCTATCAAGGAGATGGCACATACACACACACACCCCCAAAAAAAAGACTGAAACAGATTATAAAGAGCAAGTTGTAGGTTGTCTTTCCAGGAAAGCACTGCTCACAAACATCTCAGGATACTCTGGATGCTCACAGTTTATGGCAAACTTCCATGCAAATTAAACCACTCTGGAAGAGGACTCAGTTACCCAGCCTGAGTAAACAAGCAAAACCTCCATGATATTCTTTTCCTCCTAGAACTATCCACATCACAGTTTCTCTCCGTCCCTCTCTGTCTGCCGAATAATGAACATTGCAACATCTAATTTTTGTCATAAAGCAAAAAAGAAGAAATTGCAAGCTAAATTGTAAGTAGACTCAAAGAGAATACACCTTGTTAATTTTTATTCAAGTAACATATCCAAATAGCCCCGCCTTCTACCAAAGATAAGAATTTACAAAATAAACCATGTTAAGTCCTTTGAAAAATTTTGGCAAGAAAATTAAGATAGCATGGTAAAGCTGGAAGAGTGTTTTTACAAAGATTTGTGCCAAGAAACAAATATTTTAGAAGATTGCTTTCATAATTTTTAAATAAATAAAAATGAAAGATAAGATACAGAGAGACATTTCTTAAGGGGGTGGGAGCAATATAATGGGAAATGCGACTAAGAATATTAAATAACAATATCGTAATGGTATTTAACATATCTCCCAATGCCAGAAAGAGCTCAGTTGGCCTTGTAGTGTGCTGAACCTGGTACATGGAACAGAATTTGACACACTCCTTCAGATTGCAAAGGTAAAATAAAGAGAAATGAAACAGTCAGAGGAGAGGAATCGAGAAGAAGAGTAAGTGGCAGAAATCTGACATCTGGGTAATTGATCTTCCTTGCGGAGAAAATGGAATTGTCCCGTCCAAGCCATTTAAGAAATGGGGTTTCACACTTGCCACATTCTCCAGTTTACTTTTGCTAAAACCTGAGTGCTACTTCGAAGGTCCAATTCATTGATTCCCTGTCCAGATTGTGAGTTGTTTTCTTCAGAAGTCAAATATGAGAGCAGCACCTCAAATTTCTTATCTTAAAAGAGAAAAGGCGTATTTATTGGGCAAAGGTCAGAGACACAGAGCTGTAAAATCTATAGAACTGATACAGGAATTGATCAGTCCTGGTAAAAACAACTTAGATATATATAGCAACCATTTCCTATGCATCAGGATCTATGCAGAACATGAGCTAATTTACCAACCACCAATCACCCTGTGAGGAGGCAAGATCATCCCCCTCAGCACTCTCAGTTAGGGAGACCTGGGCCGTTAACCCATGTTCCTGTGACTCGGGGGCAAACAGAGATTGTCTGGTCTATCTTTCTTCAGAATTCGTAGTTTTAACCATCTGACATCATCATGTGCAGTGAGTCCAAAAATCCACATAAGGTGCACTTCATTCCAAATGGCAGTGCTCATCCCACAGTAGGGGTTCCTTTGTGGGAGCTTTGGGGCTTGTAGTCATCCAGAGACAGCTAATGAGGATTCACCAAGATTCAGTCACTAACAGGATGCTCAACCTGGCATTTCTTAGACCAGTTGTTTCACCATTTTTACAATGTATAGAAATGTGTAACCTGTTGTTGACCATAGTCCAGAGTGATCTTATTACTGAACAAAGCCTAGCATTGCTTGAACAGTAAATCCTGGGTCACTCCAAGTGGGGCTGAGGGAACGTAGAAGAGATGGAGGGGTGAGGAGAAGGCAGAAAATAGACAACAGACTTGTATGTCCAAAGGAAAGGAGAACTGACTCTGAGTTTGGCCTGCTGCCTTTCACATAATATGTCAAGTAAACTCACCGAGTCAACTGATAATTGAACATTCTAGCTTTCCTAGATATAGAATAAGACAAAAAAAAAACATGCAAATGATTTAATAGGAGAAAAAAACACTCTTAATAAAAAAGAAATAAACAAAATTGAAATTCAATATAATAACCAGATAGGTCAAGCAAAATTTATTAAAAAATGACCAATATCCTGACTATCCTAACAAAATATTGAGTTTCTACAACAAAAAGTTCACAGGCAGAAAAAAAATTATCTAGAATAAGTAAGAAAATAGCAGGTTGCCCTCAGTTCTCTCCCTTCAAACATGAGACTTGGAATGAGAACAAAGCCACATCGACTGGCTGTGCAATACCGTCCTCCTGAGGGCCCAGAGTGCACCTAGCACAGCAGGGCTCTGCAAAGCCTGTGGTGTGTATGGAGAAGAGCAAGAGCAGACGTACATATTAACATAATGACTCCCCATTGCCTATGTAGAACACAGTAATATTGTGATGCTTATTTTACAAAGAAGGCGTTGAAGCACAAGGAATTTCACAAATTGCCTAAGATCACACATCAAGAACATGGCATATTGGAATTTTAACTCAATCTTGTGGTTCCAGAATCTGTACTTTTTAGGATCAGATTGTTTTGAAAATCAACAAATAATCTCACTAAAATGTAATGGCTGTATGAGCATCATGCCAACAATAAGAATGTAATAGTGAATTTTTCATATCTTCTATTCCCCCAAAGTTTGGGGGTTTTCTAATCTTATTTATTTACTGATGTGGAAGTGTCCGATCTCTGTGTGTATGGACACGCCACGACATGCATGTGGAGGTCAGAGGACTCTGTGGAGCTAGTTCTCTCCTCCTCTTTACTTGGGCTCTGCTGTTCAAAGGTAGATCCTCCGGCAGACACGGCAAGTGTTTTCCCTACTGAGCCCTCTCCTTGCTCCTGTTCTCCAAGTTTCAGCTTAAACACCATTCCATTAGAAAAGTTAACTCTGTTCTCTATTCCAGACTACATCTGTCAATCAGAGTATAGCCAGGAAATGAAAGAACTCTAGCTCAGTTAAATGGGCTTTGATACAAGGAATTAAAAGTAAATTGAGAAGAAAGCAGAGGGGAGGCAAACGGAGGAGAGCCATAAATTTGCTTCTCTTCCCACTTCTTCAGTCTCTTGTGTTCTCTTTAGCTGAGTCTGTGTAAAAAGCACAGGATGAGGGAATTTTGTCACACTGTTCGCAACAGAGAAAAACAGGTACAATATGAACGGAGAGTGAAAGTAAACTTCCTTGCCCTCCGCCAGAGTGCCCTCCGTTTGCGGGTTGCTGCCCTCCCATTTTAGATTCCCCCATCAGGAAAACGAATGTGCAGTCCACTGGCAGCCTCCAGCTGCCACATCTTCTGCATCCACCTTGATTACCTCAAAACCACACACACCCAGGTTACTGTGAGCCAGTAGCTAGTCATAGCAGAGGCCTGAGAGATAAGTTAAGCAGAGGCTGAGAGATAAGCTAAGCCCAGCTAACATGGAACCCATTTGATACAAAGTCTAGGTTTAGCTGAGACTTTTTCAGATGGCACTATAATCTCAAGTTCTTCCTACTCTCTATCCAGCCTCTCATCCTGCAACATACAAGACATGTGGTACAGTATGAGGCTAGCCCCATACAATCCCACCCCTGCTTTCCACTGTCTCATGGATTCCTCACCTCTCTTTTTGCCTGCCTCCCTTTCTTCCTTCCTTTTCTCCTTGCTCTTTCCCTAGAGTCTCTAGCCGAGGTTGCTCCAGAGACCCCGTGTATCTGAGAATGCCCTAGAACTCTGATTCTCCTGCCTCCAGAGTGCTAGAATTCCATGTCTATGCTCCTTAGGCAGTGCTGTGGCTCTAACCAGGTACTTCATGACTGGTACCTAAACAGTCCACCAACGGAGCTCCAGCTAGTCAGTGTCTTACACTGCTGAGTTCACTGTGACAATTGCTTTCCTGGAAAACTCACCAACCTCTAGTTTCCTGCAGAGGACATATATATAGCTCTTTGTTACTGTAGTACTATGAACCAAGATCACATAGCAGCTGACATACAGCAGGTGTTCACCATATTTAATGCATAGTAGATAGATATTTAAAGAAATTAATTGATATTATGCAATAAGACCTTAGTGACAAGTTTTAGGCACAAATAGATTTAAGGTCACTAGAAAATATCTTTCAGAAGAGGATCTATGCAGTCACCTTTTAGCTTATTGCTTTCTCACTCAAAAAGAATTCTGTATTCTCCATTAAAGTATATCAGAACCAAATATCCTGGAATCAACATAGAGGGTAACTCCTACAATTCCTTCTTGGCTTTCAAGAAAACAAGATAACTTTTAAGTTAGCATTTCATAACTTTCAGGTTTTTGCTTTCACTGAAATGTGTGTATTCAGGAGAAAGGGAATACGACTAACTAGATAAGGTCAGAAGGAAGGATAATTAGTAGGATTAGTTTTGTTGTCAATGAAATAAACACTTCAGAATTCAACTTCTTTGCCCTTATCTTAGTTGGCTCCTTATTTGAGTCTCACTTATTTTTTTTCTTCATAGAAGAAAACATTTGAGATACCTAAATCAAAACAGAAATTACAAAGCTAAAGTCTGCGCTGCCAGGGGGTATTATCACATTCTTCCGTCTCATTTCTCAGAAACCAAAAGAAAACTTAACAACCAACAGAAACAAAAAAGTTTAGATAAATAAATAAATAAATAAACATAAATGTGGTGGTAGATTAAACCTGAGCCTACTAGAATCATTGTAAATGGCGCTGTCCTAACGGTCAAGTAGCCTCTGTACTTTGCATAACCTTTTATGGAGACCTTCACTATTCTGCAATACGCCATTTCACCTGTTTTAACAATTGGTTAGAGTTTGTTGGGGGCAAAGCAGAACGATTAACTGTTGCTTTCTTGATCCAAAGAAAGTTATTAGAAGGATGTTGGGCAGCTTATAGAATACAAGGAAAAAGTGAAGACTGAGCACCATCGGATGCCATGGCATCAGAAATAAATGGACAATGTTCCAGGCCACCATCATCAGGGTGAACCACCTAGAGCTTTTGTTCAGCCTGTTAGAACCTCTGTTCAAGATTCTTTTTCCCTAGATGTCTCAGTTTTATACCCTAGGCCAAGGGCCGTTCCCTTGGTCTTGGTTAACTATCCTGCTGTGGATATGTTTGCTAAGACAGAGATGTACCCCAAAGTTAGCAGACTAATGCTGTGGTTGTAATGAACATAGAATCTGAAGCCAAATTCTAGAAGGACAAAGTTCAACTTCCACCATTTCCATGGCATGTGAGCTTAGGTGAGTTTCCCAACTTCTATTGCCTTCAGGATTCTCATCCATTAAATCAAACCGATACTACTACCTATCTTATAGTCTTTTTGCAAAGATTAAGTAACTAAAAAGGTTATTTTCTGTTATTTCATGTTATTTAAATGTCAGTTATTATGTTAACAAAAGAAAGGGGTTACAGAATGTGGGAGATGCCTTCTATAATATATATGACTGCAAGAGACTCATTCACTGCTGTAGCCTCAGCGCATGCCCTGTTGTTGGATGTGTACAGGGTTACTGCTGCCTGACCTCAGCATAAGATGCTGGGAATGTGAACTTGGGATGTAGAAAGCCAGTACAAGGCAACACAGCTTGACGAGGCTGTAGGTGCCGAGAAACAGCAGGTTAGCCTCAGCAGATCAAAGGGCCAAAGGCAACCAGCAGAGAGAAGAAACAAGAGACAAGCACGTTTCAGGATTACCGTGATGCCCTCAGTAGTCAGAAGCAGGACATCCTAAAGGTCTGGTTAGATGAAAGACAGGGTGCTACATGTTCATGTACATCAGTTAGACTATCTCATGATTGATTACTTGAATCCATATACTGATTTATACGTGGAACCCTCAACTTCAAGACACAACTACAAACAACACAAGATTCTGTCAATAGTACCCATAGTATTTCCCACTTGGTGTGCAGTGAACTATTGATCAAGCATTGATCTTTTAGCTACATCCCTATACATCTTTGTCAGTAATGTCTTTTCTAGATATGAAGGACAATATTTTTCTATTCGTATTAAGTACTACCATATATTACAGAGAGAAAACAATAGGCTTATTATTGAAATTGAGATTTTATGTGAACAATTATATACAACACATTGGTGACTTAGCCATTTCTAAATGCACATTGCAGTCCAGTCATATAAATATGCACTGTGTGGAAGACCACAAGTAAAGCTCTCTCTTTAAATGCAGGTAACTTCAGCAGAAATATACACGCAGGAATAAATATTAAATCTCCAAGCCCATTCATGCAAAATACAATAGCGTAATTTTGTTCCAAAGTATATATGAAAAATAAGTCATAGTAAGAATTCCAAGATAAATTTCAATAAAAAGGCTGGATAATTCTAAAACACCCAGAGCATATTTTTCCTGTATAAGCATAAATCTGTAAAAGCACTAAGGAAAAAGTCTGTAATTTATCTGTCATTGGCTGTTTCTAGAGAGTTCAGATACTTCTGCATTTTCCAAGATGTTTTTGTTCCTCTACAAAGATATCTAAGCATCTAGTTAAATCAGGGTTGCTTTGTAAGAGCCTTCTGAATATATAAAGTCATGGGCTTGAGGAACGACATTCCTTCTCTGCTAATTGTGTTTTATTTGAAAATAATTTTATGATCTCTGGGGAGAGAAGCCCTGAATCTCAATTCAAATCAGTCTTCCACAGAAGAAAAAGATTCTTAAAGAGATGAATAAAGAAGAGACATCTATTCTACACACAGTATGCTCAGGAAATATTTGTCGAACAAACTGCTCCAGGGACCCCAACTTGAACCCATGTTGCTACTGCATTTCAGAAAGCTCTGTCTGAACTTGTCAGGAAGACATAAGAAAACCTTGACAGAAGTTTATTTGCTTCAGGGGGTGAAGAACTTTCCAGAGAAAGCCGTCCTGAGAGAATAAAAATATCTTCCAAACAGGACCCAGGTTGGCATTTACCAGCTTCCATTCCTTCCTACTCTGTCTGGATCCCACGAAAGCGAGGGGATCCAGATGAATGTGAGTTCCCAAAGACTATTTCATACAGCTTCCTATGGATAAAGGAAACTGTGACACTGTTTATACAACTAAAGAGCACAGCACAGAGCTGCTGGGAAGTGGTTCAGTCCACAAGGTGCCTGCATGGAAGCATGAGGACTTTACTGCAGATTATCAGCACACATGTTAATGGTCATGGTCAAGTAGCTATATGATGCTGGAACAGGGTGCAGGCAGACCCCCTCTGGAGCTTGACGGCCAGCCAGTTTATTTAATCAGTGAGTGTTTGGTTCAGCTAAAGACCCTGTCTCTAAAGATATGATAGACAAAGAAGACACCTAATATTTAACCTTGGTGTTCAGATGAACTCACATACAAAGAGAAAGAAAGTAAAGATCCAAGAACAAAGTGACAGGCCCCACTGCCTGCTTTGCCAATCACCTGTGTGCCCATCAGGAAATTTCACAGCCTAGGAGAGTAGAGCAGCTACATGATAGCCAACAGACACCTCCCAATTGTCAGGAGTCCCTGGAATTCTCATTTCTGAAGCAAGTGACACCCACATATAAATAACCCTGTGTCAACTCATGGAAGAAATAAACAGTTCTCTCTCCATAAGAACCAATCAAACCTGGAGGATTGTGATACCACAGAAGACAACTAATATAATAGGCAATATCTGGGTTTATTCTGGACAATGGTCTGTGACCATTATCGTTTTATCTTTGGGTCCCATGGTTACAGGAAATCAATTTGAGCAATCCCTAAGCTCCTTAAAGATTTCCTTGACTTTTTAAAATATGCATTCAGAATGATTGCTTTCAAATGTTTTAATGTCATCTTGTCCCATCATATCTGATAAGCAAAAAATTAACTGAGGTTGACATCCTCCCTCCCAGAGACAGAGAGATATTGAATTATCTAAGAATGGTTCTAAATACCAACCTTTAAATGATAGCTGATCTGTAGAAGGTAGGTATTGTTTCTGACACCACATGTCACATCTCTAACTCTTCATTCTGCACAGTGCTACATCCCGCAATGTCAGCTAACGTGGAAAGCAGCAATACACAACATGACGGGGTGACTGAAAATTGAACGAAAGCCACTGTTCAGCCTGAGAATCCATTTTATGCCATCCATTAGGAGAAATATAAGGGCAAAGAATGAAAGGTTATTTTCAACCATTGTTTAAAATATGCCATGCTTCCTCGAACACTTACATTAAATGTAGCTCTGTCTCTATAGCATTACTCCATGAGTCATTATTGTGAAAGCCAATTTAAAAAATAAATCCTATGCCATTTCCCTAATCAACTCACACTTATACATGCTGTCAGCTCATTCCATAATACTGTTTTTGGCTTGAAATCACGGGCTTTTTAAAATTCTAGAGTTGGAAAGGCCCTAGGAGATAATATAGGTCAACCCATTTACTGCACTGATGAGGAAACAGCGCCAAGACGGAAGGAGATTTGTCCAAAGTCACATTGCTAATTAGTGGCAAGGCTCCTGCTCGAAGCTGCATTCCTTTGCAGTCAGTGTCTCTCAACCATACTGCATGGGGCGGCAGCTGCCATGAGAAAGGCAGCGAGCTGGAGGGCACCTTCAGATTATTTATGTTAGTATCAACAGAACACAATTAAACCCAACCCTCTGCTTGAATTTCAACTAAAGTTTCGTTTCTTGTCACATTTCAGCGATTTAAGAGAGTTTGCTATTTATTTAAAGTAGTCAAAAAAATTGCCTGTGAATCTGATAAAATATGCTATGTCATAGGCCCCAAATAAAATTCTCAGAAAGCTGAAGAAGGCCAATGAAATCAAGGCAGTGGGTATGTGGGGGAGCACTAGAGAGGAGCACCCTGGCTGCAGCCTAGCTAATCTTTTCACTTTCAGTGTAAGACGAAGGAGGATCACAGTCATCCATTTGTCCAGCATTGCCAAGAAGCAAATGCTTATTTCCTCCCTCAGCTCTGTCGCCAACAAAGAGTTATAAGTCTAACAAACTTTTCCCAACTCAAATAGCCCTTCCTCCAAGCTCAGAAGCACAAGTTAGACTGTGAGAGGTGACAGAAGAACAAAGAGCTGACAGTTGTAGCTTAGGAAGGCTCTTCGATGCTCAGGAAAGGTGTAAATCTTATCTTCCATCAGTCATCACGACTTAAAACAACTGAAGCGTTGCTGTGTCTTAAGGACTTTTGTCCTCTGTGCATAGATTGCCTCTGATGAAGCTTGTGCATGTTATAGTTCATGTTGTTCTCAGCAACACACTTGATTAAATGTAGTTTATCTTCACCATTCTGATAGCTCCCCTTAGTGCTCGAACCTTCTGCCTTGACTTTAGTCCTTACTCCCAAATTTTCCTCCTAGCTAAATGTACCCAAATCATTTGCTAAATCCTAACCCCCTGCTGGGAAATGGAGGACACTTACTCAGATTGAAACCACTTGAACTCCTCCTATTCTCTCTTACCTATGTGATTCCTGTCTCCCTGGACCTGAAAAGTCTGAAGGTTCTTTGATGGTCATTTTGCATATTTTGTCTTCTAGTGCTTCTAACCTTCTGATTCTTAAAAACTTAATCTAGGAGACAGATACAAATGAAAACTCAAAATAGTGGCTTTTTTCTCGGTGTCCACTGACCCTGGATTGCCACTCCAAGCTCTAAGCACTGACAGTAGCTTTAAAATCCTTGTCTCCTTCAGTAGTTTTCAAAAGTCTCTCCACTCTCTGTGAGTCTTAACCTTTCTGACTGTCTTAGGAAGGTTGCTACATATATTTCACATTTGTATCAGATCATTTGTACCTCTGAGTGCAGCCTTTTCAACTTGAGGCAGCCTAAGTGCTTGGCTTTACTCAGGATCAGAGCCATCAGAGATCACACTCTTCATTGTTACAAAGAAAGAAAACAATTCAGAATGCTACTGTCAGAATTACACTGCAGAGCCTTCTTATGTTCTTGCTTGTACATAGTCTAAGACCGAGGGACTGTAGGAAGGAAAGGTGCTGAGACACACAGGGGAGCTGCTGTCCCTCCCTAACACAGACTGAGGTGATGAGGCTGGGTTGATATGGACATCTTACCATTTCAGATGTTTAACATTAGCCTTAGTAATGATGCAAATGGCATTAGAGTCCTTTCTTTCTTCTGCTGGGCATTGTATGCCCTTCAGCTTCAACTGCCTTGCTAAAGAGATTTATGGAGCTCATGTTTTATAGGCCTCAGTGGCTAAGAGTTCCTTCCCTGCAATTAATAGCGACCTGAAACAAAGTGTGAATCTTCACATGCAAGGACGTGGGTGCAGCTTACCTAGTATGAATGTGCAGCAGTCGCATTTTTACATCTGCCATTCATGGAAGCTGCAAAGTGCACTGAAATTTGCCCCAAGTCCAAGCCCCATTTGGACCCAGTGATTCAGCCAGTGTGGATTCTGAGATGTGCCAGGTTATCAACAGTACCCCAAGCATTCTCTCTGCCCACCCATGAGTCACACCTTCTGTTGTTAGACACCATGTGGCCTCTGTTCACTGACTCACCACTGCCAGTCATGGAGTTGCCAGTAAAGACAGGTGTTCCTGCTGCTTCTTGCTGGATCCCAGTGTTCCTATGAACACTGTCAAAAACCAGCACTCAGTAGGATGCCTCTTCCTCCCACTCTCAACTTTCTCATTCCCTGAATCATTTTCCTTTCTGTAAACTTGGCCTTCTTAATATGACAGTCATCATTCTAACAGATTCTACTCCAGGAAGACACCTTACTACATCTAAAAAGGAAGAAACTTCAGCAGAGAATCTCTGATGCCTTTAAACCCCTCAGCTAAGCTCATAGGAAAGAGACTAGGAACACTTCCATTGTTATCAGAACACCTCATCTTCTTCCTCATAGCTGCTTTTGCAGTATTCCTGATCCCAGTCCTGTCAGGGGAAAACCTGTGCCAATTTGCATTGCTGCTATTTAAATATGAGACCCAAAAGCTATACATATGCTCCAACATGGCCACGATTCTAGCTGTTCGGAGAACCCAGCAAGATAAATAGCCATGCCATGAGAAATTACAGCATTATGTACTGCAATAAATATGACAAATGATAGGCCAGATATTCATTGGCTCATAACAGTTGGCAGGCATAACCATCTGTGGATCCAAAGTTCAAACTATTTGTTTTCTCTCCTACAGCTGTCTTGATATTTCTCTTTCTCAGCTGGAACCTCTGGCCTCTAAGGTAGCCTGGACAACCTTGTAAAATCTTTAAGCTTACTAGTTTTTTATTAAGAACTGTAGGTATTGCAGTAAAAAAGCCAAACTGTTTGTAGGAAAAGGAAACACACACACACAAGATGGGGGAGAATGTCCTTTTCCTGATGTAAAGGTCTTTTTACTTGGAAAGAATCTCAAGGTAGGCAAGGCAAACATAAAGATAATTAGGAAAAATGATGGTATTTGTTGCCTCAGAAGAAATAAATCTTGTGTGTCTCTCCTCTATTTATTGATTAAACAAGGAACCCTACAATGGATTAGAGTTCTTGCTTTTTGTCACTAGAAAGGTAACACTGAAGTCCATTATTTCATTATGTGAAATGCTAATCTATATTTCTCATTTAGAATCTAAACTCTCTGCTTTGTTAAAATCTCACAGCTTCTATCACTGATAAGAGAAAGCCTAATGAGCCCCAATGTCACCATAGCCAAACTTCCCAATTAGGTCAGTGGCTGCACACACGTATTCTGTGAGCTTCCAAGGCAGAGCTTGACAGCTTGGAGTTGGAAAAATCCATGCTGAGAAAAATCAAGCCATTAAACAGGTGTCCTTCTGAACATGGTTACTCTCTGCTCTTGATTCTCCAACAAGACTGCAGAAGAGTATTTCAACAGAAAGGTAGAGAGAATGTGTTCTTGGGCTGTGAAAGATGTTGAACAAACTTGCTAAAACTTTAAGTTCTTCCCAGTTACCCAGTCACTGTGGCAGAGAGTCCAGTAAAACAATGGATATTCTCACAGGTAATTGAACATCTTTATGCACGTCTCTTTCAGCATGTGTTAGAGCGAAACAGTAACACCCGAGAGCATGTTCCTATACATCCTCTACTGTAGACAAAACGCCAGATCAAGAGATATGAAGTGCAAATTTTGGAAAATTTTCAGAATTATTAGAGCTCTACTGCCATTTCACACTGTGTATCCCATCATCAAATCAGCACTGCCACTATAAAGCAGTCGTTATTTGTGAGCCAAATATGCACAAAGCCCTGCCTATGTGTAAAGCACATTTGGTCTCTTGAGGGAAGAAGACAGGATCCCAACTTGGATAGGTCCCAGTTAGGAAGACAACTCACCTTATATTCAAATGGTAAGACAGAAACATGTGAGACACAGACAACATGGAAAGTCAAGAGACATGTTCAGCTTTGAGTATAGAACAATGCAAGGCATCCTGGAGAGTGAGAGTCTTAAGAAAAGGAAGGGCTTGGATGTGAAGACCTCCTCAAACAACAAAAGCACATCAGCCTGAGAAAGGAGGCCAAACAAAACCAGGAAGGCAGGAAAGTAATCAAAGCCAAAGAGACAGAGAAAACAAGCAGAGTGGAAAGACATGCAAATAAGCATTGAAAATCATTTACACACAAATATCAACTAACGAGGGCTATTGGTATATTTCTGGCAGTTTCTAAGGCACTGGGGAGTGAAGCAAACAAAACCTCAACTCACACAGAGCTGTGCTGTAGCTGGAGGAGATATACCTTCAAAGGAACAAAAATAATATGTCAGATAGTTTTAAAGAACACAAGTCTAGGTGCACAGAGTTTTTAAAAAGTGGTCAGGGACAATGATTTGATCTGGTACCTTTTAAGAAGACATTTGTAGTAAGTGGGGGATAAATCAAATCATCTTAAAGAGTTGCAATCGAGGCAGAGACCCTGGAGGTGAGGTGTGTCTATTGTGGTTGAAGAAAGACATGAGGATGGCTTGGCAAAAACAGACTTGAGATGGATACAAGAGAAATGGGCCAGGAGGGAAGGTGCAAGTCACGTGGATTGGCTGCTGAGTTAGATGCTGAGATGATAAAACATTGGGTTGAGGAGAGCATGATCTAGCTCTATCTGGGGATGAGTACTATGGCTGCTGCATGAGAGACAGGAAGTGATGAGGATGAGATACAAGAGACCAAGTAGATCACAGCAGCATGCAGCATGGTCCGGGAAAGAGATGACTGCATTGTGGAAGAGGGAGGAGGTGGGGATGAGGCTTACGTTGTGAGAGCAAGAAAGGCTCAAAGACCTCTCTCATAAGGTGCTCATTCCCATATTCCCATTCTAAATTGGGCAAATAATTCCCTCTTTATTTGCAAAATTTTATATTATATGGTTTTCAGTTAACTAGACTCTTACATATCAATTATATTCAAAACACAGGAGTAGCAAAGTTAACTCAGAATTTCTGAAGAAGATAGGATCAGACTCACAAGAATGTGAGCTGTAAAAAGTTAAACCGTAGGACACATTGACAAAGAAAGAAAGGAAAGTGTGGGGCTGTCCTAGAGCTAAGAGGGGGTCAAAGTGTGCTTTGAACCCAGGAATTCTCACCCTGAGAGTAGAAGGTGTTTAGTTGCTCCCCTTTTTCTTAGCCCTGACAAAACCCAGCTAAATTCTAAATGCTGCCTGCTTCACAGCAGGTCACTGACAAAGGAATGTGGTCTGGTTGGTGCTTATCTGAATGCTGTAGCTGGAAGGTCTTGGGCTGAGCCCATTTTCTGATTAGAAGTCTCCTTCTTTTTCCTTTGAGACCACTCCTTATACTGAAGGTGCTTTTCTAGGACTTTGGCTCTTAGACAATGAGTCCCCACATGCAAATGGGGCTACTCCAATATCCCTGTCTTAACCAATGGCCCCCATCACTGGGTGCAAAGCACCCTTCCCTACCTTTTCCCCTATAAATGTAATCACCCTTGATTCAATAAACTGAGATGTTCCACTGACAACAGTCTCCCAGGAATTTTGTTTCCCATGGCTCTCAGTCCTCCTACCAAAGACCTACCTAGATCCACCATGTACCCGCCCTAACTCTTTCTTCCCAGAAGCTGAGCCAGGGACTGATGGCTTAGCTACTACTGGGGAGGAGACAGCATGAAGAGACCCACAGAAAGACAGTCACATGGCCAGTCTAGACCATTGCAAATACCCACTAGCAAAGAATCAGTGTCATGGGACAGCCAAAGGTCCATCCATTTCAGACAACATTTCCCCTCCCTTTTTCAAAGAAGGAGTAGGACTAGGAAATAAGGGACCCTTGAGTCTTCTGCCGTTCTGTGGAATGTATAGAATGCTTTTACTCTCATGTTTAATAAATCTATAAATTGTCACTACTACTCTGTGATGCTCTATTCTTTTTTTAGAGACACAAAGATCTTAGGCATTGTGCTACTGGACAGCATCAAATCATCTCTGGTAACAGTTCTAGCTATACCATAAATCTTGCTGTGTGAGACAGAATAAACTGCAAAGGCGCAACTAATATGACAAACATCCTTAATGGTTTTCTTGCCTAGGATGCTGGGACTTCAGTTCTCTTCATTCATAAACTAATAATCCTCAATTTAGAAAGTCTACTGCAGCCCTCTAGTTCTCTTATAAACTGCTGAAAGAAAGACTGTGTGTTTGCATTTAACAGCCATATGGTGACTTCTTTCCTGATAAACTCAGCATAAATATTCTCAGGGATACTAGGCAGGGTAGGGTGGTAGCAGACATTGTCTATGTTATTAGGGTGCCTCAAGCAGGCTGGGAATAACTGCTGGTTGATTCCAACTAGCAATCTCTAGTGCTAGCTAAAGATACCTGTTCTGCATCCTTCCTTCTGAATGGGATACAGCCTTTCTCACCTTCACCCTTTCCCTCAATCCTTCAGGGCATCACTCTGATTTCTAGTTTCCCATCCACATTTTCTATCACAGCTTCATTTTATTATGCACACAAGTCACCATGTCATGAGAGAGATGCTTGCTTGATGGGTCTGGTATCTCAACAGTCACATGATTGATAGACCCAGGTAAGGATTCCAGTGGTAGACAGGTCAGTCCAACAGAAAAGACAAGGAAGATGATATTTTCAAATGCCTGCAGCAACCTCTAGGTCAGTTGCCTTGTCTAGCCCAAAAATAAAATCTGAAAGAAAAAAAAAAGGAAGGAAAAAACTCCACCAGCATAATGTGACGAGAAAGCAAGGTGATATGTCAGAAATAACAATGCAGGTCAAGCTGGCATTTGTTGTCACTGAGAGTGATGAGCAGCTCTTCCTTCCCCTATGGCTGCTTTTGCTCCTCCAGGAAAAATGGTTCCATGTCAGCCATTATCTTCACAGAACAATAGAACGTGAGCATTTTTCTCATGTGAGATGATAGCTGCATTGCAAATTAAGAATGTCCATGACTCTTGGTAAGTCACAACGGTTTGGGGAAATAGCAATCATTGATATCATGGCACTTTAAAAATATTTTAAAATAGTATTTCTCAAACTTTTTTTTAATTACTTCTCTGAGAGTTTCGTACAATGCATTATGATCGTATTCACCTTATTCCCTCCACTCTTCCCAGATTCTCCCCCTTCCCTACCCACCCAATTTCGTGTACTCTTTTTTTTATTTAATGTATGAAGTTCAATATGTGCTGATATATATATATATATATATATTCTTGGATGTATGACTTACCACTGAAACACAGTCAACCTACCAGAAAACTGACTCTTCCCTACTCCAGAAGCTATCTATTGCTAACAGCTCCTCAGCTAGAGGTGAGACTTCATACCCACTCCTACATCTCCATGCTATAATTTTGTCTGGCTTGAGCTTCTACAGGTCTTGTTCATGCTTCCACAACCATTGAGACTTCCTCTGTGCACCTGCCCTGCTGTGTTCAAAACACACTCTTTTCTTGTAGTCATCTACTACCCTAATTCTTGTAATCATTCTGTTCTTTCTTCTACAATAATCTCTGAGTCTTGGAATGAGGAGATATAACATATATGTTTTCTTTATGGCTGAGAATTCTGTAGTCTCTTATTCTCTGAACCTTGGCCAGTTATGTGCTAATCACGATCTCCTACAGATAGAAGCTTTTCAAGAAGGGTTGAGAGAGGCATTTAACTATGTGTATAAACAATAAATCATTTGGAGTCAGTTTAATACGTGTCTATTTAACAGAATAATAGTATTAAGTTCTCTCCTAGGGCCTACGATTTGTCTAGCAACCGGTTTTGTTATGGATTTCATCCTGTGGAGTGAAGCTTAAATCCCATCAGAAAGTGGTGGGTTACTTCCATGATGTTCATGCCTATTGTACCAGCGGGCAGCCAAGGCAGACTTTATGTTTGCAAGGTTTACAGCAAGGTATGGCTGATTTTTACTTTTCTCCTCTGGGATCCTGCATAGCGCCTTCCAGCACTAAGACAGCAGGCCACTAAGGATGAAGCTTCCATGTGAGGACCAGCTTGATTTCTCCTTTAATATACATACAGATTCCCTGGTGATCTTGCTAAAAATTAGTTTTAAACAAAATGTGGTTTAAGACTTGAGGGTATGCCCTAAAATTCTACATTTTTAACATGTTCCCAGGTAAAAGTCAGTGTTGCAAATCTTCCTTCCATATTGTGTGATGTTAGCCATTAAACAATAGCCCCAGTGTTAAACTTGTGTTTTTCTTTGCTTCTGAGAAGATTCCTATATATTTGGGATTTGTTCAGGAACCTTGATTTCCTGGTGATGTTTGAACTGGGTGGTGGTGGCGCACGCCTTTAATCCCAGCACTTGGGAGGCAGAGGCAGGTGAATTTCTATGAGTTTGAGGCCAACCTGGTCTACAGAGTGAGTTTCAGGACAGCTAGAGTTACAACAGAGAAACTGTGTCTCAACAAACAAACAAACAAACAAACAAAAAGGTTCCTAGTGATGGTTGGAGGTTAGAATCTAAACTGTTTTGAAGTCTATGGATGCCCAGGCATCACTTGCTCAATGACAGCGGTTCCGATTTTCACTTATGAATTGTGCTGTACATATATCTTATTCTTATTATATGAGTCATGTGACTGACCCATTGAAATGGTGACATTTTATTTCTTAATTCTCCTAAAAGTTTGCAATTAAATCCTTTAGAAACCCAATAAGCAGGAGTCAGGTGTTTGAGAAATAATTTAACTCTGTGGAAAGTATTAAGGCTCACCTTTCTAGAGAAAGAAAGATAAAATGCTATTCTACCTGCTTTGGGGTAAGAAGAGAGCTATGGAAAATAAGGAAAGGAGGCTTAGAGCAAAAATAATGGTACTCTGCATTTGATTCCAATCCTGTCATTTCAAAGACTCCTCTAAAGATAGACATTTTGATAATTTCCTGAACTCCCTCCACATCACCTGGACCCAATCAAGAAAAACCAAATCTGCTCTGACATTTGGGTGGGAGGTAAAAACAACACCTTTTTATTCTATACTGCAGTGCTATGGGATGTGTGAGGCTGAGAGGCTGAGAGGCTGGGGGCTCTGGCTTTATGTATGCACACACAGAGAGCACATACCACTGTGTCCATGGGGAGCTTGGATTCAGACCGGAGAAGTGGTGGATCTATCTGAAATCACTCTGAAGCAGAATCCACTGATCAGGCCAGTTTTCTCTAACATCATCTAAAGTCAATGATTGAGAAGATGCCATGTCTTTAAAACCTATGCCCATTTTCAGATCATCAATTTATTTTCAAATTGCAGAGTTGGGAATGCTATTTGAGAATAAAGGAGGATATATTGCCCAATTGTCATTTAACCATACATAAATTAAATGTCTGCATAAAAAGAAATGCATTTTACAATTTTCAAATTGATGAAAGTTTTATGGGAAAATATAATGAGGAGAATGATGTATTTCACAATGAAAGAATGCTGTCTGGAACAAAGAACCATAGGCAAAAATTTAGGAGTCTAGGACTGAGTTGGTAGCATTACAAAGTATACCTGCAGGCATGGATGCTCTGGGGAAGGTCAAAAGAGCATGGACTGAACATAGATGCTCCCTGCTTCCTTTGAAATCTTAAAGAAGCTCAAGTATCAGCCTATCAAGGAGGAGGCAGGACCACTTCGGATTGGCTAAACTGTGGCACATTATCGAAGGGTGCAAAGCACTGAGAAGATGGATCATAACGTGGTAGCTAGAAGGCCTAGACTGCACAGACAGACTGCCTGAGTTTTCATGCATTTACTAACTGTGTGGCCTTGGAAAGGTCACACCATATCCTTGTGCCTTCTGGAATTTCTGTAAAATGACAAAGATCGCAGTGGACTGTGCCACGATCAGCATCTCATGAGTAACTAATATTCAGGTCTGCCCACATATGAGTATAGTATGCTTGTTAAATGAATGAATAATAAAGCAGGGTGGCTTGGGTGTACATTCACTACATTCCTGTTGCTGGTTTCCAATGCAGGTTCTGCTACTCAGCAGAGAAGCTACTGTGTATCTGAAGATTAGAATGTTCATAGCTACTGCTTAATAAATCAGCAGTCTCTGAAGCTAACTGACTCAAACAACAGAGTACTTCCAAATAGCTACCCTTACCCCTGCATCATTAAACCTGATAAGTAGTTTTAAGCTCTCTAAAAAGTCATTTATACAAGAAAAGGGCAAAGCAAGAAAAACCAGACAAAAAAATCCTTGTCACATTACACTAGCCGTATGCGTCCAGGTTAGCATCCCACGATCATCAACCCACTTTGCACATAGCCATTCATCAATTATACCTCCACCTCACAGTGTGGTCATGCGGCTGTATTTGACTATGTAGTCCACAAAAGTAATCTCTTTTTATTGCAAGACTTTTTAAAATGCAGAGTACATGATGATAACTTAAATGTTTTGCAAAGCTTTTCACACCCATTGTTTTATTTAACTGGACATCTTGTAAGAGGTTCATTTGTCTTTGAAGAAGCAGTTCTGAGGACATTTCCAAATTTGATTTTTAAACACGCTTTGATGTCTACCAAGACATATCACTGAAAACAATTTCTGTCAGCGACTCTTTTTAGGTAATAGGCTATTGCCTCTGTGCCTATGGGGGTTTGTTACAGAGAACAGGCCTGCCAGACATAGATCCCTCATGATTTCTTCTTTTCTTTCTTCTGTCCAATCCTGTATCACTCACTATTTTGAAAATATCTCTATTTCAATTAGATTGTATGTTTTCACATATTCAATATCCCAATGCATTGACTGTTGCCATTAGACTCCAAACTACTTTTCCTGGAACAGCATCTCAAAACATTGACTTCCTGTGCCTTCCATCATTAGTGGCATTCGTCATACCTTTTACTCCACATGATCTTCAGCAGGACAACAGTGGCTTCTGTAAGGACTCACAAGCTTTTATCATGTAGTGATTGACTTTTTTAGTCTACTAAGAAGTACCACCTACTTTCAAAAGAAACCAGAATTACCATTAAAAAACAAAACACTTGAATAATTAAGGTTCAGCATGAAAGATGCCAATCCCAGGGACAGCGAGGAGAGACACTCATCCATTCTGCATGTGCAAGCATCTCTCTTCACTCAGAATGTCACCCTGTGAAGGGAATGTAATTTGGTTGAGGCTGGCAGAGGCATCTAAAGACATTTTTTTTTCACCAGCCCAGAGGCCTCCATTTCAGGTCTGTTTAGGTCTCTGGAGATTCCATATGTTTGGCTCTCCCTCTCCTATCTTCCCAGCTTTCCTCTCATATGAACTTTATTTTTAACAAATATTCATAACTTATATATACCTTTGTATATATTCTAAGTATGCCCCACAGATAATTTTAGTGATCTTATCAACAATTCTTACTGATGCAATGATTAGTCATCTTTCAAATGAATATTCAGTTTTAAGATGGAGAGGTCAGATGATTCATACTGGTTTCACCTGCTTGGCACAACCAGCAAAGGACTCCATTACATGAGTCCATGTTCTCTGCCTCAGCACCACTATGCCTTTCTCTCCCAGCTACATGGAACAACTGCTCTCTCGGGATATATGAAATATATACAAATCTCTTGGATGTATGAAATATCCAACCTGAACATTTCCCTTAACATGAGACTCATCACCTGACATTGCAATGAAGTCACTGTAATGGCTCCTCCCACATTCATTCTCCATGTTGGAGGGAAATTATCCAAATAATCCATCTTAGAATATTTGGAAATGTATTCCTTCTATGGACTTATTCCTCACCACGCTCACTGATTGGTCTGAATTTCTCAGCACTCACCAAGCTCCAGGTACCTACCACTTACCCATCCCAGTCTCCAACATGAAGTCAGCAGCTGGTGACCCCCAAGGATGGAGAAGAAAAGAACTAAATCCACAGAGAATGAGCTGGATAACCTTAGCATTTCTGTGTTCTTGGGTGTGATTTTTGCATCAAGCCTCATGAGCAACACATGAACTTTAAGATGTGAACGTGTTGTCTAGATTTGGAAGATAACAGAAATGAGGCAGAAAAATAAACTACATACCAGACTTATGACAAGACAAAGTATTGCTATTTTTCTTTTGGAAGGAAAAGAATAACCTTTGTAGAAAAATATAAGGAAGATAACTTTAAAATAAATAAGAATGTACCTCTCAACCTGGCATATAAGTTCCCCATGCCTGTAACCTGCAGTAAAACCCTGGTGTTATCCAGCCTTCCTAGACCTCCATTTCACCAGTCTGGGTATTTTCAACTCTAGACCTCAGTATTGTTTTCATTATTTCATGCTGCCTAATAAATTACCAGCACTGTACGGGTTTAAAATATTTATTATCTGCAGCACCACATGATCAGTGAAGGATGGTAAATTTCTGTCAGAATAACTCACATCCATTGATTGTGCATGAAACCAGGCTTTGACTTTATTAACTGGCTCCGAAGGAGAGAGGAGTAAAAACTCCAATCCTTCCAGATTTGTCTCCTCCTCCTACCACATCCAAAGAATGTACAGCATGTCCTAAGGAGACCCCCAGTCCTGTCACTGCCACATACTCAAAATGCACTGTGTTCCTTGAAGAGAGATTCTTTCCACAAATGGATTGCAATTCACTAAGTAATCTGGCTACTTCACACTAGAAGAGAGAGAGAGAGAGAGAGAGAAGGAGAGAGGGAGGGAGAGAGAATGTGTGTGTGTTTATCTCCTATAAATTCAACAGATTTAAAAGCCTTTAAAAATAGAAGACTGGCAAAAGCCATGGCATATTTTATCATTAATTGTTTTATTAAATTTTGGAAATTATTCTTCTGAAAATTCTGGAACATATGTTGTAACCATAATAAATATTAGTATTAATCTGTTGTTTTAATCCTTCTTATCAATGCATAAAGTTTAATATTGCTAATATATCTAAGTCAGGCCCTAAGAGATGAGAATCAGATAGTTGTAGCCTTACCCAAGGTGAGACTGACACTCAATAATAAATGTTTGAAGAATAATTCACCTTAGGCACTACATTTACAGACACTTGAATAAGTGCATTACTCAAAAAACTCCGGAAGTAAGTTAGGAATAGCTGCTTAGAACGTGATTGTCATTTTCTGGACCATATTACAGAATATATTCACTTACACAAATGTAAAGAAATTAATGTTAAAAAGCTTGGAATATGAAATAAATATTTAGCTTTCTTTGTGGGTAAAAGTTTCTAATGAATAGAAGAAGGCATATAGATAATGGTTAGTTGTTTTAAAAGGTAATTTTTAATTTCCAAATACTTAAAAATAGAATAGATTTAATTTAAAAATATATTGGAGATATATTTCATAAAATCTAGTATGCCAAATGTTACCTAGAAGTTTGGAAAGCTAATAGTAAGGAAACTGCAAAAACAAACCCGGAATTATTATAATAGTAAGGGAGAATAAACAGATTTAAGAAATAAATAGAAATGATCAATTAACATGCAAATCAAATGTTCTATACCCACAATTCAACCAAACATGAACCAAAAATATTTTTTTGAAAATTCCTATCTACATTAAATAAGCACAGACTTTTCCTTTGTCATTTTTCTTAAAGCACAAAATATCGAAATGTTTTACAGAGCTTTTATATTGTATTTAGCAGTATTAGAACTCTAATGATTATGCAATGCTTACAGAAAGATCTTCATGGGCTATATGCAAATACTACACCATGTTATGGGCCATACTTGAGCACTGGCAGATTTGGGTATTCAGAGAATTCCTGAAACCAGGTCCCCCATGTACCAAGGGACAGCAGGGTCTCCATCTTAGTAAAAAACAAATACTAGCTTTAGAAATATATTCTCAACTATCTTATTGAAAGACTAAAATCTAAAACCTTCCATTTGTAATGAAGATGTAGAAGAAAAGTGATCTCAAATATTGTGCCATAAAAGGCTGGGGACATGGGTCAGTTGGTACTGCCTTTGCTTTCGAGCATGAAGACCTGATTTTGGATCCCAGAACCCAAGTCAAAGACCAGGCATGGTGACAGATGCCTACATCCCCACAACTCTCAAGATGGGAGGTAGAAGAAGATGATCCCTGGAAGTTTGTGGGTCACCTAGCCTGACCTACATGCAAAATTCCAAGCTAATAAGAGAGCTTGTCTCAAACAAATAGAAAGGTTCCTGAAAAATGGCACCTGAGAGTGCCCTCTAACTTCTGCATACACTGTGCCCACACCTACATCCACATGTCCAAATGCACACATAAATGTTAACACATACACACCACACACAAAACTATATTGTGCTATGTGTAAATTGGTGTGATTTTTCTTAAAATCAGTCTAGTGTTAACAATCAACAAACTTTATCTGCAATTAGATATTCCAAATAAACATTCTGTCTTCTAGGAATCTGGCCAAAGCACTAAAAGACATCTGAATGCCAGTCAGTAGGTCACACTAGTATTTGTAGAAAAGTTTTTTAGCACTGAAAGCATAGTCTTAACAATCGGCATATTCATGATGGAATATTATGTTATTATCTTTATAATCACAATTTAAAGAAACAATGTCTTGAAATGATGCTTTCAATAAATAAAAATAAGACAAAATATCATGGTATATAAGTACATAGCATTATCACAATTTGAATGAAGAAGTATATTTACTGACATATTTAAAATGCCAGTATTTGGGGGTCTGAGAAATGGCTCAGTAGTTTGGGAGTGCTAACTGCTCTTCCAGAGATCTTGAGTTGATTCCCATCACCCAAGTTGGGCAGCTCACAATTACAATTACAGTTACTGCCTGCAACTCCAGATCCAAGGAGTCCAACACCCTCTCCTGGCTACCAAAGGCAACTGCACTCAAGTTTACACGACTCTGTGAAGACACGTGCACGCGTGCGTGTGCACATGTGCACACACACACACACACACACACACAAATACATAAATAAAAGATAAAATGAAGATTGTAAATCTATATTTTAATTAACTACCTCTAAGCAGTAACATTTTAAGTGCTTTTATAGTTTTTCTTTATGCTTTGCTATATTTTCCATGATGATCATATCATCTTATGCCATCTTATTGCCAGGGAAAACAAGATCTTAATTATTCATATATTGATAGAAATATTCTTAGAGTAGGAAAATATAGCTTTCTGGGATAATTTGGAAAGCTCAAGTCAAACTCTGTTTAAAAAAATAAGCACACAACTGAGTCTAGTAAAATTTGAAATTTACCAAAATTGAATTCCTTCAATGATACCTCCATTTCTTTTCCTGCTCTTCAGTGTCATTGGAGAACAAATCTCTGAGTCTCTCATGCTTCTGCATGTGATTTTTCCCCTAGTGTACTATTTCATGAACAGCCTTGAGAAAGGTAATGTTTCCCTCCAAAGCAATAGGCAGGCAGACACAGGTACCTCCAGTGGTGAATCTGTGAGTGAACTAAGGTCACAACTCCCTGAATGTACAGTATCACATGACCATTTCCCATATCACCCTGGGAAAATAAGGACCAATATGTGGGTACTAATATTGCATCAAGTAGTAAGTTCTCTCGGGGCTTTCATTCAGAAGACTCTCTCTCTCTCTCTCTCTCTCTCTCTCTCTCTCTCTCTCTCTCTCTCTCTCTCTGCAAAGCTACATGAAATTGTGACAAGCTAGCTTGCAAGTAGGATAAAGCCTCAAATCCTTCAATGCTCAACAATTATCTTATTGCAGACACATCTCTTTGATTATAAAAAGTATTCCTATTAAAATACACTTAGGAGAGCTAATACTTAGGCTTTAAGATGATTTATAACTTACTATATAATGGAATTATAAGGTTCTTGGTTATAATCAAGTTGAGACAATGATGATATAGGAAGAATACCAACACTTACCACCAGCAACTGAGCTCAGGAGACAGTTTTCCACAACAAGCCAGGAAAGCAGAGTCTTCTGAAATGGAACTCAGGAGAAGCAGAATAGGACAGTAATGAAATTTGCCATTGTCTTGGAGTGTGAGGAGAAGCTGCCACTAAACAAGAACAAATAAAGTTATATGGATGGGATGTAGCTTAGTTGGTAGAACGCTTACCTGTGTAGCATGCACAGGGTCCTGTCACCTAAGCCTGGCATGGTGGCAATACATCTGTAATCTCAGCACGTGGAAGGTGGAAGCACTATGACCAGAAGTTCAATGTCTTCCTTGGCTACATAGCCAGGTCCAGGACAGCCTGGGCTACAGAGGACCCTGTCTCCATTTACAATAAATAAAAAAGTATACAGCAAATGGAAAACCCCTATAATTGGTCAGGCAAGTCTTATACCCTGACCCAAGAGAATATCTACAGTTTTGTGACAGCAAGTCATACTAACTGGTTGTAGACTTCGGGAGTTTCAGGTGGCATGTCATAGAGACTGGGGAAAATGTGTGTGTATTTGTTTGCTTTTATATTCTTTGAAAGGATATTTTGTGATAGTTTTGAGGTTTTTTTTTTTAATGAGAAGAAAATGTGGCTTTTCCCCAAGTAGAGAAATTTGTAAGGAAGAGTATAGGATTGATTTACAAGAAATTTTAGTTGCACTCTGTTTTGAAGGATTGATCCTGTGTTATAGCACAGGGCTTTCACCTGATGAGCTACATGGCACACCGTAATAATGTGCAGCTTGACATTAAATGAGACCAGTATCAGAAACAGGCTCCATTGGTGTGCTGACAGTTCACTCCCCTAACCTAATGAATAGTTTCCGGCAGGCCACTATCTAAGTCAAAAAAGTATCAATATGTGGGTTAAACTAGGTTTTCTAAAAAATGGGACCTAAATGACAAGTTTTAAGGTCTTGCTTCAAATGTTTTCTTATAGCTATACCATTAAAGTGCTGACCATTGACAAAAGGAAGCCACACATTTGGCGATCACAAACATCGTCTTGAAAATTCCATGGGGCCTTCCACTCTCTGTAATCTCTGAATTACATAAACTTGCCATCTAAGAGACTAAGAGATTCCTAAACTTCAAAATGCCAGAAGGAAACCAAAGTTAATCTTGAGAATGACCCCTGTCAAGATAAGGAAATAATAGTTCATGTAGCAAGAGTCGAGTAGATATACAGACACTGTCCTTTGCTTGGCTAGGACTGTATGAACTGTAGGATATCTCCACTCTCCGTGAGCAGAGCTGTGATGATGTGGGGTTGCCCTCATTTCTACCATTGTTAGTTAGCTATTTTCTCCTCTTTGCTTACAGATAAAACAAAATAAGGAGTAAAGAAGGCAAATGAGAAAAGTTCCTGGATTCTTACACGGTGTGTGAATCCACTTAACACAATTATAATGCCCAATTAATCTTAGCAACATGAGTGATGAATCATTTCTCCAGGTGTCTCCTCAAAAGAGTAAATTTAGTTCCAACATTTGGACCATTGTTTAAACCAATTGCAATCTTGCCAGTTTAATATGGAAGAAATAATTGAACCCAAAAGTATATGCAAAAATGGTCTCTCCCCTGGTACAGAAGTAGTAGCACATCACCTACCAGGGTAGCACTTTCTCTTGGTATACTGAGAACAATGACTGAATTCCATTATTTGTGTCTCTTTTTGTTCTTAATACGATGGAATCTCCTGCCATCTACTGATAGGTAAAAATGACAAAAACAACTTTTCTGAATCATATTGTCATTATGCATAGGTGCTTATTATTGCTTTATGCTTACCAACTTTTGTTTGAATATGGAGAAGTATCCTACTACATCGGGATTTTCCATCCAGAAACTAGCAACTGTGTCTGCTTCCAGCCAAAAACTTTGGCTTGTATTCACAGCATTTTTCACTGAGAAGCATCACAGTGTAGGAAAAACGGCATTGGCTTCATGGGCTTTGGACTCCGGCTGGTTGGGTGAAGCTCAACTTGGTTTTAATTAATTTATTTTTTTACTCTAAAATAAAAGTATTTGGGGTGGGGCAACTTCCTCCTACATCAAAGATGTTCTAAGTTTCA
The DNA here is from genome assembly GCA_026225945.1 of Cricetomys ansorgei. NCBI lineage: Eukaryota > Metazoa > Chordata > Mammalia > Rodentia > Nesomyidae > Cricetomys > Cricetomys ansorgei. The sequence goes on from JAMJFZ010001562.1 coordinate 7,985,203, forward strand.
CAGGGTGTTTGAGTTCTTGATAAATATAATTACAAAGAACAACGCATTCAGAATTTTACAGATAACTCAGTTAAAAATCTCAGAGTGTCACCCTTTGATGACAGAGTTCCTCATTGACCCCTAGCTAAGGCTCTTCCCTGTTTTGTCTATTACCTCCAACAGTGTTGGAGGTAACAGTCTGTACTCAGTCTGTCCCAGGATATAGTGTCTTTTAGTCTCTGTCTGATGTTCCTCCTTATGTTGACAAGGCGCTTCACTGTGAAAGACTTGTCATCACACAAAAACTTAGTTTGGAAATGGTGCTTAAGCTGTTGACTGTAAATGTCTTCCTCGGCTCCCTCTGAAGCTGACCACAATTCCCAATTGGGCGATAGATATGTTCGATTTGTTTTCTAACCTTTGAAAAACAGCCAGTCCCAGTGACTCTTTACTTACCTAAGGGTCACTTACCTGGTAGCTTCAAATGTCTAGGACACCACTGAGAGCCAAAGATGGACAAGAAAAATCCTCAGAGAAATGTTTTCAAAGGTCTCCAAAATCAGAAACTTATCTTACCAAGCTTGTTCACTAAAGTTCGTGTACTTGACTGCAGAGACTTTCTTCTGCCCCCTTCAAGGACACAAACCCTGGATGTAAATAAATTCCAAAGCTTACCCAAATTGAATATTTAGGCACTGGAGTTCAGAGTTAGTAGAAAACAGAAGAGAGATTCTGCTAGGGAGCTAGGGAAGCAGTCATGAGAAGTGATAGCTAAGCATCTGACAGTAAACAGAAAAATGAACACGTGTTCTCTCAACTAAATCTTTTAGGAAGACAAAGAATGTGTAAGCCATCACACGAAGATTAGTAGTAATAAATGAACAGAAGTTCAAGATTTAAATTTTAAATAAGACAAATTCACTGTGTTGACTTTCTGAATTCTAGATTATTTTAGATAGCATACACCAATAACATAGAGAAAGCGGAGTCTGATACAGGTGGACATTTACTTAGCCCAGAGTCCCCTCAGACCTTGAAATGCTAAGCAATGTTGGGATTGAACTCAGGGCCTTGCAGCTTCTACCCACTCACCTATATCCCCAGTGCTTAGTCTGCTTGGTTTACAGGGTCAGTTGTCTTATGTCCCTACGCCTGCCTCAGACTCAATCCTTCTGCCTCCTCCACCAGAGGACTGTAGCTAACTATCACATATCATCATGCCTGGCTATCCAAAGTTGCCAAAGGCCAAGAGCTCAGCTCAAAGTTATTGACTTCCCAGCAAACTTCCCACCCTCCTCCTTTACTTCACACCCCCAAACCACATATATTTAAGAACACAAAGTACTTGCCCTGCAAACCTGGTGACCTAAGCCAGATCCCCTGAACCCAGGAGAAGACGGAAAAACAGAACTGATATCACAAAGTTGTTCTCTGACCTAAACACACACACACACACACACACACACAAAGAGGAGGAAGGAGGGGGAGGAGGAAGAGGAGGAAAAGAAGAAGATAGTGTACTGAAAATAAAGTTTTTCCTAAGAGTTCAAATTCTTCTCTGACACTGGTGCCTGCAGAGAGTCTGTGTGGCATCTCTGATCTATAAGGTTTCCCCCAGCCAGATCACCGCTATATTTTTACCTGTTTCTCTGGTATATCACACCAAGTTCCAGCTTATCAAATGAATAGGGGTCACAATCTTGAATATGGCGTCCTTCCCTGGAGGCAACCTAAATCCTTGGTAAGAAATCCTTCAAGACCAAACTGATTCTAGCAAGGCTCTGGGTTCAAACAGGAGGCTAGATCAGATAGTCTCTCACACTTCTTCCATTAGTACTATCCTGTGAAGCAAAGTGTGTCAAAAAAAACAATAACAAGGAACAGATTGCAAGAAAAAATAGGAATCTGCTTCTGCCTCCCTCGGATTTGCCCTTTCGCTGTCATGCACTGGGGTGTGAAGAAGCACAGCTTGGGAGGAATTTGGCCTACTCTGTAAAGGTCATGATAGTTTCCAACAGAAAGTGATGACTCATGTTCCATACATCCTGATATTTCAGTGTGTTCAGGAAAAATGCAATCCACTCCAGCATACCCTTTCTTTCCACGGTTTCTTGCCAGCTCACTTGTGAGTCTCACTACAAAGGGCAGTTCAACTGCTAAGGTGAGGGAAGCTGCTGATGTGAACAAAAGTTCAACAGCAGGGCAGGAGGACACAGGCTCTTCTGTGGCTTGTGTTTACCAAAGAGACAGGTTTCATCAAAACACAGAGGTCTTCCTCATACAAATACCCAATTCTGTGTTTTGTCATCTTCCAAAGCAAAATTTTAAAAGCTTCCTTTCCTTCCGGATTCTGTGCACACACATTTGCACGCACACACAAACACCAGCTTCGGCATTGCACGGTATTGTCTCAGAACTTGAAACACATCCAGCTTTGACCTTAACTTCCCAACACTTCAGGAAGCAGGAATTCTCACACCCTCCGACTCTTAGTAAAACAAGCCCTTGGAAAACTCTAGCCAAAGGATGCTTGATTGTACTTAGTGAGTGCATGTCACTCTCCGGTCTCACTCGTAATGTACAAGATCACATAGTCTAGATCTTGATACAAACTCATCTTACAATCAGGCAATCTGGCTATGCGGCAGACATATACAATACTGGAGATCAATTTGCCATCTGCATGTGAGTCTAGGAAACAGGAACTAAACAACATTTGGCCTCTGCTTCCCAGAGGTGCAGAGAAACAATTAACCCCACCCTTTGTAACACTCAACATTCAGATTCCAAGACTGAGGGAATTGGCCAAGCCTTATTCTGTTCTCACTCCCCTACGCCCAGCAGAGTCGAGGATCCTTGACAAAAGGACATGCAGGAAAGAGGTGTGGTCCCCAAGGGAGAGCAAGATACTGTTATCAGAGGAAACAGCAATGCATTCTGGGCAGAAAAATTTAGGAGATTAGCTTTAAACCAACAAGAATAGTAATGTCCAATTCAGATAGACCTTCAGTGGTTGTTCAGGCTACCGCAAGGAGCAGGACACTTAGAGGCCTTGTGAGGGTTCCAACATATAAGATCGTAGCCTAAAAACAGTTAAAATGAACATTGTTTAGAACAAGGATAGCTTACTGGGTTCCGTGGGAAAAAGGAGATTTCCCCCAAGTCTTTTTTCAGTTCTCTGTCAAATTGAAATTGAACAAGGAAATTTTTCTTCTTTATTTTATTTTTTATATATTTTATATTTTTTATTATTTTTATTATTATTATTGTTGTTGTTGTTATTATTATTATTATTATTATTATTATTATTATTATTATTATTATTTTGGGTATATGGGTTTCTCTGTGTTGCCCTGGCTGTCCTGAAACTTGCTGGCCTCAAACTTAGACATCTCTCTGCCTCTGCCTCCTGAGTGCTAAGATTAAAGGGACCCACCACCATGCCTGACTGAGGAAGAAAATTTTAATTCAGAAAATAACAGGAATAATAATAACAGAAGGCAGGAGTGTATCTCAGCAGTAGAGCACTTACCTAGTCTCAAAGTTGATTCCCAAGCCAAAAATGAATGGGGAAGAGGGATACAGTGCTCCGTGTAGGAGTTCTCTCATTCTACAAGAGCTTGCTTTTTTAGGAGGGTGGTGGGGTACACACATTTCGTCATGGCACAGCTGCATTCAGCAGAACCATCTTCCTTATATAGGACTTAAGTCTCTTTGCCTTTGAATCCCACATACTGACTCTGGGTCTGCTGACGGGAACTACATGATAAAAGAAAACATTGCTCTTCTCAAACAGTTGAGTTGTGGTTAAGACTTTCCTATAAAACACAACAGCAGCAACAACAACAACAGTAATTGACTTTCCCAGGCTGAACCCCTTCAGTGTCTTTAAATGTTTTTTTATGAAAGTTTGCTGATACATCCCCATTCCTTTGGCCCTCTTCTGTGGAAGTACTAGTTATACAGAGACTAGGGTAAGTATATTTTTCTAACTACCCTGTTCCAGAACAGATTTCCAGAGGCCGAGCTCCACTTTTGTCAATGTCCCTTTAAGAAATATGATACCCAAAATGAAACACAGCACTCCAGAGCCAGAAAGCAAATGCATGGCATTCAGCACACTTCACAGATAGACGGCCATATGTCACTAAGTGTTTCGAGATCTGCCGTCATTGAAGAGGAAGTCAAGACAGAGTCCTGGGTAGAGTTCCAGTATCATTCAGTGTGAAATCAACCCTAAATAAGGAAAACAACAGATGCAGTGAGCTGCTTTTCATACAGAATTCTTCAGCATGGGAATGCCGGATCATAGTCACAATCTAATGTTGCCTCACACCCCCCCCAGGGGAAATTCCCCAGGGATGTGTTAGAAGAGGAAACTGCTTTGAGAGAGATTTTTCAGGCACTTTAGAGCTGATGGAAATCAGTTCTGATGTCAGGACTCAGTATGCCTGGGACTCTAAGGAGGAACACAGACCAAGTGTGCTCGGTGAGCTACTGCAGCCTACGCTCAAAGCCTCTTCTGCAGGCTCCTGTCCTAGGGGTTTTACCAACCTCCAATAAGGGGATGAGATGGAGAAATAAATGGTAGAAAGGCAGGAGCTTGTTATCCAGGCAGGTTTGAGTAACAGGATATCAAATACATATTTGGCAGATTCAATACATTCCCCATAGCTATTAGAAAAAACGACATAGAGAAGTCTCCTTTGATTTGCTGTTGACTGTAAGCTGTCTGGCACCATGTGATTTTACATCAGCTTCAGCTAATTCAGAGACTTAAAAACCCAGCCCAGGGAGCAGCTCATGCATTTATAAAGCACCTGAGAGATTAAGGGTACTGAAGCCAGGGAATATTTCACATTCTCCCAACCCACAGCCGGCAGCCTTCTATTCCTAAGACTCACATAGTCACACACACACACACATAGGACATGGAGTAGCATGGCTTGTGTGTGTGTTAACAATTGTTTCAAACCCAAGCATAGTTATTTACTTTCCAAATCTCTTAAGCAATGATGATCAATTCTCCCTAGTTTGTCTAAGCACTATGCCTGAACTCCTTACTCTTATTGTTGAATACAGTGATAAACTGCTTGCTACTCCTGGAAATGGGACCATGAAGTGTGCTTCCTCTCAGCTTATTTGTTTGTCTTACTATATTTCCTTAGCTGCTTTTGAGACTTAAGAAAAATAAATGAGCATGTGGCATGGTGACTCTGGCAGGCACTGTGTACCCATTACTCAGGCAAACTGGCATTGTGGTAGTTGTATGACTGCATGGGTATCACACACCGGTCCCAGATGAAACGGATGTCACACTTGGATTCTGTAGAAGCATAGAAGGCTTTTCCCAGGCATGTTTTAAGGGAGGGCTTGCAAAACTCCTCTTGTTTGACAAGCTAGCCTGTAACACAACTTTCACTCTCTCAGGAGACACTCTATTCCCTGCATAATGTGAACAGCTGATCCCAAAGGGTAAATACTTAGTTATTTGTGGTTTACTGTTAAGTACAGAAACTTGTCTGCCTTTTATGATACACGTTCAACAAAACATGCAGGCCATGAGGGGAAGGATTTTTTTTTTCTAATTTTTGCCTGTCATGTTTATTGAGTTATCCAAAGTGCCTAACATATACGTGTTGAATAAATGATGTGACTGAGAATCACAGCTTCCTCCAAATTCAACTTGGAGACAGTATTATTCCTAGACACCCTGACACTATTCTGCATTGAAATGGTAGTCCATAAACAATGGCATGCTGGCAGATAACAATACTCAGAATAATGGTTTGATGGGCTTCGAGTAAGGAACCTCGGTGGAAGATAATATTTAGACTCATGTAGATATAAAACTTTGTGCCAGCGTTTTACCACCCAAGAAATCCTTTTCATGTCTTTTTACATTGTGCCAAAGGAAAGACTGTGCTTCTTGTCAGGTGCTTTTGCTTCTTTGTATCTCCTGTAAATTTAACATCTTAATAACCTTCACAGGGGCTGGGAGGAGTGACTCCAGTGTGGCATGCCTTTTATCTGTGCCACCAGCAGAGTTTGCAAGGTGTTCAAAGACTGGGACAAATGAGTTGAGTCCTGCTGCCAATGCAAATCTCCTGACTAAGGCTGGGAAGCTGCCATGCTGAGGACTCAGCACAACCAGGGATGTGACACTAAAGCTGCACAAAATTCCCACAGGGCAAAAAGCTGCAGCAGAGGAAGGAGCAGAGCCCACAGGAGGCCACCAGCTCCATTGTTACCACCCAGACTACCAGATATGGTCTGAGTATCCAGCAGTGGGTGTACTGCTGAGTCCCAAACTAGTGCTGAAGGGTTAGGGCAGTGGTTCTCACCCTTCCTAATGCTGTGACCCTTTTAATACAGTCCCTCACGTTGTGGGGACCCCCAACCATAAAAGTATTTTCATTGCTACTTCATAACTGTAATTTTGTTTCTGTTACGAATCTCAATGTAGATATCTGATACGCAGATGGTCTTAGGTGATCCCTGTGAAAGGGTCATTTGACCCCCCAAAAGGGTTAGCACCCAAAGGTTGAGAACCACTGTCCTAAAGGATTCTTTGGGAACCATTGGCCCTTGGTCTACACTGGAAGTCTGAAGAAGTTGGATTCTGATATCAGAAAAGAAATGTAACAGAGGCTGGAGCAGCCTCTGTATCTGGGCTTCAGTGAGAAGGTGTGCTCACGTTTAAGGGAGGTCTTTACATTTCAAATAACATGGTATAGAAAGTTCCTCGTAGATGTACCCAGTAGCTTGACTTCCCATTGTTTCTATACATAGTCAAGCTTACAGCCCAGATACAACATCACAGTATAGTAAGTCAAAAATAGAAACAGTAAGGTGGCCAGACCTCCTGAGTAAACACTGTGCTCCCAAAATCCCAAGTTTTATCTTATTATTTGCACATACATAAAAACCACACAGTAAATAATTTAGAGACATGGCAAGTGAGTTGTCGGGTCCGGTTTACACATGCAAAGATCCAATGAGATTACTATATTGTTTTGTTTGATGGTTTCACAGTAAGTCTATAATTGTGCCGTATTTGAAAATTACATAAATGAGAATAGACTTATTAGAGGCTTGGAAATTTTATGCAGACTCGCAAGCCAAAGATTTAGAGCCTTGAATGAAATAGTGTCTATCTCTTATACTACATTAATTGTAAGGAATAACAAACATGTCTGGGTTCTGTACCAACCGTCCTAAGACTGTTGGGTCCCAGTTGAAGAAATGCAGTGAGGTAATAAGGGGGGTTCAGGTACACTGCAGACAACTTCATCTTTTTAAAGTGTTAAAAAATCCATTCTGAGGCACAGAGTTCGTCCAGAGCAAGATAACAGAGAGATTCTCACACATGTGGAGCTATGGAAGAATGGAACAGAGCCAGCTTCTGTCACCCAGTGAGCCTTTCCAAGGAGCAGACCAAAGCCCTGGGACTGACTCCTCAGACCTTTCCCAAGAAGACCTAATGTCCATAACAGAATCTGCACAGCTGGGAGCATGGGGATCATTCCCAAAGGAGATACCATTGAATTTTCTTTGTTTCTAAGTCCATCTCCCATCCCAGATGAAGTGGGAAGCCAAGCCTTCCAATTAGAAATGTCACAACATGCTGGCTTTGCTAGTTGTAGCTTTTTGTTCCACAGACCTTAAAAATGAGAAAGAAGATTAAACTCAGCCAGTGAATGCCTGCTGCTTAGGCCACTCCTATTTTTAAAAAGCCATGGGGTAAGCATTGGGGACTAGGAGTGTAGCTGTGTGCCAACACTCTACAGGGACAGGAGCACCATGGAAGCAATGCACAGGCTGCTTCCACAAAGCCATGGGGAGAGAGGAGATTGGGGCTTATGGCATGTTGCTCTGGCCCACATGCTTTTTTTTTTTTTTTTTTTTTAAGTAAAAGAAGTTTATGTTTCTTGTCTGCTCCCTCATCTATGAAATTTAAAAGGTTTCAAAAATAACTAACTTGAAGAATACAGTCATCTAGTTTAGCTTTTCAACATTGCCAGACTTGAAATATGAAATTTACTGTCTCCATTTTCCAACTAAGAAGACTGTGGCTCAGAAACAGTTCATACCTTTCCTTAGCAGTGTGGCAGGAGAGAGGAACTTTTTGTGAAATTACTAATGTTTAAGCTTAAGAGCCACTATCTGAATAGGTTGAGACTCAAAAATCTCATTTTGTAGTCTCTGTTTTAAAGAGAACTTGTAAATTTTCTTTAGTTTTGACACAAACAGAAATTTGATTTGCCCAATGCAAGGAATATGTTGAGCTGCAATCCAAATGCGGAGACCCCAGACCCAAAGACTGAAGCTCCTGGGAGCCCTCTTGAAAACTCCCATGTTCTCCTTGCTTTGAGACTGTGACAGGCAGAAACATATCCCTTCAAAACTCACACCCCTCAATGTGCCTGATTTTGGAGATCAAATATATAAGCGATAATTACTGTAGAGTGAGGTCTGAATCATTTACCTTAAGATAGGGCTCTAATCTGATAGAATTGACATCCTTGTAGAAAAGGGAAGAGAACAGAGCATCTTCCATGTGTGCCCAAATAGAAGGAGTTATTCAGAGAAAGAGGGGACTGTTACAGGCAAGGGAGCCCTCATCAGAAACAAGCAACAAACCCCGAATCTGCTGCTACCTTGATCATGGCTGTCAGCCTCCAGGATTATTAAAAAGGGCATCTCTGTTGTTTAACCCACCCAGTCTGTGATGTTTTGTTACAGCAACTGGAACAGAATCAAATACTATCTTAACTTTCTCACAAACCTGAATGCCTTATATCTCAGTTAATAGACTGCTTGCCTGTTCTGTATAGGATCACTCCACAAACAGCTGATGTAGCATTTTTCCTAGAAATCAAAATGTTTTCTTCCTTCCTTCTTTGGGGGATGCAATATTAGCTGTTCAATGACAGAAAATCTTTCAAGTACTAACCTCATTGGTTCCTGTTTTGCTAATGATGAGAGGGGCTTCAGATGCACCCTACTATGGCAACCTTGGGCTTAACACTTTTATCTACATGGACTACAGGGCAGAATAATTAGCCAAGATTATGCTGCAAAAATTTTACCTAAATAACACAACAAATTTTGCCCAATTCTCTGTTACATCATATAGTAGTCATAAATCCCTCAGTGAGGTCAAAGAATTGAGTGGGCATCCAACCACTAGACTGCTCTGAATTCAATGTAGCATGATCAACATCCATATAACATTATAATATATCATATATATATCACATATATATATATCATATAACATTATAATAATTTTCATTTCTCACTTATTCCTCAATTTTGATTTCACTGACATTTATTTGTTAAGTGCCGGTTGATCTTAAATCTTCAGACAAATCAAGTGCAGACTCCATGATACATTTGTACTGCGTTCCCTATATATTACCGTCCCTTGAGTGTGGTCACCTGTGACTGCGATCGCATATGACTCTACTTTTATGATTCTATTCATTATGGATCAATACTAAAAATATTTCACATGAATAGCCAATATCACCTATCAGTAAGCTTTAAGTTCATCAGAAGATTGTCCTAGGTGAGCTTGGCCTAATCAGGTGAATGCTAAATGAAGAATTTAGAGAAATCAAAGATTCTTCCAACAGAGAAGAAATAAACACCTGTGTGGTGAGCAAGTCTCAGGTATATAACTGTGGGTAATCTCTGGGAGTTAAGAGCACCCAGCTTCCACCCCAGCTGCCAGCTAGCATCAAACATCAGTGCTACATTCACAAGAGACTGTAAAGGCTGTTAGAAAGCTCCGTACCACAGACTTGATGGAAGTCTGGCCCACACCTCGATTTCTGCCTGGTAAAAGCCTGAACCCTCCCCTGAAAATGAGCTGAAAAAGCTCATCTATGCATGCTGCTTTAAAGGCTTTTAACTATGTGTTGGGGGAAGGGGTGCTAAGCGTGTGTGTGTGTGTGTGTGTGTGTGTGTGTGTGTGTGTGTGTGCCAGTGCACGTGCAGGTGCCTGTGGAGGCTATAGGTGTAAGATACCCACTAGTGCTGGGGTTACAGGTGAGTCACCTGTAGGAGCACTGAGAACCCCAACTCATGTCTTCTGCAACAGCAGCACTGTGTTCTTAACTGTTCAGCCATCTCTCCAGCCTAGAAATGATTGTTGTTTTAAATTTCTATGTTTGTGATAACTTGTTATGCTTTATATTAAAAAATATAATAATACAGAGAGTGAATAACATAGACAAGGAACCTGCCTTCATGGGGCTTTTCCAGCAGTGTTCCAACTAATGGCATGTGCAAGAGAAAAGTTGCTTGCAGCTGGTAGAGTAGAGAGAGTGGATGTGGAGAGCGGCCAAGGAGGACTATCCTGAAACACAAGAGTCAGCTACGGGAGATAAATGAAAAGAACATTCCAGGCAGGAGGAAATGGCAAGAGAGAAGGCTCTCCATGTTGGTGGCCATATCATTACAGAATTAACTCCAAGAGCTACATGGAGACACTGCCCCACAAGCTCATTCATTTAATGAAGGTTTAATTTAATATAAACGTATAACTGCCTAAAAATATGCTTCAGTAGAGTGGGTACTATTGGACATTAATCAGTTTAAGTGCCATTAGCAAAACTTCTAATTATAGTAGCCTTTTAAATTCGGCTTTTCTGCTACCTCTGCCAGGCAGAAATGTTTCTTACAGAACACAGTACTTTAGCACAATGGGAACTCAAAAGGACAGTCATTGTATTGGGAATGTTTCAACTGGATTTAAAGTTTTGTGTTCTCTCTTGGTGTCGAATGCTGTTCCCTGTGAGGAAGACATAATGATAACGAGCAATTAAACTGTGTTCTGCCCAGACCTCTGATGGATGCATCGGGATCTGCATTATTAAACACGCAACAGAACTGCAGGGACAGTAAACATAGCAGGAAGTGAGGTAGCCTCGGCAGCTTTGGATTAGTTTCCAGTACTTAGCTGAGCTCTCTGCAAAATACACTATGTGGTGTCCACAAGCCGGTGAAACCTCCCGCAGCATGATAGCATTATTGTCACTATTTCCAATAAAGAAATCCATGCTTTAAAAGACTGTCATTTTCTCAAAATTATACAAACTGTAAAGACGGAAGCCCTGGGACTTGAATCCAAGTGAGGACTCTAAGATCCAACAACTAGTTACAGCACAATGCAATAATGACTAACAGGAATGGAGCATCTGCAGTGAGCTGGGTGTTGGGCGAGTTACGTGTATTAGCTAACTTCGCACGCGGTGTGATCCTGTGAAGCAGCTGCTACTGTCTCTCATATTCACGTTTAGCAGATCGTCAGAAAAGCTCAGAAACTTGTCAAAGACCACTTAACCTCTCTGAGGTCCAGTCCCTGTGGCCTAAAATGGGACACCAGTACATGGGTTTGACCCCAGCCAGTCTAGCACCACAGCCCACACTGTGAGCCCTCACACAGTGCTGCTGTGCACCCTGATCAAGAGCAGATCAGAACTGCTGCAAACGCACCTGACATATTTCCGTTCCTTCCCACTGTGTCGAGTTTGTATAACCAAACTAATTATATTTGGACATGTTTAACTCATCCTTAATCATGAATGTCTTTTAATTAGTTTGAGTTGCCTTCTTCCTACTCCATGGACTCTAATTCTCTCAAGGCCTTGTGTTAAGGGTGGGGGTTGGGATAAGGTGAGCCCTCCTACTCCTCTCACAATTTCAACTCTGGGTTGTAATTCAAATGTCATGCTTCACAATTGAAGTTAATAGAATCAATTAGAGCCAGTGTGGCTCAATAGCCTGCAAAATAACCTATTGAAAGAAGTAGTTTGTAAATGTGAGGCTAATGAGACCAGGGGAGGTACTCCTGTTGCAGAAGATGAAAGAGTCTGGAGTCCAAATGAAGCTCTCTCAGCCTCACAATGTGTGTGTGTGTGTGTGTGTGTGTGTGTGTGTGTGCGTGTTGGGGGGTGGGGGTAAATGTCCAAAAGGCACCATTAAGCTACATTTTTTTAAAAAAAATCTTCCTCATTTAATCAGTTACAGTGTAAGTAGGCAGCCCACTCTGCTACAGGAGGGATGTGCCCTGGAATGTGGAAAAGGGGATCCCAAAGGAAGCACCTGTCAGTGTTTACTCAGCTTTGTCCGGAAAGAGAGGCCTGGGGTCTTCCGCAGTGCTTCCCATGTTGTGGATTGTGGTCCATTAGTAGGTCATGAAATCTAATTATTAGATCCTGGCTGAGATTTTCAAAAGACAGATTGGCTTATTGCATAAGGCAAGGCTTAGTATTATTTTATATTTTTTTTCTGCTGTAAACTTCTGAATATGTATTTATGATCCTATTAGTAAGTATATAGTTTTTGAGATGTTTCCCTCATCTCTGTTAAAGCCATTGATATACTGGTCTTAAGTTTCCTAACTTGCAGGATTTTGTACTTTGTACAATCATAAATTACCCTCAAAATGGGAAAACTTAGGAACAGTATTTTTTTACCCTGCCAAACTTAAAAATATCATAAAGTTAGTATGAGTCTTACTCCCCAAAGTTAAAATTTTTACCATAAAAATAACACTGAACTGATGTGGTTACACACAACTGTAATTCCAACACCTGGGGAGTAGAGACATGACAATCAGAAATTCAAAGCTACCCTAAGACATCAGAGATGCTGTCTTAAGAACTAAATGAATATATAACTAAATTTTTTTAAAAAGCAATGATATGATCACAAAATAAAGCATATTCTTTTAAATTAAACATTTTTAGTTTTATAGTGCATCCATTGCTTTTCTTTTGGTAAGTTTCACTATGGATTCATGAAACCCCCTTAGCTAGGCATTGGAGAATTAAACATATCCTTTATATGAATGAGCTGTGTACAGTTAGTGGTACCTCAAAGAAACATTCCTTTGGATATCTATCTTTTGCTATTCCAGTACCTTCTCAGTTTCTGAAATGTAATTCTGTTCATGAGGAGGCACAGCTTCTACCACAATAAGCCAAAATAGAGGGGGAAACCACTAGGTTTGTGATGCCAGACAGCATGATCTCTCTGTTGATTAATATGGAAACACCTGGGTTCATGAATGGTTCCCCAGTGAATCCAAACAATGTAGGCCAACTTTCCCAAAATTTCATGGTCTAAGCATGAGTGTGTAAGATTATATTTCTAGACCCACAGATTCAAGAATTGGATATTGTAGATGCTGTCAGTCTGAGGAACACATGAAGATCAGTTCATGACAATTCCTGGTGTTTTCATGGCACACAATCATCTCCAAAAGCTGATCCAAGAACTTCACATCCTCTTTAGCAAGCTTTCAAAATCTCTTCACCAAAAGCATCCAGTAGTTCCTGTTCACCACCACCCACCCGTCCCCTACCCACTGCTCCTGAAGCCAGACTATTTACCCTCCCATCCCACAATGCCACCTCAGCTTCTCCTCTGCTCTTGCTTGACTCTGACCTCCTTTCTACCTCACCAGCCCAGTTCCACCAGCAGCTGTAAGTGACTCTCTTGGCCACTTTATCTTACTTCTAAATTGCTGTCAGAAAACCATCCAGAAGCTCACAGTCACACCTCTCAGCATGTCAGATGACCTGAAGCAGCCAGCTGGCCTCCTCCTTGATACACTGTTCAGATCTGACTGCAGTGAAGGAGCATTGTGTCTCACAGTTAAGTACCAGAGTGTGAGTCTTCCCTCAGTCTCCACTAATTTGTAGATTCTGACAACGAGAGCCAGACTAACCTTGCTTGCATCTGAAATACTTGTATAAAAGGGGTCACTAAACAAACTAATAATATGGACAAAATTTGAGAAACTTCAGTAGTCATTTCATTTTAAACATGTTGACACATAATGTGTATGGCATACAGTCAAAAAGACAGTCCCAAAGAACTAGAATTCATCAATTCATTAAAAAGAAGATTCTGTAACACTTAAAAACCAAGAAATGCTTCTCTAGCAATTATTTCAACTTACTACATATCTTTGGAAATAATATGCAATTGCATTTCTCTTAAAATAAAGATCTTAATTTACATAATATTTTTCTCTAAGTTAAATCAGGCTTCCTTCCATTTAAGTTAAATTAGTTCAATCTTATGTCAGGGATATTTACACTAGTTTCTTCAACTACTTTTATTACCCTCTCTCTGCCCTGATTCTTTTAAAGGTCAATCCCTGAACTGGAAAAACTCCATCTTTCCATGTTTTTTTATTTTCTTACACCCTGCAGAGTAATGAAATTAGCACTGAGAGATGGACATGCCTAATCACCGTACAGACTGTGGTTCTGAAAGAGCAACTGAAATGAGCTGTATGCACTAGGCAGAGGCTAAAATGCAGTCCAAGGATATCGTTGCTTAAAAAACCTTTCAGACCTTTCCCGATACTCAAAAGGCTCAGCAGTTCATCCTTTGTTTTGGTGCGCCTAGAACTCTGGATCGCTGTTGTTTTGTTTTGCTTTGCTTGGCTTTTAAATTCTTTTCTACAGTAGTACTTAATCCTGTCCATCTGTTCTACTGGCCTTAAATTTCACAGAGAGTTCCTTCTCATCATTGATGTATCTTTGTGTTTTTCTCAGTTTCTCACTCAAGGGTCTTAAACATAGGAAACAATTAAGAATGTGTATAGAATTGAATTAAATCGTACAGTTAAAACCTTCTTGTCACAAATGAGGAATTCCAGTCCGCACATAGCCAGGGTTCAGTGCCATCCAGACAGAGCCACAGCTGGAAACCCGTGGTCCAACTCCTTTGATTTCTCAACCCTCTGGAACATGATACTGGGTCAAACTACCTTGGCTGGGAAAGTGGTAAGATTCAGTGATCAAGGAACACTTTCTCATTTATTTGTTCAAGTTGTTTTTGAAGAATTTGAGACAATACTAACATCATTACTATGTAAAAATGTGTTAAAGTAGTCATTAAATTATAAACTGATCACAATAGAAAAGGCTTTAGAAATACAATATGCTTGTTTCACAAATGAAAGGAACACCTAAAGTCACTAAGTTCCTTTTGCAGTTTAACACATCTCATCATTTCTACCATCAATCGGGTCTGGAATGGTGGTTGTGTCTATGTCATATCTCACAATTACTTTGTAAAGAGGAGCTCCATGTACGCCGTGATAAAGCAGTCATGCGCCTGAGAACAGTTAGCCAGCCCCTGTCTTGTCACTTGTGCTCGTTACCTCAGTTTCTGGCTTGTTCAATTGTGTGTGTTTCCTTTTTTCAACTGAAACAATGCCATAGTTGCCACTAAGACAAGAGTTCTTTGAAGCCAGTAAATGTGAGCTGAGAGGGAGAGGAATTTGGAATCATACATTTTTGGCATTCAGAGATAATTTAAGATATTTCAAGTACCTCTAAGTGTAATGCACCAGGCAAGTGCTCTCCCCACCCCCAGTGTTTGCCTACAAAGATCTTTTATTGTTGAGACATGCTGCATTGCCAAAATACTTTTGATAAAGAGCATTTGTAGTAGTGGCTTCTCTAGAGACATAACTTTATTTTAACCAGAGGCCCCAAGTTTCAACATGAAAATGTAGAAGTTGTGGGATGATGATTTATATGTAATTTATAGAAACCCATTACGGGGATGTTCATTAACTCAAAAAAAGAGCAGAACGAGAGGAAATGGTTTTATATCGCTATGATAAGGGTTTGAATTATCCATGAAGAAGAGCTTCCTGACAAGTATCAGGCTTGGTTACCAAAGTAGCTTTGGAATTTCCTTCTATAGTATTCAAGTTAATACAACTTCCTTTTTCAGTCAATGTAAAAAGTTCGTGTTGTTAATTTGGGATTTTGCCTAATTGTTTATTTCCTTGTTTGTTTGCAATATAGGACAAAATTATATTTCTTGACCATTCATCATACTTCACAAAACATATTCACAAAGCAGTAATCTCAAAATAAGGCTTCTTAAACTCAGAAATATATGACCCAATGAATCCCTGAGCTTCCCTTATAGGGGAGGATTCAGGTTCTTTAAACAGCCACAGACTGAGCACCATGGAAGAGGAAGAGGGAAACTGAGACCTCTCACTGGGCTCTCCAGAGCCCTTCACTTCCCCAAGCATCAGCCCAGTCATGATAACACTGGACTATCTGCTTACTTCCTGGATATATTGTTTTCAAGGTCTTAAATTATTTTGGGACAACATCTATTTTCAAATACTGTATTATAAGGAAAGCTTTTATTATTAAGATATCCTTTTAATCTAAAGCTCTTTGACACAGCTCCTGTTTGCTTCAGGCATTTGCCATAAGGAAAGTAAAAGCCACAGGTTATTGTGATGTCAACAGTGTCCTGAAGCTGAAAGGCACAACTTCAACACTTCATTAGCTGTTGCCTACTATTGTCTTCTAATTGCTTCTTGTACGTAAATCTTGCTTTTCCCAGCTGAAGACTCTGAACGTCTTCAGGATGATGGTCTTGATTCATGTTTCTTTCACATTGCCTGAGAGTCTAAGACTGTGCTGAGCATATAATAGCTCATTTAAAGTAGATTAATTTATCTGCGAGTTAGTGGGTCACCCTCATATATTTCCCTGAGGTCTACAATATATTCTGTGTGGATGAGCACAGTAGAAAGCAAAAGCAAAAGAGGTATTAGCTCTGAATTCGCAACACAAGACAACTCATTTTTAAAATATGAAACCAGTTCTTCAAGGCCAAGAGAATGAACTAGACAGTTGAATTAGTAAAACTCTTTAATGACTTTTATGTTGAACACAAATGTTGCTTTCCAGACCCTGGAAACATTTCATAAACATTGATTCATTCTTCATAACAACTCGTAACTATAAGAATTATTATTACCCTAATTTTGTAATGAGAACCTGGGGGTCCAAAAAGGAAGTCTCATTGTCCAGGGCTGAACATACTAGCCTGCTGGAATGTGACCTGGGAAGTCTGGCTTGAGGGTTCATGACCTTAGTTATTCTGCTTCCTGATAGGAGGAGATGGAGTAAGAGAAAAGTAAGTGCTACCATCTTCAGTCTGCAATAGTTTCCATTTCTGGGTCCAACGCCAACTCTTGTCTTCTGCTGAGAAAAATATGGGCAAAACAAGGTAGTGACCAGTGGCTTTGAGAGATGGAGTGGGCAAAACTCTCAGGGTTTAGTGAATGAGCCAACAATAAACAGATTATGTAGGAAAAGGGCATCCAGATACATGAATAAGCAAAAGGGGAAAGTCACAGGGGTAGGCTTCCCAGATTGCTCAGCATGACTCAGAAGCCAGAAACAGGAAGAATGGAGAATGGAGACAATTTCTAGGGAAGTAATAAATGATTTTTAGGGAAACTTAACCTTATACAAAGTCCACCTGGCATCAGAACAGATGATAGATTGTAGATGATTCTCCGTGGGACCCTAAGTGAGGAGAAAGGTGTGCATGAAAGTCTGTCTGGGTGTGTTGGCAGATCTCAGTCTTACTTGTCATCCAACACTGACAGTCTCTAGCTAAGGAGATTTCAACAAGATGGAAGACAGTTGTCCTTTGTAGGTGGGTCCTGTTGGATCTGTGGGAGAACTAAGCAAAAAAAAAAACAAAGAAACATGGAAGTCTCCTTGTGCTGGTGGAAGACAAGACAATGTCAGAAAGGCCTCAATTCTGAGGTAGGTGCTAAGC
This sequence comes from Cricetomys ansorgei, assembly GCA_026225945.1. Taxonomy (NCBI): domain Eukaryota; kingdom Metazoa; phylum Chordata; class Mammalia; order Rodentia; family Nesomyidae; genus Cricetomys; species Cricetomys ansorgei. The sequence goes on from JAMJFZ010001562.1 coordinate 8,002,822, forward strand.
TTTCTCAGCTTATCAAAGTACTAGGTTTTAGGGTATTCTTCTTTGAGCCTCAGCAGGATCATGCAGTTAACTCTTTGAAGGGCAGTATTTTGAAGTGCCTGTATCATTCTCATAACCCTTAAATAGAAATTTACAGAACTCAGGAAAAAAAAGCAAAAAATGTATAGTTGTTGGGTGGATGTATGCATGTCAGTTATAACACATGGCTGCAGATATCCTCTTCTGTTCTCTGGAGGCCTGCAGTATCTCTGTTTTTTTAGTAAGGTTTTTTTTTCCTGCCCTGGTTTGCAGGGGACTTCCTTGGCTGACATATCTAACAATACCCTGGTCATTCTGTGGGATCTATCCCACTTTCTAGCACAATTCAACACTCCATAAGAACAGGGTCTTTGATGGTTTTGTTGTTGCTGTTGTTTGGGTTTTTTTGTTTATGTTTTCTGTGGGTTTTTTTTTTTTGTTTTGTTTTGTTTTTATACTGGGTTTCTCTGTTGTAACTCTGGCTGTCCTGGAACTCACTCTGTAGACCAGGCTGGCCTTGAACTCACAGAGATCCACCTGCCTCTGCCTCTAGAGTGCTGGGATTAAAGGCATGAGCCACCACTGCCTAATGGAACTTTGTCTCTTAATTACTGTATAGTCACAGTACCTAATAGTCATTCAACACTAATTGTTGAGCAAATAAATCATTAAATTATGAATGAATAACATTCTATCCTCAGTTAGCACCAGAATTCTTAAGAGAAAAGAAACTATCTTTAATAATAAAAATATATCTTTGGTGAAAAGACAATAAATCCAATATCCAACACTTAAGTAAAGTTTCTCTTCATAAACTTGGGAATAGAAGGAAGTAAGGGATAAACCATCATAATATCAGAAATCTCCCTTACTGCCTTTAAAAGTTCACAGATATCTACTCTACTTGGGAACACTATATATGTGGATTATCCGACTTCAGAAGGAGTTTGTGTTTACAACTGAGCAAGCACAAAATGGAACATAGGGAAATGTACACACAAAAGCCAGAGAAGGCATTATGAATGAAAACCCCAGGATGGACAGATAGCTTAATAGGTAAATGTGTTTGCTGCCCAAGCTTGGCAACTTGAGTTCAGTCTCCAAAATCCACATTGAAAGCTGTATGTAGTGGCATACACCTGTAATCCAGCATTCCTACCAGATAGAAACTTACAGGCCAAATAGCCTGAAGTACACAGCAGGTCAGAAGAAACAAGAGAGATCCTGCCTTAAAAAAGAAAGAACCAACTCCTAAAAGATGTTCTCTGACTTCCATATATGTATCAATGAATGTATGCAGGCACATACATTAATACACAAGCAAGCATGTGCATGCGCATGCACACACACACACACAAATTAAATTTTATTTTAAAAAGGAAAACCTCTCTAGAATCTCTAAATTCTTAAGTTCCCTAATTACCAGCACCTGGAGAATGAGTAGGAACTACCCTATACGTTGACAATTCATTGGTTTCTATACTTTTTTCTCATGCATTGTTCCATTGGTATCAGTTTTTAATTAATTATTTACTTATTTTTATGTTTGTGAATGTTTTGCCTGCATGTACATCTGAGCATAAGTGTGCCCACTGCCTGAAGAAGCCAGAAAAGATCATCAGATTTCCTGCTACTAGAGTTAGAAATGATTGTGAGCCACTATGTGGGTGCTGGGAATCAAACCCAGGTCCTCTGGAAGAACAGCAAGTATTTCTATCAGTTTTAACCATCTCTCCAGCCCCCACTGACATCATTGATGATTATTATGGATATTTCTTGTGAAATATTACAGTTACATAATGGTGTCCTTCACCCCTAGCACTTTTCATGAAAGTGAAGATTATCCTCTTCATTGCCTTAGCTGATGAGAAAGGAAGATGAGAATTTCAAGATTTCTGAGAACTGTGTGGTCATGTTTTGTCTGCACCTACTACAGCAGATAGTCAACATAGAATTTGGGATGGATCTGGTTCCTCCAGATATGATCAGTTGCTCCACTGACTATACTTTTCTTTAATCCTAGTTCCTTTTAAACTTCTTTCTATGCTTTTAATCCAGGTGTAGTTAGTATTAAATCCAGAATTAAATTTTTCTTAACTTAAAGAATCATCACACAAACTCTGTTTTATAGTGTTGTTGTTTTAGTTACTTGTCTTGTTGCTATGACAAAATATCCAGATGGTATCACATTAAGGAAGAAAGGATTTATTTTGCCTCAGCGTCCAGGGCACAGTCCATCTTGATTGACAAATGGAGGAGGCTGGAGACTGAGACAACTGGTCACACTGCATCAATTTCATCTAATTTTCAGTCCAGGACCCAGCATGTGGAATGATGCCGCCACATTCAGGGTAGGTCTTCCTACCTCTGCTAACCTAATCTAGATAATCCCTCACAAGCATGCCCAGAAGTTTGTCTCCTAAGTGATTCTAGATTGCTCATTGACAATATTGACTTATCACAGTTATCTTGGAAGTTGGACTATAGGAACAATAGACTGACTAAGATGAGAAGAAGACCACAAGATCTCAACCCTGCACAAGGAACTAGAGGCAACTAAGAAATATTGAGAGTGGGAGAAATAGTCTTCCCCAGAGAAAAAGCAAAACAATTGGTTATTCAATACCAAATGATAAGACCTAGAAACATGCATGCAAACAACATTAAACAGACTGAGCAGAACTATAGATAGATAAATAGATAGATAGAAAGATAGATAGATAGAGATACAATGCTTATATATAATGTGTATATATACGTATATACATTATATATATATGTGTTTATATATATGCATATGTATATATATATATGTTTACATATGTAGAGAGGGAAAGAGAAACAGAGCAAAGGAAAGGTATATGAGAGGACGGAAAGGGGAAAATGATGTAATTGTGTAATAATCTCAAAAATAAAAGAAATAAAGAAAAACAAAACTTAAAAACATTAATAGAAGGGTTCTAGTGCATATTTTGACTACTGCTAACAATTCTTTAAAAAGTGTATGTTTAATGCAACTACATGTTTTCAATATTCTATTCACAATTGTGAATCACCTTCAAACTTAGTGATGGAAATATGTAGATATCTCATTGTTCTATTCTTATAGATAAAATACTCAAATGTCCTGGGGACTGTTTCCTGTTCAAGAGACAACCCAACTTTAGAAAGACTTTTCAACTGTAGTACGGAAGCTCAGAAGGAGGATTACTGAGCAGCCAGTTTAGCTTTCTCTGGTTCTCTGGTCACTTAGGAAAAGGGCTTTCACTGCTACAGGTCCATCATTCAGTGCTCCTCTCACCATCGTAGTAGTAGGACTAATAATTCCAGGATTACTATATAGACCTAAATGAAAAAGGCCAGTCAAAATGACATTGAACTAAGCCTGGCTTGATTATGATGCTAGAATTTTCTGTCATGTTTGGAATGGGTTAACACAGAGACATCAGGATCAAAGTCTTGGGCAGTAGTAACGTTGGCATTGTCCCACAGAGACTTCTAGGCTTATCTGATGTAGTCACCTGAGGCATTGAGAGGCAGCTGGTTGGGTGTGGGATTGAAAGTCCTAATCATAGCCTGCCATGCCCTCACCAACCTTGACCACAGCAGAAACAAGCATCCATCTCTACACGGCATACATGTGTACCTACAATGGTTAATCTTGATTGTAACTTGAAAGGATTTAGAATCACCTACGAGACACACCTCTAGGAGTATGGAAGAGGATTCCGGGAAGGTTTACTGAGGAGTAAAGATGTGCTATGAATGTGATCACTACTGCTCCATAGGTTGGGTCCTGGTCTAAATAAAAAGTAGAACACAAGGAGGGCACCATCATTCATCTTTCTCTGATTCCTAACTCTGGCTGCTTCATGCTCCTGCTGCTACACCTAGAGCCATCCATCCCACCACACCTTCCCCTCCATGAGCAACTGTTAGTTTAAATAAACCTTTCTTTTCTTTCAGTTGTGCAGTGCCCAGACCTTATATTTCTATTGCTGTCTACTTTTCCCACTAAGAAAGTGCTTTTAACAGTGAAAATATGCCGGAAGATGGTGGCACACACCTTTGATCCCAGCACTCAGGAGGCAGAGGCAGGAGGATCTCTGTGAGTTTGCAGCCAGCCTGGTCTACAGAGTGAGTTCCAGGACAGCCAAGGTTACAGCAGAGAAATGCTGTCTCAAAACAAACACAAATAAAAAAAAGAGTGAAAATATGTGCCACTCATCTTTGCACCCCAGAGCCTAGCATTTATGTTCAACAAGTGTTTCAACCGTAAGCTCCCCTTCCTACATTTGATTGCTCTGCCAAGCCTCTTTAATTGTATCACTCACATGTTCAAAAACATTGAAGAGCCTCTTATTGGTCATTGTACCATATGTCTATATACTACCTAATTTGTACAGAACCCTTTGCATAAAGTGTAACAGATTTAAGTAGTTTAAATTCTTCTATAATTGTCTTTCAGACAGACACAGGACTTGGTTTGGGGAAACTCAAGAGAGAGGTTTGGCTACTCAGAATTACCTCGAATTCTAAATTACCATTGGTACCACACACCTACGGTCTGTATTTATAGGACAGAAGGGTTTCCCTTGGATAGCTTTTCATAATTCCCACAAATGTAAGGTCCTACAACAATACAAATTGTTTCACAACATGAAAGTATTGATTAATGAAGCAATAACTTAAAAATAGGATTTCCTAAGGCTGTACTCCAAACCCGCAGACTATTACTCCAACAAGAGAGGAAAAGGAGTAGAGTAGAGCTGATGGCCACATCCAATTCATTGTGCAGCAGCCCTGCTGGGGAATGCATTTGCACCACGGTAGACCATGTCCAAAGATGACTGCAACAATCTCTCCTGCAGTGCTCACCCTTTGTTCCAGGACATCACTGTACATCTCATAAACTGGTAGTGTCAGTTTCCCATCCTCTGACTCTGAGCCTTGTAGGTGGCCTGCTTGGGCTGTAGAACTATGGATACACCAAGTGGTGAGTTCCAGGTCCTGACCTTTAAACTGCCTATAGCTTCTGCTATTAGTTCCTTATAACTCTAAGGTACCACATAAAGAAATTTGATTTCCCTATTAGAGAGATCAGACAGAAAGCTTCTAGAATCTAAATATCTGAGAAGAGAGGAATCTTGGCATTTCAGTCAACCCAGCAGTGGTACCAGATAACAGGCCACACCATTGTGGATTCCTCACCTCAAACTGCAGCTGAATGAGCAAGCAAGGTAAAGATGACTGTGCCATTTGAGCCTTGCAGAGACAACAAGAGTCATGAGTAAGTGAACTAGTCATTACTATAAACCACCAAGTCTTAGGCTGGTTTCTTACGAAATCATAGACCATTGGAATATGATTTGTGTTATTCAAGATAAACTTAGAACATAAATAAGCTCAGAGATAGGCATGATGGCTCACACCCATAATCTTGGCACAAGGGAGCTTGAGTCAGGAGGATTGCTTTGACTTTTAGATCAACCTGGGCTACAGAGTGAAACCCCTCTCAACCAAACAAATAAGCCACATACAAGCCTTCTTATTTAACAAGGAATGCCTCTGTGCTTTCCCACCTCACACCCTGTCCCTCTAATTCATCTAGCTGATTATACAATATCCAACAATGCAATGCAAAACTGGTGTGAATCAATGCAAAATCAGCATGAAGTGATTATAATGGGAAATTGCAAATCTTTCAAAATAGGAAATCATGAAACTGATGAAGGTAATGTCTGAGGAGCCCTTGAATCACAGGCAGCTCCTACGACAGATGAGAATCTGCAGCTGTAATAGTTAACATTTGGGAGAAGAAATCCAGATGAATGACAGCACAATAAGAGCTTCAAAGGGAATGATTTGAATGTCACAATTTAAAAGAGGCCCTTGGAAAATTGATGAAGCTCTCCAATATTTTTGAAATAATGACACTTTATGATTTGCCCACAAAAGTCAAATGTAAAAGGACATGGTATCGTGATACCATATAATTTCATAAGAAAACTTAGCTTCCAAAAATCAACACCAGATTCATTTTTTTGTTTTAATATTTAACACACCACTGTCCAGCTAAAATAAACTAAACATAAAAGTTTATTTTAGAAATTTTCTTAATTTTATTTTAAATGCAAAATCTCAATCAAATCTTCTTTTGGCATTTTTGACACATTAGTTTCTGAAGGCCTTACTTCAAGTGGGCTGGAGGGTCTACTAATTATCTGAGGAAACTGAGGGGAAGGAGGCTCTGTAATGTCTTTAATGCATCTTCCACATGAGCAGGTACTCATTGAGGGCAGGGTCCTGGCACATGTTCTATGAATACTCCCTGCATACTTAGGATAGGGAATAAGGAAACCAATGAATATGTCACCATAAGATATTTTTTCATTGGTTTACATGGAGATATTGCCATTAAGAAAGGCACTGTCCCATGGTTAGTCCCTGACCCAGTATGAGCTGACATTTGTTCTTGAAATCCTTCATAGCAGGCCTGTCACAAACTCCCTGCCAAAAGCATGTTCACAGTCTGGATACATTTAAGACCAAATCAAGCATGTTAAGTCGTTTTAGGAAATCAGTCCCACGAGCGATGGGCCCGACTAAGGAGGGCCACATGTGAGAACAGGTGTGCCACTTCACTGAGCAGGAACCCGAAAATGTCAAGCGTTAGAACCACTCCGACTCATCTGAGCTCGCAGACTCACTTCTGGGCCTGTATCAATAAATGCCTCACAGGGATAGGGATTGAGAAATGCTTCCGTCTGAATCTAGAATTAGTGGAGACAAATCAGCACTCTCCTTTTTAAAGGGACTACTTGGGGAGAGGGGTTCCTCTCTCCATCTTTCAAAAAATACAAAATGCTATGATTCTAAGAAAACATTCATTCAAAAGATGTCTGTCTCTTATGCAACCGTGCACAGCATTCACCTCCACTTGTCTTGACATCTCTGAAGTCCAAGCTCTTTCAAGTTAGATCGCATTGCGTCCCCTTTTGCAAGAGAGGGAGGCTCTGGGCTGTTTTCCTTGTCATTATCAGAGTAATTTCCACTCCTTTGCAAATGAGAAACTAACACCACAAACTTGGCCTGCAAAGACCCTTTCAACTCTTTCCCTCCCAGGAGGGCACTCGGTGTTCTGCAACCTATCAGTCAGTTCTGGGGCAAGAGCAAACAATACTTTCTGTTACAATAACTTGTATCCAGGAAAAAAAACAGACGCTGTGTAGCATAGCAGCCAGAGGGAAGTTTACTAGCTTTAGCCAATCAGAGGCTGGGGAGCTCGGCCAAGTTAACATGTTTCTCCCCGCCTCTAAATGAACTCATGATTGAAATATGGCATTGAACTTATTTTTAAAAGGGAAGGGGTGTAGGAATGGAAAGCTAATGCAGCAAAGAGGTCTGGCTTGTGGAGAATGTGGTTAGGAAGTGTGTGCTTGTCGCTGTACCCTGAGTGGGTCCTGTAACCTTCGCCTCCCACTGGGTGGAGTAGAGCCTTTAAGAGCAGCTGGAATGCCTTTCCCCTGATCAGCTTAGCCAGTTATTCCCTGGCTGAACCTCTGCTGGCCCTAGAGAGCGGTGCTCAGTTCAAACCAACGGCCTCCTGCTCTTCACAACAGCCCACTTGTTGGCTGACCAAGAAGCTTCCAGTGGAGAAGTACGTTCCCATCTTCACCAATGGGAGAGGACGCTGCACAAGCAGAAAAGTCCCTGCACCCAAATGCTGACTTACGCCAGGAGAAGCCATCCAGCCCCAGCCCAATGCCTTCCTCCACACCAAGCCCCAGCCTGAACCTGGGGTCCACAGACGAGGCCATCCGGGGCAACTCGCAGGTGAACGCTGTCACCGTGCACACGCTCCTGGATAAACTGGTCAACATGCTGGACGCTGTGAGGGAGAACCAGCACAATATGGAGCAGCGGCAGATCAACCTGGAGGGCTCGGTGAAGGGCATCCAGAACGATCTCACTAAGCTCTCCAAGTACCAGGCCTCCACCAGCAACACCGTGAGCAAGCTGCTGGAGAAGTCTCGCAAGGTCAGCGCCCATACACGTGCAGTCCGGGAGCGCCTGGAGAAGCAGTGCGCACAGGTGAAGAGGCTGGAGAATAACCACGCCCAACTCCTCCGACGCAACCACTTCAAAGTGCTCATCTTCCAGGTCAGTGTCCCCAGGGGACCCTTCCACATATGTGATCTCAGTCCTCCAGGCTCTCACGGCCACCTTTCCATCTGTCCTGCCAGTCAAGCATCACACACACAAAGCATTGTCCACTAGCTGCCTGCTGCTGGCAACTGTGAAACATGCCCATAGGGCTTGAAATCTCCCCTGTCCTTCAGGCAATGCCCGTGGGCCTGGCAGGCTGGGGACATTTGTCAGAGAACACCTAGAAGTGCTTGCTTGATATAGGGTGGGAAGCTGAGCAGGTGCATGTACCCACTGTATCGAAATTCATTTGTCTCCTTTCATTAGGAACTTGGGGCTGTGGCTGCAGCTGTTAGCTGGACAGGGCAAATTAATTTGGTGGCTGTTTATTAACTCTTGGTGGAAGTGAGTTAACTATGTGAAGGATTTGTTTTCTTTTGCTCTAACCAAAACTGCATACACATAACCCTTAAACTATCTCTTTTTCCAAAGGCCCCTGGTGCCTTGGAAACTAACCAAATGGAAAGTTGAACTAGCCTTGTTCTTTAAGACATCTTTTGTCAAAGCAATCTCCAGTTCTTTTCTAGCATATGATGCAATAAAAGTGAGGAGCAAAGTATAACTCTTTACAAACATACACTAAATATGCCCCTAGTTGCTCAGCAGGACATAACTGTAAAGTGAAATAAAAGAAGTGTTATCAGTGGTGGTCACACAGACCAGCCTTGAATATCTCCTCCTTCAAATGGTTGCCTTAGCATGAAAAGGCCACTTAATTTTTTTTAATGCATCAATAATGCAATTAATGTAGCAAAGGCTATTTGGGGACAGGAAGATTGCTTGGAGCTATTGTTCGGCCAAGTGGTGGGCATCTGTGAATCCAAGGGCTGCCCTGCCTAATGCTGGGAGCCCTTCCGTGGATGGCACCCAGCCAACACAGGCCCCAGGAAGCATTGCCATCCTGCCTCGGGGCTGTCTCCTTGTGACCATGTGAATAGGAGAGAATTTCAAAGCCAAGGAGGGAGAGGTTATAACCAGCAGATTGTGAAAGCACACAGGGAGGCCTTCATCTCCCAAGAGACATTTAGTAGCAGGGACTTAAACGAAGAAGCCTTCTTTTTCCTAATGAGTCTACTCTGCCAAGTTATAGCTCAGGCCTGCCTATCACCTTAAAAGGAAAGACCCATCTTGCTGCCTTTGTATCCTCCCCAAATTGCACTTGAGTTTTGGGAAGCTTCAGACAGCTGATGCTCCTGGACCTCATGGGCAATCGCAGCCAGGAAACTTTTAGCCTTGTAATGCAAATGTGATAGCTTTTCAGGAAGCAGTGGAACTGGAAAGAAATGTGGTCTGCCATCTGAGATCCTACCTTTATCAGCCTGAGAGGTCCTAGAAGACTTAGCTCTCAAGACATTTCTAAATTAAATAGTGATTTCCAAACAAAACGGAACATGTACAGCCAGTCAAAAGAAACTTCCCTCTCTTCAGTATGAATCAGGAAGACTATCTCTCATCTTCCCATTAATTAAGGAGGGGAGGAAAGTATTTGTAGACAATACTAGAGTAAAGGAAAATACAAATTTTTAGAAGCTGGGTAATTTTGTTTGTTTCTTTTGCTATGAATGTTCTACAGGTGTGAGAAGGAGGGACGGGGGAGATAAAGGACTAATACATTCAAGAGAACTGTGAATCTGACTACTGGGTAATTTAAAGGCATGCGCTGTTGATGAGGGCCTGATAAAGTGACATGCTTTGTTGCATTGGGTTGACAGGTGTAACAGTGCACCAGAAATGGTAAGAATTCACCACATAGTGAGGGAATGATGAAGCTGGAGTGTTCAAGACCAAAATGGAAGCTAAGGGAATCCAAAGCCAAGTGTGCAAACTGTTCTGGGCCCATTAACACACACCCTGACACATGTGCAAAGAGCAGTTTACAAGGCAGAGAATGTCAGGCAAGTAACTAGACCTTTCCCTTCCCATAGGAGTGCCTCTGCTAGCTAAAGGGAGTTAGAATTCCAGCTCTGGAGACACAAGATGTTTATTTGAAAAGCTGAATGTAACTGCAGTTGTCTTCAGTAGGAAGGTTGTTCTATCCCCTTTCTTAATGTAAGGGGTTTTAATAGGGCACCAATTATTCTAATGGGTGAAACATTAATCTTTATTGAAGTGGAGTCCAGGATAGTGGGTGGGAAGATAAATTGTCATACAGACACTGGCTTACATCCTACTCTGACCACCTGCCAACTATGTTGGTCATAGACACATTTGACATCTATAAGCCTGTTTGCCCTGTACACACAGAACAGAGTAGTAAGCGGAAGAGGTAGTTGAGCTAGTAATAAATCTAGCATATACTGCTAAGTGCCATTCTCTGTGCTTTCTTGCCTATCCCTAATTAACAGATGAAGATTCCAAGTTTGTAATTTGCCTGAAGTTGTTTAGCATAGAAGTGACAAAGTTGAGATTCAAAGCCATGTTTAATTGGTCCCAGAATATGTGCTTTCAAACACTGGTGCTCATATCTCTCCCACAAGTGAGAAATAAAGGAAGTGACACATTTAAAATGATTTGTACAGACTGGCACGGTGGAAGTGCTCACTGAGTAGAATCCACTATAATGCGGATCTAAGATGAAGGGCTGAGGCACGAGACTCCATTTCTATTGGGATAGAAATATGGTTCTTGGGCCAAAACTGACCCCACACATCTGAGGATCTTGACACAGTTTTGTTTGTTGTTTTTTAGTTGAGACTTACTAGTACAAACACACACACATACACACACAGTCATTATATCCCTACCATCATATTGTAACCCATGAAAATAAGGGACTCTACCCAAAATACTCTAAACAGACCCTTCTAGATCAGCACATACTTCATAGTGTGGAAGAAGGGGACTGTCCCAGACCTGCAGGGAATGTGGAGATCAAATACTGTATTGATACCAGTTGTGCCTTAAAAAGTTGCCATTTTCAGAATACTTAAAGCCTATATTCAATCCTCCTTACTAAACAATTTCTGACTTAGGGTAAAAATTATTTGAAAATAAGAGCATTTAAAAAGAAAATCTACTCCTTGACTTGGGCATATTTGATACCATAATGTTTGTAAAATCCCATCACAACATCCCAAATCTACCTCTGGTGTGTGTATCTGCTTGTACATATATATTTGTATATATGTGTGTGGTGAGTGGGTGTGTTATTTGTGTGAGTGTGTATCTGTGTGCACGTGTATATGAGTATATGTGAGTACATCTGTGTTTGAGAGTGAGTGTATATGAGGGTGTATATGTGTAGTGTGTGTGTGTGTGTGTGTGTGTGTGATGATTTGTAAGATATCTATACATTTGGGCTTTTAATTTCTAACTTTGTTTTACATCTATCCTACTTAAAATTTGTCATTTATTTATTGGAATCTTTTGCTGAGCTTCACAACACGATTGTAGCTATTTAGCATCTAATTCCTTAATGATTACTTTGAATTATAGGCAGCAGTATCTAAAAACTGGAGAAATGATCATTCTCCCTTGAACACTGAAATAAATTTGGAAATCCTACTTAAATATAGCCATTTTTAAAACATTTTTCTGCAATAGTTTATTATATAGTATAAATATTTGAATTCAAAATAGCTAGACATAAACCAGCATAAATAAAATAAGACTTGTGGGCATTGATAATCAAAATATTAATGCTGAAGAAATACCAAGTTAAACGTTTTTCCTTGAGAACATGTCTACCTTTTGCTAAAAATAGAAGTTGTAACATACAGTTAAGAGGAAATTTTCTCTGCTAGTTTAAGAGGCTTCAGGAACTTCACAGTGACTGGCCCAGGGGGGGAGGTATCACATGTCCTCAGAAGGTTCTAGTAATGATTATTTGAAAAAGCAGTTTGAGAGTAATTTCGAAACCAGGGGACAAAATGAGAGTGCGCATGGACGGCTTGCACTTTCATCCACATGGAATTGTGAAATTGGATGAAAAGCACAGAGAAAGGTTACATATTTGCAGCAGCTGCATTTCTGAAAAATTGAGTCTATAAATGTGCTTAATATTCATCATTTAAGTTCCTTCAATGATATCAAAATTTTACAAGTGTACAAATAATAAAAATCCCCTGCTGATTTTTAAATTGATTAGTTTAAAGATAGCACTTAGTCCAAAATCATTGCTCTAAAAGCTGTTCAATGGGTATGGAAGAGGAAGAACTGGAAATATGGGTAATCAGAGATGCCTTAACATGACCACCCTCCAAGCTTTCATCGCATTAATCCATGTTCCCCTTCACAGAATATCGATTTCATCATGTTACTTATCCATTGTCCTTTTAGTTTATGAAATTAAAGAAATACTATTTCATATTGTTACTATTTACATTTAGTGAATGTCTATATTCTACATTAGGTGTAGCCCTTTCTAGACTTTCCACTTTTTAAATGTTCTTCAATGCAACTCAGGTCCTTTGGTTTTTATTCGTGTGTGAATTAAACACATTTGGTGTGAATGGGTGCACCATGGTGCTGTTCCTTGAATGGTTACTTCTTTTTGTGAGTTGTAGGTTAAAATCACATAATCAAATATGTTTGGCCTGGAAGACCCCTTAGTAATCGTTTAATTTAGCATTATTTTATGTGAAAGAAATAGGCTCTGAGAAACAAAATGACTGTCAAGGTCTCATTTCCTTGATAAGAAAAATTATAGGATGAAATGGTGAAATAAGTAAATGAAAACTATAATCTCACTGTGGGAAAGTTCATGTTTATGAGTTTCACTAGAACAGCTTTTAAGTAATTTGGTGTGAATTGGTTTTTGTTTTGTTTTTGTTTTTCATTCGTAACAAAGAACACCCAACCAATGCGGTCTTTAAAAAAGAAAAAAGTGACCCCATGATAACACTGAAAATAATGAGACTTTTAAATCCTCCAGAATGAGAAAGACTGCCCAGGGATTATAACTAATGCATTTTATTCTTATGACTTGCTGATTCCTCCGACAGCCACCCTGGGGGTACAGTTCTAATCAATGGCTTTATCCACTTGGCAATCCATACCTCAGAAACACAAATTGAAGAAAACCATCAATGTGTAAAAGAGAACTATAAATCAGAATGTCAGGTGGCATAGTTTCATTTTAATAACTAGTATTTAGAGATTATTGGATAAAATATGCCATGGACACAAATTTAATGCTCTTCACATCCAGGCAGGATGCCACCGTATCACTGTTATTTTGTCTAACAACAGGCATGAGAAGTGAGTGACAGGAAAGCAAACTGCAGGCTTCTCTCTCCTTACGGGGCTTTTAAGTGACTTAAGGTTGATTTCCTTTTCTAATGCTGGTCTCGGAGTCCTTTGTTTTTAAGTTTGCATAACTGTATATGCACAGAGAAGATTTGTATCGTCAACTTCAAATCAAGATGTGTCCAGCAGGCTGGCAGGTTTCTCTGCATTGATATTTACATGCATGACTGAGACTATTAGTCCACAAGAATCAATATAAATAGCAAACAAGCTGAAATGCAAGGGGAACAATTGCTACTTCTCAAGGATTCATTCCATCCCTTTCTCCTGTATGCTACAAGCATATCCAACATATACCCTGGAAGTTTACTACTTAATATTCCCTTCTTTTGAAAACCTCCTACTGGTCCTTGTGAAAGGTCAGAACCAGGAACGCCTGCATCAGTGGGGGCTGAGGACTTTTTTGAAAACAAAGGACAAATAACCAGCTGCTCCTCAGGGGCTTCTGCTAGGTAGAGCTGCCCAAGGAAGTAATCCACAGGGCTTCTCTGTGCCATTTCAGGGAGTCACATATGCCAGGTAGGCAAATGAGAAGCTAGTATCCGTAAGCAGCATCAGAATTAAGGATGTGTACTTAAGCCTTACCCTTAAAATAGCTTGGAATCTGTAAGAGAAAGCAGGTCACAAATATTACAACTGGAGGTTGAACACAGAAGTCTCACCTGTATTGTAGACAGGAGAAGTATAAGGTGTTCCACGGAGTTGTTTAGAGGATTACGTAGAAGTCTGAGTGCCTACCGTGGATTCTATTCACACTGAATTCCCACCACTTTAACAAACACCAAGCTTTGTAGGTTTTGTATATGGTAGAATGTTGAAAGAAGGGAATTGGTAATTTTCTGATTCTAAACAAACACTTCGGAAAAAGAAAGAGATCTACATGCTTGGGAATTTACAAATTCCTTTTTGAAAGGAAAAGGGTTGCCTTAGAAGAGAATGCCAAAAGAAGCCACAAAATATACACACTGTCCAGTAGACAGAACATAAAATATTGCCCGGGTAATTAAAATGACAGCAGAGGCACAGCAGCTAGCCAAGAAGACATTGCTCAGTAGTTTCCAGTTGCATAAAGACATATCCAACTCATTCTGGATTACCCCTGCTCCTGCTGGTTTAATTTCATAGTTGGTATCAAAGAACTTGCATGTAAATTTTCCTGGCATTTAACGAAAGACTTTCCCCCACCCCAACATGTAGCCTGTATCGACTTCAGATATTCCGATTCACTTTCTAATACATGCTCCTCAAAGCTATCCCTGAGAGACTCTCGATAAGAGAGACAAAAGAGCCATAAGACTCCATAGTAACTCTACTTTGGTAATAATAAAATTTACATTTAAGGAAAACTGAAACTTATTTTGATTCTACCTTTTGTTAAAGTGGAAGAATGGAAAGTTATCCGATCTACAATTTTTGATTACCCTGAGAGATTATGGCATAGAAATATACCTCAAGGCTTACTTTTGACAGATTTCTGCCTGAATTCCTGCTTTCCTCACTGAGGACTTTTAATAGCAATTCACCGAGCTCTTGGTTTTATTCTTCCCTGCAAGCAACAACTGCCAAACCTCCTCAACCCTCTTAATCAAACCACAGGAGAAATTTCGCTTCAGGACTAGACTTCAGAGCCCTAACTACTTCTGTAAGTCTTCCCCTCTCTGTAATATTCATCCATCCACTGAAAACAAAATCCTTCTCTTGCAGGGAGATCACGATTCCTCTCAGGCCTTGGCTTCTCTAGTTCCCCTGGTGCTGCCAGCATTCAGCCAACCTCCTTCCCGACACAGAACTAAGTAGGCCCATGCTCTAATAGCCCTCCATCCTGCTCAACATCGAGTAGTCTACACTCCAAGAACCGTCATGACCTTATTAGAAAGCCATCTTACCCGATATGCTCACTTAACAAACAGTTGTTGCAATTGAAATGTTGAGACTCGTGGTGAAGAAAAGGCATAGATCCTTCTAGGAGGTGTATGCCCCCAAATCAGAAGCAGCTTCAGCTTGAAACGTGACAAGTTGTTCTCGTCAAAAGTTCACATCACAAAGGACTACTGGGAACTACCCACTGCTAATAACTCCCCAGTTAAGGGGTGGAGTCTAGAAAATCATCTACACGATCTATGCTAAAATATGGCATAAGCTTATCTTTTGCAAGTCTTGTGCAGGTACCCCCAACTGCCGTGAGCTTGTGAGTGTAATAACAATGCCAGGTACAGAAAACAGGTTTCACAGCACTCCATCTGTTCTCCAGCAATTACGTTCTTTCCACCTCCCTTTCTCAGTGTTCCCAGAGTCTTTGTGAGGGGAAGAGGATTGATATAAATGCCCATTTAGGCCTTAGCATTCAGTTTCTCATTCCCAGCACAGTGACAAGTTCCATGTCTTTCTATTGACTGCTGCCTTCTACAAAGAGAAGCTTTTCTAACCAAGGATCAGAAAGATCCTGGTCTACAATTACAAACATCAATATTTAAAAGCTACTTTGGCATCATGACCATTTAG
This sequence comes from Cricetomys ansorgei, assembly GCA_026225945.1. NCBI lineage: Eukaryota > Metazoa > Chordata > Mammalia > Rodentia > Nesomyidae > Cricetomys > Cricetomys ansorgei. The sequence goes on from JAMJFZ010001562.1 coordinate 8,018,797, forward strand.
CAAAATAACGATAGCAGAATATATCCTATGATCTCCCCGGCTATGAGCTTTGACCAAGATTACAGTACCAGGAATAAAATCTAATCATGTGAAGCAGGCCTCAAATCCAATCAGGGAGCAGTGAGGTTCTCCATAACAGTCATACCACTATTGTGCCAGTAGCCACACCTTGTCTAGTAGGTTGGCATTACAGCATGCAGGGTCTAATACTGTGTAAGACCACTGATGTGTTTTCTCTCTCACAGCAGCCTCTGTAACACCTTCCAGCATTGTGAAAGATAGCAATCAGAGAGTACAAACAGACTTTTAAACCCACAGACTGCAGTTATTTCTTTCAATCTCCAAGTGTGTTGGGCTGGCTGAGAGGCAATCAAGTCATCTGGAGGCTCTGGGTGCAGCATAGGTAGAAAGTCTGGACTCTTGCCCTGCTTGCACTCTTGCAGAACCCCTGATAGCCCTGGAAGTGCATTTTGAAAGCTGCTAATGGAGACCAAATCCTCTGGTTCATATTTAGAAGGAACAGGGACACAAGGAGATTAAACTATTTGCTGAAGCCACACAGCCAGTTAGCAGTACAGCTAAGACACACTCAGGCCTCCTGCCACAATTCTCCATCTTCTGCTATTATTTTCAATGAAAATGTGAGAGTACCATGATAATAGACTCTCATATAACAGTGAAAAAAGAAAAGACTTAAAACTCAAAGGTGCTCCTATACTATGTGGCCCAAATCTGTCTATATCCAAATCTCTCAGTGAGCAACTTTGCACTTCAGAGACAAATTCTCTGACTCACCATTCCCCATTCCCTGAGTCTCTGGAGTGGGGAGTGTACACATTTGCCAATGTGAGAGGCTTGAGGCAGGGCATGCTGAGGAGCCTGGAAAGGACAGGTTCCCCACTTCTCTCCTCACTCTGATCTGGCAGTGAGGCCAAAGCTTTATTGCCCAAAAGTGCTTCACACTGGAAGATTGATGCTATTGGTGCTAGGGTGCCTCATCACACCCCCTTCCTGAGTTCCACAAGCATATCCTGAGCCACGAGGCTTCATGAGCAGGCCCTAGAAAGGCTAACCCTCATTCACGTCACTCAAAACATGTGTGCTATGATGTGTGTGTGTGTGTGTGTGTGTGTGTGTGTGTGTGTGTGTGTGTGTACTGCTCAATCCAATCATCCCATCTAATGTCCAGTGTAGGAGGAGAGGACCTAACCAAGGTTTCTGTGCTGTTTTGCACTTAAGGACTCCTCAGTGCTCTCCTTTGCCTCATTTTGTATTTTCCAGCCTGAACTTTGAGCATTTTTGTAGTGGGATTTTGACAGACGCTGTGGTCCCTTATCTGAAGGAAGGTAGGAGAGAAGAAGGCCTCTGGGTTCACTGTATTATAACTTATTTTAGTTCTTTTATCTAGGAAGTTTCCTGGCCTATATGATTCAGGCTACTTCCCTCTGCCTGTCACTGATAGAGCCTTTGCCAGCTACCCTCATAGTATTCCCACTGGCAGGTCTTGGCCTTATCGAGCCCAAGGGGAAAGACTAGATCCAAATTAGAATGAATGCTTCCGATTCTAGAAAACGAAGCCACACTTTGCTCCTATCATTTCCATTGCCCAGAACACAAACACAAATTGCAGCAGTTCAGGAATATTTGTGAAATATGCTATTATCATAAACCCACACTGCCCTTCTTTTCAGGAAGAAAGTGAGATCCCTGCCAGTGTGTTTGTGAAGGAGCCGGTTCCCAGCCCTGTGGAAGGCAAGGAGGAGCTTGCTGATGAGAACAAGTCCCTGGAGGAAACCCTGCACAATGTGGACCTCTCCTCCGATGATGAATTGCCCCGTGATGAAGAAGCCCTGGAAGATAGTGCAGAGGAGAAGATGGAAGAAAGCAGGGCAGAGAAAATAAAAAGATCCAGCCTCAAGAAAGTGGATAGTCTCAAGAAAGCGTTTTCTCGCCAGAACATCGAGAAAAAGATGAACAAGCTTGGAACAAAGATCGTGTCAGTTGAGAGGAGAGAAAAGATCAAGAAATCGCTCACACCCAACCACCAGAAAGCATCTTCAGGAAAAAGCTCCCCCTTCAAGGTTTCTCCCCTCTCCTTTGGTCGAAAGAAAGTCCGGGAGGGAGAAAGCTCTGTAGAAAATGAGACCAAGTCAGAAGACCAGACGCAGAATGATCATGAGGAAGGCTCGTTCACAGAGGGTCTTTCGGAAGCATCTCTCCCCAGTGCCCTGGTGGAGGGCAGCGCAGGAGATGCTGAGAATGCAGCCTTCAGAGAGAACAACTCCGGAGTGGGCAGCAACGCCGACCTGACCATTGTGGAAGACGAAGAAGAAGAGGCTGTGGCCCGGCAGCAGGCACAGCAGGTGCGCTATGAGAGCAGCTACATGCTCAGCTCAGAGGAGATGGAGGGATCCAGCGGGAAACAGGTCCAGCCTGCTGTGCTGCATGTGGACCAGACTGCCTGAGTGCACAGTCAGAACACCCAGCCATCTGCAGAACCCAGCTCTCACTAAGAGGCATCGGCATCCCATCCGGAAACCACCTCTGCACCTCTCCTTCTCTGCCTGCTCCCGCTGTGACTGTCCAGGCCGTAATCACTGGTCACACAGTACCCTCAAACAGACATGGATCAAGGAAGCAAATTGCCAGGGACTCCACTTTTAATTTGCTATCAGGTTCTCTTTCTGTAGAATTTTTCCAAAATTGCAAAAGGAAAGAAACAGAGTAGTTGAAAAATCACCGATCTATTCGGCTTAGAATAACTAGAGGATATTTAAGATAGTAGTCATGAAATGTGACTTTTCCCCCCTTTTTGGTCATTCCACCAGTTTTCTGAATAGTGTAGCAGTCATGAGTGAATTCTTACTGTGTTCTGTGAATGATTATTCAAGTATGTGATATAGAACATGCATAAGTCTGTAAGATGAGGATATACCTCCATATTTTAAGAAGAAAACATTTACAAAAGATAGATCACAATGCTCAGCTGGTTATTCTCCTATAGAAACCAGTGTTTATTGCAAGCGAGGGAGGATTGAATGGCTGTGATAGTCAGCTAATGGCTTGAGGGCTCTTAAACTCAAAAAAGTAAGTAAGGTGAAAGATTGGAAAATGAGAGAAGTGGAAAACAACACATGCCAAGAAGAATGACGACAAAGGAAAAAAAGGGATGTGCTTAAAAAGTGAAATATTGACATTTTAAATCAATTTTGCTCTTTAAATAGCAATACTGAAAAAGTTCACATATCTTGTAAGAATATGTCTTATCTTCTCAACATTTTCATAGTCTAGTATTAAATAATGTAACCAGGTACTCTGGTATAAAAGTTGTGGTTCTTCTTAATAAATAAGTGGCCGTATACATCTTTCCATTAAGAAGTTCAAAAGGATATTGTCTCTTTAATGTTGGAACAAATGTAAGTCTGAAGTAAGTAATATGTATTGTTTTATTAGAAGGTCAGTTACATGATTCTTTAATATGTTCCAGTTTGAAGTGACCTTTCCACTCCAAAAAAGATATAGGTTCATAAGATGTTTAAACTCGCATGTTTAGGAAGGGTAAAAATGCTGGTTTTCTTTTTTTGATGTAATGGTAATTTCATTTCAGTTCGTATTTTATTTATACATTAATTTCACTGGGTATTAACTTGTTTTTAGCTTCTAAAAGCATGCTAACATTTTATGTCATGTGTATGTTCATTTTGTCTAACATACTAAAAAGTTGCTTTATCTGTTTTTCATTACAAAATGCCAATGTTTTGTTAAATTGCAGTCTGAAGATAGGAGATCCAGGGATCGAATTCTCTACTTTTTGTGTTCAGTACCACAAGTAATCTAACAAGCAGAGGTGACCCTAGGTAGTAGTCACAGCTGTACTCTGACTGTAGGAAAAGAGGTGAAATGAATAAAGTGCATTGATGATATAACCTACTCAGCTATGTTCCTATTTTGCAATAAATGTAACCCCGAAATACCTAATTGTTGAACTAACAATGACTGTGTTAAAGAAGATTAAATAAACCGAAAATAAGAAGTATATAATAATGTCAGTTTGTTTGACAAAACAATCTCAGAAGCAGAAGGAATTGATTTTAAAATGCTTCTCTGAATGTAATGGTAATGTTGATTGTTTCAGTCTTGATTTCCCCTATTAACTCTGCTTTTCCCCCCTTGATCTCATTTAGAAATACAACACTCATTCTTCAAGTTTACCTTTCTTGACATCACTTTGCCAGCTCTATATCATCTGAACTTATTGTAGCAGCTTGATTAATTTGATAGTTTCATCTGCATTTACTAGTATTGCACTGGGTCTTATAATACCTTCAGTAGTACTACGAGCCTGAATGAATTGAGTTGCACATTTAGTGGGTTTGCTCAGATAACACTTTTGTCCTCTGCAGTGCCATAGACTATATAGACTTCTTTTACATAGCACCAAAACAGGTGTGTTGCACCTTTTATGGAGTGACTGTCACTTATTGTGGCTGAGTTGGGGGATCCATGGGTCCATGAAACATTTCTACCTCTTGTTGCAAAAATACTTTCCCATTTATTCCTACACACTAGATGCTTGTCAGTGGAAACTGCACACAAACTTCTTAAGTTTTACCGACAATCACATTTAGTCTATGTTCCACAGTCAAAGCTTGAAATCCCAAGCACTAAAACAGAGAATTAGGCCAGATAACCATTGGGAAACTCATACCATAAGGATTAGAATGAGCAGCAGTTGTGGAGAGAAAACATATTTGTTCTGTATTACTGTTGAATTCTTTGCATATTGGTGAGGCTGTGAAGCCCCTAAATTAGATATGTCCTCATCTCACCCATCCAATAAACCACCCCTAACTGTATGTGCCTGGAGTTCAAGAGCTCGATTAGAGTCCTCCAAGTACCAGTTACACATTAATAAGGACTAAGATCAGTATCTTAGAAACATAATTCTATTACATGGGTCACAAATCTCACAAAAAACTAACAAAAATGTTATTCTTCTGCAAGATTTATTTCTTTTAAATTTGTGGATAGATAGTTCAACAGGAATGTTTTCCTCTGACTTAGGAATCCAGTTTTTAGATTAATTACCAGTTTCTTTTATACATGAAAGTAAAAAGAGACTGGTGATAAAAATTAATTCCATACAAATCCACAACTTTTTAGTACTAATTTTCTGCTGCATGCCCTCTGCTTTACCAGGGCCCATCCACTGTGAAGTCTGGGCTTCATATGATTCTGCCCACTGTACAGACAACTAGTGGCTCCTTCATAGCAAAGCTGCCACTGTTAAGTAAAGGTTATAATGAAAGTCATTTCCTACATTTAGACACTAATGCCTGAGCCCAGTTAATTCCTGCTTGAAAGTTTGTTTACTGCCCTACAGCCCAAATCTAAGTGATTTGATATTGGAGATCGAGAGTATGAAGAATGGAGGAGCAGGCACCAATCATTATTAACAGTTCCATAGCAACCACAAGTCTTCCCCTAAAACCCAGGACTCCAGCACTGCAAAACACGCTGTCGATGAAATTGGCATTGCGACCTTTGTGTGCTGCTTGATCCAGGTGTCCAGATAAAGAATTTTGCAGCCAGCAACTCATTCCTAAAGGGAACAGACAGAAAACTCACACTATGAAAGATATTTTCTTCTTTATTTTAACCATTGCATTATCTTGCAGTATTTGAAACTCTAAAATTATTTTTAACTCTGCACACAAACTGCCCCATTAGGAAGTCACACCTTTAGCAAACAGCTTGATGTTCATATATTTATACACTTTCCACCGTAAAAATCAATTTGTTAAATATTTATAGAGCAAAGCAACCTCTACTCTTTGATTCGCTGAAATTCTTAAGTGCTCTGTGCAGTAATACACAAGGATGGGTCGGAAAGAACCAATATATTTTATAGTCTCCTTGACTTCAGGTTGAGCAGGCCAATGTCTAAGAATTTTATGTACCTGGGGCAAGCATGATCTCACTTATTCAGAATCCTGCTGGGAAAGAACTGGATTTCTTCCATTTTAATAGAGTGAGAAATAGAGATGTTTACGGTTAATTTACTCCAATTGGTAAGGTAAAGAGGAAGGACTCTAGAGACTTTTTAAACATTCATTGTGATCTCATTTAGATACATATATACTGTGTCTCTCAGATCTCTGGATAACGGTCCCAGACACTCTATCTTGTGGATACCAAAATCCAAGAATGTTAACAAATGGCATAGTACCTGTATATAACCTATGTACATCCTCCTATATGCTTTAAATTCCCTCTATATTACTATTACCTAATACAACACACATTTTAAAAATGTTTATTTCTTTTTATTTTTGTATATGTATGTGTGTGTACCTGAGTCGGTTTATGTCACTACATGCCTGCAAGTACCTGGGGAGGACAGAGGGTAGTGAATCCTTTGGAACTGCAGTTACAGATGTTGTGAGCAGCTCTGATGTGGGTGCTGGGAACGGAACCTGGGCCCTCTGCAAGAGCAGTAAACACCCTTAACTACCGAGCCATTTCTCCAGCCCTAACAATGCACACATTTCATACAAGAATTGTTATACCAAACTGTTTATGGTATAAAGATGATTAAAAAAACTATACATTTTAACACTTAGATTTTTTTTGTGTGGCTAATTTTGATCCATTGTTGAACCCATGGTGCAGAACCATGGATATAGGGACTAACTGCTTTTTGTTTGAGGGCCACAGCTATGTGGCTTGGCCAAGTTAACATCATTAGTTAATAGTGCCAGTGTTCAATCCCAATCTGAAATCCATTCAGCCAAGACAGACTCTTAGTTTTGACACGACTGTTCTTATTACTAACTGCTTTATAAGCCCTCAGATGATCTACTGCTAACTTAATTGTATCACTCCTACAGCACTTCATAGATGATCCTCATGATTGTCACTCCAGTGCTTTAAACATGCACACGCACAGCTGATGGATTTTGGAAAACTACAGAGGAAACTATTTTCAGGTTTGTTAAGGCCACAGAGGGGCTCCTTCAGTCCTTGGTGCCATCCATTATTAGGGGCTGCAGGGCTCACTTTGGGGCAGGGTTTAATAAGAGCAACCTGTCAACAGAGACAGATCCTGCAGGTTGCTCATTCAAAGATGGCTCATGAGGTCTGACTCAAACTCTGTATATTGTGAGAATTCCTCTGACAAACCTGAGAACTTGATATGATCTACTGAAAACCCTCCTCTCGTAGACTGACATAAAGAGCAAAATCAGCTCAGGGTAGGAAGGGGGAGTTTGGAAGTTAGGTGGACCATGATGGTATGCAGCCCTTCCAGTGAACATAATTTCTATAATGCTGTGAAGCTTTCTTCTCAGGAAAAACAGGGGCTGTGTCGAAGAAATGCTTGAGTGTCCATCTCTATGGGAAAGAAATCAAAGAAGCCTCTCTATGCCAGCATTCATTCATCAGGGTTTACACTACAGGCAGCAACTCCCTCCAAAGGCCTTGGCAGCAGAAACAAAGTCAAATGTCTGAAGGGCTCAGACAGAAGTGACATGGCTCAGGCAGGTGGCACAAGCAGTTGTGGCAAAACTACTACATGTGGGCTTCCTGCTTACAACTCATATGCCAGGAGGCAGACCTCTTCCTAATTTCCACAAAGGAAAAGTGTGTTCTAGAAGCCTCAATGACTACTTGACTCTAGTTGCCATGTGGAAAACCAGACCAATGATGCCAAAATTTAGACTTCTCATTGAAAAAGCTGAAAATCAGATTTCTTTGTAATGTGAAAATCTTCTGTCTTTTAATTTTTGGCAACCAGTTTAAATCATTTTTAAGCAGTTGCACACTGTACAAGCCAAATATCAATATTTGTTGCTGGATGTGGTCCAGGAACAGACCAACAGTTTCTGACTCCTGATCTCTAGGGATGAGAGCTCTGGGATTCTTCTTGCCTTCCTGAAGGCCATAAACACCAGAATAGAAAGCTAGCAATAGGATCAGATTTGCCTTAAGAGCACAAAAACCTTCTAGGGAACATAAAATACAAAAGTGTTCCTGCTGGAACCTTTAAGAACTTTCCCTCTTGCTGCTTTCTAGATGCATTAAAAGATTGCTATTCTTGATGTGTACTTGGTACTTGATGTGTATAAGGGAGCAGCAGCCAATTAGAGTGGAGTGATTACATGTTCATTCGTGAGAAGGCCTCACACCTTGTCGTTAACATTGCTGGACATGTGTGAGCTACCTACAGCACCCCTGGATGTCAAAGACAAAAGTAGACTTGATCACTAAACATGGGATGTTTTTCTTCCATTGATGTGTTTCAGCTGAAAAATATCTGCTTTTGTCAATAACTTGGATACCTCTATTAATGACAAAAATAAGTCTGTATTCTACTCTGTCATGTATCATGTTCAAATTGCCAGCCAACACTTGTTCTTTGACTCCTCATCGTTGATAATGAGGGACAGAAGGGGAAGAACATGGCTCAATTTTTTTTTGGATGCTAAATTGAGCCTTCAGAACTCAGAGTTGGAGAAAGAAACTGATACAGATTTAGCACAGGGTCATGATGTCCTTTGCTAAAGAGAAACTTTTCATGCTTGAATCCACTTGTAGTTCTGAGGAAGCACAAGAATTAGCTGGGTCTCTAAGGGCTAACTTGCATGGCAATTATCTTCATGACCCTATGGACACAGAGGAAAGCACAGCAAAGTCTAGTGAATAAGCCCTACTTGGTAAACTAAATTTCCTAGGGCCTTTAAATCAATAATTTCAAGTTTCTAAATAGAAAAAAAAGTTCCCACTCTACGATACATGTAGATATGCCGTATCACAGCTTAAGGGATTGCCCCTGAAATTCAGCACAGAAAGTAAATGAAGTATATTGGGTAGAAGAACTTAGTATATCACTATTTAGTATACCACTACGGTTCAAATATTAAATGCACCCCAAATGCTCATGAGTTGAAGGACTGAAATCCCAAATGACAGCACTATTTTGGGAGGTGGTAGAAACTTCTGGAAGTGGCACCTCCTGGAGGAAATAGGACACTGAACACATGCTTTAGAGGTTATCCCTACCCCCAGCTCCTGACTGTGTCACTTCCTGGCTGCTGTAAAGTGTGTAGCTCCTGTGCCATTAGATTCTGCTACACCGGAAACGAGAAACAGTGAAGGCCAGGACTGTGCACCTCTGGATCCCTGAACCTAAGGAGCTCTTCAATTGTTTAGGTCAAGGATTTTATTTCAGCATGAAAAACTAATACACTCAGTCTTCTGTTTCTTTCTGCCATCACTCTTTTTTGTTCTCAGATACTAGGGTATTCTTCCCAACTACCTTGTAGCTGGGCTTTGCAAAGATGAAATGAAATTAGTTAAGCATGAATTATCCAATAACTACAAAGAATTTTTGTCTGCTGGAAGCATTTTCTCAATACATATTTCATTTTGTTTATTAACTTTAAGTATCTTGATTGGGCTTTTATGTCAAGCCCTGTGTTAAGCGTGTACATAAAACAAAAAATAAGTTTTTATCACCTAGAGACTCCCTGTCTCTAGACTATTATCAAGAGCTAAAAATTCCCTGTAAAAGGATTGTGAACTTGCCAAAGCAAAGTTGTAGCAAAGCACAAGGGAACCAGCAATTGTAGAGAGGAATGGTGTTGACTTCACAGGAACTTCTCAGTCAGGACCACTGAGTAGAGGATCCATAGCTTAGCTCTGCAAGTGAATGCTCAGACCGTTCAGAAGCTGAGTAGCTCATATACAGAAGAAATTTATTTCTCACTGTTTTAGAGGCAAAGAAACCTAAGGACAGGGTACCAGCAGATGGAGAGTCTTGTAAAGGCCTTGATTATGTTGGAATGGGCTGGTACCTAAGGCCTGTTTCCTTAGAACATTCTCACCAGGTGGCTGGACCCCTCATGGTCTAATCACTCCCCAAAGGCTCCACCTCCTAACACAGTTCATGTGTTTCCACTTGTGTAGTCCAGGGTCATAAACATTGACCCATAACAGATTCTGAAAATGCCAAGGATAGGGAGGGAAGGAAATGAAACTACGGGAGGTAGACATAGTTTAATTTCAAAGTAAAACTACACAGGAATAGGAAGTTTCTCTGCTCTAAAATAGTGAAACCAAATGATAGCCAAGACTAAGTGGAAGGAACCTATAAAATCTTTAAGAAGCAACGCTGACAGCAAGTACATTCATTTGTCTCAGTTGACAGGTAAGTATTGAGCACAGACCACATGCTAAGACCCAAGGGAAGTACTGAGTTCACAAGGTAGATTGGAGTGAAGCGAACAGGTATGACCTTTCTAGCAATGGGTCCCAGCATGCCTGAAATAAACTGCTGGCTCATTTGCTCCCAGGCCAAATGTTTTTAAGTGTGAAGTGTGTGTGTGTGTGTGTGTGTGTGTGTGTGTGTGTGTGTGTGTGTGTGTGTTTAACTTTTGGAATCTTTCCTCATGAAAATGCACTGCTAATTTATAATGCTGTATGATATTTTTGCTAGGATGACAGTAATGAGTAAAAGGAACTATTAAATGGAAATTAATGAAAACAATGCTACTTCGTTAGCTATGGTAACTTTGAATCCAACTTTGATGAGGTTTGACTTCTCCTTACAGTAAGTAATCCTTGTTAGCTTTTTAAATTATATTTATTGTTTTTTTATTTAATTAAATGATATTAAGTAGGTAGAAAAAACATAATTTCACTTCTCTGATAAGCCCTACTATAATTGTTCATTTTCTTAAATACAAATATTACAAAAAACTATTACTTTCCCATTTCTCTGTAACAAGTTACCACGGATTTAGTGACATTCCACAGCTTTTGTTTATAAGCTCACCATTCTGCAGGGCAAAAATCAGCATAGAGTGGCTGGTTTCTCTGCTCAGGACAACTGAAGCCTAAACCAAGGTGTCAGCTTCTGATCTCACTGGTGTTCAGATTGCTTCAAGTGTAGGTTGCTTGCTCTATTTCTGTGCTAGGTAATGTCTGAGGAATACTATTCACTCCTAGACACACCCCAAATTCCTGACCATGGAGCCTTCTCCATCTGCAAGCAAATGATGGCACATTCAGTTCATCTCATGGCTTTGAATCTCTGACCTTGTCTTCTTCAATTGACTAGAGAAGAGTACCAGCCATTAAAAGTCTCCTATGGTTAAGTCAGATCCAGGAGATCATCTCTCTTAATCTGTTATATGTCATAATAGATGAGCAAAACACAGTATAAACTAGACCAGGGACTCTACAGAATATATTCTCTAAGAGACAGGGAAATTTGAGAGTCATCTGTGAAGTTTATTGAAACCATAAAGGAACATTATAAGGATTCTGAATGAAATGGTCCAAAGATGTGGTAATAGGGATTAAGTTGTTTATACCCCACATCTCCCAACCTGTTGTGATACTTAATCTTAACTGTCTGCTTGATTGAATGAGATACACCTGGGAGAATGTGCAGCATGCCTGAGTGCATCTATGGAGATGCTTTCAAAGATATATCCTGAAGGCTAAATGTATGGTGTCATCCTTTAATAACCTCATAATAGAATAGCATTATTGAGAGGCTCTGGAACGTACAGCCTTGGGGTCTGTATCTTCCCCCTGCTATCCTCCTGTCTCACCCTTTTCCCTGTTTCTAGCCACCATAATATTATCTACTCTTCTCTATTAAGCCTTCCCCACGATGATGGACTTGTACCTGTAAAACTGTAAGTCAAAGTAAATTCTTCGCGTGCGGGCGTGCCCGTGTGTGTGTGTGTGTGTGTGTGTGTGTGCACACGCAAGTGTGAGCTGCGCATGTGCTATGCATGGAGCATGCAGAGTTTGAAGGTATCATTGCCTATGACTGACCAGACCACTGGATGTCTTTCTCTATAGCTGTCAGCCGCATTACCTTGAGACATGATATTTTACTGAATCAAAGGCTAGGTTGGCAGCCAGGGAACTCCTGGAATCTGTGAATTTCTACCCTCCAATGCTAGAGTTACAGACCCATACAGTCATACCTGACTTTTTACTTAAGTGCTAGGGATTCAAACTCAGGTCTTCTGGTTCTTCTGCTTACAGCATTGACAAATGTTCTTATCCACTGAGCTATTTCCCCACATCAACCCACCTTTGCACTGCAGTAATAACCACGGTTAACAGTCAGTTAGCAGTTTTCTTATGTTTTTGCCCAAGGAAAAAAATTCATAAAAGATGCATACTCTTCTTTAAATTTAAATGAGCAATCAATAAAATCATATTTCTTTTAATTTCCTATATCTTTGCTTAGTGACTATCGGAATGTGCAAGACTACCACAGCTACATACAAGTAGGGCTTATTTTCCTTTACTAGTTATCCAAGAATAACCAAAGGCATCAGCAATGATTCATCTCTGAAACAAAGACAGATTAGTATTTCTCAAGGATTTTTTAAATCATGGACAGAGCTTGCATCAGATCTATTGTTCTACCTGAGACACTTACTTCTCTCAGGACAGATGGATCCTCCAGGAGTCTCTACTTTGGGAGAGAGTCAATTAATTTCACTCTAAAAGAGCAAGTTTTTAAGAAACAACTCATGAAGACAGAATAGAGTTTCAAAGGAACTTGGAAGAGTTCCAAAAAGAGAAGGAGTAAAAGGAGAAAGGGGAGAGAGGGAGGAAGAAGCAGGAGGGGGAGGAAAACATGAAAGCAAAATAAATCAGATTAAAGTTAAAATAAAATATGCTCCAGAGCAGAAACAAAGTTCCACCCTCTGATCATTAACACATCTTTCTCCATAGCAACATGGAAGAAATAATAAGTATTACCATTTCCACAAAAGATACATGTCTTTCTAATGATTGCCGTTCTAAAAGTCTTAAACAACGGAGTTTGATCTATGGCTTTAGAATACCAATGTTTTCTTATCTGTTTCTTGTATGAACAAAACAGCAATGAGACAGCCACTATTTTCATTGTTCTTTGAATAGGACTAGACTCTTAAGAATAGGTTTACATTGCTAGTCATAACTCATGGCTCCTAATGCTCCAGTAAAATTCTCAGATTCAATTTTTCTACTGAAGTGACAAACTGTCCCACTTTCATCAATTTAGATGAACACTGTAAGCAATGGTAACAGCCTCAACTTCCATCTGTCTTTACTCAGTGTAGAGTCCATGAGCTGACTGCTTTGCCTCAGAGCTCAGTCTGCTGTTATGAAATTGAGAGAGATCTTGCACACAGTGTTAATGCTTATGAATTTATGTTAATGCCTTAAGAACATGGCCATCCACTCTTAAGATTCCAGCCCTCCTCACCTCTGTATAGAGAGGTCCTGAAAGTCCATCCCTGAAGGTTGCCTATTAGAACATCAAGGAAGGAACATTAGAAGTGACTCAGCCACAGCTTAACAAGAAGCCTTCAGATTGTGTGAGGCAATTTTGCTATTAAGATGAACAGAACAGAAAAGCTACCTCAAGGGCCCCATACCTTGACTCGTCTTCCAGGAGATAAACTACCTTCTCGTTTGGTGCTAGGAACAGTCCCTCTAGCAATGCCATCTGTGAGGATGCCTCACAGTGGACCAGGCCCTTTGTCCCATTTCTCAGCAGAGCATCCCTCTAAGTCTATACACCATACAGAGGGTAAAGTAAATATCCTTCAAAGAATCCAGAGGAGAAACTCTGCTGGCCAGAATAGTATTCCTTCTGAAACACTCTAAAAGACTAAATGATTTGGAGTCTCTAGGATGAGGCTCACACGCTAATTTGGAGTGGCTGCCATTTCTACTAGCACAGGACAAATTCAGGACTCTGGTATTTTCTGGACTTGAACCACATGTATAGGGTAGAATATCAGCTCTTTAGACTATAGTGTCTACTCTAATCTATAGTCCCAAGGGAGCAGGGCAGTAGCTGATGTCTATAGCAATATGCTGCTGTGGCAGTTCACCAAGGAATGCATGGATGCATATTCATAGGACTCAAACCCTGCCAGATCTCAGCAGAGGTAACCACCATCCTGGCCAGCAGTATACTAGACAGTGGAAACCCAAGCACCTGAGCTCAGGTGTTCTTATTGATTCAGAACTTGGCATGTGCAGATCATAAGCAATCAAATATTCCCCACAGAAATCCAATACCTGCAGACAATACAAAACGCCAAGGCCTACACTGCTCTTTTCCCAACAGTGCACAAAAAGAATTATTTTAAACACAACTAAAAATAAACTTCCACGACAGGGGTCTGTCATCTAAAGTTGTCACGTGGCCCTCCTCCACAGGCTGTACAGCTTATGTCAGGCTAAATCCTAGGAGTATCCTTGCACATCTCCTATACAAGCTTTCAAGACCATTGCTTTCTATTCCCAGGGACACTTTAGATCCATGTAGACTCCTGCCTTATGTTATGTGTTGTGGTTAGACCAGGTTGGCCCTGACAGCATTTCTTGTCTTCCCTGGGTGCTTCACCTATCTCCTCTCTGTGTAAAATGGTGGAAGGTAATGTACAGTCAACACTGAGGGAGACCATATACTAAGAATGCAGCAGATACACCTAAAGAAGCCAAAGGAAGGAATAGATGGAATTTGACGTGACAGACAACCAAACATATCGTTCCCGTTTTCCTGCACATACTGGGTAAAATCTGCATTTGTGGTCATTGTCAAGAAAGCATTGTAACAACCTGGAGACTGTCAACAAGAATCTAGTATGAGTGAGGTGGCAAGGTGAATGACACAGCTTCATAAGTGATGATGCAATCAGCATTGAATAAATGATATTAGAGAACAGTTAAGGCAAGGAGCTCGATACTGTTTCAACACAAACAGACTCCGAAGAGCCATAGCATTATCAATAGTGACAGTGCTGCTACCTCTTTCTCACAGTAGGGAGATATGAAAATAGCCAGAAACTAGGGTTAGAGAATAAGCTATCTTACCTGTAGCAATTAAAAAATACACAAATATATAAACAACTCCACTTTATCAGGTACTACAAAGGAAATTATGACATCTCACATGGGTGCATAAACTTTATAACATTTTTTAAATCAAATTGTTTATCTAGACAGAGTCTTCTCAGAAAAGATTCCCTTGAGGCCTGTGTGTCCTGAAGATCAGCCTGAGGAAAACTCCCAAGCCAGGTTAGCAAGTCAGTTTCCCATGTGTGCATGTAGCTTCAGCCTTTCTCGGTGCAGTTCATATCTCATACTGCAGGACTTGGAAATCTCCGTGACTTAGTAAACATTTTATATTTACTTCAAATATTTGCCATTCTTAGTTTGCAAAGATTCTGGGGCGAGGGGGGGGGACACTTTGTTTCTTTTTAGAGTTGCTATCATCTGCTACTTTCTTCTCTTTTAAAGAGAGTTGTGATTTACTCACTGAATTAAGGGCAACTAACTGTCTTATTTCTAGATTGACTGCTGTCATATAGAATGTTTCTGAATGGCCTAATAATATAGATGTATGCTAACGACACTTATATGTTAATACTGAAATAGCTCATGGTTTGTCTCTGCACTTTTATCAAGGTGGGAAATCAAAGTTTAGTTTTTTTATGAAAATTTCCAGCAATCCAATGGTCTCCTTTTCTGTTTATCACCTACATTTATATGTAGAAAAGTAGTTAATTATTCAAAAGTGATTAATCTCCCTAATGACTTAAACTATTAGGCTAATTGTACGATTGTTTTGTCAAACAACTAAGAGAGGTCAGGGTTACTTTTAAACTACTTCTTGTTCAAAAAACTATAATTTATTTTTAGAAATAAGCAAAAAATAAGTAGGGAAAGACAGTCAAAGGAAAAGATTTAATTTTAAAACCAACTCAGAGTGCTTTAATAAAAGTGACATAAAAACTTTACAGTGCTCAGCACCTGTATATCTTTCTTATTTTTCTTATTTTTATTTGTTTATTTTATTTGGCCAAGTTCTAACTCTACAAAATGCCCATAGAGGGCTGTGTTGCTCATTCAACCAGTAAAGTGTTTGGTCTTGAAAGTCCAAGATCCCAAGTTCAATTCTTACAACTCATGTAAGAAAATGACAGTGTGGTTAGCCAGCCATGCTTGTAACCCTACGAGAGTCAGGTAGGTCGCTGGGAGTTCACTGGTCAGCCAGCCTAGCCACTTAGTGAGAGACTTCGTCTCAAAAAAAAAAAAAAAGTGGGCAGTTCCTGAGGAACAATGTCTGGGATTATCCACTTACAAAGAGAGAGAAAGAGAGAGAGAGATATCACACACTCTACATAATGGTGCTCAAGCTCTGTCTCTCTCTCTCTCTCTCTCACACACACACACACACACACACACACACACATATGCATACACATAAATGCAATTAAAGATTCGTGTACTAATCAAAACTAAAGTTATTCTCCTGGAATATTGAAATTATCTAGTAGAGAACAAAATATTTTAATTACATTGTAGCATATTTAAGGAGAAAATATATATATTTCCTAGTATGTCTAAAACAGGGAAACAGGGAAACAGCCTGATGCCTCTGAAACTGTGAGCCAAGATAAGTAATGTCTCCCTTTCCTTTGCTTTCCTCTGGTATCTGTCACAGACATGAGCAATGTGGCTAAGACACTAAACTACTTAAATGCTCTGATGATCATGTGATGATATGGAAAGAAATTTGAGCAATGACATTAGCAGCCTACACAAATTAGCTCTGCTTTTGTAGTACTAAATGGCAAGTTTCAAGCTTTTTTGTATGGAATTCTATAACGACAAAATGTAATCGTCTTCCCATAAAAAGCACAGGCCATTTAGAAACAGAATCCCTGAGATAAATAGTCTTAGAATGTGAAATTCTGTGACTCTCCAAATAAACTACAAATTACATAAAATTAAAAGCAATTTTCTGACTTTTCAGCACTGACCCTCAAATAGATGCATCTTATTCAAAGATCAAATGCTATCAACTTCACATCCTACAAATCCAGCAAAACTCATTTCTAAACATGAAGAAATTGAACTGAAATGCACATCAGATGTCTGAATAGAAAATAGAAAACACCTGCTTCCTTTTAAAGGGGTGTTTCAGAATTAATTAAAAGGTATTGATTATAAATAAGCAATAACATGGTGGAAATGAAGAGCCAATTCCTTTAGACTGAAATATCATATTGAAAATCAGTAATACCCAGCTGAGTGACTCATGTGTGGTTATTATGCTTGCTACAGAGCATGGTTTAAAGTGTGTAAATGGTTCCAAGTCCTTCAATATGCATTTATGTGAACACACATACACACACACACACACACACACACAGAAATTATAATGCCTTTAAAATGTTTCCATCCTGGTGTTCTTTTTCATTGCCTCTCTGCTCCATTTTTCTAAACTGTGGGGTCAACCTGACATTTCCTGGAGGATTGTTCCTGTCAGCTAGAATCACCATTCCCCCAGATGCTGATTCAGCCCACCCTCACACCACTAGCTGGTACAAGGAAACCTTCATATTCTGCAAATTTTGTGTCCTGAGTAGAACAGGCTTCAGGCCAATTTCTTTAAAACAGAACAGATTTTCAGACATTTATACAACCACATTTCTAATTACAGAGGGCCCAGAAAATACATATTATTTCAGACTTGAGTGGACTGTTTGATCCCAAGTGAAAATCTTTTACTGTGTCACCCAGATGACTATCACATACAAAGGCCATAATAATTATTCCTATTGTAGCAGAACATCATTCTAACTTGAAAAGCCAAGCTTTTAAGAGGACTACTATAAATAGAGTCAAGTTTTAGGCAAACTAACAAAATTGGGGGAAAAGGGGTAGGAATCAATCAGAGTTTAAATCTCCAGCCTTTGTGACTTTGATTATCTGCCAGCCTTTTCTGCATCAGCTGTTGGAAAAGGCTGGACTGAGAATATTACACAACGCAGGGAACTTTTCTCTTTTGAAGGCTTATTAAGGGTCAATAGAATAGACTTCAACACTTTGGAAAGGCTAGCATGCTGTATTCTGCTTGAATTCTGGTTGATAATGATCTTGTCTTACTGAATTAATTAGATCAGACAAAGTAAGTTAAAAGTAAGTTACTAACTATCTCATAACTTGGTACATAAAATCAGAGCCCAGTAGAGCTGGGGGATGTTTCTGTTGGTAAGATGTTTGCTGCAGAAGTACTAGAACCTAAGTTTGATCACTAGCGCACACACACAATGAAGCAATGTGCATCTGTAATGCATATTCTTGGGAAGCATACACAGAAGGATCCCCAAGGCTTGCTGGCCAGTCAGGCTAGCAGATTTGATGAACTCTAGGTTCAGTAAGAGACCCTATCTCAAAATATATAGTAGAAAGTGATTAAAGAAGGCACCTGACATTCACCTCTGGCCTCTACATATGGCACATGAACACACACAAACACATATATAAAGGTATATGTATACATAAATCAGAGCCCAAGAATACATCAAAAGAATCCTTTTGAAGGAAAATCAGCAAAGGTTAAAGGTATGAAGAAGGAGAGTAATGAAAAGGAGATTAGCGAGGTTTTGTAGTCTTATATAAAAGCTTGTCTTGGACTGACCTATGATAAAATTAATTATTGATCCCTTTATCTTGGGGGATAAAGACCCCTACTCATTAATCATTGGGAACCCCCTCATTGGGGTGAGGATCATAACCTCCTGGAAGCTGCAGCTTCCACCAGCCAGTCTCTAGAAAAGGTCAGCTGTGAGTCATTAGGGGAGGGTCCATATAAGCCTCTCGTAGTGACTATAGTGTCAATTCACAGTTAGTGAAGAGTGAGTGGGTCTTGGAGTACCCACACAAGATGTCCACAGCATCCACCACAGTCACAACTGGTGAATGACACCACCAGCTTGCTAATGACAACTCACTCACAAATTAGAAAACATCCAGAGCTCAGTCAGATTTTAGCCAGACTGAAAGGGTCACCTGGAGAATCAACAGGTGAAGTCATTGAGATGAAATGCCTGGCAATCTTAGCCAGTTGCCCTTAATCGAATTGTGCCCTATGACTTGTGCTTCCTTTGCTTGTTAACAATCTACAGCCCCTGACATAATGTATCCTTAACCTATTTTGGTCCTCTTAATTCAGAATTATTCCTTCTTCCCGCATGGGAGAAAAAAGCTGCCAGTTTTGAGAATACCCATTAAGCTAAAGGCATAAGGCAGAATGCTAACATTGGGCTTGCAGCAAAAGAATTGGACTTTACAAATCACAGAAAGCATTTGTTTTTTAATGGAAGAGTAGTTTCCAATTGAGGGACTTGGGGCGTAGAAAGAAGTTACCTTTTGTAAAGTATAAAATTTATTAGTATCTGATGAGCTCTGTTCTATAGAAATCTTTCACCCAGTACAAACCGCACATGTCTGTTGTGACCCTCCCTATTTCTCAGCTGTGAGCACTGGGAATTGTAATCACACCACAAGCGATTTTTCCCTTCTCTCCTCTCTGACTTTATGCTGGCGAGTTGGAGTAATTCATTTTTTCATGGTTGCTCTGTGGTATTCAGAGGCAATCAAAACAAATCTAAGCCTTTATTACCCAACAGGTAGATGGGAAATAAGAATCCAAAAGGCTGGAAAACAATAAATTTGGTAGTGCCTTTACCCAGATGAGTGATTTGATGCTACACACAAACACACATGTGCATAGAAACAGACATGCATGCTACATACACATACACCCATGCAACACGCACACATACATACACACATAAGTATACACAATAAAAAAAAAAAAGAAATCCTTAGACACATCTTTCTGACTTTAAATGTCCACCTCTCCATTTTGAGGTGATTAATTTCACTTGGACATCTAAAGAACAGTCAGTTTTATATTTTAACTCATCATAAAAACAAAAAAGGAAAGAAAAGATTTTCCCATCTGTATAGGAGAGTCTGCTTCTTTCTCCTTTGACTTAATCAATGAGAAGGCATTAAATATAATGGTTTCCAAATCCTAAACGGAAATGCCAGTTTGATCACAAAAGGCTTTGTTCAAAGGGCACGGGAGCCCATGGAGAGAGTCATCAGCACAACTTTCCACAGGGGTAGTTTGATTTCTACAGCTCAGAGACCACATATTTGTCCTGGATTCTGCAGCCAGCCTAAGGCAGTGGGAGATCGTTTTCTGAAGCAAACAAATCTCCCTGCCTCATACTGATCCAACCTAATTCTAGACACACAGCCTACACATTATATATTTCCTATTTTGAGGAAAACATTCCTGGAACAAGGAGTGGGCAGTGGACTTGATTCTACTTTCCACTAAATTGAGACACCTTAAAGATAAGAAAAGCTGCACTTTCTGTGACTGGGAAGAAGCAGCATGCTTGCTACTGTGAAAAATCACCAGTTGGGGAAGAGAGGATGACAGAAGAATGGTGAATGACTTCTGGTTGCAGGATAGTTCCCAGCTCTCCTAGAGCTCAGTCTGGCATCCCCCTCTTACTCCTCAGTTCCAGCCCACATCCTTAGAGAAGCACATTTCCCATGGTCTAGAAGCAGAATTCTGCTTTGCAATGGTGTCTGCCCTTGGCTTCATGTAGTCCACACAAGCTCTGTAAGTTGTCATTAGATTTCATTGACTCTTCAGTCTCTTGTCAGTGCATGGCCAGGTCACTGCTGTTTAACACCAGGGCTCAATGGTGAGTCTCATGGTCACAACTGTGAGGGCTATGCAGGGTCCGTACAATTTTGTTCATATTTCAATAGGTACCATACAATCTCTGGGGGTGTTAGAATTCCAGTTTGAAAGCATGAATGACAGCTGTTTTATTTTCTTATTGGTACAAGAAAATGATACTTTGTTTTCACTATTTTTATTTGGTTGGAGGGAATTGATGAATGGGTTTAGGAAACACAAATAAGGGAGAAGAGGTAGGGAAGAAGAGATGGGGGAACTTCCTACTAAAATATTGCAAAAGTTCATAAAAAATGTTAATACTTGTTTTCAAAATCAACGCTAATGGAAACTTACCTCTTTAAGAGCCTGATAACAGAAAGTTTCAGTGTAATAACAGTAAGTTTCACCTCTGCAGAAATGCAACCAAGGAAAATGAAAGGCAGGTAGACAAGAGCCGAAAGCCAGAGGCTCAGCCTCCTTGCTAATAGAATTAGCAGACATTTATTTTGTTTTTACAGGTGCCAGGCACTGTTAAGATTTCAAGTATGAGAGTGTTATCACTTCCAGAACAGACGCGCCAAATTCATAGGTGGGATTGAAGCCCAGCTGGAGTATTTACTAGCTGTGTGACTTCTTAAATATACTTAAACCTTCCCAGGGTTTCTCTTTATTCATTTTAAATAGGTATGAAAAATAGTCCCCAACTCCATTTCCATTCTAGAAAAGAGATACCTGTACTCCAATGCTCATTGTGGCATTGTACACTGTAGCAAAAAAAATGTAGAAACAACTTAAATGGTCATGGTAAGTAAATAGATATTTGTAGGTGGTGTACTCATACGCGAGAAATTATTCAACCTAAGGCCAGGGGAGATGGTTCAGTCATTAAAGTGCTTGCATGCAAATATGAGGAATGGAGTTCAGATACCTAGAAACCCACCTAAATGACAGGTAGACAAGGCAGCCTGCCTATAATTCCAGACTCAGAAACAAGAGATGGGGATCAGGGCAGGCAAACTAGCAAGGTGTGTAAGTTCTGCATTTGACTGAGAGACCCTGCCTCAGGGATTAAACTGGAAGAATGAAAGAAAATGATTTCCAGCAACATCCTCAAGTATACATATGCACTCAGACACATCTGCATGTGTTCCCACATACATGTAAAAATACAACTATATGGTCATACACAACACATACACACACACACAATCAACAGATAGAAAAAGAAAAAAATGGAGAAATTATTTCACCTGAGGTGGGAGAAAATTAACTGTGTGATTTATGATGAGATGGGTGAAGTTGAGGACATCTTGCTAAGCAGAGTAAGCTAGCCACGAAAAGACAATGCAGCACCACCGTTCCTCACCAACCATCTTTAGAGTTGAACTTACAGACATAGGAAGGACCCAAGGCTGCCAACGGCTGAGGGGAGGAGAAATGGGGAGTGAGGGTTCAGCCTTACAAAGTCTGTATTACGGAAGATGAAAGGCTGTTGAGAGCTGCTGGACACTGTTCCTGTCGCTCACAGTTCTGTACTGCGCAGTTAAGTTCAGTGAGAGGGTGGATCTCACTCACATTGATGCAATATTCTGCATCAATAGAATAACAAAACTTTAAAAGAGAAAATCCTCTCCTCACGGATGTTTTGAGGTTATGCGAGTGAGTACCCGTTAATCCAGCAAAATGCAGCAAATGGAAGGGTCTTTTCAAATGTAGACTAATGCTGTTATCTACTTATTAAAGATGAAAAGTATGAATTTCAAAAGGTTTAGTAAAGTTCTCAAGGCCTCAAGGTGAATAATGAACAAAGCTGGGGTAGGAATTCAGGTGACCTGTCCTAAAAGTCCACTAGCTTAAGAAGCAGAGCTGAACACTTCTCAGGGGAGCAGTTCCTGATGAGCGCTGTGATTTGGACCAGGAATGGCCTGATATGGCAGGAACTACATAGTAACAAGATGCCAGTGAATCCTTCTTGGTTAACAACTTGTGGCAAAGCATGGGATTAAGGACATATTAACTGACAACTGCAACGCTGATCTGCCACATGTTCAAAGGAAGTGTTGAAAGGAACCCACTCCTCAGTGGGAGGACTTGACGCAGGAAAAGCTATTGCCTGAAACTAGTTTCTCAGTGATGCCCACCCCTGCCTCTCACATATGACACCCACCCCTGCCTCTCACATATGACACCCACCCCTGCCTCTCTCATATGACACCCATCCCTGCCTCTCACATATGACACCCACCCCTGCCTCTCATATGACACCCATCCCTGCCTCTCACATATGACACCCACCCCTGCCTCTCACATATGACACCCATCCCTGCCTCTCACATATGACACCCACCCCTGCCTCTCTCATATGGCACCCACCCCTGCCTCTCTCATATGACACCCATCCCTGCCTCTCACATATGACACCCATCCCTGCCTCTCACATATGACACCCATCCCTGCCTCTCACATATGACACCCACCCCTGCCTCTCACATATGACACCCATCCCTGCCTCTCACATATGACACCCACCCCTGCCTCTCACATATGACACCCACCCCTGCCTCTCTCATATGACACCCACCCCTGCCTCTCTCATATGACACCCATCCCTGCCTCTCACATATGACACCCACCCCTGCCTCTCACATATGACACCCACCCCTGCCTCTCACATATGACACCCACCCCTGCTTCTATCATATGACACCCACCCCTGCCTCTCACATATGACACTCACCCCTGCTTCTATCATATGACACCCATCCCTGCCTCTCACATATGACACCCATCCCTGCCTCTCTCATATGACACCCACCTCTGCCTCTCTCATATGACACCCATCCCTGCCTCTCACATATGACACCCATCCCTGCCTCTCACATATGACACCCATCCCTGCCTCTCACATATGATACCCAGTCCCTACCTGTTTGGACCAATGGCCCCACAGGTTACCCTAGTGACTCTCCACTGGGACTTAGCCCTATTCCCCTTTTACTTTTTGTTTTGAGACAACGTCTCACTAAGTTGCTCAGACTAGGCTTAAACTCATTTTGTAGCCCAGGCAGGCCTTGAACTTGTGGTCCTCAGCCCCGAGGAGCTAGAACTACAGGCCTAAACCACCAGACCCAGCTCCATGAATTTTTTAAATCATAAATTAATGCTTTAGTGAGGGCACAATTTACATAAAGTAAATAGAAACTACTTTTTAAGTAGGAGGACAGGCAAGTTCCTAACTGATGTGTTCTCTTCATACACACACGGAGGCATGTGTTCCATCCTACTGTGTCTCCATTAATACCTCTCACACCTCCACAAGGTAGAACTATTAGCTTCACTTTAAAATGAGAACTAAAGAAGTTAAATGACAAGGTCACAAAATAGATATAGAATTCACCTCATATTTGCTTGATTCTTTGTTTTAACCAAGAGATAAACATTGGCTTATCATTTTTATTGTGATGTTATATTTTATATGAGAGATATTTAGTGAACATTTAGGTAAAGGTCCCTACTCATGTGGTAGTGTTGCTTTACCATTGCTTGTCTCACAGAAGCAACTCAGTAAGTACTGTTTCCTACTAGCCACACTTTTAAGACAATTTCTGATTGTAAGTACCTATTTACACATCTCTTCTATGCTGTATAACTAGAGACTCTGGAGAAGGGATTATTATTGTGACTTCAATTAATGTAAATTCTGAGACTTGTAGAGAGCGACTTGCTTCCATTGAGAGATTTTGAAGTAGTTCCATGGGCTTGGCTCTCAAAAGTTTTTCATGACAATTCATCCCCTACTTCTGGTAACACTTTCCAAATAAGTGACTGATGAGAAAATATCATAGAAGCAATGGAGATGGCCCAGTGGGTAAGAGCACATCTCTGCATCCATGAGGACCTGAGTTCAGATATCTAGTACATATGTACAAAACTGGCCATGGCTTTATGTTCTTGCAATTCTAGCATTTGGGCACAGAGACAGGTGGATTCTTAAAACTCTCTGGCCAGCAGATTGGCAGAAATGGCAGGCCTCCAGTTCAGTGACAGACCTTGTCTCCAGAGAATAAGATAGAGATCAGTAGAGAAAGAAACCCAATGTCCTACTCTGGACCACATCTATGCACACATAGACACACATACCCCATACCCACACACATGTACCACATACCACACACACAAATCAGTATGATAATCCAGTATCTTTTCCACATATATGGATCATTGATATCTACATGTTTGTATCCCAGATGTCCATACAACCTTAACAATTACACCTCCATTGAGACAACTTTTGAGCATAAATCCATGAAGCTGGCAAGACTGATTGACATCTTTGATTCCAGTTCTTTGGAATTCAATTCCAGTTGCAAATATCACATACATGTTTATAGGCTATGGGCAGCTAGCTGGTTAAAAATATCACCATGCTCCTGGTAGGAGAACATGAGACTAAAAGAGAAGTAGTTCTATGAGATATGGCCATTGAGAAGATGTAATGTGTTTATTTCTTGACTATAAAGAAATGAAAGAAAAAGACATTGAATACAGCTAAAATGTCTGCCACACTACAGCATGCACCCTAGTACCTGGTTTATATGTAGAAGAGTTTGGTTTATTTGTAACTCAGCTTTATCCTAGAATGGACCTTTCAAGGCTGTAAAACACCAACATGTCCTTGTTCCCTCTTCCTTCCATGGGATCAGGAGATGGAGGAAGTAAGCTGGGAAGAAAGGAGGAAGGGAGACAGAGAGGGAGACGGAGACTGGGAGACAGGAACTAGATTGCTTTGATGCCCAGCGCATGGTCATCCATAGGTCTCCCTGTCCTCCTATATGCAGGAGCTCTCTTCACCAGCTGAGAATTCCAGTCTCATAATGGCCACTCAAGAAATGCTTATGGGATGAAGAGCCTCGAGCTCTCAAAATGATGGAGATGACATCAGCCCTGCCCTGGAGGGACTTGCAATTCAGAACTTCTGACACTAACCCAGACAAAAATCGACAGGCTATCCAGATAATGCACGGAGGACTTTGAGCAATCAAATAACTACACGGTCTGGTTTCTTTAAAACACCACTTATATTGTAATCACAGACTGCTCAATTCCCAACCATCCTATGAGTAACCTGAGTTCATAGACTATTAAAACGAAGTCACAATACATTTTGGAAACAGCCTTCAGCAACATAAATATGAAGCCATTTTGAGCGGAGATGAGTAGAATGTTTTTTATAGAACCATTAGAAGGCATTTGTGAGTGAATCGTGCATAAGAATTTCCTCTCGATTCTTTTGAAAGGTAAGTAAAATCTAAAATCAGCAGCTAAACTAGTCTCCACTTGGACACAGATTTAATTATTCTGGCTAGCTCAGAGGAGATCTAATGATTCTAATGGATTCTTAAACTGCCCTAAGTGGTTCTCCACACTTGGCTGTGTCCACAGCCACAATAGAGTGAATTATCTCCATATGGAGAAGAAGCAGCACTGGGGTCAACAGGCAGTCTGACAACACTGCCTCTGAATGGTCCATACTCTCACAGCAGCTGATGTGACTGCCTATTGTGCCCACACACCCCTGTCTCTTAACTCCCTGCAACTTCTCACTCTTCCCCACCGTGTTCCTAGCATGCCTTTCCATGGAAACCTACCACACTGTCTGAAACTCTTCTAGTAGAGTCTTCTGGGATTGCTTCCCAGTCTGCAGCTCCGTGAAAAAACCTAAAACATAAAGAGGGGAGAAATGAACTTGTGAAAAGAGGGGAGAAATGAGCTTGTGAATGGGTCTGGAGAGGTCAGACTCAATATTTTGTTAAAGGTGGTCTCTGGAGTAATGCTTGTCCGTGAGGCAGACAAGAACATTTCCTCTAAGGATCAATAGTGGGCTCATTTGCACTGCGCTCAGTGTTCAACATGTTTCTGGGCACTTATCTCACTGCCTTTATTTTCTCTATTTACATAAATACGTGTGGCTGTCTGTGTTGTAAGATGCTGCTGCCAGTCCTGTTGTTATCCTTGCCTGAAAGGACCAGTGCATTAGCATCCTTCCTTTACAGGCTGTATCCAGGCAAAGACTTCCCCAGCATAACAGTTCTAAGTGTGCTTTTCCTCTGTGCCTTTAACTTCACAATCTGAGTGGAGCTCTGAATCCCTGGCTCAGAATAAGCCAGTCCTGCTCTATGGGCCAAATCCTCAGGGAGAGTCTCCTGATTTTGTCTCCCAATATCCCAAACCTCTGTAGATCCAGCCGTTGGAAATTTTGAAGCCTCTGTATA
Organism: Cricetomys ansorgei; assembly: GCA_026225945.1. NCBI lineage: Eukaryota > Metazoa > Chordata > Mammalia > Rodentia > Nesomyidae > Cricetomys > Cricetomys ansorgei. Next base: position 8,045,656 of record JAMJFZ010001562.1, read on the forward strand.
TTGAATCTTCTGCCTGATACATTTCCGGAATCACTCCCTTTGCATAAGCCTTGAGATTTCCTGGTTCTTTCTTCTCTGCCTGTTCAGGACCATGAAGCAGTGTTATTGCAAGCAGTGTCTTTAAAGAGAGGGAGCACCACACAGTGGGAGGACCATGAACAGATCCTTCTTTCAGTTCCAACTTGACCTTGTAGTTGGAAGATTCATCAACCTCTGAACTTCAGGTATCATATATAAAAAGAGTACAAGGATATTCAGCTTGAATAAATGCTATAAAATTTAAATTGGGGGCAGGGAGATGGCTCATTCAGGAAAGCACATTCATGCCACACAAGCATAAGGACAGAGTTCAGATTCCCTAGTACCCATGTGAAACAGCTGGATTCAGCAGCTGTGTCCACCAGTAAGCCTGACTCTGGGGAGACAGAGACAGGAGGAGTGCTGGATTTCCTGGCCAGCTAGTTTAGAGAGAGTTCTGGGAACAGTGAGAAATTCTATCTCAAAAACTAAGGTGAAATGATTGAGAAAGACACCTGATGTTTGGACTACACACACACACACACACACACACACACACACACACACACACACACACACTAAAATTAAACCTAGAAAGGACCTTCCTCACGCTGTAGGGTAGCCATTTTTATTTATTCTAATAAAAAACCAACCAGTTCTAGAAGCTGAGGTTCAGGCACTGATATTTTTAAGATAATCCTCCAAGTAATTCTAGGTTTGAGATGCAGCATTAAGAACAATTGCACAGGTAAATGAACGTGCAGAAGGTGGCAAGGGGAAGGAGAAGAGTAGGCTGGAGTAGCCAGTCTGCAGAGAGCAGGTCACTCTGGAGGGAACTTGAACCTACACATACTGTGCCCACTCAGCAGTGCAGGAGCAGCCTGGCCTCTCACTGTCTCTGGCTTTGTCCCTGTCTCTCAGCACATCCACAGGCAGTGTGCTGGCTGGCAACAGATTTACAACTCTGTGCTGCTGACGGAAATCTTTGACTGGGGCAAGCTGGAATATGACCCCTTTCTCCTTCAAGTTTATCATCAATCAATGGTGCTCGGCCAACTCTATCAAGAGGATCCTAATCTCTTTTGCCCTTACACTTCAAGAAAAGATCAGGCAGCAATCAGGAGCTTCTGAGCCGCAAGTTCACAAGTACTTTTCACCCAAGGGCAAGCACCCAATAGGTGCCCAGAAAGCACAGGACACAAAGGAGGAGGAAATAGATTGGATATGAGTGCTTTCTGTCTCTGAGAAAGAAGAAAGAATTTCCTGTGAGTCAGCAAGGATGCCTGCGCCCTAGAATCTCTCTTTACTTTCTCCTGTGTTTGAACATAACTCTGTAAGATAATATTAGGATTCGTGTAGCCCCACTCCACTCCATTGACAGTAAGTCAGGATCATACCTGAATGAGTGACTGCGCCTGAGTAAATGTCAAGACAGTCACTTTTCAAACGGAACCGTGGGCTTCGTGGCTTGCCCTTCTCTTCCATTCCTCATCACCTCCGGGAGTGGCCACCGATCAGAGCTCACACGGTCACCGCCCCACATTTCATTGTTTCCCATGTGCCTTTAAGGAATCACTCTTGATCTCAGTCATAAAATTGGAAAGCCGCACAACTGACAAGATGATCCCCGCAAGGCAGCTGGGATATGGGGAAGATTGAAGCCGACAGTTAATTTGTAGCAGTAAAAAATAATGATATCATCATAAAACAAGTTTAAGATTAGAGTAGGCTCAAACACTGTGCGCCCACAGGATATATAGATGGTTATTGTCGAGCTTAAATAACAAAGCAAAACAAAACTGAACCTCCCGGCTTCACCAAACTCACCCGGTGTGCTCTCCTATGGTACACTACCGCCATCTGCTGGCTGGATCCAATTAAAAAGTCTAGCATTCGTCTAAATCCTGGAATATTCCACTCTGCAGAGCCTGCTGTTAATTGCTATGCACACGGAAACGTATTTTTAACCTCACAGTATCATTGAAATGGTACAAATAAGTCAGAGCTTCCTAGAATATCAAACAAATGAAAGAACCTGAGAGGCGAGAGATTGCCAAAAAGCTCCCCACCCTGATCTGCCTGCCTCCAAGCTGCCCATGCTGGGTGAGTACATCGCTAGCACGTTGCCTTGTTAGCCCTGAGCTCTCCCTGAGAGCATCCCCCTTCCGCCTTCCTCCTCTCCAGCTGCCTTCTCTCCCAGGCATCCTACAACCGCACTTCAGTGATAGGCAAAGCAGCAGCTCTCAGCTAAAAACAGCCTCCTCCTGCAGATCTTAGGGAGGAAAACCACTGACACTTGTCTTGCTCTGGGAAAGCGAAGCCCCAATTGCATTAAGTGAGAACAGAAACCCTGGGCTTTCAAAGCCCTCCCAGCAGTATTTTGCATGATTTCCTCCGGGTTTACCTTGCATTATGTCTGGATGCTCTAACTCGGCAACAAGTGTTCTTTAGAGGCAGGAAGGACAGAGGCTTTATAAGCAAATAAAACCTCGCCACTATAAACCCTCCTCATTTTATAGTGTGTGCTCAATCTTACCATTTTAGACTCTGTTACTATCACCACAGGTCTCAGGATGCCAAACTCGCTGGGAATAAGGAGCCCTTAGCAAATCATCTTTCTTCACCATGACTTGTGGGGCCTTTTTAATTGCCTAAAAAAAATTTTTTTTTGCTCATGTAGCATGTAATAATTGTGTAATGAAACATTTTATAAAAGGCTTTCACATTTTTACATGTCATTCATGCCCATTATTAAACAATTGCCTTCAAGAAAAATATCTAGCTTTTGTTTGGTATTGATGTTCCACTGAGAGGGAAATGTAACCTAGTGTGGCAGAAACAAACTGTGTGTTGCAGGTCTGGTACACCTCTGTGGCAATCGTGATTCCATGCTAAACTGATGAGGATAAACCGGACAGGACCGTGTTTGCAGCTGCCTATACCAATAGCTCACCATCCTAAACATTCTGAAATGTTCAGAGAACTCTACACCACTACCACCACCATCCCACCCCCACCCCGTGGTACAAATTTATAAACTTACAGTAAACACTGACTGAATAGCAGTCTTAAATAAAATTTCCATTTAAGTTTTGTTAATATGCTAAATGCACTTAGAATCACTCTCTGCATCTTTTTGACATTCAATAGCATCAAAAAAGTCAACATGAAATTACACTAAAATAGAATACAAAATGTCTGCTTTACCAAATAGCAAATGGTTTCAGCAAAGAATGATACCATTTTACCCTAGAATAAGAAAGCGTTACTATGTACTGCTTCCATGCCTGCAAGTTGGGGCAGCCCTTTTCAGGCTGAATTTTCCAAATTCAGGTTGGCATGATTTATCAAACAATAGTTTGTTGTTGTTGTCATTGTTTGCTTTTATTTTGTTTTTTTTCGAGACAGGGTTTCTCTGTTGTAGCTCTGGCTGTCCTGGAACTCACTCTGTAGACCAGGCTGGCCTCGAACCCACAGAGATCTGCCTGCCCCTGCCTCCCAAGTGCTGGGATTAAAGATGTGTGCCACCACTACCTGGCTAGGCAATAGTTTTTTAAATATTCTGCAGCTTGTGCATCCAGACTTTCATCTTAAAGGAGGCATGGCTAATGAATACCACATCATTAGATCTTGTCTACCATATGGAAAACTTTTGGTATTCAAACATGGCCTCCCCAAACTTGCCATTGTCCTGAACCCTGGAGTCTGTAAGTGACCTTATAAGATACAAAGGACTTTGTGGATGAGAGTAAATGAAAAGGTCTTGAGATAGAATGATTTACTGTGACCTGTCTGGGTGTGACCGTAGTAATCACAAAAGCCCTCGAAGTGGAAAGCAGAAACTTCAAAACCCTGGAAGATGATCAGACAATATAGAAGCAGAGGTTAAAGTGATGCCTGAAAGGTAAATTCCTCCCAAGCTGAGGGATGTAGGCCAGCCACTAGAGCAGCAGTTCTCAACCTGAGTCATGACTCCTTTGGGGGTCGAATGACCTTTCATAGGAATTGCCTAAAATCATCTACATATCAGATATTTACGTTATGTTTCATGACAGTAGCAAAATTATAGTTATGAAATAGCAAAACTAATAATTTTTATGGTTGGGGGGTCACCACAACATGAGGAACTGTATTAAAGGGTCGCAGCATTAGGAAAGTTGAAAACCACTGCTCTAAAGGCTAGAAAGGGAAACAGACTACCCCACAGTGTCTCCAAAAGGCCCACAACTGTGGTTATACCTTGATTTTAGGTGTAACCTAAATTCCAGAATGAAAGATAAATTTGCAATGTTTTAAGCTAGTAAATTTATAGAAAATTATTGATGTAGCAACAGTACATGGCTATATCAGATATCAAGAGACAGAGAATCAGAGTCTGGCCAATTTAGGATTGGTTAAGGATCCAAAGCTTATACCTGAGGATCTGAGGTTTTATTTTTGTTTTTGTTTTAAGATTTTAAACTAACGTTTTTCTTTGGAAGATGTTTTTTTTAATGCCAATATAATGACATCATGGATCATCTGGAAGACAACTTACTTCAGTTATGCTATGATCTCACTGCCCAGGTTTGTGTTTGTAGTGGCATTAGGCCAAGGGAAAGCCTGAGTACTCTAAGCGCAAAGAGGTCTCAGCAGTCCCTATCTCAGCCTGAATGGTGATATCACTTGGCAAATGGCTGTCAATGTCACATCTACACCAACAGCTGCCATTTTTGTATCTAATAAGAATGAATTTAGTGGGAAAAGTTTTATTTAAGGTTTCACCAATACTATATTCTGAAGTACACAATTAAATCAATTGACCCAGGAAAATAATGGACCATTGCTTTGAAATAAGTTTGTTTTTAGAAGACATAATAATGACGTTGTACCAGGGTCTAAATCAAGTGATTTTTGCCAAGAAAGAAAATATACAACAGATATTACTCACTATCAAACTTCAGCCATTGCCTTAAGTGACTGTTGGAATTTTAATTATGCTTATTTATATCTAAGTTTAAATTTGTAGATTTGTCTTTGAATTTATTTTGCTTTTCTGTTTCTATATAGAGGGTAAGAACATAATAAAACAATACATGAGCCCTGTAAAAAGCAAAAGAATTTGTTTTCTCTTTGAAAGGGGTCTGTGTATTGCTCAAGTCTATAAAATGTGGATCTATTTAGTTATAGAACTTCTTTCTCATGCAGTAGCATATCATCACAAATAATGTCATAGGGGCTGGGGAGATGTCTCAGTGGGTAAGAGCACTTGTTCTAAAAGCAGGAGAATCTAAGTTCGAATCACCAACACTTACACAAAAGGTGTCATCATATGTGCATGTACCCATTGCCCAGTATTGAATGTTGGAGCTCTCAAGCCAAACAGCAAACTTCAGGTTTAATGACAGACTCTGTCTCAAGAAAGTAAGACAGAAAGTGACATGGAAGACATCCAAAGTCCTCCTGCCTTCCAGTCTCCACATGCAGTGCACAAATGCACACTCATGTACACACACACACACACACACACACGCACACACACAAACACACAAGAAAGAAATGACAGAAATAAATTTAATAAAATGATGAGATGATGCTGTGCTGACGAAACCGAAGGTAGCTACAAATTGTCACAGTAAGACAATAACAATGAAAAAGAAAGAATACAAATATACACAAGTAGACATTAATGCATTGCCAGTTTATTTTCTTTATGCTTTTTGACATTTCCCAAAAACTTTTACAATAAATGTTACCTTTATAGTGAGAAAAAAATCTTTGAGTAATAAATATTTTCTCCTGGGTGCTAGTTCCAGAGTACGTTTAAGATTCAGAATAAAAAGTTTACTTCCTAACCTCTAAAAACAACTTTTATGAACAAGATAGCACACCGTTCCTTAGAGAGACCAAATGTCAGTGCAAAAAAAAAAGCTGGAATCCACTATGTGTCCCTGGAACAACTGTAGGACAGCTACTGTGTGTGCAAATACACATGTATGTGTGTATGCGTGTATGCGTGTATGTATACGTAGAGCTCCCAGGAAACCTCTCCCCTTACCATTTAAATTGTTCAATTAATGCTAGGTCACTTTTCTAGTGAAAGGTTAGAAGACACCTTTCCTTCTTAATTTGCCACACGTCTTCATGGTCCAATCAGCTAACATTTGAAATCATGACCTTTAAAAAAAATTAAAAACCCTGGATCAAGGGCTGGAAAGATGGCTCTGTGGTTAAGAGCACTTGTTGTGGCAGAAGACCTAGGTTCAGTTCCCAGCACCCAAATGTCGTTTCACAACCATCTGAAACTCTAATTCCAGGTTACCCAATGTCTTCTTCTGACCTCCGTGACACACACACATGGTATACATACATACATACAGGCAAAACATTCATACCCATAAAATAAATAAATCTTTAAAAAAATGAGTTCTGGATTCTTTCTCAAATATTTAAGATGAGATTTCAAAATTTAACTACAATTTCAAATTATTGTAAAGGATTGTTTGCCAAAATCCTTCATGCTGAGACATACTTTTTAAACACAATGAGTCCTCAGAGATGGTCATTAAATTTATAGAAATTGTCTATCAGAGAACTAATTGCCAAAGGTTATCTTCACTGTCAAATCAGACTTACTTTCTCACAGAGAATCTCTGGCTTCTTTGATTACTTTAAATAAACATGTTAAATATTATCACATATATCCTTAGCTATAAATCAAAAGTCATTGTTAGATTGAAGAGGAAAAAAACATGAGCTCATTGTTGACATAGTATGAAAATGGTTTTATTATGCTTCTGCACTTGTACTGAGGTTTCTCTGCCCTGTTCTTACAGTAGTGAGGTCCTCTGGGATTCCACTGTATATCATAAGAAGAAAGTGGGTGAGGGGTGTGTGACTTTCTTACATAGACTAAAAGTGAATTCTTGTGAAAGGGAACAGAAAGCAGAGTGTACTGTTCTATAAACTGAGTTTGTTGATGGCTTTTGTGTGTGTGAAGCCCATGTGTTTGAAGAAGTATGAAGAAGGGTATGTGTTTACCCTTAGAGGTAATGAAAAAGAACACTAAACTATCAGAATATTTCAACCCATCAGTCTAGGGCCCCTGCTGTCATAGAGGCCTGGGCTTAGAGCTTAGTTAAATTGAACAGTTTTTTGTTTGTTTGTTTTGTTTTTCTGCAAACCTGACCAAGAGAAAGACAAGCAGTTCAGATACTGGTGATGAGAACTCAACCCGTGAGGGAACCCTTCCTGTAGACAAGGTGACCTGGTATTTCTACTGTAAATCAGACTCTATCTTAAAATCTGGAAAATGTTTCCTCAGGGACAACACACAGAAGCTCTCTTCCAGAACTGGCCAAGCTTGTATCTCCTGCTGGAAGCCAAACTTAGTACTGTAAGTGTTACCCAGGTGGTGCTGGTTTTGAAGGCATGAAGGGGTCATGGAATGCAAATGAGGCTTGGCACTATAAGAGGCCAGGGAAAGCCATTAGTGAAGGTGCAGCCCTCAGGAACAGGTGAAGGCCTATATTGAAGGGGTCATGTAAAGACATTGAGGCTTGGCACCATGAAAAGAGCCCAGGAGAGGCTATTGGTGAAAGTGCAGTCCAGTTGCAGCAGAAGACCCCAGCATTTTAAAGATACAAGTACTATGTGATGACCACCAAGAACAGCAGCAGCAGTGGAGAGAAGCCAGCCAGAGCCTGGAGAACAAGCTGTGTGTGCTGCAGAGGGCAGAGCCCAAGAAATAATCCAATCCCTTTGGAGGAGCCCAGAAGATTGTGAGTGAATTTCAGATAATTGGATATTGATAATGTTTTTCTGCTGTCCAAAGACACTGTGAAAAGCTTAGTAGATGTTTGATGTCATTTGGTCACATGCATTAGAAGCCTTGTGATTATTCCCCGTGTAAATGGTTTTGCTGGTGTAATGTTAAATAGCATTGTAGAGATAAGTCAATTTTTTTTGGGTTGGCTTATACAGAAAAGTGGAAATGTTGTGGAAGTTTAGTTATGTATAAAATGTTTATGCACTGTCGAGTGAGAGGATAGCCTAGGTCTTGGTGTTCTGAATTGTTTTCAGGTGTTAGATTTCTGTGGGGGATGTTTGATTGCTTATGACTTGCACCTGAGGAGTTCCGAATCAATAAAAACACCTGAGCTCAGATTCTTGAGGTTCCACTGTCGAGTATGCTGCTGGCCAGGACAGTGGTTCCCTCTGCTGAGATCTGGCAGGACATGCACATGTGAGATCTCTTCTTTGTCTCCTTGCTGAGCCACCACAGGAGGGTACTACTACACCTCCCCTCCAAAGCACCTAGCTGTGGCCTGTGAATAAGAGCTGGGGCCATACCTCATGATGAGACCACAGGAACATCTCTCTCTTCAGTGGACTAAGGGCTCATAAAAGAGGCTGTGCATAGAATTTTGCTGCCTTGCTCTTCATAACTCTGCTCAGTGAGGAGACAATACTTCTACCTCCTGGGAGATACAGCCTCACTAGAAAACCATGTGGTAGCCTTGACCATGGACTTCTCAGCTTCTAGTAACATGATGACTATGCCTGAGTTTTATAAACAACTCAGTCTCTGGTGTTTTGTTGCAGCAGAACAAATGGACTCAGACGATGTGTGTGCTTTCCATAAACTACTTTGTCAGAACAGCTGTGGGACTATGGCTACAGGTGCATCTAACCAACTTATAGCCATCTGCATCAAGTATTCCAAATCCACCTTGTAAACAAGGTGTACTACAGCCAGGGTTGGAACACAAACCTAATCCAAACACCATTTTGCATTAAAAAAACAACAACAACAACAACAAAATAACAAAAACTTCTTCCAAGTATTCCTCTACAGAGAGGCACTGAGACTACCACACACATGTGCACTGAGGATGTAGCACCCAATTCCTGTAAAGTTATCAATGGCACTACTGCTTTAAATTCAATGAGATAAAGAAAACTATTCTGTCCAAAGAAAGCTAGAAATGGATCAAGTCAGCACACAAGTTTCAATAGCAGAATTTAGACTATAAAATACTCAAGAACATACAGGATCAGCTACCTCTTTCAATGAGCTTGAAGTATTTCCTCAGGCAAGCTCATCTTTTGAAGACAGACAATTTGGACAAGATTCTCATAATCATGCAATCTGATGTTTTTACATGATAAAATGCCACTGAATTGTCCCTAATTTCAATGGTTTTTTTTTTTTTTAAATATTCTCTAAGATTTAGGTAATTAGGTTTTTGGAAAACATATGTAAATTTCTCAGTTATGACATCCTTTTCTATTTACCTATCCCCATCTGTGCTGGCTGGTTTTGTGTCAACTTAACAGAAGCTAGAGTCACTGGAGAGGAGGGAACCTCAGATGAGAAAATAAGATTGGGCTGTAGGCAAGCCTGTAGGGCATTTCTTAATTAGTGATTGGGGCCATCCCAATCACTTAATTAGTGATGTGGAAGGGGCCATCCATTGTGGGTGGTACCAAACCTGGGCTGGTGGTCCTGGGTTCTATAAGAAAGCAGGCTGAGCAATCCATGATGAGCAAGCCAGTAAGCAGCACTCCTCCATTGCTTCTGCAGCAACTCCTGCCTCCAGGTTCCTGCCCTGTTTGAGTTCTTGTCCTGACTTCCTTCAATGATGAAAAATAATGTAGAAGTGTAAGTCAAATAAACTTTTTTCACCAACTTGCTTTTGGTCATGGTGGTTCATCATAGCAATAGCAACCCTAACTAAGATACCACTCTTGAACTTATATACATAAAAGCATTCATTAGATTGTAGACTTGTGGGTAATAATTATTGTAATTACATTACATTTAATCTACCAGAAAAAGTTTTTGTTTCATACTCTAGGCAGGCACTGTGCGGCACTGTAAGAAATTTGTTATCAAATCATTCTTTCCCAGCCATGAAATGGCTGGATGTCGATGAACCTGTAAATAGCATACTGGCATTTCATAATAGCACCTTACTGTGTATGAATTAGAATATTGTAATAAATTACTCCCATTGAGTAAATCTGGCCAATAGACTCACTAAAAATTGAAAATAAATAAGTCTAACACCCCATCACTTTTTTAGATGAGAAACTGAGCATCTCTACATTTTCTCAAAATCCTCAGAAACCCAGCTGATGCCAAGAAGGTATCATGTCTTGGGACCTTTGCTTGATTTTACTCGTCATTTTGGTCACTATTCTGGATTCTCACCATAAATGGCCTTCTTCCATCTCCCCCAGCCCCAGGATTCCTACAAAGTTGCCTCTGATGCAACATTTCTTACCCCACCACTCCCCTAATGAACCCTACTACCCCCTCCCCATCAGATCACAGCACAGAAATGAGAAGCCTGGGTCTGCACTCTTGCAAAGCCTTGTACTGCTTACAGTTTATAATGAGATCCTTATTTCTTTGACTATTCATTTGATTGGCATGGATGACCTGTGAAGGGTACCATCTAAGAGCTTTCCATCACCACTGTGTGCTTCCATGTCTTGAACCTGGGAGAAGCTGCGTAATTTCACTAGCAGTATGAGTGTTCAAACTGTACATGAGAAACACCAGACCTGGATCACTAGACAGAATATCAATAGCAATAGCCCAAAGGACTGCCCTGCCCTGCCCTGCCCTGCCCTGCCCTGCCCTGCCCTGCCCTGGAGGCCTAGGGAACCTGTGAAGTCCCTAATATTCCAAAGGACTTTTTAGGATAGTTCTCAGATTAACAGGAAGCCACGTAGGTAGAAAGTGAGCAATATGCTTCCCCCATGATCAACACTGCTACTGCTGCTACCTGGTTTCTAGAACCTTCAGTGAGCTTTGCTCTGGTTTCTTCCCACCAGGCCTGAGTTTCATCTGTTGCCTTCACTTCAGAACCTAACAAACCACCTGCCATCCATTAGGTGCTCAATAGATACTTACTGAATAAATCAACCTTTTACCTAAGCCTCCCCTGTAGCACAAATGCCCTGAAAATTCCAAGTAGAAGAAATGTTTGGCACCTGTGTACCATTTGACATCTTTCCAAATTAATCTCAGTCTCCTTTCTTAATCACCATTTATTTTCCCTCCCTTCCCACCATTTCTTTCCACATACAAACTGCCATTGTCCCTCTGAAAGGTTAGGAGCCACGTAATATAAACTGACCAAAGGATCTTTGCTTCTCGACTAACCCAAAAGACCCACAAAGATGGAAGAAAAAAAGTCCTGCTGCTTTCTCAGCCAAATGTGCCTTTGAAAGATTTGATTTTCTCAATCCAACTCTCTAATTATCTAAACATTCCACAAATACAAAGTACCATATTTACATATGCAAAGCAAGGATGAAGACTTAGAATACCTAATTTATTCACACAACGGAATGTTGAGACAACTACAAATTCAGACACTATATTTTTGCAAATTTACATCTCCAAAGTGGCCTTATGATGTTATTTCTTTACATAGCATTCATTCCCTCAAAATCTTATCTGCAAACAATTGATATTTTAAGGACTTAAGTTTTTAAGGCAGATATTTGGTGTATTTGCGGTTCAAGAAGTAGGGTTATTAATTTACAGGCCTCCTTTGGAAATGGGGTCTTTGATTGGTGAACATTTTGTTCTAATACCCAGGTAAGGATGGGGAAAGGGGGTTCCACTGATGGCTTAATGGGTTCTTCCTCCTAGGTAGACTCATTTAGAATGGAAGTGATTATTTAGAAATCCATTTCATTCTAAGCAAATGTCCTCACCCAGGGAAAATAAAACAGAGCTACCGCTGGCTAACTCCTAAGCGATTGTTGCCATTTTATTCTGCATTCTTCCTTATTATCCCCAATAGTTTAAATAAATATCTGTAATGGCTTCCATCTCCCTTATTGTACCATATAAAACTTACTCCTTGCAGAAAATGTATCCTAATGAAATAATAGTCTTTCTCTGATGTTTCTAGGTCAACACTTAATGCTGTCTTTTTCTAATTTTATTCCAGTTCACAGCAGAGTAAAGACAAGCTCTGCCCTGGACTGACACATTGTCTACTCAGCTGTCTTGCTGTTTAATGGTGAGCATCATTCCTACGGGAATGTCTCCCATGAGGTCACCTCCAGTCCATAAAGTCCCCTAAGAAACATTGCAGCCTGTCCTGATCCACCTTCTCCTGGAATGTTAAATTAAATGATCTGGAAACTAAGTTAAAGAGATAATGAACTCGTCACTGAGAACTTTTAAATAAATGGAAAAATTAAAATACAATAATTAACACTAGACTTGAACATTTGAATTCATTTCTTTTCCCCAGGTCTACTTTTTTCTACATATCTAAGAGTCATGGCTTCTTCATCTCACTAAGATTGATTTAGAATTTTTAAACTCCCCTTCTACCAGTTATCTAGGGAATTCTAGAAAGAGCTAATTGAAATACTTCACACATCCTTTGTTTCCTCTCAACTAGTTGCATTATTTTATCCTTTCCCTAAGGTCTAGCCTCTGAACATACAAAGTTCAAGACATCACACAGTTGCACAGCACACCCAAACGTAGGCAATATTCAGTGCGGGTATGGGGAGACGTAGGCAATATTCAGTGTGGGTATGGGGAGAAGAAAGGCTGGAGGTATTCTCCTGCAACTGTCATGTGACAGCTTTGTCAGATATCTATCAAATGGTCTGGAGAGGTTCATTGTTATAACCCTTTATGAAAAGGGTTATAACAGATTTATTATCTGTTATAATAAAGGGTTACATATAAATCCCCCACACACATATATCCCTGTTATATACAAAGGTTTAAAAAGATTCATTAGGAACCCCCAAATCTACTGTAGAGTTAGATTTGTAAGTCAGTTACAATGCAGCTCAACTCATTGTAAGTAATATGTTTAAATTTATGTTTTATTCCAACATTTATATTAAATTCTCCCTTGCATGGAATTAACAAACCCGTGCCAACAAATGAAACATCATGGTGGGTGCTGATATCTGGTCCCATATGCTGAAGATAGCATTGTGTCCCCTTTTGGGTCCCCATCCCAAGATATCCAGTGTCACGGAGGAGTCACTGTCCAAGACTAACTACATTTGAAAGAGATTGTTTTTCCCTAACAAGCTCTGCTAAATTCTGGACCTCAGCCAGGGAACTTATTCTTGAGGTTAATGAGATCACTCTGCAGCGTTCTCTACCTGGCTCTACAGACGCTACCTTGCATCTTCTGAATTTATCGCCTTCTGCTTTTTGTATCACACTAGGCAACCTAAGAAATTAGGAAAAGGAACGAAGGATTTTTTTCCTTAGTCATTTCAAACGGGTTTAGTAAAAGCTAAAAACACATCCCTGTGGGTCAGAAACATGAATCTATAATCTCTCTTCTGTCCTACATTAAATTCTTCTACCCTAAAATACTCTCTGCCTTTTCACACAGCAGTTTTCTCTGAAAGTCTTTCCCAAGGATATCATCTAAGACACACAGTAAGGTTTCTGCCCTAAGATTCTACTGACAATACTTTAATAAAAGCATTATAAAAAGCCTATAATAAAAGAATGATTAGGAAAACAATTAAGCATCTATTGCGACTTATATTTGCAAAAAAAATTTATATATGTAACTATATATGATGCTGTATTATAGATTAAAAATCTGGGTGCTTGAGAGATGACTCAGAGATTAGGAGCAATTGATGATTTTATGGAGGGATAGAGTTCAGTTCCCATTACACACATGTGACAATTCACAACCCCTTGCAGTTCCAACTCCAAGGGATTTGATGCCCTAATTCTAACCTCCCACTATGGTCACCCACATACATATGCACATACTCACATGAAGATGCACAAATATACATAGTGAAAACAAATATTTTAAAAACTCTGTGTGTGTACTCTAGCTTTCTATAACTACTATTAAATAATTAGCATCAATTTAGTGGCAATGCAAATTTACTATTTCATGGTTCTAAGGGTAAAAATTAGATGCATCTCACAGAACTAAAATCCAGACAAAAGCAGGACTGCATTGCTTTATGATTCAGTTTCTTAAACTGTGGGTTACAACCCCACACAATGTACCTGAATGTGGGAGTAGTGAAAAATTTGACAAGGTCTAAGCATGCAATGACCCAAAGAAATCTCAAAATCGAATTCATAAGGACTGGGTTGGTAGAGTGCTTGCATAGTTTGTGTGAAGTCTTGGGTTCAATCCCCCAAACTGCATAAACTGAGCTTGATGGTACACACATATAATCCCTACACTTGGTAGGTGGAAGCAGGAGCATCTGGAGTTCAAAGTCATTCTTAGCTACAGAGTGAGTCCAGGCTCAGCCTCAGGTAGCCTCAAGACCCTGTCTCAAAAAAAAAAAAAAGTCTAATGCATAATTAATCCAAGATGTGACTGGAAGTGTTCACTTTTACACTGCTACTGCACTGCAAGCATACTTCTGAATGCATAACCTGCATACTTTAGAAGTTGTGGTTTGATCTGATCAAAAGCCTTTGCTAGGTATACCACAGGCCTTAGGCAGGAAACTATACTGTTGTTTTACAAAATGGACACCACGTAGTTAAACTGCCTCCTAAATATTTATGTTTGTACATATAAACTAGTGCTGCCCTCAGTCTTAGAGAAGACGTGTGTGTGTGTGTGTGTGTGTGTGTGTGTGTGTGTGTGTGTGTGCGCGCGCGCGCGCGCGCAGTGGATGACTGCCCTACTAAGTGAAATAGTCATTGACTAACATAACTCCCAATAGAAAAAAAATCTAAGAGGGTAAAAGAGATGGCTCAGTCAGTAAGGCTTGTTGCTCTTGCAGAAGTCCTGAGTTCAATTAACAGCACCCATGTCAGGTGGCTTGTAACCCTCCATAACTCTAGTTTCAGAATTGGGAGCCTCTGGCCTCTGTGGGCACATACATTCAACACATGCATACTAGTAACTTAAAATAAAGTAAGGTTAAAATAAAAAGGAAATATAATATCATCTTCATTAACTGAGCTCAAACTTGCCTGCCAATTTGTGTCATGTCTTAACTCCTCAAGTAAAACACAAACAATTTAGGAACAACTATAAGTCATATTTTTAAATCATCAAATTATCTGAGAGGGTGTTTCAAAGAAAGTAATCATCACCCTTTTACAATCCCAAAATGTACACATGTCAAAGACTTTACTCAGCTCAATAATTAAATGGAGGACCAGAAAGCTTTTGCAACCCCATTCATAGGGAAGTGGACATACTACAGATATAACCAATTGCATCCTACCAGCAACAGTTAATTTTTTATGTTTCCGTAACAGAAATCATTTGCACTATTATCAGTTTTATATAATTCAGAGAGTTATAAGCTAAGAGAAAATAAAATTCAAAGGACTGGGGTATGCCCACCCCCATAACAATCTTACTCAGTTTTTCCTGACAATCTAGTGCTTCACATAGCATTTTCTACATAGTTGGCACTCACTGTACACTTGGGTTTGAGTGATTGAAAGACTGATTCTATGATAGAAATAGCAAATTGCCATGTAGCAAATACTACACTAATGATGGTCTAGGGTAAGAATTCCTGATGGATTCTACAGTTAGGAGGATATTTACATCATGTCAAAGCATTTTCTTTCCTGCCAAACACTTATCAAAAGATACAAAGAATCACTTCACAGCAGAGAGCCCCAGGAATGATCAGATTTACTACTACCCAGGGCAAATTATATTGTTTGTGTGCCTCTCAACAGGAAAGGAAGGACCTTGTTTCTGGGCTATTCATGCCAAAAATGTATACTAAATTAGTTACTGACCAAACCTTAGGAATGTTGAATGAGAGCCTCACTAGAGATGAACAGGAGCTGAGGAACTGTCTCAGAGGATGGGACACTAGGGAACATGGTGGCCAGAGACAATGTGTCCTCCCCAGAAGCCAACCACTAGTGGGCTGGTGATTACAGCTGAGCAAGGTGCTAGTAGTGGTCAGAGCCTCTGCTGCCAACATCAATTTCACAGCTTCTTAGTATTCTGTGATTATGGACTGTCCACACTTGAGGAACTCAGTGAAGGACACATGGGAATTTGTTGAACTATATTTGTGGCTTTTTGAAAATATGAAATTGCTTCAAAATGAAAAGTTAAAAACAATTTTTAGAGCAGGAAGAGAGTAGAGGGATTCTGGTGTGGTTACTCCAATTGCGATTGGGAAGACTTTGTTCTTTCTTCTGTCTGATGCTTCTAGTTCTTTGCTGCCTTCCTTAGCAATATTTAAGTTATGAGATGGGTAATGTGCCCACCTCTGAGCTTAGCTGGACTCATGTAATTACAATTAAGAAGGAGAGTGACCTGAACTTGAACCTGTGATTGCAAGAAGTGATCTTTACCAGCATCCTGGTTCAGGTTATACATCTTATTTCCAGACTTTAGATTTTCCAAAGTTAAAATAAGCTGTATTATTCTTTCATGAATATTTTTCTGAAATATTATTTTCTTGAAAAAAAAATCTTTTTTTTAATTTAAAATATAATTACATCATTTCCCCCTTCCCTGGTTTACCTCTCACATGTCCAATTAACCCTCTACTAAAATTCACAGCCTCTTCTTTAACCATTGTTGCCATATATGCAAATGAATGAATACAACCTGCTGAGTTCCTTTAGTGTTCTCTGAATATATATATTTCTAGGACTGATCACTCAGTACTGGAGAACCATCAGGAGATTCGACCCTGGATTGAGTTTGCCTCTCTCAGCAGTTGTTAATTGCCTGTAGTTCTTCATCTAGGCATGGAACTCCATGAGATTTCCAATCTCACTGTGATGTCAACTGTTGTTGGAACTACTCAGGTCTTGATAGGCAGCCATGTTGCTGAGATTTCATGGGTGTGGCTATTTTAAAGAATCCATTAGGTGGATGAACTGATGTTGGAATATAATTCTAAGAACCCAAGAGACTGATTCTGGCAAATCACAAAGCCAAGGCCTTCCTGGACAGCAGGATAAATGTAAGGCCCACCGGGACAATTTAATGAGATCCTTAAAAGTAAACAAATAAAGGCTGGCAATATAGATCAGTCATAGAGTGTTTGTCTAGCACAGAGGAAGACCTATATTTAATGCCCACAATCTCATCCAAAAATAGTAGAAGAGTGTAGAGTTTTCTTTAAAGAACAAAAAAAATTTTTTTGAATAGCTTAAGAACACTTGGTAGGCTAGTGAGATTGCTCAGTGAGTAAGGACACATACCACCAAACCTAAAGACCTGAGTTTGATTCCTTGGAATCCTCTTGGTGGAAGGAGAGAAATGACTACCCAAAGCCTCTGGGTAGTCCTCTGACCTCCTTACAGGCAACTCAGCACACCTCCACTCAATCACATAAATAAATAGTAATAAGTTTTTAAAAAATATTATTGGTCTCAGGTCATGATATTTTTCAGATGGATAAAGAGATAGAAATTAAACACAATTAGAACTGTAACTGAAGTCATCAAATAGGAATACCAAAAGGAAATTTTAAAATCCTTGAGGGGGTGGAGTCATCGCTCATCAGTTAAGAGTATGTGTTGTTCCTGCAGAACACTGGGGTTTCCATACCAACAACCACCTGGTGGCATATAACCATCTGTTACTCCAGTTCCAGGAGATCTGATGCCCTCTTCTGGCTTCCTTAGGACTGCATGCACATGATACACACACACACATTCATACATAGAAATAAGCAAAACATTGATACAGTTAAAATAAAAGTAAATAAACCTTTGAAAAAGTAAAACAAAAGTATTTGAAGAATTTCAGTCATTTACTCAATAACCTTTTAAGAAACATTTGGCTTTTCCAAAAACTTAAAGAAAATTCCACATTCTTTTACTATTTTCTGATGAGATTGTGGGCATTAAATATAGGGCCTCATCTGTGCTTAGCATTGCACTAACAGTAGATATCTTGGCATGCATTCAGGGAGCATCCACCACTAACAGTTATAGTAATTCTTCCCCATGCAGTGTTCTCTCACATGTTCATCAGATCCAGTGTATCTGCAGGTGCTGTGAACTGTCAAAGTTAGAACAACCTGCAGATTGTCATCATGGCACAGGACTCAAGCCCTTGAGTAGGGCATGGCTCTCAGCTCCTGGGGATTATTTCAAATGCACACTCGGTTTTGTTCCATTTCCATAGACTGGTAAATTTAAGTGTGACATTTTAAACTTTTGATTTGGTCTGTTGCTTGACTTAACTTCTAGGTGAATCTTGAAACTTTAGATCAGGAAGAAGAAAGAACATGCCATCTTTTTAAATGAGATCTGACATTTTGAGGACCAAACGCCGTGGTGCAGAGACAGTGTTGTTCTGCGTTCCTGTAGAGGGCCTCCCCTGTCACACTTTTCTGTAGTGTCTGTGCATTTGAGCTTTCTCTGTCCCTGCAAAGTCTACAGTTTCCAGGTGCACTTCAAACAGAGTGAAGAAGATAGCCCTTGACAGAGAATTTCAAGTCTATCTTTCACGGAGGATCTAAGCAGCTGCCACATTAAACAGGAAACCCATGGGTCAAAATCCAAGCTGAGAGGGAAAAGGTAACAAGCCGACCTGTGCCAGGGGTAATTTATGATTAAGTTAATGAATTTCTAATTAGGCTTATAAAGCCCTGAAGTATTTCCCGCAATGGTGCGTCATGAAGCCTTTATTCAGGGAAGGCTGTAGTGCTTTCGATCTGGGTCATGTAGCACATCGCCACGTAGACCCTCGTTCACATTTCCTCTCTCACAGTCAAGCACACTCTTAAAGGCAGAAAGGCATGTGAAGCACAGAAAAGAAACAACACAAAACGGCAGTCTGTTTAGACTTAATGCGATACTTGGTCAGGATACCTCTGAGTAATTGTTTAATTTCTTCCGATTTTGTAAAAACAGATTATTATCGGTTAAAATAATATCTAATAAATTCCCAGATCATTTCTAGCTTCCTATCTAGGACTTTTTTAGAGTGGCTTTGTCTCATAATTAAGAACCTCTCAGAATTAAAAATAGAACGTTATTAAAAGTAAGGACTGCTGTTTAATTAAGTGCGCCCACTCAACAGCATTGAGCAGTGCTGTCCTTACAGCAAGGGGGGGAGGGGGATTAGCAAGTGCCTCTGTGACTGGGAGTGAATCTCCATTAATTCAGAGGTGTATAGATCAGACTGCACCTGCAAAGGGAGGCATGGCGTGTTAATAGAGGTAGCCGGAGCAATCTATTCTGAAGTGTTCTAGCTAGGAAATGCATCTCCAGAGAGAGGAATGGAAAGCTCTGTGCTTGTGTGAAGAAATAAGACAGGAGTCAAAGATAAGTGCACATTCTGACTCCCTTTCACACGTTTAGACTTAATTAGCTTATTAAGATACAATCATATTCAAAAGGCAACAGCTTAGAAGATTCTTTGGGGTCTGGCGTTCATAGTGGCATCCCTGCAACGTGGCTCTGCCTTGATGCCATGGGCTGACATGCTGTGGTCTCTATAATTATGCAAACAGCTTATGCCTGACCCCAAGCCGGCCAGAAGGCATTGACACCTGCTCTGGGCTTCTCACGTTCCCCACTGGGCCCACAGCCAGCTCCTTCCTCTCACTCTCGCTGGGAAGGGCTTCTGGGGATATATACTCACTCCTATCTTCCGACTGCACATTCAGGTGGACATGACCCCACATAACCAACAGGATGGTTTTATACCTTGCTCTCTTTTTCTGCCAAAGAGCCTCTCAATCATGAAACACAAACTAACCTTGAACAGAAAAATACTTTGATAATGATACCTAATAATGCAGATCTCTAAGGGAGCATTGTTTCAGACAGATTTATCTCCAGTGGATTATTTCATTTAATTCTTTGAAATGCCCTTAGAGGAAAGTACTCTCTTTATCCCCATTTTACAGACCAATAAGCTGAGGCACAGAGTTAGTGATGATTTTCCAGGACAATGTAATGTCTAATGGGGCCTGAATTTAAAGCAATGTCTTTCTGACATGAGAGACCTGCTCTTTACTCCTTTGTTGAGACTCCAAGACTCACTATGCCTATCTCTTTCTCTCAATTTTTTATACTGACTTAACAAATAAATAGTAAATTATTTTTACAAACCATGACACCTCCCAAACACTTGGTAGCTAGCATCCCTGTGTCCTTAATATATTTATAACATGAGGAATGACCAATGATGAGAATGAGCAAAAATAACAAGTTGTTCTCAATTGCAGGATGCATTCATCCGCCGGTCATTAAACTGTCCTTCTTAAAATAATGCTTCTCACCATCTTTTTTTGTCATGTCCACTGCCCCTACTGCTACGAGCATCAGAAAGAGAGACTGCAGCTTAATACACTGGCTCTCCAGAAGAAACCCTCCTACGAAAACTCATTAAGGAAATCAGAGAAAAGACATCTTGTATTTTTAGGATCATGATGAATCTATTATAAGTCAGGTGGGTATGTGCTCATGTGATTTGTCAAAATGTCTTGAAATATCAAAGAAGAAGAAAAATACAAAGAGGATTAAAAATAATGTAAAGTGGAGAGATACTAGTACTATTTGAATTGCAACTGTAAATTAAAATCATTGTTAATCATTAATCATCTAAATTATGTTCATGCTACCCTGATTAAAGCTGAGTAATCTACAACATTTGCAGGCTGTGTATTTTGTTTTGAATTTTAGTTTTTTGGGGTTTTTTTTGTTTTTTGTTTTTTATAAAACACAGAGGGTTACCTATTAATTTCTACCTAACTAATGGGAAAATGAGCTTTTCCTCTGTCCTTCCTAGATAACATTTTAGAGCCAAACTCAATTTCTTGATGATTTCCTGGCATGTTTGTTATCTCCTTTCACAACTGAAGGAACTCAGATTCTGGGAGATAAAATCCCAGAGCATTTCAACCCTGTCTCTCTTATGTTACCTCTTGACCCTGACAGTACCCCTCCCAAAAGAGGTCAGAGTCCTCTCTCCATCTCTGCACAGACACTTTTACACACTGTAGGGTCCAAATGGGATTTACAAAATGGGAAATTTCATATCTATAAATGGATTTAACACATTTAACTGTGGGTATCGCAGCTAAGTTGGTTGCTCATATTCTTCTGGCCAGTGTGCAGAGGAGGTCTCTACCACTGCACCACATCAGTGCCAGCAGCCAACCCTAGAAGAGAACAAAATCTAAAATATGTTCTCTTAATGTGTGTGTGTGTGTGTGTGTGTGTGTGTGTGTGTGTGTGTGTGTTGTATGTTTGCCACATCAAAGATCAAATATAAGGCTCAAATATGTAAGTAAGTACTCTACCACTGAGCCATATCTCAGACTTCAAAGTATGATTTTTACCAAAAATATATCCCTTTTTCATTTAAGAAGAATCCCAAGTCTTAAATCGGTCCATCATAAATCAGGGGGCTATTTATGTTTGCCTAAAATGTTCTTATAGGTCTTTCAGGACTAAATTCAATATTACTGTCACTAGCAAGCCTTCTCTGGACTCCTCTATCTGGAGTACCTCAGGACTGAGTACTTCTTATGTTTCCTACCAGAATAATCTAGACCAGTGGTTCTCAGCCTCCTGACAACTTTGGGGGTTGAAGGACTCTTTCACAGGGATTGTCTAAAACCATCTGCATATCAGATATTTACATTATATTTCATAACAGTAGCAAAATTATAATTATGAAGTAGAAGCAAAAATAATTTCATGGTTGGGGGTCACCACAACATGGGAAAGTGCATTAAAGGGTCACAGCATCGGGAAAGTGGTCTAAGTGGTCTAAGCACTCTGCCCCTCATAGCACTTTACATGCTGTAGTACAGCTGCTTGTTATATTAGTTATTCTTTCTGTTTCTGGAAATAAAATACCCAACAAGAAGAAATTTAAAGAAGAGTTGATGTTGGCTTACAGTTCAAAGGGATATACTTTGTCCTCACAGTGATAGCATGCCAGCAGGAGCAGAAGCTGATCACCTTGCAGCAGCTGTCAGCACAGAATGTATGGGGAGACAGGCTATAAATCATCAAGGCCTCTTCCCAGGGACTAACTTCTGTAAGCAAGTTTACACCTCCTAAAGGTTCAGCAGCCTTCCCAAAGGGCTCTGATAGCTGGGAACCATGTGTTCAGACACTTGAGCCTTTGGAAAGTGTTTCACATTCAAACCACAACACCTTTCCTCAGAGCTTCACCCCTAATGCAGCTGACTGTAATTATCTTAGTTAATAAGGATTCTAATCTATTCAATATTCTATCCCCAGTGGCTAGCACAGTTCCTAGCACATCAGAGAAAACCCTGGACAGTAAATCCGTTGATCAAATGAAGGGTACAGACTCTAAAGCCTACAAGCCCTACCTCTGTGGGTTAAATGGTGTTCTAGCCTACAGCAAATCACTGCTCAGGTCAAACACTGAGCAGAGACTCAAAGAAACTCAACATTCAGTAAGCATTTTCATAGTTCAATTCAGGAAGAGTCCTCAAGGGTCTAAGGCAATTATTTCAGAGCAGGGCATGAGCTTTCTCATATTTCAAATCAATTAAGACTTTGTCGATAGCACAGCAGTTCAGGTTCTAGTATTGAAAACACAATTGTTTCCTCATTATCTAAATAGAGGGAACGGATGCTACTCACTTAACAGTAGCCAACTAAAATGCTTTTGATGGTGGTCCACTGAAGTGAGCATGGCTGATGGCTATTCTAAGACTAAACAAACCCAAGGTTTCCTCTTCTTTTAAAGAAGCCCTTTTATATTGCAAGGCTGCAGTTAAGAAAATAAAGGCAATGAAGTAGTCTCTTTTTACCTTGGGAAATATCACCTCAGTGAAGCCTTAGTTGATGATGCACCTGAGAATAGGGAAGTTGGGGGTCACAGTGAGAGAAGTAACACTGACAATAAGAACAGAAAAGGGGCAGAGGGCATAGGAAAAGGTGGCAACATACAGTCAAATTCGAAGGCCTTGTTCTCCAAAGCCCACTCTTCTCTCCTTATCCACGGTCCCCTTGGGTATATAAAATGATAAATCCAATTATTGCCTCTATGCAGATGTCTCTTGTGATAGACAGACTCATACCATTCCAAAGACATCCATGTTCCTGAAACCCAAGCAAGAACATGTTTTCTTAAATGGATTTGCACAAGGGCAGAACTCTAGGTAAGACCGATATCATCACAAAGATCCTAAGAAATGAAAGAACATGGGAGAAACAATCTGGAATCTATGAAGATGCTTACCTACCTTGAAGATGGAAGACACCAGAGGCCAAGGAAGGCAGCTGGCCCCTGTAAGTAGAAAAAGCAAAGAGATTGTTTCTCTGGATTCCAGAAGGAGCACCGCTCTACTGACAACTTAATTTTACCTCCAGTGAAACCCATTTCAGATTTATGAACTTCAGAGTGGGAAAGAAGAACACGTTCTTATTTGAAGATGCTAAGTTTGTGATCATTTTTTACAGGAGCTATAGGATACTGATATACTTCCCATATTGGTCTGGTAAACCTAAGCCCCTAAATTCAGGTTGTTCACACTTCTATATCAGATTCCACTTGACCCCCCAAAAAACCATCAAGAATTAATCCCATCATCCTATCCCACCTATGGCTCTATGCCGGTTAGTTAGTCTCAATCGTCAATTTGATTAGCTTAGGATGGACAGGGAAGCAAACTTCTGGGTGTGTCTGTGAGGATGTTTCAGAATAGAATAAGGAGAAAGACACCCTGAATGTGGGTAGCACTTTCAAATAAGTCAGGAACTTGGATGGGATACAAGAGGAATGAGGAGAACCACAGAGAATACTCCTTTCTCAGTTTCCAGGCTGTTATGGTGGAACCACTCTGCTCGGCCATATCATCTTCGCCATGATGCAAGGAGAACTCTGAATCTGTGGGCCAAAATAAACACTTCTTCCCTTGAGTTGACTTTCCTTGGTATTTGGTGATAGTCACAAATAGTCTAACACGAACTCCTATCTCAATCTACCTGAATGGTTGGCTACACTAGCTTCTGGATTAAACCTAAATGTGCATAATTCTTCAGTGTTCTTCTCCCTTCTTGCCAGACTCAATGCTTGTCAACCCATCATGATGAAACCCACAAAGACTGTTTTTACTCTCTTTGTCATAACCCTAAAAAGAATTCTAGTTCTTTACAGAGTTAAATTCTAACAAAAAAAATTAAAGACACATAAGAAATGAATAATCAAAGAAAAGTCAAAAGGAAAGGGAAGAGAGGAAGGAATCCTTTATATCTTTGACTGAATCATTAGGCAAAAAGAAATGGAATTTCCAGTAGTCTTCATAAGATAAGCTGACCCAAGGATTTTTCAGATCTAAAAAGATATAGTTTCCATAGTTACAGAAAGTGAGAAATATTGATAGAGAAATGAAGTAAAATGATCTTCCCAGAAATATTTCTAAAAACTCTGTTCCTTAACATGCCTCAGGCTCTCACATGTCACTCAACCATGATTTCTAGCAACTGTATTCCCAGGATATGGCTATGGTACCCACAAGGGTACTCCCTCACTCCATAACAGGTAGAATCAGGATCCAAGAGCCTAGTGACTCCCTAAGACAAAAGGACTTGTCAAGTAAGAGTCAGTTCATGGAAGGTCTAGCTGACCTAGTTAAGATAGCATTTCATCCTGTATAAGTTGTTAAGAGAATAAGATATGTCATCCAAAGCTCAGCTCAATAGAGAAATTCTATAAAAGGCCAGACTCTTAGAAACCAATAAGGAAGAGTGGTTCACTTTCAAGTGACAGCTTGTCACTTTCCATGAGAGATGTGTCTGCCTAGGCAGTCTCAGGACAGCAGGGACTGACTTTGTCCTGATGTTCCCTGCAACTCATAACACTAGGTGTGGGGTTTTAGAGAACTTCATTTGTGTAGACACATATTCTATTGTGATCTTGATAATATTTTGTGTTGTTTCCCAAAACATTTTTTTTTTAATTCACTGTCTCCTAAGTGTCAATTTTCCCTGTGGGCCATCAAAATGGACATCCCACTGTCTCTAGAGATAGTCTGGGTTTTTTATTGCTATGACAAAAGTACCTGAGAAAACAATGTAAATAGATAAATTGTTTCCTTTGTTCATGGTTTCAAAGCTTGGCCCATTACAGCAGGAAGGGTCCAAAAACACAGAGTAGATTATTCTGTGACAACTCAGAACCAGAGAAAAGGAATGCCTATGATCTCAAGTTTTTTCCCATTTTCCCTTTCAGGCCAGAAGGCACCATCTACACTCACAGTTTGGCTACCCCTTATTTAAGCTTAGTTCTATCTGGAAATGCTTTCATAGACTCACCCAGGGGTGTGCTTGCTAATCCCTTAGGCACTTCTCAACGCAATCAAGTTGACAATCAAGATTCACCATCACAGTCATTGATGGTATGCTGGCAGTATGCTACAGCTACTGGATCCCAGGGAACACCTCACCATCCGTAAATTCAGTAAACAATGCTAGGCTAAACCTCAAGGGAGACCCTGGTTATGACTAGCCCACCAGAGTATATTCTAACTTAGACTCAGTTTTTATTTTTATTTTTGCCACATTAGTCAAGTGACATTGCATGCTTGCTGAAGCCAAGAAGTGTTTTTTGACCTTTGATTTTCCTATTCGTCTTTGCCCAGCTTCAAAAATATAACCACTGAAAATGCATGTAAATAAGTGTTTTATTGGTACAGTGTGTGTCTTTCTCCCCTTTCTTTCCCCTTTTGCTCTTTTATATTGATTTTAGCCAAACCATGCTTGTCCCTTTCCAGCCCAAAAAACATTTAAATGAGGAGCGTACACTTCAGCAAACCGTCGGTATCATTGTAGGAAACAGTGCGCTTACCCCGCTAAACAGCTATCCATGAAGTGGTCCTAATAGACCTAATGTGTAAAGTGTTTTCTCAGGAAAACTTCAACAACAAATCAAACCCCCAATAGATAAGGCTGCTGAAGCTCTGTAAGCTACATTTAGTAACATTTGAAAGGCCAGATCCTCCCTAACAGAAGAACTGGAGGAAAACCTCTCTCCTTATAGAAAAATTCAAACAACAACAACAAAAATATTTCAATAACTGAATCCCATTCAGGAGAAGCTCTTTCTTGAGAGTAGACTTCTGACTGCTTTAATCTCAATCTCAATTCTAATTGTCAAAGCCAAAACCTTGAGGAAAAGCAGAACAGCAGAAATTATCATTTCAAAAACATAATGCTCACTAGTGAATGAAATGTCTGAAACTAGGTCAGTGAGTTTGCTATGAGTTTGCTAAGTAGAATAAGATAGAAAGTTATTAGATATTGATTTATTAATCTATTTAGTGATTTGCTTAAAGTACTGCTTCTACTGCCTATTTGTCAAGCACGACTTCCCTTGCTACTTGGAACCGACTGACCTGAAGAAGCAGCTGAAACAACGGGTTGTTGCCCTTAACAGCCTGCTGGCTGCCATGTAGGCTTCTGTAAACCCTGACCCACCCTGCGGTTTTAGAGCATAAAATGAGAGTACAAACTAGGCCCGTCATTGGAGCCTTTCAGGAGCCATTCTGGCTTCATCACTGGTGACATCTCCTCCCTCCTACCCTCGGTGACGTGCTTACTCCAGAAAGATTCCCACAACAAAACGGAAGACACACGGCAGTCAGGCTGAAGCAGGCAGCAGAGGGAAACCCCCAGGATTTACACTGCAGTCTTTGGTGGGACAGTATCCACGGGGCGATAGCCACGATATCCACACTAAACCTACACAGCCACAGCCAAAATGCCCAAGAAACTACTTAGGAAAGCTGCACTCTCAGCCGTGTGCTCCAGAAGCCCTGATTTTTCAAGATTGGCTTCTGTAAATGGGTCAGGGAGTTAAGGAGATATAAAATGCAGGGCTTTAACTCAGTCATAAAATATCCATTTAAATTCTGAGCTGCTTCTCTGGAGAACCGCTCTAGTTTTAAACTACGTTGGAAACTGTCATTGTTTAATTGCATTGCTTTAGCTTATGCCTCTAAATGTGATGTGGCGTGCACATCGTTACTTTTTAAAGACACCTAAATTTCAGCTTAAGGAAATATTCACAGGACAACTGCTTTAATTTTAAAAATTACTCAGGCCGAGTGGTACAGGGTTATAGACCCAGCTACCTGTGAGGCCATGGCAGGAGGATCAGCAGTAGAAGACTTGTCTGAGCTGTAGAGTACTGGAAGCCCAGCCTGAGCAATTTTGTGAGACTCTGTCTCATAACAAACAAGGGCTAGGGCTGTCACTTTGTGGTAGAGCAGTTGCCAGGTATGTCTGAGGTCCTTAGTTCAATTGCCAGCACCACCCACACACAAATGTTTTATTTAAAAAAATAAAAATAAAGTGAAAGAATACTTATTCTAGTCAGATGTATTGGCATTTAAAGAGTGGAACTTGGAGATCTGCTCTTGTGTCCCATGCAACTTTACATCACCAGCGACTAGTTTCCTTACCAGAATTCCACCTGACATGAGAAAAATATCCTCAGCATAACAAAATCACAGCTGCTCTGTGACCATCAGGAGGAGCTGAATCTATAGCCCGTAGGGCTCCAGTCAGAAAGAACAAGCATTCACCCACACACACACAAACTGTAGAGCAAAATATTTCACAGTGAGGCAGATTCCTTTCAGGATTAAGCCATTCTCCCAGAGGACAGTGGGTACTTGCAAAAGCCTAGGTTCAGGAGGGTTTTTGATAGACCGTAGTAACGTTTTCCAAACCTGTCTCCAAAGAGCAGCAGTCCTCCTGCAATATCATAGATTTCCTTTAAAATTTCATTTCAGCAAACATAAAAGCTTAGGAAACTCTCTCTTTATTATGGAACTTAGCTATGGTAATGTGTGTTGGAACTTTCCATTAGTGAACTGTATCATATAGTATCATTTATATTCTCCAGACTAATTTGACCGAAGAACCTATTCATAGTGTCTGTTAGCATCTCGTGGGGGTCTCTCATGCTTCAAGGAACAAAGATTGGAAAGGGCTGCATCTGTTTAATATGACAAAGCCCATGGAGCAGTACTTGCAAAATGAGTGCCCAGGGGCCATCCTTCTAGACAATACTGCTTTCTGTGATTTTGCCATCTAATCCCTGGCAATATCAAGTGTTTTCTATGCCAACTCTCAAACTTCTAGCAGCCATCAGAAGTGGCAGGTTCAAGCCAAGTGACAAACAATCGTACTCACTGACATCATTCGTGTAAGCGCTCTCAAGATCCCTTCCTGGCCTGTTTCTCAGATTTTATGCAATTGTGTATTCTCAGTGCCAGGACTATCTGGCTGTACATTTAATTTCCAGTTTTGTTTCAGAGCCCTGTCATTTCATCAATCAGAGCTATTCCATCTGCTAAAATGCTGACGAATCCAGCTGCTTTGTCACTTCCAATCAATTTGCTAATGTTTCCATGTTCTGTTTCAATTAGCAGCCTATTCTTGTACTGTTTGATGACTTGATACTACCTACTGTCTGCAGATTAAAAATCAAATTACACGTTGCTTTGTCCTTGACGTTATAAAAAAATTCTTTCTTCTTTACCAAATCATTTCTATTTAGCACATTTACCCTTCTTAAGTTAAATTACATCCTACCACACTGAGAAGTAAGAGGCTCCATTGTTACACGAAGACTGGATGCATACCGCGATGCTGCTCTTGACATTCACTTAATCCTGCTGCCTCATTCAGAACTCAATCTCCTCTCATCTAAGGCTTTCCATTGTTGCAACATTTCTTCAGCAGCTCCTTTAAACACCTACTTGAAGCATTATTTACTTGACCATAATCCCTTACCCGTTTTATTTAATTCACCAACTACAATGCCTATGTTGTCTATTGTCTGCATTTCTTGACTTTGAGATGTAAGGAGCCAGTTAGACAGTCATTCTTGATGTTATCACTTAACACCCCTGAGCAACTATGAAGTAGCCATTTGAAAGCTGTGTTTCAAATGGATCCAGGGCCTCCTCTCTGCCTTCTCTTCCTCTGAAAAGCAATCTACACATAACTATTTTAATTATATAAAATTGTAGAGATTTTTATTTTTGTCACAAAATGGAGAAATAACACAAAACTCAAACTGTCCTTTCCCATGCTCTGTGTCACAACTGACAGCATGCACTTTCATAGCCTAAAGCAATACAGCAACTGTGCTGTGGGTCATATTTTTAACTTTAATGGTAATCTGTAATTGCCTGCAGCCTGCCTTATTTCTGGTCTTGCTGATTTCTGGAGGACCTGTGATAACACAGCTCCCAGTTGCCCTCTAATCTACCTTCTGCCTTCTTTTATGTTTTCTTTTAATGTATTTTTTTTTTCAGGGTTATCAGGTCTTGAAGCAAAGTAATCTGAATCTATAGTTCTACCTTCTTCAGGGCATTCTGAGGAACTAGAATTGGCTTCTAGCCTTCAAGCTCTCACGGCTGTCTACCTTTCCTGTGACTGGGAGTGCTGAAGGTTGAACCTTTGCTCCTGATTGAACTGCCTGATGCCAGCCTTGAAATCTCCATCAGCTTTAATCTTCTCGAGACATTTGAAAACAAACATCAAAACATGACTTGTCAGTGGAAGTTCCCCTTTCCTTCAATACAACAAGATTCCATTTGGGCTGTGCTTTAAAACTAAGCTCATTTTGCCAGGTGGTAGTGGCGTACACCTTTAATCAGGAGGCAGAGCCAGGCAGATATCTGTGAGTTCAAGGCCAGCCTGATCTACAGAGTGAGTTCCAAGACATCCAGAGTTACAACAGAAACCCTGTCTTGAAAAACAAAACAAATATAAATAAATAATAAGGTCATTCCTCTGTTTTTAGAGATTCATTAAGTGTTTATAATGAATAGGCAGATAACTCAGCAGATGTTTAGTGAACACCAACTCTGTTACTTTTCTCTTGCTGAACAACATACCTAAAAGAGAAAAAGCAACTTCAGGAAGAAAGGGTTTATTTTGGTTCACAGTGTATTCAGTTCACCATGCCAGAGAAGGCATGGCAGCAAGAGCAGCTATGGCTCCACGAAGGTAAGGCAGCTGGTCACATTGTGTTCATATCAGAAAGCAGAGAACCACAAATGCTTCTACCTGGCTCTCTTTTCCTTCTTCCCCCTTTCCATTCAGTCCAGGAGCTCAATCCATGGCATGGTGCTCCCCACATTTGTGGTGTCTTCCTTCCTCAGTTAAGGAGGGAAATGCCTTTCCTCACAGACACTTTTAGAGGTTCATCACCAAGGTGATGCCAAATCCAGTCAGGCTGACAAGGAAGAGTAACCATGATACCAACTACATGATGATTACTGTCTCTTCCAGCCTCTCAATGAGAAGCTGAGTACAGAGTTCACAACTTCATAGTGTTTCTTTATGTATGTTCCCTGACTGCCAGAAAGCATGTTTTCTGGGGGAGAACTTTATTAATTCTTCCCAGTTGGAGTTCCTTGTCTAAGGTGCCCTGGGATAAGTGTGACATTCTTCTGACACCAGGCAACCTTGGACATCCCACACGTTTACTCACCTTCCCAGCTATAAAACATTTGCAGACTTGATGGACTGAGTATTGGGAAGGGTTTTTATTGTTGGAATAGATGGAAAGAGATAGAACAGAGAGAGAAGAAAGATGGAGAAGCTCTTTTGTGATGGTCCGGGGACCACACAATGCCAAAGGGAGAAACTTCCCTGTAGAGGTGGTGCAATCCTGAAGGGAGAATATCCCAACAGGACTGATGAGTTGCTCAGCCCAGTAGAGCTGAGGTGAAGTGTCCAGCTCTGCCTCGCCTTGCCTCGCCTCCTGGAGATGATGCAGTTCTGAAGGGAGAGTATCCCAACAGGACCAAGGAGATTCTGGCCAGGTGTCCCCAAGGCTGCAGATCTGTAGGAAAATATCCCAGGCGAGCTGTTCTTCTTTCTTCTTCCGGTGCAGCTCAGTAGGGAAATATCCCAGGAGAGCTGTTCTTCTTTCTTCTGTCCTGTCCGATGATCTCAACAGGCCAGTGACTGTTTCAGCTCCGAAGAGAAACAGCCAAAACTGAGGGTTGCTCAGTCCTTTTTAAAGGGTTCTGGAGGAGGTAGAGTTATCAATATGGCCTGTGATTGGTGGAGTTTCTTTGGCCTGTGATTGGTGGAATTCTCAGTCCAGAGAGGGTTGGGGGTCCCATCTCAGGGTCATTTGTGTTTGTTGGGACCCCTTCTGTGCTGCACTGTCAGGTTGGGGAACCCCTCAGCCAGATGAGAGTAGGGTCCCTGATAGTTCCAGAGGGGAGCTTTCTTATGAGGGGTCTCAAGTCCCAGAGCTCCCCAGCCTTGCAGAGCTAGATTCTCCCAAAAGGGAAAAATGCTGGCTCCTCAGTGGTCTTTGGCATCATTTGGGGTTCCTGGTGGGCATAAGGAATAGTGGCTGGGCCCCCAGAGTCCCCAGCAGGGTAGCAAGGGAGGCAAGCATTAGTCTTGAATAGCAGTTGGACTGTAGGAGAGGCTAGGTTTGCTGGTAAAGTCAACTTTGCTTCCTGGAAGAAACACAGATGGCTATGAGGATCCATCTTGGGGGGGGGGGGGAGGTGTCAGCCAGGAGTGCTGATGGCTGTTAGGTTCCATCTGTGAGGAGAGGGGTCATCCAAGAGCGAGCACAGTCCTCAATCAGGTCCTCCTTCCGTTTGACAGTTAGCCAGCTGGGGGGTTGGGCCTGGCAAGGGGGCAGAGCTAAGGCAGAACTAAGGCAGAGCTTCCTTCACAGGGCTGTGGAGGCTGATCATAGATGAATGTGGAAAGACATGTCAGAGCTTCTCACAGAAAGTGGGAGTCCCACATTATAGACTGGGGGTTGGCAGAACCCCTCAGAGGGAGCCCTGGGCTGTGGGCTAGGTCTGTCGTCAGGGGTAGGGGGCAGAGCTCTCCAGCACAGAGCCGTGCTGTAGACTCTGCTTGTTGCAGAATCCTAACACTGAGCTTCCTCACTTTGTCTCCAATCCATTACTGCAGCTTGAGCACATCACTGAGTATATTGTGTCAGCCTGTCAAGATTCAACAAGCTTAGTGAACATGTACTCTTCTAACTCCTTATCCCTGAGATAGTGGTCATGTATCCCAAGATATGATATATTCGTTAAGGAAAAAAATAGCCTCCATCACATTAAGAGAAGGTATCGTGATTTAGAGGATGTAGCTCTGTGATACTAAGTCACTTTCCCAGCAAGGTAGTTTGAGAGGAGTAGTCACAGAATGTGTGTTGAGTGCTTGGGTGGCAAACAACAGAAAACCAAACATGAGGTCTAGACTGCAAAGACAAAATTATTTCACATAACAAACTCAGAAGCTCCATGCCAGAATATCATTACAGAGCTTTCCTTGGTGCCCTTGCAATGGCCACAGGAGCCATAAGCTTTCCCTG
Organism: Cricetomys ansorgei; assembly: GCA_026225945.1. Lineage (NCBI taxonomy): Eukaryota > Metazoa > Chordata > Mammalia > Rodentia > Nesomyidae > Cricetomys > Cricetomys ansorgei. The sequence continues at coordinate 8,077,977 of JAMJFZ010001562.1, forward strand.
CCAAGACAACCTTCAAAGAAGGAAGGAAGGAAACTAAGCAGAAGAGAAGACAGTGTCTGTTGTTCCTTACCAAAAAGGTTTCTCTAATAGATCATTGAAATGAACCCTAAGCCTACATACATACACCCCCATAGTTCTCGGGGTATGGTTCCCAATAGCCACTTCTGCCTTCCCTGAGGATTTCTTGAAAATGCAAACCTCCAGACTCCATCAGAAACTCTGAGCTAGAGTCCAGGATTCTGGATTTTAACAAGTTCTCCGAGTAATTCTGACACAGGCTAAGTTTTGAAAGCTTCTGCCCCACTCACATCAAAGCAGAACCCTTCCACAATACTAAGATGAGATGAGTAGTTATGTCCCATTAGAACTGGACACACTGTGGTCTGGAGTAGAATGGTCAGAAGAGGGGACAAGGGAGCAGCTATGAAGAGTGAAAGTGGAGAAAACAAAGAAGCGGGTATGGGAATGGGAGGAGAAGGCCCAAGATTTCTTGGGAATGGAAAGCAGGAATCAGACCTCAGGTCTGAAAGTACCGATTTTTGCAGATTAGAGGGAGCTAATACAACTAATAAACAGCTGGAAGAAATCAGTGTTCTAATGAAAAATAGCCTTGATTATTCTACTTCAAATGTAATTTAAGAGTGTGATAAGTACCATATCATGACACATTTGCCGAAAAGGGATTCCACAACTGCACAAATCAGTAGCTAATTAGAACTTCAGTAAAGTGCCAGATTTCACACAATGTGTGAGGTGGAGTAAAGAAGGTTATTTATCAAAATGTAAATTACTGATTTTGCATCTCTTACTATAAACTGGTTTTTCTTCTGCAGCATACTGATTGTTTTGTTTTTTTCTTTTTTCTCAAGACAGGATCTTAATCTCACTACATAGGCCAAGCTAATCTTGAACTCTCAAGGCTTCTGGCTTTGCCTTCCAAGTCCTAGAACTGCAAGCATATATTACCTCATTCAGTTCCCTCCAACATAATATTAGAACACACACTGTGTTTACTTTCCAACCATCTACACTGCCGAGTACAATAGACACTAGGCACAGACGGATGTTGAGCCTTTGAAATACAACTAGCATGAATTGCAATATGCTATGCATTTAAAAATACAGTGATCCTCAGACATAGTACAAAAGAATATACACAGGAACTCACATTACCACAAGGCCTGCACAAGGTCAAGCCAGACAAAATCCCAGCATGGATGGGGAAGGGAATCAGGAAGTTTTGCCCCTAGGTGAGGTGCTGTTGACAGGTGATGCCTGCTAGGAGAAGGAGTCCGTTTTCTTCAGCCATGTGGCCCCTGTGTGGCTACTCATGGTCTAGGAGGTAGCCCATACACATGTTGCAGCATTAAGTAGATTCAGTAGAGGGGGAAAAAACAGCACACAAGAAATTTCATGAAATACCGATGAGGAGTTGGAGGAGACAGAATGGGGGATAGATTTAGCAAAACACATTGTATGCACACATAAAATTCTCAAACAATAAACTAAAATATGGAAAATGAGAGCCAGCAAGGTGGCTACTAGGTGGCAGTATTTGCTGCCAGGGCTGATGACCTGAATTCCACTCCCAGAATGCACATGGTAGAAGGAGAAAACCAACTCCAGAAAGTTGTCCTTTGATCTCCATACTCCCATTGTGCCATGAGCATACACACACACACACACACACACACACACACACACCACCGTATGGAAAGGGGAAGCTAAATAAATAAATGTAAAACATTAAAATGCATAAATTGAAAGAACTTTTTGAATAATGTTGGAGTAGATGAGGGGAAGAGAGTCTGAAGACTTCTTGCTTCTCCACCCTGCAAGCTATGAATGCCAGGACCCCAGTGGGAGAAGTACAATCTGAGCGCCTGGAAAAGCCCAACCATCCTGCCAGGCACAGGGCTCGAACATGCAACTGGGGCTGCGGATGTAAGGGGACAGGGTGGGTTCATCTCTCTACTGTATTCCAAGGACTGAATAGATGAAAGATCAGGCAGGGGTGGTGCAAATGAAAAAAAGCTGGAAGAGGAGAATGAAGCAGAGGGGAAAAAAGCAAGAAATCAAGGGCTTTGAAAGCCATTCCATTTCAATTTTACCAAAGGGCAACTCTGTTGCTAGTTAAATAATGATTCAGTCATTACAGTGACTCTTGGAAAGTAATTTATTCTCTTTTTGTGTTATTGTTGTGTTTTACAAAGTAAATGTTCAATAGAGGCCATTTGAATGAATTAATTCTTGTTGCTTTGCTGATAATAAAACATATTTTAGCTAATGAATATTTATTCTTATGATTTTTATTCCAGTTCCTCCTCCACAGTCGGCTCAATATGCCAGAGAAAAGGAGAGGCTCAGTCTTGTTCCGGGTTTAACACTGCCAACACCAAAGACTTCAGTGTCTACTCTACACTAATACTTTTCTCTGCGTGTCTTACAAGATGTCTGCTACTTTGCTAGAGCATGTTTCATGCTAGGGTCCACCATGATGCTTCTCAAACACACTTTTATCCCCCACCCCCCATTCCTTTAAACACTTTGAGAACAGAAAATTACAGACATCTCTCTTCTGACATCACTGAGCTCCAACACTCCATAGGAATCGGAATTGTGTTGATGCTGTGGCTGTTGACAAGTGTCACAATGTGTGGCAATTCCTTTCAATAGCTTTCAACAGAAGCTCACCTGTGGATGCTGTAAAAATCCTGCATAGCCTTCAAAGGCTGTCGCAAGGTGCTTTTTTGGAGTTTTATCATTCCTTAAACAACTGCAAAGACCTTGGTAAAGTCACAGGTTGCCTTACAGGCATTGTTTTGGAAGCCATTCCCAATTTGACAGGCTACAATATACATTTTCTATGAGTGGGTTTTCAGTTCCTAAGAGCCAATGCTGATGACAGCAGCCAAAATATTTTTTCACAAAGAGAACAATTTATAGTGAAGTACACTGTATTGATTTCCTACAGGACTTTTCAAGTCAAGAAAAAACCAGGAAGCCCTTAATACAGACAGCACGTTCCTGCTCATCATCAAGGTCCTCAGCTAGAAATTCTTTGAAGGTACAATTGAATCTTGCTGCTGAACTTGTTGTCATATAGATGGTGGCCCCAAATCATTAAGAAAAATTTCTGAGATGTAGCTGACACTGCTATCCGCTCTCAGACAACCATGGCAGTAGCTGCTGTGTTCACTAACCTAATCTTCCCCCTGGAGCCCTTCTTTCTCATGCATGTGGCTCCCACATTCAAGGCTCTTCAACAGCAGTAAAAATTTGAGGGTGATATCAAATTGTTGACTTTGTCCAGTTCTTGCTTCTGAAGACTCAGATGTCATATCAGAACTCATCAATGGGAAAAAGAAAATACTTAATCATATAAAAGTGACAAATTGGGTAAAGATTCTTAAGAGATCTGATGTCGATGGTTGACTCTGGCCCAGGCTCTTCTCCTCATTGTTTGCATTATCTGCAGCTGGATATTGCCAGATACAATTGACTTTGTTCCTCTCCTTTACTCCCATCCTGTCCTCACCATTAGCCCAGGCTCTGCCCACTGCCCTGGGTGTTTGTGACCATAGCTGACAGGTCTTGTCTTGGGCTTTTCTTCTCAAATTTGTCTTCCCTCCATACTTCTGTTTGTGTTATCTTCAGAAAACACAATTTAAATCATATGATTTCCTTTCTCAAAGTTTCAGAGTTCCCTCCTTGTGTCCAAAACCAAACTCATGCTTCCTCACCTGTTTTTTGAATTGTGTATAACTGGCTCTCTCGCTTATCATATTTAATCTGTTAAAGGTTTCCTTTTCTAAGCACTCACAAAGGCTGCAGAAAGCAGCAAGCATGGTAAGGATTTCTTGGTACTAAGAGAATAAAATAATGAAATACGATTCTTCCCAGGAGTAGCACTCATCTAGCCGGACTGTGGACATGTGAGTGCTGTGGTCACAGGTCAGGCAGGACACAGCATCAAGTCCACAGAGCACCATGAAAACAGACTGAAGGGAAATGCAGTCATCCTCTTGGTCCTGACTCCATACATACAGTCCACCCATTGGTTCCCAAGCACAGTGGTGAGAAACCCTCTCCGGAATCCATTTAACCGAGTCTTCTGCCCATGACATGCCTTCCCCCTTGCTGCTCTACAATTTCTCGCATCTGGTCCTCACTCTAGAAGTTGTCTGTACATCCTTTCCCTGGTCTCCCATCCATCCATCTCTGCTCACATCCTACTTCTCCATGAAGTTCTCTCCAATTCCTCCAGTGGGGTTAATCTTCCTCATTTCCTCACTTTAATGCTATTAAATTTTTATCTGAATGTTTAACATTACTAATTATTTAGGGAACCATTTTTCCATTTAAATTTCAAAAACCTTAAGAAGAAGGATTATACATTTCTTTTCTTGTACCTTTTGGTTTCCCACAGAACCTATAGACTTCGTGTGTGATGTGGTAAATGGAGGGAGATAGAGCAGGAGAGAGAAGAGAAAGAAAGGTGCATGCCAGAGAACATATTTGGAACTCACAAGAAAACTTTCAGGAGTCAGTCTCGCCTTCCCCCTTGCTGAAGCAGGTGATGTTATGTGGAAAGTCCTCCTTCCAACCCATTGTCCTCTGGCCACACTCTCCTGTTTTAATTAACAAATCCTCATTCTCGGCCTGTCCCCAAACCGCCTCGGGGTCTCTGTCTCACTGCCTTCTTCTAGGTCTTACTGTACTGGCCTGTTTTTGACTTCATCATAGACTCACCAAAACTCAGCCATCCTCATTTCAAAGCTCTAAGTGGTAATCTCCACTTGCTTTGGACAGCAGCTACAGTCATGTTTTATAGTTTAGTGAATCATGTCACGAATTTCAGTTGCCCATATTTTCTTATTCCCACCTCAAGTAAGCAACTTCTTCATCGTACACCTCATTTAACTAACTTTGCATCTTCAATGCCCTGAACAGTGGCTTGCATTATGCAAGTAGACACCAACACAAGCTTTGTGAGAAATGAATTGAAAAGATGAATAACATAGCTCTGATTTCAACCCCGTGGAAAATGAAAAAAAAAAAAAACCAAAAACCCAGCACCTCAAGGGTCTTTTTTCAAGCAGATGAGAATTCCTCACCAATTTTATGGAAGACTAAGAATATAAACAATTCTTTTCAGATCTTTCTTTTTATGAGGTGTGTGAGTGTGTGTGTGTGTGTGTGTGTGTGTGTGTGAGAGAGAGAGAGAGAGAGAGAGAGAGTGTGTGTGTGTGTGTGTGTGTGTGTGTGTGTGTACATGCATGCCTGAATGTTCATGTGGCTTCTGAGACCAGAAGCAGGCGCTAAATTCCCAGAGCTGAAATTTTGGGCAGTTGTGAGCTTCTCAACCTGCTAGGAACCAAACTCCATTACGCTCTTGGCTGCTGAGCCATGTCTCCTCCACAACCTTCCCCTTGTTTTTAAGATTTTTGTTTCTACCTTTCAGATTCTTCTATCACTGACTTTAGACATCTTACTTCTAATTTTGAATACCATATAAACCAAAAAGTTTTGTGTTCCAAATTTACGAATTTTAAGTTTCTTTGTTTCCAGTTAGGAAATTGTTATATTTTTAAATTAGCAAGTGAATCGGTGAAATGCCATTTAGAAGGAAAGCCTTGTAGGGCTGCCTTTGTGCTTGGGGCCAACAGTGACTTGCTGAACTGAGTTGGTTTAGCTGTGCTAATGCTATGAGTTAAAGATCTTTATCTTTGCCCCAAAACAAAAGTATTGAAAATAACATCCAGATGGGAAGTGAAAAATATTATTGTCATTTTAATGAAAAATGTATATTTTTTGGCAAACACATAGAAAATATTGGAGATAGGCAAGATGCTTTATCATACAGAATTGACTTCATAGTCAGGAGAATGGATTTGTTAACTCAAAAGAAGAAAGCTCACCACAAATTTCCACTCATTACAGAAAAGTTCCTCTTTAGAAACTCCACCAGCCATGGATCTCAGCATCGTGGTTCACCTGAGATCATCTCTAAACCAGGGAAGCAGTACATCTGCCCCAGTGTGCTCCATGGCTCACCCTAACCCCCAGGAGCACAGGAGGCGTCCCCCTGAGCCTGGACAGATGACATCTGCCCCAGTGTGCTCCATGGCTCACCCTAACCCCCAGGAGCACAGGAGGTGCCCCCTGAGCCTGGACAGATGCAAAGCAATCACTCTTCTCTACAAAGACTGTTTCCACATTGAACAGCAAAATGAAGAAATTAAAAAGTCTTTTAGAGAAAGAATAGTATACTATCTTAGAGACGAAGTACATTTGGGCTTGAAGAAAGAATGCTTCTGTGGCAGCTATGAAAACTCTGTTGTGTTTCCCAGTATTAGCGTGGAAGCTTTTTCACCCTGTAGAGGGGCCCTCAGAGGCTCTACTGCACAAATCACGACTGGTCCAATTCCACAGGCTCCCATAGGCTCTCCCCAGGTCCTATCTCTTTCTTCTTTGTGAGCACTTCTTCATTTTCACCTAGGTACTCACACATTTTGATTTTTGCACCGGTCTCCTGCTGGATAAGCTGATTTCCAGGCATCCTCTCATTATTTCTAACTCTAATCCTCCAACCGCCCCCATCTTTTGCATGAGCAAGGACAAGGCTTCTTAAAGCAGACCTTGCGACATCCACATCCACGTTCTTATTCTTTCCACACATCAGAAACAAAACAAAAAAAATGCCTTTTTCTTTGTTTCTCCTAGGGCTTTCCAGCTTCTCATTTCTTAATAAAAAAAAAAAAAGTAAGAAGTCTATGTAGCTGATTCTTCCCCTATAGTCTTCAGCCATATATAAATCACCAGTCCAAGAAATATTATCTTAAACTTAAGGGTTTAATAAAATATAAATAGCTACCTTGAACTTTAGATTAAATTTTATTATACTGGAGAAGTATGCAAATTCCAAGTAACAACTCAAGAGAAAAGAAAAATGAGCAGAACTACTGGTTTTTCAATTATTCCAAAGAACCTTATATCAAAGCCATTTTGATTTAGGGACTTCAAAGATAGAAATTCAGCTTATGGAAGGGCTACACAGACAGCACTGTTGGTAAAATTATCTAGATTTTTTTTACACAACAGATTAACTCTGGATCTTAATTATCCTACAGCTTGCTAGGATGAACTTAGTGCTATTTAACAAACAACAGTCAGCTCCCCTGTTCTCAGATGCCAAATGCCCATTACACTGAATACTAGCATAACTGAAAATTCTCTCACAGGTACTCTTCATTCTTTTGCCAAGGTAACTGACTCCATTTGGTTAATGTATTTGGTTCAGCATGGATAACATTTCAGAGAGAGCCTAAAGTTTACTCCCATGCTTCATAGTCTTTCTTCATAAAACTTTCTGCCCTTCACTGCATACTTATAAATACAAATGAATGCTTATATTCTATGAAAACTTTTCTAGCATCATTGCTGCTATTTCTAGTGCTCTTTTTCACCCTATCCTTTGCTTCTTTCAAGCAGCATGTCTCCTTTTAACTTCACAGTTAACTCAGCACTGTATTTCATGCTGTCTGGCTACAATTCCCACACATTGCCTCCCACCTTTGCAGCTTGATGCACACTGACATCCATCTCCAACAATCTCCAGAACTGTGTTTTAGCTCCAGGACTCTGTCCTCTGACCATCTTCATTTGCACTTATCCCGAACACACTCATCTTGATCTGTGTTCTGGTCCAGCCTCCACTCTTCAGCCCCTTCTCCTGTAAACACTAGTCACACTCTCAGAGGGAATTCCAGCCCCAACCTCAAACTAACAGAGCCAAAATTCAATACAACATATGTCATCTCAGATAGGGTCCATTTATACCCATCTGGTTTGAAATAAGTAACAGTCAGACCTGAGAGATATCCTTACCCCTGCCATGTCTTTCACTGACTCTCATCTGACACCTAACAGAATCATCATTTCATTCATGTCCAGTGATCACTGAGGTCACACTCTTACCACTTTACATACAAACTGACTTTTGGAATAGGTGTCTCCCCTTCAACCCAATCTTAATGATAGTATTGCAAGTCTAAGCATGTGCAAAGAATGGTTTCATTGTCTCACTCCATATCCAAGAATCTTCAGTGGCTTCCCCACCATTGCTGGTATTAAGGCACCAATTCTACTGGCTTTATAGATTTATAGATTCCCCTTATACTCAGGCTATGCTCAGCCATTGTCCGCTCACCCTCGGTGTGCACCATACTCTCTATTGGGCTACGTCTACATTGCCCTCTGTGTTGTTTCAATGTTACTGAAACTTACGTGTTTTCTGGATTTCAGACCTAGCCCAAGCTCTGCCTTTCTAGCAAGTCATGTGTTAATTCCAGATCCTGAGACCCTTCAACTAAATGTCATTGCCCACCAAATCCTCAGAGCATTTCCGTTTCTCCGGCATGTCCCGGGCTGCAGTAAGCATTGCTCCACTCACACTCATAACCAGAGAACAAGGTCACTGGCACAAATTGTTTTCCCAAGGGAATAGGGTCTAGACACCTCATAAGGGAAAGCTGCCTTCAGAGTGCAATGCTGTGTGTCATTTCCAGCTCTGGCTGATAAAACCCAGTGGTTCCTATTTAAAATGAAATATCTGCTGTTGGACTCCCAGCCTATCCTAATACTATCCATACAGCTTCAAAGGTGATTTCACTATTCTTGTTCCCACTCTTCACCTTAACCAATGCACTCTATTAAGCATTTCTATTATTCCCTTTGAAATGGATTAAATACAGTATTCAAACAATCAGAAAGATTTCAGTAAAAGAAACTTAATAAAATTTGGAGGAAGGAAATAATAAAACTAGAAACTACTATAATCAAATTAGTAAACAAAATCACATTAAAATTATAAATAAAGCCAACAACTGGATCTTTGGGGAAAATTATAACAAATCTAATGAAAAAATTAATCCACATGTTAGTGATCTAAGGAGAGAGAAAACAAACCAGATAAGGAAATGTTTGCAATTATTTTGAAGTATGTTTAACTCTTTATCAGCCCTTTTCAACAAGTTCCAGACTTAAGCCACCAGCCATCCCTTACATCATCCATGTGCTTCTAGAATAGTGGTGGTTGTATCACACGTTGCAAGGGTTTAAATGCATAGTTACTCAAATATTTGTTTGGTAAACTGATTCACTGAGATCATAGTGAAAATGAAACCATTTTGTGAAAAATAAATAAATATATAAATGGCTAAACATGGTTCAGGATCAGGAAACCTGCTTAAAGAAAATCATAAAAGAAATTGAATAACTCAAAAGCTGACCTCCAAAACTCATGTCAAGCAGTTGACTGTTTGGGGAAGTCCTATCAAGGCTTCGTGAAGCATAAGCTGAGAAATAAAAAAGAGCATAAAACAGCCAATGTATTTTAGGAAGCTAGACAAAGCTGAAGACCAAACTATAATGAAGGGAGGATACTATTAAAATCATAATGTTGTCTCATCTGTGTGTGTAGATTCTCAAGACAACACATGAAATGGTCTAGACAGCAACATTTTATGACATAATACAGCAAAGAATGTCCAGCTATCAAAATAGAGTTTATGCTAGAAAAATCAGTTGGTTTCTTTGTTCATAAAGCAATTTATTCACATTATTAGTTCAATGTATACAAAGAAAGAAAATTCAAATAATTTTAAGCTGTGCTTTCCATTGGAAAGTGACGTCACCCTTAACAGGAAGAGTAGGACAGCTCTGGATCCAGCACCGTTCTGAACAAGTCATGCTTTAGAACTGATGCCCAAAGAAAAAGAGAATAAAGATGTACTGTATTGCTATTAATATCAACAGGGTAGGATAAATCCACCCAATACTTTAAAAAGTTGAAGTAAAGGGAAGAGAATTTTAGGAGACACTAAACAAAATTGCTATCATTTGCATGTAGTCTCACTGTAGAATAAAAAATAATAGGAGAATCTGTTGAAAAAGTCATAATTAGTAAACCTCAAAAAAAAAACCCCACAAAGAATGTATACAAAAATAGAAAGACTTTCAATATGTCATTCAAAATTCGTAAATATCATAGAAAAACATTTTCAATCCTATAACAGCAAAGCATCTAAAATCCCTAAGGCTAATCTCATTGAATAACATCTAAAGTTACATAAATAAGATGACCACTTTACAGAAATATAATATTTAATTCTTCAAACAATCATGCCTCTAGTAGTTTCAAAGCTTCAAGTCTTAAGGTCATTGGTTTATTTAGAATTTTTGTGTGAGTGTGGGTGCAAGGTAAGAGGTGTGACTCTCATTTCATTCTTTTCCACATCAATGTACAGTTTCCCAGCACCATTTGTTAAAGAGGCCATCTTTTTTTCCAATGTATGTTTTTGACACCTTTGCCAAAGATTAGGTGACTATGAGCATTTTGTTTTATTTCTCTATTCTATACAGTTGGGAGTATATGCTGGTTTTGTGTTAGTTCCGTTCTCTTCTAGCTACTATGACTCTGAAGTATAATTTGAGATCAGGTATTGTGATGCCCAAAGTGTTCCTCTTTGCTATGGAAGTTTTAACTGTTTGTGATCTTCTGACTTCCATATGAATTTTAGGATTTGTTTTCTAGTTTGGTAGATAATATCATTAGAATTATAGTAAGTATTGCAATGTTCTGTAGATAATGTTCTATAGTGTATCAGTTTTACAGTATTAATTATGTCAGTCTATGAGTGTCTTAGGGTTTCTATTACTGTGACAAAACACCGTAAGCAAAAGCAACTTGGGTGGAAAGGATAATTTTGCTTATACTTCCATATTACAGCTCATCATTGACAGAGAACTCAAACATGGCAGAAAGCAGGAGCTTATGCAGAGGCCATGGAGGAATGTTGCTTACTGGCTTGCTCCCTATGGCTTGCACAATCTGCTTTCTTGTATAACCCAGTACTACCACCAGCCCAGGGATAGCACCAGCCACAATGGGTTGGGTCCTCCCACATCAGTACATATCTAGTGTGGGTATCAGGATGATAACATCTTCATAGAATGAGTTTGTAGTAATTAGGTAATTAAGAATAAGTAAATAAGTAATTAAGAAAATGTTCTATATGCTTGCTTGCCTACAGCCCAAACTTATTGAGTCTTTTTTTCAACTAAAGTTGGATTTTAATCTATTATGAATAAGATTTTTCTCATTATTTCTTTCTTAGAAAGTTTATTATTGAGATAAATAAAAACTACTGACTTTTGTATGTTTTAAGTATTTATTAGATCTATTAAATTTTCAGATTGGAATTTTTAGGGTCTTCTCTAACATTATAGATAATTTTATTTCTTACTTTTTCTATTTGTATCTCTTCTATTTCTTTCTCTTGTCTTATTGCTCTAACTAAGACTTCAAGCATTATATCAAATAAGAGTGGAGAGAGTGGGAGGCTTTATCCCATTACTAATTTTAAAGGAAATGCTATCAGTTTTTCTCCACTTGGTATAGCATTGTTTATACATTTGTCGTATGTAACCTTTATTTTATTGAGATATGTTTCTTCTCTTATAATTTCTTCAAAATTTCTATCATAAAGTGCTATATATATATGACATATTACAATTATTAATTTGAGTTATTTTGTACCAGTAGAATGAAATCAACTTTATCATGGTATATTTTCTAAGCATGTTCTTGAATTTGGGTAGCAACAGTTGTTGCTCGAAATTTTTTCATCTATGTTCACTAGGGAAATTGGTCTGTTCTTTTTGTGATGCACATATCTGGTTTTAGTATTAGAGTAACACTGTCTTCATAAAATGAGTTTGTAGTGTTCCTTCTCTTTCTATTTCATGGAATGATTTAAAGAGCACTAGTGTTGGATAGATCTTTAATTATCTTACAGAATTTGGCAGTAAATCTGTCTATCCCTAGACCTGGATTTGTATTTATATATACACATAGAAATGAAGGATGTAAAAGTAGAAGGGCTACTAGAAGATAGTAAGAAATCTAGAACAAGGGAAAATAAGAAAGGGTGGTAGATAGATAGATAGATATAGATAGATAGAACATATGACATAAAAGTAGAAGAAAGGTCTATCTTGGAGAAAGAAAAAGGACCATCAAGAGAGGGAACAAATAAGGATATATATCACAGTTAAACTCATTACGTTATAGGCTACTAAAAAGTTAATAATAAAAATATTTCATTCTTCCATAATAAAAATTTATATTGAAAGATATCATTCTTTCTAAATAATGTTCATATTAATTACAAATTTCAAATTCAAATACAAATGAAGTTTTTCAATTTATCTAAATGAGTCTAAGATTCATCTAGAAAAAATAGATGTCAACACCAGCTTTGAAAGATGTTTTTTGAAAAAGTAATAAATATAAACTTGGCTTACTAGACATAAAAGCTTTTATGAAACAACAATAATTTAAATGATGTGATGGTGTGATAATAGCACAAGATTTGACAGATTAATAGTACAAACTATATAGCCCTGAAGTAGGATTTAAAAATTATAAAAACTTAATGAAGAATGATAAATGAAAATCTCATATCATAAAAATGCTAGAAGTAACATTGATGCATATAAAAATGATTTAAAAGCAAAAAAAAAAGAAAAGTCATCACCAAAGAAAAGAAACAGATTTAACGCATAAAAGTTTAAAACTTATATGCCATTGACATAGACTTTAATACAACAAATAGTATTTCAAAAACTAACTACAGAATTCTACCAGGGAATATCCTCCCAAGAAAGCTATTAAAAAGCAAGCTATGACCTTGGAATATATTTACAACATATATGGCAAGTTGGTAACTGTAAAAATTATTGTTTACATGTCAATAAGAAAAATGAAAACATAAAACATGATGCATTTGTTTTATACTATGTCTGTAATTATCTATCCATACCACAAGTGTAGTGTCTTAAAACTATTTGTCTTACATTTTTGAAGAGTGCAAGATCAAGAAGATCAAGAGTACAAAATAAATCTCAGTGAGCTGAAGTCAAGTCTGGGTTAAAATCAAGATGCACCCAAGGCTTGCTCATTCCATCTGTTTTCTTAACTAAAGTTTGAACCCAGCATCTCTGTGCATGTTATTCTGATTCACCCGAAATCCCAGACTCTTGATTCTGGATGCTTTAAGAGAGTTCCCTTTACAGGCTTTCTAAGCTTTAGAAGCTGCCTACCAGCATTCCTTGCTTCATGGCTGGTCCACAGTCAGCACTGCAGTATCTTCCATTCTGGTTTGACCTTTGTCTCCATCTTCACAACTTCTGCACTAACACTTGAAGACGCCAGACCAAAATTTTTAAAGTCTTAACAAACCTATGCAACACGCATTCGGTGTCACTAGGAGTCTAACAACAGGAAAACAAACTAATAGTGAGAGGTTTCCTTGCCTAAGGAGTTGATACAGAATCTCTTAAACATGAAGAGCTGATTGGAGCAAGAGAATGTTCTGACCATCTTGACGGCAATTACAGAGCATCACATTTAGGAACTTTACACCATTTAGTCCAATAACTTGATTTCCCCAAATTCTTGAAAAATTAGTTTAAAAGAGATTTAGAATATGTAGCATGAGTCCTGTCAGCAGTACCAGTGGTTAAAAAAGTAAGTTATACGAAGTTCATGATTGACTCTTACATGGTCATTACAATTAGATCCTCCAGCCTTTTTAACAGGCAAGGTTATTCCCACAATACACAGTGGATGGCTACCAAAAAAAAATAAATAAATAGGAAATGGACCTGCATCTATCACAAAATATATGCAAATAAGACTAATAACGGTAAGCGTAGAGTCATAAGGTAATGGGTTATTTTTATCTTGTTCATTATACTTTTATTTTTTCTAAAATTTTAGTGATAAATTTTATTACGATTGTAATCGTTTTTAAAGGGTAATTAAAATTCTTCCAAAGCTAAGGATGACAGATGTTGGCCATTGAGAATTCTAAGCAGGATGAAAAATAGAGTGTTCTACGCCCCCAAACCACAGCTCCCACATGTCAATGGGAGACTAGCCACGCACATGATTGCTCTCAGAAGTAAAGCCAGCCAGCACCATGCGAGTCAGCATACACAGTCATGTGGGATGCCAAGGAAAGACCAGCACCAGCACCATCAAGCCCAAAACCCAGCTTCTGAGGCAAAACAGGAAAGGATTATGAATATGTTGCTGAGCTTCCCAGAGACAGAGGGAAAGACTAAATAATACAAGTTTTAATTAAATTCTGTGGGAAGGAGAAAGTAATTGGAATGGGTAGAGACTGCACCAAACAGACACATCAGACAGCACAGTTCACAGCAAGGCAACTTTGTTTCAATGAATTAATAGAAAATTTTATGATAATGGAATTTTTGTTAGTTTGGTGTTGTTTGCTCTGTTTCCTTTATTGTTCATGTTAATTATTAAAGAAGTGCCTGGTGCCAATTACAAACCTAACTGTTAGAATGATGTTGGGTCAATAGAATTACTATATGTTTTGCTCATGTATCTGTTGTGCATGAATGGATGGATGTGTGTTCACCTGTGTTTAGGTACGTACCTATGGAGGCCCAAGATTGCCATCAGAAGTCTCTACTGTCCTTCCTTATTTATCAAGTCAGGGACTCTCAATTGAGCCCAGATGTTGCCAATATGGCTAATCTAACTAGCTATCTTGCTCTTGGAAGCCCCTGTCTTGGTCTTCCAAGCACCAGAATTACAGCCAGTTACTTCACCAACCTGGCATTTAAATGGGTTCTGGGGCTTTGGACTCTCTCCTCACTCTTTTGAAGCAAGCTCTTTATCAACTGAGCCATCCCCCTAGACTTAGAATTAGCATAAACCTTTCCTTTATCTTCTATTAGCTTGACTATTTTACAGAACTTGAGTGTACAGCCAATCACAGCCATGTATTCATAAGCATTCTTGACATTCACCAAATCACCTGACAGAAACAAGGAAAGGCTTTCTTCATTCACAGCTTCAGAAACCTCAGTCTGTGGTTCCTTGGCTCCATAGCTTAGACCCATTATAAGGAAAAGCACTCTGACAGCAGGGACATGTGACAGAGGAGAACTGTTCTTATGGCAAACGGAATGCATAGAAATGGGTACAGGAAGAAGCCAAAGCAATACACAATCCCTAAGCACACCACCCTAATGACTTACTTCTTTCACCTGGGCCCTACTGTTTGTCTCCTAATGATCCCATCATATACTAAATGATCAATGAATTAATGCATACATTAGACCAGAGCCCCACAATCTATCTCCAGAGAAGCCATCACAGACACATCCAGAGGTGAGCTTTACAAATCTGCTAGAAATTTTTCACTCCAATCAAAGTAACAGTATTTACCATTACAGCCAGTAAAGAGAAGCAATGAGCACAGCATCACACTAAAAAAAGATTCTACATTAGGGAAAGTCCTACCTCAGAAGCCATAACTTTAGGCCTATCTTAATATAAAAGAACTAGTATCATAGAGTCTAAAGCCAATCACCCAAGAACATATTTATGATCAATACAGGGCTGAAGCCACTGCCAGTTCATGGAGGAGTCTGTTCCTCGGCCTTGTTGTGCTGGCCAGTTTTGCATCACTGTGGCAAAGTATCAAAGAAAGTCACCATGTGAGGAAAAGACTTATGTAGAGCAATATTTAATCCTTTAATCCAGCAGCATGGTTGCTCTAGGGTAGAAAGAATGTTGTTAAACACCTTTAATCCTAGTATTCAGAAGGCAGTGGTGGTCCACCCTTAAGTCCCTAGGACAGAAACAGTGTGGAAGCAGACACAGGAAGCAGAGCTCAGGAATCAGTGTAACACAGGTAGGGTAGTGATGTCTGAGATGAGTCAGTAAAGGACAGGCAAAGTGACAAATCAGAGAAAAAGCAGCGTAAGTCAGAGTGAGGACATGCCCAACTCTCCTGATATAAAATTGTGCTCTGTTCAGAGCAGAGTTAGTTATAGCAGTGAGTTCTACCAGGCAGTAAGAGAGGAAGCAGGCAAGCTGGGGGAGAGACACAGAGACACAGAGACAGCTCTGCAGAAGAAGTCAGTATCAGATGGGAACAGTGAGTCAGTTTGAAGCCAAACAGTGCAGCTCACTCTGAGGCAGTCAGAGAGTCAGCCAGAATCTGCCAGTCAGAAGAGTTCAGTCGGAAACAGTCAGCCAGCTCAGAAGGTCCATTTGAGACAGCGACTTTGATGAGATTTTGAGCCAGAACAACAAATAAGTTGAGTTGAACTAGAAGAGTCAGAGTTCAGAAGGACCTAGTCAGAGTTGCTCAGTCAGCAATTAAGTCTCAGGTTAACTAGATTGTCCAGAAGCTGGAGCCTTCTGGTTCTAGGCTTAAGGGTAGATTGTATGAGCCAGAAATGTTCCAGGGCTCCAGGACTAGGACTGGGGATTGAATTAGCCAAAGAATAAGCTACCTTTTGCCTTGAATCAGTGTCTACATTTGGCATCTATGGCTACAGGCTTGTTTTGACTCACTGCTCTGGAGATTTCAGTTCACAGTCATCTGGCTCTGTTGCTTCAGCAATGTGATGGCACAGTACCTGTGGCAGGAGCGTATGGGGGAGGAAGTTCGCTCACCTCATGGCCAGTAGGAAACAGGGAGACAAGAGAGATCCCAACATCCCCCTAAAGACGATACTCCCTCACACAAACATGACTCAACATCCTTCCATTAGGCCCCAGTCTACTAAATGTTCCACCATCGATGGTAGTGTTCCAGGATGACAAAGTCTTTAACATATGAGCCTTTGGAGAAAAAAAAAATCAAAATTCAAACTGTAACACTTCCCTGCACTGACTGCAAGAGCTAGATGCTGCCAGATGAGTGACTTGGCAAGAGGATGCATGTCTCATCTGGCCAGCTATATGGCATCTACCACTTTCTTCTCATAAATTATGACCCATCCTTCACCATCTTTCTCCTCATCCCCTATGCCTAGCACCTGCTGCTTTTACATTGCTAGCTCTAAAACTTAATATGAGTAACATTATCTTTCTCAAAACTAATGGCAAAGATCCTTTTCCAAATCAGTCACCAAATGAGTTAGAAATCAGCTACAGGAACGTCCTTTCTGAAGACTCTGAGCACTGCCAGCCACTAGATGCCCTGTTCCTTGTAATTGTGTTGTTCATCCTTGAAGTCTCTGCATTTGACATTTTGCCATTTTCAGCTCATTAAATAAATTACTTATTAAAATAAAAGAGCATCCAGCAGTAAATGTCCAACCTACTGACATCGAGCTGAGGAACAATGCCAATAGGTTTTGGTGCTGATTTTACAGAACCAGCTTAGAGAGAGCACCCAGCCACAAAGCATCCCTGCAGAGGCCAGGGACACAAGGAAATAGAGGGCACAGAATACATGGCGAGGCCATCCCTGCTTACAGAGAAGGAAGACACTTTTACAAATTGAGGGCCAAACCACATCATTACACCATTGTAGGCCACTTACTGTTCTTAGTGAAAATCTGTAATGTACAAATTACCTTTCTTCTGTTCAAGAAAGATACTAGGCAGATAGCTTGCAGGGTGTCTCATCAGAGATGAAGACAACAGCATCGTGAACAAGCAAGCCTGAAAGAGTAAGAAAGATTTAGACTCTCTACCTCATGTTTCCAAAACTACATCCAAGAAGCACACAGCATTAGTGGCTTCCTTTTTCTTTGCACTTTTTAATTTTTTTTTTAGAATGAGAGACAGTAAGTGTGGGTTTCCGTGATGCTATGCAAGGAAAAATGAAAGCAGATAAGGTCTTAGCTTAGCTGGAATATGATAAATATTTTCACGGACTGTTGAGTCTCACTAATTGGATATTTTAATGAAACTTGAAGTTTCTCTTGCTGGCTTCTAACACCATTTTAGCCCTTCCACCTCTTATGGATAATTTCTTAAGCAGAAGAATGTATGATTCAGGAGAAGCTTCTCATTTTATCTATCAGAAGATCTAATGGTAAATTGATAATGGCTTCTCATAGAGAAAGGGCCATTGCTTTTTTTCCGGCTGCTTTCGGAATGGCTAATGAAGAGAGTTTCTTTCCAGTGTTCACTCAAATGAAAATTAACATTAATTGAACATTAAGTACCAAGGAAACACCCACTAGCTCTTTCTCACTTCCCCCTCAGTCATCCTACCATTTCCTCCGTTAACATGCTAGGCGGAAAGATGTCTCCTCCTATTGTACGTAAACAAATCAGTGGACAGGAAAGTGATTTATCATTCATGTAAAGCAATCAGATTGCTAGGAGCTGACAGCTGTTCCCTAAATGCAGCTGAGAAACAGACCTTTGGCAAAGTGTGAAATTTGGAACAAAATCCTATTACTGTACTTCAGCTGGCAATAAAGAGGCTGACAGTGATCTTAATAAACAAAACGCCATGCAGCCCAAAATGCACCTGCTAGTCCACGCTCGAGCAGAAGTGCCCGTCTTCCCCAAACTGCTTCCAGTCTAATGAAATATCTAGCAAAGATTTTTAAAAGCTCTTTTTTTAGTTTTCTTTTCTTTTTTCTTTTTTTTTTTTAATGATTGAGGGAAAAAAATCAGTAGGCTTTTTTCCTTATACAATTCATTTTAGAAAATGATCAGAAGAGAAAAAAAATGTTGAGTGATGTGGAGAAGTTAAGCTGAGGCACAGCTTTTAGTAAAACAGGAAGAATTCCACTTTACCGTGCATTCCAGTTCATAATTCATTTCCCTTCCCATGTGGAGAGTGCTCTCCCCTCTCTCTGCTTGTCTAAAATCTAACTGTCCTTCCAGGCAAAATGTAGAACCCATCTACCCTGCAAACTGCTGCAGTTCCACACTGGTTTCCTGACCACTTTGCCCTCAGTGATCTCAGCTTCCTTTGACCTGTAAAATCCCACTGGGTGGCCAGCCCTGTCTACTGACCTTGTTCCTTTGTCTCCTCTGACCTCCTTGCCTCACCCCGGCCCCATTTAGTAACATTAAACCTCTTGTCCTGTATCCAAAGAACCGTGGGTTTTGATTGTTTGTTTGTTTTTACATAGCTCCGAGTTTCTTTGAACACTGACTACTTGGCAGGAAATGACTCCTCCTACCTTTTTTTGTTGCCAGTATGTTCAGTCTTTAAATGCTAACGCATGTCTTTTTCATTTCATAAACATTTAATAAGATTAGAAGATGATTCTAGCCCTTTGGCATAGGGAAATTATTGTAAGACACAACCTCATTCATAAACCCATAAGACATTCATGTATTCTTAGTACCAACAAGCCAAGTTCTAAACCTGAAATCACTGTGTCTTCCAGTCACTGACTGATTCACTGGCCTCAGCATCTGGTTTCTCCAGTACCCTGGGCTCCAACCATACCAGCTTTTTCTCCTTCTCAAACTTTCCATCATCCTTCCCACCTCCAAACTTCACCTTATTCCCTCTGATTATGTGTTCACCCCTGATAGGCTAACTCCTCCCCTTCTTTGTCCTGTTCTCCCATTCTTCAGTTATTCTGACAAAGTCCGGTTTCTTAAGTGCTCTCACAGCACCATCTAAATCTTTTTCAAGACAATAATGAAATTCTAATTTCAATGAAGGTTTAATGTAATCTTCTTTTATAAGTCTAGAAGCCACATGTACCATTTAAAAAAAAAAAAATCAATCCTCAGTTAGTGGCACTTGGGAGGCTGAGGTAGGTGGATCTCTGTGAGTTCAAGGTCACAAGGTCAGCCTGGTCTACATAGTGAGTTCCAGGACAGCCAGAACTGCATAATGAATCCCTTTCTCAAAACAAACAAAAAAGTAAATATCGAGGGTCTCTAATCACGTCAGCATACATTAACACTCAAGACAGTGAAAAAGTGAATGCATGCAGTGAAAAGAGTCCAGTAGCGAGGTCACAACAATGTCCTGGATGACCATGACATGCACTGCAGGGGAGCTGCGTTCCTTCAGGCCTCTGAGCAGGACCTGCCTTACCAGCTCATGACTCTCAGGGAAACAGCTTCTTCTGGCCTTCATTTAGCAAAATCCGGCTGAACCTGGCCAGGGTGTGAGTAGAAAATGAAACAGTGAAGCAACCACTGACTCTCTGAGGCCAGGAGAAGCACCCAGAGTAGAGAGGACTATTTTTTTCCTTTCTTGATAAATTGACAGAGGTGCTGTGTGTTGATGGAGAAGAGTTTGAGAGATAAAGAGATTGGGTAGTTGGCAGGTCTCGATCTGTGAAGCTCCAGAAGGGATGGCTTTACACATGAATGGGACTACAATAAATTATCCTTAGCAAGAAGGAAGGCTTCTCCTTTATTAGTTAAGTGATAGAATGTTAAAATGGGCAGGAATGCAGAATTCATTCAACAAATATTTATTGAGAATATACAATAAGCCTGATACTTCTTAGATTTTTAAATTATACTGGTAAGAGAAGCAAAGACCTCTACCCTAGTGACACTTATTTCTCATCAAAGAACAATAGACATAAAATGCGTATTCACAAGTATGGTGTATTTGACAGTGATATTTGCTAAAGGACAGGGGGAACTCTGTGTGGAGGAAGTGAAAAGGGACTTCAAATACATAAGACTTCCTGAAAAGATGACAATTAAGGAGCCATTCAGGTACCTGGAAGAAGAGTATGTTCAGAAAGAGAATAGCTATTTCAAAACTGTGAGTGGGAACGTGCCTGGCATTCAGAAGGAAGACCACGTTGTTGCATGCTAATGGTACCAAAAGTTTGTTTATGCAAGCAAAAGAAGCTTTCTGCAGACAGAGAAGCTGAGACTGGGCTGAGAAAAATGGTGGAAGTTTATAGAACAGAGAGTGCATGAGATGTGTAGAGCTCTGTTTTTAGGCAGCACTGATGTTTGACATATTTGGAGTGTATGTGTCTATGGCAGCAACACCACCGTTCTAACTCCCACCCCTTAGAGCTCACAAAGGCAGAGTGAACCTACCCAAAGAGAGGACGGAGTCTCAAGTGAAAGGATTAGTCTTTTGATGGTCTGTAGGGTAGTAAAATACAAGAACAAATGCCAAACCACAGCAGATGTGCGCAGCAAAATGAAGACACCTTTTCACTTCTCCAGGCTCTCTTAAGAACCTAGCATTTCCCTCTGCTCCACAGCAGGCTTTGCTATAGTGGCTACTGTACTTCCCTAAGGCTGCTCATACCACAATTGGAGAGGCACTGACAGAGCGGTAGTTCTATCAAGCTGTGATGACCTTGTGAAATGCTCCTCTGACCCCCAGGGATGTAAATCCATCACACTTGATTTATGTTCGTGTGTAACAATGTTTCATTTTCCTTTTGATCTTCCCCATGGTGTTGCCTAATACCTGATCAAGAGTGGGCATTTAGAATGTATTTGCTGACATATATTATAAATTTACTAACTTGCCATTTATATGTTCTTACATTTTAGTAGCTCTTCATCTTTCCATGTATGCCATTTATTCTTCCCACTACCCTATGTAGTTTAAGAACAAAAATTATTTCTGTGTCTTTTTGTTTCCCTGGGAGCATGCCCTAGGAATAGGGAAAACTGGGTAATTTTCTGCTATTGTTGTTAAAGAAAAGAAAATGATTAAGATAATAACTCAACGTCGATTTCTAGAGTTTTCTCTCCTTGAATCAGTCATAATCCTGGGATGAGTGATGGTAAAGTTTTAGAGCAGAGCAGAAATGAAATGATGTAATCCGAAAGACTGCTGTGACGAGTATTGAGCAGAGTGATCATGAAGACAGATGACTCCTTGTGCTGCCAACATTGCCAAGAGCTTCTAAATTATTTCCCAGGAGAGCGCCATCCCTGGGGGTCAGAGGGACATTTCACAAGGTCATCACAGCTTGATAGAACTCTACCATTTGGTCAGTGCCTCTCCAATTGTGGTATGAGCAGCCTTAGGGGAATAGAAAGGGATGATTCTGGAGATATGAGAAACACCAGGGTAAACACAATGCGTTTTTAAAAATACTACTAGATGTCATGTTTACATTATTAACATCAAAAGGACTATATGCATTCTAAGACAGAATGCAATTTTTCAGTCAGATTTAGTGATTAAAAATTAAACAATGCCAATTTTGCTGTAGTTCCTAGACTTAGAATGGCATTCATTTTCATTAGCTATTCTAGCACTTGGTGAATTTGGGAAGTATCACATTCTAGTCACCAACTCCTTACTATCTAGCTAAATACCAAACAATTTCTTAATTCGAATGAATTTTTAGTGGGTCTTACCACCAGATACAAAGTACCCAGTGAAGAAAAGCATTCCCACTCCAAGGCCAAACACATCCTTTTCACTGAACACATAACTTGTCCTTCAGGTACAATACAATCTTACTTGAGTGTAGACAGTAAAATAAAATAAAAACAAAACAATTCACCCACCCTTAAACAAAAAATTACCTCCACTTATGTGCATCTTTCACAGGGCTTTAAATAAAATGTTCTGGGTTTTGACCAAATATGGAAGCAGGCCCAGGTTCATAACTTCGCCTAATTGGAAAAGAATAGTTAAATTTCATGCTTCAAAACCAGTAATGCAATGTTATTAACCTATTAATGGTAGGCTTTCTTCTCCTTTCCACATTGATTTTCCAATACGGTATTAATGGTGTTGTATGCGCACTCTGTTACAAATTTAGTTGTACTTCACCATAGGCTTGATATGTTATGATTAAAATAAAATTAGAGAAGTTGAATCTTTGAGGCTTGGAATAGAAGGGAGTGTGGGCAATTCCACTCACATCTTTACCCTCCAAAACACTCAGACCCAGCTCTGAGAAAAGGGGACTCAGCAGGTAGAGGGCACATTCCAAAGGAATTTTATAAGCTTACAGAAAAAAAATTGTTTGGAGAAACAGAGAAAGAGAAAGATTAAAACATTGTCTTTATGTGATAGTCTACCCAAAGGCAAGAATTAAGAGCAAGTTACCCAGGGACATCTTCTTAGAAACTTATCATTAATTCATAATTCACTTGTCATGCTTATTCTCAAACTCCTGCTTTTCCTCTAAAATGTTTATATAGTCAAAATTATACATATATATATATATATATGGAGTTTTATCTAAACTAAATTAAATTTAGATAAGCTTGTACTTGTTTCATTAATGTGTGTATGGATTTATTATTGGATCATCAGAACATTAGCTAATGATTTCCAAGGATTGGATTGTACAAGTGGGCTTTTATGAATTCGTGAAGTTTTATTTTGTTTGGCTGTTTTTAATCAAATAACCTTTTTTTTTTTAAATCAAATGAGCCATTTTCTAGAAGAGTTAAAATATATTTAAAGGAAACCACAATCAACTTAGATTTTATTCTCATTGGCCTTTATATGGACACAGTTTAAAGGAAATTTAGTGTTTTCTTAAACATTTTTCAAGCAGCAGGATAAACTAAATTATTCAACAACACCACCCAGAGAGTTTTCCCTCTCCACAAACACCCAGGCTAAGTAATCAAAGCCCAGAGTCCCTGAGATCTCCTATCCAATTTACATGGGGTTTGGTTTCCCTGAAGCCTGCTTCTCCTCCCCCCCCTCTCTCGCTCTCTCACTCTCTCTCTCTTCCTCCCTCTCTCAAAAGCCCAGACCATATTTCTCAAGACTTCATGGCCAGCTCTCTCTTCTGGTTCTCAGAATACACTTGCTCCTGCAGTACTCACCAGTATTTTCTCCTCAGTTTTCTTTCCTACTTCACATTTACCTAGAGGGTTCACTGCTATGTACCCTCCTTCTACAACAAGGACAACAGGCTCTTACCAGCTCCCCAAGAGTCTAGGAGAAGCCCAAGTTGTTTAGAAGGTGCTTATGTGTCTGTATTACAATTTGAATTACACCTGTGGCCTTCATTCTCTACTCTCCACGAGGCCTCAAATGCAGACATGTAGAAAACACACCTCTATGATATTTATAGCTAACCTCTATGATATTTCACTTGAATTACTTCAAATTGGATTTGTATTTTAGCATGCGTTTACATACTTATTATTGTACCCAGAAGTCAGCAGTTTAAATGCCTTTATCTCCCTTTGCTCATCACCAAGAAAAAATAAATAATTAAAATTGGAATTTGACACAAGTATATTTATTGTTGTCTATTATATCTTAATCTGAAAATGGATGAGGAAAAAAAGAGTACTCACACTAAAAATTATATATGAAATACACAAAGTAACTCCTATTTGCAAATAACATGAGCGATCAACCACACACAGTCAGAATCCATCTCAACCTGACATTGCTAGGCTCTGGCCAATAAAGCCCTACAGCACTAGGAAAGCCTTAGCCAGGAAGAGAGACCATCCTCTGTTTCCTTATCATGTTCACCACAACGAATGGACATGGAAATCGTCAAAGGATTTGCCTCAAAAAGCATTCAGTCTCCAAGGAAACTGATGGAGGCACCAAGCAAGAAAACAGAAAAAGAAAGGCTTTTGGTTGTATTTAGCCCTCATTCCTCCTCTTCTGCATGAACACACACATTCACAATGACTTATACCTAGTGACGGTTCAATAATATTGAATTATCACAGCTAGCAAGTAAAACAGAGTCAAGTTGATAGGAAGGCCTCCAGAGGACTGGGAAGATGCCTCAGCAGTTCAAACAAAAGGACTGGGGTTCAGATCCCAATAACTCATATAAACTATGGTTGGGATGGCAACCTGCCAGCAATTCCAACCTCAGGAGATGTGGGCAAGATCCCAGAGAAAGCTCAGAAGTGTGGCCCTATTATTGAGCTCCAGGTCTGATAGAGAGACCCCATCTAAATGAACAAGGTAGAAGAGTAATCAAGGCAAATTCCTGTTATCACACAGGTACACATGCCCACCCATATGCGATACACACGTATATACCCACACATATATACACACATATATACCCATACGTTCTACACATACACATCAAAAACAGAAAAAGTAAGATTCCACATTTATAGGCTGCTACATGTAAGATGGGTCCACCTTTGACACCCTCTACAACTGGATTCCTCTATTGGGGGCCAAAGACATATAACCACCATGTTGACTATACTTTAGGAGGGACAGACCTTGGAACAGCGTGTTCAAATGGCCTAAGCCACATCTGGGGACTACACGATCCTCTTTCTGGTTCTACCTTCCCCAAAGCTAGCCAAGTCAGTACACACTATTCGGAGGAAGAGGATGAAGGCTGTATGGCAGGGATGTGGTGAGGGTGACAGTCAGAGCACATTGCCATGAACTCCATGTATGTGTGTGAAGCCTTTCTCTGAGTGCAAGAAGACAGAGATGTTGAAAGAAACAAGCAGCAGCTGAAGAGGACCAATCTTTGTATCTGAAAATTCTGAGGATTATGAAAATTCTAAATTTGAGCCCAACCCCCTGGCTCATCCTAACGGTATTTGTCAAGGTAGGAGGATGGGACATACCTTATTTAACAGTTTGTAAAGTTGTTTTGTAATTTTAAAATACATATGTAGAAAGTAACCACTCACTTGCATTCTTGCCCCAAGCCTGAAAAATATTACAGGCAGGTTTGTGTAGGAGGGAAAGGAGATGAGAAGAAACTATAACAGTGAATGGCTTACCATTTCTTACCAGAGAGCAATTAGGGATGATATCTTTTGGGAGGTTGTTGTTGTTTGTGGCTTTTCTTCTTTTATCCTTTTGAAGACAAGATCTCTCTGGCTAGTTCACACTGGTCTGGAACTCTGTGGCCCATCCAGCCTCCTGCTCTCCAGCCAATCCCTCTGCCTTCACCTTCTGGGTATCTACATTTCCAGTTTGCATCAGAGTGCCCATCTAGGAATGATATCTTGATATGCTGTACTCTGTCCAGTAAAATGCCTATACCATTTTAGATGCTAACTCCAAATTTGTTAAATTAGCAAGTAACTAGTCAATAATGAGAACACAGGGCAGTTTTACTAAGATATAGACAAAGTAGGTATACAAAACTTTCAGCGTGACCTGACAATTCCTCAAGTGCCTAATCCCAATGTTGAGAATGTAAAAGACAAAATTAATGGCTCACCTGTACATTCTTCCAGACAGGTCAACAGAATGAGTTGAAACACAGGAAGTATTTTCAGGTCTTGGGCTTGCAGCCAATCAAATAATCAACTCATAGTAGAAAGGCTTTGGGATATTTTAAATCAGTGGTTCTCAAACTGTGAGTTAAAACCCCTTTGGAGGTTGTCTTAGTTAGGGTTTTACTGCTATGAGGAGACACCATGACCACGGCAACTCTTATAAAGGAAAACATTTAATTAGGTCTGGCTTACATTTCAGAGGTTTAGTCCATTGTCATCATGGCAGGAAGCATGGTGGCATTCAGGCAGAGGTAGTCAAGAGGTTGACATGTGAATCGGCAGGCACCAGGAAAAGTAAGTCACACTGGGCCTGGCTTGAGCATCTGAAACCTCAAAGCCCACCCCCCAGTGACTTACTTGCTCAACAAGGCCACACCTCCTAATAATGTCATTCCCTATGAACCTATGGAAGTCATTTTAATTCAAACTACCACATTGCATTCCCTGTCCTCCATAGGCTTGCAACCATATCATAATGCAGAAATGCATTCAGTCCAACATCAAAAGTCCCCATAGTCTATCAGTCTCAACAATGTTGAAAAGCCCAAAGTCTAAAGTCTCTTTGGAGACTCATGGCAATCTCTTAACTGTAATCCCCTATAAAATCAAAATCAAAAAGCAGATCACATGCTTCCAACATCTAATGGCAAAGGATATACATTACAGTTCCAGAAGGAAAGTGAGGTTAGTGAGGAAATAATGGACCAGTGTAAGACCAAAAACCAGCAGGGCAAACTCCAAACTCTGCATCTCTGTGTCTGATGTCAAAGTACTCTTCAGATCTCCAACTCTTTTCAGATTTGTTGACTGCAATATATTTCTTTCTCTTGGGCCGGTCCCACTCTCTGTTAGCAGTTTTCTAGGCGGGTATCCCATGTCTCTGGCATTTCTAACATTTTGAGGGTCTCTAAGGCAATCCAGGCTTCCCCTTAGCAACTTCACATAACAGCCCCCCCTAGGCATCCATGCAGGGACACCCCTGACATATGCCTGGCCTCAGCAGCTTTCTTTAGTCACTGAGGGAGATCCCATAATCCTTTTCTTGTATCCTTGACTCTACAGCTAGAACCTGAGGCCAAAGCTGCCAGGTTCTGCTACTTGCTAGGGCTAGAACATGGCCCCCAATGTCAAATATCTTTTCACCAGCTTTCCATTTTTTATGGATTCCTTCCCTAAGTTTGATTGTCCTAGAACTGAATGTGTAGACCAGGTTGGCCTTGAACTCAGAAACCCACCAGCCTCTGCCTTTCAAGGGCTAGGATTAAATGTGCCACCAAGCATGACCCTAAACTTTTCTTTAATTCCTTTTCACTTTTCTTTAATTCCTTTTCACAAGTTGGATGTTTAGCTGGGTGGGGTCTTATAAGAATGTTTATTTTATAGTGACTAACACTGTATTCTCTACAGATCTTAAACTTCAACACATGCTAAAATCCTCAAGGCATTTAATAAAATTCACATTCTGAACTCTACTCTGGAGCACCAATTCAGGAAGCCTGCAAGAGGCAAGAGGAGTGTGTGTTTATTAAGTCCTTCACACAGTTCTGCGGCTGACTAGGTGACAGCCTTTGGGAAAACACTGCTTCTCATCCCCTGGGCCCAAGGGTAATCTCCAAACAGGGAAAAGTTTCTGTACTGAGCATTGACATTTTGTAAATGACTCAGCTGTTCCAATTCTATCAGTCATAGGAAATGGATTATAAACAGCTTAAATCCCACTGTTTCTGAGTCTACAGTGTATTCAAATCAGCTTGTAAGAAATTCTGATAAATTGATCACAGTTTATGAAATCCTTGAGCTGATTCTTTATTCTACTATCATTTTGTGACATGGGACATGTAATAAAACTTAATATTGCCTAATGGATGATAATCACACACATTTTGCCAAAAAAGGATGACACTAGGAGTTTTGAACAAATCAGTTTACATTGATAGCTTAACAATCATATATGATCCCACCTGTGGTTTCCTTGTTTGGAGAACTGTTTCTCAATTATAGGGGCTTTAAAAAAGCCATAAGGCACAATTTTATCATCAAGCCATATGGAGTGTTCCTCAATTTCTTGGTTCTTTTAAATTGTCAATAATTAATTGATTGACCATTTCTTCTGCTGGCTTCCAGCATATGAGTTGTGAGTTAATATGATTCAGTATATTGAAGGAAAATGTCCTTCCTAATTCCTCAAAAGTGAAGACTGCAGCTGTGCAGTGACATTCGCAATCCCTGGATTCTAGATCCAAACAGTGCTTTATGATTTATTCCATTTGCTCTGTACAATAATCCTACCACATATGGAAAATTGTGCCCATTTGGCAGGTTTAGAGGTCAAGGCTCAGAGGCCTTCTCTGCCAGGTCACTTCGTGTATAAACGGAGCTGTGAATAAAGCCTGAGTGTTCTGAATACTCCTGCAGTTTTCTTTCCATTGCATCACAATGCCAGCTATCTGGCTCTGCAGGCGTAACTGCACCATTATTCCAGGTACTCTTTAATTACCTTTTTGCATGTCCTACTTGGCCTTCCAATCTTTTCTGACAGCTGAGATTTGCTCTAGCCAAGTGCTCACACATGGCTATCTCTATAAAAGGCAAAAATGAAAACCACCTGAAAGTACCTGGCATTTCCTTCTCCACTGTGTCACGGATTCTGCTTATTCAAGGCTAAAATGTCCCAATCATCTTCTTGTCAATATTTGTTATCTCCAAGCATTACATAACTTGTGTAGTTGGCTTTATATTAGATGCTACTTTGGTCACATAATAAAATGACAGGTTCAGACAGTCAAATTCATACTAGCTGTGACTAACGACCAGGAGGAGAAGTAAATGTAGAAAAGAGAAGTTGAATCAAGAGCAACTCAAATCAAAATGTGTTTTAGCAAGGACCAGCCAAGGAAGTGTACGAAGTAGAGGAAGGTGATTCTGTTACCCTGCTCCCAATGTCTGACCGCTACCCTGTGCATCCCTGGGAGTGGAGATTGACTGTCTTCAAGATGATTGCTACATATACTGCTGATCAGAGGCATTTCTGGCTGCTAGCTTTATCACCTACCATGGGCTTCTTGAAGACAGCCCTTTCTGTAATACCTGGTCTTCTTTGAATGAGTCGACCCCTGGTTTCACTAGATGTTTCTGACCACAAGTGATAATTTGGGCCACTGATTGAGAATACTTCCAGTTGTTGATATTCAGCTGTTATGGTTTGATCTCAAAATCTTCTATAAGCTCATGCATTAAAGAGGGAGTAAGTCCCTACCTAACTGGTAGCATATTGGGAGGTGGTGTAAAGATTAGAAGGTGTGGCTATCTCAAGAAAGTAGAGCACAAACATGAAGATTATACTAGCACCCTGGTCTCTCACTCTATCTCTCTCATAGATTCTCAGGATCATAAGGTGAGCAGATTTGTTCTACCCTGTCCTTCACTGTGATGCCCTCGTATGCCACTGGCATAATTTGCCAACTAACTATGAGCAGAAACCTCTGAAGTCTTAACTCTCCACATACACACTCACTCGTGTGTGTGTGTGTGTGTGTGTGTGTGTGTGTGTGTGTGTGCTGTCTAATTTTTAAAGGAGTTTATCCTAGGAGCATCAACACAATTACAAAGCAGTTTGTTAAAATACTAAGTAAATTAAACATTATTGAATTGTAATTCCATGTTTGGATTCAGAACATCTGATTCCTTGTTCATAAACTAATCTAAACATTTCTGCCAAATGAAATTTAGCTGTGGCTTAAAATATTTTAAGAAAATCTGTCATCCAGAAAATTGAGGTCAACCAAAAACAGATGGCATCTATAAAATAGGGTGTTGGCTTCTCTGTTATGCCAAGTAAGAAAATAAAATAAAATAAAACCTGTCTTAAAAGACACTATATATGTCTCATCTTGAAACACATAAATATTGTTAATAACATAGACCTTTGAAATAGAACTGAGCCTTTCACATTTTTAACTATGATTTCTATTATTTGGAAATATAGTTTCAGAAAGCATGATTTGGGAAGGAAAGATATTTTCAAATCATACAGAGACCTCCTCAAGATTTATTAGACATTCTGCATTTCCATCCATATTCATTAGAAGAAAAACAACCCCTCGATATCTTGTCTTTGGGATAACAATATTTTCAGTTTAGAGCTAATTGGGGGGGACTTCCTAATTATGATGCATATGAAAAAAATTAGTACTCAAAGCTCAGGTCAACAATATGCTTAGACCCCAGGGAGGTTTGGGAACACAAGTGACACTGACAAAGAGACCAACAATGAGCCAGAGACATGATGCTAGGCAGTGAGAGCTTCAGTAGTAGAGCTTCGTCATCATTCTCTCCCAGAACATCCATCCATCCGTCATATATAATGAGTGACCCAGAATTTCTCATTTGAAAACAGAGAAAGCCTCATTTTTTCTAGGGCACTGGAATGAGGAATACATGAATAAAGATGAAGAAATGGGGCATTTTCATTTTGATTGGAACTAAGTAGTTTAAAAATGATAACGAGACTGAAATGTATTTAATAAAAATTATGCTGTGAATAATAAACTAGCTATTGTAATTCTTACACCAAATCATTTTCAAGAATATCTCAGTTTTTTTCAGTAGAATGAGTTCAAAACAGAACTAGAAAATACATTAGACATTTTCCTACCCTGAAGGGTATTTTTCTTCTTTGTTGAAACCATAAAAGACAGAACCATGCCCTAAACTGATATTTATGAATAATACAGCATACAGTTTCTAAATGAATGTTTTGTGAAATGCTTTATCAATGTTAATTCATAAATCATTACTAAATTTTTTGTACAATACAGCAAGATGCCCTAAAGGAAGGCATGTCTTCAAGTGACTCTGCCCATCCTAGGATCTATGGTGAAGTTCTATAGTGAAGATCTCCTGATCATTTATGTTCTTGGGGAAGTTTGGGCATTTTTTTGATTTGTTATAACATTTGTTCCAAACATCTGATTTCTCAGTAAATGATTCATAATATGAAATCACTCCAATATAACTTTTTCTCCAACTACATTTACTGATATCCCACTAAAATCAAGAGATAAAGGAAGATGCTCATGTTATTAAATAAAAGTTTATGAAAAATATATCCTTTGTGCCCCTCATATTTCCTATTTTCCCCTCAATAAGCATAGCTTTCAATTATACTGTTTGTGTATTAATTAGTTTGGTGGTTGATCAGCTTTGTGAAATATGACATGCCACATTGTAGTAAAAAGATAAAGACAGTAGTCAAGATTATTGTTGTCAACTTCATTTAAATGAATCTTTTCTTAGTCAACAGAAAATAGGAAAACTGAAGTTAGACTTGCCATTAAATTTTTTTCTGACTTGATAAAGTCTTTCACCCTCTCCACATTCACCATAGAGACTTTGACTCTTCTAATGCATTGCAAGAATAGCCAATCCCTTCGAGATGTGTACTGTATAAGGATCATCAGACATTGGAAAATGCCCACCGCTTATCACATTGCCCACAACAATGACAAGCCAAACCTAAGTAGCTTAGAAAAATAATGAAGCCATACTCACAAATGACAACCATAAATGCTATATGGGGAAACTTTAAAGGGAAAAACCTGGGTTCTGTGAAGTTAAAGACCTTCTTTCTATGTGGTGGATTCCATCCTTCCCTTCATTGTTGGTGTCCAGTAATACCCAGGCAATGGATGCTGCCAGTTCGACAAGGTTCCTGGCTCCCTTTGCTAGGAATTGGAGCCCACTAACTGATTTGCCCCTTTCTCATCCTTATTATATGGTGACAAAAGTCTCTCATCAATAATAAGGCTTACGTAGCCTAATAGTAACATCCAAATTAATCCCTGAGCTGGTCACTGCTGGCTGGAATGGGACATAGCCGTTCTATTCAAAAGTAAATTGCAATCACCTCCCAGACTTTCAAGTCCTGGCATGTGTGAGAGCTAACCTGGTTTATTGCAAATGCATCATAAAAACTATTCCTAGCGTAAATGCTGATCATCCCAGGAAGAGATAAGCCTTTAAAGATAGAAGCTAAAAGAGCTTAGTTAGAAAGTTAGTGTACCTGGAAAAATAAGCAGATAGTTAGCCCTTCACTAATGAAGAATATAGCAAGCATGCACCAACTTAAAAGTAAACATTCCCAGGACTTAAAGAGAAAAATAGTCTTCAACCTAACACAGGCCACCAGATAAGCCAGAAATTTAGAGCTTTGACCCAGAAGAATAAATACATACCAAGGAACTAAAAAAAAAAACATAAACATCCTCCTCTGGTGCCTAAATGGAACCCTGAACTATCTATGCCAGGCAAACGGGGACATAATTCGATCAGCTGTGACATCCCAACCATCCACTAATTGGTGATTGTATCATTTACTCTCTGATGATAATGGAGAAACCTTAAAGCCTGCAGCTGGAGGAGGGAGAGCACTCTTGCATTGCTTCCCTTTTGATGTATACTTGACACCTGCTACTGGTTAGATAAACAATCCTGGCTATTTAGTAAAGTCATTGTCTAGAGAGAGCCTTGTATTATTTCCCCCAGTGTGTACAGTGTTATTTTACTTATTCTACTTATTTTACCTTTTCTATTTCTTCTATCTTTTTATTAAAAGAAGCGCTCTTGGGTGCCATTATCATACAAAAGGTGTGTTCTATGCGTGTCACTAAAGCATGGTAAGTGTGTCAAATCAGGTCCCATAGAAGAATGAAATACTTTGTTCGTTTGCCATAACTTTCCCGCTATTTATCTTTCCTGGAGTTCGAAGGACCTTGGTGTGGACTAGAGCTAGTCTCAACCCCAGTACTTCATGGATATAATCACTATCTCCTGCACTTTCACTCATCCAACTGTGGCATTGTCTCTAGTCTTACGCCATTATCTCCCCTTTCACACAGACAAATCTATCTTTCCTGTCTTAAAACAAAGATGCATATTGTGGTAGTTTGAATAAGAATGCCCCCCTCATATATTTAGGCTCATATATTTGAATGCTTAGTTACCAGGGAATGTCACTATTTGAAAGGAATAGTAAAATAGAAAGTGTGGTCTTTTATATGAAATGTGTAACTGGAGGTGAGCTTTGAGATTTCAAAAGCCCATGTCAAACCCAGAGTTTCTCTGTCTGCTTATATAACCAGATGTAGCTCTCAGCTAGTGCTCCAGTCCTGCCTGCATGCCACCATGCTCCTATCATGATGATAATGGACTAAATCTCTGAAACTGTAAGTAATCCCCCAATTAAATGCTCTCCATAAGAGTTACCTTTTTCATGGTATCTCTTTATAGCAATAAAACAGTACTAAGACACATATTCACTATCCAATCATGTGTTCCTTGTGAATTTCTCACTTAGAATTGTGTTCCAGGTGTAGGCCTCTACTTAGGACAGCAGTCAACACTTTACTTCTGTTTCCACACGTCACTGGAGTGGACCTGAGCCTTCTTCCTCTGGAAAAGCCTCTAGCCCTTAGCTATTACTTTCTCCCAAGGACACTGCTTAGAGAAAAGTATATGAAACAAGAAATACTGAGAAGTGTTAGAGCTGGGAGGGATTGGTAGCAACCTATGCAGGGTCTAAGTTCTAAATCTGTCTTATATTTAGTCTGAGTCTATTTGACAGCTAAAAATATTTACATATTCACCATCTTTCTCTGCCAATTTCAAGAGATGGCTCAGTTGCTGCTCACTTCCAGAGCCTTCCTTATGCTGTCCTGGCATCCTTGGCAAACGGAAAAGAGCAAGAGGTCAGAAAGCTGAAGCTAAAGAAATGGAATAGCTATGTCTATCTAGAGGAGGGACCGAGGAAGATGGGGTTGCTAGTGAGCCAGGGAGAGGCGGAGCAGCACTGTGTCAACTCTCTAGAAAAGAGAACATAAAGCTGGGGGAAGTACTCTTTTGTAGCCAACCAGATGATGAGAGCATCATGTCTCATGCACCATAACTGCTCTTTGGCATCTGACCAAAGGACCCAGGAAAGGAACACAGGAATCCTGAAGACACTATATGCAAACCCAATGCACGTGGGTTTCTTTTTCAGTTTGACAGAAGCTAAAGACCTGGATCTATTTAAGTTTCAGACGATATGAAGAATCAGTGTGATGGGTGTTACAAGAGTAAGCAGGCAGAAGAGCAAGATGCACAGTCAGTGGCTCAAAGAGAGAGCCATAGAGCATGGCTCTATAGACGCCAAAGCTTTAAAAACAAGCTTTATTTAGGAGACGTGCCCTTACTTTTGCTAGACACTTCTTGCAGCCAATTTTTTCCCACTAACAAAAAATATTGTGTCACACTAATCTATTTTAAAACCAAAGAACCAGGGAACCATGAAAAATCTGCACAAAAGTTCCAAATCCATGATGCATCTAGCAGAAATGTGCACAAATTTTCTTTAAAAAATCAGCAGAGTTAGAGGACCAAGGGGCAGCAGGAACTTGGTTCACTAGTGGAAATAACTCCTAAGTAGTCCTGTATAATCAAGTTTGCATTATAGGTCTGCACATCTATTTTAAAGAAAAAAATTGTTAGTGTACCAAATATGTAAACTCCAAAATTAACTTTATATATTAAAAATATTATTATATATCAGAATTGAGTTCAAGATTGAAAAAATTATAGACTGAAAAGTAAATTTGTGAGAATAAAGATTTTAAAAAACTGATGAATCTTTCAGGTTTTCATATTTTGCATAGAACCTTTTCCTATCTAATCTTAATTTTGTCCCATCAGTCACCGTGAAGCAACGCTGACTCCGTTGCAGTTTGCAATGTCTTAAGAGTGACTTGTTCTGTCTGTGAGCAGCTGGAGCCTTGTCGTTTCTGTATTTCAGCTTGATTAATTCAGAACGTTTAGGAATTCTGACCAAAGGAATTCATATGTACCAGTGTACCCAGCAGCCCCTGTGCAGGACATGTGTGTATAGGACCCTCTGGGTGTGCTAGAGCTGTGCAAGGGTCTTCCGAGTCACTGTGATTATGACTGTTCAGTGACTTTCCCTTCAGGACTTTCTAGGGAAGTTTTGAGAAGCCTCATCATTCAGTCGAGCCAAGGAAAGGCACAATCACTCTGGGTTTCCCAAGATTTCACTCTAATCTAAATTGCCCAGCTCTCTGACCTGATCCTATCAAATAGCCTTAAGCCTGGCCAGCAATCTTCTTCAGTCTTTCACTATAACTGAGAATTCTTTATCAAACTTAGAAGATGGGGGTTATAGACAAACCAGGGTTTGTTTATTTATTTGTCTTTATTTTTAAAAAATAGGTAGAAAACTCATCATTGTATTATTCTTTTTTTTTCTCCTTTTACCTGTTAAAACTTTGAAATAAATGGTATTATTAATTTTTCTTAATCTCTACCTGAATAACCACTCACTTTCCAGGATCTTATATCAAGAAAACCACTACATTATGAGATTGAAATTAGTTAAGAAAAAAAAAGCCTTGATTCTTGTCAATGACCAATTCCAGATCAGGCACATTGAGGGTGTGGAAGGCTGTAGAGAATCAAAGATGTTTAAATCCAAACAAGATATTCATACACAGAAACCACACTGTGGTCCCAAGACAGAGCAGTACTGTTTACCACTTCATGTGGTTGTAGGGAAGCTGAGAACAAGATACTTACTGTTGACCGTAAAGATCCCTATGCTGTCTCTCTCCTCGGATGTACAGAATGGGAGAGCACAGGTTGCAGCAATTACTCTTCAGCTGAGGGTCCTAAGAGGAGCGATGAAACCTGAAATGCCAAACTCTTGATTCGCTTCAAGGAAGCCCAGGGATGGTTTCAGTGAAGAAGCAGTGCTGGGGGCTAGGATGTGAATACCAGAAACTAAATGCAAATACTGACAAACTGAGAACCAAAAAGAACTCAGGTATGTATAACAGTGAGTAGTGGATACAAGGCACTTGAGTCTTCAAAGGTCACTCAAGATATCAGAGTCTCCCCTGTGAGCATTCCGAAGCAATTAAAGATGCTAAGTCTGAAATGTCTTCCTTCTGACACTAATTCTTCATACCTCTCTTAGGACTTCAATCATCTATACTGTGTATTTCCAGGAAGCAAAGGAGAATTTCCCTCCACATGGTTGACAACTTGCTGTGCCTGGCAAATCCCAGTGGCCCTCACATTATGCCCCTGATGTCCTGTTCAAAATGTCTCTTCTTTCCTGGTAATACTCGAAAGGCCTCTACTATCATCCATTTCTCCACAACGTTTCAAACCTCTTCATTATCAACCTACCAGGAAGTCACTACCCCAGTGCCTCAGTTTTTTCTCCTGTTCCTATGATAAAATACTCTGACAAAATCAACTTAGGAGACAGAGAGCTTATTCTACCTCACAGTTCAGAGATAATCAACCACGATCGGGAAGTCAAGGTGGCAAGAATTTGATGCAGCTGGACATCATCACATCCACAATCAGAAAGCAGAGAACAACAAAGACATGCATGATGCTCGGGCTCCCATTCTCCATTCATATAGTTCAGGATTCCATCCAGGGAAAGATGCCACACATGGTTGGTGGGTCTTCCCACTTCAACCTATCCAATCAAAATTATATCACCCAGACATGGCCAGAGTCCTAGGTGATTCTAGATTCTATCAAGTTGACAGCCCTAACCAACATACCCAGATAAGTTTCTCATTCTCTTCTTCCAAATTTTTATATTTATGGACATCTATAGAATGGTATTCACAATTACCATTAACCTAAAGTCACACAATAACTGGAGAACCATGTAATGAAGCTCTGGAAAGCTTAAACTCTGAACTCAGAGACTGTAAAACTATATAGCTTCACATAAGTAGCACAGTGTTGAACTAAATGAGACCACTGATAATTGTTGCAATTATAACAACAGACAACTACAAGATGCTTCATATTTATGAAGTACTTCTCATAACATTTGTATCACTTAACCACACAACTTACAAAAATAACAGTGCACAAATTCTTCTTATTTACTGTTTGCAGGTGAGAAAAATTGAGACTCTGAGAGGTCAGTTGGCTTGCTTGGGATCAACACATTTTAAATGTCAGCACATTCAGAAGCAGAACATATGACTCCAAGCTGGGTACTCATTGCACCATTATCTTATGGTGGCCTTTTCCTTCAGCCTACATTAGAATTAGTCTCAAACTAAAGGGCACTCACCATTTTGCTGGCATAAGGGAACAGCTGAATGTCACTGTTGACACATTCCTTCTTGTGTCTTTATAGTAGTTTCATGACTGCCTCGTCACTATATCTTCTAAATTCCTTTTATATATAATCAATGTCAGAGACAGCAGTTGGTCATTGTCACTATACTTCCTAATTGTAGTGCATGATTTGGTGGAGAATGTTCAAGCTGCCTGTGCATCGTCAATCCAGGGATCAGCTTGAAGCAGGGAATCATGATAAAGAGATGCAGTTAGCCATTATATTCATTCATTTAAGGAAAGGCAGTTACTTATCATTTGCAATTTCTTCTTGGGGCCAATAAAAAATGGACAGCTCTTCCAATTAATTTGCATGACAGAGAGAACTGCTTCTTTGTGGGAATCAGAGATACAGTTTTGTTGGATAAACTATCTCTTCTAGAAGTCCCAAATAGGCCCTAACTTCCTCTACACTCATTTAAATTAAAATTGAGTTGAGCCCAGGCTTTGAGAAGGCTGCAGTGGGGATACTTTCTTTTTCATCAGACTTGTACCCTTGGAGCTCGTATTAACTCCAGTTTCTCCAAATATGAAAGAGAACTGGATATATTGTCAGTGCATTGACCCACCCTCCACTAACTCTGCTCATCTCGTGCATCCCTTCAGGCCTCCAAGACTTCTTTCCTTCAGGTTACATGAGAGGATAGCAATTTTAAATAGAAAGAATGAGTTTCACTATTAGTTTTTAAAGGGCTCAGGCTCCCGTAGAACAATCATTGTCATTTTGGTCTCTGTTGAATGAGAAAACACAAAAACATTCACAGAATGGAATACTATGAACTGTGATGCTGTGGCTGCAATACTGTGTTTAAAAAAGAAAACTTCATGTTTTATGCACCATGATATTATCCGTGTACTTTTCTTAAAAAGAAAAAAAAAAAAAGACTAGACTATGTGTGCAAGACGTATTTATGTTTGGTCTACATATGGATTCCTAGCCATCCTCCCACCGTGTCTCCTCCCTCCCTTAACTCACGAGTTGGACAGAGCTGATCTAAAGGTTTTGGCTCCTGTGGCTAGTTCATTGTCTGAGAAGTTGTCATAGCCCAGCTTCGTAGGTGTAGAGATTAGCATTTGGGTGATATCTGACAAACCTGTGCAGCTCCTCTTGTCCTTTCAGCCAACATTTCTTTTTCTTTTTTTTTCTCTTTATAAAATTAGCATACCAAATTATGGATTTCACTAAGGAATTTAAACACATATTTTATTCTCGTTTGTTTCCCTCCCCTATCGTCCAGATCCTCCCACTCCTTGGTCCTCTTCCTCTTTCTTAGGTGTCCTTCCTGCTTTGAAGTCACAAGTGTCCTATTAACCTCCTTTTCTGCTCCTCCACTGAGTACCTTTCCTTCAGTCTCGTGGATGTCCATGTCTAGTATCTAGTTTCTTGACCCCATAATTCCTAGCCCCAACTGGTTCTGTTCCTGCATATTGATCAAGCATAAGGTAACTTCTGGGGACATCCCTCCCTACAGATGTCCAAAACTGAGCTAGTAAGAACTGCATTCTTCTGTGCTGGAAAGATCTCTCAGCATTCAAATTTCTATAGCAAAAAAATAATACTTTATGGGATTATTAGCATTATTAGCATAGCAATTCTATGCAGTAAAGTCACCTGGAAGACCTCACAAAACGATGTCCAGGTCCCATCCCAAACCAGTTAGTTGACTCTATAGGAATGAGAAACTGGACACTGGAATTTATTTTCAGATTTTGGATTTTTTATTTCTCTTTCCGAATGACCTAATGTGTTGACAGAACCCAGAATTTCTCAGTTTTTCTAAAGGACCTACAGAGGAGAAAGTAAACACGAGAATGTGAAGAAATGACCCTGAACGTGAGATGCCCTGGAGCGTGGACCAGCGAAGCAAAGCAGAGAAGGAGGTGTCATGAAGATGAATGTCTTCAGTGCCACAGCTGCACCCTTGACCTGGGCCCCTCTCTTACGCTGAACATTTTATATGGGATGTTTTCATCGAAAAATCTGTCCTTTGGCTAAGCCATATGTCCTCAGTCACTTAAACACTGATGCTTAGAAACACACACTGAGGAACAGGCACAAGTCAAGTTCTTTCTGATGGGGAAGAGAAGCAATAAAACATGGATTTAGACTCAGTTTTGTGCCTGTAATTACCTCCTCTTTCCTTAATTCACTCAATTTTCCAGCTTTTTTTTTTTATCAGAAAACAGTGACTCTGTATTAGACCTTTCTATGTCATTATGTTCATGGACACTACCAGTGCATTTAAAAGGATATTTACAACTATGCTGTACAAATCTGTGTCTTAGATGACTAACTTCAATACTACATCCCAAAAACACACAGTACTTTGGTTTCAAAATGTTTTTCTCTATAGGCAAAATTTAGGATGAGACCAGAATCTGTAGACAGGGAGTATAAAATAAAATTCAAACTAATTACATAACATCCTCTGGTCTCAATTTTTTTCATTGAAATGGGAATGGCAGCAGGAAAATCAGAAGTTGGCCAGTGAACCAAAATTTAAAGCCTCCATCTCTAGACCTTCCACCTCCGTCACCAAAGGTGAAGAAATTCTTTCCTCTTCCTCTTCAAACACATCCATTCACACCTGTCTTAACAACTATTTCAGTTTATCATTGATTCTTGCTAAGGCCAGCCACCACAAAAGCCTTTCCCAACACTGTCATCCCCTCAAAGTGGTCCACATACAAAGTTTTATCACCTTCTCCACCCACCAGGCTGAAACCACCTCCTGTGTCTTCTGAAATTCATGACCAGCATTTGCAAATACATTGTTTTAGTTATCAGTTCTTCAGTCATTAACAGATTTGCTGCATAACAAATAACCCCAAGTATTTGTGTCTTAAAACAAGACCTCTCTGTATTAGAGAGCATAATTCTTTCTTTCTTCTTGCATTCTTTCTTCATTTTTTCTTTTTTAGAAATTACAGGTTGGGTAAAGCTTCCCTGGATGGATTTGGCTTGCAGTGCCCCACCCCCCATGAGATGATAGTCATTTGTCAGCAATGTTGCAGTCATTGAAGTATTGACTAAGTGTAAAGGATCCATCTCCAACACAGTTCATGTACAGGCTAGACTGTGGTGCTGACTGTTAAGAGAAAGCTTCTCTTGTTCCCCACAGGGTAGCTTGACAGTCTTCTTATCCTGGCATTGGATTCCCCAAAAGCTAGTGACCTAAGAGCAAAGTAGATGCTTCAGAGACTTTTAATAACTTTTTCTCAGAAACTAGATGCCCTCCCTCACTTCTTCAGTGCTGTCTAAGCCATGGTTCCATAAACAAAGAGGTAGGAGGAAGCAGAACTGCTGGGTGACGATCACTGGCTGTCTTCTCGGCAGCTAGCTGCTATACCTGCATTTTCTGTCCTTTAAAAATATTATCACATTTTCATTGTGCAAAGTGTTGGGTTTCATTGGCATTTTCATACATGTACATAACTGTTCATATCCATCTCTCATTGTCCTCTCTGTCCCTCCCTCCTCTCATTGCTCCCCTTCCCTCTCCTAAATATTGTTACTTCTACTTTTATGCTATATTTTTTAAATACATGGATTCCATATATGAGAAAAAACATATGATATTTGCCAGTCTGAGTCAAGCTTAACATGATCATCCTTTTAAAAAAAATAACATAATTTCTTCTTCTTTATGGCTAGACAAAACTCCATTTTGTATATATACCTCATTGACTGGTATATCTGGAACACAGACTAGTTTTGTTTTCAAGTATTTGGGGTTTGGTTTGCAAGTTTTTATTGTTATTTGTTTGTCTTGGTTTTTTGAGGAATCTCCATACTATTTTCCATAATGGCTACATTAATTTATATTCCCACCAACACAGAGGTCTCTGCAACCTTCACAGGCCTGCAGAGAGACAATCTGAGGGAAGCAAGAGGCAGTTCAATTCAACACAGCTTAGTAGCTGGTGTTGGTTCAAACTTCAAGAGTCTGACCACAAGTGGTTTATTTTAGGTATATTTAGCACCACAAAATTTGATGAAAACCTTTCTGGTGATGATGAACTCCATTTCCCCGTGCACAACAGAGCATGCCTAAATCTCTTTGAGGAGCAGGGTAAGCTAAATATTCTTTGCAATTCTTTGCAAAGTACATGTGACACATTCCATAAAGATAAGTTCTATAGATTGACTGCGAAAAATGAACTTATGATAAGGGCCTGGGGAGGATCTCATATGGTCTCCAGCCATACATTGGCTCCAGCTTCTGGACAGATAACCATTCCTTCCCATGTGTATTTAACATTTCAGGTTGCTCTAGAGCTTGTCTGTAAGCACAAAGCCTTCCATGCCTCCTCCATGCCAACAGTACCTGATGACTACCACTTCCTCTGTCAACTTGTGTTTGTTTTCTGACTGGGATGGTTGGAATCACAGCAGTTTTCATTTGCATTTCCATGATGCCTAAAGATATTGAACATTTTCTCACACATTTATTGGCCTTTTGTAGTACTTAATTGCGGGACTCCGGAGTGGAGAGTTGCAGGAGTCGAGGCCAAAAGCGCCCCCTCACTCTGGAAGAAGAGAAGCAGGCTGTGACGCTAAGGCAGCCTTCTCCTCTCTAGTCCACGGAGGTCCCTAGCCAAAAAATATTAGTTATAACTTGCTTGCTTCATGGAAGCTAAAGGGACATGTTTGTCTGTATTGTAGACTCATCCATAGGGTGGGCCCGCCTCAGGTGTGCCCTGCCCTGCTATGCTAATTAAGGCTCCTCCGCCTGATGGAGAAACCCCGCCTTCCCCGGGAAGATATTTAATCAGGAGAAGCCCTTCTAATAAAGGAGTTTAGTGTCTACCAGAAACTGCTCCCCAGACTTATTTTTGCGTCTCGTTCCTTCGTTCTCGGCTCGGGGATCAGAGTCAACTGTCGGCCCAAGAAACCCACGTCCCGCCCCCCTGCGCATTCCCGTGGCCCTTTCAGCTTGAGTTTCCCCGCCCCTGGCCAGGGCCGGAGACTAGGCAGAGTCCCAGTCAGCTGCGGGCT
This sequence comes from Cricetomys ansorgei, assembly GCA_026225945.1. Taxonomy (NCBI): domain Eukaryota; kingdom Metazoa; phylum Chordata; class Mammalia; order Rodentia; family Nesomyidae; genus Cricetomys; species Cricetomys ansorgei. The sequence continues at coordinate 8,120,201 of JAMJFZ010001562.1, forward strand.
GGGATGGAGCTGCGGCGACTGCGAGGGAGGACCAGAACCAACACTTAATGACTGTTCAACTCATTTGTCCATTCATTGGTTAAATTATTTGGACATTTGATGTTTAAATTTTTTGAGTTCTTTGTATATTCTAGGTATTTATCCCCTGTCAGATGTATAAGCTGTCAGATTTTCTCCCTTTCTAAGGGCTTTCTTTTCACTCAGATAATTGCTTCATTCACCATGCAGCAGCTTTTTAATGTCATGTAATCCCAACTGTCAATTCTTGCAAGTATTCCCTGGAAAGTTGAAGTCCTTTCTGGAAGTCCTTACCTATAACTGTATCTTGAAGTTCCTTCCTTATATTTCCATCTTAAAGTTTCAAAGTTCAGATTTTACATTGTACTTTTGGTATGTGCAAGACACCCTTACCTTTACAAGCCATTCTATAAACGATAGTAGTATCACCATTTTGCCTTCATCCTTCCTCTGAATAACTTGCACTTCCTTCTGAAGCTGAGACTTTTGTGTCTAGAGATGGAGAAATGTCATCCTTACATCTATTGTCTTCAAGCCTGTTTCTCTATTCATCCCTAAAATTATCAGTTTTGAATCTCATATCCTCAGATCAAGTCACACATTAGAATGCCTGACCTTATCCCTCATTTCTCTAGATTCTGACTCTGAGATCAAGTCATTCTCTCCAATACTCCTCCTGTCTAAATTCCCAGAGCCAACGGCACATAGCATACCACCATGCCCACCATTTCTTAGAACTTCTCTCCACCATTGATCATGTCAAGAGTTCTCAGTGTGTACCATCTAATCCTATACCAAAGGCCCTAAAATATGACATTTACAATTAATGTAAAAGCTAATGTTGATGTAATACTTTCATCCTCTAACCATTACCTCCTGTCTTTGCTGTTCATTCCCATTACTATCCTGTCCCCAGACTCACTGGGACCTCCAAGCCATTGATTTTACCATGTCCTGGCCTTGATGTTGCCAAGCCCTGCTTACCAAGATTAAATTCTATAACATAAGCTCTAGATATTTTTCGCTCTTTGGGAGATTTATTGCACTTGATTGAAAAAACCAAAAGCCTGGTTAAGATCCTACTCTCCCTGTGCCAACCTCCACCAACCAATTGAAGGTGATGGGATCATGCTAAGCAGCCTTGCTTTCAATTTACAGGCAAATCCTCAAATGTCATCTTAATGCTACCAGAATATCACATCTAATGTTCTAGCACTATCATTTTCCCATTGTCCTGCATAACTTTCCCACATTCTACTCTTTGAATACTCCAAATGTTCTTCCCACCATCACATTCCTACTGCACTGAGAAAACTCATCAGAAGGAAATGCCTACCACCAAACTTACCATCTTCTGCCTCCACCACACCCTTGGCCTTATTGCCAGTTACTGTCTGTGAGCCTATTGAAATCCAAACCCTCCTATTATACATAAATTCTATCCTCTGGAACCTACTTAGGGACATCTTCCTCCTCCCCAGAACTCCTACCTCTTTTTCTCATGTTGTTTTTTCATTCTTTTGTACTCTTTCCTGGATCATTTCCATTCAAACACAATTAATATGATCATAATATTTTCATCTAAAAAAAATTAAGTCAGTAATACCTACAGATTCTGTTAATCCTGCTGACTATTGTCTTGTTTCTTCCTTCTTTTTTAAAAGAAAAACCTTCCAGAACATTATCTATACCTGTCTTCTGTATTTTTTTTCTTCCTATTCTCTATAAAAACCAGTTCAGCCAGATTTTTCCCCAACATTCCACTGAAACCCTCTAAACAGCATGGATCCTCCATGGGGCCCAGTCCTGTCCTGCTCACCTTATGAGCAGCTTTGAGCACAGTCAATCACTCTTCCTCCTTCACACATAGCAATTTACCAGGCCTCCAGTATGCCTAGTCCCCCATTTTTCTGCTTTTCCATCTTCTCGGCCAGTTCTTCTCTCTGAGCTTCAGTGCAGTCAGTGCTAGTCAGCATTTCGCTCTGTTCTCTGACTACACTGATTCTCTACGGGGATCGCTGCAATAACAGGGCTTCAAATCCTGGTAAAATACCACTCCTCCAAAGGAATACCTGCACTCCACTTGCACTCACCAGCTCCAGCTCTGTGTGCTCTTGGACATAAAATAAACACCTCAGGCACAACATGCCAAACCCACAACTCAGTCTTCACTCCCTTTCCCATTCATCAGATGAAAACCCTGATGTCCTTGAACCTTGCTGATTCCTTGACAGCCTCACCTAATTCAACCACAGATCGCAGTTGTCCTTCCAAATCTATGCAGAATCTGAACATTTTTCTCAACCTCTCTGATACCACCTGATCTAAGTCATCATCTCTCAGCTGGCTATGGAATTTGCCTCCTAACAGTTCTCCCATGTCTACCTTCATCTCCTACGAGTTATTCTCAATATAGTGGACAGAAGGGACCTTTCAGAGCACTCATACCACTCTTCTGCTTGCAGCCCCATAACAGTGTCCCCATTTCAACAGATGGAAGGACACTGGCTCATGAGACCAGCAGGACTGACAGTGCCTCGCTTATCTCTTTAACATCAACTCCAACTACTTCATCTTTGGATGCTCCATCCCACCCAACTGATTTCTACCTCTTATAAGAACGTGGACCAAGCAGATTCTCAGCTTAGCACACATCCGCTGGTGCTAAGTGTCCTTCTACCTGGCTGTTATGTTCACATTCATCAATTCAAAATTTTCAGGATTTGCTCAAATGTCAACAAATCATTTACCTTCAGCACCTCGTTCACTATAATATCAGATCTACATAGACAAGCACACACACACACACACACACACACACACACACACACACACACTACCAATCTCTATTTGGTTCCACTCCAACCTATTTTCTGTCATACATCTTCTAAAATAGTGGATAATTTTTTACTCAGTATTTGTTCACTATCCTTCCCTTCTCTTTCCCCTCAAACAAAAGCTCTTTAAGAGCAGGGACCTTTCTAATACCCACTGACCTACCCGAAGCATACATGTAGCATGTTCCATGAATCATTTCTAACATTCCCCTGGATGTTACAAACTATGAGTTTAAGGAGTAACTCCAGGTTTCATAGCAAAACAGAAAGTAGGAGAGCTAACTAAATCCTGAGCTCTTTATATTCTAAACCCAAACTCAGTGACCTCTCTGCTATCCTACTTCACCTTCCAGATAACACAGCCCATCCTCAAACCCATCAAACACCGATGTTAATTTTTTTAATTCTTTCAGCTTCAAAATAATTATTTTATTTTAATTAAGTAAATGTTATTACCACAGAGAAACGTTCTTCACACTTCTGCGCTAAATTAACTGTGAACCGATGGTGCGTTTTGTGCCTCCAAACCTTCTGCCTGTGGCACAGAATCTGCTTCTTAGCCCTTTTTACTTTCTCTTCACTACCATTAGCAACACTCACAGATGATTTCTTTTATAGTCTATTTTACACACACACACAAACAAGCAACGTTATCACTTCAGGAGAGCTAGCTTGCATGGTAATGAGCACAGAACAACAAAGCCAAGTACAAACTGGAAGGCCATTGGGGCCCCTCCCTGCTTGTTAGTCCTCCCAGCACACTCAGTACAGCAAAGACTGCAACTAAATCCATTCCTCAGCAAAACTGCCAACCGCTGTATGTTAACTGGCTGGAAAATGGTCAGCAATGTTTGTTTAACCTTCAAATTCCAATAATCTATTGTGATTAGACTCAGTCATTACAACAGATACCTTGTAGTAGAGGAGGACCCAGAGGAGGAGGAGATCCAAAGACAAGGGGCTCTGTGAAACTCTCTACCCTTCCAGGTGCAGGCAATGAGAACATAGTGAAACTAATGAAAGCCAGCAAGGCAATTTTTCTAAATATTACAGCTGTGGCCCTTATAAGAATTTACATTTCTCAGAGCTGAGAAATGTAAATCCAGTAGGATAATTTGGGCCACAGAGGCTTTGGAGAAGTAATGAGTTATAGAAATGGAAGGAAGGATGTTAGCAAACCAGTATTAGGTTAGACACAAAACCAGTTTTTACTATAATAAAATCATAGCCGGTATCGCTATATTTTGTACTGAACAGGAACTGCTTGCATTTCTACCAGGAAAAAACCCTGTAGTGCACTAAACGAAGATATTATGCCCAAAATTAAGTAACTCTTGGGTGGTATACTAGGCAATTCATTAGTTCTTTTCTTTTTGCTTGACAGAACACTGGAGTTAAGGGAGAAAGGGTTTATTTTGATTCCTGGTTTCCAGGGGGATTTCAGTCCATTGTAGCAGAGAAGCAAGATGGAGTGGCTCTGTTTAGGGAACGTGTCATGGAGACCCTCACATCTTGGTGCAGTGGCTCCATGATGGGGAATGCATCTTGGAGGCCCTCATATCATGGTTGACCAAGAAGCAGACAGCAGAGACTGGAACTATCTAGAAATCTCCAATATCCTTACCCCATGATCCACTTCTGCCAGCCAGTCCCCAATTCCCAAACACTCTATCACCCTCAAAGGAGCACAACAAGCTGAAGCTGAAGAACTCAAACATTGCAGCTTTGACACAGAAAGGACACATAGCCATCTCTGCAAGATTTGCACTGTTTAAAGAACTGAAGTAGAAAACTGTTATCTTTGAGAGATGCTGTGTTGTCTAGTTTTATGTCAACTTGACGCACAAACTAGAGTTATCTAGTCTAGAAAATGTCTTCATAATATCTACTGTAAGGCATTTTCTTAATTAATATTTGGTGGGAGAGGGCCCAGCCCAGTGTGGGTAGTGCCATCCTTGGGCTGGTGGCCCTGGGTTCTATAAGACAGTAGGCTGAGCAAATCATGGGAAGCAAGCCAGTATGCAGCACCCTTCCATGGCCTCTGCATCAGCTCCTGCCTCCAGGTTCCAGCCCTGTTTGAGTTCCTATCCTGGCTTCCTTCAATGATGGACTATGATGTGGAAGTGTAAGCCAAGAAACCCTTTTCTCCCCAACTTGCTTTTTGGTCATAGTGTTTCATTACAGCAGAAGAAATCCTAAGACAGATGATCATAGGGGAAAAAACTGTGTTTGATACTGTCAAATCTGTCTAGTCCTTTCTGAAAGGGAAATCCTGATTCCTTTTATGCTATAGATCCTTTTATAATATAGCCCATTTTACAAACATGATGCTTTACTTAAATAGACTATTTCTTCTACAAAGCAAGAACAGGATCTCTTAATTAATAATTAAATGAATGGATTCCATGTTTCAGCTTCATTCATATATTCTGAGAATTGAATACATCCACTAACTACATTTAGAAAAGGACTTTAGTGAAGAATTTTGGAATAAAATGACATCTAGAAAGGCTAATCAATTTACCCAAAGTCATAGTGTCTGTCAGAAACTAAGCTTATAGAGTAAAACCAAGTTAAAACAACAACAAAGAACATGATGTCATAACAGGAACAAAGTTTTCAGCTGGTCTGTGGGCAGCAGTAATCTCATACACCTCAGAGAATGTTGCTTGGCCATAAATAAGTTGTGTAGTAAGGAACACAAAGTTAAGAACCATGAGCAAATAAATGGTCCTTTAATAATATAGACATAAAAGATAATGGCTTTTCCTCATTCATCATGAGGCTCATGGCTGGCACTGTATAGCAAACAACAGAGAGAAAACACAACAAATTCATCTCATGAAACCTTTGTGTTGATGAGAGACCAGACACAAAGACACAAAGAGCCAGGGAAAACAGTTATTTATATGCTGACATTTAATGAAGAGTAGGTCACCATACAATTAGACAAAGAGAGAGACATGGCCTGCTGAAGGTAAACTGGGGAACTTAGCAAGGCTCATTTGTTCAGATTCTTCTTCATCTCTCTGGAATGGGACAGGGCAGGACCCCTCATAGGGAGGCAGGAGGAGGAGGAGGAGGAGGAGGAGGAGGAGGAGGAGGAGGAGGAGAGGTAGGAGGGGATCGCAAGGAGAGGGAAGGGAGGGGGAGAGGAAGGAGAAGAAGAAGCAAGAGGGTCAAAGAGTGATTCCCCTGCTTTTGTGGTTTTTCAGTTTCCTTCAGGCTTAAAATGTTCAATATGCCAAGGTTCCAAGCTTTGAAATACTGCATTTTGAGTCCTGATAGTAATTTTCTCCAGTAAGATGTTTAATAGAAGAAATAGATTGAAGCAACTACAGAGAAAGAGGAATAGGGAAGGAGAGGGGGAGGGGAGAAGAATCGGATGATGAAGGTGAAGGCAGGAAGAGATTTAAACTAAAGGCAATAGTGTTTACATTCTACCTTGGAATTATTTCATTTTTTATAACTTCACTTTCTGGTTTCCTGATTTTTCTCATACAACTTTATTTTTACTCAAAAGAAATCTTCCCCCTTGAGAAATAGAAATACTTTCATTTGAGAAAATGAGTCTGTATTATTATAAGAATCCAATATAAGAAAACATGGTGTGTATTACAAAACAAAAATAAACAAACAAGAAACCCACAGGAGTTGGGCAACTGAATAACTCTTGACAGCAGATTAGAATTCCTGTCTCTTCTCATCTTTTTTATTCTGTCTACAAATTGAATTTAAACATAGGATGGCCTGAATGTGTTGAGAGAACATTTCATTATTTATGTTAAGACATCTATATCAGTCACAGTCACAGTGATCATGCTTGGCCAGTAGTGTTCTTTCACGGTGGATTCGTGGGATATTGACTCTTCCTGTGGAAGTGTCTCACTTCAAGCCCTTAGAGCTAGGAGTTGGTATCAGAAGAGTGGAGCAGATTCGTGTTCATGTTGGTTGCTAATTGCCACCTTTGATTCTGCAATCCCTAAAATGTCTCTGTAAAAGAAACTCCACAGTTCTAAGTTAATGCAAATCTATATTAATTTAAACGATGTACTCTTGCCACATGGCGCTCACACATTGAAGAAGACAGAGAAAAGCTTCAGGAAAACAAAATGAACCAAACCAGAAAGTCGGACTTCTGCAAAGGCTGTGGATCATTTTAACATCACCAACACACCTTGTCCAAGTTTTAAATGCACATTATCACATAATTATTTATCTTAGGCCCTGAAGGCCAACTTAATCCTCACTGCCCAACTCTATATAACCAACATTTATTATTTATCTCAATGCTCCAAATACCTTATTTACAGTTCTGGATAAAAATATTTTAAATGGAATCTAATAATTATTTAGCTCTTTCTTCAACAAAGTTGCTGCTAAATAGTCACTTCTTAAAATAATAGTAAATGGCACTGGAGTGATGGCTTGTCAGATTAAAGCAGTTTCCTGCTCTTCCCCCCACAATGGGCATCTCACAACTGTCTGTAACTCCAGCTCCAGGGGATCCAACAACCTCTTCCTGACTCTAAGAGCACCCCCACTCACATGTGCACACATCCACACAGAAACAAACACAGATTTAAAAATAAAAGTAAATCTTTAAAAAATAACTTTAAAATAACTAGTATATTCAAATTCTGAATACATGTTTTAATGAAATTTAGGACTATTTAAGCATTTTCCCCAAATTGTTTTCCAGTCACATTCAGATGACTTTTTTTCCTGGTTCAGACTGGGTAAATATAAACTAAAAAGAAATGTGACTGGTTTAATGCAAGTGAGGGACACAGCTAGGGTCTTGGTGGCACAGATCCAATCCATAGAAGAAGGTCAGGGATCCTTCTGACTGAGACCCAAGCCATACTTAAAGGCCTTCACCCTGTCTTCTTGGAACACTTAGACAGCGCAAAGATCTTAATTACACCCTGCCCTCCCAGGTAATGGTGACTGCTAGTCTCTAACAATAGCTACTGACCAACATGCAATAGTATTTTTCCTCTAAACTGGGGGAGATTTCTGCTTCTCCTTTCCCTCGTAATAGACAGATTTTAATTGTTATTTAAAATACGACACATGAACAGTTCTTCTGCTCTTTCTAAGCCTCTTAATGAAGTCTGCCTGTAGAGATGTGATTGGGAATAGAACAGAAATTCTCCATGATGCTAAAATCCTGAAACCTGTTTTGGTGAAGACACAGGTTGAAAGTCTCTTCTGCCGTCAAGTGGGACCTGTATCAGCTGAGCTTAGTTTATTTTTTTCCTTAAGTCACTAGAAGTTTTGTATCTTTGGCAATAAGTATCACCTTAAAAAGTAAAATCTCTCATTAGTCGAAAAGACAAGACCACGTTTGGACCTCTTCTGCTGCATTGATTTTGGTATGACTGTAAAGTGCTATGCTTCCCTGGTACACCTTGAACGTCTTTCATCAGCTAGTATCCATATACATCAAACATGATGTCACCAGAAATGATTTGTTCCCAGGGAAAGGAAGCTTCAGGCTGAGTGCTACCTGACTTTACAGAACGTGATAGTCTAGAAAGGGCAAGAAAAATTATTTCTTATTAGATAATGAAAAAAAAAAGTTCTACATCAGCAATGTCAGATAATCTAAGCCAAATAGACACTCAAAAACCAGGAGAGACCCCACCACCCTATCCTTCTTACTGTCAGCATATGCTGTGTCTTTTCAAATGGCATTATATGAAACATGTTCCCAGGATTCTAAAAAAAAATAAGATATCACTATCTCAGAAGTTAATACAATTTCCCAAAGTATACATAGCCTTAGGGGTTTTAGATTAGAATGTGATATGTGTATTATGTTCCTAAGCCAGGCTGAAAAAGCACCTCACTTAATAACAGGGAGCAAACACACTGGGAGCATGACATGCCCTAAAGTTACCATTTATAATGAAAACAAAAATAATCTGAGAATAAGAACTTTAAACAAACAGGAAAAATAAATTCACAGTCAATGGCAAAGTTAGAAATTGAGTTTGTTAATGTATTCTGTGCCCTGTTAGTAATAAATTCTAGAGGCATGGGGCTTCTAAACTATATTCAGTTTCTTTGTACCTGTCTCTTATTTTTGTTTTAATTAATAGAAACATTTTTTACATGGAAGAATTAATAAAGTAATGATTATAGCATACCACAATATTAGCAACATATATTCAAAATACAAAATAAACCACATTTAAATTACTCACATTCTACCTTTGTGAAGAGAGGGGCACATCAATGAAAACTCATAATGAAGAAGGGAAGATTTTTTTTTTCATTGTAAGCAGCATCTCCCTTGTCACCATGGAAACGATTATAGATTCTGATTACCTGTTCTACACGGTTCTGCTATTCAATGTATTGCCGCCATAATGGACATCTTTGATATGCATCAGAACCCCACTCAATATTGAAAGGGTAACAAGGACCTTTCCTAAATAAGAGAAAATACTTTCATTCTCTTAGCTCTTTAATATTAAGTTTTCTATTTTAGAATAATTTTAGGTTCTCAGTAAAGTTGAAAGAGATAATACAGTTTCATTAACCTAACCTAATCATTAATATCTTACATCAATATAGTACATTTGTCAAAGCTTTTCAAACCAACATTGGCATTCTATTATTAACTAAACCAGATTGTCTAGAATTTTATCCATCTTTCCAATAGTATCTTCATTTTGTTCCAGGATACAGCCTCATTCACCATGTCTCATTTACTGCCTACCCAGTATCTGCAAGGCTATGTAACGTTCAATCATTACCCGATGTTTGTGACCTCTCCGGTCTTGAGTACTCCAGCATGTCTTCAGGTTTCCTTTCTCCTCAGAATGGGGAAACATATGAAGTGAGAACTGCCTTCATTTCCCCTTGCAGATGATATACCATGTCCACATATCTCTGGCCATGTGACCATAGTCATCTACGCAAGGTCGTGTTTGCCAGGTTTCTACATTATAAAAGCAGCATTGTTCTCACCCAAGAGTCTATTATCCTACATTAAATCACAAAGTCCTGCCATCTTCAAGACAAAGTCCCACTTTCTGTAGGAATATCAGTCTACACTCACACATACATACACACACACCTTCTATAAGAAGACTATTCACTTCTTATCTCCTCTCCAGTTACATATGTTGGTTCTATTCCTTGACTATTATTAAATATTATACTATCATATATATATATGTGTGTGTGTGTGTGTGTGTGAATATATATATATATATATATATATATATATATATATATATATATATATATCCTGAATTGTTCCAGTTCCTTCATTTTGGCTCCTGTGTTGTTAACATGACTTCATTCTTGACAGGGGAGGAGAGATTCGAAGTCTTTGAGCCTAAGTCTTTTAACTTCTTGTATTTCTCATATAATTGCTTGACTTACAGTAATATCTGCATGCTGGTGACTCTCAATTGCAGAGCTCCTCTGATCTTCCTCCCCCTAATCTCCTCATGGTCGTCTAGCAAGAACTCCACCTCAACGAGTCTATATCAGAACATGATCTTCTTCCCATGCCCCATTCAATTTCCCTATCTGTGGTGGTTTGAATGAGAATGTTTCCCATAGTCTCAGGTGTATCAAAACTTGGTCCCTAGTTGGTGGAGCTATTGAGGTGGGTTTAGGAAGTATAGCCTTGCTGTCAGAATATGGGATGGAATAGACTTTTAGGTTTCAAAAGCCTCAAGCTATTCCCAGTGTAATCTCTCTGCTTCCTGCAGGTGGTTCAAGATGTGACCCCTCAGCTTCCACTGCAGCTGCCACCGTCCCCAGCATAATAGGTGCTTGTACCTCTGGAACCATAAACCATACAAACTCTTCTATCTATAAGTTGCCCGGGTCATGGCATTTTATCACAGCACTGTGAAAGTAGCTAATACACCATTTTAGCCAATGATAATCTCATACTTACCATTGCTCATGCCTACCCACCCACTCACTCTTCCATCTTGTCAACTCCACTACCATCACCATGCTCCAAACCACGGTCATCTCTCTCCTGGGTTATAAAAGATCTTCTGCACTAGTCTCCTGGTTTTTAAATTATTTTATTATTTTTTTAAATTTTTATTTATATTTATTGAGAATTTCACACATAAATACAATGAAATATGATTGTATTTATTTCTCATTTCCCTCCTCTAACTCCCTATATCCCCCTAAAGAGGTCTTCCTCACAATTTCAAGTCTTTTTGCAATATAACCCACTAAGTCCAGTTAGTGTATGTCTCTGTGTGTGTGTGTGTGTGTGTGTGTGAATAACTTGTAAGAGTCAGTTCTCTTCTTTCATCATGTGAGGACCCCAGGTATTGAACTTTAGCTCAGATAAGTAGGATTGGTTGCAGATACCTTTACCCCTTAAGCCATCTTACAGGCCTTCCTTGCGTCTATTCATATAATTCGCCAACATTCTCACACAGCTGCTGAAGTGATCTTATTAAAATCCTAAGTTGGATCGTGTTATTCTCCTTCAAGCCCTTTATTGATTTCCTGTAACAAATAGCAAGAATGAAAGTTCTCAGGTCTGACCTTACAGACAGTACCCTGCCTGTCTGCTGCACACACACACACACACACACACACACACACACACAGTGTTATTCTCTAGGTCAGTTGCCTTACAGTGAAACCTTGCTCACCATGTGGTACTTAGTTCTACAGTGTTCATTTTGCTTGCTGACTATGCATGCTATGGCTTTACTCTAAATGTTCTCACCCCTCCTGCTGGGCTCACCTGCATGGCTTTGCTTCCTACAGTACTTTACTCAAATGTTATACTCTTAGATCCCTTAGTCGACTTCTCATTGGTAACTCGTATTCTATCATTACTCCTCAAAATTAAGTTATCGGGTGCCTTTTCAATGTCAATAAAGTAGCTGTGCAAATTCAAACCAAAAACTGCTTTGCTCTTACTGAGGTTTTCCATGGCAATCCCATGCAAAATTTCAACCTCTCCTCCCCATCACTTCCTCCCCAGCACTGTTTTTCCCATTTTGCTGATTGAATCTTCTGCACAGCACATCATCAAACATTCTATATGTTTTGCTTACTCGTTTTTATTGTATGGTTTCCCCTGCAAGAAAGTAACTCTTCTCAGAGTAATTTCTTTCCCTCTCTTGTTTTCATTACTGCATCCTTTCCATGCTACAGAAGAAGTGCCTGCTCTTTGTGAGAACTAAAAAAAAAAAAAAAAAAAAAAAAATGCAAATTGAACAAAACTGATCTTTCTTTTCAAGGTCTAAGTTTAGTCATTTCAAGGTTCCAGATCTTCCTTACTTTTCCCTGTGGCCTATGTCTGTGTTCTCACTGGACATATGTAGAGGCAAGGCAACAGAGAACAAAGTACCTGGTCCATTGTTATCAAAGACAATAGCAATGAGACATCAGACATAAATAATGGTGATGTCTGTATAGCCACCATGATTTTCAAACAGTTGCTCCACGTACTCTGAGTGCTCTCCTTCCCTACCACGATGCTTTTTCAGATCCTCTCTGTCCTAGTCCTCAGTCCTGACACTTCTGAAAGATAAAGAATGCTCTGCCAATGGGCACATGAAGCTGCCTGCAAGGCTATCTCCTTACACAACACTGGTTCACTAAGCCAGTTAACCACAAGGAAGCCGGCAGGCCTCTGAACCACACCCTTGAGATGGACTCCTGGGTCTTTCCTACAGGATCCTCTGATTTTTATGTGGGGCTAAGGCCATCTGAAGGGAGTAGAGTTAAGAATGTACCTCTTGAAAATTCTTTCCTCCTGTGTTTGTATCCTTTCTCTGTGTAGGAGAGGGAGAGTGGCGGTATTCCCTGACACTTTGGCTAATGATAAGCTTTACATGGAAGCATGGCTCTGACACTTAGTAGGGTATGCAATGGGGTTCTTGGAGCTGGGGCAGATTTTCCCTCTCAATAAGGCTTTGCAAAGCTACAGAAGCCAGGCTATGTAGATGCTTAGCTTCTACTAGGATATTTTAATTGTATTTACAGATACAAATGCCTTGTTCTTCCCTCCTGACTGTATCTGACCATGTTTGGAGCCAATGAAAGCCTTGACGGACATGGCCTTGACATGCCTTGACTCAGCGAAGCAGAAGAATGGAGCAAATCCAGATAAACAAAATCTTACCATTAGTTCCCAAATGTATTCTGCTCCTAGAATCTTCGTTTATTTTAATTCAAAATTGCAGGCTTTCTGACTAATATCTTCTTTGTAATTTTGTATTTTTATAGTGTGTGTGTGTGTGTGTGTGTGTGTGTGTGTGTGTGTGTGTGTTTTGCCTGCATGTATGTCTATGCACCACTTTCATGCCTCATACTTGAGGAGGACAGAAGAGAGCTTTGTATCCCTCAAACTGGGGTTATAAATAGTTATGAGACACCTCTGGAAAAGCAGCAAGTGCTCTTAACCACTGAGCCATCTCTCCAGCCCTGACCACCTAACTAATTCCTAAACAAAGAGGGAGACAGGCTTTCTCATTGGAGACGGTGCAAACCTGACCCAGGCTGCCTCACCTAAGGCGGTGATAGCTGCTACAAGCTTCCTAGACTGAATCTCAAGAGAAGATGTAGCAAAGAAAACACAATTGCTCAGTAGCCGATGTTCTAGGAGAGTGGTCTCCAAAGAAGAGGACGTAGTCTGGCAGTTCTAAAAAACAAACAAGAATAGAACTGTCATTTCCATTTCTATTCTATTAAAAGATAAATAACAGAGTGGTTGAGCTTTATTATTATTTCATGTGCCAATTGACCCTGGCAGCCTGCCTCCTTCTATGTGTGGAGCAGCCCCGGACACATTTATTCCTAATGTGTCTTGAGGGAAGTGGGAGGAGCATGAAGCTGGCAGTGGCTGCCATACTTGTGCACTTGCCCCCCAGCACATTGTAATACATAGTAGTTAACCTGTGTCTGGTCGTGCGGCTAAACCCATCTAAAATTAAATTTGCTGATGCAGCTTTTCAACAAAGAAATCAGCCTCTGCCAGTGCATACAGGAGGCACCACACAGGGGCCATCAGAGGAAGTTCGTTAACAGAGGTAAAGGTGACCTGGCTGTGTTGTCTTGTAACTAAACAGCTCCGAGATGTTGAGCAAGTGAATTAAAAGAGTTTCCACCAAGCAAACATGGATTAAGGATGGCACTAATGAGGCAAGCAGAAGTGAACTAGAAAACGGCTGTGGCAACAGTTTGCATGAGCCAGACTCAGCTACACCCAGAGGTAAGCGAAGAGAACCTAATCCTAATTCAGGGGCTACACATGTCCATCTCATGATGTTCTTGGTGCCTCAACAGTTTTCATGGCACTTCAAGCAAAAAAAAAAAAAAATCAAATACCCAAGAGTTTCATTCACTGACAAGTTAGGTCCAATGACTAACTAATATTTACCTACTACTTAGTTGCCACTTGAGAAACAAATGCCCATGAATTTAAAATGCTTTTGTTTTATTCTTTAACAATACTAATAATAGGATATGTAAACCCATGGAGAACTACATGGTTGCCTAAGATTAGGACTCCAGTGGGACAGTCCACTCTCACTGCCTGCTCCTGATGTCAGGAGTTTCTTGCTGTTCATCCTGCAACTGCAAAGCCTAGTACCAAAGATGGCACTCCAGCATCGCTGACAGAGCTACACCAGGTTGTGACTGTGACTGTGACTTAGCTTGTACCTGCTCTTCAGTTGCTGTCAGTGGATGTCAGCTCTGCTCTGCTTCATACAGGAAGTTCAACTCATCAAACTGCTGTGAGTTCGATGCTTTTCTACAGCACCCTTGGGAAAAAGCCTAGGCCCAATATAAGGAGGAAAATACACAGGATAGATCTGAGACATCTTATCATATTGAATTAAAGAACAAAATAAATCCTCTCAAAGACTGCTAAAGCTGTATCACACAACTCTGGAGCCAATTTAGAAACATTTTCATTGTCCAAAAATGGGTCAATTTCAGCATCATAACAACAACGCCTCAATGATTAAAATACATTCAAGTCTCTCTGACGCTTTAGGTATTCAGTAAGTTGACTTCTCGACACACTAAGTCATTGTTTTGAAAACTGTCAGTTAAAAGAATGTAACCTATCATTTGTTCTACCTTTTCTGTATAAACTGGATGTCTGTGTAGCCAAATGTCAGATGCGAGTGCCTCTCTGTTTACCATTATTTCAGTTGGTAGAAATGAAATACAGATGAAATAGCAATGAAATATTAGAATATGAGAATATTACCACTTTGCAATCTTAAGGAATTTAAAACCCAAACATTGCTTATAAATGCTTGATGCCAAAGACAGAGAGGTGACACTGTGCCGGTTTGAATGAGAATGGTCAGCATAGGCTCACATGTTTGAATTTTGTTTTCCCCAGTTGGTGGATTGTTTAAAATGGATTAGGAAGTATGGCCTAGCTGGAGGAGGTATGTCGTTGGGGCTAAGCTTTTAGGTTTCAAAAGCTGACTCCAGGCCCAATTTCTTTTTCTGCCTTCTACTTCAGATCAGGATGTAAGCTCTCCAGCAGACCTGCCTGCCTGCTGCCCTGCTCCCTGCATGATGGTCATAGACTAATCCTCTAAAACTGTAAGGAAGCTTCCAATTAAATGCTTCCTTTTATAAGCTGCCTTGGTCATGGTGTTTTGTCACAGCAATGGGTTTTGTCAACCCTAAGACATCCATCCAGACAGTATCTTCCTGTGACAGAAGTAATCTATAAAGTCATCTCGACAAAAATTCAAATTGTGAATATAATCAGCTTTGAAAATCCAACCACCATTTTCAAGAATAAGACAACGGAAGGTGTCAAAGGACAGGACAGGAACACAAATAATAAACCCAGTTTTTTAAACAAACATGTAGCAAGTGAAAAGGGGAGAAAAAATCCATGGGAATTTAGAGCATGATAAATTGGTGCATTGAGTCTTTAAGGGAAAGATAGAACAATAACTGTCAAGCATTTGAAAAAGTACAACTGGATCACTTATAGCAAAAGAAAATCAATGAAAGGTGACAATAGTTAAGCAATGACTGTGTTAGAAATATGTGATTATTTCAGTTGATATTGGCATATGCCCGGCTCTTTCAATAAAGATACCAAATCCAAAATATATAGTAGGAAAATGTAATAAACTTAAGTGCACACAAATTTTTAACATTTGTATTAAAAAACAAAATATTAAGGGATGAACAACAAATTGGAGAAAATATTTGTAGCATATGTATCAGAAAATAAGGATTTTTTTGACAATTAAGTAACTTTAAATTTCTTAAAAATCAGTATTACAAAAAGTCACCATAAATAGGTAAAATTATGGAAGTCAGTTTCCAACAAGATAAGGACAAGGAGATACAGTGCAGCTATGTTCAAAACAAACAAATCCTGGAAATATGTGACTGGAATATATGACTAAAGGAGGAAGAGGAGGAGGAAGAGGAGGTAGAAAAGTACCACATCTATTAAAGTAAAATTAAAAACTAATTGATCACATGGATGACATCAAGGCAAAATTCAAATAAAAAATGTTTTAAAAATGAACATTTATGAAACAATGGGAAATGGAAGATTAATATATTGGTGATAACAAGTGCTACTTTTTACTTGATGGTATTTACATCTAACAGGCTTTGTCTTTTAAAGAGTTAGACTTTAATATTTATAGACAAAATTACATGTCTGAAGTTTCCTTCAAAATAAATAAAGGAGACAAAGACAGATGAGACAGGAAAAGGCATTAAATTGGTAGTTGAGTGTTAAGTACGTGTTGGCTCATAAATTTATTCTGTCTGCCATATTCTACACTCAAAATGAAGAAAATGAAGGCTGGAGAGATAACTCAACAGGTAAGAGCACTTGCTGCTCTTGGAGAGGATCAGGGTTCAATTCCTAGCTCCCACACGCAGGTTCGAAATTGCCTGGCTCCAGTGCAGGGAAACTGATGCTCTCTTCTGACTTTTGCTGCCACTGTACACAAGTGTGGCACAGACAGACAAGTAAGCACACACACACCTACAAAATAAAGTAAACACTATTTTAAAGTAATAAATAGAAAATAAAGGGTCAGCGAGATGGCTCAGAGGATTAAAGGGCTTACTAACAAACCCAACAACTTGCATTCAATTTCCAGGACATGGGAGGAGAAGAGATTGTCCAAGTTGTCCTGTGACCTTCATGTGTGCACCCAAACACACACATACACACACACACACACACACACACACGCCCCAAAATAATAAATGCAACTTAAAAAGTAATCCCTAACAAGAGTAATAATAAAATGAAAGCCACATAGGAAACTAGAATTTTTTCCTATATAAGTAAAACTTAGGAAAATGTATTTAATTTGAATAAATAATAAATAAAATAAAAATTAATTTAATTTTAAGAGTGTAAGCATGCTTATAACCCCAGACTTAAGCAAAAGGATCATGAGTTTAAGGCCAGCCTGGACATGATAGTTCAAGTTCAGCCTGTGTTTCATAGGAAGAAGCCCTGTCTCAAACACAAAGAACAGAAAGTACATGCTTCAGAGCTAATTGCTACAATTCAAACTTTAGCTCCTTGAGTAATGACCTGAGCAAACTCTTTTTCAGTTTCTGACCAGCAAATTAAATAATAATAATCGCCCAATTCTATTAGCAAGAACATGGTGAGTGAGTCACCTTGTGGTGGATCGCCCAGCATGGTAAATCTTGGCATGGCTGCTACTCCAGTGCACAAGTGACTCAATTGCAAGAAGCCTGATACAGAGTCACTGCCCAGACTCTTCCCTGATTCATAAAAACAATGGCTAGAACCAAGAGAGGTAACATGCTAACTGTGTTTCAGAGCCACAAGAGCTAAGAGTAGTCCATTTATTAGATAACATACATATAAAGATATGTGAACATTAAAATTCAGTGGAAAATATAAATTCAGCTGTAAAATCCTGTCCCGACTTACATAAATCTCAGTAAAGTATCCTAAAATGAACTACAAAGTAACTCCACTACATCAGTGGTGGTCATAATTAATACACAAAGCAATTAACACAGCTCAGTAGGTGGTAGCTTCCAAATCATGAGCTTTTGAAATATAGTATTCAATAAGGTAAAGATTACTCTTGAAACAATGCATTTTTATTTAAAACTATCTAATGTAAATTGTAAGATATAATCTGGATTGTCATCAAAAACAACTGTTCTTGGCAAGTGTATTTTTGGCTTATGGTCATCTTTTTCTCAGATGATCCTGGTATTTCTGTTGGAACCATCTGGCAATACTATTTCCAAACATACATTAGAAGCTGCAGTACGGAACTTTGCATGGAGCTATGCAAATAAGGTCAGGGATAGTTAAAGCTATAAACTATAATTGATGAGGACTCCAGTGGAACAGAAGGGCTTCTATTTGCCAAGCACTGTGCTAAATGCTTAAAACAGAAAACTCAATCAAATGTGCATTTTAAGAAAACCCAAGAGTCTGAGAACTTTTCTGAAGTATTGAAGGATAGATACAGGAACATATCAATTCCAAAAAGGTGGGAGGAACAGGCTGAAAAGCATGGTCCACAAAGACCTAATGATCTAAGGCAGAAGCTGTCTTAGACAAGACATCAGACTCCCCCGCTGAAAGACTATAGCCGGCTATCAGCATCACAAACCTTGCCTTAGTCTTGCCTCGAACTGTTGAGTAAGCTCAACTCTCATTCTGTAGAGTGGGTTCAATCATGTATGGTACTTCTGATGATTGTATAATCTGCACTGGGAAAATTTTATACAGAAAAACATGTAATAAATCATACTGTGATTAAAATTTTAAGCCTTTAATATTTAAAAAATAGAAAGCCAGTCATGGTGGCTATAATCCTAGCATGTAGGAAGCTGGGATGTTAGGATTGCCTAACATCTGATGTAAATGAAGAATGTGCTTCAAGATAAGGACAGAATCCCAAACACACACACACACACACACACACACACACACACACACACACACACACCAGCACATAAGATAGGAAAGTGTTTAGAAGATGTATGTATCCTATAACAACATACCTATCTAGGGAGACATCCTAGAGAAAAATCTACAGGAATACATGTACATAATGCATGTATAATAATTCATGTATATAATATTAAAATCACTGACAGAATAAAGCACAGTTTCTTCCATTGCTCTTCATTTAGCAGCTGTTCTTTCTTGGTTGGTGATGGGTTTTTCCTTTCTTTTTTAAAGTATCTTCAGACTTAATTTGTCCTACACTGGAAAAAAACTCATTGATATTTTTATTGGGCTACTATTTGTTTGTTTGTTGTTCACAGTGTTTCTCTGTTGTAACTGGTTGTCTTGGAACTCACTCTGTAGACCAGGCTGGCCTGGAACTCACAGCAATCCACCTGCCTCTGCCTCCCAATTGCTGGGATTAAAGGCATGTGCCACCACCATCTGTATGGGCTACTCTTAAAATACATATTAATTTAATAGAATTCACTTTTCTGTAAAGCTGAGTCATTCTACCCAAAGAATGTCTTCCAACTCACTTTGGTTTTCTGGTCTTGTTTTTATTTTCTTCCAGTTCATAGAGCCACCATTCTTCCTCAAAAAACTGGTAAGAGTGGAATTGAGTGACTGTGACCGAGTGCGCTGTAACCAAGTGCACTGTGACCGAGTGTGCTGTGATTGATTGAATGAACTGTGATTGAGTGCACTGTGATTGATTGAGTGCACTGTGACTGAGTACACTGTGGTTAAGGGAGAGTCACTGCCTATGCTCTGCCAATCAGAGTGATGGTGTCAGGGTCAGAAGTGTGCATGTTTGTCCATCAGCATCAACAAGTATCAATTTAAGATTGGTTTCTGGATCCAGAAGGAAAGAAACACTCTGGCAGGGCGATGACAGTGGCAGAGTACCAGCCTTCAAGTGTCTGTGGAGGGCCTGAAAACAAAAGCAGTGGTTGCTTTTTCCTAAAAGAAGTCAAAGGAGCTGGAGAGATAGCTTAGCGCTGGCTGTTCTCCCAGAACACCTGAGTTCAATTCCCAACACCCACATGGTGGCTCACAATCATCTATAATGGGGTCTGATACCCTCTTCTGGCATGCAGGTTTACATGCATCCAGAGTGCTCATATATGTAAAAATAGAAAATGAAGCAGCATGACAATATTAAAAAAAAAAAAAGCTAAGGGAGTCAAATGCCTGCCAAAAATCTTACATCCTGTACCCTCTTGCCCAAGCATATCTCTTAAGAGTCGGTGCATGCATTGTCTCCTTACACTAGTTCAAGAAGAACTTGTGTTACTACAACTGAAAGAGGCAACATGGCTAATATTAGTTTTGAATTCTAGGTTGAGCACACTTCCATTGTCAGAGACCCCTGTCTGTCTCCTGCTTACTCTCCTCTCACATCATCTGGATCAAAGTCTCCTGAAAGGGGAAGCACATAATGGGAACCATTCGAGCATTTCTGCCTAGAGAGTTCAGATGAGCAGTCCATAAACATCACTTTCTCTGGAAATGTCTGCGTCTCTAGCTGGACCAGAGGCCTTTGCTTAAGGGCATGCAATTAAACTTAATGTAAAGATTTCAGCTGGGAAGAAATAGCCTTTCCAGATCTGTTTCTTCCCACTCACAATACATCGTTCCATATGCATAAGACTCCTTATAACAGTGGTTCTGACATGCCCCCCACCAACTCCCGGCTTTTCGGTTGGAACACAAAGATCAGCCTCCGAGTTATTGCTTCACAAAGTCTTGTAACTGATTAAACACATTCAAAGGACAGAAGGTATGAGCTCGTTTATAAGCAGTTTAAATATGTGCAACCAAAAGCTACAAGATACCTTTTATATACCTGTCCTCATTCCACATATTCTGCTGCTTATTGCTTGAACCACAAAATGCAGAGAGCCTAGCAATACAGACAACCCAGCAAATGCGCACGCCATTTCCCAGCGGGGGGCCTCCGCAGCTCTCAGCGTGAGGCTCTGCCTCTCAATGATGTGAAAAGCCCGTCTCAGACTGACTTTTCCGCTGATACTGCAGCTTCTTATGTTCAGGATAAGCAATTCCTATACTGTTATTTTCTCACATGGATTTTAAGAAACAGTTGATGTGAATTTGGCTCAACCTAGCTATCTGAAATAACTAAGGAAATGGCATTTCTACCCCTGGAATTACAAAGTAAGTATATTTAAATATTAGGCTTTAATAATAATCTTCTAAAATGTTGCTTTAAAGATCATGTTTTGTATTCCAGCTATATTTTGCCTACTGGCAATTAATAGCTTTGCTTCTCTTCATCACTTCTAAAATAGAGGTTATGCTAATTATGTAACTCGTACTCTTGTAAAAAAATGTATCCAAATCAAGTAATAACTACAAACCATTACTTATATCCATCCATTCCTCTATTTTTAATTATTAAGGTTTTTAATGTACTTCTAGAGTTCTGTAACAGAGTGTATCCTTTATTCCAGTCCTGGTCTTCATCTCTTGCCCCTTTTCATCCCCTCACTCTTGTCCGTTCTTATTGTCTGAGGTCCTTTGCTAGGGCCTACATTAATTTTCTCCATTATGAGTTCATGCATTTCACTGATAACATTAAATTGAGCTGTTTTATGTGCACTGACTTGGCGCTGAAGTTATTTCTGAGCATCTCAGGATGTCTTCAGGTATCCAAAGGGAAGACAGAGCAGGCAAGCAAAGAAACCATATGAAGCAGGGGAAAATAAAAGTATTTTTAGAGAAATAAGTCATTCTATAGGGATGTATATTTAATTTAGAGAAAGAGATCCTATACAGGCTATGAGTAAGAAATGCTAAAAACAACAAGAAGTCTGTGGGGATAGAGGGGCCACATGGAAGACATCAGCTCAGAGGCACCAAAAGATGCTGCTCTTGGACCTCATTCACTCTATACGCCTTCAGCCTGGATTTAACTGCTTCATTTGGCAAGAAAGTATATAATAAGTCCATGGAGCCTTGAACAGGGAAAGTGACGATCATCGACGTGTTAGTCAGCTTTCCATCTCTGTAACAAAACCTGATATAATAAATTTGAAAAGAGATGCCTTTTACTTTAGCTTATAGTATTCAGTATAATACTGAATATTTACCAAGGTTCAGTCCTTGGTGAATTGGTCCCATTGTTTTGGCAGGACAGGACATCATGCTGGGAGAGTGTGGCAGAACAAAAGCACTCATCTGATGGGCAGGAAGTAAAAAGAGACAAAGAAAGGAACCAAAGCCCTACTTCAGCTCTGGAAGCAATGGAAACTATAACAATACCAATGAATTAGAAGAGGAAATCTCCTAGAAACTATCATTAAATGTTAGAAAGGATCAGATAGTGCACATCTATATTGGTTAGTCTGCATTGGCAACTTGGTTAGATTTTAGAATTGGTTGGGCAATGGGTAAGACACGACTCTGGGTATATCTGTGATTTCCAGAGGAGATTAATTGAGGGGAAGGCCTACTGTGAACATGAATAGTAACATGTATACTCTGGAAGCCTGAACCAAATAAAATGGGAGAAGACCAGAGGAATGCTCACAAGTCCCCTTCTCTCCTTCTTTATAACTGTGATTTAAGCCGCTGTGCTGTGCCTTTCTCTGTCATACACCCCCACCACCACTACAATGGACTGATACTTCTAAAACAATGAGCCAAGATCAATCCTCTCTGCTTCTGTCAAGTATTTGGACACATGAGAGTAAAAATAACTAACATACCTTCTTGTTAATCATTATCCCCAAATTTAGCACAGTACCTGCACATAGTAGGTACATAATAAATGTTTGTAAAATAAATGAACTACAAAATATCTATAGCAACTTTTTCAATGATGGGAATAAACTTCAAAGGTTGGCTTTATAAAATTTCTCAAGGGAATATTTGTGAACACTTAAAACTCTGATCAAGGTGACTAGGAACAGTCTCCAGGAGCCAGAACTAGCATTTGGTTATAATAGCAGTTCTCAACCTGTGGATCTCAACCCCCTTGAAGGGTCAACCCACCCTTTCACAGGGGTTACTTAAAACCATCTGCATATCAGGTATTTATATTACAATTCATAAAGGTAGCAAAATTACAGTTACGAAGTAGCAACAACAAAAAAAGCCAACCTTTGGATTTTATTCCCATCATTGAAAAAGTTGCTATACATATTTTATAGTTCATTTATTTTACAAACGTTTATCATGTACCTACAATGTGCAGGTACTGTCCTAAGTTTGGGGATAATGATTATTTATGGTTGGGGGTCACCACAACTTGAGGAACTGTATTATTAGGAAAATTGAGAACCACTGGGTTATATATAGAATCCTAATCAGACCTATGTTTGAAAGAAAAAAAAAACAAAAAACACATGGATAGATGATTGGCCACAGAAGCAGGGGGAAAACCAGATCCTACTGGAGGAGAATGTGAGAAATCATGCAAGTGCAGAAAGAAGAAATTCTGACTAAACACCAACTGTGAAGTTTGTGCTGGCACCATCCCTGGGGCACTTTGCTCTGTCCTTGGGAGGCTCAGTTCAACTCCAACCAGTCAGGGTGTTCTTAGTGTCCTTGTTTATCAGAGTTCCGCCAATCCAGGCATTTTCAGTTCTCATAGCTCCTTAAAGTTTGAAGAGTGCACCTGCAGGACAAGCTTTATGAGAATTTGAGTAACACCAGGTCACCTAAAAGGATGGCCTTTCCTCAGTGTGCTAGGAAAACAATGTCATAATTTTGTGAGTTTGACATATGCCTAAATATTTCTTGGAAGACTGAATCTCAGTTGAGGAATTGCCCCTATCAGATTGGCCTGTTCATGGAGTGTTTTTCTTAATTGCTAATTGATTTATATGGTCCTAGCCCACTGTGGGCCACACCATCCCTATGCAGATGAGCCTGGGCTATAAAAGAAAAAATAACTGAGCAAGCAAGGCTAAGCAAGTGGGTAAGAAGCACTTCGCTATGGCCTCTGATTCAGTTCCTGCCTCCAGGTTCCTGTCGTGGCTTCCTTCAGTGATAGACTGTAAATGTAAGCTGAAATAAATTCTTTCCTCCCTCACATTGGCTTTGGTCCATGTTTTATCACAGTAACAGAAAATAAACTGAGACAAATGGGATTTCCAACCTCCCAGGCTAAGGACTAGCTCTGCCATGATGGAGGTAGCCTTCCTAAGCTATGGAAAGCAGTCAGTTTCTAGTCAGCCCTCCACACGTGACTCTCTGCCTCTTTTTGTGCTTTCCTCAATACCACCTGTCTTCCAGGAGAGGAAAGTAGTGGTTGTTGCTTAGCAACCAATCATTTGAAATGAACACAGAAAACACTTGGAATCCCCAGAAATGGAGAGAGACAGAGAGAGAATTACAGAGGACTGACCCCAGGATCTCACACATGCTACACAAGTTCTCTCCAATATGTTAGATCCTTAGCCCAGGGAATTTTTTAAATTCTGCATTTTTTGTACAGAGCAAATAGAAGCAGAATCAGGCTCAGGGAGGGGAGAGCATTTTGTATATACCACTGTCATTCCCTATTTTGCTGAGCCACTGTCTCTGGAAAACTTTGTTTATCCAATGTTTATCATAAATCTTTTAATATTCAGGGCCCTTCACTGTTTGCTTCTGTTCTTTTTCCCAAGTCACCAATTGCTACCAAATTACCAACCTCATCTTGCCTCTGGATCATATGACATCATAGGTTTCCAGTTCTTCATGGACATTCCTTGTCACTAGGCAGAGTGACACATCAATAGTCTGCCTCTCTCCCTGTCCTTCTAGTGACTTCTCACTAACTAGTTCCAATGTTTCCTCCTAACGCTAACTGGCTGTGTCCTGTGCTTTCCGCCCATACACAGAACTACTGGACATTTATGTGCTAACAATCTGTTGTTATCTCTAGCAGACCACAGGAAAACATTTGTAGTTTCTGTTTCAAGTAAATGAAGAAATAAATATAAACAGCCTAAATACACACCACACTTACTAACTCAGTAAGAGAGAGAACTTCAGGATTCCAGCTGGTTTAATTTAGTTTGGTATGGTTTGGTTTTTGTTTGAGACACAATCTCTAGGTGATACATTCTAGCCTTGAAATAATTTGTAGTCCAGTCTGCCTTAAATTTCCAATCCTTGGAACTAGAAAGATGGCTCTGAGGTTAAGGGTACTTGTTGCTTCTTCAGACGACCCAAATTTAATTCCACATACCCACATGGTGGCTCACAACCATTTGTAATTCCAGTCCCAGGGAATCTAATACCTCTTCCAGCCTCCACAGGCACCAAGGCACACACATGGCGAACATACATATAGGCAGACAAAATACCCATACCCATAAAATAAAATAAATACTTAAAAAAAAATTAAGTTCCCTTGAGAGCTTCCTGTAAGAGCACTGGTCTCATTCCTGATGGTGGGGCCTTCATGTCCCAATAGCCTCCTAAAAGTCTCACCTCTTAGTGCTATAGCATTGGGTATTGAAGTTCAACACAAAGATGGGGAAGTACTATAGCGCATGGTAATCATGGGAACATAGTTCTAAAACCCATACGCAGATCTTAGCTCACAGATTAAGGGAGCCCTTTCACCGCCACTGCTTCTGACTACTTAGAGAGAGCCCCTATCTCCGTACAGTTACTGCAAGCAGGGCAATCTTAGGAGCTGTTGGTTTAGGGACTAGCTACAGATTCATTCCTGAACTGGTCATGATGGCATTTCACACAGGGAACTGCCGCGACTACCATATCTGCTTAGGCCAAGCAGAGCACTTGTCCACAGCAAGAGTTATAGTCAGTCACACCAAGAGTATGTCTGCTTCACAGTGGGAGAAGGGGTTAGGGGGAGCAACCATTTCTAACTGGATATTATCTGTTTAAGTCATGTAGCTCAGTTTCCCAGGTAGCTGAGAGTTTCTTCCTATTGTATGTTACTGATTTGAGTTATATAGTGCTAAAGTGTATTTGTCTGCCTCTGTCAGAAGTATAACACACTAAATTTAGTTATTTAATGATGATGTAAGGTCATCAAGATGTAAGTTTACTGTTGTACCAATTACAATGCAGTGACTGATCCCAGAAGTTATTGATCTGCCTATTAAATGATACCAGAGTTGGGTGCACTTTAACAAACTGTACCTACTTTCATGATTTCTTTCTCTGTGCTTTCTATAAATTACTACTTCCAATATACAGTGGAACTGAGAGGAAGGTAAGGGAGTGCATACAATTAAAAAGTAAAAATGAAATTGCCTTGGAAGAAAGTATGTCCAAATGCAAACTATCTTCAATCAGGATACTAACTTCTCTCTTTTGATGCCCATGTTTTTGAGACAGGCCAACTCTTCTCTCCTCCTCAAGATCTTTCTTCATCTATTTTCTTTCCATCTCTATGCATGCCTCTTTATCTCAAACTGAAGTCTTGCAAGAGTGCAGTGACTGATTCCCTTCATGTCTGCCTCTTCCCGTCTCTCTTCTGTATACGTTGCCCTCATAACTGTCTAGAAATGTTTTCATTTGAACCATTCACAGGCTCCTTTCATTACACTCACACTTAAGGGCAAGTCCTTGGAATGGATCTCAAAGCTTTCCCAACTTTGATGTTTGTGCTAAATTTTGTCTTTACCGTCTATGACATTTCAACATGGATCCTATCTTAGTTTTCACATGTAACTAAAGACTGATTTTAAAATTAAATAAACCATTGTTTATGCTTTATAATGTATGCCCATGGGAAGAACTCTTAGAAATTGATAGTGATAGGTACAAATGTAGATTCTCATTTTAACATCACTTCTGCTTTGTTAGGTCTGCATATGTCTTCATTGCATCCAGCCCTGTAAATATCTTCACTGGCATGTATTCATAGAACAGAGGTTGCTTACAGATGACCATGGCTTTAGATAGAGTTTTGAAGGAAATCGAAAATCTGTACAGTATAGGTCCTAATACAATGACATCAGACAGGCATCACATAGTTCATTATATATATATATACACACACACACACACACACGCACACACATACATATGTATATGTATGTATGTATATACATGTATATATGTATGTATGTGTATATATGTATATATACTTATATATGTATATATATTTTTGTTTGTTTGTTTGTTTGTTTGAGTTTCCCTATTGTAACTCTGGCTGTCCTGAAACTCACTTGTAGACCAGGCTGGCCTCAAGCTCACAGAGATCCACTGCCTTTGCCTCCTGAGTACTGGGATTAAAGGTATGCACTACTACCACCTGGCCATAGTTCGTATTTATAGGGACTCATATTGGGAGATAAATCCTGGAGAACTTATTATGATTAAGCAGATTTGACCATATATTATTAAGGACACAGCATAAGGTGATTTGTGCAGTAAAAGGAATATACTGACTCGTGGAACTCAAAACCTAGCTGTTCCTAGTGATCATACATTGACAGCAGATGGGACTCCATAGCTGAGCTCTGCATTTGTCCATACTTGGTTCCTAGCAGATCCTTTCTACACAGAAGTAAAGTCAATTGCCAGCAGCCTCAGATATAGTAAACCCAGGAAAAGGACCAGTTTATGAACGGAGGGTGGATTCTCATTGGTCCAGTTCAAGTTACATAGACAATCACTATATATGAGGTAGGAGTATGATATTTGATTGCACAGCCCTGTTTCATACATTCCTTCTATCTTTTGAAGTCAATCTCATGAGGAAAAGTTGGTTCTCCATATAAAACTCAGGGTGTTATAAGAAGAAGAGAAAAGAGTAGTAGTAAGGAGCAGATTCTTGCATTCCTGGATGTGATGGTGTATTAGTTGGGGTTCTCTAGAGCAGCAGAACTTTTAAAATGAAGCGGAGAGTCCATGCCAGTGCTATCTACCACTAGGGGGCGCTGGTCCTCGAATTGTGGATGTAACCTTAACCTCCACTTCAAGTTTCTGCTGCACTGACTTCCTCACCTTGATGATACCTTGAACCGTGTGCTAAAATAAACTCTCCTCCTTTAATTGTTTTGGTCAGGTGTTTTATTACAGCAACAGGATAAGAAACAAAGGCACCGGGCACGACTAGTAATTCTTACTCTAACATGCACAATAACAAGTCCCACGACTTTCTATTCATACTTTGAGATACATCCTGGTATCAATATTTTAATACACATGCACTCAATCCAGAAATTCTTTTCCTAGGAATAATAGTAACAGTTATGCTATTAAGTGCTTTATTTTCTGGCCTAAGCAATTTGCATATGTTGTTTACTGCAGAATAAATCTAGGATGCAATTGGTACTGTCTCCATTTCTGAAATCAAGAAAATGAGCTTAGAAAGCCAGGGGTGATAGTTCATGCTTGTAATTACAGTACTCAGGAGACTGAAGGAAAAAAACTGCAAATCTGAGATCAACTTGGGCTACAGTGAGATCCTGTCCCTTAAAAAAAAAAAGAAAAGAAAAAAGAAAAACAAAAGATTGTGTTTAGAGCAGTAATATAATTTATATAAGGTCGCACAGCTAATAAAAGACAGAGCTCAGCCTCCAAGAGTGACTGTTAGGAACTTCTCTTGCTTCTCTCTGATGCCTCCATGACACTATATATAGTATGTATATACATACTATATATAGAGAGATATTTAGTATATATAGATATAGATATACTATATATAGTATTCTGAGAAAAACTACTCCAGGTAGGAAAAGATAAACAGTTTAGTGTGCCAGTTATGAGTATTTGTCCACCAAACTCAAGTGTGAAATAAAGTATCAATAAATTATTTCAACCTACATTTGTCATATTAAGTTCTTAATTCAGAAAATTATAAGAGATTAATGACATTTCTGTAAGGCTGTGAAGTTATAAGTTTGTTCAAAGCAGCTGCTACAAAAGCATGCACAGTCAAGGTTAATCAAACACAGTAGGGCTGTGTACCTTGCTTCAAATGTATCAGGATGTCAGTTTATCCTTTAGAAAAAAATTGAATATTGAGACTTTATAACCACTCTAAATTAATTATCATATGTCCTAGCTGTCAGGCTGAAGGAAGCTTTAGGCTAAATTATTTAACCTTAGTGATGCTCAGCCCTGGACCACTCCATTAAATGGGAGAGTTGCTAACCCAGGCCAAGAGCACTGAGCATTTCAGTCAGTGCACTTAGCACTAGGCAGCTTCTGATAGGACTCACAGTCCCTGGCAAAGTGGCCAGAGTCCAGAAACCCTGCAGCTAATTAGGAGCTTAATCAGGACAGCTGCTACCAAGGTCTAGGCATTCTGACACAATGCCTGAAGTGAGCAGAGGAAAAGGAAACTCCAAATGTGATTGCTACCAATCTGTTCTTAACTGTATTTGCACAATGGCGGTAAAAAGTAAAGAAAATCACACCCATCTGGAGCCTCAGATTTTATTTAGTTCCCCCCACCCTTTCTTTCCCTAACCTATTGTACCTAGAGAGCTCAATTAGTTCCTAAGCAAGCCCTTTTCTCTCATGCCCCAACTCCTCATCATCCTCACGAATGTATCCTCAACAAATACAGCCCTAAAACACGGAGAAGCTGGGATGACAGCCCATTTGCACAAGAGTAATGATTAGTCCCCTGAACTTTAATTTGCATAATCCCTTTTCCTTCCTAGCTTCATAATGGTCTTTGATATTTTTTTTCTTCAAATGGCATGGGTTGGGAGAAAAAAATTAAGCAAGCATCAAAGTTCTGGTTCCTGTGTTCTCAGCTATTACATTAATCTTTAAGATTTTCTCTCCCATTTATTAAAAATCAGTGACTCATCCAACTTTACACACAAATCCATATCAAAGTTAATTAGAATTTTGGTAGTCTGTTTGTCTTTTCCTTTATTAATTCCTGGAAGCGTGAAGCAAGACTGTGAGTATGACTTTGGAAGAAAGAAAAAGAGAACTCAGCAGACACAAGCTGTCAGTCAACAACCCACAGCGTTTGCATGGTAGGCTTTAGAACTGAGCCAAGTCCCTTAGGCTAAGGAGGGGCCAGCCTGATAAGCAGCCCAGGGATCAGGTTGACCTTGTCTAATGTTGAGTTAGTTAATCTTGGTCCAACCTCAAAGACAGGGTCTGGAGGTTAGAAGCAAATAATGGAGAATATACCCGTTTGCTTTCTTCCTCATCCATGGTCAGGAAAAACAGCCAGTGCTTCCTGTAAATTGACTCTTTCCTTCCTTTCTGAAAAGCACACGTGAGCATGTGTGCGTGTGCATGTGCGTGTGCGTGTGTCTAAGAGGCTTTGCAAATTCTCAACTGGAAGCAGAAAAGGAGTGTAGGAAACAAAGTGGATCTAGACTGGATGAGGCAGCAGAACACAGTGAACCTCTACACAGAATAAGCAAGCACACTGGAAAGGCAGGGCTTGGTCCAGAGCTCTTGCAGTGAAGAACAGAGAGCCTCACACCAGCACCTGGGTTTTATTGCATATTGATTTTGCTTTAGGAAGTCTGTGTGAAAATCACATAAAACAAACAGAAAACTAATTTTCTTCCCAAACTGCTCTTGAAATGTGCTGGGGACTCTTTCGATGTATCTTCTTATTTCAAAACATCAGCCGGAGTCTAAAGAAAACACAAAAGGAAAGAAGGTAAGAAATTCAAGCTTCTTCTTTTTTCTTTGTGGTTTTCCTAGACAGGGTCTCCCTGTTGTAACTCTGTCTGTCCTCTGTAGACTAGGCTGGCCTCAGTCTTAGAGATCCGCCTGCTTCTGCCTCCCAGGCACTAGAATTAAGGGCATATACCACTACTGCCAGGTAAAATGCAGGCTTCTCAATACAAGAAACTTAAGCCACCCACAGATAAAACAAGCTTCAGTTTTGGGAAACAGTACATTCATTTTACATTCATACACTGAAACTACTTTTTTTATATGAAGTTGTATGAACGCATACTGTGTGGAAGGCTTCCATTTGGAGCTCTAGGGGTGGAAGAACCTGAAAAGGTAATATAGGGTTTACCCCAGACTGAAGGGCAAATGTGGGCATGCTGGATCCCTGCAAAGCGTTCTTCCAACCCAAGTTTCAGGAACACCTTCTAACTCAGGGGTTCCAGATTCTCTCCATATATGGCTCCACTCCTCACTAACTGCCCCCACCCCCAGCTCAGCAACAGCTCTGCTGCTGCCACAAGACTAAGACCACCAGTGGACATCCCAGTTGGCAGTGCCCCAATCCTCAGTCAGTCTGGGAACGCAGGTGGAGTAGAACCAGCTCCCTCTCTTTGACCCAGCAGTGCC
Organism: Cricetomys ansorgei; assembly: GCA_026225945.1. Classification (NCBI taxonomy): domain Eukaryota; kingdom Metazoa; phylum Chordata; class Mammalia; order Rodentia; family Nesomyidae; genus Cricetomys; species Cricetomys ansorgei. The sequence goes on from JAMJFZ010001562.1 coordinate 8,151,263, forward strand.
CACCCTCTTGCCAAATGAATCAGAGCAACTGCTGCACTAAGGTGTTGCACAGGTCAGTTTGGTTCTGCAGCTGACCCCTTCCTCAGGGCCCAAACAACCTGCAATGGGCAGAGAAATTCTAGGGTTTGGGGGTTTATAACTTCATGCCACTTCCAATTTGCCCTCTCTGCTTGCTAGGTGTATAGAAATGTGATCTTGTGCTTTGTGCCATTGGGTCTACCTGCTGCTGTGTATCTCCCTACTATTGTGGGTTCTCCCTTAAGAATCATAAGGTAATAAAGTTACTTCCAGAGGTTGTACTTGTTCAGGGATTTTATCATAATGACACTCACACTTCACAATTTACAGGACAGAGTCCTTCTTCTTGTGGAAGCCCTAGCACATTTGCATCCCTGACACTTCTGTTTGTGCCTTCAGGGATACTGCCCGGTGTTCCTCTTCCTGCATCCTTTGAACCCTGCTTCTCCAGCTGCTACATTAGCTTCACCATCTCTTCTTGGGGCCCTCCTCGCCTCATTTACTGAATTACTTTAGCTTGCAGTACGATACTAACTTGTTACATTCCAGTGAGCTATTTTCTTTGATACAATATGTGCATTGGCAGGGTTCTCTAAAGGAAAATAACCAATAGGCAACACACACACACATACACACACAGTGAACCAGACTACATTGGCTTACATGATACATACTGGGTTGTCCCAAAAAAAATGGCCATCTTCAGACTGAAGAGGCTGAGAACCAAGTAGCTCCTCTGTCATGAATCTGCATTCCTTAGCAGTTTCAATCTGGTGCTAGAGAAGACCCCTGGGGATTGGCTGGAAGCTGAAGAAGCTGGAGTCTGATGTCAGTGAAGGATGACAACAGCAGCAGCAGTGGGTGGCAAAAGCAGAGATAGACACTGGATTAACCACCTGTTTCTCAGCTTGTTGACTCAAGGGCATCAGGAGCACAAGTGGCCAGGGGGAAGTCTTACCTACCAGTTTAAGGAGAAGTGTATCATACCTCCTGCTACCTGAACTCCCTGCTTGGGAACCACAACTCCTAAGCCAACAGAGCATAGGTTCATTGACAAAGAATTCATCAGCATGAGATGGTTACTGTAAACACTGACCTAGTACTTAGAATATACTAAGTAGACCGAAGCTTGCCTGAAGCGACCATGCTGTTGGTCCCATGCAAGGATAGAGCTTGTGTGGCTTTCCTTTCCAAGAAAGTCATCTCTTTCTGTCTCACAATCAGCCAGAGTGCTAGCTCCACCTTCCAGCCAGGGACCCATGTGTGTGGGGTTGGTCCCTGGCTCTCCTCATTCTAAGCAGTCCTAGAATGTTAGATAATACTCTATAAACCTTGGTGTCCTCAAGCAGACAACCTGCCAATTCACAGTTTAAGCTATGATATAATAGAAATGAAAGGAAGGGAAGAGTATATTATGATCTCTTTTCTACCGTCCCTCTTTAGTATTTACCATTATGCGAATGCGAATAAGTTTGTTTCTCTACCTCAACCGTCATGATTTGTTTGAAACATACCAAAGACGTCTTATTTCCTGTATAAGTACTTCAGTGTGGATGCTAGTTATCAGTTTATCATTCTGTTGCTCCCTTTTTTTTTCAGATGGCAAGATGTAAACTTCACCAGAAGAGGGCAGCAGAGAGACTCTGTGGGAGGGACACAAGTACTGTGCCCTCGTTCCCTGGAGTAGAAAGCAACTCAGGATTCAGAGGTGCTTGCCTCCTGGGAGTGTCGCCGGCACTCCAGTGGGTGGTCCCTTCCGGTCTAGCTCAGCTAGCTTCCCAAAGTGTCTTATCCATACCCACTGGTATCTTCTAGGTGCCAGCACCCTCTTGCGGAGTCCCCCGAGGCTGTGCCAGCTCGGATCACAACATACTCCCAGGACTGGACTCAGTCCTGGAGCCAACAAAGTGTTCCTCTGGGGTGGGGAGAAGCTCAGAGATTAGGAGTACTAGCAGGTCTGTCCCAAGGTCGTAAATTCTGTTGCCAGCACCCTCATCAGACAACTCACTACTGCCTGTGATTCCAGCTCCAGGGGACCTGACACATGGAATTCACTCACAAACATATAGATATGCATAAATTTAAAGAAAAAAGACGTTCAAAAGGAGAGAGGACTCTTCAAAAGACAGAGGGTTCCTGAAGGAGAGAGGGCTTCTCCGGACTAATTTCTTCCTCAGCTGTTCGGCTTCCGTTTTAGAGTAAGCCAGGCCCTCCCACCTCCTATTCCGCTATTCTCTGTTTTCCCATTGTTCATTAACGCCCTATTCTAATCAGTAAAACTTGATTTTTGAACTTTCCCTGTTCAGAACACTGTGGTATCAACCACGAGGCTAGAGCCCTACTAATACAGACTGGGGAGGGGGGACATCTCCTTAGCTCATCTTCTTAGCACATCAGTGACTCTCAGGGTCCCCACCACCACCCCTCTAGTTGCTGTAGAGTTTGAAATATACACTTACAAACAACTCCAACTTCAAGACAGCACTGTGCTGCTTCTTTTCCCTCTTTATTTTGATATTCCCACCATACTCAGTTACACTTCTTGAAAGGGGGCTGTTGTACGGGTTTTTTGTTCTCCCCACTTCTCTCGCTATGCTTTTCAGCCCCCCCTCAAGGTTTTTATTGAGGTGTCCTCGTGCCCAGACCCTTTCTTCAGTAACAGTCAGTCTACTAAAAGGTCTAATTATTCGAGGAGTGAGGGTAAATATGACCAAAACACATTGTAAGAAATTCTCAAAGAACTAATAAAAGAGGCTGACTCAATTTTCATCGCACTGTTTTTATCTCTGATTTTTAAAAAGGATTTCTGTCTCTCCACTTACATTGTCCATAGTGTCTTGCATATTACCCGCTTCATTCATTAGAGTCCTTAGTGGATTTATCATGGTTGCTTTAGATTATGGGTCTGATAAAACCAACATCCCTGCTATATCTGATTGTTCTGATACATGTTGTTTTTAAGGCTCTGTGTGTGTGTATGCATGTGTTTAACCCTTCAATAAACCAGGCACAACGAATGGATAAAAGGAGCTGTGAATAATCACTTAGTAAATAAAGTGTTAGCAAAGTTTAGAAGGCGTATACAATAATCCTGTGACTGGTCCCTGTCTCTCAATGAGCCTTTGTGCTGGACCAGAACTTCACATTATTCCTCAGTTCTCCTGACCCCATTAAGGTGGTGCAGGACTGCTAGACTAGCCTGAAGTTCAGTGTGTCCCTTCCTTGAGTTAAGTTGGACATTGGTTAAATTGTTTCTTCTAAAAGCACACCATGTTAAAAAGAACTGCAGCATATTCAAAACGGTCTGGAGATAAAACTCAGAGATAAAATTCAGAAAAGACTGGGGGATTGCCAGTGTGTGGCTTCCTTGTTTCTTATCTCAGACTTCTTCCGTCCGAATCTCCAGCTTTCCATCAACTACTGAGCAGATTTCCCCCAGGTTCATGTTAGTTCCCATGGAGTTGTCTGGTCCTAGGTTCCCACTCTGGTATGATTCTCTGTATTTGTCTCTTGTTCCAGCTGCGGGGACGTCGACTTTCGGTGTGACCTTATTGCTCCTACTGTTCTCGGAAGAATTGCTTTTTCAGTTTGCTCAGCTCTGGCCTTGTTAGGAAGCATTGGCAACTCCTACACTCCTCAACTCTATGTAAATAGTTATTATACTTTATTGTCTAGGAAATAATAGCAAGGAAAAAAGTCTGTACATGCTCAATTCAGACATACCCCCCTCTACATCCCTGCTCCCCCTGTCCCAGTGGTTGGGCTGAATTCTCAGTTGCAGAACCCACAGATAGGAAAGCTGTGCCTATGGAAAGCCGGCCCTACTGTATACTGAATGGCCACTTCGCTCGACTTAGTAAGTTCCTCACCAACTTTTCCTAAGTGGCTTTGGAAGATCATTTCCTAGATTAGTTATTTCTTTAGAGATCACAGAATACTGAAGTTTGATATTCTCATCCCTTGTTAAATGGAATTACTGGTAAAGAAGAAAGCTCTGTATCATGTATTATGTTTCTCTTAGGCTTTGTGTTCATAGAAAGCAGTGTAAACAACCTGTGTCTGTTTTCAGAAGTGAGTGCCTTAGCACCCTGCAAAATACATATATGATTTTTTCATTCATAGATTTTTTTTTTAACATGAGTTTCAATTTATTGCTATTCTTGATACACATTTTTCCCAATCTTTGGCAAGAAACAACCCCTCCAAATGCCCCCTCCCATCCTTTTGAAATGAATCACTATTCCTTATCTTATGATTCCTCTCTTCCAGGCCCAACAAGACTTTTCCAGCTAGTCTCTACATTTCTTGCATGTCTCCAAGGAGCCTTTATTTCTTAATAGGCAACAGCATTCAGTTCTAGAGGCTCATTACTACTCTTCACAGACAAGGACTAGAAAATAGGCTTTTTCCAAGAAAATGCATCTTGATTTCATAATGATCCTTCCCAAGAAAACTTGTATACCTAGTTACAACTTACAGACTACTTAGCATCTTGATGTTTTCTTGATGCCTGATATTAAAAAAGCAAAAAAAAAAAAAAAAAAAAACCCACAAAAACCTGTATTTTATCCTACCTGAAATACATGCAATAGATTTGGAGTACTATTACCAATATACATGTTTCTTTATTTTGACCTTGAGGTACCCCTATTAAGAATGCATAAACAAATGCTCATTTTTATAATACTTGAAATTATTTCTATTTTTAAGAGGCCAACATAGTTTCATTAATTTTACTTTTGCTGTGGCTCTATAACTGTTGTCTTCATTTAAGATGCGTGGAGACAAAACACTAACATAATTCCAGTTCCAAAGCTTTGTAGAGAACAGTCCAGCAGTGCCTTTCCCTGTAAGAAATCATTGCTAGTTTCCCATTAATTCACCATGTTTTATTTCGTGGTGCTGGGATTGAACTCAGGGCTTCATTCATGTTAGACAAGCTCTCAGCCAATTCTATTTTTCAAATAAATAGAAAATTCATACACAGCAGCATTCTCTTATTTTGAAAGGTAGCACACTATACACACTGTTCTGTACTGTTTTTTACCTACCAATGCATCCTGAAAATCACTCCCTGAAACCCACCTGCATGTAGCTGCAAGTCCACTGAGTAGATGCTCTGTAGTTTATGCACATTTCCTGAATAGCAGCTATTTCCAGTCTCCAACTAATGTAGCATGTCTTGACACGTTTTTGCCATTGTATCTTTACTTATTTTCTGTTTGCTTTATAGCACATTGCTTCAAAACAGTGGCACAAGCAACTGGCATGAGCTGATCTCCAGATCAGTATTCTGGCTAGATCAGCCGTGTCCTTCTGCTTTTCTCACTCACGGGCTCAAGGTGGTTGGCAACTCACCTGAATCTGGATAATATTTAGACTCATCACGTCTGCTAGTTGACAGGCTGTCACTGAGGTTTCTCAAAAGGCCTCTCATTCCCTGGTAAGCCAACTACTACTCATCCATGTTGGAAATCTAAGGGCTCTAAGAACATCAAGCTAGCATAGTGTACAAGTACTTTTCAGTCCTTGGTGGACATCATTTATCCTTTTGGTTAAAGCAAGTCATCCCAGCAAGCAGAAGTCAGTGCAGAAGATGATTTATCAAGAGGGAAAGGTTTGTTATCTATTTGAAACCATATACAGCAGAGAGCACTGCCCAAAGGCAGCACTGTTGACATAGGGCAAATTCAAGTGTGAACTATGAAAGAGCCTGCTTCTTCAGCACCAAGAAAGCATGCTACCAAACTTTTGCAGCTTTTTAAAATCTAAAATGTGAATAGTACCTCAGCAGTATTTTAAAACAGTTCTCACATGAATGAAGTTGGAAACCTTTGTATATGCTTTAAAGCATGGGATGAAATGCCATTTCTCTGCTTCTATATGCTGTTTATATGTTAGGAACATTAGTGTATTTTCCATATGAATTAAACATTTGCTTTCTGGTTTACCATTTGATTTTAATTTATATTTGATTGTAGGCATTGATATAATCATTATCAAACCTAAACCTAGTATGTTTCAACCTCTGAGACTTACTTATTGCTTAATTAGCTTACTCTAATTAGCTATTTTCTGAACTCTGAACTGTAAACCGTAAACTTTATGCTTCACTCTGCTTTCTTATCTTATTCTGAACTGGTTCTGCTTTTTGGCTTCTCCTTCTGAACTGAACTGTCTGTGAGCTAACTGCACTCATAGTGTCTGACTGAACTAACTCTTCACTTCTGAGCTCTGCCTCTTGTCTGCTTCCACCTCCCTTCTGTCAGAGCTCTGCTTTCACAGTTTCTACCTTGCTTCCTTCTCAGAACTCTGAACTCTGCCTCTCCCTCTGAGCTCTACCTCTGCCTCTCAAGTGCTGGGACTAAAGGTGTGCACCATCACTGCCTCCTGAACTGGGATTAAAGATATGTGTTACATTGGAATTAAAGGTATGTACTAACATTCTTTCTACCCTAGAGTAGTTCTGTTGCTGGATTAAAAGATTAAATGTTCCTCTACATTCTATAAATGTAACCCATTTTGTCAATCTTTCCTTTAATGCATATAGATTTTGAGCCATTTCTTCTCCATCCTCAAACACTTGGAGAGTTCAAGGCTTTAAAGTTTGTGTGAGGGTTAGTGGGAAAGGTACTATACTAGTGCTCAAAGTCCACATTTTCCTTGGTGTAATGTGCCACTTGGCTATAGATATTAGTCAGGTCTGTATTCAGTTGACATTTAAAGTATGACTAATTGCAGGTAAAATGTTTAAGTCTGTGCTTCTGCTCTCTATCTTCCCTTCGGCCTATAGACTTTTGTAACTAACCAAAATCCTGTCTCATCTGAAGCCAGCAAGAGCCAAAAGGTATCACTGTCACTCGGCAATTAAAAGTACAGGGGTTTGTATGTAGAATTCTGTCACTTCCTCCTTGTTTGATCTTGGAAAAATTATTCAATCCTTCTAATGAAGATAAAACCTCCATCACAGGTCATTTTATGAAGTAGCATAACATAAGGAACTTGCTAGCAAAGGGCTTGGCATATCATCAGTGTTCAATAAATTAGTCTCTTAAAGGAGAGAATCCTTAACCCCCAAGTGATAAGAACGTATGCAAATGGGAAATGGGATCAAAGCAGAAGCTATTCTACTGGAAGCTGTGCTGTATGTTGTGAGCACATACAAAGAGGGTGTTTGCCAAGCAAGCAATGTATATATTTTAGGTATGCCAACTGAACCCAACCTATCAGTGAATACTATGAAAACTCAAAACAGCAGAGGGAATTTGGAGTTGGCTTAAACATTAAAGCAAAAACAAGTTTGGGAGTCAAAATCACAAAAGCTGAGCACCTGTCTTGAAAACACTGAGGTTCTTAGGTAATACTCAACTCTCCATCCCAGAGTTGGTGCTCTGTTCTACACAGGCTTCCGAGAATTCCAGAAGGCAGAAGAGTGGTGCCCCCAAAATCACCCTTCTGCCAACCCCAGGGCTGCTGCTGCTCCTCTAGTGTAGTCTTTAGTTCAGCACTGTCTGCCCCAAGGACCTAGGCTACCAGGTATAAAACTATAAATCCCTTAAACTGAAAAAAAAATTTAAACATTGATAGATGGCTAGGGGGGAACATTGTTTTCATGTGGCTCTGGGAAGTACAACAGTGAAATTTCAAACAAGGTGAAAATATTCTGAATTTGGTTGAGGTTTCATGAGCACTTGTTAAAAATCAAGAAGTGCACCTAAAATAGGCGCATTTCATCGTAAACACATTTTATCCTAAAAGTTGAAAATTCCAATAGACATGTTGGGATATTCAAGAAAAATAGTTTGAAATGGATTCGGACTGTGACAGAAAAATGAAAAGTTAGATGCTAATGCAAAATTTAGGTGGTGAATACACATCTATAAAATTCAACATTTTCATAAAATGTTGCAAACATTATTCAATGCCTTAGCTATAGGCAAATTGCTGTATACCTGCAAATACACAGCAATCATGATGTCTAAGTGTCAATGCCTTCTATTGTGCCTGGGGCCTTCACCTGGGCTACTTACTGCCCATTTCCTCTAACCCAAAGATTTTTCCACAAGAGGTCCCTCTTCCACTACACTTTCAGAAGAAGGTCCAGGACCCTCTTGGGCAAAGGTGAATGAAGCATGGTACATCTGACCAGTTGGTCAGGTATCTGTACTGAAAGCCAAACCCTATGTACTGTCACAGCAGACTAGCAATGTGCTTTTCTATACCAGGGAAATGTGCAAAAACAATCAACTAAAATGTTTTTAATTGGAGCTGGGCAGGGTGATTCATGCCTTGGGAAGTGCAGGAAGAAAGATCAAGACCTCAAGGTCAGCCTGATGCCAAATTTTTTAAAAATTAATATAAATCACTTAATATTCAATTTTTATGAATTCTTTCCAAATGGTGAAAGAAATGTTAGTATCTGTCTTACTTCCCATTGTCATGAAGGGCATAGGATTAGTTGAGCCTTGGAGATGGGAGATGCTTTGTACACACTGGCTCAGATTCCTGGAATAGGGCAATGCAGCCCCACTATCCTTTGTTGGTTCATGGTCACGCAGTTGGTAAATAGCAGATACAGGACTCAAATCAAGATCTCTTCAGCTCCAAACCATGTTTTCACTTTACATCCTGACATTTGAGTTCTGATATGCAAAGTTCATGTAACTACAAGAACAGAACCAGTCATTTGGCATAAAATACCACTGGGTAATGAAATAGTTCCTGAGAGTGAACTTCATGCTCTACTTCATTTTCACCAGAGCCCATTTTTAGTGAGTTTTCACTAATACTAACAAATATGAGAGTCAAAGATTTGGCAGTCGAGGCTGCAGAGAGGGCTCAGTGATTAAGAGCTCTTACTACTCTTGCAGAAAACATAGGTTCAGTCCCCAGTACCCAAATGGCAGCTCACAAGCTTCTCTAACTCCAGTTCTAGGGGATCTGATATATTTTTCTGACCCTACAAACTTCAAGCAAAAATATGGTGCTCATCTAAGACATAATGGATTCTCTTCTCCACCTTAAGCTAAACCAGATTCATTTACAGAAACTATACAATAATTACCAGTAGATGGCTCTAGTGCTGACAGTTTTTGTTCAAGTAGCCTAGCAACTTATCAGAAATCCTGTCTTGGGGCTAAGTATTTCAAACTCATGTGGGAATTGTGCTTTAGACAGGAATGAGAGCTGAAGGTGGATCTGTGTACCCTGTGTATCCTCTAGTAACGCCAATGCCTTCAACTCTACTTTTAAACTTGGTCATCTTTTCATATTGAGTTGAATGACAGGAGTATGAGATGTTAAAACATCCACTTCCTGAGCTAAACCACAAAATATCCTTTAAAATTTGGCCTAATGGTCAAGGTGGAAAAGCAGGCTTTAAATGGATAGTCAGGTCAGTTGGACCCATGCAACTCCTCTGTATAGATCTGATCTAAGGTTGGGCAGTTCTAGGCAGTCTGGGCCATCTCAGCATTGGTATAATTTGAGTGATTCTGTTTGAACCTAACTCAAAATTCCCAGCATTTCTAAGTAGAGGGCCAAATTATTTCTATTCAGAAACACTTGCTTCAGCTAGTAATTCTGTGCTTTAGAAAAACATTCTTCTAAATACATTTTCCCCTGTTCAATACTATTTAGTATGTTCTAGATTTATAGAAAAGGAACTGTAAAAACACACACAATTCCAAAACTTTATCTCATTGTGAAAGGGAGAGATCAAGGACAAGAGACAAAGATCTTCAGAGTATTTGATGCAGGTCTTTTTGACCTAAGTTCCCTTCCAGATCAGAGAGGCAATCCACACTTCTGAAAAGCCTCAAGCAAGTGACTTAAAAACCAGTTTTGCTGAACATGTATTCCAGGTTACTTCATAGTTTGTTGCACCAGGCAACAGTTTGTGAACAAGAAAGCTGGCCTCACTTGGATCCAAATGCAAATTAGTTAATTTTGAAAGACATAAACTGATCTTTAATTTCTAGCTGGTAAGGATAAGCACACTTTTTAAAGCATGCTAATAGTCTTTCATTGTATTGTCAATAAATCTGCAGAACTAAGCTACTAGAGATCAACAATAAACTGTTGCCTAGCTCTCAACACTTGGGGTAGTACTGTAAAATTTTGTTTTGTATTACTTTGGCTCTTTAAATGACTTAAACACCTACTGGTTGAAATGTTAAATTGAACACCTCATAAAGGTAAAAAAATAGGTCTTGGTAGTATATTTGGGTCTAATGTGAGCATGGAAAAAATACTTATTACTAACTTAGTAGACTTGATTTTGAGTCTGTAATCTGTGCTTTCATAAATATCATGTCTTTGTTCATTCAGAAAAATGGAATGATTTGGTTAGACTTCTAATCCAAATTCTAGTATATTCCCAATAAAGCAAACTTTGAGGCATCTAGAGAACTTAAATATACCTAGGAAACAATTTTCTAGCTTCTTCCTTGGGGTATAATTCATCAGTGACGATGCTGTTTTCAAAGGTCACAATTAGATGTCAGAAGCGTGCCTGAAGTGTTAATCATTAAAACTACTTTGTGAAATGTGGAGCTGTTTAATCACTCCCACTTGTAATCAATGTCTAGAGCCCCAGCAAACAAGCATCTCTGCCCTTAACCTCTTCATACTAGAGAATGACTGCAACCATAGGATCCCTGTCTACTAGAAATTGTCAGACTTCCATCAAGTAAGAGACAGAGAAGTGAAAAACAGGCTTTGGACAAATAGTGAGGTGAGGAATCTCGGTAAGGTTAGGGCTTGGCACATGTTTGTGTGGGGAGGCACATGCTTCTGTTGATTCCAATGCTCTTCAGTCATCCCTAGAACCCCAAGAGTCACACACAGCGTAAAATGGCTTCAGGCAAACAGCCATTATGCTAATGATAGCCAAGAAGGGAAGCATTTCAGCACTCAGATCCCTCTGTAAATGAAAACTAGCAACTGCATTGATCCTTCAGACTACTGGGCTAGGACACTCAGTATATAATCTGACAAAATTTAAAGGGCTAGTTAAACTTCAAACTATAAAAATTAATCACTCTAAGTTTTAACAATTACTAAGACTATGGAGAAAAAACAAAGCAAGGAGTTGGTACAGTATAGGAAAATCTGGGTGTTTAAATGCTTCAGTGAAGGCAAACTTGAGCCTTCGACTATCTGGACTTCACCTTTCACTTCCTATTCTGCCGCAACTCCCCCTAAACCTGTCAGGCTCAGACAAGAGGGAGAAGCTAGTCTAATCATACACTCCACTCCAGAGCTGTTCCTACAAAACTATAATGGGGCCCAATCCTTCAGGTGCATTTCTATACTGTGTAGTTTTGTTTCATTGCGTCTTGTTGAAGTTTATGTCAACGTTGACAGTTGAAGGCACCAGAAGCGAGGAAGGTTGGCACTTTCTTCCATAACTTCTTGATGAGTAGCATCCAAGCAGGTTGGGATGGCAATTATTCATTACTGCTTGGATTTCACTTTGCATTGGTTTTGGAAGTTTCCCTTAAGAAAAAAGAAACTTGTTAATAAATCAAACCACAGAATAGGTTATATTACTGAGACAAATGTCAGTCATAAGTAAAATCTTAGGCCATTTGCTATTTACTCTCGGTATCTCAAAGCAAGTGATACCTTCACATTGAGCTCAGCATTTCCTCTATTAACATTTTGATCAGACTACAAGATTTGACTGATCATTACCAAAAGTTGTCATGACCTAAGTTAAAGTTCTAACCCCACAAAGGAGTATCACTGCTTCTTCCAAATCACAACTTACCTAGCACCATAGGTGAGAAGGAAACGTAGTCAAAACTGAGGACCCAGAGATCCAAACCTTACCATACTCAAAATCTGGCAAAGTTCAAATCCTCTATTTAGAAATCACCTTTAACACCATAGCTTCCTACAAATAAAAGTACTGTTGTTCCTACCTCTTAGATTTTCAACGTTAGGTTGTAATTTATTTTTATTCAGAACATCTGTAATCACAAGACACAAGCTATCTTAACCCTTAGGTAACTTTTGAAGCATTCAGAAATGTAAACAAAAAAATCATATATAATCACAAAACCAAATTAGCTATAATTATTAATGTATAAACAAGTGACCAATTATCTATAATATCAAAGCCCTATACCTATAAACCATAAGTAAACTCCTTGTGATTTCTCAAAATATTTTAATAATCTCCACAAAGAGCCCAATACAGTGCATACTGAAAATCTGTTAAACTGAATTAGAACAACAAAATCTGGCACAAATTATATTCAAATGCTATAGAATTTGAATAGAAACTTACTTATTTTACAATCTGAAGTGAGGAGAAATGACAGGTAGAGAGCTAAGGAGCAGCCAGGCTGAAGCTGATTACAACTTCAGTAAAATGGACTGGGCTCTCCATGCTTACTGAAAGAGCAAAAGTAGGTAGATGTGTCATCATTAGAGCAAGTTTTATTCAAGAGGTAATATTTAAGGAGAGACAAATGAAAACTTTACCAATTACCCACCCTACAGTGAAGAGCAGTTATAACATACAAATCCCACCTTAACATTTCTAGAGGTACAGTCACTTCTTGAGTCATTTAACTTTTGCTAATAAGGCTATGTGAATTGTGTTCCAAAACTTTAACACATACACACTCCTTAGAAAAAGGGATTCCCCACCTTAGCATTTTTACTTCATGCTGACTACCTGTAACAGGTAGTCACATGGCTATAAGAATTCAATTTGAATTGCATTTGATCCAATATTTATCTACCACAAGTATTTTTTAAAATAATTGGATCAGCCTGATGTGCTGGTACACAACTTTAACCCCAGCACCTGGGAGACAGAGGCAGGCAGTCCTAGAATTCAGAGACCTACCTGGTCTACATAACAAGTTCCAATCCAGCCAGGGCTACACAGTAAGACCCTGTGTCTCAAAAATACTACAACTAATACTAATCAGATCACTGTCCACTAAGGTGTTATTACTCCCTTCAGTCTGTCCAATTACACTTCAATATTCAACATGGTAGTTTCAAAAATAAAATATTCAAGGACTGAGTTGTAAATTTTTCTTCAATGTAGTCTTCAATATTTTAACAAATGTTAAGAGCATTATCTTAAACAGTTTTCTTTTTGAAATTACTTGTTACATTACACATTTTATTCCATAATTCTGATAAAGAATCTGGTTTTCCAGTAATTAAACAAGAATTTAGGATGATTCTATCCTTGGAAAATCTTAATGGCAAGCAGTTACTCTAGGAAGTCAAGTCATTCCTGGATCACAAACACTCAAAAATGCTATCAGCTTTGACTAAGTTTCTGGTTTGGGGTGGTTATTGCTTCAGTTGGCAATGTCCAAGTTTAAGACGAATAACATTTCCCATTAAACGTTATGTCAAACATTACACAGTTTCTGCAGAAGACAGACTCACAGAGGCTATAAAGCTGGTGTCTTGAGTAATTCACCCTTGAAACAGGGACAGGTTTTCAAGTGATACCCAGTAAGTTCTTGCTCTAAAAATAAATGTTCCTGCTTTCAGATTTCCTATTCTTCAATAGGATGAAACTGAGCAGCTTAACAGTTTTGCAGTAAAAACCAACCACTCTTAACAAACCGAAAATGTAAAAGGAAACCCGTAACAGACAAACTTTTCACAGTTAACAATAAATAAAAGTGCACTAAGTGTTCAAGTAGGGCATGTAGGTGAAAACTACATGTGTCTCTTTGGCGTAGGTCATCTTTTAAAGGCTCTCCTTGGATCTCTGGCATTACTTATTGTGGTCATGACTGTCTGACTACTAGGTGCTCCTGGTAGCTGTGTATTGATGGGTCCCCGACCATTGCTTCTACCAGCATATGGAAGATGATATCCTCTTGATTCAGGGCCAGTCTGAACACCATTTCCTAAGATTAGAATACAAAAAGTTATCACCATCCTCAGAAACGGTATATATTATGCTACAGAAACACAATCATTTAAAACTACTATACACATTGTGTATGCTTATAAATATCAAGGAAAGTAAGCACCTTTATTCTATAATGAAAAAACATGTGGGCTCTGCGTATTACAAGTGTATTACTAAGTATATTAACTTGGTACTGGATAAATAGAAAGAAGAAAAACCAACTTGAGCAATAAAATTATGAATAGAATATAAAAACAAAAACATTACCTATACTGCAAGAAAAAAGGCAGAAAAAATGTTTGAGTACTGGTGCTTGGTTCAAATACAATTAACGTTTCAATGTAACCTAATTTTGGGCAGATGAAAGGTTTTCCACAATGTGAGTTGTGGAAATAAGTCTTCAGCTACTTTAACCAACTCTAATCACAGAACGATGTATCTCAAAAGATACATCCTTGATTGCCTAAAGACAGAGGACTTTTAATAGGGCTCCTAGGATCACTGGTGAGAGGTCTGAGGAAGACAGGCTGATCTTTAAAAAGGCTAAGAACATGTGGAAGTTAAGGTAGTCACTGACTGCTACTCTACAGCATTGTATGTCTGGATAGGCTCCAGTGTGCCAAAACAGCCAGTAATTCTGTAACAGTCACTACTCCGTCAACAGCTGCAAAAATAAAAAATCTCATCCTAGGGTCACTAAAAGTGGTCTTCTTATTAATTGATGTTCAGCATAATGGGCCCCAGTGTTTCAGTACAGAATATGCACAACACATTGGACAAATAACTTCTACCTTCTACGAAGTTGTTTAATGTGGGAGTCCTTATTTACTGGGCGTTCCCCTTTAACAATAAATTATGCCTAAAGAGATTTTTTTCTTTACAATTTTGTAATTCCCATGTCTACATGTCATTACAAATATGGAAAAAGTCTTACCCACTGGCCCAAATGTACTGGTGCTCATTTTATCCTTCTGTTCATTCTGTACCTAAAAGATTTAAGAAAGCCAAATGAAGACAAAAGTAATACAATTATAAAATAAACACCCCTTTTTTAATTTTAAGGGTTTTGAAAATAATTTTCAACAATATTAAGTTTTGCCCAAGTCCATTCAATATTAAAGCACCCAGAAATCATTCCCAAGCATTTATTGCATCCAATATTTCCTGATATTATCTTTACTCTGCAAAGTACTAAACAGCACATGTATCTACAGTGTCACAAAGAGTATACAGCCTCCCAGACATTATGTAATACAGGCTACTTTAAAGCTAAGTTTTGAGACAGGATCTCATGTACCCCAAGCTGGCCTCAAACTTGCTATGTAGCCAAGGATGACTGAACTTTTTATTCTGCTGCTCCCAACCTCCTGAGAAAATGGACTCAGACATCTACCACCATGCCTGTCTTATGCAGTACTGGTGGGGAGACGAGGGGTTGCACCCAGAGCTTCATACATACTAGTCAACTTAACCCAATCATAAAAGTACACCATATGTCTGGATTAATTACCCCTTTGTTCTGTTGTCCTCTATAATCTGGGTTTGGCTCACTGAAATTTGGTACTTCTGAATACACCATACAAAATCTGAAGGAAAATAAAGGACAAGTTAAACGATTTCTGAACTTTTTGTATAACATCCTTAACTGACAAGAATGAAAACCTCAGTGTCAAAGAGTTACCTTAACAGTAGCATGCTAACAATACAATTCATTTGAAATAAAAGTTCGTAAATAACTATATCCCATATAACACCAAACTATTTGATTCTCTCACCAAATTCAATCACTGTGAATCTGCAAAGATAATCATCAAGGCAAAGAATAAATTCTGGATGATTATGACAGATAATTGGTTAGCAAGCTACCACTTCACCCCAGGACTGCTTATAAGTTGACAATACAACTTGATACCCTGTTCACACGTTAAGTACTTTATTAGCAAGTCAACTCTAAAAAGAAACTAGATGCAGTATGGGAAAATCTTAAAACTGATCCCTGACAAAGAACAGCCATAAGGAAATGAGTGACTTCCTGAGGTTCTTTACCTAACTGACCTCCATTACCGTAGCATCTCTGTATACATGACCATCTAGCCAGATCCTGTAATCCTCACCCAAAGACATTACACAGCACATGACTCTATATATGAAACCCAACTATCTGCTTCCTAGTGAAAGTCAATCAGAGAATCAGATTCTGATGTTTAAACAGACCACTTTTTTCCTTTCATATTAACAATATTCTCCAAGGCATACTTCATCTTCAGTGTGAGTTTTCTTTTCTTTCTCTTTAAGTTCCATTTGTGATTTCTCTTTTTAAATATCCTCCAATCTGATGGACACTGAGTAGATGTCTCTAAATGTCTAAGAGACATCTACTTAGGTCTCCAAAGAGACTAAGCAGCCAAAAAGAATAAACTAACAGTTTGGCTCAATATGTATACCACACATTATGGAAGCAACCTAAACAGCTAGGCCAGAATGGAGACTGAAGCATCTTTACACTTCTACAGGGTTCCTCCAGGTCAGGATGAAACCATTACCAGGGTAGCAGTGTTTAGACTAACTGTGGCTGCCTATACTGTCCTTAGACTATGACAACCTATTCAACTTTCACTGTTCAAAGTTAAAGAACTTTAGTACATATTCATCTATACAGAGGCAATGAAAATTTAAACTTACAGATTGAAATCCAAGTCTAGCTTCTATTTTAGTAAATCATGAGAGACTGTACTTCAAATGACACCTCAAAGACATGTTTCTAAAGCCTACAGAAAGGATCCCACTGGTCTCAACTCAGCTCTGCCAGAAAAAGCTTACCTTCTCAACCATAGGTAGCAGTAATGATAGTGTTTAAAACAGTTACCTACCTACAGCATGAAGCCAAGTTTACAAAGGCCAAGTAAGTGGGTTATAGTTTATACTTACCAATTATTCTGTAGACATTATTTGAAATTTAATTATACAAAATGCATTTTTTAATACTTACTCTCCAATTTTTTGAAGTTCGCCACCTCTTCCAGTATAAAGTGTCAAGCACCCTTTCCACATTGATGCATACCTAGAGGGAAAATAAATTTGGTTTTCAGAAGAATGTATAGTTTTATTTCATTTTTAATTGATGTAGTATTTTTGTACTGGGTAGAAATGAAAAACCAAGCATTGCCTATCCACCATGTCAAATCAAATACAGTCGATGCAATTCTAACAGAACTATACAAAGGCCTGGGCAGTGGAGGCGCACACCCTTAATCCCAGCACTCAAGAGGCAGAGGTAGGAGGATCTCTGTGAGTTCAAGGCCACCCTGTCTACAGTGGGAGTTCCAGGACAGCCAGAGATACAACAGAGAAACCCTGTCTCCAAAAACAAAAAAAGAAACAAACAAACCAACTATACAAAGAAAATTCTACTGCCATATTATGACTTGTCTAAATTATAAACCCAGGGGGAAAATTTGAGCACTACTGCAGATTGAACCCTTACACATCCTAGGCAAGCACTCTGCCACTAAGCTATGTCCCCAACACTTGTTTTGAGCCTTACTTTTAGGCATATCCCTAAGTTTCCCAGGCTGATCTTGAACTTGCTCTGTAGTCAAGTAGCCTTCAACCTTGCCACCTACCTGTCTCAGCCTCAGGAGGAACTGAAACATCAGGCATAAGCCCCCATGCCTAGCATGAAAAAACTCTGATCAGGCATGGTGACACACAATTTGAATGCCAGCACTGAGAAGACTGAAGAGGACAAACTCAAATTTGAGGCCAGCCTCAAGGAGAATGGAGTGGAGAGTAATATATTCTGGTAAAGTATGCATGGTTATTCCTAAGTGATTGCCTAAGCAGTTAACAAAGGAGGAGGTGTTTTTGTTTTCAGTGAAGAATTTGTTTTATTGGTTAACTAAAGTTCTTCAAATTACAATTTCTCAATGCACTGTTGGACTACAATTAAAATTACTTTAAAACACAATTTCAAAAGAAGAAACATCTGTAAACATTCTTTACATTGCACATTTAGAAAGGAAAGTACATGTTTCCTTTACTCTCAAGATTGGCTGGGTATTAATACCTGTGTACAGCTTAATTAGGAGAGGAAGAGGAAAGGAAGAAGAAAATAAGACTCACCCAAGGAAACAGAAGAACTGAAAGAACATTCTAAGGAGAAGCATCTAATAGCAGAAATTCAGTATTCATATTGCCTTTCGGCCACAAGGTACAATAATCTTCCTCTTGCCTTGATGGCCTTTCCAAATTTTGTAAATCTCATATCAACATAATGGAATCAATTGTTTACTCTGAACAATTTTAAATGTGGATAACATCATTAAATCTAAAGAAAATATAAATCAGTAAGCTTAGCAGAATCAGACCAAAATCTGGTTTTTCGATATTTCTTTGTACAACTACCAAGGTAACTTCATGGCTGAAAACTATACATATTTGGAGATTATATATTATGGTATTATTTTCATCTGTTATTATTATTGTACTTCTCAACACACCCTCCAAAGGAGGAATTCTCTTTTGTAGAAGTTAAAGACATGGAAGTTGAAAAGATGTTAATTATTGTCACAATTACTCAGTGCATGAGAATAAGATGGCTAAGGCCTGACTCTCACTTCCTGCTTTAATGATACTTTACCTCACTTCCTGAAAATGTTGTAAGGCCTGTAAGATAGTATCAAAGAGCTCCGGCCCAGAGGACTCAGTACTTCTCTGAGAGGTTCTTAGCCCAACATCAATTGCCAACTTTCTGGTAGTTACCAATAAAATTATTACAATTCTCCCAATCACAGAAGCTTCCACATTCTATTTTAGGATTCTTTCCTAACCTTTCTTAAGACTAACATTTGGTAAAAATTTCAAAATTCTATGAAAAAAGTGTTCTACCTCTACAACCAACAATCTGCCAACTAAATGTTCTGAATGTGTCAAAAATGTCTTTCTGCCACTTTCTGTGTATTATTTTGGTTTTTGTGAAACACTGATCTTACCTAAGAAATTATTTTCAAGAATGAGTATTCCAGATACTGTCCAATATTTTCTGAGCATAAATGTGACCACAGAAAATGTGAAATTCAAGCTGGGACTGTAACTCAGATGGCAGAATGCTTGCCTGGCACACAAGAGGCCTTTGGTTCATTCCCCAGGACATTTAGGTACATAGCCTATAATCCTGCTACCTGGGAAGTGGAGGCAGGAAGGTCAGAAGTTCAAGGACATTTTCCTGGGCATCTTAGAGTTCAAAAACAACCTAGCTTTGTTCCAAATGCCCTGTTGGAGTAGTAACCCTGTGAGGATTGCTCTTTTCTGAGTGAGGGTAGATCTGGGGGAGAGGGGAGGTGGAATGGCTGGGAGAAGTAGAAAAAGGGGAAGAGGGGGATTAGGATATATTATCCAAGAGAAGAAAAATAAAATAATAATTTAAAAAAACTGGAATACAGGAGACACTGTTTCCAAAATGAAGGTAAAGAAAAGCTTAATTCCCCAACTACTGAATTTAGTCCATACCACCTAAATGATGAGTACAGATAAAGTATTGACAGGATTTCTAGGGGCTAAAAAGGGAAGGAGGTGGAGGACATACCAAATGCATGGACAGATTAAAAAGGTAGTGTGTTCTTCACCAGCCTACTAATATGGCTCACTGGCTCCCATGCAGTATTTTTAAAAATGTAACTAACCTTTTAAAAATAGAGAGGAGTGAGTGAATTCCCTACCTGAAACATTCTTAGCTACAAAAGGTGAGTTGCTGTCAATGCTGCCCACCAAAACAGCTCACAACTTACTGAAGTGGCCCACGGAAGACTCAGGCAACTTCAGAATTTGGTACGACAACAGAAGTCCGCCAGACCCACACCCATCCCAATTTATGAACACCTACCCTCTGGTCAACCGAATAATATCGCCTGTCTGTATGAGCCCTCCGATCTCATCCCACACAGAAATAGTGATGCTTCCCGTTTTATCAGCTACTTTGCAGGATCTCACTTCATGGCCATCTTTGGTTTTGGTCACACGCCCTGTGAAGATTTAAAAATTAAAACGGGGGAGAGTGCGTTAGCTAACGAGTCCGTTCAGGGAAGCTGGCTCACCCTCCTCGGGCAGGCTACATTACTGGCTTCTATCCCAGAGTAGGAGCCGAGCCCTGGCTAGGTCCGCCGGGAGCACGTGGGGGACACGGGCGGGGAAAGAAGTCCGAGCGCTCGAGGAGGGGTGTGGGGCAGGCTGCGGACCCCACTTACCTATCTCCAGGACAATAAAGACGATATTTAAGTTTTTCAGTCCGGCCTTAATGTCTTTTATAAAAAGAGGAGGGTCGTTGACCCCGTACATACTGAGGCAGGTGCGGCTACGCTGCGGAGACCCGCTGGGCAAGGTTTCCCACCCTCCGGGGCCAGGGGCTGAGCCGGGGGGCAACCTGGGGCGGGGCTGGCGACCGGGGTCAGGAAGCGGTTACTCAGGGGCCGGGGAAACCAGCCCGGAGGCACCAAGCCAAAAGAAAGAAAAGGAAAAAGAAAAAAAAAAATACTGGAAGAGGGAAAAAAGACGCTCACAAGTTCCAAAATCAAAAAAGACGACGCACTCCGCACACCGAGCCGGCTCCCAAGTGGGCGGCAAGCAAACAAGCGTGCGGACCGGCGCCTCGGCTAAAGGAAAAGGCAGTGAGGGACGGCCCTGCCCGAGTCCCGCTGTCCCTCACACAACACACGCACGCGCGCGAGCCCCCTCGGTCCCAGGCTCCGGGAAGGGACCGCGACAGCAAAACCGCAACGCAGCACACCAACAGCTCAGCCTACGTCCCAACCAGCGACTGGCGAACGCGCATGCAAGCCTGCATTATATAGTCCAGCCTTGGCCCGCCCCCTTGTGGCGTCACGCGACGTCGCCACGCCCACCAGCACGCCTATCGGGCGGGGCCGAGCGGCACTGCGGAGGCCTCTCCAGGCCTCCCTGGCTGTCAGCGCAAGCCCCGCCCCCCAGCCCTCCAATCGGCTCTCGGCCACACCCTCCTCTCAGCGACCATGTAACTTCTACTCTTCCGGGTCTCTGTAGGGCTGGGTTTTGTTGCCACTCGGTGAGAGCTCCAGCTTTTTTCCCTTTTGCTCAGGAGTTTTCAGTCCTCCAGCCGTTGACCTTTAGCCCCGCGATCACGTGGAACACTGGTGTTTCGGACCTCGTGGGTTCAGCAAGTGTGCAGTTGAGAAGGAAACAGGGTTCGGAAGAGTGGTCGAGCCCGATTCAAGAGGTAGAGAATGACCTAAGTGGTGAATGGATCTGAGGCTACCAGGCAGGAGTTTCCCATCTGAAAGGACCTTGACAACCTTCCTCCTTTAGGCACGTTTAAATTGGGATCCATAAAGACGAGATCGTCTCTTAAAGATCTTCAAGCAACTTGTAAACTGCTTTTCATGCAGATAATAACCATACGTAGTTAAGTTTCTTAGATGTTTCAATTTCCTTTAACCCTTTTAATTTGCACTTGGCTTTTATATAACTAAAAAGATTCAATCATACAATGGCGACCTGAAACCTTAAAACATAACCTGAAAAAGAGGGATATATGCTTTCAGACAGATGAGCCGGAGCAGGTGGCTCATTGTGTGAACTTTAAGATAGTTGGATAGGCTTCCATAAATTAAATAATCTAAATAATAAAATTAGTATCCTTGCTTCAGAGGGTGAAAGAGGATCATAAATAAATTGCCCAACTACTGTGTAGTAGATCAGTAGCAAACTACTGTCAAAGAGATCAGTAATCAATATTTCCCTTAATCCGTGGTTATTTAATCTCATGGTATATGCTAATTTTAACTCCCCTTTTACAAGTAGTAAAACTCATTAGAGAATGATCAAACTGGGTTTGAATTTAGGCAATCTTGACCCTAGGGGGCTTCAAAGAGAAGTATTTTATGTTTAAGTAGCGGGATTGTAAAGCTTCAAAACAGATTGAAGAAATAAAATGGAAATACCAGGGTATATTCTAGTATGTTAGAGAATCATATGAACAAATGCTGTGGAAAATAGAGAACTTGTATGTCAGAAGGATGTTTTCTTTCTGGATACTTTTACTTTCCAAATACTGGCATATAGCATAGATATATTGATATTAACGTTTTAAAAAATAATCACCCTATCAAGAATGTTAAAGTATTCCTTAGGAAATAGAAGATGCTTCCATTCTAAAAGCAGATAATGCCCAGAGTGCTAAAGACACATATGTAGCATTGAACAGTGGTATAAAGTAATATTGAAAGCATGATTTCTACATAAATAAAAACATTTCAGTTAATGGTAGAACCAAGATCCAATCTCAGAGCTCCCAAGGGCTCCCAATCCAGATAAGAACTTCTTATTACATCTTGGAATTACAGCCAGATTGATAATTCTGTGTGTAGTATTGTAATATGTGAGTTATATGTAGAGAATGTGGTATCTTACAGCCACTTCGATTGGACTCTACTCAAAGTTTTTTTTGTTTTTGGTCTTTTTTTTTGTTTGTTTTTGTTTTGCGTGTGTGTGTGTGTGTGTGTGTGTGTGTGTGTGTGTGTGTGTGTGTGTGTGTGAGATGCAGGCAAATGGTGCACTGTCATAGAAGCAACACCAAATCAGATTTTGTTTGATGATGATGAACACTTAAAAACTTTAAGAATAGATATCATATTGTTAAGAGATGGAACACATGTTTAATACCAGCACTTGGAGGCAGTTGGATCTCTGTGAGTTCAAGGCCAGCCTACTTTATAGCATGAGTTCCAGGACAGCCTAAGTTACAACAGAAAAACCCTGTCTCGAAAACCCAAAAAATTAAATTAAATTAAAATTTAAAAAAACCAAACTATATTCAATAAAAGAACATACACATACACATATACACACCTCGAAAGAAAGAAAGAAAGAAAATGAAAGAAAGAGAAAAGAAAAAAAAGAAAGCAGGCACTGTAAAAGCAGAAACTAGTTCTGAGAGCTGGCCCTGCCCTTCCACTCTCCCTCCCCCAGGACAGACTCAGCTGATCCTCTCTCACTTCCTCCCCTAGTGCAGAGTTCCCACACTGAAAATGGCAGCCTCTTTCTCACTAACCCAAAGGCAGCCTTGAGAAACTGCAACAAGGAACACACAGCTCAATGGAGAGCAGTGGGTTTCAGCTACTCCTAAGTCAGTCCCCAAAGATAATGGTTGATTAAAAAAAAAGAAAAAGAAAAGAAAGGAAGTAAGGAAGGAAGAGAGGAAGGAAGGAAGGAAGGAAGGAAGGAAGGAAGGAAGGAAGGAAGGAAGGAAGGAAGGAAAGAAGGAAGGAAGGAAGGAAGGAAGAGAAACTAAGCATGGTGGTGCAAACCTTTAATCCCAGCATTAGAGGCAAAGGCAGGCCCATTGCTAACCTAATCTACATACCTCCAGCCCAACCAAGGCTACAAAATGAAACCATTTCAAGAAAAAGAGAAAGGAAGACAAGGGGCAATCAAGAACTCTTGCTGGGGTGGGAGAGAAGGTTCAGTGGTTAAGAGTACTAGCTAATCTCCCAGACAAGGCCCTGGGTTTGATTCTCAGCATACAAAGGTAGCTAGTATAAATCCCACAGGTCAAGAATAAGACCACCACAACTGAACCAAATTTGAAGCAAACTTTAATTTATTAAATACTGGCCAGGAAGATGGACTCTTACCAGGACCATTTTGAGGTTTCCCAAGTATTGGCCCAAGTCATGTGGAACAGATGCTTAAAAAGGCAGAACCCATAAGTATGTACTTCCCACCAGGTCCAATCAGTGGCAAGCATCTATCCTGAAATACTTTCTGTCTGGATTATTTCCCACCTACAAGTGACTAAGAATATAGGGTGCATTTGGAGCACATCTAGTGCAGTTGGATTAACCAAATGGGATCTACAAGTCCCCACTCAACATTCCAGAGGTTATCTGTTCTTGGGCAACTGAGATTAGAGGATTATGTCTTTCTGTATCTCACTTCAACAGTCCTACTCAGCACTCCAGGAAGTTATCTTATTCCATAGATCTATTAGGCACAGTAATTAAAATTTAAAACATAGCTTTTGCTCTTACACTAGCTAACAATTGCAGACAATGCATACATATAGTACATAAGCATACATGCTGAGAAAACATCAGTACACATAAAAAATCATATACATATACATATATATGAAACCTTGCTATACTCATTGTCTAACCATTCCCTGAAATAAATGCTAGCATGCATTAGGCATCTACTACATATTTGGCATTGTAGATTTACAAGCACATTGCATTCATTAGTTCTCTCAATGATATATATTTTATGACATTTCTATAGACTTAGGATTTAAAACCTTATTCTTGTAAAATTTTTCTTAAAAAACAAACATCTAAAATGTATATTTTATTTAATTTCTAAATGGATAATTGACTCTTTTGAAGTCAATTTTTTTGTAATTCAGAATGATCCCCAAGCCTGACTGGGGGTAGGGGCAGTGAAATGTGCTAGTGGATAATAATTTTTTTTTGGTGGGGGGGAAGAAAAATATCCTTAGGTTAATCCAAATCATTTATATTATCATTTAATGATGAGTACGAAACTTGGGTTCTATGTGTCAAGAAATGTCTTTCCAGTATACCCTATAGCTTAATAGATTCCTAAATTTACTATTTATGAAAAAGCAAAAAGTCCAACAGAACTAACTGGAAACAAATAATGTACTTATTGAGTCATGTATACATCATGATTTTCAAACGTCAATGAATGTTGTAGAAAATGCTTCAAGTCATATGAATGGGAGGGGGCTTCCATAGAGTCAAAGTCTTACAGAACTGTAAGAACACTTAATTTGAATGTTTCAAAGAGTTGGTAATGTTCACTTGTTTCCTAGTGTCTTATGTAAGATTGAAAGAATGTACAAATACATAAAATAATGTAAAAACTCAGTATGCCAGGTCTCAGAGCCATGCTTCTTAACAACCCCTACAAAAAGTATCAAAGAATTCCTAACCTCATTCCAGAAACATGTGGAGTGGGTCTTATGACTGTCTAGAATTCCTATTTATAAGCTGTTTCTTTGGCAAAAGTCTGTAATTCCCAACACTTGAGAAGCTGAGGCAGGGGGTCACAAGGAAGGAAGGAAGAGAAGTGTTGTGGAAGTTTATTTTTGGTTATGTTTGAAATTGTTTTATACACTGTTGGGTGAGGGGCTGTCCTAGGTCTTGGCATTTTGTATTGTCTGCAGGTGTTGGATTTCTGTTGGGGGATGTTTAATTGGTTATGATCTGCACATGGTATCAGTAGAACACCTAAGAGGTTCTGAATCAATAAAACACCTAAGTGCAGATGCTTGGGTTCCGCTGTCAAGTAGGGCATTGGCTATGATGGTGGTTCCCTTTGCTGAGGTCTGGCAGGGTCTGCAGTTATGAAATATGCCTCCTTGTCTCTCTTGCTGCCACCCCAGCAATGGCATACTACAACAGAGAACAGTCACAAGTTCAAAGCATGCCTGAGTTCCAAAGAAAAAACAAACTAAAACAAGGTCACAGGGTTCTACAATAAGAATGAATACCCATCTATTACTTTGGAGCATTGTCAAGCTTCCACATGCACATAGACACCTACAAATCACCATGAAATGTAGAGGATTAGGCCTTGTGAAAGCTGGGAAGGGTCTATATTTCAGGGGCCTACATTGAGAGGCCTGTGTGGTCTGGATGGAATGTACACACACCTTTAATCTCAGCAGTCAGAAGGCAGTGGTGGTCCATGACTTTAATCCCTAAGAAAAACAGAGTGTGGAAGCAGATACAGGAAACTGAGCTCAGGAGTCAGTGTCAGATTGGAATTGATGTCTGAGGTGAGTCAGAGTGAAGGTCAGGCAAAGTGACAAATCAGAGGAAGAGTTACAAAAGAGTCAGTTACAGCAGAGTCAGTCAGAGTCAGTTACAGAGGCAGTACAGGGCAATGAGAGACACAGAGGCAGCTCTGCAGAAGAGTATCACACAGGCAGAATGAGCCTGAGCCAGAAGAGTCTGAGTTCAGAAGGAGCAAGTCAAAGTGGCTCAGTAAGCAATAGGTCTCAGAGGCTAAGGCTGAAGCCTTCTAGATCCAAGCCAGCAGTTTAAATATTCTAGATTGTACAAAGGGTGAAGCCTTCCAGTTCAATGATTAAGACTAGATTGTTTAGAGGCAAAAAGCTCCTGGGCTCCAGGGCAGACCTGGTGATTTATGAGCAAAAGATTAAAAGCCTCCGTAGATAATCAAAGTTTACATCTGGCTTGAATCTACATCTACTGCTACAATGAAGAAAGAATAAATGCTCTGTATTAAAGAATCCCTAGAAGAACAGAATCGATATATCAAAGGGGAATTTATTAAAGTGGCTTATAAGCTGTGATCCAGCTGGTTCAACAATGGCTGTCTCTGACAGAAAGGCCAAGAATCCAGTAGTTGTTAGTCCATGAGACTGGGTGTCTTCAGATGTCCTTCAGTCCCAAAGAAGTAGAGATTCCAAAATAAAATCTTTTATTTTGTGTATGAAAAAGAACAAACTGGGAGATATTAACAGGAATACTACCTAATGAATTCCTAAGCTCCAGTCATAGTCTCTAACAGTTGATACTATGAAAAGTTCAATCTACAACAATTGGACTCCCTCAAGGTGGGGCTGACATTAATTCAACATGTGATGATTATCAGTGTACAACCAAACCTGAGAAGCACAGCAGGTTAAGAGATGGTTTTAGAACAAGAAATTTTCCACTTACCTTCTAATTACCTGGACCAGTATTTCTTTGTACTAATTAGTTATATTGATGAACTTCTAGGAGTGAAATTACTAAGTGTGAATATATATAACCAAATTCCATTTGGGGAATTCTGCAAATATACTTCCTTGTGTATAGGCATTAAACACAATTAACCTATTGATACTGAACTTATCAGTGTTAGGATTGAGGCTGCATCTGCTTTTTTTTTTTTTTAAAGAGGTGCAAAAAGTACCTGATTTCATGGAACTTACATTCTAAAGGAGTACACAGAATAAATTGATGTAATTATATAGTAACTGGAGGTTACAGTAATGTGAAAAATAAAGCAAGTGAAAGGGAGGGAGGGAGGGAAGGGGGACAGATAGATGATAGATAGATAGATAGATAGATAGATAGATAGATAGATAGATAGATAGATAGATAGATAGATAGAAAGAAAGAAAGAAAGAAAGATTGGGGGAGAGAAGGAGGGAGAGGGGGGAAGAATCTAAGAGTCAGTCCTCTCCTTGTACAATGAAGTCCTAGAGGTCCACAGGCTTGATGCCAAGTATCTTTAACTCCTGCATCTCACTGAAGATTTTCTTCATTTTTTCTTTTTGAGCTGTGGGACATGTTATGACTTCAAGCTGAAGGGCAAGTCTCATTTGAGAGGAGGGGAAATTAGATTGCTGAAGATACATCATTGTCCTTGAATGGATGGCATAGGATGGAACTACAACCCCATGACGGAGAACAGAGATAGATCTTCTGGAACTGGGGGGTGGTCTGAGATGGTGACAGGTTAGAAGTTCTTGTTGTCAACTCTTCTAAGTGAAACAACATCATCAGTGTAGAGCAGGCATGGAGAGGAGGTGCTGTCAAGTGTGAGGAGAGGGCTGGAGACAGTCTGCTGGGCAGTGAGGGAGAGTGAATGTGTTACACTTTACAAAGTGGAATGAAGTCTCACTTGAAGCCTGCTAACAGGCAATTTAAAGTTAGACCAGTGCACGTGGTCGTATGGGTTTTACCAGACACATTCTGTGAGGGATTAAAACAGACTGGCTTGGAGTTAGATATATGTGGTATTGGAGTTTTGACAATGGTAGTAACAGTTTTTGTAACATGTCCCACAAATCTTCCCTAGCTTGTGAATTGCCACTTCATCTGTATTTTAAGTACAGAAACGCTATCATTTAAGTAGTCAAATTCTATTCTCTTTTTCCCATACTTTTCTGATTGAGACAGTTCTTCATAAAGAGACGGTACCAACTTTTTTCAGTGCTATTCCAATTAGTTACAGATGCACTTCATCGTTGGTGGTGGTAATGCATTGCCTTTTGAGACAGTTTCATGCTATGTAGCCAAAGACTGGCCTCACACGTGTGTCAACAATTCTGCAGCATCCTTCGGAGTGCTAGGATTGCAGACATGAGCCATGAATTATCACACCCAGGATGGCTGATTTTTAATTCTTTCATCTATATATGTGGTGCAAAACTATAATAAAATGTTCATTAAAATATTATTTTCTCAGCACTTTTATTCAAGACAGGGTCTCATTTAGCCCAGGCTAGCCTCAGTGTGTAGCAGAAGATAGCCTTGAATTTCTATTTTTTCTGGATCCACCTCCCAAGTGTTGGCATTATTGCCACTTTTATATGGTTCTTGTGATTGAACCCAGGGTTCCTGCACTCTAAGCAATCATTCTACTGACTAAGCTATATTCACAGCCTCTTGCCAGCATTGGTTTTTAATTACATTTATTTATATAACCCCTGTGTGTGTGTGTGTGTGTGTGTGTGTGTGTGTGTGAGAGAGAGGGGGGGGGCAGGGGGGCGGTGTAGGGGGAGACAGAGATCAGAGGACAGAGGGAATCAGATCACTGTCTTTTACTATGTGGGTCCTGAGAACAAGCTTTCAGGTTTTCAGGCTTGTTGACAAGTGTCTTTACCCACCTCCCCACAGCCCCAGCTCCCAGCAATATTAAAGAAACAACTTCTTGCCCATTGATTTGAAATATCTTTAAAATACAGTATTATCCTTTCCTATGTAATAAACTGTAATTGCAATTTACCCCAACCCCCAGCCCCTTTATAGGTCACTGATTTCTCTTGTCTTTTCAGTATTTAAGGCAACTGATGACTTGAAGCTCTTTTTTTTTTTTTTTAACTGTTCTACCTTATCAGTTTTTCCAGAAAAATTTGTCATAATTCAAAATCCTTACAGGATTTGTTTAGAATCCGGGGATTCTAAACCTCAGGAGCCTAAACATTATCTGGAATATGCCATTAAAAAAAATTTTTTTTAAGACAGTGTCTCACTATGTAGCCCTGACTGACCTTGAGGCATGAGCCACCACACCAGGTTTCAATTTCTTTATGATATTTCAGTAATATAATATTCAGGACTGGTTAGGACCTCTATTTTAGACTTTTAGGTTTTGCAGGATTTAAAATGTTACTTCACTACCCATCGATGTTTTTAATACTGCAAAGATCATTGAGAGCAGTTTTGTTTTGATTTTGCTAGAGTGACGCCCCCCTCCCCAGGTACATTTCCCAGAGAGAAGCAGGAGTTCCTCATACTTACATATCCAAATGACTAAGTTTTTGCTCACATATTTTGGGGAGATGTAAAAGTGTGGGATTGTGGGACTTTTCTTAATATTTGCAACAAGCCAATGGTTAAAATGTTTCTGGACATACTGAGTATCGAAGGAAGTAAACATTTCAGTATCAAGAAAAGGCTTTATTTTATTCAGTAAGTCAGTGTTTCTTTAGTAGGGAAGTCTATGTAAGTAT
This sequence comes from Cricetomys ansorgei, assembly GCA_026225945.1. NCBI lineage: Eukaryota > Metazoa > Chordata > Mammalia > Rodentia > Nesomyidae > Cricetomys > Cricetomys ansorgei. Next base: position 8,180,704 of record JAMJFZ010001562.1, read on the forward strand.
TTGTTTTACTGTGGTCTGTGCAAGCATCTACCATTGAGCCATATCTCCAACTCTTCTACATGGCTATTTGAATTAGTATTAGCTATTGTGTGTGGACACGCGTGCCACAGTGAACATGTGGAGGGTCAAAGCACGACACAGAGTTATTTCTTTCCTTCCACATTTCTATGGGTTCTGGATTTCGAGCTCAGGTCGTCAGGTTTATGTGGTAATCATTTTACCAACTGAGCCATCTCTCTGACTCCTTATATTGATTATTTTTAGGTGAGAAAAATATGCAAGTTCTAACATGGAAATGAGTCCATTTTTTTAATATAAAAAAGAAGTTGCAAGGCTGGGGTGTGGTTAAATGAGAAAGTGCTTGCTTAGCATGCAGAAAGCCCTGGGTTCAATACCCTGTACCGTATAACAAATATGTGTACTGTGGTTAGGTTTTTATATAGTGAAAGCCCACATAAGTATCCATTGATGTGCCTGTTTTCATACTATACATCTGGAATGACATTAACTACATATTGGCAGAGCACTTTAGGGATTGAGATGCAGCTACAGGGAAAAAAAAGAATTTTCACTTTTCACTTATAAACTTTTTATGATTTGAAGTTTTTGATTTGTCTTATTCCTGTTAGGCATAAAGATTTTTGCTATCAATGTATACCTTTATTTTGCCTTTTTCATGCTTTTATTTTATTTGGGTCTATTGACCATACTTCCTTTTACCTGACAACTTGGGTCAGGTGCCTCTCCTGAGAACTCCTCTCCTACACTGTTCTTTTTCAAATTGTAGGAATGTTCATATGTCTAATTGCCTATTTATTTCTTCCCAGTGTTGAAAGTCCTTGTGTGATCTGAGAGGATAATGTATTATGTAGTCAGGAAAGCAAAGGGCCGTATACAGAAAGCAGAAAAGGGAAGTGAGATAGGCAATGTGGGAGGTCCTGATGTAAACTGAACCCACTGGTTGATCAACTAAACCCCCAGGGAAGAGTTCCTTACCACCACCTACCTACCGAAAAGGGAACAAGATGAAGACTTATGTAAGAAACTGCAAGAGCCGTGAGTTTACTGACTCCATTTAGAGGAGATCACTCCTAGGTAGGAAAGCATTACACTTATGTCCTTTTCTGGTGACTTAGCTCAGCTCTCCTGTGTGGATGGAACAGATGGAAGAGGCACAGAACTTTTAAAGGAGAAACAGGGCAGATATCCTTGTGAAGCAAGAAATCAAGATCTTGCTTATTAGAGTAAAAGCTAAGCCACTCATAAAAATACCAAAAGATGAGCTCACACACACAGACAGAGAGAGAGAGAGAGAGAGAGAGAGAGAGACTGAGAATTGTGAGCGGTACAGGTGATTAAGGAGCTTCTACTCTAATCACTCAAGGACCAAGATTCATTTCCCACTGACCATCACCTAAAGTCACCAAAGCTGGGGTGTAGTCAGTGTTTAGTGTTCAAACCTATGTTAAGAGAAAGAGCAATTTCAAGGCAAATGACTTATATGAAAATTAGAACTTCATCAACAGGGCACATTTCAGCCTCTGAAAGTATCTTTATAGACTGGAAAAGCAATCTATGCCCTTTAAAACTAAATTGTAGTAAAAGTGCAAGCGGAAAGTTAAGATCCGTCCTCCCCTCCACCAGAGACAACGCCACCCAAAGTGAATGAAGCTTCATGAGTGATGAGTAAAGGAATAGATTGGGCCTCATATTATTCCTGAAGACATGAGACACCAGAGGCCAGAGAGTGTTTTAAGGTCAGAAAACAAGTTCATGAAAGGAGGCCCATGACCCAGATCTTCCATTTCTTATCCGTTGTTCCTGGGACGGATCTTTGGATCCTCCTTTCTGATTTATCATCACTGAGCATTGTGTACTTTTTTATAATTTTAGACAAGATTATCACATTGTAAAAAGCCTAGTTTGGAGCTCACTCTGTAGCCTGCACTGGCCTTGAACTCAAAGCAATTCTTCTGTCTCAGTCTCCTGAGATAAACCACACTGGCTATGTTCTTCATTTAAGGCTACAGAATGTAAGCTGAAGATTGTGGCCTCTTTTTCTGAGTGAGTGAACTTAACTAAGATGCTTCTTGATGCAATTCAACCTTCTTTTAGGCTCTTTCTATGCCAAGAAATAGTCACTGGGATTAATCTTTGTGTATGAATTGGCTGCATAAAAAAATGCTCATTGAAACCTACTAGCTTAAAAAGAGCAACTATATACTTTAGTGATGTCATTCAGGAGTGACTTCTGATGGCCTTGCTGAAGGCTCCTCTGAGCATGAAGGGCCTAAGGAGATATCACTCACATATCTGGCAGCTGGTGCTGGTGGGTCACTGGGACACCTGTTATTCCCACAGTGACTTCTGTCCTCTGGAAAATGACAACTGGTTTCACAAAAAGATGATACCAGAATTAGAGGAGGATAGTAGAAGATTCACATTCTCTAAAGGCTTAGACTCTGGAACTAGCAAAATTTACATTTGTTCCATTTTGTTGATCCAAGCCAATCACATGTCCAATTTAGATATAAGGGAATGAAGAGATAACCTCTGCATCTTTTTTTTTTTTTATTTTGTCTCCAACTCTATCTTTGAGAGAAGAGGCAATATCCCATTAAAAAGAAGCATGGGGACATGGGGAGTTATGTTTCCTTAGCAAACATTCCTATAATGGTTTCCTGAAGCCAAAATTTCCTACAATGCACCAGTCTACTTGCCACCTCTCTTTTGTCCACAAAATGAAATTCACACACCATGTTTTGTACTGTGTGATTCTTCCCCAGGCTTCAAAAAGTCAGACTGCAAATTTGAGCTTGGATTAGTTAAAACTGGGACAAAATGAAGTGAGAGATAATCACAAATGGAAGGGTTAGACATAAACAAATGTTTGTTTCTGGCATTTGTCGAGGTACAGGGGCTGGCATGATGGCTCAGTGGCTAAGTTCACAGCCTTCCTTCCGAAGGTCCTGAGCTTTGTACTCAGCACTAGGTTCACTAGACATTCCCAAAATGCCCTGCTTTATATCCCCTGGCTTTCATAATTAGATTTTCCTCTGCCTGTACCTGTTCACAACCTCCCATAACTCCAATTCCAGGGGAACCTAATACCTCTGGGCTCCACAGACACACACACATATGCACAAACCCATACACACACATAGACAAATAATTTAAAATAAAAAATAAATCTGAAAAAGAAAAACAGCACTAAGGTGGCTTCTACGGAATTGGTCTTGTTGCTCCATTGGCTCTATCATGTAGTCCTAAATGGCCCCATGCTACAAAGCTTCAAATATTACATTACTTTACTTGACAGAAAGAGAGGGAGAGGAAAGAGGAGAATGCATCCCTGTCCGGGATGATTTGTAAAACATACACGCCCACCTCTCACACTGTGTTGGTTTGTGCTCAGTCCCAAACCTTCATTCATTAGCAAGGGGGCTTGTGAGGAAGCATGAACCAAGACAGAAGTTGGTAATTCCATTACTACAGAAGAAGAGCAGATATAGGTTAAAATATCAATGAGGGGAGGGAGAAGCCAAGTGGAGATATGAGATAAAAGGTACAGGCAGAGAAAAATGTTATGAAAGGCAGAGGCTGTAGAGCAGGGATGGCATTTTGGGAATGTCTAGTGAACACTAAAGAATCCAGCAAAACTAGAATTGTGGAAGGGAGTGGTACTAGGTGAGGATGAAGAAAGAGATGGAGATCAGTGCTTGATAAGGAACAGGTATGCTCTATGAAGGAGAGATTCTGTTTGTGAAGACCAGAAGCAAGGATGAGTTAGGGGTCCTCAAGTCCAACTTAGTGCCTTGCTGAAGAACTCACAGGACAGTCTTACATAAAGCTTTGACAATGACAAATGCAGAATTGAATCAGCAGATAGAAAAGGCACACAGGGCAGTCTGGAGGAAGCCACATCCAAACTGCTTCTACAGGAGCCACAAGTTACAACACCGGGTATAAAATATTGCCTGCAGGGAAGTGCATTGCAGACTTGGTGCTGGGGTTTTCCCTGCAGGCAGGGCATACTAATATCCTCTTTAGGTGCATACTCAAATCCCTGAAGAGCAGAAGGAAAGTGTTGAATATGAACTATGTTGTTTGAACAGTTTAAGCACAGTGAGCCACTCATAATTCAGAAAATGGTGGGAACCCTTTTAGAAACTAAGCTCCCAGATTCCATTCGGTGGCCAACCTTGCCACGCAGATCTTTCTAGAAATAGCAATCTTGGGCCTACTGTTAACTCTTCTTTGCACACAAATCCACAGAGAGGGACACACAGAGTGGAGGAGGCAGGAGACTAAGCAGATGTGAAACCATCTCCATGGTGAGTACAGTAAAAAGTAAATAGAAACCACAAGGCAATAAACTGAGAAATAGAGCAAGGACCACATTCACAGCAGAATTAAGAAACAGAGAAGGAATCTGAGTGCAGGGAAGGATTAACTTGCACAGAAGACTGAGGGACCTTGTGCAACCCTGATAGTGCCTTGGAGGTACTCTAATGGTAACATAATTCTGGAGATGGATGACCCTTGTTCCAGTTCTACTTGGGGCTTAGTTGTTCCATTAAAACACCTGCGTACTTGCTTCCTCCTTAGTCATATGCTACTGTAGCAAACTCAAGTTTCTCAAGATCAGAGACATATTTGCATTACTTGAAACCTGAAACACACCAGTAGCATATCATGGGTGTCATCCACTGAAGAAGTAGACTTTCTTGAGAAAAGTTAGTATGGTAGTCAAGAGATCATTGGCCAGTTAGATAAAGGACCGTGACCTGCAGTATCACATGAAAATTTCCCCTGAAACCACCATCAAGCTTCTCACAAAAATATTCAAATGAAAACCTTTATTCATCTTTAACTTGGCTACCATATTCCACTCGGTCTACAGTCTCTGGTCTTACAAACCTCTAACCACCAGAAGGACTACCATAGCCAACAAGGGTATCATTTGCATCTGCCGTGAAGCCACTCTGACCACTTCCTTTCTCACACTCTTGTTGGTTCCCCTTATCTACTGCACTGCTCTTCCAGGTGTCTCATCACCTAAGGCTGTTTTCAAGATGCAAAGATAGATTCAAGGATACGATCTGCAAAGTTCTAAATATTTACTACGCAGCCCTTTATAAGAGACTATGTTGAGCTCTGGAACAGAACCTTTGTCAATCAAGAGCCAGTGCTGATGTAAGAAGAGGAATTCAAAATCTAGCGTAAACTGGAAAGGGGAGATTTTATGGGTGCATGGGAAATCTGCTGAGCCAGCTTCAACTCGAAACAGGAGTTTATAAAGTAAGCCAATTCCCCTTGACCTGATCTCTTATCTCTCAAGGAATCACACCTTTAGTACCATTCTCTAAGTATGATGATAACTGAAAACATGTACAAGAAACACGTAGATGGTACAGTTACCATGAATGTATCCAAGTAATAAATTATTTGGTGTTTTAGATTCAAATCATCACATCATGAAATTAATTTGTATGACTCTCCTACACAAGCATGGCTATATGGAGAGATTAATAAAACTGAACTTCTAAACTTGACAGCAGGATTCTCATTGGCCCCAAAAGACAGTTTATTGAAAAATGTTCTAGTTGAGAAAGCAGATATCCAACTTTCAAGCTACATTGTATTATCAGAATCTCCCTAATATCAAATAACCTTAAATAACAGACTTAATTAATGGAAGAGGTTTACACTCTTCAGCAGTTACTTTTTGACTATGCTCTCTATTTGTTCTTACACCAAGATGGCAAAATAGGACAAAGACCATGAAACTCAGCATGAATTGTTTTTCTTTTTAAAAAATTTGGTTTGTTTAGTATTAATGTGTGTTTGTGTGTGTGTTGATGTGTATGCATTGATGTTTGTGTAGCATGGTGGAGGTCAGAGGACTACTTTGAATGTTGTGTTGGGGTGTGTGTGTGCGCACGTGCGCGTGCACACACCATGGCACATGGAAGTCACAAGACATGTTTGAGGAGTCAGGTCTCTTATCTGTACTTCACATGGTATGGAACACAAGCTGTCAGGTTTGTGTAGCGATTGCCTTACCTACTGAGCCATCTTGCTAGCCCTAGGAAAGTTTTTAAAAAAAATAATTCATTCAGGGTGCTAGTGGCGCACACCTTTAATTCCCACATTTGGGAGGCAGAGGCAGGCAGATCTCTGTGAATTCAAGGCTAACCTGGTCTACAGAGTGAGTTCCAGGACAGCCAGAGTTACAACAGAGAAGCCCTGTCTCAAAAAGCAAAAAAATAAGTAAATAAATATTAACAATAGTAATTCACTAGAAATTGCAGAATAGAAAATAGTAAAGTTGAAGTTGATTATATTGATTATTATGTTGATTATTCATTTCTAAATTAATGGGGAAGAAGCCATGCTAGATAAGGAGCAAAAAATAATGAAATAAGAAATACAGTTGAAATAACTTAACTGTAAATTAAAGAGTTTTAAATAATTTGAAAGTGAATGATTTTTTTAACTTGAAAGTTCATAAGAACTGTTAATAATAAACTTGCTTAGCTTTAGTCACCTTTTATGTTTTTTATTTTAGGACAGTTGGGGATTTATAGAAAACTACAAAGATAATACAGAGTTCCTATACATCCCTTATAGGTCTTTCCTTATTGTTGGTATTATACATTAATATGAAATATTTGTTATAATTAATGAACCTAATGGCAGTCCACACCTTCATCAGCTTACTTAGTTTTGATCCAATGTGATTTCTAGGTTGGCTTAGGCTACCTGACTCTGTACCAATTAAATGTTGGCCAGAGAAATGTGATTACTGGGAGTGGTTTAATCTGGGACAAGCACTGCCCACAGTCAATGATCAGAGAACCTCAAGCGTGGGGCTGAATGGATTCTGAGAAATCAGCACCAAATTCAGTGAATGGCACATGGCTTCCTGATGAAGGGAAATAATAAACACACACACATACACACATGCACGCACACAGGAGTACACACACACACACACACACACACACACACGTGCACACACATATACATAAGCATTCACACACACACAGGAATATACTACATACACAGAGGAGTACACATACCCCCCCACCCATACACACAGGGCAATACACACCACAGACAGAGAGAGGAATACACATACCACACACATATAAGCATACACACACATGCGCGCATGCACACGTTCACACACACCACAAACACACATTTCAGTGGGGAAAAAAAGCTTGTTTTAATTATTCATGAATGTGACAGACTTAGCTAATTGAGAGTGGCTAGAGATGCTCATGATCATTTAACATTCCTCAAAAGTCTTCATAGAAAGTTCTAAAATTTCTAAGACTCAGTAAGACAGAAAAGTTCTGAGCTATTTCTTAATTGTCTCTCTAGTCTTGATAGACATGCATAAACCCATGCCCTACTTATTACCATCTTTTTACTTCATTATGCTTTTTTAAATTAAAATAATTTTTTAGAGAAGAAAATGCAATCACATGAAATTAAAAATGTACTAAAATGCATTTAGTCTTCTCTCTTCTGTTCCTATTCTATAGCCACCTGAGCCCCCTCCGTAACCACAGCTGCCATATTAGTGATGAGCTAGACTTTTGTAAGTAAACTTTGTGTGTATTTTCCCCCTCATCTTTCTAAGTTCCTTGAGCATGTCATACAACATATTTGATTATATTCACCATCTCTTGAACTCTTTCCAGATTAATAGCTGCTTCCATATTCAACCCATTTTGTGTACTCTTTATTTTCTTAACCCATGAAGGCCAATATGTGCTACCTATATATTCTTGGATATGGCCTTGTACCAGAGCGTGGTCAACCTACCAGCGGCTACACTCTTAAAACTGGGTCTCTGTCTTTGTTTTTGTCTGCCTCTATCTCTGCTTCCCTCCCTCTCCGAAGCTATCAATTGGCAATAGTTCCTTAGCTAGGAGTGGGACACTGTACCTACCTCCCCTCTCCATTCTGGGATTTTGTCTGACCTGGGCTTCCATGGGTCTTATGCATAATGTCATAACTGCTATGAGTTCATATGTGCAAGTATTCTCTATGTTCAGAAAATACAGTTTCCTTGTCATCCACCATGTCTGGCTCTTAGAATCTTTCTGACCCCTCTTCCACAATGGTCCTTGAGCCTTAGGAAGAGGTGGTGCGATGAAGATGTAACATTTATGGCTTAGCACTCCAAGTTTTATTCTCTGCACCATGACCAGTTGTGGATCTCTCTGTGTTAAGTGCCATTTACTGCAAGGAGATGAGGGTTGACAATGCGTTCATCTATCTGTAAATCATTAGGGGAAAGTTTATACTATGTCCATTAAGCAGAATAATAGTAGTAGGTTCTCACCTAGGGCCTATGAACTATTTGCATTTTGCTTCTTTTCCCTTAAAATAAGTCCCAACAATCTTTCCAGAGTGATGAATAGCTTGCATTGATGTATCGACAGTAATGTACTATTAATCCTCTATTGACAGACACAAGATATTTTCAATATTTTGATATTACAAACTGAGACAAATCTCCTTCACCAAGATTTTATTTTTCCTTCAAATTTTTTTCCCACTGATTAAGAATAGTCACTCAGATACTTTAATACCTTTCTTTTTTTAAGACAATTTACATGGCACACTAAAACCACTTCCAAACTTTGTATTCTGCTATTACACCAGAACCTTGCTACCCCAACTAAAATCCTGTACTTTTTTAGGGTTTTGCTTATAGAGCCAGAACTAGCAATTTGGGGTCATGCAAACTAATATCACTGTTGCTATGTGAACCAAGATGAGAGCAATGCCAGAAGAAGAAACGCCACATCACCCTGCAGTATAGCAACTAACTGGCCCCAGAATCTTCTTTGTTCACTATCTGAGCAAAGCCTCCAGGTTCCTGGGAACATTGTATATATCTAATATTTTGTAAATGTTCCCTGACAGTTTTTTTTTTTTATTGTGACCCAGGACACACTAGCTGACTACCATTAACAAGGGCTAGGGAAGCTAAATGTATCAACCCATAGTAGAAGCTAGCATACTCTGAACAAGTTCTAAACAACTATCCCAATGAATGCTATTGTGTAGGGATCCAAGATTTAACAATAAAAGCCCAGTAGTCATTGTCCCTAGGAGCCATGTTTGGGGACCCATGATGATAAACTTAAAATAAGAAGACAACTACAGGCAGGAGTGACAGCTCAGCAGTTAAAACTGAAATCTTCTGGAGGAAGTTCGGATCCCAGCGTCCATGTCAGATAGCTCCCAAACTCCTGTAATTCCAGTTCCAGGGTATCTGAGGCAACTGGCTCTACAGACTCTCACACACATAAACACAAATCCACACACAAAATATACATACAGGGAAATCCTAAAATTTTAAAATGAACACCACTAACCTTTGTTGAACAACCGCTGTGTGCCAGGCACTCTGCTAAGAGCTTTACAACATTCTTTTCTTAGATTTCAGTCTTTTGCAGAACTACAACTGGGGCAATTCCATCCTTTACACCCCGACTACCAGGGTGAATTCTGATGATACTCTCATTTGTTCCAAGAGCTATTAAAATAAAAATCCCCCACCACAAAGACCACAGTGAACTGAACCGGTATTTACACAGCTTTTGACTGACTTTATTATATTCTTTACATGATAAACTTTCATGAGGTAGGGAAGAAAGTGTTTGTTTCATGAGGGTAGGGACAAAATGGTGCAGAGCTGAGAAGGGGACACTACACCGCAAGGTTGGCGTACGCATGACAGGAGCATAGATGGCTCCTTAGTTTAACTGGGGATGTAAGAACCATTCTTCCAACTTTTAATCCCCTGTAAATATATGGGGAAATGAAGGCCAAGGTGGATTTTTCAAGTCTGCAATCTGTTAATAATAATTAACTTTACTTAACGGTTCATTAAGTAGCAGCGTGCTCAAGGATCAAGAACTTCTAATCAATGCATTAAACAGTCCTCAGACATTGATTAAGGGTACTTATGAGGGTTGCTTCAGATTGTGCATTTTAAAATATAATTAATACTAAGACTAACTGGTTTCCTAGAGATTTGCCTCTCAAAAGAAAGCTTTGAGATGGCATGTTGGGGGTATAAGCATGGAATAAGAGTTGCGTTTCACAGAGGCATTATTTCTCAAGACCCAAACCTTCAGACTGTGGTCCTCTGCCTAATTTCTGTGAGATCAGCAAGAAGAATGAGTGAGCACAGTGAACAGCACAGTCAATTACACATATTTATCCAGATATAAGCAAAAGGCTATCTCTCTCTATCTATGGTCTATGTCCAACTTGAAACTCATGAACAGTTAGTTGGTTTTCAAACCTCTGAGCTTCCACCGAATACGGTGATGAGCTGGATTATTTGTGGTTTCTCTTAGCTGGCATAGTATAGTTTGCTCAGAGAGTATCTGGAGCCAAAGTGGATAAACTTAAAATAAGAAGACAACTAAAGGCAGTAGCAATGGCTCAGCAGTTAAGACTGAAGTTTTCTTTTGGACGAAGTTTAGATCCCAGCACCCACATCAGGTGGCTCCCAGCAAGAAAAAAATCTTGTGGGGTGTCCTACCACAGTCCTGGAAATAGGCCATAACCAGAGACACACAGCTGGGCCACAGCTACATTATTTCTAGAGAATTACAAGAATATTATTGGAAGTGAACTGTCTTGTCCAGTCAAAGTTCATTCACTCAGGAAGCTTTGAGTCCAGTGAGTTTTGTAACTTCTCGGCTTCTTGGGAACTATACAAAGAGCTTCTGTATCTCTTGCTAGAGAAGATTTCTACATCACTGCAAAAACGAAAATAAAACTTCTTATTCATGAATAAAGCAGGAAGTGAAAATTGCATGCAAGAGAACAGCACTTCACAACCACATGCACCTTGACACTTAGTAGAATCCACAACCCCTGCATGGAAGAGATAATCCTGCTAAGGACACAAGCTTAAATTGTACTCTACTTTAATAACACAAGGAGAGTTGAGGCTCACAGAAACAAGTTCTCTATTTTATACCTTCATGTCCCTGATTTGAGCCAAAGGAGACTGTCACTCATGGCCAGTCTGCTCAGCTGATACAAACAACAGTACTCTTAGAATGACAAACTGCAGTTTGAGTTAAGATCCCATCACTGTCCACTGCACACATGTGCACATGCGTGCACACACACACCAAGACAAGAAAGCACAACATGAGAAATGGATTACTCATGAATCTCTGTAAATGTGTTTTTGAATGTGCTCTAGGAAAACACACCATATACGTGTAGAGCATGCTATCTGTTTCTTGATACTTAACCAGATATTGGGGTAATCTTTAACATATTTGGGAGTACTCATAATTCCGAGAAAAGAGAATTGGTGGCAATATCTGGAAGATGATCTGATTAACAACTTAATGGAAATTTGATAACTCAGGGAACAACTGAATGGATAAAATAAAGATGATTGGCAAAAAACAAAGCAAAAGTAACTGCTCAAAAGGCTAGGCACAGTGATAAACCTTTATAAACTAAATGTATTTAATTCTCTCATCACCCTGCAAATAGATAATATCATCATCTCCAGTACTTTTGAGATTAAAAAAACGAATGTCCAAAGAATTTAAATGATGTTGTACTCAGTATTACACAACTAGTAAGAGTTAGGAATTGGATCTGCACACAATTCTAAAGCCTGATGTTGTTTATATTTTATTTTAAATGATGTTGTACATACGCTTTTTTAAAAATCAAATATTTCTATAGTTTATTGCTTTTTGTTTGTTTTGTCTCGTTCTTTTACATTCGCAGATACAGACTTTTGTAGGATTTTCTCAGACACTTTTTTGGGTAATGTCTGCACCTTACTCAACCATAAAGTTCTCAAGAATTTCATACCCATGCCTGAACCCTGAATCTTGCACAGATTGATTTTCCACCCTCACTCCTTGAAGCCACTTGCATGTTTTTAGATGCTTTTCTAAATCTGTAAGACATCAGAATTTAGCACTACATAATCATTTTACAAAGGACGGACAGATCTCTGAGGGTCCATTGCCATCCATTTCAAGCAAGTATCATTTGTCTTGGGGGTTCATCAGCTGAGGAGATTGAAACAAAGAAAACATTAGCAAAGTCTAATATAGCATAGAAAGATTGGTACTTGTATCAATTGTCCTGTTGATAATATATATATTTATACATACATATATATATATTATATGTTCTACTTTGGGGGACCAGAAGAGTTGCCCATTCTGAAAACAAACACAATCCTTTTTACCTGTACCAATCTATATTTATCCATTGCTGCTCATTGGTCCTGACACTCTCAGGAACCACTGGAAACAAAGGCACACCAAACCCCAGAATCCACCCAAGCTCAAATATTTTTGCACATGAGCAGAAGACTAATCTACAGTTCAACATAGGGCCTCTAGTTGCCCTGCATGGTCTCACCAAAGGCAACCTTGGCAACCAAACTGGAAAAGCAGTTCAATGGTTCACATAACATCAGGTCTCCTTCCTTCCCAGTAGTAGGGGACAGTAGGAAATCACTAGCACCCCTCTGTTGTCCACTCCTGTCTTCCAGAGGTTCAAGAACACAGCATTTGTCTATCAGTTTCCCACCCCCACCAGGAGGAACTCTGGCTCAACACAAATCTTGCCACATTTGTTCCCAAGTGACCTAGACGGGCACTTTGGTCTATCTGGCCTGACTCTCTCTTATCCAGCTGTAAGAAACGGCAAGCCAGTCCCTTCACACCATCTTCTCTCCTGCCAACTATTCCTGGCAAACCAGAAGCAAATATAGAGGCTGCCTCTCACATGTCCTGTGGAAATTTATCCCTTAGGAAAGCAAATACCCTCTGGGCAGATCACTCAGCGTCAGTTATATGTCTCATTATCCAGAGCAGGGGTCATGCAACTGTGGCTGCAGCTTCTTTGCAATCTTCTTCCGAGGTTACAACATATGCTCCAGTCTTGCAACTGTTTGTAGGTGACCTGTATCCATGTGGTAGACACCATTCAAGAAGGGGACAGGCCACCCCATACCACGTAGAGGCAGGTAGTGCTACAGGAACCTCCTTCAAGCCTCACATTCTTACATTCTCTTTGGGCAGACAGTTCAACCTCAGTTGTGAGCCTTATTACCTGTACCAGGACCATACAACTGTCACTAATCAAGAAGGCATACTAATCTTTATTACATATATAAGGACAGCCATCTTGGGGTCCTATCCATGCCACCTCCACCTAAAGACATTCCACTCACAAATAGCTCAGCCCCGGTGCATTCTCCATCATTCAGCAAAGGCAATGCAACTGCACCTCCCAGGCTCATCTTTTTCCAGTCAGGTCTCAGTTCCAGTGCCAGTTTGTTAGTTTGTTATATGACTTTTCTTGGGTAGATGCACAGAAACATGTCTGTCTTCCCTACAAAGCACCATCAGGCACAAAAAAAAAAAAAAAAAAAGAATCCATCCAAGTCTAGCATGGTGAACCAGTGTCTTTATTGGGGTTATATACAGGATCATGGGTGACTTCCACACATCTACATCACTGAAAATCTCCACCCCGGCATGGGTAATAAATGACTAATAAAAGCTGCATGGTTAGATTCCTTGTCTCCAGTCAAAGCTTCAACCTCCTACGTACTTTAGCATACTTCAAGATCACGTGCAGCTGGGACAGGATTATACACAGTATGGGAGCAGGAAAGAGTGGCAAGAATCTCAGATGAAGGTCTGAGATCCTCCCTGCACCTTCTTCTACAGGAATGTTAATAGGCCCAGACTTGTAGGAATTGCATGGGACTGAGCACAGCTGCTTTGGCTTCAAGACAATGCTGGCCAGGCCACGTTTGGAGGACACTTTTGCTATAAGCATGACTAGAAACAGGCAGGAGGTGTTCACAGCTAGCCTCTATAGCTCTGTAGCTCTTGGGAACTATTTTCTTTTTCTACATTTTTCTTGGAATCATTCTCTTGATTTGTTGTTGCTATTATTGCTTATCTAGGTTTTCTTATATTTATTCCTAATTCAACCTCTTTTCAATCTATTCAAATGCATCAAGAACTCTCATGAGTTCCTCTTTTGGAGGAAACCTAGCTTGCCCTAATCTGGATCAATTGCTCTCCAACCTTAATCCTAATAGAAAGCTTAGGGCTTCCTACAGGGTTAGTCCTAAGGCATCTCTCCACCTCTCTCTGATTTATCAGCCTTCCTCCTCCTCATTTTCTTCCCACTACATAGAAGCTGCCTGCTAAAAGAATACAGAGGAACTAAATGTTGGGAGATCGTATATCTGAAAATATCTTCATTTATGCTTTGTACCTTTTCAGGAGAAAGGTAGAAGTCTGTTTTCCCTTTGAAATTTGAAAGCACTTCTATTGGACTCTAGATTTGTTTCTGTTATTGAGTATACATGTGACATTTTGATTCTTGATTTTGTAAATGTGAAATGTGAAGGGTTTCCGCTTTAGGGTCTTACACTTTCTTTCTTTAGAATTTTTGTTTATTCTTTGACACAGGTTTACAGAGTATATCGGACTGGGGTTGTAATTCAATGGTAAAGTGTTTGTTTAGCATACATAAGGCTGTAAGTTCAATATCTGGTAGCATAAAGGAAAAAAGTTATAGAATCTCTACTATGTGCAAACTATAGCTTAAGGTGCTAGGAATATGTTAATAAACGTTTGCCTTCACATTCCTATGAGGGCATCTATCCTGGAGGTCCATTCATCTAGAAACAGGCTCTACAACACATGCTCATCAGTTTTCCTTCATCTCCTATGCACTCTCTCTCCTGTCAATAATCCTGCTATTGGATATTGAGCCACCTGACTGCTCCTGTAATTTTGATAACTTTTCAAATAAGCTTTTTTTTTTTTTTTTCAAATTTCTAGTCATCTTATGCTGGTCTTTTTGTTTTGAGAAAGGGATTGAAAGTCTGTGCTCTGTGCAAACAGGACACTGTCCTCTGTTTGTTCCAGGATGATGTGACAAAGGCCACCACGATGAACCAAAGTCACTGCCTTTCTCCGTAGGCTGATGACATTGCCCAGAGAATACTTTCGAATTTCTGTTGGGAAATACAAGCCTGCTTACCTCTCTACTCATGCCCTGGGAATCAAGTGAAGGAGGAAAATGGGGGAAGCTACAATAAACAAATTTCAAATGTACTGTTGATTCCTAGTCTCTAGTATCACAGAACTTGTGCTTTCTCAGGACCTCTAGCACAAGTTCCTAAGGTGCCTATGTTTTACCTCTGTGAAATCTGCACTATAGAGTCGCTGAAAGTGTAAGTTTCAGTCTTCCTGGATGTCCTAATTCAGACGCTGCTTGTCTAATCTCCAATTTTACTGCGTCTGTCTCCTTCTGTTCCACTGCCCATGTCCTTTGTGTTTGTACATTTTATTACCCTCTTATGTGAGTTCAAGGGGAAATGATTTGAAAGTTTGCATTCAGGCATTTAGTCTGACAGCCTTTCTTTCTGAGACAGAGACAGACTTAGTCCTCCTGCTCCAGCCCACTGAATGCCGCAAATACAGGCATGCACCACCACGTCAGCTCAGAATCTAACAGCTAGAACTGGACTTGCCGTAACTGTATTCTGGACAAAATATGCATCAGACCTCTTTTATCTTCTTTATGTGTGTGTATGTGTGTGTGTGTTTTCCTTCTATTATGTAATCTGTAGCATATTTAACATAAAATCTGTAACCTAGCATCCAAATTATGGGGGCTACAATGCTTTTTCACAGTGGTCACAATCTTAATAAGATATTCATAAATCCATATTCTCAGTTGCTCATGTCAGAAACTGGGGGGTCCTTTGGCTCCCACATCTTCATGTCACCAAGTCCTAACTCTGAGTATACCTGCCTGTGAGGATATAGGATATGAACAACTTCCCTCCATCTCTCCCATGAAGGTTCCAGTTCAAGCGTGCCTTTCCAACTGTGACCTGCTGATTTCCTGGCTGCGTTTTTAGCCTCTAACCTGCTTGTCCCTCACACTGCTGTCGTCATCACTGCCTTTGCAGAACGCCAGCTGCGCCTTGGTTTATGCATCTGCTTTAATCTCCCAAGTGCTTCCCATTCATAAGGCCTACAGTCCTCAGCAAGGCCAGTGTGGACCTGCAGGCACTGGCCACACCCCTCCTCCACCTTACCCTGAGGCTTCTCACTCACCTAGAGTCTCTTGTTTTCTGTCCTTGCTTTCTGTTGCTCTCTCCTTGCTAAGGCTGAAAATCTCCCTACTCCAGCTCCCCTACCCAGCTTGGCTAATCTTCCCCTGGGCTCTGGTTACTGTCTAGGTTGTGGTTCAAGTATAACTTCCTCAGAGAAGCTTTTAGTATAAGAGCATGCTTTATTTCTTTATAGCGTTTACCTCGCTTACTAATTAAACCTCCATTTTTATGACTATTTGATTATTATTTGTCTCTTTCACCCAACTGGAAGCTCTATGAGAGCTTCTCATCGCTGGACGTTCTCAGGACTGGCTGAATTGCTGATTATACATTTTATTTTTATTTAATCAATTAAGTTTTTTGTAATGTCTCACAAAAATGCTAGGCCCCTGCTCTGTCATTGATTATCCTTTCCCCAGATGTATAGATCTTTTAGAGTTGATTTTAAAAGAAACCAATAGTTCCAGGCATGGTGGTACATGCCTTCCATCCCAGCACTGGGGAGGCAGAGGCAGGCAGTTCTTTGTGAGTTTGAGGTAAGTCTTGTGTACAGAGTGAGTTCCAGGCCAGGTAGGGACACACAGTAAGATCTTGTCTCAAAAACGGAACCAATCCATAAAAAAGAAACAAATAATATCTCAGTCAAAATACTCCTGGGATTCATTACATCATCATGCAATATCAATGTCTTTTGGTCAATGAAAGCCTGTGTTATTTTTCAATGCTGTAATAAATTTCTTAGGATTTTGTTGCATATTTGCTTATAGAGTTGGTCCTGTTGATAGCCCAGGCCTACCTAGAACTTGCAATGCCCTTTTCCCAGCCACATACTGGTATTACAGTTGTGTGACATGAGCCTTGGCTAATTTCTTAAATTTGTTGAGTGGGTAGCTATCAACTGCTACAGTAAATAATCTCAGGCTGATTGAGTAGAGAAAAACTTGCGACATTTTCGAAGTTTTCTAACAGAACTTGAATTTTTTAATGCTCCTTAGATTATATAAGTGATTGGTTCAATGACCACTGTCAAACATAGGAAATATTTTGTAGCAATGACTTTTTGTTGTTATTGTTGAGAATTTATTGCCCACTTATAGTAAGCAATAGCTTGAAACTCATTACTGCATGTAATTCCCATGGCCAGTCCTAAAGCAGCCTACAGTTGGTATTTTCATTTTACCAATGACAAAACCCAGGTGTGCTTAGAAAGTGGCTAAGAGGCTTTAGGCCAAATGGTTAAAATAGGTGCCACACCCAAGACTGACTCCAGAGACTGTGTCACTTAATGCTTCTAGTGAGAAAGCGATGTCCTTTCAAGAAGTCAGTTTAATCTTTATTAAATTTTATTTAGTGTGTATGCACTTGAGTGTGTGTGTGTGTGTGTGTGTGTGTGTGTGTGTGTGTTTTGAAATCAGAGGACAGCTTCAAGAGTCTGTTTTGTCCTAACATGTGAGGTCTGGGTGTCTAATGCAAGTCATAAGCCTTATCGGTAAATGCCTTTACTCTGTGCGACATCTCACTGGTCCAAGAAATCAGCTTCTCCAAAGAAAGTGACCTTACACTAGGGAGGGTCTTTATTTGGACATAAAGAAACAATGGTTTAGAGTCATCAAGCACAGAGATAAGCTGTTTTTAAAAGTAAGCTGCATATCTACTTTGATGGATGGGTATACAACCCCAGAGACCAGTAGGACATCTTTAAAAGCAGAGGTTAGACGAGGATAATTTGAATTCTCTAGCTCTCCAAGTTTGAGAGGCTGTTTATAGCTATCTTTTGTCTCCAACCTTTTCCCTGGTTGAAAGTTTGCATTAATGTCATCAACGTTTCATTATCCCAGGGCTGCTTAACCAGGGTGAATGTTGAGTTTGGTAGTCACTTTGCTTAATGACTTGCTATGTGAACAACTTGGCATACTCTTCATCCACAGTCAGTACCTACTCAGTTTAATTACTTGCTTTGTTGACATAATGCTATCCTTAGGGAAACACTGAAATTCAAAGCTTAATGTCATGGTTCTTATATGCTGCTGTAACAAAATAGACTGCATAATTTGTAAAATGAGCAGAGATGGATTGGTCATAGCTGTATAGGTTAGCAAATCCAAAACCTGGGGACTGGCATCTAGTAAAGTCTTTGTGTGTCATGGCACAAAGGCAAAGAGAAAGTAACAGAAAGGAGGGCTGAACTTCACCTTTTAAGGAATCCACTCCCACAATGTCAAGTGTCTGCTCATAAGGGCTGAGTCTTCATGGCCTTTTAACCTCTCATTAGACTCCATCTCTTAATACTGATATATTGAGGGTTAAGTCTGTAACATGTGGATGTAGGAACACATTCAAACCTTAGTATTAGTGACTATTTCAAAATATGTAAAATTATAAATAATGGTAAGGAGAAAGACACAAGACAAGAATTTAAAGAAATTAACACGATTGTCATGATAATTTGATAAACTCAAAACATGGAAAAAAAGAGTTTGAGACAGAAGGATCATTGTAAATTTGAGCTAGCCTTCTCTACATAATGAACTCCAGGTCAACCAGAGCTTGTATGTTAGTGAGGCCTTGCCTCACATAACCAAAAACAAACAAAGAACACTTTTTAAAAAACTAAAGGAATTATTGCGTCTCTGCATCGGGAAGGCAAGAGCCCAGAAGGATACTATTAGGAAGACTAAATTATTCTGTACAAGCTTGCTTGAAATACATTGTTTACCTTGAAAAAAACAACACAATGTATGTTTAAAAACATAAAGAGTCCAGGTTAAGCCTCGTGGCCCAAGCCTGTAATCCCAGCAGCTAGGAGGCAGAGGCAGGAAGGTTGTTCTAGAATATCTGTGTGTGTGTGTGTGTGTGTGTGTGTGTGTGTGTGTGTGTGTGTGCATGTGTACACGTGTGTTTGCGTGTTCATGTTTGTGTACTCATATATGTGTGAGTGTGTGTGTGTGTGTTGGAAATGCTGTATATAGAAGGAGATACGTTATATTGGAATTACTACAGCTCTTTCCAAGTGGATGAAAAAATAAATCTGTGGCCTAGAAGTGTTTCCTTTCGACCTGGGAATGTCACTTAATCCTTCTGTTTCTAAATCTGGCTGAACATGGAGATCAGGCTGGGAGCTTTTCATAAAACACAGATTGGTCCTCACACTCAAGCATTCCAAAGAGCAGTTTACAAACCCCCTGCAGGCAACAGGATGAGCCTCTAAATCAGCAAGAGCTGACTTTTATCTGGCTTCACTTTGGCGAATAGTTGACCCTGCTGTCTCACAGGATGTCATTAAGATCAAATACAATAAAATACAAAATACTCAAGCAAAGAAGAGACAGTGATGACTTTTCAAGGTAGGACAAGAATTTTGGTTAAGCAAATAAACTCACCAGAAAGAGCACACACACCATTTCACAATCCAAATGCTTCTCTGACACACACATGACTCATCAAAGTCTAAGATTTAAATAGGACCTGAATGCTTCCTGAACAAATCAACTCAGCACCTTTGTCTACAAATCTAAATCTCCCCCAAATTCCCCCAGCCCCCCACCCTCATTAACCTTGGAAACAAAGCACCTGTTGTGAAGAAAATACATGGAAATTTACTAGAAATATCTAGTTGTCTGGAAGGAAGACTGGTCGTTAGTTTCTGATGTTATTTCTTCACTTCTTAACTGTCATAATTGGATATTTCAGGTTTATACAAGATGATACTTTTTAGTTGTTAATCTCTAACCTTGCTTCAAAACACATTTGCAAACACTACCAGAGTTTTGACTAGATTGCTTGGGTCTCCTTTACTGTTGATATGTGCCTATCCCTTAGTTTTGGTACATCAGTTCCTACCTAACCAGCCAAACTAGCCAGCCCCCTTTTTAAAGAACCAACTGCAGGAACTTGGAGACCCTTGAGCAGTATGTATTGAGATCAAGAAGGGTATAGGAGAGATCATGACCCACTATACCCTCTGCCCCAGAGCAGCAGGTGTGCCAATCATTCTCCAGAGTACAGGACTGAGTTCAGAAGGAAGCTTGCACAGCCAGTGCCCCTGACTTCTCCTCCTGTGCTATCTCTCCAACTCCCTTCCTGAAATCTTTCAGATTTAAGAACATCTTTGAGAATCATTTGGCTGCAAATCTTCATCTAAGGATATTTCTGATGATTTATTCATCTTCCTCAACTGTAGATATTATGTAATGCTGAGATGGCATATGTGTCTATGTGTTCATTATAGTAAAGCTTGTTGATTCTTCTTTTGAGATCTCAAGTCTTTCCCTCATCCTTCTCATTCAGATTAGGTTGTTTGTTTGTTTTTTTAATGAATAATCTATATACAGGAAAGTGAAAATTTTTTGTACATTGTTCAACAGATTCTACACATGTGCACCCATGCAATCAATTCCCAGATCTCTATATAAAAGACTTCCAGTACCTGGGTGCTTTCTATTGACTTCTGCCAGTCAGCAGTAACCACTCCCAAGAAACCACAATAATAAGTTCCATCACTGGAGACAAGTTGAGCCTAATATGTACTTATGAACACAAACATCCCGTGTGTGCTCTCCTGCATCAAACTTCCTTCTTTGAACAGTATGTCTGGAAAATTTGCCATTCTTCTAAATTTCTGTGTATTTCCTTCTTTTCTCAATTCCTTCCTCCCTTCCTTCCTCCCTCCCTTTCTCTTTCTTTCCTTCCTTCCTTCCTTCCTTCTTTCTTTCTTTCTTGACAAGCTGATGCAAGAAAGCCTAGTCAAACTCATAGTAATCCTTCTGCCTCAGTCTTCAGAGTATATGATTTTTCTATTGTTTAAATATAGTACAATTTGCATACCCATTCTATTATCAATGGAACTTTGGATTCTTTGTAATTTGGAATCATTATAAATAAGGCAGCTAGGAACATTCTTTACCTGACATTGGCAGAGATAAACTATTACTCAGGACTGGAATTGTAATGGCCAGGTTATATGTGACTGAGCAGCTGCCACTGTTGCTAAAGCAAACACATTCTTTCTGCTTTGTTCATGTACATTTCTACTTAGCTACCTGCCTTTTTAATTACAGTTATCTTTTTCCCTCAAGTTTTATTGTAGACATAATTTTCACACATCAATTTTATCTTTTTGTGAATTTAAAATTTAATAATTTTGGCTAGGATTACAGTTACATAGTGATTTCCACAATCAGAACCAAGAACACACCACCACCACCACCCTAATCATCTTCTATTTTCACAGAAACTGGATGTTTTTATACAATCATGTATGACTATATCCCATTTTATCTGTTGTATTTTTAAAAATTTCCTGTTTATGCTTTCAGATGAACTCTAGAATGACTCTACAAGTCAGAACAAATATCACTGGCTTCTTTAAAACACATGAGCCAGACAGATCAGCCTAGGGATACAGTCAGGCACAGCATGAAATGAGGCAAGCCACTATCCTCACTGATAACCACGATTATAGCAATGGTGTCTGGACTGGGGAACTACATAAAAAGCAGTGAAAATAACTAATAGGTCTATAGCAAGGGCTTGTGATTTGCGTCACACTTCTAACTAAACGTTTCATTTGCAGTGACTTACTCAACTCTCACGACAGTCCTGTGGAGCACAGGCTTTTCACTCTCCTGGTTTCACAGACGCAGAAACCAAAGCACAGAGAAGTTCAATAAATTTCCAGAGTCCTGAGTTGTGCCAAGAGCCATGTGCTGGCTACTGTCATGCTCCTCGGCCTCCCAGCCAAGAGGGCAACAAAGTCAAAGAGCCTCACTCAAGGATACAGCCATTCTGCCACCTTCATTACATTGTTCATGTTC
Source organism: Cricetomys ansorgei (assembly GCA_026225945.1). Lineage (NCBI taxonomy): Eukaryota > Metazoa > Chordata > Mammalia > Rodentia > Nesomyidae > Cricetomys > Cricetomys ansorgei. The sequence goes on from JAMJFZ010001562.1 coordinate 8,202,703, forward strand.
TTCATGCTTCAATAAGTTCAGTAACTGTCCTCATTTGTGTCCTACACATTTTGAGTTAAGGTTAGGCATAAATATTTTATGCCCTTTTGTACTATTGTTGAAGGGTATCTCTTTTGTGTACGTCATTGGTTACTGGGGGAAGCAGCCAAAGCTGTGAACTCATTCACAGTATGTAAAAGTGTCTCAGCAGCACGTCAGTAGCAATGAACATGCCCCACAAAGAGCAGCTTCAAGAACAGTAAAGCTATTTTATTGCTGATGGAAGTGAGGAGTTAGATAATAAGAAAAAAAAATTGGTTAGCATTTCAGATCTTCTCACTATAAAGTTATAGCGAGGAGGAAGAAAATAAGAGACTTTCAAAACATACACTGTGCCCACCCCCAAATTTCATTCTTAATTGTCTTTTTCTTGAGCTATTATAAAATTTTATCTAGAATTTAAATTGACTAAGGGAAAAATATTTAATATCTTTTCATTGGTTAAAGAATTCTGAGGTGAGCAAATAATTCTTCATATCTAGATATTCAAGTTCTATTATACTTGACAACCAAATCAGGGAAACAAGCTTCTTGTTTGTTTTTGAATTTAATTTACCTTTATTAGACAAATATCTTTCACGTTTAGGGGAGGGAACCCTTGGGCAGTATGTTGAAATGTTTTGACTTGTGTACAGTAGACATGATTTAAAATGAGCATTTAAGTCCTTCAGAGAACATTTTACTGTCAGTAAGAATCTACTATGTCATTGAAACAATGGTTAATCTGCTACCAGTCAGAACAATGGGAAGAAAGATTGCACTGGGGGGTTTAAGAATAGGACACCTTAAGGGAGGTGTAAATAAAGGGCTGTTTGCAAAGGGTGTTGGCTCTGGAGGAGCTGCAAGGAATGGCATTGTACTCCAGGATCAGTATCAATGAAACATAGCCTATCAGACCAGAGGAAGGCTGACTGGACAGAAACAGGCCCTTGGACAAGGCCGCAGTATAGAGACCCCCAGAAGACAGTCAGATCCTGAACCAGCAAACTAAGCCTAATACACACCAGAAGCCCAAAACAGCACAGAAAAAAAAGGTAATTTCCAATACTTAGTCAGCAACATGTTTCTTGACAGTAACGTGATTAAACACAAGAAAAATATGTTAATCTGGATTTAAGTTTATAAATAATAAAACCCTAAACAATAACAATAACAAGTAAAGAAAGTGCTTTTGGTCACCACTGTAGTTTTTGCTTGTTTGTTTGTTTTTTGTTTTTTGATTTTTATCTTTTTCACACTATTCCTAGGCTTCTCTCCACATGGAGAAATGATGAGGAAAACCCTCATAGTCTGTCCCCTATTCCATTCCCTGAAGAGAGTAGGGACAGTAATCCACGCCTGTAGGTGTGTTGTTCCTGAAGAGGTAAGTGGAGACTCAGAGACAGCAGCTCAGCTCACACGCCCATGAGTCACAGCTTGGAGGGAAGCCACTCATCTAGAGAATCTGAGAAGGCCACTGACATATGGTGTCACGCAGCTCGTCCAGGGCCCTGTCCCATTGCCTACCGTCCATTGCCCTTCTGCCTTATACAAAGCACTCTGCTGCTGACCACAAGATTCAAAGACTACAGCCATACCCGGAGGTGGCTGTAAATCACACATGCTAGCCAGAAGTATAATTTCTTTTAAGAAGTGACCCCAGAGCATAACTGTCTTAGCTGTTCTATAGTTAGATGAGATGAGATATTATATTTTAAATTCCTAAAAAGTTCATCAACAAGCTAGGACAGTGGCTCATGCCTCCCCATAATTCTAGTACTTGGGAGGCTGAGGCAAGTGGCATGTTGCGAGTTCAAGGCCAGCCTGAGATATGCAGTAAGACCTTGTTTTAACAAAGCAAGCTATCAAGAGTGTTATTAAATACCTCCTACTATTTCCCTCTCTCAGCAATGTTTTCTCCTAAGTTTCACTCTAATACTGATTTCCCTCGTTTGGAAAATAAAGATGGCAACTGGAAGATCTAGGTTTATGATGAGCTGGAAGCTCACAGTTTCTATGGAAAAGAAGGCCTCGTTTAGGATAATTCTCTCAAGTCTCATGGGAACTTTTTTCACTGGTTCAGCTGGGTCTGTCTCTGTCCTCAGGGAGACTGCAACACCTGATGGGCTGTACTTCGATGTCTTGACAACCCCAGCTGCTGAGAGTGAGTCAGCCTCACCTGAGGCGCACAGGGTACTAATGATGGGGGAGGGGACCACATCTGTGTACAGACTGGACAGACGGTAGAAAGACTATACCAAATGTTTGTTTCTTCACATTAGCAATTATCAAGCTTGGTCACACATTACAATCACCTGGGTGCACAAGATCCAAGAACAATTTAAATCACAGGTTCTTGGGTGATGGAGATGCAGAAACCAGCTTGGTTATAGTAGCAAGGGGTTGCTAACGTATTACTAAGGTTGTCAGACGTTACCTTATATACAGTGGTATTTCTTAGGCTGTGGTCAGTTAAGGATGACGTTGGTCTTGTTCTTTGATCACTTTTAACTTGTTATTCAAATCAGAAGCCTGTGCAGATGAAGTAACTGTAACATAGATTTTGAATCTTTATGTGTTCTTGCATAGAAACAGTCAGAACAACCATGGGGTGGGGGGTGGGGGAGAATCTGTGCATCGCATACACAACCAAACTGGGTACAAAATCCAGCCACAAACCATGAAATAAAAATGAATGATAGCAACCCATAATATCTATGCAGTTGGTTCAAAGGGAAGCTACCGGATGTCTGAAAAATGTGAGACAAAGCAGATGCTTCTTGACTTCCAATGGGTTATATCGCAGTAAATTTGTCATAAATTGAAACTGGCAGAAGTCAAAATGCATTAAGGCACCTAACTTAGCCAATCCACAGCTTATGAGTGGTTGCTAACACTTACAGCTCTGGGTCTGGGAGTTATGATGAACTCCCATGGTAGGCATCAAAGTGCAATGTATCACTGAGCTCAAAATTCAAATTTGAAGATTGAGGACTTGACTTAGTTGGCAGAGTGCTTGCTTAGCATACACAAAGCTCTGGGTTCAATACACAGCACTGACTTAAAGCTGGTGTCACAAGCCTGCAATCCCAGCACTACCGAGGTAAAGGCAGAAGGATTAGGAGCTCAAGGTCACTATAAGCTAAGTGAGTTTGAGGCCAACTTAGGTACCAAAATCCAAAGCATTATTTCTACCAAATGCATATTTCTTTTCCACCATTACAAAATAGAAATGCTGTACATGTAGTAAGCTGAGAGCTGTCTGTAGTGGATTAGAGAATGTTAGCCCTCTTTGAGGGCAGAGCCCTGGTCAGAGAATGTTTTGAAGATAGAATCAAACTGGGTTGACATGAAATTTTCCAATTCACCTTCATAGTAATCATATATTATTAGAATATAAGCGTGCAATGATATATTGTAATATGTACATTCTATATTAACGTACATGTTACAAAGGGGATATCTCTAAAGAAGTCAGAAAAATCTCAAGCCCCTTGAAGAAAGGACAGAAGGACAGTTATGGAAGACTTGCTTGACTATTGTCAGGAACCATGGAAATGATTACTGCTTTACCATGGAAATCAATTAGAATACATTTGACTGTCCTCTCTTTCTCTGTTCCTAAGCAAATAATACCTCTAAATGTCATGTTCTCATCTGTAAAATAGGCTTAGTAATTGTGTCACAGTTGGGTATAGTAATTGCCACCTGTAATTTCAGAGCATGGCAGGCTGAGGCAGGAGATTGCCACAAGTTCAAAGCCAATCTGAGAACCAGGGTTACAGAGTGAGACCCTAATTCAAAAACAGATAACAGTAATAACAACTGAACCTATTATGTTCTGATAATAAAATGAAATAATGAAAGCATACTGTTTTGGACAATGCCAACAAGATATTAACTAAGAACAATAATGATTTACTAGTAACACCAGAGTAGACACCAAATCTCTAGTGTAAAGAAAAAAAACGCCACTGAAAACCATCAATCTAATAATCTAAAGTTCCATGTTTAGCAAAGTTATTTCAGTTTCCCTTACAGTGCTCCTGTTATTACATCATTATGTACTCGCTTTTTAAGTTATGCATAGAGGACACATGAATTAATAATTAGAAACGGTGTCACTTTAGTATTTGCCTTAAGTTGCATATTATTTGCATATGATTTGGTTCGGCATTGTTGGGCATGGGAGATTGTCCCCACAGCACATCTCACAGGTTTGAGCCTCCAAAGGACCTGGGCAGGCCGCCGAAGAGCAGGCGTAGCAGAGCTACCTGCCAACCTGTTAGGTAGGACCAGCCTGTGGTATCACAGATTGACCAGCTCATTACAGAAAGCCCCCCTGCCCTCACCACACACACTCCTTGTTCACGCATTTCAACCCCTTTTACTTGGTAAACAAGCAGCCCTCAGTGTTAGTCAGTGGCCTCAGCAGACACAGCAGACACCTGTTTTCAGGCATGTGGCTTCAAATGACTTGGTTTGAGTAATTTCTCCAGGAGATGATTACATCAACAGGTCGGCTCGGGTTTTGTGCAGACTTAGAACCTGTTTTGCATGGTGTAGTTTTAGTGTGGACCATCTCTCCAATCATTTTTGTCTACAAGCTGTTGGCTCTGGGAAGTATTTACATTTTAATTAGGAGTGTTCACCCCCACCACCACCCCATCTACTCAGTCAAGCCGCTTATGCTCTTCCTACTGGCAGCTTCAGAGGAAACAGCTCAGGATATCTCGCCTTGCCAAGTCACTGAACCAAAGCACAGTGCCTTGCAGAAGCACAGAACCATTTGTCCTCATTCACCAGATTTGCTTCTTATTTGGGCTTTTCACAGGGACTCTGAAATGAGCTGCTTTCTATAGCAGGCCGGCCATTACCTACTTCTTTTCTCTGGGTGAAGCAATATTTTAATATAGCACATATTCACAGCACTGGTTTTTTGTTTTGTTTTGTTTTGTTTTGTTTTTTAACTTATCCAGGAAGTGAGTTTGCTTTCTGTGAATCTTTTCAGATAAGTCTATCCTCTTAATCATTTAACCTTTGCCTTATTTGCAAAGAAATACTATTAAACATTATTCAGACTCATCCCCCTTCTAAACAGACAAAAAGCATACTTCCCTCGATGACACACAGCTGTCACCAGGCATTAGTCATTGGACTATGTGCTGACATCCACAAGGGTTACAGATCAGAAGAACTGCTCTCCTCAGCATTAGCTAGTCCCCCAGAGGTACCCCTAGCACTCTAGCTTCTGGCTTTGTGTCTTCCTGTTTCTTTCTCTATTTCTCACTTGCTATTTCTAGTCTGCCAAGAGTTAGGAAATCACCTAAGTGTGTTTCCTAGAACAAGGGGATAGAACATCCTGTTCCTAGAACTCAATGCCTAGTATAACATTTGACAAGTGGACTACATAAACTTCATTGAGTGCTTGCTATTAGTTTAGGATGCTGTTAGCTACAAATAACTCATGAGAGCTTCAATGTAGGAATCTATTGCTCCCTAGCTCTGTCTCCTCCCTGTGGTTGGGGTTGTCCCCCGGCTGGTGGCCATATGATTGCCACGGTTAGAGACACACCAAGATACATCAGGTTCCAACAAAGGAGAGATGAAGCCACTGCTTCTCAGCTGACACCCCTCACGTCCATCAGATGCCCTCTCCCAAATGTACCACGGCTCTGGATCTAGAATTCTTGGACCAGCTCAGGCCTGACTGGAACGTCCCTAAAGAAGAGGGAGTGTGGACACTGGGAGTAAACCGGAGTGCTTGCTAGAAACAGACTGTTCTGCTGTTGATCTCTAAAAATAAATTTTCTGGCTTGGAAGCTGTATCTGTAAGTGGCTCAGATTTGGAGCAGACCACTTTCAGAAATGTCAAGAATTGTTTGAGACAAAATTGAATGTTACTGGGAACATTTAGTTGGCATGAGCATGGAACTGAAGACAAAGCTTGGTGTGGGTCTTATGTGACGATTATGGCACTTGAATAAGTCAACAGAGCAGAAGTCGACACAGTGCATCACAAGAAGACATTCCAAACAGAGGGAAGAATGGTGAACGTGGCCGTGGATTTTATGCTGGCTTGGAATCCTTCCAGCCATTGCAGGTAAGTGTGTCAAGTGACATTAATGTCTACCCACCAGAGTCTCCTTCTCAGAGCACAGTACATTGTATCAGAGATAATTCAACTTTAAGTGAAATCACAACATCTTCTTTCCATTGGATGAGAAGGAGTCAAAGCAAAAGAGCTCCATCCCATTCCCCCAACCTCGTTACACAAAGGCACTAATTGGTCATACAAAGTAATGATATAGAGAAGTGCTGGTTTGTGGTTCAGTTTCCACCTAGTCAAACTGCATGCACTTGCTACTGTATCCACTCTGCCACAGAGCACATGCAGAACGTGGTTCTTGCTGATGCCAGAAAGATTAGGGTGACCTGGAGTATCACAAGGACATATTCCAGAAGGGAGACTGGCTCAGGATTCACAGAAGCATCAGTTTCACCTCTCATTCCAGAACTTTTGTAGATTGTCAGTACATCAAGCCATGACTAGCAATGCCAGGATGTCTAAGATTTCTCAAACCATAAATGATTTGACTAAGAACAATTTAGCCAAACATAAAGTATTTCTAGTTTAGTTTGGAACTTATTTTAAAGGCAACTTGTTTAACAGACTAATTACAGTGGTTCTCAACTTTCCTAATGCTTCAACGTTTTAATACAGTTCTTCATATTGTGGCAACACCCCCAACCATAAAATTATTTTTGTAGTTTTGCTACTGCTATGAATTATAATATAAATATCTAATATGCAGATGGTCTTAGGGGACCCCTGTGAAAGGGTTGTTCTACCTCAAAGGAGTCATGACTCACAAGTTGAGAAGCACTGAATTATTACATGAAGTGGGTAAACACATTGAGTTTCTTCTGCGTGCTAGTAATTTTGGAGTTAATATAATTTTGTATTAATCATAATTATAGATATATATCATACAGTAACTTTGCAGCTATCTGTGCATCTTAAGTATTTTGTTTGACTCATAGTTCGCTTCCTTTGCTAATTGCTTATGATTTCTGAAATTAGGAAAAATATTCATAAAACAACAAGTTTATACCTGAAACAACCTACATAATCAACGAAAGCATATTGACAAAAAATTAACAAGAAAATCTATTAAAACAGAAATTTCACATATTCTCTTATCTCTCTTTGTTTCATTTAAATTTTAACATCTTACTTTTCTCCTAGTACATAATTAATGCTTTGAGAAAAACTGAAACTGGGCTGGGGAGCTGTTCAATCAGTAAACTGCTCCCCTTGACAGCACCAGGCTCAGTCCCCTAGAAGCCATGTACAAAGGATGGGAGTAGGGCCAGAGAGATGACTCAGAGGGTCAAGGGTCCTAGTCCTGATAATTTGAGTCAATGCCCAGAACTCTCATGGTGGAAGGAGAGAACCAACTGCCAAAAGTTGTCCTCTGACCTCTACATGATCTCCATGGCTTGGCAGATACACACACACACACACACACACACACACACACACACACACACATCACACTCGGATGGGAGGGGGAAGACAAGATGGGAGGGGAGGGAAGGGAACAGGAAAGGAGAGGGAGAAGAGAAAGAGAGAGGAGGGGGAAGTAGAGGGGACAGGAGATGGAGGAACAAGGAAAGGGAGGGAAAGGAGTAAAAACATTTTTAAAAGTCAGGAGTAGTGGCATGTCCATGCTGGAGAGCTGGAGACAGGCAGAGCAGAGTGTTTGCTAGCCAGTCATCCTGCTTACTTAGTAAGTTTCAGACCAGTAAGAGATCATTTTTAAAAGGAAAGCTGGATGGTGCCTGAGGAAAGACACGTGAGGTTGTATTCAGGCCTCTGTGCGCGTGCACACACATACAAACACACACACACACACACTTACACGGCATGCCCACCTGCACATATACATGCAGCTACACATATGAACACAGGCACATATATGCATTCACACACACACATCATTTAAAAAGCAGAAAACAGAGCCACACAAAGAAAAATACATTATAAGCTACCCTACCCAGTTACACAACACACACACACACACACACACACACACACACACACACCTGAGTCATACAAAATAGTATCATGCCATACTGATGATTCCTATTCACCAACAGAAACTATCACACAAGGCATTGACTTTTGATCTGTGAATAAATCCAAAAAACATTCTATTGGTCAGAAGCAAATTAAGAGTTCAGTTGCAAGTAGTGGAAACACAACTGCTTAGAGTACTTAAAGTCACACAACCCATCCCCATAACTGATGATAACCACTAATACTTTTAAAAGTCAGTTTCTATCAGTTCAGAATTTTAAGCAGATTGTCCCATTGGCAAGTTTTCTGAGGCACATCTTGAGTTTCTCTTGCTTGTGACCAAGGCACTCAAGCAAATCACTGGAAGAGTCTGGGTCCTTTCCGTTTTCACTGAGGTCATCCTTCTAATATCACACACTGCCTAAAGTGCTTCTATCAGTCATTTCCAAGCCATTTGCTCTGAGGCATACAACATCTGGATGTCCACATTAAGCTACCCCACGGGACTTGTTCCAAAAGAGAATTTCAGGTGACTTTCACAAATACATTCAACAGAAGAAAACAAAGAGATGCATACACAGGATCTCTGCTCTAAAGTTGCAGCTGGGTTTTGGTAGTTCAAAATGAAAAATCCAGAAAACACAGCCTAACACACACACACACACACACACACACACACACACACACACACACGCGCGCGCACACACACACACACACGCACAAACATACACAAATATATATATATATATTTTTTTTAAAGAAACCTTTTCCCCAAAGTAGGAGGAGCCAAACTACTATACATACTACTATACCTTGAAGGAGAGAGGAAGAGGGGAAGAGGAAGATGCAGAGGATGGTGAGGAGAGAATGAAAATTTGAGAGTTAGAATGCCACGGTCATGCTCTAGGAGTTTAAAGATACTATTACTGGGTTCTTCTAAAGTCAAGAAGGAATACTACTGCTCTGAGAACATGCACGCCTCTAAAATCACGTTCTAAGAGGAGAGGCAAAAGATTTCCTGAACTTGAGTGTGAGAGAAACTTTTTTATACATTTTCTCAACACGACAGTGCATCAGCCACATTTTCTGATGCTGGCCTATAATCCCAGTTATGTGGGATGCTGAGGCAGGGGGATAGCAAGTTAAAAGCATGGCTAGACTACAAAGTAAATTCAAGGCCAGCCTGGCAAACTTAGTAAGACTGTCTCAAAGTAAAAGATTGAAAGGGGGCTGGGGATGTAGCCCTGTGATAAAGTATCTGTTGGCCTGGTGTACGCCCTGAGGTTCAGCCTCTAGTACTGGGGTAAAGGTGATGGAGTGCTTCCATACTCAACAAGACACTAACTACAAAGTAGTGTCCTGTAGAAGCACTCTGGATGCAGGCCCTGGATGCACAACCAGGGAAAGGAAATCCCTTAGACTTTAAGTTATTTGAGATACTAGATACACGCTTTAGACCATTTTGTCTTTAAAGCCTGGCTGTGGGTAGGAAATATCAAGTAAACCTCCTGATCAGGAACTCTTTGAAAAAATAAAAACCTAAGGAGGATAAGATGAAGCAATAGGTCAGAACCTCACAGTCAGTCAAAACTGAACAAAAGACTCAAGGCAAGTGAATTTTTAAATAAACCAAAGTGATATGATGTTCCCTCAAAACACTCACTATGCCCCAGGGGGCCAGCAGCACCTGTGCTGCTCAGTTTTTAGCCTCAGCCTTGTCTGTTAAGGGAGGAAGGCAAGCCCAGCACCCCAGCAGAATCAGAAGGTAGTGGAAGTGCCCTTGCTTCCTCCCACCCCAACTTCAACGGAAGCTGCATCAAGGTCAGAAGAAGGGATAGAGACCACTCTCAGGTCCAGCCAGCTCAGAGGACAGTTGCTTAGGATAAAGCTTAGCTTCCGGAACAGAAGAAAACTCTCCAAGAGGCAGAATCCAATGGCACTCAGGCAGACTTAGCAGAGTTCCACATAAGGAGAAAGATGACCCATGGTCCCCCTATCCCAGGCTCAATTCTATTCTGAAAAGCTTCTGAGCAGCATCCAGGGTCCTTTCCCCATGCTAGACCCACAGTATTCTTATGTCTTTTACCCCAAAGAGCTCTAAGCCTCGTTTGGTATTATTTATTCTCCCTCTAGTGTGAAGGAGGTTTTATAAGCAGCCCATCACCTTAACCATTTAGCTACCTCATCCCACTGAAGGATTTTAAATTAGAACCACCCCTCCATGAGGCCATGAGACCACTAGAGTAAATGTGAGTGACATAAGTAGATAACTATCCACGTTTCCTGGTGACAAGCCTAGAACCTGGAACAAAGCCACAGTTTCCCCAGCTCAGCTACGGCTCTCCCTTCATCCCTCTTCCCTCTGCCTCAAGATGCAGACAAGTGAATCTCTCCTTACACTAACTTCTCAGTTCTCTGCTGCTGCCCATGCTGAGGCCTCTCCCTTCTATCCCTCTAGCCCAAGCATGGTAATACAGCCTTCCCATTCTGGTAGGTCATCAGTCAGCTGGGGTATTGCTGCAAGGGAGGGAACCTGCATCCAGAATTCTTACAAGCTGCCACTAAATCATAAGAAACTCAGAAAAGGCAGTTTCTTCCCTTATACCTCAAGCAGACAGAGGGAAAGCTATGGTCCTTTCAGAAGTGCCCATGCTATCAGGAGTATAAGATGACTCTCAGAAAACCTTCTATTGAAATTATTTACAGATGTGATAAAACTAAGAAGGCCAAGGTTGACTTTAATAAGACTTTCTTTGTTGTTGTAAAATAATAATTATTGGGAGTATTATCAATACAGGGCAAATATCTCATAAATATTAACCACATGATATGAAATATTGCTTACATATTTTCATAGCAACAATTTTTTAATGAGAAGTAGTCTTTCTCAACCCCTCTTTCCTTTACTCCTAGAATCAGTCATTGTTTTGGTAACCACAGTTAACTGAAAGTACTCTGTCAAGTTGGTGAAGGATTTTAAAGAAAAAAAACTCTCTATTTTAAAACTGAATGACAGAACGTATGCATAGACATCAGTCTCTAGGGGGACCATTTTGAACAGTATATGCAAATGGCATTTTAAAAAAGGAAAAAAAAGATAAAAGTAAAACAAACATTTGGAACCAAGCACGGTGTTACATGTCTTTAATCCCAGTACTCTGGAGCCGGAAGTAGGTGGATCTCTGTGAATGTAGGGCCAACCTAGTCCACATATTTAGTTCCAGGTCAACCAGAACCATACAATTAAATCCTGTCTCAAAATAAACAAAAGCCATTGGGGGTGGGGGAGTGGAGCATTAGGTCAGTGTATAAAAGCACTTGCCAAGCAAGCCTGATGACCTGAATTTGATCCTTAGATCCCAGGTAATATAGAAGAAGAAAACTGACTTCATGAATTTACTCTCTGACCTCCACACATATACCATGGCACATGATTAATAATAATAATAATTATTATTATATATATATACAATTGTAAATTTATATAAATTATAATTATTTTATAATTATGAATTTATAATTATAAAACAACTTTAAAAATACCAAAACCATTTTGTCAGTACTTCCCCTCTTGCCTAACAAAGTATCCTAATGCTAATCAAATGATTTCATTATTCTTGTCCATCCAAGTAAACAAATGTAAACTCAAAGTTTAGTTTCCACACAGAACACAAGATGTTGAAGTCACAAATATTATGTAGAGACGTGGGGACTAACAGATGCAGAAGAGCTGCCGCAGGTGATAGGCAGGTGCAAAGGCCTATTGGAAGGGAGGAAAGCAAGTATCTGTCAAAACGAGATTTGGCCAACAATAAATCAGAGGTTTACTAACAGCAGATATGGGGATAGCCATAGAGGATGAACAGGATTAAAAAGGAACCATTCCTGGGCTTAGCTCCTGAGCACACTTAAGAGTATCAGGATTTAGCATAACAGTTTTTAAATAAGTGTCCAAAATGCTTTACTCTTCATTTCTCCAAAGACACAGCTCTCCTCACTGTGGTGAAGTTACTGAACATCCCCAACTCTCACCCAATTTTATAGCTTTCTAATTTGAAAACAAAAGCATAAGAATTCTACCAGACTAGGTCTTTCATTTTTGTGCCACAGATATCCTGTTGGGATCATCAAGTGTGCTTAGCATGAGTGGAGTTACTTATGGCTTAATTTACTCACTCAAAAGCTACTTGGTGAGCAGCTGCTGTGTTCCAGTAGCTGCCAACAAAGCTAACTAGAAGGATGAATATAAATAATCAGGAAAATGCCAACCAAAACCTCCATGGGATAGCATCTCACACCTGTTAAGACAGCAATTTTTTTAGAAACACAAGTGTTGGTAAAGATAGGGATACACTGGACCCCTTGTATATTAATGGGAATGGACCATGGAGTGGCTTCTATGGTAAATAGTATGCAGACTTCTCTAAAAAAATTAAAAGTAGAGTTACTGCATTTCTCTTACGCTCATGTTCATTACAGTGTTACTAATAATAGCCAAAATAGACAAACAACCTAAATGTCAAGGAACAGAATGGATTTAAAAAAACAACACAATATTAATGTGCAATAAAACATTATTGGACATACAAAGAAGGGAATCTTAGCACTTATGACAGCACGGATGGATCTAGAAGATACCAGTGGCATATGCCAGGTTCAGGAGGGTAAACACCTCATAGCTCCATGTGAAGTATGAAGCACATAAATCTCAGACTCAAAAAAAAAAATGTAGAATGGCTGGTGTCAGGAGGTGGGAAGGTGAAATGGTACTATTCAGGGGTGTGAAGTATCTGTTGTGAAAAAAACGTTCTAGAGATCTGGTAGTTACCACAGCACCTAATGCTTGTCAGGCACTCAAAATTTGTCAAAATTCTAGATCTATTGTCGCTTTTTAGACAGGGTCTTACTCTGTAGGCTATCTTGGACTAAACTTTACAGATTGTAGCAATCTTCTACCTCATGTTATATCCTTTCCCATTGACAGAAAGAGGTCCATGATCAAGACAACATATAGAAGAAACAGTTTATTGTAGCTGACAAGTGTCAGAGGGAGAGTCCATGATCATTATGAGAGGAAGCATGACAGGCAGGCATGCATGGAGTCTTACCTGAGAACTTATATCAGCAGTTCTCAACCTGCAGGTCACAACCCTTGGGGGGTCAACAACCCTTTCACAGAGGTCACCTAAGGCCATCTTGCATATCAGATATTTATATTACAATTCATAACAGTAGCAAAATTACAGTTATGATGTATCAATGAAAATAATTTTATGGTTGAGGGTCACCACAACATGAGGAACTGTATTAAAGGAAGTTTTATTTTATTTATTTATTAAAGTTTATTTATTAAAGGAACTGTATTAGGAAGGTTGAGAACCACTGGGATATATCATTATGGGCAAGTAGGAAGCAGAAGGGTGGGAGAAAGAAGGAGAGAGAGGAAAAAAACTGAGATTAGTCATGGACTTTTGAAATTTCAAAATCCACTCTCAGTGACATATCTCCTCCAAAAGGCCATCCTAATCCTTCCCAAAGTTCCACCAACTAGAGAGCAAGCATTCAAATGTATGAGTCTACCGGGGGTCATTCTCATTCAAACCACCACACTACCTTAGCATTCCATGTGCTGAGATTAGAGGTAGGTACAACAACAGCAAGATAGTGTTCTTGACACAATTAGATAAGAAGAAGTAAAGTTAAATGAAAAGGGGAAGCAAACACATGGTTTAAAAGATTAGATATAGGCAAAGGAGTCAAGAGACATTGAAACACAAAAACTAGCTGGGAGACAGGCAGAGGAATTAGACTGCCTGGACAGAAGAGCCTCCAGAGACATCACTGGAAGCAACCCACACACATTAGACTTTCAGGCTCCATTATTTTCTATGTATTCCAGATTAGAATGGTATGTACATACTAGTTTTACCAGTTTAATAGGAAAAAATAATATGGTTTCTTCCTATAGCCGGAAGAATACCTACTGTTGTCCCCTTGCCAACGTCACCGCTCCACAGACTCTGCACAGTTCCCATACAGCAGGTGACATTTTTCTCTAGCTATTCTGGACCAAGCTCCTGTTGTAGAAGTTTATTTTCAGTTGCATTTAAAATAATTGGCTTGTGCATTGTTGAGTGAGGGGCTGCTAGGTCTTAGCATTTTGTATTGTCTGCAGGTGTTGGATTTATGTGGGGGATGTTTGATTGCTCAGGATCTGCATGTGCTATCAGTAGAATACCTGAAGAGTTCTGAATCAATAAAATCACCTGAGCTCAGATGCTTGGTGTTTGACTGTCCAGTATGGCGCTTGCTATGATGGTAGTTTACTCTGCTGAGGTCTGGCAGGGTTGGAACCGGGAGGCAGTAGTGATGCAGAGGCCATGTTTACATCTATGAAAAATGCCTCTGCGTTTCTCCTGTTGAGCCCCTACAGAAGCCTAACAACTACAAGCTCCAAGACTCTTCTCAAAGGCAACAAAAGGGCCAAGTTAAAGGTTCGAGGGCTCCTGATGTATTTTTTCTCTTCTCTGGGTATGAGAGAAAGGATGAATCTTTTAGTAGGGAGGAGGGAGGTTAGTGCTGGGATAAATGGTCTCATCCTTGAAGGTAAACAGCTCCAGCTTAACAGCAATTGTCTTCCTCTCTTCAGACTGAGATAGGCCAATCATCTACATGCACTGCAGTTCTCAGGCATGTACACAGTGAGTGCCCAGGGGAGCATCTAAAAGGAGCACCGCACTCTCAAAGAAAAGATCCTGCTACATCAAGGGAAGAACAGCAGCCACAGGGTATCACCCAATGGGTGAGCCAGGGCCTCTCCCACAGACTGTGAGAAACCTGATAATGTGTCTTTGGATTTATTGAGCCTAAATCCTGCCTCCTCTAACAATGTATTTAGCCAATTTCCTTGCCTGCTAATTAGGGGGAAAGATGTGTCTGCCTGTGTGGCAAGTAGTCCCTTTGGGATTTGTAAGCCAATGCCTGCAGCTAACTGGAATCAATCCAGGCCTTTATCAGTTTGGTTGTTTTGAAAAAAGCTTTGTGGAGGTATAACTAACATAGCCATTTTTAAGCATCTGGCTTGGTAATTCTTAAAAAATTTATAGTTTTATAAACTTTGCTTTCTGTCACCCCCCCAAATCTTCCTGTGTCCTTTTACATCTAATCCCTGTTCCTGCCTCAGCCCCCAGCCACTATTCTGCTTCCTGTCTCTCCAGGAAATTTTGCATAACTGAATTATAGAATACTCAGAACTGTGGGACCACTTTCCTTTTGTTAGCCTAAGTCACCAAGGCTCTTTACCAAGTAGTATCAGTACTTCTTTTGCCTTTTGTTGCTATAGAGTATTTCAGGGTGTGACTAGCTCACATTTTGTTTTTTTTATTCACCAGTTGACTGACATTGGATCACCTCCCCTTGAGGGCTATTATGCTATGCCTCTATGTTTGTTTGTAGAGACATACGTCTTCATGACACTTGGGTAGATATCTAGGAACAGACTTACACTTACCAGGCCATATGTAAAAATCATGTTTAACTTTTAAGAAATTGCAAAGTAGTTTCCAAAATAGAGGTGCCATTTTATATCCCTAACCAGCATTTCACAGTGTTTTTCTATATCCTCACCAACAAATGCTGTCATCTCTATTTTTTTAATACAGGCTTTTTAGCGGTTTACTTAGGGGTGGGTTATGAGTTCAAGTTAGATGATAGCTATCTAGCTAGTTAGCTGGTTGGCTGGCTGGTTGTGAGGTAGAATCTTCCATTTATTGCAGACTGGGCTGGAGCTCATGGCTCCTGCCTCAGCCTTCTGAGTGCTGGGATCCTAGGTAAGAACCAGCTTTTGCTTTTGTTTTAAAGACTCAAGTTTTTCCCACCTTTCACCTCACAGAAACAGACTCTCCTATGCAGATGATTTCATTGTAACTGGTTAAGACTTTGGAGGCTTAGACATTTGGCGGAGATCTGGTGGTATGGAAGAAGACGGTCATCAATACAGAAGATGCTCCTTATTGTGGGAAGGAAGAGCAAGCAAGCCAGACATCACCATCGTCCAATCCTCAGCTGTTAGGGCAGGGAAACCAGTTCTCCTCTGTTTCATTTGGACTGGAAGTTATTCTACCTTGCTTGAATATTTTTTTTAGTTGTTTTAATTAATTATCAATTTTAATTATTTAAATAATCAATATTATTTAAAATTAATATGCTTACCTGGAATGGAAAAAAGAAAATTTTCAACTGCTACAGAAACAATATGTAGCATAACAAACGTTATTGACTGTTATAAATGAAAGGCAGCATGTGAGAAAGAGTAAAGAACACCTCAGACTTTCCTTCCAAAGTTTAGACCTGTCCATTCCAATGTTTGGAGTAGAGCACTGGGGTTAGGATTCAATATGTAATTCTGTAGGGGGAAGATGGGGTGGAGGAAAGAGGGGTGGAAGTTTTATTGCCTCTTAGATAAGAATTACTGAGTCACAAATGCCATGTGTGTGTGAGTGTGTGTGTGTGTGTAAAGTTGACAAATGCTTGAAAAAAATTAAATTGAGGTTAATCATTATAACCTCAATGTCAGCCTGTATACATGACCAATCCTGAGAACCTTTAACTGCTTTTGTATTAGTGGCTCTTTAAGAAACTCTGAATAGATCCTTTTACGACTCATTGCCCATGACTTTGATGCCATTCCAGGGCTTGTCAACATTTTGTGCAGTTAAGAGCTGACAGGAGGCAAACTGGAAAGAGAGACATATATAACCTATAGACTTGTCTTGATCAAGTGGAGACAACATTCAAGATCTATCTGTCTCACAGAATAGCTTTGCTCACTGGACCTGAGCAGTGAACTGGAGATGTGCTGGAGCCCTCTGAGTCTGTTCAGGTAGCAAGAGGCAATTGTGGCCATGTGTCCCCACATCTAAATTCAGTATAGTCTACAACTGGCAAACAGGAGGTACCAGGCCTTCCCCTCACCACCACCCCAGAAACATGTACATCACAGCCCAGACTGGGTCATATGGTCTGTGTCAAAGGATTCTGAGTATTTTTTCTTTGAGCATAGAAATGTTCTGAGGTTTACCTTGGAAGGTAGCTGCAAGAAACACTACAAAACCTCAAATAGTTTAATAAGTCAACAACAGTACAGATATAGTTAGGCTTTTTTGTGAAAATGACAGCCAGGCAGTGCTATTGGATTTGACACCACAGCTAACATTTATGGTGGAACGCAGTCATGGGAATCGAGTTCACCATTTTTTAAGATGAATAAAACAGCTTCCTAAATAACTACAATTGTCAGAGACACAAAGGTCAAACCAGGATACTGTTCAGAGGAAGGTGGGGCTGGCACACAGTCTGCTCAGGTGAAGGTCTCTCAACACTGAGAAACGTTCACGTTCTCAGTGCCCTAATATGTGATGAAACACCCACACAGGGTTACGAGCACTGTGGTGTGTTTTAACCCTTTCCACTAACTGAATCACTATTTTTGAACACGTGTGCACACAAAATACAATCCGCTGAACTGATCGTAGAAGATGACAGAAGAAAATGAAATATTGATGCCTGCACATGACAGAGAATGTGGTTTAAATTAATGTCTTGAACACCTGTGGGCAGTTAGAGACTTCCAGTGCCATGTGCTAACCTTCTCTGGGAACTACATTTAAACCCAAGGAGCAACATGGGAGGAAAGTCCCAGTCCTCAGATTAGTGCCATAGAAAATTCCTCGTGATTTCCAAGTAGAATCAATAAACATTTATCCAGAACTGGGGAATTTTAATTGAGCATAGATGAATTACTGCCTCTCCTTCAAATGGCAGAACAGATTTACCCACACAGTAAGTGGGAACATCTCCACAGCCTTCTACTCTCAGGCTTCTACAAACAACTACTGAGGGGTGTTGTGACTGTGTGGTCTCCTCCACGACAGCATGACCCACAACACAGGGCTGCCCTCTCCTGAACCATCCACTGTCCCCTCAGTGCTCAAATCTCTTCTCTAGCACATCTGTCCCCCAGTATCATCACTTACTCCTGATTAGTAGTAACTCTAGGTAGTCAGCTCAGCAGCTAGTTTAGACAAGATCAGACATGTTCGTGCTGGTATAGTCTGAGACACAGCAGCTTGTTTTAATGTTTGTTATGAAGGTTCTGTAGAGTAAGAGAGGGCGTTTGACAGCCAACTCTTGTGAAGCTCTGCAATCTTCCTCGGAGTCTGCATTTCAGACTCCAGAGGCTCTGGAAGTGTCTAGTCTGCTGTTGCTCAAGTATGACGTCAATGAGAAGCTGACATACTAACATTATCATGAGCTGAATTTTGTCCTCTCCCCTCTGAATTTAGTTTTTGAAACCCTGAGCCTTCTCAGGACATGGCTGTATTTAGATTCATGTCTTTCAGCAAAAGTGAGACATAAGAATAGACTCCTCTGAAATAAGGAGAGAGGTACACACAGGCAACACAAAAGGAAGACCAAGCGAATATTGGGAAGAGAAGCCATCTATAAGCCAAGGGAGTGGACTTCAAAGAAACTAACCCTACTGATACCTGGATCTTGAGATTTTGGCCTCTGGAATTGTGAGAAAATAAATTTCTGTCATTTAAGCCTTCATTTCCACAGCTCTGGCAGGCTGACATCCTCCACAGGCAGCTAGTGCTTTCCTTCACAGTGCAGTGTCCTGATACTATCTTGTGTCAGAGCTCAGGACACCATGACCTACCCTACAGGCTCCCACACCAAGCCTGTGTCTCAGGATAACTCTTATTTCACCTGTTGGTGATTATTGCTAACATGAAGGGTCTCCAGGTATTGCACTATCAAAGCACTGCAGAAAAAGGAAGAGATTCTTGAGCTCTTCAAAAAAAAAATGTGCTTTGATGCATACGAGGTAACTGCTGACACCAAGGGGGGGGATGAAGAGGACAAAGAGGAGGATGAGGAGGAGGGAGGAGAGGAAGAAGTAGAGAAGTAGAAAAAAGGGGGAAGGGAGGGAGACGACGAGACAAGAGGAAAACATAAGCTGAGTTTGTCATTGTTTTCTGGAATAGTGATTTTTTTTTTTTTTTAAGTGTAAGACAGCCAGGCATCGGCCTTTATTCTCAGCAGGCAGATTGCTGTGAGTTCAGGTCTAGCCTGTATTACTTAGCACTTAGCAAGTTCCAGGACAGACAGAGCTAAACAGACATATTTTGTACAAAACAAAAAACATTTAAGTCATGGGCTGACAAGACAGAACAAATGTAACAAATCCTAGTAGTCCTCTGACATTTATACCAACACACAAATAAGTCATCAAAAAATATGTAAAATATATGTTATTAGAGCACCTTCAGACCAAAACCATGGTGGAAGATCAGTATGTACATGAAATTCTGAGTTGAATACATTATGAAAGGTATTAAAGAAAGCATATCAACCAAGTACTTACTTAGGATAAAGAAAATGCAATCAATCTTTGACTAATACGTAATGAACTATATTCTCCTGTTCTCCCTTCTTTCAAATGTTGACCAGACTAACAAATACATACGCACGCACGCACACAGGTGTGCGAAGCCTAATTATATCAGCAGACTTTCAATAGTTGAGAAATTCTCAGTAATCAACTAAATCCTGAATGAGCTGAGGCCCTCCCCACTGGTCCCAGCCCCTCTTGAATGGAACTCCTTCATGGGTGCAAAACCAGGGTACTCCAGAAACATTGGTGGGGGGGGCACACAGGACAGGGAAATTCTAAGGCTTCATATGTCCCCAGGGAAACTTTACTCTTTACTCCCTTCCCAGCCCCAGATTTGTCCTGCCTCCTTAGAGGCAGCAGTTCCTAAGAACACACTGTAGTAAAAATATTTCTTTATCCGCTCCTCAGTGTTAAAGCAGAGAATCCTGAGACCCACTGGGAATCCTTTGCTAAGTGAATTGTCTCCAACTTGAAAAACACCATTCTTGTGTCTCCATCACACCTGGTGGGTGTGCTAAGATAGGATCTACCTGGCTCCTAGGCCCTATCCCTGGGCCCAGAAACAGCCCTTGTGGACTAAATCCCAAACAGGCCAGCAAGTCCAAACACACCCTGACCAAGCCCTAGGGCAATGAGCTGACGAGGCTGACACATTAGCTCCGGACCCAAGAACACGTAAGCAGAAGCTGGGGCCAGGCAGAGGTGCTCACCAGATTCCAGAAAACCTGACAAACTGGAAAAGCAATCACAGCGGAGCATGACCAGGTGTCCATAAATTGACCACTTAACCTCACCTGATATTACCCCTCTGGTGACCAGACTAGCGAGGACTTTGGCCACGTAACTCACCTGCCTTGAGCTCTAATTAAAGTTTGCTGAGAGCTTTATAGCCTAACCAGAAACCCATGCCAGAGATGCTGAAGTGCTGGCTCATTTACAGAGCCACTGTTGGTATTTTGTTGTCTTGGTCCAGGGTAAGAACAATGAATCAGACCATAATTGGCCTTGGGGGTTCTATCTTGGTTGTTTGTGGGGTGGGTGCACTTTCCTTCCAGAGTGCACCATATGCTCATGCGCACTTTGGGCCAACATCCTTCCCCTCTCCTCAGCCTGCTCTGAGCACAGGGAAGAGGTGTGAGTGAACAGCCCATGACAGTGGGGATTCTGAATGCTTCGTTAGCGAGACCACTCACATCCAGTCTTTGATTCATAAGACTTTTTGTTTCTGATTCAAGGACCTTCAAGTGCTACAATAAAATAATCAACTAGGGGTTCAAGATTTAACTTTGTAATCCATTTCAATCACAGCCTCCATGATACACCCACTCCCCACACAGACTCAGACAAGATAATATTGCTTATTACCCAATTCACTGCAGAAGCCAGTTTAGGGTAGGGATGGCAGGATCAGACTTCACACTTAAACCAAGATTTTGATGAACTCAAGATCTTAGGATTTGGAGAAAATTTGCACTCCATATTTCTACACAACCCATGAAGTTCTTTAAAGCACTGCCATTGTACGGCCAGGCCCCTGCAGCTGGTAGCATGACAGCAGGTAGATGTGTTTACCCAGAAACTAATGGAATGTCAAATTCACACTTAGTTTTGCATCTGTGGGTTCTATTTCTTCCATAAAGAAAACCTCCAAAACTCGTAAACTTCTGGTCCTGAGAAACCTGATGGGAACAAAGAAACTGAAAGAACAGTGAAGAGCACTTCCTCACACAGACCTGGTCTGTCTGTCCACAAGTACGCTCGAGCAGCCAGCAGTGTGCTTTTGGTAACATCCTGGCGTTTCTGAGTTTGTGAACAGAATACTCTAGAGGACTATCTGAAAGTACTCCATTAGTGGCTCTCTTTAGGCCTGAACACTTAGCTAAGCAAATCCCTCTTTCTGGAAGCTTTCACTTCTTTTTCCCATTATCTCCTACAGCTATTGGCTTTCAGACATCACCTCACTCCCCGTCATTGCATGCCCATAACCTTCTGTTCCGGGCTCAATCCTCTACAGGTGCCACCATATCACCTCTTCATGCCACTGTCGCACTGTAATTTTGCACATATTTGCAAATTTTTGATTACTCTCTCTCTCACTAAACTGGAAGTCACATGAAGCCCTTGGGACACCCAACCCTCCTCTCACCTTTGCAGCTCCGGGATCAGCACAGAGCCCAGCACACAGTATACACTCATCACATACCACATTCCATACACACATCACATTCCACAGATGGAATCGATTGTGTAGGACAAGGACTAATAGGAAGATGCAACATAAGCTCGGCTACACACAAATTCAGCAAGAACTGAAATGTCAGTGTGATGATGAATTATATATTAGGTCATTAAGAAGTACATTCCCTGATAATTATTGCTATTTAACAGTGAAATAGGCTATCTTAAAATGCAAGTGGAAATCCTGTAAGTCTATGGTCATCGAAGCATAGCTTTTGTCTCTGGCACTGATGATGACCTGTGTCTGTTGATATGGTATGCCCTTAATACGGAAGAAACTAAGGAGAACTGAACAGCTTCTGTTACATACGCATGTGCACTGTGGGTGGGAAACAGTGTGGAAGAGAAAGAATATGTAAGAAAAGAACAACACAACAAGGGAGACTCAAGCAGAACCTGTTGTCTTCATCAGTAAAGAGCAGAAAGGCTGTAGTTCAGAGAAGGTAAAATGACTACAATGTGTAGCCCTGGGTACCAGAGAGAAGAGTGATGCCCAGAGAGATAGAGCCCTGGAAATCAAGTGTGGCCTTTCCAAGTCTTTGCATATGTGTTAATCTGTAGAAGAAAGAAGTTAAAATCAGTGTGCAGAAAAGTGAGACTCTTGTAAAATTGGGAATAATTCATGGTCCTTTCAGATAGGGTGGAAAGCTACGATGTAAAGCAGTTTGGGCAGACTAAGCACAGGCAAATGCCAGCTAACAGTCCAGGCCTATCAGACTGTCCCTGAATAGTTTATAAACTGTGGTGGTTTGAATAAGAATGATTCTCATAAGGTCATATATTTTAATGCTTTGTCATCAGGGAGTGGCACTATTTGAAAAGGATTAGAAGGTGTGGTCTTGTTGGAGAAACTGTGTCACTAGGTGTGGGTTTTGAGGTTTCAAAAGCCCACACTACCAGCCTTGCCCCAATCTCCCCCTTCCTTTCTCTCTCTCTCCCTCCTTCCCTCTAAGCCCACACCAGCCTTGCCCCAATCTCCCCCCTTCCCCTCTCTCCCTCCCTCTCTCTCTCTCTGAGCCCAGACCAACCTTGCCCCAATCTCCTCTCCCCACCCCCTCTCTCTGTAGGCAGGTACTATCATGTTCCCCACCATGATGATAATGGACTAAACCTCTGAAACTGTAAGCAAGCTCCCAATTAAATACTTTCTTTCATAAGAGTTGCCTTGATCATGGTATCTCTTCACAGCAATAGAATAGTAAGTAATACGCAAGCTGAGAATGATTTAGATGTTTTCAAATGATTGCAAAACAAAGGAATGTATGAGAGACAGAGAGTAGCCTACAGAGTCTTTTCTATTTCAAAATAAGTAAATAAATGAATAAACACAACTTTGCCAGTCCTTCAAATTACCTCAATGAAGTAATCAGTTTAGTACTGTAGATAAAGTATGTATAGTATAAAAGCTTCCCTAGACCCAACCTTGATAGCAAACCTCAAGAGAACCCTGGTAATTCCCTGTAGCATAACTAACATGCAACAAAATCCAGTAAATCAAGACACAAAATTCACATTGCTAATTCAATTTAAAATTGCCATATCTAGAATAGAGAAATACTCTTACATTAGTCATTTCCTGCAAACTATCCCCAAAGGAGCATTTCTTCCTGTGTGGTTCCTGGGAGTTAGGAATTCTTGCAGAACACACTGGAGAATGCTTCTTTGGGCTTCCCACTCTTTAATGCTACACTGGAAAGTGAAGTCTGGGGGCTAGAATTATATAAAATCTCCTTCATATACCTGTTTGGTAGATGGTGCTGGCGACTGGCCACTTTTTGTGAGTGAAGTATTAGCTCACTGTTACTGTTTGCTTATTCCTTGCATGTGTCCAGGATAATCTGGAGCTGCTGTTACCACTGACTGGCACTAGGAATACAGATATTGGATGTTAAGGATCGATGCTTTTGTTGGTACACCTAGAGCAATGGGCTGTGCCACTTCAGTTTGTCAGGCTGTTTTGCACAAAGATTTAGATTAATGATGCACGCCAGGTTTCTGTCTCAGGGTTTTACACTTCAGCTGCTTTGGCTGCAGGCATAGAAAGACATGCTTTTGTGACCAGCACACCAAAAGCCCTTAACATGGGGGTCCGACCTGATGCTTTCTTTACACTGGCTCCCGTTGTTGGCTGCTGGAGAAGACTCACATGTCTGCTAGCCACTTGTGAAGAAAGGTTCCTCACCTGTGCTAGAGCTTCTGGGACTCTGTCCAAGGAAAATATCTGCCCTGCTGATTTGGTCTGTATCTTTTGCCATATGTTTTCTGTGGCTATAAAAGCCTTTTCAGTCTTGTGAGTTCTTCAAGGCAATTGCTGAACTTGAGGAAGTCGTGGAATTCTCAAAACACCATGACATGAAAATACTAGTCAAAAGAAAGCTAAGTGGGGGCTGGGGAGACACTAAGCAACTTGGAGACCTCAGCTCTTGCAGAAGACCCCGGTTTGGTTCCCAGCACCCACATGGTGCTCCACAACTGTCTGTAACTCCAGTTCCAAGAGATCGGATGCCTCTTCCAGCCTCCAAAGACATCAAGTATCCACATGGCATAGATACATACAGGCCACCACTCATATACAGAATATGAAAATAAAGGCTAGATGTACAAGTTATCCACTGTTCTTTAACAGATTAGTCCAATTTGGTTGGGTGTGTCTGACCAGTGGGATATATCAGTACCAAGGCAATGGGCTTTGCTGGGTCTGCATCAAAGCCGACTTATATGGTGGAGGTTTTAGCTTCTTTGCACCTGGATTTTTCCATAGGACTGATCATGACATAATTTCCCTGGAAGAAAATGATGGGGGTGAGGGAATGAGAGAGAAGGGAAGGCACAACAGAAGCTAGTTTCTTATAACTTCAACTCAGAAGTTAAGTAATGTTAACCTTGCCACATTTTTTTGGTCACACAGACCAACTTTGGTGCAGTGTGAGCAAGGGCAATCAAAGGTGTGCACTAGGGGATAGGGATCGTTAGAAATTGGCTCTTATACTAGAATACCTACGTTAACCCGTGACTAAGTAGATTCCAAAGGAAGGAGTAGGATAGGAAACAAAGGTCCATTTCATAACTGCAGGCTGATTAGTCACCGAGAAACTAAAACGCTAAAGTGTGAGAGCAGTTTTATTCCAATTCTCAGAGGCAAACAAATGTTTTCTTCATGTGTGTTTACAGCAGGACATTTTCTGTAAAGGGTATTTGGCACACTAGTATGTCCACATCAACGTATGCACAATGTTAGAGGAATTTAAAAAAAAAAAAACTTTTGGTAGATTAGTAAATCATTATGGAGGTTAAAAATGAATAAAAGTAGTTCTTTAAGCAAAAGCGTGACAGGAAAAGTCACTTACACATTAAGGAGGGGCACAAAGGCTTCAAGGACTCTGGCTCAGCAAGCAGGAAATCATAACCACAAACTAGAAACAAGGCAAGGTGGTATCCACACGACCTCTGGTTGTGCTAATTAGTCAGGAACGTTTGACCTAGAATTCTAGGTGACACTATCTGGGAGGTGGGAAGACGGCACCAGGGAGCCATGCGCTGTGAAGCGATGGTTGTTTTACCCTATAGGATATCAAGGTATTGTCACAGTGCCTGATGCATGAAATAGAGACAGGGGCAGTTACTCTTTTAAGGTTTTGTTATTGTTGTTGTTGTTTGTTTGTTTTGGCTTTGTGGGGAAAAAGAAGATTGCACTGAGGTGGCAGTTTAGGTAGACCAATGGTTTAAAGATACTAATTAAGAACTCCAAGAGCACAGATTTCTATGTTTCTCAGTTAAGTGACTATCTTATTATTGCTGCAATGATACACCATGACCAAAAAGCAGCTTGGGGCGGAAAGGGTTTATTTGGCTTACGTTTCCATATCACTGTTCATCGTTGAAGGAAGTCAGGACAGAAACTCAAATACAGCAGGAACCAAAGCAGGAGTTGATGCAGAGGCCATGGAGGAGTGCTGCTTACTGGCAAACTGCAGATGTCTTCCTCATTTCAATGATCAGTGGTACCTGAATACACTGGATGAAAATATTAATGACCATACACCATTATCGTTAAAGAATACAATGTATAGGACTGTGGAGATGGTTCAGTGGGTAAAGTGGTTCCCTTGCAAGCATGAAGATCTGAGCTCAGATCCCAGCACCTACATCAGAGCCAGGCCTGGCAGCATGAGATTGCATCCCCAGTGCTGGAGGAGCCAAGTCAGAGCCTGGAGCTCCTGTCCAGACAGCCTAGCTGAACGGATGAGCTCCAGGTTCAGTGAAAGACCCCATCTCAAGGACTAAGATGGAAGGCCAGCTTAAAGCACCTGCTGTGCAAGCTGAAAGCCCAAGTTCAGTTCCTGGAATCCAAGGGAAGGTACAAGGACAGGACTGGCTTCCAATGGCTGTCCTCTGACTTCAGCAAATACACTATGGCATGTGCATACCTTCCCCCACATATTATATACACATACAATAATAATACACAAATAAACTTCAAAAATAATAATAAACAGGGAAATAGAAGATGGCATTCAACATTTATCTCTGACTTCTGTGTGGCATGCACACACATCCCAATGACAAGAACACATCTAAGCACCATCCACCACATACACACCAAAAAGTAACACAGCTTACTGAAAAAGGAAGGCTACACCTGTAGCATTCTGAGATGTGTGTGGTGCGTCACTAAAGTAGGGGAAAGCAAGTTGCAGAATGTGTGTATAAAGTATCTGATTTTCACTAAGTGCAAAAATTTCCCTCTATCATACAGAATATGAATATCCAGAAGAGCATCCAGAATAAGTAAATAACACTCATCTCTAGACAGTAGAATTGACATGATGAGACTCTGAGAGTTTTCTCCTTGTTTACTACACACATACACACACACACACACACACACACACACACTTCTATGCTACCTACCTTTGAATATTAATATTTCAATAATTTTAAATTACTTTGAAGCGAACATTAGCAAGGGAAGGGCTGGCTCTCGGTATGCCCCTAGATGGAAAAGACAAAAGATGAAGCTCTAAACTCAGCATGGAGACGAGTGAGTTATGAGATATGACAACCAAGAAATAAGATTAATTCAGAAAACCACAGAAGAAAAGACTTTTCCGAACCAAGCTGTGAAAGACTTCTTGGGCCTAATATTATACTTTGGCTGATTTAAAACTCACAATCACACAAAGCAAAGTAGGTTGAAAGCAGTGGGCTGGAATGGGAAAAGCACTCTGTTGTTTTAACAGAAAAGACTTTCTTACGGAAAGGTGTAACTGAGGCAAGATTGCTATCCAAAGGACACCTCTGAAATGCATTTCTCCCCGAGAGTGATGTGTTAGCCAACATGCCATCACAACAGCAAATGCTTAGCTGGGGATGGTGGCTCACACCTGTAATCTGGGAGATTACATTTGGGAGACTGAGGCAGTGAAGCAGGAGGATTGTCAAGGTTAAGCACAGCCAGGACTACATAGAAAAACCTTATCTCAAAAAGCCAACAGAACAAATAGACAAAAGCACTCAGACACAGTAGATAATCACCCTATAAAGGAAAAGGGTTTTTTTTTAGCTCACGATTTGGGTGGTTTCAGGCCATGACTGACAGGCCCACTGCTTGTAGGCCTATGACAAAGCCGTACACCACATAGGAAGTACATGGAAAAGCAAAACTGCTCATCTCATGACCCAGCAGTGAAAAAGGAGCTGGCGCTCACGATTTCCTTCTAGGGGTGCACTACAAGTGCCACTTACCTAACAACCTCCACTAGGCCACACTTCCTTAAAATGCTACCATCTGCCAAGACCACCAAGCTGGAAGCCAAGCTGCTAACACAGGAGTCAAACTATCACGAGTGGCCCTGTCACAAGAGGCATGTTGCTGCTGGAAAACAGTGTCCAATGCTACATAACACATTGACATCACTGATGTCAACCAAACATATTGCATGAGTGAGATGCTCATACCTTTACATGGTAAATGGAGTTTTATCCCTCTCTCCCTTCTTTCCTTTCTTTTAAACACTATGCTAGGTATTTGGGGTGTGATTTTACATTCATACGTGTAAATGTGTGTGTGTGTGTGTGTGTAGCTGAAGACTGAACCCAGGCTTTGGCGCACACTAGGCAAGTGATCTACATTTATAAGCATCATCCCCAGCCTTCTTTTTTTAATTCGATTTTCAGTAGTCTTATGAAGTTGTCCAGGATGGCCTTGGACTCTGTAGCCAGACAGGCTTTGAACATGTGGTTTGCCTGCCTCAGCCTCCTGACTATCTGGAATCACAAGCTGGAATCACTAGACCATTTATGCTAAGTGCTTTTCACCAATAATAATAATCATTATTATTACTATTTTGTTATCATAACAAATTTTGGATATTTATTTTCAAAATGAGATCTCAGTAGAGATCTCAACTCTTTAGCCAAGACTAGCCTGGAACTTACTACATAGTACAAGCTAGCCTCAGACTTGTAGCAATCCTCCTGCCTCAGTTTCCTCAATGCTGAGATGACAGGTATCAGCCATTATTCCCAGATAAAAGTTTTTTAATTTATGTCTCCCAACAACCGTATAACCCTCCCCCCAACTTCATAGGTGGTACACTGAGGCTGAAATAAGCAGGAAGCCAGGATTCAAATTCAGGAACTGTTAAATGATGCCAGTAATCACTGTCCACCACATAAAACAGGGCTAATGGAGCAAAAGGTGACCACTGAGGTTGTCTCTGCACTTTGAGCTCCTCTGTAACAAATTACAAACTAACAGTGTGTGTGCAAACTACAAATCTGTCAAAGGAGTGTAACCAACAGATGGGATTTAGCCAACCACAGGCAGTCAATTCATTAGGCCCACGCCCAAATAAGGCAGAATCCCAGCTGTAGTCAACCAGGTGATGTCTTCTGTCTGACTTGTCAACCTCACACTTAGTCACAGGTATTCTTGCTGTGATGAAACACCATGACCAAAAGCAATTTGAAAGAGTTTGTTTGGTTTACACTTCCATATCACTGTTCATCACTGAAGGAAGCCATGGCAGGAAGTCAAGTAGGGCAGGAACCTGGAGGCAAGAGCTGATGCAGAAGCCATGGAGGGGTCCTGTTTACTGGCTTGCTCAACCTGCTTTCTTATAGAATGCAGGACCACCAGCCCAGGGGTGGCCTCATCCACAATGGACTGGGCCTTCCCACATCACTCTCTAGTTAAGTAAATGCCCTCCAGGCTTGCCTACAGCCCCAGTGTATGGAGGGAGGCACTTTCTCAATTGAGGTTCCCTCCTCTCATGGCTATAGCTTGCATCCAGTTGACATGAAACCAGCAAACCTCCTTGCTTATGCTGGTGGGCAGGGCTCTCTGACCATCATCTGGCTCTAAGTGCTGCCTGAGTCATGTTTCATTCATAAACTCTGTTAATTTAATCTTTCTGAAGTTTTTACTTCTAACAATGTCTATTGCTAGACACTGTGTTAGTCCTCACATTAAACAAACAAAAAAATTCCCCATTTTGCTTTCTATCCGTTACTTTCGAAAAATTGCCTAATTTTCCAACTTTGTGCCCACATTACACAAGAATCGCCATCTTAGCTGTTGCAGGAAGCAGTATATGCTTATGGCCCTTTCCCCAGCAATTCTGAAGCCCAAAGAGATTTGACAAAAGAGAACACTCCATCATTCACCTGGCTGAAGCCTGACAGACCTGAATCTCACTTGGCAACAAAATTTATCCTGACTGGAACTGGCTGAGGCTGTTTGTGGTCTTCACTGGTGGGCGTTCATACATTTCACCACAATGCCCGGTGTGGGAGCTGCTCTCCCACCACTGGTGTCTTACCTATCACATGACTGACTTTCTTTATCACAACTTCAAGTTCCCAAAAGCCTAAATTATGGGGTTTCTGGTAAGCAATTTCTTTTTCTTTTTTTATCCTTATCCTTCTTTCCTGTTTTTTTTTTTAATAATTAATACTTTTCTCCAGCCTTTATATTTTAGTATAGAGAATGTCTTTAGCCTTTTTACATAAGTACCTTGTGACTTTAGGAAATCCAAGTACTGTCATGTAGAACAACCTTTTCTACATGTTATTCTTACACAGTCATCCTACACTCCATATGGCCAGTCTTTAATTGGTTATTGATCGTGAGACACCACAAATAATTTGCACTTTTTTTAAAAGCTCAAACAGCATTTAAATGTGGGGGTCTTCTTTAGTTAGTTCTTTGACCTTTCTTGAATATGCACTGTATAATCTTATCCAGGATTAGATTAATTATGATATGATTAAAATTGAGATGGTCCCAATGGGTATTAAGTGTCTTGGTTTTCTGAGAGAGGGGAGGAGAGGGGGAGAACTCCCAGGGTTATTTTCCAATCACCCATCACATTTTCCCAGTCTTTTTGTGTGATCTCAGAAACACAGGTACTAACCCACAGGATATGAATATCCATTAAATCTGACATTTAGAAATATAGAAACTACACAGAGTTATCATTCATTAAGTGAAATTTTATATGATAGGTGACTGACTCATTAAGTGAAATTTTACATGATAGGTGACTGACTCATTAAGCTTAGTTCTAAGAGCCAAGAAAAGATTCCCTAATGAAGGTTGATGGAAAACCCCCCAGATCTCAGATATTTCCTAGCTTTTCTGTGGTAAACCAGTTGCTATTATAGAGGATACAGTCATAGAACACACACCTACGTGCTTATAGGCAGAGCACTTCCACCTTCTGAAGAAGAATCCACAGGAAACTATGAACTGAGCATTCTACCTGCAGTCAGTACTAGGTTTCCAGAGTAGGGCTGGAAATTCTGTTGAGGGCTTTTAACTTTCAGCAGAGAAAAAGAAATTCCCTAAGATTACCCACACATTAGCAATTGTGTGTGTGTGTGTGTGTGTGTGTGTGTGTGTGTGTGTGTGTGTGTGTTATTTTAAGAGGCTTTCAGCTCAAAGCTGAAAAAAATATATGAATTCCACATTTTAAATTATTTATTAATCTGTATAACATCAGGATGGCATAAATTAATGCCAGTCTGACCATTTAACAGGGAACTGATAAAACACATTAGGCATGTTTCCACTTTAAATTTTTATTCAGAAATAAGTGAAGACCTTAGACTCCTAATTCCCGAGCTGCTAGTGATGCGGCTGTTTTTATGTGTCCCAAGTTATAGGAGATGATTTTATGGTCTCTACTTCCTCTTTACTAAATGCTTATTGAGCAAGCAGTAGAGTTGAGAACCTAAAGAGTAAACGCAGAGAGCACAGCTCATTCGGAGGTGGGGAGAAGGCCATGCAGAAGGGTTTCTTGTGCCTTGTCCACAGCTCTGTGGACTGCTCTCCTCGCTGGCCAGCATCCGTGGCAGCAGGTTCCTTAGCTGCCCTCTCTCAGTCTGACCAGGCTGCTCCCACACCTGAGCCCTTCTGCAAAGCTTCCCTCGCCAGGCCTCACAGTGCCCGGGCCTCACTTTGCTGCCAACAGCAGTAAGTGGCCTGCCAGACTTGATGCGCACAGAACTCTCTCTGATCAAAGCAGAAGGGAGAGCAAAAGAATTTCATCTCTGTGAAGTACTAGAAATGTTTATGAAAGCAGAAGTGCCCCATCACCCGTTACAAATGGTCTCCAAAGAGTAACTGGAGAGTGCAAAGAAAATCCCTTATGAAAATCTTAAAATGAGTGTGCCTCAGTTGGGAAATTCTGAAAAGACGAAACACTCTGTGACCTCTCTGCTTCTCATTTCAATGCCGTGTTTTATGTGCTAAGCCTGCATTTCTCCGCAGAAAGAAGTTCACTCGAGTTCCTTCATAAAATGCTTTTATTGTCTCCTTTTCCAGATGCCACAGCAATGTAGCATCCATTAGTATCTGCTAGCTACTGAGCCAAAACAGAGCTAACTACGCTGAAATGTTGAGCTCTCCAGGGACGGCTTTGCCTGCAAGTGGCTTCCATTCTGGAAACCTGAGCAGATCTGAGGAGCAAACCCACAGACAAGACACTTGTGAATGCTGCTTTGAGGGCTTGGCATTTGTTGGGAAAGCATAAAGATTGTCTTGTGTCTGTCACATATTCAAGATCAAATATCAAAATAAAGCCTATAACAAGCTTTAACATAATTACAATTTTGAGTCATGGAAGATAAAAGTTCTTGAAATGATAGTGGAGGCAATTGTGTTAATTGCTATAAAAGAAGATTCTACAGCAGTATCTGAATTAATGCCAACATCATGAATCTGAAAATTGAAACATTAAAAACTGGCAATAAAAAATATTAGTCATCACTTCTTTATGCTCTTTGGATGGAATTTGGCCGCAGATATATGTTGACTAATTAGTTATTTCAGTCAAAGTGGTGGCACTGGTTGCTCATTTATTCAGTGATTTGGTGAGGTTTGCACATAGGGGTTGTGTTTAGTCTGTCTAATGGAACTACTCTTCATTGATATCGGTCCTTAACTTTACTTGCCTAGAGTAGATACTACATGCCTCTCACTTCCAGGCCAACTTATAGACTCTTGGTCTATGGGGAAATGTCAAGGCCTCTGCAACTTTCTGTGTCCAACTTCATCATCATGGCACAGTTTGCTCCTCTGAGAAATCCAGGTCCATTTTTATCTCTGCTCAGAAGTTACTAGTGCATACCCTTATGGCTCCACGACACATAACCACTTTGTCCCAAGCCAGTCTACATCCTGCCAAGGAACAATTCCCATTTAAATCTGCTGAACAAATAATCCAACTCTACTGCCAATGGTCCTGTGGGCACATGTTAAATGCTTTTGCTAATATAGTTGTCATGTTAGGGACCTGGACTGAGAAGTAGCCCTCATGCTCTGCAGCTGCAGTCGTGGACTTCCTGATGGAGACTGGCAGGGCAAAGAAGTTCAGCATCCAAACAAGGTCCACCAGAGTTCTGGGTCCTAAATGAGACTGAGAAAGATAATAGATTTGGAGAAGTACTTGGATAGTACTCTTGAATAATCATATTAACTCCTTTTAATTATTTACAACATATGTATTTGTGTTGTATATACATAAAACATATATACATATGTGTATATACTCGTATATGTATATATTCATATCTATATAAGTACATATATGCATATGAATATATACATGTGTATATACATATATGTGTGTGGATATATATCTGAATCTCAAGTTAGCCAGAGAAACAGACAAGTACTCAAGTTGTAAAGTTACTAGGGGATATTGGACCTGATGCGGAGAACCATTAGAGGGCTGTGAAGTAGTCCAGGTAAGCAAAAACATCTGACCCATGTGTAAAAACCCACTCTCAGGACACAGTGGAGTGTTAGACCCCCTTAGCAGAACCTCCTCAGAATTCAGGAGCCATTATTTACATGAACGGCTCACACTAATGGAGGACCTCAACACAAAAAGATAATTTGTGCCTGTAGTCATATTTGTCCCAGTAGCCTGTTATCACAGATGTGTTTGTAAATGTCCTATCTTGCCAGCTTCCATCTAAAAAGTGATTATCCTTTCAGATTTAACCAAATTTTACCCAATCAAAAAGATGTACTCTGGTAGAAATTTCAGATGTCTATAATCATCGTGTGTCTGTGTGTATGTGGTGTATATGTTGGGGGAGAGTGGAGCGCATGCTTGTGTGGAGATCAGAGGCCAGCATCAGGTGTCTTTACCAGTAGTTCTCTAATGCATTGTTTGAGACAGAGTCTTTCACCAGCCCGGAGCTCACCGATTCAGCTAGACTGGCTGGCAAACGCCCAGGGCTGCACCTGCACTGAGATACCAGGCACAAACTGCTTCACTGAACATTTTACAGAAGTGCCAGGGAACCAAACTCAGGTCTTCACACTTACACAGCAAACACTTTACCTAGTGACCTATCTCCCCAGCCTCTAGAATGCTATCTTTAACCTGGCACAGTAAGTAATACCAGGTTATGGGTGGGTGTCGCAGCACTCGCCTAAATTTGGCGGAACATCATCACTACCTTACGGTCCAGATAGCATAGAAGCTTCAACCAAGGAGTCCACTTACGTTTCTTTTTCTGTCTGCCCTTCTGATTTTTGCAATGCACATTTAATTGTATGTACATGGCACTGCATGTATTAAATAAAAATGTGGAGGCATCTGAGTGTCCAAAGCTTGCAAGTTTTCACTCATACGATAGTAGAGCCAATTGCTAGAACAGTTTTTACTGCTGTTCTATTAATCCTTATAAATATTATTTTTCAATGTATAAAATAGCTTGAGTATATGTTGAAATGAATACTTAGTAAACAAAAATTATTTGCAAGCTAGGGTACAATCTCTTTAAGAACCCAGTCACACGGTGCGGTGAAGGAGAACTAGCAGGGTATGTACAAACATAATGGCGTCTGTTTTCAGGAGGTTGGCAAAGTCATTTCCTCCTTGGCTCTGAAATTTCTGGTCATTTTGCTACATTGCTTTAACACATTTACATTCTATATCTACTAGTGTGCGCCTTTTTAAAGACATTCACAACTTTTCTAGCTTCGGATTTTAACATTATCTATTAGAAATGGGGGTAAGATCTAACTTCAAAAAAAACTTGACTAAACTAATTGATGGGGATAAGTCATAGGTTCAGAGGTTGAACCACCCTCAAGTGAACCATTTTAGAAATTTATGAAGTCTGTTTCTCTTGACTCAGTCTTCATATATGGATCAAGCTCACACTTCATACCCTATAGTAGGAAAATGGTTGCTATAGCTCCATGTTGGTTAGAGAAAAAACAAGGGCAACTCTCTGTGCGACACAAGCAAAAGTCTGTAATACATTCCATGTGGACCAACCCCTGAGGCCAAAACACAGCCCTGCGGGCTTTGAGTGAAATTATACATCTAATGTGCTCGTCTGGTTATTGTTCCCAAACATTTGGCCCCACCTGTGGAAGGATGAGACATCCCAACTTCTCTAAACTCTAGCTTGGCTGTCGCTTAACTCTCGATACTAGAGATACCGAGTCATGATATGGCTGCTCTACAGGACTGTTGGCTTCAGGAAAGCAAGTTTGTGCCTTCTCCCAGGCAGAAGGGTCTGGATCCAGTGGGTGGTTTGCCAGACTCCCTCTGCCTTCTTCCACAACTCCAGATGCTTAGCGGTCAGATTCAGTCAGCGTGAAGCTGGGGGCTGTCAAGATGGCTCAGGCGGTAAAGGCACTTACTGCCACCTTGTGACCTGAATTTGATCCTTGAGACTCACATGGGAAAGGGAAAGAATATACTCCCAAAAGTGGTTCTCTGACTTCTAAACAGGTCACAGCATTTGACTGCCTGACCTATAGATAGCACACACACATAGTCACACACATAGTCTCATACACACACACACACACACACACACACACACACACACACACACACACAAAATAATTTTTTCAATGAAGCTGAAACTGAGTAGAGGCACAGTCCACCCATAATAAACCAGGGACAAGAGCTATACCTGTTACAAGCAGCAGAGATTTGGAGGCTGTAGTTGTACAGTAAACTAGAGTATTTGTTTGTATGTTTGAGACAGGGTTTCTTTGTTGTAACTCTGGCTGCCATGGAACTCTGTAGACCAAGTTGGCCTTGAACTCACAGAGACCCACCTGGCTCTGTCTCCTAAGTGCTGGGATTACAGGCATTCGCTATCACTGCCTGGCTAAACTAGAATATTCCAACTGGACTGGAGCTCCTCCTTAGCTATTTCTTAACTGTCTAATGTTGGAAAAATTATTTCATTTTCCATATTCCATTTGTTTCTTTATTGGTGAAATAAAGATATTATGCAGAATTCCTCTTAGTATATACTCAAACATGACAGCTGTTAAAATTGATTAATGCTAAGAATTTTAATTTTCACTTTCGTAGAGAATTCTAATTTACATCAGTGAATCAGGGAGAAAAGTGCTGATGAAGGAGGAGGCAGATTTTTTTCCTAATGCAAAATTATGGATCCAAAGTTTGTACAGAGAGAGAAAGAGAGAAATCATCTGTAGATAAAACAAGAAACTCTTCATTAAGATATGAGCCTTGGCTCCTTGGAAAGCTCTTTTAATTGCTTTTGTTTATTTAGTGTGTTTGTTTATGTATGAGGAGGGGACACATCATACATGTAGAGGTCAGAGGACAATCTGCAGGAGGTGGTTCTCTCCTCCTACCATATGGGTCCTGGGAACCTAACCCAGGTCATCAGGCTTAGCAACCAGCATCTTTACACACTAAGTCATCCCATGGGCCTGGAAAGCTCTTAAAAAATAAATAAGAAATAAAAAGATTAACTCGGATTGCATACAGGAAAAATGCATTTTCATGCTCAATACAAAACGTGATACAGCTAGTCAATAGTTCAGTGGCTTCCCTGAAGTAATTTTGTTCCTTCTCTGAGCTATCTATTATTGAAGATAGTCAAGCATCAGATGTTGCAATAGATCATCCCTCTACTCTGTCATGAAAACCTGTGTGTTCCTTACATCCCTTCCCATAAAGTGATACATTTTTCAATATATGAAACATAGAGGGATTAGTCAGGAGAATGCAATTTAGAAATAAAAATTCCACTTTCTATT
Source organism: Cricetomys ansorgei (assembly GCA_026225945.1). Lineage (NCBI taxonomy): Eukaryota > Metazoa > Chordata > Mammalia > Rodentia > Nesomyidae > Cricetomys > Cricetomys ansorgei. The sequence goes on from JAMJFZ010001562.1 coordinate 8,239,060, forward strand.
TTAACTGAGATCATAATTATACATAGACTTGAATCTAATTGACTTGATTTTGTAATCAATAATTATTATGCACCAGAGGACACATTTTCAATCTCACACATCCATCTTTGGCATCTGGTGTCTACTAAGTGATGTCAAGTTGGTTCATTTTTCTTTTTTTTAGCTTTCTAGTGTCCAGAAGTTAATATCTGGGATAATTGTGTGTCCATTAGATGTAAAATTGCTTTACAAAAATTGATATATACTAAATCATGATTAAATAAAATAGAACAAGTAGTTCTCACATACTGTTACATAACAGAGCTACCTAGAATTTTACACACACACACACACACACACACACACACACACACACATACACGCACTCACTCACCTTCTAGATCCTACCCAAGATTTAGAAACTACAATCTCAATCTTTTCTTTTCTCTTTCTTTCTTTCTTTGTAGAAAATCTTTTCAGACACTTAGATTCTGTGTTGGATTTGTTGCTTGATTGAAATACAGCATCTTGTTAGTTCTTTGAGGATTTTATACATGCAATGTATTTTGATTGTATCCACTGATTCTATGTTTGTATGGTTGATTCTAGAACAGGGGTGGGAAGATAAAAAATAAGACTATTTTTGAATATTCCTCAAGTGATAGGGATCAGGTCCAGGTACACTGAAGCCTGCTTGAAGATATATTTTTCCACATAAAGGAAATTTGAACATGAAAATAACAGATTGTATCCCCATGTTAAATGAAAAACAACATATGGGGATGAGAGGAATGTAGAAGGAATCATGGAATTAGAAAGTGACGAACTGGCAAGAATTAGCTGTAGTTGCTAAAGCTAGGCTGCCATGAAGTCACAGAGATCCACCTGCCTCTGTCCCCTGAGTGCTGGAATTAAAGGCTTGCACTACCATGCCTGGCCCACACATTGCTTCTTAACAGAGGGAAAATAGTAACTTTATAGTGGAAAACGTCCTGGTTTGACTAAAGTGGTGGCCCCAAATCATACATGCAGGCCTTAAACCTCAGGACCTAGAGAAGGTGCCCATATCCAGGAATAAGATCTTCACAATTAAGATGCAGTTAAGCTACAGGTGTTGTGATGAGACTATCCTCCATTACCATGGTGGACCCTAGCTACAGTGAAAAATGTCTTAAGACACAGAAGAGGAAACAGGAACAGGGGAAGGCGGGGACAGATGTATGAAGACAGCAGAGAGTGGAGTGGGGCAGCCAGGAGGAATGCTGGCAGCCACCAGTCAGCAAGAGTCTCTCCCATACCCACCAGAGGTGTGATGGCACAGCAACAACTTGATTTTGGACTTCTTACTTTCAGACTGTGAGAGAGGAAGTAAAATTTGTTTTGCTAAACCCACTTGATTTGTGTCAATTTGTTACAGTGCGCCTAAGAAATGAATACATCGGCCTAACCAAATAATTAACATCAACATCACCAACAAGGGACTTGAACTTCACCAAATGACTCCGGAGATTGATGATAAGTTAAGTCACTCACTGTTCCTTAGGGAGTCACCAGGCCTGAATGAATCATGAAGAAATAACAGCAAATTACAAATGTAAATTGAGAATCATTCTACAAAACAATTAGCCTGCACACTTGGAAAATACTGAGGTTATTAAAAAAAAAAAACTAATGAGGGACTGGTGAGATGGCTCAGCATATAAGAGCATTGACTGCTCTTCCAGAGGTCCTGAGTTCAATTCCCGGCTATCACAGTATGGCTCACAACCATCTATAATGAGATCTGATGACCTCTATTGTGTGTGCTTTCACTGAGCACTAGAAAATTAGTGGAAAAAAAAATTAGTCAGAAAGAACATTTTTGTAGTAATTGATAAACTTGAATCTGGACTGTGGATTGGGTACTAATGCTAGCTAATGTTAGATTTTCTAATCAGTTATAACAGGATATACAGAAAATGTCACAATTATTAGTAAGTATAGTTAAGGAATAATAGAAACACTATATTCAACTTAGCTATAAATAATTCAATAAAAAGATATTTATCTCTATAAAAAGAATTCACTTATGTGACAAGAGTTACCATATAGAATACAGAAATACTGTGTACTAGCACTGTAATTTTTCAGTAATTTTAGAATTATTCAAAATAAAATTTATAAAAACAAAGATTACCAGATTATTAATTGTAATGGTAACAAGGTATGAAAACAACTGCATTAGAATTCCCTCATTAAGCCTTTTTGCCTCCCAGAGGACATTTGCAAATGTCTGAAGGTATTTCCAGTGTTCTTGAGTGGAGAGCTGGCGAGCTGTGCAGTCTGGGAGATACGTCACAATATGCATGGGCTCTCCCTACAGCAAACAATCAGCTAGCCCAAAATGCAACAGGACCAGCAAGCTGGGACGGGAGAGGAAGCTCAGTAGCTAAAAGCACAAGATAGAATCTGAGTTCCTTTCCCAGTATCCCTGCCAGGCAGCTCGCAACCATCTCTGGCTCTGGAGGATCCAATGCCCTCCTCTGGCCTCCATGGGCACTACACTCATGCACACACATCCCAACACACACACACACACACACACACACACACACACAATTTAAAAGAAATTAAACCTTAGAAAAAAAGAGCATAAAAGAGTTAAGAACACTCCATTTCAACAGGCATAGTAGTACATGTCTGTAATTATAGTGTGCAAGATGCTGAGATTGCAAAGCCTTAAGTTCAAAGCCAGTCTAGATTACCAAACAAAACTATCTTAAAATCTAAGTGCTCAGATGTAACTGAGTCGAAGAACATCCATTTAGCATGTGCAAATCTGTAGGTTTGGTCCCCAGCAGCGCAGGAAAAAATAACAACAAAGACATTACCTTCATTGAAAGATATTATATACCTTTATGGGTATCAATCAGATTTAAAATATTCGTGCAAAAGAAAACCAATTTGATATACACTTAAAATATTATGACAAAGTTTTTTCATCAATAAAAGATTTTCAATTTGTACATAGAAATGTATTTGTACTTCAGGACTTGGTGATCACATGTGAACAATTAAATGCCACACTGTGTATCAAACAAGAAGAGAGGAAGTGTGGAGACACAGGAAAGCAAATAAGTTGTTTTCATAATCTTGGATAATAGTTTTACTGTTAGTGTGATTCAAAATTCTAGACTATGTGAAATGTGAAAAAGACAGGCTTTTCTCAAACTTCAGGGTGTGCTCATAAAGCAATATCAAAATCTCAGATTTACCAGTCACCTGGGGCAATTCATATCACTTCTTTTAGGCCTAATGAGATTTATAGTTCATAGAGTGTGTGTATAGCAGAATTACATAGATAATGGGTGATAATCCCACACCATCAGCCAGGTTTCTGCAAAACAGACAACCCCAATTCTAGTGACAACTCTCAAGAGTGGCATTCTTCTCTTCTCACTCTGAGCGGGCATACGCGTGCGCGCACGCGCGCGCACACACACACACACACTGCTTAGGTTGACTGCCTCCAGCTCAGTCTGCTCTAAGGCCTGTCATGCTAGGGTCAGTGGTTACCAGAATGGCTGCCACCTCTTGGCAGATCACAGAAGCTCAGGAACCAGGTCAAACTCCACAAAGGGCACTTAAGGCCCCACTCACCTCATCCCCTAACACCCAGTAGAACAAAGCTTATGGCAACTGAGCCAGAAGTCACAGGACAGGGGTATGTGCTGTGCCTGCCTTGCTGGTGACTCTGAATGAGAACTTGAGAACACTTCTGCAGTTGATTCCATCCTGCACTACAAAAGAGACCTCCATCCTAGGCATGTAAAAAGAACCTTTCTTTTATACTTTCTTCCATATACTTAATATGGGAGTTAAGACTGATAATTTTTTCTATTATGAACCAACTGGTAAACAGTTATATTTCCAGTATCTATGGACTATATAACCTTTACAGCTCTAACATACTAGCATGAAAGGAGCCATTGACAATACCTAAACAAAGAACCCACTGGATCTACCATTCAACAAAACCGTGCATCCACCACGGTGTGAGTTTCAGGTAACTATCATAAGTTACAGGATGTTATGAGTGTTAGTTTGACTTTTTAAATTTATAAAAATGTTAAAGCTGTTCTTAGTTTGGGGAACTATACAAACACAAGTGTTTAATCAAAGTTGATTAATCCACAATCTATGAACTCTAAGTGAGCCCACGGATGAGCAAAGCACTTGACATTTATAGAGAAGAGAGTACAATGAGTGGCAGCTTGCATCTGTGGGGGATGTAGACCACCAAGATATTTACCTGGGGACCTTTGAACACATAGTTTCTGAAGTAATGAAGTTCTAAGCTACAGTTGTGGTACCAGGAGGAGGTTATTTGAGTATAGTGAGGAAGGTAGAATCCTTTGAAAGAGCATTCTAGATGAGATATGGGTTCACTGAAAGATCACAAATTACCTCTTTAAAACATTTAAAGTAAGCAAGGGCTTTCGGGCTACAGTCTATTTTATTAATTTGTATTTTCTATGTTATTAATTATATATATATATACACAATAAAACTGTATACATTCAAACTGTATGAGGTGATGATCTGATGTATGCATACATTGCAAAATGATTGTGATAATAAGATTAACACATCACCACAGAATGACCATCTAGCAGGTGGGGGTGGACATCCGCTTTCTTCAAAATTTTCAGCTTAAATAAGAGCCAAATAGCTAACATTATTACTCAGTACAAAACTAAGGCGTTAAAGACAGAAACTGAAAGCCACCTATCTTCCTAGAAGTACCTCCATTGTTAACATAGTATATAAGTCTAGAGTTTTCTCTATATATGCAAGCATTTTGTTTCTCTATTCTAGAGTCTTCTCTATATACACAGGAATGCTGTTGCTTATTAGCGTATTTCATTATTCCTAGGGTTTTCAAATTTAGTATGTATGTGTAGCTATGCATGTGTATGAACATGTGTGTGCAGGTGTACATACCTACAGGTGTAATGCAGAGGCTATAAGTCATCCTTGTATGTTTTCCTTTCATAGTCTCAACCTTACTTTGTGAGACCAGTTCTCTCACTGAGCCTGGCGCTCACACTTTAACTAGACTGTCTGGCCAGTGAGTCTCCAGAATCCACCTGCCTCTGACTCCCTCACCCCCAGTGCTGGGGTTACAGCCACGCACTGCCAAGCCTAGCATTTTACGTAGGTGCTGAGAATCCACACTCAGGTCCTATGTTTTCATAGCAGGCATTTTGCTTCCTGAGCCATTTCTGAAGATCTGCAATTTGATTTTCTTTAATGTAACAATACATTCTGAACACCTTGGCATAACAGTGGGAATAGATTTTGCAACATGGGAACACCATCATTTAAATTTCATGTTGATATACATTTAGGTTATTTACCGTTTCCTCCTAATAAATGTAACATTACAGTGAACATTCTTATAACTAAATCTCTACCTAAATTAGCCACTGATCTCTAAGAAAAAACATCTCTAAGAAAAAAAAAAGTATATGTGATACTATTTTCAAAAGTTTTTTTTTCCCCCTCAATGTTGCCTGGTATTAGAACCAAAATATTTAATGTTGGGTGGCTGGTGAGGAATAAGGAGACTGGACGTGTTGACACATGAGTGACATAGCAGTATTAAATTAGCTTATATATAAGTGGATGAGGAGGGGGAGAGAGAAGAAAGGCGAGGAGAGAGGAGACCGAGATACTGCTACGTTCTCCAGCTTGTAGAATGGCACTTGAGCGTAGTTACAAAAGAGTCACTCAAGGGGTAAGTACAACTCACTTAATGCTTATTGATTTAAAAATCAAATAAAAAGCCAAAATCCCTCACACCAGAACCTATGCAAGTGTTCTAGGAACTCGGATAGTCATTTCAAACACTACAAATGTACACAGCTAGCAGTGGCCTTGAGTTTTTAGCTGAAATTAATTTACTTTTTTTTCTTTTTCTTTTTCAATAAATTGTGAGGATCAGTGGTCTGAACAGGGGTGGAAAAGTGTTCCAGTTCTGTTTCTCTGTAGCAAATCACAGTGTATTAAAGCAACAATTGAGTATTAGCTCTCATGGTCCTGTGTTAAGTCCACTTAGATGAGAAATTCCTGACTGGACTCCTTCAGGCACCTGTAATCAGATGTTGGCTGGCATCAGAGTCCTCCGCTGCCCTGTTAGCCCAGCTGGGCTGGCTGAATAGGCTTCCTCACATAACCCATTGATGACTATGAGCTGAGCTGTGAATGTGTCAACCACGTGACCACGCTTGCTCTCTCCCTTTAGTTTACAACCCTTACAATATGGTATTTATTCAAGAGCCTCCTTATGTTCTAAACTTGGGAGTCACAAGTCACAGAATATGTTTTTTGAAATCGTTCTACTAAAAGAGAAGGTGGGGAGGTTCTCTCTTTCTACTACTTGGGCCCTGGGATCAAACTCAGGTTGTCAAGCTCAGCAGCAATTCCAACTGATCCATCTCACCATCCACCTCCCCATCTACCAGAATATCACTTCTGCTGCATTCCCTGGATCAGTAAATTATTTGTGAGTAAGTAACTGGAAGCAAAGAAGACTCCTCTTGATCGGACAGCAACAAGTCACCCTGCAGAAGAGCTATGACTATGACTACTCTTGGAAGACACAGTCTGCCACTCTCGGGTAGCTGTCAAAACCCTCTGAAAGTCTGAGTGCTCTTTTTCATATCTGCTTCTTCCGCTGAAGGGAATCCTGATGATTCAAAGGGTCCAGAGAGAAGAAAGGGAAAACTAGGGGAAAAGAAGACACACATGCTGATCTTGGTACAGTCTATTAAATATTTCAACTGTTTTTGTATCCTAATATTCATCTTAAGGTTTAAGAATATTTATCTGTCACCAAGTTGCAATTGACTCTCCTCTAGCTACTTTTCACTAAAACGTCATCCACATAAAATTTGCAAAAAAAATCAGACTGTGATTTAACACCGTGACTATAAGTTAAATGAACCTGGATGGAGATATACACATGTACATAAGCATGTTCTGAATTTTAAATAGAAGAGCCTGATTAAATGAAGTTCGTATTTTGGACCACTGTTCCCATTAGGAATACCTATATTTGATAGAGCAAGCTCTAATCAGTTATTAATATTCTGTACACAGTTAGGAGGAAATTTCTTTGTAGACCCCTGCAGCACAGTTCTGCCCAGAACAGCAACTGATTTCCATCATTAGAGCATGAGATTTGATTACTTTTATCTCAGCACATGTAACTTTAACCACTATTATTGGTCACAAAATTATCTGATTTTTATTACAGCATTTGGTTCTTACAACCCCTCAGGATCCATGATTACTTCAGACACTGTTTTGAGTGCCTGCCTTTTTGTGCCCTGATATTTGCTTAGTTTCATCAGCATGCCCCTTTAAGGTTACTGTGAAGGCAAGAAGGGCAGGGGAGGAACAGGGAATCTGGGGAGGGATACTGGAATCCCAAGCCAGCCCCATGCTTCACAGGAGGTAAGGAAATGTAACATGCCACTTGTGTGAGACTATCTGTGCACATTCAAGACAGAAGCTTTTTTTGCAGTGGGTAGGTCTCCAAAGTGTCTTTTTATCTTGCACATCATCTCCTAGGTGACCCTCCTTTTTTCTAAATATGTATTTGTTATTGTGTATATGTGTACATGTCTCTGAGTGGGTAAGTGAAGAGTACAAGTGCCTGTGGAGGTCAGAGGTGTCAGATCACCCTGCAGCTGGAGTTATAGGAGGTTGTGAGACACCTGATATGGGTGCCAAGAACCAGTGTGAACTCTTAATGGCTGAGCCATATCTTCAGCCCCATGTGACCCTTTTGTTAAGCAGTGATATTTTCAACAGACTGGGTTCCCTAGAACTAGACATAATGGCTTGATTATAAATAGGGCTAATTACTAAAGCCTTCACCCCTACTCAGTAGTCTTCATGGTACTAGAAGGAACTTTGCACACTATGAGAGGGGAAAGGTAAGCACCAACCCAGCTACAAAGTCTTCAATCTACAGTTGTGACCTTCCTGCAAGGTACACTGGTAAAGCTTGTGGGAGTAACCAACCACTATCAGATTGGATTTAAGGCCCACTCTGTGAGATGGAGTCCATCCACAGTACTGCTCAGGTGGCCAAGAACCTGAGACTAGGTAGGTCAGGGGCCTTGGGGAAAACCAAATACTACTGTTCTGCTGAAGAAACATAGCAATAAAATGACTCCTAATGACATTTTTCAAATAAGTTGAATCCAAGTCATATCTACAGTGTGTTGCAGTAAATTAAAATGACCTGTACAGATTTTTAATTATCAACTCTTTGTGTTATAAGTGTTAAGTTAACCCTTTGTTATAGACTTTATAAATCTTTAACCATACCCAATAAATTTACAAATCTTGAGGTATATACAGAAAGTCCATTTAATAGTTTTACCGATCTTGAGATAAAGTTTACATTTTATCAAGAGTCTTAGAAAGTCAAATGAAATCAATAGGGTTGTTTTCTTTTCTTTTCTTTTTTGCTGTTTTGTTTTGCTCTCCTTTTTTTTCTGTCATGAAAGCAGGTTGCTCACATGTCAAAGAACAGATAGGAAACTTCTAAAAAAGTATGCTTGGGTCTAGAGAAAAGAGACCACAACCCAATTCCAGAGCCAGCTTTTCAATGAAGCAGAACAGCATTAAAACAACATTTCAGTATTATCCATATCTAAAAATTGAACTCAGTAACCTGGGGGAGCATCCTGAGAATAGAGAAGCCTCAGAAACAGAAATTCCAAGCTATGGTTATTAAAGCGGCCATGGCAATCAGCCATGGCAGGCAGCTGCCATGCTCAGTCTTAACTTGCCAGGTCCTACCCTCTTTCTCCCCTTATTTGGTCCTGGTTTTATTCTCTGTGGTGTGGCAGCTTTTGAACACATTCTGCTGCCTACCCTCCTACCTGATATGGTTTTTCTACCTGTCTTTTTATCTCAGCTAGCACCTAGCAGCAGACTAAGCAGCAGCAGATTTGAAGAGACAGATTAGAAACAAAAAGAAAGAAAAAATTTGTCACATGATGCACGTGGTGGCAGTGCATGTCTTTACTCCAGCACTGGGGAGATGGGGAAAGGGGGTGCAGAGGCAGGTGGATCTCTGTGAGTTCAAGGCCAGCCTGGTCTACTCAATGAGTTCCAGGACAGCCAGAGTTGCAACAGAAAAACTCTATCTTGAAAAAATAAACAAAACCCCACGAAACCAGTAAACACAGAACACAAAATGTTCAAGGGACAGAGTCTGCAGCAAACCTACAACATAGAATGTTCATGTAGTCAAAAGAGATTGGTCAAAAACAAAACATGTGCTGACCACCTTCATTCATACATTTAACTGGGCTTGAACAATCTCTATCTAAGCTTCCAGTATCTAAGATCTAGGTGAGAAGAGCGAGGACCTTTTCACTAGTGCCTGGGGCAGGAGACAAACAAACCACAGAACAAAACACAGGGGACCAAGAATTAGGCACCAAAAGACCAGATGGGCAGTGCAACATCTTGCTAGTGCTCTGAACAGGAGTTCGTGTACCTACCCCCAAGACAGAATCCCACCAGAAAAGGTACCAGATGTCATAGGAGAAGCCCTTTATGACTTACTGATGGAAGTCTCCATCAGCTGCTTGCTGGTTTCTTTTGAGTGTGGCAGTTCACTCCAACAATCTGCCAAACTTAAAGCATGCCTTAGAGCCTTGGGACATCTTCAAGGTATACCTCCTGGGTCAGCATTCAGGTCCTGGAATCCCAGAGTGAAGGTCAAGCTTTAGAACTGAGGTTTGGGTCTCAATCTCACTGGGAACTATAATTGTTAATCCCTCCAAACTAGAGTAGAGACCCAGATTCTTTAGTCAAATTATGCAAGCTTTATTACCTGTCAGACAGAGCTATATCACTAAAGTGGGGTTTAATAAAATATCAGCAAACATAGGAGATGGGGGGTTTACATAGCAAAAAAAAAAAAAAAAACCTGCAAGACTAGAAGTTTTCAAGAGATGGGGGATTTCCAGAAGAATTTAGGTTACATAGGAACTTGGCTGAATGTTTTAAATTTATTTGACAGACCATCTTATCTTATAAGGGAGCAGGTTAGGGTCTAGGGTGTGGAACACGCAAATTCCAGAAAACGGATCAAGACCTGGTTAAATCCAAGCTTTACGAAAAACAGGAGTGAAAGTGAAATTATTTTGACCTTGTAACAAGATGGCTTTTAATCTTAAGATGGAGTCAGGCTGGTTCAATACTTCCTACACCAGATAGGAACAACTAGACAGAGTACAAAGAGTGAGAGAACTTGAAACATTCTGTTTTAAATGGATGTCTCCATCAAATCCCTTCCCTCACACCTCAGGGAAACCTGTAGAAGAGGAGTCATAGAGACTATAAGAGCCAGGAGGCTGGAGGACACCAAGAAAACAAGGTCTTCTAAATACAATAGGGCCAACACGTATAAACTTACCAAGACCATGGCAGCAGGCACAGGCCTACGTGGATATAAGCCAGATGGGGTCCCAACACTGAAAAGAGAAGTAGACCAAGCCCCTATTCCTAGCCCAGAGGCTATTTCCAGTTGATAACTGCTCCCAAAATGAATAATAGTTTTCTGCAATGGAATCTCACTAGGTAAACAAGACATTCTTAAGGGCAGACCCCACGTCCAACAGTAGATGAAGACACAAAACAAGCTCGATGGCATTTGGGGAGGTTCTTTGTCTCATAGTGCTTTGTCTGGGCATTGCTTTGTCGTCTTTCCCCCGCTTACAGGTCTTTTGCGTCTATGTTATGGTTTCCGATGTGTTTTTATGGGATTAATGTATCTGTGAATGTGTGCATCTCTGCTTCTGTATTTATTTCTTGAGTTTTTTGTTTCTTGGGTCCTTTTTTTTTTTTTGGCTCTTTTCCTCCTGGTAGCTTGTTTGTTTCATCCTATTCCAGTTTGTTTGCTTTTATATTTATCTTATTTTATTTTATATTATTTTTAGATGCTTGTTTGCATTCTATTGAGAGAGAAAAAAAGAAAGGGTGAATGGGAGGTCAGGGAGGATCTGGGAGGAGTTGGGGAAGGGGAAACTATAATCAGAATATATTGTATGAAAAATATCTATTTTAAAAAGAATAGAGTTAATATTTAGTGCATAGATGTTTTCTATGGCCCTTCTCATTACATTACTCAGGAAGTCTAAAACATCTTTTCACCCTGCTTTTAACAATGGAAGGATCAATGAGTAGATCTTTGTGGTGATTGCCTGATCTCTCACAGTTGGTGGATGGGCTTTTGACTGCTCAGAATCCAATTCATCATTAATATTTTACTTCCTGGTTTTAGCATCCACTGATATTTATTTCCTAAAATTTTCATCACATTTTGTAAAATAGAGGTTTTTTTTCTCTAATCCTGGTGTTTCTTCGTTTGTTAGCTATAAGACACCTGTGAGCAAAGCTTTTCTTTATCATTTAAGGCTATTTCCTAACTTCCAGTAAAGCTTTTATGGGACAGGCAGATGAAGATGCTAATCTTTCCTTCTAATGATGGCTGTTCAGAGTTCAGAGGGGGCAGGTCACCTCCAAGAGGGACAAGCTGAGCTTGCTGCTTTAGGTTTCTCTTTGAGTGCCATTATAGATTTAAGGATTTTTTAACCTAATATTTTTCAATCATTTCCCATTTTTGTTCTTTTTGATGACCACATCTTCTCTATTGGCCAGCAACCTCACCTTTGAGTGTATGATCCCACTTTGGCATTATTTACAACACACCTACAGCCAGTGATTTCTCCATGAATCATCAAATGTAAACCTACTTATTTTCTCAAGACTTGTTTAGTTTATTTTAGGTGTGTATATCTGAATTCATATATGTGTACCATGTTCGTGCAGACACCTATGGAAGACAGAAGACAGAGTCAGATCCCCTGGACTCGAGTTACAAGTGGTTGTGGTCTGCCCAGTGTGAGTTTTCTGTAACAGTAGCAAGTACACTTAACCACTGAGCAATTTCTCCAGTCACCAAAATATCTTACCTTTAATATACATTTATCTCCTTTTTCTAATAGAAAATGTGGTTCCTAATAGTCTCAACATTAATATGATTTTTGAGGTCCATAAAAAATTGTATGTATTACACAATAGTTTTAATTGTGGTGTGTGTGTGCGTGTGTGTGTGTGTGTGTGTGTGTGTATGCGCGCACATTTGGAGTAGGGTATCACACTGTAACCTTGGCTGGTCTCTGAACTCCCTATGTAGCAAAGTTTCAGCAGTCCTGACTCAGTCTCTTAAGTGCCTCATTATAGTCATGAGGCCTAACCCCCAACCTGGGTCTGGTTCAATATGATATATTAAAAGAAAGCTGACTAGCTTTCTGCTAACAGTAGTTATCATCACAACAGTCAAATGGAGACAAAGTGACCGTGTTGCTTTTGTTTGGGTCTTTTTTTTTCATTTTGTTAAATTATATCCCACCAATAATATATAGTAAGTACATCCTATACTCTTAAAAGCACAAGTACCTAAGAAGTCAAATTTTTCTACTGAGGAAAGGAAGAGTGGCTGGCATTAGTATCCTCCTCTCCTTTCCCCTCCCCTGTCTCTGGGAAGAGAGGAGGTTCACAGAGTGGGAGGCTAGCCACAGTGAGGACTCACCTGTCAACATGTAGTCAGAAAAGCTGTGAGCCCCACCCTCCAGGACCATTGGGTGGCAGCCCAGGAGACAGGCCAGAAGACACACTGAACAAAGACTCCTGACATATGAGATGGGTGCTGATCTGTGTGGTGCTCGGGCAGCAACTGCAAGCATGAGATAGGCAGACATGTCACCAGAGTGATGGAAATGTTTCATAGCAGCTTGGCACTTGAAAAGAATAAATCTCACCAAGAACAAATTGAATAAATGAAAAGTAGATGCTTCTCCCTCCTCCCCCAGAGCATTCAAAACATTTCACCAGACAGCATGTGGCACCAGCCTGATATTTTTGGGTACAACGCACAGCTTGTAGCTATTATTTATCTTTTTTTATCATGTTGGCATTTGAGTACCTTATCACCATATGGGAGGGAAAGATCTGGTTTCTTTGGGCTGTGTTTTCAACCTGTGATTCAGGAGCTCTGGTGTGCTGTTCTATTCATTCTGAACTGTATTCACATTTCTGCTGGGAATCGACAAAGGGGGGAAGAAGCGAGGCTTGCCGCCCTTGGGAGGCAGGGGTTGAGGGCAGGAAGGGTAAGCACAGCCTGGTTATTTCTTGGGTAAACTGAGGCATCAAACACTTACAGAGTCTTCCTTCTTGGCCAGGGTTTCCCGCTTCTGTTCTGACCTACACCCCTCTGCCAAAGCAGGAAGGAGGGTTTGTCCACATCCCAGACTCTGGCTGCCCTCTCGATAGTCAGGCCTGGCCGCCAGCACATCTGCTCTTTTCACCTCACACACTCAGCTGACAATTACGAGCTATAAGCATTAATCATCAGAAGCAAAGCGGCTCCTTCTCATTCTTCTCCTTCCTCAACCCTTGACATTTGTAAAACACATGGGTAAAGTGGTAGTTATTCCTGTCAGAGAGAGGACCAGCTGGAAATATCAGTTCTTCTAACCTGTACTTAAACTCAGGTCTATTCCGTTTACAACTAAAAGTGGGGTCCTCTTTTACTGCTGCTGTTTGGTTTGGTTTTACCTTTGGGTTTTGGAACAGGGGCATTTATAGCCCAGGTTGACCTCGAATCTGTTATGTAGCAAAGGATAACCTAGAATTCCTGATCTTCCTGCCTCCACTGTAGAGTGCCGGAATTATAGGCACTATGCTCATTTGTATGATGCAGTCAAGCCCAGCACTTCCTGTGTGCTGAGAAAGCATCTGTTAAACAGCTACTAGCCCAGCTCACACACTCCTTGATGAAGGCAAGGTTTGCATGTCAAGAACAAGTGACTTGAGCACTAATTATGTTTAAGATTTATTTTTATTATTTCATTTATGTGTATATGTGTATGCCACCCGTGTTCAGGTACCTTCAAAGGCCAGAAGAGGGTGTTGGATCCCCTGGAGCTGGAGTTACAGTGGTAGTGAAACACCTGATATGGGTCCTGAAAACCAAATGCAGCCCAAAACCAGGTCCATCTCACTGTGTAGCCCAAGTTGACCTTGAACTCATTGCAATCCTACTGCCTCGGCCTCTCTATCAAAGGATTAATGAATGTGAGCCATCAAATACACTCAAATGTTAAGGCTTAAATTAAAATTAAAATTAATTAAATTAAATGCAATAGATATGAAAGGAGTTTCTAGATCCTATCTGAGTAGTCAGTTAATAAAACCTCCATGAGAAAAAGCAAATCTGTCGACAGTTTGCTCACTGGGTGCTGATCAGCAGTAACAAGAACTAATGCAGCCCACAGTGGAGAATGACTCTGAAGCCTGCGCCGAGTAAGAGAAGCCAGACACACGTGAGTTCCCAAAGGAAGAAAACCTGAACACTGCTTCTTCGAGAGCAGAAGAGGAATTGATTTGAAAGTGATCATTGGGAACTTTCCAGATGATGAAAATGTCTGCATCTGGACTGACAAAGCTGTGTTGCAGAACTGCATGCCTTTCTCAAAATCCACCTAATTATGATTTGTGGTCTATATATCTCATGTGTGCAGAGCAAATCCTAATAAACTTTTATCTATGTGTGTTAGTTTACGGTCATAATGACAGATTTTGTATTAGCAATTTTTATCTTTTGAAGTATATAAACAGCAAAAAGAACACTTTCAAAGTAGAAGATACTCTAACACGATGGAGCACACGGCACAGTGATAAAAACACTGTTGATGATGAATAGTGACGTGAGAGCTGCTCATCGCAAGAGTTCATTACCAAGAAGAGCCCTTTGCCTATAAGACGCCTCCTTTCAGCCCAGAAATATAGTCAAATTCAGCACTACACACAAAATTAAAGTTTCCTAGCCCTATAAAAATATTTTTAATAATCCTCTATCTCATCAATCGTTATACAGCCTTTTGTGAGAGTACAATAAATCAAATCAATACCTTTTATGACTTTGCCACCAGACACTGTTACTATATCCAAACTCAGAAGTATAAAGTAGTATTTTATGAGGCAAGGATACTCATAATTTTTTAACAAATAAGGAAAGCTATCCTGAAACCCAAAGAAAGACTTCTTAGATTGAAAAAAGATGTATAAAGGCTATCAATGCCCTCTGAGTGAGCTCTGCACATAGGTTCAGTCCTGTATGTCCAGTCCTGGTGTGTGATGGAGCTCATGGGGCTTGGTGTAAGGGCCATTCGTCCCTGTGTCTGACCCTCTAGAAATGCAGAGCAGTCAGCTACCCTCTAGATCATTTTCTGGCTGGGCTGGTAGCATGGGCTTGGGATCCCAGCATGCACACACAATAATAATAACTTTAAAATAGTAAAATATGTCTTGGGATAACTCAGTGGCAGAGCACTAGCTTAGTATGCATAATGCCCTAGGTTCAATTCCTAGAACTACACACATGTGTGAGCACACACACACACACACACACATACATATACAAAGTTATCTTCTGAAGTGAACACTAGGTAAGTGTTACATTTATTTGTACAGTGAAATGCATCTCTTCTACGTCCTAGACAAACAGGACCATTACTCAGGAGTCTTTATCCATCTTAATCATGCTATGCTCTCAGCAACAGCATATGACAGTCTTCCTTTAATTTAAAAAAAAACAAACTTTAGTGTGGGTTTGTGTGTGTGCATGAGTATGCATGTGTGTTGTGTATCTGTGTGGGTGCACATGCTACAGCATGCACATAGAGACCAAAAGACAACTTTGTGGAGTCAATTCTCTCTTTCACTTTTAAGTGGGCTCCAGGGATCCAACACAGTTTATCAGTCTTGCATAGCAACTGCTTTTTACCCAATAAACCGCCTTGCCTGCCTGATTTTAACATTTTTATCCATTGGGGAATATGACAAGAAAAATGAGGAAGCCAAACAGAAAAATGTAAATTAAACTGTAATCTCTAGGTTAAAAGGAGACAATTTCCATCAGACTGTGACTCCATACTGCTATAGAGTTGCTTGAAAATTCTTTTACCAATAGGGATCCCTCAGTTGTTTTTGTCTCTAGAGAATTCACACACATAGATGAAATAAACAATAATACATTATAGGACAGCTATTACTGGAGAAATATGATTTTCTTTTTCAAATTCTAAGAGACACATTTTTAAAGGGGAAAAAAACTAGAACTGATGATAAAGTAAGGGTACCTGAAGCTGGGGAGAGTGTTTTATCCCTTGACAACATATACAAACATTCATTCAGGACGGAAAGCACTAGAGCTTTATCCACTCACTAGCTACAAATGGGGCTCCCCAGCCAGCCACACGGTAAACCCTGGCAACCGGTTAGAAACACATCCTTGGACCACCCAAGCCAGTCAAGTCAGAGCCCCTAGGGACAGCCCACAACAATCTGTGCTGCAACAACCTCCAGGTGGCTTTGAGGCTAAGAAAGGCTGAGAGCCACTGGCTTATTCCAAAATATTGATTGGATATCTACTGTGTGTCAGGTACTAGGATACAAAAGTGAGAATTAGTAAGATCACTGCTTAATGGGGGGTGGGGGGCGCTGGTCTCAGAAAGTAGAGGTGTTTGCTGGGCAAGCACCGTGACGGCCAGAGTTCTGATCTCCAGAACTGGTGTGTGATGGCACATGCCTATCGCCCCAGAATTGAGGAGTGGAGATAAGAAGAGCCCATAGATTCTCTGGCCAACCAGTTTAGCTGAAACAGAGAACTCCAGCTTCAGTGAGACTCCCTGCCCAGATAGATAGTAGATAGATAGACAGACAGACAGATAGATAGATGCCTGAAATAGAGGGTAGTACTAAGCACTGTATGCACCATGCTTCTTCTCATACACACATACCTATGATGTTTAACTTATAAATTAGACACAGAAAGGATTTAACTAACAGTCTCTCCAGTAATCTGTATACTTTTCATCTTCCCTGATCTTGTGCAAGTACCCCCTTACTTTCGGGGAAGTGGCTTGGTGACAGTATTTGTTTTACACTGTCCTTTGCCCAACCCTTCAGAGCAGCTCAGTGCTCCCAGCATGCAGCTGTCAGTTCAGACATGTTTTCAGTTCATGTTTTTCATCCACAACTCAGATGTCTTTTCCCTCTTGACTAAACAGCACAAACTCTGGCTGTAGCTTTTATAGCTTGAGGTGAGACAGCAAAACCAGCATAGATTTCTTTTCCCTTCCTCACACTTTCACCAAAGAGTCACTCTTACCAGAGACTCTAGCAAACTCAGTAGATGGCTTTTTTTTTCCTATCCTTAAATTAAGAATGTTCATCTTTTTACTTAAAGGAAGCACTTCACAGCGTCTCTTTGGCACAGCTAAATTGCCAGCATCATTGCTAGTGCACTTTGTTGCTATTATTAAATAAAATAAGAGGTAACTAAGCACAAGCTCAGTGATCCAGAGACTGGGGATGTAACTGGGAAGTGAGGGATAGGCAGGTGACATATGCAGTGTGGCTACACCTGATGAAAGGATAGTTTGTGTCTCTGGTGAATGAAACAGAATGAGACAAATTATTTTCAACACACTAGTCAGAATGGCATGTATTAAATCTCTTTGAGTTATTTCTGGATTGGCTGGTTGATTCTGAGACAGGATCTCTTGTATTCCAAGCTAGCCTCAAACTCAGTGCATAGTCAATGATGCCCTCGAACTTCTGATTCCCCCACCTCTCTCTCCCAACTGCTGGGATCACAGCCACACAGTATCATGTCCAGGTTATGCTTGTGGAGTTAGGGATTGCAAACACTATCAACTGAGCCATAGCCTCAGCTCCTGAAATTTTGAATTTAATAATGTCAGACTACAGTTGGCCATAGATAACTGAAACTAAAATGTATAAAAGGAGTGCTGTCCTCTTAATCCTGTCATATCCCATAATCTATCACTCTCCACTTAAAATCTCCCAAACTCCGCTATAAAAGTTTAGTATTCTTCTTTCCTCACAAAAATATTCTTTGTAATCTTTTCTAAGATGTTAATATGTTTTTACCTTCCATCCTTGAATATGTCCATATTTTGAAAAAGATTTTAGTTTAAATTGTCCTTTAAACAAGTATAGAAAAAACTGACTTTTGTTTGTTCACTACCTGTCTGGGAAGAGCAAGATCCAAAAACATTAACACTCTGGCTTAACCCTCAAAGCTGGTTAGAATCATTGTGCCAAGATCCCCAATAGATAAACTTGTGGTAAGAACAGAAGAGATCCGAACCTAATTGTCTAAATATCTAGTAGTCTACAGTCAAATTCCAAGAAACCAATCATAAGACATCTTACCAAGCGTAGACATGCTATAATGAACTAGCAAAGCATTTACACACACACACACACACACACACACACACACACACACACGCACACACGCACACACGCCGCGCGCACAAGTAATTACATAATGTTAGCTACTTCTATAAATGTTAGCAAGTAATAAATAAATTGTTCATACGTGTAAGGGTTACCAATGTCACTGCCGAACAACGGTGCGAGACAAAAGATGTAACAACTGAAACAGAAAGACTGGGCAAATAATATTACTGCAGAAAAAAATGCACTTAGACTAAATGAAAAGATGAAATGGAGACCTCGGTGGGCAGAGTGGGAGGGCAGGCTATCTTATCACACTACTCAAAGTGGATCACAATTTCAAACTTACACGTAGTTTATTTCTGAAATTATGTATTTATTTTTATTGCATTTTACCTCACGTAACTGAAATCATAGAAAGCAAAATGGGTGTAAGGTCACTTACAGATGACTGTTCTGGCTCCTGCGGGCTCTAGTGACGAGTGAGGAGGCGGGCACAAGTTCCTCAGACAGACTGCCAAGCGCCTCTTCCTCTTCCTCCAGGTTGTTTCTTGGAGGCTGTGGTGCTTTGAGCGAGATGTCCTCTCCATAGGCTCTTGTGAGAACACTCGGTTCCCTACCAGTGATGCCGTTTTGGAAGGTTACGAACCTTTAGGAGGTGGAGCCTTGCAGCAGAAAGTCATTATGGGCAGGTTTATAGCCTCCACCCACTTCCGGTTGTCTGTTCTGCTTCCTTCGTGGGACTGAAGTGAGATCTCTCAGCTCAGTTCTCCAGCGGCCTGCTGCCACGCCTCCCTGCCAGGAGGGACTCTCTTCCAACAGGAACCGTAAGCCAAAATAAACATTTCCATCTGTAAGTTGTTCCTGGTCGTGGTGCTTTATCAGAGCATCAGGAAAACGATTCAGAGGCCCCACATCCCTACCATAGCATACTGGCTTCTCATGCCTGGTCGCGGGCTGAAACCCGTGAACCAGTAAGTCTTTCATCGACACACTTGCTGCTTTTTGTTTCTTGATTTGGGTAAGGATAAGAAGCAGTCCCCAATGGCGTCCACACGCTAATCCTCAGACTCTGTAACTAAGTAATCTTTCAAGGCACAGAGGACATTACAGGTGAGACTGAAATGATCTTGAAGTGGCTGGTTGTCCTTGACCGTGAGTGGGCCCAATGCCATCAGGATAATCCTTACAAGACAGTGTAGTGTGTCTTGGGATAGAATGAGGAGATGAGACAACAGCAGGAAAGCCAGAGTCAGGACAGTTTTGAGGGCACAACACTCACAGCTTTAAAGGCAGAAGACAGGGCCACAGCCAGGAATACAGAAAAGCCAAGGACACAAGGTTCTCTGGAGCCTCTACTCATGCAACATCTGAGCCAGCTCTCAAGACAGCTAGACACCATGAGCACTTGGGAGCTCTGCCCCAAGCCACCCTCTGGCCAACAAATCAGACTTCTTGGCCATGAGGCCTAGAGAACACTGCTTTCAAACTCCCCAGGCAGCCCCTATATGCATCCAAAACTGTGGCCCACCATCCTAGAGGCAAAATGTCGCAGAAGGAAGCCTTGTGGCACTGGCTGTGAAATGGCCAGCCCCCGGGTGCTGCCCCCTGAGATTGATCACCCTCTCTCACCCGAGTGCTTTCATATGACATTAAGCCAGGGAGAGGCAACATGTTTCAGGTGATTACACAACTTTAGGCACCATATGCATAAAATTTGGAGCATTTTTGTGCTAAATTGCAAGACAATCCCTCAGTCTTCCCTTTATTAGAAGATGTAGGTCCTAGGAGTGTAATCCTCCCGCCACATTCGTGTCCCCTCCGCTGACCCCTGTCTGAAGTGCAGTGACCGTCCGCAGATGGATCCAGGCCTAGGAACAGGGTTCGGACATGGCCTCGTGGCAGACAGAGGGTTTATGGTATCCTGCCTTGTCCTTGGCAGACCTCCAGTCAGTCTAAGAGTGCACAGACACACTCAGGATACGCTTCAGGGGGCATCTCCACTTTAATATGTTGTGTAGGGTACATATATAGGGCCACAAACAGGGGTGAGTTTTGGTACCCAAGGTTGGGATCCGTTGGTTAGGATGAGGATATTGGAGTAGTTTCTTTTGCTGGTGGGGCTCAAGTCTAAGCTTCAAGGTCTTGCAAGAACACCTTCTGCATGAGATGTGGTCTCACTGGGAAAAGAGAAAGACACCTTATCAGTAAATGGATTCATCCCTAGGCTTCCAGCTGCAGCACAGATAAGCACCAACCAAGCCGAATTCCTTTGCTTCTGTGAAGCAGGCAATATTTAATATTTAGCTGGGTTTTGTCCAGGGCTAAAGTAAGGAGCAGCCGAACACCTACTGTTCTCATCTCCTGGGATGACACAGGGTTCCAAGCCAGCTTCAACCCACTCTTAGCTCTATAACAGTCCCACAAGAAGACTCCAAGGTCCCATGGTCTCTCATATCAAGTCAAAGTTCAGAACTTTACCTCTTTCTCAAATGGGCCCAGTTACTTCTGGTTTTCAGGCAGTTGATATCATATGCTTTGCAATCAAATATCTCCCTCTTCCTCATAAATATACACTGTGTTCTACTGACATGAATATTCATCAATTCCAAATAATTTTAATTACCCACTTATCAGTCACCTCCTGGTTCAGGTTGTGTTGTTTGAAATTCATGTTTTTTTGTGACTGTCTACATGCCATGAATCCTTGCCAAAATGCTCCTGTTGCTCCTTATGGAGAATGACTACAAGGCACTATTAACACATGGCTTTTCTCCTGCCATTTAACGAAAGAAGCCATAAAAATCATTGCCTTTTAATATTATTTTTCTTTCGTATCCCCCCAATGGAGACACTAATATATTCAGAAAACTCTGATACACAGTCTGATAAGGTTGCTCATTTTTATCTTTAGTTTGGTTGATCAATGTACAAAGATATACTTTAGATTTCAGCTTCTAACAACAAATAGTTTAAATCCCCTAAGAAAAACTCATCTGTAGCATACTGGAAGGAAGAGCTAGTAGAATCACATTTGTCACCGCCAAGCTGCCCAATACATAATTCCTTAAACATTTCCTGTTTTAATGCCTTTACTTCCTGGTGGGACTCAAGCTTAAACACTCTTTCTTGTTTCATTTAAGTGGTTATGAAGGATACGACCTGAAGAACTGATCCTACTCCAAGCTACATAAACCCATGTTAGCCCATTTTGTTTAAAGGTTCTGTGGCCTTATGCAATCCTAAGTTATATATTAGAGTTGATTTTCCTACAGAACATGTCAGACTTTAGTTTTGGCAATACCTATTAACTAAAATTAGCCTATTGGACAAATTAAAGATGAGCTATAAGCTTTTGTTCATGAATGTTAAATCAGAATGTGAAAATGGGTCACTTGACATCAAATGAGTTACACACACATACATTTAATTGTTTTCAACCTAGATGAGGAGATCCCTATATTTGGTCCAACTAATGTACACCTATAAATATGTAAGTCCAGGGCATGACGTTTTTCACCAAACCTAAAATAAGCTTATTTTAGAAGTGTGTGTGTCTTTGTTGGTTTTGGCCCTATAATATGTGATGACCAAAAAGCTTCTGTATTTTGGGGAAAGCAGTTGGTAATTTCACCCTGTCTTGTGCCATCCAAATGTATAGATACATTCTATGTATGTGCCACACCACATACATAAAAATTTTTTATCCAAATAAGTGTTGATTAATGTCAAGAAAAAATTAGAAAACAAATTTGTACATTATGTGTGTGTGTGTGTGTGTGTGTGTGTGTATACATAATTTTAAAAGGGTAAAATTCTGAAAGCAAATATACAAAATGATAATATATATAATCTGTATGACATGCGTATAGATTTGTGCAAATTTTCTCCTTATGATCCTTATTATCCAAGCTACTTCCAATCTACTACTATAATTGTAAATAAAATTAATATTATTTTAAAGAATAATAAATAATAGCTGTATCTGTATCTTCTATATGGAAGCTACCTCTAATCTGGCTACTTCATGTCAATATCTGTAATAATAAATTTAGGAAACAGAAAAATTAATTAATGTACATTTTTACTTAATAAAATGGAAATGAGTAATATCATTATTTAATTATATATTCCAGAAAAGTACTAAGATGGAAAAGGCTTGTGCAACTTCTTCAAAGATAGCACTACTGGAGAAATGCAATATTTACTTAATTTTCCTATCAATGCTTTCTAAATGTTTTTATTGTTTTAATTTCATTTGCAAAAAAAAAAAAAAAACTTATGATTTCAAAAACCACCTCCCTTCCTCTCCCCGCCCCTCTGCCTGTCTCTGCCTGTCTCTGAAATGTGTTACCTACATTTCAACCAGCATCTGGTCCCCAAGAGCAGCTTGTGTATGTCTACTTACCTCTGTGTTAGAGCAGACAGTAGAAGAGACACAGGAATCAATAGAGTTACTATGATACTGCCACCTTCTCAGACTCAGAGCAGAGAGGCCATGTTTTGAGAAGCTTCTATGAATACTTGTCTGATCAACTTCAGATACCTCATAATCAATCAAGTCTTCCCAATTCTCAGATATTCACCTAAAATGAAACTGTTAATCTCACCACACGTATCAAAACCGCAAACCTATGTGTTGTCATGCTTGTGTGAAGGTCTGTTGACTTCTCTGCTCACACTTGAGGGTTGTCTTTATACTAGAATGAACACTGCCCACCCTTTCCAGCCACTGTGAGATAGGTCTGCTTATTTGCAGTTTTAGTCAATTAACCCCAGTGATTCTGTGAGATGATCTGTGTTCTTATCAAAATGTGTTTCATGGGAATAAGTTGACAATGTATACTGTGAAGAGAAATCAAGGGTTTGTGCACAGCATGGTAGAATGATGCTTATTAGTAGAGAAAGTAGTTTGTGCTTCATCTTGCTTTCTGTGTAGGAGTAGATTCATATTCTGTCTCCTCACTCCTACTCTGGTGTTTATAAGATTATTTTCTATTATTAGTTTATTTATGATTTTTCCATTTCAAAAAGAGAAAGGAAAAACTTTCATTTCCACATATCTTATTAAACATCTTTATGGTTTTTTCCACTTATAAGCACATTTTTATCTGTCTTCTGGCCGTGGTTAATGTACAGTGGGTCCCCGTGAATGGTAAAAAGTTGTGTAGAGCTACTGACACAGTTCTGGGATCTAATCTTTAATATTTTGCCAGGGATTATGAAGAAACTTATAATTATGTTTTACTCTGGATTTACTCATCTTTACTTTATCTCACATTGAAATATAATCAAAATCAGCCTGTTTCCATTTGGTTGCAAATCCCCTTCTTAAAGTACCTATTCAAAGTCTCCCCAATTTTCATTTTCTCTGTCTTTTCTTATTATATTAAATCCTGATATCTGGAAATGGAACTATATAACAGCATTACCCTGTTCTTTTAAAAATACAGATCATATCTATTCTTCCTGCATTTTCTACATTATAACCATGTCTATTTTTTTTTAATCCTTGACAGGTTGCAATTAGATTCTAGCTTGCCATTGTATTATAGCAAATACTGTTATTATGGTAGAAATGATTCACTTTGTTTAGCGTACTACTCAGATAGTCTGCAAGATGCCTCTGATACCAAATGTCATTCCCATTCTTTAATTATAATTTTTAATCTTTCTTGGTTTGCCCTTCTTTCAGTAGATTAATTACTTTTATTCTAAAACTCAGGAATGGTCTGAGTTTAATAATATTTATTAATATGAATTATTATATCCAATTGCTTTTTCCCTGTAGAAAAGTAGAAATAATTTTGTTCTTCCAAAACTCTTTGACCTATAACATAGTGGCACACACTGTCAAAGAATGACATAGATTTATTCAGTAATTGAATTTTTTAAGACTGTCTAAAATGTTTCTGTATGTATATGTGTATGAATCTGTTTGAGTATATGTTGCATATGTGCAGATGCCTGAAGAGGCCAGTAGAGGGTGTTAGAGCCCCATGAAGCTGGAATCACAGACAGTTGTGGGTCACCATGGGTGCTGGGAACTGAACTCTAGGTCTCAGGAGGAGCATTAGGAGTGCTCTTAATTGCTGAGCCATCTCTCCAGCCCCAAGCTGAATGCATTTCTGAAAGTACTTGTTACTGATTTTTCAATAATGGACAGTCTAGAAGTGACTCAGCCAAAGACTATGGTCACACACTAAAAGTTGTGTTTCCTGAACACATCTAAAGGCATTTCCTCTGTTTCGAGTTATTTACATACACAGGATAAGATGAAAACAAACAAGATGTGAAGCATGTCTATAATGATCAGACCTGTAATTAAACGAGAACATGAGCCTCATCTGTCTGACAGTGAGGATCCCTCAGTATCTCATGATGCACTGAAACATAGCACTCCTTTAACATGTGTTGGATGGGCGAACGCACCAGACTGTGCTTTGGTTTTTGTCACTCTTGCTGATAACATGGATAAAGCTTCAGCTAAGGTTCAGTTCAATTGAGCAAGTCAGTCAGAGTGAGCATTTTGGAAAAATGGAAGACAGGCGATGGGCTTTATAAACTGGGTGGCACTAACTCAGGTCCTGTCCCTCCCTGTCCTGTGACTTAAGCCAAATTACTTTTATTTCACAGCACTGATTGATCTCTACAGTAGATATGTAGGGACATTCCTCCCAGATTATCTGTAAGAATCTAAAAGATCCTATTCACAAAGTGCCAGGACCCTAATGTGATTTGAGAGCTCATTGTTACAAGGTGTTAGAGGTGTTGAACGTTGGCCATCTATATGTCAGTCAGTCACTACTACCTAACAGGAACAAAGAAACAAAAAGATAAACAACAGCAATAGCAACAACCGATTTCAGCTGGGTGATTCAAAGCATCAGGCTCATTCTGGTCTGTCCCATATTTCTCTAAGAATTGCTTAGAGTATGTTTCTATCCAGGTCTCAGCTGAGGTGCAAGAAGAGAAGCAGTACTAAACAAGTATGTCCAAGCCCCATCTGTAGCATGAACTCATCACACCGGCTCAAGCATGTCCTGTAGCCAAAGTCAAGGGATGGGCAAGTATACTCAGCATTGTGCTTTTGAGCAAGAGCCCAGTCATACACCCTTAGCAACTAAAGGTAGGTCCTAACCTTAGAGTTGGTTTTGTGGGGACTTTTTTCACCCTGTCAAATTCTTGCTACCAGATACAACAGTACAGTGTAAGTAAGATACAGATGGTACTGTGGTTTGAATCTGGAATATGTCCCAGAGGTTTAAGTGTGAAAGCTTGATCTCTTGCGGGGGTGGGGGGGGTGAGGGGGGGGAGTTGGCAGGAAATGACAGAAACGTTAGGAACTAAGGTCTAGTTGGAGCAAGTAGGTCATTGGGGTTGTGCCTTTGAAGCATACTAGAGCCCCAACCACTTCCTGTCTCTCTATTTCCTGACAACCATACAGTAAAATGCCTCCTGTGTCACTGGCTTTCCACATCATGGCTTTTAGCTTCACCTCAAGCTGAGAAGTAGTGACCCCCACACACACACCTTGGACTGAAACCATGAGCCCGAAGAAACCTGTGTTCCTTTGTACTGTGCCTCTCACTTTTCGTCACAGTGGCAGAAAGATGACTAACACGGCTGGGATTCTGACGCACATCCAGGGGGAAAGGCACAAAAAGCTGTCATGAGATTGTCCTGTGGCCTGATAATGTCAGACCTCCACCCATACAGGGTGCTCTGAAGGCTCCCCGAATTGAACGTTTAGTATTATGGGTGATCTACCTATATTTTTAGTAGAAATGGCTAACATTTTTCCAAATCTGAACCTTGAGATCCTTGAGCCCTGCATCAGCAAAAGCAGACTGGACAAGCATTCAGCAAATTCACAGTTACTATTACCAACTTTATCAGTGGGTTTGTGGAAGCATTCCTAATATGAATAAACAGTCTTCTAAGACTGTACCCATTGACAAAATTACTGGTATGTATCAGGGCGTTAGAAGAAACCTGCTGTCGTGTGGGAGCCGTTCTCCTGGGAGCTGAGTCTTCCTATCTCACCAACAGGCAGCCACTGGCACCTGGCATTCCTAGACAATGAATGGTGACTAGCTTTGGGATGCCGCTAGAATTGTTCCTGGGTACTCATTCTAACCATAAATGACCAACACCACAAGTGGATGCCCCAGAAGATGCTTACTGAGCCATTCCTAATCCTGGCCACTGGAGTGCAAATTTCTGTTATTGTCTCTTCAATTCTAAAAATAAAATATCCAATATCCAATAGGCATTTTTTTAATCTAAGCATTACCAAAACTTCTGTGGACCTCTGATTTACACTGAATTCATTCTTCGTTCCATCATAAAACCAGGGCTGTAAGTTGGAGATAATGATGAGTTAAAATCACCATTTAACACAAACACAACCATCAGATTTTATTGAGCTTTCCCTTGAGAACAAAGCATTAGAAAATAGCATTAGAATCTTTTGTTAAGTTTTATGATCAAACACAATAAGACAAGGGAAATAAACCTATTTCAGAGGTTCTTCTTCAGGCTGGGAGGTGGTTCCACCTCAAGTGTCCAGACAGAGCTCCTGTCAAACAGTCCAAAGTGTCCCTGCCAGCCAACACCTCCATTTGTAGAACCATCCCTGATTAACCTGTTATTTTAAGACAGAGAAAAAAGATAGATGCAGTCTCTATGCTTTTAAAAAATTGTCAGGATAAAGAGGGAGACAGATATTTTCATCTTTGGTGGGACCAAAGACCCATCAAATGCCAGGGGAGGACAGTATGAGGCCACATGGGACACACGACAGCAGTGTGAATAGAAAATACTGCCTTCAGTAGACTAGGGTTGCGTGTGATCACGGCTGACTTGAGAGTCTGGGGAACAGAAATGTGAGACCTCTACAGAGCCTCAGCTGATGACTCTGCCAATCCAAGATCATAAAAAAACCGCCCAAGCCAGGTATGCCTTTAATCTCAGCACTGGGGAGGCAGGAACAGGTGGATCTCTGTGAGTTCAAGGCCAGCTTGATCTACACAGCAGGTTCTAGACCAGTCAGGGCTACACAGTGAATCCCTGTCTCAAAACATTTAAAACAAAAGCTGGGTCATCTCACTAGCATTTTTCTTTTTTTTTTTCTGTTTGTCTTGTTTCCTTTTTCTCTTATTCCTCCCCTTTCTTCTCAGGCAAGTAAATTTCCTGGCCATGGGCCCTACTAGACTCTGGTAACCCTGTGAGTCTATTCCTGATGATTACTGGCTCTATTTCCAAGTGATGAGCTTTCAGTTTTTATACAACCTTCTGTAGAAGAACAGCTCCAGTAAAAGAGTTTTAATGTTTTTTGTTTCTACCTAGTCTTTAATTTTTTTACGGGATGGAGGAGTAGAAGACTAGACTTAGCTGTTATAAAGTAAGCAGCCAGGATTTTACATTCTTTCCTAAACCTGATATATTTGCCTCATTTATGAAAGCCATTTTCTATTCCATATGTAAATGTTAATCTTAGAAA
This sequence comes from Cricetomys ansorgei, assembly GCA_026225945.1. Classification (NCBI taxonomy): domain Eukaryota; kingdom Metazoa; phylum Chordata; class Mammalia; order Rodentia; family Nesomyidae; genus Cricetomys; species Cricetomys ansorgei. The sequence continues at coordinate 8,266,949 of JAMJFZ010001562.1, forward strand.
CATAAAATGTTTTAGTTAGAGAATTTTCCTCATAATATATGTTTATCAGAACTGCTATTGGTCTCTCTCTTATAATTTTTTCCACTTACCGCAATAAAATATGGATTTTATGATTTGCAGAACCAACATTATGGTTAAATTATTAGAAGCCCTCCTTTTATAGTTTCTAAATCTGTGGAATATTATTGAAAGCTTTTTAAATCATACAGAATTAAAGAAACTATTATTTTTCTGCTACTAACCTGAAATATCAAGCATGCCATAGATTTATAAGAGTTAACAGCAGCATTAGCATAAGCAAATATCAAATAATTACAGTTTAGTCCTCAGTTTTTCTTACATTTATTGTGTGTGTTACACGCACACACACACACACACACACACACACACACACACACACACACACTTTGTGCATGCGCAGTGGTCAGAGAAGGAGATTTTACCCTTCTACTATGTGGGGTCCAGGGAGTGAACTCAGATCATCAGACTCAGCAGTCAGTGCCTTTTCCCAGTAAGCCATCTCATCAGCCCCTAGTCCTCCATTCTTGATCATTATAAAGTGCCACAAAGCTGCCCCCCCATCCAGGAACCTGTGCGTGTGACAGACACATATGTATCCATCTATCACTGAACCTGTTGTGTACCCAGCACTGCAGTCCATCTGCTGTAGCACATGCATTTTTAACTGCAAATATGTCTCTCAAAAGAGCTGATCCCTCCATTTACTTTCATACATGAACTGGTTTTAGGCAGATGGTTTAAAGTCGCTGACTTCAGATCGGTGATGAAAGGATCACAGAGCCTATGGCTTTATGGAACTCCATAGATCTGTCTCTTTTCTTGGACACTTGGGGCTGAGTTGTCAATCTCTGCAGAAATCTGAGTTCAAAACCTGAAGGATTCTATTGCAGAAGTGCTGAAGCCAGTGTGTTCTTTCCACAAACACTAAGAACTCTGGGTAAACATCCATGGGTTGATGGAAGATGAGTCTGCCTCAGCTTGCTTATAATTTCCCATGTATCAGGCCAGATTTGGCAACTATTAACATAAATATATCAAGAAACAGACACAACTTTGGTCAATCTCATTTGGTAAATTTGGGACAGTCCTATGCTTTGTCCTTAGGATAGCAACAAAGTACTATGCATGATTGGTGTGCCCCAAGGCAGTGGTTTACACGTTAGAAACAGGTACCATCCAGATGGGCAAAGGTGCTCTGTGAACTGTGGGACTCTAGACTCCAGGAGTCCTCACCCAAGGGTTTCCTCCAAGGAATTATGTGGATGACCTTGTCAAAGTCCCAGAAGTTGTTTTCATGCAAAGCTGATGGGATTTGACACTCCGTTCATTAATGAAAAGTTATTTTTACATCTCTCATACTAATTAACAAATCCTCGTGTGCAGATTTCCACAGAAGAATTTGCAATGCTCAGTAATCATGCCTGGAGTGCACATTTCTGATCATGATACTTCAGACACTAACTGCTGCTAGGACATAAATGAAAAATTAATTTTGTTCATAAATCATACTGTTTATCCTGAAGCATTTTAAGGTAAAAATTTTATAAAGATGATATAATAATCTAAAGCCCGGCTCAGACAAAGCTGTAGACTTTTATTCGTTTTCATGACTCCTAATTGAATAACAGTGACAGCACGATTGGAAATCTTGGGGCTGAGTAATGTGACACAAAATGGCAAGGTCAAGACTCTGTCTCCTCTGAGCTGCAGCTTGAACTTGGTGTCCAAAACTGAATGACAGAAACAGCATCCCTTCTGATGCTCCCTCTCCAGATACTGCCCACCACAGCGTCATCGTCTGCGCTGCTGGAGGAGTTGAGATTTGTTCGTTCTGGGTCTGCTTTAATAATTGTGTTTATCAGATCCTACTGGTAAATTAAACAGTGGCCTCCAAGCAAACATCTCCAAGTCCTGAAACCAACCTGTTAGTGCAGTCTTATTTGGGAAATATAGTTGAGGGTCTTCAGATGAGATTGTGCTTGAGTGACTGAACAGTGCATAAACCTAGTGGCAAATATCTTTATTAATAATGTTTTTTTAAGCAGAAGAAGAAGATTTGACACCACCAATAGAGAAGGAAAGAGGAGAAGCCATGTCAAGATAGGAGCAAGATGGGAGTTACCTAACTACAAAATTAGTCACTGGAACTGGAAGAGACAAACAGGCTTGCAGAGGGTGGTGGTGAGGAGGGTTGGTGGTCTCACCTGGCTTCTTTGAAGGGAGCATAGCCTGGCAAACACCATGATTTCAGATTTTAGCCTCCAGGATCATGAAAGAACAAACTTCTATTATTTTAAACCACCAAGGTTGTGGTAATTGATTCTCTTAGCCCCTCAAAAGTAATGCTGTACTCCAAGTCCTTCTAGGAACCACATTAATATATCCGACTCTATCCTATATCTCTCTTATGCTACTCACATAATTCAGCCCACCACTGATCCCACAAATATTTTAGTTAGTAAAAAAAGAAGTTCAAAGGCAGAGGTAAAGATTCTCTGAGCTGAGAGGTAAAGGGTGCCCTGAACTGTTTTGTTGGTGCTGAGTCACTCACATTCCAGGCTTTGTATCCATTTTCTGCTCTAGCCGGGCACTTCTGAACAGGAGCCTGCAGCATTCCTGCCCAACCTCATCACCTAACTTCCACAGCACACCTGGGAGCAGAAGCACGGTGACTTTGCATGAGTTTGAGAAGCCACAGATACTAATTTTTCTATGCGTTGAAGAAAGAAAGAACATTGCTTCCATTTCAATATGTATTTCTGACATCGAAGTTATGGGCAGGAAAACAAAGCCCAGACTACCCCCCCCACTCCCCCACCCCCTGTGAATCTAAATATTTTCCCTTCTCTCTTTTCTAAAAATAACCAGATTAACCCTGAGCTGACTGATGTAACAAAAACTTCGGGTCAGGGACAGCAGTGACTCTAGCTATAAGCCCCGCATTTGGAAGACTACTTCTGAATTATTTCAAATTTAAGCACTGAAAAAATAAAAATAAAATAAAACCTTTTATCTCTCCACTAAGGTGGGTGCCTACAGGTAGATACTGCAGCAACCATACCACTCTGCTAAGCCTAGGGATCTAGTCTCCTGGGACTAATGAGATTATTGATTCCAAGAACCAGTTGGCTTCAGGCAAACCACCTCCTCCTGGAGCTTTAAATTTATTCTACAGTGAATGTGGCAGTATGTTTTCCTACTGGCTTAATGCAGTTTCAATAGTCCTTACCTATAATGGAGGAATTTAACAAATGCCATATCAATGAGTTGCTAATTACTGATTATAGGCAACAATGCCAAGAACAAACTCTCTAAACATTCCCCAAGCATTAGAACACTTCTTCTGAATTTATCTTGACAGCTGTTTTCTCATTTTTAGATTCCTCTCCTCTTTCTCAATATGATACTTCTCCACTCCGACACTATAATAATAAGACTAAAAACATTACAGCAGATCAAATTTGGAGGGAGGCATGAGAAAATCTGGGGAGCCTTCCACTTGAAGCCTCTTCTGTTAATGTCTGTCACAGCTTCTCATTACCGGAGAACAGAAATCACAGTGAGCACTTCTGTCATAACACAGGCAAGAAGTAACAAACTGGATTGTAAAGAGACAGTTTCCATTGTACTTGTTTTTGGTTGAGCACAGAAATAAGCCATCAAGGAGCATGTATACGTGCATAAACACAGATATACAGTTTGGCAAAGTAAAATTGCATTATCATAGAAGTGTGACCACAACTCAACGAGATTAATTTCCTTGTCACACTGGTGGAAACCATTTGCATCCTGTGCATGTACACATTCTATAATTATGTCTTGAGTACAGCCACATTGAAATAGCTAGTCTCTCAAATATACCAGAGTCTTTTCTCAAGTCAACGCCCAACCAGGTTAGCTTTATGATTCTCATAAATGCTTCTAAGACTCAGCCAGATGGTTAGAATAGCCAAGTTTGGCAAGGTGTGAGGTACTGCAACACAAGACACAGAACTACCACACCTGGGAGGAGGAGATAGCTACTTACCCCTGTCTCTTCTCTCTGCCCCTGGTAAGAAAGTCTCCATTCCTGCTCTCCTGCCACCTGCGAGCCTGACATTTCTTCTCAATTTATGGACCAGGCACTGTATTGATATTATCTCTATCCCTGATACTATCTCTAATCCCTACAGCCCTCCATCCCTACAATGTGCATATTATTATCATCATTATTACCATTTTACAGATGAGGAAATAGACTCATAAAGGTTAAATGACATGCCTAAAGGCCCACAAGCACTAGGTGAACACAGATTAGAACTTCTAATTACTAATCTTCTGTCTCATTACCAAGCCTGTGCCTCAAAGACAAAGCCCTTCATGCCACAATTAATGCTAAAATGTAAACTGGGATAGCAGGTGATGCTGAAGACTCTATAGCTCATAATGAAGATCTAATAATGAGAGCAAGAACTCCACATCCAGGAACAATGAGCCCAGGAAACCTGAGTGTGCAATGCAGCCTCCCGCAGCTCTGCCCAAGTATGCCTGAGTCTGATTTCATCTTGTCCACTGAGACAAAAGCTTGCTTTCATTCTAGGTCTTCAAAGGTAGCAAATACATTCAAATGATCCATTTGAGATATAGGGAGTATTGCTAAGAAAATGCCTAAATTATGAAAGGGAACTAAAATTTGTGTTTGTTTCTGACAGGGTGCATTGGAGCCATGCTTCCTTCCTCTTTCAAAGGCTCCTGGCTCGTGGTCTCTCACAATCTTGGTTCCCTTTCATGGGTGGTTCTGCACTGTGGGAGTAGCATTCTCAGCCAGCAGATGTCAGCTGGGGTTCAGCCTGGTTGATTCATTCTGTTTTAGAGAAAGGCAAGCCCAAGGTCACTGAAATTATAGCTGTGGAGGAACATACCAAGTTAGGCTTCCAGGAAACATACCAAGGTGGGTTTCTTGGCTTCCTCCCAAAATACCAAAGAAAAGAGATGGGGAAAAGATCATCAGAATAGCATCTGTGTTCACGGTCAGCTCTGGACAGTGCCCTTGTCTCTGTGCATCCTGCTCTGTGTGTCCTTGCCTCTGTGTGTCCTGCTTGGCTCCAGGTATATCTAAAATTTTGAGATCACTGAGATAAAGCAGTGATTCATAAAGTTAAGGAAGGGAAGCCAGTAGTGACAACACTCTTAGGCAATGTATTAAAATACAGTGAAGTCAAGAAACTTCTCAGGGGCGGAGGTAGGGGGTGAGGTGGCTATTTGTTAAAGTAAAACAATTCTAATCACAAGAGAATATCTCACTGTGTTGCTTTTCATTCTTATATTTTCATAATTTTCATACTTATATTTTGGTGAAAACAACAACAGCAAAAAGAATAATAGCGAGGGAAAGGAGCTTGTTACCAGTGAAGCTCTGAATCCCAGAGGTGGAACATTGTCTTTTCCTCAGAAAGCAAAGTGATTCATGTTACAGATGGTGTCAGGCTTCATGTGTCTGATGCTACAGGTATCAACACAATGTAGGGTAGGAAATCTGAATTTAAAATTCAAAAACAGTATTTACATTGGCTTTGGCTCCTAACCTTCTCTAACCTTGAACAAATAATTTCAATTATTTTGGGGAGGGAAATGGTGTCTCATTCCTCATATCTCAGCACTAGGGAGACAGGGGCAGTCTGGGCTCTATAACAAAAATTATCTAAAAATGAAATTACTTGGTTCAGTGTCTTCCGAGTAGGACACGCTCTACCTGGATTAGAGATATCAGAGGCTATTATGACAAGTACCCATCCTCAGGAATTCAGTTGGGTTACCACCGAACAAAATCTTCAAGAGCGTTCTGGCTTCAGTTAACTAATCTGCACGCTAGTGCTCTTAAATCAGTGATCTATAAAGCTCTTCCAGCTCTTAACACTATGAATTTATAGGATAAAAGGAATGATTACTCAATAAATAAGCACAATAAACTGTGGTATACCCATAGAAATGGATTCTTCCTCAACAATAAAAAAAAAAAAAAGAATGAACCTTAGATACACACAACAGAGTGAATGAATTTCAAATAGTTGTGCTGGGTGAAATAAACTGGACAACAACAAAAAAGCAGGGGGGAGGTTTCCATTTACAAAAAACCCTACAATGAGGGCCTGAGCAAAGATAAAGACAGCTTTACCTGGGGCATCATGAAACTTTCAGGGTGAGAGATATGTTCATTAAATGACTGCACTGATAGCCTCCCCGAGTAGATGTGTATGTCAAATCTTATGACTTTCTACACTTTAAGTATATGTAATTCAATCTCAACAAAGCTATTGAAGGGAAAGGAAAGAAACAGAGTAGAAGCATGGGGGGAATTTGGAGATCCAAGATAGCTGGATGGGAACTCTAACTGAGGAGGATGACTAAGAGGACAGAGAGGTCGAGGGCTCCTGTGCAGAGCAGAGGGGCTGCTGGCATCCTAACTGTTCCCCTTCAAAGGTCAAGGAAGCATTCTGGAAGCTATAAAAGCAAAGCCTGTGCTGTGGCCAGCACAGGCTTCACGGCAGAAGGCTTTGCTTGCTCCTCAACCATTGACTTTGGCTGTCAGCATCACCATAGATGCTACTAGGCCTATTACAGAGCCGTGCACTGCCTGGACCCTCTCTGTGCCAATCACATTCAGCCCAGGCTGTCACCTAGCTTCTAGACTGTAATATTGGGGAAGACTGTGTTTGTTCAATATTACCTTGGCTAGCCCAAGCCAGTCATGTTGAGGATTAGTTCCAGATTCTTCTAGAAGATATTACCAGCTCCTCACTGCCACATAGAACAAGGCCAGTATTGAAGTCTCTGCCCTCTTCTTTTCTTCTTTTATTTTCCTCTTCTTTCCTCTCAATTGACTCTCCCCACACTTCTCTTGAGGAGTTTCAGGGGATTGCCACACTCGGAGCTCTGCTTCTTCAGGCTAAAGAACTTCACTGGAAACACTAGCAGAAAGTTGAACTGGATAAAGATCAAAGTTGATAAAATTCCTAGCAAGTCCACAGTTGGTCCACTTTATGGCAATGGTCCCATTTACTTCTGATTAAAATGGAAATTGTCTATAAAGAAACTCCTTGGGACAAAGTTGAATGATAGAACTAGATTAAGCAAGCAGTCCATTACCCTTAAGTGAAAAATGAACAAAGTCATCATTCAGAGGCAGTAATGGGGTCGTGATGGTAAAGTGGTAATTAAAAAGACACAACCTAAATTTGGCTGAACAATTCTGGAGACCCTCCAGGGCACTGAAAATAGAACATAGTCTCCCCCAAATACAAAATCTCCTCAGACAACCTCTAATCAGGTTGGTGCCACACTTTTTATATAGATCCAACTGCCTCGGTGTATCATAGAACAAGTATTACAGACTGTGCCTGTGGCCACTAGTTTGATTTTTCTGCTTTTAGAAAAGGCATTTACTTCCATCTAGTCCTCATCTCCCAATACTTACCGGAGCCACAGGTTTCATCTGACCCATCCCAAGAAGGCATGCATTTGCATAAGTACCCCTCCCCAACCCACTTTAGCACTGCCTTCCTATTTTTCAACTCCATAAAAGACACACACACATACACACACACACACACACATTATTTTATTATTAAAAATAATAAAATAAATCTCAAAAAGTTGTGGACAACCTCTGCTCCAGCTCTTTACACGTTAGATGGGGGAATTGTTAAGAGTGACATAATGCCTCCTTAATAATATATGCAGATGAACACAAGTAGCAAGCAGGTGAGCCCGTGTTGTAATAGACAATGGAGTTATGGCTGATGGTCTAAGTTAACCTTAACTAAGCATAACAAGCCACCCAAACCTCCCAGTGCTCATCCTAATTGCTGCTTACCGAGGCAGTCAATTGCCATCATTACAACTCTATTTCCTTCTAACACTCACTACCAAGCTCCTGTAGGTATACTGAGAATTAACAAGAAACATTTTGATTTCCTTAAATGAAAAAGAATCCAGGAAGATTAATAGAAGAAAGTTATTAGAATTCTTCATCACTGAGATTTCTCAAGCCTGGCAGGTGTAATTAAATAGTCATCAGCAAATAAACCATAGGGTAAGGGTTCAGGGCATGCATCAGATGGAACAGAGTTAAGCAGAAGGTTCACCTGAGGAATGAAACCTGGAGATTCTCAACTGTTAAGTGCCCCCTAAGAATCAGCTCATAATTATAAACTAAGATTCATGAAGGGCTCTTTTGAATCTCGGTGAAGAGCTCATTTCTGAAGCCATCGGTTAAGTTACTGCCTGGTCCTGTTGTCGTGACTGCCGTTGCATCTGCAGAACCCAAAATGAAACTAATTTTAGCTACATAGTTTTTCAGCCTCTTACCTTTCCTAGGAAGGAATTTTCTTTAGAGAATCTGAAAGTTGAATTGCTTAGTAATACAGACTTTTGAAGAAAGCACGAAAAATCTCAGTTGAGTCTCGCTCCCTAACTAAAGCAGCATGACTAAACACAGTGCGGAGGCAAGCCATACTGTCAGAGTTGTGGCTGCCTGCTCTTGAAGTAGGAAGGTGACTATGAGAATATATGCATAGAAAGTCAGTACTCCTATTGATGCTCAGTGCAAGGAATTACTCAGGAGAGCAGAGGATGGCTCTCCTCAGGGCTCCTCTCACACTGCTGGGGAAGGTCAGAAAAGGTACTGCCCATCTTTATGCATAATTGTGTTGCTGTGGGAAGTCTCTTCATTTTCAATAGTCTGTTGAGAGATTTAAACCAATTTTTGGTTAACTTCCTTCATATGTTTTTTATTTGTTTTAATCACCTCCACATTAAATCCTTCTCATCACTAAAGAAGTGGGATCTCCGGTTTGAGCCTCAGACAGAGAGAAGCTGGGTCTGTCGGGAGTTTGGGCTACAAATGAAAACTAAAGAGAAATCTGGCCAGACAGATCCTGAAACCGTGGCTGGAGATGCGGAGGGACTCTGCTGCCCCCACGTGGATTTGTTAACCCGGAACACTAAGGTCATTGGTTTAGGATTGGTTATAGCCATTGGTATTTTGAGATCTTTTGGGTTCCTAAGTAGATATGCTTTAACACTGCCGTGCAACTCTGGTTCTGGTGGCATGCTACTGGCACCCCTTACCTTCATGCCATACATATTTCTTGAGCTCTGGTCACAGCTATTGAGATGGTTTTATGGCTGAGCAGCAATCCCTGCTCAATCATCAGATAGCTCTGCAACATCTAGAATGCAATATGATAAGACTTCAAACAGAAGAGGGGCATTCTGAGAGTAGATGAAAGAAGGCAGCAGACATCCCTCCTGAAAAAGATCAAAGAAGGGCTTGTGAAAGAGGCTTGGGGGAGGGTGGGTATGTTTTACAACCTAGGAAGTATTGTCATGTAGAGAGGAGGAAAAAAGTACTGAAAACAGAAGACAAAACTGAAGCCATGGCACAGAGTCCTCTCAAGGACGTCTCAGGAGAAGATGTGGTACAGAGAGGAGGAGCCTGGGGAAGAGAAGTCAGGATGAGACAGCACAACCAGGTGTAGACAGAATCAGATGCATCTTGCAAATGGTTGAACTTTGCCCTTGTAGACAGTGGGGAGCCACTGATACCTTCTAGAACAGGTAAGATGTGAACAGGTTCCTGCTTTCAGGTCCATCTGGCATGGTTAGAGGAGGGATGCAGAGCAGAACCTAGAGGAAAGAGGAACAGAACCTAAATAGTATTTGTCAGGTGAGTAGAGCAGCCTGGAAAGGCAGTACCCTTGAAGGGCTTCTAAGCACTATTTCTAATAGGTACGTGATAGACTTGCAGATCTATTAGATGTAGAGATCGAGGGAAGCAGGAGGATCACTGCCAGGCTTCTAGCTATGACGACACTACAGAGATGTTCATAGCACTGTTGAGAAGGGAGAGGTTGAGAGACATGGATGCTGGGGTTTTAGCTTGGGTCACATTGGGTTTGCAGGTAGAGATGAACCAAAGAGAGTTAAAAATGAAGGTCTGTGCTTCACAATCCATACGCCCATTTTTGCATGAGAAAATTGAAGCTTAAAAGTGTCGGATACTGTCTCAATTAGAGTCTTTAATAGAGGGTAATGTTTTAGCCATGCTTATGTCTGATCTTAGTCTACTACCAAAAACGAAAAAAGGTGTGTGGGCGGGGGGGTGGGGGGGAGTTCTCTGGTATGCCAAAGCCAGACAGGATAGAGGAGGGAAGAACCTGAGAAACACCAGATTCTAATGTCGGACAGACATAGGACCTCTCAGCTAGAAACTGAGGAATCCCAGACTCAACTCAAGAATTCTACCAAGGGAGGAGGGAGCAAAGGACCAAAGGGAAGTTGGCATGGGGGACTTGGGGGAGATAAGACAGAAAAAGTTAGGTGAATTCAGACTGAAGGACAAGAAGTCAAAGAGACTGCAGGATGAAGGAAGGGCTTCAGGGTGGGTGAGTGGGTAGTTTTACACACTGTGAGTTGTATAAATTGTTTATTTTGTGCAAAAGTAAAGGAGTTTCCCATGGGCAAAAAGAAGCAAGGATTAGGCGAGGTTGAACTAGAGAGATGAGGTATGGAATGGTTTCTTTAGAGGACTGATTGCATCTAGCCCACAAAACAAGAAGTGCTCATTTAAAATCAGCACCGTGGCTCATGGTGACAGTGTATCTTGAGTATGTGCCCAGGCAGAGCCTTTTCCCAATACATCCCTCCTAACTGGTCTTGAAAAAACTAAGTCTTTTCTACCCTATTCAGCACAGACCAAAGAGAGTCTTACTTGCTTTTATTTTCAGGTTTTTATTTTGCTCTCTTTCAACCTTGAGTTAACAACTGAAAACATCAGTCACAAAGGGACATAAAAGGGAAAGGCATTCTAGCCCATCATTAGCTCAGGCTTCCAGGAAATAGGACTGCTAACAGCCACAATAAGCCTCCAACAGCCTCCACCTCAACTCCTCACCTCCTGGTTCCACTGGACCAATGAGGGACCATCAACATTCCCCGAAACAACAGAGTTCAACCCTGTGCAATTGACATCCCAGACAGTAAAAAATAAATTGCTATCTATTCTTCATTTCACCTTAGAGTCCTCTTCCCAAGCAGGAGCTTTGGAGAAAAAAATAGCTAGCAAGTCTAGTCTTTGGTCTTCTCAGCTGCTGTGTTATGATAGAACTGATGGATAAGAATTATTTAATATTCTAGTGACTACTTTCTTGACTCCGTATGTTATATTTATCTTAAGAAAATACTAAATCCGGTTTCTATATAAGTAAAGCTTTCATTTGAGTTTTATCAAGTGAAGAAAAATGGAAAGATTTTTCCGCCTAAACCATATGTCTTCTTGGGTGCTTGATAAATGCTATCTACATTTTCCACCTTAAATTCCTCTCAAATGTACCTACCTTACACAGTTCTACAAGCAGCAGATGACAAGGGTGACAAGCACCTTCAACTTTGAAAGAGCAAGACCTATCTTAACACCAAACACCTAGTTCAGTTTCCAATTGTTTGGGTTAGCTTTAGCTGTCAACTACCTAGTAAAAGAATCTGATTTGAGGAATCATCTGCCTCAGATTGGCCTGTGGACATGTCCACTGGGTGTTGTCTTAATTGTTAACTGTAGTAGTAGTGCCAGTCCAGTGTGGGCAGTACCACCCCGAAGCAAACAGCTCTGATCTGTGTAAGAAAGCTGAGTACAGCCTGCCTGGCAGCCAGCAAGCATCCTCCACTGCAGTTACCACCACACTTCTTTGCTGGTACAGTGATTTCCTTGGTTGGAGCTAATGTAGTTTGGAATATCAAGCATGCCTGTTTTCAAGTTCCTGCTTTGACTCCCCTCAATGCTGGACAATCTGAAATTGAAAGCTGAAAGATACCTCTTCCTTCCGAGTTGAATTTAGTCGGGGTATCTGTCACAGCAACAGTCATGAAACTAGAACAGCAGTGCTCCCAACAGGTATGTATAATCAGAGGCTGTCTGGATGCAGAATCTTTGGGCATACAGCATCCTGCCGCAGGAGTCGGTGGTCGCCACACTGTGAGCTTCCTCCGTGTCCTGCTTCTACACATCGTCCTTTTGGCCTCTTTTTGCTCTTCCATTCCTCTTCTATTTCAAATTCTTTACCTTTCATTTTGCGGATTAGCGTTCTTTAGGAGAAACTAGAACATTTTAGATGAAAAGTATAGCTTTTATGAAACAAAAGAAGTCTCTCAATTGCATCTCTTCCCATAATCTTTCTAGGCCGTGTATTGTGACACGATTGTTTGATAAGGACACGGGAGATGTCGCCCTCTAATGGAGAAGACATATTCAGGCCCTTAACTGCTCAACTGTGTCATCCTCAGGGTCAGTCAGCTGTTTGCTCTGACAGCGTTTCATCAATCACATGCTCTCATTTTCTCTTTCAAACCAAATTCTAGTTCTGTATTTTTCATTGAAAGTAAGTTCCTCGCTTTGACTTCTCTGTTTATTCAAGGATTTTTTTTAAATGCATTATGTTCATTGCTATTAAGTCGCTGTTCAGAAAATATAGACAGATGAAAACAATGAAATCTTCCATAACTCAAGGCAGTCTTAACCTTTTGTTTTTTAATGTACTTCTAAGAATCAAATCCAGGGCTTCAGGAATGCCAGGCGAACATTCTACCACCGAGCCACATCCCCAGTAACATTGAAATACTACAGGCCTTTTCTATAGCCACGTGGATGAGCATACATACACATAACTTTAGGTTGCTTTTATTTCCCTTTTATTTTATTAAAATGTGTTTCATACAATATGTCCTGATTGTGGTTTCCCCTGCCCCAACTCCTCCAATATCCTCCCACCTCTCCTCCCATCTGAATCTACACGCTTTCTGTCTCTCATTCCAAAACAGGCATCTAGAGAACAATACCAAAATAAAACAAAAGCAGACAAACTGGGATAAGACAAAAAAAAAAATAGAAGAAAAGGAGCCAAAGAAGAAACACATATAGACTCAGAGACACTCGAAAATACAAAACGGGAAGCCATAATATATACACAAAGGACCTTTAAAGTGGAAGAGGAGGAGGAGAAGGAGGAGTTTCCCTGAGTCCTGAGGGAAGGGATTTGATGGAGACATCCCATTTAAGACTGAGCTTTCCAAGCTCTCTCACTCTCTGCACTGTGTAGCGCTGTAGGACTCTGTATTTGTTCCCATCTACTGCAGGAGGAAGCTTTTCTGATGATGGCTGAGTAAGACATTGCTCTATGTTAGGTGTCATTTTTATTGCTATGTTCCTTTAGCAAAACTTGGTAGCAATATTTGGTTTTCCCCTAAATCCCCAGCCAATATAGTCTTAGGTTCTTGGCCACCCAAGTAGTGTTAGAATGGGTTCCATCTCACTGAATGGCCCTTAAATTCAATCAGATAGCGGTTGGTTACTCCCACAAGCTGTGTGCCACTATTACTCTAGTGCATCTTTCAGACAGGTCATCATTGTAGATCAAAGACTTTGTTGCTAGGTTGATATTTACCTTTCCCTTTTGGCAGGATGCAGAGTACCTTCCAATTTCATGAGCACAAGTCAGTAGTGGTAAAGGCTCTAGGCAGGCACCAGTTCAACTTCTCCGTGTTCAAAAACTCATGTAGATGTTGTCTTCAGCAATAGGACCTTACCATCAGTTTGTGGAAAGCAACCAATAGCCTTGGCAATAGCCTAAGTTGTTTGGGGTTCCCATGGGTCCCCTTTGGCCAACAACTTGAACAGATGTAACCTATTCCCAGTACTAGGTGTTTCATTTAGTGACAAGAGATATCTAGTTGGGACTCTGTCTCCCCCATTATTTGGTGATGTCATTTAGATGACCTTCAGACATGTATATATTTCAGGAAGCTTCTACTATATTAGGTTTCCATACAACCCCTTAAATGGCCCTTAGTTTTAACTGTCTCTCTCCATATTCCCTCCTTCATCCTCCTCTTTCTTCCTGTTCCCCATTTGATCCTTCCTTACCAGCCATAACTATTTCTCTTTCCCATGGAGATTCATGTCCCCTCCCTAGTTGCTTACTCTCTACCTAACCTCTATGGTTATATAGAATGTAGCTTGCTTACCAAAACTTAACAGCTAACATACCACACATACATACCATAAGGGAATACATACCACATTTGTTTTCCTGGGTCTGAATTACCTCACTCTGGATGGTTTTTTGTCTAGTTCTATCCCATTTACATGTGAATTTCATGTTTTAACTGCCTTTCATGGCTCCTTTGAGGTTTTGTCTTCTGGTAGGCAGAAAATTGTATCTTTCATTCATTTCCATTCACAATTCTCCAACCACAAATGCACTCACGTAACCCCCAGATACATGAGGCTAATGGAGGATGAGGATACATTTGAGGCCAGTGTAGAATATACAGTAAGACCCCATCTCAAAACAAAAGCAAACAAAAACTGAAAATACGTTTAAAGCCCCCTTCATCCAGCATGTGACTTCACCAAACCTTAGTTAACTTCCTGAATATTATTTATACCCAGTTTTTTTTCCCAAGTTATGAGAAACCACAGGATGTATTAGAAATACACCCAGGTGCACTATTGTGTGTTTGTCTGGTTATTTCCTTAGACTACGTCCATAGAACTGAAACTGCTGCATCATGAGCACTGACGAGCATAGTGGGTCCCAGAGTTGGACTGTCAGAATTAAATCCTAGGCATACAGCTTTTTAGTGATGTGACTAGACAAACTGGGTTTTGTTGCTGCTGCTTTGTTTTGTTTTGTTTTGTTTTTTATATGTGCAGTATGTGTATGTCTGTGAGTTTGTCTATGTGAGAATACATACACACATACATGCCTTATATTTGGAGGCTACAAGTCAGTGTCGAGTGCCTTCCTCTACCACCCTACCTTGTATCTGAGATAGTGACTCACGCTGAACCAGCTTTCTGATTCAGCAAGACTAGCTGGCCCCAGCGCTCCAGAGCTCCTCCTGCCTCCCCAGCCTTGAGATCCTGGGTCATGCCACTACACCCAACTTTCCCATGAATCTTCATGTCCGAAATTGGGTCCTCAGGCTCCCACAGCAGGCTCTTTACAAACTGGACCATCTCCCGGACCCAAATCATTTAGCTTTCCTTTGACTTGGTATCTTGATCTGCAAAATATAGATGATGGCAATGTATGATTCATAGGATTGCTGAGAAACTAAGCTGGGAACAGCTTCAGGGGTAAAGCGCTGAACACACATTTTGTTGGTACTATGAACACTTTTAAGACTTTATATATATATATATATATATATATATATATATATATATATATATATACACATATATATATATATCAGGATCTTAAAACATAGTTTCAACCCTGAAGCACAGAAACAATAAACTCCAAAGCCATATATCCCAGGCTTCTAATCCCAGGGCTCGGGTGGGAAGCAGGAAGATCAGGGCTCAAGACCAGCCTTGGCTACAAAGCAAGTTTGAGCCAGTCTGGGTAGACTACAGGAGACCCTATCTCAGAAAAAGAAAAGAGAAACAAACTCCAGAACCCCCAGTCCTACCATATGCCAACACTCATGAAAAACCACAGTGTTATTGCGGGAATTTAATCTGAGGGAATAAACCAACACACGCAAACTTAATGTTCATGTTTATTGAAATAAGTTCTCTACATGAGCAGTTAAGAGCCCTTGTTGCTCTGTGAGTGGACAAGAGTTCAGTTCCCAACACCCATGTTAGGCAACTTCATAAGCACCTGAAACTCCAGCTCCAGCGGACCTGACATCCTCTTCTCTACAGGCAGTTGCACACGGGTGCACACCACACACAAACATATAAACATAAATAAAAATAAAAATAATCTTTAAAATATAGGCTGTCTTCTGGAAAGCATGTGTCAGTTGAATCTGCAATGAACAGTATGTATGCCTGTGTCATTTAGTCAGCCACCAAGAAAAATCATGATCAATCATTTGGTTGTCCAAACAGGCTCAAGTTATGTTAAGAAAATGGAGTGGTTGACAGCAGATAGATTGCTTGGCAAGTTTATCTTAATGATGAATAAAATAATTTGGCATTTTTCTTTGTCTGAAAGTCGTTCATGAGATTTGTTAACTCGAGTTAACCTTCCTAGAATGGAACCACTTCCAGTGGAGATGAAGCCATGTGGATGGCACCATGACCAGCTAAGGCCAGTTCTCCAGAGACCCCAGTGCTGTGGTCCCCAAGGTCCCCTGTGAGGCCAGCTGGCAGCCGGCTCTCCCTCTCTTTAGCACCATTTAAACTGAAACAAGCGGAACAGCAGGCTTTGAGGAGGGGGCCATGAAATGGCCTCAAGGGACTGAGAAACTGACTGTTCACAGAATAAGAAATCCAGCAGCTAATTGCAAGGCAGCTAATCGTAGAGCATCTAATTGAGAGGGAGCATTTGAACAAGGAGCGGAAATAACCCTGACTCCATTCAGCTGAGAATGAGGCCCCAGCCTGGCAGTGAACAGTTCTTTTACCAACAGAAGCATCAGATCTTCACTCTGCACACAGGTGCTGGCGATGGGGCGTGTGCACATTACCATGACAGGCAAACACAACAGCAGGAAAACACTTAATCTTCCTGCTTAGCCCCAGAAGGACTAATAACTGTAGGGAGAGGGGGAGCTGCATTCTTCTTCATTTGGAAACAAGCTACCACTAATGCCAAGCTCTCCAAGTTTATAGACCAAATACCTGCTCGCACTAAAACTGCCACATATTATAAACCTCACTGAGGAAGTGAATCCATCACGTTCTTGCTCCCTTAAGAACAGTTTTTCCCTGGAGTACATAACCCATTACTGCATATCTTGTAGAAATCAAATGCAGACTCTATCTGCTACCACAGAACAAATCGGTTTTGTAGAAAAATGCACAAATCATGACATTTTGTTTTGCTTCCGCTTTGTGGCTTTTTTACGGTTATTGTTTTGCTCTTTTTCCTTGTTTTCAGGCCACAATCCTTAAGAACTGCTGCCCCTGGACTTAGCCAGAGGTGAGGAGTGGTTGGTATCCTTGCTTTGGTCTCCAGAGAAAGCACCAAGGGTGGTACTAAAGCCATCTCTGGACCTTTCAGAGAGGCATGAGCAGGAGCTCACAGCTCCCTTTCATTTACCCTAAGCCATTTTCTGACTCAGTTTCCCCGTTTTTTATGCAGATATTTGACATGATCCCTTCTGACAGAGGAACATGTCTACAGTGTCACTGATACTGCCTGTCACCAGATCCACTCACTACTGTGCCCCAGGTCCCAGTCTGGCTTGGTTCCTGATGAGCCATCTAATACATACTTGAGGAAAGGCTCTGCCTCTTTTGTTTTGTTTTTTCATGAGCTAAATATATTTAAATAAGAGTTTTCAAGGCTAAGTTTTCAATGGCTAACTCTAATGCTAGAATTTCAGACAGTTAATATTTGCAGAATGCCAACTGCATATCATGATAGGCAAGCCCTTGACCTACCACCGCCACGCCCCTGAGTCACAGCAGGTTCATCAGTGGCTGAACCTTTACAAACACATGCTGCTGCAAAGATCAAGCGATTTCCCTAAGAAATTTGGAAATACAAAGTAAGGATGATTAGCTGTAAAAACCTCAATACTGAGCTTCTTTCTTATATTTTGTCTTATCAATGCCTAATCAGGTATTTGTCTTTTTTTTTTTTTGTGAGTCGTGTATGGAAAACAGGAAGGAGCAGAAGATGTGTTTTCTCAAGGAAAACATTTACATACCTAAAGAGCATTTTGAATGCTGGAACTCATTATGAATCCATTTTTAACAGAGATTTAATAGATTTCATAGAGAATATGAGCGAAGGAAAGTGGCATGATACAATAGGGAAGTGAAACTGTGTGCAGCTTAATCTCTGAGGACACCCAATGACTCTGCTGTCGCTGTGGTGTCTGGGGGACATTGCTAGTAATGATACGCAAAATGGACAGCAATCTTTAAATGGCCTTAAGTCTGGATCCTACTGGGTCCTTTGCATAGTCCGACCATGGGCAACCTTAGTTACTGTTTTCTTGTAAAGATCGAGTCTACAGAGGCATTGTCTTAGCTTCCTGGTCGGTTAAATAGTAGAGAAACAAGAGTTTCTGCTGTTCAACATCAAGGAACAAATCACACCCCTGTGCCTGCAAAGCCTTTGTAGGCGTAGGGTTAGGGTGACCCTGAGAAAAGTAGTTTTTCTCTCACTAACTTCTCTTCCACCATCACCTGGAGAAGCAACCATGTTAAGCAAAGTTGACTAGGAGGATTTCGGACAACTTGTTGGGTATATGACAGGGTGCTAGAGGCCTGGCAAATGGTGCTGGAATCTCATTGGAGGTAAGCCATCTTTGCTGACAGGCATGGTTCTAAGCTGAAACATTGCTGAGCCATTTCAGCTCAGGAAAGAAAAGTGTGCATAAGAAATCTCTTTAAATATTTGTTTTCAAGGGAATTACTCAAAACTTACCTACTGTACACAGTCTCTGAGTCATTCACCATTTTAATGAAATAAAAACCCGTGGTCAAGTGAATTCAGGATAATCCCCCAAAGTAATTGTTTAAACACAAAGAAATAACATAACAAGTCTTAAGTCTAGGTTCTTAGGAGAAGTTAGAAGGGCATGTGCTAAGAACTTTTAATCTATCTGCTCAAATCAAAATGGAGTGACAAAGAATTTCATTCTTGAAGTCTGGAATTATTCTGAATGTGATCATACCAACATGCAAAGACATTCTTGGACTTTGCTGTAGAATGTGCCTTAATACTCACGTGAACGTTAAGTTGAATTTTAATTGTGTGTGTGTGTGTGTGTGTGTGTATGTGCAGGTGCCCACCGAGGCCAGTGGTATCAGATTCCCTGGAGATGGAAACTATTGACTTGAGTACTGGGAACCAAACTTGGATCCTCTGTAAGAGCACCACATGCTCTTAGCCACTAAGTCATCTTTCCAGCCTCCAAGCCCCCTTTTTAGATGCCAGATTTGATCTGTACTTAAACTCTTTCTCTCTCATTTATCTAGTCTTTAAAGCCTGGAATCAGAGTAACAAATCTTTTCAGGGACATTGTCCTGGGTTTTCCTCCAAATACCTGTCTTTGTTTAATTTCACACGCTGACATGCAAAGGCGAAAGCCTTGCTTCTATTAGAACCTCAGAAGTTCATGATGGAAAAGCATAGACACCTCATTAAACAAAACTCCTGGTTTTACAGCCTACAAAGTAGGGCCCAGTGTGAAGAATTAATACCAGCCAGAGATGCTTCATCATTCTGAACTACCTACATTTCAAGCCCCCATCAATTCTCCTTAAGTTTCAGAAGTTCTCAGAATCTCCTCAGTGCCCATTGTGTGCATTTTTCTAAGGAAATCTGAACAAATATGTGTTCATTCCAGACAAGACACTAACAGCAGACCAAAGGAAAAACTCTTCCCAAGTCTTATGGAACCAGTGAGCTTATTGGGGTTACATATGGGATTATGGGTAAAGGATTCCTTACAGGAACAGGGATGACTCAGAGGAAGTTGCATTATCCAAAAGCCCACCTGGGCAGTGACTCACAAAAGCTCCATTCCTGGAGCTCCCTGCATGACTCAAAGGTACTTTCCTCTTCCTAGCAAGTCCTTATTGCTTACATAGCTCTGGGAGTTGAAGGGTTTGTGAATCTTGTGATTTTTAGGAGTGTTCTGAGTCTTGTAAGTTTCCTTTATTTCCCAGGCTTTGTATATTTACCTTGCTTTCTGGAATTGCTGATCCTGTTGGACCCCACGGGCCCAAACCGGGGCGCCACACCCCCACAGAGACTCACAGACGGGATATCGATGCAAATAGCAGGAGGATTTTTATTCCAGTATACTGGGACCGCTCTAATACGCAGGATAGAAGCGGTACCCAGGGGCAGAAAGCAAGCTTTTTTATTTACTGTCCAAGTGGTTGCTAGGGGGCTGTACAGTTGCTAGGCACAGACCAAGTTGGTACAAGTTGATTGGTGCCCAAATTGCTTTCCCATTTTGATAGGTAGGGGCCAGTTAACCTCTAAACTGATTGGCGCTAGCATATAGCAAGGTCACGGGCTCCTAAAAAGAATACATGCTCAAGGTTCTGGGCAACTGGGTGGAGGAAACTCTTTTGCCCAAGGCCATGGGCGGTCTACAGGGGAAGGGGGAGCTCTCCAGCCCAAGGCCATCTCGTTTGTCCAAGAAAAGGTTTTTTTCTTTAACTCTGGGAACTCTCCAGGGTCACGGTGCACCTGGCTTGGGCCTATACAATTTTGGTGCTCTTAGAAACCTGACTAAAGTTTGGCTGTTTTGGTCTTTTTCTATACTAGGGACCTGAATCTTAGGCCCGGGGCAAGGGTCCCGACCCCCACAATCCTTCCTTCTCCATCAAGGAGAGAATATTTTAATTTGGGATAAACTGCTACAAAACAGTGCCTTATTTTGAAGATGAAGCTTTAATGCTGGTCTGAATACTTTCTTTCAATTAACTACTGTACTGATCCATTTAAAGCATTGGTAGACAGCTGATGTATCAATGTAAAGTCAAATCTGCTTTTCTGGAGCGTTCCTTGACTATCAAGGTTTCTTTCTTGCATCTGTTTAATGCTACATAAAGATTTCCCTCTCCCTGAGGTACCCTTGTCTTTTCTTATCACACACGAGAGTGGATTAAAATGTTATCCAGCTTCCCCTTTTCATAGTCAGTTAGACCATGTCAAAAGTACTTGTTTTCATTTTAAATCCATTTTTCTCTACCCCGTACGTAACAAGCCTTTGGAAAAGAACACTATACTCTCTGAAATTTTTCACCATAAACCCTAAATGACTTCATTGTTCTTTGGACATGAAGACGCCTAGAGGGTGCAATGTGTACAGCTCATTCATAACAGATGATAATGGGGCCTGCAGCACAGTAGGCTTGTCAGGGACCCTGCAGTGTTCTTAACTCTCTGAAGAGGATGAATCACTTTATTTTGCAATAGTCCTAGAGCATAGGTGCACTGTTATCTTCATTTCAAAAAGTGGACATCTTCAGCAAGGGATGTGTTTTTAAATTCAAGGGATAGTTGATGACTAATAGGCAACATGCCTAAATAGGCAATGTGGCCCAATGTTACTCAGGCAGTAGCTGGGGCAGAATTTGAACTCAGGAAGACTGGCCTTGGAACCACATCCTTGAAGGTAGGGAGCAATGGGGAAAGCTATAGGGACTCAGAATCAAATCTGGTGTCTCGCACATGCTAAGCAAGGGTTCTAGCATGGAGCTGTATCCTCAGCCCTGGAGCTGCGCTCTACTCAGAGAACTATGCTGTCTTCATGTATAGAGGTACAGGCAAGGTTGGTGGATTACTCTCGTCATCAGGCACAGGATGTCACTCAGGCATCGTTGGAAAGAAAATACAGCAAATATGACTTGAACAATTTTTCACTTTACTTAAAAGTATCTTTAGTTCTCTCAGCTGAAGAATCAGGTTTTTGTTGTTTTGCTTGTTTGTTTTCCTTTTTAACATTCACTACCTATCTCTTACTGGCCTGGAACTCACTGTGTAGAGCAGGCTGGCCTCAACCTTACAAATATCTGCCTGCTTCTGTGTCTGGGACTAAAGACATGCATCTCTACATGCAGCAAGGACAAGTTTTTTATACTATAAAGAAAAATGGATTAGATCATAACTTTAAAACCTTAAGTATATTCTCCTTTATACTGAGAGGCAAAGAAGTGTTCTAAAGCAAACCAGCGTCTTTATATGAGTTGTGGGATCATCATGAAGACTGGTTTCTAAGACTACTGGAAGACTTTTTTTTCTAAATCTTGGTCAAAGTCTAGTGTTTCTCTCACTTTGAGCCCCACATATTTTCTTATCAACTATTCATCTTCAAAGTCAGTTGTGGGAATGATACTCAAAATTGATATAAGAATGATACTCTTTTTTTTTTTTCTTTTACATTTCGTAAATTTGGTGGGGGAAGTGTGCAGAAATGTGCATGCGCTATGATGTGTGTGTGGAGGTCGGAGGACAACTTTCAAGAATTGATTCTCTCCTTCCACAATGTAGGCTCTGGGGATTGAATTCAAATTGTCAGGCTTGGAAGCAAGTGCCTTTACCAACTGGGCCATCTTGCTAGCTGAGGAATAATACTTTTAAAAAGAATCCCCGAGACATTGAAATAGCAAAATACAATGTTTAAGAAAAAGATGTTTAGCTGGTATTACCAAGGGAATGGAAGAATGTTCATTTTTATTGGAAATGGCTACAAAAGATTCACTTAAGCCACAATTGAATCACATAATCTCTTTTGTTGAAAATAATACTAAATAAGGTTAAGAAAAATGAGCTGAGTGTGGTGGTCCATGCCTATAACACCAGTCCTTGGGGGGGGTGGGGCAGAGGAAAGCAGATCTCCACGAGTTCTAGGTTAGTCTGATCTACACAGCAAATTCTAGGCCAGTGAGGGCTACCTTGTGAGACTCTCCCTCATCCCAACCACCCCTAGAAAGAAAAGAGAAAGAAAGAAAGAAAGAAAGAAAGAAAGAAAGAAAGAAAGAAAGAAAGAAAGAAAGAAAGAAAGAAAGGAAGCAAGCTGGTTAGCTGAGTGTGGTGACTTAACTTGTAAGCCCAGCACTCAGGAGACTGGTACAGGAGAGCGTTGTGAGTTTGAGGCCAGTCTGATTTACTAAGTCAGTTCCAGCTTGGACTATGGAATGAGACTCTGTTCAAAATACCACCTAGCATAATAATTATAGTAAAATTGAACTGAAGTAATTCCAACTGAAAATTATACAGTATGACTAACATAATTTATACACAATGGTTTATTGCATTAAAAACAAGAAATTACTAAGACTAGTTAGGAGGGAAATTAAGAAAACATATGCCTTGAGAAATTTCAGTCAAGGTAGAGTAACATTCAGACACACAAACCTTTGGAAAATACCTTCCCTATGCAGTACTTCCTGAAAGTATTAAGGATGTATTCTATTAAAACGCAAAGCAAATCCAATTAAAGGAGAAACTTGAGGTTTAACAAACAAGGAAGCCAGCCAAGCAGTGCAAAACAAAGCAAGCGTGTGGTGCCAGGTGTGGAGCCAAGCCGTGCTGTCCACAGCCACCGTTCAGCTGGGCATATTAGACATGGCAAATGAGCCTTGGGACCAGCACCTACTGAGAAGCAAGTTACAGGACACAGTGTAGTACAGAATGGTGAGGAAGCTATGGCAGGAAGTACATGAGGCACACGGTCATACTGCATCTGGAGTCAGGAAGCAGCTGGAGATGAGTGCTAGTGTTTATCTGTTTTTTCTTTCCCCCTCTTTTTTCAGTCCTGGACTCCAGCCCATGGGATGGTGCTGCCCACGCTTACGCTAGCTCTTCCATCCTCTCTTAAAACCTCTCTAGAAACACCCTCGTGAACATGCCTACAGGTGTGTTCCCTAGGTGATTACAAATCTCATGAAGATTAGTCATCACAACAGCCATATTTTTCTAATAATAAAGTAATAATAAAATAAATGAATATATTTAATAAATTAATAATATAATATTTGTGTGTATTATATTAGAATATATGAATTTTACATGACATATTATATATATATATATATATATATATATATATATAGAGAGAGAGAGAGAGAGAGAGGTGGAGGGGCAGGGAGATGCGAAAGACATACATAGCTGCAAAAACACCAGAGACTCTCTGACTTTGAGCACGTTAGAGATAAGCCTCCATTTGACCTTGGCACACCTTTGACCTTAACAAAGTGATAGGGCTAGTCATACAGGATGACTTTCTCTAGGACGAATCACACCTCTCAGTTCAAAGCCAATCCTCTTCAATCACATTACAACTAACCTTTTCAAACCTGTGGGACACAATGCGAACAATAATCCTTGGTAACACAGAATCGAAGGTTAGCCAACCAGAATTTTGAAATGTGTGAGGAAGAAAGGGACAGGAAAGTATAGAAAGATAATTTCATTTTACCCAGTGGGGGTGAAGCAGAATTATGAAGCAGAGGTGCATGTGTACAGTTTAGATATAAAGGCAACAGGCACAGAGGTAGCTTCCATTAATAAATATTCCCACTGACACTTCATGTGACATAAAAACTGTCACTTCAGGTTCATATCAGACAGGAGAAGCATGATTTGCTTTCTAGTTTAAGACTCCTCTGATTCCAAGAAACTCCCTTTGCATATCCACATGGTTTGAATTTAGAAAGCACTGTTGCCTCTTAACCATCAGAAGCCCTGGGATACAAGAAAGCCTGCAAATAACAGCACTCTCTCATTGTAATTCTGCTATTTGGCTAGCTAATGCTCCCACACCTAACTATACTGTGTTCCAATCCTAACACATCCTTCAAAGTCCATTTCAACTGGTATTTGATACCAAAACAGGCTACGTGATGCAATGATCTCAGATGTCTGGTGGAATCCTGCCTCTGTGTTCCTGTACCCATACCCTACCTCTACTGCTTTCTTGCCTGGGACTTCGGGCAAGTTCCTAAACCTATTACAACTATAGTTTCCCCACTAAAAAGTGAAAGTGGTAGTCATCACCCACAGCCTTGTCAATGATCCAATGATATAACACACAAGGTGCTTAGTACTCTGCAGGTCCAGAAATGTTATAATTTCTTTCCCTTCGGCAGATTAAATTTGTTGCATTTACTATCAAGTAGTAACATGTTCGTTATCTTTTCTCCGTTTAAACATCTGCGGTTATCAATAGAATTTTTAAGATATGCTGATTCCTGCCTAAAGTAGCCCACTTTCCTATGACCAGCAATAAAGGAAGGCCATCTTCCTTCACTGTCCCCTGGGCTAGATCAGAAACTGGATTGCTGCTGCCACCTGGTGGCCACAAGGGACTGCGCGGCAGCATTTCCTAGGAGCTTATGGAGGCCAAGAATCTTTGCAGAGAGCCTGGTAAGGGCAGAAAGCCTGTTTCCTCTCTTGACCATCAATATCTGGAGAGAGGCAGATCTGATGATTTGTATCCATCATTACATTGTAGATCAAAGCCAATACTGAACATTCGTGAAAATATAAACTTGGCAAAGGCTGACTTCAAACATTTAGGTAACTATTTCCAATTTTTCTTCTCCATGCCATCCTGGTTTCCCTAGTGTTCATGATACATATTCTAGTCTTCCCAACATTAATGGTATTAAGTGAGGGAAAACTTCCGATGAAATAATTCAGTCTAGGAGACTAGTATCTAGTGTTAACTAGACTAGCATTAGACTAAGGTGGCTCTAGGACCCTGGGTTCCTACATAAGCAAAATAAAACCCATCTCAACACAAATACTTAGATAGGAACAAAAGGCTTACCAAACAGGAGAGGCTAATTAACACCACAGGATTCAAATACACAATAGCCGTGCAATCTGCCCCTGTGAAAGCCTTCTTTCCTGACCTTGGACGGGGCCTCAGACCACCTGCAATCTGGTGCTACCCAACTTGTGAACTGCTGTTTGCCCAAATAAACTCTCTAATATTTTATATGCCCTTTAGCACAAATAAAGTTTAACGTAATTTCTCTCCCTGTTTGTTTTCAGTTGATTTGTTTTCCTTTTTTAATAGAGGAACTCCGAGCACACCATACAAACCACAGCACCCCCACAGGGTGCACACAACCAGCCCTTTGTACTGTGAAAAAGGCAAATGCCAGAGCAGCTGTTCAAAATCTTGTTCTTCTTGCCCAGTGTACCCTGCCTGTTACGTCATGGTGTGTATGTGCACACGGGATTATAAACTACCTTCCCTAGGTGGTTTAAGACTAAATCTCCCTGTGGGAGTTGAGGAATCTTAAATTAGAGGTGAAGTCTTAGGATGAGGGACTCAAATACTGTGAGGACATGAATCACCTGGATTATAGATGGATTCCATTTGTGATTGAATAGGTCTGGAGAAGGCCTGGGAATAACAGGCTTAATGAGGGGCGTGACTGTTCCCTATGGAGCTGTGTAACCACACCTGAAGGATCCCTTTAAAGGATCCATATGAGAATCAACTGGGGGGAGAGTTTCGAACACATTTGGACTCTTTTGGTCTGGGGCCACTCTAAAATGGCCCAGTGAATCTAGAGAGTCAGCAGGATTGAAAGTGTAGTGAGTTTCAAACTTGACTCCCTGTTGGAAGAATTTAGGAAGCACTAAAAGATACCATACCTGCACTACAGCCCCACAGACAATACTGTGCTTGATCTGAGGTGTTGCTGGGCCACTGAGAGATGTTAGTGCTACCCAGGCAATCCCAGGGTACAACCAAGGTTGAGAAAAACTGAGTTAAGAACAGGCCTACTGATACCTCCAGAACGGAGTCAGGTGAGGCAGAGGCTAACAGGTGGCTGGATGTGTTTGTCACTGGCGCCATTATACCGACAGAGGTGGGAAAGCTGAAATAAGAGTGGTGTCTTGTCCCCTTGTAACTCCTATTTGTGCAAGTCAGAGTTCTAATATTTTAATATGTCCTAGTTTACCCTTCAGCACAGATATAATTTAATGGGACTTCTCTCCCTGTTTGCATTTTCATTTGCTCTGTTTTTCTGCTTGAACAGAGAAATTCTGCGTACATGATACTAAGTGCAAACACTCCCCACAAGGGTGCATGCAACGAACCCTTTGTACTGTTTAAAGGGTTTTCTTCTTGCTTAATAAGCAGTCTGCACTTCCCAGTGAGTATTCCTAGAATCAGAGCCCTTGTTTTCTGTCCTGCGTACAAATAAAGACAATGACAGATGTGTTAAAGGTACAGAGAAGACCAAATCTGATTTGCACCAACCGCTTCCATGAAGGGGCTCCCCCAACCTGGCACAGTGGCTCCCCTGTCTGTGCCTTCCAGCCCCTGGGGCCTTCTCTGTAGCTTTACACACAAAGGCACCACTGTATCTTCATCAGCTTCCCTGGCAGAAGGCATCTCCTTCATCCCTCTGGACACTGATACTTTGGCAAGGATTTGACCGGAGGAGAACCGTAAGTCAGCTTCCCTGAGACTCCCTGTGATGAGGTCCTCTTGGAAAGAACCCTCTCTGCTCTCAGCTCCCTGCCTTCCGACTCCAACTTCCAGAAGAAGCTAACAGTTTATTTTTGTAACCACCCTTTCTAATGACCTCTCCGGATGGCAAACAGATTACTTTTTGTTTTTAACTTGATTGGGTGTTAGAATGAGCACTGTTAACATTCACCGAATGTGCGTTTTGGCAACATACCAGCCTAGGCGGTTTAATTTACAGCAATATGGCTGCGGGCAAGTCAGCTAATGAGGGAGACTAAAGATTTAGAGTTAAATATTAAATTTATCTTAGTCTTTATTTCTTGCTGTTCCAACCAATAAAAAAATACCTCTGGGGTATTCTATCCAGCTCGTGGTGCCTTATGTACAGCCAGAAAGACATTTAACTCCACATGACACACAGAGCAGTAACAGTGTTTGTGACTTTTTTGTTTTAGTTTGATGGTATAACCTATGCTGATTGGGATTGGGATTTACTAACAGTTCATTGCTGTAGTTGCTCAGCCTAGGTTTTCCTTTCAAGGATAATAGCTGGCGTTCTCTCTCAGGAATAGACAAGAAGCCAGGGCCCTGGGCAAATGGACCAGCAAGGATCCAGAGAAGGGTACTGTGATAAGCCTTTTTCTTTCTTTAGGCTAATGCTTATTAAATCCAAGTTCATGGCTGACTAGTGTGTCTCTGTGAATCATGAAAAATGAAAGAAGGAAAGGCATTCTCTTCCTTCTCACCCACTGGGCCATAAAGCCACCGAAATGCTACTATTCTGGTGGGACAGCCCTGCATAAAGGTGCTCAATGAACTGAAGATAAAACATCCTCTTCCCATCTCTACCCTCCAAACTGCCTCCCTGGTCCTGCTGACCAACATTTCCTGAAAACTGTCTGCTTCCGGTTGGATTTGTGTATGTCTGCCATTGGAGACAGGGTCCCTTATAACCTAAGAACTCCTAATCCTCCTGTCTCCACTTCCAAAGTACTAGCATCAAATGTGTGTGGCACCCACCTTGCCCAACCTTGGCATTTTGAAAATCCTCAACTCTGACTGATATGTTCTCTCTTCTTTGTTGGCTCATGGTCCTTCGTGTGCACCACACTGTGGATACTCAGAGATTCTGTCCTTTGCCTGTCTTGTGCTCATCAATCCACTCTGTGTGTAGAGTATACATCTTTCCTACACCCTGGGAGCCCTGAATCCAGCTCGTCACATTGCTATGCCCTTGCTCAGCCTGGGGACACACACCTGTAATCCCAGCACCAGAGAGACAGAGATAGGCAGATCTCTTTGAGTTCAAGGCTAGCCCAGTCTATATAGCAAGCTCCAGGCAAGACAGGCCTACTTTGCCAATTCCTTTTATGGTAAAAATGACTCTCAGGTCCAGTCTGTCCATCTTGGCTTCCATTTTCCACTTCTATGGTTTATTATTTCTCATTTGGGCTATTTCTATAATTTTGTCCCTGATTCTGGGTTTCTCTTTTCCGTTGGTTTCCCATAAGCTTTTAAAATCTCTTCTGGGGCCAAGAGGTGTCTCAGTGGGCAAAAGCATTTTCTACAAAAACCTGATGATCTGAGTTTGACTCACAAAACCCACACTGAAAAGCCAGATGAAGTGGCATGCATTTGTAACCCCAGAACTCTTAAAGCAAGCTTGAAGGCAGACAGGAGAGTTGGCAGGAAGCTCCCAGGCAGCTAGCCTGGGGTACTCTGTGTACCAAAACAAGGAAACCTTGCCTCAGCAAGGAGGAAGGTGGGAACCAACTCCTAAAAGTTGTTCTCTGACCTCTGTATGCACAGTGACACACACAGGCCCACACTCACTCCCACACACAAAGAAATTCATTATAATAGTAATAAAGCCTCTCGATGATCAGCTGTGTGTTCAGATCCTTTGTGTCATCATTGCCTGTAGAACTTAGCCTTGGAGAACATTCACAAATTGACTGACAGCAAAGCTCAAACGTGGTGTTTTAACACCTTAGCCTAAATATTGCTGTACTAAACTCTCTCCTCTCTCCATTACCTGGAGCATCATTTCCTGCCCACTCCAGGCCAGTCATTGTGTGTCTGTTAGTGCACACACTCTGAGCACCTGCCAGGAACACAGTAGAAGGCACCATCTTTGTCACTGTTGCTAACTCTGCTGTGTCACATAATTTGAGCTTCTTTTTCCTCATTCTGTTGTACCATCATAATTATTCTGACCTATTCTTGCCTACTTCCATATTCAGACTTGAATCTTTTTATAGAACGAAGTGCAACTAACTCTGTTAAGTCTACCCAACGTGTGGGACAACATATGATGCTATGGCTCAGGATTCTTGTACACGCTACAGTGTTTGTGGAAGTAGCATCAAGCAGCATTAACCTGCATGTCTGTTTCATTTGCTTCTATCCACTATGTCTATAACTGGTAGATTACTACTTGGAGGAAAGAGCCGGGGAGTAGGTAACAAATTAGAATGAGGGCAATACCAACTGACATCAACGGTCACTTACTACCTGTCCTTCCTGTGTTGAGTGTGGTGCTTCATTGAGTGTTGGACACATTGAACTTTCTCAAGATGCCCCTGGGCAAGTTGGAGAGAAATGGCTGTCCAAGTACTGCCATTCCAGCATTGACACTTGATGTCACTATACCTCCTTCTATTCACAAAAGTGAAAAATAAATAGAATGTAGAATTTACCTGCGCTATGAACAACATAAATATCTCAATCTGCATTTCTCTTTCCATGGTTTCAGTTTATAATCTGAATATTAAATTTTAAAAATGGGAAATAAACATTCATGTTTTAAACAATTCATTCAGTATATTTTTTGTTTGTTCCAGTTTATTATACTTATTTTTGTTGATCTCTTATTGTGCTTAGTTTATACACTGAACTTCATTTAGGGATGAGTGAAAAACATACAATATACTCCTATGCCATAAAGGCACTGGCGTCAGAGCACACCAGACAAAAGGTACCCCTGAGATGACACTGCTTAGAAGCTGGAGACTGGCTCAGCAGTTAAAGAGTACTCTCTGTTCTCAAGGAGGACCCAGGTTCCGTTACCAGAACCCACATGGTGGCTCATAACTGTCTGTGACTCTAGTTCCAAGGGATCCAATGCCCTCTTCCATCTTCCACAGGTACGAGGCGTACCTGTGGTACACATACATTCGGGCTCATTACACATAAAGTCCAATAAATATTTTTGAAAAAAAGATTGCACTACCTAATGGTGTTAGAGACATCTTAGTCTAAGTATACTCTGCAGTGGTCTTACAATGACGAGGTTGCCTAGCAACGCATTCCAGGAAGCATCCCCACTGTCATTAGGTGATACGTAGCTGTATCTACAGGGCTGAGTACATCCCAGTGTTTCAAACACTTACTATGAGTCTTGGAACATATCCCACACAGGTAAGACCAGCTACTATACAACCAAACTAAGCATGCGTAAGATGGGAGATTGGGGAGAAATAACATGAACTATACAATAGTATAGGAGACACTAGAGCTATGAAGAGCCCTACCCCTTGTTATCGATGGAGGCTGTCCAGTGCCCCACCCCCAGGAAAGGCTGTCTTCTCAGCCTGTGGCACTTTTCATACATCTCAACTACATTATTTATCTCATTATAAATTTTCTATTTACCTTACTCCACACTGATAAATTGAGCCCTCCAGGAAAAGTGATTTTTCATATCCTTCAATTCTCAATGCTTAGCAGAGTACCTGGCACATAAAAAGTAACTGGTGGGTATGTGATGAGTGAATGGCCTCTGTTTTAAGCTCTGTGAGCCATATGATATCTGTAGCAATCACTCAACTCAATAATGCAGAAGTGGTCATGGACAATAAGTAAAGGAGGGTGTGTTCCAGTAACACTTTACTTCCGGGCAATAGAACATGGGGTTCATCTAATTTTCATATGTTATGAAATTTATTTCCTGCTTTTCTAACCACTGAGTATGTAAATAATAATAATAATAATAATAATAATAATAATAATAATAATGGACTGGGAGGAAAACACCAGGAGGTGTGAATTGCTTCAAGGATTTTTTTGGTCCAGTGGTTTCCCATTGCCTAATGTGAGCCCTGTGAGTCACCCTTGAGAGTCCTCAGCACGGACACTACCTGACATGGGAAAGGGGATGCACAGATGAGGTTAAGGTGCAGCCCACCACTTGGAATATTTCCCACTTCAACCCACAGATCTGCAAGAATCCGAAATGCCTGAGTGAGATACCTCACTCTGCAGCATAAAGCAACCTGGCAAGTCTCTCGAGAATTCATTCCAAAATCACATTGTCCTAGTCATTGACAAAACTACCAGTTCATCTCTCAGGGGAAGACTCAAAGGTCTGTGAATAGAGTTGCTATTTAGAATTGTGGGTACTGGACAGACAATGAATGGTTACCTGAGAACTATTCAGACATGTGCATTCAGGAAGAATGCAAGATCCATCAAAGAGCCTGCCCCCAAATGCAGTCTGTGCGCCAGAGAGCTGTGATCTGCTACAAATAAAGGAATTTGAAAGTCCCAAACAAAGCAAAGCTCCGAGGATAGTGTCAGCATAATGGGATTATAGCCCTGGAAACAGGTCAGTGGGAAGACACCTGCCTTCTACCTCGACATAAATAGCTCAGAAGTGCTGGGCTCCCACTTCTTTTAACCTACAAGTGTCTCTAGAGATGGAGTTTCTACATAAAATTTGTCTTTTCTATTGAAAACAGGCATCAGCTGTTTCTTGAGTATATCTCAGAGGTCACTAAAGGGATTTGCTGGACTTCAAACCTAGGAAAGAAAAACTTTTGCAATAACACGCCTTGGCATCTGTGTGAGCACATCAGCTGCCCCACACTCGCCTCACACTCTTTGCAGTCCAGGAACACTGAAGAAAGTGGATGCTGACATCTTAGGAGAATGTAGTAGACAGCCCCAGCTAACGGCCACTGGCTATATAGGGGAGACCAGGACTCAGGTGCCCTTTAATAACTTGAAACAGTTAGGACAAGTGGTGAGTTTCTTTCCTGCCTTATGAGAGAGTCTAATAAACTACACTGTTGTAGATGAATTGCAACAGCTCTCCCCAGTGTGTGGGTATAAAAAGAACACAAAATCACTGTGATTGCCAACCTGATAGAATGTAGCATCACCATGGAAGTGAACTTCTGGACATGTTTGTGAGGGAGTTTCTAGACTGGGTTAATTGAGGTGGGAACCCCCCCCCCCAAATGAGGGTGGCACTATTCCATGGGGTGGGATTCTGGACTGAATAGCAAAGAGAAAGCTAGCAATGTGACCAGCTGCCCCAAGCTCCAGCTTTTGTGAACTCCCTACCACAAACCACAGATAGAATGAAGTGGGGTCCCTGCAGGGAGAAGGGAAGTGGGGTCCCTGCAGGGAGAAGGGAAGTGGGGTCCCTGCAGGGAGAAGGGAAGTAGGGTCACTGCAATAAG
Organism: Cricetomys ansorgei; assembly: GCA_026225945.1. Taxonomy (NCBI): domain Eukaryota; kingdom Metazoa; phylum Chordata; class Mammalia; order Rodentia; family Nesomyidae; genus Cricetomys; species Cricetomys ansorgei. Next base: position 8,299,399 of record JAMJFZ010001562.1, read on the forward strand.
AAGGGAAGTAGGGTCCCTGCAGGGAGAAGTCTGACCACACAGTTCTTAGGCCCTCAGAGGAACATGGACGAATTTGTATTCTTGGACTTGAGACACCCTGGAGTGCCTGGAGAAGTGCTTACTGCGCCATTGTGGTGACATTCTGGGAGAGCAGAATGCCAAGAGAAGCGTGACAGTGACCCGTGACTCCATCGAGAGCTAGGCTAATGGGCGCTGCTGGCATTGGACACCTTGGCTTCGTTCTGCCTGTGTCCTGAGAATCTGAGTGTGGCTAAACTTAAAAGAAATTAACTAACTTTTTTGTCAGATGAGATTTCTGAACAGGGTGGTATCCAGGCCATGTCCTATTTCTGCCCGCTGCTCTTATCTGGGTCTACAGTGTGAGAGAGAGAAACAAGCAAAGTAGAAAGATTCAAAAAAAAGCCAAGCAGTTTGCCAAGGACAGGGGAGTGGATGAGTTTGAAGGAGCAGACAAGGGAGGTTCCACAGCAGCTGTGGTTCTTAAACTGATTGGTGCCCTTAGAGAAGCCTGCGGTCCTGCATGGGGACTATGGGAACGGATCCCGAGGGCACGACCCCACCCATGGCCCTTTCCTGTGAAAACGCAAATTCATTTAAAAGAGAGACAGACCCTAAACTAAGAATGTCATTCAAGGAATTCCCTGCCCCAAAGCAACTGCCTGGTGACATGTTCTCCAGGGTCAGCACGGGGAAGCTGATGCTCTTACCATGGTCTGAGGAGGCAGGCTCTCTCCTCAGCTGGCTGCATACCTTGGCAGAGCATCCACGTTATACTAGTTTTGTAGACATCAAAGATGCGGGACTGAAGGAGTCTGCATTCTTGCACTGTGGCTCCAGGGAGCCACTGTGGCCAGGTAATGTTTGTCAGTGTCAGAGTCCTTGCAAAGAGGTCTGAAAGACTTCACAAAGGAGTGAGGATAAAGCCTAAGTTACAATGGAAACCCGGGGATGTTGAGATGCCAGGGCTGTGGGACTTCTGCTGAGGAATGCTGCAGGTATGGAGTGGAACAAGCGCGATCGAAAGGCTGTGTGTCTCGTGGAGGCAACAGAGCCAGGAGGTAGAGCCAACCAAGCCCGAGGCCAGACGATCACACCGTGAGCTGGGAACAGGAGCCAGAGGCCAGGGAAGAGCAGCCAGAGGCCAGGGAAGAGCACGGCTTCGTTTGGGGTGATGAGATGTGAGGAAGATTCTCCCACTCTCGTTAGCATTCTCTGGAGCCTTAAGAAAGCTAAAGCGGAATAGACACCACATTTTCAAAGCTGGTGAGAGTAATCGCTCGTAGAGCAAAGCTCCCTAGAACTTGGGAAAGCACTAGGAGGGCTCAGTGGAGCTGCAGATGGCATTCATAACTGCATTACTCTAAAGACTGGGAAGATTGTTTCCAGTGACTAGAGAAAACCGGGCCAGAGCTGGTCAGGGAAATAGAAACACTCTGGTGATGTATATGAAACATCTCCTGGGATGTTTGAGGTGATCAAGATCTTGTGAGAGGAAACTGCTGGCTGGAAGGACATGGGTGCCCAAACTGAGGGGAGGCAGGAAGTCAACAAGTCACTAAGCAGATCATAGGGCAGAGGGCTGGATGCTCGCCCAACAGGAGCACCTAGCACATGGGATCACTCACCTCCCACTGTAGTAGTGATTATACAAGGCTCATCTGAATAGCAGATGCTTAGACGGACCCTACAGTCCTTGTCTGTTGTGGAAGTTTATTTTTAGTTATGTATAAAATAATTGTTTTAGGTACTGTTGGGTGAGGGGCTACTCTAGGTCTTGTCATTTTGTATTGTCTGCAGGTGTTGGATTTCGGGGGTGGGGGGTGGGGGGTGGGAGGAAAGGGTTGATTGCTAATGATCTGCACCTAAGAAGTTCTGAATCAGTAAAAACACCTGAGCTGAGACACTTGGGGTTTCACTGTGGAGTATGGCACTGGCCATGACCGTGGTTCCCTCTGCTGAGGTCTGGCAGAGTTTGCACATGTGAAAAATGCCTCCTGTCTTCTGTGCTGAGCTACCCTGTAGGTGTACTGCTACACTGTCTCTATGTCTGTTGCTATTGTGGCTACAGCGCAAATAGAGAAGTGTGTTAGAGAGGCCTCCTCTAAAAGCATCACACAGTGGTGAGCACTGGAGTCACAAGGAGAACTTGTTAAAACCCAGTCCACTGGGCCCCATCTCACCAGTGTCTGCATTATGTAGTGAAGGTGGAACCCTGGTGCTTGCACATTTAACAAACTCCCAAGCAGTGAGACGCTGCTGTCTAGTACCTCCGTCGGAGAACTGGCATAGACCGGAAGGAAATGCAAAGGTGTATCTCATTTAGCACATTACAAGACAGAAGACAACCAACCTTTTCCAAAAGGGCTTCAAATGGGTTTTTAAATAGTCAGCATCTGCTAAGACTCTAAAGGAGATGGGGAAAGGAGAGAGAGGGTGCTTCCTTAGTGCAGCAAAAGAGATATTACCTAAAGAAAAGTGAGGGGTGCCTGCACTTTGGGGGGGGGAGAAGAAGGAGGGTAAGAACTCCAATTCTCCAACAGAAGCCCTCAAGTTACCCTCAAGAGATGGGATTCCTAAGCCAGATCTATGCCTGGCCACCCTACTCCATCCCACCCTGACTCTACCACACCCCCTGAGCCAGGACAAGCCCTGAGGCACATTGCCTGTTTCCTAAAGATTTCCATGACATCTACAGGTAATAACAGCTGAAGTGTGGGGAGTCACCAAGCCTTGCTGACGGAAAACCTGCTATAAGAGGTGGAATTTATTCAGTGTGTACTGTGCTGCATGCTCACTTTCTGTTCTTCATTGCCCTGGAAACTATTCGGCTACACGTATTTTACAGATAAGAAACCTGGCGTGTGGTCAGGTTGAATATCCTGCTCAAGGTCACAAAGCAAGCAAGAGTTTAGACAGTCAGTGCCTCTCACTTTTCCTCCCAGAGAGGGGAGGTTCTCCCCAAGAAGGAGGACAGGAAGAGAAGAGACAGCAGATGCCGCCTGCAAAGGGTATAAATCATGCCATTCCTTTGACCCCTGACATCACCATGTCAATAAATCTTACAGCCCTAAACTGGCCTGTTTACAGCTCAGTCTTCTGAGTTAGAAATCCCTCATAACGAAAAGAAAATGAAGCAGAATTTCTGGCACATACTAAAACCTGCTGCCTAGTGGTTGAGACTGTGTGTGGATCAAGCTTGCTTTCACCACACGATGTTGAGGGCTGGATCCAGGACTCATCGATGGTGGCTGGTCCCCTGTGCAGGAACTGGAGAGGTGCCTGTGGCTGTGACCTGTTGGAATTGAAGGGATCCCAATGATAGGAGAGAAAGACGGACGGGGCACTCCGGCAGAGGGTGTACTCCGGCCTGCAGAAAATCTCGTGGCCCCTTTAAAATGACGATTCCTAGCTCACCAGTCAAGCCCCAAATTCGGTAAAACCCTACCAAGGCCACGCTTCCACTTACTCTGTCTTTGTGGATACCTTGTTCGCCAACATCGACTAACCCGACAGGCTACCCGACAGAGTCTTTACATACAAGCTATTAGATGATTGAGCCTTCAATGACCTTACCCCTCCTTCTCTGATTAACAAGCTTTAGGTAGGCTGATTAAAATGTCTAGTAAGCATAGACCAATGCTATTGGGCTTCTCCCTCGTGCACTGCCCTACTTTCTCCTTAAAAATCTGTTTCTCTCTACAATAAACGGATTTGCACCACAAGGCATTAATCTCCAGAATCTGTTTCTTGAGCTAGTGACTCTGTCTGCCATTCACCCCCTTGGGAACTCTGCACTCACAAAAAACCCACAGTGACTAAGGCTAATTGGTAAATGTTGTTTGGGAGAGGCAGGCAGGTATCACAATCAAAAGAGAAAAGCCTATAGCATGGGCTTTCAGAGCTTTGATCTGTTTGTAAAGCTGGAAAAACTGCTCCATGGGAACCAAAGCCAAATTCAATACTGTCAGGAACATTTTACTGGAGACCAACTTCCCTCCGGGGTATGTATCTGCATGAGGTGAAAAACTGCTAAACATTTTAGGGAGAAAAGAACTGGATAGCCACGGCATGGCCAAAAGTCACATTGATGCCACAAACCAGGTTTTAAACAGAAGCGACTTCAACCTCTGTAACTACCTCAAGCACTGTGACTGTGAGAACTGGATCATTTTTGGCTTTTCTAGACCACTGGATCACTGTGAGCAAAACCACATACACATACACACACTCATGCACACATATACACTCACACATGCACACACTCACACATACACACACACACACACACACACACACACACACATACACGCAGAGACAGAAAGTTGCCTTCTGTCAGCCCCTTTTTTGGTACTATAAAATGAACTAGAAATACACGCCAACTTGTGAGAGTTCAATGCTCGATCTTGACATCTTACCCTCCATATTATCTCCATAGGGCATTAGTTTCTGGACAACAGTGGGAAACTACTGAAGAGCTATGAGGAAGTAGATACAGGAGGTACATACCAAGGACGGTGCCATCCCTCAAAAAATACACGTCAGACAAAGATGCATCATGTGTCACGCCTGAGCTCCCAGGTCAGGGATATGGTGTGATCTCGGTGAGGGAATGCTGACCCCTAGAATCAATTAAAAAAGGTAGAAAATCAACTCAGAATAAAAGTAGATTTGGCAATGTGTATCCTGCTTCAGAACACCTGCCACACTCAATTTCCTTAGTAAGGCCTACAAGATGAGTCTAGGGTTTATTCTCAGTAATTTTTTTAAACTCTATCTGTTGATCATATGCCAAGAAAGTACTGGAAGCAGGTGGTGGGTTCTGAATTGCTGTAAAAATGGCATCGAGCCTACCGTGAAGCAGAAGCAAAGTGCTATAAAAAAAAAAAAAACCCTAAAATTATATTAATAAGGAACATTAGAGAGAGATTATTGCTTTTTAAATATTTTGTTTGCAGTTGCAGAACAAACATAGTCATAAGGAACCACACATGGCTCCCAAAGCCGTTGGCTAACCCATTACCTTCTGCTCTTGTAAGCCAGTAAGTAATAGACGGCTTAGAGATTGCTGCTAGAATTTGCATGGAGCACACTGACTTCCATTCCCAGGGGGTCACCCTGCCATGCACCATGAGCTGTTCCTAAGAAGTGACAGATCTGACCTGTGAGGTGAGTTTAGGGCATGAGTCAGTCACACACAAAGCTGCCCCTTTCAGCCTGTGGAAGTGGCCTGTCTCCTACTTGGCGACTCTGAGGGCCTCCAGCTTGTCAGGAACAATGCGAAAGTATCATTCAAGTGACTAAATATTGGGAAGCCCACTGGTGACAGATCCACGCTTTGTTTGGATCCACTCCAGTGTTATCTGAAGAAGAAGTCCTACAAAATGGAAAGGAATCAAGGTTAAGAAGGAAGAGGCGGGTCACAGATGCAAGGGCAGGCGATCTTCAAATGGACCTTGCCTTGCAGACCTTTGTGGGATTATTTTGTCAAGGAAGGGGTGGATATAGCTTGTTTGTCTGTTTCTAAACATAATTATGAGCATTAAAATATTTGTGCTGTAGTTTCATTGTTCTGTTGCCCTGGCCCCTGCAAATGTTCCTATAGCAACCTGCTGTTGAAAACCCTTACCAGTGTGCATGACTGCCTCCTGCTATCAGACCTCACTTTACTAACCGCGGGGCATTCCCTGCCTGCAGTGCTCTAACACCAGGCTGCAGCTCTAGTCTTTGTTAGCCCTTGGCCATCTGCTAATGCCTCTAACAAGCCTGCTGTTCATCACTTACTGTGCATTTTTATATATTTGGGGACATGAGGTACAGAAATTCTCTCCGGTTTTTCTGTATTCTGCTCAGTCTTTGTAGCAGGAAGTGCAGTTTGCACATTTGGGATGAGTATGGACTTACCCTGTCTCAGCAAGTAGGGATCTATTAATGGACAGAGCACTGAGAAACAAGACTGTCTCGTTCCTACCAAAGCCAGTGGCTGTGTCACACTATTGGTAACAAAAATCATTCATTCAGAGATAAAGTTAGAGTCAAGACAGTGATGGGGTGAGAGCCTCCGTGGCCTGCATCTGAGCTGCTTCCCCAGTCCCTGTGTAACCTGGGAAGATGGCAGTCCTGGTTCTGTATCTCTATGCAAAACCTTCTTCCATGGAAGTATCTGAAAGCAAAATTGGTCCATTGAGCTAATCACTAAACAGAGTTCTTCAGTGTGCTCCAGTTCTGACATCTAATCAGCGGTACAGCTGCATTTAAATGCAGCTGACTTAAAGGATTGCAGCTTCAGAAGCCAGGGATTTTCTAGATAATCTTACCTATAAGGTCCTTGACTTGCTGTCAGTGCTGCCAACCGTGATCCCTGTGAATCACAGCTCAGTCATCCAGTGTGTGTGTGCTTTGCTTCTGCGTGGGAGGTTTTCGTTATAATTAGCATTTGCTGGGAAAAGCTTGTTTCTCCATTTTGTTATTGACTTGACAAAAAACAAATTTTGCAAGAACATATGTGCACACCCTCCTGCTCCCCTCTGCAATTAACGCCATCACCAAGAGAAGCACTGTGCTGCATGAAGCTCGATGGCCCTTACAGCAAGTCAGGGGGCGCTTACTCAGAAGCCCCCAACACCGGAGCTCACACTCTCTGTGATCTCTTTAATCGCCTAAAGGAAAGACTCTAGCAGAGCAGAAACCAACATTTGAAACTACATGGAAATAAAAGCAGTCTAAATTTTTGCAGGCAGATTATGCAAAAAAGAAACCCTTAGGAAAAGGCAATCAGCTTCCACTAAATAAGTCTAAAAAAAGAGCTGAGGATTTAGGAAGGAAGGAAAGAAGGAAGGAAGGAAGGGAAGGAGGGAGGGAGGGATGAGGAAAGAATAAAAAGAGCAGGACACACCAAGATGTGCCTTCAGTGCCCCAGGCAAGATCACTGGAAACCATGCTTGTTGGAATGTTTAGCATAATTAGTCTTCAACTGCCCATTTCAGTTTTGCTCAAGATACAAATGTCAGGTCAGAGCTATTAAGAACCATGATCTTGGGAAACAGACACTCAGGAGAACTATCCAGGTATGAACTCACTCTAGAAATCACACACCACTGAATATTTGTGCTGTGGTGATGGCTGCATGCGCTAACCTGCATGTAATTCTTGGATGGCTGTAAACTCCAGACTGGTTGACAGCCACTATAAAATTAGGTACAAGAACCACTATCTCCCACCTTCAAATGTAAGCTGAAGTCACAGACCTGACCTGCCTTCTTTCATACTAGTTATGTCCCCTGGAGAGGTGGTCTGTGTCCCCTTGGTCAGGAATTACTCCAAAGTGGCAGGGTTTCTTTGGTCCTAGGCTACTCATTTCTTTGGTCCACTAGCTCACCTCACATACAAATAGGTTTCACGTCCCCCATAAGACTCATGAGCATCATTGGATGGAGTCATGAGGCAAGATGGCTCAGTTGTTAGAGGTGCTTGCCACCAAATTCAAACATCTGAGTTTAACCCATGGGACACACGTGGTGGATGGAGAAACCTCATCTCCCAAAATTGTCTTCTGATCTTCACATGCACAGTGGCACACTCACACCCCACACACAAGTAACAAGCAAGCATTTGAATACATGGGAAAAATCAAATGCAATCTTGGTCTCATAGCTGAGGAGCTAAAGTCTTTGAACCTATTTTGGAGTGATTTCAGGTACTTCTCCTGGGAAAAGTAGAAACCTCGATGGCTACTGCAGGCATTCATTTCCCAGGAACCTCAGAAGCTTTCATGTGAACCCAGACCTAGGGATGCAGACACAGAGACCAGAAGAAGAAACAGCCTGGGAAAAGGCCCCATGTCAGGTGCTACTCGAAAATGCTCTCTAGGATGGAGATGGGGGGGTGGTTAAGGCCTTTCCTCCTCATTTGACAGATGGAGAAACTGAGATAAAGGAAGACTGTGCAGTGGTATGGCAAAGTCACATGATGTGTGCAAAGGGATCTTTCCTATCATATCTGACTTACAGAAATAAAAATGTGTAAGGCTGCTCTGACCGGACAAACAAGAAGAAGTCCTATTTTTAAAATAGTGTTTTTGAACATATGCAAATGCAGGCTGGAGAACATGGTACAAAAACTGTGTAAATGAATGGGGCTCCACAGTAAGGGGGGCACTGTGTGAATCGGCAAGCCAGATCAGAAACTCAACACAGTTTTTCCATGGACACACGAACTTTTGAATGCCTAAGAATTTTTATCAGTGATTTGCAATTTAGGCTGCATAAACCTTGTTTAGTGGGCAGAAACGGTGGTTCAGAAATAATGGTTGATTGAAGGGGAGACTGACTTACAAGATGAGAACTTTCTAGAATTGTTGAAGCAAGGTGTACTGCCCACACTTTTTAAGTAGGGCCCAGAGGCCCTTGTCTGGTCACAAACCAATTAAGTTAAGTGCTACGGAAATTGCTTTCTGTCATCTAGATAAGAAACGGTTCACGAGTGTGATACAAGGCTTGAAACCTAAGAGCTTATTCATAAGCTTGAGCCGTCTGCATTAACAGTCTCACTAAGACCCAGAGAGCACATCTGTGACTGGGAAATGAGTTGTCAAAGAACGGGAGGGCTCTGGGGGATTATGGATATGAGAACTTCATAACAGCTCCCATCTCCATAAAATAGTTCTGAATTCGTACATAAAAGTGTACGAATTGCAGCTAATAATTGTTCCAGCTCTAGTGTCTACTTACAGAAGGAACTGAATCCAATCTGACTAGTGGAAAAGATGCTGAGTGAGACAAGAAACTATTGCCTTCAACTTGGAATCCCCATGTTCTTGGGGAACTGCTCCTCAGGTGGAGGGTGACTTGTCCAAGCCCCTTTGGAATGCTGAGGTGTCATGCTATAAGACAGAGGTTCATCTACGTTTCCTGTAGACACTGAGAATGTTGTCTTGGCACACCAAAGTAGCCAGGCAACCTATCCACCTGCAAGGAGCTTACAGTTTACTGGAAATTGCAAAAATAAATAAACATATAAACTTAGCAAATAAACAATGAATTTTTAACTGTGGTAAGTGTTAGGAAGAAAATAAAGTAGGATAGCAAAGGGAGACTACATGTGGATCCCTGGGGAAAAAATGACAGTGGAGTTTTGAAGGAGCAGAAAGATCCAGGTATGGAACACTGAGAAGAAACACGTGATCAGTCAACAAAAGCTTCCTAGCCACAAAGTTGGTCCAGAACTAGGTAAGTAACCCACATCAGATCAGTCAGAAACTTTTTACTTGAAGCCAAAGAGAGAGCAGTTTTCAGAGGTCATGGGGAGCCTGCCAATGCTGATCTTCTGTAGGATGGAGAGAACGAAGCTAAAAGAAGTCCCTTGATCCAATTGCTCCTGGAGCCATACCAGCAGATACAATGTATGTCTAGCCCATCAAAACCACTTTAAAGAAGGGGCCTGCAAGCCAGGTGGTGGTGGTGCATGCCTTTAATTCCAGCACTCGGGGGGCAGAGGCAGGCAGATCTCGGTGAGTTCGATGCCAGCCTGGTCTACAGAGTGAGTTCCAGGATAGCCAGACTTACAACAGAGAAACCCTGTCTCAAACAACCAAACAGAAAGGAGGGAAGAAAGGAAGGGACGAAGGAACAAAAGAAAGAAGGAAGGAAAGAAAGAAGGGGCCTGCTCTCTGTCAGTGAGACATGTACTACACTGTGACTAGTGTCACAGCCTCTAACTAGGAGCTTCAGCAGGACATACCTTCTCTGCTGAGGTCACATTTTTCTTAGAAGACCCTATCTAATGACTGTGGTCCATGACCCAGCCAAGGTCATATTTATCTGTCTCCACAATCTCAAGGTGCAAGTCTTTACTTCTGTGATCCTCAAGTTCATGACTCTCCTGGTGTCTTGGTTGTTTTTCGTGGCAGCCCCAAAACAGAAAGAAACGTCTTTGTGCCCCTTTACTATATAACCCTTTACTAAGTAGATAAATTTGGATAAGTTAGCAGTAGAAATTTGCATAATGTCTAGAGTATTAGACATTAGATAGAAATTTTTTATTTCTGGAAAATTGCAAATATTCTTCAGTGCCCTGCATGTTGCCATGACACCTGGAGGATCCCTGGCAGGTCAGGAACTATGGTCTCCTGGTTGGTCCCTTTGCAATTCAGTACTCTTCCCCGGAGACCTACTGGGCTTTCTCCCTTGCTCTTTTACCCATGTGGCTACCCAATCGATCTCTTATACCCTTCAGTCCAGCTGGATGAAAACAAAACCAAAAAATCAGCCTGAAACATACTACTGTTCTTGAAAATTTTTTGAGAAGTAAAATGCCTTTTTGTGTTTGGGAATTTGTTTTGAGATTTTGGTTGTTATTGTTTTGTTTTTTGAGATAGGGTATTATTATAGAGCCTTGGCTGGCCTGGAACTCAGTATGGAGACCAAATTGCTTTCAAAGCCACAGAGATCCACCACCCTTTGCCCTCTAATTGTTAGGATTAAAGGCATATGCTACCATGCCCAGTTTAAAATTCCTTTTTTCAACCAAATTTAAAACTCAAATGATTGTAATTGGATTACTGCTGTCCTTGCTAGAAGTGCCTTAGCAAGGGGACGATACAAGGAGTTGGCTGTGGTCCCTCCTCACAAGAGCTTGAAAAAGTGAAGAGAATCCAATTTCCATAACTAAGAGAAAAACAAAATGTTTTTTGGAGTTTTCTGTTAGCAAATACTGTAACATTTCATGCTCCTTATACTTCCTAACCAAGCCAATCCCCTAGACACAGGATATAAACTGGGCATATATTTTGAGCATTGGGAAGGATAGACATGCATGCTGTGTATGTACTAGAAACTGCTTTGTTGAGGGATAACTGAAAGTTAGATTGTTCAAGACACCATATAGGGAACACAGGCTTTTAGATTGGAATGGACAATCAATTTCCATAATGCTAAATAGGCAGTCCCACCAGAGTTCCTGAAGCCATTTTTATGTGTTCATTCAGCCCTGTCTCTGTGAAAATAAGATCAACATGATAATTTACTTCTCCACATTCTCAGTTGTCACTCTGTTAGTGACACAGCTTGTCATTCCACTTCAACAGATGACCTCCAACACTTTCATGAAATCAGCTTCTTCACCGAATCACCAGTTCCCCGTGACTGCCTCCTCATATTCCTTGTCATGAGTGGCTTTCTAAGTCTCCGGAACCTTACTGCCCAGTCTCAATACTGAGTTGGTTTTCATCAAGCCCAGTCCACATCCCTGTCTGTTCCATCTTTGCCTTTAGGTCCACAGCCCAACCTAAGGTCACCACCTCTTTCTTAGAGAGCTGAAACATCTGGCTAATATCAGCCTCTCGCCTTCACAACAGTCACCACCAGCCCTGCTAGTTCTCCTCCACACAGGGCATCTTCATTTCCCTGCTTGAAACCCATCCTAACCCTCCTGCTTCCCCAGCACCCATTCTAGTTCACTGCTTTGTAGTCCCGTCCAACCACTGTCTCCCCTTCCCCTGGCCACACAGAGCTTCCCAGTGTTTCCTAAACACCCCAAACTCATTACCACCTCGAGTTCTTTCCCTTTACTACCATCTCCAAACACAGACCTGCACCCCTCACTTTTGTCATCGTCACACATTTCGTACACACTTTTCTGTGTATGTGCATTTGTGTTCATGTGTGCATACATGCTTGAATCTTAAGGGCAGCAGTTAACATTCGGTGTCTTCCTCAATTGCTCTCCGTATTACTTTATGAGACAAAGTCTCTTCCTGAACCCAGTGTTTGCCTACTGGTTAGACTGCATGGTCAGTGAGCTGCAGAGATCCATCTGTCTTCGTTCTTCAAGAACTAAGGACATAGGGTACACTGCCATACTCCTCCTCCTCCTCTTCCTCCTCCTCCTCCTCCTCCTCCTCCTCTTCTTCCTCCTCCTCCTCCTCCTCCTCCTCTTCTTCCTCCTCCTCCTCCTCCTCTTCTTCCTCCTCCTCCTCTTCCCTTTCCTCCTCCCCTTCCTTTCTTAGTATGCATGTTAGGGATCTGAACTTAAGTCCTCAGCCTTGCATGACAGGCCCTCTACTGACCAAGCCCTCTCCCACCCCACTAACACTATTTTTAATGCTCATCTCAAATGTAACTTTACCTCCATAGGTCTCTCCAGACAGAATATATCACATTGCTTTGTGCTTCTCGAATTTAAGCTTTTTCCATGTGCTAATTACCGCCCCCCCCAACCTCAATTAATTCCTGGTGAACATCATGTGCTCCCCAACCCCATGTTACTGCTTCTAGCACAGAATAGTGACTCAGTCAAAGTCAGGGAGACAGTTTGCATGCATCACAGGTTGAGCTATGGCTTAATGGATTCAGCCTCAGCCTATAAAGACAGTCACGTGGGACAATGGAAGAGAACTTGAGGAAATCTATCCCCAAAATGGTAGAACCCACAAACCTATGAGCTCAGTGTCCTTTTCTGTCCAGCTTGTGACTGTAGTGTGTGTGTGTGTGTGTGTGTGTGTGTGTATGTGTGTGTGTATGCGCGCTTGAATCAGCAGCTGCCAGCACACTGCTGGCCATACAGCAAATGCTCTATAATTATTGATCAGATATTTGAAGAATGAATAAATCATGTATAAAAACACATATATCGTAAGTCAGCATTTTAATTTGGGCAACAAATCAAAATAATAAAGCTAGCTTTGTTTAGTCAGTCTCTTCCAGAATCCATCTAAAGCTTCAAAAAGTTCTACCCCTCCAAAGTCATCATAAATTGGCAACAATCTTTCTGACAGAAAATGAAAATCTGTACGGGGCTTGGGAAGGCTACTTTTCTACCAAGTGGGTATTACATGATAAACATTGAAAGTAATCAGTCTCATCAGTAAGATTAATAATAAGGAGATTGGATTTTTTTTAATATGTAAGAAACCCAAGTGAATTTCATAACTGAGTCATTAGTGGATGAAACCAAGCTTGAAAGAACAACTAGACAAGAATTCATGTCTGTGCTCCGTACGTCCCTGGGAATTTTATTGCTATGTTTAATATGCATTACAATAAGTCTAAGTCTAAGGGGGGAAAGGCATTTAATGAAGGCAAGCTCAACTTAGGACAAAATAATTTCCAAAGAGAGAGAGAGAAAGATGTTTAAGTCTATGTAACTGGAAAACTAAACCTGAGGGAATGCCCTTGAAGCATTTTCCCTAATACCCAACATTGTAAGGTAAGGGATTCCTCTCCATCGGGCCAGCCACAAGAAAAGCCTGCATCTCAGTTACCCCTTGCCTCTCTGTCCCTCCCCTTTATCATCTGGAAGCAGCACACATCTGCTAATGAAGACAGTCCTCCTTGTAAGCCAAGCTACACTTCCATTAGTGCTAAATGCTCTTTTAAAGTTAAAAGACATAGTAGACAAAGCTCCAGGAGGACTCAGCCCTGCATTTCCCTTCCCTCTGGAGCCTTCCCTGCAGGCAGCAAGACCATCATGGCCTTATTTACCGCCTCAGTCATTTCTCACACTCCTCAGGAAGCTGCTCTAGCTCAGGTATATCAGCAGATGCCCTGGGACTTCACGCCTGCTGTGATGGAAGACACAAACTCAAGTTAATTAAGTCTATTGTTCAAACAATTTGTTTCTCACCAAGGTTGGCTCGCTTGAAGGTATTTCAGCAGGATTTTTATATCCAGAATTCCTTCACTGTGGTGTGAGAACTCCCTCTTTAGAAATACATTTCATTTCTGAGCTTCTCAGGTCACTGACAGAATAACATGTTTTTAAAAATCCATTGCTAATGGATGACAAGCTATTTTTTTTATGTGTGTGGTACTTGTATTTTTTTTATAGCCATAGAGTTCCCCAGAGTAACATCACTGAGGTAAAGCTTGACTGAGACAAGCGTCCAAGAATCAGTATTATGTAGCACTCTTACTCAACGTCGAGGCAGAAGACAGCTTTTAAGAAGTTTTCATGGTCTTTCTGGCAGAGTGAAGCATGGGAAACAAACAGAAGGTTCTGTAGAAGAAAAATGGGGAAGGTTTGAAGCATGCTGCTTTGTTTCTGCACAAAAGGATCAAAGGACATTCCCCACATTAATTGCTTCTATTTTTACTATGCACCCTTATTGTGTTCCCACTCATCTCTCTAACAGATGTTCTAGAAACTCTCTGTGTGCTTGCTCCTCTCTCACCCGCCACATCACTTCTACCTTGGATCACCTGTGCTCTCTCTCATTCGATTCTGTATGACGTGCAGCAAAGAAAGCCAGCTGCCAGCCGCGTGCTGCGGGGGACCATTAGGATTCATTTCCGAGACCCCCTTGCAGTATGCTGACAAGTGAGCAAGTTCTTCACTGTGGACATGAGCTTCTTTGCACCCCTCCAAGTTCCCACCTTCTCCTTCACACCTGGGACACTGACGACACTGAAGACACCCGTCAGGATGGCAGAGCCTCCGTCAGTCTCGTGTCCTTGCAGAGTGCCGCCTTCATCTTCTTTCCCACCACCAGACCTCCATGGGCAGGACATTCATCTGTGCTGTGCATTAAGATTGCCATCAAAATATTAGCAGTACTCAACTAATCCACGAGGACAGTGAAAGAAACCTAAGCCTACCTCTGGGAGACGGTTTATGCTGTGAATATTTATTGACCACCATACCCTGTGTGGAGCTTGGGGGCCACAAGACAAACAGATACAGTCCAACCTTGGCAGAGGTTACCCAGAAATCCTTTCATTCTTAAACCATCTCTCTTTCCTGCAAGGACCTGACATCTCTCCAGCTGGAAAGCCAATTAGCCTGTTAACAAGTGAAGAAACACCAACCAAGGTGTGTGTCTGCATCTCTGTGTGTGTGTGTGAGTGGCACTGAAGTAAGACAAATCCATATCTACTTAATGTAACTTGGTAGAATACGGTGCTACCCAGAAAAGTAGAACTGCATTCTCCAGGCACAGAGCCCTGAACCTCAGCCACTCTCTCAGTGACACACTGTAGGTCTGCAGCTAGAGGGGCCGGTCTGTGGGTAGCTTCGGTGCTTTTTAGGTTGACTACTGCAGGAACTAAAGGTTTTCTCCTTGCTACCTCTTTAAATAGTTGAGGTACTAGTGTATTTTAGGCATCTTATGGATTTAGTCACCTGTTTGTACATGTTTTTAAAACAGCTGACAGAGAAGGGCAGCTTCCTTAGACATGGGTGAATCTAGGTGTGTAAAACCTGAAAGCTGTGCATTTCGGAGACCTGCGTAAGAAAAAGAGTGCGGAACTAAAGAAAAAATGTTATCGTGGGGCCGAGAGTGGGCTCTGGAAGAAGAGAGGCTCTGTGGGGCGTATGACAAACCTATAAAAGGCCAGAAGTATTCTAATTGGGTGAATACTTACAAGAAATTTTCTAGATATTATCCTGCTCTGATCCCCAGCTCAGATAATTGCAAACCAATTGTCTAAAAGCAGATAAAGGAACAATCCATCCAAACTACATTTTTAACTCCTGCTTTCTGAGTCCATGCACCATGCATAATTCTGAGTTGAATATTTGTTTAGTGAAAGAGGACAGTATGATTTTTCAATGAGGGCACAGTATGAATGCTACAATACGAGGTGATAATGGTGAAGAGCTTGTAACGTAGGAAGCATATTTCTCAGTCTCGCTGAAGAAGCGTGCTGTTCTTCACACTGACTGTTAGACTTATAGAAACTGCTGTGCGTATAAATCAGTCAATTGCAGTAACTGGAAATAAGCTCATTTAGGGAAAAGGAAAAAGGCTCATTCAGTTTCTGATTTCTAATCACTCCCAAGAAATAAGACCACATTTTTTACATGTGCCTTTTTTTTTTTTTTAATCTCCTGAGAATCAATGACCTAGTGCTTTGTTGCTTAGGAAAACTCAGTTTCCAAATGACAATTATCTACAGTGAATCATCAGCTTCTAGCCTTAGATTCTAGCCCAAGAAGCTCCTGCTCATCTTTGCCACCAGAGGACCTGGGGAAGCCCAGACCCTCACATCTTCATCAGCTAATTGCCTGTGTCACCTTGAATTAGCCACAAGAGGAAATCTGCAGCAGAGTTAAGACAGAAGACACCACCCTCCAGGTGCTAAGGTAAACATGGCCCTGTTCATTACTAGCTCTGTCAGCCACAGATTCCTACTGAGATGAAGGAAGATGTTCTTCTAAGATTCTCCAAAGTAAAGTACTGCCAAGACACTTCTCAGTCATGACTTCCCATTTAGTACAGGAAAGGTTATATATTTCACTAGATCACAAAGTCTCTCCATTCCCTATCGTTTGGAACATTGTTCTCTGTGGTCAGCATTTAGGAAACTACCACTGACTCCACCGATCCTTAACTTCATTCTAGGGAACCTGCAGCCACATTTTCTCTCAAAGACTCAAACAGGAACATAATTATCAGTCTTCAGAACTTACCTTCTTCTTTCATCAACACACCAGGTAGCCAAGACCCAGAAGGTAAACAGTCAAGGTCTGGCATAAGAGAGACCTGCAGACTACTTGGATTACCAGAATGGGCTGCCTTTAGAGACCAGGCTGGTGTGGCAGAGAGCTCACAGAGCATGTTCAAGGCCGGTGTGATTCTCAGCAACCACATGTACGCACACAGAGAGACAAATAGCAGATTCGGAGAGGATGTGGGAGATGGGGATACTCAGACAATGCCTGAGGACTGTAAGAAAGCACAGTCGCTTTGTAAACAGGCTCCAATTTCCTCAAAAAGTAAAATGTAGTTATCATCTTACTCAGCAGTCTCACTCCACGATGCACTTCCCCAGAGAAATGAAAACATTTGTTCACATAAAAATTCACACATGGATGCTCACAGCACTACTATTCATAATAGCTAAAAAGTAGAAACAACTCAAACGTTCATCAACTGAAGGATGGGTAAACAAAGTACAGTATATCCTCACTACGGGACGTCATATGTTAAGAAGAAGGATTAATTCTTACTGCAACAGATGGATCTTAGTGAAAGAGGTCAAACAAAAAGAGAAGACATGCTATTTATCCCATTTGTAAGAAATGTGCAAATTAGGCAAATCCCTGGAGACAGGAGATAGGTTAGTGCTGCAGGAGTTGGAGTAGGAATAGATAACCACTGCTGAGTGGTATATGGTGTCCTCAGGGGTGAAGTAAATGTCTTTAGGATGATGGTGTCTTTAGAATGACAGCCATACTGCTTTGTACGTACTCTGAAGAGTGCTAGATTTCTTTACAGTAAAGGGATTTATACTTTTTGGTGTGTGAATTGTATCTTAATAAGCTGTTATTAAAAACCAAAATGAATCAAGATACTCCTGATCAAAGAAGAGCTATCTGATTGTGGTTCCTCTTAGAAGAAGAAGTGAAGGAGATGGAGAAGGCTGTCAGTCAACAGCAGCTTCCAGTACTGCCATGCTCTGAATCTGATTGTGATTTGATTTTCCATTTATATTTTTCTCACAGAAAATACACAATATAGTTTCAACAGTGGCAGTGAGAATTCCAATCTTCTGTCATTCTGCTAGATGATAAACATTTCCTGAGGCCTGATATGCCATGTATTAAAGTATGCACATGAGACAGAGCACATGTGAACGGCGGAAGCAGACTCTGAACTCCCCATCCTCAGAGCTGAGGCAGGGGTGCAATAAAGAAAGAGAGAAGTGCATTAGTGATGTTATTTCCGTGGTTTACTCTCCAAACCCTTTTTCTGTATCCAAATTCCTTCCTTGACCTCACAGAGTAAGTTATTGTTATAGCCTTCATGTTGCCATGCAATCCCCTGATATGTACAATTACATGTATCTGTATAGAACCTATTGGTTAAGATAGTGCCTAGAATTACATTGACTATGTCAGACTTACATGTTTATTATTCTTGTGGATGCTTATTATTCTTGCCCCCAATGGTATAAATCTTTGAGAACCATTGGGTCTCCTCTCTGGACTCAGATTGACTTGATCCAGGGACAGTCAGTGTTCACCAACAGCTTACCTGAAACAGTGGCTCACAAGTTCATCATCTCATTTATAAGATTTAAGAAAAAACCGAAAAGACTGACTTCCATAGTAGAAAGGGTCCCCAGGTGTTTGCCATTGACTGGCAAGCTACAAAAGCCTTTTAGAATTATGCCAAGAATTGGACAAACAATGATATAATTTTTTAATTGTCTAATCCTCTGGGCACATCGAAGGCTGAGCCAATAGAAGACTGACATAATCTATGCATATCCCTTTGTCTCAAGATGATCACATGTTGCTTGCCCAATGGACAAGGGTAGTCAAGCATTGATTCCCTTCTCTGTCCATCTTTGATTTGTTTGTTAGCTGTTGGCCTTGACTTTCTCTGTTGGCTACCAATCTTGCTTGCCTTGCTGGTCACCACCTCTAGCTTTGGGTTGGCTTGTTATTAAGTGAGCTCTGATTGCAGTTTACCATGGATGGACCTTTTTCTTTACTGCCTCGGGGACGTTAAATCTTGCCTCATTTAAAAAAAAAAAAAAAAGCTAGGTTAATAGTGCTATGACAACAAAAGATTATGTTAGCTCTGGGGAGAGGACAAGTTGTGTAGCCATTTCCTGTAAACTGGTACTTTCGCCCTTGGAGGAGAGAAGCTCATAGCACTTTCCACTTTCAGGAAACTCAGAAAGTTCCACAATTCTCCAGGCCTGTTCTTTCGGTTAAGCAAGCAGTAACAGCTGCTAGGAAGAGCAGACACTCACCAGCAGGCTGCTTCAGAGTTGTACAAGGAGCTCTAGGGATGCAGCTATTGATAGCTGTCACTCACACTAGTGATGGAGCTGCTGCCTGTGAGCACCTATGCTCTTGTAGGGAACCCCTCACCCAAGCTTCTGTAAGTGACCCCAATAAACTCACTAGTCCTGTAAACTAGTAAGTGGAATCGCTTCTTTATCTATTGTCAGTGTCCTCTCTAGAGTGAATGATTGTTTACGTTTTTCCAGAAAAAGTCATAACATGGGGCACTGGTCTCCCCTGAAGAAGGAGCACCTCCTGAGGTTAGGTGACTGTGAAGAACTGGATGTCTTAGGCTGGAGATGGCTGTGTGAGGAAACTCCACCCCACCGCCGACTTTATTCAGATCTGGACTTCAACAGCTTTCAGTTGCATAGTTTCATGGACCGCCCTTTCCCAAACAGATTCACACATAAAGGCCTATCAAGGGGCACAGGGGAGGGAGGAGGGCATCCCTGGACCAGTATTTCACACTCACAGAGTAGATCTCTGGCTCTATAGTCACAAGATAGACCGAGAGAGAACAGAGAAGAGAGAGAGAAAAGAGAAAAGAGAGGAGAGAGGTCATAGAAATTACTTAGGCAATAATACCACTGTATTGTGGTTCTGTAAAATTCAGGTTCTGAGTCTACAGAGCTGAGAGCCAGATCTATAGCCACTGTGACTTCAGCACTACATGGTGAGCTAGCAACAGACTTTTTTCCAGGAATCTGCCATGTCTTTAGTTGAACTTTTAACCGCCTATTGAAATAACCACTATGTCTGAGTTGTTCACAAATATTAGAGAGATTTTTTAAGTATAAGATTAGGTAAGGATAGAGAGAGAAATAGAGACAGAAAGATATAAATAGACAATCAATGATAGATAGATAGATAGATAGATAGATAGATAGATAGATAGATAGATGCCGAGAGCCATTGGACCCTTGGATATTTGCCCGCTAAAAGCAGTAACCTGCTTTTGGCCATCACTGCACATAGCCTTTAGTTATATAAGTTCATAGTTAAGTCAGAGTTAAATTAGTATATAGTTAAGAAAAACAAGCAAGATCAAAACACCATGACCTTCTCCGAGAACAAGCTAATGTTTAGAAATAGCCCCAGTGAATGGGTAAACTAGCAACCTAACCCTCCTTGCTTCCTGGTGACCTTTAGAGCATAGCTAACATCCTGCCCTACATCCTGCTCTGCCCAAACACCTGCACCGCTTACCCCTCCCTACATCCTGCTCTGCCGACTATAAGCCCGCCTGAGAAAAATAAAATTTGCCAGCTTGATCAGAACCTTTGTCTTGCTGGTCCTTCCTTGCGTCTCTTGTTCCTCATTCTCCCCTACAGGTCTGGTGGTCCCCGTTGACTGTCCAGCTGGCCCGGACAGATAGATAGATAGATAGATAGATAGATAGATAGATAGATAGATAGATAGACAGACAGACAGACTGGTGGACAATCAGTGGTAGATGTTAGGCGAGGTGGCATCCACCGATGCCTAACTTAAATACTAGCTATTTGAGAGGCTAAGAAAGAAGATTTGCATGTTTGAGGCTGGTCTGAGCAATACAGAATGGTCATGTTATTTTTAAAAGTTGAAACTTAAATTTTTAATTTGAATTTGTTTGAGTTACCATGCCAACTCTCACTCATTTATTTCTCTTAACAAATACTTATTGAATACTAGCTATGTGCCAGGCATTGCTAGATACAGAGGATATGAGAGTGAGCTGGATTGGCATGCTCCCTATGCTCACTAAGTTCACAGCCAGAATGGCCTGGAGGCTAACTGCAGGACTATAATATATCTAAGTAGGTGAGCCATAAGATGCACTCCTTTCCTGCTGTATAAATCCTTAATGATCTTCCAGAACTAGCACCAGATGAGAGTCAGTCCTAAGTCTCCAGGCACAAATCTCTCCAGGAGAAAATATCCCACAGTTTGGAAACCAAGCGTTCAGATTTTTGCCCAGTGCCATTCATCACCTCGCTGCAGTGGGAAATTTGTGAAGGGCTGTGGTGAGTCACAGACTACTAGTGTCAACAATCAATCAAGAGATCGTGGATGCAACCCTCACTCCCAGTGTGGGGCTGCCCCACTAATATGCTTACAAGTCTTCTTCCAGTTTCAGAAAAATACCTTTACCTGCAAAAACATATCTTTCTCAAAAAGCAGCTGTACCCTGAGGCGTCAAGCGATTTCTGGACAATGATTCACCCGGAGGAACTCATTGTCAGCAAGTGATGGATTCTTGGGGCTGCCAAGTAAGGTACCCTGTGCTCTGGTCATGAGCTTCCCAGGGATTCCTTGGTGCACTCTAACACATAAAAGTATGTTTATGGCACAGAAAAGGCAGCCTGATTACAATCATTGAATTGAAGAAAATGGGTCAGAAAGCTGCTTGAAATCTGAAAACAGTAATTGCCAGCCACCCCAAAAAGATACTTTAAGGATGTATGTAAGTTGTAATCTAAATTAAAGCAAAGAAAAAGCATTTAGAAATTTTTATCTAATTTCAGTTCAGATTAAGGGAGAAACACAGCTAGAAAAACAAAGCTTCAATTAAAGCAAATGTAAAGTATCTGTTGGATTACAGAATTCCAAAATAGGCACAAAGCCATAATTGAGGGCATAATTACTCTTCACATCTGCACTAGACCATCACTAAATCCTCCTTTGTCATAACTTCTAGTGAGCTAATAAATGTGAAAATCTAGAGAGAAATGAAGCAAACCACTTAGTACTGGATGGTTTCACTTTAAGAGAGCTATGCACACCTTGTGAAGACTGTCATACAGATAAGCATTCCATAAGCCTTTAGTTTATATTATAAGCATTTGAATTTTCATCATCATTTAAAAAGTTATCCATTCAATAACAACCTCAGTAAGGTTGGTAGGCAGAATGTGAACATAAAGGCACCTCCCCAAATTCAAGAAGCTAGTCACAGTTTAGCCTTTGGTTTGGGTGTTTGTTTTACCATGCAATGTAGACCTTTAAACACCAGAGGACAGTGTATGAAAACCAGCTCTGGAACTGTTCAGCTGACTCAATTCATTTACTTTGGTGCATCGAAGTAAAATCTTAATTTTAAGTGCTTTCCCCCCCAAAGACATTTTATGTCATTTCATGCTTCAGAAATTAAAAGTAGAGTTTGATAGCAAATGTGAATCATGAGCCCAACTAATGAAGTTAATTTGAATCATAATGAAAATTACAAAGATTAATTTCATAAGCAATCATTAATAATGGAAGCTCTCATGTACGAATAATCAAAGCTTTAAATATTATATGGTAATTAATTCATTACTGTGGGTTACATACTTTAAAATAGCTCAAATCTTCCTTGCTTTTGGTGTTTATTAATAGCAATCCTAAGGGAAGACAAACGAGAAGTTTTCTTTCTAAGTTTTTTTTTTCTTCTCTTTTTTTGGTATGTGTTTAAACGGGCAAGAGAAAAATTAAATTATGCCATGAACAGTCTTGCTCACCGACAACTCACCTTCAAGCAGGGAAGAAGTCAGTTGCTGGGCCTTTGGAAAAGAACATGGACAAACCCATGGGCCTGAGGCTCGGAATCAAACAGAGGTTGAGCAGGCCTAGTCTCAAAACCTGAGATACCAATGTTTCTTTTTGATTTCTGAGAGTTGTTACCATTCCAGAAGTAGAAAATTCCCCACCATACTTAATATGATGCATCAAAGAAAATAATGCAGGTGTCCTCAAAATGCATGGTAGTATTTTTAGGAGCGTATACAGGATGTATGTAAAATGCTGTGAATCCCATCCCTGGATTTAAGTCTCAGCCTTAATATGCCTCTATATGTATGTGCATCTTTTAAATATTTTTAAAGCCCGAGGAAGTCCCCAATCCAGATGACTCTGCTTGCAAGCATTTTGAACAAGGAACACTGGACTTATATATTGTCTTATTGTCTAACAGTATGATTGGGGTCTTGACTTGGAAAATGGTCATGTATGCTTTCAAAACTACATGCATTCAAAAATCAGCTGAATAGTTCTATTTATCAATGGCCTCTGTACTTTTCCCATATTCAAATGTTAAGCAAAGCATTTGCTATTACTTGTTATCTATGCAAAATTCAAGTGGACTTGGAACAGACTTTCAAATGCTACCCGTTGTTCTGGTGAATACTGCAGTAGCATCATTAAAAACTTCCGAAACTATTAGATAGTTTTATTATGAAATGAAATCTCTAGATTGTAATGTGTCCCTATTCATATGTTGAAAAGGAATCTTATACAAAACATTTTTTAGAAAAATAGACCTGACCTTGTTCTCTCTCATTTTCTTCTTAGTTTGTTGAGTTTCTAGGTGATCTGAATTTGCCCTGGTCTTGAAGGTACCCTGACTATAATATTTGATTCTCAGAATGCTAACTGTACTCATTCTTCATCAGGCAAGCATTGGTCTCCTATCTGGTACTGGAGACACTGTGACAAATAAGACAGGCCAGAGGACAATTTGCAGGAGTTGCCTGTCTCCTCCCACCATGTGGATAACAGAGACTGCACTGAGGTCAACGGACTTGGCAACAAGCACACTTACCCACTGAACCATCTCTCCAGAAAATCATCATCATTACCATCACCATCATCATCATCATCATCATCATCGCCTCCCTAAAGAGCCAAAGCTAGCCTCAACCTTTTGGTCCTCCTGTGACTGCCTCCTTGGTGCTGGGATTACAGGTAGGTGCCACGAAGATTGTTAACGTTAAGCAGACACTATACCATAAGCAGGTCTGCATTGAGAAACCAGTGGTATTCATGTACATAATACACAAAAATATGCACAGAACTGGTGAAATGGCATACACACATATTTTTAGATCTGGGCTTATACTGTCTCTAAAAGCTTTTCCAAAGGAATAAGTTGAACCATTAAAGTATTGGGTGTGTACTTAATTTTACTACATCAAATGAAGCAACTGGTTTGTACCCTTAGACTCTAAGAAAGCTACTTGGATGCTTTCCAGCAGGTGATGACGATGATGATGATGATGATGATGACACTTTTTTTTTTCAATAATCAATCAAATTCCTATCTCATAAAATTTGGTGGTGTAGAATTTCTTCTTCTGTTTCCACAGGATAGCACCAGTCCTGGCTCTGCCACTCTCCACTTCATCCCAGGCTTTCCTATTTCCTATTCCTATTTCCTATTCTTCTCCAGTCCTCTCTGCACCCTCAGGACAGACCCTCCTGCTGCCATCCTCCAGCTCAGTCCATCAGTTCACACTTCCCAGCTTACCTTGAGGTATGCCTGATGGTTTTTTAATCTCCATCAAGTCTCAATTCTCAAACGTGACCCCAGCTGGCATCTCACTCCTCTGATACACAGTCTGGCTGAGCCGAGCTACCCACCACAGCCATGCCTGATTGGAGAAGTTCCTTTGTTGAAACATTAAGCCTACTTTAAGATTCAATCATATTTACAGATCCTCTATAGCTCCTAGTACTGTTGTGCCCCTTTGCATGGTAGGTCCTGCATTTGCAGAGCAGTTTGGTTTTCCCTCTACCCCACTGGAATGTAGGGACCCTGAACCCAGCCTCTGTGTCCTTATTCAGTGTTTGCATCAAGGCATAGCAGTGTTAAGCACACAGTAGGCGACATACAAGTATATTTTTAAACTAAAGTATACAGTTACCTGGAACCTTAGTGACGACATAAGTTTTAGCCTCATCTGAAGAATAACTGTTTTTGGAGTTTTACATGGACAGAGTGAGCATTCTTAGCCTCCCTTTCAAAGTATCTCTTATTTGTTATAATGCATAACATTGCGGGTATGTGGCGCATTTTCACATTTGCTTCTAGAAACATGCTTTGTGCAACAAGCAGTCTGTTTTAGCAAAAAGAGAGCCGTGCTTCGGGTAAGTAGACCTCTGCCATACCCTCAGGTCTCAGTGTTAGGCATCAGGAAGCTCCTGCACTAGTCAGTCTGTAGCCATTCTACTTCTATTCACTACAAGAACTGCTTTGAACCATGAGCTTTATCACCTCCATTTTCTTCAGCACTTCTAGTCAGTAATGTTATCCCCAACATCCATGAGAGCCTTAAGTATAACAGGCACAAATAAGGTAGGCATTACCTTGTCTATTCACTTCTGCAAAAAAGCAAGTAAGTAGACCCATAGCAGCCAAGCTTGCAGTGTCCACATCAGAGGGTTCTCATCTCTATGTCAATCAGCAGCTCACAGGCAAGATTGCTCGTGTCCTATCTGCCTGTCGTGTCACTCCACTCCATCCTCTCTACCCTCTCACCCATGAGTACCTTACTGTCCCCACTCCAGTTTTCCCTGACTCCCTGAAATATAAAGCAGGAAGCAAAAGCCAAAGAGCACTCCCATATTCTTTATCTTTCAACAAAGACTACAAGGACTATGTAGCAAGAAAGACTAATGAACTCAGACGCTAGATTTCTGAGTTTTGAGAGGAAGAGATTAAAAAGACATATCCACTAGAGGAAGAAAGATTACAATTGTCAAAGGCCTTGAAAAAGAGCTTGTGGTTGTTGTGGTAATCCTGAGATAGCTCAGCACTGAGGACAACCAGCCCGAATTCCCTCAGGGAATGTGCTAGGCTTTTGATCAAGTGAATATACTTTTTGGATCTTCAAGTCTTTTCCTTTCACACATGTGTCCACTACTGTTCCTGTTCCTCTGGCTTCGCTGTTGACACAGCTGTGGTGTTCTCACAAAAGACCCTCTGAAGCTTACCCCAGGTGATGGGCCCCACCACCTACGCACCTTCAGAAAACATTCAGATACTTCTGTGCTCAATGACATGTGTGTGAACCATGTCTACTCAGTAAGTCTCCTAAGCTGGTGTTACCTCAGATAACCTCAATGGCAACTAGGAACAAGGCCTGGAGGAAGGCCCAGCCAGGGTTCCATAAGTGGGCTTTGACCTGTCCTGAACCAGGAATGACTATGATTGCTAATAATAGCTGTCACCTATTAAGCTCCACAGACACCAGCTGCTTTATAATGAAATGGTGATGACAGGTAGCATGTGTTGTTGTATGTAGAATGTGCTAGGGTAGCCCTAGGTGCATTCCGCCCCTAACCCCTTCCCTAGCTACTTCAGGGGTTGATACTTTAGCCCAAGATGCGTGAGAGTGATGCAAACTGTAGTGCAGACAGAGGAAACAACCAGCCACGTTCATGCAGCAACATATATGGGAACTAGAACAAGATACCTACAAGCTGACCTAAATCACCACCACACTCCAGTAGTGAGTTCAATCACATTTCCTGTGCAGCCCTTTTAAATGCTCATAAACTCCACTGCCACACCCACTTCACAGGTGAGGAGACTGAGGCGCAAAGATATATATACCTAACACATCTAATGACAAGGATCTTCCACGGGTCCACTCCAGTGAAGAGACCAGAGACCTTATTTTGTGTCCAGACTCCATTTTGTGTACATACTCAGGCCCTCGTCCTAGGCTAAGGTGGGTGGGGTTCCAGGGCTCTGGATGAGGGCAGAGGCTTTCGTCTTGGTGCTGTGAGCATACCAGCGGCTTCCGGTGTGTGGCTGAGCATCCCAGCACCCTCTCAACAGATGTCTTCAGAGAGGGATTTTTCTGGTGAGAGTTTTAGGGTAGGGAGACTAAGATACTTCAGAGCTGAAAGATCTCTGTTGCTTCTCCTGCTGATATGTGAGATTTGAAAATAATCTCTCTTCTCGTGTTACCCTTAAGATTTGGTATTCAAAATAAAACACAGAACAAAATAAAACTTCACTTGTACTACCTGAAATTTACTGAATTGCAATTTTCCCCTTTTTGGTCATTAAATATATGCATGAATCAATCACACGTGTAAAGGAATCCAGCAAGAGACTGAGCAAGGTGTGTGTGGGTGATTGACACTAAGCCCTTCCCACCGGCTTCAAGGGGCATGTGACAGACTGGTTATAGACCCTGTTTCTTTACCAAGGCTAGGAAAGTTAAGTTTTGAAAGAATATAGCATTTTTCATCTGGAAGTGAGCTATTTTTCTAATATTTTTCCACATGAAAAAAACAAAAGTCTCAATGATCAGAAAAATATATAGAATGTGAAGCAAATAAGGGTTAAATTCATAAAAGGTGGAAGGTTAAGCCCCTTGACTATTAGACACGACCAAAGAAACTCAGCCCGAAGGATCTGACAATTGTCAAGGACAACCCATAGTTTCATAAATAAACTGAACTACAATAAATACTGATGTATGCTTTGCCTTTTTTTATATTATTAAGAATATACATCTTTCTTGTAAAATTCTTATTAGTCATAAAATCTCTTTGCTACCATAGTGACCTTATAATTCAAAATGCTGGGGTTTTTTCTTTCTTTCTTTTTTCAGCCAACTTTGGATATGTTCTGAAGGTTTTCTCTGAACTTCTCTCAGAGACTCCACTGGTTGACATTTGCATAGTTATTTGCATAATGTTATTCCTGATAAAGCACTGGTTCTCTGAAGAAGAAAATTAGCAATTATTATTTTACCACTGAATGAATGATAGCACAGGATGTTAGCTACCAACCTCATTTAACAACTTTTGAAAGAGGGCATAAAAATAATAATATGAAGACATGTAGGATAAAAAAAAAATTACCATCCCATCAAGTGACACAGGCATCTCTGTGGTGATTAAAGGTGCTCAGGGAGGAGAGGAGGGACCAGGTTGTCAGTTGCCAGCAAGAAAAAAAAAAAAACAGAGGCAAATTATCCCAAGCAACCCATTTAATGAGGGCTTTGTTAGTGTGGAGGGCTGCAATGTTGGATGACAGCTGGCACTTAAGAGTCTCATTATTAAGGCAACATAATTCTGTCCATCTGTGAGCTCAGAAAAGGGGGCAGTAATGGCTCACTCTAGCCCAGAGTCACACAGGGCACTAATTACATTCTATTGAAAGACACCATATACATCTATTCTACATACACCCATACTGCACCCATTTTTGTTTAGAGCTAAAAGAGGAATTTTATAATTTCACACCCCTTTTAGATTAGTCCACATCTTCAAATAGTCCTTAAGGGAAGCCTCCCCTGTTCCTGAGAAAGTAGTGCCCAGCTGCACTCGTCCCCAGGGTAAGGTAACAAGCCATCAGGACATGTCATTAGCAGGATGCTGCAGATGAGGGGGTGAGGGAGAGAGCGCCAGCAAATGCTGAGCCATATTGTCTCACACATCCAAATATTAACAACCTCAGCCTTCCTAGTGGATTGAAAGGCCAAATGTCACCAACACTGGTTTACTTATAGGATAAGACTCTTTAACAAGAAGAACCTTAGGATATATTTAATTTTTATCTTATAACTGAAATTATGGAGCATTTAGAAAGTGAAAAAGAAAAAAATGTAATTCCACTACCCAGTGATAAACATAATACTCTTAAAAATGACATTCTATTATTCTACATAATGTATATTTGTTGAGCATTTGTCATTATATATATCCAAAACAGTTTATAATCTGACTTTTTTACAGAATAATATCCTGGCAATTCATTTTCCTTGTTGCTCAATGTTTGACACTCATATTATTTTCATTGACCACCCTAGTGTTTCAGCTGTGAGCATCTATCCCTAATTTTCCCAGTACCCCCAGCTTGTGCTTTTAGATTTTTGGGTCTTTGTCTATTTATGTGACTTTTCTAGACATTAAAAAAAAAATCAGATAATCTTATTTACATTACATTGATTTCTAGAACAAAGAATTTTCCAATGCTTTCAGTGAGTTTGTGTGCATCATATAGTGTCTACACATGTTTCATGAGGTGCCAGGCATATACAGAAAGAGAGTCCGTGGGGAGTGCTGAGTGGAGTCAGAGGCCTCCGGCCCATAGGGGAGAAAGAGTTGGTTATAACACAAGTCAGAAAAGAGACATTCTGGGTGTAAATACAGAGTGGTAGATACTAACATTTCCTCAGATTTTAAAACTGCCGTGATCTTGGCCCTCTAAAAAAGCAGACATTTGTGTGTTGTCAGTGAGACCACTGAATTTGTGTTATGTAACCGTTAAGAAAATGTTGCGTGCGGGGTGGGGGTGTGTGGTAGATAGACCTGGAGATTGTCCTAAGGAAGGAAATAAGTCAGCCCCAGAGAGACAAGTTTCCTCTTATATTTGGAGTCTAGAGAGGGAAAAAGCTATCAAAATGGATACTGAGAAGTGGGGCTGATGCTGATCACGTGGCTTTTAAGCCTTTGGAATTGTTTTGTTTGTGGGGATAGAAAAAAACCTGAGTGTTTTAAGAGTTTAATGGGCCATCCTGGTGGGAGTTCAGAGCAGGCCAATGCTGAAGTAGATGTTGACAATGAAGGCTCTGCTCCTGAGGTTTCAGAAGGCAGGATTACTCTATTGGGAACTGGGCAGGGGCCATTCATTTACTATATTATCCAAGAATTGCCTGTCCTAAAAGCTTAAGTGGGGCTAAATCTAAAGGTGATAGATTGCCTTGCTTGTAGGAAGAAATTTTTAAGGCGAGGTAGTAATTAGGTTGGTGCTGAAGAAATAACTCTAAGTGATAAAGAGAAACTCCCACATTTAGAGAATTAAAAAAAAAAAATATATCCAGAGGGCAAAATTTTATCCCTCAGAGGAGCCTCTACCTTCAGAAGATCCATATTCACTTTTTTTTTTTTTTTAAAGTCTAAGATAAAGGGATTTTCTGCTCCTCAAAACAAGCTTCTTAGGAAAGTGTTTCTCCAGGGTCAGCACATAGAAACTGACTTAGCTGTGGTCCATGGGGCCTGGGCTTGCATCTTCATCAAGCAGTAGAACTTGGCAGTGTTGTAAGCACCATTCATGTGGTACTAGAAGTCACAAAAGAAACAGTATTGGGGAGAATGGGGAGAGGAGCACAAGCCAGGAGCAGTGTGCTAAGGTTGGAATCTCAATAGAGATGCTCTGACAGATCACTGTGTGAAACTGGAAGGTGGAGCCTCACTTGCAACAGACACTCCAGGATACTGGAGATGTCAGGCCCGTGGGATGTACACCCAGGAGAGCTACAGGTGTAGAGTGCAGCTGGCCTAAGCCTGAGAGAGAAGCCTTCGGGTGGCAGAGCCAGGAGCTGGAGTCTACCCAAGCCCATTGGAGCCCAGTTCATTTCATTATAAGCTCCAGATGATGGACATGGAGCTACAGAATTTGGTGTTTACCATGCTGGATTTGGGTTATGTTTTCATGTAATAATTACTTTTTATGTCCTAATTCTTATTTTTTGGAGTAGGAATGTTTGTTCTGTGTCATTGTATATTGGAAGGATACGACTTGTTTTTTATTTCAAGGGATCTCACAGTTAAGACACTTTGTACTTTTAAAGTGTAAGAAAGTTTAAAGAATATGGGGAATTTTAAAGTTAGAAAAATATATATAAACAGGTTTTTTTGAGAAAGGGTTTCCCTGTTGTTACTCTGATGTCCTGGAACTCACTCTGTAGACCAGGCTGGCCTCAAACTCACAAAGATCTGCCTGCCTCTGCCTCCAGAGTGCTGGGATTAAAGGTGTGTGCCACCAACGTCCGGCTTTTCAGTCTTTCTTTTTTTTTAAGTGAAACCATATTCTAATAGAGATACATGAGAGACTTTGAGGACAAGGGCCGGAAGCTTATGGCTCAGTCTCTGATGTTCCAAGATTACACATACACCACCATTCCCTGTGAGGAATACGACGTTTAAGAAACAAAAACTATGCAAGCACACATTTAGAGGTTGTGTTTGATGACATAACAGGATGCAATCAGGCTAGGTACCAACTCGCATATCAAGGCTGGGCTCAGCAACCCAGTAGGAAGAAAAGGGTCCCAAGAACAGGCAAATGGGTCGGAGACACACCCGTTCCTACTCTTAGGAGTACCATAGAAAACATCAAGCTAACAACCATAGTATATATGCAGGGGACCTGGTGCAGACGCATGAAGGCTGTGTGACTGCCATCTCAGAGTCTCTATGAGCCCTGCTTAGCAGATGTTGTGGGACATGTTCCCCTGGTGACTTTGACCCTCTCGTTCTCGTAATCCTTTCTCTTCTTCATCCATAGAGTTCCCCCAAGCACCACAGAGAGGAATCCAATGGAGATCTCCCATTTGGAGTCTCTCTCCATCAGATTTTTGGCTGTGGGACTCTGCATCTCCTCCCATTAGCTGCTGACAGGACCCTCTCCAGTGACAACTGAGCTAGGCACTGATCTATGTGTATAGCAGAAAATCATTAGGAATCATTTCAATGATTTTTTTTTTCAGTCATGTTTGGTTCTACTCTAGGTTTCAGACCGATCCAGCCTCCAGTTCCTGGTGTCAGGCTTGGGCTCCCTCTCACCACATGGTTCTCAGACCAGTCTTGGTTGGCCACTCCCGCTAGTTCTGTGCCACCATTTCCCCAGCTCATCTTGGAGGGAAGACAGAGTGTGGGATCCATGGTTTTGTGGCTGGGTTGGTGTCCCCTAGAAGCCTTGCCTGGTTACAGGAGATCGCCAGTTCAGGCTCCGTATCCTTCATTAGTAGAAGGCCTTGCTGCAGTCACTGTCGTAAATTCCAGGGAATTTCCATTGCACTTGGTTTCCACAGTTCCTCTGAGATGTGCCCTAATTCCTGTGGTCTCCCCGCACTCTCTCCTTCCTCCTCCCCCCTTCAGCTGATTCCTCCTGTTCTCATCCCCACCTGCCCAGTTCCACCCACAAAATCTGCCGTTTCCCCTTCCCAGGGAGGTCTATGCATTCCTTCTAGGCATCTCCTTGTTACTCAGCAAACTCTGTGGGTCTGTACTTTCAAAAATATAAATTAATAATTAAATTTGTTCTTTAACAATTCCACACATATATAATGTATACTGACCACACTCACCCCCTACCATTTCCCTCTCCAAACTTCTCCTGTCTATCACTTCATACAAATCTTTCTGTGTTCATATCTATTCATTGTTTCATGACCTACTGAGTTTAACCAAAGCCATTTGTGTGGCCATGAGCTTGATACTGGTGCTTGGAGCCTGATGGGCTCAGCAGTGGGTACACAAATGAAAACAATGACTCAGAATCTATCAATAGCCAATAGTTTGGAAGTAAGGGGTACAGCCTCAGGAGCCCCTCCAGACCCATGGTTGATTGCACAGGGCCTGCACAAGACTG
The DNA here is from genome assembly GCA_026225945.1 of Cricetomys ansorgei. Taxonomy (NCBI): domain Eukaryota; kingdom Metazoa; phylum Chordata; class Mammalia; order Rodentia; family Nesomyidae; genus Cricetomys; species Cricetomys ansorgei. The sequence goes on from JAMJFZ010001562.1 coordinate 8,331,281, forward strand.
GCTCTACCATTGCTTAGCAAGCTCATTTTTATAGTTAGAGAGCAGTATTTAAAACATTCTTTGAAATGAAACTGCTGACAAAGGTGTGGGGGTGGGGTGCGGGGATCACTGGCATATTGACTATAACTGCAGTAATCCTCAAAAGTTATTCTTTACAGTTTGCCAGTGTTGAGAGAATTGACCAACTGATCTCCTTCCCTCTTCCCTTCCTCCCATAGTAGATGTGTTTCACTCAAAGTTCTTATAGGTATTGGGTGTGGTTATTTCCACCAAGTCACGTTCTGAATGGTTAAGACTGGGTCTGGGCTAGAAAAGGTGTCCTTAAAGAAATGGCTTTCAAAAAGAAAGCACATGCACTCACACACTGAAACCATACGCATCAGCACCATCATTCTCTATAGAGCCTGTGATTCAGATCCTGAGGCTATGCCTCTTCCACAGGATTTAAGGATAAATCCTTGGTTTATTGGTCTTGATTGGTCTACACCAGGTCTGCAGAACTACAACCTAGATCTAAACAATATACTACAAGCAAATATCTACTGGGAGAAAGAGGATGTGGAAAGTGGCTCTCTCATCCTTTTAAAAAAATTCCTGAGAATTTTCTATCAGTATTGTATTTCCATCATTTCTACCCCTCTCCCTTCCAACTCCTCTCTAACCCTTCCAACTCTCAACACTACCCCTCTAATTCACTGCTTCTTCTTTGTTATTTTTACATATGTGTGTGTCTGTATGTACATATACACGTATAACTTACTATGTAGAGTTGTCTCTATGTGCAAGTTACAAGTGTTTAAGACTGACCACAGCCTATCAGGAGAAAACTGATTATATATATATATATATATATATATATATACACACATACACACACACATATATATACATATATATAAAATTATATATAATTATATATATATATTATTATATAGGATTATACAGCCTATCAGGAGAAAACTGATTCCTCTTTTCTTGGCAGCTACTGACTGCCTGTAGATCTTCGTCTAAGGTTGGGGCCTTGTGAAATTTCCTCTATCCACATTGGCATGTCCATTGGTGTTGGCATTGTTCAGGTCATGTTTAGGCAACCATGTTGTTGAAGTTTCGTGGGTACGGCTTCCCTGTAATGTCTAGAAGACACTATTTAGCAATGGGCAGCCTAGTTCTCTGGCTCTTCATTCTTAAAGGAAAAGAATAAAGAAAAAGGAAAAAAAAGAGGAAAACCTTTTAATCTGCTGGTATCTTCATGTTTGTACCTAATGAGATGTGGCAGCCATTTTGAGACTGTAAGTTTGGTGTTTGGGCTTCTGGTGTGTTATAGTAAAATCCAGTGACCAAAACCGAATGGCTCTGAGCACACTCTTTACTGTAAGCCAGTGTGAGCCAGTTTCTCGGGGCTGCCGTTTTCATTCAAGTGCCTAAAGAGACCCCACCCCACTCACCAGCTGCTCTAGAATAGCTCCATGCTTATCTTCCCTTCCTAGCAATAGCAATTTTGCTTAGAAAAATCAGTACTGACCTCTCTGGGTCTTTTTCTCCACTGTGCTAACCACTGTCAGGACAAAGATGCTGCAGGGGTGACAGATGGTGTAACCCTAGGGATGGCTCCTCTTCATTTCCACAAGGGACGGAATTACCAAACCAACCAAGAGTCCACAATTTTAGGGAAATCACTAGCCATGTCCATATATTTGTAGACCTAAGTTCAGTTCAACAACAGCAGAGTGGTATTTTATAGGACATTGACAAGAGGCCTTAATGAGGACTCAAAGGACTAACTTATTTTGGAAGCACCTTCATTTTCCTACTCTTTCTTACTGTCCAGCCCTGAGGTTTCCAGCTCAACAGTGTGCTTGTCACATCATGTTCATGTGATTGACATGTCTCTCTAGGAACTGGAAATTGATGAGATTGGTGTGGCTAGGATGGCAGTGGAGCCATGGCGACAGGAGGCAACCTCCCCACCTCCCAACAGCTGCCCTTTAGAAGCATGAATTTTTATTATTAACCCAAAACATTCCACATATAAAATTTTGGCTTCAAACTAATTATCAAACATGATCTACACATATTTCTTACAAGCTGACTGTTGTGTGACCTCTCCTGGAAAGACAGGACTAAATCTATTCACCCCAAATAAGGAAACAGTAACAGACCAAAGAAGCAATTCCACACAAGTCTGGCTTAGGGAAACCAGTGAGTTTATTGGGATTGATTACTTACAGAGTATGGAGGGATAACTCAAAGGCAGCTACTTCACTGAAAAGCCCACTCCTCACACTGACCACTCGTCATGAAATCTTCTCTGCAGCTCCCTACAGGACTGGCAGACAGGTCAGCAAGTCTATACCTTTCCTTAGCCTTTGTTCCTGCTCAGGTAACCTTGGGGAGGGGTCTTAATCTTGTAAATTTCAGAAGGATCCTGGGGCTTTGTCAATTTCTTTTACTTCCTGGGTTAGGGAAGAAATGTTTGAAGAAAATTGCTATACTATGATGACTATCCTTAAAAATTCTTACAGACTATCTACCAGAGGCCCAAATTTGGGGAATCAAGTTAATATGTGTTCTATTACTCATCACTTTTAAGTCCCCCTTTTGGATCATTGGTATTAATTCTACTTAAGTCTCAGCAACTGGTTGTGTGACCTGAAGCCAGTTACCTAAGCTCTTTAAGCCTCAATATCCCAGTAAAGTTAACACTAATAATTCTCTTGTCAAGGCTTAAAAAAGACAATGTAGGGGTAGTGATTGACCAATACTCAGCAGGAGGAAAATGATCAATAAGCATAGACTAGTATGATACATTCCATCATTGCTAAGAAGTCTACAGAGAGCATGGCCACAAAGACACAAATTCAATTCTGCCATAGTCCTTCCTTAAGCATAAAACAGATGGAAATAACCCTAATATAAAGAGTTAAATCATCTTAAAATCCTTAAGTCTTTAAGCACTAAATCTGACAGGCAGAATTTTAGCTTTACAAAGTGCTGGAATAGAAGGTTAATTCAAAGTTCTCCTACAGTTCAAAAAGAGTAAAGCGCTTTCTTGGGTAGTTATCACTTCCTGTTCTTGGGCCAAAAGAACAGACACGGCGCAGGCCTCCTGAGCTTCCTTCTCTGTGGAATACTGTACCAAGCATGAAACTTACTCCACAAGGGGGAGTCGGGCTCATGCAGAATTTCCTTGGGGAAGTACAAAAGGAATAAAATGAGATTCTGCTCAAAAAGTTTTTGAAATTCCCAGAGACATTTTAAGGTTAGTCTTTTAAAATCGAAGAGTCCTCTTACAACCCAGTTTTCAACATATTCAAACCTGTTTCCCCAAGTGAACCTTTTAAGAAAGGCCACACCTGTCTCCTAGCCAAGCCTTCACTCCTCTGCTTTGTCCCTGTCCCACCGATGACATTGTCTCTCTGCTGGCTGTCTGGTCACTGTTTTCTCCTTTGTAGCTAGTTCTCCAGATCTTTTCCTAAAAGACAACCGAAGCCCAGGCTGCCTGGACAGCTGTGTTTTCCACTGGACTCCTGGCAGTCTTTGGGACTCCTGGCTGGTAAGTGGGTGAGGAGATTCTGACCTCAGGAGGTAAGGGAAAGACCCGATGAGTAGCATGCCCAGGAGAAGAGCAGCAAAAGCAGTTGAAGTTTACGTTTGACCTGCTTCTTCAACAGTGGCTTGCACTATTTCTATGTGTCAGTATTGGCCTCCTCAATACCAAAGACAGTCTGCACAGTTAGCATGTAGCTTTGCCATCCTTGTTGCCATCTTGGATACTACATTAGGCAGTTATTGTGGTCCTGCCCTCAGAAGGGGCCTTCCACACTCAGCCACATCCTTTCTGTGGGACTTTGGCTTGGATTTCAGTATGTGTTGAGATTACAGGCATGTTCTATCTCTGGGGATTGAACCTAGGACTTCATGCATGCTAGGCAAGTGCTCTATTCAACTCTACATGGAGATGCTAACCATTTAAAGAGTTTTGTAAAAATTAAATGAGATTAGATACATCAGAAATTTTCTGATTGTGCCTGGAACAACCTCAAGAGTCTAAGATATATCTAAGACACCATTCTGGAAATGAAGGAGAAGCCAGCAATGAGTTACTTCTATACACACACACACACACACACACACACACATAAACACACACTCCCCTTTGCTGTAATGGCGACAAAAGTCTTTCATTATGTCTGCATGGCCTAGTGATACCTTAGCTGGCCGGTGTTAGCTGAGAAGGAGAAGCAGCCATTTTTTACTCAAAAGTAATTGTCTTTGTAAAATATCTTGCAGGCTTCTGAGTCCTGGCATGTGTAAAGCTACCTATCCATATTGATAGTAACAGATAGAAGCAAAAGGGGCCTAGATAGAGAAAAAATAAATACGCACCAAACAGCTAAAAACTGTAAAATAAAAACCTTCTTTGCCTACATGGCACTCTGCTCTGTTTGGGGCAGATGGAGATATTATTCAGCTAACAATATTAAGTCAAATGTTCTTTCTTAGCAAACAAGATAAGTTGCAGGAGGAAGGACTCCCAGACCCCATCCTGGGCGTGACTACATCTACATATGAAACCTCTGAAGGCCTGAGCAACATCTGCATATCAAAAAACTATTTGGCTTTTTAAACCTCTTCCCAGAGCAATTTTCTCTCTTTCTGGGGTGGCCCTTTCCTTGGTAAAGTATATTGTCAGTCTCTCCCTCCTTCTCTTCTTGGTGTGGTTTTTCCACTGACGAGGCACATTGCATTGTCAGTCTCTCTCTTTCCTTAATCTGTACACTGTTAATTCCCCTATTAAAAACGCTCCTGCGTTTTGCTTCTAAAGCGTGTTCCACGTGTCATTTTAAAGCGCGATTATGCGTGTCATTTCCTCGGGTCCCATAAAAGAACGAACTACCCTGTTCGTTTGTCATTCCTCATTTTTCCTGCGCTCCTACTCCCTCCAGCGTAGACTTTCCGTGAACCCATTTGTGGGAAAGGCTGGTTCCCTCCACACGGACCCTGTCAGACCATCTGAGAATCCCTGGCAGAGGGCATCTGGAAACACTCAGACAAGCAGCAGGGGTGAGGCATGGTGCCCAGGAGACACGAGGGCCGCAGCAAGAACTGGGTGGGGCTGGAGCTGCCTCAGCTGCAGTCAACTCCCTAGCACAGGGCTCAAAGCCCGTCTGGGCTCCAGGGCTTCACTACTTGCCAATTGCCCAAGCCTGTTTTCTTTCTTGGCTTCTGTCAGCTTCGACCAGAAGGAAACAGGCTTGAGCCAGAACACTGTGCTGAGTGGTGGCAGCAGCAGAAGGAAAGACAGAGAGCAGCTGCCACCCACAGACAGTCCTGCCAATGACAGGAATGGCATGCTGCTGTGCCCTGTGAATGACAAAGGACAAACGATATTCACATTTGCCACATACAGTCCTATGAGAGTATCCTAAAATGCTACTTAGTATATGGGGAAACTCTCCCTATTGTGTGTGTGGGGGTGTGCATGTGTGTGTGTGCGCGTATGTGCAGGTGTACATGCACATGTGCTAGTGCATATGGAGGCCAGAGGTCAACCTTAGGTATCATTCCTCAGGATATCATCCATTTGTCTTTTGAGAAAAAGTCATCCTTCAACTAGGCTGGCTACCGGTGAGTCTCGAGGATGTACCTGTCTCTGCCTCCCTACTGCTATGTTTACAATAGTATACTATCATTTGTTCAACAGTTCTGGGGACTGAACTCAGGTCTGCAGCCATCTCCCTAACCCGTTTCCCCTTATCTTATTAAATAATATTTTTAATATTTTTTTATTTATAACTTCTATGTAATATACTTAATTTCAGGGTAAAATATGATTCTCAATAGCCAAAGGTATAAGCAAACCAAAGTATCCATTGGCCAATGAGTGGATGAACAAGGTGTGATATTTTAGTTCAGTTAGATGTTGGTAGACCTCAAAGAGGAAGGAAATCTGACATATGCCACAGCTCTGATGGACCTAGACAACATTATGCTAAGTGAATAAGGCAGTTCACAAAAAGACAGATATAATCCACTTCCATGAGGTACCTGGAGTGATCACATTCATGGAGTCAGTGTAGATGATGGGCACAGGGGTCGGCACAGGGAAAGCCTGGAATGTTAGTGTTTAATAGAGAAAATTTTAGTCTGGGCAAATAAAAAGCATTCTGAGGATGGGTAATAGAGCCGATGGCACAATGTTGTAAATATTCTTGATATCACCAGGTGATATATTTAAATTATTAAAATGATAATGTTTTTCATATGTAATAACTACAGTAATATTATAAACACTGATTTTTAAATATCTCAAACACACTGGACAGTACATCGAATAATAGGCACTTATATAAGCTTCTGGGTTTAATCTATTGCTGATATTTTGCTGTTTGCCTTTATTTTTTTATAAAACAATAGCGCAGGTGAAGCTAACCCTTCCCTCCTTGTTCCATGCCATTCACTGTTCTTTCTTCTTCCTATAGATATCTCAGCATTTTCTATATAGGGAGAGTTAAATTAGACAAAAGCTACATTAGTGTTTTGTAACTTTTTTTGTTAACCCAACATGTTTTAACCTATGTAGCCCATACATTTTTTAACTCTAGAATCTTTTTAATTATTTTTCTTTAATTTCATATCTTTATTTACTTTCATTGTAATGAATGTTTTGCCTTGCACATATGTCTGTTCTCTACATGTGTGTCTGGTCCCTGTGTAGGTCAGGAGAAGGTATTAGATCTCCTGGAACAGGAGTTATAGGCGGCTCTGAACCATTGTATGAGTGCTGGGAATCGAACTCCAGCCCTCTGTAAGAGCAACCAGTGTTCTTAACCACTGAGCAATCTCTCCAGGCCTCTTAACCCCAGAATCATATCCCATTATTTGAACTCCTTATTGCTAGTCATTCTGGTTGCTGGAACTGTTTCCTGTCAATGAAAGTGTTATAAGTGAGCATTCTGCCTATGAGCCCTGAGTCACATGTAGCAGTGCCCAGTGAGCCCCGAGTCACATGCAGCAGTGCCCAGTGAGCCCCGAGTCACATGCAGCAGTGCCCAGTGAGCCCCGAGTCACATGCAGCAGTGCCCAGTGAGCCCCGAGTCACATGCAGCAGTGCCCAGTGAGCCCCGAGTCACATGCAGCAGTGCCCAGTGAGCCCCGAGTCACATGCAGCAGTGCCCAGTGAGCCCCGAGTCACATGCAGCAGTGCCCAGTGAGCCCCGAGTCACATGCAGCAGTGCCCAGTGAGCCCCGAGTCACATGCAGCAGTGCCCAGTGAGCCCCGAGTCATATGCAGCAGTGCCCAGTGAGCCCCGAGTCATATGCAGCAGTGTCCAGAAGGCTCTGACTCATAAGCACCAGCTCCTGCTATAGTCTTAAAGTAGGATTTCTGAGCAACAGGGACTCCTGTTCCACTGCTCTGCATGTTCATCTCCAGTTCCAGTTCCTATCTTCACTGACAAGATCTCTTGATCCCACCTTCCCCTCAACAATTTGGTGTTATCCCTCCACTCCTCCAAGCTAACAGGTATGAAGTGTTCATCCTCAGGTAGCAAGATTGAGCTGATGGGCAGGTTCCTGGGATTCTTCTTTCTTCTGTTAAAAAGCTCTTGCTGCCTGTGCTATAATTCCTGGAATACACAGGCAGTGAGTGCCGTTCATTTCCTAGCACAATGTCTTGTAATTAACAGATAGCTAAGTATGTGCTGAAGAAATGAACAGATTTCTTCTCAGATTTCATATGAGAAGTGCTATAGAACGATATTATTTAAAACTGTAACAGTCAGTGCCATGATTCTTCCTGACATTAAAGTTTAAAAAGGTCAAACACTTTGCCAAGGACACACAGTTAAGAAGTAAAGGGACCCGGAAATAAATTCTGGCCAATCACATACTCAATTCCCATCCTTCATACAACATCCTGCTTTTCCTCAAAACTCAACCAGAAGACAGAAGAGCAATATAAAATGCTTTGAACAACTGTTTGTTGTAACCCAGCTACCTTGTCTTGATTAAATCTCTCAAGCAAATAAAAGCAGCTTTCAGTGTTGAAAAGTACTCTTGCCTTTGGGAAGCAACAAATGCATTAAATTAGAGCCCTTGTAGTGTGTGTGTGTTGGGGGGACTCCTATTTAAAACAAAAGCTGTGGCCAGCTGTTCCACTTCCTGCTCACTTCCATCTGCAGCCCATACTTCTCAGTGTTTCCTGAACTTACACATCCAGCCACCATATTGCAGCTCGTCTTGATGTCTCAAAACCATCCGAGACTCATCCCTGTAAAATGGAATTCTATATCACCACCTCTCCCAAATCTGAGCCACATACAGCCTTCCCATCCCCAGAGGTTGGCAGCTCCATCCTCCCTACAGCCCAACAGAGAAAACCCTGGAGTGCACTCAGAGCTCTCCTTCCCAGTTCTCATTCCTCACTCAGCAAAGCACACTGGCCTGACTTACAGATGAGCACCCTGATCTTCGCTGTGTCACTCACTCTTGTCTTTGTCTTCCTAGTGGGTGCTCTGGCTTATTTCCTTACCCAAGGCTTCCTAGGCCACTGGAACCCTGTTTAGAAAGTCCTTTCTTATGCCTATCAAGTTTGTTCTTTACTTTTCCTCTAACAGTTTTGGAGCTTGATCTACTTGGAGTTGTTTTGTGCAGGGTGAGAGATAAGGATCTAGTTTTGAGGCAAGTAATTTGCAGGATAACTTAGCAATCTAGAGCCTACCTGCATCAAACTATACACACACCCATCTGCAAACAAAGCAACCCATAATAACACCTTATCAACCACTTTGTGGACAAACTCATGCTGGAACATATCCTAGAATTAGAGGTAGTGGGCCAATCCAGCCTCGACTGGTTTTACATGCAGGTGCTGTAGGGCAAACTGTCCTTTGAGTGAACTTTTAGGGGAAAACTCTTACCATGCCTATGCATGTCTGGGCATGCATATGATTAAAATCAGATGCATCATGGGAAAGGACATGGGCATGAACAACGACTTAACCCAAGCCTATCAATCAAAGTAGAAAAGCACCTGAAATCTGCCTAGCAACCTCCTGGGCAATAGTCAGTTAATCTTCCTAGAGCCAGCTGCTCTCTTGCAAGTTGTCTAACTCTGTACTTATGCTTTGCTTCTGAATAAAACTTGTTGCTTTGCTATTTATGTCTACTTCTTCAATTCTTTGAAAAAGATTCCAGGAACACCCAGTCCAGACAGAGTGAAGGTAGTAATTTCATTCCTCTACATGTGGGTATCCAATTTTCCCAACACAATTTGCCAAAGGACTGTCATTTCTCCAATGTGTGTTTTGGGTAGCTTTTTCAAAAACCAGGTGGCTATAGCTCTGTGGGATTATATTTAGAACTATTCTGTCCCACTGATGTAGTGGTCTGACTTTTTTTTTTTTTTCTTGCCAGCACCGTACTGTTTTCATTACTGTGGCTCCACAATATAATTTGAAATTAGGTGTGGTGATACTTCCTGCATTTTGTTGTTGTTGTCCCCTTGCCTTGCCCCAGGATCAATTTGGCTTGGGTTTTTTGTTTTTCCAAATGAATTTTTAATATTCTTTTTGGGACAGACCTAGTGGCACATGCCTTTAATCTCAACACTCGGGGTAGATGTAGGTGGATCTCTGTGAGTTTGAGGCTAGCTTGGTCTATATAGTAAGTTCCAGGATAACCACGACTACAAAAAGAGACCCTATCTCAAAAGAAAGGTTGGTTTTTGGTTTGTTTGTTTCTATTTCTGTGAAGAACGGCCTAAGATTTCTGATGGAGATTACATTGAATCTAGAGATTGCTAGTTTTTTTAAATCCATTTTCACAATATTAATTCTTCAGCATGAGACAAACTTCCATCTTCTAGTTTCTTCTTCAGTTTTGAAATTTTGAAGTTTTCATGGTAGAGATCTTTCATGTCTTTGATTAGATTCCAAGTTTTTTTGTTTATTTATTTGTTTGTTGGAACTTTGGTTGGGTAATTGTGATTGTGAATGGGATTGGTTCCCTGGTTTCTAGCTAGCCTACTTTTTATTGGTATATAGGAAGGCTACTGATTTTTGTATGCTGGTTTGCATCCTACCTCTTTGTGTGTTTATCAGCTCTAAGAGTTTTCTAATTAAGTCTTTAGAGCCTCTTCAGTGAAAAATCATAACATCTACAAATAAAGATACTTTGACTCTTCTTAGCACTGACCTGGGTTTCTTCACCAGCAGCCTGGGGCTTTCCTCCATACCCAGGTGGGTTTCAGGGGGTATGTATGTAATGCATAGTTGCTCTACCCTCTAACATTTGTCTCTTTCCATTAAATCTCCAATTTGTACAGTTCTTAGATTGTATAAAAGAAATTCATGTGCTCGTTTTTAGTGTTTTTTCTTTTGCTTTTCTTTCTTTCTTTTTTTTTAAATTAAAAATAAAAGAACTTCAGCTCAGTCAGGATTGGAGGATGGGACAGGAAGAGCAGAGTCCCTGCCAAATGGGATCAGGACCTGGCAGTTCTAGAGACAGTTTGGAGTATGGGTGAGGCAAGTGAGCTGGGGAACATGGGGGTGTGTGCAGACTATGGAGAGATGGCAGCCAGGCTTCTGCCCTGGCTGCAGAAAGCTGGAGAGCATCGTTACAGTCCCACCTGACTGTATGACTAAATCACAAAAGCAGAATTTTCTTGAACTCAGCTGGAGTCACAGAAACCAATTAGCCTATGATTTAAGAAAATTGCTGGTCCTGCCAAGCAGTTGGGACATAAGCACTGGCTCAAGTCATCAGGGAAGAGAGACCCTGGGTGCTACGCACAGGTAGGAGGAATGCAGGTGAAGTGCTCAGTAAACTGCCAAACACCAAATGTGAAAGGGGAGGGGGTGTTGTAATCACATCCAAGCTCTTCCCCACAAACCTCTACCCCAGAAGAAATCTGGGGGCAGGACAGAAGACCTAAACCTGTCTCTTCTGGTGTTGGATGAAGACAGGCTTGCTGGGAAGACCAGGAACCCTGAATCCTTTTGTCTATGGAGGAAAATCCCAAGCTGCTGGTGAAGAGAAGAAGCCCAGTCAGTGTTTGCATGTGGGGAAAAACTGGGGAGAAAGGGAGAGATAAATCCCTGGTGCCACTGGAGAGCTTATGACTCTGGGAGAGGGACACGAACACCCCCTCCCCAAACACACAGACAATGCCTTCCAAAACTACTTTGGCTGTAGTCAGAAACACTGAGGAAAAAAAAATTAACTATAACTAATGGGGCTTTAAACTTTCTGCTCTTGGAAATGAATAGATAAGGCACCTCTATGGAGAAATATTTACTAAACTCACATCTAATGAAGGCTGTATAAAGAATACTCAAAATGCAATGATAAGAAAACAATTATCCAATTTGTATTTATAAAAATGGGTAAAAAAAAATAGCTGAGCAGACGTTTCATATTCAAAGAGACTTAAGGATAATGTCCAAGCACATGAGAAACTGCACAGCGTCAGGGTCATTAGGGAAAGGCAACGTAAACATACCATGAGCTAGCACTCTGCACTCTTAAAAATCCTGTCAACAACAAGTGGGGACGTGAAACACAGAAGCCCATCCATTGGAGGGAGGCATCATGGTGCAACCATGTTGAAAACCTGCGTGTCGGTATTTTATTCCATGTTTCAGCACCCTGCCCGTGGCTGTTTACCAAAGAAAAACAAAAGCTGTGTCCCCAAGACACTCTGTATACATATGTTTATAGTGGTTTTATTCATAATGTGCATGTCAAGAAACAAGAAACAGCTTGTATGTGCTACTTTTTATTATTGTTACTTTTTTATTGTCGTGATAAAGCACCATGGCCAAAACAACTTACAGAAGAAATTTCTTTGAGACTTACAGTTCCAGAGAGATAAGATCCATCCCTGTCATGGTGGAAAGCACAGCTACAGGCAGGCATGGTAGCTGGAGCTGGGAGCTGAGGGCTGAGAGCTCACATCTCAAACCATAAACAAGGAGCAGAGAGAGAGAGAACTGGGAGTGGTGGGAAACTTTGAAACCTCAAACCCCAGTGATGCACTTCCTCCAGAAAGATTGTACCCCATAAGCCTCCCCAAATAGAGTCACCAACTAGGGATGCAGTATTTAAATGCCTACAGATACTGGGGACACCTCATTCAATCCACCACATAGTTCAAATAGTTTTTGACAAGCCTTTTTTAAACCTGACCACGTGATGGAATATTCTATAGCAATAAGAAGCACTGCCACACAGCATTCTGCTCAGTGAGTAAAGCTATGTACTATAGAATTTCTTCTTTTTTTCAGGTCATTCCCCTCAAAGGTAAAAACATAAAGACTAAAACTTTCAGGTAGCCAAGAACTGTGATCAAGCAAGTGAATGGCTGGTATAAAGATGTGGTATAAACATTCACATCTTGATGTCGGAGTGGCTATGCAACAGCAGCATAACTGAGCATTCCCAGAGGAACTATCTGCACGGGGCGGGGGGGGGGGGGGGGGGGGGGGGGGGGGGGGGGGGGGGGGGGGGGGGGGGGCATCTGATAAAAGCTTCAGTGACTATGAAGGGTTTGGAATGTTGTTGACCTGATAGCCTAATTAAAATTTCTTTAGGGCTATTTTTCAACCCTTAAGAGCCATCCCTTTGCCCTCCTTTGTATCAGACCTAACAACCTGATAAACAAATTAAAAATCTTTGGAATGTATTATCTTCATTAACCCTCTTCTCCATTGGAGGAGTAAGAATGGTATTAGACAGCATCAAAGGCCTATGGTTGACATTCCTCTGCCTGTTCCAACTGTCCATTTAATGTTTCCACCAGTGTACTTTAATATTGCTTTGCTTCATAACTTTCTTTGCTCTGCTACTGGAAACCACTTCCACCTTGGACCAAAGAACCTGGGGTAACATACCTCCATGTTTTTCAGGCCATGGTCACTCAATTTTGATTTCAGAATGAACTCTCTCTTATTCCCTTTAAGAGAAAAGCTTCAAAGTTTTGTTGTTGTAGTTTGTTTTTAGCACCAACAGTAACAATTGGCAAACTGCTGAATGTTAAAAAGGGCAAATTCTATTATATAAAAATTGTCTTAGTCAGTGCTGTGGACAAACGCCACGACCAGGGCAGCTCTTATAAAAGAAAGCATTTAATTGGGGGCTTGCTTACAGTTTCAGAGGGTCAGGCCATGGTCTTCAAGGCAGGGGCATGGAAAGAGAGTGGTGGCACTCATGGCAATGGAGCAGTAGCTGAGAGCTACGTTCTGATCCCAGGCAGAGCGAGAGACTGGACCTGGTGTGAACTTTTAAAACCCCAAATCCACCCCAGTGATATACTTCCTCCAACAAGGCTAAACCTCTTAATCCTTCTAATTCTTTCAAGCAGTTCTACTCCCTGGTCACTAAACACTCAAATACATGAGCCTATAGGGTCCATTCTTATTCAAACCACCACACAAATTATGTTCAAAATGTATCTGACCTTTTTAAAAACAGAGAACATGCATAAGGAATACAGAGGTATAATGCATGATTTTGACATTAGAAACTCTTGGGATGAAGCCAAGCAATGGTGGTGCATGACTTTAATCCCAGCACTGGGGAGGCAGAGGCAGGAGGATCTCTGAGTTTGGGGCCAATGTGGTCTACAGAGTTCCAGGACAGCCAAGGCTACATAACGAAAACCTGCCTTGAAAAAACAAAACAAAACAAAATTTAAAAAAAAAAAAGGAAAGAAAGAAAAGAACAAAACAGAAAGGAAATGAAAAAGAAAAAAGGAAGAAATTCCTGGATGAAAAGAATATTGACAGACTGAATTTTTTTTTCTATCCTCATATACCCAGCTCTTACAGCAGAAGTTACTTTTGCCTGAACCGCAAAGCAGGAATTTAGGAGCAGGGTGAAGTGGAATGCCACAGCCTTTATGTATCATCCCTCAGCTGAGCTCATGACAGCAGCCTTCTTTGAGAGAGGTGACACAAGACTCTTGGGAGTGTGCTCAAGTGACATCTGAGGAATGGTCTGGTTTGGGATCACTCTGTTTCATAAAAGGAACACGCCTTGCAAAACTACCTAAGAAGATATTTCGAATGCACATAGGTGGACACTTGGCTCCTAATCCTCCAAAGTAACTCAGGGTTTCCACCGTGCCTAGTACATGCCAGTGGATCTGCCACTGCTTTTCTGTTTTGTGAATTCTCACCGCTTTAGTAGATCACTGAACATTTGTTTAACTGCCAGTTGGGAGAATCTCAAAGTCCATCTGTGCAATTGCTCACAACATATCAGTGCTTCAGCTCATTCTACAAAAACTGAATTGTATTGTAAATCCCACTGGTCATGAATAAGACCATCACCACAATTTGAGCCAAAATTGAACCAAGCTTTAATTAAATTAATTAAATACTGGCCAGGAAGATGGACTCTGACCAGGACCATTAGGAGGTTCCCACAGAGCAGTCCTGTCACATTCCAGGGTTCCCAAGACATGGCACTGAGTCACAGGGAACAGATGCTTATAAAAGCAGAACTCATAAGGCTACATACTTCCCAGCAGGTCCAATCAGGGTCCTGTCATACTTCCTGTCTGGGTTATCTCCCACCTACAAGTGACTAAGTATATCTGGTGCAGTTGGATTAACCAAATGAAATCTACACAGCCCCCCGACCCACAACATCCCAGGAGGTTATCTGTTCTTGGGTGTAGGGCTTCCAGGCTAAAGAATGAAGTTGTAGCACTAGCGGGCTAGCAGGACACTCGGAGACTCCTTTACTCTTGAAGCCCTGGAAGCTGCTAACTCAGTAAACAGATTGGCAAAATGTCTGCCTGCCTCGTGGTGAATCATACACCTGGGTCTTTGCAAAGGCCATGGATATTGTGGGGGTTGGCCAGGTACGCCCCTCCCCCGGCCATGCTAATTAAGGCTTCCCCGCTCGAGGGGAGAAGCCACGCCCTTATGGGAAGAGGTTATTTATTGGGGAAGAACCCCTTGAATAAACTAGTTCGGGTCCACCAGATGCTGTCTCCGTCTCGTGTTCGTTCTCAGCAAGTGGGGTCAGGCGACACCACGTGGTCCTAGGAACCCACGTCCCAAGCATCCCTGGTGCTTCCCCATGGCTCTTGGCTTGCCTCTTCTCACCAGGGTGGGAACCAAGCGGCTTCCCAGCCAGCTCCGGGCTGGGATTGGGTGGTGGCGGAATGTGCGGGGGGGGGGGGGGGGGGGGGGGGGGGGGGGGGGGGGACCGAAAACTAAAAACGACACTTGGGCAAGTGGGATTACAGGATTATGTCTTTTCTGTATCTCACACGAACAGCCTCCACCCAGGAAGTTACCTATCCTTGTTTTATAGATCTCTGAGGCACAGTAATTAAAATTAAAACATAACTTTTGCTCTTACAGTATCTTTTCTCAGCATTTGTTGAAAGAATGTTAGATTAATTTGGACAAGAGTTCTAGTACTGATCATTAGCAATATTTTCTTACACATTACTCAGGTTAAGGATTTATTTGATTCTGGCCTGTGTTTAATTAACAAGAATAGTAAACATAGCTAGTTCAACTCTTTAAATAAAAATAAAGAAGAGGAATTTTGGTCAGATCAGTTGTGGATTGAGAAATGTTGTCCAGCATTTCCATTTGATATTCACAACACATATCAACACAATAATCTCTCTCAGGAATCTTCCAGAAGGAAGCTTGCTCAGCTGTGTTCTAGCAACCTTGAGCACCATGTGATTAAGGTCCAAGTATATTTGCTGAGTCCTCAGCACCGCTCCTATGACAAGGCTGCTCTCTCTCTTTTTTCATGTTGCCTCTGTTTCCCATACTTTCTTTGATCCACAAATTCTTTCTTGCTCTAACATCTGTTTAACAGCCTTCTTACCGTGTTCTTGAGAACTGCTGATTTAGCTATTAAAACAAAACACAAAAAGCAATTTGCATTGCCCAACAAGAAAAATAAAAACATTATAAAAAAGCAGCCGACACTGTCTTTGTAGTCTCATTTTCCTTCCACCATTTAGAATTCATCGAGAATGTGATAAGTTAAATAGCTTTCTAATATGGAGGACTCACCTCCCATCCACACTTTGGACATCCGGAAACTCACTCAAATGACACTGTGACTTCTCAGCATTGTCACTTCTGCTTTCAAATGACAAGGGGAAAATAATGTGAGAAACTACACATTATATATTTACAAAGACCTGGGAAGTTTTGACTAATCATCATCCTCTTACCATTGATTTTCATCACTTCTCTGGTCCCAGAAGGGTCTGGAAATAGAAACTGCCAAAATAGACTAAGTAAGTCAGTGATAGGCTCTGCAGGTCAGCTAGACATCATGGGTATCAGAAATCCCCAGCTCAGTTCTTTGAGGGTGATGAGAAGTATGTTGAATAGAGTAGGAGAGGCAGGCCACCGGGATGCAGATTTCCCAACTTCCCTCCTCATCTGCATCCGCCATCTGTTGCTTCAGAGTTGGGAAAGTCAAGCTCATTTTCAAATCAAAATTCTCCAAAGAGAATGAGTTTATTACAGAGTAATGCTTCAACGGGAATATGTAAGCTATAGTGAACTGTGTGCACACTCAAGGGCACTGACAAGGGGAAGTTTTAAAAAGCAAATGAGGAAGATTACATACATTATTTTAATACAATAATTCTTGCCTACAGGAGTAAATAAATGGTGGCCCAACTTCAAATAGCCAGTCCCTTGGCAAATGTCCTCATACAAGGATTTGTGTATGTGAGTTTGCAATGATCATCTGCAATGCTATGGTTCTTGCAAAGCCCTTGGCATTTTTTTCTTGTTTCTGTGCATAGGTACAGGAGAGGTACTCTTGCTGAGTATCCTGGCTTTATTTGTTTGTTAGTTTTTCACAAATGATTTCATTTTGATGTTCACAGGCACTTTCTCTCTCTACCTTAAGGCTTCTTCTGTTGGCGATGTATATTTGCATTTGGTGTGGGGAGAGAACTTCCTGCCCCTTCCTGTGCTGCCCCAGTGTCTTTGTGGAGGAGGTCTGTGAATTGGATGGATGAATGGCTCACTGTCTCTGGAGATCCAGGTGACTCCAGGTTTAGACGGGGGGGGGGGGGGGGGGGGGGGGGGGGGGGGGGGGGGGGGATCACAGTACTGAGCACTACAGTAGAAAGGACTTGTAGGCAATAGACCTCCCGCAGGTGTGAGAGGAGCAGAGAGAACCTGTGCAAGGATGAGTTAAGGATGAGAAAAGCAATCACCATTCGGTCACACAAAGGAAACACATTCAGAAAGCAACCATGAGTCTAAGGTCTAGTCTGTGGAAAGCCCTTGGCTCTACCCTGTAGGTCAGTAGCTTGTTATCGCTAGGGGTGGGCGCGGGAAACTGGCTGAGCAGTAGATCCAGCAGTGTGGAGAACTAGATTCCGTGCAAGTTTCCTTCGCCACACAGGGCCCTGGAAAGGCCAGTTAGAAAGCAGTAGTTCTTGTATGTTTTCCTTCCTTTCAGATTATGCACATCTTGCAAATCTTGACCTAAATCCTAAAGAGACTTGGAAAACAGGATTCTAGCTTAGTTGAGTTGATAAAGCACAGGCCACCAGAGTTCCAACTCTGCCAGACTGATGGAGAGGTCTCCTGAAGCCCCTCCAGCCAGCGTGGTCAGCCCAGTTCAAACCCTGCATGGATTTACAAGTGCCCACAGCTCGCCGGCCTTTGTGCTCCTATGTCTTTGCAAAGGACACTGAAAAAAATCACCTGTGCTCAGTGTCACTGATCATCACAATATATTTCCAAAACAGTGTCAATAAACTCATTCACAACAGACTATTCTGTTCCCTAATGCTCTACTCTAGACGAGCAGATGGGCCTTGTCTGCATCCTTACAGCCACCCTTTTTACAACTATCTTACAGGCAGAAACCCTGGACTCAGAGACATCAGTTCAGACCTAGACGAGTACATGATGTCACCTCAAGTAAGTTGCCTGACGTGAATGCCTCAGTTTCCCTACAACTTAAAACAATCAAGAGGTTGCTCTATAGCAAATTTTTTAGTTCAAATATTTCATAACTGGACCTCTGTGGAAAAATCATGTCTGGAGTAGCAAGTCAGTAATTTCAGGAAGAGAAGGAAAGTCTGCCAAGGAAAACCCCAGCTTGTGGAAAAGAGGAGGCACCCCGCTCATTAGCAGCACCACATTCCGCAACCTTGGGCAGATGCTGCTCAGTCACCTACAGTAATACCCTCCTTCCCCAGCTTCAGGCTGCTGCCTGGGCACAGGCTGAAGATTATAGGGTTGTGAGTCACAGCCTCATGGGGCCAGGAAAAATGAAAGGCAATCTGCCTTCCTTAACTGGTTCACTAAGAACCAGTTTCTTCCCCTAAAGAGAAAATCATGTTTATCCAACACAATATATCAGGTGTTTCCCTCAAACTCATGGCTTAGGAAGTAGATTCCGAATCCTCCCATTGGAAAAACAGAGATTTTTTTTTTATTTTTTTATTTTTTGCTTTGGCTGTAGTTTTCAGTTGTTGAATTCGCAGTTCATTCCTGGTCCTCGAGGTCATAGCAAATGCAACGGGAACAGAATCCTATCACTGATACCGCCTGATGGCATCGCATGTCCTCTGGGTGTATTCATTTTGCTCAATTTTAAGACATGGGTTTAAAGCAAGACTTTGAAATATTGGCACACTTTGGCGGGCCATGCTTTCCTCTACAGGTGCTCATCCTAGCTCCTTGCTGCGCTGCTACTAGGATCTAATAAATTCTTACTGCTGCTGCTGCTGCTTGGGAAGTCAGGGGAGTCGACACAAGCCCTGCTTTGAGAGTCCTGTGCCCAGGCTGGCCCCTGTTGCATGATCTCAGCCTGAGGGGAAGCATAAAATTCAGTTTGTAGGCTATAAAAGGAGCCCACAGAGGGTCAGAGGTTGGAGAGAAATGGAAACAAAGTGGCATCTTCTGCAGAGTGAGCACAGTGGCCTCAGGGAGAGGGAGGCGGCTGCAGAGTGTCACTGTCAGAATTCTGCCAAGGAAAATAGGCGGTGAGGCTGGGAATGGAGGTGTGATCCAGAGAACCCAAGCAGGGGGCAGGAGAAGATGGGGGCACCGGAGTGGGGAAGGCACAAGCACGCTGCGCAGATCCGAAAATGCAGCAACATGCTACGTGATGGGAGCTCCTGCCTGAAGCCGGAACACAGCGTTTCCTCTAAGCCATCCCATGGGAAGGGGAGAGAAATGCGAAGGCTTATTTCAGAAAGTCCAATTTCCCTTCCAACTCCCTGGGGGTGGTGACATTCGAGCTTTTCTTCAAGGTTGAATTGAAGGAGTTAGTGAAACCTAGGCCCTAAGCCCTGGCCAGCTTCCTACTGCTCGTGCCGGCCAGTCCTATCTGAGCCTGGGCTGGTTATCTGTGAAGCTCACTCACTTGACTCATTCATGTGGAGCATGACAACAGAGGAAAAAGCACTATTATGACTAAACAAGCAAACACTCCCATTCCTCATAGACTACCTCTAGTGGACGAAAATAATAATAATAATAATAATAATAATAATAATATTATTATTATTATTATTATTCCCGCTATTCTCGCTTTTCTCACAGATAGCCTTGGTCATTGTCTAGTCTGCTGCTTTTCTCTCTGCTCTGGAATCTTCTAGATGCTTCTGAAAGTTCTCTCTTTCTTGTTCACAATAAACACCCCACCCCACCCATGGAGCAGCCGTTTTGGTGGCTTCTTTACTATGCCTTTCACAGTGAAGACCAAGGAGTAACATGTCACATTCACAAAACAATGATACAACAAATGCTGGTTGTTATTATTAACCGGTAAGAGAAGTAAAGGCACCGGCACGGAAAGAAGGAAAGAATTTGGTGAGTTAGAAAGTAAGAAGCAGTTAATTAAGGGAGGGAGTGGGGCTTCTGAAGGTGAAGAGCAAGATAGATAGTTTAGGAGCAGGGCTAGTGTTCCTGACCACATAGCCTGCAAGAGGCTGCAGGATTGCAGGGTTAAAGCTTTGGAGTTTGAATCTCAGGTCAGCTGTTCATTATTTTGCTTAACTCGTGCCCTTGCATAAGTAGCAAGTCCTGTATGCTTTTGCCTCCTCATCTGTCAGTGGAGATCATGAAATGCATGCAAAGTCAGTAGACGATGGAGTGAGCTGAGGTTTGTTGGGCTATAGTCTTAACCCAGGAAGCATTTAATAAATCCAAGCTGCAATTAGCCACCCATTTGTCTTCCTCAATTCTCTAGTTGCCACATGGGCTATAGTAATACTTGATTCTTGCTCCTGACTTTTCTTCGATTTTCAACTTGAGTGGCTTTGTGTTTGTGTTTTCTTTCTAATCTAGGGTTCCTTTTCTAAAGTGTCACTGCTTCCAGGATAAAGCAGTAATCTCCCAGCTGGCTGTTGCTCTGTAAACTGTTCTATTTCTCTGTTCACAAAGCAAGAAAAATAATTTTGTTCAAAGAGCACTGTCGATAGATTCACGGATCTCTGCTATCTACTGTACATCTGAGCTTCCTTTGTCATTCAAACCATTCTATTAACTCTGTCTCCCTGAAGCATCTCCACCGCTACACCATATCCTACATCACCCCCAGGACGGCAAGCTCAAGTGCAAGGTCAAAAGAGGACCCAGTTACCAAGATATCTGACTGCCATCTGCAGCAAAGTGGCTGCTCTCCGCCGGGTCCTCAAGGACACAGATGGTGTGTTCAGATTGGGTCATTTAAAGACAGTTAATGAAAGGCCAATTTAAAGAAAGGACTGTGCACAAAGTTATGGCAAGATTTAGTGAAACAAATAATGGAAAATAAATACCTCAGAACTTGTAACAGTTGGGAGCCATCACCCACTAGGCAAGTAGGTTCAAGGGCAGGGTGGAATCACCATGACTCAAATAGTGATTGCATGAGGAAGACTGTTTGATGAGAACCATGACTTTCCGTAGAAACGTATGGATAACCATGGAACACAGCAGAGAGGGAATTAAGATAGAAAATATTCTCTCTTGACATTACTTTTGCCCTCTACTCTTCTCTGCATCTAACTAGAAGCCAGAGATCAAGACAACTTTTAGAACAGCTCCTTCAGGACAATTTCTTATAACACAGGCAAAGTTTAAAAAGTATAAAGAATGGATTAGGGAGGATAAAAAGTAGACATGAGGCATAATGATAAGTCTACGATAGCCTTGCAGTTCTACAATCAACAGCCTATTTGACTATATTAATCTGGGTTCTAAAGAAACAGAACTACAGAGACGGAATGAATATATATATATATATATATATATAATAATTATTTATATATAATTAATATAATATAGATAATAATATATATATTTTATATATATATATATGTATATATATATGGACTGGATGTCTCAGCAGTCCCAACATAGAGTCCCTGAGGATTCCTAGAGAGCTGCTGATCTTTAGCCTACACTGGCATCCTGAAGAAGTAAGTGCTAACACCAGTGAAGGAATGCCTCAGCAGCAGGATAGATGAACTTGCCATCAAGAGTGAGGGCAAGCAGGCAAAAACAAAACAAACAAACAAACAAAAAAACGAGAGCTTCCTTCTTCCATGTCCTTATATGTGCACTGCCACCAGAAAGCATGGTCCATATTTAGGGTGGGTCTTCCCACCTCAAGTAATCCAATCAAGAAAGTCCCTCACAGTCATACCCAAGATGCTTGAGTGTTAGTTAATTCTTGCCAAGTTGACAACCAAGATTAGCGACACATTGACCAAATACAGGACCATCCCATGAACTTGACTCCCTTTACCTCCGACCACTAGTACCCTGACAACACCCCAGCCTTCATCACCAAGGTCAGTGCTTGTCCCCAAGGATCTTTTGTGCAAATAAGAAAGATACTTGAGTCTCATTTGAAGGCAAATTGTTAGAAAGCACTGAGTTTGCTAGAATAAGAGAGAATAAGAGATTATCTTACTTTCACCACTAAAGAATGTTTGTTATCAGCATGCTACAAGTCTGCAACAGCAGCAGTGCGAACGAGGCCCTTTCTTCAGAAAGGCAGCATGAGAAGCACTCCTAAAAGCAATACTCAGGGTCCAGAAATTGTCTAAAGCATGAAGCAAATGGAGAGAAGTCTATACAAGAAAAATCTGCTAACATTTGATTTAAAGTTGAACCACAGCCAACTCTCCTCTCTCTTCTATGCCTTTCCCTTGCTCACCACGTTTGGCTAAGACAAAGATCTCTCACCTATCAACTTCCAATCAAGGGTTGCCATTCCCTGCAAGAGGGCAGACCCTCAGCATTCCTTATTCCCTCTTACTCTAAATAGATAAATTTCCCACTGAGTGGACTCCATTCAGAGGACACACGCTCTACCCTAGGTAGGAAAGACCAAGAACCCTGAACCCTGAAGCATCAGCCCAGATGACAGAGCTGGAGTCCCACCTTTAGAAAAGCAAGCCAAGACCAGGGTGGCGGCTCTATCCAGCAGTAACTGCTTTGTTTTCTCCAGAGGGAAATGAAGACCATCAAAGAGAGCGCTTCAAAGCTGGACTAGACCATGGGCCACCTCATTTACCTCGTTCACCAAGTTGGACTAGGTGAGAGATAAGAAAAGGGTTTTTTTAAGCCCTACAAAAATTAATTAATGAGCCCCAAAGCCAGATGTGATATCAATTGAGAGAGAAAGCAGAGAGTGGGGAGAGTCAGAGAGTTCATGGAAAGCAGCTGTCACCCCAGAGAAACTATGTGCACACCCACGACCACATCTCTGAGAGCAACACCAAAGACTGCACACTAGGGGGTAAATACTCTGTAGTAAAACAGTGTGTCTGAGAGTCAGACAAACAATTGGTGAGAGCAAGCTCCAGAAATGAGGATGGGGAACCAATATCCAGAGTTACTACAAAGTATTATCCAATTTTCAACAAAAACTTTAAAAGGCAGGCAGTCTGTGCGTAGGGGGAGGGGCAGGCTAGGCAGTAGGCGCTTCTTTGCACAGGGCCCAAATGTTAGAATTAAAAGATAAACTTTAGAGTCACTATTTAAAAGATGTTCAAAACACCAAAGTTAATCATGCATAAAGGAGGTATGGTGACAGGGTCTCAAAGAATATTAGTAAAAAGAAGTTATATTTTTAAGAAGTTGATGGAAATTCCAGTATTAAAAAGTACAATAAATGAAACAAAAAATCCACTAGAGAGACTCAGTAGATTTGAGCTAGCAGAAGAAAGAATCAGAAAACCTGAAGGTAGAGGGAATCATCTTTATGACCCCACATATTTATAATTGGCACTGTCCTGCCTCCCCTCCCCCACTCCCGCAATACAGACCATACCAGAAAACCACTTGAAGAGCTCATTGGTGCAATTTTCTTAATGTGACTGAAATCACCACAGATGTGTGGCTATTTTAGTGGCATACATCCTATACGACTACCCATGGCAGCCATGAGTTTCCAGCTGTTACTACACCACCATCTGTTCTGCAGAAGAATAGTTATGCCCTAGCAGGGCCAGTCTATATGGCCTTCTTCATCCTACTCTTCCTGTGTTGTCCCCTGACATCTACTTTTGGATTACCCACTGTTTCATCAGCACAGCCTAGGTTCTCCTAGGCTCTGCGTTTTCATCCAACTGCTCACAGTTGGGCAAGTGCCTATGCACTTTGAGTAGTCTTTCTACCCTTCTCTTTAAATATCCAAATAATATGTATTTATCTATTTATTTTTGGTTTTTCAAGACAGGGTTTCTCTGTTGTAACTCTGGCTGTCCTGGAACTCACTCTGGTGACCAGACTGTCCTGTAACTCACAGAGATCTGCCTGCCTTTGCCTCCTGAGTGCTGGGATTAAAGGTCTGTGCTACCACCTCCTGGCTCCAAATAACATTTATCAAGCACCTATTCACTGTACCAGGCACCAGTAATATCAAAAGAAGAGTCTGCTCTTATGAGCCCATGCAGAAATAGACAAGAATATTTGTATAGGCTGTAAAGCGGCTGACAGAATACATGGAGGAAGAAAACAATTTAAGATGACCCTCAGGGATGACTGATGGTGTGCAAGCAGAGGCTACCTGAGGGTGGAGGAGCCCAGCAGTTAGAAGCAGGCCAAAGGGGTCTTCCACAGAGAGAAGAGCAGAGGAAAGGCCCGTGGTGGGAATGTCTACACTGAGCCTGGACAACAGGACTCACTGGTGGGAGAACAGTTAGCCTTTGCAAAAGGGTACAAAGCAGAGTTGCAGAGCTTTAGACTCATCTTGAAGGACCATCCAGGTATGCTTTGTTTCTCCTTGGGATGTCAGTCTGGGAGCATTACACACTGACCTCTTTCTGAGCTATCCAAATCCTGCCTTATCCTCAACACAGCGCTTGCATTGTCTGTCCAGTAAAAGAAAAACTATTTATTTTTCTTTTTTCAGACAGGGTGTCATATAACCTAGGTAAGCCACTTGGTATATAGACTGACCTTGAACTCCTGATCCTCCTCACTCCACCTTCCATAAAGCTTCATACCCAGTTTAAGAAGGGCTTGTTATACAGCTGACACTCAGAGTCTGTGTTCTTGAACCCGAGCACTGTGAGAGCTAAAGTTAAGCACCAGAGTCACACGTGGACAATAATGTCATCGGCTCGAGATTAGAGGAGTGCATGAAGAATGAGACCCCAGGAAGTTAATTAATAGACTCTGTTTTCTCTAATATATTTATCTCATACTTTTTCTGTTATTTCCTCTGCACACAAAATGTCGTTTAAACTTAACCGTATAAGAAGAAACTGAGACACAAGGGGGTGAAATGTTGCTCTATTGCTGACAAAGTAAAGGTTTTAATCTACTTCCACTCAGTTCCAAAGCCCAGCTTTTTATTTATTCTGTTTTGTTTATTTTATATTTATATTTGTTTTGAGATAGTTCCATGTATCCCACACTGGCCTTGAACTCACTATGTGGCTGAAAATTCCTGATGCTCCTGTCTCCACCTCCCCAGAGCTGGATTTACAAGTGGGCATCACTACACTCTGCTTTGTGCAGTGCTAACAATCAAGCCCAGGGCTTTCCATATGATAGGCAAAGACTCCCCTTAGCCACATCCTCAGGTCCAAAGCCTAGACTCTCAGCCAAGCACTAGCGCTGCCAGCTCTGAAGAGCTCAAGTTTTAATATGAGGAGTACCAGAAGGAGAAAGAAAACATGGAAAGCAGGGGAAACTTACCAATGGACTCCTTCAATTCCTGAACCTGAGTGTTTTGACGAGGTTGATAAACATGATTATTGCAGGCCAATTTGTTCTTCGTGCTTAGCATATGTAAGTAATCAAATGAGAATTCACTTGTGAGTATACAAAGTGAGTCCCAAGAGTTTTTATTTTAAAATCCACAGAAAGGTTTTTAATGTTTTTGTCTTATAACAATAATATATTGCTGGAGGGACAGAATAAACAAAAAAAGAACAGAAGACAATAAAAGTCAGCTAGAAATTATCCACTTAGCTTAATGAGACTTTCTTGAATCTCTTGAGTCCTCCTGCAAACTCTTAGGGAAGACAATCTGAGTTGTTTGTTTGTTTGTTTGCTTTTGTTTTTTGTTTTCTTTTTCCTACCAAAAGAGGCTCAAAGAACTTCAGAGCTGTAACATGATCACACAACTTTTACAGGCAGAAAATGGAAGTGACTACATACTTAACTGGCTACAGCTCAGTGTTTTCCCTTTTATATAAATGAGCTGGCTTCTTGGGATTGGCTGATGCTCAGTTACTGTGACTGACTGCTATAAACCACTTGTTACAAACTGAACTCTTGAGTTAGACTGCCACTTAGTCCAATACCACCAGGTTGCTTTCAGCTATATGAGGACTGAAGTTCAGAGGCAACAGACTTCAGCTGAAGTCATTAATAAACCATTAATTACACATTTCTGAGCTTTTTAGATACATACACCAGGGTCTCCCAGGTTTCATCTTGGCTAATCCCCATGACAATTCTATCTTTGTTAGTACACTCATTTATAGGGTCTGTATACCCTAGTTAAAGGATTTGGGTATAGAGTCTGTATATTCTACTAGTTTAAAGTTTAAAGGATATGGATTTGGCTGCTTTTTAGGAATGCCCCCCCAAAACAAACAAATCAACTCCAAATGAAGTGTTTACTTCATCTATCAAATATATCAGAGTCCCTGGCAATTCTCATGTTTCAAATAACCCTAAATAGGCAGAGAAAAATCTCAAAGATTAGCTTTGACTTCCTAGGAGTTGGAGGAACTGGGGGAGAGGTGGTCCAGAAGCACTAGGGCTGGGCGGGGTATTTCAGGAAAAGGACTGGGTGGTAAGATACTCAGGGTGCGAGAACCCCTAATGCTTCAGACTCCCGACTTCAGTGTATGGGCTGAAAAGGCCCCAGCGCCCAGAATCTTGACGTCTTTGATCAGTGGCTTCTCTGAAAAGTGTCCCTCCCTCTGCCTGGCCGTCATGTGCAAGGTTGAGAAACCTTATTAAAAGCCTTTCATAAAAGCCTCCCCCTCCGCGGAGCATCTGCTTCTGGTGAGGGAGAGATTACACAGGGGTGATGTTGGCCAGAGAACCTGCCAGCTCCAGGCTCTGCGGGGAGACGACTTCAAAAGGGAGACCTTCAATTAAGGAAGCAGCCTTTCCTGGTTGTGTCTCTGAATTTCATTTCCAGCCAGGCTCCTTTGGCTGATGATAAGAAACCCTGGATAAGAGCCTGCTTGTCGCCTCAATGACTTCCTTCCTGAGCAACGGAAAAAGGAGGGAAGAAAAAGATTAGCGCAGGCATCAGGCTCCCGATTTAGTTTCCCTTCCGAAAAATCAACCCATCGATCAATAAACGACAAAGAGCCTTTTACTGGGGGAGGCTGTTTGGATTTCTCCTCATGAGGGGCCTTGCTCTCCTGTGTCGAATTTGTCAAGGTTGACCCTCTGCATTGTGGGGCAACGTGCCCGTTTCTACAGAAGGCGCTTAACGGATGAAATCTGCAGTCAATGGTAACCAGATTCAAGACAGTCGCCTTAGCACTTCAGTGAATATTGTAGTTGATTTTTACTGTGCTCTGTTCTTTGTTGTGTATTCATTCTATCGCCCCTACAAAGTATTGTTTTTGTAAGGCAGAGACATTAAAACCCTGAACAGATCCATTACCAATAGTTATTCTTTCACAGAATGAAAAGGAAAAAAAAAAAAAATGCTGAAAGCTCCAATCATTCTGCTCCCGGGTCAATCCCCACCCCAACCCCACACACTTCTTCCTCAACCTCCATCTGCTGAGGGGGAAGGGCAGTAACCTCCTGTCCTCTCTTAGAAGGTTGGAGTGCCAAGGTGGGGGGGGGGGGTGTTGTCTTCTCCGGAGGGCCTCTTTCTGCTCTGGTGTATTGCAGGGGTCTTTCTCTGGGTGTGCCTGGAAACAGCACTGAACATTTCTATTTGGAATAAAGCTAAAAATCCAAAACACAAGATAGTCTCCATTGAAATTGAGATTCAACTCTGCTTAAACATCAGTGGAGTCCCAGGCCAACCAGTACTTGACAGTGCATCAGGAATTGTCCATCTCCCTCTGTAAATCCCAAATATAGTCAAGAATAAGACCACCACAATTGAGACAGATTTGAAGCAAGCAAGCTTTAATTAAACTAATTAAATACTGGCCAGGAAGATGGACTCTGACCTGGTCCATTCTGAGGTACCACATGGAGTGAACCTCTCACCTCCAGAGTTTCCACAGAATGGCCCTGAATCATGTGGCACAGGTGCTTAAAAAGGCAGAACCAATAAGGCAACTTACTTCCCACCAGGTCCAATCAGTGGCAAGCATCTATCCTGAAGTACTTCCTGTGTGGGTTATCTCCTGCCTACAAGCGACCAAGCACATCTGGTGCATTCAGAGCACATCCGGTGCAGCAGGATCTAGACACTCCCTACCCAACAATCCTAGAGGTTATGTCCTTGGGCAAGGGAGATCAGGACTATCACTAAAACAGCCCCACCTAGCACTCCAGGAAGTTATGTTCTTTTCCATAGATCTCTTAAGCAGAGTAATTAAAATTTAAAGCACAACTTTTGCTCTTACACTGCCTCAGGTAGGATTCACACTGGGGACGCTCAAGGAAAGAATTATGCTTTTATTTGTCACTTTTTAAAGTCAGATCGACGACTTCATATTTGTTTTAGTGTGCTCCGAGATCACGTCTCATAAAAGCTCATTAATGAGCTTCCTCTCATTAAAGGTCAAAGCATGTGCAATACTATGTTCAAGGCATGTTCTGCTCTAACATATTATGGATTCAGAACTAGAATATTTGTCTCGTTTACAGAAAGTACACAGCTGGTGCGGAAACACAATCAGAGTTGTCAGGTCAAATCACTTCTCAAAGTAGAAAGGTTTAAGTATTATAGAATATAAAATGACTAAGAATTCAAAACTTTTTTAAAAGTTGTCCAGACAGCCTAAAGCAAAATGAATTTTATCCAATTCAATAAATATTTATTGACTAGCTCTGCTAGATGCTTCTGGGAATAGTAATAAATTGAACATGAACAAATGCCAAGTTCTACATTTAGGTTCAATCAATTGCACAAACCCACAAAACATGATACATGGATGGATTAATTATAGAACAAGAATTTAGAAATTGCTTTTGGTAAGAATCACTGAATTCCTCACTTGTGTATACAAGGTAGCTAAAAGCAAGATAAAAGCCTACCATTCCAGCCTTCATTTTACATCTACCCTGTCAAACTCCTGCTTAACTCTGCGGCCTGATAATGCTCAATGGGTATCTGTTGGATAGCTGACTATTTTATCTTTCCAAGCTGAAGGCACAAAGATAAGAATATTCGAGGTACTTACTGTCAGCTTTCACAATGGCTAGTTCCAGATCCCCACCACTACCACAAAAGTACTCAAATATCCCCATTATCCTAAGCCTGTTGGTATCTTGGGATCCAAGACTAACAGAGCCTCGTAGACAAATCACTCCACGTTAAGGTCACCCCCAGAAGGAACACTCAAGTCACAAGGACTTCTTCACAGCACTTTGCAGAGCAAAGACAAAGACCAATCGAAGGATTTGACCAAGACTTAGTTGTGTGTATTTCTTGGCCCCTGACCCAACTCCTTCTCTATTTAAAACTAAAGCAGGAGAGGTTGCCTGGGATTACCGAACCTCTTTTCTCTGTTCCTCTTCCCAATATGGCCACTTTGATTAAGTCCATCTCTGCCCTTGACCACCACTCTCTCTTTAATAGCATAGCAGCATGTGTGGCTAAACCTAGTCTGTTGAGATTCCTAGATCCAGAGCTCTTGCCTGGATTACATTTTAATGTGAACTTTGACACAACAAGATCCATGTAGAGGGCACATATGAGGCTGAGAGTCTTGGGAGGCACACTTAGAGAAGAACAGTTGGGGAGATATAAAGTGTTTAACCTTGAGAGCTCATTTAAGGAGGCCAAGAATCACACAGCATTGTAGGCTAGCACAAATGTAAACCAAGGTCTGTGGTAGATGAATGCCTGTGAGTCTAACTCCTCTGCTGCCCAGCTGGGTGCAGGGTCCTCCATTCACCTGGTGTTTCTCACATGAAATTGCTCACGAGCAAAAAGGAGTTTATGGTAATGGCCGAGTTACTCCCCAGCCCATCAATCATGTGGGAACAAACACAACTTCAAAGTGTCATAGCACAGTTGATTAATACTACCTCAGAAATGTTTGCCTTGCTGGCCATACTGAGCAGGTGTTTTTCTAGAACTCAAGAAAAAGATCAAAGCTGGAGATATAATCTGAGAAGCCGCCACTTTATCAGCACATATATAAATCCATGAAATCATTGTGTGTTCGCGTATAAAATACAGATATAAGTGGACACTTGAGCCCAGAAACCCACTGCCTTAGTTTCCCTGTTTCAAAAGAAATTGGGAGATGGGAATTGTAAAGGAAAGTAGACTTATCTGCAGTTTGGCCAGACCTTTTTCTTTACCTTTCCTTGAAGCAGTTTTCTTAGCAAAGGCTAAGAAATCGCATGCACCGATTTCCCTGTCAGTCAGAGATATAACATCTCTTCCTGGAAGCCCTGTTCCCCCTTCTGGTACCAGGGCTTCAGGCTCTTCTCTCTCCCTGCATTGACTCTCCTGGGTAATTTTAATTCTTCAGGGTCCATATTTTTAAGTTCCCCATTATGCTGTTACAGAGATCCCTCAGAGTGAAGTATTCCAATATTTAGGAGTTGGAGAGATAAGGAAAAGTTACAAAGGAGTCTAAAGAAGAGAGGCCTGTGATTCAGAATTTCTAGAAACAACAGGATAAATATATTTCAAAGGAAAGAACTGGCCAGCTTTGCTAGGTACTGATGAGAAGCCAAGGAAAACGAGGGCAGAGATCTGATGGTTGGGTTTAGCTCTGCAGAATTCATGGTTACTGTGGTAGTTTAAATGGGGAATGGCCACTCCACCGCCCCTGTAAGTTAAAAGAGGCATGAGGACATCGCTCAGGAAGAGTGCTCACCTGGAGTGTGTGAGATCCTGAGTTTGATCCCCAGTATTCAAGACAGGGAGGAAAAGAGAAACTGGAGAAAGTTACAACTTTTTCAAAAAGAGGTAGGGACATAACTGACATGGAATATGGATCAAAGGAGATCTGTGTTGTTCATTTGTTGCTTTAAAAGACAGAGAGAAGAACAGCAGACCTGTATGCTGATAAAATGGGAAGGAAAGGGGGAACTTGATGGTGCCCTGGGGGGAGGAACAGGAGAGGAAAAGGCAGGATGAGAGGTCTCAGAAGAGGGGCAAAGATTGCCTGTATGACTAAAGGGAAGGCAGAAAATGGAGGTCCTGGACAGGGGGGCTCACAGAGGAGCAGGGAACACCCTTCCTCACAACTTGTCTCCGATTAAACAAGTAGTTAAGGTTTGAGGAGGAGGGAAATCGAGGAGAGTGTGAAGCTCTGTTGTGGTCTGAATATGAAACAGCCCCCAGAGGATCATGTGTCTGAACACTCCGTTCTCTGCTGGCGGTCTGTTGGGGAAGATTTTGGGATCCTTAGGAGGTGGAACCTTGCCAAAGGACATCATGGAGTGAGAATTTTGCTCCCTACCATGATCTCCTGCTTCATCACAGGCCCTAAACAGGACCAATGAACCATGTCAACCCTGCAAAAATGATAACCCAAGTAAACCTATCTCTTAAGAAGTTGGCTATCTCAGGTATCTGTTACAATAAGAAGCAAAAACATAAAACCCTTGGAATAGTGCCTGGCACCTTATCATAGTCCAGTCACTGCTAAGCAGTCATTACTATGATTATGGTGATTATTGCTATGGCTTGTATGAGGAATGACATAGACTCATGGGTTTGAACATATGATCCCAAGCTGTTGGCACTGTTTTGGGAGGTTGTGGGGCTTCTAGGGGGCGCAGCTTCACTGGAGGAAGTGACTTACAGGGGAGAGGCCTTATGGGCCATAAGGGCTATAACCAAGACAAGACTCCAGCCCTACTTTCCTCTGCTTCCTGATTGTCTATGAGCTGTATCCAGCTACCTCACATTCACGCTGCCGTGATGAACTACACCTTCTCAAACTGTGAACCAAAATAGAGCCTTCCTCCATTGAGTTGTTTTGTCGGTTAGTCTGTCAGAGTGAGACAGTCCTTTCTGGGGCTCTACCAGTGTGTTGGGATCCGTCATCTTAGACCACAAGGTGAGCCTTGAATCAGGACCATTCGAGAAGTCTGAGGAGCCAATGCCGCCTCTCTCTCCTTTCCCGTTTCATCTCCACAAGGCTCGCTTGAACTTTCCCCACAGTTCCAGACCAGCCAGAGCTGCATAGTGAAACCCTATCTCAAAATTTAAAAAAAACTTAAAAGTAAAAAATTTGATTAAAAGATTAAAATAATGCATTAATTACCTTTTCCCCTTCTCCTTGAAGTCCCTGCTGATAAGCTAACTCTGCCCCCTCCCCATAATGCAGTTATGTCAAGTAATTGGCTTACTATGCTTCCCATCACATCCCCATTGGTTCCTCTGTTGTATATAATTCCTTGCTGCTACAAATAAACTCGGATCTGCACCCTGATGCTGTTCTGCAGAATCTGTTTCCCGGTTTTGTGATTCCATCATTCTCACCCCACTCCCACCCCACCAACCCCCCTCACCACCCCCCCCCCCCCCCCCCCCCCCCCGCCTTCCTGTTCCAGAAAACTCTCACATGGAACTCCCTATGTAGATCAGGCTGGCCTCAAACTCATAGAATTCTGCCTACCTCTATGTCCCAAGTGATGAGATTAAAGGCGTATGCCAGCTCTCTTGGCACTCTTAAGGGATTTTCATCACCGTTGTACTTTACCATGCTGACTGAGGAACTGAATCCGGAGCTCTGAGCATTGTAGGCAAATACTTCACTAGTGAGCCACACTTCCAGATCTTCAATCATTTAGAGGGAAAAGGAGGCCCGCAAGATAGCTCAGTGGAAAAAGGTGTTTGCCACACGCACCTGGTGACCTGAGTTCAGTTCCCAGAACCCACATGGTAGAAGCAAAGATCAACTCCACAGGCACATTGTGACATGTGCACACGTACACACACACACACACACACACACACACAAATAATATTTTTTAAAAAAAACTTTTGTTAGAAGAGGAATATTAGCCTGGTGGTGGTGGCGCATGCCTTTAATCTCAGCACTCAGGAGGCAGAGGCAGGTGGATCTCTGTGAGTTTGAGGCCAGCCTGGTCTACAGAGTGAGTTCCAGGACAGCCAGAGTTACAACAGAAAAATCCTGTCTCGAAAAAAAAGAAAGAAAGAAAAAGAAAGAAAGAAAGAAAGAAAGAAAGAAAGAAAGAAAGAAAGAAGACTAAATTAAAATAACATCTCACAATAATTTCCTTTACTATTTCTGATCATGAGCCCCATCTTTTATGTATGTCAGGATATGCCTTACTGTTTTAGCTGCTTATTCTGGGGCTTCCAAAGACACTGGGAAGGCTGTGTTATGTACAACTTCAGAAATGCCTTTTTAAAGTTGCATTTTCATAGCATCCTATGCCCCTAGTAATAATTGTTACCAGGGTAACTCATGGTAGACACACAACCTGATCAGACCCTTCCCTGTGTTGCTAGAGTAAAGAAAGGGGGTTGCTTTTGAATTGCTTAAAACAGGAGGTGCTGTCAACCACACATCAGCAGAGACTTTGGCCATTTCTGATATGTGTCCAACAGATGCTCTTTATTCATTCTTCAGAACACCTGAAGGTGCCATGATACTTAGAATATTCATTCAATGATACACTCTCATTTTATCATCTCTGCTCATGTAACAAAAAATAGCTGCATTTGTCCGGAGTCTGTTTATAACCTTGGCTTTTATTGTTATGTATAAACTAATGGTGTGTATGAGTACATAAAAACAGTTGTACCTATGGGAACGAAGTTACAGCTTTGGAAAGATTTGCTAAAAGCCAAATGCTACACAGAATAAAGTTGCAATCGATCTACGCGTAGGCAAGAAAACTTTAAGGGACTGAAAATATTAAAATATAGGACTATTCATTACTTTTTCCCTACAGCTTCTTTTTACCCAGCTGTGACACCATGCCCACAAATCATTGCAATGGCCAACATGACAGGATATCCCCAAAGGTGCACTAGTGGCATGTATATCTTGAGGATAACCAGCAGCTGTCTAATTGGATTTAAGGCTTGTTCAATAGAAGGGAGTTCACACCTGGTATTATAAACCTAGCCAACTACCCATGGCTGCTAAGGCTATGGAACCTAAAGGGGAAATTACTACTGCCACTTCCATAAACAGTATAATTTCTAACTGCATTCTAAATACTTATTCTTATGCCCATAGATATGTGTGATTATCACCTCTAATCAAAAAAAAAATATTTTGGAGACTATTTTAGATCCACAACTGATCTCACAGTATAGAGAACAACTGAGCATGGTGTGCCCAGCCTGATCTGATTCATCTACAACACAATCTTTACACCTAAGGCTCAAGGAACATCTGAAGAAAGGGACAGAAAGATGGAAAGAGCCAGAGGACAAAAATATCTGCTGAGAGACTGTGTCTCTACATAGGATAGGGAAACTGTGTAGGAGATACAGAGGTCCTGTGCTCACAGAAAAACACTAGGGAAACCAGGAATCTTGGTCTGGGAGTTTTGGTTGGTGCTTTGGGAAATCATCATACCATGAGAGTCAGGCTCCGTGTGGGATCCCTGGCAGAGCCATCTAAGGTTCACGCCAGTAGCCAGTAGCCGCTGAGGGGCAGCGACTTTAGAGTCTGAAGCAGTTGCCGTTGAGAGGTAGGGGGTTTGTGAGCTCTCAGTGGAGCAGCTTTTTGGCTTGAAATCCCGAGCTATGGGTCATTTAGGGAGCCTTACTAGTGACAAAGCTTGTAAACTGGGAGGAGGAGATCTTAGCTGGCCTTAGAGAAAGGTACCCTCACCACGTGGCTAAACCATATTTGGTGGGTCGCAATGGCTTAGGCTAAAAAATAAAGGAGGAAAAAAGAATTTGTCTGCCCTCAGGATGTGAAGAGGATACCAATAGCTGCCCACCCAAAAGCCATCGGTTGTTACCTTTTTTGTTTTTTAAATCATAAATGGAGGCTCACCCACACACCACTGCACGTTTTGACCTCATTAGGAGAGTCTTCCAGTCTAATGCAAAGGTCATTACATTTATATGTTGGGGCAAGGGAGGGTCTTTGGTACCCAGGGATGGAGGCCATTGGTTAAGACAAGGATACTGGGACTTAGGTAAGCAATTCTGCCAATCGTGGCCCACTTATTGGGAATGGGCAGAGTTTTGCTGTGGCTTGTGGTCTGTCAGCAGAGAGGGGAGGGGCCAAACTCCTGCCAGTTCTTTGGAATAAGAGCTCAGTGGTCGCAAGTGCCCCCTAGACCCATAACTGCGTGAGTAGTTCCACAGGGCACCACAAACATGCAGGGTTGTATCTTCAAAAGGAAAAATGTATAACTTTCTTTCCATCCAGAAAGCTGGAAGTGGAGGTGTTTAATAGCCTGATGGCCTCTGTGCTACCCGTATGACCACGACAATATCAGATCCTCCCCCAGATTAAGAAATCATATGTATTTATTATATAAAACCCAGCTTTATTGACGATGTCACATGTACTTTATAAAGAATTTCAGTGTAGTCATGCCTTGAACTTTATTGTACACACAGGATTGAGTTTATTATCACAAGGAAACTTTTTTTTTTTTCAAATTGTGCTGTGTGCTTAAATATGCCTAAAATAAATTGCTCTGTGTCAGACTCTCAAACCAACACCTGTTACTGAGTTGTGTTGAAATAGACTTCCTTCTGGCCCCATGCAGATCAACACTCTGCAGGCCTTGGTGGTTGCAGAAACCTTCACAAGCCTGTATTCATGAAATCTTAGCAATATGGTCACATAAATGAGACCTGAACAATAAACAGTATGAGATCTCACATGCCAACATGGATGGGGGAAATCTCACAAAGTCCCACCCCTAGATAAAGAGCTGTAAGTCTTCCCCAGGGATGAACCCCCTAATTGTTCATCCAATACCAAGTGATCGGTCCTAAAAACATACATATGAATCACACTAACTCAGCAGATTGAATTGATATATTTATATGTATGTATACATGTAATAATAATATGTTTTAAAAGAGGTGGAAAAGGAGTGGAGAGGTAGGGTGAATCTGGAAGGAGTTAGAGAGAGGAGGGGATAAAAGGGTGAATATAATCAAAATGTAATATATGAAATTCTCAAAGAATTACATTTTAAAAAAATTAGGGATTGGAGAGATGGCTCAGTGGTTAAGAGCACTTGCTGCTCTTCCAGAGGACCCAGGTTCAGTTTCCAGCAACCACATCTGGCAGCTCACAACTCTGGGAGATCCAGTGCCCTCTTCTGGCCTCCTTGGGCACTGCCTGTATATGATGCACATACACATACTTTCATACACATACAGGATACCATTCATACACATACAACAAAAATAAATAAATCATTTTTGTAAAATAAAACATAAAATTTAGATTAAAATTCCATTTCAACTTCACATTCTACCAAAAGAAATCAAGTATAACACATGAAAAACACAATCACAACTCCAGCCAAAGAGAATTTGGCTCTTCCTCAAATGATTGGTAAATAAATGTACATTCAAATGTCTTTATTTTTTAAAAAATGTTTAGAATATACACTATCACTTGTATGACTTTCTGTTTTAATTAACTTTTTAATTTCTTAATAATTCCTATTCTGATCCTATAGGATAAGAATAATTTTATGGCTGGTTTTAATAGTTGCATACTTCAAAATCACTAGAAAGGAGAGTAGATACTGGGGTGTTTCAATAATAAATGTGACAGCAAGGCATGCATTCAGTGGGGACAAGAAGACTGGGACAGGATGTAGCTGGGACTTCAGCTTATGTTGGCAATAAGGCAAACACTAATGAGGCACCGTCTTAGTCAGGGTTTCAATTACTGTGACAAAACACCATGACACAAAGCAAGTTGGGGAATGAAAGGGTTTATTTGGCTTACACTTCCACAAAATAGTCCATCATTAAAGAAAGCCAGGATAGGAACTCAAACAGGACAGGAACCTAGAGGCAGAAGCTAATGCAGAGGCCATGGAGGAGTGATGCTTACTGGCTTGCTTCCCATGACTTGCTCAGCCTACTCTCTCATAGAACTCAGAACCACCAGCCCAGGGGTGTCACCACCCACAATAGTCTGGGTCCTCCTCACCAATCATTCATTAAGAAAATATCTTACAGCCAGATCTTACTGATGCATTTCTCAACTAAGTACCTCTTCTTTTCAGGTAACTCTAGTTTGCGTGTCAAGACAAGATCTAAGACCACGTAGCACAGGGACCATAGCTAAGCAGTGGTTAGGGGTTTCCTGAAGCTCTAGGTAGATGTAAGAGAGAAGTAGGAAGATGAGTCCGGAATCAGGACTCACGAGTTACATAAACCAAAGGCAGCAGCAAGCTGACCACGGTCCCTGGGAAGGTACACGCCTCTAGCTGCCAGCCCCACTTTATGCTGCTAACGGGAAACAGGCAGCTTTGGCTTCAAGCTGATCTCCAGAGAGGAGAGAATAAGAGAAGCCTCAAGGTGTGTCTTGACCCAATTCCACAAGCAGTTGCAATGCCAATATTGGTTCACTTTGTGGAAGAGTTTGACACAGATTTCTAGAGTGTGGGTTAGTCTTGTTTTACCAGATTATTTTAAGGAGCAAAGCAAAGTATTCTTCACTTTGAGAACATTTTCCAGGCATGACTCCTGGTAGACTTTTTCTGCTTATAGACAAGTCTATATATTTTCCAATGTCATCAGGCCCAGAAAAGAATTCCAATTCCTCTACAAATGCCTCCACATCTCAAAAGCAAACCTTATATGCCTTACCTTGCACTTAATCATTCTCTCTTTAATCAACTAAATCAAAGGTTTTAACAACCATCACCATTTTACTCAGTCAAAGGCCTATTTTACATATTTCGAGAATAATACCATAAAGCTGAACTGCACTTTTGTACAACAGAACTCTAACTTAAATTTTCAGTATATTCAAGGTTAACTCTCCAGAGTCCTATATTTTCTTAGTCACTTTGATTCATTGCCCATGATAAAACTCAATCTTTTTTTTTTTTTACTTTTCTGAAAACATCCACTTGCTATGGCTCAGAATTAAATGGTAATACAGAATTTGAATTTCCTCTATTTCAGTTAGCAGCTTTAACAATCACATATGCTCCATTTGCTTGGACAGATACTGCTAAGACTCTCATGCTGCTAAAGCCTATTTAGTGCCCCATGAAAGCTGTCCCTCCATCTACAAAAGAAAGAGAATGTAGCAAATATGCAGAAGTCATCTGGATTTGTACCTCTGTGGAAATATGACCACATAGTTCTGAGGACATATGATAAGTTCAATTCACTAAAACTTTAATCTTAAGATGAAACTAATTTTTTTTTCTTTTTTAGTGTGTGTGTGGTACATGTGTGTAGGTACACAGGCCCATGTGTGTAGGTACACAGGCCCATGTGTGTGGTACACGTGTGTAGGTACACAAGCCCATGTGTGTGGTACACGTGTGTAGGTACACAGGCCTGTGTTTACGCACAGAAACCAGAGTAGTACATTAAGTTCCCTGCTCTATCACTCTCCACCTTATTCCCTTGAGACAGAGTCTCTCCATGAACCTAGAGTTAGGCTGATGGGCAGCAAGTCCCAGCTGTCACTCCCTCAATGCTGGGGTTGCAGGTGCATGCACAGCCATGCCCTACCTCTCACCTGGCTGCTGGGGATTTGAACTTGGGTCCTCATGCTTATGCAGCAAGCACCCTTATCCACTGAGCATCCCCTCAGCTCCACAGTTGAACCTCCTTAAACTTATAAAGTCATAATCTTTTGTTTGTTCTTAGGTTTTCTTTTCCTTTGTTCCTTTCTTCAACACTAAGCATATCTGAGAGTTGTTGTTGGTTTTTTTTTGGGGGGGGCGCTGTTTGTTTGTTTGTTTGGTTTTTGTTGAAAGATATAAAAATGAGGTAAAACATGGTTATTTGGAAACTTAAAACAAAAATCAAAACCAAGTAGCAATAAAGTAGTGCATTTTTAATTGCCAGCCCAAAGCTGTTGATCAATGATTACCATGAATTCAAATGGGGAGGGCCCCTGAGGTAGCTCAGGAATGAAGGTGCTTGCTGCCAAGCCTGACAACCTGAGTTCAATTCCCAGAACCCATATGGGAAGAAAATAACGGATTCCTACAAATTGTTCTCTGACTTCCACATACCCACTGTGACGTGTATACACACACACACACACACACCTTTTTTTTTAAAGAAAAAATATCCTTGGTTAGTGTACAGGCAACATTCCTGAAAATGAAGGTCTGAGCAGGGTACCTGAGAGTACACTAGACTCAGAAATATAAGAGGCATGGGATAAATGAGGGAAGTGGGGAACAGACATGGGGATAGAAATGACCATATTTGTCCACAGAACTTTTACTAGTCCAGTGTGCCTTGAATAGACTTGAGAAAGGCAGCTGGCAGTGGCTAAACAGGCTCTCATGAGGTAGGCAGTTAATATGCTTTTGTTGAGTTTAATTGCAGTCACACTGGGGAAGAGCCCTGAAAGCCAGCCTGTAGGTAATGGAAAGACTCTGAAGTTTCTCCATCAGGGCCTGGGAGCATAAAATTACACCAGAAATTTGGACTGTAGTTCAAGAATAACAAGGGCCTGGATTGTGACAAATGCAGTAGTTGGTCCAGAAAAGTAGGCCTGTGTACTGAAGTGATCTAGGCAAAGTGAATCCCTAGATATTTTGGGGGGAAGGAGGCATGATGCCTGCAAGAAAAATGGGTCTCCATTGTGACGGTGTTCTGAATGATGAGATGTTGAAGTGTTGGGGTGGGCTTACAGGGAAACTCCTTAAAAGGGAGGCTCAGAGCTGTGAGCTATTCTTACCCTCTTTCAGAAAAATGGAAGCACTACTTCGAGCCATGAAGAAAGTCTAGGAGATTGACTTAGGCCTGTTTTTGCTGTTGTTAAACCACAAAACCAACCCCAGCAAATACCCAGCTCTCAATATGACATGAGAAAACCTAATGCCCAATTTGTTTAAGCCATTGTCACCATTTCCTGTCATAGTCAGTGCATCTGAGTGCCATTCTTCGCCTTTCCTAATCCTGACTCCGGTCCTTGCACTTTGTGCTTTAGAAGTGACAAAATATTCTCCATTTGGTCAACAAGCCATGCTGTATTAGAGTTCTATAGAGCAGTGATTCCCAACCTTCCTAATGCTTGACCCTTTAATACAGTTCCTCACGTTATTGTGATCCCCCCAACCATAACATTATTTTTGTTGCTACTTCATAACTGTAATTTTGCTTCTGTTATGAATTGTAATGCAAATATCTGATATGCAGGATGGTCTTAGGCAACCCCTGGGCAAGGGTTGTTCAACTCTCAAAAGGTTTGCAACCCACAGGTTGAGAACCACTGCTCTAGAGGATCAGATAAACAAAATGTTTGTGCATACTATGAAAGTCTATTTATTGTGTTCGATTATGTAACAGGGATTGGATAATCCACCACTGGCCATTTGCTGGCAAAGAACCTAATGGAAGAAGTAGTCCCACTCTCTGACTGTCTGGGATGTCTCTGGAGAACTGGAGATACTAGGTCTACGTTGAAAGGGTCACCACAGCCAGCCACACACTCACCAGAAGGAAGCTTGCAAGCAGATGCAGGCTGCCTTCCTCCAATTTTTCCTCAGATGCTGCCAGCCCATTGGAAAAGACCACCCACATTTAGGACAGGTCCCACATGTCAGTCATCTCTGGAAATGGTCCTACAGGCATGTAGGGGTGCATTTCACCAATCCTTAACATCTCTTCACCCAGCCAAGCTGACAGCTCAAGCCAATGATCACATCCCCTCACCCTCAGGCCCTTTCATTTCCTCCCTCAACCTCTTAGGTTAATTCCCATCTGGTTTTTAGATCTC
The DNA here is from genome assembly GCA_026225945.1 of Cricetomys ansorgei. Lineage (NCBI taxonomy): Eukaryota > Metazoa > Chordata > Mammalia > Rodentia > Nesomyidae > Cricetomys > Cricetomys ansorgei. The sequence continues at coordinate 8,371,773 of JAMJFZ010001562.1, forward strand.
ACCACTGACAGCTCTTCCTACTTGGAGATGTCATTGCTCTGTCCCCTCACACCAGCACTGGCCTTCCCCCTCCCTCAATATAAAACCTTCCTATGGATTTTAAAGTATGTATCCATCTCCAAAAAATAAAAGGGAAAATACAGAATGTCAGGTGTTCAAAATGCTTCTCACAGTAGGAAATCACAGTCAGGTACCTAGGTGTGCATATCCAGGTGAGCTGTCCAGCCTCGGTCTTTGGTCTTTTCTAGAGTATCCAGTAATGGACTCATACTCCAACAGGAATCACAGAAGCACCAAATCCTACTGTTTCCAAGAAAAGCACTGAAGCCTAATACGGTAAGAATGAAAAATGAAGCTGGATGGTGCATGCCTTTAATCTCAGCACTCAGGAGGCAGAGTCAGGCAGAACTCTATGAGTTCGAGGCCAGCCTGGTCTGCAGAGTAAGTTCCAGGACAACCAGGGTTACAACAGAGCAACCCTGTCTCAAAAAACAAACAAACAAACAAAAACAAAAACAAAAACAAAACAAACAAGAAAAGTGAAAAAAGAACAACTTCACTCTCATTCCTTGTCACAATTGCTCTGCTAGTCCATTTGAATATGAGGAGGCTTGACCTGTCTCTTTTCTATGGTTATTTAGTTCTCTTTATTGTGCTATAATGTAAAGAGGACAGAGATTCATTTTACCCACAAGTTTATCCTGGCTCCAAGTTCACGGAGGCTAAGGGCTGGAGTGCTTGCTTGGCATGCTCAAGGTCCAAGGCATTCAGGCACCTCCAGTCCCATAGAAGCCAGCCTACATGCCTGAGGTCCTATTCCATGAGAACCAGAGGCAGGAGGACCAGAAGCTTGACATCATAACCATAAGTTCAAGGTCAGCTCTCTGATATGCAAGACCCTACCTCAAAATCAATGTATAAATATATAGAAAATGTGGGTGGATAATTTTCTCTACTTCATATTCTCATCTCCTTTTCTCTATTAAAGGTAGTGGTCAGTTGTTTTCAAGATCTACAGGTTTGTAGCAGGGGTGGTACCAAAGTACCCAAAGGCAGGGCTGGCTTGAGTGGGAAAGCCCATTTGCAGCTTGTTACAGAGAGAAAGAAAGTCAACAGGGGTGGTGGGAGATGGGGAGCATGGTGAGACTTCCAGAGAGGCTCTTCCCTGAAGTTCTGAGGGAAAATGGAAAATGGCTGCATGGTGTGTCTGCAGAAGGAATCACATGTTCTAAGCAAGCATCTGCATGTCCTAGTGCATATGAAAATATCAGAAGACCTCCCAGTGGGCAAGCAGGGATGATGAGCAACACCACACCCATGTGTGTGGACAAATGGAATTTGTACCTTGCTCTTGATCTAAACCCTTGGAATTTCACAGTATTCAAGAATCTTCTCACCTGCTCTGCCAGGATAAGATAGACATCTAGGTTGCCATGGTGACTGCATGCAAGTTAGGTTGATGCTGATAGGCAAGGGGTTAGACCCATTATACTCCAAGTCCTGCTCCAGAGGAGTGATCTTTGTGTAGTGTTCCTCTGTGCTCCTTAGTGTGCTCTGTGGCCCTAACATCTAGAAGAGGTGCTTTTGAAACACCGATGCTAGTGGAGTCCAAAATGTAACTCCTTTCACCAACTTAGAGTCAGAAATTAATGTAAATAGTACACAAGTTCCATTTTTCCATCCTTGAGTTTGTGCAAGAGTCATATCTACTATATAAAGCTTGGCATTACATGTGTATTGTATTGTTGAGGAAGTCAAAAGGGATAACATATGTGTCAGGATGTTAAAACCAGTAAGACATGCCAACATTGAAGGTATCGTTATCAACAGCTTTGAGCTTTGGGGTCAGCGAACTTTTTTTTATATGCAATTCATGTTACATTGGAAAACATTAACTATCTCTTGGTTGCGCTTTCTTTGGAAGTGAGAAGAGTGGAGTCTACAAAACCCCACACAAGCTTTCTGCCATTGCAGTTGACTTATTAGTCCCTTATGTCATTCAAAGGAGAGAATACATGCCCTGTGCGCTATTATTAAATAGTTACTGATGTTTGTGACACCAAAATTAAAAAACATGAACTCTACTAAATTGCTCTCAAAGGAATCAAAAAAGCCCACATAACATCTATCAGACACCATGGCAGATTTAAGTGAACATAGCGTACTTGGGGAAGCCCACTGGCTTTGCCTGCCTTGTCGCCGGGGCTTCGGCCACAAAGCTGCATCTAGGGATTTTATTTTGGAACTAAACCCAATAAGACTTCTATTTTGGCTGTGAAGGCTCTTCTCTCGTTCCCATTCTTGCTTCATTTAATTTTTTTTAAATTATATAACTACAGTTACTTAATAAAACTTTTTGAGACATAAGAATTCATTCAAAAAGTATTTCTGTGGTAAAGTATCTTTTTGGCATCAATTTTAATGCATCCGCTCTCCTCTTATTCTTCTCTTTGAGGACAATGAAACTGGAAGGAGGGAAGATTAAGAGGGAAGGACAGGGAGTGACTGGAGCCTTCAGAACATCTCTGATAGGAAGCCCCAGGTGAGCAGCCCACAGCCACAGGGAGCAAAGGGCCTTTTATCCAGGTGTTCTCTCCAGCTGTGTGGATCAAGCAGGGTGCTGTCTAGAGCACCCTCTGATGACACTGAACACCAAGGCCCCAGACTGTGTCTTAGACATTGAAAAAAGTATTTTCTGACTTTGGAGTTTTGACTTGTCACCACTGTCACCGGCCAAGTGTGACTGTGGCTCCACTCCTGAAGTGTCCTCTCCTGGGCAGACCATTTCCTGAGATGGCTCCCAGGTGTGAGTCAGGAGAGGTCAGAAAAACCAACCAAAGTCTGCCAAATGTTACACATCTATCATCTACCATGTTCTCTTAATAAAAGTTTAATATCTTACAGGATTCCAGTCAGGTTAAATTTTAAAATGTATTAAATTTAAAATGTGGTCAGGAAACAGAAATTATTGGTCTAGAGTCGGGGGTTGAATAATATCTATTAGATTTCATAACATGATGTTTGCAATACCTGGGGCAGAATAAAATATGTCAGAAAGATATGTTTACTCCTCTTTCAGATGAGAACTGGGATTTTAAGCCTTTATCATAGAGACACACATGCAAATCAAAGGAAACGTGCTGAATTGAGACAGGTGGGTTTCTTTGGTACTTAAAAGGGGATGCTCTTAGAAGATTGCCGTTGTTTCTGACCTGACAGTGTTTAACTGTCAAATAAATTAGGACCTTTGGGGAAACCATAAAACTCATCTGTTAGAGGTACATTCATTCTTCTAAGACATTGAATATCATTAAGGGATTGACTGGCTCTAAACATCTTGAATTAGTCTGGGGCCTGAAAACCTATTGCCATGTCTCAAATAGGGGCCAGATAGCTAAAGAGTTGGCTTTCCTGGCCCTCAGACTATGGAAATTAGAATCCTTCTGTTTCAAACTCTGGAGGTCACTGAATAGCAGGGTCAAGAAGCAGCTTTTGTCTTGCACTTCACCGGAACCCAACACAACCAACTAACTCATTACCTTCAAAGAGTTGTAACATTAGCTCAGAGCACCCTGGCCTTTTCCACTCATGCTTCCACAGGGAGGAGCCCTTTTAGACTTGCCTTACGAAAAAAGGAAAATAACATCACACAAAATAACATCAAAGAACTAGTGTTACTAGGTAGGAATTGAGCCACAAATGATTTTAGTATGTAACTTGCTGTCTTTGTTTATAATATATATATTAGACCAGGTTTAGCCACTTTGGTACTACTGACATCTAGGGCCAGATACGTTCTTGCCGTGAGAGGCTGACCTGCATGTAGGGAGGATGCTTCTCTCAGTCTATGTTGAGAGACCATCATTCTTTTCCCCCGACTCTCTGTCAGTAGCACCGAGTTCACCTGGAGCAAGGAAAAACATCTCCAGACATTTCCAGGTATGTGTTTCCCAGGAGTCAACATTAGTCTCATTTTGCTTTGTTTTGGTTTGGTTTTTCTAAGTCTAAGCCTCATGTAGTTCAAGCTTGCCTCAGACTTCCTAAGCAGCCGAGGATGACCTTGAAATTCTGGTCCTAAGTGCAGGTTTCTAAGCGCGTACTACCATGCAGGTTTTATGTGGTGCTACGAGTGGAATGCAAGACTTTCTGCGTGCTAAGCAGGCGCCAACCACTGAGCTGAATCCCAGCCCATGTTACTTTCATCGATATACAAAACAAGAAGGCGGCTCATGAAGGTGTAAAGACAGAAAGAACAGGATGTTTAGCAAAGTGCAGCAGGAAAGGTTAAAAACAGAAACTAAGAGAAACGCTGGGCAAGAAAGTATAACATGGAAAGCAGCAGTCTGCCGGACCAGGGCAGGGAATGCTGGGATATCAGAAGACGGCCCACTGAAGTCCTGGCCCTCGGCTCTTCTGCCTATTCTGCCCAGGGCTTCCAGCATTGGCCTTGTGGCGCTTTATTGGTTTGTTTTATTTATAACTCTGTGAATTGGTTTCCTGATGTTTAATCATTAGCTTTGTTTCTTTTAGCCATGATTCTTGGGACAGCATTGGCAGAACCTGTCCTGGTTGAAGCGGAGCTGGTAGCCAATCCCTGTCATAATCCAGAATACTCACTCTCTTCTTAACAAGCTAAGAACTGCTCTAGACACTCATTTGCAAATAGCCCCACCTGAAACACACCCTTCCACACACTGTTGTGCTCATCTGTATGAAATGTACCATAAGATTTTATTTGAAAAAAAAAAAAAAAGGGGAGACTCTTGGCTTAAAATAAAAACCTTGATTTTTAGGCAGTGTTAGTGATGTCAAGAGCATCAATTCCCACTCAGGGCTGAAAAAAGAGTTGCAGATACCAGGACAAATTTAGACAAATTGTCTGCCTTAGAGCACACTGAGGACCGAAGGATCTAAGGGATATACCTTGAAAACAAGTTGCCAAGATGGTTTTGGTGCTAGGGACCCCCAATCGTGATGACATACTCACTCAGTGGATGAGCACCATGTGTGACGGCCTGTTTAGATCTGTGGGATGAGATGTGGTCTCTGCCTGCCGGTGCTGGAGATGAGACCAGGACAGCAGAAATGTGTCAGGTGGAAGGACCAAAAGATGATTTAATGTAGACAAGGAAAGATGGTCATTTCCATGATTTCCAGACATCATGATGTGTGTTTACATTTACTCTTTATAACCAGCTAGAGTGGAAGCTAAGATTTAGCCTCAAATATTTATTTGCTCCTTTTGTTCATGGCAATGACATTTTCAGCTGGGTTGACAGCACTGCAAATAAACATTATGTTTCCCATCTTGCATAGGGCTTTTTTATTTTATTTTATTATTATTATTATTTTTTTTTATCTAAGTTCTGGTTGAGATAAATGTCTCCTGGGAAACTCGGGGCTGTTGACCTCTGCTTCTCCTTGCTTCTGTCTAGATCGTGGACTAGTGGCTGGGCCAGAAGCAACTATATTGCATGATCAGGTGACTATGGATTTGAGAACAGAATCACAAGGCAAAGGCATAGAGTGCTATACTTGCTCTGGACCCACTGTTACACTCGAAGGTGAAAGACAAATGAGCCATCTTGTTTAGTTTCCATTATTTGGGTTTCCTGACACTCTCAACTTTACCTAATTGCCAGTAATGGATGACAGCCATTATCCTTCCAAATGAGGGAATCAAGACATAGCTGATATGCAGCTGTCCTAGTCAGAGTTTCTACTGCTCTGATGAAACACCATCACCAAAAGCAAGTTGGAGAGGAAAGGGTTTATTTGGCTTACACTTTCACATTATAAGCCTATCACTGAAGGACAGGAACAGGAACAGAATCCAAGGACAGGAACTCAAACAGGGCAAGAGCCTGGAGGCAGGAACTGATGCAGACGCAATGGATGCTTTCTTATAGCACCTAGGACAATCAGTCCAGGGATGGCACGACCCACAATGGCTGGGCCATCCTCACCAATCACTAATTAAGAAATTACCCAGCCAGGTGGTGGTGGCATATGCCTTTAATCCCAGCATTCAGGAAGCAGAGGCAGGTGGATCTTTCTGAGTTCGAGGTCAGCCTGGTCTACAGAGTGAGTTACAAGATGGCTAGAGTTACAACAGAAAAACCCTGCCTCTAAAAAGAAAAAAACAAAAACAAAAACAAACAAAAAACAAAAAACAAAATACCTACAACCAGATCTTATGGAGGCATTTTCTCAATTGAGCTTCCCTCTTTTCAGATAACTCTAGATTGTGTAGAGTTGACATACAACTAGCCAGCACAGTAGCTAATACAGTTCAGAATGTTCTTCATTAAGTTCCAGAGCCCAATTCCTTTGTACTCTGTGACATTTAATTTATCATGTACATTTAGAGCTGGGTGGTAGAATGAAGGTGTCATTGCTGTTGTCCATTTCTAAGACAAAAAGACATAGATTTGCCTTACAGTGTGAGTTTGGGAGACTTATCTTATTGGCTTACCGCCTAAGCAGGAGAAATCAACTCTGTTATTGAATTTGTGTCTTGGCACAGAAGGTGACACAATTTTATTTGGTCTTCTTTGAATAAATGTCTAATGAACACCTCCCAGCTATCAGGTATTGTTCATACACATGGGGAAAAGTAATGAACAAAACACCCAGAAACTCCAAACCTCAGACAGTCCTGAAAGTGGGAAGATAATAAATTATTAGTTATTATCTATTGTCAACTGTACCTTAGGTGGTGGTAGCAAAGAAAATTAATGCAAGAAAAGGAGTTGGGAGTGGCAAGTAGCAGTAATGGCAGTGAGGAAGGAAAGTGCATTTCAAGGTTTTTTTTTTTTTTAGATTTTTTTCTTTTGTTCTATGTATATGAGCATTTTCCTGCTTGTTTGTATGTGCACCATGTGCATGCCTGGTGCCTGTGGAGGTCAGAAGAAGATGCTGGATCTCCTGAAACCTGGAGTTATAGGTGGTTGTAAGCCATTATGTGAATGCAGGGAATCAAACCTGGGTCCTCTGCGAGAACAAGTGCCCCAACCACTGAACCCTCTCTCCAGTCCCCACATTTTAATTTTTTATAAGGATAGTATATAACATTTAGACATGTGTTATACTGGCTATCTTTCTGCTTCAGCCTTTTCAACTCTGGGATTATAGGCATGTGTCACTACAACTAACGTCCTCCCTCCCTCCCTCCCTCCCTCCCTCCCTCCCTCCTTCCTTCCTTCCTTCCTTCCTTCCTATAGTGCTGAAGGTTAAATCCAGAGCCATATATATATATATATATGCAAGTACTCTCCCACTGAACTACATCCGCAGCTTGCATTTTATATTTCATTTGTACATATTTCTATTCCTCCCTGCCTCTGTCTCCTCTCACCCAATCTTTCCTTCTGTCTTCCTTCCTTCCCACCTCCTCCTTTCTCCCTCCCCTCCTTATTCCTTCCCTCACGGTCTCTGTCTCCTCTCACCCAATCTTTCCTTCTGTCTTCCTTCCTTCCTACCTCCTCCTTTCTCCCTTCCCTCCTTATTCCTTCCCTTCATTCCCCTTCCCTCCCTCCCTCCCTTCTTTCCTTCTTTCTTTCACTTATGGTGCTGGGGAACGAGCCCAGGGCTTTAAGAATGGAACCTCACCCCAGCTCCTCCAAGATTGAGCTTTAACTGGAGTGTTCAGGGAAACCCTCAATGAGATTGCACCATTGTAAGCCAGGCTTGAAGTTGTGGAAAGACTGAGAAAAGTAAAATTGATACTTTTTAGCAATTTGTTTGGGAACTAGCAAGATCAGCACAAACCCAACAACCTCAGTTTGGTTCCCAGAGCACACAGCGGAAGGAGAGAACCGCCTCTCAAGAGTAGTTCTCTGCCCTCCACACATGCATCACCAACAAATGTACACATACATGTACACCAATACACATACATACATGCAAACACATACATATACACACACACACACATAAAAGCATACACATATTCACATACACATATATACAAATATACACACATACATACACATATGTGTTTAATAAATCCTGCTATATATTAATAAAGACATGTGAGACATGTTGAAAGGTACAAGCAGACTACAGCATGCCATCTTCCAGCCCCAACTGCTGCTCTCCATCCCAGCAGTTTATTCTTATCTTAAAAGTGCCTCCTAGCTCTCTCTTAGAAGGCTATTTGCATGATCAATGAGAAACAATGGTTTACTTCTCCCAAACCTTTGACTATGGGGCATGCCATTGGGACATGCCTTCAGGGCGTGTCCATATTTATAGTGGCGTACCACCAACACCAAAGGGGTCAGGCCACACCCATCTGAGCTATGTCTACATTTTATAGTGGGGTAACTTCAGAACGATAAGAGAGACCAGGCCACACCAAATGTTGCCTCCAGCCTGGTGGAGCATCCAAATGACTTCTTTATCAGCAACTCTATTTACACTAAGCAAAGAGAGAGTAGTTCTTACTTACATTTAAAACCAAGTTGTTTCAAGGATAGAAATCACATTCTGTCAGGCTTCAGGCAATCAGCTCAATGAATCTTCAGTGAATATATCTGGAGAAATGTTCAAATATATCACAAAACACACGTACACACATACACAAATATAACACATACATATACACATGTACACACACAAATACACACATACACAGACATGCACATATACCCTACACACAGATACATAAACACAAACATACACACATGCACACATATACATACAAATACCCAAAAGCAAATGTAAAAAAAACAACGAAAAATAAAAGCATATAGGTACACACAGATAAACATATACACACAGACACATATACACACATACACCCACTCATACAAACACATATACACATGTAATAAACACAAATACATATGCACACATATTCCCACATACACTCACATATGCACACATACACACATATACAAATATACACATACATATACACATACATACACACATACATACACATACACACATACACACAACAAAATACATAAATGTAAAGATATATACACACAAATGCACACAGCACACATACCTACATATACACTTACATACAAATATATACACATAAATACACATACATACAACCATGTATAAATATACACAAATATATACACATACACACATACATACACACATATACACAAATATACAGAAATATACACACACATACGCAATACAGAAATACACACATACACACAAGCATACATACACAAATACACACACATACACACATTAAACCAATGCATGTGCACTCACAGATGAACAAATACACATGTACACATGCAAATACACGTGCACACAAATATATACTTATATACACATACTCTCACACAAACACATACATGCACATACACACATTACCTAAACACAAATATACATAAACACATATTCACACATATATGCATACAGAGACACATATATAAACACACATACATATTCATATGCATATACATATACACACATACACAAACATACACACATACACATAGTCATGTATACACAAACACATAAACTCATACACATAAATATACATAAATATAAATGTGCACATATATACACATATAAAAATGTACACATATACACATATCTATATGTAAAGACTCATACAGACACACAAATATGTACATACACAAACATACATACACACAAATACAGAAACACATCTACACACATACACACAGCATACAAACACTGACATACACATATGTACACATTCATATATTCTCACACATTATATTTGTATATATGTGTATATATGTGTGCACATGAGCGTATCTTTGTTTATGTGAGCAATTTTATGTATATGTATGCTTGTGTGTATATGCATGTTTTATGTGTATATGTGTATGTGTATGTATGTTTATGTGACTGTATGTGTACTTGTGTGTGTGTATATGCGTGTGAGTATATGTATGTATGTTGTATGTGGGTATCTTTGTGCACTTATGCATGTTTATGTATATGTATGTATGTGTGTATATGGTTAGTACATGTGTGTTTGCGTATACCTGAGTGTATCTATGTGTATGTTTGTGTTTATATGTATATGCATGTATGCATATGTATGTGCTTGTGTGTAGATGTGTGTATATGCATGTATGTATGTTCATATGTGTGTTCATGTTTGTATGTGTACATGTGTATATGTACATGTATATGTGAATATGTGTGTACATATGTTGTACTTGTGTATGTATGTTTGTATTTGTGTGTATGTATGTGTGTAAGTATGTGGATGTGTGTATAATGTGTATCTATTTATGTGTACATATATTTGTGTATGTATTATGTGTCTATATGTCTATGTGTGTATATGCATGTATGTATGTATGCATGTTAATATGTGTATATGTATTCATGTATGCATGGATGTGTGTGTATGAGTGTGTTTATATTCATATACATGTTGTATATATATTTGTGTATATGCATGTACATGTTTGAATGCATGTATGTATATATATATGTGTGTGTGTGTTTGTATCTGAGTGTGTGTATGTGTGTGTTTGTGTCTGTATGTTTGTGTGTATATGTGTGTGTATGTTTGTGTATACACAAACATGCATTTATGTGTGTATCTGTGTACATGTGTATGTCTGTATATATGTCTACATGTTTTTGTATTATTGTATATATGTCTACATGCTTGTGTATGTACTTGTATGTTGTATATGTATGTCTTTATATGTGTATAGTTGATTGTGCGTATATGTGTGCTCGTGTGTGTAAAATTGTTTATGTGTGCTTATTTGTGTATGTGTGTGTGTATTTGTGTATATGTATTTGAGTGTATTATGTATATGTGTATATTTATTATGTATGTATGTGTGGATATGTATGTATATGTGTGTATCTATATGTGTGTATGTATGTGTGTATACATATATGTGTATGTACATGTGTGTTTGTGTAAATATGTGTGTATGAATGTTTGTATGAGTATGTATGTGTTTGTAGTTATAAGTATGTGTGTTGTGCATGTGTATGTTTGCATATGCAGGCTTATGTGTGTTTGTGTATGTCTGTATGTGTTTGTATGTGTGTGTGTATGTATAGACATAGTATATCCTTACAGTTGAGTAGCATATATGTCAGTCTACTCTGTTCTTATTCTTCTCACTGCCTACTGCCCTCAGGCTCTCCCTCTGTGCCCCCTACTGAGCAGACTCTTCCTTCCCCAGTGCTCACCTCCTGCTTTCATGTCATGTGGATTCTGTTAATAGTGCAAAGTAGAAATAGGAGAGTTCTTTAATGTGGCCACATTGGAAAGAGGGACAAAGAGATCCGGTGTGCCCCTCTCCACGCCCAGTCCATCTTTGGTCCTGAAAAGGGAGTTAGGTTTAAGTAGAGGGTCAGAGCTGTTCATAGTTAGGGAATCCCAGTCAACATGTGACCCCACCCATCACTGGACTCCCTGCCAGTTGGTCTGACAAGTTGTTGGCACCTAGCACACTGTCTCTCTAGGACACAAGTTTCTTCTCTAGGTGGTAGCAGGAATTAGCCTTTTTCTTTTCCCTGCATGATTCCTAGGGCAAATTCCAATTCCTTGGGGTGCCTTGTTCCAGTAGTCTAATAATAGAAGGGAGGGACATGAGTATCCCTTTAGAACAGCAGTTCTCAACCTGTGAGTCGTGACCCCTTTGGGGGTGGAATGACCCCTTCACAGGGGCTGCAGAGGACCATTCTGCGTATCAGATATTTATGATATGCTTCATAACAGTAGCAAAATTACAGTTATGAGGTAGCAACAAAAATAATATTATGGTTGGGATCACCACAACATGAGAAACTGTATTAATGGGCCGTGGCATTAGGAAGATTGAGAATCACTGCTTTAGAATATCTTTATGCAGGTTAGGATGGCACCAGTGGCATGAGCAAGGCAGAAACCATCAACGAAGATCCCTAAACTGAACTAAGGCAATTGGAAGGAACAAGGAGCCATTCATTGAGATGGGAAAGCTGTGGGTGGAGAATATTTGTGGAGGTGGGAATTAGGAATTTGGTCCAGGACAGAAGTTTGAAACGCCTGTCAGCCATGCTAGTGGAGCTGTTGGTAAGCCCTTGCAATATGTTTCTGGAGTACGGGCTGCAGGCAAAAATTTGTTAGTCATCAGTTTACTCAAAGTCACTATGATGTAGGAAATTTAACACAGAAAACAGACGTGGGGACATTTTTGATTAAGACCTTCATGCTCTGCATCTATGGACAGCATGTGGACCTGCAGTCTAGGTTTGGTTGTTCACACACTTGTGGTGGAATGCAATGTGTTCCCCATCTAATATAGTCACCCCAATTTTTTAAAACGAGCATTTATTAAGAAGTCTTTAGTAACTCAAAGCACCATCTCCAAGAATTGACCGTGCTAGCGTCAACATGTTTACAAGATTACACCTGCATGATAGGAATTAGTAAAGTATAACCAACACAATCATCTGTCTTGTTGGGCTGCCTACTGATTCATAAGCATTTATTGCCCTGATACATTACAAAGATGTTTTACGTACTGTTAAGCAATGTCTTTGCAAGAGAAATCACATAAGTCTGTTTTCTCACCATGTCTGTGAGGTCAAAGGACCAAGTTTATCACTGTTTTGTTTACTTGCTGTTTAAAAATAAGCCTACTGCTCAAGAGAGGTTACCGCAAATTGGAGGAAACGTAACCCAAAGTCCTTGAGATGTGAGTTTTGTTATGTCAAATGACCCCTGTGATACTGTCTTCCCAAACCAAGCAGCTATGGAAAAATTTACTCAGTGTTTTGATTGTTTTGTTTCCCTCCCATCTTTTCTTTTTAATTTCATGTAAAATAAAATGCTAATACAGAAAAGTCAAAATAAATGCAGAGTACAGAATTACTATTAGTCCATCTTCCAAGGTCACCAAGCTGTAAGCACCACCCCTGAAGATGTTCCTTAGTGTGCCCAACACAATCTCCCCCTCCTTCTCACACCTAAGAGCTTCCCTGGCCCACTCCTCTGTCTCTGTGTTTCCTGCCAGTTGAAAGCTGAATCCAGAAAGACAGGTTCAGACCCATGCTCCATTCGAATAGTGAATGCATATAGAACCTTCTGATTAGAAACTTAAGCTGCAAAGTGACAACACCCAAGTCCTTTCAGTTGTTTTCATTTGTTGCTTGGACACACACTTCCTCATCTACTACTTGATGACAGAGTGTGAGGGTTCATACAGGAAATGGTTTTCCAGCTCTGCTTACTACTTTCCAAGATAATGATGTCATTTCCTACCATCACAAAGTTAAGACTAATACAAGATAGTACTGTTTTATTTGTCTATTTATTTATTTATGTTTGTTTTTTGAGACACATTCTTGCCATGGCTTGGCTTGAACTCATGATTCTCCTGCCTCAGACCTCTGAATACTAGGATCACTACACTCTGCTCTTGTTCTTCTCTGTTCCAAATGATTGTGTAAAATGCCATAAGAGGATGCAGACTTCTCTGGACCTTCAGTCTTAGTTCTGAGGGATTGAATACTAATGGTTATCAGCTTCTTCTATCAATCAATATCCATCAAGCTCTCCTGGTGAGTGAAGCTCATTTTCCAGGAGTCTCAGAAAGGGCTTAGGGGACAGTGTTCCCTGAGTGCTTGGTGCCCCCTTATGCTTGAGGTTATGCCTGACATAAAATCTTTGGTTCATACTTGTTTTCTTGAGGATCTTAAATGTTTAAGATCATTTTCTTGCATAAGGTCTTAGTGTCCAAAGAGACAATGGGGTTGGGGATGTAGCTCAATGGTAGAGCACCTTTCTAGGATGCATGAACCAGCATGGTGGGGAGCAGAGGGATCCCCAAGGGAGTGAGTCACAGAAGAGGAGGTGAGACAGTAGGTAGGTACTGTGTTCAGATGCAAGAAGACAGCCAAGTGATGTCATGTGACATGTTCGAGGAAGGCTCAGCATCTGCTCCACCCATTGATCCCCAGGGCCATGAGTGGCAGTTGCTATCAACAGCTCCACTAGGTAGTATCTCCTTAGACGTTTGTCCCTGTTCCCTCTACTCAAATTCTAAAAATCTCTAGTGGGCTTTGAGCCCTGTGTTAGTGTGTAAAGAAACCAAATTCCTGGAGTATCTTAAGCAGTGTGGATGTTCCCTGACTGCAACACCCTGGGGGAACAAAACAAAAACAAAAACTAGCCCTCTGCCTTCTGTGGTGGGCCTGCCTTATAACTTTTTAATATTCTGCTCTAGATAGAAAAGGTTGATGGGACAGCCAAAATGGTGTGTGTCTTATCTCAAATTATAGTTAGGAAAGGAGTACTTAATTGTTTATCACCTATAGTATGTTTGCAGTTGCTTTGACTTATGACATACATGTATATGCTCCTGTTTTAGTTAGGTTACTATTGCTGTGATGAGACACCATGACTAAAAGCAACTTGGGGAGGAAATGGATTTATTTTGCCCACAGTTGCATATGATAATTCATCATCAAAAGCAGTGAGAACAGGAACTCAAGCAGGACAGGAACCTAAAGGTAGGAACTGATGCTTACTAGCTTGCTTCTCATGGCTTGCTTAGCTTATTTTCTTATAGAACCCAGGACCACCAGCCCAAGGGTGGCACTACCCACAGTGGGCTGGGTCCTACCACATCAATCACTAATTAAGAAAATGCCCTTCAGCTGGAACTTATGGAGGTATTTTCTTAATTAAGATTCTCTCCTTTCGATAACTCTAGCTGTGTCACACTGATATAAAACTAGCCAGAACAATTGACCCCTTGTCAACTTCTCACACACACACACACACACACACACACACACACACACACACACTACTGTTATGGCATAACTTTTCCTTTCTTGTTTTTCCTCAAGATCACACATTAATATCAACATTATAATATAAAAATTCCAAGATTTTTTAAAAGATGTTTTTAAAAACCCAACATCTTTAAAATAGCCAGACTCTTTTAAAATCCAAAGTCTTCTAAAATCTCTCAACTGTGGGCTACTATAAAGTCAAAAACTATTTTCTCACTTCAAGAGGGAAGAACCATGGCACAGTAACAATCTGAACAAAGTTAAACCAATCTCCAACAGTATAAAGAACTCAATGTACAGTGACTGGAATTCACTCACAATCTCCTGGGCTCCTCCAACGGCTTGAGTCACTTCTCTGGCTCTGCCCTCTGCAGCACACACAGCAGTGGTGGCTCCACTCCACTGCTGCTCCTGTTCTTGGTGGTCATCCATAGTACTGGCATGTCCAAAAATACTGGGGTTCCTTACTGAAACTGAGTTTGTACCTTCACCAAAATAGCTTCTCCTGAACTCTCATCAAGGACAACAGCCCAGCCACACAGTGCCAAGCTTCAGCTGCTCTCTATGACCTCTTTATGCCTTCAAAACCAGTACCACCTTGCTGACTTTTATACTACCAATTTGGCTGCCTCTGGAACACAGCTTCTGTGTGCTGACCCTAAGGAAACACTTCCCAGAAGACTTCACTTCAGGGATGTTGTTCTCTTCTTAATCACCATTGACTCTTCAGCCCCAGCTGACCAACATCCATTGTCCCAGCAAAGTAAAGGTTTTACTTTAGTTGTTCCTGATAATCATTAATCACAGCTGATTCTTTAGCTCCAGCTGATCAGAAACCACAGATTCTTCACACAAAAGATCTGGTAGACAGAGTCTTTGCTTCCCTCTGAAACTTCAAAAACCAGGCCTACATTGTCTGTACTGCGCTCAACAGTATCTTCCAAGCTCCTATAGAACAGCTCACTGAGCTCTCAACATTCAATGGCGTTTCTAGCCAAAGTTCTAATGTCCTTCCACAATTCTCACCAAAACAGCGTGGTCAGGTCTGTCACACTATCCTAGTACCAACTTCTCTTAAAGTTCCTGTTGATCTGATAAAACACCATGACCAAAAGCAACCTGGGGAGGAAAGGGTTTATTTCACTCTCAGTTCCATATAACAGTTCATCATCAAAAACATCGAGGGTAAGGACTGAAGCAGGGTAGGAACCTGGAGGCAGGAGCTGAGGCAGAGGCCATGGAGGAATGCTGCTTACTGGCTTGCTCTCATGGCTTGCTCAGCCTGCCTTCTTATAGAACCCAAGACGGTGCACCACTCCAGGGATGGCCCCACCCACAATGGGCTAAGTGCTCCTTCATCAATCACTAATTAAGAAAATGCCTTACAGCCAGACTTTATGGAGGCATTTTCTCAATTGAGGTTCCCAACTTTCAGATAACTCTGGTTTGTGTCAAGCTGACATAAAACTTGGCAGCACAGCTCCTATCCAAAAGGATTGTGTCAATCCACACTCAGTGCTTAATGTATGCTGGTTAAGCCGCTAGCTGTTTTCAGTTTCTTCCCATCTTCCTACTTATTTCTCCAACTTAGACTAGGAAAGAAAAAAAAAAAAAGAAAGAAAAGAAAAAAACGTAACATTTGAATTTCCTGCTGCTTTTACAACTAGTGATGACCAAAGATGACAAGTGAGGGTTTCAAAAGGTTCTGTCTTCTCAGCACTGTCCCAGGTTGTTGTTGGTGCTGAGTTTTCCTGTCTTGAATGCAGATGTGCTGTCTGGAGATGCAGTATCTACTTTGTAACCACATGGCAGTAAACAAAGGGAAACTCAACATCACAAAGACTTCTCTGACAACAGGTCTTAGTCAAAGTCAGCGTTTACACACTTCCAGATACCTTCTGTAATGGAACAAACCCTTCTTGTTATTGTAAGTTATTTAGAAGCACATCACTAATGATGCATTTAGGATGTGCTTAGAAAGAAAGGAACACCATCGAAGAAATGATGTTTCTGGATACTGGCAGGTCCAAACTGAGGAGGGTGAGCATCAGACTGAAGACCTAGACAGGAGCCAGCCAGCATTGCAGCTGTGGTCTACAGCTGCTGCAGAGCTTCATACTACTCAGGAAAGGGGTTCATTCCTGGCCTTCAGGTGATTGGATGAGGCCCACCGATCTTACATAAGGCAATGTTTCTTACTTAGTCTACCAATTTAAGTGTTACTGCCATTCAAATATGCACCCTGGAAACATCTACAATAATCTTTGAGCTAGTGACAGCCCAGCAAAGGAGACCTAGAGAATTCTGGGATCCAGGCTTGTGTTACTTGTAGCCAAGAGTACTCAGGAATAACAAGCAAAAACAAACTCTCTTTCTTAAATTTCCTTGGTCACAGTATTTTATCACAGCAAAAGAAAAGTAAATAATATGCCTGCTCAGCCATCCTGCTAGCTCTAAAATGAACCCTGAATGTCAACAGTAAGAAATCAATTTTGAAAATAGCAAAATACATGGATACCTCCTCCAAGAATAAAAGATGACAAATGACTATTTAAGAAGATGCTCATCATTATAGACCACCAGTGAAATTCAAATTAAATCAATGAGATATCGCTGCACATCTGAACAGATATCTGACCTGGATCCTGAGCACAGATAACGAAAGAAAGCCACCAGGTTACTAACATGTCCACCACAGTCCTCTCAGCCACAGCCACACAAGGAATCTGTGGTTTGTTCTTGCTTATCCCTCACCTCCTGCATCTTCACCCAGGCCCCAGACCTTTCACATCCTGTGACTGCACTTGTTTTTATTTTATTTATTGTCATCATTATCATCATCATCATCATCATCATTATTAGTGTGAGACAGGGTTTATTTGTGTAGCCTTGACTGTTTTGGAACTCACTGTGTAAACCAGGCTGGTCTTGAACTCAGAGAGATCTGCCTGCCTCTGTCACCCAAGTGCTGGGATTAAAGGAATGTGCTTCCACTTCCCAGCTTTTACTTTTATTTTTTATTTAAAAATTCTCTCTCAGTCTCTCTGTCTGATATTTGCACATATGAGTACAGGTAAGTGTGCATGCCTATGTTCATGTGCGGATGCCAGAAGAGGGGCATTCCCCACCTTATTCTTTTGAAGCAGAGTCTCTCCTTGAACCTGGAGTATTTTCAGCTGGGCTGGCAGCCAGCAAGCCCCAGTGATGTTCCTGTCTCTGTACCCCGCAGCACAGGGGCTACGGGCTCACCAGAGGCCATGCCTAACTTTAACCAGACCACTGGGGTTCAAATTCAGGCCCTCATGCTTGTGCACCAAGTACTATAAAACATTGAACCATCTCTCCATCCCCAGATGTTTACATATTTTAGGCAGAATATACTTTTTATCAGTTTTATTCAAAAGTTACTGTGATATAATCATGATGTTTAATATAATAGCCACACAAGGCAACTGGGCTAGTTTAATTGAGACTAAGAATATAAAATACACAGTTGCATTTTTTTAAAATAGTATCTCAATTTGTTGCTCAGGAGCATCTCAATTCCCTGGACTCAAAGCATCCTCCTGCCTCAGCCTTCCAATAGCATGTGCCACCATACTCAGCTACCAAATGAATTTTGAATTCTTGACACCAGAAAAAAGAGAATAAAATATTTCAATTTTCACATTGATTTCATGTTAAACCAAGATTTTTTTGGATAGAGGGCATCAAATAAAAGCATTAAATATAATTAATCTCACTTGATTATTTTTCTGATCTGGTGACTGGGAAAAGTCTAATTACACATGTGATTTGTATTTTTGTTAATAGCACATGTTATTTCTGTTACACTGGATGTGGTACCTGTAGGAGAGAATTTTCTTTAAAAAAAGCCACTGGCTTGTTATAATTAATTTTTATAATCATATTATATGCATCTTTTATTTGGATTTTTAGTTTTTCCTCAGAAATACAAGCTAACTTTCTGGGAGGTTTATTTATTTATTTATTTATCTATTTATTTATTTATTTTTAAGGGTAGGCTAGAGCTTGGATAGTTCAGGAAAACAAAACCTAAGGTGAAAAGGCCTCTGGGTAATGTGGACTCTATGGACACAGGATCAGCACTTGGTGTTCAACAACTTCAGCAATTTTCCCAGCTCAATGAATTGTGGGAACAGTTTTTCCAGGGAAAAAATATGCTATTTTTAACATTTTATTATACAATTTGTCACAAGCTGTCTCGTGAGAGTATCAGCAATCACTTTCAAACAGAATCCAACCACAAACAACTCCATACATGTGACCAGTGGCATCTGGTCTAGAGTCCCCTTCCGCCTCCCGAGGTGGCCTTGATGTTTCTATTCTCAAACTCCTTGGTCACAGCCCTGGGAAGAAGGGGAGTCCTGGGCTGGCTCCCTTTACAGACTACACCCCTCTGTGTGCACCCATGTGCTGCATTCCACAGATGTCAGAGACTCCATGGTTGTGTGGCATTGTCCCTAGAGGGTTGACATGAATGCACTGTGTAGAGAAAAACCAGCTACTCTCCAGCTGAAGCCATCCTAGTCCTTGCCCTGAGCACAGGGTTCTAGTCAAGGCTCAGGTTCTGGAGGCACAGGGTGGCTGTGTAAGCCTCACTGCTCAGCTGGAAGGCCAGGGAGACAAAGATGGAGCTGAGCTGTCTGGCTAGGCCACCCATTCAATGAAAGATGTGAAAGTAGAGACCTAGGGGACCCCAGGGCCATGTCTCCTTACAGAAGTATCAGTCTTCCGGGAAAGTCAGAAATTGAGCCCTAAAAACACACTGCTAATGTTCGCTACCTAAATACCAAACCAAACTGTAGTAAATTCCTTTCCAAAGAAAAGAAACATTTAATGAAGTCCAAGCTGTTCTTATATTGTGCTTTCCAAGTCATTACATCTGGTCTCCTTAAATGAGTCTGTATGACAGGCATGGTGATGCTTGCCTGTGATCCCAGCACTCCAGAGGTAGGGGCAAAGGGCCATGCGTTCAAGGCTAGAATTGGCTAACTAGTGACACCCCATCTCAAAAAGTTAAAAGGTAAACAGGAGAATAATCTATCCATCTACATAATCTGTCATCTATCACGTATCCATCTGTCTATCCGTCCATCATCCATCTATCCATCCATCCTTTATCTGTAAATCACATATGAGATAAAGGTTCAGAACACCATCTGTTTGCATGGTAGTGAGTGAATGCTTGCTTGACAATTTGATTCGCCCACATTTTGTAGACGCATTACCCCTCTCACTGGACTATGATTTATGTGGATGTGTTATATGTTGTGAACTCGTTTCCAGAAAAAAAAAAAGAAAAGAAAGCCAGTATGTTAAAAGATTCTACAAGGTTGATTGACTAATTAGAACATCATGGTATAGAGAAGTGGAATGCTGGCATCCACAGCCAAATTATCTTGGGCTATCTTTAATCCCTTTAACAGCCATTCACTGCCCAGCTCTGTGTGACCTGGCATCTTGTGACTATCAGGCAAATCCTTTTGGGATATATTAACTTTAACAGAACACTAGCTTCTGTCAACCCCAAAGCAAAGAGCGTCATAGATATCATCGGAGGCCTATAGCAGAGAGCTTCCTCTTTGCTGCAACCTGTCTGAGGTTTCCACTAGCATATCTGAAACCCCTTGATTCATGAATTACTTGTCCTGTAACTATAAAAACTTCACAAAATGGTTCCCATGTCTTAACATGGTATTTGAGGTACTTTGAATCCATGTTCCTAGGTTATAGTCATCATATTTGGCTCAAGAACAGACCATCCTCTCGTTCCCTTTGAAGCAGAGCTGTGTTAAACATTGACAAAGGGGGTCTAGATGCTCTCTGCAGTGAAACAAGAGTCACATGAAAACTGTTTGTCTTGGCAGGAGACACACTTCAACTTTACCAAAGTATTTGAAAGTTTTAATGTGAGCAGGATTGACAAAAGGAATACTTTAAAATTAAACATCTCAGTGACTACATGGCTGGCTCTCTTCTATCATCTTAAAAGATAGCCTCTTAAGATGGATGACAAAATCGGTGAGCATGTCTTTTCTTTCTTTTCAGACAATGTGCCATGTAGCCTCCAACCTCTTTTGTTGTTTTGAGAGAGGTCTCTCTACACAGCCTTAGTTGTACTGGAACTCAGTATGTAGACCAGAATGGGCTCAAATTTACAGAGAGCCACTTGCTTCTGCCTCCCAAGTGCTGGGATTAAAGGGTTTATTTAAGGCTTACACTTCCATATCTCTGTCCATCATGGAAAGAAGTCAGCACAGGAACTCAAACAGGTCAGGAACCTGTAGGCAAGAGCTGATGCAGAGGCTATGCAGGGGTGCTGCTCACTGGCTTGCTCCCCATGGCTCCCCACTTCATTCTTATAGAACCCAGGACTACCAGCCCAGGGATGACAATACCCACAATGGGCTGGGGACTCCCCATCAATCACTAAGAAAATGCCCCACAGGCTTGTGTACAGCCTGATATTGTGGAGGAATATTCTCAATTGAGGCTCCCTCCTCTTTGATGACTCTACCTTGTGTCACATCGACATAAACTAGCTAGGTCACTTGGATAAAGACACATGAAGCCCTTGAGTGCTCAGGAAGGACAGCAAACACAGAGAAGCTGTTCACTGAGTTGTGCTGTGTTCTCGGAGCTGCAGGCTTGGCTTCCACATCGGGTCCTGCTTCTGTGCCTGACCTCCCATCACTCCGCACTGTGAATTCAGAAATGAACACTTCCAAGTTTGAGTCTGGGCAACCTTTCTTAATGGGGAATTTAAGAGTGGAACAAAAGCAGGCCCTGGGTTGCAGTCTAGTCTTGCATCCAATAAGCCCGAGCAGACATTTAGTACCTTTGGGTCTCAGTTTATCTTCTCTGTTAAATGAAGGGATTGTTAAATGAACAGATGTGACATCTGTTCTCTTGAGTTTTTTTTTTTTTGGGGGGGGGGGAACAGAGTCTTATTATGTAATCCAGGCTGGCCTCACACTTACCATGTAGCCCAAGCTGGCCTTGAACTCATGGGGGGAGGGGAAATTCTCATGCTTCAGCCTCCTAAGGATGGAGAGCACAGGGCTGTACCACGTACACCTGACTGAAATACATGGAGAGGAGAGATGCTCTTGTTAGGTAAGCACTGAAACTGCTTTCTTTCACTATTTTTTTTTGCATCCACATGCTGAATCAAGATGGAAACTTTGTCTCTTTCAGTGTGCCTTCATTGATCAGAGAGGAGCATTTCTGCCAAGCCATCACCAGGCAATTCTGGTTAAAGACAGGCTTGCCAAGACCGGACAAAGTGAAATCCAAGATACAGCAAAATAGCTCGTTCAGGGAGTTGATTTCTAAAAACTATTAACTCCACAGAATGAGTGAGTGGAAAATAAGTTATTTAATCCCATTAAAATAGAATTTAAATCTCTACATTCAACCCAAAGTTATTATTAGAATGAACCATGGCTCAACAGAAAACAATGAAATCCCAAGACGATTGTCCCACAGATGTACAAAACGGTTTGTTTTGGGAGGTGAGGGGCAATCATACGTCTAATGTGACTTAGCAATAAGTGCACCAACAGAAATTGTGCCCCAGGGCAGAGACATGACAGACGTGACAGAGACGGGTCTACATACTACAGGTCAGACCACACTTTTCAAACTCTGCCTGAGTGTCTGGTGCGGTTTGGGGACAGTTCAAGATACCACACATGGCATCGTCATCTGTGGAAAGATGTTCTTTCCTAGTGGAAAGAACAAATCGGTGGGTGGATTTCCTCCTCTTTAATGTTTCAGCAGTAGCTCTCAAGCACTTTTCATGTCATGTTACCAGATCTCCCTCTTTCTCAGGGCCAAGTCTAATTTGCACTAGGAAATAAAGACAGCTGTTCCAACTGGCCCGGGGAAGCACTGGAAAGAGTGGATTCGAATTATTGCCATTTCTTTTTTTATCTCAGCATTCAACTACCCATAATACTATCAAACAATGAGATCTTCTGCCCCCTGTGGAATGCAAAGCCAAAAGATGCAAAGGCATCATCCAACAAAACACACTTCTATTCCTATGAACATCTTCCTTACTTCTGCTTACAGAGCCCAAATACTACAAAACACTCAGGGGAGGAGCTTTCTCCTTCCATTTAAATTATGTGTGCTTGCTTTAAACTTGTAAGCCCCTTATTTGTATAGAAACTTACTAAGTTTCTCACATCAGAAAGTATTGGATAGTGTCTGGAAAAAAGAAGCCGAAACCATGCCGAGGCCCATTGATTACACAAAGCCATCCTCTTGAGCTTTATACTTCAGAGTTGCTGCTGTCAGCTCCCTTAAGGGGCTCTACCAAGGAAATGGGTCTCCATGAACCCTCTTCTTCAGTACCATACTATCTCACTCTAGACACTAGGATTCAAGCATTATCACATTAATAATGTTTGTTCACTAAGCGGGACAATCCCGAGTATACTTCATTGAGGACTGCTTTCAGGTTTCTGAAAAATAGAGGGTACTCTGCTTTCTGCTATTCAGTTCTGCTACAATGCCACCAGTCTTTCTTCTGGTTGAGTTTACACTGAAGAAACATTTCCTATTTGACTCACAACTACTTCCTAGGCAATTAGATGTTACATATGAAACAAGTCCGTGGTTTTCCTTAGTCTACAATTTTCCCTCTGGAAGAAAACAGGATGCGTATACCCCTGGACACTACAAAAACCTGCTTCATCTTCCTTTTCGGCACTGCGCTTCTGTTAGTTAAGTTTTCAACTTTAGAAGAGTCAGGCATGCAGAAGTTGGTTTTAAAAGGCAAATCTGAATTTAGCTAGCCCAGAACTGCAAAGCAGAGAATGGACTGGGTGATTAATGAGACACGATTTAGAAATATTTTTAATTAAATTAGTTTTTTAAAATTATGATTAGTAGAAAAGACAAAGAAAGGTATGGATTTCACTTCAGGCACCATCTGTTCTCACCTGTAAGCTAAGATCATTGCACAGGAAAAATCCAATTGTAATATTAAGAGAATCAGGGAAACCCTCCAAGGTCTCTCATTATTCACTACCAAAGGAACTCAGTCTAAGAGAGGGAAGCAGACAGTTTACTTTCAAAGTATTCACATGTACTTCTGAAACACAGAAATTTTAGGGAGACCTTATGGAAAATTTAAAATGAGACAACTGGTAATACACAGGAGAGTCAATGGGAAACCACACACAGAATAAATTAAGTAAATCACACAAAATCAGAAAGTGTTCATTTACTTCATAGAAAGTTAATATTTTCCTCACATTATCCCACTAAGAACTCCCATGCTCTATTCCCTGTGGCTTTTCATATTTTTAGAAGTATGATGAACTATTCCTATTCTCCAGATTTGAAATTATTTACTTGGTTTATTCATTTAACGAGCATATTTATCAGTTTTAATACCTTTTCCTGTCAGAAAAGCTCAAGATGGCTAAGAATTATGGATGTCACTTTCGTTAATTTTTTTAAGATTTATTTTTTATTTATGAGTGTTCTGCACATATACCCGCATGCCAGAAGAGGGCCTCTGATCCCATTATAGATGGTTGCGAGCCACCATGTGGTTGCTGGGAATTAAACTCAGGACCTCTGAAAGAGCAGACAGTGCTCCTAAACACTGAGCCATCTCTCCAGCCCATGGATGTCGCTTTTAAAGGACTGTGTTATACAGTGACAATGTGGACACAAATCAATAGATGCACGGCTCTAGAAACACAGGAGTGGGAGGAACTGGCCTTTTCAATAGAAGATGCTGATATCCACTGGGTACCCATGTGGAAGAAAGCAAACACGAATCTTGATACTCTACATCATTATAAGAATCAGGTCCAACCAGACTAAATACCTAAATGTCACAGTAAAACTTCTAGAAAATAACCTCAGGTAATCAAGTGTTTCCCAAACAAAAAACTGAGCACTAAGCAGAGAGGAAGTAGCTGGAGATCAGGACTACCCTAAATTGAATTTCTGCTTACCAAAAGACAGTGAGAAGGCAACAGAAAAGTAACCACAGACTGTGAGAAGATATTATGTCACATGAAGGCCTCATCAGAACATGTGTATAAGTACAAACCACAAAGGAAAAACAGACAACAAAAAATGTTTGGTCTGATACAGCTGTTCCATAGTAGTCATTCAGCAGGAGTCTGTGCACATAGTCACTTGTACAGGAGTATTCCCAACACCGATATACAGCAGCCCGATGGCTACTATTGGTTAAAAATGGCTTACACTGATGAATATAAGAGAATGAAACTTAGGTGTATGCAGACACACACACACACACACACACACACACACACACACACACACGACCCTAACAGTCATTTTGAGAGAAGGCAGCTAGGCAGAAGACTTGAAAATGGGGAAGATTAATGTGCATTAAAAGACAAAATTAACTTTGGTGGAGGATTTTGACTGGGATGAAGTTTCTGGGTGCTTTGTAGCCAGGAGCCTGTTCTGAGTGCTAGTTACAGATTGTGGCTACTGCCATGTGTACTTGTCTGTGTGTACAGCATCCAAAATCCTATTTTAAATAATGTCAGATATATTGGTAAAGAACTCTCACATTAAAAAGAACAATAACAAAACAATAAAAAACCTTAAAGCTGGGCATAAAGTCATTGAGATAGGTAGTTATCTAGTGCCCCCAGTGTTGCCAGGGTATTGAATAAATAGGAGTTAAACTCATTGCCCATGTCCTCTTTAACACAGAGAGAAGCTGAGACTATCTTTCTTGATTATGAAGTTAGATTTTTGCTAAATTTTATGGAACAGAGCTGAGGGGATTGGGCCACCACAACAGCGGAAAAAGTTAATGAGAAAGCATGATTATGGCTTACGCTGCACTGTGATTAACTCCAGATCATTTGGAAACGATCTTTGAACGGGGGTGGGGGGGTGGGGTGGTGAACCCTCCAAGGTCTGGAGGAAATGCACTTGACACAATCCCTTTTCTCCTGTGTGGCTCTTGAGAAGTACTGAGTCATCAGAAATGTGAGTTAGAGTCTTAGAAGGAGCAGAAGCTGACAGTCTTCAAAGAGCTGCGATGATAACTTAGAGACGCTTCATACTGTTTCAGTGTCTCTGAATGCTGCAGTATTTACAGAAATGTAACTGCCAACTTAAACACAAAGGCTCCTACTCAGAACACTTTCTGGTGAAGGCAGATAAGAACAGAAGTGACACATTAAGGAGGCCACTAAATCCTCCCCCAGCAACTCAGTGTTTTAAAGAAATGACTTATCTGAAATTTCACCGAAGCTATGAAATATCTTACCTATTATTAAAAAGATACATTTGTTCTAAAAGTATTTTAAGCTACGCTCTAATTATCAAACTATCCAATTACATGAGCTTTAGAGTCATCAGCACACTGCTGAAATGGTATGACAGTAAAATGGTTCACTGTCTTAGATTTCAAGTGAACCCTCAGTGCTGACGGAATGCCTATGATACTCAGTGTACTCGGGCTGCCTTTTGCTGTTACAAATACAGACCATCACCCCTGGAGAATAATCAGAGACATTCAGACTTGAGCTGGCGGTGCGACATCTGAGTTCTGCATCTGAACAACTATTCTAAAAGTCTGAAGTGCAACGCTAGAACCAGTGTTCCAGAGCACATCTGTTTCCACGTTCCTTCCTCACACAGGGCTGATGGCAGTCAGTCAAGAATAGCTCTGTTAGTGCACAGCCCACTCTGGAAACCATGCCTTGGGTACCAATTACCTGTTTTCCCAGCACTACATCTGTTAGTATCTCCCATAAGTCACTTCAGGGCCGGGCAATCTTGTGAGTGGTGCTTGGGAGCAAGCTGGGTATCACAGCCAGGGTGCTTAAGAACTTGAGTCCCATTGGTACTTTCTCTCTCCATTGCAAGGGATCAGCAGACATTTCCTAAAGGGCCCTCAACAGTCGGCCCAGAGACAGTGATGTTGCAACCTCTGGACAGAAACTAGAGGTCTTTTATTTTTTGAAACAGGGTCTCGTTACTGGCCTCAAACTTAAGAGATCCAGTGGCTTTCTATCTCCAAAGTGTTGAGATTAAAGGTGTGCACTATAATGCATAGCAGGAGGAAGTTTTCAAATATGGAAAGTTGTATATTGATACAAAGTGACTCCAGTAGTTTTCTTAGTGGTCCTCACAGTCTGGGTTCCTTTGAGGAGTAGTAAGTTCTAACCCCAAAACTCTAAGTTGAAAATCTCTGAATATTTCCTCTCATCAGTCAATTTCACCATTCCATGAATTCAGGTCACTAGAGACTCGCCACCTTCATACATAAGGGAAGTAAGGTTTTCCTTCCAGGTAAAGGCACAGTTCACACAGAGTTGAGTTCTATGACCAAAATGACTATGGAAGGCATATGCAAAAATATCCCCCAAATTCCTGTGTAGATATGTTCTTCAAATCCATATATAACACTCACAATGCTGTTTAGGGCTAAACAGAAACTCACCTTTGCTGAGTGCTACTGTTGGAAAGCACCACAATGAATGATCTTTACATTTGGTATGTGGCGGGAAAATTTACCAAGCCGACTCATACTACGGACTCTTTGTACTCTGAGTTCCACTCAAGGAGCAACTCGGTGATGAGTAGGTAGCCAGAGAAGACATCATGGGACACCTCACAAGAAAAGACTATGCCACTGTAGAAAGAACTTGCTCTCTGTGCATATTGCTGGGAGAGGGGTGGGGAGAACAACATACCCATAGACACACAAGCTTTTGTCTGCCAAAGAAGCAGAAGACAGAATTACACACTATTTCCTTTGAAGCAAACATACCACATAATGCAAAAGCAACTGAAAGGTTAACGTTTGGAGGCAGAAACTGAGCAGATAGATGGCGAGTGAACGGGTGGCCTGTAACCTTTCATGCTGACTAGTGTTTTGAATGTTGTAAGCATATTTAGCAATTGTGAGCATATGCTTTCAAAAAAACCATTGACTAGTTCTAAATTTCCACTCACCTATATATAGCAGGAACAATCAACCTACCATTTTAGGAACTGTAAAAAATATTATGTCCTCTACCTGCACCAATAAACACAAAGACTTCTGAGAATTTCTTTATCAGAACTTTTTTTTAAAGTACAAAAATCAAAAGAAAATCCCCAAAGAATATTTTCATTGACTGATACTGGTACAAAAAGATTAGTGGAAATCGGTTAACACAGAGACCATATAATATCTGGATTGAAAACCGTTCTGTGACATATTACTTTGACATGTAACATATGAAAATAGCCTGAGATACAAAAATACAGTTGTGATCCAGCAAATGGCACCAAATTAGAGCAATTTTATTATTTAACATAATCCCAATGTATATACATTATCCTCCCAAATAAGAAACAATTTAATTCCAGAGTTTAAAATGTGGTTTCCAAAGTGAATCCTTATTGAAAATTTTAAAGAAAGAAAAAACAAAAAGCCCTGTAAACTAGTTCTAACTTAATTTTGATCTTTGACTAAAATACACACTCTGTACCAATCACCTCTCTCATACAAAAAAAAAATGTATATTATAAATAAAACTTTCAAGAGTGATCTTGGATGTTTTATTGCACATCAAAGAGAAGATCTGCCACTCTGAATGGCTCCCAGACTTTTCTTACTGTGCCATTTCAACAGCTACTGACCCTGGGAGAAAACACTGGATAGCTAGAGTCCCAGCTGGAACCAGGACAATGCATTCCATTGCCCGGCTTCAGTGACTTTTTCTAAAGTGAGGATGACTTCTGTTTTCTGACAACAAGTAATTACAGGGTATATGAACAAAGAAATGCGTATGTCTCAACGTCAGTTTTCTCGTTTTCAAACAGACAAAAAGCATAGAGGAATTTCCCCCAATCATCTATCTCTAATCCTCCAGGTCCGCGGCTTCTTGATGCATGTACTGTTTACATCTCATACAGGTCCTCCTAACCTCTCATCCATTAGCGGTATTATTTGGCCTCAACGTCTTCAACCTCTTCAGCTGTTGTTTTGCCCAAATACATCAGCCAGAAGACAACAGCTTTAAAAATAAAAAGGTTCCTAATAAGTTCTGCACAGTGCCCAGCAAAAAGTAGGCATTCAATAAATATCTGATAAATGAATGTAAGCCCCCTCCTAAACTTACACGTACTAATGATTTATGGGTAATATGTGGGTTTACGGTACACAAGTCTAAACTGGTAACTAAGGAGAAAGCACATATGACATGGAAACAGACAACCGTTAATTTCTATAATCCTGCCCAGGACAGAACGTGGACTTAAGGATTAACTATTCCAATAATTAAAACTGATTAGTCAAATACTTTTAATTTTGCCAAAGGACTCTAACAGCTAGCCTTTGGCGATTCCCAAACATACAGTGAGCCCCAAATAAAATCAAATTGCACTATTATGAAGAAACAAGTCCATGAGGGCAGAGAGAAGGCGACACTTAAGGGACAGCGACTTCCAAGAGCCTGTTGTTCCTTCGCTTGCAGGTGGGCACACTCCCGTTTTTCTGGCTGCCTTGAATAAACTTCACACATACTTTGTCCTGTCTGAACTGTACCAGGAACCTAGGAGAAGAGAAAAAAACATACTCAGACACACACAAAGTAGGCAAGGGTACTTACAGTGACACCAGCGCCCCCTCTCTGTAATGGCCATTGACCTTCCCAAGGATTTATCACCCCTTTCCAGCCACATCAGACAGAACTGTGACTGCGTTCCACTCACACTCATCATCACCTAGCCCCAAGAAAAGGAAGTCCGCCATATTCCAGGAGGGTAAGGTGAGCTGACCGGAATCACTTTGTGTTTCACTGGGGACGTCAGGTAATTGTACAGAGGCACGCTGGAACTCAGCCTTTTCTCAGTTTTACATGGCAGGGATTTCAAAGGGTCAAAGTAAATGTTTGACATTTAATCAACACACCAAACACAAGAGGACATAACAGAATTTCAGAAAGCTAGTCACATGCACCCTACGCCAGTGATCTTTTCACTCCACCATCCTAATCAGTAGTGTCAGGACCTTCCCCAGGACTGGCGGGAGAGTCTCCTAACTCCTGGTGCGTTCCCAAGTGACTCATGGGTTGACATCCACCGCAAGGAGCCAATGGCTCTGATGTTTACATTAGCCAGAGTTAAAAGGCCTTGTTTTATAAATATTGTCTCCTGGGGTGAAATGTGACACAGACTTCTAATTCATACAACATTTTATTAATTTGTGTGTGTTCATGTGCATGTTTGTGTGGGTGCATGGGCATTTGTTTGTGTAGGTTAGAGTTCAGCCCTGGGTGCAGTTCCTTGGGTCCTGTCCACCTTGGCCTTGGCGAGAAGGTTTCTTACTAGAACCCACAGCTTACCAGTTATGCTAAACTGGCTGACCAGTGAACACTTAGGATCTGCTTGCTGCCTGAGAGCACTAGATTACAAATATAAGCATCATGCCCAGCACTATGTGCATGCTGAGGACTAAACTCGGGTGCTTACCCTTCCCAGCTTTTTCCTAGTGAGCTTGGTCTCTGGCCCTGTGTTATTTTAAAAGGGCAACAGCACTGACTTTTCAAATGAGTTCTTTTCAACTTGAAAGCATTGGGGAAGAAAACTGTAATTCTATGTTCTCCTAGAATTGGATGGAGATATATACAAAGAAAATTAAAATTATATAAATAAAACATATATAACTATATAAATAAAAATATATTTAGAAAGAAAACATACATATGTTTTCTTTTTGAGACAAGGTTTCACTATGCAGCCTGGGATGGCCTGGAACTCACTATATTTATCAGGGTGGCCTTGAACTTAGGGATCCTCCTGCTTCTGCTTCCCAAAGTTAAAGGTGCTACAATTAAAGGTGTGAGCCACCATGCTTGGTCACATAATTGTACATGTGTGTCTCAAAAAAAAAAAAAAAAACTTTCAAGTTTAACACAAATTCAAACATTTATATTTTCTCCACGTTCATGGGGCACAACCAAGGTTCACAAGGGAAAGTAGCTATGGCTAAATGTATTTGATACCATGTACCACACTGTTCTCAGTAATTTACATGGACTTAGCCTTAAGACAACTGGGGAGAGGTTAACTACTATTATTTATGTCCACTTCATGGAAGAACAACTTGAAAAGCATTCTCTAGCCAACGCAAATACTGAATATATTATATTATTAACGGCAGCAGGAATTTCAAAGTAAAAGGAGCAAGGATTAGTTACAGTCAAGACTTCACTTTGAAACATTCACCTCTTGCAAGCTATCTTTAAGTGCAGTCTAAACATAGGATCGGGTGTTTGGGAGTTGAAGGACTAAGAATTATGAAACAGTTGAGTCTCTCGGTGAATTCAACTCTCACTTCCACATCCGTATTAATTAGCAGGTAAGACTAAGACTCTTTCTGAAAACTCAGCCAATTTATCCACAATGATCACGGAAACCGGCTTGTGAGAGCAACCTCTTCCACTTCTGAAAAGGCTACGAGGAAGGGCATAGTCACCAGACCGCATGCTGTTTATGACACGGTCTACACATTTGGCAATGGGCTGGATTCAAGCCATGTAGAGATGGAAATACAGGGCTAGCCATCTCTGCCAGGATGGGCAAGTCTGTTTAGATCTGAACTGCTCCATGAGGGAATTTCTAAGGCCTGCTTGGGAGCTCCAGGGGCTGTGAAAAAGGCTGCCTGGAAACTGCTCCTGGGGTGTCTAGGGAAAGAAGTCAGGAAGGGTATGAAAGGTTCTATCTGCTGAGCTAGTCATCAGATCACCCATTAGGAAATACAACAGAATAAGGGTTATATTCGTCTTTCATGAGGCCACTATTTACTGAAAGCCTGCGACATCTAGCATGTCACATGCTTGTCTGAATGGGCAGGGCCAAGTAATCGAAATACCAATTCCAGGTGAAGACAGGCCATTGGAGGGATCCTACTGTTGGCCACATTTGGGAAACAGAGAACACACTGTCCCCTCGAAGTCTCTGCGTGCCCGGGAAGGAACCTGATTTCGGAGGCTCAGACAAGTTCCATCAATTTTCAAGTTTTGCCAGAGAACTCCACTTTTTCCCCAGATGTATTTGTGACGAATGTCCTATAAGAGCAGCGGTTTTAGAGTAGCCTCGAGGGAAATGCTCAAAAGCATCAGGTTCTGGACTTAGGGCTCATGGTGAGTGACAAAGACCATATCAGCATCCCAGATTATGATAAACTTCAACCAACAGGTGCACAAAGTTCTAAGAGGCCCAACAGGTTAAAACCTGATCAATTAGACTCCAACCTGCCATTATTTTTTCCTAATATTCTTTTTTTTCCCTTTTAAAGGGATCTATCCTAACAGCTATACAATGTAGAGAGTTCGCAAAGGCCACCTCCCAGCCACACAGCGTCCATGTGTGAAGATTGGCTCACAGCCCTGTGGATGCCAGCACAGCTCAGAGCCCAGTGTACAAAGAAGGGACATGTAGTAGTATGCCTACTGTGGCAGCTCACCGGGATGACATGGAGGCATATTCACTGGTGCAAGCCCTGCCAGACCTCAGCAGAGGGACTATCATCATGGCCAGCGCCATACTCAATCGACAGTGGAACCCTGAGCATCTCAGCTCAGGTTTTCTTATTCTTTCAGAACTCCTCAAGAATTCTGATAGCACATGCAGATCATGAGCAACTAAACAATCCCCACATAAATCCATCACCTGCAAACAATACAGAATGCCAAGACCTAGGCTAGCCCCTCACCCAACAGTGCATAAAACAATTTCAAATGTAACCTCCCCAACAGGCACAGGATGGGATGTGCAATTATGTCAGAAAGATCATCAAGGAGAAGATGAAATATAATAGACTGGAAAGTTCTGTTCTCTTTTGAAACAAAGTCTTGATATTTAGCCTCACTGGAATTTGCCATGTAGACCAGTCTGTTCTTGAACTGGCGGCAATCCTTCTGCCTCTGCTGCATGAGTCCTAGGAATATAGGCAGGGAAGTGCCAATAGTCTTGGGTTGGAAAATTTTTAATTTGAGAATAAATCTTTCTTGGGACATTAGTATCCATAATTAAAATGTGGATGTAAAGATTTTAAAAAGGAGTAAATTTCACATTTACATTAGTCTTAGCACTACTTAGAAACGGTAGCAGTATGAAATGCCTTTTCTGTAACTCTGGTTATCAGTATATGAAACAAAGGCCATCTCAAGTCAAACCACTCAAACACGCCCCACATACACACTCCTGTGACAAGCTGCCATAGCTGGGCACTAAGAGCCAATCTGCTCACACCCCGTCCTGTGCTTCCTGTCATCACACCCAGAATGTGACTACCTCCTATTCACACCCTAGCTTAAGCAACATCACCTCGCCCTAGACAGCCCAGACGCTTAGCCCCTCTGCTCTATTCTAGCTTCTCAATGCAGTAACTGTCCACACTGCAGCCAAAGCCATCCTTGAAAGATAGGGAAGGCCACACCTGTGCCCACACCCTCTCAGTCTTTTATCATCCTCTGTAAGAGTGCCACCCCATGTTTACCAACCTGTGTAATTGGACTCTGCTTTTTCTCTTCAGGATCTTCTCCCACAGTCTCACTCTGACATTGACTGCTCCAGTCTGGAGACCTCTGCACCTATTGCCTCTTTAAGCTGGACAGCATCTGCCTGCACTGCTGTCTGGCTTGTACCCTTAGTCAATATACAGCTGAGAAGTCTCCCTGATCTCCCTGGCAAAAATAATACCTTTTTTTTGCTTTCTCCTTCTACAAGTCAAAATCATGTCACCTCCTGATTAATTTTCTTTTATATATCTGTCTTGCTACTGAAGTATAAGGCACTTAGGACTGGACTTTGGTCAGTGTTATCTAGTGTCTATACCCTTCACTGACCACAAATACGGGACATAATACTGCTACCTAAGACAGTTGTATTCATGGATGAGACTGAAGACCCAAACCACAACAGTAATGCTGATAGGGAAAAGTGTACTACATAATATGCAGACATACTCATCAGAAATTTCGATATTGAGCTTCTGTTTGGTTTGGCTGAGAGTGGTGCGATACAGCTTGGTGGCCATTTCAATCAGGTGGTCACTGCTGAAGAGAAAGTCTCCTTTACTAGCTGCTTCTGAGCCCTGCAAAGAGAGGCCAAAAGTCAGACAGTCACAACAAAGTGGAGGAGAGAAAGGTTTGCAGGCTAGTCTGAAAACTTATTAATAGTCTCCTAAAACCCCAGACACTGGACACATCCTCCCAGATGACGGGGAGAAGCCTGGTACGCTGATGCAAGCACCTGCTACCTAGAGTTGGTCAACGGACCAGAGCAGCGTTCTGCTGCAGACCCCTGGATGAGAAGCCAGAGGAGTCCTTCGTGGTAGGTGCGCACGAGCAAGTTTAAGCAGCAGCGACCCAACTTCTAACTTACTCTCCAAGCATTGTTCAAAAGCTTCTCAGTGACTTGGTTTTTGAAAGTCACACCAGGGGCCAGTGAGATGGCTCAGTGGGTGAAAGTGCTTACCACGAAGAAAGCAGATCCCACAAACGTACACACAATAAATAATTGTAAAAAAAAAAAAAAAAAATTAAAAAGCAATCAGTTTTTTAGAAGAAGCAACAAAAATACTTCCAGCAGATACCCCAGGCACCCTAACCTCAGCGGTGCACTTCACTGGGGACTTCGCAACAAACAGAATGCCGAGGTCCCGAGCGGAGGCCGCTGCTGTGCGGGACGGGGATGCGGCAGCACAGCAGCGGTTCTCAAACTCCCAAGCCGCTTTTGTGTGTACCTGCTGCTGAGAACAGCTCTTCTGTGACCTGAAATGCCTCCACTTAGGGTTAGATCCATGGTGGAGTAAACAGGCTAAGGGAAGCCTCTGGGTCTTTTCTAAATATGATTAATAGGTACTAACATTTGCTTATTTGGCAAAGACCATTATGTGATGATCACTCCACTAAGCATTTGTGTGCAGTGTGCATAAAGCCTCCTACATATGCTGTGAGGTAGGTTCGATCATTTTAAAGATGGGAGTCATTGGGAGTAAAAAACAGCATGGCCCCAGTCATCAAAATAACAAACTCAGTGCCTACACTTTAACCACTCCATTCAAGCCAGTGTTCCTATCTTGGTAAAAAGCCCAGAATATTAAAAGAAAATTTAGGTCAAAATCAATGGACAAAATTTTGCTATAGCTGTAGCCTTTCATAAACCACCACATTAAAGATGAACAAGAGGAAAGATGACACTTGTGAGTTGGCAGACAGAAGAAGAGACCTAATTCCAAGCATAGCGACATTTTCACGGTTTACTCTCAGAACTCAAGTGAGCAAGCTGCTAAAAGTGTGATTCAGTTATTGAGAGATGAAGCCTGAGATGTTAGACGTGGGTGAATACGTGGGTGAACGGCACCGGTCGCTAGGAATGGGGGGCAGGGCTGTTCAGGTGGGGCATCTAGTCGGCAGCTGAGAAATCGGACGCATGGAGAAAAGCCCTTCTCTTGAGTCGGCAGGTGAAGCTTACCTCCTTGAGGTGGACTGCAAAGAAGCCATCGTTCTGTGAGCTCATGGAGACCTTGGTCACATCCACCAGGGGGACCTCAGACTTGATCTGCCCGGACTTTTGGTCAGCGAGGAGAAGGTTATTGTTTGTTAAGAGGAAAATCCGGGATGTACTCTGAAACAAGAAAGTATGATAGACCAGTGGTTGCCAACCTTCCTAGTGCTGCGACCCTTTAATACGGTTCCTCACATTGTGGTGACCCCCAACCATAGTTATTTTGGTTGCTATTTCATAACTGTGATTTTGCTACTGATCGGTGTCTCAATTCCTAAGACTGTAAGAAATATGTTTTCTGATAGTTGTGACCCACAGGTTGAGAACTGCTGGTATAGCCCAGTGATCCTAAACACTCTAAAATGGCCCATACGTGTAAAGCTTTAGTTATTTCCAGAAATATATATTTTATTTTGCTGTCTTTGAGCAACATACCTATGTAAACTGAGACACACAGGAATAATGAATTCTTAAAACTTATGTATTTGTGTTATGTGTGGGTTTACGGTGCACGCACATGAATGTGTGACTGTGTATACGAAGGTGTACATGTGTGGGAGTCAGAGGAGGATACTGGGTGTCATCTGTCTTTCTCCACCATATTTCCTGAAGAAAATAACTGGGACTTCTCTGTCTCAGCTAGGCTGGCTGGACAATAAGCTTCCAGAGTCTTGACCCTCCAGTGCTGAGTTATAAGCAAGTACGCCCTGCCCAGCTCTTTTATGTGGGAGCTTAGGATTTGAACTCAGGTCTTCATGTTTGCAGAGCAGGTGCTTTTTATCTGCTAAGCCATCTCCTCTGCTCTCATATTTTTAATTTGTAAGAATTTTAGAGAACAGAAAAACTACATACATTTAAAGGTAAGGAGAGAGAGATTCCTCCACAGTTAACTCACTAGAATGTGAAATGTAAATTTTACAGTCCAGAAACAGGGAAGCGACTCTCAAGGCACAGGAGCGTCTTACACTTGGAGGCTGGCAACTTTACCTTCCCATTAGCACGGTTAATTTTGTTTACAACTTCAGCGATAATGATCTTCTCTTCAATGGCATCTTTGAGTTTCTTATATTTTGGGTTCTTGTTGATTTCCAGGTAAGCACCTTGGAATGGTTGCCCAACACTAAAGAAAGAAAACAAACAATAGAAAAAAAAACCACTGTACCTTAGAAATGGTTTCAAATAGAAGTACCACTGTCAGAAGGAGACAAGTCAGGTGATCTTAAGGAACAGTCAACAACTTCATCAAAACTACTTTATTTTACACAGTGCACATGCACCTGTTTTAAATTTAAGTTAGCAACGAAGCCTTAAGCTTATGTCAAATACATTTCTATGCAGCCAGTGGCAGTTGGTTGGTGGGCTTTACGGAAAGCCTCACATTACGTAACGACTGGGGGAGAAACCACCATGTGACAGCCAGCGTCAAGCATGTGGCCTTGTGCAAAGGGAAAGGCAGTTGCTACACACACAGGGAGCACCAACATGTGTAAACAATGTAAGCCAATGAGAAAGGCCGACACCTTTACCATCACCTGCTCCAAAGACAAAGGTCATTTTCTCACAAAGAGGAAGAAAGCAATAACCTTTTGGGGAAGGATGGATCTAGAGCTTGGCAACCAAGAAAATCATATAGTACTTGATTTTCCCATGGAACTCTGGTTCTCAGGAGGCCATCTTTGAGGGGAGACTCAAGGCCACCACACTAGGATGTGCCTGGAGGCAACAGACACTCATGCACAGCCAGAGCCCTTTGCTTCTGCTGAGAGGTCACTTAAATGCAATTTCCTTGGAGACTTTGGGTGATTTCCTGAGGGCAGTATTTAAAAGGCACCAAGAAAAAGACTGCTGGCCCAGGGGATTTACAGCTTCATTTTGAATTCATTTCTGGCAATGAACACAGAAGACTTGAAATGCTTGTGCCGTGGGCGGGGGCTCAGGGAAGAAAAATCCACGTAGGTGGTCAGCCCTTTGCAGCTCCCGGGACATTTGAAGCTGACGCCCATAGGCGCTGCTGCTTCACAGCTTTGGGAGGCAAATTCTTCCACATCTCCCACGGCTGAAGTGACTGCCACCCTCTCTGAAAACTGACATGACACCCCAGAAAGGACTTGGCTTGGAGTTAACTTTCTTTGTATTCATAGTTAATCATATTTTTAATAATAAAAAGTGCTAAGAGACTTATTTTGGTCTGTTTCCTTAGTGATATATTCTATATCCCCCCACACCCCATTTTTGGAGTCTGCTATGGGGAATGTTTAAGAAGGTTGCTGTCTAACTTAAGAACGTGTAAAGAAAAGGATTAATAAGTTCAGTTGCTGAAGAAAGCACACCATTTTCCTGTTGGCGTAGTCTTCAGACAGTAGGCACATTAGACAACTTTGATTTAGTCACCGTGTTTGACTAAGCTATCTTAAGCATTCAAATAATCTAATGGAGAAAACAGTGCAATTTAAAATATTCCAACCCAATGAGCCTGGCAACTATTCTCATTTAAAAGTAGAGTTTTCAAGTGTAACATACAGATAGAAATAATATAGAAACATGAAATACACAGGACTACTTGGCATATAATATATTCTTATTTCTAGATCTTTCTTTAGGCAAAGCTTCAAGTCGTTGGAGATTCTGGTTTGAAATTATATAACCTACTTATTTGTAAAGACCAGATGAAAGAGGAACAGCAATGGGGGGGGGGGGGGACTGACGAACGTGGGATACATGGGAAAACTCGGGTACACCAGGTCCTTTGTCAAGGGCTGGACTTGCTGAACTTGCAAAACTTACTCTTTTCCTGAGTACATGGTGTCCACAACAAACAAACTGAACTTTTGAACAGGCCACTGAGGTTATAACTAGCCATTTAACAACCAAAGGACACCATGGACCCATGCTTAAGTAACAAGCAAGAGTAATGAACTGCCTGCCTCTGGCACTGACCTTACACTGAGTTTCTGACCTGACTTAATATTGGCAGGAAGATCCCAACAAGTGATTACAGTTCAATGCAAAAAGAGCCTTGATAACAGGGTTATTGTACAGTTTACCCTAACAGCCCACACAACTTTCATTTCGCATGACCTCCTATTTACTAAATGATTTAGAGCAAAGCCAACAACTGTAATCTTATACATCCCGTGGAAGCTGCTGCTCAATGTTAGGTGTATTTATATCCAGTGGCTTCTGACATTCACAAAATTAAGTACCTATTCAGTACCTATTCGGTAAGCATCTATTACTGAAATTAAACTCCAATTAGAAAGGATGCAGAGACATATTTGAGAGAAAACAAAACACAGTGGACAGTGGCATTTCTGAGTAAGCACAACCATACGTACCTAGAAGGATATAAAGCCTTCTTGTCTTTGAAGAGTTCACTGGCCTCTAGCTTCTCTTCATAAATAAGTTTCTGCTGATCTGTGAATTGGTCCCTGTATTTTTTACACTGTGAGACATGAGAAGAACATACACAGAGCCACTTACACAAACAAACTTTCATTCGTTGTTTTTTTTTTTTTGTAAAGATAGTACAAGGTGTCTCTGCAGAGCCCTGGCTGTCCTGACACTCACTATGTAGACCAGGCTGGCCTTGAACTCACTGAGATCCACCTGCCTCTGCCTCTGGGATTAAAGGCCTGCACCACCATGCTTGGTCAATTCCTTGTTCTTAAGCATACTAAACTAAGAGTAACAGTGCAAAAGCACACATCATTTATTTGAAAAGTCAAACCTATTTTGGCTTCAAAATGGCCTTAAAAAAATGTTATGAACCATTTGTGTTGCAGAGTTTGGGATGCTTCTTCAAAATATAACAGAGCCTAAGTGGCCTGTGTCCAGGGAGTCTAGATTTATTTTGCTACAATGTGAATCCCTAAGGATCTCCAGGCCCAAGGCTGTCACTCCTGACAACAGACTCAAAGCAACACTGTATGCCACACTATGGCAATTCCATGTAGATTTACACACACACCCTTTTAAGCCCAAAGTGTGTACTCTTACTTTTTAATTCTACTGTTCGTCATTTTAAAATGCTGGTAGTAGGTGGACATGTCTAGAGTCACTCAAACCCCAGCACTTGGGAGGCTGAGGCAGAAACAATATGAGTTCAAGGCCTGCCTGAGCCACACAACAAATTTGAGGTCAAACAAACAAGCACAGACATATGATGGTAGTCTTCTACTAAACTGATTTCACGATCCACAGGCATGTTATGGGCAATCTGAAAAACACTGCTTAAGTTCCCCCTACTACCACTGTATAGTGTGGAAGGGGACCTGGGAACCCCTCAAGTCTGACTCTGAGGATAAACTGCAGGAGGATAGGGTTGGCCAGAGGAGCAGGGACAGATTTTTCAAAGAACTGAACTACAGATGAGGCTAGTACCTCCACTGAAATGACTCTAGGAAGAAATGAGAGCACCATGTTGTCTCTCTCCGTGATAAACTCCCTTCAGGAGTAAACAGACTTCTTCCGCAGCTTCCACCCACAGGAAGAGGAGGTGAGCAGAGACAGAGCAGAGTAGACCCCAATACTAGCAGCTTCTGCTCTTATGTTTGAAAATGGTTTCCATATCAGACTCCAAGGGAAAGATGAGGAATTGAGAGGCTGTTAAGCTTGTTACAGACGGAACTTGGAACCCATGAATCATCCTAATTAGCAGTAATGCCACTCTTCCATGTGACCAAGGAAAGAGCTGCCTAGAATATACAGACACGAGTCATATCCACAAGCCTTTCTAGAAATGATTTATAGCATCTAATAACCACGTACATTCAATATTCCATAGCACAATCAAGTTACTAAAAAAAAAAGCCTTGCCAGGAGAAGAGGCAACACTGATGCTCACATTTCCTCAGGAAGTGAGGCAAATGGTGGACTGACCCCCAATCTGTACCCGAGTTCCCTGGCCACTCAGGGAACTTTGGGGTCCACATGCCCCAAAGCTTG
Source organism: Cricetomys ansorgei (assembly GCA_026225945.1). Classification (NCBI taxonomy): domain Eukaryota; kingdom Metazoa; phylum Chordata; class Mammalia; order Rodentia; family Nesomyidae; genus Cricetomys; species Cricetomys ansorgei. The sequence goes on from JAMJFZ010001562.1 coordinate 8,412,036, forward strand.
CATCAGATGATCAGTTCTTGTAAGAATCAGGCAGTACTTAAAATACAAGGCAATATAAAATAGATTTTCAGCTTCCCTTTATTTAGGACAGAGACAATTTTGTCCTTGAGGGACAGCATTGCTCACTTTCTAACTTGTGTTTCACATGTGTTTCAGAATATGTGCTTAATAAATCTGGTAAAGTAAATGCATACTAATTAGTAGGATTTAACTACCTTACCTGAAGATCTTCAAAATTAATGATTTCTATCTCCTGCAGAATTCCTTCTTAAAAAGAGGAAAATAAGAAAGCCCCGAATACTTAAACCACCTGGAAACTAAGGGAAAATAATCCCAGCAAAGGTCTCCTCACTACATCAAGCTGGCACAGGCCTGGCCTCGGCTCCTACAGGATTTCCCACAGAAAGTCAAGTTCAGTGGGTGGCTCTACGAAGTGGTGAGGCAATCCTCCTCAAGGTGAGAGAAGAGTTAAGGTTTTACACAGCAGCCTTCAAACACTCAAAACAAGTAGACCCCTAGAAAAAAAAGTGTAACATCACATATTTTACCCTCCACAAGTGGAAGATCCTTTTTAGCTCCTTGTGAGTCGAATCCAAAAACAGGTAAGGTCTTGATGGCCAATTTTTGTCTATTGGTGACAAGGAAGGCATTTTATTTTTCATTTCCAAGAAGTATTTTTGTACCTGTGTTGGGTTTGACAGAAAATACGAGATGAGGAAAATATGCCAGGAGACAGGGTGATGCATGCTACACAATCAACCAGACCGTCTTTAGTCCGTCTATTTGACTCTCTCATACTCTCTCTACATGTGGATAGTGGCCATTCTCTAAAGTTACAGAACACATTCACCGTTGTATAAAGTTCTGGACAAGCTATACTACAGAACAAAGATGGTCCCCAACTTGGGAATTTGGACTTTGCAATTGTGCAAGGGCGATGTGTACTTGGTAGAAACCACAGTTCACACTCTGATGACTGGATGGGCCAGTGGGCACCGTGCAAGGCTCTCTTAAGGCGCTGGGCAGTGAGTGCAGAACTCAGCCAGCTGTACGATCAGGACTGACAACTGACAGACTTTCTACACGGCCCATGTTGCTAAGCTGTGATGCTCAGTAGGTTAGGTGTGGAAAATACATCCTCGGCATAAGGTACTCTCAATTTATAATGTAGGGATACAACTCCATCGTGTGTGAAAGGATCATTCCACTTAACATGAGACAGGCACTGGAAAAGCTTTATCATAGCTCAAAGTAAAAGCCTCACATGACCAAATGAGAGCCACAGAAGTTACTTACACCTGTTTTAAATAAACAGAAGGACTGGCTGGCACTAGCATTTACAGCTTTACCACAACACATCCCCAAGCAGGGCAACTCCAGAATCCAGCTTCATCTTCCTCTACTCCCTGACGCTTTGCTCCACCAACCTGCCTGCCAGTCCCATAGCAGTTTAACCGGGCAAGAACCTGATTCTTCACTTCACCTTCCCAGCTTTCTATGTCAAATAAAATAAGCGCTTTATCATTTATATCAATCACAGGCCCCTAACACTTTCGACACAATTATATTTGAACTTGGAGAAGACACAAAGGTTACTAAAGTCCATTTATAGCTATGATTTATGTGGGTTTTTAAAAGTCATTTTTTATTGAGTTGGTACTATTAATGGTTAATCTAATAATGCTAATTAGCCATACACATAGTGTCAACTTACAATTCTTTGAAGCGTAAATTCATAGATTTTCTTTCCAGCATTTGCTCTAAAGAATTTCCTGTATTCCCTGCGAACCTTTAAAAGGAAGCAGAAAGATGGTTAGAATGAAACCAGCAAGCACTTGTTCACAACGACGTATCTCTTTACGAATCCAAGTATGTGGGACATGCATATTTACAAACGTCCTTTCTGGATTGAGGGAACTGATGGACGCATACTCAGGCAATGGCAATTATGTCAGAGAAAAAGAAACCGAGTGAACTGATTTAAATCCTATTGGTTTTTATACAGCCTGATGATGTGGCATGAACCCCTATACAGGAATAACTGAGAGCTTGTCACAAATTAGAGCACATTTCATAAAATATTGCATAAGGCAATGTCCCCTTCGGATTTTATTTATAGACTCTCTGAAGAACTAAACTGAAATTTCCAAAAATCCTGCAAGACTTTAGTTGCGGCCAATAGAAGTGAAAGCAGCTAAAAATAAGAAACTTAGAAGCTTTTAAGCTAACATTATCTTCCATACAACACCACCAAGCTTTATACTTACTATCATAAGCACTTAAGACATCATGCCATTTAAACATAAAACTTTTTCCATACTACAATGTCATAATCTGTTTCATATATTAATGTCTAATAACTAAGTGAGATGTTTACACAATTAATGAATGGTACAGTTAAATACTGAAGCTGACAGGGACATAAAGAATGTTATCATCTACTTATGAATAGGCGTTAGAAATTAGCAAAATATTAGCCTATCTGTGTATCTCGATGTTCTGTATCTTTTGCCCTTACTCCCCATTTTTCTTGGCTTAAATACATATGCTTAAAATATCTGTACAATGGGAGTTGTGAAATAGAAACCTATGAGCCAAATTCAGTCTGTAGATAAACATTTTTATACGTACATTTTTAGACTCAGAACTTCACGTAACAGTTTAGATTGCAGGCTTCTCTTAAAATTTTTCTAAGCCCCAGTATCAGTGATCCCCATTTCAATGAGACGGGTGAACCCCAATAGTCTTTGCTAAAGAGATCTGCAGGTTCCAACTACACACATCCAATAGCTCGTAACCAACCTGCTGCCTTCCTCAGCTAAGCCACCGCCTGTTCTCTAGGTGTTTGAGTCCCAGACAGGTCTATACAACTGAGAATCCCTAAAGTTTACATTTGACATATTCTATATGTAGGTTATTTTTCCTTTTATCCATGTTCTAGCTGTCATTTCTCTTTTAGCCATGGGATTGTGAGATTTATAAGAATTTCAGATCTATAAGGCTCAAGGGGCAGAGAGAAGAAAGCAGGTAAGTTCAAGAGAGGCCTGCTACAGGGGAGCACGTCCTTAAGGCAATGCGGACATTCTATGCTCTGCAGCTGAAATTCACTGTATCTGAGCTTCTGAGAGCATGCCTTTGGACATTTCCACAGGATAAATGGCTGCTTCCCAAATAAAGCTACACAAGTAAAAACCTGGTGACATCACACTCTCCTCACAATGGGGAGTTTCTTGAGCATCAGGAACCCTAAAAGGGTTCAGTCAATGTATTTTGTATTTATTTATACAAGCAAATCAAATTATCTCAAACAACAAAAGTATCGCTCACATCAATATAACTTGTTTTTTACTACTAAAAGGACAAAATTATTATAATCTTAAACTTCAAAAGAGTTTAATCTTATTTCATAACAATAATGAAAACATAGTAAGATGCTTCTGTCTTATTAGAAACTGTGTGTGTTGGGGGGGTGAGTTAATAGTTAGAGCAAGCCAGTTAATTCTGCAGAAATAACATTCACCTGCAAGCTGAATGTGCTCTGTTGGCTGCTACTGCACACCTCCAATGCAAAAAATAGTTAAAAACATATGCAATGAAGCCCAGAAAACTGAAGATATGACTGGTATAAATCAGCATGGGGAGTAAAAATCTGGACTCAATTCTGCCTATTTCCTCCTCCTTATAAAAATGATGATGCAAATTCTAAGACACAAATAAAAAACAGGAAATGCTTAGTTTTGCTTGGCTTCCAAAAAGCGCATGTAAAGAACTTATTCAGAATTTGTCAAACAGAACATCTGTTAAATTCATATTGACGTTACTTCTTAATTGCCTTATAAATTGTCAGAATAATAAAAAAAAGATAATTAACTAAATGTTTGTAGGAGGAACTTTCGGGGGGGAAAGGGAGATCATTCAAAGCAATGTTCAGGGATATTTCTGAAGGCTGTGGAGATGCAGAATCAATGACTTCGCAGCTCATTCTCAAATACTTGGCATAAGAGTTGGTGTTACTGGACTATAGTAGAAGACTGAAGAGGAATAGTGTGAAAAGGACCCTGATCACCCATAAAAGGCGATGTAGATGTCTTACCATGTTGGTTAATTACAGAACAGGAAGAGCAAATCCTTATATTGCCGGAAGGTTTTCAGTGCTTGGAGTCAAATTTCCTTATTTCCTTAAGTGTGCCTCTCCCTCCTGTACCAAGCACCTGCCTTAATCACAAGGTCTTTGAACTTTACAGTTCTCTTAACTTCATGATCTCTGTCATCTCAGTTATCAAAATGTATAAGTTTACCGAAGCAAACTCTCTGATCTATGCTGAGCCATGATCACTTTGAAGAAAGCGCCACTCCAGCCCTTAGTGGAAGAGCATAGGCAGGTGGGGAACAAAGCCTGTACCCCTACACAGACTACTGTGATGTAAGGTCAACTTCCAACTCAAGGACTACGCTCTGCATCATGATTTAAAAGCTCATAAAAAGACAAAATAAAACTCAGACAACAACATGGCTTGGATAAAATATATCGTATTATACTCATTATTTAAAGAAATTAAAATCATGTTAAAATGAGATAAATTAGTGGGTAGTTGTTTTTTTTGTTTTTGTCTTAAAAAGAAATAAAATTAGGCAAGCTGACATTTCCTAAGACTGTGCAGAGAGCAGCACACGCTGCCAGTTTTCTCAGGTTAGTAGGTGCGAGGCTTGATGGAGTTCACCCAGGGCAGGAGAAGTCATGGAGGAAGTACCTTCAGTCCAAGCCAGTAAGCCCAAATGACAGCAACTGCATGCTTACGCCTAGCCTCTTCCTTCAAGCGTTTCAATTCCCTTCGAGCCTAGAATGTTTTAGATGGTAAATAAGAGAGACAGCCCAACGCAGACAGCACAAATGACCAGAAAAAGATAACCCCACCAAACAGGAGAACCAATATCTGAGCAGGCTGCAGAATGCGGAGGAACAATGTACGCTCATTTCAACCCAAGCATCTGGTGTGGGGCTGGCTCAGAGGCCTCTATTTCGATATACTGACAAATGTTTCCAGGCAAGGACAATTCCATGGCACCCAAGAGTATTATCTCCTCATTTGCCTTCCTCTCCTTTCCCCCTTGTCCCCACTCCCTCTGAAGATCTTTCTCCACATTGGCTCAGCTCCCTTATGCAATGGTCTCACTAGACTTCCCTTAGCTATGAACTTCCCTGAGATCCTTCATTTGGATGAATTAAAAAGACAACTTGTGTGAACAACCATTTGGAAAACTTCAAAAAATAAAGGCTGTGTATGTGAAATGCAAGCAAAAAGTAAAACTAACACAGAAGCCCTTTCCAGTTCAAGTTAGAAGCAGCATGTACAACTGAACTGTGTTGGGGGCTAACAGAGCACAGTGGCAGATTGCCTACCTAACATTCAGAAGCCCTGGGCTCAATCTGCCACATTGCCAAAACCAAATACATTTTAGCTGAGATCTCAAATAGTGGAATACACTAAAAACTGAAACGAGGCAAAAAAAAAAAAAAAGATTAAACTAATAGGTTAAAAAGAGGAATGACTCTGGAGAAAAATCAATCTTGGGCTTCCTGTTTCACAGGACAGAGCTGGGCACTTATTTTTGAGATATCCCAGTACTGAGACTGGGGAATAAGCTCATAGGAGAAGTCCCCACAGGAAAAGACTTCAATATCTGCTGGGACACTACCCTTAACTGGCTAAGGAACTAGGTTGGTTTTTTCCAGACATTTAGAAAAAAAAAAAAGAAAACCCCAAATGAACAATTTTGGTCAGTGTTTGGTTGAATTACTTTTCTCACAAGATCGGTTTTTGATGCCCATAGGTAGACTTTAATAAAAACACAGGACTCTGTAGAGTTTTGTGTTTCTAACTGGAATATACATTTTAAGTATAGATGACCTTTCAACTTTCTAAATAAGAAAAACATCTAAAAGTCTTGTTCCTTGGGGTATGTGAAATGTTCAAGCCAAGGACTCTGCCAGGGATTAGTGAGTTCCAGGAGGCCTTTGTTCCGAAAACAAACAGAGATGCTGAAATTCCTGGGATTCTTCACTGGAAAGTATGGCTAGCTTCACATGAATACAGTTTTCTGTGAAATCACAAATGACTCTTCTCTGCACATAACACTGTTGGCATATATTAACCAAGAGCTACCACATTTGGCCTGGAACGCAATTTCATTCAAATATTAATTCTTTTAAAGCATGCGTTAACTGGCATTATTTTGTCAACACATCGCAGAAATGGATTCAAACCCCAATCTTAACATTCACCACATGCTCCCCTTGCAGAAAGTACCCCTAAAAACTGGTCAGCATTCAACAGAGGGAGATGGTGGGCACGAAACATGCAAGTTAATTAAGAGGATTTTTTTAGAAAGAACTATGCTAGCGCCTTATTAGTAAGATTAGTTTTTTATTTTGGTCTGAACATGCCAAAGCTTCCATACTACTGTCTAGCACCCCCAGTTTTATTAGTCTGGCTGCTAGAACATGCATTGAGCCGAGCCACTACCAACTGCACTCCTTCATCTCTGCTGCGCTAGAGATCAGAGTTGGTTACTGCAGAAATTCCCGGGAGCAGTCATGGGATGTGTGCATCAAGTACCTTCGATCCAAGCCAGTAAGCCCAAATAACTGCAATAGCATGTTTATTCCTAGCCTCCTCCTTCAGCCGTCTCAGCTCCCTTCGCGCCTGTGATGCGTTAGAAAAGGAGTTACAGAAAGGGTTAAAGCAAGAAAGTTTGCTGCTGCTTCCCAATGGAGACAGAAAACGAGATACCAATCACCACCAATGGGAAATGCAAAGAGCATGTACCACCACCCACACCAAAATGCTGCAAAAGAGTAAGAGGCGAACAGGTGCTCAATAGCTCAAGCCAGTGAGTCATCTTCTGTCCGAGTCTGAGAGTCCTCGGCTCTATACTCACAACCCAACGCCCCCTCCGCAGGGCTCTGGCCTACCTGGGTGCCATGCCAGTAAGCTGCGATGGTGGTAGCTGCCTCCTTACAGCGCTTCTGATGCTTCAGCTCCCGCAGGATTTTTCGAGCCTATGGTAGAGAAATCATCCCCGGAGAGTGACTAGAAAATCATTTCCAGAGAGGTAAGAGTCCAGATACACACAGCCCAGTGAGAAGCAGCTGAGAACAAGAAATAAATGCCTGGAGACAAGGGCATGGCAGGGTGGCCTGGCAGTGAGGAGGAACCTCCTGCCCTCGTATGTGACAGAGAAAATACGGTCACAGCGAGGAGGCTGGTATACACAGGAGGTACACATGACCGTCTCAGGTCGTGGCCAGAGTTCTCCAACGTTCCTCAAGGGCTCACTGCATCTCTTTACTCATTCTGTCGGGAAGTAACTGTGGCTGTCCTTTCAAATTAAGACATTTCTGTTTTGTTTTTTTTTAATTCAATCCAGTGACATCTTTCCAGTAACTGCCCAAGCCAGGAGGGCTTTGAGTCCTGTCCTTGGGGTCTCTTACCTGTAGGCAGGTCCCAGGGCCTAGGAACCTAGGCAGGGAAGACCCTGCAGGCTGTACTTTTGCTTTCTATAAGGCCATGTTAACTTGGATAATCAAGCTTATAATCTAGACAAAGCCTATACCAAGGCCAGTCAAAGCAGCTAGATTTGTAGCCCAGGCTATGCCTCACCATCTTACTCTTTAGAAAAAGTTTACTAACCCCAGGCCTTTCTAGCTCTACTCTAGGCCTCTTCTGACCGCTTTCCTATGAGATGTGTCATGGAATGGTCTGGATCCAGAAGGATACTTTGAGGTTGTGCTCAGGCCTACAGCTTCTCCAGAGGGCATAGCCTGGGCTACAAATATAACTGCTTTGACTGGCCTTGGTGTAGACCATGTCTAGATTATGAGCTTTTGCAGCAAAATGAGAAGATAAAAGGTTATGGGGGGGGCATCCATCAAAGAGTCAGGAGAAGAGGAGTAAACATCACTAAAATGTATTGTATGAAATTCTCAAAAAATTAACAAAATACATATATTTTTTTAAAAAAGAGTAATATAGTAAATGCTTGTGGTACTGATGTCACACAATTCATCACAGCTACCAGACTTGGTTATTAGACCTAGAGTCTAAAATAAGTAAACATGGTCACATCTTCATGTATGAATATTAAAATCCATATTTCATATAATTTTCATACTCTCTTTTGAACTCTCTTCTGCTTTTTGTTTACAACAGTTCAAAATGTAATAAGCATTCTTGGCTTGCAGGTTATACAAACAAGAACACAGGCCGAAAGTTCACTGACCCTTGAACTAAGCCTTGGCTGAAGGACCAGGACCAACACAGTCCCTGTGACTATCCCTTACCCTCCTACCACAGCCCTAGCCAGATCCAGGAGCTTTTGGTCATTATGAGGTGGCCTGCAGGGAATTGCAAAGTCGTGGATTTGGGGCCAAGACCCAGAGGATTCCAGCAGTGGCTACAGACAGCTTTCTGGACAATGGCTCCTCTCAAAAGTGGCACAAGGATATTGAGATTATATACAATATTATTTCAGGGACTTCCTGCTCAGAGAACAAAGCTTTAAAAAAAAAATAAAGCAGATTAGAAGGAAGCAGCCAAGACATGGTCACCAAGGTTCCTGCCTAGCCCCATAATATTTATTCTTTCCATATGATTGTTTACAGCACAGGTAGGAGACAAAGAAGTCTCCCCTGCAGAGTGAATCTGAAGTGAAGAACCCCAGATCCCACATAAATAAAACACACATATTCCAACTCACCTTCCAGCCCCGGATATAAGACTGAACCACCAAGGCTGAACTCTTTATCTGCTGGTACCGCTTTTGTTGCTGCAGGACAAAGGGAAAGATGTGAACACTCATATCTGCATAGCTAAAATGCAGACCTTGCAAGTCCAAAAAAATGGATATCTGCTGACTTAGAGCAGTGGATCATCCACACTTCTGGAAACCAAATGTAAAGACACTGAAAGGTTAGACAGTCCAAAATTATTATTCTAGAGTACACTTCAAAGATGCCAAATACAGTAACTTCTAGAGGTGCAGGTCTCACTGTTATCAACACCTGTTACCTGCATTTTGCTATGTGGCAGAGTCCCCCATGTTACCCACCATCAGCAACACGTTTTGAGTAGATCCAGACTGCTCTCACCTGCTATGTGAGAGTATTTTCTTCTTGGTATTATTTTCCACCACACAGCTCACTGGCCCACCTACCAGTGAGGTAGGCCAGCCTACCTCTAACCTCCCAGTTACTTTTCGGGTTCTTATTCTTACTCTCCTTGGGGAGCTGGTGATATCAGGGTTATTTTCAGTAAGCCCAGTATCGACTGAAACTAGGTTTAAAAAGAACCCTGAGAATACATGAGTCTACTCCATCCTCACCTACAAGGATAGGCTGAGACAAAGATCAACACTGTGAAGGGCGCACAGCTCCTCACAAGCTCCCTGTCCAGAGGCCTTGCTGTAGAGTTGATGCCTTAAGACAGGGAAGCTGCTAGAATACTCTCCCAAGAAAAGTGAGCCCTTACAGTTTGGGGTTTGGAATGGATGTTGGGGCGTGGGCAGCTCTGATGAAAACGCAGCTCCATCTGGAAGATCAGAGGTAATGGAGAGGCTGGGTAGTATAGAGTTTGGCTTGAAACATCTCTCCAAAAAGCTGAGCAAACCATGGGGAGCAAGCCAGTAAGCAGCACCCCTCCGTGGCCTCTGCATCAGCTCCTGCCTCCAGGTTCCTACCCTGTTTGAGTTCCTGACTTGACTTCCTTCAATGGTGAACATGAAATGTGGAAGTGGAATACTAAATAAACCCATTCCTCCCCAAGTTGCTTTGGTTGTGGTGTTTCATTGCAGCAACAGTAACTCTATGGTAGTTGTTGGTCTGCTGTTTCTCAGGCAAACAGAAAAGAGCATCAGAGGAAGAAATGATGCTATATGCTCAGAGGGGAAGCCATAACTACTAGGCAGAGTGACAGCAGTCCGCTGTGACTTAGCTGAATAGACATGAATAAATTGACCATTTGAATATTCTAAGACTTGTACTGTGTCTGTAATCCTAATTAGAACAAGCAATTAAAGACACTCATTTAAAGACCAGGCACATTTTATGCTTTATGGTTTAAATACATTATTGGTTCCCCAAACTTGGGAATATGCTACAATGCATTTCACAAAAGTAAGACAACACCTTAAGATTTCACCTTAATTTTGTCTCATGGTAAAATGTCTCTTCAGGTGCAGAGGGAAGAATGCACTAAAAGAGACCTGACTGCAAATTTAATCCATTTCCTAACTTTGCATAGAAGAAGCATAGAAGAAAAATATTCATGAGCTGTGCTCTTTCTTATCACTAACTCATTTCAAGAACACAACCTAAGTTTAAGCAAAGGTAGAAGCAAATTTTCAGGTCCTTTTCAACCAGTGGCATGCCTCTAACAAAGCAATCACATGATAAACTTCCAAAATGAAATTCCATCTCAATTAAGCAAATATACTTTATTTTTGACTCCTTCTCCACAGTTAACAGGGCCAGATATATGACCAGTCCTTTAACCAAAACCATAGTTGTACTAAAGCTGAGTTTCAGTACTGGCTCTGGATTGAAATCCGTTTACCTTCAATGCTGCCACAACATATGCAGCCAGTCAGTCATTTTAGAAAACTGACCCCATCACAGTGAAGAGTACATATCAGGTTGTTATGACTGGACTTACCGCGTATCTCCTGTACCAGGCTGCAATCACAACTTGGCTTTTCTTCATGAGCAGGAAATGTGTGCGACATTTCCACCCTCGGTAAATCTTCTGAATGAGGGTGGCCAGGTCCTCCAGCCGCTGCTTCCTTAGGTCTTCCAATTGGAATAACTAATAAGAAATGAGCGACAAACTTAGCAAAATCCTCCACACCTAATGGCGCACATGAAAATAAACCTCACAAAGTTGAAATCAGCTACTTGTGTGAGGAAAATACTTTGATGGATTCTTGAAAGACCCAGTTATTCAGAATTTACAACAAATCAGAGAAGGTTGAAATGAGCCAGAGTTGATCTGTACCCTGCTCTTCAGGATGCAAGCCGGTTCAGGGTAAAACTCTGATGTTCAGAAGTCTGAGAGGCTCAGGCACTCAAGTACAGATTCTCAAGTAAAGGGTGGTCACCAGGAAAGCACAACTAGTCCTAACCTGGTCCCAGAGGGTCAGAAACGGGCGCTCTCTGAAGAGATGCACAGCCTTTTCCTCTTCAACAATTTAAGTATCCCTCAAATTCTCTAAACTTCCATCATCACTAAATCATTTGTAAGATTAATTATACTTTACTCCTATCTGTTTATACAGAGACTCCAAGGAACTCTAAGGAGGTCTATGAATTTGATAAATTCTGAAAAATGTTTCCTTCCATGTTTCATGTGCACCTACCTACCAAGCTGTCATTCCTAATTGTGTAACTTAGACACTGCAAACACCGACGGGCTCTCCTTCCAGATGCTACAAGTCAAGGAGGGAGGTTTAGCCAAGGTTTGATAGTTTCATTTTCATTTCTTAAGATTTGTACAATCTTTGGTGTTGGCTTTGGTGTTGTATAAATAATAGATCATCCCTTACTTGCCCCAGTTCTAGGACACTTCAGACAAAGAAATATGGCCTTGATGGTGGTACCACAGGAACTAGCCTGTATGCATGGGATGCAAATTCAGAGGGTAAAGGTTACATACTGTTCTCGGGTTTCGGATGAATATCTTGGATCTACCGAAGGAGTACTCTTCTGTAGGAATCTCTAGCTCATTAAACAGAACTTCCACACCAGACCTAAAAGAGTAAACAAAACTCAAAACAATGTTTTTCCTGAGTTACAAAAATAATTTTACCTTATATCATTTCAGGTTCTCATTAACACACAAAAAAGACACATTAAAATTTACATTAGGGGTGTGTGTGTGTGTGTGTAGGTAAGAAGACAACTTGCAGGAAGTGATTCCTTCCACCACATGGGCCCCAAGGATCAAACTCAGGTGGTCAGGCCTTGCAGCAAGCATCTCTACCTGCTTGAAATACACACACACACACACACACACACACACACACACACACACACAATTCAAGTTCGAGTGTTTTGCCTGTACATACATGTTTGTGTACCACTAGTGTTCTTGGTGCCTGTGGAGGCCAGAGGAGGGTGCTACATGCTCTAGAACTTGAGTTACGGATGTTTTGACCTGCTAGGTAGATGCCAAGAACTAAACCCAGGTCTTCTGCAAAAACAGCAAATGCTCTTAGCCCCGAGCCATTTCTCCAGCCCTCCTCTTGAAACACTTCAGTGATTGTTCTCATTCCACAGAGGGTGAGCATAGCCCAAAACATCACTAAGTGCCAGACCAGTGAGATGCTACAGAACACAGGCCTCATGTGGCAGGAACAAGGCCTTGGCCTTGGTTTCAACATCAGTTTCCAAAACTAGCCTGGCTCCACCAACCTGTGGACTCCCTCCCAGACAGGGAATAAACAGTGCTCTGTGTTATGGCATGTTTAGCACAATATCCTAGAAATTAACTGTGTAGAGACAATACTCTGGGTCTTCACTAGACATCAGAGATGAAAACACATTATCTGATTTCTGTTTGTTCTAACGCTCAGGCTATATGTCCAGTTACTACTCAGTATCCTGTGAAAGGCTGAGTCCACCTGGCAATGTGCACACAACTTGGCACAATGAGATGAAAATCCCCAAGTGTCTGCCCTGCCCACGAAGCAGACATGCTGGCCCTTTGCAGTATTCAGATGTTTCCAGTCCCCACACACATGGCAACCCTGACTGGTGAGATTGGAGGTTCCTGCACAAGCCAGACTAGATTTTTCTCCTATAACAGCTGCTCTCCAGCACACAAGTTCTCTCTGCATGTGGACAACTTGCAGGCAATGGGGAAAATCTGTAGGGTAGGCCTGCAGTGCCTGGGACTCTGTTCTGGACTAAGGGGTGAGTACAAACCAGGGAAGACCCACGGCCAAGCCATATTCTCCAGGTGAACTTGACTACCAATCACACTGATGCTGAATCCCACCTGCTCCTGAAGTCTGTTTGTTACTGGGGCACTCAGAGCCACAAGTAAGACCTTTCTTTACCTTACCCTCCAGTCCTTTCTAGGAACAAATAACCTAGGTGAAAAGAAGAGAGCTGAGAATGGTGATTCAAAGATCTCTTCTCTACCCATCTATGATCAACAAAGTTTATATATCAACTACCAACTGCCTATGAATTTACCATGTGTATGTTTGAAACACTTATAGGCATGCAAGTTCCAAATACAGATTTTATATGTTCCATTTCAATGTCAAAGAAAATTGACACATCAAGAGTAAGTTGAGAATCATCCATAATGGTATCTTAAGGGAAAAAGGTAGATCCAACTTCATATATAGGGAAAAACCAAAACACAATATACTTGTATACTTTAAGAGCTGATGATCACACAGCCAGAGAGTTGTTTACCTTGCTGGTCCTTTCCAGTGAGGCCATGTTTGTTTGCAAAGCATCTTGTATCTTTCCAGGCAAGGTTCATAGGCCTGCCTGAAGGCATAGCCTGCACGCCTCACTCGAACATTCTCCAAAAGACCCAGGTACCTGATCTGATGGCATACGAGACTCTCATTGAAGATGTGTGCTGCTTTTTTATCATTTGGCTTGATGCACCTAAAACATTTCAAGCATTTTAGGTTTTAAACTCTGCCTCTGTGGATCTTAACTGGTGCTTTATGCCTAGTCATTTCACAGTAACTATTTGCTTTTCTTGGAAAACCAACTCATTTCTAGTTCTTTTACACCATTTCACAATAAACTAAAAATAAATACAATATTGCATACATTGCAACTTAAAAAAATGCTCAAGACATGCAATGACACTGATGAGCATCAATGGCATTTTGCTGAGTGAAAGAAGTTTAAAAATGGTGCACATTGCTCAATTATATTTATATGACGATCATACAAAACCAATCTGAATCTGTACTGCTGTTTCCTCTGAGGGGCAGCAGTGGGGATCCACACAGAAAACAGACATAACAAAACCTTTGATGACGATGGATGTGTCTGTGTATGTGTGTACACTTCCCTGACCCTGAGCTCACTCCCCCAATTAGACTAGCATGCCAATGACTCCAGGAATCCCCGATGCTGCCTCCCCAGCATGAGGATTATAGGCAGGCCCTGTTGTGGCCAGCTTCTTCATGTGGGTTCCGGGAAATCTAAACTCAGGTCTTCCTGCTTGTTTTAGCAAGTAAGCCATCTCCCTACTCTCCTTTGCCAGTAGATATAGTCATATGATCAAATTTTAGTATCAAAGCAGAACTGATATGTAGTATTCTGGTCTGTGTCCTTAAAAGGAAGCTCCTTATTCCTCCCTTCCTTCCATTTGGCAGGCCTTTGCCAGTTACTGGTGGCTTCGAATATTGATACGGTGGGCGGACAGATTCGACCACAGTGATGAAGAACACATCCTGGAAATGGCAGAGCCACAAAACAGGAAGAACTTCCCTATTAGCTCTAGAGCTCTTACAATGAAAAGTCCTTACACAGAAATAAACGTCAGACTCCTTTAAGCCGTTATTAGTGTTTAGGTAACACAGCAGCCATCCTTGTCCTGACTAATACAACTATGAAACATTCATGGTTATGGCTGCACAACCATTAGGTGACCTACCTAAACACGCAAACTGCAGACAATTAAATCGTATATCTGCTTTGTCTTGGTGTTTTTAAACTTCTCCTTGTACCACTTATAAAGATAATGTCCACTGTAAGCATTAATAACGGCAACAGGTGAATCAATGGAAAATTCTACTCAGTTCTGAATCAGTCTCCTATATATAAATTCAATTGGCCCCTCAAGAAAACATGACAACTTCACTCAAGTAGAGAAAAGAGAAAGTGGATGACCAAAGATTCTGGGCCATTTTCTGGAAATGAGATTTTTTTTCCCAATGCATGTTGTAATTTGGATAAATCAAGGCAGGATAATTTGCCTATTTATGTTTCTACTGATATATATATGAGGTAACCAAACCAAACACATAAGAGCTGTCCTTTACTCTGGTTTCTTCCTGACTTAAATTCCCAGGGTGAAGTGTGTTCTGATGCCAGATGCATCAGATAGTATGTATCTCTTCCTGCTTCCTGTCCAAGCACACTCTACAAATTCTAACCCTAGTGAGACCTTCCTGCCTCCTGGGGAAGCTACATCGAAGATCACCTAGAAGATGGGGGAAAAAAGCCAGCATTGACACTGGAGGCTTCTGGGGAATCTTTCCTATTGTCTCCAAGACATTTGGGTTGTTTTAGGAATGGTTTCTCTCAAGACAGTATAGGCCTGGGTCTCCAGAGACCAGAGCTGCCGCCAAGCTGCCCATTCACTGCTCTGCTTTGAGATGACATTACAGGAACCCAAACAGATGCCAAGAACAGAGCTGCATGCAAAGTCCCAGGAAAATGACCATTTGTGTTTGTAATTTGTCATTAAAAATAATAAAATCAGAAAGTTGGGAACTCCTACATGCCAACTTCCAGCTGCCTGCTTCTGTCATGCCACACCACATTTTTTCCTCTAGCTCCGCCCCCTCCCCCATCCCCCATTTTGAGGAAAGAAAAATACAGCTGTGAATTTTTGAGGACAACCAAATCCCATATTATTGGATTTATCGCTATGTTTGCTACTCTCCATCTGGGCTACATTTAAATCTAAATGAATAAGAAAATAAGACTCTTTAAGTGTTCTCAGGTTTGAACTGATGTTCCAGAAGCACCTGATGTAGTTCGGATTCTTGGTCTGCAGGTTTTTCATCAGCGTGGCCACGGATGCCTTGAACTGCGACCCGGCTGTAGGAGGTCTTTTCAGGTTGACTTTTGCAGGATTCCCTTCAGGGAACAGAGACTTGATGAGGGAATGGCCAGCCTTCCACATGGCTTGGGACAGGTCTCGGTAGAGAAGGTCGTTGTTCTTGTCAACAAATCCCTCCACCTGGTACAGCACCTATGAACATAACATGGACTCAGTGTGCAGGACAGTATCCAACAATCGTAAAGACCCCAGACTCGCTTTCTCCAACAATAAAAACGCCACACATCAGTCACACACTGATACCTAGTTAGCCTCCAGCTCTGAGGTCCATCTATAGAACTTGCAGAAAGATCAAAATAAAACTTAATATCCTTCAGAATTTGCAAGAATAAACTCCAAAAACGTTATCGTAACATTTTCAAAGGATTTCGGGTGTTTTTTGGTATGTGTATGTATCTAAATGTATTTTGAGGATTTTCTTTTATTTTTTGTTCACATGCCAAGTCTAGTCTGTTTCAAAGTAGAAAAGGGAAAATGGGGATAACAGTGACATTTCACAGACATCCTAAGTAACAGAGAAACTGAGTGGGAACAGTAGCTTTTAATATTACAGGCCAATGAAGAAAAACAAAGTGTCAGTGTTTGGTACCCTTAAATAAAAGACAATCCAGGTATTACCTCATTTTCACTAAATGTGCAACTAAGGCCTTGTGAAGTTTTCACTCCCATTCATAAAGGCAGATTTAACTATAACCAATAATCTTTCAATATTCTAAAATCTAGCCTACCATCCAAATTGTTTTATTGAGATTAATGTCCTCAAATACAGAGGGAAAAAATTGCACTAGGTATTTTCCCCAGTGTCTCTCAAAATCTCAACCTAAGAATTCTTTATTTTTGCTAAATGGCTTGTGCTTTTAAAACCTTACTACACTACAGGCCTGTCTTCTGGCAGATCTCCTTTATTAATGTTGCTAGGTATTTCTGATCAAACAGCTTAACAGCTGAAAATAATAAGATGATTTAAAAACGCTTTGTAGTGTTCATTAAGGCCACTGGCTGTGTTTCCCGTCCTCTCCTGTTAACAAGATTTAGCTCTACATGGTCCAGGCTCAGTTGCTAATGAGCATCGGTTGCTCTCGATAGTCTCCTGGCCTGAGGACAGGGCCCTGGGAGTAGCTGTGGCCTGGGGTGCTCCCCTGTACCTTGCCAGCATAGTGCTGGATTCTGAAGCAGCTGTGAGGCAGGGATGTGTCATTGAGGAAGCGGGAACACTTGCTCATCCTGCTCTCAAAGTGCTGGTGAGTGGCACAGACTTGGTTCAGTTTTTCCAGGAAGGTCTCATCAGTGACGGTACCGGGTCTCAGGCACTCCTCATCCAGCATGGCCAAGATTCCATTTGTGTTCTGAGAGAAAAGAAACAAAGGTGTTTCCTTCCTTCCTTGCTGCTCTGTTCTAATAATTAGTCCTAATGACAATATCAAACACAACAAACTTAGTCACACTCAAAATTCTGTTCAGCTGTAAGAGAAAACAGACAACAAACATCAGAAAGGCCACAGAAGCCAGTTCCTTCACAACGTCCCATGTGTGTTGGGGTGGGGGCATCTGCCTTTGTGTCCCCTTCCCCTGCAAACAGGAGCCGGAGTCACCTCTCCATCGGTACAAATGAAGTACACTGCCAGAAAACTGTAGGTGGGCTATAGCATGCTACAAATCCTAGCGTGGTCTCCTATGGCATCTGTGTGGTTCACAGTTTAGGGAATAAATGGGTCTGGTTACCAAGCTGCTCATGGATTCAGAGTAAAGCTGGGATTCTAGGGGAGGCAGTAGTGCTGTTTCAGGATGCTGTTCTTAATGATCCTGCAATCAAGCGCTTTTCAAAATCATGTTTAGAACAAAATTCTTGTTCCAAATAAAACTTCTAAATGGGTATTAAATGTGAGTGAAGTTTTAGTTGTGTGTTCAGACCCTATGGATCACATTTATTTTAAGATGAGCCAGCCCTAAACTGAATCAGAAATCAGGAATCTTCTACTTTGCTAACAAAGGTGGTGCTCTTCCTCAGACTGTCCCTCAAGGCTCCTAAGTTGCAATTCCAGAAACAATCCAAGTCGCTGACCTTTAACTCCGCCCACTTCCACCAAGGCAAAGGCCCTGTTCCTCTCCCTTGTCCTCACAAGGCTATGACATCCTCGGACCAGCATTTATTCATTCCAGACAAAACCCAAGGGAAGAGTAGGCTCTCAAGTGTGTTCACAATATCCCCAGAATAGACACTGTTGTTCAATGATGCTGGAAGGAAACACTTCCTTTGAGCCCTGGGCCCTTCCGTGAACACAAGTTTCTTCAATCATATATACAAGGGACTTTCTGTGAGATAAGCAAGTATATTAAGTGCATTACATTTCACTCCTTAAAGAGAAATAATTAAGTGTCGTGGTTGTTTATGAGAAAAATACACTCATTAGGAAAGTTAAACTTCCCACAGCAGAGTCCCTGGGTAACAAAATTTACAGGAAAAATTTTCAGGAAATCTGATTTCTGGATTTGAGGCGAGAACTAAATTCTCTATATAGAATTGACAATGCTCCCCTTCTAACACTGGCCAGAGTTTTCAAAACGAAGTTTATTTTTTATCAAGAGGGAGTGGTGCTTTGGGATATTGTTTTTCCATGTTCAACTAAATCAAAGATGAAGCTTTCAAGAGTATCTTGCATATTGATGGGGAAACACTGGCTGATCACATGATTGCCACAAGAACTTATTTCAGAAGAGTAGAGAACAGTTTCCTGAACACTTAAGAGTGTGAGCTAGTGTTCTGGAAACAGCACATGTCTCCTGGACAGGTAAAAAGTTGGCAGGAGAATACGGTTACACACCGTCTCAAATCACTACATCAAGGTCAGAAGTACCAATGACCCTAAGGTAAGCAAAGGGTTTCCTGTTTCCGCACACAAATGCAGCCTCCTGCAATTAATTACTCACTACAATGAACCACACAATACTGCCTAAAAACAAAACCCTTGGATTCAAACAGCTTTCTAAAAACTACCCAGTAATTTTTCCCATGTTAATTCACATTCATATAAACGTGAGCCATCTGAAAAATTCCACGGCCGTTGGCTGCCTGCCGCGATGCACGCAGCAGCCTCTTGTTCACAATCTCTGGATCAAAGCTAGGCCAGTACCTGGCTCATTAGTCCAGCCAGAGGTCTGTGCCTTTTCCCTCTTGCGATCTTAAACTCAATGCCACAGTGGGAGGGGACTAGACTGCCGGGATGGAATGGGCACATTGACTTGTAAAAGCCTAAATGTCTGCTCTGCTCAGCACATGCATTTCCAAGGCCCTGATGAGACCTGGGCTCCCAGCTCACAATGCTAATGAATGCAAGGTCCTATCATCTGAAGGCCATAAAGGGGCTGTGACAGGACAAGACAAGGAGACCCTGGCTAAGTAGCATAATAAAAGCTGTCCAGGCATACACTCAAGAGCCGAGAATGACAATGAGTACTTAGAACAACCATAAAGTCTTCAGAGCAGAGCAGTTCCCGTTCTACAAGGAAAAGTGTAAAACACTGATGTTTAACATCAAAGGCAGTGAGATCATTTGGATGTGGTGAATCATACTGTTAAAAATTCCTTTAATACCTAAGTACTCACATTTTCTATTAAGTCACAAATGATAGCATTGTTGAAGTAGTCAATGTGAGTCCATTCAATGTCCTAAAAACAAAACAGAACAAAATCAAACCCATAGACAATGCCGTACTGTCATCTGAAAATGGATGCACCCCTCCCCCCAACATTTCACTCTTGCTGAGTTTCTCTCTCTATAGAACCAGAGCTGTGAACACCAACTTCCAGTTCCTAAAACTTCCTCAGCACAGCCGTCACCACGGACATAAACCGATTGAAGCAATCGCCTCTGACCTGCTCCAAAGCTGCTTCCCATTCCTCTCTCCCATCTGTGGCTGTTTCCCATGCACTCCGTGGGCTCTAAGCCAAATATTTACTCAACAGGCCCTTGGGTCAATATTGCTCTGTGTAAATTTACGATGTTTATAAGGAAATAAGGCAGAACTTGATCCCAGCAACCTAAGGCCAAGAGTTTTAATTTGTCATCACAAGGAAAAAAATAATTTTAGAATTTTTAAGTTCTAAGTCAGTTAACTATTTCAAGTGTAAAACCAGTCCAATGTGAAGAGAAAGTATTTCCTCCATAGGAGACATCATCATGGAAAACCTACCTCATAGCCTAACACTAACTCTGGAAGTTCTAGAGCCAAACCTGTGAGCTTGGCTGCCATATCTCTATCTGCCTAACCCCCTTCTCTAGTCATAGATATTTAGTTTTCCTCTTAGGAGAAGAAATGTAATTCATATAGCAATCGAGGGAGCTGACTAACTTCTCTATGTGTTTCCGGTAAGTGTCCAGGCACTGTGATAAGACGGGAAGAGAATGAATCTTGCGTTTAGGATATTTATGTTATCAAAAGTTGCCAGACAAGCACAAAACTCTTCTAAAGCAAAATGGTCATTAGAAAACAAAGAAGAGGGCTAGAGAGATGGCTCAGCAGTTAAGAGCACTGGCTGTTCTTAGTGGCTGCTCTTCTGAGGTCCTGAGTTCAATTCCCAGCAACGGCATGGTGGCTCAAAGCCACCTATAATTGGGTCTGATGCTCTCTTCTGGCATTGAGCACTCATGTACATAAATAAATAAATCTTAAAAAAAGAAAACAAAGATGAAATCTTAACAATCTGGTTTAATGTGTTTTTACTAGATCACTGGAGATTAGCAATCCCATTAGGAAAATACAGGCAGGAATGCATGAAAGTGCAAGCCTATAACCCCAGCACTCAAAGACTAAGGCAGATGAATATGTTTGGGGAGAAAGTAAGATACAACCTAAAGTATGTGAGTACATTCTCACGCACACACACACACAGAGGTATAAAGAGGCACTCTTGGAAAACAAAGTTAGTTCTTTCTATCTATCTATCTATCTATCTATCTATCTATCTATCTATCTATCATCTATTTGCTAGGCATAGTAGCTCATGCTTGTACTCCCAGCACTTAGGAGGCTGAGACAGGACAATCTTGAGTTTGAAGTACATTTAGGCTACACTGTTAATTTCGTCTTTAAAAAGGAATATGGTGGAGCGTCAAGATGGCTCAGCCAGAGATCAGTCCCTGGAATCTATACTATAGGAGACAATGGACTCTCATAAGTGGTCCTCTGGCCTCTGCATGCACCATAGCACGCCCACAGCTGTAGTAAATAAATGTAACTTAAAAAAGGAAAATAAGTAATAGTATTCCTAAAACACTATAGCAAAATCAAAAGTAAATAAAAATATAGACATAAAAAAAATCACTTAAAAGGAGAATGTTTACTTTTAAAAAATGAAAGAGTGAAAATAAGGTTTGTGTTTTAGAATTAAAGATGAATGGACTTTACAAACGATTATTTCTGGTTATTATAAAATTACGTTAAATGAGATAATCCTTAAGCAACATCTGGAATATAGTGACCATATAACAAATGCCATGTATTTATTATAAATTTTTAAAGCCAATGTTTTATAAGATTGAGCAAAATCTCAAGGAGTTCCCAATTGACCTATAGTGATGCTGATTTTTTTTTTTAATGGTATATAGTTCTTAGTGTCAGCTCCTTCATAATCTACAACTGTAACCACAATCAGTCCCCAAATTCCCTCTTGTCACACCATTCACCAGCCATGCATCCCAGCAACCAGTGAAGATGGCTGTCTACAGCAATCCACATACAGCTTTGCCACCTCAAGACATATGGAATCTGGCTTCTTTCCTTTAGCATAATGCATATGATCTAAGTGTGCGTATCAATTACTCATTCCTTTTTATGTCAGAGTAGTAGTCCAGTGTATGGTCTATCACAGTAAATTATCCATTCATCTCCATTTTCTTAACATAATTTTATTTTACATAATTACACTAGAATCCAATGAGTCCAAAGGTCACTAACTGTTATTTAATGACCATCTACTATGCATTGTTCTGGGCACACTAGTGGTACAATACTAAAGAAAGCTCCAGTTAGCACAGCTGCCATAACCAACAAAAAATTTAAGAGATAAAAAGTAAACTTAGAGCTGACTCTCAGGTAATATGTAGATAGTCTTCCAAATATATACACATGTGGATATATCTATATCTATATCTATATATCATTTTCAGTTATAATGGTATTATCTTTTAGACTGTTTCAACCTTACCTCCCGTATGTATTCCTCCTGTTCTTCTTTCAGGGTAAGTTCGATGAAGATTTGTTGAAGTTTTTCATTACAATAATTTATAATGAACTGCTCGAAGCTGTTGTCCTGTGTGGGAAAAAAAGAAAATACACATATGGAACCATATCACTAGCTCTCCCTAACAAAAACACTCAACACCTCAACCCATATGAAATTCCACACATCACCCTTTGGACTTGACTGCGGCTCCACACAAGCTCTTAGGACAGATGTTTCTTGCAAGCACTTGGGGAATGGCCCATGAGCCAGTGAACAAATGAAATATGCACAAATGCGGCAGTACTTAAAGATGGGGGTGTTTAGTTGATAGAAAAGCACCCTACCTGTGGTTCAAATTTTTCCCTGAAGTTCAGTAAAGACACAGTGAGATTTACAACCCCTGTCAACAATTCTCCAATAGTTCATTCTCAACTCCTCCTACCAACCAGAAGCAAGCTCACAACATCCTGTTATGTAAGTGTGTGCCCAGATGTGTACATGTATTGACTAGTTTCACAGATGTATCTGTCTGCACTTTTAAGGGGAAGGGCTAGCCACATCATCTTGTTTACTGTGGTTCAAACCGTGGTGTACCTTGTGAATATCCAATACACATCGCACCAGTGAATGCGTGAAGGGTGCCCCTACCAAAGAGAAACCCAAGCAAATTAAAACATCAAAACCACCTCCCTTAGCCAGAGACAGTCTCTCTCTTCTCAGAAGGACACATTGCCACTCTCAGGTGCCCCAATGCTTCCACTCAGGAGTTCTGCCTCATATTAATTATCTCTCATGAATTCTCTGATGGAAGCTCCATGATGAAATCATTCTTGAACAATCCACAGATCAACAAATGCACAGAAGGCACAAGTCTCAGCTGCTGAATGTATACGTGTTTCACTTAAAACCATCCAGAATCGCACAGATGTGGTGCTGAAGCTTGTCTTCTTCACCTCTACTTCCCATCCTTGCCAAGAGGTTCTGGCATTGAGCAAAAGGGACACGAAGACTCTACCTCTGGTAAACTTGACTCTGCTCCCACTGTTGTGGGCAGTCCTGCTCTAACAAGGAACACCCCAAACGCAGGTAGAACTGAGGCTCATCACTCCTTGTGCATAAGCAGAGAGGCTGGCCTTCACATCTCTTTACAAACGACAAAAGCAAAACATCACAGATGTTTCTGAAAGCCGATCTTTTAAAATCAACTTTGGTCCTTTCTTGGGCAGACCTGCATGGAGTACTCACAATGGAGCACCTGACTACATCCTTGCTTGGAATCCAATCACGTTCTTCCTTGGAATCCTGCTACGGATTGAAATAACCAGCAATGCGGTGGTCAGATGAAACTCCTAGCTCCAAACTATTCATGATACACAGGATTACAGTATCACTGACTGACCCTATTAATGCTAAACTTAATCAGCATCAATATTTTTCAAATCCTGCAACCATGTAATTTCAATACTTCAACAAATATAATCTCAGATGCAAGGGGCACCCCCCATATGCCTTTTCATATAAATTCTTTAGAACATCAGAGTTAATAATGTTGATTAAAAACTAAAGTTAGTCTACTATAGCTGTCCAATTTTTTTTTTTTTTTTACTTTTAAGGAGCACAAAGTAGAATCACGTATGAGAGACATCAGGTTTTTGTGGTTTAGTAAAATATGTCTTTATATAAGACTCATCACAAAAAACATTTAAGTGGCTAATGCACGCAGACCTCTCTTAATAGCAAACAAACACATAGAGCAAATCTGTGAATCTGTGTGGTGAAGCAACTTCAAGACAATGATGCTAATGCTTCAAACAGCCACTGATGAGGAAAAGTGAGAGCGGGATGACTGGTGTCCTTGGATACACTATGTGCTATGTGCACTTTCAAAGCAAGACTAGGAAATGCACACTAACAGGTTAGAACCCAAAGACCAAGCTTCACAATTACAACACAGCTTAAGGGTTAAGTTCAAGCTAAATTGTATTTGCCATTAGTCTTTACAGTTTCCTGCATGAGTTCTATAGCTTGAATCCACACCATTAGTCAGCAACCATTGCTACAAAACTCACACACACTGGAGAAGCTACTAGCACAGGCACATGCAACAGACCACACTGCAAACGGCTTATACTTACTGCATTCTGGTGCAGGGGACAGACACAAGATGCAGTCAGTTCTTAATTAGCAATAGATTTTCAAAACTAAGCAGTTTCTTGGGAGTTATTCACTCCTGTGACTGACAGCTGCAGCACTGGGGCTGCATTTCTAATGACTAGAAAACTTTAAGTGAAGACGCAATCAACCATGAAGACAAAGTCTCTAAACCTGCCTGCTGTATCTCAATTGCACTTCTGCTAAGGAAGGGCTCTTTAGGATAAAGATGGAAACACTGATAAACCATAAAACTTGCCCTAAGCCCTAGGGCTTCAGAGTCCAGCGATTCTTAATTCAGTGTAACTTCAGTGTAAAGAAAATACACATGTACACCCAAGGTCTACCTCTACCCAAAGAGTCAGGGATAAAGGCATTTATTTGGATGACCACAGAAGAGTGACAAGACCCTTCAAGGTCAGAAGGATCTCCCATCCATGATCCACTTTTGTGTGCTATGTGGAACCACACTGGACTCCTTCAAAACCAAGGCACGGAGACAGTATCTACCTTGAGATGATTTAAGCAGAAAAACTGAACTCCCCAACCTTATTCTAATGATAAAAATCAACCCCCTCCCCCCAAGTCCCCAAGCAAAACCAGAATACCCAACCATCAATGCAGAATCCAGTTATTCCCCCCACTGAAACAAGCATCTACTGCAATACACACCCCAAAACACACTGTGGCAGGGCAATAATCACTGCCCAAACTGAAGGTAATAGTGTACATGTCTTGTGGTATAACTTTAGTTGTTGACATTGTGCAAATTTGGGAAGAAACAGAATTTCATGGACATAATTAAAACTAGGAGATTTTTAAGTAAAATCCTACAAGGACGGAAGAGAGGAATGAGGAAAGGAAGAAAAGGGAGAGACAGAGAGAGGATAGGTAATGGTCTGGCAACAAAGTAATTGTGTATATCATTCTAACACATTTCTCTATTTCTACAGGCTAAATTAATGTTAGGTTTTCAAATGTGGGTTTTCCTCCTCCTTATTCAATGTCTAAAGCAAGGCTAGGGCTCTCCATAGAACCAGAATGCCCCCACCAACCATCTATTCAGGTACTTTTTTGCCTGGCAAGAACTGTGAGCAGCCAGCACCCCACATGCCAGTCTCATGAATCAAGTCTCCAGAGAGAGAGGAACAGGAATTGACCCCCTTCCCCCGACCCCTGAACTCAACTCCTCTCCCAGTTTTCTTTGCTGTTTTATCCACGTTTGTTGGTAAAACCTGAGGAATAAAGTTTTAAGCATTCAGGAACTTTTTCAAGCAAGTACTTTCAGGGTTTTTATTGACTGATCCCCTCCAGTGAAGGTCAGAACACCCTTGGTGCTGGACAGATGGCTGTGGGGCCCGAGAGGAACAGGAAGGCGCTGGGGTCTGATGCCACTGCACAATGTGTACCCACAGCGCATGGGGATAGCAAACACCCACTGTAGTTATCGGGGTAGAACAAACCAATGTTTTAAATTCTATAGTTTCTTAAAATCTTTTCTAGACTCAGAGTCCATCCGATCATGCTCCCAGCATGATTGAGAGCTACTTTCTACTCCCAAGTACCAACCATGACTGTTGCATGTGGCATGATTTTCAAAGAGGTGTCCAGAGATATCAGCCTATTTGTATTCTCCTTTGCCACAGAGGTAGCTGGGGATATCATATACTTCTTAAGGCAACTACGTATTTTTAAAAAGTTGTACTCTTCACAAACAATAAATATTAAAATTCAGAGGTAAATACAAGAGACAACTTCATGCCCCACGTCTGAAGGATGGGGAGTATTCTGCAGGTAAACATTATGTTCTGGAAACCAAGCAGTTTGAACACAAAGACCATGATTTGTTCAAGCATAAAGTGCCATTAATTATACACACTGTCAGAGTTTTTAAAGGTCACCCTCGCATCGGAGGCCAAGTATTTGGCATTTGGATGTAATGTATTAGATGGGTTTCTGCTGGTAAGGTGGCTCAGTGGTTAAGAGAGAGCACTGGCTACTCTTCTAGAGGTCCAGATTCCAATTCCCAGCAATGACTGGTGGCTCACAGCCATCTATAATGGGGTCTGATGCTCTCTTCTGGCATGCAGGTGTACATGCAGACACAGCACTCACACATTAAAAAATACATAGACGGGTTTCGTATTTATATACAATGAAGGCATAGCAAATGAAATGGCTCTTTTATAGATAAAGCCACAGCATTCTGAGTGCATTTTAGAGGCCCTCGGATGGATACAGCACTGCTGTAAATGAGTCCCAGCGATGACATCCTTGCTGGGAAGCCTCTGGAAGTCTCAGGTACAACACCATTTTGATAAAAGAGGGTAATGTACTTAGCCACAATCATTTTTTAAAACCACCATGCCAAGAAATAGGCTCCAAAGCATGAACTAATTAAACTAATTAAAAAAATAAAAGAGAGAGAGAAATTCAAAATGTATAAGAAAATCATTTAATATTAACTATTCACCCTTCTAAATATTACCAAAGTTGAACAAAGTTCCCATTAAATACATAACATTTTCTTCTAGGTAGATAACAATCAAATATGGAAAACTTAAAAAAATGCTATTTTTAGTTTCTTTAATAGTTTTAAGCAAACTGT
Source organism: Cricetomys ansorgei (assembly GCA_026225945.1). Classification (NCBI taxonomy): domain Eukaryota; kingdom Metazoa; phylum Chordata; class Mammalia; order Rodentia; family Nesomyidae; genus Cricetomys; species Cricetomys ansorgei. The sequence continues at coordinate 8,438,896 of JAMJFZ010001562.1, forward strand.
GATTTTCAGAGACTAACTATAACCCACCATACCCATCCATAATCCAGTCACCATTTTCGTCTTTACACCTACTTCATCTCCTTCCTCAATTGTAAGTTCTCCATGACAGTGGGAAACCAGAACAGAAGGTATTGAGGACAGCCAGAATTAATTAGAAAACATGTTCTGTAACCATGAGACAGACTCCTGTCCATGTGTCGGGGTGTTTCCGCTGGAGCCATCATTACACACGGCCCATTGTGTTTTTACTATACACGGTTCGTTATCAAGGAAGTAGACAGGGCAAGATGTACAATTAGCTAGCCCTGGATGAGAGCATTTCAGCTGTACAGGATGTGAAATAACCAGCCATGCTGCCTCTACGTTCTAGTGAACTTTAATGCTTAATTAACTTTTCTAGTAAACTAACTGCCAGTTTAATAACTTTCTATCAGATCAGTCCTAAGGAAACTTTCACATTGCTCAACTTAACTTTTGAATGTAATGTAATTTTTTAAGTGACAGTACTTACTTCTTTTTCCCCTGTTTTTTTTTTTTTTTCTATTTTTGTTCTTTGAGAATTTCATACAAGGCCTTTTAATCATATTTGCCTCTTCCTCCCACCCCTCCCTGGTCAGTCCACTTATTCCTTAGTGGACAAATTATTTTAAAAAAAATCTCCAAATCAAAGACAAAATTCTCAGTTAAAAGAATGTCCAAACTTAATTGTGTGGGGCACCTGAACACAATTCTCTCCCTTAGAAAAGTGGATTTCTTATACCACCAGGATGTAGAGCTGTCATGGCTTCCTCTATGAACTGCAGCTGAGCTTCCTTTCTTTATCAATGTTATATTCATCTGTTTTCCAAACTGACACCAGATCACATGCAGCCAGCAAGGCAAACTTTTCACCCTCTGGCACTAAACAAATTGTGGACAAATCCACGTGTCATCACCCAGGGCTTAATGCTCCCATTTCTCCTTCATTTAGAGAGGAACCAAAGAGCTGAAAGGCTTCCACTAGCTCAGCGGAAAGTGCTTCCATGGTGACTGACCCTGGATTCATGGAGGTGGAATTGGACAGTTTAGAGGATGTTCTGGGCCTCATTGTCCTCTAACAAACAGACTCCTTGATTTCTGTCATCCATTTTAAGACAAGAACAGAGAGCTCTTTTATAAAACAAGGCAGAATTTTCTATTTGTATCTATCACTTTCACCTGGGTAGAAAATACAGAAACTCTCATTTTGCACTGATACAGATTCTGAACACATTACTCACACTGACTCCTCCCACTTCAGCTGTGGCACTCTGAAGTTCTTAGTTAGCTAGGCTTTCTATGGTCAGTCCTGACAGGTCTGTGTTACGATATTGCTGAGAATCCAAGAAAGCATAGACTAGTATCTGGGACAGACATGTGAATAATTTATTAAAAGAAAGGAACTTTACAATTTTGAATAAAAAGCAGATAAAAGGATCTAAAATTATCCAGCCAAATTTTCACTCTAAATGCCTCCAAATGAGTATGTTTATAAAATAAAGACAAATTATTAAAATCAAGATGGCTAAAGATTAAACTGAGGAGGTTCAGACAGGAAAATGGAGAGAACCATTAATGGTGTTATTCAAAAATAGTACTTATCGCCATCCTCTTAATCTTAAGAGGATTTCTGGTTTCCTGAGTTAATGATGTTTCATTTTTAAAAAGCATTTCATGGAGAAGAAAAATGAACTCAATAATTGTATATGGCTATGATGGATTGTCTATATTAGTTTGCCCTGTGGGCATGTCTGTGCAAGATACTGTGATTATGTTAATCGAGGTAGAAGGGCCTGCCCACTGTGGGTGGTGCCATTCCCTAGGCAGGAGATTCTGAACTGTTTAAGAGAAAGCAAGCTGAGCACTAAGTAGCATTATTCACTACTCTCTTGACTGTGGATGTACTGTGACCAGATGCTTCAAGCTCCTGCTGCCTTGACTTCCTCACAATGATAGACTGTAACCTAAAATTGTGTGCCAAATAAATTTTTTCTCTCTTAAGTTGCTTTTGTCAGGATATTTTCTCATAGTTAACAGGAAAAGAAATGAAGACAGTGGCCATTTGACAGTTCACTGTGGTATAGTTTACTGGATTTGCTCACAGCAGAAACTTTTGTTTAAAGAGTGCACTGACAGCATAAGCTCCAGGTGTGAACTGTAGGCACCTACTGTTCACAGCAAAGACTGTGTCTATAGAGCATTTGGGCTTAACCTTGACTGCACACTAAATCACCTGTGAGCTGCAAAAATACTCCTGCAGGTCCCAGGCTGGCAACGGGGGATAGCTAGTACAATCTGGAAACAGGAATTCTTGAAAGCTCCCCAGGTAGTTCCTCTCTGAAGCTATATGTGAGATGTACTGAAGTATAGTACTCGTCTGAAGAAGAGCATTTAGAGACACAATGCACACTATACTTCATAACTATAGTCCTGGGCTATAACAGTGGTGAGAAACGATATTGTGACTTTGAGTGGGAAGGTAAGCACAGCAAGACAGGTGTGGAGAAAAACTTGAAATAAGTGACACTAGAAGCAAGCAAAAAGACTCTGGGACTGCCAGAGGGTACTTCATTCAGGGCCAAGTTTAGGGACAGTTTGCCTACTGGCATTCATTCTGATTAGGTGCACAGAGCAAGCATACTTGAAAAAAGAAATACAATCCAGTTTCCTGACTTCTAATAGGGTGTGTCTACCTTCAGCAGCAACAGACCTTCAAGTCTTAAAGCTGGACTGTAAGTCCCAAGAGGACAAGGAAATCTCTGCTTTGTTTGCCACTGGCACATAGCTCACATCAGGCAGTCAATAAATATTTGACAATTGGACTAACTGGCTTGTGAGGTGTGCTCCGTTCCCTTTGAGAGCTGTTAGGACCTGTTTTCTAAAGCTAATTACATCTTAGGACATACTAGAGGGCAAAGCTAATTGGATGTCTCAATATAATCCCATTATCCTATCAAAATAGTTTCAATTAAGAGTGGAGGTGTATGTCTACCTATAATCCTACCACATGGGAAGCAGAGGCAGGAGGATTGTCCATGAGCTCAAGGCCAACCTGGTATTGTAGTAATTTCCAGGCCAGCCAATAGCTTTGTGTGACATGTCATTAAGAACCTATCTACTGGCTTATGAGCAATGAATTGCTTTCTGACAAAATTAATGTAAAACCACCACCTTTAATTTTAATAGCATCATTAACATTGTCTTCTGACAAAACTATTTAAATTCAGATCAGTGCTGTATCAGCTAAGATTTTTTTTAAAGATTTTTTTTTTTAGTTTATGAATACTCTGTCTGCATGTACACCTTCATGACAGAAGAGGGAATCAGATCCCATTAAGAGATGGTTATGAGCTGCCATGTGGTTGCTGGGAATTGAACTCAGGACCTCTGGAGGAGTAGTCAGTGCTCTCAACTACTGAGCCATCTCTCCAGCACCCAGCTAAGAGATCTTTTCCCCTGCCAACGGTAAAGAATGACTTTGACACCTGCCTATTTCGTGACAGTAACCTGTCTCACTAAACTTTAGTGACTTAAAGGAAATTAATTTAAGCACAGTGATTTCTGAATAGTCACAAGAATTCTCCCAAGGAACAAACCTTAATTTCTTCTCTTTCATCAAGAGCCCTGCAGCTTCCTTTGTAGATTTTACCTAAGCAGCACCTACAAACAGGACTGGGCTGAAGGCTGAGCATTCCCAGATAAGGGCTGTGGCCAGCACATACATTTCCATCCAGGAAGGATCCCCGACTGACCAGAAACTGGGATGATACTAAGAGCAGGGAAACGGGGGGAAATGGAGGCTCCTTACAACATTTGTTTTTTTCCCCACGTTTTCAAATACCGGGGAGCCCATGAATTTGGGGAAGAAAGTAAGGAAATTACTCTAGTAGGAAAGAAAAACAATAAAGAAAATATTAGGAAGCCAGGGACTTGAACCATATGCCTACTATTTAGCATAAGTATAGAGTTTGGCAGGGCCTTACTTTCTCATCTGTAAAATGGGAATAACTGCTACTTTCACAAAGCTGTTTTGAAAATTAAATCTGACAACATACCTGGCAGTTACAATAGTGTTTGCACTCAGCCAGCTGTTAGGGACAAAATATGATCAGGGAGAATGTACCTCTACAAATAAGAATACTATTAGAAGACAGAATCCATGAAGAAGGTCTGGATTAGTGTGCAAGAATGCTTGGTTGACTTCCCTGTGATTCAGTGATCTCAAGTTTTTGGCATGTGTATATTCTTTGGGAGGTCATTCTAGGCAGGGCTTGGTTAATTAGAATTCACAAATCATTACTGTGAGTGAGAATTAAGAAAGGAGAAGGTGAATAGACTCATTTTCCTTAAACCAAACTAGAACAGTACTCCAAACTGCCTCTAAAAGTCTAATTTAGGAAATTCTATATAAGTGCATAATGTTTAACCATTTAATTTGGAGCAAGCAAGATCATTCTGAACTTCTGCAGACATTACTTGAATTTCTGCTGTGGAGTTTCTTGCTGTAAGATCACAGCAGGGTGTGGCCTGGGTGAGACTAAAGGAGGCATCTAATCCCAACTCAGATCCCTGAAACTCCCAGGATGTAGCCAGGTCTATTTCGGCCATGAAGATGTGGCTTCCCCATTCCTGGCTTTTTTTATGCTTCGTTTTCCAAACACTCACAAATGACTGGATGGCTATAGGCACCAGTGTCCATGTGTCCAGACACATCAGACAGATGGCAGACACATCTTCAAGTAAAAATTTCAGAAGTGACGTTGATAAAGTCTCCAAATGGTAGCTCAGCAGTTATATACATACATACACACACACACACACACACACACACACACACACACACACACACACACACACACCTACCTTTGACTTATATTTGCACAGAGTTTACTTATATACTCAAAGTATAACTATTTACAATAAGCTGCCCATACAATGCAATTCAAAGTACAGCTATTTATAATGAGTTGCCCATACAATGGGACTTTATTTCTAATAGTTTCACTTTAATAATGGTAGTTTTAATTTAAAAAAAAAAATCTTACCTCAAATATTTCAAAGCCATAAATGTCTAAAACACCCATGACCTTCTTTCTGACTTTCGTTTGTGCCTTAAAAAAAAAAAAATTCAAGTTAGTAAGTTAATGCAGGCATGATAGAACACTGTGAGCAACTGAGAAGCACAGAGTTAACACAAGTTGTTTTGAATTGGAACAATAATTTGGCTGCTGTGTTAAAAACTTAGGAGATAAGGGCCAGGTGTGGAGTTGTTCAGAAACTTAGCAAAAATGGACACAGCCATCATTATTATGGTGGTGCTTCATTACTGAGCAGAAAACCACCAATTCTCACAAAACATAAAGCCTTCATGGTCACTTTGTTCAACATTCGTTTTAATGAAGAACATATTAGTACCTAAAAGAAGAAGTGAGCTTTTCAGCCAAGTGCACAGCAGCTACTCAGAAAATGGCTAACTGGCCGGGTGGTGGTGGTGCACACCTTTAATCCTAGAACTCGGGAAGCAGAGGCAAGCAGATCTCTGTGAGTTCGAAGCCAGCCTGGTCTACAGAGTGAGTCCCAGAACAGCCACTACAAAGACCATCGGAGTAGCCAGTCTAGTCACCAGTAAGACCCAGAACACAGGGTGAAGTGAGAGAAATTGCAAGCTGAAATTGTATGCAAGGGTGATCCATCTTCAGGGATCATCTTTCAGAGCAGCTATCAACTATTTGATTATAGAACCAGGCTTTTTTAATTTAATATTTACACTGTGGATATCATTTATTACAAATAGTATCTTACAGAGATTCATTACCTTAATGCTCTCATTGATGCGATTTACCAACCATGAAAACAACCTACTGTAGAGGTTTTTAGCCAGGGCATCACGGGCATAATAAGCCTATTAAGAAGAAGAAAAAGAACAACTTAGCACTAACAACTGCCACAATGCTCAATTCCTATAAAATAAGGAAAATACTTTAAGAATATTTAGACTATTTCAAATTTCTCTCTTGGGTCAGTCTTTATTATATGCTGGATGAGTAGTCAAACTTTAAGAGAATTAGATAAACTTTTCACACAGCCTACATTTTTGCATCCGGAGAAATTAATTCCAAATATTACAGAAGGTTTTGCCATAAAAATATCCATCCCAGAGTTACAGAACAAAGGAAAACCAGGAGTAAATGCCAAGAATAGGGAAATAAACACTTATGAAAGAGATGTATTGTACAGTTATCATAGAATAACCACTGCAGAATTAAACAACTAAACATGTTGTGTGAAAAAAAGTTGAGAAGTTGTATCCTTAATACAGTAATCCTCCCCTCCCCCACACGTGAAGGGAAGGAAATAAGACAGGTCAGAATAAAGCAATCTAAATTTTTTTTCAGTTACAAACCCAATTATTTAATTGGAGCTATAAAAAGAGAAAGTATAATTGATAGAATAATTAAGAGGAAAATTTAGAATATTTCAAAAGAGTAAGAGAAGGGAAGGGCACTTTACAAAAAGCCTTGGAGAGACGAAGCTCCTTAAACGGAGGTGGAACAGCTCAGGAGAGCCACGGGGCCTGCAACCATGTGGAAGGAGAGAACTGAGCTGTCCTCTGACCCCCAGCCCACACTTGGAGAGCCCCTCCCCACCGCATTTCAATAAAGTTCAAAAAATCCCTAAACTACAAGTAGGAATGTAATATTAAAGAGTATCTTACAAAATACTAAAACAGGAGAATAAAAAAGATGGTACTCTAAATCCAAAATAACAACCAAATATCTAGGTTTAAATTTTTACAGTTTTTCATTCAACTTTGAGTATTTTCTAAAAACCTTCTACAATGGGCATCTGTAAGTTGTTATGAAGAAGGTAAAGTACTTTTTATGTGCTCATTTGTGCACTTTAAAGCTGTTTGCAGTGATGCGGCATACAAGAGGCAGAAGGTATCTATCTTAGCGATCCAGAATCCAAAGGCTGGATGGAGAATGTCAGCTTTGGTGAGAGAACCTAATGCCCCTGAAAACACTGGGTGCAGAGTATAAGTATTAATGGCATATTTAAGTCAGCCCCATTGTCAGCAGTCTGAGAGGAACTGTCCTGGAGAGGGGAAAGCCAGAGGCTCTGCTGTTCTGTGCAGCTTCTATGTAGTGAGTCAAACATTATTAAAAGAGATTGGTACGTTTCGCTATATAAAGAGCATAGCTTGTTAGGCTGTGGAACATTTGTTGCATTTGTTTTTTTAACCAAGTGTAGCAATTTCAGAACACATTCATTTGCCTGGTGAGAAGAGAGCACGTTCCCCTCTTCTAGACACTTCCTAGTTAACACTAAACCCATTTCCCAAATGTCTCAAGGGGCACGGAAGTCAGGAGTGGGGAATAAACCTAGAAAGTTTGCTAGGCGTTGGAGAGAGGAAAGGAAGGAGGGCAGGGAGAAGAAAAGAGAATGGGGGGAAGACGGGGGAAGAAAGGGAGGAGAAGAAGAAGGAGGAGAGGAAAGGGAAGGAGAAGAGAGTCTGTGGTCATGAGACTCCATAGCAGAAACCCATGTCACTAAAACAGAGTATGCAGACAAAAGGGAATGTAGATGCCCATGTCCCTTGTCTGACACCATTTCTGTAAGGTCTCCCTCTCCTAAAATAGGTGATTCAGGTGCCTCGGAAGTGTGGGGAATCTGCACACAGTTGCATTACAACTTCTGGGGTATCCATTTCTTTTACTACTGTAAAAGACTGTCATTTCTTAATCCTTTTCCTTTTCTTCTTGTGAATCCAAGTCATCTCTAATAACTCTTACTTACAAATAAGCCTTTTCCATCTCAGAGCCGCTCTACCCACCCTATTCTAACAAAGCACGCTTGCCATATGCAGCTGAACGAGGTGACAAAACATTCTGAAAACCTGTTTTATAGTTCTTAAGGTAAATTCACAGCCAGTATTTTTCTGTGCAGCTTTCAAACAAATTCTATATTTCAGAAGTCACAAATTCAAATATTTTACATGGTGACACAAATGATCAGGAAGCAGGAGGTCTGTACGGCTAGAGAATGGATTTTTAGGTTAAAGGCATGCAAACTTTAAATTTTAAAAGCAATTAAAATAAAAGCCAGACTACCCAGTACTCAAATAAAATCTGCTTATGAAGCTACACCAGGCCCTGTGGACTGCTAGCCTGATACCTCGAACTTCTAGAGTCTGAATCAAGCCATGCGCTCTCTACAATAACCTGGAAAACAGGAAGGGCAAGAGCGCCCATTCCCATTTAAGGATCACTCCTTCGGTGTACGGAAATGAGGGGAAACACCAAGGGTGATGATTCACCACCTCAGATCCTAAGCATACTGTGAAAACGCCATGCTTTTCTGCAACTGCCTGAAGCTCGCGGAAGAAAACCCCTGGTGGGATCTACTTCTGAGGTTGCCTGGGATAGGAAGTGCTAACTAGGCAAGGCAGGATGCAGACAGAGGGCCTGCAAGGAGCAGATGATATCACATTAACAGGGTCCTCAATCAGAAGGAAGGTAAGAGTACAGAGGAAGAGGAGATCAGGAAACCGGGGCTTTACGAGCCTACTGGGTCAGGGAAATCTCTCTGGATGGAGTACAATTACACGAAGCCCATAGATGGACAGAAGGCGTGAGCAACGACCTAAGGATGCGGTGCAAGCAGGACGAAAGACACCAAATGAAAATAAACTAGGCTCTCACGAAACTCTTGGGAGGCAACTGGCTGAGATAAATCACACAAGTAGTGTCAGCTTACAGAGGGCCCTTGAGGCTAAGGAGAGCATTATCTGGTAGACGCTGGACAACAGACTCTGTCTCCAGTTTCCAATGTCACTGTATTAGTCTTCACCTCTGCAGAAAGATTTAAATGCTTTAGGGGGGAAATGAGGCAGGACGACAATAAAGAACCTAAGGTTGAAGCTGTGAGCAAAAGCTAACAGAAGGAACTACCTCTAACAGAAAACCTGGCAGACACTGCCAGCAACATTAAAAAGCAGCTGCCCCCACCCCTCATGGGCTGCAAAAGCCTGAGGGTGCAAGCCAAATCTCCCATGACAAAGGTTGAAAAAATGTGGGGAACTTTTACCCTGTGATAAAAGGTAACTCAAGCAACCTATCAACTAAGAGGCTACTGGGTCTGGCTTTGGTAGAGGGTGAATAAAAAGCAAGAGGAAAACACCATAAGAGCCAATCCCAAATCCACATATCTCCATGGGGCCTTCTGAAACACACAGGCTTTTCATGGCTTCACTCCATATATGACGATTTCTCTGGCTGTTGAAAGTGTCCAGATTTCATGGTTCTCTAAACGTGACCCTGTAGCAAGAGCACCTTTGCTTGTATCCAGACCACAGAACCCATCTGAAAACATTAAACAAGCTGGCCAGGTAACCATGATGAATGTCCAAGTCTGAGAACCCCAAAAGCACACAGTCTCTAAGCCCAACTTGACCTTCCCAGCCACGTTCTGAATCCCGACTCCAAACCTAAAGCTTCAGCCTAGCCTGGCTGACCCTGATCCACATACGGGCTCAAAACCTATCTTTCTTTTTTGAAACACTACTTTGTCAGTTTTTCTCATCTAAATCCTCTCTCTCCACAAGTTTTCTTAGTCTCAATTTCTCTAATGCGGGGTCATGTTGGGGCTTGTTCTATGCATGCTTTCAACATCTTCTCAATGACCAGTCTCTGACTGTGAAGAGTCTGCTGACTCAAACAGATCAGAAGGCAGAAGCAAACATTTAGGAAGAAAGAGTATACCAGTTACAGCAGGGAAGGGCTGCTACAATCCAAATCTCCATACAAAGTCTTTCCATAGCCACAGTGTCATAAAGAAAGTAAAGGATTATCAAGAAAGCTTTCTCTGTTCAGAGGGACAGAGGGCTGAATGGATTCCACTTGCATCTCAGCAGCGGATGGCTGGTGCCAAGGAGGATGAGACTGGAAGATAGAGCTGAGTAAACAAAGCAGGCCTGAGTGGGAAGCCCTGCATCAGCCATTTAATTCTAGTGCAGATCGGCAGTGACTGGTAGAAAATGTCCAACTCATAGAACAGAGGGTTCACACCACAAGGGCCTCCTGATGCCACCTGAGTGCTTTTACATTGTACACATATCTGCAGAAGCGACTCAGATCTGTGTCTCAGACTTCACTGGCCTGGTTGTGAAGCCAAGAACAACATGAGGGAAGAGTCCAGTTTGACCATCTGGGCGTTTCCTGTCGACCTCTTCTCTTATGAAACACCAAATCAATCGTCTTCACTCCCCTTACAGCATGCAGTAAAGCCACCAGCAATTCTGCTGCCTCTGCTTCTAAAGAAATCTAGAAAGGCCACATCTTCTGGCTCCAGTACAACCATCTGGCTCTGGGTCGGGGATGTCCCTCCCAACTGCCCTTCTTTCCTGGTTCCCAGAGGCTCCGCTCTTTACATCTAGCCAGAAGGACCCTTTGAAACACAGGGCAGATCCTGCCCATCTCCACTGGATGCTCCAGGCGGTTCCCAGCTCACAGGTCTGAATGACCTTCCTCCTTGCCCCTGTGGACATCACTCTTTCTCTTTGACATTATACATAGCACACAATGCTTGCCAGATTATTAACTGTGTCTACTCACTATTATCCAACACCCTCTGCCCTTAATTTTTAGCTCCCCAAGAATAGGAACCCTTATCTATTTAATTTTCTGTAGTGTTTCCAATCCCTACAATATGTGGAATACAGCCTGACCATGAGATAACAGCCTGCAAAATACTATTTCACATAAAAATATCACCACTTTAAAGAAGCTTTCTTCTGTATGTTATAGTTTACCCACCTGAGCCACATTCAGTGTGGTTGAAACTTTCTCCTGCTTCGCTTCAACTGTTCGGAAACTGAATGCTCTTTCTAGAACCAATTGATCAATGCTGGTCAACTCACAAATTTCTTTTAACTCTGTTGGGGAGCAGAGGAAGATGGACATGAACAGTGACTCTCTGTATGTTCCTCATGATCATTATCAAGTCCTAAACTGTTCTTTCCAAATTACATTCCAGAACAGAAGCGTGTATAAATTAGGAGAGTGACACTATCACTGCAAAGGTATCTCTGTTTAGTTTCACTAGTAAGTTTCTTCAAACATATGAGAAGTCCAAGGCTTGCTTTCTAGATTAGAAACTGGGCAGAAGTTCAAAGCAAGCTCCCTAGGCCAAGTTGCTTCTCTACAGACTTACCATTTTTATCTTTGATTTTGCTTTCATCCAAACCATTCACTCGTGATTCGGGCTTGAACTCGATGTTCCCCAGTTTCAAAACGGCTGCTACTACCTCCAGGACAGACTCAGCTTCGTGATCCATAAAGCCCACAATCTGCATAGCATTCTGGAGGAGAGAAGCACCTGTTTGTTCTCTATAGTTCTGTACCTGTTGTTTTGTTGTTGCTTGTTTACTTGTTTTAACGAATAATGAAATTTAGAATATTATTACACATTTTTTTCCTCGGGTTAAGCAAAAAAAATTAAAACACAAGGCTATTATCTTGCTCAGTGGTTCCAAACTGTGACTTAAGATCCTGCCAGGCACCATGCATACTTATGGTGGAATTAGGCACACAAATAGGCAGACAGAGAAGAGGAGGCTGGAAGCTGAGCCTCAGTGCCCCTCCATTCCTTCCAAATCCACCAGCTGGTTTCCATAGATTTGTTTTGTGTGTGTGTGTGTGTGGTTTTCCCCCACGGTGGGCTTCTGCCTCTAGAAGCAAAACCAAACAAGATGTTTCTACAACCTCCAGCAATGAAATCAGCCTTGATTATTTCACACACAAGAAAAACACTGGCTTGCAGAGGTGAAGTGCCCCAGAGGGTACAAGGGACACTCATTCATTCACAAATGTACCTAGAGTGCCAACTATGTGCCAGGCAAAGTGGTTACAGAACTAGCCTTGGACTCAAATCTTAAACAAAATCATGTCCAGACTATTGCTTTCATATGTGAGTGTTTATACAGTTCTACACAATGGCCTGAGAGATGCTTTCTTCCTGGTTTCAGCTGCATTATTATTTCCTGTATGTATGGGACTAGGCGACCCAGAAATGGGAGTGATGTACATTTTTTTGTTAGGAAAAATTTCTAACATATACACGAGTAGCAAGAACAAGGAAAGGACCCCACAGCCTCTGCATTCAGCCTCAACAATTAATTGGTGCTAATCTTGCTTCATCTGCAACATGACCTCCTCCCCTCCTCCTCACAGCCACAGCTGTCTCATTTGGAAGAAAATCCCAGTTACCGTAATGTCAGAATGGGAGCAATTCTGAAAGTGCATGCTGCATAAAGACAGAAGACAAGAGTATTGTGTAAAAATTGCTTCTTTTCTAATGAATGAGGAATGCTAATTCTTCTGGTTTGTACATCATTTTCTAAGTCTATTTAAAAACAGGGTTTTCTGCCTAAAAACATTTTTGATTTAACAGGATCCAAGGGTAGTTTTCACATTTGGAAATTAACTTTGGCTATAAAAATACTTGGAATTTTAATACCACACTGAGAGTCAAGTCCCAGGACAATAGATGAAGGCTCCTTTTCATAAGTAGTAAAACAGCATGTTCTAGTAAACATGGCCTCCACAACCTTGTATGATTGTTGAGCTAGTGAAAAACCAAACTAATAAAAACATAATGAATTCTTGGATGTGTCTAAAACCGTGGGGAGCGTAAATTATAATGTAAAGAAAACTGGATTGTAAGCAGTTCTGGCTAAGCAGTGCGGGTTCCCCATTTTAACACGTAATGAAGGCACTTCTTACCCTAACGGTTCTGAAATTGGCAGCATCATCCACACCATTAACTTTGGCAGAGTCCAGACTCAGATAGTTGTATCTGCTGAAATCCCTCTCCAGCTTAAGCTTGTCTGTTGAGTGATGCATACAAATTGATGTTATTTAAGTCTAATAAATACACTTCTCTTCACGACTCATTTTTTACCCTTCAGATAAAATGACTTTTGTATTTTGTATCAAACCAACAATAAAAACTGATGCACAAAGATCAATAGTAGCTTCCTCCTCAACCCACTTTTGTAACTGTTGCACATTAATTATTACTGGGAAATATTGTTAACAGGGTTAAACACAGGGGAGTGGAAAATGTTCTTCGCATAAATTGGCTTTGAACTCATATGGATTATTCTTAAGTGATATATCCCAAACAATGATGAGACAAGGTATATGCTCTGATCATTTTGTGATTCTCTGAGCCACTGCTACTGACACAGGCTCTTATTAGATATCATTTAGATTAGATTACAAGTCTGGATATAGTGACAACCTTCCCAGAGTTATCCCTTTCACACTTTAGCTAATAAACGCATAGTGGGAAATTCAGTGTGTTTTCATGTGCATTTGTTTATTATTAGTGAGCGTGGTGAGGAGGGTTGATTCTCATTGTCAACTGAATTTAGAACCATCTAAGAGACACGCCTCTGAGTGCTTTGAGAGAGGTTTAACAAAGAGAAGACACACTGGGAATGTGATTGGCACCACTCATGGGGCCCAGAGTGAACAGTTGGTTGTGGAAGAAAGCTTCCGGCACACCAGTATCACCTCTCTGTGCTCCAGTCTGCCCAGATATGAGCAGTCTCACCACCCCACCGCTACAGCTGTACACATGGCTACCACCACACCTGACCTGCCATCCCTGGATCCTGGAACCACAGGCCACATCAACCTTCCTTCTCTTCACTGCTTCTCCCTAAGTGCTTAGCCACAGAAATAAGAAGAGTGGCGAACACAAGAGTTTCTCTCTGAGTGATAAACTTTCCATAGATCTTCTTGTCTGAACTGTCCCATGATGTAGCCAATAGCTATTGAATAATTTCTTTGTGAACTTATATTAGTTCTCTAATCTGAAATCTCTCTTGTATGACCACATGTATCTTACACATGACTTTAAAAAAAAGTATTACACTTATTTGTTTACTGTATCTGTGTGAGTACATGCCTGCATATGCATGCATTTGTATCATGGCACTGGTGTGGCAGTCAGGACAACTTGTGGGTGTCGGCTCTCTCCTTACACTACATGAGACCCAGGGATGGGTCTCAGGGATGGAACTCAGGTTGTCCGACTTTCCCCACTGAGCCATCTTGCCTATCCCAATCCCTGTGCTTTTTAAATCCTTACTGAGAAAACTCTTATACGATTGTAGGCCTTAACTACACATTGCCTCTTTTCTTTCTTTAAGTGTTAAGAGTTCTCCATTTTGATTTTAAATTTGTGAGAGGCCCTTCCCCGACTAGAACACATCTGAGGCGTATGACTCGGTCCCTGGTGGGATATAGAAATACAAAAGAAATGCTGGGGTATGGTAGAAGCAAATGGAACAAGAGAAAACATGGACAGGGAAAACGTGGAACTGTGTTAGAGAGAAAGCTTCAGAACATGCTGTGACAATGAAGAGCAAGCACAGAAACACACTTACGGAGGAGCTCCTCAGAGGCACCCGAGAGCAGCTGATAGAACACATGGAAGTTTCTCTCACCTCTCGGCTGCTTTACAACACGAGATTTCTCTAAAAGATCTAAGAGGGGGGAAAAAAAAAAAAAGAAACAAAATTAAATTGTATAGAATTCATTTTGACTTCAAATACCTCTCACTCTCTCTTTCATTGGTTTTCTACTAATAACATAAAAGAAGTTATATTTTTAAGTTCTACTTGGAAAAAGAAGCACACTTCAACAAAAATCATCAAATTGAGCAGTTACATCCAACAAGTCCCCGGCTCGCTTTATAAGGCAGCATCTTATAGCCTAGCACACAGACAGGGCTATCTGAGGAACTCAGATCTGAGATCAGACCATCTGACCCAGGTATACCTTCCAGGCTCCACAGATACTCTCCACCTGCTGGAAGAATTAGAGTGGGTTTTCTAGATCTTCGAGTTTTAGGATTTTGTGTTATCTGACAGTATACTTCAGATATTTTTCTCTTAAACTTAAGGTATCATCAGGTTTTCACACTTTTACTCAGGGCAGGGGGGTGGGGGGAGGAAGGGGGAGATACCAGAAAGGAGTCATTGTGACAGAACTACAGATAGATAGCAGTGCCCTCCTACCTGGAATCCTGCTAATCGTTCACCAGAGACACAAAGGAGGGTATGAATTCTGCTAGCGAAGGCCAACTTTAACTATAAAATGCATCCTTATAAATTTACACTTTCAGCTATAAAACACACTGTAGTGACGACATCCTAAACCCTCAGTTCTTGATATTACTGGCACACTAAGTCCTAGTCCTGCTGAAATCCACGTTATTTAAACAGGTATGATAATAAAAGAAGAGCACTGTGAAGCCTCCTGAGCAATGTTCACTGATGTTTTCCATTCGTATTTGTGGCATCTATAAGAGGATTTGAGGATGCAATGTGGGAAGAATTTAAAAATGTAGCTATGGTTAGTGGGGAATCAGGAGTATTCTACATACATTTTTTTTTTTTTGCTCTTTTTTTTAATAAGAATGAAGAGATGGGACACAAGACATACTGGAAAGAGAACAAAAATATCTAAGCACAAATATATTAGAAATGAGATATTGGAGATATACTATGTTCATCTCCAGCTGTCACAAGACTTGGGAGACTGCAATGCCCCCAAGCTGTGAGTGAAGAATAATGAAAACTTGACATTTAGGAAAAAAAAAAGGGTGGGGGGGAGGTAGAAAAGTGCAAAGCACAAATCAATGTAACTTAGGGGAAAGCAGTATGTAATAACTATCATCTCAAAAGAAATGAAATTTCAAACAATTAACAAGTACATGAGTGAAGAATAATAAATAGGTAAAAATACAGTGTGTTTTTACTTATCAAGTGGTCAAGCTTCTAAGAGATTGTAACAGTACTGCACAATTCCATAAGAACTCAGGGTCAGATTCTTCACTAAGAAGCTAATCTTCAAAGGAAATCCCCACGCCTAGAAGAAAGTAACTGACTACATGGGAAATACAAACAAGGGCTGTATTGTGCTTTGTCCATTCACACGCAGATTCCTTCAGTGGAATGGTCACCACGCACCCACTAAGCACCGGGAATTATTCAGGAATGAGCAAACATGAAGGCTTTCTTCCTCTTGGTTGATGAGTCACACTGGTCGGTTATTGTGCCACAGAAAACAACACAAACGCCTTTTCAGGTGCGATGACAAGTTGAGGGGAGATGGCTCAGTGGGTAAAGCACTTGCCAAGCATGTATGTGGACCTGAGTTCGGTACCAGGAACCCAAGTAAAACCAGATGTAGCAGTGCATGTCTGTGTTCCCTCCACCTCCAGCGAGACAGAAGGAGCTACGAGAACCTCATGAGTCAGCTCCTGGTATGTGCATCGGTGAATATGATACCTTGCCTCAAACAAAGCAGGAGAGAACCAACACCCGAAATCTTCTGACCTCTACACAGGCACCACGGTGCATGCGTGCCCACATTCACGCCCCTGACACACACACTCAGAGAGAGAGATGACAAGTTGCTATGACTGAGAAAGCGAGAGTGAGGAAGGCAGAGTAAAAAAAGATCCAGGCTCTTTTCAGATCTCTAAAAGCCCTGCCACATCCTATAAGCATGGACACCTCTCAAGCCTGCTGCTTCTAGGCTAACGGAGGCACCTTAGCCATGGAGACAAACAAGTTTGGCAGCACTTACACGACCCTTTCTCAGCTTCAAGACATAAAACAATACCTTCTGGGAGCACGTGACACAGTGGCCACGCTGTGCAACCTCAACACACTGCCCAGCCTGGCTTTCAGCCCCTTTTAAATCTTTCAGGCAGTGGAGACTGCAGAAACAGCAATGGCTGTCAGCTTCATCGCAGTCGCCATCACTCAGTTACAGACCAGCATGAGGCGAAGAATGGACTGAATGGACTTCTTGACCACTCGTGTGCTGTTATGGTCGGTAAGGACCACCATATTCAAACATGACTCACTGTGCATGTGTTTAAAAGGGAAAGGTGAAAAAGGAGAAGTAGAGGCAGGACTTCAAACTCCTGTCCATTTGTTAGCATATGCAGCTCTGAGCGCCTCCTGGGAGGTCTACTCTGTCCCCTCTAGTTTACAGATGGGAAGATGGGGCTCCGTCACACTGACAGAGTGAACCCAGAGCTCCGGGTCACTGGGGATCATGCTTAGGCTCTGTAATTTTTCAGAAAAAAAAAAAAAAGTAAAACTCTTAAGCAGTTGGAAAATGCCTTCCTTTATATGAAATCCATGAATTCACTAAGCAACTCTATCACAAAATGAGGAAGCTTTTATTACAAAGCAGTTGAAGGTTTTACTACTTATGATGCTTACTCTATTACCCCAGAGCCTATTTCAGTTTCTTTATGACTTTTCTTGTAAGTCGTAAGCTTCCAGGTAGAAAAGTAATTAGAGGAGATGTTTGCCCCCAAATAATTTACTAATGTTAGGAACCATTCCCTGTTGGTGTTTTGTGCTAAATGTGCATGTACCAACATAATCAAACAGCATGAAGCCATATCAAATAATTACTCAAAGCAGAGAATATAAACTCAATTCACTGTAGGGACCTCTCACCTGACCATGTTAATTTACTTAAATGTGCCCTGAATGGAGTCAAGACAGAACACACCAGCACAATTCTCTTCTGCCTGAGGAACTCCAGCCAGAACCAGCTGGGCTTCTGCTAGGGAGATTTAGAGAAATTATTACTGGATGCCAGATACTTAGTACCACAGAGCATGTGAGAGTCTCCAGATACCCCAACGCAACTGCAACTTAAGATGTAAATTCCAACATAAACTCACATTATAAAGAGATAAACTTATTAAGCCATGCAGAAGGAAACAATGGGGACAAAGAAACACTGGAACCAGAACTCGCCCTCCTACCCAACAGGCCGTCGTCAACCAACTACTGACAGAAAGAACCAGGTCTCCACTTCAGGGCTTTCTAATTTTGAGAAACTACCAGCTTATCCACGAGATGTGCATGTGCTTGCTCATGTCATAGAACACCTTTCCTGGCAAACTGTGAAGGAAATAAAATCCATGATTGCACCCACTGGAAGATGAAGCCTTTTAAAAACAGGCAAAAGAATTAAAATGAATAAAAAGAATAAAAGGGTTGGAAAGAAAAAAGGAATCTCATTACCCTGGGGCATAATGAAAGGGTTTGACAGCCTGGAAAGAAATGTCACAGTCTCTCTCCTAGGAAAAGAAGTGGCCTATACTGATGGAAAAGCAACAGCTGTAGGCACTGTCCTCGTCTCCATGGAAGTGTCTGTGTCCCTCCTTTCCAGCCACTGTCCAGATAGATAGGAAGGGAACACCAGATTTTATTTATAACTGTCCATCCAAACCAGCAGGTTTTTAGAAGTTAAGGAAAAAATTAAATTCTCATCAGGGCTGCTACTACAGTTACGTCAATAAAGTGAATCAAGAACAGGAAACAAGAACAAGGGAATGGTCAAGTTCTTGATGGGGGCTTACAGACGAATCACCTATGTCTCAGTTTTACCAGTGAGGACAGGATAATACCACAAGCCCATGAGTCAGGATGCTGACTGCCCCAGAGACCCCACACCTTCCCTCTGGGGGGTTCAAAGATGAACTGAGAGAAAACATCTCAGAGTTCCATCTAACAGATTTGCCCCTCTGTCATTAAAGTGAAAGTACGATTCAACCAGCATGTCACTGTAATATAAGTAACTCTCATTATCACTGTTTTAACCGTTTTTCCCTATCTTAGATAATTATCTACCTCTCCTCTAACTACCCAATAACCCGGGGATTGCTGAGCAGAGCTCAATATTTTCATTGGAAAATCCTAAATATGTGGGTTTACTTATCTATTAGGGACGTAAGATTTTAAATCAATACTACACTTTTTAAAATGTGAGGACTGGAGATTGGATCACCAGGACTTACATAAAAGCCAGCTGGGCATAGCAGGCTGCTTGTAATTATACTTAAGAATGCTGAATCCCCAGGACAAGCTGGTCAGCCATATTGGCGAACTTGAGTTTGAATGAATGAATCTCAATGAATCTTGGTGCATGTGCATGCACGTGCGTGCACACACACACACACACACACACACACACACACACACACGAACATGCATACATATACATGTACACCACACATCATATACTTAAGGGAAAAAATAAAAATGTGAATAAAGCCCAGCCTAGTTTTATAAAATTTATAAAATTTATCCAATTTGTGTGTGTGTGTGTGTGTGTGTGTGTGTGTGTGAGAGAGAGAGAGAGAGAGAGAGAGAGATATTCTGGCCCTAAAGAAGGCGGATTAAAAGCAGACACTGTTTACTGATAGATTCACCAGCTACCAAGAACGGATTCATCTATAGGTTTCTCCAAATCTATCTCATGCACATGGTGTCAGGAAACAAATTAGATCAGTTTCCTTGAGAATGTATTGGATTGGGCAGTTTCATGTCTAATCAATGATTTGCCTTTAATAAAATCAAAGATAGAATATAAAAGAACAAAGCTATAAATCTCATACAATGCAAAAAAAATCATGTTCCATCTCCTACAATGCCAAGAATGTACCACACAGAGGTTAAACAACACACCACGTGGAAGACAACACATAAAAGCAGGAAACAACTGTACCATAAATTCAAAAGAGATAAGAGACAGTGAATCAAAAGCATGATTCCATCTCTGTCTTCTGTGGAGGGCCGATCCATTGTCTCCACCTTCATGCTTCTCTCAGGAGGATGATCCTCAGAGAAACGCCCTAGCCTCACTTAGTACCTCCATCCTTCCTGGGGCAGGAGGAGGGGCGACTGCACAGCAAGGCCTAGGGATGGGGTGCATATGTGTGGGCCGGGCCCTCTGGGTTCTCCCTACAACACATGTTGCTTTGCTCTTCAATCCAGTGAGATGGAGCAATGGTCACCCGGAGAAGCCATGGACCATCAATGGCTTCCAACTGCCAGAGGGCTACTAGCACACCTACATGTTCAGGTGACAAACTGAAAGCTCCCTTCAACCTCACCTTTACCTGTAACAGTGCCTTCTCCTTCCAGTTACTCCCATGCCTATTTTTCATGTGTCCAACATGCCTATAAGGGTTCGTTTGGACTGTATATGGAAACACCCTAAATCTCAGTAGCTTAAACCATTGAGTAGTTCTGTTCTGAACCCAGGATGGCTGATCAGCCCTGGGCTTGCTGCTGGCTATCTGAGTGACAGCTGATAGACAATGTCCCCAAACACATATTGAGCAGTTCATTTCACACCCCTCTTCTGTCCCACAGATGAGTGTGAACTTGTATACACAGAAGAGAAGAAAGTCCCCCAAAACAGCAAGAGGCAAACCCCAGTATGCAATAAGTTTCCAAGTCTGGATAGGCTTTGCTTGATAATTGTTCTGCTGAAGGTAACAAACCTCATAGCCAACCCCTGAGTCAATGAGCCAAGGACACAAAATGAGAATGTACTGTGGCCATTCCTGAAAAATCTAATTGTAGCTATTAAAATAAAATTGTTGGGGCTGTGAGATGGCTAAGTAGGAAAAGGTACAAGCCACCATGTCTGATAACCTGAGACCCATTCCCAGGATGCACATGCTGTCTTACGCAGTGTGAAGCATGTGTCTGTGCACATGTGCAAACTCACACATACACACCACTAACTTAAAATGTAAAGTAAGTGAATATAAGGTAAAATTGCTACAAATCTTTGCCGTGTTCCCACTGAAGGTGGGTTTTTATGTTCCTACCCCAAAACTGGACAAGCTTGTGAGCTTAGTGACTCACCAGCATATAGAAGAAATGACGAACTATATACCACTCCCCATGCTACCGCAGGCTTCCTCCAGAATCTCTTAGAATATTTACCGTTGCCCCTTCCCAAGTCACTCCTGGGAGAATTGTCACTCCAAGTCTAAGTTGTACTTCTATATTTCATCTTCTCTACTAAAGAAAGCATTTGCCACCTTCCATTTTAATAACACCTCCTTCCTAACGACACTACCCTTGGGGATCTGTAACTTTCAAGTGAGTTTCAAGTTGATGGCATACTTCTTTTAGAATGAGGGAGATGAGTTTTTGGCCTTTGCTTTTCACTTATCCGGTATACAACTGTCTAGAGGGCTTTTACACCTCTCTTAGAGCAATAACTTTAGCCAGTAACAATTTGTTCTTTTACTAGTGGTTTCTGGAAAAGGAGGCAATGTATATATCTTCTACAAAACAGCAAAGCCACGCTCTTTTCCAGGCTGCAAGAAGCTAGCTTGTCATGGTCTGGAGAGAACCCCAAAGGATTCACCATTACCTGTACTGTAGCCAGCCCAGCAGCTCCCGTGACCGCCATGAGTCAGCCCTGTCCATACTTGCTCAAATTTCCTGTCCTACCACTAATGTGTGCTTTTCCTCTAAAGCAAAAGGATTTTCTTAAATACCAGGGTGTTCCCACTTCACAAACTTCAATATAATTTTCTTGTGGGAACAAACGGTAACCAAGACCATATGAAATTCATTCACACAGACTTACTAATCTTAATGGAAAAGAAGTGTTTAGTATTTATTCTCCAAGGATACCATAAGAATCTTCTGACTCTTAGGTCAAGGAGACATTTCTGTTTAAAACTTGAATTTAAATTTTAAATCCAAAGTTATTTCTCATACTTATAATGAAGTAACCCTACTTATCCTCATAGAATCCTCAAGAACAGTATTGATTAGATCATTCCAGAGTGCTCAGCTGTAAGTTCTGTAATGAAAGGACAAACCTAACGCTACCACTGAAGTAATAACTAGGCAATGTAATAACCAGAGTTAATAATGTAATAAATGGAGTTAATTTGCCTTATTTTAAAAAGGCAATAAAGATTTATGGATAGCTTGATGAATTAAAATTAATTCTTCCTGAAGACAGTGGTCTTAAACCGGAGTCACAGCCTTTCCTAGACAGCTCTCATCAACTGCCGCACACTGCAGGGAGTCTGCCTTGCAGTCTGGCAGGGGTCGCAGTCTGCTTCTGGTTACAGCATATGCATGCTGCAGAGTACTTCAGCTTCCATATTTGGCATATAAAATCATCTAATCTAAATTACAGTACCCTATCCAATTTCATTTCATACTAGAACCTTCCCTTCAAGGCATTCCCCTCACAACAGTACATTCTTGCAAATATGTGCAATCACAGTGAATAGCACACAGAAGTATATAGTCAGGCTAACTAAAACGAAAGGTTAAATCATGTAAGGACTGCAAAATCCTAAAGTGGCAAGAACCACAAAATTCACCTGTCACTCCCATGATTTCAAAGATGAAGAAATGCTAGCCCTATCTGTCAATCGTGATGAAAATTTTATGTTTTAAAATGCAGCTATTTGAGGGCTGGGAGACAGCTTCGTTGATGAAGTGCTTGCCACACAGGCATGACGGAATGAGTTCAGGTCCCCAACACTCATGTAAAAAGCAGGGTTCTGTGGCATGTGCCTACAATATCCCTGAGGAAATAGAGACAAGAAGAACTTTGAGGCTTGCTAGCCATGGCCAAGCCAGATCTATGAGCTCCAGGTTCAGTGAGAGATCTCATCTCGAAAAACAAGGTGGAGAGTGACTGAAGAAGACACTGACATTGACCTTAGACCTCCCTCCTCCCTCACGAACATCTTTATGGATCTATGTGCACTGTCATTCTCTCCTCCCTCCCCCGAACACACCTACAAATGGCAATACAGATGCCCAAATCACGCAAGGCACCAACTTCTGCACAGCATACCTCTGACCGTAGGGCTGATCAGGAAGAACTCACAAACACTTGGGGCTCGAGGGTTCTGGACTACCTATATCCTCTGTCACCAGATCATGGTTCATTCCCCCACATTGCACTTCAGATTCAGTAAAATATCTCCCTTGAAAAGAGAATGCTGGGAGTGCAAAGATGGCTCCATGGTTGAGACTCTAAGTTAGTTTCCCAGCAAGCTCACACCCACCTGTAACTCCAGCTCAGAGGGACCCAACACCCTCTTCTAGCCCCCAGCAGCATCTGCACTCACATGTACACACACCACACACACACACACACACACACACACACGTTAAAACTTTTAAAAATCATTTTTGAAAAAGAAAAAGGAATACCATTACTGCAACAAACCAATGAAGGTGTTCTGGTCACTTTAGACAGCTCTGTCATTTACTTATCTAGTCTAAACTTATATTTATTTTCATTCTAACAATCTCCGTAGCACTCTGGGGCAATGAGGCAATGGGAGTCTGATACTGTAATCCTAAAACCATTCAGAACACTCCAGAGGATAGCAAGACAGTGGAGTGCAGGGCGGCAGCACATAAGCCCCTAATTAATATTCAAACAAATGAAATTTGAAATCAAAAGGAGAAACATCAGGCAGTGTCATGGCACCCTGGCTCTAAGGCAGCGATGCCACACAACAGCCAGTCAAACCTGTGTGGCTCACGCACGTGTTGACAAGCTCTGGACCTGGCACGATGCAGCAGCCCTTATCGGATCCTGCTCATTTCCTCTCTCTAGTCACACTTAGGAGGCAATGATTCTGTGTTTTACTAACAGCTGTATTACATGCCCATTATCTAAATACCCTGCAAGAAAGGTCACATTTCTCAAACTAACATTTGAAGTACAGGTCTGCTCATTGTATTAGATAAATACTTCCTTTAAAAAGTTATTCACTTAAAATTAACTATTTATATTTTAGGGCTAAAGAATAGTTCAGTACACTTGCCTGGGTTCTATCTAAGCACCACAAAAGTACTTAATAAACTTCTTGGTTTTATTTTTAATCACAGAATAAAAACTTTTTAAAAGAGAAATCACTCTTGGAGTTATCTTTTTCACACTAGATCAGCTTAATGATCTTATGAGATATAAAATACAAACACTTCAGTAGATTTCTAAACATTTTTCCAAAGGTAAGAATAAAGTGATCTTTAACAACATTTAGCCAGGCACAATGATACATGAATTTTGAGGCCTGTTTGGGTGAGACAGTAAGTTTTTAAAAAAAAAAAAAAAACCCAAAACAAAACAAACAATATACATGTACATCTATTTTTACATATATGTGTATATACATATATATCTTACATTAGAAAGCAATCTGGAATGCAATGGTTAAACATTTTTAGAAAAGGAAATATTCTTCCAAGCTCTTCAAGTCACAGTATTTAAACTATTCCACTATTTTAAAATGGTTGTTTTATTATTCTCAACTGGTCTATAAAGATTCAAGTAAAATACTCACAATTGCTTATCACGCCTCCCAGCGGATCACCTTTAAAGTCAAATTCAATATCCATGTATTTGCCCTGTCAAAGAAAGCCTTGGTAAGTTCATTTCAGAACAGTCCATGTATTTCTTAGAGAATGGCACACTAACTCATTTTAAGTTCTTTTTCCCAATGTAATTAAGAAAGGCAGTTCATACAACCATGACACAAAACAGCGTGCCTCCATGAATAATTCACACTGCATACCCTTACCTACTGCCCATCTAGCTTGTAGCTAATTTAAGAACAGATCTTCGGTGACACACCTACACATGGGGTGGGGGAGCAGGGGAGAGATCCTTTCTGTCATGTGACTTTTCCATTTCGGACATTTTCCAAACTTCCTGAAGGGAAGTAAATAATCTTGGAAGATAAAGTAATTGGGAAGATAAGTTATTTCATTTTATAGGCAAAATGTGTCTTAAGCCATTGCTACAAACTCCCTACTGGGCAATGAGTGAAATGTAACACTCCATGCTCCCATCTCCTCAAATCAAAACAAATGATGTGGTGTCACAAGCTCAGAATCAAACACTACTTATTCCTTTTCATGGCTTTTTACTGAGATTATACAGCAATATAGTGCCCAGATTCACATTACACTCTACGGATAGTGTCTTGGGACACTTGGAGTTTAATGTTGTGAATTTTAAGGAATCGGTCTCCAGCTGCCTCACTAATGAGTAATGATAATGAGTAATGAGAACAGCAGAATAACCGTGACAGCTGCTTCTTGTTTGGAAAAGAGGATATTTATTTAATAAGTTTTGGTTTTTTTTTTTTTTTTGCTTTGTTTCATGTCCTATCTTAATCATAGTGAGATAGATACTCTGTGTATAATTTCCTCTAAGAATTACATTAATTTTCAAAGTGTGACAGGAGGGGAGAAAAAAGATGGCCACATGGCACTTAGTCAACAATGCAATTTGTGACTTTTTATTAGCTTCCAGGTGCTCCCTCACCACCCCCTCCTCCAGTGCCATCTATCCTTTTAACTCTTCCCTTATGCATCAAGCAAAATGTCTCCACATCATCATTTCTTTTAGGTTGAAAAGGGCACAGGGAAAAAAAACCAGACACAGTCCCTGCTGGAAAGGAACTCAGCCTGGTGACAGGACATTGTGGTGGAGAGACAAGCCTGCCACAGCTCATGGGTACACATGGGAACGCACGGTGAAAACAGAAGAGGAAGAGAGTCCACGGTAAATGCAAAGTCTGTGAAGTTGCACAGAGGTCGGGAGCAGAGGGAGCAGGCATAAGAGCCAGCACCTGTTAGGACAGTCGGGGAGGGCTTCGGGCTAGAGACCAAAGTCAGAGCATTGTGACTTTCTCACATTCTCCTGACATGAGCATTGTGACTGAAGGCTCCTAAACAAGGAGGCATGATCAGATTTGCCAGTTTACAAGATCACCTGGCTAGTGTGCAATGGACTGAAAAGGAACGGGACCAGGTGCAGGGGATCTCAAGGGGATCAGGGCATCAGCTGCCTGCACAGATTAGAGGAGAAATGTTGTTATTTTGCAGTAGGAGAAGCAAACGATGAACATAAACTGAGAGCTAGGCAGAGTTGCAGGGACATGCCTGGGCTTGAAGGAAAGGCCCTCCAGAACAGCGGGAACACAGGAGGCAAAGCAGCTAGAGATGAGGGAAGAAAACTCTGAAGAGGTGGTTAGGGTTCGACCTTCCAGGAGGAGATAACTTCAACAGGGGTCCCCGGAAACATGAGGCACTAGGATCCAGAGGGCAGGTGGAGAGACTAGTGAGACACAGGCTAGAATTCTTCCAGGGTGACAGGTGTTACGTCCTGAGTGTGGCATGTTCCCCACAGGCTCACTGTGTGAATACTTGGTCCCAGTAGGTGGCCGTTTGCGGACATAGGGACCAACCAACAGGTGGATGGCATAGAGTCAGGGTCTGTGCCAGCACCCATGATGGATGTTTCTCCTCAACTTGTAAGCCAAAATAAACCCTTCCTAAGTTGGTTTTGTAAGGTGTTTGGATACGACGACAAAAAAAGGTATCCGCTACAGGTGTGTATAGGGACACAGGCACAAGGCAAGGCACTGGCGGCAGGATTGACTCAGTTAGAAGACCTGGATGATGGTGACGGTGACTTCTCTGAAGAAGTTACTTAAGAGTAAACAATGAGAGTGTAAACACACCACAGAGTGGAGCAGGAAGCCGACCACCAATGAACTGATGGACAGCTATGAGCTGCTGAAGCAATGGCCCAACGCTGAACGGCAGCCACGGCCACAGAGCCTGGTCGGGTAATGTCACTATTCCTAACCTGCAGCTTCTGTCACCTACTATGTATAGGAACTCTAAACTTGACACTCAGCACCCTCTAGTTGCAATCCTGACCCATTTTTCTAGCTCTTGGTCTTAAAAACTCCTTCCATATACTCTTAGGTCTAGCAACAAACAATGATAAATGCAGGCCCAGGCTTCTTCGTAGTGTCAGGTCAATCTTTCTTGCTCTCTAGTTCATTTTGGCCCACGTATGTCTTTTTAGCTTTTAAGTCCCTTTAACAATGTCTTCTACCTTAAAATCTTCTCTAAAAGCCCATAAACTTCACCCATAATTTTCTGAGAAACTTAAAAATGTATGTACTGAGTCATAATTATTTTGAGATAGTTCCAACTTCTCTAAACAGTCTATAAGCTTCTTAAAAAGAAGCATTCATAGATTAGGTGTTTTCTGAGTGTCTACTGTAGTACCATGCACTCTTCTAAGAGTCTGAAAGGTACACAAGGAAATCAGAATTCTTGTTCCCAGAGACAAGTACCTCTAGTCAATGATGACAAACTTACTCTGACATAGTAATTCCAAAGAGTAATAAATATCTTAGGAAAATAAAATCAAGACAAAGTCAAAGTAAATGAAAGGTATTATTGAAGTAACATTTGAAGGGAGACACAAACAATTCAAGACGCCGCCCAGCCTGTGCAGGTCTAGAAGAGCCCCCGGTATGCAGGAGACAACTGCAAAGGCTTGAGGCTGAGAAGCACTCGGGATGCCCGAGGGTCACAAAGTTATGTGAGGCTTAGCCCTAAGGAGGCTAAGACAGGCCCTGGAAGCTGAAGAAGCCTGAATTGTAAGAGCAAAGGGGCACAGAGGCTTGGTGGAACATGACTGTGAAGATCACTCCATACTAGGAAAGAGGCCATGGGCCACAAGGAAGTGTAACGAAACCTATACTTACATTTAAAACATAGAAACAAATCCATACATTTCAAAAGTCTTATCGAATGAGCTGGATGTGATGGCTCATGACAGCACTCAGGATGCAGAGGCAGCAGATCTCTGAGTTTGAGGCCAGCCTGATCTACTAAACAAGTTCCAGGACAGCCTAGGCTACACAGAGAAACCCTGTCTCAAAAAACAGAACAAAACGAATGAGAGGTTGGACAAAACACTTTCCAACAGTACAGGTGAATTGTCCTCTTCCCTCCAGTGCCTAGCTCACCAGTCTGCATATGGTAGATGCTCCAACCACTGCTTAAGCAAGAGCACTAATAAACAAACCCCTAAAACACTGAGTCTCTTTCTCTTAAAAGGAAAAAAAAAAAGTTCCATATGTCAAACTAGAAATATTGGGGCTTATGGGAGTCACTGTGAAGTATGACCTTGAATGCATTGGTTACAAGGGTCAGCTATGACCAACAGGTCTTAACTACAGCATAAAAGACCATATCAGATTTCTCAGTAAAGCAATCAACAAATGCATCCTAGATAAAACAAACACAGTCAAGGGTACTGTAAAGCAATATCACACTTACACACAAAAGAAACTTTAAATAACGGATAATTAAAAAATTATAACTCGCATTTGGGTATGCTATTAATCAAGTCACAGACCACAAAGCAGAGAAATTACTAGAAGCTAGGCATGAAATGACTTAGCCTATAATCAAGTGTTAATCTCATATCCTAATACCCATGTTATAAGAGGATTTCTCTGAAGCTATTTAATAAGCTAAATCACCTGCCAAGCCTTTCTCTATATCTTAAATACCACTAAAATGACCTTTTAAGCAATATGGTTTTCTACCTTTGTATGATCATGGCCACATAGATTTGTAACTATCTTTAAAAGTGCATGTGCACACAATTTGCAAACAAAATTAAATTCCTACCACATAAAGAAGCCTGACTATTGGAGTTACTTCACTTCAAACCTATTTATGCAATGAGATTACCCATGTTACCCAACAAGAAAAGGCCTGGATCAAACTGGTATAAGAATTTAACAGGCTAATCTGATGGAAAAAATTTACAGCCTTGGGTTTAAGAAAGTATTCAGCCTTCTACTTTCTAAGCTACAAAAGCTACTTCCACCTGAGACCACTTCTTTTCTTAAGCTCTGAGCAATCTAAGGAGAAGGCCAACACGGATCTAAAATGGGGGGTGAGAAGAATCCCTGGTAGAGGGTCATCAAAGGGATTACCAAAAATGATCCCACTGGTACAAGCAATGAGATGAGAAGATGGCTCAGAAAGCAAATGATCTTTTAGTGTAAAAATCTGGTTAAACCACAGAAGAAAAAACAAAAACTACCATCATGGAGCCAGACCAAATGGTACAGATGTATAATTCACCTACACTGGGTGCTGAGCAGACAGGAATGAGAGTTCAAAGATACTTGAGCCACAAAATGAATTCAAGGCCAGCTGAGTAACTCAACAGGACTCAGTAACTAAAAGGAAGGAAGGGAAGAGAGAGGGGAGAGAAGGGGAGAAGAGAAAAAGTGAGGAGTACTAGAGGGTTTGGTCCCCAGCACTACAAAAAGCAAAAACACTGTGACACTGAACACATTTGCTCCCAAGGCGGTGTCTGTATCTCTGTGAAGACCAGAGGATTGGAGGGGGCTGGAGAGGACCAAAGGCCCAATGTGCAGGACATACTGGACAGGCACAGCAGCAGGGGCAGGCTTGACTAGAAGTGGCATTTCGGGCTCAATCCAGACAAGAGAGTGATGAGCTTCAGTTTTCATTAAGCAGTTCCCCCAGACCCTTGCACTTACCAATCCTAGTGAGTTTACCTCCAAGAAGTTTTAAAATACATCCCATCCCTGCTGAGGCCATCAAATAAGAGACAAAGGCGACAGAGTGTACAAACTCCACACACATTTCATCTTTCTTTTTTACTGAATTTCTGATTCTTAATTATGACTTCTAAATACCAAAGTCTAAGTGAGTAAGAAAAAATTCTACATAGCTTCATTTAAACTCATGTAATTTTATCATTGAAGATGAGAAGAAAATAATATTTAAAAAACAAACAAACAAACAAACCTTGCCACTCCAGGAAAAACTGAAAAGAAAAAAAAATCTCAGAAAGCGAAGTAAGTAAATAGAGAGTTCTAGAACTTACAGTGGGCCTCGGCTGGGAGTGGCTCTCTTCTGACTTTGAAAATGTGTGTATTAAGAAATATTAAACATCTGCTTGTTTAAACACACATGGACTAAATATTAGTGTTAGCACTTAAGCTTATACAAATACTTACAAATCTAGAGGAGTTGTCATTCCTTACAGTCTTGGCATTTCCAAAAGCTGGTGAGAAAGAAACAGATGCATCATTTAAAGCTGATAGAAAAAAGTAATTCTGAGCAAAAGCATAAAGCAATCATAGTACTGGACAGGAATAATTCCTGGCAAACAGCTTGCAATGACGGCATTTCTACCCACAATTTCCATACAAATGTATCTAGCAGAAATTTTAACAAGTTGCTAAAACTCCCTTCAGTTATTAGATTTGCACAAAGAGCAAGTGAGAGTCCTGAATCTTGGGACTGTTTCAGTATTACTCTGAACTCAGCCTTGTCTAATTCAACACTTTTAACTCATTAGATAGGAATATGAGTGGGCAGTAAACAAGGCTTCTTCTAGTTCTCCACCAAAATTACTAATTAAGTTATTTCAGAAATTATTTTCTATTATTATAGGTCTGATGGAAGTGGCTGAGATTTACAGATTGCAGGAGGCGTGTGAAACTTAAAATAGCTTAATTTTTAAATAAAGCTATGCATGTAAATGTGATTACATAACTACAGTACAGTAAGAGCAAATACTGAGAGTGGAACATGAGTCATCTAAAATAAGACAAAAACAATGCATACTTCATTAGCTTATGCCCAACAAGCAGACCTATGAAACTCTCTAGAAAATAAAGGAAACTGAATTGACCCATAACACACAAGGCTGTTTCGATCTTAATCATTTTAAGGAGACCAAGCTGACCCGGGAATCCCTTTTAAACAAGGACCCATGAGAACCACGGGGTGATTCTGCCCCAGGCACAGACTGTTCCTATTTAACACAGGTGACAGCACAGTTAGAGGCAAATGGACCGTTTCACCAAACCTGCTCACGAACACTGATGTGGATATGGGACGATGAACGATGAAAAGAGAACAAAGTAGTGTGGATGCAAGTCCCATCCGTAGAGGGAATCCCTGTGGAGGCTCTGATGCATCCGCAAACCCTACAGTGTACACACACAGAACCCTACGGTGAACCCTGTCACACACTGCCCTTGTATAAGGGCACTGCGGCCCTGTACATTCTGAAACAGACAAAATTCTAGCAACATCATTCATGATGATGTGGTTAAACGAAATGAACATTTTGAATAAGAGACTAGATGTCGCATTTCTGGAAGCCTCCATGACTTGTCCAAGTTAAACGGGGGGGAGGATTAAGGTGACAACCATCATAGAGCACAGAGCTTTAGAGGCGGCCTTAGTCTTGAAAGCAGCATCCCAGAGAGGGAGGTATTCTTAGAGACTAACTCTAACCAATCACCAGCCAAACCCAAAGTGTGATATTTCATGTGAAGTCAATGTTTTATGTCTTTTAAAAAACACTTATTTATTTTAGTTGATTTATTTATTGGGGGTGTGCATGTGGAGGTCAGAGGTCAGAGCTCAAAGGAGTTGGATCTCTCCTTCTATCACATGGGTGTTGGTGATTGAACTCAGGCCATCGGGCTTGGTGGTAAGCCCCCTTACCCACTCAGCCATTTTAGTGGTCCTGTTTTGTGTTTTTTTACTTAAAAACACATAACTGGCTGGGTGTGGTGGTACAAGCATTTAATCCCAATACTTGGGAGGCAGATCTCTATGAGTTGAAGGCCAGCCAAACCCTGTTTCAACAAACAAACACCACATAGCTGGATCAAGATGGGTTAAGACAAATTTACAAAGTGAACAGAGAAGGTTCCTTATATTAGAGGTGCTTGAGTCAAGTGTGGTTTGATAAGTTCCTGACACCAAGCTCTCACTTCAAAGGAAGACAGGCAGACAGGCTGCACACTGAGAGGAAACACCGGAAATACAGAAGGAAGCATGCTGAGCAGGGCATCCGATCTCCATCACATATCTACTGCCAACCAGAGGCTGCCATGGATGCAACCTTGATGACAGTGGACACCTGACCTGGTCGCCATGAAACTGTGACATTTCCCATGCATTCATGGACTAGTCTTTTATGCCAGGTTTGCCATGTAAGCCTGCCAAGTTAACTAATTAATACAGGCCCAAAGCCTGAGATGCTGACACATAAAGATCAGCGTAGTGTGGCTAGAAGGTCAGGGGCTGCTCCAGAAGATCTCAGTTCAGAGCCCCATCTGCAAGCCATAAACCATCCTTTCATCAAACAAGTCTGAGTTGCACATTACCAAACACAACCCTAAACACTTTTACTGTGAGCCTCAGAATCAGAAACAAGTGCTCCATTCTGGAACACCCGAGACACATTCCACAGTTGTTTTTTGTTTTAAGTCTGTTGTTCTAAACCTTCTTTTACAGTAGCAGCTCCAGTTAAAAAGCAAAGCATTCCCATAAAAGATAACACACGCCCACAGTGGACATTTCTTCCATTTCCTGCACTGCAGCCTAGTTTTAAATACCACCAGATGAAAAGATCCTAGTCAAAGATGCAAGCTGCAGCATTCCACTATGCTGCTCCTTTCGACCACAGCATTCCTAAAATAAGCATGTGCAGAAATACAGCTCATGTGGAGTGCAAAACCTAAAAGCAAAGGCAGGAAGCAAAAAGCCCAAATCTCAGATTGATAAAATGAAGAGATGCCACTCTTTATAGACTCTACCAGTTTAGGTACTGAACGACCAAGCGGAGTGACTTATCGGGACCAGCCCGCCAGCGGGCCAGCAGGCACAGTGTGTCCTCTGAAGTGTGTTTTAGAGTCAGAATGAATGCTCAGAGTTCAAGAACATCTCCAGGAGGGAAGGCGGGGCTGAGCCAGAGGAGAAACAACAACAGGGAGGGATCCTGCCTACCAACCCCAAGACAACTCTGCTTTGGTCCACCTTCAATCTTGTCCTTCCACGACCTGAGCAAAGGGTTGAACTCGACTATTCCTCTAGGCCAGATTCTCAAAGTGTGTTTTGACACCCCAGGGACAGTTGGCAATGTTTGGAGAAATTTTTGACCCTAACAGGTACAAGAGTGCAACTGGCAAGCAGAGGCCATGAATACACAGAACAGGCCATCGCATGTGTAGGCCTTACCTTCACAGCAAAGACGGATCCAGCACAAAAGAGATCCCGCTGGAGCTTCGACTGTAACTTACAACACTGAATTCTTATAACATAGAGACAATTTAACAGCCTCCCACCAACAAGGCAAAGCTGTAATTTCATGATTTTTAAAAAGATTTATTCGTTTTTGTTTTGTGTATATATTTTGCGTATAAAAGTGTTTTGCCTGTATGTATGAATGGAGATATCCACATGAATGGAGACATGCCTGGTGTCTGCAGAAGCCAGAAGGATGTGTCCCAGAACTGGAGTGACAAGACAGCTCTAAGCTGCTATTGATGTGCTGAAAATTTAACCCAGGTCCTCTGCAAGAGCAGCAAGTACTCTTACTGTTGGTCCATCTTCCCAGCCCCTACTTTCATTTTTGGTGTAAGGACCTTTATAGCAAAGGTAGATGTCATGTTCCACCCGGTGAAAAGAATTCATCTCTAGCTCATTCTTGATAGATGAGCCAAAGGCTTCCATCCCTTTCTCCCCATTCATATGTTGAAGCTCTAACTGTCAATGTGACCAGAGAGGCAAGCCTTTGGGAGGCACTTAGGGCTACCTGAGGTCACAAGTGTGGAGCCTTACCCTTATAAAGAGGGACATCGTGGAGCTCACTTATGTTCTTGTTCCCAGTAGACACAGAAAGAAGAGTTTACACGGTCACATTTCAAGGTGGCAGTTGCCTCTCAGATAAGAGAAGGCCTCCAATTGAAGCCTACCTTAGCAGGATTTTGATCATAGACTTCTAGCCTCCAAGAATGTGAGTTAGTTAGCAGAGAACTAGCAACAGAGCTTGAGAGATATATCTACAGCCAAGTCTGGGCTATCTACAGCCCTTGATTACCCTGACGACAAACAAAACCAGCCACAGGCATTACCATGAATGATAAAACATCACTGCACCAATTTCCTAAAAGCAAATCAAAGTAATTAAAAAAATTTTTTTGAATGGCAAAAACTATTTTTAAATGGGAAAGTTCCTTTTCCATGGGTGAGCTCTTCCCTCTTTTAAGTACTGGAAGCCAATCACTAGGGTGGGGCTCACTTTCTTAATAAGCTTTGGCTTTAAACTCTGTCTTCCTCCCTCCCTGCATATCAGGCAGCTGAAATATCCTGAAAACACAGTTGGTATTCTGAGTCACAACAATCAAACAAACACACATGCAATTCCTACCTTCCAGGACAGGGTTGGACTGGAGAAGCTGCTCCTTGACTTGATTAACTTCCGCTCCTTTTCCACACACTGCTGCGACATAGGACATAACAAGCTTGCTGGCCTCTGTGGAGAAAAACAACTGTTACTCAATTATAAAGAAACTTTGGCTCAGACTGGGAGAGAGGATTCACCAGCAGTGTTTTCAAATGTCTGTAGCAGTACAAAGCTGTGGGAGCTCAGCAAGAGAGACACGGAGGCATTTTCATAGGTGTAGACTCTGCCAGACTTCAGCATAGGGAACCACCATACTGGCTAGCGCCATACTCCAGAGTGGCACTCCGCGAGCATGTCTGTTCAGGTGTTTTTATTGATTCAGAATTCCTTCAGTGTTCTACTGATAGCACATGCAGATCATTAGCAATTAAACAACCCCCACAGAAAGCCAACACCTGCAAACAATACAAAACGCCCTAGCAGCCCCTCATCCAACAGTGCATAAAACAATTTCAAACATAACTAAAAGTAAGCTTCCCCAACATGTCCCCTTCTCTGTATAAGCCAATTAAAAAATTGCTTTTTATCTCTAGAACACAATTTAGCATTACACCAGCAAAACAATTCACAAGAGAAATAATCATGAGTTAATGCATGGGACCAAATGAAACCAAACATCTATCAAGTTTTTCACAATGTCTTTGGATAGCAGAAAAACATTATCAATGTCCAATTACCTGGAAGTCACTCACAATCTTCTGTGCTCCTCCAGAGGGCCCAGATCATGTCTCTGGTACTGCCCTCTGCAGTACATACATTTTGTTCTCCAGGTTCAGGCTGGCTTCACTCTACAGCTGCTGCTGTTCTTAGTGGTCAGCGCATAGTGCTGTCATTTTCAGAACACTGCTAGGGTCCTTTGCTGCAACTGGGGTGCACTTTCACCAATAGCCTCTTCTGGCCTCTGTTCATGGTGCCAAGTCTCAACTTTCCTTCATGACCTCTTCAATCTGAGCCTTTAATTGCCATTTTGGCTGCACCTTTACTAATGGCCTCTCCTGGCCTCTTACAGCACCAAGCCTCAGCTGTTTCCCAAAGACCCCTTCATGCCTTCAAAACCATCACCACCTGGGTAACACAGTACCAAGTTCATCTACCAGCACAAGATACAACCTCGGCCAGTTCTGGAAAACAGTTTCTGTGTGTTGACCCTGAGGAAACACTTTCCAGATTTTAAGACAGAGTCTGGTTTGCTGGAAAAATAACTAGTAAGCTTGTCTGCAGGAAGGGTTGCCTCATGGTCTGGAGTTCTTATCACAATAGCAGATGTGTCTTATCAGGACCTCTTGTAGACAGGTTTGCAGAAAAAAAAAAAATAGTTCAGTTTAACTAAGTACCTTCCACAACAGCAGGGAGTCCTGGGCCAGTGAGAAGAATATATGGCAAAGTCTTGGCAGTTTGGCATTCTTTTTCACCACTGCTATAGGGAAACATCTTCTTCATAGACCTCAAACACAAGACCCACTTGGGCTTCACACACACAAAAAGCCATCAACAAATTCAGTTTATAGAATAGCAGTACGCTCTGGTTACTGTTTCCCATGTTCTGGCTACTGCCAGAGGCAAGAGGAGAGTCAGCTCTATGATCAGAAAAAGCCATTCAAACCTTCCTTCTTTCCTGCTCCCAGCTGAGTTTTTTTGTTTTTACCATGAAACTGTCTTTCTCTAAAGGCCTCTCTTCTGTGGCTCTCACTTTTGAGCCCTCTTTCTCACTTAATTTTCACAATTTTCTCTTCATAGAGGCTTATTTCCATTCTCTCTCTTCTCTTCCTTCAGGAGCCATCCATTAATTCTTTAATCTCTATCCTGTGGTAGCTTCTCTGAGCATACTTTACCCGACTCTGTGAGGTCTGGAGATTTTTTTTCTCTTCTTCCTTATCTCCACATTGGATTGGCTGGTGTGATGCCCCATGTTGGTATGCCATTTGTAGTAGTGTGTTGCTGTGTGGGCTCAGCAAACAGGACAAGGAGGTATATTCATATGTGGAAACCCTGCCAGACCTCAGCAGAGGGAACCACCATCATAGCCAGTGACATACTCACAGTGGAACCCCAAGCATGTCTGCTCAAGTGTTTTTATTGATTCAGAAGTCCTTCAGTGTTCTACTGATAGCACATGCAGATCATTAGCAATTAAACAACCCCCACAGAAATCCAACACCTGCAAACAATACAAAATGCCCTAGCAGCCCCTCACACAACAGTGCATGAAACAATTTCAAACACAACTAAAAATAAACTTCCTCAACAAATGTCTTTATTATTGGGTGGAAATAATGTTTTGGAAATTTTTTCAGTGTGTTTATTTTCAACTGACATATTATCAATTTGGTTAAAATACGGCTGGTACTTGAAGCTTATCTCTGAGCTGTTAAAATGAATGCTAAGTTACATGGTCAACAAAAAGCTCAGGAGACTCATACTCATAATCAAGCATATACAACTACATTCTGTACATAATTCAAGCCAACAATAACTTGATTGTCTGAGTGCCTTTGCCAAATGTATTTCTAAAGTTTAAAAGAACTGTTTTCCTTCTAAATAGTTTCTAAGCCAAATTGGTTTGTTCACAAATAGACCAGACTGATTACTCTTCAGTTCCAAAAGTAAGCAGCTAATGAGGGATTTGCAATCCTTCTAGGGCAGAGTTGTCCTCATAGACTTTATAAGTAACCCTGAAAGTCAAGCTGATGAAGAGCTCAGCCACACAGAGCGGATGGAGACAAGTTCTGCTTCTGTTTGTTTTATCCTTCTTGCCAGTCAATGACCCCTCTCTCAACATCTTCCACACAGAACCACCTCTTTTAACACTTAATTCCAAGGGATGTCAGCATGCATTCAAAGAGAAGGTAGTCCACGGCCCATGAATGCTGGTTTCCAGTAAGGGAGGTACAATGAAGCAAGCACCCTTATTGAAGAGCTTCTCAGAGCCCTTCTTTGCTCCTGGACATCACAGAACTCCAAAAAGAATCTGGAATGCATTTCCTTGAAGTTTATTTGCCATGGAGTCTGTTTCCTGTCTGGGTGTCTAGTTCTAAAGATTCATGGTCAACATCTGGTAAATGCTCAACTAAGTGTCAGCAGAACAAAACAACCTGGTCTGGGCAGACAGGGACAGCAAACAGATCTTCCCAATCTAGCACTGTCTCAAACTTATTTCTGGGGCCCTGTCCATGGGCAGGAAGGTCTTCTAGGATGTGTAACGATGAAATGAGGCTACCCTCGCATGGCTGTTCTCGTGGGAAGCTTCCAGATGGATTACAGTCCCGCCTCCCCACAGAGGAAATAACGGATGAACAGCTGAACAGCACTCTGAATGCTCTGTCCATCATGTGCACATGGACTGCTGAGCAATACAGACGTGTCAGCTAGCAGGATGTGAGAAGCACGAGAATCTACATAGGTCAGAAGGTTCTGACACCGAGCACTAGCACTTACAGCACAGGAAAAAAACAAATGGGGAGCCTTAAAGACTACAGCTAGAGGCTGGGTACTCTTTCAGTGACTAGAGTTAAATCTCCATCCAGTTCTCTTTCTGGGTAATCCGTAATCCAAATGGATCCATACAAATTCTCTAGCAGTCTGCGATGATTCGCTGCTGCTTCTCCCTTTAACAATCATAAAACTGCAACAGAATCTTTTCATCTTTGTAAGATCACATGACATAGCCTTTATTTAAAGTCCCCAAACTACACCGTCTATTATTCTCAGAGTTTTGCTGTATAATTATTACATTTCCCTTGAGTCTTTAGTGCCACGCTTCCCTCTACCCTCCATCGGAAGAGGAACTCCCCTTTCTGGATCTGCTGGATGCTGACATCCTGTGCTGCTGGGTCTTGGGCTCAGAACAGGCTCTCTAGAAATGATGCCCACATTCCACACCTGCAGTCAGCGTCACACATCTCACTGCCTGACCCTTCTTTCGCATTGCTCTGTCTTCATAGTATAATTCATTGTCCCCACTCCACTATCTCACATATACGAGGGAAGTCTCCCCTTTTTGAAATAAATTTCTGCCTTACAAAACTAGCAAACTGAACCTATTTATAGGCAAAATAACTGTCTTAAACAGAACATGATTTAGATTAAAAGTTAAGTTTCCTCTTAGGTAAACTGACACAAAACATAAAAGGCCTGGGCTGTTTTGTTTATCCTGGTAACTATGGAGCTTTCTTTAGCTAAGCCTCAAACTTCAGACACAGCCAGCCACACTGACTCCTCTTGAAATCCTGCTTTGGTCCTGATGAACCTGGGGACAAACTGCCTTGGTGGGAAAGAAGGGAACTAGAACAAGGTATCGCTGGTAGTGATACAACTGACATGGCCTCTTAGAGACTTCTGGAAGGCCAAAAAAAGGGATAGAGTTGCGTCTGGGACAGATCTCTCGGGCTTTCCATTGGGCTTACATCACCTGCCTGTTAAAATCACATAAAACTACAGAACCTGTTGATACGTGAAGATGGTTTAACTAATTTAAATAGAAATGTAGGCACTTTTAATAGCTTTAACACTTATTTAAGCCATTCAAATAGTTTTTAAATATGGGACAAGGATATAGCGCAAGCTTTAACAAATTATTTCTAAGTTGGTAGACGGTATCTCTATGTTCACATTCATAATTACCTTTAGGAATTCTACTACACAGCTCATTTTAATAATTCATTTTTTGGAAACAGGAATTAAAAATAAACTTTTCCAAGAGGCCAAGGAAGAAGGCTTAGTGGGTAAAAATGCTTGCTGCTCACGTCTGACCACCTTGGTTGGGATCCCTGGAACCCAAGAAGTCACAAGGTGGAAGGTGAGGACAACCATGTAAGCATAACCTGGGGTTATCCTCTGACCCCACACTCACGCCCTCACACACAGATACATGCACATTTTTTTCAAACAAAGCCATGCTGTCTAAGCTGACATAATATCTGATCTTTAACTTAAGTAGTTCCTGAGACAGCAGCTACTTTAGGAAGATGAATGAATGGGACAAGCTGCAGGACCATGGCCTGTGTGGTTGTTTTCATGCCTCTCCGCACCGGAAACAGAAGATCATGGTTATCGTAAGAGGCTTTCAGTTTCATTTCCTTTTGCCTCTAATGTTCAGGTAAATTTGAATCTGTATTCAAATCTTTATAGGATTATAAAACCCAAATCTTCATGTAATGACCTCTGTAAAGGACACATACACTGCTGAAGATAAGGAAGGATTGGCTCTCATCCTCCAGAGTTCAAAATCTAGTCTTTGAATCACTGACTGTTAGGCGTATGAATACAGAGTCTCAAATTCAGCAAAATGTAAGCACACAGCTTAGAATCCATCTTGGATGCATCATTTTATCTAACCCAGGCATATTCATATTTATGCCTGCACAAACCTCAGTTCTGCCCGCAGTCAGACAAAATCTGACCTTCAAGGCCAAAATCTCTTCCCACAGAGCATGGTAGGGCTTTTAAGATTTAACACATATTCTGCATTGACAGACAAATGACCTGGAATAAGATACTTCTAGATCAGAGTATCTACACCGTAATTAATTCCCTCAAGGAATGAAAAAGGCTTAGAGATGATCACTTCTAATTCCGGAGACTTTAAAGTACTATAAGGGTAAAAATAATTAATCTGTCTTTGGCTCTTGGCATTAAGTTTTGAATGATGTTATTACAAATGTATCCCATAACCAAAATTAATATGAATTCTCATATAATAACTTTTATTAAGAGACCATTTTACAATGGTGGTGGATGAATGAAAAAATCAGGAAAGATGAAAGCACTTGTAAGCTTGAAGGCAAAATCATGGGATTCCCCTAGTGCACTGAAACTTCCACATGCTCACTGAGCAGGCTCCACCTGGATTCGTGCAGTCCTGGGAGAAGGGGAGCCAGAAGTATAAGCAAACTTGTTTTAAGCTTTTTGTCATAGAGCTTCTAGTAAATTCTAGTTAATAAACATCTGTAGCAGTTGTGTTCACAGATACATGTAATAACATAAATATCACATACAGGTCAGACAACAAATAGAGCCACGCATTTACACACACACACACACACACACACACACACACACACACACGTATTTATCTACCTCTATCTCCTAGATTAAGACACCAAAGTTTTTCTATAAACCCATCTTATACAGGTTTGATGTTTGAGAGACATTAAGAATAAGAATTCCTACACCAATGAATCCCACATGGTCCATCTCGACCTTGAGCCTGCTTAGCTATCCTGCTTTGGCATGGTATTTTCAGTGCTGTGAAATGCACATCAGTGCTCAGGCTACATACAGTAAGTCAGTGCATCACTACTGGAGAGCTATCACAGCCATGAACTGGATGCAGGTCATTTGGGGATTACATTCAAAGGTCATAGGAGCAGGGCAGGCTCCAGAACTCTTCTAGCAGACAGCTGATGAGTTTCTAGAAACCGAAGAAACTGTAAAGTTAGAAACCAAGTAACTTAGAATGTTTGCTTGTGCTGGGACCATCTTCTCAGGGACACACATGCACTCTGGTGCCCCTGCAGACATGTAGGTCATGGTTACCTCCTGTGTCGCCCCCTCACCCTCTTCCGAGGCTGAAATACTTTGCCACAAAGGATCTGAATTCATAGGAGTGAACTGCAAGTTCACTGCCTAGAAATAGTTGGGTACTTTTATAAAGCATGATGAATTTTTTATTTAGCACAGCAGTGATGAATTAAACAGTACTCCAAAGCACTCTAAGAGTTCACGCCTCTCCCTAAGTGCCCATATTATATAACCCTGTAGCATAAGAGCGTCTCCAGTGTTTACGACCAATAACATCGTCATCTGCCAAGGGGATTTTATGACCCAGTTAAATTAATTACTTCATATAAAATAAGCCCTCTGACACTGTGGGGTGGCTCTATATAAACTACTAAGTATAGATCTTAAATGAAAATATTCTTTGAAATGTTCATCATACATTTCAAGTCCTCTGTAAATGCCAATTCTATTCCATCTATGTACTTACTTTCAAAAATTACAAAGTTGCATGTACACAGAACTAAAATCATTAAACTGTGACTAAGATGATGTGCTGCGTCAAAAGAGATCTGGCCTCTCTCCTCCCTCAGAGGATGACACCCAGACAAAACCCTTTTCAAATTCTTCACACTGCTAAGCTACAATCTCTGTATTAACTTCTATCATTTCATTTTCTCATAAATAATCTTCATGAAACAGAAACTTGTAAACACACACAAATTCTGGGCTTTATTCCATGTTAGAGTCTAATAACAATTTGCTCTGGGGTACAACACCACCTCCCCACACCGGGTTGGTGATAATGGACAGCTAAAGCACAAACCTCAAAAACAGGACTGATGCTTCCAGGTGACCTGGAACAGGTAATGTTAAAAGATGATCCAAGTACCAGTACTGCCAAAAGCCAGCCAATCCATATACCACTACCCATCCATGCCAGGAGACTTCTAAGAACTGTAGTTAGGATTCCTTGTTTCGTCTAATGAAGCTAATATGAACCATTAGAGTCCCTATTTTTCTACATCTCTCTTGGTTTATTTTGCTAATATCAGTCAGCAACAGTTGGTGGACGTGGCCTTTGCCTCACCACTAAGATCTGTAAGGCTTTGCTCTTGGGAAGCTGTGGGCCTCTACCAGGCTGGAGCAACACCTATGCTGTACACAGAACAGTCCTACAAAGCCATGCTCAGTTTTCCAGCACCTGAGGAAGGAATCCATCCAGGAGAGCAGACAAGGAAGGACTAACATGTGACAGTCAAGGCCAGGAAACTGGTATGGCAGCTACTGAACAGAAAACCACACACAGCAGAGGAGTCCCATGCAACCTCTCTTCTATTGATGGAATGAGATGCTTTATTCTTTGTTTTTTTTTCCTTTCAGGAAGAGTGAATACCAACCCTCTGAATGAAGCAGCACCAGCCACCTCTGTTCTGTGTCTTAATAAGAAAGAGTCACAAGCCTACCAAGAGACAGAACCTGGCTCCAGGAACAAGTGGCAAAGTTAACAGTTCTGAGAAGGACGTTCTGCATTGCTGGAGCTGATTAGGAGACTGCTGACTTCTTGGAATATATGCTTCAAAGGAGGTGAAGAGCTGGCCAGCCCCAATCAAAGTGACCGCAGCCCACTTCTAATGACTCACTTAGGAACAACCTGATACAGTCAGAATGCCTTTTAAAAAAAACAAACCATAAAGCATTAGTCACGGAGACTGAATGAAGAATTTCTCCCAAAAGAAAATGGAAAAGAAGCTTTGAGAAGTGAACAGGTGGGTTCCTAGACATAATAAAAAGACAGGATGGGAGAGAAGCATGAGATAGATGCAGCAAGAATACAGATGCATGCTGGTCAGGGACGACCTTGCCATCAGATAGTAAACAACTACACCAGCATGCAAAAGGAAAACATCTTATGTTTCTAAAGCTAAACAAACAAACACACACATCAACATATAAACAGCTTCATGAAGGTGGCCCCATTCCCTAAGCAGGAGATCTTCAGCTGTATGAATGAAGAAGGAAAGCTGACCATTTCACTCATTCATTCATTCAGTCAGTCAGTCATTCCTCTCTGCTTGTGACTGTGGATATAATGTAGCCAGTTCTCTCAAGCTCCTGGGACTTCCCTGCTATGATGGAACTGTGAACCCTTTCTCTCTTAAGTTGCTTGTGTCAGGGTACTTTATCACAGCAATAAAAAAACTGCTGAACTATTTTGTGCCTCAATTTCTCCACAATAAAAATGGGTAGTATGTAAGCACGGTGCCCAGCACATCCTAAATATTCAGTCTAGAACAGCTACTACCATGGTAACCCAAGAATGGTATTAACACTAGAGAGGGCAAGACAAGGGATCAGCCAGTTCCTCAAGAGGT
Organism: Cricetomys ansorgei; assembly: GCA_026225945.1. Taxonomy (NCBI): domain Eukaryota; kingdom Metazoa; phylum Chordata; class Mammalia; order Rodentia; family Nesomyidae; genus Cricetomys; species Cricetomys ansorgei. Next base: position 8,481,815 of record JAMJFZ010001562.1, read on the forward strand.
TCAAACAGAACAACAACAACAAAAACAAAAAGTTGTTGTTTTTTTAAGCAAAAGGTTCTATCAGTAGGTTTGAAATAGTCTTGTCTATCAATACCAGCTTAAGGACAGATATGGTGGTGAACACTGCAATCCTAACACTTGAGAGACAGAGGTAGGAGAAATCTGGAGTTTGGGGCCATCCTCGACTAGAAAGCATGTTGTTTAAAGCTAGCCTAGTCTACATGAGACTGACTCAAAATAAATACTAGCTTGAAAAGAACTGACTCACAAAAGTGACTGGGAAAACAAAACAAAAAACTACAATTATTTTTGCTTGCTAGAAAGACCAGTAGGAGTCCATACATGTGTTATAGTGAGAGTCCCAGGGTCTACACATCTAGCAGAATAAAAACAAGAGGATAAATAGGACCAAGCCAAAAGTGTTCTGTTTATTTCCACTATACTATTTTATGAAACATCTCTGCAAATTAAGATGTTTCTAAAACGTTATGAGCTCAACCACGTGGGACTGTAAAGAAAGATTCCAGTCTCCCGTTATCTGCTCTTGGAAATGCTATGTACCTTTCCTCCACTGTATTCATTCTTTACAAGCAGTCTCTCTACATATGTATGTATGAATAGCCCAGTGCTATTACTTTCCCCTACTGCTTCATAGAAGCAAGGGTTATGTCTGCTCAGCGATGTGACCCTAGTCCCCTGTACGGCGTGCTTCACCAAGTAGGTACTCAGAAGTTCAGATAAGTCTAGTAAACAATAAACATATCCCATGGGGTGGGGGGAAACACTTTTAGACATAATAAGATACTATAGCTGGGTTCAAATAACTAAATGTTGTCCTGAAAAGAAGAAAGAATAAAATTTGGTGATTACAGAGGGTTAAAGACCAAAGATCAGAAACAATTCAATTCAACTTTAGATGAAAGAAAACTAGAGCCTCCATCACTACAAAGAAGTGTGGCTGCCCCACGTGGAGGATTTTCCATGGATGGCCTATGACTAAAGTCTCTTCCAACCATTATGACATTATGCTTGTGTGACTTGGTGGTTCTTGCGTGTCAGTCCTTTCTCCTGCATTTCTGCCCACCCAGCACCCACAGCCTGCACCAACCCCACAAAGAATCCTGCGCTGTGGCCAGAGGGCTCAGGGAAAAGGAACCAGACACTTAATGCTACTCACTATTCATTACAGGACAGGGAGCAGTGGGAAAGCAGTACCCCTAGAGGCAGGCGCAGAAGGAGTCAGCCCACAGGGAAAAGTCATTTCGAAGCAGAAAGTCACACCTTCAAGACTTAACCAAAATAGAGACAGTAAGGTGACTGCAGAACTGTGGTAGTTTCTTTCTTGATCAATGAGAACTCAAAAGGTGTTAAGTCTGATGCAGGATGAGAGCACTTAAAACCACACTCTGCACACTCAAAGAACAGCCAATTGTGAGATTCCCATCTATAAGTATTTTACAGAGAAATATGAAAAATCTTCCTTTTGCCCTTCTGTTTTATCAAAGAAACAAGTGTCTACTACAGTTTTATCTTTTCCAAATCTGGATGCAAAGTATAGTACCTCTGAATCTTTCCAGAGTAAAACCACTTCCTCATTCGGGTCCATATATCAGTGAAATCCTTTTATTGAAAAGAAGCAGCCTGTCCTTGCAAGCATCTGACTTCTACATAATCTCAATTCCTTAAGCACCAGGAGACTCTAGAATGAAACCAAGCATTGCTGGTACCTTCCCTCACTTTCTAGCAGAGATAAGGTATGGTTGTAACCACCACAAACCAGAATAAAGTGGCATCTCATTAGGATGGGTCAACTCCCTAAGACCACACAGCCAAGGAAAGGCAAAGCCTAGATAGAGCTGGAGACGGTGTCAATAAGAACTAGAATGCAGAGCTGGCACCTACATAGCTGGAACCCGATGGCACCTTGTCCCTCACACGAGAGATGTGCTGTGCACAGAACACCAACCGTGGGCACCACAGCCCCTGCACAGCAGCTGTGCCCCCCTGGCTACTGAAGGCCACCTGCCTTCTTCACTGCTGTCATTCAGCAGCATCTGCCTTCCGCAGAGGGCAAGGTCAGTATGCTTGGTGGTGGCCTCACCTGTTTTTCCGGCTCCACTTTCCCCAGTAATGAGAATGCACTGGTCTTTATCTTGATCACGGAGGGATCTGTAGGCTTCATCCGACAAAGCAAAGCTGCAAGGAAACATGGGGAAAAGCTTAGAATCCATCTGGTTAACGCGTGCTTATCAGGCAACTCTGGGTTCTTTAAGAGCCTCTGTGATTTGCTTCAAAGATCAGGTAAATCATCACATTTTACTTCTAATTTTTAAAATACACAAATCGATATCCATCTTTTCTGGTCTATTACCTTTCCCATGCATTCTCTACTAAGCAAATGATACTGGTCTATTGCAGATTAAGTCAAGTTTTATTTAACCCTTGTGAGTATGTGTGTGCGTGTGTGTCTGTGTCTGTATCTTTCTATTAAAATCTTGGTAATTCAGAGAACCAGGGAGAAAATGTTACATTGCATGTCCACAACTAGATAATATTGAGACTGTACTGTTCAGGGCAATACGCAAGAGTTTCATTATAATGAGGATGCCATTATCAACTCGTGGAAGCCTCAATATAATAAAGGGAAAAAATTTTTTCCAAACATTAGAAAAACACCATCAAGTACCACACAGTTGTTACTAAATACAGAACAATGACTTCCCCAGTGCAAGGTGGAACTTAAGGAACTTAAAGGTATTATGGAGTTTGCTGTGGTTCTCGTCTACTATCTGGTGCCCGGCTTCTCATCCTACCTCATAATAACAGAACTTCCCTATCAAGACAGCCAGGCTAGTCCTCCTGTTGATCTGTCCCTCTAGAGGTGTTCTAGCAAGGTAAACCTGCCCTTCTAGATCACTAAAAAATATTCTGGAAAGTATGATGAATATTTTTTCAAAGTTCTACCTTTCATTTGTTAAAGGGTTATTTCTGAAAGCTGACCATGTGTCTAGAACATGCTGGAAATATAAAATAATATTCAGCCTCTGCTGTGAGTTCTCAGTCAGAAGGAGAGAAGAAAGAAACAGGAATAGCTCAAGCCCAGTGAAAATGTGGAAAGTGTTGTAGAGCAACACAGGGACCCAAGAGGGTAGAGATTGGAGTGAGAAAAATTTCAAGAGGTGGAAAATTAGTTTCAAAGAATGAATTTGCAAGGCAAAGTGCTTCTGGGCATAAAAAAAGGCCAAACTCCCACAGAAGCAGGTTGACAGGGTTTATGAGCAGCTCCACACTGAAGGAAGGGGACCCGAGAGGAAGGGGACCCAGGAGGGAGCTACACAGGGTCCAAATTAAGAACAAAAGATATGCCAGGAGTCATGCTGTGACTATACACCACAGTGTATAGTCACTACTGAGAGCTAGGAACAGTTCCATTTACTAGAACTCTCCACAGTCCGTTTATGCTTCCTCATTTTAAATCTCACAAGACCAGCACAGACAAGGATGTACCTTCATACTGCCAGCATGAAATGACAAAGCCAGAACAGACCCCTACTCTTGCTTATGGTGACTCTGCATTTGGTTGGGTCACAGTGTGACAAGGAGCAAGCTGTAACCCTCACATCAGCACACCTGGGGCCTTGCATTCGGTAAATAAACCAAGCACACTGGAATAAATGTATGAAGAAAGTAAAGAGAGGCCAGGCCGGTGGGAAGGCATATAATGAAGGTACAGGCACAGGAACCCGCCAGGATGCTCCATGTGATTCAGATAGTATATTTTGTGTGTGTAGGTATTTCCCCCTGCTCGTATGTGCACCACATGTATGCCTGGTGCCTGCAGAGGTCAGAGGGCACACCAGATCCCCTAGAACTGGATTTATTGATGGGTGTAAGCTACCATGTGGGTGCTGGGAACTGAACCTGGAACTTCTATAAGAGCAGCAAGTGCTCATACCTGCTGTACCATCTTCCCAGCCTCTGCTCTAGCTGATGCATTTGAATGTGGACACTATTCTCTTCCCTCTGCCCATCAAGACCCCCCTGACTGCCTCTGCATAATCGTAACACAGCAGTTCAGTGGCCCCAGCCTTCTTTCTCTAGCACTGACTCCTCAGGTAGAAACCAGTAACATTCCTTGGCACCCCTAAACCAGAGAAAGGAGTACAGAGGCAGAGCATATGCTAGAGGTGACTCCTGGGCCACCAATGGGCAACCTACCACCATCGACACGACCTCCAACTGGTCACTTGCAGTGGCCAAAATGTCCATGCATAAATAAACAACGTGGCCAATTATTTTAGTTTAGAGGATTAAAGTGTATAAAGGGGTCTTAGAACTATTACCCCTTCCACAATCTAAGCCCCTACATGGTATATGCTTTCCACCAATTAATCTTTGTGTCATGTACATAGCTTTAAATCTAAAATGTTAACATCACCAGTGAATGAACGAATGCATGCATGTGTGCATTTTCTCAAACAAGGGCAATGTTGGTACTGGACTAACCGAGCTCCATAAAGAACAATTAATATCTAGAAATTCATTCTCTCCATGATGTTCAAGCAAGGAAGGAAAGCACTCCTTAGACTTTATTAGCCTGCTTCCCCTCCCACCCCTCCAGCATCCAGACTACAGTTCAGATGTCATTTTCACAGTCATCCCTGGCAAACACAGCAGAAGGCACAGTGCACTGGCTACACACGAAGTTTTCTAACCACGCAGATTTACTGAACTCTTCGTGAATTGCTGGATAGAAACCTCTGCTCGTGGTTCCAAGGCTGGATTTAGCTTTATATCTATATTTATTATTTAATCCAAAAAAACAAAGGAAAATTATTTCAAACCTGAATGACATTTGGCCCAGAGATGCGCATGCGTAAGAGGCTGGGAAAGATGATCAAGTAACTCTGCCAGGGGTTTACGCCAAGTCAAAACAGCCAAGGTGAACGCGTACCTTTTTTCTGTCTGCCCACATAAAATATAATTATCTCTCAGTATCTAGGAAGATTTTTTTTTCCTTCCAGCATCTTCTGTCATTTCTCTTCCCAACTCTCCCTGCCCATCCAAATGGTGAATGTTCAAGCTCCTTATATAAAGTGATTTTGTGTTTCCCCGGCATATCTCCCAGAGTACTTCAAACCATCTCTAGATGACTATGAAGCTTCCTGCGGTGCTAGTGCTACAAATAGCTGTAATATGTACTGTCTGGGAACTAAGAATGAGGGGAGATGTCTGCACACACTCTGCACAGATGTAATGTGTTTTCCTGGTATTTTTGATCCAAGGTTGCTCAAATCCATGGATACAGAAAACCAACCATACTTAACCGCTTAAGGACTTGATTCATCTAACAGAAGGTATAATTTTAGAATAAGATAAGAAAAAAAAACCCTAAAATAGATATTTATTCTTTCAAGACTCTAGGAGATGACTGATGTCTAACTGACTTGACAATTTACCACAGTACTTGAGCACTTTGAAAGCTGGCTTGCTCTGTGACACACCAACCTGAGGTCAGGGTAACGCCATCACACTTACCTCTCACGGGCACAGATCTCCACTTTTGTTTTTAATGACCAAAGGAACACCCCAAAGCACACAATCCCTTTTCTGGATGCACTTCTCTTCCTCCCTGGCAATTCTACACACTCATCCCCAAGGCCACCATTTATAACTACAAACTGAAGCCACATGCCAGGCCCCCAAACCTCTCTATAATTAAGGAACCTAAATAAATCTCTAGAGAAGTTTCAGCTAAAAGCAGTCATGATCCACATGCTTCTCATTATTCTGTGATGTGTCAGCATTACTTACCATACTCAGGGATGAACCGTTAGGATTTGACAATGAGAACATAGAGGGAGGGGCATGATTTCTGCCTCACCCCAGGAAAGGTGGGGATATCTCCACCTCGTCTGTCCTCAAGTTGAGCCCTAAGAATGAAGGTGACCTGGTGTTCCAAGACTTTCAGATCAGCCACACAGCCGCTTACTGACAGCTAAACTTGTCCAGGCACCAAGACACATTCACTGTGCTTTTTCAAACAGCTCTATCTACTACCTGGTTCCGTTTCAGAAGTTTGGTTTGACGCTCATCTGTTATTTTCTATGAGGGCAGAATGGTGGGTTGCATGTTCCAAAGCGTCCAGCCAGTATTTATGTTCTCCTTCCACCTCATTCCTTCTCAAGAGTGTTAATCACAGTGGTGCCGCCTGCATGGTCATCAGGGGCAACGGCGGGGCTTGATTCTCCACACTCCCTGCTCTCCACCCTGCCATTTCCTTGCTAAGTTGGTTTCACCTCAAGTGAAAAGCAGAAAAGAAGCCTAAGCTACTGCAACAAACCACCACCACTACACACGCCCAAGAGCATCCCAGATTTCAGCCTCTCCAGCTCTGCCCTAATGGGCAGCCTGGACGCATGCCCTGTCTGCTCTGAGGACTCTCGGGTGGACCTCTCTGTTGACTAGTGTTTAACAGAATTCAGTCTGTCTCCGGAAACTCTACTGAACTCAGATAACCGAGTCTGTCCTCCTGTTCCAAATACTTTTCTTCAAAAGCTCTCAAAATGGCATTCCCTCCCATGTGATCCTGAATCCCAGAGTTGTTCAAGCACCCCAGGGAATTCCCCTTCTCAATTCAGCCCTCTTCAAATAGCTCAGTCTAACATTCTCTTCTAGAACTAAGATCCTGCTTCTTTTTTTTCCCCCTAACTCTAGCTCAGCCCTGACATTGAAATATTTCTAAACTAAGTTACTCCCCCCCGAAAAAAAAAATGCTTAAAAATGCCTAAGCTACACCTGTCAAATCTAACTTCATTGGAGCCTGGTCAAGAGCCAAGACAGTCCACAAGAAGACACAAAAGAGAAGGAAAGGGAGAAACTTAGGGGCTTTGTTTTATGAGAGTTCTTAAGTTGCCTTTCTTGTAAAATACTATGTAAATGCCTTTACACACGTAACTGTCTGGTACTGTTAGCTCAGAAATGTTTGCCCTCTTGGAACATATTGCCTTGTTAAAAATCAGTGCTAGTCTTCCACAAGACAGTCCTTCAATCACATCATAAGGGACAACTTCATCCTTACAGTTACTGGTACTTTACTGCACTTTGGCCTATCCCAGCCCACGCATGCTGAGTTAACTCATTTACACACTATGGTTATCGCCTCACTGCTACACTGGTTAGCATACTAACAGTCCTAGCTTTGGAGCAAGAGAAGGTAAAGAAAAAAGGAAACCTTTCTCAAAAGAACAGAGGAGAGGCAAATGGCCTTGAGCAGAACAAAAAGGGCAGGCCCGAGGCCGGGTGGGTGGTATATGGACCTCAACACACAGCACTCTCTGATACAGTGCTACAGCACGGAGACTGTGGATTCTGAATGTTTAAGGATGTGTTTTACAAACCCCAAGCCACTACAATAATGGAAAATATTGTTACAACCAGAATTTTTAAAAACTAGGCATGAAAGAATAACAAAAGCAGACCAAAGAGAAAATCAATAAATGAGAGACAGGGGTGTGTCTCAGCTACAGGGTCAAGAACGCAGCTCAGGATCCAAATCCCAGCACCGAATAAACCAGGTGCAGGGGGCACACACCTGTAATCCTGGCACTCAGAAGGTTAAGGCAGCAGGGTCAGCTCAAGGTCAGCCTTTGTGTATGGAGAACTCAAGGGCTGCCTGCAGCAGCTAAAGAGGCCGTCTCAAACAAGCAAACAAATACAAACAGTACACTAAGCCAATCACAGGCATAATGAGAATGATATAAAAGCATGTGTCCAGATATGCTGCCCACAGAAATTACACTTAGATTTTTGGGTTTTTTGTTTTGTTTTAAAAAGGAACCATGCTTTCTTTTTCTATATCTAAACTCGGAGAAAGCCATCCCGATAAGAAAAGTACTGTGCCACGGTACAACAAAACACAGTACCACTAAGATATATATTTTTTAATGATCGATAATTTTCTAAAAATATTTTAGCACATTTAATTTCTAAATTCATATACACTCATAGCCTAAATAGATGTGGCTATTATTCTTTGGGCTGCATTAGCTGGACAAGTTGTGTCTCTACTGACCACCAAATAGACAAAATATCACTGTGATAAATCATTTTAAGAAAACATCTGTTCTGTACTGGCAAGAAGAAAGCATGAAGTACAAGCTCAGAAGTCAAGCTTTAGGATAGGATAGGGTTCCCAGGCTCAAGGCTTCTCCTTTAGAACCAGGCTGGTTTTCAGAAGACACCACTACCACCAGCACCAGGACCATCACCACAGAATGACTAGCCAACCTCAGTGGCCACCGGGTTTCTTGATATCTTGTCACTCAAAAGTTTATGTTAATCTTTACAAGCAGGTGTAACCAGTAAGAGAGCAAATCACAACAGTTCACATGTGTTATATTCCAAGCCATGATAAAAATATCAGTACGTTTTGACAAGACACTCTTCTGATTCAGCATTAGCTTCAATAAGCAGTGTTTTCTATCTTAAGAGTTCCCACGCTGGTTACAGAAAACAATCCAACTTGAGCTGAGAATATTAACTCAGTGGTAGAGAGTTTGCCCAGCATGCATGAGGCCCTGGGTTCAACAGCCAGCACTAAAATAAATATATTCTTAAAGGCGGTCTTCTTTTGAGATTTTAGAAATTTTATTTACAGTGCTCTTAATACAAAAATGCTTAGGGTCACATCCAAATTCTTTGGACCCCGTTATCAAAATCATAATGCAGACCCTACAGTTTGATGAGTCCCAACAGACTGGCCTGGGATTCACCTAACAGAATGAACACCTGTCCTCCTACAGGACAGATATGAGGATGGGCTGGACCAGTGGGTAGCTCTTTTCATAGGTGACTGCAAAAGTCGGGGACTGGAGCCAGGCATTAAGACAGACGTAAACGGCTCGTGGAGACTAAAGCAAGCCCGGAAGGAAAAGGATTGGATTGGACTTTGAAAGCCATGTCAAGGAAACATCTGCCTCTGTGGCCTGGAAGCCACTCTTTGGAATTTAGTGGTAAATCCAATGTGCTGCTGAGGACTTCCTTCAGAAAACTTGATCTGTTTGAAAGAAAACAGTACCCAGAGACGCCTGGGGCAGCCAGGAGCCGCCACAGGGTGAGAATTCTCCTCATAGCCCTTCCTGGGCTTGGCAGGAGGCCAAGGAGACTAACCCTAGTTCCATTTCTTCACACGTCTCCGTACGGTAGAGAGGGTGTTATCTCACCAAGCATCGAGCATCGATGGCTGCGTTGGCCTGTCTCGTATCTTAGTCATTAACACATATGAGTATGCAGAGGGAGAGGCAAGAACAGGTCATTCATAAGGGCAGGGTCCCAGGTGTGCCCATCATGGATGAGGACACTGAGGAAGATGATCATGAGAATCTGCCCTCTGGAGGCCTAAACTCAAGCATGAAAGACCCTCTAAGCCCCCACACAGGAGGTAGGAAATGGTAACAATACACTTCTAAAGACATCCAGAAAATGGGGGGGTGGGGAGTGGCTTTGTCTGAATGAAGCATGGAAAGCTGCAAGATCTGAACCCCAAGCCATAAGCAAGGCCAGAGGCCAAAAGGAAGTAGAGGGCTCGGAGGAAATTATGTTATTTCCCCCTCTCCAAAAATGAGCAAAACACACATGACTTGGAGAAATACACAACAAGGGGTTCTTAATTCAAATCCAATTAGCCCTGGGCTATTTTTAGTATCTCTTTCAATAGGAAAATTCTAACAATCATCTTTCACTTCCCAATTCTCATTAAGATAATCACATCTACAAGAATAGCCTTTCCAGCTCAAGGTGAACACAATTGAAAGGAATCTCTAGCACAACTGAGCCAGAACTTTAAATGTCTTATGTTGCAAGACAGCTCATTCACTCAGCTTCTGTGACGCTATCACAGGCAACTGAATACTGGAAACAAATCCCAGAGTTACTCTAAAGGTGGTTCCTAACCAAACTTTGCCTTTCTTAACTAACTAGAGAATACATGATCTCAGGCCCACATCCCAAATGTTTCGGTTGTCAGTAAAGGAGTCCTTCCTGCTTCCACATTCCAATGTAAGCTGCCCTGTACCAACTGACTCTGAAGATCCTGTACGGCTGGGGGGTCCAGAGGGTACAATGCTCAGCCATTGCAGCTTCACACTAGCAAGGCAGTTGAACCCCGCATGGCGCCAAGAGGTATAGGGAGATCTAATCATGATTGTCATCACAGACATCAGGTGAAGGTAGCATTTGAACTAGAACCCCAAGTACCAGCCAATTTTGGTTTTTAAAAAGGGCTCAACAGAAAAGAAGTGCAGTTGTAAAAGCATACTAGCTTTGAGGCTTGGCCCACCTATTAGCTTCAGGGAGCTGTGTCCACAGCGTGCAGGACACTGACTGAAATGCAGCAGGTGCTCGTAAGGGAATGGAAGGCCAACTGGAGCTAACGCTAACATCTGGGTATATGTTATAAACTCAAGGTCATAGATGTATATGAAAGAACAGATAAGTAGTCACTTTACATGGCTCCATTAGTTTTGTCAATCACGGTTCTAAGGTTTTCCACAAACATGGATGTTTTGCTCAGTCACAAAGAGTAGCATCCACAGCACATCTGAGGATTTCCCAGTCCATCTGGCCTGGGCTGAAGGGATAGAGGACAGCCCAAGAGGCTCTCTCTCCATTCATCTATTCAAATTAGGATGTAAATCTGACTTCTACATTGAAAATAAGTTCTCTTATGACATAGCCAAATCCGTTGCCTTAATTTTAAAAAGAAAATAGACTGTGGCCAGGGGTGGAGTCAGAGGACTACGATTCGGGCTTGGAGAAAGAAGCCCTGTCACCAAATGATAAGGTTTCAGACTCAAGTGGCTTCAGCTTCTTCATATGTTGCCAAGTCTTCTAGAGACTATCACTTCCTCCCCTTACTCCAGAGTCTGGTCTCCCACATGGAAGCAAGCATGCTTCCTAAGGCAAGTTCAAGATTCCAGGTCTGTTCTGACCATTATTTGGTTGCTATGTTGGCAAAAATGTCTGCATATCAAAAAGTCCCCCATATAGCAAACAGACCCAAAATGCCACTGACCCACTCTGCCTGCTTCCCCACAGTTTTTCTCCTTCATGCAGGAGCAATTCTAAAAAAGAAAACAGGGCATTCCTTCCTGCAGACTTAGCCTCCCTCCACTCAGCAACCTGGCTAAGGATTTCGGACCAGTTATGACAAACAGCCATGTCCCTAAGGTCTAGGACAGGTACAGCAAGATTTAACACTGACACATGGAAAGTGTTCTCACACAGAGGGCTTCAGACAATTCTTGTGTGGTTCCACACACAACATACAGCTCCAAAGTGAGCACAAATATAGTTCTGGAACATCTACATGGAAGCTTCGGTAACAGCACTGTGTGTAAATGGTCATAAGAAAATAACTAGAAATATGACACATCAGATTACATATGTAACTGAGAGAAGACACACTTGGATCTGGAAGTAGACAGTCATGGTGACCACTCCATGCCTGCGTTCGGAAACAGCATCTGATAAGAGATCCAGTCGTAAAGACCAGCCTGTGAGAAACTACCTGTCCACTTAAATCGACACGAAAGTTTCAGAATAAAGTCCTGAAAGTTAACAATCCCACCAGAACATTGCGACATATGCAAAAGGCCCTGGACAAGAGCAGTACCCCGAGGTCCTCCAGAAATGTGTACAGTATAAAATGTGCACAGTACCTATGAATGTTTGTTACATTATAGGAGCTTATGCCATCAGAACAAAAGCTCCCAAACAAGCAGAGCCACTCCACACAGAACCTAACCTAAAGGAGCGTCATTTCCAAGTAACATGCAAAGACTACAAAACAGTTCCTAGAGCTGCCCAGCTCCATTCCTGGCCCCTCTCCCTGGAAGTCTCTGCCCTACACATACTGTTCACACTAGGATCCCTCGCCTGCACCCTCTAAGGTCCCATCTGTATATGTACTATACTTTCAGCATCTGGTGTCTTGTTTACAACTTCTCTTTCTCCACCCAAGTTCCCAGCACAGTGTCCAGCATAGTAGGCATTGTTCAGAATAACTGCTGCTGAAATGATACCTGACACATTCTTTCATCTTATTCATGAAAAACATGGGACAAAAAAATTAATACATGATATTTTCAAAGTCTTATTTGTTTGCCAATTTTGATTATTTCAAAATGACCACATAAAGGTGAAATCAAAAGGAATGTTATTCAGGTCTGCATATGTAAGCACACATTCATATCTGCAGAAACAAAAAATTTAATGGGTTTAAAATTCTTAAAGACTCAGGTATGGTAACACAGGCCTAGTAATCACAGGCCTGGGGGGAGGGGGTGGAGATGAGGCAGGAGGACTGCAACCTCCCGGCCTCTGGGCTACACAGAGACTTAAAGATTAAAAGCTCAAATAAAAGAAAAAAAACGCTTAATAGAAGTGGGCCTGTATTTACTCTCTCAAAATAAATCATTAAAGTAATTGGGGTCGGGGGAGTGGACTTGGCAATTCTCCCTAATGCCAGTGTCAGTAAATGCTGTTTGAAGTCAGGAGCAACAGTCACCTAAAGGCAGTCAAAGTGTGGTCATGTTTGCACTAGTAACATTTAAAGACATTACTAATTCTTGAATTAGAGAGCAAGGGCTGTTAGAGTCACCTTCAGGGCTAGAAGGTAAGTAAGTATGTCTTGCAGTACCTTCCTATAACCCTCAGGGGAGGATGCCTTCTCTGAGTTCCCCACACCCCTCCAAAAATGTAGGGTCATGTCTCTATGTCCCCCTTGGACAAACCTTTAACCTAATTTCCTGTAGCCCATACTTATGGAGTGAGTCATCCGGGGCACCGCCCAGCATGGGAGGGGCTGTGAAGATGGAAAGAGGCTGTGCCTCTAAGACCCTCAGGTTCAGGTTACACACTGCTTCTCACAGTCCTCTGGCCTCCTTCAGAAGGAGGATGTACATCCCAGTGTTCTCCAAAGAAACCACTGGGATTTTCAGGTAGTGGCACCAAATTTGTGCTGGAAAATGTACTAATACATCTTCAGAGACCCCCAAGTCTTTATAATGAATCCTGGGGCACTGCCTAGCAGCAACTCTGACTGGCTCCTCATCCCAGCTTCTTTCTTGACACCAAGACCTGACATACTGCTGATCCAATCAAGTGAATGACATGTCCTACAGTGGTACCAGAGGACCCTCAGCACCAGCAGGATCAGCAATGAGAAAGAAAATCTACAGATTTAAAACAAAGTCTTGAAACATTAGCAGAAAGAAAACTTCCCTGCCATTTCATCAAGAGTCAGAGAGTCTCAATCCCTGAAACTACTATCAGCCATTACACACACACACACACACACACACACACACACACACACACACACACACACACACACACACACTGATGTGTACTACCAACACTACTGAGAAAATATCTATCTTGGCTGTAACTCTCCAGACCCAAAGAGAGGGAATGTCAGCATGCCTACAGAAGTGTTTGATTTCCAGCTAGTTCTGGTCTAGAGAAAACAAAAGTGCAACATCTCTACAGAGAATGGGAGCCATCTATCTCAGATAAGCTGTCATAAAGTGTCACTATTATTCAGGTGTTTAGATTAGAGCTGGGCACAGTGTTGTAAACCTGTAGTCCAAGCCACTCAGAAGACTGATAGGAGGATTGCTTGAACCTAGGAGTCTGAAGCCTGTCTTGATGACACAGTGAGAATTCATCGATAAATAAATAGATATGTAAATAAGTAAATAAATAATCAATCAATAAATATATGAATAAATAAGTGGCTGTCTTTTACTGACAACAGACTATGTGTTCTCTAGGCCCTTACCATATAATACAACCTCCAGTGATCAGCAGATTCCCTTAATTCCAAGAAGATAATAAACAGAAGCAGAAAACTGTCACAGGTCAGGAGGCACGTGAAGAAACAGTGATCTGTGTGTTCCTTGCATTCTTCAATCAACTGACAGCATCTGTATGCCACTGGAACTCATCCACAGACATATCAGCATCCCCTGGAGACCCTATGCTTTGTGTCCCTTCTCCTGGGCCATACAGATTCAGAGGGATTTGCAATGGTTCAATCCAGGACATGAGAACAAGTTCCCCAAATGCTTCACCATCCAGTCTGTGGATCTCATCGTGCTATGAGAGTGGAGGCCTTTGCAACAACCGGAGCAGCACTCTGGTCCCTCCTTTTCCAAACTCTCTAGAGCATCTTTACACATAGAGGCCCCTTATAAGGACTCTACAAAAGACAGCTGAAAACAAGAAGCTGTATTAAACTTCTTATAGACTTGTGTGTGGAAACTTCAGTGTTATGTTCCTATATTATGACACTATGGTCTATGAGGAAGTTAAGGGAGAAATTCATGAAGACACTCTGCATGCCCTTAGTCCTTTAAGAGAAAGCTCCTTTTAACTCACCAGGAAACTTCTCTTGAGCAAACAAGACACTTTATTCCCATATGCAAAACTAACTTTACAACTGATCATATTTCCCCTTCTGCTTCCACTATCAGGCTAAGTTCAATTTCTACAGAGGACATCATGGTACTACCTTTCTCTTACATCCCCACTGCTCTGACTTTTAAAGGCCATTTAACCTATTACATTGACTGTAAAATAGTAAGTTGTCTTTGGTCAACTATGAATATGAAATGATGGACTAATTTGTCAAAACAATGATTCAACAGGGACTACATGTCTACATGCAGGGATTTTCTTTGGGGAAGAGGGGAGAATGGTGTAGAATGGATAGATGGACGGACACACACGTACAGACACATGTACATGCACACACAGGTTTATCAAATAAAGCGACTACGATTCAAAGTTAGTGCACCACTGAGTAAACAACTTTGAGCCTACTGTTCTGACTGGTGTCACGGAAGCCGTAAGACTCAAAGCCAGTCTACTGGGATGGACTGACTGTTGTCTTCTCAAAGTGTTTGTATGATCTGACTTTTATCCATCACCCAACCACTTGAAACCACCCACCTCTCCTACAAAATCTCTTTCCTTTCTTGTTTTTGTTGTTGTTTGTTTGTTTGTTTTTCGGTCTCATATTCAAGAAACTGCTGGGGCATATCTGGCATCAGATAGACAAGCCTCACCCTGGGAAAAACATTTTTGTGACCACAGTATCGGCCCTGCTGAGTAAGCATTCTTTTTCTTCTTTCTTGACTAAAAAACAAAGCAAACAAAATTCTTCTGTGGTCCTTTCTAACAGTTTTAATTCTCTATCATCTGTCTCTGACTACAGCCATATTTGGAAAAGAAAATTTAATTCATGCTTTCCTTAAACACAGCTTTAAACTCCTGAGTGTAGAGAAAAATTGGCTTGTATTCATTCAGTGTCAGTCAGGGAAGAGTGGGACCCAAAAACATTAACACACTGCACTGGCTTAACTCTCCAAGCTGGTTAGAACCATTTTGCCAAAAGCCCACTATATGAGTATGTGGCAAATACAGAAGAGATCAGCACCTAAAAGTCTAAAAATACCAATAGACAAACTAGTTCCAAGAAAATCAATATGGGAATTATGCCAAAGACAGATCCACTGTAGTAAAGTATCAAGCATTTAGTCTCATCTTCAAATAATCACATAATGTTAACTCATTCTACAAATAGCAACTAACTGTGACATTGCTAAAAACTTGTGTTCATTAGAAACCCAACTTTTTAGTATTTATGCAGAACAGTAGTGTGCGACAAAAAAAGAGTAACAGCAAAAACATGGAAAATGATCCAAAGGTTTTATTTTTGCAAAAATTTATTCAAATAAGATTAAAATGGAAACATAAAAATACACTGTGCTTACAGTTATAAGAAAAAATTTGAATGTTTTAAGAGCATGATCTTACTAAGTAAGATATACCATCCTACGCACGCTTAAATCCATGCAAAAGCAAAAGCTTTTACACAGCTCCTAAGAGCTGAATTAACAAACACTAACAACTCTACTGAACTGATGTGGGGACAGCAGATTGTGTGAGCACTCACTACAACCCATCTCTTCCTGTTCCCTTCCTGGCACAAAAGAACATTTAGTGCCCAGCTTCCTCTGCAGTTATACTGTATCCATATGACTCTGCACAGGCCAATTAAGAAGGCCCAAACAAGCTCCTCTCTTTTCTTCACCTCTCCAACAACGTTATAAGCCAGATGCTCCAGATGTGATAAAAACAGGTTGGATATCTGAGTGACCACATGGAAGAGAGCCTGAGGAAAGCTAATGGCATGCATCAGACTGGGTCCACTTCTGGAACAAACTTTTGTCATGGCAAGCCTTATTTACCAAGCCGGACACTATTCTGTCCTAATTCCTTTATCACACTCTTTCCTCATTCGCCATTACTAGATTTCAAACACACTATAACCTTGAGTTTTGACTCCAACAACAGAAATTTGTCCACAGTCAGAAAAAAATAGCTGAACATTAAAAACAAGTATTTCCTGAATATATTACCACCTACCTATTACTAGGCCTACAAAGGGAGACACTGGAGTGCGGAAACAAAACATTAGAATTTCTATTATTCATGACTTACAGGTTTAAATTTAGATTTGTATGTGTGTTCCGTAAGGTACACAGTGCATTAGGAAGTGATCCTGGACCACATAGCAAACATACTGGGTGGTGTTAAGACCACAGATCTTGAAATAACAAAGGAAGGATAACATTTTTTCCTTGAGTGGAGATGCTTACTCTTATAAAAACCAGTACCTAAACAGAAAATACATAAGAGTGTACAATATAGAACAGTAAGATATGACACTGCACATGGTAAGGACAGCAGTGTCCTTTGGCAAAGAGGCCTCAAAGAAAGGCGCTGCCCCAGGTGCATCCGGAAAGCCAGACGGGTCTGGGCTGAGAAGAGTGAAATGAGAGCATCTGAATAAGACACTGCCGAACTGGCAGGGGTCGAGGGCAAGAAGAGGCTGAATGCCGAAACAGACTACAAGTCTATCAGACAACTCTATTTTCAAAGCCAGAACCTTTACTTAGGACACATATTAATTCTCAAAATGATACCCATGATCAGTGTCTTCTATGTGCAATCATTAAAGAAAACTGTCCCTAAGTACAATGATAAGGATTTTTCAAGCTGTAAAAACTGTACTACCTTAACTATGCCTGCGAGACAAAGTTTGTCATTTCCCATCTTAGACACAATGCTCTTTAGATGAAAGCTATGTTAGGAAAAGGAAGCAATGTTCAAAGCAGCAGGCATCATTTTCTATGGGTTTTAGGAACAATGCCCAGAAAGTACACATACACATTTCCACACTTCCTTCTTCCTTCTACTCAAGGTTCCAGGTAATGAATAACCAGAAAGCAATGACTCACTCATATCACATCATCTCCAACAGCTACATGTGCTCAGTTTACAAATTATATCTTTACCACCTTTATACTTTGACAAGGTTTTTCTTTAATAAATCTGTATGGCTTCAGGTGGGACTGTTCTATTTGAAATGTCTGGTTTTATTCACTGTTCTATGCATATGAGCAAAATATGCACAAGTCTCTACTGGCCAAGACAATTACACATAGCAAAGCAGCAGCAATACTACCTGGCTAAAGGTGAGCTGGGACACACGGACATAAGAGCATCTTCTGAAACCAAAGCAATGGGTGATGCCTACACTTCCCAAACACAGGCATCAGAATCTTCCCTCTGGTCCTTTCTAACTCTACACTTTTGAGGTGGCAGAGGGAACATGCTTAGTAGAAAAGATGTGGTTTCTACTTTAGTCCTCCAGCACTGTTTTGTGAAATTAGGCTAAGCCGTAATAAGGCTTAATATATTCTTTTTAGTCTTGAAGCTGACCACCCCATGTATCCTGGTGTTGGGCACTAATCCAAAGAGAAGGACTTCATATGCAAAGCAGATACCAATCTTAGAGAAGCCCATCAGTATATTTTGCATCTAATGTTGCCCCTTTTGAACGATATTATGATCCATCACCAATAGCAACTAGGTTTTGTCATAAAACATATAGGAATTAACATCTGTTTACACTTAGAAGTTATTTCCACAGTAAGTCATTCACCGTTCATTCATTAAAATATTACATACATACACATTTGCATGTATTCAACAAGTCTGAAACTTTTTTCCAGTTGGTGATTGAGTTGAAAGGTGGCAATTCTTTCCAGACACATAAGCTTGTAATTACAAGAAATGTCCATATCCAAACCCCACTCCTATTACTTTAGAGTAACCTTCACAATCCTTCAGTCCTCCCAATGACTCAAGCAGATCGGCATTTTGAATGCCTCAATGAAATTTAAAACCAGTTCTACACGAAGTTATCAACTCAATCCAAATATCTTCTCCTAACACTCTGGCTAACTGTACCACAGCCAAAAGCAGTATCTCCCATTTACATTCCATACAGCTAGTTACTAAGCTATCTTAAGACTCAATGCAGGTCACGCTTTCCAGTCTCCGGACACCTACTTTTGGGAGCTCCTAACTCATTCCTTATCTCTAAACAAGTGTGATTGGCTGTCTGTGCTCACAGGTCTTCCCATCTATGAATTCAGCCAACCACAGAAGAAAAAGACTTGAAAGAAAAACTACTGAACAGAAACAAATTTCCTTGCTATTATTATTCTCCAAGTCATACAGAGGAACAATGACTTGTGTCACATTCATGTTGTACTAGGTTTTCTAAGTAATAGATGATTTAAAGTAATGGGGCGTGAGGTGGGGTTATGAGTCTATGCTACACGTCTTTTTCAAGTGGATATGAGCTTTGGCAAATTTGAGTATCTCCAGAGACTTCTGGAGTCAAGATCCCAGAGATACACCAAGGACCAATTGCATACTGTTACGTTACAACGGCATACAGTTGCATCTCATCTCACAATTTGACAGGAAGATCCTTGAAGATGAATATATGCTTCTACACAAAGTTTCTGGTGCACTCATTCATCTCTAAATTTTAAGGGGTGGTTGCATACCACCAGACATTGCTGTACTGGCTATGGACACGTGGAACGCAAAACGCATTTCCCTAGCTCTCTGGAAATGGCAGTCTAGAACAGAGGGCAAGCAGTTAAGAAACAAGCAAATGAACTCACAGAGACATGACAGGGGATGGCAAACCAAAGCAAAGGAAGTTTGTGGACAGTGACAAATGGGGTCGGGGGTGGGGGCTGCTATCTTAAGTGGTGCATGCAGAGGCTACTCTGGCAAATGAACTGTGCCCTGGATGAAGCAAGAGCAAGTCAGTCACTACAGTGGGGAAGGGTGATGTGAAGAGCATGGGCAGGTTCGGACAGCAACAAGGTGGAGAAGAGTGCTGGACGAGAAGTAAGAACTGCAGTGGGACCCGAGAGCCATTCAAAGGTTCGAGAAGCAAACAAAACCACCAATGAGCACCTTTGGAAAACACCACTCTAGCCCTAACACACGAATGCAAGGTGCTGGGAAGACCACAGCAGAGCTGAAGCATTGGCCAGCTGGGAGCCGGTGCTGAGGTGGTAGCTAGGCCTCATGACAAACTGGGCGTGGGGGAGAAAGCTGGCAAGCAAGGTCTGTAGTGTGAGTAACCCAAGGGTGTGCTGGCACCACCCGAGGCCAGGAAGAGGAGAGGGAGCAGGGCCATCCCAAGTCTGGGCAAAAGCATGCTCAAGTGTGCAAAGCCTTTGAGACCTGAGGAGATGCCAAAGAGCTGAGTGTAGCCCAGCAGTCCGCAGCTGAGGTGGAGCGCCAGCTGAAGAGCCCTGTCTGAGAAGCAGCACCAGCACGCGGCAGGCGCGCGCGGAGCCCACCGTGGCTTGTCTGAGTGGTGATTTGAGAGAACAAGCCCCAGGGCCAGAGGCCTTCAGTGGGACAGACAGAAAGCAGGAAAACAGGAGTGTGGAAGCCGGAAAGCCAAACCTAAACGGGATACATGAAGGAGTCTGTGGCACTGCCAAAGTCAAATCAAGACTGACCAGTCACTAGATCTGGATGGGTCATGCCACACAACATGGAGGTGGCAGATGATCTTCAGAAAACTATTTTAGTGTTGGCAAGATGGCTCAGTGGGTAGGGGAGCTTGTGGCCAAGTTTGATGACCTAAGTTCAATCCTCAGGACCTACTTATGCAGTAAAAAGAAAGGACTACCTCAAGTTGTCTTCTGACTTCTACATGTGTGCCATGGTGTGTGTGTGTACAAATAAATACATGGAATAATTTTTCTCAATTAAAAAAAAACTGTTTTCATGAAATAGAAAAAATTCAGAATGAATTCACTCAAAAAAAGAGAAACCTCGGGACAAGTATGTCCAATTTTCTCGAAGTCTTAAAAGAAATGATGTGCTAGCCGGGAGATGTGAGCCAAGAAAACCGCTCTAACGCACTGCAGTGGGGACAGTAGAGAAAGCAGCACCAGAGAGCAGTCCCGAGGGATGTGCGGTTGGACTAGCCTATGGGAACACATGGAGGTGCTGCCTGAGCGGGGAGCTGGGAAACTGAGTCTAGGAGATGCTCTGTACTCCCTTATCCAACAGTCTTAAATGCAAAAGTGGGGGAGGGGAGCCACAACAGCCCTCCTGCTTCCTAAAGAGTGAAAACCTGAAGACAAAGTTCCTGCCTCAGCCGGAACCTTTACAGTTACAAACTCATGACAACTAAACATGGGTTAAAAAAATACATACCCTAGGAATAAAACAGACCAATGGAAGAGGGCTTCGAATGCCACTTAAAATGTTTCACAGGTAGATCTGCACCCTGTGAACACCGAGTGACTGAGAGTGAGTTGAAGGGGTCCAGTATTGGGAATGGAAGGCTCTGCCTGCATGTGGTATATGGTACTTAGCAGGCACTCCAATAATATGCTGAACAATGGCATCAGCACCGGCCCCCCAGGAGAATACCTCTCTGACCCTGGAACTCTATTCTGCATGTATGTACCAAGCTCATGCTTCAAGAATCCACTGTCCCACCTCCTAAAACTTCCTCCAGGGCTGTGCCATTACGGCTACACTCAAATATTTTAGCTCTCTGTAATGACGGGAATGGAACAGAAGAACCAGGATGCATCCTGCTTCCTGTGGCCTTTGCTTTGCCTTCTGTAGTTACTGATTTTTGGCGCCTCCCACACCAAACTATGTATCCTTCAAGACAGATTCATCTTCACATCCACAGAACCTTGCACATACTAGAGACGCTGAATCATGTTTATTGGGAGAATGTTCAAGTCCTTCCACTCAATGATTTTGGATTTCTCACAGACTAGAACTGGCAGGAAGGCACACCTGAAACCAGGAAGCAGCAACAAGCCCCCTTCTTGGGCTGGCATCCAGCTCCCCTTCACATGGGTTTCAGTTCCTACAAGTCCCAGTCTCAACTCAAGTGCAGAGCCCAGATTCACTTTGCTGATCACCCCCAGAATGGAACAGGCCCAGTGTTGGCCAGCCCCCAACCTGACAAATCTCGACTCTGTCACACAAATCCTGGCCACAGATCACACCAAGCTTCCTCTGGGTGTGGGCCCTTCCTCAACCTCCCTAAGCACACACTTCTCAAGGAAGAGTTTCCCCAGAGTGGTCCATCTGCCAGTGCCAAGGACCAAATACTGAGCTAACCCCTTTCAAGGCTGGGGCCCTGGACCACATACCTAATGAAAAGGAGCTTTTTCCCAGACTGCTGTAGACTTCACAGGGCCTATCAGAGACCAGCAGCACTGACAGGAAATAGTCTGCTTTGCTGGGAACCAAACTTTTTGAGATCCTGTCATTGAAACTACCTCTAGGCTGGTGTGAACATCTGAATGTGTGCTCAGCTTTACAAATAGCCTTCTTGAGCTAAAATTCCAGATGAGCATTTGACAAGAAACAATAAAACTTCTCAACAGACATCTACAATAAAGAATAGGATTCTGAGACTTACTAAGCATATGACAAACATTTTCTAACAAACATGTTCTTACATCACTAACAATTTTTACAACAAAAATATTTGGCTGGCATCCACTGACTTTCCTACTTTTAGCTTAAGAACCTGCAAAGTCTGAAAGAATAATAATAATTAGCTGGGGTCACCCTCTACCCAAAGAACAGACTCTGCAAGAATCTGCTTTAAAAGTAGCTCCAAAAGACAACTGGGAGGCTCTGCAGTGCCTGCCAGCAACCCCAACCCTCAGGACCCATGTAATAGAAGACCTGATTTCCTCCAAGTTGTTCCCTGGCCTGCATGCATGCCCTCAAATAATTGTAATTTTAAACATAAGACGCCCTGGGAAAACCTGCAGACACCTGGGGGAAAGTTCGAGATTCAAAGGTGAAAGTTTGATGTGTGGAGCATCTTTAGAAGTGGAGTATGCATTAGGCCAGGAGTCATGCCTGGCCATGGACCCAGCATCAGGAAGCTGTTAAGGGAGCTGCTGACGTTCGACACATGGCCACTCGAAAAGAAAGAAAAGAAGAGAAGAGGAGAGGAGAGGAGAGGAGAGGAGAGGAGAGGAGAGGAGAGGAGAGGAGAGGAGAGGAGAGGAGAGGAGAGGAGAGGAGGGAGGCAGGGAGGGAGGGAGGGAGGGAGAGAGAGAGAGAGAGAGAGAGAGAGAGAGAGAGAGAGAGAGAGAGGGAAAGAAAGAAAGAAAGAAAGAAAGGAAAGAAAGAAAGAAAGAAAGAAAGAAAGAAAGAAAGAAAGAAAGAAAGAAAGGAAGAAAGAAAGACAGACATTCGACACATGGCCACACGAAAGAAAGAAAGAAAGAAAGAAGGAAAGAAAGAAAGAAAGGAAGGAAGGAAGGAAGGAAGGAAGGAAGGAAGGAAGGAAGGAAGGAAGGAAGGAAGGAAGGAAAGAAAGAAAGAAAGAAAGAAAGAAAGAAAGAAAGAAAGAAAGAAAGAAAGAAAGAAAGAAAGAAAGAAAGGAAGAAAGAAAGAAAGAAAGGCAGGCGACACTGGTCTCTCTGAGAAGAACTTTTCTAAGCTTTGGTTGCTCAAAACCAAATAAATATCTCCAAAAAACGGGAAGCCAACAGTGTCTGCCTTCTGCTTAAATCACCCATGACAGTCAGGTGTGAATGTAAAAGGGTGGTTTTAGCCATTTTCAAGATGGCATTGTTATGGGTGAGGTGTTAATCTGATGTGTCTGAAATGGAGAGTGAGTCAGCACTGATTCCTTCCTGCACAAGTTACCCAGCAAGCCACAGGCCAGAACGTGTGTCTATTGGTTTAGACAGTTTCAGAGAATGTACCCCCCAAAGATACACTGTAAGACTACCACTGAAAATCATCTTTTTCTCCTCTCACTAAAGCCTCTCTCCCTCTCCTCTTCCCTCTCCCCCGCCTAACTGGTGGGTGTGCACAATTTCAGCCTCTGAGTACATTAAGTCAAAATGTTATCTCCTCAATGATAATGAGAATTCTGCTTTGTTCCCTGCAGCATCCCAAGGCCTAAAAGAGAGCTGGGAGCACAGCGAGCGCTCATTAAATATTTACTCAGTGAATGAATAACTTTTCTAAAGCGGTAAGTAGACAGCATGATAGACAGGAAAGGATGACTATCACCCTGCATATAGTGTATTAGAAGGTACTAGGACAACGAAAGTTTCAATAGCTCTAAAAGTAAAATGAGAGGAGCAATACAGCAACTTTAGCAATAGTGTCCCCTCCCACACACACACACAAAACACACGCTCCTTAGGAAAAGATCTCCCCACGTCCACTTAACCAACCAATCCTTACAGAGATAGGACCTCACTGTCAGACTCCTTAACTAAAGACTGCCGTAATTACCGCATTCCTTCTGTGACACAAGGAAAAACAGTGCTCACATAAAAGGGACATCGCCCATGTCTCTCCCTCAGAGGCCCTTAACCTAAGCTCTGCCTGACCTAAGACCCTGAGATATAATCAGAACTTACCTGGCTCCTGGACTGCAGTGAAATGACAGGTCAACCAAGGGCTCAGGACACAGGCAGCCTTGCTGCATCATCCTACAGGCATGCAGTCCTAAAAGCTGAGTGTGGTGCAAACATGGGGGTCAAAGGTTCCGGAGACACACGTCTGTAGGACGGACATGAGCACTATCTAAACTCCCCTAGCTAATGACTTCTGCATTTTTAGGTGAGAGTAATAAAATTATCCAAGCCTTAAATCATTTTTCTAAATTTTCAAATTTTCTACTTACAAAAATGGAAAGATATTTCAAACAGAGCTGTAAAGCTTACTGCAACATACTTCAGGTAGTGCTTGTAATATGTAATATGAACAGCACACTTACCCCAATTCAAGAAAGATGTGTTTCTGCTCTGTCCTGGACTGTGCTCTGTCCCCACCAGGGAGGATTCTGCAGTGGCATGATACACTTTCTACCTTTTAGGGTGAGTTCCCTCCAAGAGATTCATGGACAGTATGAACGAAGTGAACCAACTAAAAATACTTAGGGTCGAAGGGCACTATAAGAATATATTGCCTTATCTTCTGATAAAAGTAAAAAATTCTCATCACGGTACATGACATCTGAAAATAAGCCTCAATATCCTATGAAGAACTTGTTTTCACTTATGTCTCCATTTTGAGATAAAGCAAAATGGAATGAAAAATTATTTTAAATTCCTTTATATAGTTACTGAGTTCTTAAAGGAAGAGCAGGGAGAGTAACACAGGTGAACAGGATAAATGTCCTAATCTAGAAAAGTTTCTAATTCAAAAGGATGGCACTAGGGGCTGGAGAGATGGCTCAGCAGTTAAAAGCACTGACTGGTCTTCCAGAGGAGTCCCAGCATCCACGTGGCAGCTCACAACCATCTAGTTCTAGGGGATCCAGTGCCCTCTACTGAACTCTGTGGGCACCTGGCATGCACACACTATACAGACATACAAACAAACGAGACATTCAACCACATAAAATAAAATAAATAAATCTAAAGGGAAAAAAAAAGAAGAGACTGGACATAATTAACCAGAGAGGAAAGATAGTATGGAAGGCCCCACGGGTAATTCTGATAACTCAGAGGCAGGGGGTTCCATAGGATCTGACCATAAGGTAGAGTTTAACGATCAACATAGGGCACAGGTAAGAGACATAGAAAGGAGAAGGAATGGCCTTGTTCAGTGGTTGGTTCCATGAATAGGAACAGGATCTGAGGTTAGAGGAGAGAGCTGAAACTAGACAACAGACAGTCTTGAAGAGTAGGCCAAAGAACTTGTGATTGGGACCTCATGCAGGCTGCCAAGAGGGAAGACGACATGGTCTGATTGAAACAGACCTGCCTGATGGTGGACGACAGACAGCATCAACTGCAGCGAGATCAAACATCAACTGAAAAGGTCCAGAGGCTCTGGTAACTGAATCCCTATAGGCAGTCCATCCCAGGGCAGTTGCAGCCCAATGGGAGGAGCCAAGATAGTCCAATTCTTTCCCTCTTCTCATCCTCCTCATTCTTTCTCACATCTTAAGTTTGAGATCTGAGGAGGTTCTCGGGGGATCCAGCTACTGACTTGCCTGAGTCTTCCTTAGGATACCATTTAAAAACTCTTTATTATCAAATAATTTTAAAATCACATTAGAAAGGCAATAAGCAGACACTGCCACAAAGAGGAACCATATCTCCCAGAAGACGCCACCAGGGACAACAGGCTCAAAGGTGTAGCTTTCACACAAAATGGATGGTGCTTACCCTCAAAGGATTAAATATTTAAGAGACCAAACACTCCATAGATGCAGCAGCAAACTGTGTTCGGAAGGACTTTAGGTCAGAAATCATCCTATTTTACCCACTTACATATTTCTATTAGCTATAAGCCATACACTTACATGGAATGTAAATATTTGAATTGATTGAAATTAAAGAAAAGATACATCTGAGAAACTTTCAAACACAAAAATTATAAGGAAATGCTTTTGCAGACTATCGGTGAATAGTCACTCAGATTCTAAATGCAAGTCGGAGCGGGTTAATTCCATATACACAAGATTATCTGAGTATCAACAAGTATTTCTCACTCACACAACCCTAAACTAAAAATTACTTTCCCCTTGAACAGAGAACAGAGAAAATACTTAGTTTCTCAGAGTTGAAGTGAGATTGTAAAGGAGAGCTGACACTTGAATACAAGCTCTACATAGTGTATCTTCCCTGCCCTCTCCCACATTCCAAATAAAACTAATATCACATAAATGGTATCTGACCTGATAGATACTCCCTGAGCAAATGCTAAACTGTTAGCTATGACAAGAGCAACAGACCCAGCCTGGGCGGAGAAGAGGTGAGAGAAGCCCTAATGTCATCCGATATTTGAAGAAGACACTGGAGCTGCTTTGGGGCAGAGGAAGAGAGAGCAAAGCATTGCAGGTAGCAGATGCAAAGCATGCAGAGATGCTGTGGTGGGAAGAGCATGGGAACAGAAAGGCAACCAGATGGGGAGGCTCACGGCCTGGCAATTGTGCACGCTCTGGTCAAGTCCCACATGTGCTGAGGCCTATGAATATCCCTGATGCTAAATAGAGTCTGCTTGACAGAGTTCTGGATTCTTTAGCTAAAGAAATTTTTGCCCATCAGCTATATTGCTCCCCTTCTTTGCTGAAATTTCATCAATAATGAGAACACTACATGGCCTACCCCAACTGGCAGTTGTTGGCTGAGAAAGGAACGCAGCCATTTCACCTGAAAACCTTGCAGGCTTTTTTCTTTGAGTCCTGGGATATGCAGGAGCTATCTATTGCTTACTGCAAGCATATCACAAAAGCCATCCTTGGGGCAGGTATCAGTGCTCCAGGAAGAGATAGAAAATTAGCACACCTAAAAATGAATCCACACCGGAAGAGCTGAATTCAGCCAACAGGAGCTTCCAACCATTAACGAGTCAAATGTTCTTTCAAACGTTCTTTGAAATCACCTCAAAGTTTGCAGGTGGCAGGAGAGATGATGCTAGCTCTATCCTGGATAGCACCTGCATACTAGGATGGCCCCTGCTGAGATGACTGGCACCTGCTGACCACCATCTACATACCAAAACCAGATACTAGCCCTTTAAAGGTTTTTTGCCAGCAGCAACTGGCTCTCTTGGCATAGCAGTGTGCTTTTGTTTTTTCTCTCCTTAGTATGTACACTGTTAAATTTTCCTATTAAAAACGCTCCTGCATTTTTTATTTCTAAAGCGCGATTGTGAGGGTCATTTCTTAAAGCGTGTAAGCGTGCCATATCGGGTCCCATAGAACTACTGTGTTCATTTGCCATAAATTTCTTTCACCTGTCCGTTTTCTTCTGTGGAGTGTTTGTAGAACTATTTGTGGGTGAAGGCCAGCCAGTAACCCACACACATGCACTGCATGCAGGGCTTCATGGGCCATCGGAAGAGCGCTTCTGTTTCTCTTCAGCACACTGGGAATTCTTTATTGCTAGTGGTTCTGCTTTCCATCAGAGTAGCAGTCCCATGCTGTCTTCCACAAGAGTGATTCAGAGGCAAGGATAAAGACGGAGAGGCCAGGGCAAGTCCTAGGACAGACATCTACCACATCAAAACATTTCCCAAGTGGAGGTTTAAACTGCAAATGGAAATGTGGTTTGTGGGGTAGGCAGGGGGTGTAAGCTAAAGCAGGGTAATAGCTGCTGTGCAGAGTGTGGGGCATGAGAACATAGGCAGCCCAGCAGAAATGCACAGCAAGAAGCTGTGTTGAGAACAGGGGGGGACTCATTTCCAGATGAGGGGCAGGTTCAAAGCACACAGAGATCTGCCAGCACTGGATGTAGCAATTCCCCCCTAGTAACAGCACCTACCTCAAAGGATTATTTTGAGAAAGAAGTGAGTTATAACATATGTAAAGTCTCCAGGGAGTGCCAGCACACAGTAAATCAAGAAGTACTAGCTGGTATCCTTTAAAGTAAAGACCGTGGTCCTCAGTACAAAGTTTTAGTAGGAATGGAAACCAATTGCAAGTATTACATCCATCAAAGCATGTGCTGCACTCAGTGTGTGTAAGAACAGCCCAGGAAGCCTGTGGGAAGGCAAGCCCCTGAAGTCAGGATTTTCAAAGTTCTTTTTTTTTTTGCCTAAGTCCCTAGGAGACTCTGGCAGTCATTCCAAGCCCCATACTTGGAGCATGACTTCAATACCTAAGACAAAATAAATATTGGGGCATCAAATAAAACATTTCATTGCAAGGGAACTAGGGGAATGATTTTATAAAAGCAATTTCAGATTTTTGTTTTTCTTGAGACACAGTGAGATCACTGGCAAAATGGACTTCTAGAAGAAAACAGAATAATCATAACCTACCTGACTGGCAAAATATGGAGTGCTCAATTTTGATAACTATCACATATTTAAATATTTAGTTCCAAACAGGCACACCACATGTCTCTGTGAACTGCAACACCACGAGAAACCAAAATATATATCTAGATAGTGAGATAGATAAGACAAACAGACATAGATATTCCACTTGACATGTATGTGCATACACATATGCATACACACACACACACACATACACACTTTAATTATAAGAGCTCATTTTTTCATCAGAATGACAGAGCTGATCTTTATCCACAAAGCGAAAACACAGCTAAGGCTTTAATTACAACTCTTCCACTTCAGCACTGAGCTTCTTGGCCTCAGCACTGCTGTCTCTGTGAGTGGACAGCTCTGTGATGTGCACACTGCCGTGTGCCGCTGCTGTAGGGCATCCAGTGCCCTCCTACCTGTGAGTATGACAATCACTGTCTTCAAACATCATCAGCTCTCAATTACCCAAATCAGCCCTGGTTGGAGGTACTGCTGAACATCTGAATCACAGAATTCTAGCTTAGCCATTTTCAAAAGCCATACCACTTCCATCACCACTACCACCACAATACACCACTGACAAACTAATCTTTTCCTCAGCCAAGACATTTCCTAAATATTTCTACAAGGACATTCTGCTCACAAGCAATGAACACTGAACATGCATGCTCATTTATATGCATCTCATGACAAGCTGGGGTTGTTTTCAACGTAGCATTTGTTTTTGATGAGAGGATAAAGCTGTTGCTAAAAGCTAACAACAGTAACGTAAGGCTGGCCATGATGGCCACAATCACAGCATAGCCTTGCAGAGTCCTTGACACTTCTCAGGGAACCTTTGCATACATCAGTCCTGGCCCAGGATCCAGCAACAGTTCCCAGAAATCTTCACTGTACATGAAACACTTTTATCACATAAAAGCACTCTATTACATCTCATGACACCCCTCTGCAAGTCACCAACTGAAAACAGTAAGAATTCTGGTAAAGCACTCACATACTCATGGAGGAGGGGCAGGAAATGGTTCTGCTCAAGCAAAAACTAGAGAAGCCTGAGGCTCTCAACTTATTACACAACTTTGCCCAAACAGAATCTTTCTCTTTCTTTTTCTTTTAACTCAACAGTGTACGCAAGAATGTAAAGGTGAACAGGTTCCTTTTGGGTATAAGTGAGCAAATATAACTAAAGAAAAAAAAAGGTTTTGACGTTGCTTGAGATTTTGCTGAATTTACCTAATAATTTTTTTTCCTGCTTTTTTCAGACATTTTCATGTGAGTTATTAAAAATCTAGTAATCCAAGTCTGTCGATGATCCATCAAACCTAAGAAAACTTTCGTAGGATTACTTTAGTCATTCAGACTAGAAAACAAAATTCTAGTAGTGTAAGTTAGCAAAACCATTCCAGTATCTCTTTGCGTGTCACTTTACGACTTTGTGAAGGAACTATGCACATTGCCCACCACCTTCTTCAGAAAAACAAAGTCAGGAAAGTCAGTCAGCTTGATCCACGTATCAGGTGAGGGATGTCCTTGGAAGTTTTAAGGTTGGTCCTTTCACCCAAACACCATGTGTAACTCAACAGTCGAGAGCTTTCGTGGCCCAAAAAGATGATAAGAATGTTATCTGGACTCTTATAAACAATGCCCACTCCTGTTTTATGTGCAAAACTAATCAGCAGCAGCTGCTGCTTCCACAGACTTTGCAACAGAAATATTTTATAAGTAAGTATTCTGTCGTATTTTTTAAGGCATTAACTATTAACTTCTACATTCTTTTCAGTGATTTAAAAACCGGAAGAAAAAACAAAACACTTTCCTGTGATTCAAGGAGACAGCTGCAAACATCTGTCAATTATGAACTGGAGTAAAAGGAAATTTAAAGAGTTTCAAGCCATACTTACATGTGAGGACTCAGTTCGTAAAAGTTTCTGTTTCTGTAATCTTCCACTTTCTCAGGTGAATAAATGGGCAAGGATCGGTAGGGGTTAACAGATATAACCACACTTCCAATGTATGTCTGTAAGAAAAAAAAAAAGAAGAAAGAAATAATATGCTAACGGCTACATGGGATGGATTTGAACATCTCAAAGTTCAGTGTGATAGTTTCATCCTTTTGAAACCAACACTTGTCCAACTGCTTCAACACAATTTTACACATTTCAAGAACACTGTGACTCTGAGGACAGGTGGCCAATAATGCATGCTCATTTTGTTCATAAATGGAAAGCACAAATTTATAGACTGAAAATATCTTTCAAGATAAATCATGACATAACTTTATGACTCTTGACAAGAGCTCTCCAAAGCCCTGAAATACCTGTCAAAAATCCCACAACTACGGCTCATTGTAAGCAAAAGTCATGCTCTCCCAGAAGCTGCTTAAATACAGCTGGTATCTCCACTCACCTTTATCTTTCTGCTTCAAAGCAAGCACTGAGCATCTGCACCCACAACTGTCCAGCCCACACCCAGACCTATAGACCTACAGAGACCTATAGAGAAAGGGCTTCTCTTCAGCCCTGCCCATCTACAGCCTGTCACCTACTACCAGTACAGACCACATGCAATTCAGTATTAGATCCCCAGTCAGCCCTCGGGAATATGCAAACAATAGAATTTCATACTATATCTAATGCACTTTGGTACATGTACTTTCCGATGGAACATATGTTTAATGTCGAATTTACATTTAATGTTACATTTAAATGTACTTCCTGAGGAATCAATGCTGTATTTTAACAGATGCTAACTAACTCCTTCCTGCAAACTGGGACTCTCTTCCTTTGTACTTCAACCTTCTATTGCTGGTAGCTCTAGTAAGACTGGCTTTAATTAAAAAATAGATAGATAGATAGATAGATAGATAGATAGATAGATAGATAGATAGATAGATAAAACAAACCTTACCAACGTGAGAAACAAAACAGATCATCTGTGTATGTTCAACCTCTCTGAGCATAATCTAATCAAAAGTGGAAAACCTGCCATTGTAGAAGGAAACGGCAGCTCCGTGCAGCATGCGTTTCTAAATTCTGCTGTCAGGACTTGGCTTGACAAGGAATAACTACAAGTCCTCTAACATCCCAGACAAGGCTTTCTCAAAGTTTTCAATGTTCCTCACACCAGACTGCTCCTAAACAGGTGAGTAGGAGATGTTTAAAATGGAAAGCTGTCAGAATTGCTTCTAACACCTTGTAGTTTCATCAACAGATATGAAAATGTGGTCACTGGTCACAGCTTAATATTTATCGAGCAAATGATGAGCCTTCTTTGCAGGAGGGAAGTACTTGTACCTTTCTCGTTTTGTAAAATAAAACAAAATTTAAGTATACAGACTTGTTGTCAATGGGAGAAACCAACCACTGAGTTGGCTCTTTCAAACCAATCTTTACAATGCCTAAGCTCTGATAAAAATCTGCTACTGTGGCATTCCTGCATAGAGAACAAATTGCTGCCTCAATTTCAACATCAAAACCCCGGCTAATGACAAGCAAGTTTCTTTTATTTGTAACTTTGGTGCATATGGTATTAACCATGCTCTGCCCCCAGCTGTATTGCTACCTCGAAGAACAGGACCTGCCCGCTGAGGCTGCTCAATAAACATCTTAACTGAATGACTGGCTCACACCAGCTCTGGCTCCGGCTCCAATCATCACTAAGAAAGTGGATTGCTACAGGCCATTATTCTGTGTTGGCATGCAATACCAAATGCACTATATACAGTGGCCACTATTTTATTAAGCCTGAAGGCCATGTGTTGGCAGTGAACAAAGTCCTAAGTGATATCCTTCCTCTCCCATTTCCTGTACCCCAATGGGGCTGCTTGCAAATATGACCAGAAAAATTTCTTCCACCTGTATGCATACCCACTTTGAAACAAGGGGAGTGTTTCAAAGGGTGTGTTTATTTTCTCATCTGTGAATCTGGACTTGGTTTGATCAAAGAGACATTAGCAAATGCGACCCAGGCAGAGATCTGAAAACCTTATGTGGACTGGAATGTGCCCACATCTTTACAACTATCCTGTGTCCTTGATGTGAATGACTTTGAGTTATCAATGGAGAGATTGGGGGGGGGGGGAGGTGGTGGTGGTGATGCAGCCTGTCCCACAGCTTATGCTCTAAGCATATGAATGAGCCACCCCACACCACTGTCATCTCCCAACAGGGAGCCCAGGGTCCTTAAGTATCTTCATCCTCCTGGACACCAGGGCCACTTTCTCCTGAGTTTTGGGGACCCACCTCTCCGGACTGTCAGGATAGGGGGACAGCCTTACCAACCTCACCAAACCCCACACTTAGCTGCATTTTTAGGGGTGTTCCTCTTGCCCATTCCTTCCTGGTGGTACCAACCTGTCCCATCCTTTATTGGGAAGGGACCTCCTAGCCAAAGTGGTTCCTCTACTTATTTTGCTCCCCCCATTCGCCTGACCCCAGGCTCGCCAGCAGCCCCTCTCTTCCTTCTTAGCTACCCAATCCATGGGCTCCAGCACTCCATTTCCTTTGACAGCCTCCTAGATGGACTGCCAAATCTGGGATGCTCCAAACCCCACTATTGCTAAATGCCATTCTTCCCTTGTCATCCTATTACAGGATCCTACCAGGAACATTACCCAAGCCCAGTACCCACCCTCGCTTCAGAGTCTCAGGGTGACTTCATCTCCGACCTTCTAAAAAAACAGCTACTCTACCCCACATCCTCCCCTTTTAGCGCCCCTATACTTGCAGTAAAAAAAAAAAAAGCCCAATGGGGCCTACCGCCTAGCCCAAAATCTCAGCTTACTATCTCCGCAGTGGTGCCCTCTCCCTGCCTGACCTTGACACCCTATTTTTCACTATTCCCTCAAGGACCATTTCTCAGTCCTGGACCTCAAAGGTACCTTCCTCTCTATCCCCCTCAACACTCAGTCACAAAATATCTTTGCCTTTACCTGGGCTGATCCTGACTCCCACCTCTCTAAACTGTCCTACCCCAGGGGTTCCAAGACAGTACATAGCTATTTGGCCAGGCCTTGGCTTTGACCTCTTCTCTTTGTCACTCCCCAATCTAAACTTATACAATATGTCGATGGCCTTCTCCTCTGCAGTCTGTCCCTACACATTAGCCAGACAGACACCTCTGCTCTGCTAACCTTCTTGTCCAGCTGGGACAAGATAGAGCCTCACCATCTAAGGTCCAACTATCAACCCCTCAGGTCACCTACTTGGGACTAACCATCACCACAAGGCCATTACCTTGGATAGGTAACCTAACCCAGTCCCTCAGGCCCCCTCTACCAAACAGGAAATTCTATCATTCCAGGAATAGCAGCTGATTTCTTACGCTTCTCCACCCCCTCCTTTCCCCTCCTTGCCCGCCCTCTATATGAGGCAGCTTTCGGCCCCCACATGAATTCCTTCTTATACTCATTACCAAGCCCTTTCCCCAGACCTAACTCTTCCCTTCTCCCTCTGTAACAGAAAAAGAGGGACATGTCCTTGGGGTCTTAGGCCACCAACTGGGACCTTCCTGCCACTGCACTGTGTGACCAACCTCTAACATCTAAGACAGGTGAAGGAAAAGACTAGAAGGAAAATAAACGAACAAGTAAGAAAAAGTGAAGAGTAGAAGGACAGGCTGGACCTTTGTATAAAAATCACATTTAATTAACAGATTCCCCTTTCACTTTTCCAGGGCAGACATTAAATCAAGAATGTGCAAACATTCCTAAGCCAAAACCATCTCCAGCTGCATGTTTTAAGTACTTATAGCACTCCAAACAGATGCCTTGCAAACAGCAAACACAACCAGAGGGTTTCTCTTGTGACTGCAGTGAAACTGGCCTCTTCTCTGAAGGACGGTCAGTCTAGCAGCCTTTCCTCTCCGGACTCCAGTTCGGAGCCCGGGAGAAGAGCCTATGCACAGTCAGAGCTTCTGATGGAAAGGCCATGTATGCTATTGCATGAGGAGTCCTCACAAAGCTCACTCTTCAGAGGCTGTCTCCATGACTTGGAAGGCAGCAGCCGTCCACAGCTTTGAAGGAAAGAACTCTGACAGTATAGGCTTGGATAAACTTAGCTGAGGTTGGAGGCCTGACTCTACCGCTATACGGTGGTCAGGAGACTCCAGTAGAACCATAGCATTCACGTCACCGTAACACATACTGTTTACAGAATGTTTACGCGCTTGCTGTATGGGTGGGTGGTGCTTTGACAAATAATTTCATTTAATCCTCAGATCTTCAAAGGGAATTAGTAGTAGCCCTTCTGTATACATTTAGAAATTGGCGCAGAGAGAAGCTAAAAATGTACCTAGCTTTACACAAAACTGAAGATTTACCAGATAATTTGAGGAGCCAGAGTTTATATGACATTGCACATAGATTTAAAGCATAACTGACTTATGGTGGAGTCTGGGTTGAGCGCTCAGAGACTGATGGTGTCGGTTGAGATTTAAGCATTTTCGTCACCTAACCCCTTTGCCACGCAGCCACTTTGGATTTCAGAACCGCTCTTGCATTGCTTGACTTGAAATTCAAGGCTCTAAAGTCCCGGATCGCTCTCTGCAGGCCCTTCCTCCTCTCTTCCCCCTCCCTCCTCTCTCCTTTGTCCCTCTTCTTCCTCCCACCATCTTTTCTCCTGCCATCCCCTGCTAAGGCCAAGGGTCTCTGTACTGGCAAGGTTGCTTTGCTGCAGAGAAACCCTTCTGGTTGGAGCCTCTTACCAGTTAAAAAGCAAGAATTCTAACACAATAACCATCATTGTTGAGAAAGCTAACAAGATAAAGATTTTTTTTCTTTCCTTTTTTATTTTTATTTTTTTATTTTATGTAATGTGTGTGCATACCTCAGTGTATGTAAGTGCACAGTGTGTTGGTGCTCTCATAGGCCAGGAGGTGCTCGCTGCTGGACCCTCTACAAGAGCAGCAAGTACTCTTAACCACTGGCCCTTCTCTCCAGCCCCAAATATTTCCCCCTTTAACAGATATTTTATGTTAAAACAGCAACAGGCTTTAAGACCTGAATGCATATGGCTTTTGGTAGGGTCTCATTGCTCTCTGGATACTTTCTGGGAATCTCACAAACAAGAATTTGTCTACAGTGAAGACATCCTAGAGTCCTGTGTCCCCAAGATCTAGACTTTCACCCACATCTGAACCCCAGCAGGCACCTTCTGGGAACCCAGTGATGACCCTCAGCTTCCTCAGCACCCTTTCAAAGACAGCACCTTCAAAACCCACTAGAGTGCATCTAACAACTGTAAGGTGCATGTCCATGTTCTCGGGTGTGTCTTACTTCCATCTTGAGAGCCTCTCTTTCTCATAATCCTTGTGCTTAAAATCTATGTTTTTCAATAAATTCTAACTCTGCTGTGCATTAGCTCATCCGGAAATTCTCTTCTGGGGTGAAGCCAAAATTCCTGGATTTGCATAAGTGGAGATCTCTGAAATGAATCCCTCAGGCAGCTGCACAGAACAACAAGAGCTGTACCCCACTGACTGTTCACTCAGCCTCTCTATTTTCTTAAGAATTATTTTAACTATTTTTTTAAAAGTCTGTGGAGAGCCTTAAAAACTCAACCCAGGCACATGAGAGTGTTGGCAAATAAAATGCACTTAAGTTCCTTTCTACTCAGCTATGAGTAAACCCATGTAACCTGGTCACAGATTCTTATCTTAATGGTCACAAGAATGGGGTACAGTGACATGTCCACATTAGTCAGCAGAAATACTCAGAATATTCTGAATATTCAGGAATCAGCTGTCTCCCTTAGAATATACAGTCAGCAACTCTAATCCCAGGAGCCCTGGATTAGATCACCTTTGTACAGGAAGTCCTCTCCTGGGCAGAAGCCTCCTACTAGACCATCCTGAAGATGGATTCTGAAGTCTTTATACTACCAGGAAGGAATGAAAGGAAGGAAAAAAAGGGTCTTCGAGTTACAAGGGAAACATTTTCATGGCAACAGAAAAAAAAAAATTCAATCATAATAATCATCTCAACGTCAGAGAAATGAATCAGGAAAGTGTCAATTAACAGACAAAATTTACTTACATATGTGGTGTGTTATTTAATATAAAGTGGCTTCAAAAACTGTTAGAAACAATGTGGGAGCCTCTGGTACAAGTCTCCGAGCCATGCTACTTTCACTCAGAAGCAGGAATGACGGTTCAAAGCCAAGATGGACCAACAACCAAGTAAAAGCAGCACAGCATATTTATTTAGGGCCAACTATTTTAAAACATCGTATGAAATATAAAATTCCCCACAACCTATACATTCGAAGCTCTTATAATATAGCTGAGATCAGTCTTCTACACAGAAAAGCAAAGCTTCAGAGCTAACTACTCTGGAAGTACAAGCCTAAATTCCAGCCTTTGAGGGGCTAAAGCAGTTGAGCAAGGCTAGCCTGGATTATATAAAGAACTAGAGTTCAAGGCCAGCCTGGGCTACACAGAAAAACCCTATCTTAATTGGGAGAAAAACAAGGCCAACTACTCCAGACACTAGCATAGATGAAAGGATGTTATGTAACTGAATGGGTGTTCCAGGTCTGGATGGAGGAAGGCCCACTGAAGACAGAGATCACAGCAGGTCTACAGGAGGAGGTTGACTTCAGAAAACCAAAACCAAGGAATGGGATTTGAGATTTTGGTTTTAGGTGTCAGTTACTCCCTCACCCAGCTTACTTCCAAAGCATGCACGACCAGGGATTGAAGCGTGTATTTGTATACCTAATGCATGTAAGCAACATATATATAGTGTATTATATAACACACGCACACGCGTGCAGACACACACACACACACACACACACACACACACGGCACTAATAACACCCTATGTTTACAAGTGAAGAAACAGGAGGCACAGGCTGATATAACATACCCAAGGTCTCACATCGGTGGTAGACTTACATTGAGTCCTTGACTCTGATAGCTGTGAATTTGTCTGCACCTCACCACCCCACCACCACCCTATAGATCCCCCAAGGCCTCATAAACACCTATCACAATGCTAAAAGAAAATTAGGACACAAGACTGGTTACATGCCCAGCATTACTCTCAATAGCCAAGGCAGGGAAGTAACCCAAGTGTGCACTGACAGTAAACAGATAGGGAAACTGTAGCACATTCATGCAAGGGATGTTGCATTCTCTGAAATATTCTCTGAAATAGCACATTCATACTATTTCAGAGAATAGCATGGCTTCCCTCCAGCCAAGCTACACAACCAGTAATTAAGACTAGGACCACATCCCTAGCAGGAAAGAGCAGGGGAAAGGGAAGAGGAGAGGAAGGAGGAGGAGAAAGGAGGGAAGAGGAAGAGAGGAGGGAGGGCCTGTAGAGAGGGATCAGACCAGAGAGCCAAAAATTTCGAGGTAGGCAATGCAAGAGCGGTTCTGAAACCCAAAGTGGCTGAGTGGCAAAGGGGTTAGGTGACGAAAATGCTTAAATCTGAACCCACACCAGCAGTATCTTGAGCTCTCAACCCAGACTCTCAACCGTACCCTGTTAGTTCTGCCTTAAATCTATTTGGAATGTTGTGTAAACTCCAAATTATTTGGTAAATGTCAGTGTTGTGTAAAGATGGGCACATTTTTAGCTTCTCTCTGGCCCAATTTCCTCATGTATACACAGGGGCTACTACTAATCCCCTCTTGGAGATCTGGTGTTAAATGAGATTATACATCAAAGCACTAAGCCCACAGCAAGCACTCGATGAACAATATCTATTATGGTGGCATCAATTCCACATAGCTCCACTGGAATCTACTGGCTACTGCATAACAGCCAAGTCAGGACTCCAACCCCTAAATCTCAGCTAAATTCACCCAGTCTTACAATGCCAATGTCATGAAGACTTACAAAATGGTCTTTGTATACAGGAAAGGGCTGAGTTACCAGATGAGCACTTGAGAGACGGCTAATGAAGCTTATACTAAGATGCAACATACAACAAGTTTGCAAGGCCTTGGAATCCTCAGAAACGAGAACCATTCGCTTCATCATGGAGAATCCAATCTCCACTTAGGTTGGATCCTGGGAATGGAATTTGGTCACAAGACACAAACTATTAAGTATCACAGTACTATTAAATGGACATCTGTGAGACTTCCCCAGTTCTCTTGAAGAAATTCTTTGTCTTTGGAGTATTATTAGAAGACAGTGTGGTCTACCAAATGCTCTGGCTGTTTTTTACACTATTTAAAACTGTGCAAAGTTGTATAAGTCAAAATGCTAAATGTGAGGTGAAGAACAGATTTCAAAACCTTTCTAGTACTTATAAAAATGTAATCCGAGGTATGTATGTATTTGACATCTCCACTCTCAGAAATATATTTGTGGTGTGTGTGTGTGTGTGAGAGAGAGAGAGAGTGTGTGAGTGTGTTACATATAATACACTATATATATATGGTGCTTACATGCACACACACACACACACACACACACACACACACACACACACACGGCACTAATAACACCCTATGTTTACAAGTGAAGAAACAGGAGGCACAGGCTGATATAACATACCCAAGGTCTCACATCGATGGTAGACTTACATCAAGTCCTTGACTCTGACAGCTGTGAATTTGTCTGCACCTCACCACCCCACCACCACCCTATAGACTCCCAAGGTCCCATAAATACCTATCACAATGCTAAAAGAAAATTAGGACACAAGGCTGGTTACATGCCCAGTTTGCCGCCCATTCTTGCTTCTTCTAAGCTGCTCTCTCTTTCCACTCACAGCTGCCAGTCAGCTTCAGAGACTCCTGCAAAGCCTGCTCCCACAAGGCCCTCAAAATCCCTCATGGCATCGGCACACCACATCTTGCCTGTTGATTTTATTTTTCCAGTATTTCTCAATTTTGAAAAAAAGGACCTATCTGTTTTCATTATTTTATCTAGTGCCTTAAATCACTGGCCTCTGGTCAGATGTCCACAAGTAAATAAAGAGGGCCTGCAAACTGTGGCTACGGATGACATTGAGGCCTGCTGGTCTAGCCTAAGACATTCCTACCCTACCATCATATTATAATCTTTCATTCCTGGGCTGTCAGTCATTTCAAACTATAAATTAAAGAACTATATATGAGTTCCATGCCACGCTTAAATACCAGCTAAAAATATCACGTCTTTAATTTAGAGCAGGACAACATAACACTGCCATATCATTGCTGAGACACATTCTGAAAGAAGGCAGGGATTGTCCAAATATATACTATCCTCCAGACCCAACAAAACTCTTCGCTGGAGTATAGTGTGGTAGAGTTGTTAGGTTGTCTACTTGCCACAAGGTCCTGAAAATAGTATTATATGGCCAACTGAAAGCAGCAAAAATGGAATCTGTACAATGAAGACAAAAATGAGAAGGAAGGGAGAAAGAGAAGCTTACTTTGTCTGGCTGGAGTGTCCCCCAAATCTACATGCTTGGAGCTTGACCCCATATGTGGTGGTCAGACTGGGGGAACCTTTAAGAGGCGGGGCACCTCCTTCAGAAGAGATTAATGTAGTTCTCACAAGACTTCCTGGGAGGAGGGTTGTTATAAATAGTGCACCCT
The DNA here is from genome assembly GCA_026225945.1 of Cricetomys ansorgei. Taxonomy (NCBI): domain Eukaryota; kingdom Metazoa; phylum Chordata; class Mammalia; order Rodentia; family Nesomyidae; genus Cricetomys; species Cricetomys ansorgei. The sequence goes on from JAMJFZ010001562.1 coordinate 8,521,613, forward strand.
AGCCACAGAGTCCCAGCGCCTTCCTGTCTCACATCGTGATCGTTTCTGCATTTGCATGCAGATCTTTCCTTTGCTATTTCTCCACCATGTTGTGATACAGTCAGGAAATCCTCACCAGGACACAAGTGTTGTGCTGTCTGAACCTCCAGTCACCAGAATTTACCAAATATATCTTGTAGTCAAAAGGAAAAAAACAAAAAAACAAAAAAACAACATTCAGTTATGGCAGAAGAAAATGGAAATCTACTTTTTAAAAAAAATCTCATGTTCTAAAACATTAAAGAAAAGCCATTCTGGGCTTCCCAGTCCCAAATACAGCCACATCACCTACAACATACCCAACTCCTGCTAAGTGTCCATCAGGAACTGGGAACTCAGCACAATAACTACCACAACATCCGCCTGACAGGTGAAGGGATCCAGTTTCTGACAATGGCACTGATGGCGGTGAGCAACAAAGATTTCAAATTTTGCTCTGGCTGCTCAAAGTCCGTATCTTTCCCAGAATGCCAAGCTATACTCACCCTTTTCCTAATCCAGGGCAGAGTTCAAAAATCAAACAAGCAAAAAACTTCTTTTTAAAAATTAGAACCACCATTAAAATTCATCTGCTCTGTAGATAAAGGAGATTTGTGCCTGAGCCAAATGGCTTCTTCTACCTTGTGTCCATAAAGGACAGGGACATGAAGAGCTGCCAATCGCTTGCTGTCTACTTATGATGAACAAGGCTCTTTCCTCAAGGTCTTCTATGCCTTCTTCTTTTTCTTTCTTTCTTTTTTTGGGGGTGGGGGTGGGGGACTTGGTCATCTTCTTGGTTGCTGTCTCTTTGCTTGCTTTGACTTATGAGAACCGTGTCATGATAACCTATGATTTGAAAACCCAATGTAGCTGTCCCATGTCCAAAAGTTCACGTTATTGTACTACTGAGTGCCACCCAACACACGGCCAGAGCACTGACCACTGATCATTACTTTCACTATCCAGGTAGGTCACTTATTCCAATGCCTATGCAAATTTCAATATCATATGCAACTACTCTGGAAACGAAACAGGCTTTCACAGTACTGGGGTCATTTGATGTACAAGTAAAGCTAACAGAACTATCATTAGCACACGAACTCTGGTGTTAGATTTCCTGGATATAAAGCTAGCCCCATCTCATGCCCAGTGTGTGACCACGGGATAGTCACTGAGCCTGCATGAGCCTCTTCTCATATATAAAATGAAAATTTCAGGGCACCCAAGACTCCATAAGGACTAAATGAACTAAAACATAAGGGGCTTAAGGGATTTAAGGTGTTTCTGGACTTTTCCCAAGTCTTACAGACAAAAATAGCAGGACCAGGCCTCGGGTTCAGGTCTTTGCTCCCAGGTGCCCATCAAATTGCTTCCAACAGAGGCCTTTGCTTCTGAAATCCTCCTGTCCTCCAAATCCAACCCTGGCTGTGGCTTCGGCCAGAACACTTGAGTTGAAGATTATAAATATTACACAAGTATCTAAAGAACAATATAGGACCTATAGCTTGAAATAATTGTCTAAAACCAGCAGGTAACAAACATGAATCAACAGGGAGAAGATTTTCCAGTTACAGTTACCAAAGGTTTTATGAACATTTGCATGGGTTAAAGCTACTAACACATTATTATCAAATCATTTTTATCAAAATTGACTGTCTTCATAAAGCTGTGCGAGAGGCAGACTGTCCTCGGAAATTAGACACAACATCCCATCGTTGACTGCTCAGGGCTTTATCTAGCCTTCCAATGTTGTGTCTCCATTCCAAGCTCCCAAAAGCACACGTAATTTGCTCACCACATTTTCCTGGGGCCAGCTACCCACACGTACTGTACATTTCATGAGAATGGGTCTGGGTGGGTTCTCCTCCTCCCCTCCCTATTTGGCCCAGGCGGAAGGAGAAGTGGCATTAAAGATTAGTCTTGTCCCACTCAAACCTCACGTGGCCTGGGATCTCTGAGGAAAGAGAACTTCATGTTCCCAACTCAGGAACCCTTCCTTAAATGATCAATACGGAAGACCGAGCCAGTGCAGTGAACAGTATTACTTCTGGAAATCTGACAAAGCAAAACTACATCTTTATATTACACATGCCTATTGCTACTTGAAATGTTTTTCAAAAGCATATTGCTTGGGGCTGGAGAGATGGCTCAGTGGTTAAGAGCACTGGCTGCTCTCCCAGAGGACCTAGGTTCAATTCCCAGTACTGGCATGGTAGCTCACACTTGTCTGTAAACTCTAACTCCAGGGAATTCAACACCCTCATGCATGCATACATGCAGGCAAAATACCAACACATACAAAATTTAAAAAAATAAATAAATCATTTTAAAAATGTATATGGCTTCTGTAAAAAATTTTAAAAGGCTTTTAAAAAAGAAAATTTTGAAATTATAAAAACCAAGAGGATGGTTAGGTAGTAAAAATAGCATTAAGCTGGACTTTGAGCCCCAGCTCTGGGCTCTGCTAACCGATGAAAGGTCCAAATTTCAGATTCTCATTCAGGACAGCCTAGAAATACCCTGAGCTAAGCCACTCAACACAAATAGTGAGCACTCCTGATGCACAGAAATGGTGAGCACTCCTGATTTGTACAGTGAGCACTCCTGATGCACAGAAATGGTGAGCACTCCTGATTTATACACACAGTGAGCACTCCTGATGCTCACAAACAGTGAGAGGGTGAGAAACTCAAGTTGTTTTATAACAAAAAAAAAAAAAGACAAATCATTTATGGCAAACATAAGCACCCCCAGAAACATGAAAAGTGCTTGGGAAATTTCAAGATGTACAAATGTAAACCAGGATAATTTTTGCAATATTCAAAACTAACCAAACTATCCAGCAGTTTACAGCTGAGTATTGCAAAAATATCTGATCCCACCCCATCCCTGCCTCCAGGTCTTCTAAAGACTAATTTGTACTGATTTTCAAGACTGTCACTTTTACAAGAGCATTTAGTTTCACATAAGATTTTGACACCGGGCTAATTCAGATCTCTGTAAGTAGACGAGCCCCCAACCTGACAATTCAGACAGAAAACAAACTAAATTTACCACTGGGCACCAGAAAGCCTTCCTGTCAGCAGACAGACACCTCGGTTCTTTACTTTCCAAATCTGCCCTCCTTGTTCTCACCTAAATTGCAGCTCTCCTGTTCCTGGACAGAACCACAGTCCTGGCCAGTCACCCTAAAAACAGAACCGTCTGACCTCAGGTCTGCCTCTTCCTCCATCACAATAAAGCCCACTTGAAACCTGTTCTGCTGCAGGCTTGCCTGAGGGTGGGGGCGGAGAGGCCGGAAGAGTTGACAAAGGGCAGAAAGCACAGAGAACAGCAGAGCTTGGGAATGTCACAACTAGCATTTCCCAGCCACTGACCCCACACTGAGCCTGCAGCTGGTCCCAGCTTGAACTACAGGCTGCCAAGAGGCAGGAATAACAGCAAAGGGCCTCTGACCCTGCATGCTTCTGACTTGTCAGTCCTTTCCTCTATCTCTCCTCACCTGATCTTCACCTATCTCCCACCAAACAAGCCGAAACACCTCGCTGGGAAGGACAGCTGGACCAGTCCCAAACACTGATGCTACTGGGGCCACAGACATGAACCAGGATGTTGCTATTTAAACAAGTGTGTTAACCCCCCTCAGAAGATATTCTTAGAGAATATATTTCACTCAAAGGAGTATGTTAAACCAAAATAAACATACATGTTACAGAAGAATAAAACTTTAAAGATAATGGTGAAACCAAGCTGTATCATTACACTTAACTATGTTTCAGATCCTCTGAAAAATCTCTTTACCCTTTTCTGGTATCAGAAGTCCACAGCATGGAAGTCTGAGAAGCTTCCCTTTGGGTGCACATGCAGCCTAACACTGATGACAAACACCTCCCATGAGGCACACCTCTTACATGGCAGCAACACCAACTCCACCACTCCACTACTTAACGGCTTTCTCATGATCCACCCCTCTTCTTCTCTTCCTAAGTTGCTGACCTGTATTCAGCTGGGTACTCATCCTCTCTCACACTCCAGAGTCAGCTGGCTGCAGACCCAGAGAATGCTAGGGTTTGTGACTGCTCTGGAACAATTCACATCCAGAGCAAAGCTGCCTCTCACGACAGCTCTGTCAGAGCAGACACGGGGTGGAGGGGGCTGAAAGGGAGATGGACAGCAGGATGGAAAACAGAATTCCCCAACCTAGAATTGGATTACATGGGAAATTGCTCACACTATGGCCACACTCAGAGCTTACAAGTCTAGGTCAACTTTCTGGTCACTGGCCCCCTGTCAATACAATGTTAACATGTTTACAGGATGGATCACCCAAGACGGTTGCCTGATGAATAGAGCAAAGCTATAAGAAGACTCAACAGCTTTCAACAGCATCTTCTGTTTTGAGAAAGAACTGAAAACTCAACATGGAACACAAAATAGTAAGCTGCTGTGAACATTTTAAACTTGGGCTAAAGCACCAGGCCAAACAATTTTACAGTAACCCAATGAAGAAAAGCAAAGCAAGAGTATTGTCAAATAAGAACCAGAAATAGATTTCCTAAGATAGGATACACGGCATTTGAGGCTGGGAATCACGATAACCATATCTACCTTGCAGTTTTTGTATTTATTATAAAAGCAATATATGCTTAAATTGAGCACTACAAAATAAAGGTCTAACAGCAATTGTCCCATGTGCACAGCACTGCACCCCAGGGCTCAGTTAACAAGCCTTTCTCTGCATACATGCTAATGCAACAGACACACTCATAAATCCACTCCCGTTTTAAACAGCAGGATCATGCTCTATGCACTCCTCTAGAACTTGCTTTCTTTTCCACTGAAAATAGACACTGCTTTGTCATTCAGCATGACATGTTTAAAGGCAAAGAAGGAAGGCACATATCTCTCATGGAAAGAGTAGCCATCAAGCACCACGGAAAACATAAACTGATGTCAATATCTACAAGCTAAAGTCAATTTTCTACTTTTGTCTTATAAGCAGAAAGGGCATTCCAGAAATAGTTTAGAAAATAAAATTATGTAGAGCTGAAGCCCAGACATTAAGTCTGCTAAAGACTCATGATTGTTAACATTTGGCGTTTTGTTAAGAGGAGGGGATTGTTTTATTTTTAGTAGCCACAACAAATCAGGTATTCAAACGCACATAATGCCCTTCTCTCCATTTTCAATCCATCTAAAAGTGAACTGTGCTGCTTAGAGCCAAAAAGAAAAATGATCGGCACCATTAGTTAGGATATAATTGATTCCTCTATCTCCATCTCAGAGACCAATGTTTAAAGGGCATCTTTCATTTGATATCAGACCATACTTTCAATTAAAGCTTCAGAATGGCCAGAATTTCCCACCTGAAAGTAGTACTGCTACCCTGGGAGGGGAAGCTACGCCAACCAAACTATGCCTGCTCTGCAGCAGCTTCAGTGCCTCTCCTATTTGGGTCACCATTTTAAGTAAACTCTGAAATGTAACTAACTACTCCTCGCTTCAGCATCCAGTTATCAAAGTAATATCCTAAAGACAGGATTCACATGTCTCTCGTTACTGTGAAACTTCCCCCAACTTCCTACAATACCAACCAAGAAAACAGCCGGGCACTGGTGGTGCAGGTCTTTAATCCCAGTATTCAGGAGGCAGGAGGATCTCTGTGAGTTCGAGGCTAACCTGGTCTACAGAGTGCGTTCCAAGACAACCAGAGTTACAACAGAGAAACCTGTCTAGAAAAACCAAAATATAAAAAGAGAGAGAGAAGTAGTCCACCTCAAAGATGATGACTTATTTCATGAAGAAATTAATTACTCGGAGTTGCCCTTGAGCTACACTTAGCGCTAAGGTTTGAGTGTTCAATGGTTTGGAGGTGGAGTCTCTGGGAGGTGAACAGGTCAGGGCGTTGGGCCCTGTGGAGCTTCTCCTCCTGCGGAGGTCAAAGCAGCAGCAACAGCAGGAGCATCTATAAGCAGGCCCTCCACTCTGAAGCTGCTGGCCCGTTTTCTCCTGAACTTTCTAGAATTACACGAACTAAATCCTTGTCATTTACAAGACACTATTTATTACAGAGGTCCAAGCGGCCTAAGAGTTGACTACATAGGAAGGAAAGCTTTATGTGACAAAAAATAATAAAGCTCATGGTTTTTCATATACATTTTAGTTTGTTCTACAAATATCAAAGGTCTTCAACTTATCACCTTCGTGTAACACCTTCTATTTATTTCTACTTCCTCCCCACATGGATAAAGAAATGGTGTGCATCCCAATAATGCAGCTCATTTCTATGCACCAAAGCACATTTTTTCAAGAAGAAAAGAGATCAGAAGCAAGGCAAAAATCCATTACCACCACCTCCATCCAAGCCATTCTATTTATTTCTCGGCCCCTCCTAAAGAAAATCAATAGTCCATTCATTGGTTGAATTCACACCACATCTTTATGTCGCCACACGCACACACTGAAGATAAATCTACTTTTTAATTCATGTTTTAAATATATTTGGAGACCTTAAAACAGTAACACTATAAAGTCCTTGTTAAGGATCTTTAAAACATACAATTGTCTGCGAGTGCATGTGTTTACATGGCTGCATTTTCGACATGATGTTATACTTACAGCAATCATGATAATTCCAGTCTCCAGGGAACAAATGCTGATCTAGTAATCTACTGTAGGCCCTACTGTGGACAAGTATCAGGAAGGCTCATGTCTCTTCTGATATTTAATTGCCGTGTTTTGGTGAACAGCTTCTGCATGACTAGAATTTTCTATTCTTCCGAAGACATCCAAGATGCCAACGGATCTCAACACTGTGTCTGAACCGATGTCTTCAGACGGAGGAACTCAAACACCACACTGTGTTGGTGTGACCCCGACCAATGTGCAATACCTTGCATACAGCTGATGTTTAAACACCATTGGGAAATACTCACCTGACTCATCGGTGTGATGCCTATGCCAATCTAGCAAACACTCAGAACTCTCTGAGGATATAAAATAAACACCTCTGGACGCTTAGGAACAAAAAGCAAAGAAAGTGTGAAGTAGAAAAGGCAGCTCTGCCATAAAACCTAAGTCTAAAAGCCACAGGTAACTGCCACACATACTCACATATATCTCATTATGATCAAAGCGCTTCTTGAGGTTGTTGACGAAAGTCTCCTCGCTGAGAGGTTCTAAAAGAACCATATCTCCCACGCCAATCATATTGTCCAGAAGTGAGGATTTCACCTCCATTTTGGCCATGGTCTCCAGCTGGAAGAGAGGGGAAGGGGTCAATTCAATGAGCAAAACTCTTTCAGATAGGTTCTGTATGGCAGGAAAAATGACCTCTACCTGCCTCGTAAAAATACCATCACCTCCCTCCCTCGCTGAAGTTGCCACAAGGCCAACCTGCTGCCAAATGAGCCTTCTTCCCAATCCATCCTCCCAGACAAAGTCCATCTACAGAAAGGGCCGACAGGAAGCCAAAGTCACTGCTGCCCTTACATCATCTCTGTCACCAACCACAACTGGCACAACTCCAGCAAAATCCCTTTCCAAAACTCCAAACCAGCCCTCCCCCAACCCTTGAATAACAAAGTCAGATCAGAGCTTACATAAACCTGCTTCCTCTAAGACGACAAACCCTCCAGCTTCCCAAGATTAATGTATAATGCATTTCCCCAAGAAATTGTGTTTTAAAATGATGCCGGTCACACTTATTGGTCACCATACCAAAGAACTTTGCAAGTGATAATGAATTAATCCTCACAATCACTCCACTAAGGATACTGCTAACTCCACTTTAATATGAGATCTCTGGGGCTGGTGAGATGGCTGAGTGGGTAAAGGCACTTGCCACCAAGCTTGCTGACCCCAGTTCAATCCCCAGAGTCCACATAGTGGAAGGAGAGAACCAACTCCTGTAATTTCTCCTCTGACTTCTGCACACATATTACATGGCACGCATACACCCACCCCAAATATATCTATTTTTAAAATCCAAATGAGGAAAGTGGGCCAACAAGATGGCTCAGTGAGTAAAGGCACTTGCCACCAAGCCTGACAATCTGAATTCAATTCCTAGAACCTAGGGAGAAAACACATACCCACAAGTTGTCATGTGATCTCCATACCACACAATGGTACATGCTCACCAGGTCACCCACACATACACAAAAGTAAATAAATGTTTAAGAGAGAGAGAGTAGAAAAATCAAAGAACTTGCTCCGATTATTTGTGGGTTTTTTTGTTGTTGTTTTTGTTTTGTATGTGGCCCATGCCCTTGGTCTCAGCACTCCGGAGGCAGAGGCAGTCAAATCTCTGAGTTTAAGACAAGCCTGGTCTACAGAGCAAGTTCCAGGACAGCCAGAGTTACACCGGGGAAACCCTGTCTCAAAAAAGCAAAAAAGAATCCCATCACTACTTAGACACTGTAGCTATGGGAAGAGGTTCCATCCCAGGCACTTGCAACTCATTTACAAAGAGCACACAGGTGAACAGGCTGCCTAGCTAATGTAACCCACGGAGAGTAATCTCCACGTTCTCAGTGTTCATTCTGACTAGCCATCCTAACAGCAAAACCAATTTAACTCACAATGCCTACACCACAATACTATTTTTCTTTTGCCTCAGTGGGAAAGGGTACACTACCCTGAGGAACCAGAGACACCCCGTAACAGTACCATTCTGCACCCTGTATGTAGGGCACTGCCCACCCGCAGAGGACCGCTAAGTCAACTAAGTTCCCAACCCCAGCACTGTGAGGACAAAAGTGCCTTCCAATGACTTAACACAGGAAAGTGTGCGGGGTACGTATTATGTAAGCGCACATGTTTATCAGATAAACTCACTGAGCCATTCCTATTGAATGTTTCCAGGGCAGAAGTCAAGTTTAAATAACGTCAAGATGCTAATACCACATAATATTTTAAAATATTAATAAATACATGTATACTTGCCCCTGGCACTGAGGGGAAAGTCCACTTGACTCCATATGGAGCGGCCTCATCACACTAAACCGTATGAAGGCTGGTCTACTTGCTTAAATCTTAGCAATTTAAACAAATCCTCGTATTCTAGTGAAAATGCCCAAGAAGTCCCTTAGAGGCAAGAGAAACCCCATCTTCTTGAAATCATAAAGAGAAACAGGAAGGGCTAATAAGTAATTTGTTGTTATTAATTATTAGCGATGTACACATATTCACAAAATGTCTGTTAGTTCTGACCCTGTTTTTAAAAAAAAGAAAGAAAATGGCCCAGGAAAGCCAAAAAAAGGAGGGATTTAAAGAACCAAGACTTTCTCCACTACATACGAATGGAGTGAGCAATTCAGACTCAAGAGAAAAGAAACTCATCTTTTATTGATATATACTTTAGTTTCATAGCAACTACTCCTAGAATAAGTAGTCCTGGGAACCTCTAAAACCACGGAACAAGGACAGCTCCTGCCCTGAGGTAGGCCAGGCTCCCTCTAAGAACAGAACTGGCACAGGTGGGAGGTGCCTGCCATTTCTAGGGATGGAGCAGCAGCCAGGAGACAGTCCAACTCTATGAGTACCCAACGCTGTCACAATAAATTAACATTTAAATCAAATTTCAAGTTCTGCACTCTGGTTTTGTAAATGCATTACATCCAATTTGGCAGATGATAGAAGAGGGATTAGGGATTAAGGGAGAAGTCGACTTGAGAAGGGTTTCAAAAATAACTACCTCAAAGCAGCAATTTAAACCAGTGAAATGGCTGAACGGGAACTGTGCCCCAGGTGGATTTCTGGATATAGTCTATTTATAGAATCAGCTGGAAAAACAACACCGGCTGGCTGCAGGTAGCAGTAATTAAGCAGCCAACCTGTGGCAGTAACTAAGCCTGCTTCACAATCTCTACACCCGCAAGCTTCAAGAAGTTTACAGTCATCCGGCTTTGACATTCTATCCTAATTTCATAAGCTGATGCAGGTACAAATCAATTCAGAAAACTGATAAAAACTGAAAATACAATTTTTGCAAACTATAACATACCAATAAAACAAACCAAACTGAAAAGTCAGTGTAAAGTTCATTTAGTTATGAGCACAGCTTGTCTTTTTAGCACCAGGTATTTGGGGGCATGACATCATGATGGCTTCCATCATTAAAGGTAAGAAGGACACAGGGGATGTGGTGGTAGTAATTCTATACCTTCCTACAAATGAGCTGCTTCCCACATTTTGACTTGAGTATATTAGAACCATTACCTCCAGCATAGGTTGAGTTCACTTTGAGATCTTAATAAAAATAGCTGGTATATTTGCTCCATCAAGAAAAAAGCCTGATTTTTTTTTTTCTTCTCTGACAGAGCTACTTACTACTAACCATGGAAACGAATTTCAGAAACATTTGTTAATTCGATGTTTCCTTAAACCATTTCCATGGTTTTATATAGGGAAATGAGAATGTATGTAGGGTTCTAGGAATGCTTTTTGTTTGATAAACAAAAATATGTGTGTGCATATCAAACAAAAGGTGTGTGTATGTGTGTGTGTGTTTCCCATTCCCAAAAGCTCTAACAGGAGTCTATACTGTTCTACCCCACACTCCAGGTAGTGTATACCATGTGTACTTTAAACCAGTCAACACAACACTAGACGGCCATCGCCAGTCACTGTAACTGAGTCAAGTGTGCGTCCAAATCTGACGCTGGCTGGAATATCAGCACTGTCCACCTCTGATATGACACTTGGGATGGCTCACCTACCCCCTGCCTCCCACTCTCATCAAAGAGGCTAGTACCGGGAGGAAACAGGGAGGCAAGGCGGGAAAGTTGTGGAAGTTATTAGTGACGAAATCCTAATGACATCACAAACCTCTGAATCAAGTTGCGTTTAAGGTCCCTAGCACCTCAATCCTCAAGGTTTCCATGACGTGAGCCTCTTACTCTCTTTATTGTTGAAGTAGATGGAGTTGGATAGTCCATTATTTGCACCAGAAAGCATCTTACGATAAACCAAAGAAACTGGTGCCAGAAAGTGGAATGTGAGAACTAAAGGTTTAAACCAGCCAAGCTAGGGTATGGGGATGAGGTGGAGGGCACAGGAACTGCACATCTTAGAGCAGCAAGATCACATTTTATATCTATTACTGGAACCACTGGCTGAGCTATGCCCTTGACACTTGGACATCGTACCTGCAACATTAGAAAATTTGAATTCAGAAAATTCAGACCACCAGAGCCATGTGTTCATGAAACTAGACTGTCTGAAAGGCCAGTGAGGAAAGAATTTTCTATTCATAGGGGTTGCTGTGCTGCAGCAATCTGACCAAAGCCAACTGTTTGGCTTCTAGTGCCTGAGAAAGGAATAAGCCTCCCACTGCAAAGAGGTAGAATCCAGAAACACCACACTACTTCTTCTACTTCTTAATGACACTCAGCCAAGATTGACAGCTCTCTGCAGGGAAGCAAAGCCAAGAGGCAAATCTCAGGTCAGGTTCTGAGGCTTGGCGGGACTTTCCATGTATTAGTAGCCCATGGAAGGAAGTCAACCTTAAAAAACAGCTACATTTTTAAGGAACAATAAACGCCAAACTCTGGCTGATAGTGATATATGGCTGCTTGACCCTTCCCCGCAATCAGCCCTACGGACTTCTAACTCTTAAGAATGTCTTAGATATGGAAGCTGCTCGCCAGGTCTCAAACTCATGAACTGCTGGCTAAGATACCTATTTAACATATCAAAGTGAACCTGACCCCCAGATTCTCCCAGCATCCCTTTGCCCCTATCTGTTACAGGGTTCTCTTGGCTTGCATACCAAGCATAAGTACCCTAAACTCTCCAGTCCAGGGGGCTGGACTGCCCTTCCCTATATAATTCTGGCCATTTTAGTTATGCTCTTTTGCTCTCTTGGAGTCTTGGTCTCTCTGGACCTCCTGGTCTCTTGGCCACCACTCCAGGCCCTCCTCTTTCCATTTTCTCCTTTTCCATCCTCGTCTCCTCACATGGCCTGGCATGTCCACCAAGGACTCCCCCAGATGTCTCGTCCCTGGCTATGCTCTCCCTCATATCTACTATGTTCTCCCTCAGAGATACAATAAACTTTCTCCTCCACCATACCTAGAGTAGTCACATTCTTTCCCTTTTTATTTCTTATTTTTCATTCAATGATCATCTCAGAGGAAACCATGTAAGATAAATCCACAAAAGACACCCTCTCAGAGAACAGTGGAGAAATACAAGGTTTTGCTTGAAGCATTTTATTTTCTTACATGTAGGTCTGATAAGAAAGGTGTATGCGTGAAGTCAGGTATTTCCTGTTTTAACAAGACTTGGGTACGACAACTTAAGAGTATGACTACACAGCAAGACCCTATCTCAAACAACAAACCAAAACCGATCCAAAATGAAGCGTATGTGTGGGGAGGGACAGCTGGGGTCCCCACACTGGTCTTGTAGACACTACTAGGCATTCAGTCCTGTTCCTACTTGTACGTGATCTACCATTTAGGGAGTTCCCAATACACAGACTTTTGTGAGGGGTTTCTGGAGTGACAGTTTCTGGAGGATTCACATTCTCTCAGTCCCTACACAGCAGGAGGTGGGAGCACAGCTTGTGCACAGCCAGTCTACCCCTCCTGGGAGTGAGGCCAGCAGACGGTCAGGGCCAGGGCTCCCCTCATCACCCCACAAACATGACAGACGACATGGCCCCTGCAGCATAGCTCCTGCAGCCCAGCTGGGGCCTGTCCTTGCTTTCTGCCCACTGTATCCTTATTAATCTTGTGGCCTCTCTGCGATTCTGAATCTGTGTAGCCTTTAAACCAAATCCTTACTAGCATAAAACTGAGTATACCTAATACACAGTATCAAGTCATTGATAGATTCTATTGTTTTATGAAGTCTAACCCTTCCTCCCTAACTTGGTGAAAGCAGTCTATAAAACACAATGACTGGGGTTGCCTTCTGAGGGGCCACAGGAATCTCAGGGTGCTGACTTGAGCCAGCAACCAGCCCACTAGGTGGTGGTGGGTGACTTCATGGCCATGGAGCTTTTTACAGCCACTGTCTGTGAGTATGAGGCAACCGTCCCGTCCGTACATGCTCTCATCTCAAGCACTTCCAAAAGGCCATTGCTTATTTCACTGTAACTAATTTGTTTACTGGAAACCTGTAAAGCACAGAATGCAGTTAAAAATACTGAAAGCATCATTTCAAACTGCCTTCAAAATCAAGAGGAGAATGTAGCATAAGCTACCCCAAAGCATCTTATGACCACGGCAACCTAATAGTTCGACAAACGAGCCTATCATTCACCTTACATTACCTTACATTACATTACAAGCTATCTACCATGTAGACACACAGTCATCGAATATTGAGAATATGGAGACAGCCATCCTTCTGGCTGTCAGCCCCACACACAGATGGTAACAAGAGAGCACGTGAGCACACACGTGCATCCCACCAATCAGTATCAAAACAATACTGTGAAAAGCTATTACAAATTAATAGTAAATAGTAATGATTAACAAGAAGCGCAGGATAAGCAGAAATAAAACTCATCTCATGGCTGCCACAATGAATTGAAGTTCTCAGAGTAACGCAGACCAGCAACAATGAATAAGTGGAAACGCTTCTACTGCATTTTAAAGACCATGAACAAATCAGAGCTGACATCTCAATGAGTAACAAGAATATTAAGTCACATTGTTTTAAATCTGAAACAGCCTCTCCAGCAAAGCCAAAAACACTGAAAAGTTATCTCTTGTTTGCTAACCAAAAGAGAGGGGCATTTAAAACACATCTAGTGGGGCATCACTGGGCGTGTGCCCCAGAGGCAGTAGCTATAGGAGGACTTCTTAACAGTACCAACTTCTTTAACCGACTCTGGTTCCACTCATTAACCTCCATGTACAGTGGTCCTGTTGGCTGAGAGTGCCTTTTGTAGAAAATCAGCTCTTCGGTGTAAGAATCACATCGTATTCCTTGATATGTCCCCAAAGTCTATGGCACTGCCCCTTAGGAATTCAATAAAACACAAACAGGAAACATGGATGCAAATGACGGACAACTGAGTCACACAGCAATGGGCATTCTCACAGCTGCCACACAGGCTGCCACGAATGGTTATGTTCGGTTACAATCAGGAAGCCGATGAATGGTAAGAGCTTCAAGCCACTTGGAGGATTACTCCAAAATCACAATGCCAACAATAGAACAGGAAACAAAGGCAAGCACATAGCTCCCAGTGAAGTCACTAATGCTTTTGAGAATGGCATGCAAACACGTTTAAATAAGAAACTGGGTCAATATGACAAAATTTCATGAACAAAATAACTCTCAGCAAATCCCCATGGCAAGACAAAGGCAAGGGAGACCCTAAACTCTACCACATGGTTCAGAACCTAATAGGAGCCAGGGGCTGAGAACAAATGGAATTTCCTTCCTCGATCTTTTAAAATAGCACCAAATATTATCTGGAGGGTGGGGGGGTGATTAAATGTTCACTTAATTCAATTCAAGCAACATGTACAGGACTGAGTCCTGATGAGAGGATGGTATTGTGTGACCAGCTGGTTAGGGACACAGTGAAATCACGGTAGCCCTCTACCCCTCCCCCACACCACTCCCAGGAGCCTGAGTCCAGCAGGAGCAGCAACAGAACACCTCATTTTAAAGTTTTTAATGACATCTATTTAGTGTGTGCCTGCAGATGCCAGGGTCCACGTGTAGAGGTCAGAGAACAGCTTGAAGGAGTCTGTTCTCTTGTCTCATCGTGTGGGTACCAGGAATAAAACTCAGATCATCAGATTTTAGTGGCAAATGCTTCTACCCACTGATCCATCTTGCCAACCGAAACGGTACACTTTTGACTTTTCAAATGACCTTTTTAGTGACTAAGAGAAGTGTGTGCCCTCTATACAGCAAAAATAGAAAATGCAAATGAACAAAAAGAAGGAGAAGGAAAAGGTGAAGAACACAAATCAAGATGCTTGTTTTGGACTAAATCTTTAATTTATTAGAATTCTTACAAAAGGCTACACTCATAAATTTCATTTATGCATATTTTACTTCAAAGAGAAAAGATTTCTTGGCAGACCACCCGTGACCTCATACTCTTGCCTTCCTCCTCAATCTCCCCTCCTGAGGCTCCGCCCCTCTAAGACAAACCCCGTACAACATATAAACATACTAAGGCATCAATGGCTCCAATGGCACCTTCAACTAGGACACATCTAACTGGGCCCTGCTACACACTGGCCTGAACAACACCAGTCAGCTTCCACGGGTCTGAGAGCAGGATACACAAACCAGTCACGGGGCTGCAAGCACTGGGGTGGGAATTTGTGGAGAAGCTGAGAGCAAGGTTTCATTTAGGAAGGAAAGCATGAAGTCTGATGTCAGGTCATGTGGGACACAGAGAAAAGCTTTAGATGCCAGTGGTAGTTCCAGTTATCTATGAGCCTTGAGAAGTCTAGCTGGGCTTCTTGACTTAAATACAGCCTGATTTAACCTGATGTGAGAAGACATGGTCCCACGCAGCATGCTCCACTCGAGCCAGCTCTTGTGGACTGAATCCCTGTGTTCTCCCAGCTGCAGCTCTATGAGGTGAGGTCTTTGAAAAGGAACAGCTTCAGGGGTCATCAGGAAGGGCATAATGCGACTCGCGATTTTATAGAAGATACAAATGTAAGGAGACACTGAGAAGGTGGCTGTCTGCAAGCCAGCAAGAGGAGACTCGGCAGGAACCAAATTTTGAACCTCCCGGCTTCCAGGGCTAAGAGAAATAAACCTTGCTGGTTAAGCCAATCTGTTTACAGTGTGTGACACAACAGCTCAGGCACTGTGACACACCAAGAGACCTCTACATCTCCCGTCAGTACACAAAACACAAGACATGTGCTCGGGATCTGACACCTAAAGGGCAAACAGGATGGAGACTGAATTCTTCAGGGCAATTTAAGCAAGCGGCATGGCTCTCAACAGCGCTGGTTTAGTGGGCCACACAACTGCAGGGGTGGTTTCTGTTGCTTAAAGCATGTGAGAAAGAAGGCTGGCAAGGTCAATCGGTGGCTAATTTTTACTCCTCCCAACACACTTGCTAAGAGAAATGTATGTGAGCAGCGTCTACTCATTGCAGTGACTCCACAAAGCATAGCTACCTGCCTTTACAGTCTTTTATTTCACTGCTAAAGCCAATACTTGGGGAGGGTGTCTCCACCGCCAGCCTTTCTTTAAAGCCTTCTGCTAGGACTAATGGGTTTTGTTAGAATCCTAGGTTAGAGAAGAAACGGCAGGTTCTCAGGACAATTTCCACAAAGTAAAGCTGTTTGCTCTGAGTTCTACCACTGGATAAGACAAAGGACATTAAATTAAACAGGCAGTGAAGATCAAACGGATACGAACAAGGAATGAAAGTAAAAAGATAACTACAAATGTAACCCCATATGCCATGAACGTAGCCTCCACCCTGAAAGCCCCGTGTGAGATTAATGACACTGACATCATGGGTATCTAAGGGTTAACACCCCAGAAGGCGTCTCCACAAAGCCAGAAACCAAGGTCAAAGCTGAGCATGGAACCTGAGCGCGGAAACTGGCATTACCAACAAAAGCTGCCCAGGACCTGATGTACACACACCCCATAAGGGCCTTGAAAACCACATCTAGACCTCGCAATTCATAAAGAGATGGAGGTCTGGGAGGCGGGGAGGCCGTTTCCAGCTGTGGAAAGTGAATGTGATAAACATATCATCTAGACTAATTAGAAGGCTCTTTGAGGTTAAAAAAAAAAAAAAAAGTGGCTGCTGTAACAACCGTGAAGGTTTTAGATTACTAATCACCACATCTTCTGATTGAAGAAGAAAATTTCTAAAGAGCAAGGAGTCAGGCCTCATATCCAGGCAAAACCTTCTAACAGGAAAAACACTAGAGCCTAGAGAGCTGTTCACTTGCTATACTCTGCACACACCCTTTGGATCTAAGTCCTAAACTAGCAAGTCCTTCACAGAACCCAGAGCTAAGAAGTCTTACTGAGCATTACAGTTATCCTGGCACGTGTCCTGTTGATTTCACAACACAATGTCATCTACAAAGTTCATGCTCAGGAACAGTAAAATTTAAGTTAGCGAAAAGAAACTGAAAAAAAAAAAAATCTAATAATGTTTAAATGAGTTTACAATGTTGTGTTGGGCCACATTCCTAGCTAACCTGGATCACAGCTGGCCCACAGGCTGTGGCTTAAAAACACCAGGTACACTGAAGTACCCCAGATCCACACCAGGACAGTCAGCACATCCATCCCAGTCTTTGCAATCACAGACTCAGGCTGGAATCCAAGGGAATTCATCTCTGAAATTCCGATTTCTGATCTTCGGACACAGGATGAGAGCACGCGGTGTACACAGATTGGCAGAGATGAAACTCTAGATGCAGCTTCTCTGTTTTTCCCAGGGTGCTTTTCGTCTTTTGACCCTGAAACCTCGCATGCTCTTCCACCCCGTCTTTTGACAAGAACATCCAAATAACTCACTGAGAGTCACCTCCTTTGCAAAGTCCTCCCAAGATGTTCTACCTTTCATCTTGGTCAGTCTTGACCGCCAACAAACAGGATCTAAAGACACCGCAGAGATAAGCTTCTGGAAGAGTCTGTGAGGGAGTGTCTAGATTGGTTTTATCAAATGGAAAAACACACCATGCATGTGAATGTCATCATTCAAGAGTTGGGGTTCAAGACATAATAAAAAGGAGAAAGTGAGCTGAACACCAGCATTCCCCACTCTCTGCTTCCTGACTGTGGGAGCAGTGTGCCCACCACCTGTGTCAAGACTTCTCCATGACAGACCGCATACCTGAACTGTGAGCCAAAATAAACCCATCCTTCCACAAGCTACCCTCGCCAGTTATTTTGTGACAGAGAGAAAATAACTAAAACCATACTCCAGAAGTCCCCACTGTCCCCTCCCAGTCATGTCAGGAACATCAGGAAGGGACATCTCTCTGAGATCACCAAAAAGCCACATCCAGCCGTCCCCTTCTTTCCTTCCCCACACCCCACAGAAGCATCCCTCACCTGTCACTAGCCCAGAAGGTCCAGAAAGCTAGTTTTAAGAGGGAACCTGTAACCACGCTACACAACTCACATGGAACTTTATAAGAACCAATGAGCTAATGTCTGAAGGGCTACGATCCCTGCTGGGTAAGGTAGCCAAACACCATAAACTGCTGTTCCATCCAGAAACGCAAACTCAGCTGTACAAAGGAACGTGCTAATTATAACCCGTAGACTTCTTCAATTCATTCCCTCAAGGCGGATAAAAAGATTCCAAGAAGTCAAATGTTTAGATTGGCGAACCTGAGACCCTGGAACCCCAGTATAAATGTAAAACTGCTCAGATATAACTGGCAAGCTGACAGCTCTCATTGGCCCTGGCAGATCCACAGATGCCACAAGCGCCAAGTAATTATTAAACTGAGTACAGCCACCAGGGAAACCAACTTCCCTTCTAAATGAATCCACTTATTAATCAGAAAGTCCGAAGCTCGTTTTGTTCCACAGACTGAAAATTCTACCAAAGCCCCCCAGTGCCTTGCTGGCCCTCCCCCTCCGCTTCCACCTCCTGTCCATCACAACCTGGACCACTCATGCCAGAAGAGTATTTTACCACTAAGCTACATCCCAGCCCTCTGTTCCCTTTCCAACTTCATCAGATCATTCAAACCCAGAAGATCCAAGTTGCAGATCTAGCTCAGTGTGACACAGATACCTTAGGCACAATGCCACCTCCAAGCCTCAGTTTCCCCATAAAAGTACATAACACATTGTCTCCCAAGTATGTTCCCAGTTCCCAGTTTCCACCATTGCTGACATGATCAAAAAATGCTCAATTCTACTAAGGCTGACTTCCTTTATTTGGGGAATTCTAAAGAATGTTTAAAAAAAACAAAAAGTCAGCAAATGCCAGTCTACAAAAATCTCAATGACATTTTCTCAGAACCAAAGGAAACAGCTGTCTATTTTGGACTCCTCATGGAGGAACAAATGCATTAAAAGTTGAACTATAGAGAGTATAAGAAGACATGCAAGAACAAACAGGATGATCGGACACACAACTATCCAGGCATAGGGGATGTAGACAGATTCTGTGGGTTTACAGCCATCTACACAATACTACGACAAGAACATCAGCTACCTGTAAAAATCCATCTAGTTCTGAAAGCACTTAGTTATAAGATCAAATTACAAACTGATAAATCGACATATCAACAAAAGGAGGGAAATGCATTCCTTCCTGGTGCAGCTTCAGAAATGGCTCTGGAGCTGCAGCTAAGGAAAGTCCTTAGAAAAGGAATTCAGAAACTCCCTGAGCAGTTAGCTACTAAAATAAAGTCTGATAAACTATGTAAACAAAGGGAGAGATGTTCATACATTTACATTAGGATTTCATGAATGTTTATTAGTTGAGAAGCGATCAAACAAAAATAGCTAAGCTGTTCCCCCACTCCCCCCAGGGACCTTGGTAATATAAATTCAGAAGGCAAAGCTACTTTGTAATTTGAAAAGGATTTTTTAAAAAAATGTAGCTAACTTGCTGCAGTGTGTTGCTTCATGTAAAGTTGATTAAAATCAACAACCACATTAGAACCTGAAAGCATTTTCTGGTCAATTTCGAGGTCTCCCTTCTTTGTAATGTTAGAAGTGTTACTAAATTTAAGAATCAAAGCCTTCACGGTTCTTATTAACTACACTCTGCAGTACGTATAAAGAACCAAGAGAGATAACCAATCAACCTTTACAGCATGCCATAATAATAATTTTTAAATAACGCCACACGTGTCCTAAAGCCTATGTCTACAAAGTGTCCACTTATAAATGTTAACTAAATCTCAATGACAATTCTGCTAAACTTCCAAAGGATCTCCAGGTGACAACAGTTACTTCCCCTGAGTGTGTAAGCATTCACTCTCAAAACTGCCACATATACATATTTTCCCTTGAACACAGCATACCTATTATGTTATTGGAAAAAAAAAAAAAAAAGTCCACTGTTGAAGTTAATCAGCTTGCCCATGCAAAGAGCTACACAGCCTGTGCTCCTGAAGGACATGTTGGTAAGAAATGAACACTCAGAAACAAACAACACCATAAGATCCAGATGGGAAAAAAGTTCACTTCCTCTACAAGTACTTGATCAAAAAGCATTTTCAAAATACATGAGACTGTGAACCATGGAATTAAAAGACTAAAAATCTTAAAATGTACAGTAATACTCTTTACATGTTTTTCAACAGGTAGTTAGAGGCAGTTAGAAAAATTAGAGTCATTTTTAAATGACATAAGTATAAGGTCCCCAGTTTAGAAATTAAACCACTTACCAACTTTTCTCCTCCATTGTTTTTTTCCACCGATTTAACCAGCCCTTTAGCACTCAGTTCATATGAAGAGAGAGACAAACACTCGTTGTGACAGGGAGAACACACTAAGTACAACAAATATTTTGCACACAGATAAGAAGGGAAAAGTAGGTCAATACCAGGCTGGCAGAGGCGGCCAGAGCATCCAGCCAGGGCCAACCTGCACTGAACCATAGTGGATTGTCCAGCGTCTACCATCTACTGCTAACAGACCACCTAGCTCGCTCAGCGCAGGACAGAAGAGCAAGAGTCCTGTCTACTGTTTCCCAGACATTTGCAATTGAGTTGGGTCAAGAGTTAAGAGCAGTGTAATCAGGCAACAGTGCACACATCGCACAGCCTCTTCCCCACAAGAAGAGGAATATAGAGATTAGATTTATATTTACAATTAGCAGTCGAGTGATTGGCATGGCAAGGGGCAGGTCAGAGAAAGGTCAGGGTAAAACTTGACCTCGATGACAAAGAATGACATGGACGTGACCACAGAGAAAGAGCCTTCAAAGCACTAAGCGTAAAACAAAATTTAGCAAACAGTGACTACGTAAAATGACAGCAGAGGACAGCCATGTACGGCCTTAGTGAGCAATGGAGCTGAGAATAAAGGGGCTCCTGAGGCTGGGGCTGAGGCTGGGAGTCCAACTAAAGAACTCACAGCTGTCAGTGTGGTGGGAGCAGGGGAGAGCTGAGAGGACTATGACACAGCCTCATCTACTGTGTCCACACGGCAGTGCTACTCATGACAATTCATCAAGATAACAAGCAGCCACTGGTCACAGTCTGAGGAAATAAAAGGATGACAGCGGCAACAGACAGATTCTGGAGGGTCACCTAAGCACCTCTGAACGGATACAGAAGCTCGGCTAGTCATCCTGTTAATGTAATAAAATATCTGAGGTAATCAACATAAAAGAAGGAAAGGTTTATTTGGGCTGGTGGTGCCAGAGGATTCGGTCCACGGTCACTTGGCCCCAGGGCTTTAGGATTATAGAGTGCAGTGCATCATGGTAGAAACTTGTGTTCACCTCTTGGTAGCCAGAAACCTCTCCCAACAGTGCCTCAGGCTGACAGACAAGCACATGGGCTTTGGAGAGACATCTCAGGCTTAAACTATAGCATAGACAGCAGAAAAGAATGTTTAACTCATAGTCTGAGTTTGTTAGGACAATGACTACCAGAGGAGAAGCGCTTCGTGTAGTGTTCAGATTACGCACTGCATAAAGCAGGCAAGCCAAGGGGCAAACAGTCACTAACTGCAAAAAAAAAAAAAAAAAAGGCACAGCAAAGCCAGCAGCAGGGACTCCAGCTGGGGCTCCAATCAAGCAGCTTGGGACTAAGAACAGGAGGGTTTCAAGTAAGATGAAATCAAAAATGCATATAGGAAGTTAGACAATTTATCACAAAACCTGGGAAACTTACCTATGGGGGGGGGGGGTGTGCAAGCTTTGCCTACTTAGGATGCCCTTCTCTGCCCCTCCTCCATCTCCACCCTGAGACAGGGTCTCTCCTGTGGCTCAGCTTGGTCTGGAACTCTGTAGCGCAGGCTGACCTCATCCTCCCGAGTGCTGGGGTTACAGGTTCATCATGCCTGGCATATGTCCTGCTCTCTAAAGCTGTGGCCTAGGCAATTAGAGAATGGAGTACCAGCGTGCTACCCAGCTAAAAGTAGAGCTGGCCTTTCAAAACTATATCCTGCCATATTTACTCAGTTCCAAATGTATAGTCAGTCACACGTGCTCAAGTCACTTAAGCACAAAAATAATACTTCAAATCCACAGCACAGCACAGAGTCAAGAGCTCAAGGTCACATGTCATTCAATAGCAGAGCTCTTAAAGATTCAAAAAATAAACACATACACTGCTACTTAAAACTAAATGAGTTTCATACTTCAAAACTCTACATCTTTAAAACTGCCAAGAGACAAACATTGCCCTCAAAGAGAATTTCACACTCTACAAAAGCCTGTATGGGTCTCCATACTCTTAAGTAGCAAAATAGTAAACCCATTTATGGCTTCTCCATCCACACTTACAAATCTGATATTCAATGTCTTAAAAACAGTATGATCTTTAGCTCAGTGGTAGAGCATGTGCTAGCATGTGTGAGGGCCCTGGGTTCAATTCCTAATGCTGGGGAGGTGGGGGAGAAGCGGGACTCACTTCAGACGACACAAGGCCCAGGCAAATATTTTGAAAGCTATGACCTTACATGTAGAAATAATACTAATATACTTTAGCAGACCACTGGGTGAAGAAATCCTTCTGCACTCATTGCTATAGTTTGAATATGACTTGTCCCAATCAAAACTCGCGTTGAGGTGTAATTGCCCAACGTTGCAGTGTGGAGAAGTGATGGGCTGTTGGGAAGTGATCAAGTTATTAAAAGGGATTAATGTGCTTCTCTCAAGACTGGCCTAGTCCTGTAAAGGGTAGGTTGTTACACAGCAAGCATGATGGCTCCTCGGTTCCCTCTCTCTGCCATGTGCCTTCCACTCTCTGCCATGACGTCAAGCAGATGCTGATGCCAGGCCACTGGATCTCCAGAATGGTGAACTGAAGCAAAACTTTTAAATAAACTAACCAGCCTCAGCTATTCTGTTACAGCAACAGAAAACCGCCTAAGTCTCACAGTCTCACCTACACATATCAGAAATCACAGATTTCTAGATGAACACATACACATCAGGAGCCCAAAACAACCGAACGCTTAGTGTCTCTTCGTTTGTCAACCCTGATTCCTTTATTAAAATGCATATCTGGGCCAGCTCAGCATCAAACAGGATCTTAATACCTACAAAGCTTTAGTCCTGCATGCCATATGTGTGTGTGTGTATTACCACACACGTTATGCATATATATATATACATACACACACACATATATATAAAGAGAGGGAATGTGTGTCAGTTATAACAAACCCACTGAAAGAATTCTGCCCCCAGACTCTACTGGGATAGCAACCCACTCAGTCTAATTTTAACTAAAGTGGGCTCCAGAAAAGAAAAGGAACTCAGGAGGGGAAAAAAAAAGGCATTAATTTGTGAACTATATGGCAAAAGTCAAATATAAATTTTTACTGAACCTTGGCCTAAACTGATATTACCACTGTGCTTTTCTTTCTAACCACAAACTGATGGACACAGTAAGAGAAGTCATAAATCCAGGGTCCAAGCTGGCTCCTGGTTCCATGCTAACATCAAATGCAGTTTACTACAGCTCACCTGATGTGGATTTTATGACTGGGACACTGAGCATTTCACATGAAGCATAGCTTTGACGAAAGAAGAACTGAAGACAGAGAGATGGATTTGAGTTCATGAAATGGACCAAGGTGCAAATCTACAGACCCAGAAAGCTGAGCAAGAACAAGAGCTGCCAGAGAGGACAGAGAGAGCAAGAGGAGCAAGATGTCAGCAGTATCAGGGGTGGACAAGAGGAGAGACAGGTGTGCCACTGGGCTCACAGCCCATGTGTGTCTGCTAGATTTGTCTCCTCATGGTTCCCATGATGAAGTCCTCAGTCCCAGTACCATAAAATGTGGCTGTCTTTGGAGAGAGGGTTAAAGGGGGAGATTCAAATGGACCTTTGTAAGAAGAGGGAACGGGACTGGAGAGATGGCTCAGCAGTTTAGAGTACTGACTGTTCTTCCAGAGGACGTGGGTTTGATTCCCAGCACCCAGAGAGCAGCTCACTATTATTTGATACTCCAGTTCCAAGGGATCCAATGCCCTCTTCTGGCCTCTTTGGGCACCAGGCCCTTGGTGGTACACAGACACACATAAAGGCAAACATCCATGCACATAAAATAGACTATTTTTTTAGAAAGAAGAGGTGACAGACAAATCTACCTTTATGGCCTAGTGGAAACACAAGGCGGCCATCTGCAAGTCATTCAAAAAGCCTAAGAAGAAACCCTGGAAAGCCTGCCAACATCTTGAACTTCTAGCTTCCAGACTATGAGGGAATGTGTCTGTTGTTTAAGCTGCTCTGCGGCATTTAGTTATGGCAGCCTTAACAAATTGACACAGCATCCTACAGCCCCTTCTAGCAACTGTTTGTCTCTTCATCCACACCTAAGGTTCTGACACAGTCTGCTTTGGTCAGGTACCACCCTTCCTAGAAATCTCTTTCGGTACAAGCCTTGAAACCATCTCAAATAAACTGTCACCATGTCTCTGTGGCACCACTGCATCCCCTCCCTAAGACCTCCCCTGCCAGGATGTGGCCACTCCTACTACCCTTGTCTTAGAAGCTCCTCCTTCCTCTACTCACAAAACACTGTTCCCCAGAGTCCTGTCTCCACCTTCTCTTCTCATTCCAGGTGCTAGTCACGCAGCCAAGACTTAATCCTCAACACATCTACAGCTTAAACCACACCTAGAGATCAGGATACCTTTATCTGGATCCCAGGCCCTGACTCCTCCCAAGGCTCCAGCCTGGCAATTCAATGGTGCACGAAAACTTCCTCACTGTCTCCTGCAGCCCCGTACGTGCTAACATCACTCAGGCCAGAATGGGTGTTTTCCTGTGTTCCAACACCCCCTGACCCTCCGATCCACTTGTACCACCCAACTCATAATGAAAATCCTCATGACAATCTTTGCACAGTCTATTGTAGATCTCAGTCTATTGGTAGAAAAATCATCCAAAATCTACAAGTTATAGCTATCAAAAGGTCATCCGCAGTACCATTTGTGACAGCATACCAACCCCATAAAGGAATGTGCCAAAAAATCATAGCACCCAATGGAATACTATGCTGCTACAAAATGTATCAGCTACAAAATGTAACTGTGCAGCATTCCCACCACAAGGAGATGGCCAGTGTTTGAGGTGAGAGATCTGATCGTTACAAATAATACAGTGTTGAGCGTATTAAAGGATCTCAGTGTATGAATATGTACAATTATGTGAATATTTAAAATGACAACATTTTAAAACTAGGCAGCAACTCAGAAAATGTCCTATATATTTACAATTATATTTCTAAATATATGCATACAAGGTTATTCAGAAATAGCTATAGTTTTTAGAAAGTCAGAGTTTCATTTTAAGGTAGTATGCTAAAAAAAAAAGGGGGGGTATCAAATGTATCCCAGGCTAGCCTCCTCCAATTCACTATCAAAATTAAATTCAAGATCAAGCTCAACAATGACTTTGAACTCCTGACCCTCCTGCCTCTGCCTCCTAAGTGCTAGGAATACAGGCATGAACTACATGCTACTTTTATGCAGTGTTGGGAACCAAACCTGGGCCTCCTGAATGGTAGATAAGTACTCTATCAGCTGAGTGGAATCCCAACACCGATATAAGCTTACAAATACATTTTCTTATTAAAAATGTTTCCACACAATACATTTTGATGATATTCTTTCCTCTCCCCTAACTCATCCCAAATCATTCCCACCTCCCTACCCATCCAAATTCATGTTCTTTCTCTCTCAAAAAAATAAAACCAAACCAGAAAATGAAAATCAAAACAAATAAACACACACTCACACACACACACACACACACACACGCACACACACAAAACGAAAGGAAATCAAAACCATACAGGCAAAATAGATGATAGATAAATAGGTAGATAGATAGATAGATAGATAGATAGATAGATAGATAGATAGATAGGTAGATAGATAGATTCAGTTTTGTGTTGGCCAACTACTCATGAGCATGGGGACTGCCCGGCGTGCGGTTGGTCGATATACCCAGTGATACTCCACTGGAGAAAAGTGATTTTCCCTTTCCAGCAGGTATCAACATCTTCTTGGTTAGGGGCTGGGACTTTGTGTCTACTTCCCTTTTCAGTGCAGGGATTCCGTCCGGCTTGAACTTGAACCTATGTAAGTCTGTGTGTGCTGTCAGTCTCTGACAACTATCTTTTTTAACTTTCTAAACTCTATGTAGTGTCCTTAAAAACTATTCTCTAATATAAAGTATCCAAAAGAGAGCTCTAACAACCTCGTACTCTATGAACTATTCGGGGACAAGCTGGAAGTTTACTAGAGAAATCCTAAATCCCTTCTGTTGACATTCCATTTGCCTACTACATCTGCTGCAATCCCAATACAAACTCTCGAAAAAATAGTTTCCCCCACACCCAATTATTCTTTGTAACTCTCAGCCTGAGACCCTCAAAACCGGTTATTTCAAGAAACCCAACTGGACATACAAACAATACACAACTACAGATCCAGGGCATCAGCCAAGGCTGCTGACAGTTCTAGTAAGAAAAGCTCACCAGGCACAAGCTGGGGCTAAAAACAACTGTTAATCTGGAATAGATCACACAGAAGGCAAAGGTGAACCAGGTGGCCACTGGTGGCCCAAAGACTGCTGGAGCACCAGGAACCCAGTCAGGAGCTACATTCCAGGGCCATCGGATACAAAATGGGTCACGCCATGGGCACAGAATGGTACAGCTTGCTTCCCCTACATGTGGGTTTTGTTTTCAAATCGCCAAGGAAGACCAAGCATTAAGACTGAACTCATGATATCACTGTAATTCCTCACAGCAAATGCCACAGCCTTGCCATGCCCAGGCTGAACCCTGACATATCTGTAAGGTCATGCAAACTGCCACTCTATGATAACACTCACCGAGCAGCACGCACAGACAGACATCCCTGCACCTGCTGCCATGCTCAGATTGTGAAGACTTTTAAAAAGCAGTAAATCCTAGTTACAATCACACTATCGATCCAGATCCTGCTATAGTTGTGACAGAAAGACAGAGAAGGAACTGATGTAAATACATTGGTTGCATTCACATTCCAGAAGAAAAGCAAATTGCAGAACAATGTTTCAGAAGCAGGCCTTACCTCTGTCTATTTAAATACCCAACTCAACTGCAATCTCGGGAAATCGGCAGCATTTCTCAAGTAAGCAACTCCTTCCCAGACGACACGCACCGCTGCTGTTCCCCAAGTACCTTTGAGGCCTGTTGGGATTATTTTGAGGAACTACTAACAATCAATTCCTGCAGATAAACTTCACAGAAAAGACCACTTCTCCATGCACAATTACAGAAAGGGGGGGGGGGGGAATGCAAGGAAGGCTGGAAAGCTTGAACTCTCCATAAAAGAAATTAAAAGCAGCGAGGTTTTGAGGAAACTTATCAGATTTGGCATTGTTTCTTTGTGCAGATGCCTTGGGTAATTTTCCAGAATTCTACTCTACCAGCATGGAAAAGTTCAAAGTTTCTGACACATGCACAATGATGGCCGCACACACCAACTCTAAGTAAATAGGCAAAGAGAAAAATCAAGCCCAGCATTCCCCTAGCGACCCCTCCTTTCAGCATCCAACTCCCCAAGGCTTACCTTCAAGGCTCAGGGTGTTCTTGGAACCTGGGGCTTAATTAGTTCATAACTTCGCTCACTGATTCTAGGTGTGAGCAAGAAATTTAGAGGGTGATTTAAAGAGTGATTTCTTACCGTGTCGTAAGAAATCAGATTTACTCTTTGAGCACATACATCATTCCTGCCTAATAGTATATGAAGGAGAAAGGTGGGAATTAAATGAAGAGGCATTCAGAGAGAAGAAAGAGAGCAGAGGAGTGGCAGATGACTGGACCCTTGAGGGAACACACAGACAGACAGAGAGGAAAAATGACACCAGAAGCAACCCTCAAAGAAATGGGGGTTCCCAAGGCACAGCAGCCCATCTGCTAACTTTGGGGAGCCTTCTGCTGAGGTTGTTTGAACACAATCGCATTTCTGTAACTCTCAAGCACAATGGGAGAACGCTCCACAGTGAGCACTGCCAACAGCTGGCTTCCAATCCTTCACCCTCCTTTAGCATGGAGCCTGAGCAAAGACTAGCTTGGCCTCGCCTTTTTCCAACAGTTGTATTATCAGTGGTGGGGGAAAGACAAAGAAGGTGTAACAATACAAATGTCATTGCTCTACTATCCTAACGACCATTGACAGCATTTTTCCTGTGTCATTGTTCTTCCTATATACCTGTCCAGGCAATGTGTAGAAGCCTCTGTTGGTAGTAAACTATACACATGGCTTGGATTCAAACCGATCTGAATATCTGAAGGAGGAGTAGCCTTAGGAATCCATTCTCAAAGACTGGGCAACAGGAACTGATACAGAGTACTTGGTTTGGGCAGACACTACACATGTGCACACACCATTCCTCATGCAATCCCTACTACAGCCCAGAGAAGAAGAATCTGTTACTACTAACATTTTGCAGATGAGGAAACAGAGGCAGGCACAGACTCAACAGTAAGGGCAGAGACACGGGCCGGCAACATTAAACACAAGAGCCAAAGTTCAAAGCCGATGCTCATTCCACCCCAGCACCAGCTTCTCATGTATAAAGACTAAACTCAATGGGATGCTCAGACAGGGCTGCCCCAAGTGCAAAGTCTTGGTGACCAAAAAGAGATGTTCTGCCAGGTGATCAAGGTGCAAGAACCTGGGAGGGGAGGGGGGAGGAGACACAGATCACCCTCCACTCTCCACCCACCCTGCTCCTGGGTCTCCTGAGACCCTCCCAAAAGAAGGAGGCATAACCTCTAAGCAAAGACAACTGCTCCGTATGGCACTCAGGTGTCCATCAGAAGCAATAGTCAGTGGCAAGGGCAGAGCAGTACACATGCTCAATTAATGACAGAGCTTAGTCCCCTAAACGTCCATCAGAAGATAAAAGTATGGCAAGCTGAAACTGTGTGTACTACACCAGCATCCAGAATTTCACAGCACAGCAGCGCAGGACACCACAGGTTACTGCAGGTCTTAGTTCTCCACCCTGCTGAGGGGAGTTGTGGCTCCCACCCTGCCCTACATCTGGACAGAGCAACAAGCTATATATTGCTAGCCTGGGGAGAAAAAAAAAATCAAAATTCAAAGTACAGTTTCCAATGAGCACATATAGCTTTCATACCATCATAAAGTCAAACGGTCCATGAGGCAAGCCATGGGGGACTGTCTGTACTAAAAGCACTGCTGGAGGGGAACCTGGAAGTATGTTCTAGCTGCATCACAGAAGCAGTCCTCTCCTCATTCGGGCAGGTTTGTTTTGGGGAAAAGGGCATACTGACGAAAAATAAGTACCTCCGGGTACTAGTTCCACAATTAATTAAGAACCTGACTCGTGTCAGTGATGACCAAAGCTCCTTCAACCTACGTGCAGAACGCGCCACCTCAGGGCTCAGCAGTCTCTGTTTTTTAAATTTACTTTTCATGTTTGTGTATGTCTGTCTTCTGAGTGTGCGCCACCCGTGTACAGATGCACAGAGAAGGAGTGGGACACCTTGAAGCTGGAGTTCAGGCAGTTTGTAAACCGCCTGAGGTGCATGCTGGGAAGCAAACTCAAATCCTCTGGAAGAGGTGAGCTAACTGCTGAGCCCCCTCTCCAGGGGCCACCTCCCTTTCACTGTCTACAGGGTTGTTCTGTCCTGCTCCTTCTCCAACACTAACTCATCCTTCAGGAAGCTTTCTGAATGTTCACTTCCTCAAACAGCCCCCTCCACATCACAGTCTAAACCCTTTTCTCGCCATCTGCTTTCCTTTCCCTTCACAGCACCTAAACCACATCGCAAGGACAGACTGCTCTATGCCTGGCACCGGGCTTTGGTGTGTGTGTGGTGGGGGGGGGGGGCGCGACATGAGTCTGGACTAGAGGAAGAGAGAGGAAGAAGAGGAAATAGATGTTGTGATCTGTGTTCATCTCTACAATCAATCTCTCTAGAGCGGGCTCTCTCAACTCTCCCTCATCCATGAAAGTAAAACCACACCTTCTCTGTTTACTATTATGACTCTGTACAGTTCCTACGACATAACAGGCATCCAAGTATTTGATGAATAAATCAATGAATGCATTTAAATAATTAAAGTCACCTTTCCTTACTTCTAAAAGTATATCGTTTTTAAATTAAAATGAATTGTGACATTTCCAACACATGCTAAAGTTACTTCCTGCTCTATTGAAAGTCATCTGAATGCAGGTTCCCATAGCAAGTCAGATGAGAAGAGAGCCAAGAGCCACCTATGAACAAATACAAAACCAATCCCTTCTTGATATACCAGAAACAGCCATCACAAAGGCTCTAAACAATTCCAGTCACAATGACCACCAGAGCCATAAACACCCTGGAAAATCTAACAAAAGATGAGAAAGACTTTCACACATAAACTGTGTATTAAATTTCACTGGAAGAGTGTAAAAGAACTAAGTAAATAGAGAGGTTTGTCAGGTTTGTGGCAGTGGGCCATGGAACTCTAAAGCTATCGATTCTCCCTGAAGGTCTGTTTAAATGCGTGCAATTCCAGTAACAACACATTGAGGGCAGAGGACTGTGTTAGTGGGGAGCTCGCAGCAACACCGGTAGAGAACACATGGGCAAATTAGCCCGAGGAGACACAGTGCCATCTGCATGTAACACACTGTCTGATGCAAGTACGGAAAATGGTGTGAGTCCCAGGAATGTCACTGTGATGGATATACATAGTGTTATTTTCAGTATATTATTGCTTCAAATACTTTCTCTTCTGTTAAACTGTCAAACAGGAAGCACTGTAAATTCAAAAGAAAAAGAACATCATGAATCTAAGTAAAAAAACAGTAAAGAAAACGGACACTTTTAAATGTGTTTGGTGGATGGTGGAAGGATTTGGGGGGGGTTGTTTGCTAAAGAGAAAGTAAGTGTTCTTATTTTGGTTTGGTTTAAAAAAAAAAAAAAAAAAAAGCTGGGTGTGGTGGTACATGCCTTTAATCCCAAAGACAGGTAGCAGATAGATCTCTGCAAGTTCAAGGCTAGCCAGAACTACATAGGCAGAGCCTGTTAAACTTAAAAAAAAAAAAAAAAAAAAGGAAGGGAGGGAGGGAGGAAAAAGAAAAACAAAAAGAAAAGCATTTTAAAGCTAAAAAGGTGAATCAAGAACGGCTCATGCAGGACGTTCTCAGTAAGACAGAGAGCCACGACCTAGAAATGTACAATGAAATCGCAACAGCAGAGTTCTGTAGAAACCGGTTCCTCAAGAGGGCTGGGATGTGCGACAGCCGCAGCTCCTCAGAACTTCACCACACACATCCACAAAGGCCAGGAGGCTATCCTGAAGGAAAGTCCTTCAGACAAAGCAATTCCAGCATTGGCCACGGAACTCTTTTATGTAACGAATGCTTTATTTTTTCCACTCTATTACTTGTTTTGTGGAATGACCTATTTCGGGCAAACGCTTTGAAAGGTCTAGAGCAGAGTAAGGGCTTACAGTCTGAACAAAGAGAGGCTGAGCGCAGCACGGACCTGGGTGGACAAAGGGTCGCAGAGAACGGAGAAGGGGTGATAAGAATGCTTTTGAGCAAAAAGAGCCAAGCCAAGCCCAGAGTTCGATGGGTCTGGGTGTCCGGTGAGCCATCTCCACAGCAAAGAAAGCAGCCAGTCAAAGGCTTGGGCTCAGGTCCCTACATCTGTCCTTCCCTGGACTTAATGAGCCTGGCCATGTACTCTAAGAGTGAAGGTCATGACCTTTAATTTTCAGTATCCTCTTAACAGTGTCAATCCAGAACTCAGGGATTCAAAATCAAAACACTAACTTCTTAAGTTCCAGCTTTAAAGAAGGTGAGAAACATACAGATTTTAAAATAAAAATAGGCCGGGCGGTGGTGGTACACGCCTTTAGTCGCAGCACTGGAGGCAAAGGCAGCTGGATCTGTGAGTTCAAGGCCAGCCTGAACTACAGAGAGATTTCCAAGACAGCCAGGGCTACCCAGAGAAACCCTGTCTCACAAAAAACAAAGGGGGGGGGGCAGAAATAAATAAACAAGTTAAGATTAACTTCACTGGGCCTGAGAGGTTTTTAAGAAACTACACTACTATGGTCATTCTAGACACCCCTGGACCCTTATAAAACTGGCATCTGAAGTCGCACTGCACTTCCCGCCCCAAAAGTCACAGAACACTAAAGGAGTAAGTCCTGAGTCCCACACAACCCAATGTGGTAGTTCACATACTTCTCCACACCCTGGAGATTTCAGGCAAATGATAACCTTTTCCTACGTGGCTCATCACGCCAGTGCTCATTCAAAACTATGGTTCCCCTACTTCAAATGTAAGTAGACTACATGAGGACTGAAAAGTACAGCTAGCAATGCAAACTGGCACAAGCCCAGTGTTTATGAAAATTAAGCTATCCCTCAAGGCAGTTGGGCCTGCCTCTAAAATGAGTGAATATTGACAACTCTTCTGAAGCACTTTCAAGGGGGAAAAAATGGTCAGCTAGGAGGTGAGCATGTTTCCAATCTCAACACTGCAAAAGCTCTACAGAGGCTAATAGCACAGAATTTAAAGGGAAAGAGGGAGGGAAGGAAGGGAGCTTATGATTGGACATTGTGAGTAGAGCAGCCAGAATCTTGTAATCATTTCTCTGGGAGGGGAAAGGGAGCGCTCTCCCTCTCTCTCTCTCTGTTTGTCTGTGTGTGTGTGTGTGTGTGTGTGTGTGTGTGTGTATAGTTTTTTATGTCTCAGTGAAAATCCTTCGTAAAACCAGGGAAGGAGAGTAATAGGCCCAGGACACATATACATACAACCAACAACTAATAATCTCTTCCATTTTTCTTTCAATTCAGTTTTCTAAAAGCTATTTAAAGAAACTGAATTCTTGGGCTGGGTAAGCCCAGGAACTCAGGAGACAGAGTCAAAAGTCTCAAGTTCAAGGCCAACCTGGGCTACACAGAGGGTTAGACCCTGTCTTGTTTGGGGGGGGGGGGCAGGGAAGATTTTGGTTTGCCCTCCAACCCCATGCTACAGATTAAATTCAGAGAGGCTCCTTTTATACTAGGCAAGAACTCTACCTATACCCCAGCCCTAAATATTAACTATTAAAGGGAAATCTATGTGATAGCTGCATACATTCATCTAGCATGAAGGATAAAATCTAATCACCCAAATTCTCTTTTGAAATAAGTTTAAAAACTTAAAATAAACTAGTCTGTGGTGGTAGCACACACCTTTAATCCGAGCACTTGGGAGGCAGAGGCAGGCAGATCTCTGTGAGTTCAAGGCCAGCCTGGTCTACAGAGTGAGTTCAAGGACAGCCAGAGTTACCACAGAGAAACCCTGTCTGGAAAAACAAAACAAAACAAAAACCTTAAAAAGCTAAATTGTATTTTCATGTTAATAGCAAAATTAAGCCATCGCCAAAATCTCAGGGCACCTAAAGCCCCTGGAAGATACAATGATGGTGTCCTTTTAGGCTTCTCTGTGCTAGAATGAAAGACAGACAGACACCTGATCTCTGTCAGACACTCAGTGCTCCTGTGTATCCAGTAAGCGAAGGGAAATGTCTTTTCTGTGGACACTGATTTCTAAAGTTGCTTATCTTGGATGAAACCTCTGCAGGGCACTCACTCACACCATTTCACACACAATACCCCTGCACTCAGTGTGTCTACAGCACACTGCTCCCAGGTACACCAAAGCCCAGAGACCAACTGAGCTCCCGGGAAAGCTCTAGATCCATCTAACACCTGCAGAAAATTAGGGGATTGGGGGAACCGACAAAAGATCACCAGCCAGGGCCTGGCTTCTCAGAACCAAGTCTCACTGGGGACAAGAATCCGGACTGGGAAGCTAAGCAAAGAATTCAGAAAAGGAGGGTGAAGTGAGAGAAAGCAACTGTTCTCCCAGCTATGGGCCAGCCAAGGGCACACACGGGGAACCTGACTCCAGATGACAAAGGAAACAAGCAAGCAAGGAAGGAAGGAGTCTGGCTCCAAAGTGGGTGCTCCCTCTAAATCCTTAAAACTCACTCCTTGAAAGTGGCCCCAGGCCAGTGAGACAGTTCAGCTGGTCAAAGTGTTCACCACAAAACCACTGTGGCCTAAGTGTGATCCTTGGAACTCATGTAAAGGTGGAAGGAAAAAAGCTATGCTACGAAATATACCCACACACGCATTAATAAGCCAATTACTGGACAACATCATGAATAGCCCATAGCATAACATGAACTAGGAAGGTGACAGTTACTGCCAACTTGACAGATCTAAAATGACCTGGAAGATGGCCCCCGGGGTTGTCTGTGGGAATTAGCTTGAGTGTATTAAGGTGAAAAGACCCATCCACTGAGGGCCTGTGGGTAGCATCGCTCTCTGGCTGGGATGCTGGCCAACATAAGTGGGAAACAGGAGGTCAGCTGCAGCAGGCATTCACTCCCTCTGACTCTTGACTGTGGGAAAAATATATCCAGCTGCTTCAGAGCTCCTGCTACCTTGACTTCCGGCTAGGACTGACTGTACCTTCGATTGTGGGACAAAATGAACCCTTTCTTCTTTAAGTTCCCTTGTCAAGATATTTTAACACAGCAACAGGAAAAGAGACTGAGACAGAAATATCCCTTCTTTCTGGACTTGGCATTCCTAGCTCACCACAGTCTCTAAAACACAAATACACCTGAGGTAGTGGTGAGCTGGCAGTCAGTGAACTTGAGATGGAAGGATGCCGGAATGAGGACTTGCCAGGTACCCACGTGCCGTTGGCTCCTTCTCACACAAAATTGTACTTAACACCACAGGCTTTGGACCTCGGGGTCCTGGGCCTGAATCTTGTCACGTCACGGGAAGCTGAAGCCAAGGATGCAGCTGGCACCTGTGTTGCATCTCCCTCTTCTCTCTTGCTTCTGTTTATTTTCAGCTTTTGTCTGGGCAGCATGTGTTGCCTTGACCTTGATCGCCACAGCTGTCACAGCCATTTTCTTCAGCTCAACAACACCCACTCTCCAGGCACACCCATCTGCCCTGCTACACCGTCCTTGGAGGCACAGTGAATTTTCTTTAACTGCTTTTGAAAGGTGTCAAATACAAGGTCTCACATCAACTGGGTGCTTAATAAATACAAAGTAATGAAGAAGGTACCCAAAACTCTGGAAGCCAACAAAAATCTGCTGAGTTTGCCGAGCACCTCTTTCCCCTCACACCCCAAGCATGGCTTCAGGTCTGCAGGAAGATGCTCGTAAGCAAGAACTCAGCACACATGTGGCCTGTCTTGGAGAACTGAATGGCACTGGGAGATCAAAGTCACTGCTATATCACTGACCTTGGAGATTCCGAGAGGACCCTGGGTTGAAAATAGTTAGACAAGTAATGGCACAATTTACAGTTTCTAAATTCTTATCTTGGGAAATAATATGTACATGTGTGTATAGATGTATATAATAAGTGTGTGTGTGTGTGTGTGTGTAAGGGGGAGGTGGATTTTTTTTTTTTTATCTGTCCTGGAGCATTCTGAGAACTCCGTAAATAATTCCTGTGTGTCAATAAAAAGCTCCATCCTGCTCCTGCACTTGGTGGTCCCTCTTGGGCCACAGTCTGGTCCGTCCGTCCAGCACTACTCTCTGTTCCAGCCCAAGGATACAGGTCACCTCTGTTCTCCTTTTATATTGATATCTAAACTAGTTCACTTCCCAGTAGGGAAGGACTAAGCATAGAAATCACGTGGAATGTGTGTTCCCACAGAGCTCAGTCATGTGATGATCTCAGAGGATCCAGTGAAGGAAGACCCTTGACACTTCCCTATGGAAGAATGTCTTCTGTGAATGGCTACTGCCGGGATGGGAAGCGTGTGCTGGGAAAATCCTCAGCCTGCCGCTTGGCTGAGCGTTTCCGATTATGATGTCCCACTTCCTCCCCGAATCACATCCCCTGTGGGCCTCCGCTGGGGAGCCAAGTGCGGTGTTCTTAAAGGCTTTAGGATAAAAGGAGCTAAAATGGGTTTCAAGAAACAGAAAATGTATACTACTATATAAAGTCAACTTCTATTCTACCCGTTTGAAATTTTTTTAAAAACTTATTTTTAAATGGAGCCTAGCTTTTTATAAAGCTGTTCCGTTGGAGCTTATGTAAACTGGGTATGGTGGCACACACAGGCCTATAACCCGGGTTCAAGGAGTGTAAGGATGGCAAATTCCAGGCCAGCAAAACTCTTTCAAAAGCACAATAACGGGAGCTGGAGATGTAGTTCCCTTGGGAGAATCCTGCATGCAGATGTTCAGAATCATCCTCAGCTACATAGTGAGTTGTGGGCCAGCCAGGTCTACATAACACCCTGTATTTTTTTTTTAAGTATTCTTATAAACCTTTCAAATGAAGCTATTTTAAAAGTAGTGATGTCACTCATCTGGCCTTCCAAGCCTATTTCATGGTGGCTTTAGGAAGGATCAATCAGAATACAAAGGAAAGTGACTCGGCTTCTGCAGAGAGCTAACCAAGTAAATAGTCACACTGTGATTATTCATACTATTTTGTCTGTTGTCTGTTTGTTGCTTGTTTTTTGAGACAGGGTCTCTTTACTTAGCCCTGGCTGTCCTAGAACTCAGTAGTCCAAGCTGGCCTCGAGTTCACTGTCTGCCTCTGCCTCCAGGTCGAGATTAATGGTGTACAGAACGACACCCGGCCACTATACAATGTTCAGTTAGAATTTGGACTTTCAATCAAGCACTCAGACCTCACATCTGTCGCTTACTAATACCTGCACAACTGTAATACAACAAGAGGCAATGTATGAAGCAGGGAGCATTTGTTCACACCTATAATCGCAGCACTTGGGAGGCTAAAGCAGGGGGACTACTGAGAGTTACCAGCCAGCCCAGGTTATACACTAATTTCCAAGACAGTCTGGGATACAAAGTAAGATCTGTCTCAAAACAAAACAAAAAATATTTTAACTGGGCTTGGTGGGTTGGGCCTGTAAAGCAAGCCTTGGGTAGGAGAAGAGGCAGGAGGATCAGGAGTTCAAAGCCAACCTCAAACATGAATCCAACCTGGCCTAAGACCTTTGGCCAAGGTGTTTTAAAGATTAATACAGTGATGATGCCTGTAAAATTCTGCATATAACAAATCTCCTAAAGGGTAACCATAATTAGTGTTATGCCTATTAAAATCTCAGCGTCTCACTACTGAGAAACAATGGGACAGAGGTGGAAGAGAGACGAACCCAAAAGGAGGTCAAGCCGTACAAGCATGGATATACAATAGACGCCAAGGACACCACAGTCCTGTCCTTAGACAAATGTCCACCCCACTCCCCGCCCACACTCTTCCCCAATGATGTCGGTCCATCCCTGTTGCTTTGCATAGCTGCGAAGCATCCAGGGAAAGTCAGTCATAAACTCCAGATTTGACAAAGTGATGATTCATCCAGGGACAGGGTGCAGCCTGTTGCCAGACTTATCACACAATCCCATATCCACTGGGACAGCCAGAGGCCAGAAACCAGCTATTGAAGGAGTCTCCCATTCATGTCTCCAGTAGCAGTCATGTTCTACGCTTTACATTTTGTTAATGTATGGACCAAAGAGCACTTGGGAGGAATCCAACTGGACTGCACTTAACAAAACATCTCCCATGAATGAAAAGTCTAGAATGGCAGGGTAACAATAAAGAAGAGACCCTCTGTAAACTGCCCATGGTACAATGTCTTGCCAGGCAGTGTGTCAGCTATAATGACAAAGATCTTGACACTTGGACACTGTCCCACTCCAACTTCACAGCATAATAGCTTTTGAGGACGTGTCCTACTGCTCTGCAGCCTGGCCTGACCACATCCCCCTTAACAACAAGCCCTCAGCAAGTTTGCACAGCTCTTTTCCATTACCACTTAGTGGGCAGAAAACATTTTTTTCCCCAGAGTAAGCTCCCAATTTGCCTTCTAAGGTTATAAGGCTTTCAGCTTTGGTTCTTTTTAACAGCAAATGGCCAAAGCGGTGGTTTCATGGTGGCCTCTCAGCTTGTCCAACAGGCAGCACTGGTCCCAGCCAGAAGGCTGTAAGCTATCACCACAGTAATTCTAACCAGCACTGGACTCTGGGTCTCTTCCATCAACGACCCAGAGGCATTAACCATCAGTGCCTGGAAACATCAGCCTCCTCCCCAAACAGTTTTGCTTGGAATACCCAGTTCAAAGAGCACCCATCACTCAATTCCCAAGGCTCACTGCTACCCCCCAGGACAGCCAATCTTTCTGAGATTCCTGACTCCATCTAGGACTGGGTCACTTTAACAATCGCCTGACATACTACATTCAATTCTAACTCCAAGGGAGGGAAAAGGGGGTAAGATTCACTGTCATAGGAGGGGAGAGTATTTCTTACTCCAGTTGGTCCACAGGGAGCGGGAAAGCCCAGAGCACTTGAAGCCATGGCTCCAGTCTCAAAACCAAAAACCCAAAAAGAGTGTGGGGTATTTTTTTTCTGGGACCAATGACAAAAGAATTCTCAACTCAGTGTTACATCATCTCATTCGTTTATTTAGCAACGTCTGATTTTCTGGTGGTTCCCAGGCCCCAAACATTTTTGGGAAAGTATCATACTATATTTTATGATAATGGAGAAAACTATTTTGTCAAAATGACTCTATATACGCCCTAGCCCAGTGTGGTGGTGCACATCTTTAGTCCCAGTGCTCAGCAGGCAAAGGCTGGCTGCTCTCTGAGTTCCAAGTCAGCCAGGGAACAAACCATGTCTCAAAAAAATGTTTGTTTTTGTTTGTTTGTTTGGTCTGCGTAGTTGAGCTACAGTGAAATCCACAAATCCACAGGCACACAAATATCCTGATTTACTGCAAAATTATATATATATTGGTCTTCATCCATTATAACAAGATCTGCTTTCAGCAAACTCCCATAGCCAGAGCCTAGAACTTCAAGGAAGAACAGAACTTGTCGCAACAATTAATGCTAGGCCGTAGCCTGAACAAAGCACCGCAAACAAAACTCCACAGGCCTTTAGACAGAAGGTTGTGTTTGTAATTAACTCCAACGCACTCTCATCACCCGCTCCCCGGAGCTCCACCCTGCCCAGCACCCTCCAGGGCTCCCGTTCCCAATCTGGTTTCCATTCGAGCCCCGCCCCCTTCCCCTTGCCTCTCTGGGACTGTGAATCAATTCCATCCCGGGCAGGAAACTGGACCCGGGGCAGCCCCCTCCGCTGTGGCGGAACAAAGGAGCGGAGCGCAGCTGCACACGCTGGGCGCCCCACCGGGTCCTGCGCCCCTCCTCGTGCGCAGCGGCCCGGGCACGCCGCACCTGAACCCCACTCCCCAGGACGCTCCATTGTTCTACCTCCGCTCCTCCTTCCCGCAGGAAGCCATAGCACGTCCTTCCACAGAACCCGGGGACAGGAAACTCCAGTGGGCCAGATGGATGGGGGTGTGCGGGTGGGCCCGAGGAAAGCCGGGTTCCCCAGTGCCCATAGCGGATATCACAAAGTGAGGGAGTAACTTAGTTCACGAGCCGCCACCCCCACCCTCCTGTCGCCCCCGAAGCCACACGGAGCCGCGATCACCCTCGACGACCACGAGCGCGCGTGGGTTCGCGCTGCAGCTCCACCGCGTCCCACGAGAGCGCCCCGGGAGCCGGTGATCCGCGATCTCGGGCTGCGCCTGAGCCCGGGGCCGCGCGCACAAAGGCACAGGCGGGAAGGGACCCGGCACGGAGAAGCGCAGCGTTACCTCGCCCGGCGCCCGCTCTACCGCTCCGCCTCCGCGCGCTGCTGGCTAGCCGCCTGGGGAACGCGGGTCCGACCCGATGCGGGGCTCGTGCCACTGTGCTGCCGAGGGTCCCGCGCCGCTCAGCCGCTCAGCCGCTCAGCCGCTTAGCCGCCCGCGCGCCCCGCGCACCCACACCGCGTCCGCCGGCCCGGCTCCGAGTGCGCTGGCTTCAGGCGCGGCGGCGGCGCGGCCACTCCCCTCTCCCGGCGGGGGCGGCGACCTGGCAGCCCGGACGCGCCCCTCGCTCCCTGGCGGTCGCGCACCCAGGCGCAGGCCACACAGCGCCCCCCGGTGAGCGCCCTGCTGGCGGGGACCCCCAGGGACGCGCGCCGACTCTTCACCAAGGTCACTGCAAGATCCGCGAACTGCAGACCAGAAATGCAGAGCCCGACCGCTGGAAGAGCCTGGGCGCGAACACCGGCAAAGAGAACATTCCTGTTCCATATTGCCTCCTCTCCTAGGTCGAAGTTTGGGTGCCCAAGAATATCACAGAATGCTTATATGCTGAAAGAGAAAACAGTGCCCTGCGAGGCTTTTATTGTCTCTGTCACTCGCATACATATTGAATATAGCGTTGGGTATTGAACGATGACTGGCAGTCACTTGGTCATGGTAGAGGGTCCAGCTTCTCACTCCAACTGTCCTCACCCCACTGGGATTCAGGACAAGCCACATGAGCCTGAATCTGACTTCATACTGGAAGAGGGAAGGGTGTTCATCAAACTTACTCATGGGGTGAGGTGAGGATTACTTGGCTGAGGTGTTAAAAGCACGGCAGACACAGTAATTATTACTCACGAGTCTAACTACTTTATCCTATAATGAAATAAATTGCCATAAATGGGGTCAGGTTTAAATGCACTGACCTATATCTGGAAACTGTCACTAAAATGAGGTGAACCAAAGATTTCAAACCTTATATAGTCACTCTGTCCCACTGGCGCGAAAGCAGCAGGCACTGGGATTTATCAAATGCCACCAAGACCTCTAAAAGCTTTATCTGCTCAGGAGTCTACCATCGTCGATGTCGCCATCGGCATCAGGTAGAAAACTTCAGTTGGCATGATAATGGTCTAAGCTAACATATTTTGAGTACCGGGTACAATTTTATTTAATCTTCACAAAAACCTGTGAGGTAAGTGACTTTTTTTTATTTTGGTTTTAGAGACCAGGACAGCCAAGGACAGAGAGATCTTGCTCTCTGATAATAAGTGGCACCCCTATGTAGATGGACCTCTCATTGAAGAGTGCTATTCCATTGCCCTCCTTGAATTCAGGCTGGACTAACACACAGGGCATAGCAGAAAGTGAAGTGACCAAGCCAGAACAGAAAGGAGATGCATCTTTTCTCCCCCTTCCCCGTTTTTCCCTCCTCCCCACTCCCCCTTTCTTCCCTCTTTCTTCTCTCTCTCTCCCTCTCCCTCTCTCTCTCTCTCTGTCTCTCTCTCTCTCTCTCCCCACTCCTCTCTCCAGGCTGAGAGTGCGTGTCTGGTGCTCCACACATTTGAGTAAGTGAGCCTTTCAGCTGACTCTAGCCACAATCACTGTACGCAGCCAGAAATAAGCATGAGAAAGCCTGGCTAAGTCAAGTCAGTCCCCTGAAACATGAACCTTAGGAAGAAGAGTTTGTCACTGGAGTGGTTAACAAAGCAATACATACATGAACAGTACCCACATGGTTGTCTCCACCCACAAGTTATAAAGCAAGCTACCCCAGGCCTTGACAACCTCATCTGGTGAAGACCACAGCTCTCAGCTTCCAGAGAAACAACATGCAGACCTGCTTGCTACCTGTTTTACACACACGTTTTACACCCCAATCTTTGGTTCCATCTGCTTGTAGCAACTGGGCAGTAACAGAGCCTCTGAATCCTGCTGGCCAATCTACCTTTTAAAAAATAGCAGAAACACCAATTATGGGTTCATAAACGAAAAGTCAATGGCCTGAAGAGTAGGGAAAGTCCAGAAATGTTTGTGAGACAGGAATCCGTGTATCCTAGATAGCTCCAAACTCACTGTGTAGCGAAGTGTGACGGACACTTCTGATTTTCCAGTGTCCACCTCCTGAGCACTTGGGATTACACGCAAACCCACTCAGCCACCCCTGTTTTATGGAGTGATGAAGATGAACCCAGGGCTTCATAAGTGCTCAGCAGGCACTCTGCCAACACAGTTACATTCCCAGACCTAGAATTTTGATCATAGAAGTTGGCAGGTTTTAGTAAAGAGTCCGGGATAACAAAATGCTCAGTGAGGCCATTGAGAGCCCTGCTAAGAGGAAGTCTTGAGAATGCCTGCCTCAAGGAAGGGTAGGGATCTAGCCAGGTTGGAATGGTTCTATCTTAAATCTCCCATAGAGGGAAAAATTGAGACTTTCTTCCTGTTTTGTTTTTTAATTTATTATTATTATTATTATTTGTTCATTGGTGTTTTGCCTGTACATTTTTCTGGGGATTGTGTCAGACCCCTGGAGCTGGAGTTACAGATAGTTGTGAGCTGCCATGTGGGTGCTGGGAATTGAACCAGGGTTTTCCGAAAGATCAGCCAGTGCTCTTAACAGCTGAGCCATCCTCCAGCCCTCTTTCTTCTTCTTCTTTTTTTTTTTTAATTGTTGTTTTGGTGTTTTGT
Organism: Cricetomys ansorgei; assembly: GCA_026225945.1. Taxonomy (NCBI): domain Eukaryota; kingdom Metazoa; phylum Chordata; class Mammalia; order Rodentia; family Nesomyidae; genus Cricetomys; species Cricetomys ansorgei. The sequence continues at coordinate 8,564,125 of JAMJFZ010001562.1, forward strand.
TTTGTTCTGTTTTGTTTTTGAGACAGGGTTTTTCTGTGTAACTCTGGTTGTCCTGGAACTCACTCTGTAGACCAGGCTGGCCTTGAACTCACAGAGATCCACCTGCTTCTGCCTCTAGAGTGCTGGGATTAAAGGCATAATCTACCACCACCAGGCTCTTCCTGTTTTTTAAATGATTCCAAAAGAGTACTAGGAACTGTTGGCTCCATCTAATAAACACTGAGAAAATTAATCAAGAGACTATTAGAAATCCAAGTGAAAAACAGCCCTAAGAGCATACCACAATTCTATTTAAAAAACACTATTAGCCTAGTTTTCACAGATCTCAAACCTTCGGAAGACATACCATAAGGCCTTGAAATCCCTCTGCCTCCCTGGCTGCGCTTTTTAAAAGCCAATCAATCAAGAACTTTTAAGAAAAGATTAAAGTTGTTCTAACAGTTGTCAAAAGTTGATGAATCCACCAACTACAAAAACATTTTTACGTTCTCTTTGGTCTTTTTGGAGGAAATAGAGTGTATAAAGAAAGGCTATTATTAAGGGTTTGAGGTGGAAAACATAAATTATCAAGTCCCAGGAGCAAAGGCTTCATCCTACAGGCCTCGCGGAGGCTCACCCTGTAACAGTAGGGTCTTGCCAGTGTGTGGTGAACACGGAAGTCAAAGTGTTTATGCAGAGAAATGCTGCAGTCCTGTAGGATTCTCGACTTAGTTGTCTTTACTTAAGCTCTTTAAAAGCATTTTAGGGTCCAGCGAGATGGCTCAGCAGGTAAAGCACTCTGGCAAGCCTGGCGACCTGAGCCTACATAAAGTGAAGGAGAGAGCGCCTCAGAGCTGACCCTAGGAGCAGCCCTGAGCAGCCAGCCCCTCCCCTAACAACAACAACAATTATAAACATTTTTTAAATAGCATAAAACATTTTTGGTACAAAGGAACAATGGCAGAGCCATAAGACCTGCTCCTGTCTTATTTTTGGTATTAGCAATCACAGGAGTGAGCTAGATGTCATAATTTCATATTTTTTCAATGTTCCTGGCTGAGCTGGCTTTGCAATTTGGACAAGAAGCCTCTGCGGGCTAGTTTTATGTTAGCTTGACACAAACTAGGGTCATTTGGGGAAAGGGAACCTCAGTTGAGAAATGCCCCCACTAGACTGGCCAGTAGGCAAGGCTGTGGGGCATTTTCTGGATTGTTGATTGACGTGAAAGGGTCCAGCTAACTGAGGGTAGTGCCATTCCTGAGCTGGTGGTCCTAAGTGCTATCACATGGCAAACTGAGCAATCCATGAGGGGCAAGCCAGTAAGCAGCACTCTTCCATGGCCTCTGCATCAGCTCCTGCCTCCTGGTTCCTGCCCTGTTTTGTCTCTGATGATGGGCTGTGATGTGAGACCATAAGCTGAGCAAACCTTTTCCTCCCCAAGTTTGGTAGTGGTGTTTTATCACAGTAACAAGACACTGCCTGGGTATATTATAACTAGCAGGGAACTTCCATTTCTGCCACATTATCTATCCTCCTCATCTACTAACCTAAATGCTTAGTTTTCACCCATTTTACTTATTATTTCAGACCAAACTCAGGCTCATCTGCTCCTAAGCACAGTGCTGAGGTGAACCCTGCTGTTGCCAGGGAGACATCTTGACGCTGCATCTCTGGACTTAGCAATCTGTTCCAGGTTATGAAATCTATCTGCTTATGTTCATATAAATGTTGACCTCTCTGAGTCAATACAGGCCTGCGTATTGGACAAGCTGATCATTTTGAAAACACAAGGTCCACGGAAATAAAAACACTTTTACACCCCGGAAAACTTCCTACTCAAAAAAGGAACCATTGCAGAGAAGGCCCTTGCTAGAAGGCTCCATAGGATGCCTTGAAGTTCCTATACACTTTCACATGAGAGGCCTGTTGTCTTAGGGATGGTGAAACCAAGGCAGAAAGAGTCTCTCTTGCTCGGGTTGCCCAGCAAGAGCAGAGTGCTCACTGTGGCTCCAGGCTCTGGCTTCTGTTCAGCCTTTTCCCTCCTGGTTCCTCCCCTCAGAGAATAGATATTTCACCTATGAGCCATCTTTTTCTTTTGTCCCCTAAAACATCTGTCATCTTATTTTCCTAGTTTTCCACATACCTGAAGCACTAAGTTAGTGGTTCTTAAATGTTTCCATGCAAAATAAAAAATTTACATAGTTAAGAAGCACTTTGAAGATAAGTGTTCAAAGCTAACAGTATTGTTTGGTATTCAGATTGAGTGATGCCTTTAAAAAAAATCTCTCTATGTTCTTGTCAGCCTCTGGAAGTCAGCAGTGAAAACACAAGTCTGAGCTATGAATTTAAAAAGCTGCACATAAATGGCAACAGGGACATGAGAGGGTAAAAAGACTAACAGAATTTCTCCATAGAAAATTTCACTTACACTAAAAAGAAGGGAACTCTCTTGCCTACTGTCTGCTCACACACTGGTAAATGCTGACCTCCTTAACTGGATAGTAGGCCTGTATATTAGACCTGTCATTTTGAAAATACCAGGTCCATGGCAACAAGAACATTCCTACACTCCAGATAATTTCTTCCTCAAAAAAAAAAAAAAAAAAAGAATCTTTGAAGATAAAAAAAAATTTTATTTTTTATAAAAACAAAAACAAAATATGTACCAATGCGATTGAGAACCTGCATTGGGCCATAGAACACAAAATATATATATTTTTTCTCTGAAATGGATTTGTCTGGCCCAGATTACTCTAAGCTTCTAATAAATTATAGACCCTTTGCCAGAAATTTAAATTGCTGAATCTTTTTCTCCTGACGTTTTGTAATTTAGCATTCTGTCATTTCAACTAGTAAAAGAAAATATGTCTTTCTGATTTCCTCTTGAGTGGTGGTGCACATTAGCACTCTCATGGCAAAGCCTCACAGTGAGGGGTAAATCAGTCTGAAGAACGGCTAGATGTCCCAAACTTTTTAAACAGTGCCTTTCATTTCTTTCCGTGGTAACCGGGGAGCCTGTCATCTCACTGCTGAGGAGGCATGGGGAAGACTGAAAGGAAAAGCACTATAATATGGCTAAGTGACAGATTCTGGCTATCTATACCAAACGAAGACCAACTTAGTCAGCATATGAAGCTGTATTTTGTGTCAACTCCAGTTCCTAAAACTTAATGCATTCGTATCTGATGCCTTTACTCATTCCATGTATCTCCATAGAAAAGTGCAGATAGAGACAGTCATGTGTTTCAAAGATATTTTAAACAACCTAGATCACATGCCACCCAGCTCGGTGACTATTGACAAAGTCACCCAAATTCACCCTGGAAATACGAAGTGAGGGTCAACAGCAAGCTTGCTCATTGGTTCAACTGCATTCTCTATCTTGACCCCTGCACAAGATAAGGAGGTCCTTAGAATGGGGTTTGTGTCTGTTTGGTTCATGCCTGTGTCCACAGCCTTTGAGCATACTATAAACTCAATCTGTATTGTTTAATGAAGAATTGATCTCACAGGTTATCATTATTTTAGGACCGCCTATAATCCCAGCCCTAAGGTTTTCAAACAGACCTCAGAGCATTTTTTTGTTTTTAATTCCAGAGAATGAAGTAAACCAAAAGCAAGTTTTGCTGATGGATTCAGAGTGATGATAAGTTTCAAATATTGTTAGGGGAGAGGAGAGACACTTTAAAGAGAGTAACACCAAAGCAAGACATACCTTATGCCATGGAGGAATTAGACCCTATGGGCCAGAACATTGGCCAGAAACCCGACTCCCCAAAACAAGCATAGTTTTCACTGAAAAGATACATAAGCTCCTTTTCCACAGGACACACACTGAAATGTATTTTCCAGAACTCCATTCAAGTCAATAGAGATAAGGGAAGGGAGCCATGAACTCTGCCCTAGATCCTCAAAGGCCTTCTTGCCAGGCTCCAACTTTCATGTTAGTGAGCCTTACAAGAATTCACAGATCTGAGACAATACGGAAGTAGCTTATGGGCTCAAACACTTCCCACTCCAGAATTTTTGGATGGGTTCAAAAGTTTTTGCTCTCCTTAAGTGGTCTCATTACTCTTATCTATGTATTCCCTGCAGTACATCAGGGTCTTGTATGCTCGTTAAGGTCTACCATTTAGGTAAATTGGAAAATATATCTTGTAACTTTACGGTTTTCTTTGAGTCCTTATCGGCCAAATGCAACTGTCAACATGCCGGCTTAGCCTAACAGGAAAGACACTGTTTATTTCCTTAGTGCCCAAAATGCTCTTTGTCCTACTATGTCCCATTGATTGGCAGTGTAATGCTTTAAATTATCAGTCTCAACTCTGAGGATTCCTTTCATTCTAGTCATTGCTGCCTTGGGACAAGATAGAAAGAGGACGCCATTTATCCTATATCAAGAAGACCAGCTATCTTTAAAAATCCACGGAGGATTGGTTCCAGGAATTCCAGATACTTCCAGAGATGCCAGAATTTGGTTAAGTAAAAGTGACAAAGTATTTACACATAAACTGTGCATATCTCCTATGCACTTTTTCATCTCTAGATAATTTACAATGCTTAATACATTATTCATGATATGCAAATGAGTGCTATACTATATTGTTTAGCAAATAAAAATAATCTGCACATATCCAGAGTAAATGCGTTTTTTCCTAAATATGTCCCATCCACATTGTTTTCATAAAAAAAAAAAAAAAATGACAGAACCTGCAGATATGGAGGGTCAAGCTGTATTTATTTTTCATTTGATCCTGTCCAAAGGCTGGGACAATGATCATAACTTTTAGGATTAGGATCTGCAGTCACAGGAATGAAAGGTCCCACTTCAGATCTCTAGAACTTTGAGTGTAACTCCCTTTCCTTTATACTATTCTTCCGGTTTCCACAAAAAGAGGACGCCGACTCCTCTCCCAGGCTGCTCCTGGCCTCACCACACACACACAAACCTTTATATACTCTATCCTGAGCAATTTAAATCAGACACTCACATTTTGGGAGACCAGGATTTCAGTTGGGGTGGTGGTAGATTTTAGCAAGTTGTATTTATGCTCCTCAAAGCATTTAAATATCAAATTTCATATGCTCTTAAATGAAGGACCAAAAAGATATTCAACATTTTTTTTAGTCAGTAAACGAACCTATCACATTAACCACATGAGTTATCTTTTAAATGGCACCCCTACACACACACACACACACACACACACACACTGTACACACACACATCATGGACGTTGGGATTCCAAGCTGTATTTAACGATTTTTCATTCAAATAATGTTTTAAATTTTATAAGAATAAACATGCATTTTAAGGTGGAAAATACTAAAGCAGTCTCCAACTGGAACAAAATATACATCCCGGGAATGGTTTTTGTCACTGGTTTCTGAATTGGCATTACTGGGAAAAGAAAGAAAAGATGTCCTTTTTTAAAATGGTGCCCTCGAAAATTCCAGTGCTTTGTCATCAGCATACAGTCTAAAATCATTCATGCTGAGTGCGAGTTTAGATCCAGGGCTTAGTGAGCCCTCGCCTGGAGGACAGGGCCTGGTGAGCTCTTGCCTGGAGGGCGGAGCCTGGCTCCTATACTGCAATGTTTCCAGAATCTCTTCCAGAAACATGTGTAGGGCTTTCTGTCTGTGAAACCCTGTGTTCACTTGTAGCAAGCAGAGCAAGGAGGCATGAGGGTGTGAGGACCAGCGCCCCTAGTGGTGGCCACACTGGCTTGGCTCTCCAGGTACCAAGTCCTCACTTTCCAGAAAGCCCCTTGCTTCCTCCTGAGATATAATGAGCCAATCCAGTATTCAGGTCCAGACCAATCAGAGAGATCCCCTAGCCACTGCCGGGTTCCTTTAAAAGGCCCAGGCGACTGCATCTGGTTGTCACCATTATGTAGAGTGGTTGATCCCTGCACCCAGGTTGCTCTACAGAATAAAAGTCCTCTTGCTTTTTGCATATGTGGTCTCAGTGGTCTTTGTGGGGTGATTCTCGAACCCAACAAGTGTGAAGAGTGAGGAGTGGAGTCTCTACCCCAGGCCTGGTGGTGGGCCAGGCCATGAAGGCTACCATGAGGGAGTATTACAAAGGGCGACTCTGCTTTACCAAGGGCTATTGTCCAGGACCCTCAGGCCAGTCTACAGACATGCTCCAGAGCAAAAGAGCCAATCAGGTCAATATTTTAGGTACAGCAATAGAGATAGGAGGAGGTGAATGTATTTCTCAAATAGGGCCCGTCACCTACATTTGAAAACTGTATGGTACTGTGGGCTTCATTCTTCTGATCCCTAAGACAGGCATGTTGAGACTCTAACCTGCAGTGGGATGGGAGTAAGGGGTTTGGGGAGGTCATTAGGTTTAGATGAGGCCATCAGAGTGGAACTCTAATGATGAGATCAATGCATTTATGAGTGAGGAAGACAGCCATGTGAGGACACACTGAGCTAGCCTATGTGCTGGGAAGGCCCTTATCAGACAACGCATCTGCCAATGTCTCCCAGACTCCAAAACCACAAGAAATAAGTGTTAACTGTTTAAGTCACTCAGTTTTCAATGTCTTCATTACAATAGCCCAAACTAGTTTATATGGGATCTTCACAAGCTGACTATTCCCTTCTTTCTTATACATTATTATCGTTGCATGTGTGTATACACACACATGTGCTACAGCACATGCATGGAGGCCAAAGGACAACTTTGTAGAGTTGTCAGTTCTTTTCTTCCACCTTCATGTGGGTTCCAAGGAGTGAACTCAGGTCACTGTGTTCTCAGCACAAGGGATTTACTCCCAAACCGCCTCGCCAATCCCATCAACCGGCTGCGGCCTACACTTACGGCAATGTGAAAATGACTTCTACTTGGTTTCCATTCAGTAGCTTATCCATGATTCCTTGATCTTGAAATCAAAAGACCACGCTCCTAACCCCTGTAAGGTGCTGGGTGTCCGGGTGACCTCAGTGAGTGGTGGAGTCTGTCAAAATCTTGGGGAGTAGATACATTCTATTATACTAGCAATATTTTTTGGGGAAACTTTGCTTTTAAATATAACTAAAGCTAGGAAAAGAAAAGTCTTCTTGGTGAGTGGAAGTATTTAGAAGTTTGAGCTGTGGTCCTATGGGAGAAAGGGCTTCGTCTAATGACAATTTTGAACAAAACAATTGAGTTGCTTATGTTCACTGAAAGAGGAGCCTCAGTCCTAAAGCTCTCCTCCCAGTGTTTAAAAGTTTGATTTCTCAAAACAAACAAACAAAAAAGTAGGCCAGGTGGTTGCACAGGCCTTTAATCCCAGCACTCAGGAGGCAGAGGCAGGAGGATCTCTGTGAGTTCAAGGCCAGCCTGGTCTACACAGTGAGTTCCAGGACAGCCAGAGTTACAACAGAGAAACCCCGTCTCAAACAAAACAAAACAAGAACCAACAACAACAAAAAGCATGGTTTCTGGTTTCTGCCTAGGTCCTCACCTTTCTGCCAGACCTTTGCTCCAAGGACTACATTAAATGAACTTCCCAGTGTTCAGTGTTCTCACAGATCTTTCAGTTACCACATCTTTGAGGCAGTGTTGTGCCCATGTGTCATGTAACAGTGCCTCTCTGCTTCGTTGCTGCCCACATGACACTGTCCTGTTTTTCTCTAGCCATCCTTGTTGTTGGCTTAACACTTCATTGTCTCTGCATGATCCTTTAAATGTCAGTGATCCATTAAGCTCTGATCTTTGCTCCATTTCTTCTATTTCAGCCACTATTGCTGACTTCCCAATTTGTATTTCTTAACTTAGGCTCCCTGTGTTCAGGCATTTACTACATTCCTACCCCAAACTCAGCATCATCTACCGAAACTCATAGGTACCTGAGACACACAGGGGACAAGAAATCATCATCTCTGCCCACTCACAGCCACAACCTGAATCTTTTGCTCCTTTTCCTCATGATAAACCACACCACCATCAATGCAGTCATCAAAGCTGAAGCAAATGTCATTCCTGCCTTCTGTGAGTCATCTCTCCTGGACTTCCCAGCTGATCCCAGCTCACCTCTCCATACACCCATTGCTGCGTTTTCTTACTGCAAAGCCTCAGGGCATTCCAATGCTGGCCATGCACACAGGCACCATAAGCCCTTCTCCAGCTCAGCCCTCAGCAGTCCGAGGTGCAGGATTTTGCTCTGAGTTATTCCAGCTCTCTGATCACTGGGGACTCTCTACCTTTGCCTTTTCAAATGCTGGTTCTGCTGCATGGGATGCTCCTCCTCTCTTGTCCTATCGTAGCAAACTATGACAAGGACATAGTCTTTCATTCTGGAAAACATTACTTCCTGATGGTCCCACTTCCTTAGAAAGAAAAGGAGTGCTTCTTCTGTGTTCCACCAGTACACCGTGCTTCTATCGCAGAGTGTTTCACACCACAGTAAATTACCTGTTCACCCCCTCCTCCCAAGACTCAGGGATAACTGAGGAAGAAGGGGTAGAAATAGTGTAGAAGCCAGAGGCAGAGCCAGACACAAGAAAATAGTGTCATTCGGACACACCAGGGCCACTCCCCATATGTACTCACAGAAGTTGTGACGGCATACACAAGACTTGTACAAGCCCAAACCAGACAAGATCCTAGCACTGAGAGAAGAATTGGTCATGAAGTCCACCCCTAGCTGAGAAGCTATTGGCAAATGATAGCTGTTGGAAGACAGAGTCTGTTTTCTCTAACTAAGAGTGTAGCCCCAGGTAAGTCATCCATGCTCAAATGGAAGACTGCATACCCAAGAAAATTTAGGCAGTATAAATTGGCCTTCATGTAATTGAAAATTAAAAGGACACAAAGTTGGGGTTATTGGGGAAGAGGGGTAGGATAGTTTGAAGGGGAAATATAATCAAAACAAATGTATGAAATTCTCAAGAACTAATAAAATATATATATTTAAAACATTACATAATCAACTATCAGCCTCACTACACTGAGACAATCTAGGAAAGAACCATGTTTTTCACTTTCTAATTCCTATGTTTAACATTATTTCTGAAATACAATAGCTGTCCTGGCTGCTTTTATGGCAACTGGACATAAGCTAAAGTCATCTGAGAAGAGGGAACCTCAACTGATAAAATGCCTCTATGAGATGGGACTGTAGGCAAACCTGTGGGGCATTTTCTTAGTGATTGCTGTGGGAAGGACCAGCCCACTGTGGGTGGGGCCACCCCTGAGGTGATGGTCTTGGGTGCTGTAAGAAAGCAGGCTGAGCAAGGCATGATGAGCAAGCCGGTAAGCAGCACCTCTCCGTGGCCTCTGCCTCCAGGTTCCTGGAAGAACCTGCCTCCAGGTTCCTGCTCTGACTTCCTTTAGTGATGCCTGTCACCTGGAAGTGTAAGTAAAACAAATCTTTTCTTCCCCAACTTGCTTTTGGTCATGGTGTTTCGTCACAGCAACAGAAACCCTAACTAAGACAGCAAGTAAATAAAAATGCTTGCTGTCTGCATGTGTGGATGAATAAGTGAATGCCAAGTGTCTCCAGTGTCTTCCCTCATACTTCTTACATAGTTGTTATCGTTCTGTTTGAAAGATTGTATCTTCTTATAGAAAGCCCTGAGGATTGTGTGTGTGTGTGTGTGTGTGTGTGTGTGTGTGTGTGTGTGTGTAATATCTTACTCCTGAAAGCAAGCATACAAATAACTAGAATGTTAAAATAAAGCCTGGTTTTTTTTATTTAAAAAAAAAAATCTTTGAATTGATACCTCCTGTGCTTCCGATATATATTTCTCATACTTTGACACTAGAAAATTCTCAGTTTTGCAGAAACAGCTATGCTCAGCTGATCCCAGTTTATCACTAATGTTCCATTAGCATTCCATAATAGCTTTTCTCTTCACTTCAGAGCCAATACATAGATTTTCCTAGTCTTCTTGCCCAAGTCAATCCATACACTCTTTTAATCTATGAAGTTCCAAGCTCAAAAAGATTTTTTGGGTCACTAAGTACTTACCTCTTGCTTACATGGGACTGAGAGCTCAGAGAGGCTCAGGGTCAATTATATTTCATCTTTTCAGTACTTATTTCACAGCTGAACACTTTTCAGAATAATGAACATGAGTCCAGATCCTGACAAGCCATGGCAAAGGCCAAATGAATGAGTAATATTATTCACCCTGGACTCACATGCTCAAGCGGGGTGGGGTGGGGTGGATAGGTAGTGTGTGCTGTGCCTTATTGCAGTAACCATGTTGCTCTCAGCTCCAAATCAATCGCAAAGTGGAAGTCTGAGGCCACGGGCCTTTCATCACAGGAAAGTAACATACATATCTGTGTGACAACAACACCCCATAAATCTCAGCCCCAGTCCCAGAACCTTATCTCATGTGCTACCAATAAGAGAGAAGAATATCTCAAAGGAAACTGCTGCTTCCTGTGCAGAAGCTTTGAGTACTAGAGGGGAGCAATCCTTTAACATAAGACAAACATAAGACTATCTGCTGTCGGAGGAGTTCAAATGGCTGGCAGACAAAATAGTGTCAGTTAAATTTATCACTTAAAAGCTTGTGAATGGGAAGAAAGTTATTGATAAAACTTCATGCATAAGTGTCACCCTAGACATCCTGGATATGACCCACGTATGACCACAGATAATAGTGGGTGCATGTGGAATTCTTAGTCTAAAGTGGACAAGCCTGCTAAGATTTATGTGGATGGTATATCTGGGAGCATGTTTTTGTGTGTGAGTGCGTGTGTGTGTGTATGTGTTGTGTGTGTAAGAGAGAGGACAGAGAGAGAGAGAGAGAGAGAGAGAGAGAGGGAGAGAGGAAGGGAGAATATGTATACCCAGTGCATTTTCACAGAGGAGTACACATGCTCACTCAGAATCATGGTTTATGTGCATGTTCCTCTGATAAAAGGATAGAATTCTGACCAATCCCCAGATTCTCCCCCAAAGTCTTGGACACAAAGTGTTAACAATCACTGCTGTAGCAAGCAACTATTAGATTTCTAAACAAGGATGTCTTGCCATCAGGTGATGGTCAAGAATTCTAAAGCTGTGAAAACCAGAGGCACATTACTAGAGTTCTGAGACAATGCTGCAAAGCAGGTATGACTTGTGCACTGATGGCACGGCAGAAGAAGCCCCTCACAGTCTTACCTGATGCTCCTAACGGTGAGCCCAGGGCAGAGGTGCCTCCTTTTCATGCTTGGGAGGATACAGTTTGCAGAGACTCCCTCCGGGTGAAAATGAGAGCAGCACTCTCTAAGACACCATACTGCTTCAGCTTTGCACCCCAAATTCACCATTTAAATTAAGTTTAATCAGCTGTTTTTGTACAGTTTACCAAATGTATGAAAACAAAAATAGATATAGAATAAGACAGTACACGACAACATTCCACCCTCGAAACCTCTAATCTGAGATATTATTTATTCTGATCATTGTTATAATCTGGAACCTTATTTCATTCAGGATCCAATTGAGAAAAAGGTTTGTTGTTGTTGTTTGTGCCTAATGTCATGTGTATGTGTGTGTGCCTGAGTGTATGCACATGTGTGTGCAGTACTTGGGGAGACCAGTAGGTGTCAGATCCCTTGTAACCGGAGTTGTAGGCAGTTGTGAGCTGCCCATTGTGGATGCTGGAAATTGAATCCAGGTCCTCTGGAAAAGGAGCAAGTGCTCTTAACCGCTTGGTCATCTCTCCCTACCATTGGCTGTTTTGTGTTGTTTTGCTTGAGGCAGGATCTTCCTGTCTATCCTTGACTGGTTTTGAACTTGTTATGGAGCCCAGCCTAGCTTACCACTTAATGGCAATCCTCCTGCCTCAGCTTCCCAAGTATCTGTGACACCACACCGCTAAGATGGTGTTAACAGAGCCTAGAAACCAGAAACAGTGCAAGATCTCCTGGCAAATGCTGAGACAAGAAAAGGACTGTTTGAGAGCAGCTGGAGTGAGAAAAGCAGCCGCTGGCAGAAAAGCCCCTCACAGAAAAAAAGAAGTGAGATGCTCACCTTTCTGCAGCTTATGCCTCCCATTGGCTCAGCCTACGAAAGCCAGAAGACCTGGAAACCGGAAGCCCTGTCCTCTGCCAAGCAACCAGGCAAAAAACAGAGCAGGTTCCCTTGTAGGAAGACGAAGTTGGGATGAGTCGGGAAAAAAAAAAAGCCAAGGTCTCTGTTGATATGTGGTGGGCAAGAGGTGAATTGAAGAAAGAGGGAAGGAAAGAGGAGCGGTACAGACCGGAAGAGGAGAAGAAACAGAAGGCCTGGCTCCGGGGTCAGCTAGAGCAGGGGCTCCTGTGCAGTTGTGGGCTAGAAAGCCTAAGAAAAAAGCAACTGAGCTTCAGGCAGACTCGAAAACTCATGGAGAACTACTGTCTGTGCTTTGATGTCACTGAAATTTGCTTAGATTTAATTAAATGAACTTAATGTGAATTTAAAATCAGAAAGTCAGATCCACTGCAGCCCCTTCCTCCTGTTGTGCGCAGAGGAAACAAGCTGAGAACAAACAAAACAGCAGGAAAATGTGCATGTGGGGCTGGGATGTGGGAGAAGAGTGCTCAGGGGACTTCATCTGTAATGTTTGTTTATAGCTGTTTCAAATTAAGGAGCTAATTTGGGATTGGGAACAAATAAGGAAGTTCCCTGAGAAATAGATTATTGCTCAGAAGGAAGCTCAGTCTAGAGGTAAGGAGAACACGTCTGGTGGCACTTCCACCCAGTTGCTGTCTATGCCCATTTGTGAAAAGAGCATAGCTCTGTCCTTCTGAAAGAGCTGGACAGTCCTGGCGAGCTGTCCTTTTAGATGAATGAGCAACACCAAGGCGGCCATTTGCTCCCCACACATTAGAACCTCCAGACTGGGATCCCCGGACCACCAGCCATTGCACACTTGAGGGGTAGCTGGGACTTTGCACATGATCAGCTGGGTTGCCATTTGCTTCATAGGGCCCTGCTCAGCTGCATAAGACAGCAAGGGTGTTAGAGAGATGGCTCTGATGCTGCTATGCAGGGTTAGGGTTGGGTTCCAGCACCTTCACGGAAGCTCACAACTGTCTGAAACTCCAGTTCCAGGGGATCCGACACCTCTCTTCTGGGCTCCTTGGGTGTGCATACATGTAGGCAAACACTAATACACAAATATCTTTTAATTTTAAAAAAAAAGAGGGAAAGAAGATGAAAAGTCAGCTTGGCATTATAGTGTTTTATAAATTTATTTTGCTATTATTAAAACGAAGTGTTCAAGCAGGATTTTTTTTTTTGAGCTGCCCAAAAAGAGTATCACTATGAGAAAGTTTCTGTTTAATATTCAGTCTCATCCACTGAGTTATTAATAGAAACTAGTTCCTGGCAACAATTTCTAAGGGTGCTGATGAATGTCTCTCCTTAAAACAACCACGGAAACCTTAATCTTTCTATATGGATTTTCTTAAAATAGAACCACTTGTCCTGCCTGTTACAGTGCTTTAAAACATACCATTTCTGAAATACATCTTCTTAGCAATTCTTTCTATAGCTTACAGGACATATGTTTCACACTCGTGAACAAATGAGGCCATGCTAGATGAACAGCAATGTAGATGTTGCTGAGCCCATGGGATGCTATTCCTGCTTCAAGGTGTTTATGATCAGCAGCTAAATAACCAAGCCTGGTTACCTGCTTTGCCTGCTCTTCACTAATGCCAGAGATCTCTGAAAGGTGATCATTATACTATCGGTATCACCAAGTGCCCACAGTAAAGTCACCCACAGGAGTCACTCCTTTATTGCTCTAAAAAGAAGCATTCCGACTGATAGGAAACTTCATTAACCATTCCCATGCTAGAGAAACAGAAATTAAGGTTCATAGATATTAAAGGATGTGCACAAGATACCAGTTATTAAACAGTGGGTCTGGAGTTCAAAGCCCATCTTTTGGTCATTATACCTAGTACTGACCTCATGCAATGCTTGATTTAATGTTTGCCACAATCTTGAAATGTTCAGTGATGCCTACATAGGAGTTTTACATTCTTATTTTGCAACGAGTTTCACAAATCATGTAGCCAGCCTTGACTATACTACATTTCTTGATATCCTTGGGCAGATACTGCCTGTCTTGAAGGGTTTAAACCCTGTCGACACGTTCTCCAACAGTTCTTTCAAAAGACAAAGCTAATTTCCACCCACGTTTGACTCAGTGGCTGTCTTCTCATAAATGGGATCTGGCAGAAAGAAGGGTGTGGAAGCATTGCAGTCTCTGCCTTTCCAGTGGGTCACTTGCTCTAGGGGAAGGCAGATACAATGTCATGAGGCCACTCTGGCCACATGTGGAACAGTCCGTGGGTGAGAAGCTGAAGCCTCCTGCCAGCAGCCATTTAAATAAGCTACCTCAAGCACTGAGTCAAATGTTGAAAATATTGACTGCACCTGACTCTGCCCCAGGACTTGCCTTCTGAGAGACCCCCAGAGGAACCACCTAGACAAACTACTTAATTCCTGATACCCAGAAACTGTGGGATAAGTTTGCTGTTTTGAGTGAGGAAAATTTATTTTACATAGTAATGGATAACTCATATTATGTAACTCTGGAATCTAAGATATGTAAGCATATTCAACTAAAAGGCAAGAATACTCATCAGTGTTTGGTACAATATTAATTGATTTGGTCATGCTTTTTCAGGCCATCTAGGCATTTCTTCTACAGGATACTGTAGGAACAGGACACTCTTCCATGAGAATCAGAGGGCTTCTCTCCGACCCATCATCGTGCCTTCTTTTAATTTGGGCCATGGCTTTTGCCATTGTGTCTGATTCTTAATTCAAAGACTACCAGCCACACTCCTCCCATATGAGCTGCCTCCCTTCTAATTGAGCAGCCTGTTGCTCCTGGTGTTATCAGTCACACCTCTGTCACATGGCCTAGAGTTACAGTTCAAGATCTTAGAGCCACTGTTAATTACACCCCACACAGCATGGAATGAGGCCAGTGGGGTTGCTCCCCATGGCTATTTGATGCTGCTGTTGTCACCCAACTCTGCATGGAACTGATTAGAGGAGCCAAAAGAGATAAGCCATCTAGCTACCACTAGCTCCGTGCCATGCCCTTGCTCTGCAGGATCCAGTCTTAGTGGTGAATGAGAAAGGTAATGGATTGTGCAACACCAGTGGTCATACTTGATAAATGAGTTCCTCCCTGGCTATGCGGTAATACCAGAGCATCAGGGTCCTAAGTGTGAGTTTGAATCTAGCAAGCTAGATGTTTAAAATCTGATGCATTATGGCCACGGTCTCTTGGCCTGGGACTTTCCCTCACACGTGTAACACTCAAAGGGCAGATCTGAAACAAGACCAATAGCAATAGATAGACCTGGTCTGTGGCCTCCTTCTCCCATGCAGCAGAGACATTTCATTCACGGCAGCAAAATTATCACTGCCATGTAAAGTGATGACTATGCTGAAGCCAAGGTGTCAATACAAAAAGTCCAAGGGCCACAGCTTCCTGTGAAGAGCCACAGCTCAAGTGGGATTTAGAGAACAAGGTAAACAAGCCTTGTGGTAATGCACACTACAGACCCTTTTTAAAAATATACAATTTTATAAAGCAAAACTTGGCAACAGATTGGTAATAAAGCAAAGCATAGTGAGAGAAGAAAAAAGAACTCTATGCTCATTGCTATTCTAAGGACCAACCCTAAATCCCCTGTTCTCAAGGCTCTCTCTTCACTTTAAATGAGCCTATTATGTCGGTAGCAGACGCAGCCAAGTACAGTTAAAGCCGGGTCTGCCACAGTGAACATTTTTCAACAGAAAGAATAGGAAATTTGATTATTATCTGGAAAACCTTTTTCTCCGAGAGCAATGGACCCTCCTCTGGTTCCATTTTTCAAAACCGAGCTCTTTGGATGAGGAAGGTTGAGCCAATCAGCCTGCTAGGGCAGAGTTCAGGAGAAGAAGTTCCCCAGAAAAGGCCTCTTCCCTGCCGCTCACATCCCATGTGACCCCATCCCATGGTGTACCCAGAAGGAAAGTCACAAAGTGAGACACACTGACCGGCCTCTGGTTTGGTTTTGTATTCTGTCTGCATCTTTTAGAGTGTCATCTTCATAAAGTCTGATGATGGTGATGTTTGTAGATGTATTCCTAAATAAAGATCTTGATACATGGTATGGGTACTCATGTAAAGAAGGGAAGAGAAAGAAATTGACACAAATAAAGGAACTAACGCGAATTGTTTCTGATGACTCCAATCAACTAGCACTGTTCTGAACTAACTTGCGTTATTGGCTACTGAGTACCTGCTAAGCTCATGGAACGAAGGTATTACATGCCACTCAGATTACATTACACTTCTAGTTCACCCACACAGATATTTCTCTTCAAAAAACCTGAAGACAGAAGTAATTCCATCCTCAGCTTTAGCAGAAAGATCCACAAGGAGACTATTTTTTCAAAGTATTTATTCCCATGGAAGGGTTCTGTATTTTAATCTAGAAAGCACTTCTGGATAGGCCCTGCCTATCTCTATGATTAAATTGTATTGAAAGCTTACTTCATAGCTTGTGTGCAAATTCCTATAGATAAATCAGAGAATAATTCCATTAGATGAACCTAGTTTTCTTACATGGTGTGTTTAGATCCTATTACAGGAATCTTGGGGAAAACAAGGGATTTTTCATAATTCAAGGATGTGGACATTTCCCTGATCCCTTCCTTATAATTTATGTATTTCCTCACAGAAGAATAACACTTTTTCTCAAGCTAACATCGTGACCTCTGCCCTTTCTGTGCCTAATTTTAGAAGTAAACTCTAAGAAACTTGGAAAAACTTCAGGGAACACCATGTCTTTGTTCTCTGAAAGTTGAGGGTTTTGTATATTTTACAGTGCATGTGAAAGAAACGTACTACAATGTTCTCTAGAATCGCAGGCTGCCTATCATAAGGCTGCAGAAGTTGTGAATGAAGAAAATGTGCATGGACTATTTGAGCACATCATTCTGAGGCATTCCCCCCAAAACCCCTCTCAGCACATGTTCCAGCTGGCTCTTCCAAGGTGAGGAGGACCCCATTGGGGTTCTGAAAATGTTGCCCACCCTGTCACAGGTCTTTTAGGACATTCGAGAAAGGAGAGGGAAATGAAAATATTTTCCCAAGTCACAGACTTTTGATCAATAGGAACAAGTATAGAGTTGGGAAGTAAAATAATTCCATGACTTCCTATTTTTAAAACACTCTTTTTTCTTTTGCATGTAGGAAACACACAACATTAAAGTAGCAGTATAGATCATCTGGAATGAAATATTCTCTTTTGGAGCCAGTTCATTTTTTATTCAGTGTCTCCCAGTCTCAATTTTATTGATCTTATAAGTAGTTTCAATTTTTTTTCAAAAGTGTGATTTGAACTTCTGTTTTTAATGTATATAAAATCTATTTCAATTTCAATAATTATGGCCTAGGTTTCTCAGCAGAGGACTGGTGTTCATTGGCTTCCTTGGACAGGGCCCTGCAGGAGAAAAAAAAACCCTCCCAACAACCTGTCTTGGAGGCCTCAGCAGGAAGAAAATCATCAAGGAAGCAAGAATTTCTCTCGTTTCTTTTTCTAGAAGAGAAGACTCCTTGAAAAGAATTCTACACCAAGCCAACCCTGTCAATAACCACTTAGGGACCAGTGGGCCCTCATGATTTTTTAAAATACCAAGGATTTCTTTTTTCTTTTTCCTTTTTCTTTTCTTGTTTTTGAGACAGGGTTTCTCTGTTATAACTCTGGTTATCCTGGAACTCACTCTGTAGACCAGGCTGGCCTGGAACTCACAGAGATCCGCCTACCTCCGCCTTCCTCCTGAGTGCTGGGATTAAAGGCCTGTTCCACCACCACCTGGCTTAGCATGGATTTCTTAAAGTAACAAATTCCAAAAGATCATGATACATTTTTACAAGACTTAAATAAACACCAAAATGTTAATATGGATTATTTTTAGTGTTACTAGTTTTGAGTTTTTGGGTGCAATTTGTTTGCTTCTATATTTCGTAAATTTTCTGAACTCAATTTTTTATCACTCCTAGAATCAGATTATATATGAGTTTAAAATCAGGAGGCTATGTCTCCTATGTAGGATATTAAAGTCAATACATAGTCAATGCACTCATCTACAGTGTGTCTCCATTTTCAACAAGAAGTCTCTTGATGAACTATGTCCCCAAGAATATGTGGAAGTACAACTTTGACTATGACAGTGTTGTAGTTTGAAAAAAATTGGTCTCCATAGGCTCATATACATGAATGCTTGGTCACTAGGGGGTGGAACTGTTTAAAAGGATTATAAGCATTATGAGGTATGGCCTTATTGGAGTAGGTGTGGCCTTGTTGGAGGAAATGTGTCACTGGGGGTGGGGCTTTGAAGTTTCAAAAATCCAAGCCATGCCCAATCTCTCCCTCTTCCTCTCTCTTTCTCTCTGCTTATGGATCAGGATGTAACTCTCAGCTACTACTCCCATCTGCCTGCATGCTGCCATGTTCCCCACCATGATGATAATGGACCAAATCCAGAAACTATAAGCAAGCCCCCAATTAAATGCTTTCCTTTATAAGAGTTGCCTTGGTCATGGTGTTTCTTCATAGCAATAGAACAGTGACTAAGACAGACAGGTGTGGACAAATATTTTTCATCACTTAATGTGAAAAATGAAACTTGGGGAAACTATTCACATTTCCAGTGAGTCAGAGCTGAAAGACTGGATCCTCTGGCCTAATGTGGAAACAGAACTGCAATGTTTTAGGGCTTCCTCTCACAAAGGGAGACCTGTTGTGAGCAATGGACACCAGCTCTTAATTCGGGCAAAGGTAACTACCACACATATATGGGATACAAATATCCATCCACAAACTCAAATGTGCAAATGATGTTTTATCTCTCAATAACAAAAAAAGGTACATTAATACAAAAAGTATCTACTCTGAATATCAGATTTAAGCTTTCTGAGTGGCAGAAGCAATTCTGAGACTTACTTTCTTTGAGCTCTGTTTGAAAGGAGAAAGATGGGGCAAAGGGAAATATATTTATTGCCTCTTCTGGTCTTTGGAGGTCTAGCAGCCCAAATGGCTGAATGGAGGGATACTGGTCATATCTAATGGGCTCCTGAAGGGCTGTTGCCTGTCCCTGCTATCAATGTGTCTTCTGTGGCCCCTGAATGTCAGGGGTCTGGGGTGAGGCTGGTACTGTGCAGAGCACTTTGAAAACTCTGTGCTGTTTATAAGCATACCGGAATCAACCTCCCACGCACATTAAACTGGATAGGGTAGTCTTTGAGGCAGCCTCAGTCTGCCCCCCTCCCCCACAAGTCAGAACAGACTCCATAGCTAGACTATATAGCTACTTCTGACATCTTGAAGCCTCCTCAGGCTCTACCTGCAACCAGGAGCAGTCACCTTAGTGACCTGAAGTTTCTGTTGTCCCCATCTGAAACAAACTGGCAGCTGATGTTCCTGATTGCCTCTCTAACCGTCAGCAGAGCCTATTGCTCTTGATCCATCAAGTGACCCTTTGTGGTGGAAAATCTTGTTCCTGCATCATGGTGTGCTTGCTGAAACCATTAACTTTGCTTGAGAACACTTTATTCCCTGTAGGTCTAATACATTTGAATCCAACTCAGAAAGACATGACCTTATTCTTTGAGTCAGTAGATACCTACAGTCTGACTTCAAAAGGAAGAAGGGCCAAAAGATGACAAGAAAACACAGGAAAAAAATTCTTTTGCAACCAACTGTTTACATGAACATTCGGGCTACAAGGAAGCTATAGGCTGGTGTGGACTGAGGCTGATCCTGGAGGGATGCACCTGAGAAAAACAACCTGTCACTCAATCTGACAATAATGGTCAGGGAGCATGGCTCCCTCTACCTGAAGGGCTGGATGCAACTAGTTTGCACAATGGCCAGGCAGGAGAAGACCAGAAGGAATTGTACTTTCATCACGTGGTGGTACCGTCTTTCCCTAGCATGACCCTCAGCCTGTGTGTAGCAAACCCCACATTGTGTTGGTACCTCTTTAAATTTTTGTATTCTTCATCCATGCCACCCACACACTGGAACAGAAATGTAAAATGTGACACAATTTAAAGCTGTTAACATAAATATGAATATTATTATTCTTGGTATGTCTAACCAATTGATAATGCTAGAGTCCCTTCTCCAACTGGTGGCAGCTGCCTGAAGAGAGCCCCATCCCCAGCCCCAACAGCCCCTGAGCTCCACAGCAGCAGCCAAGAATGGAGAACACTGGGTGCTTTTGCAATCCATCCTTGGAACTGCAGCCTGCTGCCATTTGACAACCCACAGCCACAGTTAGATGGTCCCAAGCAGAGACAGGAGACTTTCAAGCCCCTAGACAGGACAGGCTGCTTTTGTCAGAGCTAGAAACCTACAGAAAACTGGAAAACGGAAGACCATCCTCTCAGGCCCGCAATCTCCAAATCCTCTAGCCACCCCACCCAACTTCCTCATTCCCACTGTAACATCTAGCAAGGAAGAAAGACCATAGCGCAGCAGTCAGTTTGGGTGGCTTTCCTTGTCCTAGCCTGGTGTAACAATCTATTTCTTCTGATTGGTCCCATTTTTCACTTCATTTGCATGCAAGCAAACTTAACCAATCAGGATTCAGAGAGCTCTACATAAAAGAGTACAGCAGTGTGTTTTCACCAGAGTGGACTGTGGCAGCGTGCAGGCTTCTTGAGCTTCTGCTTAAGCTGAGTGAAGGCTTCAGAATCCAGTACTGTAGCTGGAAATTTGGGGGTTTGACCATGCTACACAAGAATGTGACCATGGGAAGTACTGCCCCAGCTCCAGCTCTCCCAACTTGGGAAAAGGTGACAGAATAGTTTTCTATTTGTTTTTGTTTTTATTGTAAGACTAGATCTCCTGTGTCCTGGGCTCACCTTGAATTCTGCGTAATATCTGAGGATTTCCCTGGAGTGCTGCCAGAAACACTTTCTCTTTTTATTGTCCACTTTGTCCTATTTTCTTTCTTTACCATGAGTGCTGAAAACTCCTCAATAGATACATAGACCCCCAAGCTACATTTTGAGTTTTTAAGTGTAATAGAATTTTTAATTCTGTTTACTTTTTTTTTTTTTGAAGATTTGTTTTAATTTTAAAGTGTGTGTGTGTGCGTGTGTGTGTGTGTGTGTGTGTGTGTGTGTGGTGTGTTGCCTGCAGAGGCCAGAAGAGGGTGTCTGATTCCCTGAACTGGAGTTCTATGTGGTTGTAAGAGACCTGATGTGTGTATGTCAGGGACCAAACTCTGGTCCTCTGCAAGAGCAGTGTGTGAAGTTAACACTGAGCCATCTCTTCAGCCCATATAAAAACTCCTTCCCTTCCCTTCCTCCCTCCTTCCTTCATCCTCCTCTTTTAGTTTTTATGTGTATGAGTATTTTACCTGCATGAATGTCTGTCTACCACATGTATGCCTGGTGCTAATGCAGGTCAGAAAAGATGGCAGATTCCCTAGAATCTGGGGTTACAGAGGGTCTTGAGCCACCATGTGGGTGCTGGGAATTGAACCCAGGTCCTCTGCAAGAGGAGCAGTTACTCTTAACCTCTGAACCAGCATATTAGAAGGTTATTAACAGTTCTTGTCCTGAGTGCACTATGCCAGAAGCACAAGTGAACATGGTTGTCTTTCCACAATTAAGTTTATTGAATAATAATAAGTTCACAAGGTCCAGTGCTCTCAAGGGCACCATTTGCCAGATAATCTCACCTACCTTGGTAATCTGGCAAAGGCAAAAATGGGTTATTTTATTCCAATCTTAATTACTGAAAGTAACTCTTATTATCACACATTATACAGTAAATACATCCCTTTACATATACAATATATGTGGTTTACAAATGAATATGAATTAAGGAGGCTGTAGCAGCATTCAAAAGGTTTCAGAAGTGGGTTTATGTAAATGGTAATGGAGTCTGTACAAATGAGATGACAACCGAAGACCAGTAGCTGCTGAGGCCTCAGGAGAGTCCAGGCTGAAAGAAAGCTTCAAGGTGAAGTCCAGATGTGAAGTAAAAAAAGCTGGTTCAGGGCCACATAGAACCTAGCCAAGTTGAAACTACAGGGACAGCTGAGAGTTCCCTGCTGTTTGGTCCTTTACATTCACTGGCTGTCAGAATGGGAGGGGGCATACTACCACAGGTACCCACCATTTTAGGTGGCCAGATGAGGAGATTACATCTGTCAGATAATTTCCTGGCCTGGTTTCCCTGATAATGATCTTCATACGCTCAAGTACTCCCTCTCCATCCATTCTCAATTCACCTCAATTAAACAGAGTGGCAGACACTCTTTCTACTCCCAGATATAAGTCATTTATTAGCCTGTGTTGCATAGATGATGCCAGTCAGATAGTGTGGTTTAAGAGTTCCCCCAAGGGCTATGGTCATCCTTTCCCCTCAAAATGGAGCCAAGAGCTATTTGTAAAATGAATTTTCCAAGGGCAAGATACAACCTGGGAAACCACTGCTTTGTAGAGTGACTTAGAGTAGAGCACAGCATGAACTCAACAATTCCTCTTGAATTGAAAATTCACCTAGAAATGGACACATCAACCTACCTCCCAAACTGTCTAAGATTCTGTCTTGGGAGATGACAACACCACCAACCTTCCTTTTTAAACCTTGACTCTTATCGTTCAGACATCTGGTCTACCAGGCCTGTCCAGCCCACAGGTCTTCCATGTCTCTCACAGCTATCCATTTCCTGCCATTGTTGTTTATGCTGCCTTCATTCTGGGGCTGAAATAATCCAAAGATCCTTAGCAGTGTTTCTAACCTCATCTCACTTCTTCAATTCAGCCTCTTCATTTCAATTGTCATGGTGCTTTTTAAAAATTCTTAGTTGGGGGAAATATAACCATCTGGGTAGGAAGGAAAACATTCTAAAGAGGTACGTGCGCCTCTCCCTCCACTATCAGACTATTGAAACAATGGACCCCAAGAAACAGAAATATCCCCAGGAATCTCATGCTGAGAGGAGGAAAGGCTGGGAATGTAGGAGCAGCCAGAAGAGGAACTTGTCTCCTGGAAAATGTATACCTTGTCAGCTGGTCTTGCCAGAGGGTCTGAGCCTAGACATTGTAGACTGCTTAGTTATGCATAGCTCATGCCTTCTACTTAAACCTTACCCAACTGTTAGAAAGCTGAAGAAGATGGACTTGGGTAGGGAGGTCACTAAATCTTTTTGTTTCTCTTCAAAATGTTGCCACACTGAATAGGTCTCTGTTTTCTGCTTCTCACTAACTTTTTTAGAATTGCCCTTCTTAGAGCTATATCACCTGGTGTCCTTGTTAAAACCCTCTGAGGTGCCATTCTACCCGGTAAGTGGTCTCCTTAACTCCTAACCCTTCACCCCTTGATGTCACTGGACTTTACTCAGATGTTTGAATTTAACTGCTTCCTTCTTCCCACATTAGGGCCTATGTAAATATCCTTTCTTTCACTGGCAGCTGGAAGTCACCTCCTTTGTGCCAGACGCTCCCTTGCTGTGACTTCCTCTCAAATGCCTTCCCTGATCCCCCAGATCCAGGCAGAACCGTCTGCTTTGTCTTCCTTTGCAATTTTTAAAAATTATTTACTTTTCAGTCATTGACATCACTTTCCTTCCTAGTGATCTTGTGACTCCAGCTTGTTGGAGATGCAAAACCAATATCTCTTGCTCTCATGACCAGCTACCTACTAGTAAACGCTCATTTATAAAAGGAAGCTAAGTTACTGTACTCAATAGTATATTCTGAGCCAAGAAAAATTGCAGTTGTATTTGACAGCCAGCTACAGAAGTTACATTACTACAATGTCATAAGCCATTAATGAGTCCTCTGTGAGTATGTGATGCAGAATGAGGTAGGTCTAATGTTGTCCCAATCTCAATGATGAGGGACCCCCAAGGCATAGAAATGTTAAGTGACTAGTAATAGATAGGGCTGACATGGGAAGAAAGCTGCACTTAAACTTGTATTTGAAGCCGGGCCCTGCATTCATCCTCTATACATGCTGACTGCTATGCACTCGAACATATTCTCATTATTTCCCAAAACAGGTAGGGTACACTTGAGGGTATCTTACTCTTCAACTAGCCTCAATAAAAAACTGTCAGCCTGGGAAATTAAAGACCATCAAGCACTTGAATCTTCTAGGAGTGCTGAGAACACCATTCAAAAGGTTCCCGCCCATGCCCTGTATTTGGAGAGATGAGTGCCACCTGGTGGACACAGTTTTCATTTCTCTTTCATCTCCTGCTTAGTTTTTATATCCACAACTCCACGCCCATATGGATTTTAGGAGTTAGTTGAATATACTGTTATATAGTGATATTCATATTCATATTCATATTGTGTTTTATTTTTATTGACTAAACAATGAAGTTTGATTAGAAACAAGTAGAATTCTTGTCTTTCTTATTGAGCTTCTTTCTAGTTTTTCATAGAAAGGGAAGATAATATACACAGACAGACTTATGCTCCATTCCTTGGATTCTGTTTGTATAATGGGGATAATAGCAGCATTTATGTTAAGTGAGAACTAAATCAATGCATGTAAGGTGCTAGGATATCACCTGACGTACAACAGATATGCAACACGCCTTATACCTTATCTTCATTATTCCACAGATAGAGAAAACACAGAAAAAACACTCAGATCATTCCCTTTGAATGTGAAGCTGGTTTGAGAGAGAAGGGTAAACATTAGAACTAGACATCAAGCCATGAATTAAAGTTTCCATTTATTCTAGAAACCTTTTCTTGTTATCTAACAAAGTAGGCTGAAAAGCAATGGTGAGAGACAAGGGTCCTTACTCACGAATAACAGAATCCAGATTTCATTTGTGATCAGGGAGATAGATGGTAAGAGGTGAGGTCAGACCTGAGTGGAGATGCACCTTATGTCTGGTGACCCCACTTAATGCTTCTCCATTCCTGAATCATGCCCCTTCCTTCCAGGAAACATCTGTAACTCCTCTATTTCAGATACCTGACTACTAAGCTACGATGAGATGTTTTACATTGTTCACTAGTAAACAAGACTCTTCCAAGGCATTTCAAGGCATTTCAAGGGTTTAAAGAAGGTCTCACAGAGGGAACCCCAGATAGAAAAACACCAAATGTCCTCACTTACTTTAAGGTTTCTAGTGTCAAATGTAGTGCTGTGACCTGATCTATGGAGTAGCAGCTGATCATTAGAAAGAAAAAAAAAATTCAAAGCTTCATGTTTTAATGGGTTGAAAGGGCTTTGAAACAGCTGTGCCATCATGCCCAGATAGTTCACAAGGTAACCCCAGGGCTTAGGAGAATGAGGCAGAAGGACGTCTGTGAGTTTGAGCTTCAGATATATAGTGAGTGGTATCAATGAATAGTCTAAGGAGAAAAATGGAAAAAAAAAAAAAGAGTAAATGAATGAAAAGAGGAGGGAGTGGGAAGCACCATGAAAGGTGAAAGCCCAGCGCCCCTCCCCGCCTTGCATGCTTTCAAGGTCTTGGGTTTAGAGAAGTTCCCCTGGGATTGTCTTTCTGGCTCCCTGGTCTAGACATCATGGTTTTAACAGCTGTCATATAAATGAGTGCACAAAACCAGGGCTACTTTTATAAGGTAAACACCGCTTAAGCTTCTAAAAGCATCTCTCTGGATGGAGCAGCCAACCACTAGGTTGGAAGGCTTTAATTATACCTGTCTTAGCTTTCAGTACCAATAATAGGTCATAACTCATAAATGGATTTCTGTTATGATTTAAACATTCAAATAGGTAGGATTTTTAAAAAATCCTTTTGTCAGCCTTTCTAGCCTCTCCCTGATTTCTCCTGCTCCCTTTCCATACATCAGTCATCAAGAAATACAAATATTGTCTTTTCTGTTTTGTTTTTCAAGACATGATCTCTTACTCTGTAACCTAGGATAACCTTGAACTCCTGACTCAGTCTCCCAAAGGTGAGATTACAGATGTAAGTCATTATGCCTGGCTAAATATTTTTAAAATATAAGTAGAAATGAGCCTGTTCTGGTCAGAGAATTTCCCTCCCTTTCCAGGGAGGAAATCTCCACAAATACCACTCTATTTTCAAGTAGAAATAATTGCTACACAAATGGGAGTGCAGAAGAAAAGTGTTTCAACCCATTTAACTGGCCTCTAAGCTCTAAATCCTTCGCGTCTTGTTAGGATTTAGTTACAGGTCCTTGTTTATCACCTCAAATACCAAATCCTTCCCTGCACTCAGCTCTCTTGCACATTTGTCTAAGTTTCCACTGGGGAGGATGGGACAACAGATGTTCTCTATTCAGAATGAACCATACATACCCTCCTTTCTCTCAGTTTGACTATTTGGAAGATAAATGGTATCTTCCTTTCACAATGTACATGAAACCCTGCTATGAACTGTTGGAATTCTCCTATGTTGTCTGGCCCACTAGGGAAGCAGTCTGGCATCAACAGGATACTTAGCACCATACTTCTACAGAAGGGGACTAAGTGAATGTTACTCCAATTGAATTGGATAGGCTAATGGCCCACAGCCAAGTACTGGAATGCGGAATCACTGGGATCTATTGGAGTGTCACCATGGTGAACACTGCTAATTTATCCAAGCCATTTTATTTCCCAATGACTGGGTTTTTCTAGTCTGTCACTTTGGTGAATAATCTGTTTTTACTAAAAGAATTGTTTGATTAAATGATGAGGGACATGGGAAGATATTGACTCTCCACAGATGACTTATTAATAGGATAACTACTCTATTCTGATGGCATTTTCATAAGTGATCATTACATATTTATTTTTAAATCCTGCTGCATGGCTGCTTTCTGATCCAGCAAGTCCAACAGGTTTGTAAGACTAATTGGTGTGGTACAAATGGCTTTCTGAATGGAAACCGCTTCTTCAAAACCATTTTATTTTGCTCAAATCACCCAATCAGAGTTGGTGTGAGGACTTGGGGAGTACCCAGACAATGCTTCTTCCAGTGGGTGACTTTTCTAAGCCAACCACAAATTACAAGGTAATTACATTAGTCTTAATAAAATTGGCTAATCCTATCCCTTATTTAAAGTTGAAAACTTTAGTGTAGACAGCCTTAAATTAAGTACAATTCGTAAATATCGCCCAAGTTCTTGGGGCCTTCTAAGAAAGATATTCTGAAAAATAATAGTGACATTGTATAGGCTGTTTGCAAAAAGACCATGAAATTTGTGTTTAAAAACAAAACTGGGTGTGGTGAAATTCAAAAGGCAAACTCAATATAATATGGCCTAGGGAGAAAGACTTAGAGTTAAACAGCCAAGATCTGCATATTAGCTACATAGTAGGATCCATTCCAGAGGAGAGGATATCACTTTCTTTACTTAAAAGGCACAAAACAGACTTCCTAGGAAAAAAGCCTACAGCGCTGCTTTTTCTTGTTCCCCCAAACCCAGGGAACCCTGAACAACTGTCAAAGTACAAAGTATGTAAATAACAAAATGCGGTTTTAGTTTTCAATATTAGAAATTTTATACAATGCCAATTTCTAAAGATCTGATTTTAGAAAATACATTTCTTTTGGACAGTTCCATAGTCCTTTCAGCAATTCTCCCATGAAATAGCTGTATTTAATCCTTTTCTGTTCTGACTTCTTTAATCTAGGTTCTCACTGTCCTCTGAGACTGTGGCAATTATCTGCAGGCTTATTTAGATCTTTCTGCTAGGAATCAAAATCTAAAGCTCAAATCCAAAGGTAAAATAGTATATGGTTAAGGGCTTTCTGTTGCTACAACAAAGTGCCTGAAGTTGACACCTTATTTTAAAAAGAGGGGACGGGTACTCATTGCTCAGTTTTGGAAGCTGAAAGTTCAAACCGCAGTGGTACTGCCTGTCTGGCCTCTGGTGAGAGCCCCTTTGGAGGTGTCTACACATAGTGGATAGCATCAAAGTCAGAAACACACGCTGTGCAGGGATTTCATGGCAAGACAGGAAGACAGAGGTGGGAAAGGGGACCAATCTTACTATTTTTAGAACGTGTTCTTATAAGAACTTACTGTGGGAGGTGAGTATCAGCTCCCTCCTAAGGGATGGGCTCTGACGCCAGAATCACCTTCCATCACAGAATACTGAGCTGACAGAATTCCCTATCTTGAGGCAAAATAATTCAGTTTTTAAAAAATAATTTGGTGTGACATTATCATTGGGTGTTGTGTAACTGGTCTTAGCAACTTGAGAAAATTTCCTTCTCCTCCTAATCTGCCATGTAAAGAGTGCTTGCTGCTCTTCTGGAAGACCTGTATTTGGTTCCTAGCAGTCATGTTGAATGGCTCACATTACCTTTAGCTCCAAACCCAGGGGATCTGATGTCCTCTTCTGCCCTCCTTTGGAACTCTGACATGAGTGGCACACACAACACACACACACACACACACACACACACACACACCACTAATTAACTAATTAGTTAAAAATAATAAAAAGATAAAAAATTAAAATCAAGAATGTAGAGCTTTAAAAAGATGTAGTGTCTACTAGTCAGTGATAAAACTACATCAAAGAAAAGAGTTTAAAAATTAGAAGTTATTTCTAGATGAGAAAGCTTACAGGTAATCAATCTGTGAAGAGATGTTCAACATTATTAGTCATCAGAGGAATGTAAATCAAGATCCCACTGACATACCATTTTATACCTACTTTCAGAAAATACAAAAGCAATGCTGTTTTTAAGTGACAGGAGTCTAATGTATTCTGAGTATTTTAGTCAGGTTGGAGGGGATCATGTAAATAATTATAATGAAGATAATCTTCTAAAGGTAGTTTGAGGCTGCTTCCCAGATGATAAATGCCAGTTAAGCCTGGTACAGGTGACTGTAACCCAGCACTCAGGAGGCTGAAGCAGGAGGATCACCGTGAACTCAAGGCCTGCCTAGGCTACAATGGGAGGAGAAAAAAACAAGCCAGCACAGGTGGTTTAGTTCTAAGCAGGTGAGGAGTGGGATTCCTCTCTGCCATGCAACTTTTTATTTTAGCATGAAGCTTTCAATATTCCAGCCCCAAGGACTGAGGAAGGAGGGGATTTCAGATATTTTGGTAAATGGGAGAAGCTTTAATTTTTGTTTTAATGAAGCAGACGCCTGGATTGATCAAGTGAAACTTTTGGCTTCTCTCTCACCGCCTGGAAAACCCCATAGGAAACAATGGATTCAATGTCATCCAGATTTTTAAAAATGTGTTTATCCAAGGACTCAGATTACAGAAAGTCTAGGTATGGTTGGACAGCATGACCAACAATGCCATGCTGTATCACAGAGTACATACACAGCACTTTTAAAAGTCCTTCATTTGTTTTTTTCATCTACAAGAATTTTGTGGTGAGTGAGAAGCTGAGAGACGTGGATCATAGCTCCTGAGTGGTGAGGTTGTCTTGGGGGCTCGGTGCTCTCATGACCTCTCTCTCCTCATATCACTTACTCTCTCCTTACCCACTTTTTCATTCTTAATACTAATTTTAAAAGCTTTCAGAAGTGCATACTTACTGTTGAGAATTTAGAAAAATTAAAGTGGAATTACAACCACCTGCAGTTCTGTTACTCAGGTAATGACTGTTGAGATGCTACTGCATACTCATTGGTCTTTATCTTTGAGCATATATGTTTTGGAAATATTAGCCAAAACAGGGCTGGGATGTGGCTCAAGGTAAAGGTACTTGTCATCAATCTGGTGACCTGAGTTCCATTTCCAGGTCCTGTCTGGTAGAAGGATAGCGCTTACTTCAGCAACTTGTCCTCTGACCTACACACAGATGTGCACACGTACACACACATATACATACAGATACACATACATAAACACACACATACACACTACAATACACACATACACACACACACCTCTAAACATACACACACATATACACAAATATACACACATACACACATCTGTGTATACACACACACACATACATACATACACACCTAAATATGCACATACATATATACCCACATTCACACACACATACATACAAATACACATTTACACACCTACACCTACACACATATATATGCATACACATACATATGCACACACACACACACACACATATATATATCCCTTGAATTTAGCAATTCTGCTTGTGAATATTTGTTTTGAAAGTTAAGTTCCACAGGTATGAAACAAGGCATAGTCAGAGCCGTTCTCTGAAGTGTTATTCAAAACAATAAAGAGTGTTCAGTTTAAATATCTATCAAATGGGGGAGATCCATATGAATGAATATGGAAAGATAATCATAATTGTAGTCTTCAAATTATAAAAAGCAAATAGCATAAAATATTTCTGTTCATTTAAGAGTGTAGCATCAGGGTGAATATAGAATATAGAACATATTAAGTACATCTAATTTCCACAAGTTGGTAGAACAGTGCTACCAGAATGCAGAGCTGGGTGGTGGTGGCAGGTGAAGGATCTGCTTTCCCATGTCAATCTGTTCTTGAGCACTGAAGCTAATTTTTGTTGGTAGTTAATTAAAGAAAAACAAAACAACCTTGCATGAACAAAAGTCAGCTCTGTTGGCCATTGTATTTGTAAGGACTGGGGATAGAGATCTTACTGCTATGCTGCTGCTGTGCTGGCTATTTTTATGTCAACTTGAAGCTAGAGTTGTTTGGGAAGAGGGAGCCTCAACTGAGAAAATGCTCCTATCAGAGTGGCCCATGTGCAAGCCTGGGGTACATTTCTTGATTGATGATATTGACAGAGGAGGGCCTCAATGACTCTGAGCAGTGCCAAGCCTGGGCTGTGGTCCTTGGTGCTATAAGAAGGCAGGCTGAACAAGCCTGAAGAGCAAGCCAGTAAGCAGCACCACTCCTTGGGCTCTGCATCAGCTGCTGCTTCTGGGTTCTTGCCCTGATTTCCCTTAGTGATGAACTGTTACCTGGAAGTATTAGATGAAATAAGCTGTTTCCTTTTCAAGTTGCTTATGGTCATGGTGTTTTATCACAGCAAAAGAAACCCTAAGACACCTAGGCACAAGATGAACCCTAGGTTTTGAGGAGACAAGGTCCAATATGGAGAAATGATGAAGAAGGAAGTGACTGCATTGAAGCTCCAGTTCCATGGATGATGAGAATGGGTAGAATAGTATTCTGACAGGTCAGGGCTGTTTTGAGGAGCCATGCAGCCACAAGATGCTTCATAATGACACAACGTATTTAACAATAAAGTATTTATTCAGCTAACAATTGTTGTATATTTACTATGCTTCAGATACTGGGTTAAAGTGGGACTGTGTCTCAATAATTGTTATGTACGATCACTGTGCTTGCTCTTTCCTAAAAGCCAGCATGCTCATCTGCCTAACCCTTCCCGAGCCCCTACTCACACCTGGCTGTGCCCTTATTTCTCCATTAAAAGTTAGCAAGATGGCACAGACCTGATTGAGTCTCCAGACATGATTTATTTGACCATAGGGTGTTTAAATATTTTTGATGGAAAATATCATAAGCCAGTGGTAGAGTTTTCCTAAATAGCAATTTACTACATTTTAGAGAACAAAATATGCCACAGAAATTCTGCTTTTAAGAATCAGTTATTATAAGAATCAGAGATGTTTATAAGCATGTGCCTATGTTCATGCGTGTGCATAAACACACATACACACACACAAACAATTTTTCTAGAAAAATAAGAAGTCGTAGCAACAGTACAGCTCCAGGCTCTGGGCTCCAGCGGACTACTGGAGCCAAGCAGAGCTGATTTTTTTCAGCTGGACTGTTAGTATAACCTATTTTGACACACCTCTCTTCCATCTCCTTTCTGTTCTTGCCTGTCTGTGTAGATAGATAGCAGAGGTTTCCACACCTTTTGGAATAATGTCTGGGAGACGCTTGATAATTGGTGGTCACATTCTTGCTGGCTCACAAGGGATCATGGGAACTTTGGTCTTTCTTACTCTGTCAGCCCGGTACCGCTACTCAGGGACCAGGTCTAGTTTCGAGAACCACAGTTGAGAAAAGAAGCTAAGACCCTGGCCAGGGTACAGAAAGGGAGACAACTAACGGGCCAGGAAAGAAAGCCCCAGAAGAAAGTTTTAAGGAACTGGAATTTTTCCTGGAAAAAAAGTGTGGGCAAGTGGATGACTCAATTGCCATCTTCAAGTGAACAAGGGTAATTATGGAGTGAGTGCTGCCCAGCTGCTCTCAGTCCCAAACCCAGCCAAGGAAACAAGTTTGTCCTGTGGCAGGAAGCACACAGCTGGGTAGGAGAGATCTCCAAGAACCAAAGCTGAGAGCAATCTCCATCCCATCGTGCCCAGCCATCACCAGGGCCCTGTACGCTTTTCTTTATGAAACTTAAGTATATCAGGTGATTCCTTGGATTCCTTCCCAGCTTTAATTCTCAATATCTCCCTCTACTATAATCTCTTTTATTTCTGTAGGCTTATCAAGAAAAAGTTATGAAAGTTCTTCCTGGATAAGAAAACATAGTATGACTCACTTAAAATTCTCTTTAGTGTCATCTTGATGTAACACAGTAAACAAGCGTGTGCACTCTAACTACTACACAATGGAGCACAGCTGGGGAAGCATGTGAGACTGCTTTCCCAAGTTAACGTTCAATAGTGGTGGGTAGAGTTTGTTCAGAAGTTCTCCAGCCCTGGAGAGATGGCTCAGTAGTTAGGAGCACTGACTGCTCTTCCAGAGATCCTGAGTTCAGTTCCCAGCAACCACATGGTGGCTCACAGCCATCTACAATGGGGTCTGATGTCCTCTTCTGGCATGCAGGTATACATGCAGATAGAGCACTCATAAATAAAACAAAACTCAAAGATAATTTAGAACACTTATTAAGTCCCAGGTTAACATAGATTTAAAAAAAAAAAACAAGCTGTAGCTTATGGATTCTTCTGTTTTTACTTAGTTTTGAAGGCAGTAGCAATTTTTAAATGTCTCTTCCTATGATGAACTCTGCAAGTCAATGCAGAGGAGACATAATTTTTCAGGATGTCTCAACCCTGGCACATTTGGTACACTATAGACTCTGGTTGATAAGTAGTTATGAGACATTTAATACTTCAAAATAATAATAGCCACCCTTTGTTATGAGCCAAAGGTGTGTCAAGTATTCTTCATGGTAATCTTCATAATGACCCTGTGAAGTAGTTATCAATGTCCTCATCTGACAGGTCAGAACAGAGAGATGAGTAATTTCCAAGGTCATATAACTAGTAAATGATGGCATCCAGGTTCAACTCCAGGTTTTCCGGACCCAGGATCCTGAGTTGATTTATATTAACCTGTTTCTAGATGGTGGATTCATGTTATATGAGCCCCCAACACAGGAATGTACAACTTAAGGTGTTATTTGGTCAAGCTCTTGATGCCATTATTTTGTTTGCTAAGTCCAAAGGTAAATAAAGATCATGTTTAATGGTGACATCATAGTTAATCAGCCTGGATTCCTGTCTACAGCTGAAATTTCATGTCCCACCTTCTCCATGCCACTGTTTGTTGACCTCTTTTGTCTCAAAGCTTCAGATCTTTAGTGCTATGGCTTTTAATTCCTATCAGTAAGCCTAGACCTTTTCCAAGTTTCTTAAAGCCAATGCTTACTCTGAGTGGTCCTTGTGGAGTGGCCCAGGGATCCTCTGCCATGGCGCATTTGCTAAAAACATAAATAACTGTATACACCATTGATTCGACTGAGTCAGAATTTTCTTTACTACAATTTTTTATTCTTCAAGAATTTCATACATGTGTACAATGAAATATAGTCATACCCACCTCTATTCCATAGGCATATCCACTCTCTAACTTCCCCTGTATTCCCCAACACATTTCCCTCCCAACTTCCTCTGTCTGTCTGTCTCCCCCACCCTCTGTGTGTGTGTGTGTGTGTGGTAATCCACAAAGTCCAGTTAGTGCTGCATAGATGTGAGGCCATCCATTGGAGCATAGGAAACCTCTCAGTGGCCACACCCTCAAGGCAGTCAATAGCTCCTCAGTAAGGTGAGGCCTCCTTTACTGTCTATGCTGAGGTTGCGGCTGGCTTGACCTTGTGCAGGTGTTGTGTATGTAAGCACAGCTGCCGTGACTCCACGATTACAACAGCGGGGTAATATCTAGATGACAGCTTTCCACAATGCCCCTGCCTAGCCTAAGCTTTTACATCCTTCCTACCTAGACTTCCACAATGTTCTCTGAGCCCTGTGGTCTGGAGGGAGTTGGCAAAGGTGACCATTTATGTATGAGCAACCCACAGCCTCTTATTCTCAGCCCTTTAACGAGTTATGTACCTCTGCATTGGCAGTTGTTCCCTGTAGAAGGAAGTGTCTCTGACCAAGGTTGACAGCAGTCCGGGTTTCTGTGTATAAACATAGTGTTTAGAAGGCAATTTGCCAAGATAACCATTTAGTGAAACACCACAGGTTGTTCCCACTCTGAGCCATGACATCTCCAACCAAGGGCTTTCAAGTAGGCTTACAGTTCCAGGCATGGAACTGTGGAGTGGCTCCTGAGGAGCAGGCCTCAATCCTAGCCAGAGAGCTGTTAGTTACACTGAATGGTGTCACTATTGCATAAGTAGGGACATCTCGCTTGACAAGTCAACATTATAGCATGCAGGTCCCACACTGGGTAAGACCAGTGATGTCTTCTCTTCCCCAGCAGCCTCCATAACCACTTGCAGCATTATGAGATGTAGCCACCAAGGAGGAAGTTTCCTGGTTGGATTGAGACTGATTTCTCTCTGTCTCACAGCTAAGGTGCGCAGTGTCATCAGCGGTGAGGCTTACCATGTAGTTATTTTAGGTAACAGAGGGTAAGGACAATAGCCTGTATTGTTGTGGAGACCTGAGTCAGAATGTTTAGAGAAGAATGTATACACATAAACAGAATGATAGTTAATATTGATTGATAACGTGATAGGATCTGGGATCACCTAGGAGACGGTCTCTGGGTGAGTCTGTGAAGGAGTTTCCCGGTTGTGTTGGCTGAGATGGGATGGGTGGCACCACTTGTGAGGTAGGTTCCTGACTGAACAACAGGAGAAAAGCTGATGAGAATCCACTGCTCTGCTTCCTGACTGCAGATGCGCTGTGACCAAGCACCCCACATTCCTGCCACCAAGATGGACTGTGCTTTCCAATGGTGAGCCCAGTAAACTCTCCCCTTAAGTTACTTCTGTAGGTATTTGGTCGCAGCAAAAATAATGGCAACTAACGCTAGTATCCCGAGTCATTTTTACACACACTGAACCTTGGGTGTTCACTGAAGTCACCGGGGAACCTTATTTTTGAGCTCTAACTTTTGAGAGTCCAGTTTGTCTGTGGAGTGGTCTGCACACCCGATTTTTCAGAGTTCCCCAGCTGATTCAAATATCTATCAAAGAGCAGGATGGTTGTCTTAGATCTAGAGTACACTTTGGAGTTGAGTGTGAGAGTCACTGTAGGAGTGTGGATGCCCAGACTGCTGGGACAGTTTCTGATTCAGTAGGGCCTAGGTAGGACCTACAGAAGAGCTTTCTGGTGACGTTCCCAGGCACTGCTAATAACACTGCTTAGTAGCCAGACTTTGAGAGCCGCTGCTGGGCTTTAATTAATTCAGGGGGAACCTGAGGTGGCACCAGCGACATTTACCATCTTCCATCCCGTCTAAACACTTCACGTGTTAGTCTACCATAGACCGATTACCTTTAGAACAGAAGTTACTAACCTATTTTTAAGAGGAGATTTAGCTTGAGATTGAGGGAGTGAAATTGGCATTTACTTGGAATAAATTATTGTGTTTCCTAAGCCAATTTCTCTATGTAAAATGGGGAGGAATCCCATCAGTGGAGATTATAAATATGCATGCAGGTCATCCCCAGTTACACGTGTGCCTACAGTAACAAGTCATGGAAAAGAAAATATTTTTGTATAAGCATATGGAGGGATCTTGGCCTTTGCATTTGGGCCACTGTGGTCAGAGATGATAGGAATGGAAAGGATGCTTTAGGGACTAGGGATGATCGACAAGAAGCGGATCACTGCAATGGGCTCCCAGGCCGTGCTGAGCACTGCCGAAGGGGTACCATGCAGACTTCGGTGCAGTTCTATTATATCCTCTGGAGTTATGATTCATGATAGGTTTGTGAAAAGACTAAATATTATTCTGGAGTTACTGAAACCTTAGGAATCTCTCCCAGGCAGCAAGATATAGAAAAAATTACAATCATGCCCACAGGTCGATGTTGAGTTCACTGCTCTGCCCTTACTTCGTGTACTTCTATTTCCAGGCACTGACTCTGAATGACCCACTGCGGGGGGGCAGGCTGTGGGAAGGGGGGACAAATAATCCCCCAGTGTCTGTTCATTGAATAGACAGGGACATGAGAAATGGATTTGGGTAAATCCTGTTATCAGTCTCGAGGGGCAGGAGAATCACAGAAAGGTCTTTGAGGGGAATAAAGACCATGAGTGCACATGTCCTAAGAGTCCACTTGTTGACCTCAGGGCCTTCTTAGAAGCATGACAGAAAAGTAGACCTTACTCCTTAGCAGTGCTCCTTCATGCCTTATTTCTGGGGAGTCCTCCATTTCTCCTGATGTCCCCTAAGCCCACTTTAGAAAACAAACTTATACTCCATGTGTCTGGGAAGCTTTTCTATTTTAATTATCCTTATCTGAGTTCAGACTGATTCAGTCCCTTTTAAGCTCTGGAAAGGTGGTCATTACTAAATACAATATGAGGACAATCAGGACATTTCCACTTCAAATCTTTTCTCAGCAGTTGCTCTTTCTTGAGCTTTATTTATTCCCCCAAACAGAAGAATCTTCTGACGCTGGGGAGCTAAGCTAGAATTGGGGGAGCCATGCCACTGTGAGTCCTTCAAGCAGATAAGTCATTTATCGATTTTTATGCTAATCTTTTAGGCAAAAAAAGAATGAAGACTGATTGACCCTTCCAAGAATTTCCTCTCCAACCCATTGTTATAGGCTTAACCACATATTTGTGTCCCTAAAATTCATCTCTTAAAACACTACATCCCAGTATGGCTGCGTTCTGAGATAAATGAAGTCATATAGGGCCCTGATCCACTGTGATTAGTGTCCTTATAAGAGGAGACTCCAGACAGCTTTTCTCCAATTACTATTTTAAGCATACGGTTGCATAATACCTTCTTATCATTAGTCCATAAGCCAAGAAGACAGCCTTCACCAGAAGCTAAATCAACCAGAACCTTGATCATGGATCCACAGGGTTCAGAAGTGTGAGAAAATGAATTTCTGTTGTTAAGCCACCCAGTCTGTGGTATTTTGTTTTGTCAGCTATAGCAGATTAATACATCCGTGTTTCTCTTCTCTCCTATCCATGGTGCAGGCTTCATCAAATTAAAGCTCTTACTATGGTGTCTCCCCTTTGTCATCACAGCATAAGTACCTGAGGGGAAAGACTTAGTATAAAGGGCTTCCATAAAGCCCTCCCGCTGGGCAGGTCCTTCCTCTGCACTAGCTCAGGTGGAGCACACAGTGGTGGGAGCTGCAGAGAGTTCCGAAGGAAATGTCTGCAATGGCCTGTTTATCTTCTATTTAATAGTTACTGAGACAGCTTCCATCCTCTTGCTAAAACTTCAGGTATTGTATCTGGGAATGGCTAGGATCCTGAAGCAGTAGCAAAGTAAACAAAGGTTATCATGCCAATGTGAAAGATTTTGTCTCATCTGCCTGACACTGGGCTCCTGTCTGTCATGTCTTAGGATCCCCAGACTTCTATTGGAGTGTACAGCTTGAGATCCTGGAGACAGCTGTGCCAGAAAATTTCTCAACAGGAGGTTGGAAGTCACCTCACTAGGTCTCTAACCTAGTAATAATATAGACATAGATAATACAGATAATCCTTAACAGGGAGATATTAGAAATCTCTAACACTAAATCTCTAATCTCTAACAACCTCTAGCAGGTTGGGCAGTTGTGCACACAATAAATACAGCTGTATCTGCATGTAGCAGTTGTTCCCAGCTCTGAGTAAGCCAATCTAGTGTTTAGATCTTGACCAATTAGAGAGATCCCCTGGTCACTGCCCTGTTTCATTTAAAAAAGCCCATGCAGCTGCATCTTGTCATCACCATGTTTTTTTTAATTGATTGACTCTGGCATGCCAGAATGTGCTCTGCAGAAATAAACTGCTTTGTATGGCCATACATACATCTCAGTGTCTACTTGATCTATTTTGGGGACCTAACAATAATAAGAAACAAATTTCTGCCTGGCAGTGGTGCATACACGCCTTTAATCCCAGCACTCAGGAGGCAGAGTCAGGCAGATCTCTGTGAGTTCAAAGCTAGCCTTGTCTAGAGAGTGAGTTCCAGGATAGCCAGAGTTATAACAGAGAAACTCTGTCTCAAAAATCAAAAAAAAAGAAAAAGAAAAAGAAACAAGAAACAACTTTTTTTTTTTTAAGATACAAAATGTAGAGTAAGCTTTGCCAAAGAAAAGCTCAACCCCTTGTGGTTGAATGCCCCTTGGACTTCTGGGAACAGATTGGAGGGAGGTATATAAGTTGAAACAACAGTTGCAGTAGGACAGAGAAAGAGAGAGCACAAAAGCTGATGATACGGAAAACAGGCAGAAATAAGGCTCAGATAAAAATGGACTAACTGGGGTTTTAGAAAAGTTACAATTTAGATCTTTCTCAGTAATTGCCTTGCTGGGAGAAGCTGAACCAGAGTGGGTTAGAGTAAGCTCAGTTCCCCAGGCTTAGACTGATTAAAACAACCAGAAAAGGGCTGTAAAGTTTTCTCTCTCCTTTTTTCCCCTTTTGTTCCTAACCATACGAGCTAACTGAGGTTTAAAAAAGTCACAAGTTAGAAATCTTTCAGCCAAGAACAGAGGGGCGGAGTTGAGTTGCCAGAGATAGGTGAAACAGTTAGCCATCTTTGAGAGTACAGACTCAAATGGTAAAAAAACAGCCACACTTACACCCCCTTTTAAAAGAGAAACTATTACATTTTGCATACTGTTTACAACAAAGCAAGTGAATTTTCACTGCACATTATTGTGCTGATTTGAAAACTGTGCTGATATTTATGTGAGAATTATTTTATTAGGCTAGTTTTATATTTAAGTATTGCAATAATTTCATCTTGGTTTACACAAGATAAAATAAAATAGAATCACGAAATAAATAGAGAATATAAAAAAATCTCAAATAATGTATTTGAACCTTGGAGATAATAAATTAAAGATGTAATATTCTTCTTCATTTTATTTCCTGAG
Organism: Cricetomys ansorgei; assembly: GCA_026225945.1. NCBI lineage: Eukaryota > Metazoa > Chordata > Mammalia > Rodentia > Nesomyidae > Cricetomys > Cricetomys ansorgei. The sequence continues at coordinate 8,603,283 of JAMJFZ010001562.1, forward strand.
AAGCTTTTCTTTCCCCTCTCTCTTTCCCTTCCTTCTTTCTTTCCTCCTTCCTTCCTTCCTTCCTTCCCTCCTTCCTTCCTTCCTTCTTTTCCCTCTCTCTGTCTCTCTTTCTCCTCCTCTCCTCCTCTTCTTTTAAAATCATATGAAATTCTCACTTGAGCAAGACTCTACACAGATGGGTAGAGAGCCAGCATGTTCTGGCAAGGATCAGAGTAGGCCTCCAGGCAACTTGATCTTTAAGCCAAATTCAAATAAGTGGGAAACCTGTTAACAAGTGGAGACTCTACTGAGAACTTGCTGGCTAGGTGCCAGTCTTCAAACAGATCAGCAGATATCAGCAGAATAAACAGTAGAAGCAAGAGATTAAAGAACAAAGCCATTTGAATAAGTCCCTTAGTTCTATTACTTTTGTAAAGTAATAGGAGCTCTTCTCTCTAATGTTCTGCCTTCTAGGACGTGTCCCAGCTTCTTACTCTCTTGTGATCTTTCAATTTCCAGAATTATTTGGGCCTCATCAATTATCATGTTTTTTTTTCTCATAAAGTTATCATGAATACAAGGACTGTTCCTCTTATTCATGATGTACATTACAGTGCTGATTACCTATCATGAGACTTAGGGCATAGTAGGCTATATTGGCTCAAAGGATAAAGGAATGATTCAGAAAACAAAACTCAGAAGTTGTGACTAGGCACACAACAGACAAGGAATATTTAACCACAAATCACCCTTAAGTATCCAGCCCTCTAAAATCAGGAAGGAGCAGGATTTATTAGGAAGAAAGGGAGAGAAAAGAGGAAAAGAAAAACAATAAGAAAATATGAATTAGGCTGCTGAGAAGTTTGGCTAAATTGCCTAATACTCAAAACACCCTCCCCACCCTGCCCCTCTGTCTCCTAATCTTTGTCCTAATAGCTGACCAAATGGAGCAGTCATTGCTTCCTAAAAAGAGTTACTCTGCATAGGATATATAAATTACACAATAATAAGATACACATTTCTGACCCAAGCCTGACAGTGGTTCTCAAAAGCAACCTCCTTCTGTGGCAGGGTGAGGCCCAGGGACCGCATGGGAGGTGGGTAAATTTGCATTTCATGCTGTATTTTTCCCTCTGGCTGTGGAGCTCTGGCTGATGAGTAACTAAGAACCTAGACCCTGGACAAGAACAGGAAGAGTAGAAGGGGCCTTGCTTATCTAGAGAGTGAGTAATCCTTGGTGCAAACCACAGGCTTGTCATTCATTTTCCTACCTAGGAACATGAAGCTCATAAATATACAGCCGCAGAAAGAGAGGGATAGAAGAATAATATAACTTGTAACCCACATCACTACAGCTATTGGTTTTTCTTCTAGGTTCTTGGGGCACTGAAAGAGATGCAGTCGTGTGACGTGATTCTTTACGTCAATAAAACTCAAGAAGTGACATAGGCAGCACTGAAATTGCAATGAGTCATCACTAAACATCTAGCAGAATGAGTTTTTAAAAAAGTAAGAGCAACTCAGTGCTGGGAAGACGGAAAAGATGGGTCACTCAGCCATTGCCTGGGGACGTAAGGTGACACTGTGGGGCACAGTTTGGTGATTTCTTATGAAAATTAGTATTCCTTTGCTGCCAAGCAGCCCTTAGTGTTACATTTGTTCTCTGTCTAACCACCTACTTGTTGAAGGACCCTTGATTCCTATTTTGAGTCATTACAAAGGAATCATCTGTGTACAGGATTTTGTACAAACATGTTCACTTTCTGAGATAATCACCTGAGGAGTACAAAGCTGTCCTGTCATATAAAGTTTAATCTCCCAAGACAACCACCATGCTACATTGGTGGCAACACAGTACACACTGGATGCACACACTTACACAGAAATGAACAGAAGTAAAATTGGGAAAGTCAGGATAGAAGCAGTAGATTGTACCAATATCGATGTTCTGGCAATGATTTCAAGTTATGTTTAATAAAATGTTATCACTGGAGGAAACTGAGTTATGTATTTAAAGGGTTTCTTTGCCTTATTTAAGGCATAGAACTATAGTAGTGTCAACTTGAGGGGTGTGTGTGTGTGTGTGTGTGTGTGTCTTGATGAGGTTGTAGGCCGATGGAATAACAATAAGTAGACAACATATATCAGCCAAGTAAAGCAACCCCTTTAAAGACAATTCTGACCATTCTAAATGTCTGTATTTTGTGTTTGTTTATTTTCAATTTGACACTTGTTTACTCTTGAGCCCTATCCATGTCGTTCACCCAAAGAAACTTGTTTTCTTGTTTAAGGGTCAAATTTTTTTGTCGTACAAGTAATGTTGATTTGGAAAATATTGATACAATGCAGAAATAAAAATGAGGAAAATAAAACAAATTCATGCCTAATCCATCACCCAATAGTAATTCGGATAATATCCTACAAAAAAATAATAGCATAATTGGGGCTGGGAGATGGCTCAGCTGTTAAAGTGCTTATTACAGGAGCCTGAGGACCTGAGCTGGGATCCTCAGCACCCTGTGAAAAAAGCAAGGTGCAACGCACCGTGCCTGGGATCCAGCACTGGGGAGAGTCAGGACAGTCCCTGGAGCTAGCTGAGTCAGCAGGCTCTGCATAGGAGTCTCTGTCTCAAAAACTAAGGTGGAAGGGTTGATGAAAGGGCTCAGTCGATAGAGGGACTTGTTGTGCAAACCTGGCAACCTGAGTTCGATCTCCAGATCCCATGTAGAGGTGGAGGAGAGAACCAACTCCACAAAATCGTCCCCTGATGCCACATGTGCATTACGGTACATGTACACACAGCATCATATCAGGTACACACATGGTAAGAATTAATTTAAAAAATAAGGTGGCACGACAGTGGTAGCACATGCTTTTAATTCCAGCACTTGGGAGGCAGAGGCAGGTGGATCTCTATGAGTTCAAGTCCAGCCTGGTCTACAGAGTGAGTTCCAGGACAGTCAGAGTTACAACAGAGAAACCCTCTCAAAACAAAACAAAATAAGTAAGTAAGTAAATAAATAGATAAATAAATAATAAGGTGAAGAATAATTGAGGAAGATGTCTGACAACCACTTCAGGCCGGTGCATGCACCTGCACACACATGTACACAAATGTCTTAGTTAGGGTTTCTATTGCTCTCAAAAAACACCATGACCAAAAATAACTCAGAGAGGAAAGGGTTTGTGTCAGCTGATAAGTCTCAGGTCACACTGCTGAGGGAAGTCAGAACAGGGAATCAGACAGGTCCTGGACATAGGAGCTGAAGCAGAGGCTTCCTGGCTTGCTCTCCATGGCTTGCTCAGCCTGCTCTATTGTACCATCCTGGATTGCCTGCCCAGGGGTTGCACCACCCAAAATGGGCTGGCCCCTCCCACATCAATCACTAGTTAAGGAAATGCCCCACAGGTTTGCCTACAGGTCAATCTTATGGAGACATTTTTTCAGTTGCAGTTCACCCCTTCTTAGACAAATAGCTTGTGTCAGGTTGACAAATTAACTAATATAACACACCACAAATGTGTACACACACACAAGAGATATGCCATAATATAGTTATTTTTAGCCTTTACATTTTGTATTATACTTATGAGTTAATGGATACGTATTTCTTTATTTTGCATGTGTGTTGGCAGGAGTGCTACAGCATAGCTATGGAATCCAGAAGACAACTGACAAGAACCAATTCTCTCCTTCTGTCACGTGGCTCATCAGACTCGTCAGCAAGCTCCTTCACCCACTGAAGGCCCCAGTTTCTTAGAACTCATTTTCCCTAAACTAATCAATATTTTAGTGGCTATCAAGATGGCTCAGTAGGTGAAAGGTTTGCTGCACTAGCCTGGCAATCTGAGTGTGGCCCTTGGAACCCATATGAAAAGCTGAATGCAGTGGCTCAACTCTTGAAAAGCTGTCCTCGGACCACAACATGTGCACCACCAAAATGTACAAATAACTCATCCTTAAAAATGTATATTTTATTTTTAATACTGTTCCTGTATAATAGCATCAGTAGGCTGCATCAGTGTCAATGTCTGCATTATGATGTGAAGCTGCAGTTTTGCATGTATGCGGATATGGCATGCTACGGTCCTCAGAATCACTGCAGTGCTTAGAGATAGCATCTTGTAATTTCAGACACATAGAAGAAACATGGCTGCCACTCCTACTCAGACTGACCCCCAGTATCTAATACACTGGGTATGGTGGTACATAGCTGTGATTTTAGAACTTGGAAGATGGAGACAGGAGCATCAGAAGTTCAAGGTCACCCTCAGCCACATAGCAAGTTGGAGATCATCCTGGGATACATGAGGCCTTGTCAAAAGTAACAACAGAAAAGGATGCTTCAAGCAATTGCTCCTCTTGGATTCTGTGGGCCTTGCTAGACCTCCTGGGGCTGAAAAGTACGTGCCCTTCAAACATTCCTCAATATATAACAAAGCAGTGAGGGTGACTGCATGACTGTGTATGTCTCAGGCCTCAGCCCCATGATGCCACAGGAGGGCAGCAGCCTTGTGTAAAACGAATAAGACAGGCAATGCCAAATGCATGTGGAGCAAGTGGCTGTTCCTTCTGTTCCAGGAGAGGTTGCTTTTAATGATCAGAGTAGTGTCTGGTAGGCCCAGAAACCAGCTCCGATCACTTCCAGTACTGTCCTTGAACAGCTAACGTGACAACCTTGACTTTAATGAATTGTGTTTATCTGCATCTTCCTTTTACATATCAATATATCTTGTGGAGGGAGACACTAGAGAAGAACCGAGAGAGCCCTGGAAGAGTGTTCTGTCTTCTCATTTGGGCTTGCTTTACCACGAAGTCAGAAATGACGTCTCCCTTTGGCATCCTGAGCCAGCCTGGGGCAAATGGTGGTTGGTAACTACTCTTGAAACCAGCTCATCATTTTTTTTTTCCCAAACTGAACTGGGGCAGATACTCAAACAATTAGTTTGCCAGACTAATTTAAAACATGATAGGAAACAGATTTTAGCAAGCCAGACGTAAAAAAAGAAAAAAAGAAAAAACAAAAAACCCAGACAGAAAGCAAAACAAGAAGTTTCATAGGCTATTATTTGGCACGTAAGAAGAAAGAAGAATGGGGCTGGTGAAGTGGCTTATCGGACGAAAGAGCTTGCTGATAAGCCTGAAGATCTGAGTTTGATGCCCAGGACAGACAGAGCCAACTTCCCCCTCAAGTTGTCCTCTGACCTCCAAACCTGCTCTATGGCAAGGATCACCCTCAGCAAAATAAATAAATAATTAAATGAATAAATAAACAGATAAATAAATAAACGTAATAAAGCATTTCAACAAAAGGAGAATGGTGGAGCCTATGACGGTCACAGACATAGGGTGATGGAAAGCAGAGTTACCTGTGGCTGTCAGCTCTCTGTACCGTTTAGCACAGGTACCAGGAGAGCAAGAGTCTCCCAACGGTGTCCCAGGTCATGTCTCTAGCAACTCTGGCGATATTTTCAAGAAACACAGTGTTTCTTTCCTCGGGTGCACATTGATCCTTACGATAGCCACAAATGTCTCCTTGTAAATTATGCTAAGGAGCTCAGAGTTCAGGGTTTCAGCTTATGCATGAATGCAAAAGTCACAGGAAGAATCTTCTGAGGTGCCCCGGAGCAGTGCTTCATACAATAGAAGGAAGAAAAGCAAGCATCCATCGCCTCTTTGACTGCACGTCCTTCTCTGTCTCATGCCCGATTTCATCTCTAAAGACGAGGCTCTTCCTTTCCAGACATAGCTTCTTATTACACATACTGATTCATCTGGAAAGAAGGTTGATGTTGTTTAAAGAAAAAAAATTTTTTTGCTCCAAAAACAATAAGATTTCAAAATTACATAACGTTTTCCCTTCAAGATGGCTTTTAGACATTACCTCACTAAACTAACAAAGAACGCAACAGCAGAATGCTGGACACCCTCCCCACCTGCCTTATCAGCATGATACCGTGGAATGAGGACAGGAATGGAGGCAGGCAGGAGAATTTATCTGACTTGAGTGTCTCTTAAGGCTTCTAAAGTTTATGCTCTCGGGTGAAAAATGTAGAGGCTGAATCAGATGATTGCACAGCACCCTCTTGTTCTTTAGGCCTCTGGAGTTCTGAAGTGAATGAGGATTCTTAGTAAGAAGAACATTCTAGGGTTCCAAATTTCTGGAATGGATGTGCCGATTGCCCTTTTGGTGATTGGAATTCTCCTCCAATCAAAAAGTCCCCAACGGTTCATCTTAACACTACAGTCTGAGTCCTGGCTTCTGCTGGGGCCCCCAAGAGACAGGTTGAGAAGCATCAGTAGATACTACCAACCAAGGAAGGAGACCGCCACAGGTACAGGTTGCCCAGTCATGATCTCAGGGGGGGCGGGGGGGAGGTAGACGACGCAAGCTGTAGTTGTTCTTCCTCATTCTCTGCCTTTTTTTTCCTTTCCTTTTTGGAATCCTACCCTATGACAAAATACTACCACATTAAAGTACAGAACCTGGGCTAGGACACTGTAGTAGGAACACTCACAGAAAGCAGACCTCCAGACACAACCTTGGGTCTCCACTGGTGGCAGTAAACCATCTGGCCATCATCTCTGGTCTGCAATGATAATATAACGGCTAAAATACCTATTTGGGCTTGATTGGCATGTGGTGTAGGCAGAAGCCAAGATATTACCATTTGAGGTAGTAATTGCTGTACATGATCGGTATAAAGGAAAGGAAGGGTTTAATATGGATGTTTTTTCTTTATGACACTGGAATATTTGCAAAAACGAATAAGAAACTCAGGGACGTGAACTGTCTACTTGAAAGACTTTGTGAAAGCCTGGAGGTCTCCATGAAGGCCTTTAAAATCTTCCCATCTCCTGCAGCTACAGAGCAAATGAGAAAGAAAATCATGTCTGGGATTGCATGCTGTGAGGTGCTAAACCTTCAAGGAGGAAAAATGCAAAGCTTCAAAGTACTTCCCATGTCAAAGTGAGGACTGACAGAGAGAGAACGGGTACCTGGCTCCCTAATCCTGGAGACTACACAAATGCTTCATTTAGAGTCCTATATGAAGTTATTACTTGTTCTCATCTAGGTTGGCTTCCACTGCAGCTCATGGCCTCCAGGCTAGTAGTCATGGAAGAACCTCATAAGGGTCTGACTGGGTGGGTGAGGGCCTGTTCCACTGGAATTATGATGATAGCAAATGCATCATAGCATTGCTAAGAGATCAGCAGGCAGCTCAGAAGAATGTTGACTTCTTTCTTTCCTTTAATACACACACAGACACACACACACACACAGACATCACATAGTTTCAAATGCAACCCAGAGGAAGACAGGGATCAGTAAGCCCAAGCAGCAGAGATTGCTGCTCTGTTTCTTAGACCTACGACTCACCTGCTGTGATGCCTTTGTAGTCATCCGTGGGTCTGAATGCTATGTGAAATCTGAATCAGAATCCTGGAGAGAAGCCATATCTTTTGTGGCAGAAACCAAATCCCCATTTGGAAAAACAGCACGATACTGGTTATGGATGTTTTATCCCACCACGGATCACAAAGTGACTAAAGTCGGAGCCGAGTCAAGTGGACACACACAATGACTTGAGGGTGTGGCACAAGAATTTCTAACAGAAGTGTGTGCACACAGAAGTATGGAAGCGACACAATACACGCAGCCCTTTGTCCCATATTAATACACACGAGAAGATAATGTCATATGAATATATCAAAAATAGACAGTGGACCAGCAAGATGTCTTAGTGGGTAAAAGTGCTTGCTACACAAGCCTGTGACCTGCATTTAATCCTCAGAATCACTGAAAAGATGGAAGGAGACAAATAATTTCACAAAATTGTCCTGTGATCTCCACACACCTGCTGTGGCATGTATAACCCCCTACCCCCAGACACATAGAGAAAGAATTTTTATTAAGAGGTAAGGAGGCAGCATGATCTGTCCTTTGGATGTCAGTCAGCTCCTCACTGCTACAACCTAAAGTGAAAGGGGACCAAGAAGACATGATGGCAAAGGTGGAAAATATGTGTTAATTAAACGCCATGGATGGGTGGGCTCTGTCTCAATAGGCTCCGTTAGCTGCTGCTGCTGCTATGAATTCCCACCTTCCCAGGGCCTGAGACTGATGCAGAACCTGTAAGATAGCCAGTTTTGGAAAGACCCACTAGTCAACTGGTGGCAAATCATCACACCAGACCCCTTCCACTTCTGAGAGAGCAGAGACTCATACTTACCACAGTGAAACAATGGAGAAAGAGTTGACTTCCCTGCCCACAGTGTCTCTGCCAGTGCCACCAGATGGAGACCCATAGAATGCCTGGTGTTCTATTGTTGTATACATGATAGTTCCTCAGAAAAAAAGGACTCATTTTATAAGTGGAAAAAATGTAAGAATAAATAGGATATAGAGTTGGATAGTTTTAAAATATGTCTGTCACTCTAAAATAACCAGATAGATAGATAGATGACAGATAGATATGTCTTAGTAATATTTGTGTGGCTGTGATAGAATACTTTGACAAGAACAACTTTGAATGCATGCTTGCTTGCTTGCTTGTTTGTGCTTAGCTTGAATTCTTCACTATTACACAACTCAAGACCCCTTGTATAGGGAATAGTGCTGCTCACAGTGAACTGGGTCTTCTCGTATCCAATAACTTAGTTAAGACAACCGTCAACAGGCATGTACATAGGTCAAGCCAATACAATTCCTCATTAGATTCTCTCCTCAGGTGATTCTAGAGCATCAATTCTTACCCTGTGGGTCATGACCCCTAAAGTTAACCTACCCTTTCACAGGGGTCGTCTAAGAAGGCCAATTGCATATCAGATATTTATATTATGATTCATAACAATAGCAACATTACAGTTATGAAGAGGCAACAAAATAATTTTATGCTTGGGGAACACCACAGCACAAACTGTGTTAAAGGGTTGCAGAATTAGGAAATGTAAATCCCAAATCCAGTTGAGAATAAGACCAACACAGTTGAGCCAAACCTGAAGCAAGCAAACTTTAATTAAATTAAATACTGGCCAGGAAGACAGACTCTCACCAGGTCCATTCTGAAGTTCCCACAGAGTAAACTTTTCACCTCCGGAGTTCCCACAGAGTGGCATCAAGTTCCGTTGCACAGGTACTTAAAAGGCAGAACCCATAAGGCTATGGAATTTTTCCAGGTCCAATCAGTGGCAAGCATCTATCCTGGTGTACTTCCTGTCTGGGCTATCTCCCGCCTACAAGTGACTAGACACATCCAGTGCATTTGGAGCACATCCTGTGCAGTAGGGTCAACTATTGGGGTCTAGCCCCCCCCCACCATTCTAGGAGGTCATCTGCCCTTGAGGAAGTGAGATTACAGGATTATGTCTTTCTGTACCTCACTTGGACAGCCCCATATAGCACTCTAGAAAGTTATGTCCTTGTTTACAGATCTCTTAGGCACAGTAATTAAATTTAAAACATAACTTTTACTCTTACAGAAAATTGAGAGCCACTGTTCTAGAATGTGTCAATGACAATTAAAGCTAACTATCACAGGTAGACAATGATAGAAAACAGTAAATGGATAGTCAAATAGATGATAGGTAGAGGGTGACTCTGTTAAGTAAGCTTGAGAATTTGAGCTCCCCAGCCCCACAAATTTAGCCTCTGGAACTAGTTTCCAGAATGGACAAATATTCTGCTCTGGGTTTCATTGAACTTGTAATTGATGATGAGTCCTTTGAGGGACGAGGATAGTTGTCACAGAGAGGTGTATGTCTAGAGCCCAGGGTGCTCCCCGGGGCTTCGCTAGCTTCCTCTGTGCTCAGCAATGTCTATTAAAGTTTAACTGCGGAAGAGTGACTCGAGAAGATAAGGCAACTGAAGGCAGAAGCCCCCAGTGATGGAAACCTGAGTCACCACACCAGGGAAACAATAAAATGGAACAAAACTGGGCAAGAATGAGGAAAATCAAGTCGGGTGGATGACATGATTGCTACCCTTGAGGTAGCTGCAACAGTAGACACAGTAACTGGATCTGCTGTTGCCATCCTTTTTAGGGGGTTACCACAGATAATTCCTCAACAGGCTGAACTTGTTCCTCTTTTGGGAGAAGGTGGACCCACGAGATCTGGAGACTAGGTCTGAGAGGCACAGGGGAAGGTTTGCAACAGGCCTTGCCTCCCTTCTTTTCTTAAAAAAATATTTCTTTTATTTTTTGAGATTATAATATAATTATATTATTTCCTCCTTCCCTTTCCTCCCTCTAAACCCTCACATGTACCCTACCTCTTTTAAATTCATGGCTTCTTTTGATAATTGCTGTTATATGCATATATATGTATGCATACACATATGTGTTACTAAATATAACCTGTCCAGTTTGTCCAGTATTACCTGCTCATGTGCTTTCAGGGCTGATCATTGGTATTGGACAACCTCTTCCCTGGGAAGACTATTTCTCCCATTCTTTGCATTCTTTAGTTGCCTCGTGGTCAGCAAACCACCCCCTCCCCAGCATTAGCATGATGATTGTTGTTCTTGCTCAGCTCCCATTTAAAGCAGTCTTGTTGATGAGACTTTATGGGTGTGATCTCCCTCTTCATGCTGCCTATGAAAGGAAAGCAACCTTCACAGAATGGTCAAAGAATCATGCCCACACTCAGGCTCTGTCCTGAGGACTACATCACCAAGAAGAGAGCAGAGTGTTTCTGGGAATCCTTCTAGCTGCAAAGTGTAAGTGCAGAAATCTCTGACAGGAGGTGTAGGGGTGATTCAAGAGCGTGTCTGCAGTCCAACGCTCTGCCCCTGAGCCCGACCTGCTGGAGCCACATCTGGATTCCAGCATCAGTTCTAGAGCCTGTGAGTGCTGCCCGAAGGGTGTAAATTGGCCTGGAATGTCAAGTGCTCTGCGGGAGCATCAAGGCGTGCTGTGCTGAGGCTGCAAGGCAAGTTTCTCCAAAAACTGCTGAGTCACCGAGGAGGAGCGGACCTCTAGCCAAGCAGACAGCGGCTTGAAACTGCACCCGAGTGAAGGCAGGGAGGAAAACCTTACCTTTGCACACTTGGTTCATGCTAAATAAAACGTGTGTGTGTGTGTGTGTGTGTGTTGATACGGTACTTACACCAAACTGCTCAAAGAAAGCATTTGTTCTACTGAAAATGTGTTAAATAAAATATAGGGTAAAGAATTTATGGAATGCTTATCTCTGTATACATAATTAGGGATACTTTAAACTTGAGTGTTAAAATAAACCTAGTGTTAGTGTTTTTTTCCCAACTTGGATGGAGGTGGAAAGGTACCCTGGCAGACGGGATCCCAGAGACCACACAGCTCTGAGGAGAGAAGTTTCTTTTCCAAGGGAAAGGCACTTGTTTTTTCTAAAGAAAAGGGCACTGTTTTTTTCCTAAAGGAGGAAGCATTTGCTATTTTTCTAGGGGAGAGTCGAGTCCAGGGGCTTCAGGGCCCTGGAGATGGGCTGTGCCAAGGCCTGCAAGATTGTCCCATGCCAGCCCACAGCCACTGTCCCTGAACAGCAGTGACCAGAGGGTAGGAGTGGGGTCCTGCCCACTGATGGAGTGCGCAGGTCCTACACCCAACATGCACCATCTTCAACTACATAAATATCTCTGCCCTTTCCAGTCCTTTCCAAACATAGTTACTCTAGCTTCCTGCCCCTTTAAATGTATGGACTGGGAACTTTCATGGGCAAATTCAAGTGCTGTCAATTTTTAACTGTGTGATCGTGACAAGTGAACTGAAGCTGTGGGAGCCTCTGTACACAAGATACTGCACATAGAGTTCCTGCCAGGAGGATGGTTGGCAATACAACCCCTTCTGTGTCACTGTCCAGTGTCCACTCTTCTCTCGTCACCTTCCTACAGTCTACTTTGTTCTGGTTTGGGGAGCATCACCTCATATTCTGGCAGAGCTAATATCACTTCCAGATAAAGACACTGAGGAACTACTGAGGAGTTCCTGTGGGCTTGGGGAGGGATGGCAGGGGATGCAGGAAAGGACAACTTACATTGCCATTCTGCACCCATGACTCCCCTCCCCTGCTTGGGACCTGAAGTTCCGTTTTCTTTCTATCACACCCGTTCTGTCTTAGCTTGCTTTCTATTGTGTGATAAAACATCATGAGCAAAGGAAACTTGGGAAATACGGTTTTATTTCAGCTTATAGTTTATAGTGCACCATGGAGGGAAGACAGGGCAGGGACTGAAGCAGAGTCCCCAGAGGAGTGCTGTTTATTGGCTTCCTCTCCAGGGTGTGCTCAGCCAGCTTTCTTCTAGCACCTAGGATCACCTGCCCAGGGGAGGAACTGCCCATAGTGAGCTGGGCTCTGCCATAACAATCCTAAATCAAGAAAAGGGCCCAGAGTTGCCTAAAGGCCAGTCCGATGGTGGCAATTTCTCAACTGAGACACCAATACATGTGTAGGTTTGTGTCAAGTTGACAAAAAACTAGCAAATTGTGTGTGTGTGTGTGTGTGTGTGTGTAGGTGTGTGTGTGTGTGTGTAGGTGTGTGTGTGTATGTGTGTGTGTGTGTGTGTGTGTGGCTCAGATGGCTTCTATATTACTTTCCATCTTATTTTTTGAGATAAGGGCCTCTCACTGAGTCTAGTGCTCACCAATTTGGGCAAAAGCCTCTGGGATCCACCTCTCCCCACCTATCCCCAGCACTAGTGTTACAGGTGTATGTCACCACACCCCATTTTTTCCATGAACAATGAAAATCTGAACCCAGGGCGTCATGTTTGTACAATAAACACTTTGCCCACCGCGTGGTCTCCTCAGCCCAGAATCTGCCCTCAATCATTCTCTTGTCCTTCATATCGATTTATTTTTAAATTAGTGTACAAAACTCTTGGTTCTGTAGCAGAATTTTCATATATGGTTTGCTTTGTTTATCTTCCTACCCCTCTTCTTCTCCACACCTCCTGTCCCCTCCCGCCTCCAGTAGTTCTCTTTCTTTCCATGTCACACACACATTTTCTTCATCTGACTAATCAACTCCAAGATTTGACTCTGACGCCAGATCCTCAGGGAAGATTCTCCTTTTTCTTCCATCTGGATTCAGGATCTAAATTCTAAGAGAGTTCTAAGAGCTCTTCCTACTGGGCTGTGGTCATGTTTTATATGCTCTGGCCCTGCTCTCTACCCCACCTACTCTCTCCAGCCAAGACTAACTGGAACTGCCCAAGAGCCTGAATACAGCTCCTGCCCTGCATCTTACCAGAAGCTTCTGATCCACTGTTGCATCAGTGTTGCTCTGGAATGTAAGGCAGGTGCCAGGTTTACCAACCTCAAAGATCTAACTCAGAGAAGTCAACTGCAAGCGCAGGCTTTGCTTGATTTTAAGCCCCCGAGATGATTCTGCTAATGGCCAGGAAGAGTGAGTGACTCTCTGACATACCATGGAAAGAAGAACTGGTTTCATTAGGTCCTCTTTATGGGAAAATATGAAACAAATTTTATAATCAATAGTGGAATGGAGCATGGGAGTACTTTATGAGATCAAATGAAGGATGTACAAAGTCCAAAGCACCATCTGGATCTACCAGGAAGCAGAACAAATGTGGCTCATGGAATCGGTCATTAGAGAAGTTATATGCAGAGAGAAGCTGACGCTGTGAGGCAGAGAAAATACAGAGATGGAGCCTCACAGGACAGAAATCAGAGGTGGGAAGAGGAGAGGAGCCAGGTACAGGAAGATAGATGGACATGGTCAGAGATCTCCTTCAGAACTGTCACCGTCTGCTTTGTCCCCAAACTAGAAATCTCATTTATTGCCCAACTCTATCCATTCCCCCTCCCCTCATCACTTTGAGACGTGGTTTTTTTCTCTACTTCTGCTGTTGATGCCTTGATTCAGGCTTCTGGCAACGCTTTTGACTGAAACAATGACAGAAGGCTCATGGCCGATCGCTCACTCCTTCTGCAGTGGCCTCCATCACCTACCTCTACCCCCGGTGCCACTGGTTATCATACTACTCCGTCCTTCAGATTACAAAGGGATAGGTCTGTTCTATCTGCTTGGCCTGCCTGTTTTCATCTGCAACATCTGGCCTCCAGCAGACCTGTTTTTCCTGCCACAGTGTGTCTGGCCTTTGTTCCTGTGAATTCTAAGCCTTTTCTTCTGTTTGGCAGCCTCGAACTGAAGCTTCCAAAACCCAACTCAAAAATTATCCCAGGGCTGGTGAGATGGTGCAGCGAATAAAGGCACTTGTGGTCCAAGCCTGGTAATTCAATTCCTGGAACCACATAAAGGAGGAAGGAGAGAACCAATTCCACAAAGTTGTCCTCTGACATCTATTTGTGTTCTGTGGTACACATAACTCGCCCCAACACATCACACACACACACACACACACACACACACACACACCACCACCACCACCACCACCAGCAGCAGCGATGGTAATAATAATAAAATAATATCATCATCATCATCATCATCTTAGAGGTGCCTTTTCCAGCCCTTCCCAATGGTTCACAGAAGCTTCTGCAGGGGACAGACAGTCCTGGGCTACGAAGGAGAGCCAATGGGGAGAGGCAGTCATTTGTACAAGTGGGTATCTCCACTACCTAGACAAACAAAAGAGCAGTTCCTTTCCTTTGCACATTGATTCCTAAAGAGATGCCTCAATTAATAACAGCAGCACGGGCTGGTGAGATGGCTCGGTGTTAGGAAGCCTGCCACCAAGCTGGGGATCTGAATAAGACTCCTAGGGTCACAGGGCAGGAGGAGAGAGCTGACTTCTGTAGGTTGTCTTCTAACCTCTCACACACAAACATAAGCAAACATTTAAGAATAAATCTTTAAAAAAAGCTAAACTAAATATAAGCAGCTGGACACAGAGGTGAAGGCCATAATCCCACCAGGTACTGGGGATGCTGACTCCAGAAGACTGAACCTTAGAGTCCTACTGCCAGCTGGACAATGCAGTTTCACAAAAATAAAAAACAAGGATTTAAGTTTAAAAGGAGAGAATAAAGCAGTGTAAATTTTCCGTGACCAGAACCAGTCAGTCTCCAAAAATGTTTTGGAAAAAAAATCTGTATTCCGTGGATATTGAAACCCACTTGGATGCAGAAATGCACACACAAAGAGCTTGTGATTTGCACATTTCATTCCTCTCAAAAGTGATGACAGTGTAACATTCAAGAGAGGAACCCCAATAGCCTGGGTGGAGGTATCAAACTTGGAAACCTCTAGTGGCTGAATGTGAGTGACTCCAGGGCCGGTTGAATGTTAGTTCCAGGATCTTGTTGCTTCCATTGGCTGAAAAATGATTTAAAGTCTTGAATTACATGGTAAGTATTTTCACTTTGGATGTGATTTCCACTAGATGGTATCAGGTAGACAAAGGGCAGGGGTGGACTGACTGAGAGCCAAACTTTTCAAGTCCTCGTTCTTGTATGCCAGCACATGACCTCCCCTAAGGGTGAGATTTCAGAGGTACATCTAGTGTTTGCCATCTGGAGTGGAGTGCGGTGTAACTGTGCACTTGGAATTCATCACTGCAATGAACACGGAGAGCATTGTGGGGATGGGAGATCAGCTGCGCACGATAAGAATAGAATGCCGTTCCAGTGGGCACTGTGCTGACAGCCGTTACACTCAGCAACACTCTACCCAAAGCCTCTGCCTCTGAAGAGAAGAGGGAAAGAAAAGGCCCCACTGTGCAGCCAGAGCTCTGAGAACTCCCTTGGAGCCTTTTGCTTTGGCAGTGCCTGGGGCTGCTACCCATGCTTCCGAACTGGAACCTTTTTCCAGCCAGCTTGCAGGGCTCCAGTCTCGCTAGCCACAGAACTTCGGGGTCACGAGGCACCCTCAGAGCCATTTCCTACCAACCCTGTGGCTGTGATCTCAGTGTTTTCCACACCATTTTCTTTCACACAGAAGGTCTTGGGCCAGCTCACTGTTTCCCCCGCTTTGGCTGGAAAGTGAAGCACAGTTGACACTTCAAACAGGCCAGAGCCAAAGTTTGATTCTTATGCTGCCATTAATAAAAAAAAGTGTATGTGTGTTCCTGTGTATTCTCTCTCTCTCTCTCTCTCTCTCTCTCTCTCTTTGTGTGTGTGTGTGTGTATAGCCCAAAAGGTCAGTCTCTGACATTGTTCTTCAGGGGCCATCTACCTGGGTTTGGTTTTTTTTTTTTCTTTTTTTGTTTTGAGATAGGGTCTCCCCTTGGCCTGCAGTAAGCTAGGCTGGCTGTCCAGCAAGGCCCAGAGATGTCTTTGTGCCTGCCTGCCTAGTGCTGAGACCACACATGCATGCCACTACGACATGCTTTTTTAAAAATAATTATTTATTTATTTAATGTATATGATTCCTCTCATTGCATACCAGAAGAGGGCATCTGATCCCGTTATATATGGTTGTGAGTCACCATGTAGTTGCTGGGAATTGAACTCAGGTCCTCTGGAAGAATAGTCAATGCTCTTAACCACTAAGCCACCTCTCCAGCCCTATAACCTGCTTTCTACATGGGCCCCCACATAGAACATTGTACAAACATTGTACAGACTGGGCTATCCTCCCAGCCCTATTACTTATTTTTGAAAGAGGTGTGGAAAGAAGAAAAACCCATCAGGTATTTTAGGGGAGTAGAGACCTATCACTATGAAACACATTTCCTCCATATGGGAAGGAACTTACTGCTTCAGCCCAGCTGGCGAACTGTGAAAGGTTTCAGGTCCTGGAGGGAGGATGAAGTATCACACAGAGATTTAAGGGCCCATGAGAAGATTTGAAAAGTCATAGAATCAAACGAACTCAATCACCTGAAGTGATGCAGCCAGAAATAAACATTGGAGATGAGCCTAGGTCTTTACACTCTGTTGCTTCTGTGTCCAATAGAATGCCATTTATGAGTTCATATTTCTGACAACCGAATATATGTGTGCTAAGGAATATATGTGTAGTTCATTTTAATGAACTACATTAAAATCTTAACCTTTCCCCTCCATTGCCCCTTCACCTTACATAACCTACTTGAGCCTCCTGACTCTCCATCTATAATATGGGGATAATAGTAAGTCTATTATTGCAAGGGTTATCTTAAGATGAAATATCACCAGATCTCTCTACTCTGTTCACCACAATGAAGCCTCTGATGCTGCCTGCTCCCCAGCTTCATGCTGAAAACACAGCAGTCCCCTTCCAAGCCCACCTTTCTCTCCACACGCAATGCTTCTCCCGGTCATTGTCAGGAACTCTAAACACCAACCAGTCTCCTTCAAATGACATAGTCATCTTGCACTGAGGGGTACATGTTCAAGTCTGATTTGTCTGTTCTAGCAATTGGAATAAAGATTGAAGGAAGTCACACATCGTGCATAAGTTAGTGTCTTCCTTGGTTTTAACCTACTATGGTCATTTTCGCTGCTGAACAGCATACTGTGAACTAAATGAAGAGATGAGCAAACGAGCCACGCTCGGATTCATCTTACAGGCCCTGTCCAGACCTGTAAGGAAAAACATTTAGTAACTGCTTAATTCAGGTGTTTTACATCGAGTTCGTAAGAGAAATACAAGAATTCCGTTGAAATGCAGAATCTTCCCAGAGATGTTCCAGTGAAGTTTCCTTATATGAATAATGACAGAAAATCACAGAACGTGGGGTGATATAGAAATATGAATTCAATAATAAGTTTCCAGACTTAAAAGAAAAAGAAAAATAGAAGCGAACACTGGGAAGACTGGGAAAATTTTCTCTCCATCTGCTTTGTTCTATGTTTATTTCTGACCATGACAAAAGCAAAGATGCTTAAAAAATATAACACTTTTCTGTTGGTAAGAGCAGGGCACTGGGCTAGCAATGACATACGGAAACTGCGTAGAGCAGCAAGTAAACAGTACTTTAGGAAATCTGATACCCAGCGGTCAGAACCCACGTCCAAGACAGCATAACAGAGCCCGAATTGTAATTGAAATGTCTGATTTTAGACATTATACATTTTCATTCACCTTTATTTTTTTTAAATCATAGCATGGCTTCAAAGTAGTAGAAAAGGCAACTAGGATTTAGTTATGTTGTAACTACTGTTCTTTGATGAATTTTATATAGAAATTAGTAATGATGAAGTCATGATCAAACTGCTTTACAATACCACTGTCATCGTTGGGGAGCTCGCCAATCAACTAGCTATCATTTTTACTTTCTTTATCCTCAGGAGCTCATTTTGCAAACAAGGCATTTAGCATTGGGACCAAATGAAGTCCCGAGTGGATGTGTTTTGTTGACATGGGCACAGCCGTTTTAAAGAGCAAATTCTCAGACCCATATGAGTGGCAAAGCCTTCCCCTGGTCCAAGTGCAAATGTCAACAGAAACCGTCCACCATAGCTTTCTCCCATGGATATTTATGGCCTGAAGACTGCTCCCCCACAGAGACAACTACTACTGATATTAGCTAGAACTGTCTCCTTGTTCAGCGGTATGCCATAAACTGTCACCTTATTTGTAGGTAATAATGCTTACACATAATCCCACCCTCTGTTAAACTGTGTACAGTAAGCATGCTGAGCGTTGGAGTACTGCAGTGTCTCCATCAAAGAGCACAGACCACGTGATCCCAGCCTTTCTGTGTCCATGTGTCCCTGTGCCTGGTCTTCATTCCATACTGTCCAGTAAAGGAGTGCTTTGCCAAAGACGCTTTCTATGCTGTAAAGCCCCTCCCCCCCTTATGGCTACATGCCACTTGGATCTCTGGGAACAGCTTGGAGGGAGGTATATAAGAAAGAGAGTGACAGTTGAAAAAGCAGTTGGGAAAGAGACAGGGGAAGACTGAGCACAAGAGTTAGCTGAGTGGTGTCAGGAAAAGTGAACTTCAAAAGCTGATGATAGGAAAGTGGGCAGAAACAAGGCTCAGACGAAGACAGATAGTTCTAGAGAATAAGAAAAAAGGCAGAAATTACTGAGATAAGTGGAGGAAAAATGCTATTGGGATAAAACAGCTTGGAGTTAGTTCAGTTCCCCAGACTTAACTGCCCTCCAGGCAGAGTAAGGGTATGTAGACTTGGAAGTTAAGTGAAGTGCTTGCTGAGCAAGCATGAGAACCTGAGTTCTGACCTTGACATCTACGTAAAAAGTGAATGTGGCAGTGCACAGCTGGAACCCCAGCACTAGTGAAGATGAAAGAGGTGGACCCCTGGAGCCTTCCAGCTAAACAGCCATGATGAACCCAGGAGCTCTGGGCTCAGTGAAAGACTCTATTTCACAAAATAAGATGGAGAGCTACAGAGGAGGACGATCTTGACATTTACCTCTGGGCTCCAATGTCACAGGAATATGTACATACACTAAATAAAAATAAAGCTAGACATTAGGTAAGCGTTAGTGCATAATGAATCACCGGGTGGAGAAGGAAGAAACAGTACTATCAAAGCAATCAGTCGCAGATATTTGTCTCAAAAGAACTAAAGATATACCACAGATCCATGATTGGAAATTCATGTAAAGTTTTGTAAGTTACAGTTTTCTTGATTTTGCATGTGTTTATTTATGCAGGAAGGTGCACACATGTCTGTTGTGGAAGTTTATTTTTAGTTGTGTTTAAAATAATTGTTTTTGTGCACTGTTGGAAAAAGGGCTGCATAGGCCTTGGCATTTTATATTGTCTGTAGGTGTTGGATTTCTGTGGGGGAAGTTGATTGCTTATGATCTGCACCTGAGGTGTTCTGAATCACTAAAAAGACCTGAGCTCCGATGCTTGGGGTTCCACTGGCTAGGATAGTGGTTCCCTCTGTTGAGGTCTGGCAGAGTTTGCATGTGTGAGAATGCCTCCTTCTCTTCTTGGCTGAGCCACCACAGCAGCGTACTACTACGCATGTCATGGTGCATATATGCAGGTTATAGAACAGCTTGCAGGACTTGGTTCTCTCCTTCTGCCATGTGGACCCTAGGGATAAAACTCAGGTTATCAGGCATGGCAGCAAGCACCTTTACCCTTCCAGCCCAGAAGTTCAAGTTTATTTTTGTTGTTGTTGTTAATTTTCACATTAATTTTTTTTCTTCTCTCATATAGTACATCCAAATACCCTTCCTCCCCACCCTCCATTCCTCCCAGTTCCCCTGCCCCACCCCAGTCTCCTCTCTCCCCTGACCTACCAGCCCCCCATTCTCCCACCCCTACTCCTGCCTCTCCCTAAGAAAGAACAGTCTTCACAGGGTTATTGCTGACATGGCACAACAAGGTAGAACATGGCCAGGCAGTATTCCCTATTTCAAGGGTAGACTAGGCAATCCAGCAGAAGAAGAAGGGTCCCAGGGGCAGGCGAAAGGTTGAGAGACCCCTACCCTCCACACACACACACACACATTCTGGTGTGTATGAGTTCTGCAAGAGCACCAAGCCAGGCAACCTCATGGCGTAACTGGGGGACCCATCAGGTTCCATGTTTGCCGCATAAGGCTCTCTGAGCCCCTAAGAATGCTGGTCAGTTGACTCCATGGGATTTGTCCTCTTGGTGTCCTCAACCCCTCTGGTTCTCACAATCCCTCTTCCATCTCTTCTGTGGGGCTCCCTGAACTCTGTACTTTGTTTGGTCTTGAGCCTCTGCCTCTGCTCTCATCAGCTGCTTGAGGAAGCCTCTCTGATGAAGGACGATTGGGCTAGGCACTGATCCATGAGGAGAGCAGAATAACAGGAAAGCAGTCTTTTCCTGTCTATCCAGGCTCTAGTTCCTGGCCTGCCCTGGAATATCAGTTACGGGTTCCCTCCTTTAGCATGATGCTCTGCCCTTCCAGTATCCCAGAGGTACTTGCAGGGAGGATAGGCCAGAGGTTGACGTTTTTGTGGCTAGGATGGTTTCCCATTTCTACCACTGGATATCTTGCTTGGTTACTGGAGATGGCCTGTTTAGGCCCCCTATCCCTCATTACTGGGGGTCCTCACTAGGGTCTCCTTCCTTGTTTCCAGTGAGTTTCCACTGCTCTAGGTCTCCCAACTTTCCCTTACATGCCCTCCAATTCTGGTCATCTCTCCATATATTCCCTCCCTCCATTCCTCTCCACCTTCTTGGGCCCTTCTCTTCCCTTTTCAATCTTTCCCCATTCCACCTGCATCATCATGTTCTATTTCCCCTTTACCAGGGAGATCCCTGTGTCCCCAATGGGGCCCTCCTTGTTGCATTATGTCTCTGGGTCTGGGGGTTCCAGCACCTTTGTCCTTTGTTTAGCAGTTAACATCCACATATGAGTGAGTACAGACCATGTTTGTCTTTCTGAGACTGGGTTACCTCACTCGGGATGGCTTTTCTATTTCCATCATTTGCCTACAAAGTTCATGCAGTCATTTTTTTAAATAGCTGAGCAGTACTCCATTGTGTAGCTGTGCCACAATTTCTTTATCCATCCTTCAGTTGAGGTGCATCTAGGTTGTTTCCAACTTCTGGCTATTATGAACAAAGCTGCTATAAACATAGTTGAGCAAGTGTCCTTGTGGTAGGATGGAGTGTCCTTTACAGATATGCCCAGGAGTAGTATAGCTGGGTCTTGGGGTAGGTCGACTTCCAATTTCCTGAGGAATCACCATATTGATTTCCGTAGTGGCTGTACAAATTTGCACTCTCACCAGCAATGGAAGAGTGTTCCTCTTGCTCCACATCCTCATCAGCATGAGCTTTCATTTGTGTTGTTGATCTTAGCCATTCTGACAGGTATAAGATGGGAATCTCAGAGTAGTTTTGATTTTTATTTCCCAGATGGCTAAGGATGTTGAAAATTTCTTTAAGTGAACCATCCCTACATCTCAGGGATGAAGCCTACTTGACCACGGTGTGAAGACCTACTTGATCTTTTGATGCGGTCTTAGATTCGGTTTCTGAGTATTATATTAAGCATTTTTGCCTCTATGTTCATGAGGGAAATTGGTCTGCAATCTCTTTGTTGAATCTTTGTGTGATTTGGGGATCCATGTGACTGTGGTCTCATAGAATGAGTTCGACAATGTTCCTTCTACTTCTATTTTGTGGAATAACTTGAGGAGTATTGGTGTTAATTCTACTTTGAATGTCTGATAGAATTCTGCATTAAAACCTGGGCTTTTTTGGTTGGGAGGCTTTTAATGGCCTCTTCTATTTCCTTGGGGGTTATAGGTGTGTTTAAATTGTCTCTCTGATCTTGGTTCAACTTTGGTAGGTGGTATATATCAAGAACCTATGTTGTAGTATGCTGCTGTGGTGGCTCACCAAAGAAGACAAGGAGGCATATTTCATAACCACAAATCCTGCCAGACCTCAGCAGAGGGAAACACCATCATGGCCATTACCGTATTTGACAGCGGAATCCCTGAGCGTCTGAGCTCAGGTCTTTTATTGGTTCAAAACTCCTCAGGTGCAGATCATAAGCAATCAAACATCTCCCATAGAAATCCAACACCTGAAAATGATACCGAACGCAAGGCCTGTGCATCCTTTTTCCCAAAAGTTCACAAAAACAATTATTTTAAATATAACTAAAAATAAACTTCCATAACAACGTTATCTGTTTCTTTTAGATTTTCCAATTTTGTGGAGTACAGATTTTTAAAGTATGCCCTAATGATTCTTGGGATTTCCTCGGTGTCTGTAGTTATGTCTCCCTTATTGTTTCTGATTTTGTTGATTTGGATAGTCTCTCTCTGCCTTTTAATTAGTTTGGCTAGAGGTTAGTCTATCTTGTTAATTTTCTCAAAGAACCAACTCTTTATTTCATTGATTCTTTCATTTGTTCTCTTTGCTTCTAATTTTATAGATTTCAGCCCTCAGTTTGATTATTTCTTGCCATCTACTCCTCTTAGGTTTACTTGCTTCCTTTTGTTCTAGGGCTTAAAGACATGCTCTTAGTTTGCTAGTATGTGATGTCTCCACTCTTATTTTGTAGGCACTTTGTGCTATGAATTTTCCTCTTAGCACTGCTTTCAATGTGTCCCATAAGTTTGGGAATGCTGTGGAGTCATTTGCATTGAATTATAAAAAGTCTTTAATTTCTTTATTGCTGTTTTGACCCAGTTTTCCTTCAGTGGAGAGTCATTCAGTTTCCATGAATTTGTAGGCCTTCTGCTGTTGCTGTTGTTGTTGAAGTCCAGCTTTAATCCAGGGTGATCTGATAGAATGCAGGGGGTTATTTCAATATTCTTATATCTATTGAGGCTTGCTTTGTGGGTAAGTATGTGATCAATTTTGGAGAAGATTCTGAGTGAGAGGGGGTGAGGAATAGGTATATACTTTTGTGTGGGGATGAAATGTTCTATAAATATCTGATAGGTCCATTTGGCTTATAACAACTGTTTGTTCCAGTATTTCTTTGTTTAGTTTTTGTCTGGATGATCAGTCAGTTGATAAGAGTGGGGTATTGAAATCTCCCACTATCAGTGGGAGGGCCAATGTGTGTTTTTAGCTTTAGTAATGTGCCTTTTACAAACATGGGAGCCCTTGTGTAAGGGGTATAGAGTTAAGAATTGGAATGTCATCTTGGTGGATTTTTCCTTTGTTAAGTATTAAGTGTCCTTCCCCTTCTCTTTTGATTAATTTAGGTTTGAAATCTATTTTGTTGGATATTAGTATAGCCACATTGGCTTGTTTTTTAGGTACATTTGCTTGGTAAATCTTTTCCTAACCCTTCACTCTGAGGTAATGCTTATCTTTGAGGCTGAGATGTGTCTCTTGCATGCATCAAAAGGACAGATTCTGTTTTCACATCCATGTCTGTGTCTTTTTATTGGGGAATTGAGACCATTAATGTGGAAAGCTATCAATAACCAATGATTGTCAAGTTTTGTTATTTTGTAGTTGTTGGTTGTGGTGTGTGTGTGTGTGTGTGTGTGTGTGTGTGTATGTGTGTGTGTGTGTCCCTTCTATTGATTATGATTGTGTGAGATTATTTTTTGTGTTTTCCTGACTGTAGTGAACCTCCTTGAGTTGGAGTTTTCCTTCTAGTACCTTCTGTAGGGCAGGATTTGTAGATAGATATTCTTTGAATTTAGATTTATCATGAAATATTTGGTTTTCTCTGTGTATGATAAGTGAGTCTGGGCCGGCATCTGTGTTCTCTTAGAGTCTGTAGTACTTCTGTCCAGGCTCTTCAGGCTTTTAAGGTCTCCATTGAGAAGTCGGGTGTGATTCTAGTAGGTTTGCCTTTGTATGTTACTTGTTTTTCTCTTGCAGCTTTTAGTATTCTTTCTTTGTTCTATATGTTTAGTGCTTTGATTGTTATGTGGTGATGGGACTTTCTTTTCTGGTCCAGTCTATATGGCTTCTTGTACCTTTATAGGCACTTCTTCCTTTAGGTTTGAAAACTTTTCTTCAATGATTTTGTTGAAAATATTTTCTGAGCCTTTGAGCTGGGTATCTTCTCCTTCCTCTATTCCTATGATTCTTAGGTTTGGTCTTTTCAAAGTGTCCCAGATTTCCTGGATGTTTTGTGTCAGGAATTTTTTGGATTTAATTTTTTCCTTTAATGATGTATCTGTTTCATCTAGGGTATCTTCAATGCCTGAAATTCTCTCTTCCATCTCTTGTATTCTGTTGCTGTAGCTTGCACCTATAGTTCCTAATTGCTTTTCTAGATTTTTCATTTCCAAAATTCTCTTGGCTTGTGTTTTCTTTATGGCTTCTATTTCCATTTTCAGGTCTTGGACAGCTTTGTTTGTTTCTTTCAATTGCTTGTCTGTTTTGTTTTGTTTTTTTCTTTTGACTGTCTTTCAAGGATTTATTCATTTTTTTCTGTTTGTGTTTTCCTGTGTTTCTTTGATGAGTTTACTCAATTCCTCCAATTTGTTTTTCTTTTCATCCATTTCTTTGAGGGATTTACTTGTTTCCTCTTTAAGGACCTCTGTTATCTTCATAAAGTTGGTTGTAAGGTCTTTTTCTTCTGCTTCACCTGTGTCAGACTGTCCGGGGCTTTTTTGAAGAAAGACAGTTGGGACCTGGGGGTGCCACATTGCCCTGGTGGTTTGATTGTTTCCTTAAGCTGGTGTTTAGGCATCTGTTCTTTGGGTGATTATAGGTTTAGATGCCAGTTCCTGAGGTTGTCTTTACTGGATGAGAGTTTAGTTCCTTGAGCTCTGTTTCTTCTCTGGTCTTCTGGTTAGTGTGGCTTGGGGTAGGGCTACGTATGGATTTCCACTGGAGTTGGTGGGTGGAGTTTTAGAGGGTGTGGGCTCTTGGTCCTGCAGAGTCTCCCCTGAAGTTCTGGAGGCTGGCTTTGCTTCTGGAGTTGTGGAGGCTGAGGTGGCCTCTGGTCCACGCAAGGAGCCTCTGCGTGAGTTGGGGGGATGTGGCAAGTCGGCAACGCAGAAGAGAGGGAGGATTGGAGGGGGGCAGTATGAGAGTGCAGGGATTCTGTGGTAGAGAGAGCCTCCTACTTGCAGTTGTGGCAGCTAGGGTGGCCTCTGGGCCACGCAGAGTCTCCACTGGAGTTGGGGGATGTGGCAAGATGGAAGAATCCTCTACCTGGAGTCCTGGCAGCTGGGCAGAAGTTCAAATTTTTAACAGCAGAAGATAGTGTAATATCTTAGATGAGCTTAATTTTCTTAGTTTGATCCCTGACCCAGGTGCAACCCTAGCTCTTTCTCCCCTTCCCTTAGTTACCATGATTGCAATGGTTTAGCTGTACATAGCTTCCTCCTATGCACTTATGGTCCTAGCTCTAATCCATAGGCATTTGGAGATTATTGTCAGTGGATAAAAATATGATATTGGCCTGGGATGGGTGTAACTTATGTAAAATCGTTATCTTGTTTTGTTTTTGGAGATTTTCTCTCCTGCTATACACGCTGAACTTACAAGTCTTTACTTTTTTCAAGAAACCTTTCCCCCATTTTTTACACAACTATGCTATGTTGGCTCTTTTTCCAGTGTCCTGGCAAGCCGCCCCCCCCCCCGCCAGTCCTCCATGAAATGGTAAGCAGTTGTCACCCTGCAGAACTCCAACCTCTTCAGAAAGTAGTATGTAAAGTAAGTCCTACCCATTACAGGTTTGAATCTGACTTTTTAATCAGCAATTTGCCTTCGGTCTCTTGATTTCTTCCTAGAGCTTTCTCTCTTTACCTCCAGGTTTACCTCTCAATCTCAAAGATAGTCAAGACTTAGTGCCCTGATTGGTTGTCCAAACACAAGAGTCCAAAGTATAGCTCATTGAAACAGTGTGCTGCTAGACTGAGGCTTAGGTAGTCTTGACAACAACACCTAAAATGAATTGGGAATATGGCAACGACTCCAGAAAGCTCTAGTCTCACATCCCAGACATCAGAAAACTCACCTTGGAAATTTGAATTTACAATCAGAATGTAAGAAGGACATACAGCTAAGAAGAAAGTATGCTCACTTGCTAGAAGGTGAGACACTTGGGAGTTCAGCTGTGCTATTGAGTAAACTCAGCTGAGTAAACAGCCTGAAACAACAGCTCACTCTGAGCCAGGCTTTACACAATGCGGCACACAGCAAAGGTGGCTGTGCCACTCTTTTTCCCAGGTTGTCTTTGTCTCATGGTGTTCTCAGGGGTAACCTGACCTTGAGTTTAGTGCAGGGACCGTTTATGAGAGGTAATTGCCTGCCACCAGATAGCATTTCTGCCACTGGTTATCTCCAAGGCAAAGAGCAGCACTGTTGGAAGTTCCCATTTAAGGCATTAAATGGAGCATGAGTAGAGCCAACTAAAACAGTGTGGTACTCTGTCAGGATTGTGAGGGAAGACAACAGAGTCACTGTACATCTTACCCTTGGCTCTTTGCCCAAAGCACAGTGTTAAAGTCCTAATCTGGAGATCCTGCCCTTTGCAGAAAGATCAGTTGTCTGGATGATTTAATCGGGTTTCCCCCTGTTAACTCTGTATGCAACCCATTGTTATAGCTATTAAGCAGCATCCAGTGGAAACTTCTGGAAACAGTATAGAAATGGTTCGAAATCTAAACACAGCCAACTCAGCCTGCCCTTATGATGTCAGTTTCTGTTTTAGTTTAAATATTTTTAGTGGAGAGCCAAGTTAAGCCAGACTTCTTGTTTACAATGGAGCAGTATGGGCAATGGGCAAGAGGACAATGTACTTACAGTAGGGTTACCACTGTGCAGTTGGTTATGTCAAAGTTTCATATTACAGCTCGTTAACTGGATGTTTCTGACAGGGCTAGACATGACAAGCTTCCCCACCCTGAGGGGATCTTCAGGCCAAGAGCCATCTTTTAGGGAGCCTGAACACATAGCTTTTCAGTATATTACTAGATCTCACAATCCCTGGTTTTGTTCATCTGCCTTTTACATAATTAGCAGAACCTGTAATTTTCTATCCTACACATCAATGAGGAAGTGAATGCTGGGGCATGTCTTTATATTCTAAGTGAAATGGAGTGTTAGAGTTCTATAGAAAAAGAGTTCTATGCAAAGAGCCAACCAACCAACCAACATTGCAGTCCCTAGTTTTTTTTCTAAACAAAGAACTTAAAAAACACAGCAACTTGTTTAGAAGGGACAGCCAGAACACTTGTCTGAGCAAGGGGACTTTGCTATGTGAATACAGCATCTTTATTTAGATGATTTGAAAGGTAGAACTTTGCTACGGTGGATACTATGGACAGATAGGAGGCCTGCGCCATCTTTTGGCATTACCACCATTTGTAAATTTGACATTCCCAAGCACCTAAGGCATAGAAAAAAATTTTTTTTAACCTAAATTAACTGAATACCTAGCTCAGGTGTGTCCCAAGTATGTGTCAGATCAGAGGCAGTTTTCAGGTGTACAGGTTCAGTAATAACGAAAGTAAACTCTCCCAGTCTTTATTTCCTTTATTTCCTTCATTTGTCCCAGTGTGTAGGATACCAATACATTTCCTTTAGCTGTACAGCAAGTTGGTGCGCTTCAGCTTGTTACTTCTGTAAAACCGTGACACCACCAGGACAAAAGATTACACGATCGCAAGTGAGAACAGCCAAAGAATAAAACCCGTCTTGTTCAAATGTGAAGGGAACTTAAGAACAAATGCAAAAATTAACCCGTCTCCATGGTCACACTAGTCAGTTGCTTTCATGTGAAAATAGTGCCCCCTTGTGCACGGATGGAGTGCTTCAGACCTGGCCAAGGGAAAGAGACTTCTACAACTTGACTTACTTACGGAGACGATAGAGTAGCCATCCTTAAAAGTGTGCTTTTCTATTAAATATTGTTCTTCCACCGTGTGTAAGACCACTCCCCATGGATGATCTTACAGGAAGCCAAGGCCTTGTAGTCCCTCAAGATCAATGAAAGACCTCTCTGTGACAGCAGATCATGGATGATCTGACTCCCTGCAATCAACTTTCTTCTGCAAACGTAAGACGCGCCAGTAAAGTTTCTTAGTTTCTAAGACAGAATCCACTATTTTCGCACACTGTGGATCTACCAACCCACATGCCACCGAACCTTCTGTGGAAATAGCCAATTTACTTGGGTTTCTCATAGTTTCAGACTATATAGCTATTATTGACCATTTCTACCCAAAGGAGACAGAACACTGTACTCAGCTTTCTAATGGTGGATTTTCCACAATTAGGATGTTCGTTCCTTGGGATAATTTCTGTGTGTATCCAGGGATTCCAGGTTGTGATGCTCATATCAAGGCTTTTGGCAAAAGGTCTGGTACAGTCCTTCCTCTTCGCATGACAAAGATGCAAGTCTGGAAGTTTTGTAGTGATATCACTGTCACTATCTTCATGAAAAGACCGAACTGATTAAAGGAAAGAGACGTTTTAGTTCTCAGATGCTTAATGTTCAGCCATCTTTCTAAAAAGGACAATGTTTGGCTTTGTTCTTTCTTCTTTCTCCCTCACATCCCCTCCCCTCCTGGAGATCCCTAGTAGGTATTGGACACGGTGTACAAGCAATCAAGGCAGACAAATGCTGCCTTAGCATAGGCAAGGGAATTAGCATTCTCATCAACAGCACACATACAGCAGCAGATGTATGTTATCTGGCTAGCATTGTGCAGGCCTGCACTGTGTTCGCAGCAGGGCAGGGGTTGAGTATTTCAATCTCTGTTAACAAAATGTAATTCAGGCGGTTTTCCATTTAAGAGTCCAGACTGCAACTGCCTGTGGAAAGGTGCTCCATAGGCCCCACCACCAGGCCTCTCAGTAAATCCAGTTACTGGTTTCATTGAATGATCAGAACACAGAGTGCTAGTGCTGAACCTGAGAGGAATTCTATCGGAATGCTCACCCGAATCCCTTTGAGCTCCAGCATGCTTCATCTCCTTTGTTCCCTGCACCCATGAGACCAAAGTTCCCCCTGCACCTTCCTCACCCACTTTTCCACAATAACCCAGTTCAGAGTTGCTCATGCTCAGTCATTGTACCTTAACATTAGGGAAAAAACCCTGTGTCCAGTTAGATACAGCTCTACAACAATAAGGCTTCCATTTGGGAATTGGAGTCACAGCAGTCAATCTGTCCCCTCAGTAAGTTACTCTTGCTCAAGGGACAAGGGACGAACTGAGTAACTTTTCTCAGAAATCCCAGTACCAGCTAAGTTTATTTTTGATGTTGCTCCCATAACACTGTGTATCCAAGTTCTTGTCTTCACTGTGCAGAAGGATTCTCATGTGATTGATTTTTTTTTTTTTTGAGACAGAGTCTCAAGTAGCCAGAGTTGGCCTCAAACCACTATGTAGCTAAGGACAATTCTTCAATTTTTCATCTCTCTGCCCTCAACAAGAGCTGGGATTACAGGCAGATACCATCCCTCCATATCTGGCTAAGGATGCCAATTTTAGTCCTGCATCAATGCCTTCTTCAGGAAGGCTGTACCGAGCCCCTTCCCCTTAGAGCTCTGTGTAAAGCCCTGACTGAGCCATAGGCTCCTGATCACAGTTCTTCCATCCTTCACTGTGGGATTGTCAAGTTGAAGAAAATCCCGAGACCCAATCATATGCTTGAGAAATCCATTTGAAATATAAATAACTACAGTAAGTGAACAAACTGGAAATTATGTATCGGGCTTATCAGGAGGCTACAGTGACGGTATATACAAAGCGAAGTAGATAATGATGAAGTGGGTTATGAGGAAATGACCAGGTACTGCATGGGCTGGGGATGCAGTTTGCTGCAGCATGTGTACTGTACCTTCAATCCAATCTCCAACTCCGGAACTGGCCCTAAGTGATGTTACAGCTAATAGCAGACCTTCAAAATGTATAAAATAAGAAGTGACAGAACGAGAATGAGGAAGTGACAAATCCAGGTTTATAGCTGAAAATTTCAGTACTCATATGATATCGAATAGTTGTAAATAGGGGGACAGCAAGAGAAACATACAGATGTGCAGAGTACTGTCGACCAGCTTGGCCTAATTGCGATTGGCAGAACTCTCAATCCTTCAAGCGGCAAGAAAATTGTTAGTCCTAAATATTCACCAAGGTAGATCACACTCTGTGCCATAAACAAGACTCAGTAAATTTAAAATAATTAAAATAATTTTTAAAATCACCGAACTACAAGATGGAAAATATTGGTTGTGGCACACATCTTTACTCCCAGCACTTAAGAGGCAGAGGCAGGCAGATCTCTGTGAGTTCAAGGCCAGCCTGGTCTACAGAGTGAGTTCCAGGACAGCCAGAGTTACAACAGAGAAACCCTGTCTCGAATATTAGAAAAAAAAAAAGGAAAACCTCTATAAGTGAAACGGCACGTCTACAACAAGAAAACAGAACAGCAACAACAAAAACACCACAAACCCTGTAAGTTTAAGGAACCACACAAAACAACCATGAAACATTTTCAATAGAATGCATAAAATTTCTAGAACACAATCTGAGGAGTGAGAAGGGGGAAATACGAACGAATATGTCAGGAAAGGAAGGGAGAAGCAACCAATCACTGACCTAAGTTCCTACCTAGGAAACCTGAGACAGAAAATAAGTTAAAAAAAGTAGACAAAAGCAAAACATAGATAAGAGCAGAAATCAAAATAACAGAAGGATGAAACATCAATGAAACCAAAGCTTATTCTTCAAGACCATCAATAAAATCGAGAATTTTCTACTCAGACTGCCCCAGACAAAAAGCAAAATGGAGACACTAATTACCATTATCAGGGCTGAAAGTGGTGACATTGGTACAGACCTTGCAGTATTTTGTCTTATAACTGTTTTTAATTTTGAAACCGGATCTCACTATTATGGTTCTGGCTGGTCTGGAATTCGCTAAGTAGACCAGGGTGGCCTGGAACTCACAGAGATCCACCTGCTTCCCAAGTTCTGGGATTAAAGGTGTGTGCCACCATGTCTGGGGACGTCTATTTATTTTAGTGGTGTGTGTGTATGTGTGTGTGTGTGAGTGTGTGTGTATGAGTGCATGGGTCATAGCCTGAGTGTGGATGTCAGTTTTCTTTCTCTTTCTTCTTGCCTTTTCTTTTCCTTTCCTTTCTTTCTTTCTATCCTTTCTTTCTCTCTTTTTTCTTTTTCTTTCTTTTGTTTTATTTTTATTTTTTTTAAAGACAGACATAGTTTCTTTGTGTAACACTGGCTGTCTTAGAACTTGGTCTGTAGTCCAGGCTGGCCTCAAACTCAGAGATCCACCTGCCTCTGCCTCCTGAGTGCTAGGATTGAAGGTGTGTGCCACCACTATACAGCTCAGCTTTCTCTTTCTATCGTATAGGATTTGGGGATTGAACTCAGGCTATTAGGCTTGGCTGGAAACACCTTTACCTGCTGTGCCATCTCACCAGTTTCTTAGAGGTATTTTAAAAATAAATAGTATAATGTTATGCCTATAATATCTTAAGTAAAATGTATATGTCATTTGAAAGACATAAGCTATCAAAGTTCACTGAGAGAGAGAAAAGAAATAGCTTACCACATGCATATGTGTATACATGTGTGCTCCTGTGTGTAGGTGCATGCACATCTGTGCATATGAGTTTGAGGGTCAGAGGACAATCCTGGGTGTCATTCCTCAGGTGTCTCCCACCTTTTGTTTAAGACAGGGTCTGCCATTGGCCTGATCTTTGCCACATAGGCCAGACTAGCTGGGCAGCAAACCTCCCAGGATCCACTGCTTCAAATAGCATACTTTCTAAAAACTTCTCTTTCATTCCCTTTAATACCAGCACAGCAGGAACTGTGGTCACTGGGGATGTGGAGGCATTTGCAATGGAGACACAGCTCAATGGGACCATTAGTCATTGACCACTCAACCCTCCCACTAGAAACTTTTTCAGTGTCCTCTCTTGTATTTATAAGACTCAGACCATATTTTACAATTCTCTTACTTGCTGTGTTGTTCCTATGTAAGTCGAGTTCTGTACCTGCCCTTTCTCCTACGTTCCTTTTTTCCCTCTTAGTTTCTTAAGCTAATTAATTAAGATATTTTCTCGTATGTGTGGATGCATGCATGTGTGTGAGTGTATGCATATGTATTCTGTACATGTGAGTGCAGGCTCACAGATGCCATCTAATGCATATGTGACCCATGCATGTGGTGGTCACAGGATAGTCGCATGTGTGGGTTCTCCTCCTTCACCTTGTTCGAGGCAGAGTATTTTTGTTGTTTGCTGCTCTGTACATCAGACTAGGTGGCCTGCAAGCTTCCATGGATTCTCTTGCCTCCACCTTTCTCTCTCTCTAAGACTGCTGGGATTCCAGGAGTGTGTTCATATGTACCCAGCACTGTATGTGGGTTCTGGGGATTTCGGGTCAGAATTTTGTGCGGCATGCACAACAGACGCCTGACCCACGGATCCACCTCCCCAGTGCCCTAGGACATATTCTGAAGTATAGTTCTCTTGCTATAACATTTCAAAGGAAGAAAGAGATGCTGATTTTTATTTTTATTTTATTTTTATTTTTGGTCAACTTGACACAAGCTAGAATCATTTGGGAAAAGGAACCCACAGCTGAGAAAACACCCCCAACACACTGGCCTGTAGGCAAGTCTGTGGAACAATTTCTTGATTAATGATTGACATGGAAAGGCCCAGCTCACTGCGGGTGGTGCCATGCCTGTGCAGGTGGTCCTGAGTTGTTTAAGAAAGCAGGATGAGCAAGTTACAGGAAGCAAGCCAGTAAGCACTCCTCCGTGACTACCTCTTCAGTTCCCATCTCCAGGTTCCTGCCTTGACTTCCTTTCGTGATGGGCTGTGATATAGAATTGCGAGCTGAAATAAACCCTTTCCTCTCCAAGCTGCCTTTGGTCATGGTGTTTTATCTCCGCAATAGGAACCCCAAGATGGGTAGAGGCTATTTCTAATAGACTATTGTGTTTTGAGGACGGGGCACAGCAATATAGTGTTGTGAGGATTAGGTAAACAATGCTGATGAAGTTCTTAGCCCATGTTTGACAGAGGTCCAGTCAAGTAAGTGTTACTGTTATTTGAAAGACTATGGTGATTTGTATTTTGCAGTGCTTGGACTCGACAGTAGAGGGAGCACAGTCATTGGGAACTGGATGAGAACTAGACTGTCCTGTTCGGATGACCTGGCTACAGATGATCTGGGAAGACCCATCCCAGTCTGTCTGGTTATACTAGTGTTCACGTATCATCACCCAGCCCTGGTGCATGCTATGAGGAATGGGATATGGTTTTTTATGTGTGTATGTTCTGTTTGTCTATCATCTGAGTCCAACTCAAGGAACATGACAGAAGATATGGATATAAGGGAGCTAAGGTTCTACCACAAGATGAAAACCAATAAATATATCATTTACAGAAAAAAAATGGGAGATGGAGCTGACTTATTTCTCTTTCCAGTGGTAGCAGTGGTACCCTCCTCTCTCCCCCTTCTCTTTTATTTGTCTCCAAAATAAATAGCTGTCCTTGGTAGAATAGAAAACTGCAGTCAGGTGAATGGATTTAGAATCCACTCTGCTTCATGTTTGCAAGAATGACCTTTCCTGCTGCCCTAGGCCTCTCCTTCTTGCTTCTACTTACCACCTATATAATAAGGGAGAAGAGAAAGGTGGAGGATCAACCTTTGACCTCCCAAGTTCCTCAGAACTTGACTATCATTCTGTTACTGACAGCTATTATTGACTGAACATTTCCTCCTACCTAATTACCTGCGGTAGATCTCTGATCTTCCCAGACATTTTGTATGGAATCTATAGTCTCATTTTTACAGAAAGAAGTTTGGCACTCAGAGAGTTCAGGTAAGTTAAACTACCAGAAATAGGCAGAACCGAGCTAGAGTCTGCCTTCCTGAAAGCCTACAGCTGAGAATTTCCCTCTTGGGGAAGGACAATAATAGAACATCAGCAAAAGGTTTATAACCCAGCACCGGGCTGTGTTTTTTAGGGAAGAGAGGGGAGTCTCTGGGAGCTTTTGGGTTTGATATTTTTCATAGGAAATTCATTTTAGAACTTAGCTTGCTTGCTTTACTTGGATATTTTTCTTTGTTTGAGTCTAAGGTGGGCCAGGGTCAAAAGGGGCTTAGCTAGTTTAGACTTAATTTGAAAAAAGAGAAGACAGAGAGGCTAGTGCCATTTCAGAGATGCCTTTCTCCATAAAGTAGAGAGACAGGAGGATAAACACAGATACTTCAACCAAGAGGGAAGTATCCTTTTAACAGAGGCCCCTCAGGAACAGCCCTTGTGTAAAGTGGTTGCAGTGGGTAGGAGTGTTGCATACAGCAGAAGCTCTCTGTCATTTGCAGATCTCCACATGTGGCCCCCAAGATATCTTGAAGGGCTTTGAGTGATTAAACTACTTTTATGATAATGTTTTATGATAATGTGGTTAAAAATAAGCTTACTAAATCTCAGATAAGCACATCTTCTTAATACTATGTGTGGTGAACTACATATGACGCTACATATGAATGCATAAATGGGCCTCTCGAGGAAAAGAACTTGTTCCATTGTCAGAGTCGCCAAAGTGAGCCTGCCAGGAGAGCTGGTGACCTTTCGAGCAAAATTCAAAATGGGGAAACTTGCATTCCCATCATGAGCGCCACAGCTTCCCATCAGGTAAGAGACCGTGGTGATATTACCTGTTTTGGTTTTTTGCCATTGTGGATGAACTGTACCAGCATTCCGTCTGTACGAATAGTTCAGTGAACAAATGAATTCCAAATGACCAACGCACTGCAAAATCACATGTGGATAAGAATTCCACTCAAAATGCAAGCTACCAAGGACTGGGGTAATCCAGCTGCAGAGTTCTTGCCTAACATGCCCAAGGCCCTGGGTTTGATCCCCAACCCTGGAGGGAAAAGCCACACAAAGCAAAATACAAGCGAGACCAATGGGTTTACTGGAACAATATGGTAAAGGTTTTTGATAAGTTCCAGGTTCTACAGTAGTTCCTAAGAAACTGTCACTCATAAGTGTGAGTGTGGCTTCAGAGAATAACTGTTATCCAAAAGGCCGTTATAATACCTCTTCCCTTTCAACTGCATAGTGATGCCAGTCTGAGTTGTTTTTTTCTTCAAATATTTCCACCAAAATGATATTTTACAACATATTAAATGCAGAAGCAGATATGAGGATCCAACTCTCTTTCTCAATACAGATAGTAAAGAGATTTTAAACATAAATCAGGTCAGGAGAGGTGGTGCCTCTAATCCCAACACTTGGGAGATAGAAGCAGGATCAAGAGTTAAAGGTCGTATTACAGCATGAGTTTGAGGCCAGCCTCGGCTACCTGAGACCCTGTCTCAAAACAAATTCTAAAGCCACTCTTCTCATGGTGCTTTTATGTTAGAAGACATTCCTGTTCTTCATAAAACACGTTCATTTTAACATATATTAAGCATATTATTGGAAGTTTACATGAATAACATCTAAGATTTGAGTTCTATTGCAAAATCATAACACACAAACATGGAGTGTTCTCAACAATTTTTAAAAAAGTATTAAGATGTCTTAAGATCTGTTTGAGAACTAGAGGAGTGACAAGGAGGAAGAGAACACACCCTGTTTCACACAGCAAACACTCAACCATTAAATGATAAGCACACAAAAACCAATGTGACTAACACTCTAGGACAGGAAGTAAAAGTGTCAAATAAGTGGTCTGTACCTTTGCTGTCCAGGATGGCAGCCACCAGCCACCAGGGACTTTTAGACACTTGAAAGAAATCCAGTCCCAATTACACATGAGACTACAGGTTCAACATGAAGGAAGGCAAAGTATCTTAAGTAATAATTTAAGTTTTTATATTGATTATATCCAGAAATGTTAGTATTTTGTTGATTTTAGACTATTTGTGCTACTGAAACTAATTTCACCTGTTTTTCCTACTTGAATGTGGCTGGGCCTAGGGAAATGGCCTAGTGGGTAAAGGACTTTCATGCAAGTATAAGGACTTAAGTTCGAGCTCCAGAATCCATGTGAAATTGGATGTAATGATCCTATGGCAAGGTGGGAGACAGGAAAATCTCTAGATACTTTCATGCTACCTACGCTGACTTCCTCAGTGGCAACAAGAGATCCTGTCTTAAGCAGGGTTGGAAAGTGGGAAAGGACATTGGCATGTTCTCTGGCCTCTACGTGAGATCTGTGGCATACCAGCTCTCACACATGCACACACACACACACACACCCTGAAAGAGAAGGGCTCTGGGGAGAGAGGGAAGGAAGAAGACAGAGACAGAGACAGAGAATAAGAACATGAGGGGAATCAGAAAATCCAAGGAGTACATTCCGTTTCTCACAGACAGTGGTGGCTTGGACAAGAAGAATAACAGAAATTCAAAGTAGGAAAAATCACTGTAGGTTTGGGGAATTGTTGAAGTCATCACAAACGCTAGGATTTCACTGTGTGAGGCAGGTGGAGAGGAGGTGAGAAAGGGGAGCAGCGATAGTGAATGATGACAGCCCCAAACAAAGTCTGAGTCGCACCACCAGCTCCTGGGGTGGTGGTGGTTCTGTGTAGGTTGGGGTCAAACTGAACTGAAATTTGGGTGCCAAGAATATGGTGCTGTAGGTATGTAAAAAGAGACGGTTCATAGAAGACAACTGGCATTCTCTAGTAGTTTATGGATTACTGGAGTAGGAGGACTTCCTTGGTGTGGGAACTGAGCAACACAAGCTTTTAGAAAATTCCCTGTGGCTAAGCTGCCAGGACCAGGCCTTCTTGAGGTGTGAACATGTAGTGATAAAGTTGACCACAATATTGGTTGACTCATGGTGGGAAGTGGGTAACATACACGATATTTTGTCATCTGGGAAAGAAGTCAGGTGGTGCACCTGTGTGATGACTGGTCATTGTGAATATGATACAGGCTCTTTACCTCAGAATACTATTCTAGGCGCATGTGTATCCAGACTGAGCATTGCTTTCTACCTTGTAGTCTGCAGATTTATTTTGCTGAACGGTTGTAGAATATTCCCTGTTCAAGGCATCAATACCTAACACTAAGGCGATGGGCTGAGGAGCCCTGTGGGACCTGAGTGAGGACATATAAGCGTTTATCTCAGCCCAGTGGCTACATTCCTGCAGTACGTTGCTCACCTGCCTGGTCCTCGTTGTCTGCAGACAGAGACTTTTAGAACCAAATGGAATCAAGGTACAAAATCCACACAGCTCTGTAATTCTAGAATATGCCACCACAAAGAGGGAACCACATGCCACCAGGACAGGGCTACTCAGAGTAGGAGGAAGCTGGCCAGAGAGGGCAGACATCACCGAGAACCTTCACAGGAGTACTCCTAAACCTCTGAGCACCGCTGCCATCCCACAAGTGAGCAGGCCCTGATGGAGGTTGGTGTATTGATCCTGGCTGCCCAGCCCCCTCATTCCAGGGCTGGCTCACCAGAAAGAGTGGGGTTAAGTCTGAGGAAAAGGCGCAGAGAATCTCTTCGAGTCTGGGAAACACGGAAAAACCGAGTGTGTAACCCTTGCTGGAAATTCTCTGGCACCCTTGGGCCTTCTGCATTTGTGAGAGTGGCTACGAGGGATGGGGGTGGGGTGCCCTCAAAAGGGGGCTTCAGCCTCACTTTGTAGAGCGTCTCTAAAATAGAGTAGGTGGGAACCGACTAAAGTCCCAGTGACTCTCCTGACGCACAGGAAAGCCTCAAGTGGGTGGAGAAATGCAAATCCCCTCGTGGCAAGCAGTCAGCGGCTGTGGACCCGAACGCGGATTTTGACTTTGGACTCAGCAGTTCCAGCACCTGGAAGGAGAACGAGCCAGGTAAGCCAGACAGCCCAGTCTCGGTGTGGTCTCTCCACGGAGGGAACATTCAGGCAGGGTGCTGGAGCTTCTCACTGCACTCGGCAATGTGCTGCTTCGTTTTACCAAGCCGGGGAAGGGCTCCCTATAAAAAGAAGGGTCTTACTCTTCTTACTTCTTACACTCGAATCACCCAGAAAAACCAGTCTTCCAAAGAGCTGAGTGGAGTTCTGGCGCGGGTCTTCACAGAAGGGGAGGGAAGCCGAGGCTTCACCCTGAAGCTGAGCAATGGGACCCGGCTGTGGCTGCTGCGGAGGAGTGCCCGCCCAGGGAGTGAGCCCCCTTCATTTTCTAAGCCAGCAGAGAGCTGCGATGTCTGACCCCAGACTGGCATAACTGGGTCTCAAGAGAAACATCACTCAGCTAGGGTAGTGGGGCAAGTGGGCAGTTGTGGCTCCGAGTCCTGTGAGTGAAGCTGCAGGGTAGGTCGCTCCCTTTGCAAAGGACTCAAAGGGTCAACATCGCGTGGGGGGTGGGGGGGGTGTGGGGGGGGAGCGGAGGTACACTCGGATGCCAGGAGGGAGCAGGAGGGCGTCCAGGCTGTAGATGGAAAATACTTATCCTGAGGCAGGACACTGAGCCCCTTAGAGAGTGAAGGCAGAGACACCTTTGCTTTCAGAGGTCTGAAAGCAAAACACCAATGATCAAAACAATAATAACAACAACAACGAAACAGCAACAATAAAACAACAGAACCCTTTACTTAATTTCTTAAAGTTTTAGTTAGTTTTAGAAAAGTAGTTTTAAAAGTAAATTGTCAAATCTACCCTCATCCTCTACCCTCTGAATCTTCTATTCAACTGTATATGGCATTTGGTTTTGTTTGTTTTTAAATACACTGAGTTCACTTAGTGCTGCCCATGTGTGCATGGGTGATGGATGTCTCCTGTGTGTGCATGGGTGATAGATGTCTCCTGTGTGTGCATGGGTGATGAATGCCGTCCGTCCGTGTGTGCATGAGTAGCTTCCAAGGGGGTGCATCCCTGAAGAAAATGCACTCTCCCTCCCTCAGCAGCCATTAGTTTGCCAATAGCTCCTTGGCCAGGGGTGGGGCTTCCTGACAAATTCAAGGGACCTGCAGCCTTTCATCCCCTGGGGCCACTTGGGAGAAGAGTGTCCTGCAGCTTGGTTTCAGCCTTGATTTGAAAGAGTGACTTTCCTGAGTGACTTAACTACATGATAAATTCTTAGTTAGAAAACAGACTTACATTCAAATCATGGAAAGGATTTAACAATAGAAACAACAAAAGTGACCACGCTGTCTTCAGCCCCTGCTCTCTGATGCAGCTGCAGCAAGGCTTTGTGGGTAATAGGAGGGGAGAAGAATGCTCCAATTTTGTTCCCAGACCTGGGAAGTTTGTCAGAGCTGCAACGCCGTGGGCAGGAGTCACATCCCTCTTTGGTCCTCAGTTGTTTCAAGTTTGTAAAGTCCAAAGATGCTGCTATCCTCCTGCCTACTCGTGGCCCCATCTCGAGGGCTATGCATGCATCCTTAAACAAGCTTTTAGGAGCACTCACAACAATGGAGTGGCCAGTTGTGGGGTGCTCATGAACACAGTCATGTGGAAGGTCAAGATGGCTTCTCTCTCCAGCTACTTTCTTCTGAGAGACACAACTTTTTTGGTACTCTTTGCTTTAAAGTATTTGTTGGGAGCTCAAGAAATAGGTGTTTAAAAATGTTCCCGCTGAAATCTGAAGACTGTATACAGGCAGTTTGTTCTATAAGCAAAAGGAAACTTGGCTTACCTCCAGGATCTGTTGAATATTATGGTGATTTACTGTATGAAAGTTTTTTCTTTGACTTAGTATTACTGATCAAGAATTCTGCATTCCAAGAAAGCAAAATACAGCAACTTCAGGGGGGATTAGGAAAATAAAGATTTTCCTAAGCTAAGAAGAATGTCTGCGGCTTCTATGTTGGCCAGAGTGGGGATGTATAGGTTATATGAGAGGAAAACATGCTTCTGTGTGTGTTTGTTACCTAAGTGGGATGTTTTATTCTACTTTAACTTGACAGCTTAACCACTGTCAGACACGAAGTACTCTTTGTATCTAAAAAAGCTTTGCCCAACTGTAGATCACTAGAGAAGAATCAAAATGTTTATTTATTTAGAAATAGTTTGTACTGATAAGACTAGAGCCCAGGAGAAGTACAGGCATGCAATTCCTCAGTAAGCTGCCACAGAAGTGGACGGAGCTAGAGCTGGCTGAAGGGTCCAGACAAATATGAAATAAAGAAAACCAGTGAACATTTTCATGTAAAAGGAGCTTTAGGAAGAAATGAAGGAATAATCCTTAGGAGGTGCAATCAGTGTGGAGAGTTTATCTACCTTCAGCTTGCTCAAGGAGTGCGGGAGAGGGAAGCAATTTGCTGACAGTATAGATTCTGTGTTCAAGTCTATGTGGACAGTCCGGGTAGGGCAAGGGGTGTTTGGGGAGGAGGGAGGGAACTTCCTGGAGCTTCAGCACAGGAGGTCATGGTAGAGCAAGGAAGGATGTGGTTTGGGGGCAGAGGGGGAAGACTGTCCTGCATTAGGGATAACTTTTAAGAAAACACTAAGAGGAATTGCTGAACGCTGTGCTTTAAATGCATTTTCTCTTTCTTTTCTTCTTTGGGAGACTATAAAAGTTGAATTCTTTTTCTACAATTAACTAATAGCTAACAGCTGATTGAGGTCTGAGGCAAGAAAGAAACCTGTCTCATGGCTCCCAGTGAACAATATTTTAACTGTAATTTTACCTTTCTTTTACAGTATGTCTCAATGGAATCAAGTCCAACAGTTAGAAATCAAGTTTTTGGAGCAAGTAGATCAGTTCTATGATGACAACTTTCCTATGGAAATCCGGCATCTGCTGGCCCAGTGGATTGAGAATCAAGACTGGTAGGCTCAAACATTTCCCTAGAAGATGATGACAGAGGCTCTGTGTCCTAGCCATGTACATGTGTTCTATGGTCTGTTTAACTCAGTAGATGTGTTCTTTTAGGTATTAAAAAAGAAAAAAAAAAGCCTTCAAAGTTTTGGAAATCCTTTTCAAAAATAAGGAACCATTGACTGTTCTAGTTTTGTCTACTAGAGATGAAACCCAATGGTTTTAGTGCCTTGTCTGTAAATACCTCCCACCCCACTGTCTTAGTCAGTGTTCTGTTGCTGTGAGGAGACACCATGACCAAGGCAACTCTTATGAAAGAAAGCATTTAATTGGGGCTTGCTTACAGTTTCAGAGGCTTAGTCCATTGTCATCATGTCAGGGAGCATGACAGCATACATGGTGTTGGAGCAGTAGCTCAGAACTACATCCTGGTCCAGGGGTGGGTGGAGTGGGTGGGAGGGGGCAGCACTGGGCCTGGCTTGGGCTTTTGAAACCTCAGTGCTCACTCCCAGTGACACATTTCCTCCATCAAAGCCACACCTACTCCATCAAGGTCAAACCCACTTCAACAAGGGCACACCTTCTAACCCTTTCAAATAGTGCTACCCTATAGTGACTAAGCAAAGTATATGAGCCTCTGGGGGCCATTCTTATTCAAACCACTACACCAATGCTTTAGGCATGAAGAGGTCCCACGGAAACAGACCTATTCAGCATGTCACTTTTGTTATCATAGACTCAATGCCAGTAAATAGTCTTCTTAGGAATACTTCTCCACCTCCAGAGGGAAGCATTCTTTCCTCTGGCAAACACAACACATCCTGCCCCCATTTTATCTTCAACAAGCCTCTCTTCTGTCCCTGGATGCCTCTACTTCATTAGAATTAGAGCAAGATGAAGGCAAACAGCATGCCCAGTGCTTACCACACCAAGCCTTTATACATGAGAAATAACTCGGAAACAGCTTCTTCTATATGAGTATGAAACTGTCCAGTTAATAAACATCTTTCAAAGCTCTATTTACTCTATATAATTAATTTTTCTTTGTGCTTGTCATTTTTCTATTGTGTCAAAATATGAAAAAGTGTTTTAACCACTTTAACTGTACAGTTCTGCAGCATTGACTGCATTGCATTGTTCCGTAGTCATCACCTCCGTCCATCTGCTGAGCGTGGCCTGCTCAGTCCGAAATCTGACTCCTTAGACAGTAACCCCATTCCTCAACACTCAGTTCCAGCCTAGTCTTTTTCTTCCTCCCTCCCTTCCTCCCTCCCTTCCTTCCTTCCTTCCTTCCTTCCTTCCTTCCTTCCTTCCTTCCTTTCTTCCTCCCTTCCTCTCCCTCTCCCTCCCCCCGCCTCTGTCTCTCTCTCTCTCTCTTTCCCTCTCTCTTTCTTTCTATGAATTTGAGGAGAGGACGTACTTTTTGTGAGTGGAATCATGTATGTTTCTTTTTGTGGCTGGCTTATTTCACTGAATATGTTTTCCAGATTTATTCTTGTCATTGCACGTACCAGAATTTTATTCATATTTGAAGCTGAATAGTAGTGCATTGTATGGATACACCACCTATGGTCAGGTCCATTTACTTACTGATGGACATTTGGGTTATTCTACAGATGAGACACTGCCAATAAAGTTGCTATGAGAAGCCATATGCCAATACCTGCACTCATCCTTTCTGTTTGCATATAGACCCAAATACAAAGTTGTTGGGTCATATGGTAATTGTGTGCATTATAAGTAATTATTAAACTTACCACAGTGAGTGTACCATTTTACATCTCATCAGCAATATTATAAAGGCTTCAATTTCTTACTATTCTTGCCAAGACTTATTTTATGACTTTTTTGAAAAAATAATAGCCATCCCAATGAGGATGAAGTGGTGTCTTGTTGTAGTTTTGATTTATAAAACCCAAATGGTTAGTGATGTTCAACAGCTTCTCGTGTATTCAATTTAACTTTTAAAATATCTAATTGCTTATAATTGTAGAATAAATCTGACATTTAAAAATATATGTGGTAAAGAAGTAAATATTTTGTTAACTGTTTCTTACTGGGCAGTAACACCTTTGGCATTTTTATTTATTTTAGGGAGGTGGCTTCTAACAATGAAACTATGGCAACAATTCTTCTTCAAAACTTACTAATACAATTGGATGAACAGTTAGGTCGTGTTTCCAAAGAGAAAAACCTGCTATTGATCCATAATCTAAAGAGAATTAGAAAAGTTCTTCAGGTAAGAATGTGTTCTACTTAAAAAACAATGGTTGTGCAAGTCTAAAATTTGAATATGTATCCTCAAATTACTTTCAAAACAGATGTAAAAGTAATTTTTTTTGTTTCTTCACCATTTAAATTTTTTTCTGCTCAGTTACTTTTATCACTATATTATTTTTAAAAAATTGAATCTAAGATTCTATGGAAATGAGAAGGGTGTGTGTGTGTGTGTGTGTGTGTGTTACTCATCTGGCTTATTTCTTAATTATTACCAAGTTGAATATCATGGAAACAAATTTAAAAGATGAGATTGTGGTTTAAATAATGCATGGAGGCTTCCCAGTCCCTAGAGGTAGCTGGCAGTGGGGGAACTACAAGGGAGCATGGGTCTTCAGCGGGGGCCCATAGGTCCTTGATCAGAGATCTGTGAGCAGATGAGAATGAACGGGATTCTCAGGAGTTGGCGGCAGAAGGCTTGAACTCAACAGTTACATATATAGCCAGAGAAATGTTCCCTGCATCCTAGGAACATCATTGGAAGCTCATAGGTTAGGGCAAGCAGTCCCACTTGCATATTGGAGTTTGTCGCTGGATTTAGGTATTTTTTCAGGGACCAGAGGGAGAGAGACCTTATACGGTTATGTTGGGAGGGTTTCGTTGCAACTCCAGAAAAACAATTCTGTCAGATCCCATACCTTTGGAGGGGGTGGTGTCTTGCTGTGAGCATGCAGCATGGTTTGTGACCTGTCAGAGCTACGGAGGGGAGGGGCCAAACTCCTCCTGCCACTCTTAGAATGAGAGTTCTAGGGTTTTAAGCACCCTCAACCCACTTTTAGCTCTAAGACAGTCCCACACCACATATTCATGGCTGTCCTCAAACCCTTCTGTGCCTCCATCTCTTGTATAGCCATTAGAGTTAATATTCTTATTCATAAGTGCTAGCATCATGTTATAATTGATTAAATAATGTTGATACATTATTATTACCTCAAAGTCCAAGATTTAATTAAGATGAACTATAATTCTATGGATTTTAACAAGTGCATAATAGTGTCACACATCTACCATCCTAGCATTTTATAGAAGAGTTTCCTAGTACAGAAATCTCCTGTGCTTCAGTCATTTTCCCCTCCCTTTCCTCACATTGAGTGCTTGAAATTAGTGGCCATTTTCTCTCTGAAGTTTGCCTTTTCTTAATGTCTTAAAGATAGAAACATACAGTTTGTGGCTTTTTAAACAATTGGCTTCTTTCACTTAGCAACAAACACTTAAAGTTTTCCTATTTTCATGGTGTGATAGCTTTATTTTTAATTACTAAGGAATATTCTAGTATATTTCTTTTATTTATTCTAAATAAAGTTACTGTTATGAATTAGATGTGAGTTTTTGCAGGGGTCTAAGTTTTCATTTCATTTGAGTCATTACCCAAAACCATGATTTCTATGTTGCTATTCTTAGACTTTCTGTTTTTTCTAATTCAGCTTCCTCTATAT
Source organism: Cricetomys ansorgei (assembly GCA_026225945.1). NCBI lineage: Eukaryota > Metazoa > Chordata > Mammalia > Rodentia > Nesomyidae > Cricetomys > Cricetomys ansorgei. The sequence continues at coordinate 8,647,961 of JAMJFZ010001562.1, forward strand.
CTCCCTCAGACAGAATGATGTATATTCACAATAAAAAAGGAAAAAACGTAAAAAATACAAAGAAAGCTAGAAATCACCCCAAACTTAGTTCTTACAAATACCCATGCTAATATTTGATGAGCATCAATCCAAATACTTTCTATACATGTGTATTTGTAGATGTTAAATAGAGTAAATTGCCCTGTAGCAACTCACACTCCTGTCTCCATGCATCATGTACGTGTGGAGAGGAAAGTGAGTTGTTATCTACCCCCACCTGACACACATACACATCACACAGACCACACACACACACACACACACGCACACACACCACAAACTCCCTATGTCCCTCCCTTACCTTTCTTTCCTTCCCTTAATCCTTTTATCAACATGCTCTTTTGTTTTCTTGTTTGTTTGTTTGTTTGTTTGGTGTTTTGAGACAGGGTTTCTCTGTGTAGCCCTGTGTATTCTGGAACTCTGTAGACTAGGCTGGCCTTGAGCTCAGAGATCCACCTGCCTCTGCCTACTGAGTGTTGGAATAGTGTGCACCACCACCTGAATATATGTTATATATATGTGTGTGTGTATGTGTGTGTGTGTGTGTGTGTATATATATATGTATATATATGTATATATATGTATATATATATATATATATAGTAACCTGTAACTTATAATTTCTACATCTGTTTATTTCTTGTCTGAAAAATATAATCTCTAGTAAAGAACTTTGTTTCCTTCTACCTTCTCTCCTTTTACTACATGGGTTTAGAAAATTAAACTGAGGTTGGCAAGCTTGACTGTAAGTGCCTTTACTCTCTGAACCATCTCTTCGGCCCAAAGTCTGGCACTTTAAGGGACACTGCGGCTGAGTATAAAAATCTTAGGTCAATTTCTGGAGACATTGCTCTACAGATACTGAGAGAATGAGAGATCAATCAGAGATATTTGCTTATAGTCAGGAGTGATCATAATGCTACTTTACAACTAAGATATTATAAGCACTGACCCATTTAAAAAATGCAGGATATAATTATATGCACCTCACAGGTGCATACCCACTGAACTATCAGCACTACTGATAGTTAAAATTCACACACAGAATAACATGCTCTTTCACAAATCTGTATAATAAATTGGCCTTTAATAGGTACTGGTTCCCTGCACTGATTACGTTTACAATTGTTTCTGGACCATCTGGAAAAGGCATAAATCTGAATATACAAAGCTTGTTGGTTCAGTCTGAATATTCAAATGATACCATGCAATTTGGCATTTGTCTACTTTTTCCAATACAAAACACTATGGATGGGTCTCTAGAGCTTTGTTGACATTTAATATCTCTGAAAACTCTTATATTTCCTCCCTAACTCCAATCTGCTGTCTCTCCACCCAGAAAATGTTGTAAAATGAATATTCAGTGCCTCTTCTGTTTTGTTGCAGTTTTACTTTGAATGTTTGCATCCCTAAAGAACACAGGACATCTAGGTCTATAAACTACTGAATCTCACAAAGATGAGATTATACTGTATTTACACTTCAACAGTGCTTCATAGTTCCCAGGATTCATCAGCATCAACCTTGGTTGCAATAATCTCTTGATCTTCATGGCTCCACTGCTCCTATATGTGGATATATCAATATTTTACAATTTATAGTTGGTGGAGACCTGGGTTATTTACCATTTTCCTTTTCCACTTCAAATACTGTTGCCTTGAACATCTAGCGGTAGAACTGCTGAACTATGGAGTTCGTATGTCTTTCATTGTGCTGAATATTGATAGTATATATTAGCTTACCCTGTGTACTTTTTCTAGCATTGTTTATATACATTTAAAAATTTTTCTTTTTCAAAATCCATTTAAATTCATATTTTAACAGATTTTTTTGTATACTTCAGTTTGTAGTGCTTTCATTGTATGTACATAATCCATAATTCCATCCTTGACTACTATTGCCTAGATAAACTTTAAAATGATCTCACTGTTTACAAAGACTGTGAAATAAAGCATGAACACAACTCCAGAAATTTAGAGGAGAATTATAGAATAGTATTTAAGAAAAAGCTATAAAGCTACTTTAAGTGGCAATGGGCAAGGTGATTCCATATGTTCTGAATAAGAGCTTCCGGGTATGATAAAATAAAAAATTCACAACTAACACAAGATTAAAAAAATACGTGGCACCAGAGAAAACGAAATGAGTATAAAAAGAAAAGACAAAACAAACAAAACAAAACCAGATAACCTACAAAGAGATTAGACTGACTGCTAAGTTGAAAGCTGTAAGAATTGAAAAGTTAAAAACAATTTCTTTACAAAACTATAATCCAAAGTCTATCAACCTAAAATTCTACCTAAGTTCTTACAGGATCGAAATGTTCCACGGAAGTTTATTTGACCAACTATTTAATGAATACTGGGCATGTACCTGGCCACATTTTAAGTACTAGGAATTCAATTAGGGGAAGTCATGATCTTGCAGTTTAGAAAGTTCACACTTCCTGTGTTTTGGTTTTTAAATTTAGATGAAATTTTATGGGTACTCCTCAGGTCTGAGTGAGATGGGGCAGTAGGCACCAGCATCTGGGCTGATGATAGAATCTTCTTTTCCTGTCAATCAGAAAGTTCTGTTCAGAGTTGTGTTAATTCTGTGGTTAGTAATCCCACACCTGCAGAGTGCTTTTCACAGACCCTGGTAAGTGCTCTGTTGGTGGGAGGTCGAAACTCAGTGGGTGAGGTGACACCAGAAACTGTAACCTTTAGCAATACCTGGCCTACACTCAACCACACCACAGCCTCTGTGTTGAGGAGCACCTGATTGAGCTTGAATAAAGAAATGCTCTTTGTTCTGTTAACATCACCACGTGAGTTGAAACACACTTAACAATGCCAGGAAGGAAAACAACAAAACAAATCAAGAACTATCGTTAAACATACTGAGTCCCTCTGAACCTGTCAGATCTTATCCTCTAACCCACTGCTCTCTCAGGTCACTGCTTCCTTCCCTCTGTGCACACACCACACACACACACCCACACACACACCACACCACACACGTACACACACCACACAAACACCATATACACACACCACACAAACACCACGTACACACATCACATATACACACCACACAAACACACACACACATACACACACACATCACACCACCACATACACTCACACACCATATACACACACCACACATCACACCACACACACACACTACATATACACACACACACGCAAACACATACACACTACATACACATACATACACACCACACATAGACACCATAGAGACACACACACACATGCACACACACCACACACAGGAGTAAAGCATTGGCCACAGTCTAAGCCCTGAAAGGAATGTGCAGCCACTTTGTGCAAATCTTAGAGCTCTTATAGAAGGTTCTGTCTTCTCATTCCATTCTGCCGCCAAACGCTGTTAGCCAATTTGCCAGTCACTCCACAGAGTTGAGTTACTTTATCAACCTGACAAACCCTTCTTCCTCTAAATTTATCCTCAAGATAATTGTCTGGAGCCCACCTCACAGTGCTGTATTTTCAAAGGCTCAGAGACCTATGTGTTCTTAATTACTTGTCAAGACTTTGTGGCCTGGTTTGAAACAGGGACAGGTGAATGGCACGCAGTGGAATTCCTTGTTTTAGGTACGTCACACCAAACTGGAAACCAATGTGAGTAACTGCAACTGATGTTTCTGAACAGCTAAACTTCCATTCATGAACTGCCTTGCGTGTATTCCTCTAACACTTTGTCCTCTCTAAGACTGCTTAGATAGCTCTGTAAAAAATTAAATCTTGGCAGATGGTGGTGGCTCATGCTTGTAGTACCGGCACTAGGGAGGCAGAGGCAGGTGAATCTCTATAAGTTCGAGGCCAGCCTGGTCTACTGAGTTCCAAGACAGCCAGAGTTACAACAGAGAAATCCTGTCTCAAAAAAACAATAAAAGAAAAAGAAAAGAAAAGAAATTAAATCTTGGGCTGTAGGGATGGCCCAATGGTTTAGGAACACTTGCTGCTCTTGCAGAGGACCCAGGTTCGGTTCTCAGCATTCACATGGTGGTTAACAACTATTCATCATTCCAATTCCAGGGATCTAATGCTTCCTTCTGACTTCTGAGGGCACCAGGCATGCGCATAGTGCACATACATGCAGGCAACACACACGTCTGCTCAAGCACACGCACACACACAAATAAATCTAAAAAAATCAGATCTTAATGATTTAATGCATGAATCCATAACAGTCTGTTCTTCACTTGGATTCTGAAGGTTAACACAATTTATATCAGTGTTTAGGTTTCTCTATGGATTAGGTACTTTGTGTATAAAATAGAACACAGATATTTCTTTTGTTGCATGTATGTGGTATGTGTGTGTGTGGTATGTCTGTTTGTGGTGGTGTGTGCTTGTGTATGCATTCATGCACACACAGAGGCCAGAGGAAGATGGCAGGTGTACTGTTCCATTGCTCTCTGCCTTATTCCAGACTGCTCCTGGGATCCACCTGTCTCTGCTCTGCCCCCAATGTTGGAGTTACAAGCACATACAGCCATGTCCATGTTTATGTTGGTGCTGAGGATTTGAACTCAGGCCCTGATGCTTGCATAGCAAGCACTCCTAACCACTGAGCCATCTCCCTTCCCCTGTGATTCTTGAATGATCTTCAGCCATCTACTACCATAATCATCTAGTTGACTGCTTTGTCAAGAATATTCTATTCTCACCAGCTGCCCTGTGGTCTCCCGAGTACAGTGCACAGTGAGGTATGGATTGGCATAGGTGGTTGTAATAGTTAATATTGCTTGCCAACTTGACGGTATCTATAACCACCTAAGAGACAAACTTCTGGGCATGTCTGTCAGGGAGTTTCTAGATTTAATATTTAATTGGGAGGACTCTCCGAAAATGTGGGTGGATCAATGCCTGCGATCCCAAACTAAAAAAAAAAAAAAAAGGGATAAATCAAGCTGAGCACTGGCCTTGGTTTCTCTCTTCTTTATGGTGCATGCTACATGACCAGCTGCTTCATGCTCTTGCTGTCATGCCTTTCCCACCATGAGTGATTATGACCTCAAATTGTGAGCCAAAACAAACCCTTCTCCCCTTAAATTGCTTTCCTTGGATATCTTGCCGTGTCAACAAGAAATATAGCCAGCAGTAACCAAGAGCTATGTCAATAGTTAAAGAATAAGACCCCTGCATATGCTCTTAATGCCAAGAAGCTGCCAGTTTCTTACTATCTAACCTGGGTATCTGCCTTATGGATAGACACGGGAAGGAGACTACCTATGCTTTGTGAAACTGAAACAGCTCAGCTCCCTTTTGTAACTTGCCCCCCGTCAGTATTTACGTTGAAAAATTCTGTGTCCTTTTGGCTTTCTGTAGCTGTACACATAATTTCTGTAGTTGAACACATCACCACTAGTCTTGCTGCCTGCTTTAAGTTCTTGTATTCATTGTCTGAGCAATAAAAACTTTCCCAGAGATGTAGGGGAAGAGAGAGATTTCCATGGCAACAGTGTGACTAGCATAGCAGACATAGATGGGGGAGACCTATTTGGTTATTATTACAAGTCAGCAGGAAGGAAGCAGGATGCTGATCTAGGCAGGGACAATGGGAATGAAGACTGAGCACTGAAATTGTGAGATAGTTTGGTAAAAGAATTGACTTATAATAATTAAATTAAAAATGTGAGAAAGAATTAAAAATGAGATGATTTAGTCACTTAATTTGGGTTATTGCACAGATACTAATGCACTTTAAAATTAGTTTGGGGAAGGGATGTGAGACAATAAGACGAGGTAGATATATTCTGGAATGTGTTGTTGGAAACTAATATGAATAACTTGTGACTCCGTTGTCTGTATATTTAATGACGGTCTCTTCTACAAGACCAAGGTCCTGGTAGAGGTGATCTTTGCATTTCCAGTGTTTAGTGTACAGTCCAGTGTGTAGTAAGGGGCTCTGTGTTTCATTTAATAACAAGGAGTGGAGCTGACATTGAAATATGAACATTGCCTTGCTGCAGCGAATATCCATTGACTAGCAGATCAAATAGCACATTATTGCAAATGCGGTTCACAGTCCACAAGTGTGTAATTTTTTCAGTGTGCACTTTTACTTCCTGAACTCATCAGTTTCTGAGGATGGGGAACTGGCTTTGCAAAGTAGTTGAGAAAGAAGGTAAGGCTTGACGGGAAGCCTTACTGAAATTCCAGAAACAGGAACTGCTGGGAAAACCTTTCAGAGGAATCACTCCAGCTTCCTCGAGAAACTTATTACCAAGGTGATATATGTCTCCAAGAGCAGTATGCACTCTACAGTGCCACCTTTCCCTGCTCCAACTGATGACATATCAATGAGGATAACATTAATTACTATCAAACAGCAAAATTTTGTTTATTGTACAATTCACCACCTAATGCTCATTATTCTGGTAGATAAATGGGTGACTTATTCTCTAAGTTCCTCCCCAATGTGGCTCAGCTATTTCTAAGAGACCTGAAGGCTACTGCACATAGGAACATAGAGAATGTGAGTCCACACCTACATCTTTAAAATGCCTGCTTCCAGTTAGCAGGAACTCCACACCTTATCCACAGCCAGACAGAGAGTTCAGGAAATGCAGCTGCCAACTACATTTTGCCAAGCTTTACTTCACCTTTTCCAAGAGAGCTAGAATTTATGTGAGCAGTTAGGTGTGCCACATTTGGCAAAAACACAAAAATTAAAAAAGAAACATTTGGAAAATAATTTTTAATATCCAAGTTTAATGACTAAGCAATTCTATTTTCTGAGGATGTATCCTGTATAAATTGCCCTACAGGTCAAGAGAGAGATATATGTTCAAGAATAGTCTTATTGGTCATAATAACAAAAAGGTGAAAATGTCCTAAATGTCTATGTTTGAATGTCTAAAGAGATTGGAGCACTTCCCCATATACAACTATCCTATCAAAATATTAAAACCTTAACAAGTTAATGTACTGGAATAGAAGAAATTATTTCAGTTGCTAAGGTTCATTTATGGTACTCTTAACTGTTAATCTTTGGTGAATCCACTGTAAATTGCATAGTGCAGTTTTCCCTGTAAAGACTACAGTTATACTGGATAAAAAATAGTCATGGCTCATGTATAACGAAAGAAACCTCTATCATCATTAAGTACTAAACAAAACAAAAGTGGAACAAACCTGAATGCAATGATTCCTGCTTAGTGATGGACACATTCAGAGTAATGTGTCGTTAAGTGATGTCATCATTGTGAGACATCACAGTGTGTTCCTCTGCAGCCTGGATGGTGTCATTTAGTCACTTACCATGGGCTTTGTGTGCAGATAAGAGACTCAGTCATGAGACATAGGAGGCTGTTGCCTGTGTTTCATGCACACTGTTTTACTGTTATGCTTGCTTTTTGTAATAGAAAAAGTGATGCTAAACTACTGCTAATTACAGACGCTAATTACATAGTTTCATACAGCTTGTAGGGCAGCAAGTCTGCTTATACCCGTGTCACCACAAACATATGATTAAGACATTGCTTCATGATGTTCCGGCAGCTATGGTGTGGCTATCACATCATTTTCCACCTCCACAGTAATCTTACGGAATCATTACTGTGGACTGAAACCTTGCCATATGGCACAGGATTACATACTGAGGCAGAAGGACTACTAAATTTTGTGTCACTGACAGTAAAAATGCCAGACACTATCTGGTGCGACTGCGCAGAGGCTGTAGGAGGAGAAAAGAGTTCTCACCACCAATCAACATTTCCATTCATTGAACTTTAAAAGAAATAAGTCAAATTATGTAAGTATTAGAGCAAAAATCGCCAAATCCACAAACTTCATTCTCAGACATCCCAGAGAGAGGCATCCAGAAATCTGATTCATAAAAGCTTCACCAGTATGGTTGATGAACTGCTAAGGCTAAAACCACAGCCTTAGGACACATTCCTACAAGTGGAATTGCTATGTCAGAGGAGTGAAAAATATTACAGCTTGTGATAAAAACTGTCAGATTGTTCTCTGGTAATCCACCAGTTCACATTCCCACTGCAGTGTGTAAAAGCTGGCTTATTCCTTCATTGGTGTGGGGTGCAATAGAGCATTTTAATCTTTGCCAGTTTGATAAATGAAAAAATGGCATATCTGATTTATTTCGACAGAGGCAATAGTTTGTTGAAGTTGGTTCTTTTGCGGGGAACAATCTGTCCCATCTGTCTTCCTCTTGAACCGTGGAGATGGTTAGTCTCATTCAGATAGTGCTTCGTGATAAGAATCTCTTGAGGAGCTTGTTGAAAAGTTGCTTTGCACCATGTGGTGGTGAATCACACTTTTAATCTCTGCACTTGGGAGGCAGAGGCAGGTAGATCTCTGAGTTTGAGGCCAGCCTGGTCTACATAATGAGTTCCAGGACAGCCGGAGTTACAACAGAGAAACCCTGACTTGAAAAACCAAATAAATAAATAAATAAATAAGTAAATTAATTAATTAATAAAAATATTTACAGCCCCACTTAATTCTGATTGTGGAGGTGGTGGTGGGTTTAGGTAGGCAAGGTATGGTAATCCCGGAACAGAGGTGTATGTCCTGCAGAAGAAAATCACAATTACTACGAGCAATGGAAGATACACAATATGCATAATTTGTGTTCCTAAAGTGGACTTCTGCTCATCTGTGCCACATCCACTGTCTACATGTTCCAGCATGTGCCCTGCTCTCTGTGCCATTAAAATCCACATTGGTTTCTCCCTCCTCTGCTTTCTCCAGCCTTTAGTGTCCAAACAATTAACCCCGATATTTGATTACTGCAGCCGCCAGGTAGATAAAATTGACTGATGATAATAGTTTAATGAAGGCAGTTAAAGTGCTTTTTAGAGCAAAAGGCTAGCCTAGAATATAACCATGCAATAAATTGTGTGTGTGATAGCATGTGATTAGAGGCAACTGTACCCTTCAGAAGGTGAAATCTAAAGTCAGAACAGCCTTAAAGAACTAGAAGCTGGAGCTTGCGAGAGAACTTAGCATGTGCTGCTCAGGCAGAGGACTTTGGTTTGGTTCCCAGCACTCACACAGGGCAGCTTACAATCACCTGGAACTACAGCTTTAGGGATCCAACACCTTGTTGGATCCAACACCTACCTCACAGTTGTACATACCCTGAAACACATACACTTAATTAAAAATAAAAAAAAAACTCTTTAAAAAAAATTAGTAATCAGGAAGTTCTCTGCTGATGTGAAACTACTTTTTACTTTCCAAAAGGCAAAAATTTAAAACCACATGTAACTAGTTGTGCACCAGGGTGCTGATGGGCTTCTCACAACAAGACAAGTTTGAAAAAGGATTTTTGATCATTTTTTCTCAATATTGTCTGGTTTTTTAAATTCCCATGGGCATATTGAAAACTCAGCCATGTTCAACTCCATCTAGAGATTCTGTTTCGATTGAGAAATTTTTTTAAAAAGTTCCATAGGTATTTATAACAGGCGTAGTAGCCAAGGCTGAGACTCATTGTCCATAGTAATGAAAAACAGGCATGTGAATTTCACATACACATTATTCTTCGTCTCTCCAGGAGGAGACGCTTGAGTTGTCTTGTGGAAGTGATGGATTCCCAAAGATGTAACTGTCTACCTCATGCCTCTTGTCATTTCTGACAAGTTTGAATGAATTTACGTCCAGTCATTCATTCATCCAACTAGTGCTCATTGGGGAGACCGCTGATGTGGAGGATACACAAGCAGAGGCGTGCCTGTCAGCCTCTGTGATATGTAAGATCTAGCGAAGAGAACAAAAGTCAACAAGTAACTGCAAGTAACTTCCAGCAGGCCTCTGCTTGCTTTCACCAAGGAGACAACTGGTATGGATCACTTCCAACATGCCACCTTTGTCTAAATGCAAGATGGCTAAAAACAAACTTTTCTAAGTCTATAAACCCATCCCTTCTCATCTATTAGAAATAATGTGGACTGATTTTATTGAGAGAGTTTCTAGGTCAGTTGGGTATTTCTTTGTATCCTGAGATAACACTTGGTGGCTTTCTTTTAGCGAGTGTTGCGTAGCTCAGCTGGCTCCTATACTTTAGCTCACAACTCAGCTGTGGACAGGAAGGCACCAGCCCCGGCTGGAGTGTAGCAAAAGGAAGGATCCTGTAGACAAGGTGTTCACAGATCATAGGTCTATGCAGCACTACCAACCTATCTGGCTCTTGTCAGCACCATGGATGCAGTGAACAAAGGGGATGTGCAGTTATTGTCCATTGTTGCACTTAAAAAAATGTTCTTTCACAGTTTAACCCCACACGATATGTGTAATATACGTCATTCCAGTTCTCCTTAGCTATCTTCTTATTCTCTTCCATCTCCCACCAAATCCTCTCTTTTCCCCACCAAATCGCTCTTGTAATTTGTGTATATGTGTATGTGTGTGTCCCATTGCTTTTAATTAGGATTGCATTAGTGATCACAGGCAACATGCCCGTGGCTACCGCTGTGGGATATACTCAACTGCTGACCGCCTGTAACTCCCGAGGGAGAGGAAGGCCTTGTGAGTTCCTCTCTCTCCATGATGGAGTGTTGATGAGCCCACCGTTTTGTTTGTTTGTTTGGTTTGACTTAGCTTTTGTTTTTTGAGAAAGTGTCTTACTCTGTAGCCTATGCTGGTCTAGCACAGTATAAGCCAGCCATGCCTTGAATTCTCAACATTCTTCCAGACTCAGCCTCCTGAGTGCAGGGGCCACAGGTGGGAGCCACTGTACCCGGCTAACACATTTTATTATTACTTTCCCTTCAGTTCTGGAGGTAGAACTCAGATCCTCTCACATGCCACAATACACGTGGTTTTTATATCACCAACGCAAGCAATAAAAGTGTACTATAGCAAACTCATGACCTTTCTCAAAGTATTCCATGTCATGAGAATTGTATTTTCGTAAGAATTATAGTTTTTTTGACGACTCATCAGCATTATCAATTTGTTTCCCCATGATTCCAGCTGAATCCCTCAGCAGTACTGCCTAACTGATAGGGTCTTGTCTGAACTTTTAAGGTAGCCATGTAGGTTATTTCAAAAAAGAACATAGCATTTAAAATCAGAATACAGAAGCTATGTATGTAACTTACTGGTAGAGTGCTTATCCAGCAAGCATGAAGCCTTAAATTAAATCCCCAGCGCAACAAAAACAAAACAATATAATCAGAATGCAATTTGAACACTACCCCCAATTGATATGTGTTGAATGTAATCTTTGTATAACATAGAAAAAAAGCCACATAATGTATCAAGGGCTTCTTCATTCTCTGTAAACTGGTTGGAAGTTAGTGCATCTGAGGACTGAGGTCATCAAAGAGCCTGGCTCAAAATGTCAACATCACCCGGAGATTCTCATTGCAAACAGGGAACCAGAAGTGGGAGCAACACTCTGTCCAGCTGTGCACAGATGATTGACAACCAAATGGAACACTTAGAAATGGCCTGTAAGTTTTTGGGAAATCTGGGTAAGACAGCCTCAAGACCAGAGCATCTGTATTCCTAGCATTAGAGTTGTGCAAGACACTGAAGCATGACTGACAGTTTATATCCTGCATCAATGGCCCAGGCAGAGTGACAAAAAGTTGGGAAAACCAGCCTATATCCCCTTACAAAGCTGTATCCTGGTATACTCCTGCTTCACTGGCCTGACTGTGAGACTTGCAGTCATTTTAGTTCTCTGTAATCTTTCTCCCTTCGAGGCCTAGCCTTTCACTGAATGTATGGGTCAGAGTTGTCAATGAACTTGTCTGGCATAAAGGCCACACATGGCTGCCAGCGGAGAGGGCGCTACTTAGAAGGGACCACACCCTACTGTAGAGCCCCTAGGTTGGAGTGGATTAATGAGATCAGAGCTTGAGAGTCCATCCAACAGGAGGCCCTCACCAGCACAGCTGAGATGGCTCTGCCAGTGGACCGGGGGCTGTGAGAATGAACTGCTGCTCTTTTTGCTATTGTGTGGGGTGTGTTACCTGTGGTTGGGCTCAGAGTTGGGTGTTTCCAGACTCTTTGGCTTCTTATCTAAAGAACTGAAAACAAGGGCTCACACAGATTTAGAAAAGAGGTGAGATAACCATTCAGAGCAAAAGAACAGTAGAGATTCAAGAGGTACACACTGCCACGGAGGACAGCACTCCACCGGATGAGATACTCAGAGCTCCAACTAGAGGAGCTTCCTTTGATGGAGTTCTAGAGAAGGAGAAGTTTTATTACTAAGGGGTGTAGCATAATATTTTGGTTGATACATTAGGCCATATACTCATTTTGTCTACTGTGCATATCTCTTCCCACAGAACATTTGATTTTAATAATACATGTGCCCACTTATGCACTGGCTCTGGACGATAAATTTGGGATTTATCCTAAAAGGTTACTAGAGAACACAGTTTTGCTTTACTGTATATGTACCCCAAACCAGTTCAGGCTGGATCAAGCCCTTCTATTCTTCATATGCTTGTGTATTGCAGATACACTTGAGTAGAAACTGTCTACCATTGCCCAGAGAAGGAATACATGTAGGCTGATGTAGGCGGGGCATGGAGGAGGTTCTCAGGCTGCTAGGTACATTGTTTGGAGAGGGGTGTGTTTGCATAGTAGGTACAAGTGAAGGAATTAGGCTGCCAAGTGCATTATTTCAGGGGTGCATGTGTGCATATCCTAAGACCAAAGGGTGTTCCCAGGTATTTAACTGTTTCCTGTGCTCGCCTGCCTAACTAAAGAGATTGTTGGGTCTTGTGTGAATACATTTAAAAAATTATTTTTCCCCTTATTTCTATTATTTAAAAATATCCTACAAGCACAAAAGTGAAAACATATAAGCAAAAAAGAAAACTGGCAAAGCTGGAGAGATGGTTTTTGGCTAAGAGCACTGGCTATTCTTCCGGGGACCTGGCCTTGATTTGTAGCACCCACATGGCAGCTCACAACCATCTCTAACTCTAGTTATGGGGACTCAGCACCCTCTTCTGGTTTTCCCGAGAACTTCAGGCACATGGTGCGCAGACACATGCAGGCAAAACAGCCACACACACACAACAAATAAATCTTTTAAGAAAAGAAAATGTCACCCGTTCTTAGTTTGGAGGGAAATCTGGGTTCAAAGTTGCCTTTAAAAATATTCACCATTCAGGCTGGAGATGTGGCTCAATTGTACTCAGCTGTAACCTGTAATCTCAGATCAGGAGATCAGGGTCGCCGTCAGCCACACTGCAACTTTCAGACCAGCCTAGACTACGAGAAATGCCCTCCTATCTCCCACCCATACCACATTTCAAAACAGAACAAAATCTTTCTAGCTAAGCATAGTAGCATTGACCAATAACCTAGCACTGGGGAGGCTGTGTCAGGAGGATCATCAGTTCAAAGCCAGCATGCATTACATAGCAAGACCCTCAAAACATAAACTACTTTCTGCCACTTTGCCTAAAGTTACAAAAGAAGAAATCGTCAAGGACACACATAGATTACCTCCAACCCCTGCATCAGAGGCCAGATCCGACTAGTCCCACTGCGTCCATCCATAACCTCATAAGGATGATTTTTTTTCTCCAAGCTCCGAGCTTCTGCACCCCTCATGCCACTAACTCAGCAGCATGTCACACTGTGCACAGGCCTGTGTTCTCTATTACCTGTGAGCTTCCGAGAGTGAATATCCCAGAATCACTTTATAAATGGGCTTTTATATACTAATTTCTGATGAGTTGACCTGGAAGTCAAATCATATCACTGTGGGATCCCAATATTTAGCTACAATATCTAGCATGTGGCAGGTGTTCCAATGTGTTGGTGGAAAATAGATTTTTTTTTTGGGCTATACAAGTAATATATATCCTTACAAATATATATGCTTACAAAACGGAAGCAAAATAAGAAGAAAACATTTATCTTTTTAATCACGCAAGCTGTGGAACAGCAGCACATAAGTTCTAAAATCACAAATAACAGCAGAGTGACACGTAAAGAACATAAATCTGTGCCACGATAGCAGAAACAGCCTTCTTATTGCCCCAATCTAATGCTGCGTGGCTGCCATGCTGAATTAGCAGCACACCCCATCTTTGTCACTCTCGTATCCGTTGTCTCTTCTCTCTAAAGGAAACCCCTAATCTCTGTAGCAAAGGACAGTCAGGACCCATAAAGCATCAGCACCGTGGCAAGTGAAATGTTTTGGTAAGGCAAGCCCCAGTGATTTGTAGGCAAAAGTGGTGTCCCGTGCAGTAAGGTGTTAGGATGTTGTTCACACTAGGGCTGACTGCGTATTTCTAATAAATGACCAGCTGAAAATGTGAAGAGTGTGGCAAACACGAACTGTACAGCGCGGAGTTGTGACTTCCTGTTAAACTTTATGGAGGAGGTGAGAACAGCAAGAGAAACTACATTGAGATGCTTCTATCTTGATTTTTCATTTCCTTTGCTTTCACCATTAATTTTTTTATGCTGCACAGAGCGTACCACACCGTCTGCTTATGATAGTGTGCACAGGAAACTTACAAAAGTGGCATTGTAGGTATTGAGGGAACCTTAGATATAATTGACATGTATGAACAAGTTATCAGTAACACTATTTAGAGAAAGAATTCTGTAAATATATGACATTATTACAGTGACTTTACTAAGACATTTGGCTATTCTGTTTTTGACTTAGTTAACTTTAAGATCACATTAACTTTTAGCATTAAATATAACACATAAGGCTTGAATTTTTTATTGCTTTCATTAATGATTATTGCCTGGATGACAGCAATTCAGTTGTAAAACTATAGTGGCGCAGACCGAATCATAGCAGCAGCTTCCTGTATCTCACACCTGGGCTCAGACCACAGCTTTCTTCAGAAATACTGTGTACTAACAACTCTATACTCCAGGAGAGACTCCCGTACGGGTTGGGGAAGGGGTAAGAATATAAAATACGATGCATTTGAAGACTTTTTTTTGCTATATAAACCGCTTTAGCTTTGTTAAGCACCCGTAACTCCAGCCTTCTCTCCCACTCATAGGAAAGGTCCCCTATGAGAAATGGGATGTTCAAAAA
Organism: Cricetomys ansorgei; assembly: GCA_026225945.1. NCBI lineage: Eukaryota > Metazoa > Chordata > Mammalia > Rodentia > Nesomyidae > Cricetomys > Cricetomys ansorgei. The sequence goes on from JAMJFZ010001562.1 coordinate 8,663,039, forward strand.
TGAAGAGCCACCAGCAGAGCCATTGCTTGCTGCCTGTGGTTATTTTGTGTCTTTACTGTTCCTTTGGTTCTTTTGCTGAAATGCCAATGTAAAACACTCCAAATTTATATTTAACTATTAAGTTCCTCTTCCACATGGCAACCACACAGCAACATGAACCTAGTGGTACCCAGCTGCCTTCTGATAGCTGCAGAAGCCCAGGGTTTTACTTGAATCTCTTAAACCAATTCAGCCTCCTTCAAGTTTGCCAAGTGTGGCCTGGAGAGATGGCTAAACATTAAAGGCAGGGCTCACAACCACATTGGCAGTTTGCCAACCTTGTGTGAATTTTTCTGAGCATTTATTTAAATGATATGCTTTTACATCCCATCAAGCACAGTGTTTTCTCTTCTTTAAATCAAGTGTTAAGTTTGTCTCAAATAAGCCCTAAAATATGTGATCCTGTTGTACCTCTCAAGAGTAAAGAACCCACAAAAATCTGTTTATTAAGCTAGAGGTCACATTCAAGAAGAGCAAGACAAAGGAAGTAATGCTTGTATTTTTTTTCAACACCTAGAACAGTATGTGCTGAGGATTATTGATTACAAATTTGTGGGACAAATGCTATAGATGGCATCTGACACTGATAATGTCTGCCGGCACTGGCATTGAGTACATGGGGAGGGTAGTCATAAACAAAGGTACCAACAGTGTTATAGGTGATCCAGACCATCTGTGGGGGCACAGGATGGGTAAGGCAACAGGAGACTCAGGGAGCTTGGACTAGGGCAAGTTGTGGGCACATTTGGTACACACGGGGGAGTAGCTGAAGGCAGGCAGGAGCAGCTGTGAGGGATGAGGTTGCCCTTGAGCAAGAGGGCACAGTGGAATGTAGGAATGAGTAATTGTTTTAAAGCTTTTCAGTATTTGCCTAACTAGAAAGCTAGATAAAGTGAATTTTCCCTCATGGTTTGTCTGAAGAGTCCTAGACCTGAAGACAGTACCTGTGATCCACTTGAAAATCTACCACTCCAAGCTGGGTGACTTAAAAAAATAAGATGATGCTTATGAAGCTCATAACAATAATGATCAAAGCTGCATTTTTATAGATCCATTCCTATGGTTTCTGAGTTTACCACAACTTGATAGAATATATAGATTGTGTCATGTCATCTAAGTAAAGACTTACAAGCATAACCATCCACATTCCTACATCTGCATGTACACATCTTAAAATAATGGGGGAGGCTCACTATATGCTTGGTCCAGCAGAGGGATAACTCCTTTTGTTATCTCAAATAATCCTCAAAAATCATGGGCAGGTACTTGCTGCTATTTTCTACATTTTATAAATGAGGGGACATTGCAGAGGTGAGAGCATTGAGTTCAAGCCTGTTGTTCAAACCCACAGCCTGTGCCCAAGGGTCACACAGGCAGATTGTTCCCCAAACTGTCTTTTTTCTCTCTAACATACACTTTGTGATATTTTAGGATCTTTATTTAAAGCCTATGGTTAAGAACCACCATCACTATAAAATGCACAGTATTTAATCACTCTGAAATTCTTCACATCTGGTAGTGACCCCCTTCGCTCAAGCTGTGGACCCAAACAACCACTGATTCGCTTCTCTGATCCTACGCATTTGTCTCTTCCATCCCATAAACCTGTTGTCACAGAATGGAGCCCTGGGCGTTCGGCTTTCTCCTCAGAAGGAAAATGCCTGAGGTTTCTGAAAGTGCACCGCTGTTTGAACCTGGTTTGATCATCATGCAAGTAATTCCCAAATTATAGGCTTATGTTTTCTGTACATGTAATTATACATTTAGCTTGACTTGCTTTGATTTTTGTATCTTGATGAGGGTCATTCACTAAACAGCAATCATTAACATGAAACTTCAAGGTATAGACATAAAGTGAATATCTACTGAAACTGTCCAATTTGTCAGATTTTAATGTAAGGATGTGCATGAGAAGCCATTTCCCCAGTAAAGATAATAACATAAGCTTGATCTCTAAAATTCACCTCATACCCTTTCAGAGCCTCCTTCTTACCTCTCCCAGCTATCACCTATTCCCAGGCAACCGCTGGTCTGCTTTTGCTCACTGTAGGGTTTTCTAGAGTTTAAATAGAGCCACATAGTATGTAATCTTTCTTATGAAAAGACATATTTTTATGCTTATTTGTGTGAGTGACTGTATGCCACATGTGTGCAAATACCAAGGGAGGCCAGAAGAGGGCATTGGATCCCTGGGATCTATAGTTTTGAATAGTTCTAAGCTTCTGGATATGGATGTTAACAGCCAAAATTACATTGTCTGGAAGAGCAGCAAGCACTCTTAACCATGGAAACATCTCTTTGGTCCTTGTGCTCCCTTTTAATTGACCTCTTAGGTCTTTGGTTTTTAGGTTCATGCATATTTTTGCACGCCTCATCAGTTTGTTCCTTCTTATTGCAGAGGAGTGCTCCATAGTATAGACACATTAAAACTTTTTTTTTATTATTGTGTTTAATAATTGTCTAAACTTTGAGATATACAAAGAGTAAAAACAAATAGAAGTTTAAATTTAAATTCTGTTTGTTAAACATATTAAACTGAAAAAAACATTTAAACTGAAAAAGAATCATATAGGGAATCAGATGGGAGAAAGGAGCAGAATGGAGGAAAGGCTGAGGAATTTGCCATAGAAAGAGCATCATTCCTGTCTGTCAGTACCATAAAGAGCTAGGTCTGTAGCTCAGCTATAGACCATGAGCCCAGTCTGCACAGACAATGGGTTCCATCTCCAGAATCAGAGACAAAGAAAACCCATAAATTAACTTTGAAGCTGACTCTTTAATGTATGCAAATAAAATATACATCATTGCAATGCGCATACAATATTTTGTTTGATAGTTTATATTTATATAGACTAATTCAATGTGCTGCTACAGATTATTGAGACATTGGATATGGTGCTTCCCTTTTATCATTTGTAAGTAGGCAATCAATTCTTCCACCTTGGGTACATTCATACTACAAAGAAAGACCACTTTAAAGAAAGATGGATGGCTGTTTTCGCCAGACTGCAGATTGGAATTGCATGACACCTAGCTCCAGTTGGTAAGCTAGGGGGACTCATGAAATCAGGCAGGCTGCACCCAGGCTGCCTTGACCCTCAGTTTCCCTGGCTATAAAATGATAATGACAGTCCCGAGAGGCTGCACTGGGCTTTAAGTCAAATAGCATTTATGAGCATGTAACAGACAGGAGACGTTTGTAATGTTGTTTCTTGGACCTGCCTCCTTGTTTCTGAAGAAATCCTTAGACTCATAGGTAAACTGTTTTTCCAAATTGTGTTGTAGCCCATTGATGTTTTAGCACCTTTTGTGTACTTCTTAACACATATACCACTGAGCCAGAACACAGAGGCATGGGAACCTCCTCGAGTAACTGTCTGAAGGAGGCCCTGTCTTGCTATCATTGGCATCAAGCCAAATCTGTGGCTATACAGCCTGCAGGAAGGGAGGCCTTGTTCTGTGATCACATTTCAAGGAGTGACTGACTCACTGAAGGATTGAGGCACATGTGTAGCTAACACCTGTTGCAGAGCCTTTGGGAGAAGACACAGTGGTTGGTCCCAGGTGGGAGGTCAACTCATACTGGAAGCCAGTGGTGTTTCTCTATGAATGCCCACCTGGGAAATGTAACAGGCTACTAAGGGCTATTTGAACTTGCTAGAGTGTTCACGCAGTCTTCAAAGGTACTAATTAGTAAACCACTACTGTGAAAAAACCAAAGAAGTTGCCAGGGCTTCCTATCAGGAGAATTCTAGAAGAGTTTAAACGCTCAGAAACTTAGTCATGTTGAATTAGAACATGACTACATAAAGCCAACAGTGTGGTTGGTGCTCAAGGATAGATATGGGAAATGTCATGGCAAAAATACCTTTGGCACTAGGAGAATTACAAGACTCGAACATAGCTTGAACATTAGAGAAGAATGGTTAGCATTCTGGAAACTCTCCCTACACTACAATAGAAAGGCTTTTGAGGGGTTCTGAAACCTAATTTGAGTTTCAGATCAGCCTCTTAGAGGGCATATGACCTCACAGAGGACCTCATTTTATGAGTCTTCCATCCTCCTATCTAGGAACAGGTGAATCATAGCATCCGCGTTGCTGGACGGTGTGACGAGAGCAGAACAGGCAGTAAGTGTTCTGAGATAGCTGCAGTGAAGCCCAAGGAAGTCGCATCTTCCGAGCTATGCAGATGGAAAATGCTGTTCTCACATCCCCCGCTCCTGAAAATATCATCATGTTCTGTAGGTTTCCAAGAAAAACTGAATTTCTCACATCTTTGGGTGTGTCTGTGTGTTCATGTGCATGAGTACACATACCTATGTGCCGTGCCACACGAGCATAGGTCGGAGGACAGCCTCGGGGGTCAGCCCTTGCCTTCCACCTTGTTTGAGGAAAGATCTCTCATTCCCCACTGCACACACGGGCTAAGTGGCCCTCAGCTCCCAGAGACTCTCCTTCACTTTCTGTCTTACCATAAGAGCAGCAGATTACAGATCCACACACCACAGCTCTTTTTAAAGAAATTGTAGGATTCTGGGGATTTGAACTCAGGTCCTCGTGCTTGCAGCAAGCACCTTTACTCACCAAGTCATCTTCTTAGCCACCCACAAAGAGCTTTTTATCAAAGGTCATCAAATCTCCTCTTGGCTTCCTTTTCTCTGTGCAATGGGGACAATTCCATTTGGCTTCCAGAGGTGCCGAATGTGCATGTGCTCACCAGACATTTCAAACACTCCCTTCCTCAGAAGGGAACACAGCACACTTTGACTGCCCATCCGTGTGCGGACATTTCTTACTGCTCATCAGTGCAGATATTTCTGGTTGTTGGCAAGTGCCTTTATACATAGGAAAGTAAATAAAGCAAATATTTGGTAATTTTCCAGTAGAAACACAGTTTCTGTTTTGCCATATGGAAAGAGTTGTCACACAAGTGCTTATTTTTCAGATATTTTAGAAGACATGGAAAATTTAATTGAGTAAAATCATTCTTTTTAGTGAATCTCCACCCAAACTGAATGGCATGTCCTCAGTGTTTTAGAAAGTTTAGGGGGGTTTCCAATAGTGAGCAGTGCTCGCTTTGGCTGTGACCTTTCAGCTGAGTTGAAGATGTCAGGCCTGACCACAGAGTCAAGGTCCCAGGCAAAACACTTGTATTCTTTTTTTAATTTCCTCACTACCCAGTTTGCTGATGCTAACCAAAAATATTTCCTTTTCTAAATAGAAAAACTCATCTGCCCTTAACTGTTGTATAACTCGCACGCACGGACTGATGCGTGAAGCCAGCAGTAGTTCCACCTTTCTCTTGCTGTCTTCCTCCATGGAACCTCTTCATCATTTTATATTTAATGTCATTATCCAGGGCCATATAACATCAGTTTCTCAGAGCATGTGTGTGTCTGACAGTGTAGAAGCACAGTCACTGTCCTTACTTTACAGTAATGGTGGTTGTTATAAGCTATTTCTGCTACTTTAATGATGGATAAGATCCTTTTTTCATCTTTGATGAACTTCATGGATGACAAGGTCATGGAAATGGCTGTTCTTTTTAAACTATGAACATTAATCACAAGAAGTGTTCTGGGCTATGGATATAGCTTAGTTGGTAGGGTTCTGACCTAGCATGCATGAAGCCTGGGCTTTGATACACAGACACACACACAGACACACAGACACACAGACACACAGACACAGACACAGACACACACACACACACACACACACACACACACATATGGTGATGCATACCTGTAAAACCAGCATTCCAAAGGTGGAGGCTGGAGAATCAGAAGTTCAAGGTCATTCTAGATACATAGAGAATTGAAGGCCAACCTGGACTACATGAGACCCCTGTCTTTAAATTTTTTTTTCCTATAGATCCTTGGTGCCTTTTATTCTACAGAAATTTGGGGAACTTTCAACATAATTAATACTTGCTTAAGAACTATGTACATCCTTCTTTGAGATTTTCTTTATATCAAAAGATCAAAACGTGATGAGAATAATTAGGTTGAAAAAAAGGAATTAGATTCTTAATATCCTCCCTTTGCCAGGAAAATCTGAAACCACACCGAGTTTCTCTAAAAACAAAGCATCACACTACAAAAAGCCAACTGTGGGAAGAGTGAGAATACACGTATTCATGTATTCATGGTCAGACTCCTGGCTCTGACTTATTACCTACATAGCTTTTGGCAGCTACAGAACCTCCCTGCTCCCTGTTCTCTGGTCTTCCCTGCAAAATGAGGATAGCAGTGGAACTGTGCCCATCAGCATGAGGACATAATTGAGACTACAGGACATAAATCAAATGAAGAGCCTGGCACCGTTTCTGCCACACAGAGTGATCCAGATGTGTCATTTTATAAGAACCGTCACATCTAGAACTGACTGCAGATGGCACATTTCTCTAAGATTATTAATAGGTAGGAAACTTGCAAGAAGAAAGGTCAAATTGTTGTCTCGGTAACTAAGCATACTTTACACGCATGTTGAGATCAACACACTTAGGTTTGACCCTGGAATTAAAATGACTATCACACCAAAGATTTTGAAAAGCACAAATACTAATTTCTGAGGCTTTTAACCATTTTTTTTTGTATTGAACTCATTGGACCTAGTGTAACAAATACATTTTATTTCATGCAGCCATAAGTTCCTCCTGGTGGCATCAAATGTGTAGAACACTTGAGTCAGTATACACATCTACCAAGAAAGACTTATTCGCAGACAGTCTGAATGTATTGCCGAGCACTGAACATCTCATCTCCCCAGAAGGCAGAGTCCTGCTTGACTTGCGTTGCAATATCTTTCTTGCCTGGAGAATTCCAGGAATATTCTCTCATGAAAATGGAGTTTCCCAAGATACTCCGACAAGAGGCCGTGGGTGCTGTCTTGCTGTGTTCCTAAAGGATGTGTGTTTGCTTTTCTGAAATGATCTGTTGGTTCAGACACATTTCCCCAGAAAGCTCCTTAGATTTGACATATTAATTTCCGTTTCAAAGCCTCCACTACATCACAGAACTGAAACAGCACTGGGCACATGTTTTGATTTGTCTCCTGCTCTGCCAACTTGGAAAAGTTCCCAGGCTAAGTGATTTATTTGCCAAAAAAAGGACTCAAAAGCATAAGAGACCTCAAGATATAGGTTCTTTTGTAGCACGCATGCTCTCGTGGGTGGATATTCATTTTTGACTTGAGACAGACTGACATGAGAGCAGAGCCATTAAGAAAGCTGGAAACCTATTGCCACTCCAACAAGTAATGTTAGGGTGTTTCTGCTGAAGTCAGCATGATCTGAGCAGAATTCCTCATTAACAGAAAAGCTGCTCAGATACCTCTCCCTGTCCTGCTCTCTGCCCTGTAGTCTTCACAGAAAACCCAGTCAACATCTTGAGGCATCTGTGGCCTCCATGCTGTTGACAACTGGTCCCCACTCTGGATGCTTGAGTGACTTTTTCCCCATTTATATCAGCTAATGAAAGTGGTAAGTTTCTATGGACCTCTGTGTACAACCTCTGTGTTCAAGGTAGGAATGACTTAATAAATTGTGGCCTGGCAGATCACTCAACAGCTTACATTTATTTAATATCCTATTTTTGAAGAATAATGTAAAAATGTTAAATGGAAAACTATGGAGTACAAATACTCATCTGGAGTACATATTATATGTCTAGATTTGAAGGGAAAAATTAAATTGGAAGGAATGATATTGAAATATCAGCTACATGTATCACAGTAAAGATTTAGATTTCCCTATTTTAGTTTTCCAATCTTCCAAATTTCAATAACGAATATAAATTTTATTTATAATCTGAAAAACAATTTTGTTTAAAATCATCCACTGCACTAAAAATCAATATAGAGGGAAGTTGGCAGCTGTATACTTTTTAAAAAGATTTGTGTATGGCCATCATTTTATGTGCACACGTGTGTGTCTGTGTGAGTGAGTGCCACCTACTCTCAGTGCCTGCAGACACCAGAAAAGGGTGTCGGACCCCTGGTGCTGGACTTACAGGCGGTGGAGAGTGTCCAACATGGTGCTGGAAACCAAGCAGGGATCCTCTGCAAGAACAGGAAATGCTCTTACCCACTGAGCTATCTCTCTAGCCTTCTCCCAACCCCAATTCTCCTCTTTTTAAAAAGGACATGTAAGCCTGTACTGAGTACCAGATAACACATGACTTCAGTTTTCACAGGATAATCTACACTCTGGTTTATATTCTGAATTGAGAAGATACTGGGGAGGATAGGGGAATGATATGATCCAAATTATATTTTAATATATTTTAAATTTCTATTTTCACTCCAGCTGCCATGTTGAAGTAACTTTGTGAGAAAACAGGGCAAGGGCATGTGACTAACTCCAAGATAGTGGTAAGCCAGGCTGATAGAATGATTGTGGTGAAGGTGGTCAGCAGGGCTGGATTCTGGCTAATTATCCATCACAACATTAGACTTTGAAAACTATTTTTCCACAACCTGGTACTTAGTATATGGACATTTATTTACATATTTTATTTTATATTTGATGAGAGAAGCTGTGATGAATCTAAAAAGCATTGCTTATCGGAGGGCCTCTCTTTCAAAATTAGTGCTAAGTCTGATGCTACCTGGCTTTCTCCAGCACCTGTCCCTGGACCCACTCTGGGAGCCAGATAAGAGGGATATTGTGTCCAGAAGCACAAGCACTAGGAGAGCCTAGGTCTCAAACACCAGCCGGCAGTCATCTGCAATTTGTTTTTCTCCAGCTGGCAATATAAGAGAGAAATGGTTTTAATTGTCATACTTCTTCCAAAGGATAGTGCTTTGTGCTGTGGCAGTATGCATTCATTCCAGCCATTTGGGAAGGAATATCCCATGTTTTCTAAATTTTTATTTTATTATTGCGTGTGTATGTGTGTAAGATGTATGTGTGTTCATGCATGCGTATGTCATGATGAATGTGCACCATGGTACACATGTGGAGGTCAGAGGAAAACTTTCAGGAATGGAGTTTCCTCCTTAACTATGGGTTCTGAGGACTGAACTTGGGTCACCAGGCTTGTGTGGCAAGTGCTTTTACCTGCTGAGCCATCCTGCTGCCCCAACCTTCCATGTTTTATGAAAAGATGATGATGATGATGATGATGATGTGTTGGTGCTTCCTTTAGTGTTTATTTCAGACCCAGAGTCTTGTGCCGAAGTTTCCTGGTCTGTCAAAACCCACGTCTGGAAAACAAAAGTTTTGTAGTTGGGTGTAGTAGGACACTCCTTTAATACCAACAGTCTAGAGGCAGAAGCAGGCAGATAGCTGTGAACTCCTGGACAGCCTGATTTACACAGTGAGTCCTGGGCTCTCCAGGGCTACGACAAATAAGCAAAGCAAAATTGCCTCCATAGATGCCCATTGTGAACTCTTTTTTATTTCTCTTTAGTAAATGAACAAAATGAGAAGTAGTTACAATACTTTGTATCTACAATGCAGTTTTATCCCAGAAAATGTGTTAGAGCTGAAATGAGAAAAACACTGTTCATTCACAAGAGTCTCTTACCAGTGAGGCTTTCTCTGGTCAGTTGGATTCTAACTGAACCATTCTTAATCTTGGGTCTCGATCCCTTTGAGACTCAATGATCCTTTCACAGGGGTCACTTAAGACCATCTGCATATCAGATGCACAGATGTACATCACAATTCGTAACAGTAGCAAAATTACAGTTATGAAGTAGCAACGAATATAATTATGGTTGGGGGTCAGCACAGCAAGAGGAACAGTATTAAAGGGTCACAGCATGAGGAAGGTTGAAAACCACTGAGTTAGAAGAATGAGTTTTTCATCTTATATATGAATGATATATATTAACTTCAGAAAATCTGCAAAATAAGAAAAATGAAAAATAGGAAATATTAGCTACAGTGGTAAGCTCTGGCATTATGGAGACTGTTGTGCATTTCTTCTAGTTTTGTGAAATTGAACTGTAGATGGAGAAATGCATTTTTTTTTTTTAGAAAGTTGTGTTATGTGATGATTTGAGTGGCATTTTACATAAAATGTTATCAAAAAGGCTCTGATACCTAGAACACTTCACTGCTTATTGCTCACAGTCTCAAACTGTAACTGCTCACAGAGGTGTGCTGTAAGACAGGAGCCCAGGGAAGCCATACACGTCTCACTGTCTGAACAGTTTCCTTCATGTTACACAGAGAAGAGCAGATAAAGACACATTGGTACTCAGTGAGGTTTTTCTCAAAGTTAAGAGTTAAGATGAAAAGGGGAGATAAGTTAAAGGAAATGGACTGCTAGGCTATTTTTATTTTATTTAGTTTAGTTTAAAAATTATTTTAAGAAATTTAGATGTCTTTAGTAGAAATAGAATTACATCACTTTCCCTTCTCCCTTCCCATCCTCCAGTCCCTCTTAGCTCTCTTCCCTCTGACCCCTCCCCCAACCCCTCCCTCCTCCAGTCCCTCTCATGCCCACCCTCAGGTTGATAGCCTTCTTTTCTTTTCTTTGAATATTATTACTACGTACATACAAACATATGAATGTATGTATGTGCACAAACATATATGAATTCAACCTGCTAGGTCCATTTTTATTGTTTGTATGTATGTGGTTTCAGGGCTGACTACTCTGTACTGGACAATCCATAAAGGAACACATCCATGGGAGGAGCTAACTCTACTTCCCCTGGCAGTTATTAGTTGCCTGTAGTCCTTTGCTTATGGGTGGGACCCCATGGAATTTTCCACCTCCCTGTTAACATGTCCACTAATATTGCCATATTCTTGTCTTGTTTATACAGCCATTTCTTGAAGAGACTGTTGCATGGTAGCCTTTGTGGTACTCTGGCCCTTACAGTCTTTCTGCCTCCTTTCCACAAAGTTCCCTGAGCCACAGATGCAGGAGCTGTGATGGACATGTGTCCATTGGGACTGTGATCCCCACAATCTGTTGATCTCAGTATTTTCAGTTGTGGTTTTCTGTGATGTAAAGTGAGGCTACTTCATTAATGAGGACTGCAAGTTTATAATTAGCATGAAAAACTCAGAGGTTTCAGATAAAATATACAAAAGAAAACATACAACATTAAAATGTGAGCTGACTGGATTTTAAACTTCAAAATATAAATGCAATATATGTAAGGGTCAGGAAGAGAAAACTAAATCACAAAAACCAACCTTGGAATAATAAAAGACTGCTTAATGATAAATACCTGGTGCACAACCGAAGACACCAAGTATACCTTGAAGCATTGGAGGATAGACTTCTGAAAGTGATCTCTTTACTCTCTGTTGTATGAAGAGCTTTCTAGGAAGCCATAAAGGCAGAAATCTAAGGAAAGCAAAATAGGTTGAAATAAAAATCATAAAAGAAAACAATAGTGACTAACATAGGAAAGGATCCCATGGTTGGAAAAAGAAAACTAGGGTAGATTTGAAATAATGTTAGATATAGCGATACCATGGAGAGTACAAAGAAGACACTGGAGTCACAATTTGGAAACACAAGAGAATATGGTGCTCAGAGATTAGATATGAAAGAGCAAATATAAGTAATCGGTGGAGACAAAACAAAATTGGAAGAGAATGTCAGTTGAGAATAAGTTCTAGAACACTTTCTTGAGTTAACCAAGAAACCATGTAGGCATGAATGTGAAATATTTGAGCCCATGAGATGGGTCATCATGTCAAGGCACATACTGCCAAACCTATGGTGGTTTGAATAAGAGCTGCCCCCACAGACTTGTATGTCTGAATGCTTGGCTCCTACTTGGTGGAACCCTTGGGAAGGATTAGGAGGTGTGGCCTTGTTGGAGGAGGTATGACAATGAGAGTGATCTGTGAGGTTTCCATAGCCCATACCAGTCTCATTAACTGGGAATGTTCTGTCTCTCTCTGTCTCTCTCTGTCTCTGTCTCTCTCTCTCTCTCCCCCTCTCTCCCTTTCTTTCTCTTTCCTCTCTCTCTCTCTCTCATGCCTCATGGTTGTTGTCTCAAGACATGAGCTCTCAGCTACTGCTCCAGTGCCATGTCTACCACCGTACTCCCTACCATGATGGTCATGGACTCACCCTGTAAAACTGTGTGCCAAAATAAACTCTTCTATAAGTTGCCTTGGTCATGGCATCTTACCACAGCAATTGAAAAGTAACTAAGGCAAAGCCCGACAAGCCTGAGCTCAATTCTGGAACCCATGCTGGTATAAGGGAAAAGCAACTCCTACATGTTGTCTGTCCTCTGACTGCCACACAAGGAATGTGGCACACACCTCACTCCCCGTCTCCAACAAGAGTAAGTGTAATAAGATATTTTAATTAAAATATGCCAAGTTCTTGTCTCCCACGGAAATTTTGAAACTTTAGTTTTTATTCCATGTCATAAAAGTTAGGCTTCGATGACATTGTCCTCATCCATGGAACACCTCATCCATACAGCACAGTGATGTGTCACTGAAATAGTGACAGAGCAGATGGTGGAAGTGGAATTTTGCATAACCTTGGCCCACCCTATCAGCACAGCAGCGCACAGTCAGTCAGCAGTGAATGTGAACTTACCCCTTAGGGGTGGTGGTAGAAACAGTGTGTGTGCAAAAACTCTTCCTGTAAGTTTAATAGTCATTGCTATTAGAATGATAGACTATGTTCTTCCAAACGTTTGGAAAAGATGAGAGCAAAAGCAATGGGGATTGTGTAGCCACAGACAAGTAAAAGAAATAGGAACCTGACAAAGCAGAAGGCATATTATAAATGACAATGTAAGTTAATGGCGTTCTCCTGTTAATGGTTTTCATTTGGAATCAACATGGAATTTAACTGTGATCTTTATCAGCAATCATCTAATGTATGAGGTATTGGCAGAGTTCAAAGTAAAAAGCTGAGTAGAGAGCTGTTAGGCTAATGCATATACAGCAAGTATTGTTGCCTTGTCATTTTGTAACATAGAATGAAAATCAGATAACAGATCTGACATCAATTTGTACCAAGGACATGTAATATTTAATTTACTGTATGTGAGACTTATGAAGTTATTTTAAAGTATCAAATTTTAGTCCCCAAGCAATAACTAGGATCACTATTGTAATACTAGAAGAGACCATTTCAAATGAACATTTATGGATCAAGTTTATGGAATTTATGGCATATTAAGTAATGTTAAATCACATATGAATTGGAAATTATAAATACAAAACAGTAGATGAGTGTGGAGTTTTTAAGTACATCCTTTTAGTTTTCTGACACAGGTAAAAGTATAAATGGGCAAGAACTAAATGTTATAATTTAACCAGTTTGATTTAATAATGTAACATTTTGATGATAAAATATTAATAATCTAAATGGAAATATTATTAAACAAATTAGGTCAGGAATAAAATAACTTTAATCACTATTAAAATTACATTATTGAAGAATTTTAGCATATTGAAGTATCAAATGAAGCAGCAGATTCATAATGGTACATAGTATGCTTTGAAATATATTTTTACGCTGGGTGTGGTGGTGCACACTTTTAATTCCGGCACTGGGGAGGCAGAGGCAGGGGGATCTCTGGGAGTTTGAGGTCAGACTGGTCTATATAGTGAGTTGCTACATAGTGAGAACTTGTCGAGCAAAAAAAAAAACAGAAAGGAAGAAAAAAAGAAAAGAAATGTATTTTTAAAGTATGCCTATATTCCACACACATAGAGAAAATATACTGGAATATATCAAAATATCAAGATCAGTTATACAGGGATTTGGATGATTTTTTTTTCTAGTGGATTTTCCTGAATCTTGGTGATTTTGTTTTTTCAAAATTTCCTAAAAAGGATACTTTTACTTCTGGAATCAAAAATACATATATAGTTCATCTAATAATTGAATTTAATTATTGAATTTAGTAATTTTATTTACCTAATAATTTAATTCATTTAATAATTGATTGTTAAAATTGATTTAATTATTGATTATTCATTTAATAATTGATTGTGGTTATGTGAATATCCCACTTAGTTCTTAGCACTTAGGAGAGAAGAGTGGGGCTTCAATTGCACAGGGAACAAAATCAAGGCAGGGGAAGGAGGGTGGCATTTCTTTAAATGTCATTGTTAATAATGGCATGGAAGGATCCAAAGCCCTTGATTTTGACCTTAAGCCCTAAGGACTTTCCAGGGCACTCAAAGTCATGCACAGGCCGTGTTCAAATGGTGCTGGGTCAGCCTGTCATGTGCATCATTAGTGCCCGGAGGACACAAAATATGCAGACGCACAGCTTGACAAGGGTTTTTGGCCAAGACAGTAAGAGAAAGGTGACTACATCTCATTAATGAGCTCCTAACCAGCAAGGAACAGGGAAGGAGGCAATCACATTTGGATTGAAATGGAAAATGGAAAGCTGGTCGTGGAGGCCAGACCCAGACATTAGAGAAACACGGGGCACCTATTAGCATCTTCTCTACAGTGTCCTGGTGTTAAAAGGGAGCGCCACATGTAGACATTTTAAGCCAGCACAAAGACCACTGCGAAGTGTCACTCTAGGTATCAGCACACTAGCTGCAGGATCCTGAAGAGGTCCTGGGTCCTGGCCTTGTGTCCACAGTTGACTTAAGGACCTCTCAAGCACGGATCCTCCATGATTTACAGGCCATTAGCAACACTTCCAGTTTAATGCCTCATAGTATTTCAATTAGTATTCATGCTTCTCTCACAGTTAAGATGGATTTCAGACGTTTGTTCAGTGGAAAATGTATGGGCACTTTAAAAGTTGCTTCTCAAATGTCAACCCACAGAATGGTTTTAGTCCTTCTGATTGGAAGGTTCTCCACTTCCAGCTTTAGGTTCTAATGCCCTTTATTAGATCATTATGTGAACCAATTTAAAAAATTGCCAATAGACTTCATTAGAATAAAAATCAGTTTTGTGTTTTTCTAACTGCTTAACTTATGCAGGTCTTTGTGAAAACTCAAATGATACTGAAAAGCCTAAAAAGAAAAGGGGAAAAAACCCTAAAATTCCACCAAAATAATGCAACCACTGTTTACATTTCAGTTGCCATCTTTTTGTACTTTTGCTACATGAACACCCAAATATCACTTCCCCAAATGTAGACTGAATCACTAAGATGGCCTTTTTATTGAGCTTTTTTTTCTCACATTTTTATTCCTCACCACCATGCACACCATCACCACCCATACAGACATCGCTGTTAACAGTTAACATACAGGCGCCCGTATCCATGAGTGCTATAATAAACGAAAGTGGGAAAGTATGTGAATTATGCTCATGTGAATGTATGCGTGTGGTTACAGAATTCTGTAAGTGATGATGTCAAGAGTTTACCATTTACAAAAACGAAACTTCACTATTCATTTCTGCTTTCCAAATTTTACTTCACAGAAATACTCTCTTATCAGTGTAGCAAGTGGTCCGCAGTGTGGACGCACCGCAGTGTACCGGGTAATTCCTGCTCAGGCAGCAGGCTCCACACTTCCAGTTGTTCATCACGAGCAATGCTGCGGAGGCACTTTGTACATTCGTTGTTATGGCCCCTGCTTTAAGTTTCACGGGATAAGGGTCTAGCAATTTACTTACTAGTTAAAACTTAAGCATTTTAAAACTTGAGAGAGATTGATTTGCTAAGATGTTACCAGTTCACAATTCATCAGCAAAATGAGGAAAAAGTGTCCCCTGTATTTTCATTAACAAGTCATGTGTATATATCATATATAAACACGTGTGTATATAACATAGAATATGTAATATGTGAATATATTATTGTGTGTGTGATATGTAGATAGGTGTTCACCCAGGGCACATCTGTGAAGGCCAGAGGACACCTTGTGGAACTTGGTTCTCTCATACTTACCACGTGGGTTCTAGGGATTGAACTCAGGTTGTCCGGCTAGCTCCAAATACAGTTGTCATCATTATCCTTCATTTTTGCTGATGTGATTTTGGGGAACTGTTTCTTTTTCTCTGATAATTGTAAGGCTGAGCACTGTGAACTCCCTATAATTTTCCACTGGATTTTCCATCAGCTTCAAAGGGTTTTTTTTTCACACTAAAAATTAAAAAAAAAACTTTAAAAATATTTTTTCACATATTAATAATTCATAAGAGTTAATATTTCCTTAGTCTATCAACCGCCTTTTGATTCATTATTTTCCACACCAAAACTGCCTTTTCATTTTAATGAAAAGTCTATATTTTTCACACTTTTTCTAAGAGTCTTGGTTTAAGAAGCCTCTCCAATCTTTAGATTATACACACTTTGTGAGTTCTAATGCTTTTTAAAAACTAATCCTTCAATCAATAAGGGACTATGCACATATCCTTTCTTCACATAAGCACATAAGCAAGTTACAAATTCCATGTGTTTGTTTGAGACAAAATCTCACTGTGTAAATCAGGTTGGCCATGAACTTGCCGCCCTCCTGCCTCAGCCTCCTAAATTCTGGGATTGCAGGAGTCGGTCACACTTGACTCGTTTTTTTTTTCCTCTTGAACGGAAATACTATCTTTTCTTTAGCTGGTTTTCTTGTATTTCCCACAATTCTCTCTTATCTTCTGCTACTCAACACTACTAATTATTGTTAACACAGTTCAATGCATTCATGGTGCATTCCGGTGTCTGACATGGCAAACATATCCTCTCAATATGGAAACAGTAAACTTGGGAGCTTATTAAACAATAAGCAACACAACACCCGGAATCCAGCTGAATCCTGTTCTAAAGGTGCCTGGCGCCTCTGCCTGGCTCAGTTGGCTGTGAGATTGGCCAGCAACAAGCAGCGATGAGAATTAAAGAAGAAGCAAAACAGATGTGTTATAAGCACTGAAAACGTCAATAGTTTTAACGGTCTTCTTAGCTGTTATTAGGCATTTGTTTATCTGCATAAACTTTAGGGTCTTCATTAAATCATTCTTTCAACCTCAAATCCTCTAAAGCAGCCCCTGGGACTCTAACCATAATCACATTCCTCTCTCTTCTCCCCCGCCTCTCTCAGAGTCTCTCTCTTCCCTCATTCTGATGACACTAAATCTTACAATTGAGAATTATATTTTTAATTTACTCCTTCTCAAACATTAACATTTCAGTATGACCCCATCCTAATTCATAGAAGATCTGTATTTCTTATATTTGTTCTTAAGTTTTTTAAAAGTTGTTTTCAAAAAATGTATAGATATATAAAAATTTTGCACATTTGAGTACTACCATGTGATACTTCAGTACTGGGATACATTGTGTAATATTTACACCAACGTGAGCATGCCTTGCTTTCCTAACATTTATCCTCTCAGTGCGATGTGTTAACATTTTTAAACATTTTCTTCGTATTTTAAATGTAATTTTTCCTATATCTACTTACATATGATTATTACCAACAAAGAGAGAGCATCGTGTCATCTTGCTTATTACATAATTTCGAGTCCTTTTATCTCCTAGGTATACCAATATATCATCATCAAGAGAGACAGTGTTTACTTTCTTTACCAATATCCACACTTAATAGTCCATCTCCTCGTACAATCTTGTCTAAATACTTTTTGTTTGTTTGTTATAGTTTCTTTCAAGACAGGGTTTCTCTGTGTGCAGTCCTGGCTATCCTTGAACTCACTATGCAGACCAGGCTGGCCTTGAACTCACTAAATCCCCCTGCCTCTGCCTCCCAAATGCTGGGATTAAAGTCATATACCACTACCACCTGTCATGAATACTTTTTGATAATGACAATGGTTTCATTATTGTCCTGGCAGTAGAGGAGAAAGAGTGACTGGATGATCTGTAAGATGTAAGATTCCATAAGAGATAGATACCTTTACCATTGGCCAAGGGATCTGCCTTTATAATGAGCAAGACTTGTGGTTGAATTCTCCCCAAAGCCACTCAGGATATGGTTGCAGGAGCCCATCTAACCTTTCAGAAGCTAAGGCACCGTCTCTGAAGAGTGTTGTACCTGCTGTTCTCTACAACAGTCAAGACCAGTTTTACATATTTGTGTTACTTCAGGAGGGTTTAGAGACAGGTGTCTGCCAACTCAAAGGTGATAGAACATGGGTGATAATTTTGCTTCCAACTAGGAGTCTTACAGAGGTCACACGTGGGATCTCTATGGGTATCTGCCGATTCAGTGGGTTGTGTTACACGAGGGAAACACTGAACCTGAGGAACTCATTGTAAGCCCTGTCTCCAGCTTGAAGACCTGTATGAAGTCACTCAGACTGCCTACCACAGACACTCTGAAAGAGAGCAGGAGTCAGGAACTGTTAGGGCTTTACATTCTTGGCATTCCTTGTTAGATCAGCAAGGGCACATTGGGGCACTGAGCAGCCTTGGTGGGTTGCTCTTACCAACAAGTAGAACTTCCAGGAGTTGGGAGACTTCAGGGTGACCTCATCTGAAACCTCTGACTTCACAATAAACTAGTGGCATCTTTTTGTTTGTTTAAGCCTGGCAGCTGGGAGGTGGTGGCACTCGAGGCCAGTCTGTTCTACAGAGTGAGTTCTAGGACAGGCAGAGTTACAACAGAAAAACCCTGTCTTGAAAAACCAAAAAAAAAAAAAAAAAAAAAGAAAGAAAGAAAGAAAGAAAGAAAAAGCTTGTGTCTATCTTCAGGTTCCATAAATATTGACAACCTTGAATATATTTCTTGTATAAAATAATAGAATGTCTGAAAAAGTGAAATTAAATGCAGTTCCTGTTCACAGAATCTCTTAACTGAAAAGGAATCAGGTTGTTGTTTTAAGGTGGTAGAGATTTGGGAAGTCTAAAGTTTTAGGACAAAAGACAGCTGGGTTTGAGGTGTTGCCTTTCCTTGATTGTTCTGGTTCCATGACTCTTCACAAGTGACATAATACCTGTGCTTCCTAATGGATAGCTTGCCAGATCTACTGGGATTAAAGCCACTGTGAAGCACCCTGTATACAGTGGGTACTCAGTAAATGCAAAATACACTGATTATTTTTCTTGTGTTCAAACATGAATGATAAGGTCAGCATCTACCTCTCTCTGCTTTCTTCCTACCATTTTAAATTAAACAGTTCATCCATCACAAGCTGTGAATTTCCCGTGGGCATGGAATTTCATTTGTTAGTGTGATCTCCAACTTCTCCTTTGACTTTACTGACACTTTTCAAAACCAAAATTCATTTCCAAAACCAAAACCTACAGAAATCAAAGTGAAAGATCTGCTATGGAATATATATATATATATATATATATATATATATATATATATATATATATATATATATAAAATGTACTTTATCATTTCTTTCTAGTTTTAATAATAAAACCAACACATACTTAATATTTAAAAGAAATTCCAATATCAAAGAATTGAACTTAGATGAAAAATCTATCTTGCTTCTGTTGTCAAAGGTCACCATTGCAGAGAGCTCTGCATTTGCTTTCTTGGGCCTTTTTATGCAGGGAAAATGTAGCCTTTAAGGATGGCTTTGCTAACAGCTACGGGCTTAGAGTTAATTATTTTATTCATTGCAGCTTTCGGTGTCTTTCTTGTGAGTCCTCAAGGAATGCCAGGAAAGTCCCCACTGCCATTTATTTAAAAAATGAACACAATCTCACATGTTCCAAAGCTTCTTTTATATTTGTAGTTTTATATTTTATATTTGAGTTCCTTATATGCTTCCTGAAACACCAATCATTCATATTCCATTGGCTACATGATCAGTTTGGTCATTTCTGTTAAACCAGGAAGAATAGTTCTCATTTTTTGCTTTCTTTTTTTTGCTGTTCATTTATGTGTATGAGATTTAAAACTCTCCTAACATAACTTTGAAGCAGTCCAGAAGCCCTCATTATTTAGAGTGCTTCACAAGTTACAAAGGTCTTTTTCAATTGTCTGGCATGCTCCTCACAGTGACTAGACAAGTATTATTCTCTCAACTAATAGGGCAATTGAAGCAATGAAGATTAACAAGCAATTTACCTAAAGTCACAAAGTTAATGGCTGAGGCACAAAATCAGATCCTGTGGCTGTGCAGAATTGGAGAGTAATTGTCTCAAATGGATGAAGTCTTCATGGGTGTATCAGTTCCTTGTCTCATTGCTTTGACAAAGTACCTGACAGAGCCACTTAAGGAAGAGAGGGGTTATTTTAGCTCCCAGTTCGGGACGGCAGGAGTGGGAGGCAGCTGGTCACATGGTATCTGCAGTCAGGGAGCAGGCAGAGACAGATGGTGGTGCTCTCTCCCTCCTCACTATTGCACTGTCCATGAGACCCAGCTTGGGGGACAATGGCAATCACTTTTAGGGTGATTCTTCCTATCCCGATTAATCTAACCTAGAAACTCCCTCACAGCTGAACCCCAAGTTGTGTTTCCATGGTGATTCTGTAACAAATCTGTCAAGCTGACAATCAACATTAACCAATCAAAACAGATATAGGACATTGTGCTAAGAATGCCCTCAGAATTTACAGCAGACATACTTAGTGCCTTTAAGAAGCATTTTCTTCAAAAATATACAATGAACACACACACATACACACTTGCATCTGATTTTTAGCTAGCTAAAGTATATTGGTATTGGCACAAATAAAAGGCATTCAAAATGTATACCTTTTGGAAGCTGGATATAGGAGCAAAAGCCGTTAGTTTCAACACTCAGAAGGCTGAGACAGAAAGATCTATGAGTTTGAGGCCATCTTGGTCTAGTAGTGAGTCTGAGACCAGCCAAGGCACATAAGTGAGACACTGACTCAAAAAAAACAAAACAGAAAAACCTTTGAGAGCCTACACCTCACTTCTGTTTGTCAAAGCCAGCTTTGTGCTGGGTACAGTTGGGCACACCTGAAACCCTCGCCCTTGAGAGTCAGAGAAGCCAGAGGATCCGGAGTTCAGAGTCATCCACAGCCACATAGTGAGTTCAAGGCCACCTTGAGCTATATAAGACTCTGTCTTAAAAACCCCAAACACACAGATAAGCAAGTGTATCTAACTTTGCCTGGGGAGAGCACTTCATTGACTACACTCATTTCTACTGAGAGGATGGCTTAAAGAAGAATGTGGAAGAACTGCCACTCAAAAAAAAAAAAAAAAAAAGAAAGAAAGAAAAGAAAAAAAGAATTTAAGGAAGTCTTGCATTTCCTGAAAACTGAGTGGGAGGTAGTGTTCTCACATACACCCCTAGCCTCCCATCCCCTCTCCCACCAGTCTCTTCCGTAGTGTATTAATGCGTTACATTGGTTACAGCTGATGAACTGATGGTGCATCGTAAACAAAGAGCTAGAATTTACATTACAGTTCTACAGGTTTTTACCACTGGCAACCACTGATTCCTTTTACTATCTTCATACTGTGTGTGTGCACATGTGCGCGCATATGTGCACACATGAGGGTACACGTATATTCGTGTTCCTGTGGGTGTGCATGAGTGTGAAGGCCCAAGTCAGCACTGGGTGTCTTCCTCGGTTGCTCCCCACTGTATTTTTTGAGACAGGGCCTGTTTTTGAACCTGAAGCTCACAATCAACTAGGCTGGCAGGCCAGTGAGCTTCAGGGACCTGCCTGTCTCTGCCCTTCAGTGTAGGCATTACAAATGCCACCGTGGGCAGCTTTTCCATTGGCTCTGAACTCAAGTGCTCATGCTCACGTGATAGGTACCTAACTAAGCAAGCTGCCTCACCCCCACCTCCCTAGTTTTAAGTTTTCTTGAAATTTATAAAACTGCAGCATGTTATGTACCCTTTGAGACTGATGTATTTCTTAGAAGTGTGCATTTAAGTTTATTTTGTCTTCATAGTTTGGTAACTCATTTCTTTTTAGGACTGCAGAATATCGTCTTGTCTGGATGGATAGCAGTTTACTTGACCAGTTTGACTGAAGGACATTTTTTGCCACCTCTAAATATGAGCAATTATTAATATAGCTATTATAAATGGTGTTTGTTTGTAAATAAATTCCCAGCTTCTTTAGGTAAATACTAATGAGTGTGATTACCAGATCCCATTATAAGAGTGTGTCTAGTTTTATAAGAAATTACCAAACTGTCTTCCCAAATCTCTATGTGGTTTCCACCCATCATCAGTAACTGAGAATCCTCCCTCTGAGTCAGAATGCGTCTAATATTCTTGTAATTGCTGCTGCCATGTGCCCGTCCCTATGTCATTGTTATTGTGTGTTATATGAAATTAGGTCATAGCTATTCACATGGTTGTCACTTGACTTGAATTATACACTCTGTTGTAATAACACATGTTGTTTAATTGCTGAAAATGTCATCAAAATAGAACACTGCAATTTGTAGTTCAAATAGTTATGCATACAGTGGGTTGAGAACAAGTCAACATTTGACATTTGTCTAATACATATTTGTTACTGGTTAAATGACTCCATTTCATATGTTCTTGGAAAGCAACCATCAGTGCTTTACAGGATGGAGGAAGGGAATTCGCCCACAAGGAGATAGGTTGTTCTCTATTACTAAAATTCATGGTGTAAAGATTGCTATCCCACACAGGGTGCCAGCAGCAGGAGAAATGGCCGGATTCCTTATAGGAGATGAAAGAACTCTCAGCACAGTCAGATGCTGTAATAAATGAATCCTGCACTGCACAGCACCACCATTAGAATATACACCTCTGTATCAGAAACATCCTGTGGCTGAACAGAATGCACTTCGCATCCAGCACAATGCTACTGCAGAAAAGTGGAGATGTGTTTAATCAAATAGGTGATAGCCTGGTTTGTCTTGACAAGGCATACAATTACATTATCTGCAGTTCTAGGTATCTAAAAAAAAAAGAATATACAAAGGGCATAAGATCCAGTTCATAAAAAGCAACATATCAACAACACCTTGTTTAGGCGATTACTGCAGTTGCCCTCTGTAATTTAAAATTATACAAGAACAGGGGCTAGAGAGGTGACTGGTTAAAACCATTTGCTGCTCTTTCAAAGGACCAAGGTTCTATTTCCAGCATCCATGTTGGTTCACAGCTATCTGTGATTCCAGTTTCAGGGGATCTGATGCTTTCTTCTGACTTTCACTGGCACCAGGCATGCACAAGGCACACATATGTGCATGCAGGCGAACACTCTTACACACAAACCCCTAGAAGGTCCTCAGTGGTGTCACTAAAATGAACCATAGTAATAACAGGTACTTGAGCAGGTGAGTAGCAACCTGCCTAACTGTGTAGTGATATGGTTGCTAATCGTGATGGTATGGCTAGACCACTAGAACCCTCAGTGTGTCAGTCAACAAACTGGCTGCCCATTCTGGAAAGGATACGAGAGCTAGTTCTTGTCTGAAAACCTGCTGCTGAGAGCTTCTGGTGAAAGTTCCAGTATGAAACCTTACAGAAAGGGGAGAGTGATTGTCCGTGCTCTAGAAAGTTGCGTCACTGGCATCTGGACAGCCCACAGGACGATGCTTTATGGAAAAATATAGCAGGCAATAAATCTGAGTTAAAACAAGATTCAGAAAAGTTAATTCTAAATAAGCGAAGATGTTTTAGGAATGTGTTAGCCATGTTTATTTCATTGCATTTACCCTTTCGTGTTTGTATAATACTGGTACTCAAATATTTATAGACACTTTGAAATAGAGTTCTTGAAATAAGATAAAAATTTATAAGTGACTAAAAGCATTATGTAATAGTCATCCTGCTTTAGGATAAAAATCTTACTGGAGATAAAGGTTAGTTCGTAGTCATGAAGGGTATTTTTTTAAGGTGTTTTAAAAATATTTTATTTAATTTTTTATTTCATGTACATTGGTGTCTTGCCTACATGTATATCTGTGTGATAGGGTGTCAAATCCCTTGGAACAAAAGTTACAGTTGTGGGCTCCCATGTAGGTACTGGGAATTGAACCCAAGTCCTTTGGACGAGGAACCAGTGCTCTTAACCATTGAGCCATCTCTTCAGCCCCCATGAAGGGCTTTATATAATATATCTAAATATTTTTATCAGAAATAGAAGAACCATTTATAAAGTAGCTTTTGGCATAATTCTTTCAATTATAAGATTGACAGGTAAAACATGCCAGAATGAAGACAAACTTGCACAAAATAACATCTGGCTTAATAAAGCAGAATAAATTATTTGTACTCAACAACTACAGAATATTCATTCCTTTCAAGTTAGCCTGAATTTTTTGCAAGTTATCCATATGCAGTGCCAAAAAGAAAAATCTCAACAAACTTTGTGACTGATGTCATTGGGAGTCTTTATCTGATCAAAATTAAACTATATTAGAAGTCATTTTTTTTTTAGGAAAAGTGGAAATAAATCCCTGTGTTTGAAACCTAACCAGTACACTTACAAACAAGTCTTGAAGGTGAAACTTGGGTAGAAATAAGATTACTGAAAAGGAGGAAGATTCTACCAACGTTGTGCAAGTGATGATTAGTAGATACAGAAACTCTAAAGGAATCTACAGTTAAAAATACATCATTAGAATCTGTAAGAGTCAGCAACTTTGCTAGGCTCAAAACCAATATACAAATTTAATTATATTTCTGTATACCAGCCACAAGAGGAAGATATGTTATCCTCATATCAAAACAACATCAACTAAACAGAAGTAACTCTAACAAAATGATGATTTGAGATCTCTTATGGAAAAGTAAGAATGTTTAGTAGTAGTCATTTTACAAGCCTGAAATGGTTAGAACAGAACAAAGCTCTACTTATGCCAAATCTCCTTTAATTGCTCTAAAGATCCAGCGACACTGAAATTGTCAATGAAGGGTGTGAGTGTGTGTGTGGTTTCTGTGGGTGTGTGTGGTGTGGTGTGGTGTGTGTGTCTGTGTGTATGTGTGTGTGAATGTGGGGTGTGTGAGTGTATGCATGAGTGTGTGAGTGTGGGGGGTTGGGGTGTGTGTGAGTGTGTATGTGGTATGTGTGTGTGTATGTATGTGTGGTGAGTGTATATGTGTGAGTGTGTGAATGTGGGGTGTGTGTGAGTGTATGCATGAGTGTGTGAGTGTGGGGCGTATGGGGTGTGTGTGAGTGTGTGTATGTGTGTCTGAGCGTGTGGGGGTGTATGAGGGTTGTGTGTGTGAGTGTATATGTGGTGTGGGGGGGTGTGTCTTACAAACTGATTTTGAAGTTTGCATAGAAATGCAAGAACTATTCTACTTGCTATGAGGACTTACCATGAAGCTCCAGTGATTCCCTTCTAATGACACAGAGACAGATCTCTGAGATGGAATGGAGCACAGAAAGCAGACCTCCCATGTTGGCAGGAACATGACATTTGTGGCAAAAATGAAGGAACAGAGCAGGAACAAAGGGTTCTCAATGAATATTGTTGGAATTGTGTATCCAAAGGAAAAAAATAAAAGAAATGCTCCTCACTAACAATCTCCAAATGAACAACTAACAACAATGCTAGTTTATTAGGGTTACTAGTGTTGTTACTCTTATCACAATGTTACCCTCATTTTATAAATAGAAGTGCAGGCTAGCATGTACCATGATCAAATTGTAGCAACAATCACAGCCATTGGAATGTTTACAACCCATAATCCTAATGTTCCTCTAGACCTGAAAAGACATAGAAAAAAAAAATCCCCATGACAGAAACTTAGTGAAAAGTTTAAGAAGCACTTCATTAAAAATCCTAATCATTGGGGGGAGGGTTAATAAATCTGACTTTGCTGCAATTAAAAGCTTCTGTTGATTGACATAGGGGATAGTGAGAGGACACACAGAGAGTGGGAGACCTTTGTGACACTTTGGCATAGAAAGTAGAACACCATTGGGTGTCTTCCTCTGGATTGCTTTTCTTCCTTGCCACCAACACACACCTCAGGGTTCATTTGATGGCTGTTCTGAGGTCTGTCTATGGAGTCACTACTCAAAGCTGAGCATGAACAATGGTGATGGATGGTCCATAACAAAGATGAGAAATGAGTGGCTTAACCTCACAAGACATGGAGGAACGCAGAGTGAAAAGGAAGGAGTTTGAGTTTGACAGGAGGATGAAGATGAGGTCAGCCCAGCAGTGTTGAGGACAGCCCTGATTGGGAAACCCTCCCCAACAGTGAGAACAAAGATAAACATGATGCGCATGCACTGTTAGAGGAACCCCTCATCCCAGAAGTACAAAGTCTCAGTTTATATTATAAATAACAGCTTCTAAATTAGCCCCCAAAGAAACCCTTTCTTCTTAACCATAAGACATCTTTTAATGCCATTAAGGAAACAAGACAAAACAAGAAGACATACATTTTTGGGGAGAGAGGACTTAAAGGCAAGCTATATGAAAGGGACCAAGAGCTGTAAAAATTAACAGAAGTAAATTCAAATAGACTCTGAAGCTGTAGATGTACTAGAAATATGGTGTTCCCACATACTGAGTGGGGTCACTTTCATATCTGTGCCTTCTGAGTTTCAGTCAAGTCACTTGTTTTCTTCTGGAAATTTCTGATTTAAAGAAGGTAAAGATTTTTAAAGAATGGATAAGAACAGGAATCCGAGTAGTTGATTTTTACCCTAGTTTCACAAATGCAAATATTAATCAACACAGAATTTGATAAACTATCACAGAAGTCACAGCCACAATGTTTACAACTGAGAATCTTCATTTTTCTCCCCAGAAAGATCCTTTGTTTAGCTGTCTGTATAACCTATTTTTGATTGGTATTAATTTTCTACTTTGCAGACTGCTAACTTTTTCTGCTATTGACCTCTTGGCCATTTCATGGGTATCCTCAGTATCTCCTCAAGAGAGGAGGGCAGAGAATCAATTAGTGCACTTTTCTCCCGTGTCTCTTGCTAATCCTGCATCAGAAAAAGTCTAGTAAAGAAATTTTAACACTACTGATTAAAATGGTGGTGTCCCAAATAGTACTGAAAGCCAAGGCTAGAAACACAGTTCTTGTAGGTAGGGTAAATGAATGTACACTCATTGCTGGGTGCTATGGCAACCATAGGAAATCCTTTGAAGAGATTCCAGGTTTTCATTACAACGATGTATCTGATGGCTCCCTCAGGGACTCAGACTGCCAAGTAACAATATACGAATCATTAACCTTGGCGATAAAATACATGTATGCTTTGATGTCAAAGATAATGTTGCTGAAATGTGGGTATGTTCATGCTTGAGTATAATGTAGTTATGTGGTAGTTGACGTGAATACAATCAAATGGGGATCATAGCGGAATGCGAGCCTGAAGCCAAGAACTACCACGTGGACAGCTAGGACCATCTTGGTTCTTGAGAACTCAGAATAACTATGTCTAAAACCTGCCAAGTGCCTAAAATAAGCTGACCCTCCGGTGTGCTCAGGGCCTTTCATAAAGAAGTGTTCAACCAACAACAATTTAGAGTTTTGAGAGCAAAGAGAGGAACATTCTCTCACTGGGAGCCTTATGTTTCCATGGCATCACAAAGGAATAGATTATTGGGACAGATCCCAAATAATTTTATATGTTTATGGGAGATTGTTGTTGGTTTTCAAGTATGACATTTTTTTATGATTTATATGTGGATTTTTTTCAAAGCTTTTCATGCTGCTTTTGCTTACTATTTTTCAGGGAAAATTTCATGGAAATCCAATGCATGTAGCTGTGGTGGTCTCCAATTGTTTAAGGGAGGAGAGGAGAATCTTGGCTGCAGCGAACATGCCTATCCAGGTGACGTTTTCTGATTCACAGTCGTACGCATTGTCCATTGAGTGCCTGGCTTGCCTTTTCTGAGTTCATGACCTTGCTTTCTGCTTGAGCTCAGATTTCTACAAAATCAATTTCTCTTCTGTGTCAGTGGTTCCACCGGCCTTCCAGTCGCTTGGGCTCATCCTTGAGAAGTTTCTTGTCTTTGTTCCATATTGAGATATTTGCCAAATCTTTCCAAATTTCTATATTTTAAAAGATTGGGGGGGGGGCTCTCATGTAGTGCAGGCTGGCCTTGAGCTCACTATATGTATAGCTGAGGCTAGCCTTGTACTTCGAACTTTCTGTCCTTCTTCCAAGTGCTGGGATTACAGATGTGTGGCACCAACATGGCTACTTGAGATTCCTTTCTATTTCCATGGATAAGTTCTGGTCTAAGATATTATTACAATATTGCTCTAGGAATGCAGTGGCCACATTTTAGTTGGATTTCCAGTTTTGGTTTGGACTCTGCTTTGCCAGTGTGTTTGTCTTCACGGACTGATCTTGACTGAACCTCAGGACCTTCTGTCTCTGAGACTAAACTACCACTGCACCAATAGGAATCTGACTTACAGAAGCTCCCTAAGTACTTGTTTGGCTCTTCTTTGCCCTGATGTAGTTTATATTGCATTTTACATTGTTTCATCTCATTCTTCTGAATGTGATAAGAACCTAACAAAGATAGGTAAAGAAATCAGCAATCTCTAAGGAATACATTTTCAGTTAATCCTACGACAAGCAAAAAGTTTATAAAACAGTCCATTTTATAAGTGAGATTCTCCATCCTTTAGTGTATAAATATATGTTATGAAGATCTAAGAAAAGTATTTTTTAACTATTAAAACTACTGAGGCTTAGTTACCGTCAGGCTGTGGGTGTTTTTGGAAGACTTTGAAGTTTTAACAACTTATTGTTCTTGAATGATAAAGAATGGTGTTGTTTTCATTTAAAAGCTGTAGTTTCTAAAGTGCAGTGCTGCCCATTTTTTTTTACTGCTACTTATATAGTCATTCCCTTCTCCGCTTCCTTCAAATGTCAAATTTTAGTCAAATCAAAATATTTAAGTATATACTCATCAGAGTCACTCTGAAAATAATGTTAATACTGCACACTACCATAAACAAAGGACTGGGTATTTTTTAGTTTTACGTAGGTATACAAATAATGGGATAATGGAGATGAGTGTGATGAAAGGGAAGATGTTTCCATCTGAAGGCTGTGGTACAGTGAAGGAACATTTCACCAAGAGATGGGTTTTTCTTGGGGTCTCACCACTGCTCTGCTGTGGATTATCAAGTCATCAACCTTCTAACCTTGTTTTCTGCTCAATTGTATGGCACAGGTGCTGCTTATTCACCTGGTTCTCATCTCCAGGTCACTGTAGAACTTTGTGTTTAAGGGCCATGCTCAGTGTCAGATTATTAGAGTAGCCAACCACTGTGCTTGGAGGAGGTACTTGGCCATTGTGATTAACCGAATTATTCTTCCATTTCCTTCAGTGAGTTCCCTTTGCTTTAAAGTAAAAATAAATCACATCTCAGCAGGTTCAACACCCTCAATTGCTAATTTAAGCCTGACTTAGTGTGATCCTATAATGCTAATTTAAAATTACGTGATGTTCAAGAGTAATGTAAATAGAATGTAGGAAATTGTGAACATTTCTTAAGTGATGAAATGGCTCAGCAGTTAAGAGTACTTGCTGTTCTTCCTGAGGACCCCAGTTCAGTTCCCAGCATCTACACTGGGTGGCACACAACTGCCTGTAACTGTAGCTGCAGGGCATCAGGCTTCTAGCCTCTGGGGTCACCTGCTCACATGTGACATACACACAAGGAGAAAAGCTTTTTAAAAATCATAAAATGACACAGAATTTTACTATTTAGTGTTAACATTACATTTTGGTATATGTGCTGTTTCAAACGTATCTACTCAATTCTGAATATCTTTACATATATTTATATACTTACAGATGTATACCTACATGCATATCTAAGGAAAAATTATATGTATTGTTTTATAATCTCCTTAGTTGCTTAGATTGTAACATTGCTTATATCTTGTCATTTAGTATTTTCTACAGTGTCCAGAGCCAGACTGACCCAAGACTTCCTCAGAGCCATGATGAAAGGACAAAAGGAACTTTAGTTCTGCGTCCTTGTCCAGGAGTGGACTTGGCAAGGCCTCAGAGGAGTCAAGGCTGTGGCTTCTGGGGACCCAACTCTTTCCTGGACTGTGGTTATCTGTTCTTAGGCAGTGTCTGAGGTACCCTGTGTTCTCTTTGCCAGCATTGCCTGACTTAGCTCTCTGTTGTCCTTTACTACCCCACATAGTATATATGATGTACTTCTTAATGAATTTCTTGGCATAAGTGATCAGCTTATCCAAGACCTTCTGGTCGCAGATATTGCTTTTTCTTCTTTATTTCTTGTCTCCTGCTGGTTGGGGACCAATGTGATGCATGAATATGGGACAAGTGTCACCCAACATGGGGCACCACTTGTCCCAAACCAACAGGAACAAGGATCCTGAACAGTGAGATGCTGAGTGGGAGGACCAGGCATGAGAAATTAAAAAAAGGTAAGAGAGAAAAAAAAGACAAAAGCAATAGCAGGGATCAGGAGGTTTTACATAAGCTGATAACTTATGCCAAGCAAGTTTATTAAGAAGTAATGCATCATATGTAATATTGGTATGAGACTTAGCAGAGAGCTAACAGTGTTGGCAAAGAGAATGTGGGACACCTCAGACTCAGCTGCCACAGTCCAAGAAGAAGAGTCAGGTCCCCAGAAACTACAACTGACTCCTCTGAGGCACTGACTCCAGTCCACTCCTTTGACCTTTCATCAGAGCCTTTGAGAAAGTCTTGAGTCAGTTTGCCTCTGGGCACCACAAGTATAAGTTCTTTCAGTTCTGGGCGTGGGACCCAGAGCCTTGTGCATACTCTGCCAGTGGGTTATATGCCCAGCTCTTTCAGCAGGAGTTTTAATGGTCATAAAGTATTCTGTATCACATTGATCTAAACCTGAGGTCAGAGTAAGTGGTATGTCCTTTACAATAACTATAAATATCTTTTATCAACAATAGTGAAATATCAAAACATTCTTTTCCCAGGGACCTCTGGAGAAATCTTTACAATGTTCTTCAGTTTCAGAAAGACAGAGAAATGTGGAACACAGAGTTTCTGCCATTAAAAACAGTGTGCAGGTGAGTGTGGTCTGTGTGGATCTGCAGGTGAGTGGTCTGTGTAGATCTGCAGGTGAGTGGTCTGTGTGGATCTGCAGGTGAGTGGTCTGTGTAGATCTGCAGGTGAGTGGTCTGTGTAGATCTGCAGGTGAGTGGTCTGTGCAGACACCTATGAAGGCTAGCTGCTGCCTGTATGACTCAGGCCAGTGCAGACAGATTTTAGAGGACAGTGTGGTTCTCACATGCTGTGTTTGCCCAGGAAAGATTTCCTTGAGGAGACTTTTAAATTCAGCTTATTTCTTACATAGAGCTGTCCCATTACCTATGTCTTCTAGAGTAAGTTTGGTAACTTAGTTCATAAAAAGTGTATACATTTCATCTGATTGTCATCTATAATTTTTATTATCCTTTATTTGTAGATCATATGTTACTCATTCCCTTTGATATTAGTACATTTTGGTTTCTCTTCCTCATTGGTCTTATTATAGATTTAATACTTTCATAGATTTAGAAAAGACTATTTTAAATGGCACTGACTTTCCACTATGTTATCTGTAAAGAGAATACCAATTTCTCTTTCCAGAACCTATGTACATCCATTTACTTGGGTTTTCTTTAATGGAAATAATAACAATTCTCTAAAACCTAATCAACTACAGACAGAGGTAAAACTCTCCATACACTGTCTGAATTGTAGGCAGAGAGTTTAAGTATGGACTTCTTAGGGTCTACTTCCAGATCTGCAGGTCTCTACCACTGAGCCTCATAGTCCTAGAATACCTTGCTAACTCCTGAGAAGTTTGGTGTGACCAAAGTTCACCATTTATAATAGCTCTACCCTGATCCTTCCCTTCTTAGGCTAGAAGATCATTCCGACTTCTGTGAATGCCGGTTGCTAAGGGCTTCTTTGAAATTGCATGTCCAGGCTGTCTTCAGGCACAGAGTGAATGGCACAGCCTGAGAGGAAACTCTAGATGCTGCATTCAAGCTGATGTTGACTCTGTGGTACTGGTCATGCTCCTGAGTTCCTTATGGGATCAAAGCTGAACCCCAATCCAGACCACATGCTTGCTCAGCTCCTTCCCTACCCTACCCCCATTCAGCAAGTCCTTTCTGAGAACACACCCTCAATAGATCCCTGTATTCAATCACAGCTACAGGCTTTGATTCCAACATGCCAGACCTGCCCATAGGCAGAGCAGTAGTTGACCATCAGTGAGCTTTGCCATTAGACCATAACCTCCATCTCCCTGTATTCTGAAATGTAGCACTCACAAAGAATTTCTGAACACCATAAGAGCTTTTGCAAATTATTGTTGCAAGTTTTTGCAAAAATATTTTTCACAAAAATTTCCGATAACTGATAACAGTATCTGAAGCCTTTTCATT
Source organism: Cricetomys ansorgei (assembly GCA_026225945.1). Taxonomy (NCBI): domain Eukaryota; kingdom Metazoa; phylum Chordata; class Mammalia; order Rodentia; family Nesomyidae; genus Cricetomys; species Cricetomys ansorgei. Next base: position 8,695,235 of record JAMJFZ010001562.1, read on the forward strand.
TATCTTTGATTTTTTTTAAAGTCATGGTTTAATATACTTTTTATTTATTTAGCTTTTTGGTTAGAAGACTCTGAAAGAATCTTTTAATTCTAAGGTCAAAACGATATATTTCTGCTTTAAAACTATATTTTATTTGGTTACATTTCTCCCAGGTATGTGAGTCCCCTGTTTTTCAGTAGCCCATAGCCTTCTGCAGATCTTTGCTACTGAGAAATTTAACATTCAAGTGAAATGCTACAAGTGTGTTGAAGTAGCATAAAAAGAGGGAAGTCTTTGATGTTAAACTAGATCTAGATGGCTTTGGGTTCTTACCTGAGTACTTATTGCTATAGCCTATGATCCTCAATTTTCTATGAAAAAAATTGAAATAATTTTTGTGGCAGGTTGTCAAGAGAAAAACTCATGTAAAATTCAGGCCTGACAAAGTTGCTGAAATGTTAGTAGTGTAGGTAGACCTGTATGCTGCACAGTTAATAGCTAATTCCTTTTCTTTAAAGATTCAAGAGCATGCAATGACAGGAAGGAAAAGAGTAATCATAACTAATGTTGATGAAGCATGCAATAGGTAACGTTTAAACTCAAGAACTTAGGAAGTAAATGTGGTTATATCCTGTCCTTTCTCCATCTCCCCCTCTGCCTCTCTTCCACTCTTCCCTCTTCCTCTCCCTTTTTCTCCTCCCCTCTCTCCCTTTCTTCTTCTCTCTCTCCCTCCCTATTTTACAAACAGAGGCATGCACATTTTGTGAACTATGTTGCACACCTTTAATCCAGCACTTAGGAGGCAGAGACAGGAGAATCTCTGAGAGGTTTAAGACCAGCCTGGTCTACACAGCAACTTCCAGGCCATCCAGGGCTACATAGAGAGACCCTATCTCAAAAACAAACAAAACAAAAACAGAGGCTGAAGTGCAGATACGAGCTCAAGTCCATACAACCTAATAAGCCACAGAGTTGAGCCATGAATTCATACTGACCCCAAATTTAATATTTTTCTTAATCAGTCATTTAAGTGTGAAGCTTAAGAATTTGTGAAGAAAGAAGGACATGTGTTTCCTTAGAGAAGACCTGTCAGAATGAGGGGAGCAGTCTGAATGCAGGGTGCAGCAGTCTGGCTTGGGAATCAGAGATGTGCTGCTAGATCCTCGTCCAAACTTCTGATTGTTCCCCAGACACACACCTTTGTTTCTTTATCTGAAAAAACAGGAATGGATATACTTCATGAGTAGTGAGAGCACTAGATGAGAAATACGTGAAAAGCTAATACTCAAATGCTATGAATAAACGGGAAACACTAATGGATTTGTAGAAAAGAAAATTTCGAAGACAGAAGTAAAAAAATCGCAGGCATATTCTAAGAAGTAGGAAGAAAAACTGTCTAGACTGAATTGTCATAAACTGCATTTCTGATCACTGTGCACTAACACAGAGTGAAGCAGAACAACCTGAGAGGGGAGAGGGCCACTTTTCTCCAGTAAATGAAGTTATGTGATTAGCAGCCCTAGTAACTAATTGGGAAATGATAAGGAAGATGCTGAAGGATTTTCTAACAAGCAGAAAGAAAAGCTGGGAGAGATGGAGAGATGGCTCTGTGGTTAAGAGCACTGGCCGCTCTTGCAGAGGGCCTTCGTTTGGTTCCAAGTATCCACATGGCTACTGCGTCGGTCCAGTTCCGGGGAATCTGATGCCCTCTTCTGGCCTCCTCAGACACTGCATGCATGTGGTGCTCATAAACATAAAATTGTATTTTTTTTTAAGACAGAAGATTTAAGAGGAAGGTTTCTGTTAAAAGGAAGGTTAACCTGGTCTTCCAGCAGAAGGCAGCTTTCCTAGAGGTTGGCTCATTGGAGGTGTCGGCTCCTGTCAGTCACTGGAAGCTGCTGGAGACTGGAATCACCAGTGCATTGTTTGGAATGTTTCTGTGGCATGCTTAAACCCTGCAACATCCTTTGATATTTTCTTTTGTATAAAGATGACAGAACAAGACACCAAATACTTAGAAGATCTGCAAGATGAATTTGACTACAGGTATAAAACAATTCAGACAATGGGTAAGTTTTTGTTTTGTCTGTAACTCTACAAAGGGACATAAAAGCAACATAATTATTAGGCTTTCTTCTTCATGAGTTTCAAGCAAATTTGATCCTCTTCCTTATATGAGCCCTCCCTCCCCTCCTCCCCAACACACACACACACACACACACACACACACACACACACACACACACTAATTTTGTTTTTGAGGAATGTAGGCAAAGAATGTTTCTGGTTTTGCCTTTTTCTTCTCTCCATGTAGGTTATACACATATATTTATTTACCAACCAATTCAAAGCAAATTACAAGTTACAGGAGAAATGATACCTATAGTAGCAATGTGTGTCTCTCTTAAATAAGAACATTCTAAGGAGTCAAGATCTCGAGGCTGGATGTGATGGCAAATGTTCTAATTCCAACACTTGGAAGGTTGAAGCAGGAGGATCGGGAGTTGTAAGCCAGCCTGGGATACATAGCAAGAAATCTCCTCAAAAGAAAAACAAAGCACAACTAATGAAAATAAAAATAATCACCTAATATAGTCAGGAAATTAGATATTAGATGAGTTCTTATAATTTTCAAAAATTATAAAATAGAAATATGTTTCATAGAAGAAAAATTGGAAAAATAGGCAAAAGTATTAAAAATAAAAATCACATGATGTCTCACATATGATTACAGATAAACATGGTTGTAATGTCTTGCATTTTGTCTACATAGGCAACACGTGCGTGTCTACATGTTTATCTTCCGAAGAATTAGATATTTTGTATATTTTCTTGTGTGTGGAATTTTAAATTGAAGTTTTATTTTTAAGTATTTCTAGAGCATAATTTTAATAATTGAATAAATGTCAAAACACAAAGATACTGAATCTATTTGACTCTGTACACTTAAACATTGAATTTGCTTACAATAAGAGCATTTTTAATAAATAGATGGAAAAAATAAAAGTATTTGTGAGACCTGAGATGCATAAGCAGTAATGGATTGACAGCCTAACTATTCTGCTATTATTGAAACAATTGTTGAAATTCTAATAAGTTCCATCTAGATTAGTTGATAGGATTACGGCAATATAAATTTACTGGTTTTGGTCACGTGCTCTGCCTGTGTCAGACAATAAGAGGACATTAGATAGGTGTCTTATTTCTCTTTATATTGCTGTAAAGAGCATGACCAAGGCAACTTTTAGAAGAATGCATCTAACCGGGGACTTGCTTATGGTTTCAGAGATTTAGTCCATTACCATCATGGCGGGAAGCATGGTGGCCAGCAGGCCAGTGCTGGAGCAGTAGCTGAGTGCTATATCCTGATCCACAGGCAGAGAAAGAGTTTGGGCCTGGCTTAAGCTTTTGAAACTTCAAAGCCCACCCCCGGTGACACACCTCCTCCAACAAGGCCACACCTACTCCAATCCTTCCCAAATAGTTTCACTAACTGGGGCTCAAGCATTCAAACATATGAGCCTATGGGGACCATTCTCATTCTTACTACCACTATAAAGAAAAACAGGAACCCTGTAATATTTTTACAATTTTACTTATTTCAAAATATTTTTTAAAGCAAAGCTAATATAAACATCTATTTTACAAAATCACATTTAGCTATTAAAATGTTAAACATTCCTTGAAGGCAGTGTTGGTGATTATTATTAAATGCTTAATTTTTCTGAAGAAGGTATTTTGTATTCTCCTGTCATCATCAGGATGCCATGACTGCCATGAAATATTCAAAATATTCATGATTATTTACATGTACAATTTTTCTCTTTAGAAGAAATGGCACAACTTAGGTCTATCACTTATCAAAGGGATCCATGATCCTAGAAGGGTCTGGAAATACTGTATCAAGTGTCATTGCAGACAGATTTACTCCAATTTCCACTTAAACTATAAAGTATAGGAATTACAGTATAACCAACTATACTAAACAATAAAACCATTTTGAACGTAGCATTTTATTATATAAGTTACCGCAGTATTTTTCAGCTTTCATGAGCGTGGTAAGGCATTTAAGAATGCACCCAGCTGTATCGGCATACGCCTGTAACCCAGCACTTAGGAGGTGGAGGCGGCGAGAAGACCTAGGGCTCCAGATGATCCTTAGCTGTACCCACCGAACATAAGACCAACCTGGGCAATGTGACAGCTTGTTACAAACAGACACCAAAAAATGTTTAAAGAAATAATCACGTTTAATTACTTAAATCAGCAAATGTTTTCCCCACACTGGTGCAAATGAAAAGAATAATAACAAGAGAAAGAAATTATAGAGAAAACTGGAAAGTAATGACTGGTGAAGTTTCAGTTGATAATGTGATATATTCACAACATTTTACTGTGTATAATATCCAAGAAATGGAGAATTTGTGAATTGCTACAACCAGAAATAGTATCCTGAACTTAGTGTTATTTTGTAGAGAAATTTGGCACCACATTTTTGTTTGGTATCTTTTTCACAATTATACAAGTCGGATAAGCTTCTCCTACCCTCACCACTTTCTGTGTATCAACAGGTTTAATACTCAAACCAAGCAATACAGTATTATTGCCTATCTTCCTGCCTAAGGGGCTAAATAATTTTATTTTGTTTTATTTTCTATTCTTTTCCATGAGACTAGTTTTGCTGTGAAACAAGTTCATTTTGTAAGGAAAAGGTAAAAGTAAAAGATTTTAGTTTTATTACTGTAAGTTCATTAAAACTAACGCTACCAGTCAGTTACTCATAACGTCAGATAATAAATGGATTGGAGAGAGATGGGTAGAGGCTGCAGAATGAATCAAATGATTTAATTATGAGCACAAAGGACATCTCCTTTCCTTATATCAAACAGCCAAGATTATTCTGAATGCAGGCAGAACTGGTAAAATAGTCATTACAAATTCTTCCTTTGTCCACCATCAAGTAATGAATACCAAGTGAAAAGCCACCCTCCTTCTGGTCTGTAGGATAGACAAAAGGTCTCTTCTGCATGTTTGGCAAGAATTCTTGGAAGAATGAGAACATTCTTAGATTGACTTCCATGCTCAACACCAGGAACTCCATTCTGTCTCTTATAGCCTCGGCCCCTGGTCCTGTCCAGAGCTGGCTTGGAGGCAGACTGAGTGGATTTGACCTTCAGGAATAAAAGACTTCGCCCCAGGGATGATTCTCAGTCTGACTTCCTTCCCTTTGCAGACCAGGGAGACAAGAATAATATCCTGATGAACCAGGAAGTTTTGACACTGCAAGAAATGCTTAATAGCCTGGACTTCAAGAGAAAGGTTGGTAAAGAATTTTAATTTGCCATTTGCCTGACTTTTCCTAAACCTCATCCTACTGAGAATAATCAAGGTGTTGATTTTATCAACTCCATTTACACTGAATGAAAAAATGGCAGTGTTTCCAGGAACTGTTCTCCATGACTCTGAGTAAACTTTCACAGACACCCCACCCTCCTGATCTTATGGTGATACGCTGGCTGGAGGTATCATTAACTTAAAGTGGAAATTGTAATCAGTGTTATTTTTCCTGTTTCAGACATAGGTGTTTAACAAGAAGTGGGTTATACTACACATTTGTAATTAAAAGTTTCTTGATGACTTAAAGCATTTTTGGAAAAGTCTTAATTATTGTCCTAGTTGAGAAACCTCCCAGACTTAAGGATATTCATCAGCAACTCAACATAAATTTTATTTTGGCTCAACGAGATATTTTTCAAGAGAGTAAATATTTCTATTTAAATTTTCAATTCCTTTAAAAGTAAATGCAATTGATGTTGAATCAGTAGTTCATTTCTAAAAGATCACTTTTTGGTGAATGAATTTATGTGAATTCAAACAAGTTTATTTCCACTTTAAATTGATTATAAATGTAACTAAGTATACATACATAAAATTGTAAGCATGGGAGCAGTTAGTCAAAGCCAAATAATTTGTTTTACGTTTTACATGTGCCATCTTGTTTCCTTGAGAAATAACATTCTAAAGAGAGAAGGAACTCTGAAAATAATTCATCCCATCCACACAATTACATATCTGAGAAAACTAAGTTACAACAAGGGTAAATGCTTTGTCCAAACTCACAAGGCCATTGCAAAACCTGAAGAGCAACAACTGTCTCCTAATCCCCATGTCTGTGAAAGTTATACTTCATTATACCTCCCTAAGCACAAATAAAGTCTGAAGAAAAAGTAACACAGAACATCCTAAATTTTAATCAGTGTATTTGCAAATAGATGGATAATTCCATTCATTAAAAAAAAGAAAAGAAAAGAAATAGGAACTGGAGCAATGTCTAGGGGGGTGAGACCACTGGCTGCCCTTCCAGAGGACCTGGATTCCATTCCCAGAACCCACATGATGGCTCACAACCAACGGAAAGTCCAATACTAGGGGATCTAACACCTCTTCTGGCTTCTGTAGGCACTGCACGTACATTGCCCAGACATACAAGAAGGCACAACACCCATACACATATAAATAAATAGAACAAACAAACAACTGTTATAAACAGCCTTCAAATGCATGGTTAGGACAACAAGGTTCAATATTGGCACAGAAGCTCCCATTGGACACATTCAGAAACATGAGAATGTCAAGCTGTGGCCAAAGCTCTCTTGACATTAATCCAGTTGTATTTCATTGTTTGAAAAGGCAATGCTACAGCAAGTAGAAGCTAAAACTCGATCCAATATTTGCTTAATTTTAATCAAACATTCACCTCTTAGGTCAGTGTGTTTTGTAAGCAGAACTGTAGCCTGGTGTTCTGTGGATCTCTTCACTTGCTGTCTGTTTTTAGGAAGTCCTCAGTAAGATAACACAAATCGTGAATGAGACAGACCTGCTGCTGAATAGCACGCTGATGGAAGAACTGCAGGACTGGAAGAGGCGGCAGCAGATCGCCTGCATCGGTGGGCCACTCCACAATGGGCTGGACCAGCTTCAGAACTGGTAAAGCGATTGACTTAGTTTCTAGTGAAAACCACAGGAAGTGCAGACTTCAGTGAGCTCAAGAACACAGTTTACACTGAGCTAGAAACTTCTGAGCACAAAGTGGCACTATTCAGTGTTCTTAGCTTTCCTCCTTTGGAAAGGAAAGGAAAGCATTTCCCATGCATAAGAGTTGCTCAGTGTGCAAACACGGTATCTTAAAAGACTCATGATTTTTTTTTTTAAACCAACAATGCATTATCTTTAAGAATATAATAAACATCAACTTCAAAAATCTTAAAAATCAACTTTTTAAAATGTGTGTCTTAGGATATGAGTTCAACATTTAGTTTTATATTTTCAAACACATTCACTTTGTTAAAGATGTTGGTCAAAGATACAAAATTTCAGTTGGAAAGAAGAATAAGTTTAGAAGATCTATCCCACATTGTGATGACCGTAGTTAGCAATATCTTATATACTTGAAAACTACTAAGTAGATTTTCTGTTCTTACAAAAAGAAGGTTATATGAGACAGTGCATATCTTTTTGTTTTGATTACCCTTCCTTCAATATATGAATATAGCGAAACACCATGTATAAACTAAGTATATGCGATGTTTATTGGCCAGTTAAAAAGTAAGTTAAGTTAGGCATGGTCACATATACCCTCCATCTCAGGGGAGCCACACAAGTTCCAAGCCACCCTGGTCTACAGTAAGACCCTATGCAAAATCCTATCACAAGTGGTCAATACAACAAGACATCCCTACTTTATATGCAGACGTGCCATGAAATGTAGATACTATCTTTTTACATTGCAAGATAAAAATGTCCATAAGGTTTTCTGGCTTATAAATACAAGATAAAACTATCTCAGAAAAGCCAAAAAACATAAGGAGAAACAAAATTGTTCTGTTAGAATTCAAAATTGCTTCCTAGGAGATATTTCAAGAATATGGAAGTTTATCGTACTTCTGCTTGGTCAGGCTTACTTCTCAAGAGAAGTAAAGACTTGAGCTCATTTTAAAGCATACCGATTTTCCTCAACTCTCTGAACCCAAAGGCCTCTGCTGTGAGAACAAGACAAACAACAGAGGAAGTAATGAAGAGCCCGTTAACCGTGCCTGCAGTGAAACCTGGCAGGGGCCACGGCCCTTCTAGGGACCTTTCTGTGTTGTACTTGAGAGAGGTGGGATGCTGAGGTGCTCTGCTCCTCTGCCTGGAGACTGGTTCTCTTCCCCATCTGTTTCAGCCTTTCCTATTCTTCTCTATTCTGACCCAACCCCTACATCCAAACCAGCAGAATTCCTCTCGGATATCCAAAGCAAGCGTTCCCAAGCACAGAGTTCGTCATCACTTTCCATCAACACGCAGGAATTGTAAATGGTGCCGTGGGGGAGGGGTGAATTTTACACGTAACATTCTTCGCCTCGTGTACTCTACATTTTAAACCAGTCTGTCTCTGACTTTTAGTGAAAGCCATATTCTTAATATGCACACTTAACGGGATCTAAAGTTCAACTAAATAAAAGGGATTTAGTTCCAGGTGTTGACAATATTTCATAAAGGATGTCTGTAGATTGAAAGCAAGAATTAGAAGGTAGTTAGCAAATATATATATTTGAGAAGATAAGGATTAAGAAAAAATAAATATCATTAATCATAATTGAAATTAAATGATTTGTTTAATTAATTTAAAATCATTTAATCATTTATTATTTATGACATATGATCAGTTGTTATACTAGCTTGATCACTAAGTGGGAAAAAAACTATCATTTGCTGTTCAATAGCTTTACCCTATTGGCAGAAAGTCTTTTCCAACTCAGACGGCAACTGGAGAAATTAGAAGAACAATCAACCAAAATGACATATGAAGGCGATCCCATCCCCACACAGAGAACACATCTGCAGGAGAGAGCCACCTTCCTGATCTACAACCTTTTCAAGAAGTAAGTGAGCCCCAGCATGGAGCTGTAGGGACTCCTGCCTGAGGCAGAGGAACAGCAGAGAGTGCTGACCACAGGAAGCTGTGATAGAGCCCTGGAGACCTTTATTGAGTCTTTCACAGCAAATACGAATTACTATTGTTAATTGGGGGTGATCTGCACGCATTTTTCTTACTATCTTATACTAATGATTGGAGAAGCCACTGGGAAGACGTGTAATGGAGGCTTCAGCATCTTCTGGGTGTCAAAAGTTTGGACTTTATGGGAAAATAGCATCCTGTTTCTCTGTGGTTTGCCCTGTCAATATTTTTAATGCTTTCAAATGATATTTCCTTTTCATCTAGCTCATTTGTGGTTGAGCGACAGCCATGCATGCCAACACACCCTCAGAGGCCGATGGTACTTAAAACCCTCATTCAGTTCACTGTAAAACTGAGGTAGGCAGAACACAGTCTGTTGTTTTATGTCTATGGCACTATAGCCACTGCTAATTAAGGCGCCTTACAGTCAGCTGTTCCTCACAGAGCACCTGCTAGGAGCCCAGTGCTGAACTTTGGCAAATCCCCACAGAACTGTTATGATGAGATCTTGCTTGTCAAGAGCATGACAACGTGGGATATTAATGAAGACATGAGGAATATTAGCATGAAAGTATGCAATCATAATACCAGGCACTCTGGGATTAATTGCTGAAAAGGTTAACGTGAGAAAAGACTGGAAAGACAGAAGGGGAGAATCGCAGGAGAGTGAGCATACAGAAATAACAGCTTCTGGGTCTGTTTTGTAACTGAGTGGAGCTGGGAGAATAGAACTGAAAAGACAGATGGGGGACAGACTGTGGGAGGCTTTGAACATCCGGCAAATGCATGGCACATTCTTCCGCTGTGATTACCCAGTAAATGTCGTACTGGGTTCTCCACAAGAACTCTGAACACTACAGTTTCCAGTATATCCTTGCTGAGTACCTACTGAGTAAACACGAATTTTGTGTGGTTTTTGCTGTGCTTTTGTTGTATATTTGATACTTTTTAAGAGCACGAACAATCCAAGCATAGGCATTCCCTACTAAATGGAAGATCATGTGCTTCAGTCTTACTTTCAGAGATTTTTACTGTGCCTTAAACACGGGCCCAAAGCTGCACATTGCTAGTCTCTAGGTCACCTCTGGAAGGCTGAGCAAATTAAGAAGTCTTTATTGGTAACATGATGGAGTGCTATTGAGGGTTCTATTGCAGGATTCCTGATCACCTAACAGTATTGGAACCCAATTTTTAAAGGGAAGACACTTTTCAGTTTGTGTTTCAAAACTCCTAATTAAACCTTTCAGTCAATTTCTTTGTGTGAATTTTGCACTAAGATACAAGAGCAGAAGCAGAGAGGATTAGCCAGCTTCCTTTTAAAACTCCATCTTTCCTTAACTGCATACCTCTGCAGAACCCAGGAGACAATAACAAGGGAAACAGCATGGAGAGGTGGCAGATATCTTTTATTTGAGACATCCAGTGTAGATGACAAGGAAGCTGAAAAAGCTTTGTAAGAAAGAGAGGAGACGAGGAATGTCTAGTAAAGCATTCTGAGAGGAAGAGGTCCCTGAGCAGGTAGCGCTTTGCACTTGTTGGACATGATGCCGGAGCACATAGACCGCTGTCCTGGTGTGGCGTCCCTGTCGTGCTCTTTGACTTGACTGTTGGGTTCCTCGCCTCTCTTTGCACCCACTCTCTTGCTAGGTCATGCAAGATTTTCCCTCTAAGGTTTCTCTCTGCCATAGCATTGTGTTCTCCTGTTCCAAAGGGAGGGTGGCACAGGGCACTCTAGGATCAGTCATCAGAGCCTTATGATGGATCAAATCCTTCCTGAATAGAATACGGACGAAGATGAAAAAGAAGAATATATGTCCATATTCATGAGACCACACACCTTCCTCAGCATTTGCGACTGACTTTACATTTAACATACTACAAACCCTGGAGTCAACCTTATGCTTCACACCAGACATCTAAAGTCCCTTTGCTTCGCTGCATGCACAGCTCTGTTTGGGCTGTGCCATGGTTGTGTTTCTCTAATTCCAATGCATTACCTCCATGCTCTATAAATCCCATCTGCTTGGCCGGATTCTTTTATTTCACACATAACCATGCCCACCTTTCTGGCTCAGCCAATCTTTTTTATGTGAGTTTTCTGATATCTGAGTCTATACTCAGTATATACGAGGAGTTCAGTTTATATATTGAATGAATGAATGAATGAATGAATGGGTAAGTGAATGAGTGAATGCATCTGCAGCTGCAAGGAACCCACAGTCTTAAGCTCACCCATCACAGGATATCTTGAGGATTTGGCAGGGTTGAGGCGGGGTGAGCAAAAGAGCTGACGTCAAAAGAAGGAATTCAAGGAATTCTTATCTGAGTTTGAATTGTTCCTTTATTTGAAGTTAGGTCATTTTTAGTTATGAGCATGTTTGCTGCCATGGAAATATATTACTATGCTTGAAATTACAAATATAATTTAACTGGGATTTTCTATATTCATTTCAGAAGTTTGATTTTTACCAATTATTTTTGTCATAAAACTCTCAAAATATTTAGTTTTGCTAAGTTTACAAAATACTGGTTTCCATAGTATGAGGAGATGGAGTTGTATTAAGAGACTAGCAAAGTACCTTTCTTAAACATATTCGGTGTCCAGATGTCAACCAAAACATACAACAGCTTTTCTGAATAACCAATGTATTATCTACACCTATTAACTAAAAAAACAATGTGCAAACAGCAAGTTTTTGCCAATGGTGGCATTGACTGGTGCCAGTAAAGTCATAGAGCAAACTAAAGAGTTTTGTTTTTTGTTTTTTACATTTTAAAGCACATTAACATATATGTGGAGAAAATCTAGCTTTATTTATAGGCATATGCTAGAAATATATTCAATTCTTTAAATGAGGAAAGAGCTTTTACCATTTCTAAATTTTAATCTTTAATTCTTTATTCCTGTCTTTTTCCAGACTACTAATAAAATTGCCAGAACTGAACTATCAGATGAAAGTTAAAGCATCAATTGATAAGTAAGTTTTCTAATTTCATTTCAAATATGGCAACGAACATTTTTTTTAAATTCTTATACAATTATTTCGAACTTTTATATCAATTTCTCTAGCTTTACATATCACTGTACTTCAAATATTTTATTTTCAGGTAAAATATTTAGCTGAACTCTGTGAAGATTTAACTTTTAAAATTTTACCATGAGGATTTAGACGGTGCTTCATGTGGTACCATTTAGAGTAGTTTAGAAATAGTAGCCTAGACCTAACAGACAGCTCATTTTAAAGACTCTTCTTGGTTTTACAGGAATGCTTCAACTCTAAGGTAAGGTATTTACTTCGTAGATTTTTTTTTTCTGTTATCTTACATATATATTGTCTTAAAACCTTTTTTAAAAGGAGAGATATTTTCTCTTTAGCAATAGAAGATTTGTGCTTTGTGGAACTCACGTCAAAGCCATGTCCATTGAGGAATCTTCCAATGGGAGCCTCTCAGTGGAATTTAGACATTTGGTAAGTAGCAAATAAGATGACAGTTGCTCGTTTCCCTCAAGCTTTGCTGAAAGGCCGTATAATCCAGAGTATGTTGTGTTTCTTACATGAGATTAAGGACCACAGTGAGAAACAAAACATGCCATCATTGAAAAATTAAAACAGTAGGAAGGCCATTGAGCAAGAACTCTTAACAGTACGGTCTTAACCACAGCAATGCAGTTCTGCCTAAGCATCCACAGTGACCAGGTGACCGATAACGGGCCAATAAGCATCCATGATGACTCATGACAGGCCAGTATTGATCGTAACAACATCAGAGATAATCTGCAAAATGCAGAGCATTTCTGCTTTCACTTTTAAAGTCCCCTAGGAAGTGACATGTAACATGTGTATGGGAAGCACTCCCATTTTGGAACAGCTTGGGCTAGTCTTGGGATGGCCCAACACACTGTTGTCCAGTCTGACTTAGGTTGCCTAGAAAGCTCTGACCCACCCCATCTGGTTGCTTCTCCTGTTTACCACTTCCTCTTGACCTAGAGTTCTCTTCCTGTCTTCTTATCTTTTTTTTCACAGTTCTTAGATTTCCAAAGGCCCTGTTATATTGCTATTTCTCTGGCTTATTAACATTTAGCCAGAACCCACCTGGATGTTGGACATGGCTGAATCAGCCCAAAGGGTCCACTTTCTGAAACACAAAACTGGTTAACAGAAAGGTAGCTGCAAAAACAAATATGTGATAGTTTGGGGTTTTAGTTTGGTTTTCACTTCTGCTGGATCTCAGTGGGTGGGGAGGTTTCGGTGAGTGAGAGGACACGGGTTGTTGATGAAGAAGCAAAGACTGGAGCTGTGAACACGGCGGCTGTGGGTGAGGGCTGCCTGGTGTGGTGCTGATAACCATCCTCCATCTAAACACTGCTGTTCTCTTTCACAAAGCAACCGAAGGAAATGAAGTCCAGTGCTGGAAGTAAAGGAAACGAGGTAGGAAATGTTACCTGTTGGGGAGTTTTTCTAGGAAACAACCCTATAACTATAAAGAACTATAAGAACTTTATATAACTATAAAGTTCTTAAACCGCTTGATTTTATATAAAATCTAATCTGTGTTTGCCTGACTATAAACATAAAGCTTGACCATTGCAGATAATTGGGACTTTTTAAAGGGGAAAATTAAAATAACACGTCATGTAATAATTCTCTATATGTGTGGGGGCGATGGACGGGGTTTAGAGGCATGGACGCCGGTGACTTTTGTAAAAGGTTTATTTCTTATCGGGGAGGGAAGCTGAGTCTGGGGTAGAACAGGACCCTGTAGACAGAGAGAGAAGGGGTGCATAGGACAGTGGGGTAAGAGACACAGAAGGAGAACGAGAGAGAGAGAGAGAGAAAGAGAGAGAGAGAAGACGAGGAGAGGAGAAGAGGGGAGGGGAGAGGGGAGGGGGGGAGAGGAAAGGAGAGGAGAGAGGACAGCAGGGTAAGAGACCAAGAAGAGTAGAGAGAGAACTGTGGCAGAGAGAGATTATATGGGGGTCCACAGGTCCTCTGCGGATGACATAAGACATCCAGGCCAGGGGCAGGTACAGCTCAGGTACAGGGCGGAGACAGTTCCACAGCACATCATAAGTCCTTGTAGAGAAAACATTGACCTTCTAGGCAAATATGTCTAATCTCTATTTACTTATCTATGCCTCAAAAATATGTCACTTCCATTGTTTCATAACCTTTTAGTTGACATAGTTACACATATTGAATTCTTTCCGTCACGTCCAGTCCTGTTGGAGAATGTGACTTAAATTGTTTCATTATATTATGTTTTATAGAGATGACATGGCTTCTTTATTTAGCCCTCCATTATGGTAAACTATCTTAAAAACCATTTATTTTCCCCACAGATGTGAAGTAAGTTTCAAAAATCATGACACATTACATGAAAACCATAGGTGAAAAATAATTCTTTTATTCTGTAGTATCAATTACTTTGGTCTCTAAGGTTTGTATTTCACCAAGTAAATTGGACAACCTGATGCCAGTCTGAGCACTCACATTCCAGTCCATAAACTGGTCAAATCCTGGGTTGGATATGACCATCAAGGCCACCTTCTGAGTTGGCCTAGAAAATTAAGCATTTTTTTAAATCTTCATGTTTGCATATAAGAAATAAAAGTTTAGCCGGACAGTGGTGGTGCATGCCTTTAATCCAGCACTGAGGGGTGATGCTGGCGCACTTATCCAACACTCGGGAAGCAGAGGCAGGTGGATCTCTGTGAGTTCAAGGCCAGCCTGGTCTACAGAGCGAGTTCCAGGAAAGCTAGAGTGACATCAGAAAAACTCTGTCTCAAAAACAATGAGAGAGAGAGAGGGGGGGGGGGGAGAGAGGGAGAGGGAGAGAGAGTTGTGTTGAAAGATAAGGAGATGACATGTGACACACCCTGCTTAGGGAAGCTGCAAAGACCCAGCAATTGCTGGGCAACTTGAAGCAGTTGCCCAGCAGTGAGGGCCTATTACAATCCAGTCTGTACAGAGCCAGACACCTGGCTTTATAATCACAGCTCTTAGGACAAAGATGTTTGAATCATCGGAAAGAACTTTATAAATCCAGCATCTAGTGGCAGCCTGTCACACACACACCCCAGACCACAGTGATCCACCACAAAGGTTTAATGGCCAGCCATGTTCCCTTCTATGAACTCTTCATTCTTTTGGCTGTACCTTAGACATCGCTATATACCATTGCCTTATCGAAGATGTGTCCTGTTCCTTGCAGAGCAGAGTCACTGCTTACAGCAGAGCCTCAAGCAAGTCCTTCCTCTCAAGACTCCACTTGAATGGAGCCTTTGAGTTTGAGGGTTGTAGTGAAACAAATAGGCAGGAGAGATTCTTTCCCACGAAGGTTTTTCTAAGTTTCTTGCATTTGCTGTTATAAATACGTTATAAACAAAAGCCCGTTACACACATCTCGGCAGAATTTTGAACACAGTTGTAATATTTCATTCAGCTTGGCATCCATGAATGTTATTATTTACAAGTCTGAATAAACAAAGCACAATTATTCTGAACTTTTCTTAAGCAAAACAGATCCAATGGGAATACATCTAAATAGCTCAACTTTTGCAGTACATTGTTATCTTTATCAACACAAAATCAAAATCTGTCCTGGGATTACCTTAGAGACAGAACTCTAAGGAAATCATCTT
Source organism: Cricetomys ansorgei (assembly GCA_026225945.1). Classification (NCBI taxonomy): domain Eukaryota; kingdom Metazoa; phylum Chordata; class Mammalia; order Rodentia; family Nesomyidae; genus Cricetomys; species Cricetomys ansorgei. The sequence goes on from JAMJFZ010001562.1 coordinate 8,710,855, forward strand.
CCACTATAGAAAATCCAGCCACTGTCTCATTAGTAATGTCTACTTATATTGCTTTGAATTTATGTCCTTATTTTTCAGTTGATAACAAAATCATACAGCCATACAATGACTTTGTTTCTTTTTCTTTTCGTTTTTTTTCAAGTTTGTTAAAGCAGGACATTGTGTTTAAGATATTCTTTGAGCTCCCCCTATTGATAGGATCTCAGTATGGCGCCAAGGTACATTTAGAACAAGCTACAGGCTGGAATGCTGTTGTGTGTGCTCAAGAAAAAGGTGACTTGTAAGAAACACGTGGAGAAAAAAAATATCCAGTCATCAGGGGGTTGGTCAATCAGTAGAAATGACCAAAGGAATGTGAGGAAAAAGTAGAACAGTTGGCACAAGGTGGTGTGCCACAGAGCCACAGGGCCAATGGTTTAACACATTTTAGTAAGACAGGAAGCAAGGATGCCAGCAAGGGTGCCATGGTCTTATTTTCAAGCTTCAAAGGTTGCTATTGCTTATCTAGGAGCACCTGCAGCAAGTGGGCATACCCTGCTGAGAATTCATTTAACACTTCCTCCTGGTGTATATACTATATCTTGGACATTCTGGTGATAACACTGCTAAGTGGGTAGCATACATATTCCAGTTAGGGGAGCTGAACTAGCTCAAGTTTGCACAGGCAGTTAATGACAAGGACCAACACCAATCCTTGGCAGTCTGTACTGCATATCCTTCTGTCATACATCCCTCTAGGATCTCACAATCTTTGGGGATGGTGGAGCATCTCCTCCTTCTACCCCACCTCACACATTGCCTAATAGCTCAGAAATGGGGCTATTTCAGCATCGACTCTTTGCCAAGCTAGAAGGAAATGAGCACAATACTTCCTTAGGAAATGTTGATGCTCTTTATCTGCTGGGTCCCCCTTTGCATCCCTGCTATGCCTCTGAGGATCAGGTCTTGATTTGGGCTCTGCCTCTTATGGGAATGCTAACTTGGGCAAGCCACTCTCCTCCTCTCATTTTCCTTCTCTGGAACATGGTTAATGCTACCCTAAACTTCTCAGGGTTATCGACAGTACCGAGTAAGGATGATGTGAGAGCTAGTTATCGGTGGTACATGGGCAGAGCTTGGCTGTGACTCTTACAGATCAGGACTCCGTGCTGCCTGCTCTGTGGTTTAAGAAAACAAGGAAGCTCCTGTCTGTGAAATGGCTCAGTAAGTGAAAGAGCTTGTCGCCAAGCATGACAACCCAAGTTCAACCCCTGTAACCCACATGGTGAGAGAAAAGAACCAATTCCTGCAAGCTGTCCTCTGACCTCCCTCCTTACTTGAGTTGTGGCAAGCACCCTACACACACACACACACACACTAATTTTTTTTCTTCTTAAATTCATCTAGACTAGATAGTCTCTGAAGCTTCTTTGACTCAAATTTCACAATCCTCAGGAGTACAGCATAGGGTAGGAGCTATGGATTGTTTTAGAAACAAATGAATAAATAAAATGATTCTGTCATCTCTCAAGTGACCAGACTTTGAAGCTACCACTCTATCATGTAACACAAGCATCCCCAGGAAATGACCATTCTTCCAGGTCCTTATCCAGTAGAGAGGTGGCCACAGAGAGAGAGTTACTGAAGTGGAAAACAGTTTGCAGAAGGCTGCTGGGACTGCAGTTTCTCCAGCTCTTTGTCAGGAGGCTGACCTGGATAAGTGAGTTTTAGCCACAGACTGAGGTGCTGGTGATTGTGGGTGGTGTAAAGTCTTGAAGTACAAAGGAGCTACTAGTGAAGGCTGGGTGATGAGTTTCACTTCACAAAATACCCAAACAGATGTTCTTTCATGGTTCAGGGTTCTCAAACACAGACCCACTACTCACGGTCCATCTAGCCTCAGCATTTCACAGCAAGCTTTTCTTCTTTTCTTTTCTTTTTTAAACTGAATGAAGGAGCTGCATTAGGATTCCTAAAGAAATCTTTCTTCAGGAGAGAAAGCAATATAAGCCCCTTCCTACAAACCCAGGCTTTCAGAGGGCAGCATCCATTCAGTACCTTCACTGTGCAGGCTATGAACACTTGTCATTTCAATTATGAGTCTGCGACTATGGGCTCTAGCATGATTGTACCATTCCCCCCTCTTCTCATTGTTTCCTGGTGTCCAAGCCAGTTCTTAGTTTTGTTTTTGTTTTTAAGGCGCTAGATAAATATTTGCTGAAAGGATTGTTTCCTAAGTACTGCCATTTTCCCTGTGTCATGTAATGTAGGTGATGGCTTAATAAGCAAGCAAAGGGCCAGCATTGTGTGTGGTGCATGTCTGTAATCTCAGTACTCAGAATGGGAAGTCAGAAGAGTTTGGGGTATTCCTGAGCTCACAGCAAGTTTGAAGCCAGCCTAGGATACAGGACACCCATCTCAAGTAATCAAACAAGCAAACACAAAGGAACAAACAAGAATCTCTTCTTACTGGAGGATCTAGGTATTCATTTGTACTTCTAGGTTTCCAGGATATGCTACTAGGCAGTCAGCAGCAAAAATATAATATAGGGACATCTAGACATGCTTTTGCTACTCTGTGTATTTTCTGCTAAGCAGAGCCCTAGCCATGTTATTTAGCCAATTTTCCAATTTCTTTTTAATTTCATAATGGATTTTTTTAGAAGTACTAATCAATCCAGCTGTAATATTCAGTATCATATAAATATTAGAAATATGTGTATTTTAAACATGTAATCATTTCTTTTGGTAACTTGGTTATGGTTACTATTGCTGTGATACAACACCATGACCAAAAGCAAATTGGGGAGGAAAGAGTTTATTTGGCTTACACTTCCACATTATAGTCCTTCATTGAAGGAAGCCAGGACAGGAATTCAAACAGGGCTGGAACCTGGATGCAGAAGCTGATGCACAGACCATGGAGGAGTACTGCTTACTGGCTTGCTCCTCATGGCTTGCTCAGTCTGTTTTCTTATAAAACCCAGGACCACTAGCTCAGGGACGGCTTCACCCACAATGATCTCGGTCCCCCCAATATCAATCACTAAGAAAACACCTTACAGTCAGATCTTATGGAAGTGTTTTCTCAATTGAGGTTCCCTCCATTCAGATGTGCCAAGTTGACATAAAACTAGCCAGTACAGGTGGCACACACCCTTAACCACAGCACTTAGGAGGCAGAGGCATGCAGATCTCTGTGAGTTCAAAGCCAACTTGATCTACATAGAGATTTCAGATGAGCCTGGTTTGTATAGTGAGACTCTGTCTCAAAAACAAAAAAAAGAAAAACACAACAAAAGATAGAATTCTTCAAGTCTTAGAAATCCTATCCCAAGAAATAGAGACAGAGACTAAATGTGTGTTTCTTATTATGTCACAATAGTAGAACTTCACATTCAGTAAGGCCTCTTTCATCCATAGCCTTCTCTACAAAGATCTGCAGAGTCAAGGTCATTTCAAGGCACAAGGAAAGCCCTAGGAGCCGTGACTGTCACTTGAGGCCCTTCCCAGAAGTGGAAGAGGAGGCCATGAGCCATGAACCAGAAGGGCCACATGCTAGCCACATCATGTTCGAGTGGTGCTCTGAGTGGCTTAATTGTCAGTTAAATCAGGTGAAGGTCGTATGTCAAAGCGGGAGGATAGAGCCTATTGTAAAATTTGTCAACGTGATTTCATTTCACGCTTGCTGGAGGCCTCTCAGATATTTTGCACATGCTTCTCCATCATTGAACTGGATAAAAAAGTGAAGAACAAAACACCTCTTTGTGAACATAAAATAAAATTTTAGGTTTCCCCATTATCTTGGTGATGTGCACAGTGTAAGCACCTTTCTCCATAGCTACAAGGTTTTCTCTTATTTAAAAATACAGTTTCGATGCAGTTTGGTGCCTACTAGAAGCCACTTTCTTATTCTCAACCAAAAGGGCAACAATAGACTTCCATGATGTGTAGGGAAGGGAAATTGGCTATTTGGTATGTTCATGTACCAAGGATATTTTTAGTGGTTGTATAAGGGATTTGAAGACAGCGTTTTATTATACATAGCAGTTTGCTAACTTAGTGCAAAGTGACTCCAGCCTACTCATTTAACTATATTCAGGCAATCAACTGTACAGTTATCATCTTCTAGCCTGTGGAAGACAAGACTTTTCATTCTGTACTTTCTTCTTAGTAACACACCCTAAGTTTATCATCCTCAGCGTTGTTAAAGTTCTCTCATGCAACTTTTATTCGTATCATCATATTTGACTAATTTTTTTTATTATTTCAAAATTAATACCATAGATTCAGAACTGTTGTTGACACTCAGGGTTAGGTCCTGTCCTCTCAGAACCCATCCTAACTCTTCTAGTTTAGACAAGTGCACTTCTGCTCACTTGCTCGTGGGTTTGTTTTATAAATGGCTTAAGCTTTCTATCACAAAACTTCCCACATCCCTTTGGAGACTAAATGAAACGTTAATGGACCACATCAAGAGTAATTGCTTCCCAAATTCTACCTGAAGTTCTTGTTAAAATGCAAAAACTGGTTCTGTAAGTCTGGGCTAGACATCTCATTTTTCTTATAAGCTCTAGGCAGTGACAGTTCTGCTGGTTGTAGGCTAGCAAAGCACTGTAGGGTGTCATCAGAGGGAAATGGCAATTCCTCCTCAATCATTCCCTCCTAAACCTCTCCCAAGAATTCATTTTTTTAAAGCTGTAAATATAATTCTGGTATTTCTTGAGTTTTTAAATTTTGCATATTAAATTTCTGAAATCTTCCCTAAGTACAAGATTAAGCTATGGCTTTTTTATGGGAAGAATTGACACATAAATTTCCCTCTACTTTCATAATATTATACAACATTATTATAACAATATTATAAAAAAACTAACATCTGAGTCAAGTAGCACACTATGATTACATTTCTGTTCTTGTATTGCTTTCAGTTTTCTCTGGATATACTGGTTCCTTGAGTTTTTACTTAAGAGCCTGTCATTCATGGAGCTCCAAGCTTGCCACCAGACGGAGAAGATCCCTCACATAAGCGTGTCAGTCTGAGTGTTTCACTTTTCCCTTTCTTTCATCATTGTACCCCCATCCCCAGAGCTAGTGAACTTTTCTGTCATTTAAAAATAGAGTTTTGATCTGATTTGAGCTCTAATTCCTCACTCAGTCCTGCCTGTCCACCTTCCAGTCCTGTTGTATAGTTACTTGGCCTGTTTTGCTTGATCGTTTGGTTTTCTTTTCTACGTTAAAGCTTTATTTATTTATTTATTTATTTATTTATTTATTTATTTATTTATTTATTTAATCTCTGCTAGGGAGCGCTCCCCGCTCTTCTGGCTGGGTCCATGACCCTCTCTTTCTTGGCTGACTCTGTCTTTTGATTTTATTAGAGAAACTCTCATCAGCTTTCCAAGGATAGGTATGTGAGAAGTAGTTTTCTGAAGCTTTGCATAGCTAAGACACTTTATAGTCACACTTGATTGATAGTTTGGGTGGGTATAGAATACTCAGCCAGAAATAATTTCCTTGAGAATTAAAAATAACCTCTCTCATTGTCTTCTACTTATTTTGTATTCTGACTCCCAGTCATTTGCAAATGATCCTTCATTTCTGTACTCCTGAGGCCTGAGACTTCCCGTTTAATCTCTGGTTCTCTGGAGATTTACGTTGATGAGGGCTGCTGTGGCTTTTCATTTATTTGTTGTACTTGGCATCACTTGGACTCTTCCTATCTGAACACTTATATTCCTTAGTTTGAGAAGTTTTATTTTGTTATTTATTGCAATGGATTATTTAAATAATGTAAAGCCATTTTATGTTACTTAATTATTTATAGCATTATAACATTCCGTATTTAGTTATTTTATATTATTTAATTATTTAGACTATTAAACTATTTAATTGATGCTATTTCATTCTATGTTTAAATTATTCATATTGTTGTAATTTTAATTAATTATTTGTATTATTATAAAGAATAATAAAAATGAACATCCATCAATCAGCTTGAAAAGTCAAGCATTACAAAAAGAGTTGAAGACTCCTGGTAACCTTTCCTCTCTCTATAGCCACCCACCTCCCAGGGCAGAGGTGAGCGTTTGCTTGAATTTTGATGTTCTGAAAATTATATTTATACTTGCACTACAAATGAGCATGGTCCTGGATGCTTTTTACTGTCCTTATTAGATTTCCAGATCTTAAACGAATGACATACTATTGCAATTTTCCTTTCTTCAACAAAATACTTTTTGAGACTCATCCCTAAGTTAATTCTTGTTTTTCTAGATTGTTAATTTCAGCTGCAGTCCTTTACTCTAAAGTATACAAATATTCTATTGATGAAAAAATGTTAGCGTTATAAAGATTCTACTGCAAGCATTCTCCAGTTAACATTTTCCTACATGTCTCCAAAAATTCTGGATGAAAACATTTCTTGAACTACATGTATGCTACAGCAATTGATGATGTGTATCTTATAGTTTGCTAAAAGTTAAGAAATTGACTTTAAAAAAATACCACCAATTTCCATGAGCAGTGTTTAAAAATTGTAATTTAGCTATATTCTTGGTGCTTCTTTCATCTTTTCATTTTCTTTCTAGAACTTCTGTAATTGGTTAGAATTCACACGTGAATTGTTACCTTTTCTATCCTATTTTCCAATTTCTGTTTTACTTTCTTCTCATCTACTTTCAACCCTTTAAATATCTTTGTTTCCTAGAATATTTTAAATTCTTCACTATTACTTTCTGAATGTATCTAATAGCCTCTTAATCTTGCTTCACTGATGTATTATTTGTTATATAGTCCTAAAAAACTTTAAAAATCTTTTTTTTCTATTTTTATGTGCTGTGATGTGTGTGTATGCTAATGCACGTTTGCACATGACACAGCACACATAGGGAGGTCTGAAGGCAATCTCGGTATTGGTCCTCACTTCCCACCTTGTGGGAGACAGGGCCTTTCATTTCTTTCTGCTGAGCATACCAGGCTAGCTGGCCTACAAGCTTCACAGGGTCCTCCTGCGGCTGCCTCCCATCCCATCAGATCTTTGTGCTGTGTCTCTAGCTTTTATGTGGATTCCGGGGATTTGAATTTGGGTCTGCATGCTTTCATAGCAAGTACTTTTACCCACTCAGCTGTTTTTCCAGCCCTACTCTAAGAAGCTTTTAGTGGAAGATTCAAATATATACAAAAGTAGAGAGAAATATAATTAACTCCTTTTATGTAACACCTACCTACAGCAATAAGTAACATCGTACCTGGGTTATTTTATATATTTTCTTATATATATATATATATATATATATATATATATATATATATATATATATATATTTCCTGCAAACTTTAAATTCCAGATAATACAGCTTCATATTTCCTGGCACTGATGTGTCTGTAGATTATGTAAATTCTTAAGCTTAACCACAATACCACTGTCACAAAATATAACTCCACAATTTCTAGAAGTCATTCCTTAATTGAGACCCTATTTCTTATTCAAAGCTCTCCATTGTCTCAAACAAGCTCTTACATGGTTGCTAGGCACAAATCAGTAGCAATATCTAACTCATTACAACCGGGTGATTTGTCATTTATTTGTTGAACAAACTGAGCCTGAAATACATTTTTTACTTAAAAAAAATTTTTTTTTTTTGCTTTTTGTATTTTCTTCAGAGGTTTTATGGTTGTTTTTGTTTTTGTTTTTCATACCTATATTTCATGCGATAGACTTTGTCAAATGCCTAATGATCATTAGCTTGCTGTTTCACAACTGAGGCCACAGAACCCCTTTGGAAGTTTACCTTCTATATTGAGACTGTAGAATCAAGGGTGACTATTAGGAGCTGGCTGTTTCTTGGGGAGCAGCCCCCTAAAGGTAATACTGGTGAGTTTGCCTTGGTCTAGTCCATACCCAAGATATATTTCCTAAAGGTTTTAAGCCTGCCTATTAGTAGGCCAGATGTCAAATACAGACAGAGACTGGACTTCGCCACAGACTTCCACATAATCATTCTCTCTTCAGCTCGACACTGCACCCCTGCCCACAGGTGTCCTCTTACCCAGACTGCATAGTTTTCTTAATTCCACTGTTTCATCTGCTTGTCACCTGACCAGGTCAAGTAGTGGTATAGAAGTCATTGTATGGTTTGGGCTTCTTTCTTTCTTTATTTTTTTTCTTTTTCTTTTTTCTTTTCTTTTGGTTTTTTGAGTCAGGGCTGTCCTGGAACTCACTCTGTAGAATAGGCTGACCTTGAACTCACAGAGATTCACCTGCCTCTGCCTCCCAAGTGCTGAGTTTCTTAAATTTGGGCTTCTCTTCAGCCTCAGAGCAGTTAAGAGCTTCCAACCTCTTCCAACTTTTCCACACCCTCCTGCCTCTCACTGGGAATCTAGATGATGGTTTTGCTTTACTGAACTCTTATTGAAGTTTCTAGAGCAAACAAAGAAACTTGTGTGTACCTTATCTACCGTGCTTAGCCAGAGAGGTCTTGATTTTTTTTCCCAACCAATTCATTATGAGATTATAAGTTCTTTCTCTAGACTCACAAAAACATGTCTTATTTTATTAGTTGTTTGGCAAATCCAAAGAACTAATTTTCAAAAATTAGAATAAAGGATAACTTTGCATTTCAACTCCTGAAAATATGCCAGGATTTTAAAAACAAGAACTCATGTTTTGGAAACTAAAAATCATTGTTTGTGGAACAAAGACTTCTATAGCTTTACCTTATTTTAAAACAATAATATGAAATTTCAGGGGACACTTACTTTGTTAATCTCCAGGTCTGGAATAAAAAAGCTGCACTTGAGCCAGGTGGTGGTGGCACATACCTTTAATCCCAGCACTCGGGAGGCAGAGGCAGGCAGGGCTCTATGTGTTCGAGGCCAGCATGGTCTACAGAGTGAGTTCCAGGACAGCCAGAGTTATAACAGAGAAACCTTGTCTCTAAAATCCAAAACAAAAAGCAAAAACAAACAAACAAACAACAACAAAACTAACCAAAACAAAACTGCATTTGTAAGAAAACAGTTCATTTGTCTGTCCCACAGGGCTGCCACATGGTGACAGAAGAGCTGCACTCCATATCGTTTGAGACCCAGATCTGCCTCTATGGCCTCACCATCGACTTGGAGGTGGGTGTTTCAAGGAGCATCTGCTCACTAGTAATATTTACAGCAACAAGTCGGCATTTATGATGAAAACCAAGCTTTCTAGGCTTTTGTATATTCTTCACATTTTATTTAGAAAAACAGTGCTTCAAAGTCCACTAAGTAGGTTAGATGCCATTGTGGGTAAATATAAAAAATGATAAAAATTTCATGACCACTGTGAATTCAGTGTATGTTGAATAATTTGTTGCCCACATTGTTATTATTTTCTGGATCATGAATACTCAATAGAAACATAAAGGGAAATAACAACCCTTGAACTGTGTCACGTAGTGACATATTTTCAAACATTTTAAGTTATATATAAAAATCTCTTGGAAGGTTTCTCTGATGTAATGAACAAAGAAAAGTGGTAGGAATATTGGCAGTACATTGTTTTGATCATCTTCTAGCAGCCGCCGTTGAACTAGAAGAATAAAGAAACTTTGGGGGATTAAACTGAATGTATTAATTATGAGCCCTTTGTACGAGGGCATTGTGCTGTTCTTGTACACCATTGCTTGTACTCAATTCCTAGCACACGTTAAAGGCTCAGTATATGATGAATAAACAAATTAACGCATCCATTTCAGATATTCTGAATATGAAACTACTTAAAAGTGTGTTATTTGCCAGGCAATGGTGGTGCAGACCTTTAATCCTAGCACTTGAGAGCCAGAGGCAGGTGGATCTCTGTGAGTTCGAGGCCAGCCTGGTCTACAGAGTGAGTTCCAGGACAGCCAGAGTTACAACAGAGAAACCTGTCTTGAAAACACAAAAAATTTAAAAGTATGTTTCTTTAGGTTCCGCTTTCGTTTTTCACCTAATGAATTCAAATATGTATAAAATCTTTCACATCCTCCCCTTAAACTTCTGTTTCCATAAGCTGCTCAGTTTCTCAACTGGGTATCTCATCATCTACAGGAATTTGATGTCTATTAGGAAAGGACCGTTGTATGTTGATTAGCCACCCAGGCTAGTCTGTGAAAGCCTGCTTATTTCACAAGATAGAAAACCGCGTTGCTGATAGCACTAAACTGTTGTGCAGAGACAGACCAGGCAGCTCCAGCTCCCATAGCTTGGCCTCTCCAGCATTTACAGTGAAACTCCTGCTTCCAGTATGGAGTTTAATCAGACACCATCCTAAAGTTGAATGCAGTGGTTCACTCCCTGAGTAAATTTAAGATCAAATTCTTTAGCACAACGTATAATAACTACTAAATCATCACTAAACCCACTCTGGTTGTACTCGAGGCAACGTGTGACATTGGAAGGGTAGGCATTTCTCAGTGTCAAGGCAGATACTGAGGAAGCTGCCTGGTTGCCAGAATCGGGTACCCCGAAAGGGTTCCTTTCTCACTATTCTCTGGCTTGTATGTGCTCAGAAAGTTCTTCATCTGACATATGGGTACCAGGATTAGAAGAAAGGGTTTGGCTTCAGATGGCCTTCCAGAAGAGAAGGTACAGAATAGCATCACTGCAAGTTTGGACTACCTGTAATAGTTTTTTTTTTTTTCTAAACTAGACCAGCTCATTACCTGTGGTGATGATTTCTAATGTCAGCCAACTACCTAATGCTTGGGCGTCCATCATCTGGTACAATGTGTCAACCAGTGATTCCCAGGTAATGTTCCTATCCCTGTCTCTGCATTTCTCATTCTACTTAACTTTTTCTTTCAACAAACAATGGTGGTAAGGGTGCTTCTGGTTGTGTGAGTCCTGTTAGGTCATGTTTATCGTGTTCTGTTTGAGGTGAGCATGATGCACACATCTATAACCCAAGTTCTTGGAAGTCTAAGGTAGGGGGTTTGTGATTGGAAGCAAGTCTAAGTCAAGCCTGGGCTACAAGCAAGACCCTGTCTCAAAATTAGTTACAATGATGATGAGGAGCAGGTAACGTGTTCTGACAGACTTGCGTCCTGAGAGTTCTGCCTAGCGACTGATAGGTGCTGGTTATTTCTGATGTATTTCTGATCAGCCCCAAGACTCCATCACAGTGAGTTCTAAGGCTTTCCTAGGGCTATACTAACTAGACCACGTGAAACACCTTGTTCCAGAATTTTGTCTAATTGCTGTCAGAATTTGTCATCTGACCACCTTAATTTCTTCTGGGAACACTCTTCCTCAGTCTCTTCTACAAAGGATCGGAGCTAGTTTACAAATAAGTAGTCAGAATATCTATCAATCTTGCCTGGGTTCTAACTGCACATATTTTGCAGTTGCTTAGGTAGATTTAAGTCTCTCTAGGTTTAGGCTGCACGTTAGTGCCATCTTGTGGTTACTTGAGGTATTTGACCAAAAATGGACTTCAAGTCACTGTGTAAGCGGTTAATAGATGTTTTTACATGAAAACCAGGAAGGGCTCGCAAAAATAAAATAAAATAAAATAAAGAAAAAGAAAAAAGAAAAAAAGAAAGAAAGGAAAAAAAATCAAACTTTGTTGTGTTGCAAAGTACTTAGTTCCAGAAGAAACAGATCAAATCAGTTTCTACCAGAATTCCACCAGAAGAATTCTTTCCACTAGGTGCCTGAATAAGAGTTGATCCCTAAGTAAGTCTGCTTTCAGGCATTTTCCCTTTAAAGCAATATTCTTAAAAGGGAATGACATGGACAATGGCTCAGCCCCATTCATCCTCATCCCCAGCCGCCCTGGCACCTGAGATACATCAGCTGCAAAGAGGAGAGAGTGCTAAGACTCCTCTCTGGCCCAAGAATCCACTGGATAATACTCTGGCCTTCCAGGCCAAGAGCAGACCCTGGCACTTTCCCCTTTGAGAGCTGCGTGACTGCACATCCCTTCCAACTTCACGGCCTGGGAGGGAAGCAGGATGCTTCTGCCCTCCAACTTCAGCGCCACACAGCACTTGGATCTCCTCAGCAACATTCTGCCAGGAAGCCACCAAGGCCACCATTCACACCTTCCCAGAGCAACTCGGTTCCAGCATGAAGATATGAAGACTGAGGTGGCAGCCTCCTCACCAAACCAAACTAAACAACCCCGAGCTTCAAAACCCAAGCTCTTATACCTTAATTAGATTATACCTTCATTGGTTATTTTCCAGACATTCTTCTTAAGGAGAGAATCATGTCCTTAGAAAGTCTTTCTCTTCTTCCTGTCTTGGGATCATTGTTTGATGCAGTGCCCTCTTTCATTAAACATGTTTAAGATCAATATTATTTCAGGGAAGATTATCTGTCCAGTTATTGTTGGGCTGTGTTGACTGCTTGTGTAAGCTGATTGCCAGTTGGTCATCCAGAGAAAGTTGAGAGATGTCAAGTGATTCTATCAGGAAAGACGGATCCTCAAGTTGTATTATATTCGAGAAACAAAAGCCCTCTAGGGGAAAAGATCAGTCTTAAAACAGTGTGGGCCAGGCAGTGGTGGCACATCCTTTAATCCCAGCAGAAGCAGAGGCAGGCAGGTTTCTGTGAGTTCGAGGCCAGCCAGAGTTACCACAGAGAAACCCTGTCTCTGAAATCTAAAACCAAACCAAATAAACAAAAACAAAATACCAATCTGTACTGTTGACTTCACTTGACCCAGAATTTAAATCAGTAATGCAATATATTAAATGTAGTGTTCCCTGTGCAATTACCAGATACAATCACCATAACTCTGTTTCAGAACTTGGTTTTCTTTAATAATCCTCCGTCTGTCACTCTGAGTCAACTCCTGGAAGTGATGAGCTGGCAGTTTTCATCGTATGTTGGCCGTGGCCTTAATTCAGACCAGCTCAACATGCTGGCAGAGAAGCTTACAGGTGAGAGCTGGCGAGCAGAGGTTTTGCCTCTGGTCTTGGCACTTGAATGTTCCAAAAGCAGAGTTCTGTTACTACTAGTGGTAATTGTGATGATTGTCCCTCTTTAGTGAATGCCTGCTGTCTATCCCAGACACAGGACTAAGTGTTGTTTTACTTTTAATTCTCATGATGTTCCTGGGGCCAACAGTATTCGGTTGAACTGAGGACACTGAAGCTCAGAGATCAACAGCATCACTGCACAGCCAGGAAGCAACAGAGTCAAGGCGTGGGCCAGACCAGCCCTTCCTTTCTGTTTACATTTCAGTTTCCAGGAATTCTTAAGCCACTTCCTCTGAATATGCTAAGAAGGCATCATGGGCCTTTGGTCTTCCAGAGTAATATTCCAACAAATGTTAGCAAACTAGAACATGGTGGGCTAAGTACAGGAAACTTAACAGAAAATTTCAAACACCAGCAATGACTTAATTCTGCACATTAAGGAAGTTTCGGTTTCCAGATTTCGCAGACATTGTCAGTACTTCGTGTATCTACTATAGTTTAAGCTTTGCCTAAATTTCTTAAAGATATTTAAATTTTGACAAGTGAACACACTTAGCACCAGGGAGAGTTCATACTGAATCTGTATGCATTTGCAGTTAAGCTGATACCAAAGTCTATTCTGCATTGACTACTGTGGCTGCAGAATGGCCCATGTGACGCTGGCTAGCGTGCCACGCATACCTATTGGCTCGTCAGTAGGTATTCAAATGCATCTGGTCTTCTGGACCAGTTTAAAATATTTACTTAATATGATTTTTTTTTATCTTGAGTACATAAACGGCACTAGTAGGAAATAGTACATGTTTATTAATGAGTAGCTAATGCTTTTAAAGATATTAATATGTTACCAGCAATAGTATAGATTAGTATAGACTGCAGCTGTTTCCTTAGGATCTTTAGCAAATTATCCACAGAAACACCATTTCCTTGGAATTTAGAAGTATTAATCTTTTCAGTGTTCTAGGGCAAAACAATTTGGCTGCTTATTGCCTACATGATTTCTAGTCTGTTCTTTTCATGTTGATGGGCAAGAATCCTAAAAATCTAGCTATACCTAATTACATGATCTAGTTATATGATGTTGAGTAACCACCGTTAGTCCCTCTTACTCTGTTCTTCACACAACACCTTGTCCTCCTTGTTCTTCCTCCCTGGACTGGCTTCTGTTCTCCCTTTGCCAGCTTATCCCCCCACTCATGGAGTTTCCTAAAGTCATCGTTGGCTCCCCCTTGTGCAGTCTTTTTACTAGGTAATGAACTTCTCGGGCACAAGGAAGACACATTAGACCTGACCTAGCACCCACACACTGTATCTCCATTGCAAATCCATAAGACATTCTTGCAAGGAGGAGGGGAAGAAACTAAATCAAGCACAGAACGAGAAGTCTCATTGCTCAGTTAAAATTTTAAAGTTGCTTTTCTTTCATTTTAGTTCATTCTAACTACAGTGATGGTCACCTTACCTGGGCGAAGTTCTGCAAGGTACACACAGGGTGTGGGAGGGTGTCATGCATAAAGTTACAGGGGAGAGGGGGTGTCATTTAGGAAGTTCTTTCTGCATAGTGCCCCTTTCTAAGACTTCATGTCATTATCTGGGGGTTAGCAGATTTCCTGGATAAAGACAACTTTAAAACAAAGTCCTGCTCAAAGGGAACATTTGTGAAAGTTGGAATGAGTTCCATCAGGGATGTTGTGTAAGTCACTGCCTGGTCCATGTGTGCTGTTTTCTCCTGATAGGAACATTTGCCTGGCAAACCGTTCACCTTTTGGACTTGGCTTGAAGCAATATTGGACCTAATTAAAAAACACATTCTTCCCCTCTGGATCGATGGGTGAGTCTGCAGATTGTTTTCCTCACGAATACTTTTTTCTGTTTCAATTATCTTCTTCATTTTTTCCTTTTAAGCATATTTAGGGGAAAGAACAATTGTTTCTTTGGAGAATATTCTTTAATAGTATATTATTCATATAGCCTATATACGTATGTATTGAGTAATATATACATGCATATTGTGTAATAATGTATGGCTTCAGGTACCATTGCTTGTGCTGGGTCTATTCTGTGTGGATGAAATGAATGCAGATACAAATGATGAGGCGATGTCTTGCCCCTTGCTCTAATTTTAGGTTCATCATGGGCTTTGTTAGCAAAGAGAAGGAACGGCTTCTGCTCAAGGATAAAATGCCTGGGACGTTTTTGTTAAGATTCAGTGAGAGCCATCTTGGGGGGATAACCTTCACCTGGGTAGACCATTCTGAAAACGGTATGGAGTCACACTCACTCATTGGTTTGAATATGAAGTGGTATGTTGGGTCATAACTGGGTACCTGTGAATTCTGAAGCCCTGACCAGACTTCAGAAGGTCAAACGTTTTAGCCATGGACATAACATGGGTAGGAAGAATGGCCACAAAGAACATCTGTGGGAGCCTAAATATTCCAGTTTCTGTGTTTTCAGGAGAAGTGAGATTCCACTCCGTAGAACCCTACAACAAAGGCCGGCTGTCAGCTCTGCCTTTCGCTGACATCCTGAGAGACTACAAGGTTATTATGGCTGAAAACGTCCCGGAAAATCCTCTGAAGTACCTCTACCCTGACATTCCTAAAGACAAAGCCTTTGGTAAACACTACAGCTCCCAGCCTTGCGAAGGTGATGCCCTTTGTATTTACTTTTCTCTTGAAATTTTGGATAATGATGTCCTATCAGAGCAAAGTGAATGAAGTTCCTCTTTTTTATTACGTTCCTCTTTGTAAGATCTCAGGGGCATATGGAGGTCAGAGCCTTAGGAAATCAAGTACTATGTCAGTGGCAAGCAGAGTAACAGCCGTAGCTGCAACTAGACTTCACCATGGTCAAACCCTTTGTAGAGCCTAGAGTTCATCCTCCTTAAAACAGGAGTGCCGATTGTTGCACTTCTATGGCTAAGGGAAAGGAGATGAAGGAAGAGCTAATGATTACAAGCTTTTGTAAAAATGCAGGCCTATAAATCTGTATTTTGTAAAGATCTCAACTTGTGAGTTAAGAACTGTTGTTTTTCACTTAATGTAATCTCTCTCTCTCTCTCTCTCTCTCTCTCACACACACACACACACACACACACAGAGGTGGGGGGACTGGGAATGGAATTCAGGCTTTGACGAACGCTAGCCAAGTACTCTAACACTGAATCATATACCCCATTGGCCTTCCTGTAAGCTTCAGAACATTTGCTCTCTGCCAGAGAAGAGACATGGGATCTGAGCTTCATTCTCCTACTTCAACGTACTTTTCCTGCAGGTACCCTAAGGGCCCAGAAGAGTAACTGTCCAAATAGGCACTCAGTAAATACTGACTACATAAAAGAAAACTTAAAAAATTAGCTGTCTGGGGTAAGGGGACTTACCATTCTCTTCCACAAAAGCACAGTTGGTCACTGTATCCACATTTCCACAACTTATTCAGCCAACCAAAGATCAAACATAGTTTTTAAAAGCTGTAATTGCATTGAACATGTAGATCTTTCCTTCCCCTTTCTTCCCTAAACAATACAGCATAACAACTATTTAAACAACATTTACATTGAAGCAACTGAAGTTATTATAGGAAACACGGAAATGATTCAAAGCACACAGAAAGGTATGCTTAGACTCAAAACAAATGCTACCACTATTGAACACAAAGGATTTGAGCACTGTGGATTGAGTGTCTGCTAGGGTTTCTAGAACCCCATTCCCCACGAGAATGGTGGAATAACTGTACAGTCTCTAAGGATCGCCACCTACAGTGAACAATCTCTTGTTACTACATATCCTACAACTATCATAGACAGTGTAACTTGTTGGCTTCCAACTTCATCTGCTCTGAAACAAATAAAATACAAAAGAAAACAAATATGAAGAACTGATTTTTCAGTGGCACTCTACATCTAGTACAGCAAAACATATAGGTCAATACAACAAATTAAAGCTGGGAAACGATACCAGGTACTAGATCAGCATGGTGTACCTGGAGAGGCCAAGGTTTGCCCATTACTGTTACTATGGTACCTGTGGTTAGTGTAGTGTAATGTTACGTCTAGGAAGGCTGATGTATGTGCTTCAAAACCTCTGTGTAGTAATGAGGTCATGACTGGTGTTATAATGAAAAGAATCATGTTCCTATAAATGTCAGTCAAAGAGCAAAGGTTTGTTGGGCTTACAGTTCAGAAGGTCTCATTCTGTGGAGATTGATCCTATCACTTTGAGGCCTGCAATGAGACATCATGGCATGAGTATGTGACCCAGAAGAAGAGAAGAGAGAGGCTGGTGTCTCGTTATTCCCTTATAAAGCACACATCTAATGACCTTCTTTCCTCCAGGCCTTACTTTTTAAAGGTTCTTCTGCTCTCTGGCAGCCCCACTGACTGGAAAGGACCTTTGAGAGACACAACAGCCCTATAAATCCCCCAAATACACAAATGAACCAGATGCTACTGCCAAACTTGAATGTGACATAAGTGCAGGTGATGAAGTAGAGTCTCAGTTCTTACCAGGCATTTCAGAGTCAGTAACATGTGACATTGGACCAGTGAAGAGTTTGCATTTCTTATGCATTTCATGCTTACCTGTGAAGCTCTTTCTTCCATTCAACTAAAAGTTTTGTGAATTACTAGAAACCCGCATTACTTATTTTCTCCTGAGCATTGCGGATATTTTTCTAGACATTTTATTTCCAAGTTTGTCAATAATGCTGACGTTTCCCCCCAACGCTGTTCCTTTCTTTTTCAGTTTCAAGACCAACAGAACGAGGAGACAAAGGTTATGTTCCTTCAGTTTTTATCCCCATTTCAACAATGTGAGTAACTTTAGTCACATGTAAAATATTTATCATTGAATTGATTTTTTTTCAAAAAGCTTTCCTAAAAAAAGATTTAAGGGCAGTGCAGAGTGCATATAACTGAGGATAAAGCATTTTTAATGCCCAATAAAGCATTTTATGTCTCATTTCTTTGAACACATAAAGCTAGTCTTCAGGGCACACTCTCCAGTCTATTATGGCCGGAATTATAAAGCTGCCCTTTTATATGCCAAGTATTCCACAGCAGATTGAATGCTGTGATATGAAGTGATGAATTAGCAGCTCGGTGTCACAAAGAGATGAAGCACTGGACGTGAGTCCTGGACACAGAAACTTACCGCGAGCTATTATGTTATAATCCTTGTAATATTTCCCGTTATCTCTTTAAGCCGAAGTGATTCCACAGATCCGCAGTCTCCTTCAGACCTTCTCCCCATGTCTCCAGGTGTATATGCTGTGCTGAGAGAAAACCTGAGTCCCACGACAATCGAAACCGCAGTATGTTCTCCCACTTCCAATGCTGGTCTAGGGTGGGTGCAATGAAACAAAGGCGCCACGTGAATCACAGGGGTCGCAGCACTTCCTGGGCAAGGAGAAGGCATGGTTACTAGCACAAATTCAAGAGCATCTAACAGAAGGTGCTCTTTGTGTGGCATGCATGCTGCTAAAGTATATAGATTCTGAGTGCAAACACTTTAGCTTACTAGACCTGCTTTAAGGTGTTTGCCACAAAACCACAAGGCCAAATATCCCTATACTTCTTTCCGTGGTGCAGTCGTGGACCACATCCTCCCCCCCCCAACTCTCTCCATTTAAGCTAACAACTCATCTAGCCATGGTTTATAATTTGACTTTGGTATTTATCTTTAAAAGTTCAGGTACCACAAGTTCCAGCTTTTCTTGATTGTTACATAGCCAGTCTCTGTGGCCTCTCCATCTAGAACATGAAGAACAAGAGCAGCATAATCTATTTTTTTAGAACGGTGTCACAATCTATAATGTTACTTTGGACGCTGTCTATTTGTTTCCATTCCCCAATGATGTCAGAGGGTTTGATGCCCCCAATTTACATAAGGTGAACATACATCAGAACAAAACCTTGGAGGGATCTGGATGCCCAGGAGACTGGAACCTGCTGGCTAGAAGTTAGATGGTGTTCAGTTCTTCAAGACTTCCCGATGGAGAAATTCATGCTTGCCTTGGGTTGCCTTAACCCAATATTGACTGTCCTTACTCACAAAGTTATTTATGTAGAACTGAACTTTTGCTACATTTTGCATCCATTTTCATATTATTATTCTTAGAGTGATGAATGGACTTTTATTTTTTTAGTTACTGTGTGTGTTTGTGTGTTGAATTCAGGCTCTTAGGGCAAGTGCTTTGCCTGCTGAGCCACTTTGCCTGCCTCATGAGTGGACTTCTTAACATAATTTTTAATCTACTTGAATTATGCCCTTTATTTCTGGCTGATCAGCCCTAATTGCTTTAATGAATTCTTAGTTTAATTGGTAGAAAGATTACAGATGGTTTAGGATACAAAAGAATGTTTACTCCCTCAAAACAGCACTTTATTTGCAAAGCAGTTTCCATAACAGCCATTTTCGTTTTCAATTTTAGATGAAGTCTCCATATTCTGCTGAATGACAGTATAAACTAACACCTCAAAGAAGGAAGCAAATGGAAACGCAGACTGTTCTTTGCCAAAGACCACAGTGTATCTCTTCAGCTTTGTAAATACCGGTTTCTAGAAAATAGTAGGAAGTCCGAATCGCTCCTCTCACTAGGCAGCACCCCCAACTGGGAGTGCTGGGACTAAAGTGCTAAAAACCAGAGCTTCAGATAAACTTGCAAGACAAGATAGCTTTAAGAAACCAGTGCTGGCAACAATATAACAGAAGATTCCTTTGCATGCATGTTTCTGATTTTGTTTCTCAGGTGTTATTTATGATTTTGGCTCTGGAAGCTATGTTAACATTTCAGGGTGGGTCAAGAATACAAGATCATGTCCACATTTCTCAAAACCATAGGAAGGGTTAGCGGAAAACCCAGATAAAAATCATCAGTCTGATCCAAGATGGGGGAACGAAGGGGCATGAACAGCAGTGATTCCCAAGGCCACAGGGATGACTTATGAAGCCTCCAGATTGCCAGGCCAACCTCATCATATCCGTGATGCTCACAGCTACTGGTGCCACTACCAGGGATGGGTCTCCGAGTAGGAAGAAGGATACAGAGTCATTCCTGTATGTTGGACAAATGGACCAACATTAAAAACACTGCAAGTGACAGATGGGTAAGTCTTCTGAAATGAAGACTGGAAGCAAATAGCACTTCAGACCTTGGATGCCTGGCTTCACCTGTAGGTTGCACAGTTTACATCTCTAGAACATGTTGGACTTGATGGGTTCAGCAGTCCTTTCTGATTCCACTAGTCTCTGGGCCTGACAGAAGGGGCGAGAAGTTTCAGTTTCTCTGATGAAGAGAGAAAGGAGGCACTTTACTGAAAGGCAATATAAGCTGCAGGTGTACTTTGGGCCTTATTTCAGTCTGACTGGATGACCTTTGGTGTCATTGCTTACTCTGCCCAAAGCAATCATGTAGAATCCCCCAAGACCTGAAAGGAAACACCTAATGTCTATCTTTGGCCTTTATATGCATATGTATACATATGTGTGGGGATACATTGCATGCCCCCCAAACCCCCTCCACACATACAAAGAGCCTCTAGCCGATTTTCCTTATCCTTGTACCCACTCTTACTTTCCCAGCTAAACCACGGGTTGGTGTTGTGGAGCATTCCTCCATCTATTCCGAGCCTAGTCCTGGGTTCCTGATGGTGATCTTAGAAGGTGTGTGATTAATGAGGACCATGTTAACTTCAGGACATTCTCAGTTCCCATTTCCTTCTGGAAATCGACTTCCTGAAATTGCCTGAAACTGACAGTAGTACAGAAGGAAATAATATAAATTTGGGTGTGATGATTTCTGCTTTAACCTTGACTAGGTTATCTCCTGGAAGGAGATGATCCATTGGACTAAGATGTCAAAAGGGGTTTTAAAAGCTTCTCATGCCCTGGGATTTATCCAAAGTACCACAAACTCTTAGCTCCCTACTAGAGCTTTTAAAAGTTTTCAAAACACAGCTTGGTGACAAATCGCCCAGGTTTCCCATGAGTTCACAGCTGTCATGTGCTCTTCGTGCTGGATTACAGAGTACATGGAAGCTGGTGCTTTGCTTCTGTTAATAGAGGCAGGAGTTACTTTATGAGTTCAGTAAGTGATTATTTTATTTTTATTTAGGAAATCAAGATAAGTTCTTTTTTCTAAGCCTAAATTTTTATTAGTTTTAACCATGTGTAGGGTGAGTATGTGCACATAAGCCCAAGTACCCTCAGAGGCTAGGGGCATTGAATCTCTCTGAAACTGGAGTTATAGGCAGTTGTAAGATGCCTAATGTGGATTCTGGGAACCAGAATAGGGTCCTCTATGAGCACAGCATATGCCCTTAACCACTAGCCCCCCAAACCAAGTCCTGAACTCCAGAGTTGCAAGTTATTTCTCAAGTGTGAGTCTTGTATGCCAGAGATCATCTTTTTGGGTGGCAGGATTGGGTCAGAGGAGTCATGGAGATACCTGTCAAGTCCAATTTAAAATCAGATAGATAGGGGCTGGAGGGATGGCTCCGCGGGTAAGAGCACTGGCTGATCTCCCGGTGGACAAGGCTTCAATTCCCAGAATCGACATCCACATCCAATGCACATAAAGTGAAAATGAATTATTTTAAAAAATAAAATAAAATCAGCCACATGAGCTGGAAACACAACAGAAATGGGATTTAGACCATATTTTCACCAAAGCCTACCACCACAACTTTTTTTTCCCTTTTAACTGTGATATAGTTTAGACAGCTATAAAAGTAGCATGCATTGTATGGCTTCAGCAGCAGGAACTTATCTTTCACAGTTCTGAAAGTTGGAAGTACAAGATCAGGTGGTCACAGAGTAGGCTCTCATGAAGTCTTCTGGCAGGCAGCAGAAAGTCAACGTTTTGTCTTCACAACAGAAAGCGTGCTGGGAGCTCATATGAGAGTTCATCTTTGTGACAGCCACAGTTATTGCCCCTGTGACCAGGAGGAAAGGTGTCTTGTCTCTCAATTTCAGTCCATTATGGTGGGGGATGCATGGAAGAGCAACTCCAGAGTAATTTGAGGGCAAGGCTGTTCCCATTGTGGCAGACCAGACAGAAGAAAAAGCAAGCAAGAACTAGGGGTAGAGCTAACCTTCAGAGGCAGTGACTTACTTCCTCCAGCTAGGTCCCACCTCCTAAAAGATCCATGACCTTCAAAGCAGTGCCTAGGACCAAGCATTCAATATATAAGTCAGTGGGGATATTGGCATTTAAAACTTAATGTGGCCAAATTATTTCCTCCTACCATCATTTGGAATAATGATTTCAGCATATGAACCAGGGAGACACAAACCTTCAGTCCATAACAAGCTGATGGCAAATGAGATGTATTTAATGAAATAAAACAGATTTGATTTCAAAATATGAAATCCTATTTCCCTTCTCCTCTTGATGATTCCAGACCCATCACAGATACACATTTTTCAACTTTTTAATATAATCACTTGGACTAGGAAGATAGTTCAGTCAGTAAACTGCTTTTCTTGCAAGCACCAGGACCTGAGTTTAAGGCTGGAGACCCACATTTAAAAATCAAACCAGAACCTCACCTTGGGACCAGTTTATAACTCCAGAGGAGACAGGTGCATCCCTGAGCCTCATCAGTCAGCCAGCCTCGCCTAGTAGGTTAGCTTGTCCAGGGAGAGAGCATATCTCAAAGAAAGTTGGGCAGCACCTGAGGAATGACACGGTCATCCCCTGGCCTCCACATGCATGTGTAACTGAGGGATTCTTCTTCACCTCCCATGGTTCAGGAGGCCCATGCACTCCCCAAGTAGAGGTGATAGAGTTTTAGGTCAAGCATAGGACTTTTCTGACCAGTGAGTAGGTAATGACAGTCTAGACCTAGCAATTTGGGTACTACTGTTCATGCCTGCTCCAATTTCTGACACAGGGCAAAAATTTTTTAAAAGTTGACCCTGGACATTTAGTGATCCAACTGATTGCATTTTCAAAAAAATCTGGCTTATCATATAATTAATACACAGTAAAAATTAACCATTTTTTATTGTGTCAGTATGAATTCTAACAAATCCATAGAGTTATGAAATCATCACTGTAAGACATAGACCTATCTGGACCTTTACAAAGAGATGTGACAATAATGTCTAGCCGTGTGACTTCTTTTGTAGACCGAGTTCCATTTGATATAAATGGAGGGCTAGTGCATTGGCTCAGTGTGTAAAACCACTTGCCACACAAGCCTAGCAATCTTTAGTTTATCTAGAACCCACATAAACATGCCGTGTAGCAGCGTGCATCTTTAGCCTACAGCGAGAGGAAAGGCAGAGACAGGAATATTGCATAGAAACTCAAAGGTCAGCCAGACCGAAGTGTGCACCCCGGAGTGAGTGTGCAGCCTGCAGTGTATGTGCAGGGTGGAGTGAGTGTAGCCCAGAGTGTGTGTGCAGCTCGGAGTGTGTGTGCAGACTGGAGTGAGTGTGCACCCTGGAGTGAGTGTGCAATCCGAAGTGAGTGTGCAACCCAGAGTGAGTGTGCAGCCCAGAGTGTGTGTGCAGACTGGAGTGAGTGTGCAGCCAAGAATGTGCAGCCTAGGGTGTGCAGCCCTGAGTGAGTGTGCAGCCCAGTGTGAGTGTACAGCCTGGAGTGGGTGTGCAGCCTGGAGTGAGTGTATAACCCGGAGTGAGTGTGCAGCTCCGAGTGAGTGTGCACCCTGGAGTGAGTGTGCAGCCAAGATTGTGCAGCTTGGAGTGAGTGTGCAGCCTGGAGTGAGTGTGCAGCCAAGAGTGTGCAGCCCGGTAGAAACAAGAGGATCCTCCTCAGAAACAAGGTGGAAATAGGACACTTACTCCTGAAAGTTGATCTCGGACTCCACATGTGCTCTGTGTGTGACTGCACTCACACATGCAAACATCATACAATACTAAAAAATAAAAATGGAACCCTTCACTCCTGGTTGAAATCTCTGAATGCCTCATAAGCCTCCTCATTATCAGGTTTTACTGGATAAAACTTAGTAGATGGATAGAATTCAAGGGGTCATAAATTTGAATGGCAAAAGTCATAGCTTTATTTCCACTACTTCTAGCTGAATTTAGATTTCTACTGACTTTAAATTAATGGAAGCAAATCATCACCCATACCAGCTTTATATCATATCACAGTTATAGTTACCTCGAAATATCGTGTATGCTAAGCACAGCTTAGAAGCTGCATGAATCAGACCCCTGCTGGATCTTATTTAAGGCTGCTAGTAAAGACACACTCTATGTCACAACGGTGATTTCAGTCAGTCTGGTTTTATGTATCACCACGTTCACTAGATATATATTTCACTGTAACTGGTTTTCTTTTTAATCTTATTGAATTTCATTTTATTTAAAGACATGACTCTTGAAGATGTTCACTGGTTTGTCAGACCGCCAAAAAGATCCATAATATAAAAGTATATTTAACATTCCAGCTTTGAATAAGGACAATGATTCTCAGCAGATCTTTCCAAAGTCTCTGAGATATATACTACGCCTCACTCCTCTCTGCCACATTCTCCCAATTCTCCAGTCGTCTACCCTCTTCCCTGGATAATGTTTACACTTGCTTCAGACTCCGAATAGCCTTCCCTCCTAATGTACACTCGTCAGCATATGGGGGGAAGGTTCAGGTCACACCAGGCCTGCACACAGCTTCCTCTAAGTCCTCCAGCAGTGTTTCCTCCTTGTCAATGCACATGTCCCCTGTCTTCGTGGACAGGGACAAAGACGGCCCTGTTTGCAGGGCCTAGAGTCCAGCACACTCTGACCTTAACAGTTAATTCAGTGTTTGAATACAAGAAGAACAATGCTCCTTCTCTTTGCTTCTTCATTGGCCTGCAAGATGAGGTTAGAATTTTCTTTATAATACCTACAAACTCTAAACTCACAAAACAGTCCCCTGGATACTATCCTATCTAACCAAGTATGTTGATATTTGTTTCTGACAGCATAGAGAGGACTTCCTCTTAATTTTGCTTCATGCTGAACTTCTAAGTTCTAATAATCTAGAATCATATGTGTTAATTCACTCCAGCTTGCCTTTAAGTATCTCCCATATGTACCTAACAGTCAGTGAACCCAGTGTCCCTGAAATATTCCCTGACTCTGCCTTTGTTAAACCAGTGTCCATTGCTACTCATTCAAGGTCAGTGCAGTGTTCTCTTATATCAGGATTGACAGTCATTGCCTTAAACATCTTGTGTGTTACAGATGTAAAGAAACAGAGAAACCATCTAGACAGGGTAAACAGGCAGTGAGTGTGGAGGTAGTGTAAAGGTCTAGCCTCATTTACATTGTGTAGGGAAGTTTTTCAGAATATATATGCAAAGCACAGTAGGCCTAAGGGTCTATGATAATGTCTGACTTGATGAATTAACCTGTGACCCATACCCCTAGTGTTAACAACAGTAATCCATCAAAAATAGTTCTGAGAACTGCTCTGTATCAAGAATTGCCCTTCTCAGACAGGATTTCCCATTTGAGTTACAAAGATTCCTTGTCTGCCCAGTTCTCCCATGGTGAGCAGACAGTGTTGTTCTATATGTTGACAGGGGAGAAGATGATCATTTCACACAGAGGTGCACAGGCTTAGGCTTAATTCCTTCATGAAATGTGGGCCAAGAAAAGCTGTAGCATAGCAAAAGTCCCTCCTGAAATTACTATGCTCTGGTGCAGATAAATGAAAATAGACAACAATACAAAGAGCCAGATTTAATAAGTGTTATGAGGGTTATAAAATAGTCGTAGGAAGAAGTAACTGGTGAAGGCCTTTTCAAAGAGGTGACTCAGCTAAGACCTAAAACATGGCAGCAGCCAGTCCATGAACTCAGTCCAGCAGATTAAACACTTGGGATATTTCAGGAACCCAAGGAAGCCAAGGGTGAAGAGAGGGGAGCCTGGTGAAGTATAGACAGAGTGAGAAAGGGAGGTAGACATGGTTAAATTATGCAAGGCCCTGTGTGGGGAAAGTTAAAGCTCTGGGTTCTGCTGCAAATACTGTAGAAAGCCAAGAGAATTTTAAAGTATAGGAGTGGTAGTATACATTTTGCTTCTTCATTAAATCTAAGTTTTTGGCCAAATAAATATCGAACAAAGATTCTTATGAAATGGACCCTTGAGGTTCCAGTTCCTCTGTGTGGAATGCCTTCTACACGGCTCTGTTCTTGAGTTCCTCAGTAGGCTTTGCATTTAGTCCCATTTTTTCATTTTGCCCTGGGCTCTTCATATTACACAGCTGTTCCACACAGTGTTCTACCGTGGGGAAGAGACGTGTTTTTGTTTTGTGGGGTTTATGTATAAACTATGTTGGGGTGTGGAAATCGGGTCTGTGTGGGGTCCTCTCTGAAGAGGACTGAGGGTGTGTGCCAGTTAGGCAGATCCTCTCACACACGACGAAGACTGGTGTCAAGTTCACCTTAAGTATACCCTTAGTAGTTGAGAGCTTCAGAATCTCAATCCCTCTGCCTCCCAGATTCAGTTGTCATAAAAATGGCAGGCAGGGCCCAAATTGCTTTTGCTTTGTCAGCCAAAGACAGAATCATTTTCCAGTGGCTAAGCTATTCTCCTCTCTTGTTCTCTCGTACTTCTTTTGTGATCACCCTGTGTGCAGGGGGTGTGAAAACACCAAGAAAAGGTGTGTCTCTTGCACCTCTGGCAAAATGAGGCATCCGCACCCCTCTCTCTAGCTTAAGACTGAAGGTCCGGCTTGGGATCTAGGGTACCCCGCGTGCAGGAAGGGAGGGTCACAGGAAGGAAGGGAAACGGAGAGAAAGAACCCTCCGCTGCCTTCAAGGCCCTAGACACCCAACCTCAGTTTCCTCTTCTCGTGCTGGACAGAGGCTTTCGCGTTCAAGCAAAGAAACCGCCGCCCAGAGCATGCGCATCCCGCAGCGCGGTGGGGGTGGGGGGGTGGGGGGGTGGGGTGGGGGTGGGAGCAGGCTGTGGGAAACCCCCGGGTCCGCGCCTGCGCACTGCTTTCCAGCAGGTGCTTTCGCTTTTCGGTTTCCTCTCAATGAAGCCGCTTCTCGGTGCCGGCTGGTTTCCCCGAAAGCACGTGGTGCGGCTCTTCCCTGCAACCGCCTCCCTCCCGCGGCAGCTTGCAGCGCGCTCGGCGTAGCGCCCCTAGCGGCGAGCGCAGTCCCGCCCGCCGGATCCTAAACGCATGGCCAGGGATTCCAACCACGGTCTGAGACTGCTCGTCCGGAACATTTAAAAATGTGTGTGCACGTGATCCACCACCTCAACATTAACATTTTAAAATATTTTCATTGGGTTTTATTTACATTTGCAGTATTCTTACAATACAGACTGCTCTTTATTTTTTAGTTTAACTGCTAATTGGGGGTTTTCCAATGTAATTAAATATTCCTTGTCAGCATAACCTTGATATTCTGTCATATGAATTATACTTTAATTTGTCAGACGACTTTTCAGGGACACAAATGGAACTTTGGCAAGAATGCCTGCCAGCACAAACCCTTCACACATATATCTGGTCATTTCCTTATGGTCGATTTCCGGTAAGTCCAAGACCATTGTAAAAGTTTTCACATTCTGACTGAATTCTCTACATTATAATCTTTTTAAACTATTTTTATTGTTTTTATTCGAATATGTGTGTGCCTGTATGAGTTTATGCTCACCACGTGCAAGCAGGTGCCCACGGAGGCTAGAGATTACGGGATTCCCTGGAACTGAAGCTGGGCTTACAGGTGCTTGTGAGTTGCCTGCTGTGGGTACTGGGTATTCAACCCCAGCCCACCCTAAAAGCAGAATATGCTCTCAACCACTAGGTCATCTCTCCTCAATACTTAGTAGAATTTTGCATGATGTGTCACTTGTAGTTAATGAAAAGAACGTGGTATGGCAGCACATGGCCTTTCTCCAGAAAGTGTGTTGATTGTAAAGAAGTATATCATGTACACAGCAAGTTTAAGACGTGATGTGTACCCTGTATTTCAACAAGCTGCAAGGTGCAGGAGCTCCTAGAGAGTTGGTATTAGCTAAAAAGGAGCACACACCAAGATAGGGAACTACACAAAATTTAAATCCAAAGAATTAAAATAATTTTAAACATAATGTATTTCCATTGTGTTCTACCATGTTACAGATTGACAGCGCATATATGCAGTGAGGTGTCATTCTTGGGACTGCATACTAGCAAGGTTTATAGCTGACAAGGAGGGGTGAGAAAGCATGGGCAGGCATCTTGAGACATTCCAGTGGACTGGCATTTGGATTATAGCAATGCTACTGATAAGAAAGTATAGCTAAATTAGAATATGTCAGCTGAAAGGCAAGGGGAAATCTGTGAACCTTTTACTATAAATTTATTAGTTGGATATTTATCCGCCATTTTGAAACAAATCAAAACTGTGAAGAAAGATCCTAAGCGTTTCGATGAAGGCGTCTTAGCATACACAAGATGAGGTATTCCTTAAAGAGATGCTCCAGGAGGGATACCACAGGGAAGGGAAACAGACTTTTTCCACTTGAGAGTTTTTGTTTTAGAATTCAGTTCTTGGATGTTCTGCCCCTCTCCTCCTGTAAGATCTGTATCAGTGATCTGGTGTATAACACATGGCAACAAATGCAACTCATCCCCCAAGTCAACATGGCAAATCAGCCATTTAATACTGCCAGTGAGACTAGCAGGGGAGGGAAACAGAGTTCTGCTCATCTGGGTCAGGCCCATCTGATCTTGCCTGAGCTTTCTAACAAGTCCAAGGCCTAAGCCTGGAGAATAGGACTGACCTAACAGTGGCCCATGTGGCTTCAGTCATCCAGAATAGGCTAGCCTGACTTGTCCAAACATGGCAGGGCTGAGACTGTGTAATGCTAGACTCCAACTGACACAATGTTGTATCTGTTGCCTAATATCCTTCAAAAAGTCACAAGTCAGCCTAGATTCAATGGTTGATGAAAGAGTCCCTTCCGTGTGCTAAGGAAATACAGTCACATTGCGGGAGAGGGGCAGATAACAGAGGAAAGGAGACCCTGGTCACCACTGAAGGTATGGAGCAGCAGACTGTGTTTTCGGCTGCATCTATCCATTTGGCTTGCCTGGTTACATTACTGTCTCTATGAGTTTATTTCTAGATATTGTAATTATTTATTTTAAGTCACTATATATACTTCTTGTTGCAGGATAGGTACAACCAATTAATATAAGTGGGTGATTGTAGAATACAGGACAGGGTGAGTAAGGAATAGGAATGATCTTGGTTGTTGCTGTTTTCCAAGGAAAAATAAATGTTCTCAAACAGAGAAATTCAGAATGCTGAGTCTTTCCCCTGTGACATCATGTGTTTGAGTTATCCCAGTGCTGTCATTATTAGTTGTACAATGTGGTTCCTAGTTTCCCTATCACATGGACTTTCTTTTGACTAAAGGCCAGTCCAGGTATTGTAAAGGATAACTTTCTTCTTACCTGACGCTTTCAGTGATTAAAGGGACTCTTGTTGTGTCCTGACTTTTTCTTTCAAATCCAATGCAGGTCTTTGTATTTATTGTTTTGAATTTTACCTACTGGTACAATGCCCAGCAGCATCCTAATCTGTTCAGATTATTTAGAATGATTATTTTGTCATCTGTAATGTGGTGATTTCAGAGGGGTGTGGGAATCTCAGAGATACACAATGATAGCCAACATGGAACCGTTCTCCAGGTGTCAGGTTCTAGAGGTTTCTGTGAGCCCCCTTTTCTACAGATGCAATTGTACCTGGGGTATACCATTTCTGGCATGGGAAAAAAGCAAACAAGAGCAAATTTTTTAAAAATTCAAGAACATAATTACATTTCTCCCTTTTCACCTTCCAGTCCCTCCCATATACCCTTCCCTGCTCGCCTTCAAATTCATGGCCTCTTTTTTCATTAATTGTTATTGCATGCTTATAACTTAAATATAATATGTTCAATTAACACAGTACAACTTGTATGGGTGTTATGGAGAGCTGGATAACCAAGGGGTGTGCTCTTTCCTAAGGAAGAATACTCCTGCTCCCAGCTTTGCCTGTAGTTCTTTGAGTAGGGCTGAGATCTCGTGAGCTTTGACCTGTCCAGTTTACCAGCTGATATCTTACATGGTCTTACCTACAAAATAAGAAAGTTATTTCCCTCCAGAAACGGTAACTCTTAAAGATAATAAGACTTGGGCACTTAAAAAAACATAATAAAACATTAAAAAACATTTTAATTATGAAAGGGCATTTTAATAATGAAAACCTTGAGGAGTGATGGCAAAATGTAGACAAATTTAATTGGTTAATTAGACAAAGACCTGACTGGAAGAAAGGCAGGACGATTGTGGAGGAGCTCTACCAGGAATCAGCTCTGGCTTTGTGAGGGTGGCACTGACAAGAAAACAGACTATACAGTTGGAGAAAGAATAAAGGCTATAATATACACGCATGTATGCACATCCCTGGGAAATTATTTAGATCCTTCAGCTATCTAAAGTTGTTGTACTATTCAAGGCTTGATTCAAATACCATCTACTTGAAGGAATCAATTGTATCTATAGGCACACATTCCAAGAAGATCTAGTCAGACCTCCCTGATACCCATATAGAGGAGTGGCATTTGACCTGCGATTTTAAGATGAGTTGCCCATCAAAGAATTTGGAGAACACAGATGTTGGCTCAGGGGACTTTCCAGAGAGAACGCTACTGGTGAGCGTTTGGGGAAAGAGTTTGGCTTATTTAAAGAATGAAAATGCTGAGGCAAGCAATGAGAAGAGAGGCACAAGACGAGTCTAGTGAAAGCCATAGGGGAACATAGTTTTAAAGAATATATTGGGAAATTTGAATTGTATAAGAGCAAGCAAGAAAAGCCATCATGAAATTTTTAGATTAGCATGACATGATCAGCTTTGCGATAATAAAAAAAAAATCACTAAAACGACAGTATGGAGAATAAATTAAATACGACTGAGGAGCTGAAGCTAGGCAGTCATTTAGGAAGCCACTGAAGTAATATGAACAAGTGGATAGGGTGGTAGTGAGAGAGGTAGAAAGAAGTAAATGAAACGTAGGAAATAGGAACAAGACCCACGGAGGCTTAAGGACCAAGTGTTGAGGACCAGGAAAGACACGTTAAGAACAACTCCTGTGTCTTGGCACACATCATTTCCAGATTTAGAACAGGTATGAGGAAAAAGGTGATGACTTTTGAGTCTAATTGGTTTACAGAGTCAATAGATATCTAAGGACAGGATGTGGAGCTTGGGAGAAAGCTGTGGGTCAGTATACATCTACGAGAGATCCATCTATGGAAGCTACAGGGGAGATCATCAAAGGCACCCTGGGAGAAAGGCAGATAAGGTCCCAACTTTCGCACTTTTTTTTCCCATGTGCTTTTGCTTGCATGCATGTATGCGCCTGTTTTGCCTTTGCACGTTATGTATGTATATTCACCTCATGCATGCTTGGGCCTGTGAAGGTCAGAAGAGGGCACCTGGAACTGGAGTTGGGAACCTCCGTGTGGGAACTGGGAGCCCAACCTCCATCCTCTGCAAGAGCAAGTTCTCTTAAGTTAAGGTTCTCTTAACTGCTGAGTTAAGGTTAACTGTGTAGAAGGTTTTTAAACAGGTAAGTAAAGCGGATGTCCTCTGGCTTTAATAACATGAAGGCCAATCGCTAGTCCCCAGTTCTGATGCCGCAGTTAAAGCAGGCTCTCCAAGACGGAGCCTCTGCAAGCACATAGTTTCCCTTTCGTCTTTCTCCATACTTGTAAACAGAACCTCGGGTCTGCGGTTTGCACCGCGAGGCCCAGCCCCAAGTTTCTCACACTAGCACGCAGAGCCGTACAGGAAGGCCAATCAGTGGCCACACCGCGCGGGGGGGAGGTGGCGCGCCGCGGAACAGCCGGCCGAATCCCGCCACTGATTGGCAGAGAAGGAAGGAGGCGGGGCTTCCTCCGGACTTTTCTCCTGCCCCGGTACTTTCGTTTTCCAGCGCGAGTCCGTCTGGGCGCCCCGGAGACTTCGGGGACCGCGCCCCTCCGACCCCCTAGGGACACAGCTGAGCTACGCAGGAAGATCTGCTCAGATTCGGGCGCCTGCGTGCAGTGAGTGGGCTCCGGGTGCGGGTGCGGGTGCGGGTGCGGGTGGGGAACCCCTACTTAGGCCTGGGGTCTGCTGTCTGCATGCAGGTGACCTGTCGTCTTGCAGAGAGAACGCTAGCGGGACCACCTGCCTAGCTCGGAGCCCTGCTTGACACCCTCACCCCGGCCATTCGCGCAGCTGGGGTAAAATGACTTGTGAAATAGAAATTTTATCCCGGAAACACTGCATCTTCCCATTTAATCATTGTAGGGCTCACCTCCCGGCCTCTTTCCACCACCGGTCCCTTTCCACCACCTTAACGTTTCCTTCCTTTCACAGTTTGAGCACTGTCCCACCCCCAGAGCCACTACCACCTCGGGCGTGCAACTGTCATCTAACTTGCTGTGTGTAGTGGTGGCTTGTGTTTAATCCACAGCCTGAACCCGGAGACAGCCCAGTAAGTGTTTCTGGAAACGAATGCATTTGGACTCTCAGTTCTATATCAGCCCTTACTGGTTTCCTGTAACTTAAAAGTGGTATTTAGGTCCTGCAGAACCACGAATGATGTAATTATTATTTAAAATTAACTTCCAAACACTACCCAAGAGTTCTGGGGTAGGTATATAGATGGATGATTGATTTTGCTTTGAGTGTTCTTGTAGGTTGGAGAGGACATTGATTTATCCTGCAGAAATGACTTGAGTCCTCATTGCTCAGTGAGGATGCTGGAATCAAGCTAGTAGAATCATCATGGAATTTGCCTTTCGCTTTCCAACTCCTACTGAAACATACAAGGTTTCAGTTGAACAAACTGTTCCTAGTAACTCATATGATTTAAGCCTAATACTGGGCACTGTTCAGCGTCCAGAGGATGCTAATACCAAATTTATCCCCTCTGAGGCTCTGATGCTTCCAACACCATGGGAGTCGTCATAAGCTTCACAGAGAAGATTGGGGCTGATGCCATAACCAAAGTGCCATGTGCCAACAAGGCACGAACCAAAGAAAGCTAAATGTGGGCTTTACAGACAGGTTTAGGAGGAAGGGCCATTTCTATGGAACTTTGTTGGAAGCAGTGGTGCAGTCTGTGCAGTGCTAGAACAACTGAAAGGGTAGAATGTTGACAGCAGGGAGACGACTGGTCATAAGACGGGGAGGGGAAGGAGGCCCAGCTCCACTTGAGCCAGGTGGTTGAGGATGGTCTTGCCAGTCCCAGGTTTAATGAGAATATGAACTTGATTCTGGTTTGTTGGCGAATCTGTTGATGCACCTGATTTATACCTAGTGCTGTATAGGTTTTGCACACATAGTCTTAGCAAGCACCTGCACAGAGGAGTAAGAAAGTTCTCTGAGCACCCAGCTCATAAGAGGTTGCATAGGTCCCATGACAGTCCATCACGTCCCTCATAGGGAGGGAGGAGCCACTGATTTGAACAACACAGGTAAATGAACCAGATGTAAAAAAAGTTGAAATGCTAAGAGACATGCCACAGTTGTGGACTGGAGTCCTTTCTAATGGTATTTGAAATGGTAGATATATCCTTGCTGTCTTTGGAGGGACATTTGTGAAGCAAACATGACTTCATTCCTGCACATGAGTGTTTGAAAACAGGTATATATCCACACACTTTTTCCTTACCCTATCCGAAAATACAGACCCCCTTCCTCAGAGGTCACTTTAACATCCTGAATGTGGTGATGTCTATGTCTACTGGTTACGTGGTGTCATAGAAAACTTGTTTTCTTAATGCATCTTAAGATTTCCTTAAATGAGGGATTGCTGTAATTTTTAATCTTTAGGATTACAATATAAAAAAACTGACTTCATAGTTATCTGAAGAGATAAGTGTTATTTTATTCTTTCAAATGGTATTTGGCAATGCTGTTTGAATATTTCTCCTTTTCTGAGACAGTGACTCACTGTATAACCTGTAGACATGTGCTCTGTATGCAGCTCAGTCTGGCCTTTATCATGGTCTTCTTGCCTCGGCTCTCCCTACTGATGTGATTTCAGGTGTGGCTAACCAGGCCTGGCTGTTGTTTCTATCTTTAAAAATCATTGCTGGGACCTTGCAGAGATGGCTCACTGTGCATTGTTCTTGCTGTGCAAGCAGAAGGACCAGAGTTTGGATCTCCAGCACCCACACTAAAAAAATAAATATAAATATAAAAACAAACAGGTGTAGAGCCATGCATCTGTAACTTCAGTGCTGGGAGGTCAAACTGGAGGGTCCCAGGGCTTGTTGGTTAGCTAGTCTAACCAAAAATGGGTAAAGTTCCTGTCTCAAAGAAATAGAGAAAGGATTGAGGCTGATATCCTAACATTAACTTTGACCTCTACAAGTGCCTGCCCACACACAAAGAAAAAAACAAAACAAAACAGAAAAAACAAAAAACAAAAACAAACCACTTTACTGAGATTTAAGACTTCTTTGTGCCAGATTTATTGTTTTCTGTAGGCACAAAAGAAAATTTATTTCTTTTAAGCTTTATTTAACAAAAATACTTTACCATATGCATCATAAATATAAAATATCAACTTAAGCCAGATAGACTGCTCAGTGGGTAATGGCTCTTGCCAAGCTGGGGGATCTTGAAGTCTTTTCCCAGGATGTACATGGTAGAGGGAAAGAACCAACTCCTATCAGATGGCCTCTGCCCTCCACTCACGTGCTGTGGCTATTACCAAAAGAAAAAGGATCCCAACACTCAATTAAAACCAAATAGTGGATTTAGATATCATTCTGGTAATGTTCAGAAGCCGACAGGATCAAGGCTGTGCCTGGAACTGTGAGTATCCGTTCACACATGTGTGCTTTCTGCAGAGGATGTCTCAGTGGTACGAGCTTCAGCAGCTGGACTCCAAGTTCCTGGAGCAGGTTCACCAGCTGTATGATGACAGTTTCCCAATGGAAATCAGACAGTACCTGGCCCAGTGGCTAGAGAAGCAAGACTGGTAAGCAGAACTCACTGGGTAGAGAATGGCCTTTATATTTTAAAAATATTTGTTGATGAAGCAACTAGGTACTGAGTGGACAGAAAATGAATCTCACTAGTGGCTATAAAATCTAATTCATTAGTCATTAAGTACTTTCTATTGTATTTTAAAACATGGTTCACTGATGGCAAAAATTTTTTAAATTCTGAAAGTATTTGACATAGAAAGCCCAGACCCTGTTGATTTTTTTCTTTCTGGAGAAAAGTACCATGAATAGTTTTTCTGTACAGTATGACACTTTCTATGACTTTTCATGTCAGTTGTGTGTGGTGGAAATACTATGCAAATTGCTAATAAAGACAATGTCGATTTAAAAAGAAAAAAACAAACCTAAGAAACATGTTATCTTTTGATAATCTCAGTGAGGAAAGCAACGCTTCTTCTGTGTGATCTAAGTAGTCTGTAGAATGAGATGTAAATTCCTGGTCTCCTAGGGAGCATGCGGCCTATGATGTTTCGTTCGCCACCATCCGTTTCCATGACCTCCTCTCGCAGCTGGATGACCAGTATAGCCGCTTTTCTTTGGAGAATAATTTTTTGTTGCAGCATAACATAAGGAAAAGCAAGCGTAACCTTCAGGTACGAACTGGCTCTGTGCTTTACTTGAAGTGTCTCTATGCTTACATAAAACCTTCTATTTCACTTGGCAGATGCTACTGAGCATTGGCATCTAGAGAAATTACAGAAGTACAAATAAACTCTCTTTGTGTGGCTAATGTTTATAAAGCATAAATAAATACAAATCAGTTAATTTTATTATAGAACACAAGAGTTTTCAGGTTTAAGTGTGATGCTGTCAAAACTTTGTTTTGTTGAACATTGTTAAGAGTTAAACCAAAAGAAAAGGGGCTTCATTTTCAGAGCAGTGAGCTATGGTAACACACTAAGCTCCAGGAAATTCTGGTGGTCATTTAGGTCTTAAGCCTTTGTGAGTCCAGGTAAAGAATATTCCAGGAAGGTTTGGCTCACCCAAGGCTTAGTCATAAGTGGGTAAGTGACTTGGACTAGACTCAGCCTTGCCTTGCTTCTGGCGTAGTTGTCTTCCACTGGAAGAGGAAGCCAAAGAATGATCTAGAATTCAGAATCTTCAGATGTAGTCTCAGCATACTCTTGACCGGGTAGCCACACTTATTCTGTGTTGCAGAACTTTCTTGTCTTAATAGAAATGAAAGGCTTCCTGTGACACAACCAAACATTTCACCCTAGGTAATTGGGAGCCTTTTATTTTGTTTCCTTTTCGAATATTTCTATGATTTTATATTGGTGAGAAGGAAAATTAGATTAAGTTTAAAACTTTACTCTTATTCAGACTGCTCAGTAGTAACTTGTTAAAAAGAGCACAATTGCCCGTACTCTGCAAAATAGTCTTGGCAGTGGAAACAGGAAAATTGAGGTGAATCTTTATTTTAGTTAAAAGCAGAGGTGTAGTTGAGTTTCTGTGTTGAGGAATTAGTTGAGGACTGTCATGAATAGTTCATTTATTATTTGCCTTGTCTCCATATTGGAACAGAAGATAATTGGCTTTGGGACATACAGGAGGATGGATACTAGAGCATTTATGAAGAGGCATAGCTGTGCCTCAGGGGTCAGAGTGCATGCTTAGCCTGCATGAAGCCCTGGATTTTACAACTAAAATCCAGGTAGTAACCCCCAACCCTCATGCTCCACATGTGAAAATACTTTCTTTTTAAATCAAATTGCTCAAATTTGGTAAGTTAAAGTAATTTTTGTCCTAGTTTATTAAAGGAATATTTTGTTTTTATAAAAATGCCTGATGTTACCGGGTATGGTGGCACACACCTTTAAACCCAGCACTCAGGAGGCAGAGGCAGGTGTATCTCTTGAGTCCTAGGAGAGATAATGTAGAGAGACCCTGTCTCAAACAAACAAACAACAAGAAAAAAAACTTTATGTCAGATTAGGTAGACAAAAGTTTTCTCAAAGAATAGAAAAATTTGTATGTATTACACCAGGATTTTATAGACTTTCTTCTCATGATCTCTTTTTACTCAATAAATTTTTCAACAACTTCAGGCATAAAGCTATATAAAATAGTTAACCAAATCAGGCATTTGTTGTAATAAAAAGATAAATTTATTTTAAAACAATTCTTTGACATACTTGTAATTCTTCCATTTGTTAAAGAGGAAATCAGATTTACATACTAATTAATGGAGTCTTTGTCTAATATGATAAAATTCAAAGATCTATTAATTCGATACAGGTCCAGAATGACAGTAGGAAAGTATCAAAGGCTCTGTTTTCCATAAGTGTGTTACCGTAAGAGCAGGAAACTTTGTGTGTAGACTCCAACCCTGTAGTACTCTGTAATCGGAGCCAGGCTATTTTAGAGCCGGTGGCATTGTGCTGTGTGAAGCAGGTGCTGTGCTCAGCACCCGTGGTTGTGTGCCCAGAACTGAGGCTGCAGTGGGTTGAGTGGTGCAGCCCAGGGAGGACTGTCAGACCCATCTCTGATTCCCCATGGCTCTGACTTGTAACTTGTGTTTCTGCACATTCCAAAGCCTTCCACTGTTTTCAGGAGTTCTGCGACCTTCATATTTCATTACACTATGACCATAGTCATTCTGAAATTCATTTTTATGTAACCACCCGCATCCAGGATAACTTCCAGGAAGACCCCGTACAGATGTCCATGATCATCCATAACTGTCTGAAGGAGGAGAGGAAGATTCTGGAAAATGCCCAGAGATTTAACCAGGTACTTTATCCTAAGTGAGCACTAACATTAGAATAGGAACACATTGCTTATTTCACAGAAACCACCAAGACCTTTCCTGAGACTGGTGAAGACACCTCTGGTTTTATGACTTCAAGAAGTTGAGTCAGAAGTTTTCTAGAACTGAGATTTAAGAAAGGTTCTATAGAGTTGATTCCTAGTTAGAGCCAAGGCACTCCCTTGCAGGAGTGCTAAGGGAGGCGGAGATGTGGTGCTGGCTTATGAGATGACTGGGCCAGGAAACTTCTCCTGCAGGAGTGGAAGCAGGCAGAGACATCAAGGCCCATAAAAGGGAAACTCAGAGTTTGTGGAGGTGGGAAAAAGCACACAGGTTCGGGTGTGTTTGGGGACAGCGAATAACCATGGAGACTCTACAGCTGTGGCTGGAGTCCCTTGGACAATGGTAATGCTGGGAGAAGTCAGAGAAAGAGGCAGGAGCAGAGTGTTTGCAGGACACAGCAGATTGGAGAGAAGAAACAAGAGGAAAATAAAAGCTTCATTTTGAACAGGATTAAGGCACTCATTAAATGTTCAGAACATCACACTCTAGAGGAGTCAGGGCTGTAGTGTTACTACATTTGGGGCTGTGGTTTTGCTAGTCATACAGACCTTCCTGGCAACTGTACGGCGGGTACGGCGAGGGGTTTGCAGTTGCTACGGCATTTTTCTTCCTTTCTTGAGCATCTTAGTAGCGAGAACAACCAGGTAGGCAGCTGACTCTGAAACCATCACAATCTGAGTTCTTCTGGCCAAACCATTCCAACACTGGAAGGAGAATGCAGAGGGACACAATAAAATCTGTGCCTGGTGCATTTCACCAACAGATATCGAAGTGAGCTGTGCCATGGTGAGGAAAGACAGAGAGCAAACGTAATTCAGGCGAAGGCCTTTCTCCATGCCTCCATGAGCACTTGCCACATTCCCAAAGAGCCTGTTCTTTCCTTGGACATTTAGTTACTATTCCCCCGTGACAGTGAAAACACCTAGATTTTCTAAGTATGTAAATATTATTTGTCCTAAACTCAGGGTGGATGATTCACTTGGTACCTGCCCTAAAGAGCAAAGCTGTGTGTCGGCATTAGCGGAAGCTGGCTGCCTCGACTCCTGTTAGAGGAGAGTGCCCGTCTCCCGCCTGACCTGACTGTAAGAAGCCTGCAGAGGAAGTTTTTGTGTATGTAGGATTCTCATCTTAGCAGCAGTATGCAGTGGGTCTCCTTGTATTTCAGAGAGACTAGCGAGGATGGCTAAGAGCAGAGCTTGGCAGAAGGACAGACTGTCCGCCTCTGCACACATGTGCATTCTTCACGTTTGGCCTCTCAGGCAACAGGGACAACCTCTGGTCTGCCATGCCAGCCCCACCCTCTGGCTAGTCATTGGGACTTGAAGGCTTGCCCACTTTTGAGCTCCTGTTAAAAATGTACATGGCCTGGGTAGGGGTTAATTCTGAGCTTCCCAGATGACACCTAAGGGCTGAACACTTTGCCAAGGCATTTTGGTGTGAAGGAAAGTCTTAGTATCTGGGGTGGGATGGGTGGGGCAAATGAAAGGCACAACAGAGACCCTTTCCACAGTGTTCTAGTCTTTTTTACCATTTCCCTCCCTTACATGAGGTTAACATTTCTTTTCATCCTTAAGTATGTATGACTAGGATGTATTTGAAAAGAATGCAGTTTAGGGGACAGTGGAGTCGGTGGGATGTAGACAAAGCAGACATAAGTGTGTGTGGCTCCAAGAGACTGAACAAGTTTAACGTGCAAACTTCTGAGTCTGTTTAGAGATTCCAAGAATGTAGAATTACATAGATATGTTGACACAGAGCGTGTTGTCCCCTGTTAACTTCTTGCTTGTGTGTGCATGCCTATGAAGCTAGGGGACATCTGTAAGGTTTCTGGTTTCCCCATCACACCCAACCTTATTTTTTGAGACAGGATCTCTACCTGAATCCAAAGCTCTCCTTAGGCTAGATGGCCATGAATTCTCAGGATCTGCCT
Organism: Cricetomys ansorgei; assembly: GCA_026225945.1. Lineage (NCBI taxonomy): Eukaryota > Metazoa > Chordata > Mammalia > Rodentia > Nesomyidae > Cricetomys > Cricetomys ansorgei. The sequence continues at coordinate 8,750,537 of JAMJFZ010001562.1, forward strand.
GTCTCTGCCCTGGGGTTACAGGAATACTCCTACAGGCCTGGCTTTTACACACTGTTGGGTATTTGAGCTCAGGTCCTCTAGCATTCACAGCAAGGACTCTTACCCACTGAACTCTCTCCCCATCCCCGCTGGACCGCCATTATTTTTCAATAGTATTTTTGGGAAAAAAATTACATTATACACATTTTCTAGAAAAGTATAAATGCTTGTCTGCTGCCTTTGCTGCTTCTATGGTTGTAGTCTTCCTGTTGTTCAAAGGCTAAAAAAATACTCCTCTAATATTAGTATTACTATAACAATGCAGAGTGGTCTTAATGTATTGGCATTAAGTGAGTGCCAGTGTGGAACAAGAGAAATAGTTTCTTAACAGGAGATAGAGGTAGGGCAGAGGAGTACAGAAAGGGAAATACCAAAGCCAACAGGCTTTCCCATTAAGCATTCCATAGCAATAAGCAGCTGTAAGGGATAGTAGCTCATTATTAGCATTATTGTCCATTCCCCAAGTCACCAGACTAGCCTTTGATAGTTTGGGAGGGGACCAGGAAGCCAGGACCCTCTAATGACCTCTCCCTCTATTGAGTATAAAGCTTTAACAGATCCCATACAATGTGGCACCAAGAGCTGGCTGGCTTTGAAGTCATCACAGAAAATATCCGCTTGGATAGGATGAAGCTTCCTCGTAGAGCCACACAAGGAAGAGGCTCATTATGAATGTTCAGAGAAGTTGCCTTTATGTCATGATGTGATGTGTGGGACTGGGGATGTCCACCCTTTTCATGTACTTCTGATACTGATAGCAGTCAGACATCTCACACTTCTCTGAAATGAAAGAAAACTTTCTGAGGGCCTAGAAATGGGGCAGGAAGCAGTTATAGAGCAGATCTGCCTATGAATGTGTGTAATATCTGTACAAAAATCCTAAGTAAAATGTCATGGAACAGAATTAAGTGCTACACTATAAAAATTATATATCATGACCAAGTAGGGTTTATTGCAAGTTACAGAGGTAGACTTTGTCTGGGAAATCCATTAGTATAATTCACTATCTTACTAGATATGAGAAGAAAAAGCCTTTGCCTCTATTCAAAGATGTCATAAAATTCTGATAAACTCTAATGCCATTCTTGACAAACCATCTTATAAGTAAGAGTTGATGGATCTCTCATTGATGTACTAAAATGTAGTCTCTTACTCATGTCATCATATTCTAGAGACAGCATTTCACTAAAAAATTCCAATATGTCAGAAACACATGGTAACCGCTGTGATTTAGTACTACACTGGTATTGGCCAGTGCAGTTATGCAAGAAAAACAGAGAAAAAGGTGTGGTAGAGCAACCTGTCATACCACAACTTGGGAGACAGGGGCAGCAAGGTCAGGAGTTCCAAGCCACACAGCAAGTTGAAGGCCAGCCCTGCCTATATGAGACTATTCTAAAAAATCCAAAATCAAAACAAAAAGCATTAAGAACATCAAATGTGAGCTTTCTCTGAGTTAATTAATAATTTTAATTGGACTTAATAAAACTCATAGTCTGTTTTCTAAAGCTGTACAAACTGATTCTGAAATCCATGTGAAACATAAATGTATAATAATAGCCAGGAACGCCTGAGCAGCTAAGGCAGTAAACGAGACTAGCCCTGGTAGCATACTGTAAACCATCTGTAATGGGACATGGCTCACAGGTTCTGATGTGTGAATGGGTAAATGAGAAGGAACAGGAAAACACAAATAAACTCAGATGTGTATAGAAATTGGTGTTATTAAGATGGCATCTCAAAGCACTGGGGAATTGTAGACACTCCGCTAAATGTAGCGAAAACAACTATGATGCTATTAAATGTAAGAATAAATGTCCACCCTGGCATGGTGGAGCATACCCATAACCTCAGGACTTAGGAGAGGAGGCGGGTGGCCCAGGAGTTCAAGAATATCCTCAGATACACAGTAAGTTCAAGGCTACTCTGGGATATATGAGACTATCTCAGAACAAAAGAATAAAATTCAAATATCTTACAGATCTTAGGTTGAAAAGGGGCAGCTCTGTTGCTTCACAGTTGGGTAACGGCTGTAATGCTACGATGTCACTCATAGCACCCAGAAAGCCAGTGGGTGCTAATCTGTGCATGACACTGAATGGTTTACCAGGAAAAAATGATATACAATTGAGGAGATAGGTTTGTTTTCTCTGATTAAAACATTACCCAACTTAATGTTGGTAAACTTAAATGTCATGTGATCATTACTAGGTGCAATTGCCATGCTTTTATCTATTAGTTTAAAACGATAAAATATAAGATATTTTAGAAGGTGAAGAACCAAAAGCACTAGGGAAAACATATGAACTTAAATCTTTCAATAGGGAAATCTTTCCTAACATGAGGTAAAATCCAGTCCAAGTCTGTGCTGTGAAGGACACGCGAGCAAGGCTGATGGCATAGTTTTTGTTAGGGTCTCTAGGAATGCAGGCACTATGTTGAGACTCACAGCTAGCTGCTTGACATTTACTTAGCAAATGTAAACCAAGTGAACAAACCAGGCTTTTCCCAAGGTGATGAACAAAGATGCTGATTTCTGAATCTTCTGATAGGACTGATTACTCCCAGGAGAGTCCAGATTTGTATTTATAATAGATTTTGTAGTTGAGCAGGAGATTGTCTCATTAGTCTCGAATGGCAGTGCCTTTAAATTCTGGTGTACCATGAATCTCTAGGATGGAGCTGGAACAGGGTTCTGATGTATCCACCAGGTCAGGACCTGGTTTGCATTCCCAGCAAGCTGTCAAGTGAAGGTACTGCTAGTGTAAGGGATGGCACTTTGAATCACAGGATCTCACAGCAGCAGTTACCGGGCTGTGTGTACAATCTGTGTGCAGGATTTAATGAACCCAAAATGATGCTTACGTGGCTCCATTAAACTACAGGAATTAGTGGACGTGTATAAACCCTAGATGTCAGTGAGCCTACACTTCTGTAGGTGTGTTAGTAGTTTGCAGCATTTTCCATGGCTTTAGGAAATGAGGCTAATTTGTTTGTTTTTGTTTTGATACATATATGGGGAGTCAGTAGTAAGATTTGCAGTGTCTTGGAGGTAGGCAGGTCCCCACGTATGGAGTTGACTTTGCAATGTAACCAAGTGAGTAAATATCTCAGAGAAGATGATGGTTGTTAACAATGTGTTCTCATTGAAGGCACAGGAGGGGAGCATTCAGAACACTGTGCTGTTGGACAAACAGAAGGAGCTTGACAGCAAAGTCAAGAGTATAAAGGACCAAGTTATGGTGAGTACTGAGGGAATACATGCATTTTTTCCATACAACTTTAAAGGGAAAAAAAGTTTCAGCTTCTCTGAGTGTAAACCTAGTAACTAATCTAAGTTGGAAAGAAAAATCATTCTAAACTTCAAAACCAGAAGTAAGCAAATTGGTCAGCTACATGTCTTATGACCTGTGCTCTGGCTTCTAAACCTCTGGTTTCTTCTTTGTGAGATCATGCAATCAAGGTTTAATTTGCCCTCATTGTCCAATAAACTAAACGTTGCATTTATCAGCCCTTTGTATCCACATTTCTCACAGGGCATCCCTGGACTTCCGTGGGGCTCCAGGATATGCATGACTTCTTAGAGCACCTGTTTTACTCTAAGACTCTGAAGATGAACAAAGGTCATTTCATTCAAATATATGTCAATACACTTCTAATTAGAATAGGATGTCTAGAGCAACTTTAAGATTATTTCCCCAAGAACACTGATGGAAGCAATGACTGAGATGTGTGTGGGGTCCCCTCATGTCCACCCCACTCCATGTGAAGGTTATTTGTGAGAAAGGCCTCCCAGCTGAGAGGTTCAGTAGAGCCACAGGTCTGGGACAGGAGCATGGCCTGGACTCCAGGAGCCTCAGACAGTACCCTTCTCAACTCCAGACTCTTTGTAACAGCTTTCTTCTGCAGTCTATTAGGAAAATGCCCCACTAAAGTAGAAATAAGTGACATTAATGTGGAAATAGCCATGGAAATCCAGAGAAGGAACTGAAGATGTAGAAATGTGACCAGATCTCAAAAAAGTGAAGCTTCTTTGTAGGGCAAGCATACAATTTCTTGTTCAAGCTGAGCTCTGTCTGAGTAAGAGGGCCCTACTAATTAGACCAGGACCACCCCAGTCACACAGGCACGCCTGCTCACCCTTCTCACTTGTGAGGAGTGAGGTTTTCCATGAGCTTGTTTTTTCCATATCGTATGCTTCACAGTGAGATCACTAAATCATATTGGAAGAGACTCAGAAGTGATAAGGATGGGCTGGGGAGATGGCTCAGTGGATAGAGCACTTGCTGAATAATCATGAAGACCTGAGTTCAAATGCCCAAGAGCACATTTAAAAAGCTGCGTGCCGAATTGCATCTGTAACCCAGGTGTACTGTGGTGTTACTGGTATCACTGGGCTTGCTGACTGCCAGCCTGGCTCCAGGTTCAGTGAGGGACCCGATCTCAAGAGGACAGAGCGGAGGGTGGTAGAGCAGGATGCCCAACATTCTTCTCTGGCCTCCACATGAATGCATGGGTGTACACCCACACTCACACTCCTATTACCACCCCCCAAAACACACACAGTGATGCAGAGAAATCTAAATTTAGACCCTGAACCAGGTGATGTAAGTTTGATAACTTTTACATTTTCTTGTTTCAAAAATGTTCTTTTTAAATTATAAATCTCTTTCAATATTAGAAATATAAGGAGACGACTCAGCAGGATTATTACTACATCTTTTAGAAATTAATTTCATTTCCACTTCAGGCTAACTTGTAGGACATTGAGGAAGTATAGAGGTACAACAAAGCACCAACATTCTTTTTGAGTACTTAACACAACTAAATAACAATGGAAAACAGCTTTTTGTTGGTGGAAGAATGAAGTGGATGATTCTTACTGGAGGTTGTAATGAAAAGGTCTCCCTTGTCTTTACACCCACTGAGTGAAGGGGGCTGGACCAGCTCACATCACAGGGCTGCAGCTTCATAGTTACCCAGTGGAATTAATGTTTCTTGGAGTAGAAGAGAGAGGGTGTATTTCATTAGAAGTTTCATAATAGTTTGTTTCTTGTTAAATCTAATAAGTCTGCAGAACATATGTATTTCAAAAGAGGCAATCACTCAGTTGCTTAAATTCAACTTCTTCCTGGTCAGTTAAAATGAAAGTTCAAATGTTTGTAATTAAATAACCCACTGTTCACCAAAATCCACAAAATAATCACAACAGATGGACCAAGATTAACTCTCCCAAGCGTTCCTGACTGTTTAGGTCTTTATGATGTAGAGGAAGGTCTACAATGTAGGAAACATATTATTTCTGTCCTTTGGAAGATTGTAGACAAGTCCTTGGTTGGTTAGCTCACACTCTGGAGGATTGACAGCACTTCATAAATACAAAACATATTTTCATTCATAACACGTGGTTATGTGGGGTCTGAACAGAGTGCTGAGAAGTGAATGTCTTCCCATCAGGATACTTCGGATGTGGAGGTTATCTAGAATCAAGGTAGGTACAAAACACAGGATGGTGATAGCAGAGTCTGTGAGTAGGTCCGTCTCCCACTTACATCCTTTGAAGTCTCTACCTCTGTTCCATTGGAAGGAACTCATACAGACTCCCTGAGAAAGTTCTTTGACTCTTTCAAACAAATACCCCTGATTTGGTGGTAGGTCTAAATACTGCACAGTCCAGAATTAGAGGAGCATGACCAGGGTGGCTCATTTCAAGCTAGTAGTACTAGGCTCTCCTATCTGTACCTATGACAGCCCCTCCATTTTGTCTGAGTGCTAACAGACTTAGGCTAACTTAGACTTAGTTTCTCCTACCAGAGACTCCTACTGTTTCAAGACCCACTTCCTAAACATAGCTGTCCACAAATTCATGTGATCAAGAGGTTGTCTGTTCACAGTCACTCTTACCCAAACTCTTCTGCAACTTGCTTAGAACTGAGCTCAGCTTCATCTTCATTAGCACAGGGTCCTGAGACCTACAGTATGTACAGTACCTATGTACATTTCAGTGTACCAGAGGAGCAGGAGGCCATATTATACTATGTAGAGTTCAATGTACTTGAGGGGGTAGGAGGCCACATTATAATATGTACAGTTAAATGTACCTGGAGGGCAGTATGCCATGTTATAATATATATAGTTCAATGTATCTGAGGGGCAGGATGCCACATTATAATATTTATTAATCAACTTTCCAAAAATTTCTGTAGTAGCACCTTGCTGTGGCAGCTCACCAAAGAAGGACAGGGGCTATAATCATAGATGCAAACACTTTCAGACCTCAGTAGAGGGAACCACTATTGTGGCAAGTGCCATATTGGACAGTGGAACCGTGAGCGTCCCAGCTCATGTGTTTTTTACTGATACAGAACTCCTCTGGTGTTCTACTGATAACACGTGCAGATCATGAACAATCAAACATCCCCACATAAATCCAACACCTGCAGACAGTACAAAATGTCAAGGCCTAGGCATCCCTCATGCTAAAGCCACTTTTCTGGTTTCTGTTTCTTTTCTCATCTTGATGGTTCTGTCATTAAAGGACTCACTGGGACTTACCTCAGCTGCATGCTTGCTCCACCCTCTGAAAAATATTCATTCATTCTTATCATTGAAATATTGTGTGTGTGTAGAAGATTAGAGTTCTGTAAGGCTGGCCCATCCTTCAGGGTGATGGAAAACTTGTTTATATCTTTAATTGCAGAACATAGAACATGAAATCAAGACCCTAGAAGATTTACAAGATGAATATGACTTTAAATGCAAAACCTCACAGAACAGAGGTAAGATTTAAAACGGTATTCATTGACTTTATTATTTACCCCATCTAAATTAGTTAACATTTTCCAGATGTTCTTTGATTGATTGACTGCTTTTGACTTCTTGATGACCCAGGCCAGTATGTTTTAAACGCGCAGTTCTGCTGACCGTTTGGACCAGATAGTTTTCTTTGCAGTGCTGTCTCTTGCTTTGTAGTGTGTTTAGCAGCATCTGGTAACTCAGTCACCAGAGGGCTCATAGCTCTACCCTCCAACCTACAGTATTGACAATCAAAACTGTTTCCGGCTGTTCTCAGATGTCTTCAAGGGAGAAGGACAAAATATTTGTTAGCATAGACAGACTAGTACACAAATGGAGTTTCTCTTTCCTAACACCCATACACTGCCGTCAGCAAAGTAATTCTCAAATGTGACAGCAGCATCGCCATGTTTTATTGCTGTGGCCTATTTTTAGTGTTAATAAAAACTAAAATGTTTCTGGAAGACTGGTCTACAGAATATGATACCCTGGCAATCATTTGGTCAATCGGAGAGGTTATTAATGTAGCTGGGAGAAGACATATAAGGAAAAGAAACCTTAGCTACTGCTTCCTAGTTTGTCTCCTTCTTCTTCAAGGCCATAGACATGATTAGGCCGTAGACATGCTTTGTATACACTTCTGTGACGTTTTGGACTTCGTTATGTTTGTTTAAGCAAAATTTAGACGGTGACCTAGTAGACATAATAGTACTATTTCCAATTTACACGGTTTACTGAGAACTGGTACTTGGTTTAAGTGTGGATGCACTTAACTATTTTTACACTTAGGATATTTTTTCTCATTTGTTTTCAGTAAATACTGTTTTAGTTTCTTACCCTGTTGCTGTGAGGAAATACTCTGACAAAAGCAGCTTAAGGGGGAAGGGCTTATTTTGACTCACAGTTCAAGGTACAGTTTATTACAGTGGGGTAGTCCAGCAGCTCGGAGCAGGTGGTCACATTGCACCCACAGCAGGGAGCAGAGAGGCAACCGTGTTATTAGTCCAGGATCCCTACCCAAGGCACAGTCCTGCCCACAGTCAAGGTGGGTTTCCCACACCAGTCACTGTAATTAAGATAATCCCTCACAGGTATGCCAGGAGCCTGTCCCCGGGATGATTCTAGATCCTGTCACGTTTACAATTGACGTCAAACTCCAGTCAGCCCTTGCATTTTTATCAGGTTTTACCTAAGTTTGTGTGAATATTGGCTTTAGTTGGATTTATCTTCTTGCACATTTATACCGATCTTCTGTCCCTTCACTCACAGAAACCGAAGCCAACAGTGTGGCAAAGAATGACCAAAAACAAGAGCAGCTGCTGCTCCATCAGATGTTTCTAATGCTTGACAATAAGAGAAAGGTAGCGCTACTTCCCAGGGGTGGGCCATAAATAATGGACTTCAGTTTAAAAGAGAGGAAAAATCATTCTTTAATTACATTTTACTTAGTTTAGTGGGGAGGGGGTAGGGTGGAGACCAGAGGACAACTTCCAGAAGTCATTCTGTCCTACCACCGTGAGTCCCAGGGATCAGACTTGGGCTGGCAAGCACCTCACCAGCACCTCACCACTTCTCTGAGCCAGCTCACCAGCCTGGGAAAATGAGATCTGTAACTACTTGGCTTAGAGCTTTAGTTGATATGTTCCTTGCTTTAAAAAAAAAATCTCTTAAAAGTTGGGCAGCTGTGGTGCATGCCTTTAATCCTAGCACTCAGGAGGCAGAGGCAGGTGGATCTCTGAGTTCGAGGCCAGCCTGGTCTACAGAGTGAGTTCCATCCAGGACAGCCAGAGTTACAACAGAAAAACCCTGTCTTGAAAAAAAAAATCTTTCAAAGTTCAGTAGTTACAAATGACTTTATTCCACCTTGGTTCTTTGTCTCCCTTTAGGAAATAATTCACAAAATTAGAGAGTTGTTGAATGCCATCGAGCTTACGCAGAATACTCTGATTAATGACGAGTTAGTGGAGTGGAAGCGAAGACAGCAGAGCGCCTGTATCGGGGGACCGCCCAACGCCTGCCTTGACCAGCTGCAGAGCTGGTAAGATTTTCCTGGAGTGGAATATTGGTGGCTGATGTGCAGACCACAGAAACTAATGACAACACCTTTAGGCTGGTAGTTGAATGGGCCCTGTCAACACTGCGTTGGAAACATTGACATGGTTCAGCTTCTTGCCCTAGAACATCAGAATGTTCAGTGATAATGTGGCAGTGGCCATGTTCAGCCACAGCTGCTTGGTTTGGACATGTACATTTGACTGTACCAAAACCCAAATAACACAGTTGTTACCTAGCCCATTACCCACTGAGACCTGATACGTATTAAAAGCAAAATATCTTATGGGGTTTTCCAGGCTTAAATGACATAATAGTGGGTCATCCTTTCAGCCATCCACTAAATAACCTGTGGAGTGCTGGCTGTATGGCAAACACTATTCTGGGACCTGGATGCCAGAGAAGATTGATTGGCTTTCCCTCCAGAGTTTTGCACTGGCTCACAGTGAGGGTTACTTCAGGAAAATTGGGAGGAATTCTTTCCAGCAAAGGGTTCATGTGATGGAGGCACAGAAGTGAGGGCTTGCAAAATGGCCTGCAGACTGGCTGGAGAGAGCTGCAGAGACACAGGGAGAACACAGCAGCAAGCGGTGCTGCTGCTGACTGTGGAAGATCTCAACCCCAACTCAGCGCTTGAAAGCAAAGGCAGGCTATCTAACATAGGGTCCGTATTCTCTCTACTTCTTTGTTTGTTTAGAAAGGTCACCCTGGCAGCAGCCTGAGGACAGACTACAAAGGAAAGTGAATAAGTCAGTTTACTGCTAGCCTGTTACCGTAGTCCAGGGAGGGCCTTTGAGAACTGCTTAGGATGAGGCAGAGGGATACCGGAATGAAAGTGAGGGGTTGGTGGGCTAAGGTAGTCACTAGAGACCCAAGGGCCAGAGGTATAGTGGGGCTGTTTTATTAAGATTGAACTGCATTTGTTTTTAGTTAAAATGAACATACAGGATTGTCTGTATAGATCCTAAATTTCTTATTGGTAGAGTTCCCCAATCCTGTTTGACCCTTGTATGTTGAGGGATACTAACTCCCCACACCCTCAGCTGGTCAGCCTGGGCTATCTGGAGACTGTGGTGGTTGTCATAGGACACCAGAGCCCATTTTCAGTGGTAGCCACCTTGCAGCATGTAGGTTGCCATTTTCTCTGTGAGTCACCGTTTGAAAGGAGCTAGGAGACGTTGGGCAGATTCTCCTCAGCAGAGTACCCGGCTGCCATCTTACTTCTCAAATCAGAGTGAGGAATTTCCTGGTGTTGAGGGTCAAGCCTGTAAAGCTGCCAGGCGGGAGCAGTGTTTTCAGTGGGGAGAAGACGTTTGTAAAAGATTTTCTACTCTGGTGCTCTGAACAGCACAACACTCCCACACACCTGGCTCACAGGTTGTGACACTGTTAGCAGTTGACTCTCAGAGCCTGGAGCAGTCACTAGCTTCCTGTTAGTTGTGGGTTTGTGGAGTGTGACCTGCGCTGCTTTCTCCTCTCCTTTCCAACCCCGACCTCATAAAACCAGCAGCTCCTCAGTGCCTCCTGTGTCACCCAAAGACATATGCTTTTCTGGTACCCTGCCTTTGTCCTCTTCCATGCTCTAGCCTCTTGAAATCCTAGACACTTAGAAATCACAGGTTACCTGGAACCCTGTATAACTGTCTTAGGTTTCTATTGCTGTGATAAAAACACCATAAGCAGCTTGGGGAGGAAAGGGTTTATTTCAGCTTACAATTCTCAGGTCATACTCCACCACTGAGGGAATTCAGGGCAGGAACTCAAAGCAGGAACCTGAAAGCAGGAAATGAAGCAGAGGCCATGGAGGAGTGCTGCTTATTGGATTGCTCTCCAGGACCTGCTCATCCTGCTTTCTTATAGACCCCAACATAACCTGCCCAGAGGTGGCACCACCCACAATGAGCTGGGCCCTCCCACACCAGTCACCAATCAAGAAAATGCCCATAGGCTTGCCTAGGGCAGTCTGATGGAGGCACATTTTCAGTTGAGGCTCCTTTCCCCAGATAACTATAGCTTGTGTCTAGTCCACAAGAAAACAACCAGGACAGAAGCTCTTAGTACTGTGCAGAGAGAGACCTTTGACCATGTTGTAATTCTTTAGTGCACGCTAATTTTTTTTCTACAAGTAACTAATCTTCATGCTCCCACAATCCCTCATCTCCTATTTCTCCCCGAGTGTGAATAATATAATTCCATATGTTGTTCCAGACCATGTGTCGACTCGTGAATCTCTTTAATCTGGGCTGCTTTGGGACTGGTGCTCTTCGAGACCCTGTCTTGTCCTTCCCAGGTTCACCACTGTCGCAGAGAGTCTGCAGCAGGTTCGTCAGCAGCTTAAGAAGCTGGAGGAGTTAGAACAGAAATTTAATTATGATCTGGACCCTATTACGAAAAACAAGCAGGTGCTGTCCGAGCGCACCTTCGCCCTCTTCCAGCAGCTCATTCAGAGGTAAGCACAGGCGCATCGACGTTATCCGGAAGAATGCCTGCGGCCGCTCAGACAGTTTGGAAGGGTTCAATGGGCTCTACCAGTTTTTAACGGCACTCACTTCCACCTGGATGCCTTGTTTGTGCCTTCCTAGGGAAGTAATTTTTACCCCTTCTTCCCATCAGCCAGTCTGTGCCTAGCCCAGCAAGTCTGAGCTCAGGATGCGTGTCCCCTTCTCCAGGCCTCATCATGTGCAGGTTCTCAGACTCTGTTTTCTAGTCTCCCGAAGCAGCCTCCCAACCAGCCATTCTCAGCCTCCACCCCACCCCACCTCGACCCCTCACCTCCACCCCTCCACCCCGCAGCCCTGAGACCTGCTGCAGGCTTTTGGTCTTGTCCTTCGTTGCCTGCTAGCCAAGTGGATCCCTCAGTTACATCGTCCACAGTGGCCTGGAGATAACTCTACAGTTTACTAAGCAGCAAACATTGCTTTCCTTACCCAATGTCAGACTCTCAGAATATTTGTTGATGCTCCAATGTTTTCAGTCCTTCAGTGTTTGCATCTATTTTTAGGGAAAAACTCATTAATTAATTTTTTTGCTGCTTTGGAAATGCTGATCTCTGTTTACTTTCTGGACATCAACAGCTCATTTGTGGTGGAGCGTCAGCCATGCATGCCAACTCATCCTCAGAGGCCACTGGTCTTGAAGACTGGGGTGCAGTTCACTGTGAAATTGAGGTAACGGAGGTGCAGTTCCATACGCTGCCTGTCCCAGAATTTGTGCTTTTAATTCCTCCCATCTCTTTCACCCTGACTTGCTTCAAACTTATAATCCTCCTGCTTCAGCTTTCCAAGTTCTGGGATAACAGGTGTGCACCACCGCACCTTTAACTTCCTTTTATATAATGGCTCTAGAGAAAACAATTGTCTAGTGGGCATTTTAATATGAATTCTTACTTTGAATAGCCACGGTTTATTCTCAGAATAGAAGTGTAACTAATATAGTTGCATATATACACATGTAGATCATGGCACGTGCATTTTTCTGGTGAGTGAATTCATATCTTTTACCAGGCTATACCAGTAGTCTGATCTAAATATCTGTGGACAACTGCAGTAAACAATCCATGTCCATCTTCCCATAATTGAGTCCATAAATATAAGGACACATGTGTGCATGTTTCACACATAGACACAGGCACAGAAATATATGACATAAGCATTTCAGTTGTTAAAACTAGGATTACATATGTATGCAGCCTGCTTTTCTCCTTGCTACAGTCATGGAGATGCTCTGTTTATGCTTTGGTGTGTTCTAGGGAGTGGCTGCATTCAGTAGTTACTGCTCTGGAGATGAGCAGTTACACTCTGAAGAGCTGGGCTTGTCTTCTGTAGAGAGCTGCTGTGGGGACACAGACTCTGTTTCTCTGACAAGCAGATTTACTGCAGCACACATAAGAATCAGTTTAAAAATCAAGAAATCACAATTGGCCAGACAGAGAAAATCCGCGCCTGTCACCTGCTCCTGAGTTGCTCCCAGGGTCTCTAACTAACAGAGCAGAGGCACACTGAGTCTTAGACTGCTCTCCTTTCTGTGCCCCCTGCTGAGTTCTGGTGCTTTTTTTCTGATTGTATGTGGTAGTTACAATTTAATTTTTTGGTGGTACTTTATATTTTCTCCCAGTAGCTCAGGAAATTAAATAAAAGTTTTGTAAAGGGTGATACTCACTTTTTTGCCCATATAGTATTGATCAAAAGTGGAAATTTTCATTAGAATTATGCAAGAAAGCAGCTGTTTTCACTAACTCTTAATCAGAATATAAGGTCAGGGCTGTGTTCTGTTAGAGTTAGATGTTAGAGTTTTGTCTCAGTATTGTCAGCCAGGAATTGATTCTACAAATATACATGAAAAGAAAAGCCAAATAGCTATATAAATTTGTCAGTTGATTATAATAAGCCTAATCTAAAAGTGGGAGAGTGGTTTATATAAATGTTCGCAATTGGGAAATTTGTATGATAAATAAATTTTAAGTCAATATATATTTTTAAGGTAATAACTACTATTTTTCTTTCCAGACTATTGGTGAAGTTGCAAGAGCTGAATTATAATTTGAAAGTGAAAGTCTCATTTGATAAGTAAGATATCTTTGATTGTATCTAAGATACTATTTAAAATGCTGATTTTGTTAACCTCTCCATCAATCAGATAAGCAGATTGGAAATTCTTCCCCGGGACCCAGGGCTGGATTGCGGGTCCTGACCCCCATGGTCAGTGAGGAGAGGCTCCTAGTGAGATTTCCCCAGGGCCATTACAAGCCAGCCTACCAGACTTAAGTTGCAGGTCCTTCTCTGAAGACTGAGAGTTTTACCTAAGGCAGGTGCCTTCTAGACCAGAATAAGCAGAAGAACAAAGGAGGAGGTTGCGGCCATAGTCCCAGCTGCCCTCTACACATCACACCTACTAGGCCAGCCCCAAGGAAGAGGCCCCAGTTGGCACACACACAGACACCCAGGCTGTGCAACTACCACCCGCTGCCAGATTGCTTCTGGAGTAGGGATGGAGACACCGGGTGTGGGCGAGGTAGGGCTGTGGAGCCTGCTTGTATCTACTCTGGGCAGGGGGAACCCAGCAATGGACAGGATCTTTTATGATAGTCCAAATGGAGGACCCTCGTCCTGCATGTCAGTCAGCACTGACTCAGCCACACCACTTGGATTAAAAAGCCTCCCCGCCCCAGACACCTGCTGCCTTTGTTAGTTTGTCTTATATTCTGGTTTAGCTCATTTCAAAATGGCTTGTGATGATTCAGAGCAGCTTCCGATGGCTGTTCCCTCCCACCCCTTTAAGGGTGTTCTTCAATGCACAGTCTGTGCCTTTGCCTTTCCTGCCGTCATCCTTGGTTTTTCTGGGTGTCAGTTAGCTTTTACCACATAGAAAATCGCTCCCAAAACTCATTGGCTTGAAACCTCACAGCTTTTTGCTGCTCACATTCTGTGAGTCGTAGGTAGTCCTTTGGTATAGCTCCACTGGGACTGGCTGTTCCCGCATGGCTTTCTTACCTGTCGGGTTCATCTTTATGAGTCTGACCTTTCATGATTTCTAGCATGCAAGTCCTGTGGAGGTTCCCTTGGTATGTGCACAGTACCACTGCCTTCCCTTGTGTGGCTAGAAGCTGGTCCAGGCCCTCTGAAATGCTGGGGTACTTCTTGAAGCCTGTTCACATGCTCTGCTGTAGATCAGTACTCTCCGTTGTGTGTCCCTTGCCTTTTCCATCTATTCCAGTTCTACCTTTTCTTCTTAGACTTCCCATGGCAGTGTTGTATCACAAAGTGTTTTCTATAAGTAGCAGGAAATGGGTTCCTTTTTATTCCTAAAAATCCTGACCTGGCTGGGCGGTGGTGGCACATGCCTTTAATTGCAGCACTTGAGAGGCAGAGGCAGACAGTTCTCTGTGAGTTCAAGGCTAGCCTGGTCTACACAGAGTGAGTTCCAGAACAGCGAGAGTTATAACAGAGAAACCCTGTCTAGAAAAAACAAAACAAAATTAAAAAAAAAAAAAACAATACTGACCTTCTAGTTGAGATAGGGAGAGTAACTAACTTTTGTGAATGAGCTGTACATACATGTATTTTTGATCTATGCTATTTGAAGAGAACATGACTCTCTTAGTCCATTTTTTTGTGTGTTGCTAAAACAAAATGCTTGAAGTAGGTACTTTAAAAAGAAGTGAGGTTTATTTTTCTCACAGTTCCAGAGGCAGGGAACTGACAGGGGGCTCGTGGATGGCATCACATGGCAGACTCACCTGTGACAGCCCCATGGAAGAAGTAAGCTTGAGAGAGCCACTTGTGTGTCCTTACAACCCTCACTTCCAATGCCATTGCTAATGCCTCTCTTCAGGCCCTACCTCTCACCATCACTACCCTGGGCACCAAGCCGCCAGTATCTTTGTAGCAAACCACAGCACAACACAGCTGAATTTATATGTATATGAAAATCTTCCAGCGTTTTGTCTTCAGGTTTATGATAGCCTCGAATGAGGCCCTGGCCTTAGTTGCCAACCTCAGGCTTAAAACTTAAACTGTCCTGTTTCCCCATATGATTGACTAACGTGGTATTTACTCAAGATCATTCAAAACAACAGAGAATAAGATTAGAATTAGTTGATTTGCGGTGTCCCCTCAGTTTCCGGGGCAACAGAGCATTGCTGTCTTGGGAGCTCTAGTGTTGAGCACCATACCTACACACAGAAATTCAGGGCACACAGTGGGCCTGCACACAGGAGGTACAGGGCACACAGTGGGCCTGCATACAGGAGGTACAGGGCACATAGGAGGTACAGGGCACACAGTGGTTTACTGTGCTCTTTACATCTGTTCCCTATTGTGTCCCCACAGTGCCCTGTTGTTTAGAACTGGTTGCTGGCTGTATGCGAGAGAAATGCAAGGCAGATGGTTTATTTGCCTGCAATCATTCAGTGTTACATGACTTCACTGATATTAGTGGGAAGGGAATGAATGAAGAAAGGACCGTGGGACCACAGGTGTGGAGTCACTGTTTTATTTTGTATTTATGTTGCGTCTTCTGTGAGACCGGGTCTTGTGCAGCACAGGCTGGCCTGGAACTCTCACCTCTGTCTTCCGTGTGTTGAGATTCAGGCATGTTCCACCACACCCGCTCGCAGATTTGTTTCTTTACTCCTCACTTCCTTTCCTCTCATGCCTTTCTTTTCTTTCCTTCCCTGTTTTAAAGGAAGAAGACATTTATGGAGTAAACTGCAAGGGGGCGGCGGGCCGGGAGTCACTGCAGTGCTGCTGGCTGCCCAGCCCTGCACATTCTGTCTTTCCTTTGTATACACATGTAACCACATGCATCTATTTTGTATCTATTAAGACTAATTTCAAATTTACATTTTTTTTTTACAGAGATGTCAATGAGAAAAACACAGTAAAAGGGTAGGTGAAGCACTGCACCATACTTTGATTTCTTGTTTGTCTAGTAGTTTGAAGCGTTTTAAGGATTTGCGCCTTGCCTTGCCTAGGTTCCGGAAGTTCAACATTTTGGGCACACACACAAAAGTGATGAACATGGAAGAATCCACCAACGGAAGCTTGGCTGCCGAGTTCCGACACCTGGTAGGCAGAGCCGTTCGCTGTCCTGACCCACCTCTGGTCCCTTAGAAGCCTTATAGTATGGTGGCCCCTAGGCTTTCCCGACTGTGGCATCCTGGTCCCTTCTCTGTGTCCCACGTCTCCGCACTGATTTTTGGCAGGCTCTCTCCCAGAAACACTCTTGGGGCTGTACTGATCTCAAGAAAGTACTTCATAAGCTTTCATGCGCATGGATTCTATAAGGACTTGTGCATAGAAGGGCAGCACTTTCCTTCTGCCTCGTGAACCCAGTGCGGGGCTGAGCCTGAAGGGAGGTTAACAGTTCCTTCTTCACTAAGTACTGGCTTGTGAGCACAGACTGCGTAGCTAGGGCGCTCCATGTGAGGCAAGAGCTCTATCCAGCATGGAAGTCTGAGCTAGGAGACTGAGTTAGCCGGGAGTGTTGAAGCTAGCCTGGAAGATTCTGTTGAGACAGATAAGAAGGCGTGAGCTTCTTTTGAGCTTCTATTCATGAGCCTGGGGCCGTGAAAGCACTGCTGAGGTACTCAGTGTACCATCGCACACAGAAAGGAACTGGACTTGGTTCTGTGGGCTCATCTTCCTCAGAGTGCCCACATCCCTCCAGGCGGCCAGAAGAGACACTTTCCCTCTTGTTCTGAGGATATTGTCACATCTTTTTTTCTAGTCCTGACTCAGGACTGATTTGTGAATAAAGATGTTTCTTTATTCTTTGATGATTAACTTACCGTTTGGTTTCTTTTATAGCAATTGAAAGAACAGAAAAATGCTGGCAACAGAACTAATGAGGTAAGCATCTCTGGGTCGTGAGTGGGTCTTAGCCAGACAGAACTGTCAAGAGAGGACACATCAGTGCACCGGGTAGCTGGAACACATCACAGAGGTCCTCAGACCCAACAGGGAAGAATATTTTGGGTGTCTGTGGTTATGGTAAAGATACTCCGCCTTTGTACATTTTTGGTTGACAGTCTAACCCACAGTCTCACTGGAGCCACAAAAATAGCCAACTGGGTGAAGAAACAGAAACCCAGAGGTTAGCATGCTTTAGCTAAGAATACACAGAAAAGCTGCAGTGAGAGGCTGATTGTGACTGTCTTAGGGTCACTACTGCTGCGATGAAATGACCAAAAGCATGTTGGGGAAGAAAGGGTTTATTTGGCTTACACTTCCATATTGTAGTCCATCAATGAAGGAAGCCAAGACAGGAACTTAAACATGGCTGAAACCTGGAGGCAAAGAAAAGCTGATGCAGAGGCCATGGAGGGTGCTGCTTACTGGCTTGCTCTCCATGGCTTGCTCAGCCTGCTTTCTCATAGAACCCAGGACCACCAGCCCAGGGATGGTACCGTCCACAATGTTCTGGGCCCTCCCCATCAATCACTAATTAAGGAAATGTCTTACAGCCAAATCTTACGGGGACCTTTTCTCAATTGAGGTTCTTTCCTCTCAGATAACTCTAGCTGGTGTCAAGTTGATGTAAAATTAGGCAGCACAGTGAGTGAAAACTGAGACCTACTACTGCAGAAGGTGCCCTGCTGTCTCCTACACAGTGGCAATGTGTTGTCACAGATCCCTTTTTACAGCCTGAGCCTTGGAACTTATGTTTGTGGTGATTGAAAAATGAGAGATGGCCAGATATAATGGCACATGACTTTAATCCCAGCACTTGGATGGCAGAGGCAGGCTGATCTCTGTGAGTTCAAGGCCAGCCTCAGCTATAGAGCGAGTTCCAGGACAGCCAGGGCTACACAGAGAAACTTTGTCTCGAGAAACCAAGGGGGTAGGGGGAAGGAAAATGAGAGACAGAGAGCACAATGTCTAGGTCTGGTAAATCATTCATTGCCCTTGGTGCATGTACCATTTGCTGTCATTCCATGTCACAACCAGTGGAGGTCACTGGAGCAATGAGACAAATGCTGGTCTATACAGCATAGGCACCTTCCAGTGAGTTTTGCTCCTTAGCTGTCTTTGTCACCTCCATGGTCTAGAGCTACCTCTGTAGTTCCAAGATGTGTGACACTTACAGAAGAGATGTCTCTGAAGGCACTTTATAACTGTCTCCTTCTACCAAACGAACCAAAAATCTCTATGACTGCCAAGTTCCTGAGGGCTAGTTAGTCCTTTTGTGGAGGCTTTCATTGGTAAGACAGCACCCTTCTGTCACCTGTGCTACCATGTGAGGTGTGCAGTCTGCAGGAGCAAGCAGATGGCTGAGGTCAAGAGGTCGTAGGTGTGGATAAACCCAATTGAATTTGCCATTTTCCCGCTGATGTTTCTTTCTCTGAAAATATAATCCTTGACATAATTTACAAACACCTTTGAGAGAGCACCAAGAAGCTTGGAATAATAAAGTCTGAGGTAGATTATTGAATTCTGAATTACAGTTGATTTTAGGATCTCTACAATCTATGTGGGTTTGAGAGTTGCACGATCAGTGGATGAGTTGTTTTCTTTCCCTTTTCCAAGGGGCCTCTCATTGTCACGGAAGAGCTTCACTCTCTTAGCTTTGAAACTCAGTTGTGCCAGCCAAACTTGGTAATTGACCTTGAGGTAAGACTTGCAGCTTCTCAAGGGCGAATGCACTTTAATTTTACTCCCTTGAAGTTTTGATTTTCAGTTTTTGTTTCAGAGTTATTTACTCAGTTGTTAAAAAGGGACAATCCCTTTTTAAAAAAATTTATTATTTTTAAAATTCTATGTGTATGGTTGTTTTATCTGTGTGTATGTCAGATGGTGCCTGCAGAGGCCAGAAGAGGGCATCAGATCCCCTGTGACTCCAGTCACAGACAGTTGTGAGCCACCATTAGGTGTTGGGAGTCAAACCTGAGTCCTCTGAAAAAGCAACTTTAATTGCTAAACCATCTCTCTTGTCCCTAAGGTGATACTTTTCAGCTAATACTATGTTAATATTAATGATCCAGGAAGCTAGAGAATTGAATTAACCTTAAAATTTTGTAAATGAAATGTTCTTATTGAGATAGCCATTGTTGAGTGTTTGACTATTAAAACTGATTAAAATAATTTCAAGGTCTTTCTTTACTTTCAGACCACCTCGCTGCCTGTCGTGGTGATCTCCAACGTCAGCCAGCTCCCCAGTGGCTGGGCTTCTATCCTGTGGTACAATATGCTGGTGACAGAACCCAGGGTATGGAAAACACATTTGCTTTAGTGCAGTTAACCAAAGACTGAAGCTGCTAGCTGCTCCCGATGACCAGATGTTGATAGAAGATGTGGCAAACCCTGTGACATCACTGATGGTTTCGTGTCACTAGGAATGTAGTCACATACGTGTGCTGTGTGGAGACAGTGATTTTCCTTCCATGCAGATAAACTCAGGCAATCGATGACTTCATTTTTCTGGATGTAGAGGGATCCCATGGTGTTGCTTGATTTAAAATTTATGCATTTGCTAAATGATCATGCCATTTTCTTAGAGTGTGAATACACTGTAGCTTGGTCAGTTGATTCTCATTACGTGCAGTATGCATGTTCTTCGAAGTCATCAGGAACACTTGTTAATCAAATATAGAATCATTGCTTCCAAGGGAGAGTACAGAGTTCAGCTCTCATGAGCCTCTGGTCTAACATTTTTGTCAGCCATCGACGTACCACTTAAGTGTGTCTCTTCTTAAAGGCACCTAAACTGATAGATTTGAGGACTTGTTACCTTTGACTATACAGTGAAGTAGAACTGTAACTCATGCCTGAGTGAAGTTTATCTAGCACGCACATTCTCCATAATGTACCCTGGATTTCTCACGCTTAGGCATGTCATACTACACCAGCACATCACTTGACACTGTTTTAAACAATGAAGTCACCAACAAAAATTACAAAAATGCAAAAACCCAGAGAGGCTGAAATGATTGTGAGCTGCAGTAAAAAGCTGAAATGTTTTGCTCCATCTCACTTGGGAAATTCAATGTGTGACCTAAAAAAATGCCTCAAGTATTGATTTTGGAGTTATAAGTAAATTTTAGTGAGTGAATAGTTTCACAGCGTGAACCTGCTAATTCTGAGACCTTTCATCCCTGGCTATGAGGATGCCTGGTGTCTCATATCTGGGGCTGAACTCTGGGATGAGCTGCTTCACAGGCAGCTGGTGGCCCCTCTGCAACCCAGCTTCTGTCTCTTTCCCTTCCAGAATCTTTCCTTCTTCCTGAACCCACCGTGTGCACGATGGTCCCAGCTCTCAGAGGTGCTGAGTTGGCAGTTTTCATCTGTCACCAAGAGAGGTCTCAATGCAGACCAGCTGAGCATGCTGGGAGAGAAGCTTCTGGGTATGATGATTGTACACCAGCTTTCTTTTTCAATCTTTATTTATTCTCTGTTTCTTAAACATAAAAAAGTTAAGAGCCAGTTGGATTTTGTATTTATTTTATTTTATTTATTTATTTATTTTGTAACTCTGGCTGTCCTGGAACTTACTCTGTAGACCAGGCTGGCCTTGAACTCACAAAGATCCACCTGCTTCTGTCTCCCAAGTGCTAGGATTGAAGGCATGTGCCTTCACCACCTGGCTCGGTTTGCTTTTGTAACTACAGCATCCTGTAGCTAAGTGAAATTAATGCTTTGAAAACAAAATTAAGTTCTGGTAAAGGAGCAAATGACTCTTCCCCTCACTTGCTGTCATACATTAACATTTCTGAGACAGGGTCTTAAGGGGAAGTTTTTGGATTCTAAAAATATGTTTCAGGAGCCTGAAATAAGTTCTTGATGAGACAAATGAGGTCTTACTGTCCTTAGGGAGTAGAAGAGGAAAGTCCTGGGCACAGTAAAGTTCTAGGCTTAAAGACCCCAGGCTCTAGTGTCAGGAGGGCCCATATCACAGAAGACAGGGCCGCAGTTTTGTCTGATCAGGCAGAGTCTGGACTGTGGTAGGTAATTCTCAGTGGCTAATGTCTTCTATACTAAAAAATCAAAGACTCAGTCATCACTGACAGACCTTCCATTGAATGGGAGCATCTGAACCATTTTTTAAAATTCCACCGACACTACAGTCCAGATTTGCTATCTGTGTAGCAAGGTGGCGTGGCCAGCAACAGCAGTGGACCCTTCTTAGCCATGGCCTCAGCAGTGCCTCCTCTCAACTGTGCAAATTAACAAAAATCTAAGATCTTGTTCTGTATGTTTTTTTCTGCTTGTAGCTTATCTATAGCTCAGACAGTGTGCTGTTTAAATTTGTATAGCTAATTATGATTCTGTTGGCATCAGTCTGAGCCACTATCCCATTTGTGAGAAGGCCAACGGAAATACCTAACCAATGTCTAAAGTTAGCTTATAAAACCATGTGTTAGGTTTTATAACCTAATCAACTGATCACCTAGGGGTGATCTTGGTCTTACTTTGAACTGTGCATTTAATTATTTAATTAATAATTAATTCCTAATTAATAATTTAATTAGGGCTTTTGGTGGGGGAAGACTTCATGTAGGCAGTTATGGGGAGCAATGGGAAATGATGCTGGATGGGGGTGGGACAAAAGAGGGCTTCCCTAGAGAACCTTGCAGAGAAACTGAGGTTTCATGCCAAAGTCAGATCGGCTTGGAAGGGAGCACCACGTAGTGGGATTTACAGGATCCATCCTCTCTCTGAGAAGGGGATCTCAGAGGCAGCAGATGGCGGGGCTTTGTAATGCTTCAGCTCTCTCGGCATGCTTTCATAATCAGATTCCCCACGACGCCCCACCCATTCCTCTATGCCATTAGAATCAAACCAGCCGACAGGTGTGGTGGTGTGCACCTGCCATCTCAGAGCTGGGGATGGCAGAGGCAAGGGAGGCCAGGCTGAGCTACACAGGGAGACCCTGTCTGACAAAATAGAGGAGTGAATCAAGCAAAACCCCTATTCATAGGTTCAGACTACTTGGTGGTGTCATCTCACGGGCTATGTAATCGAGGGTTCCTTTCAAGGGAATGTACCAGAGAGGGTCAACCCTGATGTACCCTTTGCAGTAGTTAGTTCTTAAAGAGCAGATAAGAGCTGTCAGTTCAACTAGAGCCTCAGATCAATTTCTGTTTGGTAAAGAGGCTTTTTAAAAATTTGTTTTAGGTCCTAATGCTGGCCCTGATGGTCTTATTCCGTGGACAAGGTTTTGTAAGGTGGGTACTGCCTGGGTTTTACATCTGCGGCTCTTTCCACTGGGGGAGGCGCTCCTAGTTCTCACCATGTAGTTCACTGTTTGCTTATTCTGGCATGTTTATCTGTCCCCCTCACACCTCCCTAGGGCAAGTTGTTTACTTTCCTTCAGTGCAGGAGGTTGGTCTCCAAGCAAAGCCAGACAGGAAGCACCTGCCTGAGTGATAACATTCTTCCACATCCGAAATGAGTCTTCAGTCCCCTCCCACCGCCTCTTAATCAGCAGAGTTTTGGCTAAGGCCGTGTGAAATGGTGCACTGAGCTGTGTAGAAATGCCCAGGCTGGGGGCACTTACACAGGATGCTGGGCCCCTCTGGAGTCCCAGCCACAGCCAAGTAGCTCACACTGGGCTCTGCTAGTGTGAGGGCAGCTCTTGTTTTCCAGTCATCTGGGAAATCACCCTGCTGGGTGCTGCTGTTGGGAGAGGGAACCAGGGAAAGGAAGAGCTCCAGTCAGTCAGTAAGGGACCCAGCCGCCCCTGCCACCCCCCACCCCCGCCACCACCTCCCACCCCACCCCCGCCACCACCTCCCACCCCCCCCCCACCCCGTCCTCAGGGGTAACTGAGCTGGGGCCTCTCTGGAAGGGGCAAGGCAAGCCACTGCTTTGGTTAACCAATTGTGCATTTGTATAATTTCAGGAAAATATTAATGATAAAAATTTTTCCTTCTGGCCTTGGATTGACACCATCCTAGAGCTCATTAAGAAGCACCTTCTCTGCCTTTGGAATGATGGGTAAGGGTCGGGGACTGCTGAATTTGGAAGCATGTGTTTAATGTGCTCTTAAGAGCTGAGGCAGTCTGTGCTGGGTGTCATTATTGGACAGGATTTTTGTCTTCCTCACAGAGATGCACACTTACATGGTGTCAGGGCTTCCTGAGAGGAGACCTTCATAAGATTAAGTGTATCTTAGGATATGTGTATTAGTTTTTAAAAGCTAAATTAAAAACAAAGCCTCTGACTGCCATTAATGTATTCATTCATCACCACAAAAATTGTCAGTATTTACTGACAATAGTACTGACCTAGTAAAGAAACAAGACCCACCAGTTGTGGTAGTACATGCCTTTAATCCCCGGACTCTGGAGGCAGAGGCAGGTAGATCTCTGTGATCATAGCAACTTCTAGACCAGCCAAGGCTACACAGTGAGACTCTGTCTTTAAAAGAAGAATTCATTCACTCCCAGGATCAACTGGTATCTCAACAATAGCTTTCAGATGACCAAAAGCGCTGGTATATGAAAATGTGTTATCTGAGGCTACTTCTCCACTAGGAGATGCATATGCAGACATTTTCATGGTGTTTAAAATCAGCGAGTAAGCGTAGAAGAAGATCCATTAGGGCTTTACCAAGCATCACACCAATGCCATGATAATCTTGATTCTTACTTGAGCACGTCCATGTATAAGTGAGGTGCTTCTCTAAGTGTCAGTTAAACAATGGGAAAGTATACATTTTCATATGTTCTCTTTTCAAGTGGCAGCACTTTTCTTAGATTGTAAGTCAAAATGAAAATTGAAGTAATGAATGAAATGCCAAGTGTCTCCATTAATCTCCTTAATGTCCAGGTGCATCATGGGCTTTATCAGCAAGGAGCGAGAACGTGCTCTGCTCAAGGACCAGCAGCCAGGGACATTCCTGCTTAGATTCAGCGAGAGCTCCCGGGAAGGGGCCATCACATTCACGTGGGTGGAGCGGTCCCAAAATGGAGGCGGTGAGTGAAGGATGTCTGCACATCTAGGGCTGCCGCGTGTCTGAAATCCCCTGTCACTGCAAGCCAGTCCGTTTGAGTAGCTTTTGAACTGAAACTGTGTGTTGTATAAGTACACAGCTAAGCTCTCCAGGGAGACGTGCTCCACTGTGAATGCTGGTGGAAGTGATGCATTTCAAATCACAAGGCCAGGGTTTTCCTTCCCCTCGGGTGTGCTGCCTGCAGGTCAAGAACGCGAGTCAACACTGTCTGCACCCAGTTGTTGAAAGGGATCCATTTCCCACAGTGCAAGGTTTCCCATTCAACTCACTCCAGAATAAAGTGCTGGGGTGAGGGCAGGCTCTGTGGGATGGTCCTTGCGGCTTTCCACACAGCAGGGACTGCTCCATCTACTTTCGAGCAGAGGGAACACACACAAGCACATTCATCTCTGCTGTATATTCGAGTTCTATTTAAACAAATGGCTAAAACTCCCCAAAACCTTGGTGTTATACAGCAGGTTCCTGTGATAAAACTGGACAGAACGGATGGGAATTGTAGCAGTAACAGACTGATAGTTGCTTATGGCTTGGTTGGAGAACCGGAGTGGAAGCCGGGTTGTCCTAGCACTTCTGTTTTCAGTGGGTAGATTCAGAAAGAAGGGGTAGTCTTCTGATTCTACTTATTTTAGTTAGATGGAAAAAGCGGGAGACCTGGAATCAGGGCCCAGGGTGGACAGTGGGTGCTGGGGTCTGCCCAATTTTTTCTTTTTTCTCCTGGTAGTTCATTTCCTGAGCCAGCTGAGAAATGGGGCTAGGAAGCTGATGAAAGAGGAAGCCACTTAGCTAGGAAAGCTTAAGCAGTGCAGCATCTGCAGGGATTTGGGGTAGTCGGAAACCAGGGAGAGCCTAAGCTCCAAGCAGCAATGCCCACTCAGAGGTGGGGTTCTGGGCTCCAAATTATGTCTGGGTGGGAGAGGAGAGAACTGAAGTACAGCCTGTTCCCTGGGGGTGGGGGGGGGGGCTATATGGAAGAAGGAGCCTGCAGCATCTTGGTTTTGTTTCAAGAATTGCTTGTTTTAATAAAAAAGGGTTTTTCAGCATGAAAGGAAAAGCCGAAAGGGAGCTGATCTTAGGAACTTGATCTGCTGCCTGAGCCTAATGACCAGGCAGTGATTAGTTATTTATCTGCTGGTGAATATTGCTTTCCTAAGGATGCAAGATTCTAGAGATGCTTTGGGCTAGAATTAGAAACCTGACCAGATACCAACAAGTACGTTGTTACCAGTGAAGGCAGCGTTTGGTTTTCCTCCATTGAAGGCAGGATGGCATGTCTTGATAAATGCAGAGACCCTGAGTGTGCAGAGACCCTGAGTTTGCAGAGACTCTGAGTGTGTGGAGAGGAGACCCTGAGTGTACGGAGACCCGAGTGTGTGACAGCTCCAGGCTGCCCTGGTCCTTGCTGGGCTCTGTAGTGCTTACGTTCTCTCTGAGGTGCTCAGTATCCATGGGCCTCACTGGTTTCTTCCTTTTAGAACCCGACTTCCATGCAGTTGAACCCTACACGAAGAAAGAACTTTCAGCTGTTACTTTCCCAGATATTATTCGCAATTATAAAGTCATGGCTGCGGAGAATATTCCAGAGAATCCCTTGAAGTATCTGTATCCCAATATTGACAAAGACCATGCCTTTGGAAAGTATTACTCCAGGCCAAAGGAAGGTGAGTGTGAAGCAGGTGTTGGGGCCCCCATGAGGGACTGCCACAAGGGCCATGCTGGTGTTCCATTGTGCCCAGACAAGTTCAGTAGCTTACATTGGTCCTCACCACCCTATAGCTGGAACATGGTGGCACAAATGCCAACTGTAGTGCTAATAACCCATCACCTTCTTGAATTGGTGAAGTGGGCTTTTTAAAACACAGCATAAACCCAATAAAGTTTAAATGAAATTCATTGTTTGGCCTAGCATGGCTAATAAGAAATGAATACATATTTCTGTTTTAAGGATATTGGAAAAGTCAATTTCGGTTTTGTATATTTGCTATTGATTTTTCCATATGAAAGGGGTAAAGGGTAGGAACCAAGGCTAACTAATTTTGTCTAGCCTGCTTGGGTTAAATAGAAGAAACCAAGGTCCAGGACAAGTGGGTCCATGCAGGTGGGCTCAGTTACTTATTGGAACCGATTTTTGTTAGTGATTATTACGAATAGGAAGCCTCTCTTAGACACAAGAAAATGTATGCCTCTTAGGTCATAGAAAAGTTCAAGTTAGACCTGTCCACTGTCAGAACATGCCAACCAAGCTATTAACTCTTTGGAATTAGAAGTCTCACTATCAGTGTTTTAACTCTGGAGTGAAGATGCTTTTAGCCTATCTCTACAGCTGGATATATTCCATCAGCTAGACCTATTTCTCCAGAAAGACCTTTGCACATCTGGGCTTCCTTCACCTTCCTACAGGATTAAGTCTTGGGAAGAGGAAAGTGCCTAGACTCCTGGCTTTCTCCTGCTTATTTCTCCATTCCCACTAGAGTTTCAGGTGATGCAGGCAGGAAGGTCATGATCCCATAAAGCTTCAGGACACTAATCTTTGGCCAAGTAAAACAGTTGATCCGTTAAAGTGACTGTTCCGCTTCTGTGTAGTTTCTGCTAATACAAAATACATGTGATGTGCTTGCTTTCAGCGCCAGAACCGATGGAGCTCGATGACCCCAAGCGAACAGGATACATCAAGACTGAGTTGATTTCTGTGTCTGAAGTGTAAGTGAGCACAGAAGACTGGCATGTTCAGAACCTCAAGCCGGCCTCGTTCCTGGCTGGGGCGCATTGATTGCACAGGCTCGCTCTTGGCTTGCTTTTCCATTGTTATTGATGCTGCCACCACAGTCGGACATTTTGGGAAGATCTTAACTAGACCTGGTGTCACACTGCTCACCAGCACTTTACTGCCTTACGATAAAAAAAAAAAAAAAGCAACAAAAAACCCCAAACAAAACAACAATAAACAAAATAAAAATAAAACAAAGTTGTATGTAAGGAATATACCTTCTCCCCAAAATGATACTTTGAAAAAGTATGAATAAAATAAACAAAAGTTGATGAGTGGGAAAGTAGTTCTTTTCAATCAAGAAAAGGCCAAAGTCATAACTGAGATACATTTTCTCCACTTGCTTTTATTTTGTTGTTTCATTTCATAAAAGGTAGAAAGTTTTGGAAAGTCATTGTCAGTTATTTGGCTTGCGGCACTGTCTTGGGGTGAATGGATGTAGCCTTCATGTAAAAACACTGTGTGGAGCAGCCTTATCTGCATACAAACCTCAAGGTAGGGATGAGGGATTCCCCAGATACTTCTCTGGTGCTTTTCTGTCCAGGCTAAACCTCGAGAGTCTGCCATCTCAGGAGACACTGCACATGCTCACACGAGGCTTCACCAGGCAGCAGTGGTGTAGGCTTCAGTCTGGCTATTGCTCACCCATGGCTAAAGTCTAGTGTATTCCAAGGGGCCGGGCTGGGGATGTAAACCTCCCATGATCTGTACTCTTTCAGATATGTTTTATAAAGTGTATGCTTTTCTGAAATAAAAATATGAAGCGGTCACTCAGTCGCAGATAAAAGGTAAAGTGTCTCAGTTTGCACAGCTGCCTACCTAACTTAGGTGTTAATATTCTCTCTCTCTCTCTCTTCTAGCCACCCTTCTAGACTGCAGACCACAGACAATCTGCTTCCCATGTCTCCAGAGGATTTTGATGAGATGTCCCGGATAGTGGGCTCTGAATTTGACAGTATGGTGAGTACTGTGGTGGGGATGTTCCCACCCTAAGAAAGCCTGAGACAGGCTGGCACTGCAGCGGATCTGAAGTCTTTACGAGGGGCAGCAGCAGGCAGAGCTAAGGAAAGGCATTTTATAAAATAAAAAAAAAAAAAAATGAGCCTGTGTTTAAGCTAGCTACTTCATCAGCAGGATTTTATCCCTAGTGTTCAACCCCCTCAAAAAGAGCCATTTCAGACTTCCCTTCCCTTTCCTTCCCTTCCCCTGTGGAGCAGGAAGGTCTAGCTGTCAGTTCTATGGGATAAGGTTGTTCTCAGAGGCAGATGCTCTCCTGTGGCTGCTGTGTCCCACCCCGGACCTCGGTGAAGGAGAATCATCCCAAGGAAGGGACGGCTGCCTGTCGGTCACACTGATCACATACTAGCCAGCAGTGGTGGGACAGTTCTGCTTCCCATCTCAGCGCTAACTCACATTGCCAGCTTTTGAGGCTGTGAAAGGCTTGGGCAGAATGAACGGTTCAGGGAGTGAGAGTCATGATCTGCATAGAAACATGGTGCTGGGAAAGGAGAGTCTTTCTTCTGGGAGAGAGTGTTTTCGGCAGATGACATAGTCATGTTTGCCTGTCAGCCTGAGCTCCTTCGTCCCATGTGTTTGTGTGGGTGACTGGAGTCTTGCTGATGCTGTTTAATTTTAAGCTCTTTTCCACATGGAATTGGTCCAGTTCACTTTTCAAAGCTTGCCTAATGCTTTCAAAACTAATTCTCTTAGCCATTGCCTGCCTTTCTTCATCGCGGCGTATTCTGTGCCTAGCAAAAATGTGTTCAGTAATGAGAGGGAGAGTCAGAGAAGGGGACAGGAGAGAGCGGGGAGGACGATGTGGGTAAAGCTTCGTGTGCTCAGGATGCACCTGAGTGTCGCCTCAGCAACGTCTGCATCTCGTGTGACTGACTCCAGTCTTCACTTCATTAAGCAAACTAAAAGTCTTAGGGAATACTTTCTTAGAGCTTCCTGATTGTTGGGAATTGCTTTCCTAGTGTTGATCACAAAATAGTGCTGTTTTCCTGGTGGGATGAGCCTTTAGTCTGTGTAAAGTAGCATGCTGATACCTCTGCGAAAAGTGTTTTGTAAGTCTCATACGAAAGTGGAGTAATGGTAAAATTTGATTCAGAAACTGTAAAAGTACTTTCTCTGTGCGAGGCAGAAACTATTCGAGTCTGCTAAGGGTAGGAAGCCTGTGATTGGGATTTGGCATGCAGAGTTTCACCTGTTATCAGCATTGTTCACTGTGACCTAGAAAAACTAAGCTGTGAGTTCCTCCATCTATGCAAGGAGCAATGGGACACACTGGGACGGTGATACTGTGGGGCATTTTACACCCTCAAACAAATCCAGGAAATGGGTTTGTAGCCCTTGGATGCCCCTGTAGCCATTCTATTCCAGTGGTTTATTTGCTAGATTTATGCAGTAGATTCAGAAGGATATATAGATGCAATAAACGAGATTAGGATCAGTATCCACTTATCGTAGTAGCTTGTCCAGGTGAACCCCGCAATGATCTCAGAGAGGCTCTAGCACAGGCCCTGCTCTGATTAGACAAGGTAAGAATGAGATTGGCCTCTCAAGTCAGCTTAACTCCACCACAATGTGCTCCGTTCTCAACCATCTTCATGACTTCTTTCTGACATTAACTTTTGGGATTGGAGCATGTGAGCTAAGTGAGATGGCTCTGCCTGTAAGCCCAGCAGTTAGGAGGCTGAGACAGAAGGATCTCATGTTGTAGGCCACATTGGGCTACATAAAGACTGTTACAAAACAAATAGATTTAGATGTGTGCTTTGTGGTGGAAGCAACTCAGACCTGGCTTATATCCACCAAGTGTAGAGGTGGCAGCCATGGACTAAAAAGGAAGTCAAGGTGATGGGTCCAGCCTAGGCTCTCAGGCTCCTGGGGTGATTGTTCATGATGACAGGTCTAGCCTTGGCTCTCAGGCTCCTGGGGTGATTGTCCATGATGACAGGTTAGCCTTGGCTCTCAGGTTCCTGGGGTGATTGTCCATGATGACAGGTCCAGCCTTGGCTCTCAGGCTCCTGGGGTGATTGTCCATGATGACAGGTTAGCCTTGGCTTTCAGGCTCCTGGGGTGATTGTCCATTATGACAGGTCCAGCCTTGGCTCTCAGGCTCCTGGGGTGATTGTTCATGAGGGCCCAACGCCAGAGTTTTCTATAATATGACTTGGGGATTTAATTTAGTCTAACATTTCCATACAATAGCCTTATCCCTCTGGACTGCAATAGAGCCAGCATGCTTTCCTAGAGGCCTTTGTCCAGAGCTCATGCCAACACGGAGTGTCTGCTGCTTTTCTTTATTGTAGAGGACATTTTATATATGCTTTCAGACTCAGTACTTCGGCCAGACACATAGGTGTTAGGTATCACCAGCCAACTTTGTAGATGAAGAACTTGAGGTGTAAAGAGGTGAATCAGCCAACCACACAGTGGCAGGCTGTGCATGAAGTTTTCTTTCTCTCCCTTTCTCCCCCTGCTCCTGTAGGACACCATTTTAACTACAGATTTGTGCCACCAGCCAGACTGCAAGCCAAGAGGCAAACCTATCACCATGCTTTTCAGTCTAAAACTGCTCCCCTGAGACTCCAAAGGCTTTGTGGTCTAGTGCTGTGTCTGCCTTGGTTCTGCTGGTATTTGGGGCTGTGCTCTTCTTTGTGGGCTGTGCTCATACTGAAGGGTATCCCGTAGCACCCTGGCCTCCTGCCCTCTCTAGATGACGCCAGTAGCCCGTACACACCCATAGCCTGTAATGCAGTGTCAGAAATGTCTTCAGACCAGCTAGGTCAGAACATTCCCGAGACAACTGGAACTGCACCAAGTGGAAGTCACAGTCAGTGGCAGGCCAGAGTTCTCTGATGAGCTGTTCACTGGTCACGAGCTACTGTATCTAGAGCAGCTGGGTAGACCAGGGAGGCCGGCTGAAGTGCTTCTTAGTGATTCTGCGTCTCTGGCCCACATCTGAAACACAGCCTTTGTTTATTTTGCCTACGCAGTGGCCTTTAAGGGAAATTCGTCATTTCCTTTCATCCCTCTCTCCCTCTGGCATATGGCTCAGCATTTCCTCACTTGTTTTGAATGAGCGGATTTGCTATGCTGCTGCCCCCAGACTTGCATAACAGCAGAAAGCTTTATATAGTCTGTCTGGGTCGAGTCACAGCATTAATCCAGAAGACCAGAGAATAGTAATCCCTTAGTTTAGGTGATTAGTTCAGGGCGAGGGACAGGACACACTAGCCATCTCTTTCCATGGTGGTAACTTGCTGTAGCAAGCATCCTCCTGCTCTCTCTCTCTCACAGGAAGGGCAATGCTGTTAGATACTTGAATCACATGTCATGAACCTAACTGCATTTTGTCTTTTTGCAGATGAACGCAGTATAAACACGAATTTCTCTCCTCTGGAGACATTTTCTTCCCATCTGATTCCCTCCTGCTACTGTTCCTTCACGTGCTGTATTTCTAGGGAAATGCAAAAAAGAACAACAAATATATTGCACCCTGCTGATAGCAAGTGGCTATTTCTCTAATTAGAAACCTGCTATTCTGAAGGACTTCGTGCATCTTACTGAAGGTGAAACTGAAAGGCGCTTACCTAAAGTGGATTTTGTGAACAAAAACACAGATCCACACAAGGCATCAGGACTAGAATGCGAGTCTTTGGGGAAAGGTCAGGAGTATAGTCACATCTAGTAAATTCTGTGTAGTCAGTGCCCAACTGCCACACAGCATTGGGGGACCTTCTTGATGTAGGGATATTTCTGTCCTGGGAGATATTGGCGTGTCCTCTGTGCTTTGTGGCTGGAAGTCTTCCACTGTGTTACCTGTGGCACAGTTCTGAGCCAACTTTATATACAGAGATTTACCAGAGTACAGTGGACATCCTTCACCCGAGTTGGGGGAAACTGTCCCTTATCACATCTCTGCATTGGCCATGTTAAACTAAAGGCACAGTTGCTCTCTTCAGGGAATTAGCTTTGTTGTTCGCTATGGCTACATGATACTAAAAACACCATTCGGAGAAAGAACATTTTCCAGATCCACGTAGTTTCTGTTTAATCTATCCTCTTCCAAGCTGAGTGGTTGTTGCTGTCATTTTGGTTATTGGTTAAATAAAATTACCTTTGCACACCCATTAAGGGAGCCAGCTTTCTTAAGGTAAATATTTTTTTCAAAGTTGAAATTACAGATACTGAACAACCCAGCACTTTAATTCATGTTCTTTATAAACAGGCCGTCTTTACTGCTTTTAGCTATAGGTTTAGCTTAAGTAGTTACAGACTTGAATCATTAAGCAAACGAGTATCAAATAATTTCAAAACACACCCTATGTAACTGCACTGAAAACTATTTTTCACTGATAAATGTGTTTTCTGACAATTATATTTACAAATGGTTCCATGGTCTGTCCTGTGTTTTGTCAGACACCTTTCTGAGGGACCTTGTTTTGTGGCATGTGCTGAGTTTTACTTTGTTCAGTGGTACCCGCACAGTCCCGTGGTTTGGGTCTTGGCTTGCTTGGCATGGTTCTTCTGGGCAGTCATGGACTGCTGTCCACGAAGCTGCAGCTGTCTGCATTACCACCGCCACGGCTGCATTGTCCCATAAATCCTTTGTTTTACTTTGGAGGAAATAAGGTTTTCATCAAGTCCACTTTAAAACCCAAATGTAAGCTGCGTTAAGTTTATGTTCGGTCCTTTCCTTGGGCCTGTGCAGAAGTGGAGGCCTCCTCCATTTTCACAGAAGATAGAAGGAACTAGCTGGGCTCTGACAGACTCTTAAACTGAAATGATCAAGAAACAAAAGTTGAAAATTATTGTTTCTAAATGAAGCTGAGATCTAACTATTGCTTACATCATTGTCTATTGAGAACAGTTTGGTATGATGTCATTCTGTTGAACTAGCTAAGACTTAAAGAAATGTTAAAATTATATTAGTCTCCCATTAGTAAGGATATTGAAAAATGTCTAGTATTGTGAGCTGGTTTGATATGTATCTCATTTATATGTCTATCCAATTTAAAATAAGACCAATAGCACTATTTTCCAAGTGTCATCCTTGCTTACTGTCCTTTTGGTCACAGTAACTATGGCACTTTAGGGCAGGTCAGTGGTCAGGCACAGTACTGCGGCCACTTGTGAGGCAGAGGCAGGAGGATCAGGAGTTTAAAGTCATTCTTGGCTACATAGCAAGTTCAAGACCAGCCTGGGCTGCAGGAGATACCACCTCTCAAAGAAGAAAAAAAAAGTTATAAGAAAGTCCCCAGACATGTCCTAGCTTAAGGAATGTTTGTGTTTGAGTATGTCTACGATGGTATTTTCTAAGTATAGAGCATATATGTATCACTTGGGGTAAATTGATTAGGGCTCTACTGACTGCCTGAAAACTAATGTGGACTGTGAAGGCCTGTCTCAGTGAACAAAGCAGATCCATGACGTTTATTTACGACAGTGGGCATTGGTTGGGGAACATCCTGAGGGTATTATTTACCCGAAAGCATCTTTTGCTTCTCATTCATTTACTCATCAAATATGTTGAGTATCTGCCTTGAACCGGGCACTGTTCTACATGCTTGGAAGACACAGTAAACAAAACCAATGCCCACTGTCATAGACATAAAATGTTCTAAGATACTGTGTCGTATACTCAGTACAATCATTTTACCCACTAAAGTTTAATAGAGAATTTGTGAAGCAAAAATAGCCTAAAGGGGGTTAGGGAGATGGGTCAGTGTTTAGGGCACTTGTCGCTCTTGCAGTGGACCCAGGTGTAGTTCCCAGCACCCACATGGTGGCTCACAGTCATTCATAGCTCCAATTCCAGGGGATCTGACCTCCATGGTCACTGGCACTCACATGGTGTACATACATACACAAAGGCAAAACATTATACACATAAAATAATCTAAATTTTTAAGTAGTCAAAAGCTACAGATAATGTAAATATTATAGGAAAATATATATAATTTCCAAGAAATAATATTTAAACCAATTACTGGAAGCTGAGGCTGCTTAGTATTGTTTTAAATAATTGGCAGTTTAGTGATAATCAGTGAGACTCAGCTTTCAAGTTCTGGTGAACTAACTTTGGGCTGTGTGTACTTACTCTGACTTTGAAAGCACTGTATGACTTATTGTAGAAAAAAAGTAATCATAATTTATTAAAATTATATTGATTACACAAAATAAAGCTACCCAGACAGCAGAGCTATCATACATCTGTTATCAAACTTGTGAGTTTTATAATATGGTGGCACTCAACTCATTACTGTTGGTGTCATGACTGTCTAGATTCATAGCAGACAGCAGACTTTCTGCTGATCATTTGAAAATGCAGCAAGAGGCATGGATGGCCCCATGAGGCCAAGAGTCAGGTCAAGCTATAGCATAGAAATGAACCCTCTGAGCTCTTCCTGTAATGCCTTCCAGCTGGTTACATTAGCTATTCTTACCTCCTTTTAAAATAGTTGTCTTAATTAATACTGTCTAGACCCTTTTATCCCCCAACAAATATACATCCTCTAGCCTACAAACTCATATCCTTTCATACACAGATAATGTCCCTTTCACAAGAAGCATGTGAAGTGTCACCTAGTACATTCACGGGTTGCTTCTTTGAAATCCATGGTTTATGAACTTACTCACGTTACTATAATGATTAACAAATGATATTAGCCTAAACTCCTAAAAAGTGCTGTAGAAATAGAATGATCATACCATAACAAGTGTAACTTTCCACTGTTGGTGTTATCTGTTGGCTCTGCATTGCCACAAAGTTCCCATCTGTGGATAAACATATATGGAGTAGGAGGTGACTGATGTTGCAGTCATGCTTGGCCCCCAAACTCACCTAAGAGGCTTTAACTAGTAACTGTTAGCTAATATGCATAAGTGGAGATGTGTATTACCTATAACTGTATAGTATGGCTCAGGGAGAGAATATGGAATTAAGAGTTCCATCTTGTGGTCCACTCTTGGGTCCCAGCTTCATCAATAAAAGAGTGGCTTAGATTAGAGAATTTCACATCATTTCAAGTTCTAAAGTATCAGTGGTAGAAATAGCCTAAATCCACACCTCCTAGAATCAAGCAGCTTAGTTTGTGGCAAAGGATTCTAACAAAATGAGAATGGGGTTGGTGTGGTATTCATATAGCTTCCTTGTGGTTAGAAAACAGACGCTAGTGTTGAACCCAAGAGTTCACTGAGGACCAGGGCTTTCTGGCATTGAAACTGAGAGCCATTGCCACATGTGAGGAATTCAGGAGAGTTGCCCACTAATCCAACTCAGATCCCCGTGTGGCAATACCGGGTCAGTTCTCCAGGTGGTCCCCAAGGCTCCATGGAGACATGCTCTCATTCAAGGATGCTTCCAGTGGCATGGTGCAGCAGGGACATGGTAAGCACACCAGCTGTAGAAGGACAGTGCTGGCTCCCGGAGGGTTGAACTAGCCACCCACCGCCCACCCTGACCGCTGAATCCTCATGGTTCTCCTCTTGGTCCTGTGATCCAAACATCCCACAGGATTCTGTGACCTACCTGGCTGGGTGTAAACCCAAAGGCGCAGAGAGAACCTTAGGTGTTTTAAGAAAATACATTTCTCACAGCTTGTTTTCAATACATGTATTTATTACACTGTAAAAAGCAACACTACTGATCTCATTTAAAATAAATATTTCCCAATTTCAGAATACTTACAATTTATAGTTTTAAGGTTTCGTTTTAGGAAACGTTGGAAGCAAATACATTCATAGCTGTGGACTCCCCAGGAGGGACCTGACAAGACAGCAGATCAACAGCGAACCCTTCTATGCAGCTGAAGCGCAGGGTGGGTAGCAGTGGGGCATAGCGCTATCAGCAGACATGGGCACCAGAACGGAGACAGCAGAAACAGCGGTGTAGACAGAGCTTCAACCCATGATCATGTAACGTTTCCATGATAGAGAAAAACCACAGAAGATCGTAAAGCCAAAACTAAAAGATCTTTGGAGTTTACTTATGGCAGCAGTGAACAGCTCATTCAAGCATTTAAACAAAGTGTCCTCATTATTGTCAGCCAATAGCAAACAGCCAGAGCAAGACCTGGCACAACATAGTCATAACACCACGAGAGAAGAAAGGGCATATTTAACCAAGCCACAAAGACTGTACAGAACAGCACTGATCTGAGAACAGATGAAAACTTTTGTTCTCAGATGATATTCAGAACTGTTATTGGAGGGAAGCCTCAAAGTCACTGGCAATATCTAAGTCACACATTGAATCACACGAAGCCAGCTGCTGTTGGAACAGCATTCTCTCAGTTGGTTTCAGGTAAAGCATGTCCACCCCTTATCTTTGGAGCTGACACTGCTCCTGTGTGACCACCTGTCCACCTGTCCGCCTGTCTTCAGAGGCTCGTGGGAGCAGGAACACAGCGACAGGGCTGGCTGCCTACCCACCATGCTGCCCACAGACTCTGGGACTTAGAAACATGTTGGGACCTGGCCCAGTGGGAGAGCACAAGCCACATTTTCATCAGGGGAGGTGCTGGCTAGGCAATGGGACAGGATGGCTGGAGTAGGAACAGAGCAAAGCAGCTTGGGCTGCTGTGAATAACATGCCACCGGGCATTGTAAAGCTCAGGTGCCATCTGTGCCGACCCTGAGGGTCAATGCAGATGCTGGACTAATGTGGTAACTGCTAGTGTTCGTGTAGTTGAGAGTTTTGCTTATTTCACAAAACAGTTTCCAAGGGGTCCATTTGTGTGTATGTGTAAGCACACATGTGCTTAATATCGGACGTCCTCACCTGCATACCTCATCTCTCGGAGGTATGGTAGGGTGCAGTATGTGTGAGTCCTAGAAATTGTTTTATTTCCAAGGTCCCTTTCCAAACCAAAGAAATGGTGGGTCTACATTTAAAATGAAGTGGTTGTTTCTTATTGGGTAACACAGCCTGCCGATACTTAGGCAACAGAGGAAGAGAGGATACACAGGGTGATACCTGCCCCCCTCCCAAGAGGAGTGCTGTCTTGATGTCTTGATTTGACAATGGGGTTCAAAGCAAATGTTATCTGTAGCTGTTCCTAAATGTATCATATAACTTTGGTGACTGAAAGCATTTCTGAATTTTTCTTTATTGTAGAAGCTGGAAAAGAACTTACTGATGACTAGACGGCGTAATTTTGGTTCATGTTCTATAGATAATGGCCACGCTCTAGCTCTGATGCTAGAAATGTGAAGCGTGACCTGCTGAGGAACCATGGACACTGCATAGTGTGCCAGCACTCATTCTCCCAGCTAAGGGGAGTGACAGACACAGAGAGGCTGGCCTAGGGACTATACAGAAGGGAAAAGCTTCAAAAGTGCTACAACTATATCCACACATGTGTTTTGGTCACCAAACATATCTTAACAGGTTCCCTGATAAAAATCTAATCAGAATTGGCATAGTCTATGAACACTCAGTAACTATTTTAATGTTTAAGGAGTCACACTGTGAAGTGGGGGTGGTAGGAGACATTTTAAGCACTCAGACAAAGAAGTGCACGTGGTTGTTCAAACACTCAAACTAAATCTATATTTAGTCTTGAAAGTCACACTGCTTCCGTCTGATGACAGCATTGATGCTGGCAGGCGGACTGTACAACAAAGCCTCACTCATAAGTGCATCTGAGCATATCACCACCAGGGATCGAAAATCACAAAACAGATCATGAAGACCACAGTTCAGCTAGCATTGGGAACTATTCTTTTACATCAAATTGTACAGTGCACGAGGTAACTATTGCTCACATTATGAAGGGAGGTTTTATTTCTATTTTTCCCCCAAAGAAATCGGATTTGTCCTGTGCGCACAATGAAGAAAACTCTAGTAACACTGAAATGATAAATGTTGTAAAATACACATCACTACCAGATAGAAATATACATGTTCTTCATAATTGTGTTCCACAATTAAATAGGTAAGTACTTAAAGTCTTGGAGTTTCGACCATTATAATAATCCGTCGAGATTCTTATGGACGGTTTGGTTTTCCTTTCCATTGTCAGAATCCCCTTGAGGTGTATACTGGACTTGGTATTCCTGGAGGATTTTAAACACATCATGGTGTCCAAAGTGCAGTGCTTCGTCCATGGGGGTGTTATTCCACCTACAGCACAGACAGACCATTACTCAAGTAACTGCGCGAAGACAGCTGCCCAGCACCAGGTTCCATGGCCACTCCAGGCCAGCTACTTTAGCAGCATTACAAGTGAGAACAACAAACACACACACAAGGACATATAGCTCAGAAACTGATAATGAGGACAATAGAATGAGTTCTATGAAAAGAACCTGTTTCCTTATCTCAGTGCTAAAGGAAGGGGCCTTTAAAAGCCAAGTCTAGTGTTGACAGATACTTAAAATCAGGAAGTAACATGCATCATCCTAACCTTTGGCAGAAAATTTACATTTTTGTGAATTCAAAAGCCACAGTACACCCCAGAAGTCTTCTAGATTTCTAATAGCCTCATGACATTAAATACACGGTAGGCGAGCAAGACCTGTCCAGAGGGAGTGATCCTTCCATCGTGTCCAGCAAGGACAGGAAGCTTCAGGCTCAACCAACCCACTGCCTGGCTAGATCTCCTTATTCATACCAGTGTGCTTCTGGGAGAGGGGGTGAAGACTCAAGGAGCAGCAGTCAGTGGCACTCTAAGGAGGTGGTACTCCAGAAGCCCGGAGCCCACAAGGACCAGGTGTGCTCGGCTCCAGCTCTGCTCGCTCCTGCTACTCTCCCACCTCCCTGCTTTTGCTTCTTTCCGACATTTTCCATCTGTCCTGACCTTTCATGCTCTTAGTAGGTCACAGTGTAAAAACAAAAAGTGCTTCATTTCACATTTTAAATGTTCTGATGGTCTATTCTTAATTTTTAAAATCGGGTAAGTATTGCTTTCCATGTCTCTATGTTTCTCGAAGAACAGCTGCGTTGCTGACTTCCCTTGTGTATGGCTTTTAGTAGGAGGTTGTGGTCCATGTATGTGTGTCAGTTTGGGGGAAAACTACCAAGACATCTTTATATCTCTTCCAGGACATAATGGAAAGTATGTCTTTAATGGATGCACTGTTTCACTCCTTGCTGTTTTATTAATTTAGGTGACAGAGTCTGCTTGATGGAGAAAGCACTCCTGGGTCTAGGCTTCATTTCTGGGATAGTTGAATGCACAGTCACCAAGCTATTTATCTACCTTTGCCTATAAGACCGAAACACCCACATTCTTAGAGGCCAGTTTGGAGTATATACTTCCTGCATGTATTGAGTAGTGTTTGAGTTACCAACACAGGAAGAGACTTTTCAGTTTCGGACTCTAGAAATAACTATGGTGGGCACTTCCCTGGGTAGATGGGAGGACTGTCACCTCCCTGTGGATTCTAGAGGACTGCCAACATTCTTATTTCAATCATTCTTATTTCAATCATTCTTTTAATAACCATAGGAATGGAGAGACAGTCGCCATGTTACTGCCTCACAAAATTGCTATCAAATTTCAGATACTGACACTGTAACTTCTCATTTTTTTAGTAAGCTGGACCAAAAGAAAAGGCTTTAGGAGCCCCCAAACAAAGGCTTAGTAATGCAATCAAGGAGCTGGGTGGGAGGGGGCAGTCAGCTTTCTCCAAACTTTGTGCAGCTCTCAGGCTTCATTCCAAACTCTTACCAAACGGCACCAAGTTTGGTTCCCTTGCGTCCTTCTAAGCCTCTCCCCTTATTGCACCGTTGGCTCATCCACTCCAGGATGGGGTGCCCAAGTAGTGCTGCACACCGAACTCTGTGCGCCTTCAGACCAGGGCTGGCAAGTGCCCACATAGGCCAGGGGGGAGCACAGAGGAGCAGAATGTTCTAGGTAATCCTTGCCACTGCAGGCAGAATATCCTTCATCACTTGGGGCCTTCAAATCTCCTCTCCTCTGATGGACTATTTAAAATCCAACTTCCACAAAGCCTTCTAACACTAATTCCACCAAATCCAGGAATGCCAATCAACTCTGACACAGTCAAGATCAGTTTTCTTACAAAACTTCTCTGTTGACTACCTTGAGTAGATAAAAGCCCCAGGAGAACAGAATTCCCATTTTTTCTTTTCAAATACAAAGAAGCATTTTCTTCATATGTGCTTACTGATAGTCAAACCTGAAGTTTCTGGACAAGCACTCTTAGATACATGTCACAGACTACAAGGTTTTGCGTGTTGTCTTTGTAAGACACCATACATGTAAAAGCCGTTTGGTAGGTTCACATGGAACCATCATCCAACACTACAATCTGTGTACTCTTATTATGGCTTGTCAGTTATGTTCAAAGGTAACAGAAATACTCACCTATCCTTTGGAAAAGGATTTACTTTGCAAGCTTCCAGCAAAAACTTAACAACTTCAACATGACCTATACCCCAAAACACATACACAAAAAGATTTTAGTCGAGT
Source organism: Cricetomys ansorgei (assembly GCA_026225945.1). Taxonomy (NCBI): domain Eukaryota; kingdom Metazoa; phylum Chordata; class Mammalia; order Rodentia; family Nesomyidae; genus Cricetomys; species Cricetomys ansorgei. Next base: position 8,791,085 of record JAMJFZ010001562.1, read on the forward strand.
GGAATCTAGATCTGTAAAAACTGTAAATAAGTGGGTCTTGTATTACCCTCTGCAGCGGCTACGTGGAGTGCTGTCCTGGAGTCATAGTCCCGCTGCTCCATGTCCATGGCTGACAAAGCAAATCTGGAAATTCAGAAAAAGCTATTCACTAAGATAAATTTAATTCAGTGGTGACATTTACTCCATCCGTTCAATCTAGGCCTCTCCCTCAGGTTCCATGCTCCACTAGATTCACCAATGGTAGCCAGTTCACCCCATACAAAGTTGTGGGCAAATGCCATGCGACCGCTCTTTCTTAGTTTTGCTTTGGAGTACAATAAACATTAGTTGCCTCACCCAGAACTAAGCTCCATCACATTATTATTTAAGCTCAGGAACAGCGGCATGGCTGTATTCAGGGGACGAAAATGCCTATGGTAAGGCTACATGTTTTCACTATGACTCCCATTCATTAGCCTACACTGCCTACAGTTAAAACTACTAATCAGACTTTAAAACAGCATGGAAATCAGCCTAGCCATGTCAGATTTAAAGGTCAGTTGCAACTCTGTGGAAGGGAACTTACACTCGATATCCAGTAGTTCATGGCCTTTCTAATCCTGGTAACCTGTACAACACTGAACAACCTGTCCTCTACCTATGAGATATCCATTTCAGTAAACCACTAGCCAGTTAGTGGGCCAGTTACCACAGAGATCTGGGCTTTTACAGGAGGGCAAGATAGCAGGTCTGAGATACAGACCTTAGTTCAATGGCTAAGTAGGGGGGCAGGTCTGAGACAGTGGAAGTGGGGTAGTATATATCTTGTTTAGATGTTTTTTATTAAAGTGTTAGTGAGACCTTAACCTTAAGACAGGTGCTTGACCAGATGCACCTTCAAACACCAAAAGCCACAGGTTATCCAGCCTGCCAACATACCTTCGGAGGGCAGACACATCTCCAGTGTATGCAGCAAACAGAAGGTTGATCACTGACTTCACCTGTGAACAGAGAACAGTCAGATATTTGTGGACGAAAACAAACACTGCTGCTGCCATTTGGTTTCCATGTGCTTTGAATGCTTCAACTGGATTAAATACTAACTCAGATTATATATTATCACAGTCTATACCTGAAGAACACTTACGGACTTTTCTTTGACCAGGACTGATAGAAAATTAGTAAGATACATGTGGAAAAGACTAGAATATTGACAGGTTGGAAGCTCATAACACTGACATATATCATGGGGCATGTCTCACTACTGTGAACAAGTCTGTAAAACTCATATTACATATTAAAATTAACTCAGGCTACGTAAATGTCTAGTAACTGTCATTGTTCCTGCTGTTACTGACTGGCCTGCAAATCTAAGAGACAGAATTTAGTGTATGTCACCATAAACTTAAGAACAAAGCTGTTCTTCAGTGGAGTCTTGATTATTACCCAGATGACTGATGTAAATTGGGGCATGCTCAGAACATACAACACTGCTTAAAGTCCCTGCTATAGAGTGCTCCAAGGCTTAAGGTACATCTACCTTTGATGGTTATCTGCTTGTTTTAATAGCTAAATGGAAAAGGCTAGTTATCCTAAGACCACCCAGTGTGTCCTGCTTTCATTCAGACTACCCACCCCTGTGTATTAAAAACCCAGACACTACTAATCATGCACTGCCAAGTTTACACCCTGTAGTGTCAGCATTCATTGTGATGACTCAACTGAATGGGATTCAGACACAGTAGTCTAACTGGGGCACAGAATAGCCGGCTCTCCAGGAACAAAGCCACAACTCTGGAACTGCTTCCTTCCAGACCTGAAATCTGGCATTGCTTTTCTTCCATGGCTCCTCTTTCTGTACCCTGTGAACATAAAGCTGACTGCTCAACTTCTCTAACTTGGCATTCAAAAATGTATCCCAGGGGCTAGAAGATTGGCTCAGTGACTAAGAGTACTTGTTATTCTTGCAAAAGACCCTGGTTTGATTCCCAGTACCCATATGGAGGTTTACTACCTCCTCTTGTACCAGGCATGCATTTGGTGCACAGATGTACATATATGCAAAATACTCAGGCAAACAAAATAACTATACATATACATACATATGTATAGTTATTTTGTGTGTGTGTGTGTGTGTATTCATTCCTAGAAACCAGCCCAAAAGACTCTCCATGGACATAAGGGCTCTATGGTTGGATATTTCTTAAAATATTAAATTCCCTTATTGGAGATTCATGGTTCTTGGGCATATGGGAATCTGTGGAGTCCTGAAGTGTGGAAGCCTGTCTAGACATGTGAGCGGTACATCCTTAAACACCACAGCTTACTTGATATCCCCTCAAAAGTCATCCATTCCTATTTCTTCACTCACAAGCTCCCCTTCCTGCCTCCTGTCACTGCTCCTGCCAGCATCTGTGCCAATGCTGCTCTAGAGCCAGTGGGGGGAGGGGTTTTTAACATGAAGATTCTGAAAGCATAGATAAACATTACTCCCCCATTTCCAGTTGTTTGATTTCTATGAAAGGTGGTAAAAACAGCTTCTGTTAGTCTCTGTACTTTTTGATGCGCTGCTGGGTTATGAGCCACCACTAATGAATGCAGTGCCTGAAGTATCCTGAAGAGGGCAGCAGAGTCATTGGAACTGGTGGTTGTGAGTCACCCACAAAAATGCTGTGAACAGAACAAAACTTGTTCTTCTCCAAGAGCAGGAAGTGCTCTTCAAGAAAGAACCATCTTTCCAGTCTAGGCGCAGTTTTAACCCCCAACTCCCCTGTGCAGCTGGGCCACTTGTTAGAGATTACTCGTTTCCTACTGTCTGCCACTCTCTTGTTTCTTTTTCTTCATTAGTTTCTATTATGCTTTCTGCAGGCCAAGGCCAGGGATAAAGAACCCCGCTGATGACCCTAAAATAACTGATACTGGTTACAATTTCATCGATCAAACCAATTTCCACAACACTCTTCACTCTTACGCAAAACACCAGCTTCTCGTATTCCTTCTATCCCTGCCTCAAAGCACAGCATCGTTCCTCATGGAGTCCTTTCTTCCCCTGTTCATGCAGTGTTCGAGGCTGCTACCCTGCTGCTAGGGTCTCTGCTTCCAGAATCTTCTACAAGCTCCTTCACTGGTTCCCTTGTCTGCCATAATACACACAAAAATCCATTCAATCAGTATCTGACCTTATAGTTTTCCCCTTTCAGGAAGTATTTTCTGAATAAATTTTTCCTTCCCTGGGAATTACCTCCACATTCTGTTACCAGTACTCTCCAAACTGAACACCTTCCTGTTGACTGCAGTGCGCACTCCCTGTGGCCTCGTCATAGCCCAAAGGCAGTCAACCATCCTTGTTTTTAGCATAGTGTCCCTCAGATGGGTTCAGATTCCCCTGGCAGAATGACTCCCCATTCTAGGCCTTTTAAGATCAACGGTCTGTTCCTAAATTCCAACTCTATTGACTCCACCCGACTGCCCAGCTGACATTCTGCAGGCCTGGTTCTAATGTCCACCAGTCAACTGGCCAGTGCCTCCAGGATATTCAACAGGCTCCTCATACTCATGTCCAAAATGGACCTTGTGCTGTCTTCCTCTCTACCAGGCTCTCCTAGTTTGTGATGACAGAATTCAGCACTTGTTCACTCTAAACCCCAGAAGTCACCAGAGTCGCTGCATTTGCCTGTTGAGTCCTCTCCAGGGATGGCTGACTGGAGCCGAGGAGGGTACCCAGAGATGCTCAGAGCTGAAGTACCGAATCAGGAGTCTACCACATTCATCCCACATCCCACAACGCCACACATGCATTCTGAGCTAACAGCCCACATCTAGCTGATCCAACACACTACAGACTACATCTCCTCCTCATCGCCCATCACTACTGCTCTAGGCTTGTCTAGGCCGCAGTCTTATCTCACGTGGAGGATTGGGACAGCCTGCCCATTCCCAATTATCGCTGCTACCACAGGAAACTAAAATGCCAGGGCATTTCCTGTGACCTTTCCATCATCCAGACAGAATTCAACTCTACCTGTAGAACTTGGTTACACCACATGCTATCCCCTATCAACTCTTCCCTGACAGCTTTACCCCACCAGGAAGTTTCTGCTCACTATACATCCAAAGCCTCCACTTCTCCCAGGAATGTTCCCCCAAGTGGGGTGACCCCATCACCTTACCCAGGTCAGCTGCTGCAGACGCAGACCCTGCCTCTTCTTCAGTCCTTATCCCTCACTTGGACTGTTGTATCCAGGGGAACTGTTATCATCTGCCCCCCCAGCTTATTTCTCATCTTTGTCCCATTAAATATAAACTCTGTATGAGCAGAAACCTTTTGTGTTTTCTTTCCTAACTGCAACCTGTGTCCACTGTGTATCCTAAAGAGGCCATTAATACTGACTTCTCCCAGAGCATCGGAACTTTCAGCATTACCACTGCCTGGAGCTGAGCAGCCTTAGGCCAGCATTCAAGGATCTTCCATCTTGCTTATCTGTTTCTCTCAATTTTGACACAACAGAGTTGGCCTCACTCACCAAGGCCTCGTTTCTGTACCTGCCTGTCTGGGTGTCTCTGTTCTCCTCATGGAATCCATTTATATTCCTATGTGCCCTGCCACAGAATGAACCAGGACCCATCCACAGCATAAATACAAATTCTGCTGCTCCTCAGCCACAGTGCATGTCCATGAAAGTATCGTCCCTCATTTCTCAATGAGATGTCATTGGTACCCCCGTGAACACTATTCAGTCTGTGACTGGAGGTTACTCCTATATTTGCCTCCTGATAGCACCATCACATATGATCCTATGGTATATGTACTTTGGATCTTATCTCCCCCATTATAGAAAAATCCTCCAGATTCTGATGTACACATCAACATTATAAAAACACTTTTTCTAAGCAGTAAAAACCTTCATCTGTTTTGGGCACTGTATATGTGAACTATGTGCCTTTGCTCTGGGTTGTGCTGGCTTTCCAGTGCTTTTTTTCCAGTGCTGGGGACTGAACCTTGGACCTTGCACATTCGCATTCGAGGAAGGTGTTCTGCCAGTCCTTGCCTTTTAAAATTCTGAATTTAGACCAAGCATCTTTGAAGATATTTTGTGCCTCGCTCAGTCATTTAAATCACTGATTAAAAACAAGTGCTAAAAGAAATTTTCTTATAAGGCCTAGGAAAGTTTACCTTACAATATAATTAGCCTATATGAGGTTTGCTAACACTTAATCCTCAAGTATGTTTCAGTTCAGGAATCAATACAAATTGAAAATATGTGAGAAAGCAATGAGTACAAAAGCTTTGTGATAAACAGGAGGGACATTAGCTTGCTATAACAAAAATTATTCAAAGTAAGTAAAAATGAAATATTATCATTATTATTAAAACAAAAGGCCTGAATTTGGTCCAAACCAGTAGAAAAAGTTTGAACACAAAGTGTCTCTCTCCAAGACAGAAGGCATCCCAAGCCTAGGAGCCACTTAATAAGTGACAGGTGCCTCTTCATTTCAGACACTGTCTGCTTTAGAGTCCCTGTTTGAAGCCCTGGATGGTTCTGAACTCAGCTCCTCCCATTCAGCTTGAGGAGCCCAGGGATTACAGGGATGTGCCATCCACGTCATATACCACCTACATTTTAGTTTATATAAACCATGTAACAAACTTTGGGTAGGGCACAAAGAAAGAAAATGAAACAGCTTCAAGACAAAAGAGTCTCATATTTACTTAGGGGTAGTCCATTTCCTGCCCTGTCCTCTAGAAGGGACCTGGTGATGATGATGAAGGAAAGAGACACTGGACAGCCCTCACCCACTGCCAGGCCAACCTTGCAAAGGATGTGGGCATGCTAATGGCTACAGAGGCTCATTCCTAATTCTCTTGACACTGAGGTCCAGAAAACAATGGGTTAACAGTAACTGCTAAAGGCATAAAACCTACTCTGACTCCTTGGTATTTACATGTATTCCTTAGTAACATAGAAACATACCAAACACAGCAGGGACAGGGGTCTCTGGAAGTCAAGGGTTCTAATGTTTAATATATACCTCCCCACAGTGAAAAATTCCTTTGAGACATGGATCCATCAAAAGTTTATAAATTAAATGCTGAGTGTTCCCTTGTCTTGCCTGTTTTCCAGTACTAGGCTTTCCTTATCAAATCTTTGTCAGAACCAGACACTGTTATCTTAGTTTATTTGTACAAAGTCATGGCAACAGTGAGGCAAAAATGTTACAGTTCACTTGAGTTCACTGGACTCTGGCAGGCTTGGCATGCCAAAATTTTACCTTTTCTGCAACACCTAGATGTGTGTGTGTGTGTGTGTGTGTGTGTGTGATCTATTAAGCTTACTATTCTAAAACATGACAGAAATCCTAACATCCTAACCCCTTCACCTTATCATTTTGAACTTGAGAAGTACAATTGTGACTTCTTTGTTTCCTAAATGCCCAATACTTGCACCTGTAAGTAGTAATTATTAGAATCATGTATCATTTCGAGTTTATGTAGTGGGTAAATCATGAGAAATTCAACATTTACTGTTTTGAATCCCTGACTGGCCAGATGTAAAGTACATAGATGGCTGTTTTATTTATTAAACACTACCGGGATTAGCACCCTGGCTTAAGGTTTCATGACATGAATTAGTCATGCATAGTCATCAGGCACAGAACACAGGCATCTGCACTCTCCATTCTGTATTGACAATGATGGAGCCCTTGAGAGACCTGGTGAGAAGGAAACTGAACCATTTAGTCCAATTCCTAAGGGACCTTTGCTAATGGAAGAGGGGGAGCTGGGGGAGGAAGGGAACTGGAAGACTGGGTCACTGCATTTTACCTTTACTCCATCTGCCAGGTCCCAGCTCTATTACCAGCTGGAAACTGAGTTTCCTTGATTTTTCTTCCTTAGTTTGTCTATACACTAAGACTTATCCACCTCGATTGGAACAGTTTTAATGAAAAACTTAAGTAGGTAACTGAAAGCTGTCTGAGTTCTCCATTTCTGCTCCCTGCAGTATCTGTTGCATGGAACAGATACTTCACCTGTTAAATAAACCATCGTGACTGAAGATCATATTTTGTTTTAAAAGTTTAGTTCAAATTTTCTCAGTAACGTGTAATCTAAGAAGTCTTGCTAAAACATAACTACCAGCTAAAACAAACAAAAAACTGAGATTATGTCATTACAAAAAATAAATAAATAAAAGTACAAAGCACTTTCTCTCGTTGGCTGAATCAAGGGCTTGCATATTAATGAAAATAATTCTTGGGCTTCTTTCATCAATTCTTTTCTTCCTTTCATGTAAAAACACAAACCTACTACAGTGTGGCTAAAGGAACATTTTTAAGCTGCCAATATATGGAAACCAAATGTCTTGCCACCAACAGTAGAAAACAAACTGGAGTGGTGTTTGTGAGCAGACATCTGTCCTTCACTTCTGAGCCACCTGATTATCAGCAACAACGTAGCACAGCAGTGCTACAGTGCTCATCTAGTTAGGTGGGCTGAGCACCAGGCTGAAATGTCCTAAGCTCTCCTGTGATTTACTCGGACAAAGCTATTCATGTGCTATACATAGACAGAACTAATGCAAACCGACCTGACCTGTCACATCAGAGGATTAGAGACAAACCTTTATAGGATGAGTAGTGCAGCAATTTCATGGTCATACTTCCATTTTCCCTGTCACAGACACAGGAAGTTCTTCTATGATAATTTCAACAGAGAAATCAAATAATCAACTTTACTCTAAAAGACAGAATTCCTACTCCATAGGAATTTCACTTTAAAAATACAAAATTAAAAATGGCAGCTCCAAACAATGCACTCCACTCTCCATTTAGCTTAAAAATAAACTCTGTAAACCAGTAAATGTCTCAGTAACGTGTAATCTGAGAAATCTTGCTAAAAAATTACTACCCACTAAACAAATTAAGATTATGGCATTACAAAAAAAAGGAAAAGAAAAAAAAAAAGAGCACCCTCCTCGCCTTGGCTTTAAGTATTGCTACTGACAGCTAGGCATGTAAGCGACAGACCGGGTATCAGAGCTGGCAAGTGGCTAGCTCACAGAGGAGTCTGCTTGACGCCAGGGACCTCTATCAGGCCAAGAGATCTTCTAGCAAAAACTGCAATACCAAGATGAGGGGAAAAAACGCTGTGACAGGAAGTGAGAGATTCTAATTTTTATTACAATGTCAATCAAAAAACTTTTAATGATGTGAAAACAAGAGAAGAATTCAGTTTGATACAGCAAAACCAAAAATATTAAAGAGTGTCTATTTCTTCTCTGCATTTAATTCTCTAAAAAGTGAAATCTGAGTTTTGGGTCAATGCAAGTAAATACTGGCAACAAATAGCTTCTTATCTCAACGGATCATGTTTTCTTGCTAATGCCAATGGCTGATCTGGAAGACACAGTGTGCCGAGAAGCATCCTCCTTTTACGTTGGGTTACATAAGCAGTCAACAACGTAACTTTGTGCTCTGGGACACCACACTTTGAGCAGAGGCAGTAAAAGAGAGAAGTGGATGTTATCAAGGGCAAAGGCAGCCTACTCCTGAGGAGCAAATCTGTACTTTTCACGTGGACCAAAGACTATCTGCATTGCTCTGATTAGTTTTCAAGACTTCTCCATACAAATACAATTGTGAAGCTTCATGAAGATGGGCAATGGAGGTGCTATAGAGGACAAGGGACCACACTTGGGGAAGCTAAAGTACTGAATCTGCTTACAGTTTGTATTATAACCAGAAAAACAAGCCCATCAAACCTCTGAAGAAGCAACAATCCAACAGTCATGGTAAATAGAATAAACTGGTTACCAAATACTTACATTTATTTAAAACAAAACAAACAAAAAATACAATCAGGACCAATGAAAACCAAAGATAGCTACAAAGACTATGTCTTGGGTAAAGTAAAATAAACACAAATAAGGTCCTTAATAAGAGACAGGCTCTAGACAGGCATTCTTCTGAGAAACAGTCATGGCAGTACTAAATGTAAATTCAGAATCGAATGGCCACCTCTTGGAACGCCAATTATCCTGTAGCTGTAGTACAGTCAGGACACATGATCATGAGTTTCTATGGCTACTGCCAACCACAACATATACTAATTGCCCTGACATTAGGGGGAAATCCTAATTCTCAGTGGTCTACAAGGGACCATACCTAATTCTGTTTCACAATTCTGTGAAAAGTTCAATATGTGACAGTATGTTTCTCTAGTGTCTTTGCAAGGCATTTTCATACTCACTCTGATTGTTATTTGCATTACATTGTCAAGTTCTTCAACATATACAGAAAGCTGCTGCATAAAGGGATCTTTTCCAATCTTTAAGAATTAAGTTTAAAGTCTAAGGTGTGTACACACATTCTCCAACATCTTTCAGAAGGCTTTACCATCACTCAGCACCTGTTCTTATTTTAGCAATTACAGTATTTTTTCCTGCCTCAGCCTTCTGAGTGCTGGGATTATAGAACTGCACCATCACGTTCCGCCTAGCATTTGTATTCTTCTAATAGTATTTTTATTCTGTAAAGTAAGGAGGTCAGGCATGGCACAGGACCTACTTTATATACAGTCCACTTGTGAATATATAATGTATCAGTGAAAATATCCTTAAGTAGAACCACATTCTAAAAGGGGGCAAGGTAACGATCTAAATGCATGTCAAACATGTCTTCTGTGGGGAGAGAATCTACAATAAGTTCCAAAGCCTGCTAAAAACCAGTGTAAAACCCTGTTTCCCAATCTTCTGCAGTTGCTAGCTGCCTAAATCCAAAGTCAAGATGCAATCTACCACAACAAACAGGGCAGACTGCCACAGCTGCCACCTCAGCAGTATGTGACAGACATTGCCAAGTCTCCTGCTCTTCCTCTCTACATGAACATCTGCTACCTCCTCTACATTCTGAAACTTTGCAGTTTACTTCCAAGGAAAGCACCTCCCCATGCTCTCCAGAGTAAGAGGTAACACACACACTCCTAAACCCAGCCATGTCTACAAATCTGTGTCTGCCTCTGCCTGCCCTGTTTTATTATTGAGGGTGTTTTCCCTTATCAAAGCTCATCTTCCAATTATCTGAGAGCTCCAGCTCTTTTCAGGAACACCATTTTGGCCATTACCTTCTCTAGGTTCTACTCCAACCTCTAATTCTTGATAGGGTAATTTTTTTTTTTTTTTTATATCAGCAGCTGATAAGAGTTCTGGGACCTTTACATTTCAAAGTCAGTAACAATTCTCTGAAAACAGGAGGCAGGCCTGGTTGCCCAGCAACAATAAAAATGTCCATAGCATCTACTCATCACTTTGTAAGTAAAATGACAACCTTAATACCATGAGGGAGAAAAGATATGTGAACACAAAATCTTCATCTTCATTCTCCATTGACTTCAATATTCCCAACCAGAAACTGTTCTAGACTCCTGACAGTCCTTGGGTTTTCTCCAATGGCTTCTTTTCTCTAGTGGAAGTCACTTCTATTCCATTCTATTTAACAAAGAGTGAGTATTTCAGGGCTCCATCTGAGGTCTGTTGTTCTCACCCATCGTCTTAAGCAGTAACTTTGGAACTCTCCTACTGCCCAAATGTTGTTGTGCTAAGATGCACCTCAGCTAACACACTACAGCTCAAACATTGCTCATCACCAGAAGAGTACCCACTCGTACCAGGTGTAGTAACATAACCTTGCTAGGGGTAGCAACGTGCTCAAATAAACACATTTCCTCAGATCTAGCCATGCCATTGGAGTGAACAGTGCAAAGCAGTTTTCTGAGAAAGCCTTTTTCTGATTGAGGTGCCGCTTTCTCCCTCCACTCTGCTATTCAGTGAAGGCCAATGCAGCTCAGGTAGAGCAGTCAGCTTCCAAGTGTAAGGTGACAGGTACGAGATCTAAGGTTGGCCAAGTTCAGTTACTTTGCTCAAGAACAAAGCCTGGAATGGCTTTTACCCTTACTACTTACAGTCAGATACTTAACTCTTTTAAGAGCACAAGTAAACTTTCTTCCCCCTCTCCCAAGATGTGCTTCTGTGGTGTTCTTAGGAAGGGCAGCAGCTTTAGTCTTATGGCTCATCTCAGACATTGTGGTGAACCTGATGTCACACTCTTCTCACCCACTGGATGCTATACCTATCCCACACACATCTAAAGTTTATTATTTGAATTTTTATTCTCCCTCTAGTACATTTTGCAGCATTTAAAAACTGAAACACATTATTCTTAAAAGCCATCAAGGTTCACATTGCAGTTTGAATAGCATATAAAGTTCTTAAGGTGGCATGAAAGAGCCTGTGCATAAATGTTTCCCAAACTATCTTCAGAAATATGTGATAGAAGATCTGGAGTGCACATTAAAATTTCAAATTCTTTACTGCAGAACTGTTCACAACAGGAAAAATATGAAACCCACCTAAGTCTTTACTGATAAATGGATAAGTAAAATGTGGTATATACACATAACAGAGTATTCACGTAGTCTTAAGACCACACCATTTGTAAGAAAATGGTTGGAATTTTAAATCACATTATATAAAGCAAACCAGACACATTAAGAAATGTTTTCCCCATGCTCCATCAATCATAAAAAAGACAGGTAAGAAAACAAATACTGCGGGCTTGCCAGAAATGGCCCAGAAGTTAGTTAAGAGCACTTCTTGCTCTTGCAGAGACATGGGTTCAATTCCCAGCACCAACATGGTGGCTTACACCGCTCCATAACTATAGTCCCAGGAGATCCAACACCCTCTTCTGACTTCTGCTAGCAGTAGGCACACATGCTGTGGATATATATGCAACAAAACATCCATACACATAAAACAACTTTTTTTTTTAAAATAAAAGATACGCTTGTTGGATGAATCACTAAATGGATAATACACAAGAATAATGCCAAGGTTAATTATCATAGACTGAAATAACTCATCAAATTAAAGTAGCCAGATTTAACTAAATATGTGCTATCTAAATAAAAAACTAGTGCAATGCTAAGAGTGATAATAACCTTTTCCCCCTTTTCTTCTTGATAGAAAAAACTAAAAGGCAACACGTTTTCATTATATACAAGGGGACTTAATTTTAGACAGTAGCAGGGAAGAATATATATGGCTTATATATGTTTATATGAGTATATAAGCATGTATAGGAACTACCAGAAGTGAAAACACAAAAGAAAAAAAAAATCTTGTTACTGAGAAAGTACTAAAAACCTTTTGAGACCTATGTAAAATACAGAATGAGAACACTGACATCCAGAAACCACATTTCTTAAAAAATCACACAAACGAGCAAGAACATCCTAGGAGAAACAAAATATTCAACTACTATTGTACTACATTTATTTATTACAAAGTCAACCCCAGAAACAGCAAGTTATAGTGGGCACGCTGACAAGGAACTTAATAGCCAGGCCCCCAATAGCAGTACTGCACAGCAGACTCCAGGACACAGTACACTTGGTGTTGGGACTTCGCTGTTACCCAACCCTCACCCTGTACACTTATTTTTGAAAAGTCAAAACCAAGCAATTATCCAAGGACAACTATAATAGATTTTGGTGAATAAGGAAATTTCATCTTCATCACTGAATCAACGTAGTTTTGATTCACTGCAGAAGTGAAACTTGCTCTTGGATGATAGTTCCAGTTCATAATCAAAAACTAGAACAGATGTAAATTCTACTTTGAGCTCTAAGAGATCAGAGTTGGTGGAACTTTAAAACAAATTACGTCTAGCTGAGAAGTTAAGAGACAGATGAATTATAAAAACTCACTTTCTAAAGTAATTTGTTCAGAATTAAACAACTTTTAGTGGTAACATTCCCTGCAGTGAATGAAAGAACATTTCTAAAATGGACAACATGCACATCTATAGTCTGAACTTAGTTCAGTTCAGTTGTAGCCAGAATTTAAGTGGTAGACTGGGACCACATCATTCACTTTGGACCAGACACCAGATTATTCGAGGTCATGTCTGGACATGCAGAAAACCAAGCTTCCCACTCACACTTCACTTTAGAGTAAGAGGACATTTGAAGAATTTTTTCCTTGAGTGAATGCGTAGTGCATATATAAAATCACAGAAAGCTGCTGACAAGGTCTGTAAGCATCTCTTACGCTATTAAGCTATGATGAAATAGTTTACAGAAAATTGTAGTTTCTTTAAATTCTTGGTCTACAAAGACATTCTCAAAGTGTTAGCCCTTTGATTTTCAAGGACTATTCCCATTTTGCTGATGATATACAAACCCATAACAGAAAAACAAGAATTGGTCAAGAATTGGCTGCTTTGCGATGCTACAATCCAAAGCTAACCTACCCAGAATCTAGAGAAATACCTCATAGTTTCCATGAGGATAAAACAGAATATCAAAACATGCTTATCACTGGTGGTGACCCCACAGTAAGAACAGTATCTTAGCTACTACAATGACCGTAGAAGCCAAACTATTTGGAATTTTAACAGTATATAACCTCTATTAGTGTTTCACATATACCTAGATGCTACAGTTGATTTAATTGTTGACATTAAAAACAATGTGGCAATGTACATTTTGGCTTTCAAGATAGACTCTTTGAACAAACCTGGGCCACTTGTGCTCAGGCCCAAACATTTTAAGGACTAATCACAGAAAAATTATTTCATGTCTATATAATTAAGCCTCCTGGGATGGGTCTCGGGCACAGCAAACAGGCATGGATGTGGCCTTTCTCCCCATTTTCAAACTTCTAATGACTAGGTATGAGGGCTGGAATGAAGGCTCAGAGGTTAAGAGCTCAGTTTCCAGCATCCACATCAGATGGTTTACAACTGCCTCTAACTCCAGCCCATGGAAATCCGACCCCACTGGATTCCTGCATTCACATATACACACACCTCCATTACCCCAACATTATTAAAAGTAAAAATATTTTTTTAAAACTACAAATGAGAAGTAAAAGAAATATGATGTCTCTTCATGAAGCCAGCTTTACTCAGACTGGGGCAAGAAAACTTTAGTCACCAACTAGTAAACACTATGTTTCAAAAGTATTAAAATAGCTGTTGTGGAGAATGAAATGTGAATGGATTTTGAAAGAAGACAAGACATGCCTGTGGCAGACCATACAGTACAGCCCACACAAATACTAAAACTCCTACCAAGCACTTGAAAAAATTCAGAAGATTCAAATGCTTAGCCCATGCCTGACATTGGTGCCTGACAAAATTTTGCAAAAAATGTATTACAGAAACACTGTGAGCAAAGAGAACAGCTCTCTATCCAGGGCCCCCAAACACGAGGTAACTGCACTAAGTGGACATTTACATCTCAGTTCCAACAGACATATCAAACAATATTTAGTTTATTTCTTTATTTACACTGGAAGCTATGTGCATAGAAATGAACCCAGTAGCATATACTGAATATGTAAAATAAAGAATAAACTATATTGTGCACAGTAAAAGAAGTTTGGCCTTTATATTTCATGTATGTTTTCTTAAAAGGTTAAAAAGAAAAAGGAAATAACAGACAGTACCACTACCAAAATGAAAACCTCTTCGTAACCATGATAAAAACTTAAGAAATATCTCAGATTCTGCCAGAAGCAAGTTATAATATGAAAAGATTAAAAATAAACAAGAAAACTTAAAGATAAAAATACACATTGGGTTTTTCAGTGAAAAACTTTGGGTGATAAGGAGAAAGAACAGACTACTCATAGAATTCAATTAATTATGTGTGCCATGGTTTTACACATTATTAATCTCACTTAAGGAAAGAAAGTTTAAGACTTAAATTTTATGTTGTCCCCGCACTTGACACTTTACAGTTATGATTTGTGAACAGGCACATACAAAACACCGAAGACTTAATTATAAACAACTAAAGAGAAGTTAATAAAGAGGATCAAGTCTTTAATTTTAAAATGAAATGATTCAATCATGATTGTTTGTATATTGACGTTAATATTTTAACCTTTCCAATTTTGGTATGTAGAGTTATTAAAACAAGCAGAATTTAGAAGTACAACTAGTTTCTTAAAAGCTGAGATTTGTGTCCTTAAATTTGTAGGGAGAAGAGTGAACTCGGCAAGTTTCAGTTGAGACTTTTTAGATAGACTAATTCTCACATTTTAAAAGTCAATAAAATCTTCAGAAAATGAATGCATTTCAAGGGCCCACTGTGTATAACATTTTTCCTCATAAAAAATTAAATTCCCTAAGCACAAAATGAAAACCAGTATGTCAGATTATATGCACTAGAGACAAAATAAACAAATCATAAAGTTTGTTGAGGCCATTCACAGGTCCAAAGGAAAATGAGAAGCAGCTTGTTATATGCCTGGGAAGCCCACACCCAAAGAGAAGCAACCATTTTCTTCTGCCAGCACCACTTTGAATTTGAATAAACCTTTTGTGCATTTGAGCTTTTATTTATACTTAACTCCAAAGGAATTCATTTTTAAAGCCAGTGGTGTGACATTTATTTTTAGAGCCACACTTCTGCTATGTTTGCTTTTCTTTCAAAGGTTCCAGGGCAGTATTTTTATTTTTAGAACTAGGGTATAATTATAACATTTACTTCTAGCCCAAGTGGTTTTTGTTAACTGCAGCACTATTACTTAACAAAGAATACAATTATGTAGCTTTAATAAATGCTGATGGTACAATCAGTCTGCCTAGTAACTTACAGTCCTGCCATTGCTAATTATGCTTCTCCATAAAATTGGGCTAACAAAATATTCAAGAGACCAACACCACCCCGAACAACTGTAAATACCAACAGAGCAAGCTAGAAATGGGGTGGGAGCTTATACCAGATAGCCTTGGTGATTACATTCAAGATCGTCTTAGTGATTCTAAAATCAAAATGGCACACATAGATCAGAGCAAACCAAAGAGACATCAAAGACTGACAAAGACACAGCTCATTTTTTTTAAAATACAAAAGAAAACCTTTCAGCTGTTCATAGAACACAAATGTAATTACTATATAACTCAAAAGTTTCAAATATTATTGTAGGGCAAAGAATTTCACTATAGAAACAAGTATCACCAGAAATGTGATATAAAAAAAAAAAAAAAAAATCAAACTATTTCAGTTTTCCTTTCAAAGGCTAAGTAAGCCTTTCAAAATAGGTAATTTTAATCATCTGTGGTATTAGAAATGAAAGCATTTCAGCAAGGTAAGATCAATACTTTTAAAATTCATGCTTATGCTCATGTGTGGATGAGTTTATATGGACCAGGTACATATAGGAACCCATGGAATGCATAAGAGGACACTGAATACCTGAACTGGAGTTACAGGTGATTGTTAGCTACCAGTGGGTGCTGGGAACCAGGTCCAGGTCCTTGGCAAGAGCAGTAAGTACTCCTAAGAGCTATCTCTCTAGTCCAAAGAGCAGTATTATTAAGAAGGTGTAGAAAAATGATGACTTTAATTCCCCTTGTCACTGAGATATGTCTCATGAAATTTTAATGGAAACACTACAGAGTGAGTTCAGCAAACTCATGGGAGGCACCAGGATTCAACCTAGGACTTCATGCACATTCTACCACTAAAGTCACCCACCAGGAGTCCCTTAATACAAACTTTTAAAGTACCAAGATTACATTGTAAAAAAATTTACACAATACATTCAATGCTTTGTAATTTGCTGTTAAATGTAATTTACAAAACTCAGTCTTTTAAAACAATATACCTAAGTTTTAATCAGTATTGTATTTATTTTAATTAATAGTAATGGGCTAAGAAGTCATTGTTGAAGCTTTATGCAAAGTTATACTTTATATACATGGCTTATGGTATTTAATCATAACTTAAAATCACTAAGTTACAAACGGTGTAGAAAACAGAAATGGCAAACATTCCTTAAATCTATTTCTTTTCTTCCATCTGGTCACAAAATACAAATGGAAAAGTTTGGCACCTGTAGCACACAATTATTTACAAGATTTATGATCAATCTTTTTTTTTTAATTTAAAAAAGTATTTTTTCTACTACTTAAGAATTTTAAGAAACATTCAATTTTGTCAGCTCTATGTTATATTATACAGTAGTTTTCCAATTTCTTCAACTGTAGTATTTTATGGTATTCACATTAGTAAACTATTGAATTTGGAGATGTATGAAAATAATTTTTTTAAATGTGCTGCAATTTGAAAAAAAAACATGAATATACCTGAACATATATGTTCATACATAATTGCCCTGATCAGAGAACTGGCCATGTTGGTCAGGACTGACTGATAAAGGTACAGTCTGTTCTGAATACATCTAAATTAAACTCTTGTCTGTGGGGCTATTTGAATGGTAGTAAACTCTTATACTTCATTTCAGGTAGCTTTAGTTTCATTACACAACACACATGTCAGATTTAATAGAAAGGGGTAGAGAAACTAAGGGGGACCATTACATGTAAGTAAGCTATTCATAATTTTTTAAAAAATTTCATTCAAGTTAAAGTCATTTAGGAGACAAATCAAGACTCTAAGATAAATACTAAGTCAGATTCGCATAACTAAAATTTGCAGTAAATTAAAAAAATCCATAAAATGAATTATTCAAGCTGAGAGTTGCCCTAGACTTTCCCAACATTGTTAGTTTTATTCTCTTGGCCAATAAGCACTGGTACTGAGTAAGAACAACAAGACAACAAATCTTTAAAGTCAATGTGAATAGTAATAGATTTTGTTAATTTGAGAACAGCAAAAAATTCAGTTCTTTATGGCAAACCCTGGAGCAGGAATACAGTGATTCAGTAAATCATATATAATAGAACAGCTGGTCATTTTCAGAACTGGTAAATTTATTAGGTAAACCTGTGAGACACACACACACACACACACACACACAAACATACACACGCTCAGTATATGTAAGCATTCCTTCCACACATGCATATACTCCTATGAATTACTACACTGTCCAAACAGCATTTTCTGGCAATCTTCAGAACAGTAAATATCTTCACAAAAGGTAATTTTTTCTAAGTTAAAACTCCAAGTGTTTTTTTGGTATTATAAATGTCACAGTTGTTTTTACATATATATTAAAAAAACAATAAAAATCAGCTTAAAATAAATTTATTGTACAATACAAAAAGTAAGCATACTGAAAAATAAAGGTACATTATTAAATATACAAAGCAAATGAAGAAAGCTCAACAACACAAATGTTTTAATCCAAACACTACGATAAAATGCACAACATTTATGCTAAAACCAAAATATTTTAGGAAGAATATGCATTTCAAATGAAATGTTAATGATGGCAAAAAAGAAAACAGGAACAACAAAAAGGAAATATATGCTATCATGTAAATGCTTGAATATCAAGAATCAATAATGGCAGGAAAAATTAAACCCAACAATACTGGGTACTTCTGAAAGAAGTTTATTTGAAGAGACTGAGAATACTGAAGGGATTGAGATACATCCGCAAACTGGCAAAGCTTTTCTTTCCTTTTTTTTTTTTCCTTGTTATATTTTTGGTTAAAGTCTGCAGATATATTCACAGTATCTTACCTCTTTTTCCACCAAAACCTTCCTATACACATCCTGAATGCTCGTTGTTAACAGCATTCTTTAAACACAGCAGCTGACTTAATCCTACTTCATATTTAAGTGTGTACTCAAAAGTTAACATATATAAGAAGTGCCACAAATTTAACAAAGTAATTTTGAAATTTACACAAACATTCACACAATATGAAAACTTGAGTCATTTTATAAAGTAAAATCAACTTCTAAATGAAATAGCAACATGTAGGCATAGAAAATAGGGGAAAAAAACCTGAAATCTTTTTTCCTATTAAGGCGTTCAATCACCTGAATCACACATGGGTCTGGGTATAACTTAAGAAATGCTCAATGTCTGTAGGAGGAGCAGTGGCCAGGCTCCTGCAACATCCCTTAGGAAATGCATGTTAACACCGAGGAGCAGAAAAGCCTTTTCTAAAATCACCATGTAATTATTTAAATACAAACTTAATACTTAAATTAGCCCAAAGATTTTTAGGTAGCACTTCTGGAGAGAAACCACTTTACTTAATTTCATGGTTCCCAATGTCAAAACACATCATCAGGATTCTCTGTATCTTCTTATCTAGCAGTATCAGTGAAATATTTTTCCATGCATTGTTATTTACTCTTACAGAATCTGCTCCACTGTATATGCCATAATTCTAAAAAAGATACAAGGCTTTCTTTTTCAACCACTAGTCCAAAATTTACAAGTTGAAAAATGAATTTGAAAAAATAAACTAGAAATTATGAGAAAAATAAGATACATGGACAAAGGAAGAAATGTAAATAAATCCTACAGAACTTTAGTATCACTTTGCCAAGATAGATTTTTAAAATAATACGTATAATTGTTTGCAATCAGATTAAATGGAACCTAGGGTTCTCTTGAAAACAAGTTTTGATTCTCAATATTGCATTTTTAAAACAAACAAGCACTCAGATTTAACAAATATTATAGTTGCGTACTTAATGCCTTCAGACTAAATTCATTTCATAAGTACTCAAAAAGTTCAAAAGGAACAAAATTTGAGGTGTCATAATTTATCACAAAAGAAATATTCATTAGCACTTATGAAACATAATAAAATTACTAGAAGCTAAAAAAACAAAATTTACCATTCATACTTAAATACAACAAAAAATTACAAGAAAATATGAAAATACAATCCATTTTGAAGATATTCACTGTCTCTTTTTCTGAGCAACTAACCACCATAACTTTTTAACAACAGAATACGCCATTCTCACACATCTGCAATTCTTTGGCTGGACTGCTTCAGTGATGTGAAACATTCCTATACATTGTGATTCTAACAGAACACAGGAGTTGCAAAGCGAAGAACAGATATATTTTAAAGTATTTGATAAATTATAACTGCATTTTAAATATTTTTAGAGCCAATCTATCAGTATAACTGGCACATGTGTAAACTAAAGCTAATTTTATAATCTACTGCTCTTTTAAATAAAATAATTTGGATTATTTTGCCTTTTTAGTTCTGTATTTAGTATGTAAGTAATTTCTATCGTCACTACTGATATCCTATCAGTGATAAAAATGGAAAAGAGAAAACAAATGTAATAGTACTTTTCCATTTAATATGTAGTTTTAGAACTAAGAATGGCAATGTGGTTTATGACTATATAATTAAAATTTTAATGTAAATTTTTTAATGTAATGTGATTTACTGAATTTTTTTGTAGTTTTAAAAAATAAAGCAAATTTGCTTTATTGGTAAATGTTTTTAAAAATTAACAGATCTTTTTATTTCTTTATACAAAGATTACAAGCAAAAAAAAATTATTTTTTTTAAAGTTTTATGGTTCCAGTACCCAAAGTTGATAACAATGAAAAATTTGAATAAATAGTTTGGAAAAAAAAAAGTCTAAAGATGTTTCCAAGGTTAAAAGAAGAAACATTCTGCAGCTAGCGCCCATCTCTTTAGCTTCTCTCCCCCAGACTTTCCATTCTATACACTACAGTTGTAGAGGTGTCCTCATTTGACTCAGGTGACACTTTTTTCCACACTGTGTCTTTTAAAGCAAGTTCTTGCTGGAGACTCTCATAGTCCAATGGTCCAAAGGAATGCTAGTTGTTCAAGCAACATACACAATTTATTAGTGCACTTGAGTGATGAAAGGTCCAAGCTATAAAACGGTATTTTTCAATGAAAGTTATTACGATCCATTAACATCTTCACCCACCACCATCTGACATCGTTCCATATTACTCAAGCTGACTGACAGGCAGTTCTTACACCGTCAGTTCTTGGCTATTATCCGAGGTTACTCTGTCTGGAACCCACACAAATTTAAGCTGGCACAAAAATGTACTCAGTATGTATTAAAAGTACTTACTACTTGTAAGTGCTTTTCTAGTGTACTAGATAATTTACTGTAAATAATTCATCATGTGGAATGCAAAGGAATAAGATTAAAATTCTCAACAGCAAGTCCTTTGGTCCAATGAAAAAAGAATTAAGTCCAGATCTTAATACTAGCTCTAAAAAAAGAAATGCTTATACATGAAGCCACACACAGTGATAATAAACAAGACCTTAAGGGTATTTAACATAGAGTACTAGAGCTTTCTTATTGCTACCATCAACGTATCATTAAACATGAAAAATGTTGTCTTCAGTGGCCTGTTATGAAACTTCATGTACATTTGCATTTACATGTCTATCCACAAAGGAGACAATGAGCTTAACTTAATTCCTAACAATAACTGACAAATATTCAGAGTAAAAACAAGGTTTTAAAAGATTAGATTCATAGTACATAACATCTTCTAATATCTCCTTTTAGTATAATCAATTATAAAACAATTACATAAAGCAGAAAACCAGCACTGCTGTTAAGCTAACTATTTCCGGTTTTACAATTTTACTATCTCTGTTCTAGTGACTGACAATAAAAATGTCAACAATTATTTGAAATTGGAAAAAACAAGAGACCACTAACAAACTGAAGCTTTATTTAAGCAGGCGACCTGAGGCTACCTCCTCTGCCTTGCAGAACATGTAACAGAATCTAAGAAAGGACTGGCTTACCCTTTGATCACCACCTTCTCTCCGAGGATCAAGTTTTTTTGCAAAGTGTCTCAAATTATCATAGTTATGGAAGTTACACAGAGAAACAAGATCCTGTAAAGATGTACACAGAATACACGTAAGAAATCAGCTATTCAGCTGGCTATGTTTACT
Source organism: Cricetomys ansorgei (assembly GCA_026225945.1). Classification (NCBI taxonomy): domain Eukaryota; kingdom Metazoa; phylum Chordata; class Mammalia; order Rodentia; family Nesomyidae; genus Cricetomys; species Cricetomys ansorgei. The sequence goes on from JAMJFZ010001562.1 coordinate 8,812,772, forward strand.
TATATTTCAACAAATTATGCTTATACTGTCCAGCTTCACTGCTACCTCTTAACAACCACACTGCAGGTTAGTCAAAAGCCCAATGAGTCAGTATTGACATCAGGGTAAGAACTGAACCTTAAGGTTCAGTCTCTCAAATTGTCCTTTTCTGTAACACATGAAGGTGCATGAAGGCAACTAATGTAAAATAACTATTAAGATATCATACAATTTATCTCTTAATTAAAATCTCTTACAAGTCACTTTATCAATAATACAATGTCATTCTCTAGATTTTGTAAAGTATTTAAGTTTGAAAAGTAATCAGAATTCAGTTGGGAAGTCTACAAATACTGCAGCACTTAACAGGGGCTCTGGGAAGTAATAAATGTAAATAAACACAACAGCCAAATCATTAGCAAGAATTAGTTGGTAACAAACTACTGAACTAAAAATGAAAGCACATAATTTCTAAAATTTGCCTTCATTCTTATTTGCAGCATATAGCGCCTCAAAAACTTTTAAAGGGTTAAAATAAGAATATTCAACTATACATATGAGAGTTGCTATAATAAACCCAATTCTTAAAATAGATTTGAGTTTTAATTCTGTATTGTTAACTTCTTGAAAACTGAAAGTAAATTATAATCTGGGAAATTAAAACACTCAGTATTTAAGAGCATTGGTTGCTCTTCCAGAAAACCCAGGTTTCTTTAACTACAGTCCCAGGGATTCCACACCTTCTGACATCAAGGACACCAGTCACAGTACAGACATACACATGGGCAAAACACTCATCACATAAAATGAAAAATTTTAAATAAATTAAGGATAAAATAAACAGAATGTTCTTAAAAAAAAAAGTTAAATGGGACCTGTTTGTAGGGGCAATTTGAAGCTTCCTTACAACCACCTTCAACACCACCCAGTTAACTAACTAATCCCTAGATAGGAAAAGTGCCAGGGGGGCAGGAGGAGAACCTACACAAACAGGAAAAGAGGAATTACTGGACAGCTTATATGCCTCCCTGCCCTCGTTCTTTTCACAAAGAAAATTTGCTTACATGACAGAAGTGAATTCCTTTAACACTGTTGCCCATCTTGTCGAGAGCAGGAGACCAGCACATCATGCCCATGACATTGGGGACAACTAAAAGAATGCCCCCAGCAACTCCAGATTTTGCAGGAAGACCAACCTGAAAATAATAGGGAAAAAATTGAAAGACATTTTATAAGTTAAAGTAATTTAGCCTTAACTGTGGGACTATGAATATTGTTACTTTATACAGCTTTATCTTCTAATTATCCTTACAAAAGCATACTGACTCTATAATAGTCTTTTCTGGTATTTCATAACTAAAAACTTTCATAATTCATTAAATTTCATTTTCAAAGTATTTCTTAACTAAAAAATAATGGGAAACTGAATCTCTACAAAACATTTTCTGTAAATTTGCCAGAGAAATAGCCAAGGAAGAGAGATAAAAAATTTTAATTTATATTACACAAGATGGTATCACTGTATAATGGTGGTATAATTATGATAAAGGACAAAATTACCATCTCCATGGCAACAGTCATTAGTGGGTTACTAAAATTCAGATAGTAAGTGCTTGACAGAAATGTACCACTTGGAAAAACCAAACAGAACAAATAATCAGAATCATTGGATTAGATCTGCCAATTTATAAGAAGTATAAGGAAAAACAGAAGAGGTGAGAGGAAAATTTAGTCTGAGAAAGTATTTAGGAATAAATAACTCAATGTTTTCAGGCAAAAATAGCAAGTTAAAGAGAGAGCATGAAACAAAAGGAAAAAAAACAATTATGAACTTTATAGATCATGAAACAAAAAGGAAAAAAAAATTGAGTTTTATTTACATTCCAAGTCAAACAGAATATAAAACTATATAACCATAATTTACAGAATAGTGCAAGCAATCTCAATAACTATTTTTATATTAAATTTAATGGTAATACTAAATGATAACATTAACAGTTTTATATACAATAGCTTTTATGGTAATAATACTGAGCTATGTATTTATAATTACATATTGGAGTATAACGACAAAAAAAGCAAGTATGTATGCAGATGAAACACGACTGGTCATGTATTCATAATTAAAGCTGAATGATGAACAACATGAAACCTATCTCTCTATTGCTCTACATTTGAAAACTACAAGGTCTGCAAGATAGCTCAGTATGGTAAAGGAGCTGAACACTAAGTATGACCTGAGTTCAGTCCTTAGAACCAAGGTGTAGGCACTAATGCACATACACACACAAAATTTTTTAAAAGGATTTCTTAAAAATAAAAAGAAATTACAAAAACAATTTTTGGCAGGGCATTCTGCTGTAACTAACATAAATAGGAACAAATAAATGCATTCATATTTCACAAGTGCCAAATACACAAAACTTAAAAAACATTTCCAAGCTTTACTTTTAACATACTTGTCATTTAAAACATCTATGGCCATAAGCAAAGATGCAGGCCTATGTGTGAGTTTAAGGACTTTTTGGGGTCCCACGATGTCAAGCATCAGCAATGAAAAATATAGCGAGTCTGGACTAACCTTGTATCAAGAAATGCCTTCAGAACAGAAGTGGTGACCTTTTAAACATTAAAAGTGACTGCATTTTAAAGTACATCTCTTAGACTGTTTAACTCTACTTCTTACTCATCTGTAACCAATTAACCTTGAAAACAAGCCTCTCCAAAAATAATATACAGCTTTAGAAGCAAAGTTCAAACTGCATATTTAAAAGTACCAGTCTAGACTACTTCCCTACAGGAGAAAATTAAGATTAACCAGCAATTACTTACATGGAATGCAAACTGCCCTGAGAAATCATACATGCCACAAGAATGCATCAAACTCAGTGTATTTCGAACTGCCTCAGGACTGAGTACTCTTTCACCAGTAATTGGGCAGAAACCGCCATTAGCCAATGTTGCAGCCATCACACTGGCTGATTCACATGTCACTTCAATGGAGCATAACTAAAACAAAAGAAAAAATCCTGAGTTATGAAAACTTAGGCTCAAGGTGTTTTCATTAGCTCAGCTGCCTTCTCTGACAATTTTATCTGCTCTCTCCTACAAATCTGAAGTGTTTCTTCTAAAGGAATAATTTTAACTTTTAATGTTTTCCATCTATCATACATTATTGTTAATAGTTGGAAATAAACCATATCTTTTAAGGTAATGCAACACACATCAGCATCATGACCTACTCTGTCCTACCCTGTGTGATCCATGAATATACAATACATACAATATACTATACAATACTACCCTTACCCTTTAAAGCCCCTATCAGCAGTCATTTGTTATTTATTGTTGACAGCATATACACCATAACAAAAACAGAAAGCCTAGGTAGAATGAAATTTTTGCATGTGAATGGCATCAAACTTTAGCAAAAATAACAGCTGAGGGTATACTCAGTGGTAGCATACATCTTTCATGTTAATAAAGCTCTGAGTTTGATTCCCAGCACTGAAATATAGCATCAATAATAGCATGAACAATTTACCTCACAAACCCAAATTTATCCATAAACCTAAAGTAATATTCCACCATATTTTATTTTTAATTAACAGCAACCAAAACTGGAGGAAAGGAGAAAAGACTGGCATATCCAACTACATGATCAAGTTGCTATACAAGTGCACAGAGCAAAGACTTAGTAGGAAAATATTTTCTAAAAGAAGTAAGTTTTAGCCAGGTATGGTTGTATATACCTTTAATCCCAGTACTGAGCAGGACTTTGAGCTAGAAAGCCAGCCTGGGACAGCCAGACACCATCTCAAAGGGGGGGGGGGGGGGTTGTGCGGCGGGCAGTTTAAATTCCCATGATCATTGCCTAAGTAGGGAGCTGCTTTCAGAAATAATATTTTAGCCAGGCAGTAGTGGCATACTCCTTTGACCCCAGCACTCAGGAGGCAGAAGCTGGTGGACCTCTGAGTTCAAAGCCAGCCTAGTCTAAGAGTTCCAGGATAGCCTAGTTTACACAGAGAAACCCGTCTCAACCCCCGCCCCCCGTGCTCCCCCAAAAAACCCAAACAAAAAACCTAAAATTTTAAATTTTCATGATCATTTCCTAATTAATATTTTGGTCATAGAGGATCTAAATTCCCATTATCATTGCTGAAGTAGGGAAATACTTTTAAAAAATAAAATAAAACAAATTCCCTCAATCTTTCCTAATTCATACTTAATATTAATCAAACTTTGGACAAATGCCAATTTAAAAATGATTTCCTGATAGCTTGATGTTCACTTAGTTAAATTCAGTTCTCCAGAGAAAACAGTAACACCTCTATATCCGACTCTTGATTTTTGTACTAAAGAACAGAAATTTCACAATAGATTAGTAGTACTATTTAAACTATAATAGCCAAAATTAAGTATCTGTTTTATTCACCAGAGTAAAACTGATATTAATTTCAAGTGACAGTTTCAAGGCGTTATACACATATCATCCCAATAAAGTACACGCTGGTAAATGAAATAGGGTTCAGTACCCAAATAGGTCATTAATGAGCTGAATTTTATATGGATAGACTAGATTTCCAATATAGCTTTTATACTGAGTAAATCAAAATTCATTACCAACCTCTCTTTAATATCTTATAAGGTTACTAGAAAGTTAAAATTAGAGCACCTTCATAAGTAAAGACAGACAAATACAAAGTAAACTAGAAATTAAAAACGTAAGCCCGGACAGTAGTTTAGCAAGCCTTTAACCCCAGCCCTTTCAAGGCAGAGGCAGGCAGATCTCTGAGTTTGAGGCTAGCCTGGTCTACAGAGCAAGCTCCAGGACTGCCAGAGATACACAGAGAAATCCTGCCTCGAAAAACCAAACCAAAACCAAAATCAAACAAACAAACAGTATATTTGTCTTTATATTAGAGCTTGGAGGGATTTTCAAGAAGGCTACACCAAACTTATGTCTGTAACACTGGAAATTACACATGTGGGATGCTCTCGGATATGACTTGAATATGAAGAACTATCCTAACTTTGAGGTTGACATACACTATGTAACACTGAAGGCATGTGTTGAATAATTCTGTACACCAATTAAATCAGGATTGAAAAGACACAGTTAAGGATAGCAAGACAACAGAAAAGAATGACACTTCAAAATGCTGACAGAAAACCCAACCATTTTTCAAAGGCAACATATAAAAACTAAGAAACAGAACAGGAGAAACCAGTTATTGTCCATCTTTACCTAAAGGTATTTCTACACTATTTTCCTTGTTCCATTCAGTTGTGGATTTTTAGAACATATGGGTATGAAGCAACCTTTCATGATATCTTTCAAAGTCAGTGGAAATTTGTTTCCTCATAGCCTAGAGTTAGGGTTTCCAAGAAATCTATATTTAAGAGTAAAAATTACCTGAAAATAAAAATCTAGTATTCCAACCATGTCTGTGCCTTCTGGAAAACACTGGAAAAAAAAACAAAAACAAAAAAAAAAAAGCAAAATCCAAAAATACAGAAAAGCAATGAAAATTTAGGCAAACAAGCAAACAAAAGTACACAACGAAATATATCAAGTTTAACATGTATAAAATGTTCTACTTTGACATTAGAATAGAATGGGGTCTATAAAAAAGAGCCTACATGTAAAATAAAAAAGTTGTATCATGTTATATAAATCTCTAAATTCTATTTTAACAAAGATTAAGTAATTTGTAATTCATAATCATATTGAATCAGTATCTTAAAGTTCTTCAAAAAAAAATCAAGGTTTATCAACACTAATTAGACACTACACTTGAACACTATCAGATATATAGAATCAATTTAATATTAACATGAGTAATTGTTAACATTGACTTAAGAATGCTTTGTAAAAACTTTTCATTTTAAATAGTTAAAGGCTATTGAGTTCTTATGTGTCATTTTATTAAACAAATATAACTTTGAATAGAGACAAAAATTTAAAACCTTCTTTTCTTTTAAATAATATCCTATTGCAAAATTTCGGTCTCCACTTTCTCGTTCAGACTGGAACCTAAAAGAAAAAAAAATATTTGACTTAATGATTGTTCTTGAATTGTATAGCAAAGCACAGTATAAAGATGGTGATCTAACATTCAGGACTTTTGGATTCTGTCTCAGTTCTCTCAACAGAACAGTTACACTGCCTTGGGTAATAAGTCTTTACTTACTATGAAAGAACTGACATGTTCGTAGTCAGACCCTTTCTAAACTTCACACATTCTGAACAAAGAAGCTTATTTTAAAATGCCAAAATATGCCATCACTAAAATGAACTGAAAGCTTGTCAAACTGTCTCGTAGAATCACAGAAGTACAATAAGCTGAGGGAGATGATGGAAATTTCAGTATAGTGACTCATAAAATGGAATCTGAAGAACTCATTGGATTAAACAGTGGCAAATCCCATGAATCAGAACAATTACAAAAGTATGAAAGGTAGAACTTCACTGAATAGCAGCTAATACTATCTGGGATATGGTACGTGGAAAAGAATGGAGAACTATCAAACCATCAGAACCCAGGACAAATAGTTTTTAAAGTTATGTGTGTTTTCCCTGCATATATGTCTGTGAACCACTTGTGTGCCTGGTTTCCATGGAGGCCAGAAGAGATCATCAGGTCCCCTCAAACTAAAGTTGCAGATGTTCGGTAGCCACCATGTGGGTACTGGGAACAGAACTCGGTTACTCTGGAAGACAAGCCACAGATCTTACAAATGAGACATGTTACCTCTCTAGCTTCTGAGAACCAAATTTTTAGGGGTATTAAATGTCAAAAATGCACACAAAACATAAGCTGGAGGACTTTTAAACAAGTTTCTTTGTCAGATTTGTATTTTGAAAGGATAACCCTGACACCAGTTGGGGAAAGGGAAAGAAAAAGGATTGGGCAATAAGTAGACTACTGAAATAAGAACAGAAGCCTGCCTTTAAATAAGAGTGATATGGAAGGAAGGATATGATCACACATGTAAATAGTTGTTTAAGACTTGCACAGGAAATAGAATGGATCGGGTAAAGTTTTGCCTAAAGCTTTTTGTAATACAATCTACCCAGAGATCCCTGGGGGAGTTAGAAAAGAAAATGAATTATTATGCAGATAGATTATATAGTTCAGTTGAGAGATCAACCTAAAGAGTCCAGAAGCAGAAGACTGCTGAATAGTAGCATAAATAAAAGTGTTATTATTGAGTATTATTGAGATGGACACAGTATTTTTAACATTTCTATGGGCAGAAAATAATAATGAATATGGAAAAGCTCTTAACCTCCAACTCTCCTCCTCTCTTTCCTGGCACTAGGGAATGAATGAAGTCCTCAGGCTTTAGGCAAGTAGTCTACAAATGAGCTATTTCCCCAGTCTCCCTTTTACATTTTATTTTGAGGCAGTTTTGCTAAGTTACAAACTAGCCTTAAACTCAATCTCCAGCCCAGGTAGGCCTTGAACTTAAACAATCCTGTGGCCTCAGCCTCCCAAATAGCTAGGATTTGCCTGTGCCACTTGGCTCAGTTTGTTATTCCGTTAAAAACAAGAACCTTCATTTATTGAAAGAATAGAAAAACTCTGTATGAGATACCCAGAAAGCTTCCTGGAATAGATAGTTAAGCTGAAGTAGCAGTACTTTGTTCCTTCCAAGGAAAATCTGTCTGTCCCTGCTCTGTAAAACAGGTGGCCTGAACCTTCAAAAATAAATGATTAAGCAAAAATACAACCGCCACAAAAGAAAAATTTAAATACAAGGGTCTGGAAACTAAACTGTTCTGCTTTGGAGACTAAACATAGTAACAAATACACAAATTTGATAGGCTCCTGAATTATGAATGCCAAAAATGACATCTAGACATGTATTTCTAGTTAACATCATTTTATAAAATTATGTGACTATGTAAGATAGCAAGGAGACTGGAGAGGTGGCACAGTGATTCGCAGCATTTGCTGCTCTTGCAAAGGACTAGAGCTTGGTTTCAGGTTTCCATAGAAACTGCATGCATGTGTGTGTGTGTGTGTGTGTTTAAATATGTGTATATTTAAGAAGTAAAATAATATTAAAAATAAATTCTATAGTCCAATTTTCAGGTGAATTTAAATAAGTCCAACCAACTGTAAAAACCCAAGTCACAAATTAGACTCACGTTGCATTACTGAATCCAACATATTCATTACCAGCCATCTTATTCAAAAACTGCATCACCTATAAACCAAATTACAAATATTAGTAACAAACATTAAATTTTTGAGGAATATAGCATAAAAGCATAGTTCTATATTCTACTTACATAGTCAAACTTCTCAGCATTATTTACTCCTTGCTGCAAAGAAATGAAAGATATAAACATGTTAATATAGATACTACTTAGGTTAAGTATGAATCTAATATAATACAAAAATCCAAATAGCTACCATTATAATTAATTCACTGCACAGTATTTTTACATCTAGGAAATCCTTCTAATGTAACTTAATATTTAGACTTTTTAAAATTTTGTACATGTCAACACCCATATATTGAAAAAAAATCCAAAATTACAAAGGGAATCTATTATTTTAAGAATATTATTTATTAATCCCAGAGTTCTAGAATACAAGTTATCCTGGAACCCCCTTATCTTTCATAAGAGCACATGATTTGCTAATATGTTATTAATTTCACACTTTCAAAAACTTTTAGAAGTTCACCCTTAAAACATAATTAAGAATGTATAAATCATGATTTTCAACTAAGAACAATGTACTTTAAAAAAACAAAATCTAGTTTTGAGTTAGAAAACTGAGTCATTACAAAACTGACTGATCTAATTCTAATGTATGTAAACATTGGTTGCATTATACTATCATGGAGAAAATTCTACCCTCATTAACTCTCACTTGAAACAGTATGTGAACTAAAAAGATTTTATAGTTCTAAAAAATTAACTTCAATTAAACATTATGCCAATTCAGAGTGTGGAAGATGTATTGTTTCATTACTTCTAGTTCTGACATGTTATCTACTGCAAATATCATTAGGAAAACACCTATGTAATGTAGTTCAGTTCAAGTAGCCAAATGGTTTCATTTTACCTCAACGAAGTTTACAAAGCAGTAAGCTGTAGATCTGAAATCAAACGTATTAATTGGTGATATGCACCCAATAGAAACAATACATCTCTAATTTCTAAATCTAAAACAGGATTCAAATAAAATAATTTGACAACCATTTTAAAAAGCAACTTGTTAAGAATCTACCCTCAAAGTTCCAAAGCATAATAGATTAGAATGTTGTTACAGGAGGATTGTTCCAGTGTCATCTACTTAATAAAGCCAGGTCCATTTTCCCTATGAGAATACAAGCATGACTGATAAATATAAATAAAACCCTACAAATCAAGTTATTTAACAAAGTGCAATCACAGGCACACAACCAGCAACGGAAAGGAACACCAGAGTATGTCACCAAAATTAGACATTAACAAAACTTAATGAAGAATAACTTAATGACAACTAGATTCTAACTCCTATGTATATATTTTCTCTACAGCATCCTGACATTTTAAAGCTTTCTTACAAAACACCAGAATTAAAAATGTAGACATGTAACTCCAAAGCTGTTCAATGAAAAATAATTAAAAGAAAAAATTACCAACTTCATTGAACTGTTGCAGTTGTCAAAATATTCCATAGATCCTAATGCTGTAAAATATGTAACAACATTTAAGCCACGAAAACCTTTTTAACCCTAGAAAAAGCACACACACAAAAAAAGCACAACTTTTGGAAAAGGATGTCAGCATTTATAATGTGATGTCACATGGATAATCACTGGTTACACAACTAATCAATATAAAATAAACAAGTTACATTGAGCTTTCATTCTCTGACTAAGCTATACCCTGTAAAATTAATACAGGTTTTCCTGGTTGAATTACCAAGATATATTTGTGTGTGTGTGTGTATGTATGTATGTGTGTGTGTGTGTACATACATACACATACACACACACACACACACACACACACACATATATATACACACATTTTCAACTCTAAACTTGGTCACATACTTGGTTTATCTTACGGCTTACAAATTAAATTTTGCTTTTAAATTGTTAAGTAACAACTTATGTTTATTTTATCATTTATTATATTCAAAATCTATTGTTAAATAATGCTTATAGGACAATTTAAATGCCCTAAGCAGATTTATTTAAGTAGGGAAAAATAAAATACTGAATGATCATGTGGACTGGAGTATGTCTCTTTCCCATTTAAATGTAAAGGCATCTGATTAATTTTTGTTCTTATTATCTACCCTGGAAATGGTGTTTAAGTCTTTATAACATAGTTGCCCCTCTTGAAAAGACTTTATGTAAGATCAGATAGATGGGACCTAGTTTTAATATTTTAATTTTGAAATGTTGCAGTAAAAAGCTTTTAGCAGAAAAGCAAATATACACATACAAAACAGAATAAATATGCTTTGCCAAATAAAAGAAAATTTGAGAAAAATAGAATCAATTTGCTACGGCACAGTTAGTTGAGAGGGGTGAAGGACCAGATACTATAATAATTGAAGCAGGGAATGGGGATAAAAGGGGCTGGTTATTCTATTCTATTTTGTTCATGATTGAATTTTTCATTGATTTGCTAATCATCTTACACACTAATTTGTATGATTATCTTTTAGGTCATTTTCTTTGGTTTTCAAAATCATAATTGATTTTTGGTTCATATACCAATTGATACTTTCAAGTGATAGCTATGATAAGAATTCTCACCCTATAGTCCATATAGACATTAAGAAACCTTTCTCATAGCCAATGAGCAGACTGACACAGAACCAAGTTTTGTTATAGCAATATTACTCAGTCCTTTACTGGACCTTATCATATAGCAATCTATATTATACTTAATCTGAACCTGCTAAAGCCTCATTTCAATTTTATTAAACTAAAGAAAGAGGGAAAACCTAGAATTCTATTATTGATAATAACAACTTAGAACTAGGCATTAACTGATCACAGGCTCAGTACCACTAACTTCAGTATTTAAAGTTTCTTTAGCAACCAAGAGTTTTACCCTAAAGCAGTGAACTGTAATAAAATTTGGAGCTCATGAGATGGCCTTTCTTCTGGAAAATGGGAGCTATCCAAAACCAAAAGCAAATTATTTTAAGAAGGGCACATAGGAGAGATATATGGAAACTGTTATTCTTAAACTACTCCTGCCCCTAATCCTTCATGTACCAGGGATATATTTACTCCAGCATGAAGATCACAGTATAAGCACTGTTACATACTGTATTATTATATTTGGGAAAAAGATCACAGAAATGTGTAGTAAATATAATTGAAAGATTTTTTAAAATTAAATTGGACAAAATATATTTTAAAATTCTAATCTATTTACAAAATGATTTTACTTCTTTTTTGTTTTTTCCTTTATTCCTTTTTTTTTTTCCTCTTGGCTTTTTGAGACAGGGGTTTTCTCTGTTATAACTCCAGGTGTCCTGGAACTCACTCTGTAGACCAGGCTAGCCTCAAACTCACAGAGATTCTCCTGCCTCTGCCTCCCAAGTGCTGGAATTAAAGATGTGCGCTACCACTACCCAGCCTTCCAAATGATTTTAAAAAACAAACTATGTGATCTGTTTGAGAAGAGTAAAATGATTAATACTAGAAAATTATCTATAAACATGCCTATTAAAACTACAGAATTTATATCTCTTGAGGGAAAGTGCAATTAAAAATTTAATAAAGATGATGGAACTTTAACTGTCTATTAAAGCAATTAATGTAAGTGCCAGGGAGGTGGCTGAGCATACAAAGCTTGCCAGGCATCCACAAGGCCCTATATTTGACACCCAGAATTACAAAAAATAAATGGAATTAATGTAACTGTGTCAGAGTATTTTTATGTTTGATTTTATAACATATTCATGAATGATGCACGTAACTCTGTAACAAATATACCTGGCAATGCTAAAAAATGTTTCATTAAACATTCAATATGTTAATCAGTTATTATGAAACATACTACAGTCATAAAGAGTGGGCATGCAAGCCAATTAAATACTAGAGCTCACAATACAAAAAGTGGTGATGGAAAAAAAATTATAAAATTTTTTGTCTTGATTTAACCTTGCCAGAGAAAATCTTCTGAAATTAAATATTTCTAAGCTACAAATTAGTATTACGTGTAAAAAGTAACAGTGTTCTAGATCTGGGTTTCAGAGCTTTTTGGAGATAGAGCTCCACTATTAGCTCTGGCTGGCCTAAAACTCATGATGTACACCATACTGACATCAAAATCACAGAGATCCACCTGCCTCTGTTTCAGAGCACTGGGATAGACACGTGCCACTGTGCCTTGCTAAATCTAGTATTTTTATAGATTATCTCTAAAAATAAATAGAACAATTAACTCAATTAAAAAAAGAAAAAATTATCTTTCTTTAAAAAAAAAAAAGGAATAAAAGAAACCTTTCAAATGTTGTCTACTAATATAAACCTCAGGTAAATAAGCCACTAAACTCCTAGGTTCTAAATGTACCAAGCCCGGGGCATCATACACTATTACTAAAAATAATAGACAGAATGTGGATTTTACTAGAAAATCTGTCAAATTACAGCTAATATAACCAAAAGGAGAATAGTATATAGGTGGATTAATCCTGTCTTGACTTTTTATAAAGCAACAATTTAAAATCTTTGAGTTTTTAATTAAAAAATATGATTGCTTCCTAAAAAGGGAAAAAAAAATCACACACACAAACATAAGTAATAAAACTTAGAAATGGTCACTAGGATAGACATAAATATAGAAAGTTTTGTAGCTTACTCTATTTCTAAAATCAAAATACAATACTGACAATCATTTTGTAATATGTTGCCTTCAATTTCCCACCCCAATACTCAAGGCATCAGACTTTAACTTTTAATCTAAAACTAGGTCATGTTTTTATCACTGAAAAAGAAAAACATGTGAAGTATGCTTTTTCATCTAAACATAACTACTCTTATTTTTATTATTTCCTTTAAACCAAACAATCATACATAATCATCATGATATAAAACAGACTGCAACAAAAAGTATTCCCTTACAGTTAGTAGCTACCAGAGGAAAAAAGCGAGTAAGAATAATAACTCTTATGGTTTTTTAATTATGTGCATTTTAAGTGTAAAATTACATTTGTTTTTAAAAAGGTATTTACCTATATAGCTTTGTTTAAAATTTTAAATATTGGAGTTTTTCTATAAGCTTAGTGGTTAAGAATTAATCAACAGGCTCCTTCTGTCCAAATCCTCCTTTCTCCACACTCTGCTAATCCTTTTGAACATTTGCTCTGCCTCTTCCCCCATTTCCTGAGGATCACCACCAATCCTACAAGGAAAAAATATCAACACTACAAAATTATGAAATAAAGAGTCTTACTAAAGACTCTACTTTTTTTTGGAGGGGTGTAACATGAGATTTGTTGCAATGGTACCATAACAAAGCCCCAAACTCAGAATGGAAAAACAAAAACAAACAGTCTTAAGGTTAAGGAAAAGAGCTAAAAGCATGGCTACATCTAGCATCCACGGTAAAGTAAGCTGTGTTTCAAGCACTCAAATTCAAGCTCCTTGGGAGCAGCCTGTTTGCTTCCAGAGAGTAGGCACCAACTAGTCTAATGATCACATATACACATTTAAAAAATAGATGCAGCTTTTAAGCCAATAAACATTGTCTTTTGTACAAGTTAAAATAACAGCATTTCTGCTTTTATATCTGCTTAAGTCAAAGATGTCATTAAGTGAAATGGCAATCACCTATGTTATATATGGCACAGTAAAAATTCTAATAATAGAATACCAGACTATGCTCAAAATCAGATTCTACTATACAACCCATCAGTGCCCATTTCCTATAATACGACTGGGCCTTTTGGTTACAGTTTTATTACCTCAACTTCAAGTCATTACCAATTTATAAATATATGACAATACAAGCAGATTGTATATAGATACTTAAGTGAATCTGAATTCTTTCTTAAAAGAACCTAAGAATATCTTCAGTTCTACGACAGTTTTACAGCTGTACCAAGCTTCTACCTTTTAAGATTTGCGTTGTGTTCAGTTAAAAAAACAAAAAAAGACTTGTGAAACAGCCTGAAAGCAAAGACTCAAAGATAATGAGTTCATAAATATGAACTTCCAACTTTGCCAGTAAATTTAAATTTTTTACAAATTTAAAACTGATCAAATTAGCAAATAAAAGATGACTTTTCTGTACTATTGGACACTGAACTGCATTTATGTTATGTGTTTCTTTATTGTTCCTAATTGCTCATATTAACGTGGATCAATGTGGTTTATGACATATGATTGACCATGATAAGTGAAACTAATGATATGATGGTGTCGTATGATCAGACATGCAATTCCCACATGCAGCATGTCAGTGTACTTGATTAAGCCCATGAATCATTAAACAAAAGGATTTTAACTGCATGCAGTTAAGGAGGTGCTCCGTAAATCATTTATATATGCCCTTGTAAGAGAACACTACAGATGTGCCATGTTAATCTTCTCCAATGTGATCATCCCCTTTGTGACAGGATCTCATCTCCTGTAGCCAGGTCTCATCTCAAGTCTTGCAGTCTACCTCTAAGTCACTGTGAAGAACCTTGAACTTCTGACAGCCTGTCTACTGTAGTAGTTTTTAAGATAGAATCAATAAAACATCTTCCAGAAGGTCAGTGAACCCACTAAAATATATTAGTATCATGGAATCTGGACCTGTTGAAGAAGACCAAAAAATGGGTCTTCCAAAAAAGCTATTCTACTGTTTTGAAAACTAAGCATTAACAGGCATTGTAGATTAACTTTCCTTAGTTCTAGTTTGTTACTTGCTCAATCTGAATTACTGAGATTTTTTTCTCATCATAACATTTCCTGGATTCAGTGATAAAGGCTCATTTACCTATGTATATTTCATACTTAAGACACTTAAAGGCAGAGCTGGGCCTTGTATATAAATGGATTGCTACTTTCTACAATAATGTGTCACCTCGAGATAACTAGATATCATAAACTTATTAAAACTAGCTATATTAAATGATATTTGCCTATAAAATCTACTTTATTAGACTTAACAAAAATTAAGAGGGCCAATGCTGAAAAAGCATTGCCCTAAAATAAACACATATTCTTAAGATAGTAGTTTTCTGCTTTTTAAAAAAATATTTTTTATTTTATTTATATTAGCATTCTATCTGCATGTACACCTGCATGCCAAAAGAGGGCATCTGATCCCATGATAGGTGGTTGTTAGCCACCATGTAGTTGCTGGGAATTGAATTCAGAACCTCTGGATGAGCACTCAGTGCTCTTATCTGCTGAGCGATCTCTCCAGCCCCTTCTGCTTTAAAACTCATTGACAGTTAACAGGACATCTAGTATAGCAATTAGATGAATTTCTGTAAATGGGCCAAGCCTGAATTTACCCTTCAGAATTTTGTATATATCCAGAGTACCCCATCTAGAGTAATCCATGTACAAGCGCATAGTTATGTCTTATTTTAACCTGGAATAAACAGGCACAAATTTACTGAGGAACATATAAGTGTCCCAAACACAAAATCTATTTTAATAAGTAACACAACTAGAATTTTAAAATAAAAAAATGGGGGGGGGTCTGAAATTGTGTGATATATATAAAATTCTATCACACAACAGAACCATTTTGAAATACTTATTTCAAAACATCTTCCAATTATTAAGGCAATACATACACTAACATAAATAAGTCAACATACAGTGCAAACAACAAAACGTAAATAATGTAATAATTGGAAGAAGCCTTACTTCTTTTATTTATGGCATGATATTAAGTAAAACAAATGAAACAAATTTATATGAGAATTGTGATCCCAGCTTATCAGGATAAAGAAATATATTGTTTTTAATGTAATAAATGTATTTTGTCTTAAACTCAAGAATATTTGTCCCTATATTTATTGATAAAATGTTATATAGTAAAACGCTTCTATTATCATTTACTCTAGAAGCAAAAAGGAAAAAAATGTTAAAAACCTTAAAACGAAACACCTCAACTCCTACTGATCTGTAAAGTTCTTAAATCTGTGCCAAAGCCTTACATTCACAAGTTAACTAATGGTTGGGATTTATGGTGAGTCATATGTTTTTCATTATGTCTTTCAAATGACATCATTAAAGGGGCATAAATCAAAATGCTAACCCAACATAAGAGACTATTTTCTTAATTCCAAGAAAAATCTTATCATAATCCTACATAAATAACCCAAAATCTATCTTTATTCCTTAGTTATTAAAAAAAAGTACTAGGTTAAAAGGAAATATCAACATTTTACCTTTATTAGTGAAGTCACAACAATTGCTCCAGCATTTACCATAGGATTATGTGGTTTATCTGTAAAAAATAAATGCAACAAACAGCATTGTTTTAAATACTTGGTACCACTTCCTAGGGTGCATATGTACTCTTTGCAGGGAAAATTATTTGGAGAAAGGCACATATCAAATCCATCAAATCCACATCTAGGATTCTGCTCTGATAGTCATATAGTAAAACAAGAATCCACACAATAGTCTGCAAAAAGTAATCTTAAAAGCATATTGAAATTTTGTAACCCTGCCATTTCATTCTCAATCTTTCTGTATGTAGACAGAGATCAAATCTCTAAGAGTTATAATGATTAAAGATATCTCAAAGTTACTATGATTAAAGCTCACAAAATGCATATATCTACCAAGTATTTGAATAATATTACTATATTAAAAATAGCCTTTGAAAAGCCATTTGATATGATCTCAATCAATTTTACTTTTAAACATTCTTGCACTTATGTAAATGTGTGCATGGGCGTGCACGCGTGTGTGTATACACTAAAGAACAAAATACAAACACTAGTGATATACCTAAAATAGTGTGATAACAGGAGATTCAAACTAGATTCTCTATGCTTTCAACATTTCCTGAAAGTAAAGGATACATTTCTTTTTGCTTTTTTAAAAATTTTTACTTTTATTTTTTGGTTTTTCGAGACAGGGTTTTTCTGTTGTAACTCTAGCTGTCCTGATACTCTGTAAACCAGGCTGGCCTCAAACTCACAAAAGATCCACCTGCCTCTGCCTCCCAAGTGCTGGGATTAAAGGCGTGTGCTATTACCATCCAGCATGGATACATTTCTTATAAATTTTTTTGAAGATTTTTACTTTACACATGTGTGTTTTCTTGCATGTATACATGTGTACTACATGCACCCATGATGTCTGAAGAAACCAAAAGAAGCTGTCAGATCTCCTGGATCTGGAGTTATACAGGCAGTTGTAAGCTGCCACGTGGGTGCTAGAAACCAAATCTGGGTCCTCTGCAAGAAAACCATGTGTTCTTAACTATGGGGCCATCATCTCTCCAGACTCTCTTTTATTTTTTTTAAATAAAATTTAAGTTACTTAAACTTTTAAGTTCACACATAATCCTACCTTCTTCTAATTCTTAAATAGCATTTTCAAAGCTTAACTTATTTCATTACTATTCACTGCACAGCAAATTATGAACACAAAACTCTTGGGTGTGATAAAATATCCATTTGAAACATATTTCCAGCAAGGTATGGTGTTACATTTTTCTATTACCAGCACTCAGGATCAGGAGTTCAAGGCTAGCATGGGCTACAAGAGCTTTTACATTAAAACAAAATAACAATACAAACTTGTACTTCTTGTGGCAATGATTTATTCCTCATGGGTAAGTTTATCTAACCTAATAGTCCTAGCACACACACTATTTAGCAAGTTCCATTCCACACGAAAAGCTTCTAGCCAAGTCTGTGAGTTCTGAAAAAGCAGTCATCCAGTTCCTCAAAATACTGAACAGAGTCATCATAGGCCCAGGTATTCTTCTCCGCTATAGAACCGAGAGAAATAAGTCTAATGTCCTATCAGCTGAAGGTGGATAAACAAAATGCTACTATTCATGATGGACTATTATAAGGAATAAAACTATATGCATGAACCTTAAACATATTAACCTAAGTAAAATTAGTCATTAAAAATAAATATTAAATGATTCCATTTTTCTAAAATTTCTCAAATAAATAAATCTATACACAGAAAGTAGCTTGCCACATTCTAGGATCATAAAGAAAATAGGGAATAACCACTAATAAATATGAAATGTTTCAGACGTGGTCAAAGTGTTCCAAATTTGACTGAGTAATGAAATCAAAACTCCATGAATCAAGTAAAAGCTACAAAATTAAATACTTGTTAGTTTTTGTTTTGAAACAGTATAAGTATCCTAGGCTGTCCTCAAACTAATGAGTCTCTTGTATACAACTATCCCCAGCCCCAGCTTCAAACTGTATACTTCCAATAAATAAACTGTGCTATTTTTTTATTTGTATCATCATAGATTAAAAAAAAAAAATCAGCTTCTTTATTATGTGGAAAAACTTAAATCAGCAAAGTAATGGATTTCATTTTGGTGTCTCCATACACCTGTATTACACTCTGCTCACATGTACCCTATCCTTTCTTGTTCTGTCCTTTCCCCATCTGTAGGCCCTTCTACTGATGACACATACATATTTTAAAACTAGATTCTACAAAAGAGAAAGCATGTGGTTTTAGATATTTTTCATTTAAAAAAGATCTCAAAAGTGAATAGTTGACTGCGTACATTACAGTCAGTTTTCTTCAATGGAGGGTCAACAATTCAAAAATCATCCCTTAAAATTTTTGACCCAGCAATCCCTTCTGAGCACATTTATGCAAAGGAAATGATAACTGTATACTGGAGGTATAATTCTTCTGTGTTCACTGTAGCATTTCTTCACCAGAGCTAAGACATGAGATTGGTATGTCTACAAGTAGATGAAAAGAATATAGTAAATAGTAGTATTTACTATATTTACTAAATATAGTAATAAAAGAGTATTATTCAGCCTTAAAAAATATTTTATCTACATTAACACAGATAATCCAAGAAAATATTACAAAGAGTAAAACCAGGTACAGAACAACAAGTGCTACACGATCTTCTTCAAGTAGGATCTAAAACTATGGAACTCATGGAAACAGAAAACAATAGTTGCTACTAGGGCTGTGTGGGTAAGAAAATATTGACCAAAGAACAAAATTTTAATTAGATGAGAGCATGTCCAAATTACCTACTGGATAAATATGATGACAACAGTTAATAATAATGCATTATAACCTTCAAAAGTGCTAAAGATACAATTTTGTGTTCACACTACAAATAAAGTCTGTGAGACCATTCATGACAGTTTGATTCATCCTTCTGCAATGCAAAGCACGTTGTACTCCACCTGCTTCTAATTGCTGATAAAACATAAGAAAAACTACATTCTAAGTTACTTACCATAAAGACTAGTTCTAAAAACCTGTTGTTGAAATCTAAACACTGTAATATAATTAAGACTTAGCTCCCCAAATAATGCCGAAGAGAAATTTGCTTTCTCTGAATATATATAAAATTATATTACTTGCTTTCTCAGAATAGTGTGTGTGTATCAAGAGGGAACTAGGAAAGCAAAATAATTTCAATTATCGACCTGAAAGAAAAATTCCAAGCAAAGAAAAAGCAGGACACAGAACTCAATCGTGAAATCACTCTATACATGTACTTATATAAAAGTTCATTAATCTGATATTTCAGGTTTATTCTTGTTTTGTACAGTGTCAGGTTTAAATCCTTGTGCTCACTTTGGCAGCACACATACTAAAACTGGAACAATACGGAGAAGATTAGTATGGCCCCTACACAAGGATGACAAACCAATTTGTGAAGCATTCCATATTTTTTTAAAAAAACCTGAAAAGCCAAAAAGAAAAAAAGGAAACAAAACAACAACAAATCACTAGGATCTAGGAGACGGCCATTGTGTGTACTTCTGTGTACACTGTTGGATAAACATATCTGGTCATGATACAAATTGAGCAAATGCACATAAATTGCATTCAATTGTTTCATGCCATGTAACCTACTGCTTACTCTACACCTTTGGTTCAAAGTCAAGTCATCTAAACCAGAAGCTGGCAAGAGAGAACACTAGCATTATTGCAATTTAAAAGCAGTCTAAGTAAGACCTAGGAGCATGAAACCTTCTTGTTTTCTAGAGTAAGGCAGAAATGAAGGAACCAATTTCAAATTCCGGAACACTTATTGGCAACAGAAATAACACTTGTGATATGATTTAAAGTATTTTAACAACATATATTAAAGCTTGGCACACCAGAAAATGAACATGTGAAACATATGCAATTTATGAACATGTCTTTCACTTTAACAAACATCTATTTGCACTTGGCAATAAACTATGCATGGAATTCTTTTCAATCTTTTTACTTTTTCAAACTGCTCTGAATAAGAACTTTGTAAAAACCTGGCTTATAACTGAGATATGTTAAAACTTGCTAACGCATATACTAAAGAATTAAAAAGTTTTTTGAAAGGTACTTGGTTTAATCTGATCTTCATATTTAGAATTTGCAGTACCATATAAAAATTAAAGAAAACTGATTATTCCATAAGGTTGTTTTCAATATATTCTACACATTAGCTTAATTTTACAGTGCTCACCTATGTTTTTCCTAATCTCCAAGCTCCATTCTTTCTCTGTAACTCAGCTCTGTCTTATATAAACTAACTCTTCTTTCTCATATTCTGCATACATATAACATATTTTAGCTTTGCTAATTAAAGATCATTAACAGTATGCAAAACTTAAATTTGTCTTCTAAAAAGGGGTAATATGATTATATAAAGCTTAATTATCATGTTATATATTAGATAAATTATTTTCTGTATCTTTCAGCATTGGCTAAATAATTTACTCCAAGAATCAAATCCCTTACAGCCTTTTGAGATGATTACTTGACAAGAAGACTATATAAATTAGTTGATTAGCCTAATCTCTATAGAGTAGACAAGGATAGGACAGCATGATGGCTTGGTGGATTAAGTGCTGATTGTTCAAACCTGAGGACCTCAGTCTACTCACTGGAACTTATATAAAAGTAGGAGAGACCTGGCTTCACAAAGTTGTCCTGACGTTCACATGCACAGTGTAACATGCACATACCCTTCACCAGCCAACACATTACACACTTACACACCATAGTAATTAAATCAAATTATTTTTTAAAGAGAAACTTTTCCTAAGAGATGTTTTCCAAAACTGCCATCCCCATAAAGTTAACTCACTTATACTGATAGAAAGTACCACCCAACTCCAACCACAGAGCAAAATATTATTTACACTTTAAATATTTTAAATATTTAAGTAAATACTTTAAGTACTACATGTGGCTGGGTGGTAGTGACACTTGCCTTTAATCCCAGCACTCAGGAGGCAGAGGCAAGCAGACTCTATGAGTTCAAGGCCAGCCTGGTCTATAGAGTGAGTTCCAGAACAGCCAGAGTTACAAAGAGAAACACAGTCAAAAAAAAAAAAAAAAAAAAAACCACGTATAATTATAGAGAAACTATTTATCATATTTATATTATAATCTTAAATACCAAGAATGGAATTTTTTTAACCATATAATGCTGAATATAGGCACAAACACATCTGTTTGCCATAGTTTCACTTTAAGTCTACCAGTGAAATTTTAAGTATGAAAAAGAACTTTTGTGTTGGGACTGGTATAAACCAAGATTCAATAGCACAGTATCCCTTGAGAACCCAGGAATAAATGATGTACTGAAGCCTTCACCATTCCCTTCAAGATTGCTAGTATGTCTCAGGCTCAGGAGAATTCTAAGAATACTAAGACAAGACCCTCTTGTTAAGTTTTACAGTTCAATTCTTATGAAAAAACAAAACAAAACAAAAAACAGTGTTCTCATCACAACTGTAAACACCTTCCTTCACGTCAATGCATCTGCCAGAATGACTAAGATTATTTTCCTTTGTCTCCCAAAGGAAAGTACTAATTATATTATTGGTTCTCAATCTTCCTAATACTGAGGCCCTTTAAAACAGTTCCTTGCATTGTGGTGACCCCAACCATAAAATTATTTCCATTTCTACTTCATAGCTGTAATTTGGCTATTGTTATGAAACATAATGTAAATATTTGATATGCAGATGGCCTTAAGCAACCCCTATCAAAGGGCTGTTCTACTCCAAAGTGGTCATGACCCACAGGTTGAGAACCTTTGAATTGTTATTATAAAATGTCCTATCTTCCTGGAATAACAGAATGAATTCTTTCATTAAACCTGGATGTCAATGAGACTAATAAATGAGAAATTTCAGAATATGATATCCTCAGTGAAGTTGAGAATGTATCCTAATTTCCAAAAGTCAGCACAAAGATTATGGTTAAATACAAAAGGAAATGTTAACTGTTCTAAAAATATAGAAAGAAAAGCAAAGAACATATCATTTGTGACTCCATTTGAAAAACTAATAAAACACTAATGAATAAGACTTTTTTTTTTAATTTGGTAGAAAGACACCATAAAAGATCATCTTTTACAATCTTTACAAACTTTACTTGGTTCTTTCAATTCTGTACCTTAAATTATCTATGAATTAGTAACCCTGTGCATGCCTGCATGATTAACACAGAAGGCAACCTACAGGAAATGAAGTCAAACTACATGTGGCTAGATTTAAAACTTCTGAGACTAAAGTACTGTCTACTTTTGTCTTTCTTCTTCTTTGTGACTTAAGTAGTAAGACTTGTAAGTAATCCAATTATCTGATATATTTCTTCTGAACAGTCAATAGTATGAAGGAGAAAGACCAAAGCCACATAGAAACAAATCCCACTCACTATTTTAACTATCTACCATTAAAACCACTGTACACAAACACAATATGCCCTCAAAATTTTGGCCACAGCCTTGTATAGAACACCCACACATTATACAAATATGGAAAAAGAGAAACACTGCTCTCTACTAAAACTTGCTCCATGAGATAAAGCCATGCTATCTCATTTCTGTGTGTCCTTTATAGTATATGACATTTAATTCAACACAGAGTGGTTCATACATTTTATGGACAAATGGGAAGTTTAGTCTAGGTGTTTGTTTCTCCTTTGCCAAAATAGGGTCTTTTAACTGAATTAGCCTCACACTCAAAACAATTATGACTACCCCAGAAATATCAGCTGTTGTTTTTAAGTAAATTCTAGACATGTCCAAATGTTAATACAATCTGATAGGTGACTATCATACACCAGTATGTAAGAGCGGACAGGGTCTCATGTAACCAAAGTTGCCCTCAAACCTGCTATGCCCTTGGGGTCCTCTTGAGCTTCTGGTCCTCCTTACTCCATTTCCTAATTGCTGAGATTCAAGTACTGTGCCCAACTGTGGAGTTTATTCCTTGCCCTTATCGCTCTATTCTTCTTGCTAATGGCGTAATATAACCTAAAATAACCATTTTGAAAACTAGATGATTAAACTATCCCTAAAGATTTCAAAGAATCCATATGGCAAAATTTTAAAAGTAGGAAAAGTTTTTTTTTCAAAAACAGAATTCCAATTACTGAGATTTAAACAGAAAAATGAGGTATTTCTTTTTCAAGTCGACTTGTAGATACTCCTTACCATCTTCATTCAAAAACAGTTTGTTGAATCTTAATCCACTTGGCTCTTTCCCAACATAGCGATGCACATACTCAGTTCCCAGATCATTAACAGCAATAGCATATTTCAGGGGTTTTACACAGGACTGAAGACAAAAGGGAACTTTGGTATCTCCAATAGAATGCCTATTAAAGTAGATTTAAAAACAAATTAGCATCAACTAGAAACTGTTAGCTGCATAATTGGACTTACCCCATTTAAAAATATTAATTGTAGTTTATAAATATTTTCCCATAATTCAACCATAAATGTTTACTTCAATATTGAAGATGTTTAAGGATTGGCTAGATGACTCTATAGTTGAGGTGCCCACTAACTACCAGGCCTGACAACCCTAGTTTAGTTCCTAGGACCCACATGATAAAGAACATACTCCTTCAGGTTATCCTAACTGCCACAAGCACATGTGAATGTCCACACGCATGCATACACTAAATGAATGTAAACATTAAAAAGTAGTATGTTTAAGAGGGATATTGAAAAAAAAAAAATACAAAAGCTTAAAGTACTCAGCAGAGTAACAGGTTTTAAGATGTGAAATTAGTAATGTTTTTTTCTTATTCCTGTTTTCCAAGTAAGCTACCTTTAAAAATTAATTTTTAGAAGTTTACTTTTTAAAAACTACTCCTTAAAAACTTAACAGATTTAACTATAATAAAAAGCCATATGCTTTTATTATAACTTAAGGATAATTCAGACTGGAGAATTAAAATCAAAACCAGATGAAAAAGGTTTCAACTTTACCTGAAACGGAAAAACTTAAAAATTCTAGGTATATGTGACTTATAATCCTAATAAACTTCAGGGTACTGCCAGGCATGGTGGCTCATGCCTGTAATCAAATCCGAGGCAGACGCATGAAAATACAAAGTAGTCTGAGGATAGCCTGGGCTGCAGAATAAGCTCTAGGCCAGCTCAGCTACATAAAGAAACTGGATCAAAATTGAAAAAAAAAAAAGAGTAAAATTGTTATCACTAATATAAATTCATATAAATTCATCAAGCTGTAAATACAATATTTAGAAGTTGTGTACATTTTTAT
This sequence comes from Cricetomys ansorgei, assembly GCA_026225945.1. Taxonomy (NCBI): domain Eukaryota; kingdom Metazoa; phylum Chordata; class Mammalia; order Rodentia; family Nesomyidae; genus Cricetomys; species Cricetomys ansorgei. The sequence continues at coordinate 8,837,449 of JAMJFZ010001562.1, forward strand.
GTTAAGTTGTATTTTCACTTTAAAAGGTAATTTTAAGGAAGGATTATACTTCTATGCTAAGTTTTTTCAGTGGGAAAAACAGAGACTTATGGCATAATTTTTCTGACGAACAAATCAGAACTTAACTTCTAATGTCTGACTTCCAGCAAGTAATTTTTTTTGCAGAGTTGTGTGTGCATGCATTTTTGCATATATGCAGGTGCACATGTATGAGGAGGCCAGAGGTCAGCTGACAAAAGTGCCTTCCTCCACCATTCTTACTGTGTATTGAGGAAAGGCTCCTGCTGGACATGGAACTTGCCTGTTCCCTAGTTTTGTAGCCACGCTGTATTGCAGATCTCTTTGCCTCCCTCCCAAATGCTGGGATTTCAGGGAGCCACTACATCTGTCAGGGAGCCCAACTCTGGCCTTCACACTTGCATGCCAAGCAATTAATCCACCAAACCATTATCTCCCAAGCCCAAAAGTACCATTCTTGGGAGAAAAAAAAAATCCCTACATTTTAGCATTTTCCAAAGATCTCTTTTAATTTAGATTTTAAAAACCAAATCATTCTCTTTATTGTGTTCTCCCTCATTATAACACTTTTTGATAATTCTGCAAGGATCCTCATTTCTCAGCAGCTTGTTAAAAAAAATAAACCTTCTCAAAAATGTTTTCATAAATTTATAAAAGACTACATGCTTTGCAACTGACTTTTACTTTAGTTTTACTTTGATGGATACGGTGACAAGTTATACTACATATGTTCAAGACCAGCCTCAGCTGCACAATGAGTTCAAGGGCGAGACCAGGCTAAATGAAATCAAGCAGTCTCAAAAAAAATAGTCTCGAAATAAAATTACAAAATTATGTTCCTTTCTGTCTCATGTCTATTGTTATACAAAATTTAAGACTTAGAATTGTTCTTCATAGATTTTAAAATAAACTTACCTTTGCCCATCTACTGTACAGACAGACACACCCCACAAATCAGGACTAAACTTGGCCAACTGAGGAATATAATCAGCAACCTATCCAAAATATTGGAAAGACGTTAAGAGGTACAATACAGGCAGTGTGTTTTCTGTCACCCACGACTAGTTGTTTTATGATACTCAGGCACTAGACAATCTGTCTTTTAATAGTACTTGTAAAAACTAAGGACACTAGTATACAAATGAGTATTAGAGACATTAGGTGACTTCTTTACCATTCTCTGATTTCCAATGCAATCTTTTTTTCTAAAAGAGCAGAGAATCTAAAACAAGACTTTTTTTAAAGGAAAAAAAGCTTGTAACCTTCTAACACTGAGATTATATAAAATAGTTTCTACTATTTGGAGTACTTGGTTGGGAGTACTAATGAACCCAGTGCCTGAAGCTGCACTCTACCACTGAATTATACACCAACCTTCAGAACTGGGCGCTGTTGTTGTTGGGGGTGGGGATGTGCTACAGGTTCCTCTGTAGCATAGGCTCAAAGACTGGCCTCAAACTTGCTTACACAGTGGAGGCTTCCCTTGAACTCCTGATCCTTCTTTCTACCTCCGAAATGCTAGGATTTCCGCTAGACACTACCATGCGTGGCTTTCTGTAGATAATTTTTAAAAACTAGAAATATCTTACTTTATATTAATCAGATCTGCAGAAAAGTCAAATAAAGTCATGTTTATTAATTAAAAAATGTAAAGCCACATCAGTAATTTCCAAATTAAAAAAATATTTTAAAGGTTGGCTTCATTCTAGGCAGAGTAACAATAAACAGTTAAATACTTAAATGTTTTAAAAGCACTCAATCTACTGGCTTGCTTCACTGAGTTTCTCAATTTGGAAGCAAAATATCCAGGCTTATTTTCTTTACATTAAACGTTTATAGTAGGAAAATAATGTATATCCAAGCCTTACCTTCCCTCCAGATTGCTTTTTAGCACTTTCATATAACTCATCGATGTGTGAGGTAAAAGACATAAAGTCAGGAATGACAAACTTTCTTCTAAAGGCTTGTGTCAACAAAACGATGTTGCTTTGAACACACCTGTAGAATGTGATGGAAAAACAGACTGGGTACCTTTCAATTAACAGCACTAATTAGAAAACTAATTAACATTATCATTAAATAAGAGACAAATTACATGAGTCAATTATAAAACATATTCCTCCAAAGTTATTTTCTTTCCTTCCAGCTTATCCTAATTAGAAATAAATTAGATGTGCCTAAAATGGTATCAGATACTTAAAACAGCAGTGCAACAAAAATCAGCCTTTAAAACATTACAAATGAGATTATGAATATTTTTCAAATTTAAGTAACCTCTGAAAGATCTTTCTTAACTCCTGTATAACTATTGGGTAGAATTACACAAAAACTTAAATAATTGCATTTTAATATATATTTTTTCTGAATAACACTTTGAAAGCTTTGTAAGATAAAATCAACTTGGTTTGGTCAAACTCATCAATTTTCTTATGTGAATATGTTAAGATGTTTATAAAAGCAATGTATACTTTATTTAAAATTTCTTATAAAGTAGTATAATAAATTTTATATATATTCACAAATTATATAATATTCAAAATGTATGTATTTATATACATATTCACAAGCTACATGTAAATGTAACACAGAATAAAAAGATGTTTCACTGTTAAAAACCAGTTCAAAGACTTAAGACAGTCTTAAGATTTCTGAGTATCAGTAACTCAGTCATTGAGTATTTAACTGGCAAAAAAACAATTTTCTAGTCACGGATTTCAGATACAACATCAACTATAATAAATACTGTAAGGCAAGGCCCATAATAAGATTTTCTTAAAAAAATAAAAATAAAGAAATGTTAGACCATTGCTTTGAGAAGTTATTTATGTAACTGGATTCCTCACAGGTAAGTGACATGAAAGTAAATTATCATGCTTTGTGGGAAAAACAATGGGCATTATTAATGATACCATCTAACCCTAAAAAATTTTAAATTTATCTCAGTTTCTTAAATTCAATTTCCAAAAAATCAAAGTTGAAAGGGAAATATAACAGCATACCTTTCTTAAATGAAAAAGTTTAAGGTAATTCTTGAAATTACTACGTATCTTTAAACCAAATATACTTCATTTTTAAGAAGTCACAAATAAAACATGAGAAAATACCAAGCAAACTTAAATCGACTATTATTTTCCCTACTATTATTTTAAATGTTAAAACTAATCAGGAGACTGGAGGGACGGCTCAGTGGTTAAGAGGACTTTGGTTGAATTTCCAGCACCCAGGCTCACGGATGTCTTAACACCAATTCCAGGAGATGTATCGCCCTCTTCTGGCCTCAGTAGGTATACAGGCAAAACACCCGTGCACATAAATTTCAAAACAAAATAAAAGAAACAAGCAAAACTAATCAGTACCTTTATTGTGGCCAACACAATTGCATGAAGAACTTTGGGTATGGCCTTTGTTTTGTTCTTGTTTTTTTTTCCTAGCATGAGATACCAGAAAAAACCATGTGGCAATAGCCTTAAATGGTAAGCTACTATGATAAAGACAATTTCAGCCTTCAGAATACACATGATGATGGGTGTTCAAATAGTAAAGTTTTTCTTGGAAATTATTTTAATATAAATGTCATCCATGTACTATAAAATAAAAGTTATTTAAAATGAATCCTGAGGAAAAAATACTTTGGCCTTTCAGCAGCTAAATCTTTCTTTGTGTTTTGTTCAATCACTTTCTTTCCTGACAATTAGTTTTTACATATAAAATGCACAGTAATGTATTACAAAATTTTTCTTACATAATTTTCCATTAGTAAGTAACATAAGTTTTCGGAAAACCAAATAATTACAAATGCAAACCATTTGCTGTCTCTAAAAACAAGTACAAAAACTATGATCATGCATAAAAACCATTCTTGTAACTCTAGGGTTGAAGAATTAATGAATGAATAATTTTTTGTTAACAAAAATATTTTCTTCATCTTCTAACCTTAATAAATATTAGCACAAAAATATTGACTATATAGATAACCATAGTCAGTCTCCAACTTTGAAATATTACAATTCATTTTTCCATGTTAAAAAGTCACATGCAATATTTGTTTCTCTACTATAAAGGCTAAGTAGATATATCTCAGGTAAAATATCACCACTCTGACTTAAGCCAGCATATCTACCTTTATAATTACTTCTCCCACAGGAAGGAACTCCATGTTTTAATATCTTAACAGTAGCATGGAGATGAGACTTTTATTTTTGACAACCTCAAGTAGGTGACTTCTCATACTTGAAATCAGAGAAGGAATATCTATGGAGTAATCAACTGCCTTTCAAAGTGAGCCGAAAAGGCTCACAGTCTGAGGTTTTAAGTTACCTCATTCGAGAAATGAAAAGGAAAATCTTGTGTCTATGACCCACTACACAGACTACTTTGTTTCTATGTTATGTTGGGAACTGTCTATATTACAATCATAGATTTTTAAAACTTGAATTTGTGTTTAAAGTTATGGTAATTATTACATATTAATTCAATTACAAACAGAATTTTATTATTGTGGTTCCTTGGATTCATAGCTAAGACAGTATTTAAATTGCTTTTAATTTCGTAACAATGGTCATAATGAACATTTCTAAGCAGGTTTAAATGTGCAAATTAGTGCTTTCTCTTAAAAACTCTTAAATTAAAAATTACTTTAAAAAGTTTCCTATAGCCATCATTCAGATAATCAACCATCAGATAACTACACTCACAGATAAACTAAAATAACTCCCCAGAAGGCACCACAATCAAGAAAGAGTACTTTGCACAGATAGTTCATAAAGTTCATAAGACAAATCCTTACTACAGAGACATAAATAAATTCAGAGGTGATTCTTTCCCTTCACTAAATAGACTCATAATCCTAACACCAACTGCAAAATAAGCTTAACAGCTATACTTTAAAGTTGACTGTAATAAGAGAACCAAGAGCCTTCAGGTGAGAATTAAAAATTGGCAAAAGTGTCACAAGCATGACAGAAACTTCAGAGAACCTTACTTAAGTACTTATTCCTCCCAGTGACCCCAGGTTATCCCCTAGAGAGATCTAGAACAAATTATCAATCTACCAAAGAAATCAAAAGTAATCAGACATGCATGCACGCACACACACACTCATAAAAAGCTTTTAAATTAAATGTAGAAATTCCTTGGATCCACCTCAAGCCTGTAGTTTAGAAAAAAAAAAAAACATTGTCTTACAGTTGTTTATAATTTTATACTGCTTTCCATTAACTATTAATAAATTAAATTATTTGACTTGTTAGGATTAATTGCAAACATATTCTCTATTAAAGATTAAAGTAAACTATACAAATACAATAGTGAAGATATAAGAAACAGGGAAGCAAATTCAGTAATGTCAAAATGTTCTCATTCAACCAAATCAAGGTTTTCATCTTCAAAATTGTCTTAAGTTCTCAACTGCTTTGCAAAAAAATGGAAAACAGCCCAAAACTCATTCATTAATACATTGGAAGAATAGAGAATCAGGTGATGCAAATACGTAAATTTAAGGACTACAGAACTGTTTGAAATCTTATGTTCATCATCTAAGTCACTATATGGAAATAAAATACAGACTAAACTGAGAATGTCAGCAAATCATGCAGACAGAATAAAACACCCAACAGAATACAATCTCTAGGGAAAAAAAAATAGCATTTATGGCTAACTTTCATTACAACCAATTTAAACCCAGTATATAATGGAATCTTAACACATATCATCACTGTTCTTCAAAGAAATAGTATTTACAAATCCCTTTTCTCAGTTACACTTGAGCATTTGCCTTTAAAATGTAAAAGTGTGTCTTAAAAGCAAAATCACCATACAGCACAGCAAATCACTATTTAAGGTTTGGCAGAAATTTTTACTTTTTAAAAAGATCTTTGTCTAGCATGACACCATCTGACGTTGTCTGAAGAGTTAATCTTAACATATCCATACACTCTTTCAACCTGGGATCAGATGTTCTCAATCCTGTAGATTTGAGTGCCTGTTTTTAAAAAAATAAGAGTTTGTAAATATATAGTGCAGATAATGTATATGCTTATTCCAACTATAAGTTTCATTCCTGTATATATATAAAAGTTTCTACCCAAGACTTGACCATGTATGTGGTATCTGTATCACTACTATCCACTTTCTGGACAAGTTTCTCATTGTTTTTTTCTTTCATTGATTACCTTCAAGTGAACATGATAAAAATTTGAAAACAAGAGAAACACTGTCAGTCAGAACCTATGGGTCAGATAAACTTTTTTTTAGAAATACTATATAACTTAGTATTACTTCTTTGAAAGTTGAGACGAAAGTATAAAAACTTACTGTAATAAACTTGTGAACAGGTATCTTTTCTTGTCCTTCTGCAATTGTATAGAACAGCAAATCTTCCAAGCTAGGTAACAGACCCTGTTTTATTTTACTAAAGGAGAAAGAAAATAATACAGAATTAATTCTTGAGTGAATAGTCTAATGGATAAAAATCAAGTCCACTCACTATTAAATAACCATTGTACCAAACTAAAGTTGAGATGATACATTCATTTTCACCACAATCAAATCAACACCACTAGAAACCACATTGAAAAACAAGTTAAAAAATATTCACTCATAGTTTTCAATGCCAGGTCATTTTTATTTTTCACATACATATATAATTTTAAATCTAGGTTCTGCTTATGAAAGAAAACATACACTATGTCTCTTTATAAAGAGACATGGCTTATTTCACTTAACATAATGCCGTCTCCTGTAAATATCTGTAAATGATTTCACTGTATTTTACAGCTCAATTCCACACAACAACACATGACATTCCCTTTGTCTAACTACCTGATGAGTACCTACACAGTCACACTTCCTGGCTATCGTAGGTTCAACAGCAATTAAAAACCACGGATGTCCAAGTATCTATTTGGTTTGCTGACCTAGAGCCTTATCCAGAGAATGACAGCTGGATCATGACAGTTCTTGCTAGTTTCGGTCTTTTGAGAACTTGTCATAATGATTTCCATAGTGGCTACACAAGTTTCCATTTCCACCATCAATGAATAGGGTAGGGTTCCTCTTTTCCCACATTCTCACTGTGTATGCTGTCTTTTTTTTCCTTGACGATAGCTATTCTGACTGAGTGAGATGAAATTTCAAATGCATTTGTAATTTGCATTTCTCTAGTAGTTAAAAATGCTAAGCATTTTTACAAGTATTTATTAGTCATCTGTATATCTTCTGAAAACTGTCTATTCAGTCATCATGTCATTTGCTGATTAGATGGTTTGGGTTTTGGTGTATAATTCCTACAGTTCTTCATATATCTTAGGTGTTAGTCTCCAATCTGATACATAATTTGCAAAGTTTTTATTCCCATTCTGTCAACTGTCTCTTGACTCTGCTGACTCTTTTTTCCTTTGTTCTGTAAAACCTTCTTATTTTCACCTAATCTCATTTGTCAGCTCTTGAAGTCTTGTTCAGAAAATAGTTGACTATGCTCATGTTTAATTGTTTTTCCCTAGCAGTTTCAAAATTTCAGGTCTTAAGTCTTATTCTAAATTAATCATGCACAGTGAGAGATATCATTTTCTACACATAGAAATATGTTTTCTACACAGTTTTCCCAGTTCCATTAGAGTGCAATGTCGTATTTTGAAATTTTGATTACCAACAGATACTGCCGTAGCTATCTGCTATAGTTAATATCTTTTCCATAAAGTCTAGAATAATCACTCATTACTAATCAGAGTTCACTAAATGTTCAGGTAGGAGTCAACACTTATTTGTTTTTAAAATGACTATCTCTATCAATTATTCAAATAGTGATACTAATGATAAAATCTGGGAGAGACAGAAGTATGAATACAGGTTGTGTAATCTTTAGGATAATTAAGCTTCCTGAATTCAGAGAAAAGGGGATATAGTGTCTACCTCAGAAAGTTGTTGTAAAGAGAGCCAACTTAATACATTCAACACTTTTAAAAACTGCTGGATAGAATGTAAACACTCAATTTATAGTAACTGTTGCTGTTTTTCTTTTTTTCCACATGCATGTACATGTTTGCAAGTGGCTGCAGAGGCCAGAAGAGGGTATCAGATGTCATGGACCTGGAGTTACAACAGCTACAAGTTATGGGCTGGGAACCAAACTTTGGTCCTCTGGAATAAAACCAAGTGCTTTTAACTACTGGGTCATCTCTCCAGATCTCTTAGACTTTTCATTTCTAATCTCTTGTAGTTGTTATTTCTAAAGTAATGTACACTTACATTAAAAAAAAAAGCTCAGAGTATCGAGTATTAGAAGACAATTTTATTAGAAATACATATAACTCTTAATTAACTAATGTAACCAAAATATGCTAATCAAACTAATCAAACTTCTAAACAAGAAAGCAGTTTTTCATATCTTTTGAACAGCCTTCAATAAAACAAATTATCACACACCAATTTAATGTCTTTTAGGGGGAGAGGTCTCAGAAACTGAAAACACACTCCATTATTCTAATTATTAATCACTGTCAGAAAGATTATAAAGAAAAGAATCACAGGTCTCAGCAAGACATAACTAACACTAGTAAATCCAGTTCTGAGAGACTCAGACAGAAGAATCACTCCAAATTCAAAGCCAGGTTGGGGTATAGAAAGAAATCTAGGCCAGTAGAGGCTATAGGGAGACCCTGTCTCAAAATGAAAAATTGCAGGTCTAAGGCAGACCAATCTCCCGACTATTTAAGATTCTTCAATATACATGGGGGAAATTATTTTTTATATAACTATTTCAGAAAGCAAGAAAATATGAAATAGAATACTCATTCTTAAATGTCATTAATTCTAGACTAGTTGTTAAGTATAATGGCAACTTTCATGGGTAAATTGTGTACGTTACTCTTGTTTAAAAAAAAAAGATCGTATCTATTTATAACTTTCTATATTGTTGAAAAGACCTTTTCTACATGTCTAAATGATTTGGGGATTAACGATTATGTAACAGTTCTAGACTTTATAAGACCACTAGTATTCATTATTTCCTAATAAAATTAGTTCCCAAACTACTATTAGTGATATATATAACGTATGTATGTATGTTTTAAAAAACAAGAGATGACTCACAAGCATGTACAATCATACATAAAACATAAAATTTCTCCAAAAAACCAAACATCAATGTCTATATCAGTATCTATATTTGTTTATGAAACACTGTTGTGCCAACCTTTAAGGATTTAAATTTTTATTATACTGTGTGTGAGTACAAGTAGGCATGGGCATGAAGGAAGCCTGAGAACTTCCAGGGAGTCAGTTCTCTCCCTTTATGTGGGTTCCAATGATCAGACTCAGGTTTTGGAGCATAGGTGGCAAGAGCTTTTATCAGCTGAGCCATCATCCCACCTCACTGGTGCCAACCTTTTAATTGAAAAAACTAAAAAAAAAAAAAAAAAAAAAAAAAACCTACAAGTACATTAATTTAAAAATTAACCTTTATGAAAAGCTAATGACATACCCTGACACAAGGTTGACCTTAAACAATTTTTTTAAAAAAGCACCTAAGCCAGGCGGTAGTGGCACATGCCTTTAAGCCCAGGAGACAGAGGCAGGAAGATCTCTGTGAATTCAAGGCCAGTCTGGTCTTCAGAGTTCAAGAACAACCAGAGTTACAGCAGAAAAACCCTGTCTCAAAAAACAAGAAACAAAATCAAAACAAAATATACCTACAATATTTTAATAACTGGAAATCATTACTGTGCTAAGTGTTTTATAAACATTATTTAACCATTCTAACATAATGACCCAGTGGCAGAAATGCAAATCTTACAAAATATAGCATAATTCCTGGTACTTAACAAATTTACTTGCTGACAAAAATAAGTAACACCATCTCTATCCACAGATAGAGAAAGAAACTAAGCTCCAAGAGGTTAAGAACCTTCCTAAAGTTGCACAAGAGCAGAAATGGATTTTGAATGTTTGTTTCTCTGAATCTGGGATTCAAACATATACTGTACTACTGGTCCTCTGGCTTACTACCTAGTTCCTACAACCATGTTTTCTAGGTTTTATCCTGATCTAATAGCCTTAAACAAGAGTTCAATAATACCGATGATCCAATATTTAAAGAAAAATTGAGCCAGCTGTCAAAATCAGTGAATAGTAACATACCAATTATTTACAGAAAATGGTTTGTCAGATAAAACTTTAGATAATGGTAGTTTATCACTTTAAAAACTGCAGAATCAGCTTTCTACATATTTATCACATCAGTAAATGGTATTTACTTTGCCTAAAAGCTTTATAAATAACATGAAATATACACTTCTTTCACTTATGGTACATAGTGGAAAAAAATTAAAATGGCCCTTTATTACCATAACTAGCCAAGTGAGTAAATATTTACTTGCTTAAAAGAGAAAAACTAATTTGTATCCACAGGAGAAAAAAAAGTAAGCCATGCCTAAAATACATGATCACAAAGTTGTCAAGAATGATGTGGTGGCTCACACTTGTAATCCCTGCACTGAGGCCAGAGAAAGCAGGATTCTAAGAATCAGTACTTACATATCCTTATTTTACAAGTATGCTTTTAACATAAAAACTATGGGTGGTACTTAATGTTGCTGCATTATACCTAAAATTGGCTAAAATGGTAAACTTTATGCTATGCGTATTTCATTATAATTTAAAAATTGGGTATAGGAGGTGAGTCAGAGAAGATTGCCAAAATGAAAAGGATTAAAAATTAATATATCGTAAGAAACTCAGTTTAAAAAGAAGCAGAACCAATCAGAGTACCAGTGAACCTTTTATACTGAAATACACTTTCGTGCAGAGGTAAGCAAACTACAATGGTGGTCATCCCTTTCTATAAATATAGTATTTGCTTCAATACATAAGACACTGTATTAAAAATATTAGGGAATAAATCCTACCAAACTTCAGTTTGTTAGCCTAGATTTCTAAATACATGAGTAATTTGAGTTCCTCTTATAAGTTAAAAAATAATTCTCCAACAAGTTTCTACTCCTTTAATAACTCAAAAAAAAAAAAAAAATCTAGGGAAGTCCCTGCCAGTCAAGCTATCAAAACAAGTTTTAAAATCTTTAAAACTGTACCAGAAATGAGTAGATGAAAATACATTCCCAAATCCTGAAAATTATCAAACTGCAAAAACAAGCTCTATGCTTTGAAAGGTAATACTTTTACACAAATGTTCCTTCAGAAATCAGTACAGAATTCTGAATGCCACATACCAGAGGATACCTCCCAAACGAGACCATTTTACTCCTACTTGTTGTAGTCAGAAAACTGTCAAGTTTAGACATCATTTCTATACATTCTTTCATAACCAAATGATGTTTTATGATGGAATAATCTAGGATAAAATTGGAGTAAGAGCCTCTATGTGCAACTACATGCAACACTAATAACCACAAAGTTTAAAGATGTATTTGTTCCTGTTATTAGTAAAGAACTCAGGTGAAAATGTCACATAACTATAATTTGCCCTTGGTTTATGTAAGATTTGATACTGTTGAACTATTTAAAGAGGATTTTTTTTTTTTTTACCTTTTTACATTTTAAGAATATAGTAGACGGTTTTATTGGTTTTTTTTTTTTTACCGATTTTAAATGTCTTAAAAACTGAAGAAACCCAAGTATCTTCACCAACTTTCTTTTCAAGGTGACATTTACTTTTCAGAGGAAAACACCGCCTCCCCCCACTTTGGCTAGATATCATCGCATCATTTAAAAAAAAACAAAAATGAAATTAGGGGCTAGAGAGATGGCTCAGTGGTGAAGAACACTTGTTGCTCTTACGGAGTACCCAAGTTCAATTCCCAGCACCCACAGGGTGGTTTACAGCCATCCATACTCCAGTTTCAAGAGATCCAAAGGCCTCTTCTGACATATGTGGGTGCCAGGCATGCATGTAGTGTATATACATGCATGCAGGCAAAACACCTTAAAAATAATAGTTAAAAAAAGGTGAAACTCCATTTGGTATCTCCCTAAAATTTGGCAGATATTCTCAATAAAACAGCACCTGAAAGCCTTTAGGACTCAAATTACTGTATTCAGTGAACTTTATGTACATCTGTTTAAATAAATATTATGAAGTTAATTATAGATCATGTACATGTTTATCAATGACTAGTAGTTGCATGGTTTAATGTAAATATTAGGCTTCACAAATAGGACATAGTTACTGGCACTTTCTTCACTTCCCATTAAAACTATAGCGCTAAAAAGTAGTTTAGTAACATAACATGTGCAAGTATGTGCAAGATCTAGGCTTAATCCTCTGTGTTGCAAATAAGCAGAAGAAAACTCATGACTTAAAAGTTTACTCTTGGGAAAATCACAAAACAATGAGAGATGACTAAGAAGCACTAAGAAAAAATTACTCTTTCAATATTAACTCTAACTTTAAGTGAACTGTAAATACTTTAAAGGTTCATTATTTTAAATACGTGCATTTGAGTTTGTCAAAGAGAGCGTATGTGCTCATGCATGTGCAGCTGCCTGCAGAGGCCAGGAGGGGGTGTTGGGTCTCCTGGAGCTGGAGTTACAGGTGCTGGCCATGAGTGCTGGGATCTGAACTCTGATCCTCTGGAAGAGCAGTTCACACTCTTAAAACACTGAGTCATCTCTCCAGCCCTCAACTGTAAATGTTTACCTTTAGAAATTATAAGTAGATGGAATTCAGAAGGATCATAAAAGTATCTGCCACCTATTTCAAAAGTTTTTATTATCCAATACTAAAATACATTATCTACATCTGCCAAACACTGTCTCAACTTCATTTTCATTGTTTAATGAACATATTATTAAATCTTACTTTGAAATTCAATTCTCACAAAAGATAATGCAGTAATTTTTGTGCCTCTCACATTCCATTTATTCAAAATAGAAACTATGAAAATATGCCACACCATTTAAAGCTAGGGGAAATCTCTTTTGTGTGCACTTTATTTTTAAATTTAAATACTCTTGTGTAATTAAAAGCATATTTTTTAAGTGCCAGACTTTGTGGAGATATGCGAACATAACTACTGCATGAGGTTATGTAGTTTTTTTGCAACTACCAAACTGTTCTCCAAAATAGTGAACAAATTTATACTTTTATACCACCAATCGCCATTTAATTAAAACCTGCCAAACTGAGAGGGGAAAATGGTCTTGAGGCTATTTTACTGGAATATTTTCAATATTGTACTCTATAAAAACTGTGTTTTGTAAAAAGCACATACATACTAGTATTTCATCTGCCTAATCCTTGTCCCTAATAAATAAAACATGCAAACCAAAAGTAATTTAATATAGATAAACACACACACCCCAGCCTTTCCTAAAGATCATTCACTAAAATACATTTCTGGGCTTTGCCGAAATTAAGCATGCCACATTTAACAGAAGATATAAATCTGATTTCTTTAAAAATGCCTGGTAAGCAAGCATGTAAGTTAATCAAAGCTCGTAATGCCATAACACATGTGTAACTGACAATGTTCATTCTAGTCATGTTGGTTTTCAGAAAGTGAATTCCTACACTAAGATTCTAAATTCAATTTCACAAACAGTACCCAAAACAGACAACTAGGGGAAAAAAAAAAAAAGATTCTAACAATACAAATTTTAAATCATAGATTTAAATATAAGCACAGAACTTAGCTTAAGACCTAAGGTATTGACTATACAAAGTTGGGAAGCAAACTAAAAGAATGGGGTCCTGTTGAGAAGGTAGAGTGGGGAAAGGAGTACAGACCTCAGTAAGGAGGGAAAGTCCAAAGTGGCCTGGAAAGTAGACAGAACAACTGTTTTAAAAATGGAAAGAAGCAAGCTAAGCTGTTTGGTTTTTAATGATGGAATGAATAGTGATAACAAAATTAAGTAAGACCACAACAGAGAAAGCTTGAGCAAAGATCATTATGCTTATCTATAAAGTATTAAAATGTTAGTCATTTAACCTTAACCTTATCAGACTGAAGGTCTGTGGACAATATAGTGTAAAGTGATACTGGTTCAAAGTGTTTTACTGGCTTTTGGAAAAAAGATAAAGTAGACAACTTGATTATATTCCAATGTCTATAATTTAAGATAAGATTAATAAAATATAAGGTCTGAACCAAAGAAAGAAAAGCAATATGAACTGAGAGTGCCGTGGTTAAGTATTAAGTTTGCTCTGACTTATTTACCAGCAAAGTTTAAAAACATAAACTTCACAAATCACACAGTTTCCCATAAGACATGTTTCTTTCAAGACAAACTTTCTCTGGAAACTAAAAATAAAAATTGTCACCTAAGTCTGAAATTTAAAGATCAACACCCACAACAGGTTTTTAGGGTAAAAGAAGAAATTCTTAGCGAATAAAGAGTGTAATTTTTAACACACACCCAACATTGTTCTAAGCCTTGTATAAAACAGCAACTCTTTATTTCACTGGCTATTTCTTAGTAACACTATAAAATGAGGCAGTCTTAAGAGTGCTGGCAAAACAGATGGACTGCTGACTGAGGAAGACCTATGCTCTACAGGCTGAGCATTTAGAAAGGATAACTGGATCAAACAGGAGCTGATCTCTTAGTGGGAGAAGGGCTTCTCATGGAAAATACAAGTGTTCAAAACAGATCAAATAGAAACGTCAACCAAATTATAATACTCTCTATCTTCACTTCACATAAATTCATGACAATTATGGTTTGAACCAAATCTCTGATTGAAAGCTCATCTTTTCTGAATTGTTTCTGAACATGTTTAGTTGCCATCTAGATTTTGGTGCAAACGCACACACATGTGTGCACACACACACACACTCTCACAATACTAATCTAGTCCCTTAACTAAGGTAAACAAGGTTATCTTATTGGCACTTAACACGCTCCAGGACTCAGAGCAAATCTTCTTTGGGAATTACTTCCCTAAACTGGTTTCTTCTGTTGGGCAAGATGAGGGGAAACAGGATGGGGCATCAGCCAAAATAGCGTTCCTAAGTTATTGCTCTGAGATGATTTATTAATAGGGCAATGAAACCAGAAACTTCTGGGGAAACAAAACACAAAAGTTCAATTTCCTATCTGACTTTTAAAAAGAAGGGTACTAGAGCCATTGGGGGACGGGGGAGTTGTCACATAGACACCCCACACCCTGCAACTTGAGTATTAAATATTAAACGGTAATAAACGCACTTTGCAATTCTGTCCAGGGTAAACACTGAGTTTTGTACCACAAACCTGGTAAACCAGATGATGGTAAGGTGAGCCTGTATGTGATTAAACATACACAATCCTTATTCTACTTTCTAAAATAGTAGAGATGCAGATCTAACCAAAGTCTAGGTTTAAAAAACACTAAAAGGGATTTAAGTCATCTAATCCAACACATTCAATAATATACCCATGATTGTGGTACAAATCCACCATCACAGAATGCCACAAATTTTGTCCATCAGTAGGTGGTTTTTAAAAAATGAAAATTTTCACTATGGGAAAATATGCAGGAATGTTTCAGGAAGGTCCCAACATCAATTACAGGAAACATTAAGCAGGCCTGAGATTGAGATTATAAAATTCACACTTTCAGTTTGACTTAAGCTACTGTGCAGAGCTGGAAAGAGAAGTAAAACGAAAAAACAGGATACACCATGTCAGTATAAAGTCAGAAAAATTGGATACAGGAAAAGCTTAAAAATCAGTGTTTACCTTGTTGGGAAAACTGAACCTACTTATATTATACAAAAGCATTCAGGAAAGTGTCCTATTTAAGAAAACTCAATTTTGTTTTTAGGCTAAATTCCCATGCTATACACAATGAGTCAACATCCTACCACAATTAAGTCCCCCAAATGACTTAGATTTTTGCGTGTTTCATGTCACACTTCACTTTTGCTCTTTTATTTTTAAATCTGTCCACCTCACAGAAGACATCAGACAAGGCATCGCTGGTCCCAGTAGGAACAGGTGGTCCGTGCTGCGTGCCTCATCTTCTAGGCCACATGTCCCTATTCCGCCTAATCTCATTTCTGAAGCATTATTTCCGGTGGCCCAGATGGCTCTGCGCAAGCCAAAATGATCCACCTCAGAAGGATTAAGAACCCTCTGCCACATCTGGTATCAAGTGGGATGGTGGCAGAGGCTTAGCGAAGGCAACGGGGAAATGTGGGCCTGGGAAAAGGCGAGCTGGGAAGGCAGATCTCCACTCTACCCCCGACTCCTCAATGTCACTCGGTAGAAATGGATGTTCGTGTGGCATCGCCCACTCAGAGCCGAGAGGCGGACCAGGGTTGCGAGCCGTGGCGCGAAGCTCCCGGCCGGCCGAGCAGCAGCCTCCTCCGGGCGGGGGCCGCAGCCAGAAAGCCCCTCCGGGCGCTTGCCCGGCGTCCCGGGGCGACCCGCGCGGCCGCGGAAGGGAAGTGGGAGCCGGCGGAGGGGCACGGGCGGGGCCGGGCCTGATCACATGGCGCAGCCATAGCAGGCCGCCTGGCATCGCTTTCTTTCTCTTCCGCGAACCCGGGCTGCCACGCCGCCCCGCCGCCGCCCGCCGCCCACCACCCGGGGCCCGACACCTACTC
The DNA here is from genome assembly GCA_026225945.1 of Cricetomys ansorgei. Classification (NCBI taxonomy): domain Eukaryota; kingdom Metazoa; phylum Chordata; class Mammalia; order Rodentia; family Nesomyidae; genus Cricetomys; species Cricetomys ansorgei. The sequence goes on from JAMJFZ010001562.1 coordinate 8,854,008, forward strand.
GGCCTCACCCACGCAACTCACTTGTCGCCCGCGGCAACCATCTCCTTGCCCTCGCTGTTGACGAACGCGTCCGTCTCCCCCACGCTGTCCTTGGCGCCCGGTGCTGGCGGGACTGCGGGCGGCGACGCCCCGGGCTGCTGCTGCTGCTGAGGCGGCGTGCCTCCCTTGCCTAGCTCCTGCAGGATCTCCGAGGGCGAGCTGGACAGGCCGCCGGCGCCCGGGCCCTTGGCGCGGCCGCCCCCACCCCACCACGGGTGGAGTCGCGCGGCTGCCACCAGGCCCGTGGCAGGCCGGCTCCCGCCCCGGGGGCGCCGGCACAGCGTGCCGAGGGGCTGCGCGCGCCGCAAGGCCGCACCGACGACGGCGGGCGGCCGCAGGAGCAGCTCCCGCAGCATCGCCGAGCCTCTCAGCCTCATCATGCCGCAGGCGCCCGCTCGTCAGAAGAGGATGCTCCGGGCGTGGGCGGCCGCTTTCCTCCTGGAACGGTCTCCCGCACGGCGGAGAGAGGACTGAGGAGAGAAAGGGTCCGCGGTGGGGTGTGGCTGCTGCTCCGCTGCTCCTGCCGCCGCCGCTGCCGAGCCTGCCGGTACCCGACGCCGCCCCGGTCGCCGCGAGCTCCGTACTGAGGCGGACACGCAGGGGAGGGCTAGAGACATTCCGCGCTCACCAGCCGGGGGCGGGAGCACGCCGGCGACCTGCCCCCTGCGCGCTTTTCCATTGGCCCACTCTGCCGACCTCGCTCCTGATTGGCGAGGGAAGCAGTCAAATACGTCTCGGCGCCTGTGCGCAGTTCCGCGGGGTCCTAGAGGGCGGGGAGAAGGGCGGCTGACGTGTGAGGCGGGGCGGCGCAGCCCCGCGGACGAGCAGACCCTCGCCCCAGGCCGCCTGAGGCCATGCTGGGCGAGGACCGCGGGTCCCGGGATCTGACTGTTCACCGGGCAGGTGCGCTCCCAGGATGCGCGCCCTCGAGCTATCGAAGAAGCCAGAGTGCAGGAGGCCTGGCCGCCGAGGACTGGAGGGAGGCCGGGCGGTGGCAGGTCGCCTGGTCCAAGCCTAAGTCTCGCCCCACAGCTAGTTATCCGGCGGTGTGTCCGCCCCTCTGAGGATGTCGGTCCTGCCTGGGCAGCCCTAGCTTCATCCCTCTCCCAACTGTGCTTAAAACTTTCCATGGTTGGCCTCTGCCCAGAAGTGAAATGTTTTGGAAAAAATGAGCAAAATCCTTTCAGCTATGCAACTTAAGACATTTAGGATGTTGGCACGTAGGAAGAACGAAAAGGAAAAAGACCAGAGTATGGTGGCTCTCGTATCCTAAAATTTTTTTTTTCATACACACCAATTCTCCAAATTTTTGAACGGTGTTTATTCCATAATGCTAGTTGGCTTGAAAGCAAAATTGCAGATACTATTTTGTTATTTTAAAAGCCGTTTCATTGTTTTAAAATAGAAGATCATTTTCTCAAAGCCGTTTCAGCCCAGCATCACTTTATCGATTTATCCTTTACATCTGTGAATCATATAATATCCCCTGAGCCTGCGCACACATTCCCCTCCAGAATGCTGTAAACGACTTCCTGAAACAAATAGGTTGAAGTGCATGGATTCACCAAAGTTAGCAGAATATTTATGAGATGAGAACCGTGTAAGGTGCATCATTAATTCGCCAGATTCAGTAATTCAGTCTTTAAATCTTTAGATGTTGAGCTTGAATTTTACTGTACCTACATGTTATAGTACATGTAGGCTTGCCATGTTTAATTTTTTTTTTCAATCTGCTCTTTAAATGGAAAAATATGAGGAAGGTGACCTTGTTGGGGGTGGGGGGATAGAACTGCAAATTACTTGGGTGATTTCTGTTATTGCTTAATGTTAACATGTCAAAAATATTAATATAGCTTTCTTTAAACTGACTTATGGATGGCTTACAAACCTTAGTATTGTTCAATTTCTTAGAAACAGCAAGTTAGCAGTTTTTTACTGCCTCCTTTTTCTTAACCCCATCTAATCTGCTCACCAATCCAGTCAAATGTTTTCATACTAGTTTATCCTATTCCTCAATTCTTCTGATAGTTAAAGGTTTCGATGCTTTTTAGTGTATTTAACAGGAGCTGGGGACATGAGTGAATGTGGGGAGAGGCCTGCTACTCAAGCTGGGGACCTAGGGTTGGATCCCAGGCACTCACCTAAAGACTAGGCCTGGAGGTATGTGTCTGTCACCCCAGCCATAGAGCGGGACAGACACACGGATGGACACATGTGGATCCCTAGGACTCAGTGCTCGTCACAGTCATTCTAGCTGAATTGGTGAGTTCCAGACTCAGTCTCAAAAAATAAGGTATTCAGTGACAAGGAAGACACTCAAAGTAAACCACTGGCTTTGAACAGAGGCAAACTCACCGTACACATGCGCACACATGCATATATGACACAGGAAAAGAAAAAAAAAGCAAAGGCACCTATTTGTAGATTATTTTCTAGAGTTTCTACTTTTCAGAATGAACTGATGAGAAAGGACAGATGTTATTTCCAACATTTAGAAGATCTGAGTCCACTGAGATTTAACCTCTAAGGTAATTTTTAAAAAAAAAAAAAAACTCATGAAATAGCTACAGGAAATCAAAACTATTGCAAATAGAATAAATTTGACAGAATACTTTGATTCTTTTCATCTTATATTTTTATCTTCAGTGATATTTTAATTATACAAGTTTAGAAACAGTGTTTCTATTATGTTAAAATTAACTATACCACCTTTAAGCCAAACTACCACTATTAAAACACTTTATACACATATAATAATCCACAGAAATGCCTGCAAGAAGAAGCGTTCTCCAGACTAATTTGGGGGTAGGCTGCCAGAGATGCTCTTGGACTTCTACTTTTACTGAGTGGGGTAACAGCTCCACTCCCTGAAGAGGTAATCGGCCATCCAAGGGAGAAACTGGAACGCAAAAAGTGCACTTTGCCTCTGCTTTGTGCTGAAGAATGTTGCTGAGCCTGCCCCTGAGCATCTGTGTTCCTGATGGTCAGGAAAAGCTAATACTTCAAGTTCGGAACATAACCTCTATATATATTTCTGATCTTCATCTTCACAAACAGCGAGCTTAGTGTTTGTTGTCCAGGAGGAAAACAGAAAGTGATCCCCTCAGACTAAATCTGGGAAAACCTGCCTGGCATTCTTTCTGTTTGTTTGAAATTCTCCTAGTTGAAGCGTGAAAGGTTCAGAGAACCTTTAAACAATCATCCGCTACTACTTCCTGCTTTTGCTGGCCCTTCAGGCCTTGCTGAAAAAGTCTGCTGAACATGACTGCTTTTTCCAGTCCTGAACTTAGATCTACATAGGTATCATAAGTCTCTCATTTATAAAATGAGGGTAACACTAGCGCTTCTAGACTGTTGAAAGGATTAAATGAGCAACAAATGTAAGCACTGAGAAGAATATCAGTAATGTTCTGTTAGCTATTATTGTTGTCTGGTGAGTAAATTGTTATGCCAGGTGATCAGTTCTTATGTCCATTATTGAAAAGTCAAAAGAGGAAATTGTTTTAGGCCATTTCAGAAAATACTATTTAAAGAATTAAAGCTAGCACCCCAGCATGAGATCATTTACTTACTTCCTTTTTAGAAAAGAAATTTCAAAATATCTTAAAATAGAAAGGAAATGCTGCAAAGATCGATTTTGAAAGGCTGGACTCAGTTCCCAAGGTACCAACTTTTACAAATAACCTAAAAATTAAGGGAAAAAAAAAAATCTCCAGGGAAAGGGAGGGTAGATCTGTATGTTATACACAAATATCCCAGCCTATAGAATTACGTTTAAAAATCTGCCACTTTAAGCTTTTTCATTAGTCTTCTCAAATATGTCATCCACATAAATGAAACTATACCTTTCTAAATTATAATAACACATAAAAACAATGGGATTTTACTAAATATGAGCAACACATTTGAAAGGTCTAGCTGAAAGTACACTCTTTTTGATGATCCCCTGGTGGCTAGAATGGGAATCAACAGGGAAACAGATACTTTTATTCAGACTGATATGGTAAAGATTTCAGTTAGTTGAGTTTGTAAATTGGTATTGTTTGTACTTAGACCATACTGATAGCCATGGGACCTCCAATTACTTGTTAATTTTCAAACTGGTTTTCTTATTCTTCTGTGCATTCGTAGAAAATTTAAATCAACTAACCCTCATCCCAGAGATAAGAAAGTCTTAGTACTTGTACATTAGCAGCCCCCATGCTTTTGTAAATAGTCAAGTGATACTTGCTTAAGGAGAAAATGTCCTCTGCAATAGACTGTAGTATTCTCCCCAGATATTTGTGTCTCTCCCACAGAGACTTTATCACTTCACTTTTTTGGATTGCAGACTTAGCTCTGATGATACATGAAGTGTGGGACTGTCTTGCAGCTGTGGTGGTCGAGTGTGCTAAAAACCCCAAATTCTCATTTTAAAGATCTGGGAGGAATATGGCTTCTCCCCACTTCAGCAGCTGATAGGCCACAAACCATAGAAAAACACCGCCCCTCCAAAGGCACATGACCTGGCAGAATTGTTTATCTGGAGTTGCAACTAAACCCTTCCATATAAGGTCTATCTCTCTGGTCCCCAGAAAAATACCTAGATCCCCCAATATGCAAGTGGGACTGCCTGTCCTAACCAATGAGCTTCCAATGACATTCCTCAGATACAGGGACCATTTCTATGGCTATAAATATGTAAGCCCTCTCCCCAGTAAATGAGTTCAAACCCTCTGCCACTTACTCCCAAGCATCCTGTTCATTCTTGTCTGCTCACAGATCTCTGATCTAAGACCAGATGGGTGTTCCATAGATCTGTCCCCACAGTGCAGCTTCCTGCCTGGGAGCCCACCACCACTGGCCAGAGGGATACCATTGAGGGATCGGGAAGCTGCACCAGGTTTATTATTTATAACAACAAAGGACACAACATGTCTTACCAATGCTGTGTCACCATTTAGTCTGCCATCTTCCTTCAAGACTGGCTGGCATGTCCAGGAAAGGATTTCTTCTTCACCTAGCCATCTGAAGCAAACCCGACACTTATGATTGATGAATACCATGAAGAAAAGTGAACCTTATTGTGATTCACTTAGAGTGAAAGGTTATTACTGTTGAATAATTTAGCTTAAGCTAACTAATAAATTATCCAACTATATGGATTGTAAAGAACATTTACAAACTCTGAACACAGTTGAAAGCTGCAGACCAGTTGAAACTGAGAATCACTGAACAGCGTTGTCTTTCAGGACAGTCAAAAGTTCAAGTAGGGAACATTTGATTGACACTGCAATATGTTATATGGATTTGGGCATTTTAAGTGGAGAAAATTTAGTGACTATTTGAAAGGCAAGCCACATATCTTTTGTAGAAGTTTATTTTTAGTTGTGTTTAAAATAATTGTATTTTTGCACCGTTGCAAAAAGGGATGCATAGGTCTTGGCTTTTTGTATTGTCTGCAGGTATTGAATTTCTGTGGGGAATGTTTGATTGCTTATGATCTGCAGCTGAGGAATTCTAAAAGAACAAAAACACCTGAGCTAGATGCTCAGAGGTTCCACTGTCAAGGACGGTGCTGGCTGCAATGGTGGTTTTCTCTGTAGAAGTCTGGCAAAGTTTTTATCTATGAAAGCACCTCCCTGACTCCCTTGATGAGCTCCCACAGCAGCCTAACAACTACAAATGGCGCATCAACATGGGGCAAGACATCATGACAGCTAGTCCAATGTGGAGACAAGGAAGAAGAGAAAGAAACTCCAGACCTCTCACAGAGTCTGGTAAAGTACGCTCAGGGAAGCTACCAAAGGATAGAGATTAAGGTATTAATTGAAGGCTCCTGAAGGAAGAGGAGAGAGAAAAAGGGAAAAAAGCCTCTATGAAGAGAAAATTGTGAAAATTAAGGGAGAAAGAGGACTCAAAAATGAGAGCCACAGAACAAAGGCCTTAGAAAGAGATATTTTCATGTTGACAACAGAGAGTTCAGCTGGGAGCAGGGAAGAAGGAAGGTTTCGACTGCTTTTCCTGATCATGGAGCCAATGCTTCCTCCTGCCGCTGGTGGTAGCCAGGGCACTGGAAACAGAAACCAGAGCATACTGTTTCACAAACTGAGTTTTGTGATAGGTGTGTTGTATATGTGTGAAGCTCAAGATGTTGTGTTTGAGGTCTATGAAAAAGGGTATATATTTCTCCATAGCTGTGATGAGAAAGAATGCCAAACCACCAGAATGTTTCAACCAGAGATTCTTCCCACTGGCCCAGGACCTCCTGCTATCTTGGCTTAAAGCCAAAAAGTCACTTAGTTAAACTGACCAGTTTTTTTCTGTAAACTTGACTAAGAGAAAGATGAGCTGTTCAGATACTAGTGATGGTGGTGAGAACTCCATCCACATGGGAACTCTTACTGCAGACAAAGTGACTTGTTATTTTTTTTCTGCAAACTAGACTCTATCTTTAATCTGGGAAGCACACAGAAGCTGTCTTCTAGAACTGGCTGAGGTTGTATCTCATGCTGGTAGCTGAACTTGGTACTATAAGAGTCACCCAGGTGTTGCTGGTTTTGAAGGCATAAGGTGGTCATGGAGTGCAACTGAGGCTTGGCACTGTGAGAGGCCAGGAGAGGCCATTGGTGAAAGTACAGCCTTGGTAGTAGTTGAAGATCCAGATTGAAGGGTCATGTAAAGAAGTTGAGGCTTGACACCATGAAGAGAGCCTATGAAAGGCTATTGGTGAAAGTGCAGCCCAGTTGCACAAGGGTCCCAATCATTCTGAAGATGCCAGTACCATAGGACAACCACCAAGAACAGCAGCAGCAGTGGAGGGGAGCCAGCCAGAAACTGAGCTGTGTGTGCTGCAGAGGACAGAGCCAGAGAAGTGATCCAAGTCATCTGGAAGAGCCTAGAAGATCATGAGTGAATTCCAGATAACTGGGCATTGATAATGTTTTTCTGCTGTCCAAAGACATTGTAAAAAACCATCACAGCTCTCTAACAATTATTATAAGTGATGTTATTAATGGCAACTCTTAAATTTATTTTGCAATCAATGCTGGGTAATACAGCTAGTAAGGAAGGGAGCTACATTGTGAATATTTTTCAAGAGGACAATCCACATGAAAATATGTTTCAACTGCAGGTTGTATAGAAGATGCAACAGTAGTGTGTATTTAACTAAAAACCTTGTAGAGAAAACTATTAATGGCTAGCTCAAACATAAAAATAACCCAATTCTTTCATCAATAAAACATGAGTTATAATCCTTGCTTTAAAGGTCGAAGTTATAATTTACCTTCGTAATATTCCTGTAGTCAACTGCTTAATGTTATGACTGGAAAAATTATAAGTTAATAAGGGCATGTAGCTAATTAATAATAAAGTTGGTGAAGACATACCCTCCAGCTAGATCTGGTCTTTGACTTCATTTCTTTTGAACTGTCAAAGAAATGCCTATGCAAGTTATGTTTATAGATACAGAAGCTCAAAATGTCTTCTTTGCTAGTAATTTCCCCAAGTGTGGGACTAGGTAGGTACCGGAGCAAAGTAGACCAGGCATAGCACACCAAGGACTGGGGAAGCTGTGGCAAGTAGGAGTTGGAATTCTTCTAAAGGGCGACAACTAATCCATCCAGCAATTTTTAGGTAGCATAGGTACAGTTAGCTAGAACTTTGGGCTTTGCAGATGATCCAGATAGGTGAATTTTAAAGCTAAATTGCATTCTAGGGCTTTCAAATATAAAAGTTCACTCATTTCAGGGTAGGGTGAGACAGCAGTCAAAACATCTGTAATTATGATTTGGTTCGCAGGGGACATGTCCAGCTCTACCTTGAACAGACCACATGGTAATAGCAACATACCGTTTTTGGTTTTTTTTTCTTATGTCTATATCCCAGTGCTGACTCTGCTTCCCATCATCAGCCTTGACCCAACACGAACACTTGAGTTCTCTAGAGTCTACTCCTACTATTCTGCTATCAAGAAGGGATCCAGCGTCATAGCAATCCCAAAACACCAATGCCAACTAAAGGAGGGGGGTTAGAAAAAGAATCTGGAAGCCCCATGGCATTCTGGGGCTATGGCTCAACTGGGACTTCTTGTTACACATGAAACATCACCTTCTTAATTAAATGAATTTCATTAGGGATGACTTCCATTAAAATAATCTCTGATTCATAGTCCCATCATAGAAGTGTCGGTGTCTGGTGTCTATTTCAATCTTGGTTTGCTTTGGGCACTCATACATCAATTAGCAATGAAAAGACCTCACACTCTTGCCCTCAGGCCATTGGATGGAGGAAATTCCTTAATTGAAGTTCTCTCTGCCCAGGTATGTCTAGTTGACAAGGAAGATTGACCACTGTGCTATCTTTCTCTCTCTTTAAGTAGAATTTATTATAACTTCATACTTGCTCACATTTTTAAAAAGACTTATTTTAATTTTATGTGCATGAGTGTTTTGTCCACATGTATGTATGTACAACAAGTGTATGCCTTGTGTCTACAGAGGTCAAAAGAGTGTGTTAAATCCCCTGGAGCTAGAGTTACAGCCAGTTGTGAGCCACTGTGTGGGTGCTGAGAACTGAACCCCAGTTCTCTGTAGAATCAATGAGTGTTTTTAACTGCTAAGCTGTTTCCCCAACCACTCATACTTTTAAAAAAAACTACACTAAATTATATGTGTATGTGTGTGTGTCTGTGTTTCAGCTAATTTATGACTTGATAACTTGATGACACTTTAATGGTTTAGGGGCCAAATATGATACTTTATATCATTTAAAAACAAAGATGAATAGGAGATACAGTAAACATTATAAAACTTAATTAAGCTTAGGTTTGAACACTGAATGAATATTGTGATTTCACATATGCTCCCTTTCTCTCTCCTCCTGCCACCAAAATGCTGAGCTACACTTTACCTTTATCGAAGTATCTTAGTTTGCTTTCTATTGCTGTAATGAAAAAAAAAAAAAAAACCTTGAGAAGGAAAGAGTTTATTCAGCTTACGCTTCCACATCATAATCTGTCACAGAAGGAAGCTGGGGCAGGAACTCAAAGCAGGAACCGGAGACAGGAACTGATGTAGAGTCTATAGACTCTAATGTAGCTTACTTCCTTGCTCCCCATGACTTACTCAGCCTGCTTTCTTATACAACCCATGACCTCCTGCCCAGGAGTAGCACTGCCCACAATGAGTTGGGCCCTCCCACATTACTCATTAATAGGGAAAATGCCTCCACCTGCCATACAGACTTTCAGTCTGCCCTACAGGCAGTCTGATGGAACTTTTTATTCTCAACTAAGGCTCCTCTTCCCAGATAACTAGCTTTTATCAAGTTGACAAAAACCAACCAACCAAACCAAACAAAACAATGAAAAATAAGACACTAAGCTTTCATATGTGTGCCAAAACTGCTAATGTTTCAGTATTGACTTTCTGTCCTTTGTTCTTACAAGAAAATTAAGTTTTCCTCTATGTTATTTTTTCTGTCTTCCATCTGCGAATCCTAAGTCCTGTGTATCCATGGTAACCTTATGGTTTCAATGTTGTGTCTTCATGGTATTCTCCAATCACAAACCAACCCCAGAACAGTCATTTAAAATGTGATTTCACTTTGTGAGTGAGAAAATCACAGAGAAATGTGAAATCCACTCAACATTTCAGTGACTTGTCTGAGAAGTACCATGTGTTTCTTAACCCCCTAGCTTTTACACCAGCATCCCCCTAGTCTAAGATCAGCTTGAATGCTGCCTCCTTAGAGAAGCCTTTCATGACCTCTCAAGGCACAGTGAAGAGGTTCATCGTCACATCTTGGTTTACTTGGAAACTTACCCATTTATCCCATGACACTAATGGTTAATATGTGTCTCTCTTCTAGGTAGGTTTTATACCTTTTTAAAGTTATTTATTTTTATATTTTTAACATTGACTTGTAGCTGGGATATAGAAGACACTTAAAATCTATCAAGTTAGTAGGTAAATGTATTTTTAATATTACTAGAAGTTTTTGAGACTGGAGATCACGTCATCAAGCTAAAATATCCATTTCCAGATGTACAGAAGACCCTAAAGGCTTAGAGTAAAAAAGAAAAGGTTGTTTCTCAAAGTAGACAAGGAGGATTGCATGGAGGGAATAAAGTTGGAGAGACAGACAAAGCATACTTGATATAAGGCCTTGGAGACCATAGTAAAGACATCTGGTTTTTAGCACTATGAGAAACCATTGATGATTTGATCTATATTTTAGCCATGTAATAGGTTAAGCAATGAAAACAATGTGTTTATGAAATGTAGCCATTTAAAATGTTTCTTTAATTCTAGATTATGATAGCTTTCAGAATATCTAAGATCATTTGAAACATGTAAAATAACATAGCTGAGGCCCTGAATTGCAACCTAGGGCTTAATAACTAGAGATTAGAAATGTGTTAGAACAAATGAGCTTTCATAATTACTGAAGTTTTGAACTACGAAAGACTGTATGGGTACCTTGTTTATGTACTTGTATCGACCACTGTGGTTGACTCTAGAGTCACACACATAAATGACAATGTTTAAGGAAGGAAAGATACAGATACATAAATAAAATTAACATACATCTTGTAGAGGATATAGACACTGTATATTATACATATCCAATAGATAAAAAGATATCGATATATACCGAAAGATTAGGGCCTGTTATAAAAAGGGGGTAGGTACACCTGGTAGGTACAAGTCTAGATATACAGGGTGGCAAGGACACTGCTTTCAGAACAAAAAAAAAAAAAACAGAGTTTAACTGGTAAGAATAATGTATAGCCTAGGACATTATTCATGAAGCATTTTTCTGTCTCCTTGGTAGAACTGCAAGTTTCTTCTTTATCGAAGTTGAATATACCCATGCAACTTGTACTGACCAGGGAAGTATCATCATAAACATTAAAATGAATACACAATTGCAGGGTGGTAGTGGTACATGCCTTTAATCCCAGCACTTAAGAGGCAGAGGCAGGTAGATCTCTGTGAGTTCGAGGCCAGCCTAGTCTACAGAGTGAGTTTCAGAACAGCCAGAGTTACAACAGAGAAACCCTGTCTTGAAAAACAAAACAAAACAAAATAACAACAACAAAGCAAATACACAGGCTGAGCATGTACACACATTCCTATAATCCTATAATCCCAACATATAGGAAGCTGAGGCAGGAAGAGCAGGCTATTCTAAGCTCTTTACTGAAAACATACCTTAAACTTTTTTTCAACTATAAAAAATACAAACAAACATGAAGTTATGTAATTGGCAGGAAAATGTATACAACTGGCAATAATCACAATAAATGATTTTCTATCTCTAAAAAACCAAATATTGCATGTTTTCTCTCATTCATTCATGAGCCCTCAATTTTCTATAGATACAAGCAATCATATTTGTACAGATGACATGAAAGTAGAAGCAGGCTGTCTAGGGGAACAAAGAGGAGTGATGAAAGGGGAAGAGTGAGAAAGGAGGAGGAGGCCAAGGTATAGGGGAATATGCTCAAAACATATCATATACTTGCATAAAAATGGCTTTTCATAATTCTGTATAAGAAAATAAAATAAGCAAACAAAAAACTCATTATACAGTTTCCTACCCTCTCCTTCCCTTTATTATGATCACTGCCAATGTCTAAAACCAGTGGCTGTTCCCTCTGCCTTGGTACCTTTGAAAAGGAAGTCCATCATTTTAAGTATCTGTAATTTTGAGGTTGTTACCACAGCAATTTTATTCTGCCCAAGCCAAACTGCCCACTGTAAGAGGAAGGTAGGAGAAAACACTTCAGATCAGAGAAGTGAGTCTTCTGGCAGCATGTTAAAGGGTCAACCCATAAATGCCCATCTAAAAAGCATATGCCCAAAATATTTGAGTCCATGAATTCAAGTAAGCACATTTTACGCTTTTAATACTGAAATGCTTTTTTTTTTTTTTTTTTTTTTTTTTTTTTTTTTTTTTTTGGTGAGCTGTTATTTCCACAACCAATTCCAAAGTTAACAAGTGTAACTTGAGTCAATAAGAAGATGCCTTCACAATCCATCCTTTTATGTATTCTGACTGAGGCCACCTCACTGTGCTTTGTCTTATGGATTCAGGGAAAGAGTATCCAGAGGCATCTGTGCTGTCAGTAGGTATTAGCCAAAGCTCTTGCTGAGACTGGATGACACATTCCAATGCAAGAGGCAAGATACCAAGGAAAATGCTTACACTTTGGAGATAGACAAGCTTAGACTTGTATTCCAGGAAGCAGTTAAGCTTCCCCAAAGTGCTGCCTTTGTGGGTATACCTTCCAGCTAGGATTGATTGCTTTTTAATGGGGTTTCTAGAAATAGCATCTTAATCATCTAACTCCAAGAGAGTGATTGAAATATGAAGACCTTGATAGCTCACTAAGGGAAAAAGAAGGAGACATTTGTGTGGATTAGCACACAAGCTTTGCTAGTGTCCTCCTAAGAAGAGGAGGTTTTATAGGCAGAGGAGGAAATGAGGAATGAAAAGGTCTAGACATGAAGGGCAGGAGGCCAAGGGCTGAGGAATGGATTGCCTAACCTAAGGCACAACAAACAGGAAAAGAAAAAGAGGGTATGGGCACAAAGATGAAGATTCTAGAAATATGTCTAGTCTCCTGATAATTGTATTTTTTTCCTCTATGTGTAAAGTGAGCCATGGACGTGCCTTCATTGAGTATGTTTACTAGGATCTGCCCAAATATCAAGAAGAAATCAAGTTCTTGTTACAGTGAGAATATCAATAATTTCAAGTCTAAAGAGTAAACCCTTATTAGTTGGATGGTGGTACATGCTTTTAATCCCAGCACTCAGGAGGCAGAGGCAGGCAGATCTCTGAGCGTGAGGCCAGCCTGGTCTACAGAGTAAGTTCCAGGGCAACCAGGGCTACACAAAGAAACCTTGTCTCAAAAAATAAACAAACAAAAGAATGAACCTCTTTTTAATTGTATCTAAAAATGAATAACATGTCTTTATCCAAGATCTTTCTGAACTGGGATTTAGGAGACTATAGCCTAGCCATCATCTAGTTGGCTGACCTGAGCAAATCTGTTCCCACATCTATAAAATAGTAGCTTTGCCACTGTGACCTCCAGGGTGCCTCCTGGTACCAATTCTTGACTCTGAGCACTGGTTATGTGGAATTGTGGGCTTTATCTGGAGAGTATCAGACACATACTAATGAATTCTCATGTCAAATTTTTTTTCTATTTTATCATGGGAATTGCAGGTGACACACTGGGTATACCAAATATGGTTAAAGAATGTTTAAATGCAGTGACTAGACAAAAGCTATAAACAGCTTAGCATATAGCAGTTTTGCAAGAGCAATAAAGGTTGACACTATTGGGTTAATAGTCAAAGAAATGTTAAGGCATAGTAAAAAGGGCATAGTAAAAGAAGTGACAATGATAGACATAACAAAGGACCAGGACTGAAGCCATTGAAAGTGTGAGTACTCACTGATGGTACCTACAGCTGTTGGCTATGAAGAATCCCAGTGGTCAGACTCCTCCAACAGCCTGCAGGACAATGCTGTGGTGCCACCCTTAGCATGAGTTTCCAAAAGTCCTCAGAGAAAAGAGATAACCTTAGGTAAACAGAAAGCAGGTGGACCAGCATTAATAGTGTCAAAAAATCAATTACTGTATAATTCTATTTTAATGTGTGTGTACGTGCCTTTTAAAGGTTATCTAGACTCCCTTTCTCCCTAAAATAATAAAATTATTTCACTCCTAGCAACCACTTCCTGGAAAACAATTTGCCAAAATGATGAAAATAGGTCTTTTCCACACTTAACGCTCATCTTAAAAGATAATTTTAAAGGTTTTAAGAGTGGGATACTAGAATAGTTTTAATCATAAAAGGCTGAGTCTGCAATCTCTCAGATGAAGAGCCAGGATCATGGACAGTCTTGCTGTGGGAGCGTGCATTAACTCTTCCTGGCTCACTGCAATCTGACATGATATCACTTACCTGGAGAAATACAAAACCAACCAGGAAGCTCCTAGTAAGTGTCTGCTGCACCCATGCATTCAATGACCAACAATAGAAGGAAGGGTACACATTTCCTTGCAACTCTTTGAACTTAAGGAAAATTTATATTATCTCAAAGGATCTCAGCTTTCTTGTTTGTAAGTAAAGATCGTAGAAGACACTTTTCACAGCTGTTGTGAGAAATAAATAGTGGACATACAGCATATTGTTTAGAGACAGGCATATACAGAAATTCAATAGACATCAATTTCTGGTCCATTGCAATCCATGCCCTTCCTAACAGGAGCCAATAAATTAATCCTTCTCAAAATAGCGAGGGTCCTCTTACTCTCTAACTAAAACCAAACCCCTCAGTGGCTTGCCATGGCATTTAGGGTAAAATACAAAATTCAAAGCGTTTACCTCAAGGCCTTTCTGATTTTGAACGTTAGCCACAGCTTCAGCTGACCTCCCACTGAAATTCTGTGTTCAGCTATGGCTGCCTTCTTTCAGATCGTCAAACTATGCCAGACCCAGCTCATGGCTCCCTCAAGAGTCACAACTCAAGGGGAACTTTGCAGGATTTATCTCCTATAACATGCATAAAGCCTATGCTGTCTTTGATATGAGCAATTTAATATTTTATAAACCTTGTATGAAGTGCTATATACAAACAGCTCCTAACCCATCATTCAGTCCAATTACTGCCTTGAGGCCCTTCTAAATGGTCATTTGGGGAGCCGTCAATGTTTGTACACACATTTGTTCTGCTTGAAACTCTCATCTTTCTTTTTTGCTTCTGGCAAAATCTTAATCACTCTCCAGCTTAAATGTTACCTCCTCTTGTTGCACCCTGTTCTTTGCTCTCAAGCAGATAAATAACCTTGTGTGGCTGTTCCTCTCTGCTGAGCTATAAGATTTTTAAGTGTTGAGCTTCTCAGTTCTTCAATCTGGGTCAGAGAAGGCAGCAGGAAGTATTTGTCACTGGAAATCATGAGTTAATGATCGTGTCTGGCAGAGTGGCTCATGCCTGCAATCCCAGTACTCCAGAGGCTGGAGCAGTAGGATTGCCATGAATTTGAAGCTAGCCTCAAAAAGCAAAAACACAGAACAAAATAAAATGCATTGGCCAATAAAGTTCTATCCCACAGAAGAACATTAGAAAACATTGCCCCCCACCAATCTTAGGGCAAGGCTTTAGTGTCTTATCTTAAGCCAATATCCAGAAGCAAAAGAGAAAGGAAACTGCCTCAGTCAAAAATCATGCCTTAGTATCCTGAGCTTTTTGTTATGTTCTGTGTGACTCATGTCCTCCTTTCATCCTGTCTACTTCGTTTTAATATTCACAGATGGTTCTGGAGCAAAACAATACTTTACTCAGGAGAAATCTGAAGCTAGGGATGTAGTGGCTCAGTTGATAGGGCCAAGCACTGAATAAACCAGCTATAGTAGTGTACACCTGTAATTTCAGCTCTGGAAAGGTAGAAGCAGGAGAATCAGAAGTTCAAGGTTATCTTCAATGGCATAGTTAATTTGAGGCCACCCTAGATCCATGAGGCCTTGGAGAGGGGACAAGACTTAAGAATGAGAAGGGGTGCAGGATGAGGGAACTTAACTATGAACAGAAAGAGAAAATACAAGCATGTGAACCAGTGAACGGGTTGGGAAGGATGCTGCTGAGAGGCATCTCCTCCTACTACCCTTCCTGTCAGCAGCAGGTACACTTGGTTTCCCAGAGGGCTAGTTTCCTGTCCCTACCTGTTCCCTGCATTCATTTCTGAAAGGAATATAACATCCTTTTCTGTTTGCTCTTATTTGTCATTAGTCATCACTGTGCTCACTCTGCAGTACCTCCTGACAGTGCAGGTGGCTTTTGCAATAAAGTCTTGCCCTTCTTGTATTAGGTGACCTCTGGGTTCTTTGCCTTGGCCTGAAAAATAGAGCCTCTCTCTTGAATTTTCTCCCTGCCCTCCCCCTCACCCCAGTCTTTCCTTGCTGTATGGCTTTTATTTGTCTTTTGTTTTGTTTTATTTTTTTTCTCTCCTTAACGTTTTCTCTCTCTCCTTTGGAGTAGCTCTGTTTAGCAGTCCATAACTTCTATTTTGCATGTGAAAGTTTACTCAGGGAGTTCTCGGAGAGAGTGTCATATTTGTTTAAACAGCAGGACAGCAGGCTGGCAGTGTAACTCAGTGGGAGAGCTCTTGCTTTGCATGTGTGAGGCCCTGTGATTTATCCCCAGAGACAGAGAAGATAAATAGATTGCATTTTCTTTCTGTTACAATATCACAATACCTAAGACAAAAACCTTTAAAAAGAGTCTGGCTTTTTCTTGGCTCATAGGTTCAAGTCTATGCTGAAGGGTTGCTCGAGGTCTATGATGAGACAGTACATAAGAGCTGAGGAAAACTTCAGCTCAAGGCCATCAGAAAGCAAAGGTGGAGAGGAGGTAGAAGGGGCAGAGGACAAGGACACACCCTCAGAGATCTTCTTTCTCCAACAAGGCCCCACCTCCTGTTATATACCATCTTTCAATAATGCCATCAGCCTCCAGGCCTCCAGCATTTGACCTGGCAGGCATTTCAGTCAAACCATACTACATACAGTTTCGATGGAGTAGCCAGACTTGAGCTGCGATTGGGCCTGTTGGCTCCCCTCTCAAGTATAAATAAGCATCTGCTTTGTTAGGGACCTTTGTCCCAATGTTTACTCAAAATTTCTAAGCACTTATGGGGAGCTATCCAGTACTTAAGTCTTTTCTCCAGCATCTATTGTTAGAACACTAGTGTCAGGTACCTGTTTTTATACTCATGGTTCATTTGCATTTTTCCTATGCTCCCCATGACCCCAACTTTCAAGGACAACATTCTCCTCTCTACGTTTCTATAGGTTATACTAATATGCATGCATAATCCCGGGATTTGGGAGGCTGAGGCAGGAGGACAATGAGACCAGCTTGGGCTATATAAAAGACAGCATCTCAAACAAATAACTGCTTTCTGGAAAGTTTTATAAGAATCTTGTATATAATACCGTGAATTTAAGAAACTATTTCTGACTATCTTCAGTGCTGTCATGAAAGTGTGGGGCTCTGTTACTTCTCTTTAGAACCTTTACCATCTCAGAGGGACTTCACACAGAGGTGTCCTTGTCTTCTGCTCAATCACAACATACAAGATCTGCCAGCTCCACAGGTAAGTGGGCTCTGCCCTTTCTAAGATTACAAATCCCACCTCACTCTCTCAGGCTCACCCTGGTTCTCTGGGCATGTTCTTCCTGTCTCCTATTTATAGAAACTGCTCATTTCAATCCTAATTTTTTGAAACCAAGAAAACTATACTCAGAAGGTAGCAAGGGAGGAGCACTAAGAGCTTTCCTTGGTTAGTAGAGAAGAGGGCAGCTCTCTTGAATCCCATGGGCCTGAAAGTTCCACGCAGAAGCTAGACAGGAGTCATAATGCAATAATATGGCAAGGAAAGGGCGTAGCAGAGCTGGCCCCCTCATCTGCTTGTCAGTCTCCCCTATAATATTCTTTAGCTGTGGTATCTAGCCACAGCTAATATATATTGTTTTTAGAGTGTGTGCATGGAGTACACGTGTGTGGAGGTCAAAGGTTGTTAATATCAGTTTTCTTCCTCTATCACTCTCTACCTTAATTTTGAGATCTTTGCTCACTGAACCTGGAGCTCACTGATTGGCTAGACTGAGTGACCAATAAGCCCCAAGGATTCTCCTTCTCTTCCTCCTAGTGCTGGGATTATAAGCACATCCTACCATGCCCTTTTTGTTTGTCTGTTTCCATGAGTGTGGGGGGATTTGAACTCAGATCCTCACTGCCCCCCACTCCCATTGTTTTAACGGACAATAAATAATTTAAGGTCCAAAATCACATTTCTCACAAACATGTTCTGCAGATGATCTGCCTTAGATCTACCTGTGATACTGCTGACCCGTCCCTGGGCTTTACCCTAGACATACAGACTCCTAAGGTCTTGTAGTGAGGGAAATAGAGGACTCCCATTCTCAGGTGTTCTTTCTTAGACAGTTTCATGTATCCCAATCTCAACCCTAACTTGATATATAGCAGAGGATGATCTTGCACTTCTGATTCTCCTGTCTCTTCTCCACCCCTCTGCCCCCAATGCTAAGATTACAAGGTACAGCACCATGCTAAGTTTACACAGAAAGAAATTCTGTCATGCTAGGCAAGCCCTCTGCCAAAGGATCTACCTCCCCATCCCCTCAGCTGGTTCTTTTTCACACTAAACTCTGTGACTGTGCATGCTTCCTATTTTTGCTTTTTAATTTAGACCTAATAAAATACAAGTGCTATATAGAAGTTATTATACTCCATTGTTTAGGAGCTAGCAATCAGGGCCTAAGTATGAACAACGTGAGTATCAATGCAAATTTTCTGTTTTGCAGCTTTTCTCTTGTTTGAATCTACAATGTAGAGTCCAATGAACATGGAGAGCTGACCATCCCAGCCTTAACTTATACTTAGGAGGTGAGATCCTGCATCCTAACAACTATTAGGCAGCAAAGGTAAATGGTCTTCTGCCCATCTCTACCAGGGAAGGAAGAGAGCTTTTCTGCACCTCAGGAGGAGCAGTTTGTGCTTGCAAGCATTTAACAGGAATGTGGTAGAAACAGCTGCTGCAAACCTACCAGTTATTTTTTCTCAGATCACACTCACAGCAGCCAAGAGCATTACTGGAGCTGACAGAGATGTAGGTAGGCTTCTGCTTCTGGCTGAGAACGAGGAGAGGCACCCATCCCTGGACTAGGGGGAGGAAAATGAGCAGAATATTCATATTGCATTTCGTATTGGAGAGATGATAGCCCAGGCCCTTTGGCACTATATTTAGGGCAGCCACTCCAAGGAAAAAAGGCTTGAATGTTGGTGAAAATATGCAGAAACTTATTTATTAGGAAGCATGCATAAATAATTCTAGGTTATGAGGAACATGAAATATCTTAATCAATAATAAAAACATGGAAGTAGAAAAATTACTTTGAGTATAGGAATTTAGGAAGAAAAAAAAAAAAAAGAAAGGAATTCATGTATAATCTAAGCTACCATAAAATGAGTCTTGGTAGTGATTTAATCATTTCCAGCAAGACAGACAGGCAGCTTTTGGAAGGAGGGCTGTGCAAGACTTAGGTAGCTTTTGCAGCTCTCCCTTTGAAAGAGGCTTTTGGTGAGAGTCCCAGAAAAACCACAGAGACTCTGAGCTCAGTGCACAAAAGTTGGCTGTGTTGAAAATGCAAGAGCCAGAAATGACACGTACCTAGAAAATGACCAAAGCTAACCAAGGCAGCACAGAGGTCCATTCTTCATTCTCCAGCAGGGCAGGGGTAGACTATGCCTCTTTCTACCTCTTCACTTCTTCCCCCAAGAAAGGGTTTCAAACTAGGGAATCAGAAAACCTACATTCTAACCCTCTCTGCAACAATCTGTTTCAGTTACCAAACTTAAAACACCGATTCTGGATTTCTTTATCTGGAAGCAAGAGGGAGTCTCAGTCAAGTTTGAACTTAAAACTTGAGAATTGTTTTTCTATTTTGGGTCACTACAAGAAAATATTTATTTGTCTTTAATGTCACTATTTCATTTGGTGGGGAGTGGATCCACTAAAATGATTTCTTTTTTATTAGGGACAAACAAGCATGAAAAAGTACCATTAACCTAAACAAGACAGCATTCTGGTTAGAGGTGGAAGCTGGTGACTGTAATTTGGGGCCAGACCTCTGTCAACAAGTTTAAATGTGTTTACTTATACTCTAATGGTAGAGAAAGGAGGTCTTTCTCCTTTGTTATATATACAGGGAACAGAACACAGAGAACTGATGCTTATTGCTATTTGGACAAATTTTTGAGCCAAGATGATGAAGAGGAAAGCCTAGTGAGACTCTGGTGGTAGCACTGAGATCTCAGAGTGAAGCTTCCAGCAGAGGGAGGCTGCCCCCTGCACTCCCTCCCCCCTGACACACATGGAAGCTCTGCTGTGAGATGACAGCTGGGGCGAATTGGGAGTGGGCCTCTTGACATGGGCACTGGACTCCTTACAGGCTTACCTTCATAGAGGTGGCAGTGGGATCTTCAGCTGTAGTGGTGTGGGTCTTTTGCAAGAGGGACTAACAAAATGGAGAAAGAGTCTTTCTCTGGGGAGGTGTCCCTCTGTGGCTCTTAGGAGTAAGATGGAGACATTTTCTGAGTGACTGGGAGTTGTGTATGAAGCACAGCTGTTCCACAAGACTCGCATTGGGACATTCAAGGAGAACACTTTTGCTGCCCTACCACCACAAATGAGCACCCTTGAGCCCTGCAGAGTAGCCTGATGAGATACAGACCTGGGGACACAATTGCTTGACACTCAGTTGTATGGTTTTATACGATTTGCCCATCTTGGGAATCCAGAGTGGTCAATATATAAACCCTGTCATTGTCCTATATCCTGGCACAGCAGCCTCTAAACTTAGGTCATTGCTTTTCCCTCTTCTTGCTCTTTTACTTGCTGCCTTGTTGCAGCGTCTGTCATAGTCCACTTGAAAATGAATGAGCCCGACGTGGAGGCCCATGTCTCCCACACCTGTAATACCTGCTCTTGGGAAGTTGGGGCATGAGGATCAAGAGTGCAAGGTCATCTCCAGCTGCTAATTGAGTTCAAGGCCAACCTGGGCTAAATGAGCCCCACCCCCACCCCCCATCTCCTTCCTTGGAGATCAGAGGCTTACCTCCTAGAGCAATGCTTCACTCAGGAAGGCTCTCAGCACACAGGTTCAGGTCTCAATAACCTGGATTTACATTTTGGTTCCAAGTTGTCTTGAACAAATTAGAACTCCTTAAGACACAGCTCTTCATTTAAAATGTTGATAGTAATGCTTATGCCATGAGGTCGATTTTAATAATTACATGACTCAGTGGCTTCCACCCATGAATGATGCATATGTAAATAAATGTTGATGTTATTATTGCTGGCAATCGGAGTTTATCAGGGTGAGCATGATTCAGAGGGACAGTGATTAATGCTTGTAGCTGTGGCACTAAAGAGAAATGGATTCTTTTCAATTTATCTCTCGATGTGGTAGGCACCAATCTCAGAAACATGACACAGAGACAGCAGAATCCACACAGCCTATGCACCCAGGAACTCATGGTGTGGTGGGTTTTATTCCTCATATTGGCTGCTGGCCAACACATGGATCACTAGGGAAGAAATAGAATGGGCTTTCTTTTCAATATAACAGCAATTTAGCCACCTCTAGTGCACGAATCTGCAACATTCTGTATCAAATAATCAATAAAGTGTATATTCCACACCCTTCTACAGGTCATTCCTTCATATCTGCCACAGATTCTCTATCTATCATCTATGTATCTATCTATTTATCTATCTATCTATCTATCTATCTATCTATCTATCTATATATATATATATATATATATATCATCTATTATCTATCTTACTCTATTCTATCCATCTCTATCTCTATCTCTCTCCAAGGTCTCTTATTGCAGATTGTTCTTGAACTTGCTTTACAGTTGAGTATGACATTCAATTTCTGATCCCCCCACCTTTATCTCACAAGGCAAGTGCAGATTACAAACATTTAACACCACACCTAGTTTATGTGGCAATGAGGGTTGAACCCAGGGTTTCTTGCAAGTGGCAAATACTCTACAATTAGCTACACACTCAGCTCCTGTGTTTTACTTCTTAAGTTAATTGTTTTAGAAATTCTTCTCCATGTAATTTTCTTGTAAATCATGTTCTTTGAACACTACTTAATAAAATGGCACAGTGAATGTTCATGAGCTTCCTACACATGTATCTTATCTAAAAGAAAACAAAAGGACTTTACTCCTGCAATGAAACTGTTTATGGCCCTTGAAACTTTGAGTTAGTCACCATAAGCTCACCATGTGTTTTGTTAATGACAGTATGTAGTAGTTCTTATTCTTATTAGTATCTTAAAAATATTTAACCCAAAATCAAGAAAAATTAAATAGAACTTGATTCACCAAAGATGTATAAAGTAATCAATTTCTTTTGAATTTTCTTGTTTTTTTAATTAATTTTTTTAAGTCAGCATACAAAATAATGGGCTTCATCAAAGAGGCTTCATACTTACAGGTCATTATACTTTGTTCCTCATTCACTCCCCTACCCCATGGCCTTCCCTGCCTAGCCTCTTTTCTTCCTCCTGTTACTCCCCAATTCTGCTCTTTTATTCCAAATCTTTTACTGGGTTTTTTTTTTTAAAATAGGTTTTGTTGCTGTGCTTGTTGTTATTGAGCTAGGGTTCCATATGAAAAAATAATCTAATTGCTTTATTTTGAGACAGGATTTCACGCATCCCAGGTTGGCCTCGAACTGGCAATGACATTGAACTTCTGATCTTCCTGTCTCTGCCTCCCAAGTGCTTGGATCGCAGACATGCACCACCATGCTTGGTTTCTGCCATCTGGTGATCCAACCTTTGTGCTCTGGGCATGCTAAGCAAGCGCTCTACCAACTGAGCTATGTCCTCTGGCCCTGTTTTAATGTTTCATTATGTCATGTGAAGCATAGTACTTCCATCCTAATTTTTCCTTATACATGATTCTTACAAAATGATCTTTGGATCATGAGACAGGCTGCAAACTCTAACTTCAATTTGATGAAATTCTGAAGTTGTGCTACCCTCAAGTGGAATAATTTCTCCAAAGGCTGCTGTCACAATATTAGGAAGATCAATGTCAAGCTGCCAAAGCACTCCTCAGGAAGCTGACACCCCAATAAAGGCTCTACTCTCTGAAAAGTTTCCCATTGTTATAGTCTGGATTCCTGACTTACGGTGAGCTTGTGGGATGGAATTAGGTTGAGAATGTTGAGGGAGAGAGTTCCTGTCTGCCTTTCCCCACTCATACAATATAATCCAGAACCAATCATGATCAGTGGAGGCCCAACGTCACTAGGTGTCTTTGAAGGTGAAGCCTATAGAGAAGCTTCTATGCCTTAAAAAATTATTTAGGGGCAACAGAGATGAGTCTATAGTTAAGAGAACTGGCAGCTCCCTCAGAGGACTTGCGTTTGGTTTCCAGAACCCACATGGTGGCTCACAACCATCCATAATTCCAGTCTTAGGGTATGCATGGCAAGCAAAACATTTATATAAATATTAAAATAAAATAATCCTTTAAAAAGACTTTTAAAAAAAAATCTCATCTAATAGTTGGGGATGTGGCTCAGAAGTATAGCACCTGGCTAGCATGTGCAAGGTCCTAGGTTCAATCCTCAGAAAAAAAAATTCAGCTAATAGCACTCACTAGGGTTATTAGACACATTTTGGAAATGTGTGGGAAGCATGTTGGTTGCCACAGTGACTGGCAGGCAGCAGTGAGGGGAGGAAGATGCTTTTAGAATTCAATGGGATAAAACAATGGACGTTAAAATTCCCTGCCATGTATAATGCCATTACAAATAACAAAGAGCTATCCAGACCCAATGTTCTCCAAGAATGTATGTTTTCCCAATAGCTGTTGTGGAAATCTGGCAGGGCTGCTGAAAGATCTCTCAGAGGTGCAGAGGGACCTACCTTCCTCTGATGGGTCACAAGAACATCTGAGGGTCTCCTCAGGCTGTGCAAGGCTTAGCCCAGGTCTCTTCTTCTCAGCCCTCCAGAAAGGGAGACAATGCTGGCTGCCCTTCAAAGGATATATTTGAAGGATACCAAAAGTCCCATGGTGCATATGGAAACCCCCACTATTAGATTAATCAGGCTTGTAAAATATTGTCTGTACATGAAGGCAGAAGAAGGACTTCTTGGAAGAAGGAGTTCAGAGAGAGTTCAAAAAATAAATTTAAAACTTAGGAATTGTCTCTCAAAAAGACATTTTATAATACATAAAATACAAAAAGACATAGTATAATACATTATACCCGGGGAAAACCAGTTCGAACCATCGCATGAGTTAATTTATCAAATTCTCTGGTCTCAAAGAAAATAGATTATAAGCAATTAATTGTGATCTGAGGGCAGGAGAAGAAGAAACTGGGTACCAAAAAGAGATATGAAAGCCGAAGAAAGGAGCTACCCAATTTGGGCCACATTGTCCTGACACTGTTGATGCCATAGCTTTCCAAAAAGAAATGTCAAAAATAACCTGCCCTTTTCAAGGATAACCCTGCATTTCTCCCTAGCTGTCTCCACAGTGCTCTATGAACCGAGCACTCACTGCTGTACCTCAGCTCAGTTTTCCAAAAGCTATCAGGTTCTAAGTTAGACATGCCCACACAATGATTTGTTTTGTGTTTTAGGCTCACAGTACAGCTTTTATGAACACAAGCACACAAGTTGCTTTCTTTTCTCAGGAGGAACACTTCCAGGTGTTTCAGAGGAAACTGGACCTAGGTAAAAATAAAGTGGACTTTAAACTCTACCTCAGCACAGTCTTTGGAGAGATTAAGGAACCACATATTTTAAGACTTGAAAGAAATGAGCTTGTCCAAGTAGTGAATAACCATGGATCACACTCAGACTTGGTACTTTTCCTCATTTAACGTGATGTCCCTACCCCCACCCCACCTCCTGTGCTGTGGACAGAAGGCAGGACTCTGCATATGCTACCACACTCCTTTGGTTTTTTAGAACAAGGTTTTGCTATGCAATTTTGTCTGGCCTCGAACTCACACTTCTGCTTTCACTTCCCAAGGGCTGGGGTTACAGACAGGTGCCACCTTATGCCCTATACTTCTTTATTTGTTTATATGCTTTCTGAGGCAGGGTCTCACACCATGTAGCTCTAGCTGGCCTATAGCTCATACCATAGGCCAGGCTACTCTGGCCTCCAGCTTGTAGTGATTTTCCTGATGCTCCCTCCAGAGTGCAGGATTACAGACTCATGTCACCATACCTGCCAAGATGATTCATAAGAAGTATAACACAAATGTAACGAAGCCTGGTTATTTTGTTTATTTGACTTGTTAAAGTAGATGAAGTTCCATGTTAAAATTTGTTGCTATATCTTATTTTCAGTCACATTACGTACACCTGTAAGTCTTGAAAATGCACTCTTTGTAACCAATTTGTATTATATTTATTTATTTGGATGAGGGCTGGGATGGGTGTATCTATGTGCTTGTACATGTGCATATGCCATGGCATGTGCATGTGTGGAGGTCAGAGGACAACTTGCAGGACTCAATTGTCTTCTACCAGGTGGGTGCCAGGAATCAGACTCAGATACACTATTCTGTATGCTTCTACAATTGGGAAAAGAAGCCTGCTTGTGGGGATGGATAGAGCTGTCCACCACATTTCGAGGTTGACCCTGCTGGCTGCTCATCAGTGCTCTGACAGAATACCTGACTTTGGTAGCCCCATCCTATTCCTGGGCTGCGTCTTTTCATTGCAGGTTCCAGTTACCACTGTTGGTTAGTCCTTACATTTCCAGGGACTCTTTGTTCTCTCCTAGCTAGCATCCCTTTCCAGCTCACTCTGTTTTTTTTTTTTTTGTCACTTCCTACATTCTCACCCTCGCCCCATCTGCTCTCGTAGGGAGGGGTATACTAGAATCAGAGGAGACCAATGGGAGTTGGATGGTGGGAATGATGGCATTTCATGCCAGTGTTCCCCGCTCTCAGTCACGAGCTGACTTGACAGGAATGTCACTCAAGTTGGATGGATAAATGAAAACATTTGGGAAGTACATGTTATAATCACTGTTAAGCAATCCAAGTTTATAAAGTTTGATCAGTGGCCATCCCAGGGCTGAAATCATGAGAAGCCCTGTTGGCACAGTAGGCCGTGAGTCAGTCTCATAAGCTGAAATTGTAAGGAAACAAAAAAACCTTTCTATACTGTTGGTTGTATTGATTACTGTGGAGAAGTTCAAACTCAAGGTGAGCTCATTGAGATTCCTTTGATGAATAACTTCCTCACAAAATTAGTTCAAGTCCTGACCTGTGCAAAAACCAAGGAGCTAAAACACTCAGAGGAAATTTTCTAGTTAATATTCTGTAGCTAATGAAACCATACTTGGACGCTTGGCACGATTAAGCCAGCGTCAGTGGTCACGAACAACTCACCTGATGGAGGCAATCATAAAAGTTTGATTCTGAGTTTCCTACCAAAGACCATTTGAAAGTGTATATAAATTTGAAATACACTTTTTGAAATTTCAAAATGCTTCTTTTTTTCCTCAAACATGCATCATGAATTTCTTCCTTTTAGTGTTTGTGTTATTAATAACAGCTAAGTTGATTCTCCACAAGACAGGCTTCTCCATCTTTGATGGTGCAAAGGAGGGGAAAGAGAACCCTAAGAGAAACCTGAGAGCCAAATCTTGCACCATCTTGGTTCGCCTTCCTCCTGTGTGTCTCCCTCGGTTCCCCAGAATAGGGATCTCTTAGTAGCCCAAGCTGACCTGGAACCTAAAATCCTCTCTCACTGCACCCAGCACTTTACTTTGATAGCTTTCTAATATGGTAGGTTTTTAATGTACATTTTGAATTTCTAAAGTGATTTGAATTCCAAAAAGTCTGAAAATTTCTCCACTTAAATTTGCTCACATTCCCAGAAGCTGGCAGGAATCCTGGATTCTGAAAAATCAAGATTAAATACCTCACCAAAAACATTTGGATAGCAGCCTTTGCCAACGGGACATGTTTATGACACACCATCATATTTTCCTCTGTTGTGAGATGGCATGCTTTGAGCTCTTTCTGCGTTTAAAATGAGGAGGAGAAAGGATCATTGATCCTTCCCAGTGATACAACAAAATGTGCTTTGTATGACTTTATTTTGAAATCCTTAAATTTATGATTACAAAGTAAATGTGAAGCAAGAGTAATCACACTTTTTGACTTGTGTTTTAACTAAAAAAAAAAAAAAATTTGTGATTCTGAAAGACTTACTGTCTTTTATAACATAGAAACATTTTCTCTCATTTCCTAACACCTGAATTCTAAGTGTGGATATGGTAGAGTGAGTAGAAAGATTTTGTTTCCTTTGGTTTGGAGCTAAGGGCTCACACACTAAACCAGGGTAATCTGAGCCTCACTGTGTAGCCCAGCCTGGCTCACAATTCATGGTATCTTCCTGCCTTGGTCTCTGAGGTGCCAGGCTTAGTATGTATGAGACACCACATTCAGCTGAGACTTTCTTTATAGAGTCCTCTCTCAATGCTGGGGAGACGCACAAACATAAGGACCTGAGTTCAAATCCCTAGCACCCATTTAAAAAAGAGAAGTTGGGCATGGCTTCTCATGTGTCTGTAACCCCAGCTCCATGGGAAGCAGAGACACCTGGATTGCTGGGGCTTACTGGCTGCCACCTAGCTCCAGGCTCAGTGGCAGACCTTGACTTGAGGGAATAAGGCAGAGAGTGATAAGGAGAGGAGTGTCCTCACCTGACCTACATACACACTAATACACACACATTCACACCCATATTCAAGCACATGGGAAGAGCCATATTTCCTTTGTGTGTATGTGTGCATGTGTATATGTGTTTGTGTGTGCAGGTGCACATGCATGTGTGCCTATATGCATATGCGTTGGTGGCAAAGGGATCCCGATAGTGGGAGAGACAGACGGGCATTAGCGCCTGAGTCAGGGCACACTGCATGGCTTTTTAAAATGGCAGGTCCTGGCACACTGGTTGAGCCCCAAGATGGGAAAGCCCACTGGGCCGGTGCCTACTTCCCCAATCTTGACAGAAACTTTGTTCCCGAATATCAGTGAAACGAATAGGCTTAGAGCTTAAACATATGAGCCTAAATATGTTTGGACTTTTCCCAACCTTGCCTACTCCCTCTGCTACAGCATGCTTTGGGTAGGCTGATTGAAGTGACTAGTAAGCATGGACCAGAGTCATTGGACCTCTGCCTTATGCAACACCTTGCTTCTTCTATAAAAGCCCTGCTTCTTTTGCAATAAAGTAGATCTGTACCACAAGGCTAGTCTCTGGAGTCTGAGTTTGTTGAACTAGTGATTCTTCTATCCCATTGAGGAACCCCTGCTTCCAAACCAGACTGCACATATGGATACAGAGTTGATCTTGGGTATCTTCCTCTATCACTCTCCATCTTATTTTTTTGAGATAGGGCCTGTCATTGAGCTTAGAGCTCACAGTTCAGCTAGATGAGCTGGCCAGTAAGATCTTCCTGTCTTTGCTTCTCCAGCACTGGGATTACAGGTGTACAGTGCCATGGCTGGTTTTTTACATGGGGATTGGGACGGGGTCTGTCTCTGCTTCTCGTGTTTTCTTGGAAAGCATTTTTCTGACTGAGCAATCTTATTATCCCCTAAAGAGCCATGTCTGAGGTTCAATTTGTCTATTCAATTGCTGATCTGTAGAAGAGCCCATATGACAAGGGAATCTAGGGTCTAGTGTGTTTTAGTCCATGTCCTTTATGAAATTAAAAGAAGAATTTCAGCAGCTGACCCACTCTACCCTAAAATGAGGAAATCGCGTGTATCTGAATTCCTATACCCTTGAGATTAGAGGAGTGACAGTCTCAGGTCAGTCTGCCTCTGAGGCATTTTCCAAACTGTTCTGTTTTATTTGCAGCAACATAATTATTTTCAGGAAAGCAGCAAAGGTAAAAGAATTATCCTTCATTTAGAATTCAGGAAACAGGTTCTCGGCATACAGTAGCAAATAGGTTCACAAAAGAACAGAATAATAATTCAAAATAAGCTCTGTGGACCCCAAGCTGGGGCTATCTTCTACCCTAAACTATATCTACAGAGCAACAGTAAGGGCTCTACGAAGTTAGAATGTGTTTGAATAGTGAGGACAGTGTAGGAGCCCCGAGGAGAGGCAGCCTCGCTGCCTGGGCCATGGAGAGCACTGCGGGCTCCACTTGCTCTGGGTTTAAAGGTAGTTCACAGGAAGGCCAACAGCAGGGGTGGGAGACTGAGACTGGCTCTCTTTCTCATCCCTCTGAAAGTTTCTTCACCTACGAGAGAGAAGGAAATAGGTGAGCTAAGAAACAGCACCTAAGCAAGCTCCCAGAGGTGTTTAATTCTTGCTTTTACCTGCAGCTGTGGCTAGATGCCAAACTGGTTTGAAGCAACAAAATACACGGGATAGAGGAAGTGTGTAGATTCCTCAAAGAGTAGATTCAAGATGAATATGCAGATTTCTGTTTCAGCAGGAGGACAAAGGCAAAGTGAGAATAGATTCATTCAGAGTAATTAAGCATTAGTGAAAACATATCAATCTAAAAATAGTGTGTTGAAAGATCTGTGTGTTAATGTCTAATTATTGTATTATTTGATGGCAAGACAATATTTTTAAACAATAAAATTAACATTTTTTTATTTGAAAAAGTCTAGAAGTTCGATATATATAACCTTCCTTGCAACCATATTTGTTATATGTCATAGCCCTGTTTGTGTGAGAAATTCATACACTGAAATGCCTTAGGGGTTACACAGGTAAACCACAGGAGGCAGGGTCTAAACTCATGTACATATATTATACAAATGATGGGGTGCCAAAGAGTTCCTGCCTAGTCAAAAGAGGCTGAGAACTGGCTCTAGATACACTAGTTGTTATCTTGAGGAAATTCAGATCCAGTAATTGCTAGATCTTCTGATTTTTCAAGAAAAACTGAAAGTCCATATTTATATATGGACACTTTCGATTATTCAGTGTTAGCTCAAATTTAAAATCTTTATATGATTTTAAATATAGTATATGGCACATGCCTTTGATCTCAGGAATCCCTCGGGAGACAGAGAAAAGTAGATCTCTGTGAGTTCGAGACCAGCCTGATCTACAACAGTTTGAGTTCTAGGACAGCCAGGGCTATGCAGAGAGACCCAGTCTTAGAAAAGACAAAAAACAAACAAAAAAACCCAACAAGTCAAAAAGTGTTATAATCAAAACATGGCTGCTTGCTATCAATTTGTCATTACTGATTCTGATCATGTGATAAGGTATACATTGCCCTCTGGTGGTGATTTCCTCCATTCTGGCTTTAGCTTTAAGGAATGAGGTGACAGCAAATTTCTCTGTGGTTATTTTGTGTTAGGAGGATGGTCCCGCTGGGTGGGAGATTTGCCCACATCCAATATCTGTGCCAATGCTTTCTTGGTCTGGCAGCAAAGACTAAAGTGAAATTTAACACTGATATGTATTCAAACACAGAAAAGAAATATTCAATATATACATACATTGTGCTAATTGGCACAATGCAGAATTATTGTAAAGTATAAATTATCAAATAATCAGAATGTATATTGGGTACAGTTAAAGGAAAGAGTTCCAGAAACACTGGATAATTGTTTTGGACCATTGTGGCTGCAGCATCTGGACCATGACTCACTCAGGCAGCTGTCCAATTTCCCAAGTGGTACTAAAAAAGATCTCAAATTCTATTTTCTCATCTGTAAAATATGGAGATAAGAATGCTAACTGTCTTGCAGGGCTAGAAGGGTACATTGTCCTCTACAGCTCTTAGGCTGGGGTTGGGAGGGGGGGACTCTTACCAATGGATTCAGGAAGGTCTGAGTATATCCAGCAGGCAGATAGGACTGGCTTATCTTCAGTGCACACCCTTGGCCCAGATTGGGCGTGGTTCTTCTGCAACTTCCTCATTCTCTGCTTCAGGGTGGATTCCTTTTTAACTATGTTCCTATGTCTGAAGCCAAAAGCATGAGAGTACAAGGCTTTTGGGGCTGGTTTACCTGCATTTAGCACATATGAAAGTTCTGTCTGCTTAAAAGAAGCTTGGATACTAATTACAGGAGCCCATCAGAAAGAACTATTATAAAGGCCCACCTTTGCAGAGGAATGGAGAGTGTCTTAATGGACTCATTAATGTAATGAAGAAAAATGAGGTATTGTTAAAAATTAAGATCTGCTCATTAAATATGAGAAAGAGGCAGTGTTTTGTTTCAAAGAGAAGACATAGTGTAGCATAATAGTATCAGATATGAAGTGAGATGACAAACAGTACAAATACTTTGTAAATAAATATGATAGCATTTACATATATTCAAATCACTCAGCAGAGAAGCGTGTATAGTTGTTCCAATGCTACTGACATTAATCAAAAGCTTAATGCATTCCTTGTTTGAGACAGACTCTAACGTATCCCAGACCAGCTTGAAACAGCTATGTACTTGAGAATGACCTTGAACTCCTGATCCTTCTGCTGTTACTTCAAGAGACTAGGGTGCTAGGATTAAAGGCATGTGCCCTGTCTATGAGCTTCACTCATGTTAGGCAAGCACGATGTTAACCAAGCGACATCATCAGCCCATCACATCAGCTTACAGTCAGGCTTCAGGGAGGATGGTTAGGCTACACATAGTACTCTTACATAAAGCTGTCTTTGAAGAGCCAGGAAGCAGTATTAAGTAATATATTAAGTAATTAAGCAATGGAGAGAGAGAGAGAGAGAGAGAGAGGAATGATTATCAAGGAGGTAGAGAAGTTAGATGGAGACTGAGATGGTATAAAGTCAATCAATCATGACATCTAAGAGGATATGTAAATATTTATTGCCACAGAGATATCATAAAAATCTTTGTAACAAAACATTCCCTCCACCCCAAAACAGTACCATAAGCAACACAGCAAATAAATATCCTTCAAGTAAATGTGCTATTTAAAAAAATGGAGAAATGAGAAAAATATGTGATCTTACATAGAAACTCCAAAGTCCTGTCTAATAAATACGGCACAAAATAAATAAGTTATACCATTGCCAAGAACAGATGGGCGCTCCCTCCTGATATAGTCACAAGCAGACTTCTCAGTATCTTCCTGGAAATTTTTGTATCCATCCATCATCTCAATTTTTTGAAGGGAGAAATATTTATGAAATGAGTCTGTACAAAGCTGGCTGTTGTTCAACTCCTGCAGAAGCAGGCTGCTTACCTAACTCCTGCCCGAAGGGCATTTCTACCTGTTAGAGGAGTGTGTACTAGCCACCAAAACCTTCTAACCTTTGGAAAACAACATGCAGAGATTGTCTACTGACAACTTTTAATTTTATCTCAAATCATGGCATATTTGCATTTATCTACATGCATGGTAGAGCGAAATACACAGGGAAAGATACACACTTTTATAAAACAAAAAAATAGAAAATATTAGCACACTCACAGTAAAGACTTTCTAAGTAGTTCTTTGTAGAGAAAAATACATATAAAATTTAAAACCTTATCTCAATTGCAAATATTCATGGAAATATTGATTGTAGGTAAATTTCTGTTGTGAAATGCAATCTTGAAGTTGGGCTTTAAAATTCCTTCACTGACAGGAAGAATGGTTCAATGGAGATACAGAACCTTAGTTCAAGTGTGCGAAAGCTTCCACACACACAGAACTGTAAAAAGCCTGATTCCCTGTGCAGGTGTGGACCTTCTGAAGCCCTTCTGGGAAAACTTCCCGGAGAATGGTGCTGGGATTGTTTGTCCTAAAAGCATCTGCTGTCCTGTCCTTGGGCATTCATCTGCGGCTGCTCTGCCCACGCACCCAGCTGGTGCAGTCTTCCCGAAGTCTATCCTGGTGGCTGGCATTTTACTAACTAGATGGTTCGTGTTCCCTGCCACTTTGCCGAGTTCAGGCATATGCTCACCCCTGAATCATTTACTAAAGTGTTTCATAAGACTGCTTTCCAGCCGGTCCTGGGGTACCCTGCTGTGTAAATCTCTCCAATCCGGCACAATGGAATGCTACAGTCAATGTTTTGGCTGAAAGCCTGACTTGAAAATGTTTCAGCTACCTGAACAGACTGTGAATTTGTAAACTTCTGAGGTGATACAACTAAATATTATAATACTCTTAGTGCCTTTATCAACATCAAGGGCATAAAAGTGTAGGTGTACATTTATTAAAATATGATAAAAAAAACCACAGAAAGAGCCATTAACTATCTCTCTTATGTTAAGTCAAGGGAGACTTTTAACCAGAAAAGTGAACTCTTATTATGAAAAGTAATAAGAAAACTCAAGTTTCTACAGAGAAGCAAAGGAAGGACCAGATGCATCAATACTTTTAAGTTGGCAATGGAAGAAAAAAGTAAGCTGTTTTTCTGATTCCATTTCACATGTTAGTTAGTTAGTTAGTTAGTTAATTCTTGTTCAGTGCTTAGTGACACACACAGGTGCCCATTTATCTTTATTTCTGGTGTTTTTAGAACAGTTCTTTATCCGTTAAATGTATTTCATGGTGAGTTTTGTTTGACCCTTTAGAAAGTGTTTTCAGTGTGGGCTGGAGAGATGGCTCAGCAAACAAGAGCACTTACTGCTCTTGCAGAGGACCTGGCTATCATTCCCAGCACCAAAATGGTTGCTCGCACTCATCTCCATCTCCATCTCCAGGAGACACACTCTTCTGACCTCCACAGACCCTCAACACACAGGGTGCTCTTACGTATATGTAGGCAAAATATTCATACACATAAAATAAAAATAAATAAATCTTTTCCCAAAAGTTTTCCAAAAACATTATATGTTATAATTTCATTAGAATATCTAACACATTATTTAAGATACGATTTTTTTTTTCCTTAATGAAATAGAATTTCTACCAATATGTTGAGTGTGCGCATTATTTCAAATAGTGTTATGCTCTATGGCAGATCCCATCACTAGAGCTTAGAAAGAAATGAGTCTGGGCTGCCTCCTCCCTCCTCTTTTTAAAAATAAAAACAAATAAAAACTAGAATAATAGCTCAGAAAGAGAAGTCAGAGAGGCAGACATCTCTGAGAAGCCCGTAAAGGAGAAAGCTGAAAGAAGGAAGGGCGAGTCTGAGATCCGAGTGCAGCAACAGGAAGTCCACCCATGACCTTGATGAACACCTTCGAATGGAATAGTAAACTGAGGCACGGCTGCGCAGAGGACCAGGGTGGTGAGAACAGAAGACAGCACACAGAAGCGCAGCATTTTTTTCATGAAGTTTGACTTTTGAGGGTAGACTCAAATAATTTGTGTTTCTTAAGGCAACTTGAGTCTACTGGGAGGCTAAGGGCTAAAGGTGTGCAGGCTGGACTGATCGGTGCACAGCTGGACCCTGAAGAATATGGAGGAGGGAAAGAGGAATGAGCAGGAGAATGGGGTAAGTGTGAAAAGAATATGTCTTAGACACTACACATGCACACATGCACAGAAGAAAAAGAAGAAGTAAATCTGAGGCAGAAAAGGTGGAAGTTGGCTCTTGGCCTTAGTTTTCCTTTTGTGATCACAGGTAAGGTGATCTGCTGTGTGCTTTGTGGGCCGAGTGATTGTGAAGAGCATCATGGAGAGTAGAGGATGAAATTCCCAAAGGGAAGCCTCTCTCTAATTCTTGCTACATTCTTTGGTAAGACCTTTAATAAATGTGATAAAATATGGGTGAAAAACCTCTAAGGCCTCATTTTATAAACTGTTGGCTACCAATTTTAGAAGATCTGAGAATTGTAACCATTTTATCAAATGGCTTTAATGTGCAAGCGGATGATAAACAATGAATACAAGCTCAATACAAAGTCATAAACTCACTCAAAGTGTTAGGAGATTGTTTTCCACAGTTGGATTTTATAACTTGATTCACACGATTCTTGAATATGAACTTCGGGTGGTGACATCATTTCTCAATGTCAAAAGGTTGGCCATGCCTGAGAGTAAGAAGCCACCAAGCAATTACGGTTGTGCTTATCATGTTTTAACTGGATTGTATCCTTAGTGGCTTTAAAGAGTCTTCCTCTGTCTCTGTACACACACACATTTTTGTTCGTTTTTCCATAGGGTCTCCTATGTAGCCCAGGCTGGCCTTAACTCTGCATCTGCCGGCCTCAGTCTCCTGAGTGTTGGAATTTCAGGTGCATTGTCACACTCGGTCCTCACGATACTTTAGTATGCTTTCTGAGTTCTTGTTGCTGTCTCAATTTCAGCTGGTATGTCTGTCGTATGCCCTGTGACATCCGTAAAGGCAAACTTCTCACCTGATGCTTTGAAAGACACCTCCCCACATCTTATACCATCCTCTCGTATTCCCCGAAGGCCATTCTTTTATCTTTGGACTTATTTTTTTCTTGTGCTTAGGCTTTTCTTGGTGGTCTGCTGGTTTTTTTTTTTTTTTTTTTACATTTCTATTTATTTATTTATTTATTCGTTTATTTTTGAGACAGGATCTCTCTTGTAACACTGGCTGTCCTGGAGCTCACTTTGTAGATCAGGCTGGCCTAGAACTCAGAGAAATCTGCCTGCCTCTCCCTCCCAAGTGCTGGGATTAAAGACATGCACCACCACTGCCCGGCAGACTGCTGCTTTAATTTCTCACCTTTTAATAAGTAATACTTACATCTGATTTTTTTCTAAAGTAAATAATGTTCACAAGGGAAATACATTGATTTTCTTGTCCCATCAGAATGCTGCATTGTTCAGGATTCTGTCTAGTGACAGGAGACAGTCAGCAAAGGGGTCATAAGATAGGAGTGTTTCCTGTGGGATTCTCTCAGACCCACTGCCACCTCCACAGGTGAGATAAACTTTCCTAGGAATCAAGGAGAGAACCAGCTGCAGGTGCTTAATTGGGATTAGTCTGGGTCTTCACTACTGACAGGCCTAGGATTTAGAAACAACTGTGGTTATTAGCAGCTCCCATACAGGGCAGTTCATACTGTTGGGCCCATGTATAGCCTTTGTGTGTGCTACCATGACTATGTCATTTATATGACCCATTGTGATAGTTCTGAGATGATTAACATCAAACCAGTCGAGGTGGCTATTGATGACTACATCAGCTAGCTGAGTCGTTTTGCCTACTTGGCTACTAAGTGCTTCCTCTGTGGTAGATGCTATTTACTGGGTATTAGGCTACAACAAAATATTTTCACACTTCATACCAGTTACTATATATTCATACTCCATTCTTTCTAGTCTTTTTTCTTACCAGACCCCTAGTGAGAGGGCCATCTCCTGGATGCTACCTAGGAGTTTGTATACATTCTCATCTCGGGCCACTTCTCATTCTACTTCATGTGTACTGTTCTTAGCTCTGCCCTTGGTCCACTGTTTTTCAGGTCTGCCCCATATGGCTGAAATGAGGTCTACGTCTTTTTTCAGCATTGTCTTGTATATCCAGCCATCCCAAACCTTAACCAAGCGTGACTAACTCCTTCCTCTTGGGTCTTTCAAATCCCCATGTTTCCGGGAAAGGGGCACACACTGCTACAGTGCCTAGATCAAAGGATCTAGGCTAGCTAACCATAGCTTTTGTTCTGTATTCCAGGCTTCTACATTGTGAGTCTCCCACTGGGGATTGTCAATGATACTACCTTGTATCTTTTCCCACCACTGTCATCTCCAACATTGCAATAGAAAATACTTCAAGCAACATGGTTAGGCTACAATCATGCTTCTAGATGTTAAGTAAGTAGGCTCCAGGACAAAAAGGGGTCTATAAGATGCTGTGCTTCTCTCTTTGTGGCAGAGTGTGTGAGGCTTAGGAACTTGCTTTTTAAATATCCTGCTATGCTCTTTAAAAAATTTTCATTTGTGAGGAGTCCTGAATCTACTAAGTGTTTAATTTCTACCCTTGGAGGGTGTATGTGTGACTTGCCTCCCAGGTACTTGCCACCTCTTCCTCTCTTGTCCAGTCATTATGATGTCATTGGTATGATGAGCCAGTATGACTTTCTGAAGGATGTGCAGGTGATTCAGATTCTGTCAATAAAATGACAGAGTATCAGAGTGCTGCCACAGCATTGGCAC
This sequence comes from Cricetomys ansorgei, assembly GCA_026225945.1. NCBI lineage: Eukaryota > Metazoa > Chordata > Mammalia > Rodentia > Nesomyidae > Cricetomys > Cricetomys ansorgei. Next base: position 8,890,718 of record JAMJFZ010001562.1, read on the forward strand.
AGAACCAAAATCAGTATTATTGTCTTGCACACGAAAATAAATATGGGATCAGAATAGAAGGAGGTGCCTTGTCCAAGTCAGAAACTGTGCACCTTGGGCCAGAAGCCCTTTTCATCTGCTTAGTGCAATATATCACATCTGGCACAGACCATGAGCATGAGATGAATTACTTGACCAAGTCCAAGATAGGCCACAGTTACCCTCCAGATCTATCTGCTTTCTGCAGCAGCTTCACTGTGAGTTAAGGAAATGTGGTCTCATTTTTGAGCCAGTTAAGTCTTTAATGGTAATAGTAATTTCCAGCATCCTCCTGGGATATGATATTATTTTGATTTGTTATCTTGGTGGGCCTCTGAAGATTGTCTCTGAGGTGTCTGTTACTCTTTCCTGCTAAGAAGGCTTCCCACCAGAGCCCAGGGATCCTTTGTGGGATTAGCCCAAGTGCCAATCCCAATAACACTCCCAGGATCTGGAGAAGGATCACTGAGTGTGTCTCTGAATCTGGTAGGCCAACTATGAGCCAAAGTCTAGCTAGTTCATCTGTTTCCTGGCCCTGCAGACTCCTATCTCAGCTACTTTTCCAGTTGCTATGATAAAACACCTTGGCAAAAAGATAAAAACAACTTAAGGGGTAAGGGTTTATTCTGGCTTCTAGATCAAGGGTAAAGACCATCATGGAGGCAAATTCAAGACCATGGGAGCTTGAAGCAACTTGTTATGTTGCATCCACAAATGAGAACAGAAAGCAGTGAATGCTAGTGCTCAGCCCCTGGTTTAAATTTTCAGTAGTCCAGTGTTCTCACAGAGGGAATGGTCCCACCACTGTTGAGAAGACTTTTCCAATCAGTGTAATCAAGACAATCTCTCACAGACATACCCAGAGGCCCGTCTCCTATGTAATCCTAGATCCTGTCACACTGACAATTAACACTGACCATCACCATCTCTAGACTAATGGGGCAACATGACATTTGGATGTCCTTGTTAATTCTCCTTTTATCTATTGTCTTAAACATGTTTATTTGTAGGCACCATTTACTACCACCTCCACATGTCTCAAATACCTGCATCAAGCCAACGTATTCCCATAGCATTTATGTTCAATAAGACATTTCCCCAGATGATCATGAGGGAAGTTGTTAGCAACTGAGTGTCTACTACCTTGTACCAGATAGATACTATTCAGGTTCACCTGCCAATCCAGATGAAGCCAAATGGGCATATGAGTCAATCCAAAACATACATTTTATCACCCGTTTTCTCAATCTGTTCTCAGTATCACTTGTGTTAATTTGATTTTCCTGAGATTTGGACTTTTTCCTGGTTAGGAGGAGAGAAGACACAGAGACTTGTTAAGGCAGCACTTGTGAGGTAGAAAAGTGAGGAAATGATAGTAGGCAGAGACCAGAGAGGTGGCTCAGTGGTTGTGAGGGCTTGCTGCTCATTCACAGGGTCAGAGTTTGGATTCCAGTGCCCATGTCAAGTGGTTCAAACCACCTGTAACTGCAGCTCTGGGGAGCCAATGCCCTGTTTCAGCCCCTATGGGCAACCACTAATGTGCACATACCCACACACTGACACACACATATACATAAAGAAAAAAAATCTTAAGAAAGTAAAGATGCTAGAGGCCAAGAGAGTGATCAAACTGTAACTCAACTCAGAATGCCTATGTTGTCCAACAGTTTCCTTTGGATTTGAATGACTGAAACATGACATCCTACAGGGATGCTCCTTGAGTAGGAAGGTGAACAACTTTAAATAGCTTCAGGAAATCCCTGAAACTGATCAGATTCACTAGGCCCCTCCCTGCCAGAGTAAGCAATAAAAGCTGAGCTATGAAAGTCCTTCTCAGAGAAGATAAACAAGCTGCAAAGAAGACTCTCAGGTAAGCAAAACTGGAAAGAAAACTCTGAGACCAGACAGGCTTGCCTGGAAGAAGCAGAAACCAGCAGAGCTGCCTGAAAGAGATTTAGACCAACTAAGGCACCTGGAAAGGACACTCTCCAACCCTCTGAGCTGAGCAGGCTGTGCAGTGTGCTCCAGGTTCCCAGCTTTTGTGATCTGTCACCAATGCTGGGGTGAGCCCTAGTGGTACAGCTGTCTTTGAGTCATTTCTGCACCTTAAGTAACCCCAGTAAAACTCATTGGTTCACCAATGTGGACTTTGGTGGTATTCTACTTTGGTCTGCTGTGGGAACCCTATTTGGGATAAGTAGAATGTATGTTGTGTCTCCCCAGGGAATGCTTTGTCACACAACACCAGATGAGTAGGAGGCAAAGTAAAGAGGGAAAGCTGGTATTCTAGTTTTATTTCTGTTGCTGCAATAAAAGCATCTTGACCAAATGCAGCAGAGAGGAGGGAAGGGTTTATTGGCTTACACGTCTGGATAGTGAAGTAGGATAAGTTAGAAAAGACCAACTTTTAGATACAGATTTATTGATTTCTTTAGTGCTTTGCTTAAAGCACCGCTTGTACTGCCCATTTGCTAAGTATCACTTCACTTGCTACCTGAAACAGAATGACCTGGAGAAATAGCTGAAACAATGGGCCACTGCTCTTAGCAATATGCTGACTGCCATGATATCTTCTGTAAAATCTCGGTTTCTTTCCCACCCCATCTTATAGTTTTAGAGTATAAAAGAATACAAACTGGACATGGGACCAGGGCCTTTTCAGGAGCTATCCTTTCTTTGGTCCTCTAGTGTATACATCTCTTCTCTCTCACTGTCATTGATATGGGAGTGCTTACTACAGAAAGATTCCTGAAGCAGTTACAGTTTGTCAATGAGAGGAGTCAAGGTAGGAACTTGAAGGCAAGCCTGCTTGCTGTGCCACACAATATAATGTCCAACCAGACAATTCACTTCACAGCCAAAGAAGCACAGCAAGAACTATGGAGGATGTTGCTTGCTGGCTGGCAGGATCACACTCACCTAGTTTCTTTACATAGTTCAGGATCACCTGCCTAGGGAATGGTACCACCCACGGTGGAGTGAACCCTCTTACATCAATGAAAAATCAAGACAATCCCCAGAAACATCTCCACAGGTAAATATGTTATAGGCAATTCTTCATTTGAAATTTTCTTCCAATATAGTTCGAAGTTGTGTCAAGTTAACAGTTAAAGCTAACCAAGACAGTTGGTGAGCATCTTTGGTTAATCCTAAGAAAGGTTAGCAAAGTCATGGAAAATCCTGAAGTCAAAGATCCCTTTCAGAGGAGTCAAGTGCTTTTCAGGGAAACTGCTTTATGAAACTTGCATTGCTCAGTAGATGTCTAGGAGTAGTATGTGTTTGGATCAAATGCACTGATAGTCTTCACAGTGATGCCAAGAGTCAGAGATCTGAGGGTTATACCACAGAGAAGAATAGCTGGAGAGAGTAAGGAAGAATGACAATTCTCTGTAAAGGAAAAAGAAACAGAATATTTACAGAAGAGAAGACAATGACCTTCAGTGAAACAAATTGCATGCTGTTTACCTTTGATTGACCTGACAGAAGTTCACTGACAGGGCACGGCTGGTTGATAGCTGGTGAACCAGCGTGGTCTACCACACGACGTGGACATCCACAAGGCTGCATGTGTTGCGTATCACTGCAAAGTCCCTGGGTGACAAGAGGAGAAAGAACATCTCTGCTGAGTCAGATCAGAAAGGATTTCTGCCCACCAAGGTCTGGTCCATCTTCTAGTGTCCTAGACAGTCAGTGCTCTGCTACAGTCGGCCACTTTTTTGGACACTGATGCCTATGAAGAAGGAACCTGCCCATCGGAAGTGAGAAGACTGTGGATCCAAACATAGACTTTCTGGTTTATTTAGGAAGAAGTCACATCTATTTTGAGAAGTCACTACTGCACTATTATTTTATAGAAAACTAATCTGAGCCGAATTTGGAATTAAGGTTTTGAGAAATGAATTATAAAAACAATGAAACATTGCTTCCATTGAGGATGGAATGCATTTTTATCGGTTATATCTTCTGGGAGGATGGTTCCTCTCCAAACATGGGGTTAAATTTCAGCCTGTCTGAAAATTATTCTTGTGTGTCATCTTATGTGAGCACTCTTAAAGGGGAGGTTGGGAGAGCAAGCAACTTTTGCAGAAAAAGATTTGGAGAGAGAAGAGACTCTAAAGCATGGTGGAGTGGCTTTGTGCTTGGACTAGGTATTTCTTCTATTGTTCTAAAATAAATAATTGATTTCTCGAAATATAACTCTTATTAAGCCTAAGCTGAATTGTCTGTTTGTCTGTCAGCCTTTCTGTCTTTGTAGTCATTCATGTATGTGTGGAGACCAGAGGTCAGGGTTGGGTATCTTACTCCATTTTTCTCTACCTTACTTCTTGAGATGTGTCTTTCAAGGAACCTTAAACACTGATTATAGCTACTGTGGTTAGTCAGGGATTTGCCTGGCTCCCTACCCCACCATGCTGGGGGTTATAGATTCCCCACTATTATGCTCAACTTTTATGTGGATGCTGGTTATCCAAGCTTAGGTTCTCATGCTTCTCCAGCAAGCGCTTTATTAACTGAGCCATCTCCCAAGCCATTGGGTTACCTTTATTAAAGAACAAACCATTTCATTCAGTGCCTCAGTAGTTATCAAAGTCCTACAGGGCCAAGCACTGTTTTCTTGACAGTGACAAGAATATGTCAGTGACAAATAAAGTCCCTACTCTTTGGAACTTATGTTTTTTCCCTTATGTTATATTACTGAAAAAGTTCATCCTTGGGTAGGAAATAGGATTCGGAGAGAGTTTCTTCTAACTTGACTACAATATGGCCTCCATCATGAGAAAGGACAATGTGTCTGAGAGAACTTGCCACAGGGATGTAAGCCAGCCTGTACTGTGTTAGCAGGTCAAAGGTCAAAGTGAGAGCTGTCCCCTGAGGACTCCTGTGGACAGCCTTGTCTTGTGAACTCTAAGAACTACTGTGCCTGTTATAAGTTCATGAACTGTTGGACACGATCCCTGTGTTATTTGATAAACCAGAAAAGTATGTTAAAGATTAGAGAGTGGTCTCGGGAGCAGGGATCAGAATTTGATTGAAAGGTCTGGGACTTCCATAATGGTGAAGTATTACAAGAGAAAATTTTAGTGTTTGACAGTGGTAAAATCCAGCCCTATGAAGTGCTCAGTAACCCTCAGCCATCCAGAGTCATCACATGGGGAGAGGTGGCAGGCCAAGATGTGTCTCTGAAATAAAGAAGTGCTATCTGGGGATTATCAAGGATTTGTAGGAAACAGAGCTCAGTAAAAGTGAGACTTATCACAGTGGGCAGAATAGAGACTATTGAGAACTATTGTAAAATAACAAGAGAGAACTAATTCCAGGCTGGAAAGTGTTGGGACGTCTGACTTTTTCTGACTCTGTATGCTTCAAGGAGTACCACAGATAAAGTTTGTGTATCAATTCTAAGGAAGGGCAGACCTGACTCATTAAGATAGAGACAAAGTCCAACATTGATGTAAATATGGACTCCCACTAAAGCCACTCAAGGGCTCTGTGTCTGGGAAAAGGATTTGCTGAACAAACTGAGGATCTGACTTTGATCCCCAGAACCCATGACAGGGGCAATGCATGTACCTGAAACTTAAGCACTTGGGAGGTAGTCCCAAGGGGAACCTGGGGCTTATGTGCTAGCTAGCTGAGATGAATCAGTGAACTCCAGGTTCAGTGCAGGACCCAGTCTCAGACAATCAAGGTAGAAAAGACTAAGAAGACACTAGTGTTGACCTCTGACCTACATATAAACATACACATGAACATGCAAATAAACATAAACATACACACACACACACACACTTACTTATGTGTATAATTGCATCTATACATTCTTACTAATAATTGACTTGCACTAGCTACTATTTCTATTAATTATCTCTGTTCTAAAATATTATACTGAAACTTGTAAACATCTCATATCACTTCAAGTGTATGACGGAGATAAAATGTATCTCATGAAACAGTCTGTGAACTCAATTTCCTTGAGCAAATGCACTGATCTTAAAATAAATTTTCAGGTGTGACAAAGTGAGTGATACAATCTCCACTTCTCATCTGTTCCCCCTCATCTGTTCTTTCCTCCTTCCCAAATAAAGGTTTTAAAGAAGACTAACTGTTATTGCAGAAACAATTACCAAACACACAATCACAGATCATGGGAGAGGGACATGGCCAGGATCATAAGATATTATTTATAATTTATAACCCTCTGTTTATTTCCTTGGAATTTGTTGCCCTTCCTCCCACCCCATACAGAGACTGTGCTGGAGGCTGTGTGAGTCAATAAGTCTTGTCAATCTGCTCTCAGCGTTCAACTATATAAATGCTTAGCATGTGATCAAAATGTTATAGTTTCACATACAATGAAGACAACAGTCTGTGGTAGTAGAACTGGACCTCTAGACCTTAGCAGCGATGTTTACACTGCTGTTGTGGTAAATCAAAGGTATGGCTTTGGATGTAGTCTTTCATCAAGTTCACATGTAATTCCAAAATTAGACCCAGTTAACTGAGCAGTGTCACAATACACACTAGAATGCATAGAGAAACTTGACTGAAGTCTGGAAAGCTAGGCTCTACAATTCCAGCTAATTCCCCACTGTTGACCAAAATTTGAAAAGAAGGAAAAAGAAGGAAAGAATGAAGAGGAGCAGTAGTCTTCCTCTTTCTCTCTCTGTGGTTGATTGCATAGAGTAACTGGTACCATGAAGAAATGGCATCTATTTTCCCAACCCAAAGATATACGGGCTGCTTTGTAATTTGCTCGCTCTCTCCCTCCCTCTCCCTCTCTCCCTCTCTCTCTCCCTCTCTCTCTCTCTCTCTCTGTGTATGTGAAGGGGGTGGTAGTTTGTGAGTTTTAAAGGTAAACTTGTGGGACCACACTTCCACTTCTCCTTGAGTACCCTGCCCAGTGCAGCCTGATCACCGAGAGCGACCTCATGGAGTAGAAAGCTATACTAATTAAGCTGTCTTGTTCCACCAGCCCAAGCTGGCTTGCCAACTGACCGCAGATGCATGATTAAGTCCAACTGAAAAGCCTGCGGAGCCCAGTCATAGCCAGAACCACCAAGTTGAGCCCAGTCTGAATTGCTGAACTACAGTTTGTTTTAGGTCACAAAGCTCTGGAGCAGTTTATTAAACAGCAAAAGCTAAGTCATAGTTCCAAAAATCTCTGAGTCACACAGCTCACAAATGTCACAAAGCAAGACCTTTCCTCAGAAAGTTAAAGTTTTATAGAGTCACTGAAATCAGTGCTACCAAAAGCGCTGACCCACAGAAAGCCCAAGGGCTGACACCAGAGTGCAAATCTACACATTGCTCCTTCCTCAAGAGGGTCTTCCTGGGGAAAAGAGCATCACCTGGCATAGACAGAGTGCACAGTGACATAGTTGGCTTATATTCTGATGCAGGGTTCTAATGATGCAAATAGATGGTGAGTAGTTCATAGGCCAGCTGCAATTTATGGATAATGACCCAAGATGTAGGGGCAGAAAATGTATTTATTTTGTGAAAGTCCCAATAGTAAAAATTTTATGCCTTGAAGGCCATACAGACTATGTTAATTTTGTTATTCTATGGAAGGCTATACCCATGGACAATGTATCAGTGAGCAAGCGTTTCTGTGTTCCAATAAAACTACTTTAAAGACAGACAACAAGCTGTATGCAGAGTGTGAGCTGTAACGCTGACCATGTCAGCACTCCATCCCCATCAGCAATCATGATCAGATTTTCTCTCTCTCTGTGTGTGTGTGTGTGTGTGTGTGTGTGTGTGTGTGTGTGTGTATGTTTACAATGTCACAAGACTAGGCAAGAACAAAAAGAGAAAGGCAACTTTTCTTATAAAAAGAAAAAAAAACCAAATGCTTAAAATTTACTTTAAGGTATTCTAACACACAGCCAGGGATTAGATGAAATATGCAACTATGTAGACAACTATCTTTAAAGAAGGAAATATAATGAGCAAGCCAGCACTACCCATCAAAACCCTTGGCCAAATCTTGGGAAAAAATATTCAAAGTTTTCATTGCCAATGTTGACATTCATGGACACAGACCTGCTTGGCAGTAAGGAGCCTGAAGTAGTTCTTGCTTCATTTTTTCTCCTATCCTTTCTTTCCTCTGTTTGATTCTCCCCTTCCCTTGTTTTTCTTTCTATCACAGAAGAAAGAGGTCCCAGGAATCATGGGAAACAATCAGCATTGCATTCTCAAATAGGTTCAGAAGAGCAGCAGTTAATAATTTATGACAGCGACCCTTTATTCCTCTCCACATACTGTGAACACAAGGGATGTCTGGGTCATTAGCATATGGAACAATGATCTGTCTTACATTCACCCTGGGTTGGGCAGGGTGTGCCCTGGTGAGGAAGTGTCAAGAGAGGGTACATAAAAGATACACCATCCACATCACCCAGGCCTCACAAAGCTCACTGGGCAGACTTCCAAATCCTCATTATATTATTTTTTTCTGGTCTTTAAAAATCAAGATGATTAGCTGCTTTGACAAATGCACTCCTCCTCAAATTGCAAATGCTGCTATTAAAATCATTAAAGTAAAAACAAATTCTCAAGTACTGTGTGCTTTGTTTATTTCACTGAAACATATATACTGTGAGATCTATTTGCTAAGAATCTCAATCTTTTTAAGGATAAAACATCCATTTTAAAAGGAAAGCTTAGTACGGATAAGCTTTTCAAGTGGCTTCTTCTACTTAATATTTAATATTTACTCCATCTTTTGATTAAACCATTGAAAATCTCTGGCAGGATTCCCATGTGGGAAGAATAACACTCTAGGAGTCAAAACTATTGTCAGCCACTAAAAATTTAGCTCAATCTGGTCAAACAAATTTTCTAGAGACAAAACATGGCGCATGGTCACCAGGAAGGACAGGGAGGGAATAAGCCCCAGGCTGCTCCGGTGGGGAGCGGCAGATAGGGGCAGATAGGGCCGAGTAAACAATTGAGACGAAGGGGAAATTGGAAATTAAAGAAAAATAGAAGATGGTGCCTAGATATGTAAAAAGAAGGGAAGCTACAGAGGAGCTGCTGGCAACTTCGGTCTGCTTTTCAGGGTGATCTCAGCTAAGAGAACTAACCATTGCCTATGCAGGCACTGGGGCAACAGGGTTCCGCTTACGCCAGGAAGGGCTGAGGGGTCACACCGACTGTCGAATACCTGGTGGAACACATCTCTAGGCTAGTCTTTGTCCGCCTGCTTTTCACAAAGCCTCCTCTGAGCAGCACCACACCCTGCCTCCTCTTCTTGCCAACAGATGAAGAACTTTCAGCATCTTGTTCGAGAATGACTCCAGCTCCTCTCTCAAAATGGCACTGATATATATAAGAGGTCCTAAATTATGGCTAACCTTCTCTGTCCTCCAATGTGTATGTATCCCATCATATTTTTCGTTGCTTCTCTGTTCTTCTCAAATGATGCCCTTCATACCTCCTGATGTCTCTCCTCCCTCATTAATATTGTCTTAAAATTAAGTCAGAGCTCAGAACTCAATGCAGTAACATCTCCTTTACTGTTAGTAAACATATCCTTCCAATCACTCATGAAATTCATTCCCTTAGGCATACTATTTCATATATAGAAGTGGTGGTTTTGATCACCACTCTATTCTCATCCTACATGGTCCTGTGATTATAAGTACTCAATATAAATGTGTAGTCCCAGTGATTATTCATTGATTCATTTACTCACCAAATATCTGTTAGGTAACTGTAGTAGGAAACCATTTTCCAGTTGCAGATAGTGCAAAGATATGCTATCGTCCTTGCCCTGGAGGATGTGCTACCATTCAGATCTGGAAAGTCTGCTAAAGGTGTGAAGACTTGGTCCACAGTCTACGTGGCTCAAGGGTGGTAGAACCTAAGAGAGGTATGGCATTTGGGGATGAAGTTGTGTCATTTGAAGGGTACTCTTGGAGAGAATATTGAGACCAGATCCTATCCCGTCTTTCTCTCTGCTTCCCAGTTGTCATGAAGTAAACAAGCCCTTTCTGCCACAAGCTCCCACCGTTGTGTACAATACTACCACCATTCTAAGCAACAGGGCCAAGTAACCCTGGGCTGAAAACTCTGAAATGGTGACCCCAAGGAAACCTTCTATGGTTTAATGTAGATTATCTTGAGCATTTTGTCACAGTGACAGAGAGCTGAGCACTATAGGTGGGCAACATTTAGTGGAACAGCCAGATAGGTAAATGCACATTGGCTTGTAGAAGCATAAAGAAAATGTGTACAAGGTGTCCTTTTGTTCAGTGGAATGAGTCAAAGATTGTTGGGATTTACAAAAAAAAATGTTTCCCATAGGAAGAGATTTTGAATTGAGTGTTAAACTGCGGAACTCTGGACGAGAAAAGAGACTATAATGCAGTTGACCTTGAGCGTGAAACTCATGTAAAGTACTGGCAGGTTTCAGCCTCAGTGCAAGAAAGCCAAACATTGGAATAAATAAGTGTGATAGGGTTCGAGGGAGAATGAAAGGCAGAGCCCAATATTATAGAAGAAGGTGAAGAGGGTATTAGATGACAGATGTCTAGTAGGAAGTAGCCTTCGGTGTTATCTAGTCCTTCTGCTTCAATGCAGACATCGGCTTCTTTGCATCCTCAACAGTGGTCCACCAGCCTCTGTAGGGACCTGCTAGAAGTAGGCACTCCCTGCCCAATGGAGCAGCAGCCTGTTCTGGTCTGGATTACTCAGACTTTTAGAAAGCTGTTTTTGTCTTGACCTGAAACTTGCCTACTTACCTACCTTTAAAAATTTACCCAGTAATCTTTGTTATTTAGTCAGATATTAACAGTTCTATACTCTATTTGTAACCATCTCTCAATAAACTAACAACAGGTCTACCTTTAATCTTAATTCTCTGATTCAGAAAAAAAAAGTCTGTTTTCTTATATCTAGGACTAAGTCATCTAGACTCTTAGAAACAGCTTATTTTGTCTTTTCTTCTCCCTTAAAACATTCCCAAGGCTTCAGGAAAATTCTGCCAAGATTTCCAGCCATCAAGTTTCCCCATCTCCAGAGTCAGAATTTGTTACGAGTTTGGGGCCATGACCTTAATACTCTGCAGCTAACACAGTTACCGCCTCAGTGTCTTAAGAAGCCACAATAAGATAACAGAAAGACAAATATATGCAGGAGAAAGCCAGTGACTCTCCTAAAACACTTTCCATCAAAGAACTGCTGACCTCTTTCTGAGGTTACACAGATGTTCTCTTAGTCTTGTCTCAGCACTACAGAGGAAAGCAAGATGGCTTGGTGCAAATAAGGTCAACATTTAGACTAAAAGACGGAAATAATGGTGGAGCTGAAAGTGAAGCTTGATATACTCTCATCTGATCCCTACTTTTATAGAGCAGGTAACGTCACTCTCAGTGACACTAGTTAAAAGGGTGGGGAAAATAGCTGATGGTTAACTAGACATTCCCAGAATGCCAGATTAACATCGCAAGTCACTCTCTGGCCCCAAAGGAAGATATATTGTATACTGAGGGAAACTAGTGGTCGTGACGTCAGATAAAAGGTTTAGTATCTCTAAGGGTGGCTCACTACGATAGTATCTTCTGATAGGATCCAAGATGAATCTTATCAGATAGAATCTGGTAAAAAAAATATCTAATTACAGCACAAAGTTCAACAAATGGTGTTGGGACAACTGGATATCCACATTCAAAAGAGTGAATTACTCACTCCATAATATATATATATATATATATATATATATGTTATAATAGACATTATATACATATGTATAATATGTAATTATATAATATATAATATATGTTATTTTAAGTAATACATAGTATATAATATTATATACATATATAAGATATATGTATATATACACAATATATATACATATTATATATAATATAATAGTTATATATATTACTCAAAGTAAATAATAAACAGATTCTTAGAAGAAAACATAAATGTAACTTTTTATGACTTTGGTTTAGGCAGGGATTTCTTAAATATCACATACAAGACATGAATAACAAAGATAAACTGGATGTCATCAAATTTAAAGCCTTTTAAAAATGAAAGGTCATCATCAAGAAAGTAAAACAAGCCAATTTAAAGTAGGCAATGGGCTTTGAATAGATTCTTCTCCAGTGGAGAAACGGCCAATAGGAACACAGAAAGATGCCCACATTCGTTAGTCTTTAAGGAAATGTGAATCAAAATCACAATGATCACAATGAGCTGCTATTTTATACTCCTTACAGAGAGTACATGAATTCATACATGTATTTATATTTTTTTAATGAAGAATCAGTTTTGATGAGGATGCAGAGAAATTGGAATACTGTATACTGCTAGTGGGAATGTAATACAGTAAAAAACAACTCAGCATTTTCCCTAAAAGTGAGATACCCTCTCTTTTGTTTCCTTCTTCCCTGTGCTTTACTGTCCCCTCCTTGCTATCCTAACCTGCCTACTAAAAGAAGACTTTTAGTCTTCTGGGTGTTTTTGTTTGGCCTCTCGAGATCTGTCTTAGTCAGTGTTCTATTGCTTGAGGAGACAACACGATCACAGCAACTCTTTTAAATGAAATCATTTGATTGGGGCTTGCTTACAGCTTCAGAGGTCCATGGTAGGGAGAGTGGTGTCACATAGGCAGTCATAGTGCTGGAGAGCTGAGAGCTCTACATCTGGATCCTCAGGTCCAGAAAGAGAGAGACATTGGGCTTAGCTTGGGATTTTTGAAATCTCAAAGCCAATAACATATTTCCTCCAACAAGGACACATCTCCTAATCCTTCTCAAGTAGTAACACTCCCTGATGGCTAAGCACTCAAATAAGAGCCTATGAGGACCATTCTTACTCAAACCATCACAGTGTCTGTGCCTCGACTTCCCTGAGAGGTTCTTCACTCAGGAAGAATGTCGATGCTACCAGGGCCAACTGGTTATCTCTGGTACTGTCTCCAGAGGGGAACCTCTTCGAAAAACAGGAAACAGAGGTGGGATTTGCCTTCCCAACCTTGAGGACATCAACATTTGTAAGCTCACAGAGTATAAGAAATAGTGACTGAACTCCTGGCTCCATCTGGTTTTCATAACACAACCTAAACCTTTTAAGGGAAGAAATCAGAGTGACTGAGAAAGTGGTTCCTTCTTGCTTTTTGTCTCTTCCCAAACAAGGAAATCTCTTACCCTATTGGTAGGATGAGGCTGGACTGACTGTCTGCTCCTGAGCTGATATCACTGTCTGATGTCTACGGACTGCCCCTGTCAGGTCAGGGGTCAGGAGTGAAGATCTATGAATTGTTTTTTTGAATGTTCATATAGTATTCTGCTGTTGGATGTATCATAGTCAAAGAATTCAGGAAGACTGATAACTTTGATACTTTTAATATTATACATGGGAATGTATTTTATTAATAACAAGATAAGGACAATTGATGTATTATGTCTTTGTTGATGAGTATATACATCAAAATTTATTTATTTAATTATATCGTTATTTCCTAGGCCTTGTCATCTTGAGAGCTATATAAATGGGGTTAAATTTCCCATGTTAAATGCATCATTATTCATAAAAATCAAGATGTGGCAACAACCAAATGTCTGTTGATAAATAAATAAAGAAGCTGTGGTCTATATACACATGATGAAATATTCTTTACCCCCTCCCCAAAGAATAAAATCCTGCTATTTGTTATAGTATGAATGAGCCTGGAAGATACCATCTTATGTAAAATGTAAGGCAGGAACACAAGAAAAATATTTCATGATTTTACTGAAATGAGAAATCTCTAAAAATATAGATAAATCAACATACAGAGACAGGGAACAAAACAGTGGTTGCTAGGGATAGAGAGGTGTAGTGGGGAGGAAATGGGGTGGGGGCCTCAGGCCAGAGGACATAGAGTAGCACATGGAGAGGATGTGCAGACATACAGAGCTCACACAACAGAATATTTGGGATTTATGCTAATAGATTTTTACCCTCTCTTGACATAAAAACAAAGCAAAGCAAAACAAAAGTGATAAATATGCGAGATGACACTAACCTAATCATTTCACTGCAATGGCATGTTGACTACACATATGTCACCCATTGCATCATGGGTGCATAGCTTGAATGTTCATGCTTTGTATGTTTGGATATGGTTTATCCTCCTCACAGTCATGTATTGGAAGTCTGGCCCTCTGTGTGAGTGTGTTGAGGTAGCAGGGCCTTTGAGAGATGATGAGTTCATGAGGATACCACATGTGGGATAGACTAATACACTTCATGGTGAGCTTGGTTCTGGAGGAAGCTGGGTGTATAAATGAGCGGAAGTGTATTTTTCTCATTCTATTTTTTTCTTGTCTACCCACCTGCCCCTTCTTCCACTTCTGTGAATGCTCTGATCCAGTCATGGAAAGAGAAATGACAGGTCAACAGGAATTGATATATACCTGCTTGGGGAACTCTGAATTCTTTAGAGATCCTTGTGGCAGTGGCAGTCTGTTTGAATACTTGTTATGCTTTGCTGTTTGGGGAAATGCTTATATATGTGATAAAAACAATTTTTATGTTAAGGCACATAGTGGGTGAGCAATTCCTTAGTTCTTAGAATCTCTAGAGAGGACAAATATTCTTCAATCTGAGTGACCCTGGATGAGTACTTTGTCTACATCGAGCCTCCTCCTCATCCTGTGTGTGAAGGAGATTCCCTAAATAACCTCTAAACCTCCTATTGTGTGTGCATGAACGCTTGTGTGCTCAGATGTGTGTGCATGCATGTGCAGGACAAAGGACAACCTCAGACATTATTTCTAGGCATTCATGGGACCACACCTAGCTTCTGACTTGGGAAGTGGGATCTGAACTCCAGTTGTAATGCTCAAGCAACAAGTACTTTTATCCATGCAGCCATTTCTCCTGCCCTAATCCCTGGCTTTTCTTACATGGTCTCTAGGAACTGAACTAGGTACTTGTGCTTGCAAGCCAAACACAAGCTGAATTATCTCTCAGCCTGTCTTTTCACTTTTTTGGAGCCAATGCTTTTGTGGCCTGTGTATCACTTTGAAAAATGAGTCAGTTGAAAGACAATTGGAGATTTAGTATCTAACAGCTGTGGGGTGTAGGGTACATGCTAGAAATAGGTCTCAATCACCAGATCCCACCTGAATAGGTTCAAATTCAGAACTGCTATTTTTAGAGATGCAAGTCAATCAACAAACACTGCCAAGCACACAGTAGCCACTTCAAAAAATCAGAAACCTTTTTCTCTTCTGTTCCTAATGAGATAAGGTAGAGATGTCTGTTGACTGCTGCTATCTCCCACCAACTCTTCTGTTAACTGAAACCTCTGTCCTGAGTTTCCTAATTTTCAAGTTAGCCTGATCTCCATCTGCTTCTCTTGCATGACAGGCACAGGGAGAATTCTCTGAGACTGGAAAGAGCCTGCTCATTCCACTGAATAGCAGGAGTATTACTAATCGATTTCACTTTTCACCTCTGAATGGGAGTTGCCTGACATCAGGTATGTGATATGGTATATAGGTTTACATATCTGATCTGTGGACGCTGCAGCTGTGCCCTCTGGACAGAAACTGGATCCTGAAGGCTCACAGCACTTTAAACAGAATGCAGGTGAAAGAGTTAAGAGGTAGTATGGAGAGAGGCTAAGGATCCAGTTCCAGAGAACCAGTTTTCTAGCTCTAAGCTCACAGAGCAGAAAAGACCCAACCTAGACCACAGCATCTTCGTCTCCACATTCCTCCGATGTGAAGAGAAAGGATTCGAAGTCCTGCAGTTCTTAACAGGAATGTAATGGTGTTTGCTCTACCTAGACTGTGCAGGGAGAGCTTATCTGCATAAACACCACAACATACTGTGTTCACATAGCCATCCCGAGCAGCCATGAAATCCAGGATTCCAACCCAGTATGGTTTCCCAGGTAGACCAGCTACCCTTCCTCCTCATTCCCACAGCAAAAAGGCAAGCGGTCCTCTCTGAAAACAGATGTGGGAGTTAGACATTCCCCTCTTTCTCTTTAGAAAACTGCTTTCACTTAAAAAAAAAAAAAGTAAAAACAGCAACTGAGTATAATGGTACTCATTCCTGTAATCCCAGCACTGGTGCAAAAAAAGAAGATCAGGAGTCCAGTGTCAGTCATGACTATAAAACCATAGGTTTGAGACCAGTTTAGATAACACAAGACATCATAAAAAAAGTATTTTCTCTAAAATTGGATGTCAGTCATCATAAATAATAATTATCTTATCTATGGAAAATAGTCACTTTTACTTTTTTGGACTTTTGTGTTTGTTTTTAGCAAATGTTTTCCCTTGGCCAAGTGTGACATGTGACTGACTTGTTAGGCAGACATTCTTCCCCTCTCTACAAGCCAAGACAAGATCGGTCCTTGATTTTTCCCCTCCCTTAGCAAACAGAACCAGAAAATCATCTCTATGCATGCTACTCTGGCCTCAGAAATGCCCCTGTTTGACAGAAGCAGAGCAGGTAAGAGGTTGGCTCTGCCTACATGAATTTTTTGGGTAGTTTAATAGTTCAGAATACAATTATATATCAAGTAATGGCCAGAGGAAGCCAAATATTTGCCTGATGAACTGTGTGCACGGATCTGTACCTTTTCCTGGGAGAGATGTCAGCTTCAAGATTTCTAAGTAAGACAAACCCACCCAGCTGATACGATCTGAGAAACAGTAAGATGTTCCTTTCACTTAAGATTGTTTCTCTTCCCTGTCTCTTTTCCCCCTTGGAAAGTCATGCCTGGGAGTTAACATGCATCTAGGCCAGTATCCAGACGAGTTATGACACATCCAGACAATGTCAGCCATTGCCCTTTGGCTCAATGTTAGCTCTATTAAGATCTTAGCTCTTCCTGATAATTTTTTGAGATATACTCAGAGACTAACGTTTGGATAGGTGGATAACCTAAGATAACCTAAGATAAGTCCATAAATGCAAGCCTGGGTGGGGAACCATGGAGGATACAAGGTTACTGGGTGACTAAGAAAAAAAGGAGAGAGCCAAATGTGATTGCATTACTATTATAGGTCTTCCATAAAAATACTGTAAACTGGGAGCTTCAAACAAAAGTTTGTCTCCAAGTTTTGGAGGCCAGAATCCCAAATCAAGGTGGTAGGATCACACACCCACTGAGGGAGCTGGATAGAAGTCTGTTCTGGGCCTCTTTGACCTTCTACTGCCTTGGGAGCTTCCTGATGGCTATCTTCTCACATCTTTCTGTACGTGTTTCTGCTCAAATTTCTTTCACGAAGACACCAGTCATATTGGACTCATGTCCACTCCTGTGTCCTAATGTTAACTTGATTATTTCTGTCAAGTTCCTTTCTCCAAGTAAGCCATCATTTTGAAATGTAAGTAGGTGAGGACTCTGAGACATCAATGGGATGGGACAATTCAGATTATACCATAGGTGTACATGTGTGCATTATGCAACCATCTAAGGGAGAAGGTACATAAAGATATCGTGGCACTTGAATACAGAACTCACCTAATTCATACTATGCTTCAGGCTAGCTCTGTCTTTTCAGTGATTTTGTGCAGTAATGAGCCATAGACAGTCAGTCACATGCCTTTGTGTAATCAAGAGTGTTGACCGATAAAGATGATTGGTTGAATGTCAGAACTAAAAAGGCAGGCGGCAGCAGTAATGATCAGAGCAACAGGGCAGGCATCTCAACAGGTGAGTGGGATGGAGTAACATCAGGTCCAACTAGGCAAGGGGTCAGGTAGCTAAACTCTTTCACATTTTCATATCATTTAATTAGATTCCCTGGAAATGAAAATGCCATTTGTTTTTTTTTAAGGATTTACTAGCAGTCTGCAAACCCAGAACCTCTCCAACAGTTTAATACAAACCAGTCATACTGACTTAAAATAAAGGAATGTGTTCAAAGTAGAAATAAAGTAATTTTTTGAGCCTAGCATTTCTTTTTTTTTTAATTTAAGAAGCATTTTTTTTCTTATTAACTTAAAATGATTTTATGTGTATTGGTATTGTGCTGGCTAGTTTTATGTCAGATTGACAAGCTAGAGTTATCTGAGAGGAGAGGACCTCAATTAAGAAAATACTTCCATAAGATTGGAAGCAAGCCTGTAGGGCATTTTCTTAATTAGTGATTGATGGGGAACAGCACGCTGTGGGTGGTGCCATCCCTGGACTGGTGGTCCCAGATTCTATAAGAAAGCAGGCTGAGCAAGACATAAGGAACAAGCCAGTAAGCAGCACCCCTTCATGACCTCTGCATTGGCTCCTGCCTCTAGGTTCCTGCCCTATTTTAGTTTCTGTCCTAACTTCCTTCAATTATGAACAGTGATATGGAAGTGTAAATCAAATAAACCCTTTGTTTGGTCATGGTGTTCATCATATCAATGATAACCCTAACTAGGACAGGTATTTTGCCTGCATGTATGTCTGTGTACCATGTGTGTGCCTGGTGCCAACAGGGATTGGTGGTTGTGAGCAGCCATGTGAGTGCTGGTAATTGAACCTGGGTCCTCTGGATGACCAGCCAGGACTCTTAACCACTAACTGTCCCTCCAGTCCCTCTATCAACTTTTACTACAAAAATGTCCAAATGTACAGAAAATCAGAGAACTGGATAACAACTCTCATTTTCCCAGTATCTTCAGTCTACAATGAACATTTTGCTGTTATTACAAAGCTACCGACCTGCACATGCCTTTATCTGTATTAGTCATGCCTTTTTATTTTCTGTATTTCTGATACTTGAGTACCTGATGGGTCTAACTTCCTCAGCATAGCTAATTCTTAAAGATAATAAAAGGTAAGCTTGTAAGCGTACCTTTCATATGAAAACTAACCAATCTAAACCCTGAACTAAAGAGAGCTCAATGCACCAGAGCTTATTGAAAATTTTCAAGTCAGTAATAAACTTGCTTACCTTGTCTTATGGTTTGAATCTGAAGCGTCCCCAGAACGTGCACATGCTGAAGGCTTGGTCCATAGCTGGTGATACTGTGAGAGGTAACCATCCCACGAGGATGCTGATTCTCGGTGGGTTAATCTATAGAGCAGTTTATGATGTATAGGCCATTAGCAGGTAGAGTTTTGTTAGAGGAAGGCCTCTGTCCCAGCTACCTCTTATTTCACTCTCTACTTCCTGCAACCATGAGGCAATTCTTTGTTTCTCCATATATGCCCGATCGAGATGTTCTGTTCTAACCACACATGGATATAGAAACAACACAGCCAAATGAAAGCTGGGAGCTGGACAGAGGAAGCCTAGCATACTTTCTCAAGGCTTGTCGGGCAATTCTGGCAGGGCTCAGAAGACCAGAGTGCCTATATGGGCGATGCAGGCTGTGCTTGTAGGGCTCGTGCTAGAATAAGGAAGCTGTTGGAAATCGGACTCACTGTCTTGCTTACATTTTGGGAGAGAATGTGACTTAAGACTCTGCGTGAGACTGAGTTTAAAATTGATGGGTCAGTTAATATGACAAGAAATTTCAAAGCAGCCCAACACTCAGGGTATTGCAAGATATTGCCAGCTGGTTGTACCCAACTTCATAGTGAGAACTGGAAGAAACACACACACACACACACACACACACACACACACTTGGAAATTTGTGGTTGGTTCAGAAAATCCTATGTAAAATCGGAGCTAAGGAATGTATGGTATGTGTAAAGAGAGCACAGTTAAAAAGAAGCCAAGCATTTAGCCCTGAAACAGGAAACATGACTAAGAATATTGTAGGAATCAACAAGACAGGCATGAGGAGACAGCATCTTTGGAGTGCCCTTTCTGCAAGCACTGGGCCACTTCAGGCACGTTTTAGTTTGTTTTTCTCAGGGCTTATTTCACCACGATTATTCCCAGACACTCAGAGGCTGCTACACTGCAGTCCAAATGGGTCTGTCTACTTCAGCCACTGGCACCAGATCTTGGTGTCATCCACATGGTACTGATTTTGTGGACATGCAGAATGCAAGAGTTATGGGGTCAACAGGCTTTCACCAGATTGCAAAGAGACGCCTCAGAGGACATGCAGTGTGTGTGGCAGTCTGAAGCTGACAGGATGATGAGTGAAACTGTGAAAGTGGAGACAAGAATGCAACGGAGACTCTAGAGTTAGATATGCCCGGAATGCAGAGCATCTACTGAAGAATCTGAAGGCGGAAAAATCAACTAGCCTAAGAAAGAGGCCATATGGACTGAAATGGCCAGCTACCTAAGACCTTTGGCACTCAAATGGTGCCAGCAGCCCCCCAAGATGCCAGACACGAAGCTGTAGGACCTAAAGTTCACCCTGCCTGGTTTTGATCTTGTTTTTGTCAATTTTTCTTGCTCTTCCATTGCTTCTTCTCTTGAAATGGGAATATTTACCCTGTACCACTATATGCTGGAAGTATATAAGTTGTTCTTGACTGTTCAGAAGATTTGTTTTTTTAATGTTTTATTTTATATGTATGGGTATATTGTTTGTGATCTTTTTTATATGTGGTGCCCTCTCAAAAGACTCATATTTTGAAGGATTGGTCCCTAGCTAGTGGCACCCATTAAGAGGTAACTAGATCACACCAGTTTTATTGTTGGTTTAGTGAATGGATGAGTTCATATTGAGTGGATTATTAGAGAATGGGGACCACTTCAAGGAAGTAGGTGACTAGGAGCATTCTTTTGAAGGGTGCTCTTTGTCCCTGGTGTCTTCCTGTGTCTGTCTCTCCACACCTCCTATCTTTCATGAACTAAGGCACTTTGATGCACCACGCTCTTCCTACTATGCTATTATCTTACCATGCGAGAGCCACGTGGCCCTTGGCTGAAACTGTGAGTCAAGATCATTAATCTTTTCTTTAAATTGTTCTCACAGGCATTTATCACAGCGACAGGGAGATAGCATAACTTACTTACCTTTCCTGTTCCTTCCAGGGAAACCACAACAAAGGCTCTATTCCTCATCTTCCCCTCACTCCTTCTGCCCTTTGGCCAACCCCAGGACTTCCTAAATGTTCATGTAGTTTTATGGGGAGGAAGTCAATGCCAAGGTTATCAGCAGGGAGTGGGATGCTCACTTAGGACATTTCAGAGGACACTAATGGAAACATGGGAAGGAGTTAGTCAGGAGGAAGAGGGGTTAGTAAAAAGCCAACAGCAGAGTGGACCAAATGGCTGTAAAGAAGTGTGGCTTTAAGAAAACAAGTCACAAAAAGAGAATGGTAAATTCAGACTCAGCGTGGGCAACACTGGTAATCCTAGGACAGACTAAATGAAAACGTAGAACAGTAAAACAAAGATCCACAGATTCAGAAGTCTAGCACCCAGCTTCTTAAACTATGGGCTGTGACCCCACATGGACTGCATTAACTGAATGTGGAAGTTGCAGAAAATTCAACAATGAAGGTTTCTGAACACCCAATGAACACAAATTAATTCAAAACCACATGTTTGATGGGTATGATAGTGTATGCCTGTAATTCCAACAACTGGGAGGCAGAGGCAGGATCAGGAGTTCAAAGTCATCCTTGCCTAGATAGCAAGTTTGAGGCCAACCTGAGCTACATGCGACCTTAATTCACAAAAAGAGTAGAAGGGGGAGAAGAAAAACTACTCAAATGAGTACTGAATCGCAGGTGTTTGTGGTAGCACTCACCAGGTTGCAGAGCTCACCTTGACTGTAGCCATGGCTCTGAATATAAGTTCTGGATGTTTGATTGTGCTTTTCATGCAGATATCAATAAGATATCTTGCTGCCTGAATCAGTTCGGCTCAGATTAGAGGCTGCTGTATGCTATGAATTACAGTATTTTTATTGTGTATACAAAAGTTTTCCATTCTTGTAGAACATTGTGGATTAATTATGAAAAACAAACACTTTAATATGTTCTGGCTGTTATTCTTCAGCTTAGCAAATTAGCTTATATTCAGATGGTATTTGTTAGAATGTTTGATTTTTTAAAAAATCTATATCTGTGTTATTGACTTGAGTTTTATAAAAAGTTACAAAGTGAATTTTGGCTTGGGATTAGGACAGAATCTCCAATAATTTCTACAGTGGCCCCAAACATACATCTACCACTGTAGTGCATACCTATGTGAAGTCCATTTCAGTACTGAATTCGAATATCAAGATATTGATCAACTCTGAAAAACATTGAAGAGGCTCTAACTCCTGCAGAATGAATTATTAAGCCAAGATTTAATTCTTTACATAAAAATAAACAAGTATACCCATCTCATTACTATGCAATTTCCCTTTATCTTTAATACATGGTAAAATATTATATGTATTCCAGTGAATTGTTTTAAGGTAAATTTATGACTTAGTTCAGGAAATGTTTATTTTGCACACCTGTATGTATACACACACACACACACACACACACACACACACACACACAGTATAACCCATAGTTGTATAAAAAAAATTTCAGCAAAAGGAGATTGTGAATGGGAAAAAAACCCAAAAAAACTGTTATTAAGAAGCCCTGTTCTAGAGCAGAGAGGATAAAGAATCAAGCAAGGTGGAATATTTCTAGATGTGCCTGAGAAACAGAGAAGGAAGGGAGGAGGGGAGAAAGAATGGAAAGAGAAAGAGAGGAAGAGGGAAAGAAGGGGGCAAGGAAGATCCTAATACTGGTAGACATGAGAAACTGGAAAAGTATCAATCAAAGGGCTTCGAGAAGAAAAGGCTCCTCCGGATTGCCTGTCAGAAGGGGATCCCCGTGGTGCATTTGTGCAGACCAGGGTGGTTTCCATGGGTCCCAGTGCAGCAAGGATCTTTCCACACCCCATTGATTTGTGGAATGAAAAGGGTTGTTAATGCAAACTCATGGACTCCTTTTGTTTTTTAATTCCAGGAGAGGGTCAGTAGCAATGTGAGTAACTGCCTATCAGAATATTTAAGAGGGGCCACTGTGTAAAGCAGGAACTGAGAGACAGGTTGAGACAGGGAACAAATCCTTTAAAATTTGCTGGCCAACCTAGTGTTCTGTTATGATACAGAGGGATGGTGTGCCTGAGGGGTTATTACCATGTGACTAGCATTCATAGTTCTCTCCTATGTCTGATCCTCCCTTCAGAAAGTGTTTACACAGAACACTCTCGAGTTTATGTAGACAGTCTTAGTTTAATGCTTCTGTGTCTTGGGACTGACTTTGTACATGTGGAAAGCAGCCAGATCTCATGGGTAGATGATTAAACTAGGACTCTTTTCTTAGCATGCCAGTACCTTAATGTGTGACCTTGACTTCAGGCAGGCCATCCACCTGTCAAGAGAAATGACCCTCGAATATGAGCCTGTTACCTCCATTAAGGGCTGGCTCTTCAAAAACATGTGGTGTTAATCAATCCCTTCTGGTTTCTTCATGCCAAAAGAGACTGTTAGGAGAATTATAAAGATAGTATCTACAGGGGACTTTGAGCTCATTCAATAAAAATGTTGTATTTGTATATGCCCTGAGGAATTCTGGTAGACAGACATTGTGACTTTGTGTATCAATCTTTGTATCTGTATTTGAATGTTTAAAAAAAAAAACTTGGCTTGTGTCCAGTGGTATACATAGGCATAGATTCAGATGCCCAGAGCTAAGTATTTAGCTCAGTCCCATCCTTCAACACCTCCAGAAGAGACATGGGGAAATTTCCAGCCTGCAAGGCTTTGAGCTATGGTTGAGTTTATGGTACACATACCATGTGTGTACATCAGCCCTCCAAGGCCAGAAGAGGGTGTATAGATAATTTGAATGACTGATATATCTCATCTTTCAGGTGAATGACAGTCACAAGTACTATGCCATTTATGTGAAGAGTCCACATTTCATAATTATAAGATATGATTTGGGTTCTAACACCTTGATCTTGACACCAGTATTTAACTAAGAAAATGTCATCAAAATGATGTAAATACGGTAATCACCTCTGAATTTCTCAAAATAATTTTTTAAAGAAAATGTGATCAAAGCACTATAATGGGGGTGTTCATGGGTGTCCAAGGAGGAAAGATCATTTGCACTCTTTCTTATAAGTTTTAAACATGAGGTGGTTATATAAAAAGGATTTCTAATTGAGGAAAGGATAAAAATGGCTGGATATTTCAAACAAATTTCAGTGTGAAGTCAGTAGTAGCTTCAGCAGAGGTGACAGGAACAAAGCAGTGGAAGAGAAAAGAGAGAAAAATACAAGAAACAGTAAAAACAATGATTGGGGTCAGACAATAACGGATCAAGAAACTGGAATCTGATGAAAAAACAAACGACAGGGAGCTATAAAAGAGGCATTTGAAACAGGAAGTGATGTGAGAAGGGAGGATAATTTTAGCTTACTCACAGGAGGTAGCAGCTGTGGGTGTGAAGGGAACAGATTAATTTTAAATGTGTCCCAGAAGTAAGAGAGAGATTTCTTTTTTGAAGAGTGAGGGAGGAATGATGTGGAAACCCAGTTGAGACCTATATGGTTTAGTCAAGCAAGAATCCAACTGGAGTATTATGTCCATTTTTGAACACTAGTTACACAGGAGCTTCGGTGACCCATGTAACTCAAAACACCAGGACAATGAACAATATGCTAACAGTGTGTCTATTGACGGAGTTGGTGACTTGGCAGCTGTGCTTAGGTGTCTGCCTAGCTACTAGAAGGAAGAAAAGGATAAAACCTGCCTGAAATTTTTCAGAAGAATGTAACAGACCAAGGCAAGTAAGAGGGGGAAAATGTTGTTCAACAGTTAGGCATGACTGGTAATGAAATAGACTATGGTAAAGCCATACTCTGTGAACATTTGAGCAATGTTCAGTAACTGGGCTTAGTCATAGAGGACACTCTTTTGTTCAAATTCCTTCCTGACTAAAGGAGCATGTGACTTGTTGATACAAACTTGAGTCTTACCCATATGAAGCTACATTTTCCATCTTTTATTTGAGGGCTACTTACCAGTCAACACTACCTCCCAAGGTGGAAAATAACTAGACATACTTGTTATGACCACCCACTCGTCACACCAAACTGACTGCTATGTTCAACATCATCTAAGGATTTTGACTTTTCTTCTTTATTTTGGGACCTGAGGAAAAGTCTATGAAGACCTTTCTTCTTACTAATTATTCTATGATATGAGTTAAGGATCGAAGAGATGGCTCAGAGGTACTGCTCTTGCAGAGGACCCAGTTTGGTTCTCAGTACTGACATTGCACAGCACGCAACTGCCTATAACTCATTTCCAGGAGATCTGACAACATCTGCTGAATTCTCTGGGCCCCTTCACTGCCACACGCACCCCTGCACACATATACCTAATTAAAGATAAGTTAATGTCTAAGCACAAACTAAATGAGTATTCAAACTGAGGAACATGAGGAGCGTTTAATAACAGATTTATAAAACAAATAGTTTCCCAAGAGTGAACAGTGTTTAAAGAAACTGTCAAAACACAGCACAGACCCATCTCTTAGATAAAGATTATAAAAGTATCAATATAAAATTAGGTATAAGGGCCTGCAAAGTGGCTCGGTGTATAGAGGGGCTTGCTGCCAGGCGGGAGAAGCCAAGTTCAATCTCCAGGATCCACATGGTAGAAGAAGAGAGCTGATCCCTGCAAGTTGTCCTCTGACCTCCACAGACAAACTATGGCACGCACATGTACACATAAAAAAGTGATAAAGGGTCTATATTAAGGGTAAGAAATAGATTAATAATGAGTTACAGAGCCTTAGAATCCATGTTAACATCTCTTTAGGCAACTTACAGAAATATTTGCATGGGCATGCACCCCAACTTTCCACTTAGAACAGGAGGACTACTGGGGAGTCCTCACTGCCTCCCTGGCTTGGAGATCAGGGAAATATGTTTCCAGATGCTGGTGAAAGTGGTAAATAGAAAGGACTGTTTGAAAGGAGAGATGGCAGCCAACACCAGAGAGCCAGCAGAAAAACTCTCCTGCTGGCATCTCTCAGTGGCAGAAGTCAACCATGGGCTGGCCAGGAAGGGAGCCAGCTGGCGCACGTCTATCTGGTTCACTTCCTGAGCACAAGGCAGAGCTGACGAAAGTGTGTCTGTGGAGAGCAATGGAAAAAATCCCGGGAAGCAGAGTCCTCCTGAGGCACCATTGTGCTTGGGTAATACTCACCAGGATAAGAAACATGTTTTACAACTGCTCCATGACTTGATCCTCTGCTAGCCAGCTTGAGATCATGTTGTCCAGGATTACTGCTTTCTCCAGGACTGTCCCTGAAGCTTAATATTTAGTTGTCCTGTTCCCTAGTCTATGCCTGTTCAAGGAACAGTCATGGTGACTTTATGGTGAGCCTGAAGCAGAGAAGATATATAGAGTGTTTTCCTGCCTGGGAACCAATGAAGAGAACCGAAGACAGCCGAGAAGACTCTCTGTGAAGCAGCTGAAGTACTGAAATAGGGCTTCAAGTCTTGTTCTGTGAGCTATCAGTGGACCTAGAGAATGTTTTCAATGGGCAGAGTAAGCAGGTAGCATTCCGGGCAAGCAAGTAAATAGCCTAAAGAAGAAAGGCTCCAGATTTCCAAGGCTCTGATAACATCTTGAATCTGGGTTTTAGCCTTAAAAAATATTCTCTTTGAACCTAATTTTATGCTTTATAATTTTATATTCTTTTCCTAAAAACAAGCAACCCAACAATACAAGCCTAGCCTCCACAAATCCATGCTCTGCTATTTCTACATGGAATATTAATTATATTCAGATTAGTTCAGGAGTCAGTGTAAAGTATAAGAGATGTGAAGAATAAACAGAAGTGTGTTGGAAAGTTTATGGGCCTGTGTGCACGTGGTAACATGAATGGCAGCTAGCTAACAGCAGTGTACATGGATGAACCCAACCCTACCCATGCTGGCTGCATTCTGCCCGTTGCTTCTTTCTCTTTCACATTTGTGATCTGTGACCACACACATACTAATAGACACACCCACTTCAAACCACTTCAGACTTGGACTCTAACTACCTTTGCTCCACTTCTTCTTGGACCCCTGCTGGACTAGAAACAGCCACCCTGAACTAGATTGCTGAAAACGTCATGGAAAATTCAAAGGGTAATTTTGAATGCTGTCTTGGTAACCTTCCTCTTGATGCTACCAGCTCTCTGTTCAAATTGTGATTATAAAGACTTCTTGGACATGGTGTCAGTGAACCCTGACTCCCTAGGGACATCAGTTTGAAGATTCTGTTTGATCGCTGCCTTCTGGGTAGTAGAACTCTTCTGTGTCTCTCCTGGACATACTCTAAGAATTGAGGCCAACACATCTTTTCTTTCAAATCTCCCTTCTCTTTCTGCTTTTGTGTTGACAACCTAGCTCTGTGGCTTTCTTCTGTTATTTGTTTCTTATAACCCATTCGTCTGTACAGCAGGATCTTCTTTCATTAGTAGTACTAGGGCAGGTCTTTAGTGAGGCTTCATAGCTGCTCAGAGTAACTATAACAAGAGTAACAAGGGTCTCAAGCCAGCCACCTGACGCACCACTCCCCTTGCCTCAAATGGTGACAGCCTCACAACTCTATGCCATATTGAAGTGGTGTGTTGACACACTATGGCTCTGTTGCACACTCACTTGCTTGGATCTTCTTTTGGCCATTGCCAACCTAGTTTATGTAAAGTTGCAGGATGCATCTATGACAGACATCCGTTCAGCTTCTCTGTCGATCCCTCAGGAATGTGTGTAGCTTGACCTCATTCAGTTCACACAGTTCACACAGCAACCGTGTGAAGAAGTCACATTCATCTCTATTTCATGAGGAAATTGAACCTTAAACAGGAAACACTGCTGTAAGTTATACGCATCGTGTCTCTGCAGCATTTGAACCCGGTGCCAAAGTCCATACTTGCAACTCTAAGTATGGGCCATTAGTCATCTGCAGCAGAGTCACTTGCTGTCTGTTTAGATACAGCTTCCTAGGTCCCAGCCCTCACCATCTTAACTCATGAAGAGCAATTGGTTACATAAAGACCCCAGGAAGTAACACTCCAGGCAGAGAGAATAACAACTGCCAAGGGACATAGCAAGAATCAGACAGAAGTCCAGGGAGGTCAGAGAACAGAGAGATGTGGAGTTTGTGAGGATGCAGAGGCTCTGAATTTCTCAGTCAAGTGGGAAGCTCACGGATATTATAAGCAGATCATGACCAGGCCTGCTTTATCCTTTACAAGCTAGCGGCTGTCACTGAAGAGTTGTAAGCTGTAGGGTACTCCTTGCCTCCAGAGAGGCTGTGGAGGAATTCTTGCCATTAGAGTGTGAGCAGGGGGATTTATGAGTCACTTTTGGTGGAGTATCAAAAGAGAATATGGGCCTGCTTCACTTACCAGCCTTCTATAAGTTGCCTGTTTGCTCTATCGGAGATGACTGGCCTTTCCCTTGTTCCCTATTCCAACCAGGTTTTGGCCCTGCATGGGACTCTTAGGTGAGCAAGAAATACAATTTATATTACTTAAACTTGGGAGTTTCATTGTTACAGTAGCTGCTATGATCTTAAAAGATCATAACTTCTGCTTTGCCAAGGTCATTTTCACTGCTGCTGGAAGAACAACCTCCAGGTAGAGGGTCAGGCAGCAAGGGGTTAACCAGGGAGACCAGGTAGGAGGCTGTTGCACTATTTCTTATTTGGATGATAATGGTTTTGGTTACATCGGTGGCAATGGAATGGTGGGGAGGGAAGCTATTAGCCATATTTGGAAAGAATTTGCTCCCAAACCAGCAAGACAGAGAGTTGGATGCTGGATGTGACAGGAGAGAGAAAGAACGCATTGCAATATTTTGGCTTGGGCTCACTGAAAGCAGAGAGCTTCCATTTTCTAAGACGCACACCAGAACCCGTGGTTCTCCCAAACAAGTCTTGACTGTCATTAACCACGTCATTCACCAGCTGTGGCCTAACCCACACTCTACAGAGCTCGAGCGCATTTCACATATTGAGTCCTACACTCTCTTAGTCTAAACAATGGACAGCTTGATAAAATAAAACCCACAAGCATGAAAAAAATTAGCAAATTTAACCTTCAATGGCAATGTTCTTTTCTCAGTCTGGCAGGCAGGGGACAGATGGGGAAAGGATTGTGTCCTGTCTATCTGCAAGAGGGAAATAAAGCAGATTATGCTAATAATGAGGACTCTGCTGACTGTAAGCTCACCTTGATTCGGAGTATGACTGTGATATGCCTTGTGACTCCAGCAGCTCTGATATGACCAGTTCATCTTCTCCGTCCCTCCCTGCTCCTCCCAGTTGGTTACACTCTGTTTCAGTTTCTCTCTCCAGCAAGGCTCTGTCTGCTCGCCTCGCTCTGCTTTGAACTTTACCTTCCATGGGGACTCAGGCAAAGCTGAGTAGTGAAGACTCTTAAGAACACAACACTATAAAATAAGCATGGCATGCAGGGAAGAGGAGGTAATATATGTAGGAGTGAGTGTGAAAGAAAAACATATAACAAATAATATGAAGGCAACAAGCATTTCTTTTTCAGTTAACCAGAGTTATTTACTAGGGCTCCTATTTAAGACCTACATACAGACTAGGGAGATAGCTCAGATGGCAAACTACTTGCTGTGTAAGCCTGAGGACCTGCACTCCATCCTTAACACATGTGTGCAAAGCTGGGTATGGTGGCACATGTCTAATTCCAGTGCTGGGAAGGCACAGCCAGGCAGGTCCTTGGAGTTCACTAGCTGCCCAAACTAACCTACAGTGAAACAAACACTTTTTTTTTTTTTAAAGAAAGACAAGAAAAGCACAGCTCCTGAGAAACAGTAGACATTGATCTCTGGCCTCCACAAAGTGCACATTCAGTCATGAGTAGGCTGTATACACACATTTTTTTTCTCTCTCTCCTCTCTCTATCTCAAGACGTACATATTATCATCCTAGGAGTTCTTAAGAGTAGCATTACAGCCGGGCAGTGGTGGTAGTGCATGCCTTTAATCCCAACACTTGGGAGGCAGAGGAAGGGAGGTCTCTGTGAGTTCGAGGCCAGCCTGGTCTACAGAATGAGTTCCAGGACAGCCAGAGCTACAACAGAGAAACTCTGTCTCGAAAAACAAAAACAAAAACAAACAAACAGAGTAGCATTACATACAGCCTCTCTCCTCAGCAGACTTCATTCCAATCAAGAGAGACCCAGTGCAAATGGACCAGTGAAGCAGGATGCTATCGGATAGGATTCTACCATTCTGGTAACTACTGGGAATCTGGACATGAAGCAGCTCCAAGAGCCTCAAACAGTCCTAAACTGGGTAGACTAATCTCTGGATGCTATGGTAGGTAGGATTTAAAGGAGTAACGGAGATGTTACAGAAAATAATGTGCTCTGGGTGCACGGAAGCACCAGTTAGTCATGCGGGAGTCTATGTGTCTGCATGTTGTATGCTGTATGCAGGCCAACTTACAAGGCCTTACAGAGGAGATCAGACGACTCGTGAATGAGAAACATTTCATCATGTAAAGAAAGAGACAAGTCAGGGCAGGAAAGATGGAAACCAGCCTATAAGAAGCTATTGTATTAAATGTTATAATTCCATCCTTAGAATGTTCTTTCCGGAATAAGTCAAGATGTATCATCATACCATAATACAGTGACTGTGGTATTGGTGATGGCCTTGTGTTTTATCACATCATTAATGATGTGAGCTGGAAATGGGCACACCTGGTCATAAAGTTGTCGTTTGACGTTCAACATGGTTTAGACTCTGCCTTCTTGGTTTTAGTTTATTTTTAATCTGTGACTCAATATGCACCATTTACTAAGTAATGTTTTTTTATGAATTAAATTGGAGGCAGATTATCCACACAAACTCAGATAAAAATCATTTGAGTCATCCACTAGATGGCATTGGAAGAACATGGTGCACTCCCTGGCTCTCACTGAGAAAAGATGTCTCTATTGCTGGGACACTTCTCTACACATCCTGTCTCTGCGTTATACTTCTTCCTCAGCAGAGATTTGGTTTCAAAGTAGATATTAAGTGCATGTACTTTAAAATTCATAACAAGAGAAGATTATGAATGTTTCTCAAAATATTTTAAGCAGATTAAAATAATATTTAATAAAACTTTCCACTTACTAATTGTTCTTTTCATATGAGTTCCAAGGATGCACATCAGTGCTAATCCTAATGATATCTCAGAAAATCTTGGCTTGACAAAGAACATGAGTCAATAATGCTGTGGTATTGATTGATTCTCTTCTGGAAGAGAAGGTGATGGCATCCATCTCTTACAGACTTCTCTGAGCCAGCAAAAGGGAAGAATCAATCATATATTAATTAAATGCAAGAAAGATCTGTCATATGATCTGTGTTAATCAGTCTACACTACTGTATGAATATACAGTGTTGTCAAAGGAATGAAGGGAGGGAGGAAGGAAGGAAGGAAAGAAGGAAGGAAGGAAGGAAGGAAGGGAAAGAAGAAAGAAAGAACACTTGACAATTAACAAGACCTATCTAATTCCTTCAGTAATTACCATTGAGTCCTAGTTATTTTTCCTCTTTGTCTTTTTTTCATCCAGGCCCTAGCACAGCTCTATTTTAAGAATGTTGATGGAGTGTGGTTTTGATAACCCACCATACAAGACTGACATGGAGCCTGAACAGTATCTGAAAGTGTGGCTCATCTCTTCTGCGAAATCAGGACTGGAACTCCCCAAAATTCCTACTGTTGATCCACCAGACACCAGGCAGGTACAGCAGATGGGCATGTAGTGCTTGGTCATGAATATGGAAAGTAAATGTATCTCCTAATTAAACTCCTACCTTTGATATACCAGGTACTGTGAGGATTTTGCTGAGCCCATATTTTTGGCTGTGAGAGTATGTGTGCATGTGTATGTGTGCATGTGCATGATCAGTAGTCCTTACAGGTCCTGGGCTGGCTTCAACAGCCAAATGTTATTAATGTTGAGGCAGCAGGTAATGAAACCAGAATACTTTAACTTTCAATATGGTCTTCTACTGCATAAAGGGCATCTTATGGCATTGTAGTCTGCAATAGTAGAATGCACGGAGTACTCTTTACTTGAAACACAGTGCCCTTTGCCAATGATAACTGATATTCCATGAGCATTTCCACCAACTATTGGATATTCTACTTGATTCTATTCTATTCTTCACAACAAGCCATTTTTTTCTACACCATTTAACCATTGTTTTCTACTGGAGTTCTTTTTTCATAATATTTTTATTAATTACTTGAGTTTCATACAATGTATCTTGATCACATCCTCTTCCCATTCCTCCCTGGTTCATCCTCCCATCCCTGTGCCCTTAAGAAAAGATAATAATAAAGTTAAGTCCAACCTATGTGGTGGAAGTATAGATCACAGGCATCACCATGGTTTTGGAGGCAGCAAGCCACTCTGATCATGGACATTCACTTGGCCCACATTAGCCTGAGATCAAGCATGACCAAGATCAACCTGAAGTTTGGCTCACTGACCAAACATGCAGGCACTTGAACATCATGCAGGCACCCAGACATCTCACAGGCACCCAGCTATCCCATAGGTACCCAGACATCTTACAAGCACTAGACTTCCCACAGTTGCCTAAACATACCATAGACACCTGGGACTCCTGCAAGTGCCTGGACAACCCGCAGGTGCTCAGACATCACACAGGTACCTAGACATCCTGTAGGCACCCAGACTTCAGATGGGCACCCATACTTCACACAGGTATCAGAAAGCCTGTGAGAATGAATGCCTCATGAAGCCAGGCTCAAGATCCAGGTGAACTCTAACAGTGTCAGCAATGCAGACAGAACTCTAGTTGTCCTGGTCCACATGAGCATTTTGAGGTTCTTAAGACTCCCTTCCAAAAGGAGGAGACTCCACCCCAAAGATTGAATATTATTCAGCTGGGACATCTTGCTGTTGCTTAGGATCAGGGTGATTCCTAGGTTGGGCAGAGTGTTTAGGGGCAGGACCTATTCAGGCTCCAGACTGCTGCACATCTGTACTGTCATCCCTGTCTGTCCTGCTGCCATAGCCTTTGTGCTTGGAGCCTGCAGGTATCTGGTGGCAGCCAGAGGACAGGTCCCTTGTGTGTATGCTCAATCCAGGAAATGAGACAGTCTCCAGCTGTGTTATCTTGTTGTTGCTCAGGATCAGGGTGATCCTGTGGTTTGTCAGCACATTCAGGTATGGGACCTGGTTGAACTCTAGACCACTGCACTCCACCCTACCCTCATCCCCATCTGTCCTGCTGCCTCAGCCTTTGTGCTTGCAGCCTGAGGGTAGTACTGAAGCCCATGCTTTCCCCTACCCTATCAGGAAGAGCAATAGGAGTGGCAGTACTGGCCTGTCCTGGAAAAGGCCAGGAAGGTGTGGTGGCAGCCTGAGGACAGATCCCTTGTGCTCCCTGAGCATGTACCCACTCCTGTCACTGTCTCCAGCCATGTGTCTCCTAGCAGAGCTCTGTTCCCTGACAGTTGAGTCCCTAGCTCTGCTTCTCTTTGAAGTGTGCATTGCTCCATTCTTCCAATGGCAGTCCCAGCCTGCTGGGTAGCGACAGGGTGGTCCAGTTGTGACCAGAGCCTCTCAGCATCCTGAATACTCATCTCTCTTAGGGATGCCTAGCTCCCTTGCCTCTCATGCCACCACTGTGACTGTGTCTCCAGTTCAGTGTCCTCTACACCTTGGGCTCATGCTGTCTTCCCTCCCTTCCTCTACTCACAGCCAGCTAGCTTTCGAGGTTTATCACTGACACTGCATCTTTCCAACCACTTCTAATTCACAAAGTTCTTCCCACAGAACTAGGCACCAGTGTATTGTAAATAGGTAAGGACTGGGGGTTGGGGAACCTTGAACGGAGGAGGCATGCAGCAGCCCTGTTGGATTCTGCCTACTGCTTGATGCCATCTTGAGTCCTGGCTGTGGCTCTGATCTTCCATCTTAGACTTCCCTCATGCCTTCCTCCTCTATGTCTCTGGTGTAGCTGTGGGCCCAGTGGGAGGCCCTGCCTGGTGAGTAGCAATGGTGCCCAGTGGGCCCTCTTCACATCTGGGTGTAGTACTGCCCTGCTCCTTCATCCCAGGCTCTTTTCACAGTGATGGGGCACAGTGGGTCTGCTTCCTGGAGGTGCTGCTCTGTAAGACTCCCCTCCAGGCTTGCCTCCTGTTGGCTCATTCTGCCATGCTCCCTCTCTACTCATGGCCAATGGGCCTTCCAGATCCGTCACCAACACGGAGTCTTTCCAACCGGCAGGCGCTGGAGTCTTCTCGGACTCTGCCTATTGCCCCACTATCTGTTTGAATCTCCTGAAACACTGGAGTGTTTGTTTTAATGCAGGTTCCTGGTAACTGATGTAGAATGCTGAATCCTGAGTCTGGATTGTTCAGTTGGGAAGCTAGAATAGAAAACGAACGCGTTCCCAAAGCACAAGTGAAACACACTGGACTACGCAGATCACAAGTGAATTGGAGCAGGGAAGGGCACTCAAAATCAGAGTTTCTAAGTATAGCCAGTACCCAGAGGCATCTGTTTTGAGTCTTAACATTAATGTGCTCTTATTTCCTATTGCTTATCATAAGTAAAGGTTAGTGCGTAAATGTATTCTCCCAGAACACCAATTATTTTGGACATTGAACATAGATTTTGCTTACAGTGAGTTATTCAACTAGGATACTTCAGTTCATGATTAGTGTTTAATACTTACAAAAATTATAGGACTCTTCTAGTGCTGTCTTTTTTAATTCATGAAAGCATGGAACTATCAAAAGACAAAAATGCAGAGAAGCATTAACATGAAGTCCATGCATATCTTGACAATTTTTTCTTCAAAGAAGAATCATTAGGACAAGTTATGTAGAAAGATCAGAAAATGACACTCTGGTTGTATGAATGCATATGCATAAACACACACAGATCTATTTGCACATCTATTTATATGTGCAAATTTATAGGTTCCTACAATAAGCCCAGTACTGCGCTGGGAATTAAAATGATGTTCTAAATTATGAGTGCAAATTATGGTGTTGGTCACTACAGAGGAAGAACTTGAAGTCTGGATAACTCTTCAGGACTTAGCATCTCCAGGTCTAGGAGACTATATTTTTATAAACACCACAGTGACTATTGGACATGTGGAAGTTTGAGAACCATGGGCATCAACATGATTTGAGGGGCAGAAAACTATTCTTTCTTCAACATTTCTCACAAAAGTTTTCTTCTCCGGGGCCTCTGAGATGGCTGAGTAGGCAAAAGCCTGAAGACTGGAACCCAAGTGAAAGGCAGAAGGAAAGAAGCAACTCAACAAACTTACTTGTCCTACAATCTCTGCACATGTGCCATGGTGGGCACATGCACACACAGCAGCAACATAAAATAAAATAAAATAAAATAAAGCATAAAATAAAAACAAGAACATTTTCTACTCAAAAGTTGAGTACTTGTCCAAAATCTCATAACTAGGAAGGCCATAAATCTAGGGAAATCTTGAACTCTTCAGAGTTTATGATGTGTTTACACACACGGTCAGGGTGCTTTTAAAAAGTATTTAAGGCTGTTTCATAGACCTATAGATGATAACAGCTTGGCTTTTTCCCTTTGCAATATCAGAAACACCCAGCAGGCTGCACCCCTGAATCAGTTTTTTAATTGAAACTCCACGCCACTAAACAATTTTTCAAGCGCTCCATTTGGTGTTCTCACATTGTTTAAACAATAAACTTCTGTACATGTACAACATAAAGCCAAAAGAAGCAATGTATAAGTTATATAATGTTATCATTTTGTGAATAAGTTATGATTTTAAGTTTTAAAATAATACAAACAAGATTAAATGTTTATTCTCTATAATTGAATCATAGATTTTGATAAGATTTTATAATAGTAAATAATAATAAGCAATGACAATAACTAATATTTTAAAAAATAATGTTTTTTAATACATTAGGTTTAGGTCTTTAACATTTGCTTTTTCTTTTTAAAAACATTTTATTTTGTGTGTATGGGTGTTTTGCCTGCATTTATATCTGCACCGTGTATGTTCAGTGCCCGTAGTGAGCAGAAGAGGACTCTAAGTCCCTGGCACTGGTGCTACAGACTGTTGTGAGCAGCTTTGTGGGTGCTGGGAATTGAACCTGGGCCCTCTGGAAGAGCAGCTTGTGGTCTTAACCGTTAAGCCATCTCTCTTGCCCCTTATTTTTTATGTTTACTTTTTACTGTTTGGTTTTTTGAGGCACAGTCCCATTATGTAGTCCTGGGCTAGCCACGAACTTATTATGTTGCCCAGCCTGGCCTCAAACTTACAGTGATCTTCCTATGTCTGCCTCCCAGTTGCTGGGATTGCAGGCGTGGGCCCCCACTCCCAGTTCTTTATTGACTTTTAGATTAAAATATTATTCCATTAAAATTGGGAAAATTATTGAAGGAGAAGGAGAAGTGAAGAAGTGTGATTTTTTATTACAGTATCTTTAAATATGGCCTGGCCACAGCTTTTTTAGAATCAATGAAGTGTGTTCCCCAAGCAGCACCACCAGGGTTCTTGTTAGGTAAATCCTGAGGCTCCCTTCTAGACTAGAGCAATCAAATCAGAAACTTCTGAGAACTGAGAACAGCAGCTTATTTTTAAGAAACCTTTAGGATGATTAGGGCACACATTAGCATTTGAGGCACTGACTGAGAACAGTTACTAACAGTGCAAATGTCCATGTAGTGCTGAGCACCCAACTCACGCCCCTCAGTTTTATTTCTATTTTACTGACCGAGAATCGTCCATAAGTATAATGCCTTTTTATCAAGTTCACCCCCCATTTCCCCTGCAATTCCTCCTGTCTCCACTACCAGTATTCATTCTCTCTCTGTCTGTGTCTGTCTCTGTCTGTGTCTGTCTATCTGTCTGTCTGTCTGTCTGTCTATCTCTCTCTCTCTCTCTCTCTCTCTCTCTCTCTCTCTCTCTCAAAACCCAGAGTTCACTTAGTGTCTCATGTGAGTGGATGGAGCGCCATCTACTGGAGCCTCTCAGGGACTGCATCCCTAAAGAAAACCAACTTCTCTCCCAGTAGCCATCAATTGCCATTAAGTCCTCAGCTCCCTTCTGGTGCTGGGGTTTTGTCTGGCTTGCTATGCCTTGTGCCCGTTGTCAGTTCATATATGCAGCTGCCCTGTTGTGTTCAGAAAACACTATTTCACTATAATTATTACTGTGTCTGGCTCTTAGAATCTCTTTTGCTACCTCTTTCTTGATGATCGGTGAGTCATGGGAGGAAGGAGTGCCCTTATTTATTCTTAGCACTTTAAATAGCTACACATCTCCATTCATTGCAAAAGAGTGGGAGAGCCTCAGAAGAGAAGGCAGAAAGAATACAAGAGCCAGAAGATGGGGTGAAGGGCTGTGAAAAGCTGTCCTCTGGAAGTGGACAGCCGATGGAGTCATGGCTGTGGCTGCCTGCAATGTGCCTAGAGAAGACTGGGCACATCACCAGTTAATCACAGACTGGGAGGTTGCTCACGGCCTCTACTTCTCCTTGCTGAGCTACTGATGGACCTAGAGGCTCCGGCATTGTCTTCAGGAGGAGCTCACCAGATTTCAGGGAATTGTTCCTAAGCCACAGGCACATAGCAACCCTGGTTACACTCAGTGATGCCCCAAAACAAACAACAAAGCAAACAAGCAGCACCAAATGAAAGCAGGGAAGGGACTTGTAGGGAGAAAGGGGGTCTCAAGGGTACCAGGGAGATTAGAGAAGAATACATGTATGAAACTGCCAAAGAACAGATTCAACAAAAGTAATTTTTAAAGTACATATTTCCAACTGCATTCCAGAATGGATCAGAGTATCTAGCATCTAGATGGCTTTATTTCTACAAACACCTTAGAGGAGAGCCATATTTCCACATGGTATGATTTGAGGGGAAAGGAAATGGTCTTTAAAATCTCTCAGCTCTTTAATCAAAGGTCAATTAATTTTATACAATCGAGCCAGGGTTTCTAAGTTCACTAAGTCACAAATATCTTAGGTTTTAAAACTTAGAATGGATTTTTAAAAATTGATTTACCCTCAGGTGATAAGTGGGGAATGAGCAGTTAAAGGGAAGAGGTGGTGCAAGAGAAACTACAAAAGCCGATTTAAACGCTTGACTTGATTCACAGTGGCACACTCCAGTCATTAAGTCAATTCCAGTGTGACATCTGCAGAGTAGAAACCTCCCCCACACATGTTCCAAAGGCCTTGTAAAATCCAGCTCTGGTGTAGGAAATACTGAGCTGGGGTGTTTTCTACCAGGTTGCCTGTAGGAAAATCAATCTCTTTGCTTTTCACTAATGATTCTTTAAGACGTATTTTTATTATTGTTTTATTTGTGTGGATGCATGCCTTGATTGTGCAGGTGCCAGAGGAGGCCAGAACAGGACGTTGATATTCCTAGAGTTGGATTAAAGGTAGCTTGTGAGCTCCTGACATAGGTACTGGGAAACAAACTCTGGTCCTCTGGAAGATCGCTGGGCATTGTTATAACTGAGCTATCTATCTCTCTAGTTCTTCATTAATGCTCTCCTCCTTTGAAACAGAGTCCCATTATGTAGACCTGACTGGCCTGTAACTTACTATGTAGACAAGGCTAGCCTTGAATTCACAGAGATTCATCTGCCTCTGCCTCCTGAGTGCTGGCATTAAAGGTGTCTGCTACCCTGTCAGCCCATTAATGGTTTTTAAAATAATATTTGAATGTTTTCAAACATTGTATAGCCAGCTTAATGATCAGACTGAGCTACAGTTCAATAGAACCGACTTCTTATTGTTTTAAAATACATACAGATACAATACACATGATCCTGGGGGGGGCAGCATTACACTAACTGAAAGAACCAGATCCAAAGAATACATGTGGCATTATTCTATTTATATGAACAAGTAAAGACAGAGAGTGGCTATCTGGTAGGAAGAGAGTCTTGTACAGTGACTGCTGGGTAAATATGGAGTTTTCTTTGGAGTGATAAAAATGTTGCGGAATTAGGTCTTGGTGATGCTAGGGAACTGCTAATTTATGCTCTATTATCTAGATTAAACAGTGATTTTAATGTCATGCATATAAAATAAAAATAAGTATGGATAGAAGAAAACACTAGAACATACCCCCTCTCCCCCAGCAGAGGATGAAGATCGGTAGTTCTCAGAGTATAAAAACTGTGCTACTACAGGCTGACGGGAAGGCTAAGACAGACCACACACTGTTGTAGAAAGTGACTCTAAGTTTGGAAAACATCAAGTCATAATTTTAAAAGTCAAATCTCAGTTTAGTTACACGCTTTGACATCCCAGTAAAATAAAATGAAACAAATACAAACAAGTCTCAGATCACTTATACTCAGACAAGCCCGGTGTGCACATGTAACTGCAGCTCACACAGTCAGAGTCAGCCTCAGCGGGTCGTCTCTGGGCTGCAGTGGGAGGCGGCAGAGTGCAACTGGTCCCTCACACAGAAAGACACCGAGTGAGATTCTTACTTCCCTCTGTGCCCTCAAACCAAGCCCCACAGCAAGGACAGCTGCTATTATACTGTTAATGACCTTCAGCGTCTATGTGAGTGAGTACACATAAACGCTATTTATTCTCACTTCAGAACACTTAAGAGCTATTTACAGCTGGGACCTCAATTCCTGCCTTTGCTATTTTCCCTCCCACTGCCTAGAAATCAAATCAGCTTCCTAAAAAATTCATCGTATCCATCAGGTCTAGGTGAAAAGTCAGTGTGGTGAAGCTCCCTGCGAAACATTCGAGAAGGTTGCGAGCTACTTTAAAATGAGGCAAAATGATGTGTGCCCTACCCTTTGAAGGGCAGCTCTTTGTGTGGGCGCTTTTGTGAGATTCTGTCACCCACGCTCTCCATTTCAACGCTCCAAGCGTCCACCTATCTGATGGGCGGAAATGGAGCTGGCTCTGTGTTTGTTCCAATGCCTCCTGTCTTGAAGCAAAACACCAGTGCTTTGTGCAGCCTAGAGTGGAGAAATCAGCTGGGAAGAAGCCTTAATTTAGATAATTAAGGAATTTATGAAGATCAGAAGTAAGAAAATGGCAGCATCGTTTATAAAGAAGTGAAAATACGTGTCTCCAAACATTAATTTCAGAAGCACCCATGGACATTGTTTCTATGGTGGTTATTTCACTGTGCAGCCGTGTATTGTGTGCAACCGTAAAGCAGAACTTTGTGTCACTTAGGGGACATGACAACAGCTGAAGGGTTGATATCATGCTAATGAAATTAATAAAAATTTTAAACCTGTCAAATGGGGAAGATGTTTGCCCTATATTAGTGACGATCATTTTGATGTGAAACCTACTTTAATGAATACCTGACAAAGAAACCTTTTAAAGGAATGATTATCTTTGACATGAATATATTCAGTTACTGTTTATACAAAGAAATCTTAACTAGCTGGTAAAAATGGCACAATATTACTGTGCGTGTGCAAAACACGACATAGAGGAAATGTAAAGGCAGCCTGAAGTGTTAATAACGAATTTTGTTACCTGGGGTGGTGCCTTCAGTGATGATTCATTTAGAGAAAAGCATGTGTTGACAGTATTGTGGACGTAGTATGTACATGTGAATTATACCAAGGCCCTTATTAATTCTATGCATAAAATTATAGAAATTATCCTAATAGGAAAGCTTTATGCTTGCATTCTGCTTCCAGATGAAAAGCAAAGTGATTATAATTTATGACCCAGTGGCTACATTTTATGTCTCAAACATAAAATAAGGGGAAAGAAGAAAGTACTTGCATGTGAATATAATAAGCCTTAAAAATAAATGAAGGCCTCGCTCGTAAGAACCACAACGTTTGTCTTTGGGTGGCACGTGAAAGCAAAGACAAATACCTCTTCTACTCTTCAAGTGTTCAGAGGCGAGGAATGGAAAGTACAAATGGTTATAAAATATAAGTCATAATGACAGGTTAATTATGTATTATTAGCTCAAAGAAAAGAAGGCCATATTGTGACTTTGTGACTCTCTACAATGAAACAAAAAGGTAAATAAATGGGCAATCTACTCACAGATCTCCAGTCACACTGAGAGCAGCTTAAACTAGCCAAGTCAGAGGACATTCTATACAATGTGGCTCAAAGTAATAAAGGAAAGCATGAAACAATTCTTGTTAATTTTGCAGATAGAGAACTTGAATCTGTAGGTAAGTCTCCTCTGACAGGAGAGATATGAATTATGTGCTTCTGGTCAATGGTGTGAGTCTATGGACACTGTCTCTAAAATAATACAATCATGTTTTGTCTCCAACAGGTGGGGACCATCTTTTCTGCTTAAAATAATCAAATACTTTTCATGCTGAACCTCACTGATTCAAGAAGTTCCCCTTGGCCACTGGCGAAAACTAAGTGAGGAGTTGTATATTCTCTGTGACTTCCAGTTAACTGTAAACTGGTGTGAGAGAAGTTGGGGTGTGGACAAAAAGATTGGGAAAATGGATGGAGACACCAGATGAAATGAAAAATAACTTTAAAAATGAAAACAATCAAACAAGACAACCAAACAATCAAAACCAGAGTTTTTTTCAATTTTCATTGTGATTGGAATCAGATCTGGGTTATGTTGTAGTTTGTTGGTTTTCCTCCTTGAAGAACCTATCAGTGCTGTGTTCCACTGGCCTGAGTCCTGTCAGCCAGATCTGAGAATTGAAATTTTAAGATGTGCAACCCTCGTGAGATAAAGCAGAGTCCTGGTCCTCTGTTGGTGTGTGCGGCACCGGGCGGGTTATTCAGTACTCTGGGCTTTGGCTTCCTCATGTGGGAAGTGAAGGAGCTACATGGGTGAGGATTCTCTGGTCCTCCATCCTCTAGAAATACATGATTTTTTTAATGTAGTTTTTTTGTAGGGGTATATGCTGAAATGCATCTTCCAATTTGAGATATATAGAACCTACCTTATAGGAAAGGAATGAAGAGACCTCACTAGTTCTATTCTGATGATTTTTTTTCCTAGCCTATTTAAAATATGCCCACTTGCTTGCATAAGCCAACTGCTCAGGTTATAGATAATGTCACGAAAGACTGTGCATGGGTAACTTAGTGTGAAGGGAACCTATGCTCCCAGTTAGAGCCAGTGATGGTGCAAAGAGAAAGAAGACATAGTCCTATTACCAAGATGTCCATGGCTCAGTAAGAGAGACAAAGTAAATCTGAAAGCTAGAATCCAAGCTCCCTGGGTCTCTAAAAAGCCCCAGACTTTCTATCAACACTCCCTAAACAATAGCATCAGCCAGCAGGAAAGTGCCATGGGAAATCTGTTCTGTTACTAAATTTATTTCACAAATAATTTCTGTAACCCCCTAAGGAAGCTTCCAAGCTGTTGTCTCCATTGTGCTTGAGCT
Source organism: Cricetomys ansorgei (assembly GCA_026225945.1). Classification (NCBI taxonomy): domain Eukaryota; kingdom Metazoa; phylum Chordata; class Mammalia; order Rodentia; family Nesomyidae; genus Cricetomys; species Cricetomys ansorgei. Next base: position 8,933,020 of record JAMJFZ010001562.1, read on the forward strand.
ACCTCTACATCTACAGCTTGATGTTATGGCATGCTCTGGGGCATAAGGAAAAATTCTGTGTGCACATGTAGTGTGAGACAGAAAAGAGCAGCAGCAACATTGAAAAGCCATTTACTGGATGTCAAGAAATAACTTGTGAGACCTTAACTGCAATATCACAGGTCAGAACAGCCAAAAAATTGCTGCCATCTGGGCAGTCATAACTGAGCTGCTAAGAAACACCGTGGGCACTTTGACTTCCCTTTGAGTATTAAATGTAAAAAGATATTTATAGAGGTAGCCATTTAGTGACTATTGATCACTGCCTGTGTGTTGGAGACTGTTTCATGTGGCAGGACAGTTCTGACTGCATGTGGTGTTCTTAAACTTTCCTTCAGCTATACCTAGGAGAGAGCAAATTCTCTTCTTCTGTTCATTTCCAGGTTCTATTCATCTCCCACACTCAATACTTCACTTTCAACTAGCAGGTACTACGCAGTCTCAGGGCACAGACAAGGCTGTAGCTACACCTTAAATAATATATTTCAAAGTCTGAGTACTTCGGTTAGCATACACACACACACACACACACACACACACACACACACACACACAAAGATGTGATACATGCACACCCATGTATATGCATGCGCACACATACACACACATGCATGCACAGACAAACACACACACACACACACACACACACACACACATACACACACAGAGAGTCTGGGTTGCCAAAAGTGAAGATAGGGTAAAGTTGTCCCCAGACAATTCCAGGTCCACAGTGTGATAGAATAAAAAAAGGCACAGACCTAGCTCCCAATAGAAGCTGTTCTAAACCAGGACAAGAGGAAAATATTGCATACAAAATTGAGGGTGGAGAGATGGCTCAGCTGTTAGAGGTCGGGCTCACAGCCCAAAAGACAAAATTACATATGTCCAGGGAAAGGGGAAGACAGTTTTTAGGGGCAAAATTACATCTGTACTTGAAAAAAAATCTCTGCAAGGGCATATTTCTACAAAGGACTGCAGAATTAATATCAATAAATGCTTCATTATAATATTCTGCCAGGTTAGCAGTGATGTAAAATGTACAAAGAATATTAGGTTATTATTATGCTTACAAAAGTATTGTCATTTTCCTAAATTGGAAGAATAGTACACTTGTATTAGGTGTCTCTAGAGAAACAGAACCTACAGTATGAAAATATATTACATTTTAATATATTTAATATTAAAAATATATGATATATATATTATAAAGTGATTAGAAAATTAGCATACAACATTGGGCTTGGTAACTGTGGCTAGGTAACACGAGAGAGACTGAGAACCTAGTAACTGCTAGTCCCCAAAGTCCAATAATCCAGTGTGGCACTGGGGATTAGAAGATTCTTGGAAGGTCATTCTTCTTCAGTCCATGTTATAAGACCAAGATGCTGGATTATCGAGTCAGTGGAAGATGATAGCAGCAACAGTGGTACCTGTAGGCCAGGACACTACCAGCCATGGCATCTGTAGGCCAGGACACTCACCAGCAATGGGATCCGTAGGCAAGGGCCCTCACCAGACATGTCAACTGTAGTCTAGGACACTCCCAGTCATGTCATCTGTAGTGTAGGGCCCTCACCAGCCATGACATCTGTAGGCTAGGACACTCCCAGCCATGGCTTCTGTAGTCTAAGACTCTCCCAGCCATGGCATCTGTGGGCTAGGACAATCCAAGCCATGGCATCTGTATGCTAGAACACTCCCAGCCATGTCATCTGTCGGCTAGTGCCATCCCATCCATGGCATATGAAGGCTAGGGCCCTCCCAGCCATAGTATCTGTAGTCTAGGGCTCTCACCAGCCATGGCATCTGTAGGCTAGGGCCCTCCCAGCCATGTGATCTGTAGGATAGGGCCCTCCCAGCCATGTGATCTGTAGGATAGGGCCCTCCCAGCCATGGCATCTGTAGCCTAGGACCCTCACCAGCTATTGTATCTGTAGGCTAGGACACTCCCAGCCATGGCATATGTAGGCTAGGGCCCTACCAGCCATGGCATCTGTAGGTTCGGACCCTCCCAGCCATGGCATCTGTAGGCTAGGACCCTCCCAGTCATGGCATCTATAGGTTCGGACCCTCCCAGCCATGGCATCTGTAGGCTAGGACCCTCCCAGCCATGTCATCTGTAGTCTAGGGCCCTCACCAGCCATGGCATCTGTAGGCTAGGGCCCTCACCAACCATGGCATCTGTAGGCTAGGACACTCCCAGCCATGGCATCTGAGGCTAGGACCCTCCCAGCCATGTCATCTGTAGTCTAGGGCACTCCCAGTCATGCCATCTGTAGGCTAGGACACTCCTAGCCATGTCATCTGTAGGCTACGATACTCCCAGCCATGTCATCTGTAGGCTAGGGCCCTTACCAGCCATGGCATCTGTAGTCTAGGGCTCTCACCAGCTTTGGCATCTGTAGGCTAGGGCACTCCCAGCCATGGCATCTGTAGTCTTGGGCCCTCCCAGCCATGACATGTGTAGGCTAGGGCCCTCACGAACCATGGCCTCTGTAGGCTAGGACACTCCCAGCCATGGCATCTGTAATCTAGGACACTCCCAGCCATGGCATCTGTAGGCTAGGACACTCCCAGCCTCGGCATCTGTAGGCTAGGGCCCTCACCAGCCATGTCTTCTGTAGGCTAGGACACTCCCAGCCATGTCATCTGTAGGCTCTGACATTCCCAGCTATGGCATCTGTAGTCTAGGGCCTTCAGCCGCCATGGCATCTGTAGGCTAGGACACTCATTAAGAAGCAGCAAAGACAGACATAAAAGCAGCATTTAGTTTTCTCAAACCTCTTTGTATCTGGGTTGCCTCCACTGGAACATGCCAGACAATCTCTTAGTCAATTCCCGAGCCTTTTTACAGTCAAGTATAACCATTATACCACTCTAAATGTGGATCAGTCTCCCTATTAACACGTTTCAAATGGTGTGCAAAACAAATTTGGCTTCAATGGACACTCTGCCAGTTGTATGTGTTTGTTTGCTTCCCTGTTGCTTCAATAAACCACAACCAAAAATTATTGGAGACTCAAGTGTTTATTTGGCTTACAGGCTCTTCCATCAGCAGGAGAAACTGAGGCAGAAACTGAAACAGAAACCATTGAGGGATGCTGCTTACTGGCTTGCTTCCCCTTGCTGGCTCAGCTACTTTCTTACACAGTTCAGGCTCACCTCCCTAGGGATGGCACTATCCACAGTGGGCTAGGCCCTCCCACATCAATCAGCAGTCAAGAAAATACCCAAAGGCTGATCTGAGATTTCCTTTGCCCTGATATGTCTATGTTGAGTCAAGTTGACAAAAACCAATTCAAATCTGTGAGTAATACTAGGGTGGACAGAAAGGCATCTATCCAGACTGGGGTTGGTGAGACTGAAGAAGTTGGAGGAGCCTTGGGATGGGAAACACTGAAGGTTGGAAAGCAGACAGTCCAGACCAGAGGATCACAGATGGAACACACCTCAGAAGGACCAGAGGAAGATGACTTAAAGAGGAGGTGATATTTTGGTTGAGTAGTCTTGATACTCACACCTATTCCATGGCCTCCAACCTCCCAAATGATTAAACTTTCAGTTTTGAAAATTACTCTTTTGTAAAATAGACACTCTCAATTTCTATCCTATTACGAGTCAAAAATAGAGAGGACACCAGGTAGGCATGGTTAGATCTAGGTTAGTAAACTGTATACTACATTAAAAAAATACTTGGAGACTACATCAAAATGGACATAAAGTGTTCTGTCTCCTAAAGCTGTGTTACAGGGTGTAGTAGTAAGCTGCTGCTGGGGTGGCTTACCAAGGAAGACAAGGAGGCATTAAGTATAAACTCTACCAGACCTCAGCAGAGGGAACCACCATCAAAGCCAGTGCCATACTCACAGCGGAACCCCGAGCTCTGAGCTCAGGTGTTTTATTGATTCAGAATTCATCAGGTATAGATCATAGTAATTAAACATCACCCACAAAAATCCAACACCTACAGATCATACAAAACACAAGACCTAGGCAGGTCCTCACCCAACAGTTCACAAAACCATTTCAAACATAACTAAAAATTAACTTCTCCAACATTTCCCCTTTTCTGTATAAAAAAAAAATTGCTTCATCTTTACAACACAGTTTAACACTACATCAGCAAAACCATTTACAAGAAGAACAATCATGAGGGTTGCTAATGAACAAGACCAAATGAAACCAAACATCAAGCTTTCTCAATGTCTTTGGATATCAGAAAAACATTATCAATGTCCAATTATCAGGAATGTCTCATGATCTTCTGGGTTCCTCCAAAAGGCTTAGATTACTTCTCTGCCCTCTGTGGCACACACAGCTTGTCCTCCAGGCTCTGGCTGGCTCTAATCCACTGCTGCAGTGCTCTTGGTGGTTGTCACTGGTGTCTCAAAAACTGCTGGAGTCCATTGCTGCAACTGGGCTGCACTTTCACCAATATATTCTCCAGGGCTCTCTTCATGGTGCCAAGCCTCAGTTGCTCTTCATAACCACTTCAATCTGGGCCTTCAACTGCTACTTTGGCTGTACCTCCACTCATGGTCTCTCCTGGCCTCTTACAGTGCCAAGACTCTATTGTTCTCCCTGACCCCTTCATGCCTTCAAAACCAGCACCACCTGGGTAACTCAGCTACCAGCATGAGATAAAACCTTGGCCAGTTCTGGAAGACAGCTTCTGTGTGCGACCCTGAGGAAACACTTTCCAGATTTTAAGATAAGTGTCTGGTTTGCTGGAAGATAGAGTCCTTGTCTGCAGGAAGAGTTCCCTCATGGTGTGGAGTTACTGCTTGTAGACAGGTTTGCAGGAAACAAAACAAACAAAAAACAAACAAACAAAAAACTGTTCAGTGTAACTAAGTGGCTTTTTGCCTCTCAGCTGCATCTTCCACAGCAGCAGGGGGTCCTGGCCTAATGGGAAGAATCTCTGATTGAAACATTCTGGTAGTTTGGGGTTCTTTTTCATCACCGCTATGGGTAAACACTCAATCCATTCCATAGCTCTCAAACACAATATCTTGAGGTTTACACACATACAATGTAGTTATCAGAAAAGTCAGTTTCTGAAACAGTACACCACATCAGTGGCATGAGGGAGCATCAGCCTCATGATCGGGAAAAGCAGTGAGAACCTTGCTTTTTCCTGGTTCCAGCTGCATTCTTTATCTCTAAGGGCCTCAGTCCTGTGGCTCGCACCTCGGAGCCTTTTTCCCCCATTTATTTATTAATTTCACAGCCTTTTCTCTTCATAGAGGCTTATTTCCTTTCCCTCTCTCCTCTTCTTTCAGGAGCCTTCAATTAATGCCTTAATCTCTATCCTCTGGTGGCTTCTCTGAGCATACTTTACTGGACTCTCTGAGGTCTCGAGTTTCTTTCTCTTCTTTGTCTCCACGTTGGATTAGCTGGCGTGATGTCATATCCTATGTTGCAGGTGCTATTTGTAGTAGTTCACGAGCAGTGATGGCTCAACAAGGAAGACAGAGAGGCATTTTCATATACTCAACCCTGCCAGACCTCAGCAGAGGGAACCACTGTCATGGCAAGCACCATCCTCAATCAACAGTGGACCCCCAAGCTCTGAGCTCAGGTGTTTTTTATTGATTCAGAACTCCTCAGGTGTAGATCATTAGCAATTAAACATCACCCACAGAAATCCAACACCTGCAGACCACACAAGACAAAGACCTAGGCAGATCTTCACCCAACAGTTCACAAAATAATTTCAAACATAACTAAAAATAAACTTCCCCAACACAAGAGCTTTTTTTTCTTCACTTCTAATACTGTTTGTTATATGGTACATATTCTATAAACATTGGTGTACAAATGAATGAATGAGTGTATGAATGTCTTTGGGGAATCTGTGAAGAATTTTAATAAAAGTTCATCAAATAAAGTGACTCATTTTTTATCACTTGGATAGTATCTAAATAATTAAAATATCCAAATAATGAACCCAACTGCTTTAAGAATTAAGTTCTATGTATTATTTCATTCTAACACCTTTGGAGGCATATCACTTAATATATATTTATGTTACATATTTAGAAACCCAAGTTCAAGATAAGGGATTCAAAGTCCCAGGTTAGAAATGAGAAACACCAAGTTTGGGATCCAGGACTATTGCTCCCAGTTCATTCATTCTTTAGGCATCCATTAAAAACTGAATTTATTTCTCCCAGTGAAGCTTCAGTCTACACAACCTACTGCCGAACACTGACTCACACAAGGACAATTACTCAAAAAATGGAACCATTTCAATAAACTGAATTAAAAATGTCAGTATTTGTCGGAAGTAGCTGACAATTTTGAACCACTGCAAAGATGTTGCAATGTTTCTCAATCATATATATCTTAAGATTTTAAAATCAGAGTTATAAAACAATGTAATACAGTTTATTGAAGTCTGCTTTTCCTCCCAGCACCCTCCCATATGCTGTTGAGCCTTTATGGTACCCTAAGCACAAAGTTAGTTTGCTCTTTGTTTAACCCACTCTGGGCACCAGATGTCCAACTGGACATTTTCTCTGGCAATAAGCATGCTTGGATACTTGTCCATTAATTTGAAAACAGGGATGAGTTGATAAACTAAGATTAGGGATAAAAGCTATAATTCTAGTCTCAACTAGAGAAAGCTTTGTACACAAGCTACAGAGAGCTACAGATCCCTGCTCCCATCAAGGTGGGTGGTAAGGGTAAACTCATTATGTTGCTAGTGGGCCATTATAATCTTGCTCAACAACTGTGTTTTCTGTATTTCTTTGTAAGAAAGTTTGAAAACATTTGACAGAATTCTTGACACTACCAATGAGCTACAAATTAACATTTTTGTATATGGCTATTGTGATTGTGAGACTTGAGCTTTTATTAATTAGTCTTAACTCAGTGGTGGGAACTGTATAATCTTAAAATTGTAACCTACCAATAAAGTGCTATACTTTTCTAATGAAACATATTACAAACAATTTGAAATATATAATTAATTAGCAATTAAGAAGAAAGTCTGCTAGACAAACACGATTCTGTTGTATAGTGGAAGGCAGATAAATTCTAAGTTACAAATTAAATCTTCTGTTAAACTTCTTTCTTGGGGATCTAGAGGAACCAGAATACAGGTTTTAAAGACCAGAATGAAATATCATGAAGACAAGAAATACAGACATCTTCTTGACACTGGACAAGATTTGGGTTAAAATACTCTTAGTTCTGTGGATACACTCTTTAAAAAAGTATTTTTTTTTGTTCAGTTTATGTGTATGGGAGTTTTGCCTGTATGTATGTCTGTGAAGTACCTATGTAGGCAGAAAGGGACATTGGATTCCATGGAGCTGGAGTCAACAGGTGATGCTGGGAATTAAACCTGGGTCCTCTGGGTCTGTCTGTCTTTCTTTCTTTCTTTCTTTCTTTCTTTCTTTCTTTCTTTCTTTCTTTCTTTCTTTCTTTCTTTCTTTCTTTCTTTCTTTCTTTCTTTCTCTTTCCTTCCTTCCTTCCTTCCTTCCTTCCTTCCTTCCTTCCTTCCTTCCTTCCTTCCTTCCTTTCTTCCTTCCTTCCTTTCTTTCTTTCTTTCTTTCCTTCCTTCCTTCCTTTCTTTATTTCTTTATTTCTCTTTCTTTCTTAACCTTTCTTACTCTCCCTTAAGAATTCTATGACGGGAAGTAGGAAAGTCATTTGTCATTTGACTCCATTGTCAGTAGATTCCATGCTCAGCAGAGACTTGCTCCTTTAATTGGGGGAAGTGCTGTAACTGGGTAGATATTGCCTGCTGTCTTGACATGCTACATTCCAGCTGCCTGGCCTGGGAAATGCTACTTCTCTAAATTCCATTTCTTCAGCTACAAAAAAGGACAACAATAAGACCCGTTCCTAGCACTCAAGAATAAGATGAGATAACTATCAGAGTGCCAGTACTTTTATGGAATTGTGTATATTACAAAAATAAGATCATTTTACAGATTCAGAGTGTTGGCTGTTTTTACTTGGTGAGATCTGTATTCCGAGAATGGAGGTTCAGTGAGCCTTTCCTCATATTTCCAATCAGCCTTCGTTCACATGACAGGCTAGCATCTGACTTTTCTGGTCCAAGCTGCTGAGAATGGAAATGTCTCTGCCTGAGCTGCTGAGAATGGAAATGTCTCTGCCTGCCTTTCTTGCTGGGTTGTAAATTTTGGAGGGTAGCATCATGTATTTTATATGATTGAGTCCTCAGCTGCAAGTACGTTGTCTCCATGTAGTTATACAGTCAGCAAAGATAAAATTCCAGTCAACAGGAGCTGGGGAGACGGCTCAGTGTTAAGTGCACAGGCTGCTTTTTCAAAGTACTAAAGTTTGATTCCCAGCACGCAGTCTGTAACTGCAGGTCCAGAGGCTCCAATGCTCTCTTCTAGCCTCTAGGGAATAAGGGCCACACATGGCACACAGACACATGTAAGCCAAACACCCATACATGTGACTTTTTAAAAGTCCAATCAATAGTTTAACCCCAAAGTTGAAACACCTTTGAGTTATACAGTGGGACATAAAACCCAGTAACTTGTTTGCAGGGGTGTAGGGGAGGCTGCCATTCTAGGTTCAAGTTAGTGTGGTGGGGTGGGAGTGGGGGTAGGGGTGGGGGTGGTGGTGGGTCCAACACACAGCTGCAAGGACCTGAAGATAAAAACTCTTCAGGGCTGGAGCAGACTTCACCTTTATTAGTCTGCAGGACTAATAAGAGCTGGGACTCATGGTGTTATTGTGGTTGCTAAGGCTCTGTGTCTTCTCAGAACTCAAACACAGAATTTGTATTCCCCTCGTCCCTTCTGCTTTGTCCAGAGGATGTATGCGATAAGAGTATAAGGATTGAAAATTTGGCTATAAATCCAATTTTTGTTAGTAAATCTTGCCTTTTAAACCCAGCACAATCCCCCCCACCTCCTCCTCCTTCTCCTCCTCCTCCTTCAGTGTTAGCCCTGACCTAAACTATAATTGAGCTTCTTTTATAAATCACTTTAATGATGTGAAATTGCATGGAAACAAAATTAGAAAATGTGTCACGTGGTATGTTTATTATAATGCATGAGTATATTCATTTTAGAAGTGGGTGGTATTTTGCATGGCTTTTTATATTACTTGAAGATAATGACTGCTTAAGATCTTTGTTGATTTTCTATAGTATTCTGGAAATTTTAAGGCTAGGAATAAGTCATTTAAAAATCTGGTTGCAGTTCGTTCAATTTACCTCACTGAACTGGACAATCTTGAGTATACTCATGTGAACAATTGGGCATTGGGTCCTGTTCTCTAGGGAAGCTTAAGTTAGCATCGCTTCTGTCAAAGTATTTCTTCAATGATCTGCTACAGGCAGAATGCCCATGGGCTAGAAAGCTGCTTAAGCTAACACCAAACCTCTTCAAGTTCTTTTTTGGGAAAACTGTTTTTTGTTTTTTTCGAGACAGGGTTTCTCTGTTGTAGCTCTGGCTGTCGTAGAACTCACTCCGTAGACCAGACTAGCTTCAAACTCACAGAGATCTGCCTGCCTCTGCCTCCCGAGTGCTGGGATTAAAGGCGTGTAACCACCACCACCAGGTTTGGGAAAATATTTTTAATTTAAAAAAATTACATGCCAGTTATTTTGTGTGCACATGTGTGTGTGTGTGCATGTGGTTATGCTTGCCTTGGTTCACTGTGGAGGTCAGAGGTCAAGCTGAGAGAGTAGGCTCTCTTCTTCCATTAACCTGAGTCTTTGGACTGGAACTCAGTTCATCAGGCTTGGCAGCAAATGCTTTTGCCTGCTGGGCCATCTTGAGGTCCTAGGGGAAAAATGTTAATGTGTACATAATATTTGGGGAGGGGTAGTTTTTCTGAGTTCTTATTGATAAACGATACAAAGCTCAATAAACAGGACAATTAAATTAAATGATAATGGAGTCTAGTGTATCTAGCATTCTGAAATGAGAATATTTGTGTTTAGATCTTCTGATAACGAAAATCTCCTGTTCCTTTAGAATGTCAAAGCACAGCCGGTTTTAGCTGTAGAAACAGACTGTTTCTACTCACCTTTCATATTGTGCTTTGTAAGCCGAACTTAAGACCTCCTTGAAGAGACAGGAGCATCTCCGAATCTTCACAGTGCACAACACACTGTTCAGGAGTGTAGGGCTATTTTCCCATGTGTTAAGTGGGCTCACAGTACAGTTTTTGGTTTATCTGTTTGCTTAGTATAGGTCTGAACATTTGGGACATTGCTTTTGAGGAGGCACTGCAGTTGAACACAGGGCCCTCTCATGCTAAGTAAGCCTTCTACCACCGAACTGTATCCCAGCTTTGTTTGCTTGTTATAAATATATTTTAAAAACTTTTCTTGCTTTCTGGTTTAACTTTCTGAGCCATTTACTACTGCTTTGTGACAAACCACCAAATGTAGTGTCACTTTAAAAATGATTTTAGGGTTTGGATGTAGCACAATTGGCAGAGCACTTGCCTGGCATGCTTGGGGTTGTGGGCCCACCCTCCAGCTCTGCCCAAACCAGGCATGGTGGTGCCATGCCTGTAATCCCAGCACTCACGAGGTAGAGACAGTAGGATAAGAAATTCAAGATCATCATCTGCTACACAGCAAGTCCAAGACCAGCCTGGACTACATGAGACTGTCTCAAAAACAAAGAAGCAAATAGTAAACAAACAAACAAATATATCACAAGACAATGCAAGCAAACTTGCTGGATAGCAAAGGCTAAATGCAAAGCCCAACTGTGCAGTGGTGAGAAATAGCTGAGAGATATAGCATGGTCAAGACCATGATCTTGACCAAGCTTAAGACCACAGAATGAATCAAGAACAAAATCCAATCTGAGTCCATCCTCATCTATGTGAATCCTAACAGCTGCCTTGTGTGTGAGGCAATTGAGCTAAGGCCACCGGAGTGCTGTGGCCATTCTGACTTGCTGCTTTCCAATAGCACAAGGGCTGTGTCTCCACATATTCATATGTGGAGGGCCTACCCACCCCAACCATGCAACTTTATTTAGGAATGGAGTCTTCATGGAGGTAATTAAAGTTAAATGAGATCATAAGGGTGGGACCTAACCCAATAAAATAGAAGCTTATGATCATAAGACTAGAAGCTAGGAACACACACACACACACACACACACACACACACACACACACACACAGCAAAGGCCATGTGAGGACAAGCAGAAGGTCATCTTTAAGCTAGAGAGACCTTAGGAGTTCACCCTGATTATCCTGAGCTCTGGATCCCCAAACCGTGAAAAATTGTTTAAGTTTCCATTGTGTTGGTCCTTGCTGACTAATAAGGCAGATGAATGGCTGCCAGAAGGCATGTGAGTCCGTCCCCACCACTACCACCTCAATCCATTGCTCATCCAGATGTGGTGTTCCTTCTATCTAGAAGGCTCTTTGCTTCTTGTCTGGGATTTTAGTTCATCCCTCAAGTTCAGTTCAAGTGCAGTTGGTGTTTTACTTAACCAGCCACCTGGCCAGAACCAATCACTTCACCCTTGCCCACAGCTTGATTTTGCTGTTTTAATTTCAGATGATAACTCAGCATCTTCTAGCCTCTCTCTTGCTATAGAATGAGTTGAGAGAACAACTGCATCACAGTTCGCCTGTCATTTCACACCCAATGCTTGACACTTTGTAGGTGCTCAATATATTTTTGTTGATTTAATATATCTAGAAATCCACAAAGTTTAAGAATTGGAAGAAACTTGTCATAGTGTTTTCTGTTTCTGTCTCTGAATACCATAGACTAAGGAACTTTTTAAATGATATTTTTATTTATTCTTTGAGAATTTTATAGATGTATACAATGTATTTTGAGTATATATGCCTCTAGGCACTCCTACCTCTTCACTGGGAAACTTTTAATGAAAGGGGTTTCCTTGGCTTACGAATTCTTACAGTTGATCTGGCTGACATCTGAATCAATAGGACAGGACTGCAGGTTCTGTGTGTCCTAACTCAGATTTTCCCACTTCTTGTCACGCCCTACAGTCCCATTATATTAAGGTCCCAAACCTTGTAGCTTCATTTAATAAAGATCTTATCTCCATATGATGTAGTAGAATTAGGTTCCTACCCTTTCAGTGTCTCAGGATGGTGATTAGATTGTAGTGTGGGTTTTGGTGGAAATATTCAAACAATAAATGCATCTGTGACATCCATTTCCCACAGAAGAGAACATAGTCTGGATATGTCTCAGGTGTACATTGTAAAGGAAACCTTCACCACTTGTGGGTTGTTTTTCTCCCTCTGTTCCTTCAGGGTTCTGTTTCCCTTCCTGGCACATGGCTACTAAGCCATGCCTCAGGAAGGAAAGCACAGAAGATGTGTCAACACATCTAGGCAGGTCCCAGGTTGGGGGACTAAGATTCGACGAAATGCAAAGAATTCCAGAAGAGTGTTGGCAGTGGAACACCTCTCAAGTTTAATGCAAGGGTTGTGAGATTTTATGGGGTTTAGACAAGGGAGGATCTTTTGGTACTCAGGGGTAAAGGCCATTGGTCAAGACAGGGATACTGGGATAGGCATATTCTGGGGAAGAGGGACTTAGGTAAGCAATTCTGCCAATTGCAGTCCATCTTTGAACGCAGGCAGTGTTTGCTGTAGCTTGTGGTCTGTCAGCCCAGAGGGGAGGGGCCAAACTTCTGCCAGTCTTTTGGGATGAGCTAGGTAGCAAGTACCCTTGACCCGCAGCTTCTGTGTGGCCATTTCCATGAGAAGACCACAACCACTCTCTGGGTCAGTGTAATAGGGATCCTGAAAGGCAGTTATTTTAGGGAATGGTTGAATAATTGAAAAGGTATGAGCTCACAGAGCTGAAAGGGGGGTGTGCTTCAGGCTTGGGTGAGGCATTGGGGAGAGTTTGGAGGCAAGGGAAGGTGGCTGAATAGAAAACAATTGATGTGTGCATGTTGGAAGTGTGATGTGAAGGTCTGCACATGCGTCCTCAAAACAACTATAGTGTTATTATTTTCATTATCTGTGTCTCCTGTTGGAACACGGTCCAGGAATGGAGCTGTGTAAGGTGAGTTCTGACTGCTTGTGAGAACACGCCAAAAAAAAGAAGAGTCTGATGACATCAATTTCTTCAAAACACAGAATTGTTCTTGAAATGTGTTTTTGTGCTTCTCCAGGTATAGCAGATAGGAGTGAGTTTATTTCAGATTACTCATTATCACTTGCTTGTGCTATTCAGTTAAATACGTAAACTATCTTTTATATGCCTCTATGGAAAAACATGTTTGCCATGTGCAGCTTTTCCTTGTGATCGTATACAACTTGAACTCTTGAGAACTTTACTCAGGTGACCTTTCTTAACCCTTGTGGAGGAATATTCAATCTTTTAATCCAGCAGCATGGCTGTTCTGGGAAAGGATCATATTCAAGGCCTATATGATCCAGCTGGAATGTAGCACACACCTTTAAGTAACCAATTCAGAAGGTAATGATGGCACATGCCTTTAATCCCAACTCTCAGGATGTAAAAAGAAGCAGTCATTTCAGAAGTAGGTCATAGTTCTCAGCTCAGGGCTCTCAGTTTATGGTTCTCAGTTCAGAGTTTACATTCAGTTCACAGTTAAGAGAGACATATCCTTAACCTCAAGTCTGAGTGTGAATCAGAGAGATGAAGACTTGGCAGAGTGACATCTAGGCTGAGTCAGAGTGAAGAGCAGGTAAAGTAATGAATCAAAGGAAGAGTTAGTAGAGTGAGTGAGAGTGAAGACACACCCATCTCTCACAACATAAAAGCAGGCTCTCAGCTCAGAGAGGCATTCAGTCAGAGAATCAGTCAGATAACACACAGACAATTCAGCAGAAGGAGAGTGAGTCTGAAAAGTCAGCTAACAGTGAGAGTCAGTTTGAAGCCTAGCAGAGTAGTTTAGTCAGAGAAGTTAAGGGAGTCAGCCAGAGTTAGAAGAGTTCAGTCAGAAACTGTTGCTTTCCTCGTGGGGTGTTTCAGTCTCTATCCCTCCACCCTGGCACCTGTTTCACATTGGCTGGGAGAGAACTGGACTGGGAGCTGGGGCGGCGTGGGTGAGGGTGGGGTGGGGTGGGGCTGGGTGGGGTCAGGGTGGGGGTGCAGCGGGGAAGGAGGATGCAGGCTCAGACCGACCATGGGATCCAAACTGAATCTCTGTGCAGAGAACTGAATGAAGGAGACGCAATGAATCAGGCCTTGGGACCCTCTTCTGGTGGAAGCAGACATCGCTTTTATGCAGGGTGTTTGTTACATATATGGGGCCATAAGCAGGGAAGGGTCTTTGGTACCCAGGGTGGGGGATCCACTGGCCCAGACAGGGACATTGGTGTAGCCTTATTTGCATGCGGGGCTCAAGTCTAAGCATCAAGGCCCTGCAAAGGCAGCCCCTGAAAAAGGCATGGTCTCACAGGGAAAAGGATGAAGGCATCCTATCAGCGAATGGGCCCATCCCTAGGTTTCCAGCCACAGCGCAGATAAGCACCTACCAAGCCACATTCCTTTTGCATCTATGAAGCAGGCAATATTTAATATTTAGCTGAGTTCTGGCCAGGGCCAAAGTGAGGAGCAGCTGAACGCCTATTGCTCTCATCTCCTGGGATGGTGCAGGGTTCCTATTGACCCCTCTTAGCTCTATGACAGTCCCACAAGAAACAGTGAGCCAGTTCAGGTCAGTTTGAACCAGTCAGCTTGGAGAAGAGTTTGAGCCAGAACAACAAGTGAGATGAGTTCAGTACAGCTCTGAGTTCAGAAGGAGCTAGTCAGACTGAGTCAGTCAGCAGTAAGTCTCAGAGGCTAAAGCCTTCAAAGTCCCGGCTTGCATCTTGAAGATGGTATGGAAGTTGAAACCCTCTAGGACTGGGTTTGAATTAGCAAAGAATAAACTGTCCTCTGCCATGAATCCATGAGAATAATTATTAAATCAATGCATGCATCTACATCTACAAACCCTCGGAGTATAAATCGTCTGAGGCTCTGAATAAAGTTGACTATTTTAAGAGACTTTATTCAGCTTCATTTATTGGCCCCATTTGCCACTGCCTCTAGAGAAGTAACAGTCTCCCAGTTTTTATCACCTAATTTCTGATGCACAAGTTAGCAACACAAATTGATCTTTATTTAAAAGCAGATTCTCTCACTGTGCATAAAGCAGAATTGTGCTGCATGCATATCCTGGGCTTTGATAACAGTGGATGTGGGGCATGTTTCCTGCCTTGTCTCAGAATTCCCAATCAATCATTCCTAGAGTCAGAGCAGAAATATCAGGGATCCCCAGTCACATCGTTTCCTCTGACAAACTCCCAAAGATAAAGTCAAGCTACTGGTATTCCATTCTCATCTCTCTTCCCTCAGACACACTTCCTGATTTATCCAGAGAGAAAACATTGAAGGCTGTGCAAATGTGATTGCCTCCTAACCCATAACAGCAGTTGGGCTTCAGAGGAAGGGTGGCCTTTGCATTTGTAGAGACAAATGAAAACAACAGCAGGTTCAAAACAGGAAAAAAAAAAAAAAAACAGTTCAAAAGAAACCAAAAGTCTTATGTCTTTGGTATAGAAAAAATTATGCTAATGTTATCAATACTCAAGCAACAGCTCCAGGGTGGGTGGGGATAGGGGAGATTCAGTGAGACTCTAGGCAAGTTGTAGAGAAAAGCTTGGTGGAGTGCCTGGTGCTAAGTGAGTGGGAGCATCACTTTCCACTGTTAGAAATTAGGATTAAGATGCCCTTTGTGAACCTCAGTTTTCCTATTAGTCAGCTGGAGAGAATGATACCTTTTTGTGGGCATCATTATGAGGCTTTAGCTCATGGTTCTCAACCTGTGGGTTGTGACCCCTTTGGGGGTCAAACAACCCTTTCACAGGGGTTGCCAAAGACTATCTGCATATCAGATATTTACATTATTATTCATAACAGAAGCAAAATTACAGTTTTGAAGTAGCAACGAAGACAATTCTGTGGTTGGGGATCACCTCAACACAAGGAACTGTATTAAAGGGTCGCAGCACAAGGAGAGCCACCGGCTTGAGAATCACTATTCTAGCCAAATGATTAAAGGGAAGGGTAAGGTCCTAATTCTCCCAGGAGCCTTCTCTCTCCCCTCCATGATGGATTTACAGGGGAATAACTCCTTGAATAACTCATTCAGTGTCATGGCAGTGATGACTTGAGCTGACTCTTCCCCTGCTCGCTGAGTATCACTACGAAATCTAATCTCTACTGCACAGAACCTTTGGGAAATAGTGGGGAGTGATTTGTCTTGCGCATAGGAAGAAACTTACCTACATAAGCACCTCCTAAAAATGTTAGATAAAGTAAGAAAGCACAGAGATAGAACGCTGGGCAGTGTCTTCATGCCTGTGCTAGGTGTAGCACACTGCTGTAGGTTGAGCTGAGCCAGGATAGGCACAGGTATTAAGGGTCAGAGCTTCTAGCCTTCCTACCCCATGCCCCACCCCTGCTGTCTAGGAGCCTTTGGTCAGCACTTAGGCTTCAGGAAGCAGATTTAACCCCAGCATTTCAAAACCATTGCTGAAGCAGGGGGTTGACTGTGAGCAAGCTGTAACAATGCTCGGACCAGGGCCTGCTCTGTCTCTCCCTACTTGGGAGCTGCCAAAGGTCATGTCTGCATGTTTGAAGGAAAATGATGAATTTCTGGTTTCTAAAATCTGACTCTTTTCTAAATACAAGAATTAACAGATAGCTAATAAACATGGGCGTTACTGAGTTTGAAGCACAAGCCGTCTTTAATGATGCAAAGAAAATTCCTTAAGAATTGTGGTTTTCCAGATTTTCAAGCAAACAATACAGAGAATGGAAAATAAAAGCTTTGGCAGTGTAAGAGTGTCCCTCTGAAAAGGGCACTGAAGTGAAAAAGGAAGTACAATGGAAAGAGGGGACTGATGGGGGTGGAGGCAGATGATTCAGCCTGAGGGGGTGGGGGTGAGTATGTGGGCAGGGCTGTCTGAGTGCGAAGTAGGCAGGCGGTTATGACTAGCATTGAATGGAGATAATTAGGAGCAAGTCGGTACCAGTCACTGACAGCAAAAGGAAGAAAATGTATCCAGAAAAAGCATTTCTTTATTTCAGCACTGAATTCAAACACCTACCCATTTGGGTTTGAGAATTCCATTAAAAAAAAAAAAAACTTAAAACAGAACGTAAATAGCTCTAAGATCTGACATGCTTTCTTTCTCATGGTATGAGAGAGAACAGTTTTGAAATGATAAAGCTATGCTGGACTATCCTTTCATCAAAAGAGATGTATATTTAAGAATATCAGTCATTCTATACAATACAAAACAGCACTGTTGAAAGTCATGTGCGAGTTATTAAATTTCAAAGGGGTATCAGCCACACGTATAAATTTCTCAGCCGTTGGTGAGAGATAGGACTGAAAATGCACAGCTTCGGGATCCTTTAAATAGCTTTTTGGAGTGAAGAACATTATAATTAAGCTGCATTGAGTGTCACTGCAGAAAAGCTTCTAAATTATGGGTCTGAGTGGGGGCGAGAAATGCTATTTGATTGCCTGACAATCAAAAGCAGAAGATGTTCACATAGGCATAACCCAGACTTACTGTAATTACATCAGATGCAGAAGAAGTGGGAGGAATGGGGGCAGCTTTGGATTCAGTAATCACTTGTTTACCACTCTTTCAAAAATCATCTTTAAACTAGTCACACATACTCCAGGAATTCATGTTTACAGAGTGGCTTTGTATAAGAAGAGACACAGAGACAGCAACCAGTCCTTTCAGTGTGCCTCAGAAATAGGCTGTGAAACAAGGCCAAGGACACACAGAGAAGACACTCAAGCTGTGGGAGCTGGTGCATTACCTGTGCATCAAGTGTGTCGCTTGAAACATAAAATTATGAAAATATGTCTCCCAGGCTCCGAAGTCCACTTGTTCCTATATCATCCAGCTCTCTGTTGACTTAAAAAGCCTCCTCTTTTCAGGCAGAAGGATATGGAGACATGCTATCATAATATTGTTTAGTCTCCAGAACCTTCCTTGCCCCTTAAAGAAGCCCAAAGAATACCTCTTGGAAAGAAACTGAGAAATTAATGCCACTCCCCTCCCCAAGAAATTAGTACT
Organism: Cricetomys ansorgei; assembly: GCA_026225945.1. NCBI lineage: Eukaryota > Metazoa > Chordata > Mammalia > Rodentia > Nesomyidae > Cricetomys > Cricetomys ansorgei. Next base: position 8,951,134 of record JAMJFZ010001562.1, read on the forward strand.
CTGCCTTCTCAGCCCCCCGCCCCCGACACCAAGTGCTTTGATACACACACAGACCACTGCTGGATTCCATTGAGAGGAGAATCTAAAGCTGACTGCCTAGAAATGTAGGCAGCACATCTTTCAAGAGGCATTTCAAAGGCATCTTTCAAGAGTCTTTGTTTCATGAGAAGATAAAACCTTACACACACATTTGTAAACTATATATGTTAAAAAAAACATTTCTGCAATACAGCCTTCTAGACTGTGTCCTCTGGAAACTTAACTAAAACCTCATTTGGTACTCAGAAAGACAAATACTGCATGCTCTCTCTAATCTGTGCTTCTCAGCTCCAAATCTTCAGATGTGAGTATATAACATGCAGTAAACAAAGAAACCAGGAAAGTGCAAAGGGACCACTGGGTGGGATGAGGTTAGAGAAGGTAATAACAGAATACAGGTAGCATGAATAGGCAAATAGAAAAAAACTGGAAGGAAGGTTTTACTGGGTAAGAGGAAGGGGGGTGTCAATGCAGAAAGAGAGGGGCAAATAACACTAAGGATATTTGATAAAACCCCAAAGAATCATATCATTTTATATTACTTAACATTTTATGTGTGTATATGTATATTTACACATACCACATACACACACACACACACACACACACAAACACACACACAGAGTCAGTGTTCTATTGTTGTAAAGAGACACAGACCACAACTCTTATAAGGGAAAGCATTTAATTCGGGCTGCCTTACAGTTTCAGAGGTTTAGTCCATTGTCATCATGTGGTGGGGGGAACATGGTGGCACCCAGGCAAACATGTTGTTGGAGAAGTAGCTGAGAGTTCTACATCTGGATCCACAGGCAGCAGGAAGAAAGGAACACTGGGCCTGGCTTGGGAGTTTGGAACCCTAAAGCCCACTCACAGTGATACATTTCCTTCAACAAGGCCACACCCACTCCAACAAGGCCACAGCTCCTAATCCTTCTCAAGAAGCACCACTCCCTAATGACCACACATTTAAATATATGAGCCTATGGGGCCCATTCTTATTCAATCCTCCATATATATAAAGAAATTATGCAACTTGGGCTGTCAATGCATCTAAGAGCTATCGACTATCTAACAAAAAGTCCTATACGTAGTATGAGAAATTTCTATGATGGTTGATCAGAGTAATCCAAGTGACACCAAAAACAATGTGGGCTATTGCTGTTGCCCTTGGTGGCCTCTTACAGGTTGAAGGAAAGTCCCTATTGCTGAAGATACCACATGATTCAGACACAGGGCTGGGAATATTTGAGCTGGATCTGACCTGAAACCCTTCTTCCTGTGGCCTAGCTTTCAAAGTACCAGAAAGTAATGTGAAAGCTGTCAAGGGAGGAAAGCAAGCTATAGTTCATTCTGGCCGTGATGCTTTTGAACTACAACAATGACCATCATGGCAAGGTATCTATAAAGGTGCAGTAGTGACACACATACCTGGGCAGTAACCACATGCTGTTAACATGTATTTTACATGTTAAGAGCTATCTAATTGAACTTAAGGCCAACTTAACAGGAGGGTAATCATGCCTGGTTCTCAAAACCTAGCTGACTACTCAGGGCTAGTGAGGTCATAGCATAGATCTTAGAGGAGAGCCTGCTGCTTTACTAAACCAGCACAATCCCTAACTGTATTATAAATTGCGCCCACAGGTAAGCATAGTTCTTACTCTTCATCAAAGAAGCTTCTCATTGCTGCAAAGGCCATTACAGAAACCCACAACTGGTCATATTACAAATTTCCATCTATTGAGGTTGAAAGTTCTTATAAGAGATCCCTTTTAAGTCTCTGCCATTTCTGCTTGTCCAACAGAAGGGCCTCAAAACCAAGAGCTGAGAGTTTAAGAAACCAGATAGCAAAAGATAGCTGTGTAGGTAGTTGACAGGCAAGGATACAAAGAATTGGTAAGAGAGGAGATCTCAGCAGTACTTCTTCTGCTAGCTAGCTGCTAGCTTTAGAAGACTACTCTAGAAAAGACATCTCACTTAAGTGGCTCAGGACTGAGTCTAGCCATATACACATATTTAATGGTACTTGTCTTTTCAGTTTTAATCCCCGTGGACGGGCAACACTGTCCTCTCTCCCGGCTGCAAATAATGATTTACGATCATAGGAAGGCTGGATAGTCTTAAAACCCACTGCCGAGGGTGGAATTCTGTGGTGTTAGACTAGACATCAAGCCCCCTTTCAGCACTCACATTCTATGATTTACTTCTATGTTGTTCATCTTCTGGCGTGATGATAATTGAACCCAGAACCCTAAGCATGCTTTACAAGTTCTCTGCAACTAAGCAACATCTAAAATTTTTGTTTCTTGAGGCAAGATCTTTTTATATAGTCCAGGCCAGGTTTGAACTCTTAACCCTTTGCCTCAACCTTCCAAGTCTAGAATTACCCCGACATGCCAGGCAACATTAGGCTTTCATGTTCCTTAAGGCAATAATATAAGTCTAGAAATAATCTTTATTTCTTCAAATGAATTATGTATTTCCAAGTGCTAATCAATAGCGCAGTATTCATGTATACTACTATGTGTATATCAATACTACTATTATTATTTATGCTGCGCAAGTTGCCTGAGCTAACTAATAAATTCAAAAGAAATTGCTGAAGAAATTGCTCATTATTCTTCAGGTTCAATTTGGGGACTACTGTCATACTTCAGCAGGCTTGTTAAAATAAGAGCATTGATGTTTGTTCTCTTAGCCTTAGATTAGAAGGAAAGCTGACTTTGTCAGCAAACATTAATACTAAAGCTTTGAAAGACGGGCCTTACATCATGCTAAACCCAAGAAGTCAGACACAAAGGGCTTTGTTCTATGACAGTCTATTTATGTGCTGTTCTAGAACTGAGGGACAGAAATTGAAGCTGTAGCCACGAGGGCAAGGAAAGAAGTCTGGCAAGTTAGAAATGCTGTGTCTTCCATACCGGATGGTTACACTTCTCTGCGGAGCCGTCAGTCTTCAGCAAACTCTTCGTGGAGAAAGTGTGAATTTACTATTATGTGTGTGAAATCTCAGTAAATCTGACATTTTCAAAAACTGAAAAACAAAAACGTCCAAGTCTCAGGCCTTGCTTAGTCAAGCTCAGTAACTCCTGCCACCACAGCTGCTTTTCCAGCATCTGGGAACTTCAGAGACATTTCCCTCTGAAGTGAGCAGAAGACTCCTTGACCCTAAGGAACCTCTGTCTAGCCATTTAAGCTCTTTGTGCACCTCAAAAGAGGATGAGCTGCATCAGCAGGGAAGATCAGCTTGATCTTGTCACCTCGACATTCTGCAGTATCGTTTTCCTCTCCGTCATAGTTCTGAACACACATTTTAGTACCTCCACATATTTGTTTTTTGAAAGGAGCATGCCAATGGCTTTCTCTAATTCCCAATTTCTGGGCTATAAGGACCATAATCTGAGAGGAGAGATGGCATGGTTGGAGCCAACCTGAAAGCTTCCAGGCTTTCATATCAAAGGCTGAGGGCTCTCCTTCCTTGTCAAATCCATTTCTCTTTTCTTGAATATGCTGTGCATAGCGCATTCTTGAAGGACCGTGACCCAGATTCTTCCCACTTCGTAGCAGCTCCCTGGCTGAGGTTTTATCTGAGTCTGTTGCCAAAGGCAGTATCCTGGGGGGCAGTGAGGCAGGACTGAGTGGCTGGGGAGTGTCTTTGGTTTTTCCCTAGGTTGACAAGAGCAAATGCTTACATTGCTCTGTCATTTGAGGGAGGAGTATGGACAGCACCCACAGGTTTTCATTGCTCATGAAAACCTGGGGCAGGCAGTAAGTTCTATACCCCAGCCCTGCCAAAGCATCCAGCTGATTCCCAGGGCCTCAGGCCAAGTGTTCTGTGGCTGTTCATGATTTGATTGACTGACACTTCTCTGGACATAGATTTTCTGTCTTTACTTATTCTGAGTAGCTTATCCTCTTCCCCTGTAATCCTGCTGCAAACCTAAACCTCCAACACAGTTCTTTTCCTCTCTCATTCTCAAAGACTGTGCTAGGAGGTGTCCCTTCTCTGAGCCCTACCCTCCCACCCCCCAGTAACTATCCTGGACCAACCAACCATTCTGTATTTAAACTGTATATTGATTTTTCTGCCCCAATCCTCTATGGCACTAGACCATAAGAAGCATATGGAGGCTAAAGACATTTTTTAAATTTTCTGGTAGATATTTTTCCCCTATCTGAAATATATATTTCTTAGATATATTTGCCAGTACATGAAGAACTTGCTCATTCTGCTAGTCAGTTGGAAATAATTTCAACTGTAAATACAAGAAAAGCTTGCTGGCATGGCTTGGCTTATACAGATATATATTTTTTTTTCTGGCTTAAACATGTCTGGAGAATAGTGGTTGCTGACATTGGTTGAGAGGAGGAGACAGTCATGGTTAGGAGCTTTGAAGTTCACCTGGTCTTGCCTTCAGGAGCTCACACCTGGCTGTTGGGTTCCAGCAGAAAGGAGCTGTTCTTGTCTCCTGCTGTGTGACAAATTCTCATAGGCAAAACATCTGGAGAACAACAATTATGGTCTAAGATCAGGAGTCAATTGCTGGTTAGTAGAATTCTCTGCTTAGGACACCAGCTGCCTGTGCAATCTGTGTGTCATCAGCAGCCCAGGGTCCTCTCTCAGGCTCACTGATGACTGGCATGACTCAGTTACTCAGCCAAGGCTCTCAGTTTCCAGAAACCACTTGGAGACTGTTGGCAGCACAGGTTCTTGCTTTCTGTGTGGAGGCTAACAGGAAATTAGCTTTCTTGTAGGAAGCTTGCCTGATTGTGACAGATCCTCCTGGGATAATCTCCCTTCTGATTGACAAGTGGAGTGTGATAATCTTGTTCCATGGAACTGAAGAGAAGGAGCTTACACAGAGCACACACACGTGGGGCAGGCCCCTTAGACTTCTGCTGGCTGCAGAAGCAATAGTAGCTGTGCCTGCCTCTGCCTTCTGAAGAGTAGCCTTCCCAAAATTCTTAGAATTCTTTTTAGATCTCATTGGCTGAGGCTGTCACATGACCATCACTAGTGCAAGGGAAGTTGGTAAAGAAGATATTGATAATTCCTAATTTCCACAGGGAAGGTGAGGAGAGGAGCTGGGAATGAGGTTGGAATTAGTGTATGACAGATCATGCCAGGGATTCAAATCTCCTAGATCCCTTAATTCTAGAATGTTAGATGAGGTAGGACATGCAAATATCATTTAATACTACGTTTCTATTTTCCAGATAATGAGCTAAAGTCCAGAGAACTCACAAGAATGCCTCAAAGTCATACATTATTTGCCTTCACGGTATCAAACAGAAATTAGTAACCCATGTGGAGACACATGGTAGGATGCACTTGTAATCTCAGCAATAGGGAGGGGAGATGGTGAGTCCTTGGGGCTTACTGGCCAGACAGACTGAACTGCTTGGTGAATTTCAGGCCAGTGAGAGACTCTGTCTCAAAAAAAGAAAGATGGGACTGGAGAAACGGCTTAGTAGTTAATAGCCCTTAATAGCTACTAATTGTTATTAATTATTAACTATTAATAATAACAGCTAATAGCTACTGTTCCAGAGGAGCTGAACTCGGTTCCCAGCACCCATACTAGGCAACTCTAAACTGCCTGTAACTCTAGAACCAGGAGATCCAATGTCTATTTCTGGCCTGTGAGGGTACTGCACTCATGTGTACATAGTCCCCCCTCTCAACATACACATAATTAAAAAATAAAATAAAATTTTAATTAAAGGAAGAGAAAGGTGGGTAATGCCCAAGGTTGTTTGTAGAGACAAGCATTGCACAGCTGTGCACTGTGTGTGTGTGTCTGGGTACACATACTTAGTAACCCTTGCTTGTTGCATTTCCCTAGAAGTTTATCAAACATCCAGGTTAAAAGGTAGTGCACACAGGCTAATGAGAGAATCCTTTCACCTGGAGTTGATAATGGATCATATTTCTGGCACATAGATCTGGTCTCTAAAGTCTAATCGTAATTTATGCAGCTCCTAGCTTGGGCAAAAGGGATGCCTAGGGAACAAATCTGTGTGAGTTCAAAACATACAGCTCTTGACCCAAAAAGGCAGAATAACGCCAAGGAGAGCCTGGGGTTTGAGGTGGGCCTCAAGGGAAAAGATGAAACAGCCTGGGGGTTTTTAGATGGGGGATTCTAGATAAGAGGAAGGTAGAGAGGAGTGAAGGCAAACACAGGGTGTTTATAGCTGTTGAAATGCCAGCGCAAATTTATTACTGACTATTTATGGGGATGCTAGTGTAAACAAACCCACTGTGCTGTGTGCAATCTGACAGTAGAGTACGTGCAATCACGCACAGTACACAGTTCTGTGTAATGATGACGATGACTATGTTACTGCCTTAGGTAATTACTATACCATACTTTTTAAATTTTTGGATATTAGCTTAGCTTAACTTCTACTGTTAAAGGGCATTTAATGTACAATATTGTGTTGTCTTATGCCTTCAGCTTTATGATTGGTCTCCTGTTTACAAAGTCTCTCAATTGCACGGAGGCCATATGGAATGACCAGCCTACCCTATCTAGGTTTTTTTACGTTTGTGCCAGGGTGTTTGCTTAATGACACAATAAACCTATTGATGTCATGTTTAAAAAGTATCCCTGCCTGAATGTGTTACATGGCTGTTCGTTCAGATTGCAGTTACGAGCACAGAAAGAACTGGCAGGCAACAGAGAGCTCCAGGGAACACTTTCATTTTAGAAAGGAAGCAAAAGAAGCCAGAACTTTGGCATGCATATCTGTGCAGTTGATGGCAGAAAAAGTATGTGGATCTAACAAGACAAAGGATAGAAGTTCCATGAGGAAGATCAAGGGCCCAGTTTATCTTCAGGGTAGTACATGAACTGCAGGTTCAAACAGAGCAAGAACTGGAACAAAGGGCAAGAGACAGGTATAACTGAAGAATCCTGGTCAAGGTATGGTCTGGTTGGCCATTGTCTCAGCTGGGTGAGTGAGATGATCTAATGAATCCTTACAACTTAAAGGAACAATCTGGTTCTTAGGAAATGATTACACACACACACACACACACACACACACACACACACACACACACACACACACACGAAGACTCACCGTGCAGGACAATTGACCTTATCTAAGAGGAGGTCTGTCTTGTAAGGCTCTGATGTTCCTGGAATCCCACAGAAGACATTTAGATGCCTTTGGAGAGAGGATTTGGACATTGTAAAAAGATGGCAGTAAGATGTCTCAATCCTCATTACCTTTGTGCTTTAGCCTCAAAGGAGAATGAGACAGGCTAAGGACAGCCGGCTTTCACACACTCCCGAGTGATTCTCACATGCTGCATGCCCAGGAGACTACGCAGAATGAAGGCAGAGATGCCAGGCTTTATCCTGCTTTCTGTTACCTTGCAGACTCCAGTGAGGGACCAGTACTTTTTAGGAAAGCAAATTCGAAGTGCCTGTTTCTAACAGTAGCCAGCAGTTTCTGAGCAGACAGCTTCAGGAGGGAAAGTGTGAAACAGATTGTAAGACTCTTAGGAGTGAGTGAGAAGAGGAGGTGACAGCTGGTGTTAAGCTCCCTCAGAAACCCAAAGATAAGAGGAAAATCAGAGGTGACAGAATCTAGGGCAGGCAGCTTGCTTTGTTTGAATTTTAGGTCCAGAGTGACAAACAGTTTCCATGTAGGAGAATAGGAGGGGGAAAGAGGAGGAGGAGAAACAAGAACAAAAGGAATATTCTGCATAAGAGAAAATGCTAGCAGCTCCAATATTCTAGAAGGTGGATTTACAGAAGACACTCTATTGTCTGAAAGGAAAGGAAAGAGGAGAGAGGAGGAGGGGGGGTAGTTTCTGTGTTGTCCCCCTCATGTCCCATTTGGTTTAGGAGAACTATGAGATTTCCAGGAAGCCCCCTGTATCCTCAGTATACAGTTGTTTGTCCAGGTGTACCGTAGGGGGTTCTCTTGTTGTTCTAGACAGCTTATTTCTCTCTTCCATGCCTGATGTTCTCAACTCAAAGTTTCCAATAATGGTGCTAAGAGCAACAGTACCAGGCACAATTTACTGAATGGCTGGCTCAAAGGCCATATATGAATGAGGTGAGACTCAAAAAGTTGCACTGTGAAGGAATGAATTACTTGAATGGATCTTGAATGATGATCTCTTTCTCTCTCTCCCTCTCTCCCACCCTCCCTCCCTCTCCCACCTCTCTCTGTATGTTTGTATATATATATATATATATGTATATATATATATATGCATTTTACCTATTTTAACAGGTAGTTGTTGAATTTGTGATTGCAGATGTTTTTACACATTCCTAACTGCATCTTTGAGACTGGGTGACTCACTTTGGGATGCTGTCCTTTGTTTCATGCTGCCATTATTAGGGGAGAATCCTCTCAGTTGAACAGTTTGGATTCGATTCTGCTTTTATTTTAGGGCTCCTGTTCAGATGACTGATCCCTAAGTCTCTAAGTAGTGCTGGAGGTTTGGGGAGCTTGCAAAATTCCTAGTTCAAGAGCGCCCTCTTTTGTCAGTGTAGCAAAGTATGATTTGTTTCACTTTATTTTGAAACCATATTCTATCTTTGACTTTTCTTCAGATTTTGAGGGAAGTTTCCTCAATGTCTGCAATATTCCCAGGAATCATCTGATTTGCTCTTGGCCTTTCTCCTGGGGATGACTTGCCCTCCAGGATGGCCCTTCTCAGAGGACCAGCAGTAAGTACTCTTCAGGATTGTCAAACTTCCTTTCCTGGTGAGGTTTTAGATCTGTCTTAGGCTTCCCACACTCTGCTTTTCTACGTTGATGGCACAATTGATTTCTTTCCTCCCAGGGGGAGTGTGGGAGGTAACTTGCTGGGGTTTCCTGTTTATTTTCCTATTTTCAATTAGTTTGTCTTTTGGAAACTCTATGTCTTATGGTTATGGGAATGCTGTGGGCTTCATACAGTTTTATTTGATTTACTTGTTCTTTATCATTTGAATGGCTGTTTGTTGGGAAATTCAGATTTATACCTTTGTCCAGAATTTCTCTGTAATATTGTCTTGGAATCTGATTTGCCCATTGCATGAGTGCACAAGGATCCTCTGCCATAGATGACCCGAGAGAGCTCTTTAAACCTGGCATTAGCTTGTGCTGCTGGAGAGGGACACCCCTGCAAACAAAAACTGGGAGTTTTTGTGTAACAAGTTCAGAAGGAGGTAGTGACCAGCAGCCCAGAGATGCTGGGGTTGAATCCTCTGAGGCATCATACCCTTCCCATCTTTGTTGCCTGTCATTGAACAGCTGCTCTGCTTCTAGCATCATATCGGGAACCCAGTCAGGAGAAAGAATGAACAGTGAGGGACAAAGGCATCTTCAACTGTGGGTTTCATTTTGAAGCTCTTTCCTGAAACCTGAAATACAAAACATTTGCTTCCCTGTAACTAGACCAGGATTCAGAAGCACCTCTATCTGGAGAGGACAGTGGGAACTATTGTCTTATTTTTCCTAAGTATGTTACTGTTCCCCAAATGGGAGAGCTATTAGTGAGCAAAGGGGGGGGGTAGAATAGGCAAACATCAATTTCCTTCTACTTCCCACTTCCAGGAACTAAGAGTCCCTGAGACACACCACTCATTTGGAGACAATATCTATACCAATAAAGACAGGCTACATTTCTAGGTACAAGAAGGAAATGCAACTCAAGAGATAATCGATCAGCTGTGTGGAAAGGAACCAGAGGCAAGTCAGAGTAATCCCCAACCCAACATGACTGGCCCTTGCCTTGGGAGAGAATCAAATAGAATAAGCATTCTTTAGAAGCAGCATGTTAAGGAATTCTCCAGTTTGTAAATGAAGGCATAATTTTTCTCTTTATAAATGGCTTCCATTATATAATGAAATAAGTTCTCTATGTGCAAAGCCTAGCAGAGAGTCAGTTGTTGTCAGTGTGGAACTCTCTAAGGAGTTGAAGTCATTTCCAAAGTGATGCTCAACAATCTTACCACCATCACTGCATATCTAAGTCACATACATGAGCGTAGAGGCTTCTGCATTTGATACTCTCACAGATACTTGTGGCTAAAGAAGCATTAGCTTGGCTGTTTGTCCATTGAGATCATATAATTTGCTGAAACATAAACACTATTTTTGGTCTTAAATGCAAACTACTTTTGTATTCTATTCACAAATAAAAGAGTTTACATTAAGGACTTAGATACTTGGGTGCAGGTGTTAGCAGAGCACCATTTATAACAGTCTCAAGATAGAAACAACCTGGCTATGAACATATGGAAGAAAAAATGAAAAATTTGGTAAGCATACAGTTCCCAACTGACAATAACTTGATTTGTGATTTTTGGCTTTACACTAGTCCATGAATAATACACACTCAGTAGCAAATACACTATGGATTTTAGTCTGTCCCAGTTTAGTGATATGCCTACTTACAGGCTAAGGTGAATAATCTGAACACATTAAAAATAGAATGGGCTAAGCTACAGTGTTCACTAGGTTAGGTATTCAATGATGAACAGTGAATGTGGAAATGTAAGCCCCGCCCCCCCGCCCTCCCCCGCCAGCCAAAAAAAACCCTTTCCCCCTCAAGTTGTTTTGGATTCCATCACAGCAATAGAAACTCTAACTATGACAAGTTGGTATCAGGAGTGGGGTATTGTTGTAATAGACTTGACAATGCTTTTTGGGGGAAGACTGTGGAAGGACTTCGCAACTTTGGGCTAAAACAGCCATTGAATGTTGAAGAGTTCAGTGAGCTGTTCTGTAGGAGCTTCAAAAATGTTGAGAGCCGTGCAGACAATGGAGGCCTGGCTTGTGAGTTTCAGAGAGAAGCAAAGATTCTACCAGACCTTTTGAGTTAAGAACCTGTGGTTTTGGTAAGTTGTGGCTGAAGAATCATCTGTGATTAAGTAGACACCAGCATTATTGAGGTGAAATCTTCTGGGAAGTTAGCAGTTATCAAGTACCCATAAAGCTGGTCCCTGAAAACCTGACTGGGAGCAAGAGGAAATTAATAGAGTCGGACAAGTAAAATAAAGCTGGGATCCAGTGGGCTATGCACTTGGGTGTAGACTCACTAGCAGCTGGATTCAGGGAACCTTGGCATTGACCTAGTCTAGCTGACTTGAGAGGTATGTGTCATAGGTTTTTCAGGTTAGAGTCTATGGCTCCTTGTCACTGTGTGCCTTTCAGTTCCTGAGAAGCTGAAGCATTCCCTTGGTGGTGAAGCATTCAGGACACTTTGTTTTTCTCTGTACGTTCCCATAGTAGTCAAGGAAGCAAGAACAATTGGACATTAATCTTGTATACTCTGTATAGCTTGCAAACTTCATGGTACCCTAGCAACTACAATTGTATTGATTTTTGCAATTGCCATTCTATTCTGTTTCTGATAAAGCTATTAAAAAGTCTATTATTGAGTCTGCTGGACTCAATAAAAATTGCCACAGCCTCGGTTTTGTTGTGGTCCCTCCAATCCAAGCCTAGTGTTGATTCCACAGCCAGTTATATCAGGTAACCTTGGCCTGGTAAGTAAGCATCAGCACTTACAGCCAGATACCTAGTAAATGTATTATACACAGCCTGAATGAAGAGACAGGTTAGCTAATTGCAGTGTGGGAGGAGTCTCAGGTGTGTGTGATCAAGTCATCCAGGATGAGGATTGGATACTTTTTGCATGTACTAGTTTTAGCTAAAGGTTGACTGTTTGTCAGCATCCATACTTGGACCAGGTGAAGGCCTTGTCATTCCCATTGATACCCTTGACATGGTGGTGCTAGGTCAACGATACACATTTCCTTGGGACTTCACCCACACTCTTTCTCTCCATAGCCAAGGACCAGAGGATACCTGGGAAATTATTGCTTTGAGGGTTCAAAGTTTCTGTTAGAGGATAAAAAACTTGGGAACCCAGTCATGATTGTTGTTTGCCCAACAATGGGAGTGTAATTGATGTCACTGAATTGTAAACTTAAAAATGGTTATAAATAGAAAATTGTAGGTTCCATGTACTTTTCTACAGTAAAAAAAAGCTAGGCATATAATCCTATCATTCTAGACTGAGGCAGAAGGGTCACAACAGCCTGGGTGGTAGAGTATAACCTGGTCCAAAACAATCAAACAAAGACAAAAGTGCTAGCACTGATAAATGGAGAACTTTGGAGGCAGATGGTCATACTTTATAAGAAGTTATTGGCTGATCCATGAGGAACACTCACACACACAAACACACACACACACACACACACACTCAAATGCACACATTCACTCACACACACACACAAATGCACACTCACATCTAAGCATAATTCAGGTACCTAAACAAAGATACCCAGATGAATACCAAGAGTTCCATACCTCTTGATAGATGCAGTCTGATGGTTTATATATAGATGTGTCTGAGTTAAGCTGATCAGGGTCAACCTCCCACAAGTTATAGCATGTAACAGTATAGTTATATATGTTAGCCAAAGAAACTTCCTCTACAGAAAAGCATGTTCTAAAAATACAAGGAAGCAAAGACCTGAACACTTGAGAGACATCCCACAGGTAACTGTGATGTATAATTTAACAGTGAAAAGGGTTCAAGGGCATGTAAATGGATCCACTGATGGATGTGTGGGAGACTCGGGTAGAGATCAGAAAGGTGAGTATGTTGGAGGCTGAGGGTTGTATGCGAGGGAGGAGATGAGAAGGCAAGTAATCAAAGGATGAAGGAGATGAGCAGATGCTTAAGGACACATTTCATTGCAGCTTCTTGATCAGATTCAAACCATTTTACTCTTTTATCTGTGGCTGTCAGAGATGCACTTGTAGACGCAGGTCCTTCATAACTATGCTAGCCCCTCCCACTGATCCCAGTAGGATTCTCTGGTAATTCTCAGGGGAGAGTGGGCTTCTCTTTTTAACACTTTCTACTGGGTACTGTGAACTCATATGTGTCCTGCTGTGGGAGAGCACCATGCTGGCAGCCAGCCCAGGGCTGTGACTGGAATGGAAATCTCAGAATAGCCAAGGTCCTTTCCCAAGGTTAGTGTGGCCAATGTGACAGGCCAGAATGGTGAGTCAGGAGCAGATGGCCCACACTGAGAGAGGCCACTGCAGGGGAGGGAACAGCAGTGGCACTGATGTGTGAACACAGGGCCACCTTAAGAGAAGCTTTCATACCAGCCCTGACCCCGCTGGTCTTTGTGATGACAGAGGCTGTACCTGAGCAATGTGGTCGTTCATCAGAAATCATGAGGGAGGCACATGGCCTTCCAACTGCTCCTGGTCTCTCTTCTTTACATTTAAACTCTGCATCTTCACTTTATTTCCTTCAGGGACTAATTTCTCAACGCCTGATTAAAATCCCAACCGATTATGAGGGATGACATCATATTTTCTGTTAGGAAAGAGAGAAGTCTCAATTTATTCTTAGCCAACAATATTAGAGTGACTTATAGATGGCTATCAGCCTTTCCTGTTTTCAATCTGCTTTTGAAAACCCAAGAGCAGCCAAGGCAAGTATGGGGTGTTACAATTAAGTAAATAAGTGATACCCTAGTATGTTCTGTGTTTCTCTGAATTTCAATTTGGCTTTTTACTAGAAAACCAAGATTGGCTTTGGATTTTGACTGTAAGCAATGTCTTTGAAAGACTATATGACTTTTAATTAACGTATAGGTGGGAATATCTAGACTCTACAGAAGTTAATACATTTGGGGAAATATGTTTATATACCCACATATGACATTGACATATGACTTCACCAAGTGGCCTCTGTCGACCCTGAGATCGCTATTTCTATTAAAAGTGACAGACAGCTTTTCCCATCTTTCAACTGTTACAAATCCACATTGCAGTTTGCTCAAACTGTTACATGATGGTTCTTCAAGAAAATTGCTATGTTCTGCTCTCCCCTGCACTTCAAGTTCAACCACAGTAAAAAAAGTATTCTGTCTTTTTAAAATAATTTAACTTCTGTAAGCATCATGCATGGATGACTCCAAGAAGAACAGTGAACTTAGAAGCTGGCCCCTCTCCTGACAGCTCCCTGGCTTTTTCTGGAAGAAATCAAGGAAAAGGAAAGTAAGAAGTACATACCTCTTTTTAGGTCTAATGCAGAGTTTAGGCAAATAATCTTGACTTGCAACATCTAAGAAAGGATTCCAAGGGACTTTATATGAGTTCTGCATGTAACTCTCATGCCTACACAAAACAACACACCTGCTGTCTCTGCAGTTTTCTTACTCAGAGAAAATAGAGCCGACTATTGTCAGAAAGAGGCAGGCGAGGAAGGAACCACTTGGAGCAGAGACAGGAGTCTACCCAGGAACAGGAGTCTACCCAACCCCAGCATACCCAGGACTCCTCCAGAGGTCCAGGCAATAAACACGGAAGACAGCTTATTGCCTATTATCCGAGCCAGTGTGAGTAAGCAGGCGATATTTCTGGGGTTTTTTTGTTGTTGTTGTTGGTTGATTGGTTTTTCTTTTCTTTGATGTATCTATGGATTAAAACTCAGTGCTTTAAAATATGACAATTTTTATAATCAGAAAAATCTTATTTTTAGACAGATACCAACAGAGAAAAGTATTCAGCCAGATTTTGAATGCCAGAAAAAATGGACATAAAATAATGCAAATATATTTTTCATTTACATACTAAACATTCATGTACTTCTAGAAAATCCAAAGGAAAGCCTGGAGGTATAATTCCAGCACTTTGGAAGTAGAAGCAAGAGGGTCAGGTGTTCAAGGTCACCCTTGATTATATAGTGAGTTTGAGGTCTGCCTGGGCTATATGAGATCCTGAGAAAATCCAAATAAGCAAAAAACAACAAAAATATATTTAAAATTAAAAGGGCGTATTGCTGCATAGAGCTTGTAAACGAGTTCCACTCAGTGTATAAGGAATGCCATTCAATATTACTAAGTAGACATTGTTGTTCATAGCTGCATCATGTGTCTCCAAATGATGAATATTTATGTCATGAAAGTGCTCACCATTATGAACAACGATATAGTAAGTAAGTTTGTATACACATCTGTTTATATTAGCTACTTATTTCCCTGAGGATAATATTCTACAAATAGAATTATTTACTATACTGTTTTCAAATATTTTGTTGTTTATTTGAGACAGGGTCTCATGTAGCCCAGGTTGGCCCCAAATTCCCCATGTAGCTGAGAATGACCTTAAACTTCTGCTCCTCCGGCCTCCCAAGAGGTAGGCTTACAGGCATAACCGATCACGCCTGGCTCTTTTAAAGCTTTTGCTTCATAAAAATAAGTTAGTGATATTTTGTCAGTTTATATTCCAACCAGCTAAGTGTTGCTGATTCAGCCAAGCACAGAGAACAGCACAGAAACCCAGGACTCCCCTTGGCCTGAGCACACACTCCTTCCTGAACAATGTACCCAGCAACCTTCTGGTAACCTGGGATTCCCACCCCTCCTCAGGTTAAACATTACCTGCATTTAGAAATGCAAATAAGTTACTCCTCTTAACAACCTTTCAATGCTCCATTTCTCTTCAGACATGTATTGGAGCACACCTTGAAGGCAAGAAAGAGACGGGCCGCTGCGGCCTAGACTGGTTTTGAATATATGCAGAATGAGGCAAACTATGTCATCCAAGTGAATCGTAGGGCAAATACCCTATTGACTACTTCCTATAAAAGGAAGCCCAAGACAGTAATATGGGCCCTTGAGTCTTCTCACTCAACAGCTCCTGGTAATTCTTGACAGCATATTTCTTTCTGATCTGTGCTATTGAATTACTTCAGAATAGTTTCCTTGCTACATTGCAAAACTACATAGGTCTTTACTTCAATTCCTTGAATAAAACGAAGAACAGGGCAACACCTAACCCAGACTCCAACATGTAACATCATTGTGTGTATTTCTGTATTAATAGTTTAAAAAATTGATCTAAAAATTAAAATGAACTTTTGGAGAAACAACATGTAAATACAAATGAGAAATAGGAACAAGGCAGTAGAAACCGCATTTCCCCCCAGACACAAGCAACTCTAGTCAGGTTTTTCCTTCTCTTCTCCTACTCTCTGTTTATAAGGCATGATGTGGCAGAAAGCGCTGCCAGACCCCACCTCTCCTCCCAAGCTCACAGACTACATTTCCCACACTCCTTCTAGGTTAGGTCAAACATAAACTGACTCGAGACCCTCTTCCTGTGTCTGCTGGCCTGATGATGTGGCCTGCAGGCTGTGTCAGGAAGGTAGCCATCCAGTCTCTGTGTCACTTCATGCAAACCAACAACAAATATGCAGTGTTACATGGGCAAACAGTGAATTCTGCTATCTAAACCACTGGAACTATGTATAGAAAAGCTAGGAAACAAGCAATGCAAGCAAGAATTCAAACAAGCAGAAGAAATAAACCCTTTAGACTTCTAAAAGCCAGAGGAAACTGATTTGACAGAAATTAGCATACACTGTCAAATCTTAGACATACCGTTTATTCAGAGCAATCCATATTAGAACTAGTAGTGGAAAGAAATGAGGATTTGTTAT
Organism: Cricetomys ansorgei; assembly: GCA_026225945.1. Taxonomy (NCBI): domain Eukaryota; kingdom Metazoa; phylum Chordata; class Mammalia; order Rodentia; family Nesomyidae; genus Cricetomys; species Cricetomys ansorgei. Next base: position 8,967,665 of record JAMJFZ010001562.1, read on the forward strand.
TATTTTTCCTCTTTCATAGTAATTTTTCTCTCTTGAATACCTGTTATGGAAAATAAGAAACTATAACCTGTATTTATGTGTTAGGCGTAGTTTCCCAAAGTACAGTCATACACGTAAATATTCATGCGGAAGGAGAAGAAAATGGTATAATTAAGAAATTTGGATCATTTTGATTTTATTTTGGATGGTGTTCAGTTTTACATCAAGGGCTCAAGAGATGGCTCAGCAGGTAAAGGCACTTGCTGCCAAGCCTGATAACCCGAGTTTGATCCCTGAGCCCCGCATGGTAGAAGGAAAACTGACTCCTAAAAATTGGAAGTTGTTCTCTTATCTCCACATATATGCCATGCGCATGCTTGTTCATGCACACGTGCATATGTATGAACACACACACACACACACACACACACACTAAATAAATAATTAATTGATAAGTAAATCTAACAAAAGTTGTTTAAATTTTGGTGTCAGCATACACACTCGATTTAAGGAAGAGAAGATAGTGTTAAGCACTCCTTTAGTTTCCCATTTCTATCAGCTCACTTAAGTTGGGAAGACCATGTGGGTATCGCTGGCCAATGACAAGTGAGCAGAAGCAGCCTGGTTATGGGCAGAGGCAGAAATCTTCCATCTTTTCTCTGTTCCAGTGGCAGGGAGCTAGTGTAGCCGCAAACTGTCATAGCCTCTGTCCTGATCTTTGAGCAAGGTCCTCCTCTCTGGGCATGATGAGTGTGTGGTCTGAGCACAAATTTTTTTTTTTTTGTTTGTTTGAAGATATCAGGATTTCAGAATAACTGGACAACTGCACCATAAGCCTGTGGGCTCTAGCACAAGGCTCACACACAGTCTATATCTTATAATCTCCAACACCAAGAACTCTGTACCCAAGCTTCAAGAGTGAAGGTTCACAGCTACCATTGCTCATCTATAAACTGGTTAATAGAGATCTGAGTTCTTAGCAATGATGACATGTGGTTAAAACAAAAACAAAAGAAAAAATTCCAAGACTTTAGAACAGAATGCGCTTATGCGTACAGGAGTGATCTTATGATCAAGTTGCCTGGCATTTTCTGAGCTCAAGTAGCCTATGAAATGATTCTTACTGTGCTCACACTGTGTGGGAAGCATTAGCAGGGCCCACATACACATAAATGGTCCAAACGGTAAACAGTGAGTGTCTGCCTGACCTACTGCTCCAGGGCTTTGTATCACTTATTCTAAGAACAGTCATGTGCAGCAATGAGTAGTTGGTTGGCATTGGTGGAATAAGAAATAGAGCCCAGAGTGTTGTTCTTTTAGCGTCTGCTACAACTGTTAAGTGCTTTTTCAAAGGTTCACAGGTAAAGGTTGGGTGCTTAGGGTGGCTGGCATCTCTATGGAGAGGTGCTCTGAACCTTTAAGAAGTATGATCTACTGAAAGGCCGTTGGAGGGTGACCTCTCAGTAGATTTTCGGGGCTCTAGTCAACCTCTTCACCCCACCCTGAGTTTGGGATGTGATTATTGCTCCACACACCCCATGACCATGTGGCACTATCCGCAGTCATCAGCAGTGACCAAACCATGCTTCTCCCATTTTTGTCTCTGAACCTCCAAAACTTAGCTGAATAAATGTTTCTTTACTACGTAAGTAGTAGCCTATGTCAACAGTATACTGAGTCACAGTGTTAAATGCCTTTCTATACTATCTAAAATTTTGAGAATCAGCATGTACTATTTTTATAGTTTGAATATTCTGTTTAAAAAGTAGCTATTGGTAGGCGGAAAGTTAATAATTGCTTCAATTGATACCCATATGATAGCACCAGTATTGTATCTGTCAGCATCCTCAATTTTGATCCAAAAGTTGAGTCATTGAGACCAGATCCAAGGTTGTAAACAGAAGCAAGCACAGCAGAGAGGCACAGCAGAGGGGCTCATCAACAAATGCTTCTAGACTTTCAAAAGTCTCTGCAGGTAAAGGTGCTTGCTACTCAGCCTGACCACATGAGTTAGATCCTCAAATCACATGTTTGAAGGAGGGAACTGACTCCCACAGGTTGTCCTTTGACTTACACACAAGTGCAGTGACACACGTGCCACAGCTCCATATAAATCAATAAATGAAATGGAAAAGATGTTAATGAATTTTGTATTGAAAGATACAACTTAGGTAATATTTGTCATGCCTGACATTCTGAGATTATTTGTTAGAGTTTCAAAGGTTTGACTTATCTATATGGTTTTGTGGACTTCCTTTGTTTTCTCTGTGTGGTACATGTACATGTATGCATGTGTGGGTGTACTTGTCTGTGCATGCACATGTAGAGGCCAAAGGTTGATGTCCAGTGTCCTCGTCCATTGCTCTCCACCTTTTTCATTTATGTTTGTATCTTTATTTTGAAGAAAGGGTCTCAGCCAGGCGGTGATGGTACACACCTTTAATCCCAGCACTCGGGAGGCAGAGGCAGGTGGATCTCTGTGAGTTTGAGTCCAGTCTGGTTTACAGAGTAAGTTCCAGGACAGCCAGAATTATAACAGAAAAACAAAAACAAAAAAAAGGGTCTTTTACTGAACTGGGAGATTGACTGGCTGGCAAGGGATCCCCTAGGATTTGACTGTGTTCACCTCCTCACCCCAACACCAATGTATCTAGCTTTTATGTGGGCATTGGAGATCCAAGTCATATCTTTGTGGTATCACAAATAGCAGCTTATCCACTGAGCCATTGCACCAGCCCTTTTGAGCTCTCAAATTGCCCATACACTCAAATTTGCCAGAATCAGGAATGTAGTTGTGAAGTTGCCAAAAATAGTGAGAATCTGGGAATTTTTAAATAGAATTGCTATGCAGAGACTCTACTGCCTCCGCTTTCATCTCCTAGACAAGCAGCTGCATAACCAGTTCCTTTTATGATGCTGTTTTACTGCTGCCTGCAGGTAGGTGTTTCAGAGATCACCAGCCTGTAGCTGTGGATAAAATTCCTGTTCATCCTCTCATCCATCCTGGCTCTTTTTGCCTTCACAGGTTGTTTGATGTCATTTTGTTTTTTAGCCTATGAATAGTTGTAGGTCATTTTTAGGGAAAGGCACATAGCCAATTTAATCTGAATTTTCCCATGATTAGAAGGTTTTGACTACCAGAAATAAAAGATAGAATTTTCTATGTGGTAATTACTAAATTTCAAGTACATAATAAATGAAAATGGACTAGTAATTATGAAAGAAAGGATAATTTAAGTTCTTTGTGGGAAGCAATTGGCATTTTAAATATCCCTGTATGTGGCCATTGTTTGTCTGAAACTATTTTAAAGGGTTCTATAAAGTGCTGTGCCTTTAAATTGATCTTTCTATGATAGTCATTTACTAGCTGTAGATCTGCACCATCTATCTCTGGTTGTCTCTTTCTGACACCCACAGATGTATCCACCCATGCATCTACCCACGCAGACCTACATTCTGACTCATATTCAGAACCATTGTCAAAAGACCAAAAAACAAACAACTCCACTCTATGTCTTCCTTTCAAATAAATGCTAAAGTATTTGATCTATTTCCATGCGTTTGTGAATCACCGAGTTTGTCTGTTATCCCTCATAACTAGAACAGGCATATATGTTTGCTTTCATTTGAATTTAGCAAAAACTGACCCACACATTGAAGCATAGAAGATTGTAAAACCTAGGGGATATTTACTATAAATAAGCTTCTGGTCATTCAAAGCCTGGCCATTGTTTCTAATTTAAAGTATTACCCTAAAACTGCCAATATGTCCAGAGCTACCCTGTCTGCCTAGGGAGTGAGAACTCCAGTTCGAGGTCATACACACCTGCTTGGTCCAGCGCTGAACAGTTTCACAAGGGAGAGAAGAAATTATGCAGCTCACTAAATGACGGTGGGATGCTACTTCTTTTTCTGTGATTCTTTCACCCAGTGCCACCTTGTATCTAAAACACAGTCAAGATCCCAATGGAACGGACAAGAGAAAATCCCCAGGCATATACCAGAGAGCTGCTTTTAATCTGTTCCAGAGACTGACCTGTGGGTGTTTACTCTGTGCCATTTTAAGTTATTAATGTAGATGTTTGATGGATGGTTTATGTGACTTACCAGCCAGTCAGCTAATTAGGGGGCACCAAGGTAAAACAGAGAATTCTGAAGGGAGGCTGTCGAAAATAGGCCGATTTCTGCCAACAAATAACAAAGCTGACATCTCAGCCGGCCAGGCTTATGAGCAGCAAACTGAAAGTCCTAGGAGAACTGTTGTAGAAAGAAGACATCCAGGACTTCCCAAAGGCTAAGTACGTGAAGGAGTCTTCAGTCTGTGTCTCAGGGAGGAGTCAAGTCTGAAATGATGACAATGAAGCATTAAATGAAGGCTTCAGTTTTTTTCTGATTGAGGAGGCAAATATATGCAATACACTTATTCACGAAGAAATGTTGGTTATCCCTCCCCAGAGTCCCTCCTCTTCCCTCCCTCCCGACCCTCCCCACATAATCCTCATGTTCTAATTTCCCCTTTGATGCTTTATAGCTGTGTTTTATTTCCCTTTCCATGGAAGAGCCCCCCACACCCCTTGCTGGTTACCTAACAGTTGTGGATATTCTGACTAAAACACACACCTGAAGCTAAAAACTAACGTCCACTTATAAGAGAAAGCACACAACGTTTCTCTCTCTGGGTATGGGTCACCTCGCTAGGGATGATTGTTTGCAGCTTCTTCCACTTTGCTGCAAATTTCATTTTTTTTCCTTAACAGCTGAATAATATTCTATAGTGTAAAGGTACCACATTTTCATTATCCATTGATGGACATCTGTTTACAATTTCTGGTTTTGAGTAAGGTTTTAAAAACAACAAAAGTAACATACATCAGTTATTTAAAAGCTCGTCTTTTACAGAAGGCTGAAAGGGAGACGTCAAAGTTTCCATTTACCCACCGCTCTTCCTCAGCCATAGTCTACAGAAGTTCTCTCCTTTTCTGTGGTTAATATGTTTTTATACTTAATAAAGGAAAGTCCAGAAATGTATGAGATTATGTTATCCAGAGAAGCCATGTTCTCAGGCTCTTCACCAAAGGAGGGGTATGTCGGTAGTCAGGGTTCCATAGACACGGAGGGTGTGCGGGCTACAGGAACCGGCACTGCTGGCTTCGAAGCAGAAGCTCCATAGTGCTATCTGTTCTCTACACAGTCTTAAGGCTCAGTTGGTCCCTTGAACAGGAGACAAATCTCTGATAGAGGCTGTTTCCTACTCATGGAAATCTGTGTCGCTCAACGCCCTTCTAAAAAGCCACCAACAAATTCCAGCTCTCTAGAAAGAAACAGCTTGACTTAGTGGGAGGGCAGGCCCCTTTGCCCATTACTTCCTGAACTCTTGGTGGCTCTTCAAGAGGGAACAAGTCTGGTCAGCCTGAACTGGAACTGCTGTGTGCCCAAAAAATTCACCCAAATCTAAGCAGCTGGTTTTTATTCACTGAGGAATAAAGCTGTTTTAAACAATAGGCAACATAGTGGTGCAAAACTCAAGTATATGCTTATATCTTGAGGTGTAAGCATTTGCTCAGCAAGAAACACGTTTCTACTTTTAATCACTCTTATGTTCTCTGTGCAGATTGCAACGGAAAATATCTATAGGAAATGAGATTTTTCTCAAGAAGTATATAAATTTTCCATGCGTTCAAAATAGAGATGGGCTGAGGTTATCAAAACAGAGCAATATTTTAAAACAACAAGTACAGTGAGTCAGGATCATACTACCAAATATAGTAACCCTGCTTCTGACAGGCTCAGAGGAAGGTCAGTCCCAGGAACAGCAAAGCAGTTTTACCGAAAAGGCATCATCAGGAATGGGGGGTGGTACTTAACCCTCCTCCCAAGAGTGTCACAATGCTTTTAAAAGCATGTTTATAAATATTTGCTTTTGAGCCATTTTAGGGGAGCTTTCCATACAAACATTTGGCTTCTGATGAGTCATCCCTACTCTGGTTCTCACCCAAAAACTCCCTGCTTGGCTTTCAGTGAATACTGGGCCCAACGACTCACTGACATCTTTGCGTTTATAACTTGAATGAAGATGGCAAAAGTGCTGGAGAGAAAAAGAGAGTGAAGTTTAAACACAAGGCTGCCTTTGTTTCTTGAGAGGGTCTGACAATGATGCATCTGTGCTCCGATTGCTGTTTAAGATACTGTTCCATATTGCTGTGGGAAGTAGACAATTGTACCTGATGTTGTATTTTTTATAGTTATTCTGTGCATTTTCTAGCTAAGGGCACTCCAAAGTTCAAATTACTAATATGAAATTTTAATTTTACTGTTGTATTTTAGTTATTGGATCCAAAAACTATCAATTGAAGGACACTGGCAGAATAAATTACCTATTTTTTCTTCCCTGTTGAGATTGAAGAAAACGAGGGCTTTTCAGTATGATTGTGGTCAAGCCATTCCTAAGCCAGAACTGCAGAGCTTTTCCTCCTGTGACTCGGCACAGACAGTGACTAAGTGTGTGAACAAGCAGTGAATCTCCCCACCTGTCCATTCCTCAGAGGCGAGATTTGGGAGGTGAGTGGGTCAATATGTGTGTTGAGGTGAAGTCAATATAAAAAGAAAAGCCTTTGCAGAAAATGAGAATTACAGTGTTCTTCTTAAGAAATAAGGAGCCTGCAAAGCATAAGGTGAGTGGAAGGTAGCATTTGTTTATCTATAGATTTGAGCAAGGACTGCAATTGCAGAGTCTTTATGTCTTAAACTGAACTCTACACCCCCAGACAGGTTTTGCTTGAATGATTTTTGTTCCTCCTTACTTCCACAGAACTCTCTTCTCATTTTTCTTGATAAATCCCTCTCTATATAATAATTGTTTCCATTTCTGTAAAGAATTTAGGTATGAAAATAATATCACTTTCTTCTTAACGATACTTTAAACAATTCCATTTGTACATAGATGAATGGTGACTGTCATTTAGTCTTGTGTAAAGGAGACAATAAAAATAGCAGGGGTTGAACAAACATAGAGCACTTGGCCCATTTAAATAAACATCCATTTCTAGGGTCCAGTAAAAATGTTATTAGAGAAGACTGAAAGTATTTATGTATTTCACAACCAATTCAAGCGTTTCGATAATATGCGATTCAGGAGCTAGTGAAATGACTCAGTTGGTAAAGGCAACTGTTGGCCCGTCCCAACAAACTGAGTTTGATCCCAGGACCCAGATGATGGAAATAGAGAACTGAATTCTGCAAGTTGACCTCTGACCTCCACATGCATACAATGGCACATGCTCACGTAAGAGCAAGCATGCACGCATACAACAGGAACCCAAAAGTTGCAACCTCTGATTTAATTTCCCTCTCTCCTACCCAGCACGCGCACACGCGCGTGTGCGCACACACACACACACACACACACACTGAATGTAATGTTCAAACACCAGAAAATTACTGAGAAAAGTGGGAGAATAAGTGAGCATCTCAACTCACATTGGGGAAAGAGAGAGAAATAAGACATGATGAGAACTGTCAAGTGTCCCTTACCACCTCTCAGCCAGTAGTACAAGGCTCTTCCATCTGTGATCCTTTCGTGAAAACCTTTCTCTTATTTGCTCTAGAATAACTCATCGTTACACTTTCTGGTACACTTACATATTTAAGAAAAATCTTAAAGGCAATTACAACAATAGTTGTATATTGTGATGTACTCTTTAATACTTGAGAGACAGAGGCAGGAGAATCACTGAAAGTTTGAGCCCAGCCTGGTATATATATATATAGTTCCAGGCCTCTCTGGGCTAGAAGGGGAAACTCTGTACCAAACAGACAGGGAAACAAACAATAACAACAAAAAGATAAAAGTTTAAAGTGTACCTACTATATAATCCACCATTCCACCTCCTGTTTTTTCCCCAAGAGATGAGAATGCACATGTAAAGGCATACACGTGGATATGCATTATGTTTTACCTGTAATAACCCTAAAGTAGAATCATTCAAATGTTTGTCAGTAGATAAATAAATAATTTTTGGATGCTGATGCCATGAAATCTGACTCAGCAGTGAAGTGAGATGAACTCTAGGGTCACACCATACTGTTTGAGTCTTAAATATATTGAAAGTACCCAGACAAAAACAGTAGTACTGTAACAGGGCCCAGATCTTAGTAGGCCCTGAGACCTTAGCACAACTGACTCCATGATGAAAGTGCCATCCAGCCTGTGAGACTCAGCACATAGGCAGCACTACCTGCCAAAACTAAAGCAAAGGCCTAATCCATTAAAGCTCATACAGTTCTGGGAAAGTCTCAAAATGTACTAATCTTGCTTTTTAGATTCTGTAGTTCTGCTTCTGGCAGAACTATTCTTATTAACTGAAGTATGTCAAACCAAAACATGGTTTTTGTGCTTAAAAGATCATCCTGAGAAAGGCTCAGGGCTACATTGGGATCCCAAACACAAAGTATACTCACCAGCTGGCTAATAAAAATTTTTTATTGGCTTAAACCCATGTCTGAGCCGTCCTCTCTGGTGAACACCTCATAACACATACCACATGATCTTATTTATCTGCAATTCTAGAAAATAAAAAATTAACCTATAGTGACAGCAAGCAGAATCTTGGCTACTTGTTTACAGAAGTTGGAGGGGGAGACCTATGAGGGCAATGCATAAGAAATCATCTGGGGATATGCTCACTAACTCATCAAATTGTGACAAATATGCATATTTTACTGTGTTAACTTTACCTTAGTTAAGCTATTAAGAAGAGAAAGGGAAAACACCAAACCAATGATGCCCAGCAACTGACATTGGGATCAAAGACCATATCTAGAAATGTTATTCCCACTGTCACTCTTAAGAAAATGGCCAGGAAGCTTAGAGAGCCAAGAGGTCAGGTCAATGTGTCAGGTTGCTGAAAGTCTTTGTCCAGGAGGCAAACAGATGTTATATGCTTACTGATCTCCTTCAAAACGTGCGAGTGTATGTGTGTGTGTGTGTGTGTGTGTCTGTGAGAGAGAGAGAGAGAGAGAGACACAGAGACAGAGACAGAGACAGAGAGAGACAGAGGAGAAGAAGAGGGAGGGAAGAAAGGAGGGAGGGAAGAGAGAGAGAGAGATAAAGAGTGTGTTACTGTGTGGCAATAGACACTGTGCTAGGCTCTGCAGAGTGGAATTATGAATGAGAAACAAGAAAGTGGGCTTTTCAAGTTTGAGAGCATCCAGTTTCCTAAGTGGGTCAGCTATGATGAGCCCTCCCAGAGCCCCAGAGCTTCCCAGAGCTGCCTCAGAGAGATACCAGCAAGCTGATCAGACAGAACAGGGTTGGACTCAGCTAGAACGGTGCTGGTCTGAGAGGTTTCTCTGAAGAGCCAGGTTCTGGGCTTTAATATCAGAGCTCAAGCCACTCATCACTGGTTATGAGCAGAAATGAACTTAGAATGAGTAGGTAGAGGACATTTATCCAGTGAACCAAATAAACATCTATTATAATGGCAAGCATGAAGAAGCCTGAAGAAAATGGGTGGCCTACAGAGGAAAGCCCATGATGAAGCTGAGAGGGAAACAAATGTGCTAGGAATCAGGTGGAGGGAGAAGGAGGTGACTCCAGTTGGCATAGGAAGGGCTCCTGAAACCCACTCTGAACACAGTGGGTGCTGACAGGGATTGGATCAGATGGAAGGTAGAGTAGACGTCTTCTTGGTGGAGTGAAGGGTGTGTCCGGGTGACCAAGGTGCTTCTCTATACAGACTGGGTCCTTCAAGTGCATCTGCACCCCAGAACTCCAGTCTGTCTCCGGGAAGCCTCAGAACTAGGTTTATCAACCTTTGTCCTTCTGGCCTGCATGAAAGATGAAAAGCCTTCGGCCTGAGTTTGTTGCTGCCACTCTCCTGAAATCTCTTGCTCTTTCTCAGCTCCACGCTCCCTTAGTCAGGGTTTCCATTGTTGAGATGAAACATGACAAAAAGAACTTGAGGAAGAAACAGTTTATTCTAGCTTGCATCCCAGCTCGAAGGAAGTCAGGGCGGGAACTCGAGGCAGGGAATTGGAGGCAGGAGCTGATGCAGAGGCCATGGAGGGGTGCTGCTTACTGGATTGCCCATCATAACTTGCTCAGACAGCTTCCTTATATCATCCAGGGCCATCAGCTCATGGATGGCACCACCCACATGTGCTGGGCCCTCCCACATCAAACATGGATTAAGAAAATGCCCTACAGGCTTGCCTCAGCCTGATCTTATGGAGGCATTCTCTCAGTTGAGTTTCCCTCTTTGAAAATGACTCAGCTTGTGTCAAGCTGACATAAAGCTAGTCATGACACAGGCTGAACAATCACCATAGGATTTAATGTGTGTACATTTCTCACAATTGGCAAAACTTTTCTCTGTCTTTCTTTCTCCAACTCCTTATTTATCTACTATATTAGTTGCTTTTCTATTGCTGTGATGAAATATCATGGCATCATGACCAAGGCAATTTATATAAAAAAGGAATATATTTTGGCTTATGGTTCTAGAGAGACAAGAATACACCATGACAGGGAGGTGTATTCAGTGGTAGGCAAGGGAAACTGCGAGCTTCTTTTTTCAAATGCAAGAGCACACACACACACACACACACACACACACACACAGAGAGAGAGAGAGAAAGAGAGAGAGAGAGAGAGAGATCACTCTGGAAGTGGCACAAGACTTAATCTCAAAGCCTACCTCCAGTGACATATTTCCCCCAGCAAGTCTATGCCATCTGTCTTAGTCAGTGTTCTATTGCTGTGAAGAGACACCATTACCATAACTCTTATAAAGAAAAGCATTTAGCATTTAATTAGTACTGACTTAGAGTTTTAGCATGGCAGCACACAGGCAGACAGGGTGCTGGAGAAGCAGCTTGAGGGTTCTACATCCAGATTCACAGGCAGTAGAAAGAGAGACCCTGGGCATGGTTTGGCCTTTAGAAACCTCAAAGTCCACTCCCAGTGACACACTTCCTCTAAGACCACAGCTACAACAAGGCCACACCTCCTAATCCCTCTCAAGTTGGGCCACTCAAATCTACGAGCCCGTGGGGACCATTCTCATCAAACCAACACCACCTAAAGGTCTCCAAAGTCACCACCAACTGGGAACTGAGTGTTCAAATACCTGAGTCCGTGAGGGAAATTTCTCATTCAAATCACATATCTGCTCTGGTTTCCTTAGAATTTTCTTGAGCAATTCTCTTACCACCCTTCAGACAGCACACAGGCTTTAGAAATATCAAGAGTGGGTTTGTGTGACTCATGTGTGTGTGACATCACCTAGTGCCTAGCTCACTCTCCCTCTGTGTAATAAACCTTCCAAGCTGAGAACAGAAACAGCCTGCTGAAAGCAGAGGCAACCTGGGCTGACACCCCCTCCCCAGCAATGGACTAACAGACTGAGTCAATAATCTTACAGTTAAATCAAGATATCTTCTGGTTTTGTCTCATTTTTTTTTTCTTTTAAACACTGAAACAGGCATGGTAGAGAGAAATTAAAAATTCTACTTTTTTGCCTTGCTGTAAGTTTGGCCAAACTACCATAAACTCTATTTCCTTCACCATTTTTTTTTCTTTTGGTTTCTTTTTATGGGATCTTGGTGCAATGACCAAGTTCATCTGCTTCCAACCCCATCATATCTAATAAGGCTGCAGAGACTGCTGAACTGTTAAGTAGCCTCTGTTACACAATTATCAGAAAGGTTAGGCAAATGAAGCTGAAGAGTAGGAGGGTTTAAGAAAAGAGTGAAATGGGCCAGACTGCTAGGGGAAAAAAAGGATTTCCTGTAGTAGTACACCTACTGTGTCACTCAGCATGGAAGACATGGGGGCATAGGTGTATAACCTACCAGACCTCAGCAGAGGGAACCACCAACATGGTAAGCGCCATACTGGACAGTGGAACCCTGAGCAGATGTTTTTATTGATACAGAACTCCTCAAGTGTTCCACTCATAGCACGTGCAGATCATGAGCAATCAAACATCCCCATCCCCTACATAAATCCAACACCTGCAGACAGTACAAAATGCCAAGGCCTAGGCAGCCCTTTTCCCAACAGCACACAAAACAATTATTTTATATATAACTAAAAATAAACTTCCACAACAATTTCCCAAGAGAACTTTCCTAATGCTAATAGAAAAATTCAAATGAGATAGCTGGAAAGGAAACCCTAGAGTGATAACTTGGAAACTTTGAAGCATATATAAATCTAATTAAATGTGAGTGTGCAGACATACACACATGCCCAGGTTAGACACTAGGAATCACCTTTCTGAATCAGTCAGGGTCCCTCGTATACTGCCAATTCAGTGATTTCTTCAAACCCTTATTTCTCTTGACATTCTAACATTAAAAGTTATAATATATGTCTTATATTATTATAAAATTTGGTTTCAAAATATTTTTGTGATTTATAGAAATTTGCAAAATAGAACAGTTTTGGTGTATTGGCCAATATCTTGTATAGCTATAGTACAATTCCCACCCAGCTGAATGCTCCCCTTCAACTAACCTGTCACTGTGAGAATGCGTGCAGTACACACCATCGCCACTCCACCTATCTCTCTGTTTTTCTACTCTCAGTGTTCTGACTTTCTACATCATGTTCTTCCTTTCTGAAGAACCTTCTTGGGACATTCTGCATGGAAGATCTGTTGGCGGGTCCTCTCAGCTCTCCTCTTTTTCATTTCTGACAGGTGTTGTTACTGGGCAAGGTTTGGGGGTTACATTTTCTTCCTTTCAAAACTTGCCTCTTACCTCCATTCTTCAAGTTTCTGGTGACAAATCTGTGTCATTTGAACCATTATCAACTACTGACACACTGTTTCTCTCTGGCTAATTTCAAATTTTCCTCTTGTCTTTAGTTTTCAGAAATTTGATTATTCTGTGTCTGGTGTGGATTACTTGAAGCTTATTCTGATTGAGACACATGGTTGCTTAGAGTGTCTTTCAACAAATTTGAGACATTTGGGCCATTATTTTGTCAAAATAATTTTTTAATGTATCATTTTAGCTGGGCATAGTTGTGTTCATCTTCAGTCCTAGCACTTGTGAGGGAGAGGCAGGTGGATCTCTGAGAGTTTGAGGCCAGGCTGGTCAACACAGTGAGTTCCAGGACAGCCAGTGCTAGGTAGAGAGACCCTATCTCAAAAAGAAAATTAATGTATCATTTTCTCTCCTCTCCTTCTAGAACTTCGGTAATATAAATGTTAATCTTCTGCTATTGTCCTATAGGTTCTTGGAATCTGTTGATTTATTATTGTTGCTATTATTATTATTTCAATTTTTTGAGACAAGATCTGTGTCTTAGTTTGCTTTTTGTTGTTGTGATAAATATACCATGACCAACAGCATCTTGGAGAGGCTTATAGTTTATAGTCCTTTTAGAGGGAAGTAAGGGCAGGAACCTAAGGCACAAACTTGGAGGCAGGAACTGAAGCAGAAACCATGGATGACACTGATTATAGGCTTTCTCAGTTTGCTTTCTTTTATACCTAGGATGGTACCACTTAGTGAGCTGGGCCCTTGAACACCAACCATAAATCAAGAAAATCTCCAGAGTTTTGCATATAGGCCAATTTGTTGGAGGCTGTCTTAGTTAGGGTTTCTATTGCTGTGATGAAACACCATGACCAAAGATAAAGTTGGGGAAGAAAAGGTTTATTTGGCTTATACTTCTTATCACTGTTCATCATTGAAGGAAGTCAGGACAGGTACTCAAACAGGGCAGGACCTGGGTGTAGTAGTTTGCTGCTGTAGTGGCTCAACAAGAGAGACAAGAGACATTTTCATAGATTCAAACCCTGCCAGACCTCAGCAGATGAAACTGCCATCATGGCCAGTGCCATACTCATAGTGGAACCCGGAGCATCTAAGCTCAGGTGTTTTTATTCTTTCAGAACTCCTCAGGTAGTCTATTGATAGCACATGCAGATCATTAGCAATCAACACCTGCAAACAATACAAAATGCCAAGACCTAGGACATCCCCTCGCCCATCAATGCGAAAAACAATTATTTACCCATATCTAAAAATGAACTTCCACAACACCTGTGGGCAGGAGCTGATGCAGAGGCCATGGAGGGATGCTGCTCATTGGCTTGCTCAGCCTGCTTTCTTATAGATCCCAGGACCACCTGCCCAGGGATGGCCCCACCCACATTAGGCTGGGTCCTCCCCATCAATCAGTAATTGGGAAAACACCGTACAGGCTTACCTGCAAGCCAATTTTATGGAAACATTTTCTTAATTGAGGTTTCTCCCTCTCAGAGGACTTTGGCTTGTGTCAAGTTGACACAAAACTATCCAGTACAAGGGCTTTTTGTCAAGTGAGGTTCCTTTTCCCAGAATACTCTAGTTTGTGTCAAGTTGACAAAAAACAACCAGAACAATTGACTCCTTGTCGTCTTGGCATGCCAATATATTATTATTAAACCATAATCCTTCCTTTTTGTTTATTTATATTAATATTACAATATAAAATACAAATAACTTTAAAAGTTCTACAATCTTTAAATTTTTCAACACTTTAAATGTCCAAGTTCTTTTAAAACAATCCATTGTCCCTTTAAAAGTCCAAAGTTTTCTCAACTGTGGGCTCCTGTAAAACCAAAAGTAAGTCACATCCTTTCTTCTTCCAAGAGGGAAGAACCAGGACACAATTAAAAACAAATCAAAGCAACACCATAATTCAGCAGTGTTTTAAAAAGTTCAGTGTTTGACCCTGGGACCCACCCACTCCTCTGGGCTCCAAAGGGTCCAGGCATCACCTTCTCTGGTTCTGTCGGTCACAGCAGACAGAGCTCACTTTATAGGCTCAGTCTGGTTCCACTTCACAGCTGTTGCTGTGGTCTCCATGGTCCTGGAATCTAGAATAGGCTGGGGTCTCCACAGGCTGCACCTTCACCTGACAGTCTTCACTCTGCAGTAAAGCTTGTCTGGTCTTCACCGCACCTCAGAATAGACATCCCACAGGCACCTGGACATCAGGCAGGCTCCCAGACAGCTTACAGCGGGCAGGGCCTGGTGGAGTTCCAGATTTCTGCAACCAACCCTACCCTCATAACCATCCATCCAGCTACCTGGCCTTTGTGCCTGCAGCCTCCAAGTAGTGCTGCAGCCCATGCTCTCCCCGACTCCAGGAGAGCACTAGAAGCAACGGTCTTGGCAGCGGGAGCAGCAGTGCTGGCCTGGCAGGTGGTGCGGTGATAGCTCGAAGCCCAACCCTCTGTCCATCTGTGAGCACCCAATGCCTGCCGTCTCCTCCAGCCATGTGTCTCTTAGCTGTGCTTGAACTGCTTATTGCCCTGTCTGTGGAGTCCCTAACTGTTTCTCTTCACCTGTCTGTGCCCCGCCATTCTTTGAGTGGGAGCTCCAGACTGGAGGGTATTAATAGGGAGGTCTGATTGTGCCCCCAACCTCCTGGCATCTCAAGTCAACCAGACTTTGTCTCCAGTTCCGTGTCCTCAATGGCCCAGGGCCAAACTTCCTGGCTGGCTCCATCGTCCTTTCTCTCTCAGCTCACACACAGCCAACTTTCCAGATCTGTCACAGCTGCTGCCTCTTTCCAACCACTTTTAATTCTCAAAGCCCTTTCCACTGAACTCTACACCAGTGTAGCGCTCTCCTAGTCTGTGAACATATTAGGAACCAGCAGGGGTGAACTGAGTGGAGGCTGTGAGGCTCTGCCTGCTGCCCCTGACCACCATCTTGAGTTTCCTGTCTGTGACTCTGTTCCTCTATCCTAGTCTCCCCTCATGGTCTACCTCCTCCATTCCTCAGGAAGCGCCTTTGGAGCAAGTGGGAGCCCCGGCCTTGCAAGCAGCAATGAATACCAGCAGGCTTGCTCAGGGTCTTTTCTCTGTGATGCCGCCTGTTCTACTATAGATTCTCCTCCAGGCTTACCTCTCGGTGCTGAGGGGGCTGAAACTTCCTGCCAATTAGGAGTCCCTGCCCTGAGGGCAGCAATGAGGGGGAAGGGGCTTTCAATGGAGATACTGCTCAGCTAGACTTCCCTCCTGGTTTGCTTCCTCCATGCCCTTGGGCCAGATCCCTGGGCTGGTTCTGCCACCTTTCCTCTCAGAACTCACAGCCCCACCCACTTTCCAGGTCTGTCACCAGCCACTGGGTCTTTCCCCCACTTTTAATTCTCCAAGTTCTCCCTGCCACTAACAACACTAACAACATATGTAATAAATATAACCGAAGTCTGTGGTTTGACCTGATTATGACCTAATCAAAATTGGGTGTGCTGAGATACTTTCTAGAAGGCACTTAAGATCGCACCTGTCGAGGCTGACTGAAGACCTGCACTACTCCCTCTGCTCCTCCAGATCCAATCCCCCAGCCTCAGCCACAGCTCTTCAGCAGAACAACTGCAGCAGCAGCCCCCACATCTCTAGTGGGTCCCACAGATCTTCCCTTCCTAACATCCCCGACATTCCCCCACCCGACCCCACAGCCCCCCGCCATGCTTTATTGCAGCCCTCAACTCCATCAGTTACTCCTTGGGAAACCACAGTGACACTGGCCAGGGAAGCAGGTGGAACACTCTGCTTTCCTCCCTCCTGTGAACCCCGTCAGTCTTTCCCAAGCCCTTCCCTATTTCTAAGTGGCAGCTCCCAATACCCAGAAGCACATTTCACCTGGAAACACAGTGCCCATACCTATGGGAACCACAGAAGAATTTCTTACCAGGCAGCATAGCCATCACACTCTCCTAACAATCAGAGAGTGTAACAGAAATCAAGAAACAAAACACCCACCCAACAAAGATAAGACTAGATACCAGCACCTAGAATTATAATCTTCACAATTCCAGATGCTTAGACGAATGCAAAAAACACAATAACAGCCATGACAATATGTCTCTACTAGAGCCCAGCAACCCTACTACAGCAGGCTCTGAATAATCTAACTTAGCTGAAACACAAGAAAAAAAACCTTAAAACACTTTTAAGAATATGATAAAGCCGGGTGGATGGTGGAGGAGCACGCCTTTATTCCCAACATTCAAGAGGCAGAGGCAGGCATATCTCTGTGAGTTCGAGGTCAGCCTGGTTTACAGAGTGAGTTTCAAGACAGCTAGAGTTACAACAGAGAAAACCTGTCTGGGGGTGGGAAACCCAAAAAAGAATGATAGAGGTTCTTTAAAAAGAAATGAATAAATTCTGTGCTGGCTAGTTTTATGTCAACTTGACACAAACCAAAGTCATCTGAGAGGAGGGGACCTCAAATTAAGAAAAGGCCTCTATATATATCACAATCACAGCTTCTTTCTGCTGCCCTTGGGCTACAGTGCAGTGGTGGGGGTGGTCGGTAACCTTCTACAAGGCAAATGCAGGAAAAGGGACGGTGCAGCAGAAGAAAGTCTGTGATCTCCAGGACCTGACCGCCTTCCCAACAACACTGCCCAGTAGTTCTAGATCACAGGCAGAGGCATAAGTAAACACTGCCCTTGCTCGATGCACTGTATTTTGGGATCTGTTACAAAAGTGTATCCTATAACCTAATAGATCTAACACCTATTCACCCCACACATTAAACTCCTATTATCTAATTACCATGCACAGTTAAAGGTTCTATCCTTGCATTAAAAAAAAAAAAAGAATTCAGTACACTTCCTAATCTGAGGAACTAACCTGAGAAAGGCAATTTTGAGTAAAAGGAAGGGGGAAGATCATTAGTTCTGCCTGATCACTCATGCTTTCACCCTTGTCATCCTCGGCTATGGCTGCTGTAGCAAACTATCCAAGTCTAGGTGGCTTATAAACTACAGAAGTTTGGTTATCAGCATTCCGTTATTACTACAGAAAACAAAAACCACTCGTGCATTCTCTATCTTCCAGCAACATTCCCCGACTCATATTGAGGTATATACCCTTTTTTCTGTTCCCCTCTACCCATGTCTGTGTGGTTAGGAAAGACTTCTGGCCTCTTCCAGCCTCAGCCAGCTCACACACACACATTCCCTCAGTCATGGTTCCTAGCTCAGCGCTGTTCCCAAGGTTCAGTTCTGTTCCAGAAGCCCACTTGTTCTTGCTTGCTAGTCTTTTGCTAGTCTTAACATAAGAGTGTTAAGATACCAGAACCAAGGTCACTGGTACCCATGACCTAGGTACCAGAAGCCATGCAAAAGACAGAGTCAGAAGATGAACCATATGCCCACTGCCACTGAACATGTAAGCCTGAATTCAACTGTTCTTAAAGTCAGGATCTCTGCAAACAGGCTTTTCAGTTACATGAGCCAGTACATTCCTTGTGTGACGGCTTTGGTCCGGCTCTCTGGCATTTGTGACCCAAATCCCATTCATTCTCCGAGTCTGAGATTGTTTTAAAGGTGAGTTCTTTCTACTTATTAGCAGAAAACATGCAAATTTTCCTACCCTGTTTATCATAATTTTATTGCTCGACAGGACCTGAAATATTCCTGGTAAACAAAAAATTATCATGGAAAACAGAAGATACTTTTCAGCCACATCAACACACAGCCCTCCTGCTGCTTTCAGAGGGACTGTCACATCTTGCTGATAATCGAGCCTGTCTTCAGCTCTTGGCTTGTGTGCTTTTAGCAGTAACATTGGTGATTTTTTTGTGTTCTTTCAAATGTCTTTCTAATCTAATTGTGTACTGCTTAATTTAAATATAGGAAAGAGCCAGAAGATTTCAGGCTCTAGGGCAAACCACCTAATCAGTAGGATTTAGTATTCCTATATCACTGGGGAAAAACCTTATATTTTCTTCTCTTTTTTTTGGATTATTAAAGCTAACTCAATAATATTGCCTTATACCTCTTTTTCAGGAAAATATCGATTTATTGTATTTACACAGCTATATTGTGATCAAAATTGTGTTGGATTAAACCATGAGTTACAACAGTCATGTCTAAGCATATGCATTTAGCCTAGGAGGGTTAGCTGTACATATTTCATCAATTCTACTGAAAGTCATTTTTTTCTCCCTGAAACAAATTCTCTTTATTTTACTGAAGGCTTTAGATCACACACACACACACACACACACACACACACACACACACACACACGTCTTTCTTCTATACTCCTGACTTTCATTTCTCCTTCAGGCTAGCTCCCTTGGATGAAGGAGAGAGAATAAATGTGTCAGGACGCTGTGGAAGGCTGCATGCAGAGGCGGGCGTGTGGGGGCATGTGTTTTAGACAGCATCTGCTGGTGTGTGGGAGCAGAGGTCCAAAGAGCAAGGATGTGTGTCAGAACTCAGGCTGCTCAGAGTTGTGCATAATGACTTTCTTTTTTTATACCACTTTTCAATTAAAGCTGTGGTTTCCAGTGTGTGTGTGTGTGTGTGTGTGTGTGTGTGTCTGTATACTATTATAAATCTGAAATTAACACAGAGCAGAACTCCAGAAGGAGCTATGAAATTTTAAGAAGGGTTACATAGACCTTATTGGAAAATGTCAGCTGTCATCCTTGAAATGTAACTTGACATTTTATAACTGTTACCATTCTTTATTATGTTCATATTAAAAATCATTCACATCTTTTTCACATATTAAAACTAGGAACTGGCCTCAACACTACTTTATGCATCTACATGTGTGAATATATATAAGGACCCTAACATGCCTCTACTGTTGAAACAGGTTGTTATCAACTTAAATTTTGATGCTATACATTTTGGAAAGATGAATTTGACCAAAAGAATGGAAACATTTTGGTCACTGTTTTTGATTCGTGAAGCACCTAGGGTACATGTATAAGAACTCATGCTGTTGACCACTCCTTCTAGCCTCGTGCCAGCCTGGTTCTCAGACTTTGCCTTCTCACATAAACTGAGGTCATTTGATAATGTCATCTCCAAAGTCTTTTCAAGAGATGTGATTTACAATTCACAAGTACAATAGGGTGGAGTGTGATGTACCTTGAGGTTTTTACCCATTTTTTCTTCTGCCTCAGGTTTATTTATAGACAAGAGCATGACACTAGCTTCTTACAGACAGCCTCACAGGACCACAGGGTTCTGTCTTCACCTTGGCAGACAGACGCCTTCACTGTGGGGCCTTCATAGGCACCTGTGTGCTCTTGGGAGCCTGGACTGGGCTGCCACCTGAGTCTGGGCTTTGGTTTGGGCATCTGTCTTTGAACCTGCAACCCTTGACAGCATGGACATGAACAAACATGCTGGTTAGGTCTCAAACTCTGGAAAAACTGCTGGCTCAGGTGCCTATTGAACATATCAAAGCAGATCTGGAGGTCAGGTTTTCCCAGCATCCCTCAGTCCCTGCCTGTTACAGGGTCCTGCTGGCTTGCATACCCACCCCCTACCCTGAACTCTGGAGCCCAGGGAGCTGGGCTGCTCTTTCCTATATAATCCAGCCATTTTGCTTACTCCCCGTCCCTATTTGTGTGTGTGTGTGTGCCTCTTTTGGCCTCTGGTCTCTTGGTCTCCAGGTTCTCCTCTTTTTCCCTCTCCTCACATGGCCAGACACCTCAGTCTGGTCATGTCTACCCTGGACTCTCCAGATGTCTCTGCTCTGACTATGTTCTCCCTTTTATCTACAATAAACTTTCTCCTCCCTCATACTTCAGAGCAGCCATGTCTTTCCTTTCTATTTCTCTTTTTTCATTCATATACTTTCCCAGCTCGGGGTAGGCCATGCGGGCAAGCCCCTCTGAGCTTACGGCTGACACCTTTGAGACCTTGGGCTTCTTTGAGTTTGGCCTCCATACCTTCGTTGTTCGCTAGCATCTGCAGGCCCTTTTCGCTGTGCTGTTTGAACCTCAGGAATGTGGGTTTAGCTCCCAGTGACACATTATGTGGTGAGCTTCTTTTCCAGTTGTGGTGGTGATATGAGTCTTTGGCTTATCTATATCTGCAGGAAACTGAAGCTCAGGAAAGAAAAGCCCAAGGCTGCATTCTTACTCCTGTAGAATAAAGTTTGTGTTTCATCAGGAATCAGAAAGCCTGAAACCATCCATGAAAGATGTCATTATGTTTTCTCAGTTTGGGCGTCTTTGAAATGCAAAGGCTACAAAACAATAGGATGCAGAACGGAACCAGGTTTATTTATGTCATTCTAAATCCTCCATCCCCAAACAGTATTGATCACACACAGGGACTTAAAAACTGATAAATAGCAAAGTATCAAAATAGAGGGATTTATAGGTCCTGGGAAAACACCCAAGGTTTATGGAGCAGATGATAACTGAGCTGGGCCTGTAGCAGTGGACTACATCTTGCCACACAGAGAAGGAGGAAAATACGTCAGGCAGAGCCAAAGGTCCCATCAGAGATGGCAGGTCACCTCTTCCTTTCCTAGGAACAAAAAGCTTGACCCGAGGCTGCGACACCCTGTGTTTTACCTTCTAGATGGCTAAGCATCTGGTACTGTAGACTTTAGCCACTGAGGTTGACATCTTCAGGCAGAGGACGGTGCTCTTTCTCCTCCACAAGACTGGACTGAAGAAGCAGATTCAGCTTTTCAAACCACTCACTGAAGATGCAACCAGGTTCTCTCATGCTGATATAGTAGTGTGTAAAATGTTGTGCCTAGTTTTTGAAATCCCCCTCCTCCCCAAGTACCACCAGGAGACCACCAGTTCTGATGCAAAAGCAAGGAGTCTTTATTCTGCAGAGCAAACCAGTGCCCTGGGGTCTGTCACCACCATACAAGATGGCCGACCCTGAGAGGCTTCCTTCAAGGGATTTTAAAGGGAGCAGAGGATCTCTCTGATTGATCAGAACCCAGACACTGGATTGGCTCGTTAAAAATTTTGAGGCAACAAGGATTTCTGGGAAAGCAAATACTTGCCATTAAATAGAGAGGTTTATGGGAAAGTGAGAACTTGTCATTAAACTGAGGAGAGATTACCACTAGGGGCACTGGGCTTTTCATGAAAGGTAGGAGAGAAGAGAGGAATCAATATAAAGTAGATAATTTTGAAATTTCTCAGTCTCCCCAAACAGCAGAAGATAATAAAATTTAAAAAATAGTTTTCAATAAGTTCAAACCCAGATCATTGTGATTTTAAAAAAAAAAGAGGAAGCCAAAGGGGAAGATGCGTAAAATGTCAGGTGAGAGGCTGCCTCGATGAGAGCCACTGAGGAAGGAGTCAGAATAAGGAACAATATAGGCACATTGGTCAGCCAGGCTAGCCAAAATGGTGAACCTTGAGCTCAGTAACAGACTTTGTCTTCAAAAATAAGATGGAGAAGCAATTGAGGAAGGTGCCTGATATTAAGTTCTGGCTTCCACATGCACACAGATAGGCAAGTGCATCTGCAGGCATGTGTGCATCCTATGTATACGCGCATGTACACATACACACACACACACACACACACACACCCCACACAACACACAACACACACACACACACACACACACACACACACACACATCACATCACATGCACACCGTACACACACACCACAACGGGGAAAAAGGATAAGGAAAAATGGAATCTTTTCCAAAGAAAGGAAGGAATACCTTTGGAAATCTACAAGGAAGTGATAGGATACCAAAAAAGAACAGGGGGAAAAAGATGGGTAGTGCAGAAAGGTCCGCTAGCCAGGGCTTGTGCTGCACTCCCTGCAGGGAGAGGACAACAGCTGCTTGCAAAGGACCTTTGTTTTCTCCTTACTAAGTGTCACTGGGGACTGAGCCTTCTAGAATGAACCGCCAGGTAGGGAAGAGAATCCCAAGCTGGAAGAGAAATCCCACCCAACAGTTGTACAAACTGCAACTATCAAACATGAGAAACATGACAGAGTAAGGTAACATGATTTCTCCAAAAGATCACAACTTCTCAACTACTGAACTCTAAGATTAGGAAATGGTTGGAGATTCTGGGTAAAGATCTCAAAAGTCCCCTAATAAACAACAAGCTGAACAGGGATCTGAAAACAAGAGATAAGTTCCGTGCAGGACCTGGAGCGAACAGAAAGGGTTTGGTCAGCTAAACGGATGAGAAAATCAGAGCTATCAAAGAAAAAGTCAGCAACATGTAAAAATGGCAAAAGAAAAAAGTTCAGAAAGGAAACTGAGACTCTGTAAAAAACAATCCTAATAGAGAGGTTGTCCGTGAAAATTGAGTGAATCAGTCATGGCATGGTAGTGAATGCCTGTCATCCAGAGTTTTTGGGAAGTAGAGGCTGGAGGATCAGTTCAAGGCCACCATCAGCCACATAGCAAGTTTGAAGCTATCCTGGGATATGCGAGGCCCTGTCTCAAAACAAACAAGCAAACAAATAGAATAAAAGAGAAAATATAATAGAAAGCATTACCAATAGACTCAACCAAGCAGATGAAAGAATACTAGGGTTGGAGGGCAAGATTGACAGGATACTGCACTGAAACCACAGTTAGGAGAAAGTAAACACTCAAGAACTCTGGGACACAACCAAGAAACCAAACCTAAGAATTCAAGGGATAAGAAGTAGTTGAGGTAAGCACTAAAGGCAGAGAGAATGTACTCAATGAAATTACAGCAGAAAACCCCAGACATCTAGATCATCTCAACACAAGGGATATTTGGGACCCCTAGATACCAGAGAACAACCTCTCTGCAACATACTGTAGTCAAGATATCAAAATACAAAATAAACAAGCAATATTGAAGGTGCAAGGAAAACACCAACTTACATGCAAAGGTAGAAACACAAAAATAGCTTCAGATCTCCCATCAACAATCCCCAAGGCTGAGAAGCAAGGAATGGTTTATTTTGAACCCTGTTAAATTGTTATATCCAGCAAGCATGTTTTTTTAATTGATGGAGAAATAAGGACATTTTGAGAAAAGCACGAACTAAAACAGTGTTTCACCACCAAGCTAGCACTACAGAACATACTTGACATACTATATCTAGAGTAGTAAAACAGTATTAATCATAAGAGCACAAGAAAGAATAAATCCCATGAGAGTACTAGGGGAATAAAGAAGAGCTAGGAAAGACTCCATCATGCTTAGCATAGAATAGCAGCAGATCCTGGTACTAACAGGGGAGATAGAAAAGAACAACCTAACCAACCAGAAAAGCAACCAATAAAATCAAGAAATAAGTAACCTCTTTCAACTATGATTTCAACCTTCTGCGGTTTCAACGGACCAGTAAAGAAACACAGACTGGCTGAATGAATTAAAAACTAAGTGAAGCTACCTGTTGTCTCCAAGAAACACACCTCAGTGGTATAGAACCTTCAGACTGAAAGATGAAGAATGGAAATCAACCTATCAAAGGAGCGAAAGCGCCCCCAAACAGGACGCAGAATTTGTTCTGACATCAGATAAAGTAGACGTAATACAACTTAGTGAGAAACAATAAGGCTACTATATGTTCATAAAGGCAACAGTTTACTAAGAAGATACAATTATAAATTTATATAGACCAAAAGTTGTGGCTTTCAATTTTATATATTAAAATCAATCAACCAATCACTCAATCAAATAAACAAAAACCACTAATGTGCCATGATCACCGACAGTATGGGTACAGCATACAAAAGGCCTTTCCCCACATTTGCAGGGTCCAATCCTATCCTTGTCCAGTCTTAAGACAAGCTACCTTCTTCCTGCCTGTTAGAGGCCCCTGCTACCTGTCACCTTGCAGTTCAGTGAGATGCTTCTCCCATGAGATAGTGACAGAGGATATGGAAGCCCACCTCCCACTCCTCCAAGGTCCACCCTCCCTCCCCTGTGCAATCTCGAAGAAAAAAAAAACCAAGTCCAACCAGTGCTGCCCATACACGGAGCCAGACCATTGGAACCAGACCCCCAAAGAAAACTGGCTTCCTCCAGACCCCCACCTCTGCCAGAAACCACCAGCTGTGAAGAGCTACACTTCAGCATCTCCACCACAACCTCTGAGGACTCTCCTCAATAGCTGCATGTCTGAACTGCTTTTTTGAGGGGGAGTGTGTGGCAGGGGTTGGCACAGAAGCCTTTAGTGCCTCTCATTCTCAGTTATGAATCTGCAGTCATCCATACTACTGCAAAAGATGTTTCCCAGCCCATAGCTGCTGGAGGCAGTAAGGATCACGGACATCAACATGGATTCCTCTGCAGCTCGGATAGCTTGTTGCTCAGAATCAGGGAGATCGTGCAGCCCAGCAGCATGTCCGGAGGCAGGGCCCACGAGAGTTCCAGGCTGCTGCACACCACCTTGCCCTCAACGGCTGCCCTGTTGGTACCCGGCTCCACTGCAGTCCCGCAGCCCAGGGCAGCACCCTGGTCCACGTTCCCCTGCTCAGCGAGGGCAAGTGTCGGCCTGTTTAGTGGGCAGTGGAAGCCTGAGGACAGCCCCACTCGCAGCTACACGCTCCTTTATTTGCCACAGTAGAATCTCTAGCTCTGCATCTCTCTCTGCACAAGCCACCGCCTTTGTGCTTACCTGGGAAGTCAAGGGGCCGGGCTGGAATTATGGGCATGCACCAGCACAGCCAGCAAAACCTGCATGACAGGAACTTGATGGACAATTTTATATAGAATAAACCATCCCGCTAGCAGAGGAAATGTCTACATTATGTTTATCTGTTAGAAAGGGAAGGTTGTTAGTATGTAATTGTGTTTCAATAGCAGTGAATTTTTTATTTTATTTTAAGTTTTCAAGTTTTCTACCACCCATGGGTAAACAGATTTTTAATCATTTAGGACTATAAAGAATGCAAAAAGCTCTCCACTGAAGAATATGCATAAGAATTACCTGCAGCCATGAGGTGGTTGGTTTAGAGGTGGTTGGTTTAGCATCAAAGCATTTCATTTGGGGAAAAATCAGTCAAATTCAGTAAATAATACCCCCTCATATTGTGCATGTTCATTTTTATTGTACTATAAATGAAATATAATAAGTGTTTCTACCAGTCCCCCCTCCAGTTATCCCAACTTCAATCTGAGCTACGGCCTAAAAAGCAGTTTAGAATGTCTTCCTAGGGCAAGCTGTCTCACCAAGGTATCTATCTGTTGGTTCTCAGTTTAACACATAAACTCATGATCCGGCTGTACGGCTCAGGGCTAGAAGTCTACAAACCACATTTGTCAGGCTTTGTGCCACTGGCTTCCTGTTAATGTCTGCCATTACAGGCTTTGGGAGAGATCAGAAGATTGGAAGGAGACAGGAACTCTCTTCCAAACTCAACTGCAGCCATCACAGCACATCGTGTCCTGAAGACTCCAGCAGCCTAGGCAGCAGCGGGATCTACTTGTTAATTAGACCAAACCCAATCATAAAATTAATATTGTTGCTACTTCACAACATAATATTTTGCTACTGTTATGAATTGTAATGTAAATATCTGATATGCAGATGATCTACAAAAACTGCGAAAGGGTTGTTTGATTCCCAAAGGGGTCATGATCCACAGGTTGAAAACCACGCTCTGGAGGAACAGAACCAATAAAATGAATCGATGTCACAAGAGGAACATATTAGATTGGCTTATACACTACTTAGTAGCCCAATAATACATAGTCGTCTGTGGACACACACTGGAAAGGCTGAGAACCCAGGAAGTAGCTCCTTAGCCTATGAGGTTGGAAGACTTAGCAGTTCCATTATGGTGCTGAAGGCCTGGAGGATTCCTGGAAAGCCAAAAAAGCTGGGTTCTAATATCAGTGAGATGGTAGCAGCAGAGGCAGCAACAGGGTAGATGCACTTGCCAGTAGCACCCAATGATGGGCAGACAAAAAGCAACAACCTTTCTGCTTTTCCCTCAGACGTCTTTAAATCTGCGCTGCCTGCTCTGAGGGAGGTCTCCCCTCAGTTAATCTTTTCAGGAAAGATGCCTAGGAATAAGTCTCTTGGTTGATGCCAGATAGAATCAACTTGATAAACAAGATTAAACATCACAAGGACTCTTTCTTTAAAATTTACCTTAATGCTAGAAAACAAAACAAAACAACTCCCATATTGCTGATCTTTTCTACTTTCAATTTCATGTTTTAGTTACAATCTATACTTCTTTGTGGTGTTACTTTACTTGGTGGTATTGACATTATTAGTAACTTTTCATCCCTTTAGAAAATTAGTACTAGAACATCAAGTTTAATACATTTATCTAGACACTTAACCTTGTTGTGGGATATTTTAGTTATGGGATCATATTCCTGTGTGTGCTGCTATTGGGGGAAGGTTGCTTCCTGAAGCCTTGCAGTGGGTGAAGGCCTTGCTTCCTACACTTACACCTGTGCTAGCCACTCAGATCTCCACATGAAGAGGCCATTTGTTTACAGTTGAAGGTTACTGATTACTATCGAAGGTCTGCAGCCAGTGATCAGAGAAGACTCTGAATCACCCCCAGCTGGGTTTGCTGGCAGACCTTGAGAAGTGTTAGGTACCATTATTTTGTAATGAAGACCTGTATGGGAAGATAGGGCTTGAGGAAAAGAATAAAGGACCTGGGAGGAGTATGATAAAGGGTGAGAGAGAGTGAGAGAGAGAGAATGAGAGAGAGAAAGATGTGAGGAGGCTAGGGAGTGAGCTCTGCCTAAGCTGCCTGGGCATTGGACTCCTGAGATTTGTTTTGGCTTGTGACTAATATACCAACAATGATTTAATAAATAGCATTGGGAAAACTATGGACATTTATTAACATAACCTGACTTACAGTACAGTTCTCTCTAGAACTAGAGAGAAAAAATGTCTCTTCTTTTGATTTACCAGCAATTGAGTTATTAAGCTGTTTTCTTCATCTTGTACTTAATCTAAGATCAACTTAAAAACACCCCCTTCCTTCTCTGTATTAGTTATTTGCATTTCAAGATGTCCATGGCATTTCTAGAAATGTCTTATTGACTAAATATAATAACCTGTGACTCTGTCTCATATTTAAATTCATTGTAGGGGAAACAAGTACACCTCTACTACTTGCCTTCAAGTCGTAGTGTGCATTTGTTTCTGTCACTGCTTTGCAGTGCAAGATCACCACCACAGAAGCTCCACTTCGCACCCTCAGGACTACAAGCACTTCACAACGCACTAGGGTGATGGTTACCGAGAGCGACAGGCTTTTCTCCACTTCTCCACATCCACCTCCCCACAGCAGTATGAGAATGGAGCAGTAGATGAGGCAATGGCTTGTGTCTAGAGAGCCTGGCTAGGCACAGACTCTGCCAGAACCCCAGGGAAGGCTAAAGTAACTATACATCCTTTCTGCCCCATTTGTTTCCATCACCACTAAAATGAAATTTCCCTCAGAAAAACAGGTGCATTTATTTTAAGCCTCAGACTGTCCTTCCCTAGCATTGGGGTGGTGACTGGTTTGGAAATGTTCGACTCAGCTGGCGTGTGAGCTCCGCCCACCTCCCCTGTGGGTGCATGACAGGGTGTGGAGTGGTGACTAGTGACACTCAGCTTGTTTTCACATTGTGGAATCTATACTTTTTTAGTGACTTTCAGTATCGTGGTGGTTTCCATTAATACTTGTTGAATAAACTGTGTTGCAGAAGTAAACATAGTACATTTGTAAACACACAGGTTTTAGTTGTAGTTAATGTAACCACATCACAGTCAGGTGGGGAAAATGTTTCAGAATTCTAACCCCATGATTACTATCCAGCAGCAATTTTATTATGGATTCTCTCTCCTCAGTAATTCAAATAGAAACTCTTACTCCAAATTTTATAATATTCATTTACCATGTGCTGCTTGCAGAGCCCAGGGTTTCACTTTGATGCTAATTTACACACTCGATCACGTTCTCCTAACGTTTTCTATGGTTATCTTCATAGCATCTCTTTACAGATCTGTGTGCACATGTTTCTCTGTGCTCAGTAGTCTGTTGTGACAGCGAGAGCGCTGAGAGCTTCACATTTGTTATGGCTGTTGCTACTTAGGGCTCTGCACTATCAAGCAGGCTGCCATTCCTAGAGGAGAAGATCATGCATCAACCTGCTCAAAGCCCAGGCAGTCTTGCAAAAGTCTTCCCAATGACGGGACCTTTTTGGAGAATGTGCTTTAAATACAAAACCATCCACAGAAGTCTTGGGTGTCTGAATGGCTAAGCTGTATTCTTTCAAAAAATAAGACTCAGGAGGCTGCAGAGATGGTTCTGTGGGTGAGAAAGCTTGTTATACAGCCAGAAAAACCGAGTTTGAATCCTCAGAGCCCATGTAAAACAGTTGGGCATGGCTGTGTAGACCTGTCAGAGGCAAAGATAGGACTGTTGCTGGCACTTAAATGGCCACCAGCCTCACTCCAGGTCCAAAGCCAGGTCATATTGAAGGGGAATAAAGCCAAGAATGATAGAACAGAAGACTTGATGTCCTCCTCTGGCCTCTGTGATTATAACCGTACACACACATGTGCACACGCACCACACCACACACACACACACACACACACACACACACTATGAAAAACACACTTCAGATTTCTTTTACACAATATCTGGGAACAGAGGTGTGGCTAAACCAGAGAATTTACTGCTCTGCAAAATTCACCTTTCCTCTGAGAAAGTTGGCCTTTTGTACTCTGGGCTACAAACAGAGAAATTGATATTTACTATCTTTGCGTCTAGCATTCTAAGAAAAGTTTTCCAATTTGAGGCCAAGAGATCATGCTGTGAGTGGATAGAGATGTTTCCAGAAAGGCTGTATATGTATCACTGTGGGACAACTCACTGGGCGGTGGGATGAAGTTGTTTCAGATTTCCATATCTGTTCTTACCTGGACCTTTAAATGTTTTATTCCCAGGTGAGTTCTCTGGTATGTATAGAATATCAGTAAAACAAGTACATTTATTTGGGGGAACCAGATCCAGGCCATTTGGAAACCTCTGTCCTGGGACATACAGCTTATAGAATATGTTAACACTTCTCTGTCTCACAGGAATTGCAACTCTTGCCAAGAGTTTCCTCTAACTCCTGTTTAACTGAGTCTCCAGTCCCCTGAAAGAAGCAGAAAGAGCCTTGACATTATGTTCACAGAAAAACATAAAAGGGAGATAGAAGTCACCAAATCTATTTTTACTATGGAAGAACAGAGTATAAAATTTTAATTCTGCCTTGGGGAGGCAGACTAGGAAGTTTTTATAGATGAAACTTGTCAGAAGAAGACTGACATCGGAAACAGTGATAGAATCTTAATACGAAAAGGTCTTTGAACAGGGGACATTTCACACATAAAGGAGCAGTGTGAGAATTCATATGGCTAAAGGGATGACACCGGGCAGGCGGGACTAAGACAGGCAGAGTGGCTGAAGCCAGCGCATGCAGGCCTTGGCTGCCCTGCTAAGAAGTTCAACACTCTTCTGAGATCGTGAGAAAAATCTTGAAGTTGTTTTGGTTTTTCAGCTAGAAACTCATTTTTTCCAAAGTTAACATTAGGAAGATTAACTTGGCAGTATTGCAGTGTGGCTGAGAAGAGAACAATTAGGGAACTGATTCTGTCACCCAGATGGAAAGTATGATGGCTTGTGTGACGGCCCCAAGGGGGAGAATTCAGAGCACATCTGGGACCTTCACAGACAGGCACTTGGAAGGACTGAGTCAAGTGGGCAGGGCTTTGAGATTAGAATGCTGGAAGAAGAGTAGTAATACTATTGATTGAAATCAAGCTGTGGAGAAGACAGCTGATGGAGGTGAGAGAGGGTGGCGTAGGTCAGCTGTCCTGAGATGCTGGAGTTTGCATGCTGGAAGCTCTCTGAGTTTGATGGTTCACTAGGACTTGGCACACAGGAGCTCATTACAAAAGTAGGCTACCAAACAAAGTCACCAGAGGGAAGAGGTCTATGATGAAGTTTGAGAAAATCAAGCACGGATACCCAAGAGTCTCCTACTCATGGGTCGCACAAGTCATGTGACAACACACAGGAAATGCTGTCTGCCAGGGAAAGTCATTAGCAGCACAGTGTGTGGGGTTTTCAGTGGAGACAGTGACATAGGAATCCTTGGGCTAGTGTATACAATTTCAGGCTCTCCGAGGGAAAGCGGATGTTGGACATAAACCACATTGCTTTATGAACAGTTTAGATCTAGCACACTGCTCTTATCAGTTCTGGGAATGGTACAAACCCTGCTGAGATCCAAGCTCCAGACACCAGCCAAAGGCCGCACTTGTGAGCAAACATTTCATGGGTTAGTAATCTTGGGCTATTGTGCTGTCCTGGCATGAACATGCTCATCCGAACATCCCCTTATATGGAAGGAAGGAACAGGACTGGGCAGAAAGAAAATGATGTCACTGAACCAGTTACAACAAAGACCTCAGGCAATCCACAGAGCACTGGGTGTCAAAGATGTCCTGACTTGAGGTCAGGATTAGGCCTTCCCATCCTTACCACTGACTAAGGGTTAACAGCCCCTTAAGCCAGAGGAAGCAGTTTCTAAGACTACTCCCAGAGGTGTCAGAAGGAACTCAGCATCCTTCCAGAAGTTAGGTCAGTGAGTCTTTCAGCTGTGTGCTGTGCAGGCTCCAGCTTCCAACAGAGAGTATATTGAAGAGTGCCATTAGCTGTATGAATTGCACCATTACTTCTTTTCTAATGGCAGCCAATTCCACCGTTGGAGACTCTGAAGTTTTGATAGGAGAAATTAAGTTCCACAGGTTCTAAATACAAACAAGAAGCACCCAGGGCATAGTATTTTTTAAGTATCTTGGCATCTAGGAATCCTGAGACGACCATCCATGATTCTTTTTCAGATCATATGAGAAGCTTTACCAACCACAGACATCTGCCTGAATCTCGTCCACTCTCACCAACCACTTAAGGAAACTCTTCACTGGATTGCTTCATTTGCTGCAAGGGAATCTGCTTAGCCAGAGGCAGCCACCTAGCTTTTGGATGAGAATGGAAGTGTACAATTTTAAAGTGATTATTCACAATAATACTCAAACATCATTTTATTGGACATCATCTTTCCTATGTCTTTAATAAGCATTTGGTCGGGGCTGAAGATATGATCCAGCGGTTAAGAGCACTGGTTGCTCTTCTAGAGGGCTTGGGTTTGAGTCCCAGCACCCATACTGCAGCTCACAACTGTCTGTGTTTCCAGTTCCAGTGGACCCAACACCCTCTTCTGGCATCCATGAACACTGTACATACATGGTGCACAGATACACATGCAGGCAAATAACTCACACGCATAAAAGAAAAATAAAGTAAAATTTTAAACAAGCCTCAGGTCTTTTGATATCATGATATCAGGTGTTTTAATTACTGGGAAACTGAGGCTTTTGTCCAGATGGGACCCAGGTTCCTGCTGCACTGGGCAGTAGGTGTGGGCTGAGCTCCCAGGAGTCTACTCTTCTGTTTTATTTCACTGCACACACATCTCTGCATCATCGAGTTCCTCTCCTAGAAGATAGAACCAGGGCCCTGTATATGCTTCAAGGAAACTGGAAATCATCTTTTAATTAAAATAATTGAAAGTTTTTAAGCCTCCACTTTGTTTTCTTTGGGGCTAGAGTTCCAGAATCACAAGCAAAGGAGCCACTAACGCTTAAATTCAGTGTCCAAGAGTGTGGAGGTCTGCAGCCCCTGCTTTGGGAATTTAAATATTCTGCTGTTGAGAGAGTCTGTTGATTTTGGAAATATCATTAATCACTTCCTGAAAGATCAAATAATGGAAGCTTTTCATTCCAAGTTTCCAGAAATGTTGTCTAAGGACAGAGGATTTCTGGGAACATCAGGATATGCTTAGAGGCCTTTCGTGAAAAGCCTGGACTGTCCCCCCTCACCACTGTTCAGCAACTGTGCTTGGGAAATGCCGAATCCTGGCAGATGCTGTGTTCCTCCCGAATGGTCAGGCACTAAGGGAAAGGTGTATTCTTTCCTGTTCATTCCAACAGGTTCCATTGGTCAGAACGTATCCCTCTCACGGTCAGTTGTGGGAATCATAGCTTGGAGATCTGGTTTTCAAAGCCTTAGTAAACTTTTTGGCCTTTTATCAGAAAGTCAGTGTCCAGTGAAGTTAGTACTTCTGTGTCTCTACTGTTTAGAGCTCCCCCCAGAAACTCAGAAGCACAGATTCAGGTTTGCGTTGGGAGGTTATGGAACAGTGGATGTGTGTCAGCACGAGAGAGGCAGAGGCAGGCAGTCTTGAGCTCTGGCCCTCCCGGAGTCCCTCCAGGAGTCCCAGCTCTCTCTAGTCCAACCATAAAAATTCACAAATTGAAATCTGAAGCATTTTTTTTTTCTTTTTAAAGGCCGTGAACATTTCAATTCCTTGTATGATGGAGTTGAGATCAATTGACCTTTCCAAGTGAGTGGGAGGAAAGCAGTATAGCCGTGAGATATTGAGTGCAATAAAAGTCTCTATATCCAGAACTGAAATAGGGTTGGGACCCAGTCTCTTGGGCCAGATTTTTTCAAGTTTTACCCAAAGATATAAAAAAATAATTATGGTAAATCTGTGGAGCACCAAACAATCTCTTTCCCAGAGGTCATGAAGTTGTATTGAAACAGGTAACAAAGACATCTGCGGTTCAGTTGTCAAAAATAATCTGTAATTTCTGACAAATGCCTTTGCTAATGATCAAAATTAGTCTTTTTAGTTTGACTCAGTGTTATCCTATTTGGGAGAAGGCAAAGGCAAATCTATAATGTTTGAAATTTGCAGCTAAGTAAAAGTAGCATTGCCATCGATAAGATCTTTGTTTCCTGAACAAGAGAATAGTGAGAGTTATCAGGGTCATTGCATTAGAGGTCTTGACTTCCACACTGGTGGTTGTTCAAAGAAAAGTATTAAGATGCTCACAAATGCTCCATTTAATGTCACTTTGTTCCGATGCATTGCTTTTTTATTGGTGTCATCTGTGCCTTATACACCAGGAAGGTATTTACAGACAGCATGCAAGAAACTGGCAAAATCTTCTCAAGGTTTCAATAAATGCCTGAGACGGTATCTTTTATTGTGAGTTCAGAGCTTCTAGTTAAGCAGCTCAGCTGTATTCTTAAACTTAGGTGGGCCTTTCTACGGTCGTGCATATCAGAGCTTGAATAACTGCAAGTGAAGCAATGAACTGGTCTCATATGTTTTTATTGCACCAGGTTATGGGGTGGTAGGGTGACAAATAAACATTCTGTTCAAACATAATGAATATGAGATGCTTAATTTGTACTATTACAAAAATCACAGGATTTGATTGTAACACCCTGGAAATGTGTTTATAAAGAGTCAAGTAAAATAACAACTTTTAATGAGACAATGAGATTTTGTGTAATGATATTAGAGCATTTTACAATGTACTCATTTCTCAAGGAAAGCCTGGTGAT
The DNA here is from genome assembly GCA_026225945.1 of Cricetomys ansorgei. Lineage (NCBI taxonomy): Eukaryota > Metazoa > Chordata > Mammalia > Rodentia > Nesomyidae > Cricetomys > Cricetomys ansorgei. The sequence goes on from JAMJFZ010001562.1 coordinate 9,001,837, forward strand.
TAATAGAATTACAGATGCTTAGAGCTGCAAGGACCCTTTGCCTTTAAACATTGGGATTTTTTACTAATGTCAATGAACCTCACCACCTGTTCTCACCACCCAAATCTCCTGACACTCAATGTACACACTCATCCTCTCGAAGTGCTACACTGCAGAGATCATGGGTTCTGGGAGCTGCTCTCAACACAACATCCTGCAAACAGTCCTGCTGCCCCATGGCTGCCATCTCTGCCCCTGGCTCTAGCCTGATGTCTTCAGCCCTACCTGCATGCCTTGCCTTGCATCTTGCACCCTATGTTCATAGGTTTAGAGTATCTCCCACGCCTGATACCCATGGAGTCTCTTGATAAGTGACTTCGCCATGCTGTGACTCAACTACCCAATGAACACGTACTGAGTTACTTCTGTGATAATCACGTAGGGCTCTTTTGTCTTGAATTTCAATCTCCTGACACTCAGCCCTGAATATTCCCTGCCTTTCCTTTGACCCTGCACATCAGCTATAACTTAGTCTTTATGCACATCCTCCAGAAAACTTCCCCTGTCCGTTGCCTCCATTCTACTCCCATTGTGACACCAAGTCATGTGCCTCTCACATGTCATGCTCAATCTGCATACAATGAATCATTTTCTGTGTCATCCTATCACACTAGGCTTACAGTGATTATATCCCATTACAATGGGTTTCCATCATAAGCTAATAACACTATAAGTCAAACATGCATTTAAACACACTTAGAACACTTTAACATGCAGCTGGGGAAAATTATCTATCAAAGCCTATTTCATAGTGGAGTATTGAGTACATTGTATGATTTGTTGACTCCCGTACTAACGAGGAAGTAGAACAGTGGATAGCTGCTGTCATTGGAGCACCGTAATAGAGGCAGAGCATGGGAAGTCTGACCATCAGAGTCAGGGACTGCTTGGACTCACTTTCTGAGTCTCTACTATTACCAGTAAGATCTTGGGCAATTTAAATTTGTAAGCAGGGCTTTCTCAGATATGGTATTTTTTTTCATGTTGTTTTATGTAAAGCAGTTATTACAATGTTTGATATATAATAAATGTGTCATATAAGAACACCCTTGATCACCACCAGGTGTGAAAAGTCCTCTTTCTAGTTGTTAGTAGGATTGTCCAAGAGACTCCCCAAACATGCAGGCTATTGTTATTGCCCTTGGTTGTTCCCCAAAGGTAGAGTATAAGTCCTTATTGCTGAATACACCATAAACTTCAGACACAGGGCCCAGAGCTCTGAGCTGGAACTGACCTAAATGCTACCCCCAATGAGGACTAACTTTTATGGTTCAAGAAGGCACCATACTAACTTCCTAAGGAGTGTAACGATCAACAGCACTACTCACCTATGATGTCCATGAACCATATCAATGACTAGCATGACATGCTAATGCTAAGGGTACAGTTATGGCACACATATGATCATGGTAACCAACCACTCTCTTCTTGGACTTAAGACCTACTCTACAACAGGAAACCCATTCCTGGTACTGTAAATCTAGCCAACTCCCCAGGACTGGTGAAAGTGATGGATCTTGGAGGAGAACCTCCAACCATCATTTTACTAAACCAGTATAATATGTAAGTAGATTCTAAAATTTGTCTTTAAACTCACAGATAAGTGTAGTCCTCACCCCTCATCAAGAATACTTCACTTGGCAACAGATGGAGACCACTACAGAAAACCACAACAATCAAAATGCAGAGTTGTCAAGCTCAGTCCCAATAGATCACCTACAAAACAACCCCTGCTCATAAGGCTCAGGGAATACTGAGGAAGATGGGACAGAAAGATTCTAAGAGCCAGAGGATCTGGGAGTTTGCTGTGAGATGGCATCTCCTAGTAAGGTCAGAAGCTATACCCATAAAGTCTCATCAACATGACTGTCCAAACATGAGCTGAGCAAGGACAATGCCAATGGGCATGCCAAAGTTGATGGGGGAACACACATGAGATTTTAACACTATGCAAAGAACTACAAGCAACTAAAGAATTCTGAGAGGGGAAGAAATAGTCTTCCATAGGAAAAAGCACACCAATTGGTTATCCAATACCAAATGATCAGCCTTAAAACATACATAGAAATAACATTATACAGACTGAGTAGGTTAGATTTATGTATATATATATACATGCATATGTATACATACATATGCATGGAGCAACAAATAAATTCATGGTTGAATTTTGGAAAGACAGCAAGGAGGGGTATATGACAGGGTTTTGAGGGAGTAAAGGGAAGGGAGAAATGATGCAACTGTATTATAATCTCAAAAAATATAATTAAACAACAACAACAACAAAAGAAAACCCTTGAAATACTCCCTAAAATGAAAAATATTTATCCTTTAATAACCATTGTGACAAGGAGTTTGTTTCATTATTGGATGATTAATTAAACTGTAATTAAAGCAATAATGACTTGACATATGCTGATTCTATTGAATCAGTCAGCACTCTGTACCCAGTCACCCCTGAGACCCAAGTACCCTTTGTTCTGCTTTAGAATCTTGGGACTTTCTCAGGGGACCCCAGTATGTCATCTCAAGAACTGGTCCCAGATGATGTAATCAGCGGTTACGAGACCATCACTATCAGGCAAGGCGCTTCTCAATGGTGTCCACAGCTGATACTTTCCCGCTTCTTTTCCTTCAAGACCCTAAAGTGATGGAAATATCAAAAACTTCAAAAAGAGTTGAGGAAGTATGAAAGAAAAAAAGAAAACAGAAAATCTGTCAGTGGTGACCCTGAGCCCAGTCCTGTGAAGGAAGTGCCTAGGTGCCTGGGAGTCGCCCTTCTTGGGTGATCCAGTCACAATGACTGCAGGTCCAGAGTCCTGATTTCCTGCCCCTACACTGACCTCTGCTGAGGACAGCTGTTAGGGAAGCCCTGCCCTCACTGGCCTGCAGTGATTCATCACTAGAGTAGATCCCCAGAGATCCATGTTCAGAACTGCCTGTTGTCACTCTGTTGTTAATGAAAGAGTAGCTACCACATCATCTGGCTTACAGAACAATCCTTTCCCACAGGAAGTACAAACACAAAATGAGTTCATTTTTCTTCAAACACTTGCCTTCAACTCTGTCATGTGTACAACCTAATTCCTATGTCCCCTGACAACAGCTCTGATACACATCTAGGGTCCTGGCTATTTTCAGAGAATAAAAAGCTCAACCCAGACTAGTTCACTTTAAAACTTTATTCTTGGTCCAACTCAAATGACCATGTTCTCCAGCCCCAGAATGTTGACTTCTTTCTGAGACATGCTCCTCTGTTGCCTGCACTCCTACTCTGCATGGAGACTGGGAAGAGAGACAGGAGAGGGGATTGGGGGAGAGCAGTGTGGAGAGGATTTTCTTATCTTCCCGTGGGAATGTGGCCTCTCTGGCTGATACTGTCAGGCTGTTGTGCCTTCTCTGTAGCAGATAACCAAATACTGGCCAGCTTCTTCATTTTAGCCTATGAGAACTTTCCTGAAGTCCCATTGGTGACCTCCTATTTCACAGTTGGCACTATCTGCTTCAACTCCTGTTGACTGACTGGTGTTTGCTCTGAGGGTCCATTTTCTTGGCAGTAAGTTCTCTTGGGTGGCATACTGGTGAGACAGGCTCAAAGCTGGCTGTCTTCCATTGTGCCTCTTTAATCACGGTAAAATTGTGTCTCTATCACTAAATGCTAAATGTGATGCATTTACAAAAGAGACAACACTCTACCTTTTCTCTCTGCTGTGCTTTGCTTTCTAACTCTCCTCATCACCTGTCAATTTTGACATGTGGCCAGGCCATAAAAGAGCAGGAAAACATCTCATGGCTGTGAAGCACTCAAGGTTGGAGATGACTTCCTAGAGCTGTACCCTCTCAGCCCCTGTCTGCTTAGGTGGACCAGAGCCAGGCAGGACTGATAAAGGTTGGAGAAGCAGAACAAGTTCAGCCACTTCTTAACCAGCCCACAGGGAGACGCTAGTCCCTGTTTATTTAATACCGCTGTATTCTGCATAACAACATTTTGGTGAAGGCTCCCATAAAGGCATGATGGGACTGAAAAATTCCTGTCCTATAGTGAGGTCATAAAGCTTGTGATATAATAGGGCAAGGGATTGCTTGTATCTTTGAAGTGATGCCGATGTTAACAATGCTACTACTCTGCTAGTCATATATTTTTGGTTGTGAGCCTGGCCTTTAACAGCTGAGCCATCTCTCTAGCACTCTGCTAGACATATGAAAGAACAGGGCAGGGAACTCCATGAGCATGAGTACTCGCTATGCATTTACGGTTTGGGCAGAGACAGGAGGATCATTGGGGTTGCTAGCCACCAGTTTAGCTCAGTGAGAGACCCTGTCTCAAAGGACTAAAGTAGAGACTGATAGAACAGGATACCTTTGGCCTCTTCACACTTACACAAGTACATGTACCTGCTCACACACGTCCATATAAACCACACACACTACATCCACTGTCTCTCACACATAGGCACAAAAGTAAAGTATATACTGTTTTATAGAATTTATAATACTTAGCAATGATAAACAACCACTACTAGCTTGTGGATCTACTATTCTACTTTCTATGATTCTACCTTCTTTTTATGAAATATTTCTACTTACAAAAACTTTACTGTAAGCACTATGGTGTGTTAAGCTGCCAGTAACCTCATATGTCTTGTGTGTCTGTTTACTGTGTCTACTTTTTGCATTATTTTTTCTTGTGCTTGTGCTATTATTTACAGCTATACAATGTAGAGGAAGTTTTAATCATTTAATTTAACAATATGGCTGCTCTGGAAAAGAATCACATCCAGGGGGGCCTATATGAAGGGAGCACATTCAGAAACCTATGTGGTCCAGATGGAATGTAGAAAAAATGTTAGTACACACCTTTAGTTCCAGTATTCAGAAGTTGATGGTGGTACTTGCTTTTAATCCCAGCACTTGGGAAACAGGAATCAAGGCTCAGAAAGAGTCAGTGTCAAACAGGAAGTGACATCTGAGATGAATCAGAGGAAGAGTTAGGAGAGTGAGTCAATGTGAGGACACGGCCATCTCTCATGATAGAAAGCAGGCCCTCAGCTCAGAGAGAGAGGAAAAGACACAGAAGCAGAGACACAAGGGGAATCTGAGGAGTCTGAGGCGGAGACACAGAGGCAGTTCAGTAGAACTTCAAAAGAAGTCAGCATCAGACGGGAAGAGTGAGTGAGTTTGAAGCCAAGCAGAATAGTTTAGTCTGAGAAGTTACAGGAATCAGCCAAAATCTGCCAGAGTCAGAAGAGTTTCTTCAGAAATAGTCAGCCAGCTCAGGTCAGTTTGAACCAGTCAACTTGAAGAAGAGTTTGAGCAAGAACAGCAAGTGAGTTGATCAATACAGTTCTGAGTTCAGAAGGAGCTAGTCAGAGTGAGCTCAGTAAGCAGTAAGTCTTGGAGGCTGAAATGTTCTAGATTGTACAGAGGCTGAACCCTTTCAGTTCTGGGCTTAAGATTAGATTGTACAGAGGCCAAACACTCCAGGGCTCCAGGACTAGGACCAGAGATTGAATTATCAAAGAATAAATGGCTTTCTCCCTGAATCAGCATCTACAATACCAATCTGATAGCACACGATCTCATCTAATCTCATACTGCTTTTGTTTACCATGGTCCAAAGCATAATAGGTAGTACTGACATCTGACATAATAGGTTATACTGACATCTGGACTTTTACAATGAAATCATATTTCTTCCTGTTGTTAATCAATACATCTATCTATCTATCTATCTATCTATCTATCTATCTATCTATCTATTATTCAGTTAGTGTGGGAGGGGGTGCGAATATAAGTTCATGCCTGCCATGGAGCATGTGTGGAAAGATGAGGACAACTCAAGGAGTTGGCTCTTTTCTTATACTGTGTGGGATGCTGGGGATGGAACTGAGGTTGGGCTTGGTGGAAGCTCGCACGTAGAGCCACCTCTGCTGCTGCTGCTCAGCTTGAAGCTTGCCCTGCCGTGAGGAGGAGGGCACAGGGCTGTAGCCAGCTAGACAGTCTGCCAGGGCATCGCTGGACCACCAGTGCAGCAGGCTGGAGCTGCTGGGTCCTGTCATAGCCGTGCTGCCCAACCGCAAGATCACCCTGATTCTGAGTAACGACAAGATACCAAGGTAACTGGAGAATGTTTCATTTTCTGAGTTAAATCTCCTCTAAAGACTTCCATGGCCTGTGCTGCTGCTAGAATCCATGTTGATGTCCTTGATACAAGCTACAGCCAGAAACCATGCTGATGTCCATGATCCGTGCAGCCGCTGGCAGCTATGGACAGGAAAGCTTCTGTTGCAGTGGTATTGATGACTGCAGATACATAACTGAGAATGAGAGACATTGAAGGCTTCTGTGCCAATACCTCCTGACCTCCAAAAAAGAAACAGTCCAGACATGAAGCTATTGAAGAGAGCTCTTAAACTTTGTGATAAAGATGCTGAGGTGTAGCTCTTCACATTGATGGTGTCTTGTGGGGGTGGGGGTAGGATGGGGTCAGTATGGAGTTAGTTTGAGCACGGGGGTGGGAGGATGGACCTGGGAGGAATAGGAAGTGGGAGTGATCAGGGTACATTGTGTGAAATTCTCAAATAATTAATAAGACTGTTATGTTAAAGAGAATGCTATAATTCTCCCACAGAGTTTATCCTCAGCCCCCATGTGTTTATTATTTCGTTGTCATGACACTTCTTCGTCTTCAGCTTTACATTAAAGCGAAAAACTCCACAATAGGAAAATGTCTCTGAACATTGTGATGGTTTGAATGAGAATGGCCCCCTTAGGCTCATAGATTTGAATGTTTGGTCACCAGAGAGTAGCACTATTTGAAAGGATTAGAGGGTGTGTCCTTGTTGGAGGAAGTGTGTCACGGTGTGGGGGGGTTCTCTGAGGTTTCAAGAGCCCAAGCCAGGCCCAGTAGCTCTCTCTTCCTGCTGCCTGTGGATCCAGATATAGGATTCTCAGCTACTTCTCCAGCATCATGTCTGCCTCAGTGCTGGCATGCTTCCCGCCATGTTGAGAATGGACCAAACCTCTTCAACTCCAATTGCTCCAATTAAATGCTTTCTTTTATAAGAGTTGCTGTGTCTCTTCACAGCAATATAACACTAAGACACTACCCAACACTGGAAATTATTCTAGGGCAATTACTATTATCATCTTTATTTTATTAGTAAAGAAATAGTGACTCTGAGTTTAAGTAGATTTTTCAAGATTATGCAGTTGATAATAATAGGCCCAGGACTTAGACCTAGTGATCTATATTCTAAAGCCTTTCCACTCTTATAAACTATCCCTTATAGGAAGCTTTATGTGGGGATGAGTTGAGACTTTAAGCCTCACAGTCTGCATTCTTCTGCAGGAGTCAACTGTAGAAGGCTAACCAAGAATTTTAGATACTGTTTGCTCTAAAATTCGATATATGTCTAGTTTTTCTGGGAGATGAGGACCCTGGTCCTTACGGCTTCTTTTCTCCAAGTTAAATGTCCTCATCTCCTTCACTTGATTCTCCTGTGCATCCAGACATCAAGTGGTGTTTTACAAACATATACAAGCCCTGAAAATGTGGGTGCCTGCCTATGGATGCTTTCTATTTTCTTCATGCTTCCTTTTCCTGTTCCTGTATCCCTCACCCCACCTCCTACTTCCTGCATTGTCTCCATTTGGTTTCAGACTTGGTAGAGAAACGATTAAAGGTTTCCCTTTAAGCCTTAAAGTTGTTTTTTTTTCCCCTCTTATTCTATCCAAGATGGAGATCAGTGGGCAGCCAGTTGAAGAAAATGTTGGATAATTTCCCAAATGTTCTCACTGTGACTCATTTCTTACCTATCCTTTCCAGAAGGGATTGCTGACTAGAGACAATATATGCAGGTGAAGTTCAGGGTCTTGGTCTCCTCCCAGACCTCTGTGGTAAGTGTCTGCTCTGCAACCCTGCTGCCTTTGCCACCCACCACTGTAGCCCCAGCATCTGCTGCTTCAACCCTGGGGGGGGGAGTTAACAAATTAAGGGCTATGACAAGATTTTATCAGTCCTTTTTATTCTTTGTCCATTCTAGCCACATACATATATAATGGAGAGGTGGCTTTAGTGGCTAAGAGCACTTGCTGCTCTTGTAGAGAATTGGAGTTCAGTTTCTAGCACCACACAGTTATTCACAACCATCTGGAAATCCACTTCTAGATCTGACCCCCTCTGGCCTTTGAGAATGTCATGCATGCACCTGGAACACATAGATGCATGCAGATAAATGCATATGCACATAAACTAAAATTACACACACACACACACACACACACACACACACACACACATATGAGAAAAGTAGAAATCATGTGGGCTTGCAGTTGGTTGCTTTGTAAACTTATGAGATCGTGGCTGGTTTCTCTACTGTCTATGGTTTAAGAACATTTAGTGTGGTTGTTGTATTATAATGAAAAATGGCGATTCATATTTTGAGACGTCAACATAATTAAATTAATAGAATTTAAAAGAAAAAGTTTGAATTATTCATTTATAGATGTTCTGTCAGTGTTATATAGAATACTCTCTGGCTGTTATTGGGAAAAGCATCCCAAACTACAGTTGCTACAAGGCAGTCAGATCTACCTGTCAGGCTTTACCAGGCTTCCCTTTGAGGCTTCTGAGAACAGCACCAAAACGCTTTAAAAACAGGTAAGCAAGGTTTTTTGTTTTCTTAAGCAAGGTATAAAAATTGAAAGAACAATTATTTTTCTGTATTTTTTATTGGACTCTGCAGTAACTTTGAGCTGGCTAAATCTTACCTTAACCAATATCCAGCAGCACCCCACAGAAAGACCGATTGCTTGTCCTGGCTCCCACATCTTCATTTCAAAGGTGATCTGAAATACATACAAAAGTATCATTGTCTTCTGAAAATATAGCTCACTATAGTTGTGATCCTAAGATCAAAATTTAATGTCCTTCAAATTTGCTAGAACTATCCAGGACAGAAAACTATTTTACCATGTCTATTTGTGCATTGCTGAAAGCTATATTTCAACAAATACTTACACTATCAAAATTAAATTGCTACATTTCTCAAAGGTATGCGTGACAATGTAGATTGCAAAAACACACCATCGAAAGAAATAGCATTGACATGCAAGGTTGTAAAAACATTTTACAAAGATTTGTAACACCAGACCCTTGACTCACTACAGTAGTAAAGATGGCCTTTGTCCCATCAGTGCAGTGATGGGGAGGGCTCTTCATCATTCTGACCTCACCGTTGAAGCCCCACCCCTTATCTATCTACTGTTGGCAGTTCTGTTGAACTGTCTGTCTCAGCATTCCCTTCACTGGTGACTTCTCATGATTCACGTGCTGTTACTTCTCTGGTTGTTCTAAGGATATGGTAAAGGATGTCAGGCGATTTCTGAGTTTGCTTTCGTCTTAACATCCTGACAGTTCTAAAACATGATTTCTTTAAAATCAGCTCCTTGAGCTGGGCAAAGTGACACAGGCCTGTGATCCAGCTACTCAAAAATAAAGGCAGAAGGAGCAGAGCTGGGGGTCAGTGGAGGCTACAGAATGGGTTGGGTTCAGGACCCTGTTGGGTGACTTGGTGAGAACATGAAACAAAAAGAAAAAGTAATCAGAGGGCTGGGGACAGAGCACAGTGGGAGAGTGTGGGCCCAGCAAGCACCAGACTCTCGGTTGAATAAAAATATAATATTTAAATTCTTGAAGAAAGGATGGTTGATTGAACACCTAGAGAACTGGATTGTAAATGACTTAAGCACGTATCCCTCTATCCCTCTAGATTTACTTCTTGTGATTTTCCAGATGTTTGGAATGACAGTATTAAATTTAAAGCAAAAACTGTGAATGAAATTGACCAGTCTGCCATAGGGCACTATGCTACCCTATGTGTAGCATGCTACACAGCTCATTTTATTGAACTTTAAACAGATTGCTTGCAAAGGCAACAGGCTATAATTTAGAAAGTTTCATACACAATTCTTATCATTTTATTGGCATTATAAACCAAACACAAAGACGTGGTAACACAAGCCTTTAATCCCAGCACTTGGGGGGCCGAGGCAGGCAGATCTCTGTGAGTTCAAGGCCAGCCTGGTCTACGGAGTGAGTTCCAGGACAGCCAGAGTTACAGCAGAGAAACCCTGTCTCCCAAAATAAATAAACAAACAAATCAAACACAAAATTGGCCTAAGATAAACCTCCCAAAGCCATTAATGAATGGCTATCTCTGTGAGCTGCAGCTTTTCCATTTTTCTTATTTTGATGTTGCTTTTTAATTATAATTGTTGTAATAAAAAATCTGTGATATATAAAACATGTCTTCTAATTAGCCAATTGTCTTTCAAGAGACTTATGTTAAAATTGTTCTGAGGAAGAACTGTCTATAATTAACATTTGTGTGTGGTGACACAGCCATCTCACAGCAGAGCTTCTTAATGGGCCATCTACCTAGCCCTTTGGAACCTCTGACCGTGACTGTTTAACCCCATGTTGCTTCTATATTTTGGCCATCAGTCTGCCCCTGGACGGCCATACCCATCTGGACTTTGGACTTAGCATCTGTGAAGGGTCTTCGTGGTGAAGTTTTCATGTATGGGCCTCAAGCATCAACCACGGATGAGAAGAGAAACATAGTTCCCAAGCGCTCACCACACTGTGTGAGTCTGCAAGCTTTGTCCAGTTCTGTCTTCTTAGGGAATGGATGGGTTGACAGTGTTACGATTTGAATGTGAAGTATCTTCCATGTGGCAAAGGCTTGCTCTCCAACTAGTGGTGTTATTGAGGGGATAAATGGATTATGAGGACATTGACTTTATCAGTGCCTTCATCACTCTACTAATGAGTGACAGTTTGGTGTCACTTAAGGAAGTGGTGGAAACTTGGGAAACAGGACTAGTTAAAGGATACAAGCCTGGGAGTCAGGACATGCTGTGGAAGAATCTATTTTGTTACCACTATTTCTAATTTCTGTTTCTTGGGCACCAGGAGGTGAGCCACTTGGCTCTGCCAAATACTTTCTGACATGCTTTCTGTCTCACCACGCTTGGCCAAGAAACCACAGAGCCACAGAAACCTGGACCAAGACTAAACCTTCTGAAACTATGAGCCCTGATGGAGCCTTTGTTCAGGTGTACTATGGCCATGGTGTCGAATGACTAACTCAGGCACCATGTAGGTGTGCTCTGTGAGAGAGACACCCACAGGCTTCTCCACTCTCTTCAGTCCAATCTGTGGGTGGTCAGATAAAGACAGATCCTTATCCCTCTGGGAAATTTGATCCAATCTGGCTTAGAAGAAAGGATTTGCAGTAAATAGGATTTCTTCCCATCTGGTGATTCCATAACTTATTCTTATTGGTGCTTGCAACTACAGAACAAAGTTATTTTGGGAAGGATTTGTAGTGTATAGCTCAATTCCTTCAGTGCTAGCAAGCAGAGCTATTTATAGCTACCTCATTTTGTTGCTTTAATTTATGTATCTGAAAGAGTCTGCTCTAATTGTGAATGATTATCAGGAGGGAACTGTGTTCTCATGTGCCTCAGGGGATTTGTTTGTGGGCCTATAGTTTTAAATAGCCCATTTATTCCCCAGTGGGTAGAAAAATCAATTTTATGGATCTTCAAACATAGATAAGAACTACCATGAGTAATAAAGCTAAATATTAAAGTGGTATTAGTACATTCTACATTTTTTATTGACTTCTCATTTAGTCTAGAAGCACTATAGTAAGTACTTTCAAGAGCATTGCTCATATAATATAATACAAAGAGAAGTTTCCATGCACTGTATGGGTTACTAAAGACAAATTGAGAGGAGTTTATGCATTGATGGAGGAGATGCAGACCCTAAGCAACAAAGATGCTCAAGGCAGAAGGAATGTCAGGACTGAGTTTCCACTAGCTGCAAATGGCCATAGGGAAGCATTAGGTCCAAGGAAAATGGTCAGCACTTCCTTACAATCCAATCCTCATTGTTTCATTTCACCAAAAATCAGTAAATGAAGGCAATTTGTAAAAACTGAATTTTTTGTTAGTTTCAGAACATAGTTTGAAACCCCTATCTTGATTGATTCCCCTATGATGATGCCCTAACAACTCCATTTCCCCCAACATTCTAAGCATTTGACCCTATTCCCGTTGATCCCATATGAAAATCTTACTGAGCAATCTTAAATGACAGCTCCAAGTCATCTTTTCTGATCAAAACCAATGCTTCCTAGTAAATAACACTCTCCACCTCCCCATCATTTAAAACCTGTTAAGGTGCTGACTTCATTTTGGGTATCATCACTAGTTGATGACATGATTTTTTTCCCCCTGTTTGCTTTAAGGATTAGATTGTTCTTTTTGTCTGAATCTGAATTATAAAATCCAGTTGTATCTCCCATGTATACATTATGAAAGGGGAATTATCCAGTTGTTATGTGAGTTCAATACTGAGATATGAATGAGCTAGACTATCCCCATTGGCCCATTCTTCTAAGTTTGAAACAGCCAGTGTTCCTTTCATGGTGCCCGTACCCGGAGTTCCAACTCTCTCATGGGAAACACACACAACACTTCTCATAGTCTCAATATTTGTTTAGTCAAGTGGAGACAGACAGGCTGGTGGATCAAGCAAGCATAGTGTTAGATAGGACATGAGTCAAATGGATTACTTGGTACCTGGTAACGGCAGTAATTGAAGAGACTTGGCATCCACTGAAGCATAGAGCATGATGTAGCCTATAGACGGCCACATTGAATTGCCTGGCTGTGTCCATATGTTAGCAAAAAGCAACCTGAAAATCAAACAAGAGTGGCCCCATTGTTCTCGGTTGCTGGGTGATAGTGGTTGTGATAAGGTCAATTGCCCTCTGGCTATCATAGATGGGGGTTAGCATGGAAAGGTAGACTTGGATACTATAGGTAGACTCTATGCTGAAGTAAATAATTTGCCCAAGGTTTATAAAACATATGGGAAGGCTATATTGAAGATGCCATTAAAGAGCAGCTTGTAAAGGCCATCTTGGTCTTTCCCCACTGATGAGAGTCAGGATTGTCAGACAGTATCGCTGACTATGCTATGTGAGAATGGATCCCAAAACACGTCTCAGAAGCTCAATCCTGAGCCAAGCAGGTGCCAAAGCCATTGATCTGAAGAGGCCAGGTGGTGTGCGGTCTGCTGGGCCCTCTGAGCCAAAGCTCACATCTTGATCCTCTCCAGCAGGGCAGGGACTCTGCTGTCAGAATAGAGAAAGCTCTTCACATAGTACTGGCTGAGCCTGAAAAAAAAATGCTTCCTTGGAGATTATTCTGTTAGCAACAGAGACACACTGAAATTAGTTTCTATGCTATGTTTTCTCTCTCTTTCAGAGAAAAGTGGTGTTGAGGGATGTCTTACTGGAGACAATATATAGTAATACTGGAAAGCAGAGAAAGGTTGAAATTTCATGAGGTGAAAGGGATGGAACTAAAAGGTGGTAGCAGTACTCCACAGAAGTGTGTGTGTATGTGTGTGTGTGTGTGTGTATTAGTGTGTGTGTGTTAGAGGGTGGTACAGGGGAGGAGAGAGATAAAAAAATAAAATAAAATAAATATATATATAATGAATAAAAAATAAAAAATCTGGATTGCTTAGTATCTGACTAAATACGAAGCATACAGCGACCCAAGTTCCAAAGATGACCCATTTCAAGTCTAACTGAAGAGAAAAATGTTGCCATGAATTAAGAGTTGTGGAACCTGAAATGTTCCCCATAGGCTGGAGGATTTGATCACTCAGCCTCTGACTGGTGGCAGTGTCTGGAAAAGTTGTGGAGCCTTTAGGAGGTGGGGCATCACTGGAGGTCACTTGTGGTTTTGAGGGTTCATAGCTTCACCCTACTTCCTCTCTCTGCCCCTGGCCTGTGGATGCAGGTGACTGCCTGTGCTCCTACCACACCCCTCCCCTCCTGCTGTGCCCCTCAAATGCTCCTCCCCTCCTGCTGTGCGCCTTACACACAGTGCAAATGGAACCATCCCCTCATATTCTAAGCCAGAGCAAGCTATTCTCCCCTATGTTATATCTTGTTGGATATTTGGCCACAACAATGAGAAAAGTAACTAACACAGGAGTAGAAGTTGGCTTTTCCAACATCTCCCCTTTCACGGTTTTCCTGAGCATATTTTGGTGGGAACATCACATTTGCAGACATTGATAAGATGAAACTGTTGGGATCAGTTAATTTAAGCCATAAGAGAGAATGAGTGAAACATTTTCTAATTATGAAATTCATCTAACTAGATAGGGAAAGCTGTCTTTACGAAGAGCCCAATGAAAATATGTGATTATTTCAACCAATATTCATTCATTGTTATTCCATATGTGGTTAGTGGGGATAAACTGGTTTGTATTAGCAAAAGGTATATATCTCCATGTAAATGTATTTTAAGTTTTTGCCAGTTAAAGAATGCTAGCCTTCTCGTTTTCAAAAGAATTGATGTGTTATGAGACCAGAAGCAGCATGATGCTTTCACATCTCAGCTTTTCCCTCCTTTATGGCAACAGTGACATAAGGGGGACTCCACCAATAGTTGCTTCATGAGAGGGGAACATCATTCCCACCTTAGCCTGCTGTCAATCATCCAGCCCCTCCAGACATCTGAAACCGTTCTACCTAATTTTTCCATATCAAAGTAAAAAAGTATCTGGTTGAACTCTCAGAGAAGCAGGAAAAGAAGGAACATTCACTAAAGGATTAATTGCTGTTTCCCAAAGCTAAGAGTGGAAAAAAAAAGTAGACAAAATATCTTACTTTTCGATAGAGCTTTCTTCTGTGAGTCTTCAGTTTTCATTTGCATCTTCGGGCAGAGATGGACTCAGCAGCTCCACCACCTTAACCTTTTATGGTTTCTTTAGAGTGAGTACATTTGAAATCCTTTCTTCTATTTTGAAATATGTTTATGTGTCAGTCAAAAAATGATAAGAAGATATATAAACAGGAAACAACCACACAAACAGATAATCATAAAGTTTATCTCCTAGGTGAGTCCACACCTAGTTAAGTTCACAGTGAACACCAGGAAGACATTCTGTAATCTGAACACTGGGACCTTAATCCAGAATAACTAGTGCCTTATACAAAGAGGCGACTTGTACATGTATACAGAGAAGGTGTGGGGGCAGAGGAGGGAGAAGGTGCTGGTCTACAAGCATAGGCAGATACCATCCTCACAGTCCTCAGAGAGACTACTGACATATTGGTCTCACAGCACTAGCCTCTAAAACTGTTAAAAAACAAATTTCTATTGTTTAATCTACACAAACCACGGTTGCTTGTTTCAGGTCCCATAACAAATCAATCTACCAGAATGCTACTTTCCAAAGGAACTTTCTGGACTTTGTTACTTTATGATTTCCTGATATCAGGGACTAAGAGATTCATTAAGTAACAATTGTAAATTGCTGGGAACAGAGGGAATATTGATACTAGTCATAGAAAATTTATCTCATTACTACAGAAGAGAAACATCTGGGTGTGTCTATGAAGGTAAAAGCA
Organism: Cricetomys ansorgei; assembly: GCA_026225945.1. Taxonomy (NCBI): domain Eukaryota; kingdom Metazoa; phylum Chordata; class Mammalia; order Rodentia; family Nesomyidae; genus Cricetomys; species Cricetomys ansorgei. The sequence continues at coordinate 9,017,388 of JAMJFZ010001562.1, forward strand.
GATTCACGGAATAAAGAAGACTCACTCTAAACATGAGTGACACCATCATCACATGACACCATCACCATGGTGGACTGTATCCCCTCTTAATCCATTAATCCAAAATAAATCTTTCTTAAAACTTAAGTTACCATGGGCAGATATTAGTGGATGCCTAAATCATAATAATACCAAATCCTGTATGTATATACTCAGTTCCCCTACCCCAGGCACAAAAACCAATGATGAAATTTATGTTAGGCATAATAATGATTAATAAGAACTATAGATAATGGGGAACATCCATGACCCACATTCTGAGGTACTGGAGGTGGCCATTGCTTTACGAATTTTGAGGACATTACTAAGATGTAATGAACTTTCGCCTCTATCTGAGTTACCGAAGAACCTTGACTTCTCAGGCAAGTTGGTTCCAAAGTTGTCCCCAAATCACACTGGCATTGTTTACCTGGATCCCAGCCTTTCTTCCTTTCTTCCACCCAGCTCCAGCCTCGTCACCTGCTTCTCACAAGGCTGCCGGGAGAAGGCTTTCCGTGTCCACCAGCTTGTGAGACCTCTGGGGTTTTGTCTCAGGTGCCAATCCTTAGGTATTCCAGCTGTGCTCCGAGCCACGTGAATGCCTGAACAGCCTTCCCTGTACTCAATACCCACTGCTGCCCAGAGAGCCCCAAACCTGTCTATGGGATTTGGAGAAGTGACTTCAGCCTGCTCTTTCATCTCTCTTCCCCCTCAGCCCACTTATCCTACGCAATGTCTTCTTCCTCATGGTTTGAGGACAGGAACATTAGTCCTGAAAAGTGGAAACAATTAACCTCTCAGATATGAACGCGTGTAGGGATGCTGAGGGAGGAAGGCTGGTGCATGGTGATGAGCTGTGTAGTGTTTGAATGTGTAGCTGGTGTTGGTTATCTTGGAAGATTTTGATCTTTTTAATACCAATTGTTGGAAAGTTTCTTTACATCTGGGCCTGAAAATTAAGCTGACATAACACAGATCGATTGGAGAAAAGCATGCCGGCTCATCTAATGGATGCTTCTCATGGCATAAAGAAATGAAGAACCAAAGAGGTCATTAAAGTTAGCTACTTACAGAGTTTCACAAAGAATACATCCTGAAGAAGCAGCAAATTCTGCAAGCTGTCTCCAAGGTCTTCATAGAGCACTCTCAGTTTTGGTTTCTGGTCTTTGATGATAAGATTTTTGGTTTTTTCTCTGGGTACAGAAGAGTGTTTTTTCATATGGGAATTTCTCCTGCATTTAAGAAACAGAAAATAGGTCAGAATGATCTTTTCACACCTGCTGCTTTTCAAGTGCCTTTAATTTAAAATAGTCAATACGCCACAGCGGTATATTTTTAATTCCTCTGCTATGTACAGATAGGGTGAGATAAAGAGAACCACAGAATCTTGTGAGGGATGAGAAATATTACAGCATGATTAAAATTTAAATAAGAAACTAGGGTACCAGAATCATGGTACCCAAGATTATAAAATAGTTAATAAAGAATTGATTTCGGTAGATCTGAAAGCTAAGATGTACATTGATTTGTTCCTATGAATTAAAGCTGTATGAAGGTCTGGAGAGATGGCTCAGTGGTTAAGAGTGCTGACAGCTCTTCCAGCCTAGGAAATTTAATTCCTAGCACCCATGTTGGGTGGCTTACAACTTCCTGTAACCAGTGGGATGTGACACCTCTAGCCTTTATGGGAACCCACACTCACATGCATACACCCACAAACAGATACACATACATGCACATAATTTAAAAAAGTAAATATTTAAAAGAGTGTGAAAAGTTCCATGTGAATTGATTTATTAGTATGCCAGCATGATGTGGAACAGCCTCCTTAAATTACCCAACCCCTATAGTAAATCAACCTCTCCATCCATTGTCCCCATTTGGTTGGACTGCAGTGGACACCTAGCCTGGGTGTTCTAGTTTCATTCCTGTTGCTATAATAAATATAGTAGCAAAAAGAAACTTTGGAGAGAAAAGACTTATTCGGCTTATAATTCCAGTTTTACCAATGAACTTGAAAAGTGTGTTGGTTTATGACTTTCTTTGTTATTACTTTAAACACTTCAAGAAATGTCTACGTCATTTGAACATAGTTGAGCGGGTTTGGATCTGTGTCTTAAACCCATGGTCACTCATATTTGACTCTAGAATAAACCATCATCCTTTCCCTTTGTTGTGAGAGCTGTGCTTTTGGGTCACCATCAGCGATGTCTCCCCCTGTTGGAAATGCTGATTGTCCACAGGGCAGAGGTGGGGATCCATGAATGCCTGAGTCTAGAACACACATGTGTGCTGTATGCACCAAGGTGATGTGTTTATGGAAGGGCTCCTAGGTAACAAAGCAACAAAACCAAGCTGACTTGGCTCCTGGGCTCACTGTCTGTAACTGCAGGGCAGGCTGGGCTCCCCATGTTGTTCCCAGCCCCAGTGAACCAGTTCCTCCCCTATCCCTCCTCATGCTATTTGTTATCTTTCTGTCTCCTTATCCTGCTGAAGTCACTGTTCTAAGTCACTGCCTCTCTCCTCTCTCTCTGGCGATGGTAGTTACAGTTATGTTTCCTTCCCAGTTGTCCCCAAGACACAAACTCTATGCTTGTTTCTTTCAAAGTCTTTCTTTTCAGCTCTCTCAATCCTTTAGTTCTCAAAAATTAAACAAAAAACCAACCTAAACAAACAAAAACAAACAGAAAAAACCCCACCAAGTTCATTCATATCCAAAGCTTTTGGCTTTCAGAACTACTGCAAAAGAGTATTTTGTAAATTAAAAAAAATCAAATAAAATAAAACCTTGAAAAGCATTGTTTTGGTATTTGTATATGGGCTAAAATGGATTGAATTTCCTTTAGTCAATGTGTAGTGCTCCATGAGCAAATGGACATGAATAACATAAACACAAACACACATGTACACACATAGCAACATACACAAAGGATCAAGGAAATACATATACACACAAATACAAATACAGAAACATGCACACACAAACATGAATATACAAAAACAAAAATAACATACAAAACACACAACTAACAAATACATACCACACACATACAAACACATAGAAACATAAAACACAAACACAAAGACATAAGCACACACAAAATAACCAACACACAAATAAGAACACTCATACACCAAGTATACACAAACACACACAAATATGCAAAGAAATAAAAACACAATTACTCATACATACAAGCTCACACACATAAACACAAACACATTCAACAGAACATAAACTCACAAACACACACAAAACACATAAACACCAATAGTGTACAAAGAGACACAGAAGCACAAAATGCAAATATACCTGCAAAAACACAGACACACATATGAACAGAGATACATGGAAATACAAATACACCTGCCAACACAGAACATACTGAAACACAATCATACATGCAAACCCACACATACACAAATACAAACATGCACACAAAAACCTAGGCAAAACTCACACCAAGCAAACATATGAATACACATATACACAAACATATATATACTATAAACACAAACACGAAATCAAATACATACAAACATAAACTACAGAAATAGAAACACAGAAACATACAAACACATACACAAATACATAAAAACATATATATAAGCATGCATGCATGCAAGTACATGAACACAACTACACAATGCACAAACACTGAAATACACAGACACACAGAAATACTCAATCAAACACAGTTCAAGAAACAAACACAAACACATTAACAAATATACAAACACACATAAAGCCACAAACACAAAGACATAAACACATACAAAAATGCATACCTGCACATACAATCACACATAAATGTACTAACATAAACACATAAAAAACACACATGTAAATATACAGATGCCAGAAACACACAAATACAAACATCAACAAAGACCCACCTACATCAACATGCACATACACATATCAACATACACAACTACAGATACACAAGAGAACAATCACATTTTTACACACACAAGCAGAAATACATATGCATACAAACATATACATTCAGGCATGCATAAAAACACATAACACTCACACATATAAACAGGCACAAAAACATACACTCCAAACACAAACAGTAATATGCACACAAACACTATAAACATGCACAAACACAATACACAATTGTGCAAATATACACAAACACATATGTACAGATGCCCAAATACAAACACAATCACATAAACACCTACTAACACACAAATCACACATAATAACACAATCTTAGAGACACAAATACACAGACACACATCAAGGAGTACAGATATACATGAGCTTCTCATTTGCTTTCTGTGGTCATGACAAACACTGGAACTAAAGCAACCCAGATGAAGGCTTTATCTGACTTACTGGTAACAATCCATCATTACAAGAAGTCAAGGCTGGAACTCAAAACAGGAACTGAAGCAGGGACCATGGAGGAATACTGTTTACTGGCTTGTTCCCAGGCTCATGTTCAGCTGGCTTTCCTGTACAGCACACGCCCACATGCCCAGGGTTAGCACTGCCCTCAGTTGGCCAGATCCTCCTACTCAGTTAGTAATCAAGAAAATGCTCTGTAGAATGCCCACAGGCCAGTCTTCTGGAGGCAATTCTTTAACTGAGGCTCCCCCTCCCTATGTGTGTCAAGATAACAAGTGAGATTAGCCATCACATGCACAAAAATACAAATACACACTGATATACAAACACACACACAAAAGTATACAAACATGCATGCAAAAGTACACAAATCACACTGACATACAAACATGCAAGCATACACACAAACACAAAGTACTCTGTCTAGAAATCACCTTGAGAAATAAGTAGACTGTTGTTCATGTCATATTCTCCCTGTGAACTGGGAAGCTGGAAAAGGTGCTCATAGAGACGAAAATGTTGGAACTCACAGTGATGGTCAGGGAAGCTGGTGGCAACGGGACTACGAGGGCCTGTTGTGACTGAGGACTCAGTTTCCCCACTAGAGATGCCCTTTCATCCTCATACCCTTAAACATCCCCCATTCTTCTTTTAGAAGATGTGTGTGTGTATGTGTGGTGTGTGTGTGTGTGCCTGTGTGTGTATGTGTGATGTGTGTGTGTATGTGTGGTGTGTGTGTGCATGTGTTGTGTATGTGTGGTGTGTGTATGTGTGTATATGTGTATGTAGTGTGTGTGTATGTGAATATGTGTGGGGGTGTATATGTGTGTATATTTGTGTGTGTGTGTGTGTGTATGTGTGTGCATGTGTGTGTGTGTGTTTGCCACTGTGTGTATGTACCCAGGGGTCCCCTGGAGCTGGAGTTCCAGGGCCTTGCTAGCTGTTGATCTGGTGAGCTGCTAGGATCTGAATGCCAGTCCCCTGGGAGAGCAGCAAGCACACTTCACCTCTGAGCCACCTTTCCTGCCCACCATCCCTGTCTTCTTACAAACTCAATTTGAAATTTTTCTTAAGCTAGCTCAAGTCAACCTCTATTTTTAGCAACCAAGGCAGTGCTTATTAATAGAACTTTATAGTTTCAAAGCTACATCACATTTCCCCAACTGTCTTAAAAAAGAAAGATAGAAAGAAAGAAAGAGAGAGAGAGAAAGAAAGAAAGAGAGAGAGAGAGAGAGAGAGAGAGAAAGACTTTAGAGATGAGCATGGCAGCAGTTCAATGGTCCAATAACATTCACTGTGAAATTCTGAATTCTTCCTTGCCGTCATCATTTACATGTTCCAGGGTTGAACTCATCTAAAAAGACAATGACCACGGCAATATGCCCCTCTCATGTGTTGACAGGGAATGAGTGTAGTGCCCCGTGCTAGCCACCCTCCATGACGTTCCCAACACCTTCCCATCACAGCAATGAGCTTGTCTTGATTCCAGATGTGCCTCTCAGCAGAGAAGAGAGTTCTTCCCTTGTTATTTTCACTCTGACATGAAACTATTTAGTGGGGAACTGGACAAGGTCCTTTCTTGGAAACTTTGCTTCATGTCTCCTACCAATCAGGCAATTATGTGAATCAGCTTCTGGTAGCTCACTGGATCACAGTCCCTGTGGGGAATCTGGAATAATTCTTAGAGATTTCAGTCAGTGTTGTTAGGGTCTGAACAGAAGGTCACTGTCGGTGTGAGCAGGACAGTCAGGCACCCTGGAGCACATGCTGCTGGTCTGTGCAGGGGGCAGTGGAGTGAGGAACTAGGCGATCTCTCAGAGAGACTGGGGCGAGAGCCACTGCTTGGCAGGTTCCAGCTACTCCTGAGGTTGGGCTGCCTTTCTGTTCTCAGGTTCCTTAGGATCTCTGTGTATCACTCAATAAACTTCCCTTTCTCCGATCTGAATGTACCAGAGTCTATGCCATAGCTCTCTACACTCAAGGCTTTATTTCATGCAGTGTGTGGCATGTCACCTCTTCACCTGATTCCCAAAATAGGCAAATCAAGAGAAACAGCACAGTCCAAGTTTTTCTCCTCCTTTCCCATGAATCGCACCCATCAGAGCAATGAGGGTATTTAGCTTCTTGATGTTGCTCTCTAACATGTCCTGAAAGTCCAGAATTTCTAAAGTAGCCTTGCCTTTTCAGTTATAGGTCTAGATGTGACAGCTCAAGAATGATCTAGCATTAAGACAGGAGGACAGATTAGTGGTTCTCATTCCAAACATCCCCAAAGCCATCCATTTCCTCACAAATTGCAGCTGCCTGTGGAGTGAAGCTATGCTTAGCTTGGCTCCCTACATCTGCAGGAGTTCAGTTGCACTTTAACACGTAAAAAAGCTAACAGGACATGTAGTACCATCCTTGTCTCAGTCAGAGGCAGCTTGGGTGTCGCATTCCTAGAAAAAGTTAGATGGGATCAATTGGGCCAGGGCTTACTCACCTGGCAGCTTACTCACCTGGCGTCCGTGCGCGTGAAGACCCAGGGTAACAATGGACGTCTTTCTCCATCTCTCTCCACCTATTGTTTGAGGCAAGATCTCCACAGAACCTGAAGCTTGCTGACTGAAATGGACTAGATGGCCAGTGGGCTTTGGGGATCCCCTTATTTGCCTTAACTCCTTTTCCCATAAGGAAAATAAAATCTAGCAAAAGTAATGATCTGGAGGCTGGGCACAGTGGCATTGCCTGAAATCTCAGTGCTTGGAGGGCTGAGGCCACAAAATGTGAATTCAAGGTCAACCTGGGCTACATAGCAAAATTCTGTCTCTAAAAACCTAAATAAATAAATAAGATCTGTTAAGGAATCCATGAATACAGTGGCAGAGTCAAGGACCAGAATCCAGGTGCTGGGAATTATCCAATTTTCTTCTATTGCACCATAGCCCCTTGTGTGTGTTTAAATGTAGCCGTAAAGTGAGACTGCAGCAAGTAAGCTCTTATGCAATACATGCTAGTGAGTACTTACGCACTTGAAGACAAAGCTTAGGGCTGGGGAGACAGCAGTGGGCAAAGTTCTTGCCATGAAAGCTGGAGGGCATGAATTTGACTCCTTAGCACTCAAGTAAAAAGCCGGCTATGGTGACACAACTGTCAGCCTGCCACTGGGGAGGCAGACACAGGGACATGCCTGGAGATCACTGGCCAGCTAGTCTGGTGGAGTCAGCAAGTTTCAGGCTCCACAAGAACCTGCAACAGTAAACAGTAAGGTGGAGAGAGATGTGGAGAGAGATGTTCTTAGTCAACCTCTGGTCTTCACACACATGCACTCACCCCCCCCCAACACCCAAACAATTTTAAAACAGGTGAATGTCATGGATTCTCAGTGCTATGTATGCAACCAAGTAAGTACTTGCACATCATAAAATGTGGCAGTCTTAGCGTATCTCTGTGTCTTTTATGCCTAGGACAATCCTTGGATTTGAAGAGCACTGCTTAAGATCACCACATGACAAGTGAGAAAGCTGAAGCCAAAAGGCATCAGTAGCCTGCAGGATGTTTCATCTGAAGATGAAGCCAGTCAGAAGGTGAAGGCATTATTTCCTCCTTGGCCCTTTGATCCCTAGGGCATAGCTTTGAACTACCACAGCACAAGGGAAGCTTTGGGTTTAAAACACAGCTATGATTATAAAGATGTAAATGGACTTGGTGGCAGTCAAACCAGGGTAGCTACGTTGGGGACTCAAACTCAGGTTTTCTAACCACGAGTTGTAAATTGTCATTGTAACTTGTCACCCCCCCACCCCTTCTAAACACACTAAATCCAGTTTGTGTCAGCTAACTACTTGCAGGTGCGAGAACTTGCACTGGAATGTGGTCAGTATACCAGGTTTCACTCCACTGGAACCTGACTTTCTCCCAGCAGTAATCAAATAGTAACAGTTCTCCAGCTAGGGGTGGGGCTTCATGTCCACCTTCTGTCTCGAAGCTGTAATTTTGTCTGAGCTTGTGATGCTCTTGTGTTTGCTGTCACAGTTGCTATGGGTTCACATGGACGTCTCCCATATTCTGTCTGGAAAGCACTGTTTTGAAGTTCCTGCTCACCTCTGGCACTTGCAATCTTTCCCTGAGCCTTGTGGGGTGGCGTGTGACACAGACATCCCATTTAGGCCTGAACACTCTGGACACTCTCATCTTCTGTGTATTTGGGACTTGCTGGTTTTCACCTACTGCAAGAAGCAGCTTCCCTGATGAGGGTTGACCAATGTAGACCTATGGGTATGGCAAGAAGCCAGAGTTATTTTATTGCTATGTCCATTTATCAGAATAATGGTAGTAGGCGTTCCCCTTGGGTCTATGACCCATCAAGCAGTGAGCAGAAAGGCAGTGCCAGAAAACAAACACTGAACTAGGGGGATGTCTCATCAGCCTCTTGGTGATCGTGAGACCCTTAGCTGGGGTTCATTTATGGAATTGGGCAAATGGTCTCAGAATTCTCTGCTCTTTCAAAAATGTTTCCTTTGATTCTCTGGTCTGTGTGTCAGGGCCAGTGTGATAACATTTAACATATTAGATTGCTGGTGCCTCCCCACTATAGAAATAAACTGATGTGTTGTAAGAGATTAGGAGGGAATGGAAAGAATTTTATTTTTGTTTGTTTATGGTGTGTGTTATGATGTGTGTGAGGGTAAGCATGTAAGTGGAGGTCAAAGGGCAACTTTTCAGAGCTCCTTCTTATCCTCCACCTTGGGTTGAAACAGGATCTCTCTTGTTCTTGTAGCTTGGCAATGGATGTCAGACTAGTTGATCCCTAAGCTTCTGGAAGGTTCTCCAGTCTCTGTCTACGCCTCTCCTTAGGAATGCTAGGATTCTCAGATGTGTGCTACTACATACAGCTTTTTATATGAATTCTAGGGATCTATGTGAGTATCAGGCTTGCTTGACTAGTGTTCTTATCCATTGGGACATCCCCCCTGGCTTGAAGTGTATTTTAAAAGCTATTTTTGTTATGCTAAAAATGCTTCTCTAATTCATAATTTCTTATAAAAGTTAATTACCTTGTCCTTTGGCTTATGGATAATGAGCTGTTGGTTTGTAGAAACAACATGTTAGAGGTCTTTGTGGTTCCACAAGTCTTTTCTTCCCTAGCTTCTGGTTGGACACATACTCTGTCTCGGGCTGCTCATGTGTACAATTACTCTTTGGTAACAGAAGCTACAAGAAGAGGTGGCAAGTTTACTTTCATTGAGTTAAACTCATCAAAATTCATTATTCTTAGAGATCAGGATGAATATTTTGGCTGGCTTTAGGGTCTTCATGTAGTAGAGGTTGGTCTTGAACTCCTGGTCCTCATGTCTCCACCTTCCAAGTGCTGGGATTGCAAACATCACACCATTCTACTCATGGTTTCATTTGGAAACCATGACAACCACAGATAAGCAATGGCAGAAGTTTCAAATAAAAGAAATAAGATTCTTAGGAACATCTAGACATCTATGAGGGTGGCCTGGGACTCAGCTCAAAAATCTTTAGTATTTTGCAGTTTTAAAGTCATTTTACTGGGGGGAAAACATGTTTTCTTTTACATGGATCTGCTATGAAGTTTAGGGGCTGTCCAATCTGTCATTCTGTGGATTTTCCTTCAACATTTTGTGGTATAGGTTGTGATAGGGATAGTAACTGGGATTGTGGGAACTAGGGTTTCTAGGTGCCCAGCAACTGGGATGATGGGAATTAGGGTTTCTAGGTGCCCTGCATTCTTGCATGCATGAAGTATGTGTCAGGTAGCTCTAAGTGACTTTCTAGCCTGTGAATGGAGTCTGGATGAGTTGTGTGATAGTTTCATGCTTTTTAAATTTATTTTTAATTTTTATTTTATGTGTGCATATTTTGCATGCATGTATATGTATGCCACATGTATGCCTGGTGCTCCTGGAAGCTGGAGAGGTCTATCAGGTCTTCTGGATGGGACTGGAGTCACAGATGGTTGTGAGTTACCACGTGGGTGCTGAGAAATGAATCTGGATCCCCTTCAAGGGCAGGTGAACAATCTCTCCAGCTCCAATGGTTAGTTTTAAGTGATTATCGTCTCACACAGTTGAGAATCACCTGCAGGAAAGAGTCTCAAGTAATTGACTGTCAGGTTGGCAGGTGGGCATATTTTTTGGGGAACTGGGTTAGTTGTCAATTGATATAGGAACATTCAGTCCACTGTGAGTAGTACCATCTCCTAGGCAGGAAGTCCTGGATTACATAGGATCGGAGGAAGCTAGATGAGAGCAGACTGTAGCAAGCAGGCAGCATGTGTACATTTGATTTCTCTCTGCTCTGCACTATAGATGTGGTGTAATTGACTTCTTGAGTTCTCACCTTCACTTCCCCTCAAACATACACTGTAACCTGGAATTGTAAGTCAAATGAGCCCTTCTTTCCTGCCTAAGTTGTTTCTGCTTCTAAAGGATCCTAAATAACTCTATAATAACAGGCTACTTGATGTGCAAACAGAGCTCCTTATCTCCATCACTTCACCACGAAGTGCTCCAGTCTTACCCATTTTCCAGGATCACATCCTTGAATCAAGGCAAATGGGCCTGTGCATTGGGTATATTGTAATTCTTGCTTATTCCCTGCATTTCACCATGCTCTCTATGTAGTATAAACATTTATGGTTCAAGAATCACTTTTCTCTTCTTGTTCTTGTTGGGTATGCCTGAAAAGCATGGATGACAGTTCCTCGTACTTAAGGAGCCTTTGAGGGTTTTGTGGGGGTTTTGTTGTTGTCAAGACAAGGTCTCGCTATCAAGCTCTGGATGTACTGGAACTCACTATGTAGACCAGGTTGGCCTTGACCTCACAGAGATCCAACTGCCTCTGCCTCTTAAGTTCTGGGATCAAAGGTGTGTGACACCAAGTATACCTTTGAGTTTAAACAAACAAACATACAAACAAACAAAACATTATTTCTTCATCTTCATCTGGAGAAATGGCTCAGTGGGTAAGAGCACTGACTGCTCTTCCAGAGGTCATCAGTTCAATTCCCAGTTATATAAATAAAATAAATAAATCTTTATTTTACTCAATGTAAATTATCAGGCAAAGAATGATATTCATCTTTGGTATTTCCATCTGGGTTTGGAGTTACCTTAAGCCATCTATAGCTACATTGCTTCCACTCAGTCCCTTCATAGCCAGGTCACTGGTGTCCTCCCACTGGCCAGCATGGAGGGGCTGGAGGAGACCTACAGTCTGGGTTTCCTTCCTCATTGCAGGAAGTAACCAGGACAAAAGCAACACACAGGTAAAAGTTAATTCATTCTCTCAGTATCAATGGGTTCTGGAATCTCCTGGTAATTATTCCTTCATACACTGAGGACACCAGTACCAGATTTACCAGCTTGTAAAATTGGAATATTTAGGTCACAACTGTGATAAAGGTAACCTTGCAAGCTTGAAGTAAATGAGCTTCTAGAATTTTTTCACTGGGTGCAAGAAAGGAAAACAGAGTTTAGGACAGTAAAATTAACTCATCCCCACTGTAATTTGCAGATGTAAATGAGGTTAAAATGAACCATGGTCTGAAACACAGCTAACTGGCTGCCTTTTTCCGAATCCTGCCTTCCTTCACACTCCACATACAATACAAACAAAACACACCTCAGCCAGTAACCACAGGGCTCTCTGGGTTCTTTTGTGTTGATGTCTGTGGAGGACAGAAGACGACACCCTGGGGTGTCCCTCCCACCGACACCAAACAGGCTCGAAGTATGTGGGGTCAAACTTAGATCAAGTCTTGACTCCAGCTTAGATCTTATACTGTCTTTGCTCTTTTCCTCTCTAATGCCCTCTCTCCTGTGCCAGGGCCTCACATAATGGACACATAATGGACAAATAATGCTAACTAACTGTATTTCCAGCCTACTCTATTATTTCTTGACACCCACAGGGTAGCCCTCCCCTCATACACTAAGGACCCCAGAATTCCCCCAAACAGAATACGTGAATTTTCCTTTGGGAAGTCTCACCTTTTCCTAGGTTCACAACCCGGTTTTAATTTCTACCCAATGCCACAAACAGGACATTTAATTTATGAAGTAACTTCTACTAGATGGAGGTGGCCTTGTGTGTCACTTCCTATTCCTGTGCCTGGGCATTTTTAGGTAAACGTCTGAACAAATGTTTGCTGAATGAACTATCAACTAATTACATATCCCTCACTCCTTATTCTCCCTGCGATTTCAGTCTGAGCTGAGGTTGGACAGCTTCACCTGCATCCTCAGACCTCTTGCCACAAGTCAGAGGCCCAGTCAAACCCTATGGTGTTTTTGGCATACTCGAGGATCCAGTTTGTATTATTTTGGGATATTTCCAATCTTTCACACTGTTTTACTTCCTTAAAAATGCTACCAATTGTTTCCCAGACAATTCTTTGTAGAGCTTCTAGGGATTGGATTCAGTTAGCATGGTCCTTGCTGTTTCATCCTTAATCTGTTCAGATTCTCTTTACTTCGTCCATAATAATAACCTCCTGTGCCTATTTCACACCTTGGTGGATCCATGCTAGTCCCAAAGCAGTTAGCTCATCATACTTCAGGCTTCAACCTTGGCCTTCAACGTGATTTCCTTCACGTTGAAGCTTCTGCTGGATTCTTGACACCTAGTCAACTGGCTCATACTTATCAATATAATTATTTCCATGTGTATCTGGTGGTTTATTTATACATGACTATTTAAGCCTAATCTGTATCAAGTGCTTACTGTGGAGTATCCATGTATCATGCATGTTCTTGGGTTTAAGGGATATCTTTTTATAATGTAAACAGACTTTAGCATCAGCCACACGGACTAATCCAGGCGTGTAGTTACCATTTCTAACATCTTAGGGGTGTATCTCCTAATCTTCATAGTTGGGGTAATAATACTTACCTACTGAGATTGCAGATTAAATGTGAGGCTATTGGTCTGGTGCCAAGAAATGGTGGATGTACGACATCCCACTGTTGCAGTTATTATTAGATTAAGATTAACCTGTTCTAGGTCATCTGCAGCATTAGGCAGAACCAGTCCTGTCTTTTAATAAGGGACCAAAGAAAAAAGTGATCCTTTCCCTTGTAAGCCAACTATTATACACAAGCTTAGCTTCAGCAAAGGAAACCTCTCTTTTACCCCCATTTAAAATACTGTAATATCAAAGATGTCCTTTGAAAACTTAGGTGAGCTCTATTTCACCTTCAGTATTAATTCTAAATGGAAACTGCCAATGATTGACCTAAGAATTGGAGTTAGTTCTTAGTTGTAGCTGTGATTGCCTGATCCCATCACACAAACTGCACTGTGTCCTATCAATAAAATCCAAGAATTTGAGTTAGCTGATGTATGTAAGATGAGTTTATACAATGAATATGCAGACATGTTCTGATGACAGAAAAGCTGGCTGAATTCATAAAGGGTAAGATGTCCTCATCTGCATCAGCTGCTGATGGAAAATCACCTTGCATGAGACAGGACCTGAGAGTGGAAGTCATGCATGCTAGAGGGAAATCAAACATGAATGGTGAGACTCAGCAGAGCCTACGTGTGAGAGCATCTCAACAAAGAAATCTCTTTGTCTGGGAAGGGTAAGAGTAGGTCCAGTGCTAGACCACAGGTGTTTGGTTTGACAGTCGATGGCAGTAGTCAAGCCTCAGAAAATTACCAATGCTTCTGCTGAGTCAGTTACTGGCAGGACTCCACCTATACACGCACTACTTAAGAATCTTCCTACGTACTCAAGCCCAAGTGACCTGCCAAGACAGGGTGCCTGTGACAGAAGAGAAGGTTCTCTTTGCCTAGAATTATGTGTGGGTGCTAAACATGGCACTTTATACATAAATTTATGAGGTGCAAAGTTTTAATACAAAGATGACTCATGAGGCTTCAGGCTGTGTAAATATGAAGCATAGTCTAATTTATGTCATGGGTTCTCACTCACAGCAAGGCTTGTGGGGTAGATTAGCAAAATGTTTGGAGCACCAGGAAACTCAAAATTTGGCACTCTTAAGCTGATGGAGAAGACTCTTGGTCCTATTTTAGCCTTTGTTGTAGCATTCCCATCTTGAAGCCATGTTATACACGTCGCCTACATTTTGAAGCATCAGGCTTCAATGGCAGTGTCCACTAGTAACACTTCTTTGGGGTTGTGAAGAAGCAAGTTAATCTTTTGAGAAGGAACAACGAGAAATTTAAATAGAAAGAAATTATAAAGATTTAAAAATAGGGCCTGAGAACACAGTGCAGTGTGGCAGTGTCGAATTTGCATTCAAGAGGCCCTGGGTTCAACTCTAGAGCCATAAAACATGGATGAAAAGTTCTGGGACTTAAAACTGTATTTATGTCTTTCTCAATTCCTGTCAATGTAAAAGCATGTTTTGTGATGCTGTGTAGAATGAAAACTTTTGAAGCAATTGTACTGAGACTTAGCAAAGGTACGTGCCAGACAAGCACAATCGGGAGACACTGTCTCACAGAGCTGTCTTAACCTGTCTGTGATCATCAACATGCACTGTAAGCTGATCAGGGCTGGGGAGATGGCTCATGGGTAAAGGTGCTTAATGCAGAAGCATGCTTGTCAGGATGGAGAACCAACTCTACAAAGCTGTCCTCTGCCCCACACCCGTGTCATGGCGCGTGTGCCACACATACCATGCATACGCAATAAGCATGTTTTCAAAAAATTAGTTAATCATGTTGTACACTTGAATATGTATAATTTTATTTACCGATTAATGTTTTTTTTCTTTTGAGACAGGGTCTTCCTATGTAGACTGAGCTCAAACTCACAGTGATCCCCACCTTAACCTTTAAGGACTAAAAGCATGCATCATTCTGGCACAATTAAATATTGTAAAACTTCTTAAAAAGGAAAAATAACGCTAACTAGTATTTCATATGACTGCTGAGGAAAACCCTATGGCTGGTGTTTCACGGTTCAATTTTTTTTTTGAAGGTCATATTGAATTACTACAAAACTGTTAACCTTTTTCTTCGGTTGAAGATGAACTAGCAGAAACTGACCCTTTAATGCCTTTACAGTGAGACGTGGCAATAGGTGGGGTTGTCAGAAGAACAATCTTGGAAATTGTGATCAAAGAATCAGACACTGCCAGGAGACCAGGACTTACAGGGCATGATCATAACACTTCTGTAGCCTAATAGATGGGAAAATATGAAAGAAGGAAGGAATATTAAAAAACCAAATTTGTAATCAAATTTGCTATTATTTATCATTCTTTTATAGACCGTGGTAAAAAATCTGTTAAAACAGACAGAAAAATATGTGTACGTTGAATGTAAAACTAACTTTATGAACCTAAATACTTAAATTTCTGATTTGTATTTTGTGCACAAGAAACAAGAGGCTGT
The DNA here is from genome assembly GCA_026225945.1 of Cricetomys ansorgei. Lineage (NCBI taxonomy): Eukaryota > Metazoa > Chordata > Mammalia > Rodentia > Nesomyidae > Cricetomys > Cricetomys ansorgei. The sequence goes on from JAMJFZ010001562.1 coordinate 9,033,148, forward strand.
TTTCTTCACTGGTGTAAGTAAGTAGAACCCGAGCCATGGAGTTTTGGAAGATTCAACCATTGCACATTCAGAAAGAAAAAAAAAATGTTAGCCCCAGTGTTAGCTTTTGATCACTTAGGTGTCACTAAATGCTTGTCTTTCAGGGTCATAATGGAAACAGTTACCATCAAGGTTGTGTTTTCAATAAGTGTCAGGACAGTGGGTTATCTTTTGTTAACCTGAAGCCCACTGGAGAATCTCATTTATGAAGATGCCCACAGATAACTGCAAATAAACAGGCTTGGATTCCCTGAACAATGCTCGCACACAATGGATCAAAAGTGGGTTTTAATTAAGTACTTGCTGTCATATTTTCCTTGCATCCTATAGGAGACATACACAGGCTCCTGCTCTCACTGGGGTGGCTGGTTGGTTTTCTTTTGAAGATTCAGAGCAGCATCAAAGCTACAAACAAAATGGTGCTGTGCCAATTATCCTTAGTGATTTCGAGAGTGAGATGTGTAGACCACGTACCAGGAGAGGCCTCTCAAGGTGACCACAACCTGCCTGGTCTACAGAGTGAATTCAAGGCTGGCTTAAGAAATTTAGTAATCCTGTCTCAATACAGAGAAGGAAGATGAATGCTGGGACTATGACTCAGTAGTAGAGCCCTGGCCCAGCACGTGTGAGGCCTCTGGGCTATATTCTCAGTGTCAGGGAAAGAAAGAAGATAGAACCTCATCCGTCCCCTGACAGCCTGTAAGGGAGGCGGAGTGGACGAACATCACCCACCGCGAAAGCGCTCTAAGCATCGATCTGGGAGGCACAGGAAGTCTTTATTGCCACAGGAAGCAAGTGCACTCACCAACAGTTTTCAGAATCACAAAAATGCAGAATTCACACAACAAAACACAACACAGACTTGGGGAGAAATGGTTCCTTGGGTTATATTAGCTGTAATACTGAGGTAACCAATTGACCTTGTTCAGTGAAAATATCTTAAAACAAAATGAAAAAAAATCACTAGTTGTAACATCTAATTTATATATACCATTCAAATAAAAATATATATTATTTGCTTTAATGTGTAGCAAGTTTAATACATTAGTGTTTACAAAATAAAAACTGTATTCTACGGAAAAAAAATTTTGTGCTTCTTTATCTCTAAGTCTGAAAGTCAGAAAAGTATATTACTCAAGGAAGCTTACTTCTAGATTTAAAGACGTAGGTTCTATGTCCAGAAGAGACAGATAAATACCAGCTGGAAGATTCTTGCATCTTTTAAAACTTGCCTGTTAAAATCCACAAACTTGAACTATAAGACACAATTTTTTAAAAAGGACCACAAAATTTCTCAAAATAGATTATAGACTACAGGAAACAGTTCATGAAAGTACCGAGATACTAACCAGTGCTGTGGCTACTATTAAAAACTGAACATTCTATTCAAATGGTATCACACCAGCTCCACAGCAGACAATGAGCCCACAATAACCAGCCTCAAGGTAGCAACAGAGGTACAAGCTCTGTAAGACACTTCTCCAGGAGCAAATGCTCTGGTCCAACAGAAACACTTAGGAAGGGGAAAAAGTCTTTTAATGGTATAAAACATGTTTACTGGTGTTTCTACTGTAAAACTCTTCTACAGATAAAAATGAAATTGTGATTACTTATGTGACAGTGAACAGAGATTACATCTCATCTGACATTTAGCCAACAGATTTCAGTATAACAGATTATTACAACCATGATCTAGAGCAGAACTGAAAACAAGACACACACTCCATGTCAATTCACCCATGTCATCATCTTTATCACATTTAAGGTTAACTTAGTATGCCTTAATTCATTTAACACATCCTGAAATGCCAATGTTTAAGTCAAGGCTTTTACACATTAGCCCATTTATTTCAAGTCCTCTATCTCATCTCTGTTACATCTTCAGTAGCTGTCACGAATGTAGTCTACCTCATCTTGGAAACATTTCTCCAATTTTTAATTTGTGCACTGATTAAAACAATGAAAGTGACATTTCTCAGAAATGGCTATACATTTCCTATTAACCGAAATCAATTTTATCAAGTATTAAGTACACAGTCTTTTCCTTGCTGTATTCTATTTGCCTCCCATCTTTCTCCAGTCACGGTCACCCTGCCAATAACTACATTGCTTAAGCTTTCTTTTATGACTGCGGAAGTTGTAAATGCTGACGAGTAACATTTACGGTAAATACACTTAAAGTAGACAACAAAATTTCAAGTAAAATGAACAGTATCCACGTCTATTAGACCAAAAGGTCTTAACACCTAGAATTGCTTCTATAAATTACACAGATACATTGTACATTCTTAAATAGTGAATGCCTACAATATTGAGCCTTTCCACGTGGAACAACTTACACAGGAAGGTAATTGGTCAGTGTTTGTTACAATGCAACGTTCTCTTGATTTCCTCTTCTGTGGCCGTTGCTCGGTCCTGGTTTCCACAGATTACTGTGAGTTCTTATGCTTTGGCTATGATCTGTTTGAGCTGAATGAGGCAACACTGGTTATTAAGGCTTATTCTATGATGGAGCATTATCCTTGAATCTGGTGCCATTTCCAGAGAACTGTGGGAGAATCCCAGCTATCTTGAGTCTTCAGGCTCTGTTTTAATAACTTTCTTTTCCATGGTAAATGCAGAGTGAGGATAGTCTTTTAAAATCCCAAGGCTCTCTGCATAAAACAAAACCAGAAAGAGTTTGGTATTTGAAATCAGTGGAGGACAAGCTTAAGTTATTAAACCCCCAAACTTCATAGCAAGTATTATTAAACTATTCATAATTCTGAAATTCCATATAGAACTTTATTTACAGATTTGAGGTTAAAAGCATGGGTTCTGGCTAAACATGGTAGTGATGTATTCCCAGGACTTAGGAGGCTGAGGCAAGAAGACCGCTTCAAGTTCCAGGTCAGCCTGAGCTATGTGGAGAGAACCCAGCCAGTTAGGGACACATAGCAAGACCCTGTCTCACAAAGAAGGGAAAAAAATTACATGATTGTATTTAAATCCCAACTACACCAATTTCTAGCTATAAACTAACGTGGGTAAGTTACACAGCTGAGCCTTCATGTCTTTGCCTATAAAAGGAGGTGTGGGGTGAGGGGTAAAGCACAGAATGTACATGGATAGATAGACCTTTTTTAAAATGCTTAGTCCACTGTGGTAAGTACACAGAACCAAGCTGGTCATTTACACACACGTTAATAGATAAAAATATTTACCATAAAAATGAGATAGTAATACATCTTCAATTTAAAATACGAAACTATTTATAAAAGTTCCTCTATCTGTGGCATCCTAAGCTGGGATAAAGGGAATGAAGAATGAAGTTTACTTTCCTAGGGAATGGTTCCATGGAGTTTTATGTATAGTTATTTCAACAATGTATGCTACTAAACACAAAATGCAATCTTTACGTAACATACTAATGCTTGGAGATGTATACATTATACAGATGAAAACATTTGGGCTAACACACACACAGACACACAGACACACAGACCTACCTTGAAAGGACTATAGAAAGGGAACCAACACTCTTAGCCTATCTGAACATAGTAGCTCAGTATATGCAGGCAGCCTCTACACAGATGGGATTTTGAGTTGCACTTAGAATAATAAAAACAGCCACAACTTTAATTCTTACCAGCCCTACAATTCACATGCTGTCTTGTTTACAGCTTATAAACTGCCCTGTGAAGTGACCACTCACAGATAAATCAATGAGAAAGCAGGGAAAACACAACTCAGGTTATTTGGTCAGGTAACCAGGCTCTTACCACATGGAACCTGTGTCATTTCTACTCAATTTTTCTAAAAAGAAATTATTCTTCAATAGACTCACTCTGGGCACATAATGGCCACACTCCAGGACAGGGCCTATGTTCATTGGCCACCAGAAATCAGACTCCATGGGTTTTTTGTTGTGTGTATGACAGGGAGTGCTTTTGTTTCTTTTTTTGTTTTTTTTTTTTTAAATAGAAAGAACATGAAGTTGGGTGCGCAATGACGGGGAGGATCCGGGAGAAACTATGGGAGGAAAGAGTATGGTCAAAATACATTGTATGAAATTCTCAAAAAAATAAAATTAAATCTTAAAAAAAAAAGCAAAAACTATTCTTTGGGCATTCCTTTGTTCTGTTCTATGTAAACTCCCAGCTAAAGTAATCTCCATGTAGCAGAGATACCAACTGTGTCTCTGTGGTGAGACAAGTATGAACAATATAACTAAGTATTTCATGTAGAGCTTGTAGAGAGCAAGTTAACTTGCTAAGAACTTTAAAGAAGAGATCACTTTTCATGAGGATGACAACAGGAGACCAATTTGCTATCATTTTAAGATAATTTTATTCTCAAGTTCTTTGACAGTGTCAATCAGTGGGCTAAAGGTCAAAGGACAGAATGTTATTTGGGACATCAGCCTTTTTAGCATCCGCTACTTGGGAGAATGAACAGAAAGACACAGGATCTCTTGATAAACTTCCTAATGAGTCCTCAATCCACCTTCAGCTATAAAGTCAGGGTTCCTACCAACTTACCATGCAATTCCAGTGAACTGTTTGATCTGGGCTCAGCTACACCATCTATAAAATCAGTGACTCCTAAAGTTACTTTTATTCAAAGACTGAATAATACCAGACTCTTCGAAACAGTGCCAATATGTGTGACTCATTTGATTCAAGTAAACACAAGTAAAATCACAAGTAGGAATTGCTTCCTTTCAGACACCAGTCTGAAATGCATCTGCATGAAAAGTCAGGTTCTGGTACCCAGCGTTTTCTCAGCTCCAGGACAGGTGCAGAGCCACCCAGAGGCCACCCATGTCATATCACAGTTCTGTCAGAAAAGAAAAGCCAGTCCAACTCATCATAACCATCTATTATTCAGCTTAAACTTCTGTTTGCAAGTCACCATCCATACAATGTCTACTCAAATCATCTTAACCTTGATGACTTGCCCTGTCATTCCTTATAATACTATAATTCTCTAAGAGGCTGGCTGACATTGTGCAATCTATAATCTCCAAGGGGAACCGACAAGTAGCACTGTTCAATGGGGACAGAAGGAGGAGAGCAGAGATAAGGGAATGCTGTCCAGAATGTCTGTTTGCAGTCTACATTCTTACCTGATGAGTGGGACTTCGCCTCACTGGAGTAAAGTCTACTCAGCTCCCCATCGACCACAAAATGATGGGGCTGTCTGTTCTGTACATTAGTCATTCGGAGATTCAAAGGTCTTTCTCCTAATGAAAGGAAAGAAAGAAAGGCAAAAAGGAAGAAAGGAAGGAAGAAAACAGAGTAACAGTTAAGACATTCCCAGTGTTTTTTGTTGTTTTCTGTTGATTTTTGTAAATACACATTCACAAATTACCAGAACACACCTTACGAAGGTTAAGAAGAGCCAAGAAGCACTGAAGCACTTACAGTAGCCAGGACAAGACATTTAAAATAGTAACTTAGGAGGAAAATGGCAAGTCATTAATGCTAGCACCCAAAGCATACAAACAAGATGAACCAAAAAAGAGATGGACATTTCTAGAAGAGTTCCCACACTGTACTAATACAGCTCTTCTGTAAGATATTTTCCTTAACACTGTAACCATATACTAAAGGATGCCGTTAATTAACCACATATTTAATAGTGGAGAGGCAGAGATGGCTTCAGACCAATTATAGTTTTTTTTTAAAAGCACAATCCTTGAAAAAATGATTAGCATGAATATAGTAAAAATGCTTTTTACATGATATTATCTGTCACAGCAAATTGCTATCCCACAGTAAGCTATTCTAGTGTCATAAATTAAGTTCCATCAATTATTTCATAATTGTGTTTGCTTAATTGTTAATTCTTAGCTGCTAAGAAGGGTCAGAGAAGTTAAAGAAGACCTTAACTAAAAAATTTTTTTCCATGTTTTATAAAGAAAATCATTCTTTTCCCCTAATGTTGTGATCTAAGGTAATATTTCATTCCAAGGCTGGAGAATGTGCACTAACATGGTATTCTTATTTGAATGGGAAAAATATCTTTACCATTATGCGTTAGACAAGGGATTTACATCCAGGACATATAAAAGAATTCAGAAATTACTCACTAAAGTCTATAACATTCCAATTAATAAATCGACTAATAAAATGACTAGACAATACTAAAAAGAAATAGACAAGCTCTCCAAGTATTTGAAAAACTGTTCAACATCCTCAGCTAATGCAAATTAAAAATAAAATTGCTCTGAGATTCTGCCTCATCCCAGTAGAATGCGTAGAATGGCTAACACTGAGAAAACCTCCAGAGAGGATGCAAGGCAAGAAGATCCCCACTCGCTGCTGGTGGGAGTGTATACTGGGTTAGCCACTTTGGAAACCAGTATGGAGGGGTCTCAAAAACCTAAAAAGAGAACTGCCACCTAACCCAGTCATACCGCTCCTGTGTATATGCCTGCAGGATTCCAGAGATCCTCCCACAGGGATGTGCGCACACGTGCTGCTGCTGCACTCCTCACGGTAACCAACCATCTACTGGCTCAGATGTCCACAGAGGATGAATCAACGAGGGACAGGAAGTGCACTGTGCACAGGGTGTGTTAGTTCAGCCGTAAAGAAAAGTGATATGATAAGACTTGCAGGAAAGCAGATGGAATGCAAACTGTCATATATGATGTTAAGTGCAGTAAGCCAAAGTGAGAAAGACACACAGCACATTTCCTTTTGTATGTTGAACCTCGGGTTGTGTGTGATGAAACGAGAAAGGGGATGAGGAGGGGAGAAAGGGTAATGAGATACATCTGACATGAAAGGGGTTCTTGGGGGGAGGGAGGTACTGGGAAGGGACAAATAAGAATGAAGTCTTCATGAAACACCGTATCGAAACCTGTTACTTTGTATGAACTTAAAGCATTTTTTTTTAAAAAGATGGTATTCTAACTTGGAAAGAGGAAATGTTAAAGAATGGTAAGTACTTGCTAGAAAATAAATAATATACAAAGTAGACAATATGAAACTATTGTTTTCTTTCAGTATACTATTTAGTGATACTTGAAGCTGCAGGACTTATGTATAGTTTACACAGCGTTTCTCTCTTCTCAAATCTAAGCTGCACACAGGCAAGAGTGTTTGCATGGCTATGCCTTCTGGGGTTAGAGTCATGCCTGGCATATAGAAAGGACATCAGGAAATCCTCTGAATGAGTGAATAACAGTGACTTGGGGTTTTCCTCATGCTGAAGACATGAGAAAAGTAAAACAATTTTCAGAGTAGTTAAAAACACTCACGACTCACAGGGCTTTCTAACGCGGGCTGTGTTCTGTGTGTTTTAGAAATAACCACCCCACCCTCTCAGGAAATACATGTTAAACATTTTAGATAAACTGATTTTGAAATGTTGAGGTTTCGATCATTCTGAAAAGGTGGGTGTGCACCTCAGTGGATGTTCCTGGGGTTAATCCCCGGAAGCACAAAGGAACAGAAGCATCACTGATAGAATTATGCCTTTGGGGAAATGGACTGTATGCTCAAACCCCCATCTTGACAAGCCTCTCTCTATGAGACACATGCGCAAACTGTACTACAAGACTGATACAATTTTAAATTTTTAGAAATTAAAAGAGAAAATTTTCCTTTGAAAAGGAAATAGCTAAAATTGGATTTTCCCAGAGATAAAATAATCCCTTCAAAATATCGAGGTTTAAATCTCATCTCTTCTCCCCATTTCCCTTAGAAAGGCACATGGTCACTGCACAGGCGCACCTTGTCCATCCGAGCCGTCAGAGGGCAGGCCGTCGGGGCTGTGCTCTCCAGAGCTCTGCCTGTAGAGCCCGGTGAGCCTCCTCTCCTGCTGCAGCCTCTCATAGCTGGCCTGGGCGCACAGGAGCTCCATCTGCTTCGCCACCCCCTTCTCAGCCTGCTAGTAAGTAAAACAGAAATACAACCAGTAACTACTGCGTTTTAGGTTGCTCGATAGCTTAAAGATGCCAATCTGAGACTCTAGCAAATACATTTAGTGTTTATTAAAATGAGCTCACACTTCTGTGAGCTTGCCTCCATAAATAAGAATAAATAAGTCATGGAAGATACTGGGTTCGTTCTAAAGGTTTCTTTTCAGTCCCATAAACAAAATTCCATGTAAGCTCAAAACAACATAACCTCCACTTTGTTTCCACGGTCCTGAGTCCTTTAAAGGATTTCCCCTTCTTTCCGTTAAGAAAAAAAAAAAGAACCCAAGAGCAACAGTAACATCTGCTGTCAACTGCTTCGAGCACAGGGTGAAATCCTGGTGTTTTATTTTAGGATTTGGCACTACCCAGACTCTATGATGACAGCCTGTTTGGAGGAGAAAAGGTGTAAAACGGCTGTCTAGAAGAACAAGACAAACACACCTCCCACTAAAATTAAACAATGCAAATTATGCAGAGAAGCATCCCTGCCAGCACCCCAGAGTGAAGCAGCACTTCCCCACTAAGCATAAACGGACATGTCTGAAATACAAGGCTGATGTGCGGCACAGAAAGCCATCATGCGTTGCAGAAGCCCCTTTCCTACGCACTGCTCTAAATTACTTGCGTGTGATATTCAAAGTAGGGTATCTGTGACATTTGCCAAGGAAGTAATAGTCAAAATGCAGATATGATTCATTATCATGTTATATAAAAGTACTATAAGAATGCCGCTATATAAAATTGGTTACAAAAGTCATGACTCACAAATCTAAAACTCGATAGAAGGAATACACAATGAAGTAAACAGACAGGAGAAATGCTCATACTACTTTTCTAAATGTGCACAAACCAGGTCAAAGGTAACAATAACTTCATTTCATTTGAACTTTCAACGAATTAACTGATGACATTTCAACAGGCAATTCTGAGAGGGAATGTAGCCTTCCTTCTCTTCTCTGCAGTAAGAAAGTCCGGCATTACCAAAAGTGAATGCAAAACAAGCCTGCAAGTTAAACCCCTATAGTGCTAAGAGGGGCATTCATACACACAGACTTTGGAAATGCCCATTTCTGAGCATATACATGGTTACAATTTTATTAAAATCTGGGGCAGGGGGATGGCTTGTGCAGCTCTCAGCACTTGCTGCAGGAGTCTGGGAAGCCAAGGTCCTCTAGCACCCACCCACATGAGGAACTGAACATGGCGGCATGCACTGTGATCCCAGCACTGGGGAGCAGAGGTAGGTGGATCCCTGGGGCTTATCAGCCAGCTAGCAGAGTAAACAAGCCTGTCTCAAAATCTCAAGGTGGATGGCTCCTGAGGAATGACACCAAGGCTTTCTTCTGGCCTCAACAGACAGGTGTACGCATGTGCATGCACACCTGCCTTGTGTACCCATGCAACACACAACCTTTCACACATACACAGGAACTAATACAGCTATCCAAAGTGACACACTAATTTAACAACTCTTCAGTAAGGCTTTAAATGAGGTAAGAGTTACGCTATTGACAATATGTTATTGAGATCGTGTGCTATTTTACCTCAAAGCTGTACCATACACAACCATGGTGAAAATGGCTGCTTTCCTCCATATCAAGAGAATGTCTCACTTCCTACAAAACTACAAGGAATAGGCAAGGTAATAGGTAATGTCTTATCAGATTTTGTTCATGAACCAAATGAAGCCAGGCTGCTGGTGCCATCTTACAGATACAGCTGTGGGACAAAAGACATTTTAAAAATAACCAGAAACAAACTGAGTCCTGGAAACCCCAAAGCTGAACAGAGCTGAGGCAGCTACCCACTGTGCAGCCTCCAGCTATCTCCATGAGGCATTCAATACAAGGGTTACCTGTGAGCTGAGAGCTGCAAGCTCCTCACTCTTGGCTCTGGCTTGCTGGAAGAGTGTTTGCACAGATTCCTGGAAGTCTGGAAATCCATCCTGTGGGTCAGATCATAAGGCCTGGATATTTAGACATTGCTACTACACAAAACAAAAATAACCACCTTATCCTCAGTAGTAAGTAATCTGCTGAGATTTTAATGAAGAGTACTTCATTTCAGTCTTTTAAGCTGCTATGCTTTATTTTCTACAGTAAAACTACAAACACCACCACCACCACTCGCACTGGCGAGTGAACTCTAGTGCGGAGATAACAAACATCTCAACCAGCACCTGACTCATCACCATACCCCAGACGCTTCAGAGCCTTTCCCTAATTTCAGGTTTTATGAAAAGCACTGTGAAATATTTCCATGGAAACAGGATTTTTCTACAGTTTCAATCATCTAGTACAAAAACCATAAAGAGACAGAATTCCCCACCAGGATGCCACCTTTCTGTCTTCTAACACTGTTAAAGGCCTCTGCTGTCCCAGTCAGTGTGACCTCCCCTGCTATCTCTGGGTACTGCTGGGCTTTAAAAAATTTTTTTTTGTTTGAATTTATTTTTGTTTTGACATCTGAAAATTAACTTTACATATTAAAGTTGTACAAATTTGTATATTGACCTGTGATTTCTACTGTTCTAAAGTTTCAAAAGGCCGTTTGCTTTAGAAATTCAATAAATAGCCCAATTGCTAGTTGTTAAAAAGCTTTTGGTTGTTGTCGTAACCCATCTAGAACTAACTTCATTATGAACAATGCTGTAAAGGCCCAAAGTAAAAGAAAAAAAGTTAAATTGCTATCCAAATGGAATTTTGAAGGATTGTCCAGTGAGTCCTCTTTATCATGATAGGAACTGCACAGACTACAGGACATGCCCCCCTGAGTCAGCCCCTCCTGACGAAAGTGAAGACAAGAGACTCTATCAGAGCTGCTGAGAGGACCAAATGGGAAGAGATGAGATCATGCCTTTAGCTAAGGGAAAACACGGTTTTATAACACTTTCTATGGCGGGCATTCTAAGCCTGGACAACCCTCCAGCTTCCTCAGTTCAGTTCCTCTGTATCTGGGTGAACCTACCCAGCATTTCTTTCAAGTTTCTTTTAATACCTGTTTGCTGTTCTACGTGAATATAAAAACCAAAGGCAACCACAATAGCTTTACCTCAAGGAAGACCACTAAGGGTCTCCTTACAGAACCTGTCATTACCAATCAACTCTAAAACATGTAGCTTCCCTTTGCTGGATAAGCTACATATTTTTAACACAGGATTATTAATTAAAAACCAGACTTGCTAGAATAACCTAGTAGAAAAAGATGTGATGATGTAATATTTTACTTTGAGATATATTAGCTCAATGCAATCTCCCATTACAGTCTTAAAAAAAAATTATGTGCCATGTTCTCAAATGTTTAATCTACAAAAATCAATTTCTTAAACAACACATAATTATCTATTTTTAATTTTTAAAAAAGTTTTATTGTTTTGAGATGATCTTCCCCAGGCTAGCCTGGAGCTCTCAATGTAGCTCAGGCTGACCTGGCAGTCCCAACCTCTGTCTTGGCTCCTGAGGGCTAGGATTACAGCACCAACCACAAGCCCATTATCTGCTTCTTTAAAGTCAGACGTGAAGTGGCAGATTGGCAGTAAAAGTGAATGAATCTGACACTGAGAGATGGCTTTATGTACCTTCCTTTTCAGTACCTTTTTGAGTGCTGAGGACTGCCTTTCTGGGAGCCCCTACACTAACCTCAGGGAATACATAGACTATAAAGACTAGTGAGCTAGACTCGGCTTTTTATAAGAGCAGGAAAGTACATGGTTTTCTTACTCTATTTTTCTTCTAAGATTTTTTTTTTTTTAACTTCTAAAATTCCAGCCTCCACTTGAGCTTCCTTTAAGTTCAAAGAAGTGGACTTGGGAGGAGAAACAAGGAGAGTCCCCGCAACACCCTGCTGGCTCTCAGAAGCACGAATGGTACTGGTTTCCATTTCATGTGCATTTTCTACTTAATTCTCACAAGCGATGCCCAGTTTCCTGATTCTCTCGCTACAGACACCAGTTCCAGGCCGAGGCTCAGTCAACAAAGCCCTGATGTGAAGACATTTCTGAAACCTGTAACCATGAATAAGCACCCCTTACAGCTGTTTACCATGAGAACTGACTTCAACTCTATGCTTTGTGCTGGGTTTCAAGTCTAATTCTATTAGTATTTCTGGGATGCACAACAGATTATTTTGGCCCTGGGTATATTGTCTCATCTGTAAGGGGGATACTATAGCAGCCACGAGGCTAATTTATACAATCATTTTTTTCGGAGGGGGAGAGATGCATAGGAGATACTTAGCTTGGTGATTGGCACATAGGAATTACCTACAAAAAATGTAAGTTTAGTAAGTTCAGCCAAAAACCCAGCAGGTTTAATCAAAATTAAACAGCCCAGTGTAGGTGACTATTTCCTCTGTTACACAGAAAAGAATGTGTATAGCCTAGCTATCTGAGGACAAGTGGGGAGTACATATATTTAAAACAATAACCACCAAGAAAATACCAGATACATTGATAGGGGGATGTTTTGGTGAAAATCGCAGTGGGAATCTAGAAGCACCTATAGGGATACAGCAGCAGATGAGTTCGGAACTCGGCTCTATCCTGACTAGCTGTCCACAGGGCCCTGGACAGAGAGCCAGGCACTGAGAAGGTACCCTAGAGTGCATGATACTGGCAAGAGGAGAGTTCTGGAAAAGACAGCAGCTAGTAGAAAGGCCTGAAGGCAAACCTAACAGGCTGTGCACTGAAGTTTGTTTATTATGGTTATAGTGGGGAAGGAAGGTGAACAGAGAAACTAGAACTGCATGGCCAGGTGCTGTGGGGCCTGACAGGCAACACTGCAAAGTCTGAATCTTACCCAAGTACACATTATCTTTACTTTGGTGGTAAAGAGAACCCAGTGCTGCTCTCAGAGGAGACCACCAGACCTGATTTTAGAAAGGCCACACTAACTACAGCTGAGCCATGTGAAGCCTGTGGTGAACCACAGACAGTGGCTCCATCCCGAGCAGCAGCAGCAGCTGTAACAGAATAAATGAGGACAGGCAATGCGAGGGGGACATTGTGGGGGACATTCACTATGATTCAGGCCACAGGGCCAGGTGTAGATCGTGAGGGAACTGGAACATGGATGGATTCAGTTAGGGACAGCTTTGCTGAAGGGCTGGCAAGACTTCCGTATACACAAACCAGCTAGGTAGATGTAGTGAATTTGGACAGTGGGATTAAACCAGGTCTGGAGACTTAGAGCAGCCAGCGGCAGGCCGTGGGTGGAGCCACGGACAGGAGCCCCAGATGCCCCCATATCTCAAACACTGCTTGAAGAGGCTTGGGAAGGAGGAAGGAGCTAGCCAGTCTTCTGTGCCGGGAACCAGATGTGTGGTCTCTTCAAGTCAACCTCATTGTTCTCAGCGTTCTCAGTGTTTCCACGGAGATTACATCACCTGCTTTACCCGCCCACGGGAGATTTGTGGGTATTAAATGAACAACTGCAGATGGCGAATCTTGTCATAGAGAGCCTCCATGGTTAGGACTATCCACTCATGAGGATACTGCAAAGCTGGGGGGGGGGGGTTTGAGGGGGCCTGCACGTGACTGCGCTGCACGTGAACGCTTCCTGGAAAATGGGTGTTGCCTCACTGTTAATAATGAGGAACAAGCTATCTGGACTATATGGCCGAGGAACAAAAGGGGACACCCCCAAGACACTGGCATACTGCTAGAAGAACAGCTTGGGCTCCTTCACTGGGTTTGGTACAGGACTTATTCTGGGTCTCCAGAGCTTTCTTCCTAGGCACCAGCTGTACCATGCTCTGAGCAATTTATCTCCATGTCACATTGATGGCTGCTGCCATTAATCACAGTGTTCCCTTGGTGATGAGACTCTGGGCCTCAGCACTGAGAAAAGAAGATACATGGTTAGAGGCTGCTCATGACCTAATTAGTCTCACCTCTTTGGTCTCCACCCTCGGTCCTCTCCCTCTTTCCCACCAAGCCCCAGCAAGCTGTTTGAAAGTCACTGCCCAGCTGTCTTGAAGTGATCTGCAGTGGCAGATGTTCTTAACCCCACGCAGGCATTTTCCCTTCTCTCTATTCACGCTTTCTGTATGAATAGCAGATTGTATTGCTTCTGCTTTTCTGATCCAGGGAGAAGAGCCTACTTCAGAGCAGCTTTCCTTTCATGGGCTTAGTCACAGTGTAGGTGGATATGCTGACCCCTCCCCTCCCTTCCCCTCCCTGGAGCATCTGGCAGATGTTTCCTTTTCTTGTTCAAACCCAGTTCTCTGACTTTCTGGGCTCCATTAAACAAAACCACTTCGTCCATCCAGTTGTTCCTGTACTCTCTACTCCACAGGGTCAAGAGGGTTGTTGCCTCTCATTTCTGCCTGGTTTCCAGCAAATTCTGGTGAACAACAACAAAAAAGACTAACAAGGAAAAGATACACAGCAGACAGTCTATCCATGCAGCCAGCGGCTGTCACCAGTCTGGGACTGTGATCTGTCTCCTTTTCTAAGAAGCTACTTATGACACTGTCATTACCAGGATAATGACAGTTTGTTCTTAAATCAAAAAGAAAGGTTACCAACTGAGCCTACTCTTAACCAGTATTTAAAAATTTTAAGCAAAGACAAGTTAGTCAGGAATACTGGCTCTTAAATCTTCATGTTCTATGATTAGCTGCCAAGCCATCTTACTCTGTTATGGGTAGAACATAAATAAATAAATCAGACTAACTTTTATGAATGTATTCTACCTTCCCAACACACCTTTTATACTCATTCTAAACAGGAAGCATATCACATGGCACCCTCTTCCATATAAACATATTTTGTAGTTACCACTGTTAGATTTTCTACTCATAAGTTAAGGTTATTTACCAGACAGCTGACCTAGGATTAGAAAATAGTAATTGTTGCACGCTTTTTCCTTTACCACAGAGCAGGCGAAGGGTTTGACCCCAACAGTGCTCTTCTGTGCAGGTGAGGGGTTTCGCGAATGCTCGTTCACACCCAGGAAGGTACTGTTTAAAGCTGCGATGTTAGACATTGGTTGGAAACCCTGGCTCTGCCGCTGACAACAACGTGACAACTTGGGAAAGTTTCTGAGCCTCTCTGGGTCTGCCCTGGCTGTCAAACGGACATCATAAAGCACATAAAGGCACAAGAAGGTTTGTGATAAACACCTAGCAGGGGCTGGCACACAATAGCATGAATTTAAAACCACCATTGTTAGGATTCCCCACAGCTAGATGCTTTGGGGTCTCTAGTGAAAGATAGGAGTAGGAAAACACGATTCATTCTCAGTTTAGCTAAAAGTGGGTTTACAGCAGTTGCTCATTTCTGCAGAAGCCTTACTTACTAACACACAGGCCCTGGAGAGGTACTTTTCCTGGAGAGCCACTGGTGCTAGCCCTAAGGCCCGCCCAAGTGGGAAGGTTTCTCTCTGTGATCGTCTCACTTACTCTAGGAATTGAAGAAATAACATTTAAAGTCTCTACATATTTTAATGTCTAACATATCATGTATGGTGGAACACTATTTAAGGACAAAAGATTGGTATTTCTATATAGTATCTACTGACCCTTTAAAAAATCTAATTGCAGCCATCATTATGGGACAACGATACGATCTTGGGAAGACAAGTCAGGTGAGTATTTAAGATTCATTCCATCCAATTCTTAGTGCAGATCAGGGGGACACCGCACTCAACAACAGAAAAAGACGTGACTGCCCTTGGACACAGCACTGCTTTGCCAGGGCACCCCAACGCACTGATGACAACAGGTGAGAAACTGCTCCCTTGGCCAACAATGTCGAATTATTCAGATGTCATTTTCATCTGCTGGACATCACATTTTGTTTTTTTGTTCATTGCAAAAATATCCTGTTAAACATGGAAACAAGTGAGCATCTTGGTTATGTGTGCTTACTGGCTGTTGTAGCAGATTTTGAAACAAAGGGATGGAAGTAGTTGTTGCATTAATTCCCGGCCTCAACAACTGGGAATCCGTCCTACATCTACTTTTTGTACCCACAAACAAGGAATAAACTCAGAAAAGTACAGAAAGGTTTACCAACGTGAGAGTAAGAGGAGGTTCAATGAACTCTAAAACCTTTCTGGTTTCACATTTCATTATGAGGTCCTTTCTACCAGCTGGATCTCTAGACAATTTCTTTTTTACGCATTGTTTTTCTAAACACAATTAGTATTTTGTTATCTCTGCGCTCTCCTCGTGCCAGCTTACCTTTGTGATGCCACCCTGAATACCCACTGGCATTCCTACCTCTCCTGACGTCCAGCTCAGTCAATACCTTCCCAACGGAGCCCCACTCACACCTCAGGCCACTGTCTCGCAGGTGTCTCATGGGAAGTTGACATTAGCAAGGCACTAATATTTGGTGATAAGTATTATAGGGAGCATACCCTGTGACAGCCAATGCCACCCACACCAGGATCAGCTTCCAGAAGCAAGTGAACAGCTCCAACACCTAAATACAACTCAGAACACAGAGCAGAACCAGGCTAGCACTAGGCCAGACTTACAGCCTGCAAAGGCTGCATGACACACATCATCATGCGCACAGGACACATGCTCTGAAGAGACTGACAGCAGTGCCTAAGTGCCTTTACAACACTAAAAAAACAACAATAAAAAGTGAGTCACTGTCCTAAATTCAAGCTAAGGTCTGTTTATTTCTAGGAACAAGTTAGGAGTCCGGTATGTACGCGGGCTCTAAAGAGGCTCGAGCACATTAGTCACTGGCTTTATTAGGAAGGTGAGAATTTTACAGGAGAGAGGCAACATTGATTATTTAAATTCTGAATCAAAAACTTCCAAGTGGCTTTGTGACCTAATAAAATGATGAGTGAACCATACAGAACTATACAGTTAAATTACCTCCAGGGAGACGTATTTCAAGGAACAAGAAATTCACAGCTAATGTAATAACCCAACACTTCTGAGTTCCTAACGATATCTAATTACAATGATCTAATTATGGACATCAAAATACATGAAACAAGTTGCTTAAGTTTCAGATCAGGTCACTGAGAGGGACAGAAAGACCCAAACAGCCAAAAAGAAACAATGGCAGCTCCAATCAGCCACAGCTGCACACATTTCAGTGTGGAACAGCAGGGCTTCCATGAAGAGCAGACCGAGTCCGGACCACATTGAACCAATGCCGAAAAGAGATGCAGCAGGTCTCTCTCCCAGCAGAGGCCATTGCCAGGTTGGATCTGTACCTTCTTTCTTGTAAGTGCTCCAACAGCCTGGGTTGAACAGGGTCTGCATTCACTTGCTTTCTCTCAGTAGTAGCAGCAAGCCACATCTACAAGGCCCTTCTCCTTGCCATTATCTTAGGCAGTGTGACTAAACTGTCTCACCTTCTCTCAACATAGCCTGTTAGACAATGTCAACAAGTCCCCTGAATGGTATCTGATGAAAACCCATCTTGAACAGCAAGTGAACATCAGGACAGATACAACTATGAGTGTAACTTCAAAGAGAATTGTCCCTTGGCAACAAAATACTTATTTGAGAACTTTTACTTGAGGATAAAGACTTTAGAAATCAAAAATGCTTATTCACAGTCATTCACTGTTTTAGCCAACTGCTGTTAACCAGGCGCCTATTCAATTAAAGCAATGCTATAAAATCAGCATGCGACAGGAGACACACAGGTAAAAGCCCTATTCTTCTCCAGCACTGCAGACCTATCCTGATTTAAATACAGACACTCAAGAATTCCAAGTAATCCTAAGCACTATGAGATAAGCTGGACAACAGCCAGGGGTGACTTGGGATACATAAGCCATGCCCCCAAATTGGAAGCAAAGAAGTCAGAAAACTCAGGGGTAAACTATGGCCACTTTTGCCAGGGAATGGGTGGTAAATGCTGAGAACGGTGAGTTTGGTGGGTTCCAGCTGTGGACTGCTGGCCAGTCTGTGCTGCTAGAACAGTGGGAACCGCACATGAAGTAGCATGAACAGCAGCAAGCTGGAACCAGCCCGTGAGGCTCACGGATACCTCCCAAGTCAGGTTTCCTCACAGAGACAGAAAGCCACTGGAAGGATTTAAGCAAGAAAGATTTATGTTTTGACAAGATAATTCTGGCTTGGTACCAATAAAGGACTCTGCCACACAGACACTCGGCAAGATTAACATGGTGATGGCTGCCAGCATCGTCTACCACAGCTTACCTGCCATAACCTGAAATTCAATAATGGGGTGAACCCAAGAGCACAAGCCCATATCCCCAACTCAAGGGGGAGGAGGAAAGACGGGGCTGCCTGATTCTAGCATCCACTCTGCTGCAGACTAGACTCAGAGAAGGTATGCAGCCCAAACTGAAGAATAGTAGCTCTGAAACCATTCTGTATGTTCAGGAATCCCAAGAGGAGCATGTTCTTCTTGCTCTGTTTCCACCCTACCACCCACAAGTTAAAATTATAAGAACAGTCTCAAGCCAGGGTCCCTGAGATAGGTTTTAATTACAGTGATGAATCCATAATTGTAGTTACTGAATGGTCAGTTCCCTCAGACAATACACAACACCAAAAGTCAGCTCCTGAGTGACTTGTTGGCTAAATGATAAGAGCCATTTAACCAATGAAGACTTTCAAGTCTATAAGATGTTAATTGTAAGTCAATCTTTGATAAACTAGGTATCAATCTAATCAATAGCTTCCTTTTAAGAATCTCCTGGGGGAGAAGGAGAGGTCAGAGAAATGGCTCTGTGGTTAAGGGTGCTGGCTGCTCTTCCAAAGGACCTGGGTTCAGCTCCTCGCACCCATATGGTAGCTCACAACTGATTTGTCTCCAGCTGTAGGGGATCCAACGCCCTCTACTGGCCTCCATGGGTGCCGTACATACTTGGTGCAGACATACAGGCAGGAAAAACACCCATACACATAAAATAAAAATAATAAAATCTCAAAAGCATTAAAAAAATCCTCCTTGGTTTGCTCATTGAGAGTACCATAGGTACTTCAGAGTAACGGAATTCTATATTGTTTTTAAGATTTAATTATTTTTACTAAATTACAGGGCTATTTTTTGAATTAGTATGATTTTACATTATTTTTGGTGATCTTATAATTGAAGCAAAACTTACTAGCATACAAATATATCACATGTATCCATACCTCCACTTTAATTCTCTTTGGGGATAATTCATCTCTTTCACCACATTTTAACCTAAAGGAAAGAGAGAAAGAAAAACCATGAGAAGATAACACATTTTATTACTGAATGATCTTAGTCTGTAATGTTCTCTCAGATTATTTATTTCTGAAACCAAAACATGAGAAATAACATATAGCAGTCATTTACATAATAGAAGACGCTGCCTCATCATTTCCAAGTTAATATTATGGGGTATGTAGACACCATCGCATACTTTTAAAAGCCTCTAGCCTGTGAACTCTACCAAAGAAAGTACTATTTCATGACAATACAACAGAAAAAATGAAAAACGTATCAGAGGGTGTGTCTCCTTGGGGTCCAGCAGGAAAAGTTTAAGATAAAGTGACAAAAATGGTCATTTGAAATGAATACATGAGGCTGTATGAAATTAAGTGTGTTGTGCTTATCTCCTAACACGGCAGACATTCTTACCCGTCTCAGAAGTCTCTCTTCTGCGAACTATCCCAGAGGCACTAACATACAGGTGACATGGCACCCACCAGTGCTGGGACACCCATTCTTTGAGTTGCCACCTTGATACAGTCTTGTCAACTAAACTGAGAAGTCAGTCTAAGTCATATGCCACCATAAAAAGACGCTAAGATATAAAAAGCGTTATCTTGGACTAGGCAAAATATAATTTTACTTATTGTGGCACTATTTCCCACTACAAAAGACTACAAAGAAGACTCTACCCAAAAAGAGACCGTGCCAGCAAAATCAACGCGACACAATGAGCCAGGGGACCGGTTCCTCTCAGGAACATCACCAAGTCTGGTGTGAATGGACGTATAAAGGCGCCTGAAAGGCTGTGGCGACCCCATCATCACATCATCTCATGCTCAAAGTGGGAGAGAGTGTCTACACAAGTGTAGATACGAGAGTGCCTACAGCAAGAACACGGCCGTCCTGGACACGGCATCTTTCACAAGCGGGGAGATAGAGGAGGAGTAAACGCTCGTCATTAGGATCAGAAGTGCCAGTGACCACCGCTCAGTGGGTCGTCATGGACAAATTACGTAGCTCAGTTATTTCAAAACCCAGAGAAAGGCTTTGGGATGTCTTCACCAAGAGCATGTGATAAACGTTTAAACAGGTAGGCTTAACAACTGTTTTCAACATCATACAATGCAACATGCATTCACATAGCAAACAGCACCCATGTGAATGTTTTAAAAAATAATTTTAAAAACTTGTTTGAACAATGTTTTGAATAGTCACTGCACTGTTTAACCCTATACTAATCATAATCTTACATTTGCAGAAGCACTCACATTCTATCCATGGACGATGTGTGAAAATTGCCCCTACTCAACACGCAAACGCATGGCCCCCTCACCTGGTGGTCCTGTAAGTGTACTTGTAGGTGACCTCCCGAGAAACCTGCCTGGCCAGGGCAAACAGTTCATCCCTTCTCGTCAGCAGGGCGTTATCCTTCACACAGAGCTGAGCAGCTGCTTCATTAACAGTAAGCTAAACACCCAAAAACAAAAGAAAGTTTTCGTAAGTATAAACATTTCTATTTCATTAGGTAACAGAATGTTTCACTTAGTGTGAAAAACTCACATTTTTAGAGGAAGAAATATTCATAAAATCCTCCATTATCCCATCCAACTTCAGAAGGGGTAGCTGACTTTCCATCTTCTAGAGCCCAAAAATTCAAAATAATTATTATCTTGCTCTTACCAACTTGTATTTATTTTTTCTGTAGTTCTGACTAGGTGAAGGGGATTATGAATGATAAAGAAATATTCTGCATCTCACTTCTCTCATGGAAAAATCAGAGGTTTAATTTTTGAAATGGTGACAATCTTTTCTTAGCTAAACGTGAATATACACAGACTGGTGGCATTTCTTATTGTGAACTGACATGAAAATTCTTAAGAAGGGATTGAAATTAAACTATTTTAATGCAACATTAATCAGATTACTTACACAACAAAGCTATGACAAGTTCGAGTGGCACTGGAAAAGCAATGTCTTAGAGACTGAGTTTTCATATTTGCTTGATTCAGTAATTATTAAAATACTGTCGATATCATTGCTGGCTGATCTAACACTTGTACCAAAACTTAAAATAGCAAATAGCATGGGAAACACAGAAACTCTAACTTGTTAATAAATCAGCATAGTACCCATAGTCCTGCCAAGCAGGGGGAGGTGCTCCTGCCTTTGAAGCTGCTATTGGTGCTTAGCTCTTGTTTTACTTTAAAGTCCAGGCATTCCCCTTTTCTCTCCACCCTGGCACCTCACACTTACTTGATAACTTCTCTTATTTCTCTACACTAAGAACTGGCACCTCCTTTTTTCATCTATATTATTCTGGACCTTTTATTTCCCATGCCTTATGACACAGATTTGGCTTATGTACATCAGCCCCTGACATGGGCTCAATACACATAAATACCATTGACTGATAAGTGAATTTTAAATCCTTTACTGTTCCAGGACAAGCAATACGTTATTTAATCCAATCTCACCTAGATAACCCCAAGCACAAGCAGAGAAGAAAAGGATAATCATAAATGTGTGCCTTTGCATGTACATCTAATTATTTATTTGGCATAAGCTCCAACAAATGGACTTGTTCAATCATAGAACACACCAATTTTAATAAGATTTTTTAAAAAGATGAATTTTTATTTACATGTGTCTATCTTGAGTGTATGTCACATGTGTGCAGATACCTGAAGAGGCCTGAAGAGGGTGTCAGGTCCCCTGAAGTTGTATTCACAGGCAGCTGAGGGCCACCTGACATGGGTGCTGGGAACTAAACTCAAGTGCTCTACAAGAGTAGCAAGCCACTCTCAACCAACAATCCATATTGTCAGCCCCTACTAACTTTATGTGTCCTACCAATTTCCCTTTAGATAAACTGCTCCAAATAATAGTACCAACACTCACAGGAAGACAGTTCCTAGAATCCTACTCAGTGTTGCTTTCTTTCCTTTGCAAGCTTTACCTACTTCAGATATGTAAATGGAATTTAGTTTTGGTTTTCATTTGACTATCAAACAATCTTTATATATGTCTGAGTTATTTCTAAAATCTATTGCTAGTGGCATGCCAGTTTCTTCTGTTAGGGTGTTTCATTTTCCTATGGACTTCAAGAATTGCAGGTTGAGCATTAACTTTGCATCATATATGGTACAGATCTCTTTTCTTACATTTTTCATTAGCTCACAGTTTTTCCTTTGGGTGCTATCTTAGTCAGTGTTCTATTGCTGTGAGGAGACATCATGACCAAGGCAACTCTTATAAAAGAAAGCATTTAATTGGGGGCTTGCTTACAGTTTCAGAGGGTATCTCAGGGTTACTATTACTGTGATAAAACACTATGACCAAAACAGCAAGGGCAGGAAAGGGTTTATCTCACTGAGGGAAGTCAGCACAGGAACTCAAATAGGGCAGGAGCCTGGAGGCAGGGGCTGATACAGAAGCCATGGAGGGGAGCTGCTTAATGGTTTGCTCTCCATGGCTTGCTTGCTCAGCCACGTTTCTTATAGTACCCAGGACTACCAGCCCAGGGATAGCCCTACCCACAATAGGCTGGGCCCTCCCTCATCAATTACTAATTAAGAAAATGCCTTACAGCCAGATCTTAGGGAGGCATTTTCTCAATTGGGGTTCCCTCCTCTCAGATAACTTTAGCCTGTGTCAAGTTAAATTATCCAGCACAGGGCAGTTGAGAGCCGCCTGACATGGGTGCTGGGAACTAAACTCAAGTGCTCTACGAGAGTAACAAGCTGCTCTCAACCAGTAAGTCATACTGCCAGTCCATTATCATCATGGCAGAGGCATGGCAGCATTCATGGTGCTGGAGCAGTAGCTGAGAGCTACATCCTGATCAGAAGGCAGAGAGAGAAAGAGAGCCTATGCTTGGCATGGTCTTTTGAAACCTCAAAGCCCATCCCCAGTGATACACTTTAATTTTTCCATGTTAATATTGTCTACCCAGAATGTGTTATGGTATGTAGTATGACACAAGTGTCTAACAACATGTGCTATAGAATGTCTACCATTGTCCTTCCTAAATTCCCAGCTGCGACTGTAGTACTTGTTCTGAAGGGTGGTTTCACTACTGACACAAGACTGTGGCCCTATGTTAAGCTCACAGCTGAGTTACTGTGGAAGTCTCTGCAGTTACTGCAGGAAGACCAACAGTCTTCTTTCTTTTCCTTAAAGTACTAGCCAAGACCAGCTCCTTCCTAAAGTGTTTTCTTTTTCTTTGTCATTGTTTATCTTGGTTTTGAGGCAGGGTTTTATGTAGTCCAGGCTGGCCTCTAACTCTCTATGTAGCAGCAGATAGCCTTAAGCTCCTGTATCTCCACTTCCCAGTTTACAGACTACAGACATGTGCCACCATACCTGGTGCTTTTAAAAGGGACCGTGTGATTGAGGTTGAAAGTGAGACACGTTACAGAATGATACCACGTGAACTGCGGGCTCAGCATCCCCACAGGCTCAGTGACTGAGAGGACCTTTCTCAAGTTGTTGTCTAAACGGCCATTTTTATACTCGCAAATCTAAATTACTAATGGTGAGATACCTGAATTACCCCACTTCAGAACTACCAGTTTAGGTACAACCACAGAAAATGATTTTTCAACATAAACTGAAAACTGACACGCAGAAAAAACATAATGCACTCACTGTCGTGGAATTTCAACTCCAAAAATGTCTAGAAGTAATGAAACGCTCCAGGCTCCAGAGGCCCTTCCCAGCAGAGAAGACTAGGGGAGTAACAACTACGCACTCCCAAGTTGTAATAGGAAAATAAGTGATGGACTCTCTCCCTTTAAACCCACTCTCAGTGTTCCCCAGACTTCATGGCCCCTACTTGGCAATAATTAGCAAGACAGTGACTATTATAATTTTAGAGAAGACTGTCGTCGTTATTTTCGACCCTGCTAGCTTTGGTTGAATGTCACTATTGCCATTTTGTCAAAGTAAAATGTAATAAGCTATCCTCCTTCAACTGCTCATGCAATTCTCCCACTTCCTAGTTTTACAGCCTGAAACACTAAGATTCCATTCTTTTCTTCATGTCGAAGAATTCTTATATAGGCTAGCTTTCAATCGTTTGTGGATGAACTTAAAGCTTGACTCAGTTATCTTTATCTTTAGAAAAAGGTGGCTAACTAGTTCTATGATAGTTCACTGTTGTTAACATGTTCATCTTTAGAACCAAATTACTGTAACTTTCAATGAAGTATTGTTGACATCACTGGGACTTTGTCTTTCAACATTCAAGAGGACAAGGCCAAGATTGTCCCTCCCCCAAAATAAAACAAACTGTAATGGTTAATCTCAATTGTCAGTGGGAGGAGATCTGGGAAAGAGGATTCTGGGATGCCTGTAAGAGATTATCTTGACTAGGCTAGTCGGGGTAGGAAGGCACACTCACTGTGGGCAGCATATCCTGGGCTGAGATCCTAGACTGTATTAAAAAGAGAAAGTGAACTGGTCCTAAGCACTCATTGCACTGTTCTTCCTGATTGTAAATACAATGTGACCAGATGCTTCAAGTGCCTGATGCCTTGACTTCGACCAAGATAAACTCTTGCTTAAGTTGCTTCTGACAGGATATTTTAAGAAGAGAAAAATTAAGACACAAGCCAAAATAAAAACAAACAAACAAAAACCAAAAACACAGAATAAAGCAAGCAGGGAGATGGCGGCATGGCAGGGACACTTCCTAAAATGCTCCACGGGCCAGGTAAAGAAGACAGCACAATGGCACAGAACAAAGACGGCCATGTCTCAGAGAGCAAGTCAGTTAAGGATGCAGTGTCCAACTGAATGGAAGGCTGTGGAGGGTGGGAAAGAACCAAGGGGCAAAGCTGGGTGCTCCCAGAGTGAGGAATCCTAAGAGAATGTCTTCCACAAAGCTCTAAGCATCAGCGTTAGGAAGGCACGCATGGGGGGGGGGGGCACACAAGGAAAACCACCTGTCTTGAATCTCAGAGCTGTGGAAGAGAGGGGAAGAAGACCTCTCGATCCTCACATGGACCTTCAGCCCTAACTGACTCACACAAATGGGTTGAGGATGGACCCGGGCTTTTGTACCTCCTTAACTGCTGGGGAAAGCCACTTCCTTCCATGGGTTGCTAAATGTCCTAAGAAATATGAGTTCAGTCAAAGACGTAAAGAACAGGGCCAGTGAGATGGTCCAGTGGGTAATGGGGAGACCACCAGGCCTTCCTGCCTATGTTCAATCCCCTAGACCTGCATGGTGGAGAGAACCAACCACCATGTAGTTCAGATAGAGATGATTAGAAAAAAAATAATGGGGGTCAGAGAGACTCACTCATGTTTAAAAACAAAATTTGGTTTTCTAAAGAACTTGAGTCAGAAACCATTAAAAGAAAATATTAAAATAAAAAATAAAATATCAAAACCTTAAGAACAATAATGAATCCATGCAGCAGGGTAAAAATTCAGAGCTTACAAATGCTTAAATTGGAATTAAGAGTAATGGAACATTAATGAACCCAAGACCCAACTTAATTTAGAAGAGACAACAAACACAACACACACACTTAAGATAACAAGCTCCTCTTCAAACAGAACAAATTCTTTCTTTAGAAGGCAGAGAGCCATTTTAGGAGTCACAGGCCAGTGTCCCAGCTGCTCAACTCTGCTACTGTAGTTTACATAAAAATATATGGGCTGCTGATTAGTTTATTCACCAAAACAGGAGGTAAGCCAGACTGGGCCCACCGACACTCGTTTGCAGATCTCAGAGAAAAATCATTGACACACTTCTGGGCAAAGGTCATGGAGAAACCTATGGACCAGGTTAGGTCATAAAAACTGTAACTTCCGGACAGTGAAGACTTGGATGAAATTGACATGTTTGGAAAAATGTAAACTTACCAAGTGATTCAAGAAGAAACCGACTACCTTAATAGTCCTACCATTTATTTCTTAAAGCCGTCCAAAGGAAACCCCAACTCCTCTTCTCAAGTGTTAGGTGTTGAAAACTACCCCCTCTGAGCTGAGAGCACAAAGTAAAGCATCATAACTCATGAACAAAACCTCCCTGCTTGTGAGGATCCCAGACCCAGTATCTCTTCTCTCAAACCTAAAACCGCTGGAATCTCCTTGACTTCTCACCACTGCACTGGCTGCTGACTGAGCTTGGCATCGCTGTTTTGTAGGCGAGGCTGTAGCTTGGTAACTTATTAGCAGCTGTGTTCCCACAGAATTTTGGTGGAACTATAACCTACCTGCTGACTGCCACCCTTTCCGTTCCCATCTTGCAGCTCTAGAGTCTTGGACTAGCAGATGCTGTCTACTGACAAACACTGTGTAGTGCAAACCATTATGTGCCCATGTGTCTGCACTCTAAGTCCTACATGCTCTGCTATCTTGTCATTTCAATTTTCATCATCCATTGACTCAAGATTTGAATCACACTGCCTGCCTACTTTATTACCTCTTATCTCCTATTGCACCTCTGGATAGATGAAATATTCCGCCTGCTGAAATTCCTAGTACCGCATCTGTGGTTGTCCCTTGACCTTTAACACCTGCCCCACACCAAGAACGTGTGTGGTTCTAAGTTTTATCATTACCCAACAGTGTGTGTGTGTGGGGGGGTGCACATCAATTACCTATTCCTTAACTTTAAAAGCAAAAGTGTACAACAATGTTATTGAACAATTCTTTACTGTACAGGATACAATGTTTCTAGGAACAAATACAAAAATGTTATAAGAAAACAATCCTATGGACTTGTGGAAGTTGACTTTTTTCCAGAGGTAGGAGATGCTGGTTTTAACCACTAGTAACTACAGATAACACTTGGCTTTGAAAGATTTAAATAAAAGCATCCATGATTTTTATTAAAAAAAAAAAAAAAACAACTCTCAGAAGAGTTAGATGGAGCCAAGGAAGTCAAATATTTCCTTATTTGGAAACTGAAGATAAACCGGTAACATTCTTTCATCTTAGATATTTAGAAATATTAAAAAGTCTTTCTCTGATTTAAATAGTTAATATTTTCATAATGCCTGAAAGGTCATGACAAACTTCTACCTTTTCAGTCTCTCGTATTTTCAGACTCGCAATGTTTGCCAAGTGTCTGAGAGTTGAAAGAAGCTGGATTTGTTAACTTCTACCCTCACCACATTACTGGACTAGATTCACACACTGGAGCTACAAGTCACAAGAGCTGTTCAGAAGCAAGGCAAACTTCCCCAGCAGTCTGCTGTCACCTCGGACCTAGTGCTCATTCTGAGCACACCCGATTCAGGGACACTCAGGGTGGCTTCTCGACCTACACACCGTCTACACCTATTTAGCTAAGAGCCCTGTAGCAAAGCCTACTATAAAAAAATAATTCTTTTGAATTGTTTAATATAAGGAAGGATTTTTTTTCATGGTGAAATTATTAGGGTTATTAAAGTAATCTTATAAAAATTACTTTTACTTTGGTAAAAGTATGGATTTTTTACTCAACTTTGTGTTTATTCTGTAATACTTTAAAAATTATATAAAAGATGGGTTAAAGCAAGAAACTAAAATCACCAACACACTTTACCTTTTGTTTCCTCTAATCACAGCTTTTTAGTAGATACCTTTAGCTCAGGAAGCAAGCACTGCGAAGCATCTGAACGCTCTGGTTCATGGGCTCCTATGGAGCAGGATATATGATGACACCCATAACTGCAGATGCTAATTCCAAAAGAGATCAAATCACAGACTTAATGTGATTTCAGTCATTCTTGCTAACCAATTCTGTAATCATAAACTTCAGCCTTCATTTCCAAGACTATTTATTTTAAAAGAACAGATGGTGAAATTGCTGTAAACAAGATTAACAGACAAGAACCAGCCAATGATAGCCATTAAAAAGGTGGCTAGTGGGGGAGGAAAATCTCCTTTACAATTATATCCTTTTAGATCTACTTGTATATCCTAAAGCAAAGAAAAAAATTAAATATATGTAATACAGACATTCGACAGAGAATTTGATCAAATAAGAAATATACAAAGTACATGTGAATAAAAGAATTATAAAATTAATTACTGAGGAATGTAAGAGATCTAACTAGGGAAAACCATATACTATACTTGTATATAGGTCCCATTTCTAAAAATATGCCAACTCTTACCAAGTAATTTGTTCTTACCAATCTTTTGTTTGTTTGGTTGTTGGTTTTGTTTTTTGTTTTTTAGAGACAGGGTTTCACTATATTGCCCTGGATGTTCTGGAACTCACTATGTAGACCACACTGGTCTCAAACTCACAGAGATCTGTGGTCCTCTGCCTCCTGAGAGATGAGATCAAAGGCGCCACTTTGCCCAAAACCAATCAATTTTTAAAAAGATGACTGAACTATTAAAATAAT
The DNA here is from genome assembly GCA_026225945.1 of Cricetomys ansorgei. Lineage (NCBI taxonomy): Eukaryota > Metazoa > Chordata > Mammalia > Rodentia > Nesomyidae > Cricetomys > Cricetomys ansorgei. The sequence goes on from JAMJFZ010001562.1 coordinate 9,061,586, forward strand.
TTTATGGACAGAAAACTGATCATGTGTTATAGGAAAAGAACCTCATCATCCTCACTAGGAAAAAGCAATCTGAGCAATACATTTTCATCATTAAGACTGGAAAGGGTTAAAAGGTGAAATGCATTGCTAACCAGTGTGTGGATAAACACATTTGCATAGCAATAATGGAAGCACAGTGCTTTCAGAGTGACTTAGCCTAAGTAGCAGTAACATTACACCTGCATACCCCTTGGCCCTACAATTAATGCACAAGACTGTAGAAGGGTATGTGAAACTGGGGTTGGAGATGGCTCAGGGATTAGGAGTGCACATTGAGCTTGCAGGACCCTAGTTCAATCCCCAGCACTCATCAGGTGGCTCACAGTTGCCTGTAACTCCAGTTCCAGATCTGACACTTGTGCCCTCTGTGGGCACTAAAACACATAAGGACACAACAGACTCACAGACATAATTAAAAATAATAAATGTTTTCAAGTGTGTGTCATAATGTTCACATGATAGTATTTGTAAACTTTTTAAGCTGACAACAAACTAAATGACATTACAAAGTGAAGAGTTAAGGTGAATAGTGGACCATAATGCAGCCCGCAGGTGAGTTAGGCAGTTCCCTGTGGAAGCATGGTGTGTCATCAACAGCAAAGGGATCTGGAGAACAGTTATGAAGCATGACCTCACGCCTGTACATGTAAAGATAAGTCTTTGGGAAGTTTACAAGTCAGTAATTTATAGCCTTTTATGTCAGAGTACCTTCACAGTAAAGATCTGCTCCTTTTCATATCAAAGCAGAAGACTGGCAGGCAAGAACAAGACGGTGAATGAAATACTATAGTCAACTTAAGTTGTTTTTTTGTTCCCCCCCTGAGAGTTTATTCCTTTCTTCTAAAGGGTATGTGATTATTTAAAAAAAAAAAAAACAACTCACTATGGAAGTCTTTTCCACTTCTGAAAATGTATCCTTTTCTAAGCACTTACTGGATACATAAGACTCTGGTGACAAAAGACAGAAAAGACATTACCCAGCAAGGGGCAGGCCAGGATACAAACACATTACAAGAAAGTGTTCTGGAGTACTGAGCAGAAGGGGACGCAGATGAAAAGGAAATGGATGGCCGTTCTACCTAGAGGAGATCACAACAAAGAGCTTGCGTTTGCACTGAATTTTCAAGATAGGCACTGGCCAGATAAACAAGAGAAAGCAAGGAAATGCAAAGATGTGTGCACATAGATACATAACATATGTGTGTATCTATGTGCACACATGCAGAACACTTCTGGGTAAAGTGCTGTAGAGATTAAACAATGAGACCTTCCCATGCTAAGTACCCAACCAAAGCAAGACTCAGAGCTACAATCTCACTGCCAACATTCATCTATCAAAATTCTGTACACTAGCTAGAAATGACTTTATGTTCTGATCATTTTATGGTTTTTTTTTTCCTTACAGAGTTTTACAAAAGGTTTTTAAAATGAAGGTCCACTTTTAAAATCCTATTTTATTTCTTAACTAAAAAACAATGCACCTTGCAAATGCAAAGTTTAGGATTCACTGCTTGAATTCTGGCATTTTTCTAAAACCTACTTTACATTGTAGTTTTAAAAGTCAAATGTGTTTGAGTTCACACAGGACAGTCCTAAGGCAATAAACAGACTGCTTCCAACAGAGCTGTCACATTTCAGCGTTTCCAGGGCCGCTCCAGAAGGGCTCCTCCCCTGCAAACTATCAGCAAGCATGCATGCACGCACATGCACAACTCTCCATACAGACACGCATACACACATCACATACACCACACACACATATACCAAACACATAACACACAAACATACACATACACTACACATGCACCACAAACGCCATCCACAGACATATATACCACACACACATAAATTCACACTCCATACAAACACACACTCCATACATACCACACACACCATATACACACATCATACACACACATATAACATACACACACACAGCACACACATACCACACACACTCCATACATACCACATACACCATATACACACATCATACACACACCACACAGACACATATAACACACACACACATATACCACACACACTCCATACATACCACACACACCGTATACACACACCACACACACACATATAACATACACACACACACACAGCACACACATACCACACACACTCCATACATACCACACACACCATATACACACATCATACACACACCACACACACACATATAATACACACACACATACACACTACACACATATAAACCACACACACTCCATACATAACACACACACACACACACAAACAGGCTCCTTACCTCATGCAGTGTGAGGTGCTTGCCATCCTTTCTCTTGGAGTCAAATCGGCCATAGATGGCACTGTACTTTCGGATCTCCTCTTCTTTGTGTGGATCCTCATCACTCATCTCGAAGATGTGACCAATCATTTTGGCCAACTTCTTATTGTTCTTCAGCAGCTCCTTCACTTCATTCAAGTCACTTTTGGGCAGCGTGGGGGCCATCCTCTCCACACACTCGGCCACAGAGAGTGCAGCGGCAGCATCCAGGGCCTCGCTGCTTTCCTTTGGGGAGGCTGGGGAGCCCAGGTCCGCTGGGGAGAGACTGTGCTCACTCTCAGTAGCGTGGGGTCCTTGCCAGAGTCTGGACTCACTGACACTCTGCAGCGCCAAACTCCCCACCTCTGACTTGCCCTGACCCATGCTCTGCACGCAGGTGGTGGCAGCACACTTGGGGATTTTCAAATGTGGCTCCCGCGCATTGCTATTCCTTTCATAACTATTGCAGGATATTCCCAGCCATGTTGGTGATCCCTCTGGCAATTTATAGATGGGTATGCTACTGACAGGAAGGGAAGTCAGTGGCTGATTGAAAAGGCCAGGGTTTGTGACCCAGTCTCTCAAAGCCTTCTGTAGCCTTCTCACATGAAGGGGCTTGCTGGCCATGCCCACAAGTGCCATGATTTCCAAAAACTCCTCTTCTCCAGCTTCACACAGTTGCTGGACGTCATCACCACCTTGTTGGATAAAGGCATCAAAGTAGGAAAGCAGATTTGCTTTCTGCAATATTCTATACAGCTGCAGCTCCCCCAGGGTCCTGGGTAAGGCCATGGCCATTACTGTGGATGGGCTTAACCTATAAAACGAACAGAGGAAAAGACTCAGCACGCTTGCTTCAAGCTTCCTAAGTGGGCTGAGACATTACAAGATTTAGACAGGCAAAGATGCAAAGCATCTGCAGAGCAGCTCAGAGGTAAGGATGTACCCCATCCCACCGTCTAACACACACACACACACACACACACACACACACACACACACACACACTTTATCCAACTCCACAGTCTTCACAACCCAAAGTCAGTAGCTAAACTGACCTATGTTCTCAAAGGAAAACAGTGATAAAAACGCAGACTGGGACCTCAGATCAACATTCTTAGGGCTCTGTACCCCACATTTTCAGCTTTACATTTTCTTCCCTGCGTGTCATGGACATAATGACAAAGACAGTAAGAATTAGCGAGAAGAGAGAAGCCGTCGCATTACCGTTCACTGAACTCTAACGTTGCGGCCGGAACCGTGATAAACACGACCACATTATGTCTAATCTTCATGTAAGCCCTTTGAGACAGTTATTTCTATAATCTAGCCAGAGAAAGAAGTAGATTTCAATATGAATTAAAGGTAAGAAAATAGGCAGCATATTTAGAGATGGCTAGGGTAAGGGAACAGCAAAAATTCAAATGAGCGGTGAGCCTTGCGATCACTTAGGCCGTGGGGATATGGAAGAAGGTGGAGTTATCATTTATCAACACTTTCTATGAGTTCAGGAAGTAGAGCTGGCCAATACTTCCATGAAGCAAAGCAAACGTGTAACCGATGCGCCCATGGATCAAAAGACGGCAACCGTCGAAAGCCAGCACATGCACCACTCGTGAAGAAATGGAAAACCAACTCTACTGGTGTGGAGGACAGCTAACTGGAGGCAAGAGAAGCAGGGAGATGCTATGAGCACACCAGAAGACAGAAAGTCACCATGCCTGGACCTGCCTTCAAAAGACACCAGCTAGAAGGCTACAAAAATGATCATCTCAGCCACCACAGTGAAGAATGAGTGTCACTCGAAGACCTGCCTACTCAGCCTGTCTCCTGGGACATCTGAATTAGCCACATTTTCATCAACCACCCACCTCCTCCAACTTCATGCCTCCCTCTTTACCTGGACTAGTATAAGCCTGGCATGAATTTCCAACTGATTAAAAAAAAATATTAAAGAGTGTTTAGTGGCTTCTGCTTCTTTCCTCAATCCCTCAGCTCCATTGTGTGAGACTCTGGATTTGGTGAATGAGGTAAACTGTATATGAAGATCCGCAGCCTCTACATCTTCAAGGCAGCAAAAACTACATCCTATGAGTGCCCGGAGACTTCAGGACTACTGCCGCAGTTACGCTGTCTCAGTCCTGTCTTCTAAATCACCCCCGTCACCCATCGAGGCAGGGTTTACCACCTAATTGCACACTATCCCCCAAAACACAGCCTTGAAAGGTAGATCAGGTTCCAGTGTGTATTAACTACTCTGTAGCAAACAGAAGGAAGTGTGGGGTATGTCTGGAGTTTGTCTGTGGTGGAAGCAAAGAGCTTACTTTCTCATCATTTACCTAATGCAGCTCTTCTACATGTTTCCACACTAGTACAGAAGAAATCACACACATAAAAGCACATACATGCATAGTCTTTGCTATAGAGGACTGCAGCCTTAGGTTTACTGAGAGATACTCCAATTCACCATATTTGTTTCCCAGATCACGGGATAAAGGAAACAGTCATGATAACATTTAGATTAACAGGATCTTAGGACCCAAAAGACTCAAACTTAAGAGTGTAGTCTTTTGAGGTAGGGCAATAGTTTTGGAAAATAGCAGTTTCCAAGTTTTATCCTTTCTCCTGTACTTTACCAAACTTCCTAGTTCTTGAGAGAAAGTCCTTGAGACTGGTAAAAGTAGCTAACAATGTAAAGAACGATGGGAACAAGTGTACATTTACAAAAACAACAGATGAACAACAGTCATACTGTTCAGAATTCCATGGGGGCTTTCTTCAGATGCACCACAGCTGAGAGAGGCGATTTCTCCCAAGCTTTCCCGCTAGAGGACAACGTCAGTTTCCTTCAGAGCCTGCTGTGATCATTTAAACACCTACCACTTCATACATTAACTGGATTCGATTTAAAACTCCTATGAGATTTTCTGTTTCCACAAAATCTGCAACCATTCATGCTTCTATGTGAAGGTCAATCAGCTGAAAATAAGCCAGCATCTCTGAACTAGGTATCAGGGTCCAAACACACTGCTGCACATAGGTAGTTGGCAATGCAGTAAATGGGCTCGGTCAAGAACAACTGTCCCAAGGCACCATGGGGCAGCAATGGCTTAAAGAAACCACTAACTCAGTCTTGCCATTTCCTGCTGGCCATACAGAGCACTGAATCCTTACACCTTGGTCAGTTACAGAAACCACAGCATTAGAAAGAATAGTTTAAAATCAGAATAAAAAATTCGTTCAGAATACATTTCTGACTATTTATCACTCATTAAATGGTAATGATTGGTTCCTAAACTTCACGCAATGCTTCTTATGTTGGCCCACCCAGAGCAGCATCGGTCACCTGCCTGGCTCAGGCTGTGCTAAATGAAATGAGCACTTGTCTAGGCTCAACTCTTGCTTTCCTAGGGGACAGAATTTTCTAGAGAAGTTAAGACAGAGAGGGGCCTTTCCATCAAGCCTGCTGTATCAGGACCACTGGGCTATCCAAAATTTCCAGGGACTACTAAATTTTCACCAATTCCTGAAATGTTTTCATTTGACTCTGGTAATGGCACACGGATTTCCTTTTCTCTGTCTTCTCTTACTATATTTTAAGTTCAGGCACTCATTGAAGGTGTTGTTAGGGTGGAGGGAAATTTGCTATGTTGGCCAGACTAGTCCCAGGTAGTCCTCTGCCTCAGCCTCCTTAGTGCTGGGATTTCAGAGAAGGTGTGGGATATCACGGACACCGTTCAGAGTTTGTACTCCATTTCTTTTCTGCGGTCTGTCCGTATTATTCCTTGATGGCCTCTCCTATCCCCAGGGTCAACTGTTATTACAGGCTGTCACCAAATCTGCACCTGCGGTTTAGACTAGAACTTCTTCAACCTGTTCTACTTGCCACTCCTTTCTGTCTGAGAAATTTTTAGAGACACTAGGGCATACAGATATATAAGATATATAAGTCTATACAAGTCATAAGAAAGCCCTTTTAAAAACAATTCTTCTATAAATAAATTTTACATTTATTAAAGATGAAAGCAAATTCACATACTAAGGAGATGGTTGCTTATTTATTTTTACATAAAAAATGGACTCGTTTGAGTGTATGAGACTGTAGGACTCACAGCATGTGCAGTATTTTTCAGAATTGATAGATATTTTTATTTTATAATCATCCATGCTGAGTATGATGCTTCAGATAACTATAGAGAACAAAATGGCAGCTGTGCTTAGGGCCATTTCAGGAACTGTTAGAAATTCTTTCCTAATCTGAAGCCAAAACTTATTTGTGTGTTGACGGACGAAACTTGCCAGCTACTCGAACAGCAAGTTTTAAGCTCAAACATCCTAAAGTAATACAATAGACAGACATGCCAACTAGACCCTAACCTACTACAGAGTAGTAACAGAAAAATAGTCTTTGTTTTCTGCATTTAAACTATCCGTTCCTATAAAAGCTGAACACTTTATACGTATGGTAAAAAACAACGCTGCTCATAACCAATAGCAATCTCAAATGTGAGTCAACAGGTTCCTCATTGCTCATGGCTGCTCTGTGAAGACTGTGTGGTGCAAAGTGTACCATGTTGTGTGTTCAGATCCAAGGCCTCAGTGAAGACATGGGAAGCAGCACAGGCCAAGAACACCTGCCACGCACACCTCGGCTTCATTACACGTTTAATTCTAAATCTTTTATTTATTTTGTTCTTGTGAGTTCAGAAACCGTACTACTGCCAAAACCTTCAGAATCCCACACATTGAATTACACAACCCCACCTGGGTCACAACCCATACTTTAAGAACCTGTGGCTTAATGGGGATAACTCATGGGCAGACTATGGGGTCACTACCAAGAGATCTCAAAGTAAAAAATGAAGCTTTTCACTACAAAGGAAACGAATACTATTCTGATTTCTTAAGATACCAGCCCATTTCAAATGTAACTAAATCTGTCTCTTTGAGAATGCCCAGTGTATCCTCACTGAACAAGGCTAAAGGTAAAACTGCCCTGAGAATTTGCAGACTTGATTTAAAAAGTGACTCTCATACCTGAAATACTTGAGTATGACGAGCCTGAGCCATTCTTCTGGACTACAATTTGACATTCCACCTGAAGACTGCCACAGCCTTGCTCCATGTCCCATGTTCTGCATTCCCAGATCAGTTCTTTGCAATTCCTCCAGTTCTTTCCATTGTACTACTTTTCCCATATTAATCAAAACGCCTGTCTCTGTTTTCCCCACTTCTGTTTCTGCACCCATGTGTCATGAGCATCAGCCTTTTTCTTTCTGTTCACAAAGAACTAACTCTGGTTCCCATTGCTTCTTTCCCCTACTTCTATGCAGGTGTGGCTTTTTACTCTTCTCTGCGAGTTTCCCCACTGTTGAATGCAAACAATCTAAACTACTCCTCGCCCAACCTTTCAAACCTCAGCCGTGTCCTGGGCATTCTTCCACAGTCTTTCTCATAAAACTTTTCATGCACAGCCTGGTGAGATTTTCTCTTGATTTTCAGACTGCCCACAGTAAGCATGCCTTCCTTTCTGTCCCAAACCTTCCCCAGTTATTTTTACTTATTCCAATATGTGAAGCCCTGAGCCAGTTCTAAGGACACTGAGGAAGGACTGGCCTTCCTGAAGAGTCAGTTAAGCAGAAGCACATGTTTAAGTACTGTGATAAATGCTGTGCAATGTGCTACCCAAAGGGAGCTTAGAATAAAGGACTTAACCTGACTCTGAAAACAAGGGACTGTTTGGTTATAGGCACCCTGAGGACAGGAATTAAGTCTCATTAATCTTTTATTCACCTTTATTCTCAGCAAAGTGTTCTGTGTGGGATACTATTTCTACGTGGATTACTATGTAGTAAAACCCAGTGTTTGAAATCCAGAACCTGACCAGCAGCCTCCTCTCAGAGTTCAGGAGGGATACCCTCTCAGTAAACTGGTGTCCCAGTAAACTGCCAGAGAATAGCAGCATGTTCTTTTGCACCCTGCTACTCTACCTACTATCTTTTTCACTCAGTCATCCTCAACATCTCACTGGAGGCCTACGCTACAGACTCTCATAACAGGGCTATTTCCCTAAGAGATCAAAGGATGAATGCTAAGTACAGTAACTATACCTGGACAGAACTAGAATATACATTGTGTATTACGACACACACACACACACACACACACACACATCAGCAGTTTTTAAGAATTTAGATTTGATCATGAGTGATCTTGGGTCATTTTTGTCTGTGCTCCTAAAAATCCAAGGCAGTGTGTTTCAAACAAATACCAAACATCTTATAAATTATCATTACCCTTTAATAGATTCATGTCTATTCTTAAGTATTTTCCCTCGGTGCTGTAAGAAGGATTGCCACATACACAGCACCTCTGAATATATATTATGTATGCTTTCAGGAAGTCTATGGCAGTCCAGAAGACTCTTCAAGAAGACTAGTGAGAAACCAAGTGCAAAATCTCAGTAAGACTTGACTTATTTATGCAACATAGCCTGAATTTTCACTTCAAGGTTTCTGAGTTAACAGCAACTTCTCAGAAAATGTGTAAAACCGTAGTGAAGACCTCATGCATCATTTACCGATGAAGGGGAATTAATTCCACTAGACCATTTCTCTCTTAACATCTCAGGGAGCTCTGCTGCCAACAAGTGAAATTTTAAATATGTAGAGGGCTTTGGCCCTGAGGCCTCTAAAGCAAAAGCTGGTTTAAACTGCAGCCTGAAGCAGAGAGGCTTGGGGGAAGGGAGCAGCAAGGAGGCATATCTCAAGAGACTCAGGAGCTTGGCTTAGGAAAGGAGGGTCCTATAAATGACCTTGTCCCATTTCCAACACTAGAACTCAGAACTCAAAGCTAAAAATATTTGAACTTGGTTTGGTTGCATTTTGTGGGTTATTTAAGACTGTAGAGTTCTCCTGGATACTTACCAATTCCTGTGTGTTTCAAGTTCTGAAAGACATCCCTAGACACACTCACTAGGAAGCATGGGCAACGTATATCCTGTTTGGCTTTTGTTGGTGCTGGGGGTTGAACAGCCAGCCAGAAGCATGCTACGCACACACTCTACCATAAGCTCCACTCTCAGGCCCATAGTGATAAGTCTTAAGACAATTTTCAAGTCCTACTGCTCACACAGCTATCAATTACACCCCTGGCTTCTAACGGATTCATGCTCATTTGGGAAAAGTAAAGTGTTTTCCCCTATGGATTCTTCCCTCAGTTCTAAATAAAACTAGGAACCACTTTTTGAGAGACTCCTTTAAAATCCAGTCCAAATAATCAAAGGGTAAGTTAAAATACGTTCATTAAAATTGAAAAAAGGTAAATCAGACTTACTTGGCTATTAAACAACTACACATCAATACCAACAAACACTAGCATCTCATATGATGGCTGGGGACTCTTCAGCCAATAGAAAAGGCATTTGACAGGCATTAAGAGCATCTAGACTGCAGGCAGTATGTAGACATCTATAAATCTGATGGGTTTCAGAAGTTCCTCTATAAAAAGTATTAATATACCACATAAACTAACGTACAGCCCTTAAGTACAACATGTTGAAAAATGACATATTATTTGAAAGCTTAATGATATGTTTTAGCTGTGAGAATTCTCAAGATGAAGATTAATGTTTTTTCCCCAGCATCAACTTCTGAAATTTCCCTCTTGTTCCATTATTAAGAGGAGAGAGTATATTCTACTACTGTATAAACTACTGAACATGTCAGATTGGAAAGGAAATTGGTATATTCCTATAATAACCACACCACCCTTCCTACCACTCAAGGAATCTAAAAGCAGGTAAGACAAGAGTGAGACCCAAACAAAGGAGCTAGCAACCTTACATTGTACTCTAGAGGCTGTTCTTTATTCTGCAATTTATCTGATGAAATCCACAATAAAATATGCACACATGAGAGCATCACACAGCACAATCTTAAACTGTCCATAAAGTGGTCACTTTCATGAAAGTAACACAAATATATGATGGCCTTATAGTATTCAGAGCATAGCTTCACATTATATCAAATACAGAGCTTTCCTTACCAAAACAATTTTTTTTAAAGTAACAAAAACAAGTTTATTGTAATGGAACAGTTAAGGACTAACTCTAGGACACAGTCTAAGTTGCCAGACAGAAAAATCTAACATAGTTGTTTCCATCCATTTTTTTTACTCTAAAGTCTAGAGTACATGAAATAAACTCTTCAGGGGTCTACCTCATTTCATAATTTCTTCTTTCAAAGCATCTACAGTATAAAGTTTAATAAGCCATTATGCCCTTAGAGTTGAAGTAAAAGAGAATTCTAAATGCTTTGGCTGACTGTCTAAATTACAAAAAGGAAACGACCAGGCTTTCATAGGGCAGTGGTTGCTTTAACCAGTAACACAAAGGAAAACTTTCAGTTTAGCTAAGACTATGCAATTATATTCATTTACTTATTTGATGTAACCATCAGACATAATACCTCACTAAAATTTCCTGTATCAGCTATATCAATCTTGAGAATTCGTCACCTGAAATACATTCACACCTAAGGGACAGAATGAAATAAAAGTATCCAATGTCTTTCTATCCAGTGTCTTTCTTCCTACTGTTGTCACGGATACAGTCTCACATAACAGGAGACCCACAGCATCAGGAGATAAAAAGTATGCCCAATAGTGGAAAGGCACATTAAACAAAAGATGCCCAGGTCAAAAAAGTAAAAACAAACAAACATCTCCCCAAGGTTCCTTGAAATTATTTTCTTTCAAAATGTAACGTGGCAATATCTAAACTGGAAACAGAAATGCAGAAGGCTGACCTTGCTGCCCATCTACAACAATGCCCTTCAATCTACTGACACTTAATGAAAGGACAGAATAAAATGTTTCAAATGATGCTAAGTGGAGGAAGAAACCTTCAGTCACTTGTCCTGGTACATAAGCTGGGTGTGAGGAAGCTCTTTCAGTCTCAGAAAGATAGCCTTCATCCCAAAAAAAACCCTACATACATCCTCTCTCCAATATCTCTTCTTAAAACCGGCAGATGATTTATAAATGTCATAACATATTCTACAAAGAGAGAATTTTCAAAAAGTGAATATTTAAAAGGGTAATTCACTGCGTGTACAAAACAGCGAAGCATTTCGGATGTGACTAATCTATTTTAAATTCGGTTCCTGTGTTCCTATGCATTCTAATATTACCTATTAAAACTGCCAAAATATTTTTAAACGAGATCCCAGAATCTCCCTCAGAGATTCTGATCTCTGCACTCCGTAAAGTTGGCAGGCACGTCCCTGGCAAACCAATCGGTAGTGACAAGTTACTCCCAACCAGCTCTCTCGGATCAAACTGTAAATTAACAGGCACTTCAGAATTTCCCAAGCCTCCCCGAGCCAGGGCATGGTTCCTCCTAGTCGCCCCGCTGCAAAACTTGGTCTGCGCAACCTACAAACGCACATTCCAGCTCTACACCGGGAGCCTCTCTGCAGATCTCCTGCTTCGGCCGAACTTCGGTGTCTGTCCCCATAAGGTCACACACCTGCATCCAAAGCTGCCATGTCCTACACGTGTCTGCACACTCCCCACTCGGCCGCAGAGGCTCGGCGAGTCCGGCTTCCCTGCACCTGGGTGCCAAGTTTCTGAAAGCCACTTCCAAGCAAAACTCTCCTTCCGCTCTGAAAACAGAACTACGGGAGGAAGGGGCGGATAACAGGAAGACAGCCGAGACCAGGCAGCACTTTGAGGAAGTCCCCGATCGCCGCGGAGCTGGCTCCCAACGCGCGCCCGCGAGCGTGGCCTCCCCGCCCGGCCCGCGCCCCCCGCCCGCTCCGACGCGCCCGCGCCCCCCGCTCCGGCCCGGGGCCCGCCCGGTACCTCCGAGCCCGCGGCTGCGGCGCGCTCCGCGACGACGGCTCAGCCCGGCTCCTGCGGCGGCTGCGGCGGCCGGGACGCCCCCGCGCCCATCGAGGGGGGCAGGGACGCGGTGGGCGCGCGCTCCGTCCCCCGCCCGCCCGACGGCGCTCGCTCGGCCGCGCGGGCGGAGGCTCTGGCGGAGGCGGGCGGCGGCGGCCCGGGGCGCCCTCCCTCGGCCTCTCCCGCCCTCCCTCCCCCGCCACCTCCGCCGCCCCCGCCCTCGCCCCGCGCCCTGTCACATCGGGAGATTCCGCTCTTGCTCCATTCGCCGCTCCGGCTCCCGCCCACGCGCGGCCGAGTGACGCAGATCCCGGCGTGGGCGGCCGCGGGGCGGGGGTGGGGGCCGGCGGGGCTGAGGCTCGGCGCGGTCCCGGGGGCGGCCCATTCCCACGGCGGCTGGGAGCCCGCTCCTGGGGAGGCTGCGTCCGTGGCTCCGCACACAGCCCCGCGCCCCGCCGGTCGGCCGGGAAGGCGCGCACCCGGCCCGCCCCACCGCGGAGGGGAGCTAGCCGTGCACCCCGCAGGCCCCAGGTGCGGCGCTGTCCCGCCTCGCCCACCCCACCCTGTCCCCACCCCTGGGCCTGGCTGAGGAGGGAGGAAAGAGAACCCTCTGGCCTGGTAACTTAACGCCAAGGTTTTCACCCAAAACCTGCCTGTTTCATGACTAGCTGTAGGCAAATGACACACCGCGGATACTGTCTTGGAGTGTGTCAAAATAGTTCTTAAGGCGCGGTGTAGGAATTTTGAGCTTGGTTTGCATAAACTTTTCCAGCCAAAGAAAATACTAAAGCACTTCCAAAACTGAAGCTATAGCCAGAAATTTAGAGGGAAAAAGATTAAATGTTTTTGCTTTCCTTTGCAAAAATAAATAAATTCTAGTTTTAATGGTGTGCTCTTACTGCAATACAGGTAGAATCCTGTTTTAATGTACATATAAAAGCCCAGTTTTATATAGGAGGCCATTCCCACTTCTTGGCTGGCCTCCCGGAGCATGCCTACTTGGTTGAAGGGGATACAAGGCATTCTTTGAGAAGAGAAATTCTTCAAACCACATCTTTATGTTGCAACAATGGATGGGATGATAATATTGAAAGAAAAAGACCTTATTAAATAAACCTTTTTTTTTCTTTTTGTAAAAACATGTTCTACAAATGAGTGATGTCAATGGAATAAATATGTACTTAAATATATAAATGTATAAACATATAGTTAGATGCATGAATATATATTTAAACTCAAGTATCTCCTCTGTTAGTGACAAGGTCTGTCTAGAGTAGTTGGTATTTTAAATAAATATGCTTAGTTCCTCAAATTCTTCAGAAGAAATCACTGCTGGAAGTTTCTCTCTGCCTCTCTGTCACAGTTTATACAGCTGTGGCCCCTGCTCTACAAAGAGTAAGCTAATTTGGGTGGTTGTAGAACAGACAAGGCTACTGAGACAATTTCTTGGCTGGTGTGGAAAGGTAAAGGTTAAGTCCATAAAATTCTTCTAATTCCTCACTGGAACCCTGGAGATTTGCAAACATTGGTGATTCTGAAGAGCTGGTGGAGTGGGGGAGCTCTGTGCCAGTGATTCATGAACTTAGCGATTTCACCTGCAGCACAGCCTTCCCTGGGTTTGGTTCCAATCGGAACAACTGGCATGCAAGGTTTGCAGAGTGTGTATCTGTCGTGGTGAACGTGATACCAACAAGGCACCGTGTGCAGAGACTTCTGCCTGATAGCTGGTTATTCCTACAGCTGAATACTCAAGCCCTTCCTTGTTTGTTTTCTGGGCACATTAGATAGTGTGTTCTTCCCACATTAAGAATGGCATTCTGGGCCTGCTTTGCTTTGCTTAAATGCCCTATGGTGCCGGGGGAGGTGGTGGGAGGGAAGAAAATGAAAGAGAAAATGTTAAGCTTTTTGGCATCCAGTTCTATAGTCAACATGACTGCCGGGAAAGAGCCAAGGTATTCACCTGTATGTGAGACAACTTCAAGGAGGAAGCATGTCTTATTCTCCCATCCCTAAACACGACCTCCCTGGTCTCCGTGCAGGATCTTCTACCACCCCCTGTGCCCTAGTGGTTGGTTAATGGTGGGAGAATGGATGCACTCAAGGTAACAATTATGGAGTTGGGTTGTTCTCTGAAGGCCCTCTGGTAGAGATTAGACAGTTTTAGAATTTCTTGGATGCAGTCCCAGGCGGTTCTAAGAGAACATGGCAACACAAACGGTTCTTCTTGAGACCATTTGGATATCTTTTGTTAAAAAGATCCCTGCAGTGGCTTTGTTTCTTCTGGTTTGATTTTTACCATAAATACCTGTATGCTTAAGTTACTCATTTTCTCCAGTACATCTTGTTAGGCGCTAATTAAGTGCCGAGTTTAGGGTTGAGTTCTTGGGACACAAATAGCGAGTTTAAATCATGGTTCTGTTCCCAGAACTTCTATAAAACAGCAAAAATAAGGAGATCAAAAGAAAGCCTAAAAGCCAAGGAACACGATCTGTTTCTTTTTAGAGTTTTGTCTCCTATATACTCTCACAGGTGCACAGACTAGCGGTGAGATCATTCTCTCAGCACTCCTTCAAATCCAAGTCACGGGGAAATAATAAAACTAAAGCTCTTTAAAATGGGAGGATCCTGTCTCATCCTATATTCCAGTAAGAGCCTAAAGGTTACTGGAATGTCATCTCTAATTGGCAGATGTTTCTGTCTGTTGGTCTTGTTTACAGCTGTGAGTGTGGGGAGAGAGAGAGAGAGAGAGAGAGAGAGAGAGAGAGAGAGTTGCTGAACAATGGCTGACACATACTAGTTAATATATATTTGTTGAGTAACTGAATGACATAGGAAATAGAAACTTACTAGCAAATGACTTCTTGTGTGCTTTGTAGGTGTTCTTGGTATGAATTGTACTTCCTAATAGAAGAATATAAAATGTATGATATCTCCTTTTTAGTAAATGTGTAACATGCTCAATAAAATATTGAGGGTAAGAATTACAAATACTGTGTAAGTTGCAAAATAATGTCTGACTGTTGGAATAATTCATATTACATTTTAAGGCACAAATTTCTTTATTTTAATTTTTTTTTTTTAATTGCAAAGGTTGTTAGATACACCAAGTTCTGAGCTGAGTACTAATTCCACTTGGAAAGTGGCCTAGGAAGTATTGTCCCTCATTCCTTATTAATTTGTATTTATTCTTGGGAACACCATCTGCAAATATCCCAGCTTAGTTCCTTATCTCCAAACACAGGGGTTAGACACAGCTATAATTGACGACTTAAATCTCGATTTTCTACGTCTTGAAAACACTGTTTAAAGACGTCTGGAAGCCCTCTTCTAGGTTACTGTCTTAGCTTTTATCATTCCCTGGTAAAGATGGATTCAGGAGAAGCTTATTTCCCTCTCTACTACTAATTTTAACCAATGTGAAATGTGTCACAGCAGTCAAATCTAATATTTATCCTCTAAGAAAACCAAGTTTTCTCTTCTTGTTTAGAAATTATAATTTTTGTAGAGTTTTTTTGTGGGGGTTCAAAATGATAAGAGAACATAACATAACGTATGCCTTTGAAGAAGCACAATCAGTACATACAGCGCACCTTTAAGAACAGACTGGCCTGTGGCAAGTGAGCAGTGTCCCTCCCCTAACTTCTAATGGCTTCCAGAGCATGGGAAGCTGGCCCAGGAGAATGAAGACTGCAGTGGATGGTGGCATCAGATAGCAGCAAATTACATGCTGAGAAAATGATTCCCTTTGCACTTCTCCTTCTGTCCTCCGAAGGGAGAAATCCAAGTTGGTGCCAGTCTGCCTCTAATCCTCTTATACTTACTAAATTCTGCCTTTTTTTTTTTTTAAACCAAGAGATACAAGGCTTCCTTCAGAGTCTCTGGCAGACCTTAGTCTGTAGAATGAATTTAAAAACATTGTTTCCCTTTTAAGTTTGTCCTCTAAGGAGGCAAGTGAAATAAGGATATCAAAATATCTTTTAAATAGATGTATTTAAGGAAATTAAACCCAAATGTATAAAAGAAAACTGCTAAGGTAGGAATTTAAATTGTGCAATTTGTAATTATGAGGTGTAAATAATTGAGAGCAATATAAAGTGTCCTTAAAAATTCAAAAGTAAATTGCCAAATCATATGGCAATAACCAATGTCTGTTAATGGGTATGCATTGAAAGAACATGAAATCAGTGTCAGGGAGGTATATACTACACCATCTTCCAACAGTTGAGGTGTGGAATCTACAGATGTCCATCAGTGGATAAGGAAAGAAAATGTAGCATATTCATAATAAAATACTCTTTAGTCTAAAGGGCACAAGATCTTGTCATTTGCAACAATGTGTATGTGAACCTGGAGGACATTGTGTTAAGCAAAATAAGCCAGGAACAGAAAGACAGATACCTGATGATCTCATTCATGTGGACTCTAGGCAAGCTGATCTCATAGAAGGAGAACCAAGCACAATGATAATTAATAGGAGCTGGGATGTTTGGGGGCGAGTAGGGAGAGGTTGGCTAAAGGATATCAGGCTTCAGTTAGGAGAGAGGAATAAGTCTGGGAATTCTTTGTAGATCTTGGTGACCGAATTAGCAATATTATATAGTCTTGAAAATGTTTTCACCACAAAAATGGTAACTGCTAAGTAATAGGTGTGTTGTCATTAGCTAGATTTGACCATCCCATAGTGTGTATGTGCTAGACCTCAAAACATTGTAGGGTTTGACGAGGTGGCATGATGGGTAAAGTGTTTGTTGTGTGCACATTCCTTTCCTGCTCCTGTGACAAATGTCCTGACAAAAACAACTTAAGGGAGAAAGGGTTTTTCTGGTTCACAGTTCAAGGGTAGAGTAGCTGGAAAGTCAAAGCCTCTGGAGCTTGATGCAAATGGTCACATCATCTCCACAACCAGGAAGCAGAGAACAATGAATGTTTGTGCTCATCCCACTTTCTCCATCTTGTATAATTCAGGGCCCAAGCCCAGGAAATGTGCCATCCACTTTTAGGATAGCCCTTCTTACATCAATTAACCCAGAGGCTAAACTAGATAATCCCTAATGGGTGTATCTAGATCCTGTCAACTTGAGTAACACCAACTATCACACTGGGCAAGTATGAGGGCCTGAGCTTGAGCCCCAAGATCCCACATAAACCCTAGGCACTGTAATGCTCCTTTGTAAAGCCAGTGTTCTGCAACAAGATGGGAGGCAGAGTGAGAAACTCTGGAAAGGGTTGGGTTCACTAAGCTACCTCTGCAAACAAAGAGTTCCTTCCTCAAACAGGGTAGAAAGGGAGGACTAACACCCGAGGGACATCCCCAAGCACACCATGGCACGTGTGTATCCCTCATGGAAGCACCACACACACACACACACACACACACTCACACACACACACACACAGTAAACACGCCGTATGTGCTTGACACTTTATGTATCAATTTTAAAATAAATTAGTAAATACTATTTTAGTGATGCAAGACAGTAAGTATTAAGCACCCACTGTAGTGCTTTATAAGAGTGAATTCCTTTGATCTTTGCTTTCACTATGGACCATATCGTGCCATTCACCCCATCATCTGTTGTAGTGAAGAGGAAATTGGGGGCTGCAGAGATGGCTTAGCTGATAATGTGTTTGCACGAGGACCTGAGTTTGATTCCCCGAACACTCATCTTAAAAAAACAATGTTCAGGGCACACACCTGTGATCTCAGCACTTGGAGGCAGAGGCAGGTGGATCTCTGTGAGTTCAAGGCCAGCCTGGTCTACGGAGTGAGTTTCAGGACAGCCAGAGTTACATCAGAGAAATCCTGTTTATAAATAAATAAATAAATAAATAAATACATACATACATACATACATACATACATACATACATACATAAATAAATAAATAAATAAGGTGGAGAGTAAGGAAGAAATCCAATTCTGAACCTGTGTGTGTGTGTGTGTGTGTGTGTGTGTTGTGTGGCACAAATAAACAAAGAGGAAATTAAAATGCACAGTACTGAAGCACTAAATAGGAGAGCTAGACTACAAAGCCAAAAACCAGATCCCAAAGCCCATGTCTCTACTGTTGCACTACAGGGCCTTAAAATGTCAAGTCATTGCCAGAGATTTCAGAAGTGCCAGCTTATATGTTTCTGCTGTCCTTGCAGGTCCAGATGCACCATCCTTGGCCAGCACAGTCCACACAGCTTCTGCGTCCCTGCATTCCCATTGCACTTACCTGTGGGCCACAGGGAAGTCTCCCGGTTATTTCTGTGTCTTTCATTGCTGCGTTGGTGTTCCACTTCCTATAGGATAGCCCCTGGGAAGAGGACTTGTGCTGTGCCTTGTAACGTGGGGTGAGAGTCAGTAAACACAGTTAACAGTTTGCTTTTAGTTATTAAAATACATTAGGAATTAGTGAATTTTCAAAACCAAGGAAGTCTTGACCAAAAATAAATAAATAATGGAGTTGTAGGGATGGCTCAGCAGATAAGAGCACTGGCTGCTCTTCCAGAGAACCCAGGTTCAATTCCCAGCACCCACATGGCAGCTCACAACCATCTGTACCTCCGGTTCCAAAGGATCTGACACCCTCACTTAGACATACATGCAGGCAAAGCACCGAAGCACTTAAAAATACGTAAAATTTTAACACTCTACTCTGTAAAACTAAAACTGTTTTTAATGAAAAAATATGGAAGGTGGTGGCTCTGACATTTGAGTGAAAACTGCACTAAAAGAGCACTAATTTATCACTTTAGAAATTTAAAATACTTCAGTGACTCAAAACCAAAGAAAGCATAACAGATCTTGACCGTTCCTAAAGGAGAGAAACAGTAGCGCTCATGGCTACGGATCGAAGATCAGTATAATTCTATTATCATCTATCATTGCCTCATAATAGTTCTGTACCTAATGAATTTTCCGCTCTGTGTGGTGATGATCCGGCAATTAACTGAGTCATGTTCAATGCTCATATGGCCAGAAATGGAGTTTAAATTTCCCTTACTTTGCAATATGAAATTTAAAACCTTGAAAGCATATTGAAGATTAAGTAGATTTTGAAAACCTGAATCTCTTTCAAATATATGGGGAAATAAAAAAAAGTTTCTTAAAGATAAATAAGAGGAGTATTCAATAGTTGATGAATTTAAGAGTTATGAATTAAAAAAATAGCTTCTTTGCTAAACAAAACCAAACAAATTGCATACATTGCATTTTATTACAAGGTGCTATAAAATTTTAAGAGGTAAAGGATTCTAAAGTTCTCCTACTTCAACCTCCTTTGAATATTCAATGTATATTTAAATACCTTGCAGAAAGTAAGTATTAAAGTAATTTTAGCTCCTGTAGTTTCTTTGTAAATTGGTAATAATTGAACTTTTAGTGCAATGCCAGGTAGGACACAAACAAATGAAAATGGTTAGATTCTTAGGACAGACCACAAATACTTATAACTTATGCATGGGATGTTACTGTGGTAGAGTGTTCTGGGGAACTAGCTAGGGTCTTAGAAGTCATCTAATTTCTATAGCTAAGAGAAATGTATACTACGCACTGCTAACCTAAAGAGCTGAAAACATTTGGCAGTAATTATGACCAAATGTTTAACTGAACAATTCTAGGCTCAGATCTATTTAAGCATCTTTCACTCACCCTTCGGTCTGTGGCCTGTCACTCTTCACTGAGTTCAGCATACTCTGCCCACTTGCCCAGATGGGTCTCCATCAGTAGGTCTGCACTCAGCAGGAAAGGGCACAGCTGGAATACCCAACCCCCCCAACACTCCACATAAGGGTAGGTAGAAAATTGTGTTTCTTTCCTTAACAAAAGATGTATGACTCAGCAGTAAAAATAAGGACCTTTTTTTCTGCCTCATAAAAGGAACAAAGAAACAAGGGGAGAATGAAAATGAAGAGTGGCTTTTAGGAAGTAATGGACAAGAGCTGGAGAAAGGTGAGGAGAGGCAGGGACTCCGCAAAGGTAGCTATGTGCTTAGAAGAAGCTGGCTGGCAGCAAACATGACTGTTGACTGTCAGGGGAGAGGTGAAAAGTCAAAGAAAAGGAAGTACCAAACACAGTACTACCTTGAGGAGACTGCAGAAAAAAGTCTGAGACAAAATCCTGCTAACATCTGTAAAGAGAGCCACAGAATTGTGCTCCTGGCAAAGACGGGGTGGAGTTGAGACAGTTCTAATAGAGGGTGATAGAACAGTGGATAGACTCAGAGAGAGAGAGAGATAGAGAGAGAGAGAGATTTCTGTGTTCTCACTGGACTGCAGGAGTCGTGTGTTTACAAGTATATAACAAGCAGAAGAAGAGGCTTGGGCAGCTGTTGTAGAAGTTTATTTTTATTTATGTATAAAATTGTTTTATGCACTGTTGGGTGAGGGGCTCCCTAGATCTTGGCGCTTTGTATTGTTTGCAGGTGTTGGATTTAATGTGGGGGATGTTTGATTGCTAATGATCTGCATGAGCTATCAGAAGAACACCTGAGGAGTTCTGTATCAATAAAAACACCTGAGCTCAGAAGCTCAGGGTTCCACTGTCCAGTATGGTGCTAGTCAGGACAGTGGTTCCCTCTACTGAGGTCTGACAGTTTGCATCTATGAAAATGCCTCTGAGTCATCCTTGCTGAGCCACTACAGTAGGTGTACTGCTACAGGTGGCAGTTCAGCTGGTAATGTCCCTGCTGTGATGAGTTCAGAGCCCAGCACCACACATCTGTAACACACACACACACATACACACACACACACACACACACACACACACACACACACACACACACGCTGAGAAAGCAGACACAGGAAAGATCCCTGTACTGGCCAACCAGCCTAGGCAAACTGGTGAGTTCCCAGTTCAAGGAGAGACCGTACCTCAAATAAATAAATAAATAAACAAGGTGGAGAGTAATGTTGACCTCTGGTCTCTACCCTCACAAAGTGCACATGAGTACACACTCATACACAAAAGCAGAAGGGGTTTAAACCCTAGCCAGATGCACTGAGTGCTTCGACTACATTAGCTTAGTCTGCATCTGTGTTACCTGAACATCCAACCAGCTACCAAGAAATCAAGTGTTCATACTGATGAGTCAGGTTAACTGTCACAACAGGATAGGAGGCGACAGTTTAAAAGGACTGTGCACACTGTACATATTCTACATAGATCTGGAGGTGGCTCTACTCAGATATCATTGTGGTTACATTTTTAGAGTTCGTACTTATGCTGTCCTGGAACTCACCATACAGACCAAGCTGACCTCCAGTTTGTGCTGATTCTCTTGCCCTGCCTCTTGAATACTGGGACTGTTGTGGCCACCACCATACCTGGCCCAGTAGGAAAAAGAAAAAAATTAAGGTTTCAGATTTTGTTATTTTCTATTATTGTTATGTTTTCTTTCTACTTTAGCAAAAATCTTCACTAGTGGAAAGTATGCTTTAGTATGCTGCTAAAATAAGATAACACAAATACCTTGGTGTTGGAGAGGTTGGGGCCTTTTCATGGCTGATAAAAAGGATACACTCCTTAGAAGGGCAGTTTGGCAAGTTGAGCCACTGTTTCAAAGTGTTCATAAGATTTGATCCAATAGGCTAACTTCTAGAACATTATCCCAACTTTAGAAATATTTGAGACTAGGATAGTGTAACATTATTCTATCAAATGCTCAGAGTATGTTACTCAAAGTAAAAGTGGAACAGCAAAAAAACATATGATCTTTTTTCCCTTCCCCCATAAAAAAAAAGCACAGGAGGGTGTGCTGGCTAGTTTTGTGTCAACTTGACATGATTTCCTTAGATCAGACTGTACACAAACCTATGGGACATTTTCTTAATTAGCAATTGGTGGGGGAGAACACAGCCCATTGTGAATGGTGCCATCCCTGGGCTGGCAGTCCTGGGTTTATAAGAAAGCAGGCTGAGCAAGCCATGGGGAACAAGCCAGTAAGCAGCACCCCTCCATGGCCTCTGATCAGTTCCTTCAGGTTTCTGCCCGCTTCAAGTTCCTGCCTTCCCTCAATAGGCCATGACTCTGGATATGTAAGCCAAACAAACCCTTTTCTTCCACATCCTGCTTTTGGTCATGGTGTTTCATCACAGCAAGAGTACCAAACATTAGAAACTGATCTGGGTGATGGCATTATAGGTCATTTTGTTTTCCTCTTAGTACCCTTTCAATATTCTAGTGTCTTAAAAATATACATGCATTGATTTGAAAAACAAGGGAATTTTAAATTTAACTAAGCTCCAGCTTCAAAAGCAGTCTCTAGTGAAAAATGAAAATTATGTTATATTCATGAGCTGTTTAAAGAGAGCAAGAACATCAGGAGTTTCTTCAGCAAATGTGTATTGAGCACTTAGTAGGTACAAATGTATACTGATCACATAGTAGGTACAAATGTATATTGAGCACTTGGTAGGTACTGAGTCCCACAGAATTACTATCTAGACCATCTACCACCTCTCTCTCTCTCTCTGTCTCTCAACACACACACACACACACACACACACACACACACACACACACACACTGCGTGCTTGAACAGCCTTTAATTTGATGCCATAAGTCGTCTTTTTTTCTGATTAATCATTTGGCTATTTCTCTGCATGTATCTGCAAAGACTCATGAGGTCCCTGGGCTTTTATATTTCATAGTAACATTAGATGAGCATCCATACCCTAGCAGCAATAGAAGTGACCTCCGGGCAGGCTGATGGCCTGTTTACAGGCAAAAAGCCAGACAAACAATACTGGTCATGTTCCACTCAGCACCTACCCACAGACCACTGTGGTTCTCTGCGGAAAACAGAAGAGCCACTCCCTCTAAGACTGTAGTTTTCAATCTCTCAGTAGTTCTTTCATTTTGTAAGTCTTCCTTCTCCTAAAAGTGCCAGCTCTAGTCCATCCCTGATCAGCAGACCTTAAGCTATCCCCATGACCACCAGCAGTGGCTTTCAGAGCTGTGTGGTAGAAAGATGTGAATTTACTGACTGCTTGTTGATGTATTTGGTGTTTATAGTGTTACTTCTGACTTCAATCTGTTTCTAGCTATTTTCCTCATGTTGCCCCTCCAACCTCAAGATCCACCCAACAGCAGAGTTTCCTTGTTGTCAGGACTGTGGATGGTACTGCAAAGTTTTCCCTGGCAGGGAAGCTGCCCAGTCACATGTGACCCCAATTCTAGGAGCACCCAGCAGCAGCACAAGGCCCGTCTGTATGTGCTTCATCGCCCTCCACTCCTACTCACACATACAATGGATGGGTAGGAGTTTTGATGTTAGGCTCAAGAAACAGGCAGGTCACTGGCTTACAAGGTGGTATTTCTTAGGCAAGAAGGGATAGTCAGACAAGCAGAAGCACATGAGCACAACTAAAGACAGAACAGGGTGTAAAGCATTAGAACACCCCAGGCTTCCCACACAGCACAGGACTCTGCAAGTGGGAGCCCTCTCTGGGCAAGAAGAAAGCATATAAGGCTGCCAGGACACTCCTATTGGTCCTTCCTCTGCTGGACTCTGACTGCCCTGGGCAGCATTGGCAGCTCTCTCCTCCCTGTTCTGCATTGCTTCAAGCCCTCTTCACTGGCTTCCACCTTCCTCTCAGGCATCTGGTGTGCTCCTGATGTCTCAGGTTTGTTTCCTAATAAGGAAGAACATGATCAGATCTAAACATACCTGGAGGGGTAAAGGTTTCTGTGTGCTGCCTTCCAAAGATGTTTCTACTTGGACATTATTCACTTGTTTAGCAATTGATCACCAACTGAGGGACACATGACATCTGTATGTATAAGAGAACTAAAAAAAGAAAGAAAAAAAAAAAACTTCCATGATTCCTGGTCTAGAAAGGGGGATACAGAAGCAAATAGGAAGTTGATTATATCAAAGAGTGACAGTTCTACTTGGGTGTGGACTGCATGCTTACATTGTGTTTTTCTTATTGTGTTATATACTTCTTGATGATTAAAAAAATAAGAAGAAAGTGAAAGCTAAGAAAACAGAAGCTAGCACAGATTCTGGGGCCTCACTAGTAGACACACCTATCGAACATATGTAGCCTGGGACTGAGGAATCTACTTTTTATTTCTTTCAGACGAGTCCCATCATGCTGCCTAAGCTGTTCTAGAAAGGAGGGACTACAGTACTCTTCTCATTTCAGCCTCCTGAGTGCCAGGACCATGGGTGTGCGCTACCATGTCTGTGGGATCTGAATTATTTTAAACAGTAACCTTAAGAGGATGAAAACAGAGGAATCTCCTAACCTACACCTAGACAACACTGCTAGGATGCTGGGAGCCACCAAAAATATACAAGCAAGATGTTAAGAACAAAGATCTGCCCATCTGAATGTGCAGATTAGCTGAGAAGAGGGTGTGCATGGCCTTGATCCTATCCCCTGTTAGCATCCGTGGGCTCTCATCCTATCCCTTTGAGCTTTTGAAAAAGATGAGAGAAATGTGGTGCTAATGGCTGAAAGTATCAAATGTATTTGTTGAGTTGCATTTTGGAATTTTCTTAAATATGAAAGTGTTTTACCCTGATGTGTTAATTTCCAGTGACTGAATTTAGGCAAGGAACAGGTGGATATGCCATGACACAAAGCACTTTCTACAAGATTTATGGTGGGTTTTTTTGTTTGTTTGTTTTTGTTTTTTGTAAATGCATTATTCTTAGCCTGTGGGTAAGAATCCTTCTTTACCGGGCCACTGTCTCTAGGACTCATGGTCAGTGGTGACCGACTTGCAGGAAAACACAGCAAATTCCTTTGCCTGTGCTCCTGTTTAATTGCAGGGATATTTTTGTGCCCTAAAGCATCCAACATGATATTCTCCCAAATCATAATCCCTAAGGGAAAATTGACAAATTGTGTTGTAAAGTTGCTTTTCCTCCAATGACAGTATTAAAAATAGGAAGAGAAAACTTTACTTGGCCGTAAATGAAGAATGAGACAGTCCAAAACCCTAAGTAATTTTTGTGCAGATTTTTTCCTTGTAAGTTAAGTACTAAAGAAACGCCATAATATTTTTCAGTTGCCACAATTATTACTTTTTGCATGAGCAAAGTGCATCTGCAAAAAAAGAGACTTAAAATTCAAAGCATTGTCTAAAGTAGGAACACAGGTACTAGAAACCCCTATAAGGGTAGTTTTGATAGCATAGCTTTGGAGTACAGTTTGACATTATTTAGTCAAGTTGACTGTGTTTTTTTAATATAACTTCTTTGATCCATAAATTGTGCTCCTCATGAGTTTATATTCTTTAAGACACTTACTTAACATGTCCAGGGAGTATGTATCAGAATATTCACAGCAGCCCTGACCACAGTACTTCAAAACTGGATTTCCACAGGAAAATCCATGGATAAATTGTGAAATATACACTGGGTGTAGCTGTGAAAGGGAATGAAATTGAAGTTGGAAAAATCTCACAGATAAAATATTAATTAAAAACCCAAGGTGGGGATGAATGTGCAGAATATCAAAAACTTGTAATGGTCATTGTGTGGGAAGCTACCTTCTGCCATGGTAGGCCAACAAGCGAGCCATTCAATAGATTGCAGAACAGAAAGGCTCATGAATCAAAACAAGATATTCAAAGCATGTGTCTATTAAGTCAATTAAAGCCCACCATAGGAGCATATTGGATAACCACATTTCAGATCTTCTATAGGCAGAATGGAAAAATCCTCCCTCAATCCTTAGTTCCATCTCTGTCTCTGCCACATCAGCCTCCCCTCTGAGGGTATGCTCATAGGATCAGAGTAGAACAAGCGTTTCCACAGACCAGGGTTTCTGGGATCAAAGCTCACAGTTGCTCTACAGTCTTATATTAGGGCACTTGGCTGACATTGCTTCCCAATCAGTCTCATGAGCAAGCAGGATTATTTACATGCCTATGTGGAGGATGTGAGGAGCCAGTACGGGTGAAGTAAAGACTTTGTGCTTGGCATGCTTCATGTACCTGGAGTATCTCCAGTGCTCATGAACATTGGGTGATTCAGGGCCTCCTGCATATTTCATGTCTCACAGCTGGCAGGTATCCCTGGCTTTTCTCACTCCTTTCTAATTCTGCCCCAGATACTCTGCATGTGTGTCTGACATGCCTCATAGCCCTAACTGGCTCTCACTTGAGGTAGTTTATGAATTTTGTGTACATAAGCTACTTTCATTCTTAGTTCTGTTTTCTCCATTTGTATTTCTCTTATTTCCTATAGTAGAATTAAAGTCTTTAAATTCAGCACACATGTTAAAAATACATGTGAAGTACATTTACAACAAAATAAATGTTTGGAAAGAATTTAAGATCTGGCTAGCTGGTAGAGGTGGAAAGGGATATGTCCCATATGGAATAAGGAGACATCTAATTACATAGATGACAAATCACTTCTTAGTGTGGATGATGAGTTTATGGGTATTTGTTATATTATTTTTATAAGTTTTGTGCATCAATTTCATCTACTTTTAACTGAATACAACTTTAAATAATACAGTACCTTTACATGTAATAGGCACTTGATTTCTAAATATCCAGTTAACTTTAAGGAGCATATTTTGTGATCTTTGATACATAATTAACATGAGCAATAACACACTCATATATGAAGATTTCAGTACATTAATCTTAGAAAACCACTTATGGCTGTTGTCTGGTGTTGCCTAAATTAAGGTTTGTTTTCTGGACAAATGAACTTTGCTGTACTGTCAACATAGGCAGTGTGGTCGAACATTCAACATGATCCCACATATCTTGCATTCACACAGCGGAATGGAGTTAGGCTGCGTGCAGGGCCCGCTGTTTCCCAATCTGCCATCTGCTTGGATCTGTGAGTATCTTGGAAGATACTATCTTCCTCCTCTAGAAAGGAGACTCTCATCCAACATCTTCAAAAGAATTCATGCTCATCATGTGGTAAAAATTCTTGAGATTTTGTAACTAATGGTCACGTTTGGCCTCTTAAATACTAAACAAATAAAATCTGCAAAATGACATTATCATTTCTTAATACTTCAGTTTAAATGGAGAACCAAATTAAAGGTGGCTCAATCCTTTGACCCAAGGAATACTTGAGTTACCTAGGTCCCCCACCAGATTAAAAGCACCTGCTGGGCAGGGTCTCTTTTCTCTGGCTTAGGAAGCTTCAACATTTGACTTTCAACTTCAGCATGTAAGAGAACACTAGAATTCTTGAATTCTTGTTTCTTCGGGTGGAGACATCAGGGTCAGGGGAAGCCCAGAAGGAAGTGCTCTGCCATTCAGGAAAAGACTAGACCCTCAGTCATTTGTCTACTTCTCTGGCTCTTAATTGTAGTTCAAATTCTTGTCATTCAGAAGAAATTCAAATACTGGGTTGTGACTGTGTTATGTGGTCAGACAACCAACGGAGTCAGTGACTTTTTTTTCTCTCTCTCTGTTTGTTTTGTTTTTTCAGGGCAGGGTTTCTCTGTTGTAACTCTACTGTCCTGGAATTCACTCTGTAGACCAGGCTGGCCTGGAACTCACAGTGATCTGTCTGCCTCTGCCTCCTAAGTGCTGGGATTAAAGGCCTGTGCCATCACTGCAAGGCTTGGTATCAGTATCTTAAGCATTCTCTCAGGCCAGGGCAGAAGGGATGGACAACAAGGAATGGTAGAAGCAAATGGGGACCTCATTCTTTCCCTGTTTTTCTCTCTGTAAAGCTATTTTCTTTTTTCCTCTTAGCTGCTGGCAAGATCTGCAGACCTGTTTTCACTGCCTGGAGCATTCAGCTACAAATATTATATTTAGTCCAGGTGAGTGCCCATACCACCTCCTCAGCCCCCGGTGGGTGCTCACTTTTCTGTTGACAGAGCAGGGTAGAGCACGATTCCTTGTGTGGCATCAGAGAGGCCCCTACAGATTTGGGGTGCTGTGGCCCCTACTGGTTTGCAGTCGCAGCGAGCTCTGTGTCCTCTTCCTGGAAGCCAGGACGCTGCTCTCTGGACTCTGGTTCAAGATCACACAGAGGAGGGTTCTGACCCCAGGGCCTCTCTGAGATAGCCTGGAAATCACTAATCGGAGCAAAGAATTCTGGCCAGGGTCACGGGGTCTCTAGACACGGCTTTGGTGCTATGGTTTACACCAGAAGCCAGGAACAGGGCAGCTGGAGACCAGGCTGGGCTGGTCAGGTACAGAGGGACCAGGGAAGTGGAACAGTCGGGTGCGAGGGCGGGGCTGGCCAGCTTCCTGCAGTCTGCTGAGCTCTCATTAGCCTGGCACAGGGATTGAAAAATGTACGTCTCCATCTATTTCTGGCTTTTAAATGTGCGAAGGAAACACGTCGCTTTATTATTTTATTTTTGTAAAGTTGAAGACAGAGGCAGATGCCCCTAGTGCGTGTGTGTGCTCTGAAAAGTCCCAGTTCTGCCTGCATGTCTTTGGAAGAAAAAAGTATCAAGGACAAATAGGTCGCTCCTCTAAATGTGCTGGAAGAGCACTGGCAGGGAAAGAAATTGTCGGCGCTGGTAACTAATGGAGATATTGGGAATAAAATCAGGAATGAGGTCCAAAAATGTAATTTAAGTAAAAAAAAAAAAAAAATTAAGAAAAAAAACAGTGATGTCTTGGTGTAAAATGGATGTAGTATTTGTCAAATACAAAACGATAGTAGATGTTAAAAAGCCTTAAGATTCAGTTAAGAAATACATGAGTAGCCAGGTGGTGGTGGCCCATGCCTTTGATTCCAGCACTAATTCCAGGGAGGCAGAGGCAGGCAGATCTATGTGAGTTCGAGGCCAGCCTGGTCTACAGAGTGAGTTCCAGGACAGCCAGAGTTACCACAGAGAAACCCTGTCTCAACCCCCCCCCAAATAAAAAAAGTATTCTGAGCATACAATATGTACCAGTCACTGTGTTAGTCACAAGAAATTACACTATAGGTGAGGAAATGGACTCTGTGGCTGCAGTGTCCCTAGGCAGACTCTGAGCTATGCAGGGCAAATAGAATCAAATATAAAAGCTGGTGCACCAGACAGATCTGTAAATGTGAGCATTTTTTCCCTTTCTCCATTTTTGTGTTTGTGTGTGTGCATGTGGTGTGCATGTATGTATGCATGTTCATATGTATGTGGGTGCATGTGGGTATGGCTGATCATGTATGTGTGTATGAACATGTAGAGGCCCAAGGTTGGTGCCAGGAATCAACCCCCATCACTCTTTTCCGTCATTCCCTGAGGCAGGATCTCTCAATCAGAACCTCAGCTCACTGATATGGCAAGATATCTTAATCTGGGATCTCCTGTCTCTGCCTTATAAGGCTGGAATTATAGGCGGACTGCTTGCTATACCTACCTGGCATCTATGTGGGTTCTAGGCATCAGAACCCATGAGAATTCTGGTCCTCATGCTTGGACAGCAAGTGCCTTTAACCACTAAGCTCTCCCTCCAGTCTTTTTTGTGTACATGTTAGGTGCATGTGTGTGTATGCCTCTGCATACTCTGTATGGAAGCCAGACGACCTCTGACATCTTTCTGTAGGAGCCACTTGCATTTCTTTGAGACTAGCTCTCTCACTGGCCTAAACCTTTCCACACAGGCTACACTGGCTAGCCTTCCAGCCTAAGGACCCACAGGGGTTTCTGCCTCTGTGTTGCTGGGATTATAAACATGTACCTGGGTTCCAAACATCTAATCCAGGCTTCATGCTTGTGCCACGACTGGGTTCTCCCCAGCAACTGAACATTTATTTTAAATGGAAGAAACTGAGACTTGCACTATTATGTAAATAAAATCAGTTTTTATTTTGGCTTCTGATTTTACTCTCTGAAAAAAATCTAATGATTCTAACCATAAGGTCCTTTTTAAGTTCTCAAACTGTATGACATAATGCATGCGGACAGGAATCCATCTCTCAAAATGGATTCAGAAATCCATCTCTGTATCCCTGTGCTTTTCTGGAAATGAAGCAGGAAGTCAAGTACAAATTTTCAAAAGCTGAGGTCCAATTTTCAGTCCCTAATCCAGTTTTCTCAGGAAGTGTTAGCCACGTGATTCCTATTACCATCAAAAACAGTTGTATTGTGTGATGCTGACCATCTGTTTGGGCTATGGCAGGCACATGGGGAAAACCCATCATAATGGGAGCTCAGTTATTATCTGTCAGAAAGGTGATGAGTGGAAGCAGCCACTTCTCAGAAGCACTGGAGCTTTATCAGAGGAACCATCTGCACCTCACACCTACCTATGCTGCAGATGCGCCTGTGATAACTGCATCCCCTGGCTGTCTGACCCGCAGTTGTACCATACTATGGCACAATGCCTGCCACCCACAAGGGTGTTGTGACAATTGCTGAAGTAAATGCTATAAAGCATTGTGAACGATTCAAAAGGAGATGCTACTTAACTACCAAAATCATCATACTCCCACAGGTACAGGTTTTTTTTTTTAAACACTTAACGTGGTAATAGAAAAGGGCACCCTCAGAGTTCACTTAAATTCCCGCATGCTTCATTGCATTTTACACTCACTAACTTTCTAATTAATTGTCACTTCAAGGATATTAATCTGGCACTAAAGGGAACCTAGAAGCACTTCGATAATTACATGGCAATACTCTGGACTGAAAGTGTCCCACCAAAGTTCATTTGGTAGAACTGAATGCACTCGCCCACTGGAGTGATGGTATTAATAGGTGAGGTCTCCTGGAGGCTACTGGGCCAGGAAGGTAGAACTCTCAGTCCGAGGATCAGTGTCCTTATGAAGGGGTCCCCAGGCAGCTCTCACGCTTCCCAAGAGGAGAGGACACAGGGAAGACTCCAGCCTGTGAACTAGGCCATAGTCCTCGCCAGCTCTCTCTGCATCTTGCTCTGGGATTTCTCTACCTCCAGAGCTGTGAGATGTGAATGTTTATTGTTTAAACCACATAATCTGCAGAATTTTTCTCTCAGTGGCCTGAGTGAACTTAGTCACTATGTTTTTTAAAGAGCTAATGGTTTAATTAGTTCTCTAATTAAGGAATACTTCACTGGAGATGTGTCTAGTAGACCTCTCCTAGTTATGACAAGGATGACTTCGTTCACAGTTCTTGTCTGAATTCAGGTCACTGGGCCATAGGATCACACCTGTCAAAGGCACTATCTCAATCTATCTGGCTTGATGACTTTCTTTAAAGTCAAGAAAGAAGAAGTGTGGCTGGGAACACAAGCTTATCCACCCATGTACCTGACAGCATTCTAAGACCTAAGCCATCACAGATGAAGTGCTGTCAGCTGTTTCTTTATTTCATTCTTTATCTTTCTTTTTGTATTTCAAATGTGTTTATTATCATCAAAACTTGTTTTGTCCTTTTCCATTTGAAGGTTGGGAAATCAAATCCTATTTAGACAAGAGTTATTGTTGCTGAAGACAAAAAACTAAAGGAACAAAAACACATACTGAGTTTGTTTCTATTTGACTAAGCTAATTCTAGGTACAATTCTCACGTTCACTAGAACCCACCAGATCTAGCCCAGTGCACACAACCAGTGCCTCAACCTACTCAATCCATCCTCGCCTCCTCTGAAACCAACCTCTAGGCTTTGGCCAGAACCCACCACTTGCCACCACCCACAAGTCCCTTTTGCAAAGCACTCAAACTTTCCACACAACTGGAACTCCCACTTCCTTCTCTAGTCTGGTAAGTTTCCCTGACCTCCCTATCCACATTCTCTGCATCCCACCAGGCATAACCTGGCTCCCACATCCAGTGCCCTGCCTACCTTGCCCTCCCCTGCCCACACTGCAACCGATCTCTAGACTTCTGCCAGGACCTTCCAGATCTGTCCCTCCCACACCACATCCAACCTTTCTTCCCAGCTGGATCTGCCACACACCAGGCTTGGAACAGGAGGCACAAAATGTATGTTAGTTTAGCCCCCTCTATCCACCTGACTTCATTCCATCTAAGCCATTTCCAGCCTCTAGGCCCAACGCTCCCAAACATCCCTTCTTCTGCCCCAACCTGCTCTGTCAATCAGAACTAACAAAAGAAGTCCACATGCCCTGATCTCAATGGAAAAATACCAACAATATGAAAGATCAAACCAGTATTTTCTCTCCAAAATCTGTCAGTCCCGTAGAACTGTTTGCCAATGAGAATTACCTAGATCAGTAGTTCTTAACTCATGGTTTGGCAACCCCCTTGAGGGCCAATGACCCTTTCACAGGGGTTGCCTAAGACCATCTACGTATCAGATATTTATATTAAAAGTCATAATAGTAGCGATATTACAGCAATGAAAATAATTTCATGATTGGGGGTCACCACAGCATAAGGAACTGTATGTATTAAGGGGTTTCAGCATTAGGAAGGTTGAGAACCACTGACTCAAGACACAGAATTTAAAAGAACAATAATAAATTACACCAAAGAATTCAAGGAGTTAAAAGAAGACACAAAGAAACAGATCAATTAAATTATGGAGAAAGGACTTAAGAAAAATAAACATCTGAGTGATGCCCAAGAAAACACAAACAAGCTGATGGAAATGATAAAGACAACCCAAGACTTGGGAACAGAATTCAATAATGATATAGAAGCCTTGAAGAGGACTCAAACTGAACTGAAGATGGAATTAAAAAAGCCAAAACCCAACTGGAAAACTCAAAAGAAAGACTTACAAGTAGAATTAATCAAGCAGAAGATAAACTATCGGGACTCAAAAGTAAAGCAACGGATCTAGACCAAAAGAGCAAGGAATGTGAATTTTTTTAATAATTTTAATTTAATAATTTTTTAAGGAAAGGAACATACAGAAAATCTGTGGGATACCATGAAACAAAAACAAAAAACAACCTTTCAGTTACATGCATAGATGGAGAAGAATTCCAAGTCCATAACATCTTCAACAAGATTAAGCAATAAAAAGCCCACGACATATCATAGTTAAAACACTAAATATACATAACAAAGAAAGCATATTAAAAGCTGCAAGACAAAGAAACAAGTCACAATTAAGGTAAACCCATCAGCTATTTTCTCAAGGGAAACTTTGAGAGCCAGAAGAAATTGGAGCAATATACCCCAAGTATGGCCAGCCTAGACTAATATACCCACCAAGATTATCCACTATAATTGAAGGAGAAAGAAAAACTTTTCAAAACATAAACAGCCTTAAAACAAAACAGACCTAAAGAAAATGCAGGAACCATTATTTCTGGCTGACAGAGGGAAACGCTTAGCAGAAAGACTGTGAAAAGAAATACAAAAGCCATGTTTATTAAAACATAAAGTACCACTGAGATTACAAACAACACCTAAAATCAACATCACAACGGCCATAACTAACACACACACTTCAACAATAACTTTAAATATCAATATGCTGAATTTTCCAATTAAAAGACAGGCTAACTAAATGGATCAAGAAACAAAATTCAGCGATCTATTGTCTATAAGAAACATACCAGAGTTTTAAAGATAGGCGCTGCCTTCGAGTAAAAGAACGGATAAAAATGGGACCAGGAAGCAAGCAGACATCACTATCTTAATATCTGACAAAATAGAATTCAAACTAAAACTAATTAGAAGAGATAAAGACGGACACTTCATTCTAATCAAGGGAACAGTTAACCAAAAAGACATTACTATCCTAAATATATATGCACCAAATGCTAGGACTCCCAATTTCATTTTTTTAAAAACTCTACTACTGGACTTGAAGATACAGATTAGCATTATTTCATTAATAGTAAGTGATTTCTTTTGTTGTTGTTATTGCTGTTGATTTATTTTTTCTCTCTCATATAATACAACCTGATCTCATCCTCCCCTCCCTCCACTCCTCCCAGTTCCCTTCATCTCCCCCATATTCATCCCTACCCATCTACCCAACCTCTCCTCCTCTCAGAACACAGCAGGCCTCCCAGGGTTACCACTCAAACAGGACATATCAAGATGGAACAAGGCTAGGCTTGAACCTCTACATCGAGTCTGGAAGGGGGAGCACAGCAGGAGGAAAAGGGTCCCAAGGACAGATAAAAAGGTTAGAGACCACCTCTGCACACACACTTCAACTTTTGGGTATTCTATAAGAATATCAAGCCAAATAACTCTATGACATATGTAGGGGACCATGCAGGTTCCGTGTCTGTGGCTTCAGTTTCTGTGAGCCCCTAAGAGTGCTGGTCAGTTGGCTTTGTGGGGCTTATTTCCTGGTGTTCTCGACCTCTCTGGTTCCCACAATCCCTCCTCCTTCTATATCTATATCTATATCTATTTCTGTGTTTATATCTATATCTATATGTGCCTACATCAAAAAATTAAAAATAAAAAATTTTAAAAAGCAAAGATAAATGACTTATTGTTGCAATTCAAAAAGTTGAAAAAACAAGAACAAACCAAGTCCATATCCAATAGATGGTAAATAATAATAAAAATCAGAATAGAAATAAAATAGAAACAAAGAAAACAATATAAAAATATCAATATATATAAAAGCTTGTCTTTGAGAAAATAAACAAGATTGATAGACCCTTGGCCCAATTAACCAAAAGAAAGAAAAGGATGACCCAAACTAACAGAATCATAAATTAACAGGAAACCAAAAAATTCAGAATATTATGAAAGAATATTTTAAAAGCCTATAATATAGTAAGGTAAGAAACCCAAAAGAAATGGATGAATTTCTAGATTCAGCCAAACCACCAAAATTAAACCAAGAAATCAACGACCTAAACAGACACATAACAAACACAGAGATTGATATAATAATAAAATGCCTTTCAGGAAAAAAAAATCCCAGGCCCAGATAGATTCCCAGCACAATTCTCAAAGAAGACCTACAGTCAATTCTTCTTAAGCTATTTTTAAAAGTAGAAACCGAAGGAGCACTCCAAAACTCCTTTTATGAAGCCATTATCACTCTCATACCCAAACAAGGTAAAGACACAACGGAAAAAAAAAAGAGAAAACTACAGGCTAATATCCCTGATAAAAATAGACTTGAAATGCTCAATAAGATACTTGCAAATGGAATACAGATATACATAAAAAATACTATACACGATGACCAAGTTAACTTTGTTCCTAAAATACAGAGATGGTTCAACACAAACAAGTCAATGAATGTAATAAACTACATAAATAGACTTAAAGACAAAAGTCACATGATCATCTCAATAGATGCAGAAAAATTCTTTGACAAAATCCAACATGCCTTCATGATTAAAATGATAGAAAATGTAGGGCTAGAAGAAACATATCTCAATACAATAAAAGCTACATCTGAGAAACCACAGCCAACATTGCCCTAAAGGGAAAAAAGACTGAAGCAATTCCACTGAGGTCAGTAACAAGATGGGAAGTCCCTGTCCCCACTCATTTTCAACATTGTGTCAAAGTATTAGCTGGAGCAATAAGACAAGGGAAAGAAATTAAAGGGATACCAACAGGGAAAGAAGAAGTCAAACTGTCCTTATTTGAAGATGAAAAATATTATACATTTGCGATACCAAATTTCTACAAGAAAACTAAAATAATAGACATATTCAGCGATTTGGCAGGGTACATAATCAGCTTGCATAAATCAAAAGCTTTCCTGTACACCAACAACAAACATATAGGGAAGGAGATCATGGACGCAGTCCCATTCACAATAAGCCTCAAAAATTATATCTAGAAATAAAGCTAACCAAGATAGTGAAGGATTTCTACAATGAAAACTTTAAACAGCTGAAGAAATAGATGAAGATATTAGAAAACATGCTCATGGATTGGTAAAATTAACATTGTGAAAATGACCATTCTATCACAAGCTATTTACAGATTCAATGTAATCTCAATCAAAAGCTCCACCTCTTTCTTCACAGAAATAGAACTAAAAGTTATATGGAACCATAGAAGACTATTGGTACTCAAAGCAATACTGAACAAAAAGAATAGTAGAGGGATTACCATTCCAGATCCTAAGCAATATTGCTAAGCCATAATAATAAAAACAGTATGATACTAGCACAAAAATAGACATGTAACCAATAGAACAAAAGCAAAGACCCAACATGAGCACATGTAACTTCAGCCACTAAATACTTGACTAAAAAATGCCAAAACTTTAAGTTGGAGAAAAGAAAGCATCTTCAACAAATAGTGCTGGGAAAACTGGGTATCCAAATACAGAAGAATGAAATTAGACCTTCATCTATGACCTTTCACAAAAAATAACTCAAATGGATCAAAACTTAAATGTGAAAACTGAAACACTGAAACTTTTGGAAGAAGTAGTACCCCACATAATATAGGTATAGGAAAGAACTTTCTGAATAGAACTGAATTTGACTGAAAATTTAAGTTAACAATTAACAAGTTGGACTTTATAAAACTAAAGACTTCTGTTAATTCATAGCTGTGGAACACAGTACCAGTGAATACAACTACAAAAACAACTCCCTAGTGTAAGACTCAGGGAACATTGCAGAAGAGGAGGCAGGGAAACAGTAAGAGCTGGGGGATCGGGAGTTTGCTGTGAGGTTGTGATTCCTAGTAATATCAGAAGCAACACTCTTAAAGTCTCAGCAACATGACTGCCCAAATGTGAGCTGAGCAAGGATGACAACAACAGATATGCCAAAATGGATGGACAAAAGACCATGAGGCCTCAACCCTACACCAATACTTCATGCAACTGTGGAATGCTGAGAGCAGGAGAAACAGTCTTCCCTAGGGAAGAACACACCAATTGTTTATCCAATAGCAAATGCTCAGCCCTGAAAACAAGCAGGCAAGTAACATTATAGAGACTGGGCCTGTTAGATTTAGGAATACACACACACACACACACATATACACACACATACATACATATGTGTATGCATACATATATATGTATACATGCATACGTATATATACGTATACATAAATATACATATATATACGTGTGCATGTGTGTGTGTGTATATATATATATATATATATATATATATATATATATACAAAACCCCCTTCCTTACCAGATATCTGATTCATAAACATTTTGTTACACATTTTGTTTGTCTCTTCACTTTCTTGAATGAAAGCATGAGGATTTAATGCTGATGCCACCTAGCTTTTGTTGTTGCTTATTCCTTGAATAAGAAATCACTGCCTGATCCAAGGACACAAAGATTCCATCTAATATTTTCCTGTAAGAGTTTCATAAACTTAGCTCTTATATATAAGTCTTTGGTTCACTTTGAGTTCATTGTTCTATAAGATACAAGGTCAGGATCCAGCCAACCATTTATTTATTTATTTTGGTTATCTCTACAGGTAACCAGCTCAGTACTGGTTGTTAGAGCCTAGCATTTCAACCTGCCTGTCTTCATTAGCACCCTGGAGAACAGCAACTGACCATACATGTAAAGATTTATTTCCATACCTTAGTCATATTCCCATGTGCTATCTATCTAGCCAGGTGTTTGTACCACACAGTCTTGATTACCAAGGCTTTGTGGTAAATTTTAAAACTGATAAGTGTGAACCAACCTGTGAAAGGCAAAGGCAGATGAAATTTTGGTGTGTTGTGTTTAATCTGTGGACCTCTCTGAGGAGTCCAACTGTCTAAGCAAGCCAGAGTCTTCCAGGCCATGAACACAAGGTGTCCTTCTCTTAATTTAGATCTACTTTAAATTTTTCCATCGATATTTTATATGTCTCAATTTCTAACTCATTTTGTTAAATGTATTCATTTAAATTCATTTTTTATGTTACTATAAATAAAAGTTTATGATTCCTTGTTTCATTTACAGTGCTGGTATATACATGTATGATGTTTTCACCTTGATTTTACATTCTATGGCCTTTTAAATTTATTAATCCTAATGTTTTGTTTTGTTTTAAGATTCTTTACCAATGCCCACTGGAAACAGGCTCTTTCCCCTTCCCTACTCTCCTCTCCACTTCCCTACTCCACTTCTATCTCTATCTCTTTCTTGGAAAGGGTTAGATATGATAAAGGATATCTATCCATCTACCTATCTATTTAATCTATCGATCCATCTACCTATCATCTATTTATATATTCATCTACCTATCTATTATCTATTTCTCCCTATTTCTACCTCTCTCTCCAACCATTCTCCCTTACCACCTAGACAAAAGCACACATTGAAAAGTGGTAGAGAAGAAGAATAATTTCTTTCCCTAAAGCCTTATGCCTGTAAGATGAATTACATTTGTGCTGAATTTCACTAGTACATGTGCTATGGCTGTTCCATGAAATAAGCTTTTGGAAGTCAGCAAATGTGTCAACTCCAGAAAACCAGTTCAACAGCTTTTGAAGAGGAGAAGACATTAATCAAACCCAACTATGAGTTTAGTTCCAAGGACAGCTGGCATGCTCAAAGCGGGTCTGCCTTGTCGAAAAAGATTGATTTGTTGTTGCTGTTATTGATAATGATTTTGATGTGAGGATGATTTACAGAATAAAAGCTGCCAGGTCCTAAGTGCTGTCTTTGAGAACATGAGTTCCTAGGGCTAAGGAAGACTGGCCACCCAGGTAAAAACAGTCCCAGCAAGAAAGTCACAGAACAGGAGAATTAGTTGAATAGTTCTGTTGACTATGCTCCAACTTATTTCTGCTGTCAGCTTGCCATCTCCCCTGGTGGCTATATTCATCTCCCACTCTCAACTTTCAACACTTTGCTTTCAGCTTTATGTAAAGACTGGGAATCAAAAAGCACTGCCCTTGGCTGCCCATGAATATCTCCCTTGGCTGACAGAATAGAAACTCACCACGAGTTCTGTTTCCTGGAACTGACCCTCGGTGCACCCCAGGGTCAATTCTCCTGATGTGTGTTATTTGCATATGACAATCACCATGTAAATAGCAACCTCAATTTGCAAAAGCCCATCTCACACAATTTCAAAGCCAAGTAATAAATGGGTTGTGATAGGTCCCAATAGCAGACCCTGTTCTGTTCTTTTAAGTGAGAACTAGCATTGCTATGTGTGAGAAAAGCAAAATTATTCTTTACTTGTTTCCATTCTACCAGCTCCTACATGTTAGACAAGAATTGTAGAGACTAAAAAGAAAAAGAGCAAAGGATCTTCCTCTATTTCAGATGAAACTGAAACACAGTGATCAAACAAGCTAAAGTCAGATCCCTGGGGGTACATCCCTAGTTGGAAGGTGGTGCTGTTTATCTCTAGCTAATAACCACTGCTGGGTAGAAGGAGGGGAGCAGGGACTGATGAAACAGAAGCATGGAGACACCAGGAATCTCAATACAGTTCTCTCCTCTCTTTGGGTCTCAGAGGTGGGGTGGGATTGAGGTGGAGTGGGATCTTCCAATGTGCATTGGTACTGATGCTCAGAAAAGAGTAAGTCTCCCCAGAAGGATGTTGTGAGGTCCCATGCTGCCCCAGAGAGTCCAGGAATAGATTGACATTGAGATGTGAGAAATTCTTCAGGATGCATGACAGAGGGAAGAACTGAGAAGGGAAGGAAGATGACACTGGATCCTACTGAGTCTCTTTGATAGCCTCTAGAAAGCCCAAGAGAGGGATTTTTCTTCTTAGCTATAGATACAACATAGGTCCCAGTTTTTCAGGCAGTTTACAGAAAACAAAGAAGCTGGAAAAACAGAAACAATCAGGGAAACGATTATAAGGCTCTACAAACCATTCCCGAGACAGAATCATAAAAATGCCATGGAAGTGCTTCACAGTAACCGTGGTGAGGAAGACACGGAAGACCCTACTGCAAAGTAGCTCTAGCCAGGTCCAGCACAGGTGTACCAGAAGCGGGCCTGGCCCTAAGAAACATCAGAACAGTTTTTAAAGTTACTGATTTATTCTGGAGGAAGTTTGTATTTATGGGTTTATTCTGAGTAAATGTATCAGAGACATTCTTGGGGTGTAGAGAGTTATAGATGAGGTACAAGCAGAGAGTGGAGAAGACAGGAGTGAGGCGGACTAGAAAGAAATGCCGCTCAATGAGGCGCCTAGGCCCCAGGCTGCTCCTCAGCCCCAGGCTGCTCCTCTGCCCTAGGCTGCTCCTCTGCCCCAGGCTGCTCCTCGGGGATCTGGAAGATCTGCAAGGGTGGAGGAAGAGGAAAATGCTGGTTCCCAAAACAAGATCACTTACCCATTCCAAAGAGCCTGACTTCACTCGGGCTGACTTCACCCTTGGGTGGTGTTTTTCAATGAAAATCATAACTCTTTTTTTCCTAAGACTATGAGCAAAAGTGTTTGTAAGTTCAATGGCTTACGTATTTTTAAAATTTCAATATTTCAATTCCACTAAGGAAACAGGAATAAACATCATAAAATGTGATTACAGCATATCTCTAAGGTTATTAGTAAGAAGGGTCTATGAGAAGCAAGGCTTGGGGTTTGTTATAGGAACTCAGCATGTGGATGCTAGCCCCATAAGCTCCGAGGAGGGATGAACCCAAGAGTCTAGTTTGCATCTGCTCAAAGAAGAAAGTAGGGCTGGGGAGATGACTATCAGTGGAGTGCTTGCTCTGAGTGTGTGAGTACCAAGTTCAGATGCCAGAACCCACTAACAAGCCATGTATGGCTGCTACATCTCCGGTTTCAGTTCCAGAGAGTAAGAGATGACACTGACCACCCAATCTAGAGAAACCCATGCATCCTGGGTCCACTGGAAGATCATTCTAGAAAGTAAGTGAAGTGTTACTGAGGAAAACACCAACGTTGATCTCCAGTCTCCACACGCGCACATGTGCATGCACACCCATATACACATATGTACACACACACACACACACACACCACACACAAGAAGCATTTTGCCAGAGCTTCTGCTCTAATGCTGTGGAGCTGTATTCTCTGGTTGAGGCTTAATTGATGATGTCCAGTAGTTGTTACACATAACAGTTTCACTTTCTAATCAGTACAACCTTGGAAAAGAGTTTTAAATTTTACAAATTGTTTTAATATATTCTATTTTATGCTGCATTGCTATACTATACAATAATTAAAATAATTTATTACTCTGTTGATTTTTTTTTCCTTTAATTTTGTGTTTTTCTTCAACATTTGAGACCCAGGTTAGTTTGTTATGTCCTTAAGGTCAAGTACCAATCAACTATCTGATTTATTCTATTTTCTTTTACTATAGCAAAAGACCTGAAGCTGTGTACTTACAAAGAAAAGAGGTTTAATTAAAACCGAAGCTTGAAGTAGCATGAGCTTGCTCTAGGGAGGTCTCACTCACCTTCACTCCCTCATTACAGATGATATCATGACACCAAGAGCACCTGTGAGAGGAGAGGTCACATAGCAAGGCAGGAGGCTAAGGAGAGCACAGGGACTGGGATTGGAATTTTCTTTATAACAATTGTCTCAAGAGAATTAAGAAAGGAGTCAGAGGAAATCTGCCTAAGGCTAACATCCCTTCCCTGTGATGCTTTGAGTGAGGAATATCCTCCATATGATGTTTGCTCTCAGTTGGTGGTGCTGCTTGGGGGTACTGGTGCTCCAGGTGTGGAGCCTCACTAGAGGAAGTCTGCTGTTGGAGCAGGCTTTGGGTTTCATAGCCTCAACCCACTTCTAGTTCACTCTGTATTTCCTTGGTGTGCCACTATGGTGCAATTGCTCCTCTTCCTGCTCCTGCTACCATGGCTTCCCTGCTATTATGGACACGTAGCCCTCTGGAACCGTAAGCTAACATAAACTCTTCCTTAAGTTGCCTTTGGTCTTGGTGTTTTAACACAACAGAAGAATAACTAATACACATCTCTCCCTCTGAAGGCCCCCAACAACAAACCATCATATAATTTTACCAGTTTACCCTGGGGAACCAATAATGTATTGGGCTTTCTTACAAAGCATGGGAGAAGGGTTGCTGACAGGACCCCAGAGCACCCACACTGGAAGAGCTTCTCCGTACAAGATAATGGCTTCCCCATAGCTGCATACAAATGTTTGAGAGGCATGCTTAGACTATTATTAGGTGAGGGTCCAATGATCCTCTCTGCTGAATAGTTTTATGTCAACTTGACACAAGCTATATTCATCTGAGGGGAGGGAACCTCAATTAATAAAATGCCTCCATAAGATCAGGCTGTAGGCAACCCTGTAGGACATTTTCTTAATTAGTGATTGATGGGGGAGGCCCCAGTTCATTGTGGGTTGGGCCATCCCTGGGCTGGTGGTTCTGGGTTCTGTAAGAAAGCAGGCTAAGCAAGCCATGAGGGAGCAAGCCAGTAAGCAGCATCCCTCATGGCTTCTGCATCAGCTCCTGCTTCCAGGTTCCTGCCTTGTTTGAGTTCCTATCCTGACTTCCTTCAGTGATGAACAGCAATATAGAAGTGTAAGCCAAATAAATTTTTTCCTCTCCAATTTTCTTTGGT
Source organism: Cricetomys ansorgei (assembly GCA_026225945.1). Classification (NCBI taxonomy): domain Eukaryota; kingdom Metazoa; phylum Chordata; class Mammalia; order Rodentia; family Nesomyidae; genus Cricetomys; species Cricetomys ansorgei. Next base: position 9,104,096 of record JAMJFZ010001562.1, read on the forward strand.
CATGGTGCTTTATCACAGCAATAGAAACCATAACTAGGATACCTCCCTAATCCTTCTTCTCTGAGGGAATGTCAGTAGCCCACAGATCTGCTCTGATGGACTCATATAAATTGGCACAGCTGGTCTGAAGAGGATGGCTGCTGTTTTTCTTGGAGGATAGTACTATACAACACTTTGGACTCGTTGGAGTCCAATGAAGTTACACTCCATCCTTCAAGGGTACCACTACTTCCACCCATGGGATGAGGAGCATGCCTCCAAGTATGAACCTTGAGGACAGATTCCAAGCAAATGACAGCACCATCATCCTTTTTCCTCAGACCCAAGTGTTGTAGAAGTTTATTTTTAGTTGTGTTTAAAATATTGTTTTGTGCACTGTTCGGTGAGGGGCTGCCTACATTGTGGTGTTTTGTATTGTCTACAGGTGTTGGATTTCTGTGGGGGAATGTTTGATTGCTTATGATCTGCACCTGAGGAGTTCTGAACCTAAGCACAGATGCTCAGGGTTCTACTGACTAGTATGGCGCTGACCAGGATAGTGGTTCCCTCTGCTGATGTCTGGTAGAGTTTGCACCTATAAAAGCACCTCCCTGTCTTCCTTGTTGAGTCACCACAGCAGCCTAACATTTACAAATGGCACCCAATGTGGTAGACAGAAAGTAAAGAAGGGTAAGACATCATGTCAGATAAATCAACGTAGAGACAGGGAAGAAGAAAAAGAAACTCCAGACTTCACAGAGCTCATTTTGTTTTGTTTTGTTTTGTTTTCTGCAGACCTGTCCAGATACTGTCCAGAAGTGAGGTGGTCCTGACAAGACACATCTGCTATGGTGATAAAACCTTCACCCCAGAAGGGAATTCTTCCTGCAGACAAGGTTACAAGTTGTTTTTCCTGCAAACCAGACTCTATCTTAAAAATGTTTCCTCAGAGTCAGCACACAGAAACTGTCTTCCAGAACTGGCCAAGGTTGTATCTCATTCTAGCAGTCAAACTTTATACTAGATGGTGCTGTTTTGCAGACATGAAGGGGTCTTTGGAGAGCAACTGAGGCTTGGCACTGTGAGAGGCCAGGAGAGGCCATTGGTGAAGGTGCAGCCTTAGTGGCAGTTGAAGGCCCAGATTGAAAGGGTCATGTAAAGAACTTGAGGCTTGGTACCATGAAGAGAGCCCAGGAGAGGCTATTGGTGAAAGTGCAGCCCAGTTGCAAGAAGGAACCCTAGTAGTTCTGAAGATGACATATCGTGGGATGACTACCAAGAACAGCAGCAGCAGTGGAATGCAGCCAGCTGGAGCCTATGTGTGCAGCAGAGGGCAGAGCCAGAGAAGTGATCCAAGCACTTCGAAGGATCCCAGAAGACTGGGAGCGAATTCCAGATAATTGGACATGGATAACTTTTTCTGCTGTCCAAAGACATTGTAAAACTCTGGATAGATGTTTAGTTTCATTTGGTCCTGTGCATTGGCAACTCTCATGATTGTTCCTCTTGTAAAATTTTTTTTAGTGTAGTGTTAAATTGTGTTGTAGAGATAAAGCAATATTTTTGATTGGTTTATACAGAAAACGGGAATTGTTATAGAAGTTTATTTTTAGTTGTGCTTAAAATATTGTTTTGTGCACTGCTGGGTGAGGGGATGCATAGGTCTTGGCATTTTGTATTGTCTACAGGTATTGGATTAATGTAGGGGATATTTGATTGCTAATGATCAGAACACCTGAGGAGTTCTGAATCAATAAAAGTACCTGAGCTCAGACGGTCAGGTTTCCACTGACCAGTATGATATTTGCCGGGATGGTGGTTCCCTCTGCAGAAGTCTGGAAGGGTTTCCACCTATGAAAATGCCTCCCTGTCTTCCTTTGTGCACCCACACAGCAGTGCACAACTACACCCAAGACTCAGAGTCTGCCCCCAGTGCCTGAGTCTATGCCCCTGGCTGGTGTTTCTCAGGGCCTTACTCAGGTAGCACTCTGCTTTCTCCTCATGCTATCTACCCAGATCGAAAACTGAAGCATTTGCTTTCTCCTCCCATCCTGCTTGTTGTGACTTGGCCCAGTGAAAGGCTTAAAGTAGCAAGAATGCAGGAGTGTGATGTAAAATCAAAAACTCCCAGAGACTGGCACAAGTAGCATTACACACTGCAGGAGGACAAGAGAGAGACCACAGTACAAAAAAACAAAGAGGATGTGGGGATGGGGTCCCTAGAAAGGATAGGCTGGGGGCCTGCAGATCTCAGATTCCTCTCCAAATTGTACTAATGTCCAAAGGGCACCCCTTGGAGACCAATCCAGGACATGACTGATAGCTGGGTGTCATGGACAGACTCTGATTTCATCCCCATCCTTGACTCCCAAAGAGTGGGAGGACTGGGAGCTTGAACTAACCACCAACAGTGAATAACTTAGTCCCTCATGCCCATGCATTTTCCACACACCCCTAGAGGGACTCTGAGAAGCTCCCAGGTTGCTGAGTAACTTATGGTAGAAGGGAGCCACACCTAGCAAGACAAGCTCTGTGTCTCTGCACCTGGCCCTCTGCATCTCTTCAAATGCTTGCTGATCTATAGCCTACAAGACATGTACTAGCCTACAAGCTAGTAAACATGGAGGTTTCTCTGGCAAACTTATAAACATGTGAGTATTTCCCTGCATTCTGTAGACCAATCCAGTGAGTAACTGTATTGAAGAGGAGACTTTTTGGACCTCTGGTTTATGGCATCATCAGAAACATGATGGCAACCTGGGGCTTATGGCTGGCGTCTGAAGTAGAGAGAAGTCTTATGGAACCAAGCTTCAACCTGCTGTGTGGACATTTTTTTCCAGTTACTGTGGAAATAGAATTTAGCTGTGACCACTCCACAGGTTATACAACTGGTCATTGCTGGGGAAACCCATGCACTTTGGTGACCTGCAGCATCCTGTGACATGATAGCAGGAGAGCACATTCCTGTGATCCCAGCACTAGGAGGAAGAGGCTGGGATTCCTGCAGATTGGAGGCCAAATGGTCTATATAATAAGTTCTGGGCCATCCAAGGCTACCTATCAAGAGATTGTTTCAAAATAGTCTTTTGTGGGTACGGGAGAACAGGGCAGGGCATCAGGAGAAAGCACTGGGCTGGCTTTTCTGTTTGCAGGAGCCCCTCGGAACTGTAATGGATGATCCAATGTGCTACCCAGATCGTCTCAGGATTTCCTCCAGGTATGGAGAATACTGTTGGTGCACAGCTAGCACGCTTTGGAACTGTTTGGGCTATAAGGAACTTCCTTCCTATTTATTGGCCATACTTCTTCTTATAGCACCCTGTACCCAATGACTAACTGCTGAAGCTGTCCCTGTTGCCTAACAAGAGACGTCTCTGAAAGGCCATCTTAGCTCCAGAGTATCCAGCCCACTTTGTCCCTCTGCCCTTCTGTCCCTCCCTCCCTTCCCACAGATGGCAATGTGGACCATACTCCTTGTGTATTCCAATCTTCATCACAAGCTTTGCCCTCCTGGGGAGCTCACACCACAACCCTAGCACTGGGGAGGTAGAGGTGAGATGATCAGGAGTTCAAGTCATTCTTAGCTACATAGTGTCCAAGGCCAGTCTGGGATATGCAAAACCCTGTATGTAACCTCGGGGGCTGGAAAAATGGCTCAGTGAGTAAGAAAGCTTTCTGTTCTATCAAAGGACCCAAGCTTGTGTCCCAGCACCCACACTGGACAGCTCACAACTGCCTGTAACTCAAGCTCCAAGATGCTCAGGGCTATCTTCTAGCCTCCACTGATACACACACATACATGTACACACACATGTGTACACACACATATGCACAAACACATACATGCACATACATATACACATGCACACACACATGCACACATACACACATTCACATACACATGCACACAGTCACACACACATGCACAGACACACACACACATCTCACACACACACACACACACACACACACCACACAAATAAATAAAATATTTTAAAAACTTAACAAACTAGCTAAAGAAATACCAAATTTTAAAGTGAATGGCTTGAGAAGAAGTCTCATGTCAGTATAAATAAAGCCATGTTTAGGACCGTGCTCTTACTGAATCCCATCTGTGCTCAACATGAAAGAGTTCTTGCAGACAGGTGAAGAACAGTTGGCATAGCACAGCACTGGGGGATGCAGCCAGGATGGAGGTGATGTTTTCAGAACCCTCCTGATTCAGGGATGGGAACAGGGAACTGTAATCAGACACTGGAAATGTGGCAGGAGTAGTGGACCCATAACTGGTAGGAAAACAAAGAGAAGTGTAGAGGGCCGTGCTTTTGGGTGCTCAGACTTGAGACAGCACCCCATTTCTGCTTTAAAAAAGGCTCCACTTTCTCCAGTCCTAATGGACAGAGTTCAGACAAAGATCAGTTAGCCTGAAGTCGCCCAGTTCAAAGGAACCACCATTTCATTAACAACTATCTCTCCCTCATTCTGTGGAAGGTTTCTACCTCTATAAATTAGATAAAAATGGCACCTTCAGCGCCATGGCCTTGGAAGAAGCTCTGCAGCTGCATTTCTTGACTCCCTATGCTCCTTGACCCAGTGACCTCAGATAGGCAACTAGCCCGCCCCTCAGATAAGAGTTACCATAGCAATCAGCTTACCTGCCCTTCTAGAGTTACCATAGTAACCTGCTCACCACTCCCATGCCCCCTCCCTACCTCAAAACTTCTTTAAAAGTTTGTGCTGTGTATTCAATAAAAGAGGTTTGATCAGGATACTGTCTTGCCTCATCTCTCTCGTCTCCTTGATCCCAACAATCCTAGCTCCCTCTCCTAGGTTTATCGTTGCAGAAACCCACGGGCCGGGGCAGAGAACAGATACAGAAAAAACAAACTTGATATTTTGCTCAGGCCTCGGCTTACCTGTACTCAGTGAGCTATCAAGCAGAAGACTGGAAGGTAGGCGCTATGAAACGATTCTGTCTCAAATACACTTTGACTAAACTCATCCCAACAGTATTTATTCAGGCACTGTGGATGCCAAAAGCAGTGTGAGATGTCTAAGTTCCAAATACAGACGATGTACGATCTTCGCCCATAAGGAGTTCCGATCTAGCAGGGACATTCCAAACACAGTGGCATGTGCTGTTAGAATCCAGGTGTCTGTTCAAAGCTGTGAATGCACCAAGTTTTCCAGAAAAAACAAGAGGAGATTTACAGTGGATCTGGCATTTGAACTTGGCCTTTGTATGTGAATAGATGTCCACATGGAGGGAAAATATGTGGAAGGTTGAGAAGTTAGTCGCAAAGACAGAGCCTGTTAAGTTGGCAGCCAGCTAGGGAATTACGATCACAGCAGGTGTCTTAGTCCATTTGTGACACTCTAGCAGAATGCTGCTGACTGGGAAATTAGTAAAGAACAGATGTTTATTTTAGTTCAGGAGGTTGGAAAGTTCAGGGCTGAGGGGCCACATCCGACAAGTGCTTCTTGCTGCTCATCCCGTGATAGAAGGCAGAGGACAAGAAAGTGTAAAGATGAGGCAACAGGAACTATCCATTTATCATGAGCCCACTCCCAATACAATGCCATTAATCCATGATAAGGACCAAGCGGAGGGGACCTGATCACTCCTTAAAGGTTTCACCCACTAACATTTTTGTGCTAGAGATTAAATCCCAACATTTGAGCAAAGCAGGACAGCATGACCAGTAAAGGGAGGCAGGCAGCAGCTGGTGAGGCTTCTATACTGTCTACAGAACTGCGACTTTCCTATGAACTAAGAAGTCAGAGAAAGATGACTTCTTCCTTGTCTTCTCCATCCTCTTCTTCATTGTTGTTATTGTTGTTGCTATTATTGCAACACAGGGGTTTAAGAGGTATTTAAGTAAGGTACTATCTTTTAAAATGAAAAATGAGAGTCCAGAGGTAGCTCAGACAGATATACAGACAGGCAGACAGACAGGCAGACAGATAGTAGATTGGTGGAAAGCAGTAGAGGTGTGTTGCCCTTGTGGAACTGGGTGGAACTGGTCACACAGCAGTTGTGGGTCTAGGGTGCTTAGACCCCTAGCCCTGGCGTGAAGAACTGGCAGGGTCCTGGCCCCTCCCCTTTGCAGCCTCTGCCCTGACAGACCACAAGTCACAGTAAAATTCTGCCCCCTTCCAAAAGACAGGCCACACAATGGGCAAAATTGCTTAACTAAGCCCCAGTATCCCTGTCTTAACCAATGTCCTCTATCCCTGGGTACCAAAGACCCTCCCCAGCCAATACCCCATAAATGTAATGATCATTGCATTAAGCATAAGAGATGTTCCACTGACAACACTCTTCTGGAATTCTGTGCGTTCAGTCGACTCCTAGTCCTCCGATCTGGGACCTGCCTAGACAAATCAATCCACTCCCTGTGCTTCCTTCCCTGGCTGATAGCTTAGCCACCTGATGTGGGAGGGAAGTGAGGTCCTGGGAGAGAGAGAGAGAGAGAGAGAGAGAGATAATTCACATGGGGGGTGGATCTACAGAACTTGGTCATCAATGGGAAGAGTACAGTGAGAAAGATGGACGTTTGCAGGTTTGTAGTTTATAACAACAGAGTTATCAGATACACATTAACAAAGCTAAACACAAGAGGTGATTTAACACTTAGCTTTGATCACAGGCAATGTCAAATGCCTACGAGGCATTAGTATGAAGTCATAACTCATAAAATAGTGTGATGCAAGGCGTCAGATCGAGGAAAGAAGAATAACAGTATTATCGCTTTTAAGTTAATGCTAGTTTAACAGGAAATGTTAAATCACATCTGGGGGCCAAGGAGGTGACTCAGTAGGAAAGTGCTGACTGCGTAAACATGAAGACCTGAGTTCAGATCCTTAGCACCCATGCAAAAACAGCAAGGAGGCACAGGTCTGTGGCTGCAGTCTTGGGGGTGGGGCACAGAGACAAGCCGGATGACATGTTCAGTGAGAGACCCTGTCTCAAAACTAGAGGTAGACATGCAAGTAAGATGACTCAGCAGGTAAAAGAGCTTGCCTCCAAGGCTGATAATCTGAATATGAGATTCATGAGACCTACACAGTGGAAGGAGAGTCACTGGGCATGCTGTCCTCTGACACCCACACTTCCTCCCCCTCCCCCCGGTGTGGCATGCACCTTCTTGCCACCAATAAATAAACATGTTTAAAAAATAAGATGGAGAGCAATTGAGAAAGACCTATAGCCTCGACCTGCATGTACATATGTGCACATACACCCTCACACACACACCTCATATACCTACATGGCAATTACATATAATACAGAGGACATAGAAAGCTCACTTCAAGCCTGGCTTCCAGCTACTTCCCGGAAGTTGTCAGACATGGGTCAGTTGCATGTCTGAGCTGCTGTGCTCACCCATCCTTAGTGAAGCTTAGGTTGTCACTCTTGTTCTCAGGGGCCATTGCTCCCTGCGGATGTGTGGCGCTATCCTGGCAGCCTCTACTTGCATTCAGTGCAGTTCCCTACCCAGTGATGCAATGTAAGCAAGGTGCCAGGCACTGCTGTGGGGAGTAGGCGGGGCCAGCGGCAGGATGGAGAGGAGTGAGGGTGACTGTGGGTGCAGAGAGGCAGTGGACAGGCTCCAGTGAGTGTCTGGTTTGACCCTTTGAAACCATTATGCAATCACTTGAAACAAGGCCAGCCGAATTATTAAAAAATCTTCAAATGTCAATTCCTTCTCATTTTAAATAACAATCAACCCCGAGAGGGCTGATTTTCGGAAGAATGACTAAGGGAAAATATTTTTCCAGCAGGGTTTTAACACAGGAAAAAAATTCATTGCTTCCATCCCCACATCCTACACCCTACGTTCCACACCCCTCAGTATAAAAATATTTGTATTTAAATAATTTTAAATGTCATGCATTTATAATTAAAAGCAATTCTGTGCTTAGAAGAGAGCAGGAATTACCGACTTGAAATCGATGACAAAGACTACATCTTCCTCATGAGATTCAAAGGTAGTTTCAGTCAACTTTGTAGATAAAAGCCTGAGGGTTAAATGGGTCCCTGCTGACCACTGTGCTGCCTCCAATGTGGGGGTGTCTGGGGTGGTACAGCAAGAGTCTCATTCTCCAGCTCCTCTTCTCACCCCCACCCCCTTCCTCCCGTGTAGTATGTCACAGAATGCTTTTGTTTCCTATAGAAGTACACACTCAAGCCATAGGCTCCTCTAATCTCGAGCTTTGGGGTTTGCATCTCCAGATCCCTTCTGTAGACAACCCTTGGCTACAGTCACCGGTTCAGACATGGGTTAGTGAAAGCCTCCACTGAGGAAGAGGCAGGTTCCTGGTGACTTCAGGGCCCTCTTAAATTCCTCTGGGCCTGTCTGGTTCATTCTGTGGTGGCAGACTGGTCGTGTGAGCTTTCACGCTTTTTCGTTTGCTTGTTTCTCTCCTTTTTAGATAGGCTCTTTTTTTTTTTTTTTTTTTTTTTTTCCTGGATATGATTTGTCATTTGAATTAGCAGACTTTGAGTAAGTCACATCATTCTTAAGGTGTGGTGGGCCTCATCCAAGGCATTGAAAGCCTTACTCAAAAAAAAAAAAAAAAAAAAAAAGAATGGGGTTTCAGAAGGAGAAAGAATTCTGGAGTGCAATGCAGAAACTGTGTCTGTGTTTGTTGCTCTTTGCCTGACAGTACGTGACCTCAAGACAGCAGTGTTCACACAAATTGTCAACCCTAAAAGCTGGCTCGTGATCATGGGGACAAACTGTTTCCTTAAAATATCCCACACTCCTCTTCCTCTCTCCTTATCCCCCTCTCTGACCACTTCTCTTGACTCTCTCTGGAAAATGCCAACTAATATCCTTCCTATTTAACCCTTGAGTCACTGAATTGTGTTTCCATCACTTGGAATTAAAAGGGTCTTCAATAGTACTAATCAATGTCGGGATTGCCTTTTTTGTTTGAAGCTGCAGCTATTTGGACATTGGTGAAGCCTGACAGGGAGTACAGCATTTCCTCCTTGTTACCAGTGTGCACAGCTTTTGCTCTGGGTGCTTATAATGGACTGTGAGCACTGTTATATATGTTAGTTTATGCTATAAATACTAGTATATTTACAGGCATGTAACAGACATAATTACATATGTTTATGTATTTGTTATCAACCTACACAGGTTTTAGTCTGTGTGATTGCCATGGTCTGTAAGCATCATTAGTGCCACCAAACCAGGCCCCTCTAGACTGGCCAATGAGGAACAGATCAGGCCCATGTCTGCCAAGATAAACACAGTGCACTATAAGCTGTAGAGATCTGCCTCAAAGTTCTGGATGCTCGAAATCCAGGGTCAAAGCAAGGCACCAGGAAGAGTGCTATGCTGCTGTGAATGAAAATGCACCCTCCCCCGGCCTAGAGGGGTGGCATTATTAGGAGGTATAACCTTGTTGGAGAAAGTGTCATTGGGGGAGAACTTTGAGGTTTTCAGATGCTCAAGCCAGGCCTAGGGTGACCTTCTCTCTAGGTGCTGCCTGTAGATCCAGATGTAGAACTCTCTGCTCCTTCTTCAGCACCATGTCTGCCTACCACCATGCTTCCTGTCATGCTGATGATGCACTAAACCTCTGAACTGTAAGCTAGTCCCAATAAATGTTTTTCTTTATAAGAGTTGCTGTGGCCATGGTGTCTCTTCACAGCAATAGATAAGTGCTCTCCACCTTCTCCTGGCTTTTGGCTGTCCCTTGGCTTGTGGCAACACAATTTCCATTTTAAAGTGGCATTCTCTCTGTGCCTCACCTTTTATGGTTTAGGTGAGGAATGTTTCCCACAGGTTCATATGTTGGAAGCTTGGTCCTCAGCTAGTCGCATCATTTTGGGATGCTCTGAACCCTTAGGAAGTATAACTAAACTGAAGGAAGTAGGCCACTGAGGGTAAATTCTCAGCAGTGTCCTGTTCACCATGTTCCCTTCCTGTTCTGTCACAAAGAAATAGCTTCTTCACCCCTAAATCCTGCTGCAATGATGGTTTGCCTCTCTGCAGGCTCAGAATCAACAGAACCAAGGATTCTGGGATTAAACCTCTGAAACCTGAGCTAAGGATTCTGGGATTAATCTTCTGAAATCTGAGCCAAGACAAATCTTTCCTCCTTTAAGTCGTTTCTGGACAAAAACAACGAATACGTGGCTGTCTCTCAGTTTCCCTTTCTACAAATACAGCAGCCATAGCAATGGAAGGCAGGCTCGCTCCCCTGCAGTAGCCCCTCATCAAAGGTGTTATACACACATGGACCCTGCTTCCAAATTAGGAAGCATGTTTTGAGGTACATGGGTCTGGATTTCAATGTGAATCTTGAGAGGAAACAATTCAACTCAGAAGTGTTTGTACTTCCTCAAGTTTTCATAGGAAGCTATGTGAGTGACCGAGTGGCAGACATTCTGGCCTGAAGACCTAGGGAACTCGTAAAACTCTGCCCATTGGTCTGGCTCACAGTTGATGCTGCTACACAGTCCTGCAGGGTGAGGGTGAGGCAGCAAGATTCCACTGCTACCAAACAGAGTCTAAACAGGGGGAGAGTGTGGAGGTGGAGGGAGTGTGGCAGGGTGAGGTGTCAGTGGGTCTGTGGGAACCTGGACATCTTTGCTAACTTGCCATAGGTTACGGATGTCCTGCTTGGAAAGCTTTCAGCATAGTTCCTGATGCACAAAGTCCTGTGAATACCTGGCTTGTGTCAGCTGGGATACTTTGCATAACTCCTACACGTGCAAGTAAATCAATATCAGATTGGAGGCCCAGTGGCCAACACGAAAGATTTGAACTCTAAAAACAAGTGAGAATTAAAGTTAAAATCAGCATGTTTTCAAGTTTGGGTAATCTTAATGTCTTGCTACTGACCGACACTTAGCAGATCACTAATCAATCAGTCAATAGGCAATACAGAAAAATATAAAGCATAGTGAATAAAATATAGTGATCAGAAAGAAGATATTCACAATGTAACTGAAAGTAGACCTTTCCTTCCTTACCTGTGGCTTTCTTCTAGACTCAACATCTGTTTAGAGGAAAAGATGAGCCCCAAAAGCCACACTTTCTTTGAAATTCGAGAAAGGCAGAAAGTAGAATTCTCATCGCATACTTGGGTATTAGAAGCTGAATATTTAGCTTTAAAAAAAAAAAAAAAGCTGCCTTTGTAGTGTCCATTTCTGCCTCGCGATTTCTGCCCATTTAAAGATCAAAACCTTTTGTGGTTATTTTCACTAAAACAGAATAATTAGAACATTTTAAAAACTATCAATCTGATTGTAATACTAAAATTAAGATTCACTTAAAACTGGCCCAAGTCCTAGCCCACAGTTGTTGCTCAATAAATGTTGGTCGAAATAAATTGCAGAAAGGGAGAGCCTAGAGCACCCCCTAAAATCAAATCAAAACAGAACAAGACTCACCAATTATGACGGTTCTCTAGTATTTGAGAGCAAAACATAAGTCAAGGTAAGATTGTAAGCCCTAATAAGAGCGTGTCCTTCCACTTCAGGTTAAAGTATATTGATGCGAAGTTCCTCTTAAGATATAAGACTTGCTAAGGTCAATGCTGTGCGCAGAACAGGTTTTTAGGTAGGAGCTTCGTAAAACTGATTTGGGTAACTTCATTACAATTAAAAACAGCTGTCCTACCAAGTAGTGGGTTCTTGAATAACAGAATCACAGCAAACATGGTTTCAACAGTGCATTGGAGTGGTTTTTGGAGTTCGAAGATGAAAGCCAAGTTCTAGCTGACACAATTCTCAGAGACAGTGGCCTGGATGTCAGTAAAACAGAGAGATTGTCACTGGCTTTCTGAAGAAAACCAGTCAAAAACTTTGGTGCTTTTATATTTTGTCTTGCTTTTCTGTGTGTGTGTGTGAGAGAGAAAGACTATAAAATAGGGTGGGTAGGGAGTGGGAATCTAGAGGGACCTGGGGGAGGAAAAAAATATCCAGGATATATTGCCTGAAATTTTTTAATATTAAAAATAGAAATAATATTCTGCTACAAACATAATGATGATGATGATGATGATGACGATGATGATGATATATGTATTGACTTGCCTTGAGATTATCAGTTTTCTAAAAGCTCTTCCAAGCAACACTGAATGACTGCCTGCACGCGTGCTCCTGCATGCATATGCAGACACACAGGGGATACAAACACCCACAGCATTTTTGTTCCTAGTCACTTTATGCCAATTCTATATATCTACAGGCATATTAGGCTCTCAAATGTCACCTGCATATTCATATACATTCACATACCAGGTTTCCAAGTCCAGTTGTTTCCCTCACTGTAGTGAGTGAGTGGACTCCTGTGTGTATGTGTGCTGTTGACATGGGCACGGCCATGTCAAGGATCCAAATGCTCAGCCCAGTGGGAATGTGAGGCATTCCCAAGGTGGGGTTCAGAGGGATGGTGAAGCCTGTAGCTGTACACCTACTGTGTGGGCTTGCAAGGAAGACACGGAGGCATATTCATAGGTGCAAACCCTGTCAGACCTCAGCAGAGGGAACCACTATCCTGGCAAGTACCATATTGGACTGTGGAACCCAGAGCGTCTCTGCTCAGGTGTTTTTATTGATACAGAACTCCTTGGGTGTTCCACTGATAACACATGCAGATCATGAGCAACCAAACACCCCCCATGTAAATCCAACACCTGCAGACAATGCAAAATGCCAAGGCCTAGGCAACCCCTTCTCCCAACAGTGCACAAAACAATTATTTTATACATAACCAAAAATAAACTTCCACAACAGAAGCCTTCCTCAGGTGAGACTCAGAGGGATGCCCAAGCCTTCCTCAGGTCAGATGGTAAATGTTGAGAACGTGTGCAGAAAATATTTTCCATAGCTCTCTCCCCCAGATGTTTGTAACTTAAAGACTGGTCTCCAATAGAAACTGCTCTTGCTGAGATTAGCTAAGCCTTAGTCCTTGTTCATAGTCTATAGTCACTCTGTCTCCTTGTTTATCTGTAGCAACCCCACCTCCTTGCTCAGCTGTGTGCCACAACCTCGCTTCTCTTTTCAATTTCATACAGCAAGCACCCTGCGCTTCTGGAGCTGCAGCTTCTCCATCTGAGAGCCCAGACCTCCCCTCCCAGCCATTCTGTGTCTGTGTATCTGTTCTTCGTTCTCTCACCACCCCAGTTAGATCAGTTCCTGGGCCATGCAAGAACACGGCACCTCACCTCCAGAAAAAAGACACATCTCTGACATTGTGATAGCATCTCCATACCCCATGGTGCCCCCACGGGAGTGTGAAGCATGTACAGGCTTTTCTTGGTGGCTTCCTTCCAATAATAGCCATTGCCCTGCTTTAGGAAGGATGAAAACAGGAATTCTTCCAGTTTTGCACCTCAGGCTTCACAATTTTTTCTGGAAAACTATCTCACTCTTGCTTCTGTGAGTGAAGGTCACTGACTTGGGGCATTGTCTGCTGTTGACAGAAACATCCATGCAGACCTCACTCTGTGCTTTTTATAATCACCACCTACAATATGTGAGGAAAGCACACAGCCTAATTCACTTTAATGCTCATCCTGTACTTAAAAATAAGCATTATGCCTTGGCAAGTACTCTTGGCCCAGTTAACTATTTGAAATGCATATATGCTATATCGACTTTTAAATCTGTGTGTGCACATAGACAAAAAGTCTTACATAAATGCTAACTAGATGTTAACAATGATTTTCTCTTAGTGGTGGGATTTTTATTTATACAAATTTGTATTTTCATAAAGATTTGTACTATTTGGAAAATGTAATAATTGCAAAATGCTTATATAATACTTCTTAGCCTGGCATAATTGTATACACCTGTAATTTCAGCATTAGGGTGCTAAGGCAGGAGAATTGAAAATTTGAGACCAGTCTAGGCTGTGTAAAGACATCTTGCTTTAAGAATAAAAGAACCTCTTCTAAAATAGCACTCTTTTTTTCTGATTCACAGGAATATGCATAGTTCTATTTATTCAATAAATACAAATCAAACATCTCCCATGTACCAGTCCCTATGATAATCACTATTAGACAAAATAGTCTGCTGTTTTACAAAGCTCAGGCCTTTAAGATGACAGATGTTCACAGACATGCACTCATGCACTTGCTAAGAGCCTGGGTAGACAGGAGAACAGGTAGGGCCTGTCTCCAGGAGTTTATGTACCATTAACAAGTAAACCGATTCTGATCAGAGGTGTGTTGTGAGGGACACATTACTGGTTAATGCCAGAGAAGCCTGGGTAGTCATGGTGGGCCTTGCTGATTCACATTTGGGTTGAGGCTTGTATATCAGAAAGCAAGGGGACCCTGCGCAGAATAAACTGCGGGAGGGAGAAACTGGGAAGAACTCACTGAGTGTACTCAAGGAACAAAACCAACCAAAGGTCGTGGGAGAAAGTAGGAGGCAGAAACACTCTGGGTAATTCCAGTCTCCACAAGAAGGCACTGGTAATTTGTGAGTAGAATGTGATGTCATCCCACCCAGCTTACATTTGGCAAAGATTCCTCCTGCTTCTGAATTGACTTGAGGGGACAAGTGTGCAGGCAGGAGCATCAGTGCAGCTATGGTTGAGGGCATGGGGGGTGTGTTCTGATTTCCATCATGTAACTACTGTTCCTCTCAGCTTTCCTTTTCAGAGTACGACTGATAGTACTGCTGACTCCTCTCTGGACCTGTCTCCTTATGTCTATAACAGACTCTTGGAGTTCTAGTTGGACACTAAGAGACATTTTCCTGCTTCCCTTGTGATGGGGAGTGATCTCACACTTCAGTTTTGACCAAGAGGAAGTGAACAGAAAGATCATGCAGCTTCTAGATGATCTTCTTGAGGGCATAGACACCAGAGGGAATATTTCGCTCTTCCTGGATCCTCAAGGAGGATGCTTTGAGGAAAGCATCACTGAGGCCTGCTGGAGCAGTCAGAAGCCAGATGCTTCTCTGAAGGACCTCATGGGACAGAGAAGTTTAGCTGGCCTCCAGGGTCCATCTCCCATTACCTCACATCTGCATCAGATGGGGAGCATTAACTTCATTGTTCTGTAGCCAGTAGCCTTCTGGGGCTTTTGGGTATAACCGCTTATCCTAGCCCTTAAGTCACAGGAGAAAGCCAAAAAAGAAAAAGAAAAAGTCTGGGTATGGAAACATCTTTATAGCACTTTAAAGGAGATAAACAGTCTTTCTTTGGTGCCTTCCAGCCTGCAATGGGAGAGATCATAGCCTAAAGAGAGAGAAAAGCTGGCTGCTAGCTCATTGGAAGCCCTGAGGCCATATCCTAGCCTTGGGGATTAGTGCTCAGAAAAAAGAACACTCTAGTCATGAACTCCATATAACACTAAGTGTCTGCATGCTGATTGGAAAGAGACAAAAGGGAACAGGCTGTTGTTATTGTTGTTGTTTTAAAGAAACCACATTTTGAATTAATTTCTCTTAATGAAGCGATAAGTTCCCTGCTATGAAATATGCAAAGGACAGCAAGTCAGTCAGGCACATTTACACAACAGGCTTTATGGCCACATATATATTGAGCAGCAGGCACCAGGCACTCTCACCAGTATGCCTAAACCCAAAGTTTGAGTGAGCAAAGGAAAAGGTGCCTCTAGATTCCCATGCCACGCATGATACAGTTAAGTCTAACTAAGTAGTGTATTATAGAGTATAGTTGAGAAAGGGGGAAGCAGTACCCTCCTTGCGGAATTTATGTGAGGATATTAAGAGAATGGTGGCTGGGGAGATGGTTTAGTAAGAATGTGTGCTACTCAAACATGGAGAGCTGAGTTTGGACTCATGCATGTTTATAGTATATGTAGCATATATGTAGAAGGCTGGGAGAGGTAGCAGGCGGTCCTGTAACCTCAGCCCTGTGGGACGCAGAGACAAGAGGGTCACTAGGCCTTGCTGGGTGTCTGCCTTGCTCCAGGTTCAAAGAGAGTTCCTGTCTAGAGGGAAGAAGGAGGAGAGTGTTAAAGTAGGTCACCAGACGTCCTTCTGGCCTCTGCATACAGACAGAGAGAGAGAGAGAGAGAGAGACAGAGACAGAGACAGAGACAGAGACAGAGACAGAGACAGAAAGACAGAAACAGAGAGAGACAGGGAGAGACAGAGGCAGAGATACACAGATAGAAAATATATGTAAACTGAACAGAAACAATCACTATTGTTAGTTTCTCCATTTCCTCTACTCAATTATCTGGCTTTCAAATTTCAAAATATCTTGAAATCTACATCTCTGAAAGAATGATGAAATGATCATTTCCAGTGAGGATAATTTGATTTTCCATTTCACTCAATGTTGAGATGGGGGTGAAGGGTAATGGGAAGAAATACTGACATTATCGGCGTGCCTACTGTGTGCACACATTACATGTTGTTTCCTTGGGTCCTTATAACTCAACAAAATAACACAATCATTCTTAGTTTACTTTTCTGTGTGCATATGTAGTGTAAGTGTGTACATGATTGTGCATGTGCAGGTGCCGGTACACATGTGTGCATAGAGTCCAGTGTCTTCTATCACTCCGCACATTATTTTTTGAGACAGGCTGTCACTGAAGCTGGCACAGACTGCCTAGACTGTCTGGCCAGTGTGCTCCAGGGGTCCTGTTTTCCTCCCCCCAGAGCACTGGAGTTACAGATGCACAATCACCTCCCTGACTTTCCTACATCGGTGCTAATGATTTGAACTCAGTGCTTTATCCACTCAGCTATCTTTCCTGCTCTCATCATTCCTGTTCTAACAATAAAGGAACTTAGTCTTGACTTAGTCTCCACTGTAAAGTACTTATTAAAGGAGAACAGATACCTAAAGTGTAGATTGAGCACTCTGAAACCCCCCTTCATCCAAACAGCTCTGGGGAGGTATCAGCCTTGTGGCATAGACTACAGACTGATATGTGGCATCCTGCACCTAGTAAACTCCAGAACCACCTAGTACTCTAGTTTTATTTTTGAATTATAAGTAAAAATTAAGCATTTCTATGTATTCTGACCAAATATTTCATCTACATAGCCACATTAGACTAATGATTGCTGTATTGGTCTACTTATGATTGTCCCACCAGACCGTTACATTTTTGCAGGCAGATATTTTGGCAGCTAGGTATTCCTTTTTTGGGGGGAGGAGATCATGTCTTTTTGAGTCAGAGTCTCACTGTGTAGTACTGGCTGGCCTGGGACTAGCTTTGCACACCAGGCTGACCTCAAACTCAACAGAGCTCCACATGAATCTGTCTCCTGAGTGCTAAGATCAAAGGTCATTTCACCAGGTGTGCAACTGTGTATTCTTATTGCTTATCACAATACCCAAATATAGTAGGAACTCAACAAATCTCTATTGAATCATTCACAAATTCCCAAAGAGCAGTAATGTGTCATAGTGCAAGTGCTGAGCAGTTATTCACAGCAATTTCTGGATATATCTTTGAGTTATCCTCAGTTTCTAGATCACAAGTTTTGTGAGTTTGTATATATGGTAGCTAGTACACATGAGTGAATAAAATTGATGAATTGTATACGAAGCTAGGTATAATAGAGGCTCATGTCTAAAACCCCAGCTTTTGGAATGCTGAGGCAGGAGAATCCTAAGTTTGAGACCATCTTGGGTTACACAGTGAGACCCCCATTTCAAATACAACACACCACAACTGTCTGTTAGAACTCCCACATACCCATGAAGTAATATAAACAAAACTTTTCAGAGGCTCTGCTGTCTAGTAGCCACAGAAAACTGTGCTATTAAATGAGAGGACAGCCTTCTTATTCTGCCCCAGTTTCAATGAAAAGATTCTAAAGGGTCACACAGGCACACACACTGCAAACCACCATCACCACTATCGTTTAGAAGCTGAGTCACAATAGCAGACATAAGGGAAACTTTCATAACACATTCTTTAAATATATTGATAGCGATCAGCAATGATACTAGATCTACAAGGCAATTGTTTGGACTGCACACAGTGTCTGCTGGGATTAGTTTCCTTGCTGTTGACATTGTGTCCCTACCAAGGAATGGTCATTAAGAGGCACAGTCTCACACAAGTAATTATACCCTGAACTTTATAAGTACGAGAGCAATTGGCAAAGAAAATACAAAATGTTTTACCTGCATGGTAGCACAAGGAGAGCAAACAGCTCCTAAATCTTACTTGAGTCCTTTTTTTCTCCTTCCCTTTTCCAAAAACATTTGTAGTACAATCGAGCTGAATGCATAAGAGCACATAACACAGTTATCACTGCTGCCTGAGGGTGCAGTTGCAGAAAGGTAAAATAAAAACAAGGAACTGTAGGACTCTGTGCTACAACTGTTGTGTTACAATTCAGATTATTTTCAGTGTGGACACACTGTAAAGAGCTGCAAAGAGTCTGATACTTTATGGATTCTGATAGGAGAAATAAAATCTAAAGCAGAGACAAATCACAATTTATAACAACTAAGTAGCAACTGAACCAACTAGATTGGTTTGGGGTTGCCATTGTTAACAAAGAAAAACAAATAAACAAGTTAAAGCAACTGCACAGGCCTGGTTTGGGTAGCATCCTGAATTTGCAAAGTAAGTCTCTATAACTTCATAAGCTCTTCATCTTCATTACTATCATCGGGCATCTGAGAGACAAGGATCTCTTCTCAGGAAGCATTGTGTATAGTCATCAAGGTGTCTTACAAAGGTGTGGATCACGTCAACTGCATGCAGTAAGATCTGCCATAATGGGAGGGCACAGAAGGACATTGGGGGACCTCTCTCACTGAGACATGAAGAGGTCAGGCTTTTGGCAATGCATCCTTGTCTGACACACATCAGGGGACACAGAGCTGTACTCTGGAGTTTGTGGTCATAAGCACATTTCCAGGTCTTACACCATGGTGGATCCAGGCAACAGTGGTGATGAGCTGGTGGTAACAGCTTTATTAGCACCTTGAGTCCAGTCACTCAGTCCACTCACTGGAGTATGAACTCCAGGCATAAAGAGTTCTAGCAGCACCATCTACAGTTTGTGGCCATAAGCAAGATTTACTTGCAAATCTTCCATTTCTAAGTGACAGAACAAACAGCTAGGCCTTTGGCAACAGACCAAGTCAGTAAAAAACAACAGCTTTCTCCAAGGGTGTCACTGACCAGCATTATGAGAGATGCGTTTGAGTTCAAAGCTCTTCACTATGTGAACATTCCATTTAAGGAACAAAGGAGAAGTCAGTACTTTGCCCACAAGGTATGCAGAAATATGGGAACTCTGTGGAGAACTGTCTTCATTGATACAGAGAAAGCTCAAAGAACACTATAGGCACACGCTCAGATACTACATGACTGTCTTATATGACTGCATATGTAACATGTACAGGGGTGTTTAGAGCTTATGGTTACATGTTTTAGTTAGGGTTTCTATTGCTTCAATAAAACGCCATGACCAAAAAGTAAGTTGGGGAGGAGAGGGTTTATTTGGCTTACACATCCACATTGTAGTCCATCATTGAAGGAAGTTAGGACAGGAACAGGCAGGAATCTAGAGGCAGAAGCTGATGCAGAGGTCATGAAGGGGTGCTGCTTACTGGCTTGCTCCTCATGACTTGCTCAGTCTTCTTTTTTATAGAACTCAGGACCACCGGCCTAAGGGTGGCTCCACTTACAATGGACTGGGCCTTCCTCTGTCAATCACTAATTAAGAAAATGTCCTACAGGCTTGCCTACAGCCAGATCTTATGGAGGCATTTTCTCAGTTGAGGTTCCCTCCTCTCAGATAACTCTAGCCTTGTCAAGTCGACATAAAACTATCCAACATAATTGACCCCTTTTCAACTTGACATATAAACATATCCCTGTAAAGCCACAACCTTTCCTTTCTCATTCACCCCCAAGATCTCACATTAAAAGCTTAAATAACTTTAAAGTACCACAATCAGTATAAATTCAAACATTAAGAATTCAATCTCTTCAAAATATTTGCTCTCTTTAAAAAATCCAAAATCTCTTTTTAAAGTTCAAAATCTTTCAGCTGTGGGCTCCTGTAAAAATCAAAATCAAGTTAGATACTTTCTTCAAGAAAGAAAAACTAAGGCACAGTCACAATCAGAACAAAGCAAAACCAAACTCTGACAACATGAAAAACTCAATGTCCAATTATCTGTGATTTACTCATGATCTTCTGGGCTCCTCCAAGAGGCTTGGATCACTTCTCCAGGTCTGCCCTTTGCAGCGCACACAGTTTGTCTTCTAGGCTCCAGCTGGCTCTACTCCACTGTTGCTGGTGTTCTTGGTGGTCATACTATAGTACATCCCATAGAACTGGCATCTCCAAAATGCTAGGGTCTTCTGTTGCAACTGGCTTCACTTTCTCCAATAGCTTCTCATAGGTTCTCTTCATGGTGTCAAGCCTTAACTTTTCTGCATGACCCCTTTAATCCTCTTCAATCCTGGGTCTTCAACTGACATTGAGGCTGCACCTTCACCAATGGCCTCTCTTGGTCTCTCACAGTGCCAAGCCTCAGCTGCTCTCCATGACTCCTTCATATCTTCAAAACTAGTACCAGCTGGGTGATTCTTACAGTACCAAGTTCACCTGCCAGCATGAGATACAACTTTGGTCACCTCTGGAACACAGCTTCTGTGTGTTGACCCTGAAGAAACACTTTCCAGAAGATTGCACCTCAATGATGCTGATCTTTCCTTAATCACTGCTAACTTCTCAGCTACAGGGGACCAGAATTGAGTATCCCAGTAAAGCAAAGGTTTTACTTTGGTAGTTCTGGGTAGCTGTTTCTTTGGTCCAGCTAACCAGAACCACAGAATCTTTTTTTACATCTGACTATCCTGGAACTCACTCTGTAGATGCCAGACTGGCCTCGAATTCACAGAGATAAACCTCCCTCTGCCTCCCCAGTGCTGGGATTAAAGGCATGTGCTACCACCTCCTGGCTTGGAACCACAGAACTTTAATTCAAAATAACAAGTGGCCCCAATACATATAGTCTTCCAACTTTCTCTGAAACTTTGCAAGCCAGGCCTTCATCTTCTTCATTGCCCTCAACATTCTTATCTTCCAGGCTCACCAAGTATTGAACACTCAATGGCTTTTCTTGCACAAAGTTCTAAAGTTCTTCTACAACCCTCCCACAAACAACATGGTCAGGTCTGTCACAGCAATACCCCACGAGTTTGGTACCAACTTGTCTTAGTTAGGGTTTTTTTTACTTCAGTGAAATGCTATAACCAAAAAGCAAGTTGGGGAAGAAAGAGTTTATTTGGCTTACACTTTCATATTGCTGTTCATCATCAAAGGAAGTCGGGACAGGAACTCAAACTTGGCAGGGACCTTGTGGCAGGCGCTGATGCAGAGTCATGGAGAGGGTCTGCTCACTAGCTTGCTCTCCGTGGCTTATTCAGTCTGCCTTCTTTTTTCTTACCAGCCCAGGGGTTGCCCCACCCACAATGGTCTGGACCCTCCCACATCAATCTCTAATTAAGAAAATATCCTACAGGCCTGCCTACATCCTGATCTTAGGCAGGCATTTTCTCAACTGAGGTTTCCTTCTCTCAGATGACTTTAGCTGTGTCAAGTAGACATAAAATTATTCAGCACCTTACGTAAAGAAATGTCCAACCTTAAAGAGATGTAAACTCAGAAATCCCACAAGAGGAAGAAATGCCTAAGTAGTTCAACCTCAGAAAGGTCTGTAAAAGTCAAGGAGTATTTTCTTAAAACACAGTTGAAAATGCTGAAATCAAGCTCATAGATATCCAGGGCTAGAGAAACGGAGCGGTAGCTTGGAGCTCCTGCTGCCCTTCCGGAGAACCTGAGTTCAGTTCCCAGCATCTGTATCATGCTGCTCACAACCATCTTTAACTCCAGCTTGGCATGAGTCAGTGTCTTCTTCCGGTGTCCGAGGGTACCTGCACACATATATACACTAATAAAAATTAAGTAAGAATATTTTAGATATCTAGGAGTTCCCTTTTACTACTGAATCTATTTTATGTGTTTGGATATGTTTATAACTAGTCATGGAGGCTCACGCCTGTAATTTTAAATTCAGAAGATCAACATGAATTCAGGGCTGGCCTGAGCTAAGTAGATAATCCTGACTCAAAAAAGAAATAAACAATGTTCATGATAAAAAATTAAATAATTTTAACTAAATAATTTAAAATATCAAAATTTTCCACCGAAGGGAAGGCACTTAGGATGTGAACATCTCCTGGCTGCGGTTAATGTTCCTCCCTCAGGGGACCTCTACTGTAGGATAAGGAAGAAAACTCTGCTCATTTTTATCCGCAGATAGTTAAAGTTGAAATTAAATTTCTTCAAAAATTGATGTTTTTAAAATATGAGTAAGAGAGTGGGGATGGAGTTTAACATTCATATTAAATTTCACTGGATGCCTAAGTCTTTTATCTAAGATTTTAGAGGATCTAATACATTATCCACGAATCGCTAGAGATCCAGTGTTTGAGTGGGCGAGGGAAATGAACACTGTGAAAGTGTTTGTAACAGAACTGCTGCTGTATAGGACTAACACAAACAAGCTAGCACTCAGGCGAGTCAGGCTTCCTCCGATATCCACCAGGCATCAGGCACTGTTCCAGATGAGCATGTGTAAAAAGATAAGGCTTATATTTTGCTTATTTTTGAAACAAGATCTTGCCATGTACCCTGGCTTTCCTGGAACTTATGATCTTCCTGTCTGGGCTTTTGTGAGTACAGGTGTGTGCCACCACACTTGGCTTTAGAAATTTTAATCCTAATCTTCAGCATTTTATCTGTTTGTTTGTTTGTTTGTTTATTCGTGTGAGCATGTGTCCCATGGCAAGAGTATGGAGATCAGAGGACAACTCCTAGGAGCCAGTCAGGCTTGGCAGCAGACACTTTACCTAGTGACCATCTTTTAGGCCTCTGACAACCCTACCCATCTTAAAAGTGTTTTTTGAAAGCTAGAGTGAGGGCTCTGTGATTAAGACAACTGGCTGCTCTTCCCAAGACCAGGGTTTGACTCCCAGCACTTACATGGCAGAGCACAACCTTCAGTAGCTCCAGCCTCAAGGGCTCCAACACCCTATTCTGGCTTCCCAAAGCCAGGCACCCAAGTAGCAAAACACCCATACATATGTAAAATATATTTTTTTCTCAAGTGTTGTATCACCCATATATTGTTGCTAATTGGTATGTTAGTTTGGATTTGAGTGCATTTTTAAAGAAAATACAAAATGAAATCAGGAAGTTGGCAGACAGAGTTGGTTTAGTTTTTGAATTGATGAGGATTAAATGAAAAAAAGCTGCATCAATCTTTGAAAATGTATGGAAAAGTCTCCAACAATGTGCACAGGTAATTAGCTGACAGTGGTCTAAGGCAAATTAACCTAAATACAATTATAAGACCATCACCTGTAGTTTATCTGTTGGAACCCTGAATCCAGCAGCTCAGGGCTGTCACTGCATCTGAGCTAAGGAGTGAGAGCCCTGGATTGTTCAGTCCGAATCCCCATAGTTCCAGAGATGGGAATATACTGGACATTAGGAACTGACACCAAAGGAATGTCCCTTCCCTTAGGAGATGAACTTTGAGAAAAGGACATTATCAATATCTACTGTTGTGAAAGTTTTATTTTTAGTTATGTATAAAATAATTGTTTTGTGTACTGTTGGATGGGGGGCTGCCTAGGTCTTAGCCTTTTTTAATTGATTGTAGTTGTTGGATTTATGAGGGGGTTGTTTGATTGCAGATAATCTGCAGGTGCTATCAATAAAACACCTGAGGAATTCTAGATCAATAAAAACACCTGAGCTCAGATGCTCAGGGTTCCACAGTCCAGTATGGCACTGGCCAAGACAGTGGTTCCTCTGCTGAGGTCTGGCAGGGTTTGCACCTATGAATATGCCTCTATGTCATCTTGAGTGAGTTACCACAGTAGGTATACAATTACAATTCACAATGTATTTTAAGGATCTCTGTGGTTAGGTCCAGAGTACTATCCATCACTGTACTAGCTGAATCCTGGAGGGGCACCCATCCAAGGGCATGAGGCTGGGTTTGGATGCCAGGCTAGGGATGATATCTAGACAGCACTTCCACAATAGGGCCATGCATCTGGCACAGGACTGTATCTGTCTGAAAGAGGGAAAATCTGTTTCTGAATAGAGTGTTGTGCTGTTTAGTTTTAATTGTCAATTTGACAGAATTTAGAACCACCTCAAAGGGAATTTCAGTGAAGAACTGCTTAGATCAAGTTGGCTGTGGACATGATTGTGGGGGAATTGTCTTGACAGCTGATTGATGTAGAAGGCCCAGTCCACTGTGGGCGACATTATTGCCTAGGCTACGCCCTGGACTGTAAATGAGTAGAGAAAGCTGGCAGGCAGCATAGGTACATTTGTTTCTCTCTTCTCTTGAGTGTGGATATGGTGCTACCAAATGTCTCAAGCCTCTGCCTCTGATTACCTCCCCACGTGACGTTCGGTAACTTAGAATCATAAGCCAAATAAACCCTTTGTCCCTTAAAATTGCTTTGGAAGAGTGTTTTGTCACCACAAGAGAAATGAAACTAGAAACAGAACCTAGATAGAAAAGGTACCACTTCTTACCTACATAAAGGCCTATGTGGGCGGGCTATATCTGTGAAGTGTGGCCACACTCAAATCCCAGAGTGCTAAAAAACTCAGAACACCCATTGAAATTCTATGAAAGTAGCTTGATGATAAATAAAAGATGGCATTACTTCATACAGTGGGTAGTAAACATATGGAACTCATATCCTCAAGATGTTGCAAAGTCCACAAATATAAATAGGATAAAGAAAGACTTAGATAAATCCATGCTTGTTAGATTCGTGTGAGCAGCTCGAGTATTGTTAGAAACACACAGGGAACATGTCCAAGTTTTTTCAGGAAAAATACCATGTTTATACTCAAAGTGCCCTTCAGTGTCAGGGCCACAGACTGAGCACAGCGATGGCTACTCAGAGAATACCTCAGGGACTCAACTGGAACTGAGTGTTCAAAATACTGGGATGTCAATCTGCTGTGTCAAAGAGTGCTGTCTCCACACGTCAAGCTCTCGATGTAGTGTGGCTGTTTATAAACATCTCAGAACAAGCTTTTCCCTCTTCCTTTTCTCCATAACCTGGGTTCATGATAAATGCCAGTTATCTCTGGTCTGTAAGAAGTGCTTTCTTAGACTGGGGTGACAACTGGGATGTGTGATGCCACTTGTTTATAACTCAGTTTGAACTTCGTGTACCATTTTCGTCTTCCCGGGACCTTTGTTTTCACCGTGGTGAAGAGGCTTTTCTTTCTCGTGTGCAGTAAATGTTCCCTGCATCCCACGCCCCAAGAGAACTGGTTGCGCATTTCTCAATCTCAAGCGAAAACTGTTGGGTAATAGAAGAGAAGTACATTTTGGTACCACGGTTGGACTAGGCTGCAGATGAGCTTCCTCCAGAGCCATGGGAGCTTCAGGCTCATTCTAAATCCTACCAGGAATATGTCTGTTTAGTTCCCATCACTGACCAGCTCAATCCAACCTCAGAAAGCTTCTACAGCTCTAAGTACAGGCCTATGGTCCATTTCAGATGTGAAAAATGTTATTTTTCTCCCTCCAACGCCAGGCCCATATCTCCAATCATCATTTATTGATACTAGCATGTTATTCCTTTTCCCAAAATGATGAATCTAAAAATTTAGAAAATTGTCCCACAATGCCTAGAAGGACAATGCATCAAGGCAATAATCCAATCTCAATAAATTCTGGATCAGTCAACCTAATATAACCCACAGGTATCAAAGGTTCAGGTTATACTCTATAATGTTTAGTTCTTTTCTTTTGTGCTGTTGTCTGCTAGCATGAGCTACTAATTTACTTCTCCTCCTTATGGTCCCCAAGTTTTGCTTCAGAACAATAATGCATAGAAACCTCTAAATGAGTAAATGATACTTTGGGGACAGGGCCCAATGTAGTCTAAATTCACACCTTAAAGAAAATTAGCATTTGTCTGCAAGAAACAATGTGTGATCCTGCAGAATACAAAACAGATAATTGTTGTTTAACAACACGGAGTCCCCATGATTGACAAGCACCAAGTCAGAACAATGCCTTTGCTTTTGTTTGAATACCGGTGTGATACTCATCTGATAGTTCCTCACAAAATGAGCCAACTCTCTTTTCTAAAGGCATACCATAGGGATTTCCCCTTCCTGCTGCTGATCATTTCCAACCATCCTAAAGCAGAGTTTCAGCTCAAGCTGCCCTTAGCAGACTATGATACTAATCAAAGCATTCTTTATTATTATTTTACATCTCAACACTCAAAGATCAGAACATGTCTTATAATCTATTGCTTCTTCCAAGCAGATTTATCCTGTAGTTGTCTCAGAGTTACAAGGGAACTTGATCCAGTTGAGAACTTGATCTATTCGAGAACAAGCTTACTGAGCAGACATCTCTCAAAAGAAGATCTATAAGGAGATCCCAAGATGGCAACAGGGCAGCAGTCACTCCTGGTTCTCATAGCTCTCCACCAGACATGGCCCATTGTAGCATCTCCCATTCCATGAACATGTGAGGGGCTGTGGGCACCTTGAGTGGAGGCTGCAGGGCGCTGGCTGGAGCCCTGATGGACTCTGTCTGCTGCCCTGTTGCCATCTTGTCTGGGATTTGTAGTTTAGTTCTATTTGTATCTCTTTATCATACTGTATTCTAATTCCCCTTTCCTTGGAAATCTCCTCTCCCATGCCTGGTCCCTTACTAGATAGCTAACCTCCGTGATTATTAGGATTGAAGCACACATGGCAAATGCTTAAATGCTAATGTCCACATATCAGAGAAAGCATGTAATATTTCTTTTGGGCTACTTGACTCGGGATGAGTTTTTGTAGCTCCATCTATTTACCTTTGCAAAGCTCAAGATGTTATTTTTCCTTAACAACTGAATTTGCATTTTATTTTTATTATCCATTCATCAGTTAATGGATACAATGAATACATAGGCTTTACATGGTTACTTCCAGTTCACCTATTTTTTTCATTACCTGGTTTTATTCTTTCTTCCATATGACAGAATAATGTTCTCCCCCACCCCCCGCCAATCTGTGTCACATTTTCTTTATTCACTGCTACATTGAGAGGTATCTAGCATAATCCAGCTACTATGAATATTGACACAGGAAACATGGACATGCTATTTTATGCTGATGTAGAGTCCTTTGGGTATAGTCTCAGGAGGAGTGATATACCTGGATTATATGATAGGTTTATATCTTCACAATGTTTGGTGCTCCCTTGACCCTGGTAGTTATGAGACTGGCATGAGATGGAATCTCATTGAAGTTTTGATTTGCATTTCCCTAGAGGCTAAAGATGCTGATTTTTTTTTGGTATGTTTTATTAGTCAGTTGTGCTTCTTTTAAGAATTATTTGTTCAGTTTATTTTCCCATTTATCGATTGGATTATCTATTCTTTTGTTGCTTTTTTGTTTGCTTATGTTTTTTAATTCTTTATATATTCTGATTGTTAATCCCCAACTGAATGAATAGCTGGCAAAGATTTTCTCCTATTGTCTGGCTCTATCTTTACTCTGTATTTCACTTGTTCTGCAGAGCTTTTTAGTTGGATGCAGGTTCCTTTATCAATTGTGTTCTTCAGCCATTGGCATCTTTTTTTGGGGGGGAAGACTTTTCCTGTGTCAATGCATGTCTTGAACTCCCCCACCATGTTTTCTACTGGAAGTTTCAACATTTCAGGGCTTACATTATGGTCGAGGAGTGCCATTTGAGGAAATGCTGCCTGCCCTGTGTTCTTGGTGACAAAGAGTCTGATCTTATGCAGAAAAATGCATATACCATGGCTGGATCTGGATTAGACTGTCTAGAAGTTTTTGAGAACATCGTACCAACTTATTTTAGTCTGTTTATCCTCTTTGGTATTCAAGAATGACGAGTGGTTCCTAATCTATATCCAAATAGCTCTCTATTTTCTTCTAAATCAGACCTTAATTGATAGTGTTTCTCCCATAGAGATATATAAACCAATGGTATCTGTGTGTGACAGAAACAGTGATGCTCGTGGAGCAAGCCAACTACCCCATCCAGCCCTATGTGCTTGTGGGTACCTTGTTCTTTGTGAGCCATTCTGGCTGGAGGTGTATGGGTAGAAAATGATCTGTGTCATCTCCAGATCAAAGCATTGAAAAACCAGCTGATGCCCTTCCCTACATTGTGGCAAACCTTTTCACAGAAAAAAAAATGCATCCTCAGTCAGCACATGGCTGCTGCATGACTGAGCAAAGCTAAGGCTCCAACTGACTCTCACTGTTGCATGAAATATACTTTCGTTAAATAATTTCCTGGGATTGGATGGCTTCTTTGGCCACATCACAGCCTCTCATAGTCTTACTACTACATAGACCCTGCAATAGACAGTGGCATCGCACTATTGTTATGAAGTATGGGCAATTAAGTGGTGTGCTGGCAAATGTTTACCAATCAGTTGTGTTGGTTAGTTTATGTCAAGTTGACACAAGCTAAAGTCATTTGGGAAGAGAGAGTCAGTTGAAAAGATGCCTAAGTAAGATTTGCCCATAGGCAAGTCTGTAGTGCATTTTCTTAATTAGTGATTGATAGGAGAGGGCCCAGCCCACTGTGGGAAGTGCCACCCCTGGACAGGTGGTATAAGAAAGCAAGCCACTGAGCAACTTAGTAAACAGTGCTGCTCCATGGCGATTGCTCTGTTTCCTGTCTGACCTCCAGGTTCCTGAGTTTCTGCCCTGGTTTCTGTCAGTGATGAACTTATGTCAGAACTCCAAGAATGGAGTAGTGTGATAATTCTGAGTGCTTATGAGAACACTCCAAAAAAAAAAAAGACAGGAGTCCTTGCCCCCAGTTTCTTTAAAACATGGAATTGTTCTTGGGATGTGTTTTCATGCTTCTCCTGGGTGTAGCTGATAGAAGTGAGTTTCTTTCAGATTACTCATTATTGCTTGCTTCTATTATTCAATTAAATGTTTAAACTGTGCTTTTTATGGACAGTCTATGGAAAAACATGTCTTGCCATGTGCAGCTTGTCCTTGTGCTTATATACAGCTTAAACTCACAAGTACTTTACTCCTCTGACTTTTCTTAACCCTCAGAGTTAAGATACATTATCCGTGGCTCTGAATAATGATGGCTATTTGCATGAGACTTTAGTCTACCTCATTTATCAGCTCCATTCTCCCAGGTACCCTGCCTCTAGAGCTGTGACAGACCTACAAACTATAAGGTGAAACAGAATCTTTCCTCCTCAATTGCTTTTGGTTATGGTGTTTTATCATAGCAATAGAAATTCCAACTAGAACACCAGTTCTCATGAAATGGAGGGGCCCTTGATTTGTGCCATTCGACTATTTTGTGGTATAATACACCTACCACAATTACTTCTAAGTCACCAATGTGCCATTGCCAATTTAACAGTTGCCTCTTGTGAACCAATATAAACCAGCCCAACATAACACCAGACACACACCACAAATGTCTCTCTAATTTCTCTTGTTCTTTAGTGCTCAACTTGATTAGGACATATATCTTTCAGTGTACCACTTTTGGCCATGTTTTTACAGGAACAATGTGCACTTACATACATTTCTAACAGAGCAATGCATAAGGAAAGAAATGGCACAATATCGAATCATGTGCACACATTTTAAAGTGTAAGCAGTCAAAAATGTTTCTCTTCTCACTGATACTAAAAGAAAGAAACAAACAAACAAAAAATGTACATGAAATAGCTATTAACAGCTGTATCAATTCTTTGTTCTCCTGCAAGCACGTTTAGTCATTTTACATAACAACACAATTTGTTATTTAGATACACTTTCTAATTACCACTTAAGAGAGAGATTATTTTACGGCTCATGTGTAACACCTTATACTACTTTCTACTTCAAATAATGACAAAGAATTCTAGTCAGCTCTTTTCCATATAGAATCTTTTCATTTCAATACTGCTGATACTGAGAAATAAAACTAGGACATTGATACCATGAGTTGAAATGAATAACTTTAATGACATCTATTTTGCCTAGTTGGGGAAATCTTTATATAACTCTTGGTATTTAGTTGTGTTCCAGATAGGCAAGACTGTTGGAGAACTAGGTTGTGGATAATCTCAGAACAGTTTAAAGTACAAGGAACCATATTAATTACTATCTGTTCTGAGATGAAAACAGGCTGGAATCCAATTCCTTGTGAATCATTGAAGCAAAATAATTAAGTAACTATTCAGAGGATGGCTAACTAAGTACTCTGTATCTTCAAAAAACCTTTCTTTTGGATGAAGACTTTCATTGTGAACTAATAAATCTGATCAGTTAGAAAGAGACTTAGTCCATTCTTGGGATATTTTCCCCTCTGTGTTGTACCTTGGCTAAGATCAGAATGTAGAGGAATCTTAAGGCCATTTAAGCAAGCCCTCCCATTCAGTCTTCCAACCAAAGAATCTCACATTTCTCTGAAAGTAGCTTGGAAATGTAGAGTCACAAAAAGTTCTTAGGGAAGGTCGTCTCCTAAACTCTCTACTCTCTGGGCTCATAGAGGAGATTATAAACTACCACTGGGGTCAAAGTCTTAAGAGAAAATATTGCTGTTCCCTTTTAGGAAAACACACATTTTAGGAGGTATAAGACAAATGGGTAAGAAGAGACAGGCTTGGGGCAAGCATCTTTAACTAATGAGCTGTCTTATTTCATGCATGTCAGTTGTTTTTTAAAAGACTTCAAGTTTGTTGAATTAAAAGAAAACAGCGATTTATAAGGAAATTAAAACAAAATAAGTGGCTGGCAAGGCATAATTTAAATAACGCAATACAAATAAAATCTGTAACTATATTCTTGGTTTTCAAAAGCTTATATCACAACATGACAGCAAACATTTACATGCAAACACCATTTGCTGAGAACACAAACTAGTTCCTACATGACGTTAACAGGAATCCTTGCCTTGGTCCTAGAAATTGAGATGCTTTCAGAAGCTAAAGCTACTGTTTACAGTGTTGAAACATAAACACACTTCAAGCAAATCTCTGTGATTTTAGGGGGAATGTGGTGTTGTTGTGTTTTATTCTATTTTAATTCTTTCAACTGGAGCTGAAAATATCTAAATCCTTTCCTATGTCCTTCAATACTTGAATATCTAATTCTGGTTTTAAAAATCCATTCACAAATTAACCATGAGATTCAATTAGTGTTTTTTTTTTTTTTTTTTTACTTCAACCTTCTCCTTCCCTAAATTAGAGCATATAACACCAACACTGCTTCTGTCATCTTCAAGTAAGACACCAGCTCCTAGTCTAGAAAGTACTTTACAGCCAAGTCAGAGTGTGGAACTGGTCTTCCATTGTACTCAGAATACATAGTTGCCTCAATGTCTGTTTCCACAGTGGCTTTCTCCAAAGGGGATACTGTACAGACATCAGCACTGTACAAGTAGTAGCCCGTGTGAACCCTGCATGGGTGATGTTGCAGTCCCATGGGTGATGTTGCCGAGACTGTGCAAAGCACAGACGGAGCAACTTGGCTTGGGTTTCAGAGTAGGGCACGGAAGGCCAGGGATTTGAGAAAACAGCCTCCTGTTAGGTTTTAATGCGGTGACAAATACCTGATAAAAAGTGTTATAAGAAATGTTTATCTTGGCTCATAGTTTCAGAGGTTCCAGTTGATATCGCCTGACCCCACTAACTGGTCCCCTTCTGGTAGCCAAGAAGCAGAGTCAGTGGGGCCTGGGACACCCAACTCTTCGAGGGTAAGCACCAGCAGTGCTCCTCTTCTGATTAGGCTCCACCTCCCAAGTCTCTACCGCTTCCCACCAATGCCATCAGATTATGACTGTCCATGGCTTAACCTGTTGATAAACTCAGAGAGAGACCTCACAAAGCTTCATCAGCTGATGAGCAAACCTTTAACATGAGCCTTGGGAGACATTTCAGACTCAAACCATGACCAATGGTCATCTTTGTTCTATTGAAATGCATGTGGTAAAATGATCCCACCTTCTATGCCAATCTCTTCCAGTTTTAAATACCTATAATTAGTTGACGTTCTTTCTCAAGTCTAATTAAAAATTGTTATGGGCTGGTCTTTGTAGTAGCTCTAAACTGCATTAATTCTGCATCATCTTTCACCTGGCTGTAAGATGTACTTCGTTGTTACTTAGGAAATGTGAGAGACAAACACAAAACTACAAGAATCCAGAGGTCACCCCCACACTCCAAAAGAAGTAGCTGAGGACTCTAACAAGGCCTGAACCCTTAGCACAATTGACTCCATGATGGAAGAGCCATTCAGACTGCAAGACTCAATACATAGACAGCATTACCTGCGAAAACTAAAACAAAGCCCTAATCGAAGTCCATACAGTTCTGGGAAAGTCTCAAAATGTACTAACCTTGCTTTTTAGCTTCTGTAGATCCACTTCTGGCTGACTGTTCTTGTTAACTGAAGTATGTCAACCCAGAATATGGTTTTTGTGCTTAAAAGTTCACCCTGAGAAAGGCTTGGGGCTGCCCTGGGATCCCGAACATCCAGTGTAGTCACTGGCCAGCTGATAAAGACTTTCTATTGGCTTAAACCTGTCTGAGCAATCTTTGAATACTCCACAACAAAGACCAAGACTAGAAGTATTTCTAATTCACAGTTCTTTCCCCCTAAGCTCTCTGCCAATAAATACTGTTCTGTGACCAACAATACCACAACACACAAGCAAAAACAACAGGAGCTGGGAAAGAGCCTGGATCAGGGCGTGGTGAAAATCCAGAAGCTGTGTTCCTCCCTTCTTGGGTAAAACATCTGCCAAATATCCTGGGGCTGGGTTAGAGGTCAGAAGCCACTGCAAGGAACTGCTCTGTCCCACACAGGAGATCTGACTCCCTGGCAGCTGGCAGATTTCCTTGGGGTGATGGGTGTTCCTGGCACTCCATAAAAGTCCTCCTCCTCCTCCTCCTCTTCCTCCTCTTTCTCTCTTGGCTCTTTTTTCTCTCTTCACCCCCACACTCCACACCCTACTGCACACACCCTCCCACTCCTGCATCAATAAACCCCTCCCTGACACATTCAGCACCCCCCTCCCCAACTTCCTCTCCAAACACACCCACACAGCAAACTCTCCCACACACACCCAGGCAGCACAGGGCAGTCTGCTACACATCCTCTACAGCCCTCAGAGCCCTGACCGCTGTGTCTACCGCACAGCACTTCCTCTGCTACTTGTTATCATTGTTTTCCTTCACCTCATCCCAGCCCTTCAGCCTGAGAAAGCTGCCTTTCAGTCTTGCTCTGCACATTTGTAATCTGTCACCAGCAGGAAAGTTGCCTGCCCTGCATGTGCCTGCCTGCTGTTCTGCTGCAAGACTGAGAGGGGGGAGGGGAGCCGCTGGCAGGCAAGTCTATTTCTGGAAACCACAAAAACTCGTTTTCCCTCCTTAAATTACTGAAGGAACCATTTATTCCAGCTTTGAAATAGTCACCAGCTTTCTTCCTTCTCTGTAACTGCGGCCAGGGTCCTGCTCCCATTCTTCAGAATCATATGACTGAGGCACCCCCACATCCTGACTACCATGGCCAGGTTCAGACTATATAAAGGGCAATGAAAGAGAGGGATAAGTCAATTTAACAGCTTCATATACCTTCAATGTGTTCCAATTTCCTGGATCTCCATATCTAATCCATGAAACACAGGCCCTCTCAGCACATCCATGTTCCACAGCACTGGACAGCTTTGCTGCAGCTTAATCTCAATGATCTCAGGCAAATGCTGTTCCATAGTTGCCTGGGTTTCTTTTTATTTCTCGATGATGTGGGTAATAGTTAGCGTGAAGAGCATTAAGAATAATGGAAGGCTTCTATTTCTGACATATTTTGTCATGACTTAATTTTTTTAAATTACATGTGTGTGAGAGAGAGTGTGTGTGTGTATGTGTGTGAGTGTGTATGTGGAGTGTGTGTGAGTGTATGTGTGAGAGTGTGTGTGTGAGTGTGTGTGTGTGTGAGTGTGAGTGTGTATGTGAGAGTGTATGTGTGAGTGTGTATGTGAGAGTGTGTATGTGGAGTGTGTGTGAGTGTATGTGTGAGAGTGTGTGTGTGAGTGTGTGTGTGTGTGAGTGTGAGTGTGTATGTGAGAGTGTATGTGTGAGTGTGAGTGTGTATGTGAGAGTGTGTGTGAGTGTATGTGTGAGAGTGTGTGTGTGTGTGTGAGTGTGAGTGTGTATGTGTGTGTGTGAGTGTGTGTGTGTGTGAGAGTGTGTGTGAGTGTGTGTGTGTGAGTGTGAGAGTGTGTGTGAGTGTGTGTGTGAGTGTGTGTGTGAGTGTGAGTGTGTGTGAGTGTATGTGTGAGAGTGTGTGTGTGAGTGTGTGTGTGTGTGAGTGTGAGTGTGTATGTGAGAGTGTGTGAGTGTGTGTGTGAGTGTGTGTGTGTGAGAGAGTGTGTGTGTGAGAGTGTGTGTGTGTGAGTGTGAGTGTGTGTGTGTGAGAGTGTGTGTGTGTGTGTACCAATGTAGGCAAGTGGAAGTCAGAAGACAACTTGTGAGTTGTCCTTTCACCACATATGACCCACAGATAGGAGTCAGGTAGTCAGGCCCTTTTGCTGAGTCCAGCATCATGACTCCTTAATTATGACGACTTCTTGCATGAAGTAAATATTGGATATTGCATTGGACATTAAGCAAGGCAGATACCGGTTTTGTTTGCTGAAAATTTACCATCTTAAAAAGACATCAGTGAGGGGGAAAAGTATATCTAACATATATGAACAGCCATCGGCAACAATTTTGATCATTCTCTTTGAAAGTTAAGAGTTCATTGGATCCCCACTTTCCAAAGAATAAAGCCCTAACATAAATTGGGGTTTTAAGTACCTAGGCTCAGGATCTGACACACCTTTTTAAGTCTCTGTTCTATTCATCCCAACATTGCTGTCTCCCCATTCACTGGAGTCATTGTTTGCAGACACAGCTTGAGTTGTTCAGGGGTCCTGTGGTTTCTGCATAGCATCCCTCACAGTTCGCAGTCCGTTGATTTATTCTGTTCTTGTTATACAAGCATTTGCTGAAGAGAGGCTTTCTGAGAACAAGGCAGGTGTGATTAGGGCACAGTCAGAATTAGCAAAGCTCATGAATAAATAAGAGGTTTGTCCTTGATCTATAGTATCTGTTTTATCACTATACGAAGCCATTACCCTTTAAGCACTCTTACCCACAAGCTGTTTTTCCCGTTGCCATAACTGCCAGACCGCGTTAGCATGTTTCATGGCCCTAGGTTGTGCTTACTCAGCCTCACATGTCTGGACTTCACGTAGCCTCGGACTGCGCTTTACCAGAGCCTGACAGGTTGCTAGCATTACCGTCTCCAAAACAAGCAGGAAAGCAGTCAGCACTGCACAAGTAGAGACTGGAAGCAGCCCCTGCATGCACCTACTGCGAGGTACCAAGGAGACGCATCTCACTAAACCTCCTCTCTTTCCATATCCTCGTTTTGTTTCTTCTTTTGTTTATCTAACAAGAGTGATGTGTTTCCAGTCTATCAGTGAGCCTTAAGTGCTGGTGCTGGGCTCAGCCATCATTATCTCTAGTCCCGTGGTTCAGATACTATGAATCTCGGTCACAGATACAACCTGATTCAACAAGTTGCCAACAATTTTCCATGGCAATATAAACACTGTAAAAAGTTACTCAGGCTAGGTGTGGTGCATACCTTTAATCCTAGTGATGAGGAAGGGTGTGGTGGGGGGTTGCTTGACTCGGTATTCAAGACTAACCTGGGCAGCATAACCAGATGCTGTTTCAGGAAAAAGAGAAAGTAAACCAAAAAAGTAAAAATAACAACAAAAATGTAAACCAGAAACTCTTCTCCTTGTTGTGAACATGTAACTGAAATTTACACATGATATTTAATAATCTCTTTAATTGCAAACATCAATTCCTGTCTTTCCCCAAAACAATGCTTTCTTAAAAAGACATAATAACATGAGTTAGCAGCTGTGATACCACCATGTTTACTAATCCATAGAGGTCCTTACAGGCTGGGAATGGCTCATAAGAATGAGAGAAAATAGTTTGAAAACCCTACAGACTGACTAACCAGGTTTAAAAAATCATGCTTTAAAATTTGGAGTAATATATTACAAGAAAAGTGTAATGTTGGTAAACTGAGAAAAATTAAATAGTCTATTACAACACACATTTTGGATTTTTGATGTCAAAATAATCGGGTAGGGCTGCCCAGGAGGAAAGAGGAGCTATTGTTGGTGATGGTAAACTCACAGTCCAGTGTGTTCTTTAGTAGAAAGAAGCCTACTGAGGTAGGAGAGAGCTAAGGGGAGTGGGATTTGTGTTTGAGAAATAAAAAAGGTTCTAAAGTTTATTTTATGATCAATTCATGACTCCACAAATATGCTTAAAGCCACTGAATTGCATCCTTTTAAACGGGTGACTGTGTAATACATTAACTGTGTAAAGTCAGAAGAGAGAGGAGGCAGAATGAGCAATGCTAGAGACTTTGAGAATATCCAACTTCCTGTATCTAACTTACTCTAATATGACTCATTCCAGTTTACTTTTGAAACCTCTTATTTTTCTTTCATGGCATGTGAGTTTCAACCAAGAAAAATGGAAAAGGTAACTCAGTTCATGAGCATTCTGAAGAACAAGCAAGGGCGTGAATTGTAAACTTTGGTACCTTTGACTCAATTTATTTCAGTTCATCCTGCAAGGTTTCATTGTAAGAATCAATGAACATTAAGAAATCCACACAGCAAGGATGATGAAAATCACAAGTAAAATCAGGCCATAAACTTCAGGACAAGAGAAAGGAATAAAGAGAGGGAGAAACACTATAAAACAGAGGGCTTCTCGATGCAGTTGTCCCCGGCTATCCTTCAGAATATATCCTAAGGTATC
Organism: Cricetomys ansorgei; assembly: GCA_026225945.1. Classification (NCBI taxonomy): domain Eukaryota; kingdom Metazoa; phylum Chordata; class Mammalia; order Rodentia; family Nesomyidae; genus Cricetomys; species Cricetomys ansorgei. Next base: position 9,140,975 of record JAMJFZ010001562.1, read on the forward strand.
CATAGTAGATGCCAGAAAATGTGAACGGTATCATTCTGTACAGGTACAATGTTTTCCCATATTCATGTATTTAAGAGAAAGTTAGTTCTGTAATAAGATTATCAGCACTATTACTTTACATTTTAGAGCTGTTATTAAAAATAAGAATAACTTTACCATAGGCAAAGAATACAAAGACAATCTTTATAAATCTGAGACAGCTACTGAGGTCACATATACACATACATACATACACATACACATACACATACACATATACATATACATATACATCGTGGAAACACTGGACATACGGATGCTACATGTCCTGGGTGGAAAAGAACAGTATTTTATCACTATACTGAGAACAGCACACAATTTAAGATAGGAATTGCTTATTTCTGGATTTTAGGGACTACTGACTATAAAAATCACAGATAAGAGGAGACTATTTACAGCATTATGGTTATTGTAAGAACGATGTATACAAATGCCTAGCACAAAGATGCATTTAATGAATGATGGTTATTATTGCACAGGCTGTAGTTTGAAGCTGGACCATTGGTTCAACATCATAGATGTGTCCTTATTCTCAAGAAAGTCATCAGCAGTCAGGGTTGACTAAGTCAACCCTGGAGTGACAGAGGATCCCAAAGGCTTACTTCTCACTCAATTTCAGATCTCTCAGAGGTTAGTTGGGTCTCTGCTCTGTGCCAGCCTTACTCTAGGACTCAAGTTTCAAGAGCTGATACTATATGGAAAATTTTCAGTTATGTGTCAATGTCTGAGAATGACACGTTACTGCAGTCTTTATTTTATTGGCTAAAACCTGTCACAAGGCTCTGTCTATTTTCAAAGGGAGAAGATGTTTCCAACATGTGACTTGAAGTCTCAATCTGAAGATAATAAATAAATAAATAAATAAATAAATAAATAAATAAATAAATAAATAAATAAATGAGTCAGGAATTGGAGGCACAAAGAGATAAGTATTTGGCCACAGCACAGCAATACAGGTAGAAGGGACAGACGAAGGCACTGGACCCAAATCCTGGGTCCTCTTGTGTTATTTCCAGCTGGACTCTGAAAGCTGAAATATTCTACCTATGAGGATATGTGGAATTGTCTCCCACCCACATTTATAGAAAAATATGCACATTTCCTTTGGGGACCAATTCGTAACTGCCTTCTCGGAAACCAATTTAGAACAAAAGCTAAGAGCATAAAATGTTCACACACCCTTTGACCCAGTAATCCTGGTTCTGGGAATTCATCCTAAGAGAATTATTGCCCAAGATAAAGCATAAATCAAACTCATGAAAAGCTCTGTGGTGGCATTGTTTGTAATAGCAAAGAGCGGGAAAGATTCTATACTTTCAACAAAAAGAGTTAACTAATACAATTTATGTAATGTAAAGTGGTACTTTATAAGTATGAAGACTACATAATGATATTTTAAAACCTCTTGATTCAGAGGTAAGAAGCAAAGGGAAGTTGTCTGACTATAAGTGTACCGCATCTATACCGTAAGTTTGTGTAGCGGACTGGGAACGCATCTTCCTTGCACCTTTACATAACAGAACCCAAACCTCCAGCCTTGGCGGCCCACTTCCAGCTTCCTCTTGAGTCCATGTGTATGATCCCAGCCTTGCCAAGAGAATGTAAATAAAAGCAATGCCTATAATTTCATAATTTTACCAAGAAAAAAAAATGACAAGAATGTATTCCCTATGCTTTATTTACCCTTTTCTCAAAAGCAAACAAAACCCAGCAATAACTAAAGTAGTTCCTGAGGTCTGAAGATGAAATCCTCAAGTTATGAAAGTACAAATGTGTCCTTTTTTCTAAAACAACCCCAAATCAGTTTCTCTAATGTAAACAAGGTGAGAAGCACTTTAACTATAGCTTTAATGCCATTAACTATCAAATTTTGTCTTAAATGTTGCTTTTCCTTTTGGAGGTTGGATTGCTGAGGCTTGATCCAGTTCCTCAAGAATGCTAGATGCTTAAGGTCCCTCAGAGGCAGGCCCCAAGTCCCCAAAAGTTTTCTTCTAGAAAGAAAATATACCCTCTCATATTTGTGGAGATGTTTAAGGAAAACTTAGAAACAACTTGGAAAATGGTACAGAAGAACATGAGAATGACACTTTTGCCCCAGTTTGTCTTTTAAACAGTCAGAAGTCATTAGGGAACCTGACTGAGAAGGGCTACAGGAGGCATGCTGCATGGCGGTGAAGAAAGCCAAGGTCCTGTGCAGCCAGGGATGGAGGGGGTGTGTGACAGAAGACTGTCACACTGTGTGTGTGTATGTGTGTGTGTGTGTGTGTAATGTATTATCTGGACAGTGTGTTAAAAGGAGGAAGTGGGGGAGAAGGGGGAAAGGCACAAACCAATTATTGTCTAGCTTTACCAATACCCTTTTCTTTCTCAATGATACAGGTAATAGTTATTGGTTCAAGTAAAGCCCTGAGGTTTGACTTCAGGGAGAAGCACCCCATCTTTTGCAGTGGTGAGTGTCAACCCTGGGGCTTCATGCCTACTAGGCTGGTGCTTTACCATAGATAGATCATGGTACATGCTGTAATCCTAGAGCAGCGAAGAAGAACAGGAAGGGAAGATCACTGGGGCTCCCTGGCCAACTAATCTTGCCCAATTAATGAGCTCCAGGTTCAGTGATAGACTCTGTCTCAAAATAAAAACAAAGAAAAGAAAAGAAAAGGTAGATAAAGATAAGGAAGATACCTGACATAAGTCTCTGTCCTCCATGTGTTCTCACATGCACACAAACTGGAATACACACACACACACACACACACACACACACACACACACACACACACATACACACACACATACACAAACACACGCATGCACACACACACACACACACACACATACCACATACAAAACAGAAGTCGAAGCAAAATTTGTTGAATATTTCCAATAGGTCAGACACTATTTAATATACATTGCCTATTGCTATACACTAAGCATGCACCCAATCTTATCTATATGATATAATACATTTACCAACTCATTTACTCTTCCAAAATCCTATCCCATAGGTGCAATTTTCATCATACAAAAAGAAAACTAAGGCTGAATGTTTAGGTAGTTTCCTAAGTTAGCACAGGCAACCATACTGTCAACTTTAAAATTTGACCATTTACTCCATACCTGCACTGAATAAAGCATAAATTATTAGATCCAACAAGAAGTATGTAATCATGACTCCAAATAGTGGTTTTGTTAATTGGTCTTCCACAATGCTTATACTAGCCTAGAACTGCATATAGAATTATAAATTGGCAGATTAGCTTTGTTTGAAGTAAATTAAACAGCAGTTACTAAAATATGTGAAGACTGCTGGTTGCCTCACCAAATATTCATTTCCCATTCTTTTTCAAGCTAACAGAACTGTTTTAATCTGACCATACTACCACTCAACTAGAGGTCACAGCTTGCAGCCATGCTTGTAGCTATGTGTAGTCACATGAATAAGATCCACTCCATGAGTCTTAAACAAAAACACAATGGAGCTCATGGAAAGTCTCCCTAAAAAGAAAAATACACTCTCCGCTCCTCTATCCTGTCCCTTGGGGTGAGAGTATATTGGCCTGTGCTCCTCAAGTATACTCATCCCTCAGCAATGGAAGACAAACAGAAGAGGTGACCAGGACCTCTGACAATGATGAAGCTACTATGATAATCTCAGGTTTTCTCAAACAAATTATTTGCAGGTGAGTAATGATAAATTATTTAGACAATCTTGGAGTCTCTATTAAATTACTTGTTGCTGAGATTCCTCCAAACTTATCCATAAACCTAGGGGTCATTCATAAACCTAGTGTTACGGGTTTTCCATTTAGACTTGTAAAGTCAGGACCCTGGTGCAAATTCAACTACAGTCATCTTTCTGTACTCAAGGAATTTGTTCCAGGACATCCCTGCTTCCTGAACCCCTCCCTGCCCAAGGACACCAACATCCGTGATTCTCAGTTTCCTTATATAAAATGGTGTAGTAAATGCATATAACTTATGTACATCTGCCCATATACTTCAAGCCATCTTGATGTTACTATAATACTTAATAAAATTTAAACAGCCATTCTATTGTGCTGTTTAGAGATCAATGATAAGAAATGTTCAATTAATCATATCTTTAAAATATCAAATATTTTCTATCCATTGTTGATTGAATTGGTGAGGGGTGGGGGGGATGACTACACTTCTTTTAAAAAAATTTCATATGTAGAGCCTGAAGCTATGGCTCAGTTGGTAAAGCGCTGGCTGCACAAGCATGAGACCTGAATTAGGCTCCCCAGCAGCCATGTGGAAAAGCAGGCATAGTGTACCCTGAATTCTAAGCACTGGTTGAGCAGAGACAGGCAGACCTCTGGATTTGGCCAGCCAGTCTAGTCAAATCAGTGAACTCCAGGTTCAGACAGTGTGCTAGTTAGTTTTGGGCAAGTTGACATAAACTGTAGGCACTTGGGAAGAAGGAACCTCAGTTGAAGAGTTGCCCACATCAGATTGCCCTGTGGGCATGTCTGTAAGGCATTTCTCCATTAATGATTGAAGGCTCAGTCCACTGTGAGTAGTGCCATCCATAGGCAAGTGGTTCTGGGTTATATAAGAAAGCAAGTTGAAGGGGCTGGAGAGATATCTATCTCACTGGTTAAAGAACATAATACTTGTTCAAAATACCTGGGCTCAAACACCATATATGGCAGTTCATAAACACCTATAACTCCAGTTCCAGGGAATATAACATTCTTTTCTGGCCTTTGTGAGTACCAGGCATGCACATGATGCACAAAAATACATGCAAACAAAAAAAAATCCCTACACATAGAATAAAAAAGTCATCTTTAAAAAAGAATGAAAGCCAGTAAGCATCATTTCTCCTGTTGTCTTTGCTCCAGTTCCTCCAGTAAACCCTTTCTTCCCAAGGTTTTGTTTTTTTCTTTCTTTCTTTCTTTCTTTTTTTTTTTTTTTGGTATTTTGTTATAATAGCAGAAAAGCAAATTAAAAAAGACATTGGTATCAGGAATGTGAAGTATTGTTGTGATAGGTCTACATTGTTCTAGGGAGGATTATGGAAGCATTGGGAACTGTGAGTTGGAAAAGCCATTGAGCATTTGGAGTTTAGTGTGCTGTTTTGTGAGAACTTGGAAGGCACTGAGAGCAGTGCAGATGATGGATACCTGGCTTGTGAAGTTTTAGAAGGAAGCAAAGGCTATCAGGGGTGTTCATGTGATAGTTTGGATTAAAAATCTGTGGAAATGAAACCTTTGCTTTTCTGGGACAATGGATGTGGGCTAGTTGGAACTGAAGAAAAAAAAAATCACCTGTGACCAAGAAGAGATGGGCATCACTAAGAAAAAAAAGCTCCTGTGAAGTATTTTCTCAAGTATTTTCTCACAGAAGCTGTGATTCCCTGGGCCAAGGCTGGATTTCAAGATGAACTTGCTAATATGGAAGAGTTTCCCACGTGATACTGGTTTTCAAGGCATAAAGGGCTCATGCAGAGTGCCTGAGGCTTGGTACCACAGAGGAGAGTTGGAGTCCCTAAAGAGGCCAAGAAAGGCCATTTGTGAAGGTACAGCCTCAGTTGCAGTGGAGATTCTAACATATTAGAAATTCTAGGTCTGTTGAGTGACCACCAAGGACACGAGCAGTATAGAGTGGAGCTGTGTGTTGTGGATAGCAGATGCAGAGAAGTGGAACTCTCTGCATCCTTTGGTGCTCAGAAGATAGTGAGTAGGTCTCAGATGTCAGACATTGAACTACAGGATTTAGAGATGCACTACTGGATTCTGGTTTTACTCAAATGTTTGTTTGTTTGTTTGTTTTGTTTTTTTACCCTGACTCTTCCCTTTTAGAATAAGAAGCTATTTAAGTTTGTTTGTTTGTTTTAGGATGGTTGCCTCTCTATCTCGAAAATAACATGGACATATTGCCACGTTTTGAGCATTGGTTGTATTCTCATGGTGCTGCGACTGTTCTAGTTTTAAAGTCTGCTTACTCATCAGAATAAAACAAAAAGAGGGGCCTGTTCCCTTAACAACTTGCTCTGTAGCTCTGGCTTTATCAGATTCCCCAACACAAGCTCACTCAACTCTTCTAGCTGTTTCTCTGGGTGTTCAGCTCCACATCTCTAAATACTATTTTTAAACTTTCAGTTCTAGATGTGACTATAACTTTCTTTAATGGAAGACACAGACTGAGACTTCATGTTCTCTTATTCTCCCAGGGTACTTATAGCACAATGTTGTTTTCATGTTATTATTCAGCTTCAACACTTGATTAATTAAACATTTCATTAAGATCATATAAATGTTGTTCAAGGCTAAGACATGTGGTATACTATTACTGTATTATCTTTTTGGTATTCATCTCTATTTTCTCTGAAATCAATAGCTTTTTCTCTGTGTCCCTCTATTTCATTTTTCATGGACCTATCAAGTGCTCAGTCTCTTCTCCATCAGGAATGTTAGTCTGCTCACTGCTGTCAGGTTTGTGAAGCATTCTATTTCTTCCTCTGTATCCCTCTGTATGAACTTCTTACCCTGTAGGCTTCTTGTAGAGTTTCTATGCTCAAATCACTATTGCAATGATCATATAGAATCTGATTTCATCTCTAATGTAATAGGTCCCATTCTTTTTAGTCTTTCTAGCTCTTGTTTTTAATCTTCTCATTTTTCTAGATCATATCTTGCTAAGTTCTTGTTAGTCTCTTTCAATTTTGAGATGATAGCCTCCAGTTCTGAAAAATGTTTCTTGTGTTTTCCTCCTAATGTCTTCTTTGTCTGGGGTTCCTTTTACTCAGCTGTTTTTGCAATGCTGATATTATACCTTCTGGATGGAGTTTCTAAGTCTCATATCTACTCATCCTCTGGTTCTATTTTTAACAAGTTTACTTAATTTTATGTTCTAATCCTTTCAATGAATGTTAAATTATATGTGTAATTTCCAAAAGTCTTCTATTTTTTTTCTTTTTCTTGTTATAAACATTACTTATTTATTTTGTGTATGTGTGCTTGTGTGCACATGCCACGGGATACATGTGTAGACCAGAGTACAATGTGAGGGAATGGTTTTCTCCTTTCACCACTTTTCTTGTGGGTCCTGGGGATGGAACTTGGGTCATCAGTCTTAACAGCAAGTGCCTTTGCCAGCTAAGCCATCTCATTAGCTCCTAAACATAATTAAAGTTTTTCTCTTGCGGTACTAGGGATTACACCAGAGCCTCATGAATTCGAGATAAGCAGCCTACCTCTGAGTATTAATTGGTCTTTTCCCAGAACACTGTTTTTATTTTATAGATAGAAATCTGATCCTTAAAACATTTTTTTGTATGTGTATGCAGGGGGTTTTGCCTGCATGCACGTCTGTGCGCTGTGTGCATGCAACACATGTGGAAACCAAATGAGAGCATCGAGAGCATCAGATCCTCTGAGCATCAGATCCTGTGGGACTGGAGTTACAGATGCTCGTGAGCCACCTGTGGGTGCTGGGAATTGAACTGGATTCTCCAAAAGAGCATCCAGTGCTCATAGTTGCTAAGCCATCTCTCCAGCCCCAGAAACCTGATCATTTTGAGACCAAACAGCGTTTTTCTGTTTTCTATAGCTTCTCCTTGCAGTTAGTATTGTGTGTTTACATGTGAGTCTTCTCATTTAGAAATGTGCTTTACAAACCTGTTAATTTTCTTTTGTCCACTCATGTTTATGAATGGGAGTTAACAGTTGACAGTGGCCCTGTGTGGGCAGATGGGGTTTATAGAGTACTGGGTGTCACTGAAGGATGGTAGAGTAAACATTTGTCTCTTCCCAGGGTCTGTTTAGTTTTTACAGGCGGAAAAAAAAAGCATTTTCTAATTTATTGCCCACTGTTCTGCAGTTTCACCCACTGAGGAAGTATTACTTTTCTAGGGCTGCCTTAAACGATATAATTTTATTTTCTCATGATTCTGTGGCTGAGTGTAAGATTAAGCTGTCAGCGGTTTGGGTTTCTTCCCCTCTTTGGCTTGCAGTAGCCTGCCTTAGACCGTGTCCTTTCATGACCTTTACTGTGTGGAGCTTCATAGTGCTGGCATGACTCTCTGTATAAGGTCACCATCTCTGGGACTAGGGCTCCACCCTAAGAACTTTCTCTTTATCACCTACTTAAAAACTTGTACTATGTTCTGAGGTACTGGGACTTCAGCATAGGAATTGGGGGAAGGGTACAATTCAGTCCATGACAGAGGATAAAGACCTGGCTTTCTTGGCCTCGACTGGGACAAAATCCAAAGAGCCATTATATTATCAGAGCACAGTCACTGGGCCTTGCCTCACTGCTCTGCTTCTCCATTTGCCCAATTCTTTACCTTGCCACAGATGTTGATTCTAAGAGTACCACCTTAACAAACATTCAACTCTCCACACCATCTCAAAGTCTGCTTCCTGGGGAATTTAACCCACAAAATGCTCATTATGATCCAATAAACTGATTTTGTAATCCATTAATCATAACTGATTTCATAATCCACAGCTAGAAAACACTGGCCTAAGGGTCTGCTGTCTGAAGAACAGAGCTTTGACTGTGTGTTGGGGAGAAGTCAGGGATCACGGGACCATCCCCAGCATAGCTTCCTGTCAGCTCACGGTTACCCTGTCAATAGATGATTAGCTTTGCCTACGGTTTCCTATGAATAAGCCTCTATGTCCTGAGGCAGTGGGAGCAGTGTGGCCACTGGTTTTCTGTGTTTGGGACATAAAAATAGTTATTTGATCCATACACATGCTTTCTACCTATCTCAGACTGTACATCTGTACCTCACTCCCCTCTGTCAAAAGGGATAGCTCTAAAAAGCCTGACCTCAGTTGCTTTACAGTAAAATGTCTTATTTACACCTAGGCTTCAGCTCGGTGTTCTCAGTAGAACTGTTAACCCTCCTCCCTTCCCTTCCAACAAACATATCTGCCCATTTTCAGTTGCTGTAACAAAATATCTGAGTGACGCAGGAAGAAAAGATGTTTATTTACCACACCCTTGTGCAAGTTCTAGGGCCCCATGCTGCTGTAATACAACCCACTTGCTAGACAGTGGTTACATCATAGCAGAAGCAAGTGTGTGTGTGTGTGTGTGTGTGTGTAACATGATTAGGAAGCTGAAAAGGGTCAAGCTAGTTCTCTATCTATCTATGTATCTATCTATCATCTCTTCAGGGTTTCACTAAGTAGTCTAGGCTGGCCTTGAACTCCCAGTGATCGCCTGCCTCTGCCTCTTAAGAGCTGATGTTAAGGTATGTGCTACAATGCAAGGCTTAGGCCATATCTCCCTGACAACCTCCCAGGGGAGCAGCGAGGCTAAGAAAACTATGCTGATTCTTTCCAAGACCTCAACTCCAAGGACCCAATCACCTGCCACCAACATCCAACAAGCACCTCTGCCGCTCCCTATTGTCACTACACCAGTGGCAACATTTGAACTCTCAGGAGACACACAGATCACAGCCTGTTACTGAATGAGCTCATCTGCTCACACTCATTTGTTGGCCTAGTGAGAAGATGGCCATGTGCATGTCCGGGTTCATTCTGCTGTATTTTGTGGTGAAGTTAGCACCTTGCAACCTGGTGTCAATCACATCGCCACAGAGGCTATGGAGCGAGACAGGAGACACTTGCTTTTTGCTTTTGCATCCTTTTATACGGATATTTTACATGAGGAGCTTTGCTTTTTATAAGGATACAAAGTTAAACGTACAAAGACATGCTTGAAAAGTCCCAATGAGCCGAGAAGATTTTTAAAGATTATTCAAGAGAGAAAGTACTAAAATCTATGAGAGCAGATCAGACTGATAGAAATGTAAAGCAAAGAGTACCAGACAGGTGGGCAAAAGGGGGTTTAAAAGGGTCCCAGAGCTGAGGGCTAAGAGGAACAGCCAAGACAGAAAACCACTTCCAGTTCCCCATCCAGGATACTGTATGTCAAGCATGCTCAAATTTTAGAGTTAAAAGAGGAAGAAAAATGGCCTCTGCTCCTCCCTGAAGAATTCACATCAATTATGAATGACAGAGCAAACAGTAAGCCAATATATAAAAAACCAAATCAATCTAGTATTCCTTAAAACCCACTATTTTGCTTGTATCTTCTTTTAAAGAGGACGTGAGTTTATTATAAGATTATTTCTGCTCACATTGTGTGGTGTACAATAATATCGACCCAGAAAGATAGAGTTATCGTAGGAGTTCGGAGATGGCTCTGAGGATAAGTGTAAGGACCCAAATTCAGGTCTCGTGACCCACATTGGTGCAGCAGCTCACAGCCAGATCTCAAAGTGCCTTTTGGGAAGTGGGGGGGGGGGGCAGTCACAGGGCGACCACAAAAGCTGGAGAGCTTGTCCCAAGCAGCTGTGAACAGGAGACTCTATGTGAAACAATGCGGATGGAGAGGACACACACCCGAGTTGTATTCAGACCTTTGTGCATGCACTGTAGCGTGGGTGTACCCACCACAAGAACACACACAGATCTCTCTCGATCTCTCTCTCTCCCTCTCTCTCTCTCTTTCTCTCTCTCTCTCTCTCTCTCTCTCTCTCTCTCTCACACACACACACACACACACACACACATACACACACACACAAAGAAAGAATCCTTACTGTGAATGGGGGAAGGCCCTTCTGCTAGCCTTGAAAACACAAAGGCAACAGAGACTGGCCTCCCTGCCTTCCCCAGCCCACGCCACAGATCTGGAGGCCTTGGCAGGGCTTGATGAGTGGGCTGGCCCTCCTTTTCTAGTGTTGGCTCTGGACCGAACTGGTCTAATTCGCTGCCAATTAATCTTGTCAGGAAGCCTGCTGATGCCAGCTGTAGCTCAAAAACCCTCGTGGCAAATACCTACCCCAGAGAGCCTTTGTCTGGAAGGTGCAGCCATTCGCTGCAAAATCTGAGTAAAATACTTTAATTTGGACAAACCTTAGGGCATCTGTTCTTCCTGAAAAAATAAAAAGACCCAATAGTCAGTGCATACATTTTGGTGGAGTTTTCAAAAATAGGAAAATCCAATTTTGAACACGAAGGAGTTTTGAAAAACCAATTTAAGAATAAATAACTTCATCAGCTACTCATCGTGCTGTGTAAAGCTTTTGAATTAAAAGGAACATAGTGGTCATTAGGGAAAAAAAAATTATTTTCCCCTACATTAGTAGTGAGCCTTGTCTGTAGAGCTGTGGGAGTGTGGGGATTTGTACCTGTGTGAAGGAGAGAAGTGCGTGGGTTTGTGGGAAGTGGGTGCAGGTCACTGAGTAGGCTGCGGGCCTGGGAGGAGGCTGGCCGCTGAGTCAGCAGGAGGCAGGTGTGTGTGTGGGCGGTCAGGAAAGCAGCAGCTTTGCATGTGAATGTCTTAAGGAAATAGTCCAAGAGTTTGTAAAGAGCCTTAGAAAACTGGGTGTCAAAACTGAAGCAGAGCCTGGCTAATCAGGTGGGCTTACCGGTTGGCCTAAAGTTTCAAAATATTATTTTATTTCTGAGCTGTGGGTTTTTTTGTTTTGTTTTGTTTTGTTTTTTGTTTTGTTTTCAAGCCTGGTTCATGTTTTTGGCAGAGCACTTTTTCTGCCTGTCCCCTATTGTGAAAGGGACCTCAGAGTTGTCTCTGTGAACAAGTGGAACCCAGGCAGAGCCAGGTTGAGTGGAAGATGAGATTAGAGTTTCCATCCAAAATGAACCTTAACGCCCTAAGGAGAGAAAGTCACTGTCTAACCATACATGGGATTTAAAAACCTACTGCATTCAAGTCTGAAATGGCAAGGTAACCAGGCAGACAGGGAAACACAGGTCATGTTGATGAACGCCCACATGCTGTCTATTGACTTAGGTATGGAGGACTTGGCCATGGAGTAGGAGTCTATACAGTTTGCTAGATCAAGCTATTAATCAAAAGCAAATGTGGGCAGGACATGGCGGTTCACAGCTGTATCCCAGCTCTGGAGAAGCAGAAGCAAAGGATGATCCGTGGGTTAAAGCCAGTCTCAGCTCAGAGGGAGTTTGAGGCTATCCTGGGCTCCAGAGGCCCTCATCTTACCACAACCAACAGCACAAGTCCAACCAGGGATAAATACAAGGGTGTTGGTCTTTACCCACAGCACCCTGCTGAAGTAGGAGGAGCGTGGGAGCCTGGGGAGCAGAAGTTAAGTAACTGAGTGAATGTAGAAATGGGTGCTTGTGCTTGTAGACACAGAACAGAAAGCCCTGCTCTGGCTCTGCTGCTCTTACCTGTGGGCAGGTGGGAAGGAACGGGGCACACTACGTTCCTCCTGGATCCGCTGTGAGTTTCCTGGTTGGCAGGGAGCCTCATCAGGGTACAGCCTGGCTGGGAAATGGCACTCCCATCTCTGCTGACCTGTCCACTGTCCCTTTGAAGTACTTCAGATGAGCTGCACTCTACCGAGTGTCCAAAGAGAGAAAAGAAACTTTGGATTGTCTCTTTTTATCAGCCAGTCCTAAGTCACAGATGTCTTTCTTGTCTCCTTTAAAAATTTAACTTTTAATGCCAATGTTTCCTATGTTTTGAGGACACCAAGTTAATGATAAAGCGCAACAGTGGTGCATACACAGTAAACTCGAAATGATGGTCCTCTTATTAAAACAAAACCAAACCAAGTGGGCTGAGGAGATGGCAAAGGGTCCTGAGTTCAGATTTCAAGAATCCATGTAAAATACAGGGGTGGCACCGCATGTCTGTAACCCCAGACTTGGAGAGGTAGAGATGGTATAGATCCTGGGAGCTCCTTGACTAGCCAGCCTAGCTGAGCAATGAGCTTCAGGCTCAGGGAGAAACCTTTTCTCACAAAAGAAAAAGGGAGCAGGATTAAGGAGGGACCTCTTATGTTGACCTTGGGCCTCCACAAGCATGAACACATGTGCATATACATGTGCACATAGCAACACTAACAAGTTACACACACCACACACATCACAGCAACAAACTAAGAAATTAAAAAATTAAATTAAATTTAAAAAATCTTGTTAGCTCCTAAGATGCTTCAGGAGTCGCTAAAATACAAAATTTAGCTGCCAAAGAGGATTAAGCAGCTGAATTTATTATGTCATAAAGATGGTATGTTATTAATTGCAATACTTGTTGTGGTGGTTTAAATAGAAATGTCTCCCATAGGCTCATAGATTTAAATGTGGTCATTAGTGAGTGACACTACTTGAAAGGAATTAGGAGGTGTGGTCTTTTTGGAGTAGGTGTGGACTTGTTAACAAGAAGTGGGTCACTGGGGGTGGGTTTTGGGGTTTCAAATGCTCAAGCCAGTCCCTGGTTTCTCTCTCTCTCTCTCTGTTGCCTATAGATCCTGATGTAGAACTCTCAGCTACTTCCCCAGCATCATGTCTGCCTGTGTGCTGTCATACTTCCCACCATGTTGATAATGGACTAAACCTCTGACATTGAAACCAAGCCCCATTAGATCCTTACATTTATAAGAGTTTCTGTGGTCAAAGTATCTTTCCACAGCAATAGAACATTGATTAAGACCCTTGTATTTTGTCGTTTACTTTGTAGACTATGTCACTGTATTTAATTATTTGGTGTTAGAGGTTGACTGTGATTTCTCCGTTTATATGATGAAATCCTAATCTCCAGCACCTCTAGGTATTGCTCGAAACAAAGACAGCATTTCCAGAGATGAAAAAAGTGAGGTTGGTAGGGGGCCTCATCCAACAGGACAACTCCTTGTAAGAAGTTAGGACACATACTTGCACAGAAGAAGATGAACTATCTTGGGTGCTATAAGAAAGCAAGCTGAGCAAGCCATGGAGAACAAGCCAGTAAGCAGCACCCCTCCATGGCCTCTGCTTCAGCGCTTGCCTCCTGCCAGGTTCCAGTGCTGAGTGCCTGCCCTGACTTCTCTTAGTGATGAACTGTGACCTGTAAAATGAAATAAACCTTTTCCTCCCAAAGATTTTTTTTTGCTATGGTATTTTACCATAGCAATAAAAACCCTAAGTAAGACCATATTTAATCCAGATGTTCAGTTTTTAAGAACAAGACACCAATGTTTAGAGAAAATAACGTATTTTTAAAAAATTTTTAATTACTATTAGTATACTACTAGAGTATATTTTCTTTTTTTTAATTTATTTTTCTTCTCTCGTACAATACATTCCAATCTCCTTCTCCCCTCCCTCTACTCCTCCCAGTTCCCCTATCTCCCTTCACCCTTATATCTACTCCCCTACCCCTACTCATCAGCCAAATCCCCTCAAACCCCCTCAAACCCTCACTTCTTTCTAAAATGAACAGTCCTCCCAGGGTTACTGCTCAAACAGGGCTTGGCTTAACAAGATGGAATAAGGCTATATACTACTTCTTACATCAAGAGTAGACTAGGCATTCCAGCAGGAGCAAAAGGGTCCCTTTTACTAAAAGGTTCAGAGACTCCCCCACTCCAGCCTATAGGAATTTTGCAAGCACACCAAGCCAGATAGCCATAAGATTTACTTAGGGGACCCTGCAAGTTCTGTGTCTGCCGATTTAGTCTCTGTGAGCCCCTAAGAGTGCTGGTCAGTTGACACTGTTGAGCTTGTTCTCCTGGTGACCTCCAATTGTGTGGTCTCCACAATCCTTCCTCCCCATCTTCTGTGGTGTTTCCTGACCTGTGCACTATGTTTGGCTCTGGGCCTCTGTATCTGCTCCCATCAGCTGCTGACAGGACCTCTCTGATGAAGATTGGGCTAGACACCAGTCTATGAGCAGAGCACAACATCATTAGAAATCATCTCTGGGCTATCCAATCTCTAGTTCCTGAGTACATTTTTAAAGAACATAAAATCACTAACACATAGAAACAAAACGTGGTTTGAATGAGAACAGCCCACATAGGTTTGTATGTTTGTATGCTTTGTCCCCCGTTGGTGGAACTGTTTGGGTAGGATTGGGAGGTGTGGCTTTGAAGGTGTGTCAGTAGGGATGGACTTTGACTCATGTCATTCCTCAGGGTGGTCTCTGTCTCCTGCCTGTAAGATGTGAGCTCTGAGCTGCTGTTCCAACTGTCTGCTGTCATGCCTTGCTCAGCCATCATGGGCCTACTGAAACCGTAAGTGCAATTAAACCCTTTCTTTTATAAGTTGCCTTGGTCATAGTGCTTTATTGCAGCAATACCACAGTAACTAATAAAAGAATGCATTAAGGTTGTATTCAACACAATGGAAACAAGATGGTGCTAAGGTGTTCGGAGTACTTCAGAGAGCCATTGAGAAGCTGGAAGCACAAACAGCTTAACAAAGGAACTGAGAAGAGTAAGCTGGTGATGGCTTCAGGGCTGCAGACAACTGAGTGACCTCTGCCTGCTGCTCCCTAAGGTATTCAGGCCTAGCAGCAGGGGCGGCTCTTAGGTAAGTAATCAGCAATTAAGTGAGCTGCCTCCTATTTTGTCCTGTATGTGTGTATCTGTAAAAGTAGGTAGCCTTCTGCTTTGTGTCCTGAGTCACCACCCTTCTTTGCAGAACCATAGACTAGTAAAACACTGCAGGCTTCCTGTGTGCCAGCTCCCTCCATGGAAAAGACAGACTTTCCTGGACCTGCCATCAGGTGGGTGTTGAGTTCCTCCCCTTCACCCACCTCCCAGGACACACCTGAAATTTTATGTCTCCTTTTACCACAATTGCTCCTGAAACCACCCCCTCTTCCTTTGGTAACTAACTCCCAGTTCATCATAACTTCCTGCCTACTGAGTCCTCTTTTCCCAGGCCCTTCTTCAGCACTGGACACTGTGCTCTCCTTGGGAAGTCCCCCTTGTGGCCTATGTGGCAGTCTTTACTCTCTTGCTCTGCTTCTGCTTTCTTTTCTGCCTCCTCTCAGATGTAGACATTTTTCACCGTTCTGTCTTCAGCCTCCAATTTCTTTCTTTACACTTCATCCTATGCTCTGCTCTTGGTTTCGGTTAGCACTCACACCTCACAATTGCACACCTTCTCTCTTGCACTTTCTTGAGCTCCAGCTCTCCTGTCCTGTTACCTATGACTTTCTTCATAGTCTGCAAAGTCACTTCCAAATGGGATCTGTTCTCAAACTTACCTTTTGTCTCCTCCTATCCATGACTGGAATAGCCACTACCTCAAGCCAGAAATCCCAAATCCCTTTCATGAGACATTTGTAGGCAATTTTCAGTGGATTCTAGTTGTACCTCACTGCCACTGCCTTGCTCTGAATGCTAGCTGGTCTGGCCCATCTGCCCTGCCTTATTGTGACTACTAGCTGGTCTGGCCTGTCTGCCCTGCCTTGCTCTAAATGCTACCTGGTCTGTCCCATCGGCACTTCTAATTGTTTCACTGCCTCTTTTCTGCCATCTTCCTTCCAGATTGCCTCCAAATACTCTGAAGTACATCCTAGTAGGAGATTTACAAGCAGTTTAATGGATCATGATAACTTTTCCAGACAAAAATCAATCAAGCCAGTAAGCAGTATGTGTCCATGGCTGCCATCAGTTCCTGCCCTGTTTTATTTCCTGGCATGAATTTCTTTGATGGTGCACTGTGATATGGAAGTATAAGTGCTTATAGTTATGGTATTTTATCATAGCAATAGAAACCTAACCAAGAAATAAGAGTAAATACAATTTTATCATATTTTGATACCATATATACATTTATATGCATATAATGTATGAATCTATGACTAAATTGACATAGTAAATGTATTTAATATACATTGAATATACTTAAAACAAAGGTGATAAGCAAAAGAGGTTGTTTTTTTTTTTTTAATTCCTCTAAAACACATAAGTGTAGCTCTTTCTTTCTTGAGATACTTCATTGACACCTCTGTCTGCAAGATAAGGTCCAAGTGTTTAGCAAAAACTCACTCACTCTCCCAAGATAGGAAAGCCTCCTTCTCTCCTGTAGCCATTGATTCAGGTAAAAACACTGTTTATTGTTTTGTCTAATTCAATCCCTGGTCCTAGACCTGGAGCCCTGGAGCCTCCTTCCAATCTGATCTTCAAGATGCTAGCTCAGATCTAGAAGGCTTCAGTCTCAGCTTCTGTACAATCTAGTCTTAAGCCTAGAACTGGAAGGCTACAAACTGACTAACTCCTCCCCTCTGATTCTGACTTCTGCCCAACTGCCTCTGTGTCTCTGCCACAGTCTCCTTAGACTGTTTCTGTGTCTCTGTGAGCTCTCACTGCCCCATACTGCCTCAGTCAGCCTCTCTGCTTCTCTGCCTTATCCTCAGTCACACTGCTTCATTGTCTGTGTCTTGTCCCCTGTGACTGACTGCTTGCTTTTTCAATGGTGAGAGTTGGCCTCACTCTGACTCACTCTGCTAACTCATCCTCTGATTCGTCACTTTGCCTGTCCTTCACTCTGACTCATCTAAGAGGTCACTTCCTGTCTGACACTGACTCTTTCTGAGTTCTACTTCCTGTCTCCCAAGTGCTGGGATTAAAGGTACCACCACTGCCTTCTGAATACTGGGGTTAAAGGTCTATACTAACATTCTTTCTACTCTAGAGCAGCCATGCTGATGAATTAGAAGATTAAACATTCCTCTATACTTTTCCTTTCCTCTCATGCCTTCAAACTGAAGAGCTCTTTAGGGTGACGGGCTGATATCTTAGGAGAGACTAAGAGTTATTTTCCACCTCTATAAGAACAATTTTACATGTTGCATGATGTGAAATAGTTTTGTTTTAAAATTGAACAAATGCATTAAAAAATAGAATTCAAAATTTGTGTATGTGTTGTGATTTGAATGAGAATGGCCCTCTTAGGCACATATGTTTGAATGCTTGGTTCCAGTTGGTGAAGCTCTTTAGGAAGGATTAAGGGGTGTGGCCTTGTTGGAGGAGATGTGTCTCTGAGGGTGGGCTTTGAGGTTTCAAAAGCTCATGTCATTCCAGTTGGCTCTTTCTCTCTACTTTGTGGTTGTTGTCTCAACAAGGAGCTACTGCTCCAGTGCCATGCATACCTGCATGCTACCATATTCACCACTATGGTGGTCATGAACTAACTGTCTGAAACTGTAAGCTCCCAATAAACTCTTCTGTCTGTAAGTTGCTTGCTCATGGTGTTTCTTCACAGCACTAGAAAATTAACTAAGGCACAGTGTGGGCTTTTCATGAGTGCAGAGTTCCCAAGGGAGTGAGTGGCTACAATCACTAGCCCAAGAAACAGACGCTGGGGATTAATGCATCGTGGTGCAAATCTGTTTACTGTGGATCAAAACAGGTTTTTATGGAGAAAGTAGGGCAGTGCTCAAGGGAGAAGCCCAATAGCATTGGTCTATGCTTACTAGACATGTTAATCAACCTACCTAAAGCTTGTGAGAGGGAGGGGTTAGGTCAGTGAAGGCCCAATCATCTAATAGCTTGTATATAAGGACTGTAGCCTAGCCATATAGCTAATGCTGGTGAACAGGGTACCCGCAAAGACAGAGGAAGTGGAAGCATGGCCTCAGCAGGGGTTTTCTCAAATTTGGGGCTCAATCAATATGCTAAAAACTGCGATTTTAAAGGGCCACGTGATTTTCCCCAGGCTGAGGTACACCCTCTGCTTGAGTGTCAATGTCTGTCTCTCTCTCTTGTCATTGGGATCCCTTCAACTCCAACAACACAGTGCATGTGTAGAGGTCAGATGATGACAGTATGGTATTAATTTTATACTAAATATGTGAATGTACATATGTGTTTGATTTTACTGTGTATTGCAGCACTGTTGTACTCTGTCATTAACTTGGTATCCTCAACACATAGAAAACATTTGCATTAAAAGTTAGATTTTAAGGTGAAGGAGACAAGAAAGACAAGACATCTGTGACTTAGGATTGGCTGATAAAAAAGAAACAATCCAAAGTTCCTTTTCTTTCTTTGGACACTTGGTAGGTAGCAGCTCATCTGAAGTAGCTAAAAGGGACAGTGGGCAGGTCAGCAGAGATGGGAGTGCCATTTCCCAGCCAGGCTCTGCTCTCTGCCAAGCAGGAAAATCACAGCGGGTCCATGAGGGACCTATCGGGAATCTACTGGCACACTCTTCTTTGACTCGTCTCCAGAACTGTGAAAAATGAACTTTAATTGATTATAATGTAATCATTTTATGGTATTTTGTTATCATAGTCCAAATTGATTAAAATACTAATATGCGACATCCTGTTTAAGTAGAAATATTCATATGGAAGTAAAGGGATTCAGATTTTCAAAGAACAGTAAAACAAATGAAAACAGAAGCCATACATCATCCTGAATTTTAATTGAAAATATCCGTCTGATCATTTTCACTTGTGAAATTGTATCTATATACACTCAGCAACAGGTAGAGTTTCAGGTAAAATAACCAACCTATTAGTACCAGGAATTAGCATGTGGACTGTGGGCTTGGAATTGTATTAATATTTTCCACTACAGAACAGAAGGCTTTCAGAAAAAAAGACTCAATAAGCTTGAAATGCCTGAAAACAGCAGAAAAGACTAGGCTAAGCCCACAGAGGCTAGAAATCAACTCAAAGATAGCTCTATTGCCCAATGAGAGGACATTCTGAGCTGTAAGAAAAAGCTTCTATTGACTGAAATCTTATGAGATATATCATAATTATGATTTTAAGAAACAAAAATTGTTTAGCTTTTGTGGAGAAATTTTATTAACTGAAAACTAGCATATATGGGGAAAGCAATATTCTGCCTTTTCTGTTTGACTTGCATCTCTAGATAGTCAAGGGGTGGAACAGGAGACATGTCTCTTTACAGAATGATTTCGGCTCACAGATGAAAAAGAGACAGTGGAAATTTAATATCATGGTTTTGCAAAACCCAGTAAATTAATGTTTACTGAAGGTTGGCCAGGCACCGTTGTGTCCTGTCACCTGGGAGGGGTCATCTTGATTGTCAACCTGGTGGGTCTAAGAAAACACGTCTATGGGCATGTCTATAAGGGAGAAAATATCCAGATAGGGTTAACTGAGGAGGACAGACATACTGACCCCAAATCTAGGTATTACCATTCCCCCTGGTCTAGAGAAAGTGAGCTGAGTACCAGCATTCATCTCCCCCAGCTTCCTGAGGGTGGATGCCACGTGACCAGCAGCCTTCTGCCACCACCTCCCCCGTCATGTTGGACTGTATCCTGCAAACTGTGTGCAAAAATAAGCTTTTCTTTCTTTAAGTTGCTGTTGTTGGGCATATTCTGTCAGAGAACCTAGACAGAGCACTTATGTAATAGTTGACCTGTAGTTTTCAAAGCGGTAAACCCTAGTCTGATGGTGAATTCAGTCTCCAGTTAGTAGGAGAAAGGGAGCAATGGACTACATAGCCTGCCCCAGGAAGACAGGATTTAACTGTCCAGACACTACACATCTAGTGGCTGCAGAGCTCCAAAATATAAAAGAAAAAGGAACAGTGGCAGGGTGAATATAGAGCTTGTATGTCATATAAATATTTAATACACAAAAATGTGTTTATGGATGGACTGGGGCCAACCAACTCCAAAGAAATGCATACAGGTGATAGTCTCATCAGGAGCCCACCATGCATGCCTGTGGAGGAAGGCAGGCTGACCACAGGGCCCAAGGGAGCTGAAAAACCCTGTTTCTTGAATCCATTGTTCACTGCAGGAATGACTGCCATACAGAAGCTCATTGGAGTATACATTTGTTTTGTATGGCTTTCAAAACCTACTCATTTCACAGTAGATATAAAGATTAAAAGGAATAAAAATCATTAGCATAAATGAAAGCTGTCATAACAACGGGGAAAGCTTAACAGATTTATTCTCTCATGTGTATTACTCAGTATAGGAAGCAGTGAGGGCTGGAGGAGTAGCTCAGTTGCAGAGTGCTTGCCTAGCATCCCATGCAAGCCCTAGGTCAGATCCCAGGTTCTGTGAATTTAAAAAAAAAAAAGCATCTATATTATTTCTGGTAATTACTATATCTGGCAAAAAGTAAAAAGAGAGAAAACTTTAAAAAAGTCAACGAAGGACCACAGGAAACAATAAAATTGAAGGTAGAAAGTTTACCACCAAAATGCTAAAGCAATTCTAACATAAGCAACCTCTTTGTTTTCTTGTGGCCTTAACTTTTACAGCTAGAAATGTATCTTTACAAAGACTTCATGATCTGCAAGGTCCAGTTCTTTTGAAACTCAGGACATAAATTTCCTTTCTAGGGATGTAACTCAGTTGTAGAGTACTTGCCTCCCTTCCCCAGTAAGCCCTTGGTTCCATCTCCTGAGCCACTTACAAACACACAATAGCCAACCACCCACCAATCAGACAGACAACAGGTCTTGGAAGGCTCACTTGGATGGTCTTGAGTTCCTGGTTAACCTGGGTAACAGCCAGTCCCTGCCTCAAAACAAAGACAATTTCTTGACCTCTTGAAACCTTGCTGTAATTATTGCTGAGAAAAAAATTAAAAGTCTTAAATATTTAGATGACTTGTTAGGCAAATTATCTTTGGGGTGGGGGTGGGGTCGGGGAAGGAGTGTTGCCCGAACCCTACCATCAAGCTGCTTGAGTGTGTGTTTCCAGGGACACACCCGCCCTGAGGTTAGGAGGGACAGATTCTAACTTGCAGAATCCATGCTTCCTTGCTCTTTCCTCTGTCTTTCTCTGGTGTCTCAAGGACTTATTGTATTGTCAATATGATTTCAAGTGACAAGTGACCTAGTTAGCTGAATTCACTCACATTAGACAATCAGCATTAGTCATTGCTCCCTCTACCCTGCCTCTCCCTTCTTTTGTCCTGACTTTTCTTTTTTATCCCTATAAATTCTACTTCTCCCCTTCCTTTCCTCATTATAACTCACCCTCTTCGGTCTATTTTATTCTTTTATTCATTATAAGATTATAAAATATCCACTACCTACAAGGTGGAATGATTCAGACAAAGGTGTTATGCCCATGGACTAAAGCAGAGCAGCTAAGGAGAGTAACTGGTGCAGGCAACTCTAATAGAAAATGTATTCACTAAAGTTTAGAACCAAGAGTAAACTTATCCATGAGGTCACTGGAAAAGTTCAGATTACTGTTTTTTGAACATTTATGCAAACTTTTGGGAGTCGTAAAAAAAAATCTGCATAGTGTCCTTTCTCTGTCTCCTGCTATTCCAACTTTTGTCTTCTATGAAGTTACCTCCGATCACCACCTAGTAACTCCCTCCATAACTGGTTGCAAGGACAGGGGCTGATAACTTGCCAATAGGAATAGCAAAGGGAGTCTGCTTATGTCAAGATGAAAATTTCTTATTCAAGAGATAGGGCAGGGGATATCCCAGTTCTCCCACATCTGACCACAGCTGTATGATAACCCAGTATCATCCCCCTATGAAAGCCAACAAACTGAGTGCATAGTGGAGGACCAATCTGGGAACCACCTGTCCCAGATACTGTACCTAAACTTATAAAGTCAACTCAATTTGCCTTGGGACTGAGCTCATGCAGCACTGAGAATTCTGTTGTTTAAGATACTTTATTGCAATTCTGTTACTGGTAGCTAGAAATATCCCTGCTAATGTAGCCTCAAGATTCAGGTAGACTCGACTGATAGGTCAGAGCTTGTAAGTCACATCAGGAGAAGCAATTGAAATGTACTAATGATAAATACCATTATTCCTTATCTAATTTTGAAGATCTTGCTTAATGTTAATAAAAGTTCATTTAATTTCAAGAACGTAGGCATTGTAGGGAAATGTGATTAATAACATTAGAAGTGTATTAGGAGATTTATTTATACTTTCCACTTCCATGAGCTCTTTTGAAACATGACTAATCTAGAAATCATTACTTTGTTTCTGGAACAGCTAGAATAGATGGAATCTCTGTTTCTAGTTTCCCTTATAGAAGAGTAGGAGTATCTTGTTTATAGATTGTTTTCCAGTAGCTACTAATATTTTCTTTGACATTCAACTCCTATGATCAACAATAATATAACTAGAAAAATGAGAGAGTAAAAAAACATCTTTGTAATAACTCCAGGAACTAGCTGTACGCAGCATAAAACGTGACAGCAATATTGGAAGTGGAGGCTATTGAGGTCAGACTTTAAGAAAAGAAAAGAAAAAAAAAACAAAAAAAAGGAAGGGAAGGGAAGGGAAGGGAAGGGAAGGGAAGGGAAGGGAAGGGAAGGGAAGGGAAGGGAAGGGAAGGGAAGGGAAGGGAAAGCATATGGGATCACAGCAACACAATCAGAGATTGGTACGTTGGTCTCTTCTAACCTCCACCCACCCTCTTTAAAAATAGTATTTCCAAATACACATGAAATAAAACGGGATTGTCTGGATAGATTGTGACCTCTGGGGATTTCCTAAAGTGAAGATTCAGTAACTGAAATCTAGAACCAAAAAATCCCAGTGTTTCAAATAATTTGAAAGGTTCTTGAATCACACACAAATACCTTTCATTGCAAAGAATGTCTATTGAAGGCACTTAAGAAGGGAAATTAAAGAATAACTGCTGTTTCTAGCTGTCTCTGTAGGTAAATACTTTTGAAATATGATTCACCTTCTCTATATAAATCATTTGAATGAAAGCTACCCAGTGGGAACGCACTAGGTTGTAGAGAATGATTGATAATAAATAAATAAATAAATAAATAAAGTTTCCTAAAAGGATATTGGTTGGGAGAAAAGTGGCCAAATCTCCTTATGAATCAAGCAAAGTGGAAGAGAATTGCATGGCGCCCAGGTAAAATGCAATCTAGGACCCCAATCCCAAGAAAAATGTATTGTGTATAGTGCAATCCTAAACTTACTGCAATTTATCCATCTCTTAGCCCAGCAAATTACTGGTGAACAATTTTCTGTTTCCTAACTCCTTAATTGTACTCAGAAAATTGTAACCACTCAATCTTTCTGTTTGTTGCAGATTAATAAATTATACTTTCCCCATAGACACCAGTTTCTAGCCATCAATAACTAATCACCAATCACTTTTGAGGACTGGTTGCTTCAGAATCTTTAATGTAGACTCCTGGGGTATGCAACTGAGTATGAGTTAGCACTGCCCCCAAGCCCCACATTGAGAGGCAAAGCTTTGAACAATCTCCCTCTTCTGGGGCTACACACATGCACATGGCTGCAACTCTCCTGGGGCTACACACATGCACATGGCTGCACCTCTCCTGGGGCTACACACATGCACATGGCTGCACCTCTCCTGGGGCTACACACATGCACATGGCTGCACCTCTCCTGGGGCTACACACATGCACATGGCTGCACCTCTCCTGGGGCTACACACAAGCACATGGCTACACCTCTCCTGGGGCTACACACAGGCACATGGCTGCACCTCTCCTGGGGCTACACCCATGCACATGGCTACACCTCTCCTGGGGCTACATCCATGCACATGGCTGCACCTCTCCTGGGGCTACACACATGCACATGGCTGCACGTCTCCTGGGGCTACACACAAGCACATGGCTACACCTCTCCTGGGGCTACACACAGGCACATGGCTGCACCTCTCCTGGGGCTACACTCATGCACATGGCTGCACCTCTCCTGGGGCTACACACAAGCACATGGCTACACCTCTCCTGGGGCTACACCCATGCACATGGCTGCACCTCTCCTGGGGCTACACACAGGCACATGGCTGCACCTCTCCTGGGGCTACACCCATGCACATGGCTACACCTCTCCTGGGGCTACACCCATGCACATGGCTACACCTCTCCTGGGGCTACATCCATGCACATGGTTCAGTAGTGAAGAATTTGCTTCAAATGCACAAGGTAAGTCTGCATTTTTCTATACACTAGAATTTTGATCAAACATTAATTTTTACAAAGGGCTTTAGCAAGTTAGGGGACATATTAACTACATCTTAATAAGTCATTTTTATTCTAGTGCTTCCTACAGTCATTCACTTACACTGAAAATGTCCATCTTTTAGTTTTGTTATAACTTAGTTGTTACTAAAACTACCAAACACTCAATTTCAAAATATTTTCTAAGTGAAATAAGTTAAGAAAAGCATCGATAAGTCAATGTTTTTTATTCTTTTGTTGTTGTTGTTGCCCTTGTTGCTGTTTTTCCTTCAGGAGCCCTGGGCAGTTTTTTTTTTTCCCTCTCGAGGGAAGTTTCTAGACATTTTTTAGGAGTTTTAGCAATACACGGTGGCATGTGACATCAGCAGTCTCATAGCATAGCCAGCACTACTACTGCAAAGGCCCAGGCCTTTCTTTACAGAACACAGTGGAACTTTTTCTGCTTTCCTCTAGTTCATTCAATTAAATGTTCAACAGAAGCCAAGTGCAGGCGCCTAAACAGTTTCTGACATGAGCTCAAATTTTCTTCTGATTCACAATGACTGATTATAACCCTAAGACAGTTATGGAAAAAATTAATTAGTTATAAAGAGCAAGAACTCTAGAAATAAAAATGCAGAGGCTGAAAACTGAATTATCTTTTTTATACTCATGAAAATAGTCTAATTGAATTAAAGAACTTCAGTCACTAAAACACTTTCAGATCTTTATTTTATGCTGCTCATAGAAAAATGCATATGTTTCATATTATAAGCACATATATCACATAACATGTATGTCTAAGGGTTTAGTTGTGATTACTAACTTGTCCGAAATGCTCTCCATGCTCAAAGGGAGGGAATGATGCAAAGCCTTGAGCACCGGAAGTTGGAATGGATCAGGCTATATGGTATTGGGTTGTGTGTGTGTGTGTGTGTGTGTGTGTGTGTGTGTGTGTTTATCATTGGCTAATGTGTGCAGCACAGGCATTAAATACACAGCTGAGTTCAGTATGAGTTCAGGATTGTGAACATCTGTGTGGAATGATGTAAGCACTGTACCCACTGAGTCACCTCCACAATCCTGCTTACATTTCCTTTAAAAAGGCTTTAGCATTGTTCTAAGGTTTACAGGATGCATCTACAACTTTCCTCTTAGTTGCAATTTTTTTGTTGTTGTTTTTTTCGAGACAGGGTTTCTCTGTTGTAACTCTGGCTGTCCTGGAACTCACTCTGTAGACCAGGCTGGCCTCGAACTTACAGAGATCCGCCTGCCTCTGCCTCCTGAGTGCTGGGATTAAAGGTGTGTGCCACCACCACCTGGCTTGTAATTTTTAAATGAATTTTTTTTTGGTTAGCATACAAAAATGAGTTTCAGTAGGACATTTTCATATATATGAATTTTTTATATATATAGTTATACTTGTTATTTCCCATCATGCTCCCTTTCTTCCCTGTCCCTCTCCTACTGTACTCTGTCTCCCCCAGTACTTGCCCCTTCTGCTTTCACCGCATATATATTCCATCCCTTGTTTCTTCCACCCTTCACCCTTTAGACTGCCTTCTCCTTTCTTATGGTCCAACTTTCTACTCCTTGTCATATATACGTATATAAAATTTTTAATCTACATTCTGCTCATGAGGGAAAAAATGTGTTGCCTTTCTGAGTCTGGCTTACTTCACTTACCATAATAATCTCCAGTTTCACCCATTTTCCTGTGACTGTCACAACTTCATTCTTGATTCTGACTAATGAAAATTCCATTGTGCGTATGTACCGTATATCCTTTAGCTCTTCATCTGTTGATGGACATTTAGACTGGTTTTGTATCTTGGTGACTGTGAATACTGCAGCAATAAACACAGGAGTGCTGTAGTTGGGTCATATGGTAATTCTATTTTTAGATTTCTTTTGAGGAACCTCTGTGCTGAGACCCATGGTAGCTGTGTCAGTTTGCACTCCCAGTGAATCGGGTCCTTCTTTCCCTACATCTTCACCTCACCAGCATTTGTTGTCATTTATTTTCTTGAAAGCAGTCATCTTTGATGGGATGAGATGGCGTCTCAAAGCAGTTTTTATTTGTACTATATGGGGTAATTTATTAGAATTTATTAGAATGTCTCACAGGCTGTGGTCCAGCTAGTCCAACAATGACTGTCAACCAATGGAAAGTCTAAGCTTCCAGTAGCTGTTCAGTACACAAGGCTGGATGTCTCAGCTGGCCTTCTGTATACACTGGAATCCTGAAGACTAGGCTCTTGTTGGTGACATCCTTGGGAGAGGGAGGAGTTGTGTGGGGATGAGTGAGAATATGGACAGCAATCCCTCTTGCAGAGCAAGTACCCTGCCTGTCTCAAAATGGTGGATACCAGCAAACAGGTTGAGCCTCAGTGGAAAGCTCTGCCAGAGGCCATGGCCATTTCCCTGTCTTCACTGAAGTCTCTCTGATTCCTGGAGGAAACCACTCCCCCCTGCAACAACAAGCTTTAGATAGGTTGTATGAAGACTCTAGTTAGCATGGACCAAAGCGATTGGACCTCTCCCTTTGCAATGCCCTACTTCCTGTATAACAACCTTTCCTCTTCTGCAATGAAGTAGGTCTGCACCAGGAGGCTCATCTCCAGAGCCTGAGTTCCTTGGGCTGGTGGCTCCTTCACTCTCACCCCCTTGAGGTGACTCCCTGTTCCAGAACACCCATTTCTCACAGGCTCTAATACCTGTGAACAGACTTGCCAGAGAGTGTGAGAGCAAGCAGACAAAATGAGCGCTCCCTTCTTTCATGTCCTTTGTATATATAGGCTGTCAGTAGATGACATGGCCCAGATTAAAGATGGATCTTTCCACTTCAAAAGGTCTGGATTAATGGTACATATTCTCACCTCAAAAGATCTGGATTAGAAGTGGGTCTTCCCACTTCATACAATTTAATTAAGAGAAAAAAATCTGTCACAAGTATACCCAGCTGCTTGGGTTTTAATTAATTCCAGATGTAGTCGAGTTGACAACCACAAATAGCCATCAGAAGTCCACCCCTTGACAACTTGACACACAGTCGTATCTCCTTCATGTCATACTCAATTTCCAAATAAAATAACAACCAGGTCATAATTACACCTAACATGATATAACTATCCCATGTACAATTGCAAATATATTATATATTTAACTAGGTCATAATTACATCTAACGTGATATAACTGTGCCTTGTACACCTGAAAACACATAAATTTACAATAGGTGGCAATGTCCCTTGAGGGACATTCTTTTAGTATCTTAAACTTAAATATGCTAGTCACCGATATTATCTTAATTGACGTTACATCACATGATAAAGAAATAGAGGAAAGAAAACACAAATATCTGTACAAATGCATTCTTAACAAAATATGACAGAACATTCAAGTCAATTATAATCCTCATTTCTGCAGCTGGTCACATGACCTTAGCCGCTATTTAAAACTACCTTCCTCTACTACCTATTCTGTGTTTCCTCCAGGGATGTGATACTGTTTTTCCTTCATTATTTTCCCAGGCAGATGCAACTCTAAAGGCTTCCATTTAGCCTTTCCAATTATAATAGTCCTCACTTCACAGGTCAGGGAACTAATGTGAGAATTCTGCCAACTTCTAAGTATATCTACCCCAATTATACGTTCTGGGACTGGGAAGATAACTACAAGATGAGTTCAAAGACCCCCTTACCCACTTTACCTCCTGTGAGTCAAAGCAGCCAGAACTCTATCAATCACCTGACCTCCATAAGGCCCTACTTTAATTGGAGGGTCACAGTGTTTCTTGGGTCTCCCAGAATCAGTGTCAATTTAGAACCAATATCCAACAGATCCCGGAAAGTGATTGTTTCCTTTCCCCCAATGTACAATTGCCCTTGTAAAAGGGTTGTATGTCCCTCTGGAAGAGAACTGGGGAGAACCTAGCAGTAAAACTCTCAGGTATTATATCAAGGTCCTTCCTCAGGGGAGCCTGGCCATCTCTCCACTCAAGGGGTTCTGGGCCTACAAACTGGCTCATCTGGAAATTGATTCATAGGCCAAGTCCCTTTTGTCACAATCCAATAGAGCTTTTCTTTCATTTGTTTGAGTTTTTTTCCACTTATACAAATCAAACAAAAACACAATAATCTTATCTGTTTTATGCCTGGAAACACCATGGTTGATTAGCCAATTACCAAAGGGCCATATGAATCGTGCCACCATAAAATTCACTGCCTGTGCTGCCCATTACGAGTTAGGGCCAGTGGTTCTCAACCTTCCTAATGCTGTGATCCTTTAGTACAGTTGCTCATTCCCCAACCATAAAATTATTTTTGTTGCTACTTCATAGCTGTAATTTGGCTGCTGTCATGAATCATAATATAAATATCTGGTATGTAGTTGGTCTCAGCCATTTGACCCCCAAAGGAGTCACAACCCATAAGTTGAGAACTGCTGGGTTAGGCCATTATGGACATTGCGTTGTCAATGCTGCCTATTATGATAAGTAGTAGGATCACTTTGCCTTTGGTGATTCAGTGCTACCCACTGACTCCTGCTATTTTAGGGCCTAATTCAACCCACTACATTTAATTCAGCCAATTGAGCATCTCCAACCCTAAGGTCTGGCACAAGAAAAAGGTTGACAACAAAACTCTTCAGATGTGCTGCTGCCCCACTCACCATTTTGTGTCTTATAGGATTAGGGAAAGGCGTGTCTTCTGGTCCTTTCCACTGTGGAGGAATAGATTCTACACAGTGTACCCACTCTAGCATTGAATTTCCCTGAGGCTTAAAATCCCTTCATCAGCACTATCAGTCAAGGGATCCCGGGCATCCCCAACTCCTTCTCAGTGGACCATCTTTTGATAAATGCTTCAGCCAACCTTACAAACAAGCTTTTGACACTTTTTTAAAAACTGTCTTAACTTCTATATTAAGCCTAGAGTCTCCATTCATGGGCCCATATCAACAAACCCAGCCTGATCTGGCTTTATGTTCCTTCACCATTTTCCCACACCCTTAAAATCCATTCCACACATATTCCCCAGACTTATGCTTGAATGAATTAGAAAACTCATTGTGCTCTTTAGTAATATAGCACACCGCCTCCTGGACTACACTTTCTACCTCTCCTCCAGAGCCTGTTTAGCTTCAGGTCTGGTTATAGGTCTAGAGGCAACCATTGGTGGGCCCTGAGGGACATCAGTATTTTCTTGGCTGGCATCTCCTTCAGAGAAGGTATTTTAGCTGACAATGAAGGATTAATTTCCTCAGTCAAAGACAGAAAAGGGGTCAGGAAGTGAGTACATCTGCTGAGGGTAGAGAGACTACTTTCTCTGGTGAGATAAACCCTTGCAAATATGAGGATTCAAAGTTCTTAGCTCCAGTAGGGTCCTACGATACATCCCCATCCCAAGTTATAGGATCCCATTCTTTACCAGTTAATGCCCTTCCTTAACCACTGACACCCTCTGAGCCTGGGGCTTGAGTTTTCACAGTAATTCAGCCAACCTTATAATCAGTTTGATTTTCCTCAACTTGAGCTCAGTGGCTGCTGGAAAGAGGATTCTCTTCCAGGGCACACTTAGAAATCTTTAGACTGTTTATGCACATTGTGGGAGTCCCTAGTAAATAAAAAGATAGAAAAAGCAGCTAAGCAGCCAAACTTTAGTCAGGCTTCTAAGAGCACCAAAATTGTATAGGCCCAAGTCAGGGGCAGTGTGACCCAGAACAGTTCCCAGAGTTAAAGAAAAACAATTTCTGTAAGAAAAATACTTTCTAAGACAAATAAGACGGCCTTGGGCTAAAAGAGTTTCCCCACATAGACAGCCCATGGCATCCGGCTAAGGTTCTTCCCCTCACCCGCATTGACTAAAACCCTAAAGTTTACATTTTCTAGGAGCCCGCAACCTTGCTATATGCCAGCACCAATCAGTTTAAAGGTCAACTGGCCCCTACCTATCAAAATGGGAAAACAATTTGGGAACCAATTAACTTGTACCAATTCGGTTTGTGCCCAACAACTGTATAAAAAGTTTCACCATTTGCTCCTCGGGGCCACTTCTATCCTGTGTGTTAGAACGGTCCCAGTGCACTGGAATAAATCCTCTTGCTATTTGCATCAATATCCCGTCTGTGAGTCTCTGTGGGGGTGCAGTGTTCCGGTTTGGGCCCTGGGGGGTCCCAGTTTGGATCTCTGAGGTCCAACAACATCTGGAGCTGTTAAGTTTTATCACTAAGTTCACGGTTGTCCTTCACCCTATTCTGAGATGCTAGAAGTTGGTTAAGTTTATCAAAGAGCTCATTCTTCTTCTTTGTCAGTTTATCCAGAGATGCTAGAAGCAACTAACCAGAATCCATTGCCTATGACAATTGGCAAATTGGGATAATTGAATGTATTTGCCTCTTAAGTTTGTAAAAAAGTTCACGCCATGGGCTTTCAGTACTCTCTGAGCTTATAGGTGAGGGTTCAGTCACTGAAGAGGCTTTGGTAACTACAGGTGTTGGCAAATTGGAAGCCTATTTCAGATACTTTTTAAAAATATCCATTCTTATACTCCTGTTGCTTGAGAATCACTTCTGGAACTAAAATCTATATTAGCAAGGTTCTCTAGAGGAACAGAACTGTAATAATATATGGTCCAATTCGTCCAACAATGGTTGTCTACCAATGTAAGGTCCAAGAATCCAGTAGTTGTTCCATCCATGAGGCTGGATGTTTCAGCTAGTTTTCAGTATACACCAGAATCCCTAAGAAGTAGGCTCTAACACCATTGAAGGAATGGACCTGCCTGTAGAGGAACACTTGGGAAAAGTTTTTGTTGTTTTGGTTTCTTTAAAAATGCAGAATGATGATTGGATTAGGTTTGCATTCCCACCACAGCTGTGGTAATAGTTGTTTACAAGTTGGATTTGGAATGCTTGATGCAGGTAGCTATAATTTGGTTAGGTTCAGTCATTCTGGCACCTGTAGCTTGTCTTTGGGATTGTCTGCTGCGCGTAGGTTTATAGAAACTTTTGGCTTAGGGCATAAAAAGTCTGAAGCCCTGAGAGTCAGGTGGGCATTGGTTGGTGGTTCGATGGTTGGGTTGCTGTCATTATTTAGTGTGATAATTCCTAAAAGAACAAAGGTTGGAGAGATTCGAGCTTAGGGCAGCCTAAAAAGAGGCTGTGAAGATTTCTCCCTTTCTCCCTTTCTGTATTAAGTCCACTTGTAAAAGCGGTGAAGATTTCTTTCCTTTCTGCTTCTCTAAATAAGGAGTAAAAGATTGTAGTGTACTGATACACTTGCCAGAAAAAGCGAGCAGGTAAAACAAGAAAGCTTCCTTCCTCCATGCCCTTTATTTAGTCTCCCAGAAGGTGTGGCCCAGACTAAAGGTGAATCTCCCCACCTCAAAAGATCCAGATTATAAATGAGTCTTCCCACTTCAAATGATTTAATTAAGAAAAATTCCTGACAGGTATATCCAGCTGTTTGGGTTTAATTAATTCCAGGTGTAGTTGAGTTAACGACTGAGAATAGCCATCACAGCTAAGGTTATTAAATATTTATTGACCATGTGTATTTTTACCTTTGAAAATGGCCTATGCAATTCACCTGCCAACTTAGTGATTAGATGGTTTGGTTTTTCAGAGTAATTTTTTAAAGTACTTTATAGGTCAATCCTATCAGGCATTTATCTTTAAGCTATTACAATTGGAATTCATGTCCTAAGTTATTTAATGTACATTGGGAGAATTTTTCTGTAGCAAACTTGCATTTCCCTCCTTTCATGCTTTTATAGCATAATTATCATATATTTTAATTGTAAAGATGACATGAACTCCACAACACATTGCAACTGCTTTTTCTTTAGACATTAATCTTTTAAAGTGATTAAAATAATTTCAGTCTCATTTGTGTTCATGTGTATCAATATGGGACCATTTCTTTCTATGTGCCTATATTTCTGTCTGATGTATTTCTTCTGTTGAAGAAATTATTTTAAAATAGAAAAATAGTACCATTTGTCTTCATTTTTGGAACATATTAAATCTGGGTATAGAATTCTGGAGTCACATGTTTTTCTTATATTATTTCCAAGATGTCACTCAATTCTCTCTGGCTTATATAGTTTCTGAGAATGTGGCGTGTCAACAAAGCAGTTTCTTCTCCTCCTTCTCCTTCTCCTTCCTCTTCCTCTTCTTCTATTTGTATTTTGTTTCCATAAAGGGTCTCGTGAAGCTCAGACTGGCCTCAAACTTGTTCTTGTTATGTAGCTAAGGCTGGCCTTGAACCCTCAAGTGCAGGGATTATAGCACCCCCATATCAGGCCTCCTATATCTAGAGAGGAACAAGAAAGATGGTCTTTCAAAAAAGATTTATATTACTGTCTTAGGGTTTCTATTGCTGTGAAGAGACACCATGACCATGGCAACTCGTATAGAGGAAAATATTTCATTGGAGCTTGCTTACAGTTCAGAGGTTTAGTCCATTGTCATCATGATGGGAAGCATGGTGGCATGAAGGCAGACATGATGCTGGAGAGGCAGCTGAGAGTTCTAGTCCACATCAGCAGCCATCAGGAAGAGAAAGTGACACCAGGCCTGGCTTGAGCATTTGAAATCTCAAAACCCTTCCCCATTGACATGTTTCCTCCAACAAGACCACACCTCCTAATAGTGCCACTCCCTATGAGCATAGTATGGGGGGCATTTTCATTCAAACCACCACAATTACATTGAGTTTAAGACTGTCAGTGGAAGACTGGAATTAGAGGAAAAAACACATCTTTTTACTCTAGTTTTGCTTGGAAGGCAGGGATAAGGCTTAGGGGAAGGTGGAAACTAGGTCTCCTGTAGCCAGGCTTGCCTTGCATTCCCTTTTTCCCCAAGGCTCACTTTGACCATCTGATTAACTGTCTGTCAAGTAATGGGCTTGCTATCCATCACCGCCGGCCACACCTCTCTCCTGTTTAAAGTATGGAGTAGTAAGTCACCTTAGAAGGTTTCCAGAGACCAAAGAAGGCTTGTTCTTAACACAGAACTATCCTAATTATCAGCATTCTGTAAGGCTAAGAAATTGTGACTCTCTTTCTAGAAGAGGGGGTTCCCCTGTGGCTTCAGGTTTTCTTTTCTTTCTTTTCTTCCAAGATATTATTCCTGGGGGAATTCCAGTTTCTTGGGATCCACTGATTCAGTAGGCTGACTTTAGAGTGCCATTGTTTCTGCCGGTTATGCCTAGAACACTCACCATATCTTTGAAATTTTTTTTAAAAAACACAATCTCATTTTTTTGAAGAAAAAGTTTTTATTTTATTAAGTGTATGTATGGGTGTTTGGTTTGCGCACGTGTCTGTGTACCATATGCCTGCCGAGGCCAGAAGAGAGCGCTGAGTCCCCTGAAACTGGAGTTACAGCTTGGGAGCTGCGGTGGGGGTGCTGGGAACTGAAGAGCACTAAGTGCTCTTAACCAGGGAACCATCTCTCCAGCCCCCAATCTCTTTTAAAGAGACACTATATTCATAGTGAACTTTTATAGACCTTTTGTTTGTTTTTTGAAAGGTGCTGTGTTCGTGAGCTTAGACACAGCAGTTATTTAACCATCGAGATTTCCAATTTGCTTTTCCAGAAAGCGAGGAGAGCAAGGGTTGAAAAGCAACTGGCTTTTCTTTAAATAGGGCTTGCTGATTTTATTCCAGAGAGGCTGCTTGCGAAGAGCCTGCCCTACCTGGGTGGTCCGCCCCAATTCTCAAGGGGGGGGGGGGGGAGGCGTGGTCAGGCGTGGTCCGGAGGCTGCGTTCCTGCTCCAGGCCGGCGGCAGCCGGTAGGGGAGTGAGCGCCCCCTGGAGGCCGTGGTGAGCGCCCCCTGGAGGTCGCGCGGCGATTTGCCGCGCACCGCTGACGGGCGGGGACCACGACCTGCTCCGCCCCCGCCTTCCCCTGCTCGGTTTTCCCGCTCGCGGTCGGCCGCGCCATTTCCGCCGCTCTGGCCGCGATGCCGCCCGGGCCCTGGTGGCTGGTGTTCTGGCTGCAGCCCCTGGCCACGCTGACCCCGGGTGCGGGGTGGGAGGAGGAGGCAGCGATGTCAGGTAACCCCGGCTCCGGGCGGGGGGCCTCCTTCCTGGGCTGCAGGGTCACGCGTGGGCGCGGCCAGGCCCCGCGCCTGTCATGGGCATCCGGATGCTCCAGGTCTTGATTTGTTCACGGTGACAGCGCCGGGCACCGGCACCGCCGCCCCTTGTCGCCAAGTTAGGTTTGAAACCGTATTTTATCCACCTCCAGAAATCTCATGAAACTCAACATTGGAGAAGGACAAAACCGCCAGAAACTGGAATTCTGTTCCTGATTGGCTGCTATGACCTGGGTAACTGGTCATATGCAAAACAATGCCCCAGCATTGAACCCGGTGCATAGGAAGCAACTGGGAGCTGCTTAGACTGTTCTGGGTGCTTAAGGTTCTGGCTTGGGAGGTCATAGTTGCAAAACTCAGCAGATTACCATGAGCTTAACGTTTATTTTTACTGTCCATGACTTCCTTTAAAAAATTGCTGGATTGAATTTTCATTGCATTGGCCATCCATGGACCCAGGTTGGGGTGGTGGGAGTCAATTGTGGACTTTTAATTGAATAATCTTCCTACACCAACAAAGTCAGAGAGAATGGATGTTCAGCAAACAGTTACTAGCTTCTGATACAGCTTGTGCACTCATGGTTATCTTGCAGAGAGTTACACGTTAGGGGTCTCTCTGCAGACAGTTTTAACAGTCAACTGCTGAGTAATTACTATGTAGGGCTGAATTGCTTTAAGTGCACTGTCTTATACTTATTCATAGATGCCCATTTTATAGATTAGAAAAGCTTAGTAGTAAATGTAATAAATACTTGGGAAAATGTAAAACACAGTGTGAGGACTCCTGGGTGTGGCAGCAGCCAAACAGAAGCAATTGTAGAGTAGCACTCAGACTTGGGCTGTTGCAGTTGTTGGATTCAACCTGTGGTTGTCATCTCCAGGATCAGGCAGATACTCTCTATAGACCTGAGTTTTACACCAGTAAAATGAGATTGTTCATTGCTGAATTCTTCTCCTCTCCTCTTATTTGCTTCAAGGAACCCAGTGGTTTTCAAGTTTTGTTGTTGCTTTTGAGACAGGGGACACTGTATAGCCCTAGTTAGTCTGGAACTTTTTATGTAGACCAGGCTGGCCTTGAATGTGCCAACCGTCTTTCTGCCTCTCCCTCCCAAGTGAAGGGCTTACAGGACTGTGCTGTCACACCTGACTTTGAGATTTGGTATCACCTAGTAGTACTGTCCTCAGTTGTATTAAAGATGCACGTGAGTGTTCACCAGGACTTTCCTACCTGAGACGTGTAAGATACCCACAAGGTGATAAAGCTCTAGTCCACAGCTGAGAAAAACATGGTGACTTCTATGCCACATAGTGAGACTTGGCATTCCAGACCTGCTTTAAATGCATGGAGGAGGTGACCACTCTCCTGCAGTGTCAGTGACACTGGGAACCCCTCATTTGGTTAAGTCTAAAAACTGCTGCTACTCTAAAGGCTTTGCAAGGAAACCTACGATGAGACAGCTGGGGAACAAATGCGCTCACCACAGGAAATGTGTTCTTTAAGGAAGCACCTAAGTGGCTGCCTGAAACCCACATAGCACTGAGCCTGACATACACTGGTTTTCTCCTTTTATACACATGCCTGTCACCAAGTTTAATTATAAATAAGACACAGCAAGAGAAAGATAATTACTGAAAATGCAGTTATGATGAAACGTGGGAAAAGTTACTTGAATGTACATGTTAGTACTTTGAGAGGTTTCCATTCAATATTTGCAGACCTCAGCTGAACACAGCTAGTGAAACTGAGTGATGGAAGACTGTGGTCTCTCCTGCTGTGAAGTAGGAGCCATAGCCTGGGAGGCTTGCCTTTGATGGTGCCCAAAGCCCTTTCCAGTTCTGAGCTTCTCTGTTGTGCACACACCCGCTGCCATGGCATGGAGTACATCCACCCCGAAGCCAGCCCTCTGTCACCCTGTTTGTAGAAAACGCAAGACACTTGTCACAGGAGACAGAGGTAGTTGTGTGAGGAAGAGAAATATCAAGTCAAGTGTGACTCATCAGGTCCTTAGAAACTGTTTTCCTTCAGTTGAGGTTCCAGAAATTGTTTCCCAAGCTTCTGCTCCAACAAGAGGTCATTTCAGATTCACAGCTTGAAGGTCTTCTGGGGCAAGGGAAAATGTGTACTGAAGTTAGAATCAGACCTGTGTATGTGTTAGGATGCGCTGGCTTCAGTTCTATTCTCATGTTACTGGACTAATAAAAACCAAGACTTAGATTCAGGTTAAAAGCAACAAACTAGAGTTAGTACAAGAGAGAACATACTTATGTAGTTTACACCTTTGAAAAATGTGCCTTTACCAAAAATACCAAGAAAAATTTCTAACTCCATCTGGAACCATTTGGTTGCATTTGAACTCCCACAAGGATGGTTTGTTGTCTTTCTACATTTTTGGTCTCCTGCTCATCCTCTCTGTCCCAAGAGGAGAAGCAACTCTAGACTTAATGATGACATCAGCAGCATACTTTCATGTCTCCTGCGTTCCTGGTCTGGTTTCGTTAGAGGATCGATTTTTCTGTTTATGAGCTGTGGAAGGCTAGCTTCCAGGAGGAATGCTAGTGAATACTTTTTTTCATCTGAGAGGTGGTTTAACATCTGCTAAGGTTTGAGAAGTGTTTGTGTTTGTCGTTTTTAGAAGATTCTATAAGTAGGCTTAAGTATTACCTGCTCCTAACATTTTGACTGAATATTTTTACCATATGTCTGACCAAGTTCTTTAAGTTAAATATACTCACATATTAAGAAAGCTAATAAACAAGAAAAGCATTAAAGGGGATCATTTATTTTTGACTTATTAACAAAGCAAGTGATGTGAGGCTTTTTATAAGCATATAGCAATGCTTCCTTGCCACAGGGAACACGTTCTGAGACCCCAAGTAGATGAATGAAATACAGAGTGAGGAGCCCCATGTATGCCGACCCTCCCCCACTGAAACAGTGTATAAATTAGGACAGTTAAGGATTCACAATGACTAATAATACAATACTAACGATGTATTCAGAAGTTAAAGCTTAGGAATTATTTATTTCCGGAAATTTTCAT
Source organism: Cricetomys ansorgei (assembly GCA_026225945.1). NCBI lineage: Eukaryota > Metazoa > Chordata > Mammalia > Rodentia > Nesomyidae > Cricetomys > Cricetomys ansorgei. The sequence goes on from JAMJFZ010001562.1 coordinate 9,178,833, forward strand.
TTAATAATTTTGGATCATGGTTGACCCAAGGTGACTAAGACAAGAGAAAGTGACACCACAGAAATGGGGTGAGAGGGGCACTGTGGTCTCCACATTACATTAGCTGAATAGTATAAAGATGTGTGATGTTTAAAGTGAGCTGAGGGATCTGTGTTATTGGTTCACATAAACCTGACTTGAGGCCTTTGGTAATGTAAGTGATTCATTCCATCTGCATGATCTTTGGTCTCTTGAAAACCGAGGGCAAATCCAGAACAAGTTCTAACCAGGACGTCCTTTATACAGAACACACTGATGTCAAAATCAAGATTCTCGACACTTTCTGGCCTCCTATATCTAGAGAGGAACAAGAAAGATGGTCCTTAACCAGAGGTGGTTAAGTATGGCCAGCCTCCGCCTCTGGTTAAGGGTATGCTGGGATAGAGCAGAGAGCATGCTCTGGAGTGGATGGCAACAGTACAGGCTGAACACCGAGGCTTTAAGAGGAGGGCCAAGTGCATCTCCTCTTGTGCTGGCAGATCTTCACGGAAATTGTGTTTTCACTGGCTGAGCTATGCTTGCTCAGATAATCCTCTAATCCTCTCAGATTGCAACACACATGCAAATGACAAGTACTGCAATGCTGCAGGATTCAATAATGCCATTGAAAGAGTAAGATGAGAAGTGCGTGTGAGATGAACACTGGAGTCAGTGGGAAGTAGGTGAGCGAGTTGGGAGTGCATGTTCAGACAGGTCAGAGAAAGCCTTCAAGAGAAGGTGGCATCAGGGTAAGCATGCCAGCTGGTGGCAGGAATGAGGCCTGCCAGGATCTGGGGGAAGAAAGTTGCAGTCCAAGCAAACTGGAGGCAGGAGTAAGCTTCAGGGCTGGTGGATTGATTGATAAGGGTGGAGTCATCAAGCGAGAGAGAGGGAGAGGAAGAGGAGGTCATGGAGCTACTTGGGCCTCTAAAGGAGGGTATATTTTTCCATGGTGTCAGGGGAAGTGATTAGAGGAACGTAATGGACCCCAAGTGATGCTTTTAAAAGATCCACGTGCTTGGTTGGAGGAGAGGCTGTGGCAGGAATTGTGGGGGTAGTTCTGGAAGTTGGGACACCAACTAGAAGGCTGTTAGAGCAATTTTAAGTGCAGAATGAATGTAGCACAACAGAAGCATTTGCTCCACGCCATGCTGTGGCCCTATGCTTACATGTGTCATCTCGCTTTTAAGAGCTACAAGTATCCAGTGATTTCAGAGACGGTCTTGGGACCCAGTGGAAAATCTTCAATTGCCGTTAGATAGCCCTTATTTACCAAGTTCAGTCTTCACAAGGAAGATGCTTCCTCAGATCACAGACACAGTTTCCTGTGGGAGTCAATTCAGCCCTTAAGTCTTAGGGCTCAGTAGGAGAGGTGGCGGAGAGACTGCGGTATGGGAAGGCCACGCCTGAGACCTCCTGTTCCCTTCTCTGTGGCTCAGGAGGCAGGGCTTCCGGAGTGCGTCATTGTATTCTCACAGCTGCTCTAGCTCTTGCGTTTTACATCACGTGCTTCATCACGTGCTTCTTGCTTTGGCCTCCTCCTTTTCTCTAGCTAACTGCCAGCTTCACACATCCTAAGACTGCTCCTTCAGACATGCTGCCCTTGGCCTTGAGCTGTGTGCATTTCAGTTGTACCAAAGAGTGCCTCCGTCTTGGCTGCCTTATGTGTTTGTAGCACTGGTTCTGCAATCTTCTGCACCAACATACAATACAGGAATGAATTTTTAATTTTTGGTACCTTGTGTTTAACAATTTCTCAGACATCCTTCTCTTACTGCTTTGAAGCTTGGCTCTTGACCTAGATTCTTGTATTTTCAACTCAGACTCTGTTGATAAATTTGAAAGCATATGCATTTCATCACTGTGCTAAAAGGGAAAATGAAAGGATTCACCTGTCACAACAGAACATCCTGGGTCATTATATAAGCAAGCTGTCACTCTCCTGCAGCTGTCTCAGAAGGTGGGACTGAGCCTTTCCTGGCTTCAGCCTGTCCTGGCATCAGCCTGTTGGGAAGGCTATTCCAGTCCAGGGCAGGTCCCTGCTGAGCTTATTCAACATTATTTTCCAGATGGGTGCAATGTCAATTAGAAGCTGCTGGTTACCTAGTCCTCACCCAACATTGGGAAAACAGTTTGTTCTAACTTCATTTCAGGTCTGTCTACTGATTTCCTTAGCTGTATGTTAAACAGGGCAAAGGGCTCATTTCTCTGGGTACCCATGAGTACTCCCTGCCCGTGGTTCCTATTCCTATGAGAGGTGCTTCCTGTTTGATGTCCTGTCTTGGGTTCCAAAGAACTTAGTTCAAATTTAAACACAGCACAGTCTCAGAAGAAAAATGAACCTTATTTTTAGCTTTTTTTTGAGCATCTATCACATCAATCTATCCCCCTCAAATTGCATTGCTGAATACTATATTAATAATATTTGTGCTGATAGTCATATATGTATACCCAGCCTCAGCCAAGTGTCTTCTTGGTTCTAGAACTCTCCATCTCCTTTAGAGCTGCCGGTGGAAACCAAATGTCTGCCTGTCTGTCCGTAATTGAACTCATCTCCTGTTCTTCTCACAAGCATTTTATACCAACACTCCAGATATGGGTTAGTGTCTCACTGTCTCTCCATTCACCAGAAGCCTTCACAGCTTTGTCTCCCTCATCTACGGAATCTCCAAACTGTGCTGCTTTCTCTTCCTGAGAGCTCTTGAGTGTGTTCTCCCTCATTCCTTAGTTCATAGCCTCAATAATGGGGTCCTCTCCTTGTATGGGGCTTGGAGGTGATAGAGCCTCACCCTGTTGGAACCTCTGCCCGGCGAGCGGTGCCTGTCCTGCTCATGTCTTACTAGACAGCTGAGCCCTTTTTAGCATTACCTGTTTCCTGCCGAGTCTTTGGTACTTCCCTGAAGTCCTCTTGTGCTCTTTGTTCAGGTTGAAGTGCAGATTCCTTGTGTAGAAGTGGCCATTGTTTACCTCTCCAGTGGCACATGTCCAGATGGCTCTCCTGCATCTGTTCACTACAACCTTGCTTCCTCATCAGTGTGACAGATGTCCCTGAGCTCAACCACCATGACTTTTCCCATCTTAATAATGTTCACATTTGTCTTCTCTCAGTCCTGATACTGTTTTATTGCTTGTAGCCTATTCTTGAGTCTTCCACATAAGCTTCCTTTAACTCCTTCCTTCTGCTTTAGGCCCACAAGCATGCTGCTCTCTGTGCACGCATAGTGCTCCTTATGTGACCCTAGAGTGTTGACTCTGGGAATGATGTTTTCAGAGAGACACTTGCTAGGTTGGAAGGAGTGAAGGACTATAATCACCATGTAGAAGAATTTTTGGTTCTAAAATGCTAAAAACTATGACAACCTCCCTTTGAACACTCTTTTTTTTTTAAAGATTCTGGATAATTAAATATGTAGGAATTCCTATTTATTTATTATTTATTTATTTATTTTTATCTCTCAGTTCCAAGATGCAAATCTCTGAAGGAAATGGACTTAATTAAAGCTTCTGTGTCAAACTGTTACTGCTACAATCAAAATTCTCAAGTAGAGTGGACACACCTATGGTCAACTGTGCAGGTAAGGGCCTTCTTTTATATCGGGTCTTAAAGGTGTGGAGTTAAAATGCACCATTTTAGCATTGAAAAATGCATTTTGTATGGCCCAAATGATTTATCAGGATAAAAGTTAACTTGAGGGACATATGGTGCTTCAAGGAGGAGTTATGAGGGAGAGGACATTAATTCCTCTTTCTACCTACCCAGGCCCTCTCCTGACCGTTTCTAATGACTATACCATCTAAGAGAACACAGAGAGGCAGTAGTTCTCACTGAGAGAGTGACACTTCAGAAAGATTGGTGAAGTGAGTTACCAGACAGGTTGTCTGGGGAAGGCGTGCTGCAGGTCGAGGGGCAGTCCGACCTTGTCCCAGGACGGGATGTCAACTTGTACCCTTGTGGGAGGATCTGATATTTCAGACTCATGTGGTTTCTTTGCCACAATGCCTGGTGTCTCATACATTTTTCCCCTGGAGGTTTTGGGCTATGAAAGGTGCTGTAATCCACACCTCAAACCCCTATTTTCAACAAATACTTCACAGCTCCAACACCTCCTCCCTACCTTCGTTCTTGGATAATGATCCTTTTACTTCATCAAAAATGATGGTTGGAGGGGTGGAGACCCTCTGAGAGACAGGAGGCCAAAAGATTGTAAGAGCCAGAGGGGATGGGGGACACCAAGGAATCGAGGCCTTCTAGACACAGCAGGACTGGTACATATATAAACCCACAGAGACTGGCAGCATGCGCAGAGCCTGTAAAGGTCCAGGCCTGCTGGGATCCCAACGCCGAGAGGCAACATAGACACACGCTCCCATCCTCAACCCAGAAGCTGTCTCCAATTGATAACTGTTTGCAAAGGAAAAGTTAGTTTTGTCCAACAGAGTCTCACTAGTTACCAAGCCACACTTAAGGGCAGGCGCCACGTCCAGCAGTAGATGGCCAACACAAAATGAACTCAGTGGTATTTTTGGAAGGTTTTATTTTTTTATTCTTAAAGGTCTTTTGTTTCTATTGCACGGTTTTCAATTTTGTGTTTTTACGGGATTTGTGTGTGTGAATGTGTGTGAAAGTGGATCAATATGTGTTTCTTGTGGTTTTTCTTTGGGTCTTTTATTTTCTGTTTGTTTTGTGTTTGTTTGTTTTTATTATTTATATATTTACTTTAGATGTCTGTTGGTTTTCTAATCAGAGAAAAGAAAAGGTGTGGATTTGGGTGAGTGGGGAGGATCTGGTAGAGGTTGGAGGAAGGGAAACCATGACTGAATATATTGGATGAAAAAAAAAGTTTTCAATTTGTAAAAAATGTAAAAAATAAATAAAGATTGAGGTCACAGAGGGAAAGAAAAGGAAAAAGCCAGAAGTGAACGCGGACTCCCTCTTTTCTCAGCATCCACCCATGTGCCAGTGCCTGCAGGTAGGAGTTCTGCCCCTGTCTGTGGGAGGGGCATCCGCCTTGGAGGAGATTGTGTGTTTTGAGTCCTTGGCCTGGCTCTGGGTCCCACCCACCCTGGGTCCCACCCACCCTTGCCTGCCCAAACCCCTCTCACTTGTTTGATTCTTACAAACAAGTTAACAGTAACATTTTCCCCTTTGTAAAGTGTCGGAATCCTGTGGACTCCGTTTTTCATTCTGGCTATTCCTCATTTCTGTACTTCTTACTATAAAGAAGTCTCTTTTAAAAGTTGGTATCTACAGTCTGCAGCTCTCCCACTCAATGTAAACACTTCCTTCAGTCAGGCTTTCACACAGAAAGGCTGCCCCTCCAAGCTCTCTAGCATCTCCATGCTGCTAACTGCGTGACCTCAAACTTATGGTCCACTTGTCTCAGAGTCCCGAGTGTTGGGATTACACTTACATACACCACCACACCTAGCAACATCTACTTCCCAAGCATCTGTGGACTAAATGTAAGTGTGTGCAGAGTGCCAGCCACTCAGGACTGGAGCCCAGAGATACACGTCATGTTGGGGCTTCGGGAAAGGTTTTGTTCACCTGTATTGATCTGTTCTTGCTTTGTAGGTAACTGTCAGCAGCCTGGACCTGCTCAGTATTGTGTATATCACAGGAAGCCATAATTGCCAACACCCAGAAACTATTCTGTCGTTCATCAAATGTGTGATTCACAACTTTTGGGCACCAGAGGAGTCTAATGAAGTGACCATAGTGTTCAGTCCATATGGAAAAACTGTATGCTTCTCTGTGAAGCCCATCGGGAGGACATTTAACTACGTAATAAGCGTGAATCAAAACAGTAAGTCTGCTTTCATTATAATTGATTTTACTTTCAGTAAGTCGACTTGCCTGCTCTGCAACTTTATATACTCACACAAAACATCTGTTGTGTTTGTCTTTTTATTTTCCAGTTGTGGATTTCAAACTCTTCCTTGTGTTTGTCACTGGCATTTTCCTTTACTTTTATGCAAAGACCCTGAGCCAGTAAGTGTCCATTTTTATACTTGTAGTGTTCTGATTCAAAGGTGAATAGGCCGTTTCTGTCTCTCTGCTAATTATTTGCACACCACTGGGCATTTGTGGTTCTTCTAGGATTTACAATGACGTCTGAAGGCAGCATTTGAATCATCTTTAAAGACAGCAGTAACTGTATAACAGATATGTACATGGCACAGAGTATGTTTGCAGATACTATTTTACATGTGTACACCTTAGATTTTCATCGTAACTATGGGAGCCTGGCACTACTCCGCTTGTTTTATTGGTTGCAGAACCCCATCACTCGACTCGTTCTCATGAGTGCTGAGTTTGTACTCAGGTTCTTTGGTGGAGGTGCTTGCTGTCTTTGTTGCATTAGAGCTGCCTCCTAGGTTGGTGGGTCTGACGCAGGATATGGGACATGACAAATGCCTGCTTCTTGGATAGACATGTTAACTCTAATACTTTGTAACTTATCCTATAAAAAACCACTCTCTTCCCAATATTTACGTCTTAATCTACCCAGCTGCATAGTACTAATATTTTTCCTTCATTCTTACCATTGTTCAGTTTTAGACGTTTATGATATGGTCAGGTGTGTGTAATGTCGTCTAGCAGCTTTTCTGACTATCTGTAGCAGGACGAGTAAAGCTAGCTGCTGATTGTGATGGACTGCTGCCCTGAATCCTCCAGCAGCCAGCTTACTGGGAGAAGTCTTTTAACTTCTTGGTATCTCAGGCTCCTCCGCTGTAAGATGTAGCCACAGATATGTGGAAGTTCATGTAGAGCTCTCAGGCAAGTGCTTGCTGTGTGACAGGTGCATAGTATTGTTGGATCACGTTCTAAACATAGAAGATAACTCAGACATTCGTGAGCAATCTGTTTACTGACATTTTCAATTTCAATTTTAAGTATATGGGATGTGATTAGAATTCTTCTCTTGAGTTTTTCTTACTTAATATTCCTTACTATATGGCTACTATTGTCACGTTGAGCATTATAATTTTTTTTTCAGTTTTTATTACTGAAAATGATGCTTGGTGTTTATGTGGCTTTTTTCTCTGTTGTGACAGAAGCCCTCTTTTCTATTACTCCTCGGGGACGGTGTTAGGTGTTCTAATGACACTAGTCTTTGTCCTGCTGATGGTTAAGAGACACATTCCAAAGGTAGGTCTCCTATATGCAAATGAATGAAAATGGGAACCAAGATTTTACAGATACAAAAAATTAATCAAAGTTAATTCATATTATGACACTTCCTAATTCAACTGTGCCCCTCTGCTGTATAAATTGACCTAAAATGTGTCTGTTTCTGAAAAGTCAGGTTTTGTTTATTAGTGATCTATAGTATTATATTAAGCTTGGTGATATTTTTGATAGCTTTTGTGAAATGTATTTTGGCAGAATGATCCTGAGCCTTCGGGGCTTTACATAATAGTGGTGCTACATCTGAGCTTTTTGTTCTTGTTTCTCCTCTACACCTTCAACAAAACAATGTTTCAGAGGATAAATAGATATTAATTCATGATGGTAACTTTGTGGTTCCTCTGATTAAAGCTCTAAACACAGCATTATTTTGAGATAACTTTATACTTTTAAGTATAAAGCACTAACTACTTTTTAGTAGTGCTCTCATCTCTAATATACATGCCAGCACCTGGAGTGGGGTGCTTGTTAAAACATAGATTCTGGCCCAGCAGTGTGCCCTGTGTCTTCATTGCCGTTAAGCTCCTGTGTGGAGGTGATGGTCTCCTCCCGGGGACCATCCTTGAATAGTGAGATGCAGAGGGCATTAGAGAAGTACTTGACTTCAACTTGACCTAGACATTTCTAGCACAGAGGGTTTATTTATTTGCTTCTATGTTTTGTGAAGTGAATGAACCAAAAAAAAAAAAAAAAAAAATTGTGTCGTTTATTTTCTTCCGCACACAGTATAGCACGTTTGGGGCGCTAATGGTTGGTTGTTGCTTTGCTTCAGTTTATGTTGTGTGCCAGTTGATGGAAGATCTGAAGTGGCTATGGTATGGAAACAGAATATATGTAGTAGGTAGGTAAATACACAAAAGAACCTTCTACCATTGGTTAGGTTGAGAAGTGCAAGTGGAGGGTTTCTGCTAAGTATTTCTCTCTATATAGATGTTCATTTGACTTAAGGAGAGGTGCTATTAAAAATAATATTTTATTCCCGTGGTTGGTGTTTCAGTTCATTTAGATCCCTTTTAAACTGTTTTCCTTTATAGCCTTTCTTAGTTTTCTGTACATATCATCAAAAGAGTAAAAATGCTTTAGAATTGTGACTGAACTTGAACCACATCTAAGCTGTAATGTAAAAAGCTTCTTTTAAAGGTGGCTCTTTCTTCATCTCTCAATTTTCCTCCTTAATGTATTCTGCATAAAAGGTGGAAAATTGTAAGTAATGAAAACTTGACTTTTCAGAAACAGGGAGGATAAAAATACCATTTAATTCCCTTGTTTTATGTTACAAAAATTCTTTGTTTTTGTTAGGAAAATAATGGAAATCGGAAACTCATTAACATGGAAGGATAATGTCGCTAAAACAAAAGCAATTCATTCTTAAACACTTTATTTTTAGCCTATGTTTCCTATTATGTTAAAGTATTTATAATATACTCATAATATGGAATATTCTTCTAAGTTCTTTACTCTGTATCCAAAAAAAAATGAGCATTTTTCTAGATAACTAGATAACTATTAATAAGGATTGGCCCAGGACCTCATGCCTGCTGAGCACCTGTGTACCACCAAGTTATACCCTTAACCTCACTAGTAAATGTTAAAGATTAATAAGTGCATAGAATCACCTATTGCCCAAGTCATAATTAACATTTCGAGTCACCCTTGCTGGCTGGTTGTATAAACTGGACATAGTGCTGAGTCCCCTTAGTGTCTGCTAGGCTGGGCAATCCTCTTTTGATCCAACATGGCTCCTTTCATCACAGAGGTGTGCTGGAGGAGCCGAGTGAGGCGTCCTGTGAAAGGTCCACTTTCCGGGTTTATGTGGTTCCCACATTGTGGCATCATGTAGCTTGTTCATTTCTCCTCTGTATCTACTGTAAATAAATTGAATCTCAAGGTTTGCTTAGAAACAAATGAAGGACTTATGACAGGAGTCATTAGAAGTGATGTGCACTTCTCGTCTGATGGCCCTGGAAACAGTATCGGGTGGTCACACCATTGGCAATGATGGACTGGGCATGGCTAGCGAAGGGCGGCCATCTGATCAGTCCTCTGGAAAATTACATTCTCCTTTAATGATGAGAAGATAAAATCAAAAGTAGGCTTTATAGCAAAGTGTGATATCTACTGGCTTACTTTTGACCAAACCAACCATGAACCCATTTATCTACCCAGGACACAGGACTTAAAAATAGACACAACTATATAGTATCATAATTATCAGTATATATCTTAAATTATTACAGAAGTCAGCCTGGCAGGCTAGAGAGACCACTCAGTGGTTTAGAGTGCTTGCTGCCTTTCAGAGGTCTAACCTAAGCTTACAGCTGCCATAATCTAGTTCCAGGGTATCTGATACCTTCTTCTGGCTGCTGTGAGTACCACACGCATATGCAGGCACACACCACAGATAATAATACATCTTTAAAAGTCTGCCTGGGAGCTCAAGTACAAGGACTAATGAGCTGTAGATGATTTTTTTCAAACTTCATTGGGAAAAGGAAACATTTTTATTTGTTTTCTTAATTTTTTAAATTAAGGTTTTCTGATAGATATTATTTTTCCACATCAGTTGTCAAGTTCAGGTTTAAATTATTGCCCTTCTTCCGCATCTCCAGGCTATGTCTTGGTTGTTGGACTTTTTAGCTTTGCTGCCTGTTACAGTCAGGGACCTCTCACTGATGAGCCGAGCAGAGGCCTCTTGATGTGGACACTGCGGTTCCTGTCCCTGGTTCTGATCTACACTAGTGTGGCTGTGCCTCAGTTTGCCTATGCGGTTATGATCTTCCTCCTGTTCTCCTGGAGTCTGCGCTATCCACTGAGAGCATTCAGCTATCTGAGGTGGTGGGTATCTTTTCTCTTACTACCAAATCTGACATTTTTTGTTCTTGTTTTATTTATTGTTTTATGAGATACTTTTGGTTATATCTTACAGGTAATTATGTTTAATCTGGAGGTTTCATTCTGAAAGAACAGGATTTGCTCCCATCTCCACTGAGTTATAACATCAATTACTAGGTAGTTAGAGCTCACTAAAATCTGTGGTAAAATTGCTCCGGCTCTGGGTTGCCTAAAGTTTCTACCTTTATCATATATTTCTTTTCATAAGAGCCAAGATTGCTATAGTGATATTAATTGTGCTCATGTGGTAGGAATTAGAAGAAAATGTTTCATAAATATGATTGGAAGGAGTTATTCAATTCATTTTGTTAAGAGATGGCTTTTTTTAGGTTTTAAATTAAGGCTTAAGCCTTGTGAAAATACAGAAAGAAATATAAGGTAACTTTTGCTGACACAGTATTATGTGTCTTCTTCATCTGTGGAGATGGTCCTGCCCTTGAGGTGTACTTGTGGAGACATGGGCATGCATTCATGCATTTATGTATCTTATGCCTTAAAAAAAAGACTGTGTGTGTGTCTGTCTGTCTGTCTGTCTGTCTGTCTGCCATATGTTTGTGGTACCCAGAATGGCTAGAAGAGAGCATCAGATCCTGTGGAGCTGGAGTTACAGGCAGTTGTGAGCCCTCTGGTGTGGGTGCAGAGAACTATACTGCGGTCCTCTGAAGAGCAGTTGGTGCTCTTAGCCACCCAGCCGTCTCTCCAGCCCCCACACTTATGCATCCTTTAAGTATGAAAACAAAGCCTGCTCAGGGACTGAGTGGTGCTAACTCCAGGAAGAACTTCCCAGAAGAGATATCTCTGAATGCATCTTAAGTGATGACACTGAGTAACCCTTAAACAAATATGGAGTACTTGCCTGACAGAGAGAAAGCCCCACGTGGCGCCATCATCAGGCAACAGTGTTACCTGTACGGTCAGTGAGGTGTGCTCTGGCCAGACCTGGAGTGCCACAGGCTGCACTGAGCAGTCTAGTCTGCTTCTGTATATGACGGTTGTTGGTGGTGGTGATGGGGCATTTCCATTAGTTCTATCTGATGCCTGCCTAGACAGAATGTTTCATCCATATACTCAGGCCCAGGCAGGGTGAGGCAGTGTGTGTGGCCAAGAGGACTGTGGGAAATTCTGCACTGCACCCCCACCACAAAGGCAGCAGTTACCAGCAGGAGCCAATTGGTGCTATGTGCAAATGTGGATCCTGCTTTCAGATCTGCTAAACTGCAAATGTAGGCTCGAATTCACATGTAATCCTTCCTAACAGTGTGAATGTTAGCAGTTAATCTAATGAAAATGAAAAATACACCTGACAAATATTAAACTAAAGACAACGAGTAATCGTTGGCTGGTGGGATAGACCCATCTGCTTTCTGGCACAAAGGGTTTGTAAACAGGGAAGCCTGTATAGTGGAGGCATTCTTAGACATTCCTGTGGTGCAGGCAGACATTGATAGACACTTGGAGTAGGAGAGTGAGATTAAGGCTGGTAAAGGGAGTTCATAGATATTTAGTAAATGACTGTGAGGAAGGGGACTCCATGGTGGCAGGTAGTTTGTGGATCTGGTGGCTGCGTGTGTCACTGGGGTAAAAGCATCAGTGACAGTACAGGGTGTTCAAGTGGGAGCACTGAGACCAAGGGGTTCTCCCTTTGCCCTTGTCTGGGATTACCAGAGGCCCCTTCTCCCTGCACAGCCTCCAGGCCCCTATTTGCCAGGCCTGTGGCCCAAGGAACCCAGGGTAGAATTCCTTCCTTCTTCCCTTAGATACCCAACTGTCTTGCCAGTGGCAAGTGGCTCGTCATTTGCGTGATGGCTCCATTATGCATCTGCGGCCATTCTGTAACAATTTCATATATTACTGCTGTGCTCTCTCCTTTAAATTTTTTCTAAAGAATAATTATATGAAAACATAGGGACTAAAGTAGGAACTTATAAGTTGAATAATAAACTAGAGAAAGGATGTCTTGACTTCTGCATCATATTTTCTAGTTTGCAAAGAGCAGTTTATATAATGTTAATAATATATAACAGCTAGTCTTTTGATTGTGGTGCTGAGTAATTTGTATAAATATCCCATTCTATCTATACGATGACTTATGAACTAAGATGCTGCTTTCCCTCTTTAGTAGTGAGGTGGAACCAGGAAGGGAGTGGCCACGTTCAGGCAGCGAGTGTACCCACAAGTTGGGTGTGCCCCTGTTTTCTGGGTCAGAACCAAGGTTTTTCTTGTAGGAAACCTGGCTGGTTAGGTGTTCAGAAGAGGAGAAAGAAACAATGTCATTGTTCTTCAATCCATTTCATCAACCATTAATCAAACCTAAAAAAGTAAATATTGTTACAGTCTCAGCTCTCAAGAAAAAAAATGTATGTTTTTAAACCCTTGGAAATCTCTACTTAAATTAGATTTGAAGTCACCTGCAAACATCTTTAAGACTCACTGATGAATGTAGCACAAAGGTTATTTAAAACCTTATCACGAATATGTCTTTGTTAGCGTCTTGAATTCCTGAAGTACAGATTTCTATATTATTGATACTTATCGCTCTTCTGAATGGAAAAGAAAATCTAGTGTCTGGCTTCTTAGTGTATATGTAACCAAAGAAGAATTAACATGAATTCCTTTCCATAAAGGACCTTTGCGCGGCTGGCACTTCCTTTCTGTTGGGTTAGTCAGAGGCACCACCACTAGGTGGGAGTGATAGCCCACAAATCCAGCTTTTTAGTAGTAAGCAGTATTTGCTCCCTTGGTCTCCATAAAGGGATGCACTGAAAGCTTGCTTCTGTTTGTGCCAAGGAAAACAGCAGACAAAGTGCAAGGAAACCAGGCTTAACTGTCTGATTGTGTGATTAGAAGTCACTGAAAAAGGTATAATCAACATCTCAATCAGAAATTGGTTCTCAAAGGCCTTAGGACATTGCTATTATGGTCAGGGAAGCAGGGAAGCATAGTAGGCCCACACTGCACTTTCCTTACCCCTCAGTCTCAGAAGGACCATGGGAAGTGTGGGGTGCTGTATAAGGAGTTCAGGGTATTACCGTCGATGCCCAAGATGTGTGTGTTTTGTGTGTCATAAGGATTGAATTGGTCAGGAATCTGGCAACCAAATGCCATGTGTTTTAGGAAAGTGAGGCCATGGTTCACAGCAGAACCACTGGTGGTGAAGTATCTCACCGAAGATGAGTACAGGGAGCAAGCTGAGGCCGAAACAGTCAGCGCTCTGGAGGAGCTTCGCCGTGCCTGCTGCAGTTCTGACTTCCCTTCCTGGCTGGCTGTCTCCAGACTCCAGGCTCCTAAAAGGTAAGTCCTGCTTGGCCACAGCTCCTGTTCTGAGGGATGTGAAAATCACACAGTATTTTGGGCCATTTCTCTTGGTCACACCAAAATTGTGGAAGTTCCTCCATGCTCTGGCTTTACGGGAGAGCTGCTGGGGTCTGATTAAGTATTGACCTGATGGGTAGTGTGGATCTGAGTAGGCACTGACACTGAAATATGAACAATAAACTACACTCATAAGAAGCAGAGAAGAGAAGAGTAAACGGATGGATCCATCTGGCTGTGCCGGGGCTTCATAGACCTGCCCACAGCTGTCTGCAGAAGAATTGCATTAGCCATTCTCTGTACTGGGCCTAAGTGCCATCCTCAGCCGTCACAAAGTCAGATTTAATTTAAAGGGGATAAATAGTGAGACACACATTGTCTTTCAGATAAACCTCTGTGACAACATTAACTGTTTAAAACAAAAATTTTTTAGGTTTGCAGACTTTGTTCTTGGAGCAAGCCACTTGTCAGCCGAGGAAGTCAGCACACATGAAAAGCAGTATGGCCTTGGGGGTGCCTTCTTGGAAGAGCAGCTCTTTACCCTTCAGACTGATAGTCTGCCTGCAAGTTGACTTCATTCTGAACAAGAAAGCAGGTGAAAGGCAAAGGTCCCATTACAGATGGGCAGAACCCATCTGATGAACAGTGGTAAAGCCTGCACTGCAGAGAAAAACAAGCCATGCTAGTAAAAGCTACGGACGCTGAAGAGAACTTACTCTCGGCAGCTCACTTACTGTGCTGTGAGTGGTGCGCAGATTCTGTAAGAATCATTGCTGCTTTCCCTGAATGGAAGAAGACCTTCATTAGAACAATGGGAACCTGTTCTTTAGGACCAGTAAGACCCGGTACCAGGTGCTAACTCCTCTCTTGATGCTCTGAAGCCTGGCCAATAGCCTGCATTATTCTCCCTCTACTTCATTAATGTCAGTGCTTGCTAAAGTATCACGTGCTAAAGTATCACCAGGACTCGTAAGTCCCAGTGGAGGAGTGCTGATGCTGGTTACGGTTGACTCAGAGTCACACACTGCAGATTTCTCAGTCTTTAGTGGTGTGAAAGCATCATGGGTCTCCTAAAGGCAGACATCATGTACAGGGGCTCCTGATTTACTAACCATAAACCATTTTCCATGAGATTAATAATCTGTAGAACATGTGTTTGGAAAATGCTATTGATGGTGGAATTTAGGTTTGAGAGTCAGAAGTGTCCTCAGTAGGCTTGGCAGCACTCCAGCCCTGGTGTGCTGGGACTCAGGTATAAGATACTTCTGCAGATGTACTGACAGTACTCCAGCCCTGGTGCATCCTGGGTCTCAGGTATAAGACACTTCAGAGTAGGTTCAGAGCTGTCTCCCTGCAGCCTGGGTCTCACATCATGGGTGCCTCAAGATTTTTTTTTTAAATAATAGGCAATTAGCTATTTAATAACTGTGATCAAAAAGAAATATTTCTTAGAATTCTATTTAACATTTTGACAAGATTTTATATGTAGGCAGATTAAAAATTACTGCTTTTTGTACTTTCTATATATTGACATTGAAAGCATGTAACCATTGTGACATTTTGAGATTTTTAAAAACTGTGTTTGCAATCATTTCTCACAAAATAGATGTGATGCTTTTTTTAATAGAGAGCAAATGTTTCTTTCTTGGTCCATGATAAACTGCAGCATGAAATGAGCCACTAACTGTGCCTTGACCCCAAGAAAAGGAGTGGAAACAGGACTAAGGTTTGAATATGGAAACATTCTGTGAAGAGGCTGATGATGATGACTTGATTCTCTGAATCAAATGCAGGTTTTTTTTTTTTCCTTTTGTAATGTAATGATAAAAAATGAGAAATCCTCGTTTGTAAGGAGAGGCACAGTGAGGGAGGAACATGCAGAGTTTGTCACTGATTCTTGAGAGTAATGCTAACTTTTTGGAACTTTCTAGATTGACTCTCAAATGACTGTCTTTGAAGCAGTATGTTTGTTTCTGGGTCTGCTTTTTGACCGACACAGGTGTCTGGATCAGGAGTCTTTTTCTTTTCTTTAGAAACTTTGCTCAGTTCAATCCATGCCTTTACATAGACCTTGATTTTAAGAAGTCAAAGAATGGGGTCTGGAGAGATGGCTCAGCAGTTAAGAGCACTTGCTGCCTTGCAAGAACTGGGTTCAGTCCCCGGTACCCACATGACATGGCAGCTTGCAGCCCCTCATAACTCTAGTTCTAGGGATCTGGTGCATTCTTCTGACCTCTGCAGGCACCAGGCCTGCATGTGTTGCACATACAGGCAGGCAGGCAAAACACTCATACATAAAATAAAATTTTTAAATATAAAAAAAAAATTTATTTACAAAAATGTCAAATGATGTGCTTCATTTTGGTGACTATTTTTCAGGTGTAGACAGGAGCTCTAATATGATTTTGCCACAGCTTAATCTGGTTTTCATTTTCTGTAACTTTATGTATTGGTGGTGTACTGTAACATGTCATGTATGTCAGTGCTTGTGCATAGCCCTGCCCACCTCTCCCTAAACACAAAATGTGTCTGTGTGTGACTGACACTGTAGCACCCACTATGGACCAAGACAGCCCCAGCAGTCTTCCTGAGCCAATAAAGAGTACAATGTGAGGAAGCAGCTCCCTGCCCTACCAAGCCAATGGAACCACAATGACAGCAGCAGTTTTTCGGAATGCTGTTTTCATGCTTTTTTCTTTCTTTTTTTTTTTTTTGACAACTGTGAGAAGATAAACAAAGTATTTCTGGTGAAATGTTCGGTGGGCTTATATCACTGGCCTCTGATTCAGCATTTATTATAATACCAATCACAATTCTAATCCCCATCAAGAAATTTCCAGTCCTCCTTCTGACCTTCCTCCATCCCTCTTCCCTTCCTCTGCTTTCTGAAGATCTTTAAACAGTTTAATGACCATTTAGCCAGTGGCTCTGCCCTTCAGAGGTAGGTGGCAGCTGGATTTGAGTTTTACACCTTCACAGGTGTGCACTTACACACAACAGAACCCTGTGCTGTGCTCTCTCTCACAGTGGCTGCCTCACAAGCGTCTGCCACAAGCAAGTCGGACTGTTTGACACCAAATGTGTGGGAGAGAAGCAGCATGGGTGGCCACGCTTAAGATCGTATCATTCAAATGTTTTTAAAGGGTTTTAAAACACATTTTACAGACACAAAAATGCTTTGTGAATTCATTATACAGTTTGCCAATAATACTGAGGACTGAATTATAGGGGAATGTCCATGTGACAGGAAAATACTTGCATGTATGATTTTTTAAGATATCCAGAAAGTTAAGAGATTAAAATTTTTGAAATAGCTGATGGATTGTATCAACATATCTGAATGTGTACATAGTTTAAGATTCAGAGATGATGTTGAAAAATAACAACCCAAATAGGATCTTATATTACCTTCTATTTGATGATTCTCCAGAATTAGATATGTAATTTTTTTGATTAGCTTTTCTGTCTAATTGAAAATGGGATCCTGTGCATAGATAACACAGGCAAAGTCTCAGAATGAAGCCTGCAGTGAAATCAGGTGTCTTCAGATGACCCTGTGAGCAAGTTGCCTTCCCAGATGCCCCACTGGGTGGCACTGCATGGATAGACAAGGTACCATTTTAGCCTCTGGCTCATACATGACTTTCATCCTCTAGAAGACCTGTAATCATGTCTCATAAACACACCCTCATCTTCACAGAGCAACACAACTGGGTCCAAGGGCTCTTGCAGAAGTTGGGGAAATGGAGGCCCCGAGACTTCCCACGGGTGATGTGTCCCGTATGCTGTGCCTGCTAGCATGGCAGCTGTGCACCAGGGGAAGCAGCTTAAAACCAGAAATCCAATTCTTCAGAGACACACTAACCACATGTCAAGTGTAAGAGGCAGGCAGCTCATAACACACATACTGGGGCAGGAAAATAGATTTGCAGTCTTTTCAGGAAGCTCTGTTAGGCAAGGCTATTGCTTGGATGCCTAGTTTGAAGGCTTTAGGGAAATGTCTAGAAATCCAGAACGGAAACAAACACATGGATCTCAGGCACACACAACTCAGGGCTGGACTGTCTATGGCTTTTGCCACAATGGAAGTAACAAGTGACCTCTCCTCCCACTAGGATAGGAAGATGGTAGACAGAGCAGAGCTTTGATATTAGAAAGAGCTGAGTGAATCCTGCCTCTGAGCATGATCCCACAATATAGGCTCTGTTAGCTTCAGAATCCTCATATTTTATTAAAGATGATGATGTATACCATGTAGAGATTTTTTTTATGGACAAATGATAATCTCAGTAAAGACAAGCCATGGCCCAGCCTCCCTTCCTATAGGTGCTCTCCTTATGGTGGGAGGCATATTGCTCAGGCAGTAGTCCATGACCCTACAGCTCTTGCAGCCACAGCCGGGTTAGCAGGACTGTAAAGTACCCCTGTCCTATGACTAGCTTTCCAGGTGTGCTGCTGCCCTTTAGAATATACTATCTATCGCTCTAATTAAAGCTTTAAGTCTAGTACTTAGCAATGAGACAATTTGGGTCCATACACATGCAGAACTCCAGGGGAACTCACTGTTCCTGCAGACAGAACAGAACAAGTCATTATGACAGTGATTACCAGCCTGGGCTTTGTGATACCCCAGAGTATTTCCAGGGATCTCAAGAGGGGTTATAAAATTCTCAAATCAAGTTTAATTTGAATTCACTTTAATATTTTTTAAGTGGCATATGGCACTTTAAGGACAGGAAGGAAAAGTCACAAAGTCTACAAACTCATGACGGTGTCAGCTCAAAAGGCTGGAAATTACTGCATTGTTGGACCAACGCTCACAGTAAACATTTTGTAACAAAGGCATGTTGAGTTTGGTGTCATTCGCTACAGAGCAGAGGGTTTTCACTTGTTTGGTCACATGTTTATCATTTAAGAAATATTTAAAAATGGTATTTCCTTTTTATTTTAACACATCCATCGTGCATCTCCAAAAACAGCAGGCTTTTCAAAGAAATCAGTCAGAATTGTAAACACAAGATACAAGGTTCCAATGCCCTACAGTCAGTTTCACAAATCCACATACTGTACATTCATAGGTGGGGCTCAGCCCGTCTCCGACTTCATTTCTGTAACTCCACAAGCATAATAAATACATCTGATTTTAAAGGTCACTTAAAAATGAGTCATGATGATCGACAGTACAGTACCATTCGAGTGCAAAAATAACCATCTGCTTAATCATTCCCGTCGTTTTAAGCTGTGTTTTGTAGTGAAGCTAGACATCCAAGTGCAGAATGCCTCCTCCACCCAGATGTAGGGGCAGGCAGAGCTGCCATGGAGAGGTCTTCACGTTACAGCTGATGCTGTCTGCCCAGGCTCAGAGGCTACGACGAGCTTCCCATTTCTAATCATCCTCAATGTCTATACACAATCTGACTGCCTGCCATTCAGCCACAGAAGCATCTCCCCAGGCCTCTTACAGTTCTTGCTCTCCTTCCAGAAGCAAGCTCTGCCTGTGACCACCGAGACTTCCTCAGTCTGGGCTATAGCACAACTATAGCCCAAGTCCCAGTGTGTGACTACGGTGTGTGGGGAAAGAACATATTAAGAGTGTTTCTTAAGTCATCAGACAGTCTTTCTTATTCCAAGAATTTCCATTCCTGGCTTCCTATTTACTACCTCACAAACAAAACAGACCTACTATGTAATTTTTAAACATTGTGTCCCTCCCCTAGGCACTTAAATCTCATCCTGCTCTTTGTAAATAGTACTTTAACTTAAGGAACCCTTAGGAATCCTGTGAGTTGTTTGTTTTATTCCATTAGCTAATTAAAACCCAAGTCACTATAAAATATAGTGACAGAGACTATTTACAGCAGGATCTGCTTAGTAAAGCCTTGTCTGTCAAGTCTTAGGATACTGAGTTGGTTGGATTCTTTGAAATATTCTCTCCTTTCTGCCCATTCTCACAGCCCACTGAGGCAAAGGCTTAACTCAACTCAGCGTGCAGTAGTCAGTAATAGCTTTGCTGTCCAGAGAACTATTTTCACTATATCCATATGCATATAAAAATATATTAGCTAGAGGTGTGCAAAGTTCTGTGAAACTTTGAACTTTTTTAAACAACAACAAAAAAAGCATATGCTCTACTAACTTTCATCTGGTTCCCTTTTAAATATGTTTTATAACTTTTAAAATGCTTTTCTTCAAGACAAAATTACGGATATCTTCTTTTTTTTTTTTCTTGCTTTGCATTAAGAACCCAATATTTAGAATAAATAGAAGAGGGAGATGATGTCACTGTTCACCTTGAGGCCTTTCATTTGCCTGACTTGGTGTGAGTTCTGCTTCCTACCCATACACCCTGACAGAGAAGTTAGGTCAGATCTAACCAACCGACATTAGAGGGTCCTCACTCAACGCTGTTCTGCATCTCTACAGGTCCGTGTTGGTTCCCTGTTCCTATCCACATGTACTGTAGCTCACATGTGTGTTGTCCCACAGAAATGAGTTTAGATACTTAGAAGCATATGCAGTGAGGTGCTCCCTTGGGGAGGCATGGTGAGGGCTGAGGTCTTGCCCTCTGTGTCCTGGCCAAGGTGCCTGGTGCCATGCAGGGTGTGAGATGATCAGCGGCCCTCAGTGGTCTGCAGTGGGTTGAGCCTGCTGCTCCCCACTGTCCTCTACATCTGAGGCAGCATTGGGGTGGGTGGGGCTAGACTGCGTTTGAGAGGCTGCTGTGTCAGGGGATGGCTGGTTTCTAGGTGGGTCAGAATGAGTCTCACATTGGACACACTGGGCTTCACCAGCTGGAGAAATTTCCTGGTCCTCACTGGTCCCCTGGAAGGGAAACAAAAATCAAAAAACAGATGTTCTATGGTGTGTGAGAAAGAATAAATACAACCTATTATACATATTCTTAAATGAGACACAGCAAACATGCGCAGATCTCCCTCTTCAGGGACCAGTGCATACAGGAGGACGACAGAGGTCTTACCTTTCAACTCCTTTCCTATGTGCAACTGCCAGAGCCGCATGAAAAACACAGACACAATAAGCAGACATATCTATGGCTAAAGGAACATTTTTACCAGCATTGTTATTCCTGCTAGGCAAACAACTTACATTCGAAAATATTTACTGAGTAACCCAGCCTTGTGGCAAGTCACCAGGCAAGGCACACCTAAATTCTAGCCATTGGGAAGACTACAGTATTCAGGAGTGGTGAGACACTGTCCAGCAGTGAGTAAATGAGGGTCTTTGGCCTCAAGATAGCCAGGCAAAGAATGCCCCTGATGCAGAGTCCTTCCTGCTTTACGGTATAGAAACCTCCAGGTGCCCCTCATTGCGCATGCCAAGTTCCTGGCTTGATAAATGTATAAGGAGGACTATGCACAGAACAGCATTGCATATAGCTATCAGTGAACTGTCAGTTTTGGTAAAACTATGTAAAAACTGTACAGTTAGTTTATACAGGATTAACAAAGGTAGTTTGACAAATCTTTTTCTTACAGGAAGATTTGTTTTTATGTTGGATTATGTGTGTGCATGTGTGTTGGAGTATGGGTACTGCATCTGAGGGCGGAAGACCATGGACATGAAGTCCTATGATCCCTTGGAGCTTGAGATACCTGCAGTTGTGAGCCGCCCACCATGGATACAGGGAACCAAACTTGGGTCCTCTGCAAAAGCAGCACTTAACAGCAGAGCTATCTCTGTGTTACCAATAGTTTGTCAATTTTTTTAAAAAGAAATGACTGTTTATTTTCCCTCTTATTTTTTCCTTTTGGACCTTTTTTATTACATTTGTTTGTTTGTTTTATTGTATGTACAAGTGTGCCATGGAGTGTGTCTGGAAGTCTGAGGACAGTTGTGGGAGTCAGTTCTCTCCTTCCACCATGTGGGCTTCAGGGATCAAACTCAGCTCATCAGGCTTGGTGACAGGTACATTTGCCCACTGAGCCATCTCGCTCACCCGCCTCTGGGTCCTTTTAAGCTACTGTAAACATAGAGCTGACATTACTTATCAAAACATGGAATGATTGATATAATAAGAGAATAGATTTACTGCTTTGACCAAACTGTTCGCAGAAGCCACATGCTTTTGCAAAGTCAGGATGCAGCTTTAGCTGTATAATCCTGATTTTGACTTTTCTCAGGAGAGCTGACTCCTTTAGAAACAAAAAGACCATGCCTTAGCCAGGTGGTGGTGTCACTCAGGAGGCAGAGGCAGGAGGATGTCTGTGAGTTCGAGGCCAGCCTGATCTACAGAGTAAGTTCCAGAACAGCCAGAGTTACCACAGAGAAACCCTGTGTCCACACAAACAAGCTAACAAACAGAAAACAAGAAGGAAAAAAAAAAAAGACCATACCTCTCAGACCCACACTGAGGTATCAGACAGAGCAATTGACATACATTAGTAGGCTAATTTAGCAGCTGTTCACTGCATCCCTGGGAAGAGTAATGATCCCCTGGGATTCTGAAATTATACAGAATAGTAAATATAGTTTCTGAAAGCAAGAGCTGTATATTCTGACTGCAAATGGTATTTTCTACCACTAAAGCATAGGAGAAGTTATCCAAAGCTGGAAGAGATATACTTCCTTTTTTTTTTTTTTAAGGAATTATCAACTCCTTGTAAAGGCCTTCTGAGCTCCATAAACAAAATTCCCTTTCTGTCGATCCTGGTAACATTCCTGTAACCGAGCTATCCCAGACAGCAGAAACCCTTCGTTTGCATGTCTGTTTTCCCCACCAGGCTTTCTGTGTGTTTTGATGAACAAGTATGTTGTAACAGTGACAGTACTATGCCAGCCCAGCAGAGGGTTACCTGTAAAGGCTGTATCTCAGAAGTGCGGCTCTCTCTTGTCAGTTGCATCATCTCTTTCACTTGGTAGAGTGCGTAGACAAAGGTTACCCAGGGAGAAGAGCTGACCCCCCAGGCTGGTTTGTTCACATCCTCCTGCTCTTCCTGGTGCTTGGTTTTCTTAGGCGGAAGTCTGGGCTCAATGCGTGGCATGACATCTTCTGCCTGTTGCTGTACTAGGTCGATGGTTGCTATGGGAACAGGACTAGAGGGAACAGGAATCCTTTCTGCCAACATTGTCTTGTCTGGAGAGAAAAATATGTTAAAATTATTTTCAGAGTTTCCTTCATATTTAAAGCGAAGGTATAAAGAAAACAACGCTGGCCTGGTGGTGCACACCTAGAACCCCATGTCTGGGGCCAGAGGCTGAGAAGAACCACCACTCTTTTTTGCTGGGTAGCTCAGGGAGATGAAAACATTCCTCTGAGGGTTTATAACAAGCAGTTTTTTGGTTTTTTTTTCTTTCCTTCTCACAAGCACTTCCAGGCTGCTCCTGGAAAGGAAAGATACCCAAAGGTGACCAGCTCTGTGCTGGGGCCACAGAGTGAGCAAGAACTTCCTATTGGTTGAGCTTGTTCACCAAAAGCTCCATGTTACTTGTTCACATCAACTACACATGACACTTGAGATGGCTCAGATGTTAAGGGCTAGGCTCACAACTGAGATGTCAAAAATTATGTTTTTATTTACTTATTTTTTTGTGAGTGGGTGTTTGTAGGCATAGGAGTGTCATAGGTCACATATAAAGGCCAAAGAGGACAACTTGAAAGAGTCAGGTCTTTCCTTCCAATATGTGGGTCCCTAGAATTGAACTCAGGGTTTTTGAATCAGTAGCAGGTGCCTTGAACTGCTGAGCCAGCTCACCGGCCCCTCCTTCCCATTTGTATGATGATTTTAATGAAGGCCATGCCTATCAGGAGACACATCAGTAGACATATTGTAATGAATATAAAGGTATAGAGATTAATAAGAGCACCCCTTTTCCTGGTAGTAAATTACCATTCAGCCTTATATGCATTTGTCTTAAATCTGAAATCTCTCAAGAATTCCATGGAAGTTTAAAACTAATGTTTCCACAGCACCTTGCACTGTTACATAAAACTAACCCGAGAAAACCCCAATCAGTTCAGGAGCCGGTATCCTCAGCATGGAGCCATTTCCACCATGAGTTCAGTAGTACATCAAAAGGGAAGGAAAGAGGAAATTCTCACCTTCTTCCTCATCTGGCACTGCCAGCCACTGGATCAGAGCAAAGAGCAGAAGGATCACCAGGCAGGCCATGCCAATTCCTCGGAAGGTTGCAGCAGCCCCTTGAAAACAAGCAGAGCACGCCATACAGTAATTTGAAGAAACACAACAGTCTTCCACTTTAAACAGCTTAACATTTGGGGCAAAGAGAGCTCAGGGTCCCTGTTGGTGCCCTTCTGTTAGCTCCTGAAACCAGACAGCACAGTGCAGTATCAGGAACCCCTGATGTCCTAAGTAACCTCCATCCTGACTTAATACTCCATGATGCTGTCTTCACGACTGCTTAACATCTTGCTTACAAACAGCGCTAATCATCTGTAGTTGGAACAGCAGAGCTTAGATAATGTTCTAAATTCACACAACCCTAAAATCATTGCACAGATGACCGTGCAGTCAAAAATCCCGGGGACAGAATGATCCGACTTTTGCCTCAGTCTTCCTATTTCTAATGAGAATTCTAATGAGGCAGATTGTTTGTTTGTGTTGTGCAGATGTAGTGACATGATCATTGAATAGCTACAAGTTTTTGAATAACAATAATGGATTTTCTGTTTCTTTTTTATCAGTAGCAGCAGGTGCAGGGTACCTGACTCAACTAAAAGCACAATGTTTGGCTCCTCCGAGGTTTCTGTAGCATTTCATTAAGCTGTCTGCCAGAAGAGTGGGTTATGAGCAGGCCCCAACCATCTTCACAACCTAAGCATGTGCCTTACAATTATGAAGGCCAGGCAATGTAAAGAGAGACTGAAGTAGAGTTCTGATATGCTGAAGAAAACCCTACTTTCCCCAAAGAAACAAAAGAAAAGTTATTCTTACCAAAATAATTGACTAACACGCCTCCGATCATGGCGCCACATCCTCTCCCCAAACCCAGATGAAGGCCTTGAAGAATGCCCTGTGCAGATGTTCTCAGCTCAGGGGGAACAGCTGCACTGAGGTAAGAGATGCAGGCTGCCCAGATGGCCGCATGTGTGACTCCTACAGAAGAAGAGTGAGTTAGAGTGAGTGTCTGCTCAGCCCTTCTTTGAGCACACTTTTTGTGATGTGAATTATTTATTAAACCATGAACCTATTATGGTATGTAGATACACTATGCATATGTGTAAACACATACATATTTTATAATAAGACATATATAACAAATGTATCATTTAAGACATTTCAACATAATATTTTTATTCTTTGAGAATTTCATACAGGCATACAATGTATTTTGATTTTCATTTAGCCAGTTTTAAACATACAGTTCAGTAACATTTGGCACACTCACAATGTTGTACATCCACCACCACTGTCCATCTCTGTAACTTTTTCATCATCCTAAAAAAAAAACATTGCACCCTTTCCCCTCAGGCCAGTCCCTAGCAAGCACCATTCTTTCCATCCCAGTGCATGTGAATATTCTGGCCGTCATATGAGTAGAGTCCTAATAGTATTTGTCCTGTTTGTGTCTGGCTTGTTTCACTTAGCATAACATCTTTAAGGCTTGTCCACAATGTAGCATGTGTTCAGCATGTCCCATCCTTCACCATAAACCTTGGATGCATGTATAGAGAAAACAAGCTGGGATGGAGCTGGAAACCTCCTCCCTGCCTGTTCAGGTTCCAGAAGGTACTATACAAGTTGCAGGAAAGAAAATGTCAATAGCTGTACCTCGCTGTGAACCCTATGATCTATAAGATGAATCTCTCAGGTAACGTGCCCACTTGTGCAACAGTGGTACTACCATTATAAGGGTAACCACCCACTCTTGGTTTGGATTTGAGGCCTGATCACAAGGGTAACCTGGTGCTATAAACCTGGCCAAAAAAAAAAAAAAAAAAAAAAAACATGGTAGGAAAGAGCATAGATCCTAGGGGGAGGAATTGAACACTGTTGTTTAGCTGAAATTACACATTGCCGAGCCTCTAAATATTTATGTTTGTACTCATAGAGAAAAGCTACTATCATCCTTAACCAGAGAAATCTCTTTCCAGTGACTGGTAGTGAATGCAGACTATAGCTGCACAAAGTACTGAGATTACGTGATAGTTAATAAGCCCTAAACAAGACATTTATACAACCCCTGATAAGGCTCAGGGAATGCTGCAGAAGAGGGGGAAGAAGCAATGTAGAGCGGATGATAGGAAGGCAGGGCTGCAGAATGTTACCTCTGGACAAGGCACAGCTATGGCAATCAGGAACTCATAGCTGCTATGAGTACAATGGTTCTGCATAAGAATGAGCCCCATAACAGTCAGTATCGGAAGGGGCGCTCAGGGGCCTGACCTCTTACTCCTGAATGCTTGCTGGTGGTGAGAGTGAGGCAGAGGGGAATCCTTGCCTGCAGCTGTGTACCCACCAATGACCCTACTGGCCACATAGATGGCCCTGAGTAAATTAAACATGACCCAAAGGTTATGAACCTGGGAAAAGGGACTGGGAGAGATGAGGTTTGGGGGACTGACAGTGAGAGGAGGGAGATGAGAGGGCACGGGGTGGAAAGTGTAATCAGAATACATTATATTCATGCACGAAATTGTCAAAAACAAAAATTAACATAAAAAAGAATGTCTGTCCTTTGAAAGACTGAATAATAATCCACTGCACATACAGGCCACATTTTATTCCTCTGTTGAAGGCATCTGAGTTGTTTCTGCCTTTTGATTATTATGAATAATGTTGTTTAAATATTGATATTTAAGTAGATACTTGCACACTAGTGTTTATATAGCTAAAAGTGGACTTCCTAGTTCAGATGGCATTCATTATGTCTAACATTCTGAAGAACAGCAGTTTTCTAGCAGCTGTATCACGTGATATTCCCCCCAGAAATCAACAAGCTCACTAGCTTCTCCATCTCCTAACCAGAACTTTAAATTTTTTTTTTAAATTCTAATAGTAGCATCCTAATCAGTGTGAAACAATATCCCACTGTGCCTTGATTCACACGCCTGGCCAGCAGTGCTGAGCACCTTTAAGGGGTTAATTGGCCATTTGTGTACCTTTGGAGAAATGTTGAATCCTTTGCTTGGCCCTACTGGAAACTGCACCATCCCTGGGGTTAGGAGAAAAGATGCTAGAGGGTTTTGCAGGGTACTGTGCAATAATTATCACTAGATTAAGCATGATCTGGCCTCACTGAAGCAACCCTCAAAATACAACCCAGAAGGATTACACTGTTTCCAAGTGACTTAGCTCTACCCCAGAAGCAAATTTGTATTTATAGGACTACAAATATATCTAGTACTGAAAAGGTGAATCTTAATTCACCATAGGTGGCATCACCTGGGCTGATCATGCTTAAGGAGGCCCAAAAAGGAATAAACTCTGTTTCTACTGTGCATATTAGATTATATGCCTCATCATTAATTTAGGAACAGTAGCTTAGAAACTGTTTCTCAATGTTTCAGACATCTTTTCTAGGTATGTATGGGGGATTTTGTTTGTTTGGTTTTTGTTGCTACTGTTGCTGTTTTGTTTTGTTTTGGTGGTACATGGAGTTAAACCCACCCTTCTTACGTACTAGGCAAGCATTGCCACTGAGCTACTAGGTTATTTTTTAACTAGAAAGATGGTCTGAATGGTTATTGATAGCATGCACACTTAATTAATATCCACAGAAGCCAAATGAACTTTTGCTCTGTCTGGTTAAGCAACTGCAGCACTGGAGACACTGTCAGCCTTGTCAGAACCGAATGATGCCTAGACAGGGCCTTGGCTGTGAGTGTTGACACAGCAGTATACAGTGGGAATGTTTTCCTTTATGTTATCAAGGATGATGTTGACTTCTTTTGCAGGTACATAGATTATTTTTATGAGTAACACTAAAATTAAATTCAAAAATATACTGAGAAACAAAATTAATTAGATTCAATAGTGGAATGCAAATTGATTCGTCTTTAAGAGTGATTTCCAACAACCCCAAAACCATATCAGATGGTCCTTGGTTAACTTTATCGATGACTATGTCTGAGGCATCAGCTGCAGTGTATGTAATTGGAGGTAGATAGGTCTGGCTATGCATGTAACACAACATTAAATTATAATTGTGGTTGTGATTTTAGATCAAATATAAGTCTTGAATTTTCCTGTGTATAAGGGCTTGACACACATCAAAACATTTGAATAATAATGTGCATGCTTGTCTCACTGACTCCTCCTGCTCACCCTTCCCTCTTCTTCCCTCTTTCTCCATTTGCCTCTTTCTCACTCTCTTTCCCTCTCCTCCTTCAAAATTGTGATTTCTAAAATTTTGTTTTACAAGAAAATTGGAACATTTCCCAGCAGGGTAACTTTAGTCAGATACTTAAATTATTTTTAGAGTTTGTTGGTTGGTATTAAGTGACAGTTGTAAAAGAATCTGTCTAGTTAGATTTCTAGAGTCCTTAGTGTTTGGGAGAGGTCTGATTAGATACTTGCACGCTATTATCTTTAAAGCAACTAGAGGCACCAACTAAAGGAAAAATCAGTATCACATACAGTAAACTTCCTGTCTTACTCCCACCCCAGGAACTAGCAGCATGGAAGCTATTTTGCTTGTAGGCACCAACATTTCCCAGGGAATTCATAGGATTAAAACTGATTTCTGTGAAATAACCCATTTCAAAAATACCTGTCAATGGAAAAAAAACCAATTAAGTGTCTCTGATTCCACAGAAAATAGCAAGACTAAGCCATCCACAAGAAGGGACTGGGCTAATGTTATCTAAGAAAGTTATGAAATTATGGTTATTTATGCTTAGTCTTGAATATGTGACTCTCTAGTAACTTTATTAATCTCATACTCTTGACAATGCTGTTTCATACTATTGTATTCTCGTTTTAAAGTAGTGGAGGAGCGATGAAATCATGGGCTCTTTGGCCTTTTCTCTACTTGTAAGACAAGATTGTGGAAACCTTAGCAACTGTATTACCTAAAACAACTTTCTTAGAAAAGTTAGGAGGTGAAAGATGCCATACATACTCCAGAAAAAGAAAATGCTTCTACTTTTAATTAGAGACATAGGAAAAGCAAGACACGGTGATTCTCTGTTGAAGAAATAAGTAAAGTTATTAAGTGGAACAGACAAAAAAAACCCCAGCTTTTTTAAAGCTTTAGAAAAGCTTTATTATTTGTGTGTGTGTGTGTGTGTGTGTGCACACCCATGTGCGTGCATGAGTTTAGGTACACCACATGTGGTTCCCTGGATCTGGAGTTACAGGTTATGAGTCTCCATGTGGGTGCTGCAAACCAAACCCAGGTCCTCTGGAAGAGCAGCAAGTGCTCTTAATCATGGAGCCTTTTCTCTACCCCCAGGGGGTTACACAATTAGATAACTATGTTGTTAGATCAAACAGAAATTAAAAAAATGTTGCCCTGAGAGTAGTCATAGTGACAAGGGCAGCCAGACTCCACTAAAACATCTTCTTTGGCTATTTGTCATAAATGTACTGATGTCCCTTGATAATAACTATCACCAACTCACATAGTAGATGTTTGACAAATATGGTGACTGACAATGAATGACTCCTAAAGACCAGACAGGTATGCAAATCTAGTGTCTCAGTCTTCCCTGCTTTACTGGCTGGTCAGGATTAGCTTTGAGGCCTCCAGAGAAGAAACAGCTATTTCCATACTAGACTGTACATACCCAGAAGTGCAGTTTAACTGTAAGAATTCCATTAGCACCATTGTTGCAACTGCTTTCTCAACAAGGAATTGGGCTGTTCCACTTAGACTTCCATTTATTCCTCCAAACCAGAGGAGCTATTTTGTCCACATTTTCCGAAAGGAAACTTGGCAAAGAGAGATTAGCCTTGTTCAAGGTCAAGAGGGAAAATAGAGCAGCAGAAGGAATTGAAATCTAAGGTATTTGAGCTCAGAATTGAGGTGTATAAATACTACATAACAATAACTCCTTGAGGATTGATATAGTTAAACTCCTCAGTGAGATTTTACTGACAGTATCACACTGCCTAAGGATCGACCTTCTTAAGAAATGAATATTATTTTCTTCCTTCACTAAGAAGTTGTCATATGCACAAGGAACTATGTACCTTTATAATATTCTACAATATGTATTTCAAAATTGTTTTGTGTTGGCCCACAATAGTGCAATAAACGCAATATACAAGCAAGAAATAAGATCCCTTCTTCTTAAGAAGACATTTGTACAAAGCTGCTTGGCTTGGGGAAGTTACATTGTAATGGCTGGGAGGGGTGAGAACTGACCTTTGTCATTGGGAAGTAGGATTGTTTTGTTTTTCTTGCTTCTGCCATTGACGCAGGCTCACTGAACAAGATATAATAATCTCCTCAGTGCCATTTCAGAACATCAGCTATGGTAGACCATTCCCACTGGGAAACCAGTACATGTGTTTCCCTTAGCCCAGGTGCCTCAAACGTGATCAGAAAAGCCTCTGATGAGTCTTGTGAGCCTGGGTAAGGGAATATGCATCCTAAGAAAAGGCCTCCACTGGGCAGACAGCAGAAGGTGCTGTAACAGTTAAGCTGGTGGACTGTCATAACAAACAAGCCTCGGATTCTTGGCTTTGCATAGTGATAAGCTTGCTTGCATGAATCCAATGGGCAGTAGACAGGATAGTCAGCAGCTCTGCTCCACACAGGAATTCACAGACCCTCTTCAGTGCCCAGTCACCCCAGCTTTCAGTATCCAATGGGCTAGGAAAGGGGATGACTGCGTGAGGGAAATCTTAGGGGCTGGGTTCAGAGGTAGTATACCATTTTGTACTAGCCAGACACACCTAACTGAAAGGGGGACAGAAGAGCTGTACATCCAATGAGGAAAGGAAAACAGAAGGTGAACAGCGAGCCTGCCAGAGTTAGAGTCACTGACAACAATGGACTTTTCAAAAGCAGCAAACTAAAACCAGCGATTATTGTGGAGGGCCCATGTCTCCACATTTACACTGTCACAATCTCCTTTGTGTATCTGTTCAGCATCATGTGACTACGTGCCTGATA
Source organism: Cricetomys ansorgei (assembly GCA_026225945.1). Taxonomy (NCBI): domain Eukaryota; kingdom Metazoa; phylum Chordata; class Mammalia; order Rodentia; family Nesomyidae; genus Cricetomys; species Cricetomys ansorgei. Next base: position 9,209,290 of record JAMJFZ010001562.1, read on the forward strand.
GCCAAGAAGTGGCTGTGGCCACCCCAGAGCTTGTGGTGAACCATTCAGCAGCAGGTGGAAGGGAACAGGATTTATCAGAACGAAAAGCCCACTGACGTCCTTGAGCACCCAGCACCCAGCACCCAGCACGGGGCTTCCTACCTAGTAAAAGGGCAATGACCTGAAACTAGGCAGGCAGGTAGTGGGTCTCATGTTGTAGGGTGAGGAAGGAAGCATGTGTGGGTAAAACACACCCTGGATAAAGCTGGGGAGATGTTTCCACTCTCATACATAAATGAAAGTGGACAGAAACATCTCATTTCTATACTCTGGATCACAAATGAAAACAGAGTGAGTTCCACAAAGCCGCATACAACATTTAAGAGGCTTGTGAGCCTTGCCTTCTGCCTGTCTTAAAGTGGGAATGTCAATGAAAACTGAATGTGATTAATGTCTAGAAGGCAACACTATAGTCTATACACACTGTATTTTTCCATGCAGCCATGAAAATGACTTTTATATCAATGTAGGTTAAAATGCCACATCCTTAAATCCAATCTGAAGGCCAGTATGCACTGACCAGTCATGATTGCCACATGCTTTGGCAACAAGGCCTCAGAACCAATTTATAGCCAGGCTGCCATGTATAATTGGAGTTCAATCTCTTAGAAGGATTTATTTTATGATTTTTAATAATGTATATGCATTTGGGTCTGTGAGTGGGTGTGCCAGGCAGCAGAAGCCAGAGGCATCAGATCCCCAAAGCTGGTGTTACAGGTAGATGTGAGCCACTGAGAATCAAACTTGGGTCCTCTGGAAGGGCAGTGCTCATTCCTAACCACTAAGCCATTTCTCCATTCCTAGGAGGGGAATCTTTTAAAGTATAATCTCCTTGACATTGATTTTTATCTATTAATTACTTTACCTTGTTTGACTGTCTCACCTAATACCCATTGGATGGTAACTATGGTCAGACACTGCATTAATACTTTGCACTGATTGGTTGATTTATACTTATTTATACTGTCAGTCTCTTCTTATAGCTCAAGACTGTGAGGCTCTTGCCCAAGGACACAGAGCTTACCAGCAGGGGAACTGAAATGCAAAGCCAACAGCGCTTTATGATTTCCAGATTACTGCAGATTTAAGAAAACTCCTTCGTCTAACATAAAGGTTTAAGGGCACAGGTAATATGTAATGGCGTCTTCCTTGCTGTGCCAGGAACATCAAGGCATTGTTCATGGAAGAGAAGGGACAGTGGCTCAGGCTTCAGTTTTTTGATACTTACACATTTTTAAGATAGACTATTTCAGCTAGTGATCAGGGTATTTTTAAAGTTAGAAAATATCAACTATTTACATGATGCAGAGTGCAATAAAACCAGAATCTTTCTTTCTATGTACACAACTCTTGGAAGATTTCGAAAGGTAAAGGCATGGACTTTTATTCAAGGGGTTACATTAAGGAAACGAAACTAGCATTTGGAAACTAATTAGAAAGTTTAAATTAAGTCCCAAACTATGTATTTTAGAAAAAGCTGGCAGAATTACCAGAAGAGGGTCCCCAGACCAGGTGTTTCCAGCGAATACAAGTGGACAAGGAAGTTTCTACTTTGAAGAAAACATTTTAGAAGAACTTTAGTAACTGTAAAATATATATTTGACTCTAGTATTCCAGTTTAGTGACTGGATTTGTCTATCATAGTTATTCATACAGCAAACTACATGTGTTTCAAGGGTTAACCCAGGTAGAAGTTTTCCAATATGGATGATAACAGATGGAATCATGTCTAGAATTTCTGCTGTCAGATAACTGCTGGATGCTAATCCTCTTATAAAGCTTCTCTGTGCTCTTTCAGAACACAATCAGAAGGAAACAGGGCTCTGACTGGCTTGATTACCAGGCTGAAACCATAAAGGTCAGCTCCAGACCTGTGACTGGCAGCAGAAAAGCCGCCTTTCATCAGAGTCTACCTGTAGTCTCACCTATAGTTCTCAGCTATAACACAGCCCACAGAGGAGCTGGTCAAAACTGATTTTTCAGTGCTGGAACCATTAACTCAGGGAACTCCAAAGGACCTCCTCAGGGGCTGGGGAGAGGGCTCAGCAGATAAGAACACTGGCTGTTCTTCCAGAGGACCAGTGGTTGGCTCCCAACACGCACTGAGTGGCTGATAGCCACTGTAAATCCAGTTCCACTGGATCCAATGCCTTCGTCTAGCCTCTGTGTCATCTTCATGCACACAGTGCTCATAAACTCACAAATACGTGTTACATAAATAAGCAAGTCTTCGAAAGGAGCTCTTCAACCATAGCAGCCCTGCCTGGCTTCATTCCCCTTAAATACATTTTTCTTTAAGTGTGGGTGTTTTGCCCACATGTCTGTGCAGCGTGTACATGCCTGGTACCTGTGGAAGTCAGAAGATGGCATTGGCTCCCCTATGACTGGAGTTACAGATGGTTCTAAGCTACCATGTGGGTTCTGGAAATCAAATGCTTGCCACAAAAGACTGGGGACCTGAGTTTGATTCCTGCAACCCACAGTGGAAGGAATGAATCAACTCCTGAAAGTTATACTCTAACTTCTCAACATCAACTGCTAGTGTGCACACATGTGCACGCGCGCGCACACACACACACACACAAATCATAAGATCAATTTTTTCAAAAGAAGACTTTCTTGGCTCTCGTATGAGTCTGGCTAAGAATACAAAAGTGAAAGTGATGACTGCTCATTGTCAAGATAGTCAGTGATGAGCATGATCACTCAGCCTCAGCCTCCCACTTCCTGAGGCTTTGGTACCAATGAAACAGCAGCTCCAGTGAGGGGTATCTTTCTTTTCCCTGAAGTGCTGGGACTCAAGCATAGGGGCTTGGCATATCTTAGGCAAACACTGCCCTTAAGCTACACCCTTAGCCCTTAGCAAGCATCTATGATGGCAAGTGGACTTGTCTTATGAGTAGTTTCCTTTAAGGTCAGAGCCCATAAGGTCATTTGGACATGCTATACGGGCAGCAGAATCATGGCTGCCCAAACAAACCTTTCAGTAATGTGATGTGAACTGGTTTCACCTGGATGGGCCACTGTCTTCTTGGGATGTCATATATCAAAGGCAAGGGATTCTGTGTAGCCAAAATCCCCTCACTCACTTCTAGCAACAGTGAGCTCTGGAGAAGATAACTGCAGAGCCCTCTGCTGGGCCAGGAGGCTGTGCATTTACAGACCTGTCTTACTTGCTTCAGATCAGCACTGAGCTTCCATGGGCACAGAGGAGGAGAAAATGAAGCCCAGAAGTGTAGCCCACAGCTGGCCACAGGAAGGATTCCTGCTAGATTCAGAACATGCCCAGCTCCCCTGTGGCCCACCCTGAGGTACACAGCACGTGAAAGTCAGATCAGCAGCTTCTGACAGTGACTCCTTCCAGTCCTGGACACAGCATAGCATTTCTGAAGGTACATTCCTGAAGGTACCATGTGGCCTTTGCCATCTCCTCTTTGGTTCACAGTGCCACTCTGCAGTAAATGTCTGACTCTGTAGACCACACGGTGGCCTGCAGACTTCTTCAGCTCAGACAGGAGCTTAACGAACTTTTCAATAAAATATTGAGGCCTCTCTCCCCTCTTCACAAAGCTAGGCTGTCCCTCCACTCAGCTCCTCGCTGCAAGCACACACTTCTCTCTCCATTCACACACTGGGCTCAGGGACGGACCATGACCCCTCACCACCTGAGCTGGGTTTTAGAAGTTGTCTCTGGCTCACAGTTCACCTTTCATCTTTGATAAATAACTGGAAAGGAGTTTTAAGTTCACAGCAAAGAACATTCGTTTTCCTCTCTGATAAAACATTATTTAAAACGCTGTATTTTGCTGTTTATCTCACACTGAATTCCAATCTGGCTTCAAACTCACTTCTCTTGCCTCAACCTCTCAAGTACTGAGATTACAGCAATGGCCAGCATGCCCAAAGGCATGCATGTTCTTTTTTCTTGACTCTCTTATGCTGTTTTTTTCTATCTAATTTATATCCAATTAAAAGAAAAAAGTAGCATATTAGTATATATACAACGTACATTTTCCTGTTTTTATAGCAACATACATTTCTAGTAGGCACACAGATCTTTTTTATGGAGTCTTAATGCCCTTATATATCAGCAGATAATGTAATTAAACAAGACAAGGAGAGAACAGGCCCTTGAAGTGAGAAATCCCAAAGATACTGCTTTTCTTATGTGTATGAGACTCCCTTGCTACTCACGGTCTGATTCGTAAGTGACACAACGCTGAGAAGTGTGCTTCACTGCAAAACCCTTTCAGGGCTGTTACCACAGACAACAGCTTACTTTTTGACAAACAATACCTTGCTATTATATACTCAGTTTTGTATATATATTTGTAAACACATTTTCTCTTACCAATGACACCATCATATCAGATCTGAGAAGAACACTTTAAAGTGTATATACATGTCCTTTACTTGGGATGTTCTTTTTTTCATTGTGATGAGGGAATATGGAAAATTGCATGTGTTTTATACAGTCTACTTAGATGAGTAATTGGGACAGGACATTATGCTGGCTGAAGTGAACGCACATCCTTTGAGTTAGGAAATTATTACAGCAACATCCAATAAAGTGCATGCAATTATCCAATCACAGATTGTTTTGTACAGTGATTTGGGAGCCAAGGTTGTCACAATCCAATCAGCCCTAGTCTTGCCCCATAGACTATAATCATAATGCCAAACCTAATAGGCTAGCAGAATTTTTAGAATCTAGGAGGGATCATGTACACTAACACAGCACGCGGCTTTGAATATAGACCCACACTTCCAATACTCTTAATCCACATGCTAAGAGCCTCCCAGGAAATCTTTCAGATTTATATCTTAGTGGGAAACAGTGCACTGAACCAACACAAGGAAGTCAGGCCAGCTGTCCCGAGTGTCCGAGTAGATTTAGAAGGTTCATGGAAAAACAGTAACATGACTTAGTCTTTTGCTATAAGCCATCAGATACAATAAAACTAACCAAAGAGATAAAATTTTAGAGCCATATTTTTTTCATATGTACTGCTAATCTAAAAAAAAAAAAAAAAATCAGAAGCACCTGAGCCTTTCAAAGATAAATCCTTTTGTATTTTAAAACCGCCATTGGAGGCCTGTGCCTAACAGCACAGTTTATTCTAGAGCGCCTCTTTCTTTGTTTAAACACAAGGATATGGAACAAATCCAGCTTTGTTTGGCTGACACAAGACAGATCTCAGAGCAGCTGAGGAAGCAGCACCTGACAGAGAGCAGGACCCTCCCTTCCGGGGTAGACTCTAACACTGAAGGTCAGGCCCCTGCAGTCATGGCTGGGGCAGCAGAGAGGCGGCTCCCATGTCAGCTGTCAGCTCACCTTGAAGAACTTCCATCGGGAGGACAGTCCAGGCATTTTCCAAGTAGGAAATGTAAATATAGCGAGCAGTATTGCAGGCCAGGCCAATGTACAAAACCCTGGAGAAGAAAAAAAAAACAAAAACATGGAGGAAAATAAGTTGAGGCCCCGGAATGAGACACAAATCATGAATATTACTTACAGTTTTGTTCTCCAAACCATTCATGATTAAACAGATATGATGTCCAAACAGGAAAGCTCGTGGGCACATGTAATCACCAGCGTAGGAAGGAGACTGCCCACCCATATCTGCCCTATGCCGTCCCCAAATGTAAAAGCCAGCATCACCCTTCCTAAAACTTCATTAGTAGCAGAACCGATGCTTTTTAAGATCATCTGGGCACACAGCCAGCTATAATGACATGGCTGGCTTCCTTCCAGGTGGCTGTAGCCTAAATGTGCCTGGGGCTATAGCCCACTTCACAGTGACGGGTAGGGAAGCTAAGGTAGATGGGGGGAGGTATAAAAATGGGAACCTAAGCCTCGATTATATACACAGAACACCAGAAAGTTTCAAAAGACTCACATCCTTCAAAGCCACCGATAAATGATGAACAAACTGGAAATCAAATGCTTTCTCGCCAGTTCAACTGATCCATGTTGATAATTTTAAAAATTATCTGGTATATCACATTTTTACAAAAACAGATAAATAAACAGCAACCTCTATATTAATACTTCCAAAAATATAAATACAGTCTAAAATGAGCATAGACCAAAGCAGTGCAAGAAGTTTAGGGGGAGGGTATGGCGGCTGCTTCTCAGCACATACTAATGACAAGGAGCACCCCTCACTTTCTATCTTTTGCTAATTTTCTTAACCTTAAAGCTTTTATTTAAAGCTTAATGCTTAACCTTAAAGCTTTTAAAATATTATTTATTATTTTATTATTATGTGCATGTGTGTGTGTGTGTGTGTGTGTGTGTGTGTGTGTATGCGCGAGTGTACACATGTAAGTTCAGGTACCCCTAGAAGCCAGAAGAGGCTGTCAGATTCCCCGGATCTGGAGCTACAGGCTGTCACAACTTGTCTGATACGATTGCTGGGAACCAAACTCGGGTCCTCTGGAAGCACAGGAAGTGCTTACCCATTGAGCAGGTCTCCAGCCCCACTTCCTATGTTTTCTAAATCTAAGTGGATGAAAACCAGAATGTGAAGGAAAACCCACATGACAATCAGGGCTGCTGGGCTCATCTTGCTCAACTGTATTTCACATCTTTGTGAATACTGTTCTCTTTTTTCCAACTTTGCTCTTGAGTCCCTTGCTGGAAGTGATTGTAAGCACAGAACAAAAGGATGGAGAAAAGACAAAGAAAGGTGAGGGATAGGAAGGACTGGGACGTGCTGCTGGAAAAACTTAAAAGGTCCAAGGAAGGTCTTTCCATAGAGAGGCTGAGTCATCTAGTTCTACAGATAGTATATTTTTCATACTCATGTGGCTTGGTGAATAGAAGCTTCTATTTCAATCTTGTTTGATAAAAATTATTTTTACTGAACTCGCTCATCAGCCTCTCTCTGTTACAAAATGACATAGAAAATTAAGATGCAAACCCACTACAGAAGCACAAACACCTTAACACAAGACCTTTCAGTTTTGATTTTAAGTTTGAAAGCAGTCCTGTGCATGGCCTCCACTTAGCCTTACTTAGGTATCAGCAGGGGCCCATCAAGTAGATAGGTTAGGCTTTCTGGGGCATGGTCTATTGCAATTCAGCTCACTGTGGTGGTGTGACAGCAGCCATAAAGGATGCTTCACTTACAAACACTGGAGTTTGACTTTCATGTAGTTTTCACGAGTCACAAAATGCTATTCTTGTGTCTTTTTTCAACCATTTTCAAAATGCAGACATTATCCTTAGTTCATAGGATATACAAAAACAGATTGTAGCCAGATTTGGCTCTTAAGCCACAACCTTGACCACTGGCCTAGCTCATTAATTGCTAACCCTAGCTATAGATCAAATTTACTCTCCTAACTTAAAAACACAGCTGTCAAGACCCATCTCAAAAAAGGGAGCTCTGGCTAAGACCCAGGTGTGGTGTTTTAAAAGCCTCTGAGTTTGTTCTGATACTGAGTCAGGGTGGAAAATCACAGGTATGGCTCATTCCAAGCTGTCTCCAGTTATATCTCTAAATATAATAAACCTATCACAAACAAAATTGATAATCTACCTTTCTCACATTCATTTATCTCACATTTATCACATTCATACTGCCTGTCTTTAACCATGATTTTGAGCTATGACACTTTCATTTAATCTAGGACACAGTCCAAAACTCTTGGCCTAAAGGAACCCAATGTCAAGCAGCCCAGATTGAGGGGTACACTAGGCTGTGGCCCCCAGCTTCTCCACATGTGGAACTCAATCACTAGAGTTATTGGTGTGTGGCTTCTGGGACCCTTGGGTCTTCACTGCAACCAACAAGCTGAGTTGTTATGAATTTAATTTAGCCTTTACTTCATCCCCATGGTTCTAAAGTCAAAATAGATAATCTGTTAGATAAAAAAGGAGCGCCATAAAAAGAAGAGAAATAAGAATGGCCAGAACAAGCTAGTCTATCTCTGAAACAGGGTTTCCCCGTGTTAAACAGTGACAATAACATCATATTCCTCAAGTTTGTGGAGTGCTCACAGCACCACTAGTTGCCCAGAGAAGCACTTGATGAATAGTGGCATCTCAATTATTAAAAAAAAAAAAAAAAAAAAAAAAAGTCCCAGAAACCTTTTATTATCTGACAAAAACATTATCTAGGGATTCCCAAGGGCGCTTGTGAGGTTTTGGATTTCAAGTGTCCTCACGGTCTACCTGTGGCAGTTCTGACCCCAGATGGTGGTGCTGTTGGGAGCAGTGGGAACTTTAGGGGTGAGTTCAGGTCACAGCTGGTGGCACTGCTTTGGAGGTGGGGCGCGGCAGGTGGAGCTGGGCTACTGGTGGAAGGTCACTCCAGGTTATAGCTGGCCTTGCTTCCACTCCCATTCTCTGCTTGTTGTCACCGAGATATGAATGGGCCACACCACCAAGCTCCTGCCACATTGATAAGCTGCTCCAGCCACCACACTTTCCCTGCCATGATGGACTGTACCCCTAAAACTGTGAGGATCAGAATAAACACCCCCTCCCTTAAGTTGCTACCGTCAGGTATTCTGTCACAGCAGTGAGAACATGTCCTTGAGGGAACACGGGCTCCACCTCTTCCTTGTTTTCTGCCTGTTGGCCACTGCAAGGCTAGACACGTCCCTTCTCCATGCATTCCCCTCCACAGTGCCCTTCCTCACCACAAGCCCAAAGCAACAAGGCCAGGTGAACATGGAGTGAAGTCACAGCCAAAATAAATCTTGCCTCCTTTTAAATTCTGTCCCTAGTATTTTGCTATAGCAATGGAAAACTGACTAATACTGAACCGGAGGATTTCTTCCCCTCACCTACCATTTGGGGAACAGTAGTTTAAAAAAAAAATTAGCAAAAGTTGACTTATTAGTAGAAATAAAAGTAGTATTTAGGTCTATGAAAAGGCAGATATAGACATTCTTACTGAATTGGCACTGAAATGTATTTCAGCAACTGAAGAATCCCGAGTGTCTGAATAGGATATCTAAACTACAATATTAATCCCTGTTATAGACTGAACTATGCCCCAAATTGAAGGCCCAAGTCCTAAGCCCCGGTACCCCTCAATATGACTGTATTTGATGATGTAAAATGAGGTCATATGGGTGGGTCCTAATCCAATGTGACTGGTCTGGTATTTAGTGGGACACTGCCAAAAAGTTTTTTGTACTGTGCAGTCTTCTTTATGGTTACATGCCGCTTGGATGCTGGGAACAGCTTGGGAGCAATTTAAGAGAGTGTTGTCAGTTGGACAGTGTCAGTTAGTCCCAGAGAATGAAGATGAGAAGGCAGGCAGGAACTAGGCTGAGATAAAAGACAGTTAGCAGCAGAGGACATTGCTGGAAAAGAAGGCAGACAGTTGCTGGGAGGGCTCAGACAGAGGAGAGTTACATTTTTAAAAACAGTTACATTAAAAAAAACAGTTACAATTGGCCTACAAACAAAGAAGGCTTTGAGGCAGCTACAGCATCAGAAATCAGTTACATTTTAAGAATTCATTTACACTGGTTATGCGTAGAAGAGAAGAGGAGAAGACAAAGGGCAGACACTGGAGGAAGGCAGGCCAAGGAGAGGCCCTGGGATAGCTAACCCTGACAGTACTTTCATCTTGGACTTTCAGCTTCGAGAACTGTGAAAAAATGATTGCGTTCTGAGCTGCCCTGTCCTGCCCTGTCCGTGGTATTTGTTAGAGCATCTTTCAAACCAGTGCATTTACTCTGATGAGATTAACGGTTGTCGATAAAAAGGAAGTTATCAGGCGTTACTAGACTGTATTCTGGATAGGCAGTTTTTCTCTTCATTGAACACAGAGTTATGTTCAGGGTCCTAGACTATTCCTGGGTACCAGTATTCTAAAAACACTTCTCTGGGAGCTGTAAATGGAAACTTATGGACCACTGACATGGGTATAGCAGCAGCTTTCATCACTTTCCAGGAGTCAGTAATAACAGCAGACAATAAAAAACAGTAATAACAATAATGAAAAGTCAGATAACTTGTCAGATTATCTAGCCTAAACTGGAGCAAAATATGAAAGTCAGAGAAAAGTGCTTATGAGACTCTAGTTTCTTATACAACCATAGTTCATGGTAGCAGCCATTTTGGAGTGATTGGCAGCCACAACTGTATAGTCATTTGGCATTCTTGACACAGTGTATGAGAGCAGGACACCAAGTATATATAGTACGTCTGAGTGCCCCCAAGAGCCAGACAACAAAACCAAAATGAACATGGGTTTCATTAGTGCACATTTCCTGAGATGCCACTGTGTACTATGTACTTTGTACTGGGCTCAAGGAGAATGAAAATGAACAGAAAATGTCTTTTGCCTTCAAAATCCAGTGGGAAGAAAGCAACAGTTAAATAAAATATATTAAGGACATTTGCACAAATGAGCCATGGGAACACAAGCTACCAAGAGGGAGTCAGAAACACCTGGGCTAGAAGGAGTTGACAAACGTGGAAAAGACATTATACATGGTAGGAGCAGAGTGAACAGAAAAACTGAAAGATAACGTGGAAACTGTTGAAAAGATACAAAAGGGGCAAAACAAATATAAGGACGGAGGGGAATAAGTGAACTTTTCTAGTCCACATTAAACAGAAATTATTAGAGAGACAGCACAGGCGTGACCAGGAGGTTTAAGTAGGCTCATCCTGCTGTGCTCACTAGATTCCCTGCACAGCATATCTGCATCTCAAGGTCCCCACATTTCAGAGAAGCAAGTAACATAAGACACTGTACTCATACTCTCCAACCTGTTAGGACTTCATCTGGGTTTCTGTTTCCACTTAAAATAGTAGGGGCTGGAATGATGGCTCAGTGGATAAGAAAGAGCACTGGCTGCTCTTGGGTCCCAAAGGACCCAAGCTCAACCCCTAGCATCCGTATCAGGCAGCACAATCTGCTTGACACTCCAGCTTTGGTAAAACTGACACCCTCTTCAGGCTGCCACAAACACACACACACACACACACACACACACACACACACACACACACACACACACCTGTGGCAGATACACACATATGTACACATAGCTAAGTTGGATATTACTCCTATATTTTTAATCTATTGAATCTGGATATAAATAAACCACATTGTTGCCTAAACAGCTGGAAAAGTCACATTAAACAGTATTGCCATTATCATTTTTCTTTCTGGACAAAAAAATGATGGTATGTAGAACTTAAATTGTTTGTTTGCTTTAAGTCACACCATCAGAAAGCATATGAGATGGGGCATTCAATTCAAAACAATATTCTATTAGAAACCTTTGCCATACAGCCTGCCTAGCACAGCACTCTGCTTAGCATCATGCCCTCCACCCTGTATGAATGGGACAACTGGTATACCACCTCTCCCAACCCAATGTCATCATGTCACTCCTTAAGGTCTCACTCAGCTCTATCTCACACTAGGGCCATTCCCTTTGCATTATCACAGCACCATGAGCTTCTCTGCACAACACTTAGCTTATTTGTAACCATACATTCTAGGCTGACTATATTCTCAATGAAGGTGAGAAGTCTGATATTATGATCATTCAGTTTTATCCTTACTGCCTGATATAATGGGTACTTGATAAATATTTATGTATACTCTAAATCAAATGCCAATTAATAAATATTTAATAAATGCATTTCATGCTACATACTAGAGGTACAATGGCAAATAAGATATAAATATTCATTTTGTATATACTGTGCTTGTGTGTTTGGATGTTTTCAGATAGTTGGTTTCCGTACAGAAGAAAGTTAAGAGTTTGTGAAGATTTAACTTCTTAGAAGTGGGAAGGGACATCTTAAAAAAGATGTCCATATTTGACAACATTTTTGACAATGTTTATGACTAAGTTTAAAGATAAATGTTGTAATTTCTGTGAACATTTAAATGCAAAGAGGCTAGACATCGCTTTGGACATCCTGAAGCACTGTGCAATGAAACCCAGCACATGTGCAAAAGCAGATAACAAGGCTCTGCTCACCAAAGGCCAGTCTCACTATATGACAGAATTGTTAACATGTAAGCTACAAAGCTCAAGGAGCCAGTGGCATTCCCGTAGCACAGCTGGGGGGATAACTAAATCCCTGGAGGTCACCACGCAGGTATCCTGGGCTATTGACACAACCAAGGAGGACAAGGAAGAACACAAGGTGTCAGAAGAGAAGATGAGGGAGAAACAGTGGTCATTTTAGTTGTGTGTGTTTTGTGCAGCTAACAATAAAGATGACAGTAAGTCTGAGTCTCTGCTGGCCTGGAGTTGTCCTGCGTCACTTCCCCTCTAGATGACTAAGAAGCTACTAGGACGATAACAGACACCATCAGCAAGGTCACTGCAGCATCAGTGCCTGCCATATTGACATCTCTTTATTGTCTTTTTATCTGTCCATGTATCTTCAGGAAGAAAATAATAATGTTCAAAACTGAATAGGACTGTCATTAATGGGATCTGTCTACTTCTGCTTTCTTGTTATATTTTCTAATTAAGTAGAAATCAAATGAACATGCACGCGCGCGCGTGCACACACACACACACACACACACACACACACACACACACACACTTATTATGTTTTCCCGGTAGGTCTGAAATACCCACATGATACAAATGCTATAATTCCCAGAGCATAGTCACTGGCATTTGCTATATTGGCTTTTGGAAAAGGTATCAGAAGTTCAGTTGACTCTAGATAACAGTTGAAGGAACTGAAAAAGTTAATTAAAATTCAAGCTGAAGAAGAATCATGACCAAATCCAGGAGTGGCCCTAATGTTGCCATTCCTGCTTTTGTGCTTTGGCCAGACTGAGGCAAGAATAAGTGCTATTAAAGGTACATTTGAAGAGATCACTTACAAAACAGACAGACAACAACAAAATGAGCCTGAACAATGAAGGGGAGCAGGATCACCAGATAAAATGATGTGGAAAAAAATCCTGAGCTAACTGGAGAAGCAAGGCTACAAGAACACTCAAGAAGGTGGAGACCCCTTCTTTAGAATAGGAGGTGGCCCAAGGGCAGACTTGGGTGCAATTAGTACAGCAGAGGTATTATCTGAGCTCTTCCTCAGTTTTCAGCTGGATTTGGCCCTAGAGCTGCCAGGGACCTACAGCATCTGACTAGGTCAGACTGTCCCCAAAGAACTAGTAAAAGGAAGACCCAAGGTTCTGATGACATCACTTGTGACCTGCTTAGAACTACACTTAAGGCCACTGGCTATGTTTTTCAGTTATACAATACATCCCATACTTTGCTTAAGTCTCCTAAGAAAGGTTTTCTGCCACTTCAACTGAGAGTCCCACATGATATGAAATCTTAGCTGCCTTGTAAACTAGCAGATGGACAAACCAAGACTAAGTAATGGTCTATCAAGGACTAGAGGCCACGGTAGGATGGAGCCAGGCCTGCAGGCCTGACTACCCTAGCACACACCACAGAGTACCTGAATAGTTTAAGCAATTGACAGTTATTGTCTCAGAACTCTTGGAGCTTGAAGTTCAGGGCGAGGGTGTCAGTAGTGTTGGTTTCCTCAAATGCCTTCTTGCTTGGCTTGCTGGTGGCTATCTTGTCTTATGTCATTGTGAAGTACATCTTTCCTCTGTGTCTGTGTCCTGATCACTTCTCATAAGGACATCAGTCATGATGGATTAGAGCCCATTTAGATTTAGGCTTCATGTTAACTTGACCATCTCTTTAAAAAATGCTTATCTCATATACAGTCACTGAGCTCCTGGAGGTTAGCACTTAGCGTAGTAATTTCAGAGGACACAACATAGCCTAGAAAAATGCATCCTCCCATGCCAGACATCTGCAACTTAAACATGAAGAAAATTTTCACGGATACTGTCTGTCCTCCTAAAGAGTACGTCATTGCAGACTAGCCATATCAGACGGGACAGGGCTGGTGTCCCCGGGACTCTGCAGGTAAGCTGAAGCTGGGTCTTCAAGCAGGGCTGTTAGCACTCTGTATAGCCTAATCCAGATGTATTTACTCATTTACTCTATCTGGGATTTGTATTTACTTTCCCACTGGTTGGTATGAAATGAAAGGCTTGCGCAAACAGTGCTAATTAGTGCCAGTGTGGAGCACAGAGGGTACATGGCTATACTCACGGCACAGGCACACTTGAAGTGGCCTTTTCTATGAGGTCACAACTGCTTTCCTTAGACTTTGGGAGTTTTGAACAGATCAAGTAAGCCTATAAAGAATAATGTGGGGCTAAAGAAATGGCTCCGCTGGTAAAGGCGCCTGCCACTGAGCTGACAACTGGTGTTCAATCCCCAGAGCCTACATGGTGGGAGGAGATACTTGACCCTGATACATTGTCCTCTGACCCCTGCATGTGTGGCGGTACTCATACACTCCTCCACATACATACACATGAACAGGGGAAAGAAGAGTGTGGGCTAGCACTCAATATAAAAGGTCAGGCTTTCAGCAAGAACATCCATGCCCTGACAATTCTGCCTGAACCTGTACATGGAGGCGTACACAAGAAGCTGGGAAGCCAGTGAACTCTGAAGAAAGTGGACAGGTTCCAGCACTGCTACCAGAAGGCACACACTCACATCCCCGTCGCTGGCTAGACTGACTGATACGTTTGTCTCAATGACTCTGTGCACAGTTCTTATTTATCAGTGAAAACTATTCACAGTCTGAGTATCGTGGGAAATAAAGGATACTGGCAGCCAGGCAGGGGGAGGCCTGAGGTGTGATTTTTTTTTTTTTTCAAAACTAAAGCATAAAGTTAGAGCTAGAGTTTAAACTAGAAGGAGTACAGTATCTACTCCAGCAGCCCATTTCACAGACAAGCAAAGAGAGGGTTGGAGGGGAATCCGGCCACAAAATCACTGTTGGACTTAACAGTCGAACTGTTTTCCTACTGCAAGGTGTGTTCCTGGACCTAGACTGGTGAATTGACATGCTTCCACAGGACACAGCTGTGCACTCAGATTAAGGAACCTGGCTGTGTGTTTGTGTTGGCTTTGGAAAATGGTTGACATTTTAACCTGTCACAAATCATCAAGACCAGGTAGGAGGAAAGGAGAAAGGCAAATGCCACTCAACAGCGGTCCAACATTCTGGATCACAAACTCGAGCTTACCAGAAGCAAACGGTGGTGTGAGATGAAGTGAGCCCAGAAGCTCCACTGAGGAAGCTCAGACATCACAGGCATTCAACTGAGGCAGGATGTGGGGTGAGGAAGGCTTCTTACTACCTGAGGGCCCAACAGAGGCTGCCTCCAGCTGACTGGCTTGGAGAGACAGTGCTCCGAAGTCTTCTGTTCAGCTGTGTAAGGAACCAAAACCAGAGAGAGGTTCCACAAACTGTACTTCACATGTCAATGAAGGGAGAAGGAGCAAGCCGCAGAGAGCCAGGGGGAGCACTGCACCTAATCCCAGCACTTCCTCTCAGCAGCCTTTTAGGGAAATCACACACATACCCACACCTTCCCCTGCACACACACCTCTATCTTAAAAATCACATTTCACAAATATGTGTTATAATGTTCTCCCTATATTTGAAACAGATTTCTAACAAAATATCACACAGCTCAAGAATAATACAATTAATAGTAATAACTTAGTAAAAAAAAAAAGTCATACTAGTTATCAGTGACTTAATTAAATGCAATGAAACCATGGTGTCATGTTACATTGATAATAATGTCTGATGGGTATAAATGAGCAAGGGACCCAAGCTGAGGTCTCACTCTCCTCTCAAAAAAGAAGATTTCAGACAGATATGCTATGATTTTTGTTTCTTAGACTTGCACAGTAGGTTTTATGTCACCAAAAATGCATACACATGCAGAAGAATAAAGGTTTCTCACTGCTGGATTGGCTCCCATGGCTACCTTGACTGTGCTGAGCCATGAGTTCCTTTCCTGTGTCCCCTGACTGTGAGAATACTTGGAACTCCAATTCTTTACACCCAGCTCAGGCTTCCCTTCCCTGACTCTATGTAGAACTATTTAGATCCATTTTCTCAGGCTGCCATAAGAAGGTACCTGGGTGGCTTAAAGAACAAACATTTATTTCTCAGTCTAGAGACCTAGTGCTGTGTTTGGTGGTAACTCTCTTACTAGCGGGCGTGGATGGCTGCCTACCTATGCATGGTCTCCTTACGTTCTAAGGAATGAGGCAGAGAAAAAGGAAGGGAAGGTGGAAGAGACAGGGAGGGAAAGAGGAGGGGAGAAACAGAAAAGACAAGAGGATGAGGAGGGAGGCAGAGAGAGTAGAGAGGGAGAAGGGAGGAAGGGGAACAACAAATATGAAAATAAACAATCATACAAGCTCTCTGGTACCACTTCTGATGAGCACTAATCCCATTATTAGGACCCCATTCTCATGGTATCACCTAAGCTAACAACCTGGCAAAGGCTTCATCTCCAGACTCCATCTCAATGATGGTTGAATGCCCATTGGTCATTCAGAGAGGACATAATCCAGCCCAAGCAACACAACTCTATCAAGAGGGTGCCTAAGAATTGGAAGTTGTACCAGACATTGTTTGGTCCAAACATGGAAAAAGGATGACTAAGAGGTGAGACTGGGTTATATAAAGGAACAAAATTCTTGCCATGCTAACTTATAAATTGAGAGCTGAGAATGGGGCTTTGAAATCTGATGCTTTTCAGGCATGTCCAATCGATAGTCTATCAGCCAGGATAGACTACACCCAGGATCACTGGAATGCCCCAGCAAAAGGTCATAAAACCACAGACTTACTAAGTGTTATGAGACTTCTTCACAACCTTTATTTTTTTAAAAAATTTAATTGTGAAGGTCCTCAGCATAGATGAGAAAGTGGTATCACAGCATCAAAGGTTGCACACACACATATTATATAGCTGCTAGTTACAAGCCATGTCACCATGTGCATTTAACTACTACGATTCTCATTTCAAAACAGACATAGCAACACCTAAGCCAAATGACTATTGGGAATAAGAGCCTATTGGTAAAGCAGTTAGCACATGTCTCTGCAAAGCACTCTATATGTAACAAATATCCAAATGGTAGTATAACCATGCTGTTCCTATAGTCTTATCCTGTAATTATATTTTATTTCAATGAGAGATTACTATGTTTTTATATTTCACTTTTGCTCTAGATTATAGGGCAATTTGTAAATCTTGATGCTGTTAAAAACAAAACAAAAAACTTTGGACGGAATTGATAGCCCACAGAGTATCAACCTGTAGTTCAATTTTTAAAAATTAGTAATTTCTCTGCAATCCAAAAAATGTAGTAAAATAGACCTTTCTAGAAGTATGGCAACACAAATTCTTAAAACTATCAACCAAGTAGTTGTTTTCTGAAAAACAAGAAAAGGGCCAGAGAGATGGTTCAGTGGGGATAGTGCCTGCCACACAAGCATGAGTTTGGACCCCAGCACCCATGGACAAGCCAAGAATGGCCTTGTGTGTCTGTAACCCTAGCACATAGGGCTGGGTAGAGACAGAGAATCCTTGACACTCACTAGCCAGCCAGTCAGTAATCAGTGAGAGGTGGGCTCAGTGAGAGACCCTGACTCAAAAGATGAGGTGAGGGATGACAGCAGAAAGCACCAGATGTCAACTTCTGGTCTCCAATTGAATATACACATACATGTACAGACACATATACACATATACATACACACCAACATGTACATATACACACTGTCCTCCATGAACATTTTTTTAAAAGGAAGACATTCAGTTTATCCCATCCCCTGCTCAAATTCAACTTCCCTTAGAAGAGCATAGTCACTGTTACTGAGATACTCAGGCCCTGCAGGACGCCTACCCTTTGGTGACTTCCTGTTCTTTACCACTTTCAGGCCATTCACACTCCTGAATTTTCTTCTTTCCCCCAAACCTTCATGGGCAGGACTCTGATCAGCCGCCATTTCTTCAGAGAAAGCCCCCAGCCTACCCCCATTAAACCACTCTCTTGCCTCAGCTACTGGGGACACTTCACACTGCTTTATTTTGCTTTATGTCACACATCACCAGATTAAAATAACATGTTTACTCTTTATTGCCCTCCCCAATAGAACATTAGTCACATGAGGCCTGTTTGTCTGTCTTATTATACACTATACATATGCCCACGTCTACAAAAGTGCCTGCTGAAAATGTGTGTTTAATAAATATTTGCCCAAGGAGTGAACTTCTAACAGCAATGACTCTGTTTCTTGTTCCTAGCTGAGCACTCTGGAAAGGCTGTGCATGATGATCTCACTGGCTCTTGCAAATGCAATGAAGTTAATGAGGTTAGGTACAGCTCTTGCCTTGATTTCACCAACAAAGAACTTGAAATTTTACAAACTGAGAAAATCCGATAGCTGCCACACTACCAGCAGTCAGGGCTTAGGATGGGGCTGGAGCCAAGTCTAGGCTGACCTATTTTACCCCCTTTTGGTCTCCAAAATGGAAGGAAATGCCTAGCCACAGTGGTCACCCAGGTCTGTAGAGATGTAATCCAAAGTTCATCTTCCATGGATAAAGCCAGAGCTTCATTTTGTATGTTGTTTTCAAGGGAAAGCGAAGATCTGCTTACTGTAACCTTTTAATAGATTTTTCAAGCATGTTTTCAGCAAAAAGACACCAAAGAATAGCTTTCAATATTTCAGATAAAAAGGGAATAGATTTTTCCCCCTTCTTTAGGTTAGAAAGGCTTTGGAGAGAGATGTTACAAAATAAGCTTCTAACGAATTTCTTCTCTTCTAAATTATATAATTGCAACTCACTAAATATTTCTAGAAATATAATTAACTAAATGTCTGAGGCTTTTGGGTTGCCTAGTAAGAAGGCAGGAGATTGACATTCAAGGAATCAAGATGCTCCAACAGCTGTTCAGACACTGGAGAGTGATTAGTCAAGCAATGTCCGGTTATGGTTATGTGGACATCACTTGGGTTTCTCACATCCTCCCTGTGAACTTGAGCTCCCCTCCCCCCTTCTTCCTGATCTACCTTATCCCTGTGCTAGGGATCAAACTAAGGTCCTTGCACATTCTAAACAGCCCCACTGTAGCCCCAGCCCCCCTTTATAAATAAGTACTGTAATTACCACTCAAATCAGAGTTGTTGGACAGAGTAGAACATGAATTCCTAATTAGATACTATAAATATGACCAGGCCTCATTGTTAAATAAAAGAAAATAGAGCCAGAAGCTGTAGTGATTATATAAAGCATATTTTTAATCATTTATGCTTATGCTATTTAGAGAAAACACATAGCAATGAATATAGTAAGCATAAAAACTTCTTAATATTTACCTGATATACTTGGGAGGATATGTCCCTCTAAAACACAGTTATAATGGCTTACACACATACATATATTTGGGTCTTCAATAGTACAATGATTATATTGATCCACTATATTGAGCCACTATAAGGAGATAAAGAGATTCAAACTATTTTTCCATTAGCAAATACAAACAAAAGAAAATGCAGAGAATACTGAGCACCATGAAATGGAAACTTAGGACCCATTTCCCTCCTTCCTTAGAGAGGATACTATCATACAGCACAGGCTTTCTCTGCTCCTTTTTCTTTATTTTGTCAAAAAAAAAAAGCTAAGTCTCATCAGCATTTAGAATGCATTCTGTCTCTCTCAATTCAATATTTTTCTAAATATATTGGTATACTCGTGAAGATATTTAACTTTTAATATTCATTTACTGTTAAAACCCGCATCAGTGTATCAAACCATACATCATTAAGACATTTACCCATTTAACTTTGTATTTTGAGAGCTTTCTACGCTGACATATTTAGTCTACTTAGCTCTTGCACGTAATTCCTTTCTAGCATTACAACACACCAAAGGTCACCATTCTGTTTTCCACTGTAGGAACAAGAGAAAACATACATACGTGGCCACATGTTCTTTTTGCACATGTGAACATGTTCCTTTACCTTAAAATGCAGGCCAATGGGAATGTCAAACTTAAAATCACCATAGGCTGATAGATGGGTTTCCACTGTGATTGTCAAAACAACAGACATGTAGGGACAGTCTCCACTCTTGTCCAGCACCCTGGCTGCAACTTGTGCATGCAATGAATGGGAGTCCTAAGCAGGCTACAGCCATAAAGCTATGGAAGTGTAAGGATTTAGTCTTGCTCTCTTTAAGCCTCTGAGTGTCTCCATCAACCCGAGTGGTGGGAGAGAAAACAAAGGCAGAGCCAGTGACTGAAAATCCTGGGCTCGCTTCATTCCTGTCACAATGGCCTTTTGTTCTGAACTCTGATTAGGTCATTCCCAAGTATGCTTTTATTAGTAAGTCAGCCTGGTGTGTAAGATATAACATACAGATTCATTTCTTTCCAAAGACACTCTTCCAAAGGACGTAAGAGCCAAATTACTCCCTTTCAGTTCCTAATCAAAAATTCTTCTATTTTTGAGCCTCTATTTCTTACAATATAGTACTAACATTCTAATCCTAAAATAACTCTACGGAGTTTTTCTTATACCTGTATAGTTTCTCTGAAGGTAGAATTGGAAAGGAATAAAAAACAGAAGTAGACCCATGTAAAATAATAATAACTATAGTTACAATTATTCTGCATGCAAGCTACTGTAGGGTGAATGTGTATATTCACAAGGCCTTAAGAAATGGTACTAAGGGAGCTGGCTGGACAGCTCTATTAGTAAAAGGTTTGCCTTGAAAGCATGACTTGAGTTTGATCCCCCAGAACTGATGTAAAAAACAAAACACTTGTTTGGTAGCATCCACTTCTGCTTGTGGTCCCAGCATTAGGGAGGCAGAGGCAGGCAGATGGTGTGTGTCACTGGTCAGCAAGCCTAGTACACACACGCGCACATACACACACACACACAACCTGTGTGCACACACATACACACACAGAAATGGCACTAAAGAAAATGTAAACAATTTACTTTGTATTTTCTTTTCTTTCCTTTTGAGGACTATCATATGGAGTATACTTATAAAATATGTAGCTTATGTGTCTTCCATGTAGTAACTGGACTTGGAAAGACAAAAACCGGCCAAGAGTTGTTCTTATCTTAATTTCAAAATTCACCAGTTAGCACAACTAACAAATAAGATCCACTGGCAACGAACTTGTTCTGACCCTGCTTCACATTCTCACCCAACTGCTCAGATAAAAACAAAACTAAAAATCTGAAGTCACTAACTTTGTGTTTTCCAATTAGAAAAGCTCCAATTGGCTCCATTGAATGCTCATTTTATTAACCTACTAGTAATTCCATCTCAGACCCACCTAATTGTACTAACATTTTATACTTTATAAGTAAAAGTATCCTGTTAATTTTCAGTGCTTCTAAAAAAAAAATCATACCCATGGGGGAGGGGAAGTTCTGTTTAGTTTCTTCAGAAACAGGACTGGGTTAAATATGAGTCTCTTGGCAATGGATTAAAGCATACGAGCTTCCCTAGTGGCTCACAGGACCAGCAAAGTACTGGGAGTCACTATATCACCACTCCCTAAAATTCCTGGCCTCCTACACCCCTGACCTGATTCCTTTAAAAACATAATCAGTACAGTCTTATAGGGTGCTCTATCGTTTAATGTTGAAGATCAACCTTAGAACCAAGGCATCGATGCTGAAGGGCCAGGGACACACTTATCCCAGGAATCAACTGATGATACCCTGGACTCCCCCAGTACCCAGTGCTGGGCTCTGCAGTCCCAGCATCATTAATGTCCCATTTGCTACAGACTGCCTATTTTTGGTCACTGTGGAATTCCTGGTTCACAGTATTTCACTGGCTTCTTTATAAGTAAACTAAATCCCTACTCCCTTCTCAATTTTAGAAATACCATTGCCAAGTTTCTTTCAAAGTCAGATCCCAGTGAGCTGCCTAGGCAGATTTTATAACTGATACATTTTTTTGTCAGTTAGAACTACCTTTCTACATGCTAGCTTCTGGGGAATTAGAGGGAACTGTGACCACTGGAGCTGCAGGATTCAGCACAGTAAGGTACTTCTGGCTATATTTCTGTTGGATAGAATGCTCTGCCAGGGAGTTAAGAGACCTACAGTTTCCCCAACTGCAGTGAGGGAGACTCTGCCTCAGTCTGGCTCTGCTGATGAGATCATGCACTGTTCTGTGATGATCATAACTCATAGTCAGGCAAGGCTAAAGCTCAGCTTGGTCTCAGGGAACCCAACCTTATCATGGGCCAGGAGAATTCTGAAGATTCTTTGGGGATGGTATCTCTTTTGAAGGGGGGCAGGGGAGGGTTGGGAGTTAGCTCAATTTACAAACACATTTTAAAAAAATATTCAAGTTTATGCCCTTTAAGTAAGCTAGGAAATAGCACAACATTTTTCGGACAATAGTGTTTTTAATATTTCTCTAAATCCCCTATGAAAAATTACCTCCCTTCTAAAAGAAAAGATTGTTTTCAAACAGTAGTTCCAAATCTGGAGCTTAAAAAAAACAGTGAAACCACATCCCTGTGGACCACCCAATCAGTCATTGGTGGGAACCATAAACTCCTGCCCTATAAATGGCTCTGAAATAATTATTCTAATGAAAACAGAAGCATTTTTCCCCAAATGATTTTTAAGTGAAGATACTGGGATAAAAATATAATTTTATACACTAAAGCATCACAAGAAATAAATTACTTTCTCTTTTAGGCACCTAGGATCATGCTCGTCATGATACCAAGCTTGGGAGAACTATTGAGCCATTACTCAGTCTTGTGTTCTATGGTAGTAGTGGAACATCTTCGTGCATGTGTGTGTGTGTGTGTGTGTGTGTGTTTAATTGTGCATGTATTTCCATATAAATGAACATTGGCGTGTATGTGTGTGTGAGATGGTACATGTGTGGGGGTCAGAGGTCACCTTGGGTGCCAGTCCTCAACTCTCCCCTTGAGACAGGGTCTATGGTTCCCCCTGCAGACAGCAGGCTGGGTGGCCCAGGTGCCGCTCGTCTCACTGTAGGAGTGGCAGGGTTACAGCTGTGTGCTGTCGTGTGCTTTGTGAGTTCTGGGGATCCGAACTCAAGTCCTCTTGCTTGCACAGCACCCTTGTTAGCCACTGAGGCACATTTCTATGGTTCTAAGGCTACCAGACAACAAAAGCCAACAGGGCCTCCCATCCCAGTTCCCTTTAAGTTGGGCACAATGTATTACTGTTTCTGTAAAAGAGAAGTATCTTAGAAAAAGGAGCCTAGGGTTAGCAACATGGCTCCCTGGGTAAGATCTTAAGCCACTGAGCCTGATGGGCCTGAGACTGATTGCCAAAGCTCACACAGTGGAAAGAAACAACTGACTCTCGTAACTAGGTTACACTCAGCCCTCCGCACGTGTGCTGTGGCAATCATGCACAGCCCCCACACTAAGTAAGTGGGGAGCCCAGAACAGTATTTGAGTTTACTTTTTAGTATGCAAACTGTGTGATTAATATATTTTCCTAATGAACTGAATTTCTGATGAATTGAAAAGAACTTACTTGGGATAGCAAGAGATCCAGCAGGAGGCTAGAGTTCAATTCCTGGGACCCATGTAAAAGTGGAAGGAGACAACCAATTCCTGAAAGCTTTCTCTGATCCACACACACATGCAGTGGTATATGCACTCATACACAAACAACATGTGGACACACACACACATGTGCAGTGGTACATACACCCATACACAAACAATATGTGGACACACACACACACACACATGCAGTGGTATATGCACTCATACACAAACAATATGTGGACACACACACACATGCAGTGGTATATGCACTCATACACAAACAACATGTGGACACACACACACATGCAGTGGTATATGCACTCATACACAAACAACATGTGGACACACACACACACACACACACACACACACACACAGAATAACACATTTTCTTTATTTTAAAAATACCTCACTCTCAAATACTACTAGTAATACCCGCCTGATTCCTACACTAAGTAATATCCATAAACACTCAAGAAATCCCCTATAATTCCTCTTAAGTACCACCATCCAGACTTACAGTTGAATAAAACTCCAGCTCAGCCCACGCAGCACACAGCACTGACCAGTGAGGTAAGGAGTTGACATGGATGGGAGCCAGGGAGGCCCCAAGGCCAAATCTTCAGGCCAGAAGTCTTTAAATGCAGGATTTGAGCTATTTTATCTCTAAATCTATTTCATCCTAGCATGTTAAGAGTTAATTTATCTAATTTATCACTTACGTCCCACTGTGTGGTTTCATATGAAAAGCTTAGAATTTAATAGTTGAATAAAAAGAATTTGAAACAACACAAAATCACAGTCCTTAATAAACGGCTTCTGAAAGGAATGGGGCTGCTTGCCACACCCAAATACTTCAAAACTACAGCCATTAAAAATGCATACCCATGTAAATATTTAATAGAAACTTCTGACTGATTAACCAGTTTTAAGAGTGCGGTTGTGACTCTACATTTGTTTTCTTTGGTACTTCATCACACTATTTCAAGGCGCAGATGAAAAATATGACAAGCAATAACAAAACTGAGTTGTGGGAACAGGAGGCTTCTAGGCTGTAAGGTCCCCTTTACACAAAAGGCAAAGGTCAGCCATTTTGACTTCAATCCCTCTCCCCTCAGATTTGGGGAGTAAACGCCTAATCCCCTGCAACAGAACAGTCCTCCATTTCACATTCTCAACACTGATGCTGACATCAAGCAAGACTGAGACTCTGACTAAACTACATTCTTGCCTTCTGTGTGATGACAAAGAATAGTCAACTATAGATGGTTCTGGGGGGAAAAGGGGCCTCACTTTACTATTGCTAAGTCCCTATGCTTTATTGTGCTAACTAACTAGAATATATCAAATCACCAAAGGCAAAAGTACTTTATTGTTTGGAACTAATTAACTTTAACTAAACTAAACTGATTTGTAAGATGGTCTCATAATTTATAAGGACTAAAAATTCTGGGCTGGGGAGATAGTTCAGTTGGCAATGTGCTTGCTGGGTTTGATCTCATAAACCCGTGTAAGGTGTCATGACATGTACTCGTAATCCCAGTGCTGGAGGGATAGAGACGGGCAGTTCCCTGGGGCTCACTGGAAAGTCAGTCCAGCCTACTGGCTGGTCTAGGTCAGTGAGAAAACCTGTCTTCCTCACAAGATGAATGGCACCTGAGGAAGAAAACCTGAAGTTGTTCTCTGTCTTCCACGTGCATGTACATACATATCAGCAAACACATACACACACACACACACACACACACACACACACACACACACATGCACACATATACACACACACTTACATGTGTACCACAAATTATATAATATAAAGGCTAGGTCATCACTGCTCTGCCAGTTCAATATAATTCCATTTCACCTGACAATCTATGGTCACCATATATTGGTAGGAAAAGAAAATGTTGATTTGACCAAGATGTTTGAAGAGGATGTAAGCTGTTTGGGAAAGCCTGTGCACTTTGACTTGGCCAACTCCTTGACCTGCATACTACTGATGTTATATTGTTATCTGTACTTTTATCAGATCCAATGGGTCATGCAAGTTATGAGAAACTTAACAAAAGAAAGATAAATAACTGCTTAAAAATTAGCTGAACTTCTTGAATGCACTGGTCACTGCAATGAGAAACTGCAATGTTCCATCTAGCCTTCACAAAACATACTCAATAGGCAGGCACTAACTCCATGCTCGTCGGCAGAAGACACAACAGATACAAAATCTCCTTAACTTGCCAAAGATTGTCAGGGTCAAGTGGCAGCTCTGGGCTGAGCTGGGCCTCCTGACTCAGCTTATGCTAACATCTGCTATGAAGCGGCCTTTCGTAAACTGGGCCACTGGCATGGTACTGGAGGATGTTTGAAAGCCAATTCCTTCTGAAGCCTGATGAAAACAAGCTACATAAAGCTCACAGCACATCCTCCAACACTACATACAGGTACTCACCTGAAGCCAGAAGTCACAGACCAGCATTGCAGTACCATCAGAAACTTGCAATGCTGCTGTCTTGGAGAACAGTGTAATTGTTTTTCCATAGCCCACTGCTTTTTTAACCCAGAAGATTTCCTTAGTGAGCTTAGTGGTGCTTCTGGTTTAAACTGCCCCAAATCTGCAAGCCCAAGTTTACAATAGTCAACTGTCTCCTAGACATCTCCCCATAGACCATTCCAATTTCAAATTTAAGCCCAACACTAAATCAGGTCATTATGCATCACCTTTCCCACAATCCTGCATCTCTTTTCTGGATTTCCTATTACACAGCCCCCATACCCTAGCTGGACACATCAGGGTCTGTAACCCTCTACTGATCCATCCCATCAGTTTCACCTTCACAAAGTGTGCCTCACAACTTCTGCTGCTACCTCTGTAGCTCAAGCAGCTACTGCCTTTCACATGGACTCACCAAGAACGATCTCAGCAGGCTCCCAGCTTCAGAGTTAGCTGCAGGCCACACAGGACAGTGGTCATCCCATGTGAACACTGCGACCTTGCTTGCGTTGAACCTTGCTCTGCCTCCAGAGACAGTTCACATTGCTCACACCAGCACCAGTCTGACTTTTGTCGTCTTTGTCTTTGTCTTTCCCAGCCCATTTAGCACACATTCCCTGCATCCAATTAATCTGAGATTCTCAAAGCCTGGGTAGTTATTAAACTAAACTGCACAATTACACTGATTATTTTAAATACCAAAGAGTAATACTTGATCCTCTAGAGCACACACAGCAAACTTAATTGCATCTTTTTAAACATTTTACTGTGATCAAATATTTTAATAAATGTATTATATTTATTAATTTTGTGTGCATGTGGTGGGGAGGTGGCATGCACCTGCATTTGTGGTAGGGTGGTTGTGGGAGAGGCAGAAGACAACTTTCAGGAATTGGTTCTCTCCTAAAACGTGAGTTCTGGTGATTGAACTTAGGTCATTGGGCTTGGTGGCAGGCACTTTTACCTGCTGATCTATCTTGTCAGCCCATGAGGAAATGTTTTCTTTTTAATTTTTTTTTAAAAAGAACTGCTATTCCTTTGAATTAGAAGGGAAGAAAAAGTTGTTTAAGGTCCACCACTGTCTTGCTTTTTAATCAAGAAGTAAGTTAGCCAAGCATGATGGCACACAGCTTTAATCCCAGCACTTAGGAGGCAGAGGTAGCAGATCTATATGAGACTGAGGCCAGCCTTGTCTATATAGAGAATTCCAGACCAGCCAGGGCTACACAGTGAGACCTTATCTGGGGGGATAAAAAAGAAGGAAGTTAAATGATCTCCATTCTATTATCACTGTGGCCACTGTCAGCAGAGTTCTTCCTAAGCTGTGGCTGCTGTAGGAGCATATAACCAGGGAAAACAGGCACCAATGTTTCTTAATCCAAGCACTGAGGTAGAGGGGTGAAGGAAGAAAATGGAGAAGCCTGAAAATGTGGTTGCTGCAAGAAGCCTCTATATGGCAGGTGAACTAAAGAGAAGAAGTAGTCCACACATTAGATGGACCCACAGGTCAGATACAGATGCTCTAGAGATGGTGCCTTATCAGGCACCAAGATCTCTTGAGTTGAAAAGACCCCCAAAGCTCAGAGGACAACAGTGGATGACCCACTAGAAGACATGTTTCAGGGTTCCCGAGTTTCTCTAAGTAACAATTAGCACAAGTATGTGTGGATAGTACTGAAGGCAAGGCAAGGACCACTTGGAAATAATAAGGAATGGTCTCCAAAGGTTCTACCATCATGCTGCATACCCTGGGAAGGCAGGAAAGCACCTATCTTCCAGAGTCTCTACTCATCCATACATCTCATTAGCCTGGCATTTCTTAACCTTGGCTGTACAGTGGGATCCTCTAGAGACTTGGGAAATCACATGCACTGGAGTCTGATGTTACTGGTCTGGGTACAGCCTGGGTATGGAGAGCATGAAAGCTCTTTTGGTGATCTGCTGGTGGAAAACCAATGCATTAGCTGGCCTCTGCAGAAGACAAGGTACCAGTTCCCAGGAAACATAGCCTCGGGAATCAGTGTTCTCCAGGAGCAGGAGATGGCACAAAGAGATGGGTAGAAACAAGGAAATGGATGAGAAGTAAAAAACAACAACAAAAACAAAAGTATAGACTCACATGGAGAGGCCATGCCTCTCTCTTCTAGGCTCATTGTTCTTCTAATGAGCACAGGGCTCTGTGTGTCCTTCCCTGTGTCCTCAGCCAGGTGCAGCCCTGCACCTTCCCACCTGTCCTTTGGCTTAGTGCAGCATTCCTTTCAGGAAGCCTGGAGCTCCTCTTGCTCACTACATCACCTTTCCCAAACCCACTGGCCAGCCTATGTGATATGTAGCTACTATTAAGTAGTAATACACAGAACACAACGGGTAATATTTTTTTGCCTCTAGATCAGTGGCTGTCAACCTTTGGGTCCTGATCCCTGGAGACCAAATGACCCTTTTCACAGGAGTCACCTAAGACCATCTGCATATCAGATATTTATATTACAATTCATAGCAGTAGCAAAATTTCAGTTATGAAGTAGCAACTAAAATAATTTTATGGTTAGGAGTTACCACAGCATGAAGAACTGTAATAAAGGGTTGCAGCATTAGAAAGGTTGAAAACCACTGCTCTAGATAACATTACATGGCAGAACCAACTTTAAACATAAGAATATTGGGGACAAAGTGTTTTAATAGATTTTCATATACCCCTTAAAATGGAAATAAATTTAAATAGAATAAGATAGGTGATGGCCAAACATTGAGTAACAATGGCTTATAAATTTACAATGACTTGCTGATTTATTTTTGGTCTCAACCCTACTCATCGTTGTTCAAATATTCATCAAGGTAAACAGTCTTAAGATATATTTATAGCTCCAGTAAACTATCCTTACATAAACAGAATTAGAAAGATATTCACAGTAAATTCCAAAGTCTTATAATTCCCAATAAAAGAGAAATTGACTTTTTTAGTGCAAGTACTAAGAATCATCATATTTGCCTGACAAAGTTACCTTCTAAAAAAGGACAAAATCCAAGGTCACAGTCAGAAATTATTTATTCTGTGCCTCTGTGTGTGTTAGGCTGTTGAGTTATTCCTTGAAACACTCTGGCACAATTGGGGAACTATTTAATTAAGTCGTTCAAAAGTAGATGGACAGTTTTTAAGAACTATTTTCTTGTGTGAATTCTTCTAGGGAACTACATAAACAATTTTTTAAAACAGTGGACTGGTGAGACAGGTCATTGGTGAAATCCTTGCCTTGCAAACAGGAAGGCTTGTGTTCAATCCTAATAACCTATATATGTAGAGAAATATTTAATCTTTTTATCTGGCAACATGGCTGCTCTAGGATAGAAAGAATATTGGTACACACCTTTAATCCCAGATTCAGAAAGCAGTGGTAGCACACATCTATAATGCCAGTATTCTGAAGGCAGTGGTGGTGCACACCTTTAATTCCAGCACTTTGGAGACAGGAAACAGAGCTCACAAGGAGTCAGTGTCAGATAGGAAGTGATGTTTGAGATGAGTCAGAGTGAAAGGCAGGCAAAGTGACAAATCATCGGAAGAGTTGGCAGAGTCAGTCACAGTAAGAACATGCCCAACTCTCATGATAGAAAAGTGGCTCTCAGCTCAGAAAGTCAGGCAGTATGAGTCAAGCAGTCTGAAGCAGGCAGAGAACAAGACACAGAGACAATGAAATGGTCTGACTGAGGAAAAGGCAGAGAAGTATAGAGGCTGATTGAGGCAGTGAGAGACACAGAGACACAGAGGCAGCCAGATGGAAGAAGTCAGATGGAAAGAGTAAGTCAGTTTGAAGCAGAGCAGAGCAGTTCAGCCAGAAAAGTTTCAGGAATCAACCAATGTCTGCCACAGTCGGAAGATTTCGTCAGAAACAGCCAGCCAGCTCAGATCAGTGTGAACTAGTCATCATAGAGAAGAGTTTGAGCCAGAACAGCGAGCAAGTTGAATCAGAAGAGTCAGAGTTCAGAAGAAGCTAGTCAAAGTGGCTCAGCCAGCAGTAAATTTCAGAGGTTGATTAGATTGTATGAGGTTTAAATGTTCTAGATTGTATGGAGGCTGAAGCCTTCCAGTTCTAGGCTTAAGAGTAGATTGTAGGGAGGCTGAAATGCTCTAGGGCTCCAGGACTAGGACCAGGGATTGAGTTAGGAAAAGTATAAATGGCTTTTGAACCGGAATCTATGGCTACACATGTAAAAAACAGGCACAGCTGCACATGCATGTAATCCCAGCAGTGAGGAGGCAGGCACAGGCAGATCCCTGGGGCTCTCCAGCCTGTCAGCCTAATTGGCGAGTTCCAGCCACAGACATATCCGGTTTTAAGAAAAACAAGGTGAGCTAGGCATGGTGGCATACACCTTTAATCCCAGCAGTCAGAAGGGAGAAGCCAGTAGATTTATGTGAGTTTGAAGCCAGCCTGGTCTAAACAAAGAGTTCCAGACCAGCCAGAGCTACACAGAGATCCTGCCCATCCCATCCCACACACATACCAAAATAATAATAATAATAATAATAATAATAATAATAATAATAATAATAATAAATAAAGAGGAAAAGAAAAGCAAGGTGGACAGCACCTTGTCTCCATATGTACACATGCACATTTACACACGTGTCATACACACGAAGCATTTATGAAAACATAGTTGGTCTCCATATGGATGCATACACACTTAACGTGTCACACACAAAAGATTTATGAAAACATAGTTGTAACTATGTTAGGGGATTTTTGAATTTTTACAATAGTGTTAACTCCAAAACCTCCAATAGGAAACAAACAGCAACAAAATACACAGGAATACACCAGGAACATAGATTTATGATTCTTATAGAAAGACTAAAATGCTCAGAAAGATCATTTCCTAGGCTTTCTCATGTATGATATTCTTCCAGAGAAAAGTTAAAGTGGCCATCTCTACACATCTCAACAACCACCAACTGACTGGGCTCCCAAGGTTGCTACCAAGAGAAACAGCCCTATCTCCGAGTACAAGTGTGGGCATAATCTTATTTTAACTATTACAATTTTTTAACAGTAACATGTTTTGTATATGATGTGTGTCAGTGTGTATGTGCACATGTACATGTTTGTGTTTATGAATGCAGATGTGCACATGGGTGTGAAGGTCAGAGAACAACCTCAGGTGTCCGTCCTCACCATCTACCTTGTTTGAGACAGGGTGTCTTTGTTGTCTCTGTGCTGTGTACACCAGGCTAGCTGGCCTGTGAGCTTCTGAGGGTTCTGCTCTCCCTCCTCCCATTTTCTCCTCCTCCCTCTGCTCCCCCTTCCCTCTGTGTCACTGTGTGAGTGCTGGGATGACAGACATACTATGACACTCAGCTTATGTGTGGATTCTAGAGATTCTAACTCAGGTCCTCATGCTCACATGGAAAGCACTTTTGTTCACTGAGCTATCTCTCAAGATTCTAAATAATGTTGTAATGGACAGAATCAAAAAGCAAAATAGAGGAATGACCTCATATTGATTGAATCCTCAAAGCTCTTGAGAGTAACTATAAAACCACAGAAGCCCCTTTTTGTTACATCATTAAACAAGAAAAGAGAAATGTTCTTTGTACAAAATACCAGAAAACTGTTGTAGTAACTGTAGATTTCTAAGTAACTACTAATACTACCTAAAGGGAAAAATATAAGTGTAGATGCATTGAATTACCAAAAGCAGTAGTGGACAGACCAGGATTTTGTTATAGAAGGGATGTGTCTAACACCTGGGGATATAGCTCAGTGGTAGAGTACCTACCTAGCATGCAGGCCCTGGCCTCAATCCCCAGTACTAGAAAATAAATAAACAAAAAAATCCAAAGAGAATACATATTACATATAGGCAGAAGGGAAGTTTCCTTTTCTAGGTGTAAGAAGGGCCTAGTATAACAATTTATTTGAAAATGTAGGGGTACTTTATACTGAGTTTTCAACTATGCTACTGGGTGATTAAATTATTCTGTCTGGAAATTCCATTCATTGTTGACACCTAACTGGGCATGTCCCTAGGAATAAAATGCTGATTCAAGAGATATTTTGAGCAGTGAGGCCCACTGGGTGTTTATGTCCCTGTTCTGAATGGTTCAGCTACTTGTGCCATAGGGACTTTGGGTCTGGAAACCATCTACTCAGTGCCTGGCTTTTAGTGGCAATGGAAGGTCAAAGAGGTGAGAGAAAAAGGGAACAGGATACAACGCACAAAGAAAACCGAACAAGGAAAAATATTCACAATGACTTTGGGGAAAGCATGATCCTCATTGAGACTTTAAATCAGAAAACATTTTCTTCAGTTTTAAACAAATAAACGTCTTTGTTTTCCAAGCAGAAATTTCCACTGTTACTCCTTTGTAATTTCATATGACAACAGCAGATTTGAAGATTATCACAGACATACAATACACAGTGTTTTTAGTGAGGTCAACTTAGTAGTTTATGGACACACCTGTTACAGGATAACTGTTAAGTATAGCTCACTCCATATTTTAGAGCAGAGAAGACTATAAAGTAAAGTACTATTCAATCTGCTTTACACAAATGTTTTACACTACAGAAAAGGTAGGCAGTTGTCTATTTTATTTTAACTAAAAGGATATATTTTATCCTTTTATATATATATAAATTTTATTAAATATACATAAGTTTTTTCCTTTTCCCCCCCTCTTTTTTGTTTATTTTCCTGGCAGTGCTGGGGATCAAAACACACACCCACAAGTGCTCTGTCCTTGAGCCACATGGCCA
This sequence comes from Cricetomys ansorgei, assembly GCA_026225945.1. Taxonomy (NCBI): domain Eukaryota; kingdom Metazoa; phylum Chordata; class Mammalia; order Rodentia; family Nesomyidae; genus Cricetomys; species Cricetomys ansorgei. Next base: position 9,242,035 of record JAMJFZ010001562.1, read on the forward strand.
GCCTTTGTCTTTTATATGGCATATTTCCTAGCTCTATATCAGTAAGTATTGAGAATATATAAAGGCTGGAGAAAGACAACCACCTCATCCATTAAAACCATCCTTCATAAATGCCACAGACAGGTAGGCCCTCAAGGCCCAGAGAATAACAAGAGTTGACTAAGGTGATGTTACCATACTTGTAAATATTAGTTATAAGGGTCTCTTAGTACATAGCCATGTGGCCTTTGTATCTTTTCAGGGGTGGATTTTGTAGCTCCTGTTTGTTTCTCTGAGATAGCCAGCTAAGTCCAAGCCTCACTTCCTTCTCTTCCATTTGAAGGACGAGGAGCAGCAGAACCACCCTGACCCTAGCCCCACACAGAGTACAATAGCCCTAAGCAAAGGAGCTAAACAATAGAGGGTTCAAATGCTGAGGAGCAGCCAATAGCAAGCATTCTCTTACCTGATGTGGCCAATCAATTCAATAAGCTTGTGGCTGAAGAAGTAAGCTGTCAGCTCAGACACATGACTCAGGACTGAACAGACCCCAAAGAGGGTTGTGGTTCCGTTCAGATCTTCCAGGTGCCAGTAGAGAAAGGTGAACACGAAGCCATATCCGAAGCCCATGAACCAAGCCACAAACAACACGGAGCCGTACTGCACACTGCACAGCAGCTTGATCAGGTCCCAGAAGTTGAAGGCCTGCGAGTGGCTCGCAGTCGGGGTCTCCTCCGATGACTCTGTGGAGTTGTCCCTTTCCACCTGCGGGATCTCCACCTCTTTCCCTTTACTGTCACTAGTTTTGAAGTGGTTGTAGCGAAACCGGAACTGAGTGGCCACGATCAGGGCCATGGTCATGAGAACTCCAAAGACAATGAAGACGATCTGGTAGTTGCGGTACTCAGGGGGTTTGCACCCCTTCCCATCAATGAGCACGTCTATGTGGGTGTAGTCGATCCCAATGCCTACAGACAGCATGGCCAGGCCCCAGCCTAGCGAGCCCCACATACGCTGCAGCCCATAGCGGTCTCGGTGTTTGCCCAGGTACTGGAGAGTTACCGTGTCCACAATCGTGACAGAAGAGGCACTGAAGAATTCTCCTATTATGACAACCACCAAGATAACCAAGAATATCGCCTCAACTTCCTGTTGGTCATAAACAAGGGTGATTTGGTCAGATGGTAAAGATCTGGTGGTGGTGGCAACAGCAGTGGTTGTCTCCCTGGTGACATTTCCTGTGGGGCTGAGGGTCACTGTGCTTGTGTTCAAAATCACGTCCATAACATGGTCGGTGATTTCCTCTGTGTGGGGCTGCAGTGTGGGTTCACTGGTCAAGGTCAATGATGTTGTGAAGACATCTGTGTCTGAGGTATTGGGCCCTGTTTCAGACAGCAGCAGTGTGTTCCTTTTCTCACGCAATTTGGGCGGTGTGGTAAAGAAAGCCATGGTGGAGGAATTCATTGGCAGGACAGTCACTGGGTGACTTACATTGGTGGTGTGAGCTGTTGGGGGGATCTTTGGTATACATCTCAAGGTAGCAGGTTTGACAAATCCAATGCCCAGGTTGAACAAAACCCAACACAAAAGCGAAAAGAGGAGGACGATTTTGCCCTTTTTGAAACGATCTGCAACCACACCCCAAAAGGGGGCACTGCAGAACTCAATGAAGTATCGAATACCCACCAACAGTCCACTCTGGCTGGGTGACATTCCCAGCTGTTTATAATATACGGGCAGGAGTGGATAAAGGGAGCCATAGGCAGAGTAAAAGAAAAAATAAAACACCTTGGAAATGAGAAGGTCATTGTTTATTTTCACACAATGTTTCTCTATCCAGTCTATCTCCTCTTCGGGAATGGCAGAAGTCTCTGTGGAGGAGGGGGTTTCATTGGAAGGTGGTTCTGGGTCTCTGCAGATACCATTGAAGGGATCTGCAAGCACATATTTTCTCTTTTGCTCCTCTTCATCATCAGTTAGGATCGCAACTTTATCATCTGCAGCCATGGCTTACAACTACCATCAGGGTCTGTGACCTTCAAAATCCTGACTGGTGATCTGTAAAGTGAAATGTAAAGGCACTTAGTAATGAAAATCATAGTGTGGAGGTAGAGCTTCACTTGCAGAAAGATGAGGAATTTCAAGCTGCAGCTAAAATCACAGCTGGGGAGAGAGTTCTTATCATCTACAGCCACACAATCCTGGCCAAGGAAAACATCGTCTTAAAAATTAAATATGAGCATGGAAAAATGGCTCAGTGGTTAAAAGTACTTTCTGTTCTTACAGAGGACCCACATTCAGTTCTCAGCACCCACATCATGTGGCTCACAACTCTTATAACTGTCTGTCTCTCCAATCCAGGTTCTGATGCCCTCTTCCAGGCCCCACAGACAGGCATATACATACATCTGCATACATGCACATACGTACACGCACTGGAGAGATACATACATACTCATCAATAAAGATAAATTAAATCTCTTTTGAAAGTTGAGTCTCTTAGGGCCACTGATTGGAGCAGGCTGCTGGCGAGGCATGAAGTCTGCAAGCAGTCCTGCCATCACCTACATTACATACAATAAGAATCATCTTGGGATTCAGTTTGAGAGATTAGAACCCAAACCAGGTAACATCTGTTGAGGGCTGCCATATAGCTCTGTGGTAGAGCATTTGATTACTGTGTGTGAGACCTTGAGTTTAGTCTCCAGCAAGACATACCTATATAAATAGATGGATTAAGTCTTCTAGTAGTTTACAAAAGAAAAAAATCATTTGTTGAGCTTACTACATCAGATAACACTTAAAAGACTCCTGAATATATTAATTCACATTCATCACAACAACCTGTTACTGTATCCATTTTACAAATAAGAAAAATGGGACCTGGCAAGCTTAACTCTGCTTTATAGTTTCAGTATATATAATCTAATGCAATTAGATTATGCATTATATGCTGTATACATATGTATACCTATATATACATATACAATGCTGTATACACCCAGCAGCCTATGGGCTGCATGCATTACTGGATAGCTATGAATGTGGCTCAACACATTTGTAGATGACAAGGCCATATTGCATGGCCAAAGTTAGACACTTCCACCACCAAAATGTCAAATACCACATATTACATAATAAATTGAAAGTGCGGGATGTTTTCATATGAAAGATTAGCATAAATGTATAGTATCTGTGCCACGTTCCACAATTTTTCTCTTACTTTTAATACAGAAAGGACTAAGGAGTCAAAAGATTGTGCTTGCATCAAACTTTGTCCTCTCCAGTTGCAGTAAATATATTCCGATGCTGAAAGATGTGCTCATTGCCTCCATTTCAAATTCATTAACTTTCTCTAGCAGAGAGAAACATCAACACCACTTGCCACCCCAGGCAATGACCATCCCTTCTTTTTCCCAATATAAATTGACAGAAAAATTCCAGAACCACTCATGTAAACACTCTTAAATTTCCACACAGCTCCTAGACAAACAATAGAAACATTTTTGTTTTTGAGACAGTATCTCACTTTGTAAATCTTGCTCTGTAGACCAGGCTGAAACTCTGGATTAAAGGCAAGTGTCATCATGTACAGCTAAAAACATGATGCAATGGGACCTGTGTGGCAAGCTGACTTATCTTTTAGCCCCTAAAGTGAAGTTGCATACTGCCAATAACTTCTAACTTCAGAATACTGATGTTAAAAATGGTTTATAAGTTTAGGTAAAATTCATATGAATTATTTTTAAATAAATAGTCCTCTGGCACTTTGTATACTCACAATATTGAATAGCTTCCTCTTTCACCTCATTTCCATTATTTTTAAATATGAAAATATATTATCACTGTATTTTCCTCACTAAATGTATGATCTTGATCTTTCCTTCTTGCCTTTCTTCAGAGCCAAATGTGATGCACTGGCTACTTTAATAACCTTAAATTGGACTCCAGGAATATCTCCAACTATATGACTTTTTTTTGACCAGATCAAGCAACCAGAACTTCACTGTTTTCTCAATGAAGCATAAGCAACTATCACTAGACAGCAAAGCTCTAGACACTGATACACTTCCTGATCTTTTCATCAGTTGGACCCTGAGTCTTCCTGATAGCAGAGCTTAACTCCAAACGCTGCTTTTCCCCTGTCTGACTCAGAAGCTTCGATTACATTTTCCTCACTTGAAAAGTACAAGGACCCCAACTGTTTTAATTTCTCAGCTCAAATTGGAAAGAAATGTTTGTTGTGTTTAAAAAAGGATAAAGTTATATGGCACTGGTGATTGAACAGGCCAGATTAAACATAGGTAGCTGGGTTCCTTCCCTAAATCTCCTTCAAACGACAGTAAACAGACACTCAGAAATATGCACACTCAGCACTCACAATCTAAGACAGGAAGGGTTAAAGGGCACATGATGCCAATGAAATGAACTGAAATATGTAATACCTCAGAAAAATTAATCTTGTATCATTCCCTTTCTTGGGCTGTGATCTGTCATGGTAAGGAGATTACTCAAGAGACAGTAGGGCATGGGATATAGGGAATAAGTGATCTCATAAGAGAGGCTGGCAAAGGGAACACAGGGATGAAGGTGATGAGATGCCACATGACCACTGGAGGGATGGGAAGGCTCCATCAGCAACTCTGCTGGCCAAAGCACATTAGTCAAACACCAGTACATCTCAACAGCTCCTAAGAGGAAGTGTAGCTTATTGGGGAGGAGTCCATGAATAAGTTGGAGGTAATTACAGAGGCTACATGGGAAAGGGGAAATAATCATAGTTTACCATAGTCTCCATGGTGACCAGTCACACTAACAGAGCAAACAAATAGCTCTACTGGAAGGCAGAGACAGCAAGGGGCAGGGTAGGAGTCAACTCCACACCTTCCACTGCAGGATATGCACCTACAGTCAAAGGTCAGGAAGTCAGAGTACCCAAAGACTCACCTAAAACACAGAAACAAATGTCTCTCAAAGGAGAATGAGAAAGGAAACGAAAGTTAGAGCAGTTTTGTTTGTTGTCTGCTTTACAAAACACAAAACAAGAAATCTTACAAATGTTCACTCACTTTCATTTAAAGATAAAAATCAGTGGATTTTCCATAAAAAACAAAAACCAACAACCTGAAGACAGTATATCAAATGTCTTCGTCATGAAGGAATGATAAATATTTGAAAAGATAAAAGGTATTACAAAATATCTAAGACATAAGAAAAATGCTTCAGGGTATCGGCACAGGTAGCTATAACTTCAAAAATAGAGAAAAATAAGAAGTGACAGCCAGAATTACATGCAAAGGTTCTGCCTGCAGAGCAGCCTGTCTTCACTCTGTCGACCTACAGAATGAAACTGTCTGTGGTGGTCTGAATGAGAATGGCCCCGTCTGCTCATATGTTTGAACACTTGGTCCCTGATTGGAAGGCTTAGAAGGTGTGGCCTTGTTGGAGGACATGTGTCACTAGGGGCAGGCTTGAGATTTTTGTGTCATTTCCATTGTATTCTCTGCTTCCTGCTTATAGCTCAAGATGTGAGCTCTCAGCTCTTCCTGTTGCCAAGCCTGTCATGGACCTTAACCCTCTGGAACTGTAACCCCAATTAAGTGCTTTCTTTTATTTAAATAAAATTGCAAGATATGTAGACCTGTCAAAATATAACCCCATCCATATGTACAATGTCTATATTACCATGGACCAGTTAAAAATAACATTAATTGCTAGGCGGTGCTGGTTCATACCTTTAATCCCAGCACTTGGGAGGCAGAAGCAGGTGGATTTCTGTGAGTTCAAGGCCAGCCTAGTTTACAGAGTGAGTTCCAGGACAGCCAGAGTTACACAGAGAAACCCTGTCTAGAAAATAATAATAATAATAACATTAATTTTAAAAAGAAAAAAATGTGAATCATGTGACTTTGTGCTTTTTAAGAGATATTAAATTAAATTACTTTCTGTCACTGACTAAACATATTTCTTCAAACTTATATACAGTGATCTCAGTGATCTTTATTTAATTAATTGTCCTCTGCAAGGACTGCTGCGACTTCACCAAGGAGGTCAGAGGAGGCACCAGTCCTCTGGAGAGAGATGATGGCGAACAGATGTCTGGATGCAGATCCTGCACCCAGCAGGGGTACAGACTTCATCTCTGATGACTACTCCCAAGCCTTTCTTTCCTATGCCTTTTTATTGTAAGCTTCTGTAAGGTTCTCCATGATAAAACATGCCCAAGCATTAACTATTTCCCAAGCATTAACAGTGGAGAAGGGTGTCAACAAATGCAAAGTAACGAAGGAGCTGTCCTGCTACAGAACATTCACTTTCTCTTATATGAAAGGCACACTCAGAAATGTTCACGTGAGTTTCAATATATATATATATGCAATAAACTATGTTAGTCTAAATTCAGAATATTAGTTTTTATTTTTTGAGACAGGGATTCATTGTGTAGCCCAGGGAGTAGACCAGGCTAGCCTCAAACTCACAGAGATGCACCTGCCTCTACCGTCAGAGTGCTGGGGTTACAGATGAGCACCACTAGGCCCAGCACATTCATTTGTAGACAGTATTTTCACATCCTACTAGGATTTTGAGGAAACAGAACCCAATTATGGAGAAACTGCTGTAACAACAATGAAATAAAATGCAAAGAAAATTCATCTCTATGACCTCAGAATCAACAGCAAAGAAACAACCCAGAGACAACATTTGTATTTTAATAAAATTAAGACATGTTCAAGGCACTGTACCTTGGTTGAATTAGATTATTTAACTGTTACAAGTACAGATCAGATGAGTGTGCAGACAGAAACAGCCAAGTGAGGGGCAAGTGTGCTGTTCAGAGGCTGAGGGAGGCTGCTGTTTGTACCTCCCTACCAAATTCCCAGGCTGAAGCTCTGGCCACCACTGTGACATCTCGGGACAAGGGTCCTGAGAGAAGGACCCTTGAGATGGGATTATAGACCTAGAGAACAGCAAAACAGGTTTCTCCTCGCCCAAACACATCTGCTGATAAAAAGCCACGTAAGGATACAGTGGGAAGCTGACTTAAAGCCAGGAAGCATCCTCACTGGGCACTTTGACCTGTGAGTTCCGGGTCTCCAGAACCATGAGAACCTGCTGCTGGTCCGTGTACGGAGTATTGATACAGCAGGTTGTGAATACTGGGACAGTAATCAGCCAACACAGACCCATTCAACTTATCCTTTGAGTCAGAGAGCTTTTATTGTTACTGCTTCACTAGAAATTATTCACAGAAATGTATGAACATCTCAAGTACATGTTTGCAGTTAGTTCTAAGAGGATAAGAATTACCTTTTTTTTTCTTATTCTTTAGAAAGCCAAGAGTTTTCTCACCCCATAGACTCTAATATCAGTCATCACACTGTGAAAATCTAACACAGCCCTAAAAGTCCTCCTACTAGTACCTACACCAAGTCATTCCTACAGCAGGGATTCCTGAATTATCAACGTGAGGCAGTGAAGTCATTCTTGCTAAAATAGATAGCTTTTTTAAATTTGGTATTTACATTATAATGGCTTAAATGTATACTGTCCATAAATATATGGAAAGAGCATGGGAAGCAATGGAAACAGAGGAGAAACTAGCTTCAGGTCTGAGGCAGTATTTGGCATAACAATCACAAGGTCAGACCCAGACAAAGTGTATTTTGGTATAGCAGCGGCATAGCTATCAATGAGGACAGTAAACAATCCCCGGTTAACACAGTAGAGAGTTGTTCCTTGTGTCATCGCTACTATAACTCAATGTTGCCCAGAGACCTGGCTGGAGCTGTGAAACGGGGGCATTTACTTCTGGAACCCTGGGACCTTGTCAGCTGCCACTGATCATTCAAAATGTCCTTAAGCAATGTGAGTCCTAAAGCAGAACTCTGCCACTGACTGCTGCAATTTGTTGCCAGCACAGACAAAAGGAAACTGCTGCAACCCAGCCTCAGAGTCCTAAGATTTACATACTACACTCTCAGGCAGTCAGTTCAACTCCTAGCATTTCCCAGAAGAGTTGTGTTCAGAAGCAATACATGCAATGTCAATCCAACAGATCTTTTAAGATCAGAATTACATTAGCATCGACTACCCATTCAGCCAATGTTGTGGAAAACAAACACAAATTTGGCTGTATGGCAGCCCACAGTACAAAGGCACTGATGCACATCACAGGGAACAGCTGTTCTGGAATCTTCCTCCTCCTTCTGAGGCATTGTGACACTAAGAGCTGAGACAAGCTGAGAGGCAATGCCCATCCTCACCCTGTGATTCTCCAACTGGGTCCTCCAGGCTCTCAGCATTCTGTCCAGGCTCCCAGAGCTGCCCCCAGCACTGCACAGGAGTTGAGCCTCATCCCCTAACCTGCCACTCCAGCATTTGGAAAGCCCTTCCCAGGCCCCTATACAACCTGTGGTTGTTCTGTCATGGTGATGTACTTATACGTTAATTAGCAGCACAGTACTTTGCTGCCTTCATTATTACTAACTACAACACAACACTTGCCATGGCTTCATAAGGATTAGCTCACTTAATCTTCATAACAGTTCCCCAAAATACACATGACCACGTTCCTACTGTATAGATGAGGAAACTGAGGCACAGCAGACAGCTAGCCCCAGATTACACCCCGAATAAATAAAAGAGATGGGATTCAATTCCAGATAGACTGCGCTCTTAGAAGGTGTTACCTCTAGATGAACTGTGCAGCTATTAAATGAGATGCCAAATGCAGGCTCTTCTGCCTCAAACTCTTGCTTTAGAGAAGGTAAAATGAGCCTAAAACTCAAGGAAACATTAAATAATGTGAAAGAGTTAAGTGGCAATAGAGAACAGTAATAAAACAGACACCACATCACACTGCATAATTAATTATCAATAAGAAATGATAGACAATAGAAGTTTTGAGTAAAGAGCTCCTGTTTCAGACAGGAGTTTGCAAGGAAATGAAGGACTTGCAGGTTATACTCACTTGCAGATTGCATGATTCTATACATCAGCAATCCTAAAGACACCACCAGAAAACTCTGAGGTCTGACAAACAGCGCAGGAGTCAAAAATCAACACTCAAAAATCAGCAGATTTCCTACATACCAATAACAAGCACACAGAAAGAGATGTCAGGGGTGGCAACTGTAGCTCAGAGAGTAAGAGTGCTCTTCAAGTCTGATGGCTTTGATCAAGTTTGGCTTTGATCCCTGGAGCTCACGTAAAGAAAGAAGAGAATTTACTCCGAGGAGTTTCCCTCTGACCTCCATTTATATGCAGTGTCATGCATGCGCCACCACCCACACATCATGTATGTGTGTGCATGTGCCCACAAGCACAATTCTTTTTTAATTTTTAAAGATTTTTTTGAGATTTTATTTTATGTATATGGGTGTTTTCCTGAATGTATGCACATGCCTGCAGCGCCCATAGAAAAGATCCCCTGGGATTGGAGTTACAGATGATCACAGGCATCAATGTTGGTGCTGGTGAACCCTGGTCCTCTGGAAGAACACCCAGTGCTCTTAACTGCTGAGCCATCTCTCCAGCCCCACAAATAAATATTTTAAGGATTAAAAAAAAAGAAATCAGGAAAACATCCCCATTTACAACTGCTTTTTTAAAATCTTAAAATAAACCTAGTCAGAGAAATGAAAGACTTCTTCAGTGAAAAACTTAAAACACTGAAAAATAAACTGAAGATACCAGAAGATGGAAAGGCCTCTCAAGATTATGGACTAGGGGAATTAACGTTGTGAAGGTGATCGTGCTACCTAAAGCAATGTAGACTTTCAGTGCAGTACCCATGAAAATCCCAAAGCCATTCTTCACAGAAATAGAAAAAAAATTCTTAAAATTAATATGGAAGCACAAAAGAGCCCAGAAACCAAAGCAATTCTGGACAAAAACAACAATGCTGGAGGCATCACCTTACCTAGTTTAAGTTATACTGCAGAGCTTCGGTATTTAAAACGGCATGGTACTGACACACACATATATTCACACACACAAGACAGACACACAGGTCAATGGAATGGAATGCAGGACTCAGATATAACCCCACTATAGCCACCTGAGTTTTGATAAAGACACCAATGTGATACTGAGAAAACCAAACATCTACACACAGAAAAATCAAACTGGCTTCCTATCTCACCTTAAACAAAAATCAAGTACAAATGGAACTAAGACTTTAATGTAGGACCTGAAATCTGAACTGTTGGAAGAAAAATAATCTCAAGATATAGGTACAAAAAAGACTTTCTGAATAGGATCACAGTTACTCCATAAATAATGCCACCAAATAACAAATGGGAGCCTTGTGAAATTAAAAAGTTTCTTCACAACAAAACAAACAATGGGGTATAAAAGCTAGCCTGGGAAGGGGCAGTCTTCTAGCTACACATATGATAGGGTAAAACCTGGATATACAAACAACTCAAAATCCTAAACCAGAAATCAAACAACCCAGTCAATAAACCATCTGATAGAAAGGATGAACAGTTAAAACACAAAGTACAAATGGCCAATAAATAGTAAAAAAATATTTAGTGACCAAACAACATATCAAAACTACACTGTCAATTCACCCTTACCCTAGCTAGCATGGCAGTCATTAAGAAAAGAAATAACAGAGACAAGGGGTGATGGCACACACCCTTAATCCCAGCACACAGAAGGCAGATACAGATAGACTTCTTTGAGTTCAAGGCTAGCCTACTCTGCATAGCAAGTTCCAGGACAGCCATGACTACATAGAGAGACCCTGTTTCCAAAAACAAGCAAGCAAACAAGCAAACAGTAAATGCTGGGAAGGATATGGACAAAAAGGAACCCTTATATACTGCTGGTGGGAATATAAACTAGTCCAGCTACAATGGAAATCAGTATGGAGGTTCCTCATAAAGCTGTAGCTAGACCTACCACATGACCTAACTACCACTCCCAGAGGATTCCAAGTCAACCATCACAGAGACACTTGCACGTCAAGTTTATTACAGCACCATTCACAAGAGCTAAGCTGTGGTCCCAACTGAGGCGTCCATCAGAGAGGGATGGATGAAAAAAGTGTGGGATAAATACACGAGGAAAAATTTCCAGCTGTAAGGAAGGATGAAGTTATGTCATTTGAAGAAAACGGGCTCAGTAGAAATAATCATATTAGGTAAATTAAGTAAGTCTCTGAGAGGCAAATCCCATTTTTCCTCTTTGTGACTCCTACATTTTACATACATACATAAAACTGCATGTGTACACATGACATAAAAGTATTAGTGAAACCGTTAAGGGGAACAGAGTGGCATGGGGTAGAAGAGGTGAGAAGGAAAGATATGGGGGAATAGGAGGGGGCATGGTCAAAGTACATTATATATAATATTTACATAAATGATCCTATGTGGTCCAGTATTGTGTACAATGGCTGCACACACATGTGCACATATGTGCGCTCGCTCTCTCTCTCCTTCTCCCTCTTTCTCTCTCTCTCACATATACACACAGACACACACAACAAAGGCACAGATCAGATGGAGAAAAAAAAAGAAAATGAGGAACTTAAATTGAACCTTGAATGACAGGGCTTATCTCAGGCAAAGGTGAAAGAGGAAACTCTTCCAGGACAGAAAATAAAAAGAACCATGGTTCCTTAAAGGATTTACAGCAGAACTATGAAGTATGTGAGGCTGCCAGACAGGACAGATTGCAGAGTACTTGAATACCAGGCTGAAGGACGATACAACACAAAACACCACGCTAAAGACTAAAAATACAGCCATTCATTTTTTTTTTTAATCTAAATGTATAAACTTAACACCTACCAGTAGCCGGAAAAGCACTCTGTGGCCCATGGTTCACACAGTGGAAGCCACACAGTCCCTGCTGTCTAGCCTAGCAGTGAGAGACAACAGAGCATGCATGGTCTCAACACACTGCTTCAAATGCTGAAACAGGAGCAAGCCGGGGAGTTGCAGGCCCCCACAAGGGAGCTGAGAGTCCAGAGCAGTTCAGGAGGGAAGCAAGGATATCCTGGGGTCCTTCAGAATTCTCAGAGGTGACTGGGAGTGGATCTGAGACTGGCAGGGACTGGAATCATAGCTGTCTTGTCTTGTCTCCTCAGCTACAAAGGAGCAGGAGGCTTTGCATCAGAGTAGCTGTGAGTGAGAGAATAGCGCATGCTGAGCCTTAGCACGGCACTGGGCATATCCAAGAATCTGTGATCATTACTTTTGCTGTGAGCAATGGAGAACCATGGCTAGAATGAAGCAGGGAGTAGAATATAATGTTCACATTTCACAAAATTCATCCCACCATCTGAACTTCCGTATTAGCGTAGGGTCTTATTGCTGAGTGTGATATAAAGGATGTGACAGTGTATTTTAGGACAAAGGTCACTTTGTAAACTGTATCTGATGCAGCCATTGTAAATACCTGGAAACTGATTAATCTTGTAACACTGTCTCACTCCTTCCGCCATTCTCATTTCCCCACACTATTCTCACACCTGAGCTATTGCAGGATTTACAGACAATGCTATCTGCTATCTTTTCACAGATCTTTCCTCTCTACCCACTAGATTACAGACCTACTGAGAAAGGGATCACATACTTTGCATATCGGCCTTTACTTCTGTCTCTTGGCTATTCCAAATAGCAATGTATGCTTTTAAATGTTCTTTAAAGTTTAATATCCAAGGTAAAAAATAATAAATAAGTGTCTGGTGGTGGTGGCGCACGCCTTTAGTCCCAGCACTCAGGAGGCAGAGGCAGGTGGATCTCTGTGAGTTCCAGGCCAGCCTGGTCTACAGAGTGAGTTCCAGAACAGCCAGAGTTACAACAGAGAAACCCTGCCTCAAAAAACAAAACAAATAAAGTTAAATGTGATCAGAGATTAATTTTAGAAAGCAGTACAGTAAGACATGGCTGCTCTTCTGGCTCTGATGAAATAATGCCTCTTTAATCCTCCTTTCCTGTGGGTAAAATGAGGATAAAAATACCAACCCAAGCCAACTACTCTCAGACGGTTCTAGGGCTTAACTTAAACAATGCATGAAAAACAGCCATTTTTTTCATTCAATAGCAACATGAGAGCACTTAGTGATGATGGAATGGGAGCTGTAATTTTATTCAATAATCTTCTTTTTATTTTTTGCTATTATTCTAAAAGTAGTCTTCTCAAGTGAATGTTCTAGAACTGCTTGACATCCCCCTGATCTAGGCTGGCATTTTATCTGTGATGCTCCTAGACTGTGCTATGTTAGCTTGCCAGCGCACCGCCCAGAGGAGGGTGGGAATAGAACTCTTTCTCTCAGAGAGCACCCTTGAGTTACAGACTGGAGCAAAAAGAAGTGTGTCTAGGCCAAAACAGCTGCTCATTTTAAAAGAAGTACCTGGCATATTTATAACATCACAACTCTGAAAGAAAGGAATTGAAATCTTCAACACTGCTCCTCCATCTGTTAAGAGGGTAACAGGAACAAATTAATTTCATTTCTTTAAAATGGAGAAATAGCCCTAGGTTTAACAAAAAGCCAGGTACTTCAGCATTTTTGCTTTGTGAAGAGAAACAAATGTCAATTACAAAGAAATTACAGTTCAGGTCCTTTAGATTGTATCAGTCATCATCAGATTCCCAACTATGTTTTAGGCATCTGATTTAATCTATACGTAGACATCTTAGAATCATTTAAATATAAGTTTGCAGCCAGTTCCTGAACCTCATCATTTTCTTTCAAATAAATGTCCTATCTTAAAACAAGACCAGCGGGAGAGCAAATAACAATCACACTAGAACATGAAAAACTTTTAAAGAAAACATTTATATCTTCTCAATTTCTCCAATGAAAAAATTCAATAGATGCCCAAGAGAAATTAATTAAATGTGCCACTGAGTCTGTATATTTATTTGTTGAGAAGAAATACAATGTGGGGACGTCAGCAGGGAGGGCATCCAGAAGCTTCTATGAAACAAGCAAATTTCAATGATCTCTTCCTCAACCACAATCACTAGCCAGATGGCAATGACTTTGTTTGTGAAGGACAACCTAAGAGAATAGGTAGGGGTGGCAATATCCACTGCACTTCAGTTGTTGAAGCTTAGAAACCATTTCCTCAATGAGATAACCCCACAAATAGGAGTACCCAGGTTACTCAGCTAACAGTACTAAGAACCAAAGGTTACAGACTATGGTTTTTAAGGGGAAATCCTTCCTAATTTATATCCCAGAATGCCAACAATGCATCTCACCAAGGCACCCTCACAGATTCAGGATTCTTCCCATCCCCTCAGCAGGGACCTGGGAGACCCACCTCCTCCTCCAGGCAACAGTGCTGTGACAGAGGCCTCTGAAAGTCTTAAACAACTGTGTTACACACTGGTGGTCACAGGCTCCCAGGGGAGCCCGGGAATTTGGTGTTTTTGGTCCCTCTCTCACTTCCTCATAGGCAACAGGACTGGTAAGAGGTGAGGGAGGGCAGCAAAGGGTAGAGTTTGACCACCACTGTCAGTCACAAGCTAATGACCATTTGATAGCTGTCTCTACTATGACACACTGTTCCAATCACTACAGATTTGTCTGTCAGTAAACTGGCAACAAAGATGACTTTTAAAATCTTTTCATGAAAATAAAACAAAGAATTTTTAAGAGTTGGAATTGAAAGCAGTTATTTGTTTAAGGTTTTATAGAATTTTCTTCAATAAATAATTGTGTGTTATATCACTGAAGTAATTTATAAAAAATGAAAACAAGTTTTTAAAAAGACAAAGTACTGTCCAATTTGAGTGGCTTAGTCATTAGTTTTGAAAACTAGCTAAATGAATTCTTCCTTCAGCCAGAGTTATACAATGGGTCCCCATTCCGTATTTTCAGAAAAGGAATGAGTTTGTTCAATAGAATTACAGTAGAAATATGGATCCAAGAACACACAAAAAACCTAAGAACACTGAAAAGTAGAAACATAACTTCAGGTATAGTAGTATAACCATTAATAGCACTACCTTAGGTATAGATTAATAGTATATTTAGAATGGATCCTTAATAAATGATTATTCAATAAAAGGCTGATGTTATCACATGATTCTGCTGACTCAGATACAAATGTAGACGAGGAAGTGAAGGGGTTAAAGAAAGCAAGTCCCTCCACAGGAAGAAGCATTGCACTCAGAGCACAGATGCTTCCTTCAGATATACCATTCATTAAGCTTATAATTAAACCAGAATATAGGTATCAAGGTTTGAAATACATTTTTCTATAGCAATGAACTTATTACTACACCTTTTTAGTTGGTTCCACTAAATATATTATAGCCTAAAAAAATGTTTATGTTCCCTTAGCACATTCCACATACTATTTAAAATTGTTTAGCTGTATCTTGTGCTGTTAAGCATCTGATAATTGAGAATTATCACATGCTATCAATTCTAATGATATAACTACCTCAGTAAAAGTTTATTACTTAACACGTTAAAGAAACCCTAACCCTAGAAGTACCTTGTAAGATGCTGGTGAAAATGAGGATTGACAAGCATTCTCCTTCATTGAAAACAGAAGTATAGACTTTCTAGAAAGCAGAGATTTAAGTGTAGGCAATGCAATGAATAAGCAGTGGGAAGCAGGAATAATATGGGCAGTTAAGTAAATTATGGTATATATCTATAAAAGAAAAACTAGAATCATATACCATACCATGAGAAAACATAGCTTAAAGTATAACATAAACAAACAAAAAACAGGAAACCCCTTGATGTATCATGTCAATTTTTATCTGTAAATTTGTGGTCTATACATGAAATACATTTTAGAATAAGACCTAAAAAGAAATAACACCAATATGTTATAAGGGTTTATTTATGGGTAATTAAATTAGGACTTAAAAGCTTATCCACCCCCCACCCCCGTTTACATGGCTAGATTTTTCACTGATGAACATTTATTACTCTTTAAATATATTTTAAAGAGCTTTGCTTTAAACACAAAACATCTAAGTGACAGCTGGGGCATTCCTGATCCTGGTGATCAAGGAAGAGCATAGAGAATTGCCAAACTCAGGAATACCTTGTGCCACCTGAAGAAACCATTCAAAGAGCCTGTCATAAGGGGTCTGCACTCTGAGAGAACTTTACACCTTTAATAGGAAGCATCATCACACGGAAAATAGTAAAATGTATTTCTTTTTCTTTCTTTCTCCAAGTATGAAAATAAAGCCTTGTGGTTAAACTCCTTTAACAAGGGTGGCTTTCAGGACATATCTGTCCATTGACACAGCACAGACATCATTAGAAAAGAACTAAGAAGGTACTTCACAAAAACACAAGGAGCTGGAATCTTCAGGATCAAACCGTGTTCGCCAAGAACAGTGAACTTTTTAAGAGTCATGATGGTAGGCTTGGCTCTTTATCCACTCTGGCTTTCTGTGCTTAATGTAGAGAATTTGTGTCTTGCTGTGTGTGATCAACCTTGTTTGTCCTGGGCCCAATCAAAGGTGCTGAGTTATACCCAAGGAGAGCTGAAGGCACCCAAGTGAAGAGCAAAGGCTTTCCAAACAGGGGAGAACTACCAGTCCAGACTTGTCACTCACTTTCCCTTGGCATGGTTAACCCACAAATCAGGCTCGTCCAGGCAGCAACAGTTCCTCTTTCTAGTTCTCATTTGTCTCCCCCTCAAAGCCACAGCAGGCCTCCCTCTGACCACAGCTGACTCATGGGATTCCCATCCTCCCTCTCATTCTGTAGTCTCATTTGGACTCTCAGATAAAATATTTCTATGCATTTCTTTAGCCATTCAAAGTTGGATTCTCTTTAATTACAGGTATTCCCTGAATTATTCCCCCTTCTCAAACATACCCAGAACAAATGGCAAGAAAGGTATCCCTGCCACCTAATTTATTCACATCTCTTGAATATGGCTTTTCTAGTAGACTTTATTTCTTCCATCTTTGCTCCATTATTTCATTCCACCCCATCATAAAATGCAGTTGAGCCACTAGTAAAGCAATATGGCACTCTCATTCATACCACCATGACATGCCGTCAACCCACCATCAGCATTCCAGTGTTTCAGCCACGCCTACATTTTACTAAACCAAAGGTAAGATTATGTAGACTTTGCATGCTTAGTTCCTGTTGGGTTAAAAAAGGGATGCATATACTGTGCGCACATACACATACTGTTTACAGAGATACAAAATAGCAACTAGGCAACATCTATAGCAAATACAAACCCAAGGCTTGGGTTCCAATTTTTATATTTATTTGGGTCTTCTCTTTTGGCCTTTACATCAACAAATTAAACATCATTTGTCATAGCAAAGGACTCTGGTAGTTCCCAAAAGTTGCCCAATGAATTAAGACTACGCTGTTTTATAAAATAATAAGTATCTTTTAAATATAGAGACAAAATCAGCTACAGAGAAAGGGTAGTGAATAGATGAGTCTAAATATTGGATGACATGCTGCTCCAGAATCAAGAAGACAGGCAATATACACAAAGTTGCATTCACACACTGAAGGCCAGAATAACTTATACCCAGACAGCTAACTCTAGGTGACTAAACATGGAGGAACTGCAAACTCAAAGGGAACATCCCAGGTGAAGCTCCTACAGTGTGCTTACTGCTCAGGGGAATTCACATTGCAACCCAGAACTACTGTGCCCTAGAAAATGCCATAGGAGTGTCACCTAGAGGAAGAAAGTTTTACCCAAACTGGCCTTAACCAGGGTAATTCTTTGCACTTGATTATCCCCAAATCAGGCAGATTTCTTTCTGGCCAAAACACAATGAAACCTTTAAATGAAATGTTACATGATTCCTGAAACTGTCAGAATATCTCCTCTGCAAAATAACTGCAACGTCCTCTTCTGTTAGATTGTATTATAGTGACACTGCATTCTAAGGAACCCAGATTATTCAGATTTTCTTCACGTACAAAACACAGGAAGAGTGGTGAGTTTTCTTGTATCTGAAGAATGAATGCATTTTGTTTTGGATTTCTGCTTTGGATTTCTAATTCTGAGCAGGAAAATGTATTGACTTTTAAGAATTTTACACATTTAATTTTGGTTAAATTCATAGGAATAGGTAGAATTGTGGGACTGTATTTAGTGTTACCAAACACACATATATGTGTGTGTGTGTCCATCAGACTAAACTTGGTAACTTGCTGCTCCTGAAACAACATTCCGTAAACCTGAAGTCATCTATAATACCATATTTTCCTGAGATGACACAGCAGGTAAGCTGACTCCTCCTATCAACTTACTCCACCAAGAAAACAAAAAAGTGTCTCCTGTTTGTGGTCACAAGCAAGACCAGGCGGAAAGGAATTCTGACATCCCAGCCTGAATCTAGTAGACACCCTGGGGTATGCACCAAAGCACTTTTCTTGCAGGAGAACCAGCAAGCTGTAGAACATGCCAAATAGGGAACAGTTGGTCATCTGAGACTCTTGACTCCACACCTAGCTCTCAGAACATCCCTGCCTGACCTCACCTCACCTTCCTAAAAACCCTGTATTGTTATGGCTAGGTACACTCAGTCTTCTAAGTGAATTATTTCCTTGCTTCTTTCCCCTTTTTAGTTTATATAATAAAAAACAAATGGGTTTCCAATTTTTTAATCCAATCTAACTTTCTAAGCTCAAAAGAAAAATTACCCCTATACCTCTACCCCTCCCACTTTAAGGTAACTACATCCAATAGTTTGAAGACAAGAAATTACATATGTGCCAATACAGAAGTAAATGTATGTATATGTATCGATATAATAGTCTGCCACGTCCCTTTTCAATTAATGTACCTTGAGTTTTCTTAAGTCAACATACCTGCTGTGGATGCAGCTGGCATCCACAGGTGTTACATTTCTCTGTTTCTCTACAGTAAGAACTCAAAGATTTACAGAAGTAAACTATCAGAACCCATTGGTCTAATTCTCAATTTATACTTGGCAATAAGTTTTACACCCCCAGTATGTTTTAAATAGTAAGAATAAATGGGTAAAAATATTATCCATTCACTAATTTATATACAGTATCAATATGTAGATTATTCTGCATGGGTAAATGTTACCATGTGTAATACACATGTGTTGAAACAAAGTTAAATTCTCAAAAGCAAGAAGCAAGGAAAACCATCCATGTAGGAGGTGAGACTTAATAGATTCCTGATTGGGGAGGGACACCATGTGGAAATTTCCTGTGCTTTGGGGACAGAGGCACGAGTCAAATCTAACTCCATCTCTTACGAGTATGTGGTTGGTTGAAGTTGCATAACTTCTCTGATCCTTTTCATGGTGCACAAAATCGGGACAGAGCTTTGGAAATTAACTCTTCAGGATGATGTCTTTTAAAAAGTAAGAATTCCCAAAGTGCCTTCTTAGTATTGATAATGTAGAAGTATGTATATATGTGTGTGTGATGGGATAGACTTGGTGATCCAATACCCATGCGACCAGACGTGCAAGCACATGTCTCTGTTTTAGTCTACCATCTTATTTTACATTCACCTTTATATAGAGAAGCCTGGGAAATAAGTTACTGAAAAATATTTGATAGCTTTACATTCGTTGCTGAAATAAGACCCTTTTTACTCCAAGTGTGTCTTGCACTGAGCTCACTAACAATGTTTCAACCTTTTCCTAAGCAATGTATATTGTTTACAACCTGCGAAGGGGCCTTTCGCCCTTATTCATCATTAATTAGCTGAAAAAATCCTCCCCATATGCTGATGCTAAGCAGCTTTGAGTGTCAAAGCCAAGCTTCCCAACGCAGAGGACTCTGCCCCCGCCCCTTTCCTCGGTAGACCATCAATAATGCACACACCTTTAACTGGCAAGCCCTGGGTCTTGGGGAAGCGAGGCTCTGCCCACAACACGGACCTAGCAAACATCACCTCCTTTACTGTGTTACTGGTACCACATGAACCGCATGCTGCCTTCTTTCAACTACACCTAGTATCAGACAATCTCGTGGACTTCCAGAAAGGTTCAAGGAAATTTGGCTGCTATACTATCTGCCCATCTTTTTTCCACATGTGAAAAAAAGTGCAGCCCAAGATGATGTAACAACTCAAGGATACAAAACTATTTAGACACCAGTTGGGAGGGAGTTGGACTTGAAACTCCGCAGCATTATCTCTATGATGGATCAGCAGGCATTATATGTCCCAGTGGGTGTAGGGGTGCTTATTAAATGTTTCAGGATGAAAGGAAATGTTTGTGGTTTCGCAGGCGTGTGGGTGAAGCAAAACGCACAGCGTGCCAGACTTGAGGGTAATAATAATCCACCGGCAAGACCACGTGGGGAGGGGCCGAGGGAGAGGGAGGGTTGCATCTGAATTCTGCACCATGCTAGGCAATGTAACCTGTAACCTTCCAGTAGGCAGGGACCCACCCCCGAGCCGAAGCTAGGCAGTTCGCACGGCCCGGCATTTCTCCCGGGAGGGTAGCAAGGCCAGGGAAAGAGGTGTGGGCGGCAGACAACGCCAGTTTCTTCTGCTACACAGGGGGCCACGTCTCCGTCACCGGGGTGCAGACGTCCTCGCCCTCCCTCTCTCCTGGGATGTTTACCTCCAGAGCGACGATGGAGCCGGGCAGAGGAGGACCTGGACCCGCGGGGCCCACCCGCACCCCACCTTCCTCAGCAGCTGCGGGCGGCGGGCCAGGGCTCCCCGGGCAGCGCCTTTGTTTTCCCGACTCCGGTTACGTTTGCGGAAGTGCTGCCGGCGCGGGGAACGCCGAGCCGCCGCCCGCACCCCGGGGATGACAAGCGGCGCCCGGCCGGGCAGCGCCCACCCGCAGCAGGTGCGCGGCGGCGGCCCAGGCTCACTCACCTGGCGGCGCTCAGCTACGCGGGGCTCGGGGAGCCCTGCCCCCGGGGTGCAGGGCGGCGGCTCGGGGCGCCCGGGCGGCGGCGTGCGGGCCAGAGCGCGGCATGTCGGTCGGGTCGCGGGCACCTCTCCCCGGGCTGCGGCGGGCGTGGCGGCGGGATGCGGGCCGGGTGGGGCGAGCGACGGCGGTGGCCTGGCGCAGCCGCCGCGCGACCTTCCGTGCGCTCCTCCTCCCCGCTCAGCTCCCGGCCCGGCCGCGCCGCCGCTGCCTCCGCTCACGACCGGCCCGACCCGTTTCAGGGCTGAGCGAGAGGACCGGCCGCCAGGTGCAGCGCTCCGCCTCCTGCGGCGGCGGATGCGTCGGCCGCCTCCTGCTGGCCTCCCGCCCTCTGGGGCGGCCCCGGGGGACCCAGGATGCAGCCCGCCTGGGGAGGCACGTCCCGGAGGGGAGAGAGGTGGGCGAAGCCCCATCCCTTCCCCTTCCACATCTCTCAACACCCCACGCACTCCCGCTGAGTCGCGCTCTGCGGCACAATCGCTGCAGGCCTTGGATAGGCTCCGAGTGTTGGAGGGGGCTTGAAGCCCAAAGCAGATGGCAACCTGGCCTGGGAATGTGACAACCATCACCTAGTGAGCACTTAGTAGGTGCCCCATTCAAAGCTAACACTGCCGACGAGATGCATGGGTCCTGGGTCTAGGACAGCATTGGGGGACTGTACTAGGCTGGCCCTGAAAAAAGGGGCTGGAAAGGGAAGGAGACAGCTCGCTCCAGGAGCTCCTGGAACCCTGTGCTGTTAAGTGCCCTTAGCTAAACACAGGGCACCTTGCTGAAGGGTGACCAGACCACAGGTGTTGTTCTTAGAATTAAGTTGTATTATTGGTTAAACATGGAAAGCGAGTGGAGTAGGTTGTATTGTGGTTTCATTTGCCCAGTGTTTGTGCGTGCCTGTCATGGGTTGTAGGGAATTGCAGAACCTGTTCTTCCTAAGCCAGTAATGATGGCAAGTAACATTTAGGAAAGTTTGTTTCTTATATGTGACACATTGTCACATACCATGAATCCTATAGAGATGTAAGCAATGTTAATCTGATGTTACAACACCAAAATGAGGCTAAAAGTTAACACCACTGGCTTGGATTCAAAACTACTAACAAGTAGAAGAAAATCCAGGCTCCACTGTCTACATCATGAGACATTACTTAAGAGAATTATAGGCCCTGGAGCTTCAAAATGTGGAACCCCTCTTTAGGAAAAAATATAAATATAAAATTGTTGGGTTCCCACCCCTACCCCCAGTGTTCAGGGATGGTTCCTACGGCTCACAATACACCAGCCTCCTGATAAAACCACTTGAAATGTTGAGACATAAACGTTTAACAAAGATGGCGCCAGCTAGGATTCCACATGAAGATTATAAAGGTGATTATTGGACTTGAGGTGACAGGTTCCGCTCTGGTGTGGCTTGGAGAGAGCTCGGTCCCTCTGTCTTGTGTAGAAAGGTAAGGCTCATCGGGTATCCAGCTGTGCTGCCACGAGGACTTATCATTCTCCTGATCTGTCCAGCTTAAAGAAGCAACTTAAAAAGTAAAATAAACTAAAGAAATCAAGGTGGCTGCAGATCTGACTGTAACGGGGTTCTTTGCTGCACGAGGGGAGAGGGTGGATAACAGAAGGGATCTGAGAGGAGGGGCTAGTACCTGACCTACAAAAGCAGCTCCATATTGAAAAGTAAAACCAAGCCGTCCTGAGATGAAAGCTAGCCTTTCTGTTTCATTCAGGACGAGTCTTGAGGGTCACCATGGGAGAAAGTTTGTTTAACTGGCCTTTTAAGAGCAGGATTTCTTTTTCCTGGAAGCCACAATGCTTCTAATTTATCAGAAGTTTTTACTGTCTCCTGGGTCAGGTATAAATTTCTTGTGATGTTTATAATAATTTTAAAAATTGATTTTTTTAAAAACAACACATATGCATGAAGAAAAGGTGATCCACCCACCCCCAACTGCCCCTCCCCACCCCGGCAGGAGTACTTTCTTACCTCCTGAGAGGTAACCCATCTGTGTGCTTTGGAAAACCAGCCTCCAAATACATAGCCAGTTAGGCTATCCCAGCAACCACTTCCCCAGAAAGACTCACAAAGATAAGATGTTGAAAACAAGTGGCAAGAAGCCAGTGGAAGGGGCTCTGCTAACACTCCTGGGATAGTACAAACAGGTGGAGTGTTTCATGAAAGACAGATAGATTCATATTGTCTCTCAGTCTCAGCGAGTCACTCTTCCCAGATGAGTAGGTATTTTCCACAGACCAGAGGCTAGGCTGCATCAGAAGACTTTCAGGCAGAAGGTAGATGGAGACCAAATCTGCCCTGTGCTTGCTTGACTGGCTCACAGAGAGCAAGTTCCAGGCTGTTGTTGTAGTTTACAGGATAATATGAGTAGCTGTGGATTTTATCTACATTTCTCAGACAGGAAAATACAGCCTTCATACACATCACCAGTGGTTTTAAGACTTCCTGAATGTTGATGTCTTGTGAATATTTAGTCATCAAAAATATTTTGTGCCCACTTGGTTCTTCTAACTTTTCCTTTATATTAGCCTATGTATACACTGCTTACTTTATCTCATGAACTAATTTCCTCTATTTAAATTTTATCCCTCTTTCTCCTAATATTTGTTTCTGCTATTTCCTTTGTGAGAATTGTTTGTTCTTAAGTACTCAGGTAAATAGATTGTAATAAGTAGCAACAATTTAAAAACAAAATTCCTCACACTTGCCAAGCAAGACTCAATGTGTGTTCAATTTTATTTATTCACATAATCCCTACAGCAATCCCATGCAGGCAGGGTTGCAGTTGTCCCATTTTACAAGAAAGGAGACTTGTACATATAAAAATGAAACAACTTGACCTAGATTACACCATTAGCAAATCTAGACAGAATTTGCACTGAACCTACATAGACTGGCTTCCAGTTTTGGCTCTTAATCACTCATTCGGTCTTGCTCATTTAAATACTTATACGCATGCATATTTATACATGGAGGGGGTGGGGACTGTATTCTTGTAAAAGCAGTGCCACTTCTTTCTCTACATCAGCGACACTGGATGCCCCACAACCCCAACTATTCTCCGAGGCCTATGACTAGCAAGCCTTGGATTTTCCTGTTCCTCGTTGGCCACACCCCTCTGCACACCTCACTCGTGTTTTAGTTTTTCTTGGATTTCGTAGACTCTGACTGCCCTTGGTGTATTCTTCTGTTAGTTACCATTCTATTTTGCAACCAAAAACCAAAACATTTTAAAGCATTTGCTAGTCAGAGTTGTAGTCTGTAGAGGTTGTGTAACACCAGCAGGACACCCTTTATATTGAATATGCTACCATGAGACTTTGATCCTCTTAAAACCCATCAACTACATTCTCTAATGTAACAAATAACTATAAAAGTCTATTAGTTAAATAGGCTTGAATAGTTTTCCTGTATACTGTAGCTGCCCTCACTCCTACTCTCTAAACCCCACAATAAATACTGTTTCCATCTCTGGCCTGGGCTGACCCCATTGGGATGCCATTCCCAACACGTGGGGTAGTGGGGACTGTAATCCCCTTCCCTTAAAGGGAAACCCTCAGATGTGCTCCCTCTGTGTCCATTCATTTCCCATGGGCTGGGACTTGGTCACATGGCCGTACCTTGACAATAAAGAGGGAAACAGGTTTTACCAAGGTGGCTAGGTAAATTCTACTGAGACTGAAAAGAGAGGAGTGAATTTGGAGAATCAACCAGAAGTCTCCAACGGAGGAAAAACATACTGTGATACACAAGGAAAAAAATGGAGAGGTGTAATTTAGACTTGAGGAAAAAGAAAGTTTTCAAAAGGAAGGAGCAAACTGAGACCTGAAGCATAAGCAGGAGACGATCAGATGGTGTTCATAGAAGGAACAGCCTAGAAGTAAGAAGGATCTGGGGTCATGTGACTAACACAGCCTAGAGAGACAGAGCAGGGGCAATATAGTCAGGAGGTGGTTGGACAGACATCAGTGCCTCCCACTAAACATTAGAAACTTTGACATTCAAAGCAATGCAGTGAAAGATGCTTTGGAGGTAAGATTTGTGCTTTTTAGGAGATCACAATGGCTGATGCTTGAAGAATAGCAGGCAGGAAGCTAGCAGACATTTAAGTCAGTTAGAAACTATCCAGGGGTTAGCAGAGTGGGTCATGGATTCTTGGTCTTTAGAGGTAGCAGAGGGATGGAGAGAAGAGGTTGGATCTGAGATCTAGTGTCTCAGGAGCCCATGGGCAGACTTGGCGATTAATTGGATGTGGGAATCAAGGAAAAGGAGGTGTTACATATGACTCAGACTGAAACACTGGTAATCTTTACTGTGGGAGGAACAGGTTGGAGAGAAGAAAGAAGGAGTTCACAATTGGCATAAGCAGTTTGTTATGCAGGTGGAGCAGGGAAGTAGGCAATTAACTGTGAGTCCAAAGCTCAAAAGACAGGGCTAGACTTGGCAACCATCAGTGCTGAGGTGCCATTCACCACTATGACGAGAACCATTTAGAGAGACAGTGTGTTGGGAGAACTTGAGGAAGGTCAGCTGTTGGCACAGGAGGAGAAACCAAAAATAATCAGTCACGAAGTAGAACATTGTCATGGGAGCCTGGAGAAGGGTTTCTCTCAGAGCTACTGCCTGCACTACTGCTTCAGATCCCAGATGAAACCCATCCGACACCCACTCATCTTGTTGCCTCTCAGCAGCTTTATCTGCCTTATGCCTTCCATCTCCTAGCATATATCAAAAACTGTTGTAATGATTTCACTTTCATGCTGAGCCATGAACTCTTTAAAGACCAGAAAGATTTGAACATTGTTCAACCTTCTCATAGTTAGTACAGTATAGTTCACACACAGTGGTTTAAATACAATAAAAGAATACTCCCTCCCATTAAATTGTAGGTAAGTAGATGGTACAGTGATATTGGGAACCAGGGGATTTGTGCTGCTTTGGTGCATCTTTAGTGTAAAGTTTTCATCTTTCATCTAACATGATACCACCAAAATCCAATAGCCAACTCCTACCATTGTATGCTTATTCCTGACACTGGGGAGGATGTTCCTTTCTTTTAAAAATCTGAGCAAACGTTGTGTGCTGTTGGTTTAAATTCTAGTGCTAAAACCATGTTGTATGGTCACATCTATCTGCAAAGAAGATTGTGAAATACAGCTTTTAAGTGAGTAGCCATGAAGAGATACTCTGTAGCATGGAAGGAGAAGGGAACAGGTACTATGTGTGGTGAGCAGCCCTGATATGCGCTGCATTTTTGAGTTTGGCTGTGGCTCTCTGGCTTCAGAGTCTGACTGTTGGGAAGTACTCCTACAACTGTAGAGAAGAATGTGGATGGATGACCAACAAACGCTGGACACTGATTCCTTTAGGTGGGAGGAGCGGGAAGGGCCATAGTGGCAAATATATAAACATCTGTTGAGCAATGGCTAAATAAGTGGATAAATTCAATGACACTGGTAATATGAGGCTGTTCCCTGTGGCTCCTGACTGTCCTCTGCACCTTCCTCAATGCTGGCTTCTGGGAATGGATTCTAAAGATAACTTGAGATGTAAATAGGAGGGGGAAGACTAATTTATATAAATTTTTTATTCTGAGATATTTCTGATTTGTTGTCTTGAGTCTCTAGAAAGGTGATTGTATCAAAGTGCAAACAATAACTCCTCTGTCCTTTTCAAGACTTGTACCTATTTTAGGAAGTTTATTAAGCTGTCAAAATCATAGTGAGCATTTATGACATCAGCATTGATCTCTTGTACCTTATCATGGTTGCTCTGTTCCTTAGCACTGATTATAAGACTAGCTGTTGCTTTGACATAGATTTTTCATTAGCCTAATAAAATATCTTATGTGTGGGCTCAACAAGAGATTTTTAAATGAATAACAGGTTGTTGGTATAATTCTCTTCATATATTTTCTAGAATATTTTTCCATTTACTTCCAATCCAGTTCCATATCATACAGTACCAAATGGTCTTGTAAACATGGTCTTCTTAAATGATAATTAATATACTGTAATGGGGTAGAGGGTTAAACCACGGAGACAGGAAGAAATATAAAATCATGTTCCTTCTGTCAACAGGCTTGTCATTGACTAATAGGAGCATGTCCATCAATAAGTCAATTCTAACTAATATGACAGAAGGTAGCATATGTTGTGAGCAGTACACATACGTTCACTTCTCAAAACAGCACTTCCATCATGTTCCCTCCTAAGAGAAGCTATTAGATCTCTGTGGCCTAGAGCATAATGCATGAAGCCTTTAACAATGTTCCATGTTTGCTGTTGCTCTGTAGTTGTACCCTGCTGTGGTGGTTCAGCAAGGAGATACTGAGGCATTTTCATACATGCAAACCCTTCCAGCCTCTGCAGAAGGAACCACCATCATGGCAAGCACCGTCCTCAACAGTGGAACCCTGAGCTTCTGAGCTCAGGTGTTTTTATTGATCCAGAATCCCTCAGGTGTTCCACTGATAGCACATGCAAATCATGAGCAATCAAACATCCCCCACATAAATCCAACACCTGTAGACAATACACAACACCAAAACCTAGGGAGCCCCTCACCCAATAGTGCATAAAACAATTATTTAAACACAACTAAAAATAATCTTTTGCAACATTGCTCATGCATACACACCGGAACACACATCCATCTGACAGCAGCCCAATGGCTCCCTTATTCCCAGCCTCATATCCATGCAGTACAAAACCATGGCAGGTAAAGTAGGTCTTTAAGAAAGGGAGGGCAGAAATAGAGGATAAAGAGATGCTTCATCCAGTAGGTTTCCAGCCACAAGGATAAGAACCTGAATTCATATCCTCTGCAGAACACATGTAACATGCTGGACCTCACATCACTCAACAGTGACCCTGTGCTGTGGGAGACAGTTGGTAATAGAAGATCCCTGGAGCTCATTGACCAGCCAGCCTAGATAATTCAGGATCAGTGAGAGACTGTCAAAGAATTAGGGTGTAGTGACTAAAAGATACTTGAAGCCCACCTTAGGCTTCTAAGTGCATGCATGTACTCACAGGTACAAACAAGGACAAAACTAAGGACAACCAGAAATATTTCAGCTATATGGTTATTGTATATTTCACATTTAATTTCTCTATTATATATGAATATGTTGTCATCGATTTATGTCATATTTAATAATATGTATTTTAAATTTCTTTAAAATTTTATTAGAAGCTAGAAAACATTCAGAAAAATACATATAGAAGTACAATTCCATGAACGATTGTAGTAGTACTCCTGTGGCGGCTCATCAAGGAGACATGGAGGCATAATCTTTGGTGGAAGCCCTGCCAGACGCTAGCAGAAAGAACAACTGTCGTGGCCAGCACCATACTCAATCAACAGTGGAACCCTGAGTGTCTGACCTTAGGTGTTTTTAATGATTCAGAACTCCTCAGGTGTCCTAAAGATACCACATGCAGATCATTAGCAATCAAATGTCCCCCACAGAAATCCAACAACTGCAAGCAACACAAAATGCCAAGGCCTATGCATTCCTTGTTCCAACAGTGCACAAAAACAATTATTTTAAACACAACTAAAAAAACTCCCACAACAACTATAATAAAAATTACATATATGCCACAATAGCAAAATATCTAACATTATTAGCATCTAAAAATTCCCTTAAGGACCATCCAAGTTAATCATTATTCTGATTTCTAACCTCACAGATCAGTCTTGCCTGCTTGGGAGTGCTGTATCAATGGAATCAAACAACATGCAATTTTTGAGTCTTTGAGTTGTTTTATTAAAAAATAAACTGCTTCTCTCTCTCTCTCTCTCTCTCTCTCTCTCTGTCTCTGTGTGTGTGTGTGTGTGTGTGTGTGTGTGTGTGTGTTCATTTATCTCCCAATACACAAGATTTTACACTGTCAGTTTTCTAGTGATGGATGCTTGGATTCTTTTCATTCTTGTGGCAATCATAAATAATACTGCTGTGGAAACTTGTTTGTATCTTTTGTAACCATGTGTAAATTTGCATCAATTATACCTGCAAATATAATTACTAAATTGCCAGGCATGCATGTTTTCAGTATTTTTAGTAAATAAGCAGTATCCAAGGTGTCTGAGAGAATTAACACAACCCTAAGGCGGACCCCATTTGAATTGTACAAGTCTCTCCACCGCATGCCTCCAACAGCACTTCAGAGTGTTTAGTCCCCACTCCCCAGCAGCTCCTCTGACTTCTCCTATTTCTGTAATTTTGGTATTTATAAATCACACTGGACAGGCAGCTTGTAGTATGATGCTTAATTCAAGTTAAATGCTATTTTCTCATTGGTAAATTGAAGGCTTATATTTGGGGGAAGAATGTCACAAATTAGATGTGCCATTATCAGAGGCATGTACTTCATGCATCCTACTATTTTCAGTGTTAATCTTGATGCTGAGATTAAATTTCTAGGACCCAAGTTTGTCCACTGTAGACACAATTGTGATTTGAGTGTTTGTGTCTCTTCCCAGATTTCATGTTGAAACAATCAATCCTCAATGCGAGAGCAGTGAGAGGAGGGATCTCTAGGGGGTGACTAAGCCAACTAGGGGCTCCACACTCTTGGGCTCCTCCTATCCCACCTGCTTCTACATTGTGAGAAGGCAGCATCTGGGCACTTCAGACAGTTCAACCGAAAGCACTCCCTTGGCAAAAAGCCTCACTTACCATCCCCCAGCCTGGCAATCACTTGCTGGCACGCAACTCCGGTAGTTTACTTTTTCCAGAAAGACACATAAATGGAATCATGCAAAATGGAGCCTCTTGGGCGTGACTTCCTTCACTTAGCAATAGCTGTTTATGATTTTTTTGGCATGTCTGTATGAATTAGCATGTGACAATATTGTATGAATCAGCGTTTCATTCTTTTTTATTGGTCATTAGTCTTTTGTGTAAATAGAGTCCAATTTTTCATCCATTCATTTGATGAAGGGCATCTGAGGTGCTTCGTTATCGATTAGACTTCTGGAAACATTTGCAATTGAGAAAAAAAAGTTTTCAGTTTGTGCATAAATACCTAAGGTCGGATTGCTGGAACAGAAGGTAGAGATTAATCTATGTTTCGATTTGTAGAAAACAATCAAATGCTTTCAAAATGGCTGTTGTATTTTTACCCTTCCAGGAACCTATGGCAGCTGCAGTTCCTACTTTGGCAGCACCTGTTACACACTGCTTTGGCTTTGGCCCTTTGAATGGACCGAGTGGCTTGTCCTCTTAGCTTTAATTGCTTTTCTCTAAGGATTAAAAATATTGAGCATTGTGTATATGCTATCTGACACGTATTTCTTTGGAACGTATTTGTTAAGATCTTTTGTTCATTTTTATGGGGTTGTTTGTACTTTTATTATTGAGCTTTGAGAGATCGTTGTAGATTTTTAGAGGCGATTTCTCTACTAGGCATGCAATTTGCTGCTACCATCCCAAGTTCATGGCTTCTCCCCATTCTTCCTATGTTGCCTGTGCTAATCAGATTAACCTCAGAGTCACAATTCTCCTGCCTCAGCCATTCAGGTAGATGAGACTACAGATCCATACTTCACTCAGCATTTGCATTCTCTTAAAAGAGGGCATTTTACAGAGAAAAATTGTTTAATTTTAAAGTTTTTTTTTTTTTTTAGTATATACAGGTGCTTTGCCTACATGTGTGTCTGTGTTCCACAGGCAAGCCTGGTACCTGCAGAGGTCAGAGGGGGAAGTCAGATCCCTTGGGACTAGAGACACAGACTACTGTGTGCTATCATGTGGGTGCTCAGAATCAAACACAGGTCCTCTGGAAGAGCAGCCCAGTGCGCTTAACCATGGAGCCATCTCTTAAGCCCCGAGTTGTTTAATTTTTATAAAGTCCACCTGAATCTTTAAAAATACGTGGATTACACTATTGATATCATACAATTTTTGTTAAATCAGTAAAGTTAGATGCTATGTCTTGAAAAGATAAATAATCTAGTCGAGTCAGACAGAATAAAGAGAGAGAAGGTACAAATTATCAATGAAAAAAAAAGAAGACATCTATGCAGATCATCTTAAAAGGACATTGAAAGGTATATGAATGATTTTGTGAAGCTAAGTTTGTCAATCAAGATGAAATGCACACATTCTGTCAGAGACATAAACTATGCAGGAAAGCCACCTTTACCATGCAGAGCACCACAAAAGCAGGTATGTGCTTAGTGAGACGGCTTTTGTAAATCTTTGCTTCAGAGGACACCAAGCCCAGATGTGTTCATTGGCAAGTTCCACTAAATACTCAACTACAAAATAATACTACTTCCCGAAACTTGAAAAGGAAGAAACACTTCCCAACCTAGATCTTGCTTCCAGCACATCATTTTCCTGATTCCCAAACCTGATAATGCCACCCTGAGAAGATAAATCCTTAAGCCAGTATCTGTAACATAGATACAAAATTACATACCATTTTTTAAAGAAAAGATAGTTCCCCGGTGCATCAAAAAGCACAGTACTTCATGACCTACTGGGTTTGTGCCACAAGCACAAGTGTGGCTTAAGATTAAACGTCAGCTGAGCGTGGGGGTGTATGAGTGCTCGTGGTGTAGAAAGAGGAGAACTGTAAGAGTTTGGGCCTGGCAGCCCGGCAGAGGCAGAAGCAGAGGCATCTCTACAAGTTAAAAGACAACCTGAGCAGTTAGTGAGTTCAAGACCAGACAAGGCACAGAGAAAAAGACAGACTAAGCCAATATAATTCACTATATTAACAGAATAAAAAGGCATCATATTCTCAATAGATACAGAATAAACATTTGACAAAACCCAATAACTATTTAACATTGTCTAGAGAATCCACTTATCGAAATAAAACAAGAAAAAGTAATGTTTAGAAATCTAAATGAAAGGATAAAAAACTACTTTTATTCATAAATGGCATTTGTCTATGTAGACCTCAAGCTATGTAATAAAGACTGCTATACTTTATAATACTAATAAATAAGCGGATTCATTTTAAGATAGAAAAATCAATTTAGAAATAAATTGCAGAGACTGGAGAGGTGGCTCAGTCAATAAACTTATTACTACTCAAATATTAAAACCTAATTGAATTCCCCCAGCACACAAATAAAAAAGCAAGATTTGGGGCTGGAGAAATGGTTCAGTGGTTGAGAGGATTTGTTGATCTTCCAGAGGACCTGGGTTTGATTCTCAGCACCCACATGGTAGTTCACAACTATCCATAACTCCAGTTCCACTGCCTCTGAAGCTGTCTTATGACTTCCATGGACACCAGGCACAGTTATGGAGCACATACATACTCACAGGCAAAATATTCATATACATTAAATATAATTAAATCTTTTTTTAAAGCTTGCTGTACTGACACACATGTGATCCTAGGGCCAGAGAGGCAGAGACAGAATGATTCTTCAGGGCACAATGGTCAACCACCGTAGGCCATTCATAAACAATGAATTTCAGGCCAGGAAAGAGACCTTGTCTCACAAAAATATAAGTTATATGGTATCTGAGGAATGATAACCAAGGTTGACCATGGCCTTTCTCGCCCTGTCCCTCTCTCTCTCTCCCTCTCCCCCTCCCCCTCCCCCTCTCCCCCCCTCTCTCTCACACACACACACACACATACACCAATTGCATTTATCTATATAATACACAATGAATGTCAGAAAATTCAAATTTATAAGTACCACTTATACTTTATTAAAACATGAAATATTGCCGGGCCTGATGGTCCACACCTTTAATTCCAGCACTCAGGAGGCAGAGGCAGGTGGATCTTTGTGAGGCCAGTCTGGTCTGAGAAACCCTGTCTCAAAGAATAAAATATTTATGTTTAGGCATGTATGTGTAAAACTATAAAAGATTATTGAATTTAATGAAAACCAAATAAATAGAAGTGACTTATGTCACTACATAAAAGTCTAAAATGTTGTTAAAATGACATTTCTCTCCTTAGGTTAAGCATAGTACCAACAGAATCTCAGCAAGCTCTTTGTGGGAATTGGCAAACTGAATTTAAAATATATGAAGTAATTGAGTTTAAAATATTGAAGGCAAGTTACCAGAGGACTTATACTACTTGATTTCATCATTTACCATAAATATTTGAGTCATGGCATTGTAGTACTGTTACAGAGACAGCCATAGAGCTCAATGGACCAGAACAGGGGTCTAGAAATACACTCATACATGTGCATAATCCATTGATTACTTTTTCAATAAAGCTAATTTCCTAATCCATTTCCTGTTGCTATAACAAAATGCTTGAGACCGGGTAGTTTATGTAAAAGAAGTTTAAATAAACTCACCATTGTAAGGCTAGACATATAAACAGCATGGTGCAGGTTCTGGAAAAGGCATCACAATGACAGACTAGGTGTGGAGAGGTTACATGGAAAGACAGGAATAGAGACAGAAGGTAGGGGCAGATCTTGATCTTTTCTAACAAACCACAGTCAGGGGAACTAAGTAGGTTTCCATAGAATAGCATTTACCCTCCAGAAGGCATGATTCTTGGTGATTATTACCTTGCATTGGGCTCCATTTCTTAAGGATCCCACTAGTCTCAGTGTTTATACACTGGGGGCCAGTCACCTAACACACAAGTCCACCTAAAACACACTCAAGCTGTATCCACAGCAGAGCAGCCACCAAGCAATTCCCTAGAGAAAGAAGCTTCTCAGTGTAGGTGCTGGAACAGTGACAGCTGTATTTAAAGGTGTGCTTGGATCCTTCCTCAGACTACTTATGATTAGCTCAAAATTAATCACAAGTACAAGAACTCATAGAACATTTTAATTTGATAAACTTTCTTTCTCTCTTTCTTTCTTTCTTTCTTTCTTTCTTTCTTTCTTTCTTTCTTTCTTTCTTTCTTCCTTCCTTCCTTCCTTCCTTCCTTCCCCCCCTCTTTCCTTTCTTCACTCCTTCCTCCTCCTTCCTTTCCCCATATTCTCATTCCCCCCCCTTCTTTCTTTCTTCTAGATAGTGTCTCTCTACATAGACCTGACTGTTCTAGAACGCACTATATAGACTAGGCCTAGAACTCACAGAGATCTTGAACCAGTTATACAGAGAACTCTGAAACTCTAGAACAGAGTTAAGAGTGATACTTCTTAGCCCCCGGATAGGAGTGCAGGCTTTGGCCTGCTTGCTTCCTTCAGTTCAGAACATCTTCATCCCTGAGGCTGGAGAGATGGCTTCAAAGTCAAGGGCACTGGCTGCTCTTCCAGAGGACCTGAGTTCATTTCCTAGCACCCATATGGCAGCTCACAACCAGCTCCAACTCTAGTCCCCCGGGATCTGATGCCGTCTTCTGGCCTCCACAGGCACTGCATGCACATGGTGTACAGACTCATATTCAGACAAACACTCACACACATAAAATAAAAATAAATAAAATCTAACAGTTTAAAAAAGGGTACTTGCATTATGGACAGGAATTTTGATGTTGTGTTCTATTATTTTATTGAGTTTTGAGCATTATAAAATGGTTTTATACCATGTATACTTGTGTGTGTTGCTTTCGTTTGGTATTATGCAACTATCAGACATCCATGTTGCTTCGTTCCATTTCAGCATACCATAGTGCATTTGTCCACACTGCTACAGATGTTGGCTAGTATGAATAGTGACACTATGTGTACTCTGGTACGTATCTTTTGGTATATATTTATATGCATTTCTTCTAGGTATATATTAAGAAAGGGATTTTAGAATATGAATATATTCAGCTTTATTAAATACTGATAAGCTTGTTCCTAAAGTAGTTGCACAAATCTATACTCCCACCATCAGTGTATGTAGTTGTATGTTGCTGTGATAGCTCAGGATGGGAGACAGGGAGGCACTGCCAGACCTCAGAAGAGGGAAACACCATCAGGGCCCATACCATACTCAACAGTGGAACCCCGAGCTCAGATGTTTTTATTCATTCAGAACCTCTCAGGTGCAGATCATAAGCAAACAATCATCCCCCACAGAAATCCAACATCTACAGACAATACGAAATGCCAAGGCCTATGCACCTCTTTTTCCAACAGTGCACAAAACAATTATTTTAAACACAACTAAAAATAAACTTCCACAATAACTGTAAATAGATTTTATTTTACTTACGTATAGTTCTGAAAGACAAGCTCTCACTATGTGGTCAGGCTGAGCCAGCACTCACTCTATAGCATAGGCTAGCCTAGAACTCACAGCAGTTCTTCTGCCTCTTGTAGCTACAGACAGAGATACAGGCTGCCATGCCTGACTTGTAAGAGAACTTCAGTTTTTCTAAGTTCTCATGGTGCTTGATATCACTGAATTTTAGCCAGTCTACTGAGCGAAGCAATCTCTGCGTGGTCTTGGTAAATTTTTCAGATAACTGGTGATGTTGGTTGCCTTTTCATGGACTTATTAGTCATTTGAGTATTCTCTTTTACAAAGACCTAGAGGCCTTTTTAACTTGGGTTTTCTATTTTGTTCTTGTTGATTTGTGGAAGGTCTTTATTGCTTGTGCATACTAGTCTTTTGTCAGATCTATCCTGACAATGTCCCCTCTATTCTGTGGCTTAAATTCTTATTCCCTTATTTGGAGGAGAAAAACTACAAATTAACTCCAGTGTTAGCAGTAGCTAAATCTCAAGGACTCTATCCTTTTCTCCATAGTTTCTAGTTCTTACAGGAGTATCTAATGAATGTCTTAAAACACAACAATAGATGTGAGTTGTTTGAGAAAGATGGTTCATTTAAAACACAGTGATTAAAAAGTAACCAATTGGAGGAGGTTAGCAGAGACAGAAACTTTACCAGTTTGTCCTTAAGCGGCATCTGCTTGTAGAGAAGTGCTGGTGCCCCCTGGTGGCGAGTGTGAGATTTACAGCAAATGCTGAAACAGCTGTAGTCTTTCAGTTTTCAAATAACTAAAAAGAACTTTCAATTGAGGTAAAACTAAGCGCCCCTGCAAGTTGGGCGTGGGCCTGACTAGCAAATATAACATAATTACAACATCTAGTATGATCAGAAGTGGAAAATGGACTGATTAGAGCTAAATAAATGCCTCTCTTGTGGGGCCAGTGAAATGGGTGGGGGTGGGGAGATAGTTTCAAAAGCAGGGACAGGAGCCATTGAAGTACAAATGTGAAGCTTTTTCCTTTTCTTCCACGGTGTACGTCTTACTCACCATGGTTTGTTGCTGCTGCTGCCATTCGTCTAAATATTTAACCTCACGCTGGGTAAAGAATAAATGATTATTATCCACTTGTCTTTTTATTGAGTTAACACCAGTTTTCAATGCAGATATGAATGTTTAACTCATATGTGAAACAATCAAAAAAAAAAAAACCTCAAAAAAAATTTTTTGAAACAGTGTCTCCTTTTGTAGACCAGGCTGGCCTTGAACTCACAGAGATCTGCCTGCTTCTACCTCCCAAGTGCTGGGATTAAAGATGTGCACCACCATTCGCAACTGTTTTTAATTCATTTTTCATAGCTCGTACTACATACTTCATGATTGCCCAAATACTGTAAATAGTACAGGTTTTCATTTCACTTCTTAATACCCCCTCATTCTACCTCTGTTCTCTGCATTGGGCTCACCAGCCAGCAAGCGCTGAGAAGAAAAGGAACTGAGTGTCCTGTCTTCCCTCTCTTTCCATGCCTTTCAGCTTTGCTGATTAGCCAGCACAGGAAAACAACCCTGTCAGACAACTGTGGCAAGCCCTCCTTCTTATCCATTGTCCTAGAAAGACATTGTCTTCTCCATGCATCCCAGGCAAACTCTGGTTCATGAAGTTAGCAATGGTACTCAGTCATAATAGACACTTGTCAAGAGACCCTGACATCTCAGGTCCCCTGGAATACTGTGACACTGTGACTGGAACAGCTAGAACACACACACACACACACACACACACACACACACACACACACACACTGTGCAGCTCTCCTAGTTTGTGTGGTAACAGAAAGGAGATAATCAAAGTATGATTTCCTAAGTCAAATCACAGAAAATTTCTTTTTCAGAGTTCAAAGGTCAGGAAAACAATGAGTAAAGATCTCACATGAGAGGAGAGGTACATGAACCAAATGGTGACTTCCTGTTTTGTCTAGTATCCAATGACCAAAGTCTGCTTGCTCTGTTACAACACAAGCAGCCTCAGTGAATGTCGAGCAGAGGTCTCTGACACTCCACAAGGTCACTAGGAGGCAGCAAACAGTGATTTGCTAGCTGGCTTCAGAAAGAGTGGCTTGCAGGCCTTGGGGCAGCCGCTCCACAGCTGTTCGATGTGATTGGGGTTTGCATTTATTTTGGAGCACAGTGGTTGAGGCCACTGTGGTCTGGTGAGGTACAACATCACACTCTCACCAGGAAGAGGACTATGCCCTGTGTTTTCATTACAGCAAAATGTGTTGCCATGCAGTGTTCAAAATCATCACAGTTCTACTTAACCCTCCACCATCCATATGGCCTTGTCAATCTAACCTAAAGACCTGTCTGAAGGTAACTTTCTGAGAATTTCAACATGGCAGCCACAGAACATCAAAGCAAGCTTGTTGAAATAAGTAAGGAGCCTTGTGCAATTTGCATTGATCTTAGAGCTAGTCAGGGAGTGGTTGACTTCTTATTAAAAATTTAGAGAGAGAGAGAAAGAGAGAGAGAGGGAGAGAGGGAGAGAGAAAAGAAGAAGAAGAAGAAGAAGAAGAAGAAGAAGAAGAAGAAGAAGAAGAAGAAAGGAGGGAAAGAGGGATAAGTTCTTATTGATATATACGCATTATGTATACTCATTGAACTCATAGCTCATTTAGAATCAGGGGCATTGCAAATATAATCTAGAATAGGAAAAACATCACTTAGAATTACAGGTTTTTAGTAGAACCAGAATTTTGGCTAGTTTGAGCATGAGCAGAAAAAAACAAGCAAGCAAAGTCTTTAGAGTGCTGCTGGCACAAAGTCCTGCCACCAGGACCTTATCTCATAGGGAATGTTTAAAAACTAAATTTGAAAATAGGCCAACAAAACTCCAAAGAAATACAGAAAGACCCTTGTGTGTGTGTGTGTGTGTGTGTGTGTGTGTGTGTGTGTGTGTTTGTGTGTGTCAAAACTATGAACATCCTGGCTCAGCCTCCTTAGGACCAAACTGTTGATTGATTTTTAATTAGTTGCTTTTAGTAACTAAACCAAATAAAGCTATAGGATCTAGGATGCCTAAGCCCAGAGGTTCTGAAGGACCATCTCCTAGCACCCCTAGGCTTCCTGTGGAAAAGGACATAGCACCATTTTGCTTACTATCCATGGAGTGTATCTGCCTTGGCCAGTCCCTTATAGAGGAGCCAGCCCCTACTCACCCAATTCCGAGTCAGGGTCTGAATCCTGGATTGTGCTTAAAAACCTGCTGCCATTGTCATTTGACTATATCTTGATTTATGCAAAGCCAGGGCAGTGTTACACATTACTTAAAATAAAAGGGATGATGTTTAAAAAAAAAAAAAAAGAAAAGAAAAGAAAGAAAAAAATGAAAGAACAAACAAAAGAAAGAAAGAAGGAAGGAAAGAGAAAGAGAGCTACCTCCTCAGACTGTTCCCAAGGCTATCTGCTGCCTGCCGGGCCTTGAGTCCTCCTAGGAAACAGCTACTGTGACTTGGACTTCTTTTAAGGTATCTTTCTCAACCTATTAAGCCAGACTTGAATGGTACTACTAATTACTGTTGGAAAAGGCTACACTTACTGTTTTTTTTTCTCTTTTTTTCTAACATTGAGAACTCATAGAAAACACATTAGACAAAATTGGGGACAAGAAAATAATGTAGGAAATGTTTGTTGCAGGCAACAGCAAATGTGCATGTCTGGGAGTTATGTCTTTCCTCCCTTACAGTAGGCAGTGCTTTAGGGCCAGGTACTGTTGGGATAAGAGGGTGTTGGTGGGGTGCTGTCTCTGTAGGTGGTACTTTAGGGTGGGAATGGAGGTTGCTCTGTTTAAGGCTCCTTCTGGTAGCTTGCTCTGACATGCAGGTACAGGATGCACAGCTCAGACCAGCTGCAGTGAATGGGGCCAAGAAGCCAGGCTCCTCAAATGGGTTGACTCAGCAAGGTCCCTTAATCAGAGATCGAGAGCAGTTTTTCTGCCTTCTGAGCAGAGGACACACACTGCAGAAGCTTAGCTTGCTACAAGGAGACTGGAGGCCTCCAAGAGAATTGCCACAGCCAAGAATCTCAGAAATGTCTTAGAGTCTCAGAAGAGGAGTCTCTGAGCTTGCATTAGTCTGTTTCCTTTTGTCCTTATTGTAGAAAGCTCCTTTTGTCTACTGGGGACAAAGTGGACATATGCCCTGTAAGTTATTGACTGAGTATGGCGATTGGCTTCTGGCTATGAGGGCCATGTGACCCCCATGTTAAGAACACAGATATGTGATGGGGTGTTGGGCTAAGGCCAAAGCTGGG
Organism: Cricetomys ansorgei; assembly: GCA_026225945.1. Classification (NCBI taxonomy): domain Eukaryota; kingdom Metazoa; phylum Chordata; class Mammalia; order Rodentia; family Nesomyidae; genus Cricetomys; species Cricetomys ansorgei. Next base: position 9,281,296 of record JAMJFZ010001562.1, read on the forward strand.
AAGCTTGGGTTCCTTGAGAGATAAGAGTATCAGCCACCCTCCTGTACCCATTTCCAGCCTTACAGATGGCAAGGTTCTTGGAGTTTTGCTTCCCTGAAATGAGACTTTCCTTATAGCTGGCTGCTATGGCCGTATGACTGGGTTGCAGCCAATGAAAAATCACCATTTTGTCTTTCCCTTTATCTGGCTGTGGGACAATGCAGATCCACTGACATTGTCTGTTTGAAAAAGGGCCTTAGCGTGGGGATAGGGGATGGAAGAAGCATGAGTCCCTGAAGACATTAGGGCAGGGCCACCCTCTGCTCAGGACCACATACCTCCCCCACCTTCTGTGAGAAATTGATTCAATCTGATGCAATTGTTTGGGCATTTCTGCTTCTTGCAATTAAAGCTAATGCACACTGATAGAAAGTGTTACTTAGTGGTCAAGCTAGACTTCCTCTGGACAGGAGGCCTAGAGGCAATCTTAAGGTACAGTGATGTTTCATACTCCCATCATCATAACACTACAGAGCCCTGTATAAGCCATTACAATGCTAAAAGCACTTCACACAATTCTCTTCCATTAGCACTTACAGATCTCTCATGCAGGGTATGTGGTATGTGTGCCAGCCTGGGCTGTAACAAAGGAGTGTGAAGTTAGTGCAAAAGACTGACAATATTCAAAGTATATTAAAAAGCTAGACAAGGGGGCCAAGGAGATAACTCAGTCTGCAAAGTTCTTATGCAAGAATAAGGACCTGAGGTGAGATCCTCATCACCCACATAAAAAGGCTTCCTACATGTGTAACCCTTGTGTTGGGGTAGCGATTGGCATACAGACAGATCTTAGAGGCTTGCTGGCCATTCAGTCCATTTATCTGAATCACTGAACTTTTAGTAAGAAACCTTGTTTCAAAAATTAGTTAGAACCAGGTGGTGGTTGTGCATGCCTTTAATCCCAGCACTCTGGAGGCAGAGGCAGGCTGATCACTATCACCAGGCCAGCCTGGTCTACAGAGTGAGTTCCAGAACAGCCAGAGTCACAATAGAGAAACCGTATCTTGGAAAAAAAAATAGAGAAGTGATTGAGAAAGAAACCCAGTGTTGATGTAAACATACACAAGCATGAACCAAACACACACACATATACACACACACATACCCACGTATACGCACACACACATACACACACATATACACACACACACATACACACACACATACACACATACACACACACATACATACACACACACATGCACACACGCACATACACACACACATAAACACACACACATACACACATACACATACACACACACACATATACACACACACATACACACATAGACACACACACACATATACACACACATACACACACATATACACACACATATACCCACGTATACACACACACACATACACAAACATATACACACACATATACACACATATATCCACGTATACACACACACACATACACACACATATACACACACACATATACACACACATACACACATATACACACACACACATACACACACATATACACACACATACACACATACATACACACACACATACACACACATATACACACACATACATACACACACACATGCACACACGCACATACACACACACATATACACACACACACACACAGGACTATTGTGAGAAAGAAAGGTCTAAAGTGTGGGGCAGAGGTAGGGAGAATAAGAGGAAATAATGGGGAACAAGAAATACAAACTTTAATTTTTTCTTTCATGCAGAATCTAAATTTAACTATATATGTATAGAATAGACTAATTCTTGTGTGTGTGTGTATATATATATATTCCTATAAGTGTGCATGGGATACCAAAGTGGTTTCTTTAGTTCTCTCATGATAGGCAATGCTTACCAGATATCAGAGAAGATCCCTTCTCATTTTGTAACTTACCATACTCACAGTACACAGCTATGCATTTTAAACAAAGGGTTGATGAAAGAGTGCTTGCTTACCAAGTGAAGGACATTCTGGGCTTGTCATTCTTTGGGGTTTAATTCTTAAATATTCTCTGCTAAGCTGAACCTGTAATCTGCTCAAGGACTTTATTATCTAAGAAATGAATGTTGAATTGGTATAATTAAAGACATCCAATACATTTACATGTTTTTACACACATGTACACACACAAAACATGAAAGCAGAAGGAGTAACATGGGAGGGGGAAGAACAACAGAAGGAAGGGAGGGGAACAGATGGATACAGGAGAGCAGAGTGTAGTGGAACACTTGGAAGACATTTTTATTATTTTGGTTTTCTTTAAAGATGCAAAATGGCATTTGGATTAGGTTTGCATTCCCACTCCAGCTGTGGTATAATTGTTTAGGAGTTGAATTTGGAATACTTGAAGCAGGTGGTTTTAATTTGGTTAGGTGTAATCATTGTGGCACCTGTAGCTTGTTTGGGGGGATTGCATGCCACATGGGTTGATGGGAACTTTTGGCTTAGGGTATAAAATGTCTGAAGCCCCAAGAGTCAGGGTGGGTGTTGGTTGGTGGTTCCTCGGTTGGGGTGTCATCATTAGTGTGCTAATTCTTAAAAGAACAAAGGTTGGAGAGATTGAGTTTACAGACTGTGAGCATCTCAGAGAAGCTAGTCTGACTCACTGTCAGCTAGTCTTCTTCACGCTTAAGACAGCTTAAAAGAGGCTGTGAAGCTTTCTACCTTTCTCTCATTCTATATCAAGGCCGCATGTAAAAGCAGTGAAGATTTCTTTCTATCCTTCCTTTCTCTTTCCATAAATTGAGGATAAAAGATTGTAGCGTACTGCTACGGCAGAGCACACTGATTAAGGATGATGATGTCAGGATGAAACCTTTTGTTTTGTATGCATACTGAAAAAATAACAATAATAAACCTGGATGTGGTGGTGCATGCCTTTAATCCCAGAACTCAGGCAGGCAGATGTCTGTAAGTTGAAGGCTAGAGTGATCTACAGAGTGAGTTCAGGTTAGCTAGGGCTACATAGTGAGACGTTGTCTCAAACACACACACACACACACACACACACACACACCAAAACAGCACCTCAAATGCCAGTGATCATCAGGCTCCTCTTGATGTGGACTTATTCTTTAATAGTTGGACTGAAAGATATAGGAGGTGCCAGGTAGAAGCTGGTGGCTGGAAAAGAGAGTAGCAAGTGAGAGGATGGGTAGGAGGAATATTAAGAAGTGAATATTGAAAAGTTAATTAACTTAATTTGTTAAACACAAGTGAAACATCTAACCAGGCTTTTAAAATAAGAGCAGCCATATGCTATAGCAACCAATGTTATGCCATTTTACCTGTGATTTTTAAATGATGTATGCAAATGTCTAACAGCTTTTGGAATATAGTGTCCAATGTGCTAACTGTTAAGTTGAGTGTTGTGACTCATACCTGTAATTCCAACACTTGGAAGATGGAAGCTGGATCAGGGTTTGAGGCTGCTTGGGCTATGTAAAGCTATTTCTAATTAAAAGTCAGGTGTTATACAATAAAATAATTATTCCTACTAAAACTTGTCTAGAATTACTGCCCAAATATGCCTCATTTTCTGACAGTTTTTCAGCTAAGTCCCTTAAACATGAACTGAAAAGTAAAAATGCCTATATTTTTTAAAATTATATGTAAGAATATTTTGCCAAAATGAATGCCTGTGCGTCACACGAGAAGAGAGCATCAGATCCCCTGGAACTAAATTTACAGACAGTTGTGAACCACCATGTGAGTGTTAGGAACTGAACCTAGGTCCTCTGGAACAGCAGCCTGTACTCTTAACCACTTAGCTATGTCTCCTGGCACCAGTTTTATTGCATTAGAGTTTTTTGACTCATATGACTTTGGGTTTTGGTGTGTGTGCTTTTTGACAGACAGTACTAATCATGTTACTGGATGAAGAGACTGGGATCCAAAGAAGATGTATAGCATGGTATCTAAGAAGATCACCTTATGTGGTAGTGAATGTGTGTGTGTGTGTGTGTGTGTGTGTGTGTGTGTGTGCACTGCTTACTATTTCCCTGGCACCAAGGTACACAGTTACAGTTTGTCAAGTCTTGTTTGATGCTCATGTTAGCTGATTGAAGTACAGTAGCACAAAAAACTTATGCTGTAGATGTTTCTATGAGATTTTAAATCAGTTAGTGAATATGTAATTGAGTATGATTGCATGGTAAGAGGAATAAATTGGTGGCTGTAATATAGGAAATATGATAAACAAAACAGCAATGCTCTATTGTTCCTAAGTGATAATTATGTTTATTGGTAAACTGGATGCTTCTGTTTTAGTAGTCAGCATTCCAGCTTAGACAGCCTTATTTAAAAATTGATAATTTAATTACAGAAACTCGAGTATGGAGATGACTAACAATGGAATCCAATACTGGACAGTGCCCAGAGGGAGCAGCTAATTGGCTGGGTACCATGTTCAGTTGCTAGGAGACAGCTTCTTTCAAGCTTGTTTTCATCCTTTGTCACTTGTTCTGGGATTTTCTTCTCAGTCTATGGCTTTGTATTCCTGTTAGCTTGACTTTGAAGTCAGCAAGTGTTCTTGCAGATGTTCATGGGCCTACAGAGTAGCTCACTGAGTTCTTTTTCAGTGAATTTTTACTTGTGGGGAATAAGTGAAGTCCTGAGTGAATGTGTTATTGATATGTGGACAGCCACACCCCAGTGCCTCAGCCCCATGGGAGTGGCAGAACCTTCTTTAGGTCAAAGTGAGAATGTTGACAGGGTGTGCAGGAAATGCCCAGAGTAGCATTCTTTCCCCACCATGTTTAGATCCTGAAGACTGATGTCCTATAGAGACTGCTCTCGCTGAGATTAGCTAAGCCTGTTTCCTTATTTGACTGTGTATAATCACCCTCCTTGTGTATCTGTGTGTGACAGCTCCACTTCCCTGTTCAACTGTGTGTAATGAACACATTGAACTGTGGGAGTATTGTGGTGAGCCCTTCAGACTCTGGACCTAGACTCTGCTGTGAGCCTCTGGCTAAAATTGCCTAGTTCCTGTATTGGGAGATCTTTTGAGCAAAACTGAGTCATGAAAATATTAATGACTGCCCAAGAGCGGCTTGTTTACAGGGAAGCCAAAGCCCCCTAAAGGGATACTTCTTCTCTGGCTAAACATTTAACTTCATCCGGAGAAGCTATTGTCCTAAGCATCTAACTCTACTGGAGAGAGGCTGTCTCCCCTAGGTAAGCATCCCACCTCAGCAGGGAAGATGCTTTGTTCTGATACCTATCTGGGCTTCAGGACGTTTTTACCTATGCACTGTCTCACCCTGTAATTAACACCTTGGTTCTAATCCCTGTAACTGCACGTAGCCCCCTGATGAAAAGGGTATAAGTTTGGAGAGAAAAATAAAATTTCGGCTCCATTCCATCTGAGCTCAATGATACTGTGTGTGTCTGGCCTACTTCTTTTCCCTCGCGTCTCTTCCCCCTCTCCTCATTAGCCCCTTCAGTCCCACTCTCCATCCAGGTACTGTCCGACTTGCCAGGCTGGCCCTGGCAGAGTAGAGTGGTCTGTGGTTTCTCCACTCAACCTGATGCCAGCTTCTCTCTCTCTCTCTCTCTCTCTCTCCTCTTTTTTCATTCCCTCATCAGGATTCAGGAACCCAAGCTGTGCAAGGATGAGATGTTTGCTTAAATCAAGGAAGATGGTCAGTCCTCCTTCTTCACTTGTTAAGTCACTGCACATTCAACATCTGGCCATCTTTTAACCAAACCAAGGAGTTCATGAAACAGCATTCACCTTTACTAAGTGCAATGCATGCTGGTATTTCCCATTGTTAGATTCAATTCGTAAATACTCTGTTGCAGATTTGATTATCTAAGATGGCAATCGTAAATTTCTCCAAACAAAATTATAAACCATGTCTGTTGGTGGCAGGGTAATTGCCAGAGAGCAATTTATTCCTGGGTCTGGGAAGAAGGACTTGATTTTGAACGGGTAGAGAGGCTCCCAAACTGTGAGAGAAAAAGATACTCTGAAGGACATTCACTAGATGGTGTGTGGGTTCTATGAATGTGTGTGCATATTTGTTTATGTGCAGGTGCCTACATGGAAGCTGGAGGTCAGCATCATAGAGTGTCTTCCACTATTGCTCCCCGGGATGGCTAATCTTGGTTGTCAACTTCACTATATCTGGAATTAACTAAAACCCAAACAGCTGGGCACACCTGTGAGGAATTTTTCTTGATTGGATCCTTGGAGGTGGGAAGACCTTCCCTATATACCTGTTGGCAGCCTGTGTGAAAGAACTTGAAAGAAGGAAGCTTTTGCTTTTTGCCTGCTTGCCCTCACTCTTGCTGGCAACTCCATCTATCTTGCTGCCAACTGATTCTTTTACTTGTATTAGAACCTACTCCTTCTGGATTCCAGGGTATGCTGAAGACCAGCTGAGACATCCAGATTTGTGGACTGAACAACTATTGGATTCATGGACTCTCCGTTGGGGGACAGCCACTGTTGGACTAGCTGGATCATCACCGTTAAGCTACTCTAATAAATTCCTTATATATATATGCATTCATTCTAGTAGTTCTGTTCCTCTAGAAAACCTTGACTAATACACTCTCAATCTTATTTTTCTGAGGCAAGGTCTCTCACTGAATGTCCCAGTTTGATTTCTGCTGTTGTGATAAACCCCACAATTCAAAGCAATCTGGGGAGAAACGGGTTTATTTCCTCTTACAGATTACAGACACCTTATTGAGGAAAGTCAGGGCAGGAACTCAAATAGGAACTGAAAACAGAAACTATGAAGGAATGCTTACTGACTTCTCTAGCTTATTTTCAGCTATCTTAGTCTTTCCTTGCCTAGGGATGATGCCATCCACAATGGGCTGCCCCCCCATACCATCAATTAGCAATCAAGAAAATGCCCCTACAGACATGCCCACAGTCAATCTGATTAAGGCAGTCACCTAGTTGAGGCTCCCTCAGATAACTCTGGGTTGTTGAGTTGACAGATGAAGGTACCTAGGAGAGTGAACTTATAACTCACTGTATGAACTTAGAATTCACTGTCTGGCCACTGAGCCCCCAAGATCTATCCTGTTCTACTCACCCTAGCACAGAAGTTACAGCTATGCCTAGCTTCTCTCCAGGTACTAGGGATCCAAATTCAAGTTTTCATATTTAATATTTTATCTACTGAGCCATCATCTGCCCAGCCTTTACTAGTTTATTTTAAGAACACATTTAGAATAATTTTTGATAGTGGTAATTATTTGGTACCCTTAAAAATGTAATTCCAGGAATGTATGTACATAAATTATCAGAAATACAAAATATTCAATGACCATGAGTTTTGTTTTCAAGAAAATTATTTCTGCCTCCATCTCTCAGCATACCATATTAATTTTTATTTTTGTGATCATGTACTACATAATTCAACTATTATTAGTGATTGGTTTCTACATTCCTGCATACTAAAACCATTGTCCAATATTTGTGAATTCATTGTTTGTAGCAGCTTTCCTTACAACCACCAAAGATAGAAATAAAACAATTAAAGGAAACAAAAATTGCAGAACACCTGCAGTGGATTAGCAATCACTCTTAGCAAGGGAAGAAAGACCAACATATTCTGTAACATGGACGAAACTCAAAGGTAATATGCTAAGTGAAATTAGCTATTCACAAAACAGACACAAAAAAGGTTTGATGCCATTTAACTGAAGTATCTGAAGCAGCCTAGTTCATAGACATAGGGATTAGAATGGCATTTGCTAAGGGTCTGGGCAGTGGGACAGATAGTGAGTCTTACTATGGGGACTAAACAACACCCCTGGACAATTTATGAGCAGCTATGCAACAGGAGAATCCTCTTCTACCACAGTCATTGCTTACTGGCTTTAAACTTTTTAACTTTATTATGAGCTATGAGTGTGAGCATGTGTACATATACATGCATGGAGATCTGAGGACAGCTTTGTGGAGTCAGTTCTTTCCTTCCAACTTTAAGGATGCTCCAGTCAATGAGATTAAACTCAAATTGTCAGTTTTGCTTGTTAAGCACATGTACTCACTGAGCTATCTTGCCAGTCCCGGGTACTTGGCTGACAGAGGAGTCATGTGGAAGGTTGTGAACAGAACAGACCTGATCTGACATGCTTAAAATAATCACATTGGTGATCCCCATTGAGAAGATAGGATACAGAAGCAAGTGGGGAGTTTATTGCAATGACCCGGATGAGACATAAAGAATGGGGCAGGGTGAAGGGTAGGAGTATAGTTGTAAATGTAGATATAGAGCCCGGACCTTGAAGGCTTCAGCTATTCTGGCTCAAACTCTTCTCCCAGCTCCTCTGCTTCAAACTGACTCTAATTGGCTCTTCAGCCTACTTCTTACCTGACTCTGTTAACTGAATCATAGGCTTCCTATGTAACTAAGCTGAGAGTCTGCCTTTTCTCATAAGAGTTGGGCATGGCCTTACTCTGCTAACTGAAGAGTTAGCATTCATTCTGACTCATCTCAGACATCACTTCCTTTGTGACACTGACTCCTTTTGAGTTCTGCTTCCTGTGTCTGCTTTCACTGTTTTTTCTAAGGATTAAGGGCATGGACCACAGTTGCCTTCTGAATACTGGGATTAAAGGTGTATCTACATTCTATCCAGACCACACAGACCTCTGAATGCAGCCCCTGGAATGTAGACCCTAGCTTTCACACAGGGCTATTACTCTACATAAGAGGAGTGATAGGGAATAGGGGATTCTCAGTAAAATTTCAAAGAGCAGCCAAGACAGATTCTGAGTGGCTGGATGGAGGTCAAGAGAGCAAGAGGACTAACAATGATGTGAGTCTCCAGAAGTAATTCTGATGGACAGTACAAATCCCTTTGGTACTGTCCACATAAGTGAGTTAGCAGATCAACATATCCGTTTTCCTGTAAGATACACTGAGCAATACATAAACTGCCTGACCTATGTGGCCAAGAGAATCCACTTCCCATCACATGAGTTGTCTGGTGCCAAGAGTCACTGACCTCTTCTAAAACCTAGTGTTCTAATTTATTTTTTAACAATTAAGTTGAAGGGCTGGGGAGACAACTCAAGAGTTAAGAGCACAAGCATAAGGACAACCTAAACTCAGGCACAGCTGCATGTATATCATCGAGGGGATGAGGCAGGTAGATCATGAGAGCTCCCTGGCCAGCCAGCCTAGCTAAAATGGTGACCTTCCGATTCTGTGACAGTCTTATAGCAATAAGAGGGAGGGTGATAGATGAAGACACCCAGTGTCCTGGCCTCTGTGTGTGTACAGGAGCACACATACCTACAGACTCATACGCATTCACCATATACAAAAAAACACACAGAATACACACACACACACACACACACAAAGTTCATGGATTAAATATAATGTAAAATAATGGAAACATGAGTTTGAAAACAAAGAATTGATGGCTTCTGTACGTATTGATAAAGGTGACTCTTAAAAAAATACAGTTGAATATAAAACAGTTGTAGAAATAGAAGAAAATAACAAAAATTCAAAGAAAAATAGTCCCTCAGACTTCTTGGAAATATTTAAGGTTCTGCCTGCAAGTGAATTTAGAAAGGCTCGCCAAGAGACTCAGGTTCATGCATGCTCAAGGTCTGTGTGTAAAATGACAGCGTGCTTGCATCTCACCTATTCAACTCTCTCCTGTGTGTTCCGGTCACCAAATCACTTATAATGCTTAATTCAATGTAAATTGTGTGTGTGTGTGTGTAATAGATTATATTGCATTGTTTGTAAAATATTGACATGAAAATTCCTTACATATTCATTACTAAAAAAAAAAAAATTTCCTTCCAACATTGCTTGAATTTGTGACTATGAAAGCCACAAATGAACAGCCAGCTGTGTGTAATAGATGTTTAAAAAATGTATTTCTCTCTTTTCTTTAGATCTTTTCTCTATTAGTAACTGGGAAACTGTCTATTCAAATCTCTTTGAAGGTTGCTGTTTTCACTGTGTGTTATTGACTACATACTCTTAAGATGTTCATATTAAGATTGCTTGCTTTAAAAAAATTCAGTTTCTTCATGCTAGTGCATGTGGGAGAAAGGTTCCTGGGTTTTAATTTCTGATAAATCTTGTGAAGAATAAACTCATCTCCAAATTAACCTTTAAAATCAGTAAGAGAAATGTACAACTTGCCAGACTGGAGTCACAGAGCCCAGAGTAGACTTCTTAAAGCTGTAATTCCATCACTAACTAGAGTTGGATCTGCTGCATGCAACTAAGTTCTAACAATGAGATTTACCTCATGTTAAAGAAGCATCTGACCCCATGTATTGGCCACAACAGCTGGGATTATGGAATCATCTTGTGTCCATCAGTGTATGTTACAGGTCCTAGAAGGCTGACTAATGAGAGCTTTGCCATTATAAAGAGCTAGATTCTCATTGCAATCTAAAAAAAACCCCTCAAACTCAGAACTAAAGAGTAGGATGTTGATTACTAAGGGCTGAGGCAGGGGTAGTTATAGAGTTATTGGTAAAAGGAAACAGAATTTCAGTTAGAAAGAATGTTCAAGAGATCTACTGTCCAATATAGTGGCTATGGTTAACAACAGGGCATGAACTGGAAGATTAAATGATCTCACCACAAAGGTGAGATATTAGCTCACCCTTTGATGCTTGAGATAACATACATACTGTGAAGCTTAAGTGTACAACATAAATATACATAAATTACTTGTCAATTAATTTTGTGAGTTTAAGAATAACACAAGAAACAAACAAGTTTGGCTTATTTCCAGTAATTTGTGATTGGAAGGATGCTGTAGGAACAGTCTTTAGAACCCAGAGAGCACAGGAGGGATGGAAGTCAGCTGAAGGTTTGTTTGACCCCTCCCGTTGACAGGACCAGGGTTACCTTGGGCTGCTACAGAACATCACACAAGTGGTCTATGCCCAGCTCTAAGAGTAGTTGGTATGGCAAACAGAGGTTGTATTGGTATTATAGTGGACAGTAGTAAATATGTGAAATACAGAGAGAGTTCTTTGCTTCACCCCCTTATGCTTCACTCATGAGAGGGGACCATCTATCACTTGCCTGCTTGCCTATCTGTCTGTCTGTCTGTCTATCTACCCACCAACCTACCTACCTACTGCATGCTCTCTCTCCAGCCTTTGTGTGTCTCTCCTCTTTGTTTCCTGATTTTTAATTCCCTCCCTGCCTCAGTGGGTGGAAACCCTCAGTGTCCAGCCTTTTCTTTTTTATAAAAAACACAAGAAAGTAATTGGAAGTACATGAACTTGGCTACATTATTCAAATTCACAGTTCTAAATCTTCTGACTCAGGCTAGACCTACAGCTTTCTTCTTCAGGACAAGAAATAAAACCCAAATCAACTCTGCCTGGATCCCCTAAGAGCTGAGTATTTAGTCATTCTACTCGAACTGGGCATTTTTGCTCTTCCCTTGGTGTTTTATTGAAGGGTTCCAAGTAACAGTAACAGAACACTGCTCACTCTAAGCGTATCATATACCAACTGAATTGTGACACAAATGTCATTAATTTACTGAAATTAACATTATGAATACATAATGGGAACATGTTCCTCAAAAGAGGAAAGTGAATATTAACCAACAGGACGAAACTATCTCCAAGAGATAGAAATAACAGAAAAGGGGTTCAATTCAAGGGCGCCTTGAGGTCAGAGTCCTACGTCTGCGTCTTCAAAGGCCCAAGGTTTTGGATGAGGCAGCTCAGGAAGCTTTCCAGCCGATCCCTGGACCTGTATGCTATCAGTCCGCCTTTGTTGGCCCAAAGATCCACCCCGGAAGCACCTTCGTTTTCCTTGTGATACACCAACTGTGGCAAATCCAGTCCAGCTTCTGGACTTCTCTCCAAACACTCCTTCATGTCTACGATGCCCCCACCCATGGCCCTCAGAATGGCATGAGCAGCACAAGAGTCCCATTTGTATGTGGTGTCCTCTGAAAAGATGTAAATGTCAGCCAGGCCTTGGACAACACAGAGGCTCTTGTAGCCGGCCCCAGCAGCGGGGAGGACGCTACCTCCGCATATGCTCGACACCGCAGCTTTGATGGTCGCTTTCTCGCTTGTACTAATCACCGCAGAAAACGAGCGGGAGGGCTCCATGTCTGAGTTTTCAGTCTGGGTTTCACCATCGTTCTTTTTAGAGACGGTGAGCTGCAGGGAATGGATGTTGGTCCCCATGTAAGAAAGGCCCCAGTAGGTCTGTCCCTTCCACCTGCGGGAAAATTTTAATCGGTGACTAGCATGTTTGTTTTATTCGTGATGCTTTCAAACATAATGATATTTTAAAATGTACAATGCATCAAAGCAAAATGAGTTTTAATGCTCCTGAGCTTAGAAATGAACATCGAGTTACTAATTCATTCTAAAAGTGACACACATGCACGCAGCTGCCTGTGCTGTTGCAGAGAGGAGCACTGGTTACACAAGACATCAGTGTCACACCCAGTTGGATGTCACTAACATACTGGTGGGGTTTCTGACTTCTAAAAAACAATGCCAAAGTTCATTACTGCCTTTGTCATTTAAAGTCTCAGAGGGGGTAAGATAAGCAATTAAATCCACTTATAAATCCCTCTCAGCCTCCCTAATAAGCCTATCATCACTGACATACTCCTCCTTATTCTGATTCACTAGCTCTACTTTGGCTTCTAACACCAAGTTAGATGGACTCGTACTGTTGTTTTTGGCATTAATAGTAATAACAACTTTATTTACTTGTCCTCTATGTCGTATGCTTTATTTGCAGATGAAAGCTAGGCTTAGAGAAAGCAACTAACTTGGTAAGGCCCACCTGGATCTTTAAGAGGTAGCCCCTGCATTCAAACCCAGGGGGCTCCCCTGAACCTGTGGCTCCTTGAAGTTGGCCTTGAAGTCCTCTTGTGTCAGTCTCTGGACTGCTGAGTTTATAGGTATGTATTACCATGCCCAGTTTTAATGACCTTTTTAAACATTTCCAAAACATACATGGTTTGAAGAAAACTGGAGTAGGGGAAAAGTCCAGAGACTTAAACTTTTAGCTCTTAAAGAGCAAATGAACCTTATCTGAAGTAACTCAAAGATTAATAAAAATAGGTAGTCCTGTGTATCGGAAACTGCAAGCTGTTTTCAATGAAAAGCAAAGATGCTGCCTCTGCTCAGACTAGAGTCAGCCCCTAAGCACAGAGCTGCTGGCCATTCTCCAACTGTGATCTGGGGTCCGTGGGAAGACAGGGGGATAGAGGACAAGAAGGGAGCTAATACTGGCAGCATCTGGAAGGAGTTAGAGTCGAACCTTGCCACATATGTCAATCATTCCACTTATACTTTTCATATTTTGTTCTGTATTTCTTCTACTATAATACAGAAATTCATATGGCAATATAGTGGCAGCATCTACCTGGTTCCAATGTATTGGAAGACAGTGTTTAGCATTAACCTATATGTGTAGCTTTGAGTGGATTTTAGAAACAGGAATTGGATTGCTATATCTCAAATGCAAAGCCATAATTTCTTGAAGTCAGTATTAAATTTTTTAAAGTATCAATGTGCACTTAAACCCAAACAAAACTATGCCAAATCCAGGACTGAAGATTTTAATTCAGCCCTGTGGATGCACAGTGGGAATTGCCCACAGAATCTGGTCCTGGGATGCCATGAAGAGTGACAGTCTTAACAAGCAAAGCTGAGGCTAGATAATCAAAACTGAAAGTGTCCATCTTTTACCTTAGAGTGGTGAGGTTTTGAGATGCAAAGGGTTGATTGATGACTCCCATCAGGGGTATGCCTGTCTCTGTGTCATAGACGCCAATTAAAATGGTCACACACTGAAGTCCACTGGGGAAAACTCCTTGGTTGGATTTAACATTGGCAGAACCTTTAATATACTGATAGGTTGAATCTGAAAAACGAAGCAAATATACAGACTGTTTAGGAGATAATGAATATATATAGGAGCTTTGTTCTGTGTAAATTTTCTAATTTAATGACCAATCAGATTTCAGATTTCTATGTTGCCTGCACTGAATTATTTGAACTCTTAGACACCAAACTTAAGCTGCTTATATTTCATTCTTCTAAGTGTATGGGAACTCTTTTTTTTTTTAAATTGCTGTCTTGAGACAGGGTCTCTATGTTGCACAGGCTGGCCTCAGGCTGCAGATCGTCCTGCCTCTGTCTCTTAAGTATAAGAACTCCTGAACAGGAGGACATGGTCATAGTCTGTGGGATCCAGCACAGCACCTTGCATTATAATAAGGCCTCAAAGGCAATCAGGGCTGGGGAGATGACTCAGCAGGTAAAGTACTCACCTCAAAGGCATGAGGAGTTGAGTTTGGCAGAGTAGATCACACTTAAAAATCCCAGTGCAGAGGAGGTAGAGACAAGAGGACCCATGGGGTTGCCTGGACGGCCTGTCTAACTGAATTATTGAGTTCCAGGTTAGGTGGGAAAGGAATGAGAAAGACACACGATGACTCTGGTCCTCATGTGTGTGTGCCATGTGCCTTGTAAGCACAAGCATACCACACACACACACACACACACACACACACACACACACTTAAAAATGCATCTAAGCCAGGCAGTGGTGGCGCATACCTTTAATCCCAGCACTTGGGAGGCAGAGGCAGGTGGATCTCTGTGAGTTCGAGGCCAGCCTGGTCTACAGAGTGAGTTCCAGGACAGCCAGAGTTACAACAGACAAACCCTACTCAGACACAAATGCATTCAAAAGCCAAACAACTCCTGTTAACTGGTGGGATTTTTTTTTAATTTTAGAACTGTTACTAATCAGAAGATTGTACAGTCTGAGATGGAAAAGCCCCTTTCTAGGGACCTGCCAGAAGTGGGGTGGTCTGTTATCGTTATATCATTTACTTCCCCACGTTGCAAGGAAGGAGATAATGAAGTTGACATAACAGGGAAGACGTTAACAGATGCTTTCGAGGGTTCATCTTGATTGTCAGCTTGATTGGATCTGGGATCAACTTAGAGGCCTGGGTCTGGCCATGTCTATAAAGGTATTAGCTGGAAGTGTTACCTGAGGGGGTAGGATCTTCCCTCAGAGTGGATAGCACCTTCCAGCAGCCAGCCATAAAGAGGTCTGAGGAAAAGTAGTGCTGATTTTGCCTGCCTGACTTTCCCCTTGCTAGTGCAAGCATCAACTGTGCTGCTTCTGATGCTGCTTCTGATGCTGCTGCTGCTGCTGCTGACATCCTTCACTGACATCAGAACCTTAGCTTCTCTGGACTTCCAACACTGGTCAAAACCAGTGGTTTCCAGGATTCTCCAGGCCTTTGGTGTCAGGCTGGGGCTGCTGAGGCATCCAACATTGTCAATTGAACAGCTCCTGGCCACTGCAGTATATGGCAGCCATTGTTGACTTCCCAGTCCCTATCATGTAAGGCAAGCTAATGAATCTGTTCTGTGGTACCTATTCATTCTGTTGGTACTCTCCCATCCCGTGAGTCAGCACACAGTGAAGGATGTGTCTGGCCAAGGACCCAGACAGAGAATATCTATTCAGGTTGAAACTAAGACACAGGAGATCTCTGTCCCACAGAATTGTAACAAATGTCAATTTACCCTTACATGGCCAGAGATTTGGGGGGAGGGGTGGGATCTTAGTGTTCATATACAATACATCAGCTGAAAGTTATCTAGTTATATGAGGAAAGCCTGTAACGCTGTGTTGTGTGTCTGTGCCTGCAGGACAGGATAGTGAGAAAGGTGTAATGAGTGCTTCCAGATGTGACAGGCAGAATCAGGGAGGTGGGAGTGGAAAGACTTAGTACTACCTGGGGCTTTGTGCTGATGGTGCTGTTGAGGAAAGGAGCTACATTTTAAAGGCAATGCACTAGTTACAACTCTACCACCCAAAGGATGAAATCTGGTAAACTCTATATTGGCTTACAAGACACATTCAGCTGTTTTGCTTGGCCATGGTTTTGACTGTTGACTAGCTGAATGAGTAGACAATGATTTTCAATTAGGAACTCCCTTAAAAACATAAATTTGGGTTTAGCAGTTTTAAAATCTGAAGATCTAGCCTGTGCTCACACATGACTAGTCCTGTTGGAGCTGAGCTCTAACTGGTGTGAATTGCTGCTCCCTCACAGCCTCACTGATTAACCATGAAGTCATGTAAAGATCTGTTAGTTCACTGTGTGTGTGTGTGTGTGTGTGTGTGTGTGACAACCATCTGTAACTCCAATCCCAGGATATCTGATGATTCTGGCCTGCACAGGCACTGCACATACATAGTGTATGTTTTACCTGCATCCATACTCATAAAATTTAAAAAAGAGAAATAATAATTAAAAAGATAACATCTCTGGACATGACATGACTCAAAAACTCACAGCAGCAGCAAGACCTGAATGACATCAAGCTAGCCGAACTTCCAGCACAGATGGGGTGGGGCTTACGTGAGGAGCTGTTGGCAGTTGATGGCTACCAGGCAGAGGGAAAATTATTCTTCTACAGGGTGTAGCCAGTTGTGTGTGGGTGTAAGCTCCTATGCTCAAGTGGGTGGCCCACACTCACACACCTAACTGGGCAGCACTAATTGGATTTGGTGTTTTTAAAAAGGGAGGAGACATGAAATTAAGCGGAGAACTCATTGGGGAGATCTGGGAGGAGTTGGGGGGTATGGTTATATTTCATTGTATACATGTCTAAAATTCTCAAATAATAATAAAAAAGTAAAGTCCCTCCCAGGGGCTCTCAACTACAATTCTAACAGCTTCTATTTCTTGAAGCTGCCCTGAGCCCTGGAGAAGAACAAAGGAGAGAAGGCACATGGAGCAGTCCTGCACTCACCTATGGGATCCACCCAAATGCCCAGAATGTCCTGTGGGATCCTGATCTCCAGAGACTCCAGAGTGGAATCAGTTACGTCCACATCCTGATGAACCACCTTAGCCAATGCTTCAGATGCCAACATGTTGCCATTAAGGACTCTGCTAAGAAGTTCTGCTGTTTCCTCCTCTGTGGTCTGTAGTTCCACTGTGATCTTTTCCCCTAGAATAAAGACAAATGGGAGCCGCTGCTTCTTGAGAGGTCAGGAGAGAATGAACAACAGGAGTCAGAGGGGCCAGGAGGGGACCAGGCAGCTGAGCTGAGCTCCTGGGTTATGGTTCTGAAACCTTTCTGGGACCACCTGCAGCACTTTACAGAGTCTTGGATCCTAGTATCTTCATGACCTTCATCCCAGTGGAGAGGTTAAGTTCCAGGACTCAGTCTGCTCCCCAGAAAAGATGTCTACATGGGCAAAGTGTTACATTCAATTCAAGGGGCTCCACAGAACAGTTGAGATTCTTCAGCCTTTGATAATTACTCTGTTACTTAGTTTTGCTTTTACTTAGTTTTTTCTTCCTTCTGAAATACTGCTTTTAACAAAAATGTTGTTTATCAGTAATATCAGATGAAACATAGTAATCTTTGAATGCAATACAAACTCGGTGGCTCAAAATGGCACATGAATGCTCTCCTCTGTGAAGCCATTTGAAGCCACATGTGAGCAAACTGTCTCTCCAGCAGAAACAGAGTGAAGAGGCCAGATGCATCTCCATCTCTTGCATCTTAGGCCCCAGTGAGTCTGGCCGCCAGCCTCCAAGAGAAGAGAGAGAAGAGAGAGAAAGAGGCTGGGCTGAACATGGTGGTGCATGCCTAAACCCCCAGCACTTTGGAGGTGGCTACTGGGAAACTAGGGCTTTGAGTCCAGCCTTGGCTACATAGCAAGTGGAAGGTCCATGTGGAGGGACTGGGCAACACCATGCATTATTTTAGGGCTGAAGTATCTACTCTTAGCCTATAGCTGTAGAGTCCAGGGTGTCCACAAATGATTTAAATCCCTGTTTAACTGTGTAAACACCTTTCTGGGGGCATCAATGACCATATTAGATTGTCAAAAGGCTATAGAATTTTCCCAAAGACTAGGTAGGTCACAATAATTAAAATGTTACAGATTTAAATTCAGAATGATGTATAGACTGATAATTTATTCCAAGAAACCACCTCACCTCTCCTTACTTAAATGTCATGATATTCTGAGATACAGCCTAAATAAAGCCTCACATTTAAACATAATGCTGTTTATGCTAAAAAGTTTCATAGCATTCATATATTTTGTGGTCTGAAATTAGGATAATATGATAATTAAGTTACAAAACACATTAAGATTCTTATACTTACCCAAATCATTTGTAAACTCATTGGATTCTTCTCCAAAAACTTTTTTCCCCATGCCTGGAAACTGAATGAGTCAGAGTTTGACAAAAAAAACAAAAAACAAAAAACTCAAACAACAACAAACCCCACCCTCACAATCAATTCTGGAGAGAGTTCCAAGAGCATAATTAGATCCTAAATTCAAAACCTTGTATTGTAGAGGCCAGCTCAAGGCTCCAGCGTGACAAATGGAGGCAGCTTGGTTCTGGGCTTAGCTTTCTAATATTTTCCTATTTCTTTGCAACTTTGTGGCCAAGGTCTGCCTTCTTTTTTGTCCTGCCAGCCTTCTGCTGGAGAGCCACAGGACTGGAGACACATATTAATCCTAAACACCATACTGTGAAAGCTCATGTTATTAGCCAAGTCTTTAAAATCATTACCTTTTAAAAACAGATTTATTTGTATGTGTATTTTATGTATATGCTAGTATGTCTGCACACCAGAAGCAGGCATCGGACCCCATTATAGACAGTTGTGAGCTACCATGTGGGTACTTGGAATCCAATTCAGATCCTCTGGAAAGTGTTCTTAACCACTGAGCCATCTTTCCAGTCCCTAAAATATTTTCGTAAAGGTGGAGAGAAGAGCCTAGAAGGCAGTCTTAGATTTTACTTCCATTTTCAGGTACATCTCTCCACCTGTCACCTCCGTCATTAGCTTTAGGGTTGGAAGATGAGAGAAAGGAAGAGAAAGAAAGGAAATGCTGTAGCAATCCACGACTTCAGCATCAATACAGAGCGGACAGGGAGTCAAGCAAGACGCTTCTCTTAGCTCTCTATCAGCGTTCAGATAGACACATTTTACTCCTGACCCTCAGAAGGCAATTTTTCTCAAAACACTTGCTGGCTCTATTGTTTTCAGAGAAGGAACTGCTTCACATACTTGAACTTGACTATCCCCAGATGGTTAAACCATCATAATGGCCACACTGCATGCTATTCTTTTTTTTTTCTCTTTTGCACAACAGAACAGACCATAAAGGCTGGCAGTCTGCCAGCTCACCAGCCCCCACACCTGCTTACAGAGCTCTTTAGAGGAATGCAGCTGAGGGGGCCTGAAATAAAACTATGCAAAGTAGCTCATATGGAAAGTATTTGTTTCATAAATTCTGGCATTACCCCATGAACATTGCCTGGGCTTGTTCTAATGTTTGGGGCATAGATTAACCCATAAGAGTAATGTTGATACATATCCAACCCAGTTGCTGGCTAGCCCTTGTATCCAACTGTCTCCATCAGTAACAACAGAAAACAAGCCTCCTTCATCTAGCTCACTGAAACCAGGTGGTAAAGGGCATGAAGAAAACAGTCTGTGGAGATTTTTATGCAATTTATTATTCTCTTCTCAAACCTGTGGTCAAGATTTTACTTATTCTAAAGTAGTCTTTACATTAAAATAAAAACATTAAAAATATTAAAATATTTTATATTATTTTCTATCATAAAGTTACATCCTCCCAAATTAAAAGAAAGAAAAAGAAGAAGAAGAAGAATTGTATAAAAGGCAACAGAATTCCCAGTGATACAGACTCAGGAGCCACTTTTTGTGTTCAAGAACTGGAGCTATCATGCCATGCTGTGTAGCTTCAGGCAACTTACTCAAGTTCTCCATGCTAACCTCGTCACAATGGAATGGTACCTCTTAACATACAGAGTTGTCACAGGGTTAAGAAGCCAGACTTTATAAAGCAGGTACATAAGCATTTATATGTGTCTGCTGGAACTATTAGCACTTCAGAATACTGGCTTTTCCTGATCATTTATCATGAGCATATTTTTATGGTAGAATAAAGGGAGATTTTTTTTTTTTTTTACTCAATTCCAAGCCCATAACCAAGGCATTAGATAAATGGTTGTTAAGCTGGTGCTAACGTGTCAAGTTAAAGCCGGACACACGATACTCCTCTGATATAGATGGGACAGGTCACGGACACACACAGAGATACTTCAAGCCATCCTCAGCAGCTTGCTCTATCCTTCTCTCCAATAGTGGGCTTGGAGGGACTTAATTATACTCTGTTGCTGAGAACAGATATTATTTATTAACAAGAAACTCATCAATAAATAAAAGGGTCAATATTATGCACTCATGTTAGAATTCCAAGTGTTCTCGTTTTGTTTGCTTTTCTATACATCAATGAGTTCCTGCAAAGACAATTTTCTTAATACTGTAATGAAAATAAGGAAGGATGACAAGGTGTTTGTTTGAATCCAAGATATTCTGAGGATCAGCACTCTGAGGGGAGCAGAGCCACGGAGGCAAGTATCTCACAGCTAGCTTGGCCCTGCCCTCTTACCTTGTTCTCCATATTCTGCTTTATGACTTCCTGCACCAGCACGTCTGCCAGGGTCTTGAAATCAGCTGCGAACTTCTTGTTCTTCTCTGCGCCTTTCTTCTCCTCGATGAGCAGTTGGAAGAGGGCCTCCTGCTGCCGGCACGCCCGGGCGATGTTTGCAGCCTTCTCGGAGACCCGGAGCAGTTCCAGGAGGATGTCTGACATTTCTAAGGCCTGCTTCTCAGCCTCACCCACTCTTTGGCTCTCGACTGGGAAAGCACAAGAATGTGAAAGAGAAAGCAGTTCAGAGAGTGATATCAGGGTGCCTCTCCCAGGAACACCCTGCTGGCAGCAACCTGTTCAGCATGGCTGACCAGCTAGTGAATATCACATCACATCTGCAGTGTGCAAGCCTGGAATTACAATCTAAGTACTGAAACTTACTTCTCAGAATCTTGTAAAACAATTACAGTCTCAAAAACTCATCCCTCAAAGAACTGAATTTTCAGTGAAAGGAAAAAAAAAATTGTTGGATAAGAATCAACATTGCAGAGCCCTAGTGAGACAGAAGTATCGCAGTGTCAAAGGGAAGCCAGATTCTTGCAATGATCTTAATAATACATAGCACAGCCTTATCATGAGGATTAAAGCAGCACTCTTTCTCTCTGTGAGAGGGTAAGGGGTGACAACTCATGCTGCCAGCTCCATGTGCTAAGCAGCAAGCCTTGTGTCCTGCAGGACTCTGAGACGACTCGGGCTGGCAGCCATTCTCCAGCAGCCAGCAGCCTACCCAACAAAGAAGGGAAATTGCACCTTGTCAGGGCTTGAGAAGTTCTGGCATCTAAGAGCCATGTAGAATGCATACATTTTTTTTTCTTTCCCTGCACAGCTCTGGCAGTTCTGGAACTCTCTCTCTCTGTAGACCAGGCTAGCCTCAAACTCTGCCTGCCTCAGCTTCCCAAGTGCTGGAATAAAAGGCGTGCACCACCAGGCCCACCACCTACATCTTTCTACTGGGCCTGCCTTGAGGCGCCTCCAGCCTTCTTAGTGGTACTCTCTAGTTCAAATTGTGAATCACCCCACTTCCATTCTGAGAGAACTGCCCTGAGGATTATCCACCCTGTGTTACAGTTCAGAAACAGAAGCTTAGTGGGTTGAGTAACTTCTAAAGGATTACTCAAACTAAAAGGTGGGGCTCAGAATTGCTCATACACAACACTAGGGTTCTTTATTCTCACAACAGCTTCCTGTATTAAATGAAGCTTTGAGGCTGAGAATTCACTCAGCTATGGAGATGCTGGTGCAGCGTGTGTGAGCTATTGTAGCTGTAGTCTTACGTCTGCTTGAAATTCTTTCTTATACACAAATGCCTGAGAAAATATATTCCCCAACAGAAAAGAAGGGAAGGTGAATGAAACCATGAGACAGCCCTTCTCACTATTCTGGTTCTACCGCCAGTGGCCATCTCTGGAGGTTAGCAGCAGGACAGGTGCCAGCTCTCTGACACTGGGGCCGGAAACACACAGGTTTCCAGAGCTGCTGACATAAACACACCAAATCCCCACCCAGGACCCTCTCATCAGTCAGTAGTTCCAAGTCTTCCCTCAATCTGTGGTAAGAAAATAAGCAACCTATTTTCATACAAGGTGGTTTAAAATTATTTAAAGGAGGAAAAACTTTAAGCATAACAATTTTCATTTTGTTTCTGAGGCAGGTTCTCTTATCACCAAGGCTACCTCACACATGCTATGTACCTGAGGATGACTATGAGTCCTTGCTGGGCCAGCATCCCCTTTCTGGATAGAATTACATATATGTACCAGTGTTCTAGTTTGCTTTTCTATTGCTGTGATAATCGTCATGACTGAAACCAATGTGGAGAGGAAAGGGTTTATTTGGCTTACCTTCCTAGTCATAATCTGTCCCTGAGGAAATTTAGGGCAGTAACTGAAGCAGAAACTTGATAACTTGATAGCCTGCTCCCTGACTCAGCTAGTTTTCTCACATAGCCCAGGACAACCAGCCTGAAGATGGTACACCCACAGTAGGCTGGGCCCTATATCAATTAGCTTCAAGAAAATGCCCCACAGATATGCCCACAGTCTGATCTGATGGAGGCTATTATTCAGCTGAGGTTCCCTCTTCCCAGATATGTCAAATTGAGAATAAGAAAATTAACTATAGCCAAAAGATAATCATGTATATGTGTTTGTGTGTGTTAGGGAGGTTGCATGTATATGTGAGTACATGTGTACACGGGTGTGCGTGCTTGTACAGATCAGAGGTTGATATTTGCTGTCTTTCTTAAACACTTCTCCACTTTATATTTGAGACAGGGTATCTTATTTAATCTGGAACTCACAGATCCATCAGATAAGCTGGCCAGAAAGCCCCAGGGATCTGCCTGTTCCTGCTTTCCAAGTGCTGGAATCAGAGGCATGTTGTACTGTTTTTTATGAGTGCTGGAAGCAAACTCAAGTCCTTGTGCTTGTGCCATGTTACTGACTGAGACACCTCCCTACCTGTACCCCCGAAACCTTAAATACTGGTAAAATATAAGAATCGTGTGTGGCTTATAAATAATGTTTTTGAGGAATGATTAATAAATAAAAACATGTATGCTATAATATTAAGTACAAAATGACTTATGACCAATATAGAATGTGATATGTATATATATATATGTATATATATATGTATATATATGTGTGTATATATATATATACATATATATATATATATATATATATATCATGTTATCAATTTGTGGGGGGCTAATAGAACCTGTTTTCAAGGTAGTCAATTTGTAGTATAATTGTGGATGGCTTAATTTGGCTTTTCCATAATCAAATATTCTACAATAAAAATATAGCACATATAATTTATTTCATACATTATAATTCTGTAAGAAATTTCACTTTATTTAGTGTTTTGTGTGTTGGGGTGGGTGATGAGACTGAACCTTGGGCCTTGCACATGTTAGCCAAATGTTTTACTCTGTTTTTTACTCCCTAGCCCTAATATTTTGATGTTTGAGACAGAGTCTTGCTAACTTGCCCATGATGGCCTTCAACTTGATATATATACAGTCCCAGCAGACCCTGAACTTCTGATCTTCTCACCTCAGACTCCCAAGGGACTGGGATTACAGGCCTGCACTACCAAACCCAGTTAAGAAATGATATATACCTAAACATGAATCTATGAGAATTCCTAGGCTCTTTGATGCAGTGGTTCAAGCAAAATGTGCCCATGGTAATAACAAAAATTTCCAGAACTACAGGATATTAAAATCAGAGCCAACCAGGGCTTCTTCAAAGCCCTTTATTTCTAGGTCCAATCCTGTCAGAAGGTTCATTTTACTTTGATGTGGACCTGTATATTTAGAAAAGCAGCGTTTGCTGGGCGGTGGTGGTGTACACCTTTAATCCCAGCACTTGAGAGGCAGAGGCAGGCAGATCTCTGAATTCCAGTTACCCCAACCCCCAAAAACAGAAAGAAAGAAAAAGAAAAGCAGTGTTCATATAGCAAGTCACTAAAACTCAGAAATGATACTTGCCACAAATGATGTTATAAAACAGTACACAGGGAAATGCAAACATATACTATAACACATGAACCACAGAGTATAAATTCAGTGACCATAACTTCAACTTTTTAGCAAGTGTTCTGCATTATTGTAAGAGCAAAGAGTTAGTGAACAACAGTATTTGACTTTCTTCTTATTTAGGAGCACCACGAGGACATAAAAGAGTTCACTTTGAACTTGAGCAAGATATCACATTCAATGCCATTAAAGCTAATGTTTATCTCCCCCACCCCCTTTAAATCTGAAAAATCTCAAAAGAAAACATTGTACCAGTTACACTGTTGGGTAAGCTTCTGTGCAGCTGCCTCTTGGAACCTGGAGTCCTTCTGCTCTGGTCCTGGCTTATCCCAGTGATGGTCCTTTTCCCTACCCGGAGTAGATATTACTTATCAAGCACAGGATTGGCCAAGAGAAAAGAACTTTCAGCTGTGAACTGTGAGCTGTGACGCACAGC
Source organism: Cricetomys ansorgei (assembly GCA_026225945.1). Taxonomy (NCBI): domain Eukaryota; kingdom Metazoa; phylum Chordata; class Mammalia; order Rodentia; family Nesomyidae; genus Cricetomys; species Cricetomys ansorgei. The sequence goes on from JAMJFZ010001562.1 coordinate 9,305,853, forward strand.
AGTGTGGGCACTAGACAGCAGTGTACCTGGCTTTTCAGGGCCTGAGTCACCCTACCACAGCAACCTTACCCTCTTTTTGTGACCCAAGACACCACTGTCACATTTTGTCAGGTTCCAGATGGCTCTGGTTCCTTGCCCAGTTTCAGTTGAGACTATCTGCAGCCAGCCTAATCAACATAATACTTGTCCAGCTCATTACTTTTCTCCAGGGTCCCAGGTCTCCAGAAAACAATCTCCTAGTGCCCACATAGAAAACTTTCTAAATTTCCAGCAGTGTTACAAGTTTGTAGCCCTTGTTTTTGGGAGACAGAGGCAGCGGGTTGCTTAAGCCTAGGAGTTTGAAGTCAGCTTGGCCAACGTAGAAAGTCTTTTGTCTCAATGAACAACTTTTTAATTAGGGGGCTGACCTACTATTTCTGGGGGGAAAGTTCATTTCTTCCCCCAAACTCATCCTTGAGTGCCTCTGTAAACTCCTTTCTTATCTCTGCATATCTATCTTGAGCTCATTCATGCAGGTAAGAGAATTGCCCTGGGCACTTCACCATACCTTGAGACAAGTTGTTTTTGAAAAGAATTGGGGGTAACACCAGCATGCAATTTCTTCAGTTTTCTATGGAAATTATCTTTCAAATCACTTTAAAAAGAAAATTTAGCCAGGTGGTGGTGACACATACCTTTACTCCCAGCACTTGGAAGGCAGAGGGAGGCAGATCTCTGTGAGTTCAAGGCCAGCCTGGTCTACAGAGTGAATTCCAGGACAGCCAGAGCTACAACAGAGAAACCCTGTCTAGAAAAAACAACAACAACAAAAGCAAATTTAATTTATGCATCCATTATTTGCCTTACTCATTTACTATGGTCGTCTTTGGGGGCTGGTTGACACCTGGTTGCATGAATCTTAATGGAACCATATGGGGAAGATGATTCTGATCTTGGTTTCATGTGCATGGCTAGCCAAAGTCTGTTGTTGGTAATGGTTGTTTTTATGTTTAGCTGTGTGTGTTATTAGAGAGGAAAGCCATGAGCATGCCAATTTTAAGCTACATTCCTGGTCCTTGGATTTTTGAGACAGGGTCTCACTGTGTAGCTCAGGCTAGCCTTGAACTCAAGTTAAGCCATATGCTACCTTTTACTCTCAGAAAAACCATTTTCTCAGCTGTTGCTCATACTCATTGTAAAGTGCCCGCTAGGTACTTGTTCATGGTCCACTGATATCCCTCTTAACCATCTTCATGGTATTAGTGATGGGGCCAGACAGGGGCTTTGGTCATGACAAATATCTAATTCTTCTTGAATTCATTTTCTGCTTAAGACTGGTGGCTTTTAGACCAGACACCTGTTTGCTGCTTTAGACTGGGCGGCTTCTAGACCAGAAGCCTGTTTGCTCACTACTTTGGAGGCTGGCGGTCCATCTGTCCGTGTCCTCACCTGACCTCTCCTTTGTGGCACACAACTCTGCCATTCCTTCCTCATTTTATAAGGACTCAGCCAGACTGGATTAGACCCACCCAGATGACCTCATGCCACCTTTAAAGAGGCCCTTCCTCCAAACAGTCATTTCTCAGTATTCTTAAGGACTTGGCTCCGGGCTCTCCACAGATACCATGTGTGCTCAAGTCTTCCTGTAAAATGACTCAATATTTGCATAGAACCTATGCGTAACCCCTGATCCTTTAAATCATCTCTATATTGCTTATAATTCCCAGCACACTATAAATGCTGTATAAATAGGTGTTCTTCTGTATTTAGGAAATAATAACAGGGAAAATGGTGGTGTGTGTTAAAGTTCCCTCTCGTGTCTGATTGAACCGTGGTAGAGGAAGGAGTAGGTGGGGAAAGGCATTGGACTCAAGTTGCATCCTGAGGTACTGGGGTCAGGGCTTCCATACCACAGTGTTGGAGGAACTCAGCACAGCCCTTAACACCTCTCTGGAGAGAGGCCAATACTCTCCTTTGTCTTTTGTTTTCTGGCCAAATAATAAAAAATGGGACATATTTTCTTCTTTGTGTGATCAAGAAGTTTACTACTGTGAGACGGATTTTTCAGCTAGCTGCTACTTCTAGCAGCTGGACCATTAGCCACACAGTGAGTGCTGACACAGCTTCTGCACAGCCCTGTTCTGTACCGACCTGCAGAGCCACTTTTCAGCACAATAGGCTTAGTGCAGTTTCATTCTTTATCATCTCAGACTAAATGTGTGTACTGCACACACATATGTAACATAGAAACATCATTGCATGTAAGCATATATGGGTGAGTATACATGCATATGCAATATATATACTATAATATAAATATCACATATATAAAAATATAAATATCACTTGAAATTGTGGTAGAATTTTCAAGTCTAATTGGAAAAATACTGAAAAAAAATGAAGTAGATAAAAAACAAACAAACAAACAAACAAACAAAAAGTCCACTAGACTGGGGACTGGGAGACAGCTCAGTCTGCAAAGTGCCTGCCAACAACCACACGGACCTGAATTTTGATCCTCAGCACTCAGAAAGCTGAAAGAGGTGGTGCATGCCTGGAACCCCAGCTTGGGGTGGGCAATAAAAACAGGAATTTCTGGAACTCGCTGGTCAGCCGGTCACACTGAACCAGATTACTCAGGATTCAGTGAGAGACTCTGCCTCAAAGAGTAAGGTAGAGAGCAACTGAAGACACCCAAAGTTGAGCATTCTTTTCTTCATATGTGCACACATACATGTACCTGCACATACAGATAGACAGACAGACACTCACACACAAATACAAACCCCCCAAAATGCAGAACAACAACAACAAAATCTTTTTACAAAGACAAGAGTCATGTTCAATTTCTGCCTATTCTCTTGTCTCATTACAACCTTGGGAGCAAGTCAGACCTGGTAGGAGGCATGCCTGAAATCCCAACACTCAAGGGGTGGAAAGTAGAACAACCGGGGGCAGGGAGGGGGAGGGAAGAAGTTCAAGGTGAGTTCTAGGCCAACATGGGCTACATGAAACCCTATCTCAAAAGAAAACCAAACCGGAACTTTAAAATCAGATCTGGGGCTAGGGATGTAGCTGAGCAGTAGAGCCCTTGCCTAGCATGTGAGAGCTCTGAGTTTGATTCCCCAGTATAAAAAGAAAAATAAAATAATCAGAATAGTTTATACACATTTAAGATGCAATGAGCAAGATAATGTGAAAGGCACAGGCTTTGCAATCAAACTGACCCAGATTCTAAACCTAGTTTAGCCATAACCTAGCTGTGTGGCATCAGGTAAATTTACTCAACCTCTCTGAGCCTCTCCTCATCTGCAATTGGAGGATAAAGCTTACCTCAAAGTGATGTCTGAATACCAAATGAGGTGTCTGGAAAGGCACTAGCACAGAGCCTGCACAGAGTAGACAATAAATGGCAGCTCCAACTATGAAACACAACATACCAAATACCACAGTCATATGTCCTCCCTTGAGAAAGTACGAAGCAGGCAACTTATGTGGGTCACTGAAACCTTCGCTTGAAATTTACTAGTTCATTAAATCCCAAAACCTGGGAACTATTTGTAACACTCTGAACAACCCAGAATAAAGTTCCATTAAGTAGGCCATATCTGAAGCCTTCAGTTTCTGGGTGTATGGGTGGAAACTTTGGCTCCTGGAGGCTGTGTGGCAACTCTGGCCTCGTGTCAGACCATCTGAGGGTGGTCTGGGAGAGAGACTTTTCTATGAAGGGGATGTTCTGTCAGGAGACCATACGAGGACTATATGGTCCAGGGGTTTGTTCTTGTGAGGAGAGTCCAGCTGTGCCTGAAACTGGCCATGTCCTTTCATCGTCCACAGTGACAGAAGCACAGGCAGAGACGAGGACCCTCAGCAACGCAGACAGCTCTATCGCAGTTGAGTAGTTCAGTGTTTCTGCTGACGACCCCTCCTTCCAGTGGATGATCCAATGCTGTAGAGGCCATGTCTGCTCCCCTCTATCTGACTGCACCCCAACCCCCATCGCTCACATCCTAGTCAAGACATCTTTTAATCAGACCCTGAGCAATGGTGATTTGAACCCACTGTATGGCAGCCCTGCTTGACAAACAACTATTGCTGAAGGAGGAAAGGCTTGGAGCCCATGAAGTACCTGGGTGTTTTTCAAGAAGGTTTTTGTTATTTCACTCAAGGGCATGTGTACTAGTAGGCAGCTGTGGCTCACCAAGGAAGACAAGGACGCATATTTCATACATGTAAACTCTGCCAGACCTCAGCAGAGGGAACCACCCATCCTGGTCAGCGCTATACTGGACAGTGGAACCCCGAGCTTCTCAGGTATCTTTATTGATTCAGAACACCTCACTTATTCTATCAATAACACATGCAGATGATGTGCAATCAAACATCTCTCCACATAAATCCAACACCTGCAGACAATACAAAAGGACAAGGCCTAGGCAGTGCTTCCCCCAACAGAGCAGGAAATGATTATTTAAACTACAACAGACATGCAGCTGTCCAGGAGTCTCCTGTAGGATGATTAATGCCAAAGTGTGGCCAAGGTTGTCCTGGCAAAAGGGGAAGGGAAAGTGCCAGAGAGATGGCTCAATTAAGAGCACATGTTGCTCTTGCTGAAGCCCTGGGTTTGAGTCCCAGCACCCACAGGGGTGGCTCACAACTAATCATTCAGTTCCAAAGAATTACAGTTAATTTCAGTTCCAAAGAATATGATGCTCTCCTCTGACCTCCACAGACACCAGGCATGAATATGGCGGCGATACACATGAAAGCAGGCAAAATGTTTATACATACAAAATAGGTATATTTTTTAAAAAATTAAAAGGTGCTGGGGAACAGAAGCCAGTCCCTAGGAATTTTAGAACAGGCTCAATCTTGTGTGTAGCTTGCTGATAGTAACGGTGCTGATCAACCTTGAGACGATTGATTGCCCACCTGGCCACCTGGCCCCAGACAAAACTGATCCCCAAGCTCTACCAGAGGTTTGTAATTCTGCTGTTAAGCTTATTGGAAACTAAAATGGCTCCCTGGTTGAAGTTTCTAACATCTAACCATCAAAGATTTCTCAGGAGCCAGCATTATAGAATGGGGCTGCCTGTACAGTGACATACATCACTGTCTCTATGTCTGAGGCCCCGACTGAGTCTTACCTCAGCCCTTGACCTCTGACTTCCTGGCCACTGTCTCTGTGCTCGGGGAACACTCACTATACATTTTCAGATGCTGTTTACCCTGGTTCACATGCTTTCCTCTCTCTTTTTCTGCCCTCTTTAAGTTTCTACCACTCTTAGAATTTGTTCAAGGGCAAGAAAGTTCAATAAGCACCCCATAAAAGATATCCAAATTCCTGACCATAAATGATCAATAAACAGGTGAGAAAGTCTACCTTGAAGGTAGTTAAGAAAATGCAACTTCAACTCTAAACAGGATACCATTGCATGTCCAGTGGGACGGCTTACATTATAGACTGGAATGTCTGAGTCTGGATGAAGACATGGAGCAACGGTCTCTTACGTAGTAATAGCATGAAGGAAGCCAGCCTGACTGCCAGGAAAGCCACTGTGGTTTGTTGAATGTAAACATAATCCATGATCCAGCAGTCTCCCTTGTTCATGTATACCAAATAATGTACACACATATTTATTAAAAAGTATGTTCAAGAGTATTGATAAACACCACTCTTCCAATGAGCTAACACTGGCAATCTCAAATAACCACCAATAATAAAATGAAGCTGACTATAGCACATATATAACATATATACAACATATATAACATATCTATAACACAGCAGTGGAGATGAATGACTGCAACAGGCAACACCACAGACACAGTTCACAGAAGCATTCTGTCATTAAAGAAGGCAGCCTCTGGAAAGCTGTATGTGCAGTTTAATTCATTCCACCCCCCACCCCAACCATGTGTGTGTGTGTGTGTGTGTGTGTGTGTGTGTGTGTGTGTGTGTGTGTTTAATGCATGTATGGAAAGAAAAAAGCCTCCAGCAGAGTCATTTTTGAATCCTTCAACCCTGGTTCCTAGGCTGAGGGATAACAGGAGAGTACTGTATATCTAAGCTAGACCCCCAACACGCTATACCTTTGTTTATTAAAACATATGTGATTTCTTATAGCTCTAAAGGCATACTCAGAGGTATTCAATAAATGCTGACTGATGAAGTTCCTCCTTAGCTTTATAAATACAGAATCCACCCTTTGTCATTTTGTTTCTCATATGTGGTTTTATCAGCATCACCCAGGAGCTTTTAGGCACATGAGATAGGAAAGTATAAGTACATTCCATATTGATTATAAAAACAAACCATAGCTCTCCCTGGAAGGCAAACAACTGAACTACATCTTTTGATCACTGAATCAGAATATGAAATTATACTGTCCCATTTAGAGGTGACTTGTCCTTTAAATTTTTAATTTAGTTAATAAATCACCAAAATAGTGAGTTAACTTGTTTTTGTTATGAAAGATATTAAATATGAGTTATAATGGCTGGGAATGTGACTGTGTTACAGCACCTGCCTAGCATGTGGGAAGCCCTAGGTTTTATCTCCAGAAACCCAAAATTAATTGATTAATCAACTAATTAATTAAAGATGAGAAAAACTTAACTGACCATGATGGTGCATGCCTGTAGTCCCAGCACTCTGGAGACTGGAGCAGGAGACCTCTATGTCAAGGCCAGCCTGGGCTGTATAGAGATGCCCTTTCCCAAAAACAAACAAAAAGAGGTCACAGACATTAATGTATCTAACTCTGACATCTCCCTTTCTTCCTAACATTCAAACTGTGTCAACACACGTGGCATTTATAAACAGGTTAGTCTAACTCACCGTTGCTCTAGAAAGGCTTAAGGACTATATTAGGAACCAAGGTTCCTCCCTCTCTCCCCTCTCCTCCACTCTCCCCTCATCTTTCCCACCAACAGGTTTCACTCTATAGCTCATGAGATCCTCCTACCTTGACAACCTCCCAAGTGCTAGAATGATAGGCCTGTGCCACTGGTTTAACTTGTAGTTATAATTGTCAATCAAATCTAGATTCTTGTCCTGTTTGCTTCTCTGTTGTTGTGATAAGATGCTGACCAAAAGCAACTTGAGGAGAATAGGGTTATTTCAGATTACAATCAATCATGGAGGGAAACCAGGATAAGAGCTCACAGCAGGAACCTGGATATGGAAATTAAAGCAGAGACCATGGAGAAACACTGCTTACTGGCAGCCACCTTCCATCTGTGGCCCAGAAACACCTGTCCAGGGATGGTACTGACCACTATGGCTGGGCCCTTCTATGTCAGTTAGCAATTAATAAAATGTAACAGGATATTGGAACTTCCTCAGATACTGTAAAACTGCCTGTACTATCTGTGCAGTGAGATGATTAGGTAACTATAGTAGCTGATTTCAGGTAAGACACACCTCAGAAATCAGTGGGATAGTTTGACAGTGAATCACATATTGGCTTTGAGGAAATCTTGAGTAAATATCCTATGATTTGTTTTTCTGTAGCTTTGAAACTAGCCTGTAAAAGACAGTTTTCTGAATGTGTGAACAGCTGCAGCTCTCTGAAATGCAAGCACTGGCTAGGTGTAACCTGTAATTCTAGTAGCTGCTAAATCCACTTCTTGAGATAGCCTGTGTCTGTTAGCAGTTCTTGGCTAAAGCTATTGATGTTTAAAATACCATGTCCCTGAAATCTTACAAGTCAAAAGCCACTGTTTATGATTTTGCTAATGAAGGGACTTTTGTGGCTCTCTCTGGCAGCTAAGCCACAGAAGTCTGTTCATTATGCAAATAGGCCTATCAGTAGGACGAATTATTTCACTAATAAAAAACCTAGGCAATACAGCTTGAGGAGAAGCTTCAGCCCTCTGCCATTAGCTTTTCAGGCTTGCATTTGGAGTATCTCTTCTGTTCATTGAACCCAAGTACGACAAAGTTCATTCTGTATTGGGGAGCCTGGGGAAGTGGTTTTGCTATTTTGGTTTCTTTATAAATGCAAAATGATGTTTGGACTATGTTTCTGTTTCCATACTAGGAGTAGTGGATAATAACGAGTTTGATTTGGACTGTTCGTTGCTGGTGGCTATAATTTGGTTCTGTGCAGCTGTTTTGCCAAATGAATCTTGTCCTTGCCACTTGGACTTCTGGGAACTTTTGCTTAGAGTATATAAGGGTTGAAATTCTGAGAGTCAGGATTGGTTAGTTGTTGGTTAGTTGGTTGGTTTGTTGGTGGGTTGGTTGGTTGGTTGGTTGTTGGTTGGTTGGTCATTGGTGGGTTGGTTTGTTGGTTGGTTGTTGTTTAGAGGAACATCAGTTAGAAAAATTGAGTTTGAGGATATTGAGCAGAGACATGGGTCCAGCTCACTATTAGCTCCTGCTCCTAAGCTTTGGACAGCCAAAAAGGGTGGTGAGGTGAATATTTCTTCTTTTCTCTCTATCAAGACCACCTACAAGAGTGGTGAACATTTCTTTCTGTCTATCCTTCCTTTCTCTTTCCTGAGATAGAAGAAGAAAAGCACAATAGCTACCTGCTACATCATTCTACAGTAAAATGCCCCACAAACATACTTACAGGACAATCTGATGGTGGTGATTCTTCAATTGAGGTTCCCTCTTCCCAAGTGTGTTGAGTTGACAGCTAGGACAAGTTAGTTGACAGCTAGTTGAAGCTAGGACACGGTCAGTCTTCAAGTCTATTTTGAATGGTTCTTTCAGGGTGTGGCATCCCTGGTTATTGAGGAAGGTTCTCAAGTCAACTTATCTTTCTTTCTGAACTCTCCCAACACTGACTGGAAATAGCAACTCATTTAACACTTGTTCTTACAATCCATATATACCACTCAAGTGTGTGGTAGAAAGAGTGCCAGTTTAGCCCAAAGGAAAGAGGTTATTTATCAATGCCTACAAATCCTAGCATGTGTCTTTGGAAGATAGAATGGACATCCTGTTTAGAAGGCAATTTCAGCTCTGGAGTGAGGACCATGGTTCCCTAGGGACACCTTGTTGCTACAATGTGAGAGAGGAAAGAGAATGCCAGGGGATGCCCTGCTACATTAACCTGATCTGCTTTGTCATTTCCCTACTGACTATATGCCGTTGACCAAATGATTTAGGATAGAGGACTTGATGGCTTTATTTTTATAAACACAAAAAAGGAAAAGATCAAAGAAGCTGGTTGGAAAGAACGGTATCATAGTCTGTCCCAATTCAAAACTTCCTTGATATAGCTACTTTTTTGTGTAAAAGAGGTAGAAGAATATCATTCAGCCTTAAAAAGGAACAAAATCCAAATATATGCTGCAGTATGGATGAACCTTGAAAATACTATGCTAACATAGGTGTGTCCACCTTGAAAGTACAACTATTCCATTTATATAAGGTACTTATAATAGTCACACTCATAGCAACAAAAGAAATGATGGCTATCAGGCTGTGAGGAGAAGGTATTGGAGCGCTGTTACTTTTCTGGAGGTGGGCAGTGCTGATGGTTGCACAATGCTGTGAATGTAGATGATGCTGAAATGTATGGGAGAAAATGGCTGAAATGATGAATTTTATAAAACAATTATACATCCACAGGTATGCCTATCTCAAATTTGTTTGACATTTTATCATCTACATAAAGCATAATAAATATTTGTTGATTGAATAAAAAATAGGTTTGGATAAGGGTTGAAAAATTATTTGGAGGCTGGGCATGGTGGTGCAATGCATTCAATCTCAGCGCTCAGGAGGCAGATCTCTGTAAGTTCAAGGCCAGCTTAGAAAATGTGTATATATTATTATATATAAATACATATTAAAGAAAGGACATTGTTATAGGTCTTGATGCTTATTTTCCACAGCAATTACACTGATGTTTAATAGACTTATGCTATATTCACTAGTTAGTATGAGTAAAGGAGTTAGTGGACAAAAAGAGGGCAGGAAGCTCCTAAGCACTTTCAGGGCACTTCCTGGGCACCCTGGTCCTGCCTCCAAAGCTGTCAAATGCTTTCCAACTAGGATACACATTCCCTCTCCCCGAGACACATCATGGGGTTTGTCAGCTTTGACTGATTTTCATTCCATTGAGATAAGCATGTTTGAAGGGATTTTCTCACATCAAAACTCAATCTGGAAGGGACTATTCATTATTCAAACCTTAGAGCTATTAGAAACCACAAGCTGAAAGAGTTCATTTAAGAGTTCCCTGGGTGATGACGATGACTTTTTCCTGTAATAATAGATAACTTGACCCAAAAGCTACAGGTAATTACAGATCATGAATGATGTTAGGCACCGAGGTGTCACTGCCGGTCCTATAAGGGCAGCCCTGCTGCTCTATTTGCTCTTCCACTTCCCAGAAGCAGGTGCTTATTTTTAACAGATGTTTCAAGATATGGAAAAGAGCAAAACAGGATTCCAAATGTAACATTTACCCTTAAAGAAAAAGGAACTGATAAAAGAACATTTATAATATCATTGATCTGAAGAACTCAAAGCACTAAACAATATGCATGGTTCATTAAAGCCACAGAAATATCTAAACAAACGTAGTACTCTTGCATTCCTGGTGATCTTTAACCATAAGCTGGTTAATATTTATCTTCCTGATCTCATTTTTATTTTTATTTCTCCATTTTTCTATTAATGAGGCTTACATTCACTCATATTTTTAAAAGTCTTTAAATCATTCCCAGAACAAGCTGGGGCTGTGCACAAGTCCTGTAAATTCTGAGGAGTTGAGTAGAGGTGACTCTCGAAATTTTTTAGTTCAAACCCTCACTGAAAAGGCTGCTAACAGGGCTGGGACACGGTCTGGAGAGATGGCTCAGAGGTTAAGTGTAATAATTCTTTATGCACCCAGAAGGCGATGGAACGGAGCTTAGACGAGTACACACTGGTGAGTTTTGTAGGAAAGGTTTATTAGTTACAGGGGAGGGTGAGGAACGCCGAGTCAGGTAGAAGAGGACCCTGTAGGCAGAGAGAAAGGGAGAGTGAGAGAGAGACGCAGAGACAAAGAGAAGAGAGAGGCAAAAAGAGAAAGAGGCAAAAGAGGGAGAGCACGAAGCCCACAGAGGTTGGATGGGACTGATGATGCAGCCCTGCTGATGATACACGACAGGTACAGGGCTCAGGAGGCGGTACCTGGCCAGAGGGTGGGAATGTCCAGCGTTGGGGCTGGGCGAGCTCCTAGGCACCCAGGCAGCTCTGGGCAATTCACAATATTCCGAGCACTGGCTGCTCTTCTAGCGAATCCAAGTTTGATTCACAGCACCCACACGGCTCACAACTGTTTGTAACTCCAGTTCCAGGAGCTATGACACTCTCTTGTGGCCTCCCTGAGCACCAGACATGCATTGGTACACATGCATACACGGAGGCAAATACTCATACACATAAAAAAATTAAAAAACATGTAAGCGGCTAATAAAGAAAAATTAGGACATCGATTTTATCAAGCTATATTTTTCTTAAGCAAAATGAAAGTTTGATCATTTTACTTTCCTTCTTTGACGTTAACTCTAATTCTCATTTATACCAGTGGGAAGTCTATCACAGTCACTTTTTTTTTAAAGCATACATTTAAATACCAACTGGTAAAGTTACCTAAATAATAAAAACTTAGATAATTAATTTAGGAGATTTAAAATATTTAGTTGTTTAAGGCCAAAACTAGCTTGCAATTAACCTCACTTTCAAAAAATAAAGGAAGGGAAGAAGGAGAAGAAATGGAAAAGAAAATAAATTCTGATACATTCCCCATTGTGATAATTAACCTTAATAATTAACTACTAGTATTCTATATTGTCAGTTTGTTTCTATATATGAATAGCCATTTTTAAAGTAAAAGGATTGATTATATATAAATAGTCATTTTCAAGTAAAAGTTTGCTTTTTCTCCTTTTTTTGAAAGGTTAGTAAGTCGTTTTAGTAAAAGCTATAAATAAATATTAAAATTGAATGCTGATTTCCTTCTTTAATCAGGTAAAGGTAACAAATAAATATGCTATATGATAATCAAAGAAATTATCGGCACAATACTTTCCTATGGATTACTGATCACTATAAATTAAAGATGCATTAATAAAGAGGCAGCTCAGTCAGTAACATGTTTGTTGTGAAAGCACGGGGAACTGAATTCCAGTCCTCAGGACCCACATAAAAAGCTGGGCTTGCCTATAATCCCAACACTGAGAGCAGAGAGCCCCATGACTTGCTAAGCAGCAAGTGTCACTGAATTGGTGAGCTCCAGGTTCAGTGAAACCCTGTCTCAAAACTTAAGGTGGAGAGTAATTGAAGGTGACATCCAAAGTCAACCTCTGGTTTCTATGAATGAGCATACCCATGCATGCATACACAGTTGAACATTTACACACTAACCACACACACAAATAACAGCAATAGATTCAGTAATTGGGTGGTTATAGTGACACATACCTATGATCCTAGGACTCAGGAAGTGAAAGAAGAAGAAAGAATGTGAATCAAATCAAGGCCAGCCTCAGCTACATATTTGAGGCCAGCCTGAACTATATGATACTGTCTTTTGAAAAAATCTATTAATGGAAAACTTGATTAACATTTCATACAACATAATGGAAATGAAATCACAAAAATGTGTTTACAGGCATATACTTGCAACAGTATGCATTCAATAACCAGAAGGATAAGATGTGTATTATTTCTTAAATGCACAATGTCATCATATAAATAAATAAAACACAGCTTTTATTAAAGAACATTTTATGTAAAAGAATTCTGAACGAGCACAGAGCTATCACCTTAGCAACAGTGAATTCTCACCTGTGGATTTCAAGACTGCCTATTTTTGCCATTGCTTATCCTTTTAAACTTTTATCCTTGTTGTCTATTTTAATTTTATTTTTGAAATTATTAGAGAGTAAAATTAGAGAGTACTAAGTTGTGGGTTGATGATACAGCTTAGTAGGTAAAGTGCTTACCAAACATGCCCGGGGCTCTGAGATCCATCCCCAGCTTTGCATAATAAGCTGGTACGGTGGCACCATATGCCTGTAACACCAGCACTAGGGAGGTGGAAATAGGACTGTTAGGAGCTCAAGGTCATCTTCTGCCACACATGAGACCCTGTCTAACTTATTAACTAAATACTAGAATGAAATTATCAAGTTGCAATGGAGTATCTTTGTGGGGGGAAGTATATGTGCATGAGCATGTGTGCATGTTCCAATATTTATAGATGTGTGTGAGCATGTGTGTATTTGTAGATGCATGTGTGCATGCATCTTGTATATGCATGTGGAAACCTAAAGTTGAAGCTTGATGTCTTGCTTGATCACTTTCCAATTTATCTGCTGTAGCAAGGTCTCTCATTGTACCTGGAGCTCTCTGGAGCCTCTAGCTAGCAAACCTGTCCTGAGAATCCACCTCTGCTTCCTGAGGGAATATGGAGAATGGCTGTGCCTGCTCACTTTCTGTATGGGTTTTGGGGGTGTGAAGTACTTTATTCAGTGAGCTACCTCTCCAGTCTTCTACTCCCCCTTCATTCCCTTACCTGCCTGTTAGCTCAGGTAATGCTAATAACAGACACATTTAGGAAACATTGACTCCACACTAATTGTGAGAAACAGGAAGCAAAACTTTTATTTCCAAACTAACCCAGACAAAAGCATGAACATGGAGTCCTACTGACCTCATTAGGACATAGAAAGTATTTTAATAAGGACATTTGCAAGGACTTCAACCTAGAAAAAAATATGGGCCATTCTCATCTTTAAAACTGAAGATGTTTGTTTTTAATTGATTATATATTTATCTTTTAAGCAGTTTTGATGCAACATGAAACAGAATAAGGCATTTTTTCTAATTATTATTCAAGATAGGAATAAAAGAGGAAGTCCTTATATAATGATTTACCTTTATTGCTTGTATTTTATTGGCCTTCTGTGTCTAAATAAATTAGCATTTTTCTCTCCAATTACTCCAAGAATCGTTATAATTTAAATATGCAATAATGAATTTCACACTACAGAGCATGATTCTAGGGTTCAGTTGCCGAACAAGTGGTGGGTTAATTCAAAAGCTTGCAAAGAAGAGGTATTTATTCAATTCAAAAGGTAAAGTGTAGCTTTATGTGTAATCCTCTACATGACTGAGAATTAAATTTAAAAGTAGCATAAAACCCCTTAAAAATAAAGTAAGTTCTTAATAAACAACAAACAGGCTTATGCAGGGGCTAAAATGGGCTTCCCCACAGCCTGAATTTCCACTTGTAGTCCATACTTCCAAAGGCCTGGCTGGGTCACTCAGCCAGTTCATCAGCCAACAGTCCTTCGGAAGATTGTTTTCTTCCTTAGGCTGTTACCAGGTGGGAGCAGACCTAAGCCTTATCAGTTTATCAAAACTGGGAATGAAGAGCAAGGAGCCAAAAAAAAAAAAAAAAAAGTTTCATTCCACACGCGGGATGCACATACATGTACATTCCGCAGAGCCCCAAGCCACCGTCATTCTGAAGTGAACACCCTCACACAGTGGGCAAATTTCCACCTATTCAGTACTAGTTTCAAGGATGGAAATCTCCAAAGTACACACCGTGCTTGTTTACGTGTTTTCCCTGGATTTTCTTTCACACCAAAGCCACATTAGATGTTTAGGTGACACTCACCTTATGCTGTCCACACCCGCTACCTAGCTAGACACATCTCACAAAACCACACTTCAAAATGTAGAAAGAATTACAAGCAAAAAAAAAAATTACACACCAAAAAAACCTATATCTAAATATAGTTGTGGTCTGTTTGTTGTACACTTATCCAATGGGTCTCTAGAGGCAGTCAATGTCTGTCCACGCTGAGAAGCATCTCTCAAGGGAACTGCTGCCCTGACTTCTTGACAGCTACGCCATCTACCCGCGGAACCTGGGCCTCTGCTCTCCACCATTCTCGGATCAGCTCATCAACCCAGAGGCTAGTGGTGGGACTGAAAGACCCAAGCAGGGGAGAAAATTGCTTGCTACCGTCTCGCTGCGCGCATTTCTTTAGACTGCTCCCGCAGAGCTAGGGGGCTGCCCGGCTGGCGGTTCGGGCACCGTCCGGGTGGGCACGGCCAGGTCGGAGCGGCCTCGCTGCAGCGACCCGGGACCTCCAGGCCCAGCGGCGGAGGCCAGCAGCCCCCGGCCGCAGACCGACTCACCTGCCCTCCGCAGAGGCGATGGAGCGCGCGCGGCTCGCGGGGACCCAGATGCGCGGAGGAGGAGGCGACGCCGGCGCGGAGACACCGGGGAGGGTGGCGTAAGCAGGAAAGCGGGTTACCTAAGAGGGGATGCGGAGCCCAGAGGGAGGCTACAGCCTTTCCCCGAGAAACGGAAGAGGCGGAAGAGGGCCGAGCCAGGAGGAGGGGACCGGCGCGGGGCGGTGGTCGCGCGGGGACCGGCGCTGGCGATCCGGGGCGGGCACAGCAAGAGGGAGGACCTCTGAGGTCGCCGCGGCGAAAGCGGGGAAGCGCCCTGCCTCGCTTGGCTCCGAGTCGTGCAGCCCGGTTTCTGCCAGGTCCCCTCCCCCTCTCTTCCCGCGGGCCGGTGGCGTGGAAGGGCGCGGTGACGCCTGGGCTTCTGGGGAGGGCAAGGGCACCCCACGCTGGCCGGAGTCCGCCGTCCGCGACGTCACAAGTGAAGTTTGGTGAATTACATGGGAGGGCCAGGAAGCTCAGGGTCGCTGCATCCTCCGTCTGTGGCATGTGGCGTGTTTTCTCCGGAACCTCACTCAAGCTGAGGACATTCCTCCGCCATTCATTTAGACTCTGGGTGTTGTGGATTTGAAGGATGAATTGGAAGGTGTGAAAGCTGGACTTATTGCTAGCGATATTCGAATTCTCCTATTCTAATAAAAGTGTCTAGGTTGCTACATGTTCGTTAAGTCAAAACAGCATCTTCTGGGCATATGCTTTATTAGCTGGGGTTCAAGAGCCAGCTGGGCATGAAGAGCATCTCAGGTGGGGAACTCACCTCACGCTGCAGCGCTGCAGCCCTTTAAACTGGTGCTCAACGTGCCCTGAGGAGAGCTGGGAATGGTAGGTGGAAACAGGAATGGGTGGTGATGGATGATGGGCAGCAGCGAAGGTGGGGATTTTAAAAAGGACGATGTAAAACTTCTGTAGAGAAGGGGCTTAGAGTCTCCCTCTGGGTGAGTGCACTGGGCCTTCAAAAGCTGTATTTCACAGCTCTCTTGACTTCATAAACCCACGACAGGACAATAGTCAAAGCCCCCCCCCCCCAAAAAAAAAGAGCCTGAAGAAGCTGCTCTTGCAGGAGGTGACTGGGCCCTTCCCACCTGTCACCAGCCTCTCTTCCTCTCTGTGGCTTTTTGTCTCTGCTGCGGAAGGAATGTGGAAGAATTTGCAGTTGTGGCCTAGAGAAGCCTTAGACTGTTGTTTGTGAAGTTTAGCAGGGCGTTTTGGTAGAAATGTAGAAGGGCAGAATGCCAATAGAAAAACAGACAAGAAAGAAATTTCTCTAAAGATTTCGGCGGGGAAGGAGAGCTCTACTGGGAGGGAACTGGCCAGAGGCCATTTGTGTTACATTCTCACAACACTCTGGACACATTTCCTGCAAATGCAAGCGAGGCTGAATTCAAATGTAAAAGATTAATTTATTTTGTGAAGGAAATTTCAAAGGATTTATCCTTGCTGCTTTTATCTAGATTTGCAGTGAGAACTCTGAGCAGAAAGTGAAGGAGAAAGCTGTGGAAAATTTACATTTGGGCCAGGAAAGGAGGGCGAGTAAATTTACAGTGGTCACTGTACAAAGTCACTGCTGCACTCCTGCTGACTTCTAAAGAGATTAGCACAACTTAGAGAGAACCTCTCCCCCCCCCCCACCCAGCAATAGGTATGGTGGTTCCTTCATTCCTATTTCAAGACCCATGAACTGGAAGCTCCTAAGCAATCTTCTCCAACCCAACCTGCTAGAGAGCTGCTTTTACTAGATTCAGCCATATTGGTACTTGGAAGCTGACTTCCCGAAATACAGGGAGCTGGGCTCCATCTTGAGCCCACAGCAGAATTTAGTACTGGTTTTGTAACCATGCAAGATTCCAGAGTGATAGTATTTCGGAAGCTAATACCAAGGTTCTAGATGGTCACTAAGGGCAGGTAGTATGGTGGAGAATTGGACACCATGTGTGAACAAGCATTTCAGTGAGTAGTTCAGGAAGCTTTGAAGATGAAGCCTAAGTTGCTATGGGTTTAAGGATACTAGAGATACTAGAAGCCTGAGATGATTGCAAGGGAAAGCTGCCGCCAGAGACTGGAGTTTGCCAAAGAAAGACACATGTGCTGCAGGAAATAGAGCTATACGGAAGGATTACCCAAGTCTAGTGGATCCCAGATGATGCCACAAGGGTACCAGATACCAGACATAAGGCTGCAGGGTTTGGCATAGAGTGGTTTGGTTTTGCTTTGGTTCAGTCCTTCCTTGCTATGGTTCTAGTTCCCCTATCAGGACAGGAATGTTTGCCCTGTGTCCTTGTATATTGAAAGTAGGTGACTTGCTACTCATAGGTAAGAGATTGCCTGCAGTTTTAGGCTGTGGACTTTCAGCATTTGAATAGTGTTGAAGCTATAAGACCATGTGGAGCTTTGCAGTTGGACAGAATCAGTTCTTCACTGTGCAGTGGTGATAAGCCTATAGGGGGCAGAAATGAAATGCTATGGTTCAAAGATAAAATGTCCCTCATAGTCTCCTGTGTTTGAATACCCAATCTCCAGCTGGAAGTACTCTTTTTGGGAGGTTCTGGAACCTTCTGGAGGAGGGGGCCTAGCTTCTGGAGGTAGAGCCATAGAGGTGGGGCTTCAGGGTAACAATGCAGCTCTGCTTCTGGTGGGAGCTCTCTCCCTGCCCCCTACCTCTTTCTCCCCACTCTTTCCTGGTCTGTGGGGATGTGAAGAACCCTTCATGCTCTTGCCACACTCCTGCTACCAGGACTCCCCAAGCCTTCATTGCATGAAACTGAGCCAGAAGAAATTCTTCCTCCTGGACTTGTTTCTGTCGGGCATTTGGCCACAGTGATGAGAAAAGTAACTAACAGAAATAACTCATCAAATTTGACAAGAATAAAAGGTTTGACTTTTTAAAGTCTTAGAAGGTTAAAGACTCTCAAAGCAAGTGTGGAGCAAAGAGAAAAATTAGTAAGGAAAGTAGCAGATTGGACTAGAGGACTTTTAAACTTATTTTATCTAAAACCTTCATAGAATGAAATAAAGAAAAATATTTTAAATTTGTAGTTTATGTGAAAGATGAGAGAGTAACATTCTCATTTAAAGAGGGGTCTTACAAGTAGGATGAAAACAGTCTATACTTCCTAAAGGGGGTTACAAGTTACTTAAATTATGCAAGAAAACAACAACAACAAAAGTACAAATGAGCAAACCTTTTTAAGGGAAGTGAAACTTTGGATGATATATGTCTCTAAGCTGACTGAGAGAGGAAATAACGTTCAGAACTTGTGGTTTAGGCTAGCCTCCTGTGGGGGACGGACTGACAACTGGTGACATTCATGCATTACTGAGAAGGGTGTCAATTGACTCAAGGATTCTGAAGAGAGTTTGACAGAATGTAATAAGTCTCAAAAATACTCACACCCATTGACTAAAAATTACACTTCTAGGAGTTTATAATAGAGAAGTTCTCCACGGCAAGGGTTAACGAACATTTCTGTGAAAGGCTAGATGGTAAATACTTTATATCTTAGAGGCCACATTTGTCTCTATTGCTTGTCTTTCCTATGTGTGCTGTTTAAAAAAAAAGGCTTACAGGCTGTATGAAGCAGATCAGTGGCCTGAAACTGGCTTGGGGACCAGACTATAAGTGAACAGACTATAAGGAAGTTTATCACATGCTCTTGCTAATAACCAGATGAGAAACCAAATGTGTGAGAAACGGAGATTGTGCGGAACTTATAACTAGTTTATCAGTTAGGGTTCTCTAAAGGAACAGAACTGATAGAATGAATATAGATGTGGGGTTTCTTAGACGGACTTACAGGATGTGGTCAGGGTAGTCCAACAACAGTTGTCTCCAACACAAAGGCTGAGAACACAGACAGTTGCTCTGTCCACAAGGCTGGATGTCTCTGCAGTCACAACTTGGCACTGGAATCCTGGAGGATTCCTGAAGAGCTGCTGGTCTTCAGTCTGCATTGGAACCCTGATGAGGCTGGATTTGATACTGGCAACTGTGGGACTATCTTAGAGCTAAGAGGGAGTCCAAGTGTGCTTTGAACCCTGGAATTCTCACCCTGAGGGCAGTAAGTGTTTGGCTGCTCCTCTTTTTCTTAGCACTAACAAAACCCAGCTGATTTCTAAATGCTGCCTGCTTCACCAGAAGGTCACTGACAAAGCAATGTAGCCTGGTTGGTGCTTATCTGAATGCTGTAGCTGGAAGGCCTAGGGCTGAGCCCATTTTCTAATAAGTGTCTTCCTGTTTCTCCTTATGCAGAATGTGCTTTTGCAGGACTTTGACACTTAGGCAATAATGAGCCCCCACATGCAAATGGGGCTACTCCAGTATCCCTGTCTTAACCAATGACCCCCAACCCTGGGTGCCAAGGACCCTCCCCTGCCTTTTCCACTATAAATGTAACCACCCTTGCTTCAATAAACTGAGATATTCCACTGACAGGAGTCTCCTGGGAATTCTGTTTCTCAAAGCTCTCAGCCCTCTGACCAAAGACCTGCCTAGACCTGCCATGGACCCATCCTATGCTTTTTTCCCTGAAGCTGAGCCAGTGGCCTGTGGCTTAGCTACCACCCAGGGAGGAGAGCCGATCCACAGGCAGCAATAGCTGAAATGAACTCACTGGTGAGAGCAAGGGCAGACAGGCAAAAAGCAAAGTTTCCTTCCATATCCTTTTCTGTGGGCTGCTTCCAGGAGATGTGGCCCAGATTTAGGGTGGGTCTCCCTGCTTCAAATAATCTGATTAAGAAATCCCACACAGGAGTGCCCACCAATTTGGGTTTTAGTTGATTCCAGATGTAGTCAAGTTGATAACCAAGAATAACTATTGCAAGTCAACTCCATACCAACTTGACACACAATCACGTCTTATATCCTGTTTAATCTGCAAATGAAAACAATAGCTAGGATATTTCCACTTAACATAACTACCCCATGAGCAACTTCAAATGCTTTACGTATTTTAAAATGGGTGATAAAGTTCTTTGAGGAATTCTTGGTCATTTAGTGTCTCATAACTTAAATATGATAAAATAGATTTATAACACTTAACCACTGGTATTATCTAAATTGATATTATAGGAAGAAAATTCAAATATCAGCTTGTATATGTATTTTCATATAAGTATATATGTATAAACATGTTCTTAACAAAATAGGACAGAAACATTAATGTCGGTTACAATCCTCATTTTTTAAATTGGTCACATGACCTTAGCCTTCTCTACTACCCATTCTATATTTCGTCAGTAAGCACCACAACCGCTCTCCTGGAGGAATGACCCATACCTTCATTACTGAAGGGCCTGTACCCTTTGTTATCCTGCCTGTATTAGGTATTGTAGTTTCCTATTGACTTTAATCACGGGGCATGGTGGCATCAAGAGATACCCTAAAGGATCTCCTACATTCCAGACATAACTTTTTTTACCTCCGTCTTGGGGAGCAATCCAATTTCCCCATGGTAATCTGGATCAATTACCCCTCCTAACATTGTTATTCCTTTCTTAACCTGTTGGTTTAAGAATATCAGAAGCCCAAAGTGGCCAGGAAGATGTGTGAGTTTCTAGTTCAATGGAATGTTTGTTGAGTCTCCTGGCAGGAGTGCTCCCCACTCTGGAACCAAAATGTCTAACCTAGCAAGCAGAAGGTTGTGGGAACAGGAAGCAAAAAAATTTCCTAGTGGATCATTGGGGTGATAGCGAGTTGAACCATTCCCCTTCCTACGCCTTAATTCCTGGACCCAAGAATCCTGCCTATAGGAGAAATAGTACCACACATACATTAAACACTGATTCAAAGCATATATACTGCCTTTTGGAGAACCCTTCCCCAGCCCCCCAGGCTATTGCTACCTAATTGATATTGTAATTGTGTCTTCAAAATGCTATTTCATCTTTCTATAAGACCAGCTGCTTCAGGATGGTGGGGAACATGGTAAGATCATTGGAATCCAAGATTGTGGGCCCCCTGTCACACTTCTCTGGTTGGGAAATGAGTTCCTTGATCAGAAGTAAGGATGTGTGGAATATCGTTACAATGGATAAGGCATTCTGTAAATCATAGATGGCAGTTTTTGCAAAAGCATTCTGTGCAAGAAAGGCCAAACTGCAAACAGAATAACTATATACTCTAGTAAGGACAAAGAATTGCCCTTTATATGGAGAAAGTGGTTCAATGTAATCAACTTGTCACTAGGTTACTGGCTGGTCACCTCAAGGAATGGTGCTATATCTGGGGCTCAATGTTGGTCTCTGCTGTTGTCAGATTTGACATTCAACAGCCACTGTGGTCAGGTCAGCCTTGGTGAGTGGAAATCCATGAGGTCAAGACCATGCATAACCCCAATCTCTGCCACTATGGCCACTTTGTTCCTGGGCCCATTGGACAATGACTGAGATGGCTAGAGAATGAGGCTGACCATCTACAGAACAGGTCCTTCTATCTATTTGATTTGTGAATTCCTCTTCTACTAAAGTCACTTCGTGATGAGCATTTTACATGGGACACAAATATCTTCACATTCTCTTTCCAGAGAGACCTATCCACATACTTCTCCAAATGTCTTTTTCTCCAATTTCTCAATCATGCTCCTTCAAGTTCCTGACCATCCAGTCAATGTATAGCCTATGAATTAGTATATAATTGTACATCTAGCCATTTTTCCTTTTAAGCAAAATGTACTGCCATGTTCACTGCCTGAAGTCCTGACCACTGTGAAGATTTCCCTTCACTGCTGTCTTTACGGTTTGTCCCAGAAGGAGGCTGTAATATTGAAGTTGTCAACTTCTGTGTGGTGCCTGCATACCATGCAGAATCATCAGCAAGCCAGGCCCTATTCTTCTCTTCCTCAGTCAATTGATCATAGGGGAACACCCCCATGAGCTTATAGGTGCATGCTTGGGAGAAAAAGGAATTGTAGGAGGAGAAGAAACCACAGGCATTTGGACAACTTCTTCACATAACTTGCTTGTGTACTCAGGATCTGCCCTGGCCTGATCATGTATATACCACTTCCATTTGATAATGAGTTGGTGCTGTACATGTCCTACTTAATCCTACTTAATGTCTTGATGGGTCAGATAATACCCAACTCATGATAGGCAGTTCATGTCACAAGTTATCTTGGTGGCTCTTTGTCAAACCCTCAGTTTCCACTAAGGCCCAATAGCAAGACAAGAGGTTCTCTCAAAGGGAGAATAGTTGTCTGCAGAAGATGGTAGAGTCTTGCTCCAAAATCCCAAGGGTCTACTATTCACCTATAGGGGATCGCCAAAGATGCCAAACTGCATTCCTATCTGTCACTGACACCTCAAATAACTGTTGGATCATATATTCCAAGTGTGGAGAATCCCCAACCCCACATGTGAAAAATCTTTTTTTTTTAATTCCAGGCCCCACCCCACTTAAAGCTAGCAACTTTCTGAGTCACTCGGTGTATGGGCTGGTATTAACACACCCAAGTGAGGAATGTGCTATCTCCAGAATCTGAATAGACCCTCAAACATCATGGTACTTTCTTGGTGCTAGGAGGGGCCAGGTGCAATAACTGATCCTTCACTTTACAAAGAATATCTTTGCATGTCCTGTACCTCTGCACTCATAGAAAACTCATTGAGGTAGAAGGTCCTTGAATTTTGGTCGGATTTATATCTGATCCTCTGGTGTGACTATGCTTTACCAACAAGTCCAGATTGGATGCTATTCCCTGCTTACTTGTTCCAGTCAATGTAATGTCATCAATGTAGTGGATCAATGTGATACTTTGTGGAAGAGGCTGTAGTCATTGATTCATGTTCAAAGGTAGTTTATTCTTTGGCTAATTAAATCACTAGCTTGGATTCCAGGAGCATTTCAGTCTGCAAACAGTCTAATCTTATGCGAAGAACTGGAATACATCAATCTCAACCTCTGTACAATCTAGAACAATTAAACCTCTGTACAATCTAATCAACTTCCAAGAGTTACTGCCGACTGAGCCATCCTGACTAGCTCCTTCTGAACTCTGACTCTTCTGGTTCAACTCACTTTTGTTCTGGCTCAAACTCTTCTCCAAGCTTTCTGGTTCAAACTAATCTTCTGATCTTCTGATCTGGCTTACTGTTTCTGACCGAACTCTTCAGACTCTGGCTGACTCTGGCTAATTCTCTGACTCAGACTGAACTGCTCTGCTTGGCTTCAAACTGACTCTTATTGTCTGATACTGACTTCTTCTGCCGAGCTGCCTGTGTCTCTGTATCTCTCCCCCAGCCTGTTTGCTTCAATAACTCACTGTGTCAGTCAGCCTCTCTGCTTCTCTGCATTATCCTCAGTCAGACTGCTTCATTGTCTCCCCGTCTGCTGCTTTATACTGATCACCTCATATTGCTTGCTTTATACTGCCTCCATAATTTGTAACTGACTGCTGTAACTGACTCTGCTCTGAGCTGAGAGCCTGCCTTTCTATCGTGAGAGTTGGGCATGTCCTCACTTTAACTTTTCCTCTGATTTGTTACTTCACCTGCCTTTTACTCTGACTCATCACAGATATCATTCCCTGTCTGACACTGACTCCTGAATTCTGCTTCTTGTCTCCCAAGTTCTGGCATGCACCACCACTGCCTTCTGAATACTGGGATTAAAGGTGCTTTTTTGAATACTGAGATTGAAGGTGTACCAACTTTCTTAACTTACAACTTTCTACATTACATCTAGACCACATAGTCCTCTAAATGTGATTCTTTCATATAGATCTCTGGAATATAGACCCATCCTAACTTTCACACAGGCCTATTCCTCTACAAGAGGCAGATAATAGAAATTCCTTTGAATTAAGTTATGACACAGGGCTGAAGAATTAAGATACCCTTGGGTAAAACAATAAAGGTATACTATTGACCTTGCCAACTGAAAGCAAATTGCTCTGGAAGTCTTGATGGACAGATGTAGAGAAAAAAACATCTAGTAGATCAATAACTGCATTCCAGGTACCAGGAGATGTGTTAATCTACTCAAGAAGGGAAACCACATTTTGGTGTGTGATATTTTTATTATTTTTGAAGTTTTTTTTATAATAAGGATTATTAAAAGGGGAAATGGAAACCACTTCTGATACAGCAGCTACAATTATAGTGTTTGATAGTCAACTGTCATTGTCCATGATCCATCTATCTTCTGCACAGGCCATAAACAGTTAAAGGGAGACGTGATTGGAACCACCACCCCTGTATTTTTCAAGGTTTTCATGGTGGCACTGATACTATCTTTGGTTCACTGTTTTTCTTGGTAGAGGCAATTCCAATGGCATCCATTTGGACTGTCCAACCATAATAGTATTCCTTCCACATTCCAGAAAACTAACTTGAGAATTCTATCAACTTCTAAGTATATTTATCCCAATTATATTTTTTAAAACTGAAGAAATACCCACTGGACCCACTGTAAGTTAGATTTCAGCCAAAACTTCATTGCTGTCTGACTTCCATATACTTTAACTGAAGGGTCACAAATCTTGTGTGAGGTCTCTCAGAATCAGTGCCATTTTGAAACTTTTCCCCAATGTACAGTTACCCTAATAAAAGCTTTCAAGTTCCTTTGGGGAATGATGGGAGAAAGGCTAAACCGTAGCATGGTTCTTCCTTAGGGGAACCTGGCCTTCACTTCATTCAAGGGGTTCTGGGTCTGCAAACTGGCCCAAGTCAGAAAAT
Organism: Cricetomys ansorgei; assembly: GCA_026225945.1. NCBI lineage: Eukaryota > Metazoa > Chordata > Mammalia > Rodentia > Nesomyidae > Cricetomys > Cricetomys ansorgei. The sequence goes on from JAMJFZ010001562.1 coordinate 9,330,721, forward strand.
TGGTTGATTGGCCAAAATTCTCTATTGCTCCAATCCAATGTAGCCTTTCTTTCATTTGTTGTAGAGTTTTTGTGCTTAAACAAATCAAACAAACAAAAAAAAAATTAGTAGACCTCTTAACTGATTTATTCCTGGAAACCTCATGATTGATTAGCCAGTACCAAAGGTCTTTATGAATCAGGCTACTGTACATATAAGTTTGCCTATGCTTCCCATCACAGTAACTACTGTTGATGCAAAACAAGATAAAATTCCACAGCTCTCACCTCAAAGGGAAAAAGAGGTAGTCTGTTCTGTAGTCAAATATGAGTGACCATGGCCCAGAAAACATCAAGTTACCCCAGGTTCTGTGTTCATGTGTGGAGGCAGTTTTATTTAGTTATACAGTAGCAGAAAAAGAACATCATAAATCAAGGCAGTTTAAAAGTACATTAATTAAATCAAAAGTACATTGGTTGGCTCATCAGAGAAGCAGCTCACAGCCAGGCAGATGGCCTCAGACACTATCTGACAACTTTCTTAGCCCTTCCATTGGTGAAGAAGAGTTCTATTGTTAATATATTCCAAAGTTTTATCTGTTTATCAGGTTGTTAGGTCAGAAACAGTAGTGGCCAATGAATGGCTCTCTAGGGGGCTAAAGATGGCCCACCAGCAACATTCCAGTCTCTTCACATTCATTGACATTTTAATTAATCCATCATCTGTAAATCCCACCGGTCGAGAATTTAAGACCATCACCACAATTGAGCCAAATTTGAAGCAATCTTTAATTAAATTAATTAAATACTGGCCAGGAAACAGATTCTGACCAGGACAATTCTGAGGTTGCCATGGAGTGGTCCTGCCACCTCCGAAGTTCCCACAAAATGGCCTGAGTCACATGAACAGATGCTTAAAAAAGAGAAACCCATAAAGCTATTACTTCTCACAAGTTCCAATCAGTTGCAAGCATATATCCTGATGTCTGGTGATCTCTCCGCCTATAATTGACTTACGTATATCCACTGCATTTGGAGCACATCTGGTGCATTTGGATTAACCAAATGGACTCTACATAGTCTCCACCCAACATTCCAGGAGGTTATCTGTCATTGGGCAAATGGGATTATAGGATTATGCTCTTCTGTATCTCACATGAACAGCCACACCCAGCACTCCAGGAAATAATCTGTTCTTGTTCTATATATCTCTTAGGCACAGTAATTAAATTTAAAACATAACTTTTTTTTTTACACATCCACTGCTCACACAGTTAATTTCCACAACTCTTCCTTCCTTCCTTCCTTCCTTCCTTCCTTCCTTTCTTCCTTCCTTCCTTCCTTCCTTCCTTCCTTCTCCTTCTTCTTCTTTTTCCTTCCAAAACAGGGTTTCTCTGTTGTAACTCTGGCTGTCCTGGAACTCACTCTGTAGACCAGGCTGGCATCAAACTCACAGAGATCCACCTGCCTCTGCCTCCGTAGAGGCCTGCACCACTACGCCCAGCTCACAAAGTTTTTTTCATACTAAATTCACTTTGCCTTTGTCAATTCAATGCTGCCATCTGCCCCCTGCTATTCAGGAGACAAATTAAATCCATTACATGTGATACTTCCACTTGGGCATCAGTGTTTCCAACCCTAAGGCCTGGCACAAGGTAAAAGCAATGACAAAACTCTTCAAATGTGCTGGTGTCTCTCTCTTTTTTTGTGTTATAACATTGGACATGTCCTTTGGGCCCTCCTGTTATGGAGGATGAGGTTTTACACAGCATACGCAAGCCAGCATTCCAATTTCCCTGAACCTTAAGGTCCCTCATCAACATTAAGTCAAGGGATAGTAGGCATCTCCAGCTCCTTTTCAGTAGGTCATCTTTTGACAAACACCTCAGCCGACCAATCAAACAAATGTTTGACAATTTTTTTAACTGTGCAGGCTTCTATATTAAACCTAGATGCTCTAGTCAGTGGACCCATAGTGATAAACTCAGCCTGATCCAGTTTTATGTTCCATCCACCATTATTCCACACCTTTAAAATCCATTCCTACACATATTCCCCAGACTTCTGCTTGAATGAATTAGCAAACTCATTAAGCTCTTTAGTACTGTAGTGTACCTACTTCTGGATTATACTTTCTACCTGACCTCTAGGAGCCTGCTTAGCTTCTAGTCTGGTTACAAGACTAGGAAGGCCTTTGCTGGTTTGACAGACAATACAAGATTAATTACCTCAGGCAAAAGTGAAGAGGCCATTGCTGCAGGAGGGAGGGACAGGAACACATTCTGTCTAGGGGTGCACACCATGGACTTTTAGTGCTTCAGTAATTATAGGTTTCGGCAGATTGGAAAGCCAGCTCCAGATACCACCAAGCTTGCTAGAAAAATTCATCCTTACATTTCTGTTTCTCTAGAACCAATCTGGTACCACAATCTGTATTAGTCACAATTCTCTAAAGGAACAGAACTGATAGAATGAATATAGATGTGGCGTTTCTTAGACGGACTTACAGGATGTGGTCAGGGTAGTCCAACAACAACTGTCTCCAACACAAAGGCTGAGAACATAGACAGTTGCTCTGTCCACAAGGCTGGATGTCTCTGCAGTCACAACCTGGTACTGGAGTCCTGGAGGATTCCTGTAGAGCTGCTGGTCTTCAGTCTATGTCAGAACCCTGTTGAGGCTGGATTTGATACTAGCAGCAACAAGTGAGATGAACTCACTGGTGAGAGTGAGGGCAGACAGGCAAAAAACAAAGTTTCCTTCTTCCACGTCCTTTCATGTGGGCTGCCTCTAGTAGTTGTGGCCCGGATTTAGGGCGGGTCTTCCGGCTTCAAATAATCTGATTAAGAAATCCCACACAAGAGTGCCCGCCAATTTTGGGTTTTAGTTGATTCCAGATGTAGTCAAGTTGATAACCAAGAGTAGCCATCACAGCTGGATACAAAGAAACAAAGTTTTATAAGGCTTTAAAATTGTTAAATGTTGAACAATGGTATCTATTGTATAAAATAGTGTTTATGAGTTATTCACTTAAAAATACAATTTACAAAAGAGTATCTATGCTATGTTCCCAAATACCATATAACAACATTATATGAATACTTAGAAAAAAATCTGGAGTGGTCAGAGGATGAGACTATCCATGCACTGTTTGTCTTTTTGCTGTGTATGCGACTACTTTAGTCAGTATTTACATTTTGTTTTGAGACAGATTCACTACGTGGCTCGGGCTGGCCTCTTGTGCCTTCTGGTTGCTAGGAGTACAGACATGCATCACCCTCCCAACTTGTACTAACTATTGCTTTTATAATAATCAAAAAACCAAGAAATTTTACTTGAAGGACAACAAAGGACCTCAGTTGTCAATCTGAGAAAATCCTGAAATCATTCCTTCAGGTGGAGTTGGTCCCTTTCTCTTTTGAGCTTCCTGACTCCAGAATGGTCTTTTGGAGAGTAGCCTTCTTCTATCACTGAGCATTGGCCCTGTAGTTTTGCTATTATAAATCTGCCAATTATTCGTTTCTTAGGCTGCTTTAGCTCCCCCTGGGCTCCAGTAACGTGGTTTCAGCCATGTTTCCTCAGACCTAGCTCAACTAGTGTTTTTACTGAGTGCCTGGAGGCTTCCATGAGCTTGCTGGCTCCTTTCTCCCAAACTAACTGAATTTAACCCTAACATCAATAGTCTCTTTAGCAAACATCTCTTCACTTTCAACATCTGAGTAGAGTTGGTATATATTAGCCGACTGGCATATATTAAGGGACACTCTGGTCATTATAGAACACAGATCTTTATTCCTCATTGCAACAGGCTACAGACATTCTCAGATTTTACATCTGAGGTAATGACTTATATGCATTGTGGGTAGGAATTTGAATTACTATTGTGAGGTCAGCGTTTGGGAGTGTAATAGTCTACACATTTTTCCTAACTTTCCCAGCAGTTTTGAAGAGTAACACTCTTGTAAAGTATTAAGGAATTATGTACTACAGTGTAGTTAGTGATATTTAAACGTCTATATTTTCAGTAGGTGTGTGTGTGTGTGTGTGCATGTGTGTTGAGATCTTTCTGTGTTGTCTGGGATGGTCTCCTTCCTCAGCCCTGAGTACTGAGACCATAAGTATGAATCTCTATGCCCAGTCTTAGTAGACTTTCAGTAAAACTTTGAGTGTCAAACATGGAGATCATACAAAAATTGAGGTGAAAGTTGGAGGAAACTTCTCTTATCTTTGAAGCAGACTTTTGGATGGCTATGAACAAAGATGGAAAACACAAATTTTAGGAGGGGTCTCAGAGTCTAGAAGATACAATCTTCAGAAATAGAAGATTCTATTATGTTCATTTAGATTAGATTACTAGAATTACATGGTCAATGATATGATTGTGCCAATTGCTCCTCAAAACACTCATGGTGATTGATATGTCTCATCGCTGCATTTATTATCAAATACACAACACCAAGAACATTGTTCTGATTTGTCAGCTCAGTATCAGTGTGTTTTATTATTAATGAGAAAATGTATCTCTATTCTCCCTCTTCTTTGATTTTAGTTGCCTTGTCACATTTGATCATTTCTCTATCCTTTCAACATCTGAACCCATTACAGAATGTTGTGGCCTTATTTGAATATATGTAAATAGTCAGGAAGCCTGTGATGTGTCTGCATTCATGGAGCTCACAGCAGCAACAAGGTACATTCAATTATTTTGTGAAATTCTATTAGCAATATAGCAAACGTAGCAACACTTCCTCACATGTGACAGATGTTTTCTTAGTTCCCTTTCCAATTTTATCTAACAGTACTTTGAAATGATGTAGCCTAGACTGAGTGGCCCGCACTTAAGTTTCCTTTGTTTCTGCCATCCTCTTCAGGACAATTCAATGCTAAAAATTATTCTTTCTGGAGATATTCTTAATATTTATACTGTCTGATGAAACTAATTTGGCATTTTCAGTGATCTCCGATTGTATAGTTGTTGCATCGTGAAAAAGTTTATGGAGATTTTGAAAAATGTGTCAAAAATATAGAAAAGGAAACACAACCTACCCTATAAACTATAACTGCTGGCATTTTGGGTATAGTTTTTTAGTCTTCTGTGTGCATATATGGATGGAAAAAAATCACTATCCATTGTTTTATAAAGTGCTCCTTAACCATCATACAAAAGCATGCTCACCAAGCCATCATCACATACTCCTCTGAAAGAGTTTTCTATGGCATATTAGACAGTCTGTCTTACGGATTAACAGCTCCAGTGCCAGAATAGGGCTCAGCCTTTCCGGACTCAGAGTTGACACTGCCATTAAGAGCTTATGCTGATTTTGCAAAGGGCTTGAGTTTGGTTCACCCCACTCACGTGGTGGCTCACAGCTGCTTGTGACTCCAACTCTGGGAGTCTCACTTTCCTGACACTTTCCAGATTTTAAGATAGAATTTGGTTTGCAGAAAAAAATAACTGGTCCTTGTCTGCAGGAAAAGTTCCCTCATGGGTGGAATTTTCATCACCGTAACCAGTATCTGGACTACTTTTAGTAAGGTTTTCAGGAAACAAAAAGCTGTTCAGTTTAACTAAACAGCCTTTTGTCTCTAAGCCACGTCTTCCACAACAGCAGCAGGTCCTCAACCAGTGGGAAGAATCTTGGGTTGAAATATTCTGGAGGTTTGGTGTTCTTTTTCACCACAGCTATGGGTAAACATACACCCTTCATCATAAACCTCAAATACAAGACCCACTTAGGCTTCACACACTCAGAAAAGTCATCAACAAACTTAGTTTATAATACAGTACATCCTGTTTTCTATTTCTCAAGCCCTGAGTACCACCAGCAATGGGTGGGAGCATCAGCTCCATGATCAGGAAAAGCTGTGGAAACCTTGCTTCTTTCCTGCTCTCAGTTGAATTCTTTGGTTTTACCATGAAAATGTCTTTATCGAAAAGCCTCTATTCTGTGACTCTCGCTTTTGAGCCCTCTTTCTCACTTAATTTTTACAAATTTCTCTTCAAAGAGGCGTATTTTCTTCTCCACTCTACTCTTCTTCAGGAGACATCTACTCATTGTTTTTGCATATATATAATCTCTGTCCTCTAGGAGCTGCTCTGAGCATTTATCAGACTCTGTGAGCTCTGGAATTACTTTCTCTTCTTCTCTGTCTCCAGGTTGGATTAGTAGGTGTGATGTTGTGCCCTGTGTTAGTACACCGTTTATTGTTAGTTCTATGTTGCTGTGGCTCACCAAGAGTGACAAGGAGTCATATTCATAGGTGCAAAACCTGCCAGACCTCAGCAGAGGGAACTACTATCCTGGCCCATGGCATATTGGACTGTTGAAACTTGAGCATCTGAGCTCTGGTGCTTTTATAGATTCAGAACTCCTCAGGTATTCTACTGACAGCACATGCAGAACATGACCAATTAAACAACCCCACATTAATCCAACACCTGTAGACAATGCAAAACTCGAAGACCTAGGCAGCCCTCACCCAACAGTCACAAAACAATTGTTTTATACATAACTAAAAATAAACTTCCACAACAAAATACACTTAGAAATCCAATGTCACAAGAAAGAAATACTCATACTCTAAAATGTATATTATGTACCTATGTATATCATTATATACTCTGAATATAATATTGCCATGCATATGTTTCTACAAATAAGCCTGGAGAAACCCTGAAACATGTAATATGATAGTTTGCAGAGGCTTTTACCTACCCAGATCCCCGAGGGACTTGCTAACATCATAGACTTCATAAACTTAGTAAACCATATGTAACATAAATATTCTTAATAATGAGGGAAGTTGACCTCCTGTGACATGCAGACACTGTATTGTTACTATGTACTAAAGTTAGTAGTCTTTAAAACAGTATAGTCTTTAAAATGTCAGTATGATATTTTATGTTATAAAAGTGTGATGTATTTTAATTTTAATTACTGGAGAATATGGCACGTTATATAGTAAATCAAGCAGTGCATTAAAGTTTTTTCTCTAACCACTTTCCTACCTCATTGAACACAGAGAGGGTGAGCTGGTGCCTAACTAGAGCCTTCACTCCTACTGACTAGTTTTCATGCTACTGGAATGTACTCTGCACACTACCAGAGGAGAAAGGAAACTGCCAACCCAGCTATAGACCCTGTGATCCACAACTACGACATGTCTGCATGATACGCTGGTCCAATAGTGACACAGATGTTGTGAGAATAGCCAACTATTCTGACTAGATTTAAGGCCCAATCCACGATATGGAACCTATGTCTGACACTGTTTGGGTAGCCAAGAACCTGAGACGAGATAGGCCATTTGCCTAGAGGAAAACCAAATACTGTTCTGTTAAAAGAACATAGGAATAAAATGACTCTTCATGTGATTCTGTTATACCCTTAGATCTGTGGTTCACTCAGCCATCATTAGAGAAGCTTCCTTCTGCATTAAATGGGAACTAATAGAGATCCACAACTGGACAATGTGAAGAAAGTGCAAGACTTTAGAACACTTAATTCTAAATGGGATGTCTTCACCAAAATTTCCTTTCAGGGCTCAGGAAGGTATGCAAAAGAGAAGGTAGAAAGATTGTAAGAGCTGAAGGGGTTGGATGCCACCAAGGAAACAGTGTCTTCCAAACTCAACAGGACTGACACATATAAATTCACAGAGCCTATGGCAGCATGTACAGGGCTCCCATAGGTTCAAACCAGACTGGGTCCAGTGCTGAGATAGGGAAGTGGACACGAACTCCCATCCCTAACCAAAAAGCTATCTCCAATTGACATCCATTTGCAAGTGAGAAATTAGTTTTTTTCAATGGATCTCACTGAGTATATAAACCATACTTACAGGTAGGCCCCATCTCCAGCAGTAGATGGCCTACACAAAAAGAACTCAGTGGTGGTTTGTGGACTTTTTTGTTTCACATTGCTTGTTTGGGCAATTTTTGTCTTACTGGTCTTTTGGTTATATATTATGAGTTTTGATTTTATGTTTTTATGGGTATGTGTTTATTAGTTTTTTTTTTACTTTTTATTCTTTTTTTTTTTTTTTTTTTTTTTTTTTTGCCAGTTTGTTTTCTAAAGAAAGAGAGAAAGAAGGCAGGGGGTGGGTGGGTGGGGAGGTGGAGAGGATCTGGGAGGAGTGAGGCAAGAGGAAACCGTGATCAGAATATATTGTAGGAAAAAATATTTTCAATTTAAAAAAAGGAAAATATTTTAACATATCACCAACCATTTTGATTGTAGAAGGCTCATTTAACTCACTGTTGGTACCAGGCAAGAAGAACAAAGAGCCAGAAGATTTCATTATTTAACTTCATGCATCTCTAAAGCCTTGACTCCATTACATTGCTCCTCCACAAGTGTAGAATAAGACAATGAGAACCCTCTTAAGAGAAGTGCTGAGTTGCATTACAATGTCTTACACCTGTGACATAAAAGGAGTGTATACATATCTTTGGGGGATGAATAAATTGAGCTAAGCATTGTCATTGGTAGCCACTGAATCAAGGCCTATTTTCTAAACATATCTGTGATAGACAAGGAATGCTAGAAGCCTCCAAGCTCTGTTATCCTATTCCCTTGTTTGAATACACACTGAACTTCATGCTGCAAGGATCTCTGCAAGCTCTACAGACCTCAGAGAAAGGAACTGTTTGAGGCAAGAAGAAAATCCAGTTCAGCATGACTTAATTAGTTAGACTGGTTCAAACTTCTAGAGTCTGACCCTGAGCGGTTTATTTTTGGCATATTTAAACACAGTAAAACTTTGGAAAAAGTTTAGTCATGACAGTTATCACAACAACACTTAATGTATGGCTACAATGAAACTCCTTTGAAAAGTGCCTGTGAGCTCTTCCACTAGAATGGGTTCTACTAACTGAGAAACAGTGTTCAGGATAATGGTCTGGGGAGAAAGGGTTTGTAATAAGCATAGTAGTTAAGTATTTTTGCAAAGTTCCTATGACCTCTTCCACAAGAATGGGCTCCACTGACTGAGAAACAAAGCTCAGCATGAGAGGGATTGAGTTAAACCTTGCTCTACAGAACAGCAAAGATTACCAGATTATTAGCACAACCATTGCCAGCCTTCTGTATGGAAAACAAGTAGCACATCCCTTCTACTGAAGAGAAAAGCATGCATATTTAACAATTCTGGTTTCTCTATTGCTATCTGTCAGCATGGGGCCTCATGTCCTTCTACAAGTGGCCTACATCTAAGGGTTACATTAAGGCTGCCACACTCACTGGATAAATTACATCATTGTAGGTCATTCAAACCTGATGTTGGCTTCTGGGTTGTCTTTGACATGTTATAGGTACTTAATTAAGAATCACTTGCATTTTGACAAATTTTATACTTTTTCCCACACAATCAGGGAAACTCCAATCAAAAGTCATTCATATACAAAATCTCTTGCATGATCTGCTAAGTGACACTTCAAATTTTGTAGTTTTGGGGAAAAAAATTAGTGGCACTCAGGAGAGAGAGAGAGCTTGGTTAAAGTGTTTTCCAAGCAAGCCTGATGACTAGAATATTGTGGGGACATGACAGTTAGCCCTAACCTGATGGCACTGTCCCTGTTATTAGAGTGCTCAGGTAATAATTTACAAGGTCTCCTGCGATGACTAAAGAAATTTAATATGAAGCCAGGCATGGCCCTGAAGGGCCATTGACCTTGTTCTGGAATGCCTGGGGGATCCTAGTGGCCTGCAGGTAAGATAAAAATGATAATGGGCTGTGAGGTAAAACAGCTGCCTTTGCTTCTGTAAAACTTGTTTATCACTGTGGGAAGAGGGATGAAATGGTCTTTTAATTACTATATAGTGAGAAAGAAAAGACAACTGAGGAAGTAAAACAATTTTCTTGCCCATATGCAAATCCCAGGGACAGCTGTAATGCACACATTTCTGATGTCTGCCTTTACACACCCTCCTAATCCCCACTTTCACATGGCATGCTATATTGGGTCTAAGGGTGCTGTCCTTCTGCTAGCAGTAAGAATATATTCATTCGATCTAAATTTGAGTTGGGTCTAAGTCTTAAGTCTTTACCAGTGTGTGAGGAAATGCTGAGAGCATGTCATGGAGAAGGTGCTCTGAGGACATAGTGAAAGGCCAAAGTCCCTCAACATGTCTCCTCTCATGTGGTTTACTGAAACCTTCCTGTTTTCTAAATACATGGTGGACATATGGTTTTTGTATTCTGAGTTATATTACATGGTAAATATTAACGATAGCTTTGTGTCTGAGTCTTATTAAACATGGAGCTGTATTTTGTTCTCTGGCTTGCTTCCCAGTCAGCTACCTGTGCTGGAATTATAAATTGTGATTAAGAATAAAATTTGTCAGTAGCTTGCATCAGCCCAACTGTCTGTGTCCCTTCTTCAGAGAACATTTCTCCTGGTTTCAAGGGTCCCGAACTCATACCAGTGGATTCCAATGCCACAACATTACGAGTCCCAGGTCCCAGTGAGACTCTTCTTAAAAAACAAGGTGAGTTAGCTGCTGAGGAATGGCATTTATGGTTCACCTGTGGCCTTCATATGCACTGTCCTCATGAATGCATACACACATGCACATGCATGAACAGACACACTCATGTGCACTCACAAAATTAGCATCCAATAAACAATCAAGCACATAGCATTGTGCTATGGTACTTATTAGAAATGTAATTCAAATTCAGAAAAGCAAAGCTCGATGCAGGCTAAAGACAGTTCAAGGAAGATCAGGTTTAGACTTCAGAATATCTTTTAGAAAGAATAAAAGCAGAATAGCTTTTGTAACATAAGGTACCATGTGAGCTAAGTCAGAAGGGCAGAAAGTCAACATTATGTGAGCAGGGACCTTCAAGAGGGATAGGTGTGACAAGAATAGGAAGAATAAATGGGAAACAAGGGCAGATAATGATAAGGTGGAGCCTGAATTTTTTTTTTAACCCCAAATCAGTCAGAATTGAATGTGATAGGCTACTGGCTAATACAGATAGAATCCAAGTTACAGGTAAAATTAAAAAAATGTTTCTTAAAAATGAAAAGACACACGTGAAGTTAATTTTAATGATGTATTTTCCTTAACTCAATATATAATATTGTCAGTTTAACATATACTAAATATAATTTTTATACTGCTTTCAGTTTGAATTGAAAATGTAATTATTTTGTTTCCTCAGATTTGCTGCATTTCAATGGCTCAGTATCTCTGGACTAGTTTTCACAAAAAAACTATACAGAATTGTGAGATTATTTAATAGCTGAGTAACAAACAGAAAGTGATATGTTAGGATTGGTTTTGTGTGGAACGCAAACTGATCATAGAGCGGTGACTGCAGCAGAGGTGTAGATGCGGAAGGAATTACAGAGGTGGTTAGCAAGCAGCAACATGTGAGTGTTGAGCAGGGGATTTGAGAGATCTTTCAATGAAATTATTGGGATGCCTTAACAATTGATTGGCAACCAGAAGAGAACAAAAGAAGCAAGTCTAATAACTAGCTTCCAAACAGCCCTTAGGCTCTCTGCCTCCTAGTACCCAGCCCTTCTATATGGTCTTGGGGTTGCCTTGTGTGTCCAATAGAATCAGCAGTGGTAAGCAACTTCCAAGATGTTAAAAGAACACCTGGCTTCTGTGCTGGTGCTTGTCTCTCTAGGATTCCTTGCTCTGGTAGAAGGCAGCTTCTACATGTACACGGCCCTCTGAAAAGGTCCACAGAACAAGGACTTGAAGCTTGCTAACAACCACAAGAGTCTGGAAGTGGTTCTTCCTGTCCAAGGTGGGTATTTGGGAGATTTCAGTGTTAGCCAGCTGTTTGCAGCCTCATGAGGCCCTGAGCCAGGATCACCTGCTTCACCTCCCTGATTCCCAAGCAGCAGACTCTGTAAGAAAAAAAGTTACTGTTTAAGCTGCTTACTTTATGGGGTGATTTGGAATAACAAAAAATAATTATCATGTAAATGAATAATAAAAGATGACCCAATTTAAAAAATGGGTAAGAAAATTAAGGTGATACTTTATAAAAATGGTAAAAAAGACAATGAAAAAGTGTTCAACATATTAGAGACCATGAAAATGAAAATTTAAATCACAGTCAGAGAACATTGTACATCCAAGCATGACCAAAATTAAGAGCAACAACACAAGATTTTGATGAAAATATGGAACAACCAGATCATTTTCTTTTTGGCCTCCAGCTACTTTCTTAAGTGATTAAATAGTTACTCTATGGCCCAACAATTCCAGTATTCCATGTATGCCCAAGATAAATGAACACAGACCACATAAAACAATACATGAAAGTTCACAGAATCACTATTCATAGTAGCCCAAAGTGGAGTCAATAAAAATACCCCTCAACTGCAGAAGGAAGTAAGGCTTCCCTAAAAACCGGCTGCCAGGATTTAAAACAGGGGCAGTGGTCGCACAGATGTGAAAGCTGATACCTAGGAACAGATGGCATCATGGGAGCCAACCAGCAAAGGACATTTCAAGAGATGAATGAGAGCGGGATGAGGGGTGATGAGGGGTCATAGGGAGTATAAAGTGTGCCTTTTGTCCTGAACAAAGAGAGTTTGCTTGCCCAAGCATCTCCTGGAATCTGGTCTCTTGATTCTGTACCGGCTCATCCCCTGGGCAGCAGTGAGGTAGACAGGGCCAGAGGTTCCAGGCAGTACCTAGAAGTGTCCCCCAGGAGGCCCCCCAAAGCTACACTCAACTGATGAAGAATTTAAGAACAAAGCAAAACAAAACAGCTCTATATCCAGGGCTTGGGATGTAGCTCAGTTGGTAGAGTGTCCGCTGGCTTGCACGAGGCTTGGTTCAGTTCTCAGCATCACTTACCTCAGGCATAGTGGGCCATACCTGCAATCCCCAGCACTTAGGAAGTGAAACATGAAGATTAGGAGTTCAAGGCTACCCTAAACTACCTAGTGAGTTCTAAACAAGCCTGCCTTTCCCTATTCTCACTTTCCTTCCCTCCCTCCCCCCTCTCACATTCAACCCCACCAAAGTAAATGTATTGTTCAGTAAGAAAAAGAAGTGAAGTGCTAATACACGTTACCATGTGAATGAACCTTGAAAAATACTACAGGGAGTGGAAGAAGCTAATTGCAAAGGTCCACATATCAATTATACATTATGTGCCCAAGGAAGGCACATGTGCCATCAAGCAGAGTTCCTCTCTGGCCTCTGTTTTCCTTAAAGTTAGGGCCAGAACTATATATAAACTGTAAGGTGAAATAAACTCTTCCCTTCCCAAGTTGCTTTTAGTCATGGTCTATCACAGCGATAGAAAGCAAGCTAGGATAGATATTGTGTCTCCTTATGGAATAATGAAAATATAATAAAATGGATAATGATGCTGAGGGTCGGACTGATTCCTTAGTGTACACAGTGAAAATGTAGGGTCCTTTACTCAAAAATTAATAGGGGCTATCATGATGGTTCACTGGGTAAAGACACTTGCCTCCAAGCCTGAAAACCTGAGTTCCATCCCTGACACCCACATGATGGAAGATAGAACCAACTCCTGCAAGCTGTCCTCTGACCTCTGCATATACACTGCTGAACTCGAATGTGTGTAGATGCACACAATAAATAAATAAATGAAATGAAATTTATTAAAATGAAAATAAAATTTTAGTAGCAGAGCATTAAATCAAAATGGGCCCCTCTGAATATGAGGGCTGTGAAGCACAGGCCCCCCATACACATGAAGTCAGGAAAAGGATGATTTGGCTCTGGCTAGGATAGGGAAGCAATATTTCGAGTAAAGCACGCTGGATAGGCTAACACACTCATTCTCTGAATGAATGGACATGATGCCATTTGATGGTGAAGTCAAATGGTGACTACTTGTACCTATTTGAGAACTGTTTGCCGGTCAGGACTTTCTTGTATGGCATCTGTTGGCTTTCTCTGTTCTCTGGGAATGATTATATTTGACCTAGGCCAGAAAGATAATTTCTGATCAGATATCTTATAGTGTGACTCCTAAATGCCGAGGACTAAGAATAACTTCTTTAGGGCTAGGCTAGGGAACAGTTTAGTGGGTAAGTGCTTATGGAATGCCTTGGAGTCCACAGCCAACACTTTCTCTCTCTCTCTCTCTCTCTCTCTCTCCTTTAATTTCCTGCTCTCTGAAACTTTTCTCTGATTTTCCACAGTTCTTATTAATATGTCAATACTTTTTTGACGATGAAATGCTACAGCTGGATATCTGGGTGGGCACAGAAGCAACTCGACAGTAGTGGGTAGTGGATGGTTAAATACAGGTTTTAGCAAGCTGCTTTCTGGAGAAGGTATGCTTTCACTGACTTCTAGTTTAGTGGGCGAGCACGGTCCTTAACCAGGTATTTTTGTGTGTCAGAGAAGACTGAGGGATCCCTAACTTTCCCCAAGACAATTAGAAATGTTTCGGAGGAAGTCCAGCTACGCAGAGTGAGTACTAAACGACACCCTAACCCCGAGCTCTCCTTGATATCAAATGCAATTTCATCTGCTTGATTCTCAAAGAACATTAAATTTGCTTAATTTTTCTGAGGCAGGATATTGCTATGTAGCCTGAAACTGGTGACCACTCCCCGAGTGCAGGAGTGCGGGTCAGGTTTAAATTTATCTTTTCATTTAAAAATCAGTAAAATTGACTGATTAAATTAAAATTAAAAATCATTAAAATTGATCCTTCAGATCAATCAAGCCCTGCTGGTCAAACTTGAAGGTCAAACCTAGATGACCGACTGGACGGTTCCCAAGACAGCCTCTAGGTAGCAAACTCGTATTCTTTCCTTTCCGATTCCGTTTTCCATTTTTTCCTTTGGCCATCTACCTCAGCTCTTCAGGCCTTAGCTTTGGTCCTCCCAGCGCCCCCGGCCCCGCCCAGTCCCTAACAGGCCCCGCCCCTAGCAGGCTCCGCCCCGCCTTTGCCTGGGTTCTGGCCCCGCCTGCCCCCCCACCCCCCGCCCCCCCAGCCCCCCGCCCCCTCGTCTCTCTTACTCATTTCCTCTCAGGCTCTTGTTTTGCCCCGCCCGTCGGTGCTGCGTAGCGGAAATGCAGGCAGTGGGCCTCTCTGGCCCTCCGGAGGACTTGTCGATGCTTTCGGCTCTCTTTGACTCTAGTCGGCGGTGGGCGGGTCTGACTTGTAGAGCGTGTTTTGTCGCTCCGCTGTGCTTTAGCACTGAGTTTTTAGGCCATGGGGCAGCAGGATGTATGGCGGCTCCTGTCGAGGTGAGTGAGCGAGTAGGCTCTCGCCCGGGAGAAGGTTCGTGAGTGTCCACCGCAGGCCTCGCAGCTTTAGTCGCCCGTTGGCAGCCCTCCGCCCGCCGGCCTGCGCCGTCCGCAGCCACAGGCTCCCCCAACTTTGCTCGATCTAGCGCCTTCTTTGCAACAGCGTTTTCATTATCCGCCCAGTAGCTTGTATTCACCTTGACCGCATACAGCCTTTCTTTCCTTTGAACTCCTATTTATTTTCCTTCTTGGAGCTGGGTGCAGTTTGGGGACTCGCCATCTCATTTACTCTGTGGACTCTGGATAGAGGAACTTGATTAACTTTTAAGCCAGCTGCAGTACCGGCGCTGGTGTTTGTAACTCACAGGACAGTGCTGTGGCCATTTAACGTGGCTTGGCGGGAGCACAAGTGCAGATACTAAGTTTTTAAAAGTGCCTCTCACTGCAACCCTTGTCCCCAGTACCGAACACAAAAGGTTTAATTGCCCTCCTCTGAAACGCTCCACTGAAGTCCTTATTTCTGAGAAATATGTGGGTACTTTTTGAGTGATGAGACGTTTACTGTGTTAGAGGTCTAGGGTCTCCTCCACATTGGAACTCACCCTTGTGCCTCTGCAAGTTTCTTATGTCTTAGAGTTTGTTTGGGGGATGGGGGGATTCCTGCCAAGGGATGGGAATGCTTCTTTGTTCTAAATGAATAGTTACTGTTGGAGCTAGAGAGATGACCTACACTTACCCCAGCCCGGTCGATATTTATTCTGGTTTTAAGAGCGTGTTCTGCTTTTTCAGAGGACAGTTCTGTTCCCTGTGTGGCTCATCACAACCTGTAACTCCAGCTCCAACTCTCTTCTGGAGTCATGGGACACTTGTACTCACATGGACACATACACACACACACACACACACACACACACACACACACACACACACACACCCTATATATATTTAAAAATAAAATAGTACTGTTTCAGGGGAAAACACCTAACATTGTATCCAATCATTTGATTCTCAAATATTTATTACACATTGCAGAGTTGCCTTGCTTGCTTGCTTCTCTTTTTCTTTTGTGGTAAACACTAACTAGTATATTCATTGTTGTTGCATTTTTGATGATGGCAAATTCCAATTCTTTGAGAACAATGTGGGAAAGACATGCAACAAAGTTAACTTCATCTTGATTCTGTCAGGAGCCACAGTTCAGCTTGTCCCTGTTTCACTCCACATTTCAACATGTGAACTGACTAGGTCAGGCCAGGACCAGATAGGGCAGTATTGATCTGAGATGCCTTTTCTGGATCCAGTCCTGGAATGGGTATTACTCTAGTAAAAGGGATTGGAGCCAGGGCCTCACAGTAGACAGCAGCTACGCCACAGATGTATAAGGACCTGAGTGTTTGTGGAAAGAAACATTTGTGTGCCCTGGTTGGCACATTGACAGCGTTGGGCAATGCCCCTTGCACTTACTTTGGCCTCACTTTGCTCCTCTGGACTTTGACCTCACTTTGCTCCTCTACTTTCCACTGCATTTGCTCTTGGGTGGTTTTCTTTGTCTCCCATGTCACTTCTTTGAAGCCAGCTCTAAATGTATTGTGTAACCTGATTTATTCTGGGCACTGAATGCCTCAATTGTACTTCAAATATGTGCAATTATAGTACACTAGATTGCTAAGTGATCTTTGTCACTAGTTTTTTTTTTTATTAGCATACACAGTAATGGGTTTCATTATGGCTAGTCTGTACAGACTGAATTTGATCACTCCCCTCTCTTCTCCCCTGGCCTCCTGTCCCCTTTCTGCCCATCTGCCCTCTTTTCCCACTCCCTAGATCTCTCCCACCTTCATGCCACTTTCTTTTACTGTCATCCCCCACCTTCTTGCAGTCTTCCCTTAAGATCTTTTTCTGCTCTCATGGTCCTGTTTTTAGTTTTATGACCTACACTTACCCCATCCCATATATCTATAAATCTAGCATCTAGACATGAGAGAAAACATGCTATATTTGTCTGAGTCTGGGATACTTTGCTTAACATAGTGTTCTGGCTAGTTGTTATGTCAACTTGATACTAGCTGGAATCATCTCAAAGGAGGAAACCTCAATTGAGAAAATGCCTTCATAGGGTGACACTGTAGGCAGTCTTGTAGGACATTTTCTTAATTAGTGATTGATGGGGAAAGGTCTGGCTCATTGCAGATGGTGCCACCCCTGGGCTAGTGGTCCTGGGTGTTTTAAGAAAGCAGGCTCAGTAAGCCATGAGGGGCAAGCCAGTAGACAGCACCCCTCTGTACTCCCTGTATTATCTCTTGCCTTCAGATTTATTCCCAGTTTGAGTTCCTACCCTCACTTCCTTCAGTAATGAACACTGTGGTGATTTGAATGAAAATGGCCCCTATTGGCTTATAGAGAATGGCACTATTAGGAGGCGTGGCCTTGTTGAAATGTGTCCTTATTGGAGGAAGTGTCACTGGGGGAGGGCTTTGAGGTTTCAGGAGCTTAAATCAGACCTAGTGGCTCAGACTCTCTTCCTGCTGCTTGCTTATCCAGATGTACAACTCTCAGCTCCTTCTCCAGCACTATGTCTGCTTGCACTCCTCCATGCTGACAATGGACTAAACCTCTAAACTGTAAGCCAGCCCCAATTAAATGCTTTTGTTTATTTTATAAGCGTTCCTGTGGCCATAGTGTCTCTTTATAGCAATAGAACCCTAACTAAGACAAACAGTGATACTGGAAATGTAAGCCAAATAAACCCTTTCTTCCCCAAGTTTCTTTTGGTCATGGTGTTTCATCACAGCAGTAGTAACTTCCAATTCCCATTTTTCTGCAAATATCATGGCTTCCATTTTCTTTCCTACTTTAAAATTTTATTGTACCCATGTAGCACAGTTTCCTTTATCTAAGCTGTTGATGGCTGTCTAGGATTCCTCCATTTCTTAGCTGCTGTGAATGGTGCGGCAGAAAGCATGAACATACAAGCATCTCTTTGGTGAGACTCAGAGTCCTTTCTTGATGTTGTCTTAATTCTTCCACACCCCCAAACCTTATTTCTTCTTGCAGACTCAAATTTGTACAACACCCTCCATTTAGCTCCTGTTCACTCTGCAGAAGCTCAGGGGCTGGCTTCTTCCAGCTTGAGTGAGTGCTGTATGTGGCCGCTGGATAAATCTTACGGAGTTTTACTTCTCTGACTTCTGACTGCCTTTTATTAGAAGCTGGAACAAGTACTTTCATGGCAATGGGATTAAATGAAATCAAAATTTACTTGCCCATATTTTGGATTATTTTATGACTAAAACAATCTGTTGTAGCTGCTGAGAGACACTGTTCTGGGCATTGGTTATCCTGAAGGCAATGTGGATCAGGTGTTCTTAACCAGTCATTAAGTAAATACTTAAGATAAAGTGATGTTTGGTTACTGACCTAGATACATGATTTAACGGAAAAAGTATGGGTAGGGTGAAGCCAGCTTTAGATAGAGAAGGTCACTTCTGTAAAAAGATTGCTATTAAGCAATGCACCTGCTGACCTTTGCCTGCCTTGTTTAGTTCCTGCTGTTTGCTGCCTCTGCTCCTTCATTTTTAGTTGGGCAAAGCTGCAGTCTTTGAGGCTCTATTATACTTTTTTTTTCTTTTCTGTTCCAGGAGACACAAACCCAAACAGAGGCCAAGCAGAAGCATTTAATAGTACTTACTACATGACAGCAGTAGGGACCAGTACTGCTGGGTGAGGGAGAAGACTTTGCTACCGAGGCAACTTCTCAGCTTGAATGTAGAGCTACAACTATCGGGGTGGCTTTTAAAAATTATGCTGGTTTTCTGTATTCTCTGGGAAAGCTGGAAAACTTCAGCTTTTACGCAAAGTATCTTGACTAAAAAAAAAAATGTTTGTGGTTTTAAAATAACCTTTGACTAAACAGGAACAAACACAAAACACACTTGCAGACCAGTCTTAGAGATCTTACCATTTGCTGTGAGCTGCAATGTTTGTATTTCTTATAGGCGGGTATAGTGGTTCTAGCACCTCTGGTTGTCCCTTGCGTGTCCTGTTAACTCCTGATGTGTCTTCAGTCCTAACTTTTCTCTTAGGCTTCAGGATCTTTTTTTCATTTGTTATCGAATATTTCCTCATAAGTCACAGCAAACACAACCCTAAAATTAAATTTGTATTTCATACTGTGAAGCAGCTAGTGTCCTTTTAAGCGACTCAGGGCCTGTACTCTCCGTCCTATTCTTGCTTGAAACCCTCCTCTCTTCCATTCAGTAAACCCTGCTGCTGTTCCCAGTCAGTTCACTCCTGAGTTACTCTCTTGATTTTCTGCCCCACTTACACTGCCAGCTGCTGGTGCAGTCTCTCAGACCTTCTTTTATCCAGTTATCTTGCCTAAACAGTTTCACTAAAGTTGTGTGATTTTATAAATTTGTATTTGCTTTATTGGATAATTGCAAAAAAGTTTCTGAAATTTTTATCCTTCTAAAATGGTGGCTTTTGTTGTTATTGTTGTTTGTATATTTGTTTTTTTGAGGCAGAGTCTCGCTGTGTAGCCCTGACTGGTCTAACTTACTCTGTAGAACAGGCTAGCTTTGAACTCACAGAGAGCCACCTGCTTCTGCCTCCCCAGAGCTGGGATTAAAGACATAGGCTACCATTCCCAACTACCATAGTTGTTTTTATACATCAGTATGTATTGTAATCACCAGGCGGATTTCCACGCCCTGCCTTCAGTTTGTTTTCTAGTAGATCTCTGATGGAGCAAATAATTTGCAGTTGGAGCCAGGTTCCTAGTGTATGCCTGGTTCCTGCCCAGAAACCAAACTTTGAGAAACTAATTTCACATCCCCTGTAAGGATTAAATAAGACTGATGATAACCGAAAAAGGAAAACAACACTAGTTGAGATGTGTGTATCCTCCTCCTGTAGGACTTTAACAGGCCTGAGCCTGGAAGACATGGCATCTGCCACCTGAGAACAAAAGGCTCAGAAAGGCCCAAACATGGCTCCAGCAGGTTCTGCCCTTCCTCCTCCCTTTCCCTTAGTAAACCATTAGATTACACTCTTAAAGCTAGCCACCAAGGTCACTTCCCTTATTTGGCTATTAACTCAGTTTGGAGACTGATCACCAAGGCCCCTTCCTCAGCCCACCGATGTCTAACAATCAGAAATCCCCCATTGGATACCGTAATTAGCAAGCCCAATAATGACCCACCACCTTATCCTGACATGAACTCTTTGTTAAAAGTACACCTGCAACATTTTCTCTTTGCTGTTTCTGTACAACTCAGAAGCAGCTACCTTTGCTTTTCCTGCTTAATAAAAGATCTGTTTGTGCTGAAAATCGGTGTTTGGGTAGTTTTGTGCATAATCCAAGGTGGGATGGGAGTGGGGTTAGAGCACCTCCGAGTATACAAAAATCCCTTCACCTCCTGTCCACCAGATGGCAGTTTTGGAGGCAATTGAAAAGAAAGGGATGCTAAGTTTGGAATTAGTTGGAGATTGAATTCTCAAATACCATATTTTATGTTTTTGTAGTAAGTTACAGTTTAGTATGAATGGAAACAATATTATTAAATAGAAAATGGTGGAAAATTTAGTCTCACTTAACTTTTCTTTCCTTTCCTTGTCATCAGTCTTGTATCTTTGTGGCCTGCAAGTGGTTTGCCTGCTTGGGTGTGATAGGTGTGGGTTACTTCTGGGACTTGAAGTTAGACCTGTGTTTCTTTTTTCATGTTCTCTTGTGTCTTAGGTGGTACTTAAATTGTTACTTAGATTTGCAGTCTGGCAGCACCCTCTATAACCCTGAGCTGGCATTTAGGTCCTGGCCTCTTAAGCATTTCAGAGCTATTGTGATTTGAAAGAAATAACTTTTTTTTTTTTTTTTTGCTGTGCTGGGGAATAAACCAAAGGCTACATTCATGTGTGTTTGCAGTTCTTAAGCTTTTTAATACTGAAAAGTTTTCAAAGATAAAATTGAGTCAAGTAGATTTTTTTTTTTTTAAAGAAATTGAATGTTAGGGTATTTTCAGATTTTAAAAGTCTTTTGTGGGGCTAGGGGTATATTAGTCAGTACAGTACTTGCAGAAGCCTGAAAATCTGAGATCAGATCCTAGCACCCACTTAAAGGCCAGTGCTAGGAGCTCTAGTCTTGCTGGTAAGTCTAGTATAACCAGTTTAGTGAAGGTCTATCTTTTTGATGTAGGAGGGCCAAGTGTACATGGGGAGTGCCACTCTTGGGCATGTGGTTCTGGGGTGAATACAAACACAGCTGAGCAAGCCAGGAGGAACAGCCAATAATCAGTGTTCCTTCATGGTTTCTGCTTCAGTTCTTGCCATGGCTTACTCCATGATGGAGGGTAGCCTTTTCTCCCTAAGTTGGTTTTATCACAGCAATAGAAAGCAACCTGTGACAGAGGTTACATGTCTGTATCTCCATACAGCATATTAGAGAAGTCCTAGTAACTTCCACCTCTCTGAGGACCATCTCAGAGTGTAGTGTATTGCATCCTTGCCAAATTTTTAAAAAATTTAAAAAAATTCCCCATTTACAGACTATTATTTGTGAAATATTTTTAGATTTACAGAAAATTAAACTGAAATTTTGTGCAAAAATTTTAGTAAATATCTAATGACATGTACAGTGCTATACAAATTAGTTTGAACATACTCCTCTATTCATTCCTCTCCCCTCCTAAATCTCTGACAGCTTTTTTTTTTTTTTTTTTTTTTTTTGGTGAATTCCACAATTCTTCCATTTTCACAACGTCCTACACTTGGAATCTCATAGTATTAGTATTTTCAGATTTACTTCTTAGGAACACACATTGTTTAAGTTTCATTCTTCTGTGTGTGGGATGTTTGTCTGTAGCTCATTTCTTTTTATGACTTATATTTTAGTATGTATTTCTTTAAAGACCTCTTCATTATGCCTGTGTTTTGCATTTTAAATGAAGTTGAAATGCATGTGCAGGTTTGCAAATTTTCTTGTGGACATAAGCTTCCGGATCATTTAGTCTAAATCAAAGAGTAGGATTGCTGGGTCTGATGGTGTTGGCGAGAGCTGTCCTCAAGTATAACAGGCCCCATCTTCATCACAGCAGCTGTGACTAGCAGACCCCTGCCCTCCTCCCCTTCCCGAGCCCCAGCTGAGCTGTGCTTGTTGACTGTGGGCAGTCTTTGTAGTGAGTGTGTGGACCCTGCTTTGAGATTCCAGCCTCTCCCTTCTGTACCTTCCAGCCTTTTGTACGTAATTCTGCCGTAATTTGTGACCTTATGGTCGTGGGAGGTACCAGAGCTTGTAGGTCATTGACGGCTAACAGAAGCAGGGACTTACTTATGCAGCTATGGGAAAGTCCACATCCCATCCATATTGGGACAAGATATTCTGGTGGTGCCTCTTTGCAGTCACCCACACCCCTGTAAGTAACGCCTCACACATGCTCTGAAAGTAACCCAAATAAAATCATTGTTTCCCTAGGTTACACTTTAGTGAAATTACTTTGGTTCATCTTTGGTGTCCTATAAGTAGGGGGTTGACATTTGTTTCCATCTCCAAGAAAGTTCCCAAAACACATAGGAAGAGGGTATTTAATTTTGGAAAAAACTGCCAAAGTGCTTTAAAATGGCTGCATCATTTCATTGCTGTGTCCGTCAGCAGTGAGATTTAAATTGGTTTTTCAAGGTTTTGTTCTCATTGTCTTTAGAAAAGGCTTTCAGGCCTTACAGTGTTTGTAAATCCAGACACGCTCTCCTGTGTTACCATGCTCATTGCAGTCTGCATTTGTTTCAGGTTCAACTCCTTCAAAAGAGCCAGCATTGTTCTGCAGCATCTGGTAAGTTTAGACTTTGTTTTGCTGGAATTGTTAGTTTATGATTCAAATTAAAAGTGTCACTGTTAGGGAAATGCACATTACTGGGATGGCAGGTCTCCTTGACTCCTAGCCATGGCCTTCAACCCACTGCAATAGACTTCTCACCTCCTTTGCACTCTGTGTTATAAGGCTGTTGTATCGAACATGGGTAAATATGACTTGTCCTAGTTTTAAATACTGAGTCTACGACTTAGTCTTGGACAAATGCTTGGTTTCTTGTAGCTTCCCTTTTGATATATATATATAAAATGAAGATAGTATTTACCTTATAGTGCTTCTAAATATTAAAAAAGATACTAAGTTTTAAAAGTTTAGCACCGTGGGATGAGAAATGGCTCAGCAGTGGTTAAGAGACTTGCTGCTCTTGCAGAGGACTAGGATTCAGTTCCCAGCACCCACATGATGGCTAACAACAGTATGGAACTCCGGTTCCAGGGTATCTGTTGCCATCTTCTGACCTCTGTAGGCACCGTAACCATTTGGTGCATGGACATACATGCAAAGCACCCATACACATAAAATAAAATAATGCAGTGTATAATACATAAATAATAACTTCATACTTTAGCAGTTATGCTAATTGTACTTCACAAAGTTAAACATTCATTGTTTATCAGATTATAGGAAAATAATTTTTATTCAGTTTTGTAGAGTCTGATGAATGAATGAGTTGTTTGCTGTAGCAATGTACACAGGTGCTAAGAACTTATATATGTATTAGCTCCATTAATTCTCAGTGTAGTCCTCTGAGTCACTACACTCTCAAGTGTAGTTCTAAAGGCACTTCAATAAAAGCTTTTCTGCTGTTAATTTGTGCTAAATGCACTTCATGACAAGGTCTGATCTGAGCATAGATGCAGCTCCTTAGTCTTTATCCTGGCACTTGACACTGCCAAAGGGCAACATGATAAGAACCTTTCTTTACAAAAGTATCAGATTGTTTTCCTTGGCTCTGTAATAGTTTATGCTTCCACAGTATGTGTTTACTCACACACTGGACATAATAAGACGTCACAATTTCTGATCTTTGTTAAGGTGCTTAAGAAGTGTGTCTTATTCCAGATATAATTTTGTTAACTGGATTTTTCTGGTTAGAAATTCAAATTAAAAGGATGCATCTATTGTTCAATAGGTTTTCTTAGAGCTCTTCTAAGTACATAGTATTTTTGGTTTTTGTCTGGTAATGAATTGTCATAAGAATCAAATAAATACACAACATGATTTTACAAAGGAAAACGTAAACAAGTTTAATGCTGTCAAAATGTTGTCTGGGTTTTATCAGGTACCTGTGCTGTATGGTTTTAATTGGCGTGTTCCAGGTAACAGTTTAAATTCATTTATTTTTAAAGTTTTACAGTCCTAAGTGTTGAATTGAAGAATTTCATTGCTAGGCAAGCACTCCACCACTGAGCTACAATTTTAATTTATACCAATTTGCAATTTCAGTATATGTTTAAGATTCATTTTTACTCTTTTTAATTATGTTTGCATGTGAGTGTCTCTATGTGGGTGTGTGCATGTGAGTGCAGATGCCCATGGAAGCCAGGGTGGCAGATTCCCCTGGAGTTGGAGGTAGTATATGAGCAGCCTGGTGGGTGCTGGGAACCAAACTCAAGTCGTGTGCATGAACAGTACACACTCTTAGCCACTGAGGCATCTCTCCAGGCCTCTGACTTCCAGTTTTATACTCTACACTGTTCCCATGTGAGGTGTAAATTACTGCCCATGGATAAAGGAAGGTGTTGAGACTGGTGGTGCTATAAGCCCTGGCAGTTGTGTCCAAATCCTATAAAGTCGTGTGTAGTTAAATTCGTGTGCCTTACAGGTACTGTACTTACTTCACATGGATCTTATTTTTTATGTTTCTTTTTGTATGCTTCCACTTTTCCATTTTAAACAGTGATGCTGACTGTTCTCAGAGCATCAGTGTACCGGTCTACTCTGTTTCTACATGACAGCCTTTTGGATGGAAGGCACTTTTGTCAGTTTAGACAGCTTCTTTCCAATATAGAACATGTGAGTCTGATGCCTTGAGATCTGGCCTTGCTGCTTGTTCTGTCTATACTCCCATTGCTCATATCTAGCCTTTGCTGCACTCATGGTTAGCATCTTAGCATTTCCAGATATGAATTGTTCATGGCTACCACGTGCCTTCTTCTACCTAGAGTTCCTACCTCTCCTTTTCTTATGTACATCAAAACCCAGCCCAGATTCTACTTTTTTAAGGTGTTCATAGCTACTACCTAGTACGAATTATTTGCTTTCCCCTTTTCTAAACACCTAATGTAGAATTTGAAATGTAGTAACAAACTACAAGATTTAAGAGTATTTCATAGTCCAGGGAGCTCTAGGCAGAGGGTGTATTTAGGTTAGTTATTCAGTCCTCTTAGAAATAAAATATTAAAAATTCAGGACATGTGCTTGGTTTGCTGCATCTTCTCTATCTATATAGTCTGAGAAACCTTTGTTAGACAACCCTAGTTGGCTATTCCTTAGTTATTCCTTGAAATTACTTGAAATAATTCACTTGGTGTGTTTTGCTGTAGGCTTAAGATAAAGCTTAATGAAGTTCTCCTTTGTTCATTCAGAGAATGTCCGTGCATACAGAGGCTGCAGAAGTCCTGCTGGAGAGGAGAGGCTGTGCAGGAGTCATAACCCTGAACAGACCCAAGATCCTCAATGCGTTCTCTCTCAACATGATCCGGCAGATCTATCCACAGCTAAAGGTCCGTCCATAATAGTCTGGAAGCATCATGTAAACCCTTCTGAGGTGCACTGTAAAAGCACATTCCTGGTATTTTAAAGTAGGACTCTTGCATCAGCACCAATGATTTCCTGTGGACCCTTGCCCATTCACTGTCTTAGGAGATATACCTTCTACTTCACATAGCTCTTACCTTCCTTGCTTCCTTTTGCATCCTACCACTCTTCATTTCACTAGTCCTTTTCACCAGTGATGCTGACTGTTCTCAGAGCATCAGTGTACCAGTGTAATCTGCTTCTACATGACAGCCTTTTAGACTGAAGACAACTTTGTCATTCAGCTTCAGTCTAGCTAGGTAGTTCAGGCTGGACTCAAGCTTACAATCTTTGTACCTATACCTTCTCCTTGGTGGGACTGGAGGTGCGCACCTCCTTGCTCTGTGACACAGCTGTTTTAAATTGCCTGCTAGCCCCTCCTTCTTCTGCTTCTTAACATGCCCCTCCACCACACTTCTTCCCCTCCTCCTCTCCCAATGTCTGCTTGCTAGTCAGGTGTTCCACTGAGCCACACCTCTGCCTCTTGTCCTTTATATTTCTTAACTAAATTTAGAGAAGGTCATAGATTTTTAAAGTGAAATGCATGAAACATTAGAAAATATAGGGCTGAGAGTCAGGCATGTATTTGACACTTGGATTTCAGCATATTAGCTCTGTAGTCTCTGCATGTCAATTTCTGTACTCCACTTTTCCCAGCTGTGAGGAAGTAGGAATGATAATCTCTCAATAGTATGGTTAGAAAGCAAGCACTCTGCCACTGATCTGCACCCCATACTCATCTTGCTGATTTCATTACCTGATGTCACCAAACCCGCATCACCTACATATTTAAAAAACTTTGTAAGTAGCTTGGCTGTGTAGTAAATTCTTTTGGTATAACAGAGTCGTATCTTGCCACGGGGGGGGGGGGGGGGGGGGGGGGGGGGGTGGAAGGTTGTTGCTGTAGCCCGTGCCAGCAGTCTGGGTTGATCTGTTCACTAGACTCATCAGTGTATATAGCACAGTGCTATTAGGCACATATTTATTCTTCCTAATCTTAGAGCTTTGACAGGTATTTCTGGGACACAGATTATACTTAGAAAGAAAATGAAATCCAATCTGACTGTTTTATGAAAGGCCACATATGTGCGTATGCATGCACACACACACATACACACACACATATATGAATGTATCTTAAATGAGTTTGTATTTACTCTGTCCTCAAAAGCCATCATCGTCTTTTCTATTTGGGTAGAAGTGGGAACAAGACCCTGAAACATTCCTGATCATCATCAAGGGAGCTGGAGACAAGGCCTTCTGTGCTGGAGGGGACATCAAAGGTAACGCCCTCTACAAACCATTCCCCTCACTGGAATAATAAGTATTGGAAAATGCTTGAGGTAATCTTTACTTGATTTGCTTTTTAGAATTGTTTATATGTTAATAATTCTTCAAGAGTTAGAAAACAGAATTTGTTACAATTCGAATGGGGATTTTATTTTACTACCTGTGTACAGTGCTAACATTTAGATTCTTTATTGTTCTCTTGTGGTACACGCCCCTGTCACCTGACACTCAGCTGTGTGAAGGACTTCCTGTTCTCCAAACCTCTTGTGTGCTCGCTTCCATCACTCTCCCACTGCTCACGATCCAAAGCCAGCACCTCTGTGAGCTGAGTTAAGAGTTATAGCCTGTCATATAATACTTCTATGTGTTTAAACATACATAAATAAAAATATGCTTTTTATAATTTCTCAGTTCAAGCTGTATGCATTTAACTGTTAAAGACAAGAGGTATTTGTTCTCATGATGAGAGTTCTGCTGTCACTGAGTTGTCCCCACTGAAAAGTATTTTTACAATTTGAATGTTGTTTCTTTTGGAATTGATAGTGTTCAGGGATGTTCTCCCTGTGTTCTGAATCTACATATTTGTTTTATTATTAAAAGATAACAACCTTTGGGTTGATCCATTCACCAGTCTGCAAGTGTATGTAAACCATTGCATTACAGCAGGAAGGGAAATCTAGAGTAAGGGCCAGCTTCAAGGGCTCACTCAGTTCAAAGTACCTGAAATTCAAAGTTGTTAATTAAGGGAAACCTTAACTGCTTAGACTGATGTGTTAACTGAACTGTAGTTTTGCCTACAACATGAATTTCTGTGTGTGTGTGTCTGTGTGTGTGCATATGTCCATGCCTGTGTGCCTATGTTTGCGAGTGCCAGTTTGCCTGTGACTGCGTATGTGTGCCAGAAGCCAGCCGGCTAAATTGAACAATTCCTGAATTGGGGTGTGAGCATGAAAGAAGACAAAAGACATCTGAAAGTTGAGAGGTTTCTGTAGCCACTCTGGAAACTTTATTTTTCCAGCACCTTATAATATTGCCAGTATATTTCCTTATGGTTAGTAAAACCTTGAGCATATACTGAACTAGATAAAATCAAAACATGGAAGTAAGGAACCAGGGTAACAAAACAAGCACTTACTCTGATACAAAGAAACACAATGGTCATAAACATATCTAAATAGCCTAAGGCAAGACTTGTCTTCAGAAAAATATTACATGTTAATCAGTAGCTTAAACTGCAAAAAACAAGTTCCTTAGAAACTGCAAAGTCATTGCTAATATGTCTTCTAAAGGCAACATGGCTGTGGTCCAGCTAACCACTCACTACACCTGTCTGTGTGTGTGTATGTGTGTATGCATGTAAGCTTGCTTGTACCCATATGCCTGTGTCTGCATGTATATATGTGTGAATGTGTGCTCATATGCACACTAGGGATCAAACCTGGGATCTCATAGGCATTATGCCTGTGCTCTAAAAGCTGTAACATGGAATTATAAAATCATTGTTTTTCACCTCCTGGGAGTGCCTTTTTTTAGAATAGGGCCACCATCTTGTCAGTTTCCACATGAGAAAGCCTAAAGCACTCTCTGAGGTTAGTGGTTTCTCGTGAGCTGTTTTCTGAATGTGAGTTGACCTAGTTTGAGTCCTGTGATAAACACTAGGAACCCAACAGCTTACAGAAGGAAGGGTTTGTTTTGTTTTATGGTTGTAGGGCACGAGTCCATGACTGGAGAGGAATGGCAGTAGGCCACCATATCTGGGTGCTGAGAGACCCGAGCTCATCTTCATCTGTAAGCATGTAGCACAGAGAGTAAACAGGCAGTGGGTGAGGCTGTGAACTCTCTAAGCTTGCCCGTGGACCAGATGTTCAGATACCTGAGCCATTGGGGGCACTTCTCATATAAACCACCACATGGGTCTTTGTATTGTTTGGAAATACAGTTTTCACCAGAATTATTCTAGTTTATATGTGCAAAACAGTGAGTGTCAGTACTAAAAAATTCTACAAGAAGTAGATACTCAGAAAAAATTTAAAGGTTAGTATCATTGAATTTTAATTTCTATGTAACTAGTTAATTTAAATAAAATTAGCTTAAAATAAAATTAGAAGTAAGTCTGGTAGGGCTTGGAGGTAAAGTTACATTCTTAGAGTTGGTTAATAAGGTTGTAGCTCACTAGAGGACACAGATAAGGGTTTTTTGTTTTTGTTTTTGTTTAGGAAACTGTCCGTCATTTGCATCATAATGGCACAAGCACAGCAGACCTTTCTTAGGAAAGTATAGTTGGCCCTTGGTGTCTGATGGCTCTGCCTCATGGCTTCAACTCACTATAGATGGAAAATATTTGGGAAAAAATTATGTTTGTACCAAAGAGGTACAAACATTAATTCCCTCGATACCATGCAACAACAATTTCCATTGTACTAGATGTTATAGGTCATCTAGAGATGATTTACAGTGGATAGGATGATGTGTCATTTCCCCTAAGGAACCTGGGCTTCTCTAGCTTTTGGTATCTGGGTCAGTATATACATTACAGTGGCCCACAGTATTTTGCATGACATGTCTCCTGTCTTCTAATAAAGGATACAGGGATTGAACAAGGTATGGGAAATGGAAGTGGGGTTTCCATGCCCTCTTTGGCTGTGCCATCCTCCAGGAGCCTCCACATGTTGATCTTTCAGGAATCTCTCCAAATTTTAAAACTCAGAGCGAGGCACACACATCTATAGTGTTCATTGTTCAAGATACATCCTCTGAATATATTATCTGTAATTGTTCTGCAGCCCTTGAGTTTTTTTTTTTTTTTAAAGACTTCCTTATATAAGTATGAGTGAAGCATGAAGGTGAATGAAAAAAGAAATAAGAAGGAAAAGGACATGGCTGTTCCTAGATATGGTGGAGAGAGAGTTTATTGTAGATAAAAGGGAGACATAGAGGCAGAGACATCTGGGAGAGTCCAGGGTGGACATGACCAGGATGAACTGCTGGGTCAAATGAGGAGAAGGGGGAGTGTAGAGGGGAGAGAGGAGAAAGAGGGGAACTTGGAGACTAAGAGGCCAGGAGGTCCAAAAGAGACAGGTAACCAAAATGGCTGGAGTATATAGGGAAGAGCAGCCCAGCCCCCTGGGCTGAAGAGTTAGGGTAGGAGGACAGGGTATGCAAGCCAGGAGGACACTCTAATTGATTGAGGGATGAGGGATTAAGGGATGCTGGGAGAACTTGGCAGCCACGTAGGTATATGCTAAGTAGGTATCTCAGCCAGGAGTTTGTCCAGAGTTTGAGTCCTAACAGGAGGAACTTGCAGAAATGTGATTGGTAAACAGATCAAAGCTAATGCACATCGACCATGTGGGGAAGTCCAGCCTTGCTGTATATAATGAGTATCCCTTATACTATTTAGCCTAAATTCCTTCCTCTGAGATCTGGAATAGGACTCTTCAGTTTGGGGCCCTGTGATCTGGGTCAGAGTGTTTTCATGGCCAGCTCCAAGTAGTGGGAGGGAAAAGAATAGAGACTGACCAGCTTTGAGTAGAGAAGTTGTGGCACCTGTGACTTACCTTGAAGAGGGACTTAAGGAGCCAAGAACTGTGGGTGAAAATCTGTGTGTGTGTGTGTGTGTGTGTGTGTGTGTGTGTGTGTGTGTGTGTGTGTATCTGTCTGTCTGTCTGTCTGCTCATCCTGTGCATGAGTGTATGTTAAAGCACAAAAAGTAGAAGAAGAATTTTTGCTTTGAAGCTCTGCTATTGGACTGTTGATCTCTAACATAGGTGTTGTGTTAGAAATGGGCAGCCTCAAACACTAAAGCCTTCTTAGAGTTCCCCTCCCTCCAGCACTTAATGACTACAAGATTTCTAATATATTTGGCCGTATTGACTGGAAGCCATCTCTATGATTTGTAATTTCTCTTTCTTTCATTTTCTTCTCTTTTCTTCCCTCCTTAGCACTCTCAGAAGCTAAAAAAGCAGGACAGAATTTGACTCAAGTTTTATTCAGAGAAGAATATATCCTGAACAATGCCATCGGTATGTGCGTGATCTGCTCTGAGTGTTGAATGTGGAATCAAAAGATGGGATGGCACTGTGATTTGTTAGAATGCAACCAGTAGGCACTCTTTATGGAAACATTCTTTATCATGTGTTGGTCATACCAATAAAATTATTCTGCTTGTTATAGAATAGTAAACTATTCTAAACTATATTTGTCTAAAATAAATGTGAAAATATGGACTGTTGATCATTTAGCTAGCTTTCTCAGAAGACAAGAAAACTTGGATTCCAAGTGTCTAATTAAAATGACATACCATTTTCTGTGTCTAGGAACTCTAGAGGGGAAAATTCTTTTGTCAGAGTTCTAGGTTTCTGTGGAAGTGAAGAAGTAGCAGTATTTACTTTAGTTAAGCATGTTTTGAAAAATTAAATTAATACAGTAGCTGTATCCACAAGTCTAAACATAGTAGCAGTATTCTGATTTTGCATGGTATTATAAGAATAATGCATTTTAAAATTACAGTTTATCCCCTTTTGTGGTTTTCCTTAGTGCCATTCTTTTCTTTAACCAGAAGGAAACCTAGCCATCTTCAAAAGCTTCTGCTATCATTAATTTGTAGTGTATTCTTCTAGATCATATTTTAAATTGATTTTAACAGCACAGGGCTTGTTTTGCACTAACTTGACCTCTTTGATAGGAGTCTTCTTCCATGCGTCTTTATGGAGTTATAATTTATAATGTAATACCATAAAGGTTCAATGGTTTTTAGAAGATTAACAACACTGAATTGTTAAAATCAATTTATAGGGCAATATGCAAATGTTCCCTTATTTATGATGGGAATTTGTCCAAATAAACCTTAGCTGAATTGAAAACACTGCAAGACATTCTATGCATCCAACCTGAAAAAGTCACAGCTTAATTAGACAGTTCACTGTTCAACACTGGTCGCAGACCCTTGTACTTCTATACTGCCTCCAGCATTGTCAGTATCCCTAATACTATCGATTCTACCTTTATACATAGGAGATGATTTCTAGTTTTACTGATATACATGGTTGCACCCTTGTATATGCTACTCTAGTGACCAATTGCTCACATTTATTTAGAAATAATATATGAATGGATATGCTATATAGCTTCACTTTGTTTTTAAGATTTTCAAGAAATAGAAGACTCTTTTTGTACACATCTTTTGTCTTGACTACTCTTGGATTTTTGGATTTTCTCTTTTAACTTAAGAATTTTTTTGTCTAGTTATTCAAAAATTTCTACAGAAGCCTGGGAATATGTAACCAGGAGACCTGAGGTTCAGTCCCTAGCCATGAGAGATAGGCAGGCAGGCAGGCAGGCAGCCAGGCAGGCACATGGAGAGGAGTGAGAATGAGTTAGTATGAGACAGTGTCTCAGTTGGAGTTTCTATTGCTGCTATGACCAGAAAGCTAGCTGAGGGGGAAAGGGTTTTTTTGGCTTACACTCCCTCATTCCTGTTCATCACCAAAGGAAGTCAAGACAGAAACTCAGGCAGGGCAGGAACTGATGGAGGCAGGAGCCCCTGAGGCAGGAGCTGATACAGAGGCCATGGTGCTCCCAGTGGCTTGCTCAGCCTGCTTTCTTTTAGAACCCACGACCTCTAGCCCAGGGATGGCACCATCCACAATGGGCTGGATCTCCCATCAATAACTAATTAAGAAAATGCCTTATAACTGGATCTTATGGAGGCATTTTCTCAATTAAGGTCTCCTCCTTTCAATAACTCTAGTTTGTGCGTCAAGTTTGACATTACAACTAGCCAGCGCAGAAAGCAAGTGAGCATAGCCAGTTAGCACCCTTGGAGCTTTAACTGGAAGACAGTGACTAGTTCCGCAATAACTTGAGGAGAACGGATCTCTTTGATTGGAGTCTTCCCTTCATGAATATTTGTGTAGTTATATAATTTACAATGTAATACCATAGGTGTTCAGTGGTTTTTAGAAGGTTAACAAGTTGTGTAGCTGCATGTGTGCTACACATTTCAAGAGCCACTAAACATATGAAATATGCCTAATGTAATCAAAAAACTGAATTTTAAATGTTTTTAATTGTAATTTTAATATATAAATGATTCCATGTGGCCAATGACTACTTATGTTTTCATGAAATAAAAAAGGAAATAGAAAATGTTTAGGCAGTGTGAAAATAGTATTTGGTAAAATATTACTATATATAGAGAGATATAAAGTAATAAGGTAAAAATTTCTGTGCATTGTAGTGTATTATAGTCAATAAAAATTTTGGCCAGGTGGTGGTGGCACACACCTTTAATCCTAGCACTTGGGAGTCAGAGGCAGGCAAATTTCTGTGAGTTCAAGATCAGTCTGATCTACAGAGTGAGTTCCAGGACAGCCAGAGTTACATCAGAGAAACCCTGACTCGATAAAACAAAAACAACAACAAAAAAAAGCAAAGAAATTTGGCAGATTCTGGCTTCATGTCCTACATTAGTTATGGCCTAGTAGTTTATATTTGAAATATGTGTATCTGTAGTAGTTGATGTGGAGTCTGTGTATATATCTCCACCACAATCCGTAGTGTCTAGGGAACTGCACATGCATACCTTGTGACTGACATCTGAGTTGTGCTTTGTTTGTGAATACTTTAGAATCTCTAGATGGGTCAGGACTATGGGTTTATATTGGCCTTCATCAGGAGTGGTATTGGCAATAAGCTGTAATGAAAGTCCCATAACTTATGTTTTCATTATGTTCTGCTATCTTTCTCAGAAGAAAAACTAAAAAGGGAGATAGAGACAGTAAAAGTTTGTGTGATTAATGAAATTTTCAAATAGGGGTATTTGAGGACATGTGTTGTCTTATTTTATAGATGAAGACACTTATTTATATATGATTTATATAAAACGCGCTTATCTGATATGTGTGTTTGTGTCATATATCTCTCAGATGTTTATTACTCAGTGCCTTTGACTTGCTGAGACTAGAATCTGGGTCTTGCTACTCCCATGCTGTGCTTGTTCTTCTACCGTGTACTTCTCTGCATGTATGTCATTGTAGAGAAAGCAAGTATGTTCTTTAAAGCACAGCTGGGTACATGGCTTATAAGGTAGATGTTAATTATTTTTCTTAGTTGCCAGATAATACAAAACTTTCATTTGTTTCTGACCAAAGGCTGAATTGTTAAACAATAATGAGTATTTTATCATGATTATCTGTGAAATGACATTTAAAAATAATGTACATTACTAGCCAGTGACTAGCTAGTCTTTCTGGTATTTCCTTAAACAAACCATAGGGAAACTAGAGGATATATTTTAGAAATTCTAACTAAAGCTCTTTTTCTTTTAGCTTGTTGTCAGAAACCATATGTTGCCCTTATTGATGGAATTACAATGGGTGGGGTAAGTGAAACATTTGTTATTTTCACTGTATGAATGAGTTGTATTTAAATAAGGTAATGCTTATTTCAAAAAATGAGACAATTAATGTCATACAGTACAGCTCATTGGAACATATGTTCATTTCAGTTTCGGATCTTGGAAGATTTGGGATATAAAATGCATTCGAGCGCTTTAGACTATTTAACCTCTCCCAAATTTTATGTTCTTAATATACCACAATTTGTAATTAGCACACTTCTTTGCATTTGTGTGTGTGTGTGGTGTATGTGGTGTGTGTGTGCTGTATGTGGGGTATGTGTGTGTGTGTGTGTGTGGTGTGTAGAGGGGATGTGGTGTATGTATGTGGGGTGTGTGTGTGTGTGTGCTGTATGTGGGGTATATGTGTGTATGTGGTGTGTGTGTAGAGGGGATGTGGTGTATGTATGTGTGTGGGTGTGGGGTGTGGTTTGTGTGGGGTGTAGTTGTGTGTGTGTGTGT
Organism: Cricetomys ansorgei; assembly: GCA_026225945.1. Classification (NCBI taxonomy): domain Eukaryota; kingdom Metazoa; phylum Chordata; class Mammalia; order Rodentia; family Nesomyidae; genus Cricetomys; species Cricetomys ansorgei. The sequence goes on from JAMJFZ010001562.1 coordinate 9,365,720, forward strand.
GGTGTGTGTGGGAGTGTAGGGAGGTGGGGTGGTGGTATGTGTGGTGTGTATGTGTGTGGTGTGGGGTGTGTGTGTGTGTGTGGTATGTGGGGGGTGGGGGTAAAATATAAAAGTATGCAGGCATGCCTGTACCATGGCTCAAGAGTGGAGGTCAGAGGACAGTGTTGTTTGTCAGCCTTCACTTCTACCTTCCTTGAGCCAGGCTCTTGTTATTTTTCTGCTGTGTATGTCAGACTGCTCAGCTTGCAAACTTCGGAGATTCTCCTGGTTTTGCTCCTGTGTCCTCCTAGAAGCACTGGGCTACAGACTCCTGGCTTTATGTAGGTTCGGGGGATTCATATACAGATCCTCGTGCCTGCAACTGCTTTACCCACTGAGTCATCTCCCCAGCTCTGGTCGAACTGTTTTGTTTATGTGTAAAACTTCTTTCCCTCTTTTGTAGTGCTGAGCATTGAACTTGGGTTGTATATACACTAAGCAAGTGTTCTACTACCAAGCTTCATCCCCATTCCTGTTTTCTGAGGCAGGGCTTTGATACATAGCTCAGGCCAGCCATGAGCTTGTCATGTGGCTTAGGATAACCTTGAGCTCAAGATGTTACCGCCTCTGCATCCCAAGGGCTACCTGGTATTACAGGTATACACCACCATTCCCTCTATCGCCCCTTTCCTGCTTACACATTAACAGAGTGCTTCTAGTAGTGTAGGGAGAAAAACACAACGTTAGTCTTCAGTAGTGGGGAGGCGGGTCACTGAATTGTCTCTGCTTTGTAACATTTCACATTTGTGGAAGTGCTGTAATTTTTTTTCTCTTCTGAGGCAGGGTCTTACTCTGCAGCTTAGGTAGTTTTGGTCTCAGTCCACTAGCTTCTACTTTCCAAGTGCCGGAATTGCAGGTGTGTGCCACTAGACGCAGTTTAGTGTTTCCTGTCAGTTGACAAATGTATTACTTGATGCCTGTGATTTTATGAGGAAGAATAAAATATGCTTTAAATAATTTGCTATGAAACTGGAGAAAACATGAAGTAATTACAGAACAAGTGGCAAAATGTCTGGTGCTGACTGTAACAAATTCCAATCTTCACAGAATGAAGGGTCACAGTGGACCTGCAGGGCAGAGAAGGGTTGTGTAGAGAAGATAATGAATTGAGCGGATCCTGGAAAAATAGTGTGGATAAGAGAAGGCAACCTAAAAAAACCCTCTGTGTGTGGGGAGAGGGACAAGTTGTGCCATGGTGAGCATGGGAGGTCAGAGGACGGTGTGTTGGAGTCGGTTCTGTCATTCTACCATATGGTTCCTGGCATTGAGGTTGGGTCCTCAGACATTGATGTCAGGGTCTTTACTCACTGAGGTATCTCCCAGCCTAAAAAGCAACTTGTTTTTGTGACTCATTCAAATAATGGTGACAACTTGAACAAAGGTGATTAACAAGAGAGAAGCCTGAAAATTCATTTGTTGAAAGTTATACCCGAGACAGGAACTTTCTGAAAAGAAGACCTGAGATCCTAGGGCAAACTCTTTTTATATTTAGTTTCAATACAGAATGCGTGGTTGGGGAAAATGATCCTTGAACAAAATGGATGTGAGCCACTGGGAAGAGACGGGAGGAGGGTAGCGAGCCTGTAGCAGGTTCTTCTTGCTTGGCTGTGTAGTGTCCTTATCTCTGGCTGAGGCAGGGCTCTTTATAAGGTGGAATGATGTTGTACTCTCAGGAGAGGAAGGTTACAGAAGTCCTTTGTTATCAGCTTTCCTTCAGGCAGGTGAGGGAAAGTCAGAGAGTGACCCCGGGTTCCCAGCAGAACCCTGGCATGTTGTGAATCCCAACAGTAAATAAGAATAAGAGGACCCCAACATTTTAAAAACTGCTTGTGTTCAGTACCTGAAAGAGTTAGTGATTTGGAAAACAAGAAGTCATCATGTAGAGAGAACTTCCACAGTTTCTGTCTACATGACTCTGGCTGACTTCCAGTTTGGTGTTAGCACAGGCTGCTTGTAAACATGCAGTCTACTGCCTCAGCCTCCTGAGTGTTGGGATTCCATGTATGAGCCAGTTTTGATTACACTGTTAAAATCTCTTTAAAATGTCAGTAAAACTTTAAATTTTTAATTTATATGTGTAGGTGTTTTGTCTGCATGTATTGTTTGTGAGTCACATGCATATGCCTAATGCTCACAGAGGCCAGAAGAGGGTTATCAGATCCATTGGAGATAGAGTTACAGATGGGTACTGAGTATCGAACCCAAGTCCTCTGGAAGAGCAGCCACTACTCTTATCACTGAGCCATCTCTCCAGTCTCTCTCCCCTCCTTTTGGGACAGGGTCTGACTATGTATCCTTGATCACCTGGAACTTGCTATACAGACCTAGCCAACCTCAAACTGGCTGTGTTCCTCCTTTGCCTTTGGAGAACTAGAATTACAGGTATGCATCACCATGCCCATTTAGACATATCCACTTTTAAAGCCCTTTCTTGGTAATCACAGTTTGGAAGTCAAGTTAAGAACTGCCTCAACTAGTAGTTCTGCATCACCTGTGGGCCTCTTTCTACATCCCCAAGGACAGTGGTTCTCACAGATGAACTTGTATGGCAGTCACTCGCAAGGCTGGTCATGTGCAGTCTGCCCTCTGCCCTCTGCCCTCTTCAGGTTAGTCAGTCTGGGATGTGGCCCTAGGATTTGCTTTTTGATACTGATGATGCTGAGAATGGAGTTCTTCCCCTAGGAAACGTTTCTGTAAAATGTTAATGATAATTGGTTGCACAAAGCTTTAATTTTCAGAAATTCTACTACAATATTAGTACTAGTTCCTTAGTAAAGCTATACTTTTTTGGCCAGCTAATGAAAAACTTGAGACAAATTAATTGAAGAGAATTTATTGAACAGTGACCAGTCTGTGAGTGGGACAATACTCAGTCAGCAGAGGCTCATTGCAGCAGATTTCCTAGGTTGAAATCAGGAGAAAGTAAACTTTGCATTATCCCAGCTTGGTCTTATCAGTTGAACTCATGCCACGGGTTGAAACTCAGCTGTTGCTTATGAAGCATATTCCTCAGATTTAGGTTTAAGTGCTAAGGTTGGGTTTTGTTAGTTTGTCATTTGGGAACTCAGAGGACAGCAACAGTCTCAGGCCAGTGGGCTTTCTTGCTTATTGTATTTTACCAACTTAGTCTAAAACTCGGAATAATTTGAGGCAACTAAGACTTAAGAAAAGTGTATGGTTAGTAATTGTTTCTATGTTTTGATATTGATCAATATTTTTGTTAATCTCATCTGTATCTACATTTTAGAGCAGAATGTGACTGGGCCTTGCTGAGCTATCAGAGTTACCAGACCTAGAGAAACTTACGGTTTTCTTCTCGGGACTTTACTTTGGAAAACAAGCCACACAGGGAGTTCCTATTGAGTTATTTCAGCTTGCTTTCTTACTTCTAAGACTAGTACATGCAGAATTAACTACAGGGGATAAATTTTTTAAAAAGTAGATTCTAGGAGATGACACTCAAGCCATCTTACTGGTTTTTTTTCCTTTTAAAAACACTTTAGTGACTTAGGAATTGAGCTCGACAGCTAGGCACTTCAGATTGCAAAGTTAGCAATAGGTAAAAATCTCTGCCAACCTGTTGAATCAAACCTATAGTACCACAGTAGAAATTTTATCTTGCCCTTGGTTTTCATGTCACACAGGTGTTTTAGATAAAAATAAACAGAAGTCCTGAAAAATATATTATCAGAAGGAATGAAGGTAAGCATCAAATACGTGGTTCTTCTGGTGAAGCTCAGTCTGTGTCTTCCATGGGTGACGTGTCATCATCTCCTTCCAGGAGTGACATTTCTTTAGTTACTGCAACACTGGTGTTATCCACAGTGAGATTGTCCTCATCAATACCTAGAGCAAGCTTGACCATCCTGTAGATCCTGTTCACTTGGGTCTGGGGGTCTTCCAGACCGGAGCTGCAAGATGACTGATCCTTCCCAGACTCGTCACTCTTGTCAGCCTCTGCCTTTTGCCTTAAGGTTTCCATAATGGTGGTCAGGGTTTATGTCCAGGTGTTTCTTTTCTGCCATGTAACCCATGGTTGAGCTGTCTCTGAGGGCTTGAGCTTTCATGTTTCTCCCCATGTTTGCTGTCCATCCATACATGCTTGTGACAACACAGCATGGGGATGTCACCGATGAGTTTGACATGACCACCTTTTCAACTTCTTTCTCCAAGATACCATTCATAATTTTGCAGGGGTTTTCAAACTTTGTCATTCTCTCCTCTTGTTTCTCCTTTTTCTCCTCTTCATCTTCTGGAAGTTCCAGTCCTTCTTTGGTAACTGACACTAAGGTCTTGCCCTCAGATTCCTTCAGCTGTTGCACACAATACTCACCAGTGGCTCAGTCATAGAGATCATTTCTAAGCCATGCTTTCGGAGACGTCCCACAAAGGCTGAGTTAGTGACCTGGTCCTTGGTCTCACCTGTGATAAAATGGATGTGCTTCTAGTTTTCCTTCATTCTGGTGCAGTGGTCCTTGAAAAAGACCATTCCATCTCCAGAAGCAGATGTGTAGTATTGCAACAGTGTCTTCCGATTTTGAGAGTCTTCATGAATTCTGAGTTTCGTATTTTTTGAGGACTGTTCATAAAACTTTTGTAGCTCATTAAACTCATAAAACTCTTTATCTTCTGCTAGTTCTCAGCATTTCTTGACCAAATTCTTTGTGATAGCTTTCAAAATTTTGCTTTCCTGCAACATCTCACGGGAAATGTTTAGAAATCCTTGGAATCCAGCACCCCTCTAGTGAAATTCAGTTTGTTAAGAATGTGAACAGTGCACAGGGTGGGTGCCACAGAACTTGACCCCCACCTCCCCATGCACATTGCTGTGGGAAGTATTTTTTTCCCAGTTTGTAAAACGACAGTTTTACTCTGTTGTTATTTACCATGAAGAGTAATGTAGCCTTTTGTAGAGGAAATGGCTAAATTTCACTATATTTCAGACTTCTGAAATTCTATCATTTAATATTTTAGTATACAATAAAATAAAAATAAATGTTACTAATAAGTTCTTCATACAGTTGACCAAATCATGCAAGAATATTTTTTTCTGATGTTTATGAAAAGAAACATTGATGAATAGATGCCTGAAGTAACAGTTCATACATTTTCTGAGAAACAACATTTAAAATCCTTGTTTTGTCCTTTCAGCTTCTTACATTGCATTTTTCCTCAGGAAGTATGTAACAGGAAGGTGATTTGCTTAAGAGTCAAACTTCAATCAAATATAAGGAAGGAAATCCTTCAGTGTGAGTCCCTGTCTGTGGCTCCATTTCTGGTCCCTTTCTAACCAGACTGGACTTTGTCCAACCTTCTTTCATTTACAGTAGGAATATTGGCTCCTTCAAACCAGCTTAAATTATGGGCACAATATGGCATTGTTTTTATGTTTCTTGAAGTGCCTTTAAGATAGGACTAGCAGAAGGGTTTGTGGTTATAGGAGACCAGATGTGCTTGCTCATGAGGCCACTTTACCATATGGATCATTCCAAGAAAGGTGTGGTGTCTATTGTATACCGGGAAGATAAAGAGGCTCAGTCACCTGAAGTCCTGACCAAGGAGAAGGGACTAACTCTGACCTGCAAAGCAAACTTGACTCTTGTTGCTGTGTTCTGGTCACCTGCCCATGGCTTGCCTCTGCTACATCTTTTAGTTGAAGAGGCTACATGAGCCATATATTGGAGATTTCTGTCTTCCTGGAGTAGCTCCCATGTACACACATTTTTCTTGTGTCTGTCTTACGTTATAGAGGTTCCAACTTAGAACTCAGAAGGGTACTGTATGATCAACCATGAAAAATTAAAAGGTTTCAAGCCTATTTCAGGAAGGCTTTGGATTGTGGAAGTTTACTTGTAGTTATGTATAAAATAATTGTTTTGTGCCTGTTGGGAAAAGGGCTGCCTAGACCTTAGCATGCTGTATTGTCTGCAGGTGTTGGATTTATGTGGAGGGGATATTTGATTGCTCATAATCTGCATTTGCTATCAGTAGAACACATGAGGAGTTCTGGATCAATAAAAACACCTGAGCTCACACACTCAGGTTTCCACTGTCCAGTATGGTGCTTGCTGTGATAGTAGTTCCCTCTGCTGAGGTCTGGCAGAGGTTGCATATATGATAATGCCTCCTTGTTGTCCTTGCTGAGCTGCCATAGCAGCATACAACAAAAGTTTGTTACTGAATTTTAGGACAAATTATAGGCCCCAGGACTCAGTATACTTAGGCTCAGACAGTCAGTGATAAGAGAATACTGTGTGTGTATGTGTGTGTGTTTGTGTGTGTGTTTGTGAAGGGCAGGGAAAGGAGCATTAATCATGTGATACATCAAGAGGGTCAAAGATGGTCAGTGACCCTAGAACTGTCTTCCATGGCTGACAGGAACTTTGATACTGAATAGAAGAGGGCATCAAAGACAACTATTGGAAGTTGTATGGCTGGGTTTTGCATAGCTGACAGAGCAGGTATTTTGGTGGGGCCAGAAGTCTGATTGAGCATGAGCTCATTTCTGGTCTTCAGGGGATTCTGGGTAAGTTACTGTGGCTGCCATTCCTTGAGGGGTACTCTGGCTCCTACAAGATTGTTGCTCTGTGTTCTTGGGTGCAGTCTCAGTTTCCAGCATGGTGTAACTATTGCTGCTTGGAGGCCACCCCATCATCGGATGCCTGCTCTGCCAGGCCCAGTGCTGCATTGATTATAGTTCTGGTCCCTTGTGTCAGTCTGTCTTGTCCTTGGAACTCAAATAGCTGGGAGACAGTAACTCAGGAGGAGGAAGCTAAAGAGGCAGAGTAGAGCAGGAGTGGGCAGAATTGCTTTTGCTAGGCCAGCGTCTGAGTTCTCCTTCAGTGTGTTCTGACTGAGCAGTGGGGACTGCAGTAGAAACACTGAACATAAACAGTGCTTCAGTGGCCTTAGGACATAGACCACATACAGGGCATCCTGATTCAGTTAAGTGTTAGCTACTGAATTGGCTGTTAGCTACTGATATCGCATGAGACATGTTCCTGTTATATGAAGAGAATGAACAGTCCTAAAATTACATTACTGTGTTACAAGGTCTGTTTAGCTGTAATAGAAGCCTTTTTCAGTTTTAGAGGGTATTCTGCTTTTGCTACTGTTAATTGCAGTTGAGAAGATGACATGTTAAGAGCCCCTTTCTTATTAAAATAAAGAAATGAGATTTTTTCAAAAAACATCATTTAGTAGAAACTGAAGGCTTAATGGAACCTGAAAACAATAGGTGAAATAATTTTATTAACTAAATTGAACATTTTTTTTTGAGAACTTTTTGAATTCTGCCTCTTTTGCTACAATTCTTTCCACTCTCTGAATTTTTAAAAGTCTTAACCAAGCCCTGATTAAGACTGAATTCTTAGTCTTGTGTGCACTGGCTTACTGTCATGCCCTCTGCCATGTAGTGACCTGGCAAGAAGGACCAGATGTGGACATCCCCCTCTGTGAGAAATGAGACCTTTTCTTTATACATGAAAGATTTCATACACACACACACACACACACACACACACATATACATATATATATATATATATGCTTATATTTTCGTATTTATATATATGTGTATGTGTAACTGGAATTGTAATAGCAAGAGCAGGAAAACTCTTGGCATTCCAAGTGAGTACCCTATACTTTTTTGCATTCATTTTTACTTGTGCTCACTATTGGATCTTTTATCCTAGTGTGAACAAATAACTTTTTTTCCTTGATAGAGTCCCCCACTTGGGGAATCTTATCTATTTAAGGATTGTACTTAGTTGCAGAATTTCTCCTAGAAAGTTTTCAGGTCATTAGCTTTTCCTCTTCTGCCCCATGCATTTGTGAGAATCAAACCTAGAGCCTAGTGCATGCTGTTGGAGTGTTTTCCTGAGCTGTGCCCTTAGCCCTCACTAAATCCATAAATGAGTATGAGTTAATTTTTAAGATGTAATGCACATTTTTTCACATATGTCTGTGGCTGCTGGCAGCTCACCTTAGGTAGTCTGCCATGCCTGCCTGTCTTATTAGAACCCTTTGTTCTTAGCCTTTCTCTACCCCATCCCAAGGACATCTAAGTGCAAGTTGGGATGAGCTTCCATTTCCTTACCAAGGATTGGATTTCTCACTACCCTCTCACCCACCCATTACATTTTAAGGTAGGGGAAAATAGAACATTCACTTTCAAAAGATGACCATTTCTGGAAGCTGTCAGACACTTGCACATTTTCAGATCTATGAGTTATTTTCTTTTCTTCTTGGTCATCACCTATGGTTGTCTGGTTAGATTTTTGGTTCATTGTTTGTAATTGTGAAAGCACCCTAGAGTAAAGGTCAAGTAACAGCCACCTGTCTTCCTAGGCCAGCAGTTCTCAACCTGTATATCCTGACCATTGGAAAACATATTTCTAATGGTCTTAGGAACTGCAACACTGCTCAGTAGCAAAATTGCAGTTATGAAGTAGCAACAAAAGTTTTATAGTTGAAGGTCACTACAACATGAGGAACTGTATTAAAGGGTCACAGCATTAGGAAGGTTGAAAACCAGTGTACTAGGTTTGTCATCTAGATAATGTTTTTGTTTTTGAATCATAAAACTTTCATAGAGTGAAATGGGAAAGGGTGTTTCTTTTGCCTACAAAAACACGCTCTTTCTAAGGATATGTGATCATTTGAAGTTTGAAACTAAATAGTGCCTCAGACCTTAGCCATGCTCAAGATTGTTCTCGACTATCCCAAGCAGCAAAATATATTGAATGTCTGTTAGTGCTAGAGACTGTTTAGATAGTGAGGATAAAACAGTGAACAAGGCAGACATGTTTTCTTTCCTTACAGTGTTTTCTGTTGAAACAGGCAAATACAAGGTGATCTGATAATACACAAGAGTACCACCTCAACAGCGTGTGCATGTGTGGGTAGGTTAGTGATGGAATGCAATGGGGATACATACAGAGAAAGTCATTTTTGAGCCAAGAGTCAGAGGTGGAAGATTTGCCTGAAAAGAGCCATTTGGGAGAGAAAATGCAGTGTTTGGTGCAACAGTGTGTGAGTGAGAAAAAAATATATTTGAAAGGACGAGAGAGGGATCATGCTGCAGGAAAGTTCAGTGCACTTACATTTGGAATGTGAATCATGTAGGGGTTAATTCTGAAACCAGAGAGGTAAGAAGCTGGATCATCATCTTGTACAAAGACATGCTGAATAATTTATTCTGGTGTCAATCTGGAGAACCACTTAGGTGCTCAGCAGGGGCTTGACTAGAACACATTTACATTTTAGAGAGAACTCTCTTGTGAAAAGAACAGATTGGAGGTAAAGAGCTTATTTAGGAAGCTCTTTTAGGAATTCAGGTGATAATATGAGGGAGGATATAGGTGACTAATGAAGAACAGGCAGTGGGCTAGACTTAAGGGAGTAATGTAGTGGGAGATATGATGAGACTCAATATCAGATATATGTGAGAGATCAAGGGGAGAGGGCCAAGGATGATTTCCGGGTCTGTAGTCAGGACTATGGCGGGATGATGGGAAGAGTGGATGTGGAGTGGTAGGGAGGGAAAGGGGACTGTTTTGAATTCTGAGTTTCACTAAGAGATGCCTGTGGACTATGCAGTGGGGGTACTTAGTCTGAACCAAAGTGTCTTATTGACTGTGCAGGCCTGAAATTGGGGTTGCTGTATAGGCAGGTCCTGTAACTTGAGATGCAGGTCTAGTGTGTGTTCCTGCAATGTGAGTTAGATCACTGTTACTGGTAAGTGGGGGGTGGTGTTGGGATAATGCAGAAATCCATTTGGCTCGTGTGAGTGTTTTGTTGTTGCTGTATTTGCTAGACAAGGGCCAGTAGGACATTGAGATGCTTCATCCTGGGGAATCTTTCCCTGTGGACCAGTCCCTGGTCCCTGCAGCTGGAGTGTTTCATGGTGGCCTCGCTGGCTCATAGCCAGATCCCCTGTGCTATCTTGGCACCCTGGGTTATGCGCCTGCCCAGATTAAAGCAGCGCCCTTTCTGCTTTACTTTTGTGTACATTAATCACCTATTGTGACCAGCTTTGTTGGTGTGGAACAGCCTGACTGGCCCCAGGGTTATTTTTAGTTTTATCAGCACTGACATTTCCAAGTTGCTTAGGTTCTGAGCAGACTGCTCCAACCCTCCTCCTGTACACTCTGTGCAAATTACTGGTGATTTTTTTTTTTTTTTTACTGGTTTATTTTAGGAATTCATTGTTCTACAGTTGAGAGACCTTGCATTGAAAAACCATCTATAGAAAAGATTGTGTATAGAAATGTACAGGAGTGTGCTGTAGACAAAGGGAAGTCCAGGATGAAACCCATAAGCACACCAGTTTTATTAAATAGGGCAGAACAAAACATGTTCAAAAATCTGTATATGACACTGGGAAGAGACGGGGTGGATGGCTGGAAGACAGAGACAAGCCAGGAGACTGGGTTTGTCTTGAAACCTTGTTGGCTTCTGTGCTCCACAGATCTTTGACAATTCTTTGCTTTGCCATAAGGAATGTCTTCCAGGCTCATCCTATGCACTTTATTCCCAGATCTCCCCTCAAATCCCTTTCTTCTTTAAGGCAGTTCTGGCTACTTTGATTAGAAAATGGTGGTGAGTAGTTACATATACTGGGTACCACTAGGTTGCTAAGTGTTTCTAGGCCTTTCAGTAAAACTGAATATATTTTTTTTTAAGAGAAAATAGATCATCAACTCTATTTCACATCTAAAGTATTACTTGTTTGAAATCATTTTTATGTTGGAAGTTTTTAAAAAATGACTTGAACAGGCCACTCCTGCCTGGGAAGCAGGTAGGCTAACTGCAGATCTTCACCTCTCTCCATCCCTCCAAATCCAATCCTTTAGTCTCATTCCCAGTTCTGCAGCACAGTCTCTAGTGGATCCTACAGATCTCCCCTCCTGACTCCACCCCTCATTGTTTTATTCCAATCCCCAACTTTAGCAGGCCCTCCCTAAGAACCCATAGGCTACTCTGGCCAGGGAAGAAGGTAGGCTAACTGGATATTAGTCTCCTTCTGTTCTTCCAAATCAAATCCCCAGTCTCATCCCTAGCTCTACAGCTGAACACCTGTTGTAGCCTCCCTTCCTTCCTGCCCCCATCTGCAGTGGATCACACAGATCTTCCCCTCCAAATTTCCTTCTGCCCACTCATGGCTTTGTTCCAGCCTCTAGCTGCATCAGGTACTGCTTGGGAACCCACAGGCCTCTCAGACCAGGGAAACCAGTAGATTAACTGCAGATCTACATTTTTTCCTCCAGTCCTTCAAGTCCAGTCTCCAAGGCTCATCCCCAGCTACATAGCAGATCTTCTGCTGTGGCTTCTCCTCATTCTGCCCTCGTTTCTAGGGAACTAACTAAGCAGATCCTGATGGAACACCCTGCTTTCTTCCATCTTGTGAAGCTCCTCCACTACCCCTAGCCCTTCTTAATTCCTAAGTCTCAGGTTTCAATACCCAGAAACACATTTTACCTGGAATCTCCAGTGCCCATACTTATCAGGACACCAGAAGATTTTTCTACAGGAAACACACAGCAACCATTCTCTCCTAAGAACCAGAGAAGAAACAGAAAACAAGGAAATAAACACCTACCCAACAAAGAAAAGGCCAGGTATCAACACCTAGAATTACAGTCTTCCCAAACATAGGTGCCTCTATGCCTCTATAAAACCACAGTCAATGGCCAAGACAGTATGTCTCCACTAGAGCTCAGCAACTTTACCACGGCAGACTTTGAATGTTCAAATATAGTCAAAACGCAAGTAAAAGACCTTACAACAGCCTTTATACATAAGATAGAGGTCCTTAAAGAGGAAATGAACAACTCCCTTAAAGAAATCTATGAAAACACAAAGAGTAGAAGGGTATGAATAAAACATTCAGGACCTGAAAGTGGAAATAGGATCAATAAAGAAAACCTAACCTGTGGGAAATATGGAAATGAAAAGTTTACGAAACTTGAACAGGAACCGCAGAGGCAAGCTTTACCAACAGAATACAAGAGATGGAAGAGATAATCTTAAGCATTGAAGACATGGGTACCTCAGTCAGAGAAATATTAAATCTAAAAAACTCCTGGCCCAAAACATCCAGGAAATCTGGGACAATATGAAAAGTCCAAAGCTAAGAATGATATTTTCAACAAAATTATAAAAGAAAATTTCCCTAACCTAAAGAAGGAGATGCCTATCAAAGTATAAGAAACACACAGAACACCAAATAGATCAGGCCAGAAAAGAAAGTGCCCTCACCACAGAATAATCAAAACACTAAACATATAGAACAAAGAAAGATATTAAAAGCTGCAAGAGAAAAAGAACAAGTAATGTATAAAGGCAAACAGAGACTCTAAAAGCCAGAAAGGCTAGCCCAGAGGTGGAATGAAGTAAATATGATTGAGATAATGATGTTTGCATGAGATGTTATAATGAAACCCACTATTTAGTAATGCAAACTAATTTTTTTTAATTATAGTAAGTTGAAGGTATAAATAGCTAAACATTTAGAGGAATGACCCAAAGCTGTGGCTGATGGAATGAGCACAGGAAGAATGGAAGAAGGTGAAGTCCACTGCATAGGCTGGGCTGGAGTGCCTAGCTCCTTGAAGGCCATGGAATGGAGTTTTAAAGATATGTGCTTCATATATTATTCCATAAACTATATGTCATATATGTAGATATGTATATATATCACATATGTGATACATGGGGAAAATTGGAGGGTGTTGATAATCACTGCCTTTTCAAAGAGACTGATAGGACTGAGATTGAGAATTGTAGCCAGATTTTTAGCTTGCTATTTAAATAATAAAGATTATAATTATGTGCTGTTTGTGGAATTACGCTAGTTAAAAGAGGAGGGGCAATAATTAAATGAAAATTGAGGCAGCGTCTGTGAGTTGAGGTCTAGAGATCCTGGGCTCAACAAAATCATGTCTTAAAGCTACTAATTCAGCCTGACATTTTTTTTTTTAATTCATAGCAGCATGTTCCTGAACAACTTGTAAGTTCCCAGTTACCAGTTTGACAAACTAGAAGTAGAAAATAAAACAACACAGGAAATTATCAATATAACATACTTTATTTTTTTCATTATTGTAAGATTTCATTGTAGTCTTGAAGTGTACGAATGGTCGGATTTGGGCAGTGTTGTCAGTTGACCATGTCCTAATGCAGTCAGTGTCTATAGCAAACACATTTGCCTTCCCAGAGCAAGTCTAGCGTAACTTACAGGTGTTGACGACAGAGGTCATAGGTACTGACTAAAGGATGCCATTGGTTTACATGTTTATGGCCATAATTAGTAAATTTTAAGCCTAATGTACATAAGAAACTATAAACCAAACTATAGGAAATTACATGGGTGTTTAAGCGTTTTCTTGCTAAGAGGCTTAAAGGTTTTAATAATTTACAAGCGACTGAACTAAATGGCAAAACACATGAAGACATTTAGGAAAATTTAATGAAAATTAAAAGAATCAGATATGGAACCCTATTTAGTTAACATATAGCACAAAAACCCTATCATTGTTCTAAATACTTTACATATCTCACCGGTTCAAATGAGAATTGGAACAACAAAGTTGTAGCAAAGTTGTAAATGACATTGGCAAAGTGGAGCATAGAAAGTACACCGATAGCAGTCAGCATAAACAGGGATAGTTGGTCTTCACATATATTTCTGTTTCAAGAATTTGCTATATTTGATGATGTTTGTCCTTTTCTGTGTCATTTGTCAAGTCTGAGATAGACTTTAAACCAAATCTTTTAGTAGCCAATTTGGACGAGTTTTAGAATTGGTCTCATTAAATGTTGCATGTGAAAATAATGATGTAGCTAATTGTATTTGATGAAATAGGTGAGTAAAAAAATATGCTAAATATTTTTTTCAAAATTATTGAAATTTTCTATAATAATTTGATTTTATTTTTTGGTTATTGGTGCCAGTAATAGGCAATGCTCAGCTTCCAGGAGAGTCTTAAGTCCTCTAATGCTAGGGAAGGACCAAAACACAACCCAGAGGCTGATAGGAACTGCTCACAGTGTCAGAGATGCCTGTGTATTCTTGTCTAGCAAATTCCTCTAAAACTGTGAGGCCTGGGGCTTCCTGCCTGCCTGCCTGCGTACTGAAGTAAATTGCTGTGGAACCTAAAGATAACAAGAAACTGACTTGCTTTGTAATATCTGTGTGTCAATGCTTTCAATTTTTGCCACATTTTAAAGCATTTTTTCCCCTTATTTTTCTAGGGAGTTGGTCTTTCAGTTCATGGACGATTCCGAGTAGCTACAGAAAGGTCTCTCTTTGCAATGCCAGAAACTGGAATAGGTAAAAATACCAGATATTTTTGTAATTACTTTTGAATTACATTCCCTTACTACATTTCAGATATTTTATACATATGGAGCCAAAAGACTCCAACAATGAAGGGACTTTAATGATTCAATATACTCTATGTTAGTTCAGTAATTATATCACACATAAGAATATCTGAAGATATCAACACCCTATACTTAATCATAGATAAGGAAAATATCCTCACACTTGAGTCTGACACACTGAGAGTTTCATAGATGATGCATCAACGTTACTGTTTTGTGTTAAAGAGTCCCTTCAGCATGGTTGTTGAAAGGGCTCTTGTTTCTTCACTGAATCGCCTTTGTCTCTGTCAGATGTCTGTGCTGCATGTGTTGATCTTGTGTCAGTATCATATCTTGATTACCATTGCCTTACAATAACTCTTCAAATCAGATAGTGGTAACCTGACAACTCTATCCCTATTCCCCAAGTTGTTTTGGTTATATAGATCATTTATATCCCGTATATATAGATTCCTGTATAAAATTTAGTTTGTCGGTTTCAATAAAAAATGCCTTCTGTTGTGTTTGGTAAGTTTATAATCTACCAGTTTAGTCAGAATTGACTTCTTTCATGTGTGTGCTGTATGTGTGTGTGTTTGTGTAGTGAAGGGGGTGTGTGCACATGCATACTGTGTGCCTATGCCTCTGGAGGACAGAGATCTACCTTAGGTGTCTTTCTCTGTTGATATCCACCTTGTTTTTTGAGACAGGGTCTCTCATTGAATCTGGAGCTGGCCCATGTAACTAGACTGGTTGGCCAACAAGCCTCATGGACCATCTTGTTCCCCTTCCCTGCACTGGGATTACATCCTGTGCCGTCGCACCTGAATCTCTGTGTGAGTGCTGGCTATCTAAGCTCGGCTCCTCATGCTTGCATGGCAGGCACTTTACTGACTGAAACATCTCCCCAGCCAGAAGTTGTCATCTTAATAGGATGGTGCCTTTAGACCCAAGAACAAGGTAAAATTTTCAGTTTTAAGTTACCCAAAGTTTTATAGTTTTCAGTGTGTAGGTCTTATACATATTTGACCAGAATTGTGTCCATTTCCTATTGCTTGATATTGTAGGTAATGTTTTTTATTTTTTAATTAAAACATTTTTTTCACACAATATATTTTGGTCATGTTTTTCCTGCCCCCAGATCCTCCCAGGTTCTCTGTGTACCTAACTTTATGTTCTACCTCTTTCTCTTTCCTTCAAAAAGAAAAAAAGAACAAAAATGAAACAAAACAACAGCAAAAAATAATCCTCCACACAAACACACAAAACAAAAAATCAGAACTAACAGGTAAAAGACCAACAAGGAAAAAAAAAAGCTAAAACAAAGGAAAATGAAATAAAAGTCCACAGAAATACCATTGAATTCATTTTGTGATGGCCACCTATTGGCATGGGACCTAACCTGGAGTGTGGTTGATATACCCAGTGACTCTCCATTGAGGAAAGCTGCAATTCCCTTTCCCAGCAGGTCTCAGTCACAGGTAGCTTTTTGGTTAGGTTTGTGTCCACTTGCCCCTCAGTGCTGAGATGCCCAACTCGCTTGAATCTATGCCAGTCTTGTGCGTGTTGCTATAGTCTCTGAGTTCATAATGTGGATTAGTCCTCTGTGTCTGGAAGACACTCCTTCCTCGGAGTCATCCACCACCTCTGGCTCTTAACAGTCTTTTGCCTCCTTATTCTTACAGACCCCTGAGCCTTGAAGGAGAGGGCTTGATAAAGACATCCCATTTAGGAATGGATACTCCAAAGTCTCTCTCACTCTGCACATTGTCTTCTTCCTTGGGAGATTCTCTCCCCCCTCCCCTAGTTCTTTACTAGGTACTAACCTCTGTGGTAGTCCAGATATCAAGCTTAAAAGCTAACATCCACATATAAGAGAAAACATAGTATTTGTCTTTTGGGCTCTGGGTTACTTCACCCAGGATGATTATTTTCTAGCTCCATTGTTTAAATATACCACATTTTCATTATCTGTTCATCAGTTGATAAGCATCTAGGCTGTTTTCTGTTTCTGGCTGTGAGGAATAGAGCAGCAATGAACATAGCAAGTGTTCCTGCAGAAGAATGAAGCATCCTTAGGGTATATGCTCAAGAGTAGTATACCTGGATCTTGAGGTAGATAGATAACCATCTTCCTGAGGAACTGTCACACGGATTTCCACAGTGACTGTACAAGTTTGTGCTCCTACCAGCAATGAGCACGAATTTTCCTTTCCCCACATCCTTGCCAGCACAAATTGTCATTTGTTTTATTGATCTTGGCCACACTGACTAGTATAAGCTGAAATCTCAAAGTAATTTTAATTTGCATTTTCATAATGGTTAAGGATGTTGAACATGTCTTACGTGTTCTTTAGAGAGCACTATGCTTAGTTCCATACCCTGTATTTTAAATTGGGTTATTTGTTTTGTTGATGTTCAGGGTTTTTTGTTTGTTTATATATTCTAGATACGAACCCTCTATCAGATACATAAGTTTAAAGGTTTTTTCCCCCATTCTGTAGGCTGATATTTTGCCCAAATGATAGTGTCCTTTGCCATACCAAAGCTTTTCTGTTTCAAGTTGTCCCATTTATTAATTTGTTGGCCTTTGTGCCTGTGCTATTGGTGTCCTGTTCAGAAAATCCTTTTTGGTGCCAATGAGTTCAAGGCTATTTCCCACTTTCTTTTGTATCAGATTTAGAGTATCTGGTCTTAAGTTGAGGTCCTTGATTTATTTGGATTTGAGTTTTGTGCAGAGTGATAAATAGGGATCTATTTTAAATCTTTTTACATGCAGCCATCCAGTTTAACTAGCACCATTTGTTGAAGATGCTTTCTTTTCCTCAGTGTGTATTTCTGGCTTCTTTGTAAATAATCAAGTGTCTACAGGTGTGTAGACTTATGCCTGAGTCTTCAATTCAATTCCATTGATAAACGTGTCTGTTTTTATGCAAATACCATGCTGTTTTTATTATTATAGCTCTATGATACAACTTGAAATCTGGGGTGGTAATACCTTCAGTTCTTTTATTATTCTGGATTATTTTAGCTATCCTGTTTTTTTTTTTTGTGTGTCTCCATGTGAAATCAAGACTATTTTTCTTATATCTATAAAGAATTGGGTGTAATTTTTAATGGGGATTGCATTGAATCTGTAGATTGCTTTTGGTAGGATGGTCGTTTTTACTTTGTTAATCCTACTCATCCACAAGTGTTAGGATATCTTTCCATCTTCTGATGGCTTTCTTCGGTGTTTTTATTGTACAAGTCCTTGACTTGCTTGGTTAGAGTTATCCCAAGATATTTTTGTTTTGAGGCTAGTGAAAGGTACTATTATTTCCTTCATTCTCTCTCAGTATGTCTGTTGTTTACATATATGGAGGCCCCTCATTTGTGTGTATTAATTTTGTATCCTACTACTTTGCTAAAAGTGTTTAACCAGCTGTATAAGTTTTCCTGGTAGGAGTTTTTAATATCATTTATGTATACAATCATATTATCTGCAAATAAAGATACTTTGATTTCTTCCTTTCTGAGTTATATCCCCTTGACCTCCTTCAGTTGTCTTGTTGCTCTAGCCAAGACTTCAAGTTCTATATTGAATAGGTATGTATGAAGTGGACAACCTTGTCTTGTTTCTGATCTTAATGCAAATGCTTTCCATTCAAATTGGTTGGCTGTGGACTTGCTGTAAGTTACCTTTATTAATATGTATGGCTCATGTGTCCCTTGTCTCTCAACCATCCCTGAATCTCTGGGATAAAGTTAAGTTGATTGAGGTAGATGTTTTCTTGGATTTGGTTTGTGGGTATTTACTGAGAATTTTTGCATCTATATTCATAAGATGTATTGGTCTATAAAATTTTTTTTGAGTGTTTGTGTCAATTGGGTATTGGGGTATTAGTAGCTTCATAAAACAAACTAGAAAGTGTCCTTTCAGTTTCTGTTTTGCGGAATGATTTGAAGAATATTGCTGTTAATTCTTTTTTGAGGGTCTGGTATAATTCTAGGCTGAATCCATCTGGTTCCATGTTTGTTTGTTTTGTTTGTCGTTGGGAGATTTTTAATTATTACTTCTATTTCACTAGGGATTATGGGCCTTTTAAAATTGCTTATTTTATCTTGACTTAATTTTTATAGGTCATTTACATCAAGAAACTTATCTATTTCTTTTAGATTCTCCTGTTGGGTGGAATACAGATTTTTAAAATTGTCCTTATGATTCTCTGAATTTCCTTGGTATCTGTTGTTACGTCCCCCTTTTCATCTCTAATTGCATTCATTTGGATCTTTGTCTTTTAGTTGATTTGGATATGGGTTTGTCAATCTTGTTGATTTTTTCAAAGATCTGTTGTACCCAGTGTCCAAAATCCCCCTCCTCAAGTAGCACTAGGAGCCCAGTTCTTACGCAAAAGCAAGGAGCCTTTATTCTGAAGAGCAAACCAGCATGCTGGGGTCAGGCACCAGGTAAAATGGCAGGCCCTGAACAAAGGCTTGCTGGCCTTTTTATAGACAGTAAGAGGGGGTTTTAACATAGGTGAAGTAGCCTGGTTTCTAATTGGGGGACAGAAATGCAGTTTACAAATATTTAGTTTTGATTGGCTCATGCTCAGTGCTAACTGTCCACATTTTTAAGCTATATCTGGTTAGCCATCAAAGTCAAGACATTTGGTTTATGGCCCCTAGGCCATCTGGCCAGATAAGGCAGGGGCCACTCCTGCCCTGCTTCTTCTCTCTGGTTGCCCTCAGAGTGGGGGTCCTTTTTTAGATTATCTAAGCCCCATTTGGCAGGTATATTCTGGCTCCTGTTAGTCTACCATTTGGTTCAGGGAAGGGACTTTTGCAGTTTTTCCTAGGAACCAGGGTTGGGGTGGGCATTGCAGTTCTTCCATGGTGAAGGCTTTTCTTTCAGAAAGAATTGTTCAGGCCTAGCAGATCTAACTCTGTCCCGTTGGTTTTTTTTTTTTTTTTTTTTTGCATTGATTTTGTTGTTATTGTTGTTTCTATTTCATCGGTTTCAGCCCTGAGTTTGTTTCTTCTCATCTACTCTTTAGGAGTATTATTTCTTCTTGTTGTTCTAGAGCTGCCAGGTGTACTGTTAAGTAACTAATATGCTAATTCACAAGTTTTTGTCATTGTGAGGAGCATTCTTTCCATATTGTTGAAGAATGGACTTTGGATTTTCTCATATGTGTGTGTGTGTGTGTGTGTGTGTGTGTGTGTGTGTGTGTGTGTATGTGTATGTATATATATGTATATTTGCATCTGTTGAGATGATCATTGGTTTTTTTTAAGTTTGTTAATGGTAAATTATTTTGTTTGGTTTTTAAGTACAAAATTACCCCATGATACAGTTTCTCTGATACTTGTGATCTTTTTACTATGCTGTTTGGTTTGATTTGCTGAAACTTTATTTGTACTTTTTGCTGCTGGTTATGAGGGTTTGCAGCATGATTTGCATGAGTATTCATGAGTATTGGTAATGCTGGTTTTTGTCTTGTTTTTTTTTTTTTTCCCTCGAAGAGCTTTTGTAGAATTGGTATCATTTTCCTTATGTTCTAAATATTTTGTAGAATATATCAGTAATTGAGTCATCTTATTGTACAAGCATTGATAGGTTGGATTTTGAGGGAATTTGTACAATCCACTAGTGTAAAGCTGCCCATGATATTCTAATATGTGTAGGCTCCTTTTAGCATCTTCTGACCCTTTCATTCTTGATTATTTTTGTCTATTCATTTTCCTCCCAGATCATTCTAATTTGAAGTTTACCAACTATATTGATCCTAAATATCAGAATTTGGCTTTACCTAATGACTTTTGCTGTGATGTGTATTATTTAGTTTTTATTTGCTGCTCTTTTTTGTTTTTTAAGTCTTGTCAAGTAAAAGCAGGTTATTTGGCTTTTTTTTTAAAATCACATTTATGTACACATTTAGTAGAAATTGTACTCCAGAGTTTGAATTCTGATCTCTTCCCAGGCTTGTACTGTGTGGTGAGATACTCTCATGTGATTCTGGGCTGCAGCTTTGGCCCGCCACATGGTTGATGCTCTGAGGTACAGTGTGCTGTGTGACTGAGCGATGATGTTCAGTGGCTTCAGTGCATTAAGTGTGTTTCAGCTTAGAGTCCAGATGTTCCTGTTATGCAGTGGAAATGACTTGAATGTTTTTCAACAGACTTGGTATGCAGCCCTACTGTGAGCCAAGGAGCACCTGCACTTTAAAGATGTTGGGACACCGTCTTCTAGTTTACATTGTTTCCTGTGAAAAAATTCACTTACATCCCT
This sequence comes from Cricetomys ansorgei, assembly GCA_026225945.1. NCBI lineage: Eukaryota > Metazoa > Chordata > Mammalia > Rodentia > Nesomyidae > Cricetomys > Cricetomys ansorgei. The sequence continues at coordinate 9,386,397 of JAMJFZ010001562.1, forward strand.
ATTTTTGTTCCTGTGTTAATAAATGTCTGTATTTCTCTGGGCATTCTTAAGACTTTCTCTTAACCAACTGTCTTAGGCTATCTGGTTACAATATTTCTTGGTGCAGTTCTCATCTTTCATGTGTGTGTGTATTTATTTGGCTACTTAGGTTCATTGAGAGAATTTTATTTTTACAATTATTTCTTCATATATTTTTATCCCACACCCTCTTTTATACTTAATGTTAGATGCACTCTTACTTTGAGAGAGAGGGAGAGGGAGGGAGGGAGGAATGGAGAAGAGAGAGAGAGAGAGGGAGAGAGAGAGAGAGCTGTGAGAGGTACTAGGGATTGAACTAAGTAGCAGGTAAGCATCCATTCTCAGGTCCTACAGAAGATACAGAAATGAGCAGTGCACAGGGCCTCACATGTGCTAGGCAAGCACTCTAGCACTGAGGGATAGGCCCAGCCCTGTATTCCTTTTATAAACTTTGAGGCAGGGAGTTGTAAATTACTCAGGCCAGGCTGGATCCGATTCTGTAGCCCACACAGCCCTTGAGTCTGTGATCATTTTGCATCTGCCTTCTTAGTAGCTATAATTAACAGATCTATGCACCACGCCCTACCGTTTGTTCATTATGAATTATTCTTTTCTTTTTCATTTAGTTTCTATTTCTACATTTTCAAGTTTTTCCTCTGCAAAGACTAATCTGCTCTTAGCATTTCTAAATATTTTTCAGTGCATTTATCTCAGTGTTTTCATCTATGGGAATATGATTTGAATACTTAAAATAGAACTTCTCTGTCTCTAAACTTTTTGAACGTATGAGTAAATTCTTATATTTATGTCAGTTTCAGTTGTCTCATTGTGCATTGTATTTGTCTGCCATATTAGATGCCTAGTAATGTTTTTTTCTCTTTGAGATAGGGTCTATGTGTACTAGGCTGGCCTTGAACTCAGATCTACCTACTTCTGCCTCCCAAGGGCTGGAACTACAGGTGTGTACCACTAGATGGATAGTATTGGATAGTTTTATGTCAACTTGATACAAGCTAAAGTCATCTGAGGGGAGGGAACCTCAATTAAGAACATGATTCCATAATATGGAGTTGTGCATAAAGGCATTTTGTCTGTAAGGCATTTTCTTAATTAGTGATTCATGGGGGAGGGCCCAACCCTGTGTGGGCGGTGCCATCTCTGGGCTGGTGGTCCTGGATTCTATAAAAAAGCAGGCTGAACAAGTCAGGTGGAGCAAGTGCAGTACCCCTCCATGGTCTCTGCATCAGCTCCTGCCTACAGGTTCCTGTCTTGTTTGAGTTCCTGTCCTAATTTTCTTTAGTGATAGACTGTGGGCATTGAAGTGTAAACCAAATAAACCCTCTCCTCCCAGCTTGCTTTTGGTCATGGTGTTTTATCTTAGCAGTAGTAATCCAAACTAAGACAGCTAGTAATTTTTTATTAGATTCTAAATGCAACTTTCTTTTGTTGGGTGCTGGATACTTTTGAAGAGTTTTGTTTTGTTTTTCTTTTTCCTCCCTCTCTCCCTAGCTTGTTCTCTCTCTCTCTCTCTCTTTCTCTCTCTCCCTCTTCCCCTCCCCCTCTACCTCTCCCTCTCCCTCCCTAGCTTGTGTTCATGTCTTCCCCCCCTCCACATCCCTCCCTCCACACACATCCCCTGCCTCTCATCACAGCTGGCCAAGAATTTACAGAGATCTGCCTGCCTGTACTTCTTGAAGTCTGGGATTAAAGGTGTGCACCACCACACCTGGTTTTTGAGTTCTTACAAATGTTCTTGCCATTTCTTTTAGAATGAAAGTAAGTTGCTTGGAAACACTTTAATCCTGTTAAGTGTTTCGGTTGTTTTTGTTTTAGTGTAGGGTGGGGACAATGCTTTAAGCTACTGTTAATTATTTTTGACATCAGGCAAGATCTTCCTTTCTATCTAACTGGTGCCCAAACTCTTGGTCTTCATCTAGTTGGTGAATTCAAGTGTTCTCTGACTTTCCACTTATGTTCTTGTATCCCTTCCTTAGGCTCAGGTCCTTTCCTCACATATTGTACTAATGAGTTCTAAGGTGAGCCCCAAATGGGGAGACACCAAAGCATTCAGAGTTCTCAGTAACTAGGGGCACCACCAAACTGTTCGGTTTGTGCTTTTGAGCTGATCAGGAGAGAAATGTAGTTGAAGGCATGCAAGTTCAGAGCTGCCGTGTTGATGAGTGTGTAGAGATGCTTGCCAGCCATGAGACTGTACAGAAGGCAGATCTAGAGTTTGATATTTGAGGGGAAAAGGCACAACTGAGTTTGAGACTGTTCATCAATGTGAACCTCTTTGACAAAACCATAGACTGATTGGCTTAAAACAACATATTGATTCTCACATTTCTGAAGTCTGAAAACCAAGATCAAGTTGTCAGTAAGCTTGGTTTCTCCTGAGCCTCTCCCCTCAGCTTTTCGATGGCCACCTTCTTGCCATGTCACATATGGCTTTCCTCTGCATGTGTACCTCTTCCTATAAGGATAGTAGTTCTGCTGATTTAGAGCATCCCTCTCATAATCTGATGCACCCAAAGCTCCATCTCTAAATAATACAATTTCATTGTGGACTAAGACTTTGGCATACAGATTTTAGGGCACAATTCTGTTAAGAACAGAGAGTAACCAGCATATGGATGTTATATAAAGCCACAGGAGTTAGAAAAATAACCACAGATGGACATCCTAATAGCAAGTATAGTCTCTGCAGCACTCAGAGATCAAGCCCAGTAGAGACAATGAAATGAGAAGCATTTATTGTGTGTCATAGGGTGGTCCATGCATTGCAGGATAGGAGGGTCATCCTATATTCAGAGTACCATCGAAGCTCTGCTAAGTAGGTGAGTGCTGGGCAGATGAAGAAACCCAAGAGTGGCTGGGGTCTAGAGGGTGATTATAAGAGATGTATCTGAGAAGGTAGCTGGATGTTTAAGATTTGGTTAAGGTGGATGTTATCTAAGAGAAAACACAGCCACTGAAAACTTTAAAGAAATGTGAAGTCACAGCCCCAGCTATTAGTGGGGCCCTTTCTCAACAACAGGAAAGAGAAGCTCTGTGCATACTGCTGGGAAAGCAGATGCTTTGTCAGCTGCATCAGGTGCAGGTCTTTAGGCACAGTTGCCTTTTGTTTTGAGACAAGGTCTCTTCGCTCACCTGGAGCTTACCAGTCAGCTGACCTGCGGCCCTGGGCCTCTCTGGCTCTGGCTTGTCCAGCTCTGGGATGCTGCTACGCCTGGATTTTTAAACGTGAGTTCTAGGGCTCATACTCGGGTCCTCGCCGAGCTGTCTCTCCCTGCCCAGTACCGTATACTCCTGATATACAAGGCACTGGGCAGCCAGGTACTTTACTGACTTCAATAGCAAAAAGATGCAGAGATTTTGAAAAATGTCCAAAGTAAGTTAACAATTTATAACGTTTTTTCGTGATTTGGGTTCATTGAATAGCACATAACTTAGTATTTGTAGTATAGATTCACAGGCCATACAGAAATTGGCTAGGTGATATAAAAGAGACTGCTGTCTCCACCTTCTGTTTGAATTATTGTTTTTGCTGTACTTAATTACAGGACTGTTTCCTGATGTGGGTGGAGGTTATTTCTTGCCAAGACTTCAAGGAAAACTGGGTTACTTACTTGGACTGACAGGATTCAGACTAAAAGGGAGAGATGTGCACAGAGCGGGAATTGCCACACACTTTGTGGACTTTGTGGATTCAGAAAAGGTAATTGGGTGTTTGCTGGGAGTGGTTGAGATCACAGGTTTTTATTAAGTATGGATATGAATGCTAAATTTATTGCCTCTAGCCATGTGACCTTGGAGAAAGCGTTCAAGCCCCCTATTCTCTGCTTTACCTTCCCTGTCCTCCTCCATGCCATCCAAGCTGAGCTCAGACTCAAGATCTTCTTGCCTTCACCTTTCCAGGGATGAGGTTTTTAGTGTGTATCCCTGTCACCATGCCTGCCTCTCAGTCCCCATAAGCGAAATGGAGATGGCACCTGGGCTGTGCCTTCAGTGGATATTTTAAAGGGATATTGTTGATTTAACAACAAAATAATGCCTACTTTAAAAAGTCTGGCATGTAAAACCAAAATTTATATATTAAGAATGATTTTTAATTCTGAGACAAGAATGTTCTAGAATAAAGTGTTATAAAATAGTATTTGGAAATGTGTATTATATGGTTAGATTAATAACTGACATGTAGTAAGTCTTCGATTTTTAACTATTAATTTGTTTTAAATGGTTTCATTATGTAATCTAGGCTGCTCTTGAACTTCTTATCCTCCTGGCTTGGTCCTCCAAGTGCTAGGATTACAGATGTGTACCACTATTTCCAAATAACTAACATGTTCAACACAGCTGTGCAAGTGTGTGTGTTCACAGTGGCCAGAGTTTCTATCAAAGTTTGTTACACTGTACAGGGCAGCCATAGTGTCCTACCCACCCACCTCCCAGCACTCCCGTGTGCAGGGCTTTGGGACCACTGCTCTACTGCACATTACCATTCTAGTCCCTTTCTGACCTTCCAGCCATTGGTGTAGTCACAGAGCATAAAAACAGTATTTTTTGTTTGCTAATCTGTGTTTTTTTAATGAACTTTATAAATAGACCATAAAATTTTCTGCTAGTAAACTTTTTCACACTGATACACACTCTGCAAATTGTTGTGAGCCTCTATCACAGTTGGAGTTTCAGCTCTCTCTCTTTCTCCATGTTGTGGGTGTCTATGGTCACATTGAGTGGGCATTTATCTTCTCCTTCCATTGTCTTCTCTGAAAAGAACAGTGGTGATTGTAATGGAATCTAGTCAGGGACAGGAGAAGGCTGGTTCCCAGCCTGTGCCTTGCTTTGTCAGCTTGCCCAGGGATATTACCCACAGCAGGTAAGCATCCATTCTTAGAGCCTACAGACTATTCAGAAATGAGTATTGCCCAGGGAGAATAAGGTTACAGATGGACACAAAAGGTAGACAATCACCTGCCTCATCTAGCAGAGCCAAGTATGAGAAGATAATCGGATGTATAAAGCTATACTCAAAGGCTTCATTGGAGCAAAAGGTTACCCGTTAGAAAGACCTAAACGTTTTTCCTACGGTTGCAGTTTGGCCTTAAAGTGCATTTTGCCAGAAAGGTCATTTCAGATAGCACAAGCGTGAATTGCCCACTTGAGTGGGAAAACATTAGCTGTGCTCTGGAGTCAGTAGAAAGAAAGTCCCCTATGGCTTCAGGAGCGTGTGTGCAGATTAGACAGGAAGGTCTGTGGGCTGTGTGATGGTGCTGTGCCCATCTTAGGGTTTCTGTTTCTGTGAAGACACACCATGACCACAGCAACTCTTAAAAAGGAAAGCATTTAATTGGGGTTGGCTTACAGTTGAGAGGTTTAGTCTATTATTGTCATGGTAAGAACCATGGTGGCACGCAAGTAGACATGGTGCTGGAGAGGTAGCTGAGAGTTCTACATCTGCTGCAGACAGCAGGAAGAAAAAGAGACACTGGGCCTGGCTTGAGTTTCTGAAACCTCAAAGCCCACCCCAGTGACACACTTCCTCCAACAAGGCCACAGCCCCTAACACTGCCACTCCCTAGAAACCAACCATTCAAATCTAGGAGTCTATGGAGGGTATTCCTATTGAAACCATCACAGCCCCCTAGGAATCATCTGACACTGTTACTTAGTTAATTTATAATGAAATGTATAAATAGGATATTTGATTGTAATATATGTTGAGGATCTTTCAAAGGCTTGGGACCTCAAGTGTTTCAGTCTTGCAGGAGGGATGCTAAGCTTGTCCCACATTACAAGGGCTCCTTTGTTCCCAGTCTCATCCATCCTTCAGAGACAGCATTTGCTGTGTAGCAGTATGTGCACATAGCTGCAGTCCAAGTTCTTTCAGGGGCTTATGTGAAGAGAACACAGATTTTCAGATCAGTATTCTAAGGAGTTAAAAGCTTTCTGTACTTCTGTAACATTTCACATGTTGTTTTCTTTTCTTTTAGTTGCACATGTTAGAGGAGGAGTTGTTAGCTTTGAAGTCGCCTTCAGAAAAAGACATTGCAGATGTCTTAGGAAGCTACCATACAGAGGTAATTAGATTTTAAGTCACAGGGAAAGTACAGTGGTTAAACCATGAGCAGCTGATAAGCATTGGTTTGTGGATATAGAAAATGTATTGAGGATCATTTACTTTAAGGTTTGGTGGGAGTACCAGAGCTTCAGGGTTGGGCCAGCCATCTAATACCTGCCCTGTGTATCTTATCCTTTGAACTTAAGTGGAAAGAGCTTTTGCAAAAGCTTTTGCAATGCTCTGTGGCATTTCTGTGACAGAGGTTCAATGTTCAGACTATTTGTGGAGCTGCTAAAGTGAAACACTAATAAACTAGGCTGCGGTGTTTTAATCTCTTACTTATGTTACCTAAGTTTTCTTCTAAAGACTAAGAATAGAAGCTGGGGAGATAGTTGTAGTACACTGCTTCTGGAGTGGCTCAGCAAGGAAGAGATGGAGGCATTTTCATTCTTGCAGACCCTTCCAGATCTCAGCAGAGGAATCACCATACGGCGAAGACCATACTCCACAGTGGAACCCTTAGCATCTGAGCTCAGGTGTTTGTACTGATTCAGAACTCCTCATGTGTTATACTGGTGGCATGTGTAGATCATTAGCAATCAAACAACCTCCACAGAAATCCAACATATGCAGACAACACAAAAGGTCAAGACCTAGTGCTTACTGCACAGGTATATCAGGACCTGAATTTGATACCCAGCACCCACTTATGGGTGCCTTTTATAAAGCTAGATATGGTATACTTGTAATATCAAGTCTGGAAAAGTAGAGACAGGCAGATTCCCTGAGGCTTATGGCCAGCCAGCCTAGCCTGTGTCAAATGGTGAGTTAAGTGCTAATGCGGTAGCACTTAAAGAGGAATAACATCTAAGGTTGATGCCTAGTCTCTACAGACACACACCCATACTATACATTTGTATGTGCACACTTGCACACACACACACGCACAAGTACACAAAACAAAGAATCTTTAAAACTCGTGATTGAATAAATAGATTTTACTGAAATTGTAGTAAAGGAAGAAAGAAGGCATACATTTCCAGAGTCAAAATGGAAGGAAGCGCAGGTAGAAGTGAGATAGCAATACAATGGCAGCTTCAAAGAAAAGATGCTCTTACTTAGAAGTAAGGTTGTGATATCATCCTTCAGTGTGGGAAGCCAGCTGGAGCAAGTTGAGTCCTACTGAGAGCCCTTTAAGGACCAAGAACCTCTGAAGACCAGTGGGCAGGGCATAGCACAGCAGTGAGATGTTTGTTCAGCATGTGCAAGGCTGTTTCTGCAGCACTGCAAAAAAGGAGGCAAGAAGGAGAACTGAGAAAAGAAAGGGATGATACTCAGTCAGAGGGACCTAGAGGCAGGGATACTGGTGTGGAGCAGAAAAAAAAAAAAAATCAGATTTCTTACAAGTTTTAACAAGTGCAGTTAGAACTCCAAATGGCTAGAAAGGCTAGCCAAGGTCAGGGATGGGTGAGGTGTTATACAGAAGAGAGCAAGAGCATACTCAGTGGGAAGACCTGTAGGCCCTGTGAGCTGCAGGCTTGTAGAACCAGTGTCTGCTACCTTCCTCCCAAGCAGTGGTACTCAATGGACAGCCTTGGTGGACATGTCATGTAATTTACTATAGATAAACAGGACCATCCAGAGTGCTAGATTCTTTAGTATAGGAAGGGAGAAACACTTGTAGGAATATGCAGGCTTTAAAGCAATGGCTTGATTGGAGTTCAGAGTTAAATAACTGTATAATTGGACTGCTTTGTATAGTATTGTCAGTATTGCACCCAAACACAGGCCCAATTGCCCATTGCTGCAGTCCAGCCTCACCTGCCAATAAAATGTGTTCTATACTGTAAAAATGACCATAAACTGGCATTTCTTTATAAGAAGGTGCTTGGATTATGCCATCTGAGACTTGGGTTAAGGTAAAAGAGAGTTGAATAGAGATATAAACAGGACAGAACCCAGGTTGAGAGGTAGGACAGCTGAAAGCTGAGTACTGAATACTGTAGTTGTGTTGTACATGTGGATGACGTCCTGAGGTAGTCTCTCTCTGAAGGTACAGCTGCAGGGATGCCAGCCAAGCAGTGGGGACTTCCAGCTCTGGTGGAGATTTGACAGGGTATTCTCAAATCTTTGGTCCTAGACCCTTCTCCTTAGATTCATAGAAATATTTAGATGATTAAAAAAAAAAAAAGAATATTTTTGCCTTTGGCACTTTGAAGATCTTGTCTGGAGTTCCACAGATTGTCTGAATTTTGAACATATGGTGGCAGTTATTTATGAGTGTGTTAAATATAATTTGACTGAAAGTGATAATGTGTCACAAAGTGTATCTTTTAAAGGATTTTTAAAATGATTTGAGTCACTTCAAATTACTTCTTTTCGAACAGTCCAAGAAGGATCGAGACAAAACTAGTGTATTTGAGGAACACATGGACAAAATAAACAGGTGCGTAACAAAAGACCCTGTATGATCTTTGAGATCCTTTGAGAAGGCTATTAAATCAGATTTGCTCCCATTGTAATTATAGTGTTTGATGATGCCCCACATTCTGAGATGAGAGGTTGTAGAGGAATAGCCCTGTGTGAAAGCTAGGGTCTACATTCCAGGGGCTGCATTCAGAGGCCCTTGTGTTTGTATGAAATGTAGATACACCTTTAATCTCAGTATTCAGAAGGCAATGGTGGTCCACACCTTTAATCCCTAGAAAAAACAGTAAAAGCAGACACAGGAAAAGAACTCAGAAGGAGTCAGTGTCACACAGGAAGTGACATCTGGGATAAGTCAGAGTGAATGGCAGACAAAGCTAATCAGAAGAAGAGTTAGCAGAGTAAGGACATGCCCAACTTTTACTAGAAAAGACAGGCTCTCAGCTCAGTTAAGGATAGTCACAAAGGAGTTACAGGCAGAAGAGTCAGTTGAATGGTCAGTAAGAAGAGTCAATTGAACAGTCACTTCAAAAGCAGGCTGAAGAGTCAGTTGAACAAGAAGAGTCAGAGTTCAGAAGGAACTAGTTAGAGTGGCTCAGTCAGCAGTAGATTTCAGAGGATAAGGCCAAAGCCTTCTAAATCCAGGCTAGCAGTTTAAATGTTCTAGATTGAACAAAGGCTGATTCCAGCTCAAGATTAAGACTGGATTGTAAAGAGCTCTAAGGATGCTCTGTGCTAGAACCAGTGATTTAATTAGACAAAAAAATAAACTGTCCTCTGCCCTGAATCAAAGTCTACATCTGGTGAATCAACATCCACATTTACAACTACAGGAAGTGTCTTGCTTCCATTTTCATTTCCCTTTGAAATCAAATCTTGCCTACTCTTCTGAGAGGATATAATCATCGCAGTATCTCATGCTTACTGTTTTAAAGTTGGGAAGGAAGGCCAGAAGATAATAATTAAGTTACCTTTTATTTTCACAAAGTCATCTTCCCAGAAGATATTTTTAAGCCTGTCAGCAAAAGACTCTGTGATCTAGCCTACTGGCCTGAGAACAGGAAGAAAACGACTGAGAGATAGTGTCATTTTCTCTATTCTGAAGCATCAGTGTTTTGTAGTTGAGGCATATATTTAAATATAAGTATCAGCAATGAATGAAAGCAAATGTGAAGCTAAGGGCTTTATTTTGCATTAACAGTGCCTAACCCAGAGAAGAGATGCTTTTCTCCTCTCTTGCAAAACACATTGGAAAGTCTTCATGTTGAAATGGTCTGGGGAAAACCCATGCTGTCCCAGACATAGGAAATTGCTTGTGCAGTGGTGAAATCCTGTTTCTTTTTTTGTAGTTGTTTTTCAGCCAGTACCATGGAACAGATTATTGAAAACCTACGGCAGGATGGATCACCTTTTGCCATAGAGCAGTTGAAGGTAATATGTAGATCCTTTCTTCCCCAACTGAGTCTGCATACCTTGGGACAGGGAAGCAGTCTAAGGGTTGTCATGGTGCTGTCTAATAAGCCCTTGAAAGCATTTCTCCTAAGCCTTGACAATACCCAATGCCATGGCTATCTGCTGGCTTTGGGGAATCAAGCGAAACTGCTTTTGTGTCCTTTGAATGTAACAGAGAAGGTAGCAGTATTGTATTTTTAAATGCAACTTTGTTTTGTGGAAGAAGTATGTAGAAACCTTTTTATTAGAAGGATTGGGCCACTGAACAATAGTTACCTGGTGATGATATATTACAGTGGTGATTTAACATATAAATAATGTTCAATGTGTAAGATTATTTTTTAACCATGCAGTTTAATAAGGAAATGATCCTAGTTAAGTATAAGCCCGTGAGCTTGGTGACTTCCCCTCCCTGCCCCCAGCAGACTCACAAGACTGCATGTAGTGAAAATTCACAAAGCAAAACCAAAGGGAAGGCATAGGGAGTGCAGTCTGGAGAAAACCAGACTCCAAGTGGAGTCAGAGTATCTGCCTGTTCCCTCAGCACACGTCAGTGACAAGACTGTCACTGTGGACTAGTCACGTAGTCACTCTACAGCAGAATTCCAGTCTCCTTAAAGGAAAGCTCACATTGATTCTTCTGCATATATGATGTGCTCTTTCATTTATTTAAGTCTACATTCATTTCAGTGACATTGCAATTTTCTCTATAGAGAATTACATTTGTATATCTTTCATTGGATTTGTCACTAGATACTGACAATACTGATGCCTTTGAAAATGGTATCATTTAATGGTTTTTTTTTTGAGATATAGAAATAAAATTGAATCCAAAATTTGTATATGGACCTTGTACCTTATATCCAGAACTTGTCTAAACACATTATAAAGTATTTATAGCTTGCAGATTACTTTAAATTTTTTGTGTACTTAATTTTACCTTCCCTTCTCTTTCCTTTATATCTTCTCCTCCTTCCTTTCCATTTTCCAACCCACCCACCCCCATCCCCACTGCTGCCACCCATCTTACATTGGCTTATCCAACAGCACTGTTTGGTGGGAAATGGTGAGCTAAGTGTGTTCCTATCCTGGGGGAAGCCTTTAAAAACAGTCAAGTTGCTCTGTCTCTAGATAGCTTATGGGCATTCTTTATCCATCTTTCCTTGTTGCCTATAAGGATTTTTTATAATTATTGTTGTAAATGTTAAGAGTTTATCATTTTTCTGCAGCTGTTGAGATGATACAATTTTATGTTAGTATGCTTTACTATAGTAGTTCTGTCCATCTCAGTGTTTGGAGCTCCAAGACACCTTGTGAGCTATAACCCAAAGCCTATAGTAACTTTTTTTCCCTCTGTGTTCCAAGAAATGTCTACTTACTCCCAAGATGCAAAAATATCTCTCTGTTCTTTTTTCTAAAAGCGTTTTAGTTGTTGCCTGTGTTGACTTGAATGAGAATGGCCTCCATATATCTGAATGCTTGCTCCCCAAGTGGTGAAACTGTTTGGAAAGGATTAGGAAGTGTGTCCTTGTCGGAAGACGTTTGTCACTTGGGGTGGGCTTTGAAGTTTCAGAAGTCCACAGCCATTCCCAGTTAACTCTGCCTCATGCACATGCATCAGATGTAAGCTCTCTGTTACTGCTCTAGTGCTTGCCTGCCTACTGCCATGCTCCCCACCATGATCGTGTACTCAAATCCTCTGTAACTGTGAGCCCCAAATTAAGTGCTTTCTTTTGTAAGTTGCCTTGGTCATGGTGTCTTATCACAGCAATAGAACACTGACTAAGACATTGCTTTTTTATGTTGCTTTATATCTGTCTTATATGGTAAGATGTTGACAGTTATTTTTCTCATCTTGTTTTAAATTTATTGAGCATAATTGTTCAAAAGACTTTCTTGGATTGCATCATTGTCTTTTGTTCAAAATGAAATGACAGTATAGGTATGGGTTTGTTTCTGGGACACAGATTGGCTTTTGAGGAGGAGACTAATTTGGCATCCCTGAAACGAAGCCTCATTTGGTTATGATGTATGTGCTGTGTACACTGAGTCTGAATTGCTGGTGTTTGCTTAGGGGTTTTGCACAATGTCTGTTAGATTGACTCATAATTTATCTTAAAATTCCCATGTATTTTTTTCTTGCAAGTATTTTTTAAAACATTGACAAATTAAAGTATTTCTGTAGTATCATATGAACATATGACTTATCCATTTCCTCTAAACTCATAATGTAAAATCCACAAGGGGCATTACCATCTCTGATTTATTTATACTTTTCCCAGGATAGTATGTTTTTGCAGTTCAAAGAAATTACTTTAAAATAGTAATAGTAATAGTCAGTTTTTTGGGGAGGAGATTAGAAAGTTTACCTTATATTAGTGTATTTGAAATATGTCATGAGCTTTCTTCAGAGGAGAGCAGAATCGTCAGGGATATTTATATCCTCTACCATTCCTTTGGTGTCCTGGTTTATGTGCAGAGGCCTGGCCTAACAGCTGTTCAGGAAGCTGAACCATGAGATGTTCAAGGCCATGGGAGGCAATTCAGTGAGTCCCTGCCTCAAGAAGTGAAAAACAGGGCTTAAATTGATTTATTCCTTCAGGTTAGGGACAAGTTGATTTGTTTCTTTTAATTAGTTTCTTAATCTCTCATTTCTTGACAGTTGTCTCTACTCAGAGGGTGTTAGTATGACAATTATATTTTTGTACATTTATGTGAAAACCATCTATGTATGTGTTCTAAGCAGTTAGAGTTTTCTATGAGTTGGTGTTTTCAGAGAAACAGAACTATGGATAGACAGATGTGTATGCATAATATAACTAGTTGGTACCTAGAAAGAGATTTGTTTTTTGTTTTTGTATTTTGGTGTTCTGTTTTGTTTTGTTTTTCAAGACAGGGTTTCTCTGTTGTAACTCTGGCTGTCCTGGAACTCACTCAGTAGACCAGGCTGGCCTCAAACTCACAGACATCCGCCTGCCTCTGTCTCCTAAGTGCTGGGATTAAACGTGTGCACTGCCACCACCCAGCTAAGAGATTTATTACAAGGCACTGGGCACAGGTAATTAGGGAGGCTAAAAACTCTCATAATCTGCTGTCTGTAAGCTGAGGACCAAAAGAATCATCTGGCATAGTTTGAAGACCTAAAAGATGGAGAATCAGTAGATTGCAAGATGGTTTTAAGGCCTGAGGATATTGGTGTCTGAGCTTAAGAACTCAAGCAAAGTTGCCCAATCCAGTCTTTGTCCATACTTTGTCTTATTCACACCCTAGAGTGGATGTTTCCAGGCATGTAACAAGCGTAAGTAAATGGGGCTTTAAGTGACTTTTTTTCTTAATCAATAGCCAAAAGATGACATATAAAAAGAGACACTTTTTTTTTTTTTTTCCATTTTATGAAACTGGAAATCGACCCTCTGAGCAGTGAGCTATAATGGAGTGCTGGGTGTAGCCATAGATGCCAGATATAGACACTGATTCAGGGCAAAGGCACTTTATTCTCTGTCTAATTTAAATCACCTGTTCTAACTTGGAGCCCTGTAGCTTTTAGGGCCTCCATACAATCTAGTCTTACTTAACCCTCTATAACTTACTGCTGACTGAACCATTCTGACTATCTCCTTCTGAACTCTTGACTCTTCTGGTTCAACTCACTCTTCTTGTTCTGGCTCAAACTCCTGACTGGTTCTTTTGAGTCTGCTGACTGTTTCTGACTCTGGATGATCCTGGCTGACTCTCTCTGCCTCAGACTGAACTGCCTTGCTTGGCTTCAAACTGACTCATTCTTTACTGACTGACTGTCTGATACTGACTTCTTCTGCCAAACTGCCTTTGTGTCTCTCTCCCAGCCTTCCTGTTTCAGGTCGCTTGCTTCATACTGCCTTCTATTTATGTCGTCTCTTCCCCAGCATTGTGGCTGTAGGTAGGCTGCTAATGTTGCCTAAACTTTGTCCTGTAAGTAGTCGCTTCAGCAGGTGCTAAGTTCGATACTGTCCTATACACTTATCCCTTGAGTGTGCATGGACAGACTTGAGGATGTTACAAAAACACAGAACCTTCTACATGAAGAAAACCTGTACAAGACTGGGCCCATCAGAATTCTATCATGGGTTGAGGAGGAGCTCCTGAAACCCCACCACTCTTTTATGAGCTATCAGTAGTTCAGAGTCTTCAGTGCTTTAGCTACTGGTAAGTTGCCTTGCTCAAGTACATACCCCTCTCACTGTGCTTTGCAGGCAGCCCTAGTAAGTGCAGTGGACCACACACATAAAAAAGACACGAATACAAGGGGACTTATTGCTTATTGGAAGCAAGAGTGCTCAGTGAGGGGTATAAGAAGATAATAGGTGGATTATAATAAAATAATACACATATAAAACAAAAAATAAATAAAATTTTAAAAATAAAAAAATACAGAATTTGAAATTAGGATTCTTTGAACTTAGTAAAAAACCTCTGAGCCATTCAGTCAATAATCAGCCTGAAAACTATGCAGTTATAAAGGGGGTTACAGGTACATGGTGGCCTCTTATATCACCAGGTAGTCACATGTCATACATGTGACTTGGAACACTAGTATTAGGATCTTTAGATTTAAAACTATTTGCATGCCATTGTAGTTGAAAGATCAGGTATGTCACTCTTATTTTTTAATTAACCTTAAAGAAGAGCTAGTCATGTGTGATGTTTTCTGTGTCCAGGTTATAAGCAGAGGTTTTTCAGAGTTGAAGAGTCCACTTCAGTTAAGACACTTCCAGGTCACAGCTGCAAATTCTCTACTCCTTCCTTTTCTTATTTTCTTTAAGCACTTTCCTGAGAGCTGAGGACAGAGCAGTCGATAAATCCTTCCTTCCCTTCTCAGTTTTTCTCAGCTTTCCTTTCCTGCCTTGACATTTTTGAGGCATGTTCCTGAGATAACATGTATATTTTGCTTATATGTAATCTCTACTTAGCTTATGCTAGGCAAACTAAAATTGTGGGTTTATTTTATTAAGCCGTAAGTCTATTCTATTCGTGGGATGGTTTGGTTACTTTTGTGTTAGAAGTTTTTCACTTCATGTTTCAGCAGAATTAAACTAAGGCATAATTTTTTATGAGTTTTTAGCATATGAAATGTGTTCTGAGGTGCAGGTTTTAATATGGCTTACATAGAAAGTCAGCTAGCTTATTATGTACAGCAAAGGAGCAGTTGGGTAACAAAGAATATTTTTTCCCTAAAGGTAATTAGTAAAATGTCTCCAACATCCCTAAAGATCACACTAAGGCAGCTCATAGAGGGCTCTTCAAAGACTTTGGAAGAGGTACTGACCATGGAATATCGGCTAACTCAAGCATGTATGGTAAGAATTTTATATAGAGTATTGTTATTTTTTAGTTAGGAAATTCACTGTGGAACATGTAAAATTCAGAATAGAATAAACAAGTGGAAGACAGTTTATCAAGACTTAAAGAAAAGGTAGAGGAATTGGATCACAGTCAAAAAAATGATCAATCTTAAAAAAAAAATTGTGGGGAACGTGCAGGATCTATAGGCCAAACCTATGATTATAGGCATCAAAGAAGAAAGTAGGTAAAAGGCACAGAAAATATTTTCAATAAAATCAGAAGAAAAATTTCCAAATGTAGGGATCTGCCATCTAGGTGGAAGAGGCATACAAAATCAAATATAACTGAAAAAGAAATTACCTACATCTTATACTAGTCAAAAACTAAAGGTACAGAACATAGAAAGGCTATTGAAAGCTGGAAGACATACAGACCAAGTCACGTAGAAAAATGGATTGTCAGAATAACAGCCGAATTTCCAGTGTAGACTTTAAAAGTCACACAGGCTTGGACCAATGAAAGACCACAGATGCCAACCCAGACTATTTTATCTAGCAAATCTGTCTTTCATAATTGAAGACAAAAGTCCCACGATAAAAGCAGATGAAAGGAATTTATGACCACCAAGCCAGCCCTTCAGAGGATACCAGAAGGATCACTTCGGACTGAAGAGGAAGATAAAGATAGCCAAGAGGTGACAGGGAAACAGCGTTAGGCCAGTGGTTACACAAAGGGAGACCAAGAAAACAAATACCACAGAATCAACAGCACAACAGGAATCAGTACACATCTGCCATAATAACTGAGTGTCATTGATCTCAGCAACCTAGTCAAAGACACAGGTCAGCAGGCTGGACTTAAAACAGGACCCAGCATTTTTCTGCTTCCAAGAAAAATATACCTCAACACTAAAGATAGAGAAAACATTAGGGTGAATGAGTAGCCACAGGTATCCATTCCAAGCAAACAGGAGGGAACAAGAGGAATTGCTGTTCTGATATCTGACAAAAGAGACTTGAAATAAAACTAGTAAGAAACTACAAAGAAGGTCACATCATACCAATCAAGGGAACTATCCATTAAGAGGACGTTATAGCTCTAAACAGATATACAAGAAACTTGGTGTACCTCATTTCCTAAAACAAAGCTACTAGACTTAAAGCCAGTGATCACCCCACCACATTAATAGTAAGTGACTTCAGTATTCCATTTTCACCAAAGGACACATCAACTAGTCTAAAATCAAAAAATATTGAAAGTAAACAATATCAAATGGACCTGTTACCTGCAGAATATTGTACCCACACACTGGAGAGTACACATTCTTTTCAGTAGCCTATGGAACTTTCTCAAAAATAGGCCACATACTGTGTTACAAAGCAAGTCTCACAAATAAAGGAAAATTGGAGTAACTCCTTGTATTTTTTTCTGACCACAGTGGAATAAAGCTAAGTACCAGTGATAAGAAATATACAGGGTCTTGGAGATTAAACTGCACACTATTAAATGACAAATGGATCAGTATGGAAATAGAAATTGCTAAAATTGAATGAGAATGAAACCATAATACACCCAAATCTATGAGAAACAAGTCAATCAGAAGAGGAAAGTTTATAACCAATGGGTGATTTTTGGCCAGCCATTTCAGTGGCAGAGGCAGAAGTTAGAGTGCATAAACTGGAGTTGAAATGAAATGATAGTAATATGTATACAACCTTTTCTTCTTGAGAAAGAAACAGAATCTGGGACTGTGGGGTTTATTTGTAAGATGGAAGATAATAGAATGTGGTCATAAAGGGCTGGGAATTATCCAAAGAGAAACAAGATTGTAGGGGTACTAACATCAGCATGTATCGAACACTTAGTGTGCCACTGTGCTAGGACACAGGTTAAGACAGTCCTGTGATGAATTGATGTGGCCACTTCACTGAAGGCAACTGCGTCCCAAGGCAACACAGTCACTGTGCCGTGTTTGAACTGTGTTTGACGGGTGTTTGAACTGCATGTGCAATCAGCTACTAGTCATGTGGCCTCCAGTGATGACGCCAGGAGAGAGCTGTGGAACCTCTCCTCAAGAAAACCCCCGGGAGGAGAGCAAAGGAGCTATGGACTGGAATGCAGGCATGACTGGCCCTCAGAAGAGAGACCTCCCTTCCTCTAGTCTTGAAAGGGAGAAAAGACTAGAAACTGCATCAGCTGCAGGGTTTTAGTGCAGAGAACATCATCATGTCAGAGGTTTTCTTTCACTAACGAAGGAGGTTAAATCCTTAAAACTGTGAATGTAACAGAAGCAGAGAGTCCGTGAGGAGGATAGAAGTTGGGAAAGCGGAAATAGTTTAAATCATTACCTTGAGAACGAAGATGCGATCATGGATTGTGGGTAGTTTTCTGTGCCTGTTTGAGACTTAGGACTATAATAATGAATCTCAAGTGAAATGACATTCCTATGATGTTTCAGTAGGGAGCCAAAGAGGCAATTAGTGAAGGGAGTTTGCTGGAGTAGTATAAAGGTCTGAGGGGCTGAGGACATTTTCCAGAGTAAGTGGCCATATCAGTGGCTTCAAAAGCTTGGGCTGGATAAAGAACACAAAGGCAGCACAAGTAAAGAGGGTCCTAGGATGCACCAACCCGAGGAGGAGCACAGTGGGCTTCAGTGGGCTTGCTTGAACCAATGAAGCTGGGGCGTGGTCCGGAGTAAGCTATCTGGAGGGGTCCAGTCTCTGAGTGTCATGGTCAGAGTTGTAGTCACAGGAGTGACAGGCTTTGGTGGGTGGAAGAAAGGGCACAGGAACAGAGGTGCCCAGAGTTACTCCATTCACTCCTGACTCTCTTTCAGGAAGGTCATGACTTCCATGAAGGCGTTAGAGCTGGTAAGTGACAGACATCTGTACTGCTTTGATTTTCAGGGGAAGAAGGTTTGTGAGCATGCTCAGTTAACTTAAATTGCTATTTTAGTGAAAATTAAATTTTTAGAATGGTGCAGTGTGTGTGTGTGTTGTGTAACATATGGGAAGGTGTCTCCAAAACTAATATGTTTCACATTCACATCTTGGCACTGTTCTCTGATGTGTCAACCCTGCCCCTGTGTTCATGGGAACAGCCCTATGAACTTGGAAATGTGCCTGCTGCTTTTGAAAGGTGCATCAGTTCTTGACCAGAAAGCCCTCAACTGTCGGCTGTTCCTCCTTCCTCTGCACTATTCTGGTATGGCAGGGCAGTGTCTGAACCCAGCACCCACTTCCTTGATGTGTAGGCAGTTATCATCACTGGGCAAGCACGCAGGGCATTATACTTTACATTTTTACTTATCTCGAGGCAACACATTTAGAAAAAGCATGGTTTTTTTTTCCTCTAGCAAACTTGTAACCATTCATTTATAGTTCTTATGTTAATGAAGAGGTGTTGTTTCTTATATAAAATGAGATATTTTCTTCTGCATATATTTTGGATGTCTCTTCCTGCCTCTGCCTCCCAAGCATACCATACCTGGTCAGGTTTCTTGTTTTTATGAATCATTTTACTAGAGTATAAACTCTGTGTGTGTGTGTGTGTGTGTGTGTGTGTGTGTGTGTGCGCGCGCGCGCACGTAGGTTACTGCTTTACCATAGACCTATATCTCCAACACCAGAAATATTTCTCTGAGTAAAAGCCTATGGCTTCCACACCTTGTGGTTTAGTAAATTCTTATTGTTATATAGAATTCTCTTAATTTGTAGCATGATACATCATAAGTAAACATAGGATGCAGTTCACTTTGGGGGACTCATGGAATTGAGTCCAAGAAGGTGGCTATATGTGTGCATCCTTCCTACTAATTCCTTGTGGGTTCTTGCTACATGCAGAGCAGGATCGTGTTCTCTGTTTTCAGGGACCTGTAATCAGAATCATGGTCTTTGCTCTCAGGGGACCTGTACTGCTTCAGAGTTGTTACTAAAGTATTTGTTAAATATTATGAGGTCCCTTTGCAAACCTAAGATATTTCTAGATATTTTAGATAAATACTTTCAGTTACTTAATGAAAAAGAAGTTAAAGTTACTCAACATCAGAATGTTGAATTACAAAGCAAATTCTTGTCAGGTGTGGTGGCGCACATCTTTAATCCTAGCACTCAGGAGGTAGAGGCAAGTGGATCTATCTCTGTTGAGTTCCAGGCCAGCCTGGTCTACTGAGCAAGTTCCAGGACATCCAGAACCACATAATAGAGAAACCCTGTCTCCAAAACAAAAACAAAACCACCAACAATAACAACAAAATAAGAGTAATTGCTTATCAAGCTACTTTCATTTCTAAAATTAAAAAAGAACTTTTATTATGAGACAGGGTTTCACTGTGTATGTCAGGCTGGTCTCAAACCTGCCGTCCTCCTGCCTCAGCTTCCTGAATGCTGAGATTACAGACATGCACTACCAGGCTTGCCTCAAGCTACCTTTTTTTTTTAGTGAGACAAAAATGTTGCTTCCTGTCTCAGCATAGAATTTTATTCAGAAAGTAACATCTGTTCTGGGTAAAAATGGTCAGTATTCTTGCTGCAGTTTACTAACTCTAAAACTGTGTCAGCAAATTTGATAAAATAAGTTAGGAAATTAGAGATTCTTACTTTTTTTTTTTTTTAACCCCCTGTCAGACAGGGTTTCTCTGTTGTAGCTCTGGCTGTCCTGGAACTCACTATGTAGACCAGGCTGGCCTCGAACTCACAGAGATCTGCCTGCCTCTGGCTTCCAAGTGCTGGAACATTCTTACTCTTAATGTCTAGGATGAACTTCTGGTTACAGAAGATAAAAATGAGCCACATTAGTAGAGGTAAGGGCTAGAAGCTATCCCTGCTTCAGACTGAGCTTCCTGCAGAGGCAGAACTTTCTGTCTTGCAGGAGTACAGCACAAATTTGACTAGTGCTCAGTTCTGTGTCCTTCAATAGAATCCAACCCAAAGAGGTAGACAGTAGCAGCCAGACAGGTAAAGGAAGATTCTATGGAAGCAATGTCCCAGGACTAGTTTTTTGTTAACACTGGCTAGGAAATACATGCTTTTAGTTGGAAGAAGTCACAGCTATGTCTGATCTGTGTCAGAATCACGGCCTCTAGTGTAAAGCTCACTGCTTACATATAGTCCCCAGCCATCTGAGATTTCTATCTCAAAACAAAACTAAACACAAACACCTCTCCAGTATCTATATTTAGCTGTGCATAAAGCTTTCTCTATGCAACAAGGCATTCTTCTTCCTTGGTTCCAACTGCTGCTCCAGTTGTAGACTTGTACTGCTTAATTTGGGTTTTCTAAGTGTCTATAGAGTTGTATATTTAAAGCTGGGAATATAGCCTAGTGACAGAATGGTTGCCCAGTGTGTGTGAAGCCCAAGGTTCAATTCTTGTTCTGCCAGCACTAAACAACAATAACAAAGCAAACACACACACACACACACACACACACACACACACACACACACACACACTCACTTCCATCCTATGTTAATATTATATGTGTTATGCATGACTGAGATTTGTTACCATAACCATGCTGTTTTTAACTGTGAGGAATAGTATGGAGCTCATGCATATCCTCCCTTCAGGCTCCTGAATAGCACGTGTGTAACTTTAGTGCACTAACATCAGAAAATACACATTCTCTGTTATTTTCCTAAGCACTTAGTGAGTGCCTCACATTTAGAATCCTATGAGGATATGGCCACCTGAGTGATGTCTATACTGAAATGGGAGTAGAAGATTTTGTGATTACCTGATTGGGGTCTGATTTTTTTTTTTTTTAAATTCAAAGCTAGAAGATTTGGTAGAATGGCAATATCTACATTTAGTTATGTATAAAGTCTCCTTTCCTCTGCTTTAAGTAATTAATTTTCCTCTCAGAGCCTGGTTAGAAGGCTGGGCCCTCTCCCTCACCTACCCTCTCACCTGCACAAATACTGCATTTAGCTGTCTGTAACATGGAGATTTCATTATAATTTTGTCTGAGGATGTTAGAGGAATGTTTAAGATGCCAGACTAGTTCATTGGGGTTTATTAAAAGCATAAACCTTGCAGAAAGATGTGTTATAGAAAAATATGCATAGTAAGACATGGTTATCAGTTCAGTAATTAAATCTGATAATAGCAGGAAAAGATGTGCTAATATCTCTACCTTCTTTTGACAGTTCTCGTTGACAAAGACCATAGTCCAAAGTGGAAACCAGCCGATCTAAAAGGAGTTACAGATGAAGATTTAAATAGTTATTTCAAATCTCTGGGAAGCAATGATTTGAAATTCTGAGGTGCCCAGACTCCTGAGGTTTATTTTGGAGCAAGTGTTAGGAAACCATAACATAGAAGCCAGGCCTTGCATCTTGCCTTTTTTTTTTTAATCCATCCTGCAAGCTAGAAATGGTTTCTTCACTTTTAAATGGTTGGAAAAGAAATGAAAGACTGTTCTCTAATCTGATGGTTACCTGGAGTACAAACACCAGTGTTTATAGAGCTTTACTACAGTGTAGCCACACTTGTTATCAATGACTACCTGGAGTGGCCATGACATAGACTGTATGACCTGTAACACCTCAAATGTCTACTGTGACCTTCATCAAAAATGATTTGCTAGTCCCTGATTTAAAAGATAGGAAATTCTCAAGAGCTCCAGAGAAAATCTTAAGTTATCATTAAAATGGTAACTTTGGCTTCCAATGGTAGTTCATATGTTAATTAACCAAATTATGTATAGATTTATCAAAAATAAAGACCTTGAAATTTGAAGGAGTTATGTTAATGCCCTGTAAAATTTCCTTTGGTTTTTAAACATGAGCATATTTTAAAACAATACTGTAGCAGAAGAGTTACTTTGTAAACATGAAAAATCTCATGCAAAAAGACAGAGGTTGTATAAAGTTCTGTCTCCAGAGTGCTAACTCAGCCTCAGCTTTCCCAGTTCATCAGAACACCCTTCCTGGTAGAAATAAAAGTGTTATTCTTATAATTTGCAGTATTTGCTAACCTGGAGAAAAAAATGAGAAACTAAGAAACTCCAGTCTCTAAGACAGATACACCTTGCTTTTTATATTATATCAAACCTTTATGTGATAAGTTAAAAGCAGTTTAAAATATAAATGTCTTCAGTAATTGTAAGTTGATTGAATTTTCAGATTTTTTTATGTGTTTGCATGTTTTGCCTGCATGTGTGCATGTATACCGTATGCCTACAGGCCAGAAGAGGGCATTGGAGTCCCTGAATCTGGAGTTCAGGACAATTATAAGTTGCATGTGGGTGCTGGGAACTGAACCCAGGTCCTCTGGAAGAGCCTCCAGTGCTCTAAACATCTCAGCCATCTCTCCAGCTCCCAACAGAATGTTCTTTAAAGTATGCAAGAAACAGCAAAGAATTCCAGACTAAAGACCTTAAATTTGTAAGCCATAATAATTATATGATAATAGGCTGATCATTTATTTTGTAACTTGTTATAATTTCTCCTTCATCCCAGACTCCTGAAAAACTAAGAGAATGTTCAGTTAGAACAAAACCAATGGGACCAAAAAGAGCATGGGGCTCATGCCTGCACCTTCCCATGTAGAAGGAGGCTGCAGCCCGGAGGGAACTGCCATATGTTTTCTCAGCTCTTAATCTATTTGTCATGAAGGACTTTTGTCCAAACAGTTCAGAACATGTCTGAAATCATACCATAGTGTTGACTGTGTTTTACGTTTATGATCTTAAAGCTCCTACCTCAATTAGACCTTAATAGCCCAAGAGCTTGTCTAAGTGCACTCTCATTCACTTTATACATGTTAGTAATACAGAAGTCTTTATGTGAAACATCAGTGGATCACAACAAAAAAATACTTGCTTCAATTAAATGAGGACTGACGGCTAGCTAATTGCAATTGGACTTTTATTATAATTACAAAAAACATTTTCACAAAAATATTTGGGAAAAAATACCACTTCAGAGTTAACTCCTATAGTGAAGGAAATTTGCTAACAAAACGAGTCTTGTGCATAAAGTGACAGCTAATTCTTTAGAGCTAGCGTTTATGGCTCCAAGGAACAAACATGGCTTGCTGGGTTGTTTCACATAGATACTATATGTGTATAGACATTGCATATACATTACTGTTTCCTGACATCATTTATAACATGTCTAACTTCTGATTTCTAAAATAATATAGTGTAGGCGTGTATTCTGTCCCATTTCTCCAAATACCAGTGTTGATTAAGTAGGATGTGCATATCATGCTATTTCTGTACATTTGATTGTAATGCTTATGAGACAGTTTCATACAAATTCCCTTGGGCTTAGGATAATTATGTTCGTTCCCTTCAAAGTTGTGCTTTAAGTGATAATAACTAGGTAGTTTGCAAAGAACTGACAGATAAGGCAACTAAGATGGGAGAATTCTAGGATCAGAGGCTTGTAATAGAAAGGTTAATAGTACCAGAGAGACAACAGGGAGGAAGAGTGAGATGTGGCATTTCGAGAGTCTCAGTAGATAAGGAATTGGCACATTTATTTCCTCTGTTGATCAGCTTCAGCAGTGGCCACTGGGAGGTTCTATGCCGACAGCAGCCCCTCTGCCCTTATACTAATGTTCCACACATCCCTGTGCTGAGTCTTTCAGTGTTCTACTTATGGGCCCCCCTTCTTGAGCATCTCCTTAATGAAAACCCTCAAGTGAGGATCAAATGTTTGGATATAAAAGCATGGCAGAAGACTGATGATTCCTTACGAAAGGTGTCTCATGATCCTCAAGGCCAGACTGTATCCTGATAGCTATCCAGTGTGGTATACAGTCCGTTCAACTCCTTTTGTCACACATGGTTCGTCGCTACTTATTATGTAAACCTGTGGTTCCTTGTCCTTGGGCTGACATACAATTCTCATGTATTTCAAAGCTAGGTGTTTTGGAAGAGATATAATCACTGAAGCCTGACTGAGGGTGAGGACATGGTGCTTGCTTTGTGATAAAGTTGTTCATCATAGTTGCTGAAAGACACCAGCAGAGTGGAGCAGACCATTTGTTGGCCCTGGCAGGCACTCCTGCTCCAACCTTGAGGAATCAATACGGAACAAAGAAGAAACCTGAAGCTGAAATATATATAACCCAAACCCACTTGGCAATATCCCTGTGAAGAGTATGTCTTCATGTTCTGACCAACATATATATTATTTTATGACTTAATTATATGTTTTAAATAGCAAGGAACCTTGCAACAGGTATCCTCAAATGAGAAGCCAAACAAATACAAACATGGTGTAGGCTTTTGACTGCATCATCAGTACAGACATTGGAGACTGTGCTGCCTTGTGGACTAGAGATTGTACTTACAGAAAGTGCTCTGCCCTGGGCTTATGTGCAGATCTTCCTAACAGGAGTGGTTGCTTGCAGTTCTGTAAGTTGCTCAATTACAAGTGTAATAGGTAGTGTGACTCCTAGGGCTTAGTGAAATTACCATAGAATGGTCAGGTGTCCGAAAGCAAGCTGAAGACAGCCTGTTGCTCATTTTAATGACCTCTTTGTTCCTAAAACTTGAAGGAATTCATACTATTTGGTTTGGGTTTCAACATATTACTGTTAAAACTAGAGGCAGCTGCTATTGACAAAGTACCTGTTTAGTACCTGTTTGGCTCAACAATGGTACCAAAGCCTTTCTCCAGTGGTTTGGATATCAAGGATGCTGATAAATCATATGACTGAAGGCTGGGGTAGATGGACTCCCATTTCCTTTCCCATTAAATTCAGTGTTTAACACAGCTTGGTGATAATTCTAGACATTCAGCCCCATTCATCTACTGACTTTTTTTCTAAGCCTTGTTACTATTGACCTTTAAACAGTTTAGTTCTTTTTTTTTTTTTTAAAGTGGTAGTTTTTTAAGTAATTTTTTAAAAGATTATTTTATTTATTGACATGAGTGCTCTGTTGCATGTACACCTGCATGACAGAAGAGGGTCTCTGATCCTATTATAGATGGTTGTGAGACACCATGTGATTGCTGGGAATTGAACGCAGGACCTCTGAAAGAGCAGTCAGTGTTCTTAACCACTGAGCCATCTCTGCAGCCCCTTATGGCAGTTTTTTAAATGCCTAATTTATAATACTTCTATAATATATAGCTAAAAGAGCCCAGGTGCTCCATTTGGGAAGAGTGTTCTGTAGCAGAATCACAAACCCCTGTACCATCTGCTCCTGCGCCCCTGCACCAGGACTACTGGGCAGTGAGGCTTTGCACTCATTTAACCTTGAAGCAAGGCTCAAATTTTCACCTTACAGACTAGATTTCTGTCATTTTTAAGATTTACTGAGTAAAAAGTACTGAAGAGCTGCTTATTTCAATGCAATAAACTAATGACATGACTTTTATAAATTATATCTTCTAAAGATGGCTGTGATGTGCAAGCTTTAAATCTTCCAGTAACAGCTGTGGCAGGACCCTAAGGCTCAGTGTGGTAGTTACTCTTTTGATTTTCAAAAATAAGCTTCCTACCAAGAACAACATTCAAGGCAGCCCTCTTCACTGGCAGTTTTCTAATGGTAGGTTACAGGTGTCAGGAAGTGGGCAGTCCCTGACACAAATGGTCTTGACAAACAGACAAGCTATGGATCACTATGGCTGGAGTTCCAGTCCTTGCCAAGGCATATTAAGGAAACCCTTTTCATGTTCTGGGATAATTTTTGGTATAAATTAACAGAAATAGTCATTTTAAAGTCAATCCCTTAAAATAACCATTTGGAACTTGGGCACTTTTATCCAACATTTTCTTTGGTGACGCCATTACTGCCTCAGGAAGAGTATGGTATGACAAGACAGCTGATTGCTGGGTGCCACAAGACCTCTTTCCAGCCCTTATGTGACCCAAATTGGAGATCAAGCAGATATACATTGATGTTAACATAGAAGTGCTTAAAACTATATTTCTTCATAAGCATCCCTACACTAATATTATGACAGACATGGTTTTACATCCAGTTGGAGTTTTCAAACGTATGTATTTAAACTAGCACCAACTACATCCAGAGCACAGCGAAGCGTCATCACCCGATGGCCATGTCAGAGCCCTCACTCTCGATGTACGGGATGTTGTAGTACTTGATGTTTTCACATGCCCACTGCTGCAAGGCATCCTGCATGATTTCCTTGGACAGACGCTCCGCAAATTCAAGGACCGCATTACCGGGCTCTGGGGGTTCCTTCGTTTCCTCTTCGGCTTGAGGTTTTTCTGGGGAAGGGGTCCTTTGTTCACAGCTGTCATCTGGCATAAAGGCTTCTTCACTCTCATGTAGCTTGTCTATGTCTAATGTTGTAGGAAATGGGAATGTTTGCTTTGATTTCATACAGCCCATGATGTAGAGTGTTGGCAGAGTGAAGGCAAGCTGTGTTAATGAAGACTACTTCCTTAGCATCTTTGGGAAACAAGGCAGGCTGTCCACACAATGCTGAGCAGGCTTCCCTCTCGGGACACCGTGGCGGCTGCCGGTCCCTCTCACCACTCTTCACCACTCTTCAGGCTTGTGTTTACCTGTCAAGAGAAGGGAGTTTTCACTGTGAGGTTCTGAGTGATGTGATGTGGAAGTCTTTGGTCCTTTGAAAGAAAAGTGAGGTTACCAGCAAACAGCCTTATCTACCAAAGCTGGAGAAATCACTCAGTAGGGTTGAAACTTTCTTCGAGCTCTTGAAAATTTTATAAAACTTTATAGAGTAAAACTTTACACTAGCAACTGATTATTCTTGGGCCAAATTCCAACCATTAATTTTTATTAATTTTTTTATTCTTTTACAATTTCATACATTTGTAATGCATTTTGATCATATTCTCCCTATTGCCTTCTTACTCCTGCCTTATTCTATGAAACCGCCATATCCCTCCCAACAAGCCCCCTCTTTTCATGTTTTCTGTTGTTTCTCTCTTCCTCTCTCCCTCTGCTGCTCTCATGTGGAGTGAGTGTCCCCTTGTATTAAAGTAAATCCTTTAAAAATAACCATTTGAAGGTGGGTAGTGGTGACACACGTCTTTACTCCAAGCACTCAGGATGCAGAGGCAGGCAGATCTCTGTGAATTCAAGGCCAGCCTGGTCTACAGAGTAAGTTCCAGGGCAGCCAGAGTTACAACAGAGAAACCCTGTCTCAAAAAACCAAAACATAAAATGGATGGATGGACGGATGGATAGATAGATAGATAGATAGATAGATAGATAGATAGATAGATAGATAGATAGATAGATAAAAAAAATGACCATTTGAAATCTGGGCACTTATATTCAACATTTTATTTGGTGGTACCATCTGTGGTCAGTGGGTGTCATGGGCATGGCAGTTAAGGAACTCAGTACTTCAGATTCAAGGAAACGGCAAGGTTTGGTTGAGGTATGGATGTTGGCAATGTGTGATGAAAGTATCCCACACCTGATCCCAGCTTGTCTGTATGTGTGTCTGTCATTGCTTCATTCCCCATTGCCACATGCCAAAATCTGTGCAGGCTGTGGCAGTCACCACTGTCCCAGAAAGGTAAAAACCATGCTTCTATAAAGAAACCTTTATAGGGTTTATATGGGTAGTTTATAAGTTTATATGGGTAGTTAGGACAGATTGTGCCCACATAGTCTAAAATGACAAAGACAATCTAGGATTTGAAAAGGAAATTCAATAAAGAGACAAACATTGAAGAGACTCAAACTGAAATGAAGACAGAATTGGAAGACTCAGTATTTCAATTAGAGAATTTAGAGGAAGACCTTACAAATAGAATAGTTTAGGTAGAAGATAGAATATCTGGTCTTGAAAACAAAGAGGAATTAGACCACAAAGCAAATATGAAAAAAAAAATAAACACAGGAAAAGAACATGTAAGAACTGTGGGATACCATGATAAGACCACATCTTCTGATTAAAGGCATAGATGAGAAAGAAGAATCCCAAGTCTTAGACGAGATCTTAAGAACATAAAAGTAAACTTCCTTAAACTAAAGACACACCCATAACAAATACAAGAAGCATACAGAACACCAAAGAAACAATACCAAAAAAGAAAATACTCATGAGCTATCACTCTTAAAACACTAAATATACAGAGGAAAGTATTTTGGAAACTGCAAAAAACAAGCAAAAAACCCATGTCACATATAAAGAAAATAACAAGTGTTTCTTTGTTTTGTTTTGTTTTGTTTTTAGAGACAGGGTTTCTCTGGTATAACTAATACTGTCCTGGAACTCCTTTGTAGACCAGGCTGACCTCAAACTCACAGTGATCCTCCTGCCTCTGCCTTCCAAGTGCTGGGTTAAAGTGTGCCACCAGCACCTGGCTAACAGGTGATTTTTAAATGGAAACTGTTAAGCCTGAAGCAATGCATTCAAAGTTCTAAAGGACCATGATGGACAGCCTCAACCATGTTCCCAGTAAAACTATTTAATATAGTGGTAGGAGGGGAAAAAACAAAACTTCATGATACAAACAGCCTAAAATCTTCATGTCCACCAAAACAATCCTAAAGAATACTAGGAGCAGATTTTAGACTGAAGAGAGGAATACATATGGCCAAGACACTCTAAAAGGAAACAAATGAAGCTATAATGAAATACAAAGCAGGACTATGAAACAGCAAAAAAGCCAATAAAATTACTGCAGTATACACATTTTTGAATAATAACTTTAAAAATTAATGGACTCCAATCAAAATACATAGGCTAGCTGAATGGATTAAGAAACAAAATCCATCTTTCTGTTGTCCACAGAAAACTTTAGGCACCACTTTAAATTGAAAGAGTGGAAAAAAGTATTCCAAGCAGATTGAGACCAAAAGGAAGCAGGGGTTGTTATCTAAATATCTGACAAAATTAGATTTCAAACTCAACTAGCTAATTTAGTTTGAAGCTAACTTAGAAGAGACAAAAGCCACTTCCCTATAATCAAGGCAACAATTAATCAAGAAAATATTACAAAACTAAATATACAAGTACAAAACCCTGGTGCACCCAATTTCATAAAAAGCATACCACTAAAATTAAAGACGATTAATACCAACCCAGTGGTAGTAGGTAATTTCAATAAATCACTTTCTCTAATAGATACGTTATTTGGCCCCAAAAATGGAGATATATTGCATGAAATGAACCTAACATATCTATAGAATATTCCACCCAAACACCAAAGAATATGCATTCTATTGAGCAGCCCATGGAAGCTTCTCTAAAATAGACCACATCTAAAACACAAAATAAATCTTAACAAATTCAGAAAAGATTTGAAATAATTCCATGTGTCGTATTTGAACTTTATGCAATAAAACTTAAAACTGAGGGCAAACAAATTTCTAGTAAGTGCAAAACTCATGGGTATTAAATAGCTCATTAGTGAATAATGAATGGGCCAAAAAAGAAAGCAAATTTTTAAAAATTTATGGAACTGAATGAAAATAAAAACGCAATAAAACCTCTGGGATGCATTAAAAACAGTTCTTACAGGAACATTTATAGCTCTGTGTGCCTACATTACAAAATAGGAGCAGCACAAATAAATGACTTAGGAATTTATAAAAACAAAGACAAATGTAGTAGACAGCAAGAAATAATAAAAATCAAAGTAGAAATTAATGAAATAAAAACTATGAAGAATCAGTGAGTCTAAGAGCTGGTTCTCTCTGATAAACAAGATTGACATACTCCTGGCCCAACTAACCAAAAGAAAGAGAATCCAAGTTAACAGAAATGAACAATGAAACATCCACAATAGACAATAAAATAATTCAGATTATAAGGAAATACTTTAAAAACCTGCACTCCATCAAGTTGGAAAGTCTAAAAGCAACAGATGAATTCTAGATACATCAAAACACCAAAAAGAGATCAACATCCCAAACATAAATGAATAGACTGACAACAAAACAAAACACCTTAGACCAATTGAATTAAAAGCAGAATTTTACCTGAATTTCAAAGCAATACTAAAAAGAGAGAGGAAGGGGGGGTGAGAAAGGGAGGGGAGGAAGGAGGGAAAGAGATGAGAAACAGAAGGAATACTCCCAGACTGGAACATACCATAAGAAACCTCAAATATTCTACCAGAAAACTTCTAGAAACAATAGCTTCAGGAAAGTGATAGGATAATACAAAATCAATTTATAAAAACCTGTAGTGCCTTTATCTACACCTCCAACAAATACTCTGAGAAAGATCACAGGAACAGTCCTATAAAATAACTTGGAATAAATCTAACCAAGGAGGTAAAGGACTTCTACAATGAAAACTTCTAATCTCTGAAGATATTAGAAGATGAAAAGACCTCTCATATTTGTGGGTTGTTAAAATTAATATTGTGAAAATGACCATCCTACCAAAAGTGATCTATAGATTTCAATGCACTCCCAAACAAAATACCTACAATAGTCTTCACAGAAATAAAATGCATCCAAAAATTCATACAGAACCAGAAAGACCCCAGATACCCAAAGCAATCCTGACCAAAACAGTGCTAGAGGGATTTACCATTCAAGATTTCAAAGTATATTATAGCACTATAGTAATAAAAACAGCATGGTACTGGCACACACTCAGAAAAGATACATATAGAACAGTGTGAAAAATTGAAAATCCAAGCACAGGTACATGTATTTACAGCCATCTGATATTTGACAAAGAAGCCAAAAACATTTACTTAGGGGAAAGGCAGCAGTATCAGTAAATTGTGCTGAGAAAACAGGATATCCACATACAGAAGAATTAAGTCACACCAGTGTCTATTACTCTGCATAAAAATTAGCTTCAAGTGAATCAAAGACCTCAATTTGAACCTGAAATGCTAAAACTGTTTAAAAGGAAATATAGGCATCACCACACAGGATTTAAGTATAGGAAAGGACTTTCTGAGTAGGGCTCCATTTGCCCAGAAATTAAGGCCAACAATTGACAAGTGGGACCTCACAAAACTAAAAAGCTTCTATACACATAAAGAAATTGTTGAATGAAGAAGAAACCCACGGAGTAGAATAGAATCTTTGCTGGATACACATCTGGCAGAGAATTAGTAAGAATATCATAAAAAGAAGTAAAAAAAAAAAAAAAAAAAGATTTAAAAAAGTAACCCATTTTAAAAATGGGCCTGGGACTTGAACAGACAGTTCACAAAAGAAGAAATAATAAGAACTAGGCTTGGCAAAGGTCTTGAAGAACTGGACAGTTATACGGCTTAGACTTCTAGACCATAGCTGTAGATAATGCTTATTATACCCCTTCCTCCAAATGTCATATTGACATTTAATCCCTCACATGACAATTTAAAGTGGGAACTCTGAGAAGTAGTATTAGGGTTATACTACCCCTATAAGGAAACCTAAGAGAATACCTGCCCTTCCTGCCATGAGAGGACACAGCATAGCGGTGTCATCCATGAACCAGGGACTTTGCAAAATTCCAGATCCTGAATCTGCTGGTGTCTGTGCTGAAATGGAATCTCCAGCACACAACCATAAGCAGTGTGTTCCTGTTGTTTGTAGTTACCCAAGCTATGATATCTGGTTGAAGCAGTCTGAACAGACTGAGATACTCATATAGCATATGTTACAAGTACTCATTTCTCTGATTATAGCAGTGAACAGCCACAGACAACACATAAATAAATGAGAAAGTCACATTCCAGTAAGACTACGTTTCTAAAAAGGAGCATCCAGGCATGGGCATGTGTAAAACAGAAGTAGTCTCACTTTAAGAATAAAAATTGCCATTTAAGCAAAGATGACATGTAGCAGGCTGCTGTGGTGGCTCAGCAAAGGACAAGGAGACATATTCACTGGTGCAAACCCTTCAAGACCTCAGGAGAGGGACCCACCATCCTGGCCAGCACCATATTAGACAATAGAACCCTAAGCATCTGAGCTCAGGTGTTTTTATTGATCCAGAACTCCTCAAGTGTTCTACTGATAGCATGTGCAGATCCTGAGCAATCAAACATCCCCTACCTAAAGCCAACACCTGCAGACAATACAAAATGCCAAGATCTAGGCAGCCCCTCACCCAACAGTACACAAAACAATTATTTTATATGTAACTAAAGTTAAATTTCTACATTTCCCCTTTCCTGTATAAGCCAACCAAAAAATTACTTTATATCTACAACACAATTTAACACTATGCTAGCAAGACAATTTACAAGAGGAACAATCATGAGAACTGCTAATGCACAGGACCAAATGAAACCAAACATTTATCAAGCTTGTCACAATGTCTTTAGACAGCAGAAAAACATTATCAATGTCTAGTTATCTGGAATTCACTCATGATCTTCTAGGCTTGTCCAAAGGGCTTGGGTCACTTCTCTGGCTCTGCCCTCTGCAGAACACACAGTTTGTCCTCCAGGTTCTGGCTGGCTCTATTCCACTGCTGTTGCTGTTCTTGGTGGTTGTCCATGGTACTGGCATCTTCAGAACTCTTGGGTCTTCTGCAGCAACTGGGCTACTCTTTCACCAATAGCCTCTCCTGAGCTCTTTTCCTGGTGCGAAGCCTCAACTTTTTTGTATGGATCCTTTAATCTGAGCCTTCAACTGCTACTGAGGCTGCACTTTTGCCAATGGCCTCTCCTGGCCTCTTACAGTGTCAAGCCTCTGCTACTCTACAAAGACCCCTTCATGCCTTCAAAACAAGCAACACCTGGGTGACTCTTACAGTACAAAGTTCAACTACCAGCACAAGATACATTCTTGGCCAGTTCTGTAAGACAGCTTCTGAGTGCCAACCCTGAGGAAACACTTTCCAGATTTGAGGATAGAGTCTGGTTTGCAAGAAAAATAACAGGTAAGTTTGTCTGCAGGAAGAATTCCCTAGTGGGGTGGAGTTCTAATCACCATCACCAATATCTAGACTGCTTATAGTCAGGTTTTCAGGAAAAAAAAAAAAAAAAAAACTTTGTTCAGTTGAACTAAGCAGCTTTTTGGCTCTAAGCCAGGGCTTCCACAATAGCAAGGGGTTCCGGGCCAGTGAAAAGAATCTCTGGCTTTAACATTCTGGCAGTTTGATGTTCTTTATCACCACTGCTATGGGTAAATATGCACCCTTCTTCATAGACCTGAAACACAAGACCCATTTGGGCTTCACACACACAGAAAGCCATCAACAAACTCAGTTTATAGAACAGTACACTCTGTTTTCTTTTTGTCATGCCCTGACTGCCACTAGCGGCAGAAGGGAGAGTCAGCTTCATGATCAGGAAAAGCCTTTGGAATCTTGCTTCATTCTTGCTTCCTGCTGAATTTTTTGTTTTTGTCATGAAAATGTCTTTCTCTAAAGTCTTCTATTCTGTGGCTATCACTTTTGAAACCTCTTTCTCACTTAATTTTCACAATTTTCTCTTCATAGAGGTTTATTTCCTTCCTTACTCATCTCTTCCTTCAGGAGATGTCTACACATTATTTTTGCATGTATATAATATCTGTCCTCTAGGAGCTGCCCTGTGTGTAATTTACCAGACTCTGTGAAGTCTGGAGTTACTTTCTCTTCTTCCCTGTCTCCAGGTTGGATTAGCAGGTGTGATGTTGTGCCCATTGTTGGTATACTATTTATAGTTGTATGTTGCTGTGCCTCACCAAGAGAGACAAGGAGGCATATTCATAGGGGCAAAACCGGCCAGACTTCAGCAGAAGGAACAAATATCCTGGCTAGCGCCATACTGGACAGTAGAACCATGAGTATCCCAGCTCAGATGTCTATATTGATATATAACTCCTCACGTGTTCTATTGGTAGCATATGCAGATCATTAGCAATTGCAATTAGCAAACCTTACATAAATCCAATACCTGCAGACAATACAAAACATCACGATCTAGGGTATCCCCTCGCCCAACAATGCATAAAACGACTATTTTGTACATAACTAAAATTAAACTTCTACAACATTTTCCCTTTCCTGGATAAGCCAACCAAAAAATTGCTTTATTTCTACAACATAATTTAACATTATGCCAGCAAAACAATTTACAAGAGGAACAATTAAGAAGGTTGCTAATGCACAGGACCAAATGAAACCAAACATCTATCAAGCTTTTCACAATGTCTTTGGACAGCAAAAAACCATTATCAATGTCCAATTATCTGGAACTCACTCGCGATCTTCTGGGC
This sequence comes from Cricetomys ansorgei, assembly GCA_026225945.1. Taxonomy (NCBI): domain Eukaryota; kingdom Metazoa; phylum Chordata; class Mammalia; order Rodentia; family Nesomyidae; genus Cricetomys; species Cricetomys ansorgei. The sequence goes on from JAMJFZ010001562.1 coordinate 9,420,753, forward strand.
TTCTCCAAAGGGCTTGGATCTGACTCTGCCCTCTGCAGCACATACACCTTGTCCTCCAGGCTCTGACTGGATCCATTCCATTGCTGCTGCTGCTGAACGTGGTGGTCATCCCATGGTACTGGCATCCTCAAAATTCTGGGGTCTTCTACTGCAACTGGAATGGACTTTCACCAGTAGCCTCTCCTGGGTTCTCTTCATGAAGCCAAGCCATAATTTAACTGTATGACCCCTTCAGTTTGGGCCTTCAACTGCCACTGAGGCTGTGCCTTTACCAATAGCCTCTCCTGGCCTCTCTTCATGATGCCAAGCCTCAGTTTCTTTACATGACCCCTTCAACCTGGGCCTTCAACTGCCACTGAGGCTGCACCTTCATTAATAGCCTCTCTTGGGCTCTCTTCATGGTGCCACAACTCAATTTCTTTATATGACCCTTTCAGTCTGGGCTTTCAACTACTACTGAGGCAGCACTTTTGCCAATGGCCTCTCCTGATTTCTTACAATGCCAAACCTCAGCTGTTCTCCATGACCCCTTTCATGCCTTTAAAACCAGCACAACCTGGGTGACTCTTACAGTACCAAGTTCAGCTACCAGCATGAGATACTGGAAGACCAGTTCTAGAAGACAGCTTCTGTGTGCTGACCCTGAGGAAACACTTTCCAGATTTGAAGATAGAGTCTGGTTTGCAGGACAAACAACTAGGCCTTGTCTGCAGGAAGGGTTCCCTCGTGGGTGGAGTTCACCATCACCAGTGCCTCGACTGCTTGTAGTCAGGTTTGCAGAAAATGAAACAAAACAACAACAACAAAGCTGTTCAGTTTAACTAAGCAGCTTTTTGGCATTAAGCTGGGGCTTCCACAACAGGAGGGGGTCCTGGGCCAATGGGAAGAATCTCCAGCTGAAACATTCTGGTGGTTTGGCATTCTTTCTCACCACTGCTATGGGGAAACATATATCCTTCTTCATAGACCTCAAACATAAGACTCATTTGGGCTTCACACACACAGAAAGCCATCAACAAACTCAGCTTATAGAATGGTATGCTCTGGTTTCTGTTTCCCATGCCCTGGCTGCTGCCTGCTGCAGGAGAGAGCATTGGCTTTATGATCAGGAAAAGCAATCGAAATCTTCCTCCTTCCCTGTTCCCAACTGAAGTCTGTTTTCACCATGAACATTCATCCAAAACATTTGTCCAAAACATGGCTCTCACTTAGAAGCTTCTTCCTCATTTACAACTCTCTCTTATAGAGCTTCCCTTTTATTAATACCTTAATCTCTCTCCTCTGGGAACTGCTCTGAGCATACTCACTGAACTCTGAGAGGTCTGGAGTCTCTTTCTCTTCTTCCTTGTCTCCACATTTGATGCAGCTGGCATGATGTCCTGTCCTTTACTTTCTGACTTTACAACATTGGATTAGCTGGCATGATGTTCTGTCCCACATTGGTGTCCCATTTGTAATTGTATGTTGCTGTGTCACTCACCAAGAGAGATAAGGAGGCACTTTCATAGACTCAAACCTGCCAGACCTCAGCAGAGGGAACTACTGTCATGATATGGTAGCATCCTGGACACTGGAACCCTGAGTGTCCCAGCTCAGGTGTTTTTATTGATACAGAACTCCTCAAGTGTTTTATTGGTAGCATATGCAGATCGTTAGCAAATTGGAATTAGCAAACCCTACATAAATCCAACACCTGCAGAAAATATGCCAAGACCTAGGGTAGCCCCTCACACAACAGGGCATAAAACAAGTATTTTATACATAACTAAAAACAAACTTCTACAACAATAACATAATCTAGATTCCATTCAAAGTATTCACAAATGTGCACCATTCAATGAAAAAAAAAAGATTACAACTGGTGCAGAGGAGTGAGAAAAATATGTACAGTCAAGAAAAAAAGATAGCTACTTGTCCTAGTTAGGATTACTATTGCTCTGATAAACACTATGATCAAAAGCAAGTTGGAGAGAAAAGGGTTTGTTCTGCCTACACTTCTATATCATAGCTCATCATTGAAAGAAGTTAGGACAGGAACTCAAACAGGACAGGAACTTGGAGGCAGGAGCTGATGTATAGGCCATGGAAGAATGCTGCTTACTGGCTTGCTCCTCATGGCCTACCCAGCCTCCTTTCTTATAGAATCCAGGACCACCATACAGGGATGACACCATCCACAATGGTCTGGGCAATCTCCCATCAATCACTAATTAAGAAAATGTCCTACAGGCTTGTCTACAGCCCAGTCTTATAGAGGTATTTTCTTAATTGAGGTTCCCTCCTCTCAGATGATTTTAGTTTGTGTTAAGTTGACATAAAAGTATCCAGTACAACTGCTAGACCCCTAGATGACCCAACATTTGATAATTATCAGAATTTAATATACCTTACTCAAATCTTCAAGTAGTTAATTAAATATATTCAAGGACATAAATGAAATCATGAAGACATTGTGCAATTAAAAGAAAATAGAAATGCAAGAACAAAGAGGTACAATATCTGAAATGAGTAATGCATTGAGTTACTAAATTCTGAAAAACAAGAGAGAGAAATTTAAAAATCAAAACAGAGCAATCACTATGAAAACAATTCAATATCATTCAGTATCCAAGCTGCGAAAATTTATCTGCCTTAGACTCAGAGGACAAGAAAGCGGAAGCAAAGGAAGAAGAGAAGGAAGAGGAGAACAACAGAAGTGGAGAAGATGGAGAAGAAGGATAAGAGAATGATGATGATGATGATGATGATGATGATGATGATGAGGAGGAGGAGGAGGAGGAGAAGCAGGAGGTGGCAAATGAAAGTGAGCCAGGTCTGCTGATACTTGTACTCTCAGCTACTTGGGAGGTAGAGGTAAAAAGATGCTGAGTTTGCAGCCTGCTTAGGAAACTTACACCATGTTTTTAAAAGGTCATATTAAAAGGAAGGTCCAGAGGCAAATTTTCATGGAAAAATCTCAATGCACAGTTTAATCTCCAGCACCACAAATCACAAAGAACAGTTAAAACTCAGAGGGCAAGATAGATGATCACCGTCCATATTAAAAAATCACTCAGAAGGAAATATACTAAAATTTCAAATTTCAAATTATTGAGTTAGTTAAAAAATAAAATACAACAAAGCAAGGACTTCTAAACACTGCATGACTGATGCACATTGAGCCCACAGAGATCAAGGCAGCATGCACAGGACCTGCACACATCTGCATCAGATGGGGTACCAGCACTGAGAGGAGAAGTGGACACAACCCTCAACCCCAACCCATAGACTATCTCCAAGTTATCCATAGATAACCCCTCACAAATGAAAAATTAGTTTTCTCCAAATAAATAGATAAATAAAATAAAATAGAAATTAAGCAAATATAGCCACCTGATTTTGGGTCAAGGCAGAAAAATGGAGAAAGCAGTCTTCAACAAATGCTACAAGAAATGAATGTACATATGCAAGGAAACAAAATAAAATGAACTCAAAATAGTTTGTAGACTTAAACCTAACATTCCTATAGGACCACACACACACACACACACACACACACACAACTCACACACACACAACTCACACACACACAACTCACACACAACTTTGCATACCTTCAGGTTTGGTGGTGACCTTTTTAGGTATAAAACCAAAGGCTTGACCCATGAAAGAGTTTGACCTCAGTAGAATAAAAGCTCTGATCTTTAAAAGACACTTTAATAAAATGGGAAGATCAGTAACTGACTTGGAGAAAACACTATAAAAGCTATGATAAGAATTATAATCCAAATATACAAAGTAGTCTTAAAACTCAATAATAAAACCAAGCAATCTGGTCAAAATGTGCAAATATCATGTTACTGAGGAAGACACACAGAAGTCAGGTAAGCATTTACCTAATATAACCCTACATAAAATCCTAATATAAGAAAATTTCATCATTAAGGACCAAGAGCTATAACAGCACTGAGATACAGTGTAACCCAATAGAATAGTGACCAGTGCAAACAGCACCAAATGGGAACAGAGGCAACAAATGGAACCCTGTGCATTGCAGGTGATCATTCACAAAGATATGGTCAGTTTGGAAGACGTTAGCACTTTCTCACACACTGAATATACTCTTAACTACACCATCAGCAACTTCTCTGCTTGGTATTCACCCAGATGAGCTGAAAACTTAGGTCCTATAAAATTTTATACTTCAATGTCTTTTCATAACTGCTAAAACTTGGAAGCAAGTAGGACATCCTTCAGTTAGTTGATGAATGGATACACTGTGGTACATCTAGGAAATGGGATAATATTCAGCATTACAAAGAAATGAGTTATCAAGTCAACTTGAAAGGACTATGTACTATATGACTCCAACTTTGGCAGTTTAGAAAAGGCAAAACTATGGAGATAGTAAAAAGACAGGGTTGCAGAAATTCCGGAGGCAGGTAGGATGGACAGGTTTAATGCAGATCATATTGGAGGCAGTGAAAGCATTCTATATGTTGCTACAGTGACTGATATACATGAATATATATGTGTCAAAAAAACATGAATTATTTAAACAGAGATAGACCCTAATATAAAGTATGGGCTTTGGGTGGTCACGACGTAGTGACATAGCTGCATCCTGTGAAACACACTTGTCACTCCATAGGGTGCTGACAGTCTGGGAAGCCAAGTAGATGAACGTAGTCAGGGGTGTCTGGTGACTCTGCACCTCCTCCTCAATTATTCTGTGAACTTAAAACTCAGCTTGACATGCCTCTTAGAAATACTAACATATTCTGTCTATAAGAGGTGCAGTTTAAACGTAAACATGTATGTGATTGATAGCTTGAAAATACATGAAGAACCATAACTTGCCAGAACAAAAAGGAGACCTTAAGCACAGGCATAGCTGGAAGATTTATATTACTTAAACAGGACTGGGCAGAGTATCCAAAGGCCAAATGAAGAATCTACATTTTATGGTCCAGCCTGCGTTAACCATCACTGATAGAACAGGGTACTCAGCAGTGAAGACATTCCTGTCAAGAGCATAAGGAACATCCAGCAGGGTAGCCTGAGTCTAGGGTAGTCTCAACAGATTTCAATACTCTACAGAATATATTTCCTGGTTGTCCTGATATTAAAATTTTAAAAATAATAAAATATCCAGAAAATTCCTAAATATTTGGAAATGAACCATTTTAAAGTAGCCCATGAGGTGAAGAAGAAATTGTAAAGGAAATTAAATATATTTTCAGCCCAATAAAAGCTACAATATATTAAAAGTCTGAAATGAATTTTAAATGTAAAAGAAATTATATACATTTGAGTCCTTGTAACAACAACAAAGTTTAAATGAGTTGCCTAACTGTTGTAGAAGTTTATTTTTAGTTGTGTTTAAAATAATTGTTTTTCGCATTGTTGGGTGAGGGGCTACCCTAAGTCTTGGCTTTTGGTATTGTCTGCAGGTGTTGAATTTCTGTGGGGGTTGTTTGATTGCTAATGATCCTCATGTGCTATCAGTAGAACACCCGAGGAGTTCTGGAAGAATAAAAACACCTGAGCACCAGATTCCACTGTGAGTACGGCACTGGCCATGACAGTAGTTCTCTCTGCTGAGGTCTGGCTGTTATGAAATATTGTCATCTTTGTCATCCTTGGTGAGCCACCCCATAGGCATACAACTACACCTAACTTTCATCTTAAGCTAAAGAAGAAAAAATCAATCCCAAGTAAAAATGAAGTAAATGATAAAGAAACGGGCAGAAATCAATAGACCAAAGCAAATAGTGCTGTTTGTTTAAAACAATCTAATAAAACTGTGCATGGTGGCAGGTGCCTGAAATTCCTTGGCTCCGGACTCAAAGCAATAGGGTCCAGAGTTTGAAGCTACCATGGGCTACACACAAAGAAATATTGTCTAAAAATAATAATTTAAAAGACACAACTAAAATATGTCAGGTGCATGAACAGACAGACACAGACATCTCTAAAAGCTCTAGACTGAGTTTCTTGTCTCATTTTGTGTCATATTCTAAAGCTTTCACAGGTATCTGTGAAGCCATCTACTTCAGGTTATGGCTTTAAAATGGACGCTGCCTTGAATTAATGCAAACACACCACACTCACACAAATGCACATACACATATGCACACACACACATGTGCACACACATGCACATGCGTGTGCGCACATGCACACACATACACATACACACACGCATGCACGTCTTATGCATATGTACTTATATACTATCAGTTTCAATGTAAATATATTTAATAAGAGGCTAATTCATTAAACAACATGTCTGAAGGAACTATGGAGATGGCCCAGTGAACAAAGTGCTTGCCATGCAAGCATGAGGACACGAGTTCAATGCCTGGTTCTACATACATATCAAAGGAGGGAGAGACAAAGGTGCACCTGGAGTCCTAGCACTGTGGAGGCAGCATCAGAAGTCCTGGGGATGGCAGCCAGCCAGTCTAGATGGACCTGTGAGCTCCAGGCTCAGTGAGAAACTGTCTCAAAAAATAAGGTGGGAAGTGGCTGAAGATGAGTCCCAGCATCTATCTCTGGCACATGTATACACACACACTACACCTCACACCACACAGAGGCCCATACAATATCTGAGTTCTTTTTTACAAAACGTCGCTGATTTGTAACAGCATGTTTGTCATTATTTGTCCTCTATTAATGTATCCAAAAGCTTCACTTCATTTCACTTTTTTGTAATGATCCATGAAAACTGAGTATTAAATGGGGTCTTTGTTCTGTGAATAGTGAGAATCATTCACTTGTACTATAAATTTACAACAGGATCAAATGACATGATTAAACAAATAAACTCACTTAATGTTCCTCTTTACCAAAAGGCAAAAGCTAGAAAGCACATAAATATGATCTTGATCTATCTGAAGATCACCAACAGAACACCACACAGTTTCTTCATCTGGCTCAAGGAACACATACAGCATGTGGGCACCCAGTGAGCACAGTCAGTGAGACAGCCCCTATGCACTCACACTTGGGGATAGTTTCTTAGTGCAAGGTAGAGAAAATGGCATTGTTAAATGCAAGGACAGTTTGAGATTCTTGCACACCTGATCCTTGGAAACCAGATGATTTGGTTTTATGTGTAAACAAACAAGACTCTACATCAGACATACTCAGAAAGACCCAGTGTCCCAGGTCACTTTCCTTCCCTTTTTCTCTGGAGTGTCTCCTAAGCCTCGGAACATCAAACTATTACTTACTTTAATGATTTATATATCAAGATTTTAATTATGGAAAGACATATCATCCAAGATTGTCATCAGTAATTCTGGTGTTGGAAGTTAGAATTGTGACATGTATCTTTCACCAGCCTGGAAACCTTTCTCTCTTGTCTAAGTAGTTGTCTCCCTTAGGCCTCACCAGCTTTACTCTGTGTGATATGGGACTTTCTTTACCTGGTCACTCACTAATGAGGGTATTTGAACTTGAGCCTGCGGTAGTTCCTCCAGCACTGTAAAATATGTCTTGGAGCAAAGTGAACCATAGCTTCTCACCAATTAGTTAAAAAAGAATAATCTAGAATCTCAGAACCAATCCTAAAGGCTCCTTGTAAGAGCAAAAGTTATGCTTTAAATTTTAATTACTCCACCTAAGTAATTCTATGGAACACAACCTTTTGGATTGTTGGGTAGGGTGTGTCTCCATCCCAAGTTGATACTACTGAACTGGATGTGCTCCAAATGCACCAGATGTGCTTGGCACTTGTAGGCGGGAGATAACCCAGACAGGAAGTACATCAGGATAGATGCTTGCCACTGATTGGACCTGGTGGGAAGTTCTGCTTTATCAAACACCTGTGCCACATGACTCCATGCTATTTTGCAGGAACTCTGGAGGTGACAGGTTCACTTAATTAATTTAATTAAAGCTTGATTGCTTCAAATTTGGCTCAATTGTGGTAGTCTTATTCTCGACTGGATTTGGGATTTACAGTATCACATGAGTTGCATATACATGTGATTAAATTCATTTTAGATCACAATGCCTTCTAGCAGTTGAATTCTCAAGCACCAGTCACTGACACCAGACAGCAAAAGAACCTGTTTTTCTCCCCCTCTAAATTCAATTTTAAGCATTATGTTACACAGTGAAAACAATTCAGACACTTTAGAACAAGTAGGAGGTACAAATAAGAGGGAATTAAGTGCCGAGAACTAAATTAAATTCTAGGCAGCAGTATATTTAATTCTGAACACTGAAAAGAAGTGTTATCCTTATGTGGAGACACAAAAGAACTCAGAGTTCAAATGCACTTGGACTCTAGGTCGAACACCAAGAACTCAAAAAATTTTGCTATTTAAAGATTGAAAAATTCATGATGAATCCACTGTACTAAAGAGTTATCACATCTCCTGTTTCCTGTGGCTGAGGACACAGTATTTCAGGAGGAGGAAAGGCTCACTGAAATGCGTCTAAAAGCTCTGGACCTCTCAGTCCTGTGAGGGAATCCTCTTGGCTTTACAGCTTGTCTATTTTCAGCATCCATGCCCATCTCTGTCTCCTAGTCCTCCCTTGACATGAAACACCCCATATCCTCCTTATCTGCACTCAGCACCCTCTCCTCACTTGCCTACTTACACCAAAGGCTATCTTCAAGGGTGAGGAAGTCCCATCATCTCCTGCCAGACTTCCCAGAATTCCCCTGACTGCTTCAGAATCCTCAAGCGCTGGTGTCTACACTATTGATTTTGTAGTGTTGTCTCCGCAGTGAGAACACTCCTCATGGGGAGGAGTCATTTCTCTTTTCCTTTGCACAGAACAGTTCCCTACATCAAAGCACTTAATGAATGTTTATTAAAGTGTAGGCACTCACCAGATACCTGTGTGCCTGCGGCATGTTCAATGCCAGAGATAAGCAGTGAATTTGACTCTGTGCTCTTTTGTTTGGTGTGTTCATATACAAAGGCTGCAGAGTTGGAATGCTTGAACCCAGGCTAATGTTTACAATGTTCCAAAGAAGGTACCTCCATAGAGGACATATGCCTACTTCATAATGGCATCCCTGTGTCTGCCATCTAGCTTTCTGTTACCTTCAGCCCCTTTTGAATAATGTGTGATTTCTCGACTCTCCATTTTTAAGAAAAGAGTTAATTCTTAAAATACAGTGTTTAGCCAGGCAATGGCTAAATTAAAGGCACACGCCTTTAATCCCAGTGCTCGGGAGACAGAGGCAGGTGGATCTCTGTGAGTTTGAAGCCAGCTTGGTCTCCAGAGTGAGTTCCAGGACAGCCAGAATTACAACAGAGAAACCCTGTCTTATAAAACCAGAATAAATAAAAAACAAAATATAGTGTTTCCATAACACACACTGCCTAGAGTTACTTACTACTGCAAAAACTTTGAACTTAACATTTGATACTCCAAATTTGGTGCATATTCTTCACTGTATACTTGCTATGAAACATGGACACTAGTTAACAGGATCTAGAATCCCAAGGCAGATGGTATGTTAATTAGAGAAAGAAAACAGCTGTCTTGCTACCTTCTGAGCCCCAAGCTGGAAAGGATAGAAAGATGAGAGAGAACTAAAGGACAAGCAGAAGAGTGGCCTGCCATGCCTTCCTCCTGTCTAGTCACTAGGACTCCAGCACCCTAGAGAACCTGGAGTTGTAGGCTCGGGATTGTCCTGATAATCTCCCGAAAACCTGTAGGAAGGGGTCCTCAAGAAGTACAGTTGCTCACACAACTTTGTCCCAATGTTCATTTCTAATACTAAATACAGAGAAAATGTAATGGAATTCCCAAGCCTTATAGACCAGTTGGACATAAATCTCTGGTAAAATTAAAGACTTGAGCAGGCAACATGTGGGGTGGGACAGTGGTCAGTATTTCTAGGAGTTGGAAGCTGATTGGTTACTTCTGTGATGAGTCAGGAGTAACACTCAGAGTATGTTCTTGTTAGCAAGGTTCCTGATCAAACTTTCCTTTCATGAAATCCTTACAGAAAAGACCAATCTACAAACTAGAATATTTTAAGTGCTGAATTCATCTGGTTGACTAATTTGAGCAATGTCTACTAGGGACTAACTAGATTTCCAGCCAGTATTGTGCTTGGCTTTTTCAGTACTTTGAATTTCAGCAATCAGCCTGATAAGTGGATGGAGCTAACCTCATCCCACTGATCTGAAAAAGGACTAAGTACCAGGCTTCAAAAGTCTAGAGCCATTTCTAGTGCACATGCATGAGCTTCAAACTGTGTAACTTCGGCATAAAAGGACATGTCCTGTACATTATCAGTGACTCGAATGTCGAGTAAATTCCTCAAATGTGCAGATTTAATACAATGAATGACTGAATGAGGTTAAAATATATCTACTAAAATGGAAAGCAGAGAGAGGTTTAAAGTAATTTAAACCAAAAGACTTCCACTAAAAAAATAAATGTATTAAAATTAATAAAGTCTACCCATCAACAGGTAAGGGGTGTGATGTTTTCAGTCAAGTTTGGAGTATTCACTTGATGGTAGAAAATCATATTGTGACTGTTCAAAATAAACTGAGGTGATTAACTCAATTTTGGTTACTCATTAAAGAAAAGTCTCATGTCTTGTCTTCTGAGCTCCTATGTGTACTGTGTGAATGAACAACTCCGTCCTCAGAGCAGCCAGCAGAAACAGACAAAAACTAATTTCAAACCTTTCATTTTTTTTCTCCCTTTTTTAAATTTTATTTGGGGCGGGGGTAGGGGATGGACTCTAGATGAGTTTTAGATTTTCTCTGCAAAAAGAAAAAGAAATCCTGCATGTAATTTCAGAAGTTGAAAGGTTACTGACTAGGGAGGGACTAATGAGAAACAGGACTCAGGAAGCCTCTGTCAGCTTCGCTGACAGCTCCTGGTAAACACAGCCTCGCTGACAGGGACAGGGTGGTTACCGCCAAACACAGGAAGCTTCCAGATCCTAAAGTGGCCAATCAAAACTTGGCTTCTGTCAGGAGAGGTGTGTGGACAGTATATTGAAATTGACTTAGGGGCAGACCATTAGTTTAAAGTACCCTTCTGATAGTGCTTGTAAAGTTACTTTTTCTTACCGAAGAAAGAAAGAGAAAGAACGAGAGAAAAGAAGAAAGAAAAAGAAAGAAAGAAAGAAAGAAAGAAAGAAAGAAAAAAGAAAGAAAGAAAGAAAGAAAGAAAGAAAGAAAGAAAGAAAAAGAAAAGAAGGAAGGAAGGAAGTTACCGTTTTTTTTTCCAGAACCATTCTGCTATATTAATCTTCCCCATCTATTCATGATAGATATGTCAGGAACTAAAAACAAGCCCTATTCAAAGGAAAACCGGATTATCCACCTGCTGCTCTTGACTTGTGCTTTGTCGTAATAAAAGTAGACTGTCGATTCGCCTGAGATTTTTACCTAAAAATATCCACCTGACATACACAGGCAGCGGATCTTTAACAGGAGTGGAGAGGTTATGCGGCTGTCCACTGGATTACAATGTTATGTTTCCTTTCATAAAGGATGGGGAGGGTTCAGACCAGAGACACAAGAGAAACACCCGCTTCTCAGAGCCTTCTCTAGGGGCTGAGGATCCCACTGTCTAGCCTTTCTTTTTCTTTTTACCATTTGCATCATTTCCCCTCAAGATCCAGCAGCCTCCCACGGCTTCCAAGAGCACAGGCACTAATATTCTGCTCATCATGTGCCACTCAGCACAAGCCTGACAGCTCGGCGTGAGCATGAAGTGTCCTTTACCTGAAAACCTCCATTCACTCTTCAGGTGGGAACGGGGTGAGCCTGCATCTCACGAAGAGATCCTTTCTTTTGAGGGCAGAACAAGGTCGGGAGGGGGCAGCTCATTTAAGGGATCTATGATGAGAGGATGTATCCAGGACAGCTGGCTGTGATATGTTAGATAAAATTAACTCCTGCAACTCCGGCTTTCCCAGGTTGCAAAGTCAAAAGGTCATAACAACTGCACAGGGCACCCACCCAGATGTTCACTCACCCTGCACAGCTGCGTGGCCACCGCGGGTCTGCACCAGAGGAGAAGGCGGGCGCTCGGCGTGCCTCGTGCCCTGGAGGTAGCCGGGCTCCCGGGGCCGGAGCTGCTCGGGGGAGGGCGCTGGCGTCAGGGCGGGAGCTGCAGCCCGATGGGGCGCAGCGTGGCGGGGCGGCAGGGACAGCGGTGGCGCCGCTCGCGAACGCCGGCTGGGTCAAGTTAGTGGCCGCTCCCGGAGGCCCGCGTCCTTCCGCCGTGCTCCCGGCTCCTCCTCCTGCAGCCTGCCCTCCCTGCGCTGCTCGCGGGTTCTTGGCCCGCGCCGGGCCGGCGGTGCTGGGCAGGTGGAGTCGAGGGACGCGCGGCTACGGAGCACGCCCTCCGCGTTGGCACCGCCAGGGGCTACCTCCGCCCAGCGCCGGTTCCCGGACACCGCCAGAGAGACCGAGGCTGGGCCGCCGTTCCCAAGCCCACCTTGTACGCGATCCAGGCGGCGCCACCTCCCCATCGGGATCTAGACCAAGTATGAAAGCTAACCGAGCTGGCCGCTCTACGCTCCCGCCCCACCTCCCCGGAGCCACCTGCGCTGCGACATCACCTGATCTCAGTCCGCGTGGGAGGAGGAGGGTGGCCGGCCCCTCAGGTGATCTCTGCAGCCTTCCCCGGCCCTCCCCGCGAGGGCTCAGCCGCTGGGATGCAGACTTAGCAGTCAGACCTGCTTTGGCTGCGGGTGCCACAGCTCCCAGCTGGACGCCGCAGAGTCTGCCCGACCTAAGTACTTTGCAGCTTGCAGAGCAAAAGTACATGGAGCACTTCTAGATTTAAAGATGCATCCCGCCTTGCGCTTTTCTATCCTCCCAGACACAAGAATCGACACGCTTGTTTCTCAAAACAAAACATCCCGAAAGACCATTTTCTTACTCTTTAAAGAAGCAAGAGCCTCAAAACGTGGCCATTATTCAGTTAGACCTCGCTGACACTCGTTCCATGTGATGCCTGCCTCTGTCTGCGTGGTTCCCAGGGATAGTAACAGCCCACGAGAATGACAAAAGAGCCATTATTTCATCCTCTTCCTGCAGGATTGTCAATGCAAAATTCATGCCCCAAGGGACCTCAGTGATAACTCTCTTGGCTCCTTCACATTACAAATGAAGATGCTGAAGCTGAGTTCTGTCTTAGGAATGTGGGGAGGATGCAGAGACTGTGGACTCCTGGGGGTCCACAAGCCAGCCTAGCCACTTCAGGTTCCTCAAGAGAGTAAGGTCGAGAGCAGTTGAAGACACCACCCAAGGGCCTCATCTGGACTCTGTATCTGTACTTACTCCTTCCTTCACCCCCTTTCCTTCTCTTTCCTCCTCTTCCTCCTCTTCATCCTCCTCATCCCTCCCCCCCCCACACACACACACACACACACACACACACACACACACACACACACACTTCAGAAAAGCCTGAAGTCTATAAGCTAACAGGAGCTGGACTCTTTGAAGGTCCAGTTCAGTAAAGAATCAAGACAGACAGCAGACGGGCTGAGAAGCTAGATCCAGCTCAGCTTTAAGTAAGGCGTTTTTAGTTTTTGTTCTGTGTAAAACAGCTGAGGAAACTTTAACCTGCAAATACCTTAGCTCAAACATGAAAATTTTGTCATTAGTGTGACTAATGGCATCAGACAAGCAGAATGTGAATATTATCAAAGTGATTTGTTTGATAAACAATTTTAATGTATAAAATTAATTATGTCTAGATGGAGCAGACGTTCACATATATTTCAGGTATACCATATTAAATAATTATGATCAAATGCAAAATTCTCCCTTCAGGCTTAAGTCCTGTGTCATTTGCTCATCCCCTTTTTTCCTCCAGTTTAAGGTTTGGCCAACCTATGTTGCTATAGTTCTAAGAGGTCTCTAGGCCTCACCCTGAATCATAAGTGTCAGTCCCTGATGGGCCCTGGGAGAGGAGCTCCAGACACAAACATATTGCTTTCTTTGTGTGAGTGTGAAGCATTCAAGCTTCAGTGCCAGTCTTAATCACACTGCTGTGAGAGACTTATCTAACATGTTCACAGCATCAAAGACCAAAACATCACTTTACCCAATACCACACACACACACACACACACACACACACACATAATGTGGATATAAGACTTTGCTAACATCAAATAAATATAGAAATGATCGTTGTCACCAAATGTATCATTCAGATGTCACGTTTTATCACATGCTTTGTGCTTCCCTTGGGCTGGTGTGTTTTTCAGTATGACTTGGTTTCCATTACCTCACTGCCTGCAGGATTAAAAACATTTTGCCTCATGTTATCAAAATAGTGGAGTCTCTCTCTTTGGAATTCTGTTCTTCTGACTGAGCCCTGTGCAGGGACAGGGTGAGTCTCACTGTGGCCATCGGGCTAAGAAAACAATTTTCATTCTATTAAAAACTTCCCCTGAGAAATCAAATCAACAGCTAAATATTTAATAAATTGGTACTTGAAGAACTTCAGGCAATTCAGCATAAGAAACTGCCTATCTAGAATATTCTTTGGCTTAGGGTTTGTCATTTAGCTGTTAACCTATGATGGAAACTGAGCTACCCTAACTTAGTCATTGAGCAGCTATGAGCTGAGAACGATCGCCTTCTACATGCTATCTCACCCAACCCTTACAACAGCCTGTGAGGTGTGCATGGTTTCTGTTTTAAATAGAAAGGAATGAGAAATGCAACTGCTGATGTTTGGTAGAACTTACATTTGAATCCAGGCCCAAGTCCAAAGCCAATGCTTCTTTATTGCTGTATGCTGCTTCCCAAAGCCCCAGCTGTCTTCTCAGCGGCCTGTTAAGTCTGGATTCAGTCCTAAGCAGCAGTCTCACCCAGCCGGTTCCTGGTCCCTCAGTTCATGCGGGCAATATCCCTGCCAAGTTATAAGGGTTTGAAAAGAAGACGGGCTGCTCCCAAAGCTGTTGAATCTCTAGAGGCTGAACACTTGGTTTGAACAATTCAGTAAAGCATTCTAAGCCAGGTGCAGTGGCACATACCTACAAACCTAAGACTTAGGAGGCTGAAGGAGGAGGATTAGGAGCGAGTCCAATCTTGGCTACATATTGAAGCCCTGTCTCAACAAAATAAAACAGAATAGAACAGAACTAAAAGTCTCTGAGTAGTTTTCTGTTGCTTCAATATTTCTGAGCAAGGCACTATTCCACAGACCTTCTATTTGGAATTACGTCAGCAGCACTGATATGGAGCCAGCCCTCTGAGGTAAGCCAGCTGTGAGACGACTGAAGAATGGCTATGAGGAAATTGACCATCACACGACTAACAGGGATCAAATACAACCATGCACCGTCAGTGAGAAGTGGGGAAGCTTTGATCAGGCCATGAAACAGATATCCCAGTTGTTGAAGAAGGGAGTAAGTGTACAGCCTGTCCTAAAGTGTATAGCCTAGGAATGGCCGCAGTCATGAAGCACATCTAAATGGGAAGAAAGATGAAAATGAATCGAAGTCTGCAAGGGGTGTGGACCATGATCATCAGGCTAGGTGATTTGTTAAGACAAATATCAGACACTCCCAGAAGGATCGTAAATTACAAAAACAACATCATAAAAAGTTGTTCTTGAATGGACAGGTTTTCAATTAATAGGGCAGGGCCAAGCCTGAGTGTAGGGTGAGGGGCACAAACCAATCACGCTGTGGAAATCCCAACAGAGCCCAGCGGCCTGGGATAAACTGTATGGGGATGCTTTGCTTTTCCTCAAAGTTATTTCCCTCTACAGCTACCAATCTGAGGCTATTTTTGCCTCAGTCTTCCAAGATTCTTAGGTTTAATGGAACCACTGTTGAGTTTGAGCTTTCCTACTTCAAAGAAAAAAAAAGAGAGCGAGCGAGAGAGAACACATACACACATCAAAATAGAGAACTTGTTACAATGAACATTATATTTAAAATCAGAAAAATAAAGATGTTTTTCCTTACAGAAAACTAAATAGGCATGTTTTGGACTGTGCCTGAGAAACCATGGTCACTTTAAAAAGGATTAGGGTGGGCCTTAGTCACTGCTGCTGCTTTTTGTTCTCTCCTGGTCTCAGTATCTGATTTTCCTGACGTTCTGTAAACTATTTTAGCTAGTATAAATTTCTGCTGTTTTATCCTTTTAAATTTTATTTCAAGTTTTACAACATCTTCATCATAATAGTTAATGTAAGAGGTGACAAAAAGTGTGATCTACGCGCTAAACAAGGGGACACAGTGCTTCCCCCTTGTTGGCTGGTTCTCTGGAAGCATGCCTAAGAATCTGAATTCTCAGAACTCCCTAAAACCTTTCCAGTTTTGAACTAAATCACCACCTCAATTTAGAACCTAACCTCCACATCAAGGACAGTTACTGATAAAGCATGTATATTCAGAATCAAATCCTGTCCCTAGAGAATGACTGATTCAATTCTAAACAGACTTCAGTTACTGGCAAGTTTCAGCTTTATCTGATGTGAGACCACCCAGCTTTTGTGAACAAGAAATTCAATTTAGTTTCTTATCGACTTTTTAGATTCCCAAGCAGCCTGATCTTCGAACTGAGTCTGGCTACAAGAAGTCTAATTGAAGTAAAGCAATCAGGAAACTGTGACTCTAATGGTAAGGTTCAAAAGAACATCTCCACTACAGCTGCATCACCTCACTGTAGTAACTGGACAGAAGTAACCAGATTTCTCTTTCATGAAACACACATGGATCTGTTCTATAATCAATATTAATTACCTTTTCCTCTCTAAGAGAAAAATTGAATCCGTCAGTCTTCCCATTCATGCATTCTGACTGACAGTAAATAGGAAAGGGAGAGAAAAGGAACAGAAATGAGTGGAAGCATCACTGGTACCATACACACACACACATACACACATAAGCACACACACATACACACACACACACATACACACACATACACACACATACACACACACACAAACCAAAAAAAAACAAAAAACAAAAAACTTGAAAAACAGGTCATTTATACACAGATAAAGGTGAAGAAAAAGGTTAGGAGGCCTAAGTATGTCTTTGTCCAGTTCCAAAGCTTTGAGAAGTGCATAACTGGTGGAGAAAAAGTCATCTAGGATTCAGCTTTGTAGAACTGTTATGGCCTAAATGATTGTACCCACCCTACAAGCTCATATGTTGAAATTAGCCTACAGTGGAGATGAGGATTTTATAGAGTAAATTAGGTTATGAGAATAAATCCCCCATGGTAGAATTAATAGTTATGATAATTTGTATTGTTAGCTCAACAGACCTCTGTGCATATCTTGAGGGATTATCTAGATCGAGGTTAGTCTCTGAGGGAATGAAGCCATTCCCTAGGCATGGGATCCTGGACTGTATGAATGAAGAAAGCAAGCTCAGCATGGGTGTATGCATTCAATACTCTCTTCTGACTACAGATGCAATGTGACCAGCTGTTGTGGAAATTTATTTTTAGTTATTTATAAAATAATTGTTTTATGCACTATTGGGTGAGGGGCTGTCTAGGACATTTTGTATTGTTTACAGGTGTTGGATTACTGTGGGGGTTGTTTAATTGCTAATGATCTGCACGTGGTATCAGTAGAATACCTGAGGAGTTCTGAAAGAATAAAAACACCTGAGCTCAGAGGCTCGAGGTTCCACTGGGAGTACAGTGCTGGCCAGGACAGTGGTTCCTGCTGGTGAGGTCTGGCAGAGTTTGCACCTATGAAAATACCCCCTCATCTTCCTTGCTGAGCATACTACGACAACCAGCTACTTCAAGCTTTTATCACCCATGACTTCCATGCCATGGTGGAATACAACCTGAAACCATGAACTAAATAAATCCTTTTTCCTGTAAGTTGGTTTTGACAGGGTCTTTTATCCAAGGAACAGGAAAAGAAGCTGAGACAGAAAGAAACTAAAAGTGAGAAGTGAGTTTGTTGCTGTGATAAACCTGACTGTTTGGCTTTTAGGCCTTAGGGACTGTTTTGTGGGAGGAATGTAGAAGTGTTTGGAACTTTGGGATAGAAAAACCACTGGGTATTGTGAACAGGGTTGAATAGGATGTTCTAGTGGAACCTCAGAAGCAGTGCATAGAGAAATGTGGACAAGTGGAGGTCTGGCTCATGAGCTTTCAAAGGGGGAATCAAGGACTCTGTCATGAACATGGCTAGGGACCAGGAATCTATCTTCATTATGCCCATGTCCTAACAGATTAAATGAAGTTAAATTTAAGGATAATGAAGTAATTTGTTTGGTGGGAGAAAGGTTTGGGGAAGGTTAACGTTTCAGACAAGGAGCAGAACAGAAAAATCAACAAACATCTATAAATTTTAAAGACATGTGAGGGAAACCTGGTGCTTGGCACTGGAACGACAGGAAAGTGTTTCCTTAGGGCTGAAAGCAGCTGCCATCCAGAGGCTGGACTGATCTCAAGGTGGCAGCAGACATTGGCAATGTTGTCACGTGGTGCTAGTTTTGAAGGCATGAAGGATGCAAAATTGAGAGGGTCATGGAGACCAGCCAAGCCCAGGCACTGTGTGGCAGAGTTTCAAACCATAAAGGTGTCATGTGTGAAGATGAAGTCTAAGTGGAGACCCCAGAATATTGGAGATGCAAGGTTCACTGAATATCTGCCAAGGAGAAGTGATAGTGTGGAGTAGAGTGGATGTAAACCTAGGAGAGAAGCTGCATTTATTGGCTGTAGCAAGACTTCAAAAGTAAGAATGCCAAATCCTTTTGGAGTCCAGTTGATAACATCACAAACTTCAGATACTGGGCAAAGAGCTATAGGTTTTCACGTTTACTCTGTTGGAATTTAGTTTTGCCTTGGTGTTTTTATTCTGTTTTATGCTCTGAGTCTTCCCTTTTGGAATACAAATGTTTAATGTATGCCATTATATATTGGAAGTATATAACTTTTTTTTTTTTTTATAAGTGAAGAGTCTTTGGACTTTAAAGGTTTTGGAACTATAATGGCTATGAAAATATTTAAAGTTGGGCTATGGGAACTTCTAAGCTTAATGAGTATATTTTTACAGTATAGAATGGTCATAAGCCTATGGATACAAGAGGTAGAAGGTTGTGGGTTAAAAATGATGTTTGGCTGTGCTGTGGTGTCAAACACCTTTAATCCCAGCACTCAGGAGGCAGAGGCAAGAGGATCTCTGAATTAGAGGCCAGCCTGGTCTACAGGGTGAATTCCAGGACAGCCAGGGATACACAGAGAAACCACATCTTGAAAAACAAAACAAAACACAACAACAAAATTGCTGTGTTTGGAGTGGTAGGGTAGAGTTCTGAGGGTTAGTGTTGTTAGCTAGACACTCAGGAGGCAGGCCTCTGGGCACATCTGTGAGGGATTATTTAGGTTAAGGTTAGCTTCTGGGAATGTCTGTTGGAGATTGTCTTAATGACATTAATTGATGGGGAAAGACCAGCCCACTATGGACAGGATCATTCCTTAGAAGATCCTGGACTGTGTAAGAGAGGGAAAAGCAAACTGAGCATACATGCATATACTCATTACTCTCTTCCAGTGTGGATAACATGTGACCAGCTGCCTCATAGCTGCTGCTATGATGGCATGCTTCCCTGCCATGACGGACTGTAACCTGGGCTATGAGCCAAATAAACCCTTTCTCTCTTAAATTGAATTTGTTGTGTTTTATCACAGCATAGGAAACAAAACTGAGACAGTGTCTTTATAAGAGACGCTAGGAAGCTTGTTCCCTGCTTTCTTTCCCTACTTTTGGAGGACACAAGAAGAAGACAGTAACCTATAAATCAAAAATTGTTCCCACCAGAGCCTGGTCATGCTGCCGTCCCCATATCAGACTTCTCCAGACACAGAGAAATCACTTTGTTATTTAATTCATCAGTCTATGATAGCTTATTTTTGTTGTTATAATAACCTTAACTAATACAAAGACTTACTTTTGTGAATACCTTACTACAGCTCCTGTCTTCTTGTATTCTCATCTTCAAAGACTAGACGTATCATGATAGCCTTGATTTAGTTCAAAACGAACTACATAGTTTTAAGGCTATTATTTCTCCCATAGAGCTTTGTGTGACAACAGCCCTATCACAGAGGAGGGAAAAAGATACAGCTAGGTCAAAGCTAGGTATCACTAGTGTTGCCAGGTGGAGTCATGTTAGCCCTTAGAGGCAAATGGGTATTACCTCACAGAGGGAGCAGCCTACTGCATTCCATACATGCTCTTACATTCTTTCATGCTCTCAGTGGGGATGGTCAGATAATGAAAGTTATCTGACTTAGCTTTTCTATAACTGCTCATCAGAGACCAACTTTCTATTTTTCTATAGGGTTCAAACCTCAGCTCTTTCCCTGAGCTGTAAAGTCGCTCTGTTCTCAGTGAAACTGAGGTCACTCCCTGATCTCCTGCACCATTATTAGAATGTTTCGTGTCCCTAGTGAGACAGTCCCTCACACTCAGACCACCTCAACTACTCTGCAAGGGCTTGAGAGACTGTACAGTTGTCTATGAAATGACGTTTGTTGTCTTTTGTTGGCTGTAAGTGGACAGAGGTACCCACAGGGACATTCTTCTCGTCCTGATGTTAAAGAGATTGTTTCTGATTTAGCACAGTTTTCTCCTTTTCTTCTACTTCTCCTAATCCTCCTCCTCTTCTTTTCTTTTCTTCTTTCTCCTCCTCCTCCTCTTCTTTTTTTTTGAAACAGTCTCATGTATCCCAGGCTTGTCTAAGACTCTCTGTGTAACTGAGGCTGCCCCCAATCTTCTGATCCTCCTTCCTTTGCCTCATGTGATTTGATTATAGACAGGTACTTCTGTGTGCACAATGTGGTACAGGGAATAGAGCCCATGGTCTTGTGCATGCTGGGCGAGCACCCTACTAAGGTCACCTCCCAGATCACATTTTTTTCTAATTCTTTTTTTCTTTTTTGATATATGTTGTAAGTGCACAGAACAGAGGGACATCAGGTGTTCCGCTCAAACATATTCTGCCTTAGTCCCTTAAAACAGGGTCAAGCAGGAAGCAAGGCTGGAGGTCAGCCAGCCTCAGCAACCCTCTGTCTCTGTTCTCCACAGCACTGGGGCCTCAGGCATTCATGTAACCATGCTGGGCTGTTTCAGGATTTGAACTCAGGTCTTCATGACTGTGCCATAAGCACTCTTACCCACTGAACCATCTCTCCAGCCCAGTTTTTACTTTTAAATTAAGTTTCTTATCGTTTTCAAAGAGTTTTTTTTTTTTTTTAATGAGTGAGTAATCCATTTTTAAAACACTTTCCTCCTGTCTATTAAGATAAAGGATTTCATCATTTTGGTCTGTTTTACGGTTTTTAAAGATTAAATCAATTTATATTCATTTTTAGAACAAACAAAGCTTGTTTACAATTGGTTGATATAGTTTGCACATGTATTTTCATGGTATTTCTGAATTATGTTTATGAGTGGCATCTATTAGCCTATAGTTTTAAATCAGTTCTCCTGCATTTGACTAATGCCCTGGTAAGTTGTGTGAAATGAGTTAGACGATATGTGGTCCTATATGTTTATTTACGATAATATGGTCAGTGTTCTGGTTCTTGCAAGATGAAGTAAACTTGCCATTCATCTCTCTCACATGGATGGAACAATGGAGCCTGGACACACACAGCTAACATTTCTGCAAAGACAGGAAAGGAAGACCCCAAACCACAGCCAAACTGACAACTGAGTTTCCATGTCTCTCTTTCTCCTGAGGGTCTGGGCACAGCCTGGTCGCCAAAGCAAAATGGGTACTAAAGAGTAGACAGAACTCAAGTTTGTCTGTTCTTCATGAGGCCACTATGAAACAAATTATTCAAATTCATCTTCCTTAGGAATTTAGAGTGCTCAACTATGTAATAATTCACTCCATATTTTGCAAAAACTATGGATGCCCCTTTGTTGCTTTTTGCACACCCTCTGGTTTCCACGGCCACCGCTCTAGCTTGCTTGTCCTTACTGAAGCCTCCAGTGCTTTCTGTATCAACAGATTCACCTGGAGCTCCTAAGCCTGTTCCTCCTCAGCCTGTGCTTTCCTTCTCTCTTCCGGAAGTGCCTTTCCTCTTTAGCTCATAGGAACATGGTGGCTTCTGGCCTGCTTCCTGTTCATTGGTGTGCCCACTCCCGAGTTAATCCAGGATCTGAGATGATGTCTATTTAAATTTATGATTTTTTTTCATATTCTCATGTGAGCTTATCTGTTTACATTATTTCAGATCACCTTTATGTCAATAACTGCCAAATATAAATGGTTTTGTTTTTGTTTTTTTGTTTTGTTTTGAGACAAATTCTCACTATAGTTAGCCTTGAGTCACAGGCTCAAACCGTGTCCCCACTTTAGCCTCCTAAATAGGCAAAGCACTTGCCTTGCAAGCATGAAGACCAGAGCTAGGTCCCCAGAACCCACAAGAAGATTCTGGGCATAGAGTGCACACCTTCACCCCAAATGCTAGGGAGGCCAGACTGGGTGAAATCCTGGGATTACCAGCCAGCCAATCCAGCCTACTTGATGCCTTCCAGGTAAGTGAGGAAACCTGCCCCAATTACACCGTCCTGAGGATACTCAAGCTGGGTCCTCACACCTCTACACTCATGCACATGTGCACACACACATAAAAAATAGATTAAAACAGAAAGGAGTCGTTAATACACAAGGGAGAACTGTGAATTCCAGGCTTATGTGTAAATCACAGAAGAAAATGAAAATTTATAGGATTTGATATACAGTGGGTGGACTAATCAAAGTCAATTTTCTAAAACCACAAAGCCAAAGCCACACCCACTGAATGACTCACGAGGATCCAGTAATCTGTGAGTCACAGTTGGGACAGACTCACCATGTGTCCATATTCATTATTAACTTTTTTGCTTGCTTTTTAACAGCATTTGATTCTTAATTTTTTTAAAATTTGTTTTATGTGTGTACATTTTGGTTGTATGTGTGTCTGGGTATGACTGGTGGGCCTAGTGCCTGCTGAGGTCAGAAGAAGGCATTGGATCCCCTGGGACTGCAGTTACAGACAGTTGTGAGCTGCCATGTAGTTGCTAAGAATTGAACCTCAGTCCTCTCAGCCATTGACCCATCTCTCTAGTCCTGGCTTTTACTTTTATAAGAACTTTTGTCCCTTTCCTTCAAGTGGGATATACAAATAAATTATCAACTATCTAGACAAATATATATTGACTGTTATAAGTGGATTTCCTTTTCCAGTGAAACATATTTTTGTTAAAATGTCTCTAGAAAGATTGTTCCCATGTGTCCAGCATCTGAACTGAGAAAACCTCCAAAAAGAGCTTCTGAGATGCCCTCGAGGTCATAGTTTGAATTGTGTTCAGTATGGATGAGCCTTACGTCCATCTCCTAAGCAGGAAGCAGGATACTGTCCTGGCACTTCATTGAGGAAAGATAAGTACTGCATCAGCCCAGTTTTACTGATGGGGAAGGTAGAAATTCTAAAGCCTTGCTTTACCTCTCAGTAGTCATAAATGGAGTGGTGATTATTGCAATGTCACTTTACAGATTGCCTGATACATGATATTGATGTGCCATCATAGTGAGGGAGGCACTGGCCCCCTGAGTGCACTCTTTCTTCAGTCTCCCCCTAGTGAAGATGCTGCTGCAATGAATTGCCTTACCTAGTCAGGGTTTGATTTCTGTGGGGTGTACTCTTAGGAGTGGGATAAAAGTGCTTATTTCAATGGACAGTGCCAGCTTGCATTTTGTCTTGTTTTGATTACTGAGGCAGGGTCTCACCTTGTGTCACACTCTGGTTTCAAACTCAGTAACCTCTTACCTCAGCCCAGATTACGGTTTTAAAAGGCTGAAACAGCCGGGTGGTGGTGGCACATGCCTTTAATCCCAGTACTTGGGTGGTAGAGACAGGTATATCTCTGTGAGTTCAAGGCTAGCCTGGTCTACAGAGTGAGTTCTAGGATAGCCAGAGTTACAACAGAGAAACCCTGTCTCAAAAAACCAAAAGGGCTGAAACATTTCCACATGCACGAAAGAACCCTTCTCAAGTCTGTTCAGCTGTTGGATTTCCCCTTTTAGTTCTTCCTAATGGAAAGGCAGTGAAACAGTGTGTCACTGTTGGGCTCCTGCCAGTCCTTAACTCTTAGGAAAGTTGAGTGCGCTCTCATAATTATCAGCCATTGGAATATGCTTTTTCTTCAGACTTGACTTGCTCTTTCTTTGTGTCTGGTTATGTCTGCCTCTTTCAATGTAAGGATGTTTGTGTAGTTGGGATCTTCTCTATTGCCTGCTTTACAGATAGCTCCCTTTGTTGATCATTTCCCTTTTAAAGTTGGTTTCTGTTGATGCGTTCATTTCCTTACATTTTTACACCTAATCCTAGACTATGCTGGGCTTAAAATTATTTCTGCATTTTTTCCTTTAATAGCTTTCACATGCTATCCTGCTTAGTCAAGTTGATGAATCATGTGTAT
Organism: Cricetomys ansorgei; assembly: GCA_026225945.1. NCBI lineage: Eukaryota > Metazoa > Chordata > Mammalia > Rodentia > Nesomyidae > Cricetomys > Cricetomys ansorgei. Next base: position 9,445,167 of record JAMJFZ010001562.1, read on the forward strand.
ATAAACACATTCTTTGTTTTCCTTTTCTTTAATCAGTCTAGAACTTATTTTAATATACACACCCTCCAGATTACTAGACCATTGGATCAGTAACATTTTAAAAATAACTCATCATGTCCTTTTCACTAAAATACCATTTTTGTTATATATCAAATATCCACATGCACTGGGATCTATTTCTGAGTTCTCTGTTCTTTTTCGACTATTCTTGCTAAGCCCAAATCAAAGCCAATAAGGAGGTCATGGTACGCTTCAGTCAGACTCCTCTCCTGTGAGCCATTCTGCTAACCTTAAAAACCACTTTATGCAATCCCTCTCAAGCTGCATTCATATTAATATTACAATTGCTTTATATTTACCCACTTTACACATGATTCATATTTTCTTCCATTATATTTATCTAAGAACCTATTACTTAATTTGTTTTTGTGACATTTTAGTATTTTTTTCTGATGATCCTTATTTTTTTCTATTATTGTTTGTTTTTTGTGAGTACAGATAAAAAGTAATTTATTTTCCTTTGTTTACCTTTGAGTGGGACAGTCCAAGACTGTTGAAGCCAGGATGGTCTCCATAATGAAACCCCAAATGCTGACTTGATATTTGCTCTGTTGGGTTCTTCTCTTTCTTTGGTCCAATATTTCCTTGCTGTACCTTTAGTCTTTCCTTTTGGAATGGGGATGTTTATTTCATGTCATTTTATGTTGGGTATATGATTATTAGACTTATTTACTTTTGATGCTCACAGGAGCATACATAGGTGTCTTGAATCACAGAAGAGATTTTGGATTTTCATACATTGTTAAGCGTTAAACACAAAATGAAGAGTTTTGAAGTTGGATTGAATGTATTTTGCATCATGATATGGTTAAGAGTCTATGGAACAAGAGGTGGCTGCTATGGTTTATAAGGGGTGGACTTGTGATGACCAATACTGTCAACTTGATAGAATCTAAAACTATCTACAAGACAAACCTCTAGGCATATCTGTGAGAGAATTTCTAGACTGAGTTAACAGAGGTGGGAAGGTCCTTGTGAAATGTGTATTACACTGTTCTGTGGGCTGGGATCCTGAATTGAATAGAAAGGAGGAAGTGAGCTGAGAGCCAGCATTCATGGCTTTATCCTTCCTAACTGCAGATGCAATGTGAGTAGCTACCTCATGCTCCTGTACCATGCCCTTCCTGCCAAGGTGGACTGTACACTCAAACTGCCAGCCAAATCAAGCCCTTCCTTACCTTGCTTTTGTCAGATATTTTGTCTCAGCACCAGGAAAATAATACTCCCTCTCCCAACATTCTCAGCTTTCTAGGCTCCTGTCTATACATTGTCTTTTCCATACTCGTTCTAAATAACCTTCCACCCTAGCATCTAGGATCTACTGACATCCCAGCCCTTTCAACTAACCCTAGGAATACCCTTTCCTCCCAATCTATTTGATATATCCTATTACCCTTGCCCCTCTCTCCTTCACTTTCCACTTTGATTTCTGTCCTTCCACCTTGCTGCTTATGTTGTAGAGACTTCTTTAACAACACAGGGAGATTTCACAGTCATTCAGTGATTTCAACCACTAGAAAAACATCTTCTCTTAGTTCCTCTCCTTTTCTTCCTTAAGAAAACTCTATGGCTTAGCAGGAGAAAGAACAGCAATGAAGATTTCTGGAAACTTCCTAGCTCTCTCTCTAGTTCTTTGTATTGGGAGCAAAATGCAAGAAATGGAGCTAGAAAAATTCATACTTCCTTGACTAGGGAATGCTACAGCCTTTTGTGTTGGCTGTCCCTGCTATGGTTAACTATGAAAGGCCGTACATGTTCTTAGAAGTACACCTCAATCCCAGACGCCTAAACACCAACCTAAGAGCACAATCAATAACAACCAGGGCAATATGTCACCACCAAAAATCAAATAGCCTGCTATAATGAGTCCTGGACACCCTGACACAGCTGAAGCACAAGAAAAAGATCACAAAACCAACCCTATGAAAATAATAGAGGCTATTAGAGAGAAAATGAATAAATCCCTCAAGGAAACAGCTGAAAAAACAGACAATGGGAGGAACTGAATAAATTCATAAAAGAAAACCAGGAAAAAACAAACAAAAAATTAGAAGAAATGAAGAAATCCCTTTAAGACAGACAAGAAAAAAACAAACAATTAAAGTAGACAAACAAAACTACTCAAGACCTGAAAATGGAAATAGAAACCATAAAGAAAACACAAACAGATGGAATTTTGGAAATCATCAAAAAGTCTAGAAAAGTGAGCAGAAACTACAGAGGCAAGCTACAGCAACAGAATACAAGAGATGGAAGAGAGAATCACAGGAGTCGAAGATAATATAGAAGAATTGGAGACATCAATAAAAGAAAACGTTAAATCTAAAAAAGATCTCTAACACAAAAATATCCAGGAAATCAGGGATGCTATTGAAAGACCAAACCTAAGAATAATAGAGGTAAAGGAAGGAGAAGAATCCCACCTAAAAGCCCCAGAAAATATTTTCAACAAAATCATAGAAGAAAAATCTAAAGAAGAAGATCTTTATTCAGGTACAAGAAACATACAGAACACCAAATAGACTGGACCAGAAAAGAAAGTTCCCTCACCACATAACAATCAAAATACTAGACATATAGAACAAAGAAAGAATGCTAATAGCTGCAAGAGAAAAAAAAAAACAAAAATACAAGTAACATACAAAGATTGGTTAGAATCATAACCAACTTTTCAGTGGAGACTCTAAAAGCCAAGAAGCAAGCTGAAATAGCCATTTTAATATCTATCAAAATAGACTTTAAATGAAAATTAATTAAAAGAGATGGGGAAGGATACTTCATACTCATCAAAGGAAAAATCCACCAAGACAACATTTCAATCCTAAACATCTATGCACTCCACATAAGAAGTCCCATCTTTATAAAAGACATGTTGCTAAAGCATAAAACACACATTGACCCCCACACATTGATAGTAGAAAATGTCAAGACACTACTTTCACCAATGGACAGCTCAACCAGACAAAAACTAAAAGAGAAATACTGGAGCTAACAGATGTAAACCAAATGGACCTAACAGATATGTACAGAAGATTTCACCCTCCCCACACAAAAGAATATACCATATTCTCACCACCTCACAGAGCTTTCACTAAAATCAACCACATACTAGGCCACAAAACAAGTCTCACTAGATACGGGAATGTTTAAATAACCCCCTGTATCCTATCAGACCACCACGGATTAAAGTTAGATTTCAATAACAGCGGAAACAACAGAAGAACTACAAACTCATGGAAACTGAACAGTTCTCTACTGAATGGTGAATGGATCAAGACAGAAATAAAGAGAGAAATTAGATTTTCTAGAATTCAGTGAAAATTAATCCACAACATACCCAAACCTATGGGATACAATGAAAGTGATGCTAAGAGGAAAATTCATAGCACAAAGTGCCTACCAAAATAGAGTGGAGAGATCACATACTAAGCAAATTAATGGCACATCTGAAAGATCCAGATTAAAAAGAAGGAAGCACACCTAAGAGGATTAGAAGGCAAGAAATAATTAAGCTGAGGGCTGAAATCTTAAAATAGAAACAAAGAGAACAGTTCATAGAATCAATGAAACAAAGAGTTGGTTCTTTGAGAAAATCAACAAGATATAAAAACCTTTATCCAAACTAATTAAAAGACAAAGGAAGAATATTCAAATCAGCAAAATTAGAACTGAAAAGGAGGATATAACTACAGACACCAAGGAAATTCAAAGAATAATTATGTCATACTTTAAAAACCTATACTCCACAAAATTGGAAAATCTAAAAGAAATGGACAATTTTCTAGATAGATATCACCTACTAACATTAAGGCAAGATCAGATAGACAATTTAAACAGACATATAACCTCCAAGGAAATAGAAGCAGTTATTAAAATCTCACCACCAAAAAAAAAAAAAAAAGCCCAGATGACTTTATTGAAGAATTCTATCAGACTTTCCAAGAAGAGTAACACCAATACTCCACAAAATAGAAACAGAAGGAACACTGCTAAACTCATTTTATAAGGCCACAGTCACCCTGTTACCTAAACCACACAAAGATTCAACAAAGAGAATTTCAGACCAATTTCCCTCATGAACATTGATGCAAAAATACTCAATAAAATACTCACAAACTGAATCCAAGAATACATGATCAAGAAGATCATCCACCATAATCAAATCAAAAACCAAAGATGCAGGGATGGTTCAACATACGAAAATTAGTCAATGTAATCTACCATATAAACAAACTGAAAGAAAAAACCCACATGATCATCTCACTAGAGGCAGAAAAAAATCTTTGACAAATCCAATACTCTTTCATGTTAAAAGTCTTGGAGAGATTAGAGATACAATGGACATACCTAAACATAATAAAGGCAACTTACAGCAAGCCTACAGCTAACATCAAATTAAATGGAGAGACGCTCAAAGCAATTCCACGAAAATTAGGAATAAGACAAGGTTGTTCCCTCTCCCCATACCTCTTCAATATAGTACTTGAGTCCTAGCTAGAGCAATAAGACAACCGAAGGAAATCAAGGGGATACAACTTAGAAAGGAAGAAGTCAAAGCACCCTTATTTGCAGATGATATGATAGTTTATAAGTGACCCCAAAATTTCAACCAGGGAACTCCTACAGCTTATAAACAAGCGGCATCGAAGTGGCAGGCTACAAGATCATCAACAACAGCAACAAAATCAGCAGTCCTCCTATATACAAATGACAAACGGACTGAGAAAGGGATCAGAGAAACAACTCCCTGCATAATAGCCACAAATAATATAAATATCTTGGGGTAACTCTAAGCAAGTAAAAGAGTTGTATGACAAAAACTTTAAGTCTTTGGAGAGAGAAACTGAAGATCTCAAGAGGTGGAAAGATCTCCCATGCTCCTGAATTGGTAGGATCAACATAGTAAAAATGGCCATCTTACCAAAAGCAATCTACAGATTCAACACCACCCTTATCAAAATCGCAACACATTTTTTACAGACCTTGAGAAGACAATACTCAACTTCATATGGGAAAACAAAATAGCCAAAATAATCCTGAAAAATAAAAGAACTTCTAGGGTATCACCATTCCTCATCTCAAGCTGCACTACAGAGCGATAGTATAAAAACCGCATGGTATTGTCATAAAAACAGGCATGTGATCAATGGAACCAAGTAGAAAATATAGACATAAATCCACATACTTATGGATACCTTATCTATGATAAAGAAGCCAGAAATATACACTGAAACAAAAAAGCATCTCTAATAAAAGGTGCTGTTCTAACTGGATGTCTACATGTAGAAAAATCCAAATTGATGCATATTTGTCATAAAGCACAAAATTCAAGTCCAAGTGGATCAAAGACCTCAACATAAAGCCAGATACACTGAACCTGATAGAAGAGAAAGTAGGGAATAGCCTTGAATGCATTGGCATTGAAGACAATTTGCTGAACAGAACAACAATAGCTCAGGCACTAAGATCAAAGATTAATAAATAGGGCCTTATGAAACTGAAAAGCTTCTGTAGGGCAAAGGACACTGTTAACAAGATTAAATGGCAGCCTACAGAATGGGAAAAAATCTTCATCAACTCCACTTCCAATAAAGGGCTAATATCCAAAATTTATAAAGAACTCAAGAAACTGGACATCAAGAAAGCAAACAATCCAATTTAAAAATAGGATATAGAGATTTAAACAAAGGATTCTCAAAATAGGAATCTCAAACAGCTGAGAAACACCTAAAGAAATGTTTGACATCCTTAGCCATCAGGGAAATGCAAATCAAAACTACTTTGAGATTCCATCTTACACGTGTCAGAATGACTAAGATCAATAACGCAAAAGACAGCTCATGCTGGCGAGGTTGTGGAGCAAGAGAAACACTCCTTCATTGCTGGTGGGAATACAAACTTGTGCAGCTACTATGGGAATCAATATGGCAGTTCCTTAGGGAATTGGAAATCCACCTACCTCAAGACTCAGCTATATCACTCATGGGCATATACCCAAAAGACGTTCCATCCTACCAGAAGAACACTTGCTCAACTATGCTCATAGCTGCTTTATTAATAATAGCCAGAAGTTGGACATAACCTAGATGTCCCTCAACTGAAGAATTGATAAAGAAATTATGGTACATTTACACAATGGAGCATTATTCAGCTATTAAAAATAATGACTACATGAACTTTGCAGGCAAATGGATGGAACTAGAAAAATAACATCTTGAAAGATGAGTCACAGAAAGAAAAGTATGGTACGTATTCAGTTATATATAGATACTAACTGCTAAGCAAAGGAGAAAGACACTAGGATCCACAGACATAGAGAAACTTCATAACAAGAAGGGTCCCAGTTGGAACACAGGGCTCTCCCTGGTAGGGTAGAAAATGAACAGAGGGTGCAGGTGGGATAGGGGAGGATGCAAATGGGAGTGGAGGGTACCAGGAGGAATAGAGAAACAGAGGGAGAAAATATATGGGAAGATGATAAGAATTGGGAGACAATTACAAGGACGATTGAGAAACCTAGTATAGTAGAAACTCACAGGAATCTATGAGGGAGACTCTAGCAAGGATCCTGAGCAATTGGAGATAGGGAGCCTGAATAGGCCATCTCCTGTGGCCAGACATGGTTTCCAGTGGTGAGACTGGGACACCATCCCAACCACGAAACCTCTGACTTATGGCCTATCTGCCCTACAAAATCCTCATTGATAATGGAAAGAACTCCATGTCAAAGGAGGGGAGACCTGCCTGAAACTGTAGGACAGGCCAGGAACTAAAGACTGGATAACCCGGAGACAACTTCTAATGATTTCATGCTCTACTCATAGATCGGTATCTAACCCAGTCTTCATCAGAGAGACCCCTCCTCCAGCAGGTGAGAGGAGCATCTGGAGAGGCCCAGGGCCAAACATCATTCAGAAATTGGGGAACCCCACGGGAGGGGGAGAGAAGGGATGGCAGGAACCAGAGAGGCTGAGGACACAAGGAGAACAAGCACCACAGTGTCAACTGACTAGCACTCTTAGGGCCCATAGAGACTGAAGCCACAGATGGAACCTGTAGAATCCTCTAATTGTGTCTCATGGTTGTCTAGATTGATGTCCTTGAAAAACTCCTACAGTTTTGAGTGGGGGTGTCTCTGACCATTTTGCAGGCCCTTGAGACCTTTTTTCTCCTGCCTGTCTGCCTGGCCCATGCTTGATGTAGGAATTGGTGCCTGTCCTCATTCCATCCCTCTATGTCATGCCCTGATTGTGCTGTAAGCTTGTGGGGATGATTCTTTTCTGGGGAGAAGGGGAGAATGTTTGTGGGTGTTGATGGGGGGTAGATCTGGCAGAGATAGGAGGAGCTGGAGAGTGGAGGGAGGGGACAAGGGACCTGGAGTGTATTCTATAAGTTGAAAGAAGAAAATTTTCTTTAAAAAAGAAAGAAAGAAAAAGAGGTACACATCACAATGAGGGATTTCTCTTTCAGCTCATGTGTGGTTCTTAAGCGAGCCTGGGGAAGAATGTAGACATGTTTCTTTAGATCTTACACAGGCAGGGAAAGTCAGGTGTGGGTAGTGGCAAGAGTTTGTGACTTAGGTGTCAAATATTGGAGAGCAAGGTCACGGGGACTGTAGCTTAATTTACTAAGTAAATAAGTGTGGTTCAAGACCTGTGTAAGATGGAGCCGTCAAAACTCTAGTACAAATGGAGGACGAAATCACCCAGCTCCACCCAGTTGAGTATCTCTTGGAGGTTGATGACTACTGGAGACAGAGTAGTTTTCTTCAGGGAGGTGACCCTGGTAGGTTGCCCATACTCTAGTAGATGGCCCTACACCTAGGCGCATGCAGGCATGTTGGAGTTATTTAGAGTGTTTTGTTTTTTTTAAGAGAGAGAAAATGAAGTTGGGAAGAAGATATAGAGAGGGAGAGCCTGAGAGGAGATGGAAGGGGATGGGGCGTTGATAAAACCACATTGAAGACATGTATGAAATTCTCAAAGAATAAAGCCTACTTTTAAAGCATGGAAGAGGCTGACTGCTCAGGAGCACCAAGCACTCAAGCAGTTGGAGGCTGCATTCTTCCAAAATTTTGGAGTACTGTTCTCTGCAGAGAGATTCTACACCATCAACATGGCCTGTCTACTCATCACACAGTCCTCTGCTTCCTCTGGAAACTTCCATATCACTGTTGACAACTTAGCTCTGTCCTGAAGCAAAGGCGAAGAGGAAGTGTAGGTCATCACCAAAAGTGGAAGTAGTGGCTGTTCAGGAAGGCCAGGGGTGGTTTTTTGGAAAGTACATAAGAAGTTCTTGTGGCATGTTTAACAACACATCCTATCCTGGCAGAGGTGTGTGGGAATCGGGGTAGAGTTCTGAACCACTCAAGAAAGTGACAGAGTTTAGGCTGGAAAGGAATTAGCATGGTTTTGGTTTGTTTTTTTTTAAATATTACAACCTTACCCTCAGATATTACATTTCAAAATCTGCACATTTATATACAGAGATGGAAAGAATATAGTAATACAGGTTAAATGTTTTGGTCAGTAACATACAACGTACTTAGAATGAAAAGTTGCTGAGAACTGTACCTTAACACTGGAATCCCAGCTATCCAAAACAGATACCTTGTCAGTGTGCGGAAACAGGCTGCTGGCTCCTGGCTCCTGGAGGCAGTGGCAGCTGGGTCCCAGCCCCCTTTGCCTGGAGACAGTTGCTAGGCAGTGCCAGATTTGCTCACAAATGCACTTTTTACCCAATGAGCAGTATTATGATAACACACAGGGCACTTCCCAATCATTTTTTTCTTCTCTCATTTCATTAAAAGGCACTGGTAAAACATTGCCTAGAATGACTAATCATTCCATGGAAGTCGATTGTGCTAGGCTGTTTCTTGGACAAAAAAATGAAGATCTTTGCCATCTAGGTCCTGGAATAATTTATCAAAGTCGGAAAGCTCCATGTTTCATCCACTCTACCTTGTTTTCAGACTGAATGTAAATGTTACCCAGGGACTAGAAAGGAATAGTGGAACAGAGACAAGTTCCGGTTTAAGATCTCTATTGATTCACAGAAGAAAACACAAAAACAAAAAACTTCATTTCATTTACATGGACTCTGAGAAACACTAGTAGGCAGTCTTAAATCTGGGATATATAAGAGAAAGAGAGATTCTTTTTGATGGGAGCATTTATGTTTGTCTACTCCTGTCTCGGAACTGCTACAGGTTTGATGTGTTCTATTTCAATTGTCATTTGTCTCAAGACATTTTTTCATTTCCCTTTTGAGCCTCTGACCCCCTGGTTGTTCAGGAATATGTAACTTCCAAAAATTCACAGATTTACTTTTCCTTCTTTCCCCCTCTCCTCTCCCTTCGCCCCCTGTCTCTCTTCCTTTCACTTCTCTCTTTCTGTAGCAATTAAAGTTAAGATATTTCTATGCTAGACAGGTGCCTGGCCACTGAAATATATCCCCAGTGCCCTATAACTGATTTCTAATTTCATAGTTCTGTGGTTGGGAAAAATATTTGATATGATTTCAACCTTCTTAAGTTTGTATAAACATTTTGTGCCCTAATATATGGTACACCTGGGGGAATGTTTCATACTCTTTTAAACTTTTAAAACAGGATTTATGACGGATTAAGCATTCTTAACAACAAGGCAAATTATATATACTCTAAGCCAGAAAAGATCCCTTGGTGAGCACAGGACCGGGGAGACTCATTACTGACTGAAAGCAGACTCTGATAAAGGGTGGAAATGGAAGCTATCTGGGGCACAGCAAAAGCCTTAAGGAAACTATTGGCAAAAAGATCAAGGATGCTCTATGACCAAATGGCTATAATATCAATGTTCATCTCCAAATGTGCATGACACTAGAGAAGATGGGATTTGACATAGATGTCTGGCCATGTTCTGAATGAACAGATGGTAGCCAAGTTGTAATGTGCAGTTGAAAGGCACATTTTACTACCTCTCCCCTATGTAAACTCAGCACACCTCCCCCCGCCCCCTGCCACGGGTGGAGAAACAAATGTAGTTCCTGCAAATGTAGCAGGAACTGCAGGTTATCAACATGAGGTCCTCTTAGGAATGATTACCCAGAAATCACTGCCATGTAATAGCCAGACAGAAAAGCTAAGATATTGTAAAAGAATAAAAATAAACATTTAGCGCAAGAATTCTGCTAAAACACAAAAGCGAAGAGGGATGTATGAAAATAGAATCTGATAGTGTAAAAAAAAAAATTAATGCAGAATAGCAAAGGTCCATTTAATAGGAATGCTTGAAAAAAAAAACAGAAATATGAACAAAGCTGACAGCACCTGGCAAGCGACTTCAGCAATTTGAAAGACCCTGTCTGCGGGAGAGCTAGCCTGGCAGGCAATCTAGATCATTCTCACCAAGTACAGATTTCTTTATTCCTAAAGTTCACACTTTTATATTCTAAAATAACTGTCTACCAAATTCCAAACTTCTCCTCTGAGGCAAGGCAACATTGTTACCTGAATAAGAATATACTTTCATGAAAATAGGATAAATAAGTTTCACATTTTAAATCAAAGGCCAAGAGCAGTTGTTTCTGTTTTTTTTCTTGTTTATAACTTTTCAAATAAATTAATCTGATACAAATCACTAAGAAAAAACTATGCTTAAGAAAAAAATATTGGATGAATTATCAGTACTAAAAGCTTAAGGACACATGTCCTTGAAGGACTGAGAAATACATTTCTTCTCTTATTTTTATTCAAACATGTAATATTTTAAAAATTATGCATTTAAATGGTTTAATTATGTGTACAGTTAAGATATTATGAGCAATGACAATTTTTTAACATCCAGGGGAAACTCTCGATAGTAGAAGCCTCAAAGTTCCTACATGTTGAGAAAAGTCTATCATTGAATAAGCTCCCCATTGCCTTTCTTCAACTATGTCTCTACATAAACATTTCCCACTTTTGCTTTCCCACTTTCCAACTAGGGTCTGGGATCATTACCATGTGATTTTGTCCCATCCACTCCCTAGCATTCGCCCATATACCTTGGGCAAATGGGGGGTGGCAGTGTGGGAGTACTTGTGATCACAATATGTGTCGGGAACTGGAGAAAGAGACTGGGATCTCATAATACCTTTAAGGGCATAGACTATTTGACTTAAGTACCTCCCACTAGGTTCCACCTCTTTATGGCCCCACAATGTCCTAATAGTGCCACCCTTTGGGTCAAGCTTAGACACATGAACCTTTGTGGGCACAATTAGACCACGAACAAACCAACGGAAAGAAACAGAATCAGAGTTACGATAGCATAGCATACAGCAACCCTGAGGTCTTACTGCTGATCTCTTCAGCATAAGTACTGGTCTGATGGAATGTTTGGGAGTCAGAGCAAAGTAGAATTTAAAGGCACCAAAACTTTCAGGAAAAATATTGAGGGTGCAACAAGCATTCCCAAAACTCAGTTAGGAATTATAAAAATATATATATATATACATATATATATGAAAAAGTAGAAAAGGGCCTCAGGAAGGACATTAACAGCTAGAGAGACGGCTCTCTCAGGCTAGATGGGAGGCCATCCTGCCTGTGGGTAGGGCAGTGAGGAAGAGGAAGCATAGCATTGAGTCTGTCCCCAGACTGTTCATGGAGGTGCTCTAGCAACCTCCACACAGAGCCTGAGCCCCTCAGGCTCTTCTGAATATAGGGCCTTGAGCAATAGCCTCCTGCCTACTCCTTTAATCACCAGCTTCAGTTTCTTGCTGACCGGGCAGCTCTGTCTTCTTTTCTAACAGATGTTACACCCTACCAGGTACTAAAATTAGAAGATACTATGCTGATGTGAATTACTTTCCCTCTCATCACCTCAGAACAGCTTTTCATAGAGAACATTTTTATATGTAACATTTCTTATAGAACAGCAGTTCATATAGGAAACAAGTTTTGACTGAATTTTTTTTTTTTTTTAAGAAAAGCCTAACAAACTGAAACAGGTTTTTGTATTAAGAATACAATGAAATCCTGTAACATAGCAAGAACATGTGGCTTTTAAGAACATGTGTTGAGGGTTGAACATGAGTGTGTCTGTCAAACAGATTATATAGATATTCAGAAAATAATTACTATTTTGTCTATCAGTTTATAAAGATATTCAAAAAACCATTTCTATTTTGTGTGTGTATATATATATATATATATGTATATATATATATATATTAATTACAAAAAATAATTTATTGATTCAATTTCCAATGGAGATCTTTCAGCATCAAAGAAGGAAACTATATCTTTTCACTGTGCAACCACATACTCTAACACAAAGTTAGCTGTAATTCAGAAATCTGTGAGTAAGAAACTAAATTACAAGATATATAAGGGTTCTCTGAGGCTCTTAAAGAATGAGGCAGAGGCACACACTGATTTATACTGAAGCGAAACCTGTGCCAGGTAAGATATGCACAGACTGACTCCACAGAAAAGGTAACACATGCCAACTGCGGAACATTATGTGAAACCTGACTGCAACTGTGATGAATGATACTGATATCCTTGTGTCTTCAGGCTAAAAGATGAACAACCGTTTCAGAAACAGAACGGCGTATATGTCAGCTATTTCTGCCGAGCTCTAGGATAAGCCATGCATAGGCTGCAACGTCCACTGAACGGTGTCCCCACAAGATGTGAACAGAATCTTGTAAGGACACAGATGCCTTGCCGTGGGCTTGCCATGTCTCGGTGGTTATGTCAGAAGGAAGCTGTCTTCGCTGGATGAGTTTACACTGAGGGTTGGGTTGCTTGGCCTGTTTTGCAGTGCATGTTTCACAAAAGTTGTGTGGCTGAGATGTGTGTACATACATATACACATGCATGTATATACATGCAGATACATATTTGTGCAAATGAACATATGTATGTAATATATTATGAATACGTACTCATAGCAAATATGTAAACACACTAGGTGTCCGAGACAAGCAATCTCTGTGGTAGGAAAGCAGTACATTTGGGACATTCTTTGAAGCCATTCCATAATCATGAGCATGTATTACCTGTACACTTGAAGTATCCTAACTCTCATAGGTTGCTAGGTCACATGGCCAATCCTGGGAGAGCCAGCATGGAGGAACTCAGGGCCATCTTGTGGTACTCTCCCCTCTTAGATCCTCAGTTCCTCTCTTAGATAAGGACAATAGATTAGCTGGGCAAAAGCTGAGCAGATTTTATTGTGTCAGAATATATTTATGATTCACTCATCTATAACTAATAACTACTTTGTTAATTGCCATGTTCAATTTCACCGTAAACATATTTTCTGTAAATTCTAAGCATTTTATGCTTCTTACTCTAATTGGTTCATTTTTGACATCATAGTGGATGGCACTCAGGCCAATCAGTGATGGTCTAAAAGCTCCAGAGCTGTGAGCTAAGTCAGCTTGCTTTCATTATGAGTTGACTATCCCTTGCATTTTGATACAGTGACAGAAGCTGACCAACGTGTGTCTTTTTTCCTTTAATGGAGCTAATGTCTCTTTCAGAAGAGAAGTGGAATGACAATACGCATGGCGTTTTAGGGCACTTTATCTGGGATTTCTGCAATCCTTATCAAGTAAAGCTTGAGACAAAAAAGCAAAAAACAAGCCAAGGGGGAAGGGCAAGGTCCTACCACACTCCTCAAGGGCACTGTCCCAGTGACGTGAATACAGCTCACTAGGCTCCTTGACCTTCCTCCTGGAGACCAAGTCCTTAATACACAGTTAAGATCCAAGTTACAGCAAGATGTAACTGCCTGTCCATGCCAAGAAGCAGGGTTTCTTTCTTTGTGAGAGAAAACACTATTTTGCACATCAGATTGAGTACTACCTTCACATTTTTCCACTTTGACTGTCACTTTGGCTGTTAGTGTATTATTAAATCTGCTTGCTCTGTTTTACAGAAATACATGCGCATAAAATTTACCTCTGTGAATTATCAGATTTAGGTCCTTTATTTCTTTGAATTCACTTATTTCTTATTAATTCACTTAATTCTCCCATGCTTTCGTCAGTGTGCATACCTGCTTTAGGAAGCTCTGTTTGAGGCCTTCCAGGCCTGTGGGAGGAGAGGACAGAGAAGGGAAAATTTAAAAGGTAATCAAAAGTGATACTGATACAAGCTTACAAAAATATACCTGGACTTATAAGCAACTTAAACACAAGCATTGCTTCCCTGAAATGGATTCAGATTAGGTTTACACATTAGACATGTTCTAGCACTTGAATGTAATTTTTTCTTACATCTCTTGAGTGGCTGATAAGTTTCATGGTATTATTTCATACATACTTTTAGCATATGAGCTTAGCACACTTAGTGGTAGAATTTACAACCTCTCTCAAGTGTGTGCAAATACTGATTCTGTCCAAGATTTACTGGCACAAGTTCATTGTCCTCTTCTCTGTGTTCTCACTGACTTGATGCTCTGGGTAGTGATTTGGGGACATGGGGCAGAAGGAGGAAAGATCATGTGGCTAGAAATAGGCTTTCCAAGACTAAAATCAACAAACAACTTCCCTAGAGCCCAAGGTCTCACTCATGCACAACTGGACATACACTCATTCTGCTTCATCCATGATTCAGCTTGCCACCAAGCTTGACCTGAGAATCACAGGGTCCCAGATGTCTTAATTCCCTTGCCAATATGGGCATCGGTTGAAAACCATGATATATGTTTCCAAAATAAAAGTACAAAATTCAGCTCTTTTTTTCTGGACAAACTTAGTGCAGTTTACTATGAGCCACTGGATGGCCCTGCACCAGGGCTCTGATGGCCAATGGAAGCTGCTCAAAGTGTACCCAGCTCTGTGGCTTGCTGGCTCCCACTAACCTGTGTGTCTCTAGTCAAAGGAAGATGTTCCTGCAGGCTTGTGTGTGTGTGTGCACATGCATGCATGTATATGTTGTACCTACTTCCCAACCATCCGTAACCTATAAAATTTAAAAAAATGAACAT
Source organism: Cricetomys ansorgei (assembly GCA_026225945.1). Taxonomy (NCBI): domain Eukaryota; kingdom Metazoa; phylum Chordata; class Mammalia; order Rodentia; family Nesomyidae; genus Cricetomys; species Cricetomys ansorgei. Next base: position 9,460,193 of record JAMJFZ010001562.1, read on the forward strand.
GGCAATTCTTTTGATGTCTTCTATTCACCTGCCACTTAACAAAAGCTATCTGCACAAACTTCTCCAAACACCTTTAACTCCCCAAACCTGTGATTCCATGGGCCCAAATCCATTTGCGTTGTCTTCCATTATGGTTCTTTAACTCAGACTAATGTGTCTTTAAACAATATGCAGGAGCATTGACTATAATGACTTGGCTAACTTTGACAGTGGACATAAAATAGTACTCCTCACACTCATTTTATACATATGTTTGGAATACTAGGTAAAATACTCTTTGAGAACTGTGAAATAAAACCTCTAGCCTTTCTCCTGTGTAAGAACTACAGAATTACTAAGACATTAATCTCCTTTCTGAAAGGTCATTTTAAAACATATTTTTGGATTAAAATTAAAATTTTTTCTGTGAATAAAAAATGTAAATGTGTGCAATACACTCTTATCGCTTCTGAAGGAATTAATGAATCTGATTACTAAGGAGATTACTCTTCTAAAAAGATTTTGAGTCATCAAAATTATTGTGTATCTTTATGTAAGTCATCTGTTGAAACTTTATAGCTCTGAGACTTGCCATGCCATTTCATTAACTTGTCTCTTCCAAAATCTAATTAGATATGTGTGTGTGGTGAGAGGGAATATACTTAAGTTTTCACAGTATTATGCCCATGGACATATAAAAAATCATTTTGTATTAACTTTTATTTTAACAAAAACTACTTCATTCAGCTTTTACGAAACAAGTTAGAGGAAGATTTGTTTATTTTGGCTCTCAGTCTCAGAGGGTTTAGTCTGTGGTGGCCTGGTCCCATGTAGAACAACACTATGACACCAAGAGCATGTGCAGAGGAAGGTTGTTTATTCATTGTGCACTGGAAGCAGAAGGAGATAGGAAGTAGCCATTGACAAAATACCCCTTGTGGTCTACTTCTTCTATTGGGCACCATTTCTTAAAATTTCTAGAACCTTCCAAAGTAGAACAACAGCTGGCTACTTAGGCTTAACACAGGAGCCCATGGAGGAGGGGCTTTTCAGTGTCCATGCATGCTTTGACAGGTTTCTCATCAACTGTCCCAAACTAGTTTACCATGGGATGGTAGAGGAAGATATAACTCTTCTGATATTTACTATTGTAAAGTTATTTCTGCAGTGACTGTGGAATGTTGCCTTCCTAGTTCACACCACACAGATCAAGCACAAAGCTTATATCCTCTTGAAGACTGTTTTAGAAAGCTCAAGAGAATCAGAAGTTATGATTAGAGCAACACTGGAGACACAGATGTCACACAACCTATAATCTCGGTGTTTGGGAGAGAGAAGTAGGAGTGTTGCTGATCGGAGGCCAGCTTGTGGTCCACAGTGAGACCCTGTCTCAGAAAACTGTCTGCATAAAAATTTGAATTCCTTAATTTGTACATCTTAATCTTGTTTTTAAAATTCATTTGAATTTTACCCCAAATTTCTGTTAATTCTTTTGGGCACATACTTACAAATGAACTCAAGCTGTGCTTCTTGATTTTGGTTGGCAAAATTATTATTATCCTTGTTTTCAGCATCATCTGTGACTCGCAGACATGCATGGGTCATGTAACCAAATGTGAAGCTCACATGCACACAACTGACAACAGCAAAAGATTTTCAAATGGGCAGTGACCAAAAACTAATTCAGTATCAAACACATGATAAGCCTGGGGTGTTGGTGGCAATATTCATTTGTGTTGCATTCACAACTCCATGTAGCCTTGGTTCTGAACTCATGTGCATCTGGCCTTCACATCCCCACTGCTCACAGTGTCAGCACACACTACCTGAACCACCGTGCCTCAGATATAAGACTATTGTATGTTATGAACTACAGTGTTTTCACTGTACAGACTAACCTTGATGCTTTTAAGGAATATAATTCAATTATGAAAAATCAAAGATTTGTTTTACATTTAGTGTGTGTGTGTGTGTGTGTGTGTGCATGTGTGAGGACACGTATGTGCTATGCAGGAGTGTGAAGGTCTCCTTCCATCATGTGGATCCTAAAGATGAAACCCAGGTCATCAGTCTTGACAACAAGTGTCTACCTGCTGAGCCATCTCACCAATCAGAAAACAAAGATTGTTGCTTAAATATTTTATGTGTATAAACATTTTGCTGGCATGTGCACCATTCCCATGTAAATACCCACAGATGCCAGAAAAAGGCATCAGATCCCCCGAGAACTGCACTTACAAATAATTGTGCACTGCATTGTGGGTGCTGAGAACTGAGCCTTGATCCTCTGGAAGAGCAGCCAGTACTCTCAGTCACTATGCCATCTCTCCATCCAGCAACAAAGATTTTTACTAGTTTTCTACCATTTTTTTGCCATTTCCACCATTCCTCGAGGTAAGCATCAAATTAATATTCTTGATGTATGTGTTATAATGTTAAAGCTTAACAATTTCTGTCTGAGTTGCTGATCTGATTTCCATGGAAAAATAATTTGTAACAGATTTTGGCTTGGAGCAGTATTCTCATCATAAACAGTTCCAAAAATCAAGATGTAGATCAACTCTGAAAACCATTGAAGATGCTCTGTATCCTACCATGTCATATAGTCAAGCCAAGATTTAACTCCTGTGTAAGAATAAGCACATCCATCTTATTAGTATACAAATGTAGTTTCGTCTTTGATAAATGGTAAAATTATGTATATATAAAATCAAAGAATTGTTTTGATCTTTTTAAGACTTGTGAATGTCTGCAATGTAGTGAGTATTTGATTTGTAGCCCTATGTTATAGATCTGTGCACCCTGGGCTGTATAAAAGTTTCTCTGGTATGGGTCACAAGTAGGCAAAGTTTAGCTGCTCTGTGGCTAGCACTTCAGGTCTTGTTTGGCTTACATAACTTTCCTTTGTAGTTTTAACTCACCTATAAAGCTACACATGGCTTCCTTACTCCTCCCAGATCTGTGAGCCTGGTAGAGTTTGGTATTCAGTGTGTGCTTCCATTCCTCTGTGTGTGGTTACATCAGTACCTGTGCTTTCTTCAAGATTATCAAAAGATAGTCTGGCTTCTTCCATATTTAATTTAAGTGCATTTTCAAAACACACCTTAATTAGTTCTAATGTTTATACTTTGGGGTTTTAGAGGATGCGAATCTGCAGCATCATCAAATGCAGGTCGCTCGTGATGCCACACAGCAGCAGTATGTGACTGCAGTATCCCACCTGTCCCTGTCAGGCAGATAAGGCCGCCCACTTCATCCAGATGAATATTTCTTGAGTATTCTACATTGACTGTTAAAGATAATCATAAAAATAAAACCTGAGCATTGCCATGTCTTGACATGTGAATACACTTTAGAGTGAAGCAACCATCAGTAGGCCCAGCAATATATATTTGGAAAGAATAAAGGCTGCTTCAGACTCTAAAAGCTGAATACTACTGTTGAGTCAAAGTATATTGAGAATTACTATTATGATCACATCCTATGAAAGCATGACATGGATTAGAGAAGAATCTGACCTGATTTATTTCAATAATAAAAATAAAGGCAAAGCAAAGTCAGGCATGAAGTAGCATGGGTTCAATAAAGTTAGCAAAACTTTATGAGAAAGTGAGGGCCAGTGTTTTCCTCAAGGTGGCAATGTTGAGAGACATGGGGAGGAATGAGCAGAAGTTTCTGACAAGGCTGGGAAACTCACATAAAATCAGGAGATCCAGCCATCCAGTGACAGCCATCCTCTCCCTCTGCGGCTGACCTCCAACATCATTGGAAGAGTCTTCTCTGTCTAGAAGGGACACAGCAGCTTCCTTTTATTCAATTACAAATTCACCACTAGGTTGCAGTCTTAGCTCAACTGCCTCTTTTAGAACACTGACTCACAAGTACTCTACAGTTGTAATGTCCCTTAAGACACAAACTGACACAAGCATGCTCTGCTGTCAATCAGTCTGGCAGCCCACCTAGCTTCCTCAGTGGGCACAGGGTGTTTAAAGAGCAATAACAGTTACATGCTCCTGCAGGGTTGCTCTCATCAGCAGCCTGGGACAAAGCTCATGATCACAGGCTGAGAAGAATCCTTACATGAGTATGTTACGTTTCTAGCTCCAATGGGGCCAGCAGGTGGTAAGGATGCAAACGCTGCTCTTCTTGGTTGTCAGACCCTCATATAAGAATCAGTTTTGCTGCTTTGTGGTTTTGAAAGGTTCACATTCAAAGATAATTTCCCAAATAAAAAGCTTAGAGAATACACTTTGGCTAAAGGCATTTCCTGTTTTGAAGGGTAAACGTTGATAAATGTCTCGTGTGCAATGTTTGTAAACTTTCCCCACGTAAGTGCCCATAAGTGTAGTGTTTACCTACCACAAATGTCTCAAACACTTTGCAAATGTCTTGGTTTAGGGTGGACATGGTTATAACATTTTTTTCCATAAATAATACCTAGCTTTTTAATTTTGTGTAAAAGTTTTTAAATAATTCCTAATAAATATTAAATTATTTTATGATCAGTTTTCCAGTAACGGAGCATCCAATTATAATGGATAACATCTGTTCATCACTAGCCTAAAGCACGACAGGCCACAAGGCCTGTGTTCACAGGTAGCATCTCAGTGAACTTTTCTGACAATCCTGTAAGATTTATGCCTTTCCTGTACAGGAAATTCTTTGCATTATGTGGTTCTTGGAGATGATTGTGCAAAATGAAACAATGCAAAGGGCTTTTGAAGCAGCAGTAACTCCATGTTACAAAGGGACGTTAGCCCTAGAGGATTCAAACTCACGTAGCTTACCAGAGGATCCAGGCTCGCTGCTACTGCATAGCTCACCAGCAATATCAGGGAACACACTGTTCACAACTTAATTTCTTTAACAATATGAATTTTTGTAGGGAGGAAACATGTGATCTGTTAATGGATAGTTCAAGATGTACATCTACCCTAACAGAAACTAGTTGCAGTAACCTAAGAGTCTGGACAGTATTGCCTGAAGACAGCCTGACCTCATGGTGCCTGTGCCATGAAATTAAAAAATAACTTCTTGATTTTATTCGCGTCATTTTACTCCCACATTCTTGAACAGCTTTTCCATTAAAGAGTCCTCCTGGGAGTTTGAAGGATAATCTTTCATGTTTCTGCCAGTGGCTTCTCAAATGATATAATTTACCTTGCTTCGATTCCTTTAATTCTTACTTAGTCGGGCATCGGGTTAGCAGATCAACTTGTAACCAGTAGAAACTTTACAAACAGAAGCGGAAATGATAACTGTTCCATGATTGAAACAAACAAGCTAACAAGGTTTATTAAAAATGAAAGAAAACTCTTCCTGATTATAAATAGAGACATTTAAAAATGTATAAAATAAGTTAGTCTACTGTGATATAAAACACTACAGAGAAGAATGTTTCTTAGGCTTGGGAGGTTCCTCGGTGGGTAAAGTGCTTGCTGTGCAAGCGTAAGGACCACAGTTCAGATCCCCAGAACCCCTGTGAAAGCCACATACCGCAGCACAAATGGGGACCCCAGTGTTGGAGTGTGGATCCAGGAGGGCAGTGGGGGCTTCCTGGCTGTTAATCTAGCTGAAATGGTGAACTTCAGATCAGTCAGGAAAAAAACATTCCAGTATCAATCTCTGGTCTCTACATAAACCCGTTTGGGCGAGCGCATCTGCACACACGCACTGGTGTGTGTGTGTGTGTGTGTGTGTGTGTGTGTGTGTGTGTGTGTGTGTGTGTGTGCGTGTGTGTGTGAGAGAGAGAGAGAGAGAGAGGGAGAGAGAGGGAGGGAGGGAGGGAGGGAGGGAGGGAGGGAGGGAAGGAGGGAGAGAGAGAGAATTTGCTCAGGGACGTGAACAGCGCCCCTAATGGAGGGTTGGGAATATGCCAAGCATGTCACTAAGCAAAGCAGTTATTTGTGCGAAGGAAAAATGACGAACTTAAAAAGTAGCTAGAGCGCTAAGAAACAGGAGTATTTTGAAATAGACATTGAGTTCAAGTAAAGTATAAGAAAATTTAACAACATCAAAGATTAAGAAAATCCTAAAAGCTTTTAGAGGAGGAGCGAGGGAGGGAGAGAAGGGGGGGGGCACAAGGCAAAGACTAGAACAAGGAGGAGGAAGAAGAGGAGGTAGGGAAAGAAAAGGAAAATAATATTTTAGAGCACTCAGGGCATCAGGAGTCAGTGGTGAAGGTCCCGGCCAAGCCTGACAACCTGAGTTAGACCCTGGGGACACACTGTAGAACGACAGAACACACCTTTTAAAGTTGTCTTCTGACCTCCATTGATGTGCCATGACGTATACCACTGCTCTGTTCCCAAATAAATAAAAAGTAATGTAAAATATTAAAAAATAATGCACATTAGAGTTTTCAATAACAACACTAATTAGGGTTAGGCAATGGAGTCAGATTTGGAAAAATCAGTTTGGAAAAAAATACATTTATATTCAGGATCTTCTTTTTTTTTTAAGCTAAACTGATTCAAAAGTGGAGAAATCTATTTCAGAAATTCTTATGTATTTTTTTGAAATTATTTCTATGCCATGGAAATTATATATACTTTTGGAAAAAGAAAGATGACTTTGGAAGCGTTGAGTGAGATAGGATAAATGAGTAAGAATTGGGGACTTTATTAACTTCCAAATGAGAGTTTAGTGCAAATAACCTCACACAACCTTCATGAACCTGGAATAAAAATGCCGAAGGGTGCCATTCACACTGTAGTAGTGTACCAATGAAAGTTGTCAGCTTATTTTGGAAAAATGCTCAAATAGTGATAAACATAAGACATTTTCTTTGGGTTGGAAACCTAGGAGAATCCATCCATAAAAACATGATAGCATTATAGGTCATCTTCATTGTCAGTTTCAGCAGAGCCTGTTTCACCTAGGATATACACATCTAGGTAAGTTTTTTCCTTTGAAAGAGGAACACAGAAGAGTTTGGCTCTGTGGGTTAGAGAAACTCCAGAGTGCTATAAGTGGAGATTAATTGGCCCTGGGGTGGGAGTGCGGAGGACCATAAAGCTGGCAGATGGGGAGGCAGCGAAGACCAAAGGGAGGAGTAGGGACTATCAGGAGTTGGAATACAGGCCAATTGCGTTACAATTTGGCAGAAAATCTTGCTGCATCCTCCAAGTGTTCTGGAAATCTGGCAAAGGAGGAATTAAAAAGCAATGGGTTAAGTTGTTTGCAGAGGAAATTTTAAGGCCATCGTAACATTTGGATGGTGGCTGTTAGTTGCTGCTCACCTCTCTTAGATCTTAGGCTGAAGAAAGTAGAAAGACCTGAAAACTGAGCAGTTTGGCAAGGAAAGGAGTCAAAAGTTACAGACAAGGTAGGTCTGAAGAAAGCAGCAACTGGTAAAGAAATTAGAATGTGAAAACAAAAGCCCAATAGGGGCTTTCCTGGGATGACAGGAGAGTGACTCTGAGGGAAGCACCCCAGCCTTTGAGGGCTCCGACTTGCAAATTATCTTGGAAGGCAAGAGCTTGACTGAGCCTGCTACTGAAAAAGCTCCCTGCTTGGAAATAACCAGAGAAGCATCTTTCCAGACTCAACTACCAAGGGGTACAGGGCCCACCACAGTTATGGCAGCACAAGAAGCCCAGACTAATCTCTAGCTGGTGATACAGCCTGGCAGCACTGCCCATGTGGTGTGTAAAATACATGAGTTATGGGACCAGAGAGGCCAATGGCCCTTAAATGTACGATAAGGTTAGGTTCCCCTGAGAACCAAAACTGTGAAGGTGAAGCCTGTGTTGTGATGGAGAACACAGGACGTTGGAGATGCCAAGTTTGTGGGACATCCACCGAGAAAGCTCTAAGTCTAGAGTAGAGCTAGCTGAGAGAGAAGCTACCTATGTAGCAAGTGGAAGAACTTCCCAAGCCATGAAATCCCAAATCACTCTGTCAAGAGACCCAGGTATCAGATACAGAAGCATAAGATTGAGTGTTTACCGTGCTGGGATTGTATCTTGCGTTGGTACATTTTTTATTGCTATGCTCCCAGTTCCTTTCTTTGGGAATGCAGATGTTTATTCTGTACATTTTATACTGGAAGTGTTTAATTTATAAACATTTTACAGAGGTTTATAAGAGATCATTCAAAGTCTAAGAATTGACTTTGATCTTGGGCTTTTGAGCATGTCAGATTTCTTAAGACTTGTGGAAGTCTTACAGAAGAATGCATTTTGTGTTATGGGTAGTGGTGAACCTTTGAGGGCCAAGGTTATCACTTTAAAATGTTATACTTTAAATGTTATCACTTTAAAATGATATACTTAGGTGCTAGGTTGAAAAGGTGTGGAATTGTGGTAGTTAATATTCATTGTTCACCTGATCAGATCTGGAATCATTTAGAAAATGCTCCTCTGGGGTATCTTTGAGGAAGTTTCCAGAAAGGTTTAACTGAGGAGGAAAAATCTACCCTAAACATGGCTGGTAGGTACTATTCCATAGGCTGTTGCCCATACTGAGTTTAAAAAAAAATAGGAAAAAGTCAGGTGAGCATCTGAACCCCCTTCCTCGTGTAAGGGCAAAGGTTATGTTTTAAAAGTTAATTACTGTGCCTAAGAGATCTATAGAACAAGGACAGATAACCTCCTAGAATGTGGAGGGACTGTGTAGGTTTCATTTGGTTAATCCAAATGCACTGGATGTGTGTCAAATGCACCAGATACATTTAGTCACTTGTGGGTGGGAGATAACCCAGACAGGAAGCATGTCAGGATAGATGCTTGCTGCTGATTGCACCTGGTGTGAAGTACGTAGCCTTATGGGTCCTGCCTTTTAAACCATCTCTTCCAAGTGATTGCATCATTTCTTGGGAGCCCTGGACTGGGAACATCAGAATGGTCCTGGACAAAGTCCATCTTCCTGGCCAGTATTTAATTGATTTAATTAAAGCTTGCTTCAAATTTGGCTCACTTGTGGTGATAGCCTTATTCTCAACTGGTGGGATTTACACTCAGCTTCCTGGTGGCCAAGGCAGGAGGAGTTCTAGGCACCACGAGCCCCTGTGTGCTTCCCTCACTGAGGTGGAAATCACCCTTTCAATTCGTAATCTGAAATAAATTCTTCTTCCTATAATAGTTTTGTGTAAGGTACTTCATCACAGCAATGAGAAAAAGATACAACTGAACAACTTTCAAAACCAGCGGAGACAACTTGATCATTCCAGAGGTGGCAGAGAAGGATGAAGACAGGGAAAGCTGAGGAGAGCACCATTTCTCATGCTCTTCCCTTCAAAGACCAAAGTCTGGATCAGGTCCTTCAAGCAGGCTGTTTAGTTGGGAAAAGAATCCCAAAGACCAGAAGCAGATGACCGTTAGTGAAATAAGGAGAGCTACTTAAGGTACACAGTCACTGCAGGGGGACTGCTGAGACTCAGTCCACCAAGGGCTGTTGAGGGTTCATATAGAATGCCCTTCACAGCTGCCTCTTCATGGATAGGAGACTGAAATGCGTATCTTCCCATTCCTTGTGCTTCATGGATGATGGTGTCCTGGCTGGTTTTATGTAAACTTGACACAAGCTGGAGTCATCTGAGAGGGGGGAACCTCGATTGAGAAAATGCCTTCATAAGATCTAGCTGCAAAGTATTCTCTTAATTAATGATTGATGGGGGAGGGTCCAGCCCATTGTAGATGATGTCACCCTGGGCTGGTGGCCCTGGGTGTTATAAGAAAACAGACTGAGCAAGCCAGTCAGCAGCACCCTTCCATGGCCTCTGCATTAGCTCCTGACTCCAAGTTCTGCCCTGTTTGAGTTCCTACCTTGTCTTCCCTCAATGAACTGTTACTAAGGATATGTAAGCCAAATAAACTCTTTTGTTCCCAACTTGCTTTGGTCATGATGTTTCACTATAGCAATAGCAACCCTAACTAGGACAACGGGTTTCCCATGAGTCTGGTCTCCCGCCATTTCCTGGTTTGTTTGCCTGTATGTCATTATGGTGAGAGGTCTTGCAGGTATGCTTAGTAGTGGTGATAAAGGGGTCCTCCAAGAGAAATCAAAATATGCACAGTGTCATCAAGGCCCAGTGTTGTCATATTATACATGCGTGTAGTGGGGTAGCTTAAACAATGACAGGAGCAAACCGATGGCCAAAAAGATCACAGCAATAATTGTAATGATAATATGTATAAATAACTCAACTTATAAGTTACAGAAATGCAGTATTCTGTTCTGTGTGAGTGTGTGTGTGTGTGTGTGTGTGTGTGTGTGTATTTGTATGTGTATGTGTGTGTATATATGTATGGAGGGGCTTGAGACTTCTACAATCTATTGACTTATCTCTGAGTGACAAATATGAATAAATTAAGGAGAACATCACCAGGATAAGTGCAAAACTTTAACAGCTCAATGAGACGGCCAATCAAGAGAAAAAGTAAAAATACAGAAAATAACTGATTTGTAATTATCAAAGATTACCATGAACTGCTACAAGTTAATATATTACTCAGCTTCACACAGGACACATTTTAGAAAAGATGGAAATCTGAAATTGTTAAAAATGAGTGAAAACTTGGACAGAGACCTTAACTAGTTATTTAAAAAAAAAAAAAAGAATTGTGGGCTAGGAAGATAGCTTAGGTTAAAACACTTGCCTGGCATGAGAAGATTAGTCTCCAGGATAACAAAAATAAAACAGCCTCTAAGAATGAGATATAGTTATTGTTGACACCAATCCTGTATGTCCTGGACAATAAGATAAATCCCAAGCTAAATAAACAAAGTAATAAGAAGCAAATATGAGAGCAGCACAAAATCCTTCTTTGTGACAGTTAGAAGCTAAGATCGTTCACACTGGTAACTGTTATGGTTTGAATATAATTAAGTGTATCCCTAAGGGTTCACCAGTTGGAAGTTTGATGGCCAGCAGGGTGATAGTAAGAGATTCTGTGGAAGCTTTAAGGAGTGGGGCCCACTGGGAGGTTGTTAGGCCACTGGGGGTGCTGGCCTGGGAAAGAATTAATGTAGCTTTATGGGATCTTGGTTAGTTCTCAAGAGAGGGTTATTATAAAGATCAAAACTAGCTGTTTCCCAGTCTCTCTGGCCTCTTGTTTTACAGTTTGATCTCTCCTTCTTGCACATGCTCTTGTTGTGGTACTGTTTACCTAGTGATGTGGTCAAAATGGCTTTTACTAGAGCTGACTAGATGTTGGTGCCATGCTCTTGACCCTCCTACACTGTGAGCTAGATCAACCTCTTTTCCATATACTCAGCTCTGTGCATTTTGTAAAAGCAATAGAAAATGTACAGTATAGTATTGTACTATATAGTATAGAAAATGTATAGTAACAGATAACAAAAATCTCCTACATAGATGAGTAAGTAAGAAAAATGTCAAATCCTACTAAAACATTCAAATAAGGCCTGGAAGGATATGCCATACTCTAATATATAGTCATGCAAGGAAATACCCTATCATAAATGTAGCAACAAGAAGAAAATTTAAAACATCTGATTAAGATGAAGTGACTTTATGCAAAATATGTATAAACAGACACAAAAATAAGAGTGCCTTTAAGGTATATGTGTATTTGTTTGTGTGTACACATGGATGCTGCTTCTCTATTGCCTACTACCTATCCATTTTATTTTTGAATACAAACATTGAAGACCTAGGGAGGCTTATTACTAACTTCACAAGTTCCTTACATGGTAACATAGGCTGGTTCTGAAAGGCTTGTGAAATGCTTAGCTTAGTTTACCTAGGGTTAAAAGAGATGAAGTTGGCACATCAGCTAGGTTAGAATGATAATAGAGCTCCTCCGAATGTATTTACAGTGTAATATCATACCTCCACTTGGGTTTATTAGTGCAGTATCACTTGATGGCTAATGGACACTGGCACTCTGAGGCTTGGTCTTGTGTTTGAGATGATGTACTACTCAGTAATTTGATTGCAAGTATTGGGACTCAGCCATGAGGAGGGATCTGATTTCCATTCTGAGGTGGAAAATAACAAAGCAGCAGATAAACTCAAATTCAAGTTTTGTTTTGAAAGTAGGCATTTCAATGAGATATTGGGGGTCACCGGGAAGCCTCTGTATAAACTCACTGACATTACCAACTATATAGTGAGAATCCCCTTTGTTCCCAGGGGCTTATATGGTGTTCTTTGAACTGCTGTCTACCAATTCCCCTTAGGAAGATGTAGCAGAGCTGAAGATACTACTCAGTGAGAATATGTTGTCTATGCAAACATGAGGACTTGAGTTTTGATCCCAGGTATTCATATAAAAAGCTGGTGGTGTGCACCTGTGACCCCAGGGCTGAGGGCAGAGACGGAGGTGCCCAGGGCCATGCTGGTCAGCTGGTGCAGTCGAATTGGTAAGCTTCAGGTTCAGTGAAAGTCCCTGTCTCCAAAAATAAGATCCAGTATGATAGAGGACACCCAGTGTCAACACTGGCCTCTACAGGCGTGTACACACACATACACACACATGTACATGCACACACATACACACACATGTGCACACACACATACACACATGTGTACACACACACACATACACTCACACGTGTGCACACACATACACACACATACACAACACCAGTATACAAGCATACACACATGAGTAAACAAAAAATATGAAAATAAAGATATATTAATCATGAACAATGTTGTCTGAGCTTTGAAGAGCCATGAGAGTTAGTGTCTGGGACACAGTAACAATTCTCTGCCTTCTGGAGTGAGCACTCTTCCTTACAGTAGACATCAGGGAAAGGGCCAGCACCCACTGCCAGTATCAGGGCAAGTTCACATCTTGAAATTACAGAATTCTTCAGAAGTAAATGGACATTTCCTTGAAACAGGCGCTAGAAGGAAGCAATAGGGTCTTAAGCCAATGTTTTACCTTGCAGGTCACTGGAGAATATTCTCTTTTTCTCCCTCTCCCCCACCCCTTTCTCTCTTTGGACTATTTAGGCCTTGGAGAATAACAGGAAAAGCCAGTCCCTTCGTGGATTAGAGTAGCCAAGTCAAGCTGGACCCTCTCTAGAAGCAGGCCCGTGGTAGAGCAGCAGCATCACATGACTGGAGAGGATCGTTTGAGCTCACTATCAGCAGAGACATAGGTTCTGATGATGAAGGAGTCTGACAGTTCTTACAATGATCCAGAAAACCCTTGAGAAAACAGTATCCATACTAAAGGAAGGCCTGAGCTGAGAGCAATGGTAATATTGGCGTTACAGGTAGACATTGTTCCCATGGTCTACTTAGGTTATCTGGACCTGCAAAGCGGCCTCATTCCCACAAGCATGTTACCCATAGTTTACTGACCGATAATTTTCTGGATTGCCTTGTTTTTCTGTATCTCACAGTACAAATTCCTTTGCCCTATAATAAAATATGTAAAAACCAACAAAAATAAATGATAGAAAATATAATTTTATAGGTAAGAATATTGTACAAATGCATTTTGTTAATATAGATTCAAAACCTATGAAATAATCAGAAAATAAAGATAACAGAAATCCCATGTAAGAATTTTGAGAGATATAGCTTGGTGTCTCCAGGAAGGACTTGAGAACATACACATTTTCATCTTAACTATTAAATTAGGCTTTGTTGGCTTTCCTCTGAAAGATTTAACACTATGTTTAAAACTTTAGAAGTGTGGTGAGCCCTTCAGACTCTGGGCCTAGACCCTGCTGTGAGCCTCTGGCTATCGGGAGATCTTCTGAGCTAAACTGAGTCATGAATAATTAATGACTGCCCGAGAGCGGCTTGTTTACAGGGAAGCCAAAGCCCCCTGAAGGGATACTTCTTCTCTGGCTAAACCTTTAACTTCACCTGGAAAGCTATTGTCCTCAGCATCTAACTCCACTGGAGAGAGGCTGTCTCCCCTAGGTAAACATCCCGCCTCAGCAGGGAAGTTGTCCTGCTCTGATACCTATCTCATTCAGGATGTTTTACCTATGCACTGTCTCACCCTGTAATTAACACCTTGGTTCTAACCCCTGTAGCTGCACGTAGCCCCCTGATGAAAGGGTATAAGATTGGAGGGACAAATAAAATTTCAGCTCCATTCCATCTGAGCTCAATGATGCTGTGTGTGTCTGGCCTACTTCTTTTCCCTCGAGTCTCTTCCCCCTCTCCTCATTAGCCCCTTCAGTCCCACTCTCCATCCAGGTACTGTCCGACTTGCCAGGCCGGCCCTGGCATAGAAGGGAATATTTCCTCACCTATATTATTTTTATTTAGTTTTTTTTTCCAGATGGTCTTATTACGTAGCTCAGGCTAGCCTTGAACCTATGATCCATCTGCTTCAGCCTCCCAAAAGTTAAGACTACAGGCTATTTCTTAAAACATGCCTTTAGGCCAGAGAGCATGTTCACTGCTCTCTATTCTAACTTCTCATTCTTTTTAAGATTCCAGTGGACTACTCATATACTTCTGGTGGGTTTCACATAGCTACCAAGATTCAGATGTTCTTTGGGAGTCTCACTCATGGAATATACATATGCCACAAGGAGGATTTGCCACCCTAGGCCAAATTACAGAGAATAACCTGTGTTGCTAACACCCTTTCCCAGGGGAAACTCTGGAAGATGGTGGTTATTTGCTTAAGAGGGTAGTCCTGTATACCTCCTTGGTCTTCTCAAATAGTTTTATTTAAAAAAGATTAGTAATAACAAATTCAATGTTCTTTACAAAACGGGAAGTGATTCCATTGACTTACAGCTTTTGTGGGCCTCATCCAGGTGCCCCCTGAGTTTCTACATGAAGCAGGAATTGTGTTCCCGGAATTGTTCTGGGCAAATGCACTGGTAGAAAGAGCTGGCCGTTTTAACTTCAGTAAGTTCCTCACTTCCCTGGAACACAGTTTTTTAATCCATAAAATGAGGGCATTGGGAGGTCTAATATTTAACCATCTTCTAGAATTTTGGCAGTGCAGGCATGCATAGTCTGGCATAGATAAGGCTCTATTACTTATCTGCTCATTTGCCCACATCACATGTTAAACTGTGTTTCTTTGTTCAGGACAGTGATAGACATTACTGGATGACCGTGTTTCCACACTGTGTCCTGGTGTTGATGTCCTGAAGCACTACACTGACTTTGCCTGACTGTACTCTTTCAGCAGTGCCCTTTGGGAACAAGCAGTACTCAGACTGCTGAAGGATGAGGCTGGATATTATCCTGAAATCAAATAGACACGTGGAAATAGCCTACTTCTATTGGCAAACCAGCCCATTTCCATAGTTTTAAACTAAAGTTGAAAACCTGTTTTTTCTTCAGTTCCAATTAGAAGTGCTAACATCCAGCATGTGTGAAGAAATACAAAGACAAAATAAGGAAAAAGTAACAAATAATGGAATGACAGTTTTCATGAAACTCCCTTTCAGTGACACTGATTTTGTACCAGATATTCTGTCGGGTTCTTTAACTGTGCTTTACTGTCTACCTTAACTCGGTGAAGCATGCATTCTTCTCACTTCACAAAAGAAGACTCAGGTGCAGACTAATTTGGTGAGTTGCCAGAGTTCACACATCTGGTGATACCAGAATTAATTACAAATCTGGTCACTCTGAATGCCTCTCTAACGACGTCACCTGACCCTCACACTTTAGATAGAATAATAAACATTTGCTGGTGAAGTGCAGAGGCAGAGTAGCCTAGACCGTTGAGTAAGAAGAACCTATTGCATATAAATATGGTTCTTCCTTCGGTATACCTAGATGGAGCCCACAGGGTTGCCAAAGATTGCTTGGCAGTCTCTAATTTCAACTCTTCTCCCCAGCTTATGTTTCTTGCTGGCAGAATTGTGGGCTCTAGGAATAGAATCTCCTCAGTTGGGTGAATTTAAGCTGTTCCTCAGTGATGTCACGCTAACATTGCCACAGCTCTTCTTCATCATCTAGATAATTGTTCTCTCTAAATTCTAAGGAAAAAGTAAGCCTTAGTGAAGTTACTAGTCCTTTTTAGTACCCTTTAGATGTTTGAGTTAGGGACAAATAATATAACTGTTTAGAAAATCCAGTTGAATCTGCTGCACTTCCTGGGTGATTATTATTCCGGTTCAATACCTCAGTTGGCTTGTGAGTGGGATTTACACAGACAAGAATTAGTCTGCATCAAAGAGATAAAGGCCCAAGGTTGCCAGATTCGGAATCAGCTAGGGATCTAGCTAGTAGGTGAAAGTTTGGGCACTTGTCAAACTATCAGTGGCCAAGAGCTGGTCAACAGTCAAGAAGGAGCATGTGAGGCAGAGGTGGCTAGGGTGAGTGGGAAGTGGACAATGAGGATGGGTAGGAACACTTTCCACAGAAGGGCACGGACACTGGAAATGTAGGGAGATGGCCTAGGGTGGAAATCACAGAAACCCGATGAGGCTAAGAACACATGAGGGAACGTGCAAACTGGCAACTTAAAGTGACAACATTATCACAAAGGTCACGATGGCCTTCTCTTCGAGAGACAGGTCTTGCAGGAAAGCTCATACTGGCCATCAACACAGTCCTGAGGGCTCTGCCTGCAGAGTGCTGGGATCATAAGTGTGTTCGGTAGTCACTCCTTAGAACAGGTGCCACCAAGGCACATGATGCCACTTAGAAACAAATATAGAAATAGAGATAAACTCTATCATAATGAACCAATAGTCCATGCCTCATGTGCCTCATAAATAGAAGAATAAGGCACATTGGCTTCTTTTGCTACATTTTGTAAAAGTTTTTAAGTCAGGTGCTAAAGTTGTTACACAGTATGACTATTTGCTGAATGCTATCAGAATAGAGAGCTAGAAGTCACAAGGAACTCTGTTTAATAAGCAAATTGATTGATTTATTATTTTTAAAATTTTTTCTTCTCTCATGTAATTTTTCTTCTCAACCCCTCTCTTCCCTTCCCTCCACTCCTCCCAGCACCTGCCATCTCAACTCTCCCCGAGATCTACCCACCCCACTCCAGCTTCTACTTAGAAAAGAACAGTCCTTCCAAGGTCACCACATAAACAGGGCATATCAAGATGGAAAAGGCTGAGCCCTAATCCCTACATCAAGGATGGACTAGACAACCCAGAAGTAGGAAAAGGGTCCCAAGGGCAGGTAAAAGGGTCAGACACACACACACAGTCCAACGTGGAGGAGTTGGCAAATTGATTTATAAACACAACTCTGATGCAGTGGGATCAATGCCCAGGCTAAGCTATCAGGAGCTATAAGGTTAGGAATGGCACAAGAACATCACTGGGCACCCAGAGATGTCCAGCTGAAACTGGAAGCTATGAATATGAAACTGTGTCAACATGTCTACTGCTAGAACAAAGGAAGCACAAAGAAGCAAAGAAATCAAGAGGATTAGTTCATGAATAGCTATGCAGCAGAGGAGAAAACAAAAAGTGTAATGGAGCGTTTTTAAAGAAATAGTTCCTTCTAAAGTAGCTAAATCAGAAATAAAGCTGAGTGAAGGCTAGAGAAAATGTGTAAATTTAGGAAGGAAGAGGGATCAAAGAAAACCAGGGTCTTCACCAGACCTGAAGAACAGGAATGGAGAGAGATAACAAGTTAGGCATTTTGTTTTCAGTATATTTATCAGCCAGTGCTTAAAGCATTCATTTGATTTTTTACTCAAATTGTGTATAAAAGCATGGAGGAGGTGCTTAATGACTACCAGAGGCAGCAGGAGAAAGCTGGTCTCACAACGAATATAGAGTTGCTCTGTCAATACGCCACAGGCTGGGCATTTAGCTAGGCAGGAAGAGTTAGGTGGAAACCGAGGCAGACCTGACACCACACCAGCCACATAGCAAAGTTGTATATTGTGCAAGAAAGTAGACTTGTGCCGAGCACCGCAGGAAAGAAAGGAGAAAGAGCCACTGGGATTTCTAACAGAGGAAACCCAGTGACATCCCAGAGGTTGGCCAAGGTCCCCTAGGACTTGACATCAGGGTGAGGCTGGAAGGATGCAGATGACAGTGAGCAGCAGCAGCAGATACAGATGGACAGACATTGGCTAACGCCTTGGATGGACAGAACATCGGTCTCTGAATGACTTACTAGATTTCCCCCCAAGTCCCCATCTCCACTCCTTTGTTCTTTTTTTCATCTGTGATCTGTATTCCCTCTCTCATTCTTTTGAGCATTCTGGGCAGAATTTGTAAATATCTATTTCCAAGATAGATACAATAGAATTGGTAGCTTTTGTCTGTCAACTTTCCCATGCAGCTGATTGCTTTGTGGTGTGATTTTCAACTCTGAGTATCATCTACTCGGTAGAAGACAGTTCTCTGTGAGGAAGGAGCTCACTCAGTGCTTTTCTCTTGTCTCAGTCTGAGTAAAAGAAGTGGATCCTTTTCCAGATTGATTTCCCAGCTTCAAGTCTCTCCATACAAACAAGGTGACTTCAGACTTCTCACCTGTGCATGGTGTAGATGTGGGATTTTGATTTCCTGAAAGTTATATATTTTTTTTGTTCAGGTGCTGGTATAATAATAAACTTTCTTGTTGTTTACCTGAGATGATGGGCAGAATTCCCTTAGTCTCCATTTCAAAGTTAGCATAACACTTTCTGACTCCTAGATTTATCTAAATAGCTCAGTCCAAGCTTTCCTTCCCAGACCAGGATCTCCTCCAGGGAAGTTTTTAAGAATACACCTTGGATTTTAAGGCCTGTGTCTGGAAACAACAATTCTATGAGCTGATTGTCATAATACTCTGCTTTAACTCGTCTCCCTCTTTAATTCTGATACTACGGTGACTCTTGATTTCATGCTCAAGTTTATTTATTTATATTTTAATCTTATGTTATTCTATGTTTAGAGCAGAAGGGTTTAGGGCTTTTTCATATAATTTCATGATTTATGGTAAATATGAACATCTATTTAAAAAACATGCTCATAAAAACTGTTTATAGTAAATATGCTTATGATTTCTAAATATTTAAGGGGGTCAAAAAGGGGTCAAAAGACCCAACAAGGCTGGCAAAAAAAAGGGTTGTGCAAGTCAAATTAGGAGACTAGGTTTGTCTTTAGAGCAATGGACAGCTATTGAAATATTTTAAAGATAAATTCCATTTTAAAAATGTAAACTGGAGACCACATCGAATCCCAAACAGGGTAGACATGGAAAGAAGTGCCCACTAGTGCTGGAGTTGTGTCGAGCTTGAAAGAAAGCGATGCCAGAGGGAACGGGTGAAAATGAATGGAATTAAGAGAGACTTAATGATTGTGAATTGACTTGGGGAAAGAATAGTGATGAGTTTATACTCAGGTATTTGGCAGGCTTGTCTGTGCAGTTGCTGAGACCATTTAACAAGACAGAGCTGGGGAGAGGGAGAAAGTGCAATGATAAATGTCTTGCATTCAGTTTGGAGCAGGTTGAGCTTAGGGGTCCAGGGAGACACCCAAGTGAAGACATCAAGACAGCAAGAGGTTATTTGCATTAGAGGCTCCAGAGCTGTGAATGAAAACAGAGTCTTCTGAGGAGTGAAGCTAGAATAGTAAGGGAAGAGCCTGGGCTCACTTTGAAGAGTTCTATCAGTTAATGGCTGAGGAGAAGGAAAGCACAGGCAAGAGAACTGCAATGGGCAAGCAGCTGGAGAGGAGGTTGGATCAAGGTGACACCCCAAGAGGGGATTTCCCTGGGGATCTATTACCAATGGATACAAAGGACACCAAACAGAAAGGCTGAAGTTACTACAGAGAAGAAAGACTTTTGATTGACAGCTAATACTTCTAGAAATTACAGGTAGAGGAGTGAGAATTGGCCTTGGGTAGGAGAGACCACACTAACACAAGAGGACGGAGGAAGGGGGCACATGGGGATGGACTTTAGATTAAGTTGCCTTTCTTTCCTCTGCTTCCCTTCATAGCTGTCTGCTGGGGACTTCAAATCCGAAGATCTATGGAGATAACAGCCTTGCACTGATTGCTTAAATGGTTTCCTGGATTACATTACATAAGATCAAATTCCTATAATGAATCCCTTGTGTGTATATATATATATATATATATATATATATGTGTGTGTGTGTGTGTGTGTGTGTGTGTGAGTGTGTGTGCATAAATACATATGCATGTATAGCATGTATATATGCATATTTATTATATACATACATTTGGATATATATATGTATATGTATATGATGCTGGATAGTGCATATACTACTACATCTCTCCAATTTAATCTTTTTAAAATTTATTTTCATTTATGGCATATGCACATGCCTGTGCTGTAGGTGTGCCCATGAAGGCCAGCAGAGTGGCTGGGTGCCCAGGAGTTGGAGTTATGTGGTTGTGAGCTAACAGACGCTGGTACTGGAAATTGAACTCAGGTCCTCTGCAGTGTTTTGCTGCACTCTCCAGCACTTCTTTGATTACTTGTAATTGACTTTCTATCATGTTTGAGTCAATTGCTAGTCCATTTGGCTCCTGTAGGAAAAGAAATTACATTAGACGAGGTGCTTTATAAACAACAGAAATTTATTTCTGCATTTGTGAGGACTGGAATTAAAACTCTGGTGTCAATGTGGTTGGGCTCTCATGAGTGACTTCTTCAGGCCTCAGACTGACTTCTTATCATGGGTTTCTCACACATTAGGAAGAGACATGTAGCTCTCTGGGAGCTGTTTCAAAGGAATGTTATTTCAGTCAAAGTTCCCAGCTCACATAACCTTGCACCAGGGAGTAAGACTTCCAGGAGAGTTTGAGGAAGGTGGAGATATAAATATGTATCTATTGCATTCATCCAATATTATTTCCAATTTATGGGATTTGTAGCAATTATATTCAGTGTTTTTCATGGTTTGTTGACCTGGTCACTCATTTTCTCAGCTTAGCCCCTTTTTAGCTACTGTTGCTTAAACCATCAGCAGCTAGATTCATATTTCTGACATAGTAGTCATTTGCTTTCCACTTAAAGTCATCTATAAAATGCCTTTCCCCACCTCTCCTCAACAGCTTCACAGGGTCTTGAAGGAATAATTAGAAGTGCACTGCTTGGATAGAATATTCAAAAGGAATCAGCCATCCATGAATAAATTATGAACAGTGATGGAAGGCAAGGAAGTGTCTGTAATTCAGCTGAAGAGGCTTCGCTGGCAGGAAACATCCTGCAGTAATAATATTTTGTGCTTGGTTCAAAATAAAAAGGGAAGTGATACTTCATAAGCAGATGGGAGCACAGGATCAGACACTTGTCAACTTAGAGTTCCACTCTCCCTGACCCTTTTAAACAAGACTTCAGCCTGGAGGAGAGAGTGAAGGATTTGGTAGTCAGGCCAGGGTTTGAATCACGGCATTGGCCATGTGACTTTGGGCCAAGGATTTAGCTTCTCTACTGCTCAGTTTTCTTGTCTTCTGAATGGCAGTAATCAGCCTGACAGGTTTGCTGAAGAGACAAGAGACAACATACAAGACTTCGTTCCACTGAGGCACCCAGGAGATGCCCAGCCCTTTACCCTTTACCTTTTTACGCATTTACCCTTGGTTAGTTTATTTAAAAATGCCCCCCACCTCACTGTAATAATGACCTTTAACATCCCTGCAGATGTGTATGTCCCACAGACACTAAGCTTTTTTGGAAGACAAACTCAAGCATAGAGGAGCTCACTGCATTGTAGCCGAGAGAATATGGAAGGTCCTGGCAGGGAGTGGTGGTCTTTTCAGAAAAGCAAGGCCCTGGGCCTAAACAGGAAGCCCTTGTTCCAGCAACTGATCCAATGGTTGCAGGACAGGGGGTGAAGAGAGCTGGCTCTCTTGTCAGGCAGCCAAGTTGGAGTTGGGTGGGCAAGGAGATTGCTTTGTCCTTTGACTGCCTTGAACTAGTTTTTCCCTGGGACTTTAAGTTCCCACAGTCAGGCTGCAAAGCCAGGGACTTCTCAAAGAGCAAACGTAGTGGCAGCTGAACTTGGAATCCGTTCATAGCGTCAAACAATGGTTCACCAGTTTTGGAATCTGTAAATGTTAAACAATTACACAGCCTGCCAAGTTTGGCCTTAACACTACAGGACTCTTATGGGCCAAAGACTGGTTGAATATAAGGAAGCACACAGCCTCACCAGTGAAGGAAAGCTAAGGATGAAGACCAGATGGCATGGAGGCATAATATTTTTCCACGTGTGGGAACAGTTTAAACAGCTTAGAAACTTACAGGGTACGGACTTTATGTCAGCAGCCTTAAACTATTTGTTCCAGGCTTCTGTTCTCAGGCATCTAAGTGCTCATTTCCTGGTTTGTGTCACAGGTACTATTTTAGCACTATCTAACGTTTTTTATTATAAACATTCATCTACTGCTCTGTTCCTTACATCTGCACTGCGTATACTTCCTACTTACAGAATTGAGTGCCTTTAGGAATGTAGTCCTGTTTCATTAATACATTATTGTGAAAGGAAGCAGCCAAACTTTAGTCAGGCTTCTAAGAGCACCAAAATTGTGTAGGCCCAAGTCAGGGGCAGTGTGACCCAGAGCAATTCCCAAATCTGAAGTAAAAGAAACAATTTCTGTAAGAAAACATTTTCCAAGACAAACAAGACGGCCTTGGGCTAAAAGAGTTTCCCCACGTAGATAGCCCATGGCCTCGGGCTAAGGGTTTTCCCCCCACCCTGTTCTTGAGTCCAGGGAATAGATTCGAATTGTGAGGCCGGAGACCCTCGGCCCTGGCTTTCTCTACTCAGTACAATAATTATTGAGTACTTTCCAGAAGTCCCTGTTCCAAGAACTAGCCTACCCCAGAAACCATAAAACAATTATTGTCAGGCTTAATTCAAGAGCACTGTGACCCAGCCCAAATTCCTAAAATGAGTGGCGGCTACAGCCGCCGCCTAATAGCCTTGGGCAAGGGACTTTACCCTAAGTGTACATTTCCTGGTGCCCATGACCTTGCTATAATCAATTTAAAGGTTAACTGGCCCCTACCTATCAAAATGAGAAAACAATTTGGGAACCAATCAACTTGTACCAATTCGGTTTATGCCCAACAATTGTATAAAAAGCTTCACCATTTGCTCCTTGGGGCCGATTCTATCCTGCATGTTAGAAGGGTCCCAGTGCACTGGAATAAATCCTTTTGCTATTTGCATCGATATCCCGTCTGTGAGTCTCTGTGGGGATGCGGCGTTCCGGTTTGGGCCCTGGGGGTCCCAGTTTGGATCTCTGAAGTCCAACATTTTGGTTCCCTGACCGGGAATCGACACATCCCCCCAGACCCCGCAAGTCGGGTATCGGAGGTAAGCTCGAGCATCTGTGTGTTTGTCTGTCTGTCTGTTCGCCTGTCTGCCTGTCTGTTTGGAACAAGTAACTGGTCAGAGCTTTAACTGTGTCTGTAAAGGTCTGTGGTGTGCATGGTCCGTAAGGATCCCGCCGCACGGCTTAAGCTTACTGGGATGGTATAAGCCAGGACCGACCCTGGAGGACGCTCCAGTGGGGTTGGAGGGGACACCGTAAGGTTTTCTCTCTGTCTGAGCTGGGGACAGGTGGCCCCACGGCATCTGGCCAGAATCTCTGCCATTTGGTTTGTCAGGGACCGGCATCTGTCCGATATCGGAGCTCTGTTTCTCTTTGTGTCTGATTTTTGTGTTAATTGTGACTGACTTATTTGCCTGACTATCTGTATTAGGTCTTGTTGTCTGTCTGTTTGTGAGAAGCGCCACGGGAGGGTCTGGAATCTGGAGGCTGTGGAGCCCTGGAGGACACTCCAGAGTCTGGTAACGGGGAGAAGTCCAGGAGGACTTCACCCCCATCTGTACGGGGAGAGGTCCAGGAGGACTTCCCCCCATTTGTTCGGAGAGGGGTCCGTGAGGATCCTTCTCCATCGGGAGGAGGGAGAGGAGCCTCTCCTCCGTCTGGAGATGCCTGTTAGAGTCCGGTCTCAACCTTCTGTGACTTCCGTAGAGGAGCTGTGGAAGTCCCCTCCTGGGCGCGTCTGCAAAATCTGTTTCTTGTATTTTCACTGGTTCTTTCTGACTTATTGACAATGGACAGTCGACTTCAACCCCCCTCTCTCTGACGCTTGACCATTGGTCTGAGGTTACACCATAGCCGTAGGAGGGCTGCTGATGAGCTACCCTCCCGTCTGGGGTTGTGACGACCGGTGTCGGGAAGCTTGGGTTGTGAGAGGACCCATCTGGAGTCATAGGACCCACCTGGAGGTCCTGACCTGCTTGGAATCTGGAGGCTGTGGAGGCCTTTCCACTGACAGACTCTCTGGCCGAGAGCTCTGGGCGGACAGTGGTGCCAGGTGCTTACTTGACTCTGGAAACACCAGAGGGTGCACTGCTGTTTCTGTATGATTCTGTGTGTGTGTGTGTATGGCTAGACTCGGACTGACTTTGTTTTTGGATGTGGGACAAACTCCATCTGGACCTCTCGACATAATTATGTCTCATTTTAAGGGAGTCAAGGACAGAGCCGACTTATCAGTCAGTTGATGTACACCTGAAAACCTCTGAGAAATTGTGCGGCGCCATTGTCTTATCTGATTCATGTTTGTCTCAGTTTCATGGTTATATGTTTTTGTGTTTGTCTGTTTTCCTGTGTAACACGCAAGATCTAACGTGGGCCAAGCAACTCCTCTCATATGCTGTGGGTAAGTGGCAGTGCTGCCAGCCGGAATGCAAGCCAAGCCTAAACAAGGGGTAGAAGGCCAGCTGCAGGGGAGCGGGGGGTGGGGGGGGAGGGGGTGCTGCGTTGAGCAGACCTCTGGGGCCCACCCCAGCCAGAGCTGCCAGTTTCAACTCAGCAGCCTTGGTTTGGGGCTCTCGGCCACAGAAGGGAAAGAGTTAATGAGGCAAAGCAACCAAAAAGAGGCAGGAGGGGGTGCAACTCACCCACTCCTGAGATAACAGCCAAACTTTCTTGTGTAAAAATCACTCAAATGGTATTTTAAAATATGTATGTGGTTTGGGTAAAGAAAACTAATGGTTTTAAAGATTCAGGTGTCCTGTAATGACTGCCACTGAGGTAGAGCTTGCTAGAAACTAGAGGACAGGCTGCTGTTTGGGGAGAGACTTCTTGGAGCAGTTTCTGCTGCTGGCCAGAGTTCCGGAATGGTTTATGCACACTGTCCCTGTCGTCTCTGTGGCCATTTTCGAGCATGGCTATGGAGATAGACCTTTTTAAAAGGACGCTGGGATGAACTGTTTCGGATCTCTGCTTATGCAGACAAACTGTAAAAAAGCATCAGGTCATATCAAGGAAGTTCTGAGGTCTCTCTGTTTTCTGAGTGTGTGTGAATGACGATGTTTTTTCTAGTGTAAGTTTAAAAAGAGAGCATTAAATTAAAGCTGAGTAACGTATGTGTGACTGCATTTTGGATGTGACTCCATTTAGGATGTGGACACTACCATTCTTTTCCAGGATCAAAGAGGAGATGGAGGTAGCCACATGTTGCCATTCAAGGAGACAACAAATCTCAGATATTTAAATTAAATTAGATTTTATTTTGTATGATTTTTTTCTCTTCTATGCTGAAAATAGGATCTTTAAGAACAATGTTTAATAAGGGATCAAAGCTATGCCTTTGTGTATTCAGATACAGGAATGTACTTTGTGCTGACAGCCAAATTTTTAGGGTGAGAGTTATGGGATTAAAACAAAGTAAATCAAGGCAATTGAGGTTTGAGTAAACAACCTGGCAGTCTTTAGAGATCGAGAGGCCATGTGATGGTTTTTTCTATACTAAAAATAAGAGAGAAATTTTTAAGATAGCTGAACTGCCACTATACCAGAGCTGATTCAAACAGGCCTGGAAGGCAGACTGCCGAGGAGGGTGTGACAAAAGGAAGGTGCATTACAATAGAGGAACTTTATTTGTGGTGCTGCAGGCACACAGTTGGAAGGTCTATTCGGGTGCAAAGATGTATATTTTACCTGCTTGTCTTTGCTAGTTTTGTTAAGCCTCAGCTATTTTGAAAATTAAAGTAAAAAGTGATCTGAAATGTATAGATTAATTCTGGCTGTAAAATTCTGATAAGCTGATCCTACTACAGGCAGGAGTTCAAGATGTTAAGTATCAGCTGATGTATTAATTCTGTCTTGGTGATCACCAGTGTCAATGTATAAAAATAATGTATATTTTGTGTTCATTTGAATATCACTGTCTTAAATGTTAGCTTGCCAGATCTGGGGCAAGTTTACTCAGAAATGAGTCTTGCTGGAGAGACCTGGAGCAGCTTGTGTTACGTGCCAAAATGCTAAAATAATTTCTGCCACTAACAGACAATTTGTAAACAGGCCACAAGTCATCTCTGAAAAAGTCCTAAGGTTCCTCTGTTGTTCCAGACCTGATTAAGATTTCTCT
This sequence comes from Cricetomys ansorgei, assembly GCA_026225945.1. NCBI lineage: Eukaryota > Metazoa > Chordata > Mammalia > Rodentia > Nesomyidae > Cricetomys > Cricetomys ansorgei. The sequence goes on from JAMJFZ010001562.1 coordinate 9,486,414, forward strand.
GTCTGTATGTAAGATTATACTTGTATTTGAGAAAAAACTGGTCCTGAGCCGGGGCCAGGAGGGAGGGGACCACATGGGCAGAGAAAGATGACAACCCGGTGTGGAAGATACGTAGGCGTGGATGAGATGTTAGACGGAGGCAAATTTCACAGGGTGTGTGGAATCTCCCCCAATTCCTAAGACAGTAAAAGAAACAATTGGCATTAAGAGGGGAGGTCTTAGGAAACCCAGAAACCTTGTCCCTGGGGAGCAGGAAAAAAAAAAAAAAAACCCAGCTCAGTGAATTCAAGTCCCAAGGACATCCCATGTGCTGTGCTTTGCGGTGGGCTCCCTGCCAGGGAGATGAGAGGGTTCCTGGGGAGAACACCCTGTTCCCTCCTTCCTGCTGCTGCCCCTAAAACTAAAAGGCAGGAACTTGACCCAAGCTTGGCTTCCTGAAAGAGTTCTGTGGCTGTCTTGAGTCTACATGAGATGGCAAGATGACATACTCGGTGTGTAAAGGAACACACACAGGGGTAGAGAGCCAATACAGAGCAGGTACTCTGCGCTCCTTTGGAGAGCCTGAGAAAAAGGCAAAGGGTCAGGAGGGTAAACTAACAGACAGGTTAACTCATCACAGTGGTCCCTATATAACTGAGGCCTCAATACCAACCCTCTTGAGAGTGTCTTTTAAAAATGTGTTTTAAAGATGTGTTTTTTGGTATAGATCTAAAAAGAAAATATTAAGATAGATTTTATATAGTATTTTTGTATGCTAAAATAAGGTTTATAAAATTAAGATTTTAAAAAGAGTGTTTAATAAGATATCAAAGACTGTATCCTTGTGTATTCTAATACAAGAATACATCTTTTGCTGACAGTCATCGTTTCAGTTTAAGAGTAAAGTGTTTAAAACAAAACAAAAATAACTGAAGTTTATTTATAAAAATCCTGCAGTTTTAAAATTAAGAAGTTATATGATATCTGAGCTTTAGTGTAACAGTTGGCTTAGGCCTAAAAGCTGAAAAGAAAAATATGTGCATTACATTATGGGATATTATAAACACAGAGTTGAAAGGTTTTAAACTACTTTAAGAAAATGTCAGGTTTTTACAAAAGTTAAAAGTTAAAGCTAGATATTTTCAAAAACAGCTTTTAAGATATTTAAATTCACAAGACTATGAGACAGTTTAAGTTAAAAAGATGTTTACAATGACCTAGATAGTACAGTAAAGCAGAAAAAAATTATAGGCAAAGTTTTGTTAACATAGAGATACTTAACATAGATAGCCCTCACCCCTCAGAGATCTGCTGATTATGACTTTTAATTGGAGTTTTAAGTAGAGACCCCAGATCCTAACAGTGACCCCAGCACCTCCAGAGAAGACGGACAGGGACAGAGCAACCTCTGGATTGTGGAAACGTACCACTGGGAAAAACTGCCCAATGCCTCACCTGCTAAAAACCTGCCTACAAATAAGACACTAGAGAGTAGATCATCCTGCTTTGGGTGGACAGAGCGGGGTTCGATCCCTCTGAGTCTTATCCACAGAAAGATACCTACTGGTCTGGCAACTGAAGACTGGCCTGGCAACGGAAGACTGTCATTGCCTTGAGGCCTCTGTTCCCCATAAGGTCACAGAGAACACGGAGAGTCCAGGGTCATCTGTCTAGGTATGGGTAAATCTCTGTCATTTTAATTGAGTTATACTTTTTGCTATAATTTAGTATTCCCAGATCTCCGGTGGTGTTGATGGCTAACTGTAATTCTGTTAGTTTAACAGCAATAGGCAACCAGTTTCTCTCTCTGAGGCTACTAGAGTCCTTGTCTGAATAAGACAAACAGGATTGTCTCGCTAACAGGCCCCCTGTTAAAAGATAAATAGGTTTTTGATGTAACTTTTACTATCCCTTTATTTAAAAAAATTTGCCTAAAAGTGACTGCTCTCAGTGATAACAACTCTATATTTGGTAAATAGATTAAAGAAAGTTTAAAGGAATGTTATGAGGTTTAAAATATAAAGGTCTAAGAAAGTGATTTAAGTTTTGAGTGTCCTAGGTAAGTTGTGAAGGTCTGAAAAAGTGATTTTAAGTGAGAAGGTGGTTTGAGATAAAAGTTAAAAAAAAAAAAAGGTTCAGAGTTATAACCTTAAAATCCTGGATACATGTACTGATGAGCTGGTATGATTGTTTTTATCTGGATTAGAGGCTTGCTTGGCTCTCCCATTTTCTTCTAGATATATGAAATAATACTTTGTTGCTAAAGGAAGCCAAAAACCATTCTCTACATTTTAAAATGACAGATTTTGTCTTAGTAGTGTATAACCTGGTTTTAGTTACTTGAAAACTTTTTATGATACTGTACTCTGTAAACAGATATTAATTAACTAAAAAAAAAAAAACAGATTCTGTGTTGTGTAAATTATGGGCCACTTTAAGGTCCCTCAAAACATATGTTTTTAAGTGCCTAAATAGGCTCAAGTCTAAGGTGATTTCTCATTGGCTGTTTAACGAACACTTGCTAGCTGTTCTTTCTACAATGTGAATTACAATGATAAAAAGTTCCAAATGTAAGCTTCTGTAAACTTTAACTTCTGCCTCTAGTTTTTATCCGTCTCAATAGATCACTACTTGGCTAACAGACACCATCCAGGAATCAAACTGCTTCGACTACTGTGAGTCCTGGACCTGACCTGCTGAGAGCTGATGACCAGTCCAGCTGATGTGACCACCCCTGTCCACTCAGCTGGATCAGCGAACCAGACGTACCCCACGGCCTAACCGCCCCCCCCCCAGCTTTTGACTAATACCAGCCTGTTTGGGGCCCCTGACAACGTCCCCTCTCAGCAGGAAGCAGTCTAAGAGATTACAACGACCCATTTCCACAGGCTGGAACTTTTAGTCAAAAGAAAACTCCCTAAGACTGGGGACATGGCATGTATAGTGCCTATTGGCACACCAGAACATTACCTGTTGAGGCCAGATAGACTCAGGTTCATTAAACTGACAATATGATAAAACACCCACTTAAAGCAAAAAAGGGAGCCCTTAACAGTTCTCACACTGTCACTCCTATTAGGGGTGGGAGCAACAGGAGTTGCCACAGAAACCGCCTCCCTACTTCTACAGGGACAACAGTACCAGAGTCTGTGAGCTGCCATTACAGGAGAGGTTTAGATTTACCTTTTCTCCAACAAGGAGGACTTTGCTCCGCTTTCTGGTTTAAATCCTGGTTCAATTCATCCTCATGGGTGACGACGTTAATATCTACACTACTGGCACCCTTGGTAATGTTATTGTTGGCTCTAAACTTTGGGTCCTACATTTTAAGTAAACTAATAGCTTTTATTAGGAAAAGAATCAGTTCAGTACAGATTATGGTTCTCAGACAACGGTACCGGTTTCTTAATTCTCCAGGGAGTGACTATAAACTAACCAATGCTAGTGATCAGGAGCTAAAACAGCTGTTCCATGATTGGAACAATCACAAGAAAAAAGGGGGAAAATGTGAGGCTGGAGACCCTCGGCCCTGGCTTTCTCTACTCAGTACAATAATTATTGAGTACTTTCCAGAACTCCCTGTTCCAAGAACTAGCCTACCCCAGAAACCATAAAACAATTATTGTCAGGCTTAATTCAAGAGCACTGTGACCCAGCCCAAATTCCTAAAATGAACAGCAGCTACAGCCGCCGCCTAATAGCCTTGGGCAAGGGACTTTACCCTAAGTGTACATTTCCTGGTGCCCGTGACCTTGCTATAATCAATTTAAAGGTTAACTGGCCCCTACCTATCAAAATGAGAAAACAATTTGGGAACCAATCAACTTGTACCAATTCGGTTTATGCCCAACAACTGTATAAAAAGCTTCACCATTTGCTCCTTGGGGCCGATTCTATCCTGCATGTTAGAAGGGTCCCAGTGCACTGGAATAAATCCTTTTGCTATTTGCATCGATATCCCGTCTGTGAGTCTCTGTGGGGATGCGGCATTCCGGTTTGGGCCCTGGGGGTCCCAGTTTGGATCTCTGAAGTCCAACAGAATGACTGTGTGAAGGAATGTGAAAGAATGTGAGGGAATGTGAGTCAGCTTTTACTAGGCAGTCAACTCCAGGAACTAGGAAGTAAAAAATACTTTCCAGACCTTCCCTGTTCCAGGGACTAGCTCACCATTATGGTGAACCTATTGGAATGTACCACCCAACCTGTATCTGGGATACTGCCTCTGTACTGTATAAAATTGATGGAAGCTTGTTCTTCGGGGTCGCCATTTTCACTTATGTGAGGGTGGCCCCAGCGCGCTGGTTCATTAAAGCCTCTTGCTATTTGCATCGATTCCCCAACTGAAAGTATCTGTGGGGTTGCGGCGTTCCGGTTTGGGCCTTTGGGGGTCTAACACTGGGATTCTACGTGTGAGCTACCCTGCCTGGTTAGAAGCACAGAGTTTAATCACACACACACACAGATATGTACATATACTTATACATACACACAAATAATTATAAACATACATATATATTTAGAATAAAATCATGAGACTTCGTAGTTGAAAACAATCACAGACATATTTTGGTATAAATCTAGACTCTCCAGGAATTTGAGTTATAGTTTATAAAATCAGTTTAGCTTTTGTAATCACTAGTAAATTATGGCTTCTTTTGTTCTCAAAATAGTTTTATTTGAGTCACTGTGTTTTTTGGCTCTCCAAATAAAAAAAAGGTAAATTCTACTTTGCTAAAAAAATGTTTTAAAGAAAATGAGAAAACTTTTATACTTTGAAAAATAAACTACTCACAATATACTTCAATAAAAACTGAACACATTCCTTAGAATTATCCACAAAATATCATAATGTTGGAATTCCTTTGAAATGACACACTTTCTGAAATATGATCATATACAAAGTGTGAAACTAAAATTATAGTAGTAATATTTTTCACTCTTTTAAAAATAGACATGAGATGAATTTCTGTTTCTGTCCCTGAAGACAGACATGCATAAGATGGGTAAGTTGTCTCATGCATATGGCTTTAAAAGATTTCTGTTTTGGTCAATATATGATTGAACTTTCATAGGTATTTCCTGTGCTTGTAATATTAAGCAGAATGTTGATTGACATATAGTGAAATTCACCACTTGTTTAGTTGGGAGGGTTGGTGGATGACCCTTTTATGACTACAGTAGTTACTGTGCTGTTAGTGTGAGGCCGGAGACCCTCGGCCCTGGCTTTCTCTACTCAATACAATAATTATTGAGTACTTTCCAGAACTCCCTGTCCCAAGAACTAGCCTACCCCAGAAACCATAAAACAATTGTTGTCAGGCTTAATTCAAGAGCACTGTGACCTAGCCCAAATTCTTAAAATGAACAGCAGCTACAGCCGCCGCCTAATAGCCTTGGGCAAGGGACTTTACATTTCCTGGTGCCCTCGACCTTGCTATATGCCAACACCAATCAATTTAAAGGTTAACTGGCCCCTACCTATCAAAATGGGAAAACAATTTGGGAACCAATCAACTTGTACCAATTCAGTTTGTGCCCAACAACTGTTTAAAAAGCTTCACCATTTGCTCCTCGGGGCCGATTCTATCCTGCATGTTAGAAGGGTCCCAGTGCACTGGAATAAATCCTCTTGCTATTTGCATCAATATCCCATCTGTGAGTCTCTGTGGGGGTGCAGTGTCCCGGTTTGGGCCTTTGGGGGTCCAACATTAGAATAGCATAGCCTTTTCATAAACATTATACTTTGATAAATGATTTTGTAAAGGAAATACTAATATCTATGATGGGTTTCAATAAAGAGCAAAGATAACTTTCTGAGATGGGAAAACCTGGACAGTTAGGGCAGAGGGTCTTGCCTCACATGGCTGACTAACAGACTTCAGCCTCTCAGGGCTCTGACTTGCTCCTCCTGGCACCAACCTGGAATACATGAAGTCTAGGCATTTTATTGGAAGGAAGCACTACCCATTGATACACAGGCCTTAATGCTCACTGAATAGAACTTCTACAGTGTACCAACCCCCAACTTCAACTGGTTGACATTAGGCCTTCTTACAGGTCAGTCAAATCCCTGGGCAAGGTCTTCCCTGCATGATGCTCAGACTGAGGGAGGACCCTGTAAAGTTCCTCTATTAGCATTAATATAATCCAACGCTTTCAACACAAATATCTCAGTGGCAGAGTCAACATTAGACTGACAAATGTTCCATTCAAGGGCTATTGTGTAGACAATGGCTTCTGCTCCAAACTAGCATGCTTTCTACATTCCAGAGACCACACCTAGGGAGCTGACTCCAACAGCTAAGTAAGGTGACCATCTGGCAGTGGTTCTGGCTGCCAGGTGTAGCAGCTATTCACAATTACTGCACAGAAGTGCACATAGCTCTGTAATATTTGTGAATAAAATCTTTCTTTCCTTTATTATTGTTACTACTTCCTACTGTGTGTCAGGCATTGTGCTAAATGCTAGGAATGCATCTCTAAAAGTCAGTGTCTAGCCTTGTGGAACCAATAGAATAGAATGTATTTATAAAAGAGAAAGTGCAGGCATTTAGATTATAGTATGGCAAGTCCTCCAATAAGAAAAGCCCTAATGAGAGAGAGAATATGGAGGGACACTAAAGAACTCATGTGGAGAACTCTCGGCTCACACACCTCTATCTGGGAGGTCTCTTCCACTCCATGCCACAGCCATGGCTGTGCTGTTAGCTCCAATCCCAACCACAAGTGACTGGACGAGAGGTCGACTGCAGGCCCAGGTTAGAGTGCTAAGAAACTTGGTTAGTCAGCTGTGCTTTGAACGAGTGTCCTTTTGTAAAGTCAGCACTGATAGGGTCGAGTCTCTGTATGATGAGAGAAAAAACAGTTCTGCTGACAGGAAGCCTCTCCCCTACATGTAACCGAGAGGCATAGCGGCTGACTTGAAGGTTTTCCTCTTTTTGTTTTAAATAACTTGAAGGAAAGTCAGTTACCATCTTGAGTCAGAGCTTGAGCTTATAATCACGTAGGAAATGGCAGCAACTACAACTGATGCTGCCAGGGAGAGGGCAATAGCTCATCTCTAAAGTTTAAGTAGGTGTAAGATAAGATGTAATATATAAAAAAAAAGAAAATGGGAAGTGAGAGTAAGGCCACCACCGTACACCTACTAATAACTATGTGGGGAATGGAGAGATGGACCAGCAGCTAAAAGCATTGGCTGCTTTTCCAGGGGACCCCACTTCTATGTCACCCACAGAGCAGCTCACAACTATCTCTAATTCCAATTTCAGAGCCTTTGATGCCCTCTTCTGCCCTCTGCAGACACCACACCCATAAATGTTGCACAGACACACATACATATGGAACACCTTTACCTATAAGATAATAAGAAGAAAAACTATTTTAAAAGAATTACTATGGTCCAAGTAGTATCATAAAGGGTGTCATAAATTTCAGGCCAAAGGATTGGAAGCTACTCTTCATTGTATAGGAATTGATTTGCTTGGCATTGTGAGGGTTTGAGTAACACCTGGAGTTCTGGAAAGGGATAGGGGTAGAATGAATCCCTTTAGAGTAGCCTTAAACAGAAGCATTGTTTTAAAGAGCCTAAGAGTTAGGATGTAAGCCTTGTATTCATACAAGACTGTGGGAGGCCTATGATCTCCTGGGAGCACTATTAGGCTTGCTGGATGCCTCCCTTCATCACAGACAAAGGCATTGCTAACTCTGTTGTATGTTTAGTCACTGTATTTTTAGAGCCAAGATAGAATGCTGAAATTAGAATTGCCAAAGAATCCATATCCTGCTATTGTATATACGACCTAGTTTGTGTCTGGCTTCATATATGTAGCAGATTTACTAAGGGAGTATAAATCATCATCAAGACTACAGAATCATAGATTCCTCAGGGATAATATAAACTTTTTCTGGGACCCAAGGGAGGTGAATACAATTTGGGATATTCATAGAAGAAAAAAATGTCAATATGGAATTGAGCTTTGGTTCCTTAAAAAATATTTTTTATGTGTAAAAGAAATATACTCATCATAGTTCTCCAAAGTGTGTGTGTGTGTGTGTGTGTGTGTGTGTATATATATATGTGTGTGTGTGTGTGTGTGTGTATCATATCATATATCTATATCTATGTGTGTGTATACACACACACACACACACACACACACATACACATACACATATATCATTGCTTATCAAGTGAAATAAATTCTCCCAAACTACCACAATCAGTGGAGGTAAATATTCTCTGATGGCTGGAAGACTGAGCAGATACACAAGATCAGGGGACAACACAACGGGACAGCCAGGGTGGATTTCCCAAATCACTTCAAAGAACAATCTAGGTGGAATATGGGAACAGAAAGAGCCAGTCAAGGCAAAGACAAAACAGACCTGTTGTGCACACAGTCCCAACACAATGACGCCCAGATTTGCCACTCAGTGTGGTGATAGCGACCCCTGCTGACACCCATCTTCTTCTCGACTCTAGAAATTAAACTAGGGCTCCTGTAAGTTGTGATGAAATCTTCTTAATATTTGATTAATTCTTACAGAATGTTGTACATGTATTTTGACCATAGTCAATATCCCCCAGATTCACTCTCAGAGAACGTTTGAATTTGGAAGTTGGAATTAGGTTCAGAGAACATTTAGTATTGCTCACTTCATGGACAGGTTTTGTGACTTGCTTTAGAACACACAGCTGCATTTGTTAGACTATAAAGACCATTGCCCAATCCTTGTGGGTGTTTATCCAAGAAGAATTTTCTGTCTCTACAAAAATATCCATAACTCAAAGACTGTGGTGGCCTAGCAAGATCTCTGGGATTTACAGTGCTTTTTAAACACTGCGCCCATCTGGCCACTGTTGGCAAGACACTTTAATGTTCCATGCAATGTTACTCAGTCCTCAGCTAGATCACTTGTTTTGTATGTTCATCTTTTTGAAATGTTTCTTTGGGTCCAAGTATGCTTTTAAGTGTTTTCCTTTTCTCTACCCTTAAACATTGGTGGTGATGTACAAAAAAAAAAAAAAAAGGTCAAAACAGGAATGACATGGCTGCCCCCTATACTCAAGTGCTGGACTCCGAAGCCTGTCCTGAACTCAGTACTCAGTGGTCACCCATCCCCCAGAGTGTTCTCCAGCTTCCTTCCAACAACCCCATTTCTCCTTCTCCACTCATACCCCCGAGTTCCCACACACATCGTGGGCATGGGCTTATGTGTTTCTTCATTCGTCACAGAACCAGAAGGTGCAGATGTCACAAAGTGCACACCCCTCCATGGCATCTTTTACATCTTTAAGACTGGGATACTAACGCCATTGTGCTTATTTCGAAGTGTGGTACTGAGGACATCCATACCAGGTTCCCTCTCTAAATACATAAATATGTGCCTAGCTTCTTTTTCTTTTCTTTTTTCTTCTGGAGTGTGTGTGTGTGTGTCTATAACACAAAAAGTGGTAACAGGTTCTTAAAATCTTATGTTTTACAGAAGATCATGCCACGCCAACTCCAGTGGAGTCCGCATGACAGGCCTAAACTCCTGCTCCGTGGATTGAGACTAAAGCCAACTTCAGTGGAGTCCGCAACAGGGATAAACTTATCTTGCAGAAAGAAAACAGAGGAAAGCCTTGGAAAAGAGGACACAGTAGAAGTGTGTCATACCCAGACTAGAAAGGTTACAGAGGTTTCTATGGTCTCATTGCCAAGGTCAATACTGTCAAGTCCGCTGAGGAAGTTGGCAAGGGTGAATAGCTCACCTGACTGCTCATTTCACCTGGCAGACAGAGTATCACAAGTAAAGGTCTGCACTAATTCATGGGCAAGTAGTTGATTGGCAAATAAGTGAGGAACTTGAAAGGCAATAAAGGAGGCCTGAAGATGAGTTTTTGGGTAGACTTGTAAGAGTGGGGAGAGTCAGGAGATTTCTATCTCAGATGAACATCACTCCTAGGCATCAACTGTGAATGAGATGTTCAATAATCAAGCAGGCCATTCGATATGGCCAAGCCTGTACGTGTCAATTAGCTGCTCCCCTTACCTACTCTGGTGCTTGTACAGTTGGTTCCTGAACATGGCCCTAGGGAAAGCATGCTTGTTACATATGACTTTAGAATATAGGCTGCCCTTCACCAAGGCTGGTCTGCTTGCTACCTCTGGTGAGTACCCATCTTTACTAACAACAGAGACCAACACTAAGTCCCTATGGTGGCATCACTCCCAGACCTTGCCTGATACCCAGTGACAGATGGATTGCACTAGAATGGTATCACCACAGAGAGAAAAATGACTGAAACAACTTGCCTTCTTTTCCTGTAATGTTTCTTCTGGTGCTGCTATCCATGCGGTGAGAGCCCACTCTAACTACCTACTGTGGAATCTCTTAGAATACAGCTTCTGACTAAGGCGCTTCATTTGAAAAAGATCTAGAGGGACTGTCTCATTATTACAGGAAGATACAGTGGTGGGATGAATTATTTATCATTTATGTTGTCACACGAGAATGTAGGGCTGCCTCCCAGTTATAGAACATTCGGTGAGCCATCAACTAATGTATAATGCTTTCTTTCATAGCTGGGATACTTAGCCAAGAACCAAAATGTAGAAGTTGTTGTGGTTCTTTTGTTATTATTCTTACTGTTTTATCCACAAGCTCTTGTTTTCAATCCCATGATAGGGAGTGCTCTTACATCCAAGTGCTCTTCTATCCAAGGATAATTCTTCTAAGAGACACTAGAAAGATCCTAGACTGTCCCTTCAGCCACCCTGGATCTCCATGCAAGTGAACCGACAATCAATCAATCCTGATTGCAAAGTAGGGAAAGGGTTGGTACTAGATAGCAGAGGGGTGAGGAGGCTATGTCGGGAAGACAAGAGATTCCACTGGCAACTATTAGCATCTCCATCCCCATTGTAAGAGTTATTGGAAGATTAAGAGTGACTAAGAATTAAGATACGTCAACAATGCCACTCAGCTAAAGCATCATCCAGGAACAGCCACGATGAGGAGCTGCTCAGTGACTAGTAGGATGTACTTGGCAGCAGCAGTTGGAGGCAGAAGATGGGCTTGACATCCGGTTAATTAGGAAATGAGAACATTTTCTACTGAAGCCTTTTCAAGGCATTGCATGACCCCAACAGGAGGTCAGCTGCATTTCCTCCATTTGTAAAAAGATAGAATATCTTTTCAGGGACACCTGTTATTTCTTTCATAATGTTTTATACAATGCCAAGGATACTCAGAAAGAACATGTCAAAGCCAGAGCCCAATATTCAGTTTTTCTTACTTCAGTATCTAGAAAATTACTCCCCACTCCCTCTCCCTTGCCCTCCCTCTCCCTTAGCCCCCCTGCCCCCTCTGTCTCTCTGAGGGAGGATCTTGATGAATAGCCTAGGCTGGCTTAGAACTCACTGTGTACTTTTTCTAGCTTTCCTAACCCTGATCAAACAAGTCCTTAGCAAAAAATATGTTTTCTTACTTTTGTATTATTTCTTAGGTTACTAATGTTTCCTAAATTACCGATTCCAAGGTAGCATACAAAACATCCTAATCTAATCCTGTAACTATATGTGAAAAACACCTACTGTTCCTAATTATACATGCTTTTTAGTTATTCTTTCTGGAGTTTCAGTTGAATCACTAGTTTAACTAAGTAGCATTGCCTTACCCAAGTGGCATTGCTCAAGGGAAAATCATTATTATGTGTACCAGTAACACTGCCCAGTGAGGGATTAAAGACCCTCACAGAACTTTCATATCACAAGAGAGACAGGGAGACCAGGGTTGCAACAATAAGGCCCAGCAGTGGCAAAGGACATTCAGGAAACAATCCCCCAAGACTTTGTCAAACTGAGACGGACTCATAGTTTTCGCTAACCAGTGAGCTGTACCTGAATCTCCAGTGCTGGCTGCTGTTCCCCTGTATTGCTCCCAGAAGGTCATAAGTGACATTTCCAGCTAATTTATCATAATAAACAAAACTATCCTTCCTACAAATTTTAACTTTTAAGAGCAGTGGACTTAAACCAGACAGCACATTAAAATCACATGGAAGCTTTAGAATCACTTGGGTTCTCTGAGGGCAAATATCTTCTTAAAATTTCCCATTTTGTTCTAATGCAAACCCACGCTTGATGTGATGCAAATAGAAAAAAGAAAAAAAAAAACCCAAAACAAACACTAACATATCAACCCTGGGCCTGAAGTCAGCAACGACTCACGGCCTGTGAAGTCTGACCTTACTTGAAGACTGTACATGTTCTTACTACACATGTGTGATGCATATGTTAACTACCATGATTTGGATATTACAAAAATGTATAATATTTTGATACCTCATATCATCTACCACAAACATATATGTGTGTATGTGTGTAATTTAAACTTGTTGATTAAAGGATAAATCTCAAAAATATTATAAAACATTTATGAAGCAAAACAGAATATTTGAACCTATTTTGTTGTGCCTGGCATATGATACAAAAATAATAAATGGTAGCATTGATACAGTTTGCATTAATAGAGAAAGAGTGGACCTGGAGATACATGAGATCTGGCTTCCAATCTTAACCATTTTTATTTTCAGTCTTTGGTAAATCAAATCTTGTGCTTTAGTTTCTTAGTAAAATGGTTAGAATAATTCTCATCTTACTGACTTCTGAGCATTAAACAAAAAATTATTTGCCCTGAACTTGGCTCATTTCTTTACTGTTTGTAACCCAGCTGGGCAGTTGAACTGCCATGAAGACACAGCCATGGGTTATTCCTTGTATGTATAAATATTCTATGGTAGGTGCAGAATGTGTAGGCTCTGTGCTCATAATATATTTTATAGGTGTCTATACTCCTTTATCCTCTACTGTACTGTATCATACAATTAAGAATCATGATTTTGTGGGCAGGAAGGTTCAAAGGGAAGCAGAACTTCATTAACAGTGTCAGGCTGTATCTGTATTCCAAGTCTTATGTGAAGGAGAGACTGGACCCAATTCCAATCTTGGACCAAGGTAGCCCAGAGCACAGGGATGGGAGTAGATAGGCTCAACTGTTACTAATGCCTTCATGAAATGGAGTCTGGAAGAGTGGTGAGCTACCTGCTTCTCAGGGTCATTGGGGCTGAGATGGGGTGGGGTGGGGTTTGCAATCAAGAAGGAATGTGTCAGCAGTGTTAAAACAAACATCCCTGATCCATCTGGAGAACTAATGCTATAAATAGGAGATCTGGACACCAACCCTTGTATAATTATCTGTCTTCACAGAATGTGCCTGGCACGTAGGACTGAAGGACCTGGAGCTGTGCCTGACATACACAAGGTGCTCAATAAGTTTTCCTTGAGCTGAACTGACTGGTTCACTGGTGTTCTTTTCCAGGAACACTTCCATGTATTCTTGTTTTAGTGGAGAAACGCATAGGAACTGTGGTTCAATGTGTTTGTTGTATCAGAAGAGTGTTTCTTTGTAGATGCTTTGGCAATAGTTATTTAAGTTACTTCTGAGAGTCTTGTGTGTGAGAGAAGTTAGAATCACACTGAGAGTGCGAAGTTTGAGAAGCGCGTATTGATCATTATGTTCATATACCTTGACTGGAACTAGATGTTAACATTTATTGGGTCTCACCAAATGCCTGTCCCTGTATATATAGATCACCTCATCCACTTGGCAAACTCCTGTCCATCCTTCAAGGCCTAGCTCAAATGTCACCTGTTCTGTTAAACCTTCTTGACCGTCTCCAGCAAAGTCCCTGTGCCCTTTCACTGACAGCTCTTTGCTCAGCCTTCAGAAGACTCACCACACTTAACTCCAGCATATCTGCTTACCAGCATGTCTCCTACACTGGACTGTGAGGTCACTGTGTCTTTATTATTATTATTATTTTTTTGGTTCGTGAGACTTAGATCCAGAGAAACTATTTTTAAAGCATTCTTGTAATTTTGCTGACTACAGAACAAGTCACATTAAATGAATTTTGAAGAGAATTTTATCCTTCTAGATATAAAGCCAGATAATATTTTTCTCTAACCAAGGAAGGACAATGTTATGTAACGGAGAAAGAATGAATCCTCTGCTTGCTCATATGTCAGCTTTGGAGTCTAGCTACTTACAGGAGATTCCTAACACGCATGCACTAGTACCGATTGTGCAACCAAACTCATGTTCTCAGGATATCTATTTTACCTGGCAACCAGGTGCTGTAACAAAGCAAACCACAAGCAGATTTGTACATAAACACATACACACAGAGCTCATTTCCACCAAAATGTTGTCACCCTCAAATTCAATTAAACACAGATGCTGCTCACCTTACAACAAGGTGTCATCCTGATAAATCCACCATGAATTAAAAGTAACGTAAGTAAAAATTGCATGATACATGGGACCTAATGAATGGCCTAGCTTAGCAATAGAACTCTGTGGAGAGTTGTTACTTACCTCTGTTACTGCATGACTGACCTGTGACTTGTTGCCACTATTGCAAAGATATCACTGCACAGGCTAGCCTGTGGTAGAGCTGATTTTAAATGTGCCTCAAAAGTTCATATGCTAAGGGCTCATTTACCAGCCCATGGTGAAATCAGGAGGAGATGTGTTGGGAACTTGCTTTTGAAGGTGTTCAGACAGTCTGTGCTTCCCCTCCCCTCCCTTTTTCCCCTCTCCCCTTCCCCTCCTCTGCCCTCCCCTTCTGTCCCCTCCTCTCCCTTCCCAATCTCTTCCCCTCCCCTCCCCTCCTGGCTACCCTGAGGTGTAACTTCTATTTAGAATTATATCATTTTATCCTAAAGTTTGTCTTTCCATTTCTAAGTTTCATTCACTACATTTATCATTTTATATTAGTACATATAAATTTGCCTAGAGATATCATAAGTTATGTTATTGATCCCAACTGTGGGACATGTAGATTATTTCCACCTTTGTCCATTGCAAGCTCAGTGTAGATCTTTGAGAGTTTTCAATATTTGATCAAAGGATAAAATTCCCCTCTTCTCCCTGAAAAATAGACTTTTCTAAGATGAAGGTCATAGAAAGTTTAACATTTAAAATATCAAGGGCTGGAAAGATGGCTCAGTGAGTAAACTGATTACTCTGCAAGCATAAGAGTCTGAGTTCAGATCCTCAGAGCCCACATAGAAGCTGAGTGAGGCAGCAAGCTCTCTGACCTTAGTGTGGGAGGACGGACACGGACAGAGACCAGGGCTGCTCTGATGTGCTGATGTGATCAGCTCCAGGATCTGTGGGAGGCCCTATAGTAACAGAACAAACGCAGGAGGAGATGGAGAGTGATGGAGGAAGAAAATCAACCTCAGAAGTTGACCTCTGACCTCCACATATGCACACATCTGTATACACACATACACACAAAGAGATGAAGTGTAAAATTTACATTCTCACAGTCTTACTCGTTTTTCTATCAATATAATGAAAGATATGAGGTGATTAACTTATGAGGAAAAGGATATATTTAGCGCACATTTCTAGAGGTTTCAATTCAAGGTCAAGCAGCTCCTTGCTTTGGGCACCTGACAAGACAACAATTATGTGGAAATTCATGTTTCAACCATAGCATCACAGGACCATGTGAAAGCACGTGTCCCAACCACAGCATCCACCAGGAGGGAGAGAGCACCATCTTTATACCACCACCCAAGCACTTTAGTGAGACAGTCTGTTTCCCTGATACTCTCCTTTTGTTCTTGATTATGAGGTTGAACCTGTTTTCATAGCTTTATTACAAATATATGTGCCTTTTTGTTCTTGTTTTATTGGTAGACTGTTATTTTCAAGAGCTCTGGTTTAAAGGCAGTGTGGGTACTGGGAACCAAGCTTCCATCCTTTACAAGAGCTGTATGTACTCTTAACCACGGAGCCATCTTTCCAGTCCTCAGTACTTAGGTTGAAAGATGCTGATTACGTAAGGCAATGAAGAACATGAAAAATTATAAACATTCATAACTATGAAAGATTTCTCGTAGGAAATTGTTTAAGCTGAAATAATAATAATGTGCTAGATGATTTTTAAAGGGGTAGAAGAAAAATGAATGACAGCAGCCGCACATAGTATGGAATGAAGACATGGAGATGTATTGCTTCAGGGTTTTACACTGTAGATGAAGCAGTATCATTTGAAAGTGGATTGTAGTGAGTGACAGTTTCGTATTATAAACTCTAGAATAGCAGCTATGTTTAAAAAACTCATACATAATGAGTAAATCAATAATAGTTCCAAAATGAAATGATATATTTAACCCAAAAAAGATACAAAAAGAAGAAAACTGAACAAGAACAGACGAAACAAATGCAAAACAAATGTTAACGGATTGGACATAAAAGTGTATTAATAATCACATTATATTTAATAGTCTAAACACTCCGATTAAAAGGCAGAGTGTAAAGAAGCTTAGTAAAAAAAACAGGCCCAACTTAATGTGTTTTGCAAGGAGCCCACTTGAAAATAAAGACATAGATAGGTTGTATGTAACGGATGGAAAAAGATATACAAACACTAAGCTGAAGAAAATTGCAGAGGATATAGTAACATCATTTGAGGTGGAGCTGAAGAGGTGGTTCAGGGGTTAAAACATTGACTATGCTTCTGGAGAACCCAGGCTGGATTCCTAGCACCCACATGGTGGGCTCACACCCGCTGTGACTCTAGTTCCAGGGAGATGCAGTGATCTCTACTGGCCTCTACCTGTACTCACAGGGTCTAGAGACATGCATGCAGGCAAACCACCTGTAGGTATAAAATAAAATTTAAAATACCAAATGAGACAGATTTCCAAATGAAGTAGTATGGGACATCTCAGAATGCTGAGGAGTTGATTTAATTCATCGTTGTGATGGTTAGTCTTTTCAACTTCGTTAGGCTGAGACATATGCTTCAGGGAGCACGTTGTGATGGCACGCCCAGAGATGATTAGATCATGATTCATGACTTCATATTCCTCAAAAATATTCCCCACATGTGTAATACCTGGACAGGGGAGGCAAAAACAGGAAAATCAGAAGTTTATGGTGATATTGATCTGCATGGCAACTTAAAAGCCAGCCACTAATCCTTTGATGGGCCCAAAACATTTTGGCATTATTTCAAGTAGTGGACATCAGGACATGGGCCCAGGTGGAGAAACTGGGTCACTGGGGTATGTCATTGGGACTACGTCTGAGCCTAGTTCCTCCGTGAAGCCCATCTCTTTGCTACCTGCCCATTAAGATATGAACTATCTATGTTCTCCCTGAAGCCATAAGACAAACTGAATAACTCCTCTCAGTAAGTTGTCCACTCAGATGTTTTGGTGAAAGTTATACGAAATAACACACAGCCATGAAAGCGGTCAATACAGAGGTGCACACATATTTGGGGGAATGTCACAATGCAGAGCATAGAAATAAATGAAGTAGAATCTGTGGGAATTGAAAAGGAAAGCCGTTAAATTCCTTATTATAACTGAAAACTGTAACATCTCTCTTCTATAACCACCAGGCTGGTGGTAGGTAGAAAGTAAACAATGGTGTATGGACCTTAACCTTACCAGACTTAGTTGACACCTATGAATGTAAAGCTAACAGTGGAGTGCAATAGATTTTTCAAGTGCCTATGAACCATTCATTAAGCCATACATATAAATGTAGTCACTGAAATCAGGGCCAAGAAAACTTCAAATTACAGACATGTATGTGTTCACATCGACACTCCAAAACTTACATCATTTCACACTGTAACTAGTCACATTCTCTTCCATTGTAGTTTCATATTTTGAGATTAAAAATTCTGTTTTTTGGTTTTGTGAGGGTCTTATGTAGCCCAAGCTGGCTTCTAAGTTGCCATGCAGATCAAGATGACCATAAACTTCTGGTTTTCCTGCTTCTGCCTCCCCTGTCCAGGGATTACACGTGTGGTGGCACTGTGTCCAGCTTACAGTTTTGAGGAATGATATCACACAGTTTACAGTTTAAGGGCCAGAAGTCCACGAGGTTGTTTCTCTGACCTTGTTCCATTTATTGTTAAAGAATTAACTTGAAGTAACACTTCTATTATTTGTGTATTACATGATTGGCTCCCTCTCCCTCTCTCTCTTCTACTTCCTCATTTTTCTGTCAGTACTAATACTTCTTTAAGTTTTAACATCTTATAACGTCATTTTATATTCACTAATAGTATTCTACTTACCAATATTTCCTTACTTATTTTGAAATATCTTCTATCTTAAAAAAATCTATTGGTAAAAGACAGAAGAATTCTTAAACTATTAGCATTTTAATCGAAGATTACTTTGCATTTATAGAATAAAGACAATGGCATTTCTACAACACTGAATCTTCCTGTCAAGAAAATTGAATGTCTTTCCATTCAGAGTTTAAATTTTCATATTTTCTTCGAATTCAGGCATAGTGGAACATACCTTTAATTCTAGCACTCAGGAGGAAGAGACAAGAGGGAACACCATGAATCAGAGGCCAGCCTGTATCAAAACAACAACAACAAAATAAAATAAAATAAAGCAAAACTCTCTCCATTTGGAGAAGTAGTTCATAGATTGCAGAGGTGCAGGCACCCCAGCCATATGTAAGGATGAAGCTGGTCTTAGGCAGAGTTTACTATTATAGAAAAAAACTGTGTTTATCATGAGCTTAACCCCAGGCAGGGTTAGAAACTCCTCACAGAGAGCCTGTGCTCCTCCTGGATCAGTTCCTGGAATGGTCTATTAGGTTTTGCTTAGTTTTGATTGCTTTTTGAAATGCCATCTATTTCTTCATGTTTCCTAGTTAACCAGCTTTTGCAGAGGTAAAGTCCATTATTTCAGAGTGCATTGACTCCGTAACATCCCATCTTGCTTTGCTTCATGCATTTCCCCAGCCGATTCTATTTTTTACAGACATAAAATTAGACCATCTGCACAAACAGCAAATTTGCCTTTTCTTTTCCTGTATTTCTGCCTTTTATTTCACTGTTTTTTATTTCTTACTAATATTCCCAGAGAAATAAACACTAGTTTTGACCGAGGACATACTTCACATCCCTTTGGTTTTGAAAATGCCTATGCTACCCCCTCATTAAACATGGTTGTGATATATATAAAAAGCACTCCAAGAAAGCTCTTTGACTCACGTTTATGAAAGGCTTTTAAAAAATGACAAACAGTGCTAATTAGAAGACTCCTTTTTGTTATGCCAAATTTCTCACAGAAACTCATTAAGATGGTTAATGTTTCTCCTTTTTCACCTCTTAGTATATTATAAGATATCAATATGTTTTGAATTCTGAATCATATTTGTATAACTGGAATTACTTATTGTGTAGTTCTTTAAACATTGCAGAGATCTATCTGTTAAAATTTAAAAACTGAGATCAGCTTTCCTTTTTGCTCTCAGCACCGGATTTCAGCACTGATATTTTAGTAGCTAGCTTTGGTATAAGTTTTCTATATTCATGTTTATTCTTTGATTTTGATTGGATTCACTAGCTCTTCCAGTATTTCAGAGAGATGAGAACAGAGAGAGAGACAGAGAGGAGACAGAGACGGAGATAACGAAACAGAGAGACAGATAGAGATAAAGACAGAATCAGAGACAGAGAGGCTTAATAAACTAAGTAGGTGAACTGAGAGCATACTGAGTATCTCTTTCTACTTATTGGTCACCAGGGTCATCAGTTTCATGAGATAATTTAAAATTCACAGGAGGGTCCCTAGTGTCCTTAAAGCTGGTGTAAGGCTATGCAAGGTGCCTGGTGCTCCGTTTCCTGTGGTGTAAGAACGGTGCGACAGAGAGACTCGAGGGCTGGACACAAGCACCCTCAGAGGGCACCGAGGCAGCATATCCCATCAATGACTCTGCGGAGGCCGTCATCCTTATACTCTGCAGAGAATAACCTTTACTCTTGGGGAAATCACATGTCTCAGTAATATTTAGTAGTTTTCCAACTTCTTTGATTCGTAACATCAGAGTAATGATGTTTTAAATCTTCGCTTCTATAATCTTCATTAGAGTTTTACTACATCAAAGTTTTTTTTATGGTTTTTATTAAGGTTGTTTATAATTTCATGTCAGAAAACAAGGCCTACTCCGGCAGGGAACAGTTCGGTGAACCAGAGTGGAGTGTATAGGAAAAGCAAGGGACTGAGGTTAGACTCCCTGCTAGGCGGGAGGATAGATAGGATTATGGCCAGTAAATTCCTAGGATGGCCATCTTCTTCCTCAACTCTCCTGACCTGAGGAAAATAAACAAACCTGACAACTCAAAACAAAGGCCTCCTGGGCTTCTCTGTGGCTCAACAAGTAAGGCGGATCAGGACGTGTTTAAGCACAGTCAATCAGCAGTCCTGCGTTTCCCCTTGATGTGTCTGCCGAGTGTCCCTGACTCCTGCCTGACAAAGGCCTCTTTCTTCAGTTGCTGTGTCCTCGATTTCTCGGTTGCTAACTGCAGTTCTAGGGATTTTCTTTTCCTTCCTTTTGATTCTTTAACTGGCAGAGAAAATGAACCCGATCAAGACCCCCAGGTAGAAACAGCAGCATCCCTGCAAAAGCCTGAAGGCAGCAATACACGGCAGAGAAAACGATGCTGGTACCCACCCGTGCCAATAGGCATGAAGAGGAGCTAGTGGCCTTCTCATTTAGGGAAAAAAGATGAGTTTTCAGACTCACCACACCCAAAAGGCCAATGGAAAGAAAAATTACACCAGTGATCCAAAAGATGAAAGTGTATCAATAAACATTTTTAAAATAAGTAAGAACTGATGTAGTCGCCATTCTGCCAAATTGAAGCACCCTGTAGCACCCATGCCTGATAACAGAACTCTTTTCATTTCTTTTCCCTCTGAAGCCGTGGCTCCTAGGTACTTTTCACTGTGGCTGTGGGAAGAAACCCAGGTTCTACTGTGCACTGCTATAAAATCCCACGTCGTGTTTGTCTTCACACCGCTTGGTCCATTCTTTCTGTTCAGCATTCAACACAGATCCATGTGTGTCCCAGGTTCCCCTCGGGCTCCTATGCAGTCCACGAGGGACCCGAACTCCTGATTCCTCTGCCTCAGCTTCTAAGTGCTGGGAGTAGAGTGTGTGCCAGCACTATTCTAAGTTGCCTGTCCTTGAAGATATGGAACAGTGAGCACGAGAAGGCGGTTTGCATAGAGCCTCCATGGTGTCTCTTAGTGTGTCTCTTCTAGAAGATCTACTTATCTCAACTCCAGACAGATTTCCAAATTTATTCATAGAACCCTTTTGCCTTTTAAATCTTTTATTTATTCACAGTGTCTATACATAATTTCTCTTTCCTAATTTAGAACATTTCCCCTCCTTTATAGTGGTTAATTAAAGCAAGGAGTTTTCTTCTGTGAGAAACACCACGGATTTTCCTTATCAAGCCCACTACTTCCCTGTGTCTGACCTAGTCTATAATTTTCTTTCTTCTGTTTCAGGTTTAGTTGATAATCTGCCACAGGGTTCATTTCCTAATATTTTTTAGCTAAATAACAGGCCACTTTCATACTATCTTCTCTGGATACACGTTTGAAGCTAAGCTATCTGCTGAATACAGTGGCGTTTATTCTCCAGGGTTCAGTTTGTAACATTTTAGTTATTCCCACCTTCTGTGGGATTGATTTTGTTCTCTCTCTGTAGCAAAGGTCTTATATTTGCAGGTAGTAGAAGAAATCTTGGTTTCTATTTTGGTCTTTCACTCTTGCTTGACCATGCTGTATTTGGAGACTACGGTGTCAATCCTCCTGATCGATGATCCACTAAAGGACTTTCATAGCCAACATTTAGTCAAGTTTGGAGAGTACCTCACAAGCCTCTAAGAACAGGGTTTCTGTTCATTATAAGGGTTAGAGCTCAGTGCTCATCAACCTCACCGACTTCATTGCTCAAATGCACTTTATCTCTTCCCAGAAGAGAATTCCCCTGTTGTTAACATTTTGTGTGTTATCATTTTATTTGTGGTTTTGCAGTTTTTCTTATTTTTATTTTGACATGAAATGCTTGACAGTGTTAGAGATGCATATGTGCTGTGTAGACTGTTTCTTCTCAGAACAACATTTTTTCCTTTGCTTGTTTTATATAGTTTGTCTCAAGTTCAATTCTGTCTGTGACTAGCACCAGGACCCCAGTTTTTTTTATGTTATAATTTATCTGACATGTCCTTTTCACTTTTCTTTCTACTTTTCTGGCCATCTTGTTTGATCTTGTTTTATTTATTTTCTCTTTTGTACATCACATTTGCCAATCCCTCATTCTACAAAAGTTCAACTTACAAAATTGTCAGTGTTGTAAAGATGTGTAATACAAATGAATATTAGCAACGGGGTGCTAACGGCCACTGATATTATTATTATATATTATTATATTATTATTATATATTGACATTGTGGTGGTAATGTTTCTGAAGGTCCTACTCCATGCCAGGCACTTCATTCGGAATTCACATGATCGTCTCCTTTAGTCCACACAGCTTTGCTGATATTTCCATTTTGAAAATGTGAAACTAAAGGTTAACCACTCTGTCCTAAGTCAGAGCTTTAAGAGGCTGCCTGGTGGAGGGTTTGCTTTGTTCACAGGTTTTGAGTCAGGAGGCTTTGTTATCCAGTCTCCAGTCTGTCCTCTGTCTTCAACTGCCCATTCTCAAATCTCCTGAACCACAGCTAAGAAACTTGGCTTATTCTAAAATCCATACAGATTTCTGGCTTGTTGCAATATTCTTTTATAGCAACTGCCTGGCCTATTCTGGCATTAAGGTAATATTTTCTATAAATACATTCAAGGCTTACTCAACCAAACAGTGAGAGTTAATAAATATGTGATGAGATGAAATTCTACCAAAAGCCTTTCAATACCATGCTTTGTCCCCAGTGTCACCTGTTTCTCCTACTGAGTTTTGAATTTAAGTGAAAAAAATAGATTTATGCATACTTAAAGCCTTTGAAGGACAATTTTTTATATTACTGGAAATTTAAGTTCTTGTATCGTGTAAAAATGTCCAATATTTACCAAAGCCTTAGAGTTAGCTGCTGTGGTGCCTTAGTTACAGATTTCATTTATTAAATACTGTGTGTGGTGGGAAAGGGGAGGTACTGTAAGGTTGGATTCAAGGTTTAAACTGAAGTTCTCATGCCTTTAAACACAGAGCACACACTGTAGTTCTCAGAGTTCCCAGCAGAGGGAGGAATGTGCATATGAAATCTAATTGTCCAGTAGTAAAAATTTTAATCTTAATTTATCATCCTATCTATTTTAAAACAAATTAGAAAACCACAGCAAACTCTTTTAGATTAAAATTATTGAAAGGATATACACACTAATTTTAAATTTAAAGAATGTAATAAACATAATTTAAAATATTGAAAAAATGAGCTAATGGTGATGTTCTATAACACAAAGCTGATTCCCCCACCTCAGTATCCGAACAAATGGGCTTCCAAAATACCTTTGTTCTACAGATACTGTACTCTTAATCCTAACTACCACAGCAGCCAACTTATCTTCAACTGTTAAGTTAGAGCTGATTGTTATTAGGTCTATGGGATACAAAGTTCCTCAAAACAAAACTTCGAGATACAGAAGCATTGTTAAGAGTTAACCTTTAATAATGGGTAAGGGCCAAGATAGGGAAACTAAAGTATCTCTTTGACAATTCCATCTTTGTTTTCTGTCCTGCAAACCATGTGCTTGGCATAAGCGAACTAAGGCATCACAAAGGAAATAGGCTATCAAACATAATGAAAACAAAAGTAGTATTCTCAGCTTTTTATTTGGAGACTTTTGAAATTTGACTTCACTCAGTTTCAGTTAGAAAATATACAGCTTCAGGTGGAAATTTATGCTTTGTTAAGCCAGGGAAGTGGGGAACAGTACAGTCATGTAAGCAACACTGGGGCCGTGCAAATTTGAGCCCAAACAAAGTCTGGTGTCATTTATGTGAGGTGATCTCAAATATTCTTGCATGCCATCTTCCCCCCTGAACAGCCAATGTAAATAAAGAAAAAAATTAACTCCAATAAAAAAGGATAAATACCTGAGCCACAGACTTTAGTCATACACAAGCCATGGTCTTAGGGCAAAGGATTTTGTGGCTTTTGACAGAATTAAAGACTTCTCTGGAATCTGGGGCTGGTGTCACATGCCTGTGACCCACACACTGGGGAAGTGGAGGCAGGAGTTCTAATCGAGTCTGTGTTACATAGTGAGTTTTAGTCCAGTTCAGTCTGAACAATAAGGCTCTGTCTTTAAACATAAAGGGAAGATTACTTGAACCATCCATCTAAGTTTGAATAATGCAGATGGGAAGAGGAGGGAATTGTGAATGCTCTGTCAAAGTCATCCTCTCTGCCATCAGGTTGTTGAATGCCAGCTCATAGACAGTCAAAACCTCAACTGTGAGTGCTGAATCTGTGGAAAGTAGACACTGAAGATGTTAGGTGGACATGTAGCTAATCCCAAATATAGCTAAAGATCTGAATTTGAAGAAATTATTACCAGAGGACAAGAGGAAAAAGGAGAAAAGAGAGGAGAATAAATTCTGGAGAGCAGGTTGGCATCTGGCTCCCCTGTGTTTGGAAAGCCCAAGTCTCCTAGGGTTAAGCTCTAAATTTGAAGTCAGAGAGCTCCTGCCTGCTGGTATGAGTAGAAGTTAGGGAGCAAAAGATCACTGAAGACTCAATACTTGATTGTAAAAGAGGGAAACTGCCTCAGGCAATCAGTTCATGGTTTGAAATAAATATGTGTAGGTTAGGGGACTGGCCACCTTAACTTGGCAGCCACAGCCATCAGGCAGTGCAGAGACACATTAGTGCGGTAGATGTATGAACCACAACTCAAGAAAATCGTAAAGACAACTGACGTCACTTAGAATGCCTAGAAGCCTCTGCTACTTAAGAAGGTATTTTACTCATTCGCTAGTTCATTAGCCAATAAACACTGAGTTGTCCGTTTAATTATATTCCAGGTAGTAGTCTAAAAGAGAACAAAAGTCCTCCTTTTTTAAGTGCGCTTCCAGTCTACTTGGGAAACCAGGGCAAGTGATGAAACAGGACATGTGAAGCCTGCAATAGAAGGGGCATGGGCATTCAAGGGGTCTTGTCTTTTTTCTTTTCTTTCTTTCTTTTTTAAACTTTTTTTTCTTCTAGTGACAAAAGGGATGAATTTGTTATCTCTGTTATGAAGCATCTGCACAGTATGATTCTTTTCTTACTAGTATATACTGGTTGTAAAAAGTAATATGATTTATTACAGCAATTTAACACACACACACACACACACACACACACACACACACATATATACACCCTTTCTTGACCTTCATTTGAGTTTCTTACCCTCTTAGTGGGCTCTGAAGTCCCCCTTTCCACAGTATCAATGTTCTCAGCTCCAGTGACCTACAGACAATCCCAAGAAATACCTTAAAACTACACAGTCTTCTGCAGAGTTTGCTAGACTGCCTACACATTTGCACAAGTCTAACAACATAGCATTTATGTTCCAGCTGTTGGAAACAATTATGTGCTATTTAATAGATATGATGTCTACAAATGACTATATTGGATAATGAATAGAAAGCCAAAGATACTGGAAGGAGGGGCTGGTCGGCAGATCAGCATTCGGTTGTAGTGACATAAATTGACTACCTCAGGGCTCTGTGCTCTAGTGTAGTCTAGACAACTCTAGGGTGGTTCAAAAATGTTCCCAGAAAGCCTGTGAAGTTGAAAACTATGTTCACAGCAATTCTAACATTTTCTATTTCTCTGTCATTATTTCCTCTTTGTACAATGGAGTTCTCCTATGTCCTTGGTACTAATGTTCGATTATGAAGAAGAAACACAATACCAAATACAATTTGGTGAACACTGTGGTCTCCTTGTGGACAGAGAGACTGAGAACTGGGCTCTAGGAACGAAACATAGTTGTTAGCAAGACACTGAAATTGGCCAAGTGGATGTGTTGTGCAGGATGCTGGGTTTCCAGAGAAACAATTTCCATGACCAGCATTGGACCTCAAACATGACCAGTGTGAAGTCTGAAACCCAACCAGAGATAGAGACAGACAGAAAATCATGCTAATTTACTGTTAAACACTCACATTTACACTCGTGCATGCACATACATTTCACATTACACTGTAGAAGAAGGCCTGGTGACAACCGGGTAAGTTACTGTCAGACATGGATGAGCATGAAGACAACACATAAAAACAATCTTGTTAATGAGAGTGAAGTCTGAGATTGTAAAAGAAAATAGCTGGAATTCTGGGATGCAGGTGAGAGTGTAGACAGTCTGCCCTGTGCTGCACGCAGGACAGTGGAGATATTCTGAGATCCTGTTCAGATTCAATGAAAAGGGACGAGATGCAAGGAACTGTACATACTGAGCCCTTGTCACCTATTGAAGACCAAACTGCCTAAGACAAACACGGAGATGACAGAAATTACCTCACGATAACGAGGCTCCCAGGGGACTGGCAGTGACACACTTCGCTGTGGAGACAGAGGTGAAGGAAGTCCTCTGCAGACAGAGTAGGACAGAGCTGCTGTTCTAACACAGGTCTGCACTGCTGTCATCATCACCAAGTCACCAATCAGGAACCGCCAACTGGGACTGGGACATGACAGATTTCAAACATGTCTGATGGGTTCCTCAGAACTTCTTCCCAAATCACAGCCAAAAAAAACCCAGACCAAATACACATCAGGATGTGGAGAGTTGAAATGCAGCCATAGTCATAAACTCGGGGGAAGAATCTACAGGGCTGAGGACAAAAGGGGAGTATGTGCTGGGCTAAAGACACAGGGACAGGATCTAACTCTAACCCTAACCCTAACCCTGACCCTGACCCTGACCATGACCGTGAATCTGACCCTGACCCTGACCCTAACCCTAACCATTACCTTAACTCTAACCCTAACCCTAACCCTAACCCTAACCCTAACCCTAACCTAACCCTCCTTGTCTCCTTCTTGAGCTGCCCCAGCAGCAAGGTTGAACTACACCTGACCCTGGTTCTGAGTTGGATCCTGACTCTGAATCTGCATGTTTGTTTTGAGGCTTTACTCCATCCATGAGATACATGAATGTGGGAGTGAGTGTGTGATTGTGGGAAATGAAAAGAATAAGATTGTTGACGTTTGCCTTTTCCTACAAGAGGTATCTGTATGTGTGTAAAAATAAATTGAATAGAGAGGGAAAGGCTTGCATTGAATAGAGAGAAGGGGAAAGAAAATGTCTGAGCAAAGTGAAAAGTCTGATGCCATCTAAAGAAATTATGAAGAACAAGGGCTGAGATCTTTATTCAAAAAATTTGTTCGTGAGTGATTTTTTTGCCGGCTCCAAACCCAGCTCCTCAACCCATCACCTGCTGGGTCTGGCCTCTGGTAATGGGGGATCTTTGACCCTTTGGGGGAGCCATGTCCTGGTTAGTTGTAAATTATATTCATCCTCAGGGTCTGCCTGTTCAAAGGCGAATGGTGGCTGACTTGCCTCACCTGGGGCAAGCAGAAGACACTCTTGAGTTCTAGAATGATATATTGCTGGCACTTGGGGGATAAGCTACCAAGCAGAGTATATAGATTAGGCAATATGAGGTGGAAATCCTCCATCTGATCATTTCTCTCAAGTCCTGTCCTGGCTGGTCATCTCTGGTGTGGGGCTTCTTGAGTGGAAGCAAGGTGTGTTCCAGGCTGACTGGCAGGGCATTCATATCCCTCACTCTCTCAAAGGCCGTGTCTGAGGAGTGAGCTCTGCTTTTGCCCCAAGTCTTGTTTTAATACAGAGTGTCGTCCCCTCCACCTTTAAGGTTACCCGATGGTGGGGAAGGGGTGCCGAGCCCCATCCACCCTAGTCATCTAGCTCTTCTGATTCCCAGATCTTGGCTCCTGGACCTTCTCCTCTTTTCTTGTTATTTGGACACTCATTTTTTCAGGGCCTGTTTTATTTTTCAATAGGTACACTGGTCTTTTTGGAACCTTGGCCTGTTTCTGCCTTTCTTTCAATGCTTATTTCTACATGCCAATTCTCTTCTCATCAGGTCTCACTAAAGCTGCCAAGAGACTTTTATCTGTTCCCCTTGTCTGATTCTCCTCAGAGGATTTTATATTATTGTACACCTTTTCTGCTACTACTACAAACCCCAACCCTAACCACTAACCCTAACCCTGACCCTGACTTCTGCGGAAGATTATGTTTATTATTATTTTTATTCATGTGTGAAATTGTTTTATGCACCTTTGGGGTAGGGCTACACTAGGTCCTGACCTTCTGTAATGTCTACAGGTATTGGGTTTCTCTGGGGATGCTGATTAGTCATGATCTGCATGTGCTGTCAGAACACCTGAGTAGTTCTAAAAGATAAAAATATTTGAGGGAAGATGCTCGGGGTTCCCCAGTCGATTGAGTCTGGTGTTGGCCAGGACGGAGGTTCCCTCTGCTGATGTCTGGCAGGGTTTGCAGTTATGGAATATACCTCCTTGTCTTCCTGCTGAGCCACCCCAGAAGCAATGTTCAAATGCACCTGACCCTGACCGTGACTCTATTCCTGAATCTGAACCTGACCCAAACCCTAACCTTGACTTCTGACCCTAACCTCTTAGTTCTGAAACTGACCCTGACACCAGACCCTGACCCTTGACCCTGATTCTAACACTGACATACAACCCTGACCTTGACCCTGTCCCTGAAAAACCCTGGCCCCTAACCCTAAACCCTGACCCTAAACCCTGTCCCCGACTGTGACTGTGAACCTGACCCTGACCCTGAACCTCACCCAGACCTCTGACCCTGAAACTGACCATGACCCTCACCCTCACACTCACACTCACCATCAGCCTCACCTATTGTGTGCCAAAACTTAAATCTGGCTTGGCTCCTCCTCCTTCTCCTTTGTGAGAACAAACACAGAACTTCAGACGATATGTCTGGGTTTTTAACTTTCCTCATGTTATGACTTTCTTATCAACAGTAATAATATCAATAAAATGGTCCATTTTGGTTGTCAAATGTTTGTTTATTTTAGTAATTTGTTTAAGTTCAAAATTCAATGAAGGCAGAAAGGAAATAATCACACATCTCAATGGATCTTTGGGGCATTAGAGGGAGACAGATGCTTTGAAAATGAACTGGAGGCCATGGATGTCATCCTTTCTTGAGCATCTGTACTGACTGGTTCACAGACACAGTGATCAATGTTTCCTTTCCAGCTCACAGAAGACCTGAAAAAACCAAGATTTGAGCTAGAAGAATGAAATAGATGGGTATTAGAACCATCATAAAACTTTTATGAATAGAGATTGATGCATTAAGAGGGATGTTTTCATCTGCAATATCAACAACGCTGCTCAACAATTGCTAATTCAGGCTCAACCACAGTTATCTGTAAGACAATAAAGTGTTTGTCAAAGTAGAGCAAATATGAAGAAAAACACAGTCACATGTGGGATCTTAAATGAGAGTCAGGACCCATGAGAATGTTGCAGGAGTATGCTCGCCGCTCCTACTGCTTCTATCTATCCTATTTGCATCGCGCTCTTTATGAGGGTCATTTTTAAATGAACACAATGAGAATGAAGAGGAATTACAGTGAACAATTGTCCACATCTGTCTCGCCCACTCTTACTGAGAAATGAACAATCAGAGAGTCCTGGAGAAACTTACAGTTCCTGTTCGTGGAGGTTCTTCCACGCATATGGTTGGAACTGGCTTCTGTTGAAGACACGGAGATAGTCAGACTAAGCAGATCCCTGGGCTGGTCAATATAACTGTGAATCTTCAATATAACTAAGAATCACTTAGATCTTTGAATGAGTGATCGTCAGGTGTCATAAAGACCAGAACGAGCATCTCCAGATGGCAGGAGATGAAGATGATCCTGCTGAACCCTGTTGATCACACTCTCATGGGGTTCAGATTTTAGCCCAGATCACATGATTCAGTACAGACCTTGGGGTGTGGATCCTCAGGGACAGCATCAGGTTGTGCATATTAAATGCTAGCTCATGGGAAAGGTTCAGAGAATCACCGAGTCAACGTCAGTCCCAACGGTGTCTGGAGGACGGTCTTCTAGAGATAACATGACAATTAGCTTTGGTTAGTAGTGGAGCTCTGCTGCGCACAGTAGGAAGTGAGGATCTGTGCCCTGATGTCCCTACGATCCCTGAAGATGGGACACTGGGCATCCTCGGTCACCAACAATAATAACACATCAACCCCAACCATGGTAATGTGTGAGGCTGTGCGGAGGAGTTTCGCAAAGGGATCCATCCCGGTTCGTGTTGCAGTGTCATTGATTCTGCTCTTCAGACCTTCAGGGAAACTCACTCATAGTTTCCTGTTCCCCTAGATGACAGTGTGAAACCCCACTCTGAGTGACACTGCTGACTTTTAAGGTAGGAGACACAGTAGAAGCTTTGAATTCAATCGAGAATTGTGCAGCCTGTGGCTCTAATGAGTCACCTCTCATCTCAATTAACCCATTGCGAATTTCTAGCCCTTGATTAAAATTTGATTATCAAGCAGTTGTCTGCACTCACCCTGAGTCTCTATGATGTTTGCTGTAGAGATTAACATCAGGACGGCCAAGAGCATCATGGTCCAGTGAGACGGGACACTTTCCCTGTGGAGGGAGAGAGAATGAGAACCGGGCTCTGGGAGGGAAATACAGCTGTTAGCAAGACACTGAAACTAGTCAGATTTAAATGGTCTGCATGATGCTGGATTTCCAGAGAAATGACTATTTCCATGACCAGCATTTCAGTGTGAGGGCTGAAGGCTGAGCAGAGAAGCAGACAGATGGACACACATTCGCGCATACTCTAATTTACTGCTATACACACAGGTTTGCACATATGCACACGCATACGTGTCACATTAGACTGAGGAGGAAGGCCCTGTGACAACACGCTATGCCAGAGTTGGACATGAATGAGCAAAGATGACATGTAAAACAATCTTGTTAATGAGCATGAGGTTTGAGTTTGTAAAAGGAAACAGCTGGAATTCTGGGAGGCTGGTGAGCCTGTAACTGTCAGCCCCGAGCTGCATGCATTACAGTGGAGATATTCTGAAATCCTATTCAGATTCAATGAGAAGGGACGAGATACTAGGAACTGTATGTACTGAGCCCTTGTCACCCATGGAAAGACCAAACTTCGTAAATCGACCACTGAGATGACAGCATTTACCTCACGGTAATGAGGCTCCCAGGGGACCAGCGGTGACACGCTTAGGTGTGGAGATGGAGGTGAAGGAAGTCCTCAGCAGACGGAGTCAGAGTTCAGTGTTCTAACCCAGGTCTGTGCTGTTGTCATCTTCACCAAGTTGCCACTCAGGAAGCCAACTGCGCCTGGGATGTGACAGGTTTCAAATGTGCCTGGCGGGTTCCTCAGACCTTGTTTCCAAATCAAACCCAGAAAAACTCACACCAAACCCATGTCAGGATGTGGATAATTGACAGATGCTTGCTGATCCACACTAAGGCTTGGCTACGCCAAAGGTCAAGTGGGACAAGTGAGGACAGTGTCCAGGAACGACGGCCCCAGGATGGACTGTGTCCCAACGCTGCCTGGGGCACTGAGGACTCTGCTATTGAGACAGTAGAGGCATCTCTGAATGAAAGGCAGGTGTGAATAACGGTGAATAGACCCAGATTCCAGAGAAACTGAGGCAGTGTTCTCCACGTATTCTTGGAATCACAAGCCTGTAAACAGAAGAACCATATGGATCCAGTCAAGGTTAATAACTCCGAGTCAGGGCGTATACTTTCTTTGTGGTTCTACTGCCCGCTTTTTATTTATTCCCTTTTGTGTTTTGTATATTTGAATGAAATATTTGTATATTTAAATTTGTATATTTGAAACTAAATTACAACGGCACTTTAAAGGTTACAGCGCTGTTTTGTAACATTTATCTTAGCAGAGAGGACTGTGGCACCATTCTTCTCTTCATGGACAAAAGTCTATTGCAGACATTTTTTCAGCTTCAAGTTTCTCTGACCCTGACCCTGTCCCTGACCCAGACCTGACCCTAACCCTAACTCTATTCCTGACTCTAACACTAAAACCTTAATCCTAACCATAACCTCAAACCCTAATGCTATCCATAACCATAACCCTCTGTCACAAAGAAACAGAGTGCATTTAAATATTTAAAAAAAAATAGATATCTGATTTTTGTGGTTTGTACCAAAAGTTAGCCCACGGTTACACAAGACCCCTTGGACACTGAAACTTGAGATGGTGCGGGAGAGGATGTTAAGAGCTGATATCCTGAAAGCAGAGACTTTAAAATGCCTGCTTTTGTGTTCTTATGATACTGAAGATCTCACATCAAGGTCTGAAAGCCAAAGTATTCCTATGTCATACAGAACTGACAGCCCCACCTCCTGAGGGCACGTCCTTGATGACATCACCACGGACTCTAAGTTAATCTTATTTCCTGTTTCTCACAACATCCCATAATACAATGGGAAAGAGGAGGCAGGAGTGTTGTTTTCTTTCTGGCTTCCCTCCCCAGAGCATGACTGAGCTATCAGCTGCCAGCTCAGCCCCCAGGGAAGGAAAGCCCAGGCAGGACATGGGGTCTATGAGTCCTGGCGGGTCCCAGATGGGAGGACTAAGAGTTGATGAGAGTGAATCAGACTCTTGCCAGACTCCATCAAGGAGCACATCTCTCATTTATGAAGGCAAGGGTGGTTACATTTGTAGGGTACAGCAAGGGGAGGGTCTTGGGGACCCAGAGTTGGGATCCATTGGTAAGACAAGGATACAGGAGCAGCCTCATTTGCATGTGGGGCTCAAGTCTAAGCATGGAGGTCTTGCAAGGGCACCTTCTGCACGTGGTGTGGTCCCACTGGGAAAAGAGGAAGCACCTCATCAGTGAATGGACCCATCCCTAGGCTTCCAGCCACAGCGCAGGTAAGCAACGACCAGGCCGCACTCCTTTGCTTCTGTGAAGCAGGCAATATTTAGTATTTAGCCGGGTTCTGGCCAGGGCTATGGTAAGAGTGGCCTCACAACTCCAGTTTTCAAACCCTGGGGGGAATGTGGGGTTCAAAAGCCAGCTTCGAGAGAGTCTCATTCCCTGGAGAGTAGCACAAGGGAGGAACCTGGTGTCCTCCTGTGGCTGCGCCTGGGTAAGAATGATGTCATTGGTGTAGATCTACAAAATTGTTTCTTCACTCTTCCAATGAGATTCTGACAATGGACTACACTTTGTCTTCATCCCGTGAATCTAGAAAGCCTTACAGATGGTATTTATTGATGATACGTTCTTTCTCACAGTATATATGTATATATTATATGTATAATAGTCTAATGGTGTGGCAAGTAAACGTTGATGGGGCGTTAAGTTCCAGTGAATTATTTTTCCCAAAGGTTATGTTCTTACACCTTTATCTGAGCCTGCTGTAAGTGTTAAAAATAAAAAATCCTCGAGCCTCTAAAACTTTGGCTCAGAAACTAAACCTGATCATTGTAACACGGTTAGACCGGTTCCACAAGTTTTTCCTCCTCTAGTGGATGGTTGCCTTGTGACAGCTTGGGACTCCATCCATCATCAGGGCTCCTTGGATCTCTGTGTTCAGTTTTGAAAATGTTGGGATGATTAGACAGAAAAAAAAAATGCATGATTCTGCATTTAAAATATGAGCCTTCATTCACACTGGCCTCCGGGAGAGGATGTGACTATGTATTTTCCACAGGACCATGATACACCACTCTGGGCTCCAGATCACCTGATTCAACCCTGCAGCCAGCTCTGCTCCTAAGGATGACTCTGAGGAAAGACCACAGAGGACCTGGCCTCCTCTGCCCTGGGCCAAGGGTCCTCTCCTCAGCCTGAAACACAGGCACCTGCTCCTATCCTGTGACTGTCTGCACTCTCCCCTCAATTGCAGCTGGGTACAGCTGAGAAAAACAGGCTCAATCTAGCCCTATGCTTGCTTAAAGACAATTCAAAGTTTGGGCAAATGTTACTTCCCCTGAAAAATTAGATAATATTATATACTATATAATTATATATATATATATTTTAATTTATATTATGATAAAATATATAATTCATATTTTAATTTATATATTTAAAATTTATATTATATAATATACATAATTATATATAATATATATGATACATTTTATGTGAATTCATATATTTATGGTATATTTATATATTATATATAAGATATACATTATATATAAAATATATATCCTCAGCCCTGCAGATCCTGTGTCCTCAGTCCTGCAGATCCTGCCCCTGTGTCCGCAGCCCTGCAGATCCTCCCCCTGTGTCCTCAGCCCTACAGATCTTGCCCCTGTGTCCTCAGCCCTGCAGATCCTGCCCCTTTGTGCTCAGCCCTGTAGATCCTTCCCCTGTGTGCTCACCCTTGCAGATCCTGTGTACTCAGCACTGCGGATCCTGTTTCCTCAGCCCTGCAGATCCTGTGTCCTCAGCCCTGCAGATGCTGCCCCTGTGTTTATGACTATGAGTGTCTTTTAATTCTCTGACATGGGTTTGGTGTGAGTTTATTCTGGCTGTGATTTGTTAAGAAGCTCTTAGGAGCCTGTCAGGCACAGTTGAAACCTGTCATGTCCCAGGCGCAGTTGGTGGCTTCCTGAGTGGTGACTGGGTGATGATGACAACAGTGCAGACCTGGGTTAGAACAGCGAGCTCTGTCTGACTCCATCTGCCGAAGACTTCCACCACCTCCGTCTCCACACTGAAGCGCATCCGCTGCTCCCCTGGTATCCTCGTTACCGTGAGGTAAATGCTGTCGTCTCAGTAGTTGATTTATGAGGTTTGGTCCTTCCATGGGTGACAATGGCTCAGTACGTACAGTTCCTAACGTCTCGTCCCTTCTCATTGAATATGAGCAGGATTTCAGAATATCTCCACTGTCATGTGTACAGCATGGGGCAGACTGTCTACACTCTCACCGGCCTCCCAGAATTCCAGCTGTTTCCTTTTACAATCTCAGACTTAACGGTCATTAACAAGATTGTCTTTAAGTGTCTCCGTGCTCGTCCACGTCGGACACTGACTTAGCGTCATCACTGGGCCTTCCTCCACAGTCTAATGTGACACATGTGTGCATGCACATGTGTAAATGTGAGCGTTTTTCTGTAAATGAGAGTGTGAGTGAGCGTGCGTCTGTCTCTCTGCCCCTCTGCTCGGCCTTCAGCCCTCACACCGGAAATAGTCATTTCTCTAGAAACTCAGCAACACGCAGTCCACGTTTACCTAGCCGTGTTTCCCTCCCGGAGTCCGGTTCTCCGTCTCTCCCTCCATAGGAAAAGTGTCCCGTCTCACTGGACCATGATGCTCTTGGCCGTTCTGATGTTGATCTTCACAGCACACGTCATAGAATCTCAGGGTGAGTGCACACAACCCTTTGAAACTTAAACTTAATTCAAGGACTAGAAATTCACGACGGGTTAAATGAGAAGAGAGGTGACCGGTTAGAGCCGCAGGCCGCACGGTTCTCTGTAACTTCAGGTTCAAACCTCCTACTGTGGCTCCTACCGTAGAAGTCAGCGGTGTCGCACACAGTGGTGTCACACACGGTCATCTAGAGGAGCAGGGGACTATGGGTGAGTTTCCCTGAGTGTTTCCATTGCAGAATCAAGGACATCACAATCCTCACCAGAACGGATCCCTCTGAGAATCCCCTCCGCAGGGCCGCACATGTGACCGTGGTTGGGGCCTGTGACCGTGGATGCCAGGGTCCCGTGTGCAGGGATCCCAGGGACAACGGGGCCAGACCCCTGCTGTCCCACTGTGCACGGCGGTGCTGCACTATGAACCGCAGCTCACCGTCGTGTCCCCTGCTGGAGACCGTCCTTCAGACCCCATTGGGACTGTCGCAGACTGGGTGAGTCTCGAACCTTCCACGCATGTGGCCTGACACAGTCCATTCCCACATGGACCCCGCCGTCTGCACCGAGTCAGGGGATCTGGGGTAAAGTCAGAGCCCCATGAGAGTGTGCTCCTCAGGGTTCAGCCCTGTCAATCACCCCGATTCCCAGCAGGCCCCAGTTCCTGTTAATCACCCTGATTCCCAGCATGCCCCCGTCCCTGTCAATCACCCCAATTCCCAGCATGCCCTAGGGCCCTGTCAATCACCCCGATTCCCAGCATGCCCCGTCCCTGTCAATCACCCCCGATTCCCAGCATGCCCCAGTCCCTGTCAATCACCCCGATTCCCAGCATGCCCCAGGGCCCTGTCAATCTCAGTAAGAGTGGGCGAGACCGATGTGGACCCTCAATCGAGGTCATTACTCTCTATTCTCATCGTGTTGATCTGAAAAAGACCGGTGAAGGTACCGATACCAATCGGACCGATATGCATAGCGGGAGCCACGCGCGTGTTCCCGGGATGTTCTCAAGGGTCCCGGACTCTTAAGATTGCACACTCGGCTGGATTTTCCTTCCCGTTTTGTTTTCTCGGACATTTTATTGAGTTCGGGTAACAGTGATTGACCCTGAATTAGTTATCACTGAACAAGGTTGTTGATGTTGCGGATGAAAATGTCCCTCGTAATGCTGAAATCAATATTCATAAACATTTCACAAAGGTTCTAATGACCGAGTCTTTCATTTTTCCAGCTCCCATCATGGTTTCTTCCTCTGATCTGTGATCTGGAAAGGAAACTTGGATCCCTGGAGCCAAGAACCGGTCAGGACAGATAATCACCTATGGACGACAGCCAGGGCCTCCACTTGATTTTCTAAGCATCTGTCTTCCCCTGCAACCCTGAAGATCAATAGAAATGTGTCATGATTTCCTGCCTGCCTTCATTCGATTCTGAACTTAAACAGATTCCTAAAATAAACAATCATTAGACAAACAAAACTGGCCATTTCATTGATATTATTACTGTTGATAAGAAAGTCATAACCCCAGGAAAGGCGAAACCAAGACATTTTCTGAATTTCTGTGTTTGTTCACACACAGGAGGAGGAGGAGGAGCCAAGCCAGAGGTAAATGGTCGCAGAATATAGGGTGAGGATTTGAGTCAGGTTCTTGGTCTGCCAGGATCAGGGTCAGGGTCAGGGTTAGGAGTCATGGTTAGTTTCAGAGTTATGTTTATGGCCAGGTCAAAGTCAGGGTCAGTGATACAGGGTTCCAGTCAGAGTCAGGGTCTGGGTTAAAGGGTTGGGGTCAGGGTCAGGGATAGAGGGCTCAGAATCTGAGTTAGAGGGTCAGGGTTAGCATTAGGGTTTGGTTAAGGGTCAGGGATAGGGTTTCCTGGTCAGGGTCAGGATATGGGTCTGTGTTAGCGGGTTTGGGTCAGGGTCAGGATTCCGGTATGGGTTAGTGTAAGAATCAGGGTTAGAGGCTTAGGCTTAGGGTTAGGGCTAGGGTGAGGGTTAGGGATAGGGCCAGAGTTATGGTTAGGGTTAGGGTTAGGGTTAGGGTTAGGGTTAGGGTTAGGGTTAGGATTAGAGGTTTAGGGTTAGGGTTAGGGTAGGGTAAGGGTTTTAGGGTTAGGGTTAGAGGCTTAGGGTGAGGGTTAGGGTTAGGGCCAGAGTAAGGGTTAGGGTTAGGGTTAGTGTTAGGGTAAAGGTCAAGTTTAGGTTCCGTATCAGGCATAGAGCATTAGGATCAGGGTCAGAATTTGAAGGTTCATCTCCTGGGTCAGAGACATCCTCACATTACTATGCCAGGCAGTGAGCATCGAGACCTCCTGACCCCACTAGGGCAGCCAGGCAGTGATCACAGAGACCTCCTGACCGCACTAGGTTAGCCAGGCAGTGAGCACAGAGACCTCCTGACCCCAATAGGCCAGCCAAGAGGTGAGCACAGAGAACTCCTGACCTCACTAGGCCTGACAGACAGTGAGCACAGAGACGTACTGACACCACTAGGACAGTCAGGCAGAGAGCACACACCTCCTGACACCACTAGGCTAGCCAGTCAATGAGCACAGAGACGTCCTTACCCCACTAGGCCTGCCAGGCAATGAGCACAGACCTCCTAAACCCACTAGGCCAGCCAGGTAGTGAACATGATGACCTGACCATACTAGGTCTCCAGAAAGTAAGCACAGACCTCTTGACACCACTAGGCCAGCCAAGCAGAGAGCAAAGATGTCCTGACCCCATTAGGCCAGCCAGGCAGTGAGCACTCACCTCCTACTCCATTATGCTGGCAAGGAAGTGAGCACAGACTGCCTGACGCCACTAGGATAGCCAGGTAGTCAACACAGACCTCCTGGTCCCAGTAGGCCACCCAGGCAGTGAGCAAACTAGGTAGCCCCACTAGGCCAACCAGTCAGAGAACACAGAGACATCCTGATCCCACAAGGCCTTCCAAGTAGTGAGCATAGACCTCCTGCCTCCACCAGGCCAGCCTGGAAGTGAGCATAGACATCCTGACCCCCCCTAGGCCAGCCTGGGAGTGAGCAGAGCCCTCCTGACCCCTTTAGGCCAGCCAGGCCGAAAGCCTAGAGACCTCCTGACCACACAAGGCCAGCCAGGCAGTGAGCACAGACCTCCTGATCCCACTAGGCCAGCCAGGCCATGAACATAGACCTCCTGACCCTACTAGGCCAGCCAGGCAGTGAGCACAGACCTCCTGCCCCTACTAGGCTAGCCAGGCAGAGAGAATAGACATTCAGATGCCACTTGCCCAGCCAGGAGGAGAGCAATGACCTCCTGACCCCACTAGTCCAGCCAGGCACTGAGCAGAGACCTCCTGACCCCACTAGGCCTACAAGGGAGTGAGCACAGACCTCCTGCCGCCACTAGTCCAGCCAGGCAGTGAGCACAGACATCCAGACGCCACTCGCCCAGCTAGGAGGAGAGCAACGACCTCCTGACTCCACTAGTCTAGCCAGGCAATGAGCACAGACCTCCTGACACTACTAGGCAAGGCTTGCAGTGAGAAGAGACATCGTGACTCCTCTATGCCAACCAGGCAGTGATCACAGACCTATTGACACCACTAGGCCATCCAGGCAGTGAGCACAGACCTCCTGACCCCACTATGCGAGCCAGGCAGTGAACAAAGACATCCTGACCCCAGTAGACCAGCCAGGCAGTGAACAAAGACCTCCTGACCCCAGTAGACCAGCCAGGCAGTGATAACAGACCTCCTGATCACACTAGGCCACCCAGGCAGTGAGCATGGAGACCTCAAGATGCCACTACATCAGCCAGGCAATGAGCACAGACCTCCTGACCACACTAGGCAAGCAAGGCAGTGATCACAGGCCTCCTGACCCTACTAACTTAGCCAGGCAGTGAGCACAGACTTCATGTTAGCACTCCAACCAGCCACAGAGAACGCACAGATGTCCTGACACCACTAGACCAGACATGCTGTGACCATAGCCCTCCTGACCCCACTAGGCCAGCCAGGCAGTGACCACAGACCTCCAGACCCCACTAGGCCAGACAGGCAGTAAGCGCAGACGTCCTGACCCCACTATGCAAGCCAGGCAATGAGTACAGACCACCTGACCCCATTAGTCCAGACAGGCAGTGACCACAGACCTCCTGCCCCCACCAGGTAAGCCATGCTATGAGCACAGACATCCAGACGCCACTAGACCAGCCAAGAAGAAAGCACCGACCTCCTGTCTCCACTAGTCCAGCCACGCTGTGAGCACAGACCTCCTGACGCTACTAGTTGAGGCTTGCAGTGAGCAGAGACGTCATGACTCCTCTATGCAAACCAGACAGTGATCACAGACCTCCTGACCCCACTACAACAACCAGGCAATGACAACAGACCTCCCCACCATACTAGGCTAGCCAGGCAGAGATCACAGACATCCAGACCCCACTAGGCCAGTCAGGCAGTGAGCACAGACCTCCTGACCCCACTAGACCAACCAGGAAGAGAGCACTGAAAACTGACCCAACTAGTCCAGCCAGGTACTGAGCAGAGACTCCCTGACACCACTAGGCCTGCCAGGCAGTGAGCACAGAAATCCAGACTCCACTTGCCCAGCCAGGAAGAGAGCACCGACCTCCTGAACCCACTAGTCCAGCCAGGCACTGAGCAGAGACCTCCTGACCCCACTAGGCAAGCCACGCTGTGAGCAGAGACGTCCTGACTCCTCTATGCCAAACAGGCAGTGATCACAGACCTCCTGACCCACTACACCAACCAGGCAATGACAACAGACCTCCTCACCATACTAGGCTAGTCAGGCAGTGATCACAGACGTCCTGACCCCATAGGCAAGCCAGGCAGTGAGCATAGTCCTCCAGACCGCATTAGGCTAGCCAGGCAGTGAGCACAGAGATGTCCTGACACCCCTAGGCCAGCTTGGCAGTGAGCACAGACTTCCTAACCCCACTAGGCCAGCTGGCAGTGTCCACAGCCCTCCTGAACCCACTAATCCAGCCATGGAAGTGAGCACAGACCTCCTGACCCCCCTACGCCAACCAGGCAGAGAGCACAGAGATCTTCTGATCCCATTAGGCCTTCTAAGCAGTGAACACAGACCTCCTGACTCCACTAGGTCAGCCAGGCAGAAAGCACAGATGTCCTGACCCCACAAGGTAAGGCAGGCAGTGTTCACCTTCCTCCTGACCCCACTAGGCCAGCCAGGCAGTGAGCACTGTCCTCCAGATCCCATTAGGCTAGCCAGGCAGTGAGCATAGAAACGTCATGACACCCCTAGGCCAGCTGGCAGTGTCCACAGCCCTCTTGACCCCAATAATCCAGCCATGGAAGTGGGCACAGACCTCCTGACACCCCTAGGCCAACCAGGCAGAGAGCAAAGAGACCGTCTGATCCCATTAGGCCTTCTAAGCAGTGAGCACAGACGTCCTGACCCCACTAGGCCAGCCAGGCAATGAGCACAGACCTCCTTAGCCCTCTAGGGCAGACAGCCAGTGAACACAGACCTCCTGCCCCACTAGGTCATCCAGGCAGAGAGTAAAGATGTCCTGACCCTACTAGGTCAGCCAGGCAATGAGCACAGAGACCTCATGACACCACTAGGGCAGCCTGGCAGGGCAAACAGAGACGTCATGAACCCCCTAGGACAGCCTGACAGTGAGCACAGACCTCCTGACAGCACTAGGCCAGCTGGCAGTGTCCACAACCCTCCTGACCACACTAATCCAGCCATGGAAGTGAGCACCCACCTCCTGACCCCATTAGGCCAGCCAGGCAGTGAGCACAGAGACCTTCTGACCCCACTAAGCTAGCCAGGCAGTAAGCACAGATGTCTTGACCCCACTAGGCCAACCAGGGTATGAGCCCTGACCTCCTGACCCCAGTAGGCCAGCCAGGCTGTGAGCACAGACCTCCTGGCCCCACTAGGCTAGCCAGGAAGTGATCACAGCACTTCTGACCCCTCTAGGCCATCCAGGTAGTCAGTACAGTGTTTCTGCTCCCACTAGGGTAGCCAGGCTGTGAGCACAGACTTCCTGACCCCACTAGGCCAGCCAGGCAGTGAGCATAGACAACCTGACCCCACTATGCCAGCCAGGCCGTGAAAATAGACCGCTGGACCCCACTAGGCCAGCCAGGCAGTGAGCACAGAGACCTTCTGGCCACACTAAGCTAGCCAGGCAGTGAGCACAGAAGTCCTGATCCCAGTAGGCTAACCAAGATATGAGCCCAGATCTCCTGACACCGCTAGACCAGCCAGGCACTGAGCACAGACCTCCTGACCCTACTAGGCCAGCCAGGCAGTGAACAAAAAGACCTCATGACACCACTAGGCCAGCCTGGCAGTGAGAACAGAGACGTCTTGAACCTCCTAGGACAGCCTGGCAGTGAGCATAGACCTCCAGGCCCCACTAGGCCAGCCAGGCAATGAGCACAGAGACCTCCTGAACCCACTAGGCCTTCCAGGCAGTGAGCACAGACCTCCTGACCCCACTAGGCCAGACAGGCAGTGAGCACAGACCTCCTGACCACACTAGGCCAGTTGGCAGTGTCCACAGCCCTCTAGACCCCACTAATCCAACCACGGAAGTGAGCACAGACCTCCAAACCCCACTAGGCCAACCAGGCAGAGAGCACAGGGACCTCCTGATCCCACTAGGCATTCCAGGCAGTGAGCACAGATCTCCTGACCCCACTAGGCCACCCAGGCTGTGAGCACAGACCTCCTGACCCCACTAGGCCAGCCAGGCCATGAGCACAGAGACGTCCTACCCCCCTAGGCCAGCCTGTCAGTGAGCATACCCGTCCTGACCCAGTAGGCCAGCTGGTAGTGTCCACAGCCCTCCTGACTCTGCTAATCCAGGCATGGAAGTGAGCACCGACCTCCTGACCCCACTAGGCCAACCAAGCAGAGAGCACAGAGACCTCCTGATCACAATAGGACTCCAGGAAGTAAGCACAGACCTCCTGACCCCACTAGGCATTCCAGGCAGTGAGCACAGATCTCCTGACCCCACTATGCCAACCAGCCTGTGAGCACAGACCTCTTGACCCCAGTATCCCAGCCAGGAAATAATCACAGGCCTTGTGACCCCACTAGGCCAGCCTGGCAGTGATCACACACCTCGTGACCCCACTAGGCCAGCCAGGCAGTGAGCACAGACTTTCTGACCTCACTAGGCCAGCCAGGCAGTGAGCAAATACCTCCTGACCCCACTAGGCCGGACAGGCAGTGACCACAGACTTTCTGACCTCACTAGGCCAGCTAGGCAGTGAGCAAATACCTCCTGATCCCACTAGGCCAGACAGGCAGTAAGCACAGACATCCTCACCCCACTAGGCCTGCCAGGCAGTGAACACAGACCCCTTGACCCTACTAGGCTAGCCTGGCAATGAACACAGATGTACTGACCCCACTAGGCCAGCCAGGTTGTGAGCACAGACCTCCTGACGCTACTAGGCCAGGCATGCAGTGAGCAGAGACGTCCTGCCCCCTCTATCCCAGCCAGACAGTGAGCACAGAGACCTCATGACCCCATTAGGCCAGTCACGCAGTAAGCACAGAACTCCTGACCCCACCTGGACATCCAGGAAGTGGCAACAGACCTCCTCACCACACTAGGCTACCCCAGCGCTGATCACAATCTTCCTGACCTTACTAGGCCAGCCAGGCAGTGAGCACAGATGTCCTGACCCCACTGAGCTAGCTAGGCAGTGAGCACAGAGACCTCTTGAAGCCACTAGGCCAGGTGGCAGTGTCCACAGCC
Organism: Cricetomys ansorgei; assembly: GCA_026225945.1. Lineage (NCBI taxonomy): Eukaryota > Metazoa > Chordata > Mammalia > Rodentia > Nesomyidae > Cricetomys > Cricetomys ansorgei. The sequence continues at coordinate 9,529,476 of JAMJFZ010001562.1, forward strand.
CTCCTGACCCCACTAATCCAGTCATGGAAGTGAGCATACACCTCCTGACCCCACTAGGCCAACCAGGCAGAGAGCACAGAATCATCTTGATCCCAGTAGGCCATCCAAGCAGTGAGCACAGACCTCTTGACCCTAGTAGGCCAGCCAGGCAGTGAGCATAGACTTCCTGACGCCTCTAGGCCAGCCTGGCAGTGTCCATAGCCCCCCTGACCACACTAATCCAGCCATGGAAGTGAGCACAGACCTCCTGACCCCACTAGGCCAACCAGGCAGAGAGCACAGAGACCTCCTGATCCCACTAGGCCATCCAGACAGTGAGCACAGACCTCCTGATCCCACTAGTCTAGCCAGGCAGTGAGCATAGACCTCCTGAACCTCTAGGCCTGCCAGGCTGTGAGCACAGACCTCCTGACCTCACTACGCCAGCCAAGCAGTGAGCACAGACTTCCTGACCCCACTAGGTCAGCCAGGCAATGAGCACAGTCCTCCTCACCCTACTAGGCCAGCCATTCAATGATTGTGATCCCTGAGACTATGCCGTTCTTCATGCCAAAGGCTGAGGTATATTATCATTAAATCATTACTTTATCTGCAAAGATGGCTATCATTTATGGAGACAGGAACTCTACTCTGGATGTGTGCTTTACATGGTGGGAATATTTAGGCACACAGAAAATCTGGGTCACCACCTCAGAAAGGGATGTCATCACAAGAGAAAGTGATGTCAGCCCTGATGCGTTCCACTGAATGTTGACTGTTTCACATGCTCATGGAGATATTTCCATATTTCATCATTTTTCCCACAGAATGAATATTTCAAAGAATGGAGAATATTTTTCTCAGGAGCGATGGGGTGGATGGACTCTCACCGTTTAATGTTAAAGTCTAACCGCAGAACGCAAAAGGATTGCTCATCTGACACGTCACGAAAATGGTCACCAAGGCAGTGTTGACATGGCCGTGAGTGAGGAGTGTCACAATATACACAACGTGGTGTATGCCATGGCTCACGTCCTCCATGAAATGTTCCTTCCGCAGATAAATGTTCTGAATTTGATAGGTGGGAAGACGATAGAGAAGGATAGCGGTCTGAGGGAAGGTGTCTTCCATTAGCGGTTTTTAGGTTATCAGAGGAAGGCATGTAAACATATCACATTTAGTAAGAAACATGGCATCCCATTTCCACATGTCTTTCTTCTTCCTAGACCTTTCCCATGTCTTCCATGTGTTTTTTCAAGTTGGAAGCTACTTTTCTGAATTCTGATAAGACATTGCTGTGTGGATCCGTGCCCAGACCTACCAAGCGAATCAGATTCTGAGCGTATATGAAGGAGGTCACCCTCACGTGACTGAGGGTGGGAGAGTCACTCTCCTTCGGTGGCACTGTAAGGTCAAGAGCAAAGCAGCCAAACTTTAGTTAGGCTTCTGAGAGCACAAAAACCGTGTAGGCCCGAGTCAGGGGTGAGGTGACTCAGAACAGTTTCTGGAACTCTAATAAGAAAGATAGTTTCTGGGACGAATGAGATATGGACTACCGACTGATGGCCTTGGGCTGGGAGTCTCCCCCCAACCCGCGTTGACTAAAACGCTGAGCTTGCATTTTCTAGGAGCACACAACCTTGCTGTATGCCAGCACCAATCAGTTTGAGGGTCCGTACCCACATGACTGTGTAGTCTGGGGGCATGTCTGAGCATCCGGGGGTGTGTCTGAGCATTCAGGGACATGTCTGTCTGGGGGTGTCTGAGCATCCGGGGGGGCATGTCTGAGCGTCTGGGGGCGTGTTTGTCTGGGGGGCATGTCTGAGCGTTCAGGAGTGTGTCTGAGTGTCTGGGGGCGTGTCTGTCTGGGGACTTGATCAAGCGTCTTGGGGTGTGTCTAAGCATCCAGGGGGATGATCGAGCATCCCCCACATGACTGTGTTGCCAATGGGATGCGCCCGGTGCTCTGTTGCTGGGCTCTGCCTTTGAAAAGCATCTCTAAACCATGCTCAGAGTGTGCTGATGGTAGCTCCCAACTGCCTCACGTGAGGAATCTGTGGGAGAGGACCCCAGCTGCGTTTGCAATCTCTAGTCCTGGCGATTTCTCCTTCCGTCGGCTCCTAACAGCATACCTACCCGTAGGTTGTAAAATATCCAGTGGATGGACTCAAACCCACAGTAAGGGAAGTAACGGGGTTATTAATAAATAAAATTATAGAAAATTGGCGACAAAGAGGTATTTCATTTTAAAGGGAGTTGGTGTCACGACAGGAGTTCGTTTCATTGCACATGGTGAAGGAATGGATCACGATGTGAATAGAAAGTCTACAGAACAGGAGGAAACACGTACACATGATTCACTGGATGGGGGACCAATATCTTCATGACATGGAAAGAAAAAAATTAAACACTCCAACTCCCAAGCGAATAGTTAGCAAATGAGAAAATCTACTGAATGCACAATTCTCAAAAGAAATAATGAAAATGGACAATAAATAAGTGAAAACCTCTAAAATACTTGGGTAATGGAAAAATGCAAATGTGTACTGCATTGAGATTCCCTATCACTAAACACATGGGCTGTTGGGGCAGAGAAGGCCTCCACGTGATTTTAATATGTGTATGATGGAGGATGCCTTAGGTTTCTCTGTGAGAATATAAACAGATAGCATTGCAATGGAAATCTTGATGCATAATGTACAACGGATCCATCTAATCGTTAACCGGGAAACACGGCTCAGATGGTATTATCAACATGCCGCAGATGTTCACGATGATAATTTACCAGCACATTTATGGGCTCACAGAAACTGAAGTAGCAGACACAGAACCCGCAGGATCCCCTAAATATATCTCATGGATGCCTGGCTTGGTGTTCTTGCAAAATACCTAGGGGCTTGAGTGTGGGAAGTCTCTGACCCTTTTACCTGTCATTGAGACCCTTTTGCTCCTGCTGAGCACCTAGTCCAACCTGGATGTAGGGAGTAGTGCCTGGCCTTGTTCCACCTTGTTATGTCCTTTTTCAGCGGTATCCTTTGGAGTACTGCTCTTTTCTGTGGAGAAGTGGGGGTTTTGCTTCAAGTGTGGGGCCAAGAGATTAGACCTGGGGAAAAGGACTGTAAAGAGGGGAGCTGGGTTTAGAGGGAGGGTAGCAGTTGGTTAGGATGTATTGTACAAGAGATGAAAAAATAGTAAATTGTGAAAATTGAAATCATTTATTCGGTATCACTAATTTGAAACAGTGACAATGATCTAATTTAACTAACTCATTAATGGAGTCCTAACAGGTTAAAATAGAAGATAAGAGCTGATTAGAAAGTAATCTAACCAAGCCATATTACAAAATTGACCCCATCACTCAGTACTTCTCCAATTCTCAGTTCCTGTCTCTACTGCAATGTATTAAGTTATAAACATTTCTTAAGGAGAAAACTCTCTGTTGGAGGCTGATGATACCCAGGCTGTGGATGTAACCAGCTTGACAAGGATCCTGGTTTTTCCCTTAGCTAGGAGTCTGAAGCCCACCAACTGCCTTGCCCCTTTCTCATCTTTACCGTATGGTGACAAAAGCCTCTCATCAATAATATTGTCTATTTTGGCCTTATAGTAAAACTCAAATCTATTCCTGGGCTGGCTGGGAGAGGAGCAATGCCATCTCAACTCTAAGCAATTGTAACATTCTTACTGGCCTTCAAGTGTTGGCATGTGTGAATACTATTCATGCTTTCTGTAGAGATATAAAAAATTATTCTTGGTAACTGACCTTCCCATAGAGACAAAGCCATAGTCAAGAACATAAACAGAGTCTCGACAGTATGTTAGCAAGCTTGAAATAGCAAATGAATAATTCACCCCTGTATGCCTGCCCCCTTTATTGTAGCAAGCATACAGACCTAAAATTCAGCTATTCATTAATAGACTATTGTGTTAAGGCTACCCACTAGTATTAACCTTGAAGATTAGAAAGCCTGCAGCTAGGAGGGGATGAACATTCTTACATTGTTGTATGCTCGAACACCTGCATTTGCCTTAGATAAGAAATTAGCGTTTTGCTATTTCAGTCAGGACAGATTTCTGTCTTGAGGGGAGTCTTGTAATTTTTCCCCAGTGTGTACACATTGTTAATTTTTCTCTTAACTTTTCTTACTTCTATTTTCTTTATTTCTATTATTAAAGAAAACACTCTTGTGGGTCATTATCATCATAAAGTGTATTCTATGTGTCTCTTTAAAACACATAAGCGTATCAACTAAAGGGTCCCATAAAAGAGTGAGATACTGTGCTCACTTGTCATAACTTTGTTGTTTATCGCCCTTTGTGGAGGCCAAGAACCCCCGAGTGGACTAGAACTAATGCTAAGTAGAAGGGTCGGACAGATGCTGATCACTTAATCATCATAGATACTTTTTTCACTACCAAAATGGTAATAGAAAATGAATTGACAGTTCTACAACACTGATCTTACAGGGGCATTATTGAAATGCTGATATCTGTTAAGGCATTGTTTCGTTTTCTTATTTCCTAGAGGAATGCCTGGCAAATACAAATCAGTTACCTGATATTGAGGTACATGGTGTGGGGAAAATTTACTAATTAATTACATAAATAAAGCTCTGTTTCTTTACTCTCTTGCATTTTGTTAAAACTTCTAGAGTACATTAAAATTTATTCTGATGTACATTTGTATCAACTTTCACATAAAAATTACCTTTCAGATCTTTAAGAACTTTCGTACTGTTCTTCAATATTCTTATCTTCCCATCTCTAGCCTACAATATTGTATCAGAAAATATATGATATATTATTGGAAATTAAGCAAAATTGAGTTACAATCCTCCGTGAGCCTTAGAGTCATGCCGGCTTTATTTAAAAAATCCTTCCTATTTCCCAATAAAAATCACAGTAGAGCATGAATAAAAAAAACCTTGTTTACTTATAAAAAGTGAAGGAAAACTCACATTCTTACCTATACCAGAGAGGTGTGCATAGGTTTCCAGCATTACGTCTTTGTAGAGGCTCTTCTGGGAAGGATCCAGCAAAACCCACTCTTCTTGAATGAAGTTAACATGCACATCTTCATAGGCCACTGCATTCTAAAATATTCCATACATGCACACAAATGAAAGAGTGATACTCAAGGCATTTTAAATGTATACTTCATTTACAATATATTCACAGTATTCTGTGTACTTCACACTCTTTTTCTATGACACAGGATTTCTAGTGTAATCACCAAGTATTTTAGAAGGAAACTGAAAATGAGATTTAACCCTTTCATCTCTGGGCCCACTGAATAGGATACACTACTGCAAGAGAAATACCTAATAACAGACATATAGAAAGAGAAAAGGAATCATATTATAAAGTACTGAATACACATCTAGGACATTTTAGAAACAATTTCTGACTTTAAAAAGGGATAGGCAAGCTGGGTGTGAGTAAAAGCAAAAAAAAAAAAAGAAAATATCATATTAGCAAAATACCTCATTACTGAATATCAATCGCTTATACTGTGTCTTAAGTTATTTAAGGATAGAGTCTGATAGTGGTATTGTAGGCCTGACAACATGAGACAGAAGCTGGCTTGTCAGTTTCGATCACAAAAATTAGGTACAAAAAGAAGAAATGGAGTGAGGCTATAGACAGTCCAATTCTACCATCAGTGAAGGACTTCACCCAGAAAGGCTCCTCCTATTACGGGACCAGTATGTTTCCCAAAGAAAATCAACAGAGAGAAAGAGAGAAAAAAAGTGTTTGAATACATCATCCTATCTGGGAGGTTTTTTATTCATTTGAATACATTCTGACTCAGGTCACTATAGGCTTATAATGATCCCATGATGAAAATGCATTTAGTCTAACTTCAAATATCTACATAATCTGTAACAGCCCCAACACTCTTCAAATGTCCAAATTTCTTCTACACTCAAGATAATCACTAGACTATGAGATCTTGTAAAATTCAGAAAATAAATTATCGCTTTCCAACATACAACATTATATGTACTCCCACTCCAAATCAGAGGAATAGGGACATGGTGAGGAATGACTGGAACAAGGTAAACATCAAATCCTGTACCTGTCTCAGACAGATTTAAATGGGTGTAACCCCCCAACTTCATCTACATCTCTCTGTTTGGATAGTTTCAGTCCCTATATGTAATTCTCCATGGAAGATTTCACATAGCTTTTGTAACTGATTGCCTAAAAAGCACACTTTTTTTCATTCTGTCCCACTTGTTGCTCTTTTTTAGTGTAGACTTCCATGCGTCATTAGTTAATACCATTCAACAGAACCGACATTTCAAAAACACTTCATTTTAGTTCTGCAATACTCAATATCTCAGAATATTGGCAGAATAAGAAAGATTTTTGCCAAATTATCACAGAAATGAATTCTAGTTTGATCGTTCCATTGAATTTATTTCCCTCTGCCATCTTATGATCCTGACCTTCACAACCTCCTTTACTTTCAATACTCCATATTCAAGGTCTTACAAAAATGGACCATTAAAGTTTATGTAAAATTATGAGTTTTGTCATCTACATCCTGATTATCAGCTACATTCCTCCAAAAGACAAAATTCCAGGTTCTAAACAACAACAAAATCACTTTTGGGGTATCATTTTTGTTCTAACTTGCTCCTTTGTTACAATGATTTAATCTCCCCAATAGAAGCAATGCAGGTAAGAAAGTGATGCCTCCAGGTCACATTCCATCATTGAGGGAGGTTAGCAAGAAACTCAAGATAGCAAATGAAGGTAAAATCTATGGGGAAACATTGTCTGCTTGCTGTGTTTCTTGCTTGGTAACAGCCTTGTGCTGAGGTAGCTCTCTTCTCCAAACCAGATCCACTGACTTAGGGATACTGCCTTCTTCACTGGAAGAGCTTTGCCACATTAAATATCAATGAACACAATCTTTTATAAACAAAGAAAACTGCCATTCTGATCTGGGAACACCCTCAGTTGATTCTCCCTCAGATGACTCCAGGCAACGTCATGTTGACAGCTGAAGGTAATAGGACTCAGGGACAATAATACATGAGAATTTTTTAAAAATCCAAATCAAATGTATTAACTATATCACTCAAGTAACAAAACCACAAACAAAACTAATAGTAAGCACTAGAAAACTTAGAAACCACTGATGGGAGAAGAATCCTCTAAGATCAAGATTAAAAAACCAAAACTGTTTTCTCCACAGAAAGTCACCGAAACAAACATGACAACATTGATGAAAGGAAACATGAACATTTATCTACAACTATAACAGAGTTATGTAAACAAGATCCAAAAGACTCTAATCAAATTCAGTACCAAAGAAATCACTGGCCAACACTCACCCTGTGCACTTCTGTCCTCTCCTTCGCCAATTACAGAAAATGGCTTTGAAAGGAGGGCTGCTCCCACAATATTGGAGAGACTTTTTTGGAACAATCTGATGTTTCAACATTGCAGTAAATACTTTTGACTACTAAATGTATTTTACTTTCTTATGAAAATGAAAAAAAACTTCTGCTGAGGTCATTTAGAAACTATTTTTCCCTGTGATTAGCTGAAGTTCTGCATCTCAGTGAGCAAATGAAAACTTTTCAAAACCAAATGCAGGATAACAGGGTTATATACTCTGTGATTTGTATTATGCATCTAATTGCTTTATAAATCATAAAGATTTTAGAATAAAAGATTATTGTCATCTTATGTGCATGTTTGTGGATGTTAGAGAATGTCTTCCATACATATACATGTGACACACCAGAAAGCGAGGTGTCAGATCCTCAGATCTGACAGATCCGCAGATCCTGAGGATCTGCGAGGATCCTCAGATCCTCAGATCCTCTGAGTCTCATGTTGAACATCTCCACATTGGTGATAGGATCTGAACCCAGCTCATCTCCAAGAAAAAAATATGTGCTTAGGACCTGCCCAAACATGTGGCACTTTTCATCCAAAAATTCAGTGTTTCACAGAATAACAAGTAAAAAAAAAAAAAAAGAAAAGAACCTCAAGTAAATAAATAATCTCTGGGAACATAATACATCAATATTAACATGTTGAGTATGTTTAATTTGCAACATGAAATCAATATAACCCAAAGAAAATTCCCAACATTTATGAAAGGAAAGATGATTCAAAAGCTACATACAAACTGGAAAAATTCAGAATTCTCCATAGGATTATGAATAGAAAGTACATATTGGCACAATGTGCCTTCTGAACTTACCAAAGAGCTATAACAATCAAATGTATACAATATGTGTCAGAGAAAAAAAAGTGAATAAAAGGAAAACTCCAAGAACAAAGTACAGAAAAAAAGGTAGTAAAGATTTAAACAAAAGACCTAAGGAAACTCTGCTGGAAAAGTGTGGTCTTGACCAATGTTAGCAAACTATGTATGAGTCTACTCATATAGAAATTAAATAAACACAGACTACACAACTCCACAAATTATCTCAACTTGACCACTAAACTGTTATGCTACTGTTCCTTGGGTTAATGATTTAGTTTCCAAAGAGAGACCTCATGTTCTAGAGCTATCATCTCTATAAAGAAAATGTAAGAAGATATTCTATTGCTCTGCAGCCCCTCACTCTCCCTATGGTTTCTGGAAAACCCAGCCCCACTGATGTCCAAACAGAAAAAACTGTTGAAGAATAATTGAATTTCTGTTTCCTGCCATGATATAGGGAACCTAAACTATCCACTCATTCAAACCCATGGACAGCCAAGAAGTCTCTCCAGTTCAGAAATGCCTTTCATGCCCTGGAATTGAATTTCCCTATATCACTCCATTGTGGTGAGCGGATCAGAAGGTTAAAAGGATTCTAATCAACCAGGCAGTGCTGGTGCATACCAGCATTTGGGAGGCAGAGGCAGGCAGATCTCTGTGAGTTCAGGGCTACCCTGGTCTATAGTATGAATTTCAAGACAACCAGAGTTAAAAGAGACAACACATGTCTTGAAAAATACACACACATCAGAAAGATTTCTAATCAACTACCACTGTTGCATGATGACCCCCATCATCTCTTTTCTATCTTTTCCTAAACTGTTTCTGTGATTAATAACTCAAACCTGAAAGTGAAATTCAGCATTCAGAATGTCTAGCATCGACACTTTCAGTTTTCCAGCATGTCGTCTTACTGCACACCCAAAGCAAATTCGGTGTGTACACACTGGACAGGAATGTTACAAGCACCACAGCTTCCTACAGCCAAAGCTGCAGAGCATTCACTTACCTGGGATTCTACACTCAGGGAGGCTCAGAGGCCAAGGGTATCTGCCCAGGTAGTACATGCAGCACAAGAACTGCAGTCTAGCTTACAGTTCATCACAGTGTCAGGAGCTCTGACATTCACTGGACCTGTTCCTCCTGGTCATGGGAATTGTCAGGGCCGGCCTGACAAGTTGGAAAGTGCCTGAATTGGGGGGTGGGACTGAAGGGCTGTATGAGGAGAGGGGAAAAGAGACGAGAAGGGAAGGGAATAGACCAGACACACACAGTATCACTGAGCTCAGGTGGAAAAGTGCTGAAATTTTATTTTTTGTCTCCAATCTTATACCCTTTCCTCAAGGGGCCACATGCATAAGTAACAGAACAAAACATCTTCCATGCTGGGGTAGGATGTTTACCTGGGGAGATAACCTCTCTCAGTGGAGTTAGATCCTAGCCAGAGAAGGAATGTTTCCTTAAATAATCTTTGAATTCCTGGAAACTAGCCCCTCGGGCAACTTGTTTTATAATTCAGTTTTGCCCAGAATATTTCCCAATAACAAAATAGGCATATAGCCAGAGTATCACAGCAGAATCTAAGCCCAGAATCAGGGGGGTTCACCAAAGGGACCGTGGCCCCCATATTAACCATGGCATGCCATATGGCATGCCTCATAGCTTCCTATAGCAAAAACAGGAGAATCCTAGAAAGAACCCCAAAATTACCTTCTTTATGTTCTTTATGTTCTTCTGATTGCCAGGCATTCCCAGAGTCTCTAATTAGCTACGGCCACTCAGATGGACCTCAGGAATGTTGCAGCTCCCAAACTGCATGAGTGGTGATCCCAGCTCTGCCTTTCTACTTTAGAGGTAATTAGGGCACTAGTCTGAGAAATTTACATTTTAGTATTAATTCTTCCAGTCCCCACACATACTTCCTGTTTGCTCACAGGTGTAGGATCCACTGTTTTCACAATCCGTTACACAATAAATGTCCAGGAAAGCCAACCCTTTGCCTCATGACTAGGAACTCTGCAGGCAAACTTAGGTCAAATGGAAACACTAGCAACAATTAAAGCAAAAAGAGGCCATAAACTAGAAAACAAGGAGGGGCACATAGGAGGGAGGAAAGAAGTGGAAATGATGTAGTTATATTCTCAGAAAATTATTTTAACAGTTGAATCCGGCTTTATGGCTTTTGTGTTCCTTCCAGGGACTGTATTACAGAACACCAAGGATTGCACGCAACTCTTTTTGGTTTTGGTTTCACATTTTAGGCCAGGAAAGTAATAGCCTTGTGAGGCAAAGACACACAAGTTCATTTGATTTTCATTTGTTTGAACTAGTCTACAAACAGTAAGTTGGTTTCATGATAAGTTCAATACGTTATCCAGATTCTTTATTGCTTTGGTGTGTGAAACCCCCAAAACAGCCAGTGAGAACATTTATTGATCAACAGAAATTGATTATTGACTACTCATTGTAATTTCAACCATTGCCAAAACAAGAAAGCTCTCACCCTCCTCCCAGCCCCTCCTTTTCTGTGATGTGAGTACACCAGCTTCAAAGTTGGTCAGGGAACTCAGTTCTTACACAGGTCCTTCTTCATTTGTAAGTCTCCCATAAAACCCAGAGAGCTTGGAGTAGAGATCTCTCATTAACTGCTCTGCTCTGTATATTCTTTTGAGGACCAGTCGAGGCACACACTGGAAGGAGCTGCAGTAAATTCCCAAGCATTCAGTGGCAGAGGCAAGATTAGATTTCAAAGAAATTCACAATTACATAGAGGAGGCATGTCTGGGCTACAGGAGTCATTGCAATAAAAAACAAATGAATAAATAAATAGCACTTGAGGAAAATGGACTGGAGTTGTTGATGATCAGGAAACATTGGTGAACAGAAACAAATAGAGATTAGAGCATTAGAGAAAATGAAATTTAAAAAAGAGATACCGATACCTGACTCCTTAGAAAGATAAATATAATTGAAACACATTTAGCTATATAGGGATTTGAAAAGGGCTCTTCCCTGGTATACAGGATGCCGTTAATTCGATTGTGATTGACCTTGTTCCTATGAACAATAATAGCTTCTCAGTCTGAAACCAGACATACACAGATACAGCCCATGTCCTGTGTCTCGAAAAGGCACTTCACACAATTGTGAACTCCATTCTTAAACAAGGTGTATGCTGAGCTATTTTATCCTCAAAACAAGGCTGATTTCACCTCTGAGCAGGGTGGCTCTGAGGAAGGACAGAGCTGATTCCTTGAAGAATCCGAACAATTTGTTTTAACTCCTCCTGGCAGCTGTCTATGTCAGATCTGTAACATAACTTTAGAGAACTCCATTCTATTTTTAATCTTTACTTATATTTTTGTTGTTTGATTGTTTGTCTGCTTATCTCTGTGTTCAATACCACAAGTGGTTAGAAGAGGGCAGTAGAGGCCTGGGGCTGATGTAACAGCAGATGGTTAGCTGCCATATTGTTTCTGGGAACAGAACCTCGGTCTGGAAAAATACTTAGTGCTCTTAACAGCTGAACAATATCTAGCATTTCTTTTTAATTTAAAATGTACTTCTATACATTTTTATTAAAATATATTACAGCACTTCCCCCTTCCTTGTCCTACCTCCATCCTATCTAAAAATCTACCCTTCCAAGTTATTTCTTATTAAATATGTATAAATGAATATGCCCAAAAGTATGAATATGACCTGCAGAGTCCATTTTTGTTGGTTGAATATACATGGTTGTAGGTATAACTATTCTGTGCTGGATAAACAATTAGGGAGCTCTTCCCTGCCTGAGCCTATTTCCTCCTAAAAAGGAGAATTCCATTTTTAACAAGAAATAGGTGTTTGACCCCTGAGTAACCTAGGCTTCCTTGGACAAGAATAATTATCAAGAACAGAAAACTTGGGGTGGGAATACCTCAGCATTTAAAAGCACTGAAGATCCTTCCAGAGTACCCAGGTTACATTCCCAGTACAAATGGCACCTACTACTATATGTAACTCCAGATTAAAGGGTTCTGAAATCTTCTGGCCTCCATGGTCACCAGGCATGAATGTTATGCAAATATGTGCATACAGGCCAAACACTCCTACAATTAGAATAATGAGAAAAATTATTTTTGTAGAAAGGTAAGAGATAGCTTGCATTTAAAAGTTATTTCTCAAGCTGTGTTGTAGAGCATACTTTAATTCCCACATTCAGGACACAGAGGCAGGAAGATTGCTCTGAGCTTGAGGAAAACCTGTGGTACATAATCAGCACACACACACACATACACACACATACACACACACACACACACACAGATATACATTCATACACACACTGGGAAAATAAAAAACATGAAAAACATAAAGGAAAAGAAGCACTGAAAAATTGAGAGAATATAGGATCTCTTAAAGTCATTTCTGGTGTTGACACTGGTTCCAGTAAAATCAATTGCAAATAAATGAAAGTTGCCAAGAACGGCAGTGCATGCCATTAACCTCAGCACTTTGGAGACAAAGGCACTGTGGTATTCATCAACTTAAGATCATGCTGGTCTGAAAAGTCACTTCCAAAGTCAAAAGCATATCAAAAACCCTGAAGGTTTGAAAAACCTGAATACAATTTTGATTTATTTTCTGTGTTTGTGACAGGGTATAATTTGGCACATCAGCTGACCTTAGTTCGCAGTTTACTATAAAGTATAATACATATCAAATTGTTGATTTGCACTCATATATGTTTAATCCTGGGCCTTTGGAACATCATTCCTAGCCTGAGTCTTCCATAGAAGAAGGAACTGAGAAGCAATTTTGTATTTGTAAAGGAGAATATTTTTTTCACATCATTTTTCTGTAATAGAAAATAAATTCTTTTCTAGTAAAATATATCCTGATCAGAATTTCCCCTCACTCTATTCTTCACAGTACTTCCCAAACTCTTGTCTCCTGTGAATGCGCTCTCTTATTGTCTCTCATTACAACAGAACAGGATTCTAAGAGATTACAAGAAAATGTAATAAAATAAAATATAATAAAATGAAGCAGAAACTATCATATCAAAGTAGGAAACGCAACAGGAGGAAAACATTCTTAAGGCAGGATCGCATAAAAATACTCAAGTAACCAGCTACAATATATACACAGAAGAGCTGGTGCAAAACCTTCACTTGCTGCTTCAGTCTCTCTGAGCGCATAGGCTCCTTCCTTAGTAGATACAGAAGACCTAGTCTCTTGGTATCCTCCATCCAGTCTGGCAATCTTTCTGACTCCACTTCCTTGGAATTCTCTGAGCTCTGAGGGCAGGGATTTGATGCAGACCTACTATTTAGACTCTCTCTGCATAATTTCTGTCTATGGTCTCTGCATCTCTTTCCATCTATGGCTGGAGAAAGCCTCTCTGATAGTAACTTGATAAAATATTCATAAGTATGGCAGAATAACATATAGAATCATTTTATTGATTTATGTTTGAAACCAGTACTATTTGGTTTTATCCTACATCTCTGGGATATCTAGTTTCTAGTTCTTAGTTACACTGTCAATAAGCAGTGTCAGGTATGGTATCCTTCTCATGGAGTGGGCCTTAGGTCCAATCAGACGTTTTCTGTCTACTGTTTTTATCACATCAACTCAAAGGCTTTCACAGATTAACAACTACAAGAAAAATCAAATAAAAGAAAGAAATGAAGGAGGAAAGGAAGGAAGGAGGAAAGAAATAATGAAAGGAATGAATGAAATAAATAAGGAAATGGTCCTGGGGGATATGAGATATCAATATTAAGATGTTGCGTATGTTTGAACTGCAGTGTGACATAAATACAATCCAAAAAAATTCAGAATAATTTATAACAGGAAAGTTGATTTCAAATCTACATAAAAAGTTGAAGAATTAAAATTTTATATATGATTATGAAGAAAAAGTATATACCTTGAGAAAATGTGACTTTTGAAGTTGCCACAGAGGTACTATAATCAAGAAAGTGCTCAACGTTTGTGAAAGAAAATGGGAGGAAAGAAAAAGCCAAGAATAAAACCATGAAAATATAGTCAAGTTTTAAATAAAAGACCTGAGGAAAACCTGTCAGGAAAAGTGTGATGTTGACCAAGGTCATCCAACTACCTGTGATCTTTCATGTATCAAAATAAAACAAACACAGACTCACAACTCCCACTAAATTTACTCAAAGTGATCACTAAACTGCTATGCTACTGATCTTCGACTACTGATATTTCTTTTAAATATAGAGGGCTCATGTGCCAGAGCTCTTTCTAGGAAGGAGGTGATCACAAAGACCTGCCGTGGCTCTGAAGCCCCTCACATCCCCTTGTGATTACAGGCAAACCCAGCCCTGCTGATGCTCACACCCAAGACAATGTTGAAGAACTGTAACCCTTACCCTAACCTAAACCCTAACCCTAATGCCAACCCAAAGAATGCATTAATGGCTGCTTCCTGCCACATGGACTATGGCACAAGATATGGAATCTGCTTTACTGACCCGGACAACCCCATGAACTCCTGAGAAATCCCTCTATCTCAGAAATGCCTTTTTGTGCCCTGGAATTTCCAGAATCCTCACTATTGTGGCTGGTGTAGCTGAAAATTATAAATATATAGTCATATATTCATGAAAGATGGCCCCCATCTATTCCTTTCAACCAGTTTCTAAACCATTTGTAATATTTATAAGAGAAACCTGAAAGTGGAAGGCAGCATTTAGAACTTCTAGAATCGACACCTTCAGTTTTCCAACCTGTTTTCTAACTGCAGGCCAAAAGCAATGTCTGTGTGTACACAGTAGACAGCAATGTTACAAGCAACACAGCTTCCCAAAGTCAAAGCTGCAAATCCTTTTATTACCCCGGGCATCCATGCACAGGGAGGCTCTGCCCAGGTCACCACATTGACAAACAGAACCATAGTCTTGCTCACAGTCCATCCCAGTCCCATCAGGTCTGGCAGCATAGAGAACCTGCTCCTCCTCAGGAGACAGTGCCCCCACACACTCACCGTGGCATGTCCTGTGGTCTCTCTCCAGGCTCCCTACAGCAGAATTAGAGGAGAATCCTGGAAAGAACACACATGTTACCTTGGACAGTTTCTCTTCTTTGCCAGGCCTTCCCAGATCCCTCAGTAAAACAGATCTTCTGTTTTGGTTGAATTAGTCTAATAACAGTAAGTTAGTTTCACAATAAGTTCTGTTCTTTATCCAGATTCTTGATTGTCATGGTTTGTGAACCTTAAGAAATAGACAATCAGGACATTTACCAATCAACTAAAATTGATTACCTGACTACCCATTGGTAATTCCAACTAATGCCACAGTAGGAAAGCTCTCATCCTCTTTCCTGCACCTCCCTTTTTTATACTATGACTACCCCAGATTCAACTTTGGTCAATGAACTCAATTCTTTAACAGTTTCCTCTGAGTTTCTAAGTCCCCAGTAAAAAGCAGAGAGCTTGGAGTCCCCCATTCACTGGTCTCTTCTTCTTTCTCAATGGCCAGCCAGGAAGGAGTTGGAGTACTCTCCTCAGCACTGAGTGGCAGTGGTAGGATTAGGTTTTCAAAACCATACTCAATAATAATAGAGTTAGGCAAGCCTGGGCTGCAGGAGTCATTGCTATGAACAGAAACAAATAAACAAATAACACTTGAGAAAAATGGAATAAAATTCTTAATGACAGGGAAACATTGGAGAACAGAAACAAATAGAGATTAGACCAGGGATGCATTAAAGAAAATGAAATTTTGCTGGGTGGTTGTGGTACATGCTTTTAATCCCACGATTTGGGAGGCAGAGGCAGAGGCAGAGGCAGAGGCACGTAGATCTCTATGTTTGAGGCCAGCCTGGTCTATAGATTGAATTCCAGGACAGCCAGAGTTACAACAGAAAAATACTCTCTTGAAAGAGACAGAGAATTGGGGGGTGGAGAGGGAAGGAAATGAAATTTAAAAAAAAGTTGATACTAATAATTTATTCAAGAAAGATAAATAAAAATGAAAAGACACATAGCTACCCAGACTTTGATAAAGAGTAAGCCCTTCCTTGGTATAGTGAATGCCATTAGTAAGATCCTGATTGACCTTGCCCCTATGCACAACGTTAGCTGTTGAGATCTGAAGTCTGACACACAGTACAGCCAACGATCTCTGTCTCAAATCTTAGAGCTGACTTATGTGTGTCAACCAGGACTGCACATAATCTGCAAAGGAGAGTTCCCTAATGGGAAATGCAATACTCACTGGCACAAGCTAACTTTCCCAAACTCTACACCCATCAATCTGCTCTGTCTTCATTGGCATGCCATGAATGAACACATGCTAGGAAATTACAAAATCACTCACCTTGCCCAGTCATACCTTCTTCATCATGGTGACCTCTGCAGATGACTGTCTTAAAATTCAGCCAGTGACACAGCTACTGCCTACCCTGTTTCCCCTGAAGTGTACACAAGAAACTATTTCTCATACTCTGGTCAAAGGCAGAAGTCATGCTCCACCTGCAAATACTTCTCCTGCAATGGACAGTTGACTCTGTGATTCAAATGGGTAATTATAGAACTCTGTGGTGGTACAGCCCTTTCATTTAAGAATTTAGGAAGGTTAATCAGGAGGACAGCAAAGTCATTGACCTGTGGAGCTGCAGACTAAGATCAAGGCCACCTGACTAAGCATAAGAGAACCTGTCTCTGAGCTGGGCAGTGCTGTCACATGCCTTTAGTCCCAGCACTCAAGATGCAGAGGCAGGTGGATTTCTGAGTTCAAGGACACTCTACGGAGCAAGCTCCAGGATAGTCAGAATTACAACAGTGAAACCCTATCTCAAAAAAACAAAACAAAACAAAAACTTATCACGTAAACAATTTTCTAAAAGGCTGGAAATGCATGCAGTTGTTCTAGTATTTATACACTTTCCCAGGGAGAAATCATTCTACACACTTGGGATAATAATAATGGTAGTAGTAATAATAATAATATCTCTTTAATACCATGCATCCATCTCTGGCTAATGATCAAAGAAAAGCCAAAGAGCAGATTTTCAATTTCACATATGCTCTCATCACAAAGTCCCTTCGAGATTCAGGCCCCAGGTCATACTTTGAACAATGTAAATAGGGACAGTCTAGCCACTTAGGAAGATGGGAGAGTTACTCAGCAAAAGATATTATAGAATAATGTAAGTACACCAGTCACCTAAAAAAAGCAACCAGCTTTGGCAAAGTCGCTCTGACTTTGGCAACCAGCATAAGTTGAATGCACCAAAACTACAGTGCCATTGACTACAAGGATATTTCTACACACAGTGCCCTGCTCTCTAAATTCTGCGCAGATGCACCTGCAGAGCGAAGTTTCTGAGCACTGACTGCCCTGTCCCAGGAGTTGTAGGGACCTCCTCTGACGCCACGGTGGCTGCAGGTTGGCGATCCGCCCCACACAGGACCCACCACACCAGCTCCCGCAACTCGGCCTTCCACTCCTCCCGGTATGAGAGAGTGGCCCCTTGCTCACCATTTCGCTTTGGAGACTGACCGCGCTCTTCTCACAACTCCTGGTAGAAAGGCTCACAGCACAACACAACCAAAACCAGCAGCTGCTCTGCTACAGAGCTGAGCCTGCAGCAGGGTGCTCCACCCTTTCCTACTGGCGGGCCCACCTGAAGGCCCTGATTGGCTAGTGAGGCCTGAGTGACAGGAGCAGTTCCCTTAGGATTAGAGTGTGCTCAAGGAACACAGCACAGTGGTATCTGGCTCAAGCTTCCATTCCAGGCACAGACTTTCCCAAATTGTAGAGATGGCCATTTCAGTAGCACTTCTGCCTGACTTCCAATAGGTGGCCCTTCCGGCGCTCAAATAGCCACCTCCCCAAGGAAACAAGGGGACTAGCTTGTGCAGCCCTTTACACAGCTTGCAGGGCAGTGATTTCCCTGTCAATCACGTCAGAGGGTCCCCAGAACATTAATGATTAAAGAGATTTTAGAGAACAGGGTTTTTCCCCATGGCTTCATGCTGAGGCCTGGTGAACTGAAGCTATTTTTACTGGGTAGGCAGGGGACTTAAGATAACTCTTGAAAGAAAAGCAGGAACCAGATCACAAACACGATGATAGGTTCTTTTTCCACCAGAAGGCTGGATGATGGCTCCATTCCTGCAAGAGCTTTCTTCTTGAAATTCAGGTCAATCTCTATACAAATGAATACTAAGGAAAAGTGTAGTCTCTATGGTAAGTGGTCCAGCTAGTATATCAAGGGCTGTCTACTATTAGAAAGTTGGAGAATCCACTTGTTGTTCCGTCCATAAAGCTGATTATCTCAGCTGGTCTTCAGTTACACTCGAATTCTAAAAAAGTTCATTGTCATGTACTTTCTAGCCTCAGCTAGGGCATGCAGCAAAGAGCAAGTTTTCTTCTTTATATCCTGTATGTTGGCTGCTAGCAGAAAGTGTGGCTCAGACTAACGGTAGATCTTGCTACCTCAGAAATTCCTGATTAAAAGTCGGTCTTCCCATGCCAAGTAATTTAATTTAGAAAAAAAATTCCTCACAAGTATTCCCATCTGCTTAGGTGTTACCTAATTCCAGATTTAGTCAGATTTGTGCCCAAGAATAGCCATCACAACAGCCAAGAAGACCTGGGAAAGATTTGTTACCTGCAGCATGCAAGAAGAGCATGGGAGTCATTTCCAAAGCAATGATTTTCCTCAACAAAGAAAGTATATGCTTTTTGGGGAGTCTAGACATGTTTTATCTATTCCTAAATTTGCTCAGTTAATAAATCCACTGCTGATTATGGTCACAATTTAACATCTGAGATATTTAGAAGTGTTCAAAGCTCAAGTCATGTAGGAACATGTTTAAATTTTGAAAATGATGGAAAGAATTACCTCTGGTAGAAATGTCTTATACCAAAAATTCTGAGGTGAAAATCAAATAAATTTATTTGGATTTATTAGGAGCCAATGCTACCTGTTAATCATGACATATAATCTAAGAGATAGACGTATCAATGCCATAATTCTCACAAATACAAAGGGCAGAAATACAGAAAACATCATGGTGAAGTCACCTTTGAGCTGTGTGGGTGCTGATCTCAGAAGAACAGCTATGCTGAGTTATTTTAACTTCAAACTAGGCTGCTTTTGCTTCTGATCAGGCTTTGTATGAGGACAGCCACATCTGTTTCCATACTTCCAGAAGGAGCTGATTGCTGTTTGTTTCAGGGTTTGTATAAAGAATTCCATTCTTTTTGTTTGTTTTATTTTTCGTTCTTTAACCTTTATTTTTACTTTAGCTGTATGGGTGTTGGCCAACATGAGATAGTGTACAGTACCTCCAGAAGACAGAAGAGGGCATCAGATCCAGTAGGATGGACATTCCAGCCAATTGTTAGCTAATATGTGGGTTCTGGAATTGGTCCCAGGGTCCTCTGAAAATACACTCAGTGCTCTTAACTGCTAGGCTATCTTTCTTGCCCCTCACTTTTTATTTAAATTTACTTTATACATTTTTTTATTAAAATGGATTAATTGCTTGCCCCCCATCGATGACCACATTGTATTGGATAACCCATTAAGAAGCTCATCCCTGCCTGAGGCTAACTCTACCATTTGCAGGAGAATTTTCTCTTTAATGGGCAATGGGTATCTAACTTTCTAGTGACAGGAAACATTATCAAGAAAGGAAAACTTGGTGGAGAAAATATCTCAGGACTTAAAAACACTAGCAATATTTTGAAGCACTCAGGATCCATACCCACTACACACGACAACTTGATACTATCTATAACTCCAGTTTCAGGAGTTCTAACACCATCTCCTGTCTTTCCTAGCTACCAGGCATAAATGGAGTACAAAGACATGCATATAAGCAAAACATCCATACAAGAAAATAATGACTAAAATTCTTTCTGTAAAGTAAAAGAAGAGACATATTGCACCATAAAACTTGTTTTTTTTAACTGTGTGTGTGGTAGTGCATAACTTTCCAACACTCTGAGCCCAGAGACAAGGACATCACTGGGAGTTTGTGCAAAGTACAGGTTATGTAGTCAACATACACACACACACACACACACACACACACACACACACACACACACTCACACACATGGAAAAGAAGAACAGAGGTGAAAAACATAGAGCAAAATGAACTTTGCACAGATGGAGCAATACAGTACTTTTTAAAGTGATATCAGCTGTCTGGCCCTGGTGCCCATATATCCATTTTCAAAATGGATATTGTGAAGCATGGTATTGCACTCCATTAATCTTAGCATTTGGAAGGTAAATGCAGGTAGATATCTGCCAGGAATGGAATGGCTGTGTAGATGGCTGCTTGACACAGTTCTAGCCTCTGGTTTGCCACCTCTGCAGAAGACATCTGGCAATAGCTGTTCTACAAATAAGAGTACTATTCTTTATATGTTGTTATTTTGTTTTTCCTTCTAAATCTTCTTTTGCTCCTATAAAGATGACCCAGGCCAATGCCTACATGGCATCTACCCTCTTGGTAGTCCCTTGATAAGGAAGAAGAATGCTGAATCTAATGACCCTGAGGAAGAAGCCTTTGTGAGTGTCCTAAGGGCTGTTGCTCCTTTGTCAACCTTGCTAAATGCAAGTCCACTAGGGACAAGATAAAATTGTGCATGAATTCTTCCTTAAATATGGTGTAACCAAGTCCAGGGACGGGAATTTTACTCCTGAGCCTGTGTTTCTTGAACTGGATGGGGTTTACAGAGTCCCAGAAATAAGAAAAAATGATAGTCAAGGGAAAGATGAATAAATGCTGTTAATGCCAAACAAACAAACAAACAAACGTAAGATTGCAGTTTGGATAGATATAGGGAAGAAGTAGAAGAACTAGAGAAAATACAAAATGTATAATTATAAAATTTTGGTCTAGCACCTCTTTGTTGTTCTGTCTGATATATGCTGAAACCACAAGTATGGAACCCAGCAAACCACCAATGAACCATTGTATTAGAGGCTCTTTAAGAGAAAACAAGTTGAAGATTAAGCTGTTACAATGAAGATTGTTCTTGCTTAGTGTACAAAGTAAGCACAGGAATTTAGAAAAATGTAACTATGTGATTTTCCTGTGAAGCTTTGAATGTGCTTGACCTTGTTAGATTTGCAGTGTACTTTTAGTAGATAAAAGATCAGACTGGCTCATGCTCTGGAGAAGTAGAAGAAGTAAAAAGCAGAAAGAAGAAGGAGAAAGAGAGAGAGAAAGAAAAAATAGAGAAAATGAGAGAGAAAGAGAGAGAGAAGTAGAAAATTATTAAGTTCTGATTCTCAGCTGCCAGATTGTACCAGCTTTTGACTCCTGAATCAATTCTTCATGCCCCTCCCAGGCATGGCTTTCTCAAGCCTAGGCCTGACCACAGCTGATATCCCTGAGTTTGAAGCTACTCAAGTCTATGTAGTCACTTCCATAGTAATGCCAATATAAAAAAGATCTGAATATTCTAATTAATAACCATAAATAAAGGTAATAATTATACATACACTAATATAAAAATAAAGTAAGAACATAATAATGATGATGATGATAATAATCAGCCATGCCTGTGAGATTTTCTAATATATCCACAGTCTACTTACATAAAAAAATTCATTCAATCAGTTTAGGTCGCTAGCAAACTTTGACAAAGAATGCTGTGTTTTTTCATGTAGCACTCAGAATATGTTCTGGCTAACAATATGCTCACATAAGGTATTCACCCTAGATCCATTTCTAAGTGTTCAAAATACCATGGAGACTACACTTTTCCTTAGTACTCATTTGTATAGAGATCGACCCGAATTTCAGGAAGAAAGCTCCTGCAGGAATGGAGCCATCATTCAGCCTTCTGGTGGAAAAAGAACCTATCATCGTGTTTGTGATCTGGTTCCTGCTTTTCTCTCAGAGTTATCTTAAGTCCTCTGCCTACCCAGTAAAAATAGCTTCAGTTCACCAGACCTCAACATGACGTCATTGGGGAAAAAAACCTGTTCCCTAAAATCTCTTTAATCGTTAATATGCTGGGCACCCTTCGACCTGGGCGACAAGGAAATCACTGCCCTGCAAGCTGTGTAAAGGGCTGTACAAGCTAGTCCCCTTGTTTCCTAGGGGAAATGGCTACTTGAGCACAGGAAAGGCCGGCTATTAGAGGCCAGGCATAAGTACGACTGAAATGCCGATTTCTACAATTTTGGAAAAGTCTGGGCCTGGAGTGGGAAACATGGGCCAGATACCACTGTGCTGTGTCCCTTGAGCTTACGCTAATCCTAAGGGAGGTGTGCTCCTGTAACTCAGAACACACTAGCCAATCAGGGCCTTCAGGCGGACCTGCCATTTGGAAGGGTTGGTGAGATCCTCTAGGCACCGGGCTGCAAGCTCAGTTCCATAGCAGATCAGGTGCTGGTCTTGGTTGTGTTGTACTGTGAGCGTTTCTACCAGGAGTTGTGAGAAGAGCAGGGGCAGTCTCCAAAGCAGCAAAATGGTGAGGAAGGAGCTGGTGTCCCCAAAGGGGGAGGAGTGGAAGGCTGAGCTGCAAGAGCTGGGGTGGTGGGTCCTACGTGGGGCGCATGGCAAAACTGCAGCCAACATGGCTTCATGCGGGGTCCCTGCAACTCCCTGGACAGGGCAGTGAGTGCTTACAAACTTCACTCTGCGGGTGCATCTGCGCAGAACTTTGGGAGCAGAGCACTGTGTGTAGAAATATCCTTTTAGTCAACAGCACTGTTGTTTTGGTGCATTCGACTTATGCTGGTTGCCAAAGTCAGAGCGACCCTGCTTTTTTCAGGTGACTTACAACATTATTTTATGAAATCTTTGCTGAGTAACTCTCTCATCTGCCTAAGTGGCTAGACATGCCGTCTCCTGTTCCTAATTACATTGTTCAAAGTATAACCTGGGGCCTGAATCTCGAAGGGACTTAGTGATAAGAGCATTTGTGAAATTGAAAATCTGCTCTAGGCTGGCTTTTCTTTGATCATTAGCCAGAGATGGATGCATGGTACTAAAGAGATATTATTATTATTACTACTACCATTATTATTATCTCAAGTGTGTGGAATGATTACTCCCTGGGAAGGCCTATAAATTCTAGAACATTCTAGAAATGCATGCATTTCCAGCCTTTTAGAAAATTGTTTACGTGATAAGTTTTTGTTTTGTTTTGTTTTTTTGAGATAGGGTTTCACTGTTGTAATTCTGACTATCCTGGAGCTTGCTCCGTAGAGTGTCCTTGAACTCAGAAATCCACCTGCCTCTGCATCTTGAGTGCTGGGACTAAAGGCATGTGACAGCACTGCCCAGCTCAGAGACAGGTTCTCTTATGCTTAGTCAGGTGGCCTTGATCTTAGTCTGCAGCTCCACAGGTCAATGACTTTGCTGTCCTCCTGATTAACCTTCCTAAATTCTTAAATGAAAGGGCTGTACCACCACAGAGTTCTATAATTACCCATTTGAATCACAGAGTCAACTGTCCATTGCAGGAGAAGTATTTGCAGGTGGAGCATGACTTCTGCCTTTGACCAGAGTATGAGAAATAGTTTCTTGTGTACACTTCAGGGGAAACAGGGTAGGCAGTAGCTGTGTCACTGGCTGAATTTTAAGACAGTCATCTGCAGAGGTCACCATGATGAAGAAGGTATGACTGGGCAAGGTGAGTGATTTTGTAATTTCCTAGCATGTGTTCATTCATGGCATGCCAATGAAGACAGAGCAGATTGATGGGTGTAGAGTTTGGGAAGGTTACCTTGTGCCAATGAGTATTGAATTTCCAATTAGGGAACCCTCCTATGTAGATTTGTGCAGTCCTAGTTGACACAGTTAAGTCAGCTCTAAGATTTGAGACAGAGATCTTTGGCTGTACTGTGTGTCAGACTTCAGATCTCAACAGGTAACGTTGTGCATAGGGGCAAGGTCAATCAGGATCTTAATAATGGCATTCACTATACCAGGGAAGGACCTACTCTATATCGAAGTCTGCATAAATTTTATTTATCTTTGTAGGAGTAAATTATTGGTATCACATTAATTTTTCATTTCCTTTTCTCTCTCTCTTTCTCTGTCTCTCTCTCTCTGTCTGTCTCTCTCTCTCCCTGTTTCTTTCAAGAGTATTTTTCTGTTGTAACTCTGGCTGTCCTGGAATTCAATCTATAGACCAGGCTGGCCTCAAATTCAGATATCCGCCTTCCTCCGCGTCTGGTCCCGAAATCCTGGGATTAAAAGCATGCACCACAACCACCCAGCAAAATTTCATTTTCTTTAATGCATTGCTGATCTAGTACCTATTTGTTTCTGTTCTCCAATGCTTCCCTATCATTAAGAATTTTATTCCTTTTTTCTCATGTGCTATTTCCTTATTTGTTTCTGTTTATAGCAATGTCTCCTGCAGCCCAGGCTTCCCTAACTCTATTATTGAGAATAGCTTTGACAACTTAATCCTGCCCCTGCCACTAAGTGCTGAGGACTGTACTCCAGCTCCTTCCAGGTTGGGCCTTGACTGAGTGATTCCAATCTCTCTGCTTTTTAACTGGGGACTTAGTAATGCAGAGGAAACTGTTAAAGAATTGAGTTCACTGACCAACATTGAAGCTGATATAGTCACAGTATATAAAAGGGAGGGGCAGGAAAGAGGGTGAGAGTTTTTCTACTGTGGCATTAGTTGCAATTACCAGTGGGTAGTCAGGTAATCAATTTTACTTGATTGGTAAATGTCCCAATTGGCCATTTCTTGAAGTTCACAGACCATGGCAATCAAGTATCTCGATAAAGAACAGAACTTATTGTGAAACTAACTTACTATTATTAGACTAGTTCAACCAAAACAGAAGATCTGGATAAATTTGTTTGGCCATACTAAACAAATTTTTACTGCCTGAAAATGTGCAGTGTTGGGGAGTGGTATGTATAATTCTTGTTGTACTCTTAATGCAGATATCTAGTCCCTGGAGCACATGGGGCCATAAAGCCTGTTTCATCTTTTTAAGATATTTTTTTGAGATCAAATCTCATCTTTCCATTTTCACTTTCCTTCCTCTATGACTTTCAAATTCACAGTTTTTTTTCTTTAATTGTTGTTACTGTTTGAATTTGACATATGTTTGACTGCTAGAGACTTCCCAGCTAAGATGCAAAGGGATGGATTCCTTAGACAGTGAGTGTGTAGTGGATGGTGAAAACAAAGTACCCTACACCTAGGAGGAAACTGGAAACTTTTTGAGAATTTGGAAGAATTTCTACTAAAATACAAAATTCCCATATTGCGGTCCTTTCAGCCCCTAGGGTAGAAAGTCTGAGCTAGGAAGACTTGTGCTGTCCTTTGATCTCTGTTAAACCAGTAGGGTAGCTGTCACCATCCTGCTGCCCAGCCACTTGGCCCTAGTTACTGAGGGACTCTGGGAAGGCCTGGCAAAGAAACTGTCCAATGTAGCATGTGTGTTCCTTCCAGGATTCTCCTAATGGTGCTGTAGGGAGCCTTGAGAGAGACCACAAGACATTCCATGGTGAGTGTGTGGGGACACTGTCCCCTGATGAAGAGCAGGTTTGCTATGCTGCCAGACCTGATGGGACTGGGATGGACTGTGAGCAAGACTGTGGTTCTGTTGGTCCATGTGGTGACCTGGACAGATGCCCTTGGCCTCTGAGCCTCTCTGTGTGTGGATGCCTTGGGTAATGAAAGGATCTGCAACTTTGGCTTTGGGAAGCTATGTTGCTTGTAACATTGCTGTCCACTATGTACACATAGTCATTGCTTTTGGTGTGCAGTTAGAAAACAGGTTGGAAAACTGAAGGTGCTGATTTTAGAGGTTTTAAATGCTGACTTCCACTTTCAGATTTGTCTTACAAATATTACAAATGGTTTAGAAACTGGTTGAAAGGAGTGAATTAGATCATCTTTCATGAATATGTGATGAGAATATTTTTACCTTTCATTTACACCATGCACAATAGTGAGGTTCCAGGAAATTCCAGGGCACAAAAAGGCATTTCTGAGATAGAGGGATTTCTCAGGAGTTCATGGGATTGTACAGGTCAATATGGCAGATTCCATATCTTGTGCCATAGTCCATGTGGCAGGAAGCAGCCATTAATGTATTCTTAGGGTTAGGGTTAAGGTTAGGCTTCTTCAACAGTGTCTTGGGTGTGAACATCAGCAGGGTTGAGTTTACCTGTAATCACAAGGGATGTGAGAAGCTGCAGAGCCATAGCAGGCCTTTGTGATCACCTCCTTCCTAGAAAGAGCTCTGGCGCATGAGCCCTCTATAGTTGTAGAAATATCAGTAGCTGAAGGGTCAGTAGCATTGCAGTTTAGTGGCCACCTTGAGAAGATTTAGTGGGAGTTGTGAGTCTGTGTTTATTTCTATACATGAAAGATCACAGGTAGTTGAATGACATTGGTCAACATCACACTTTTCCTGACAGGTTTTCCTCAGATCTTTTATTTAAATCTTGACTATATTTTCATGCTTTTGTTCTTGGCCTTTTCTCTGCATCCTTTTTTTCTTTCACAAACATTGAGCACATTCTTGATTGTTGTAACTCTGTGGCAAGTTCAGAAGTCACATTTTCTCATGGTATGTACCTTTTCTTCATAATCCTATATAGAATTTTGAATTCTACAACTTTGCATGTAGCTTTGGAATCAGCTTTCCTGTTATAAATTTCCTGTTCTGAAATGTTTTGGATTGTATTTACGTCACACTACAAATCGAGCATACTCATCATCTTAATATTGATACCTCATATTTCCCCAGACCATTTGTTTCTTTCTTTCATTATTTTTTCTTCCTTCCTTTCTTCCTTCCTTCCATTCTTTTATTTGAGTTTTCTTGTTGCTGTTAATCTGTGAAAGACTTTGAGTGATGTGATAAAAATAATAGACAGAAAATGTCTGCAGGACCTAAGGCCCACTCCATGAGGATATAATACCTGACACTGCTTATTGACAATGTAACAAAGAACCAGGACTAGATATCCCAGAGATGTAGGATAAAATAAAACCAAATAGTACTGGTTTAAAACATAAATCCATAAAATTATTCTATATGTTATTTTACCATACTTATGAATATTTTATCAAGTTACCATCAGAGAGACTTTATCCAGCCATAGATGGAAATAGATGCAGAGACCCTAGACAGAAATTATGCAGAGAGAATATAAATTGTAGATCTTCATCAAATCCCTGTCCTCAGAGCTCAGAGAATTCAAGGAAGTGGAGTCAGGAAGATTTCCAGACTGGATGGAGGATACCAAGATATCAGGCCTTCTGAATCTCCTAAGCAACCAGCCTATGAGCTCACAGAGACTGAAGCAGCAAGCAAAGAGCCTACATGCTTTTGCACCAGGTCTCTGCGTATATGTTGTAGCTGTTGCTTGAACATTTTTATGGGATTCCTGCATTCAAGAATGAGTTGGTTTCTGACTTTTGTGGCTACCCTTGGGACTCTTTTCCTCCTGTTGTGTTTCCAACTTTTATATGATAGTTTCTGCTTCATTTTATTACATTTTATTTTGTTATATTTTCTTGTTATCCGTTAGAATCCTATTCTAATGAGAGACATAAATAGAGTGGATCCACAGAAAAAGAGAGGTTGGGAGGTACTGGGAAAAATAGTGTGAGGGGATGTTATGATCAGGATATATTTTACTAAAAAAGAATTTATTTTCCATAAAAGAAAAATGATATTAAAAAAATACTATCCTTTACTTCTAACCAGACAAATATCAAATTGCTTGTCAGTTCCTTCTTCTATGGAAGACTCATGCTAGCAATGATGGTCCAAAGGCCCAGGATTAAATATATTTGAATGCAAATTTACGATTCCATAGCTATTATACTTTATACTAAACTCCGTGAACTGATGTCAGCTGATGTTCCAAATGATACCCTGTCCCAAACACAGAAAATAAACCAAAATTGTATTCAGTTTTTCAAAACTTCAGGGTTTTTGATTTGCTTTTGACTTTGGAAGTGACTTTTCAGACCAGCATGACCTTAAGTTGATGAATACCACAGTGCTTTTGACTCCAAAGTGCTGAGGTTAATGGCATGTGCTACCATTCTTGACAACTTTCATTTATTTGCAATTGATTGTATTGGAACCAGTGGCAACACCAGAAATGATTTTAAGAGATCCTATATTCTCTCGATTTTTCAGTGTTTCTTTTCCTTTATGTTATTCATGTTTTTTATCTTCCCAGTGTGTGTATGAATGTGTGTGTGTGTGTGTGTGTGTGTGTGTGCTGATTATGTACCACAGGTTTTCATCAAGCTCAGAGCAATCTTCCTGCCTCTGTGTCCTGAATGTGGGGATTAAAGTATGCTCTACAACACAGCTTGAAAAATAACTTTTAAATGCAAGCTATCTCTTACCTTTCTACAAAAATAATTTTTCTCATTATTCTAATTATAGGGGTATTTAGCCTGTATGCACATATTTGCATAACATTCATGCCTGGTGACCATGGAGGCCAGAAGATTGAGTGAGTGTCTGCCCTCTCCAGACACGGCAGAGTGGCTGGTAGAGCCCTAGGAGCTAGTGTGGTGGGTCATCCCTGAGACTAGCTGGGAACTAGCAGCCAAAATCTGTGTCCTGTGAGGTGCTGTGTTGTCTTTCCACCTCACTGGATGAAGGTGGCAACCTCTGAGCAACTTCAATTGTTGTGCTGTGTCTACACAGAGCTATGGGAACAGGGGATTGTGTTTAGAAATATCATTGTTAATGTCACCATGCTTTGGCAAATCTGTGGAAGGCACGTCCATAATTCAGAGATGCCATATTTCTCTAGTATCTTCTGATACTTCCCTACTTTGAATTTGACATTTAAATATATTATTCCTTTGGAATTAATTTTGTGGAGGTTTTAAATTTCATCCTACGTGTTGGGTAGCACTCCACTGCTAATCCGTGATGCAGAGGGGTAGAATTGATGAAAGAATGGACTTCTCATTGCTTAAGAGATAGTAAGTCACACAAAGTAGAATTTCGTAAAGGAGAGCTGCCTCTAAATAACCCAAAGATAGGTAGATGCTAATGAGGCCAGTTAGAGATTAGGATGCTAGAATGTAACTGTTTGTTCACCAGGATTCACTAGACATTTGGTTCCAAGCCTTAACAAAAGAGAACCATATTTATAACAGGCCACAAGGCCCATGCGTATATCAACCAACAGTCTTCTATCCAGCTGCTCAATGGGACATTACTGAGTCACAACCAACATTATGCAGTGTTGTGCTATAAAAGTCAAAATTTCTTCTTGAAAAAATCCTAGTCCTTCCAGAAGGAGAAAACAAGCCCTTGTGATATATCCATTTGCAAAGGGAAAAATACTGGTGTGTTGAGGGCTGGCCTGATCAAATAAGACTTTCCCTGAGGCTCCTATGTATAGAGAAATAACATAACTCCTTCTCCAACCCAGGAACATGCTTGGCAGACATTGTCTCAACCTGGGGCCCACTTCGTAGGAGCTTTCCTTAAGCCCTGATGGATAGAGAAAAAACAGCTCCTTCTCTAAAGCCAGAAATATGCTTTGGAGAGCTGGTAATGGTCTGGGGCCAGCACCTTCAGGGAGGGGTTATTTCAGATTCTGAGAACTTAACTCTTCCCATCATGTGGGTCTGTAGTTAACAGTCCAAAGTCCACTGTGGTTTGGAAAGTAATATTCTTGTGATGCCTATCTATTCCTTGTGCAGCATTGTTTAGTTAGACTCCTCCTAAATCTGTCTCCTTGTGTGGTAGTTTCTGCTGATTGATTTAAGCCCGAATTTGTTTCCATTTTTTCCCTAAGAAGTAGTATACCAGGTGCTATTCTTCTTAAGATGCTTGCTTGGCGTAAGACATAGCTTATAAAAGACCTCCTGACCCCGGCCTTTATCTTTTCCATCTTCTATGTTACTTATCTTTCTCATCCCCTGGAACCTCTTTTTTAGGACACTGTCACTAAACCTGATTCTTGTGAGTGGTGTAATTAAGAAATAATTTTGTGAATATCTTTGCTATGTAAATCTCCCATCTACTTAAGTGCCTAAACTTAATGTCTTCTGTCCCTTTTTACAGTGTTCAAAGTGTATACTGTGGCCTGACTGCCTCCAAACAAAAATCTCAGAAGTCAGCACATGTGAAATGTAAAATAAATTCTAGGTTGACTTATCTTCGAGCAGTAGCCAGTGCGATATACATGCAATTATTAATTTTTTTTTTAATTTGCTTGAGTAGAATGATTTATCTCTGAGAAGGCACATTAATTCTAGAATGGAAGTTCCTATAGCCTTTTAGAAAAATATTTCTGAGATAACGTCTTTATGTTGACTTAGGAGGGTTGCCTTGATCTCAATCTGTAGCTCCATAGAGCAATGACCTTGCTCTCCCACTGATTAAGTTCAAAAAGTTTGAAATTAAAGGGTTGTAACACCACAGAGTTTTAAAATTAGCCCTCTGAATCTCCCTTACCCACAGTAAAGGGTTTTCCATGTGGAGCATAACTTGTTTCAGAGTAGAGCAGCAAGAATATGTGGGTAGGTTAATATATACTCTGCAGGAAGAATCAGATTTGGCAATAGCTAGATCTCTGACTGGAGTTTAAGGCAATAAGCTTCAGGAGTCATCATTGTGAAGAGGCAGGCTGAATTATTATGTCATTTCCCAGCATGTATTAACCCATATCATATGAATAAGGACAGACCACATGGGAGGGCATACAATTTTTGAAGCTAAACATGAATCAGCGAATATTGAATTTTCAATTACCGCACTCTCTTATGCTTATCTGTGCAATCCTGGTTGACACAGTTAAGTCATATCAGAGGCTTGACACACAGGCCATGGGCTGTATGTCTGTGTGTATTTGGTTTCAGTCTGAGAAGCTATCATTGTTCATAGGAACAAGGTCAATCACAATCGTATTAATGGCATCCTGTATACCAGGGAAGGACCCTTTTCAAGGCTTTTTAGCTAAATTTGTTTTTGATAATATTTATCTTTCTAAGGATTCAGTTGTTGGTATCTCTTTCTTAAATTTCATTTTCTCTAATGCATCACTGCTCTAATCTGACCCAGCCTGCAGGTCAATCAACTGGAAAACCTGGGAGAGGGAGTGAGGATTTCTGGGACGAAAGCACGAAAGGACTGGGATGAGGCAAAGATGTCAAATGAAAGCAAGTCCGTTTATTCAGGATTTTGACATGGTATTTAAAGGGTAGGGAGGGAAGAACTAACTAGGGGAATAACAGGGTGTCTAAGGCCAAAAAACAAAAATAGGATGTTTTTGCACTTTGGACAAAAACAGGATAAGGGCACAAAAACAGGATAAGGGGATGAAAACAGGATGCCCTATACCTGGTAGATGTAAACCCTAAAAGGAAAAAAACATCTTATTCAGGAAAAAACAAGTCAAGGAGAAAAACAACTCTGGGACAAAAACAGGTCTAAGAAAAACAGGTTTTAAGAGAAAAACAATTCTTGTGGCCCGTGGAAAATTATTTAATGCTTATGTAGTTTAACATCATGGCTTTGATAGAGGCTGAAAGGGCTTGGGGAGATCGGCTCCCCACACTAATCTCTATTTGTTTCTGTTCTCCAGTGTTTCCTGGTCATCAACTCCATTCTATTTTCCTCAAGTGCTATTTATTTATTTATTTATTTGTTTTTATTGCAATGACTCCTGTAGCCCAGACATGCCTCCTCTATGTAATTGTGAATTTCTTTGAAATCTAATCTTGCCTCTGCCACTGAATGCTTGGGAATTTACTGCAGCTCCTTCCAGTGTGTGCCTCGACTGGTCCTCAAAAGGATATACAGAGCAGAGCAGTTAATGAGAGATCTCTACTCCAAGCTCTCTGGCTTTTATGGGAGACTTACAAATGAAGAAGGACCTGTGTAAGAACTGAGTTCCCTGACTGTTGGGTTCCCGAACTGGACCCCAACTTGGTGACGCGCCCACAGAGAGACACAGTCGGATAATCGATGCAAAAAGCAAGAGGTTTATTAACCAGTGCTGGGGCCGTTCTAACTCGCAGGATAGAAGCGGCCCCAAGGAGCAAATGGTGAAGCTTTTTATACAGTTGTTGGGCATAAACCGAATTGGTACAAGTTGATTGGTTCCCAAATTGTTTTCTCATTTTGATAGGTAGGGGCCAGTTAACCTTTAAGTTGATGACAGCAAGGTCACGGGCACCAGGAAATGTACACTTAGGGTAAAGTCCCTTGCCCAAGGCTATTAGGCGGTGCCTGTAGCCGCCGCTCATTTTAGGAATGTGGGCTGGGTCACAGTGCTCTTGAATTAAGCCTGACAACAATTGTTTTGTGGTTTCTGGGGTGGGCTAGTTCCTGGAACAGGGAGTTCTTGAATATCCTGTTAAGAGTTTAGGATTAATGACCAGGGCCTGGGGTCTCCGGCCTCACATGACCAACTTTGAAGCTGGTGTACTCACATCACAGAAAAGGAAGGGCTAGGAGGAGGGTGAGAGCTTTCTTGTTTTGGCAATGGTTGAAATTACAATGAGTAGTCAATAATCAATTTCTGTTGATCAATAAATGTTCTCACTGTCTGTTTTGGGGGTTTCACACACCAAAGCAATAAAGAATCTGGATAAAGTATTGAACTTATCACGAAACCAACTTACTGTTTGTATAATTTTCTGAGAATATAACTACATCATTTCCACTTCTTTCCTCCCTCCTGTGTGCCCCTCCTTGTTTTCTAGTTTATGGCCTCTTTTTACTTTAATTGTTGCTAGTGTTTCCATTTGACCTAAGTTTGCCTGCAGAGTTCCTAGTCATGAGGCAAAGGGTTGGCTTTCCTGGACATTTATTGTGTAATGGATTGTGAAAACAGTGGATCCTACACCTGTGAGCAAACAGGAAGTGTGTGTGGGGACTGGAAGAATTAATACTAAAATGTAAATTTCTCAGACTAGTGCCCTAATTACCTCTAAAGTAGAAGGGCAGAGCTGGGATCACCACTCATGCAGTTTGGGAGCTGCAACATTCCTGAGGTCCATCTGAGTGGCCGTAGCTAATTAGAGACTCTGGGAATGCCTGGCAATCAGAAGAACATAAAGAACATAAAGAAGGTAATTTTGGGGTTCTTTCTAGGATTCTCCTGTTTTTGCTATAGGAAGCTATGTGGCATGCCATATGGCATGCCATGGTTAATATGGGGGCCACGGTCCCTTTGGTGAACCCCCCTGATTCTGGGCTTAGATTCTGCTGTGAGACTCTGGCTATATGCCTATTTTGTTATTGGGAAATATTCTGGGCAAAACTGAATTATAAAACAAGTTGCCCGAGGGGCTAGTTTCCAGGAATTCAAAGATTATTTAAGGAAACATTCCTTCTCTGGCTAGGATCTAACTCCACTGAGAGAGGTTATCTCCCCAGGTAAACATCCTACCCCAGCATGGAAGATGTTTTGTTCTGTTACTTATGCATGTGGCCCCTTGAGGAAAGGGTATAAGATTGGAGACAAAAAATAAAATTTCAGCACTTTTCCACCTGAGCTCAGTGATACTGTGTGTGTCTGGTCTATTCCCTTCCCTTCTCGTCTCTTTTCCCCTCTCCTCATACAGCCCTTCAGTCCCACCCCCCAATTCAGGCACTTTCCAACTTGTCAGGCCGGCCCTGACAATTCCCATGACCAGGAGGAACAGGTCCAGTGAATGTCAGAGCTCCTGACACTGTGATGAACTGTAAGCTAGACTGCAGTTCTTGTGCTGCATGTACTACCTGGGCAGATACCCTTGGCCTCTGAGCCTCCCTGAGTGTAGAATCCCAGGTAAGTGAATGCTCTGCAGCTTTGGCTGTAGGAAGCTGTGGTGCTTGTAACATTCCTGTCCAGTGTGTACACACCGAATTTGCTTTGGGTGTGCAGTAAGACGACATGCTGGAAAACTGAAAGTGTCGATGCTAGACATTCTGAATGCTGAATTTCACTTTCAGGTTTGAGTTATTAATCACAGAAACAGTTTAGGAAAAGATAGAAAAGAGATGATGGGGGTCATCATGCAACAGTGGTAGTTGATTAGAAATCTTTCTGATGTGTGTGTATTTTTCAAGACATGTGTTGTCTCTTTTAACTCTGGTTGTCTTGAAATTCATACTATAGACCAGGGTAGCCCTGAACTCACAGAGATCTGCCTGCCTCTGCCTCCCAAATGCTGGTATGCACCAGCACTGCCTGGTTGATTAGAATCCTTTTAACCTTCTGATCCGCTCACCACAATGGAGTGATATAGGGAAATTCAATTCCAGGGCATGAAAGGCATTTCTGAACTGGAGAGACTTCTTGGCTGTCCATGGGTTTGAATGAGTGGATAGTTTAGGTTCCCTATATCATGGCAGGAAACAGAAATTCAATTATTCTTCAACAGTTTTTTCTGTTTGGACATCAGTGGGGCTGGGTTTTCCAGAAACCATAGGGAGAGTGAGGGGCTGCAGAGCAATAGAATATCTTCTTACATTTTCTTTATAGAGATGATAGCTCTAGAACATGAGGTCTCTCTTTGGAAACTAAATCATTAACCCAAGGAACAGTAGCATAACAGTTTAGTGGTCAAGTTGAGATAATTTGTGGAGTTGTGTAGTCTGTGTTTATTTAATTTCTATATGAGTAGACTCATACATAGTTTGCTAACATTGGTCAAGACCACACTTTTCCAGCAGAGTTTCCTTAGGTCTTTTGTTTAAATCTTTACTACCTTTTTTTCTGTACTTTGTTCTTGGAGTTTTCCTTTTATTCACTTTTTTTTCTCTGACACATATTGTATACATTTGATTGTTATAGCTCTTTGGTAAGTTCAGAAGGCACATTGTGCCAATATGTACTTTCTATTCATAATCCTATGGAGAATTCTGAATTTTTCCAGTTTGTATGTAGCTTTTGAATCATCTTTCCTTTCATAAATGTTGGGAATTTTCTTTGGGTTATATTGATTTCATGTTGCAAATTAAACATACTCAACATGTTAATATTGATGTATTATGTTCCCAGAGATTATTTATTTACTTGAGGTTCTTTTCTTTTTTTTTTTTTTTACTTGTTATTCTGTGAAACACTGAATTTTTGGATGAAAAGTGCCACATGTTTGGGCAGGTCCTAAGCACATATTTTTTTCTTGGAGATGAGCTGGGTTCAGATCCTATCACCAATGTGGAGATGTTCAACATGAGACTCAGAGGATCTGAGGATCTGAGGATCCTCGCAGATCCTCAGGATCTGCGGATCTGTCAGATCTGAGGATCTGACACCTCGCTTTCTGGTGTGTCACATGTATATGTATGGAAGACATTCTCTAACATCCACAAACATGCACATAAGATGACAATAATCTTTTATTCTAAAATCTTTATGATTTATAAAGCAATTAGATGCATAATACAAATCACAGAGTATATAACCCTGTTATCCTGCATTTGGTTTTGAAAAGTTTTCATTTGCTCACTGAGATGCAGAACTTCAGCTAATCACAGGGAAAAATAGTTTCTAAATGACCTCAGCAGAAGTTTTTTTTCATTTTCATAAGAAAGTAAAATACATTTAGTAGTCAAAAGTATTTACTGCAATGTTGAAACATCAGATTGTTCCAAAAAAGTCTCTCCAATATTGTGGGAGCAGCCCTCCTTTCAAAGCCATTTTCTGTAATTGGCGAAGGAGAGGACAGAAGTGCACAGGGTGAGTGTTGGCCAGTGATTTCTTTGGTACTGAATTTGATTAGAGTCTTTTGGATCTTGTTTACATAACTCTGTTATAGTTGTAGATAAATGTTCATGTTTCCTTTCATCAATGTTGTCATGTTTGTTTCGGTGACTTTCTGTGGAGAAAACAGTTTTGGTTTTTTAATCTTGATCTTAGAGGATTCTTCTCCCATCAGTGGTTTCTAAGTTTTCTAGTGCTTACTATTAGTTTTGTTTGTGGTTTTGTTACTTGAGTGATATAGTTAATACATTTGATTTGGATTTTTAAAAAATTCTCATGTATTATTGTCCCTGAGTCCTATTACCTTCAGCTGTCAACATGACGTTGCCTGGAGTCATCTGAGGGAGAATCAACTGAGGGTGTTCCCAGATCAGAATGGCAGTTTTCTTTGTTTATAAAAGATTGTGTTCATTGATATTTAATGTGGCAAAGCTCTTCCAGTGAAGAAGGCAGTATCCCTAAGTCAGTGGATCTGGTTTGGAGAAGAGAGCTACCTCAGCACAAGGCTGTTACCAAGCAAGAAACACAGCAAGCAGACAATGTTTCCCCATAGATTTTGCCTTCATTTGCTATCTTGAGTTTCTTGCTAACCTCCCTCAATGATGGAATGTGACCTGGAGGCATCACTTTCTTACCTGCATTGCTTCTATTGGGGAGATTAAATCATTGTAACAAAGGAGCAAGTTAGAACAAAAATGATACCCCAAAAGTGATTTTGTTGTTGTTTAGAACCTGGAATTTTGTCTTTTGGAGGAATGTAGCTGATAATCAGGATGTAGATGACAAAACTCATAATTTTACATAAACTTTAATGGTCCATTTTTGTAAGACCTTGAATATGGAGTATTGAAAGTAAAGGAGGTTGTGAAGGTCAGGATCATAAGATGGCAGAGGGAAATAAATTCAATGGAACGATCAAACTAGAATTCATTTCTGTGATAATTTGGCAAAAATCTTTCTTATTCTGCCAATATTCTGAGATATTGAGTATTGCAGAACTAAAATGAAGTGTTTTTGAAATGTCGGTTCTGTTGAATGGTATTAACTAATGACGCATGGAAGTCTACACTAAAAAAGAGCAACAAGTGGGACAGAATGAAAAAAAGTGTGCTTTTTAGGCAATCAGTTACAAAAGCTATGTGAAATCTTCCATGGAGAATTACATATAGGGACTGAAACTATCCAAACAGAGAGATGTAGATGAAGTTGGGGGGTTACACCCATTTAAATCTGTCTGAGACAGGTACAGGATTTGATGTTTACCTTGTTCCAGTCATTCCTCACCATGTCCCTATTCCTCTGATTTGGAGTGGGAGTACATATAATGTTGTATGTTGGAAAGCGATAATTTATTTTCTGAATTTTACAAGATCTCATAGTCTAGTGATTATCTTGAGTGTAGAAGAAATTTGGACATTTGAAGAGTGTTGGGGCTGTTACAGATTATGTAGATATTTGAAGTTAGACTAAATGCATTTTCATCATGGGATCATTATAAGCCTATAGTGACCTGAGTCAGAATGTATTCAAATGAATAAAAAACCTCCCAGATAGGATGATGTATTCAAACACTTTTTTTCTCTCTTTCTCTCTGTTGATTTTCTTTGGGAAACATACTGGTCCCGTAATAGGAGGAGCCTTTCTGGGTGAAGTCCTTCACTGATGGTAGAATTGGACTGTCTATAGCCTCACTCCATTTCTTCTTTTTGTACCTAATTTTTGTGATCGAAACTGACAAGCCAGCTTCTGTCTCATGTTGTCAGGCCTACAATACCACTATCAGACTCTATCCTTAAATAACTTAAGACACAGTATAAGCGATTGATTTTCAGTGATGAGGTATTTTGCTAATCTGATATTTTCATTTTTTTTTTGCTCTTCTTGACAAGGTTCCTTTGTGTAGCCCTGGCTGTCTTGATACTACTGGGTCGACAAGGCTGCCCTCAATCTTCAAAACCCAGCTGTCTGTACCTCTCAAGTCCTGGGATTAAAGATCAACACCAATGCACTCAGTATTCTTATTTTCATATTATTGGCCAGTGGGCCTGAAATGTAGTTTTTTCTACATTTCAGTGTACTAATGTATAAACAGCCTATGGTGTTTTGATGAGCTTCATTCCCATCTTGACATTTGACCTCATGCAGAGGTATCATCAAGAATACAGGATTGCATATATTCTTGACATTATACTGACTGAGCCTCCTAGATAACAGAATTAAAGTTGTATGGCATTCTTCCTACTTTTTGAATATTTTTGAATTTTTTGGAATATGAGTTTTGCCTGGATGCATCGATAAGCATCAGTGATTTGTGTCTAAGGCTCAAAAAAGATAGCATCAGAACCTTTCATTTGGTGTTATAGACAGTTGTGAGCACCCGTGAAAGTCCTGGCAATTGAACCCAACTTCTCAGCAAGTTCAGCAAATTCTCTTAACTTATGAGACATCTCTCCTGCCCATGGTATTTTTGTATGATCAACATTTGCATTCCTAATGTTTTTTTTGTCTGTCTTTAACCATTTTGCTGTGCATTCCCTTTTAGCAAGATAATATTAATCTTGCAGTTAAATGTGTGACAATTCAGGTTTTTGGAAGATGAATACATAAGCCAAGTTAATGCACAACTCATTATAGGAACTTCAGTGAAACCCTTTAGGCTTCATCTGTCTGGATTTTTGTTGTTGTTATTGTTGTTTGATTTGAGACAGTGTCTTCCTATTTGTCTCAGGCTTAATGAAACTCACTGCATATCACAGGCTGACATTATATGCAGTGATTCACCTGTTCCTACTTCCATATTGCAGGAATTAAAGGCATGAACTAACACACCCAGCTTGCCTATCCCTTTTTTAAAGTCAGGAATTCTTCCTATCATTTCTCAGATGTGTATTCAGTACTTTATAATCTGTTTCCTTTTTTCTTTCTATATATCTGTTATTAGATATTTCCCTTGCAATGGTGGATTCTATTCATGGGCTCAGAGAAGAAAGGGTTGAATCTCATTTTCTGTTTCCTTCTAAAATACTTGATAATTACACTAGAAATCCTGTCATAGAAAAAGAATGTGAAGAACACAGAATACTGTGAATATATTGTAAATGAAGTATACATTTAAAATGCTTTGAGTATCACTCTTTCATTTGTGTGCATGTATGGAATATTTTAGAATGCAGTGATCTATGCAGATGTGCATGTTAACTTCACTCAGGAGGAGTGGGCTTTGCTGTATCCTTCCCAGAAGAGCCTCTACAAAGAAGTAAGGCTGCAAACCTACACACACCTCTCAGGTATAGGTAAGAATGTAAGTTTTCATTCACTTTTTATAAGTAAATAAGTATGTCTTGTTTATTCATGTTCTACTGTGATTTTGATTGAGAAATATGAAGGATGTTTTAAATAAAGCAGGCAAGACTCTAAGGATCACCAGGGATTGTAATTTAATTTTGCTTAATTTCCAATAATATATCATATATTTTCTGATACAATATTGTAGACTATAGATGGGAAGATAAGAATATTGAAGAACAGTGCCAAAGTTCTTAAGGCTTGAAAGGTAATTTTTATGTGAAAGTTGATACAAATGTACATCAGAATAAATTTTAATGTACTCTAGAAGTTTTAACAAAATGCAAGAGAGTAAAGAAGCAGAGCTTTATTTATGTAATTGATTAGTAAATTTTCCCCACACCATGTACCTAAATATCAGGTAGCTGATTCGTATTGCCAGGCATTTCTCTAAGAAGTAAGAAAATGAAACAATGCCTTAACAAATATCAGCATTTTAATAATGGCCCTGTAGAAGCAGTGTTGTGGAACTGACAATTTATTTTTTAATATCATTTTAGTAGTGAAAAAATTATCTACGATGATTAAGTGATCAGCATCGGTCTGAACCTTCTACTTAGCAAATAGTTCACAGTAAAGCTAGTGTTAATCATATTATTGTATTTATTTACAGAAGCTTACTGGAAGTGCAGGAGTCCAGCTTCTGTAGAGGACAGGACCTGAAATGGGTATTTGAAAGGGCCGTGAAGAAAAAAAGATCAGGATACCAAGATTGACTTTTTAAAGAGACCGTTCTGTGCACTCTTGATTCTGTGAGCAAAATGCCTTTATACAGTTTGTTTTAATATTAGACAGCACAGTTATCACAATCATAAAGAACCAATTGCAGAATAAAATGGTCATTAGTTAATAATTCTTAAGAACAGCACAATGAACTCATTATGGACTCTAGGCGATATAAGCAAGGGTACGGTTAAGTATGCAACTTAAACAAAACTTCCTCCTCATTTCCCAGACTGTGTCTGTCCAAGTTGGCACAGATGTTGCAGTTACAAAGTGACAGACACATTGATCTCGTGTCTAAACACCTACATCCTTTCTCACAGACAGCCCCTGTTTTCTCAGCCTCAGTTTCGGCCTTATAGCACATGTCTCTTTCTCAAGTCTCTCTTTGTAGTCTTCCCAGTATGGTTTCCAATTTCCAGGTGACTTGAATGCCTTTTCCACTGCCCTTTCTTGCTCCCTCAAAATGGGAAGCTTTTTGAGGGCTTTCTGCAATTCCAAACTGATCCTCTTCTGCCAAATCTGTCCAGGAATGATTTTATATCTAATAGCCAGGTTGTTTTACTATTATACCAAACCATAATCTCTATTGTGTCCCTTTTTTAAGCATAACCATTTTTAGTAAAATCCTTCTCTGACATTTTCTGTTTCTCTTTCCTAATTTTCTGTGCCGAAATTCATGGAGAGGCTGTTAACAAAGGAAGCACATCTCCTTAGATTAGAGTCTCCCCTGGTAACCATTACCTCCCTGAAATATTACCTGTTCTAGCAAGTCATTGACACTCTTATTTTGATTACCACAATTGGACTCTTTTCCCAGGTAATGCTGCACTTCATAATTTCCTAGAACTGGTTGTGGGAAACAGACAACACTGTGGTTTGAGCCAGTGTTCAAAGCAACATTAATTTCTATCCCATTAACCTCAGCATCACCCTGAACCATTTTTCCAGATAGAAAAGCCAAAATTAAACAGGTCAACAAAATCATGGACAGCTGTCCTGCTGATTTTCACTAGATGGAATACCTTGGGCCTTGAGATGCTGGAACCTTGTTAAGTAACAGTCTCTTTAACACTGATGGCTCTGCCAGATAAGGCAATTTATAAGAGTCAAGAAGGTTACTGTGGGGGAGACTTGAATCCCTATACCACATCTCTATGAGGAACAAAAATTTACACTGTGGGAATGCAATCTGAAAACCTTTTACATATTATTCTTCCTTTAACACATATACTATAAGCCAGTCTGGATACAAGCCATGTGAGTGTAAGGGATAGGGAAACAAGCAATGTATCCCTCTCTCTCCCAGAACTGAAGAAATGTAGTAGTCCCCACTATGTGTAGACTTGTTGAATGTAATACAAATTTACAATTAATTGGTGTTAAAATAAAGTTATGGACGCTTAACGGAGAGTCCAGACGTTGAAATTTCCAATGCTCTTTATTAATCACAAACCATGTCAAATCTCAGGGAATTCTAATACCCGGGCAGTTAGGCTGAGAGCTCACTCCAAGGCTTCTTCCTCCATTTCTCTACTCTTGGTTCTTCTCCCTCTCCTCCTCCTCTCTCCTTCTCTCATCTCTCCGTCTGCCCTCCCTTCTCTCCTACTACTCCTCCACCTCCTACTCCCTCCTTGCTTCACCCCTCAATCCCCAGGTGTTTTCTTCCTGTTTTCACACAGACCCTCAATCAACAAATAACAGGAACCTCCTGTGGGGGTGGAAGCTGGGGATGGCACAGAGGTGTAAACAAGTAAGAGACGAATCTTAACTAAAATATTATCCACAACTAAACATACCACAACAAATTGGTCTCCCAACATAATTGGAAATACATCAGCAAACTTGATGTGGTGACAAGCCCAATGAGTACAAGAGATGTGGAAATTTTCTTGGTTCAATTTGCAAATGTAGTGTGACTCTCTCTAAAGGAAGTTTTCATGAATGCAATCAGTGTGGCATGGCACCGAATTATTTCAGTTTTTTCAAAGGTATAGAATACAACTCATGAAAAAGAATGCTATAACTGTGAATCATGTATTAAGGGCTCTAAAAACCCTGGGTATCTTTTCACACACTAAAGATCCATAGGGAAGAGAAATTATATGAATGTAAACATGGTGATAAAACCTTGAAATCTGATTCTTCTTAAAAACTAGGCAAAAGTAGAAAACTAAATCATACAGATAAAGAGATTGAGCAGTGTAACCAATGTGCTGGAGCATTTACAAGTACCATTTTCCTTTGCAGGCCTGAAACAAGTCATACTGGAGAGAGGCACTATGAATGTAATCAATGTGGGAAAGCCTTTTCACATCACAGTAGCCTCCATGTACATAGAAGAACACATACTGGAGGGAGGTCACATGAGTGCAGTCAGTGTGATAAAACCTTTGCAAACCACATATCGCTTTGCATACATGAAAAAATTCATTTTGGAGAGAAAAACCTATGAATGCAATCACTGTGGTAAAACCTTTGCAAGAAGCAGTCAGCTTCAAAGTCATGAAAGAACTCATACTATAGAGAAACCCTATGAATGTAGTCAGTGTGGTAAAGCCTTTGCAAATCACAGTAGTCTTTGATGTCATGAAAGAACTCATACTGGAGAGAAACCTTATGAATGTAATCAATGTGGTAAAGCTTTTTCACAACACAGTCATCTCCTAGTACATAAAAGAACACATACTGGAGAGAAAACCTATGAATGTAATCAATGTAGGAAAGCCTTTTCACAACACAGCAGTCTCCAAATACATGAAAGAACACATACTGGAGAGAAACCCTATGAATGTAATCATTGTGGTAAAGCCTTTTCAAAACACAGTACTCTCCAAGTATATAAAAGAACACATACTGGAGAGAAACCCTATGAATGTAATCAATGTGGTAAAGCTTTTTCACAACACAGTCATCTCCTAGTGCATAAAAGAACACATAGTGGAAAGAAACCCTACATATGTAATCAATGTGGGAAAGCCTTTTCAGTTCATAG
Organism: Cricetomys ansorgei; assembly: GCA_026225945.1. Lineage (NCBI taxonomy): Eukaryota > Metazoa > Chordata > Mammalia > Rodentia > Nesomyidae > Cricetomys > Cricetomys ansorgei. The sequence goes on from JAMJFZ010001562.1 coordinate 9,572,424, forward strand.
TAATCTTCAAAGGCATGAAGTAGTTCATGTTGTAATGTAACCCTATGAATGAAGTTAATGTGATAAAGACTTTGCACAGTACAGTAGTCTTTGAAATTATGATAGAATTCATGCAAGAGTAAAGTCTTTAATGTGCAATTGGTGTTTTACAGCCTTTGTATATCAAAGTAGTGTCTGAAGGCATGAATTATCTCATATGCAGGAATCCTATGACTATAAAGGATTTGGTAAAATCTTTAGCTAACACACTTACACTCAGGTACAAAAGATTATTTGTTCTGGAGAAAGTATTTGACTACTGTCAACACTCTGTTTAAGCCTTATGATGCCCCTCTCTATTTTGTTTGCACATAAACACTCGTAAATAAAAACTATATGAATTTAAATGACAAAGTACACATTTTAGATATCACACATCTCTACAGTTACATGAAATAAGACATCCAGGAGTAAAACTTTATGGACACGGACTTTTTGTTGCTGTAATACAGCACCATGTCAAATGCAATTTATAAAGGATTTTAATTTGGTTTTTGGTTCCAGAAGGATGTAGGAACACCATGAGTGAAGCATAGTAACAAGGCATGGCAGCTAAAGATAAAAGCTCAGACCTCATATCCTTCACCTAAAGCATGAAGCCAGAGAGTAGTAAATGGAAGTGGTGTGAGGATTAAAACTCTGAAACCCATGCTAGTGATGTATTTTCCCTATCAGGGTGTCATTTTTTAAATCTTCCTAAAAGATATCACCAACTGGGAATAATTGAATCTCTGTCCTCAAGCTTACATGTTTTTACATGAACCAATTCATAATGAATAAAAACTGTAGGTAAGCCTTTAGATGCTACAACATCTGGATTATATAAGTGAAAGCTTTCACAAGAAAAAGTCATGGCCATGATGTATTGGTACACTCCTTTAATCCCAGTTTGGGTTAAACCCCAACTTGGGCCGCAGAAGCAGGTATACAGAGTTTCATCCATCCATGACAGCCACTGCAACAGAAAAAGCCTGTCTCAATAAATCTCCCCAAAACTGGAAAAAAATTAAGAGTGAAAATTATTTTTGATTAGGTATTTATTTTATTTTTAATTATTTGATATTAATATGTCACATGAGAACATGCAAAACAATTTACCAGTTGAAATCATTACACCATAGAGTTCTAAGTAGTGTTACTGTTCACCAATACAGTAATAGTTCCTATTTAAATCTTTACACTGTCCTTTCATTCTATGATTCAAAAGGTGATAAAAGAGCAATGGGAGCCCACAAGGATACACAAAGATCAGCTATAGTCCTGCTATACTTCCTGTAAGGATAGAGAAAGACTTTGTGTGCCTGAAAACTAATGTGTCTCAAAGGGATATTATTCTGTATGCCTGCTGCCTGAAAAATCCTTTGTTAGAAGCCCTGAGTGATAGTGACTCCAGATGACTTAGAGTTTATCCTGGATATTGGAACTTGGAGAAAAGTCATACTAAGGCTGTGACAATCAGGCATTTACGAAGAGCTGTTGAGTATGGAACAAATTTTAGGGGGTGGGGGTCTTTGGACATGCAAGCCATAGGATCAGAAGGCCAGAGAGCAATGCTCAGGGTGTAACTGAGGACAAGCTGGATCTACTGTGTTCTCTCTATCTTTTCAGTTAGTCAGCTCCCACCAGGTCTCCCACTCTTCTTATCCTTGGCAACTGTACTGTAGGTAGTTTTTACAGCACTCTGTGGCACAATCCTAGCAGTCCCCATTTGCACATTAAAAGGTTCTCTGTCACCACCCTGTCATTCCTGTAACCTGCCTGCCTGCCTTCCAGGAATAAAGATATTTTAAAGAGACATTTTTATCTATCTCTTTGGCTAAAGCTAGTGAAAGAGTGGATCCCATGAAATTCAAAATTCCTATGGAATCTCATCCTGGGAAAAGCCTAGTCCTCCAGAGGAGAATATTCTGCTTAAGAAATGTTTACAACTTAATACATTGCAGTAGAGACAGGAGCTGCGAATTGGAGAGGTACTGAGTGATGGGGTCAATTTCATAATATGGCTTGGTTAGATTACTTTCTATACAGCTCATATCTTCTATTTTTAACCTGTTAGGACCCCATTAATGGGTTAGTTAAATTACACCATTGTCACTGTTTCAAATTAGTGATACCGAATAAATGATTTCAATTTTCACAATTTGCTATGTTTTCATCTCTTGTACAATACATCCTGACCATCTGCTACTCTCCCTCTACTCCTCTCAGCTACCTTCTTTACAATCCTTTTCCCCAGATCTAGTTTCTTGGCCTCACACACGAAGCTAACCCCCACTTCTACACAGAAAAGAGCAGTACTCCCTGGGTTACTGCTCAAAAAAGACAACAATGTGGAACTAGACTGGGCACTACTCCCTACATCAAGGTTGGACTAGGTACTCAGCAATAACATAAGGGTCTCAAGGACAGGTACAAGGGTCAGAGACTTCCCACACTCCAGCCCCTAGGGTGTTTTGCAAGAACACAAATCCAGATGGTTCTGTGTCTGCTGCTTCAGTTTCCGTGAGCCCCTAAGTGTATGGCTTCTTCTCCTCACATCCTCAACATCTCTGGTCCCTACAATCCACCTCATCTTCTGTGGGGTTCCATGAGCTCTCCATGATGTTTGGGCCTCTCCATTTGTTCCCAACTACTGATAGAAGAACCCTATCTGATGCAGAATGGGCTAGGAAGTGATCTATGAGCAGAGCAGCACATCATTAGGAATCATCTCCATGCTATCCAGTATAGTGTCTGGCATGCCATTCAGCATCAGGCATGAGCTTTCTTTTTGGCATGGGGTTCTGCCCTTCTGTTGTCCCAGTGGATCCTACAGGAAGGACAGACCATAGGTTAAAGGTTTTATGGCTGGGATGGTGTCCCAGTTCCAACACCGGAAGCCTTGCCATGCTACAGGAGATGGCCTGTTCACACTCCCTATCCCCCCAAACTAGAGGTACTTCTCATGGTCTACCTCACAGTTTCTAGTGAGTTTCCACTGCACTATGGCGCCTGATCACCCCCTAAATGTCCTTCAATTCTGGTTGTCTCTCCATATATTTTTTGCCTGCTTCACTTTTCCCCCACCTAGTTCCTCCACTACAATTTGCATTCTCCCCCAGCCTCCCTGCAGTATCCTATTTCTCAGGGAGATCTATTTACCAAGTAGATCCCTGTGCCCACTGTTGTCATCCGTGTTGCATAGGCTCTCTGGGTCTGTGGAATGAAACACCTTTGTCCTTTGCTTAATAGTTAATATAGACATATAAGTGAGTAGATACCACCTTTGTTGTTCTGGGGCTGAGTTATGTCACTCAACATGATTTTTTTCTAGTTCCATCCATTTGTCTGAAAAATCCATGAGATTGTGTTTAATGGCTGAGTGGTACTCCATTGTATACTTGTAGTACAATTTCTCTATCATTTCTTAAGTTAAGGGGCATCTTTGTTGTTCTAGTTGCTAGCTATTATGAGTAATGTTGCTATGAACATAGTTGAGCAAGTGTCCTTCTGGTGGAATTGAGGCTCCTTTTTGCATATGCCCAGAAGTGTACAAGTGGGTCTTGAGGTAGGTCAATTTCCACTTTTATGTGTTCCTTTTGTTCTATGTCCTCCTCAGCATGAGCTGTCCTTTGTGTTATTGATCTTAGTCCTTCTGATAGGTGTAATATGTAATCTGAGAGTAGTTTTGATTTGCATTTTCCATGTCTATGAACGTCAATCATTTAAGTGTTTCTCAGCAATTTGATTGTCGTCTTTTGAGATTTCTTTGTTTAGATTTTTACTCAGATTATTTGTTTTATGGATGTCCAGTTTCTAGAGTTCTTTATATATTTTGGATATTAGCCCTCTATTGAAAAAGGAGTTGGTGAAAATATTTTTCTTTTCTATAGGATGCCATTTTTCTTACTGACAGATTCCTTAGCATTATAGAAGCTTTTCAGTTTCATGAGGTCCCATTTATTAATTGTTAATCTTAGTGCCTGAGCTATTGGTGTTCTGTTCAGGAAGATGTCTCCTGTGCCACTGTGTTCAAGGGTATTCCCCACTTTCTCGTTCAGGTTCAGTATATCTGGTCTTATAGTTAGGTCTTTGATTAACCTGGTCTTTTGTTCAGGGTGACAAATATGGTTCTCTTTGCATTCTTCGACATGTAGACATCCAATTAAACCAGCACCTTTTTGTTAAAGATATTTTTCTTTTTCCATTGCTATTTCTGGCTTCTTTATCAAAGATCAGCTGTCTATAAGTATTTGGATTTCTGTCCAGATCTTCAATTCCATTCCCTTGATCTATTTGCTTTTTTTTTTTGCCAATTTCATGCAGATTTTCTTACTATAGCTCTGTAGTATAGACTGAATTTGGGTATGTTGATACCTCTAATGTTCTTACTTTTTAGCTATACTGTAGTTTTTTGTTTTTACAAATGAAGATGGGTATTGTACTTTCTGGGTCTGTAAAGAGTTGTATTGGTATCTTGATAGAGACTGCATTGAAGCTGTAGATTGCTTTTGGTAAGATGGCCATTTTTACCACATTAATCCCTATAAATTGAGGAGTATGGGAAATATTTGCTTCTTCTGAGTTCTTTAATTTCTTTGGCAAAACACTTAATGTCTTTGTCATACAAGTCTACTTGCTTAGTTAGTCATCCCAACATATATATTTTTTTGTTATTTATGTTGCTTTTCTGATTTTTTAAATTTGTTCCTTTGTCATTTGTATAGAGGAGTGCTACTGATTTTTTTAGTTGATCTTGTAGCTAGCCAATTCACTAAAGTTGTTTATCAGCAGTAGATGTTCCCTGCCAGAATTTTTGTTGTTACCTATATATACAATCATATCATCTTCAAAAAATGATACTTTGGCTTCTTGCTTTCCAATTTGTATCTCCTTGATCTCCCTCTTTTGTCTTATTTCTCTACCTAAATTTCAAGTACTATATTGAATAGATATGGAGAGACTGGACAACTTTATCTTGTTCCTGACTTTAGTGGAATTGCATTGAGGTTCTCTCCATTTAATTTCATGTTCTCTGTGACTTTCTGTAAATTGTCTTTATTATGTTTAAGTATGTTCCTTATATCACAAGTCTCTCTAAGACTTTTATCCTGAAGTGGTTTGGGGTTTTGTCTCTAGGTTTCTTGGTACCTAGTGAAATGAGCATGCATGTTTTTTGTTTGATTCAGTATTTTTATATGATGCATTACATTGACTGATTTTCATATGATGAACCATACTTGCATCTCTCAGAAGAAGCCTACATCATCATGGTGGATGATATTTTTGATATGTTCTTGGTTTGGATTTTTATTATTTCATTGAGTATACTTGAATCTCTCTGTCCACGATTGAAGCTTGACTGTAATTCTTCCCCTCCCCTCTCTTTTCTTTGAGATATAATTTCGCTGTTGTAACCCTAGCTTTCCTGGAACTCATTCTGGAGACCAGACTGCCCTCAATCTCATGGAGATCTTCCTGCCTCTGCCTCCCTAGTATAGGGATTAAAAGCATGTGCCACCACTGCCCAGCTATAATACTTTTTTTCTTGTCGTTGAACCTTTGTCTGGTTTGGGTATCAGAGTGACTGGGGCCTCATAGAATGAGTTTGGCAGTGTTCCTTCTGTTTCTATTTTGTGGAATAATTTGAAGAGTATTGGTGTTAACTGTTTTTTGAATGTGTGATAGAATTCTGCAATAAAAACACCAAGTCCTGGGATTTTTTGTTTGGGAGACCTTTAATGACTGCTTCTATTTCCTTTGTGTTTATAGGTTTGTTTCAGTTGTTTCTCTGATCTTGATTTAACTTTGGTAGATGGTATCTATTGAGAAAATTCCACATAACTTTTATATTTTAGAGTTTTGTGCAGTGCCAGTTTTCAAAATATGACCTAATGACTCTTTGGATTTCCTCAGTGTCATAGTTTATCCCCCATTTTATTTCTCATTTTGTTGATTTGGATATTCTTTCTCCATCTTTTTATTAGATTGGATAAGGATCTGTGTATCTTGTTGACTTTTCTCAAAGAACCAGCTCTTTGTTTCATTGTATTGTTCTCTTTGTTTCTAATTTGTGGATTTCAGTTTTTGGTTTGATTGTTTCTCTCTGTCTGTTCTTCTTTGGTGTGCCTACTTCTTTTTGTTCTAGAGCTTTCAGACGTGGTGTTAACTTACTAGTAGGAGATGTCTTCTCTTTTTTATTCTAAGCACTTTATGCTATGAATTTTCTGCTTAGCACTGCTTTCATTTTGTCCCATAAATTTGGGTATGTTGTGGGTTCATTTTTATTGAATTCTAGAAAGTATATCACTTCTGTCCTTATTTCTGTCTTGACCTAGTCATCATTTAGTTGAGGGTGTTCTTTGTAGGCCTAGTGCTGATGCTATTGTTGAAATCTATGTTGTTTAATCTATGGTGGTCTGATATGATACACAAGGTTATTTTGATTTTCTTCTGTCAGTTGAGGTTTGCTTTGTGGCCCAGTATGTGTTCAGTTATGGTATAGGTTCCATGAGGTGATAATCAATAGGTATTTTCTTTATGTGTTGGTGAAATGTTCTGTAGATATCCATTAGGTCTATTTCATTTATAACATCTGTTGTCAGGGTAAAGTAGGTAATATTAAGGAAGCCTTTCACTTAGCTGTAACAGATGGCCCACTACTGTTTAGGGTGAATGTTTTCTTTCTTCAGATAATCTCCCTCTAATTTCCTTTTTCTTTAGATCTCTTTCTACCTAGATTATTTTCTCATCTTTGTTTTTTTTTATTTCTAAAGTTATGTTCTAAATTTACATTACTGTGTTTAAGAGATCTACAAACCAAAATGCCTCTAACTTGAAAGCTCCACTTTCCCAAGGACAGATAATTTTTAGGAATATCCAAAGCTGTTATTTATACAAGGCAACAAGCTATGTGTTTTTACTTCTGTATACAAGCTTGGTTATCCCACCTGTACAGGATATAATTGATCACATGTAGTTGAGAGGTACAAAAGCAGGAAGTACATCAACATGCTTCCCTGATTTAGTGAAGGTCAGAAGTATACATATTCGTTTTTTTTTTTGCCTTTTAATACCATGCCTGACTTAATTTGGTGGCAATATTACTAAGAATATTACTAAGAGAGCTAGCTGAGCATGAGATAATGACCAAGCAGGAGAAGAGCAGTGACCAACAGTGTCCCACTATGTATTTTGCCTTCAGTTGTTAGCCTGTGTTTCTCTCCTGAGTTCCTTCAATGATTGACTGTAGACTGATAGGATCAGAGAAATAAGCCCTTTTTCATTCATCATCTGAGTTACTTTTGGTTAAAGGATTTAATCAAAGAAACAAAGAATCAATATAGAACAAATATTGGTACTGAAAAATGAGGTTGTTGCTGTAAGGCTCTGAGACTATTATACCTTTGTTTCATTTTAAGTATAGCAAAGGTGCCCTAAAAGTAAGACCCTACTTTGCTAAGACTTCTACTTTTGGAAGTCAAAGAAAATAAGCAGATTCCTAGCCACAGAAAACTATTTCATAGAGCACCTGATGCTGCTCTGTTCCAAATGGGGCAGATGTCATCCATAGCCAAATCCAAATACCATGGTATCAGCCAAGTGCTACTTTTTTTGCAAATAAGAAAGATGCAATATCTAAATGTCATGGGTTTCATCTATATGGATTCAGCTCAGTATTTTTGCAGACATTTATGTTTTTACAGAGTCAGCTCCCCCATAAGGATATTCTGACTGTGCATAGGATTAAGCTATGAGGATGAAGCCTGGGTTACATTTTGAGATTATGAAAGTTTATTAGATACCCAAATAACTAGATATATGCATGGAGAGCTGCATTTAATAACTGGAAGTTGTCAAGAGAGAGATGTATGAGAGATTTCAGGGATAGACCTTCTCAGACCTTTGAAACTGAAGCCTAAGGTATCTTAGACACAGCTACAGTATTTAGTATTTTCTCTGCTGATTTTCAGTCTTTTGTCAGTTCAGTATTTCCACACTATGTCCTCATTTCTAGATTTTGGAATGGAAATGTGTATTTGGAATGGAAATATGTGCCATTGTATGCTGGAGAGATATAATTGGATTGTTGCATACACATGACATCACAGGTAAGAGAATGCTATACTAAGCTAACTAATGTTAGTCATCACATTGACCTTACAAAAGTGTCTTTTTAAAGAAAAGTGTGTGACAGCGCATTTTTAACCTTAGAGAAGTCTGTAAATCACAGGGATAATGCCTGATAAGGAAAGGCTTGCCTTAGTAGGGAGCTGGACTAGCCATGAGCAGGAAGCAATTCTGTGGTTTGTTGACATCCTGACTTGTGACCTCATTACTTAGGAAGCAGCCATGTGATTTGGCCACCATCTTTGCTAAGGGTTTTGTCAAGATGGTAAATATGGTGTGAGTTACTCTAATCACATGACATTAGCCAAAACGGCAATACCCATAAACTTCCTGAAGCCATTGAAAGCTCGGGGGATTACCCTATTTATATAAAGAAGGTCAGGAGTTCACACCAGACTTCCAAGTATATATTTGTATTATTTTATTTTTGACACATTGCTTTACATGATATATTTTTTGTCTTCCACATGGACCTAAAGAATTTTTATAGCCATTTGTCTTCAATACTAACTAGATATCGAAAGAACCCAACATTATGGTATTTAGACTTGGAAGGCTCATGGGAATTGGAATCATCTTAGTTTTGGTCTAGGCAAAGCACATACACCAATAGAACCAAAAGTTTAGCTTGCTGGGTGTTAGAAATGCTGCAGATGTTGGCTATGCTGAGCCTTAAAACATTAGCCCTTGTACTGAGACAGTTTGCCAAGAAGTTTTTTACTGTACAGCCTTCCTTATGTGTTGTAGTCCATTGCTGCTGCTGGGGTGCCTCAACACAGAGTACAAGGAGGAATTTTTCATAGTCTCAAACACTGCCAGACCTCAGCAGAAGGAATCACCATCCTGGCCAGCACTATACTTGATCGAGAGTGGAACCCTGAGCATCTCAGCTCAGGTGTTTTTACTAATTTAGAATTCCTCATATACAGATCATAAGCAATAAAACACTCCCCCACAGAAATCCAATATTTGCAGACAATACAAAAGGCCAAGGCCTATGCATCCCTCTAATCAACAGTGTACAAAAACAATTATTTTACATGCAACCATAAGTAAATTTCCATAACACTTCCCCTTTTCTCTGTAAAAAAGGATGTACCTTTACAGCACAGTTTGACATTACACCTGCAAAACTCTTTACAAGAGAAATCAACATGAGGGTTGCTAATTCACAGGACCAAATGAAATCAAACATCTATCAAACTTTTCATAATGTCTTTGGACAACAGAAATACCTCAATGCCCAATAATCTGGAATTTTCTCATGAACCTCTCGGCTCCTCCAAAGGGCTTGGATCACTTCTCTGCTCTGCTCTCTGCAGCACACACAGCTTTTCATTCAGGGTTGGGTTGGCTCATACCACTGCTGCTGCTGTTGGTGGTGGTTGTCCCATGTTACTGGCATCTCAAAAACTGCATGGGGGGGTCCTTGCTGCAATGGGGCTACACTTTCACCAATAGCCTCTCCTGAGATCTCTTCATGGTGCTAAGCCTCAACATTTTTTGTCAGACCTCTTCATTTCAGACCTTCAGCTACTACTGAGGCTGCACCTTTCCTAAGTGGACTTTCCTGGTCTTCTTACAGTGCCAAGCCTCAGCTGCTTTCCAAAGACCCCTTCATGCCTTTTAAACCAGCACCACCTGGGTTAACTTTTATATTAACAAGCTAGGCTGTCAGCAGGAGATTCCTCAGTCAGTTCTGGAAGGACTGTTTCTATGCGTTGAGCTTTAGGAAACACTTTCCAGATTTTAAGATAAGAGTCTGGTTTTCTGGAAAAGGTACTAGTCCTCGTCTGCAGGAAGAGTTGCCTTATTGTATGGAGTAACCACTTGTAGATAGGTTTGCAGGGAAAAAACTTCAGTTTAACTAAGCAGAGTTTTGGCTCTAAGCCATGGCACACCACAACAGGGTGTCCTGGGCCAGTGGGAAGACTCTCTGGCGAAGTCTTGGCAGTTTGGCATACTTTTTCACCAGTGCTACAGGAAGACATACACCTTTCTTCAGAGACCTCAAACATTAAGACCCACTTAGGCTTCACACACACACAAAGCCATCAACAAACTCAGTATATACAACAGTACACTACAAACAGCAGAGGGAAGGAACAGGATCATCATCTCCATGATCAAGAAAAGCAGTAAGAACCTTGCTTTTTCCTGGTCTCAGCTGAATTCTTTATCTTAAGGACCTCCATTCTGTGCATCTCACCTATGAGTCTTTTTCTTTCTTTCTTCCTTTCTTCCTTTCTTCCTTTCTTTCTTTTTCTTTCTTTCTTTCTTTCTTTCTTTCTTTCTTTCTTTCTTTCTTTCTTTCTTTCTTTCTTTCTTTCTTTCTTTCTTTCTTTCACACCCTTCCCTCTTCATAGAGGCTTATTTCTGTCTCTCTCCTCTTCCTTCAGGAAACTTCTTCTCATGATTTTTGGGAATATATAATCTTTGTCCTCTAGGAGCTGCCATAAGCATACTTTACCAGACTCTGAGAGGTCTGGAATTTCCTTTTTTTCCTTGTCTCTAGGTTGGACTAGCCAGCTAGATGTCAGGCCCCATGATACAGGTGTCATTTGCAGTAGTATGCCTACTATGGGATCTCAGCCAACAGGACAAGGAGGCGTGTTCATAGCTGCAAGCTCTGACAGACCACAGCATAGGAAACCACCTATATGGCAAGCACCATCCTCAACAATGGAATCCCGACTCTCTCAGCTCATGTGTTTTAACTCACCCAGAACTCCTCATGTGCAGATCATAAACAATTAAATATCTCTCACAGAAATCCAAAACCTACAAACAGCATAAAAGGCCAAGGCCTATGCACCCCTTTTTCTAATACTGCACAAAAACAAGTATTTTAAACACAACTAAAAGTAAATTTCCACAAAACTATAAGCTGCTGGGACTTCTGGGAACAGCTTGTCAGAGCTATTTAAGAGAGTGCATTCAGATGGAAAATCCGTTGGTGTCAGGGGTGATATTGAACACCAGAATTTGGTGAGAGGGAAGTCAGGCAGATATAAGGTTCAGAAACAGAGTTAGTTCCAGAGAGTAAGAAAAAGGCAGACAATTGGCCTGGGAAGCCTCGGACAGAGGAGAGTTACTGAGATAACTGGGAAAGCAGTTAATGGGATAGAAGGTTTTAGAAGTTAGTCCACGTCTCCAGGTTTAGACAAAGACAGCTAGAAAGGGCTGTATAGAATTCTTCTTCCCTCTTTTTTCCTTCCTAACATTTTAGAGCTAAAGGAGGTTTTAAAAATTTTCAAAGTAGGAATCTTTCCCAGGAACAGCCAATTTCCAGGAGAAAGCTGAACCAGGTGGGCACTGGAGTTTTGTTAGGAATGTGAAAAAGTAACCATTGCACTTGGATTCAAAGCATATATACAGCATTTACAAACAGTTACAGCCTTTATGAAAACATGTGCCATCCCAGACCCACACTCTAAACTCTGCCTACCCTGTTTTCCTCTAAGATATATGGGATTTTGTTGAAGTTTTCTGTCCATTCTTGTGTCTGCCCCAACATGTCCTAGGTACGTATGCTTTGGTTTTAATTTTCTAGTTACAGTGACATAAAAATTCTATAGAAAAAGAGAATTCTAATATCATTTCTTTCTCCATTGTTTTAGGTTTTGTATTTTCTGTGTCCTATATTCCCTAACCTATGAGTATGAAATCTAAGAATGTATATGGCAAAATATACTATGATTTTTCTTACCAAGGCAGTCTGAATTATAGAAGTCCATCTCTAAAATGGGGAATTGAGCCTGACTCATGCTTGACTCATATCCAGATGGAGAAATGTAACAGGTATTAACAGACTATAAATTTGAAGAAGAGAGTTAATGGAATGTTAAAAGTAATGTTGGAATTTCAACTCACAAAGTAGCCAAAACATTCCCTAACTTACAATCATTAGAAGTTTACTGATACATACATACATACAATACATACATTCCAGAAATTTTGATAGAAGAGGATCTAGCACAGACAGGCAAAATCAGACAGATGAAAATACAAGGAGAATCCAGTAAGGTCACAGGCATTCCAGAATCACATCTCTAAAAGTGGATAATCCACACTGTCTCTAATTCTTGATTGATAATAAAGAATTGGAGAATACAGGAGGATACACACATCACTGAAGTGTCTAACCAGACAGGTGTATATTTTTTTTCATGGATACTCTTGGAAAAAAGAATAAGAGCTAGAAAACTAATAGATGATGTTCTGGAGAAAGGGGTAGACAAAGATAAGCAGATATTTTCAGGTTATCCAGGTTTGAGATCTCTTCTATCCATTGGCCCTAAGAATGAAATGATGATGGATTTTTATACACAGGCCTGTCTTGAATACAACATGGGGGATGAAGGGTAGCCCTCATAGAAAAATAAGTCAGAATATTGTACTGTCCTAAAAGTTGATCTCTTCCTAGGAGGGAGGGTACTGACAAAGGTTTTCAGGTTATCTGCCTCTATTTTCAGATGCACCTAATATGATTATTAGTATTGGTCACACTAAATCTAGCAAGTATGGGTCCAGACTGGACTGTTTTAGGTTATCTCCAAGAATCCTAAAACTCAGCCTTATGTGCTAAGTGCAGAACTTCTAGAAAATACTAGAGAAATTATGTCTCTGAGATTGGCAACCTTCCTTTCAGAGGTATACCTGAAATGTGCTCCTGCTCATTGCACCGTGACTGTGAACAAGGAGGATTTTTTTATGAACAGGTTCTGCTCCCTGTGCTCTATGCAGATCAATCAACAGATAAAAGTTGTTCAGAGGCCACTGATGTCCCAGGGAGTTACAAGAACCACTCAGGTACCAATTGGATATCATGTCTCATAATTTTCTGGTGAGGATCCACCATACCAGGTCCAGCAACTGAACTGGCCACTTTTCCCCTTCTGTGGAAAGCCTAAGAATCCATGTCAGGGCTTCTGAGCTTATCTAAGCCCACCACATTCTCCTTACCTTTCCTGGCAATGGTACTAAAAGCTAAGCACATGCTCTTATATGAGTGATGGAGCAAGCCAACGACATGAAGGCTGGAAGAACCCCCCAATCCTGATGACTGGTGCATCCACCTAGATGCCCTGACTGACTAATGAATCCTACGTGAGTAAAGCAGCTTTGATAAAGAGTATGCTGAAGGGACACAGCACAGTGGTTACCAGCCATGGCTTCCACCTCAGGCACAGACAAGTCCCAGATCAGCAAAAATTTGCAGTTAAAAGCACTCATGGATGGCTTCCACATCTGACCCTGCTTGCTTTCCTCACTCAATCTAAGAATCCAGTAGTTGTTCAATCCACATTTTGGATGTCTCAGCATTTCTTCAGTATGAGCAAGAATTCTGAAGAAGTGTGTTCTAATATCAGGAAATGGATGAATGTTCTAGAGAGAGTTAGGGCAAACAGGCAAAGAACAAATGCTTCCTTCCATGTTCATTATATAGGCCACCATCAGGTAGAGCCTATAAGAAAGATGTATTATCCAACCTCAAAAGACCTGGATTAATGGTAGGTTTTTAAACTCCATATGATTTAATTACAAAAATGTCCTCATGGCTGTACCCACCTGAATGGGTTTTAGTTAATTCTAGATACAGTCAAATTGACCATTAAGAATAGATACCACTTCAATCAAGACATTATAATGGAGAAAGATTTCTTACTTCCATCAGACAAAGGGAAAATTGGAATCATTTCTAAAGAAATGGTTTTGCTCCACAAGGGAAGCATATGGATTTTATTTAGGGAGTCTGAACATGTTCATGTATAGATTTGGCTTTTCCTAACCATCCTCATGTAACACAACTACTTCTGCATGTGGTTGCAACATAAAAGCAGAGACATTTGAGAGAATTCTTAGCTCAAAGTCATGTAGAATCATATGCAAAATATAACAACAATGAACATATATACTTCTGGAAAACTCATCCTGTACTATAGGTTCTTAGCTGAAAATCAATTAAAAATACTGGGAAATTAGATTATTTAGGAGCCAGTGCTACTAGGACTCAACAAAAAGATGCCATACTGTCACACATACAAAGGACAGAGAACACAAATACATAAAACATCAAGGAAGAACCACCTATCAGGACTGTGACACTGCTCTTGGATGGCAGGCTATGCTGAGATAGTCTATCCCCAGAACTAGGTTACTTTTTCCTTTGTGCAGGCAGGCTCAGAAAAAGGCCACAATGGCATCCATTTCAAATCAGAAAGAGTTCATTTTAACTAGTCCTGGATGCTCTCTGTCTCAGGGCTTTAGCATCAATGTAGAGAATTCCATTCTTTTTTTATTCTTCATTTTAATATATGTATGAGCATTTGCCTGCATGTGTCTGTGTGCAGGACCTGAAGAAGCCAGAAGAAGGCACCAATTACCCCGGAGATGTAGTTATAAATAGATGACTAGCCAATATGTGGGTGCTGGCTATCAAACCTGGTCCTCTGGAACAGAACTCAATAATCTTAACCACTGAGCAATATATCTAGCTCCTCATTTTTATTTACATTACATTTTCATTTATTTTAAGTGAAATTCTAATTATATCTCTTCTCCCTTCCCTGCTGTTCACCCATTCCTTCCCAATTTCCTTCTTCCCACATCCATTCTTCCTTGTTATATCTGTGTATACATATATGTATGTATAAGGATGCACAAGTGTATGCATGCATCATGCACATGGTTTTGTGTATGTAGTTTCATGGTATACCACATTGTTTGGATAATGATGAACAAGAGTCTGATCCCCTAGTGACTGAGGCTGCCTTGGACTGGATACATCATCAGGAATAGAAAACATGGGCTGAAGAAATAGTTAAGAGCAGAGAAGACTCTTCCAGAGCATTAATAATCCATTTCACATGATTGCTGGAAGTTATCCATATCTCTAGTAACAGGGGATGTGATCACCTCTTCCACCTTCCTTGGCCACCAGGCAAGCACAGTGTATTCAGAAATACATACTAATTTTTGTTCGGTTTTATTAAAGAAGAGACACTTCACAGCAAAAAACTTAATTTTCAAATTGAGTTAGCGGTACATACAATTAATTCAAGCACATGGGAGTCAGAGATAGATTGATCACTGTCAGTTTGAGAAAAGTCTGTGATACATCCAACACACACACACACACACACACACATTGAATATAATTCGATCGTTTTTTTTTGTTTGAGACAAGGTCCTATTAAGAAGCTGTGTGATCTTGATCCACTATGTAAGTATAATGTATAATATACATTAAAACGCTGATAAAATAAATAATGGCATACTTTTAATACTGTACCTTTAAATCTTGATTCCTAGCATGACAGTCTTCTATTGAGGATGGAGTTTCAAAGCAATTTTATGTTGGTGCTTGTCGAAGTAAAAGAGAATATTAATATCAGGGTTTTTTCATGATAGTCAGACCTATGACTCTTGGGTTTGAACCTACCCTGAAGGTCATGGGGCATTCCTCGCTTTGTCAAGAGGTAAAGTCAGAGCCAAATCCTTCCCAGTTTCTGGACTTGTAACATGAGACTCTTGTCTTCTGATCTCTGTACCTTTAAGAAACCCTCTTTGTCCTTTGAATGATCTCTTTTCAAATTCCATGAAAAACACCCCTTTAATATAGCCCAAATAACTATTTGCTCTAATCTTAGCCATGGAAGACAATTTGACCTTGATATGCTAAAACATCGACTTACATGGCCACCATGTAAGGGGACCAAGAAAGAAACATGGCCATTGAATTGTATTCTAATTACCAAATCATTTTCTAAGAGAAAAGATAAATATTTCAAGTATGACCTGGACATTTCCTTATTGGTTAACATCATATTGTTGTGAAAAAGACCAGCATCAGGGCATCTTTAAAAGAAAGCAAGATGTTGGGCTTATGTTTCCAGTGGTTAGAGTTGACGGAGGCCAACTACCCAATTGTCAGCAAGAATAACTGAGATCTCACATCCTAAACTGCAAGAAGGAGACAGAGAAGACATTGGGGATGGAGGGAGGCATTTGAAGACTCTAAGCCAACCCCACACAAATCACCTCCTTCAATAAGGCCATACCTCTAATGCTTCCTAAATATTTCACCAGATGGAAAAAAAAATCATTCAAATATATGTCTATGGAAGACATTCTCGTTCAAACCACAACCTTCTTCCAGTATTAGATAATGACAATTACTTTTCATAAGACCAAACTCTACCATAACCTTAAGTGAGACTCTCGTGTTTTCAACATAGAATATCACACAATAAACATTTCTATTCCACTAAGAAAGAATCAGAGCATAGCAAGGTATGAACAAACACAAGACCATAATACAGCAGGCCCAACATCAAATCTTGGAGATGCGTATACAATACCTGAGCTCATGATTAAATTGGATGGGCTCCAAAAGCCAATCATCAAACCCTAAAGGGCCATATCAAATACTTTGTGCTTTTGGTGAAATTTTCTAGACTCCAAAGGGCTAAGTTATTTCCATCTCTCCATCTCTGTCATCTGAAGAACACATAACCTCTGTCTTACACCGGATCCTTGACATGCCTACAGCTTTCCCCAAAGGTGGTCCCATGGTCATCCTATCTCCAATCCCCTGTGTACATTGTACTATTTTACTTTATTGAAAGAGGCTTAGATGGGCTGGAGGGATCACTGAGTTGTTAAGAGCATTGGCTGCTCTTCCAGAGGACCTAGGTTCAGTTCCCACCACCTACATGGCATCTTATAACTGTCTGTAGTTCTATCGGTTCAGTTCTATAAGAACAGTAAAGCTAAATAGTTGGCTATAAGCTGGTATCTAGCAACAATTTTCTTGACTGAACTATTGAGAGGCTTTTCTGTGAGTCCTGATATTTATATAAAAAATATTCATAAAAATGTACTTTTGTTCTTAAAGGGAACATGAGGAAATTTAGTTACTTTGCAGCAACAAAACTCATGACAAACTGTAATATGAGGACTGAGACTATATTCTAGCTTATAACTCCCAGGAAAATATTTCATTTTGGTGGAAAGGCATGGAAACTGTGCCTACAATTGGATCAGCAGGGGTCATTAATTAGAGCAAATATAAATTTCCAACAGCTCTAAAACTGTGAGTACTCCACAGTGATCCATTTCCTCCAAGGAGTCTCCAATTTCTAAAGGTACCACAAACTGCAAAACAACATCAGCAGCTTGGGATTCACTATTTAACAGATGAATTTCAGGTGGATATTTTACACTAAAAAACACAACAGTTTTAGAGACAAATATGTGTGACCATGAACTAGCAACACAGATTAGATTTATCCAAAATCCATGTCCTATATAATGGTCACGTAAATTTTATTTGTTCTTCATTCACAATGACAGATCAAAGAACAATACGAATCAGGGCATTTAAAGTATATCAGTGGAAGCATTACATAGATGTGTTATATCAGAGAGGAAATCTCTGTTAGAAAGTTCAGGTAGGATCTCATAACAATGTTAGTCTATCCATGAATGCCATTGGTGAACACTAATGTAGGATGGTAATGGAGACTATATGATCCCCCACATGTTATATGGCCCTCAAGAGAAAACATCCACTGTGTCAGCACTGAATTCATTAATCACTGTCTGTTCATTTTCCGTGACTCATTTATAAATGGAAAGTTCTTTTCTAATGAGTCAAGAAGCTCTATATTTGTTACACTTGGTGTAGTTATCTACACTGTGTTGTAGAAAATGGGGCTTTGGTCAGTATTAATTGAAATGGAGAACTTAATTAATTAATTAATTAATTAAACGAATAAAAATGATATGAGTCTAATTCAAACATGACTTGGTTATTAGAGTGTCATTTAGTTGCCTCAATTCTTTTCTCTTTTATACAATTTCAGAATGCTTTAGAGAAGAGGAGGGCAATTTCTCTTTAGCTTATTAAGGTTAACCTGTCTTCAATGATTAAGATTATAGCATATGGAGATTTTTTTTTGGCACGATTAAAAGATGTGCTTCTCATGGAATTAGAAAAGAAATAATTCAAAGGACAAGAAGGGTGGAGGTCCTTAAGTTACAACATTCTTGAGAGTGTCTCCGAGAATTCTATTAGTTGTATTATCTTTCATATGCCCAAAGGGCATCCTACCCACAGCTTGGCATCGTGTCCTCAGCTGCCTCTACTACTGGGTTCAAAATGCTTCCATTTCATTTGGAGCAACCTCTACAGGTTATTGCCAATCACTTAAAATTGTGTGTCTCATCTTGACCTTGTCTGACTTATCAGACATCAACATCTCTGCAGTTTCAGCAGTGTGCCCTGGTTCTTTTTTTCTTGAAGGAAGAAAGTATGTAACTTACTGTTATATTTTCTAAAGCCCACAGTGAAGAGGGTGAATACTTGAAAAAGGCATTGAACTTTTTAATTTTTGGAATTTTAGAAACACTGGGATTTTTAAAAGATGAACTGTTTTATATTATGATAGTAACATGACATCTTAGGGATGAAAAATAGATAAATTGTTAAGGTTTAATAATAAAGTGTGAATTTGTCCCATTAGCGAGGGATTGACTCTGATAACTAGTTTTTTTGTTGTTTTGATTTTTATTTTTCAATTTTGTTGAGAGTTAGAGTTGTCTGGGAAGAGAGAACATCAATTGAAGAAATGTTTATATCAGATTGGCCTATGGTCAAGATCTGAACCATTTCATTAATAGTGATTGATGTGGACTGTGGGAAGTGCCACCTCATGTAAACATGAGCCTTCAGCAGGTTTAATGAGAGCAGGTTTAATGAGAACAAAATACAATCTCTGAGATTTAAAGCGTGAACCACTTAAGCAGAGGAACTAGCCTCTGTGATGGACTGTATCCTGACCACATGGTCTCTTGTGAGTTTTATTAATTGAAAGCTCCACCCTATGGAGCATCTATGGTGACAGATGACTTGCTACTTGTCCAAGTAGAGTTTTCTATATTTGGATACTTTTTAGACATTCTTCCTGAAGTTGAAATGAAAGCCGGGCTGTCTTATGCTTCTCTTCAGGTCTAGAGCATTTCACAAACTTCTCATCTCCCTCCTGAAGCCCAGTGTAGCCTCAGAGAACTAACTGATAAAGAAATTGATGTTTGACACCATGAACAGAGCCCAGAAGAGGCTATTGGTGGAAGTGGAGCCCAGTTGCAGCAAAGGAAGCTTTGAAGATGCCATTATAATGGAATGACCACCAAGAGCAGCAGCAACAGTGGAATGAAGCCACCCAAGGCCTTAAGGACAGCTGTGTGTGCTACAATGGTCAGAGCGAGCGAAAAAGCTTGATAGATATTTGGTTTCATTTGGCCTTATGCATTAGCAGCCTTCATGATTTTTTGTCTTGTAAATAATTTTGCCGGTGTAATATTAAATTGTGTTGTAGAGCTAAAGCAGTTTTCATATACAGAAAAGGGGAAATGTTGTAGAAGTTTATTTTTAGTTACATACCAAATAATTGTTTCTTGAACTGTTGAGTGAGGTGCTGCCTAAGTCTTCACATTTTGTATTCTCTGCAGGTGTTGGATTTCTGTGCAGGATGTTTGATTGCTTATGCTATGTATGTAGGGAGTTCAGAGTCAACAAAAACACCTGAGCTCAAGGCTTGGGGTTCCACAGTCCAGCATAGTGCTTGCCTTGATGGTGGTCAGGCAGGGATTGAACCAATGAATATGCCTCCTTGTACAGTTTGGTGATCTGCCATAGTAAGTGAACAACTACAAATCAAGCCGTGGAGTCCTTTGGCACCTGCTCTTCTACTGGATGTTTCTCATATGTTCATAAGTTTCTTTGTGATGATTGGGTTGAGGTTTTCATTTCATTTTACATGTGTGTGTGTTTTGCTTGCATATGCCTGTGAACTACACAAACATACACTGTGTTACTCTAGTTTGAGCAGAACAAAGAGAATACTGTGAATGTGCTCATTGGGGAGTTAGGGTAGGAGAATTGGATACTACAAAGATTGATGCAGGCAAAACATCAGGAAAAGTTTAGAAATCTGGGACTCAATTTTGTTTGTGCTCTGCAAACCCCTGTCTTCTAATAATGAACTTTTCAGGAGACCCTTACCTGAATTTATTGTGTAAATACAACCCTCTATGAATAATTCATTTATCAACTTCTTATAAGCTTAGGTTCCCCATTTGTAATGGGGTACAATCACAACTCTCTGTGAAAAATGTGGTATGTTTTTTCTTCCTTTGCCATCTATCAAATTTGGATTCTATTCAGTTGTACCTAGTTATGTCGAGGTATGAGAGTAGAAACCTCACCTGAATTGGCTCTGAATGTTTGCCAAAAAGAAGTTAAACTGTGTTCTCTAAATGAAGTTCTAGGTAGAATTTCCTATTTTCCATCTTATGCCTATGCGTAATCAGGCATGCCCATCATTAAAATAAGATTCATTATGGAAACAGACATGTGCAATGGAAGATGGTTCTCTAATGTAAGACTGTCAACATATATAGAAAACCAGCCAAGCAATTTACCTTAGCATCCAATAACTCCTTCCTTTGAACATCATGAAAGGATGCCACAAACAATAGTTGAAGTTTTAGAGCAATTTTACCTCATGTTCTGTTACTTTTGACAGCATATCTGAGAAGTCTTATCACTTTGCTTTGAATAAAGTCACCTTGATACTTCTGCAATCTGTGTGTACCTTTATTTCAGTTTTTCAAATATATGCCAAGAACTTGAAACTATCGTATGACACCCACCAGTAACAGAAGACATAGTGTTGATGAAATTGGATATAAGTTGGGTTCCTGCTCCTCTTTCACTCCCATCTAGAGAAGGCTAGGATTGTGACCTTATTACCAAAGAATATAAGTAGGTGTATCTCCCTTACACCTCCTAATCAGTTCCAAATAATTCCACCAACTGGGGACCAAGTATTCAACATATGAGCCTAGGGGGGCCATTCTCATTCAAAATGTCACAAGTATGATGATTCTAATGTTGGAAATTAAACTGAAAGTATAAGAACATACAACTAAATTTGCACCTACCTATTCCCACTACACTGTGTGTGTGTGTGTGTGTGTGTGTGTGTGTGTGTTTAATCCCAGTACTAACTTGGCTATGTTTTTTGAGCAGAGTATCTTTAATCTGACACAATTCATGATCACTGAAGGGAATCATAGAACAATTGCATGAACTATGTGCCCTTTTTAACCCATGCCTTCGAGATTTCAGACTTACTTTTACCCAGAGAGCCATCTCTCAGCCCCCCTAACTTCAGCCATGCCTGAGTTTTTAAAATAGATAAAAGTTTTAGATATATTACAATTACCACTGTCTTTAATTTGTACTGAAGACCCTCATTATAGAAAAGGCAATTAACAAATGTCTGTAAAATAACCGGAATATACTCACATTTTCAAGTCATAGAAAAAGCAATGGTTTGGGGTTAAAAGTTTCAATACTCTGCTCTGTCCAGTGTGCTAAATATATATACATTGAACATACATGATTTTTACCACAATGACATGGACTTTTAAGATTATATTTAGAAAAAAAATGAAATTTTATATTTTAGCTTGTGACCATGGAGGATTTAATAGTAAATTAAGAATAGAGTTTCCAATTAAAATTCCCAGCACATATGGGAGTTGTGCTAAAAAAAAAAGCCCTACCCCTAACCCAGGAATGTCCTTGCTTTTGATGGTAACACTAGCAACCAAAGCAGAGTTTGTAGTCTGAGGAAATTTCTGAATGGAGCATCCACATGGTAATTCCTTGTGGTACTTTCTTTGACTATGTGGAGTGGGATGGCAACTCTCTTCTCTAAGGAGGAGTCACTACTTGAGTATGGAGATGTTCTGAGATAGGTTAAAGGTTTTGAGTAAATAACTGAGTCCCTGTAGATAGCACATATGTTACGAGCCTGTTAGCAAGCAGTGGTGGAGGTTGCCTGCCCAATTCTTTGTGTTGTAAGAAAAACATGTGAGACCAAGAGGGCATCCCAGAGGGAATTTGCTTGTAGATAAGAGTAATTACATTGGTAAAGGAAGAGGTGATGACATTTAGCCCTTTATATTGACCTCTCATTAGACAGGTCAATTAGATATAGCAGAAGATGAGATGGAACAAGACATTGGCTCGCTATTTCTTGTTATTGATGGGATGTAATGGAAAGATGTGGTAGTACACTGCTGTGGAGGCTCAACAAGGATAAGAAGGAGGTATATTCATAGGTGCAAGCCCTGCCAGACCTCAGCAGAGGGAACCATTATCATGCCCAGCTCCATACTGGATAATGGAGCTCTGTTTATCTAAGCTCAGACGTTTTCATTGATCCAGAATTCCTCAGGTGCTCAAGTGTTCTACTGATAGCACCTGCAGATCATTAGCAATCACACATTCCCCACATAGATACAATACCTGCAAACAACACAAAATTCCCAAGAGCAGGGTAGTGCCTCAGCCAACCATGCACATAACAATTATTTTATACATAACTAAAAATAAACTTCTGGAATAACTCCCCTTTTCTGCATAAGACAAAAATATTGCTTTATCTCTACAACACAATTAAACACTACATGAACAAAACTGTTTAGAAGAGGAACCATCACAAGGAGATGGCCAAATGAAACTAAATATCTATCAAGCTTTTCACAATGTCTTTGGACAGCAGAAAAACATTATCAGTGTCTGGAATTATCAATATCTGGAATTCACTCACAATCTTCTGGGCTCCTCTAAAGGGCCTGGTTCATTTCTCTGGCTCTGACCTTTGCAGTACACACAGCTTTTCCTCTAGTTTATGGATGGCTCCTCTTCACTGCTGTTGCTGTTCTTGGTGGTCATTCCATGGTAGTGGCATCTTCAGAACTGCTGGGGTCCCTTGCTGCAACCGGGTTGCACTTTCACCAATAGCCTCTCCTGTGCTCTCTTCATGGTGCCAAGGTTAAACTTCTCTGTATGACCCCTTCGATCTGGGCCTTCAATTGCTACTGCAGCTGAACCTTCACCAAAAATAACTCCTGGACTCCTTTCATGATGCCAACCCTTAGCTTCTTTACCCAACCCCTTCAATCCTGGCCTAAAACTACTACTGAGGCTGCACCCTCACTAATTGCCTCTTCTGGCCTCTCACAGTGCCAAGCCTCAGGTGCTCTCCAAAGATACCTTCATGCCTTCAAACCAGCACCACCTGAGTGACTCTTACAGTATCAAGTTCAGCTACCATCATGAGATACAACCTGGCCAGTGCTGAAAGACAGCTTCTGTGTGCTGAACCTGAAGAAATACTTTCCAGAATTTAAGATAGAATCTTGTTTGCAGGAAAATCAACTGTCACTTTGTCTGCAGGAAGAGTTTCCTTGTGGGGTGGAGTTCTCATTACCTTAGCAGATGTGACTTGTCAGGACCACATCAACTCACCAGTATCTGGACAGTTTTGCAGAAAATAAAACAAAACAAACTGGACTCTTCGAGGTCTGAAGATTCTTTTTCTTCTTCCCTGTCTTCATGTTGGGTTAGCCAGTGGAATGTCATAACCCATGAGGCAGGCCCCATTTGTAGTAGTATGCTGCTGTGGCAGCTCACTGAGGATAACAAGGTTGCTTATTCATAGGTGCAAGCCCTGTCAGACCTCAGCAGTGGGAACCATTATCATGGCAAATGCCATACTGTAAAACAGAACCTTTAGCTTCTAAGCTCAGATGTTTGTATTGATTCATAACTCCTCAGGTGTTCAACTGATAGCACCTGCAGATCATTAGCAATCAAACATCCCCACATAAATCCAATACCTGCAAACAATACAAAACTCCCAAGACAACCTCTCACCCAGCAGTGTGAAAAAGAATTATTTTATACATAACTAAAATAAACTTCTACAATAGAAAGACATTAGAGGTTAAATCTATACTAAAGTTCATCCAGGGATCTAAAACTTTGCAACCGATGGTTTGCAAGACAGACAAATCCAGACTGTCTACGGTCAGACAGTAAAGAGGAAAACCAAACGTAAAGGGGATAATAAAAATAAATGGAGACTGGGAGAAGGATGTGTATGATGATTTATGATGCCTACTTCACCAGACAAGAGAGGATTATGTTCAGCACTGAGTTAAAGTAGATATTTACTAGGATTACTAAAGTAGATATTCAGCTGGGACCTGAAGAATATTACTGGGCTTTAATAATTACCAAGGTAGAATATGATGTTTACAAGATAGCACAAAATTTGGCAGGCCTGGACAATCTTCAATGACATTCACACAATCCAGTTTGTAAATTGATGATGTTCCTAGGAGTTGATTTAAAAAACAACCAAGCTTCCTGTCCAGTTACCAAAAAGTAACTATGGCAAGATTTGTGTGGAGCTGGATTTCTAGGGAAATAACTAGTGATAATTAGTCTTGTGTGATTGTGAATTTAGGAAGGTACTAAGCCTGTCCAGCATTTCAGAAAGGGTTCAAAGGAGTGGGAGACAGAGAAGTGGAAGTAGTTCTCAAAGAACTCCTTTCTCTTGAGGAAGGAGGTGTCCTGCAGTGGGAACAAGCCATTGGTTTCTCTGACAAGTTAGTAAGCATTCTTTGAGAATGAGGTAAGAATATCCAATTATAGACTCATTGGTTCCCTTTTACTATGCAAAATATTTGGGCTTTGGTGGACAGGGGAGATGAGTGGACCTAAATTCATGGCTACCCCCAAAAGCATCAGGGGCAATAGACAGCAATGGAAGGATGCGGAACAAAACAGCGCAGGTTAAAAGGACCAAAATTGTCCTAAGGATGAGCAATAATCCTCCCAGAGTAAGCTGTGTACATTTCTCCCTTGGAAAATAAATACTGGGATGGGTATTGTCTTCCTAGCCTGAGGCTCATATGGAAGCCAGGGATGTCTGGAGGAAAGAGAGTGGACATGGCTAGAGCTGTAGTTCAGACCAAGGATCTACCACAGCACAGAACAGCATTCACAACTGGCCCTGCTTGGATATGGGTTAAATCAAACCACTCAAGCAGCAGTTCTAACAGAGGCCTGGGGATATATACTCAGATTTCCTTAGAAGGTATCCTAGATGGTGAGGAACCCAGAAAACTGACAGTTGATGCATCTTTCCATACTGCATTAGGCCTTGCTATTATTTTATTCTTATGTATTCCCTAAGCAACTGAATCCCAAGACAAAAATATACATCCCCTTTAATTGATCAACTGTTGGTACTCACTTGATTAATTTTCTGGTCCATTTGTGATTGAGAGAGTATCCTAAGGTCTGAATTTGCTAACCACCCTTTTTCTACCAAATGATTTTACTTAATAGATGATTATGCTGACTCAAGATATTTTAAAAACAGATTTATAAAATCATCTAAAGGAAGTTTGGTTGCATCTTGAGAAAAAATAGTGAGATTGATCCACACAAGGAATGAAGAGCAGACACACCTCTAATATTTTTGGCATATTGTAACCCAGTTAGATATGATAATCTGACCAATATATTGAAAAGAGCTACAACAGCTTTTATATATAAGTGGAAAGGAGCTGCGGGCAGTCTCAGGGCAATTGGAAAATTGCTAGATCTTACCTTATCTAAATTGTCTTCTGTCCTCTGTAGAACTTGATGAGAAATGGTGACTGTGAGATTGGGACAAAAAGCCTCATGAGGGTTTTAAACAGAGTGAGAGCCTTGATGAAAATTTTAAACATCTGTGTGCTCCACTGCCCCAGTGTTCCTTCATGATAGAAGTCCCCAGAAGCCATGAAGACCTAGCTGTTTGCTAAAGTAAAAAGAGGCAAGCAAGTGAGCAAACAGTTCCAGTGAGTTTTTTTGCTCATAAAAGTTGTTAAGTTGTGTCCACAGTGCTAGAACAGCAACAGTTTTCTGTATAGAAAGCTTTAAACCAGGTGAACCCACCATCAGCAGTCTCACCCAACTGTTAGAGATAGGTACTGTCTTCGGGTGTCTATTGCTGTGATAAAATTCCATGATCAAAAAAGGTGAAAGGGTTTATTTGGGGAATGAGTCTTACTGGCTTTCCCCTCATGACATGATTAGCCTGTTGTCTTATAACACCAAGATCTCCAACCAGAGGTGGCACTCCCATAGTGAGTTGGATCTCCTTCATCAATCACTGATTAATAAAATGTGTCACAGGATTTCCCACAGGCCAGCTGGTGGGGACATTTTTCTTAATGTAGATATTTTCTTTCCTAATTCCTTCAGTCTGTGTCAAGTTGACATAAAACTAGCCATCACATGCGCCCACAAACCTTTGTCATTTCACAGGCACTGATGTGCAGAACTGTGCTGATGGGTGCTAAAATGAATACTATTTCCATATACTTTACACCTCTAATGGGACTGGGTTAGTGGAAAGGAAGAATGGATTATTAACCCGGCAGTGAAATGGGCCAAAGAAATGACTCAGCTGGTAGAAGTGCACATTGCGCTTGCAGAGTGTCCAAGTTCAGTTCCCAGCAATCTTGTTAGGTAGCTTATAACTGCCTGTAACTCCAGCTCCACACAATCTTAAGTCCTCTAGTGGCCTCTAATGAACCCATGCTCAAGCACACAAACTCACATTCAAACACATCCATATACTCAAAAATTTTATAAAGATCTTTAAAAATGAAACAATGCAAAAAAGGAAAAACAGATACATCATTAAAGTTCAGAAGAAACCCTGCTTAATATGAAAAGGGAAATTTTGGAGGCCATTAGATTGCTGAATGAAAATCCCAATAGCAGGCATGGTTTTGACCTTGGCCCTCAAGGCCATACATACTATAAAAACTACTGCCACTGCTGTTATATGCTTCCCAGAAGTAGACAGTAGCACTTTTGTGCTGAATACACCACATGCTCTGATTTTAGGACATGGGGAAATAAGGTTGGGATTGTGATGGACACTCCCTACTTGCTAACTGGAATTCATAGTGCTAAAACCTGATTATGTGCATGCTAGGGAAGAATTGTCACCAATACTCCTGCTTGGCTGAGTACCCTGTTTGCTATAGTACTTGAATTTCAGGCAAGATACGCTTCTTGGCACAATCATGGCACAGCTATCATGTGTACCACCACAGACTTCTGGTTAGATTTAAGGCCACTCCTAGAGAGTGTTATAGGAAGAAATTCACATCTGGTAATGTAATCCAGATCAAAAATTTGTGTCCAGAAATATACATACCAGTGATGAGTCTTTTATTATTTTGATAAATCAATATTATGTACTTATCAAGCTGCCTTCTAAACATTTGTGCTTTTGTCAGAAGATTACTGTCAAAGGTTGCTGTCATTTTCTACTTTACATGGAAGAAAATTTAAGTTTTACAATAGATGATGTACTTCAGATACTCATAACCACAGGCATAGTCTCTGAGAATAAGTCACTTTTGCTGTGGTATAGTGACCCATTTCTTTGCCATATATTGGTATTTAAATCAGTAACTATAATGCTGAGAATATCACAGAAAAGGGTTTAGAGAGGACTATAAGAGACCTGGGAGTGGTTAAGTATGGCAGTTTTTCTGAATAGTGAGAGCATATCCTGACCAGCTAAGCTGCCTGGAGGAGATTTTCTGACCTGAAGAGTTGTCCATAGTTCCCACAGGGAATTCCAAGGATCCAGCTTTTATGAGTCATCACTCATGCTGAGGTGGTGTCTTTGGTGATACAGCAACATTTGAATCATCTTAGCTCCTGTAAGTAACCCTGGCATACTCATTGGTTCCCCCCAGTTGAACTTGTATGTAGTCATTATTTTATCTGTTACTGAACCTGTATTGATGTAAATTGTTGTGTGTCCTGTCTCCCTGGGGAACTCTCATGACCTTATTGATATTTTTCATTATAGGAGCTTAGTTTTCTTGTTAGGTTTTCATGCTAAAGAAAAATTTGATAAGAATTTGAATCCAGCAGCTCCATCAGCTGCCCTTGGCTTTGTTTTTACTTTATGTGATTTCAGTTACTCAGTCTTTTGTAGCCCTAAAATAAATTTAATATTCTAGAAATAATTAATATTTTAAATAAAAAAATCAATACAGTATTCTTAATTTTAAAAAAGAAGCTGATATTCTCATCCTTTAAGACTACTTCTCTCCATGAAGTTTTATGATTTTCTGTTATTGGAATATTAATAACCATATATTAAGTCACAGTTTTGTTATTTCTTCTCTGGTAAATTGCATCCTGACCACAGCCCCTTCTTTCTCCCCTCCTCCCAGCTCTCTCAACGCACAAGAATCCAATTATCACCCCCAAGTCACACTTCAACTTCAGATACAAGCAGGCTTTCAAGATTACCAATTGAACATTGCATAACAAGATGAAATAAGGCCAGGAATGAGCCTTTAACTTGACATTGGATGAGACAGCCTAGGAGGAGGAAAAAGATCCCATAAACAGCTAAAAGTGTTAGGCAAAACCCACTCCAACTTTGAGGGGTTGGTGTCACCAAGCCAGACAACCAAAAGATATATGTAGAGGACCTACTGCAGACCCATGCAGGCTCTGTGTCTGCTGCTTTAGTGTCTGTGAGCCCCTAAGAGTCCCAGTCAGTTTGCTAAGTGGTATGTGTTCTCCTGGTGAACACAAAGACTCTGGTCCCCACAGTCCCTCCTCTCCCTCTTTCTTGGAGTTCCCAGAGCTCTACTCTCTGTTTGGCTACAGGCCTCTGCCTCTACTCCCAACAGCTGCTGGAGGAAGCCTCTCTGATATGATTGGGCTAGCCACCTACCTATGAGCATAGCAGAATATCATCACAGTTTTTTTTTATTATTAAGAGCACA
The DNA here is from genome assembly GCA_026225945.1 of Cricetomys ansorgei. Classification (NCBI taxonomy): domain Eukaryota; kingdom Metazoa; phylum Chordata; class Mammalia; order Rodentia; family Nesomyidae; genus Cricetomys; species Cricetomys ansorgei. The sequence continues at coordinate 9,601,323 of JAMJFZ010001562.1, forward strand.
AATTTATGAATTTTATTCTAAGACATGTCACAGGCATCAATCCAAATAACTTTAATCAATAGAAGTATATAAGGAATAGAATTCCGTTCTAGTTATGAATTCTGGGTCTCGTTTCTTTTTAGCAATGTTAATGAAGACAGCATAATCTGCTTTAAACTCACTGTACAGTAGTCATAACCTTAATACTGCAAAATCTTAATTTAGGATCTATAGAAGCACACTTTTAAAAAGTTCAAGTTATTACAAATAATTAAAGTGAAAAATGAAAACTTTGTTTAATAGACCATTGTCTATCATGAATGCTACTTTATTTGTATTACTGTGTAATGTGTCACAAGTATGTGCCTCATTTATAGAAAAGAAAATTTTGGCAGCAGAAATTGCTTTGCCTCTGCCATTATACTTCTCAAACATATAGAAAGCAAATGTTCTAGTTCTATTCTTATTCCTATGATAAAACACTGAGCCTTGTGGGGGGAAGGTGTCTGTTTGGCTTATACTTTCATCTTATTTTCCAAAATTGAGGACAAATAGGGCAAGAACTCAAGGACATATACAGGAATATTACTTGTTGGCTGCTTGGGTCCAGCCTCTGCAACAGGCTGAGGGTCAGGGAAGGACCTGAGGAAGGCACAAATGGATCAGTGATGGGAAAGAAAGAGATGAATGCATTCTTGATTAAAGTGAAAGATGGCTAATGATTCAGCCAGGGAGTTTTCTAGTGCTCTCTCACTTTTGGCCAAGATCATTCCAGTCTTTTATTTTGCACAGAACTTTTTCAAAATCATCCAAGCATAGCATTACATAGAAGTTTTTTTTCTTCAGCTGTTGGGAGCCGAGTTGAAACGCCATTACAAGATGGCGCCGGTTTCCTGCTTCCGGGTTCTTCTTGCTCGAATTTGGACTAAACAAGTTACAGTGCAGGCACAGGTGAGCAGCCCTTGCCGCCTCTCTCCATGCTAATGAGGGTCTGGACGAGTATCCAATCATTGACGGTCACGTAGCCCTATGCTCTATATAAGCAGGGTGCCTTTTGCAATCAGGGTCTTTTGGTGCCTTTGTAAAATGTATAGACAGAGACAGCGATGATTATTCAAGCATTTGCTGCCCTTGATGTGGGACATTCCCCTGCAGCCTGGTTAGCAACGCTTAAACAATAGGCTATTGTTAGGTCGATGGTTGGTATGTAATATCCAACCCTCCTTTTGATTGTTGAGCTGTATGTTGTCGGAACCAATGCGACAGAAGTTCATCTCCACCACATGTTTCCCTTCTAGACAATTTAGGGCATGTGGCCTTTGCACCTTGAGGACTTGCTTCCATTGCACCAAGAATAGGCACATCCCTTATTCGACCCAAGGTTAGCCTTTGCACATCTCAGAGGTTCTCCTCATTACACGAGATAAGGTAACCTGGGTATTTAGGACATGCTTAACTTCCTTGATCCTCACCTCCGTAGATGGAGGGGGTTGATCGGTGACTTAGCATGTTCCTTTGTCCTCAATTTAATATAAAAAGGGGAGATGTTGGGAGCCGAGTTGAAACGCCATTACAAGATGGCGCCGGTTTCCTGCTTCCGGGTTCTTCTTGCTCGCATTTGGAGTAAACAAGTTACAGCGCAGGCGCAGGTGAGCAGTCCTTGCCGCCTCCCTCCATGCTAATGAGGGTCTGGACGAGTATCCAATCATTGACGGTCACGTAGCCCTATGCTCTATATAAGCAGGGTGCCTTTTGCAATCAGGGTCTTTCGCTCTCAACACTTAATTGAACTGCTGTCCTCAATAAAGCGTGAACCAGAAGAATCCTGTGTGCGGCGTCTTCCTTGCAGGCGAGGCGGGCGTCCACATTCAGCAAAATCACATTAGTCACATATGCTATCAATTGTTTTACTTTTCATTTTCAGAAGCAGATCACATAGCTGGGGATCAGCCTCAGGATGGCATCATGTGGTTACAAAATCAAAGAGACAACTTTATTTTCATTGTGTGAGCAAAAAGTTTAAATTTACATTGTCCTTGTCTTTCAAGACATACTAACTCCTCTATCCATGCTCTTTGGCCCCTGTCTCATTGGGGAATCAATGCCTTTTGTGCCAGGAATTATTTTGTCATACAACTCTCTCATTCTCCATGTATGCCAGGTCAGTGGCATTAGATACAGAACAACTCTCACGTTTCCTTAGGGCATCCTGGACTTGAGGGTTAATAAGATTGTCATTTCATTTTAGTGCTAGATTTACCATGTCCTTGTATTCTACAATGTGTCCTTTTCCCAGTTAGTAAGAGATGAATTAAAGATTATTCTTAATTTTACTAATAAGCAAAAAAGACACCATGACTGGAAAGACTATCAGCAGCTGTGCAGCAGAAAGAAGTGGAGAGAGGTAATGACCTCCTGGCATTCCAGCAGCTGGAAATCTTGTCAAGCAGCTACTTGCACTGCCATGGTGATGTAGTCACCAGCAGTTGGCTCTCACTCTGTCTTCATCACCTAGCTTTCTTACATAGCCCAGGGAGTGTACCACCCACAGTGTGCTGTATCCTCATATCACTGATCAAACAAGACAATCCCTCAAAGACATGACCACAAATTAATTTGACTGCAACTATCATTCGGCGAGACTCTCTTATACAAACTTAGGGTTGTCAAGTTGGCAGCTAAAGCTAACTAGGACAACAAGAGATATGAAGATATGAAGACAAACATGAAGATTTTGAGAAAATCCAGGTTGTCAGGGTAATATGTAGTAGTATTCCCTACTCCTATCTCCAGAGAAGAGTATGCATGAGTATGAGATCTAACTTGCCGTAGACACACTATGATTCTGGAGACACTGAGGATGGGAGACATGTTTAAGGAAACCCACAGTCAACAATTGGAAAAAGCTTGGGAGAGAGGCCAGGTGGATTGCAGAAAGCAAGGCTGAAGAGGATCTGCCTTTTCCCTTTGGAGAACATTTCATACAATCATATTCTCCAGTTTCTGGACCTGGACCTACATGATCTGGAGTTTTCCACTGGGTTTTTTTTTCTTGCTCTGGTTAAGCTTCTCATTAGTACCTAAACATTCCTTTTAGAATGCTGGTCTTCATTCTGTGACATTGTATAGTAATTTTGACTTTGGAAAGGATCAAAGCCTTGAAACTCAAAAGAGACATTGAACTTTGGACTTTTGCACATTGTTGGCATTTTTATTCTTATGGGGACACTCCAAGATTGACAAAATGCAGTTTAAATTGTGAGACATCCATGACCCTTATATGTGGAATATTTTGGTTTATTTGTGAAATGTGAAATACCCACAGGAGTATGCTGTAAATACTTGTTCCCCAACTATGGTGATATTTTTGAAAGACTGTGGGATCTGAACAGGTGATTCTTGTCTTGTACTGTATATCATTAGGGCCATCCCTTTGAAGATTATTCCCAATCTTTAGTTCCAGAACTTCTCAGCTTACAGGTCTACAATATCATGACCACCTGCTACTTCACAGTCTAGTCCCCTTCCATTGATTTTCTATACCATGCCTTCCTCATTTTGATGGACTTAAACTCTCTAAAATTATCCTTCTAAACCATCCTTCCTTTGTCAAATTGTTTTTGTCACTAGATTTAAGGGACTAATTGAGTATCATAGAATAGACAAAATTTCATAATAAATTTCCATATCTCCTCTACTCTTGCCACCATGAAAGGAAGAATGCTATTGCATGAATATTATTCAAAATAAATTATCATCAGGGCTTGGATCTGAGGCTTAAACTGTTTTAACTCCAAATATTGACATATCACATATAAATTTCATTTATTGCCGTGTTTTTGCAATATAAAAATCCTGGGTATATGTTTATCCCAAATTTTAAATGATGAAGTAGGAACATATTCCAATGCAGTGGTTTAACTCAAGCAGTGCTCATTTACATAAAAGGTATAACAAGCATCACTGTCCTTTGTCAAGTACTGTATGACTGTGTTAGTAAGTAGAAGAGCTAAAAGGAATTACAGAAATCAAATGAACTCTGAATTGTTCTTTGAATTGATCACACAACTATCTGTTGAATAACTTTAGAAACTCAAAAATGATGCCTTCTTAAAAGGTGCATATCACAAAGCATAAATATATATATATATATATATATAAAAAATACATGTACATGTATACATACATACATAATATATACATATGTATTATATATATATAAAATTTATATTTTTTATATATTTATAATTTATATGAAGAGAAAGAAGATAAATAAACTATAAACGCTTAGGATAATATATTATAACATAATAAAACATAAAATAACCATGTGGAAATAAACAAGGAAGATAATATTAATAATACAAGATATTTTACTAAAACAGAGATTCACAGAAATAAACAATGAAGATGATAATTTAGCAATACAACATAATATAATAACATGAAAAATAAACATGTGGAAATAAACATTGAAAATATATAAACCATAAAAAATGCAGAAATACAAATGAAGATGACAATATGATATACCATAATAAGACATAAAATAAACGTGGAAATAAGCATTAAAGATGATAATATAATATAACATAATAAAAAATAAAACACATGGGAAATAAACAATTAAGACATATAATTTAATAATATATTATAATATAATATAACGTTTAATAAACACAGAAGATAATATAATGCTACATAAAACACTTGGAAATAATCGCTGAAGATAATATAACACAATGAAACACAAAATAAATATGTAAAAAAACACTGAAGATAATTTTTAAAAATATAACAAAATATGTTAAAACAAAATGAACACAGTGAAATGAATACTGAACAAATAATAAAACATAAAACATTGGAAATAAACAGTGAAGATAATATGACAATATAAAACATAAAATAGACATGGAAATCAATGTTGCAGGTAATATAACAAAACATAATTTAAAAAAAATTAAAGTAAGCTGCATGGTGGTAGTGTACCACTTTAATCCCAGCACTTAGGAGGCAGAGATAGGCAGATCTCTAAGGGTTTGATGCCAGTCTAGTGTACAGAGTAAGTTCCAGGACAGCCAAGGGAACACAGAGAAACCCTGTTTTACAAAACAAAACAAATTACCCAAGCCAAAACAACAACAACCAAAACCAAAACCAAAGCAAAACCAAACCAAACAAAACAACAACATCAACAAAACAAAACCCAAGTACAGGGGCCTACATGCCAGCATAAGAACACTATCAATGCCAACCAGGACAGTATGTCACCACAGAGACCAGCCGTCCTACTACAAGCCCTTAATACCCTACAGAGCTGAAGAAGAAAAAGACCTTAAAAACAACTTCATGAAGATACTACATAACCTTTATGAGGAAATAAACAAATCTCCAAAAGAAACTGGTGATAAAACAGACATACATAGGAGGAATTGAATGAATTCATCAGAGAAATACAGGGAAACACAAACAATTAGAAGAAATGAATAAATACCTTAAAAAAGCCAAGAGAAAACAAGCAAATAATTGAAGGAAATGAACAAAACTGTTCAAGACCTGAAAATGGAAATAGAAGCTATAAAGACAATAGAGACCAAGAGAATATTGTCAATAAAAAAAAATCTAGAAAAGCAGAAACAGAATATAAGAAATGGAAGGCAAAATTTCAACAATTGAAGAAGCTATAGAAGGTATAGATACATCAGTGTTGGGACCAAATAATCCAAGCAATGGATGTGCCAGTTTAACAAGATTCCTGGCCCCTTGCTGTTATTGGAATTCCTTAATTACTCTACCCCTTTCTCACCTTTACTGTACGGTGATAAAAGCCTCTCATCAATAATATTGTCTATTTGCTCTAATAATTAAACTCAAATTAATTCCTGGGCAGGCTTGGAGAGGGACACTGCCATCTTAGCTCTAAGTAATTGTAAACTAACCTTCAAGTTTCGGCTAGTGAGAACTATTCATGCTTTCAGTAGACATATCATAAAAACTTTTTCTTGGTTACACTGACCTTCTCATGGAAACAGAGCTGTAGTTGAGATCAGAAATGAAGAGTCTAGACAGTAGGTCACCAAGCTTGAAAAAACAAATAGATAATTCACCTCTGAATGTTTGCCTCCTTTAACAGGGAGTATGCAAACCAAAGATCAGCTATTCATTAATAAACTATTATATTAAGACTACTCACTAAAATTAACCTGCAGCTGGGAGGGGATAAACATTCTTGCATTGGTTCCTTTTTTGATGTATGCTTGACATCTGCATATAAGCAGACTGAAGTTTTTACTAAGTTAGTTAGAGAAAAATCTGTGTGAAGGAAGGAAGCATTGTAATTTTCCCCCATGTGCTTTCTCTACTTCCTAATTTTTCTAAGCTCTAATTTCTTTAAATTTTTTTTATTAAAATAAACTCTTTATCATACAGAAGCCGTGGTCTATGCGAGTCTTAAAAGCACTATAAGCGTGTCATTTTGTCTCATAGAAAAATGAACTACTTCATTTTTCTTGATCTCTCTTAATTTTCTTTCCATGGTCCATTTTCTTCTGTGGAGAGTTCGTGAAACTGTATTGTGGGCAAAAATCTGTCAGTAACCCACACATCAGTAAAAAAAAATATTAATAATCAAAACACTAAACATATATAACAAAGAAAGAACACTAAAAGACAAAAGAGAAAAAACAGCAAGTAAAATATACAAACCTATCAGCGATATACCCAGCTTAACAACAGAGACTCTGAAAGGCACAAGGGCCTAGACAGATGTGCTACAGACTCTAAGATACCACAGATGACAGTCAAGACTACTATATCCAACAAAATTTTCAATTACCATGGTTGGAGAAAAAAAAAGTATTCCATGATAAAGCCAAATTCAAACAATATTTATAAATAGAACCCGACAAAAGACACTAGAATGAAAACACCAATCCAAGAAGATAAACTACACTCATGAAAACACAGGAAATAAATAATCTCACACAATTAAAATCAATAGAAAACACACACACACACACACACACACACACACACACACACACACACACACCAAAGCCAATAATAACTGCAAAGTAATGGTACCTAACAATCATTGGTCTTTGATATCTCTCAATATCAATGGACTGAATTCCCCAGTAAAAAGACAGATTCACAGAATAGATGCAGAAAACAAGATCCATCCTTTTGCTACTTACAAGAAACACACCTCCACCTCAAAGGCAAACATTATCTCAGAATAAATGGCTGGAAAAATATTTTCCAAGTAAATGGACCCAAAAAGCAAGCTGGTATAGCCATTGTAATATCTAACAAAATAGACTTTAAATGTAAATTAATCAAAAGAGATGGAGGACATTTCATACTCACCAGAGGAAAAATCCACCAAGTCAACATTTCAATTCTTATCATATATACTCCCAATGCAAGGACTCCCATGGTTGTAAAAGAAACTTTACTAAAGCTTAAAACATACATTGACCTCACACACTGATAGTGGGAAACTTCAATACCCTACTCTCACAAACTGACAGGTCATCCAGACAAAACACAATCAGAGAAGTACCAGAGGCACCACATGTTATAAACCAAATGAACCTAACAGATCTCTACACAAATTTAACTCAAATGCAAAAGAATATACATTTTGTTCACTATCTCGTGGAACCTTCTACAAAATTGACTACAGAGTCACCACAGAGCAAGTCTCAACAGATATAAGAAATTTGGCATAACTTCCTGCATCCTATCAAACATCCATGAATTAATGCTGATTTAAACAACAATAGTAACTATTTAAGATCTAAAAATTCATGGATACTGACAACTCTCTACTGAATGACTACTGGGTCAAGACAGAAATAAAGAAATTAAAGACTTTCTAGAATTCAATGAAAATGAATACACTACATACCTAAGCTTTTGGGACACAATGAAAGTGGTGTTAGAGGAAAATTCATAGCACAAAATGTCCACCAGAAAAATGGAGAGAGTTCATACTAGGGACTTAACACTACAACTAAAATGTCAGGAACAAAAAGAAGGATGCCCACCCAAGAGGAATAGGTAGCAAAAAATATTCAAACGGGGGGCTGAAATTAATAAAATGGAAACAAACAATAAAAAGAATCAATGAAACAAAGATTAGATTCTTTGAGAAAATCAACAAGATAGAGAAACCCTATTTAAACTAATTAAAAGACACAGAGAACGTCTAAGTTAACAAAATTAGAAAAGAAAAGGGGGCATAAAACTACAGACACTGAAGAAATCTAAAGAATCATTAGGTTATACTTTAAAATCTATACTCCACAAAATTGGAAAATATAAAAGAAATAAACAATTTTCTTATTATATAACACCTACCAAAATTAACTCAAAGTCAGATAAATAAGTTTAATAGACTTATAACACCCAAGGAAATAGGAACAGTCATTAAAATTCTCCCAAACAAAAAAAAAGAAAAGATGAAGGAAGAGAAGGAGGAGGAGGAGGAGGAGGAGGAGGAGGAGGAGGAGGAGGAGGAGGAGGAAACGACAACAATCACAACCCAGAGCCAGAGAGTTTTAGTGCAGAATTCTATCAGATATTTGAAGACGAGTTAACACCAATACCAATACTCCTCAAATTATTCCACAAAATAGAAACAGGACATTGCCAAACTCGTTTTATGAGGTCAGAGTAACCAGATATCCAAACTACACAAAGATTCTACAAGAAAGAGAATTACAGACCTATTTCATGTACAAAATCTAACACCCATTCATGATAAAAGTCTTGGTGAGATTAGGAACACAAGGCATATACCTAAACTTAATAAAAGCAATTTACAGCAAGCCCACAGTCAACATCAAATTGAATGGAGAGAAACTCAGAGCAATTCCATTAAAATCGGGAACAAGACAAAGTTCTCCATTCTTTCTATAACCTATTTAATATAGTACTTGAAGTCATAGCTAGAGCAATAAGACATCCGAAGGTGATCAAGGGGTTATGAGTTGGAAAGGACGAAATCAAAGTATCATTATTTGCAGAAGATAGAATAGTGTGCATAAGCAATCCCCAAAATTCTAGCAGGAAACTCACACAGCTGAGAAACACCTTCAGTGAAGTGGCTGACTATATGATCAACACAAAAAAATCAGTAGCTCTTTATATACAAATGTCAAATGAACTGAGAAAGGGATCAGAAACATCTTTTTCATTAGCCACAAATAACATAAAAATATCTTGGGGGTGAGTCTAAATGAGCAAATGACTGATATGACAAAAACATCAAATCTTTGAAGAATGAAATTGAAGATCTAGCATGTTCATGGATCAGTAGGATTAACCGAGTAAAAATGGCCATCCTACCCATATCAATCTACAGATTCAAAACCTATCAAAATCCCAACAAGGTCTTTATAGACCTTGAAAGAACAAGACTCAATTTTATATGGAAAAACATAAACTCAAGATAGCTACAACAATCCTGAACAATAAAAAAACTTCCACAGGTATTGCCATCCCTGATTTCAAACATCATTACGTAGTTTTAGTAGTAAAAACTGCATGGAATTGGCATTAAAACACACATGTTGTGTGGTAAGCAGTCCCTCTGGACGCCAGCTTGAAATACAAGGCACCCCACTTTTTAAAAAGATCCGTTTCTGCTCTGGTCTTAATGGACAGAATGTGGACAAGGTCAGATAGCCGAAAGCTGCTCAGTTCTGGGAAAACTGCCTGCTTCAACTAATACATTCTTATTGCTTCTTCATTCCATGTTTCCAACCTTATAGATTACACAGGAAGCCCCTAGAGAAAATCTCACAGTACTTCCTTATTGCTCTGGAGCCCTTGACACGATGATTTCTTAAACTACCAGTTAGACTAGTCAGCATGCTAGATAAGGTTACCATAGCAACCTGCTTACGCATCCCCCGTTCTTCTCCCCACTTCAAAAATTGTATAAATATTGGTACTATGTATTCAATAAATCAAAGGCTTGACCGGACAGATTGTCTGCCTTTCACTTCTCGCGCCCCTGTCCATGCCTATTCTCACGCCTTCTCCTAGTGTCATGGTTGAAGATCTCACAGGTCGGGACAATGTTGATCAATGGAACTGAATTGAAGATCCAGACATATTTCAACACACTTATGAATAGATGATAAAGAAGCCAGAAAGATACAATGGAACAAAAAGAGCATCTTTTAACAAATGCTGCTGGTCTCATTAGGTGTCTGCACTTAGAAGAATGAAAATATTACCATATTTATCATCCCACACACAATGCATGTCCAAGTGGATCAAAGACCTCAACATAAAACCAGATACACTGAACTTGATAGAAGAGAATGTGGAGAATAGCCTTGAACACATTTGCATATGAGACAACTTCTTGAACAGAACAATGATCGTGCAGGCACTCAGACCAATGATTAGAAAATGGTCCCTCATGAAACTGAAAAGGTTCTGTAATTTAATAAAATCAAAAATAAGCCAAAGGAAATATACATGGAAGATAATATAATTTAATAATATAAAATAATACAATGTAATAAAACAAAAAAACCACACATGGAAATAGCCATTGAAGATATTACAATAAAACATAAAACATTTTGAAATCAGCACTGAAGATAATATAAAAAATGTAACACAATATAATAAAACATAAACAGATGGAATTAAACATTGAGCATAATATTATAATATGATAACATAATAAAGCATAAAATAAGCATGTGGTTTTTCTTGAGGTAATTAGTGGAGAAGGAGCAGATTTCCTCCTCAGTTGTCCTTTTGTATATGGTCAGAATAGTTTTCAAGCAATTGTGATATCCTCAAGTTCCAGGATGAGAATAATCCATTATACATCATAGATTCTTACAAAACTGCCAGGAGAGATCAACCACAGAATGAATGACTCCTAACCAGTATATTGATCATTAATCTTACATTTGAATTTTTTTCTTTATTTCATACTCACAAAAAATAAGGTTGGTGAAACAGCTAGTACCCACATATTATATAAGTGAAGTTTTATGATATCTGTTTCATTCAACAAGATTGTCCTGGGAGACATCATGTTATAAATGTCAACTCTATTTTGTGGCTGCAGAGATGCCATTGTATGGACACATTGCAATATGCTTGTCCATTCACCACAGATTTGGGTCTGTGTGGGGTTCTTAGAAATAGGGCTGTTATGAGGTGTAAACATCTGCCTTAAAGTGGAGAGACCAGGCAACATACTGTAGCATTACCCAACACTGCCTAGCTGTGTAGTAAAACTCAGTGTAGTTTTACCACTTGCCAGTCAGGTCAGCAGTGTGGTGGCCCCAGGTGCCTAATTCTTCACTAGGACTTTCATTTTGACCATTCTAATGGCCTCATAGTGTTAATGCATTGTTTGAGTTCCATTTTCTTGGTGCCAATGATGTGATACAGAGTCCCTACTAGGAGAATTTACCAACATTTGTGAAAAGTCAGTCTGCTGTCACTAACTGTTTCTAGATTGTCTGTGAAAAGTAGTTTATTTTACTGGTAACTTATAAGGTCAAATAAAATATGAATACATAAAAAATACATGGACTGTGGTGTAAAGTGGTAGAGTGTTCATAAATGTAGTTAGAAGCTAGGCAGTGGTGGTGCATGCCTTTAATTCCAGAACTTGGGAGGCAGAGACAGGACGATCCCTGTGAATTCTAGGCAAGCATGGTCTACAGAGTGAGTTCCAGCCAGAATTTCAACAGAGGAACCCTGTCTTGAAAAAAAAAACTCAGAAAGTGCAGTTATAAAACCTGTGTGCCTATAAAGGTGCTTTTGTAAAATTCACTCTAATCCATCATAATTATTTTGTTTAGTAATTATATAATCTCTTAGTGTTCAAGACACTCTAATCTGGATCCTAATGCTACTGACAACATGGAAGAAAACATGGAAATTAAGAATAATTTTTTTTCCGTATTAATGAAACTTTCTATTAGAAACTCATTAATACTCTCATTACATTTACAACACCATACAATTCTTTTCTAAAGAATTTATTCTCCCAATGTACCAGGCACACAGCCCCGTTTTCCTCTCTTTATTTCCTGTGTTTGAAACTGTTCATATTCATTATTCCATGTTTTCTCTCTTCTGTCTTGTTTACTAACATACCTGAAATGTGATCCAAAACATACATGCACACACATGTATATCTGGATCCTGGTCTATCTACATGTATATATGTATCTGCATCTGCTCTAATATGACACTCTCAATTTAACCGGTTATTGATTCATAAGATAGACATTCCATTGTTAATTAACTCATTTTCCCTCATGGTGTATTTAGATACTAACATTCCTGAGCTAGAAAACTGAGTATATGTGTTCAGTAAACATTCTTTATAAAGCTACTTAAAACAAAATGTAAATTTTACCTTCCATTATGTTTTTTTCTTCTATTTCTTGTGGTGGAGGGAAGAGCTATGTTTTTTGGTGCAACATGCATATGAACACACTCTTATAGCACTACCGTGGGAAAGATTGTATCAAATAAGAAGTTATAAAATGAAAATTTCAATGATATTATGAAAGATTTGAACAATTCCATCCAACTGAAAAGTATAACTAAGAGTTACTATGTATTTGAAGTATAGTCCCAAATTCAGAATATGTTACAATATCATTAGAAGTAATTTCAGAGCACAGCTAACTAGGACTCCTCCACTAAGTTGGGATACTGGTTTCTAGGATTAGGCCTACCTCTGTATTCCAGAAACTCCAGAATCAGATGAAAGATCCTGACTTCCCCTTGGGACCATGTACACAGATACCTGTGAACTTTGTCTTGGGGTTTGGCTTGCATGGTCTTCCACACAGTCTTAGGGCCCAGGAATTTTCCTTTAGTATCCCAGGCAGCATGATATCCTGTACCAAGTGAGAGACTCTGACTTCTATATCGATTAGACCGACTGATGACACTTGGCAATGATCAGGAATAGGTGATAGGCTTTCATTCCCCTGATTAGACTTATTTATACTGCTTGGGACCATTCCTCCAGGTGGTCAGGTTTCACCTGCCCGGCACCACCTATATTGATACAGAAACCTTGCTCTAGTCATTAGGCAGATGGTGACTCTCAGCAAAAGACTATGAATAGAACCGGTGGCCCTCAGTATCAGCCACACAGAGAAAAAATTTTTTCTCAACCCTACTAAGACTTAGTCTTCTCCTGATTGTTGGAAAGGTTTTTTTTTATTTTATTAAAAACTGGATCAGATGGAAAGAGATAGAACAGATAGAGAAGTGAAGATAGATGGAGATATGAAGCACTTTTGTAATTGTCTGGGCACCACACAGTTCCAAAGGTAAAAACCTCCCTGTAGAGATGGTGCAGTCCTGAAGGGAAAATATCCCAATAGGACTGATGAGTTGCTCAGCCCAGAAGAGCTGAGGTGAGACGTCCAGCTCTGCTTCACTTTGTCTTGCCTCTCCTTGCTTCCTGGAGATGAATGGAGAATATCCCAACAGGATGGAGGAGTGTCTCGCCAGGTGTCCCTGGTGTTGCAGCTCTATAGGAAAAGCCCAAGTGAACTGTTCTTTCTTCTGTCCAATGATCTCATCAAGTCAGTGACTGCTTCTGCTCTGAGGAGAAACAGTGAAAACTGAGGGTTGCTCAGTCCTTTTTTAAGTGTTCTGGAGGGGGTGGAGTTACCAACATGGCCTGCGATTGGTGAAATTCCTTTGGCCTGTGATTGGTGGAATTCTCAGTCCAGAGAGGGATGGGGGCCCAAGCTCAGGGTCATTTGTGTTAGTTGGGACCACTTCTGTGCTGTTTGGTTAGGTTGGGGGACCCCACAGCCAGCTGGGAGTGGGGTCCCTGATAGTCCTGGGGTGCATTCTTATGAGGGTTTCAAGTTCCAGGGCTCCCCAGCCTTGCAGAGCTAGACTCTCCCAAAAGGGAAATATGCTGGCTCCTCAGTGGTCCTTGGCACCATTTGAGGTTCCTGGTGAGAACAAGGAATGGGGGCTGGGCCTCCAGAGTCCCCAGCAGGGCAACACTGACTGCCCAGGCAAAAACTGTCCACAATGACTGTGTGGTACCTATGTGACTATCCAACCATGTTCTGAGTGGATCAGAAATCCACAGGAGGGATTCAATGTCTGATGCTGTAAAATTATCCAAAGCTTATAGCTAGGAAAATCATAGAGCATAGGGAGAATCTACTGGTATTATTATTATTATTATTTATGTTTGTACCCATAGGTTTGTACTGTTCTCACCTTTTGTCAGAGGATTCTTTTTTGCAGAGTTTAGTGGTTAATAACTATTTAACATAGTTCAATAGATTCATAAATATTCAACATGATAAGGATAAGCAGCTGTGGCTCCTCATTAGATGATGAGTCATTTGCATTCACCTCCCACTCTGAAATCTCAGGAAGCATTTAAGAATAATGCTTAGAAAAAAGAATCTAAAATTATGAATCCGGAGAGAAGTACTCTGAAGTGTTCTTTTGATATGTTGCATAGCTGATTCACATCTCAACTCCCAGCATATGTGTATCTTACTCTATTCTTATACAATATCAAGACACCCAAGGTTCCAGCATGAAGGAAGTGGGACCTTCCAAAGCCCCATGTTTTGGGATATTTAACCCCTGTGTGATGTTTTTGGTTTGTAAAAGGGCTTTGATGCCTTGCAGAGTATGAAGCCTGATGCCTTGCAGTGGGGGCAGACGTTGCTTCCTAAGCATTTACACTTTTCTGCTAGCAACTCAGATCTCCATAGGTAAAGACTAACTGCAGTAGAAAGCAGCCATCTATGATCAATGGTCTGCGGCCAGGTGATCAGACTCTGATCACCCCCAGCCAAGTATGCTAAGAGACCATTGTTCTGTAGTGAAGACCTATACATGGAAAGGGAGCTTGGGGAAAGGTTTAAAGGAGGTAGCAGGGGAAGCAGAGGAGAGAAGAGTACAAGCAGAATCAAGAAGGAGAATGGAGGGGAGAATGGAGAAGCAGGGGAGCAGGAGTGGATGATGGAATGAAGTCTCTGCCTAGCCACCCAGGTATTGAATTCCCTGAGATTTGACATGGCTTGTAAATAATAAAGAGCATTAGAAAAAAACCAATGAGGGATGTTTATTAAGCAAATGGACAATTTATTAATAGCCCCACCACAAGCTGAGAAACAATTGATAACTGATGGTGATGAAAGGAGGAGACTAATTTATCTTTGGGGTTGTGGCTGCTGCTAGATTGCTCATATCTAAATAGATGGCCTCACACACATTCACACATGGTCAACACTAACCAGACTCAGTGGGCTTTTAATAATAATGTTTAAACTGGACATTAAGCCCAGAAAAAGAATGTTGATGAGTACCAGGATGAGTTGAAGAAAGTCAGTGGTATATGAAAAACTTATAAATTAAAATATTATTTTAAAAACATTTAATTTTGTTGTCTTAATACTAAAAGATACATTAAATTTAACATTGCTTGACCAATGGGACATCATTGAGAAAACAGCATGAAGTGTGTAATTTAAATTTAAATATTTACTTATAAATGGCTACTCAGTGTTTCTATCATTGTGCTGCTTCTGCTTTTGTTGTCAGGTCTGGTTTTTGTCTTTCAGACAGATTCTGTTGAGAAGTGCACATATTTCACTAAGCTACCTACAATGAGCATTTAGATATAAGTTATTCACTGTTATCACAAATTAGGGATGAGAAAATATTTATTTTCATTTTAAATAATTTCAATTAAGTGTAAGCTATACTGAAAATATTTACTCTTCATATGGAATCATTTACTGCTTGTATGCACAGATCAACTTATAGAAGCTGTATGTCTTATACTAGATTTGCACAAGATCAAGTCAGCCCTAATTAGATTTCTCCTAATTAGATTTCATTCTGTCTCTTGGTCACATACTACATGTCAAAATGTTCCGTACATACCAACATGTGAAAGGTAATTGGGTGTTTCTTTCCCTGTGCTTGGATCAGAATTGCACAGGTAAACAAAAAGTTCTCTATTCACTCTTGGGAAGGACTCAGGTTATGCAAGTCTAATATGTAATTTCAAAATATTTGGACTTTCATGTTTACAGAGCAATTGCAGTGCAGGGAGATTTTCCTACATGTGGTTGATTGCTGAATGTGGTACACCTGAATATGTTAGGGAAATACTTTAATAAAAGGTAAGAATGCATATTGATGGGGTTGTGGGTCTGGATTAAGGGACTTTTTTTTCAGAAATAACTGAATATGTAAAATGGTTACTGTCCAGTATCCAATAGAGAATGTTAGTAACTTAGTAGATGTCAATATATGAAGTTGTGCAGAACTGGACTCTCATTATCCCTTTATTACCCCTGATGTCAGACGTGAATGACCCATGGTCTTCTTTTTGTTTTTTGCGTTACACTATTATTTTTCTGTTGCATGTTTTCCTATGGCAAAATAACTCATTTGGGTACTTTGTGATGCTTCCTCTAACTCCAAAGCATATCACAGAAAAATACCCTTAAGTGGGATGATGGACTGGGTAAAATTCCTAAACAAAAGCACTCTCGAAAATAAAAAAAAAAAATTCCACAAAGGGTAAGCATTTACAAACAAAGAGATGAGGGCATATAAGTATAAGTAATATGGATCTGTAGCTTTGCATTTAGAGAACCTAAGAATTGCTCTCAGGGATTTGGGGAAATGTCCTTAAATATGTTAATTGTGCAAGATAAGGAAAAAAAAAACATGTACAGAGGCTTATTTCCCTTTCTCTCTCTTCCTTCAGGAGCCTTCAATTAATACCTTAACCTCTATCCTCTAGTAGCTTCTCTGAGTGTACTTTACTGGACTCTGTGAGGTCTTGAGTTTCTTTCTCCTCTTCCTTGTCTCCACATTGGATTAACTTGAATGATGTCCTGCTTCACATTGGTGCACCATTTGTAGTAGTACATTACTGCTGTGGCTGCTCAGCAAGGATGACATGGGAAGCATTTTTCATATGAGCCCTGCCAGATCTCAGCAAAGGAAACCATCATGCTGGCCAGCTTCAGACTGGACAGTGGAACCCCAAGCATCTGAGCTCAGGTGTTTTTATTCTTTTAGAACTCCTCAGGTATTCTACTAATACAGTATGCAGATCATTAGCAATTAAACAACTCCCACAGAAATCCAACATCTGCGAACAATACAAAACACCAAGGCCTAGATAGCCCCTTACCCAACAGTGCATAAAACAACTTCAAACATAACTAAAAATAAACTTCCCCAACACTAAATTACAGAGGCTGTATCTAAAATTTAGGCTACTTGCAGTGCTCATAGTTCCTCTGAAAGACATGAATAGGAGAGGCCTGGTCAATGTGTGACTGCCTGAGAGCAGTGAATCAGCTTTGACCTCTGGTCAAACAGTGGTGTGCAGGAATGTGTAACAGCTCTCTCTGCACCTCTGAAGTAAATAATCTTCAGTCTTTAGAACACAAGAACATCACTCAATTTTTTCACATGATCAACACATTGACAATAACTTATGTGATAATGGAGTATTTGGCAGAAGAAGACCTGGAGTTGTGCCTCAGGGTGTTGGTCTGTCTAAAAGAGGAGGAGGCTAGAGCAGTTTTCAAACAGGTGATGTCAGCATTTCCTCCACCAAAGTTACAAAGGGCACCATGATAATAAGTTAGAGAATATCCTTGTCACATCAACCTTTGTGAAATTGTATTGTAACTCAGTTTGCAGAGGGGCAGTTGTTCTGGGAGGTCTGCAGCTACTTGAAATATTTGGGCCCAGATTCTGGCAAGGAAACCCTACAATGGGCTGGCAGTCTCCATGTGAAGTTTGGGAGTCATACAATGTGTCTGCTCACAGGGCATTTTCCATATTCAGAAACCACCCTTGATGGGATACACAGGCTCATCACCACCACAGTGTGATCCATTCACTACAGCTTGTCAAAACCCTGTCACATCATCATTGCAAGCTTGCTCATGGTCCCCACTTGGTATAGGATTACAATATGTCAGTTGGTGGGAATGACCATGGCTGGGCCACATTCAAGAACATGTACAGCCAGACTACAAAATTCCTCCCAGGGTCATGAAGACTATGTGCACTATCGGCTATACCTGTGAAGAGACTGATCCCTAAAATATACACAACTGAATAATAAGTTAACAGAAACAATCAATACTTTGAAATACCAATTGAGTTGTGGGAATGGCCACCAGCAAGATGAGAAGCCCTGGTTAAATATCAGCCCTGCATGTCCTTTTAGCCTCCCTGTCCCCTTGAAGAAAGCAAGTAAACTAGACTTTCCAACCAGTATAGAAGCAGGGAAGAGTGATCTTCTAGGGTAGAAAGTAGAAGAAAGAGACAAGGGATGCAGAAACTACACCATGCCCAATAAAGACTCCTGCCTGGAGAAGATGCCCTGTCCCGATAAGCCAGTGCCAGAAGGGGATGCTCTAATATCAGACTTCATTCTCATCAATACAGGGGAACATGGAGTTAACATGAATTCAGAGGACATCTTGCCTGGTAATCTCTGGTCCCCTGAGTCAGGCCTGGATGGAACATCTCTGGATCTTCTGAACGTGGGCTTTGCCACTAAGGAACCATTCATGGGATCAGACAGGCTCAGTGACCAGCCACAGATTTCATCCACAACCTCTGGATCCAGGTCACTCAGGGGCTGAAAATAGATGAAGAAGAGAATTACTCATGTACTGAGAGTACTTTGCTGCTGCAGTATGACTACCCCAAGGAAAGCCCTGAATGCTTGTATAAGAAGCTATAAAGAAAAGACAGGACAGTGCAATCCCACAGGAAGCCCAGTTGCTTTGGTCACCCTGAAGCACTCCTCTACTGTAATTTTGTTTCACTATTTTAATATTTTTTGGAAATGACTAGTTGTACCCTCTCAGAAGGCAGGAAACTTAAGGGGTCTAATGCATTAGCAGGCACAATTCCACATCTTCCCCTTCATGTAAATGCCTGGAAAGTTAAGCCACAAGCAGAGAGTGTAGCATAGAGAATGGAAGTTGGCAAGGGATGGAGGAGAATCAGGCTAAGGAGTTCAACCTTTCAGAAAGGAGGAATCAGGAGGAGAACAGTAGTACAACAGGCAGTTCATTGATGAGTAAATCCTGTCTCTGTCAAAGTCACTAACAGAGGTACTTTCATGTGTCTATTTGGTTTGAAGTGGAGAAAGTGAAATGGCCTAGTTGAATTTCAGTCCTGGTGAGGAATGACTGCCACAGCAGGGAGCCAGGAAAGAACTCTAGTGGGATGTGATCCTGCAACTCTGGGCAACAGGCTCCTGAGTTCATCCTCCAGCTATTGAATCTGAGCTGCCAGCTTTCTGCTCTTTCAGCTTACTCCAGACCCAGCACTACTTGGTGGACAGAGATGTGGTCAGGAGATACATCAACCCAATGAAACTCTACCTCCCCTGTTTTGGTTTTGCATGTAGGAGCAGTACCCACAGCACTTAAAACAGCTGCTTCTTTGACCAGTAATGACTCATTGGCTCACCTTAAGCTGCACATCATTTTGGTCACTTTATCCTCTCCAATATATTTTGTGATTGTCTTTTGAAAAGAACTGTGTAAGTCCACTGGAGGAGAGAGATGGGTCAAGAAAGATTAAGGGGATTAATTGGGGAAGGGTATTATAGAGGGGAAATGGGAAATGAGAGGCAGTACAAAATAGGAGAACTAGTCTCTATCCTAAAGAACTTCTTGTCAGTAAAATGAGGTGAAAGAGATGTGTATGTTGACTGGGACAGGGGCCTTGGACAAGCAAGAGCCAAAGCAAACTTCCCCTGAAGTGCAGAGTGGGAGGTGGCAGGGCAGGTGGCAGGGCATGGACAGCCATGAGAAGAGGGCCTGCTCTGATGTTTCCTTGACATATGTCAAGGCACAAAACTAGGATGCTGCCTTGGAGATGTCATACTATCCTAGGCTTACAACAAGAGTGTGGCAGGTGAGAAGGGCAGTCTAATTATTTAGTGACACCCTCTCCTTGGAGAGCTTAAATATAAAAAAAATGTTCTTAGACTTCAGGCTCTCATGAGTCCTATAGATGCCACAGAACAGAGATCACACTCTGACATCAGTTTTTCCTCATTACTGGTCAGAGCTACAATGGGGTTTGGTCACTCAGGCTCAATGAACCATCTGCTCTGTGGACTAGAATAGGCTCATGGAAAATATGATGAGATAAGAATATAGCCATCAAAATCCACCTGTCCTGGGGCAAGAGTGATACTCCCTGGACAAAATTCTTCTCAAACAATCATGAGGACCTGAAATCTCCAAAAACCATATTAAACACTGGTATGGCATCGTGGCTATAACCCCAACTCCACTGAGATGGAAACACATGCACTGTGTTCTCTGTGTCAATGTTCTGGCCTAATGGACAAGCTCCAGGTTTATGCAGATTTATGTCAATCAATAAGGTAAAGAGTGACACAGGAAGACACTTGATACTGAGCTGTGTCCTACTCAACAATAACAAATACATGCAAGTGTTTAGGAACTCTTTATGCTTATGAACACCCTTATGAACTCATACACCTGTACGAAGACATAGTCACAGACACACACATATAGACAACACACACCCACATACATTGCTGCGTACAGGTACTCACATACAGGGAATATGAAGAAGAGGACAAAAATGTCATTGGTTAACATTTCTTCTTTCAGAGATGATCCTCATTACGATATGTGGGGATCAATTTTGCAACATTCAACAACTGTGGTTTTTCCCATCATCTTCTAGTGAAAGGCTCCTCAAAAACTGTGGTTTACTGTGATTCTCATTGCTTTAGAGTGCAAAAGAGCAAGAAGTGAGGCTGGTGTCACTAAGAACAGGAACACTAGGGGCCACACCCTCAGCCAGAATGCAGGAACTCCTTCAGAGCCTCTGGAATGGAGTTAGCAAGTCTTTGGATCCGTTGGAAAGGAGGAAGGATGCCAGAGTTGAGTTTATGCTGCCAAAAGCAAGGTCCAATGTTTCTCCTGCTTTCCTCCCTGACATAGCTGTGAAGCAGCTTTCTTCAGGACAACAACAGCCCATGCAGCCCAGACACAGGAAACCATACTTCACCATGTTCTATTAGTTCTCCTTTCTTTTTTTGCCTTGCAGTGGTAGTGCATGCCTTTAATTCCAGCACTCATAAGGCAGAGGTAGAAGGGTCTCTGTGAGTTTGAAGCCTAGGACTCTACAGAGTCCTAGGACAGCCAGAGTTACATCAGAGAAACCCTGCTTTGAAAAAGAATGTAACTATGAAAGACCAACATGGAAAATAAAAGCTAAATCCCTAATCCAGAATCTATCTCCAATTGATAAATACTTGCAAATGAAAAACTAGTTTTCCCCAAGCGAATCTCACTGGGAAAACAAACCACTCTTAGAGGAAATCCCCACACAGATCAGTAGATGGCCAACATAAAACAAGCTCATAAGCATCTTTGGAGTTCCTGTGTCTCATAATGTAAGTCAGAGCAGTACATTTTCTTTAGTGTTACTGGTCTTTGCATATATGTATTCTAGTTTTGCATTTTTATGGAATTCCTGTGTGGATGAATATGTGTGCCTTTCTGTCTATATGTATCTCTTGTGCTTTTCCTTTGGCTCTTTGTCTTGATTGTTTGTTTTGTCATATTCCAATTTGTTTGTTTTTTATTGTCTTTATTTTACTTTACTATTATTCCTCAGATGTTTTTCTCCCCTCAGGAGAGACAGAATAGGTGTGGATCCAGAAGGGAGGGAAGGTGGAGATGTGTAGAAGGAAGGGAAACTGTAATCAGAACATACTGAATTTAAAAATCTATTTTCAAAGAAGAAAAAAGCATAATTCCAAACTCGATATACACTTGTCCCCCATGTCCATATATACAATAAAATGGGTTATATAAACAAACAAAAAATGAAGAAAAGTCTTACCCGCTTATACATCTGATAGATGACTACTATTTGAACACTCAAAGAGCTAAAACAATTAAACTTCAAAAAAAAATGAGAAAAAGAAAGAAGAAAGGAAGGAAGGAAGAAAGAAGGAAAAAAAAGAAAGAAAAACAAACGACCCATTTTGAAAATAGAATATGGGACTAAATAGACCCTTTTTAAAATATAAATTACAAATTACTGTGAAGTCACTAAAAATGTTTAAAATCAAGAGAACCAATATTAAAAGTACATTTAGATTTCACTACCAAAGGATTAATAGCTAAGATTGAAAAAGAAGAAACAGGTTAATAAAAGCAAATGATGAAAAATGTTTGAATGAAGACAGGGAACAAAGAAAAATTACGAAGTACTGGAGAGAGTACAAACTGGTATTGCCATTATGGAAATCAATACAGAGGTTTCTCAATCATAGAAATAGCACATGACTCAGACATATCACTCTTGGGCATAAGGACCTTAAAGATCCAATGTCCTACTACAGACATATTGCTCATCTATATTTCATGGTGCTCTATTCACAGTAGCCAGAAAAGAGAAATAACCATCTAGATGTCAACTGGAAAGTGAAAATGTGCTACATAAATGAAAATGTATTATGTTTTCAGAATGGAATATTATTCAGGTGTTAAGAAAAACAAAACAATGAAATTCACATGTGAATGGACGGAACTGGAAATTTTCTGAGTAAAGTAACCCAAACTCAGAAAGACAAATGTACCTTGTTTTCTGTTTCTCTTTCATAGACATTGCTTTGAACTTTCAGATATGTGTGTTCCATTTGGAATACCCATAGAGGTCATGAAATTAGAAAGAGTCCACAAGGCAAGCCTTGAAAGCTTTGAAGTGATAGAAGATTGAACACAGTGCTATAAATGAAGAAAGGGAAATAATGGAGAAAGGAGGGAGAGAGTGTGTGTATGTGTGTTTAAATGGGTTGTCCTATAACAGGGCAATATGCTATAAATGGGTTACCTCTATTAGAGTTGTTAATAGTTTCCCCCAATTATTTTGAGCTACTTCCATTGATCATAGTTATCCTCTAAGGTAAAGCCTATTGCTGAAGACACCACACACAAATCCTAGAGTGAAGAAATCAAGCTGGTACTCACATAGAAGCTTCATTCCTATTGGCTGTCTTTCATGGATGTTGGAATGTGCTAATAACAACACCAGAGGAGAAAAGTAATCATAAATAATATCTGTGAACTCTGTGACATGACAAAACATGTTCACATGGAACACATGTTAGTTGTGACTATCTGCTTTCTGACTGGTCCACTCCAGAAGGTTGAATCCATACCTGGCAGTGTGTCACTGAGGGTGGCTTTGGAGTTTCAAAAACCCAAGCCAGGCCCCATGGCCCTCTGTTTTCCTGCTGCCTGCAGATCCAGATGTAGAACTTTCAGCTATTTCTCCATTTCCATGTCTGCCTTCATGCTGGCATGCTTCTCACCTTGATGATAATGAGCTAAACCTCTGAATCTGTAACCAAGCACCAATTAAATGTTTTCTTTGATAAGAGTTGCCATGATCATAGTGTCTCTTCACAGCAACAGAACACTGATGAGGACACTGTAGCTAGACAGATTATAGGCACAGGGAAAGGATCTACTACTATTACTCTTTTATAGGGGATATAGTATTAAACCAACTCCTAACAAGTTATAATTACACCTGTGGATAATGCATCCCTCAGACCTCATAAGAGAAATTTGTTGTTGTAGTAGATGTTAATTAACATGAAGGCAAACAGTGGTCTAGTTGCAGAGAAGAGACTGGAATGGAATGCTTAGACCCAAATAGAACAATACTATTATCCCCAAGATTCAGAAATCATTGTGGAGGAGGGTTAGAAAGGTTGTAAGAGTCAGAAGTAAGAGATAAATACAAAGATAATGTTTTCTAGACAATAACAGGGAAGCTGCACATATGACTTCAGCAGTTGAGATAGCATGCACAAGATCTGCAAATGCTCAAGTCAGACCAAATCTCAGCATATTGGGAGGAGTTGTAAAGGATACCCCATCCCTAGCTGAAGAACTATTGGTAAGTGAAATCTTCTGAATGTGGAGAATTTGTGTTCTTTAAGGATGTGTCCTCATGTAATTTTGCCATGATTTAGTGGGTGTCTATATAATCAAAAGTACACAGGCATCACAAATTGGACTCATTGAAGGAGGAGGAGGAGGAAGAGGAGAAGAACACAAATTTGGCTGCTTATGTAATGGGCAGTAGATCTGGGAGGATTTTAGGGAGGTGTAAATATGTTCAAAATATACTGTATCAAGTTCCCAAGAATTAAGAAAATATATTATTTTACAAAGAAAGTAATTTGACAGCATGATCATCTAGTGAAACAACACCAGTGGAGTCTATGTTCTCCCTGGTGTCTCCTTTTGACCACATTTACAATATTAGACATGAAATCCCTCCAGTGGAGCAGCCCTAAAATACAATTGTATTTTATAAATTAAAATGTGTTTGTATAAAGCAGTTTGTTATCCCCCCAACCATTATGGCACTATTGCAGCAGTGAGCAGAACTGTTGTGGGGTGTTCGAGTTAGATATTTTATAGATCATTCTCCTATGGACATGGAAGGGTGCTTCCAGATGCCTTACAGCGTGTAAAGGACTTGCTTCCTATACCTGTTAAAACCTCTGTGCTAAAAACAATGGAGTAGCCACCCAGATCTCCACATGAAAAGGCCATTTGTTTACATTAATGCAAATGGAAGGATCTCTATCACAATTAATGGTCTGCAGCAGAATGATCAGGGAAGACTATGAGGCTTAGATACCCACAGGGATAGGCAACAAGTCGCTGGCAGACCTTGAGAAGTGCTAGGTTCCACTCATTTGTATAATTAAAACCTGTGTGGAGAAAGGAGGGAGTTTTTGAGTGAATAAAGCACCTAGGAGCTGCATCAGAGGGAAACCAGAGAGAGAGAGCAATCAGAGGATAAACATGGCGTCATGTGATATCAACCTCTGCCTAAGTCGCCTGGGTATTGTATCCTTGAGAGTTGTTCCTCACTTGTTATTAAAATACCATCATTTAATATTAATTCTTTAGCACAGAACTATTTAGCACAAAAAACATTGAGGTTTTTATCCTCTCGGTGTTCTGCATAGCATCTTCCAGCACTATGAAAGCAAGTCAGCAAGGAAATTCCTGGTCAGTTTTAGAATGATTTCTCCATGTTCTCCAGTCAATGTAGGTAATGTCTTCAGCAATAAGGTATATCTTGTAATTATGATAGGTATCCAAGAACAAGGATACACATGTATATTTTAACACACATGCTACACAGATATGTGTATGCATATATATGTAATATGAATATAATAATATAATAAACACATATACACAAACATATACATTTTGGTTGTTTTTGTTTATATGGTTTCACGGCTGATTACTCTGTATCAAACAGCAAATAAAAGAGTTCAACCCTGGAAGAGGCTAATTCTCCTTTCAGCAGTCATTAATTGCTGTAGGTCTTTGTCAGGGGATTTCCTTCTATATTAACATGTCTATTGATACTGCCATTGTACTGCTCTAGAAGAAAGAGTTTCACAGCAAACTCCCTGGCATCCAAGCTTTCACAATCTTTCTTCACTTTCTTCCATAATGGCACCTGATCCAGAGACACAGGTCTGTGATGTAGATGTATCCATTGATGTTGGGCTGCCCATTATCTGTTGATTTCTGCTGCCAGGGTCCAGCCCCAGCATGCAGTGGGATCCCCTATACTCTAGGGGTGTGCTTGAGGGTGGTGATATGGAATTCAGGAGTCATTGCTGGTGCAAGCTGACAGTCAGTGAAAACAGCATAAGAGTTTTCTTGTCATCTTAATGTCTCTATCTCACAGACCCAGTCTTTTATTTTTATATACAGAAAAGTTTCATTATTAATAGGGCATATCTGGATATACAGGGTTCATAAGTTTCAACATCTGCATAAGTTCAAAAGTAAAGTATTAGAAAATTACATAGATTTTTCTTTGGATATAACACAGTGAATGATTAACATTATTACATCACCTAAGGGCATGCTTCACTTAAGTCTAGACAGTAGTTACTTATTCTCAGAATCACTGAGTGCCAAGCCTTGCAGCATCAGAAGCAAAATCAAGGTCACTGTTATATACAAAAGGCGAGAGACAGAATTCATTAGAAAATATAGATTGTTTGGACTAGCTACTTGTGTTAGTTCTTTCTTATATTCTGTTATACACTCTTCTTTGACATCTCTGTTGAGTCTATTATCTACCTGAAGATTTTTCCCGATGAGTGTATAACTTAGTCATAAGCAACTCCCTAGTCATGACTGCCTGTCAAAGCTCTTCTGCTGAATTACTGACAGTCCTCTCATCCTGTGAGGTCCTTAGCACAGGTTCTTTATGCACATCTCATTAACCCCTATGGTCTGAAGATATTTCCTTATAGCTTCCTTACTTGGTTCAGATGTTCTGTTTCCACTGCCAACCAGCATTTCATTAGAATTTCATCTTCAGAATAGACAGAAACACTAAGGAGCAGAACAGAAAGAACAGAATGGCAAGTTGAAATATCATGAGTATCCAGCTCCATGTAGCACCACTAGCCAAATGCCACTTCACAGAATCACTGCAGTCTGAAGATTTTTCAAACAGCCTTCAACCATGGCTCTGACATGGCAGCAATTCACAGAATCATGGAAGACTGGAGTTTTATCAAGCAGCCTTCGTCCATGACTCTGACACCATGATAGTCTCCATTTTCTATAAAGAGAAGATTCTCACATAAGGTGTAATAGATTAACTTATCTGTGGTCATGGTAATAAGATTTAGAATGTAGTAATGGATTATGATAGTCTAGCAAAGTGGTGGCAGTAGATTCTTTTCTAAGGTCTATGACTTCAGTAGCCTTGGGAGGCTGGCTAGGTTTTCAGTACCAGATATGATTTCCTTCCTGTTGAAACTCCCTTTACCCCCTGTTTTTCTTCATCCCTCTAACCCCATCCACACTTCAATCTTTACTTCAAAGTATTCCTCCCATTCTTTAATGTCACTAGTTCTATGCTCCTACTTATATTTTTTATTTGTGTTGCAAGATCATTCACCCCTCAGTTTGCTAAGTCCTTTTTCACCTTCTTCCTACCCATCCTCTAGTTCTCTCTGTGTTTCTTTACATCTACTAGTCCCTGTCCATTTTCATTTTACTATATTTTACCATCTCCTTTCTCATAATATGTGTGCTCCCAACAGCATTTCTAATTACTTGACTCTTACATGTATTTCAAGTTAGACATATGAAACAAAAGATTCAAAGCTAGGATCAACATATGAGAGGGAAGTTCTGAACCTTATGCTAGCATATAATTTTTTTCAGTTCCATCCATTTATCTGGAAATTTTAGGACTTTTCTTTATACTTGAGTAATGATTCACTATGTATATATACAATATTTTCTTCATATGTTCAATAGTTAGTAGAAATCTGTATTGATACTATATGCTAGCTATTGTGAAGGAAGTAGCAACTAACAAGGATGTTCAAGTATCTCTGCAGAAGGGTTAAAGTTCTTTGATTGTTTTCCCAGGAGTGGTATTCCTGGTTTGTATTGTAATTCTATTCATATTTTTTGAGAGGCCTCCAGACTGATTTCATAATGGTTGTTCTAGTTTATACCCCCATCAACAGTGTGCAAGGGTGCCCCTTTTGGCACATCCATAGCACCATTGCCTTGAAGTAGTTTTCATCTGTTTCCTTGATAGCAAAGGAACACAGAATATTTTTTGAAATGTTTACTATCTGAGTGTAGTGGTAGACACCTTTAATCCCGGTACTTGGGAGTCTGAAGGAAGGTGGATATCTGTGATATCCAGGTGGATATACAAGCCAAGTCTAGTCTTCAAGGTGAGTTCTAGTTCAGCCAGAGCTACATAGTGAGACCTTGTCACAAAAAGGTGACATTTGTGTTTCATTTTGTTTATTTCTGTGATTATAATTGTGGGAGCCTATGTGAGAAAGTTGTGAACTTACAGTGATTTACGGATGGGGAAGAGAGAAGAATGTTCTTCCATAAGATGGGTTTCTAGAAAGACCTGTGCAAAGTATGATAGGTGAATACACTTGAAAGCAAGGACATGGAGGGAATGCCCTGGCATGTGCACATTTCCTCTGTGGGACAGGCAAAGGCCTGGGATAACTATTCTTGGCTTTTTTTCATATCACCAAAGATTATAAGACATAACACAAAAGGTATTCCCTCAATGTATTTGAATTTCTTAACTGTAAAGTCACCTCATCTCTTACTTGTTTAAGAATAAAAATGA
The DNA here is from genome assembly GCA_026225945.1 of Cricetomys ansorgei. Classification (NCBI taxonomy): domain Eukaryota; kingdom Metazoa; phylum Chordata; class Mammalia; order Rodentia; family Nesomyidae; genus Cricetomys; species Cricetomys ansorgei. The sequence continues at coordinate 9,629,598 of JAMJFZ010001562.1, forward strand.
GACTAGAATTCCCTGGTTATTCTACATAGATACGTATGCATAACTTTAAATCTGTAGAGACTTAGAATCCCTGGCCAGGGCAGGTCAACAATACAACATTTCTTTCTCCCCTTTCTTCCCTCCAAACTTTGCACTATAACCTTTCCTGCTCTCTGTCAATTTCATAACTCCATTTTTCTTTCTTCTCCTACTCCCAGCTTTCCTCAGTTGCCTGTGGTTCGTTTTATGTAGTTGAAGTCTCATGGGCTTTTCTCTGACCACTTTGGCATGTCCATTGGAGTCATCTTTGTTCATTCATAGGCAGTGATGTTGAAGAGACTCTGTGGGCATAGCTTCTGATGTTACAAGGGGACACAATCTTACAAAAACTTCCTGATCATCTGGATCTTAACACCCAGCCCTTCCTCAATTTTCCCTGAGCCGAAAGAGTGGGAGTCCACAGGGATGAAGCTCCACAACTCTGCATATTGATTGACTGTGGTTTCCTGTAGTTATCTCCATATGTTGCAAAGAGAATTTCCTGTTGAGGGGTAAAGACTACACTTATCTATGTGTATAAGTGTATCCTGTCAGTATAAGGACAAATGTTTATAGATTTGAGGGACTATACAGATTTCAGAAATTAGTGGTGGTAGATTCTTTTCCAACAAGCATGACTTTACAAGCACTGAGTAGTTAGGTAGCTTTCTAGTATGAGGAATGGTTTCCTTCTTATTGAGGAGGTCTTAATTCCAATTAGTCTACTTAAGTCCAAGGTATGCATGCCACTACTCCACCTGGTTGCCATGTCATACTGGTTGATGTGACTCATAGGTATCATACCTGCTAAGGATTGTTGGTTACTTTCCTCCTCTGGAAGTTTGTGTGGTCCTCAGGGAGGGGGCATTCAGGTCTGTTCTACCTCAGGGTACTCTAGCCATTTTTATATAATGTGTTAAACAATAGTATTCTCTTTTGGAAATCATTTACTTTTCAGTTATTTTCAAGGGCACAACACTTTTACCATGTGAATGTTTTGCTGTTCTCCTTTCTCCCTGCTACAGAGTAAAGAGGCCAGCACGGTGCAGGACAAGGAGTTTGGGAGGACACTTTGAGATAAAAATTGCTTCGGCCTATGGGAAAATCTCACCTCTAGAACCAGCTTTTCATTGAGTTTCAACAGCACACAACAATTTGCTAACAAAGGGCATTTGTTCCCCTTTAAAACTGAAGAAAATACCTTTTACTGAAGAATCAGAGAACTGAGAGAGAAGGAATCTAGTGGTAAGCTCTACAGGAAACATACTGTTGATTCTAAAGATAGCAAGCTGTACCCAAAGCACATTTCTTGTTTATAACATGCATTTATTAGTTAATACCTGTGAATACTTGCTGTGCTGTGTATTGGGAATGAAAACTGAGAAGTGGCAATGATTTCCCCGCCCCTTACGAGTGTTATCAGGGAAGGAACATTAGATTTTGATCGGCCGGCCTCTGATACCTTTAAATTTTGTAATGTCATGCCACATGGCTTCCAGAACCCATGAACAATGACAAACGACATACATATCTGCCTTTACCAATGTGTAACTTGAGATACTTAGGGTGAGGGCCAAACTGCTTCAAAGCCTCTATCAGCAATTTAAATGGACTTTCTGACAGATCCCTTGAGTTCTTGCACCTTTTCATTAGGTAAGGGAACCTATCAAATACTAGTTATTCTTACCTTCCCACACTATGACCTTGATGAATTCTTGCAGACAAATGCTGGTTTTGAATTTGCTCTCTCCTTTCTATGCACTTTTACTCTGGGTCTCCTCATCTCAATCTAATCTAGATAAATCTCACAGATTCGCCTAGAAGTTTGTCTCCTACATGATTCCAGATCCTTTCAAGTTGACAATATTAACAAACACAAGAAGTATCTCAGCCAAAATGTTTTAGAAGTAGAACTTTAGCATGCCAGCATTTTGTAACTCCTGGTAAATTAACAGTTCTGGATATTTATTACCAATTATTATTCACGGGGCAACAAATTTTGAATATCTGACAGAATTAAGTGACCTGTAAACTATTTGTTTCCCATATAGCTGCTACTCTGGATATTTGGATTTATAAACCACATCTTAAAAAATTAGGCAACAAGCTGATAAAGGAGCACGTGCTCAAACGTCTCTCTGCCTGCAGTGCCCTGAGGCTCAGTGTGTGTGGCCCAAGCCAGAGGAGCTGCACACAGGCAACTTCCTCTGGATGTCTAGGAGAAAGTGGAAGGGCAGTGCCTAGGAACCTTGTTGACAAGGGGGCGTGGCTGCCCCGTAGCGCTATCTTTGACCCTTCCCCTGAGGCATCAGAAGTGAAGCCAGGAAGCCTGAAGGGGCAGTTGGCAGTGGTCGCACCTTTGGAGGTCACTGTGGTGGCGCCGCCCACTGCCTCCTGAGCCGCCTGGGGAGAGGGAGGGCGCGGCCCCGCCTCCACTGCGGGTCCTACCAACTGAGCTTAGCTTGGAGCCTGGTGTCGGTGTTACCTTGATAGCGGCCTGGCTCCCGCCCCTGAAGGGCTGGTCCTCACAGGACTGGTTTTGGATGCATGGCGCCTGGAATTGGGACGAGCTCTGCAAAGATTTTGTTTCGCAGGATCCTGTTCAAGATGTAGTGGCCACAGTACCCTCCGGGACGGAGAAATCCGAGGTGAGGGTGCACTCTACTGCCAGGTACCTTGATGCGCCGATTGGATTGGAAAACTTTGGTACGGGAAGAAGGGCTTCTTATTTGAAAGAAGAAACCTTTCCTCAGGGGTTTCCATTTTAACTGATGGTTACCCATTGATTTCCTGGTATTTTTTTTCTAATTTCCTGATGTGCAAGCAGTTTTCTTACTTGCTGCTCCTTGATAACACTAAGTTATGCTATATTTCAAACATTTAACTAGTCCTATGAAAGTTTGCACAATCACACAATGCAGAGGAGATTCGACAGGGGAAGAATCAAGGAGCTATATTCAGCTCCATAGTCAGACATTTGAATAAGGTCATTTTTAAAGGCCTTTGCAGTGTTTAATGCTCAATGATTGTGTAAGGTAGTGGTTTATCACCAAGATGTATTGTTTGCATACTGAGTTCCAGGCATTTGCCTAAGCACTTGTTCATGCATTTAAACTAAATGAAATAAGTTCCTTTATTATTCTCAGTCTACAGATGAGGAAACTGAGTGCACAGGATTAGGGAATTTTCAGATTAGTAAACCCTAATATTTCTGAAACCCTAAATGTTACCCGATTCACTTGTGACTGTAGTTATATTTACGTTTTCCCGTGCAAATGGATGACATTTCAGCTCACAGAAGAATGAATTTTACAGCTCTAAAATTTTAATTCCAATCTCTACTTGTACAGTTAGAGAACTTAATGCTTTCTGTAAGAGTTTTATGCTGGGGTTTGGGTTTGGTTTTTGATTTGTCTAATTACGTATAATTTTTGAAGGTGCATTTGTTAGTTTTTTAAAAAATGATTGGCTCCAAAGTTTTGAGTGTTTTGTTTTTAGTCAGACATTATGTTTTACTTGGGGGTAAACTAGAAATATTGGTTATAAAACTTGGTAATATGACTTCATCTTTCAGTTGGAAACGTTACCCAGAGAATATCTCATCAAGTTTGTCAAAAAGCAAATGATGCAATTCTGGAAAGCTAAATTGAGGCACGCAGGTACCACATTTGAAATTATAGGATTTTTCATTATGGCACCATGCCCAACCTTGCAATTACCTTCAAATAAAAAAAAGGGAGAGGGGAATATTTTTTAATTGTAAAATGAAACCCTTTTTTACTTCACATGAATTGCAAATTATTCTAAATTAACTGTGATTTTTAGAGAAATCAGTTGTTAGAGGCACAAATGTAACCTCAAAAGTCATTCTCAGAAATTGGAAGTGTGTATGCATATGCTCAAGTTGGTTGGTTCCCAATTCAGTGTCTTTTTAATTCCAAAAGGAAAAATACTAGTATTCTTTGTATGTATGATTGGGAGAACTCTTGAATTTCCATTAGCTTAAAATTTTTTTAACTGTTGGGGTTTATTTTCTAACCAGAACAAATGAAATTTCATAGATTTTTTTAAAATTAGAAATTGGAATCGTGTGTAGCCAATAAAGTATTTTATTTGGAAAGATGACTAGGCTCCAGAACTAGAGCCTAGTATTGATGAAATATTCAAATTATTAAATGTGTTTGATACAAGTTTAGTTATTGCTTTTTAATTATACAGTAACTAAAATAAAAGACTGTTTAGGACATGCTTCAAAATTATCAGGGTAATTAACCAGAGTAGTATACACGTAATGTAGCAGCAGTTGAGCCCAGGATTTCAAGAACAGCCTGAGCAACATAGCAAGAACCCCCACATATATGTGGATGAATAAAACATGATGGGAAGGGAAGAAGTAAATACAGCTTCCTAGTCAAGGCATCTTGATCATGAAGTCTTATTAATATGTCATTGAAACTGAAATTAAGTATCTAGTGTTCTCGTTTAAAAAATTTCTCGTCTTGTCAGTCAAGGACATTGCCAAGTACTTGGCTCTTTTCAAGACGTCTTGACTTGGTATGAGAACAAGGTAATTCTCCTTTGATGAAAAGAGCTTGAAAGTGTCCATTCCTTCAGTTTTAGAGACTATTGAAATACTTGTGGATCATTGCTCTTTGTTCTGTAGATTGGAGAATTCATCTATTGTTTCTTTCAGACCATGTTTTCTAGTTTTGTTTTCTGGACTTCAGTTTTCAAATCATTCTTATATTTCTCCTTGTTGCATGTGTTAGGTTATTTCCTGGGGGAGGTATGGAGACCTGTGAACAAGGTGGTTCAGTTGACATCTGAGGAGACTCTGGCTCTGCAGACTCTAACCAACAGTAGTATGTCCCCTCAAGTTTCCTGAGTTTTGGTCAGCTGGGACTAGAGTATTTTCAAACCAGTGAGAGCTGGGAGCTGGGATCTAGGAGATAGAGAGGGAAGAAGAGAGGAAACAGTTCAGAAAGGAAAGGGGATGCAAGAGGACCTGTGGAGAGGGGTCTGTCTTAAAGAATTTCGTATCAATGAGGAAGGACAAGAGGATGCATTGGTTGGCCTGGGGCAGGAGAGGCCCTGGTCTAATGGGTCCTGGCATGTTTCAAGGCAGAGAACTGGGAGGCTGCCTTGGAAATATCCCACTGTCTTGGATGATAGATGAAGGATGTGGCAGAGAGAAGGACAACTCCATCTCCTGCTCCTGTGTGATGCAGATTTGGGTGATCTGATGACATTTGTGTCATCATTCGCATCTAGACTGTGTCAGCCTCCATCATCCAGACCTCATGTTGCCTGTGATCTCATGTTCCAAGAATCCTGCATCATTTTCCCATCTCATGGAGCGATTTCTAACTTTAATTTGATTACACTTAGTATTGATCTGCTCCAATGTGTCAAAGTAAGTAGCCCTGCCAGGCCTAATGCTGAGTGTTACTGAAACAAGGCCAGAAGCCTTGGGACTACTTTGTGTCCAGTGCCCAGCATATGGATCAGGCTTAGAAGGAAACTTTGATCATTGTGGAGCTGTGGATGTCAGCCTCTGGTGCAATGTAGAACACTGGTGACTGTGGTGTCTGAACAGTTTTCCAGAATCCCTGCAGGTAGGATGCAGCTCACTGAGTTGGCAGGGGCAACCTATTTCAACAGGGAATCTAGAGCCCTAAAGACTGAGTAAATTAAGTATCTGTTTATGGTAGAAGATGAGTTTCGGAAACCTGCTCTTGATGTAGTGGCAATGAAGAAAAGAGACACATGAGGTGGATTAGGCCAGCATCCCTAACCCAGAGGGAGAGTTGTCAGTGATTTGCTTTACTGAAGAACAATGGGTGACTGAGCAACTACTTCCTGTAATACACAGAATCAATTGTAAATCCCTCCAAACCTGTGAGGTAGAAATTGTACCAATTCCCCTATTTTTTGCTTTGGCAGGGTTAGGGATTGAACTGAAGGCCCTTTCAATCAAGACAGACTGGAAATAGACACAAATTACAAATCTGACCTTCAGAAATCAAATCTAGATTCACAAGTGAGAGAATACCTGGAGCTGAGAAGTGCTGGCATGAATTCTTCGATGGCAAGGAGCCAGTGGGTTTGGGGAGGTACATCCTATTTGTTATATCATTAGAAACAAGTAATGTTTGCAAGTAAAAACATGCAAAGGCTCCTTCTTTAACCCTGATTTCATAGGATCCCCTCACTGGTAGGCCAGACAGAGAGAAGTCACATGACTTCAATGCGACCAACCAGGAGAGTCCTTACTGCTTAGCCAGCCTGATTGACTGAGTTCTTTCCATTATACCAGTCAGGTCACAGATGAGGTTTCTAGGTGGGTCACTGTGACAGTTGGTGCCCATCTTGTGATGTTGGATGCAGAGCTTTCTATCATTTGTACCAGTAGCAGAGGCAGTGCACACAGGCAGTACATGAAGCCATGCATTCTAGAGAGCTGCTTCCTGATCTTCTCATCCAACACCCAGATACAGCTGGTTGGCTGCTGACTTGCATGACTATCTTGCTTTCCTGGTTTCCACACAACTGTCTTTGCTTGTCAAAACCACTTTGGATTATGTTTCAAGTCATTGGATGTTGATCCTCCTGGCCAGCTAATGGGAAACAGGGCTTCAAGAGTCTGTGTTTTGGTCCATCCAGGATACCATTTGTGGGTATGTAAATTTACACATCTGATTTCAAAGAGAAAAATCCCGGAGCACTTCTTTACTCCTATGTAAAGTGAAAAAGTTTAGCTGGATATAGATAGAATGAAAGGACCTAGAGCTTGTCTTAGGACATACCCAGACTCCAGATTTAGTACAAAGGAGATGTGTTTGCCCCAGCTAGATACAGTGCAGAAAACAGGGAGATAGGGAATTGTGAAAGAGGGATATTTTGTCTCCATACCTCTGGAGAGAGTAGAGGCAAACAAAAGACCTCAGGCCAAGGTGGTGGGTTATATAGAGTCCTTGGTGGGAAGGGAAAAAGAGGAGGTACATTTGAAGATGAGTTGGGGTGGCTGATTCTGATTGGCTAGGAGGAGAAAATAGACAAGAAGTGTGGACCTTTTGGAAAGGTGGGGGCCTGGAGAACAGTTTCTGGGAGTGGGCCTATGTGTGAGACTGGGACTTAACTTAGGTCTGACTGTCTTTATGGTGACTCATTGCCATCTTGGGACAATGCAGGAGAGGTATTAACACAGTAGAGGATAAGAATCAGGGATTGCAGAGGTAGTAGGAAAGAGTTGGCTAAGGAAGGAATTCAGAGAGAATGGAAGAGACAGACGGGAGGAGACATGGGGAGAGGGATGCACAGTAGGGTATAACAGTCAAGAATAAGGGCTGTATGTTTCAAAGTCCCCAAGAGAGTCTCTTTCCTTATCCTTCTTCGTTTAAGCAATGAGCTTTATACATCAGAGACAGAGGGTGGAGATTTGCCTGGTGTGGCCTGAGACTGCCGAAGTAGGAGCCCTGCAGGAAGTCCAGATGGCAGTGTCCCCACTTACCCAGCATAGAGGCCTCTGACCAGCACAGGAGGAGGTAAGCCATCTACCACAGGCTTCTCCACAGGAAACCATAGCCAGCAAGGAAATATGTCTAAGGGATGGCCTTCAACATCATCCTTGTCAGAGTAGGGCCTTGAGCCAAAACCATGCCCAAAGCTGCCCATGAATGAGAAGCCCCTGTGGACCCATCTTCAGGGAAATAACAGAGCAGTACTCACTAACCTTTCTTTCTTTTAAGGTTTCTGATCCAAGTAAGATGTTTTCCCTCATGAGGACATGGAGGTTCCATCCATTCTTGCTATACCTCCCTTCCCACAGTGTGATTGCTTCCTTTCCCTTATCCATGTGTTCTCCCTTCATAGGAGAAAAGTCCCACTTTATATTCCTACAGTCCATCTGTCTGTGAAGGGGCCCTAACTGTGTGGAGTTTTATCCAAACCATATATGTCTCCTAATAGGAATGTACCAGCAAGCTGGAGGAATGGGTATCACTGTGTATGGAATGATGGGATGTTGCTCCACTTTGGAAGGTGAGAGGGGCTTACCCAGCCAAAGCACAGTGGTCACCCATGGGGTCAGTAGTCATGGAACTACTTTGTACCCAGGTTCCACATTAGGGTTCAGGTGTAGACAGAGCCTTGATGACCTTAGAGCTAGCACTTTTAGCCAAGCCATCTGTTCATTGCACCTGCTGTGCAAATTGTCTTCATGGCTGTCATGGAGACCTTCCAAGCAGATGCTGCTCCCTGAAGCAAACAGTGTCCACTTTGATGGGAATGAATGCCAAGGCTCACATGGAGCCTCACATGGCTGAATGTATTACTGAGACCACTAAGGACCAACCAGTGTTAGAAGAGAAGCTTATGCGATCTAGTCTAGCCTTGATACTGGTCTCCAGGTTAACAAGCATGAGGCTGCTCTGCTAGGCTTCCCTGGAAAAGTGGTCATTGAGCTCATGTTGCAGAGGACCAAAGGCTGTGTGGGGGCAGCAGAGGCATGGCTTCAGAGGGACCTTGAGATAACTTGATATAGGTAGCACATCTCTCCTCTCTGATGCTCTGTCCCAAAACAACTGAGGAACAGCTTGAATGAAAGAGGGTGACATCTTCACTCATATGTATGTCATGACAGTCATTCTGACACTGACCAGCTTCTTAGTCTGTATTGGGTTCCAGAATCATGTGTATGAGTGTTCACACAATCTAGCCATGGAAATAAGTCCAGAGATGCTGAGCTCTTTGTTCCTAGACCCATAGCTGTCTGTTTATCAGTGAGTGACCACTCACTGATAAGCAAGTGTTTGGTGAGATGGGGAACAGGAAGCACAGTGCCCAGATCCAGATATGTTTATCAGTGAGTGACCACTGAGGCAGCTTTCAGTCCTGATTAACTTTATAAAGCCTAGGCTGGGGCAAGGGAGATACTGGCACTGTGGCCACATCAGAGATTCCCTGAGAGTCAGGATGAATCACTGGATTCAGCCCCAGATGATAGTGTCTAAAAAGGTCATCCTCAGAATCTAGTGTTGGTGCCAAGAGGCCAGATGAAAATAATTTGGACTTTCTATATCCCTGCCACTGCAGGGAGGTGTTGTTGCCATTAGCCTGATACCTGAGAGAAGTCAGCTCACGATCAGGCTCACAGACTCAGCACCTTCCTTCTCACTGTCTTGTGATGGAGGCAACATGAGAAGGTGAAGCCAATACCATCTATTTGTACCAGAATCTTCACACACATCATCCTAACATTGCCCAATAATATTCACTTTACAACAGAGAAAACTTAGTCCCAGTGATGCTCAGTAGCTTGCTCTTTTGGACAGAGAATGTTTGCGACACTTTAAATTTCAAGCCAGGCTTTTGACCCAATCCCATGACCAGTGTGGTCACAGGCACTGCCCCTTATAGTCTAGAGGTCAATTCCAGAACTCTCACTGGCCATCCTCTCTCTCCTCAGTTCTGCAGGTTGTGTCAGACATGCTTTGTGATCAAAGCTCATTTTCACCATGTATGCATCCTGTCTCATCTAAGCAAGTGTTGGGTGAGATGGGGAGCAGGAAGCACAGTGCACAGATCCAGATATGTTGGTGGGAAACTGCTTGTCCTCCTTGGCTCTCAAAGCCTATTTCTAGAACAGTAGCAGGGATGTCAGAACAAGCCAGTCTCTGTAGTCAGAGCTTCTTGAGCTGACCCTATTGAGTTTTCCTTCAGGAAGTTACATAGGAAGAAAATGAACACTCTCCCTGCCTCATTAGCCCTGAATTGCACACACACAGAGTTGGGGGGGGAACAAACATCTCTGCTATTGCTATTATCTTTAAAGGCCTTGGTATTGAGCTGGTGAATGTGGATCATTCTGACAGCTTCATTGTTTATCTACAATATTCTTTCTCCTGTAGGTACCTGGCCATACCCTAAAACATGTACTCCCAAAATTCCTGACCTGAGGATATGCTCACTCACTCTGAGGGAGAAGAGTGCCTTCTTCCTCCTCCTCTTTTCCTGGGAAGCCTCAGGAGGACATGCTGTGGAAGGCAATGAAATGGTTTTCCTCTGGCATCCTACTATAGATAACACCTCAATTCCCAACAAGATCTGGGGATCTATAATAGGAGAATCTCCTTGAGAAAGCCTCCCTTTAGGTAGATATTGTTGAATCCCTGCTCAGCTGTGACTACATTTGTATTTTGACAGTGCAAAACATCACCTATACCTCTCTCTACTCATAGATGACCTAAGCCTTGAGAAGTAAATGCACATCTTTGCCTGGTCTGTTGACTGGATATCCTGAGAAAGGCCATAGCCATAGACCTCCTGTCTCAGGCCACCACTAAGAAGAAGATGGCAAACTTGTGGTCATCCAATTTTATCATCTCTCACTGGTCCTGGAAGAATGGAATTCACAAACAGACAAATACTGAAGTACTTAAATAGAATTTCAACATAATTTACATAAATTGTCTGTCTGGACACTTTGATACAAAGCAATATATACTCCCAGATACCCCCAGTTGCTGTTGTTAAGCTAAAGATCATTGACCATCATCTGGGGAATGCCAATCTAATGCCCAAACTCCAAATGTAACAATGAACTAGACCTAGACCCAGAAGAGATGGCAGAGGGCAGAAGTGCTTGCTCAAGACTCTGCACTTCTAGTTGCAGTACTTAGTAAAAAGCCTCAGAGATACAGAAAGTATCACTCTGGGCAAGGAAAAGAGATAGACACATGGGATGGAACACAAAAATCAATAATAGATCCACCTAATTAATGTCGACTGACTTTGTCAGAGGTACTCTGGAAAATCAAGGCAGAGAAAATAATCTGTCGACAAAGGGCTGTAAAGCATTTATACAAATGAAACATTGGGGAACTACAGGAAAAATGAAGAAATTCACTAACATTGAGGTAACCCCCAAATCCAAACACTATGATGTTCACATAAGAGCTAGAGAAGAGATCTATATAATTTTGTACCATATACGAAAGGTCAGAAACAACATAGAGAAGATGAACTGGGATTTCTGATGCTATCAGCCAAGGAAGTACAGAAGCAGGAGCATGGTTGAAGCAGACACCTTCCAAGGACATCTAGAGGGATCCTGGACCCACTACAACCAGGAGACAACAAATCCCTGTTCTAACCTAGATATGGTGTTTCACTGCTTAACAACATCAGGGAAATGTCTGGGCAGACAGGCACATTTGATCTACCCACCCCTTTTTCCTCGTCCCATGAGATTATTGCATGAGGATGTGGGATAGAAGCAGCACGATTCCTGTCAAAGCCTGGGGGGGTCACTTCCAAGCTCTGACTGTCAGCTTTGCTCTTGACTCCTAAATTATTCAGACAACTCAGAGGGTGAGGATGAGGATGGCAAAAAGAAGGGACTTGATGATGCTGCTGCTCCTGGAGACCAAAAACCCTAGAGTTCCACACACCCATCACCGATCCACATGCACTGCTAGATAAAAACCCATGCAGAACACACCATACTGATGCTTTGTCAAAGTCAATGCAAGGGGCCAGAATGTGCTGGCACCCCACAGCCCCAACACTGCTAGATGTCAAGACCTGATAGATAGACAATGGCAAACCACATACCATGTATAATATGGCTCGAGATACTAAACCTTGCCTGACACTTTTCTCCACCCCAACACACACACATATACCAAAACTCCTCATACTTTATTGGATAATAGGTCTGGATGCCTATCCCCCACCACCTTACTCAACACACACCAGTAGGATTCAAGACCTGACAAACATGTACCCACAGCTTCTTTGCTCAAATACCATTGCTAGTAATTTCCCCTACTTAATATCCCTCCCCTGAGAAAACCTCCCCAAAACCACTGCTCATATTAGAACCAGCCAGATACTTCCCCCAAAAGCCCTATATACCTTCCTCTATCTCAGACTTGCTGGACACCAAACATGCAGAACACCTCACCATACTCCACATACAGATCTAGTTTTCAGGCCCCATTAAACACAAACCCAGAACCTCTCTGCAACCCAAAGCTCAATGCTATTTTACAAGCCATGTTAGACCAACCCCTTCTTCTTCCTTGAAGCTCATATGGAGTGGATGCTAATATGAAGTAGAAATAGTATGGAAATAGTATGAAGTCTGATTCTAGCAGTGTATGGAGTGGAATCTGGTATGAGGTGTCCAGTAGAGCCTGAAACCTAGTGTAGTAAGCACAATGACATCTCTGGGAGTTAGAAAGCTAGAAGTTTATATGTGGTGGTAAAAAGGTGTGATCAATAAGGACTGAGAAATAGCAGTGTATGATGAGTGACAGTGGTGTCTAGCATGGACTGTTACACAGAATTTCATGTGGAATGGCGAGGAGGTGTCCAGCTGGGCCTGATATATCTAGCAGTATGATGAGACCTATGATTTCTAGCACTTTGTTTGGGGAGGGGAGTGGTCACACAGAGCAGTGTACATGGGGCAGAGAGAAGGCAGGTGGTTTCTAGCAGCACCTGACACCTGTCAATGTGTATAGGTTGTTATTTATGGAGGAGACAGAAGGGTGTCAAGCATAGCCTGAAAAATGGTCCTGATACCTGGATAATGTTCTACTGTTGCATGCAAAATACACTGCTGGTCATTGGGCCCTACTTGACACCCTCACACCTATGAAGGTCCACAACACTGCTAGGTGTCAGGTCTTCTTGGATACCACAGGGCACCACCGACATTCTTCAGTGTTATTACAATGCCCTGCAGGATACAACATGACATCAACACATACACAATTTTAGGATATCAGATCTGCTGGGTATCCCAAAACCAAGGCTACTACAACTCCTACAGTGCTAGCTGAGGGCCCTGGAACATACACATCATATCACCTTATAGCTGCCCCACATTCAGAGCTAGGTATCAGGCCCTGGTGACACCACCAACAAACCAGAAGTGTCAAGCCCTCCTGGACATGACACCTCCAACCCCAACCTACTACAATAGTAATTATTAGTCTCTGATAGGCACCATTTTAACCATAATCTAACATATACTTAATAGCTATTGGGCCCTGCTGGATATCGCTCTTTACTGCTCCCCACTAATATGCAGTGCTATTCATCAGTCCCATTAGACACACCAACAGCTCTGACTACACATCTACTTCTAGGTATCAGGTCCCATTTGACTTTCTACCCTACATAAGCTGCAAGCTACCAGGCCATAGCTGGAAACTTCTCCTCCTGCCTCACATCATTAAATTGCTAAGTATTCACCTTGCTGGACATCCTTCCTCTGCTGATGCCACACCACACTGCTAGACATCAGATTCTGCTGGATTCCTCCTCAACCACACAAAGTTCTGTGTATCAAGTTCTACTTCTAGTTACTGGGCTGTGCTGGACATTAACCTCACCTCTGTTGCAGTGGCACATAGAGTGCAAATGCTAGGGCTCATGTCCTGCATGGTATCCCCACACTAATATCAAAAGCCCCACTAATTTTCAGATCTAATACTAATTCCATTTTCTACAGTCAATGACAAACAGGACTAGGTGTCCTGCCATACTAGGCATCCTTCCTTCTCAGCCAATGCTAACCTATCTGTCCACTACCTTATTACCAAAATTCAGACACACACACACACATACACACACGCACACACACACACACGCTTGTGTGTACAAAAACACACACATACACACCAACTATGTATCAGTGTATCAGTTCTTTTACTTGTTTCCTCACAAAGAAATGAAGCCTCACAGATACATACATGGCTATATTTCAAGTCCTTCTAGGTACCTTCTCACCTAGAGCCAAATCCACACACAATTGAGCATGTAGTCCTGCTGGGTATCCACTTCTCTATAGCCAAAGCCAAACACACACACACACACACACACACACTTACACACACACACCTGTCTTTGTACAGTTCCTGCTAGGTAACACCTCCCCTGTAACTAAATCCTCTTATACACATATACAACTATGTGGGTGTTCCTCCTTGATAGTTTCCTCCCCCCAAAGTCAAAGCAACACAGGGCTAGATTTCAACTCAAGCTAGGTATGGTCTCATCTATAGCCAAAGTTACACATGCAAACTAGCTTTCAGGACCTGTTGGTGACCCCTCTCCTCTCTCATCCTCCATGATTTATACTCACATCAGAAGGCTGGGAAACAGAAAGAGCATATGGAGCAGGCCTCTGGCATTTGTCTTCCTGGACCTGTGTCTCATTCAATATGATCTTTCCTCATCCAGCCATTTACCCAGGAAAAGTGACTCATAAACAAAGAGAACTAATGTGCTGAGTGTCTGAAACTAGGCTTGTGATTTTGCAGCTGGTGGCAGGTTACAAGATCCATTTTCTCGCCTAATGATTAATGTGGTAGATCCAGGCACAATGTGAGTGGAACTATGCCTGGAAGTAGATTCTGAATTGTGTAAGAAAGCAAACTGAGGCAGCCACCATCAGAGCAATCCAATAAACAGCTGTCTTCTGCCCCTGCTTGAGTTCTTGCTCTAATTTATCTAATATTGGATTGTTCACAGGAAATGAGAGCCAAATAAACTCTTTCTACTCACATTGATCTTTGTCATGATGTCTATCAGTAATAGAAAGTATACAAGGACAATATCCCAAGACTGGCCTCAATCTTGGGATCCCATTGCCTTTACCTCCTTAGTGCTGGGATACAGGTTTGTACTATAAAACATTGCCAAAAAATAGAAATTTTAGGATCGGATGCTTTGGAGAAAATCAATGAAGGACAGCAGAATTCCCAGGAGTGAGGTTAATTATAATGAAGTTAAACACAGAAGCTCAATCAGATGGATTTAGAAACTGTGCTGAATGGGGGTGGATGCCACAGAAAATAAGCCTGAAGATATATCCAGGGCTAGTAGAGGAATCTGAGTTTATTTTAAGATGTTGTGAACACATCAGAGGCTACAAACAGAAGAGTGGCATCATTTTACTTGAGTTAATCATGGGATGTGTGAGCCGCTATACAAATTGATTGGACATCAATATAGGATGCTGCCAGAACTGTGGCAACACCAAGGCTGATCCACCACCTGGTTCCAGCCCTGGATGGATATACCAATTTCACAGTGTCACATGCTTGATGAGGTCAGAATATATGTGAACTCTTATCTACCAGCACACATCTCCATAGTAGTATGCCTAACCTGGATGTGTGACCTTCTGAAACTGCCCCCAGCACACATCATCCCATCACACTTCCTAGGGCCTGGTTTGTGAGGTCACAGGGATACCACTCCTAGCTCATCCAGCATCACCTTAGCTAGTGCACCTATAATCTAGCTCCATGTATCTCCACATTGGGCTCAAGCAGCACACAGAGCAGGGTGTCCAGAAGGAGGGAACCAGGGCTGCATGAGTTTCCTCAGTAGGCCAGGAGGGTCAGCCTAGTTCTTTATGAATCTCCCAGGAGTCTATGCCACAAGGTTGGGCCCACCAGAAACCTATGATGATATTTCTCCTGTACTAAGAATGGGATTCTCAATCTTGGATTTCTATTACCACATGGATGCCCAGAGCCCAGAGTCAGCATTTCTGGGCATGAGGCTTTACATGAGAAAAGCTTTATAAAGTAACAATGGGATTCTAATCAGGGGCAAATTTAAACACAGGGGCCAAGAGCAGTGCTACCCAAGTGGGACACCCTGACCTCAGCAATGGCATCACCTGGAACCTGTGAGACAGGCAAGTCTTCAGGTTTCATCAAAGGCCCCTGACTCCAGTGTCTAAATGAAGACAGAGAAAGAGAGGAGGAAGGGGAGGAAGGAGGAGGGATGTAGGGAGCACATTGGAATGCTGAGATATGTCATCTCAGAAAGAACAGAGAGGAACAGTTATGAGCCCCAGGCCTTGCAGCAACCAAGTAAGATGTATCAAGATAGACCAAACCCCTCCAGCTGCTACCAGAAGTAGCCAGCACAATCACTTGTCAGGCAAGTACGAAGACTTACCACAAACACACAGCAGCTAGCATCTCACACAAGCCACCACTTATCGGGGCCTTCCAATGCATGCTGGAAACTCAAATACAATTGCATCAATCCCTGAGATGTGTGACTCAGGCCACTGAGTCGAATTTTCATCTGGAGGAAACAATATTCTGTGTTCCCATCTCAAATCTACCAAAACTTCAGGGTCTGCCACTGGGAAGTATTTAGGAGACATATGAATGTTCACAAGGACACCTGGAGGAGTAGCCTCTTAGAACTCAAGACCTTGGAAAGAAGAAGCTGAAAATGACATTATGGAGTCATTAAGATAGTCATCATGGAGTATGAAACAATGAATACCTATTGCCCAAGGCTGCTTCAGTGATGAAGATCAGGCGATCTTGCAATGCATTTCTCTCATTGGTTAGCAGCTGCAGTTGAGTGATCAGCTCCTCCTCCTCCTCCTCCTCCCCCTCCTCCTCCTCCTCCTCCTCCCCCTTCTCCTCCTCCTCCTCCTCTTCCTCCAACTCTGTCATGGAGAGGATGATTGGGGTTGACAGTGGCTACCCAGCAGCCCCTTTTGGTAGAAGAACACAGTGAACTTGCATAATGACAAGGCATAGAGTATAGACAGACAACCCTGAGGCCTAGTCAAATGGTTGAGAAAGCACCTATGCTTGTGTCCCAGTGATACCCCAAAGGGTTTTGTCCTGAGCTTGAAATGACTCCTCAGTGGATCTCAGATTTCCCCTCTCTCTGAAGTGGATGTCCCAGCCAGCTAGTTACCTCTGTTTCTCTTAGTACATGCTTCAGATGGCCAGGGGATAGCCTCCTCAACTTATTCACAGCTACACAGTATTAACATGGCTGCAGAACACAGAAGCCTGCGGCTGTTGAAGCCAGGAGAAAATTGGCATATTCTACAAGTACTCAGGTGATGTGGAGTTGCTCAGATCTCCTGCCAGGTCACTCCAAGCACATGTAGATGGAGAAACCATGCAGGGGCACAACATGGTCACAAGACTCACCAAGTCAACTCACTAACAGCCCAGAACACTCAGAGCTGGCGGGAAGCAGCCAGTTTCCATCATGGTTCACTGCTGTTGATGGGTCTTTGGCTGCACTAGAGAGCAGCCTGCCTACCATACCTGCTGACTCAGATGCCTATGGAGAAAGTCCCAGGGATTCTTGGTCAGAGAAGTTCTGCTATAGACCTGAGAACATAAGGCATTGTCCAAAATAACTTTTCTCTCCCTGTTAATAATGTCAGACAGCCACTATACCTATAGGAATCTGCTGGGGGTGACATGCAGTGATGCCTTGCCCTAAGTTGCAGATGCCAAACTCATCCTTCCCTACCTCCTGCTGGTCTCATTTTGTCTATCTCAAACCCCCACCTCACAGTTTGAAAGCCAAGAGATCCCAGAACAATAGCTTTGGCCTTCCTAGCTCTTGGCTTCTGAAACAGACAAGCTATTGTTTTGGGATCCTTGACTTTCAAGAACCATGAGAAGCAGGGAATTCCAAAAGCTTCTCAAAGTCTCCAGTTACTGAGCCCCACTACTGGAAGACACAGCTCAAACCCATCTCCTCTAGGAAGCCTCCCATGCCCCTCTCCTGGACCATTTATTTTTCACTTCTTTAAACTGAGACCAAAGACCAGTTTCCTTCTGCCTCTTTCTGATATCTATACACATGCTATAATCTCTCCGAAGTAGCCTGTTTAGTCTTGCCAACATACCTATGGGTGAACAGTAAAGACACTGAACAATCACCCCAAGAACAGCTGGTGTTGCTACAACACAGGTGACATCACAAAGAATGCCAGGACTCTCCAGGATACAATAGAATGTCAGGGAAGGTACTACTGCTGATGTCACTGGGACTTGTCATTGCCTTCCTGCTAACTAGCTCTCTTTGCAACTCCCCAGAAGTCATGCTGCCCTTCCCAGGCGGCACTCCTGGGACCAAAGAGAAGTCCTTCAACACTTCCTCCTTCTAAACCCAGAGATAACTATCTCATTGGAAACCCCTTAGTGCTTCCTATGTTGGGAACTGGGAGTTTACTTCACAAATACTCCCCAGCAATGTCTCATTCCTTCCTCAAAATCCTCCTAATCATTAATATTAGAAATCAAATACTACTGAGAAATTACATCAGAATGAATGTGGAGGAGGAAAGATCACCTGCCTCAAGTACACTTAGGCACTTGGAAACACAGCCAGAAAGATCCTGCGGGGCTGGTTACAATGTGGGTGAAAACCCTTGCCTGAAATGGCAGGGCAGAGCTGGGAAGGATCTAGAGCCTGGATAACCCAGGAAAAGATTTCTAATATGTCATGCACTTCTCATAGATCAGTATCTACCCAGTAATCACCAGAGAGGCCGCCTCCAGCAGCTGATAGGATCATATGGAGATGTCCAAATCCAAACATCATGCAGAGATCCAGGAACCCCACAGAAGATGGAGAGGAGGGATAGTGGATACCAGAGGGGTTGAGGACCAGGGTAAACTGCCCCACACAGTCAACTAAGCAGCACTCTTAAGGGCCCACGGAGAACAAGGGTTGATATTCTTCAAAAAACACCTACATACGGGAGTGGGGGAAGTCTTAACTTGCCCTTAGGAACCTTTTGCTACTTCTGAGTTACCTGGCACATTCATGATGATCAGGGATTGGTGCCTGGCTTTGTTTCATTTCACTACACCATGCCCTGTTTGAGCAGTAACCCTTAGGGATTGTTATTTCCTAGGAAGAAGCACATGGATGTGGGGGTTGGGGGATGGTTGGGGCAGGGGTATCTGTGGGTGGTAATGGGGGGGTAGATCTAGGGGAGAGGGTTGATGGGGAAGTTGGCAAGATGGAGGGAGGGGAGCCAGGATGTATTATATAAGTTGCATGAGATAAAATAAATTTTAAAAAATGGAGCTTAACTAGAGTGATGACACACCCAGCATATGTCCTGTCCTCCTCACATGTCACTATTTGAACACAGGAAAGGAGACAAACTGTGACAAGATAAGCATACATAAAGTGTGCTTCAGAACGAAAGCACAAGAGTTACACCCAGATTTCACATTAATGCTCACGTTGAGCTAATTACATGACCAACAATATACCAATTGCACTAGCTTCCACTGTAACATCAACTATTTAGTTCCCAAAGGTAAAGTTCTATTTTGCATTTCTTTTCCTTTCCTTCCCACTTAGGGAGAAAAGATTCATTTGGCTCACAGTTGAGCAAAGCCAAGGCAGGAACTCAGGGAGGAACTGATGCAGAAACTGTAGCTTGCTCCCCTTGGCTTGCTCAGCTGCCTTCCTGATACAACCCAGGATCACTTGAGGGTGCTGCTCACAGTGGGGTGCATCAATTATCAATTTGGGAAATGTCACAGGGACTGGCCCACAGGTCAATCTTATAAAAGTAATTCTTCATTTGAGTTTCCCTCTTCCCAGTATATCAAGTTCACAACTGAAACTAACTATGGCAATAGTGGGTAGAAATAAAACTCTTGATACTCTAGACTCATGAATATAAGGGTAACATTGTAACATAAAAACACATATTAATCTATTTTTTGAATAATAAATGAACTAGAATAAATTTAGTTTTAAAAAGTAAGCTAAAGACCCCTAAACCAGATGACACACCTCTGAACAACTGGTAGGATGAACCCATCTAATTTGCAAATAGAAGATTTAAAAGTGAATGTGGAATTCATGACTAGTCTGGAGACATTTGGGTAACCACATCAGAATTTTAGTTTGGTCTTAAATTTACAGAAATAAATCTTAACTCTGCTGTGTATTTAAAATATTAACCTAAAGTAGGACAGGTGGTGGCTGCAATAGAATAAGAGTCAGTTTTCTTTAAGGGTATGCCCACTGGCTGGTACACTGTTCCCCAGTGAATGGCTTCACATCCATAAATCTTAGTAGCACAAATTAGGCTCCATGAGTTATTAAAAACCAAACTACAACAACAACAACAAAAACAAACAACAACAACAAAATACAGAGTATTTTATTGGGGGAGTATCAGGTGGATCTGGGAGGAGTTAGAGAGTTGAGTGGAGGGGTGAATATGATCAAAACACTCTTTACACACACACAAATTTTCTAAACAATTAATAAAGTTTATTTAAAAAATGAGTTCGTTAAAAGTTTGTTGTTTTTTTTAATGATTCAAGAAGGGGGAAGATCTTAGAACAGGGTGCATCTTTTATAGAGAGTGGACATCCATAGTAGGATTAAAGGCATCAGCAGCTAAAATGAATACAAGTGCAATGAACAATATTATCCTATTTTAAGACTTATTTTCATTTTTAATTATATATACACATGCATGAATGTGTGTCATTACCTGTCTATGCTTATGGATGCCTGCAGAAGTGAGAAGAAGTGATGGATCCCATGGAGTAAGTTATAGGAGGTTCTGAACTTCCTGGTGTGGGTGCTGGGAAAAAAAAAACAAACTTGAATCATCAGTAAGAACACTATGTGCTCCTAACCACTGAGCAGTCTTATCAGACCTAAAAATCTTCATCCTGACAATGAATTGCTAAGTAATATAACTAAATTATTGTCTTATACAATGGATATTGTTAGTATTAGTCAAAAGAAAGTATTCTGTGCCCAAAGTGCACATAGAAATTAATCAGAGTTAATAGTTAACATCTCTATAGACAAATGAAATATTCAAACTTCTAATTTATTGTTAACCAACACAGTTAAGCAAATAGTAAAAGATTAAAAGACTATCAAAAAATTATGATAGAAGAACACATAAAAAGTATACCTCTTATAGAAGGAGAGATGGCTCACCGGTTAAAAGTACTGTCTGTTCTTCCAGAGGATTTGGGTTCAATATCCAGCACCCACATGGCAGCTCACAATTTTCTGAAACTCCTGTTCGAGGAGACCCAACACCCTCACTCAGAGTACATGCAGGCAATACATCTGTTACATAAAAATTAATTAATTAATTAATTAATCAGTTAAAAATATATACCACTTGCAAATCTACCCAGTGATACATGTTTAAAGGCTGGAGTATCCTGATAATGCAAAGGCAGAATTAGGTTTGCCCTTAATTAGAAACAAATAGGAATAGCTAATAGTCTCATTTCAGTGTTTGCCAAACACTGAAATTAACTTTTTACTAGGAGGCTGAAAAAAAAACTGAGAAAAGCCTATTGAGATTTAACCTAATCTAGTATGATTACTCTCCTAATATGATCAACAAGCTCTTTGTACTAGAGCAGTTTATTATGGGGACTAAGAAATAGAATAACCTCTAAATATTCTTAGACAAATAAGCCAAAGAAGTTAGCTTTTCAATGATTGACCGCAGAATATTTTAAATGGACCAAGTTACCCTAGGGAGAAAAATACAATCCTATTTTAGGGCCTGTGTTAAAAATGAGATTTATAATCTCTGGGTTCGATCAGGAAAAGATATATAAGTTCTATCAATGCTTTGTGTATACAATGACTCAAGTCCCATAAGATCGGTATTCATAACAGAGTAATCCAAGTCAAGGTCTAATAATAATTTCTCTCACTTTGAAATAAGCCAAAATCAGGCTTGTTCTGGTGACAATCTGGGTAACTAGACTTAAAGGTTACTTCTAAGTGTTGGAGTCCTCTTCTCTCCATTATGCATTTCATTTTCCTCTTACTAAAAGTTATTCTTCTTCTGCTTCCCAAAGTATTCCTTGTTTTAGTTAAATTAAAAGTATCAGGTTATATACAATTCCATAAATCTTGTGTATTATATATGTATACAGACATGGCTACTGTGGCATGTATCAACCAATGCTGATGCAATGACACAATTTATTAGAAACAAGTTGAGTATTACCTCTATCAGCTTTACCTCTCCAGCAGCCCTAAACATAGCTCACACCCCACACTTACTATGTGAATTCTATTTCCTACACTTCAACCCTTGACATACATTAATTTAAGAGTACTTTTCATTATACCTGCACCCAGCCATCATTCTGCAAAATTTTATGATCAAGATGAGCATCACACTTAAAGCAAGCATGAACTGGAGATAAGCTATGTGGGACACATCTCTTAAAAACTAATATTGGTCATTATTCTTTTTTTAGTCTTTATATTTTTAAAAAATTTTGTTAGTACAGGAGTTTTTCCTGCATGTGAGTCTGTGACTCTTCCAGGCAGCTGGGCTTATCTGAGAGTTTTCATTGCACCTTGACTCTTCTGAAAGTGACTATCAGCAGTATTTATTGTTTATTCTTGGGGAAGAGAGGGTTTGTAAATATTGTCAGTTTCAGGGACTGCCTGAAGGTATTTTGAATTATTTATCTTCTGCCTTAAGGAGCTTCTGCAGGGTGAACTGTTTCAGCTGGGAGGAAACTGCTACACTACATAATATGTGAAATTTCCTCCCTATATAGAGAAAAGTGTTTGATTAAGAGTTACTTTGATACAATAAACCACAGAGATTAATCACTTCTAGATTATGGGTATTGACATTACCCCTAAGAATTTACAACCCCCTGTGCTACCTACCACATGATGTCAGCTGAATAAACCTTTAGGCCTTTCTCTGAAAGTTGTATCCATCATCTACTAATAAATCCCCTAATCTATACTATTATTTAAATCATTATATAAGCTGGTTTAATTACCATACTCAGTTCATGATTACTGCCTACATCAATCAAATTAGGAATAAGCATACTAGCAGTTATCACAACTCTCATTGACAGATCAAAACAACAATCTGTGGAAATTGCAACCAAGTATTTTAAACATAAATAATAGCTTTGATAGCTCTGCTAAAAGTCATTATAATTAACCTCTTTAGCAAAGGACAGAAAACTTCTCAAAAGAATGGTTGTGAGTTAGCCTACCGTATTAGGATCATTAATGAAATTAGACCTAACTATATACCACTGATAAGTAATAGAAATAACTCAAGGAATCCTCCTAATATTTGTAATAATCTTATTAACTAAAAAAAGTTATTCATGATCAACCTGTCCCTTTATTTAACCCTTCTCTGAGCCTATTCCACTAATTCATCTATTTTATTAAGAGAATAAGACCCAACTACAGCATGAACACAATTTAGCATAGTCATCTATTTTACACACACAGGAAAAATTGATCATCAATGGTAGGGGAGGCTGTCCCCTTGAGGCAGAAGGCAGAGAAGCCCTTGTGCTTAAGTAGGGCAGGGCTGCACAGTGAACCTCTGGGTTCCCTAGTCCACACCCTTACTAGAAAGGCTAGGCAAGGTGAGTACATGGTAGGTGGCAAGCACTTTAGGAAAGATGGCAATACCTATGTTGATCTGGTTTAATGTCAAAGAGCAACAAGTCTCTCCTCTGTTTGACAGAGAGGCCTTTGGATTTCTTCTGCCATTGCTTTGTCTTCTGGAGAGTGAAGTATTCCAAGGCCATAGCCTTGTGCTGCAGATGGCTCTGCTATACAGTAAAAGTAACATTCATATGTTCACAGTGATACTGTTGCACATTGCAGCCAGATCAGCAATAACTGTCCTGCTTCTTTCAGGTAACTCTATGGAGCTTCCAAAATCCTTTGTCATGCAAGACTTCTCTAATCCTTGAGGGGAAAGAAGCTTGAGAAACGAATGATACAGACTATTTAATCAGGCATGACCACAGTGTCAGGTTGAAGTAGAAGGGAGCCAGGGTTGTAGGGAAATGAGTCATTCGAGGAGAGACTGCCTGGGGGGTCCAAGGTAGGCCAAGTCCTGTGGGAGGAGTTCTGACTCTGAGCATCAGAGTCCTCTTTCCTTGCCCTTTCAGTTCTGTGTGGCTGCTCTCAGTGATGTCTGCTCCAGCTCCACATGGAAACAGAAAATGTGAAGTGCATCTCAGGAGCTGCTGTC
Organism: Cricetomys ansorgei; assembly: GCA_026225945.1. NCBI lineage: Eukaryota > Metazoa > Chordata > Mammalia > Rodentia > Nesomyidae > Cricetomys > Cricetomys ansorgei. The sequence continues at coordinate 9,653,476 of JAMJFZ010001562.1, forward strand.
TCTCAGCAACACACAGCGATGTCAAGTTACATGGATTCCTAATGAAGACTGCGTGAAAACTGCTTCACAGTTGCATCCAACCCTGAGAACACTCAGGAATCAACACCACTCAAGCTGGGACAGCAACAGTCTATTCCTCACTGGGCAACATGCACGTCACTTGGCCTTCATCTGCTGCAACCCTGGTCAGTGCTCTTTTCTGAAGACCTACCACTTGGCTTGGCCAGTTTCTGGGCTCTTTTTACTCTAGCCAGACAGTAATCTAAGGTTAACTGCTAGCTTTAGGTTAGCCTATCAAGAGACACTGATAACCTCTCTGTGCTAAAGAAAGGGGGTGAAAAGACAGAACACATAATCTTTGAGGTAGCTCACAGCAGGGATAGCTGTTGGGGTATGTTTGAACTTATTCTCAAATATTAAGCTGTTTATCTAGTAGCCTGAACTACAGCCAGAAGGTCACTTTCCTTAGCTATTAGAAACAGCTTCTTAGGAGTGGAATCTGGAATGCAGAAACCATGCTAGTTTGGAGCACCAGCAATTGCTTATTCAATGGCCTTTGATTGGAACAAATGTCATTCTAATGTTGTCGGCCCACTGAGAAAAGCATCTGATTGTATTAATGCTAATGGAGGGACTTTACAGGGGGTTCCCTCAACCTAAGCACCAGATAAGGAAGACTTTATGCTAGGACTTGACTGGCCCATAAAATGGAACCATGAGAGCCAGCTGAAGTTGGGGGCTGGTGCACTTTAAAGGTTCTATTCATTGTGCATGAAGTGTGGGTGGGCAGTGATTCCTTTCAATAAAATACCTAAAGGTCATGTGCTAGGATAGAAGAAGCAGATCAGGGGATGGGAAGAGGAGCTTGTAAGTCAGCCATATGAGGCGAGACCCTGTGCTTGGCCATGCAGGTTTTCCATCTCAGAAGTGTCGTGGCTCATTATTGATACACATGAATAATAACAATAAAAATAATAATGATAATAAAATTAATTTAAATACTTCAACAGATGGCTAAGTAATCAATTCTTGATATTAGGGCAATTTGGTTCTTTTAAATCTGTGGTCTCTCTTCCATAAGAAAATAAAATTAAAGGTTTACTGGCCTCTTAAATCTTGATTAAAAAGAAATGCTCTCTTTATGAGACACAGATGAGGTTTCTACCCAACTGACAAAGCATGCTGAAACATGCAAATAGAACCTGTAATTCTACTTATGAAATGTGCTGGGTTTTGAATGCAGAACAGAAACAAGATCAAGACAGGTTTTACGTGGGCACGGATTGTCATTCCCTACAGAGTGGGAGATGACATGAAATCAAGGAGTCCAAGTCTCTCAGAAATGACTCTAGTATTCTAAGAAAGGAGGCTGGCAGAGGAAGACATCAGAACAAAGGACCTTGATGCAGTCTAACATACTTATTGTAAAGATGAGGAGTAATCCATGAAAAAAGAGAGCAAGGCCAATCTGAGAAGACATTGAGCCACCTCTGCGAATGTTGGACTTCAGGGATCCAAACTGGGACCCCCAGGGTCCAAACCGGAACGCCACATCCCCACAGAGACTCACAGACGGGATATCGATGCAAATAGCAAGAGGATTTATTCCAGTGCACTGGGACCGTTCTAACACGCAGGATAGAAGCCGGCCCCAAGGAGCAAATGGTGAAGCTTTTTATACAGTTGTAGATAGGGGCCAGTTAACCTTTAAGTTGATGATAGCAAGGTCACGGGCACCAGGAAATGTACACTTAGGATAAAGTCCCTTGCCTAAGGCTATTAGGCGGTGCCTGTAGCCGCCGCTCATTTTAGGAATGTGGGGCTGGGTCACAGTGCTCTTGAATTAAGCCTGACAATAATTGTTTTGTGGTTTCTGGGGTGGGCTAGTTCCTGGAACAGGGAGTTCTGGAATGTCCTGTTAAGAGTTTAAGATTAATGATCAGGGCCTGGGGTCTCCGGCCTCACATAAACCCTTTCACTCCCCACTTTTTCTTTTTGCACTGCTCCAATCATGGAGCAGCTGTTTCTAGCTCCTGATCACTAGCATTGATTAATTTATAGTCAACCCCTGTAGGATTCCTAAGAAACTGGTACTGTTGTCTGAGAACCATAATCTGTACTGCACTGATTCTTTTCCTAATAAAAGCTATTAGTTTACTTAAAATGTAGGACCCAAAGTTTAGAGCCAACAATAACATTACCAAGGGAGCCAGTAGTATAGATATTAATGTCGTCACCCATGAGGATAAATTGAACCAGGATTTAAACCAGAAAGCGGAGCAAAGTCCTCTTTGTTGCAGAAAAAGTAAATCTAAACACCTCCTGTAATGGCAGCTCGCAGACTCTGGTACTGTTGTCCCTGTAGAAGTAGGGAGGCAGTTTCTGTGGCAACTCCTGTTGCCCCCACCCCTAATAGGAGTGACAGTGTGAGAACTGTTAAGGGCTCCCTTTTTTTGCTTTAAGTGGGTGTTTAATGAACCTGAGTCTATCTGGCCTCAACAGATAATGTTCTGGTGTGCCACTAGGCACTACACATGCCATGTCCCCAGTCTTAGGGAGTTTTCTTTTGACTAAAAGTTCCAGCCTGTGGAAATGGGACGTTGTAATCTCTTAGACTGCTTCCTGCTGAGAGGGGACATTGTCAGGGGCCCCAAACAGGCTGGTATTAGTCAAAAGCTTGGGGCAGGGTGCTAGGCAGTGGGGTACATCTGGTTCGCTGATCCAGCGGAGTGGTCACATCAGCTGTACTGGTCATCAGCTCTCAGCAGGTCAGGTCCAGGACTCACAGTAGTCGAAGCAGTTTGATTCCTGGATGGTGTCTGTTAGCCAAGTAGTGATCTATTGAGACGGATTAAAAACTAGAGGCAGAAGTTAAAGTTTACAGAAGCTTACATATGGAACTTTTTATCATTGTAATTCACATTGTAGAAAGAACAGCTAGCAAGTGTTCCTTAAACAGCCAACGAGAAATCACCTTAGACTTGAGTCTATTTAGGCACTTAAAAACATGTTTTTAGGGTCCTTAGGTGGGTCATGATTTATGTTACACAGAATCTGTACACAGAATCATTAACATCTGTGTACAGAGTACAGAATCATAAAAAGTTCTGAAGCAACCAAAACCGAGAAAAAGAAATAAAAGCATGCTGTACACCACTAAGACAAAATCTGTCCTTTTGAATGCAGACACAATGGTTTTTGTCTCCTTTTAGCAATGAACTATGTTTATATATATATCCAGAAGAGAAAGGGGAAACTAAGCCAGACTCTAGACCTGGAACAATCTGGATAAAAAACAATTATACCAGCTCAGCAGAACATGTATCTAGGATGTTAATGTCATAACTCTGAACCTGTAAAGTTTACCTAAAATCAGTTATTCAGACTTTTACAATTTACCTAGGCTTTTATCTCTGCAGATTTTTAACATTTTAAATCACTTTCTTAGGCCTCTACATTTCAACTCTCATAATATTTTTTTATGTTAATAATATACATTTTTCTAGACCCTAAACCTTTTTCTTTTTCTTTTTTTTTTTGCTTTTATCTTAAACCACCTTCTCACTTAAAATCACTTTTTCAGACCTTTATATTTTAAACTTCATAACATTCCTTTAAACTTTCTTTAATCTAACTATCTACCAAATACAGAGTTGTTATTACTACTGAGCAAAAATCTATTTATCTTTTAACAGGGGGCCTGTTAGCTAGACAATCCTGTTTGTCTTATTCAGACAGGGACTCTAGTAGCCTCAGAGAGAGAAACTGGTTGTCTATTGCTGTTAAACTAACAGAATTACAGTTAGCCATCAACACCAGAGATCTGGGAATACTAAATTACAGCAAAAAGTATAACTCAATTAAAATGACAGAGACTTACCCATACCTAGACAGATGACCCTGGACTCTCCGTGTTCTCTGTGACCTTATGGGGAACAGAGGCCTCAAGGCAATGACAGTCTTCTGTTGCCAGGCAGTTTTCAGTTGCCAGACCAGTAGGTATCTTTCTGTGGATAAGACTCAGAGGGATCGAACCCCGCTCTGTCCACCCAAAGCAGATGATCTACTCTCTAGTGTCTTATTTGTAGGCAGGTCTATGGCAGGTGAGGCATTGGGCAGTTTTGCCCAGTGGTACGTTTCCACAATCCACAGAGGTTGCTCTGTCCCTGTCCGTCTTCTCTGGAGGTGCTGGGGTCACTGTTAGGATCTGGGGTCTCTACTTAAAACTCCAATTAAAAGTCATAATCAGCAGATCTCTGAGGGGTGAGGGCTATCTATGTTAAGTATCTCTAAGTTAACAAAACTTTGCCTATAATTTTTTCTGCTTTACTGTACTATCTAGGTCATTGTAAACATCTTTTTAACTTAAACTGTCTCATAGCCTTGTGAATTTAAATATCTTAAAACATTTGAAAACATCTAGCTTTTGTAAAAACCTAAAGTTTTCTTAAAGTAGTTTAAAACCTTTCAACTTTGTGTTCATAATATCTCATAGTGTCCTTTTTAGTAGCATTCTGTTTTAGGCCTAAGCCAACTGTTGCACTAAAGTTCAGATATCATACAACTTCTTAATTTTAAAACTGCAGGTTTTTATAAACAAACTTCAGTTATTTTTGTTTTGTTTTAAACACTTTACTCTTAAACTGAAACGATGATTGTCAGCAAAAGATGTATTCTTGTATAAGAATACACAGAGATACAGTCTTTGATATCTTATTAAACACTTTTTAAAATCTTAACTTTATAAACCTTATTTTAGCATACAAAAATACTATATAAAATCTATCGTAACTTAGTTTTTTCTTTTTAGATCTATACCAGAAAACACATCTTTAAAACACATTTTTAAAATACACTCTCAAGAGGGTTGGTATTGAGGCCTCAGTTATGTAGGGACCACTGTGATGAGCTAACCTTTTTGTTAGTCTATCCTCCTGACCCTTTGCCTTTTCTCTCAGGCTCTCCAAAGGAGCGCAGAGTATCTGCTCTGTATTGGCTCTCTACCCCTGTGTGTGTTCCTTTACACACCGAGTATGTCATCTTGTCATCTCATGCAGACTTAAGACAGCCACAGAACTCTTTCAGGAAGCCAAGCTTGGGTCAAGTTCCTGCCTTTTAGTTTTAGGGGCAGCAGCAGGAAGGAGGGAACAAGGTATTTTCCCCAGGCCTACTTGTCTCTCACTTTTCTCAACCCCCAGAAACCCTCTTATCTCCCTGGCAGGGAGCCCACCGCAAAGCGCAGCACATGGGATGTCCTTGGGACTTGAATTAACTGAGCTGTTCTTTCTTGCTTCCCTGGGACAAAGTTTCTGGGTCTCCTAAGACCTTTCCTCCCAAATGTCAAGCCAGTTGTTTCTTCTATTGTCTTAGGAATTGGGGAGATTCCACACACCCTGTGAAATTCACCTCTGTCTAACATCTCATCCACGCCTACTTATCTTCCACACCGGGTTGTCATCTTTCTCCGCCCATGTGGTCCCTTCCCTACTGGCCCCGGCTCAGGACCAGTTTTTTCTCAAATACAAGTATAATCTTACATACAGACAGAGAAATCTTAATCAGGTCTGGAACAACAGAGGAACCTTAGGACTTTTTCAGAGATGACTTGTTGCCTTTTTACAAATTGTCTGTTAGTGGCAGAAGTTATTTTAGCATTTTGGCATGTAACACAAGCTGCTCCAGGTCTCTCCTCTAAGTTTGCAGCAAGACTCATTTCTAAGTAAACTTGTCCCAGATCTGGCAAGCTAACATTTAAGACAGTGATATTCAAATGAACACAAAATATACATTATTTTTATACATTGACACTGGTGATCACCAAGACAGAATTAATACATCAGCTGACACTTAACATCTTGAACTCCTGCCCGTAGTAGGATCAGCTTATCAGAACTTTACAGCCAGAATTAATCTATACATTTCAGATCACTTTTTACTTTAATTTTCAAAATAGCTGAGGCTTAACAAAGCTAGCAAAGACAAGCAGGTAAAAATATACATCTTTGCACCCGAATAGACCTTCCAACTGTGTGCCTGCAGCACCACAAATAAAGTTCCTCTATTGTAATGCACATTCCTTTTGTCACACCCTCCTCGGCAATCTGCCTTCCAGGCCTGTTTGAATCAGCTCTGGTGTAGTGGCAGTTCAGCTATCTTAAAAATTTCTCTCTTATTTTTAGTATAGAAAAAACCATCACATGGCCTCTCGATCTCTAAAGACTGCTAGGTTGTTTACTCAAACCTCAATTGCCTTGATTTACTTTGTTTTAATCCCATAACTCTCACCCTAAAAATTTGGCCGTCAGCACAAGGTACATTCCTGTATCTGAATACACGGAGGCATAGCTTTGATCCCCTATTAAACATTGTTCTTAAAGATCCTATCTCATTTTCAGCATAGAAGAGGAAAAATCATACAAAATAAAATATAATTTAATTTAAATATCTGAGATTTGTTGTCTCCTTGAATGGCAACATGTGGCTACCTCCATCTCCTCTTTGATCCTGGAAAAGAATGGTAATGTCCACATCCTAAATGGAGTCACATCCAAAATGCAGTCACACATACGTTACTCAGCTTTAATTTAATGCTCTCTTTTTAAACTTACACTAGAAAAAACATCGTCATTCACACACACTCAGATAGAAAACAGAGAGACCTCAGAACTTCCTTGATATGACCTGATGCTTTTTACAGTTTGTCTGCATAAGCAGAGATCCGAAACAGTTCAGCCTAGCGTCCTTTTAAAAACGTCTATCTCCATAGCCATGCGCGCAAATGGCCACAGAGACGACAGGGACAGTGAGCATAAACCATTCCGGAACTCTGGCCAGCAGCAGAAACTGCTCCAAGAAGTCTCTTCCCAAACAGCAGCCTGAGCAAGCTCTACCTCAGTGGCAGTCATTACAGGACACCTGAATCTTTAAAACCATTAGTTTTCTTTACCCAAACAAACCACATACATATTTTAAAATACCATTTGAGTGATTTTTACACAAGAAAGTTAGGCTGTTATCTCAGGAGTGGGTGAGCTGCACCCCCTCCTGCCTCTTTTTGGTTGCTTTGCCTCATTAACTCTTTCCCTCCTGTGGCTGAGAGCCCCAAACCAAGGCTGCTGAGTTGAAACTGGCAGCTCTGGCTGGGGTGGGCCCCAGAGGTCTGCTCAACGCAGCACCCCCTTCCTTGCAGCTGGCCTTAGGAGTTGCTTGGCCCACGTTAGATCTCGCATGTTACACAGGAAAACAGACAAACACAAACCATGAAACTGAGACAAACATGAATCAGATAAGACAATGGCGCCGCACAATTTCTCAGAGGTTTTCAGGTGTACATCAACTGACTGATAAGTCGGCTCTGTCCTTGACTCCCTTAAAATGAGACATAATTATGTCAAGAGGTCCAGATGGAGTTTGTCCCACATCCAAAAACAAAGTCAGTCCGAGTCTAGCCATACACACACACACACACACACACAGAGAATCATACAGAAACAGCAGTGCACCGTCCGGTGTTTCCAGAGTCAAGTAAGCACCTGGCACCACTGTCTGCCCAGAGCTCTCAGAGAGTCTGTCAGTGGAAAGGCCTCCACAGCCTCCAGATTCCAAGCAGGTCAGGACCTCCAGGTGGGTCCTATGACCCCAGATGTGTCCTCTCACAACCCAAGCTTCCCGACACAGGTCGTCACGACCCCAGACAGGAGGGTAGCTCATCAGCAGCCCTCCTACAGCTATGGTGTAACCTCAGAACAATGGTCAAGCGTCAGAGAGAGGGGGGTTGAAGTCGACTGTCCCATTGTCAATAAGTCAGAAAGAACCAGTGAAAATACAAGAAACAGATTTTGCAGACGCGCCCAGGAGGGGACTTCCACAGCTCCTCTACGGAAGTCACAGAAGGTTGAGACCGGACTCAACCGGGCATCTCCAGACGGAGGAGAGGCTCCTCTCCCTCCTCCCGATGGAGAAGGATCCTCACGGACCCCTCTCCGAACAGATGGGGGGAAGTCCTCCTGGACCTCTCCCCGTACAGATGGGGGGAAGTCCTCTCGGACTTCTCCCCGTTACCAGACTCTGGAGTGTCCTCCAGGGCCCCACAGCCTCCAGATTCCAGACCCTCCCGTGGCGCTTCTCACAAACAGACAGACAACAAGACCTAATACAGATAGTCAGGCAAATAAGTCAGTCACAATTAACACAAAAATCAGACACAAAGAGAAACAGAGCTCCGATATCGGACAGATGCCGGACCTGCCAAACCAAATGGCAGAGATTCCGGCCAGATGCCATGGGGCCAACTTCCCCCGGCTCAGACGGAGAGGAAACCTTACGGTGTCCCCTCCAACCCCACTGGAGCGTCCTCCAGGGTCGGTCCTGGCTTATACCATCCCGGTAAGCTTAAGCCGTGCGGCGGGATCCTTACGGACCATGCACACCACAGACCGTTACAGACACAGTTACAGCTCTGACCAGTTACTTGTTCCAAACAGACAGGCAGACAGGCGAACAGACAGACAGACAGACAAAGAAGAGATGCTCGAGCTTACCTCCGATACCCGACTTGTGGGGTCTGGGGGATGCGTCGATTCCCGGTCAGGGAACCAGAATGTTGGACTTCAGGGATCCAAACTGGGACCCCCAGGGTCCAAACCAGAACGCCACATCCCCACAGAGACTCACAGACGGGATATCGATGCAAATAGCAAGAGGATTTATTCCAGTGCACTGGGACCGTTCTAACACGCAGGATAGAAGCCGGCCCCAAGGAGCAAATGGTGAAGCTTTTTATACAGTTGTAGATAGGGGCCAGTTAACCTTTAAGTTGATGATAGCAAGGTCACGGGCACCAGGAAATGTACACTTAGGATAAAGTCCCTTGCCTAAGGCTATTAGGCGGTGCCTGTAGCCGCCGCTCATTTTAGGAATGTGGGGCTGGGTCACAGTGCTCTTGAATTAAGCCTGACAATAATTGTTTTGTGGTTTCTGGGGTGGGCTAGTTCCTGGAACAGGGAGTTCTGGAATGTCCTGTTAAGAGTTTAAGATTAATGATCAGGGCCTGGGGTCTCCGGCCTCACATAAACCCTTTCACCATCACCTCTACTGCTCCTAACCCACCTTTGAAAGAATGTACCTGCACATCTTGTTTTTTGATTTCTTTCAGAGAAAAGGCATGATAGGTCACAGCTCGGGAATGAAAGACAAGAATAGAAGAAGAAATGATCACTTCCTATTAGGAAAGAGTATAATGCCCAAGGCTTTTTTAACTGATAATGACTATGCTTATTCAAAGAAAGAAGACTAGGCTAGTATGAAAAAGCTTTCTTGGATGATGCTTTTATTTTACTCTACAGTGCAGGGGGATGAAACTCAGTGGAGTTTAATCCATGAGTGTTAGGCAAGTGCTTAACCACTGATCTATAACCCCAGCCCTCTTGTATGCTGCTTATTTATTGACTTGTTTATTTGTTTGTTTAGTGACAAGGTCTGACTTGTAGCCTAGGCTGACTTAGAACTTGCTATGAAGTCCACTGTGGCCTCAAACCTCATATACTCCTGTCTTAGGCTCCCAAGGCTAGCTGCTGGGATTATAAACATGTACCATCACATCTATCTTAGATACTTCTCACTGTTCTCTCTGGCCAAATTTATCCTTGAAATTCCCAGTATATGGTTTAAAATAAGCACCTCTTAAAGCTTAATGTGTTTAAAAACCCCTGAAATCTTAGTAAAACATGGGGTTTGGTTTACTCCTCAAGACTGCATGTCCAAAATGTTCTTCACTGGATCATATTTAGAATTGTTCTGGTTTAAAACACCACAATTTAGCCAGGCAGTAGTGGCAAATGCCTTTAATTCCAGCATTCGGGAGGCAGAGGCAGGTGGATCTCTGTGAATGCGAGGCCAGTCTTGTCTACAGAGCCATTGTTACAACAGAGAAACTCTGACTCAAAAATAAACACATTAAATACTATAAGTTATAATCATGCTTTGGCAATTGTGCACTAAGTATAGTTAAGACACTGAAAGTGGGGTGATATGAATGGCTAGGGTGTGGATGGTTGGAACATTTTGCTGGCAAGAGATTAAAACTAACTTCTTGAATTTTAGAATCTATAAAATGTAATATAACCTAACGAGATAAAATACAAAAGTCTTTCTCCAAACTCGAAATATGACCTGTGTGATGCAAAAACCTCTCTAGACCTCCATGCCCCTATTTCTTATTTGTTTGCAGGAAACCATCCTGATGGCACTGGGGGACAGAGTACAGGAGCAAATGGGCGAAGGGCAATGATCAGTAAATGAAGTCCACACTACACCCTATACATTTCATCTCTGAGCTGGGTGTGGTGACACACACAGTTGATCCCATCATCTGAGAAGAAGAGGCCAGCTTAGTTTACATAGTGAGTTCCAGGCCAGTCAGGACTACATAGCTGAATTTATCCCAAAAGTGACAATAACCAACAAAACCCATCTCTGTTCTTTAGTGCTTCTCTAGGTTTATGTTTGACCAAGCAAACAAACTAAGGTAGTTACCAGTGTTACACACAGACTGTAATTTTTCCCTTGAACTGGGCTTAAGAGACTGTAATTTGTTTATTGAGATAATTTACAGGGCCTGAGATTCCAGGAATAACTTCGTTTTTACCTACCCCACATGCTTAGCATGGGAGTTGAAAGTCTTTCTCCAACAGTGCACATGTGATAGCTACAGAACACTCATTGTTTGTCAAAAAGTTGATTTTAAAAGATACATATACACTCATACATTTGTGTGTGTATATATACACAAATTTATTTTCATCTCATTGATATTTCTAAACATATAGTTATTCCTACTTATGCACATGAGTAAAGTTAAAGTTGAGAAACACCACGGCACTTGATATCTGATAAAAGGTGTGTAAATCACCAGAGCAGAGGACTAATCTTTACCATATCTACTCTCCCCTCTGAAACTGTTCCAGTGCTTGCTTCCCCTTCCTGGTACATGTCTTTTCTGCTTAAATACCAATTTGTTAGGTTTGTGATATCGTGCCTCATGAGATTTTTACATGAGGCAAATGTGAAAAGCCAGGTGGTAGAGGGGAGCAGGCCCTTGACAGGAGTTACGCCAGCACGTAGTGGCTCCACCTCTCCCAAATCCCTGGGCCTACTCTGGGGAGAACACTCACTAGAACCTGATGTCCTTTCCTAGCTGAGAGACTTAGTCTGGCCGTTTCCCATTCTGGGCCTTGATGTCTTTTGTGTGTGGTGAGTACCTTTCCTGGCAGTTGTCCTGGGACTCTGGCATCAGTATCCTTGATTCATTCTGAAACCAACTCCAGCTCCCAACCCTCTCTACTCTAACCCTGGCCCAATTCCTGTCTCTCATGCCTGTTACACTCTGCATGCTCTGATGATGTCTCCTTCCGCCTCACTCATTCTTTCCTGTCTTTGCTTTGTTCTGCACCTTGTAGCCACCAGGACTCTGTCTTGCTTGATTTTCTGCAGGAAAAATACCTTGTGCTAAAGAAGCAATGGATGCACAGTACACTAACAGACTTGCTCCAGCAGGCATCAAGGGACGGTGACCAGATTTTGGGTATGACGCCACGCTGACATCATCAATGTTCATTCTCCTCTGGGTACATGCTCCATGGGTCAGCTCTGTAGCTGATGGAGGGGACTCCACCCCTGCATGATGGGTGGAGTCTGGTTTTTGTGGCCTGCTAAGATTGTATCTCTCTGTCGCTGGAACAGAGGGGCTGCTGGTCAGGATTAAAGAATACAGGAGGTTAGCTAGCATGGAGAGAACAGGAGGAAGATTGGAGATCAGGGAGGGCAGAGGTGTGCCCAGGACAGTGGAGATAATGGCTGTGGTGAGGTGTTAGCATTACTCCTCCCCAACTTTTTTCTTGTTTTTTGTTAGTTTGGTTTTTTTTTTCATTTTTTGTTTGTTTGTTTTTGCTTTTTAGCACAGGGATCACCATGTGGCTCTGGCTGGCCTAGAATTCACTCTGGAGATTACTAGTTCACATTTTGAAACTGTGGCTAGGCATTTAGTTCTGTTATGGTGACTAAGTTCTTTAATGACCTCAATTAACAGTCTCTTTTCTATGAGTAAAAAGGAGAGTAGCTGGATTTCATGGTCTCAGAAAACTTGCTTTTAAAAATGTATTTATTCCCTTTGAAGCTCGGACACTATATGAATTGCTAGGTTTCCTAGGCTGAGTTTGAAAATGTAATATTCCTGTATCAAACTCTGGAGTTTTGGAATTTACAGGCCCCTCTGACTGCACTCAACCTATAAAGCATTCTTTAGACTCAGAACATTAGTTTCTATCAGTATGATAAATGACAAAATGACAAAAACTGACTCTCACGGCTATAGATTTGGGGCACTAAGTCCCAGCCCTCTCAGGTTGCCTTGGTTCTGTCCAGACACTGCCCTTAATTTCTGAAGAGTGCTAGAGTAGTTTGGATGCTGGATGAGAGTAAACAGAATTATGGTCCCTGTATTAGAAAGCCTCCTTTTAAAGAGTGAAAAAGAATTCTCAGAGAAACTTGGGCAAGCAGCAATGCATCCTTGTTTAAGAAACATAGGCTGTATAATTTTTTGGGTGATAATTGTGCACCATTTTGATCTTAAGCAGTACAGGGCATGGTGATACACACATGATTTAGAATTTGAAGCCAGCCTGACAACAACAATATGAACACTAAATCTTTTGCATGTGCAAAGGCCTGCAACTATGTAAGAATCTATAAGACTGTGAGAAAGTGCCTTTCAAGACATATAGCATGTGAACTCAATAATGTTCACTTTCCTTACTTTTGGAGAAAGAAAAATCTCACTATGTAGGCCTGGCTGTCCAGAAAATGGACATATAGACCAAAATAGCCCCAAACAAATTCACCTACCACTCTCTCCTGACTGTTTGGGATTAAAACATGTAAAAAGATTACTTGTCAAAATTTGTATACATTTATGATACATGTATGCATTTTAATGGCATTTTAAAATTACACATTGTTAAAATTACATAAAAATTACGTATTAATCAAGCTAATTAACCCAATAACTTCACACAATTATTTTTGTGGTGAGACATTTAACATTTTAGTGATTTTTTTTCAAGTATATGATGTTACTATAGTTAGTATGGCATGCACTAATTTAGTGTATGTGGAGCTTTGCATCTCCCCTTTAAAAACCTATTTAAGAATCTATTTATGTTATTTATTTATTCATGGTTTGTTAAATTAAAGTTTGGGTGCTTAATGGAGAGTCCAGAGTTGAAATTTCCAATGCTCTTTATTAATCTCAAACCATGTCAAATCTCAGGGAATTCTATACCTGGGCAGCTAGGCAGAGAGCTCACTCCAAGGCTTCCTCACCCCATGCTCTCCTCTTGGTTCTCCTCCTGCTCCTAGTTTCGTCTTCCTTGTTCTCTGCTGTTTGTCTGTCTCCTTTCTCCCTCTCTCTTGCTCTAGTTCTTTTTTATTCCAAATCCTCTCTGTCTCCACCCAGCCTTCAAATATACAAGTCAATGGAGCCTAACCTTCATCTGCCTTAAGGCTAAGGAATGTCCTATTCTTGTGGAGAGCTGGATAGCCACTCCTTTGTTTACTGGTAGGCAGTGTATCCTTTACTTGCTACAAGGACAGCTTACTGGAACATTATCCATAACTAAAATCTTCCACAACAGTGGTTCTTAGGTTCAACCCAGCAGCTAACATATACACTGCACCACTAAAGTATTCCTCTGTCACAACTATGAACTTAGATAAACAAGATAATAATGTGATAGGGGTGTAGCTCAGTGGAAGAACACTTGCTTTGTATGTTGAGGCCCTGAGTTTGATCTTCCAGTGCTGCAGGGGGTGATATATGGGGATAGAAAACAGAGAATCTAGGAGTCGTTTTGTGGGTTGTAGATACAAAAGTAGCATGACTTCTATGGTTAGAATGAAAGAGGCAAAGGCCAGCCTCTTTAGGGTTATTAGGAGTCTCTCTTTTCAAAAGAGAATTATTATTATTTTCTGAGTGTTTTGTGTGTGTTCACTACACACTGCATGTGTAGCTGGTGCCTGCAGAGGCCAGAAGAGATTTCCAGATTCTCTGGAACTGGACTCACGCAGATGGAGGAAAGTTTTTATGTGGAGTGTTGTAATCCTTTATGTGGTTGTGGCCATTGAACCATGGTCCTCTACAAGAACAGCTGGAGCTCTTAGCTGCTGAGTCATCTCTCTAGCCCAGTTATTAGGAGTCTCTTAATGGACCCTTCTCAAATAGCTAGCATAGCTTTGGGCATCTTTCAGCTTTCCTTATGATTCTCAGATTACAGTAGGGTATTGGGATCATCAATGTTTGACAGTAATGGACTGAGCAAATGAGGTATGTCCTGATTTATTTGGTAAATTACCTACATGATAGAGTGCACATATATAATCTCAGCACTCTGGAGGCTGGAGCAGGAGGACAGAGAGTTTGAGTCCCTCCTAGCATACACAGTGAGATGCTGTCTTTTAAGCCCACAAATGACCAGTTTCAAAATTCTGATTCCTTGGCTTCTCTTAGGAGAGTTTCCTAGCAGAAGGGTCCCTAGAATCTATATGTTTTTTTAAAATAAATTTAAAAAGAGGGGGGGTGTCAGGAGTGCATGCAACTATCCATAGAGGTCAGGGTTAAACTCCACTGGATCTGGAGTTACAGGTGGTTTTCATCCACCCAATGTGAATTCTGGGACCTGAACCTGGGTCCTCTGGGAAAGCATCAAGTGCTATTTTCCCTGAGCCATCTCCCCAGCCTCCAGAGTCTGTATTTTTAAAGAATATTCTCAGGGGAGGTGTCCTTACATAAGGGATATAGTGGCATTGTTCTTTTGTTCTCTGGCTTTGGTACCCCAGGGAATAGCCCAGCCTTTGGCCACTGGCACAGCCTCAGGGAGGAAAGTGCAGCAGGGACAAGCTGTGAATTCAAAGATCTTGATTAGAGGCTGAGAGCTGTCAGTACCTAATGGGTTATAACACAGTACTATAGGTATCCTAATTATCATATAGGGCAGAACTGGAAAGTGTAGAGTCTTCTAGTGTTCACATGAGGGTCTCTGCCAGGGTACTTTTTCAGATAAGGTCAGGAGGCAAAATTAGAGGCACTCTAAAATAAGGTCAGGTGAGAGGGAGGAAGCCCTGCTCACAAAGGGAGTCCTCCGTTTTGCACCAAGCTCAGAAAGCTATCCAGACATGGTGGACTGCAACCTTAGGGGCTGCTACCCAACATAGCGGCATCCTCTTACAGAATGGATAGTCAGAATTTTTAGGATGGGTTATAGAAATATTAGTTAAAAAATCTACACAGAAAATTATACAAATACATAAAAAGATTATATAAATGAATGAGGAAGCAAAATATTTTTGCTTATTTTAAAAAAATTAATTAGATAAAAATGACACCTTATTTTTTTAATTTTTCATAGCAATGAACAGTAAACATAGCATGGATATGCTTGTATTGTTTCACAGGTAAATGTGTGAATATTGTATGAGAATTTGAGGATCTGTGACATGGTGTGACTCCACCACCTCCAACAACTTACTATGGAAACTTGAAGTAGGATTGGTGAGATGGCTCAGCAGGTTGTAAGTAAATGATAATAATATATATTAAAAATTAAATATTTTGGTTTTGTTGCTTAAGGGTTTTGAGATGCCTTTTAAAATGTAAAGGGTATTTTTTAAAACAAGATGGTGTGGGTTCCTTGGTTGTTTGCCATTTGGATCTGGGCTCAGAACTTATTTAAAATGTATCTAAAATGTAACAGTTTTTCTCTCTGGCTACTTGACTCCAATCATCTGTTCCTGGCTGCTAGATTTCTAACTTGTAACCTTTAAAACTTCAGTTAGCTCACAGGGTTAGGGAGGAAAGGAAAGAATAGGAAGAAATAGAAACTTTTATAGCCCTTTACTCTTGACTGTCTGAATCTCCCTATATCTGGGGAACTGAACTATCTGTCCTTATTTCTGCCTGCTTCTCAGCTTCCAATATCTTTCCACACACTTCCATGCCTTGCTTTAGAAGCCACTCCTATTCATCCTTTTCCGCCAGGAAGGCTGGACTACATGAAGGACTTCTTAAATAGTGCCACCAGCTGGGGAACAAGTGCTCACACATGAAACTCTGGAGGACTGTGCATATTCAAACCCATGTTCCATAAATTAATGAGATCCATTTATCTAATGATTTCTGGTGACAGTGGGAATTACTTTCTGTAGCCTCTTTTCTTCACTTTTGGATTAGGGAAAAACATTTCTCTTGGAGTTTCTTGTAGTTACTTCAAAAAATTAGTCATTTGAAATAAATTATCTCCAAGTGTGCAATAAGAACCAGAAAACCTTGATAATCATGAGAGTTGTTTCATTTCTCTTTTATGTCTTCTGTTGTATGAAATATGTGTTTAGACTTGCACACATGTGCCTTCTCCTGCCCAGTGACAGGATTATAGGAGATCACCACCATGCCGGGTTCCATTTCTTTTAAATAGTTACATGCTTATGAAAGAGACAGCCCTTTTTTGTTTTCACATAAGAAAACCTTGAGCTTGAGAACAGCAGAAGGTGAGTATTTCTTATCTAAAATGTTTAGGACCAGAAGTGTCTCATATTTTCATTTTGGTTTTTTGGACTTGTGAATTTGGGCATGGATTTGTTGATTGAACAATCCTAATCTGAAATCTTATAGTGGTAATTGATCTGAAATCAGAAGGTTTTTTTCAAGACACTTTGGATTCTGTGTCATTTGGGATCTTGGATTGGGGATTCTCCTGTGCTTGCTTCCTAGGCTGATTTGGAGTGCTCCATAAGACAGCACTGCTCGACAGATGATACCTGGCTATCTGTGCCCTCAAAAATACAAGGCACAAGATTATGAACTTCCTGCATTGCACTTGATCTTGTTTCATTATTTGATATAAATCTAGTTTCTTCAGAAACATTTGTTGAAGAGATTATCTGTTCTATATTGTATGTTTTAACATTTTAGAACAAGTTAGGGAGAGTAATTAGGTGCATTTATTCTAGATTCTGTGTTCTGTCTCATTGATGAACATGTCTGTTTTTCTGCCAATGCCTCAATTTGTTGGTTATTTGGGGTCAGCAGTATAACTTGAAATCAGTTGTAGTGAAACCTCCAGTATTGTTCTTCTTGATCATATTTTTCTTGTCCATCTAGCATCTTTTGTTCTTCCCTGTGAAATGTAAGGTTGTTCCCCTAGTTCTGTGAAGAATGTCACTGGAATCATGGTGTGAATCGCAATGACTCTGTAGATAGCTTTAAGTTCTATATCTATTTCACAGTGTTGATTCTGCTGATCCATGAACACAGGCGGTCCTTGCATCTTCCAGTGTCTTCTATTTGTTTCTCCAGTGTTTAAAAAATTTTATGGTACAGATCTTTCAGTTCCTTGCATAAATTTTTTCCACGGTATTTTACTTTTTTATGCTCTCGTAAATGGGGTTGTTTTCCTGATTTGATGCTAAGTATGTTTGCCACTGGGATATAGAGAGATTGCAGTTTTTGTATGCTGATTTTATATCTTACATTTTTCTGAAAATGCTTCTCAGTTCTGATAGTTTCCTGGTATAGTCTTTCATATAGATCCTCTTACATACAGATCATGTCATCTGCAAGTCAGAGCAGTCTCGTCCTTTTCTGTTTTCCTGTTTATATTCCTTTTCTTAGAGGAACACCTGGAAGAAGTTTTTGTTTGTTTTCTTTAAAAACAGAAAATGGTGTGATACATGTTTATGAGTTAGGTTTGGAATGTTTGATGCAAGTTGCTATAATTTGGTTAGGTGCAGTCATTCTTGCACCTGCAGCTTGTCTTGGGATTGCTTGCCACTTGGGTTTATGGGAATTTTTGGCTTAGAGCATAAAAAGTCTGAAATCCCGAGAGTCGGGTGGGTGTTGTTTGTTGGTTCATTGGTTGAGTTGCTGTGTTAGTTAGTGAGATAATTCCTATGAGAACAAAGGTTGGAGAGATTTGAGCTTAGGACAGTCTAAAAGAGGCTGTGAAGATTTCTACCTTTATCTCTTTCTGTATTAAGGCTGCTTGTAAAAGCAGTGAAGAATTCTATCTTACCTTTCTCCTTCCCTAACTTGATGGTAAAAGACTGTAGTGTACTGCTACACCTTTTATTTGTTTTTCTCTTACTGTTCTAAGACTTCAAGTGCTACGTTGAAAAAAAATGCATAATTTAGACACCCTTGTCCCAGTGCTGCTTTTAGTGGAAATGCTTTTTTCCAAGTTAATCCAATACTTTTGCAGCCCTTATTATGTTGAGGTATGCTCTCTTTATTTTTAGAATCTTTTGTTGTTGTTTTTTTTAAATCACAAACTGATGCTGTACTTCATCAGCTGACTTTTTTGAATCTTTTAATATGATCATGTGATTTCTATCCTTGAGTTGATTCATGTGATATATTACATTTATTATTTTACCTATGTTATACCAACCTTGTATCTCTGGAATAAAGCCAACTTGATAATAGCAGAGGATCTTTTTTTCATGTCATTAAGTTTGGTTTGCCAGTACTTTATTGAGATTTTTGTATCCATGTTCATTAAGGAGCCTAATCATTGATATTATTTATTGTGTTATTATGTAGCTTTCAAATCATAATTTCAACATGATTTAAACTTGTCAGATGTGATTGGTCTTCACAATTGTGCAGCAAACATTCTCTATCACAGAGCCATCTCTCCAGGCCCTCAAGACACACCATTTAAAAAGTCTCCTACTGAGTGAGAGGTTTGCCAGCTCCAGACTCTCAGAGAATTATATTCTTGGGAAATTTAGAGATATAAGTCATGTGATTATGTGTTGAGACCTGGCCAACAGAATGTCCAGACTACAGGGAGGAAGCTTGATAACAACCATGTAGTATTCAGTGAGGTTTGTCTCTGTCTGCCTGTCTATCTGTCTGTCTCTCTTTGTGTGTGTGTATCTCCTCAATTTCCCCAAACTCATCTTTGGTACTTTCCTCTCCTACATTGAATGACAATTTGTTGAATTAGCATTTCCTAGGGAAGGTATGAACAAAAATGTGTTCATCTTAGGTAGTAGGGCACCTATTACAAGGGAAGCAAGAATTACACCAAAGTCCAACTTGGTGAACTAATAAATTTATTTATAAGTAAGTGTATGATGGACCCCCAAACAGCTTCATCCCTGCAAAGTCCCCATTCCATCATGAATGCTGGTCTCATGGGATCTATATCATGCAGTCCTACTTTCACTTAATTTCTATTTCTGTGTATTCCAGCATCTCCAGTCAGGAGAGGGTAAAGGTTGGTATCCAAGGTGAGAGTCCTATGATCCTCTCTTCATTTTCTTCTACAATAGGGTGTTAACCAGTTCATTACCATTGCCATGGTCCTAGTTGTTTCTGCACTGTTCTGTTCAATTAGTTGCAATGATAAGCAGAACAAAGTAATCTGTACTCATAAATGGCAATGAGATGATCAAGTTTTTCTGTTACTATAACAGAGATGTGCAGGACAGAGCTAGCCTACTGAATTGACATTGGGTATTAAATACAGGAGGCATCAATTTGGAGGAAAAAGAGCTGAATGTGAGTATAGAATCCCTGTTGCTGTTTGTTTGGTCTCAAACTCCAAGATGCCTGTTACACAACTGGGAATACCTTTGAGAGGCTAACTCACAGATGATAGTGTTGTAATTTGGTGGTCCTTCAGGGGCCTGATCGCAAATGCCTTTTTTGCCTATGAGTAGTTCTTTGTGGGGTTAAGGTCAAGTTATAGATACTGGTCCCATTAGTGAACAGTCCTTCATGGGTTTGGTCACACAATGACACAGGTATTGTGTTTGTTCATGCTTACTACCCACTGATTTACAATACACACACACACACACACACACACACACACACACACACACTAATGTCATTACCAGGTGATCCTTCAGGAATCTGGTTTTGAATGTTGACCCTACCTCTGTGTGGTCCTTCCCATATTACTAAGAACCTGAGTCTATGTTTCCTCTAAGACTCTGTCTCGCCATACTACAGATATCAGGTTCTGTTAGGTAACATCTTTCCTCTAGACAAATCCTCTCGCACAACTATACAATTATATGTATGCTCCTTCTTGATAGTTTCCTCCCTCGAAGCCATAGCCACATCTACAAAACACAGTACTGGGTTTCAACTCCTGATAGGTAAGATCTCTCCTACAGCCAAAGCTACATATGCAAAGCTAGCTATCATCTCTTGTTGGTATTCTCACTGCTTCTCTGTTCTTCCATGTTTTATACTCATATCAGAAGGCTGGGAACCAGGAATAGCAGATGGAGAAGGCCACTGGCATTTTCTTCCTGGACCTGGGTATCTCATTCAGTATGATCTTTTCCTCATCTATCCGTTTATTCAGTAAAATTAGCTCACAAACAAGGGCTAATGTTCTGAGCATCTAAAACTAGGCTTGGGATTTTGCAGTTGGTAGCACGTTACACAACCCATTTTCTTGATGAATGGTTTATGTGGCAGATCCAGGCACAATGTGGATGGCTCTACCCATGAAAGTTTTTACTAACCTGTGTGAGCAAACTGAGGCAGCCATCATGAGAATGATCCATGTCCTCTGCTTCTGCTTGAGTTCCTTCCCTAACTTCCCTAATAATGTACTTTCCATAGGACATGGAAGTCAAACAAAAAATCACATTTCTTTTGTCATGATGCCTATCAATGATAGAAAGTATTCTAGGACAATATCCCAAGAGTGGACTCAATCTTGGGATCCTACTGCTGGCACCGCCTGAGTGCTGATAGATATACAGGTACTATAAATGTACTATATATGTACTATAAAATTATGCCAATGAAAAGAAATTTCAAAATCAGATGTTGTGGAGAAAACCAATCAAGGCCTAGGACAACACAATTCCACAGAGTGAGGTTAATTTTAATGAAGTTAATCATAGAAGTTCAATGAGATAGATTTGAGAAACTGTGCTGAATGGGGGTGGATGCCACTGAAAATAAGCCTGAAGATATATACAGGCCTAGTGGAGAACTCTGAGTTTACGTTAAGATGTTATAAACACATCAGAGGATACAAACAGAAGAGTGGCATCATTTTACTTGAGTTAATCACGGGATGTGTGAACAGCTTCAATATTGCATGGACATCAATTTACAATGCTGCTAGAACTGTGGCAACACCAAGGCTGTTCCACCACCAGCCCTGGATGGATATACCCACTCCACTGTGTGTCACATGCTTGATGAGGTCGGAATATATGTGAACTCTTATCTACCAGCACACATCTCCATAGTAGAATGCCTAACCTGGGTCATGAGGTCAGAGGATGTGTGACCTTCTGAAACTGCCACCAGCACACATCCCATCATACTTCCTAGGGCCTGGTTTGTGAGGTCACAGGAATACAACTCTCATCTCCTAGATTTGGAATGAAAAAGCACCTAGGGCTAGGGCGGAGAGGAGAAGCAAGAGGAGAAGCTGGGAGGTTAGAAGAGTAACTGGGAGAGAACAGTGTGAGAAAACATGGAATGAAGTCTCTGCCTAGCCGTTCAGGTATTTAATCCCTGAGAACTGACATGGCTTGTAATTAATATAGAGCACCAATAAAAACTAACCCTGGACTCATATTAAGTGATTGAACCATTATTAACAGTAGAAGGTATGCCACTGAGGCAGGGCTTTGAACTTTCACACTCCCTGAAATGATGGCCATGGACTAACCATCTGAAAAGTGAGCCAGCCACCAAGTGGCTTCCTTTAATAATAATACTTCCTTTAGTAAGTTACCTTGGACATAGTGTCTATTCACAGCAGTAAAACCACAATTAAGACACTAACTCTGATTGACACTGTCACGAAATATCCTTATGTGATTGACATGCAAATGATGACCTAACATTAAACTATCAGGCATAGAATTCTATAAACTATGCAATAAAAGGACTTTAGACAAGCACAACTTCTAGAAGAATCCTGCCATTCCCATGACTTTCTACAACCAGTGGTTATGGCTTCAGACACTCTGAAATGAAAGTTTTCACAGCTTTAAAGTGCACAGATTCTGGAAATAGACAAAGATTTAGTGGATGTTCCAAATACAGTGTTGACAGTCTAGCAGAGGGGATTACTTTGAGGTTATAATGTTCTATTTTAGAGAAATCTCATTAGAGTCATAGGCATCTGGTATACACTGAACAAGCATTTCCTGAAAGTCTAAACAAACCACTGAATAGATTAATGGTTCCTCTTTAGAGTTTTTTATTTTAGGAAAAAAAAAACAGACAGAAAACTTTGGTAGGATTTAGAGGCTCAAGATGGTTCAGATCCCTGGGGACAATAGGTAGGAAGGTGGTCTCTTGATTGTGAATAGAACAGGAATATTTGAAGAGGTGGGCTCCTAGGGAAAAAAAGGTGACAGAGTTTATACTTTCCATTAGGTCTTTCTCAATACAGTGCAGAGGGTCTGGTCCCAGCTGGGAGACAATATAACCAGATTTGATTTTTAATAGAAGAATTAAAAAAAAACAGTATGGCTTCCTGAGGATTCTTTTAGTCAGCATACCTCTTTTTCTCACCTCTCCCCTTCATTCCACCCACTTGATACTGTCAATTGGTCTCTTATTTCAGACCTCTGCCTTCAAAGGCTCTGTTCTATAGATAGCCTCTTAAGGGTTGAGATGAAAAGGTAGGGCATGCAGCCTGCTGGAAATTATTAAAATGTATGTAGTGTTTGCAAATACTTCTGAATACATCTAAAACAACAAATAAATCTAAATTCTAAAGCTAGAATCACACTCAGTTTGCCTAGTTTGAAAAGAGGATACTGAGGAATATGTTGAAAAACCCACTGAAAGTGTGTTTCCTTTTTTGTAGTTTTTGAGACATTGTCATAGTTGCACATGCTTAGGAACACATACCTTACTTAGTTCTAAAAACCTAGTTTTCCCTAGTTATGTTAGAATCTCTCTTTCTTTAGTTAGAAAAGACAGGTCTTCTGGGTTTAGTGGAAAAACACATAGAAACTGTGTTTACATTCGTTTAGATTTTTAGGAGAATGTTTTGTGGTAGATGCTGTGGGAACACATATTTTACTTAGTTCTGAAAGACTTGTTTGTTAGTTAAGCTAGAATCACATTCAGTTTGCTTAGTTTGAAAAGAGGATACTGTGGAATATGTTGAAAAAACCCATTGAAAGTGTGTTTCCATTTGTTTAGTTTTTGAGACATTCACATAGTTGCACATGCTTAGGAACACACAAGTTACTTGCTTCTAAAAGACTTGTTTTCCATAGTTATGTTTGAATTTCTCTCTCATTCTTTAGTTAGAAAAGACAAGTCTTCTGGGTTTAGTGGAAAAACACATAGAAACCAAGATTACATTCGTTTAGATTTTTAGAAGTATGTTTAGATGTAGATGATGTGGGAATACATATTTTACTTAGTTCTGCAAGATTTGTTTGTTAGTTAAGCTAGAATCACACTCAGTCTGCTTAGTTTGAAAAGAGAGTATTGAGGAATATGCTGAAAAATGCATTGGAAATGTCTTTCGATTTATTTAGTTTTTGACACATTTGCAAAGTTGGAAATGCTGTGGGAACATATATGTTACTTCGTTCAAAAGGCTTGTTTACTGTAGTCATGTTTGAATGTCTCTCTTTCTTTAGTTATAAAAGACAGGTATTCTTGTTTTAGTGGAAAAAGACATAGAAACTGTGTATACATGCGTTTAGAGTATTAGCAGTATGCATAGTTGTAGATGCTGTTTCAACACATATTTTACTTAGTTCTGAAACATTTGTTTGTTAGTTGAGCTAGAATCACACTCAGTGTGCATAGTTTGAAAAGAGTATATTGAGTATGTGATGAAAAACCCATCGAACGTGTGTTTCCATTTGTTTGATTTTGAGGCATACGCATAGTTGCAAATGCTGTGGAAACATATATGTTACTTCATTCTAAAAGACTTGTTTTCTGTAGTTACATTGAATGCCTCTCTCTTTTTTTAGTTAGAAAAGACAGGTATTCTTGTTTTATTGGAAAAACACATAGAAACTGTGTTTACATTCGTTTAGATTATTAGGAATATGCGTAGTTGTAGATGTTGTGGCAACACATATTTTATTTAGTTCTGAAAGACTTTTTGTTACTTAAGCTAGAATCACACTCAGTGTGCATAGTTTGAAAAGAGCATATTGAGAAATGGTTGAAAAATCCAATGAAAGTGCATTTCCATTTGTTTAGCTTTTGAAATATTCACATAGTTGGTAATGGTGTGGGAACATATATGTTACTTCTTTCTAAGAGACTTGTTTTCTGTAGTTATATTTCAATGTCTCTCTCTTTCTTTAGTTAGAAAAGACAGGTAAACTCATTTTAGAGGAAAAACACATAGAAACTGTGTTTACATTGGTTTAGATTATTAGGAGTCTGATTAGTTGTAGATGCAGTGGCAACACGTATTTTACTTAGTTCTGAAAGATTTGCTTGTTAATTAAGCTAGAATCACAGTGTGCATAGTTAGAAAAGAGTATATTGAGAAATGGTTGAAAATCCTATTGAAAGTGTGTTTCCATTTGTTTAGTTTAGAAGACATTCGCATAGTTGCAAATGCTGTGGGAATATATAGGTTACTTCGTTCTAAAAGACTTTTTTCTGTAGTTATGTTTGAATGTCTCTCTCTTCCTTTAGTTAGAAAAGACAGATATAATTGTTTTAGTGGAAACAACATAGAAACTATGTTTACATTCATTTAGATTATCAGGAGTATGCTCAGTTGTAGATGATGTGGGAACACATATTTTACTTAGATCTGAGGGAATTGTTTGTTAGTAAATCTAGAATCACACTCAGTGTGAATAGTTTGAAAAGAGCAAATTGAGAAATAGTTGAAAAACCCATTGAAAGTTTGTTTCAATTTATTTAGTTTTTGAGACATTCGAATTGTTGGCAATATTGTCGGAACATATATGTTTCTTTGTTCTAAACGAGACGTTTTCCGTAGGTACATTTGAATGTCTCGCTCTTTCTTTAGTTCGAAATGACAGATATTCTTGTTTTAGTGGAAAAACACATAGAAATTGTGTTTATATTCATTCAGATATTAGGAGTATGGTTAGTTGTAGATGTGTGGCAAGTCATATTTTATTAGTTCTGAAAGATTTGATTGTTATTTAAGCTAGAATCACACTCAGTATGCATAGATTGAAAGAGCACACTGAGAAATGGTTTAAATCCCATTGAAAGTGTGTTTCTATTTGTTTACTTTTTGAAATATTTGTATATTTGGAAATGCTGTGAGAACATATATGTTACTTCCTTCTACAAGACGTGTTTTCTGTAGTCACGTTTGAATGTCTCTTTCTTTAGTTAGAAAAGACAGGTATTCTTGATTTAGTGGAAAAACACATAAAACTGTGTTTACATTCAATTAATTTATTTGGACTATGCTTAGTTGTAGATGCTGTGGCAACAAGTATTTGAAATAGTTCTGAAAGACTTGTTTGTTGGCTAAGCTAGAATCACACATAGTGTGCAAAGTTTGAAAAGAGCATATTGAGGAATGTGTTGTATAACCCATTTAAAATCTGTTTCCAATTCTTTAGTTTTTGAGGCATTCGCATAGTTGCAAATACTGTGGGAACATATATGTTTCTTCTTTCTAAAAGAGTTGTTTCCTTAGATACATTTGAATGACTCTCTCTTTCTTTAGTTAGAAAAGACAGGTATTCCTGTTTTAGTGGAAAAACAGATCGAAACTGTGTTTATAGTAGTTAGAATATTAGGAGTGTGATTAGTTGTAGATGTGGTGGCAACACATATTCTACTTAGTTTTAAAAGACTTGCTTGTTAGTTAAACAAGAATCGCACTCAGTGTACATAGTTTGAAAAGAGCATATTGTGAAATGGTTGAAAAACCCATTGAAAGTGTGTTTCCATTTCTTTAGTTTTTGAGGCATTCGTGTAGTTGAAAATGCTGTGGGAACATGTATGTTTCTTTTTTCTAAAACATTTGCTTCTGTAGTTATGTTTGAATGTCTCTCTCTTTCTTTAGGTAGAAAAGACAGCTATTGTTGTTTTAGTGGAAAAACACATAGAAAAAGTGTTTACATTTGTTTAGATTATTAGGAGTATGCTTAGTTGTAGATGCTGTGACAACACACATTTTACTTATTTCTGAAAGACTTGTTTGTTAGTTAAGCTAAAATCACATTCAGTATGCATAGTTTGAAAAGAGCATATTGAGAAATAGTAGAAAAATCCAATGAGAGTGTGTCTCCATTTGTTTAGTTTCTGAGACATTCGCATAGCTGGAATTGCTGTGGGATCATATATGTTTCTTGGTTCTAAAAGATTTGTTTTCTCTACGCACACATGAATGGCTCCTTTGTTTAATTAGAAAAGACAGGTATTCTTGTTAAAGTGTAAAAACACATAGAAACTGTGTTTACATTCGTTTAGATTATTAAGAGTATGCTTAGTTGTAGATTCATGACAACACGTGTTTTACTTAGTTCAAAAAGACTTGTTTGTTAGTTAAGCTAGAATCACACTAAGTGTGCACAGTATGAAAAGAGCATATTGAGAAATGGTTGAAAAAATCTTTTGAAAGTGTGTCTCCATTTGTATAGTTTCTGAGACATTCGAATAGTTGGAAAAGCTGTTGGAACATATATATTAATTCGTTATAAAGCACACATTTTTTGTAGTTTCTTTTGAATGTCTCTCTCTTTCTTTAGTTAGATAAGACAGGTATTTCTGTTTCAGTGGAAAAACACATAGATACCATGTTTACATTCGTTTAGATTACTAGGAGTATTCTTAGTTGTAGATGCTGTGGCTCACATATTCTACTTAGTTCTGAAAGACTTGCTCCTTAGTTAAGCTAGAATCACACTCAGTGAACATAGTTTTAAAGGAGCACACTGAGAAATGGTTAAAAAACCATAGAAAATGTGTTTCCATTTGTTTAGTTTTGGAGGCATTCGCATAGTTGCAAATGCTGTGGGAACATATATGTTTCTTCTTTCTAAAACAGTTGTTTTCAGTAATTTCATTTCAATATGTCTCTCTCTTTAGTTACAAAAGACAGCTATTTCTGTTTTAGTGGAAAAACATAGAAACTGTGTTTACATTCGTTTAGATTCTTAGGAGTATGCTTTGTTGTAGATGATGTGGCAACACATATTTTAACTCTGAAGGACTTGCTTGTTAGTTAAGCTAGAATTACGTTCATTGTGCATAGTTTGAAATGAGAATTGATAAGAGGTTGAAAAACCCATTGTAAGTTTGTTTCCACTTGTTTAGTTTCTGAGACATTCGCATAGTTGGAAAAGCTGTTGGAACATATATGTTAATTTGTTATAAAACATGTGTTTTCTGTAGTTTCTTTTGAATGTCTCTCTCTTTCGTTTTAAAAGACAGGTATTCTTGTTTTAGTGGAAAAACACATAGAAACTGTTTACATTCGTTTAGATTATTATGAGTATGGTTAGTTTTAGAAGCTTGGGCAACATATATTCTACTTAGTCTGAAAGACTTGCTTGTTAGTTAAACAAGAATCACACTCAGTGTACATTATTTGAAAAGAGCATATTGTGAAATGGTTGAAAAACCCATTGAAAGTGTGTTTCCATTTCTTTAGTTTTTGAGAAAGTTGCATAGTTGGAAATGATGTGGGAACATGTATGTTTCTTTTTTCTAAAACATTTGTTTTCTGTAGTTAGGTTTGAATGTCTCTCTTTTTCTTTAGGTAGAAAAGAGAGCTATTGTTATTTTAGTGGAAAAACACATAGAAATAGTGTTTACATTCATTTAAATTATTAGGAGTATGCTTAGTTGTATATGCTATGACAACATGTATTTTACTTAGTTCTGAAAGACTTGTATGCTAGTTAAGCTAGAATCACACTCAGTGTGCATAGTTTGAAAACAGCATATTGAGAAATGGTAGAAAATTCCAATGAAAGTGTGTCTCCATTTGTTTAGTTTCTGAGAGATTCGCATAGTTGGAATTGCTGTGGGATCATATATGTTTCTTGGCTATAAGAGATTTGTCTTCTGTACGCACGTGTGAATGGCTCTGTCTTTGATTACTTTGAAAAGACAGGTATTCTTGTTTTGTGGAAAAACACATAGTAACTGTGTTTACATTCGTTTAGATTATTAGGAGTATGCTTAGTTGTCGATGCTGGGGCAGCACATATTCTACTTAGTTCTGAAAGACTTGCTTGTTAGTTAAACTAGAATCACACTCAGTGTACATAGTTTGAAAAGAGCTTATTATGAAATGGTTGAAAAACCCATTGAAAGTTTGTTTCCATTTCTTTAGTTTTTGAGGCATTCGTGTAATTGCAAATGCTGTGGGAACATGTATGTTTCTTCTTTCTAAAACATTTGTTTTCTGTAGTTATGTTAGAATGTCTCTCTCTTTCTTTTGTTACAAAAGACAGCTATTGTTGTTTTAGTGGAAAAACACATAGAAACTGTATTTACATTCGTTTAGATTATTAGGAGTATGCTTAGTTGTAGATGCTGTGACAACACTTATTTTACTTAGTTAAAAAAGACTTGTTTCTTAGTTAAGCTAGAATCACACTAAATGTGCACAGTTTGAAAAGAGCATATTGAGAAATGGTTGAAAAATCCATTGAAAGTGTGTCTCCATTTGTTTAGTTTCTGAGACGTTCAAATAGTTGGAATTGCCGTGGGAACATATATGTTACTTCGTTCTAAAAGACTTGTTTTCTGTACTTAAGTGTGGATGGCTGTCTCTTTGTTTAATTAGAAATGCAGGTATTCTTGTTTTAGTGAAGAAACACATGTAAAGTGGTTTTACACACATAGAAACTGCGTTAATATTCTTTTAGATGATTAGGCGTATGCTTAGTTTTAGATTCTGTGGCAACACATATTTTACTTATTTCTGAAAGAGTTGTTTGTTAGTTAAGCTAGAATCAACCTCAGTGTGCATAGTTTGAAAAGAGCACATTGAGGAATGTGTTGAAAAACCCACTGAAAATGTATTTTCATTAGTTTAGTTTTTGAGACATTCGCATAGTTGGAAATGCTGTGGGAACATATTTGTTTCTTCTTTCTAAAAGAGTTGTTTCCTTAGGTACGTTTGAATGTCTCTCTCTTTCTTTAATTCCAAATGGCAGGTATCATTGTTTTAGTGGAAAAACACATAGAAAGTGTGTTGACATTCATTTAGATTATTAGAAGTATGTTTAGTTGTACATGCTGTTTCAACACATATTTTACTTAATTCTGAAAGACTTGTTCGTTAGTTAAGCAAGAATCACAAACAGTGCACATAGTTTGAACAGAGCATATTGAGGAATGTGTTGAAAATCCCATCGAGAGTGTCATTCCATTTGTTTAATTTTTGAGACATTCACATAATTGGAAATGCTGTGGGAACATATATGTTTCTTCTTTCTAAAAGAGTTGTTTCTGTAGTTTCGTTTCAATGTGTCTCTCTTTTTAGTTAGAAAAGACAAATATTTCTGTTTTAGTGAAAAAACACATAGAAACTGTGTTTACATTCGTTTAGATGATTAGGAGTATGCTTACTTGTAGATGATGTGGCAACACATATTTTCCTTAGTTCTGATATACTTGTTTGTTTGTTAAGCTAGAATCATTTTCAGTGTGCATAGTTTGAAAAGAGCATATTGAGGAATATGTTGAGAAACTCATTCAAAGTCTATTTTCATTTGTTTTGTTTTTGAAACATTCGCATTATTGGAAATTTTGTGGAACATATGTTTCTTCATTCTAAAAGACATGTTTTCATAGCTACATTTGAATCTCTCTTTTTTAGTTATAAAAGACAGGTATTCCTGTTTTAGTGGAAAAACACATGGAAACTGTGTTTATGTTTGTTTAGATTATTAGGATTATTCTTAGTTGTAGATGCTGTGGCAACACGTTTTTTACTTAGTTCTGAAGACTTTTTTTTTATTTAAGCTTGAATCACACTGACTGTGCATAGTTTCAAAAGTACATATTGAGGAATGTGTTAAAAAACCCATTGAAAGTGTGCTTATATTTGTTTAGTTTTTGAGACATTCACATAGTTGGAAATGCTGTGGGAACATAAATGTTATTTCATTCTAAAAGACTTGTTTTCTGTAATTACATTTGATTGTCTCTCTCTTTCTTTAGTTAGATAAGACAGGTATTCTTGTTTTCGTGGAAAAACTCATAGACACTGTCTTCACATTCATTTAGATTATTAGGAATATGCTTAGTTAAAGATGCTGTGGCAACACATATTTTACTTAGTTTAGTAAGACTTGTTTGTTAGTTAAGCTAGAATCACACTTAGTGTGCATAGTTTGAAAAGAGCATAATGAGAAATGGTTGAAAAAACCATTGAAAGTGTGTTTCTATTTGTTTAGTTTTTCAGACATCTGCATAGTTGGAAATGCTGTAGGAACATATATATTACTACATTCTAAAAGACTTTTTTTCTGTAGTTACATTTGAATCTCTCTCTCTTTCTTTAGTTTGAAAAGACAGGTATTGCTGTTTTAGTGGAAAACCACATAGAAACTGTGTGTACATTCGTATAGATTATTAGGAGTATGCTTAGTTGAAGATGCTGTGGCAACATATATTTTACATAGTTCTGAAAGACTTGCTTGTTAGATAACCTAGAACCACACTCAGTGTGCATAGTTTGAAAACAGCATATTGAGAAATGGTTGAAAAAACCCATTGAAAGTGTCTTTCCCTTTGTTTAGTTTTTTGAGACATTCGCATACTTGGAAATGCTGTGGGATCATATATTTTACTTCTTTTTAAAAGAGTTGTTTTCTGAAGTTACATTTGAATCTCTCTTTCTTTCTTTAGTTAGAAAAGACAGGTATTCCTGTTTTAGTGGAAAAACACACAGAAACTGTCTTTATATTTGTTTAGATTATTAGGAGTATGCATAGGTGTAGATGCTGTGGCAACACATAGTTTACTTTGTTCTGAAAAACTTGTTTCTTAGTTAAGCTAGAATCACATCAGTGCATATAGTTTGAAATGATCATATTGAGGAATGTGTTTCAAAACCCATTGAAAGTGCGTTTTCATTTGTTTTGTTTTTGAGGCATTTGTATAGTTGCAAATGCTGTGGGAACATGTATGATTCTTCATTCAAAAAGTGTTGTTTTCTGTAGTTATGATTGATTGTCTCTCTCTTTCTTTAGCTCAAAATGACAGGTATTCTGGCTTTAGTGAAAAAAGACATTGAAACTGTTTTTACATTCATTTAGATTTTTAGTAGTATGCTTAGTTGTAGATGCTGTGGCAGCACTAATTCTACTTAATTCTGAAAGACTTGCTTGTGAGTTAACCTAGAATCACACTCAGTGTGCATAGTTTGAAAAGAGCATATTGAGAAATGGTTGAAAAACCCATTGAAAGTGTGTTTCCATTTTTTTAGTTATTGAAATATTCGCATATTTGGAAATGCTGTGGGAACATATATGTTACTTCCTTTTAAAAGAGTTGATTTCTGTAGTTATGTTTGAATGTCTCTCTCTTTCTTTCGCTAAAAAAAAGGTATTCTTGTTTTAGTGGAAAAACACATAGAAACTGTCTTTACATTTGTTTAGATTATTAGGAGTGTTTATAGTTGTAGATGCTGTGGCAACACATATTTTAATTAGTTCTGAAAAACTTGTTTGTTAGTTAAGCTAGAATCACAATCAGTGTGCATAGTTTGAAAAAGGCATATTGTGGAATGTATTGAAAAACCCATTTAAAGTGGATTTCTGTTTCTTTAGTTTTTGAGGCATTCTCATAGTTGCAAATGCTTTGGGAACACGTTTCTTCGTTCTAAAACTGTTGTTTTCTGGAGTTATGTTTGAATGTCTCTCTCTTTAGTTATAAAAGACAGGTATTCCTATTTTAGTGGAAAGGCACATAGAAACTGTGTTTACATTCGTTTAGATTATTAGGAGTATGGTTAGTTGTAAATACTGTGTCAACACATATTCTACTTAGTTATGAAAGACTTGCTTGTTAGTTAAGCTAGAGTCACACTCAGTGTGCATAGTCTGAAATGATCATATTGAGGAATGTTTTGCAAAACCCATTGTAAGTGTGTTTCCATTCGTTTTGTTTTTGAGGCATTTGGATAACTGCAATTGCTGTATTAACATATATGTTTTTTCATTCTAAAAGTGTTGTTTTCTGAAGTTACTATTGAATGTCTCTCTCTTTAGTTCGAAATGACAGGTATTCTTGGTTTAGTGGAAAAACACATGAAAACTGTGTTTACATTCGTTTAGACTATTAGGTGTATGCTTAGTTGTTGATGCTGCAACAACACGTATTCTACATAGTTCTGAAAGACTTGCTTGTTAGTTAAGTTAGAATCATAGTCAGTGTGCATAGTTTGAAAAGAGCATACTGAGAAATGGTTGAAAAAACCATTGAAGTGTGTTTCCATTTGTTCAGTTTTTGAGAAAGTTGCATAGTTGGAAATGATGTGGGAACATATCTGTTACTTCGTTCTAAAAGACTTGTTTTCTGTTTTTATGTTTGAATGTCTCTCTCTTTCTTTAGTTACAAAAGACAGCTATTTCTGTTTTAGTGGAAAAACACATAGAAACTGTGTTTACATTAGTTTAGATTATCAGGAGCTTAGTTGTAGATGCTGTGACAACACTTATTTTACTTAGTTAAAAAAGACTTGTTAGTTAAGCTAGAATCACACTAAGTGTGCACAGTTTAAAAAGAGCATATTGAGAAATGGTTGAAAAATCCTTTGAAAGTGTGTCTCCATTTTTATAGTTTCTGAGACATTCGAATAGTTGGAAAAGCTGTTGGAACATATATGTTAATTAGTTATAAAGCACACGTTTTTTGTAATGTCCTTTGAATGTCTCTCTCTTTCTTTAGTTAGAGCAAATTGAGTAGTGCTTGGAAACCCCATTGAAAGTTTGTTTCCATTTGATTAGTTTCTGAGAAATTTGCATAGTTGGAAAAGCTGTGGGAACTTATAGGTTACTTTGGTATGAAAGACGTCTTTTCTGTAGTTTCTTTGAATGTCTCACTCTTTCTTTATTTGTAAAAGACAGGTATTTTTGTTTTAATGGAAAAATGTATAGAAACTGTGTTTACATTCATTGAGATTATTAGGAGTATGGTTCTTTGTAGATGCTGGGGGAACATGTATTTTACTTAGTTCTGAGAGACTTGTTTGTTTTCTATAGCTAGAATCACACTAAGCATGCATAAATTTGAAAAGAGCATATAGAGGAATGTGTTGAAATACCCATTGAAAGTGTGTTTCCATTTGTGTAGCATTTGAGACATTTGCAAAGTTGGAAAAGTCTTGGAACACATATGTTACTTAGTTCTTAAAACACTGGTTTTCTGTAGTTACGTTTGAACGTGTCTCTGTTTCATTAGTTAGAAAAGACGTGTATTCTTCTTTTAGAGGAAAAACACATAGAAACCGTGTTTACATTCGTTTAGACTCTTAGGAGTATGCTTATTTGTAGATGCTGTGGGAACACATATTTTACTTAGTTCTGAGAGACTTGTTTGTTAGTTAAGCTTGAATCACACTCAGAGTGCATAGTTTGAAAAAAGGATGTTGAGGAATGTGTTGAAATACCCATTGAAATTGTATTTCCATTTGTGTAACATATGAGACATTTGCATAGTTAGTAATGTTTTGGAACACATTCGTTACTTATTTCTTAATACACTTGTTTTCTGTAGTTACGTTTGAATGTCTGTCTGTTTCATTATTTAGAAGTGACATGTATTCTTTTTGTAGGACAAAAACACATAGAAACGGTGCTAACATTCGTTTAGATTATTAGGGCTATGCTTATTTGTAGATGCTGTGGGAATACGTATTTTACTTAATTTTGAGAGACTTCTTCGTTAGTTAAGCTAGAATCACACTCAGAGTGCATAGTTTGAAAAGAGAATACAGAGGAATATGTTTAAATAGCCAGTGAAAGTGTGTTTCCATTTGAGTGTTTTTGAGACATTCGCATAGTTGGAAATGTTTTTGGAACATACACGTTATTTAGTTCTTAAAACACTTGTTTTCTGTAGTTATGTTTGAATGAATCTCTGTTTCCTTAGTTAGAAAAGACGTGTATTCTTGTTTTAGAGGAAAAACACATAGATAAGATGTTTACATTCATTTAGACTTTTAGGAGTATGCTTATTTGTAGATGCTGTGGGAACACGTATTTTACTTTGGTCTGAGAGACTTGTTTGTTAGTTAAGCTAGTATCACACTCAAAGGGCATAGTTTGAAAAGAGTATATTGAGGAATGTGTTGAAACACCCACTGAATGTGTGTTTCAATTTGTTTAGTTTTTGAGACATTCGCATAGTTGGAAATGCTTTTGGAACACATACGTTACTTAGTTCTTAAAACACTTGTTTTCTGTAGTTAAGTTTGAATGTCTGTTTCATTAGTTACAAAAGACGTGTATTCTTGTTTTAGTGGAAAAACACATAGAAACCGTGTTAACATTCGTTTAGATTATTAGGAGTATGCTTATTTGCAGATGCTGTGGGAACACGTGTTTTACTTATTTCTGAGGGACTTTTGGTTAGTTAAGCTTGAATCTCACTCAGAGTGCATACTTTGAAAAGAGCATATTGGGAAATGTGTGGAAATACCCATTGAAAGTGTGCTTCCATTTGTGTAGCTTTTGTGACATTACCATATTTGGAAATACTTATCGAACACACATGTTACTTAGGTCTTAAAATACTGGTTTTCTGTAGTTGCCTTTGAATGTCTCTTTGTTTCATTAGTTATAAAAGACAAATATTATTGTTTTAGTAGAAAAACACATAGAAACCATGTTTATATTTGTTTACATTATTATTATAATGTTTATTTGTAGATGCTGTGGAAACATGTATTTTACTGAATTCTTAGAGACTTGGTTGTTACTTAAGCTAGAATCACACTCAGAGTATATAGATTGAAAAGAGCGTATGGAGGAATGTGTTGAAATACCCATTGAAAGTGTGTTTCCATTTGTGTAGGTTTTGAGACATTTGCATAGTTGGGAATGCTTATGTATCACATATGTTACTTAGTTCTGAAAACAATTGTTTTCTGTAGTAACGTTTGAATCTCTGTCTGATTCATTAGTAAGAAATGACGTGTATTCTTGTAGTGAAAAAACACATAGAAACCGTGTTAATAGGCGTTTAGATTATTAGGAGTATGCATATTTGTAGATGCTGAGGGAACATGTATTTTACTTAGTTCTGAGAGACTTGTTTGTTATTTAAGCTGGAATCACACTCAGAATGCATAGTTTGAAAAGAGCATATTGAGGAATGTGTGAAAAAAACCATTGAAAGTGCGTGTACATTTATGTAACTTTTGAGACATTTGAATAGTTGGAAATGCTTTTGGAATGCATACGTCACTTAGTTCTTAAACACTTGTTTTCTATAGTTGCATTTGAATGTCTCTGTTTCATTAGTTACAAATGACGTGTATTCTTGTTGCACTGGAAAAACGCATAGAGACCTTGTTAATATTCGTTTAGATTATTAGGAGGATGCTTATTAATAGATGCGGTGGGCACACGTTTTTTCCTTAGTTCTGAGAGACTTGTTTTTTATTTAAGGTAGAATCACACTCACAGGGCATAGTTTGTGAAGAGCATATTGAGGAATGTGTTGAAATACCCATTGACAATCTATTTCCATTTGTGTAGTTTTTGAGACATTCCCATAGTAGGAAATGCTTTTGAAATACATATGATATTTAGTTCTTAAAACACTTGTTTTCTGTTGTTATGTTTGAATGTCTGTCTGTTTCAGTAGTTACATAAGATGTGTATTCTTGTTTTAGTGGAAAAGCACATAGAAACCATGTTAACATTCGTTTACATTATTAGGGGTATGCTTATTTGTAGAGGATGTGGGAACACGTATTTTACTTAGTTCTGAGAATCTTGTTTGTTAATTAAACTAGAATCACACTCAGAGTGCACAGTTTGTAAGAGCAAGTTGAGGAATGGGTGGAAATAACCATTGAAAGTGCATTTACATTTGTGTAGCTTCTGAGAGACATTAGCATATTTGGAAATGCATTTCGAACACACATGTTACTTAGTTCTTAAAACACTGGTTTTATGAACTTACTTTTGAATGTGTCTGTGTGTTATTAGTTAGAAAAGACATGTATTCTTGATTTAATAGAAAAACACATAGAAACCGTGTTTATATTCGTTTAGATTATCAGGAGAATGCTTATTTTTAGATACTGTAAGAAGATGTATTCTACTTAGCGCTGAGTCACTTCTTTGTTACTTAAGCTAAAATCTCACTCAGAGTATATAGCTTGAAAAGAGCATATTGAGGAAGGTGTTGAAATACCCATTGCAAATGTGTTCCATTTTTGTAGTTTTTGAGACATTCGCATAGTTGGAAATGCTTTTAGAACACACACGCTACTTAGTTCTTAAAACACTTGCTTTCTGTACTTGTGTTTGAATGTTCTCTGTTTCACTAGTTAGAAAAGTCATGTATTCTTGTTTTAGTGGAGAAACATATAAGAACTGTGTTTACATTTGTTTAGCGTATTTGGAGAAGCTTCTGTGTAGATACTGTGGAAATACGTATTTAACTTCATTCTGAGAGACTTTTGTGTTATTAAAGCTAGAATCACACTCAAAGTGTATAGTCTGAAAAGAGCATATTGAGCAATGTGTTTAAAAAGGCATTGACAGTGTGTTTCCATTAGTGTAGTTTTTTAGACATTCGCATAGTTGGAAATGCTTTTGGAACACACACGTTACATAGTTCTTAAAACACTTATTTTCTATAGTTGCTTTTGAAGGTTCTCTATTTCATTAGTTAGAAAAGACATGTATTCCTGTTTTAGTGGAGAAACACATAGGAACTGTGTTTACGCTTGTTTCGCGTATGAGAGTATGCTTCTTTGTAGATGGTGTGGAATACATATTCTACGTAGTTCTGATAGACTTGTGTGTTAGATAAGCTAGAATCACACTCAGAGTGCCTAGTTTGGAAAAAGAGTATTGAGCAATGTGCTGAAATACACATTGTAAGTGTGTTTCCATTTGTGTAGTTTTTGAGACATTCGCATATTTGAAATGTTTTGGAACTCACATGTTACTTAGTTCATAAAACACTCTTTTTCTCTAGTTGAGTTTGAAAGCTCTCTGTTTCAATAGTTAGAAAAGACATGTATTCATGTTTTAATGGAGAAACACATAAGAACTGTGTTTACTTTTGTTTAGCGTATTAGGAGGTGCTTCTTCGTAGATGCAGCGGAATCTAGGAGACTTGTGTGTTAGTAAATCTAGAATCACACTCAGAGTGCATTGTTTGAAAGGAGTGTATTGATTAATGTGTTGAAATACACATTGAAAGTATGTTTCCATTTGTGTAGTTTATGAGATATTTGCACAGTTGGAAATAGTTATGGAACACACAAGTTACTTAGTTCTTAAAACACTTGTTTTCTATAGTTGCTTTTGAAGATTCTCTATTTCCTTAGATAGAAAAGACATGTATTCTTGTTTTAGCATTGAAACAAGTAATAATTGTGTTTATATTTGTTTAGCGTATTACTAGGACCTTCTGTGTAGATACTGTGGGAATGCATATTTAACTTCGTTCAGAGAGAATTTTGTGTTATTTAAGCTAGATCACATTCAAAGTGAATAGTCTGAAAAGAGCATATTGAGCAATGTGTTGAAACAGACATTCACAGTGTGTTTCCATTTGTGTAGTTTTTAAGACATTTGCATAGTTGGAACTGCATTCGGAACACACACGTTACTTAATTCTTAAAACAATTGTTTTACGTAGTTGCTTTTGAAGGTTCTCTATTTCATTAGTTAGAAAAGATATATATTTCCGTTTTAGTGGTTAAACACATAGGATCTGTGTTTACACTTGTTTAGCGTATGTGGAGTATGGTTATTTGTAGATGCTGTGGACTACGCATTCTATCTAGTTCTGAGAGAATTGTGTGTTAGTTAAGCTAGAATACCACTCAGAGTGCCTAGTTTCAAAAAAACATATTGAGCAATGTGTTGAAATAACCATTGATGGTGTGTTTCCACTTGTGTTGTTTTTGAGACTTTCCTACAGTTAGAATTGCTTTTGGAACACACGTTACTTATTTCCTAAAACACTTGTTTTCTGTAGTTACATTTTAATGTTCTCTGTTTAGTTAGTTAGAAAAGACATGAATTCTTGTTTTAGGTGAGGAACGCATAGGAACTGTGTTTCAATTTGCTTAGCGTATTAGGAGAGTCTTTCTTTGTAGATGCTGTGGCAATACGTATTTTAGTTTGTCTGAGAGTCTTGTGTGTTAGAGAAGCTGGAATCACATTGAGAGTGCATTGTTTGAGAAGAGCGTATTGAGCAATATGTTGAAATACCCATTGATAGTGTGTTTCCACTTGTGTTGTTTTTCAGACATTGCTACAGTAAGAATTGCATTTGGAACACACATGTTACTTTGTTCTTAAAACACTTGTTTTCTGTAGTCGCCGTTGCAATGTTCTCTCTTTCCTTAGTTAGAAAAGACATGTATTCATGTTTTAGTGGAGAAACGCATAGGAACTGTGTTTCAATGTGTTTAGGCGTATTAGGAGAGTGTTTTTAGTAGATGCTGTTGCAAGTACGTATTTTAGTTACTTCTGAGAGTCTTGTGTGTGAGAGAAGCTGGAATCACACTCAGAGTGCATAGTTTGATAAGTGCGCATTGACCACTATGTTGAAATACCCATTGATAGTGTGTTTACATCTGTGTTGTGTTTCAGACGTTCCTGCGGTTAGAATTGCATTTGGAACACACATGTTACTAGTTCTTGAAACACTTCTTTTCTGTAGTCGCCTTTGCAGTTTCTTGTTTCCTTAGTTAGAAAAGACATGTATTCATGTTTTAGTGGAGAAACGCATAGGAACTGTGTTTCAATGTGTTAGGCGTATTAGGAGAGTGTTTCTTAGTAGATGCTGTTGCAATACGTATTTTAGTTACTTCTGAGAGTCTTGTGTGTGAGAGAAGCTGGAATCACACTCAGAGTGCATAGTTTGATAATCGCGCATTGACCACTATGTTGAAATACCCATTGATAGTGTGTTTACATCTGTGTTGTGTTTCAGACGTTCCTGCGGTTAGAATTGCATTTGGAACACACATGTTACTTAGTTCTTGAAACACTTCTTTTCTGTAGTCGCCTTTGAAGTTTCTTGTTTCCTTAGTTAGAAAAGACATGTATTCATGTTTTAGTGGAGAAACGCATAGGAACTGTGTTTCAATGTGTTAGGCGTATTAGGAGAGTGTTTCTTAGTAGATGCTGTTGCAAGACGTATTTTAGTTACTTCTGAGAGTCTTGTGTGTGAGAGAAGCTGGAATCACACTCAGAGTGCATAGTTTGATAAGGCGCATTGACCACTATGTTGAAATACCATTGATAGTGTGTTTACATCTGTGTTGTGTTTCAGACGTTCCTGCGGTTAGAATTGCATTTGGAACACACATGTTACTCAGTTCTTGAAACACTTCTTTTCTGTAGTCGCCTTTGCAAGTTTCTTGTTTCCTTAGTTAGAAAAGACATGTATTCATGTTTTAGTGGAGAAACGCATAGGAACTGTGTTTCAATGTGTTAGGCGTATTAGGAGAGTGTTTCTTAGTAGATGCTGTTGCAATACGTATTTTAGTTACTTCTGAGAGTCTTGTGTGTGAGAGAAGCTGGAATCACACTCAGAGTGCATAGTTTGATAAGCACGCATTGACCACTATGTTGAAATACCCATTGATAGTGTGTTTACATCTGTGTTGTGTTTCAGACGTTCCTGCGGTTAGAATTGCATTTGGAACACACATGTTACTTAGTTCTTGAAACACTTCTTTTCTGTAGTCGCCTTTGAGTTTCTTGTTTCCTTAGTTAGAAAAGACATGTATTCATGTTTTAGTGGAGAAACGCATAGGAACTGTGTTTCATGTGTTAGGCGTATTAGGAGAGTGTTTCTTAGTAGATGCTGTTGCAATACGTATTTTAGTTACTTCTGAGAGTCTTGTGTGTGAGAGAAGCTGGAATCACACTCAGAGTGCATAGTTTGATAAGCGCGCATTGACCACTATGTTGAAATACCCATTGATAGTGTGTTTACATCTGTGTTGTGTTTCAGACGTTCCTGCGGTTAGAATTGCATTTGGAACACACATGTTACTTAGTTCTTGAAACACTTCTTTTCTGTAGTCGCCTTTGAAGTTTCCTTGTTTCCTTAGTTAGAAAAGACATGTATTCATGTTTTAGTGGAGAAACGCATAGGAACTGTGTTTCAATGTGTTAGGCGTATTAGGAGAGTGTTTCTTAGTAGATGCTGTTGCAATTACGTATTTTAGTTACTTCTGAGAGTCTTGTGTGTGAGAGAAGCTGGAATCACACTCAGAGTGCATAGTTTGATAAGTGCGCATTGACCACTATGTTGAAATACCCATTGATAGTGTGTTTACATCTGTGTTGTGTTTCAGACGTTCCTGCGGTTAGAATTGCATTTGGAACACACATGTTACTTAGTTCTTGAAACACTTCTTTTCTGTAGTCGCCTTTGAAGTTTCTCTGTTTCCTTAGTTAGAAAAGACATGTATTCATGTTTTAGTGGAGAAACGCATAGGAACTGTGTTTCAATGTGTTAGGCGTATTAGGAGAGTGTTTCTTAGTAGATGCTGTTGCAATACGTATTTTAGTTACTTCTGAGAGTCTTGTGTGTGAGAGAAGCTGGAATCACACTCAGAGTGCATAGTTTGATAAGTGCCGCATTGACCACTATGTTGAAATACCCATTGATAGTGTGTTTACATCTGTGTTGTGTTTCAGACGTTCCTGCGGTTAGAATTGCATTTGGAACACACATGTTACTTAGTTCTTGAAACACTTCTTTTCTGTAGTCGCCTTTGAAGTTTCTTGTTTCCTTAGTTAGAAAAGACATGTATTCATGTTTTAGTGGAGAAACGCATAGGAACTGTGTTTCAATGTGTTAGGCGTATTAGGAGAGTGTTTCTTAGTAGATGCTGTTGCAATACGTATTTTAGTTACTTCTGAGAGTCTTGTGTGTGAGAGAAGCTGGAATCACACTCAGAGTGCATAGTTTGATAAGGGCGCATTGACCACTATGTTGAAATACCCATTGATAGTGTGTTTACATCTGTGTTGTGTTTCAGACGTTCCTGCGGTTAGAATTGCATTTGGAACACACATGTTACTTAGTTCTTGAAACACTTCTTTTCTGTAGTCGCCTTTGCAGTTT
The DNA here is from genome assembly GCA_026225945.1 of Cricetomys ansorgei. Lineage (NCBI taxonomy): Eukaryota > Metazoa > Chordata > Mammalia > Rodentia > Nesomyidae > Cricetomys > Cricetomys ansorgei. Next base: position 9,694,808 of record JAMJFZ010001562.1, read on the forward strand.
CTTGTTTCCTTAGTTAGAAAAGACATGTATTCATGTTTTAGTGGAAAACGCATAGGAACTGTGTTTCCATGTGTTAGGCGTATTAGGAGAGTGTTTCTTAGTAGATGCTGTTGCAATACGTATTTTAGTTACTTCTGAGAGTCTTGTGTGTGAGAGAAGCTGGAATCACACTCAGAGTGCATAGTTTGATAAGTGCGCATTGACCACTATGTTGAAATACCCATTGATAGTGTGTTTACATCTGTGTTGTGTTTCAGACGTTCCTGCGGTTAGGGTTAGGGTTAGTGTTAGAGATAGGGTTAGGGTTTTCGGGTTAGTGATATGGTTAGGATTAGGTTTAGGGTTAGGATTAGGGTTTTAGGGTTAGGGTTAGGTTTAGAGGTTAAGTTTTTAGGGTTAGTGTTAGTGATAGGGTTAGGGTTAGGGTAGGGGTTAGGTTTAGGGTTAGGATTAGAGTTAGGGTTAAGGTCATGGTTAGGGTTAGGGTTTGGGTTAGGGTTAGGGTTTGTTAGGGTTAGGGTTTGGGTTAAGGTTAGGGGAGGGTTAGTGTTAGCGTTAGGGTTAGGGTTAGGGGTAGAGGGTTAGGGTTAGAGTTAGGGTTAGGGTTTCAGGTTATGGTTATGGTTAGGGTTAGGGTTAGGGTTAGGGTTAGGATTAGGGTTTTAGGGTTAGGGTTAGGGTTAGGGTTATCGGTTAAGTTTTTAGGGTTAGGGTTAGTGATAGGGTTAGGGTTAGGGTTAGGGTTATGGGTTAGGTTTAGGGTTAGGATTAGAGTTAGGGTTAAGGTCAGGGTTAGGGTTAGGGTTTGGGTTAGGGTTAGGGTTTGTTAGGGTTAGGGTTTGAGTTAAGGTTAGGGGAGGGTTATTGTTAGCGTTAGGGTTAGGGTTAGGGGTAGAGGGTTAGGGTTAGGGTTAGGGTTAGGTTTAAGGTTTCGGTTAGGGTTAGGGTTATGGTTATGGTTAGGGTTAGGGTTAGGGTTAGGTTAGGGTTTGGGGTTAGGGTTAGTGTTAGGGTTAGGGTAAGGGTTAGGGTTAGAGTTAGGGATAGGGTTAGGGTTAGAGGGTTAGAGTTCTGGCTAGGGGTTAGGGTTAGGGTTAAGGTTACAGTTAAGGTTAGGGATGGTTAGGGTTACAGTTAGGATTAGTGTTAGGGTTAGGTGAGGGTTATTGTTAGGAGTTAGGGTTAGGGTTAGGGTTAGGGTTAGGGTTAAGGTTAGGGTTAGGGTTAGGGTTAGTGTTAGGGTTTTAGGGTTAGGGTTAGGGTTAGGGTTAGGGTTAGGGTTAGAGTTTTAGGGTGAGGGTTAGGTTAGGTTTAGGGTTAGGGTTATGGTTAGGGTTAGGGTTAGGATTAGCGTTAGGGTTAGGGGTTAGAGTTAGTGTTATGGTTAGGGTAAGGTTTAGGGTTAGGGTTAGGGATAGGGTTATGATTAGAGGGTTAGAGTCCTGGTTAGGGGTTAGGGTAAGGGTTAGGGTTACGGTTAAGATTAGGGATGGTTAGGGTTACAGTTAGGGTTAGTGTTAGGGTTAGGAGGGTTATTGTTAGGGTTTAGGGTTTGGGTTAGGTTTAGGGGTTAAGGTTAGGGTTATGGTTAGTGTTAGGGTTAGGATTAGGGTTTAGGATTAGGGTTAGAGGTTAAGGTTAGGGTTAGGGTTAGGTTTAGGGTTAGGGTTTTATTGGGGTTAGGGTTAAGGTTATGGTTAGGGTTAGGGTTTTAGGGTTAGAGTTAAGGTTATTGGGTTAGGGTTTTAGGTTTAGGGGTTAGGGTTAGGGTTAGAGTTAGGTTTAGGGTTTGAGTTAGGGTTAGGGTTAGGGTTAGGGTTAGGGGTTAAGTTAGGGTTAGAGTTAGGGTTAAGGTTAGGGTTAGGGTTATGGTTAGGGTTAGGTTTATGGTTAGCGTTAGGTTTAGGGTTAGGGTTAGTGTTAGGGTTAGGGTAAGGGTTAGGGTTAGGGTTAGGGTTAGGGTTAGGGTTAGAGGATTAGAGTTCTGGTTAGGGGTTAGGGTTAGGGTTATGGTTACGGTTAGGGTTAGGGATGGTAAGGGTCACAGTTAGGGTTAGTGTTAGGGTTAGGTGAGGGTTATTGTTAGGGGTTAGGCTTAGGGTTAGGGTTAGGGTTAGGGTTAGGGGTTAAAGTTAGGGTTAGGGTTAGGGTTAGAGTTAGGGTTAGAGAGTTAGGGCTAGAGGTTAAGGTTAGGGTTAGGGTTAGGTTTAGAGTTAGGGTTAGGGTTAGGGTTTGGATTAGGGTTAGGGATAGGGTTAAGGTTATGGTTAGGGTTAGGGTTTTAGGGTAAGAATTAAGGTTATTGGGTTAATTTTAGTTTTAGGGGTTAGGGTTAGGGTTTGGGTTAAGTTTAGGTTTTGAGTTAGGGTTAGGGTTAGGGTTAGGGTTAGGGGTTAAGGTTAGGGTTAGGGTTAGGGTTAGGGTTAGAGTTATGGTTAGGGTTAGGTTTAGGATTAGCGTTAGGGTTAGGGGTTAGGGTTAGTGTTAGGGTTAGGGTAAGGGTTAGGGTTAGGGTTAGGGATAGGGTAACGATTAGAGGGTTAGAGTTCTGGTTAGGGGTTAGGGTTAAGGGTTAGGGTTACGGTTAAGATTAGGGATGGTTACGGTTACAGTTAGGGTTAGTGTTAGTGTTAGGTAAGGGTTATTATTAGGCGTTCGGGTTCGGGTCAGGGTTAGGGTTAGGGTTAGGGTTAGGGTTAAGGTTAGGGTTAGCGTTAGGTTTAGGGTTAGGATTAGGGTTTGGATTAGGGTTAGGGTTAAGTTTATGGTTAGGGTTAGTGTTAGGGTTAAGAGTTAAGGTTATTGGTTTAGTTTTAGGTTTAGGGGTTAGGGTTAGGTTTAGGGTTAGGTTTATGTCTTGAGTTAGGGTTAGGGTTAGGGTTAGGGTTAGTGGTTAAGGTTAGGGTTAGTGTTAGGGTTAGGGTTATGGTTAGAATGTTAGGGCTAGAGGTTAAGGTTAGGGTTAGGGTTAGGTTTAGGGTTAGGGTTAGGGTTTGGATTAGGGTTACGGTTAAGTTTGCGGTTAGGGTTAGTGTTAGGGTAAGGGTTAAGGTTAGTGGGTTAGTGTTAGGTTTAGGGGTTAGGGTTAGGGTTAGGGTTAGGGATAGGGTAAGGGATAGGGTTAGGGTTAGGGTTTTATGGTTAGGATTAGGGTTAGGGTTAGGGTTAGAGTTTTAGGGTAGGGTTAGAGTTAGGTTTAGGGTTAGGGTTAGGGCTAAGATTAGGGATGGTTAGGGTTACAGTTAGGGTTAGTGTTAGGGTTAGGGTTATTGTTAGGGTTAGGGTTAGGGTTAGGTTTAGGGTTATGGGTTAAGGTTAGGCTTAGGGTTATGGGTTAGGTTAGGGTTAGGGTTAGTGTTAGGGTTAGGGTTAGGGTTAGGGTTAGGGTTAGGGTTTTAGGGTAGGGTTAGGGTTAGGGTTAGGGTTAGGGTTATGGTTAGGTTTAGGGTTAGGATTAGGTTAGGGTTAGGGGTTAGGGTTAGGTTAGGGTTAGGGTAAGGTTTAGGGTTAGGGTTAGGGATAGGGTTACGGTTAGAGGGTTAGAGTCCTCGTTAGGGATTAGGGTAAGGGTTAGGGTTACGGTTAAGATTAGGGATGGTTAGGGTTACAGTTAGGGTTAGTGTTAGGGTCTTAGGTGAGGGTTAGGGTTAGGGATTAGGGTTAGGGTTAGGGTTAGGGTTAGGGTTAGGGTTAGGGTTAGGGTTATGATTAGAGGGTTAGAGTCCTGGTTAGGGTTAGGGTAGGGTTAGGGTTAGGGTTAAGATTAGGGGGGTTAGGGTTACAGTTAGGGTTAGGGTTAGGGTTAGGAGGGTTAGGGTTAGGGTTTAGGGTTTGGGTTAGGTTTAGGGGTTAAGGTTAGGGTTATGGTTAGGGTTAGGGTTAGGGTTAGGGTTATAGGATTAGTGCTAGAGGTTAAGGTTAGGGTTAGGGTTAGGTTTAGGGTTAGGGTTTTGATTGGGGTTAGGGTTAAGGTTATGGTTAGGGTTAGTTTTAGGGTTAGAGTTAAGGTTATTGGGTTAGTTTTAGGTTAGGGGTTAGGGTTAGGGTTAGAGTTAGGTTTAGGGTTTGAGTTAGGGTTAGGGTTAGGGTTAGGGTTAGGGGTTAGGGTTAGAGTTAGAGTTATGGTTAAGGTTAGGGTTAGGGTTATGGTTAGGGTTAGGTTTATGATTAGCGTTAGGGTTAGGGGTTAGGGTTAGTGTTAGGGTTAGGGTAAGGGTTAGGGTTAGGGTTAGGGATAGGGTTACGGTTAGAGGTTAGAGATCTGGTTAGGGGTTAGGGTTAGGGTTATGGTTACGGTTAAGGTTAGGGATTAGGAGTCACAGTTAGGGTTAGTGTTAGGGTTAGGTGAGGGTTAGGGTTAGGGTTAGGGTTAGGGTTAGGGTTAGGGTTAGGGTTAGGGTTAGGTTAGGGTTAGGGTTAGGGTTAGGTTAGGGTTAGGGTTAGGGTTAGGGTTAAGGTTAGGGTTAGGGTTAGGGTTAGGAGTTAGGGTTAGGGTTTGGATTAGGGTTAGGGTTAGGGTTAGGTTATGGTTAGGGTTAGTTTTAGGGTTAGGGAATTAGGTTAGGGGTTGGGTTAATTTTAGTTTTAGGGTTAGGGTTAGGGTTTGGGTTAGGTTTAGGGTTTGGTTAGGGTTAGGGTTAGGGTTAGGGTTAGGGGTTAGGGTTAGGGTTAGGGTTAGGGTTAGGGTTAGGGTTATGGTTAGGGTTAGGTTTAGGATTAGGTTAGGGTTAGGGTTAGGGTTAGTGTTAGGGTTATTTAGGGTTAGGGTTAGGGTTAGGGTTAGGGTTAACGATTAGAGGGTTAGGGTTAGGGTTAGGGGTTAGAGTAAGGGTTAGGGTTACGGTTAGGGTTAGGGTTAGGGTTAGGGTTAGGGTTAGGGTTAGGGTTAGGGTTAGGGTTAGGGTTATTATTAGGCGTTAGGGTTAGGGTTAGGGTTAGGGTTAGGGTTAGGGTTAGGGTTAGGGTTAGGGTTAGGTTAGGTTTAGGGTTAGGATTAGGGTTTGGATTAGGGTTAGGGTTAGGGTTTATGGGGTTAGGGTTAGGTTAGGGTTAGAGTTAAGGTTATTGGTTTAGGTTTTAGGGTTAGGGTTAGGGTTAGGGTTAGGGTTAGGTTTATGGGTTAGGGTTAGGGTTAGGGTTAGGGTTAGGGTTAGGGTTAGGTTAGGGTTAGGGTTAGGGTTAGGGTTAGGGTTA